>OX376157.1:9418818-19418818 GCA_947363495.1 Euzophera pinguis
GGAAGTCTAGATAAATTTAAAATTTAATGTAAAAGCAGAAGCAAAATCGCAGTTTGCTTAGTCAAGCTGTGTAAGAATAATACTAAAAGAAATAAGAAAGATACTGGTATTACATACCTTCAGTAAGTATTATATAATTTTGAAATATAGACATAAATTACTCACGAAAATAATATAACCCTAAAATATGGCGGTAAGTACCGCTCAGTGCTCAATGTTGACGTGTATTAAAAAATCCCAAATTCCCCGAAGTTTCGATTTTTATTATTTAGATATTTTGTTTTTTAACTCCCGACCCTAAAAAGAGGGATGTTGTAATTTTGACTTTTTCTGACAATTTTGTCTGTCTTTAGCATCTTATTTCTTCAATGCTGGTCTGGGATAAAAGTAAAAACGTGGAATGTCCTAGCTGCTTCTCTTCCCGCGCAGACCATACAAGCCGACCGAGGGAGTGGACGAAAATCGAAGAAACCATACCTAGTAGTAGGCGACGCGACTAGCAACCTATCACTATTTTGTTTCCATTTTCACTTTACGCCCACCAACATTCTAAATATGGCCTTTGGGTAGTTGGTACCCCGTAGGGTATTGTTGCCGGATAATCGATTAATCGATTTTGTTTTTTTTAATAATCTAGTGTATCGAAAATATTCTTTTTTTTTTTTTTTATTTATTCTGTACTATTTCCTCCAACATAATTGGAGCCTTTTTCTACTTATTTTATTTATATACAATTTATGTTTTCAACTTAGCTTAATCGCTAATTACTAGACAGTATTGTTTCTTACTTATACAGTATTGTTTCTTACTTATATGGTATATTTACAAGTATGGTTAAATTTACAGTTTTTATATTTACATCACATTATTCTATAACAGTTTCTTTTATGTGCACTTTCACCTCTTCACTATACTCTAATATTTTATATTTTACTCTAAAAAAGCTATACAATTATATGCTGCTGTAAAAAGCTTGATCGCAACTTAACTTACTCCTAGTTATATTTTATATTTACAATTTATATATATATATATATATATTTACATCACGCTATTCTAGTACTATTTCTTTTATTTACAATTTTAATAACATCTTCACTATATTCTAAGAAGCTATTTACAAATTTGCTCATCATTATTGATGGCAGATTGTCCTTATTTATTTTACACCCTATCTTTTGTTCCAGGTCGAGCCTATATATATATATTATACATATATTTACATCACGCTATTCTAGTACTATTTCTTTTATTTACAATTTTAATAACATCTTCACTATATTCTAAGAAGCTATTTACAAATTTGCTCATCATTATTGATGGCAGATTGTCCTTATTTATTTTACACCCTATCTTTTGTTCCAGGTCGAGCCTATATATATATATTATACATATATTTACATCACGCTATTCTAGTACTATTTCTTTTATTTACAATTTTAATAACATCTTCACTATATTCTAAGAAGCTATTTACAAATTTGCTCATCATTATTGATGGCAGATTGTCCTTATTTATTTTACACCCTATCTTTTGTTCCAGGTCGAGCCTTCTGCGACCAAACACTGGACACTCAGTAAGTATATGCTCCACCGTCTCCTCCCTACCTGGTTCGCATGTACACGAGGGATATCGAAAATATTGATATAATCAATTTTATCGATTTTTTGACAATTAATAAAAATTATCGATTATTAACTGCAATACCAAATAATTAGTCGATGGCTTAAATGGGTCGATATAAATTATATCGATTTAATCGACATAGGTAATCGGTTATATTGTTATTAATGGTTATTAATCGATTATGTGTCTATAGTATCGATGTAATCTAACCTGTAGTATTGATTTTTGAGAATTTATCGAAAATAATCGATTAATGGCATTTAAGGTACCGGTATTATACAGATATACCGGAACTCGATGACGGGATGTACAGCGGGCATTACACAAATCATCGCCATTTAACTCATACAGAAAAAATATTGTACTTACAGAAATATATTATCGATAGAATCAATATCGATAGTATCGATACATAATCACTATTGATACCTTAGATTATATTTTCAACTATCAAAGAATCGATTTTCCGGCAACACTACTGTATGAAAAAAGGTCGTGATAAATTAAATTTAAACCCGGGTTACAACTAAAAAGGAGTCAGTAATAAATTAGCTCCAAGCTAAATAGAAAATCAAAAGTGATGTTTAACATACTGTACTGTGTAATAATAAATCAAATGAAAGTTTTTGTTGCAATTTTAGGATTCTATATTAGAATAATAAAATAAAATAGACAAAAATTAACCATTTGCTACCTTACCTCCGAAACTATGTTTTCCAGAATTTCGATGCACAAAATTACAGGAAAACCTATGAGATAATTTTAAATTTGTTTAGGAGGTCCAAATGGAGAAAAATAAAAAAATCGTGCAGAACTCTCCACGCGACTTACACTTGGCCAGTTTTATTTTAATTTCATTTTAAAGGATTTTCTGAACTACATTTTATAATCCGTAACAAGCCCACAGCAATTCATAATCTTCCCATTGGTCGGGCACCAGACAAGTGGCTGGCAACACCATAATCGACGCTAGTGTGCGTCTTTGCACATTATTTTACACACACTTTCCTAGTAAGTTGCCGCATTCTGGAAACTGATTTTTCTTCACAGCGTGGTATCTAGTCGTAGCGCCGCGGAGACCAATTATTAATCCATAAATTTATTTATTCTACACTTTTCTTTTACTTAATATACTATGTACAAAATGTACATAGCAATATATACTATTTGGTCAGATTGATTATAATTTGAACCTTTGTGTACAAATTGGTTTTGCCAACAAACAATTTCAATAATTATTTTAATTTTCATGAAAAGCTTTTATCAGTAGAGTGATGTTTCAGCGTCGGCCACTAGTTACGTGCTCTCATTCACAATAAAATAAATAGGACACAGAAGGAAATATTATTTATTTTATAATTTCTTAGGTACGAAGTATTCTGTGACAAAATTTGACAAAACATGCATATGGAAGCGTAAAGTTCAAGGATGAAATATATTTTTGATGACTTAAAACATACATTCACAATAAAGGAAAAGCCTCATATTACATTACATAGGATAATGTCAAAAGATAGACAGATTAACTTTTTTACATTATGATATCGAATTGATAGTTTTTATTTAAAATATTAAATTGATACTCGTATGTGAACAATTTTGAACCAGACAATTACCAGGGTTAGAATTTCGCCCTCCTTTTCATAACATAGATGAATGGATGCTTCCCCGCAAAACTGCTTCCAAATAAATTACATCAAAACGCGGTAAATAAATTGCCATCAGGGTGAGGTGTGTGACTTCCACATGAGCGTAAAGGGCTCTGCACATTGTGCTTGCCAGTTTTGTACACTCTATATTTGTGCCTGCAGCATGCGGCCGCAACCTTGAATTAGTATAATTTCCCGCACTGGAAGACCGGCTCGGCCAGCACACACTTATTATAATGAACAATGATCGCTCCGGCAAAGCTTATGTAAATTACGAGCATGACACTCTCATTATTATTGAAATAACTTTGCAATTAAAGCATCTACTCAAACGATTGGTTCAAATTGCTTTCAGTGCTGTCTTGTTTGCATCTATTTTATTGTATTTCTGCATCATCAATGTGTGTAAAATATAGAGGGAATCCCAAATCGCTTGAGGCACGACAAGAGGCGACGTTACTTACGTAATTAGATTAGATTTAGATTGAGCATCACTTATTTTTTATATTTTTAAATCGTATTTAGATTTTAAGTACAATAAAGTTTTTACAACAAAGACTGTGCTGTGCATGTAGTTCTTACATATTATCTGACAGTTTGATACTTAAATTTATAAAGAATAGGCTACTTGACTGTATTCAAACTTGGCCAATAGTTGCATACTAAACGATATGTACACTAAAAAGTAACCGATTCTGAAAACAAAAACAAAATTGATTGTTAAGTAAGGCAGTAATTGGTTTTTTAAATTTTTTCAAGAAAAAAAGTGGGAGCATGGTGCGGTGGGGACGTCTTGCTATCTCTTTTGTGCACACGAAACCAAGTGGCAGTGACGTCACTGCACACACAGTGCATCCTTTTCTTGTTTTTTGACAGTTTCCCCCTCCGCCGAATTTTAAAGGCTTATAACTTGCTTATTTAAGAACGGATTAAAAAAAATATTTGAATGATAAAAATAAATTGAGTAGAATACCAATTGGGATGTTGTCTAAAAATCAAATTTATACAATTAAGTTTCAAAGAGCATCAAAACCGAACACGGAGAGTAAAAAGTATTCAGCTTGCCAAAGAACAAAATTAATTATCGTGTTTGTTACTAACATTGTTTTAAGTGTATTGTAGGACGTGTATTGTAGGACTAATATTATATGGGCAATGCCTGAAATAAATTAATTTAAGATTATTAATTTAGGAATAAAAAACAATGAGTAGCTAGTCTGACTTGCCTTGGATTTTCGAAATGGTGATATTCGCTCCAAAAATTGTAATTATTCGATTGTAAATTATTCCTGAGATACACTTTACAAACACGTTTTTCATACTACTTACAAGAACTGCTAAACAAAGTTGATATAAAATTATACTTATAACAATTAATATAGAATAAGATTAATGTAAGTACCTAAGTTTAATCTTATCTAATTACTTGAATAAGTATGTAACATTTCCGGGCCAATTAAGATTAAAAAAAATATGTTTTTATGCTTTTTATGCTTGTAAGCACAAATAAAGTGACAATTCTTCAAAGGTCAATTCAATATTTGCATAAGTGGGCGAGACCGAGAGGATCTCCGACGACAAAGGGCCAGGCCAAGCTGGAAGGCTGCGGGGCGGCGCGTCTACGAATTATTTGACGTGCCGTAGAATTTGTGACCGTGATTGCAGAAGTTTATCTTTGTAAAAAACAATTTTATTCTAACTTCGGAATAATTTATCTTTACTTTCACTAGCTACACTTGAGGGTTTTATTAAATTTCTTCTATTACTGCAGCTCATGTGGAGTTATGTGCTTCTTACCATCCCAATGCCTCACATTCCATTCTAACGTCGACTAAATATCAGTAGTTACGTTAAAATCTCCGTGTAGCAGACCATGGTACCATCGTTATATGGCTACTGGACTACCGATTATTTTCTATGTCCTACAAATTATAAAGCGGTAAAACAATTTAAGTCATATCAGGAATGTCCAGTCCAACCCACAAATTCAACTCTCACTTTTACAAACGCTCATGTTGACTCGTATTTTGTTTTTCTTCTTCAACTTTTCTAAAGTGCATTACCTGTAAGTATCTTTAACTTATGCTTGAGACTCGAGATGCTGCCCGAATGTTAATTTTCACGATGAAGCCATTTGCCGGACGTGCCCAGACCGTTTAATGAGCTCTTTGGACACATTTCTCAAAAGCCATGCGTCGATCGCCAGTGCAGTATCTCTGTATTGTTATATGTGAAGTGAACATGAATTATGCGACACAACCGAATTAGTATTTAGACGCAGACAGTAGTGCCAGAATACGTCCCTGTCCCAATGTAAGGAGAATACAAATGATAACTTACCAAAACTTACTCATTCGAATAAAATGCGGAAGCGTGACTGTGTCTACGACACTTGTTACTTTTGTTATTTCCTGCAAGGCAAACGTAGGTTTTAAATTCAAAACCTCTGGGAAGAATTGGAGTGTACTGACATGACAAAGCGAGCTCAAAAAATCTAACATCAAAATCAACTACACACATAAATAAGTAAAAATACATATATACGACTACTTTCGCTCATTTTGTAAAACTTACATTCATACAAAACGTAGTCAGCGTCAAAAGTGCATGAATGATTTTTAGAACAATGCACTTTTGAAGCTAACCGTATTTGTTTTTAAAGGAGTCAGTTTTGTAGTCTCCTTATTTTACGAGTCAAAGTCTCAACTTGAGAATTCTATGTGCGTGTAGCTGGCAAAAAGCACATTCCACATTTATGCAATGCCATTATTCATATATTCAAGCACCGTGAAATCAATATACTGCATTCATAACTAATGTTTTATCGAATTCAACATGAATTAATTAAGTATTCATTGTTAAGGTGTAAGCATTCAATTCACATTTTTGTTTCTCACTCATAATTTTTGGGAATCAGAATCTTAAAAAGCAGTACAGTTACCAACAAACAAACCAGATAGGATACTCAATATAAAATAGTTAGAAGAGAGAGATCTTGGAAATCATGGAAAAGCCAATCTGCTGTCTGCTCATATTTTTTATTTCTCGTGAGGTTGGATTGGATTATTGGTTGAATGGTTCATTTGGTTCTATCACATCCATGTCATTTTTACTCGACACCAAAAAACTATCCTTTATCAATATCTTAGATTTTGTCGTCGCTAAGTAAATTTTGAACATGTTATCTTTCGACATAAGTTCTAAAAATTATCCGAATTATTTTAGAGCATATGTCGGAAATATTGAGTGGTGACTAGGCGCATTCAAGTCAGCGAACCACGTCATGTATTGTAAACATCATCTATTTGAGAAGAAATGTGACTGTTTGTACAGTGGACAGCACCAGCGTGTGAACAGAGCAGAGGCGGTCGGCGGCCTGCGGGCCTCCGATCTCGACAAACTGATATTTCCGCCTCAAATCATTACCAACTTTCCAACAACCGATGAAATGTGCGAAGCACAAAATAAAGTATTATCAGAAATATTACTCTTGAGAATTATATCAAAGGGTATTTTTTTCATTAGTAAAATAGGATTATTTGTTTCGAGTTTAATAAGTTCAATCAGATTATATCACGCACTATCGACATTTCAAAGTAGCAACGTGTTTAATTTTGCAAGCATTTAATTCTTCGTTTGTCAGATGTAACACTTTTCGTGGGCAAAATAGTAAGAGATCCTAATACCGCTCCTGTAAATGGTACGAGACGTTATACATTTTCTACATGTGATATCCTTCTGTATACATATACTATGCCACTACTAACCGTGTCGTGCGTGGCCGAACGGAACGAATGACGTTCAATTGTTTGTTCCGAGAAAATAAAACACTGAATGACTAATTGCTATTACCGTATAGATTTCTTTCGAAAATTCTGTATCTGCTCTTAAAGATGATGTCACTTTCAAATTTAAGACTTCGTATATTCCGTCGAATAATATTTTACATCAACAATATCATGGTTTAGAATTGGAAGCGAGACACGCGGCCAGACAGCCAGGTAGGCTGCGGTTATTAATCGTGTGGTATTCGGATCTTGTCTCGGAATGCCTAGCTTTGGGCTCATGGACTATTCCCATGAATGGGGGTCCGATCAAATTTCACGTGCAATGAATGTTTTTTTTTTACAAAATAATAAATACACCATACTGTTAATCTGTTTAAAAATTGCTTTGAGACGTAAAAAATAAGAAAATACAGAAATCAAATCAAATATAGTTTGTTGTTTGTAATACATATAAGAAATCCGTGCTAGCTGCACAATAAACATTTTATTTATTTATTTATTTGATGTACACGCTGCAAATATACATTGGAAACTTAACATTAGGAAAACTGTGTACTGCAACATTATAACTTCTACACGATCTTTTACAATAACTTTGATAACTAGCTTTCCCTATCCAAAAACTTCATCCCATTAAAAAGGAGAGTGTTAATAGTCAAGTAGCGAGTAATAAACCGTGACATAGCTAGCACAAACAACATCATTCGATTTTATTTCGAGGAGCTCTCCTGTTGGACAATACAGCATAATTGAGGTCCCTATTCACACGGAACACCCCCTGCGCCGTCTTAACAGCTACAATGATATATGTGAAAAAAAATGTTTACAAAAGAATTGTATGCTTGGATGAAAAAAATAATAATGGTAAGCAGCACAGGAAGATCAATACGACAGATAAACGCGCCATTGTGAAAGCTCGAGCTCGACCTCCTTGCACTCCAACATTGTTTGTTTGTAAATCTCCAGATCGTCTAAATATAGTAATCGCAAAATTTGTGAATAATATCGCATGTCAACTACCGACCAGATGAAACTTCCAAAGTCGAAATCCGCTTGATTGTAGCCCGATAAGCCAAAAAACGAACTTGTAAGACAAAGTGACCCTATACTGCCTGATCACGGGCAGCCTTTGAGACGGCTCCTTTAAAATAATCGGATCTACAAATCAAGCAGTAAACGTGTCAGGACAAGCTGTCGGTTTTTTGCCCATGTTGATGTCTAATGTCTATGGGTTGTTTTGTAATTTTTATGGTCAACTTCATTAGTATTATCGGAATGGTCATTTGTAACACCAATAACTATTTAACGCGTCATTGTAGCCGTTTAATATAAGCAAACAAAGTTATTAATGCTGTATTTGCTATATCACGAAAATAAGTAGGTAGGTAGGTTCACTGAAACTGAACACCTGATCGTGATGATGACAGAGTTATCCATCGACCACTTTTAAAAAATGTTTATAATGGTACACACATAGATTAGGTATAAGTCTCCGCGGCGCTACGACCGCGAGACCAATTATTAATCTAAGAGTACACAATATATGATATCTTTATGACTTGCTGCAAGCTACCTGTGTAATAGGTACTGTGTATATCTCAGGTTCGTGATTCATTCATCTTCAAACAAAATAAAATAAGATCACTTTAATATCAAAACTTATACATCTTTTGCTCCTGAAAAATTTTCATGCATGCATTACATAATATTTATATGATATGCTTTAATTAAGATCACCCTAGAAATAAAAAATATCTTCATTCCCACACCACTGCAGCATGCAATGAAGCAGGATACGCTGCGCGTAGGAATGAAGAGCAGGAGGCTGTAGTGCGGGGGGCCGCGGCTCACAACAAAGAGCCTTCCAGGAACCGCCACAATACAGGTTTGTGCTGACGACGTGCGATATCTTCGCAGCACTGGCATAGGCAATACCGCTCACTGAAGCCCAGGTATATTCCTTACCGGTGCGGCCCTTTGTCAACCAAATAAGAATGAACTGAGCAACGGTACTACGGCAGTATTGGTCCAGTCGGTCAGAACAAGTCTTTGTGCATAATATATGCGACAAATAAACTTCTTGACGACTCTTCCAGATAAATGAAGGCAAGTTTTGCAAGTAAAATTTATCAAATCTTGTCATGTCGCGATTACTCCGATACGCGATTATCATGTGGATGGTGCGAATTGATAGATACTTTTCTGAGAAAGCTTTAATTCTTTGAGATTCAATACATTTCACTTATACCGACATATATCATACCAGTGGTTTAATATTAAAAATAATAATTTTTGTATTAATAAATAAATAAAAAAGAAATATATAATCTTTGTCATACTTTTTACAAACGCTCATGAACGCGGAACTTTGCTAAAACGTCAGCAACTCGTTCCGCTAATGGCCCGTAAATTATAAATTGTTCTAAGGAAACAACTCTGTTTATTTTCAAGTCAAGAGCATGGGAAGCGATGCAGCATAAAAGTAAAAGTGGGACAATAAAATTAAATTCCCAGGCGTAGCGACAACAGGTTTGCAGATTTATAGCAGACTCGGCAATTTCAACTCTCGCTCCATCCAAAGCTGTTAGATTAGACAAATAGAAGGCTTCAGTCAATTAAACGAGGAATCAACAGGATCGGACATTAAAAGATTAATTCGAAAAGAATTGGAAATATACGGTTCCATAAACATGAATCAAATGATAGTTAATGTACTCCATCCATAATATTCTCAACAAGATGATTCAAAGTATTAAATTTCCCATCTAAGGATTCCCAGAGATTACCTAGGACGACTACATTTTCAGTTTTGTACATACCTACTCTTTATTTATTGCACCACACTCACATTATAAAATGTTTTAGGAAGTAAACTATTTCATTTGATTGACGTATTTCTGAGAATTGTCTCCGGTAAAGCAAACTATGAGGCACGTGTAAACGAGACATTATGGCGAAATGATGACGCCCGACTCCACGTCACCTAATAAAAAGGTGTGGGCGTTCACATATTCTGTGATACATAACTACTTCTTAGATTTCAAAATGTGATACAAAATTCACAACTTGTCTCTAACTACCACGATTTGTATAGAAAATTTGCACATTTTCGAATTCCCATGATTTTCAAAACAACAAAGTGGTATTCATAAGGTAAAGGAGAAGAATTCTTTGTATCTGTTGTTAAAATATTAAAGTTTGTTTAATTTTGGTTAACTTTTAGGTTGAGTATTGGTTTCAATGCAATTAAGATAAGGTATCTAAATATAATTCCTAGAACTATCATCAACAATAATTCTATGATTTTCTGGAATAAAACTAAGCTCGTTGAAGTCTATAGCTGAGAAGTCTTCTAAGTAAACTTGTTGGTTAGCGAAATACAAACAAACAGCTTCAAAATCATAACATTCGCAGAAATCCCTTGATTATATAGGTACATTGTGTAATGTAACAAGTGGATAATGACTTAACCCACCAGCCGGCAGCAGTTTCATATCGCAGGCTAGTATGAGTCACGCATATGAGTTTAGTCAATCCTAATACCAATGCCCGTTGCTCTACTCTACCTATACAAAGCTATTTTATTTATTTAAACTATCGCGACAAGTCAAGACTTGTTTTCGATTTACCTTGAAGTATATTTAATCATGAACATTGTACTTACATTGATTAGAAAATGTAAATTTAATCTATTCCGGTTATTATTTTGGTACAATAAAGAGTATTTGTATTGTATTGTACGGTACTTATTTATGTCATATTATATAGATTTTATTTAATGGCGCTTAGCTTGAAGCATGTGTAGATTTATAACATCACCATTAAAGTTTAAGAGAAATAAATAATGTATAAAATAAAATATTAATATTGATAATCCATACTATCCATACTAATATTATAAATGTGAAAGTGTGTTTGTTTGTTTGTCCTTCTTTCACGTTAAAACGAGGCAACGGATTGGTGTGATTTTTTGTGTAGAGATAGTTGGAGACCTGAAGAGTAACATAGGCTTTTATTCGTGACACAAATAGAATTCCACGCGGGTGAAGCCGCGGGTACAGCTACGATAAAAATATTTTCAATTATAATCCAGCGAAGCTAGGTAGTAGTTTTGTACATGTCAACTTGTCATCAATTTTTTTAAATAGTTCATCGAGATATATGCAGTACGTAAGTACATATATCTTGATGAAAAAGTTACATTTTATATGTAGGTAAGTACTACACGAGTAAAAATAATAACTGATGTTACGTGAAAAAAACGCAGTCAAGTTTTACCACTTTGATCACTGATCGATTAGACTGGCTTACGTATAATTCTTAGCGAATAATAATATTTCTTATAGATAGAATGGCAGCAGGGGAGCCGAGTGAGGCTGGAGGGAGAGCGGCGGTAGTACCTAACGACTGGCAATCACCAGTTCTGAGAAACTCGGTTGTTTTCGCACCAGGTGCAATCATGGCGCGTATACTCGCTGATGTGCTGCACATTATACTCGCAAAACCTTTGTGAGATCTGCACCGACAACTATTTGCGAGTAGGAACAAAAACTCACGTCAAAGTGTATATTTTAATGAAACTGCCTCTGTAATCCAGTGGTTAAGGCATTAAACGCGTAGATCGAAGATTCGATATCCCAATGGAACAACACTTCGTTGAGTTTGGTTAGGTTAGGACATTGCAGGCTTGTATCATCTGATTGTCTGATAAAAATGCTGACACTGGCGACCATTTAGTGGCCGTTAAAAGATTCACGTCAGACGCCGAAAGGCGGTTCTGAAAATCTCTGATGTCAGGGTACAGGGTTGATTGACTACGTAACCTACTCAATATTAATGTAACAATATTTACATACATATGTCATATTCGATAGGTATAGGGAGATTAGATCTACATAGGTATTTACAATCTATCTCTATTTGCAGTGCTCAGAGGAGATACAAAAAGACATATCAGTGTAGGCGGCATGTATTACGTACATCGTTCATATAAACCTAATCAATAACAGAAATTACTTCTGACGATGGGACGCTTTTCCGAGAATGTTCAAATGTGTGAAAGGTCGAGTCGCGGCGAAAGCTGACATTTCAGTTAAATAAATAAACGCCTAACTATCAACCAATGATTCGTGGCCTTGCTATATTACTTATTTATTCACTTCAGTTTTTACATGATTGTGACATAGAAATGGATGTATGGATAAGTGTCAACTAGAGTAATATTCAATTTTAAACCTGTAGACATCGACTGTGTACATGATACTTTTACTTACATTTTTATAAAGATTTTCTTGTAATTAAACTAGACTTTTATCAATCAAAAAGCGATTCAGTGAACAGCAACTTTCTCTAATAAATGATACTATAGATTTTGATGTCAATTTGTGTTGATCAATTTGTCGTAATTTATCGCGACGAAAAATATCTGTACGTACAAACTTACTCTAGAGTTCTGCCACAGAATAGGAAATCTACAGCCACTTCGGATTTCTAAGAAAATATAATAATAATAAGAAGTTAGGAAGAACAGGAAAGAACTTAGGTCATAGAAGAATAAAAAAGATACGAAAACAACGGTTTACCTGCAACAATCTAACTAAATTTGGATTCTATTAGTCATAATAACGATCGATGACATTACGTATTTGCCGAATTTATCAGGAACAAAGGAATAGATAAACAGCAAGAGATAGACAGTTAACCAGAAACCAGTTTATCTATTAAGGTTTTTAAAGTATGACTTTTTGTTACCGCGATAGAGTTTAATTAGCAAAGTGGTACATTTCACGGACGGCAGGGCACTATCACGTGGACAAAAAAATCGCGCACACAATGGACGTCCGATTCCAAGTAATTTCTTACTCGTTTACCTTAGCACACACCTGTCCGACAGTCATCGCAGCTTTTTTTGCATGTGTGTGATAAGTTAGTAAGTGAAAATGTATTGAGTGCCCTGTGCCGCCATATTGGGATCAGAATAATATATCTGAGAAAACTTAGCTTTTATGCAAAAAAAAAATATATTTAAGTAATAGGATCATCGGACTAAGCGAGCAAAAATGGTCATCATTATCCTTCGTGTAAAAATACATATGTATGTCCTTATTCTTTTTACACACCCTTGTAACCATAATAACATTGTAAGTTAAAAAAGTCAGTTAAAAAAGTGACACATCTGGTTGTCACTGGATTTAGTGCTGCAGTAAAATAAATATTTATAATTGTCATTCTTGGTACTTACTGCAAAAAAACTTAGTTCGAGTGGAATTCAATACAATTAAAAAAACATTTAACGAGTTTGAAGCTATTTTAAAAAGTAACTTGAAAATTCAGAATATCAATCAAACTGCACTGTTCAATTAGTTTACTTATAAAGCCATATATAGTAGATTATGTTTTATACTTAAACTAGCAGCCCGTCCCGACTTCGTCCGGGTTATACAAATTATTTAGTAGTAGGTTGGAGCTAACCTCTTCATTTAGCATTTCTTTCAAAAACCGGCTACATAGATCTCCCTAAGGCCGAGTCAAGTAGTACGATTAACCGATAAATACAATATGTATTCATCTCATGATGTGGTGGTGAATCCTGCCACCGAAAGTATTTATTTCCAAGGAAGATCGAAACATAAAATAATCTATCTTTATGGCTCTATGGGCATATGCCTCTGCCAGACTGCCACTTCGGTAGGCATATCAAAATTAAAAAAAAGTAAATGTCATTGTCAAAGTCAAACTATCGAAACAGTTAAATGTTTGATAGGTACGTCTACCGATGTGCCCCATAGAGCAGTCAAGATCGATTTTTCAAAGTTCAAGTTCACTTTCAGGGGAATCAAATGTGATTATTTTTTTTAAATTCCAAGTCGTTCACAACTTTGTCTCTCCAACGGTACCTGGGACGACCGACTGGTCGCTTTCCAGTTGGTCGTCCCGTATACACTCTCTTAACATCTGTCTACCCAGCTGACAGTATCAGAACTTCCCCTTTTAAAACATCCACGGGGAAAACACGTAAAATTAAACCGTAAATATTTACCACAAAGTTATTGAACACTCCCCCAGTTTCGTCATGAGCTCCCGCTTCCATGACGCATGCCTTCCGGTTGCATCCATTCCTATTATTATCTTGGCATGTTTTTACGACTGGCCGCTTGCCTAACGTCAACCCTCCTTAGGAGTGCGTCCTCAGCTCCCGCTTCCATGTCGATTTTCCTTCTGAAGTCCTATTTTTGAAATGTCTGACATATATGTCGAATGACAATCATTCGATATCGTACAAAAATTATTCGACTCGCCGATTTTGCGTGAGTCACACTTTCAAAAATAGCATTCCTGGTCGTTTCTATTCCTATTATTATTTTGGCCTGTTTTACGACTGGCCGCCTGCCTAGAGTCAATCTTCATTGGGAACGCAAAATGTACGTTTAGAAACTGTTAAATGTTTGATAGGTACGTCTGCCGATGTGGCTCATAGGGCAGTGAAGATCGATTTTTCAGTGGAATCAAATGGGATTATTTTTTAAAATTCCAAGTCGTTCACGACTTCGTCTCTCCAGCGATACCTGGGACGACCGACTAGTCGTTTTCCACTTGGTCGTCCCGTGTACGCTCTCTCTCTTAACATCAGTCTACCCAGCTGACAGTATCAGAACATCCCCTTTTAAAACATACACGGGGAAAACACGTAAAATTAAACTGTAAATATTTACTACAAAATTGAACACTCCCTCAGTTTCGTCATCAGCTCCCGCTTCCATGACGCATGCCTTCCGGTTGTTTCCATTCCTATTATTATCTTGGCATGTTTTTACGACTGGCCGCTTGCCTAACGTCAATCTTCTTTGGGAACGCAGAATGTATGTTTAGATTGATACCACTGGTTTTTCCCTCATAATATTTGACGAAACCTAAGCGCCACGGGAAGAAAGTGTGTACTTCGTACCGTTTCGCCACGCGAAGGGATTGTAACACAGACAAAAATCCGTAATATCTTTGGAATGGAATGTCCGATTTCATTCATTCAAAGAGTAATTTACAGGTATTAAACCAACTTGAATATGGAATGATTTATTTGGATAAGGATCAATATCGAAAAACGAATAATATGGCCTAGTTTGTACCGGCATAACTATTGCAAATTTTAACATGAAAAAGTAGTTGTTGTGACAGAACTAAAATACCTAGTTAAACATATGGTAACACGGACTTTTTTGTAGATCTTTTTAAGATGTACAATACTGTAGTACATTATTTCTTATGGTATAACCAGCGTTTGCAATGTAAGAGCAAAACATGTGTCAATTTACGACATCACATTAGAAACCTCTAAAATTATCAGTGTACCTATCTATACTATATTATGCATGTATCATACATATAAACCTTCCTATTGAAACATCTATTAAACAAACCCCATCTAAATCCGATGCGCAGTTTTAAAGATTTACGCATACATAGGGACAGACAGACAGGACATGATTTACTGGTTTACATCTCTGGTGGAAAGGCAGCCTTACACAGCACAAAATCAGAGATTAGGCAAGCACTTACCATTCAATACTCCTATAGCCCTTGACGCAGCAATGGATGCTCTTGAACTTGTCTTCGAAGCCATATTCGTGAGGCACATGTTCTTTGGTGAGGTGCATGCCCGACGAATTGGTGGTGTAGGTATTCACGGAGCAGTAATAGCCGGATGAGCCGAAGACCGGCGCAGCAAATATGCATAGTACTGCTAGGAATTTCATTATAACCTGGTGAAAATAGATAAACTGGACGTTACAAATCACTTTCATTTTGAATGAATGAACACTTTATTGCACCATTTACAAACAAAAGAAGCACATAGTTAAAACCAATACAACTAAATGGGTACAAAGGCGGACTTATCGCTAATGCAATTTCTTCCAGCCAATCTTAGGGTAGAAATGAGCTGCGGTAGAAAAACACTTGCGTGAGCGGTGCAGAAAGCTTAAATGTGCATGCCTACATTAAGACGCATATAATAAACTTACATAAATAAATAATAAGAATAAACTTACAAATAACATACATAAATAAATACTGTCAAAAAGAATAAGAAGTTAGTGACGGTCGGAGGATTATTCTACCTCGGAAAGGTAGTGAGACTTAACCTGATCTTTAAACGAAGTAATGGTTTGTGCCTGACGAATGTCTACCGGTAATGCATTCCAAAGTAGGGTAGCCTGAACTGTGAAGGACTTTGAATAGAAACGAGAAGAGTGGTCAGGAATCGCCAAACGAAAATTGATGATTTAAAATAAATAAAAAAGTTTTGAGATTTAAAAAATAATGTTCTAATTTAGTCGAAGTTTGGACTGGATTGTTACTGGATGCTTGACTTCTAGTTATTAATTTTTGTATCATATTATAATATTTATTAATGACTAGCTGTTTCCCGCAGCTCCGCCTGCGTCAAAATGTAGCCTATGTTTAATCCCGGGTCTTCAAGTATATTAACACCTAATTTCATCAAAATCCGTTCAGCGGTTTAGCTGTGAAAGCGTAACAGACAGACAAGACTTTCGCATTTAAAATATTAGTATGAATTAGCAACGCAACTATTATTAAAAACACACAGCAAATACGCCGCCAATGTAACGAACTATTTAAATATTTAGTAGTTGATTAAATATTTTTAGTAGTTGATAATAAAAGAGTAACTAGTTATAGTTAAGTATAATCCTTGGCAACTGTACTGTAACTTCTCTAAAAAGTAAATATCTTTGTTGAATTATGAATCTTAATACGATATTTACAAGGTTCATTGGAAAAGCATATTGTAAAACCTTCGCCTACCTAGTCAGCCCTATTGTTTGTTTGAACAGAGGTTCCGAGACTAGACACTAATTCAGCATTTGCATTGTTAAGTATCTGGGTACAATAAAGTTTGGAATTGCCACTGGTATCCTCTCTTTTGTCTATTACGTGGTATTTTCTCGAAACAATGAACCTGCCTTACAGTTTAGTTTTAACCAGAATAGAATGTTAAAACTTTGCATTATGAGCATTGGTAAAAACATTAAATATAAAAATATTATCAGTTTCCGGTTAGAACTTCGAAATTAGAAAAATGTGACGAAGGGATTCTCTTTTACTACAGGTAGTTAATATTAGCAAGGGATCATAGCAAAAAGAACATAAGAATGCACTATACAATGCACTGACAACTTAGCCATAAAATTACAATAATCGCACTTTAACTATTACAACACAGAATCATTTCAAGTTTTAGATGTAAGGAAACTGCAGGCAAGACGCAATCGGAAATTCTTCGCAATTTAATCAAAAGATTAGTGTGAACTAGATAATTATCTCACTTAGTGTATGTCTAAACAAGCTGGTTCGCTAGAAGCTTGCTAAGTACGATATATTAGAGAAAATGTAATAATGTTATTATTACGCTAGTGATGTGTCATGTCTCCAATTCGCTACCATCATTTAATAATAGTGATGCACTGTACAGGGTACCGGGAACTGCCAATTAGGGTAGATTATTCAATTTATTTAAGTATGAAATATGGAAATTGGATTTGACCTACATGCCGAACGAAATATTGACTACTCAATGACCTACAATTCCACGAATGTGGCAGTTGTGCGAGTGACTGGGTCCTAGGTTCTCGGAAATGTAATAACTTCACTTAATGGCAATGCATTTGCAACTTTTTTAGTACTACATATGTATACTTATAGTTATATGCAAAGCATAAGTTTTGATAGCACAGCTGTTGTAGGACATGCTCAATGATTTATTAAAACTACGATTTGATTCCCAATTCTTAAATGCATTTTTATTTCATCATAATAATAAAAGAGTATCTACATAATTGCCCATGTGAACAGAAAATCTTTGCAGCGTCATGCGTCAAGGAGATTTCAGAGAATGTTTAGCGATAAATTGACTAATATATTATATTCTGAAAAATAGTTCAATAATGTGACTTTCACAATTCGATGAATTTTATTAAATCAAGGAAAAGGATCCATTCGTTCGTAGCACCGCAAGAAGAATATAGATTCATTGTAATATTAAGTACTCCTTCTGGGAAGCTTTTAGCCAAACAATATTTCAGTGTAAGTTTATTTTTCCCGAAAAACAGTAATTACAATTAAGTATATTGGGTTACGGAAAAAAATAAGTTACCTTTTTCTTAATTCACTTTGATTAAATGAGGGAAAAAGATATTACAAGAGGCGAACAAAAATGATTAAATCATATTTTAAAGGATGTGGATTGCTAATAGCATATCATGTATGTGGTGGTTAATAAAGATATATTAAAATATAAGGTCGTTTAGTAACTTAATGTGCTCAGTAATTAATTCACGAGAATCTCGCGGTTTTGGTTTGGTAGGATAATGTTTGTTTTACTTAATTTCGTCTGTCGCATCCGGTTTGATTTGACGGAGGTACTTAATTAGGCTTTTATTTATGTCCTACTTACTTTGTTTAAAAGAGTCCCCAAATGTTTGTATTAAATAGCCTTGGATAAGTATGTAGTCTTCTCTTTATAGTTTACCAAAATTCAATAACAATATTGAGCGAGATGTCTTGGATTTATGGTCTTCTAACTAAGTAGTTAATTACAAAATAAATTCCATAAGTAATATTATGATCGTCGTCTAGAAGGTAAATTAATGAGTCCAACCTACAAGGCATAAGCTACAGAACTTTTAGTACTATTTTGACTTTTCTCTGCAATCAGTCAGTTCAAGTTAGAAAGTCTGAACACTGCTTTATGTCATGAACTGATTGAATCAAGTCGAAGCCAGCAAACAGTAATCAACAGACACCTATATAGAACAGGAGGCTGTCACATCCTTTTCTGTAAACGCGATGTGGCATACACCGCGCAGTAATTAGTGCGTTAATCGCTCGCTTGGTGCACCAACATTGATGCAATGAGGTTCCGAGAAGTCGATCAACGCAGAAGCGGCAAATTACCAACAGATATGTGCGCTGTGCGACGGTAATTGCAAAAATCACTCGAGCGGCCGTGATACTTGTAATACAACTCGTGTGATGTGTAAAATGAGCACTAGCGAGGCTTGGGCGAATTGGGGCTAAATGCTCAGAAATTTAAATGTCGCGTTACTTTAGGCACAGATAACAGAATATATGCTATACAGATATTCAATCGCCATACATTAAAACGCGCGAACTATTCTGGTTACTTCTGGTTACTCTCAATACAAAGTCATTGTAACGTCATCTATCTAAAATATAAGAATACAAATTAAGATTTCAAACTTTTGAAATACGTGCTGTATTTCAAAAGTTAGAAAGAATGTTCTTTACATTGTGCAAAATGTAAATTTATACACCTGCTAAGTACTAAAATAATCTTCCTGAAATTCCACCTGACTGACCCGGCAAACTTGGTACCGCGTCCGAATATATTCACCTTTTAAACCTTCCCTGGACTTCCACAAATAATTTAAAACCAAAAATAGCCAAATCAGTCCAGCCGTTCTCGAGTTTTAGGGAGACTAAGGAACAGCAATTGATTTTTATATATAAGATATAAAATTCAATATATTTTTAATTTTGTTACAATTTATTAAGTAGTTATTTATAATAAATAAATAAGAAATAACTGACCCTAGTATTTGTAGTCAATTTTTAGATAGAAATTTTAATTATTTTTTCTATTATATTTTGATTGATTTTATTTTTTCCATGCCCAGCAGCTGTATGGTCACCAAAAATAAATCTTATTTAAAGTTACTTATATCTTATATCCCTAAAGTATTTCTAATTTTGCATATATGTTTTTCTTCTTGTAGTTAGTATGATAAGTCTTTACTTATCAGTATCAATAGTAAAGAATAATTAACTGCCTCTGTGGTCCAGTGGTTAAAGCGTCTGACTTTGACCCAGAGGTCGCAGGTTCGATTCCCACGGGACGCATACTTTATTCAGTTGTTTCTAGTTTGGTTAGGACATTGCAGGCTTGAATCACCTGATTGTCTGAAAATAAAGATGATTCCATGCTTCGGAAGGCATGTTTAGCCGTTGGTCCCGGCTGCCATATGGTAGTCCTTAAAGGAATCACGTCAGAGGCCGAAAGGCGGTCCCGCACAACTCTGACACCAGGTTATACATGGTCGATTGACAATGTAACCCACTCGATGATGAATAAAGCATAATTAAGAACATTATGTCCATTTACCCGGATCTGATGATTTAAGTAAATAATGTCTGTTAATCTCTTCATTGCGCATTATGCCACTTGCAGGAAGAGCGAGTCTACTACTAATCTAAAAACCACACAGTACTCACTGCTTGATTAAATAATAGAACATTAAAATATGATTAAAGGACCCCTACTAAGAATGGAGATGAAAAACATTTTTACTCAACAAAAGAAGGTAGATTTGATTTAAAACATAGATAAAAGTGATAACATTTAAAACAAGATATAAATCAGCCTTCTAATGCCTATCTCATCAGGATATACCTAGATGCCTCGTTGCAGGAAAAAGAACACCTAACTTAACAGAAAATTTTCAGGCACAATATTTTTTAAAGTAATTAACTAGAGTTACGTATACTTTTTATTTATACTGTAAGTACATCATTAAATGTGTTACTAAAAGAATATGAAAAATGAGTTTTAACTGTGCATCTAAACTGCATTTATTTGAGAATTTTAAATAACTATGCACAGTTACAAATAGGATCTTCAACTCTAAAATAATTTAACAAACAAAAATGTAGGTTTATATAAATAGATGAAAACTATTGAAGTATCTACAATGCCTGGCAGCTATTTCATATGATAATATCAAGCAATGAATAATAATTACTATGAGATGCAAATGATCAAGTACCTAAATACAAAATGCATAAAACCATTTGTTTTTACTTTATCATGACTTTATCCCTGATTTTAATAAATTAAACTGCATCACAATTCTAAAATTAATTAATTTATGAGAGTTCTGAGCTAATTTCCATTTTCCTAGAATATCTGCAATTACACTTGGCTAACTAACCCACTACTGAGAATGTACAATTATAGTTAACTATTTAATACTATATTTTTTGAACTAGGTATCTAGATTTACATTAGATTTTACATTTGATGATACAGATGACTAAGCGCAGCTTGTAAGCTAAGCTTGTGTTGGGATCATATAATTAATTTTCTTTAGAAATATCAAGACTTCCAAATTTTTACGTTTTCCAATGTTTATTAAAGTGGGTAGATGAAGTTAATGAATAAATAAATAAGCTAGATGCAGAAATGATAGTTTAATAGTGTTAATTCTGTGTATTTAATTTTGTAACCCAGTTTTGTTCAACTATGTGTATTTTTTTGTGGAAAAATATCAAATAAAATAATTCATAATCCTCAAATTGTAACATTTCTAGTATTTTTATACCTATAAGAAAACAGGTTAATTAGTGATAAGACAATATGTATGTATACCTACAACTACCTGAAACAAGCCGGATTATGATGTGTGCGAAATTGGAACAACTTTCACCGGCATAAATGTGTATTACAGAACTAAAAAATATGCAGGCGTATATTTGATAATATACGATTGCACAGATACCGCCTTAAATACGTAAAAGGAAAAAAGGTACTCACCAATTGTTAAAATCATACAATCCAAGTAATTCCAGGAACTCAAAACTTAACTATAGATTTTTGGTATAACAATAGAATGATGCCAATTCATAGCAGAGCACTTAGTTCGCGAAATACAAGTTTTAACTGACGAATGTTTATGTATCATATAATTAATACACCGAATAATTTAATAAATATCACGAACAAGTATCACAAGACCGAACATAACTCCGCATAGAACCGAAACAAATTGACAACTGACTGACTGACATGCCATGCCCGCGCGGTGGAGGAAACCGGATAAACCACGCAGTGTGACCAGATTAAATTTTATGAAAGTACCGAAGCACATAAATAAAAATATAGAAAATGTTCTTTTTTGTGAAGGAAATATCATATCAATTAATTAACTACCGACTGTTTTTCATATTTTTAAATGTTAGATTTGTCCTTTTTTTAAATTGCATGTTTTAAAGGAGCTTATCTACTTTGCTATTTCTGACCTATTGCTTGTTCTTTGAAAGGTAGTTTAGCATGCTCTACACCTTTTTCGTTTTAATATGTAGAGAAAAATATTTATCAAAATAATTCCGGCGAGATAGCGCAATACAAGGTGTAAGGCGATATCTCGCTTACTTACTCGTTTCTGCCCTGCTATTATGCCGGCGTAGTACACTCTCGCGAGACAGGCCGAGGCGAGAGTGTGCGACATGGGACTTCTCCTAGGGTCTCGGGGTCGCTCGGAGTTCCTCGCCCGTTCTCGCTCCGATGTCGGTTTTTCGGTGCAAATCAACGCGAGACGTCAAGAGGTGCACTCTGTACATTTTCGGGGTTTAAGGCGTGACCAACCATCGACTTTTTTAATTTATTTTTTAATACATTATATAAGTGAATTAAACCTATTGATTGTGCAGTACAACAATTTTTAATCGCATAGAAACATCATCAGCAAGCATAACTTTTTTATCCATCCTCTCGGAATTCTTAGTTCCGAATCAGCAACGCGAGACCCCTGAGAGTGTAGATGCTGTACCTCACACTCGGGTTTCTCCTCCGAATGTCTCAGGTGAGAGCTCTCGGAGAGAGTGTACTGCCGGCTTTAGAGATAGAGATGACGCGCTTTCTTATAACAATAAAAACGTAGTATCATTATCAAAAGAAAAATCTCAAAGGTCGAGTACAGAACTTAAAATCACTTTAATTAAGGAAACTATTACAGATGATTTGAATGAAACACAGATAACCCCCAATAGATTGAGTATCATTCAATGCTTGTTCGCGTCGACAGTCACCAAACTTAGAGGAAGTACGGGGGGTCGGGAGCGGTAGCTGACGTTACAATGTTGCAGGTTTAGTGATGTGACATTGAATGAAACTACCAAAACCTTATCGATTTTGTGTCACTTTTCTTGCAATCTTTATAGTATTATCAAACGCGCAATAACATTAATAATCGCACATATTTTTAACCGACTTCCAAAAAGGAAGAGGTTCTCAATTCAGTTTTATGTTTGTTATCTCATATCTCCGTCATTTAGGAACGATTTGGATAATTCTTTTTGATGTGATACCTAACGGTTTATAAATCTATGAACGCCGGATACATGCACGAAAAAGTGTCAGGTTCCACGTGCAAAAGAGAGCGCGGAACAAGCCATAGAGAGGCATGATCGGCCTCGATATTATTTTGCATCAATATTTTCTTATGACTACGTTATCACGTAAAACTATCGTCTCTACCAGACAACCAATTTTTATTTGAAAGGTATAACTGACAAATTGGTCCCATAGTCATCAAAATCTATGTATATACAAGGAATTAGGGTAACTCACTCTTTAGAATAATAAGGAGAATAGAATAAAACATGTAAACATCATTATTTATTAGTTTCGTTTTAAAATATTGTAGCGGGAGCGAGGTAGCATGCTCGACCGCCACAAAGGTAAGATGGGGAACCGTATGGCTCTGACAGTGCTGCGTCGGAGGCCTCTTATATAGTCAGCCAAGTTGCTAACCCCAAGTATCGCTCAACGCCATCCAGTGGCCATGTTGCCATCCTGTAGTTGAGTCTAGTAATTCCAGTGGCGCATGTATAGAGGTCGCCACAAATATATTGAGATACTTAATCCATTTTTCATTTTTCGTCGGGCTTTTGGAAAACCTTGAAATAAATTACATAATTAAAATCTTTAATTAAATTTAATTAATAAGTCGTAATAAACAATCGATAAAAAATTATTCTTTCAAATTGAAAGGGGTAACATCACTACGGTAAAACGTGACTTATCGAAAAAAAGGACAAACATATAGTTGACACTTGGGAAAGAGAGAGATGCTTGCAAAAGACATCAACGTCACCCCATTTTGGTACTCTGGTTGTTACATAGTTCGACCATTATAAAGTGAACTTTGCACTTAATTGTATTAAATTAATTAATAAACTTACCTGTGAAAATGTATACCATCCTTTTGGAGATTTGATGTCTCTGATGATTTTCCGCACCATTTTATGCAACATGTACTAATTTTTACACACTCAACGAACCTAATAGATTTTTTAGAAAATTTTCACGAAACAACCTCACAGCTCTGAGTTCTGGTCGCAACTAATGAAAGGCCTATATGCAATTTCATTTATCTGTGCAAAAGCATATAAGTGCGGTGACCGCGGACGCCCATACAAGCGGAATCTATTGGGGGTTATCTGTGGAATGAAACCATTGGTAAAAAATGCACCTTGGGCGTGTGAGTTGTGGTGACTATTTGTCTTGTTTTATCTCTGCTGATATTTCTGCTCCTGCCTGAATGAAATATGTAGACGTAAAAAATCCGAGAATTTCCTTATAAAACTATATTTTCAGATATTGCTGCTTTATTGCCATAACCTTTTCTTAAAAAAATTGCAAATATTTCTGACTTTCTCCAATATTTCTTTAAAAACACCGATTCTAGAAGAAGTCTATAAATTATACTGAAATTATATTATAAAACTGCATCTGGTCACACTTGATACGGCATCCGGACCTTTGACAGTGATAGTTGACATTGACACTGAAACATGTTTTTATTTCTTAGTTTTTTTTTCATGTGTCATGGCTTTATTCATGCTTTAATCTGATGTCTGTGGCTATAAACCATGGAGGTATAACACCCGTATTCTTAAACATAACTTTATGGACATCCTTAATTAAACTCATTTGAGAGCGCCTTAAGGAAATCCTCGAACTTTCCTTAAAAACGACATTCTTAATTGGTTGCTTGAGCAAACTCCAATGAGGAAAGACACAGGTTATAATTACAATCGGAAGCACAAAAATAGAAAAAAACAAAAAAAAAAGAGTTTAAAATAAACAAATTAAGTATGTAGATAACTAGGGAAAAATTGGCAAAAAACTAATTTATAACCACTTTCGAGGCCACCTCAATATACCTCTCGACCAACCTTGTATCTGTCAGATATGTTGTGAGGTTCGATACTCACCTCCAATGAGAAATCAAGTCAAGGAAGCTTGTGAGGACTAATCATACCAATTTGGTGGAGTAAGGTTGAGTCGAGTTTGAGTTGTTGAGGGTGTAAGAATATGGCTGTAGGTTTTTGTTTATTGCAAGGTCTTTAAATATAAAAGTACATACCTACACATGTCATGTTAACCATACTAATATTAATTTAATATTATAAATGCGAAAGTCTGTCTGACTTTCTGTTTGTCTGTCTGTTAGCTTTCACGGCCAAACCGCTGAACGAATTTTGATGAATTTAGGTATGAATATAGTTGAAGACCCGGGGTGAAACATAGGCTACTTTTTGACGCAGGCGGACGTAGTATCAAATAAAGACTTAAGGTATCTAAGTAAATAAGAACTATATATGAATATTATGGAGGGGCATGTTGTCTGTCATGTTCGAAACCACAGAAATAAGAATACGTAGAAGTTATTTATGCAGGCCAGTTAAGCCTATCGAGTTAACTTAGTATATTTATGGTATATTATTATATTTATTTATTTGGCACATGTTTTGGCATCTTATTTCTGTGTACGATATAGGAAGACTCTGACTCCCATATTCTTAAACATAACCATAAGGACGTCCTTCACTCAAACTCATTGGAGGGAGCCATAAGGAAGTCCTCTAACTTTCCTTGAAAATGACATTCATAATTGATTGCTTGAGCAAACTCCAATGAGGAAAGACACAGGTTATAATAACAATCAGAAGCACAAAAATTGAAAAATACAAGAGAATAGAGTTAAAAAAAAAGTAATTAAGTAGTTAACTGAGCAAAAATTGGCAAAAAAACTGATTTACAACCAACCACTTTCGAGGCCGACTCAAGGTTCCTCACGACCAACCATATATTTGACAGTTCGATACTCACCTTCAATGAGGAATCTCCTTATGTCAAGGAAGCTAGTGTTGACTAATCATACCAATGAGTTGGAGTAAGGTTGAGTCGAGTTTGGGCAAACGTTTGAAAATATGGGGGTGAGTAACTGACTTATCACAGCGCAGCCTAAACTGCTGGGTATTTTGGTTCAGAAATTGGCACCATAAGTTCCTTTTGTGGTCTAGGGGTACTAAAAAAGGATTTTTCAAATTTCATCCCTAAGGGGTTAAACGGTAAACTTTGTATGGAGAAATGGGATTGGTTAGACCAATTTAATTGTTTCAAGCGTTACTTAGCAAAAGTTAAAGTTACAAGCACTTACCAAATTATTTAGCGTGCTTTCGCCACAAGTTAGTTCATGCAAACTATTGCCGGCCGGCACCCACCCACTACACGGGTCTGAAAATGCCTTATTCTTTAAAAATAAACAATTTGTTTTTTTTTTTATCAACGGTTTGCGAAAATGTGATCTATGAAATCGGGTGTTTATTTTTACGACTCACATCTAACGAGGCTGTCAACGTAGTCTTCGAGAGAAAAATGAAACCGACAACATTCAATTTCGACTAGTACCTCATAGATGACTATTGTATATACTGAAATAGATGAGAAACTCCTGCTTTGACAGTTGAACTGAATACGCCCTCTGGCACGCAATTTCCGAAATAATAATTTACCCATACTTAACTATACTCACAGATACTATATAAAGCATACTAGGTATGTATACCTATAGCTACTCATTATATGCATACTAAAGTAGGTATTGAATGGATTGATGAAATAAAAATGCCTTTTAGTGTATTTAGTTTATTAATTTTATCACAAACACAATTAATTTAGGCTCTGTATACAACAAGTGGTCACAAAACAAGAGTCTCTAGGCTAAACAGGCACTAGGCTCGATAATAACGAAACAAAAAATGCGGCACAAAACACAAATTCAGTCACTTTACAAGAACAGTTACTAATATCACACATTAACAATAGGATACTATATGATGTCTCATAAAACTAAGGCGGAGGAATGAAATATTCAACTCGAGGCATTAAGTTTCCAGAGAAACTTGGAAAAATCACGAAAAACAGTCAAGTTCAAGTCGTCGCCATTCATCAAGGTTTAGGGTTGCCAATCAGTGTTGCCAACAAGGTGAATCTAAAACTTGCTAAACTGATGTTAAAATTTTGCCAAAATTATGCTAATTGCTTTATAATATTGCCAGAAAATAAGCTAACATTTTTCAATATCAAATAAAACGTCATTTAATTTGAAATGTTTAATAATCAACAAAATTTTGATTTATTCTACGTTTTAATCGACTATGTTACTAAATAAAATGTTAATATCTTCGTCTTCATCGGCAGGCTCGGCAGCTGATGTGCATGTAGACGTGGAAGCCTTCTTCTCAAGACTATAACTCTCCTTGGTACCTATAGAGCGCAGTACGTTATCCGGAACTATGTAAGAATAGCAGCATTTCCCTGCCCTCTTTAGGCCGAATCTGACGTATAGAATGGCATTTAAAGTTTTTATCGACAAACGGTTGCGAAGTTTAGTTTTGACTATATTCATTTGGCTGAAAACGCGTTCAATTTCTGCGTTGGAATGAGGTAGTGATAATAATGATATTGCTAACTGAGATAAATCTGCAAAGGGGTTATTACCAGCTGCATCTTTGTAATCAATTACTTCATTCCAGAATTCTACAGTGGAAGATGTGCGTTCCCATTTAATGTGCACTATGTTTCTCCATTGAGACATGAGCCTATCCATTGTAGCTGCATCCACTCGGAATTCTTGGGCAATATCGATTAGAGAAGGCTTGACTGCTTTTAAAGTTTCTTCTACTGAAAATAAAGATACTTTCTCAAGTATATTAAAATTAATTGGTAATCTAGAACGCAGCTCTGATACAAGTTTCAGTGTGAAATTCAGGCAACGTTGACGTAAATTATTTTCAACTTCAGGTTGAAGGTTGTATTCCCGTAATTTTGTTTCAAAAGCATATCCCATGTACGGTTTCGGATCCAAATAACTTTCTATATTTTGTGTAAAAATATCGACTCTCGCAGTTGGGTTCAAAATACGCCGACTTGTAGATTGAACTAAGGCACACAAATCTTTGTAAAGTTTTGTTGGGTCAATATTGTTGCTTTCAAATAGCTTGTTCACAGCTTGGACTTCCTCCAAAATAGGTTTTAAATACAATAAATACAAATGATTCACAGGATCATTATACATGGAGTATAGTGTTTCTGCCATATAGCAGTGGTTATCGCGCCTAGCAACTTCAAACAGGAGTTTTAATTACACCCATTGCTCCAGAATACGGTTGACTGCTGGTTCAATTGATATCCATCGGGTGTTGCACATCTGTGGAATTAACAATGGTTCGGAGCCACAGTTAATTGTTTGGTAGATATTTTTGTAATATAGTCGACGGTTCGAAGAATGACTAAACCAATTGTAGGTTTCTCTTATTAGAAATTCAACATTCCGTGGTAGAGTTTCTTCCGAAGCATGCGATAAAGCCAACTGTAATGAATGGCACACGCAGCGAACTAATACCAAATTATCATTACCAGTTTCATTTTTTAATAGGGCATGTACTCCTTTGTTAGTGCCTGTCATCACCGTAGCATTATCTGTGCCAATACCGATCATTTTTTTTATTTCAATATTCAAAACTAACAATAATCCTTTAATACCATTGACTATGCTATTTGCAGTGCCATCTTCAATCTCGACCAATCCCAAAAATGTGGATATTATTGTTTTTAAAGATCGGCTGAAATATCTGATCGATACTCCCAACATTTTGCTTACAGAAATATCCGTGGACTCATCGAGCAAGAGACTGTACTCTTGGTCTCCCAAATCTGACACAATTTCTTCAATAAAATGAGGCGCCAAAACATTTTTTATAATATTTGTGCATTTTGTACGATGGACTCGTAAGTCTCCACTTTTGCTATCACCGAATCGGTGTTTACATAAGTCCGATAAATGATCGACAGCCATAATCGAACAATGCGCGCACACAAACATCGCTAGTGAAGATTCTGCTCTCTGTGTATTTAGATCTTTTTTAACTTTGGGAAAATTAATTGTTCTTTGACTTTTTACTGGTTCTATAGCTTTCTTATGCTTTATTGACAAAATATGTAACTTTAAACAATGGACTTTTGCAATCATCTCGCACTTGCAGTACTTACAATAGGCCTTCGTCGTATCATCTTCGACAGGCTGTAACCAATCCTTGAAATCCAGCATTTGCTTCCACTCAGACCGGTAATGCTGACTGTATTTAGGCGGCATATTAACGAAACGACTATCAAGCAATTAATTAATAATGCACGTAAAACTTTTAAACTTTCTTTCATTTACAGTGACAGTAAATACGCGGTAATCGCGGTATAGTACTTACAATCTATCTCACTTCTTTCGTAAAGGAAGGAGGGAGTGAAAGAATGCTGTTTGTCTATGGTATATTGAATTAGATTTGTTGGGGAATCCCCGAAACACGCTTGAGAGCGTTTGACGTAAAGATTACCTTTGCCGTTAAGTTGGCACCATCATCAAATATCAGACAGTGATGCCCAACGAATACAGACGTTCGGGTCGGCATACTTTTACCAAAAAACTAGCTAGTTATTTTTTGCCTTCAAGTTGGTTGCCAATGACCATGGGTCTGAAAAAAGCGAAAGTGAACCGAGCATAAAAAATTATATGATAAGGTAGTACTTTATTACCGATTGCCAATATCAAAAAAAAAGTTAGGATTCATTAAATATGCGTTATTCTCGACTCCGTTAAATTATAAAAGTGAAATTATAAAATTATATAATAAATTATATTTGATCAAAAAGTGTAACGTAAAGTCGACACTTTTATAAAGAAGTGCAATAGATGAATAATTTCTCGATAGGGGAACCTAATAATGTGAAGAATATTGGGTTCTAAAAAGTATGCATTTAGAGCAAAATTATATTTAGTTTCTCAAAAAAAACAAAAAAATAGAGTCAAAACGAGAACTTCGAAACTGCTGATGCGATTTTCATGAAATTTTCAGGAAATCCAGATTAGCCCAGTGAGTCATGCTGTGAAATTTAATAATGATAAAATCAACAGCAATTTTTTCTTCATTTTTTGACAATTTTTTGATTTCCCCTACAAATTAAGACAAGATATAACTTTTTTTCGAGTTTCAACATTTACAATTAGGAGCAATATAAAATTGGAGAGTTTATTATGCTTCGAGTAAGGAAAATTATATAAATAAATGATCATTTATTTAGCTAAAGTGGAAAATTTACATTTTTAAAGTAGCAATCCTTTCTTATCATAAGCAAAAAAATTACTCAATGGTCGAAATGTTGGCTCAGTTAAAGTACAAATTCTGCTAGTGACAAGAATTATGTTTACTAATTTCAAGTAAAACGCGTTTTTTCTAATCAAGAAAAATTCTACTCGAAACTCAATTTTTACTTGAAATTTATATAATTCTACTTAATGTTTGTGAATTTTATTCTCATTTGCCGTAAATTTTCTGTGTTATCCGGTTTTTGGATTTAATTTAGTAGGAATTTCTCTCAGCGTACACTCTCTTAGTTTGCACTCTCCATCGTTGCCTCTGGATCCAGTATTTCCTTAACACAATTTTTCATATTCACATTTGCAATTAACAAATAGATAAGGAAATTGATAAATAAATAAACACCTTGCAAGAATATTCTTATAAATAATCCCATTCATTTCTGAGAGATAAGGGATGCAAATTTGGAGAGTGTACTATCATTTTCAGATTGATCTAACATATAACTGAGCTACAGAAACGCTTCGTAATTTCACCTTTTTTTAATATTAAGAAACTAATATGGTTCAAAAAACTTTATTTCTTAATTAATTAATAATAAGTTTGCAACAATTTCTGTAACTTTCTTTTTGCACAAACCGTAGAATACTTTTGTGGTTTTTATAATGCTTTTACGTATATTTCAAATTCGAAATAATTCCAAAAGAATACTTTAGCACTACTTTGTGGCTACTTTGAGAATTAAAATTACGTTTTTTATGCTCAGTTCACTTTCGCTTTTTTCCGACCCATGGTCGCAGGCAACCAACTTGAAGGCAAAAAATAACTAGCTAGTTTTTTGGTAAAAGTATGCCGACCCAGACGTTCATATAGAAGCCTCATTAGTAGTGATGCGAGCGGTAAAATATATGGTAATTTACCGGTAAGTTATTCGGTAACTTTACTGGTAAAATATATTTTGAGTGGTAAAATACCGATTCGCATATGCGCAGCCAGTACAGCGCAGCCCAGTATGAAGAGGGTATTTACTATGTGACTTGTGAAGTAATTTGTAACTCGTAAAGCATTGTATTATTATAATAAATATGTATGAAATATATCAAACTTTCAATATTTGTGATACAAAGCTATTATAATTGATAATTACAGTATATTTTATATATATTTTTGAAGTATTTGGACTTAAATAAGGAAAGTGAACTTGTTATTCATAATTATTTTATATGCCAAAAAATATGCTATTTGCTAAATAACTTATAAAAATGCTAAACAACATAAAAATATGCCAAATCTAGCATAAAATTTGCTAAATTGGCAACACTGTTGCCAATAGCATGAATATGTTTTCCATAACCATAAATCTCGTCGGGAAAATAAAAAATAATTTTAATGAACAATTTAACCTAAATAATTATGGCGTATAAAAATGTAATTATCATGTAGGAAATGTGGAAAAGACGCATCACATAGGGTACGGTCAAATCAAGACTGTTCAGTATAGATAAATATTTAAAAAATATAACAAAACAATTACTTATGTAATAGGCCATATCATATAGGACTAAATTTCGAACAACTTTGTACAAAAGTATGCACTACTACTTTTTTTATTATAAGTATTGCAACAATAACCGTCAAAACATAATATTATGCAGGCAACATATTCTCGCCGAGAGCTCAAGGCCGAGACATTCGGGGGAGAAGTCCGAGTGCGAGGCACGCCATCTTCACTCTCGCAGATCTCTTGTTGCTCATTCGGAGCAGTGAATTACGAGAGGATCAGATAAGATAGTTTATATAATTGCAAGAGTACAGTACATACATAGATCTTTGTTAAATTATAATTTATTGTATTCCACTCTCAGATGAGTATGAAAAAAAAACAGAGATAAATACCGGCACCGGAGTGAGAGCGGGCGAGGAACTCCGAGACACTAGCGATGGGCGTTGAATTAACGGACTAGTTGAATGGACGGTTGACGAAGAATTAACGCTAAGACGGTCCACCGTTCATGCGTCGACTAGTTAAATTTTTAAACAGCTAAAATAAATGTGCAGAACGTTTATATCTACTAGCAACGATAGAGGACGCATACACGTAGTCGGTTAATACAGTTCATTCGTTTAGTCAAACAAATTTGAACTATATTCCGTACACTGTAGAGTTCATTTTAATAAGTGTTTTTAGATAGACGGGTAGTCAACGTGGACATGATGGTGAATCGAATAAACTTCAAACAATTTGGTCATTAAATACGAAGTGAGAAAGTTGATTTTGGTATAGTTGAGTAGATTTACATCGGATTGGCAGGTTTTTGTTCGTTCTATGTGAGAAATACCAGTTCGCGGGTCAGCTAATGTGTCTACTTTCTTCTTCTGTTTAAAACTTATAAAAAAATAATGTACTTAAGAATATATTTTAATTTAACTACATACAATATATATATAAATATATAATTTAAAAAAAAGAATTAAGTATATAAAATCAGTTGATCTTCTAAATGCGCCTGAATTATGAATATTTATTCGTACCTACGTTTTCACTACTCATTCAGCCAGTAGGAAAAGCATGAAGGGAAGTTCAAATTTATTTTACCTACATACAATTTCGAGAGGATAGAAAAGCTGACTACAATGTCTACTATACCACGATAGTTTAATTTTTATTCTATTTGAGTTGTAGAAATCGTCGTAACGTTAAGTTTGAACGTGTACTCAACGATGACGTCACGTCAACTAGTTTACGAATTTAACTAGTTAACCGACTAGTTGATGAACGATAATGGACGGTCTAGTCTCGTTAACGATAAATGCATCGACGACCCATCGCTACGAGACACTACAAGAGGTCCCATGTACTGTCTCGCGTGTGTGTACAGCCGGCATTAAATTACGTCTGTTACACCGAAATAATTCTAGTGAGGCATCGAGTTTCATTAACGTATATTATTGTTCAAGAAATTACCTCTCTTCTCCCTAGTGTTAATTGGAGTCCCTTAATTAAAATTGGACACCCGAATCACAAAAACGCCGAAGCAGTGGTGCGAAAAATACACATATTTTGTAAAAGAAATGTAATCACAATATTTTCCATACCACTGGACCACATATATAAACGTATGGTGCACATGTTTATTTATTCATTCACAACAGGCAGAAGTCAAAAGGCTGTGCCAAAAACTCTAACATCAGGATGTACAGAGACGATTGACCACGTAGCCCACTCGATATGAATAAATTAACTTGAACATTCAAGAATCCTGCTAAGGGTCAACTTGGGGAAAATATCACAACCTGGCAATTTTCAGGCAACGCGATGAGTTCGTCTGTGTTGCCGTTCAAATAATTATGTGACATTGATGATGTTGCCATGACAATTAACTATGCTAACTGCAAAATCAGCCGCTAGATGACGTGCTAATTAAAAATAAATACAATTTTCTCAATATTCTAAGTTTCATAGGCATGTAGTACCTATCTGCTCGATAGTCATACTAGCCTAGTTTCGTCTCCTTAGTATGTGGCTGCTCCATGACTGCGGCAGTTCATAATAAAACTACGTCAAACATCAATTAAGTATTTATTTTTTCTTCCCCTTAGCTGATTTTTTGGCACTGCGAAGTGAACGGAACTGGCCGAGCGCGCAGCGCACCATGACTCCTCTCCACCAAGCCTGGATGCGTGTGGCAGCATCTTTGATGCGTTTTTCTCTGGCAAGCCGTGCCGCTCGCTCTCTTTTGAACGTCAACCAAGACCGCATTTCACCTTCGTGGAGATCATACTGGAAAAGATAAACAGTTTGCAGCAGGCATGAGCAGAGAGAAAATTGTTTGTTTTAAGTACTTAATCCATTTTGCAAAAAAAAAAAACCGACTTCGATTCGTTTACTGGAACTAACTTGAAGATAGGTATTCTGAACCCGAAAGATTCAATCGAGCGCAGAGTCATTTAATAGCTCTAGAATTTTAGTATTTCTTGAAATTCATTCTCAGCTGTCAGTCAGATTTAGATTTCACCGCTCTGCCCGCGTCAAAAAGTAGCCTATGTTTGACTCCTGGTCTTCAAGAATAACCATACCAAATTTTATCAAAATCGATCAAAAGCTTTAGCCATAAAAGCGTAACAGACAGACAGACGGATAGACAGACTTTCACATTTATAATATTATTATGGAAGCTTATGGTACCAATTTCTGCAACTCCTCCCTCCGTGCGATTGCCACTCGAAGCTGCTCGCACCTCACCGTGAGTCGCGAGTTGATGTCGGCAGTGTCCTTCATATAACGCTCCGTCCAGTGCTCGTACGCAGTTTCCAGCTCCTTGGTTAAAAATCATTAAAGAAAGAAAGAAAGAAAAGGTGTTTATATAGTACTTCACAAAAATTTACAATACCTATTAATATAATTATTACAAAAAGAGAAGAGTACCAAAATGGTCTCCGCTCAGCATATGTTGTAGTATAACTACGACGGTGGTCTTCCGCGGACACCGTATGAACTAGCTATGCAACTAGGATAACATTATTTACTATAATGACTACTGTTTTCCTTAAAAGTAAAATAATAAAATAAAAAATTACAAGTGCTCAAGGGCGCAAAAAAAAACAAAAAAAAAATGCATAAATAATAAAATAAAAACATAACAGAATGGACGAAAGAAAATACAAGATTTTTATGTAACATTTGTATAGTTTACATGGATTTCTGCGATCTCTCTGAAGACTTTTGAGAATGTAACAAAAATATTTTGTATTTATTTTTAAAAGCGTGGAATATTATTCCAACATCTTGTCGCAGAATATTGGAAACTACCGCGGAAGGCAGCAGTTTTAAGTACATAAATATTTACATTATTTATGAACTTTTGGTTGTAACTTATAACACCGAAGAGTTCCTCCGATTTGTTTTTGGTAAACTCTTCGGTGTTACAAGTTACAATAGGCTTCTTGACTGGCAGTGACGTCACTGCACACACAGTGCATCCTTTTCTTGTTTTTTGACAGCTTCCCCTTCCACCGAATTTCAAAGGCTTATAACTTATTTATGAACGGATTTAATAAAATCTGTTTTCAGTTTCTGGTAGTGAAATGTTTGATATGAATGAAAAAAATAAATTGAGCAGAATACTCAATTACAACCACATGAATTTCGTTTTAGACATATTTTATGAGTGGGCAACATTTTTCATATTGCTAATAATACATTATCCAAAATATTTGCAGAGAATAATCCTGAAAAGGGCCTTGGGCTCCAGCTCAGCATTAACTCGGAGTAACTAAAAGAAGTTCACCTTTATCTGGAGTTCGTATATCTTGACTAACTCATCATGGATTCTCTGCTCATGGTCAGCGCGTGGCAGTGGTGGCCGTTGCATTTGAAACTGGAGCTCTTGAGACTCGGCACGAGCCTGAACCCATTTCTCAGCGTAACAGAGACGGGCTTTCGCGTTTTGAAGGTCATCCTAAAAGTATTTTTTATTTATACTAGGTCCTTCGGCTATCCATACATTCTATAGTGTGTTTATTCGCCTCTTGGCCAGGTAGAAAGAGAAAAAACCTGCTCTTTATATCTATAATTTGACCATGGACAACCCGACAAAATATTTTTTTGCCAAAGTGAAAAGTAACATTGCTAGATTTTTATTTAAAGAGCTCAAGAAAACTATTTTCAGAATGTTTATGCAAGGATATATGGAGAAAATAAATAAAATGTAAAAATATCCGTTTGACGTCACAGCTCGAGAAGTTGAGACAATGACATCACTTTATATGTATTTCGCTACCTAAATAAATGTTTTTTAATTCAAACTTAATTTTGATGTAGATTTAAGAATGATGGTTATCAATTAAATTAACGTTAAGTTGTGTATTAATTAATTTGCAATGCAAACCAGACTTGATTTGACTGTACTCGATATGGTACGTAACTTCCCTCGCAATAATTTAATATTTCAAACACATATTTTTGAATGAAATACTCGAAATTATTTTAATCTGAAAAACATGGGTGGATTCTCTATTTCTTAGCTATACAAAAAGCAAATTAAAACAAAACCATAATTATTAGTCGGGGAGACCATTTCTAAAAAAAATTTCATCTTTGTTTAGTAGCTTTGTACCAATGTCCTATCACTCACTACGTCACTACTATGTACCAGTACAAGATGTACACTAGAGTGTTTGACTAAGTGTTTTCACTTTGTTAGGTAGGTAATAGGTAGACATGATAGCAGAATCGTTATTCCTCACCCTTGTCTTGTCCCGTAGAAGAGCTATTTTCTTATCAGCATTTCGAAGATGTTCTGCCCACTGGTTCCGGTTTAGTTCTAATTCGACGGAAATATCTTGAAACGTACTGAAAAAACAAGAAAAAGAATAATTATGTAGGTTTTATTCTAAAATCGTAAAAATATAAAGTAAGTATAAAGTTTCAGTCTTAACACTTTTCATCACTTAATCATGTTGTGTAAAAAAAATTGTTTCAGTTTGTTTGCAACACTGGGCGTTCGCTTATAAATGTGTGTAGTGCTTTTTTCTAGTACTTACATATTTATTTACGTCCTAATTATATTCTAGTCTTTACTTAGGTACGTCTTTAGTATGTATCGTTAACTAAGAATAATTAATTATACATACTTAACACACTTTTCAGACTTTTGATTATGATGTACTTATATATTTATTATCAGACTTCAAATAATTAATTAAAATGTTTGATAAGGAACCACAATTCTTCCGTTTCCGATGAGTTTGTCGGTTCAGATTTTTTTCAAAAACTTTAATTACTTACGCCTTCAGTCGGTCATGGGTCGACCGCAAAGTGGTGACAGCAGAAGCTCGATGCTGCAGCAATTGTACGGCATGACCCAGAGACTGCCATTCTCCTTTCTCCGCGATCTCGATCAAAGTTCTTCTGAGCACGTCTTTCACCAAGCTCCTGAAAGTAAAAAAATATTAGTTATCGTTTCAACGGAAAGTAACAGAAATAAAATAATAACATAGATTAAATACACATAAATAAAGATAATAATTGCTTTTTTTTAGATAAAATCATTATAAAATAGAACTAAAAATGCCAATAAAAAAAAGAAGTCAAAATGAAAACACGAATGTTTCAATAGAACATGACAGTAAAGAATCAGAAAATAAAATAAAAACAAACACACGACAACTAATAAAATCAAGAAAATTAATAATAGTAACTCAGGTCGCAGCGAATTTTTGGCGCGGAATAAGGTTCAATCATAAAGAAAAACTGAACGGAACCACTTGAAACTATTCAGATTAAATTCGCTCCTGACTCTTGGTACAACCTCTTTCATTCTCTGCCTATCTTAAATCTACTTTCCAAAAGATATAGACGCACCACTAAAGAGCATTGAAACCGCAAAAGTTCCTTTCTCAATGCCCACCATACATGTACAAATGTATGAAGCGCCATCTTCTATGGTTTCTGTGAACTTACCGGTCTCGTGTGAGCTTGTCGAGTAGGGCACCATCGCCTTTGCTGTAGGGTTTACGACGCTTTCGTCTCAGCTCAGCGGTGCCCTCTAAAATAGTTAATGTTAATAACCACAAGATGGCGATAGCATACATAATCACTACGATAACTTCTACAAAATGTGTACAAGTGCCTGTATCATGAGATTTTAACGCTAACGTTAATCTGCGACTCATGAAATCATGGTAGAAACATATACTTACCCCCATATTCTCAAACGTTTCCTCAAACTCGACTCAACCTTACTCCAACTCATTGGCATGAATGATTAGTCGACACTAGCTTCCTTGTCTTAAGGAGATTCCTCATTGGAGGTGAGTATCGAACTGTGAAATATAAGGTTGGTCGAGAGGTACCTTGAGGCGGCCTCGAAAGTGGTTATAAATCAGTTTTTATTTATTTATTTATTTAACCTTCATTGTACAAATTACAATTTCTAAATCACAATAGGCGGACAAGTTTTTTGTCACCTTTTGCCTAGTTAACTACTTACTTTGTTCATTTTTTACTCTATTCTTTTTTTATTATTATAAACTGTGAATTTCCTCATTGGAGTTTGCTCAAGAAACCAACTAAGAATGTCGTTTTCAAGGAAATTTCGAGGTAGGTATCCTTAAGGCCCTCCAATGAATTTGAGTAAAGCACGTCCTTACGTTTATGTTTAAGAATACGGGTGTTAGTGTACCTACTATCTAGGTACTAATTACTTCCATGGAATTATGTATGAATTCGATCTTTTATATTATAGTCAATCTACCTCGTAACGGACTCCTATCTTCTTTTAGGTTTCGTGTTACCTACTTGGATTGCTAATCTGTTAGGCAGGACATCAATGAAAATATAAATGAATTTAAGAGTAAAACATCACCCAGCAAAGCACAGTCCTTGATGAGCTCAATGGACCACGTTAAAGAGATTGCGAATTTTGCTTAAGCTTAAGTACGTACCATAATTTTACGTAGGTACTTTTTTAATTTGCCCAAAAACTTTCAGAATTTGCAAATTACCTCAGTTGCTGGTTAATCAAATTGAAATGATAAAACAAGTAAGTAGGTACTTAGGAAGGACGACAAAGTTCCTTCTACATCTCTACCTGATTTAAAACTTACCAAGAATTTTAAATTGCAATAATGTCACTTCCAATACCAAAGCAAAAAGCAGAGTATTCATTCTGAAAAGTAAAATATTTTATAAATATTTAAATAATTCGTTGAATCTCTAGGACAAGACGGTGCACCTCAACCCGACCCACTAAGGATACATAATATAAAGTACTTCCTAAAATCGTGTTTAGTTTCAATTATCTCTCAGTAATATAGAAAAATTAGGGCATTTTGGAAATAAATGGAGAGGCCTATGACCAGGCAGGCATGGACTGACTGCGGCTGAAATGATGTTAAATATATATAGAAAACATATAGGTATATAACTATAATGTTTCTACATATATCCGAATAGCTACGAGTTCGAAACCAAAGACATTTGGAGAGATAATAATGGCAATATGTACGAAAATGTTTATTTTTCTTAGCATGGCGCACAGTATCTAACTAAACACTTGACACCCGTATTCTTAAACCTTCACTCAAACTCGACTCAACCTTACTCCACCTCATTGGTATGATTAGTTGTCACAAGCTTCCTTGACTTGAGATGATTTCTCATTGGAGTTGAGTATCGAACTGTCAAATATAAGGTTAGTCGAGAGGTACCTTGAGGCGTCCTTAAAATGAAATAAAGTAGATAAAAAACAGGTTTTTGCCACTTTTGGCCTAGGTAATTACTTACTTAATTTTATTTTTTACTCTATTCTTTTTTAATTTAAATTTTTGTGTGTAAAATTGTTATTATAACCTCATTGGAGTTTGCTCAAGCAACCAACTAAGAATGTCATTTTCAAGGAAAGTTCGAGGACTTCCTTAAGGCGCCCTCGAATGAGTTTGAGTGAAGGACGTTCTTAAGGTTATGTTTAAGAATACGGGGGTAACACCCACGAATGATGAATGAACCCATTTCTGATAGAAATAAATGAATTATGACATCAAACAAACCATATAATATTTGTTTTAACATCATCATATTTCAACTAAGACTTTACAATAGGATATCTACAAATTTCAGTAACATAACAGTGTTATGGACAAAATTTTGTTACTAACATAAATAAGGAGGGCGGCCCAAATTAACAAATCCCGTTTATATCTTGTAATGGTCGTATTATTCATGAATATGCTCCAACTTCATGATTGTCATAATTTTGAACAACAATCTATTTTATTATTTTACTAGCGGCCTATTACTTTTTCTTTTAATGCCCTGAATATTTATGTTAACACTAACAAATTTTTTTAGACAAAGTTACAAAAAAATTACTTTTTATAAAAAAAAAGTTCTGGACTAAGATAAAAATACCTTTAGTAGGGTAAGTAACATCAAAATTTAATACATTGTTGTGGAACTAGTTAGAACAAAGGATAAGCACGCATTACTAAATTTTAAAATCCACAGTGAAAATTATATTGTATACGAAAATAAGAACTTAATGCTTAGTTTCTTATTTAAGATGGAGACATACACTGTTCTCAGTTCATTTTCCCACAAAAATAATTTAATGGTTGTGGGACGTCGTCGTAAGGTTAAGCCCTGGATTTGACAAGGTAAGCCGCGACCTCATCAGCGCCCAGGATCTTAGGTACTGGATTAGTAAGCTGACTGTGCTCTTAAAGATATATCCAGTAGAACAGGTCAACGACTTAGGTATGTATATTTCTATTATTTTATACCCCTAGACATGCCCTAGACTAATCACAGTAATAGCTTATGTTAATACTCAGCAGGTACTCTAACAGCAAAGTTGGTTAAAGTTTTGTTTTTTAAGGACAGAATACAACCAACCTTTCAGCCTAGGAAGAATGAACGTGTGGTCAATAGTCAATATAGCCTAATGTAAAAATAGATGTTATTAATGTTAATTGTAAATTATGATACAAGGGTGCAAAGTTGGTCATTATTTACGAGGCAGTATATAATATATTCGCCTTCGGCACATGCCTATAGAATATCGAAAAATTATTCAAATGTTTGCAACAAGGTTATATGGGGTGATAGAAAACCACACCAGATACAAAAATATACTAATAATTGTAACGTTAGTTTTAGAGAGGTCCACTTTTCTACAGAGTTTTCTCAATGTTGTGGTAAGATGTGTGATTGTATGGAACATATATCATTATTAGATGAAATGATGAAAATATTGTCATTATAGGTATTAAGCAACGCTTCAACAGATAGTTGTGTAACAGTGCCATACATAGAAAACACAAAAAGAATGTAGTTGGTTAGAATAAATATGTGCAATCTGCGCACAGGGAGTCTAGGCTAAGATTTAACGAATGGGTTCTGAATGGCAAACCAAGAAGTGGCGCTATTTATAACTTAATGAATGAAAGTAGGCGCCATTTTAAATCTCAATTAAAATGGTGCCAGGACCATGAACAACAAATACTAATGGATATAATAGTTTCACAACATTCAAAAAAGGATTTCAAAAGCTTTTGAAAATCAGCAAATAAGTTAAAGCACAGGCCTGGACTCCCTGTGAGTATTGGCAATTGTAGTGAAGCGGAAGATATAGCTGAAACTTATAAACAAAAATTTAATAATTTAATAACTTTAGGTTTGAACAGTTGTAAAAAAAATGTTGAGGTTCCATCTGAAATTAAATCAATTAGGTTTACTGCTAAGGAGGTGGACATAGTAATTAAAAATATGAGGAGGGGCAAGTCTCCTGGTTTTGATGGGCTCAGTATAGAGCACCTGCAATATGCTGGTGTCCATCTGCCTAGGGTCCTTGCTATGTTCTTTTCATTGTGCCTAAGTCATAGGTATTTGCCCTTAAGTTTAATGAATACGATTGTTGTTCCAATTCTCAAGAATAGGACTGGAGATATTTCAGACATTAAAAACTACATTATTACTAACAAAAATTAGAATAAAATTGGGCTTGTGTGTTTGTATTGCATTGCTTAATGTAGTTTTTTTTTTATATGGCTTTTACTTTCATATTTAGCCAGTAGCAAGTAAAGAAGGTCGTTTAGTCAAGAAAGCCTAAAGTCAAGTCGAGTCAGAAGTATTGTACTAAGTGAGGTGGTAGAAAAACTGCACTTAGCGATTTCCAGGAGCTTTTGGCAAAAAGCAAGAAAATCACTTTAATCGAACATTGTATCACTTCCCAACACTCACGTTTATTATTGAACACTTTGCATAATAATCCACCATTATTATGCACAAACACTCAAAAAAACACAAATTAAAAAAAAAAAAATACAGCGCCGATATTGCTCTTTACAACTTCCCGCCAAAAGTCCGCATAAGTAGTTCTTGATTCTGTTTTAAAGCCATAATTGTTTACGCTTCGTCCTTAATCTTCCTTTAAATATTTAAGTCAAGTAGGTAGCTATAGTCAGTTATAAACATTCGATTTTCGCCTGGATTAGTATATCTGGTGGAGTCAAATTTAGGTATTCTTCCAAAAATTAAATCGACATTTGTTATTTATTAATAGTAAATTAAATACCTTCAAAAACAAATAGATTTAAAAATGGCGCCACTGATACATACCAAAGAGAATATTATCACTTCGTTTATATAGACAGAGCAATGGGTTTTACGGCCATGGATACAAGTATTTTATAGCCCTTCTGAATGTTTCTACACGATTTAAAATTTTTAGTCCAATATGTTCAGTAAAATAAATAAAAATTTGAAATTTAGTGTTAATTTATCATTTCCAAGCTAAAATAGTTTATATTCTTTGGAAAACCAATGAATTGGTTGAGACTTTAAATACTATTGACGTACATTTAAAAAAACGTACCGTACCTAACCATGGTAACCATTGCTACACAAGTTCGATTATAATATAAACCACAACCCCCCCTAATAGCCCCAGGGCCTAATAACAAAGAAATAAAAGATACTTAATGAGTGAATGTGTTGAAAAGAAAATTAATGATTCGGTCTTCTTATTATCTCTCATTAATCATTGAATAGGTTGACTGAATAAATATTTAATAAAAACTAACCTTCATTCATTCTCTACAACTACGCAATTACATAAAGTTTTGAAGTATAAAAATCCGCATTGAACTCGATAAGTAGTACTCTGATTCATTCGTATATATCCGATTGTTCGTTTATCAGCTATAAAAATTATATATTATACCGACTTAATTAATATTAATAATATTCACCATCTTTGTCATAACAAATGACGAAATAACATCGAGCCGTGTAATTAAAGACAAGAGATAAAATGATGAAACGTTGATAAATTGGTAGGTAAGTAAGTGATATAGGCAAGGTTAATTTATTGTTCATTTTAGTAATTTCGTTTTATCATTATATTGCTTTTAAAGGAGTATAGATATATTTGATTAAATATTATTATTTATACACATACTCTTTTTTCCTTGGATAACTAAGGTTAAAGACGCCAAAAGATATTTATTCACCACGATTTTCCCTCGAAATCCAAAAATATAATATTTCAGTCATTTTAATTAAATTTATTCATTTAACAAAATCCTACGTTAATTTTGTACCTATACCATTATTCACATATTTATAGTTCATCATATACATAGTTCATCATCAAAATAATCATTTCAGCCGCAGTCAGTCCACTGCTGGACGGGCCTCTCTCCTAATGATTTCCAAAATGACCGGTTGTATGCGGCCTGCATCCATCGTTTGCCTGCGACCTTTTTCAGTCATACATAGTTACATATTTGTTATTGTTAGTACTTCAGGAAAGTTTGTACTTACTTGTATAAGAAAATTTAGTATTTAACTCTAATTGGGTTTCATGCGAGATAACTCACACACTTTCCTTTCATTACCTTGTTTTATTGAAAACCGAGTTGATTTCTTTCTCTCACCTAACTAAAGAACTTTATTACTAACACAACGCAATAAGTATACTTAAACTGTTGCTATAAGAGCACACTCAACTGTTTGTTAATATTTGGTAAATTAATACGTGAATGTATTTAGAACTTCAAAGTGAATGTCACGTCACTTGATTGACCACAAATTACACTCATGCGGATGTTAGTTAATAATTTGGTGGATTCATATCTTAGCAACGCACGCTGCTCATATTTGATCAATGATCGTAGTAAAGTACGAGTATGTACCTACTAATTTAAGTAATACTTACTCAGTTTACTTATATTCTTTTCTACATTCCTTATTTATAATGTGTACTTTTCAAACATCAGCCAAATTTGTGTCCTGTATTTAGTACGTGCGTGAAACATAATTAATTTGTAATATCTTTGAACACATAAATTATTGTGCACTGTTTTCTATTTTGTGATATTTTTAAATGATTGGGCCTCTCATTCCAATTCACTAATCATCTAATTTGATGTTGTATCTTTTTATCGGACATCAAAAAAGGAGGAGGTTTTATGTATATATATTTTTTTATGTATATTCATCGATTTCTCCGCCAAATCTGGACCGATTTCATTTTTTTTTTTTTATTCAAAGGGCATACTCCCAAGTTGGTCCCATTGTCACCAGATGATGGGATCCCAAGGAAATCGACGAAAAACCACAATTTTTTTAGGCGCGCATCACTTATGTTTACCGATTACTCCACTAATAGGCTACTTGACTTTTTTTAAACATGGGCAATATTTGCATATCAAACAATATGTATAATAAAAAGTAACTGATTCTGAAAACAAAAACAAAATTGGTTGTTAATTAAGGCAGTAATTGAATTTTAAAGATTTTTCAGGAAGAAAAGTGGGAGCGTGGTGGGGACGTCTTGCTATCTCTATTGTACGCACGAAACCAAGTAGCAGTGACGTCCCCTTCCACCGAATTTCGAAGGCTTATCTTACTTACTTTTCAACGGATTTAAAAAAATCTTTTTGTTTCAGGTTCTGGTAGTGAAATGTTCCATATGAATGATAAAAATAAATTGAGTAAAATACCCAATAGTGGACCGATCTTCATAATTCTTTATTTATTAGAAAGGATATATTCTCGAGGGGGTTTCATTATCACCACGTTAGGATCTGATGATGAGATCACAGAGAAATTGAGGGAAAACCTCAAATTATTACGTAACGCGTTATTTATGCTCACCGATTACTCCGCCAATTGAGGACCGATTTTCATATTTTTTTTTTATTGGAAAAGGCATACTTCCGAGATTGTCCCATTGTCACCAGGTCACGATCTCATAATGAGATCCCAGGAAAACCAAGGGCAAACCTCATTTTTTTTGGCAGGGGTCACATATTTCATATATTTTCTGATGCTCGTCAAGTCTTTACGCCCAGTAGTCATCATATTCACCATATAATATTGATGAGCTGATGATGGAAGGTATAAACTCTTTAACGGTAAAGAGTAGGAGGATAATTCATTGTATGTTCACCTGATTACTAAGATTCTGATTCAGTTTGAAAAGGAACTTTCCCGATGTTCTGGAAGTAATCATATGGGTCCTGGTGATGATGGAATTTAGGGGAAATCGAGATAATTTTTCATATTTCACTACGATTTAGGTATTAATGTATATGTTGTCACGGCGTTTGCTTTAGACCTTTAGGAGGTCGTGGGTTCGATTCTCATGTAAAGCATACTTTGTTTAGTTCTGTCCAGTTTGGTAATACCGTATATATATACCGTATAATAATTTGGTATACCCGAACTACCTGATTGCTTGATGTAATGATGATTTCGTGCTTCGGAAGGCACGTTAAGCCGTTGGTGCCGCCCGACCGCCCGGCCGCCATTAGGTGGTCGTTAAAGGAACCACATCAGAATACAAAACGCGGTTCCGAAAAACTCTGACACCAAGGTATGCAGGGTCGATTGCTATTTTTTTACTATTATTTTCCATATACTTGGCTGGCACCGACACCAAATTAATTAAAATGCTTGTTATGGAACTACATTTAATAACCAACAACTAATTGATTATTTCTTCCTTTACAGATGAGTTTGGAGTCGGTTCAGATTTTTTTTCAAAAACTGTTTTACTACGTGTGAAAAGTAGATCAATACCGTAGGTGTATTATTATATATTTATATATATGGTTTTAGTTTCGCAATATTTAAAAAAATACGATATTTTCACATTTTTGTTCTGTTTTTTTAGAAAAATATTAATTTTTATTGTTAAATTAGATTTGAGGTTCAACACAGATGTCCACAGAGTAATAAATGCCGGACTGTTATGCTAGCTCTAATACTGTGGGCATCCAAATTTGTCAAAGAGAAACTTATGTGATTATGGCAGATGAAGCTTTTAAAGCTTTTCGGCTTACAGTACCTACAATGTACTCGCATATGCACAAAGATATAAAAAAGTAAATTGTGTAGTCTAATAAATAAAAATATAATAAATTGTAATAGAATAATATTTATTTGGGGCATAAAGTTTACAAAAGGAAATGTTATGCAACACTTACATCTAAGACATAAAATCATTTATAAAAACTATGTTACAATATGAAATAAAACGGAAGTTAAACAATAGTGTATAGAAATAGCATAACAAAGTAGCAGACAATTTGTTAGCATATAATATATATAATCTCATATTATAACAAAATGCGTAGAATACTTAAGACTTTAATAGACCAATTCATTGATCACACGTAAGTATAATGTTAGATAAACAAGTTAATAAGTACTATTTTATAGCATACAATAAACTACTGGCGAGAACGGTATTTAGCAAATATTTGGTTTTCAGAAGGTGAAAGTAAGGATATAGATAGTTTTCAGAGTGGAAGGTACACCCCATGGAGCAAATACAAATAGAAGACGGCGTATCGACTGGTGCACCGTTACGGTCATCGGCACAGTGACGTCGGAAAAGTAGGCGGTAATTTACGTTTCTTTTTAATTTAGAATATTTTGTAAAATATTAAAAACCATTTAGTTTTAAGTTTTTCAATGCTAAACTGTCGGATCACAATAAACGTAAGTAAATAATATATTTTCGAATTTATTTGATTGATTTAGTGTTACACAAAATATATGTCTGTTTTTAATGTTCAAAATATCTGTAATATAAAAAAAAAAATATATTTTTTATGTTGAAATCTTTGATTTGCTAGCGACATCTATTAGTAAGTAGAGGAGATCTTCAATAGAGGCGGAGCCACGGCCAAACCGAACTCCCCTCACGTCTGCCTTTCGCCCCGCGTAGCCTCACACAATTTTTGTAAGGAAGCTCTCGATATGCCATCTATTCTTTGTTATTACTCCGTGGTACATTCCCTAGGCCCAGCGTAGAATATATAATGTCATTCAAAATGGATATAAAAGAAGAGTGCACATCAATTGTCTTAATTTTACTTTTAACTAACGCACTGCATATTTAAAACATAAAATTACAGGATCAAGTCGTGCCGTGACCACATCCATTGTAACACTGTTAAAACGTTGGGAGAATAAAGGCATACGCACTAATTCTTGTAATTTTTGTCCTGGTGTCATCTTTAAATCTACCTGATTAAATTAAAACTTGACGAATTGTTCAATTAAATTAATATGAATCTGTTTTTAGATGATTTAGAGTGTACTTTTATGAAATCATACTTCAAACAAAAAAAAAGTTTAGTTAGCCCACGTATTCCATCGTTTCGCAGTCAAAAACGTGTCAAAGTGTAATGAAATGACGTGGCTCTCGAGGCGGTCTAAATTAAATCACCTTTAATTATCACTAGATGGCGACAAGGCCTGCCCGAGGCGTCAAAGTGAACTTGTGAAGACATACCTACATTCGTATTTCCTTTCTGGGCTTCCTTCTGTAAAGTTACATTCGAGAACATACATACTTCTTATTTATTTGTCAACAAAAGGTTGTCATATCTTATTTATTAAGCTTTGTCTTGTTCTTTCAGGGATTATTACAAAAAAATATGAACTTAAATTAATTTCTAATTTTATGTACTTAGAGGTGTTTGAACTCTATCGCATATAATAATACTTATACAAATTTGTTCTAGATTTGTGATCGAAACCATCGAAGTAGGTATCAAGCTACATAGATTGCCGCGCTACAGATGCTACGAAAACGCTACGAATTGCTACGAGCACTCCGTTTTATCGCTCCCTGCCCTTGGTTCGCCTTTATAAATATGTACGAATTTATATAGTAAGAATAATTACTTTGCACTTGTTAATAAGTTTAATTAGTTTTAATAAATGTATGTTAATTTTTATTCTTAGATGTTGTTGAAAAATTCTTGTTAGTATAGTATATAATTAAGTTTAAAGTTTATTTATCTCCTAGCTACTTTTTAGGAGAAATAGGTTGAAAAAAAAGGTTCACAATAACTTATTCACACAAAATTGTATCTACCATAAATACTAAAGTAATTAGTAGTAGCCACAAGAAGTGTTTATTTAAGACATAGTTCTCCCCGCCGCGCCACATTGATCACAGTGATAGTTTTCTTAAAGTATAATTTTAATTACATTAGAATTAAATTAAATAGGCCTGCTTACGTGCCAGTCGTTAAAGAATGAATTTGTTATGAGATACTGTTACATAAAAATCTTGGTATTAGAGAATTCCTCCAAAATGTGTTTAAAAATTCCTTCGGGTAGGGCAATGTACTTATGACACTCATAGTGCTTCCATTAGGTATGTATAGTTTCCATCATTAGCTCAACTGATGACACGTCACTTAACAAATCTTTTGATTGAGAATGCACTTGATTAAGATTTTTTTTTGTATATTAACTTATGACTTGGTTGGATCATTGATTTATATCATTTATATTTAAATCAATTCGAAAGAATCTTTAAGATATGATTGATTTCTTTTGTGGAAATTTGCTTAAAATTGAATCGGTTCCGTCTCAATAAAAACAATCTTGAATTAGTATTCCATCAACCTCATAGAATTTTAGACGGAATAGTTTCAGGAAAAAAATATATTATTTAAACAAAACATTACTCTGTACAGTAGTTTACCTTTTGCGTGAAACTTTTATATAATATGAGTCGTGAAACAAGTTTAGTAGCTAGTTGAACCATCAGCAATCTGAGCCGTAGACTGGAGTTTACAAACATTTTATGTCGTCTCTGCGTTTTTGAAAAAATAACTTGTACTTAATGAAAACCATGCGAATTGATTGATTTTAGGTATTCCAAAAATAAAAAAAAAATACTGAATTGATCATCTAAATTATATGAGTCCGTCAATAACAAGATATGAAAAAGATGCATTTTTTTATTCTTCTACATTAAGCTTTACATTTTCCCCTAATAGAGAAGTTTTTAGTTAGGTATGATAGACGAATTGAACTCGTACAATGCCGAAGCGAGTTACTAGTTATACAGTATATTATTAAATTCCTAATGAGAAGTCTGCAATACATAAAGAGTTAATACCCTCGAATAGGTATACGTAATGTGAAAGTCAATCATAAAATATCGGCAAAACGAGGGTGCTTTTCAGTATCGAAGCTTCCAATGGCTTTGAGCAATAAATTGCGTATATTACTCGATAAGTGTTGTATGCTTAGAAAAATAATAGAAAGGGTTCATGTAACTTGCAATAGCAATTCCTTATGAACAAATCCTGCATCTAATTAACTTATTTTTCGGTTTCTCATTTTACCGCAGAACCCTTTAAAAACTAATTAATGGCATCAAAGAGGAGGCCTCAGCGGGACTAAAGTTGATTGAGATCTTTATTTACAGCATTTTAATTTGTGGAATGAAATAACCCACGAGTCTGGACTTGAGTATTCAGGCTAAATTTTGAAGCACTGCAGCTGTTTGCTATAGTTTGAGAATTTAATTACAAATTCCTTTATGATGTGACATGACAGCGACAGTATTCACCATATCAAAGACGTTAAAGTTCTGAAACAATTTATTGCATCACACATAATTTGAACTATAACATTTATATATTTATAATATAATGTTGTATTTTACAAAATTATAAATGACATTATTAATTATTAACAGAGTGTATGTATCTATATAGGTTAATTCTGAACAGAATATATAATATAAATATACCATACAAAAAATATAAACTTAAAATATACTATTATTACGATGCAGGTATCATTCAAGATTATAGCTAAGAGATTTTATTATACATCACCTATAGCTTAAGCAATGATATATTAAAAAATTGAATTAATAATCTACAATTCGCCTGCATTCTTTCTAAAAATAGTTTGTAGTAGAGTATGAAAAAGCATTAACGGAGAGATTCTGAACGGTTATATTGTGGTTTTCATTAAAAGTCCATCGAAAAAAAAGAAATAAAAAAGAATTATGACAATATTGTATATAGTTTTAAAAAGCAATGCATGTGTAATAAAATAAGTCGAAGAATGATTAATGCTGGGCCTCGTTTGAATCCAATACATAAACTTTATGTATAAACTATGTGTATAAATTAAAATCAATAGAGATCTAATCTATTATAACATAATACTCATCTTGTAAATATAAATGTAAATGTGTCAATCTGCCATTAATCAAAATATTATTTTATAGTTACGTTCCTTGATAGAAAAAGACTAATAAAAGCATAAAATCAATACTGTATTTATATCTTTACATATATAATTAGATTCCGTACATTCTAGAAGAGATCAATTCTTAACATGAAAGCATTCTAGTTTATAGATAGCTACAAATTAAGTACAACACATTCTATAATAAATATCCCTAAGCAAAACAAGATCCAAAAAATAAAACAGCTAGAGGCAAGGCATTTTCACATATAAATAATATTCCCTACTACCCCTACCTGGGTGTATTTATTGTATACATACAACACCTTTTCATCAAACAAATTTGTTGTTGAAAATAATTAACTATACTACTAATTATATTATTTCTATTAAGTCATTTTCTAACACATCCACCTACCAGAAGGTCGGACGTGAGATCTCTGGGAGAGGCGTATGTCCGCTGCACATCTGGCCATAGTCCAGTCTTCTTGTGGCTCAATTTAATAAAATCTAAATAAAAATATGTTGCCCTCTTTTTATTTATATTGTATATTTTCAATAATTACAAATAAATATCAGTTAAATTTTAACAATTTTTAATTAAATTTATTCAAACAGAATATGGCCAACCGGAACAAACAAAATAGGCAGAGAAGGGCAGGGTCGAACTGGGCCCGAATAAACCCAAGTGGCTTATAACTTCTAAATACTATTTAACATAAAATTCTAACCTAACATGAGTTTAATTACAATTCATTTATATTTTTTCTGTTTCATTTATTTTGTATGAATGAACTATTTATACATGTAGGTAGGGTAAGGTAGGGGCCCGCGCAGGCTAGAGCCGACTGGAAAACACCTGACTCGACAGTTGCAGGGTCTTTGGAAACCAGGAGTTAGTAGACGCAGCAGTAAGCTCCTTCGAGCTCTGGTAACAGCCTGCTACGGGGGTCTGGCCGGCTTCTCTAGTTATTGTAGCGGGACGAAGCAGGCCTCGCCCCGAATCCTAAACAAATTAACATTCATTTTAAAATGTGGCAAACTGCTTAAATTTATGAAAATTTAAAAGATAAAATAACATTACGTTATATTTCATTTATTGATATGTTAAACGGTTTAACTGAACTAAGTGTACTTTTTTAGTTGTTTTTTTCCGGATTAATTGTTTTTACCTTAATTATAATAATAAGCACTTAAACTAATCATATATAAAAGACTTAAAATTGACAAATTAATTAGTTAGTTAATTATCTAACTAAATAAGATTGAACACTGGAAGTTATAAATTGTTTACATTTGTAATCAGTTTAAAAAAAAGTTATATATGGGGGATGATAGTGGTACAACGGAGTTCAGATCAGGTGGAGTAAGCAACAAGCAGCATGTATGTACAATTTTATATATTTTTATTTCCTCCATACATCAACATTAAAATCGTTCAAATAATAAAAAGAGTGATGGACTCGTGATAAATTCGACATAAACTCCGAGACAGTTTTCAGTCGCTTGGAACTGAACGATAAACTATTACGACAATGACTCTAGCACTGCAGAGTTCCTTCGAGTGCCGGTTTGTATAAGCTACGCCTATATATAGCTACTTTGATAAATTTATTATCACAGGATTTGTTTGTGGAATTTATACTCGAATTGAAGGGAAGGCAATATTTGGGATGTATTAAATATTCGATGGTACGTACTGCGTGTCAAATTTGGTTATTTTTTTAAGTAATAAGTTTTACGGCCATGGATACAAGTCCTTTATAGCCCTTCTTAATTTTTTTCTATCTTATTCAGTCCTACAGTGTGGTTTCGTCAAGTCCTAGTCAAGTCTGAAAGTCTAGTCGTTACCTAGTCAAGTCTTGTCAGAAGATTCAGCCAAGCGAACTGGTAGAAAAATTGCACTTAGCGATTACTATGAGCTTTTGGAAACAAGTATGAAAATCACGTAAATTAAACACTGTATCACTTCCCAACACTCACGCTTATTCTTGAACACTTTGCGAAGTCAAATTTGGTAATGTGAAATAGAAAATAACATCAAATTTTTTCTTTGACTTTCTGAGTAAGAACATATAAAAATCGTACTTAGACGTGGAAGTACATAGAAGTAGTGCCCTTACCACGAAAACAACGTGCCTCGAACGAGTATGGAGTGGAGCGATATGGAGTTAGTGTTTTTAGAGGAGGTTTCTCTGAGGTTATCATTTACAATCAGATGGGTTACGATGTGACTTTGCCTACTAAATTGAAAATCAAAAAAATCTTGAAATGTTAATACACACCTCGCTTCCCAACATTCTGCAGAAATAGCCTGTTGGCGACCGCCTGCCGCTGGCTGGCCTCCCTCATCTGCTTGCGAGCCACCTCCAGCAGTAGCCTCTGCCGCAGCACCTCCATGGGGTTGTTGATCGACAGCGACGGCATCTTGCGCTTTGCCCGTGCGTGACCTTCGCTCAGCTCGTCCAATCTCTGTATCCAGAAAGATATCTTATTATATAAAAAAATGTCGTATCATATTGGAGAGGGCTCGACGTATTTGTATAACCCGAAGATTTGTCCTCCTAATACAGTCGAATTGATTTGCAATACGTTTAGTACATGAAACTAAATCACTTCAATAAAGTAATAAGAGTAATCCGAGAATTAACCTGCAAAGTGCAGTACATGCTATAGGTACTACTTCAGTATAAATGTTCCATAGTACTTAATAGCAATATTATATAAATGTAGAATGTAACGCACAAATTTGAAGAATTTATCGAATAGTAGACATGTCTATTGTTATGTTATAACAATTGAATTCCATTCCCATTCAAATAGATATTATAGATATCTATACAGCGTGGTAGGGATAGGTTCGTTCCTTTCTCAGAAACTATGAATAAATAAGTATACCTATTAACTCATATCACACTGTGTTACCCATTTTCTTTTAGTAATTTTATTTCAATAAATTCATTCAATTCAATTGAAAATCTTTGAAGGCCAAAAATCATTAAGTACGATGCTTTCGATCCAATAAACAACTGAAACTAAAACCTGGTTTTAAAAAAAAGTATTGAAATACATAGGGCGAACTGTAAGTTTCCGGAACTGGCCACTTACATAAACAATATTTAAAAATTTATTGCAACATTTGAAAATAGAACTCTATGGCTGTAGAATGCAGTTTGTTTCATCAGACTGTCTTTTGTTTTTACCTTGTGGCGCCATTTAAAAAATTGTGTGTCTGCATCAACATGGATTTAACTCGGGAAAATTTTCGTAGTATGATTTTCTACGATTTTAAGTGTAATTTGACAGCTCAACAGAGCATCGCTCGGCTTGAAACAGCTTTTGGCAATGAAGCACCATGCAAGACAACTGTTTATAGCTGGTTTGCAGAATTCAAGCGTGGTCGTATCAATCTCAGTGACGAATCTCGCGATGGTCGGCCGTCCACCGCTGTGACCAACAAAAACATCAATGCTGTGCGCCGTATGATTGAAACAGACAGGCATGTGACCTACCATGAAATTCGCGCATCCTTAGAAATAGGCATGAGTCAAATACAATTAATCCTACACAAACATTTGGGTGTGAGAAAGCTGTGCTCGCGGTGGATCCCACACAACTTGACCGAGGGTCAAAAAACGGACCGCGTCACTTGGTGCAGTGCCATGCTTACCAGATTCAACGAAGGTGCGTCAAATTTGGTGTGGGACATAGTAACAGGTGACGAAACATGGATTTATTGCTACGATCCCAAAACAAAGCAGCAATCGAGCGTATGGGTCTTTCAAGATGAGCCGAAACCAACGAAAGTGGCGCGCGTGAAAAGTGCATCTAAACAGATGATTGCTTCTTTTTTTAATAAAACTGGACACGTGGCTACTGTTGCTTTAGAGAATCGTCGTACAGTGAATAGTGACTGGTACACGACCATTTGTTTGCCGGAAGTTATTGACGAACTCCGTAAAAATAACCGTAAACGCCGTATCATCCTGCACCACGACAATGCTAGTTCTCACACGGCCAGACAGACAAACGACTTTTTGAAGGCGAAAAATGTAGAACTCATGAGTCATCCTGCATACAGTCCCGACCTGGCACCTTGTGACTTTTTTCTGTTCCCAAAAATTAAGAACCAATTACGCGGTCAACGATTTTCATCACCAGAAGAGGCTGTCGAGGAGTATGAAAAACACGTTTCAGAGGTCACCACAGAGGAGTGGCACAAAAGTTTTCAAAACTGGTTTCATCGAATGAAAAAGTGCATAGACGCCAAGGGAGATTATTTTGAAAAACAATAAATTAATTTTGTACCTTTAATAGTATTTTTTCATATTCATTCCGGAAACTTATAGTGCGCCCCACGTTTAAGGACTTAAAATCAGAGAAAAAATGCTAAATGAAAATGTTTAATCTGCCAAATTGAACATTTTTATATTGAATATCAATTAAGACAAATTAAACTAGCTAATTAAAATACATTGTAATCGATATAGCTAATTAAATGTGAATTGCGAAGTAGGGAAAACGTTTGTCAAAAATCCATAGTAGGTACTTTCCATCGTCCACACTCTTCATTAAAAGCCAGCATATTGGATTCTAACTGCATTATGCACCGGCGTTCTATTGCAATGAGAAATCGAGGCTCACTTTCAACGAGTACTGATAAAGCATTGTTAAAGTAATTGTCGCTTTGAACTTTAAATACGAAAACTCCCCGTACATTTTCAGGAAAATTTATGTTTCCTTTTTTGTATAGATAGTTATAAAATGTGGAAGTATTTCACTTGATATTGTATACTATTTAACTCTACGTACTATAACTATAAATAGAGCATATGTTTATAGTTGATATTAAGTAGGTACACAAACATAGTCAAAGGAAGTGACTGACGTCATAATATAACCCCACGCATTTTTTTGTAAGGTCGTTTTGAGAATAGGCTCATAATAACAAATCCTTTGATTAAAGGGGTTTTTTCAAGTGACAGTCTCCTAACTAACACATTATTTGATTGTACATCTGGAATTATTAGTGCAAATTCAATATTGGGGATTTTTGGATGTGTATTTTTGCTTTGGTAAACGTTTAATCTTTATTTAAGATCTTGACAGACATTGGTATAAAAGTATATGTAGTGAAAATTGCCTGTCTATTGTTTAACCGACTAATATCGCTGCTGATTTTTCAGAGTACAATTTAACTGGAGCGATATGAATTTTTGACGCAGACGGAGCTGCGAGAAACAGCTCTTAATATTACTCGCATAAGTGCGAATGTCTATCTGTCTGTTACGCTTTCACGGCCAAATCGTTGAACGAATTTTGATAAAATTTGGTATGAATATAGTTGAAGACCCGGGGTCAATCACATGCTACTTTTTGACGTAGGCGGAGCTGCGGGAAACAGCTAGTCATAAAAAAACAATAGATACGTAATTATGTTACTTTATTGCATTTTTAAATGCGATTTTAAATCCAACAGTAATTGTTTTATTAACATTCATGATTTAATTATGTAAATAACAATATTTATTACAACAAATATTGACGCATTACAGCGTATTAGTCAAACGACTAAACTATTTGTACAGATTGAGCCACCCAAAATCTGAGGAAAACTATAAATAATTAATACAAGTTCTATTTTTTTAAACAAAATATTAGAATTGAAATGACAATATATAATACTGGATAATTAACGTTATTGTTAGGTTCCATTCACCTAGATCAAACACTAACATCGATCTCATAATCTTAGAGAGCGTATAAGTCCATCATTAACAACATTAATAACAATTTACGTAATTTTTAGACTCTAGCTATTTTTAAACAACGACTTTTATTTATCTATATAAATGTATTAATGCGGTTATTGCGGAGGTCTTCATGAATTAATTGGCTCGGGAGTGTCGGAAATTGGTGCAATCTTCACCGCAGATCTAGTACCGGTCTGAGTCAGACCAGCGTGATCCTGAAATGGGAAAGACCAATATTATTATCAATCGAATGCTCTTTCAGTGACTATCAAACGTTTTAATTGGAGAAAACATTGAAATCGAATTAATTGAAGGCGTCCTAAGTCGAAATAAAAGCTTCAAATAACCATTTAGTAGTAGGAATAAAAATTAAGATTGAAAATACATTGCAGGTTAGAGCGGTGGCGTTTCAGGAAATGTATTAATATCGGGGCACGAGCCAGAAAAAAAAGAATACTTCGAATGTTCAATTTTTTTTTTAAATTTAACAGACAAGAATAAATGTCGCTCTCATATCCTTTCTACATATACATATTTCTAGGCAGATATAAAAACTAATTAAGAGAAAAATATTTGTAAGAACTTTTTACCTCGCTTGCCGATGTCGTCCAAGAAGTGCCTGTTAACCTCTGCTTGGTGCATGTGTATCTTCCTCTCCTTCTCCTGGTTGAGTCTCTCCCGCAGTACCGACATCGGCAGGTCTATGGACAGCGACGGCATCCTCCGCTTGGAGCGACCGCCAACCTTTGTTACGCGCGTATTGGCCAATCATTACATACAATAAATTTTGCGATCGCGGGTCTTATGTAAGTAGATGATATGGAAAATTTTATCCTCATGCCTACTGGTATAGGTATCCATGTTTTGCTGACCATATACAAATCGTGGCAATCTACGCTTATCTGGTTTTTTTTGTAACAATAATTTTGGCTAAAAAGAAAACTGAAGGAAGGTACAGAGAGCAGTCTTTCGTAAAGCCGCGTTGATCTATGGTGGCTGTTTTCATTTATTTCTGATTTAATAATCTTTGACCATATTAGTTACCTACTACGATGAGTACAACGACGGAGGGGTATAATCGTCAACAAACCATTCAATCTCACTTCAACTATCCATTGCCTCCCTGCGGCGCGTTAGAAGACTATTTTTATTTGTGACTAGCTGACCCGGCAAACTTCGTTCAGCTGCCAATAAAAGTTGCATGGAAATTATCATTCTTCTGTCACCGCAACCCTCACTATCGATTTGGAAATTCATCTGACATTGCAGAATGTACGCTACGGTAACAGCTTACCATCAGCACGCCAAATACTCGTTTGCCTACTAAATAGTTGTTGTAAAAATAAAACTGTTTTCACTTTTTACTAATTTCCTTGCGATTTCTTAATATTTTCTAACCACTTAAACTTTCTGTTAGCTTCTACAAATATTTCAACTTCAAAATTTTCCCAAACGGTCCAGCCGTTCTCGAGTTATAACGTGCAAAAGTCTGTCTGTCTGTCTGTCTAACCGCTGAACGGATTTTGATGAAATTTGTTATGAATATAGTTTAAGGCCCGGGGTCAAACATAGGCTACTTTTTGACGCAGGCGGAGCTGCGGGAAAAAGTTAGTTTATGTTTGATTTTTAATGTTTTTTTTAAAATAAAGTATTAACTATCCATAAGTATATTATATTATAGTTGTGTCACGGTGGCTACACAATAGGTTATTGCATGAATGTAACAAACAGGAAACACAGAATTATTAATAATAGTTACTAACTGGAAGGTTCCAATATTGCGTTATTGCAGTTGGATTTTTGTAGGTAGATAACGTGAGCTGGCGTTGAATTCATTGTCATTGTAATATTGTCTTTCCGAATTTGTCAAGCAATGAAATTTAAATAAGTATAAATTTCATATAAAGCACGAATTTAAAACAAAATAAACAATAAATTATTCACCGTCAATAAATTTATTTCAATAATCTTTTTAACAATCTTCAATACTGCCAGGAGAAACAATAGTTTTTACATTTTTTCGTATTGTAATTTTTCTTCTAGGTATTATAAAATTGTAACAACTCGTTTAGTTCTCCAGTGAGAGAGCTCTGTCGCTGAAATCTATAAAACAAAGAGACAGTGTTTAATGCATGCAATTCCATTGCTGAACTAGAGGTCATGCATCCTTGTAGCCACCATATCTACTACATTTACTCATTTTTTTTATATACTCAATGTATATAAGTTCATATCAATTCACATTCTTGTTATAAAGTATGTTTCAAATACTTACATGCGCTAGTATTATCAGCAATACCTACTACATGCCTGTGTACATGGCGTGGCGGCATTCCATAATTAGCTTCAGTAAGCCTATTTAATACTAAATTTAATTATTTTTATCGACTACATCATGCAAATATCTGTCAGCAACATATAAATAAATATCTATTGGATCAGGATTTTATTTTTAATTAGAATATACTCGATCGATTCGATACCTATCAATATCGCACATTTAGGAGTTTAAAGTATAGTATTATTTTTTTATTTAGAAATTAAAGATTTAATATGGTAACAAGCACATGAAAATTAAAAACAATGCCTTAAAACATTAACAAATTTGTAACGGATAGCTTAAATTAATTTGTACAGTACCTTTAGTTAGATGACTCGCGCCTCGCTTCCCGACTCGATTGAGGTAACTTCTGTTGTTCTGCGCCAGTCTTTCGATCAGGTTGATGACAGCTCCCCGTTGCAGCACATCCACTGCTGGGTTGATGGAGAATCCTCGACGAGCCCGCCTCGTAACCCCCTTAGGTGCCACCTTTGTAAAGCTTCATGAGTAATGTATTTGCACAACGCACATTTTTTAAAGAAAATAATTGTATTATCTATAGTGTGGAGTAAGTAGGTATCTCCCGTCAATTGAGATTTTAGATATCTGTAAAATCATAATTTGCTAAAAAAGTAAACACACATTCAAGGTTTTCAAAATACACAGTCATTTGTTACCGACATATACAAAGTTTTTGTAAAACTCTTTTGTATTTCTACTACACACTTGTTACGTTATTACCTGAATCTTTATCACATTTTGGAGGGAAACCTGGAGACATCTCTCGGGAATGAACCCGTCTTCAGTTCACATCGTAATTTGTTTAACTAATTACAAAGCCGGTACCTTCGCGAAAAGGGCGGGAATTTGTAAAAGAATAAATAACAGAAGTTTGGAGAGGCGAAGTGGCCAGTCTCGAAAAGGACAATTTCAGGTGAAATTGTTGAGCGCTGAAATAATAATCAGCGAAATTTCGAGAAGCCTTACTCTAATAAATCGTTCGGTTTACGTATCGTCCATCATTCAACTGTTTCCAATTATTTGATTAATGTTCCGTTTGATCCGTTTGGTCAGACCGTTCAAAGTGTTAATCATAATTTAATTATTTTGGTGGATTGAATGATTATAATTTATTAAAGTTGTGTTAACAAGAACTAAGAATATAGACTATAAAAATATAACTGATGGCCATGATGGCAAAGTCTGTAAATATTCTTCCAAAATTTTTTTAAGATAAATACCTGCGAATCATGTGGCATCTCCGCCAGGAGGTAGATCCACGGAGCAGCGCCGGCTGCGTACCTTCCACCCATTGACGATGGCATCACGTAGCTTGCACCCTCCTAGTAAACAGTAAGTACATAATTTTTTATAAGTGAAGTGTTATGGATGGTCGGGTGACCTGAAAAGGTCGCAGGCAAACGCTGGACGCGGGCCGCTTCCAACCGGTAATTATGGAAATAATTGGGAGAGTCCTATGTCCAGCTGTGGGCTGCGGCTGAAATGGTGATGATAAGTTCGATGTAATCCATACTAATATTATAAATACGAAAATCTGTCTGTCTGACCGTCTGTCTGTCTATTACGCTTTCACGGCCAAACCACTGAACGGATTTTGATGAAATTTAATAAGAATATAGTTGAAGACCCGGTGTCAAACATAGGCTACTTTTTGATGCAGGTGGACCTGCTAGAAACAGCTAGTAGCATATATTTGCACTTGCTTTCTCTCGGATCATAACAATTGTAGCTTAAGTGTTAAGTACTTAGTAAAAAAAACTCGTCGGGTCAGCATACAAAATATACGAATGTATAGGCGACGAGATCGTATTGTGTCTCCCACACGTTCCCTTTTGCAATTTTCCACAAAGCGAACACAACACACATTTCAATCCAAAAATATTCAAACGAACTACCATAGTTTAGTTTGCCAACGATAAATTCTAGCTAAATCAAAACAAGAAAGTTACAACGCGTGAAATTTGTATGTTCGTCAAAATTGTTGTCACATTTTGCCCACCCAACATATATGTACCTACAAGGTTTTTACTTCACGTCCCTGACCAATAGAGTTTGAATTTTATTAGTATTATTTCGCGAAATATTTAGCAAAAGTGAATAGTACCTACCTGATATTTAATCGGTCAGATCATTATGTGTCGAACTCGTACACAAGGCTCGTGTGCTCTAGGATTTCTTCTGTCGATCTTTACAACAACCACTAACTCTTCCAGGAGACTCGCCGGTTTGATTTCAAAAATACTCTTGGTCATGGTTTAGTTTAGGTAATAACAATACAATTAGCGCGATGGGCATCCTAGAGTACTACTTTTGAGATCTGTCAGCTACTCGCAAAACCGACGAGACGAACGACTTTGATTCGTCATACTTCTTAAATATATCCATCCAGGTCGTCATCCGGTTTTCAACCTACTAAAGTGTTACAATATAAATTTTTGAGACTTACATCATCGGGAGCAGGGGGGTCAATTTGAATCAGGTCGAGCGGTGCCAGCTGCGATAAGGAGTCGGGAGCGGGCGCGGCAGACGTGCTTGCGCCGGCCACCACTACCGCACACCATACCGCCCACCACATCTGCAACCAACAAGATAAACTGTTCCTGAGCAATCATTTTGAAAAGACGAAGAAATATTTAAAGGGGTGGTATTTCGACAAGATTTCATTTTACTCTTACGAATATTATGTAAATAAAAATGAGAAAAAAATGCCTGGTACTAAAGAGGACAGCTTCATCTCCAAGAAAATAATACAAAAAGAACGCAAACGGTATGGATGAATTCAATGATGGAAAGAACTACTACATTGTACTTTATTTTTACGGATGTTTCAGGCATATGCCATGCGTCCAGTGACTTCAGAACTAGAACAAGCTGAGTATATTTAATGAAACTTTATTTAATGTTTCAGTAACTTACTAAAATCATTATTTCAACCTTCTTGTGGAAAGAAATAAAAAGCTATGTTCAACATCCGTGAATTCTGTCTAAATTTGTTTGCTTGTGTTAAATCAGACGTGAATAATCTCAAGGCTCTACGCTAACAAAATGTTAAAAGCCTTCAGATTAGATCAATGACGTTGGTGATATATTTTTATATAATAATATAGTTGGTTGTAGGTACATATTAAATTGTAAGCAAGAAAATAATTTATGAATTCCCTAATATTAATTCTCTATCAGAAAAAAGTGTATCATTTGCAGACAAACGTTTGACTCATTTGTTGTGAGTGTTGCTGAGCCGTGGTATCGTTAGATCGTAACAGGATAGTCATATAATGTTAGTTTAAAAACATAGAAGATTATTAGACAAAAAATGTTGCCAGAAATTTAATTTCTTTGCAAAAGTAATGATTTGCAGACTTGGATAAAAGTAAAATCTAAAATTTTAAAGACCCGTGGGGCATTAAGAAGCGATCGGTTTGAGCCTTTGATTATTATGGATCAGGCTTCAATGATGTGCATTTTTGCGAGGTGCTCTCATAAATATTCATCTGATTTGCCTTTACATAGCGGAATACGGAATAGAGCCTCCATGTAGCTATTGTTTACCTTTTTTCTTGCTAGTTGTATACTAATAAAATGTAGGTATAGATGTCTGCAAGTCTATTATATCTTAACTAAGAATTGTGAAGTGCATCAGAACAAATTGGGGAGAGAAGTAGTGAATTCAAAAGTTTCTCATGATCAGCACCATGCGACACTATCTTTATGTTTCAGAAAACACCTATACCGAAGCCTAATCAAGTTGCAACCTCTTTAAAAAAGACAAAGTAGAGTTCCACAACATTCATGACCTGAATTAATGGGCGAATTTTGATTAAATTACGTTGTCCATGCTTTTTTTCTCAATCGCTAAACCGCCGTTGAAATGGCTAGTTGTCGGCTTTACGATACAAGTCGGATACTTGTCCACTTGGAGATTACGAGCCACTCCCTCATCCCAATAGCCATTTTGTTAACATTTTCGTAATACTATTTGAACAGGTAATTTAACGATATACAAAAACAATCCAATAAACTAGACGAGGCAACTGGACGTTCTACATCCTGCGAAGTTCTAATATGTAAGAGAAAGCTTGGATACTAAATTTTTACATATTTTGACCAACAATAGCAACACAAATTGTTATGTGTAGATACAACCTGTAGATGTAACCCAAATTTAAATATTTCTTACTTACAGACCTATTTCAAAAACTATTAATATGCTTTAATTCATACTTATCATTGTTAATTGCAGCATTTTTTTTTTCATGGAGACTTGTTTGATATTACATATATTCTATATCGTTCATAGCGAAGGAGATGAGACACATGTTATAAGGTCATTATGCTTCATTACATTTTTTTCATAGAATCATAAACTCCTGATCAAAGCCCATTTCCTGTTTAAATAACAGCATAGAGTTGTGTGATTACATTGTTGTTCGAAAGCAATCAGCGTATGGTCACACTCAAAGTATGTGAGGTAAGACGGCTTTTCTCGTCATTTGCAAACTGAAAACGTTCTCTATTTGCGGAGGTTCTACTCAAACACGGTTTGTTTATGAACCTGTGTCCACGTACCTCTCGTTCACATGATAAACAAGTGATTCTCATCGAATTAGTAACATATCGTAATCATAATGATACGAAAAACGTAACCCGGTTTTAATTTCGATTTCATAATACTTGAAGCAAACCAAGGAAGTCAATGTGCTCATATTAAAACTTTATAATTTCGAAACACTTAATATGATGTATGCAAGATGCAAATATATTACTTGAACGAGTTTGTTCAATCATTCCATTTTAATTCATTATGAGTAGGTATCTATGCAAACAAGCAATAATAAAAGATTTTGAAAAAAAAGGAAGAAATAAGCAGATGACTATACATAGGGCGCACTGTAAGTTTCCGGAACTGGCCACTTACATAAACAATATTTAAAAATTTATTGCAACATTTGAAAATAGAACTCTTTGGCTGTAGAATGCAGTTTGTTTCATCTGATTGTCTTTTGTTTTTACCTTGTGGCGCCATTTAAAAAATTGTGTGTCTGCATCAACATGGATTTAACTCGGGAAAATTTTCGTAGTATGATTTTCTACGATTTTAAGTGTAATTTGACAGCTCAACAGAGCATCGCTCGGCTTGAAACAGCTTTTGGCAATGAAGCACCATGCAAGACAACTGTTTATAGCTGGTTTGCAGAATTCAAGCGTGGTCGTATCAATCTCAGTGACGAATCTCGCGATGGTCGGCCGTCCACCGCTGTGACCAACAAAAACATCAATGCTGTGCGCCGTATGATTGAAACAGACAGGCATGTGACCTACCATGAAATTCGCGCATTCTTAGAAATAGGCATGAGTCAAATACAATTAATCCTACACAAACATTTGGGTGTGAGAAAGCTGTGCTCGCGGTGGATCCCACACAACTTGACCGAGGCTCAAAAATCGGACCGCGTCACTTGGTGCAGTGCCATGCTTACCAGATTCAACGAAAGTGCGTCAAATTTGGTGTGGAACATAGTAACAGGTGACGAAACATGGATTTATTGCTACGATCCCAAAACAAAGCAGCAATCGAGCGTATGGGTCTTTCAAGATGAGCCGAAACCAACCAAAGTGGCGCGCGTGAAAAGTGCATTTAAGCGGATGATTGCTTCTTTTTTTAATAAAACTGGACACGTGGCTACTGTTGCTTTAGAGAATCGTCGTACAGTGAATAGTGACTGGTACACGACCATTTGTTTGCCGGAAGTTATTGACGAACTCCGTAAAAATAACCGTAAACGCCGTATCATCCTGCACCACGACAATGCTAGTTCTCACACGGCCAGACAGACAAACGACTTTTTGAAGGCGAAAAATGTAGAACTCATGAGTCATCCTGCATACAGTCCCGACCTGTTCCCAAAAATTAAGAACCAATTACGCGGTCAACGATTTTCATCACCAGAAGAGGCTGTCGAGGCGTATGAAAAACACGTTTCAGAGGTCACCACAGAGGAGTGGCACAAAAGTTTTCAAAACTGGTATCATCGAATGAAAAAGTGCATAGACGCCAAGGGAGATTATTTTGAAAAACAATAAATTAATTTTGTACCTTTAATAGTATTTTTTCATATTCATTCCGGAAACTTATAGTGCGCCCCACGTATTATATTGTCATGTCTCTGTCTGGGTTAAAATAGACTACAATGACAGAGTTAAGAACCTAGGTGTCATTTTCGACAGACAACTATCATGGTTTCCACAAATCGCGGAAGTAAGTAGGAAGATTTTTTGCTTCGGCAAGCTCACTACTAGGCTAAAAAACTATAGAAACGAAAATTTCATGGGCACAATTTTTACTTCTCACTATTCTTGATTATTCCGACTCATGTTAGCTTGACGTTACTGAAGAACAATTGACTAAACTTCTGCATTCGATTTATATTTGGACTCCGAAAATATGATCACGTCTCTACTTTCCGCGCACAACTCAAGTGACTTCCGATTAGGCTTCGTCGTGACTATCACATCCTTGTACTCCTGTTTTCAGTTCTCTTTATTCCTTGTATCCCTAATTATCTAAAAGAAAATTTTACTTTTCTGAAATCAGATCAAAACCTTCGCGCAGTGTTAATGACCTATATCTCAAAACTCCAACCCACTCTTCTGCGTCTTACTCCAAGTAGTTTACGGTACGGGCTGTTCGCCTGTGAAATATTTTGCCTGTTGATATACGCATAGCTCAAACTACTTATTACTAGTTTTAAGAGCCAGGTTAAGGAGCACTATCTGTACCTTCAAAGTGTGTAGAATACTTGTCCCTTGTATCCAAATTATATCTATGTCTGTGTTGATTTATCTATACAGTAGACATTATTTTTATTTTTTATTCTACTAGGCCCACCCTTACATCAAGTTCTCTTATTGTACAAAGGTTGGCTGGAAGAGATTGCTTTGCATTGCTCCATATTGTTAATTTTGTGATTTCCCAGATGTGGGCAATAAAGTTATAGAATATTGTATTATATTGTGTTGTATTGTATCTTATCATCAGATCCTGACTTGGTGACAATGGGACCACCTCGGGAGTATGCCTTTTCGAATAAAAAAAGAATTATGAAAATCGGTTCACAATTGGCGAAAAATCGGTGAACATACATAGAAAAAAAATACATACACACGAACATAGAACCTCCGCCTTTTTTGAAGTCAGTTAAAAATACCGGCAGGACGCCATGTCGTAACATGACTATGATAAACAGAATATGAAAAAAATAAGTGATTGATCAGAATTTTAAACATAACCCACCCAATGTTGGATCTAAGCTACACTAGTGGATCTGGAGCCTTATTTTTGAAAAGTATGACTCACACAAAATTGGTGAGTCGAGTGATTTTTGTTCGATATCGAATAATTTTCGTTCATCACACGATTGTGTGAGTCGTTCTCACCCATGTGAGACGAACGATTTTCATTCGACATGTGAGTCGTACATTTTTTTAAATAGGCCTCCTGACTTATTTGAGTCGGCCCATATTCAGCTACTTTCTGCGACACATTCATTATGTAAGTATGTTTACCAACTTATTACAATTTTAACTCTTCGTCATATCTGTGTAAGAACAATATACACACAATTTTATATCCTTGTTATTATATCCGATAATTGACATTTTCTTCCGATATCAAAAGCATTTGAAACGTAAAAACCCTTTGTAAGTACCTAAATACGTATCTGAGGATACATTTCCATGTATTCCGTATCCAATGTCCCATTATTCCACACTAACGTTAAATTTCCCCGGACGCCTCTGATTTGTACGAGAAAGGTGTCTCCCTAATTGCCAGTTAAGCTTGAAAAAATATTTTCTCGCCCGCTGGAAGGCATTTAGCGACCACAAAGTGTGACGCAGGTAATGTTTGAGGGCCGCTAGGCTCCACTGTCAAGATTAAGAACATCAATTATGGAAGTTTTGTGTCTTTTTTTCTATCTTTTACTTGTTTTTCTAGAGAATTTTCGTATTTTTGTGCCGTATTAATATCACAGGAAATTATGAGAGTTAAATTTGCACAAAAGTATAAACGTTCAATTAAACTAAAGTTTAATTTTTTATATAATAAAAGTACCTACTTGATACGCATTTTGATTTCACACCCAAAAAACGTCCTAAATTTAAATGTAGATGTTGATAGGCAATTTCAATAAACATATTACCTGCTAAATTCTATTACTATGTTCAATAAAAACAATAAAGATTTTATATACAAACATACTTTTGACTTCTTGATGTTTCAATTGATCTTGCAACCTACATATACACAAATTCGCAGCTGAAACGGACTGACGTCAAATAAACCAAGAGGGCTGCCGTGGAATGATCGAAATACGTAGTGAAAATACTTGAAAATTGTTTGATATAAAGATTTTATTTATTTTTAATCTTGTTTTTCCGTAATTGTTATGACATGCAGCAGTTGCCGGCAGACAATAGCGCGGTTATCACACCGTGGTCTGACGTCGAGGCATTGTGCGCGCCAGTGGCTCGCACGCCTGCACGCTTGCTGGTCGATTATGGCGCAGTCGATGCCGATGTGCTAAATAATTCGGCAGAGCATAATAATTCCAAATAATTATCGAATAAATTCGGTAGTTAGAGTTGATTTTAGAGACACATGCAGGGAGATGGGGGAAGCCTTTGCTCATGGCATTTGGCATGTAAATGGTTAAAACAAATTATGTACATATCCGTGAGGTCAGGGTTGTTGCACGAATCGCTGCAGTTAGATAATGATTATAACAAGCTTATGTCTAAATAGTAAATTATATATATTTTAAAATTGTGAAAAAATAAAGAACCTACAGTCTTCTTATTAATTATTAATCAGGCCCTAACCGGCAGCGTTAATGAAGGAAACATTTTTTTACAATTCGATTGTATGTTTGTTTATCATAACTCTACACCTGTGTTCTACACACATTTCGAAGTAAAAATGATTTCAACTTTGGAAAAAAGATTACTTGCGGTGGTATTAAAAAAATGTTATTAGATCTGTTTTAAAAACTGGAATATAAGCCATACTAATTAACGAAACATTTTATATTTTGTGAAAGTACTTTAACTTCACGTTAAGCCCAATTGAGATTTAATTTATCGCCATCACAGATTCCTAAACAATATTCTTTTATCCTAAATAATTTCTTCACTGTTCGCCTTCTCAGGGATAAGATCGATCATACTTTTCCACATGAAAAGCATCCCTTTTGAACAATACCTGCTTTATGTATATTTATTATCTGGGCAAATTTGATCGATGATTCGGAAAAAAATATTTTCAAATCGAAACAAAGATAGATTATAGATTTCATTACTTTTATTGTTAAATATTCATAGCTGCACAGAAATAGTGAAAGGAAGTGAATTTACTAATTTAATTGAAAATGAATGAAGTAACAATATGGACCCTCCTTGTAAGTAAATCAAATAAGTACTTGTATATCCGCTCTTCTTATGGTCTTATAGATAACCATCATTTTCGTAATCTATCGACCGCCAAACCTATGCATTAAAAATAAAAAAGATTGGCTTTACAACACAGTATATAATGCCAATCTTGATGTTGGTCCTGTTAGTAGCTCAACATCAAGATTGGTACGTAACTCCTTAGCCGCAGGTGCGGTTGCAAAGGGAAGATGAAACCGAGGGATAAAGGACTAGTGACAGTTACAGACAAGTAATCTTTCCATATATTTTCCTATTTTTAGCAAAAGATATTGCTGCGGCGGACAAAATATAAGACTATGACAAATATAAATCGTCAAGGGCCATAAGGTAGCCAGATGTCTACACAAATAGGACCGATTAATCCCAGAAGATAAAGTGAATATTTTTTGTAAATTATGATGAAAATGAAATGATGCTTTACGAGAAGATAAATGTAATTGAAGATGTTTCATAATTCACTAAGTAAATTGTTAAAAAAATACTAAATATATTTTCATCATAAATGTGTAATGATAAACAGACAGCAACTTAGGTCCTAAATACAAAATCTATTAGCAAGATAAAAATATTTCTTGGAAATCGTTTATCGAATTCAGTAACACGGATATACCTAATATGTTATATAATAATTGTATTTTCGCTATAAGTAATACGAGTGTAAATATGAATAACTGCCGAAATCAACAAGTAACAGACTGGTGCGAATGGCAAATATTCGTCACAGTCGCCGGTCGGATGTGACACGCACGGCTGACACCTGCTTATATGGAGAACATTTTCCTGTATTTATTGCCATCATTCTCGTTTCAGGCACAAGTATTCCTTTACTGAACGTATTTATGGGCTCTATAAGTGATATCATCTCGATAATACTTCAGTTACATCCCGCCGCATGGCTTATGACCGCGTGCCTATGTTTGACGAGTCTTGATATTTTGTTAAGCGTGTAATAGTTATCATTAAATAAATAAAAATTTAATATACGTTAAATAAAACTTCTAATAGACAGTAGGCGTTCAGCATTTAACGGCCCCGGGTTCCGAAACTAAACTGAGTCTAATCGAGAAACCGAGATTCTCTCCGCATCACCTTTTGGTTGACTGGTAGAAAAACCCTTTGGCTTTAAGTCCGCCCTTTACATTATTGTAATGAAGTTAAATACATAAATAGAAAAAAAAACTCTAAGAGAAAAGCGAAATTAATGATCATTCATTCATTACGATTGGGTTACATTCTTAGTCGACTCTGTACACCCTAGTGTCAGAGTTACTCGAAGCCTCCTTTCCGCCTCCGACGTAGTTCCTTTACGACCACCAAATGAATGATGAAAATCAAAAAGTAATAAAAATCGAATAAGTAGCCAACTTCAGAAAATGCAAGCGACTTCTAGCATTTTCCGGCACTTTATTGTGTACCGGAAGTAGACGGGTATTAGAGGGGGCAAACAGGTGAAAACACCGGCGGGGCACAGGAAGTCAGGCTCACTACTCAAAGTTTGATTAATAAGGTTTTAAATAACAGCTAAGCATTAATCATGCTTTATTGAAATTAGGTACTATAGATATCAAAATATACTTCACTTAGAAATATACTTCACCAAAACTGCGGTATCGTTAGGTCGGTAGTGCCTTTCTCAATGTGGTAATGACATTTATTTTATTTTATTAATTCACTTTTATTCATTCATACAAAATCGTTACAGAATTATAGGGGGATATAGTTACAGGAGCAATACATGTTGTAAACAAGACAATCTTTGCAAAAAAACCGAAGTCCGACTACTAGTTCCGAACTAAACTTACAGCTGTTTTTCTTTAGTCTCCCAATTCTCTTGTATCGTTACAACTATACCGATTGTAACGTATTGTTGTGTACCTTATTAAATAAACATTGTTTTTTTATTTATATTGGTTTTATAATAAGGTCGTCTGAGAAAGGATTTTCTTAAGTTATTTAAAAAGCATTTAATCATAATCTAATTAATATTTAAGCTTATGGCGGCCAAATATTAATTTATCTCGCACCAAACTCATACAATCAACAAAACAAAGCAAAAGAAGGAAATAATAGTGCTAATACAAGCGTATTGTTACAGGGCCTACACAAAACAGGAACAAAGCTTAATAGCGGACAAAAGGCCCTTAGATAGGAATATTAGGAACTTACAAATTATAACGGTAAATTAATATTATTTATTACCACGAAACTAAAACTATCAATAAAAGGTAAATATAGTATCTTAGTACGTATTTTAATTTAGCGCTTTTTCTTTTCCTATTATACGTTTCTGCTGGTTGACTGATTGAATACGTATGTTTAATTGTGAAATAAGAAAGTTTATATATATAAAAATACTTATATAAAAAGACCAGGCGTTAATTTTAATCTTCATTAATTTTAATTATAGCGGTAATAGGAATATTTAAAAATAATTCAACGGGCTGTCTATTGCAGTATTCATTTAATGCTCTATTCACAGATTAATGAAATATACGTATTACAGTAATACAATTACTATTGTTATTGCTTATGTTTCACTTTTCTTTGAAAACTCCTGCCATATTAATTTGGTAAACAAGTGTGTAATAAATTCTAACAATAAGCAATTACTTACCATTATTGTTGTGTTTATGTTTGTTCGTGTAACACCTGTAACAAATAATAGTATCATATAGTAACTCAATGGATTATTAGTGAAAGCTTAACAGACAGATAGACTTTCCCACTTATAATAAACGCTTACCGGTATGGATAGTAAAAAGATCCAAAATATAATCACGCATCGATTTCAAGATAGCAAACGATTGTCAAGGGGTGAGATACAATGTCGAGAAAAGGTATTATATCACATTGGCAAGTGCCTACGAAGCAAATGACTGACATGACCCAATTTGAACACAACTAGGGACACCGCGTATCTGGAACGGATCGGTGTAAATCTATTACCCGGTATCAATTATTGGGATTCTGCAAAATGAAATGTAGTTTTTAACACAGTTTAGCAATTTGGAAGTAAAGCTGGTTTATTGTAAAAGCAGAAATTGAAAAAATATTTTGTTTAAAGGATAGGTAGTCGTCTTAGATCGTGCAATCTTGTTCTTCAAATACCGAGTTTCCGGAGTGGTTTCTTCAAACAATCATTGAATGTGCAGGCCACATTATTTTGGAACTCCCTCCCAGAACAAATTCGATAGGCTCGTAGGCGACTTACTTAAAAACTCGGTGCGCGCTTATTACGAGTATCTTCATACACTGTCTGAGAGTACAAAAGTACGAGTAAGTTTATGTAATTTTTATGTAGGTATATTTATAATAATATAGATTTATGTTGATATATATATATATATATATATATATATATATATAAATATATATATATATATATATTTATACATACATATATATTTTATTAATACATATATATTACACTAACTGTTTCCCGCAGCTCCGCCTGCGTCAAAAAGTTGCCTATGTGTGACCCCGGGTCTTCAACTATATTCATACCAAATTTCATCAAAATCCTCAAATCCATCAAATCATCAAAATTTGGCCGTGAAAGCGTAACAGACAGACAGTCAGCTGTCTGTCTGTACAGAAAGACAGATTTTCGCATTTATAATTTAGTTATAAATGCGAAAATCTGTCTATAATCTAAATTAGTATGGATGTATATTATATTTGTATAAAGATTGGACATAGCTGGCTGCGCGTATAAGTGCATGAATCGCGAGTCGTTTAGGTTAGGGCGGTCTTGGGTAGGATCTGTGTTGGAGCCGAGTAGAGAAACGGGCTATGACCTTTACTTCAAGTTTTAATATATCAATATAAACTCTAAATTTAGGAACTTTTTGACTACGTCAAATGAAACATTGTAACATACCTTTACTTCAAATTTCAATATATCACCATAAACCTAGATTTAGGAACTTTTTGACTACGTCAAATGAAACATTGTAACATTTACTGACCCCGAACCTATCGCTATGGCAACAAATACAAAGATATAATTTTATGTCATAAAATTATTTTAGTTAAAAAGTATTTTAAATGATATAAATCGGAATTTAATAGATTATCCTTCTAAGGTATCAATTAAACAACTTCTTTTTTCGTAAGATACTTGGGTTTTGGTTAAGTATTTATATAGTAAACCTGGCACAGCAACTCGCCTCTTCGAGGCTACAGGGGATCCCAGGTCTGACAGCTTTTTCGACCAACGCATAAGTTCAATTCAACGATACAGCGCGGAAATTCTGCCAGTATTTTGGGTACGTTGCTTTGATGGGATTCGTTGGAAGAATTTTTTTTTAATATTAAATGTTTGTTACATGGACAAGTACTTTTATTAAATAAATGAATTCACAAGAGAAAATGCTAAAATAAAGTTTTTCATTCATTTTTACAGCAAAGTATTGATAAATTCTACAATTCTTATTAAATTAAAGAAGTCTTATTAAATGCTTTAATGAATATAGATACAAGTTTATACAGCTTGTTTTAAGTAGTAAGTAATAACCAGTGCCGCCAAATCTAGGACCATGACTTACAGCGTACCCTAGGCTCTGAAGCGTAAGCTGACGACACAACTAGGAATACACGCTAGGTATGAAGATGAAGATACAGTTTGTTTTAAATAAGTATTATACATTCCAGAGTTTTGGGGACGTACCATTAGGCTTATTGGTTCCTTTAATAACGCAACCAGGCAGCCGGGATTTAATGGTCAATGTATATGTGAAACGCGGGTACTATTGTAGACGTGAATCAAGTCTGCCATGTCCTAATTAAATAGTAAATAATTATTGTTGTTCAGTAAGGAAATGCTTTCCATGGGAATCGAGTTAAACACTTGACCATAGGCTTCTCCTATTTGAAATTTAATATTGTAACTATCTATACTAATGAGTATGGATTTTAAATTTCTCCTTTTGAAGGAGAAAATATCCTTTTAATATCTTAGTGTTCGCCAGGCTCGTCTTCAACTTGCGCTTTAGAGCAATCATTATCATTTAATCATTATCCTTTACGGTACCTACTGATTATTTCAGCGCCCACTTAGCCATCGAGCTACTTTTTCATTCTATCCGACTTATTTCAGTTAAATTAAGTTTTAGTGATCTATGGCTTATCATAATATCTTCTTCGTTTTATTGGAATATGTTTGGTGTTGTGATTTATTTTGATGTCGGTAGGCAGATCTTTGGATTCACTAATGTGTAATTTAGTAAGCATTGTTTCTCTTGTCACTTCTCCTTGATCACGTGAGCGAAGCCGCGGGTAACAGCTAGTATAGTAAAAACGGTAAAGCTAGTATTTGTATGAACACCCTAATTCCTTCTAATATTATTTTAAACTAGCTGTTTCCCGCAGCTTCGCCTGCGTCAAAAAGTAGCTTATGTTTGACCCCGGGTCTTCAACTATATTCATACCTAATTTTAATAAAATCCATTCAGTGGTTTGGCCGTGAAAGCGACAGACTGACAGAAAAACAGACATACAGCCTTTCGCATTTATAATATTAGTGTGGATAACTACTAACTACTAGACTATTTAGAATAAAATATTGTCGTACTTGATTGCCCAATTGAGAAATCTTACAGATTACAAGCAAACTTAGCAGTTCTAAAAGAGTTCGGCATAAGCCTAGATAACAAAATTAAAAATATGTGCGTAAAAAAAAAAATTGTTAAATGTGGTAAGTATACTTGTACACGGTTGTTTGTAAACTACATTAAGTCCGTAGCCAGTGCTACGAATACCTCTACGACGTAGCTACTCAGCTACGATTTTGTAGTAAAAGTTGACTTGGCTGCAGTACATCTCACGAAGTATATAGATTGTTGTCAAGTATTAAGATGAACTACATGAAGCTCTGGCTACTGCTTTATTAATAAAATCTGAGAGTATATGTATCTTAATAATTTTAACCCTTTCCCCATACTGTAAACCAAAATTTCAGTTAATTTTGTTTATAGAAATGAAAAAATAGTCTTCACATCCATCACGTTTATTTGAATTCAAAACTTTGCTATGAAACGACAAACAGGAAAATGGCGTCACTTATTTGTTTCGAAAATATGTGGTCCGCAAGCTAGGTATTTACGGTAAACTTTCGGACTACTGCGGCGTGCTACCCAATAAGGGTACATCCCAAACTTTGCCGAGAAGAGTAAATTGTTAAGTATTATTCAAATTGTTTACTACCCTATGACTACCCTGCTCAGGTATTTAATGTCCAGAATTTCATGACAATCACGGCTTTTTATTCTAAAATAAACAAGGTTTATTTAATATTGATGTTGCTCACAACTTCGTCCGAGCTTTTTTATTTCAAGAGTTTTATATTTACTATAATCATAACTTTTTCTATTTTAAATCAAAAATAGCTTACGGAGGTCCTCACGATATATTTAAAGAAAGTAAGTTAACCCTTTAAATACAATAGACACCATTAGTCCTAAATACGCCAACGACTTCTCTGGATGTACATATTAGTATCACTGAATCTAGTCGCGGAGTATCTGTCACGTTTGTCAGTTTTTCTAGCGGCGTTGGAAGGGTAAATTTTTTTTTTTTTCAAAAATCTATCATTTTATGTATTGTCAGTACAAATGTACTATGAGTATAATTACGCAGCACAGGCACAGGCCAATCATCAACAATGCCCAGTACCTCACCAGTACCTGATTGATTCTCTGGCTTAAAATAAAGAAATACAGACGCATAACCCATACGTATAATTTACATATAGCTAGTTAAAAGATTAATTTATTCAACTGTTGCACACAACTATTAAATAACATACAATCTACATCTACACTTCTACACTAATATTATAAAGAGGAAAGATTTGTATTTTTGTGTGTATGTTTGTAAAGAATAAACTCAAAAACTACTGTGCCGATTTCAAAAATTCTTTCACCATTGGAAAGTGACATTCACCCTGAGTAACATAGGCTATATACCGCAGGCGGAGCTGCGGGAAACAGCTAGTGTTTAATAAACAAAGTGAATCTTTAATTAAATTATATTGCAGAGTATGCGCCACGGAAGCACAAATGGGCTGATAATCATATTCTTCAATATAGCGAAATGTAAATGAACGAAATTGGTAGCATTTTTATATTGCAAATAAGTCTGGAAGAGATTTCCTATGCGATAAGGCCGCCTTTTGTACACAAACTATTTTCGTGTGTACTTTATACTTATGTTATATTGTACTGTGTGCAGAAGTGTTAAATAAATAAATTGTACCGTAAACGTGTTTTAATTTTACTGTTATTCCAGTACGAAATATTTTTTTAAATTACTTTAGTTGGATAAGAATTGTCATGCTACGTAGTCTGTTTTATTCTATTCTGCTCTTTCGTTATTCCGATATCGGTCAGCTCTCACGCACTATGCTGAAACACTTCAGCATTAATTAACCCGTCTCATCGTCCGGCGATTGGGTGATATATGATACCTGATCTTCCATGCTTTCTTTTATCTTGTCAATTAATTGCTACATTTGAGGGTTAGCTATATACTTACTTAAAAATATTTCCCGCAATACTAACATCTAAATTACCTCATTATTTCGATTAATTGCAATAGTCTTTGATTATAAAAAAATAATATTAAGTATAGTTTAGTTAATTATAAAAATTCAGACACTATTGTATGATTGTTTATCTATACTAATATTATAAAGCTGAAGAGTTTGTTTATTTGTTTGTTTAAACGCGCTAATCTCAGGAACTACTGGTCCGAATTTAAAGGATAGCCTATTTATTGAGGAAGGCTATATGCCTAGGCGAAGTCGGGACGGGATGCTAGTGAAAAAATAATGATGATGATGACTTCAAACAAAGTATCAAAAGGTCTATATTTATTAGTAGCTTTTTCCCGCAAAAAAAGTAGCCCGGGTCTTCAACTATATTCATATTAAATTTCAACAAAATCCGTCCTGCGGTTTGGCTGTGAAAGCGTAAACGACAAACAGACAGGCTTTTGCATTTATAATATTAGTATGGATTGATCTATGGGCTATATTTATGAATATTAAAATACGCATAGCCTAATAAATCATTTTATTTGATTAGAAGTTGAAACAAATAGAAATATTATTTCGAAAATAAAGAGTATGGTTAGTACCCCAACTGTCTGTATGTCACTCAGGGGACTCTTCCTCATCTACACAGATTAAGTATTGTAGAGTAAAACTTAGGTTTACATGAAATCTGAAATGTTTATTTATACCTCATTGATACCAGGCTATAATAATATTTATTTCATTTTATCTTGAAAGTGTATACAATTTATGAATCAACATTCATAAAACAAATAGACCAAACCATTAACAAAATTGGGTTGACAATGAATTAGGGTACGAAATAGAACAAATTATTTTCTTTAAAACGAATAATGACCTTAATCTTTATTTTATAGCCTTCGCTTATGCCGTTTTCACAAAGTTAGATTGTATATGTAAATGTTTTCAAAACAGTCTCCCAAGTGGGATCTAAGTCGAGAACTTACCGCAAAACTTTTATGAGCTGGAAATAGAATCGAATCTACCAAGTTAGGTACCATAATGGAATAATTCTATCTCTTTCTCACAAATTTCGTACTACCCTATTTAATCTACAGAAATGATGATGATGAGTACTGATTTAGACGGATCCAGTGCCGGCAACCAGTAGCGTTCATGGACACTAAATTTCCCCACACGCACAAACAATTTCGTGTCCTCATGAGCACGTCTACAAAGACAAATTCGCTACTAGATTCTAAACCATGTCATTCTTATATGGACTTTTATTTCCATTGTTTCACCTGTCTTCTGTCTGTCCGTACGTCAGATTTGTCCTACATCCGATTGTGATGAAATTTTGCATGCATAAGTATGTAAATTGGATAACCATTCAATGTTAATCGAAGTTGGACCTGATCCGATGCCGAACTTTAATAAATTCCACCCATTTCAAAGATTTTTCCTAATCTATTTTTAGAAAAACAACTACTAAAATTAGTCCTAGTCATATTTCAACTAAATTTCAAAAAGGTTATTAATCAAAAAAAATATTATAATAATAAAAGTAGTTATTCTTCAAAACGGTGGACCACTGGATGGTTTACCAAATATGATGAAAGTTATAAAGCTAAGTCCATATCCATACTTTCATACTCGTAGTAATTCATACTAATATTATAAGTACGAAAGTCTGTCTGTTACGCTTTCACAGCCAAACCGCTGAACGGATTTTGATATTTGGTATGAATATAGTTGAAGACCCGGGGTCAAACATTGTCTACTTTTTGACGCAGGCGGAGCTGCGGGAAACAGCTAGTATGTAATAAGAAAAATTAAAAATTTCAATTACTTACAAACAACCAATTCAGAGACTGAAGAACAGTCACACTGTAATGATACATACAATGACATTCTATTTATTTAAGCTTTATTGCACAATACAAGAATTTGTACAAATGGTGGACTTAATGCCAAGTGGCATTCTCTACCAGTCAACCATGGGACCAAACAGAGAAAGAAAAGTTGGCGATAAAAACTATTTATTTCAATGGTCCTGGACGTCATTGGTTACTAATTTCAATTGATTTTGAAACGGATTATTCTGTTATTAGTAATTATTAGATAACAAACGTGCTTGGCATAAAGTTCTATGGTTTGCTACGTGCTAAGCCCGCCAATGGCGATGTATATTGTCATCCTTTGTGGACTAGATTAGATTATATCACAGCATTTTGGTATTATGTCAATCAACTCGTGTAATTGCTTCTACATTGTAGGTGCATGTATTATTAAAATGTAAATATTTTTTTGTTAAAATATTCAAGTCATTTCCTTTTTTTATTTGTTTTTCGGAAGTTGTAGCGATTAAGCGATTCATTTAATTATGTTTTTATAGATTTTTACAAAAGTACTTTTATGGAATGGCTAGCCTTCTTTTATATACAATACATTTATCTTATATCAAAATAAATTTGAAAAAGTATTTTTTGCATAAAAAGTAAGGTGGCAGTAAAATAATAAGTATAGGCTGAACAAAACTTTCAAAGAAGGTATATTATACAAAAAAAAGAAAAAGGCGTGTCTGTTCAATGAGTGAACAATGTTCTTTCTGTACACTAATGTTTTTACATACATACATACATAAAGGCTATTCAAAAATATGATATCCGTACTTCCAAAATAGTTTAACCTATATTATCACGATCGGTTACTATGTAAATATTACGTACCGAGCCCGCCCTCCATCCACGTTCTGTTAAACGTATCCATTAGTTTACTTTTTTGTCGCGTCTTTTATGGAAGTTACATTTCCAGTTTGTCGTCATATTCAGGTGCATAACATGAGAGTTTTGCTGAAAACGTATCATAAAACTGTGTTGTGAAATATCGCGTTTATCTTTTGTATCACGTGAATGAGGAATTTTTTTACCTACAACGTCTAGTATGCACCCCTACTTTTTGTGACACATCATATAAAGTATTATAAAGACTTGAGATTATAGAGTACATTGTGTAGGTTTATATATGTACTTAATATGACACAACTGCACGCATTATTCAAAAAAAAATATCCTAAAATAAACTTAAAGAGAAATATTATTGTCAAAACTGCCATTTACGTTTTATTTCAAAACTTTTACTTGAAAAATATCGTTACATTTATATTTAAATAAAATATTAATGTCGTCTAAAAGTTATGTGAACTGTGATAGTGTTTGGAATGAGATCTGAGAGGCGCATTAGACCCACAAGACCGGGCTTACGTCGTCGTCGGCTTCCTTATTTACCGTATAATCTGGTAATGCCCTTCTCCTTGTTTATCAAATACGTTTTGAGTTCAAAACCTATATGAAAAGAAAAAAGAACAAGTACATTTCTGTAGGGTAATATATGAAATTTGCTTTTCCCCTTTAAGTTTTTTGCGCCAAACTATCTTTCTGTTTCTCCGAATGGTTGAATGGTAGAGAAAGCTCTTAGCATTAAGTCCGACAATTGTTACGAGTATAAGTAGGTATGTGTACTTTTTAAAACAATAAAGTTTTATTAAAAAATAAAACAATATAATTCTAAACATTATTTTTGAAATAACTTTTTCAAAAAGTATGTTTAGAAATTTATTTAAATTTCTATCATCTATTGCCAAAACTTAATCAATGTTGTGTATTTGTGCATAGTAATATATGTATTTATATCAACGATTGTACAAATTATGAAATGCTATTTATTAGAATTTAAATACATACAAGGCCCGACCATTTAAGCCATAAATATTAACAAATTGTGTGAAAGGGCAGATTTGAAGAAAAAATGAGTTACAATTCTAATAATATTTATTTTAATCTCACCTTTTGTTTATTCTCGATTTCGTTGAATAATGTGAGTACTCAGATGGTTGAAAATGGCGAGCGATTGCACGATGAAGATCATTCTCTTGTTCATTTAAATAAAAATACCTGCTATTGTTATGATTTACAAAAGTATCCAATCAAAGAATGTACCTATTTGGTTTCCTACTTTTTACTTCTGTTATAATAATTTGAAAACGTAAACATCTCCAACGACTAATGAAGTTTGAAATTTGTTTAAAGTTCCTCAATCGCTGATTAATGTTGTACTTTTATTAACTGCATTGAAACCTACAGTTATCTTTCATTATTATATACATGCAATAGTGCATAAAAAACAAAAAAATATTAATTTATGATGGATACTTATTATTGTGTGTTTTTAAAATGTGGTTTAAGAGCAGTTTGAATTAACATGTAAGTATTCCAAAAAAATGTCTGTATTTAAAAATAAAGAAATTACAAATAAGTATTATTTCTCGGATCTTATTAGACGACAACGAGGTCACATCTTTTCTACAAAGGACAGTGTTTTTAATTAAACGTCAAAAGAAAATCATTCATTCAGACAGAAAGTTAAAATCGATCACCATTCCTTGACTGTTCTCTCTGTCTGTGTCTCTGACAAATCGTGAGTGACATTATTTTATGACAGATCATCATCATCCTAGTATGTATTCCTAGTTGCGTCGTCAGCTTACGCTTCCGAGCCTAGAGTACGTTGTAAGTCATGGTCCTAAATTTGGCGGAACTGGTTATTACAATGGAGCGACTGCCGTTTGACCTCCGTAACCCATTTTACAGAGAAACTAGACCATCAGGAACATGACCCGAGGTGTCTAGTGGCCAACACTGTCAGCATTTTTCAGGCTGCCCTAAGACATCTGACACAGCCTCACGACTGCTATCTATCGATAACACCGGTACCAACGGCTTAACAGGCCTTCCGAAGCACGGAGGAGCTCAAGATAGAAAATGCCACTGAATGGCGACCAATCCAAAAGTGGTCGCATCACGCGCATTCGCGCGGGTCGCGCTCGACCAATGAGCTCCTCAAGGAAAGTGTTTTTAATTAAATGTCAAAACAAAATCATTTCATCAGACAGAAAATAAAAATCACCGTTCCTTGACTGTTCTCATTCTGAGCGAGGTCTCTATCAAATCATGAGTGATATTATTTCATGACAGTTATAGCGATGTGAAAAGTATATTTGAAATTTATAATATGAGTTGGATTTCGAAAAATTTCAAATTTAAAAAGTATTTACCACAGATGTGGTGATCACTTATATCTGGAGGTCCTCATAGAGTTGTGCAACAAGTCAAAGTCAAAAAAATTATAGCTTTCATGCTTTTACATGGGCACAAAGTTTTTTATTTAGTACAAATTCGTAGCATAATCCCCGAAAGGGCACTGCACTTTAGGCCCAATACAACCAGCCAATTACAATACAATACAATAACTCTTTATTGCACAACAAGGATACATTGTTAAATACAAGCATTTACAAGAAAAATAACCTATCGCAATAGCAATTTCTTCCAGGCAACCTTTCGGAAAATTTAATAAGGATAAAGAACAAGGTAGAAATACAACAGCAATGATAGGTAAGGATATGTGGACAGACGTGTCAAAAATATGAAGTATATTAGTAGTATCACACAAATAAATAGTGCGATATGACTTGGGATTTGAAGCTAGCTAACGTTTCGCAAGGCGCACTGGACGTAATTGGCAGCGAGTTCCACAGACGAGTGGCTTGTACAGCGAAGGAACCAGAGTAGAGCTGAGTAGAATGAGTTGGAATTAACTAGCTAAATCTCTCAGCGCTGCTCAGTGAGCGATCCCCAACATCACCACCAAATTGGAATAGGCTTCTTAGATAGCTGGGCGAGGAAGGGTTAAAAAGGATTGGGAAGATTAAAAAAGACAGAATATGCAAATCTCAACGACGACGAATAGGGAGCCACTCGAGATCAGCGCGAAATTGGGAAACGTGGTCGTATTTGCGAAGGCCATATAGGAAACGAATGAAGAGATTTTGTAGACGCTCAAGTTTATTTAGTTGCTCCTCAGTAAGGTCCAAGTAGCACGAGTCAGCGTAATCAAGGATAGGGAAGAGCAGAGAATGTGCGAGCATGATTTTTTTAGGTGGCAATAGGTAAAAAGGCACTGATAACCTACTAATCCTGCTAACATCAGCCAATTGAACTGACCAAGTGAGTGCTTTGTCAATATATATGCCAAGATTTTTAACACAGTCGCTGTATTCTATAATCACTCCACCAAAGACAACTCGGGGAAGCAGTTTGTAATCAAGCCTATCCAATAGCCTAGAACTGCCAACAATAATGCACTAACCCCCGTATTCTTAAACATAACCATAAGAACGTCCTTCACTCAAACTCATTCGAGTTTTCAAAACGACATTCTTAGTTGGTTGCTTGAGCAAACTCCAATGAATTTGCTCAAGCAACCAACTAAACACCAGTTAAACACAAAAATTGAAAATTACAAAAGAATAGAGTAAAAAATAAAATTTAGTAAGTATATTTTTGGTACTACCCATTTTTTATATTACTGTACTTTTAAAATATTAAGTATTTATGTTTAGTAGTACCAAATAAACATTCTTTCTTTCTTCTTTCTTTCTTTCTATATACGTAGGCCAAAAGTGGAAAAAACCCGTTTTTTATCTACTATAAATCATTTCAAGGACGCCTCAAGGTACCTTTCCTCCAACCTTAAATTTGACCTTAATTTCGATCTCTCTCTCACCTCCAATGAGAAATCATCTCTAGTCAAGGAAACTTGTGACAACTAATCATACCAATGAGGTGGAGTAAGGTTGAGTCGAGTTTGAGTGAAGGTTTAAGAATACAGGTGTAAGTCTTAGTGGGATTGACTTGCAGACCGAAATTTCTACTCCAGACAGAAATACGTTCCAAGTTATCATTAGTCCGCATAAAGATGGTAGGACGATTGACGATTAGAGGTTATGGAGTTTATAAACAACGAAAACAGTAGGGGAGATAAGACACCACCCTGTGGAACACCAGTAGACGTCCTACGGCAGGTAGATAAATTGGTGAGTTTGACTTCAAAAATTAAGTATTTGTCTCGATACATCTATACAATATTTTTTAATCTTAATCTTTACAAGCCCCTGTGGAATGTCTATAATTTGACATGATACTCTACGTGTTAACAGAGCAATAAAAAATGTTTGCATAACAAGTGATAGTACAGAAACTTTGATTGGATTCCAAATTCCCATCGCTAAACATGTTTCCAAAAACATTTCTGTATATCATATGAACCGAGTCATCATCACACCGGGCCTTGACAAGGGTCATACAACAATTTTAATTACGCATCAACCACGTGAGGGTCGGCCACTTCACATATACCTTCACCAATTTTCATCTCAACTTCAATTAAATTCGATATTATCTTACGAGTATACGATACGGTACCCCTAATATGAATAATTTAACATTAAAGTAAATTACGATTAAAATGCAATTCAAGGTTTTTCGTACACTGTCTGTCAACCATGAGACATACTCTAGTGACTACGTTATCAATTTAGTATGACAAACCTGTACAGCGCCTCTGGCGGATAATAAGATAACTAAGAAATATATTATTATTTATTTATTACTACACTAGCAGCTTAGAGCTTACGCGTGTGCACTTGTGTTTTTAATGTTCTAAATGTTTACCGAGTCTATTTTATAAACTTTTTACAACTACGAAGTTTTATATAATATTATATTAAATCATAACGCGGTCGCTAGCGTCTGCGTTAATAAAATCTCGTGGTAGAGGTACTACTGTATTATGTTTCTTTTACACAATTATTATTGGTCCATGCGGTTTTCTATCCCATGATCCAATGCTACGAACTGTGTGCTACCTTAGTTCGTAGCACTTTAATGAATGAATACAATTTAAATTTATTATTTTAGCGGAACCAAAAAAATGGGCATCTCATAAAAAATATTTAGAATTTTAAAATACAACAAGCATAAAAAACCTAGTAAATGTCGATGACCATTTTATTTTGATGCTAAGTCATAACTCTTGACGATGTGGTTTTTTTTTCGTTTTGGTGTCATATAAAAATAAGTTTATGAGGAGATGGATATTCTCCAAATCAACTATCATCCTCGCACTTTGAAAACAGATGGCGAAATGATATTAATTGAGAGCTAATGGTGTCACTTGACAGAGTGCCTGTCGCCCCAGAATACGGTTGCTAATTTCATTACCGCAGCGATTCGGCTATGTGCGATTTATCGCTATCTTAATACTCGTATTAATGAGTTATATTTGTATAAGGGATTAATTGTCCTATTGAATGTTTTGGATAGCCCCCCCCCCCCCCCCTATTGGGGAGAACTGATTCCATCGATACAGATACGAAATAAGTGTTTGACATGGAGGGCTATAAAAAATAGGTGCTTTTTAGTGATATTTTAACTACATAATTGACCAACCACATCAACTAAGTATTATTAAATATATAAAAGGGTTGTTTTTAGAATGTCCTACGCTGCGAATCTGTGTATGAAAGGGAATATAATTTAGTTTGACGGTAATGAAACGAACAATGAAGGTGCTAAACGACGCCGCAATTAATACTCAATTAATCACCCGAGGAAATTTATTCAATAACTGGCGAATCTCGCAGTCTTAACGAAGTGCCTTTTGAAGGAAAAGTGCTCTCGGCTCGAGAGCAACCTACCGTTCCTTTTTATATGTAACAAAAAGAGGCGATATGAGAATTTTACAATCTGGAGGTCGCCAAAACAAAAGTTCCTTTTTTTATTCTAAAAAGACTCGGGTACTAGGCATTTGTAAAAATTAATTTAACGTCTCGAGATTTTTTTGTGACTAAAGTTTGAAAATCATTGTACCTACCTACACTACACACTGATATCTCATTTCCTCCAATAGCACCATCATCTAAAATATTATTCGGATCATAATATTTAGTTGAGATTAGGCAATGCGTTTGCAAAAGGTTTGTTTTTTCACGACTTAACCTAAGTCTACTTTGATAAAAAATGTAACTTGTAACAAATTTGGTACTAATAAAAATCGTAAGAAATGAATGGGCTCGTACTGTACAAAAATCAGACTACTACGCATTTTTGAGTTAGGTACTTACGCGTAGATTATGATGTAGATTATTTATATCATCATTTGTCCAGAGTAGTCCAAGAGATGACACAGGCGCGGTCATTATTCAACAGATAAACCTCATACAAGTAGATATGTGTTTCTCTTTCCGTACTACCACTATAATACAAATTTTAGGTGATAATAAAATTAAAGGAATAACTAAAAATTAAACTTAAGAGTTGATACGTTCTAAGTAATTGTAAAAATTTTAGTGGTCGGTCAATTAAATTTTTACCTCTGTCAGAGAGAAAGAAAAAGAAACAGTTAATTAGGCCCTTATAAGTAAATAATTATATTTCTCACTGTATAATTACACCTCAGTATTTAGTATTACAACTATTCGCATAAATCTAATTATAGCGACAACCTTATGAAACTTGATAGTGATTCTTGTACAACAACCCAAATCAAATTGTTCAAAAGTTTTAAAGTACATCTGGAGATACCTGCACTTAACTAATCAAGCTAAAAGATAGATACGAGTAGTTAGACTCTAAATTATAAAGTACTTGCTGTCTCCCCGGCTCCGCCTGCGCCAAAAGGTATTTATTTATTTATTTATTAAAACTTTATTGTACCACAAGTAAAAATACAATTGGCGGACTTAATGCTAAAAGCATTCTCTCCCAGTCAACCATTAGGAAAAACAGAGAAAATACAAAGCGGCGCAAAAAAGCCTTGTGTGACATTACAGAAAAAAAAAGAACCCTACAGCTTAATAAACATACATATATTTACACAAATAGGGAGTATAATATACATACATATATATATATATATATTTAAAGATTTTAATGCAGAGAAATTGTGATTCTGGTTTATAAATTAGAGAGAATTCATTAGATGAGCTTGAACCTATAAAGGTATGTGTCTTTCATACAAACTTTCAACCCTATTACAATCCCCTGAGAGTTATTTCTTGAAAGTTACCTATTTGACCGTCTTCAATAACATGCGTACGAAATATCATTAGAATCAGTTCAGTGGTTTAGCCGAGAAAGCAGACAATTGACAGACTTTCGCATTTATAATATTAGTAAAATATTAGTTTGAAGTTTATATATTGGTGTTTGAACGATCTGTTCAGCCAACAATAGTGTTCTTGTAACTTTTTTCAGTCAACAATTCATCAAATATTTTTATTATATTATCTTTTTGATATAGTTGAATTATTGTAAATTTATTGTGTATGTTCTAAGCACAATTCTAAGTTTTTAAATGTGTCTTTGCGTTAAGCTATATTTACTGAACCAATCATCCTGATATTTCATAGTTTTTTCATAGTTAGAGTATTGAAGAGAATTTCTTACGGAAAATAATCTATGCGCGTAATAATAATATCTCATTTAAATTGCTGGTCACAGCTACGTAAAATCAGATTTGATCGCAGATTACATTCGTATTAATATTTCCAATATAAACCTTTCACAAAAACAGCTTTAATCTTCTCATGTAATATTTACTATTGACTCCCACTGTTTGCTTATGATTTATTCGCATTTCAATAAAATATTACAAATGCTCTAGCCCACTCGCTCTCGAACGATCATTTGAGGCAGTCGATAATATAATAATTATATTCAGATAAACACTTGGATGACCAAAAGCAAAGAAACTTACAAAGTTTGTCTAATGCTGTACGTATAAATAATTTTATATAAGAATTGCATTTTTAAACTCTCATCAATTTTCTAAAAATGTATTGTGCATGTGTTTGTTTTAATTTTCAGTTAATATTATTGTCCATCATATTAAATAATAAGATTAATTTTATCAAATTGACAAATCTTGCGATAAAATAGGTGTTTATCCAATTCTTACTTAAAAGCTTTGAAAACTAGCCATAATAATAACTATTTTAAACTTATATGCTTTTTTAAATAGTATTCCACATGTTAAGCTTTTTTCCCAACTTAAGGCAAAACTTTCACACTATTTCGTGAACCAAAATTGTATATTCGAGCCATTGCACAATAAATCAGAGAAAGAATGGGATTGATTAAATTGTGATGACTGTGCAGCGTGAAGATTAACGAGCAGCGCCGGGTGATCGAGCACAGCAGACGGCTCCTTGTTGTAAACATAGCATAGACATAGCACTCACACACAAACATATTCATACATTAGGGCATTATTGCGGCTGACACGTTTTTGTAGCGCATCAGGAGTGCTATTTGTGTTACTTTTTTCATTCGACATATATGTACATTCAATACATAGGGCGCACTGTAAGTTTCCGGAACTGGCCACTTACATAAACAATATTTAAAAATTTATTGCAACATTTGAAAATAGAACTCTTTGGCTGTAGAATGCAGTTTGTTTCATCTGACTGTCTTTTGTTTTTACCTTGTGGCGCCATTTAAAAAATTGTGTGTCTGCATCAACATGGATTTAACTCGGGAAAAATTTCTACGATTTTAAGTGTAATTTGACAGCTCAACAGAGCATCGCTCGGCTTGAAACAGCTTTTGGCAATGAAGCACCATGCAAGACAACTGTTTATAGCTGGTTTGCAGAATTCAAGCGTGGTCGTATCAATCTCAGTGACGAATCTCGCGATGGTCGGCCGTCCACCGCTGTGACCAACAAAAACATCATTGCTGTGCGCCGTATGATTGAAACAGACAGGCATGTGACCTACCATGAAATTCGCGCATCCTTAGAAATAGGCATGAGTCAAATACAATTAATCCTACACAAACATTTGGGTGTGAGAAAGCTGTGCTCGCGGTGGATCCCACACAACTTGACCGAGGCTCAAATAACGGACCGCGTCACTTGGTGCAGTGCCATGCTTACCAGATTCAACGAAGGTGCGTCAAATTTGGTGTGGGACATAGTAACAAAGCAGCAATCGAGCGTATGGGTCTTTCAAGATGAGCCGAAACCAACCAAAGTGGCGCGCGTGAAAAGTGCATCTAAGCGGATGATTGCTTCTTTTTTTAATAAAACTGGACACGTGGCTACTGTTGCTTTAGAGAATCGTCGTACAGTGAATAGTGACTGGTACACGACCATTTGTTTGCCGGAAGTTATTGACGAACTCCGTAAAAATAACCGTAAACGCCGTATCATCCTGCACCACGACAATGCTAGTTCTCACACGGCCAGACAGACAAACGACTTTTTGAAGGCGAAAAATGTAGAACTCATGAGTCATCCTGCATACAGTCCCGACCTGGCACCTTGTGACTTTTTTCTGTTCCCAAAAATTAAGAACCAATTACGCGGTCAACGATTTTCATCACCAGAAGAGGCTGTCGAGGAGTATGAAAAACACGTTTCAGAGGTCACCACAGAGGAGTGGCACAAAAGTTTTCAAAACTGGTTTCATCGAATGAAAAAGTGCATAGACGCCAAGGGAGATTATTTTGAAAAACAATAAATTAATTTTGTACCTTTAATAGTATTTTTTCATATTCATTCCGGAAACTTATAGTGCGCCCCACGTAATAGGGCTCCAGAGATGTTTGCAAAGGCTAACACTGATGATTACTATGCTGTGATGCGTAAAAAGGTGCACTCCCTGATGGACAAAATGAGTGGCAGCAGCGTAGCATTTTAAGAGCGCTGTCAGAAAGATGGGGCAGTATGCAGTGCCACTGGGACGCTGCACTGAAGTCCCAACAGAAAAATACTTACAGATATGGACTACGGTCTAAAATAAAAGATTCTCATTATTATTTAGTTTATTTATTTTAGGTTCATTGAGTGAACAACGACTTGTTTACGGTTGTCGGTTGTCTTGTATAAAGTTATTATACGCATTTAATCCTGTAACTTTATGTTATATGCAATATATGCGTTAGTGTAAAAGTTGACTTGTCTACGAGTGTATAACACGACATTGCAAACTACTCCGTACATTGCATGTCAGTTACACAAACTAAATAAAGATAAGTATGTATGTGAGTTACTGACTAAGCATTTTATACTTACATATTATCAATGGTTTAACAACTATATAATGACCTAGGGGTTTGTTTGACGATAAGGTATTATCATTCTGTTTGTTAATTTAGTTTATTTTTTATTTCAAGGTGTTTTAAAAAGTAATTTATATCTACTTAGTGGTGCTGTGGTAGTTAAAGGAACCATATCAGAGGCCGAAATGTTCCGCAAAATTCTGATACCAGTGATCGTGTAACCCACTTGACATGAATGAATGTCTTACTAATTGTATGGACGAAAGTTTTATTCGTTTTCGCGAGTAATCATTTGATTTTTATCAGTCGGTTAAATATTCAGTGCGTTAGCTTGAAGAATAACCAACTAAGAAACATGAAGTTACTGCAAATAAAACGATATCTAAGTTTTTTTTTTTTTAACCCCAGTGATAGTTTCTAACCACGTCACGGCTCGAGTCGTGACTCGATTGACGATCGACTGCGAAAACCTGAATATGAAAAGAAAGTTTGCAAAAACAATCTTTACCTATTGACTCAAAATTCTATACGAAAACCTTTAAAGAAAAACAAACAAACAACTGTTTCATTCTCAGATCTTTAATTCTGTAACGTATTGTGGAAGTTCAACTTTTGTTCTCAAAATCACGTTCTTCAGCGCTTAACTGAACTAGGCATACGTATTTATATATCTGACACATCAACAATTTGTATGTTAATTTTATTGTAACTCGTACGAAAAGATGGGTAAAAGTCTGGATTATCGGCGAGGGACACAATAGTGACAGCAGTATTCAAGCCACAAACCTCTCGTTTGTATAATTTGTCGATCTCGTCGAGATTCGCGTCAGTGTTGCCGTTGCATAAATAGCAGCGAAATGGCAACTTGTTGCTTTGACACTGAATTAAAAGTTTATAGAGAAGTTCGATTGTTCTATTATTATATGACAGTCTTCTTCTTCTTAGCGTGTCGACTCTGGCAACTACATCTCGCCATTGGGTCGTGGTAGAAGGATCGGCCAGTCAGTGTACCTATAATAAGTATTAAGTACTATATTATTTAGATTTTTGAAGTAAAAATGTGATACTACTTAATATCCCTGAAAGAATAACAAATTTGTATATTGACCATAACAGTGAATATTATTATAGCTGAACCGTACCTAATTGAAAGTATCCATTAAGCTGTTACGGATCATGATAGAGATATGAATTTTCATTGACGCGGTAAAAATCTCCCGTTACGATCCAAGTTCGATTTTATTTTAAGGAGGTTCTCAATTCGAGTGAATGTTTTACTAAAGGTTGACCAGTAGAAAATGCTTTGGCATTAAGTCCACCTATTGTAGGTACCCTTTATGGTAATAAAGTTTAAAATAAATGAATGAGAATTTATTTTTTTAACTTAATATCTTAAAATATCGGGGATGACATCATAAATGATCCATTTACCATTGTCGAGAACATTTATCAAGACGATTTCAACCCTTGATCCCTTAAGACTCCGAAGATCGTTTCAAGCTTTTATAAGAATTCAAAGTCGCAATCTTAACGGCTAAGTTAAGATCGCGACTTTGAATGGCTTTGAATGTAGGTACTTACGTCGTTGGGAAAAATTAATAGCTTATGTAACTACCGCTGTTTCGAACAAATGATCAAGGGTGATTAACTTAGTCATTGCCTCCTAAATTTAGATATATGTTACCGTTTGATGTGTGCAAACACTGAGAGATTTTAAGCATTTACAAAAAGTTACAAAAATGTATAGAGCGAGGTAGAAATACCTATTACCCTCCGAAAAGCTATTATTGTTTAATTTGGGTATCAATTACAGATTGAAAATTAGCACACTTTTCCAACTTAAGCCAGATTATTTGTTTGCAAGGATTAAAATAGATATTTCGGTACTTAAACTGAACTTACTGAACGAATTTTCTAAGCACGATAAGGTAGACTTTCAAGTATTATATTGTAACAAATTTTGTAATACGTTTAAGTACTGTAAGTACACATTGCAATCTACTGTTCTATACATGCAGAAAATTTAAAGGTGCAGGAGTATCCTGTTCTAAGTGGCCCACTGTACAATAAGTTTTTATGAGTACGTAATGAAGACAGGTTATGAAAATCTTTACATATAAAGATTCCTCTTATAATGTGAAATTTTCTGTCCATGCCTGTAAAAGAAAGTAAAAAATCCATTTGGAATTGAAAAAGGACCATACATAATATATGTTATTTATAGGCCAATTTAGGCCTACTACAAATGTTAATTCAAATGAACTCTTATATTCAACAATAAAGATTACTCTTGTAATCAATATCAAATCGCAGTGTTGTGTTCCGGCCTAAGTATCGCAATAGGAACATCCCGTTAACTCTCAATGTGAACCTGAACTTGACAGATATTGTTGAGGAAACCGACTCCGAGCCGCCCCTGACTTGTTACTTGTGAATTTCAAATACCTCCGTCTAGATGTAATATGATAAGGGTTCTGGACATTTAGTTTTGAAACTTTCTTTAAAATATGCATAGTTTGCTCGTAGTTTAATAAATAGATTAAAGTTTTTAAAATAGGTTTTTGCAGCTTTTGGAATGTCTCCAAACTGAAAGTACCAAAATATAACTTAAGGGTTATTAATCTATCCGTATATATATACGTAAATATCATCATTTTAGATATTGTCCATATCAATTGTTAATACTATTGAAATGTATACCAAAATATTAAATATAATAAGACTTTCTTTTCAAATTTAAATAAGAAAATAAAGGTCATCATCATCATCCGTTTAAATAGCAGAAAAATACATACCTAAATATTTTATAATATTTTTTGACATTGTTAAAACAGTGAAATGCCAAGACAGAATCCGGGAATAGTTTTCCCGTCGCATATTCTTCCGAGTAAACCCGCCGGAATGAAATTGTTATAATTTTATGCATTTCTAGACTGTGCATGTGCTTTGAGTCAAAGAGGACATGAAACGACATGGGCATGCTGTAAAATGTTTAAACAAAAGATTAATAAAATTAGAGTATCTTTTTCAACAAACCCGTACTTTAAACGTCTCAAAGTATCTTTCAATGTTAAATTGAAATCATTTGAAAGAACCTAATCAAATCGTTCTCGGAGATTTCTAAGAGTTACCTGTATTTTTTAAAACCTAATATTTATATTGTGAATATTGTGCGAATTTATTACAATGGAAATGAGAAAAGTCATGATTATTTATTTAGAATGTTGACTATGATTACTTTTCACGGGGATTTCCAGTACATCGTATCTACATGACATGTACTTAACTTTCGTATTCTAAACCTTTTCTTTTAGTTCCTTTGAAACACTTTATCTCATCGTCAGAGCTGGATCTTGCTATCCAAGGATTGTCAAGACACTTGAAAAATAATTGCGAAATTAAGAAAGCTTTTCTTTGTAAAACTATGGAAATAAAGGGAAGATGAGCCACCTGACACAGGAGAAAATTAAATCTTAAGCACCATTTTAATTATTAATTAATTAGTTAAAACGAGTTTACTAAATGAATTTATATTTTTGTTACAATTAGGAATTTAATTTTCTTTTATAACGAGTATTTCATTTAAAGAGAGCCTCATAAATTAAGGTTTCTCAAACTTTCATTCAATTTCTATCTAACTTGCTAGAACCAATGAGTGGTCGATGGTTACTTGTGAACTAATAAAGATTTATTTCTTTAAATTTGTTTGCTTATCTACTAGTTTTGTCAAGTCTTATCCAAGTACAATAATCTGAAATCTGTGACGAACTAAGTCAATTGCATTTAACCTTTACTAGCAACGGTAGCATAAATATTATATAATAATATCATATAAGTCCTAAAAAAGCTATCTACCTAATTGCAACAGTAATTACAATACACATAATTATTTTTTTGTGAAATTACTAATATAAATAAAAAAATAATAGAGCCAATCAGCATTAAAATATATTCAAATCTCTATTTACTACATACATTTTAAAGATTTTTTTTAATGCTCGAGCTCTACATTTCACAATTTCAGTAAAAGCAAAGAACGGGCTGACTAACATTTTCATAATAGGATTTTATTCAAGAGAATGCGAGTATGAGACAATATCAGTTTCCGTCTGTTTCAAGTATTTTGTATGGTTCAGAAGAAACTATTGTACAGTCACAAGCATTAACATTCGTTCCTACTAAGTCTAAAATTACATACAAAATTGTACATGGGGTAATGCGCGTGAGTATACAATAAGAATATTGTACACAATAAGAACTTTAAATAACAGTGACAATTACAATCAAGATGTGATAGATAAATCTAGGTACACATTTATGGTTTTTTTAAATATCATAAGAATAATGCGAAAACTTTTTAAATTTATATTTATTCCGAGTATATTTATCGAAATAATTTTTATTTATGTGAGGTATAATGTACTTACCTATATATAAAAAAGTACTCAGCCCATTCTACAAACTTTCGCGGTTTTAATAATACGTCATAAGATTTATATAAAAGGTCATTCTTCCTGAAACTACCAATTCATAAACGGGAAGGACTTCTGAAACCTAAATGTGGTTAATTTTTAAAAAAAATATCACCAAATAATGGCTTTGATAAATTGTTCTGAAAATTTCGCGACAAGTATTCAGAAGTATTACGGCTATAATACAATGAATATTTAACTGCTCGGAAATACGCTTTTCTCGCCATCTTTCCAGTTTATATGGAGTTTCCCGACTTATGTAAAGGGTTCATGAATATAATAGGGCAACAACGAAGTTGATATGCTTGTAGCCCTCTCAAAGATATAGGGACCTCGTAATACTATTGTACGAATTTCCTTATGTTCGTCTTGTTTTTGTAAATCATAAAGAGTAGGTAAAATTTTGCTTAGAGCTTACATACTTTGATGGAATTATTACAAAACATCACACGCTTAAATCTTAATGCATGTTGACTTGCATTCTTCATGACAATTGTGCTGACACCATTTATTCCCTGTAAAAACTTGGAAGATATTATTTATATATCTTGAAGTACTAGTTGTAGTAGTAGAAACATAAACAAAAATATTTTAAGATGTAGAAAGTGAATTTAAACATATAAAAGATCAAAAATGTTGAATTGAGCTTATTTGGATGATTGTTTTATCGTTCTTTCATATGCCTAGTCACAATGACTTTTGACTATTTTAGCATGAATTAAACTATTTTAGCTGCTGTTGTTAGAGGGGTTATTAATCCACTTCCATACTAATATTATAAATGCGAAAGTCTGTCTGTCTGTTACGCTTTCACGGCGGAACCGCTGAACGGATTTTGATGAAATTTGGTATGAATATAGTTGAAGACCCGGGGTCAAACATAGGCTACTTTTTGACGCAGGCGGAGCTGCAGGAAACAGCTAGTTATTAATATATTATTAATCCATACTTCCATACTCTATATAATACTTATCCATACTTCCATACTTAATATTATTTTAAATGCGAAAATCAGTCTGTCTGTCTTTCTGTCTGTCTGTCTGTTACGCTTTCACGGCGGAACCGCTAAACGGATTTTGATGAAATTTGGTATGAATATAGTTGAAGATCCGGTGTTAAACATAGGCTACTTTTTGACGCAGGCGGAGCTGCGGAAAACAACTATTAAGTAATAAACGTGATAAAAACCGTATTAAAATAATTTAAAGTCGATTAAAATAAAAAGTTGGAATGCGTTTCCCTAGGGATCAGTACCTTGTAGGTCAATCAATCCTTCATGACCTGTGTATATTTGAGAGATTTATCTACTCTGTTTGCCCTGGCATAATTATTTAAAACGCACCTCCTCCTGTTATCGTTAATTTTTTGTCCATTAGACTATAAAGTCTATTGAACCTTCTACTCCCAACCTTATAGATTAATATCCCGACTTGAAAATATCTTCACGATGGACCCACTAATTTGACAGGATTACATTATTTTTGGGATTTGGAAAAAAAAGATGATTAGTTTACTTCGACGACATCATCACTATAATTCTAGCTGTTTTACAGTTATTATTATTTTATTACTAAACTACTGAACCAAATGCTTTACAAATTTTACTGGACTAAACTGAAAGTATACCTTATCGAACTAAAAAAACCCGGTTCAGTAATAACGGAGTTATACGAAAAAAAACTTCGATCCTCTTTTTTTGAAAATTGGTTAAATATCACTAAATTTATTTTGATACCATACGTATCATAACATACATTCTGATTATCAGCTTCCGCAGCAGATCTTACAGCTTTGGAATTATCAATAAATATTTATTTTTATATTAATGCCAATATTTCAAAAACTACTAAACCGATTTTGGTGCCAAACTTACTTAAAAATTCTAAACATGTCTACTATACTTTGAATGAATTTTGACACACTTTGAATTTTATCGAAATCGGACTAACGGCTCGAGAGTTATCCCGGTACAAACATACATACAAACAATGTGTGTTTGCCCCTCGATTTAGAGCAATAAAATGAATAACTTATCTATTTTAAAAATATTCTTCCATTTGCAAATCCCTTAATAAATATTCTTCAATTTCAATACTTTGAAGCTGATTATTTTACTTGACATTGTAAATCCATTCAATTTATGCGAACTGTCATTTGCAGCGACAAAACGCAACTGAGATTATCTACCTCGGAAAGGAATTCATTGAAGAGTACATTATATACAGAAGATAACGCAAGTTTATATATATTACGACCTGACCCAGTTTTCCGAGACTCGTCCCAAAACAATGATCAAATTCAACAAGTGGTAAGCCAATGGGCAATGGTCCGCTCCAAATGTCAAACTTTCGACAAATGTGCTTAAATATCGCAGTGGCAAATCTAATATCTAATAAATATTGTGACGACATGATTGATTTAAATTTACTTATTTTGGTGAAACGTATTTTTTTGCATTTGTCCTTGCATGTAAAAGAATTTGACTTTCAAAAAAATAGGAAAATGCAATGTGCATAGATTAACTGATTAAAAATTCAAATTGCGTTTAAGGTAGGTATCATGTGCTTTAATTTTTAAATACATTCATAAATATCTATTGTGCTAATGACAGATAATACTCCATAACTAGTTTCGTAAAAACTGAGATAGTTTTCGATTCTCGTATATCAGCTGGCAATAAATCCACAATCTTATCGCTTGGATTGAATAGGAGTGGGTGTGAGAGTCAGAATGATGGATGGGAATATTGAGGAGTGTTCTAAGGTGGGAACAGCAAGGTGCATCAAAGGGACGGGAGAAGGAGAAACGATCCTTTAGATATGAAGGATAGAAGGGATGGTACAGGACGTTGAATAATAATGTAATGGATCCAAAATCAAAGATACAAACTCTACTAACATTACAAATCAAAGAACTAAACGATTACCAGCCTGGAAAAAAAGACTTGAAAAAAGGATAAAAAACATAAGATGAGATATAGCAAGAATGACAGATTACATGAGAGGCACCAGAAGCAATAGACTCCTATTCTTAGTAGAAGAAATAAAAAATAAATATCGCGTACACTCACAACACGAACAAGCTAATATAACAGATCAGGAATATCTTGACACGATCAAGCAGAAACTTAATGCAGCAACCAGTAGATTAAAAAGATATGTCAATTGTACACTTAGGCAAGTTCAAAATACAAAATTTACCAACAATGAAAAACAATTTTACAGAGAGCTGTCTTCAGAAACCCAAAGAACAAGACTTACACATACACAACAACCACACCCACCCATATCAAACAATGAATTACATAGTTTTTGGTCTAACATATGGGCAAAACCAGTTAACCATAATGTGAACGCAGAATGGATAGATAGGGACTCCAGCTTAACAAGATCTATTATACCAATGGAGTTCGAATATGTACCAATAGAAATATTCGCAAAGGTATTACAAAAAGCACATAATTGGAAAGCCCCAGGAAGCGATTGCTTGCATAACTTTTGGTACAAGAAATTTACTACAGTTCACCCTTTACTACATAAACATATTAATGACTTCATCCGAACACCAGACAGCATGCCTGATTTCATCACTCAGGGTATCACTTACATGATACCGAAAGACACCGATTATCAAAACCCCGCCAAATATAGACCTATTACATGCCTTCAAACAATATACAAAATACTTACCGGATGTCTCACAGAAGTAATAAATCAACACGTCACAGTCAATAAAATACTTAGTGAAGAGCAAAAGGGTTGCCGCAAAGGCAGTCAGGGTTGCAAAGAACAGCTAATAATTGACTCAGTCACAATGAAACATGCAATCTCTAAAAGAAAGGATATAAGTACTATGTACATTGACTTCAAGAAAGCATATGATTCTGTCCCTCATACCTGGCTTTTACATGTACTGCAACATTATAAAATCCACCCAACACTTATACATTTTCTTAAAATCTCAATGCAACACTGGACTACAACGCTAAAAACAAATAGCCCTTCCCCTATCCAAACGCCACCAATACCCATACGCCGCGGTATTTTCCAAGGCGATGCACTTAGCCCTTTATGGTTTTGTTTGGCGTTGAACCCTCTATCCCATATGCTTAACCATTCTAGTCAAGGATTTACAATTGCAACTCCCGACAGTAACATTGCCCTTAGTCATCTAATGTATATGGATGACATTAAATTATACAGTAATACCACAGAAGCCCTACATAAACTCGCAGATATCACACAAACCTTCTCAAATGACATTTGTATGGAATTTGGAATTGACAAGTGTAAAACCTTTGCAGTCGTAAATGGAGAAATAACGCCTCACAGTTACACATTGCAGTCAGGGAATATTATAGACCCATTAGAAGCTAACTCGTTCTATAAATATTTAGGTTTCCAGCAAGCACGTCAAATTAACCAGGATGAAACTAGAGAAGATCTGAAGAAAAAATTCAGACATAGACTCAACATTTTATTCCGTTCCCAACTAAATTCTCGTAATTTAAGTAAATCAATAAATAGTTATGCAATCCCTGTTCTAACATACTCTTTTGGTGTAATAAACTGGACTCAAGGCAACTTACTAAATATGCAGCGAACAATAAACACACTTTTAACATCACATAGGAAACATCATCCCAGATCCTGTTTTCAAAGAATGACCCTGTCACGAAATGAAGGTGGTCGCGGATTGATAGACATCGTTAACTTACACAATAGACAGATTAAATCATTAAGAAAATACTTCCATTCACATCTAGAACAATCCACGATTCATAAAACAATAGTTAATGCAGACAAAAAACTTACCCCACTGAACCTAGCAGACAGAGGCCGACAGCAAAAAGAACAAACCACCGACGACAAAGAGAAGATCGCTACATGGCGACGAAAATCCCTACACGGAAGACATCGACACGATTTGGAGCAGCCTTATGTCGACAAAAAAGCGTCGAACGCATGGCTACAACGTGGAGAGCTCTTTCCTGAAACGGAGGGATTCATGATTGCAATTCAGGATCAGGTTATTGACACACGCAATTACCAGAAATATATAATCCACGCTAATATACCCTCGGATAGTTGTAGACACTGTCACTCGAACTCTGAAACAATTCAGCACATTACCTCAGCATGCAAGTCTCTCGCTCAAACAGACTATAAGCACCGCCATGACCAAGTGGCGGCTGTTATACACCAACACCTTGCATATAAATATAATTTTATCACAAAGAAAATGCCATACTATAAGTATAAGCCAGAAACCATACTCGATAATAATAGCTACAGAATTTACTGGGATAGAACAATCATTACAGATAAAACTATTCATTTCAACCGGCCCGACATCACACTTCATGACAAAATTAATAAAACTGCGTTCCTCATTGATATAGCTATTCCAAATACACACAATATTCAATCTACCATATCTCAAAAACTCACCAAATATCAAGAATTGGCAATAGAACTAAAACGACAGTGGAGAGTAGAAACAGTACATATAATTCCCATAGTTATCTCAGCGACCGGTGTAATTCCTAACTCATTGCAAAAATCTCTAGACGTGCTTGAAATTAATAAAAATGTCCTTTTCCTTATCCAAAAAGCGGTTATTCTAAACACTTGTAGACTTACCCGAAGATTCTTAACAACATCATCTATCTCTTCTGCTTATAACACCATCAATTAATTCCCTTTACATGCTTTGGCTACGGCCCGTATGTTTAGGTATATACCCCTTTTGAGAGGGAGAATGAACCATCTTCATAAAATAATAATAATAAATAATAAAAATTTATTTCAGTAAGTAACATATTTACAATAGATAGTAGTTGGAGTCCACTTTTAAATAAGAAGATACTTGTGCCAGTGGGCTCCGCTCCTCCATATCGCTTAGTATTATTATTTATACCTACCAGAAACAAAATAAGTAGTAAGTATACAAGTAAGATTTTATTATTAACTAACTAACTGATTACTCATTTATACCAAAATTGTGTGTTAGTGTGTGTGTATGTGTGTGTTCGTGTGTGTGTGTGAATGTGTGTGTGTGAATGTGTGTGTGTATGTGTGGGTGTGTTATTTTGGGTGGATGTGTTTAGGAGTATAGTCTTACAAGTGTGTTTATTTTATATTTCCTTTGTATTTATAATATAGTATTACTGATATAATTTTCCATATCATCATAACTGAATTTTTTTAGCCAAGGTGTAAGTAATAGTTTACAATCTTGTAAGTTTTTATTATATATGTCTAGCTCTTTATTTATTTTATTATAAATTTTTGCCGACCGACTATTGTATTGAACTCTTGCAAATTCTGTATTAGTCAGAGGGATTAATGCTACGTTCCGTCTTCTTCTGGCGACAATCTGAGGATTCAGTGGTAAGCTTTTGTGCTTTCTTAATATCATTTGCAGTATGTACAGTTTTCTTATCGATAATAGGTCACAGATTTCATATAGGGAATTGGTAGAGAATGTTCTTTTTTTAAAGTACATAACTTTCAGAAGGGTTCGCTGTGATCTTTCAACTTCAAGAAATCTCGTTTTCAAGGCTCCACCCCACACCGGAATACAATATGTTATTACTGATTGTACTAACGAAATATAGATATTATTTAGAAGTGTGTTTGGAACTATATGCCGGAGAGTCTTAAACATCCATATAAATTTTCGTATTCTTACCGATAACTGCTCTATTTGGGGATACCAAGAAAGATTCTGGTCTACCACCACACCCAGATACTTAGTTTTGTTAATTTTAGCGATAGAAGGACATTTACATGGTTGACTTCTGTCGCAGTAGTGGATTTTAATCTCAGAACTATCGCGAGGTTGCGTATTATTATATATACTGAAACAAATGTAGTTGGTCTTGGTTACATTTAAAGTGAGTAGGTTGTGTTTTAGCCAAGTAGCGACCTGGGCCATGCCGTTTTCTGCGTTTTGATGTGCTATTCCCCAATTTGGACCAGTAAATACTATGGCAGTATCATCTGCGTAGGAGAAGATGTTTGAATTATTTATTGTCAAGTTGCACAAGTCATTGATATATATAAGGAATAAAGTAGGCCCAAGAACACTTCCTTGCGGAACGCCATACATTACGCTTTGTCCCTCACTTATGCAATCATTTAACTTTACTTTTTGAATACGGTTTGATAGATAATCCTTAAAAATAGCCAATTGTTCACCTCTTATGCCTATTTTTTCCAATTTCTTTAATAGGATGGGAATGGAGACGGTATCAAATGCTTTTTTGAGATCTATGAAACAAGATAAGCACTTAACGCCATTATCCAAGCTGTCAACAATGGTTGCAGTCAGAGAAGTTACCGCATCTTCGGTAGAAATTCCCCTTCTGAAGCCATATTGCGAGGCTGATAGTATGTTATAGGTTTCGAGGTAATTTATAAGTCTAATGTTAAGTAGTTTTTCGATAATTTTTGCTAATACTGTAATAACTGATATTGGCCTATAATTGTTAATATCGTCTCTACTTCCACCCTTATGAATTGGAGTAATAATCGATTCCTTTAGCATTAAGGGAAATATACCTTTTTCAAAGCATAGGTTAACTAGATGAACAATGACAGGGGTTATTTCCTCTTTAGTAAATTGCAAGTATCGGGTTGTAATGTTGTCTATTCCTGGAGCACTGTCTGTTTTTAAGTTATTAATAGTGGATATAACTTCCTCTCTGTCGGTTTTCGTTAATATAAACGATTGCGGGAGGCTGGGAAGGTTACTAAGATAAGTGTGTATATCAGCGTTTGATACAGTTGATTGAATGTCGCCTGCAAGTTGGTTTCCAATATTTGCAAAGTATTTGTTTATATAGTTTGCTGATTCAATTGACGTTGGCTTTAATTTTATTAATTCTTGGTTAGGACTTTTACTTTTGCTGCTATATGTTAGAGACTTGATGTTTTTCCAAAGTTGTTTATTATTATTGATAGTACTGTTAATAAGATTTCTTTCATAGTTACGCTTAATTTTTTTGATGATTTTATTACAGAAATTTCGATATCTAGTATATGTTATCTTTTTAATAATATTGTCTGGATCGTCACGCAATTCTTTTTGCATTTTATTCCGATTTTGTATACATTTGAGAATACCCTTAGTCATCCATGCTTTAATTACGCGTTGACATTTAGGTACGTTTTTTGTTGTCGTATTTTGTTTAAGAGATTCTATAAGTGTTTTTATGAGAGCATTTGTAATCATGTTTGGGTCATCTAGAAAAAGTAATTCGGATATTTTTTAATTTTTTAAGTAAGTTAGTGCGTTATCGTAATCTACTTTTGTGATAGTTTTTTGTATTGTTTTATGAGTTTTAGTTTTATTAATTGACAATAGAGTAGTTGCATGGTCAGTAATAGTGGTATTTAAGATAGCGATAAATGCAGCATGTTTTTTTCTATTTAATCTTAACATTATGTGGTCTAGACAGCTATTTCCTCTTGTAGGTAAAGTATGTCCGGGTAAAATACCATTTGCTGCCATCATATTTAAATAGGAAATTCTATTTTGTATTATATTGGGTCTATCTTTGACTTTAGGTGAGATGTTTATATTAATATCTCCGGTTATGATAAGATTGGTTGAAGTGTTTATTTTGTTTATATATTCATCTAATGAACTAGTAAAACCTTCGGTGTTTGTATTAGAAGGGGAACGGTAAATGCAAAGGATAGTTTGATTGAGGATATCAACTTGTAGACAAGAGGCTTGGGTTATTTTTACTTCTTTGATTTTAGGTTTCAGATTGGTTTTTGCATATACAACGACCCCGTCATTTTGATTTAACTGAGATAAAGTTGCACTCGAAGTATAATTATTTAATATAGGAATAGGTTTTTTTATATCGAGGCGACATTCCGTTAGAATAATAACATCGGGTTCAAAAGCAAAAGAGGCTGTGTTCGCCATGAAATCATCGAAATTGCCATAAATACTACGGATATTCTGGGTAATAATAGTTAAATCATTTTTATTAGCTTGATAGTGTTTTGTAAGATCTGTGACATCACATGAGACTGACCTAGCGATACTTAGTTTGTCCATTTCGGTTATAGTGTTTATTGTATCAGTCATTTAAAAGCATTAAAATTTAAGAAGTTGATAATCCGAGAGGATATATGAGTAAACGTGTTTAAATATATTTTTAATGTCATATTTGCGCATACGTATGCTTGTGTTATTATTTTTAATATAGTGATCAAGCAAGTTATCAGATAATAATTTATATTATTTAAAGTTATTTTAACGTACAAGATGGGTGATAACAATGTTAATGTATCATTGCAAAAAGTTAGGTATTTGTTATTATATTAATAGGAGACAAGGATTCTCATATTTCTGCGAAGTCGAATAGGGAGCCACTTGAGTTGGCTGCGGAAGTTAGAGACATTGTCGAATTTTTTCAAACCATAGATGAGTTTTGCAGACATTCAATCTTCATCTTATTATCATCTTTAATTGTGAAAGAAAAAGTGAACCCTATGGCTGTTTATAAGGGCTTTAGGAAGCCGTATTTTTAAAATCAATAATGACATTCGCTCTGTGTCATTCCTGGTTTAGAGGCTCTCTCTCTATACAACGCGGTAATGCCGCTAGTATTATGGGAACCTTTGGGCCAGGGTTGACACGGGGTGGACTTTTAGATTAATCATTTTGTTAATATTTGTATTAGTTTTTAATTAGTAACATAAATTAATAACGCAAAATATAAATCATTTTTAAAACGTGAGGCAGAAAATGTGTCGTAAGCAGAACCGCCCACTTGTTGGCCTGACAGCGTCCATTATTATTACGAATAAAAATCCAAGGCATCTTTATGTAATCGTATTCTTGGAGGATTGTTTTGTGAAATTCCTATTCTGATAATTAAACTTTTACTCGCAAACCTTTACCGAATTTATCGCAAATACTTAATAAACATTTTAGTCTATTTCTCTGAATCGTTACATTCGAAAATTTGTGCTTATAGTTTCAACTGAGATAAAAGATTATTATAAATTTTAAGTCTGTACCATCTTTACCGAAAAATCAAAAAAAATATTTTAACATCGTAGTTTAAAAAACATTATTTTTATTATTAAAAAAATATAAAGCTTTTCGAGTGAGAATTAAATATAAGGGTTATTAAAATATTTTTTAAATTAATGTTCAATTTAATTAAAAATATTTTATATGCATAGATTTTTTTTTTTATAGAAATCTCTGGTAAAATTAATCTCTGAAATTAAACGATTGAAATATTATCTCTTTTCCCAGACTGTTACACATGAACGCTGTAAAGTATTTGAAACGTTATTTGCGTAAAATAAGTCAATAAACGCGATAAAACCGTATTAAGTTATTTAAGTCTATATGAAACGATTGAAGTACAAGCGCGATATAATAATAATCCTAGGCGAAGTACCAAAAAGTTAGTTATAAGTAATAAGTAATAACCTATATATAGTTAATTAAAAGTATTATAATCATTCCAAGTGGGATACAAATGGCAGATATCTACAATTAAACATTGTATCTTTACACATTTCTATTTAAAAAGCTAGCTAAATCATCATTTAGCCTGAGTGTAAATTAATTAATATTTATAGATTGGCAGTCAGTGCAAACTGATTTAAAGTGGTGGAAAGGCGTGGAATAAATCAATACATCTGATTTATTGTAGTTGTGCACACAACAATAAATCAAAGGCAGGCAGGCCGTGCTGCGCTCTTCAATAGCCACGCACAGATGAACCTTTACTATTGACATTGCGATCAATGAGTGGCACGGCTGATTGACAGAAATAGGGAAACCAAAATAACGACCACGGTACACGATTCAATTTAATTTTAGTACCCCAAGAGTGATCGGCGAGGATCTGGCTCGTATAAAAGGACCTCCCATAAGCAAACTCTGACGATCGACTTACACTGAAAAACATTGTGCGAAAAATAGCGTCTGTTTTTCAGGGAATACTTGCAAATAGAGATGTTTGAATGATCAGCTATGAAATTAGTGTTTATTTTTATGGGAACACTCTGTTTTTATCTAAGTGTTGTATTTTTAAGCCATTCCCATAATTATAAAAACGAATAAACATTTGAAAAGCCCATATTAACAATCTTAAAAAATTGATTAGAAAGGGACCTCAATAGATCCATTATACTATCCATACTCCATCCATACTAATATTATAAATGCGAAAGTATGTCTGTCTGTCTGTCAGTCTGTTACGCTTTCACGGTCAAACCGCTGAACGGATTTCGATAAAATTTCGTATGAATATAGTTGAAGGCCCGGGGTCAAAGTCTACTTTTTGACTCAGATGGAGCTGCGGGAAACAGCTAGTATTTAATAAATATATGAAGTAATAAGGTACCTACTTCCATTTATCTTACAGATATTATCAAATGTAAGTCAAACATTTTATCGGTAGCTGGGGAAACAGATCCTAACTGTAAACACAAATATAATTAAAATTTTAGTTAAATGGACTGTGTAATTAATCTGCTCAATCCAATTTCAAGACCAGTCATTAGTTCTAGATTAATCAAATTTCAGACAACACCTAAACATAGTAAATAAATTAACATTGAAGAATAGTTGAAGAACTAATTCCATTAAATCTATCTAATCCCGAATAGGGTTTGACTTTTTGCACATCATTAATCTAACCTTTACCGGTCGGTTCCCACTTTTTGTGATCTCACTATTCGTATTTCTAAATGGAAGGAGCAAGAAATCTATGACTTGCTTTCACTACGCTTACAAAAGAGGGAACTTCACTTTGTAGTTACTTTTAATAGAGTAGTGTCTTCTGTACTCTCACCTATTTCTTTGACTAACACTTTATTTACATTCTCCCAAAAGCAACGATTTCGTTTACGAATTTCTTTGAGGATAAAAAAAACACTATCTTCTTATCAAATCGATGGTTAAGGGTCCAAAATTGAGCCACTTGAGTATGGTGGTAGATTTAACTGTATACAGTTCTTCAAGCATGCAGACAGGGTCAGGACACGCTGGGCATGTGAAATGTCCAAAAACCCAGAAATACTGTGACAAATGCTAAGATTTTTTTCATTTAGCTTTGCTTTCCTAATATTATTTATCGTAAACTAAGTCTAAGTATGTGCCTAAAGTTAGTTTTAATATTTTGGTCTAAACGTATTAATTATCAGCGCACCAGACACGTCCAATAATATTGTCGAAAATGATCATTTTCGTATGAAGATGCCGCCAACGCAGCATCGTGCCAGATAATTGCGGCCCCTTAACTTCGTTCAGGTAATTTTATAAGGCCCGGGGCTGCCGGGTCCGACCGGGGGACTTCCGTACATATAGCAGGAACGCCTTGTCTCAATTCAATTGTTTCCAACGTGGCTAATGATCGTATTACTACGATAGTAGTAGTATCCCATATCCGTACATAAAATCTTTCTAGTTCTATCCTCTAGATAGAATCTTTATAGTTCAACTGGAAACTATTAACGGTCCTATTTCTTGCCTAGTAGTAAAGATACCATAATTTTCCAATGTTTAATTATATTTGAGGAAGTTCTTCATTACATCAAAATTTATTTTTCTTGAATTTTAAAGGAATTCAATGAAAATTTAATTTAAAAAGTATTTTACATATGCATTTAATTATGTGTTTCTGTTGTATGCGCGTACAATTATATTATATACATTTACTAACAACCCGTCCTGACTTCGTCCGGGTTATACATGATGGTATCTCTCTCTCGAAAAGATACCCTTTGGCCTCATCTCTGCCGCTATCAGAGTGCCTCCCTCCTAGGCATGACCTGCCATGGCTTACATGGAGACTCCGGACTCTCGTAGGCCGAAGCAAAGAAAACATGTTCAGGTTCAGGTTCAGGGGCTACTGCTCGGAGGTGGCCTGGCAGTGTGGTGTCTCTCCCCAAATCATGACGCATCTCCTGTCTTGTCCTGCGTGCCCGGCCACCTGCACGCTCATGGACCTCTACCAAGCCACCGACAATGCCTTGTCGGAGGCAGAGTTTTGGTTTTCTGAAGTTTGATAACAGCCAGAGTCGACTCGCAAAGAAGAAGAAGATGATGTGGTAGTGAATCCCTCCACCGAAAGTATTTATTTCCAAGGAAGATCGAAACCAGCGATACCTGGAACGACCGACTGGTCGCTTTCCACTTGGTCGTCCCGTGTACGCTCTCTTAACATCTGTCTACCCAGTTGAACCCTTTTAAAACATCCACGGGGAAAACACGTAATATTAAACCGTAAATATTTACTACAAAATATTTACTCAAAATTTTTGAACACTCCCTCAGTTTCGCCCTCAGCTCCTGCTTCCATGACGGTTTCCCTTTTGTAGCCTTATTTTTAATACAGGTTTTATTAACTTAAATAGTGAGCCCCTACTACCTGTATATTTTTGTAAAAAATTTGAATGAATAAATGATTTGTATTGTTTTTTGAAATGTGTGTCTAATGAAAGTCGTTCGATGTCGAACAAAAATTATTCGACACGCCGATTTTGCGTTAGACACACTTTTAAAAAAAGCACTCCTAAGTGATTCCATTCCTATTATTTTGGACTGTTTTACTACTAGCCGCCTGGCTAACGTCAATCTTCATTGGGAACGCAGAATGTTCGTTTTGAATGATACCACTGATTTTTTCCTCATCGTATTTGACGTCACCTAAGCGCAACGGGAAGAAAGCGTGTACCGTTTCGCCACGCGAAGGGATTATAACACAAAACAAAATCCGTAATATCTTTAGAATGGAATGTCCGATTTTATTAATTCAAAGATTAATTTACAGGTATTAAACCATCCTTGAGTATGGAATAATTTATTTGGTTAAGGATCAATACCGAGAAACGAATAATATGGCCAAGTTAGTACCGGCGTTACCATTGCAAATTTTAACATGAAAAAGTAGTTGTTGTGACGTAAATAAAATAGTTAGACATATCTTTTTAAGATGTACAATACTGTAGAACATTATTATCTATCTTATATGGTATAGCAATGTAAGAGCAAAAAATGTGTCAATTTACGACATCACATTAGAAACCTCTAAAATTATCAATGTTCCTCTACGATATTATGCATGAATTATACATACGAGTATAAACTTTCCTCTTAACACATCCTATCTAATAAAACAACCCCTATCTAAATCTGATGCGTAGTTTTAAAGATTTAAACATACATAGGGACAGACAGCCAGGAAAGCGACTTTGTTTTATACTGTTATTATAATTATATGTAATGATAACATCGTTATTTTACATAAAAGGTATAAAGACGAAGTAGAAGTAGTATTCAAGAGTGGAGTGGCCAAATGGTCACCACACTACCAAAATCTTGAAACTAGTACCTAAAAGTAAACGTAGAATTTTTCTTTATAAGCACAAGTTCGTTTTCCTTCGCTTCCTTTAATAACAAGCTAACTATATATTCGTATATATGGTAGAGCAATATGTTATGGCATCAGATTTATGTGCGACTATCGGGCACAACAGCTGCGTTTATGCATCGCGCTCTTTATGATCTGAATTTAATCAGGAACAAATTATGTTCGTGAAGGCTTTTTACTGGAAAAATGTATTTCAAATAAATGAATAGATAAGGCAGATATATGCTGATGAACTGTTCGTAATACTGAATACAAACACGCGTTTCATTTTCGCTACTAAATTGTTCCATGAACTATTTTGTTAGGAAGTCTGTGAAAAACGAATACATTTTGTTAATTATTTATTGAATAAATTTATTTTAAACAACCAAGAAACTTGTACTAATGTTAAATTTGGTAAATAAATAAATAAATAAGAACATGTATATAATCCGCAATGCCATATCAAATACGAGTAGGTAGCTATACAGTTATATTTGCCACACAAAAATCATACACAATTAAATGCGGAAAACTATAAGTACATATTAAATAACAGAAACGTGAGATCGCAGCTAAAAGACTATTTAAATTGTTAGAACTAACCAAACATGCAACTGTTTGAACATGGATATGTTAAACATATTCCATGTTAGGAACTTTCATTTCAATTTATATTATTATAATTATATACTGTACTATATAATTCATTGATTTTATTATTTATCTTGACGTAAAGTTCTTTAAATCATGTCGCATCCGAAAAAAACACAAACTCAATCAGATTTCTCAAATACTCACTAATATGAAGTTATTTAAAATTTTATTACAACTTTTATTTATGTACTCAATAATATGAAGTTATTTAAAATTTTATTACAACTTTTATTTATCGTAGTTACCTACTAAAACAGAATAATGTTCGCCTCATCGTCGTCGCCTGGATGTTGACATAAGATTTAACATAACTATTATAATATTTTGTAAATGAATATGGCTATCAAATTCACAAATATTTGTTTTTTTTTTATCTAATGTATAGTTTGTGGTGTTCAATAACTCAAAACTAGTATTATTATATGAGTAATTGTGGCTAAATGTATTTACTCTTGCTCTCGTTATTGTGTGAAGCCTGTGAGATAAATCTACTCCTCCGGGGCATATCTATTCACAGTTTTATTTTAAACCCTTTATTTGTCACGTTAATCACGTTACGTTCTTTCTGTACAATAAAGTTTTTACATACATACATATACTAATGTGACCTTTCAGGGAAGTTTGGAAATGGTAGGTATAGTATATAGCCGCATCGGCAGTAAAGTTAGGCCTAAAGGCATCTAATCTAACGATTGCAATCAGGACCAATGGCATAACGAGCCTTCCTAAGCACGGAATAGAATATTGTTTATTAAGAAATGATCACAATCTCACACATGTAAATGAGACAAACGAAAAGCATACTTACAACAACAACATACTTATATCTCAATACCTCATGTACCTACTACTTTTTTGGGAATGATTAAAAGTCGGTAAGATTTTTATTAAAAAACGACGGATCTCACCAAAGTAGCCCAAGTTTAATCACTTGAAAAGTTAATTATGTTTCCACTTCTGGCCGCGCAGTCTTCCAGCGCCGATGGAAATATGAAACTTTAATACTCATTTACCAGTTACCGCACTTGCGAAATCAGATGTTCTAACTTGCGTATAAAATATTTCAAGCAATTTTTCTCTTTAATAGTGTGTGAGTTTGTACCTTTAACAACATGTCCTTGTTCTCTCCAATACCTTTGCGGATTCGACCTCCTAATACTTTTAAAGATTTCTAGTAATTTTATGGACGCTAGCGACTTTATTTATTTAATTAACTTCATTACAATAATGTGAAGGGCTTTTTCTACCAGTCAACCAAGAGGTGGTACGGAGAAAACAATTTTTTTTGATAATTTTGTATGGAATTTCTTAGTTACCTTACTATCCACCAGGGGCGCTGTACAGATTTGACATACAAAATTATTATCGAAGTCGCTAGCGTCTGCATCAACCATATCTGGGTACTTGGCTTGTGCCTAACGTCCTCATGTATTTTGTGTGAAAGTGTTTGGTTAGTAGATATACTTATGCAATAAACAAATATATAGTGACAAATAACACAGATTAGTTAGCCCCAAAGATAGTCCAAAAAGTATTACAAGAAAAGCTAAGAATTCATGTCAACTTTTATATTACAAATCTACCGACACTTTGTCAAACTGACAACCATCAAGCGCTTTGCGAGCTTAGAAACTTTCGGTTTAGGCATGAAATTTTTTACAGATTCTTGGCTTGTTAGCTTATACGCTGTCTATTCAACTCAAGAATGCGGACAGAGTTCCAGGCAACATGCTACAAGAATACCGTCCTCATATTTTAGTTCATTTTAATATTAAGTTAGTAGGTCCAAACTAAGTAGTCCTGTTCTATTTACTGTGTATATGAATTAGGTAAATAAATCAATACTTTATAGTTAGTTTTAAGTCATTGAGAAAGGTACGTTAAGTATACCATATCGAAGCGTTTTTGCCATATTGTTTATAGGGCGATGCAATTTTAAAAGTATACTAATCCCAGCTAACATTATTGAAGTGAAAGTGAGTTGGTTTATTTGTTACTCCTTCACGCTTAATCTACAAACTACAAACCAATCTTTCTGAAAGTTCGCATGTAGATAGAAGGCTTGTTAAAGCGGAACTAAATCTCGTAAAGTCCAGATAGCGTGCGAAGACGCGGATAAAAGCTAGTGTTTAAATATAATAAAACAAATTACTTGTACGTGACCTTTAACAAAACTGTTCAAGAAGCTTATTTTTGGTATAATATAATGCTACCGACACGAAAAGAACATTTTAGGAACAAAAAATACTTTTCTTGCCGTATGTATATTTCTACTACATTTTGAGTGGTTCTTATCTTTATCTGTTTTTAAAGATAAGCGCCGAATTTAGTCTTGTTCGAAATTACTTCCAATCTATAAGTAAAGTTTGTTTTCTTTTGCAATTTAATTTCTTTCTAATCAAAAGGAAATATTTGTTTTAACTTTATAATCCATTTTTACAATTGAGAGAGGAACTGTTGTCCCGGAGTTCATGCTTTTTAATTTTCAAGGATAAAAACCGGACGTTTTGAAATTTAAATTTTTTTCTCATACTTATTAAATATTTATTATACCCCAGAATTTCATGTTAATATGGGAGTTACTCACGAAAATTTATAGCTTTTTGGTAAATACCATTTTATAAGAAAAGTGGATTAATATACGTACAATTTTTACAAACATGTTTAATTTTATAGACTGCATGCATTTACGATGTTCATCCAGTCTTCTTGCTTCACTTTATCACTTTCAAAGCTAACATAATATCCATAATGTGATGTATGTAAAACTGCACGTACATTGTACATGTACATAGCAAAGCTACGATACAGACCAATAGCTGTGAAAAAAAAAATGTGATTACGTATGCAGCTCGTAGCATTTTCGTAGCAAGTGCTACGGAAGACCACTAGCTAAGACAGGGTTTTTGCAGCTAAAAAATGTACCATGCGACTCGTAGCATTTTCATAGCAAGTGCTACGGAAGAACGCTGGCTACGAAAGAGATTGCGTTCTACGAAACACAAATATAGACACATTTTTCTAGATCATATTTTATCATCTTGTCGAATGAATTTGTGTGTCGATTGAATGCATATGTACTCATTATTAAATCTGCGGTTAATAATCGTAATATTCATTTATTTCTGAAATTTATTTATGAGGTACATTTTGATATCTTGCTAGTAGTTTTCTAAAACCTTCTCCGCGTTTATTCTGCCTTAAATTTCAATGGCCATCATTTCGTTAGCAGACTCTATTTTTTTTCAGAAATATAAATTACTCAATAAACTCTATTAATAAAAAAACCTCTATATATTATAAATTACTGAGAAAAAGATATCACTAATTTTTACTAAATGAATGTGCAATTTCCAAGATTTACATAATATACGGTATTAATTCAACTCAACTTTCTCAGAATCCATAACCAAGATATTTATACTACACGTTTAAACGCCAAATCGGATTCAATTGTGTTTTAACATATGGGAACCTATTCAACCATACACAAAACATGTCGTCAAAATCGACCCCTTTCGATCGAACCATTCAGACTATGCGCGATACTTAGCGTACGTAACGTATATTACCTCAGTACAAGTACTTAGTATTTGAAGTGAATTTCGTCATGATATGTGAAGATGGCATTTCTGAGGGAGACGGCTTTGAGAGCATAGCCGCATACTGCACATGGATAACAAACTTATGTTATAATTATTAGGTGTTTCCCGCAGCCACGCCTGTGGCAAAAACAGCCTATATTTGGCCCCGGGTCTTACTTCTTTACCTATTCATACCAAATGTCATCAAAATTCGTTCAGCGGTTTGACCATGAAAGCGTTACAGACAGACAGACTTTCGCATTTATAATATAAAGTATGGATAAGCATGGATTATTGAATAAAATCCACCTATACGCATGCGTTATAAGGATACGTACAAGTTGAGATAAAAATCACATAGAATTCTGGTACTGGCCCTGGTACCTACTTACGCTTATATCTAAGTTAGTATGTATATTTGTGTATCACTGTACTTGAAAGAATAGATCTATGTGACACTGCAATATGTAATTACAAAACTCGTAAGTTACACAACTACGGTAGACACAATAAAGTTCCAGCCATCTAAATTAGCAGTCTAGAAATTTCCCCACGGAGTCAAAACTTGAGTACAGTTTTCAAAGCAAGTTAAATTAATTGTGTATTCATATCACAGAGCTATCTTAGGTAGGTTTAAAAGTATCAGACGAAGTATCAAAGTGACAAACTCAGCGATGGGTCGGCAGCCATTACGGTAATCCCGGCAGAAAGTTGTTTCTGAGATCATAGACATTCATTACACATCTGAGTCTACTGGACTAAGTACATACACGTCGTCCTTTTTACCGCATTCATAGAAACTTTTTCTTTGATAAATTTACAATATAATACCGACCAGGAAAATAAAAACCCTGCATTGGCTTCGCTACTATCGCTATATTGTGGCAACATGTTGTACGTGTCATGTCAACAACAAAATTGACAATATAGCTCAACTGCAAACCAAACTAAAGTCAACCAAAGCAGGAAAAAATATACATGCAGGAGTACAGCTCTAAATGTACGAATGAGGTCCAAAGTTTAAAAGCCAATGTGGTGTCTTCATAGATCATGACGCATCTTTTGCAAGGACCAGGAGCCCTATTTAGAAATTTATGATTCATATGTGGAATTAAATACTTTCGACCTACAGATTATGTCGAATGAAATTAGTAAAAATAAAATTCAATATCGCACGAAAATAATTCGACTCGACGATTTTCGTGAGTCACACTTTTGATAGACACTTCTGTAGGAAGTTAAGTCGTCTATGCTGAAATCATTTCTGAACTGCCTTGGCTATCGGGAAGTACATAGGAAAAAAATTCTGAGCAAAATAGATTCTTCATAAACTAGGATGACGACATAAATGTAATAACTATCATTTCAATAGGTAGTTATTGAATCACAAATCTAGTATATTTGAAGTCATTGTATGTATTGCCGAGTCGGAGCGCGTTTCGATGCTCGTTGCGAAACGCGATTACAACTTGCTGTCATATTGTTAAACATTGTGGATGGCCTCGACAATTGTAGCTATTTACAGATTGTTTTATTGGTTCTTGCTTTGATAAACAGCTTATCCATATTCATACTTCCATACTAATGTCCGTACTAATATTATAAGTGTCCATCCATGTCTATCTGTCTGTCTCTTACGCTTTCACGGCCAAATCGCTGAACGGATTTTGATGACTCCTGTTTCCCGTAGGTGTAGGCAAAGTCTACGGATTTCTATTTGCTATGATCCTTACAGACCTATCGCTTTCTCTACGCTCGTCATTCTAGTCATATACGCTCGAAGCTCAACTTATTAGTAGGTACTAGATTATAATGATGAAATGTGTGATATTTACCTTAAAAATGTAATATAGGCTTAATAATAGGCAAAAAATTTGTAATTTTTTTTTTAGTATATTAAAGTTTTTTTTTTTTTTCTCAAATAATAAATATTTAAATGCTGTTAATATAAAACTTTACGCTGTGCATTAACTAATTAGCGATAAATCACCACGATACGTATTCAATTTTTATAACCGGAAATATCCATCATTCTACGAGAATTACATCTCCATTTAAGACAATATGATTTCATTCAAAGCAGAGTTAAGATGGCCGCCCGGTTTACTGAAAGATAAGATGTAAACAGTGAATAACTGTGCAAATATCTCAAGTTGCACTAATTATTCAAAGCACCCCGAAGTCCACCATTGTTCACCCGATCCCATTTAGAAGCAGTTTGTTTCACCGCTCACCAACTTTCACAAGCACTTCTATTCTTGCCGACTGCTTCAAACTAGGAAGTTAATTATACTCACTTAGCCGAAATGGGTAGAAACAAATTCCAGAACATCTTCTTGACCAGTTTTCATTATTCTTAAGTTGATTCAAATCAAACTTAATTTTGAGTCTATGGTCAACGAGAAGGTCAAAAAACGAAAACGAAAGTTTTGGCGGAAGCTGTAAAGAGCAATATCGGCGCTGTATTTTATTTTCCAAAATTTGTGTTTTTTTGAGTGTTGGTGCATAATGATGGTGGATTATCATTCGCAAAGTGTTCGATAACAAGCGTGAGTGTTGGGAAGTGATACAGTGTTTGATTTATGTGATTTTCATGCTTGTTGCCAAAAGCTCCTAGTAATTGCTAAGTGCAGTTTTTCTACCACTTCACTTAGCCTGATTCTTCTGACTAGACTTGACTACCGACTAGACTAGGATTTAACGAAACCACACAATAGGACTGAAGAATATTGAAAAATTACGAAGGGCTATAAAGAACTCGTATCCATGGGCAAAAAAAAAGGCCAAAACACAGGTAAGTAATTATACTTTTAGAGCAAAAAATCCTTGCTGCTCGTGTCAATAAATTGAATACAGTTTTAGAGCGATTTTCGTTGGCGGAATTTTCTGGCACTTGTTTTGTAAGAAACTATATCCGCAAACGATTTTGTACTGTTTTACCTACGATGAAAATTTTACTAGATGGAAACAACTGGCGGCACGGAACAGGTAGTAAGCAGTATAAACACGTATTTTTATACCATTTTAGTAGGCGTACTACCCTCTGATTAGAATTGGTTACCGTAGCTAGCAAAAAAAGAGTGTCACGTGCGCGTTGCTGATCATAATAATAATAATAATAAAGGCGTAGGGATGTGATGACCCCATCGCCCACTGGGTTCCCTTCCCAGTGCAGTCAGTCTCCGCAGGGCAGCTTGTGGCGAGCTGTTGGTGAGTGGCGACACCGCGGACCTGAGTGCTCCCAGGGGAGACATCCGTCCCTCACCTTCGGCCTTCCTTCGCCAAGGTCGGAGTGGACGCCGATGAGGGACAGGACCCCTACCTCTGGCTTGCCTTAGCCGGCCGACCAGAGTGGAGTCGCAAGAGCTATATGCTCGAGGGTGGAAGTGTATTGCACGTAATGGCGTAATAACGGGGAAACCCGCTCACGAGGTAACTCGCGATGGCGAAACCGGAGCCGCACCTCTCGGCACCCTTAGCCGCTCATCCCAATGTTGCCCTTCTGTTGCCAAACGCGGCGACTATTTGGGGGGCCCATTCACTGAGTGGCGAGTCACCACCTGTCACTAATCATGATTATGGCAGGTGTCCGAATCTCTATTACAATAGCCCACTTTAAACCCATCCAAACTTCATAACCATAACCCATTATTCTTTTCACTCATTAGCAATAGTTCCTTCTCCTTCTTCGCCCAGACCTGTTCATGGAAATATCAACTATTGATATAGCCGAAGACGGCTTTGGGCAGGAGCACCACATGACATCAACTTCTCCAAAGGGCCTCTACGCGTTGGATCCATATCCCCGCGCAAGCCTCTCAAAAAACCGGGTTTTACCCGTGATCCACAAAGGAGATACAAATAATAATAATAAACACTTTATTGCACCAGGAAAATACCATTTTGAGACACGTACATGTAGACATAATGGTGTGCAAAGGCGGCCTTATCGCAATAGCAATCTCTTACGGGCAACCCTTTTTGTAAGAAACATTTCAGAAAAAGAGACAGGCATGGTGCAGAAACATAAGCTAAGTATAATAGTTTAAACTTACACAAAATAAACTTACTTAAAGTTACATATCGCAGTACACATATAATATAGAGAAATAAAAAAATAAATGTACTTTATTACCTCAAATAATGATGTAAGATAAATTTTAGGACCTAACGTAACATCTCACATACCCACCTAGAAAATGCTCTTTCACTAGTGCTTTCAAACTCGCAAGAATTTGAGCACGCCGAATTTCAACTGGCAGAGCGTTCCAGAGTCTCGCAGGTTGCACTGTGTAGGATTGAGGATATCATAGATCTTTTTTTATTTTATACATATGGCGATTATTTGACTGTTCCCTAAAGTACCTTTAATTTTTCTACAAAGCTTTAAAGACTAATTAAAAGAGTAGGTAGGTTTCATAATTTTGTTTCACGTTACACAGTACAACATGTTGCGAAGTTTAATGAACAGGATATATAGGAATAGCAGATTGGCGAAAATACATCCAGGAAATGATTCCTTTGATCAATTTACGGAATCAATCTATATGTCATTTATTTGGCATGTTACTTGTAACGAACTAAACATTACATAGTCCTCGTTAGCGATAAATGACGCTCTGCTAGAAAGACTGTGATTTCACCCCCGCACCCCGCAGATATTTTTGTCAATCTAAATTTTTTTAAACTTTAACATTATTTTAATTCGACTTCTTATTTTAAATTAATTTACAATATTTTTCGTAACAAGTAGCAATGGATTGTAGAGTGAAGAATAATTTCAAACTGCTCTATGTATCGAATGATTTGCAACTAGTTTTCTAGACGTCGATTTTGAAAACGTCACAGATTTCAAAAATAGAACTCTAAAATAATTTTCTTTTTACCTGTAAATTTTTGTCACTGTGCATTGCAAATTTGAATAAAAAGTATAAATCCTATCGGCAATTTTCCCGACGGAAGAGAAATACAAATTAAATTAAACTTTCATTACCCGCAGGAAAACTGGTTCTTCTTAAATTTGATTTACAGATTACTTTCCAATTTATGCATTTAAGTAAGCTTCTGTTTTATAGAGCTAGAGCAACGAGATTTGACCGTCGTTAGGTTTTAATCCAAAACAAAAATTATATTAAATTAAATTATTTTTTTGCTCGAAAGTATGAATATAATGGGATATGTGACCTGCACGGGTTATTGTATGCATGTAAAGCACAAGTTTTACCTTGCCGTACAATATAAATAGCAATTAAAGTCATAGATTTATGTATTAGAATATTTCGTTTTGTTTAGAGAGCAGGGAAGAAACAAAAGCAACAACAAATGGTGATCTAGTATGAATATTTAGATACATAGGTAATTTTTTGTCTTACATTCTTCAGTTTTGGTCCTCCGTTTCTGTGATTTTAAGTTCTAAAATTCTATGTTAAGCATTCACCAAAACCAATGACGTAAAAGACGATTCAAGTGAAAACCTACTTATTTGTTAACAAAGAAAGCTGTAATGTTATATTCCAACCATTGCATGCTTGATTGCATGGCATTCTATATTTATATATATAATCTAAATACGTAGCCATATATTTTTCCATTAATTTTTTTAAGCTTTTATTAAATATTAATTGTTTTGCCTAATATTACAAATTACAATTAGTAAACGAAATGTAAAAATTGTTTGTGATTGAATAAATAAATATATTTTTAGCTAAGCTACTTCAGAAATATCTGCATTCCTAAATTGTTAAAAAACGTTGTATCTATGTATCGATCTATATATGTTTCCGTTTTTAAGTTAGAATATATATATTCTATCCTTTGTTGCGTTGCATGCTTCATTACTTAACATTTAATAATTTAACGACCATAACGAGAAAAGTTATTAATAGATCCCAACATGTAACCCATGTATATGTACAATACAGTTAGTATAGTCTTTCCATTATAACTTTTTATTAAGTTTATTCATATTATTTACTCCAATAAATTTATTATTATTTACTAATCCAGTTCTTTACGTGGCTAAAATATTTTATGTAGTATCAAGTTATGAAAATCATACTTTATTTTACTTTACGTATACTTCACTGAGCGTGCAAATATCCTCATAATTAAGGAGCTGAAGATCTCACGATGTGACGAAGAAAAAGTATTTTTTATGCGAACCGCGTGTTTCAAAGCAAGGAAAGTCCGTTGAAAGTGCAAATTGATTTGGATAGATGAGGTAGATATTGTGACTCCATTTTTACCGCATTTATACCTACATAAAACTTTAAAAAATACTGATGAAAGTGATGCCAACGTGGCAATGATAAAAGTACTGTAAGTACTGCGCATTTCGTCATCGACGAAAAAGTATCCGTTATTAGTTACAAAGTACAATTTAATTATGCACTCACCTTCAAATTGCCGAGTTAGTTCGCGCCGCAAAAACTTTGGAACTGTCGAACGAAAAGTTCTGTAAATGTTCAGATTTTGTGCACTGGAAACTCAGTCACAGCTCACTCGAGAGTGATATTGTCGAGAGTAAACTGTCGGAAATAAATATTATATGAGTTTATGTGAGACCGTCGCCAAGTCCTTTGTGGGAACGTTCGGGCGCGCCAAAAGTTGTGCGGCGTTCGTTTCGGACGGCGTGCTTATATCTCGTTGAACGCGAGGCCTGCGCGCATGCGCCACAATCATTCATGTTACTGTCTCAATGACCGCCCCCACAGCCGTCATCATCTTCATGTCTTTTTGCAAACCCTGTAATCGAAGTACTTTTATATTTTTTTTATTTTTTTAACGTACGTGTCGATGTTCTACGTCATTAACTATTTTTAAATCTCAGCGCAAATAGGTATGATAAGCTATGTCGTAATAGATAGGTAGTAGATATAAAACGTGATTATTTTTATTTGATTACGGATGACTCACAAAACATGACTAGCTCTTAAGTCAGAACCGTGTATTACTGAGAAAATTATAGTTAGAAAGTACATAGGTACTTTAAGATACCACGAAAATCTACTCCGGCCTGGTACGTATTCGGACTCCTCTCTGAAGTAACATATCTGATAGCGTAGTTACATGTATAACTTTCAAGCAATACGCCCATCGTCAATATTTATTTTTTTTCACTTTTTTGGAAAATACGTTTAGAACAATTGAACACATGAAATATGCCAGTGGTGTCGTTTCGTGGTTGGGGCCGGTAGCCCGTGTGCAAACCTTATTTATTTATTTACTTTATTAATGTACACAATAAAATGTAAAGGATTATACTTATGAGGAAAAGAAAGTACAAGGGAGCTACTTATTTCTAAAGAAATTTCTTCCAGCAGACCCAAGAGAGGAAAAGACAAGAAAAGGGTAATTAGCGTGTACAAAAAGGAAGGAAAAGTGAAGAATATACCTAATTACCTAGGTAAAACTTTTATAAAATCCTTTTAATATAAACATACATACACAAATACTATTACAAATAATACATATCTACTTAATAAACTTACATATAAAATACATCTACATAAATACCTATTGTGCCTAAGGACAGATAATACTCTTTAACTAGTTTCTTAAATATTGAGATAGTTTTCGAGTCTCGTATGTCAGCTGGCAATGAATTCCACAATCTTACCGCTTGGGCTGAAAAGGAGTGAGTATAGGAATCGGAATGATGGATGGGAATATTGAGGAGGGTTCTAAGGTGGGAACGGCAAGGTGCATCAATCGGACGGGAGAAGGAGAAACGATCCTTTAGATAAGAAGGATAGGAGGGATTGTACAGGACGTTGAATAGGAGACAAAGGATTCTCACATTTCTGCGAAGTCGGATAGGGAGCCACTTGAGTTGGCTGCGGAAGTCGGAGACATGGTCGATTTTTTTCAAACCATAGATAAATCTGATACATGAGTTTTGCAGACGTTCAGTTTGTTCAGCAGCTCCTCTGTAGCGTCCAGATAACAGGCATCGGCGTAATCAAGAAGTGGCAATATAAGGGACTGGCATAAGTAAATTTTAGTTTCCAGAGGAAGGAAAGTCTGAAGGCATCTTAGATAGACGACTAACTGCAGAAACGTGCGCATTCCAGTTTACACCCGAGTCAATAACAACGCCCAAGTTTTTAGTGGTCTCAGCAAAATTGATAAGGGTACCGTCCAGGAGAAGTGATGGAATAGCGCTTAGATCAAGTGAATTCCTCCAGTAACTACTACCTATGATCATTGCTTCGGATTTATTTGGATTTACTAGTAAACCGTATGACTCAGCCCATACACTCAACCTCTGTAGATCATCATTCATACAACCTTGCACTCCAAAAGAACCGAATGCCACCTTCAAAATAATAAGATGGAAGATAGAGGAGGTAACAAATTAGGTCTTTATAAGACATTTTGAATCCGATCAAAATTTCTTGGAATGCAATCGGAAAATGTTTCTCTGGAATGTCTCTACCTAAGAAGAAAGACATACTAAAATACTCTACCATGTAAAATGGTGTGTGATGACTGGACTCAAAGGCTCTTATGTGATTAAAAGTACTACCATTGCTATTATTGTCATTTTGTTCAAATTTCTGACTGAAAGATTGACTTCCAAAGAATTCGCATGAAAAACTGAACTGTTCCGCATCGGAATGCACGTGCACGATCAACCGATATTTCACAGCCGATTCCACTAAATGCCCGTACTTTATCTACTTGCGCTCGCACCCGACTCGATAACAGCCACTGGAGTATCAAAGATTAGCGATGAACTTGATTTATTTGACTTTAACGTAACTCCTCGATCTTTTATACTGCACTCAACATCCTATCGAAAGTTCAAGGTTAATGTCGACACTACTTTAAGTGCCGTTAGGTATCTACACTTGATTTTGCATTACATTATAACTCATATGTGTTACGTATATAGTTCTTATCCGACTGTGTGTAGTGTATGCCCTATAAAATAGTCTCGATCTCAGTTTTAGTCAAACTCTGTTTATCCAAATGTTTTCAGAATCCTACGAGTTTTTACATTAATCGGACGTGATGACGAGATGCGATTATTTTTTAATAAGGCGGTACTTATATTTTTCAGACATGTATTTATTAAAATTAGATATACCAACAACTGACTACAACCTTCTAGATATTACGCGCATATTAGATGCTATAGCGGTTATAACCGAACGCAATTTTAAACTTCAATACAATAAAAACCTATACCAATGTAATGTGTACGTAATTTCAGAAATATTCTAAAGAGAAATAATATTACTACAACAAGTGTACTGCTGAACTTAGTTCTATATTAGAGACAGTTATTATAATTATTAAGTTGTAGGTGCTGAACGCTTTCTTTGCTCCGTGAGGTACTGTATATTTCTATGATAACGAGCACCTGAGATAAGACACTTAGAAATGTTATGCAGCTGTCGATGAGGCTGTAATTAAGAATAAGCAAGTAAAGTACACTGTAAAACGTTGTTCTAACAGACTTACTTTACTACCCTCGTGGAAATGAAACGTCCGTAAACATAAACAGACGCGTTCTTAGCTACTTTATTATTCCAGTTTAAACATTTCTTAGAGATGTATTGTTTAGATACGTGGGACACTCAGAAAGTTTTGAGAAACTAAAAAACTAACTTCTATGGATAAAAAGTCTTAATTAAATCTTTTACAAGAACTCTCCACCAGCCTCTATGGAAAATTTCATGCATCTGAACCATATTCGAAACATTTTTTCCAGTCCGCCGCAGACACCTCTTCTCGAACGCTGCTAGCGTACCCCTTTCAGCAGATTTTTTATTTTAAGAAAAAAAAGGAGTCACACGGTGTCAGATCAGGACTGTAAGGAGGATGCCCCAAGACTCTGACCGGTGTAGTGCCCAGGAAGTCCCTCGTTTTGAGCGCTGAGTGCGCGGGCGCGTTGTCATGGTGAAGCAGTACCCCGCGGAGCCCGGTGTTCGGTCGCTTGTTGCTCATTGCAGACAAAACTTCTGGCAGACATTTTGTGGTATAACATTCGGCGTTGATGCTGCTTTGGTCTCATAATGGATTTAAAACCAGATACGCCGTCAAAGTGAAGAAACTAGCTAGCAAAATTTTCCCTGCGCTTCTCGATCGCTTCACTTTCGTAGGCGATGGTTCGTTTTGAAACAGCCAAATTGTCGACTGACGCTTTGTTTCTGGATCGTATTGATAAATCCAGAATTCCTCACCTGTCACAATGTCGTAAACGTGCCGAGACGAGCCTGCTTAAAATTTTTGAATCATATCACGGCGCCACTCCACACGGGCCTGCTTCTAAGCTTCGGTGAGGTTGTGTGGCACCCAGCGCGAAACTATCCTCCTCATGCGAAGGTGCTCGTGTATAAAAGCCATTTGAAGTCGAACAAATGACTCATCAGGTTTTAGGCCACATTTAAAATCGTAGAAAATCATCGCAAGAAAATGTTCTTGATGCAAATCCATTTTTAAATGAGACACGATAATTTGATTAGGCTATCGAAAAAATGTGGAGGGAAATTCGAAATTCGAACAATGGTATTTTTAGTATTTTTACTTATTACCTAGCTGATGATGGTGTTTACAGCGATCTGTGTAGTTATTTCAGTCTTATTGGTTGTATTTATTAGTTTTCAGATACAACGGATGTTGTTGATAAAAATAATGAAATGGTTCTTTAAACGCCAGACAACAGAATGTAATACTTAAGTATACAGTAGAGTCTACTGTATAATAGTTACTAGCTAGCGTCAACGCATCGCAGAAAAAATCGATCATCAGTTTTGGCCATGAACATGACCGTTCAAGGCTCTACTGTCTAAACGAAAACAACAAAATATTGCATAAGGAGAAATAGACACTTGAATATTTTCAACTTAAATTTTATAATACCACATTCTGACATTGACTATATTAAAAAAAATATTGAAGAAAGGCACAATTATTCTAAAATAAATAATTTATTTTAGAATAATCGTGCATATAATTTTAAAAATATTTGAGAAACGAAATAAAGTGATAATACTCGTAGATACATAACCTATTAATGTAACAACAGTACTAAAAAATTAAAAATAAATAAATTGAATATGTATGTACACACTCCCTTAGTGAAAATCGATTCTTACTGCACAGGCTAGTTTGAAAATATTGATGAAAAATCGTTGATAAGACTTCAACGAACAAGAGTCAATGTGAAATGATACAAGCTATGAGGACTATATTTGAAAATGTGACTCATGCAAAATCGGCGAGTCGAATAATTTTTGTTCGATATCGTTTGATTTTCATTCGACATATATGTCAAAAATAAGGAAAAATCTTGAAAATGAATACAGTACCGGTATACCATACAATAGAGCTATCAAGTTATGCATGCAAATTATATGCAGTTTGTATTTGATTCACAGATACACTGCAGTAACGTATCCACGTCATTACTCTATCTAAGTAGTTGTTGTTTGTTTTTTTTTGATATTTTCCACCGGAATCAGGATACCTATAAACTAAACATAAATTCCAATCAAGTGTGGTATACGGAAAAATATACTAAAAAATAAAATAAGAAATACCTTTGTGATATAAATATATCAGTAGCACCTATTCTGTGCTTAGAAATAATAGATTATTTTCGACACAAGCATAGATTTAGAATTTTTTGACGACGACGCTATAAGAAACATCATCAGATTTCAGAGTGAAACTCTACCACAGAATAAATAGTTGCTGTTATACAAGATCAATCGATCCTACAGTCTCTGGCGACTGCTGCTCGGCCTCAAGCATTTACCAGATGGTAGCGTGGGTACTGATAACGTCACAAATTGAAAAAGTTATCGACGTTTGAAAACAATGAATATATTTGATGTTTGACTTCGGGTCTTCAACTGTATTAATACCAAAATTCATCAAAATCCGTTCAGCGGTTTGGCCATGAAAGCGTAACAGACAGACAGATAGACAGACTGAAAGACAGACTGAATTACGCATTTATAATATTAGTATGGATATGGATGGATGGAAGTATGGATAAAGATTGACAAATGGCAGCCGGGACCAACGGCTTAAGTGCCTTCCGAATCACGGAATCATCAGACAATCAGATGATTCAAGCCTTCAATGATTCAAAGGGCATTGCGTCCTAACTAAACTTTTTCATTGTAACATCTTTTACTATGTAAAATACATATTGTTACGAAATCAAAAATAAATAAAAATAAAATGCGGCCCGCGGAAGTTTGAGTAGCGCTGTCCGCGGAAAATTCTCGTACAATCGTCGCGTGTTTCCATACGGGAATAATATCGCGAACGATCTAGTACATCGATTATCTCGCTCTGACATATTGCTTTGTCTCGCTCTCGCACTTCTAGTATGTACTAAGGGAACGAGACAGAGAGTATCCCTCTCTCTCTATTCCGGAGTAGTTGTGATCTTTCTAGAAACTTATGGAGCGGGTTTCCCGGGCCATATAAATATCGGAAGGTGCCTCAGGAGAGCAGTTCTAATTTAACTGAGCTACAAGTGCGATCAAGAAGCGATATCCGGAGCGAATAACAAGTGATACAAGCGACCTCGGCAAGTTATAGTGACTGTGATTAGCAAGTGTTTTGGACATTGTTAGTGATAAGTGAAGTGAAGTGACGTCGGCGACCATCCTTGTGGGAATAAACGTTTTTAAGAGTCATCAGGTGTTTTTCTCCAAATTGCGAACCCCGAGCTCGTAACAATTGGTGTCATAAGTGGATTTGGAGATGCCATTGACTCCGAGAGAAGACGTCACCAGTGAGGGTGTGAAGACGAGGGCGAAGCGTGCTGCGGAAGCCACTTCTACTGGATCTGCTGACCAGGCCGCTCCCACCGCGCCCACCGGCCACCAGGGCACGTCCAACACCGACCAGGCCATGTCCAACACCCACCAGGCCACGTCCAACGGCAACCAGGCTACGTCCAACGCCTACCAGGACACTCCCAACGCCCACCAGGCTATGTCCAACACCCACCAGGCCATGGCCAACACCCACCAGGCCATGCCCAACGCCTACCAGGACACGTCCAACGCCCACCAGGCCATGCCCAACACCCACCAGGCCACGTCCAACACCAACCAGGCCACGTCCAACGCCCACCAGGACAAGTCCAACGCCCACCAGGCTGCGCCTTTCTTTGATTTTGGGGAATTGATGCGAATGCTGGACAACAAATTTACAATGCTGGACAATAAATTTACAATGCAGGAGAAGCTTCTACAAGACGCAAGAGAGCAACAACAAAAAGCTCAAGAGCAACAACAAAAGGCTCAAGAGCAACAACAAAAGGCTCAAGAGCAACAACAAAAGGCTCAAGAGCAACAACAAAAGGCTCAACAGCAACTCCTGTCAGCTATTGGTGAAGTTAGTGGCGTGGTTACCAAATTACGCAAGGATGTTGACTTGGTGGAGGAACGCGTCACGACTCTTGGGAACGACATGGAAAATATGAAGACGGACCTTTCCACATTACAGAAGAAGGTCGTGCGCCTTGAAACAACGGGAGTAGCAGTTGCATCTGGCGGAACAGTCATTGCCCACCACGGACCCAGCGTGAAATTGCCGCCATATGACGGAACCTCGTCCTGGACCGCATACCGTCAACAGTTCCAGACCATCGCAGCTGCTAACGGATGGACAGATGAACAGTGCCTGACAGCTCTCACCGTCGCACTCCGAGGACAGGCTCTGACGGTCTTGGAGGTTCTTCCGTCGGGCAGTGGATTCAAGGACCTGCTGGAGGCACTGGAATCGCGATACGGGGAACGGCATTTGGAGCACGTCTTCCGCGCTCAACTCCGCGACAGAGTCCAGCGCTCAGGAGAGGGTCTGCAGCAATGGGCGCTGGAAATAGAAAAACTCGTCCGCAAGGCGTATCCAGGGGCCGATTTGAAGATGCTTGAGTCCAACACCGTGCAGGCGTTCGTCGACGGCATCAAGGATTCGGAAGTCAGAGCTGCAGTAAGGCTAAACCATCATGCCTCATTAAAAGATGCACTGGCCCACGCTTTGGAGGTGGAAGCCGTCAGACATGACATTCGTCATTCCGCGACTCACAAAGTGCGCGAAGTAGTGGAGGAAGTTAGGGAAATAAAAGCTCCGCTAAGGAAGAGACCTGGATCCATGTGCTATAGGTGCGGCGACCGAGGGCACCTACAAATGAATTGCCCAAAGATCAAGAAGCTTGAAGGCGACGTGAAGGAACTGAAGATGAAGCAGGAGGCTTTATCATCGGAGAGGAACCAGGGAAACGAGTAAGAGCCAGGACTAGGGGGCGAGTACTGGCTGGCGCGGAGGAAGCCCCGACAACCATTATCTCTCAGGCATGCAACGGAAATAGTCTCGTAATATCTGGAACTGTAAATGGGATCAACTGCAGGATGACGCTGGATACCGGAGCATCAAGAACAATAGTCCGACCTCACTTAGTAAGGACCATAATGAGAAGCATGAGGAAACTGGACTGTCGGCTTCTTTCTGCCTCCGGCCAGCCAATACCCGTCCTGGGAGAAGTGTCTGTAAAAATGTCTATGGGAGAAACCACATATACCCACAACGTCATCGTGGCTGAAATTATGGACGATTGTGTATTGGGATTAGATTTCATGAAAAAGTACAACTGTAGAATAGACGTTGCTAGTGGTGTATTCAAGAGTGGTGAAGAAGAGATCATCATCCTAGGAGGCATTAACGGGAGAGTGACATGTTTAAAGCAAACGGTCATACCTGGGAAAGCAGAAGCCCAAGTACTAGTAAAGTTACCAGTAACAAGGAACAAGAAATCTACCGGATGCGTGTTGATTGAGGAGATAGCTAATAAACCTGCGGCTCGAGGACTCATGACCGCGAGGACTCTCGTGAAAGGAAGAAACACCGCAGTAGTAAGAGTACTTAATCTAGGCGACCAAGAGAGGACCTTAAACAAAGGCGACATCATTGGAAAATGTGAGGAAGTTGTCTGGCTGAAAAAGTGCAGTACAACACAAAGCTCAGATACAACGAGTACCAGTGATTCTACAGTCAATGAGCTTCTAAGTAACTGCAAAAGCAATCTAACGTACTCGCAGAGCATTAAAGCTAAGAAGTTTCTACTGCGCTACTCCGACATCTTCACCAGCCAAGAAGGAGACTTAGGAAGAACGTCGCTAGTACAACACAGGATTGACACCGGAAATGAGAGACCCATCCGACAGCGAGCGAGAAGAATCCCTATAGCCAAAGAAATAGAAGTCAAAGAGCTGCTGGCGGATATGGAAAGGAATAAAATTATTGAACCATCAGCAAGTCCATGGTGTTCACCAGTCGTGCTAGTAAAGAAGAAGGACGGAAGCACGCGGTTCTGTGTTGACTACAGACGACTTAATGACATCACCAAGAAGGACAGTTACCCGCTGCCTCGGATTGATGACACCTTGGATACCCTTAGTGGCATGAAATGGTTTTCAACATTGGACTTAAAATCTGGGTACTGGCAAGTGGAAATCCATCCGAAGGATAAGGAGAAGACTGCATTCTCGACGGGCAAGGGATTATGGCAGTTCAACGTCATGCCATTCGGATTATGTAACGCGCCAGCTACCTTCGAGCGACTGATGGAATGTGTACTAGCAGGATTGGTAGGAGAAGCCTGTCTAGTATATTTGGATGACGTTGTCATCGTTGGCCGAGACTTTGAGGACCACTTGCGGAACTTGGAGCAAGTCTTCGAGAAAATTCATGGAGCCAACCTAAAATTGAATCCGAAAAAGTGCCGCTTATTCAGGAACGAAGTGAGCTATCTAGGCCATGTCATTACCAGTGAAGGAATCCTGACTGACCCGGAGAAAGTGGAAGCCGTTCAGAAGTGGCCTACCCCCAAGGACAAGACAGAAGTACGGGCATTCCTTGGCCTTTGCTCGTACTATAGACGTTTCGTGAAAGGATTCTCGGAGATTGCAAAGCCATTACACCGACTAACTGAAGAGAAACGTCAATTTAGTTGGGATGAAGCTTGCGAAATTGCCTTCGAAAAACTGAAGAAACATCTGTGCGAAACACCAGTCTTGGGATACCCTCAACCAGAAGGTCAATTTATAGTGGATACGGATGCAAGTAATACCGCAGTCGGTGGGGTACTATCTCAAAAGCAGGAAGGCAGGGAAGTTGTTATAGCGTACTTCAGTAAGTCGCTGTCTAAACCGGAAAGGAACTATTGTGTGACAAGAAGGGAGCTACTGGCAGTAGTGAAGACGCTACAACACTTCAGCAAATACCTCATCGGTAGGCAGTTTTTACTTCGCACGGATCATGCAGCGTTAAAATGGCTGTTGCAATTCAAGAACCCAGAAGGTCAAGTTGCTCGATGGATTGAACAACTTCAGGAATATGACTTCATTATCGAACACCGTCGAGGACAGGCCCATGGAAACGCGGATGCGCTGTCACGCAGACCCTGCCCAGAAGATTGTAAGCACTGTATCAGGCAGGAGTTAAAAGAAATGACAGTAAAGCTAACTCGGACAGAACCATTAGAGACCTGGGAGAACGATGCGATGAGAAAAGAGCAAGAGAATGATGATGACCTACGGCACATCATCAGGTGGAAGGCACAAAGTAATGATAAGCCAAAGTGGAGTGAAGTTGCACCGACAGGCACTGTTTCCAAGGCGTACTGGGCGCAATGGGATAGCCTCGTTGTACAAAACGGAATACTCTACCGGAAATGGGATAAACCTAACGGCAGAGAGTTTCAACTGCAAATTGTGGTTCCAAGAACAAAAATACGTGATGTTCTTCGGGAAGTACACGACGGCGTGTCCGGTGGACATTTGGGAGCCAAGAGGACGCTAACGAAAATCCGCGAAAGGTTCTACTGGCTCCATTGTCGGGAGGATGTGGAGGACTGGTGCCGCAAGTGTACAACTTGTGCTGCCGTAAAAGGGCCACATACCAGGAGCCGAGGGAATCTACGACTGTACAACGTCGGTGCACCTTGGGAACGCATTGCAGTCGACGTAGCTGGACCATTTCCTGTCACTGACTCAGGGAACAAGTATTTCATGGTTGTCATGGACTACTTCACTAAGTGGCCGGAAGTGTTCGCCATACCAAACCAAGAAGCTACGACAGTTGCAACCAAGATAGTGGAAGAAGTGATTTGTCGCTTTGGCGTGCCCTTGGAAATCCATTCCGACCAAGGCAGGAATTTTGAGTCACAGGTTTTTCAAGAAGTTTGCAGGATTATGGGAATGAACAAAACCCGAACCACGGCTTACCATCCTCAGTCAGACGGGATGGTCGAACGGTTTAATCAGACGATCGAGAGACATCTGGCAAAAATAGTGGAAAGCCATCAAAGGGACTGGGACAAGTACATTTCACTGTTCCTGCTAGCGTACAGAACAGCAGAACATGAAAGCATAAAGGCAACTCCGGCATATGTCAACTACGGTCGTGAGCTGCGGTTGCCAGTGGACCTCCTAACAGGAGGCTCACCAGATGAACCTCAAAGTGTTCAAGACTACGTTTCTGATCTGCGTGACCGAATGCGAGAAATACACGCCGCAGTTCGAGAAAACGGGTTGCAGTCGAGTCAGAACATGAAGACCAGATACGACAGAATGTCGAATACAAATGGCTTCGAGGAAGGCGCTCTAGTCTGGCTTCACAACCCGACTCGCCGGAAAGGGAAATCGCCAAAGTTACAAACCAAGTGGGAGGGCCCATACAAGGTGGTAACGCGACTAAATGATGTGACGTATCGGATACAGCGTCAACCAAGAGGAGCAATGAAGATTGTTCACATCGACCGCTTGGCGAAATATCACGGAAGTAATGATGATGCTCGGGACGAGCATCTCTAAGAAGGGGGCAGTGTTACGAAATCAAAAATAAATAAAAATAAAATGCGGCCCGCGGAAGTTTGAGTAGCGCTGTCCGCGGAAAATTCTCGTACAATCGTCGCGTGTTTCCATACGGGAATAATATCGCGAACGATCTAGTACATCGATTATCTCGCTCTGACATATTGCTTTGTCTCGCTCTCGCAGTTCTAGTATGTACTAAGGGAACGAGACAGAGAGTATCCCTCTCTCTCTATTCCGGAGTAGTTGTGATCTTTCTAGAAACTTATGGAGCGGGTTTCCCGGGCCATATAAATATCGGAAGGTGCCTCAGGAGAGCAGTTCTAATTTAACTGAGCTACAAGTGCGATCAAGAAGCGATATCCGGAGCGAATAACAAGTGATACAAGCGACCTCGGCAAGTTATAGTGACTGTGATTAGCAAGTGTTTTGGACATTGTTAGTGATAAGTGAAGTGAAGTGACGTCGGCGACCATCCTTGTGGGAATAAACGTTTTTAAGAGTCATCAGGTGTTTTTCTCCAAATTGCGAACCCCGAGCTCGTAACAATATGTTTAACAAATAAAAAGATAACTTACATGAAATTAGAAACAAGTAAACAAAGTATGCTTCCCGTGGGAGTCGAACCGACGACCTCCGGGTCTAAGGCAGGTCTAGACAGCAGAGCTCTACTTCCTCAAGAACCCTAGATTAGTCAACAATTTATCATCTAAAATTCTTTAACTAATAACTTAGGTATGTACCTACCCTCAGTTGCAACCTGAGTGCTAAATATTTCATGTCCCGTGATTTTTACGAGGCAAACAAGACAGCGATTAATATTTTTATTGGACCCGACGTCCGGCTCATCAATATTAATTCTCCTTCTATCTTTATGTCATGATTATCTACCGATCCCAATAGATTACCATGGAATTTTCCTCAGATATTTATTTTCTTTAAATAATTCCAAAGCTCACTCTTCATATACTCGTACTAATCTTGGGTTAGTAATTTATGTGGTCCATAATCATAACAAATAATTTAATAAAAAAAAAAAAAAAATGACTTTTGTTTTTTTTTTGTGGGAGGGGGGGGGTATATATATAATATCATATAGGAGACCAGTCATCCCCATCCGAACCCGTTAGTTGTGCGGGCTGCCAACTACAGCCCGGCGAAAGATGTCCCTCTGCGGCACAGACGCCCGAGGAATGTTCTCTTTGACCCTGACGATCCCATTACGGTGGCGAACCTTCCCTTCGAAAACCCCTCGACTCAACGGAGTCCTGGGTTTTTCATAGGAACATACATTGGGCGCACTGTAAGTTTCCGGAACTGGCCACTTACATAAACAATATTTAAAAATTTATTGCAACATTTGAAAATAGAACTCTTTGGCTGTAGAATGCAGTTTGTTTGATCTGACTGTCTTTTGTTTTTACCTTGTGGCGCCATTTAAAAAATTGTGTGTCTGCATCAACATGGATTTAACTCGGGAAAATTTTCGTAGTATGATTTTCTACGATTTTAAGTGTAATTTGACAGCTCAACAGAGCATCGCTCGGCTTGAAACAGCTTTTGGCAATGAAGCACCATGCAAGACAACTGTTTATAGCTGGTTTGCAGAATTCAAGCGTGGTCGTATCAATCTCAGTGACGAATCTCGCGATGGTCGGCCGTCCACCGCTGTGACCAACAAAAACATCAATGCTGTGCGCCGTATGATTGAAACAGACAGGCATGTGACCTACCATGAAATTCGCGCATCCTTAGAAATAGGCATGAGTCAAATACAATTAATCCTACACAAACATTTGGGTGTGAGAAAGCTGTGCTCGCGGTGGATCCCACACAACTTGACCGAGGCTCAAAAAACGGACCGCGTCACTTGGTGCAGTGCCATGCTTACCAGATTCAACGAAGGTGCGTCAAATTTGGTGTGGAACATAGTAACAGGTGACGAAATATGGATTTATTGCTACGATCCCAAAACAAAGCAGCAATCGAGCGTATGGGTCTTTCAAGATGAGCCGAAACCAACCAAAGTGGCGCGCGTGAAAAGTGCATCTAAGCGGATGATTGCTTCTTTTTTTAATAAAACTGGACACGTGGCTACTGTTGCTTTAGAGAATCGTCGTACAGTGAATAGTGACTGGTACACGACCATTTGTTTGCCGGAAGTTATTGACGAACTCCGTAAAAATAACCGTAAACGCCGTATCATCCTGCACCACGACAATGCTAGTTCTCACACGGCCAGACAGATAAACGACTTTTTGAAGGCGAAAAATGTAGAACTCATGAGTCATCCTGCATACAGTCCCGACCTGGCACCTTGTGACTTTTTTCTGTTCCCAAAAATTAAGAACCAATTACGCGGTCAACGATTTTCATCACCAGAAGAGGCTGTCGAGGAGTATGAAAAACACGTTTCAGAGGTCACCACAGAGGAGTGGCACAAAAGTTTTCAAAACTGGTTTCATCGAATGAAAAAGTGCATAGACGCCAAGGGAGATTATTTTGAAAAACAATAAATTAATTTTGTACCTTTAATAGTATTTTTTCATATTCATTCCGGAAACTATAGCCCCACGTATAACCGCACCCGCCGGCGAGTGCGACGTAGTAGGAACAGTAGACAGTTTACTAGGAACCGGAATGTACCAGGGCGCTTCACGGCACCGATAGGTTCTCAGTAGGCCCTTCAGGCACAATAGTGTCGGCCCTTATGGCATTGAGCGTTTGCTACCGCTCGCGAGTTTGCATCGCTCGCTTGATCAAAGGCAAAGCCCATGGCCGAGGTTCGTCCCAACTGGGAGCCCCTTGTGCATTTGCCGAAAAGGCTGAGTGGTTAATACTACGTACTCAGAAAGCTCAATAATTGCAGCATTTATCTGTTTATTGTACAAGTAGGTCGCAAGTGTTTCAAAAATTGACAAAAGTTATTGTGTTTTGTGTTGTTATGAATATTTTCAATTTTTTCAATTTTAATTAATAATAAAAACTTCAACTTAAAATTTCCATTCCAATTTGAATCCGATAATTTTGTCAATTTAATATATGATTTATAATCTTAATATAAATTTAATTTTAATCTTAATATAATAATTTTAATTTATAAATTTTTCGGCGTTCGCGGAAGACCAGCGTCGTGGCTCGTACCACGATCCACGACACATGCTGAGCGAAGGCCGTTTTGGTGCATGTCAAATGTGTTAATTTTATTTTATTCGAACAAATGAAAACCAAATAAACAATTTTTCTTTCTTTCTTTCTTTCTAATAGCCCTCGCCTCAAACTGTCCCGCTGTAAATTTAAAAGCTCACAGGAGCTAAAATTGTAGGTGATGTTCTAAAAAAAAAAAGACATCTCATCAAGACATGTCATCGTCCCAGATACTCTATAGTGATGCGGGAGCTGACAACGGGTGAGCCATCGTGTAGAATACTTGTAGAACACTCTGGCGCTTTCTCGTTTCGGAAGCCAAGGTCCTTTTCAGGTCAGTAAGATTTTATCACTTGCATGTCATAAGTCATTCTGCTGGACAAGGATCCATAGATTTCCAATCTACATAATCGTTTTGAAGCAGCCCGCAATCAACGGTTTCCTGCTACATTTACACACTGCTACAATTATCTATTGATATGTAAGGTGCACAAACTTACAACAAATGATGCAAAATCCTCCTATCATCCTACAAATTTTTCATGCAAACTTTATCACATCGGTTATGAAGCTTGATGATCGTCCCGAATTAGGTTTTATTTGCATTAGGCCCTTTTGCTGGATTATGTTAATCCTGCCATTTATCTTACCTTCAACTCGAGTAAAGAAGATTTAAAATTTCTTTCAGAGTACATCGTTTACTTAAACATTGTTTAATACTACCTACGTACTTATTTTGATAAATTAAATGGCACCTGCCTTAGTAGCATTTTCATTTGTTTATTAAGTAATCATATCATGTACTAGCTGTGCCCTCGACTTCGTCCGCGTAACATTCGATTGCATACCTACTTTCCTTACTTAATATCAGTCATTGCAGATTTTGACACACAATCTTTAATGCTATAAATATTTAAAAGGTTCAGGAGGTCGCTATGTAAAATATTGCGACGGAATACTCTTTGGCATGAAAGAAAAAGACAAACAATCGTGATTTGTACATGAACATTACCTCCCATAAACTCTTTCCAGACCTTTAAAATCATGAACCTTTCACAAGGTTCATTAACAACCACCAGTTGGTAGCAGGAATCTTGAAATATACCTATTTTTAAGAAGTATTCATTTGATTCACCGGCCTTTGACTACAATCTAGGCTACATAATGCCTTGAAATATACCATAAATAGGTATATTTCAAGGTGTTTCCGAAAAACTCTGACAACAGGGTGTGCAGGGTTGATTTACCATATAACCCACTCGATGGGAATGACTAAAAAGTCATAATATAGAACCTACGCCAGAGGCCAAAAGGCGTCTCCGAAAAAATTCTGACACTAGGTTGTGCAGGATCGATTGACCATGTAAACCAACTCAATAACAATGACTGAAGAGTCATCCCACCTCAGAGGCCAAAAGGCGTCTCCGAAAAAAATCGGACACCAGTGTGTGCAGGGTCGATTGACTATGCAAACCAACTCGATAAGAATGACTGAAAAGTAATAATAACGAATCCACGTCTGAGGCTAAAAGACATACCCGAAAAAATTCTGGTACCAGGGTGTGCAGGATCGACTGACCATGTAACTTATTCTATAAGAATGACTAAAAGGACTAATAAAGAACCTACGTCAGAGGCCGAAAGGCGTTTCCGAAAAACCCCTGACAACACTGGTGTGCAGGTTCGATTGACCATGTAACCCACTCGATAAGAATTACTGAAGAGTCATCCCACGGCAGAAGCCGAAAGGCGTCTCCTAAAAAATTCGTACACCAGCTTGTGCAGGGTCGATTGACTATTTAACTCCAATCTATAAGAATGACTGAACCCACGTCAGAGGCGAGGTTTTGGTTACGTTAACATTTTTCCATTTAGCGGGATTGCCCTTCAGAATTTAATAGCCAAATTCTGCAACACGTGCTAATTCAAAAGAAAATGATTCCGTGCTTCAGAAAGCACGTTAAGTCGTTCGTCCCGCCCGGCTGCCATCTGGCAGTCGTTAAAAGAACCGTGTCAGAGGCCGTAAGGTAATTCCAAAAAAACTTTATCACCTGGATGTGCTTGGTCTATTGGCCATGTATGTAACCCACTCGATGTGAATGAATGAAAAAACATTTAAGTAACTACGTAATGACATACATTTAAAAATAACTCACATTATGAACACCACTATCAATTACTTCAATTACAAAGCATGGCAAAAGAGAAATTCTGTCGTAAAGGAAAAAAATCCGTTCTTTTTGTTTCCAAAAATTGAATCAGCCACTGTTATTTGACCTCTCATATAATATGCGCGCCATACATTTTAGGAGTCAATTTAAGTTGGTTCTAAGCCTTCCAGAACTGGAAAAAAATTCGGGATATATTAATATTGCCGAGGACTATACATACTTCCATGCTCCATACTAATATTATAAATGTGAAAGTCTGTTCTTCTGTGTGTCCGTCTGTCCGTCAGTTGAAGAGCTGTGGGAAACAGCTAGATCAGTGATTCCCAAAGTGGTCCAGGTGGACCCCCAGGGGTCCACGGGAGACTTGCTGGGGGTCTACGTAGGCGTGAACAAAAAATGGGGGTCCATAAGATGTTAATGGGGGTCCACGAAAATTTATCTGCTTTTGATAGTAAAGAGCAAAAATGTAAGCATAGTTTTTATAAGGGCCTACCTACATTGTTTTAAGTACCTATCTAAGCAGATAATATTTTAATAAGGCAAGCGACTGTTACTTGTCCAAACTTGTGTATTCGATATTACGTACAATTTCGTGTACAGACTTGCAAAGCGCTATCCGCCCGACAATGCTTAATGCTTGTTCAGACATGAACTTGATCAACACTATAAATACTTGATGCCAAAGGCAACCAAACGCTTTCATTTGTTTCCGGAATTTCGAAAACAAGGCGGAATTTGGAAAAAAGTTGTGAGAAAATTTATATCTGTGTTTGCTAGTGCCGGAGAAAAGTAAGTAACCTACCTTTTTTTGTTATAGTACTTAAGTATTTTGTTTACGTGTACTAGTCGGTTGATCACAACGGCCTGTATAGATAGGTAACTTAGTAACTTACAGATATTTTAATTGTCCTCTTTCGATTTGAAGACAAACACAGCACGTTTTATTCAATTGTTTTTTCACGAGAGAAGCACTGCCTCTCTAAAAAGGCCGAATAAGCAATATTGCAGAGCAATTAATTTTGTAATTTTTCTTGCAAATAACTACTAATTTTATAAAACAGTAATTTCATAATCATGTTAAATTGATTTTGAAGTAACTATTTTATCAAAACTATTCCTTTTCGGAAAGAGCGAGCGGTGCGCGGGCGACGGGAAAAGGGCGGGGCTTGAACTTCGATGCCTGTTTGTCACGTTTTAACAATGAAGCCGCAGACAAAAAATACGCAAATACACGGAGCGCGTGAACTCATTGATTTAATAAAATGTTAGTTATCGTTTTTATGGACAATTTTGGGATTTCGACGTTTATTTTTTCCTACACAAATATGATCAGTATTCGATACTGAGTACACTAATTTTTATTTATACTATTAAAAATTAGTGGTAAATTATGTACTTTAAAATTGATACCGTTTTGTGAAAACGTTTGTATTTGTCTCAGCGGTTTATTAGTTGGTCCCTTTACAAGCCGTAATTCTATTTCCGCGTGCTGACAAAGGCTGCGGTGTGATACCTATATTCAGAAAAAAACTTGGTTACTAAAACATTTTTTTTACAGGTAAGGTAACTGACACGAAACATGGCTACAGCAAAGAAAAAATGTCGACAATATAGTGTCGATTATTTGAAATATGGTTTTGTTCCATCAGAGGCAGACAAACAATTGCCCATGTGCCTATTATGCAACAAAGTTTTGAGCAATGACTCTATGAAACCATCAAAGCTCGAAGATCATCTAAAAAGGTGTCATACTGATAAAATAGGTAAAGATTTAAAATATTTTCAAACATTGAAAGAAAAATATGGAAAGAGACCCACCATGCACAGTATGTTCGCTTCAACATCTCAAAGTAACGATGATGGCTTGCGGGCATCTTACAATATCTCATTACTTATAGCAAAATCTGGAAAACCGCACACTATCGGAGAACAATTAATTTTACCCGCTGTTGAAGAGGTTTTAAAAACTGTTTTGCACAAATCTCCATTTGACGTACTAAAAAGAATTCCATTAAGTAACAATACTGTACAAAGACGCATTGATGAAATGAGCTCTGATATCGAAAGCTTTTTGTGCAATCATCTGCAAAAAACTCATTTTTCTATACAACTGGACGAGTCAACGTTACCCAGTAATGAAGCATTACTATTGGCATATGTCCGATTTATTGTTGAGGAAGAAATTCACGAAGAATTGCTATTTGCCAGAACTTTGGAGACTGACACTAAAGGCGAATCAATATTTAATGTCCTGAGTAATTTTTTTACGGAAAAATCGATCCCATTTACAAACATTATTTCAGTGGCAACAGACGGAGCTCCTGCAATGGTCGGGCGATATCGTGGGTTTATAAGTCATCTCAAAAGAATTATACCAGGACTTACAGCTATTCATTGCGTAATCCACCGACAACATCTTGTGGCAAAACATTTAAGTGACAGGTTGAACCAATCTCTTCATTTTGTAATAAAAGCTGTCAACAAAATCAGAAGCAATGCATTGAATACACGTTTATTTGCTCAATTGTGCGACGAAAATGATGAAGACTTCCAACGACTGCTCTTACATACTGAAGTACGCTGGTTGTCGAAAGGTGCATGCTTAACGAGATTTTACTCTGTTTTCGATTCCATATTAGAGTTCTTAGAAAGTAGAGATCCAGATTTAAAAGAAAACTTGATCAAATTCAAAGCAGACATTGCGTATTTGACAGATTTGTTTAAAAAATTTAATGATATTAACTTGCAGTTACAAGGGGACAGCCTGAATTTAATAAAAACAAAGGGGATAATTTCGGCTTTTCTTGGGAAATTGAAATTTATGAAGCAAAACATTAGTCGGCGCGAATTCTCTCAATTTCCAAACTTGTCGCAGGTAGAATGTATTGATGAGGATATCCATACCTACAGTCAACATTTAAGTGCCCTGCATGATGACTTCAAAACCAGGTTTGAAGATATACTGACGATGGATATACCACCATGGATAATAAATCCATTTGATGAAACGGAAGTGGCCAATGTTGTATTACAAGAGGAGCTGCTCGAGCTAAGCACTAATGAGGAGCTGAAGGTGAAATTTAGAAAAGGCTACCCAACATTTTGGCTGCAAGCAGAAATACCCGAAAAATATCCTGGACTGTGGGAAATCGCAAGGAAATTTTTAATAGCTTTTCCCTCGTCATATCTTGTCGAAAGGAGTTTTAGTGCCGTTACAAACCTCTTAACAAAAAAAAGGAGCAAATTAAACATCACAGAGCGGGGGGATTTGCGGTTATTGCTCACAAAAATAAAGCCAAACATTGATCGTTTGCTGACACTCCATCAGATACATCCTTCCCATTAATTAAAATTATGACCTGAACCTATATTACCTTAATATTTTTTTCTTGTAATTCTATTCTTTTAATAAATAAAGTGATATAAAATGTACCATTTTTCGTTTTTATTTTACATATCGAAATATAGGGAGAGAACTCAGAAGTGACACAATTTTTATTTTTTGGCGACTTTAAGAATGTGGTAGAAATGTAGCAGCAGGGGGTCCACCGAAACCAGTAAAATTTTGAAAGTGGTCCACGAGAAAAATAAGTTTGGGAACTACTGAGCTAGATAAATATATAATAAAAAAGTTTCATTTAAATCCGTAGTAGTTTTTGCGTGAAAGATGCACAACAGACAGACAGACATAATGTCCAAAAATCATATTTTTGGCTTCGGTTACATGTGTAAAGAGCGCTAGTAATATTTTTTTCATTTTATATTCAATATACAGAATTGACTACAGTTTTATTATATTACATGTATATAGATGTAGATTTTAGAATATTGACGGTGGGGCAACGCTGAAACAGTAATACCAAGGCATACAGGATCGATTGACCGTTTGACATCAGAATGAGCAGCATATAAATTGAATGAACCAAGAGAAACGGACATTAAATGCACCTTGAGGGGGAGGGATTCTGAATCAATGACACCAGGACATACAGGGTCGATTGATCAAGACAACTTCTTCATAATCTAAGCAAACAACTCGGAGGAAAATGCTGAAATTATATGACTTTGACGACTTATCTACTTACTCCGCTTATTATTTTGCTATGAAATTTTTATCAGGTGAAATTGAAAAAAACTTTAAATGACTGAAAATCCCGACGATGATCCTAATGACATATGAATGAAATCTTCAAACTTCCTTTCCTGATGTCCGATTTTGATGAAACAAAAATTAGATATTGCCCTTAGCTAAGGCCAATCAATTTGTGAAAACTAAATTCAAATCTGTCTAGTAGTTCCTGTTTATCAGGAGAAATTGCAAAAATCTGTAATTGGTGATAACTTTCTTTCCTGATATCCGATTTTGATAAAACAAAGATTAAATGTTGCCCTGAGTTAAGGCCAATCAGTTTGTGAAAACTAAATTCAAATCTGTTCAGTAGTTCCTGAGATTAGCGTGTGCAGACAGACAGACAGACAAGATTTATATAAAACATTTTTTTGTAATCTACTATTCATCTTTAGTCGTTTTCTTTCATTTTCTACCTAAAATAATAAATGACTTAATAAATACAGACACGTCGATTCACGTCGATTCTACTCATTTATTATAGTATAGATTAGTTCACAACTTATTTTTATCTTACTAATATTATAAACGCCAAAGTTTGTGAGTATTTGTGGATGGATATTTATTACTCTTTTACGGCTAAACCGATTTTGATAAAATTTCGTATGGATATAGTTAAAGACCCGAAGTCAATCATAGGCTACTTTAGTGCGCAGGCGGAAAACAGCTAGTATTATATATTATACTTATACGTACACACGTACGTAAAACCATTATAAAACGATTCTCAATATTTTTTTATATAATTGGTACTTCTATCGTCGCGATCACAAACAATGATCAAAATAGAATATCATATGATAAGATTTTTCAAATCAAATCAATATTGCATCAGTAAAACTTTCGCGGCATAATTCCTCTTTTCAGTACACTCATGGTACTCTCTGACAAACAACTGAAAAAATTCCATATGATTGACAGAAATCAATTCGATATTCGTCAAATGTATTTCTCTTTTGCAATAAATATGTAGTTTCTAATATTTTTTCCATATCACGTAACCGTAACATACCAAAACATACTTAACTCATGGCATGCAGAACTGCTAAATGCAGAATGTCTATTATTAGAATCTAGAATAGAATAATTGGAATCAAGTGCAATGCAAAAGTTTCTCTTCATGTAAGTAGGGAAGACTTATTAATGTTCTTTTCATATCTTCAAGTGACAGTTCCGGAAATAAAGTAGATAAAAAGTTACATGTTATCAATAATTTATCACAAAAGTTGTATGAGCTCTTTTAATAACGTCTGTTTATCATTGAGTGTCTTAACCTTAGACTATGGATCCAATAGACGGGAAATGCGAAAGAGAAATATATAGGATATGCGTATGTTAGAATAAGCCCCCGGGTCTTCAACTATATTCATCCCAAATTTCATTAAAATCCTTTCAGCGGTATGGGTTAACAGACAGACAGACAGACTTTCGCACTTATAATATTATCACTGTCTTGTAAAAACTTTTTCACCGAACTAAACATTCATATGTTTGATTCTTCAGGACTGTTCAATCATAAACACTTGTTAACAAAGCTTATTATTGAAACTTATTTCATTATTAGGCTAAAATATGAAGCAAAATAAGAAAATACTTCCAAGGACAGTTTAAGACATTTTTATAATAAATTAATTATCTTTGGTGATAAATAAAAGACTTGTACTACTTAAAAAAATGAATAATGCCAGTATTTTTTGCGTAAATTATATTATATATCATATCGTGTGGGTTATATAGTCAATTTTTATTTTTATGTGTATGTAAATTGACGTTAACTTTAACGTTATTACCAAAACCAAACCACGACCCGAGATATATTATTGATTATGCAAAACCAGTGAGTCTATTGAAAATCATTCGACTCACCGGTATTACATACTTAAAAATATCCTTATAGTTGTACTTTGATTTTGGTATGTGTGTATGTTTTTGTCTAGAAAGCGTAAATTTTATGTTATTAAAATGTCCACTTATTCCAAGTCGGGTCGGGGTGCTCGTTAAAAATAAAAATACTTAAGATGTTTATAATGTAATTTTATTACTTATTTATCCCAATTAATAACTGCATACTTAATTTGGCAATGGTCTCACGTTAAGATAATCGATCGATGATGTCGATATTGCTCGACTCAGCACTATTTGACAGTGCACACATGTATGACACACACACATCAACAGTTTTCAATTTGGTCTCGTTTCTTTTACTGACCAGCCAATCTATTGACGTAGTCAAAAAAATTCTAAATCTATGGTCTTAACCATGAAGTTTTATTTTAACGCAGACGCTAGGATGTTTAATTTATACAGTGCTTCTGGGGGATAGCAAGGTAAATAAGAAATTCCATATAAAATCTAAATGCCTTAGCTAGAGTCTACGAGGCATAGCTACTGAAGGATGTACCTATATTCAAAGTTTAGCACCTATCTACATTGATTAGACAACGGCTGGACTACCTAAATGTGCTACATAAAATCATGATGACGCCTTTATGAGAGGATAAATTAACATTTTAATTGTGAACGCCACACCGTTTTGGGTGCGTGTCGGCATGAGGAGACATGATGGTATAAAATATAGAGAGCGTATAAAGATATATTTCACGATTATGTAATTTTTCTTGTATCACGTAGGTATCATCTTAAATTAATTTAAAAATCAAATAAAATCTATGCAAAGCTAGATGCGTTACTGCTTTTCATTGGATTTTATAAACTCTTCATGAAAATGCCCATTGGAAAGAACACGTGGTCTGGGTCTCATGAACGGTATTTACCTACTTGAAATTAATAAATTCTCGGACTAAGGCATCAGAAACTTTCTTTAACTGTACGAGATTAGGATTGCCCTCAACAAGGAGCCGGGTGAAGACGGAATCACAGCGGAGCTTCTGAAAGCGAGCGGAACGCCGGCACTGAAAATCCTTCAGAAGCTCTTTAATTCCGTTTTGCTCGGAAGCGTGACGCCAGAGGCGTGGAACAGGGGCGTGGTGGTTTTGTTCTTCAAAAAAGGTGACAATACCCTATTGAAGAGCTCCTGAGCCACATCTATAAGCTGTTTTCGAGGGTAATCACGAATCGTCTCGCAAACAGGCTCGATGCCTTCCAGCCTCCCGAACAAGCCTGTTTCTATGAAACTAATTTACCGCTGCTCTGGAAGATGCCTTTAAACTCCTGAAATGGGAAGGACTTGGCATCAACATCAATGGCGAGTGTATCACTCACCTTCATTTTGCCGACGATATCGTGGTCATGGCGGAGTCGCTGGAGGACTTAAGTACCATGCTCAGCGACCTCAACGTGATCTCCCAACAGGTGGGCCTTAAAATGAACATGGACAAAACCAAGGTACTGTGTAATGTCCATGTTACGCCATTACCGGTTTCTGTCGGTAGCCACGCCCTTGAAGTTGTAGACCAGTATGTCTACCTGGGTCAGATGATCCAGACTGCCAACTCCAACTTCAGGGACGAGGTCTTTCGTCGAATCCGACTCGGCTGGGCGGCGTTAGGGAAGCTACGTAGCGTCTTCTCGTCCAAAATACCTCAGTCCCTTAAAACTAAGGTCTTCGGCCAGTGTGTGTTACCAGTGATGACATATGGGTCCGAAACGAGGTCTTTGACTATGGGCCTCATAAGAAAGCTCAAGGTTGCCCAGAGAGCTATGGAAAAGGCGATGCTTGGTGTTTCCCTACGAGATCGAATCAGAAATGAAGAGATCCGTAGGAGAACAAAAGTTACCGACATAGCCCAGCGGATTAGTTCACATAGCGCGGAGAACCGATGGCCGATGGGGCAGAAAGGTTCGTGAATGGCGGCCGCGTACCGGTAAACGCAGTGTTGGACATCCACCGACCAGATGGTCAGATGACCTAAAAAAGGTCGCAGGCAAACGCTACTTCGGTTTGAAATTCTTAGTGTACAGGACATAGCTATAGATATAGATGACAAATCACTTTTTTTGGATTTTTTGTCTGTCTGTGCACATACCACAGGAAAACTACTGAACCGATTCACTTGAAATTTAGCATGAACCTATCTACACCGGATCAACATCTGAAGTAAAATTCATCTCGGAAAAATAAACAGATCCCGAGGGATCTACGAGGCGGTTAATTGAAAAACTACTGCACCGATTGACTTGTAATTTGGCATGGACCTATCTACACCGGATCAATATCTGAAGTAAAATTCATCTCGGAAAAATATACAGATCCCGAGGGATCTACGAGGCGGTTAATTGAAAAACTACTGCACCGATTGACTTGTAATTTGGCATGGACCTATGTTATGTACCGGGTCAACATCTTAAGTAGTAAGTACAAATCATATCGGCAAAATAAAGGAATCCCGAGGGATAAACAAACATGTATCTACTTGTCAAACAACTATGATATTTGAAATGCGTGGAACCATAGTTAGGAAAGCGTTTAAAATATATTTCATCCAGAAAAAGTCATAGAATCCCGAGAGATAAGCAAAAACTTATTACTCAGCAGATTATGGTCATAGCCATAGCCCACTTACATGACTTTGCTTCCACCGGTAAAAATAAGAACATTAAAATAAGGGCTTTAAGTCATCATCATCCTAGCGTCTTCCCCGTTCATTTTGGAATTCATTAGGAGAAGCCTATGTCCAGCAGTGGACTGACTGCGGCTGCAATGATGATGATGATGATGATGAACCTTCTGTTTTATATATGTAATTAAATTTATATGTTAGTTGTAAGTTTCTGTTTTCTTTGTACCTAAGATTTCTTTGCGTGTTGTACCCTCTTCTGTGCCCATATGTCTATGTCCTATGTTTGTTTAGTTGACTGGAAGAGTTTCCTATTTGGGATAAGTCCGCCTTTTTACCCTGAATTCTCTTACTATGTTCTTTGTGTACAATGAAGATTTTTACATACATACATTCAAATCACTCATGGATATCAATGCTACTGAGAATCAATAGAACCAGTGAACATTCTTCCCCGACTCCAGTAAGTCGAGTCAAATTTCTATGCTCTCTTTATTTTGTATTCCTGGTCAGATCCCTGGAAAATCACTACCGTACTGACATCTAATCGGCCGGGTGACGAGCTCTTAATCGGATATTATAATTTTCGCCAACCCACTAACGAATGCGTTAAATTGAACTACGATGGACACACGATGGCAATGAATATTAGGTAGCTTCATCAAAATTGTAAGAAAACTAGTTGTTAAGAGCTAAATAAAGACCTCTGTTTTACTTGTTGTACTTTTTCTTTTATTTTTCAGATAATGGTAATATAAAACTTACCAACAAAATGATGCCTACAAAAAATCTAAGGGTGACTTATGATCCTTCCGAAGTAGCGAGATTCAAAAGTGGAAAAGGAATTTTGTTCAATACCGTAATTACTTTTTTAATTGTTCTCGTATTGTACTTGACCACAAATAAATGGCTGGTAACTGGACCTGAGGAAGTGGACGTGGGCGCTTTGCATGTGACCCGCAATCGTCGAAAGAAGCATTTCCCGACGACGCGCCGACATAGCCCCAGCTGCTCATGCCCAACCCTTTATAAACAAAGATAGCTTCCAGCGAAAGAAATGTCCACCATTTTTTAAAAGTCAACTTTTTGGGAATTTCTTATTGAAGTGCATTTTTAGCAAAACAAAGTAAAAATAAAATAAAAAGCTGATATAAATTGAAGTTTTCGTGTTAAATATCTAGTTACTCTCTATACAATTGTATAATCTTAAGCATCCTAGCCCAGAAAGCTCCATGTGGCAGGGGAGCCCAGCTAATTTTAACCAGTCATCGGTCGTGGTTCACCGGCTTATTTCACCTGGGTGGACCACGGGCACTTTTATTGATGTTTTGCCGGTGGTTAAATTCAATACCATACCTAGTCCTAGTAGATAGCTAGTTCAACACTGGCTATAAATCGACTGCCGCCTGAACCCCATAATCAATGAAACCAATTAATCTAATAGGACCCACACAATCCGGGTATTTTTCAGAATGCCTGAAGGCATCTAACACATTCTAACGACAATCTAGCTGTATTATATAATATTACTGCTCAACGTGCCTTCCGAATTTTTTCGGTTTATTATTAGTTATTCATGTTTTGTGATGATACGAAATCCATCAATTCTTGTCTCACCTTCATGAGGTCTGCAAAACATGCAACTTTACTTTGTTCTGTTCGATGGACACTAGTCGAAGCTAGCCCATGTAGTTTATCATTTTGTATAAGCAGGTCTCCAGCACGTACTGGGCAGATAGACAAATTTTTGACGCATATCAAACTGGACTTCTGCATATTTTTTAAAGAAAGTAGGGTTATATTCAATGTTTCTTCAGGAGTGAGCAAAGTTGCTGGTTGTCTTGATAAAACTCTCGAACCACGGTCCGGCAGCAAGGGCCTTCCCAGGACATAAGCATTCGAATTAAAATCAATTTTTGCACCAACTTCAATTATGCTTGAACAGGAAGTCATCTCTTCCGCTGTGGTTAACAGAACAAGACTATTAGAAATTGCACCTGCATGTCTTATCGGGTTTATTATGTCCACAACAAACCATTTCTTGCAAAATTGACTGAAAGAGATTTACATGCTTAGTTGAATTAATTTAATAGTTTTTTGTGCCTTTATCATCAGTTTAAACCCCGACGAAAAACCGATTATTCCCACTGTCCACCCCCTGCTTGCCCACCCGAGGTGGACATTGTAACAACTTTTAAAAATTATTCCCACTGCCCCCGGCGGGTGGCCTATGAGAATCACTTATATTATTCAAGTACCGGTAAGCGCAGCGTTGGACATCCACCGACCAGATGGTCAGATGACCTGAAAAAGGTCGCAGGCAAACGCTGGATGCAGACTGCTGCTAACCGATCATTTTGGAAATCATTGGGAGAGGCCTATGTCCAGCAGTGGACTGACTGCGGCTGAAATGATGATGATGATGATTCACAGTAGCCACGGCTGCAACTTTTTCAAACTCTTACAATTGCCACCACTGGTGGACAGAGTCATTCTCCGACCAGACTCCATTTCTCCAAACAGTATAGAAAACAAATGAATGTCGAGAAAACAAGTGAATGCCGGGAAAACTAAAGAAAGTCGGAAAAGGCTTGTTATACGATAGCCATATAATCGCTAAATAAATATATTTCGACTTTCTTTTGTTACCCCCACATTCACTTGTTTCCTTGATATTCACTTGTTTTCAGACTGCCATTTGTTTTCCCCGTATTATTTTGATTTCCTTGTTCTATACTTCGAGTTCACTAATACCATCGATGGAACTAGTAACACAATGTTGTATCACTTGTCAATGGTACAACTGACAATAGTAGTCTTGGTTGGAGAATAACGCTGTCCACCAGTGGTGGCAAATATAAAAGTTTGAAAAGTTGCAGCCGTGGCCACCAGCGGTGGCTACGAATTATTATAAAAATGATTCTGATTGGCCACCCCCCGGGCACAGTGGGAATAATTTTTAAAAGTTGTTACAATGCCCACCCCGGGTAGGCAAGCAGGGGATGGACAGTAGGAATACTCGCGAAAAACGAAAGAGGCGCCCCTCTTTCGTTTTTTTTATAAGTTTCACAAGTTTAAAAGGGGTGTCAAACTTAATACTTAAGTTTGACGTGTCCGTGTGTATGTATGTATGTCTGTCTATGGTATTAATTAAAGCGTAGGTATAAACTCATTTGAGCCGATTTCGATGCGGTTCTTTTTTTAATTTAAAGCTGATTTCACTATTGGGACTTATTTTCCGTTCAATGTTCTAGCATATAGCAGTCCTCATTTAATGTTTATTATTGCGCATAATTATTTGTAATTTTGAAGCGCATTCGCACTAATCACATTTTCTGAACTGGTATAAAATTTTCATTATTTAGTCGCCACTAGATGGTTTCCTTAAAGAATCTGCGTCCTCGCTTACTTTACAGAGCCTAAGGTACGCGCTGTTAATCGTGCCCTAGATTCAACGGACCATTTACTTATAACAAATGGGACCAACTGCTTAACGTACCTTCAGAAGCACGGAGGAGTTCGGGATAAATATGCCACTAAGGGCGACAAATCCAATCAGACCATCGGGTCGCCTTGGTCTGATTGGTTTTGTCGTCTAAACACCTTGTTTAGTGTTTAATAAAGCTAAACACTTGATCGACTTACTTTAAAGGACTTCCCAGTCCTAACCGAATCGGGCCAGATTTTACACACACTCCGTTAGCTATAACTGAAGATCGACTGATTACGGCGCCTAGGCATAATAGTTCTTGTGTCTTTATCAAATTTATTTTAGCAACAAACGGATGACCTTCTATTTTTACTAAGTGACATTTTATCTCGAAAATGGGCTCCGCAATCTTGTTATAGTTATAACTCTTGTAATGTAAAATGAAATTGTTCAAAACACAAGCTGTGATCGCAACGCATATTACAATCAGCAGTGAAACAATGCCTATTTTGCTAAATTTTGATCTGTCGTCCCACGGAATATTAATAAAATTAAATTTAAACACTTCTGCATATTCATTTTCTTCTGCAATTGTGTTATTATTGTCTTCCATACCTATTCACGACGCTAAGCTAAGATACCTATTTGTTAGTTTGATTTATAAGCAAGTTTTTCTGCAAGGACTCTAGTAGGCTTAAATTTGGTAACAGGGCTTATGATACGGTATGGTATGGTCACATAATTATTAATAGGTAGTATATGGTCATGGATATAAGAAATACGGATGGCGATAACTGTGTCAACTTCGCCTCCCTCTCACCCGCGCAGGAGCCCTCATGTATTACATACATGTATGGGACACTCTGTACACTATGTACAGGCTGTCACTCTGTTACATTGCAGTGCGCCATCAGTTTTACCTGCTGTCATCAGCGACAGCAGTTAAGACGATGATTTAGATATTTAGTTTTCTCGTCGCTCGACGTCATTCGCTCAAATCAGTAATTTTGTCATCCAAATTTATTCATTTAGACACTTCAAATTTATATTATACTAGCTGTTTCCCGCAGCTCCGCCTGCGGTATATATGTTACTCAGGGTGAATGTAGCTTTCCAATGGTGAAAGAATTTTTGAAATCGGCACAGTAGTTTTTGAGTTTATTCATTACAAACATACACACAGAAATACAAATCTTTCCTCTTTATAATATTAGTGTAGATGTAGATTTATGTATATACCCACTAGCTTTTTCCAGCAGCTCCGCCTGCGTCAAAAAGTAGCCTATGTTTGACCCCGGGTCTTCAACTATATTCATACCAAATTTCATGAAAATCCGTTCAGCGGTTTGGCCGTGAAAGCGTAACTGACAGACAGACAGATAGACTTTAGCATTTATAAAATTTATATATTTAAGTATGGATTTTCATGTCCATTTTAATAAAATGAAAATAATCATGGTTTTTCATTTGAGGTCGGAAGTACCGAACTACTACCGGATGTATACCGGACGGATAATAGGTCTGTGTAGCAGTTTTGGTAGCAGTCGCAACAAACCGTATGTATGTCAATGTCACTCTTGAATTTTTCACGTCATCATGACCTAATCACGTCATTAATGTCACAGCGTGAATATAGCATAGTTTTGTTTTGAATTGGATTTTGTATCGGGGTTGTGTGGACATTTAATTCTAATTTGTGGTTATGTGAACTTCTATTTAATTTGGGTTTTTGGATTGCAAAGATAATTAATTTCGTAAATTGCATGCTTTACATAAGTCCATGACGTTCACACATATACTTTGAAAGATATTGAACAGTGTTTAGGTACAAACAAAATGCCGACAGTATTATTGTTGGATGTATCTCTGTCAATGTTCCGACCGGTGCCTACTACAGACTCCACGGAAAGCCTAACTAGATTATCATTGGCATCAGCTGCTATTAACACATTCTTGGACTACCTTAGTCTACATGCCAAATTGGAATACGTTTCTTTGGTCACTTTCTCTTCTTCATACGATGGTAAGATTTTAAGGTTATATGCTATTTGTACACTGAGATAGTGTTGCAATAGATTCCAAGCTTACAGTCTTAATATTAATCTCTGTCTACCACTTTACTTTCCATTAAGACGAATACATATTTAGATACACATCCAGATATATGTACTAACGTACTAGAGAAGCTACGTAGAACATTCAGTGTTGCATTCAGTGTTACCTTCAATTTGGACAAAGAAGTACAATCAAATCTCGCTAGATAATGAGAATTTCGAATATTAAAAATTCCCTAGAATTCCTTAGACCCTATTTGGCCATAATTTGATTTAAAAAAAAATATATATATTATCTCAATTTTTAATTATGTGGTCTTAAACAAAAATTAAAACACAAAAAAAAGTGATTGTTTAATTTATTCGTAAAAACATAATAACTACACGTATTTAGCTCTTAGTAGTAAGAAATTTAAAATTTAGGTAATTATCTATTTTTAAAAATCCACAGAATCACCTTCGTTAGAATGTATAAAGGAATACTTTTTGTTTTTTCCTATTTCCGCAATTACTTTTTCTGGGAGTTCGTAGGTAAAGCATTGGTCATTCATAACTTTCAGTCAGTTTTTAATAAAAAGAATGCTGTTCAAAGTGCTGATGTTCATCCTGTTTCTTAAGTTACTTTTGATGATGTTCATAGTACTGAAAATTCTCTCTACTGCAGCATTGGAGTGAGGTAGAGATATCACGGAGATTGCGAAATCAACTAGGAAACGATTTATTCCAGCTGCGTTTTTATACTCAAAAACTTCAGCCCAAAAACTAATAATATTTTTTGTATTTTGCCATTTTACAAAGTTGATAGTCTGCCACTGCCAAAATTTTATTCAATTGTTTCAGCATCCACACCCATTTCTGAATCTACGAGTAATTCTGTAATTGAGTTGTCTTTTACTTGACAAAGTGTATTTTCAATACTAAACTGAGACATTTTGTTTAATATGGTGAAGTTACTTGGAAGCCTCTGCTGGATTTCTTTTACTAGTTTAAAATAGGAATGAACATAGAATGAAAATCTCAAAAAAAAAGCTGTAAGGTTATCATAAAAGGGGAAATCCCGTGACTAGACAGGGATATCAAATTACTAATTCAGTATGTCAACGTGCGGCATCGGTCGTATTGAGTGTATTGAGTGTTGGTGTTGCCAACATTATAATAAAAAATACCTTATAAAGTTTCCTTTAATTACTCGGGGAAAATAAATAAATATTTTTTTAGGGTCATTGATTGCCAAAACTCGCTAAAAGTCACCAAATCTATGTCTAGTGACTTAGCAAATGCAAAAATCGTTAAGCTACTGTAGAATATCCTAAATCTAGTGATAAATTCCCTAAAGTGGCATCACTGAGAACATTTGCATTGTTCCATTTTTGCTAATTTATCATTTTAGCCGCTGCAGCGCTGAAACAATAATACATGTCAAAACATCATTCAAAAATGCAGCACTACATTTGCTACAAACATGTATTTTTTTCAAAGATGTCTGCCCCTATAGATAATGGCAGGTACGGTACAGAATGGACAATGTAGTTATTTTACCTATGTCGTTCCAAAATAATAAAAAAAGACAAATTGCTTTTTGTGGTTATTTTTATTTGTTTCCTTTAATAATTAAACAATTTAACTTCTGTCTATTTGATGTGGTGTAAGTTTGTTGGCAAAACTGAGACCATTTTTGTTTGGAGTTTATTAAGATGTATCAGTAACTGGCAATTTATTTTCTATCCATCTTGGTTTAGTAACAATCTCTTATTTACAAATCAAACAACATGCATTTAATGGTATATTTTAGAATTACGCTGCCTACGCATATAGTTAATAATTAACTTGTTTTAAGTTACTGAAACACATTGAACCCTTTATTTTTAAAACTACTAAACCGAGTTTTGATGAATACATATATGCCGGGAACTATTCATAAAATATGGTACTTAAAAAAAAACAAAAATGTACAATTTGAATTTGGATTAGGAGATGTACCTATATTAGGAACATGTTAGATAAACTATTGGACTAACTTTGTTTTTAGTACCTAATTAGTTTTCTCTTTTCATCACTTAACATTTATATTCACTTAATATTTATTACATTAAAAATAGAAAGTAGTCTCTGCCTACCCCTACGGGAAAAAGGCGTGATGGTATGTATGTAAAAACAAAAAATCATACTCTTGGCATTATGTCAGTCAAACTTATCTACTGTAAATTACTTAGTCTAATACGAATGATTAAAAATGGCGCGCGGCAATTATATTGGTTGTATTTACATTTAAAACGGTGAAATTAGATTACTTGCCGATGAAAAGTTATTCCTATGCACTTTGCCGTGTTCCTTGAGTTATAATACCTCAACACACACCAAGGCATTTTTTTAAGATTTTTACATTACAGTGTTTTTGATTTTTAATTGTCGGAAGTACAAGGCCCGAAACAACTAGCAAGTGACTAAGTGAGGTGCAGCGCGGTCACCGCAGTTGAACTGGACAAAGTAAGATTGTGCGGTGTCTTCTCTAGTACGTTAGTACATAAAGATACACTAATATTTTATAACTCGAGAAGAAAAAATATGTGTATGACATTTTAGTGACTGTGCCTTTTACTCGGGACTATGACAGCATCCGAAGCATATTACCACATTTGGAGGAAGGAGACAAGACCAGTATAGAAAATGCCCTGCTTGGAGTGAATCAACTCATACTCAGTGAGTGGGGCTACCAAACTGCCGTACAAATCATACTGGTAAGAATTAGGAAATTATGGTAAAAATCTTAAAACGAGTCGCCTCGATAGGGTTTTTTTTTTGAAGGGGGGAGGGGTGATGGAGAGGAACTGTCATAGTCTTCTTTTTACAATCAATCGCTTCTGTCCAATATCTCGAGAAAGGTGAGTTGGACGTCATCAGTCAATAGGACATTTATTGTTCATCTAACACCTTAATATAGTAGCTGAGAGAATCTATATATTCTCTTGTTCTCTGAATGAGTTCACAATGTTATATGTTATACGTAGATAGATAATTATGGAAATTCTATCCTATCGCATTAGACGTTGTTTCTGTAATGATAGGTTAAGTTTTTTGATAAATAAATAAATAAACACCTTTCTAGCTATTTCCAATAAAAAAAGCGGGGGGATACAAAAAAATTCGAAAATTTTTCATTAGTCATATTGCCTGCCGGCGGCAGCTAAATTTGCTTAAAAACATTTCGGGCGAAACCCAAAGATACCTCCACAACCTCAATAGACTCAAAAAAGGCGACATGGCAATTTTCTGTTTGCATATACATGGATGACATCATTGTTTTTATTAATTTTCATAAATTCATTATAATAAACTACACGTTTCCGCGCGTGGGGATGTTTTTAGTTTCTCCCCTCCCTTCCTACCCCACGCAAGTTTTGGTACCTCCTTTCAATAAATCAATCAACATTTTTTTTGTACCATATAATGTAGCATAAATTGTTGCTTTACCAGAGTGTAAAAGGGTTGATTGACCATATATCCCATACACTCAATATGAATGGAAGAATTAGTTATCGCTTTATTAAGGCCAAAAATAAAATAAATAGTTTAATTAAAACTTCTTGCCCAGTCAAAATGTCACCTCTATTGTCCGGTGATTCCCCATATTTATATTTACTATATAATATTGGCCAAATTATTGTGTAATATTTCCATATAAGTATGTAGTATAATAAATGTATAAAATATTTTAGGTGACTGATGGCAGCTGTGGTGTTGGTCCCATTGGCCGTAACCGTGTCATCCAAGCCCTGCCTTTGCCTCCATCGTACCCCGCTCGGATACATGTATTGCCTGTTGTGTCTCCACAAGATACTTGCTTGCATCATGGTAAGTTTTTAAATTTTATTTTGATTATGGCCTATGAAATATTTGGATAATGGATTATGAAATTTACAAAGATTTCCACTATATAGGTTTCAAATCTTGGACCAAACATTGTTTCTTCTAATGTGGAGCTAGACTGACTGGGCTCTGCTGATTGCTTTGGAGCCCAGGGACTGTTTTCCTACTTTTACAACTCAACTTCACCCAGTCTTCGAGACTTTGTCTTCTTTGTACGAATACAAAAATAGAGCAAAAATTTCGAACAATGTGATTGGTCAATTCTCAGCCTATCTCACTTCACTCAGCTCTGTATCAGTGAATACTCTGCCTCAACAATAAAAAAGAGAATGGGTGTATCTTTAACTTATTTAGACTTACATATAATAAATTAATGTAAATACATGGAACACATGGGTGCTGGCAGGGAGGTGCAATGTGGTGCACTCAGAGTTAAGCAAAATGTAATCTAACTACCATTACATTTTGTAGTTAGTAGTTACAATTACTCGACTACAGAAAGTAATCGAAAAAGTAGTTGGAACATTTTAACGACTAACTACAAGTTGTAGTTGCAATTACGATTACATGACCAACTACTTTTTGCAACTACATATTTTATCAAAGTTTTTATTTATTTATTCCTTCTCATGCACAGTTATTTTTAGAGTTGCGTACCTTAAAGGTAAAACTATTACTGTGACTTTGCTGATCATCTGTCAGTCTGTTGATAGGGTGTATCTCATGAACCGTGATAGTAACACAGTTAAAATTTGACGTCGCAGACGATGTATTTCTGTGACCGCTATAACATTAAATACTAATAACAGAATAAAATTAATGTTTTAAGGGGGTTTCTAACAACAACAAACTTGATTTTTTTACTTGTTTTTGCTCAATATTCAAAACGGCATGAGGCAGCTAAATATTCACAAAATATTTAGATATATATTAACATTAAAAATAAATAATTAAATTAAATCGTAACAAATATTTAAGGGCTCCCATACAACATTTTTTTGCGAATTTTATAGATAATGGTTCGGAGCCCTACGTGCGCGAGTCCGACTCGCACTTGACTGGTTTTATTATATATAGGTATACAAACTATTACTTTCGCGGTCCACCCTGTACACATACTTTATTATATAACCATCTGTGTGCCTAATTTCAGCTTCTTTTTTTATTGAGGCTTCAATCACATATTGTTACTATTCCAGCCTCACGAGGAAAGTCAAAGGTGGGATCAGCTTATCTTTCAGCCATAGCAGCTCTTCAGAATGCATATATGGACTTGGCTCCACCTGACAAAGGCGAACTTAATGTTACATTGAGACCGCCACTATTATAGGAACACCATCCAGAATTCGACCCAACTAATTATAATCTTATATTAACTTTTGAACTAACGCACTGCATATTTAAAACATAAAATTACAGGATTAAATACGTATAATATCTTTATACTTCCTTTCCTACCACGGCCGTTGTAACACGGTTGAAACGTCTGAAGTATAAAGGTTAAACTCTTAATCCTGTAATCTCGTAGATAAGAAACCTATTTTGATAAAAGTAATACTTTTTCAGATATAATAGGTATTTCCTCAAATCGGATCACAAATGGCAAAGTTATGATAAAATAAAAAATATTTATAAAATATTCGGTATTAGCCTATTGTTGTGACAGGGCTTGGTAAATATTAATCAATCAACGCATAATTTTATCATTACGAAACAAAAAATATATATTGTAATCGGTAGTTACCACTACATAATTTAATAATTGCTACTGCGATAAGGCCGCCTTTGCGCAAGGTTATTTTTCTTGTAATTGCTTGTATTTAACAATATATCGTTGTTGTGCAATAAAGAGTTTTAGTATTGTATTGTACATGATTACAGTAGTTATTAAACTACCAATTACTTAACGTAGTTCGATTATTGCAGTTAAACTAAATGTAGTTGCAACTACTTGTAATCGACCACATGTAATCGTAATTTGTAATCAATTTACAAAATGTAGTTAACTACGCCCAACACTGGGTGCACTTGCATCTCTCGAAAAGAAAAGAAAATACAATTATTAGGTACTTAAATATTATTTGCATAAAAACTGCATGTTGCAGAGACGTTTCCTGTTTTTTTACAATTCTCTATTTGACAGAAAATCCAAAAACATACAATGAGTGCTAGTTTTTTTCTCAAATGTGTTGAGTCACATACCTTAACTGAAAGTAAAAAGTCTGTGCCGATTGATTTAAATTAATTTTAAAATCAAGTGTAACTTACCATGTTATTTTTCTTATAAATAGAATACAGGGTTTTGTATTGTATATTTAATCTTTATGTCAAATACTTCATCAACAGCTATGCCGCTTTACCAGAAGATTGTAGACTTAGCAGTCAACACTACAAGTGGATCAAATCTAAGCATAACAAGAGGTGCTGTTTTCTGTCCAGAGCAACTCACTGTGCCCGGCGTAAGAATCTGCAATTTACTTCATAAAATGCCTACTGAAAAATTATCCGTGGGTGGTAAAATTCCAAAAACAGGTTTTTTTTTTTACTGTGGGAAAGAATAAGATTCATTAAAATAAACAGGGCTAAAGTTAGACTGTTAACTGTGAGGCGGATTAGAAATAATCTTATATTGTATTCTACTAATATGGAATTTTGTTTTTTTTATTGTTGCCTGCAGAAAAAAAAAACATATCCAAACATGTTATAAATCTGAAAGATTGTACGTTTGTTACGCACGGAAAAACGGCTGAACTGAATTGGATGAAATTTAATAGGATACTTTTTATCCCGAAAAATAATTTGTTTCAGCACTCTAGTTAGAATACTTACTTTATTTGATTATTTGTAATAGACAATAGCAGCAATGACACGGCTCTGCGAGCAACATTACCAAGAGTTCTGGTGTACCTTGAAGTGTGGTCAGCTAGAAGCAAGGGTACAACTGTTCCCGGCGCCTCAAGCTGCCTCGCATGAAGGCTTGTCTGCAAGCTACACCATTTCCCATCAGCTGCACGTCGTGGGTTTCTTGAACCAGCAGGATTTAGGTAAATATTGTCCAGATATTGCCCGTTTTACAAAAAAATGTTTAAATTGCTTCTGGAAGGAGATTTGGAACCTACTTGTATTTTTCAGCAATGTTCGTAATTTCTTATCTCCTGCCAATAGATTATAAACTGAACATTTTCTATTTAAATGGACGGACTCAGCATCATAAATAAGTTGAGGTCCAAAGAGACATCAAACATTGGTTAAGTCATCAAGTGTGTATACCCGTCATAGATGTGATTGACTACATCTAGGACTGTGAATCTAAGCCAGCCAGAGTACCTACAACCATCGAATTAAAAAATTGTTATTCATTTTACAGGTACACCAATAGCAATAAGTAAACATTTAGTCATACCACAATCGCAAACAGGAGGATCCAATAGTGCCAATAGAGAAAATTATGATCCAAAAACACCAACAAAGGTATGTAATAAACTTCAGTAAACTTTATTTTATGTCAAGTATTACTTACGAGGGCGACACTGAAAGTCTTTAGAACTGACCACTTGTAAACAGTATAATAAAAAAATAAGTTTAAATTTTGAAAATGGAACTCTTTTTCAATATTATTGAGTATGTATTTTATTAATTTGTCATTTGCTTTACGATTTGGCGGCAAAATGAAAATTGTCTGTATGAATTTAACGCGAGAAAATTTTCGTGCAATGATTTTTTATGACTTTCGTTGTCATTTAAGTTATGATAGACTTCGATTGGCCTTTCACGATGAAGCCCCATCTCGTGCCACTGTTTACAACTGGTTTAATGAGTTCAAACGTGGTCGCACTAATCTCACCGATGATCTGCGTGAGGGTCGGCCTTCTGCGGCGACGACTGAAGATAACATCAGTGTTGTGCGGCGTATGATAGACTGACAAAAGAGTGACCTATCAGCAGATTCGGGCAAGTTTAGGCATCGGTATGAGCAAAGTGCACAAAATCCTGCATGAACATTTAGCGGTCAGGAAGCTTTGTGCCCGGTGGATACCTCACAATTTGACCCGAGGCCCAAAAAATCCGTCGTGTTGATTGGTGCCGTGAAATGGTTCAAAGATTTAACGGAGGTGACACAAATGCTGTGTTTGACATACTTACGGGTGACGAAAGCTGGATTTACTGTTATGATCCCGAAACCAAAAGACAGTCTGCTCAGTGGGTGTTTCCTTCCGAGGAGTTGCCAACTAAATTGAAGAGAGGTCGAAGCGTGGGAAAAAAGGTGGTGGCCTCGTTCTTCGGAAGGACCGGACATTACGCGACAATTGTTTTAGAGGATCAACAAACAGATACTGCAGAATGGTATACTAACAATTTTTTGCCATTTGTCTTGGAAAAAGTTGGGGAGAAACGACCTCGCAGTAGGATCCTCCTTCACCACGACAACGCCTCGTCGCACACCGCCAGGCGAACGATCGACTATTTGGCGACATCAAACGTGGAATTACTAGGTCACCCGCCATATAGCCCCGACCTCGCACCTTGCGATTTTTATTTATTCCCGAAAATAAAAGAAAACCTTCGAGGAAAACGTTTTATGGACGCCGAGGAAGTAGTGGCTGCGTTTCAAAACGCCGTCGAAGAGACCCCTAAAGACGAGTGGGCAAAGTGGTTTTCTCAGTGGTTCCATCGGATGCAGAGATGTATTGACGTGAAAGGACACTATTTTGAAAAGATGTAATAAAAGGAATAACTTGCACACTAGGTGCTCAGTTTTTGATTTTCTAAGAACTTTCAGTTTGACCCTCGTATAAGTAGATCAAATTGTGAAATTCAATTTTTTACCGAACAGGAAGGCTCCAGCACAGATGGGTCAGCTAATGAAGAAGACATGTCAGATCCTAGCAAGATACCGAACTTCTGTGTCTTGTTACATGGCGCGTTAAAGGTATACAACTTAAAACCATAATAAAATCTTTTATAATGAAGTTTAAGACAAATTCTCTGTAATTAAATTTGGTTTTAGCCAATTGATATCATGTAGAACATGCGAAAAATATCTAATTTATATTCCGTGTCTTGTTTATAGGTTGAAAGTATGACGGCAATAGTTCAATTGGGCGCGGACTGGTGGGGCACGCTAACAGCCTGGTGTGAAGCGTCCCGCGCGCGGCGATCGTGTCTGCTGCTCAGTGTGATGCGGCCTGGAGCCTCCGCCGCGCCCTGGCTGGGCCCGCTCGACCAGCTGGGCGTGGCCGACGACACCAGCCCTGGTGAGTCACACGTGTACAGCCTGCAGCAACAGTGGCAGCTCCTGTCTGCTGCTCCCTGGCTGGGCCCCTCTGCGTTCTGACATAGATCTGCAGTCCTGTACGATTTTTGTATGACCTAAATTTTGATTGTATTTGTCATTAAATATAGCTTTTTCTTAAGCTTTCGGAATATAGTGCCTAAAACAAAGAGTAATATCAAACGTTTTGTTTCCACAGCGGAAACATTCCCTATCCGTTCGTGGCGGTCGTACATCAGCGGCGGGTCCGGTTTTGCGTGGGCGCGTCCGCATGCGCTGCTCGCCGACGTACAGAAAGTGCTGCGGCACGCGCGAAAACTCCCGGACAAAACACAGCATTTGTATAAGGTGGATATTTCTTCAAGTACTACGACCAGTACAATCTATTTCTTCGTGAGACTTTTAAAAAGTTTAGTAAATGGGCTATGGTGGTCCTTCAAGCCGGATCAAAAGAATTTCAGTTCATATTTGGAGTCATAATCCGCATGTATGTGAAATAAAAAATCAGAGTATATAAAATCAAATATTTTTTTTTCGTGTTACTTAGAACTTAGACTTGCGGAAACAGTGTACTACACTGTTTCCGCAAAACTTACATCAAATAATTTAATTACAACACCTAAGCAATCTCTTACAATTCTAATGATATACCTATGTACAGTACAGCCAACGTCATTAAAACTTTTCACGTCACGGTTTTTTCTGAAAAACACTCGCTCCGCGCCACGGCTTAAAAATGCGTAATTTTATGTAGTGTTGAGAACTAAGAACAAATGAACTTAATGATAGTTGTAAAAGTCCGCTGTATGATAAATTACTACAACTATTATTACGCCATTAAAACATTTTAGGCAATAACAAAAAACAAACACGTTTTGAACACTGAAATACAGAAAAAAATATCTTACAAACAAGTTCGTTTAGCATCACTAGTAGTCTGATTGATATACATATGTGAATTTGGCACATTATCCATACTAATATTATAAATGCGAAAGTCTGTCTGTCTGTCACGATTTCACGGCTAAACCGCTGAACGGATTTTGATGAAATTTGATATGATTATAGTCAAAGACTCGGGGTCAAACATAGGCTACTTTTTCACGCAGGCGGAGCTGCGGGAAACAGCTAGTTACGTGTATTTTTAAGTCTTGATCATCCGGTCATAAAAATCGACAAAAATCTATGACTTTTTATTATTATTAGACAAACCATTTCATAATGTTTTCTTATGTTTTCGCGATTGTTATTCATTAAATTAAACTATTTTAATACGGTTTTATCGCGTTTATTACTTATTTATTTACACCTGACGTTTCAAACACTTTACAGCGTTCATGGTCGCAGGCAGACTAAGTTAACATTTGTCTTTGATGTCATAAGATTACAAAACTACCGCCCGAAATTTTTATTGGGAACTATTCCGATTCACGCAGTATTGGCTCACAGTATCTAAGGGTCTTGCAGTCTGCTTCCGAGTTTGCGATTTTATTAAGTTAATGACTGGGTCCCAAGCTGGCGGTACCTGCCATCCATCCTCTCTATTGAAATTAGGATGTTTTTTAATTTCAATAGCTTCACGTAACATCCTTGGAATGAATCTGTTTTCCTTTGCAAGGACTTGAGGATTATCAAAACGCATATAGTGGTTGGGTTTGTCTAGAGCACGCTCAACCAAGTCTGCAGTCTGTGAACATGCTCTAGACAAACCCATGCGTTTTGATAATCCTCAAGTCCTTGCAAAGGAAAACAGATTCATTCCAAGGATGTTACGTGAAGCTATTGAAATTAAAAAACATCCTAATTTCAATAGAGAGGATGGATGGCAGGTACCGCCAGCTTGGGACCCAGTCATTAACTTAATAAAATCGCAAACTCGGAAGCAGACTGCAAGACCCTTAGATACTGTGAGCCAATACTGCGTGAATCGGAATAGTTCCCAATAAAAATTTCGGGCGGTAGTTTTGTAATCTTATGACATCAAAGACAAATGTTAACTTAGTCTGCCTGCGACCATGAACGCTGTAAAGTGTTTGAAACGTCAGGTGTAAATAAATAAGTAATAAACGCGATAAAACCGTATTAAAATAGTTTAATTTAATAAACCATTTCATATTACTTTTTGACCAACAACATTGGAAACATAAAATAGAAATTGTATTAAGTACAATAGGCTAGTTTCCAGGGTCAAAAGACTATCATTAAAATTAGTCCGTCATTTAGGGACTCAAAATATTTTTTTTTCTTTTGTCAATTGAGCGATAAATTATAAGGATATAACGCATCAAAGTTTAGGAGTGCTACACTTTTTCGCAATATGTGACGTCACGAGCCCCCACTCCTTGGAGGAGACTGAGGTCGAGAAGCGACGGTGTACATCCCGGGGCATGATGAGTTGCTTGGAGTGGTAGGATTGATAAGTTACATGCCTCAACAAACGAAAGAAGGGAAGAGCAGCGGAGGCTGTTTTTAGGCAGGAAGGTGTTGAAATCCCCCATAATGATAATTTGATTATAAGACGGCGTTATGTCTTCAAAAAGAGTCAGTAGTTAATGTCATCAGATGGACTGTAGCAAACGCCTAAAAGGACACTGGTGTGATTCAGCGTGACCTCAAGAAAAATGTACTAGTTCATGAGAAAGAAATTTAATTTGGGAGATACGAATAACATTATAAGTGATATTAGAACGTAGATAGATAGCGACGCCACAACCTCTCTTATCAGTACGGTCATTGCGAATGAGCTGAAACCCAATTCCAAGGATGTTACGTGAAGCTATTGAAATTAAAAAACATCCTAATTTCAATAGAGAGGATGGATGGCAGATACCGCCAGCTTGGGACCCAGTCATTAACTTAATAAAATCGCAAACTCGGAAGCACGACTGCAAGACCCTTGGATACTGTGAGCCAATACTGCGTGAATCGGAATAGTTCCCAATAAAAATTTCAGGCGGTAGTTTGTAATCTTATGACATCAAAGACAAATGTTAACTTAGTCTGCCTGCGACCATGAACGCTGTAAAGTGTTTGAAACGTCAGGTGTAAATAAATAAGTAATAAACGCGATAAAACCGTATTAAAATAGTTTAATTTAATGAATAACAATCGCGAAAACATAAGAAAGGCATTTAAGTTTCGCTTCACATTAAATATAAATATTGACCTATAACCTTGGGTTTTAAATTTTTTGGTTATGCTGTATTTTCATTGGTACATCACTAATGCCTTAACTATGTTGTAAATATCAGACTTTGGTGCTTCGTCCACAATAAATATTTCTTTTTACCCCTTTTTTTGGTATACCCAAGTCAATGGCGGCGCTGGCACGAAATTGATTTGTCATTTATATAAGACCGTGGCGTTGAAAGAGATAATGAAAATCAAATGGTTGTCAAGATCTCTAAAATATTTGTTATATGATTGCGTTGGTATTTGTTTGGTCGGGTTGTTAAGTATTGGATCGATCGTATGCCTAGTTGCCAGTAAAATAAATTAGTTCCAATATTTTTCCGCATTATGGCGAAGGTTACTATTTTAATGGTCGGGCTGTAAATGTTTTTTTTTTTTTAATAGGAATTAAATCGTCTTCGGAGGGGTGCAATCTCGCTAGGTTTCTCGGAGCTGCTAACGTGCGTCGGCGGCGCGCTAGAACGCGAATGCGCCGCTCTGCCGCCGACCGCGCCGCCGGAGTGCGCGCTACAACTTGCGCACGCCGCCGCCGCACTGAGAGACCCAAGAACTGCGCTTGACATCAAACATGTCGTCCAACCATTGGCTGCCAATTTTACTGTTACTACTATGAATCACTGATAAATTATTATATTTAAGAAGTAGGAAATAAATTATGTTTTTATAACGAAGCCTTTTTATTAATAGCAATATTTTTCGTCGCATGAGTCGCGTCGTCTGCGGACACATTGCTGATTTTGTATGAAAGATACGTACATGCGACTGGTAGTGTACGGGTAGCGAATCTCAAGTTTCATTGGAATAGCGCCGTGTGCGCCATGATGGGACCATGGTAATCCACTATCGCCCGCCTGTAACATGTTATGGCGCGATCACACTTGACCTATTTGCCCAAATATTTGTATTAGAATGTTTTGCCAAAATAGATACAAATAAAAAAAACTTGTGGCACTCGGGGACTGCCGCGGTAAAGCTATTGCATAGCATTTTTTATCAACTTACACAAATTTGCTTGTAAGCCTACATGGTAGGCGGAGTGGGAGGTGTTAGGTTTTATTTTCGTTACGGCATTTCTTGATTCGGTCGCCGAGCTCAAAACCCGCGATAAAAGCTATGCAATAGCTTAAAAATAATATTTTGGCAAAGCTCTTTGTTATGGTTCTGTACACGGTTTATGTTAGTAATTCTGTATCTCCAGGGTATCAATTCTTTTACATAGTGCACAATTGAATCGTAATTGGATCGCACTGATAACTTTTGACGTTTCTGGTATTCTGTTACTAATTTTAAGACCAATCGTATTCCATTGGCATGCCATTGAACTGCAACTGGAAAAAATTTCTAACCAAAATATCATCAACTCGGTACTCTGTTATTTATTATATTTACATTATTGCTACTACTATTAACTCAATTTATTTTTATCATTCATAAGAAACGTTTCACTACCAGAAACGGAAAACAGAAATATTTTTTTGATAATTATGCAAGATATAGGCCTTTGAAATTCGGTGGAAGGGGAAACTGTAAAAAAAGAAAAGAGAAGGATACACTGTGTGTGCAGAGACGTCACTGCCACTTGGTTTCGTGCGTACACAAGAGATAGCAAGACGTCCCCACCACGCTCCCACTTTTCTTCTTGAAAAAACTTTAAAATCCAATTACTTTTGTTGTTTTCAAAATCGGTTACTTTTTGGTGTTCTTATTGTTTCGCATGCAAGTATTGCCCAAGTATGAATACAGTCAAGTAGCCTATTACCTACATATTAGTTTCAAACAAAATTGTGTTAGCAGAATACCAATATTGAGCATATCAATGGCTAGTCAACTAAAAAATTTATTGTGTATATTATATATTTTATTGATAGAATAGACTATTTCGGAGATACAATTTAAACAAAAAAATTCTTAAAATTATATTTATTTTGTTATTTAATTTTAAAGATTTTATAGTGATGACGTCACGCAGCTATAATGGCCATTTCGAACTGCAAGAAAGCAAAATTTACTAAGGTATTAAAAAATATATATGTCAGTGTCAAATGTCAAAGTCAAGATGGACCGCTAGCCGCGAGTTGGTTTCTTGTTTGTCAACGAAATGGGGTACCTAAATATTTGACAATTGCCAAATATTTAGGTACCCCATTTCTCGTATCTATTGCATATTGGCCTGTTTATTGGACTTTACGGCAGTCTCTTCATCCGTTTACATCTGATTTTTCAATAATTGGACACCGCTTCTTCATTATAATGTATGAATGAATGTAATTAGGTTATGTTTACTTGAACAGAGATGACATTTGACATGGGTGACAAGTACGTGAAGCGCTTAGTTAGCGCTACCAAACAAAAAATATTTATTCACTACGCTGTGCTGCCAACCTAAAAAATTAAATGTGAATAGCCGGAAGTTATCCGGCTACGTCATACGTCAACCTTGCTAAAAAATGAAAGTCATTGGGTTTTCTGCGATTTTCTTAAAAAATACTTGCTTAACTAAAGATCTGATTAATGTAATCTGTTCCCTAAGCCTATTCCTCGAAATGGTTTACGAATTAGACATTTTCATGAAAAAGTTTACTAGCCAATTGAAAATCAGTTGCATAGTCTTTTATAGTTTAACGGAAATGATCCCCAGGAGCAGGACACGTGTGTTTTTAAAAAAAATTGTCTGACATGTGTCAATGACTGTCGGCCAAGTCTCAAGTCAACGTCAATCAAGCAAGTCTTTCTAGCAAATGTTTTAAATGTTATTAATCGGTTCGAGTGATCGAGTCGTTTCGGTGCAAATGCAAAATGAAGAAATTAAAATACGATAATATCTAAAATGTGCTTACAACATACAAAATTTAATGAAAAAGATTCAGTCGTATATCAAAATGTTCAATAAAACTATTCTGAAGATTTTAAGCATTGTATGTATGTCTTGTTTACCTTATATAGCTACACTCCGCGGCGACTTCGTTTTCGATGATTCGGAAGCTGTGATAAATAATAAAGATGTTTCATCCGAAAACTGGCTTGAATGCTTTTCCAACGACTACTGGGGCACGAATATTGGCAGCAATTTGAGCCACAAATCTTACCGACCGTTGACAATTCTCACCTTTAGGTATTGTATTATTTTTTATTTAAAATTTCCGCAACATACACTTTAGATTACATGCATCTCATTCCGGTATCCTACTTACAGGTTGAACTACCTTTTGAACAATAAAACATTGTCAGCCTATGGTTTTAAATTAACAAATTTACTATGCCATGTTTTATGTACAGTATTATTATATTTGGCAATCAGAGATATCTTCAATACATTGGGTATTTCGATGAAACATGAAACGAAAGGGTTCGAGACTGCATACATAACATCCTTGTTATTTGCTGTGCATCCGATACACACAGAAGCAGTATGTGGTATAGTAGGAAGAGCAGATTTATTGGCAGGTGCAACATTCTTTCTAGCAGTCATCTTTTATAACAAAGCTATGACCAGCCAGAGATGCAGGAATCTCAACTTATTTGCTGCTATTATTATAGCAGGAATTTCATTATTATTTAAAGAAAATGGCATCACAGTGTTGGTAAGTTTATCATACTGTCTTTTACATTTTTTTACATTTTTCTAAAAAGTTCTAAGATTTGATCTTAAAAATTGTATTGTGTTTTCAGGGATTTTGCCTTTTCTATGATGTTATTACAAAGCTAAACCTAAAAAGTAAATATTATAGCTTCAATGGATTAAGTGTTAATCATTTTGTTATACGAGCATTTTTTACTTTATTTTCGCTAATAATATTTTTATATTTACGATGGAATGTGATGGGAGCTGCAAAACCTATTTTCAGTAAAACTGATAATCCTGCTGCATTTACAAAAGATATTTTTACAAAGGTATGTTATTGATAAGTCAACCCATTTATAAGACACCATTGTTACCATAGAAATAAGATTAGATAGAAGGATTTAGGATGAGGGCGTTTTCTGTGTGCCAAAGGTAAGTCTCGCCATTTAAAGTTAAGACTCAAGAAGCTTAACTGGACATTGCACTAGTTAACTAATTTTATTTCTGTGTTGGTTACATTGTTGTTTGTACATGTTAAGCTGTTATGAAATCTACTGCTTAAGAAAATACCACCTATTCTGTTGATAGCGATTTTAATTTACTTGTATCTTTGTGCATATGGTAGCGTATTCCTGAAACAGAGGCATTTCCAAAGGAGGTTAACATGCTCTTTCATCATTTCTATGCTCTATAACATAAGTCAACTATTATTTTATTAATAAAAAATTGATAATTAAATATATATCAATTTTACAATTGATATGTCTAGGAATTACATTTTATTAACAAATCATATTTTTCAGGTTTCCACATATAGTTATTTATATTATTTAAATTCTCTTTTACTAATTTGGCCACAATGGTTATGCTATGACTGGTCGATGGGATGTATTCCTCTAGTCAATAATATATTGGATTATAGAATAATCTTATCAATATGTCCATATATCTTCGTGTTATTGGTTGTATTAGCAGTATTTAATATAAGAAATAAGAATTTAACTAAAAGGTACGAAACATTCAAATTACTTATTAGAATATTAGCTCTTTCACCACCACCAAATAAATTAAGTGTCCATTCTACCACAATATCAAAATTTGTAAGTTGATTGATTTATATCAGACTGTTTTGTTGAAAGGATTTAACTAGCAAAAAATTTAAATTCATTATTTTTAATGACTGATGTTTTTTAAAGTCTTGCTTTTTGTGCTGAATTTCTTTTAAAAGAATTCTTTCTTTGATTTCAGACTCCTTTTACTGGCATTAGTACTCACAGCAATGCCATTCCTTCCAGCTTCCAATATATTCTACCCAGTTGGGTTTGTGATAGCTGAGAGGATCCTATACATCCCCTCAGCAGGGTACTGTCTCTTTGTAGCTATTGGATTGAATAAATTATTAACAAGAAATAAGTTGTACAAGGTAAGGTTTTGATTGATAATGGTGTCGGGTATTAGCTTTTTATTAAGTCCTTCAAAAGAACTACGAAAGGAACTAGTGAGAACAAAGGTTTTTATTAACTGCCTCTGTTAAGGCGTCCACCATAGACCCGGAGGTCGTGGGTTCGATTCTCACGGGAAACATACTTTGTTTACTTGTTTCCAGTTTGGTTAGAACATTGCATGTGGGAACCACGTCAGAGGCCGAATGGTGGTTCTGTAAAAACTATACCACCAAGGCGTAAAGGGTCGATTGACCATATAACCCACTCGATATGATGATGATGATTATTTGCAGCTTTCATTACTGCTGTTATAACAGCTTGACTGTTATTACTAATTCCTTTTTATCCTATACAAATTGTTGCATATGGACTCTAGCATTATTCTCAGAGGGTGGTGGTACGGGGCACGGGGTTTCCTACTAATCAAATGTCATGTGTCCGATGGCTGTTTTGCCAAAGACATTAGACAGTGACCCAATTGCCAAAACTCCATACTTTCGATTAGTGATAAGTTCGAGCGTCCGATTCACCAGAGCGCAAGGCAATACTTTACAAAACGAAAAATGTAAAAAGACAAACCAGTAGGGTTTAATGTCTATTTATCTATGTATGTATAGGTTCTACTTAGATACCAATAACTTTAAAAAAACATTCTTTTTTACAGACTGCAGTTTTTTTATTCTCTATATTGATAGTTTTTAATGGGCTAAGATGTTTTAAGAGGTCCTTGGATTGGAGGAATGAATATCAACTGTTTCTGAGCGGTCTGTCTGTCTGTCCACTAAATGCTAAGGTGCATTATAATGTTGCCAAAGCTGTTGATGCGAAAAATATGTCAAATTGGGCCATTTCTGAATATAAGGAAGCTATAAGGTAACAGAAGTAATTATTTGAAAAACTCTTTAACTTTTAAATACATGGTTGGCATGTAATTTGTTGTTATTGAAAACATGTTTTTATGTTTTAGTTTGTATCCAGAATACTATCAAGCCATGAATAATTTGGGCAATTTACTTAAAAGCAAACGGTTTTTTGGAGAGGCTGAATATTATCTCAAATCAGCAGTAAAGATTAAGTAAGTTTTACTTCAAATATCTCACAAGTCACGAAGTTACGAATGTACATTTAAAATGTGGAAACTTTTGTTGTTAATAACCAGTACCCGCCAAATCTATGTCAACCAGGAAACACGCTCGGATGAAGAAGATCATCTTATAGGTAATAAGGCGTAGTCGTCGTCGAACCCCCTAAAGGTGGACAAACCCAACTTATAGGTAAGGCCCAATATGAAGCAAATGACATTTCCCGTACATTTGACATACCTAAGCAATATTTCTTAAATTTATATCTTTTTATAAAAAACGTAAAAGGCGGTCACCTTCGGGATCACAATACAAATATTTTTTCCCCGATGTATATTTACAGAGACATATGGAATAAAAATCATTTTTAAATATCATTTCATAACACGTTTTTAATGGTTATAGTGATTTATTTTAAAATTTTAAGAAAGCCAGCGCCTTTTTGTCTACCAAACAAACCTACAAAACATGTTTTAAAGCTAAGAATTACTTCAGGTCAAAGTTCTAGTGAATAGAAAAACATGAAATTTTGGTAGTTCTAATCTTTGGCCTTACCTTAACTTAAAATATTTTAATATACAGTGTAGTTATACCATTTTTAAATAAGTATTTTACTTAATATTTAATTTAATATGTAACAATTGCGAGAACACGTTAATTTGTCTTATAATCTTATTAAATATTATTATTTTATTTAGAAAAGACTTCCCTGCGGCGTGGATGAATCTGGGGATCGTCCTGGCCGCCATGGATAAATTCAATGAGTCTGAAGCCGCCTACAAGACAGCGCTGACTTACAGGAAGATATACCCAGACTGCTATTACAATTTGGGGAATTTGGTACGTTTTATTTAAACTTTATTGTTCCACAAGATGAACTTGTTTTTCGTCCAAGCATGCTCTCTTAGTTACGTATTGTCAGTCAAAATCCTTTATTTGGCGACACTGGTTTGGTTATTACAATGGAGCAACTGCTGTCTGACCACCGTAACCCTTTATACAGGAAAACTAGACCAACAGAAACATGACCTAAGGTGTATTAGTGGCCATCACTATGCTATCGCTATCAACTCAACTTGTACAATCAGAGAACTTAATTATAAAACAATTCTCTACCAGTCAACCATATGGAGAAAATTCTTAAGGCGTTTTTTCCTAATAGTAATCGCTTTTAAAGTTACAATTTTATGGTATTGATATCTGACATCAGAAGTACTTAGAATAAAGTACATCATTACATACCTTCTAAATTTTAAATATTGATTCCAGTATTTGGAGCTGAATAGAACACAAGAAGCAATGGAATGCTGGCAGAATGCAGTTAATTTAGACCCCAAACATGTTCTAGGTTGGACCAATTTACTTGCCTACTTGGATAACAATGGTAAATAATGATAATCTCGACTAAAGAGTAGTCCTCCCCTAACGAATCAGTAGTCGCAACCGAGCTTTATTTTATAAAGATATAAAAAAAAATGTCGTTTACTGCCACACAATTACAAGTTTTTACATGCAAAAGAAAAATAAATAATAATAATAAAGAAAAATATGAAAAGCGTGTAGCAAAGGAATGCCGCAGCTTGTGTTACCCTAGCCTCGACGACCCACCTTGCTTTTTAAGACCGCCAACACACGTTGACGCAATGCCAATCTAGTGTAAAAGAGTGTGGTTGAACCTTGATCACGATGGAGATCGGAAATCGCCCCTTAAAGGAAGCGATGTAGGGTCATCCTACTTCTTTCATCCTAAATCCCCCCTGCCGCAATCACTATTCTGACTTGACTTGTTATTGCATTTCAGATAAACTTGATACGGCGTTGGACATTATACCTACAGCCCTAGGGCAATTGCCAAAGTCTCCACAAATCAATTTCGCAGTCGGCAACATCTACGGCAAACTGGACTTGTTTGAACAAGCTGAAAGCCATTTCCTAAAAGCAATCGAATTGTGGGGTAATAAGGCACAAGCTTTACATTATTCTAATCTAGGTATGTGTAAAACAGTTAAATTATCATTCTATTTGTGAGCCATTTAACCCCCAGACTATAAAACTACTTACCTGTGTCTCACTTTTCCTAAGGTTTGTTTTTCTTACAGGTGTATTGTATCATCGATGGGGAAAATTTAAAAGGGCTGAGGATATGTATAAAGCGGCTCTAAAAGTTGAACCGAACTTCCAGAGCGCACGTAATAACCTTAGACGTTTAAAAGAGAAACACAGGAAGAAAAATAAATATTAAGCAGAAACGTTATGTTTTTTTGATCATTAAAAATGCTACATTAATTTTGAGATTTTTGTCGTTAGATTATCCTATTGGGTATGCTGAAAGGAGTTCATACAAACAACACCCACACACTTGATGCATACTCAGTTAGTTATTAATCTGTATTTTTATAGATAAATCTTAATTTTACCTCGTCTTTTGTGCTACTAGAATTTTAACTTTATAAATATTTTGCATGTTTGTTGTAAATAATGTTTTGTGTAAGAAAAATTAATCAGTTATTGGCATTAGAATAGAATAATTTTATTTGCATAAAATATGGTTACAGAAATATATGTAATATTTAGTTACAGTTTAATTTGGATCTACATATTTCGCCATACATGGCATGCAAAATAATGCATTGAGAAAGGAACACCATCACAAATGACGCTCCTTTCTCAATAGTTATTAGCATTAAAATAACTAAAAATATGAATTAAATGCTGAATCAGTAAATAAAGTAAAAAAAAAAATTGGATATTGGACGACAATCATTTGACTCACCGGTTTAAAGTGAGTGATAGCATAGATTATAATGGAGCAACTGCAGTCTGATCTCCGTGTCCTTCATAAGAGGGAAAACAAATAGAATATGCTGCGAGGTTGGCCAAACCTGTCAGATTTTTGGCTGCCTTTTTCATTCAGGCCTTCAAAATCAGATGTATGTCTGAAGTGCTATTTTTCTTTCCGGTTTGTTAAAACAATTTCTTAAACTGCACTTATTTCATAATGAACAAATCGCAAAATCATCTTTTCCCAAAATGACTGATTTTCTAAATGTCTTTGTTTTTGAAAGTCATTTACAATTTGAGAGGTTTAGGTTAATCTTAAACTTAAATAAAAAAACTTATATTCTATTGAATAAAAACTCTTATAACAACGTTAATGGTGGATTAGTGCCTTCTAAACTATCCGATACCAGTTTTGGAATTTTAACATCCGCTAACATTACATACAAGTCATAAATGGCCAATAACTAAGGAAAGTTGAATTGAAAACTATTTCGAGGGCGATGAATATAGGTATGCAAAATATTTCCGTACTTAAAGATAGTGTAGCTATAAGTACAGTTTAAGAAATTGTCCTAACAGACCGGAGGCTGAATGTACCTTTTATGTCAGGCTTTACGGATTTCAGACATTTAATAATGAAGACCTATAGAAAATCAGTCATTTTGAGAAAAGTTCTTTTCGAAGTACGTACTTTATGTGGATCAGTACATTTTGAAATTCAGACCTAACCATCCCAAAGGCTATTTTTGAGAAGTATGAGTATGACTCGCAGGAAACGGTCGAATGATTTTAATCCGACATAATTAGTCAAAGTTTTTTATTCGGCTTATCAAAAATAATGTTCCTTAGACGCGTATTATTAGCACCAGTCACGCCGCAACCGACGAGTGAGTTGGACGTCTAGATAAATTTAAAATTCAATGTAAAAGCAGTGTCAAACTGTGTAAAAATGATACTAAAAGAAATAAAAAGAAGATACTGGTATTACATATCATCAATTACTCATGAAAATAAAACCCTAAAATATTGCGCTAAGTACCGCTCAGTGCTTAATGTTGCCATCTTCTTATTTCTTCAATGCTGGTCTGGGAGAAAAGTAAAAACGTGGAATGTACTAGCTTCTTCTCCTCCCGCGCAGACCATACAAGCCGGCCGAGGGAATGGGCGAAAATCGAAAAAACAATACCTATCAGTAGGCGATGCGACTATATAGTAACCTATCACTATTTTGATTCCATTTTCCACCTTTGCGCCCACTAACCACGGAGTAATAACAAAGAGATGGCATATCGAGAGCTTCCTAACAAAAATTGTGTGAGGCTACACGGGCCGGAAGGCAGACGTGAGGGGAGCTCGGGTTGGTCCGTGGCTCCGCCCCATGAATATATAGATCAAGATGGATGCACGCATACAATAGGCTGATGTCAAAAAATTTGACCTGAATGCATTTCGTTACCCAACTCTTTTTCTAACTCGTGTTAGGATGTGAATCTGGGTGTCCATCACAGCACTTGATAACAACCCCAAAAGTTGGAAAAAATGATAAACAATAACGTAGCAATATAATCTTTATTTTGAGGTAGATTATTATTAAAAAATGAATAAATTTGTTCGGTTGCATGAATGGAATCACTGGACGATGGGTCCAAAACGACTAAAATTTCACGGTGTAGAGAAACTTGGTTATCAATTGGCTAGTAAACTTTTTCATGAAAATGTCTAATTCGTAAACCATTTCGAGGAATAGGCTTAGGGAACAGATTACATTAATCAGATCTTTAGATAAGAAACTATTTTTTTAACAAAATCGCAGAAAACCCAATGACTTTCTTTTTTAGCAAGGTTGACGTATGACGTAGCCGGATAACTTCCGGCTATTCACATTAAATTTTTTAGGTTGGCAGCACAGCGTTGTGAATAAATATTTTTTGTTTGGTAGCGCTAATTAAAGTGCTTCACGTACTTGTCACCCATGTCAAATGTCATCTCTGTTCAAGTAAACATAACCTAATTACATTCATTCATACATTTTAATGAAGAAGCGGTGTCCAATTATTGAAAAATCAGATATAAACGGATGAAGAGACTGCAGTAAAGTCCAATAAACAGGCCAATATGCAATAGATACGAGAAATGGGGTACCTAAATATTTGGCGATTGTAAACAAACAAAAAACCAACTCGAGACTCGCGGTCCATCTTGACTTTGACATTTGACACTGACATATATATTTTTTTATACCATAAAGTAAGGTCAATTTAATAGGTCCCATTTGACATCTGTCAATCTTAGTCTCATAGTGAAGTGACTTGTTAATTGAATACCGAGAAATATCGATACAAACTCGAAATCGATACTGATTTGGTATTATACTTTTAAAGAAATATGAATAAAAAACAAACTGTTGTAATATTAATTTAATACAAGTAAATAACTGTACATACTTCAATCAAATATCAATCCCTGTGTATATGTAATAATTTATTTTTTAAATGAAATGACATAATTTAGTTTAAAAATCCATTTATTCAGTGGAACTACAGCTATTATCAGTGTCATCATCATCACTACTGTCCGCACTTACAGATTTATTCAACTCATTTTCGATGATATTGTCAATTTTAATATCGCGTTCAAAATCACTTTCGATGATTTTCTTTGTTTTTTCAACAACCTTTTTCCAATCTTCTACAGAGACACTGTCACATGCATTTTTTAACAGCGTAAGCATTTTTCCTGTGCTGAAAGGTGGCTCGGTGTTATTTCGTGCTGCATGACCCTTTATTTGTGCCCAAATAAGCTCGATGGCATTATACTGGCAGTGGTAAGGAGGCAATCGAATCACTTCGTGTCCATGCTCTAGGACTAGTTCGTCGATAACATAGCGTGGCTTGGACGACATAGTTGTATGCACTAAATTCATTAGCTCGACTTTTAATAAATTTGGATTAACTTCCACACCATGTCTTTCGAGCCACGAAGCTATTTCATTCTTTTTATTGGCTTGAGTTGGTGGTTTGTCAACCTGTACCGAATGGTAAGGAGCATTGTCCATTATAATTTTTGAGGGGTTTTCTAGGCTAAGAAGTAGTTTTACAAACCATTCTTTAAAAACATCAAAGTTTATTTCTTCGTGATAGTCACCTGTTGATTTGGATGCAAATGCTAGGAGGCAATCTGGAATAAATCCTTGTGAAGCTGAACCCGCATGACATATAATAAGACGGGCTCCTTTTCCTGATGGTACTTTTGATGTTGAGGCTGCTGTATCATCAGTCCACGTCCGTGAGACTGTATGGTTTGCATTTAACCATGTTTCGTCAACAAATACAACATTGTCCCAATCTGTAATTTTCAGAACTATCATAGCGTTCTAGGAGAATTTTCCGCTTGTCTGCCTTTTTATATCTAAATCCAATTGATTTCAAAACTTTTGACAGTGACGTTCTTCCGCCAGAAAATAAGCCTGCCTCATCTAATGAAATAATTAGTTTCTTCCTTGTAGGATATTCCTTTCTTGAGTAATATCCATAAATGTGGTTGCGAATTGCAGCAGCATCAAAATTGTCAATACCGACAACTTTCTTCTCTCTCTTTCTTTTTTTCGGTGTTCGTAATCTATTCTCTTCCAAACCTGAGGGTCCATATTTCTCGTTGAGAATTTGCGTTACAGTCTTCTTCCCTATTCCTAATGCATCAGCAACGCGATCCCTCGTTTGTGTCACAGGCAAAAGAGGCCCACCGTTGGCCGACTCACGTTCGAAATAAGTGTATAATTTTACCACTTGTTCGCGAGCTTGGCTGTTTAAGGTTATTCCTCGTTTAGACATGGTTAAACCAGAACAAAGTCCAAATAATAAGCAATCGGAGTCCAAATGATAGCCAGGTAAACGTTTGCGGAAGATCCGATCAGTAAGAAAAGCCAGTTCAAAAGATACTATGGGATACACGGAAACCGCACAGTCACTTCGCACTACAGTGGCGTCACTGTAGGTTTAAGTGTTGCCAGGAATAAGTTATACTAAATACTATGAGTTTATACTAAATATTTTAATATAAAGTTATTGCATATGTATTCCAGTATAATTGTAATTAAACATATTTCACAAATAAACAATTTATGGTTTTATATTTTTTCGTACACACGTAGGTAAGTCATTACACATACATAAATCATTATATCGATTCAACTAATTCGGTTTTGTCGGGTTTTTTTTGTGGTACATCTCTAGTGAAAAAAAAAAGGAAAAAGCGATAATCGAGCTGACTTTGTAGTGACGTTTAGATTTAATTAAAAAAATAGCTTCCTTTGTATTTTACATACATTCAAAATGAATGTCTCTTTAATCGAAACAAATGGTAATAATACCGTTTTCTGTCATCACTATACAATAATTTATGAATTAAACAGAAAATGCTTAAAAAATTAATTAAATCTCACTTTTGCAAAAACAAATAATTGAGTACCCGCCGTTACAAGTACACATTGTTGAATTTAAATGAAGTGTCAAATGTGACCTATTAAAATGGTCCTACTTTAGTAATTTTTGCTTTCTTGCAGTTCGAAATGGCCATTATAGCTACGTGACGTCATCACTATAAAATCTTTAAAATTAAATAACAAAATAAATATAATTTAAAGAATTTTTTCGTTTAAATTGTATCTCCGAAATAGTCTATTCTATCATTGCTATGCCATTTTTATACTACATACTATTTTGTATCTGGATTGAGATTAAATCATGGAGCATTTGCATTTATTTTATCATAGATATGATCCGGGTTCTTTAATCCACGTAAATAATCATTGCATAAAAACTACAACCAATGTAGTTACATTTGGTAGAAAGAAGGTTGTTCTTATCTGACCTGTCATAAATTTTGACAGTTCACTTTATGTAAAGTACCACTAAAATATAGTATATTATTTCCGAAATAACATATATATTTTTCAGAAAATTTAACATTATTTAAAAGAAGATATTAATAAATCAATATATATTTTAATATTTCTCCTGCCGACATTTTGATAGGAACGCAACCAAAAAAAAAAAAAATATTGAACGCAACCATAAATCTTCATCACAATCTAGTGATGTAGCGATAACATTGATAAACCTAACGATAGTTGTCAGGTAGAATATTACGATATCTTTGCCATTGAGTTAGCGAGATGTCACGCGCGTCCCACGCCACCGATAAGTTCTCAGTAGGCCCTTCAGGCACAATAGTGTCGGCCCTTATGGCATTGAGCGTTTGCTACCGCTCGCGAGTTTGCATCGCTCGCTTGATCAAAGGCAAAGCCCATGGCCGAGGTTCGTCCCAACTGGGAGCCCCTTGTGCATTTGCCGAAAAGGCTGAGTGGTTAATAGCCCTAGCCTCAAACTGTCCCGCTGTAAATTTAAAAGCTCACAGAAGCTAAAATTGTAGGTCCGTAAGAAAAGAAAAAAATCACGCGCGTCGCGCTACAGAGAGACAAATCGATATCATCGACTCATGACATTTTCGATAAAATCGTTGCATCAGTGTCAGTTATTAAAGTAAAAAGATACATTTATACGACCGAGCATGTTTCCAAGAGGCCGATTCTCAGAAACACAACTTAATTGTAGCGTTTCGACAAATCTCTATTTAAAATAAAAACTTAAGCTTTACAATACAAAATAATGCTATTATAGAAAATGACGTAGACTACGCAAATGTCTATTGAAATTCCGTTCACGAGACCTAAATGTATGATATATAATGTCGAATAACAATAGTTCGATATCGATCATTTCGTGTAGGTTCCATTGTCAATCGACCCATGTGCACCATGGTATTCGACTCACCGATTTTGCGTAAGTCACACTTAAAAAAAATTAGTAATAACGCTAGATCGTTTATGTGTCAAGTCAGTCGTATAACCAGTAGAGAGAGAGAGAACGTAGAGAGAAAACATTGGCAAGAACGATATAGCGCCGTATATATTAATTACATATTATTAACACTGAATGACATTTCTACAAAATAATAAGAGACATGTGAGCATGTCGACCGACAAATCATTCGTTGCATCTCGCAGTTTAACAGTAGAGAAATGTCACTGGAGAGATGACTGAGACTACTATCATTTCACAATGTTAAAAAAAAAAATTTACAAAATCAATAGTATTAGGACCTAATTTCGACAAACGAAAGTATCGATAGTTTTGCAGCATCTTCATAGGACTATTACTGGTACAAACTATTTATCAAGGTGTGCCATAGTTAAGTTCAAATACCATAACGTGTGCACAAGTTATGTTTCACTATACTACGTTAAGACTCGAGAAGCTTAACTGGCCTGCACATGGCACTTCTACTTATTCTTATTTCTGTGGTCATCAATTAACACTTAAACGTGTCTTAATAAAAAGAAATGTTATCGTAAAATACTCGACTATCGATACTATCAATGGTATTACTTATTTAATTAAACTTTATTGTACTTTAATACAGTTGTGTAGCACAATAGGCGAACCTATTGCAAAAAGTACTTACTTATTTTTAATAAATTCCGTCAAGAGTCGATTAACCAATACAAAACCAAAAATCAGATAAATATACTGTTGTAGGCACGATGTGTTGATAGTCAATCGCGAAGGCAGCAGGCAGTCATTGTCAATGTCAAGTCTCATCATCGTTAGTTAGGCCATCCACACACGGCTCTATTCATATGCCACTTCAGATACGCTACCCCATGGAGTAATTACAAAATTACGGAGATGCCGTAATAAGCGTTTTGTAAGAAAGTGTTTACTACAAATGGTTGAAAATTTTTTGGGAATCCATTCTCCTCTGCTAACCATTTTTAGCCATTTTTGGCGAATATCTACATTTGATGGAAATCTGAAACATAAGAAATGAATGAGAATACGAACAAGAGGTTTTCAGTAAACATCTGCTATGTTGTTCGCGATATCTCAAATTCGACTTAATCTCTAAAGAGAATTGCCCTGCTGTGGTTAACCGCCATGTTTTTTCGAGTCCAACCCAATTGTGTGAAAAATCCTATTACTAAAATTTAAATAAGTATACACATGCACTTATTCCTTCCTAGCGTTTGGGTGCAATACTATCGATATGATGTTTGACAACATCGATGTCACTCCCTAAACTTCAAGAATTAGGTTGAAAATTGTGAAAATTCACGTATTTATTTTTATCAAAAATTGAATGCCTATGCATTCTAAACATATAAGTCATAAAACTTAAAGATTATTTCTTATATTTTAGTGCGGAAAAACTATCGAATCAATTAGGAAATCATGGATTTATACAGTGATAAACATCGATGGTACTTACGTGTGAAATGTGAAATTATGTGGGTTTTCTTTCTTATTTGAGTTACATTTAGGCACTGCACATAAAACCATTATTATGCGCTTCTACTGAACACTTTTTTAACACTTACAGATAGATAATTATAATTTAAATATTAGTTTTTGACAATAAATTTGTAAGGCTGCTATGGACCAATAGTGTGTTAAGAAATGGTCACGCTATCTATCTCATACGCATATCCTTTAAATTTCTCTTTCGCATTTCCCGTCTATTGGATCCATAGTCTAAGGTTCCACATGTGTTTTACGCTTATGATGTAAAATCATGGACACCCTAACTAACACATCACGAGTTAGAAAGAGAGGGGTGTGTAACGAAATGCATTCTGGTCAAATTTTCTGCCGTCAGCGTATTGTAGGCATGCGCGCTATCCCTTTTAACTTTAGATCCATGTAAGGAGGAAACAAAACAATCTGTGTCTGTCTGTCCCTCCCTGTGTCCACAAATTAAAAATATTTGTATAGATCTGTGTCCGTGTAATTTGTTGCTCTCTTCAAATAGATTATTTGGTTTATTAATATAAATTTTGATTTCCAAGTTGTAAACCTAGTCGAAAATTCATAAAAATGGATTACTCACGTGAAATTGTGTCATTACAAGGTCTAATGGTATCTGCCGATAATGTGTATACCTTTTCAAGATTGTCGGCAAGAGGCGGTGAGTTTATACTAAAAACGTGGAATTCTAAATTTTTACCACGAATTTATGTTTTTATTTTAACTATTTTTGTTTGCTTTTAGGCAATGACGATAAAGTTAAAGACATTATCAATTGTATTCGAGGGTTTTTTGTGGAGCAAAATTTAATTTCCTATAATACTTCAACAAGTAGCTCGTCAAAGAAAGTTCGGAATTTAGCCTTGTTTTTACTATTAAATGGAGACTTCGAAATTTTGCGACAAATGGCAGACATTGAGGAAATTGAAAGTATACTCTGGACGGTACCTACAATACCCAAATATTTATTGTGTGAAATATTTTGGAACCTTAATTTTGACATTTTTTTGTATGAAGCAATAGCTTTGTGCAACCCTCGGTTAAGTTTGGAATTGGCATCTGCTTTTATAGATAACATCAAGTACTACACCCCAATGGATAGTTTGATCAAATTAAGTATAATTTCCGAAGGAATTTACACAGCTATTTGTAGATTACATTTCTTTAAACTTGATAGTGAAACATTGACAGACTACTTATCCATGAACTTAAGTAACTTTGAAAATTGTATTAAGTTCTTCTGTGACCCACCAAGGGCAGAAAAGCTTGAAACCCTGAGTGAAGACAATTTATATAAGTTCAAAGGTAACCGTCTTCATACAATGCTTACAGTAGTCTACCGTTGCTTAGAATCTTTCACTGGGACACATGAGCTTTGTCCAGATGATGTTGGCATGTTATATACACATACCCATTTGAAAGGAACTCTTCTTAATGACTTTAACTTTAAACCATGTGACAGTCCAGATATAAAAATTATGGAATGTCTTGAGAAGGTTCACTTGGCTCTTTTAGATAAATTTCAATATCTTGTGATGGATATCACTGTAGATATATTTTGTACCTGGAGTGAATTTATGGAAAACAGTAAAAGTATGCAACAAACAATTGGAGAATTATGTCACAAAGTGCGCACCAAACTACTGAGTGTGAGCAGTGTGGCCGAGCACCCTGTAGTAGATATGTTGCAGCAGATCTCAAGCAAACCCACCAGTGTTAATGAACTGGTGAACACCTCAGACTACAACACTATCATTGAAAATATTAGCAATAATGAAGAAAATAAAGAAGTCTGGATAGAAGCTTTAATACAAAAAGAAAACTTACATCAGAATGAAAATTTAATTAAATATCTGTCTTCCAACATTAAACTACTAAATGAAGAACAGTCTCTCAAACTTTACAGTGTTATTAAGAATTATTTACAATCTGCAAGTAACAATGACCTTATGGTGTTGACAGTTAAAGCCTTCCAGCAATGTAATAATACCACTAAATATGAATTACTCAGCGAACATTTCTCTGACAAAGTTTTTACTGATATGACAGAAACTGAGGAGTTTCACACTTTGCTCACTGAGACATTTAACAAACTCATTGCATCTTTTGAAACTGATGTTACTAATATTCTTACACTGTTTCTTCAGAACCCTAAGCAAGTTTATTCTAAGATATTTGATTTGGCTTTAGAAAATATACATCAGACAAATATAATGATAGATGCAATAAAACTGTTACAAAGCTTTTCAAACCACTATTACACCTCTGATACAGGCCCTTGTTTAATTGTAGTAATGCAAAAGTCTTTCGAAAATTTGGATACAGAAGCTAAGAAAAACAATTTTGTATATTTTATTGGTGAATTGTGTAGTGAGAAATGTATAACTACAGCACAATTGCTGATGTTGATTGTTATGCCGAGTTTGCACAAAGCATTATTAAGTAGAGATTTAGGCAGCTTGTATGTGCTAGTCAAGATATTGAAAGATGCTTACATACTTCCGGAGTTGATGCAGTACCGAGCCCCGATGCTCGCTATGTTGGCACAGATCCTGGATGTTGTGCGTTGGAAAATCGACACTTTCGCGCAGTATGCTCCCATCACACTCCACCTTGCGTTGCAGCTGCAAACCTCGTTGATAAATACATATACAACAACTATTCCGGGTAATGTTATGTTTATAATCGTTTTAGTATTTCATTTTGCATTTTTAAATTGCTTTTTAAGTATTCCCACAGCAAGATTAAATATAATCCCATTCAAAAAACTGTTGATGGGCTAGTAGAAAATGCATTTGTTTCTTTTTGTATATCTTATTGTATGGTTAGTGATGGATTAGCGAATTAATTTATAAAGAATGTTCATAGGCTTCTCTTGCTTACAGGCCATACTACCTCCACTATACCAAAGTATAGCTTTTGCTCTTAATAAAATTTAATTTTTAGGCTGATAAAGAACTTACTGTACTGTATTTTGGCAAAAAAATGATTTGATTTTCAATAGTTTTACAATATGATAAATATGGTGCCTGAAATAGCAGAATTGTTTTAGATAATACAAATATAATTTTACAGATAAAGAAAGCAACTGGCTGAAAACTAAAGTGAAGAACTTACATCCATTAAATATGTATTATTATAGGAAGCTTTGGGACTTGCCAGGCAAGAATTTTGTTGAAATAATCAGTGGGAAATATATAAACAGCAATATGGATGAGGAACAATTAGCTACCTGGCTGTCGAAGGTAAAGTATAGAATTTTCAAGTTCATGTTTAACAGAAAAGTTTAGAGGAATAAGTATGAGTGATGTTAGAATACATTTACAATACTCTTTATTACACAAGGAACCATATTTTGTCAAAAATAAAGGGCCTTTGTCACTAAAGCAATTAGTGTCTTCCACTTGAAAGCCTTCGTTGATTAATTCAGTATTTCTTTGTAATACCCTCCTTCAAATTGGGTGCACCTGATTGTCCTAGGAGATTCCATATGTCAATATGGCGCATGGACTTAGTATATTAAACTTAGACTATGGATCCTATAGACGGGAAATGCGAAAGAGAAATATATAGGATATGCGTATGTTAACATTAGAATTAGATAGAGAGCGAGACCATTTCATATACACAATAATGCCCCATAGCGACCTTTCGGATTTCTTGTCAAAAACAAATATTTAAATTATAAACAAAATATCTAATCGTAAGTGTTAAAAAAGTGTTCAGGAGAAGCGCATAATTAGTTTCATGTGCAGTGCCTAAAATAATGTAATTTAAGTAACAAATAAAACCCACATAATTTCATAATATATTATACATAAGTACCACCAAAGTTTATCGCTGTATAAATCCCAGATTTCATTATTGTTTCAAATTTGGATAAAAACAAATATGTGAATTTTCACAATTTTCAAACTATTCTATTCTATTTTTAATTATAATGGCTCCATCGTTTAGCCAAACGATGATTCTGCCAATGTCAAAGTTTGAGAAGCACACAGTGTATGAAGTCAAAAAATACTCGTTAGGACAGATGAGGGGTTTGAAGAGCTTGTGTAATCTAAAACAAAACAAACAATTGTTAGTTTATTGTAGTGTTAGTAGAACATTCACATTGTATACAACACAGACAGTTAAAGGGGGTGTTATACAATAGAAGGACAAGGGAGAAGGTAGGGAATATAGATATTACAGATAAAAGTTTTTATTTCCAATATATTTTGACAGAACTTTAACGAAAGGGGAAATAACTAGCGTTAACACAAAAGGTATGTTAGCCGGACGTGGGATATTACAGGGAAATAAGTCGTATAGAGATGCATTCATTTTGGGGCAATCAAAAAATATATGCTCTAAAGTACCTTCATCTAGACCGCATTCACAAATTGAACTATCTTTGATACCAGAAAAACCGGAGAGCAAACGTGACCTAGACAAAGTCTTATTATGACCGAAGTTGGATGTTTGTGAAGGAAGCGGTATTTATGGAACCAGGGTCGACTGGGAATTTCTGGTTGAATTTTAAAATATTTTTTTGCTCTAGAAGCATAATTATTTATCCACAGTTTATTCCAATCTGTCTTAAGGGAGGATTGAGCTGCTATTTTAAGGTCTCTAGAGTGACAGTAATAATACTTTTCAGAACCCAGTTGTATTGCTTCTTTGGCAAACCCATCCGCGGACTCGTTTCCTGTTATTCCAGCATGACCAGGAATCCAGGCTAGAGCTACATCAATACCTGCCAGATGACATTTGAAGAGAACTTCTCTTGTCATAATTGATACAGGGAAGTTTTCCTTAGCATGAAGGGGGAGTTTAAAAATGTCTTGGAGGCTACTCTTGCAGTCAGAGAGTATGAGAGTTTTATTTAATCCATGAGATTCAACATAAGAGACTGCTTCTAACAAGGCTATAGCTTCTCCGGAAAATACAGAGGACTGAGGGGGGCATTTAAAATTTAATAAAATTTCGAATTTAGGAATCCAAACTGCAGCACCGACGTTACCATCAGGGGACATCTTAGAGGCATCCGTAAAAATCAGTAGCCAGTCTGACCATTGCTCGTCAATCAGAGCATTGAACTGTGAATTTGCATCAAGGGATTGTTTATTCACACCTAAATCTAGAATAACATGGGGTTGATAGACTAGGGCTCTATAATTGACATGAAACAGAACATTACCATCAATCTTCTGAACAGGACAAGTCAGAGTTTTATATTTCTGGTAACTATTAACAAGAGGAGGTAGAGATTTATGCGTCCAGTATGGTGAAACTGGAAGAGTCTCTGTAATTGAGTTCCATTCAATTCAATTAATATTAGGAAGGGGATGGGAGGAATTCTGAATAGTTTTAAAAAAGAATCTATCGGCAAGATATTGCCTTCGAAGCTGGAGAGGCGGTTCAAGGCATTCAGCCTGCAGAGCTAAGATAGGAGAAGATTTCATTGCTCCAGTGATAGTGCGTAAGCATTTTGCTTGGATTCTATCCAACTTAGCAAGAGCTATTTTACTGCAAGGTTCCAACAAAAAGCACCCATAATCAAAATGACTACGAACTATAGCTTTGTACAGTAATAGTTGGCTGTAGGGATGTGAACCCCAACGTACGCCAGAGACCGCTCTAAGGACGTTAACGCCTTTTTCAGCCGTATTTGCTACATAATTTAAATGGTGAATGCCAGATAATTTGGAATCGAGATATACTCCCAAGAATTTTATTTTATCTTGTACTACAATAGGGGTATCATTTACACATAGTTTAATTTGCGGAATTGATCTTTTACGGGTAAATATTACAGCAGAACATTTAGTAATTGACAATGTCAATCCATGTCTGTCTAACCAGTCATTCAAATAATATAGAGCAGAGTTAAGACGAGAAGTTAATTCTTCAAAATCTTGGGCGCGAGCATATATGGCAATGTCATCAGCATACTGAAGAATATCGCAGAAACTGGTTACTGTAAGATCTGAATCATAAGTGTATAAGTTATACAGTATAGGGCTGAGGACTGAACCCTGAGGTAAACCTTTCCAGATATTACGCGGGGGAAGGAGAGACCCATTGACACGAACTTGGATAGAACGACACATGAAAATACTGCATATGATATTGATAAGCCTCACTGGAATACTCAGCTGGAGCAGTTTCTGCCTGAGCACTGGAAGCAGGACATTGTCATATGCAGAGGATATGTCTAGGAAGACTCCAACAACATTTTCATTATTGGAAAAGGCTGATCTGATAGACGAACAGAGAACACTGAGACTATCCATGGTGCCTTTGCCACGGCGAAAACCAAATTGTGTGTTAGATAGTAAATTTCTGTTTTCAACTATCCATTCTAAGCGGTTTTTTATAAGATGTTCCATGATTTTAACCAGAACAGAACTGAGAGCGATTGGTCTGAATGAAGACGGATCAGATGGATCCTTACCAGGCTTCAGGATTGGAACAATTATTTGTGTTTTCCAAGATTCAGGAATGTTGCCAGATAGAAATATAGAGTTTAGGACTCTTAGAAGATATTGTTTGAAGGATGAAGAAGCTTTACATATAAATGAGTACGGAATACCATCGATACCGGGGGCGGAGTCTTTCAGATGGTCCAGAGCACTGCAAAGTTCCGGAAAAGAAAACTCTTCATTCATCGGGTCGGAAGAAGAATAGATTTGTGGAAAAGAAGGGATGCAGTAAAAATTTGGGGCAGAGGGTGGTGCCAGTTTATCTAAAAATTGTTCCAACCATGGAGATGGGTCATTGGACTGGGAATTGTTTTCAGTAAGACTTCTTCGAAAGGACTTTATTTTTTTCCAGATTAAAGAAGGGTGAGTTCTCGGAGATAGAGACTCACAGAACTTATTCCAACCTGCCTTCTTTTTTTTGATAAAAGTCTCCTGGTGCGAGCACATGTTTTTTTATAATTTAGATAATTGTCCGTGTTAAGGTTTGAACGATACTGGTCTTCCGCCTTTTTTCGTTCACCGACACTAACTGTGCATTCGTGGTCCCACCATGGAGGAGAGGGAATATGTTTTTTGGGAGAACTTTTAATTGGAATGGAGCGTTCAGCCGCAGCATGAACACAGGCAATGAGTCTGTTATACATATGGGAGCCATTAGAACTGTCTACTTGTGGTAGATTATTTACGTCCTCATCTAGAATTGCAGAAAACTTAGACCAGTCAGCTTGTTGGGTGCGGTACTTTAATAAAGGAGGGACTGGAGGAGACGGTCTAAAGGAGGAATACAGAGACGTAACAATCGGGAAATGGTCGCTGCCATGTGAGTTAGGGAGAACATACCAACATAAAGTGGAAGCAATTGATGGAGATGCTAAGGTTAAATCAGGAACACTTACATTCTCAGTGGGAGATGTTCTACGAGTTGCAGATCCATCGTTGATGATACATAGATCCTGTGTATCAAGAATATCAAGTAGGAAGAAGGAGGCAGGGTCATCACAATGGGAACCCCACAATGTGTTCTTACAGTTGAAGTCCCCGAGGATTATTAAGGGTCTAGGAAGAGTAGAGAAGATAGCATTCAATTCTGAAAGTATTTGGGAGTTAGGATAATAAACATAAACAGAGACTAGGGACAATCCAGCGCAGGATGCAGCTACCACATGAAGATCAGGGGTATGAGAAGGAATGGGAATTTGGGAGAAGATAAAAGAAGTTGAGATAAGAAGGGCACAACCTGCGTAGCCATCATCCCTGTCATCCCGAAGACAGGCATAACCAGGCACACGAAAACGTGCAGCCGGCTTTAGCCATGTCTCCGAGATGGCAGCCACAATGGGCTTATATTGATTGAGCAAGGAAATAAGTTCAGATTTTTTACTATGGGCGCTTTTACAGTTCCATTGAAGGAGGTTTTGATCCATTATTATAGGAGATTAAAGATGAGATAAACTGTTGTAGAATTGTTATGACATTGGGCGTTAGAGAATTTAGATATAATATTTACAAGAGAGCATACTAATAGTTCTATTAAATTGTCATTTGGTGTAAGATTAGGAGTGGGACTGGGAGGAACCTCTGAGAGGGCACAACCATTTGGTTGCAAAGACTTAGGATTAAATGTTAAGGAATTATGAGCCTCAATGTCATAACTTTTGCCAAGGGGAGCGGAAGGTTTGGGAGACTGGAATAAAGTTTTCCTATATGATTTTTCAGGGGTATAATATGATGCATATTGGGGTATTTGGGATTTTGGAGAAAACGATTGGGATGAGGAAGCCACATCTGCATAAGTAGTTTTAGAGGCAGGGAGTCTACGAGATGCTTCCGTGTATGATATGTTTTCGTCCGACATTATAATTTTGATAGACTTCTGCCTCTGATGTTCAGGGCATTTGGGATCTGTTGCATAATGATTGCCCTTACAGAGAGAACAGTTTTTGCATTCTTTTTCACAGTCATCTCCTGAATGCTCAAGACCACATTTATAGCACAATGGTTTTGATCTACACTGAGCTTTAACATGCCCAAACTTGCAACAGTTACGACATTGTATAGTAGGGAGTCTATATGTATCAACAGCTAGAGCAGTACTATAGCAGTGGACTTTCTCAGGAAGAGATTGGCCAAGGAAAGTAAGGACTACAGTTGTTGAAGGAATCCATGAAACACCTGTATCATCCTTCTTTTTAATATTCAATCTTCTGGCTCGTACAACTAGGCCACAGCTTCGGGGAGTTTCAATGCCATTAACTAGTTCTTCCAGTGTCCAGTCCGTTGGAATATTTCTCACCACACCCATTCGGAACACTAGAAATCTAGGTATAATTCCATTTAGTTTATTTTGGGACAAGAAAGGGTTATGAATAAATTGATTAGCTTCTCCGGCAGTTCTAAAAGTAACTGAGATTTTGCTTCGACTTAATGGACGAATGCCTCCTTCAGAAATTCCACTGACATTGGCGGACTTGTGTATCAGTTGAGCAAATTTGAGAACTTTAATTGATAGCCCAGAAGAGCTATCAGGCTCTGTACGACTCACGTGGACAACATAAGGACCTGGGTCTGAGTCAGAATATTGGAAATTAGTACTTTCCTCATATCCAGGTCTGATAAATACAGACTGAATAGAATCGGACGGTGAATTGGATTTTTTAGCTTCCAAGGATGCGGATAAGTCTTTTTCAGCTGGGCGTTTTAAGATATGTTTAGGTCGGGATGTGCCAGGATCCATAACCACACTTGGGCATGATGGGGGAGGAAATCCTCTTTCCTCCCCCATCGGGAGGATCAGTGTCCATCAAATGGACACGATTGGCATCTAACAATTAAGTTAAACTTACCTTATAACCACCACCAAGACAACACAAACAGAAAATATAGAAAACACAAAGACAAAAAGAAAAACTATTGTGAATAATCGCGAGATTAGCCTATCCACGTGTGTTTAGCAACGCAATCGACGGCAGAGTCAATTTTCAAACTAATTCTTGAAGTTTAGGGATTGACATTGATGCTGTCAAACATTATATCGATAGTACCTATATATAGAATACTAGCTTTTTCCCGCAGCTCCGCCTGCGTCAAAAAGTAGCCTATGTTTGACCCCGGGTCTTCAACTATATTCATACCAAATTTCATCGAAATCCGTTCAGCGGTTTGGCCGTGAAAGCGTACAGACAGACAGACTTTCGCATTGGTAATATTAGTATGGATGTAGGATATAGGTACCTATATATTTAAAATTTAGCAATCCGATATGGTCACAAAATTTTATGAAAAAAGTCCGCTACGAACACGGGTTTCTCGCGTCTCTGAGATAAGTCGAATTCAAGATTTTTGATCTAATTTGAGATATCGCGAAAAAACATGGCGGATTTCTACTGAAGACCCCGTTTTCGTATTCTCATTCATTTCTTCGTAATATTCTCATATTACAATTTCTATTAAATACCTACGTTTCAGATTTCCATCTAATATAGATTTTCGCAAAAAACGGTTGGCAGAGAAGAATGGGTTTCCAATATATATTAACCATATGTAGTAAACACTTTCATTAATTGCACTTCTATTTAGTTTTTAGTAGAGAAACACCTATCAACAACGGCGCGAGAATCGGCAACGGGTCTAAAAATTAAAGCAAAGTAAAGTTATTAAAATGTCCACCTATTCAAAGTGGAGTCGGGGTGCTCTTCAAAATAAAAATACTAAACTAGCATGTTTATTATGTAATTTTATTCTAACTTATCCCAAAGAATACCGCATACTTAATTTGGCAATGTTCTCACGTAAAGAAAATCGATCATAGTGATGTCGACATTGCTCGGCTCGTTTATTTGACGTAGTCAAAAAAATTCTAAATCTATGCATATTTGTATATATTTTGCCAAAACACGCAATGACAGATATTTGGGCAAACACGCCATGTGAGACATAAGTTGTTGGTTCTACCTGGCATCTGGTGGACGTTTCTACGAAGTTGTAATTACCTTCTGTTTCAGATAATATGTTCAGGCACACAAGACGAGTGGTGTGACCTGTGGGACAGTTTTGTAGTATTTCCGAACAATACAATATTAGAAATATTTCACGATGCAATGTGTTTGCTCACGATTGCGGAAGGTGCCCACAGAACGGAAGGATCCTTGGCGTGTCTTCACTACTGCTATAGAAATTTTATTTATGTTATAAGGGTATGCACATTTTTATTCAGATCATTATGCACTCAAAACATCTGCATCGCATCATTTGTCAAACTAAAAAACAGGATGGACCAAAGGATGTCTTTCTATACTAATATAATAAAGCAGATGAGTATTATGATTTTTTCAAGTACCAAAAGAGTTATATACTTATATATATATATACTTATATATATATATATATATATATACTTTCTGAAATCTTAAATAAATTCTCGCATTTTCTACCGTGACTGCATGCCAATTTCAAAAGACATTTGCTCAAAAGGTAAACAGGGGCATATAGATATCTGTGTTTACTCTTTAAATTTTGGTCAACATCAGGGCGCTCTTTGGGGTAAATAAGGGTTGAAGTTGACACGGCGATATTGTATCTAAATACCTATTCCTCTGTTTTAGTCTGGCCTCTTAAATATAACTTAACACTTTCACGGACAGTCAAGAAAATAACAATGGCACTCAATTGTTATCTACGTCGAGACGTTACTGTCCGCGAAAGTGTTAATAACTACTTGTAACACATATCGACACATTCCTGAGGAAAATAGCTCTTGACAAAACATAAATGAAATTATTTCTATTACAGTACAAATTCTTCAAAGAGCCGTTGAGAGAAAACCAAGTGAATGCAGTCCTTGATAAAATTTCCATAACAGCAAATCTTATGGAGGAGGAAAATATCGAAGATTTAGCGACAGCTTTTCTGCCACTGTTTGCTTACATGGCCGAGAGGAGAAACGATTACAAAATAAATATAAGCAATTATCTTAGAAATAAATTGCGCCACAAGAAGTTTGCAGATACCGTCAATCAGATATTTGAAAATGCTGTTAGTGGTCAAAATTAAATAGGAGAGTAAGTATAAGGTATCACATCTCACTTTACGATCCAGTAATATAATTAATCTTATGAAAAAATGTAATAGTATTTTTTCTCCTCTGATAAAACCGCTCAAATAAAAAATCTATCAGAAAGGAAAGTTTGTTGTGACAAGATATATTTGTTGTGTTCATTATTTGTCCACATTAATTTAATTTAAAGAATAAAAAATTGTTCAAGTACACAACCTGTGCAAAGCCGAAGCAATGAACTAGTATTGAATAATTGTTCTTAGGCTCTTCTACGCGGATTTTTATTTTATTTTATAAAATTTTCGACTTGTACTACGTTACTGCTACTATTTGTATATTTTGTCTTTTAATATCGCCTTAGAAGATACAATACACCTTGTGATAAAGCTATTATTATATACGGGCATATACTCGTACTAACTAACAAATCCACGCAGCACTCGGGTTTTTACTTTCAAACTATTCTTCTAATTGAAATCTCATCCCATTCAGCCATAACATCGACAGCCTCTTTGCGGTGTAGTCTAGGCAGCGCTACCAGCGAGGGAAATGTGTCGTGCGGCGGGATGTGTAGCTGTGCTTTAAAAATGTGTTGGGGTTTCCACCAAAGATGACGAGAAAAATGTGTCGTACGGGGATGCGTAGCGGAGCTATAAAAATACGCATGGGCGGTGCGAGCCGTCTGTGGGCTGACTGTTACAGTATAACTCAAACCTCGCAACGCATTCCTCGCAACACGTCGTACGAGGATGTGTGGCGGAGCTGTAAAAATTCGCATTAATGTGCGGTGCGAGCTGTGCGAGGAAGTGTTGCGAAACTGTGTAATGCTGATATAGTATGATTCAAACCTCGCAACGCATTCCTCGCAACACATCCCTTGTAACACATTTCTCTCACACTCTCTCGCTTGTTTTGTACGTACAAAAACCTCGCTCCTCTAAACCGTTTCCACCAGAGCTGTGCTAAGCGAGGCTAGGTAAAAGAAGCTATTCTATTGGTTCTTCAAAAGCACATCCCTCGCTACGCATCCTCGCACATATCTGGTGGAAACGCAGCCTTAAAGTGCGGTGTTAGACGTGCGAGGATGTGTTGCGAAACTGTGTAATGTGTCGGGGCCTGGGGTGCGGTGTCGTGGGAGCGGTGCATTCCTCGCAACTCGTAACACATTCCTCGCAACACATCCCTTGTAACATATTTCTCGCACACTTTCTCGCTTGTTTTGTACGTACAAAAACTTCGCTCCGCTAAGCCGTTTCTACCAGAGGTGTGCTAAGTGAGGCTAAATGAACCGATTCTAAAATTCTGGTTCTTCAAAAACACATCCCTCGCTACGCATCCTCGCAGTAAGTTGGTGTTTGAAAAACCTCTTGCATACACGAAGTTACAAATAAAATTAAGTCCCAATCCATATTACTGCTGTCATCGATTTATACCAATGACCGATGTACTGTTTTTTAACAAATTCTTACCTATCTTATGATAATTTGAAATATCTATATTAGATATTTCTGTACAGTGTGATTTAGTGGTAAAGTATTATTATTTAGTGGCATAGCCAGAAAAATTAGACATTGTATTGTTAAAAAACGTCTATAAGTATAATAAATGATCTGATTATAACATTTTTTTTTATTTATCTACTGTACACTGGCGTGGCTCATTGTAATCAGATGTAATCAAATAAACTAAAACATTCACAGGAGTGCATTCTCCTGTATTTTGTAAATAATTTTGTTTCCTTCTATTAAATATCGATAGGAGAGGAAGGAACAATATAATTTAGTTAACATGTGCTTAACAAACATTTCTTAATGCGAGGGACTACCCGGGCTTCTCGAGGATAAGATGAAATTGCACCTGGGACACCCGCTTGGTGTGTGTAACCCCAGCGAAAAGTTGCGCCCTCTGGGGCGAGAAATATCTCTCGACCCTCCCTCTGGAAATGAGAGTATTGCAAATAATTAGTTCATAGTCCCCCAAAATTAGTTCACATTTTGAAAAATTTGTTCAAGCCCTATTTTCAAAGGTATTCGAAAAAAATTGATATATTACAATATTTTGAAAAAAGGCGTTTAGACTGGATTTTTTCAATTTTTCCTTTTTTTTCAATAACAGTTATTATTATAAGAACAAATGCCGCTGTTGGTATACATTTATAACCCTTTTGGAGCTATCTTTTCATATACTTGATTCCAAGCTAAACGCCTTTTTTTTAAATATTGCCGCTGGAGTGACGTCCTTCCAGCGGTATAATTTTTTTTCTAACAACTTCGAAAATAGAACTTTAACAAATTTTTCTATATGTGAACTAATTTTGGGGGGCTATGGACCAAGATTAAAGATAGGCCTACATATAATTGTTACAAAGTGAATGTTTTTTTCTTTTTTGATGATGCATTTGATGTTCTTCGAAGACCGCCAGGATTTTATTGGTTTGTGCCTATACCATGAGATTTTCTGCACGCGCAGGCGCGGTTTAAAAATGTTGCAAAATTTCATGTTGTGTGTTCACTAGAAGATTATGTTAGCGGTCGCGGGCGTCTGCATTAGTAAAATACATCGCGGCGTTGATTTTCCTGAATAAAGGGTAATGTAGGTCCATAAAGACTTGCTAGCCCTATATTCTGTGGGAATGTGACTTACAAAATTAAATCATATTTATAAAACTTAACAAGTTATTCGTTTGTGTTATTCGCGAAGCTAGTAGTACATAGGGCGCACTGTAAGTTTCCGGAACTGGCCACTTACATAAACAATATTTAAAAATTTATTGCAACATTTGAAAATAGAACTCTTTGGCTGTAGAATGCAGTTTGTTTCATCTGACTGTCTTTTGTTTTTACCTTGTGGCGCCATTTAAAAAATTGTGTCTGCATCAACATGGATTTAACTCGGGAAAATTTTCGTAGTATGATTTTCTACGATTTTAAGTGTAATTTGACAGCTCAACAGAGCATCGCTCGGCTTGAAACAGCTTTTGGCAATGAAGCACCATGCAAGACAACTGTTTATAGCTGGTTTGCAGAATTCAAGCGTGGTCGTATCAATCTCAGTGACGAATCTCGCGATGGTCGGCCGTCCACCGCTGTGACCAACAAAAACATCAATGCTGTGCGCCGTATGATTGAAACCATGGAGTAATTACAAAGAGGAGATGCCGTAATAAGCGTTTTGTAAGAGAGCGTTTGTGAGGCTACACGGGGCGGAAGGCAGACGTGCGGGGTGCTTGGTTTCGGCCGTGGCTCCAATCATAGAGCACGAGCAATGAGAAGCTCCGCCCACTGCAGTGTCGGCGAGGCGCCAATGATCACGTCACTGCGCCATTTCAAACGGCATCTCCTCTTTGTAATTACTCCATGATTGAAACAGACAGGCATGTAACCTACCATGAAATTCGCGCATCCTTAGAAATAGGCATGAGTCAAATACAATTAATCCTACACAAACATTTGGGTGTGAGAAAGCTGTGCTCGCGGTGGATCCCACACAACTTGACCGAGGCTCAAAAAACGGACCGCGTCACTTGGTGCAGTGCCATGCTTACCAGATTCAACGAAAGTGCGTCAAATTTGGTGTGGGACATAGTAACAGGTGACGAAACATGGATTTATTGCTACGATCCCAAAACAAAGCAGCAATCGAGCGTATGGGTCTTTCAAGATGAGCCGAAACCAACGAAAGTGGCGCGCGTGAAAAGTGCATCTAAACAGATGATTGCTTCTTTTTTTAATAAAACTGGACACGTGGCTACTGTTGCTTTAGAGAATCGTCGTACAGTGAATAGTGACTGGTACACGACCATTTGTTTGCCGGAAGTTATTGACGAACTCCGTAAAAATAACCGTAAACGCCGTATCATCCTGCACCACGACAATGCTAGTTCTCACACGGCCAGACAGACAAACGACTTTTTGAAGGCGAAAAATGTAGAACTCATGAGTCATCCTGCATACAGTCCCGACCTGGCACCTTGTGACTTTTTTCTGTTCCCAAAAATTAAGAACCAATTACGCGGTCAACGATTTTCATCACCAGAAGAGGCTGTCGAGGAGTATGAAAAACACGTTTCAGAGGTCACCACAGAGGAGTGGCACAAAAGTTTTCAAAACTGGTTTCATCGAATGAAAAAGTGCATAGACGCCAAGGGAGATTATTTTGAAAAACAATAAATTAATTTTGTACCTTTAATAGTATTTTTTCATATTCATTCCGGAAACTTATAGTGGGCCCCACGTATATATTACATCTATGGCATACCCCGGACACTCCATACAACAGCGTCCATCCCGATACTTATTACTACTTCTACGATTCGGTCGCGTACGTAACGCACGCGCGTCAATGTGTGGTTGGTTCATAGATTTAGAATTTTTTTAAGGGTTGGTTATATACCGAATCTGCGTCATATCATCGCAGCGGAAGCCACATCCTTGCATTGTTTTGTTCTCAATTTTTACCCTAAATCTGGGCGGTGAAGTGCGGTATCTGTTTCGGGTGGGAGGGTGTGAATGTCCGTTCTGTACGTTAGTATCTATTTAAACTAAATATTAGTAATTCTTTTTCTATGGCATATCTATCTAAGTGTTTTCGATTGATGTAACCATAGATTTATATTTTTTAATGCACGGCTTTATGATCCATAAATAAAGTAAAAACTCTTTACATTTGTAATACCAATTCATGATTTTAATGACATATTTTCAGTCATAATAAAAACTACGTCCAAATTGTCAGTTTTTTGCATAAATATAAACCAATGTTTGCTATCCGTAAATTCGCTGAAATATGTTTCTATTCTGCAGTTGTGATGACCGTGATCAAAAATTTGATGAAGACAATGATTTTTTCCCAAATTCATATCAAATCTGGGGTATGATAGGTACTATGGTAGCTACTATCGCTGGCTGGATATTCTATAGGAAAGTGAGTAGTAACACAGAAAGCCTCCGTAGGAGCATACCTAAACCGGTCAGCGGACCAAATCCATAGGCTTATCTAAATCTAAGGTAGTAGTAATGTTATTATCTGTTTGTCCTATGGCTTTCGTCATCACTTTTAATTCATAATAACTTTAATCCATGCCTAAAATGTTAAAATAATAGTTTGCCCTCTCCATATCATTTATTTTAACAATATGAAATGTTTTTTAACATTTCAGGTAATCTTCAGAAAGAGGACACAACAATCTCAAATCAAATCACGTAACGTCACAACAGCTAGTCGTAGATGTCGTAATTAGTATAACAAAATAAAGTACATACATACTACAAGTGAATCACTTTTATTGAAGTAAAATTAAAATATTCATGATTTCATTAAAGGTAATTAATTATCTAATATGGCATAATAGTATAAAACATGGAATATTAATATATCTAAAACTTTCATTCTTAAAATCTTAAAAAAAAAACAATGTAATCGCAGTTTGATTAAAATATTTGAAATTTAATAAGTATTGTTTAAAAAGTCAATATTAGCCCCTGATGGGAACCTTTTGCACTCTTGCAATAGGTACTTGTGCTCGTCTTCGACACGACCCTTTTTGAGCAAGTAGACTAGAATGTATTGATATGGGAAGACTGGAACATTATGTCGCGCAAAGAATCGCAGTTTTACTCTTTCGATAATTTTTATATCGACAAAGCAATAGTCCGCTGAACAGCAACTACCTGGTGTCCTGAAAATGGACAATATTATTAGGTACAGAGTTGAGTTAAAAAGACAACTTAGGAGAAATCCTCAAAACTATTGAATTTCCGATTGTAAAACTTCCATTATGTTAAAGAAGCACATTTTTTGCGTTCTCAGCTTGTTATATAGGAGTCCATGGTCAACTTTTGGTTTTAGTTAATACATAATTGAGGTAACCCTCTTTCCAAATGATAACACAATCATTTTTGCCTATCAAGTAGAATACAAATATAAATAATCTTACCGTGGATCGTATGTAACTGGTTTCGCCTTCAATGCTTTAAATATCATGTGATAGTATTGCCTATACTTTTTCTTCATAATCAGTACAACTTGTTTTCCCTCAAAGGGAAACTTGGCATTGAGAGCCTGCAACTCCAAATGCCAGAAGACAGCGGCTTTTGCTATCTCCACACTTGTGCTATCAATCTCTAATATTTTGGGATGCTTCATCCACTCATAGATGTTTTCCTGAAATCAATTCAACATGTACCTATATTTTCACTGACGTTATCACGAAGTCTTATTCTTGAATAATATTTAATGGTTTAAAGTAATTTATCATTATTTTTATGACCGGTTTACAACCTGATATCAAGCTTCTCTTCTGAAGAATGACTTTTATATTTAATATGAATTGATTTGTAATGTATAACTGGGTAGTAAATTGCTCTATTTCTGACTTCCGTCATTAACGTACAATCGTAGGTGAGACAGTTCAACTACTCGAATTTCAATAAATGTTTCTATTGTATGTTGCTAGTTGCTACCTACCCTCATAAATTTTTTGCATCGGAAGCTGTCATATATGTAACTGACATGAAGCAACCACTTTCCAGTAGCCAGAGCACACACCATCATTCCCGAAAATGTGTCATTGGGCAACACTGATATAAAATGTGTGGCCAACATTTCCATTTTCGTATTTTCTGCCACAACTCCGCCTAATTCGTTAATCATAGCACCAATTCTATCTCGGTCCTGAAAATAAATTAATAATATGTTTAAAACGGATGTAAGGCGACACACAATTCATAATAATTAACAATGTTTTCTAAGCACATTTTAATTATGTGTTGTGCCTGTTTCTTTTACGGTAAATATTGATAAAAGATAAACGGACAACAGATTTTTTATGGTTAATATGAATTATGAACTTAACATATGTTTTCAATATTTTTAAGTATGAGGCTTGCCGTCATTTGATATAATATACCAGTAATTACGTGGAAACTACTTACATGAATGGATTCTGACAACATGAAGATCTTTTTATCACAAGCACATATTAAATGTTGTTTCATTCTCCACGACTCTTCAGATGTTCCACTGGGAGAACCATAGTCACTATCTGTAAATATATTTTGTACATATTTATTTATTTAAAAGATATCTTATAGGATTTCTCAAAAAAATATTTATTTATTTATATTTTTGAAAACACTAATAGCTTAAATTAGCTGATGCATGTGCATCTTGAAGTTTACAATCTTGAATAATTAATAGAAATTGCACAAATCCATTTCAAAACTAGAATTATGTGTATTTATTATTATTAGACAGTGATCAAACTACTGAATATGTTTAAGGTATGGATGGACAATTAATTTCTAATGCTCTGCTTCTACAGAATAAGCTAGAATGATCTCAGAATGATTTTATGCTATTTGGTGATAAAACTGTCGCAGTAAACCTTTAACATTTATCTACACAGATAATTTTTTTTGTTTGCCTATATTGCATCTTCTTTCAAATTTCTCTTTGTTCTGAACCCTCTCAAGTTGTGTCTCCAGCATGTCCAACACTAAACTTTAGACAAGTACTTAATTTAAACTTTGCATTTTGTTTATCATGCAAATGACTGCTCTAATCCCAACAACCTATGTGCTAATACAACAATCATACTTACCAGTCACGGGTTCTGGCATAGACAGTCTTATTTTGCTAGTAACTTGTTTCTTCCCATCTTTGATAGGGCTATATGCACTGTTTATTTTCTTCTGTCGATAGCTCTCAATATATTTTCGGAAAGGCAAGTAGTTTGAGGTCTTTGCTTTACTGCTTTCAATGAAATTACGAAAACTCACTTTTTTTGGTGTACTTTGTCTACTAAAAGACCTGTCATTAAAACATCTTCAAAATTAAATTTGTTATTTATATCATAATAAGATCATGTTACGAAATAAGCCTTAATTTTTAGCGAGGTTATTACATCAATTTTTAAGAAAATACATAGATAAAGCAGAAGTACCCAAAGTTTAATAATCAATAAGCTGCTATAGAATGTTAGTATTACTTGCAAAGCATTGATGGTTCCCAGGCATGCCAACATCGTTGTATAACTCACTCATTCCCCAATTTGGAAAATAATTTTTTAATTGGACTGGTGGTGGGTGTCTGTTTCTCTTCAGGTTTGATGCAATCTATCTCTTGGTAAATATCTTCTATAGACCAGCCTATTTGCCGACGTACCACTTTGGGTTTCTTTGCTTGAGAGTATATAGCAGTGAAGCTATCCACACAATCCACACCAGGATCCATTGGAAGTGGTGGCTTGTTCTGCTTAAAGTGGTATACTTTCAAATGTTCTAAGTATACCAACTTATCAGAGAAGATTTCGTGACATACTGGGCACACAAAATGGCGCATTTTCACATTGGTAGTGCATTTGTTAATGTGCAAAACATAGTCATCATACTCATCATACTTTTCATCACACAGTACACAAGCAATAAAAACAGATGCAGTATTATCATCAGGGATAACGGGTTTGATGGGATCAATGTCTGATGCTACTAGTGTCTCACTACTACTTGACCTTTGCATAGCATTATGCTCAATGGTGCATTTCACATGGCAAATATGAGCTAGATTATTGTGGTGCTCATTACAATACACACATTTCACAGAATCAATGTCACTATCAGTCTCATCACTTACTTCATGCATATTGTCAACTTTGTTTTCTATGTTCGCATCTTTCACACTATTTTGGTCATTATCACCTTCTATAGAACCATATATAGAATGCATGCGGAAGTCTTGATTGAATAAATCATTGTAATCAGCCTTATTTGACTCAACTATTGGGGCTTCTGAAAATTATAAGAGAAATTGAATTGTATTTCAGATACAATAGTGAAGTAGTTATTCAATAAAGAGAACTTAATAATACATAAAATTTAAACAGCACTAGAAATTAACATACCTGGAGTTTGTCTCAGTACATTGTCAATTCGTTCACATTGTTTTTTAAAAAGGTAAGCAGTACTTAGGTTTTCAATACATGTGCTACATACTCTGTCAGGTAGTCCGTCACCCTCAAAAATCTAAAAAAATATTTTTAGAACATTAATTTATTTCATAGTGGACTTTAGGGTTAGAACTTAGATCAAATCAAATAATTACATTAATAATTTAAATCATTTTCTTTACTTTTTTACCCTTTAGCTAATACCTTCTTTGAGCAAATGTTGTAATTTTAAATGAATGGACAACTCATTATTTAAGGAACAATTCATATCCAATTTTTTTGTGATCAACAAACCTTGGACAAATATTATTAACAAGAAAAAGTAAGATCACTTTTTTTTGTGAGTGCATGCCAAATATTTAAAAAAAAATATTTTCTTTACAAGTCTGCTGGAAGATATTTTCATGAACTTTTTGACGAGAATTTTCGCTGGTCCCATTCCCTGCACTTCGCATTGCGCACCAAACTGATCCGTAGACAGCAATACAGCACTTGACTGATTTCAAGTTTCCACAGACATCTCTTCTCCTCTTTGGTGCAAACTAATGCCACAGCATAAGGTCGCTCATATTTAACTACATACATTAAGTATCTGTTTAGAAGCGACATAACACCAGTGTACTACTTACTTGAACATTGGCGAAGGACATTACCATATCAGATAACATGATAGATTCATCTTGTTCATAAATGGAGCAGAAGTCTCCTAACTTCAAACAAAGTCTGCATTTATGAAAAGATCCATTTCCATCCATGGCTTGCAAGTAGGTTAGATTTACAGTGTATCAGTGTAATTCTTTGAACAGTCTTCTATTTTGCATGCAATTACGCGTTTAAATAGAACTGCTTTAGAGGAAACCCAAAGTTCATTGTCCTTGACTCCTTGCTCCAATAAAAAGTAGATACCTACAAAATTTCTCGTTGGTGGTTAAACAAAGCATTTACACTTTTCCATGGCACGTTTCACATAATAACAAGTAATATATATATTTACATGATTATTTAATGTAAACTAGGCTAGATTTAATGCACAAATTAGAAATATAAAATCAATCAATCAAGGCAATTAATTTCAAAATCGTAACGTAACGAACGTACGACTGACCAAAACCAAATACGTCAATCAAACTCAAAAATTGTAAATAACAATAACATCTGGAGTTGTGACATTGAACATTTTTTGTAACATGGCTCTTACTTTCATATTTAGCCAGTAACAAGTAAATTTTATTTAATAAATTTGTTTAGTCAAACAAAACTAAAGTCAAGTCAGTAGTTAAGTCAAGTCGAGTCAGAAGTAATATGCTAACCCCCGTATTCTTAAACATAACCTTAAGGACGTCCTTCACTCAAACTTATTCGAGGGCGCCTTAAGGAAGTCCTCGAACTTTCCTTGAAAACGATATTCTTAGTTGGTTGCTTGAGAAAACTTCAATGAGGTTATAATAACAATTTTAAACACAAAAATTGAAAATTACAAAAGATTAGTGTAAAAAATAAAATAAGGTAAGTAAATACCTAGGCCAAAAGTACAAAAAACCCGTAAATTATCTACTTTATTTCATTTCAAGGACGCCTCAAGGTACTCTCGACCAACCTTATATTTGACAATTCGATACTCACCTCCAATGAGAAATCTAACAACAACTAATCATACCAATGAGGTGGAGTAAGATTGAGTCGAGTTTGAGTGAAGGTTTAAGAATACGGGTCAATCGAAAGGTTTATATGTATGATACATGGATAATATAGTATAGATAGGTACACTGATAATTTTAGAGGTTTCTAATGTGATGTCGTAAATTGACACATTTTTTGCTCTTACATTGCAAACGCTGGCTAAACCATAAGAGATAATGTACTACAGTATTGTACATCTTAAAAAGATCTACAAAAAAGGCCGTGGTACCATATGTCTAACTATTTTAGTTACGTCACAACAACTACTTTTTCATGTTAAAATTTACAATAGTAACGCCGGTACAAACTAGGCCATATTATTCGTTTGTCGGTATTGATCCTTAACTAAATAAATCATTCTTTATTCAAGGATGGTTTAATACCTGTAAATTGGCTAGTAAACTTTTTCATGAAAATGTCTATTTCGTAAACCATTTTAGGCTTAGGGGACAGATTACATTAATCAGATCTTTAGTTAAGCAAGTATTTTTTAAGTAAATCGCAGAAAACCTAATGACTTTCATTTTTTAGCAAGGTTAACGTATGACGTAGCCGGATAACTTCCGGCTATTCACATTTATTTTTTTAGGTTGGCAGCACAGGGTAGTGAATTAATATTTTTGCTAATTATGCGCTTCACGTACTTGTCACCCATGTCAAATATCATCTCTGTTCAAGTAAACATAACCCATAAATGACTTAATTACATCTTCATTACATTCATTTATACATTATAATGAAGAATCGTTGTCTATTTAAACAGGCCAATATGCAATAGATACAAGAAATGAGGTAGGTACCTAGTTAATTGGTGATTGTAAACAAACAAGAAACCAACTCGCCGCGGCCCATCCTGACTTTGACATTTGACAATAACATACATATTTTTTAATACCTAGGTAATTTTTGCTTTTTTGCATTTCGAGATGGCCATTATAGATGCGTGACGTCATCACTATAAAATCTTTAAAATTAAATAACTATAATTTTAAAATAAATATAATTTTAATAATTTTTTCGTTTAAATTGTATCTCCGAAATAGACTATTCTATCAATAAAATATATGAAATACACAATTTATTTTTTAGTTGACTAGCCAATTCCATAGCAATTTTGAGCGTGGCATCTAGGTGTTCCAAAAGGTAAGTATGTTTCCAGATTGGGCATGCTCTTATAATATACTAGCAGCCCGTCCCGAATTCATCCGGGATATACAAATTATGTAGTAGTAGGTTGAAGCTAACGTCTTCATTTAGCATTTTTTTCAAAATCGGCTACATAGATCTTCTTAAGGCCGAGTAAAGTAGTCCTATTAACCGATGAATACCATATGTATGGTTAAATGTTTGATATGTACGTCTACCTATGTGCCCCATAGAGCAGTCAAGATCGATTTTTCAAGTTCAAGTTCACTTTCTTTTGATTATTTTTAAATTCCAAGTCGTTCACAACTTCGTCTCACCAGCGGTACCTGGGACGACCGACTGGTCGCTTTCCACTTGGCAATGCAAGCTGTAAGGCGCCATCTTGTTTACTCACTCGTTTCTGCCCTGCTATTAGAGGTGATGGTAAGGGCCGTGGTCATCCCATGTATACTCTTTTAACATTCACGGGAAAAACACGTAAAATTAAATCATAAACATTTAATACAATTTTTTTTAACACTCCCTCAGTTTCGTCATCAGCTCCCGTTTCCATGACGCTTGAGTACGTGAGATGCGTGAGTCACACTTTTCAAAAATAGCACTCCTGGGTGTTTTTATTCCTATTATTATTATGGCCTGTTTTACGACTGGCCGCCTGCCTAACGTCAATCCTCATTGGGAACGCAGAATGTACGTTTAGAAACTGTTAAATGTTTGATAGGTACGTCTACCGATGTGACCCATAGAGCAGTCAAGACCGATTTTTCAGGGGAATCAAATGTGATTATTTTTTTAAATTCCAAGTCGTTCACGACTTCGTCTCTCCAGCGATACCTGAGACGACCGACTGGTCGCTTTTCACTTGGTCGTCCCGTGTACGCTCTCTTAACATCTGTCTACCCAGCTGACAGTATCAAACTTTTAAAACATCCATGGAGAAAACCCGTAAAATTATACCGTAAATATTTACTTCATATTTTTTTAACACTCAGTTTCGTCATTAGCTCCCGCTTCCATGACGTATGCCAAGATAATAATAAGAATGGAAGCAACCGGACTTTCATTCCTATTATTATCTTGGCATGTTTTTACGACTGGCCGCCTGCCTAACGTCAACCCTCCTTAAGAATGCGTCCCCAGCTCCCGCGTCCATGACGCTTTCCCTTCTGGAGCCCTATTTTAAATACAGGTTTTTATTAACTGAAATAGTGAGCCCCTACTACCTGTTTTTTTTGTAAAATTTTTAATTAATAAATGATTTGATTTGATTTTTGAAATGTGTGTCGAATGAAAATCATGCGATATCGTACAAAAAATATTCGACTAGCCAATTTTGCGTGAGTCACACTTTTTAAAAAAAGCACTCCTGAGTGATCCATTCCTATTATTTTGGCCTGTTTTACGACTGGCCGCCTGCCTTACGTCAATCTTCATTGGAAACGCAGAATGTACGTTTAGATTGATGATAACGACACCAAAGCGCCACGGGAAGAAAGCGTGTACGTCGTACCGTTTCGCTACGCAAAGGGATTGTAACACAAAACAAAATTCCTTAATATCTCTGAAATGGAATGCCCGATTTCTTTCATTCAAAGAGTAATTGGCTAGTCAACTAAAAAATAAATTGTGTATTTTATATATTTTATCGATAGAATACATAGGGCGCACTGTAAGTTTCCGGAACTGGCCACTTACATAAACAATATTTAAAAATTTATTGCAACATTTGAAAATAGAACTCTTTGGCTGTAGAATGCAGTTTGTTTCATCTGACTGTCTTTTGTTTTTACCTTGTGGCGCCATTTAAAAAATTGTGTGTCTGCATCAACATGGATTTAACTCCGGAAAATTTTCGTAGTATGATTTTCTACGATTTTAAGTGTAATTTGACAGCTCAACAGAGCATCGCTCGGCTTGAAACAGCTTTTGGCAATGAAGCACCATGCAAGACAACTGTTTATAGCTGGTTTGCAGAATTCAAGCGTGGTCGTATCAATCTCAGTGACGAAGACATAGTAACAGGTGACGAAACATGGATTTATTGCTACGATCCCAAAACAAAGCAGCAATCGAGCGTATGGGTCTTTCAAGATGAGCCGAAACCAACCAAAGTGGCGCGCGTGAAAAGTGCATCTAAGCGGATGATTGCTTTTTCTTTTAATAAAACTGGACACGTGGCTACTGTTGCTTTAGAGAATCGTCGTACAGTGAATAGTGACTGGTACACGACCATTTGTTTGCCGGAAGTTATTGACGAACTCCGTAAAAATAACCGTAAACGCCGTATCATCCTGCACCACGACAATGCTAGTTCTCACACGGCCAGACAGACAAACGACTTTTTGAAGGCGAAAAATGTAGAACTCTTGAGTCATCCTGCATACAGTCCCGACCTGGCACCTTGTGACTTTTTTTTTGTTCCCAAAAATTAAGAACCAATTACGCGGTCAACGATTTTCATCACCAGAAGAGGCTGTCGAGGAGTATGAAAAACCCGTTTCAGAGGTCACCACAGAGGAGTGGCACAAAAGTTTTCAAAACTGGTTTCATCAAATGAAAAAGTGCATAGGCGCCAACAGAGATTATTTTGAAAAACAATAAATTAATTTTGTACCTTTAATAGTATTTTTTCATATTCATTCCGGAAACTTATAGTGCGCCCCACGTAGACTATTTCGGAGATACAATTTAAACGAAAAAAATCTTAAAATTATATTTATATTGTTATTTAATTTTAAAGATTTTATAGTGATGACGTCACGCAGCTATAATGGCCATTTCGAACTTCAAGAAAGCAAAAATTACTAAGGTATAAAAAATATATATGTCAGTGTCAAATGTCAAAGTCAGATTGGACCGCGAGTCGCGAGTTGGTTTCATGTTTGTTTACAATCGCCAAATATCTATTTAGGTACCTACCCCATTTCTCGTATCCTGATTGCGTATTGGCTTGTTTATTGGACTTTACTGCCGTCTCTTCATCCGTTTACATCTGATTTTTCAATAATTGGACACCGAGTCTTCATTATAATGTATGAATGAATGTAATTAGGTTATTTATGGGTTATGTTTACTTGAACAGAGATGATAGTTGACATGGGTGACAATGTAATCTGTTCCTTAAGCCTATTAGTCGAAATCATGGAGTAATTTCAAAGAGGAGATGCCGTTTGAAATGGCGCAGTGATATGATCATTGGCGCCTCGCCGACACAAAAGTGGGCGGAACTTGTCTTGCTCGTGCTTCATGATTGGAGCGACGGCCGAAACTAAGCACCCCGCACGTCTGCCTTCCACCCCGTGTAGCCTCACAAACACTTTCTTACAAAACGCTTATTACGGCATCTCCTCTTTGTAATTACTCCATGGTCGAAATGGTTTACGAATTAGACATTTTCATGAAAAAGTTTACTAGCCAATTGCCACGCTTTGCATAGTATCTATGTGTTAGTGAATGTTGCTACAGGTGTAAAAAAGAAATATCGCGATATAGATTCGAATACGTGAGAAAGGGATAACAACAATTACTTGCTACATAAGTATAACTAATATCTTATGTTCCGTCTGTTTACGTCTTATATGTCTGTGATTTATAACCACTTTCGAGGCCGCCTTAAGGTACCTCTCGACCAACCTTATATTTGACAGTTCGATACTCAAGGTGCCATATGGTGCCAAACATGGAGTAATTACAAAGAGGAGATGCCGTAATAAGCGTTTTGTAAGAAAGCGTTTGTGAGGCTACACGGGGCGGAAGGCAGACGTGCGGGGTGCTCGGTTTCGGCCGTGGCTCCAATCATAGAGCACGAGCAATGACAAGCTCCGCCCACTGCAGTGTAGGCGAGGCGCCAATGAGCACGTCACTGCGCCATTTCAAACGGCATCTCCTCTTTGTAATTACTCCATGGTGCCAAACGACATTCTTAGTTGGTTGCTTGAGCAAACTCCAATGAGGCATATACAGCATATATATATATATATATATATATATATATATATATATATATATATATATATATTATATATATATATAAACAATATATACACATACAATTCTAAACACAAAAATTGAAAATTACAAAAGAATAGAATAAAAAATAAAATAAAGTAAGTAGATACCTAAGCCAAAAGTGTCAAAAACCCGTTTTCATCCACTTTATTTAATTTCAAGGTCGCCTCAATACCTCTCGACCAACCTTTTATTTGACAGTTCGATACTCACCTCCAATGAGAAATCATCTCAAGTCAAGGAAGCTTGTGACGACTAATCATACCAATAAGGTGGAGTAAGGTCGAGTTTGAGTGAAGGTTTAAGAATACAGGTGTAAACCTGACTCGACTTGACTTGACTACCGACCTGACTTTAGACTTGCTTGACTTAATAACTTTTCTAAAAAAAAATTACTTGTTACTGGCTAAATACGAAAACAAGAGCCATATTGAAAGAAAAAAACAAACTTGTGTTTTGTTTTTTGTACTATAAAATAAAATTGGCTAGTAAACTTTTTCATGAAAATGTCTAATTCGTAAACCATTTCGAGGAATAGGCTTAGGGAACAGATTACATTAATCAGATCTATAGATAAGCAAGTATTTTTTAAGAAAATCGCAGAAAAACCAATGACTTTCATTTTTTAACAAGGTTGACTTAAGACGTTGCCGGATAACTTCCGGCTATTCACATTTAATTTTTTAGGTTGGCAGCACAGCGTAGTGAATAAATATTTTTTGTTTGGTAGCGCTAATTAAGCGCTTCACGTTGTCACCCATGTCAAATGTCATCTCTGTTTAAGTAAACATAACCCTTAAATAACCTAATTACATTCATTCATACATTATAATGAAGAATCGGTGTCTAATTATTGAAAAATCAGATGTCAACGGATGAAGATACGGCAGTAAAGTCCAATAAACAGGCCAATATGCAATAAATACGAGAAATGGGGTAGGTACCTAAATATTTGGCGATTGTAATGTAAAGAAACAAGAAACCAACTCGCGGCTCAGGTCCATCCTGACCTTGACATTTGACACTGACATATATATTTTTTAATACCTTAGTAATTTTTGCTTTCTTGCAGTTCGAAATGGCCATTATAGCTGCGTGACGTCATCATTATAAAATCTTTAAAATTAAATAACAAAATAAATATAATTTTAAGAATTTTTTCGTTTAAATTGTATCTCCAAAATAGTCTATTCTATCAATAAAATATATAAAATACACAATTTATTTTTTAGTTGACTAGCCAATTGTTGAACTCCACAGCAATGTAGATTGTGCTCCACAGTTGAACTTTGTTATGGATATGTTGTGGTTGTAATATTTTTTATTCTTTCTCTATTTTTTGTTGTAATATTTTATTTATTCTTTCTCATTCTAATAAAATTTACCTATGTTGCATGGTCACATATTTTAAGACCTACTTATATTATGTGACCATGCAACATAGGTAAATTTTACTTACCTAGGTACGTTAACCTATTCCATGTCCATAAAATTTCAACAACAGTTTTAACAATTGTTTCGCTCACATGTGATTCATGGGACAGGGAACCTGTTAAGTTTGTGCACATAATTTAACCAACCACCATATAATTTGTATTTTGTGTGTTTATAGCGGTACCTAGGCAGAGGATTTTCATTTAATTATGTATGAAGTTACAACAATGCAGCCTGAACTTTATACAGACATTAATATATGTGCGAAATCATTTCCACATTTTGGTCGTCCTAAAATAATAGGTTATATTGGTCTGGAAAATTTAAAATTTGCCAGAGAACTTTCCAACAGAAGAGTACAGTTTGACTTAAATTTGCACATTGATAAATGCACACACCGACCTCCAGAACTGGATGTTAAATTAACAGAATTATTGCACTTTCTATTAAAACATGAGAAAAGACTTAGTTTCCCATTGGAAAGATCACTAGATAATTCAAAGATTTTCTGTTATCGTGGCCTAATGACTTGTGTGGCTCTAACACCATATGAAAACAAAGATCCTTGGAAAATTGTGGTGATACTATATAAAGGCAATATATACCTCTGTGCAAGAGATACAGAAGAAAGCATTCAAAGGAAAAAGAATATGACTGAATTTGAAAAAAAATGTACATCATGGGGATACAAATTTGAGCAATTTCTTTTATCAGGTAAGTAGGTACCCCTTTTTCCAGTTTCAATAAATAATTACATTCTGCAATACACTTTCCTTACTTTTGCTGTTGTCAGAAGTGTCATATAACTATAGCCACATGTTCTTGTAGATGACAACACCTTTCTTGGAATCAAAATTGATTCAAAATTGCAATGGGGTTCGCACATTTCAACTGTCTCTAAAAAACTTAGCTCTGTGGCATATGCTATCATAAAAATCAGACAAATAACAGATGTGGCAACTGCTAAGCTAGTCTACTTTAGTTACTTTCATAGCTTAATGTCCATACAGACAATATTTATCTTACAGAAGCGAGCAGTTCGTGCCATCTATGGTTTAGCCCCAAGGGAATCTCTTAGGGAGTTGTTTAAGGAAATTAATATTTTAACAGTAGTTTCACAATACATATTTGAAGTTATCATGTTTTACGAGAAAAACTATTACTACTTTTAAAAAGAACATGGATATAACTGATAGACCCTTGCGCAATAAAGATAAATTATTTTTACCTTCTTATAGAATGTGTAGGGTTAAAGACTCATTTGTGGGGAACTGTATACGCTTCTACAATAAGCTACCTGAATCAATCACTAGTTTGCCTGATGGACAATTTAAAGCCCATGTTAAAGATCTACTTTGTAAAAAGACTTATTAAAGTACTGGTGATTTTCTTAATGACAGGATTGTTGAACTTATGCTTGGTGCAGAGTCCCCGACAAATTGACATATCATTATATATTCTGTTCTAACATTTGACATTATTTTATTATTATTATTTTTATCTCAGTTTTGATTTAATTTAAATAATCTGAAATCACAATAACATATTGTGAGAAATGTTGACAAACATGTGAATTTGTTCATTTAACTAGTTATGGAAGTTTTTTTCTTAATTGTAAATTGATGTTTTGAAGAAAATGCTGCAGTGGAGTTTGTGGCGCCGCTTTTTCTCCACATGCGCTTTGGAAGTGGTGGTAAACTTAATATAAGTAAATTGATGTCAATAAGTGATATTTATATCCTATATTGAAAATAAACGATTTCATTTCATTTCATGTGAGGTTTCTCAAAACATTGTATGGAAAATATATTTTGTAATATATTGTAATAGTCTTACTGTATATATATATATTATTATTTATTAATACAGTTGCAACTTCGAGCATGTGTGTCTATCTCTGCAATTGTGTTTTTAATTTATGTAGTGGATTCCACCAACAAATGTCTAGTTGGTAGTTGTTAAGTAAATAATGCTGAATCTAATAATTTGTTGAGTTTGTCTTTATACAATACTCATTGTATTAAGTGTAATAAAATTTTAATAAATGAAGAAATAAACAAGTCATTTTGGCGATACCAAGCAGCTTGGTAAGTGAAGCTGTCTGCAATACAATAACTACCCCGGAGTGTTTATTATAATTTTCCTGTTAAGCTTAAAAACTCACTCTTGTATTAATTACTAAGGTAAGGCACCCCTGAGCCTTATAACTTATATATATTTTTTCAGATAAACCCAACATGGAACCAAATCCTGATTTGCCTGTTGATGAAAATGAGGAGTTCAGTTTAGTTTTCAGCACAAAGTTAAATAGTCACACTATAATTTATGGAGCCGAGATGGATGGCATTTGTTGTGACCAGGGACCAACACCAACTCCTCCAGCATCTGAGGCCGAACCAGAGGAAGTTATTGATTATTTATCTAATGCACAATTTATTGAGTTAAAAACTACCAGACTCATAGAATATCCAAGGCAGGAGACAAGCTTTAGGTAAACAATGTGATATTTATATGGTGAATGTTTTTTTTGTGCTGTTCATATTATTACAACTTTATGGCTTAGTCAGGCATACAGAAATAAGATTAGGTAGAAGTGCCATAACATGTACCAAAATTTAGCCTCTCCATATTAAGTACTACTTGAGAGGCTGGCCTGCATATGGCACTTAGCTACAGATTTCTATTTCTGTAGTCAGGCATCACCATCTAATTGAAATCTTTGGTTAAGCTTAAGTTTAACTTAAAAGCTGAAAAGATTGTTTGACTGCTCACCAATGAGTACATAAAAATAAAATAGGTTAAGCTTCAGTATATCAACATCCCAGTTGCATCTCATAACTAACATTTCACAGCCCAGGTTACATTTTAATTATGGTCCTAGATTTGGTGGTACTAGTTATTACGAGTAGCAACACTTTATACAACCCTAGTAGTTTCATTCAATGTGTTTTTGTCATTTCATGTGATATTATTTAAAACTATTTTTTAACAAACTATTTTATTTCCAGGCGCTTTAAAACAAAGAAGTGGTGGTGCCAGTCCTTTCTTGCTGGGGTTGACACAATACTTTGTGGATACAGAAATGATCATGGCATTGTTGAAGAATTGAAGACTTTCAAACTGAGAGACCTTGTGAAAATGTCAGAAGTATGTACTACAGTTTCTCATCTGCTTCTTATTTTATTTTTATTATATACCTACCTAGTTTTTTTTTCAGATATTTTCTGAAGTTTGGGAATAAATTAGGTGCCATTCCATTAAACAGCACCACTATTTAATAGAATCTGGTATATATATCTTTAGTCTCTTTGGTCTATTTCCAGTATTTCACATCTCTTTAGGCGTTTCACGTCTTCGCGCTTGGTCAACAGGTTTTTAGCCAGTTCATTTGTGTGTATATCAAGCCTTTCCTTGTATTTTTTGCACTTTTTGCAGGCTTCCTCCTTTACAGTCGGCATCTCCAAATATTCATGTATTTCCGTGTTTCTCACAAACCAGTTTGCATTTGAGACGGTTCTTAGTGCCATTTGGAATCTCTGAAGGATGTCTATATTAGAGTTGCTAGCACAGCCCCAGAGTTCTATTCCATATGTCCAAATAGGTTTTATTATAGCCTTATAAACGAGTAGTTTATTACTAAGGGACAGCCGGGATTGGCGGCCCAGCAGCCAAGATAGTCGCTTGAATTGCAAAGTGGCTTCAGTTTTCTTGGCCTTGATATGGTTAGCCCACGTCAGTTTATCTTCCATAGTCACAGGTGGACAATCGCCTTTTCAGAGTGTGAATGTTATTCGTGACGATTTTGTTACACTGGGCTTAATTCTCCACTTCTGCAGCCACAAGTCACTTTGTCGAGCTGTGCTTGGAGTTTTAGAGATGCATCCCTATCAATTGCAAGGCATGCCGTGTCATCAGCATAATATATGTTGCTGTTAGAACATTTTCAGTCTCAGGCATATCTGCCGTATATATCGAGTAGAGCACAGGCCAAGCACCGACCCCTAAGGAAGCGAGGCAGCGATATAGTACAGCTTTTAGAGTTCATCCTCGTATTTTACTTGGAATCTTCTTTGATGAAGGTAGGATTTAAGTATCATATAATATGAATTTGGTAGGAAGACCTTCAGTTTGAATAAAAGGCCTTTGTGCCAGACTCTATTGAAAGCCTGTTGGATGTCTACGAATACTGCAGAACAGTACTCTTTTTTTCTCTAGCGATTGCGTTATTTTGTGAACACTATGCACTTGCTCCACAGTGGCGTGACCCTCACGAAATCCAAATTGGTGTTCAGGTATAGGTTTGTTCTCATCTAAGATTGGTTTCAGTCTGGATAAGAACAATTTCTCAAATACTTTAGATAATACAGGGAGTAGACTGATAGGTCTGTATGAGCTAAGTTCCGAAGGTGGCTTCCCTGGTTTTGCAACCATACAGATTTGTGATATTTTCCACAACTTTGGATAATACTGTATTCTAAATACGGCATTGATTAACATTGTTAGAAATACTTTATAGCTTTTCTAGGTAGTTGTTTAAGTACCTCCTCCGTTATAAGATCAAAACCCGGGACCTTTTTGTTTTTTAGTAAGCGAATACTACGTGCTAGTTCGCTTGGGGTGAAAGGTTTCAGTGGTGAGGATAACTGATGATCACTGTTTATTACTCTGTCTACTTCTTCTTCAAACTCTGTCATGATAACTGGTTTGGTGTGAAAATTTCACTGAGATGTTTCGCGAAGAGTTCGGCTTTTTCGCCACCGCTCCTAGCCCACGGATCATTGGGAGACTATCTTAAAGGAGGCACATGGTTGCATGGTCTTTTTTTCTAAGATTTCATTCCGGTTCTCTCTAATCAGTTGTTTTACTTTTAGTTTTCTAGCTATTCTATTGTACTCAGTCTTATCTGCGTCAGATCTGCTTGCATGTAATTGTATTCGTAGTCTCAGTTTTTCTCTCAACTTGTTGCGTATTTCCAGCGGTATATTATTGCTTTTAAAGGAAAAGCTCAGTGTTGGAGTCGCACGCTATGCAGTATCCTGAACGAGATTGGTTTTGATCTATGTCTTCTTCTGTTCTCAGATCAACCTTTAATTCAACCTTATCTTCCAAGTATTCCGCGAATGGATCCCAGTCTGTTTTATGATTATAAAGTGCTGCTCTCTATACCTACTTAATGTAATAATAAAAAGCTAGCACATACCATAGGTGTCCTATAGCAGGGTATTATACTGGCCTGTCCTATGATAGGACAAGCCTGTATAATAAAAAAACTTACTCTATAGATATTTGAAATTAGGACATAAGTTTGTACCTTTAAAATATTAACATACTAGTAGTTCTGTAAGTGATCTATTCTATGATGAAAAAATCTATTTATATGTATAACGCCACTACAAACTTTCCCTTTTTTTGATATTTTTTTAATAACAACCTATGAGGATCCGACATACAATGTTTCCTCCAAATAGGCTTCAGCAAACTTTCCCTCATTTTTCCCCAGTAAAAAAGCTCGTTTACAAATTACAACACCATGGAATTATGACAAAACTTTATTTTTTAATTTCAGAGGTTTTGGAATCCTAACGTTTGCTTTAACTTTTTGGACGACTTCTTCACTTATGTCAAAAGATGTTTGGCAAGAGAAATAAAATATAAATATGGTGAAAAAGGTCTAGAGAACTTGCAAACCTTACCCATGATAACATTATTGTTTGAAAAAACCGCCGGGAACCCAGTACGCGTCACAGGGACTTACAATAATGATGACGATCCCATATTGCCAAATTGGTTTTGTGAGTGTTATGGTAAAAGTAGTTTATAAGTTAAAAGTAGTCGTAGTACTTTGTTATATTATCGAATGAGGGAAATTGTTAAAAAAATAAAAAAATTCCAATATACTATGGTACCATTTATTATCACTGTATCGCAAATGGTGTAAATCAACATCCATAAGACTAATCAACAACATGGATATTTTTTCTTAAATATAAACATGTACAAATTAAAACTAATTAATTATCATACATTTATATAAAAAAAAATAAAAATAAAAATAATTAACAGAACAACATAGTTGTAATAAAAATAAACAATGTCATGTATTCATCATACGTCTAATGTTAATATTGTACATTTTACATGACATCATTTTATTTTTAGTAACAAATCTTCATAACATAATTTGACGAGTTCATCGCCGGGTTTCTAATATTTAAAAATTATATAGTCCTTAATTTTGTATAATAGACAACTTTTGGAAACATCAAACATTCATATTACAATACTACAATGTGATTGTGTGTGGATGAAATAAAGAAATGATTAGGTTGGTATGACAATTTACTAGATGAAAACATATACTAACAACGTGATTCGTGATCAATGTGATGATTTTATTTTACCATTCAATCAATAAAACTATACATAAATTACAGAAAAAGTACACATAATCACCCATAGTCATAGTACGTACACCAATGTGGCTATAATTAAAATTTCACTCAATCCAGTAAAATAAATCTCTTTTTATAACTATCACTAGGGCTTTATTGCGTATCATAAAATTACTAAAATATTTATCACACTAGCTAACTACCTTGGGTCATAAATGAATTGACATATGAATGAACTAGGTAATAAATTAGTGTGATATTAAACGGCTGTTGTTTAAAATTTCTGTGACGAGTAGAATTGAGTAAAAGAACAAAAACAATGTAATATTTACAAGTTATATAACCGCTTAAAATTTAAACGTGTCTTAAAGAGTTACAATGTACAACTTAGAGTAATTAGGTACTAGTCCCTTTTGGTAAATTGTACCAAATTGGAATAATATTGACACTGACCACTGGCTCGCCTTAGTGATCATTAAACAAATTTTCAGCGAAAATATCTACAAACTTTGACAGTCTTCGGTTTCACTTACCTATAGATATCCCTGTTGAATCAGTGTGTTTGTTATTTGTACTAGCGTTGTAACAAACCGACTACTAAGCTTTACCACAATCCAATAATAGGCACAATTCAAGGAAAGATATGGATATCGTTTTTCGTTTTTATAAACGTAACATGTGAATGTCTACCACAATGATGACTACAAACGAAACAGTAGGTAAACGGAATTCATTATAATACTAATATTAGGCCGCGAGTAACAGGCAAATACAGTGATTAAAATGTCAGTCTAACAAGGCGATTTGAGTGATATACAGGTGTGTTTAATAAGAAATCGTAATTGCACCGTTAGATACATTTTTAAAACCATCGATTTGGACCACAAACAATAGAAGCCGGCCCGTACAGACGTTATTAGGATTTTCGTGCTTACTTTTTGGCAGAAGACTATACTCTGTATTCTAATTGAACAGCTATTGGACAAACGATATTTGCTTTTCTTCAATACTAAACTGCTTTTAATTTTCTATTCACTAATGTATTTTTCCAATCATGCGTCTTTTGGCCAGCCTCCAACAACAACAAACATTGAATCGCGTCTCCTATAAGCTCACTGTAGCCATGGTGGCAATTTCAAGAATCACTCCGCATTTGATGCGTTCTATTTAAATTTAGTATATCAGTAAAACTCCTATGTGATAATAAAATATATTAATCTTTGTGCTAACTTACAATAAATTCATTTTCATAAACTATAATATTATCATATTTATATTTTTCTTACGAAAATCAATTCTAATTTACTAAGCGCGCTTGGCACGCTGCATTGGTCTGGATAAACTACATAGCTAAATGTATACTTAACTCGTGTACACCACGCATTGTCATATTGTACAATGTGATTGTCTCGCATTATATACAATATACATATCAAAATTCGATGTTGTTATCTGATAATGAGCTTTATATTGTCATTGATGTATATATCATACTTTTACTAGTTTTTCAAAAATAAGGTCAGAAAAAAACCAAAGCAATTAAATGAGAGCGTAATTAAGGACATTGGTTCCAACGTTTTTATGCTTTTGTCCATCTTTTGTCAGTAACCTAGTTTACTTATTTTGTTTTTATACTTACAGACAATTAAATTTTTAGTAAGTATATTAAAACTTGAGGAACGACAAAAGTGTAGATATAGGCAAAGTAACGTAGTCCCTACCTTTTGAAGATTAATATTTTATGTGCTTATTATTTATTTCCATTTTAAAAAAAAATATTTAATAAGGTCAAATTGAACCCAATATTACTAATTGATCACGTCAATAAACGATAAGCCACCATAACTTTTACATTGAACCTTAATAATTTTAATTGATTAAATATTCAGAGCTGTAACTTCCTGAAATATTTTAACATTATATGTTCATATCACGGTATTATGGTGCATTATATATTGACTCAAAATTTTGGGAGCGCCATATTTAAAATAAGGTATGAACAGATTAAAGCCTTCACTGAAGGCAATATACAAATAACATCGTACTCTGTAAAGATATCCAATCGGTATCTCTACAAAAAATAAACGAACATAAATCTATAATATGTGTACAAATTGTTATAGTGAAAATGACCGACTAGAGATCGACATTGTCGAGATCGGCCAGCGTCAGCGGTTCCAAGATGTCTCCCTGCAGCATGTCGTAAGGCGGAGAGGTCAACTCTCGGTCTTGATCGACGACGATGCCGTGCAGCGGCGGGTCGGCGCACACGGAGTTGCCGTTAATGAGGAAGTCGCGGTTGCTGTAGCTGAACACGGACCGGTCGTCGGCCAGCTGCGGCGTGGTGGGCACGGACTTGGACGCCACGCCGTTGGTCGCGCCGCCGAAACCGAATGGCACGCGCGAGCGACGCGGCTCGGGCGGCGGCGCTCGCTTCAGCGGCAGCGGCGTGCTCGGCACCGAGCGGGACGTGTAGTACTTGTGCTTGTCGCTCTCCAACGAGGACAGGTCGAATTCCAAACTGTTGGTCCGTTTCAGAAAGTCTTCCACGTTCTCCGGCGCGGGGTTGTCGCTGGTAAAACTGTGGCTGAACTGAGCGCTCCTGTCGAGGAGTTCGTCGCCGGGTATGAGCGAGCTCAGCTGCTCGTCGGAGAGAATCGGTTGATCCGGCAAGGGGACGCAACCGTTCCTCAAATGTTCATTAGAGTTTAGTAAACTCGTCGTAGCGCCGGAGTTAAGTACGTCGTTGCTGCTGTCTATAGCGTTATAAATCTTATCTAGAGTTTCCGGGTTGAGACCGGCTTTCGATATATCACAGGTTTCGGTGAGGGATCCGAAGTCGCAGAACTCATTGGGTACCGGAGTAGGTGGGACGGAGCCGACGGGCGTGTTGTTGTAGCTGAGAAGTCCAATATTGTTCATGCCGGGCTTGAGCGGCACAGACTGCGATCGGAAAGAAGCGTCCAGCCCCGGTCGGTACTGTAGCGGCGTTTCGGGGAAAAATTGACTAACTTCGCTCGACAAAGGGTCAGCGGATAGGGGTTGAGTCAGCTCCCCATTCATATGGTCTCTGAAAGGCGTATTTTGTAAAAAGTTGAAATTGTGATTGCTAGTGCCGTTCGGTATTCCAAATATTTGTGTTTTGTATTGGGACGTCAATATATTGGGAGAAGGCGGTGCAGACATCGGCTGACAGTACTTGTTGGGGACGCATATTTGTCTCGCGATGTCTTGTGATGTCTTTGTCATAAATTTCTGTTCGTTTGGCATCGCGAACTGCTTAGTGTCAGTCATGCCTAACGATAAGGGATTTCGTCGTTTCCTACCGTTGATCTTGGGAATGGGTCGCGAACAGAGGCGCGATCGCGGTACGGGAGTGTTTCTCGGACTCACGAAGGGACTCGCCGCTGTGCTGTGCGATATAGGAGACGTTTGCAAAGACCCGCCCATCATTTTTGGTTTGTTAACTTTGGTGGGACTGTGACCTCGTTGCCCAAACCCTAAGGGCGACTTAGAACTAAAGCGACCAGGAGACTGGCATCCATCAGAAATTGGAACAAATTCATACTGTTGTGTCCGAGTCGTAGGACTTTGCGGTTCATTATTAGCATGACCATTGTAATTATGGGGACCTTTCAGGTTGGTTACAGTTTGATTAGATATATTTTCATTAACATACGGTAAAGAAGCGCCATTTTCAATAGGAATCGCATTTCCATTTTTATTTCCGTTCATGGTTACCGTCTGATTTGTTAATACCGGTCCATTCGCAACAACATCTGTGGACGTACTGCTTAAAAGGGGCTTGAAAGCTCCTTCGATGATCGGCACCTGTTTATTCACATCCTCGGTAAGAGTTTCTTGCGAATTACTGATTTCCTGATCCATTTGCGAATCGGGGGCTACATTATTAGCGGACCCACTCTGATTTTTCAAGTTCTTAGCGAGCAGCTCGCGGAGCTGCGATATCTTTTCATTTTTACCCTGACTATGTTCGTCGGGTGGGTCCCGGGCCGCCTCTAAAAAAGCGTGCGTGGCGTCGGCGGCATCGGCGGCGTCGCGCTGGTTGAAGTAACGCAGCAGCTCCTCCTCGTGCTCCTGGCTGTTGCCCTCGTTGAGGTAGTCGTCCAGGTCGTGCTTGTCGATGTTGCAGATGCTGATGACGCGCTCGCGGGTGAGGATCTCGGAGTGGCGCTCGTGGCAGATGACGCCGGTCCGCAGGCTGAGACAGGGGGCCTCAGGCGTCGCGCGCGGGGGACTCGCCGCCTCCTGTCGCTCCCGGGCCAGCGCCGCGGCGGTGCTTTTGGACCGGCTCGTTAAGTTTTTTGGATCCTCTAAAAAAGTGTGTTCGGAACGAGCGGGCGAGGACTGCGGGTCGGAGTGAGCGAGGCGCGCGGCCGCCAGCTTGCCGCCGAGGATCTCCGCGGCGCGCATCTTCTTGGGCAGGTACTCGGCGGGCCGGTCGGCCAGCGCGCGCGCCTCGCTCTGGTACGTCTCGAGGATCAACTTCTTGCCGGGCAGAGGCAGACGCGGCGGCGGCTCGGGCGGCCGGCGACGCGGCCAGTCGGCGCGCTCGGTGGACAGGTCGAGCGACGCGTCGCTGCTGAGGTTGATGGGCAGACTGTGCTCGGCGGGCGCCGATAGGTCGCGCGGCGCGAACTGGTAGGGCGGCGCGGCGGGCGGCGCGACCGGCGGCGGGTGCGCGCGCGGCGGCGGCCCGTACGCGGGGAACGGCGCGCGCACCTGCCCCACGAGAAACTACTATTACTCGACTGTACCATGCTTTTAAAATAAACTACTACTAACATTTATATCTCACTCGAGAGCATCCCGGATTTCCGATGTGCTGACAATCTAATTATAATACAAGCGGCCGATGACGGCGATCAATCCGGATCTTACCTCATAGACGGGCACGTACGGCGGCTGGTACCCGTACGTGGGCTCGGGGCCCATCTCCTCGTGTTTGACGGGAGGCTGGTGATGGCTGCCGTACGAAGTTGACGGCGGGGACTCCCCGCTCGTTTCTTTGTTCTTTTTTGGCCTACCCGGCGTACCCTGTGTCTGGAATAATCACATAATATCTAGAGAAAAACACAATTAACATGATAAAACACGAAAGTACAAAACCCGCACTGTTGGAACTTTTTGAAACACGCGAAGGGCGTTTTCGGCGAGTGTTAATCGCAGTTGTAATGTAATCATCATTTAAGACGATCAACAGCGCGGATTCACTTGCAGCATGTTTTCACATAATATGAATCCGTTGAACCCTAGTTTCAACGGCCCGTTATTGTAATTCCATACAAGTACGTTATTTGCCAGTACTAAGTTGTATCAGCGAAACAAAATTTATTTAGTACTAGCTTTTTCCCGCAGGTCCGACTGCGTCAAAAAGTAGCCTATGATTGACCCCGGGTCTTCAACTATATTCATACCAAATTTCATCAAAATCCGTTCAGCGGTTTGACCGTGAAAGCATAACAGACAGAAAGACAGACATACTTTCGCATTTATAATATTAGAATGGAGTATAGATAGTATGGATATGGATGACATGGACTTTAAATAATTTGTGAGATTTTGTAATAGTGTATTTATAAAAATCTACACACCTGTATTTTTCTTTTAAGCTGCTTCATCAACTGTCGACTCGTTAATTCGTCTTGCGGTACTGGAAATAATAAAATCAGTAGTCAGTTATAAGCATGGTATACAATACAATATATCTTAATTGCACATATTACAATATAGTGAACAATAAATCAATGCTTAAAAACTAACTTCTTTTCTATTTTCACAGCTCATTTCGTCCACTACAGGACTTAAGCATCCTCCACTGCACGCCATTTGTTCTGGTCTTTTGCCATTCTCCTACAACTTTGGCGACTTCGTCACTCTAGCAGACAAGTAGTTTGCCCAGCTTTCGGCGTCCCACTGTCAGTCAAGAAGTTTCCGGTCTTATCTTCCGTTCTCACTACGGCATTTGTGACGCCCATTTCCACTTCAGGCACAGAATTATTAATAGTACTTACTAACGTAGAGAATGGACACTCACATCCTCCCACCCGAAACAGATACCGCACCTCACCGCGCTACTACTGATTTAGCGTAAAAATCAAAAGCAAAACAATGCAAGCATGTCGCTTCGAGCTACCGCGCCGATACGACTGCTATGAGGCAGATACGGTAAGCAACTAACCCTACGAGTAACACACATTGACGCGCGTGCCGTACGAGGCCGAATCGTAGTAGTAGTAATATGTATCGGGCTCGCCGCTGTTGTATGGAGTGTCCGGGGGTGTGCTTCAGGGTAGTGATTTTCTTGGCTATGTCCGTCACTTTTGACATTTTGGCCAGTAAGTACTTGGCCACTTCTACGGATCGGCCGCTCCTTATTTTATTGCTAAGAGTAAATGAGTAGTAATTACAATGTGTTTGCGGCGGCGGCGGCGGAGATCTGCTGGGCGGTCCGGGCGGCGCGAGCGGTACACTCGACGATGACAAATGCCTCGATAGCTCCGATAAATTGGAGAACTTCACTCCTATAAAAGTATTTATTTAAACTTTATTACCTAAAATGGTACAACGGGTGGACTTAATGCTAAAGGATTTCCCACCAGTCAACCATTAGGAAAATCAGAAAGCATCTATTGTATAAAGTAGGCAGTACCTAAGTATAATTATTTGTTGTGGGTCAATTTTATTTATACAAAACAATGTATGCAGTATATATGTATTAGTATGTATATAGTTCCGAAAAACTCAGCCACCGTGGTGCAAATGCACAGGTTCTATTGACCATGTTAGTAGTAACCCAATTGATATGAATGAGTGACTGATTATTTATTATAGCAATTTCTTATGAAAAAAGTGGGAACTTGGAGATCTATTGTTGTCTCTTTCGTACGCACAAAACAAAGTGACAGTGACGTCAGTTTAACACTATGTGCGTCCTTTTCTTATATCTTGATAGTTTTCCAAATTTCAAAGACTAACTCTTTTATTTTAAAAAGTAATAACAAAATATTTCTGTTTTCGGTTTCCGATACTAAAACTGTCATACAAATACATTGAGTACAGCAGTTTACGACTAAAACAACATCGTATTTCGGAATTTGTATTTTTTTGCAATAGACGTTTTAGGAAGTTGTCGTTCCCAGCCTGAGAGAAAGTTTCACCGGCGACAACTAGACAGTGTTCGGTGTTTAATTTCTTTTCTTTTAAATACTCATATTAAAAGAAAATAATTTTGGACTCCCAAATAAGATTTTATCTGTATGAAAAAAGTACACCTGAAAAGAAATGAAAATTACTGCGATTTACTCACCTAATTTGCTTTCTGCCCAATCACATACTATCCTTTCTGTTTCCCTTGAGGCGACATTAACTTCCTGAAAAATAAATTAATCCTCGAGTTTTAATTTTAATACCTACCATTCTTCCTGTAAGAAGAGTGTAAAAAATTATACTGTTTCTATTACAACCCTATTTTAGCTGTGTAATTTAGATGTAAAAACGTGTACTCTGTTTTGTCAAGAGAAAGAGATAAAACATTATCGTAATTAAAATAAATATTTGTAAGTTCTTATAAATAAGCTTTCATAACTATTACAATTTGCCTATAGATATAGAAAATTAAGTGCTGAGTCAAAGGGTAATTTGGGTATACATATTTCTTTTTTATTACCTTGGATGACTCACTAAGGTCCGGGAGTTGTGGCACTTCCAGTTTGATTTTCTTACGAAGACCTGCGTAACAATACCTGCAAAGACAATCCTTAATTTAGCCTGCCCTATATACCTATTGTTGGTAATATCATTTATACTTGCCGCCAATACGTGGTCTTTGTGATCTTCACTTTTCTGACACCTTATTGATTACTCTCTTATCTAAATCTAATCGATTCATTCATTCATATCGATTGGGTTATATGGTCAATCTACCCTGAACACCCTAGTTTTTAGGAACCGCCTTTCGGCCTCTGACGTGGTTATTTTAACGAACACTAAATGGTAGCCGTTACCAAGGGCTTAACGTGCCAATCGATCATAAAATGAGAAAATACAAAAGAAGGTTTAATAAGAGGATTAGACCTGCATTTATGAATTGACAAGAATATATTATTTTGGCGATAGACTTACCTAATTAAGTAGTAGTAAATTACTTCTGGTTGGCGTTTCTGCTTGCTCATTACTACGTACATAAAACTATCTTGAATAGTTTTTATAACAACAACATTCATCATATTTTTTGTTCAATAGCAATGACCTAGAACGATCAATGCATGTGTCACTCACACGCCAAAGATAACGCCACAACGTGGCCACATAGATAAATAACACTAAATGCCGCCAACAATTACAAAACTAGTCAAAGAAGTGTGATGAACGAGTCATAATTATTACAAATTGGTATATTTTTTAATATACAATTTAAATGTGCTGCAAGCGCGCAAGATTGAAAGAGAACCGGCTAGGCCTCCACAGCGAAGAACCGATTTGTTGCCACTGTTAGTTGTTAAAGAAATATCGCCAAATGCGGTTTGGAAAAACTGACACTAGGGCATGTACGGCCTTTCTGATCTTATAAGCCAAACGAAATTAATGAAATCAAGTCAGATGGTATTAGAGATTTACAATACTGTTTTATTTTAAGATATGTGTTGCCGAAACATATTCTGTCGAAGTAACTGTGTTTTGTCGAAATTCCGGATGAACTCCTGATTGACTACTAACTAATCCGACAGTTGTGCTCAAAGACATTGATCAATTCCTGGGGGATTAGATAACATCCATACTTAAAATTATAATGCGAAAGTCTGTCTTACTATCCGTCTGTCTATTACACTTTCTCATGGCTAAGCCTCTGGATCGCTTTTGATGAAACGTGGTATGGAAATAATTGAAAACCCGGGGTCAAACACTTTGACGCAGTCAGAGCCGCGTGAAATAACTAGTTGCAAATAAATCCACAAATTGTGATCTTTATTACAAACTGATATTGTAAGTAATTGTTATACAGTCTAACTTTATTAGCAGCTAGTTAAGCAGATCCGTTACTCTAGTTTTATGGTTAACTGTGATTAAAATAACGAAATCTAATTGCTTATCTCAAGCTAGACAAGATAAGACCGACTTCAAATTATGTAATTTTACTATAGGGCAATCGCTGTCTAGAAGCAACATGTCGGAGAAACCAATATCGAATCCGAACTAACACATGTAGATTGTCAAAAGAAAACGCTTATCATTTCCTACGTCTAAATGTAAGTCAAATGATAAGCAATCGTAATCGTTCCGTTAAATATCTCATTAATTTGTACATCCTGATTACATCGCGTGTGTGGTGTGTGACCGAAACAATATGTTGATAAAGAAATGGATAATTAAACGATCTTATAATATTTCGTAATTAAGTTTTGCTGAAAATGGAGTTAAATTTTTATAGCTAATTTACTCTGGACCTATTTATGAATGATGATATTATGAGCGAAAAAGAATGTGACAAGTTGTTTAGAGTATGAAAACTATTTATTTCGTCTGTAATATTAGGCATTTATGAGAAAGAAATTGAATGGTAAAATACACAAATGGGCTTTTTGATTTCTTCACAAAATACCAATAAGTGAAAAAAAGTTTCGTGTCGGTACTTTTGAATTTACAATGAAGTGATAATAAATAAATTAATAATAAAAACTGTCATATAAATGAACTGAAAATAAGTAGTCTTACGGAATTTCGTCTACATCACTAATTACTTAATTATTTCAAATATTTTGACGGACTTCTTATGTTTTGACACTCACATTGATACCGGGAAAAGTATTATAAACGTTAGCCGTGTGGTAAGAAGGTCGAAATTCGCTATGCCATGAAGCACAGTGTTTCTTCTGTGCTGTCACTGTGAAAGTAGATTGAAGTGTGGTAAATAAGTGGTTACCTAGAGTTGCCGCGGGTGCCGAGCCTCCGAGGGCGCACGCTCGGGTACACCTGTTTCATGACCTTCCCGAAGTCAGCCGTCGACAGAGGCTTCATGTTGCTGCTTACACAATGCGCTCTGTCGATGTACAAAACATAAAAGTCAATGGGTAATTTTTGTAATTTTAAAAACATGCACTGATCATATCATTTTTTAATAGTCCGTTTTTAATTCCCTAGCTACCATTCTTCTTAATAACATACTATCTCACGTGTATTTAACAGAAAGTCATCTAGTTTAAATAATGTGTATATAGCCGACTTGTATAAATTCGGCATTTAAGATTGATTGCAAAAAAAAAGTAACAGTAAATGTGGTTTATACATCTTTCTTAAGGCCAATTGAGTAGCCTCATATGCTGTAATCTAGCATTTTTAGATAATGATCTATATATATAAAAGCGAAAATCACTCACTCACTCATCACGAAATCTCGAAAACTACTAAGCCGATGAAGATGAAATTTGGCAGGAATATAGATTGTGGCTAGGAGACGTCCGCTAAGAAAGGATTTTTGGAAATTCCATCCGTAAGGGGGTGAAATAGGTGTTGCCAGTTTGTATGAATCTTCGTCATTTATAAAGTGAGACACATGAAATTTTTTATTCATTTTAGTAGTTAGAAGAAAAAGATTATGCATTTATTAGATTTTGAAAACTACATCCCTAATGGTTAGTAAAAAATAATAATTCATTAACTGGATTTAAAAAAATCGCATCCCCTGGCGTGCATTTGGGGTTGCAAAATATTATCTATATATTGACTAATTAATCAACTTAAAAGCTATAAACGTGAAATTTGGACAGAAGTTTTATGTTATTACATAGTGCTCATATAAGAAAGGCTTTTACAAAATTCTACCCCTAAGGGGTCAAACGGGGGTCCAAAATATGTTTGGGGGAAGGAGATTAGTTAGTCCGTTTCATTTGAAACTTCACAAGATTAATTTCGATAAATTATTAGGTACCTGTTTCAAGATTTTTCAGAATTCACCCTCTAAAGGGGGAAATGTCCCCCTTCACAAACTTAACGATCACTGATATCCCAATGAATTTTGACATGTGGGTTCTTCAGAAATTTATTTCTTATGATGAAAGTGTAAATACCTATTTCAGAATTTGCATTAACCCATAAAAGGGGGAAAAAGTTGCGTATCATTGATTGTGTTTATTTTAGCAGGGGAACTCCTTTTTTAATCAGGGGATGCACTAAGCAAGAATTTTCAAAATCAACTCTCATAAGGGAAACTGTAGTCCAAAGTATGTACAGGGAAAGGAGATTAGATTGTCCGTTTTAGTCGAAACTTTACACCATTATTTGTTTTGATAAATGATTTGTTTCCTGTTTTAAGGTTTTTACAATTTTTGTTTTGGTGCAATAAAAAGTACATATTTGTATTGTATTGTACACTAAGGAGCTCGGTAGTCGAACGCGACTCGCGTATTCGTAGCGAATGCGCGTGCCAAGCGACGGCGAGACGCAACCGCATTGGATTGGTCGCCATTTAGTGGCATTTTTTTCTCGAGGTCCTACGTGCTTCGGAAGGCACGTTAAGTTGGTCCCGGTTGTTATCGATAGATAGCAGTCGTGAACCTTTAGGCAACTTTCAGACGCCAGTCGCTCCATCTACCACCAATCTGGGAACATGGCTTACAGCAAACCCTAGGCTCCGAAGCGTAAGCTGACGACGCAACTAGAAATACACACTAGGATGAAGAAGTATTATATTGTACAATTCAGCCCCTGAACGGGGGACATGGGTGTTATTTGTATGTTTAATCGGGTTGCTGACTAAGAAATTAACAGTGATATAATATTAATCCCTATTTGGATCCGATAGGGCCGTAATCTTCTAAATACATAGGAAAATCCTGAGAGACCTGCCATAAATAGTCTAAGTGATACAAATCTCATTGGAAATACCTTTTGATCAGGCGGGCGAAGCCGCGGGCAACAGCTAGTCTATTATAAAGGTCAATTTAAACTGACGCGAATCCCGCGCGACTGGCGGGACGCCTATAGAAATAAGAATCGGTAGAAGTTCCGTAGCGTATGCCAAAGTTAACGGGCCTGCTAATGGCACTTCTTTATATTCTTATTTCTGTGGGCGGCACGTCGCGCGGGATTCGCGTCAGTTTGAACAGAGCTTAATCTATACATCTGTACATATAAATAAAATTGGAGTGTCTGTTTGCAATATTGAAAGAACCGTTTTTTACTACATGCGTATGAATATATATACGGTACATGCACCAAAATAACATTTTTTTACAATTTTTGTCTGTCTGTCTGTCTATTTGTTCCGGCTAATCTCTGAAATGGCTGGACCGATTTTGACGGGATTTTATTGGCAGATAGCTGATGTAATAAGGAGTAACTTAGGCTATGTTTATTTTAGAAAAATAAAGTAATGTTGCAATGTCTAAGTACTGTCCAGTACCGCGCGCAAGTAACGCGCATGCCAACACAATAAAAAAAAATCTAAAAAATGAAAGAATCGACTGTTAGGCGAATCGAAGTTAGCCGGGTCAGCTAGTACTTACATATATTCGTCATAAACATCCTGCTTCGGTAACGAAACGTCAGGGTCGACTTCCAAATGGGTCTGTATCCATGTTACAGTCTGTTGAAGTTCCGCCCTGCAATAGCAATTACAAAATATTTTCGCCCTCTATAAAACTTAAAAATACATAAATATTTTCTGTGATATTAGTATTAAGTCTCTCAATCTCACATCTTAATGTTTTCACTACTAACAATAAGTAGCACAGTAATAACTGAATTAGTGTAAACTTATGAACTCATGCTATAATGTTATATGCTATCCATACTAATATTATAAATGCGAAAGTCTGTCTGTCTTTCTGTCTGTCTGTCTGTTACGCTTTCACGGCCAAACCGCTGAACGGATTTTGATGAAATTTGGTATGAATATAGTTGAAGACCCGGGGTCAAACATAGGCTACTTTTTGACGCGGAGCTGCGGGAAACGGCTAGTAATGTTATAAATTTTTTTTTTACTCCATATCAGTAACATGGGATATGTTTCGCATACCAGTAAATAGCACTATGCTAATTTCACAATACAATATGAATAGAATACCAACTATTCGTTCAAGGTCATAAATGTTTAACAGGTTTATTTTAATAACATAGCTTATTATATTATCAAATGAAATCTTTTCACTTCTAAAATTACATTCAAACATAAACATCTATATTTGTGTATAAAAAAAATAAAAATGATTATTGATTGTGTATGCATTGATTTCTATATGTCATTAGCAAATCTACCCAGGCGGACATTTAGAACTGCATTCAAATTACAACACTGAAACACTAGCGCCACTTTGCGTTAGTTATTCAAGCCTTCCTTCACCAATGTAGCCACTTACAATATTTATAAAGTACATAAGTTAATATCACTTAATGGACCTGAAGTATAGCTTGACCACAACTGCTGTACCGCGCCTGAGGTATGCGAGCGGCAAGACGGGGGTAAAGTTTCAGTTCATTATATATTTTTTAAACTGAACTTAGCGAAAAGAACAGAGAATGGATAGCAGTGGCCAAGAAAGTAGACAAGGTTAGCTTAGATTCTAAGGAAGGAAAGTGCTTACCTGGACCCTAATGGATTTATGGGCTGCTTGAGAGGGTCATGAGGAGGCACGCCAGTGGGTAAGCGCAGATACAGTAGCAATCTCTCTGCACCCGTCAATGCTTCCACTGCTTCTAACAGTTGTGCTACTCTTTGTCGTCCTTCTTGGCTGCAAAGGTAAATAAAATTATAAATATTATGTGTAACTACATAATTTTCATGTGCAAAAATAGTGATTTTGATGAAGTGACAAGTGGTGATTTAGAAGTAGTTGAATAAAGCATGCACAATTTTATTAGGGTTTGGTTTGATTGTGATTGATATTAAGCCTCAGTTGTCTGTCTGATTTACAATCAAGAGTATACAACTCATTTACCATTAAACTTAATAACATATGATATTTTTTAATGCCTTTATAACTAGAGATGTGCTGGTCATGACTTTGTCTGACTAGCCAATTAGTCGGTTGTAAAGAGGCCAATCAAGGTAACGAGGTTTCTGTAACACTGCATTTTAGCCGATTCTCACGCAAGTCGTCATGATTTACCTTTTCATTAAAAATATTAGCAACTTATGAAAAATTATTAGAGATTATGTATTTTTGACAATTTGAAGTAGATTTTTCTAATTTAAAGTAAAATATTGTTTTTTTTTCAAGATTGATATTTTACTGCACGTTTGCATTGCTAGGTACCTATCTAATTTAGATAATAATAACCGCTTTCGATAAGCTTGCGTTGTCAGGTTGGCAGCCAGTTCGTTAGGGTGGACCTCCAGTTTTCCCTGATATTTTTCTAAAGCCAGCTTTATCTCTTCACCGACTGTCTTGACCTGCAGTTCCCAATGTATCTCAGCGTTGGTGATAAACCACGGCACATTACTTATCGTTCGCAATATTATGTTTTGCATTCTCTGTATGATAGAGAGGTTTGAATTACTGCAACTTCCCCACAATTGGATGCCATAGGTCCACGTCGGCTTGAGGATCGAGTTGTAAATAAGAAGCTTATTATCGGTAGTCAATGTGCTGTTGCGTCCAATCAACCAATGGAGATTTTTGTATCTAATGTTCAGTTCTTCTCTTTTGCTTGAAACATGCTTCTTCCAAGTTAAGTGTCTGTCCAGATGCATGCCAAGGTATTTTACATTTTCTTTATGCGGCAGCGTTGTATCATCTAGCTTTACTGGTGGGCAGTCTCTCTTGCGCAGAGTAAAGGTAACATGGACTGATTTAGTTGCACTGGCCCTGATTCTCCACTTTTTGAGCCAATCTGATATGTCATTAAGACTATCTTGCAATCTTTGTGAGGCTTCCACTGGATTTGCACTGCTGGCCAGGATTGCAGTATCGTCAGCGTATGTGGCCACAGTTGTATTGTCCCTAACTGGTAGGTCGGCTGTGTAGATTGTATACAGGACCGGACCCAGCACGGAGCCCTGTGGTACTCCAGCTTTAATTTCATATAGCTTGGAAGTTGTGTCAGCTATTTTTACTTGAAACAGTCTCTCAGATAAATAAGACTTCAATAATTCCAGGTAGCTGTGGGGAATGTGTTTCTTAATTTTATATATAAGGCCTTTATGCCATACACGATCAAACGCCTGTTGTATGTCCAGGAATGCTGAGGAGCAGTACTCTCTTTCCTCAAGGCTTTTCCTTATTCTATCATAAACTCTGTGGACTTGTTCCACAGTAGAGTGATGAGATCTAAATCCAAATTGGTGAGATGGTATGACATTATCTTTCTCAAGAATAGGTTTTATTCTGTAAAGCAGAATTTTCTCGAATACCTTTGAGAGTATTGGGAGTAGACTTATGGGTCTATAGGATGGTACTTCATTCACCGGTTTGCCGGGCTTGTGTATCATGAGTATTTGCGATACTTTCCAGAGGCTTGGGAAGTGTTGGACCCTTAGGATGCCGTTGAACAGGGTTGTTAAGAAAACTACTGCTTTTCGAGGCAGTTGCTTAAGTATCTCTCCCGTAATGAGGTCAAATCCAGGAGCTAAAAAACCAGCTAAAAAGTTGGAAAGTTAAAGAAAAATTTCTCAGACTTCTGTTGACCATAATCATCATGTACGACATCCATGTGAAGGATAGATGTCTATTCTTTGGCTCATTAATGGCATAAAATATATTAATTATGGCACCATTAAAGACTATCTCACTTAATTTTAAGCTAACAAAAGTGGTAACACAATGAGTATATATGTGAGAGTAGTTGCAACCCAAATGATTTATGTGATGAATTGAAAGCTTTATTGTAGTAAAACTTAGTCAAGCGTGGAGTTAGCATTATTATAAAGATTTATACTAAAGCATAAAATACAGTAGATAATTATCATTCACTGGAGTGAGCTACAATGATGAATAATTCATGAATATAAACAAAATAATTTCTGTGTTTTGTATGGATTATTAAAGATCAATGAGGGACAGCTGTCAAATACAAACACTGTTGTTTCCATTATACTACTTTTCCTAATGAGTGGCCTGGTGGGTATGATCATAGAAATGCACTTATTGGTAAAAGAAAATGAGTAACAACTACAACTGTAGTTACCTGATGGTGTTTTCCACAATCTGCTGCATCGAAGTTATTTTGGCAGAGTCCATTTTGGACTCGATACTCCTGGCGGGGTCGGCGCCGGGAACGACGGCACCGGACGATCCAGGAGAGTTACTTGAAACGACGACACTTTCTTTATTGTAAGACGCAGTTTGCGTATGTTTTGGCTGATTGACATTTTCCCGATGAAGTTTCGCGTCATCCACTAGATCTCTTTCAGTTTTAACATTTTTCGCACTATCGTCAGAAGCCCAAGGTTGAAATGGAGTTGCATTATCCATTATAACCTAGGCAGGCTGCAAAAATCACAATAATCGATTTCATATTGTAACTTTTTCTAATCTGAATTTATAAAATGCGTAACTAAACTCCATTTTCTTGACATTTGATCAGCTGTGGTGGTGAGGTGGAGGGTGAGAGGGGAAATTCGATGAAGCTGTGTTGCTATAAATAATAAAAATGAAATCACCTAACTAAACCATTTTTATTCGGTTTTTACCCGACTGCGCCAGAAGAAAGGTCATATTTTTCGAGAGTATGTATAAAAGTAATATGTTTGTAGGCGCGAATGCAAAAATGCAATATTTTCCTCTATGTTTATTAATTATTAGTACAAAACTATATCAAAAATATTGTAATACTACAGTGTAAAAGAGTTCCTTACCGACAAGTTCCAAAATGCTGTCCAATAGGACAAACATGTTACATGCCGTAAGGCTGTTTGTGGTCTAAGATCTTGTAACATCATTGTACACCCATAATACGCAATAAAGTTGATTGATTGATTGTATTTTAGTATAATAAGTTGATAGCGTAAAATGTCGTCGTCTATATTGACCATGAACTTAGTATATTAAACAGGGCTGAGTACATCTGCAAATTGGCTAGTAAACCTATTCATGAAAATGTCTAATTCGTAAACCATTTCGAGGAATAGGCTCAAGGAACAGATTACATTAATCAGATCTTTAGTTAAGCAAGTATTTTTAAAGAAAATCGCAGAAAACCCAATGATTTTCATTTTTTAGCAAAGTTAACGTATGACGTAGCCGGATAACTTCCGGCTATTCACATTTAATTTTTTAGGTTGGTAGCACAGGGCTACCCTGTGTATATATTTTTTGTTTGGTAGCGCTAATTAGGCGCTTCACGTACTTGTCACCCATGTCAAATGTCATCTCTGTTTATGTAAACATAACCCATAAATAACCTAACTACATCTTCATTACATTCATTCATACATTATAATGAAGAATCGGTGTCCAATTATTGAAAAATCAGATGTCAACGGATGAAGAGACGGCAGTAAAGTCCAATAAACAGGCCAATATGCAATTGATACGAGAAATGGGGTAGGTACCTAGATATTTGGCGATTGTAAACAAACAAGAAACCAACTCGCGGGTCGCGGTCCAACCTGACTTTGACGTTTGACACTGACATACATATTTTTTAATACCTTAGTAATTTTTGCTTTCTTGCAGTTCGAGATGGCCATTATAACTGCGTGACGTCATCACTATAAAATCTTTAAAATTATTTAACAAAATAAATATAATTTTAAGAATATTTTCGTTTAAATTGTATCTCCGAAATAGTCTATTCTATCAATAAATTATATAAAATACACAATTTATTTTTTATTTATTTTTTAGTTGACTAGCCAATAGGCTAGTCAACTAAAAAATAAATTGTGTATTTTACATATTTTATTGATAGAATAGACTATTTCGGAGATACAATATACAATAGCGATAAGTCCGCCTTTGTACTCAATATTCTAAATGTATTACTTTTAATTTTAATTTTGTGATTGGTACAATAAAGTGTATATCTATCTATCTATCTATCTACAATTTAAACGAAAAAATTCTTAAAATTATATTTATTTTGTTATTTAATTTTAAAGATTTTATAGTGATGACGTCACACAGCTATATTGCCCAACTCGAACTGCAAGAAAGCAAAAATTACTAAGGTATTAAAAAATATGTATGTCAGTGTCAAATGTCAAAGTCAAGATGAACCGCGAGCCGCGAGTTGGTTTCTTGTTTCTTTACATTACAATCGCCAAATATCTAGGTACTCCATTTCTCGTATCTATTCCATAATGGCCTGTTTATTGGACTTCTCTTTTTGCAGTCTCTTCATCCGTTGACATCTGATTTTTCAATAATTGGCTAGTCAACTAAAAAATAAATTGTGTATATTATATATTTTATTGATAGAATAGACTATTTCGGAGATACAATTTAAACGAAAAAATTCTTAAAACTATATTTATTTTGTTATTAAATTTTAAAGATTTTATAGTGATGACGTCACGCAGCTATAATGGCCATTTCGAACTGCAAGAAAGCAAAAATTACTAAGGTATTAAAAAATATATATGTCAGTGTCAAAGTCAAGATGGACTGGGAGCCGCGAGTTGGTTTCTTGTTTGTTTACAATCGCCAAATATTTAGATATCCCATTTCTCGTATCTATTGCATATTGGCCTGTTTATTGGACTTTACTGCAGTCTCTTCATCCGTTTACATCTGATTTTTCAATAATTGGACACCGCTTCTTCATTATAATGTATGAATGAATGTAATTAGGTTATGTTTACTTGAACAGAGATGACATTTGACATGGGTGACAAGTACGTGAAGCGCTTGGTTAGCGCTACCAAACAAAAAATATTAATTCACTACGCTGTGCTGCCAACCTAAAAAATTAAATGTGAATAGCTGGAAGTTATCCGGCTACGTCATACGTCAACCTTGCTAAAAAATGAAAGTCATTGGGTTTTCTGCGATTTTCTTAAAAAATACTTGCTTATCTAAAGATCTGATTAATGTAATCTGTTCCCTAAGCCTATTCCTCGAAATGGTTTACGAATTAGACATTTTCATGAAAAAGTTTACTAGCCAATTTGCATAGAGGCAAGGCCGAGCCAAGCAGAATAGAAATAATGGAGGAACCTGTCTCTCCAGCAAATACAAGCTTTATCACGTTGGTACTTGTGCAAAATAGAGTGACCACGCTCCTCTAGAAAAGGTGGTACATACTTTATGCAAACAGAAGCAATCAAATGTGTTGCGTGAGCTTGGTATTTCGGAATCAATTATTCGGATGTTGACATATTGGTACGAAGGCCAAACAAATTATGTTAGATGGGGCGACACCACATCCAATGCTTATAGGTTGGAATGTGGTTGGAATGTGGGGTGCGCCAAGGAGGGTTAACCTCTCTGGACCTCTTCAACGCCTATATTCACGGGTTGATCGGTGATTTGAGGAATACCAAGGTTGGATGTCATATCGATGGTGTATGTTTTAATAACCTTACTTATGCGGATGACATGGTGCTCCTCAGTCCGTCTCTCACGGACTTAAGTATAACGTGCCCAAGAGTATCTCGTGAGTCCCGAGAGTGTCCCAGAAGTATATTTAAATGGCTCTGTAATTCGAGTTGTAGACCAGTTCAAGTATTTTGGCCATATTGTTACGGCGGACCGCAAAGATGACCTTGAAAAAGTGACAAAAAACTGATTTATTACCACTTTCGAGTCCGCCTCAAGGTACCTCTCGACCAACCTTATATTTGACAGTTCGATACTCTTTCTCTCTCAGTTATATTGCAGTGGCAATCAGGAATATCCAAGTCAAGGAAGCTAGTGTCGACTAATCATACCAATAAGTTGGAGTAAGGTTGAGTCGAGTTTGAGCAAACGTTTGAGAATATGGGGGTTACTATCGATAGTATTGAATGTAAAAAAATCGATAGTAATAGTTCTTAACAAAAGTATTGCTCAGAAATTACTATCGATAAAATCGATTCTATTGACAAGAGCAATACTATCAAAGTCCATCGATACTGTTGGTTATACGCTAAGCAACACTGCACTAAGCTGGCTTTTCAATGGATTGGTTTAGCTTTTTAGGTTTTTATTTTCGCATCCGAAAAACGAAATGAATTATTAAATTACACAATGTATTTCTACGAACGTTTTTGTTTGTGGCTTGGTCATTTAAAACTATCTCGAGTTATAATATTAGTTTCAGTTATATTATTTGTGGTCCCCTTGTTTACTCATTATTATTTATCAAAGGTGAGAAAAACGGTTAACATTATTTTTTAGCTAAATAGGAAAGAAGAGTGAAAGGAAAGAAGGTGTCCTGGTGGATTTTCATATAGATATAATATAGACAGTTATAATCCACATTCTCTGATGATGATGGTTACACCTGGTTTCCGTTTCTTAATGGCTAAAATAACTAGTATTCAATTTTAATTACGTCAAAAACTACCCTCTTGACTTTGAAAAAATTAGGTAACAGCATATTATTTATAGGGCAACAAGAAAACAGTAATTTAAATAACTACAAAACCCGACTGCCTTTTTGTGTAATTTGAAAATGAAAAGCACAAAAAAAAAACTGCTAATTTGTCTTTATTAAAATTAAATATACTCACACTCATATTCTCAAACATAACCTTAAATGGTGAGTTGGATAGAGAAAATATTTCTATGTTCAGGTTTAAATACTGGTGACGACTTTGGACAAACTAAACATCTATTTTTTTTATATATTTAATTTATAATAAATAAGCTTTACAACAATAGTAAAATAAAGTTATATGCCTATACTAAAAAAATAAGAATCTCGCATATGAAATTTTTAGTACTTTTGCTTGGCTTTAGTTTGTAGACATACTGTGAGAAGATTATAACATCTGACTGTGTCATATTATTTTTCCAAATAGATTAGTTATTTAATTAAATAACAAAATATATTTGTTGGACATAATATAGTATATATTGGGAATAAATAATCTTGAAAAAACCCAGAATCGTGTCAACATCCTTCACTCAAACTCATTGGAGGAAGCCATGAGGAAGTCTTCGAACTATCCTTGAAAATGACATTCTTAAATATTTACTTGAGCAAACTCCAATTAGGAATGACATAGGTTATAATAACAATCCAATGCACAAAAATAGGAAAATATAAAATTGGCAAATAACTAATTTATAACCACTTCATTTTATTTCGAGGACTCCTCAAGCTCAAACTTTATTTGACAGTTTGATACTCATCTGCAATGAGGAATCTCCTTATTAAGTCAAGGAAGCTAGTGTCAACTAATCATACCAATGAGTTGAAGTAAGGTTGAGTAGACTTTGAGGAAACCTTTAAAAATATGGGGGTTGCAGAGGGTGCTGCGGGAAATAGCTAATTTTATATATTAAATATTTCATATAGATTTAATCTTTATTGTACCATTGGCAAAAAATATAGGTATATAACATTAAATTATTTCATATGAAATACAAAAAAAAAATCAGTTTAGCTGTTTTTTGGCTATGAGGAAAATAAACCTGATACAATTTATAGATATTAGGATATAATTTCACGTAATGACCAATGTTATGTATACCTATTATTGGTGTTTATATTAGAACTAAGTCTGTAGTGTAGTTGTTAATGTTGTATATAAGCACTGTTGGTGTACTTCAATAATAAAAAAATAAATAGATATTGTATTTTTTTTAGTATGATACGACTTTGGGAGGAATTGGTGGCAACCACATGACACATACACTGGAAGCTCTTGGTGATTATTCCACCATGAATGTAGCTGATCTAAAAATAAGAATAGAAGAAATGCTCAGAATAAAGGTGATAAATATTGATGTTTAAAATATGTTTAATTATTTATTAAGTATTAGCTAAAAGAAAAAGATACATTTTGTTTCTTTTTTTTTTTAAATTAAAGTTTCTAACCTTTTTCAACAACAAACAAGTAAACAAAGTATGTTTCCTGTGTAAATTGAACCCACGACCTCTGGATTTGCAGGTGAATGCCTTAACTACTGAAAGAATGTTATAAATATACTTTCTAGGCATCAGTATCAACGGAACTGCGGGAGCTCGAAGCGCGCCGCGGTCGGCTGCAGCGCGAAGCAGCAGCGGCAAGTGCCCAGGCTGACAGCGCTAAAGCGGAGCATGCCCGAGCCGCCGCTGAGCTGCAACGTCTTCGCGTCTCCGCAGACCAGGCGCGACTGGCACAACTCGAAGCCAGTCGTCGCGATTCCCCAGAATTAGCACCTCCCAAACAAATACTTCCTTCACGACCCCCTCCTATACTTCCCCCAGTTGACCCGACATCTGAAGTCCATTGCCGTATGTTCTCCTGTTTTGATCACTCTCGATGCTCCCTCACATCAGGTTTCCCTGTTTATTTCTATGATCCTGATATATTTGCTCCACTGGCTGGCGCCGAAGTTGATGGATTTTTAAAAACTACACTTCGTCAAACCCTTGGCTACAACACCCATCTGACTCATGATCCTAATGAAGCATGCATATATCTTGTATTGGTTGGAGAAGCTTTTCCCTACGAGAAAAATACTGTGTAAGTATAATTATACATTAACTTTTAAACTAACACACTGAATATTTAAAACATAAAATTACAGGATTAAGTGCGTAAAATACCTAAATACTTCCGACGTTTCAACCCTGTTACAACGGCCGTGGTCACGGAACAACTGGCTCAGCATTTCTACAGCTCCATACTTCCAGCTGAATCGTCTTCCACCGGCATATTTTGGCTGTTGTAACACGGTTGAAACGTCGGAAGTATGAAGGTATTTTACGCGCTTAATCCTGTAATTTTATATCATTATACATATAGCGAAATCTTATAACTCACAAGATTTCGCTATATATATAATGATATATATCATTGTCAATAAATACAATCAAGTTCCGCGAAAGAAGGCTAGCCTAATTACGCGAGGGAGTCACTAGCGCGCTGCCAATTAGGTATTGTATAGGCACAGTAATTGACCGTTGTAGAAAAGTACTACTAGTGTGATAAAACCTCTAGTATCTCCCTCCTTAGGCACTGATCCTCAATAAGTTTTCCAAAGATCTCTTTCACTTTCAGCTCCACAACGGAAACGTACAAAATGTACATAAATGAGACGGCAATCAAGAGTCTGCCGTACTGGGGCGGTGACGGGCGTAACCACGTGCTGTTGAACCTGGCGCGTCGTTCGCTGTGGGTGGGCTCCGGCGACGCGCTGCGAGGAGCTTCCACCGGCCGCGCCATCGTCGCGCAGTCTACTTTCCCATTGGCGCGATTCAGACCAGGCTTCGATATAGGTAGGTGCATAACATAATTCTTATCATCATCATTTCGTGTAGGATACATTGTCAATCGACCATGTACACCCTGGTGTCAGAGTTGTACGGAACCGCCTCTCGGCCTCTGCCGTGGTTCCTTTAACGGCCACCAGATGGCAGCCGGGTCCAACGGCTGATGGTGCCTACCGAAGCACGGAATCATCTTTTCTTAAACATGCGCGGAAATATTGTCATTACTTTTGAATAAAGAACACGCGAAGTAACATATTTACGTAGACTGAAAATCAAATTCACTTCCTGGCGCGTTCTTTAAATTTGGAACGAAGAGCGCGCCGGCAATGTTGTATGAAACGGTGTACTGTTTGAGTTTAGAACTCTTTTATCTATCGTACACATTGCGTTCTCGTGGCTGTATAGCCACAGATGCGTTTACCTTTCGGCACAAACTGTAAAATAAATTAAATTTATTATGTAAAAGGCCCTTTTTTATTTCCTTGCATTTTTTTAAGAAAAGCGCTATATATGCCTCGGCCGACTTGGCAATTGCCTGTCTCTTATCATTGAAGTCCTTCGACTGCGGCTCGGTCTTCAAACTCATACTCGACCTGCAATTGCCTATTTCGCTGCCTTTGTAATAATATACTATTATTATCAGACAATCAGATGATTCAAGCCTGCAATGTCCTAACCAAACTGGAAACAACTAAACAAAGTATGCTTACCCACGACCCCCAGGCCGAAGGCGTACGCCTCAACCGCTGGACCACTGAGGCAGTTATATTATATTTTCTTAAACATGCGCGGAAATATTGTCATTACTGAATTAAGAACACGCCAAGTAACATATTTACGTAGACTGAAAATCAAATTCACTTCCCGGCGCGTTCTTTGAATTTGGAACGAAGAGCGCGCCGGCAATGTTGTATGAAACGGTGTGCTGTTTGAATTTAGAACTTTTTCATCTATCGTACACATTACGTTCTCATGGCTGTATCTGAAAAACCAAAATCACTTCCCGGCGCGTTCTTTGAATTTAGAACGAAGAGCGCGCCGGCATTGTTGTATGAAACGGTGTGCTGTTTGAATTTAGAACTATTTTATCTATCGTACACATTGCGTTCTCGTGGCTGTATAGCCACAGATGCGTTTATCTTTCGGCACAAACTGTAAAATTAAAAAAAAAAACTGGCGGTAAAGCGGAGTTCGTTGTTATTTTGTTAATAAAAATGTATTATGTAAAAGGGCCTTTTTTATTTCCTTGCATTTTTTTAAGAAAAGCACTATATATGCCTCGGCCGAAATGGCAATTGCCTATTTCGCTGCCTTTGCAATAATGTACTATTTATTGTTGCACAGTGACTCCGCCCGCTTTAGGCCCGCCCGGCGGCGACGTGTGGCTCGACTGTGCGCCTATGGCGCCCGCTAGAAGGAAATATTTGCTCAGGTACGTATATAATAAATATAAATACATTATGTTACATTTATTTACCATAGTGTAGATCAGTAGTTCCCAAACTTATTTTTCTCGTGGACCACTTTCAAAATTTTACTGGTTTCGGTGGACCCCCTGCTGCTACATTTCTACCACATTCTTAAAGTCGCCAAAAAATAAAAATTGTGTCACTTCTGAGTTCTGTCCCTATATTTCGATATGTAAAATAAAAACGAAAAATGGTACATTTTATATCACTTTATTTATTAAAAGAATAGAATTACAAGAAAAAAATATTAAGGTAATATAGGTTCAGGTCATAATTTTAATTAATGGGAAGGATGTATCTGATGGAGTGTCAGCAAACGATCAATGTTTGGCTTTATTTTTGTGAGCAATAACCGCAAATCCCCCCGCTCTGTGATGTTTAATTTGCTCCTTTTTTTTGTTAAGAGGTTTGTAACGGCACTAAAACTCCTTTCGACAAGATATGACGAGGGAAAAGCTATTAAAAATTTCCTTGCGATTTCCCACAGTCCAGGATATTTTTCGGGTATTTCTGCTTGCAGCCAAAATGTTGGGTAGCCTTTTCTAAATTTCACCTTCAGCTCCTCATTAGTGCTTAGCTCGAGCAGCTCCTCTTGTAATACAACATTGGCCACTTCCGTTTCATCAAATGGATTTATTATCCATGGTGGTATATCCATCGTCAGTATATCTTCAAACCTGGTTTTGAAGTCATCATGCAGGGCACTTAAATGTTGACTGTAGGTATGGATATCCTCATCAATACATTCTACCTGCGACAAGTTTGGAAATTGAGAGAATTCGCGCCGACTAATGTTTTGCTTCATAAATTTCAATTTCCCAAGAAAAGCCGAAATTATCCCCTTTGTTTTTATTAAATTCAGGCTGTCCCCTTGTAACTGCAAGTTAATATCATTAAATTTTTTAAACAAATCTGTCAAATACGCAATGTCTGCTTTGAATTTGATCAAGTTTTCTTTTAAATCTGGATCTCTACTTTCTAAGAACTCTAATATGGAATCGAAAACAGAGTAAAATCTCGTTAAGCATGCACCTTTCGACAACCAGCGTACTTCAGTATGTAAGAGCAGTCGTTGGAAGTCTTCATCATTTTCGTCGCACAATTGAGCAAATAAACGTGTATTCAATGCATTGCTTCTGATTTTGTTGACAGCTTTTATTACAAAATGAAGAGATTGGTTCAACCTGTCACTTAAATGTTTTGCCACAAGATGTTGTCGGTGGATTACGCAATGAATAGCTGTAAGTCCTGGTATAATTCTTTTGAGATGACTTATAAACCCACGATATCGCCCGACCATTGCAGGAGCTCCGTCTGTTGCCACTGAAATAATGTTTGTAAATGGGATCGATTTTTCCGTAAAAAAATTACTCAGGACATTAAATATTGATTCGCCTTTAGTGTCAGTCTCCAAAGTTCTGGCAAATAGCAATTCTTCGTGAATTTCTTCCTCAACAATAAATCGGACATATGCCAATAGTAATGCTTCATTACTGGGTAACGTTGACTCGTCCAGTTGTATAGAAAAATGAGTTTTTTGCAGATGATTGCACAAAAAGCTTTCGATATCAGAGCTCATTTCATCAATGCGTCTTTGTACAGTATTGTTACTTAATGGAATTCTTTTTAGTACGTCAAATGGAGATTTGTGCAAAACAGTTTTTAAAACCTCTTCAACAGCGGGTAAAATTAATTGTTCTCCGATAGTGTGCGGTTTTCCAGATTTTGCTATAAGTAATGAGATATTGTAAGATGCCCGCAAGCCATCATCGTTACTTTGAGATGTTGAAGCGAACATACTGTGCATGGTGGGTCTCTTTCCATATTTTTCTTTCAATGTTTGAAAATATTTTAAATCTTTACCTATTTTATCAGTATGACACCTTTTTAGATGATCTTCGAGCTTTGATGGTTTCATAGAGTCATTGCTCAAAACTTTGTTGCATAATAGGCACATGGGCAATTGTTTGTCTGCCTCTGATGGAACAAAACCATATTTCAAATAATCGACACTATATTGTCGACATTTTTTCTTTGCTGTAGCCATGTTTCGTGTCAGTTACCTTACCTGTAAAAAAAATGTTTTAGTAACCAAGTTTTTTTCTGAATATAGGTATCACACCGCAGCCTTTGTCAGCACGCGGAAATAGAATTACGGCTTGTAAAGGGACCAACTAATAAACCGCTGAGACAAATACAAACGTTTTCACAAAACGGTATCAATTTTAAAGTACATAATTTACCACTAATTTTTAATAGTATAAATAAAAATTAGTGTACTCAGTATCGAATACTGATCATATTTGTGTAGGAAAAAATAAACGTCGAAATCCCAAAATTGTCCATAAAAACGATAACTAACATTTTATTAAATCAATGAGTTCACGCGCTCCGTGTATTTGCGTATTTTTTGTCTGCGGCTTCATTGTTAAAACGTGACAAACAGGCATCGAAGTTCAAGCCCCGCCCTTTTCCCGTCGCCCGCGCACCGCTCGCTCTTTCCGAAAAGGAATAGTTTTGATAAAATAGTTACTTCAAAATCAATTTAACATGATTATGAAATTACTGTTTTATAAAATTAGTAGTTATTTGCAAGAAAAATTACAAAATTAATTGCTCTGCAATATTGCTTATTCGGCCTTTTTAGAGAGGCAGTGCTTCTCTCGTGAAAAAACAATTGAATAAAACGTGCTGTGTTTGTCTTCAAATCGAAAGAGGACAATTAAAATATCTGTAAGTTACTAAGTTACCTATCTATACAGGCCGTTGTGATCAACCGACTAGTACACGTAAACAAAATACTTAAGTACTATAACAAAAAAAGGTAGGTTACTTACTTTTCTCCGGCACTAGCAAACACAGATATAAATTTTCTCACAACTTTTTTCCAAATTCCGCCTTGTTTTCGAAATTCCGGAAACAAATGAATGCGTTTGGTTGCCTTTGGCATCAAGTATTTATAGTGTTGATCAAGTTCATGTCTGAACAAGCATTAAGCATTGTCGGGCGGATAGCGCTTTGCAAGTCTGTACACGAAATTGTACGTAATATCGAATACACAAGTTTGGACAAGTAACAGTCGCTTGCCTTATTAAAATATTATCTGCTTAGATAGGTACTTAAAACAATGTAGGTAGGCCCTTATAAAAACTATGCTTACATTTTTGCTCTTTACTATCAAAAGCAGATAAATTTTCGTGGACCCCCATTAACATCTTATGGACCCCCATTTTTTGTTCACGCCTACGTAGACCCCCAGCAAGTCTCCCGTGGACCCCTGGGGGTCCACCTGGACCACTTTGGGAATCACTGGTGTAGATGCAATTTTTCTGCACCAAATCCATACGAATATTTAGTAAGTATAAATGCGTATGTTTATCTGTCAGTCTGTCTATTACGCTTTCACGGCTAAGAAAAATCAGGTATGGATATACCTTGTTCAGATCAGTTTTTCAGATGCTTGAACCCTGTCACTGTATTCTGGAATCACTCTGAACAACTACAATTCCCACGCCATCAGGATATAATTCATAATTATAAAAAAAAAACTAGCTATCTACACGTCTTTGTAATACCCTGATTTGCATTCATAAGCTAAGTTTAGTTTTCAGGGCTCACAACCGCCTGCGGTGGCAGCAGACAAAGATCTCGATAAGTCGCTCATAGTCTTCTTGCAAAGTGTAGCGAGTTCGGCGCCTTCCCAAGATGCGTTCTTTCTACAATTCGAGTGCGATCCTCCGGTGGAGAAAAAGTCTGTTTTACCCATTGGGGACTGGGCCTTATGTGGCACGGATAGATCTCGACGAGCGATATTGCGGGATTCTACTTTCGTACTTATACTGGCGCCCGGAGACAGAAGTTATGCTACAACAGCGTTGTTACAAGCGAGGCTGTACGAAGCTTTAAGATCCGGCGCAATACCCGTAATACTAGGAGGTGACAGGATTCGTTTGCCATACGATGAAGTTCTGGACTGGAGAAGAGCCGCTGTGTCTCTACCGAAATCGCGCGTCACAGAATTGCACTTCTTATTGAGAGCTATGTCCGACGCCGATTTGCTTGCATTTAGAAGACAAGGTCGTGTGTTGTGGGAGAGATATTTGAGCTCTGTGCAAGCGAGTGTGGATTCTTTGCTCGCGGTTATAAGGACCAGATTGAATATTCCTCCACGGCCCGCGGTGTCGGTCATTGGTGCTCCCGGGTTCAATGACTCATACAATCCGCCGAAATTGGAGGCCGCGCCCGTCGACATCGAACAGGATGAGACACTTGGCCCGTTGGAGGCGCCATACCCAAGTCCAGCGTATAAAAGAAATTATACTCTGGGACTGCTGCATGGGTATGAAATGTGGAACGAGTGGGGTGAACCGTTCGCGCTGTATCCACAGGTGAGTAAATATACCTATTTTGTTTTCTTCAACATACTCCGATATAGTCCTAAATATTTTTAAAAACAAGTCAAAAAAAGGAAAATGGACGAAATACATTCTGTCTAGTTGACTAAGTATTGTTTTCACATGTATGTATGTAAAATTCTTAACTGTACATTAAAAAATACAGTTATTACAACATCAACAGAAATAAAACCTTAAATATTAATGTACATGCTTTATCATTCTTCATGCAAAAAGTAAAGTTACGTACAATACGCAACAATTACCTTGCGTCTCTGAAGTTAGCCAACTTTTTTCTCAACGAAAATTAACACTGTGACTTATAGTGAAAAATATTAGCACTTATAAAATTATATTCAGATTTAGCAGTATTATTACCTCATTAAATTATAAATATATCCTATGGAATCATAATCATCACCATTTTGAGTTATGGGGATGTTTGTTTGTGCCACGGACACACCAGCTTTTTTTATTGGGGAGAACACAGGGAAAAAAGTGTTCCTTGATTTGGTTTATTTTTTTGCCAAGAGCTTTTTTATTGAGAAGACCAGGAAGAAAAAAATTGTTGTATTATTTATTAACGGATTCCTCTCAGGTTACAATGAAAAAAAGGAGTAAGTTTATAGTAGCGTTTTTATAAAATTGTTCGTGATCGCGAGGTCTACTGTTCAAAAAGTATAATTTAGGTATTCTAAAATATATCTGGATATCTACACTTACCTAGGTACCTAACCTACTTACTTTTGTTTTGTATATCTCGTTCTTGTGAAATTTCCCGTCTTTACAATGATTTCGATTCAAATCATGTACTCCACAAACGCTTCCAAATATTATGACTTGCATGCACAGTACTTTTTAAGCAATGTTTAGAAAACTTTAATAAAAACATGTTAGATCTTGGGCTACTCTGATCGCGGCGGCGAACGCTTGCTCCGTGGCCGGCAATTTCCTCCGCGCGAATAGCCGACCCGCCACCTGCACCGACGTTCGCACCGCCCGACTTCGTGGCCAGGCCGTAATACGGCCATTTCGCCCGCGTTGCCTGGCAACTTCCTCACGACTCGTAGCCGCAATTTGTTGATATCTAAAAATGTTAATTGCGGCGCTACTCGTAGCCAACTTCAGAGACGCAAAGTTATTTCGCGCGCGCTGTACCTGTTTTGACATAAAATGTAATCGCCACAGTTGCCGTGGGACCCGACAGTGACGTCAGAAGCTCGGTTTATGGGTTCCGGGGCGGGGTTCCGTCCGCTGGGGCACGGCGCGGGTGGTTCGGGCCGGGAGCTGGGAGAGGCGCTCGGAGGAGACCGTCCGCGGGAACAGTTCACTGTCGTCATACTGTCGTACGAGCGCGAGGCTGTGCTGGCGGCCGCGCTCGCCAGGCTTAGGGGACTGCCTTATTTGAATAAGGTAATATTGTAAAATAGGTACTAGTATAAGGTGATACGAGCCGCAAACATGTTTATAATCAATATTGTTTTTAGAACCATTGTAAATTATAAATACCTAAGCATTAAATAGAAATTGAGCTCGTCACAAACCCATGCACCTAAGACCCTATAGGAATCTATTATTTTGCCCGTTTTCTTTCATCTACTTAGAACAAAAGCTTTTTATTGTAAAGTAGATCTTTACCTAAAGCGCGGAGCATGTGCAAGGCGTAGTGAAGCGAATACCAAATCTACCATCAACATATTCTGCTTCCATAAACCATCCAAATGCAAATGGTAATAATAATATATTTTAATGTAACCTGAGCTTTCTGTAATTCAAGCAACTCGCTCAACAACCGGTCCTGCCCTATAGCACGCCCCTGTGTATCTCCCACCAGCTGTCTCTGTACACTCGCACACTATGCAGGTAGTGGTCGTGTGGAACGGCCCGTCGTCGCCGGCCAGCGCGGCCAGCTGGCCGGAGTCCGGGGCCCCGGTGGCCGTGGTGCGAGCGGCCCGCAACTCGCTCAACAACCGGTCCTGCCCTATAGCATGCCCCTGTGTATCTCCCACCAGCTGTCTCTGTACACTCGCACACTATGCAGGTAGTGGTCGTGTGGAACGGCCCGTCGTCGCCGGCCAGCGCGGCCAGCTGGCCGGAGTCCGGGGCCCCGGTGGCCGTGGTGCGAGCGGCCCGCAACTCGCTCAACAACCGGTCCTGCCCTATAGCATGCCCCTGTATATCTCCCACCAGCTGTCTCTGTACACTCGCACACTATGCAGGTAGTGGTCGTGTGGAACGGCCCGTCGTCGCCGGCCAGCGCGGCCAGCTGGCCGGAGTCCGGGGCCCCGGTGGCCGTGGTGCGAGCGGCCCGCAACTCGCTCAACAACCGGTCCTGCCCTATAGCATGCCCCTGTGTATCTCCCACCAGCTGTCTCTGTACACTCGCACACTATGCAGGTAGTGGTCGTGTGGAACGGCCCGTCGTCGCCGGCCAGCGCGGCCAGCTGGCCGGAGTCCGGGGCCCCGGTGGCCGTGGTGCGAGCGGCCCGCAACTCGCTCAACAACCGGTCCTGCCCTATAGCATGCCCCTGTGTATCTCCCACCAGCTGTCTCTGTACACTCGCACACTATGCAGGTAGTGGTCGTGTGGAACGGCCCGTCGTCGCCGGCCAGCGCGGCCAGCTGGCCGGAGTCCGGGGCCCCGGTGGCCGTGGTGCGAGCGGCCCGCAACTCGCTCAACAACCGGTCCTGCCCTATAGCATGCCCCTGTGTATCTCCCACCAGCTGTCTCTGTACACTCGCACACTATGCAGGTAGTGGTCGTGTGGAACGGCCCGTCGTCGCCGGCCAGCGCGGCCAGCTGGCCGGAGTCCGGGGCCCCGGTGGCCGTGGTGCGAGCGGCCCGCAACTCGCTCAACAACCGGTCCTGCCCTATAGCATGCCCCTGTGTATCTCCCACCAGCTGTCTCTGTACACTCGCACACTATGCAGGTAGTGGTCGTGTGGAACGGCCCGTCGCACTATGGGACAAAAACGTGAGTTTCGTCTCAAAAACGAATTTTACATAAGTCGGAATTTAGAACTATTCTAGATTGATTTATGAAGAATAATGTCCTAAGTATCTAAATTTGTACTAAATAACCTTTAGTCAATATATTATTTTAGCTTAGTAGAGGCTTGAACTGGTTCAATGAAATTCCTGCTAGCACAGAATAGGAGAAACCTCAAACTTTGCACTATGATATTTTCTGATTCTGTGACATTGAATTATTGTGTGGTATATCATTAGAAAGGTCTGTTATTGAACTTTTTGGAAATGCTATCATATTCATAAAGATTTTGGCACGAAAAGTGTAATTACTCAAATTTAAGACTCATGTTTTTTTGTATAGGCCTTAATTTTCAGAAAAGCTTTTAGGTGTTAGCGAAGTTTGCCGAAGTCGAGATATTTATGATTTTGAATACAGTAACTGATCAATAATACGAGGCAGAAAAGAAATCTTGCCCAACTCTGCCCCCTTGGAAAAAAAATGCATTTTAGTGTTATAGGTCAAAAACATAAGAAAATTAAAAATGTTAGAATATATTGTTTTTATTTTCTTATCTAAACTGTATAACCACAAAACGTTTGTTTTCGATAAGTTTTATCAATTACCATTAACAACAAATCATAAAGGAAGAAAATTGTGGTATTTATATTTTCTAGATAGTGGTTAATTGTTTCTGTTTTCAAAGATAATAAGTTTATTTCCCATGTGAAATATTATTTATCAAGTTTGCACACGGAAAGTCGAATTGAATATATACAATTAATTTTAGTGATTCTTCACCAGTCCTCAATAACACTAACACTATAGCATTTGTCGACAACAAGTTACTTCGCGACCGTCAAAAAATCTTTTATTATTTTTTCTATAATGAGTGAATTTGTTATTACTCGACGCGAACTCTGCGTTTTTCTCATCAATTTTTTAACAAACCCAGAAGATATTAAGAAATATTTAGAGCAGCAGCACAACTTATCGTCATCAAGAAGCCAAGAAGTTTTAACCACCATTCAAAAAAGCTTTTTGACCCAATTCAACGATCGTTGGTCAAAATGTAGTCGTACTAAGGAGAGGTTCCTGACGAAAAATGCGACTTGGTTAGATGGTGAATTCAAGGTCAGTTTTGATGAAAGTACATCCGCGACCCCATCATCATCATCTGAAAAGCGTGGAAGACCATCAAAAGCCTATGAAGACCTGTCGGACAAATCAAAAAAGAGAAAGAACATGGAGTTAGTTCAGGAGTTCGGGTTGGACTATGTACGTAACGCATATGTACAAGGCTTGAGGTCTGAAGGTGAATCTGAAGAGGCTGCTGTTGTAGCTGCCATAAGAAGTTTAAGCAAAGACGAAAAATCAATTATAAAAAAGAAGATTCTTGGGGAAACTGTAGAAATAAATTCATTTTCTACGGAAGAAGCTCTAGGTTTGTACACTGATCTAGATTTGTCCAAGGCTCTATATGGATTCTTAAGAGCGTGCCTTATCAAACAGAATTGCCCCATCTTGCCTTCGTATCATGCTTTATCTACTGAAAAACAATTATGTTACCCCCCATCTTCAAGCATAGAAATAACAGAAACGGGTGCTAAAGTAAAGCTGCAAGATTTGTTGAATCATACTGTTGCTCGTATTTTGATGATTAAAAACGTTTGGAATCCTACCTAAAGAAGACTGCAATTATTCACGAAATGGGGATGTGATGGTTCTTCGGGTCAAAGTGAGTACAAACAGGTGTTAACAGGCGAAAATGTGAATATATCTGACGCTAATTTGTTCATAAGCTCACTGGTGCCTATCAAATTAACAGATTCATCAACTAATCAAGTTATTTGGCAAAACCCAGCATGCTCTTCTGTCAGATATTGTAGGCCTATATTAATCGAATTTGCTAAAGAAACGCCAGAAAAAACTCGATTGGTGGTGAATGATATTCGTTCAGAAATAAATAATTTAGAAACTACCGAAATTAACAAAAATAATCAGATTATAGAGATAACGCACGAGTTATTTCTAACTATGGTTGATGGCAAGGTTGCACAAGTGTTAACTGACACAACTTCAGGTGCTGTGTGTACCATATGTGGTGCCAAGCCAAGTGAAATGAATGACTTGAGCAAAGTATCATCAAAACCAGAAAATGAGAGTGCCTATGAATATGGGTTGTCTACTTTGCATGCATGGATAAGGTGTATGGAAATGATATTGCACATATCTTATAACATTTCATTTCAAAAATGGGCAGCAACAACACCAGAAAACAAAAAACTTAAAGAAGATAAAAAGAAGCTTGTTCAGAGTTTATTTCGTAACGAAATGGGATTACATATTGATAAACCACGTCAAGGAAGTGGTAATAGCAATGACGGAAATACAGCTCGCCGATTTTTCGAAAATTATCAGTGTTCATCAGAAATAACAGGTGTCGATGAAAATCTTATAAAAAGATTCTACATTATACTTCAAACTGTGGCATCTGGTTTAGCTATTAATCCTGAAAGATTTGGAGAATATACCAAACAAACAGCTGAATTATATATCCAAAAATATAGATGGTATTACATGCCATCTTCCGTACACAAAATTCTTATACATGGCGAAAGTATTATAAAACATTTTGCTATTTTACCAATTGGAAATTTATCAGAAGATGCTCAAGAATCAAGAAACAAGGACTACAAGAAGTTCAGACTAAGTCATGCAAGAAAATGCTCTAGATTAGCAACAAATGAGGACGTGTTTCATACTCTTCTATATACATCCGACCCCTATATATCAAGTATAAGAAAACCTACAGTTTCTGCAACAAAGGAGTTGTTAGATGAAGCCGAAAATTTACTTGTACTCGATGAATAAATATTATGATTACTACATGCACTATTTGACATTTATATTTTAATATTTACACAGAAATTTACTCTTAGTTTTATATTAGAAAGTATATTAAAAGTTTTTTTGACGGCCGCGAACTACTTATTTCTTTTGGAAAAAAAAATTGGAGACATATTATTAGGAGTTAGGTAAGAATTATGTTAGTTAAAATTAATAAAAGTGTAATCAATTTAGTATTTAGACATAAAAATTTATTTTATTTGTATGAAAAACACACTTTAAGATTTTGTGTATTATTTATAATATATGTCATATATATATTTATATATTTAGTGTTTTCATTTCTTACCCTATATATTCAAGAAGCTATGTGCAAAGTTTCAGGCCGCTACTATGACTAATACTGAAGTTACAGATTTTTGAGACAAAACTCACGCTTTTGTCCCATAGTGCGTCGTCGCCGGCCAGCGCGGCCAGCTGGCCGGAGTCCGGGGCCCCGGTGGCCGTGGTGCGAGCGGCCTGCAACTCGCTCAACAACCGGTCCTGCCCTATAGCATGCCCCTGTGTATCTCCCACCAGCTGTCTCTGTACACTCGCACACTATGCAGGTAGTGGTCGTGTGGAACGGCCCGTCGTCGCCGGCCAGCGCGGCCAGCTGGCCGGAGTCCGGGGCCCCGGTGGCCGTGGTGCGAGCGGCCCGCAACTCGCTCAACAACCGGTCCTGCCCTATAGCATGCCCCTGTGTATCTCCCACCAGCTGTCTCTGTACACTCGCACACTATGCAGGTAGTGGTCGTGTGGAACGGCCCGTCGTCGCCGGCCAGCGCGGCCAGCTGGCCGGAGTCCGGGGCCCCGGTGGCCGTGGTGCGAGCGGCCCGCAACTCGCTCAACAACCGGTTCCTGCCGTACCACCTCATCGACACGGAGGCGGTGCTGTGTGTGGATGACGACGCGCATTTGAGACATGATGAGATCGTTTTTGCGTTCAGGTACTTCTATTTCTATATTTAAACTACCGTTTAACTACTTACTTGAATCTTTAGCTCGGGTATTTTGACAAATTTGTGTAAAGTCGCCGTCCCGAGAAGCTATAAATTTAGTAAACAAACAAATTTACCACAAATTAATGATGTGAGTCGTAAAATGTTTGTAGCTCTACATTCATTACGACGTCTACAAAATTTTCTCCCTTTTCAAACCAACATTCGATAAATTTCAATATTTTTGACAAACTAACTACTAGATAGTAATGTACTTGTGTTGAAAATAGAATTGAATCACTATTCATGATTTAAAGGGAGCCATGAATATAACTCATATCTTTTATTTATGTGTTAATTTTCAGAGTATGGCGCGAACATCGCGATCGAATTGTGGGCTTCCCTGGCCGATATCACGCTTGGGACCTCAATTTCAATAATGGATTTCTCTATAATTCGAACTATAGGTGCGTACCTATTTTTTATGTAACGTTAATGACATTAATGGGATTGTTAACGTTCATATTTGTATGCCGGTAGAGCTATGAGCTAAGCTTGGTACTGACTGACTTGACTTTTTAAGGCAATTAATTTAAAAAATACTAAGATAATGACCTTAAGAATATTAGGTACACTATAGTAGATATTCTTTTGCACATTCAGTTGCCAGTTAAGCATTGGTGCTGACTGGCGCGGTGTTCGTGCACCGCTACTATTTATGAGCGTACTGGTGCGTGTTGCCAGCCTTATAAGACCGATTGCATTTATAGAGTTCAACAAAATTTGTTCCACGATAATGAGCTAAACGACATTGTTTTTAAAGTTGATATTTGTTTGCGCGTTCAGTTGCGAGTTAAGCATGGTGCTGACCGGCGCGGCGTTCGTGCACCGCTACTATCTATGGGCGTACTGGCGGGTGTTGCCAGCAGCAGTGCGGGACTACGTCGACGAATATATGAACTGCGAGGACATCGCTATGAACTTCCTCGTCTCGCACATTACTAGGAAGCCTCCTGTCAAGGTCGGTGCTTGATTGTTTTGCTATTACAAATATTTAGTATATATCTTTATACATTTTCGAAGTAAGCCCTGTATTTTGTTATTCTTAACGATATTCTCAAAGAAAGCGAGGTTTAGTTTTTCAGCTCTGATCTCTAAAGGTTTATATTAGTAACTAGCAGTGTAAAGGTCTTGTGGTAAATTAAAACCAGGAATTTAGGGAATAATATATAATAGGTACAACTCAGTACAGATCCAAAACTTAAGAGAACTTAATATACAAATTATAAGTAAATTACTCCTAAAAGTGCATCGTTGCTCCTTAACCTCATCAGGCGCTTAAGTTTGAACATGCCCCCGGGCGTTGAAAGCATCGCCTTCAACCAGACGCTGATGATATTGGCAATGGGCATATCTTGGAAAATGCTCTTCGTATTGTTCCAGAAGAGGTCCTGATGTCAGCCACCCGAGAAACACCATCCTGTCCAGGATACAATGCGATAATTCTTCCCAGTTTCCATTTTAATGGGGGAAGATTGTCCTCCTTGATCACAACCAGAGAATCCAATTTGAGGTCTTCATTATTAGAACGCCATTTTACACGTTGCTGCAATTCTGCAACGTACTCCTTGCTCCAACGAGTCCAGAAGTGTTGACGCATTTGTTCTATCCGATCATATCGAGGCAAAGAACTAGTAGAATGCTGCTGAAGATCTCGATGTGGCAGTGATGTCATTGGGCGTCCAATAAGAAAATGCCCTGGCGTTAACGGATTGTAATCTGCGGGATCTGAAGACAGTGGTGTTAGCGGCCTGGAGTTTAATATTGCCTCAATTTGAGTTAGAGTGGTGTTAAGCTCCTCGAATGTTAAATTACAATTCCCCAACACTCGGCGTAAATGATATTTAGTTGACTTAACACCCGCCTCCCAAAGACCGCCAAAATGAGGGCTATATGCTGGTATAAAGTGCGCGCGGATACCATCACTCGCTAAATGATCACTCAGAGAGTTGCAGTTATCCTTTAAAAACCTTGCAAGGTCATTGTAAGCACCAACAAACGAGGTCCCATTATCAGAGAAAATATCACTGGGTTTACCTCTCCGCGATATAAAACGCCGTAATGCTAATAGATAACAATTACTCGTCAAATCACCCACCAACTCCAAGTGGACAGCTTTAGTTGCAAAGCAAATAAAAATCGCGATATAAACCTTGACAAGCCTACAACCCCGTCCCTGACGACTAGCGCTCATGATGGGACCAGCGTAATCAACACCTACATTTTGAAAAGGGTAGGCACCTGGATTTATACGTTGTTGCGGAAGATTTCCCATTATAGGATTAACAATTTTTCCTTTCATTCGAGTACATAGTATACACCTGTGGTAACAAGTTTTAGCCAAGTTGCGACCACCTATGGGCCAAAAAGTCTCCCTTATAGACGCTAATAACAATTGAGGGCCGGCATGCATTAGTTTTTTATGCTTAAAATCAAAAAGTAACTTCGTAAACAAATGAGTGGACTGTATAATGATAGGATGTTTTTTATCAAAAGAGAATTCTGAGTTTTCAAGACGGCCTCCAACACGCATAATATTATTTGCATCCAAAAATACATTAAATTTTAATAGAGAGCTTTTCTTAGGTAAAACTTGTTTATTTAAAAGTAACTTATATTCTGAAAATGACTCTTCTTGACAGAGTCTAATAATTACATCTAAAGCATTTTGTAATTCATGTTCTTCCAAAAAGTTGACCGCGAAATGATGCCCTTTACATAATTTAATAAATCGAAAAACATAGGCTACGGTGCGAATAAGACGTTGATAATTGGAAAACCTACTAAAGTCAATGAGATGAACTTGACGCGATTCGCATGAGACGACATTTAAACTTACGTCAGGTCGAGTTTCAGGTAAAGATGCAGAGTGTGCGGGTTGAGTCGGCCATTGAGTTTGATCATGAGCTAGATAACCTGGTCCGAACCACCACAAATCCAACGTTTGCAGAGCACTAATATCCACACCGCGGGATATTAGGTCTGCAGGATTCTGGTCTGTTGGGACATGTTTCCATGTAAAGTTGCCGGCCTTGTCCAAAATTTCAGCAACGCGATTGCGAACAAAAGGCTGAAGTTTTGTAGGCAACATTCGCAACCATCCCAAAATTATGGTGGAATCAGTCCAAAAGTAAAAGCGATCAATATTCATACGAAGAGAGTTTCTGACTTTCTCACAAAGACGAGCTGCCATTAGAGCACCACAAAGTTCCAATCGTGGAATTGTTAAGGGTTTGATTGGTGCTACTCGACTTTTTGCCATCAATAGACGAACCATGACTTCTCCTGACTCGTTAACACTGCGGACGTAAACACATGCACCGTAGGCACGTTCAGATGCGTCCATGAAAAAATGTAGTTCTAACTCTTTAGGTGAATCACAAATGACACGTCGAGAAATTCGAAGATTATTAATAAGGGGTAAATTTTGAATGACATCATTCCAACATTTATTAATTTCGGGAACCAAAGGTTTATCCCATCCAAGTTTATGCAACCATAACCTTTGTAGTAACATTTTCATGACAATAACACACGGCGATAATAGTCCTAAGGGATCAAAAATACGCGCTATAGCTGAAAGTAAGTCACGCTTTGTATTAGCCTTAGGTAACAATGAACCGATTGGAAAACACAACTCGTCTGCACTTGCCTGCCAACCAAGACCTAATAACTTACTTGGTTCATCAGCGCCTATATTCAAATTTACAGATATATTGACAGTATCTGAAACTAATTGAGCGTCATTTGATACCCATTTACGTAATGGCATACCAGCCGAAGCTAGCGCTTCTGTGACTGCTGTCCGAATATTTTGAACTTCAAGCAAATCATCACCCCCAGTCAGCAAGTCATCCACGTAAAAGTCATGCTTAATTATTTCCGCAACAGCTTCATTTGTACAGTCGAGACCTATTTGGTTAAGGCATCGAGTTGCAAGAAATGGTGCACTAGCAGTACCGTATGTGACGGTGTTCAGCTGAAATACTTTGACCGGTTCAGATGACGTATCACGCCAGAGTATCTGTTGCAAGTGTCTGTCAGATGGATGCACAACAATTTGCCTATACATCTTCTCCACATCAGCAGATAAAATATATTTGTGTTGCCTGACCGAAGAAGTATAGACAATAAATCATCTTGGACTGTTGGTCCGACCAATTGTATGTCATTCGACGATAAACCCGATGACGTAGGACTACTACCATTGAATACTACCCTAAGTTTTGTAGTAGTACTACTCTCGCGGAGAACGCAATGATGAGGCATAAAATAAGCGGGGCTTTCCAACAGCGGAGCCTCAATTTCTGTCATATGCCCTAATGATTGATATTCCGTCATGAAATCTCTATACATATTATTGATGTCCGGTTTATTATTTAATCTGCGCTCCAAAGACATTAAATACCGTTCAGCCTTATTAAAAGAATCGCCTAACAAGGAGGGTTTCTGTTTGAGCGGTATACGGACGCAGAATCGGCCATCATCAAGACGGGTTGTATTTTTAATAAAGTGTTCCTCACAGAGCTTCTGGTCTGGTGTGTAATGAGGTAAATTAACATTAATTTCTTCTAACTGCCAAAAACGCGTTAAATCGGTTTGGATGTCTTCTGCTTCATCATTAGCTACAGGGCTAATTTTATTAAAATTACACATGACATCATTGGACAGTAGAGGAATATTTTTAATAGGCAATGGACCTGAAATAATCCAGCCTAACCTGGTTTCACAGAGAACAGGCATTCTGTTACCTAGCCTTATTTGTTGCGACCCCATCAAATCCCAAAAGAGATCGGCTCCTATCAATATGTCTACTTCAGACGGCCTATAAAACGTAGGGTCAGCCAAACAAATGTTGGAAGGAATTTTTAAATCAGATAAATTGATCTCACGACGTGGGACATTATTTGTAATTGATGGTAAAACATAACAATCCAAATCAATTGCAAAACTATCATCTAGTGATTTTATAGTGATATGACATGTTTTACCTACGTGCGAAATGACGTTATTAATGCCCAGTATAGATCTGTCAACTGTATTTGTCGGCAAGTTTAATTTATTGCAAATATTTGAAGTCAATAGACACGATGTACTTCCAGAATCCAAAATGGCACGAATGATGTGCTGGTGATTGTTATTATCATAGACTTTCACTAATGCAGTGGAAAGTAATACATCCCCAGACAGACTTACTTTACTTTGAGAAGCCGCGACGTCAGATGATAAGGTAACACTATTGTCATTAGACACCGATGCAGAAGTAGGCGTGGTCGTCGATGAAGAGGCTACTAATTTATCTGAAGTATTAGTATTCAAGTTATTCATGTCAGACTTAGGCTGGCCTATATGTACTAAAGTGTTATGACGGCGCTTGCATACCTTGCAACCGGGCCTCTTACATGTATTGGCATAGTGACCTGACTTAAAGCAGTTAAAACAAACTTTTAAACTTGGAAGGGCTTTTAATCTTGCTTCGTTACTTAAAGCAAGAAATTGCGGACAATTATTCAAAGCGTGCTCACCCTTACACTTACGACAAACCTTTGGAGAATTCTCTGAGCTTGAATTGAAGGAATTCTGAGCTACCATAGATTTGAGCTTAGGAGTAGACCTGTTGTGACAACTAGTCTGAGTACGTGATAATTCTAAGGTTTCTATTAAATTGGCACGGCCACGCAAAAATTGTAGAAATTTATCAAAAGTAATTGAAACGTTTTGATCCAAATTACCTTTAAACTCCTCCCACTCTCGGTAGGTTACCTGATCCAATTTTTGTGTGACGATGTAAATCAGCAGCGTGTCCCAATATGTGACAGGTTCACCTAAAGATTCCAAAGCTCGTAGGTTTTTATTTAATTGATCAATTAATCGCTTCAATATACTAGAAGACTCCTTCGCAATGACTTCGAGGTTAAATAAAGATGAGACATGATTTTGAATGAGCAATCGTTTATTGTCATACCTCTCGCATAAAATCTTCCACGCAACATCGTAATTATTTGATGAAAAATCAACTGATTGAATGACGATGGCAGCAGACCCCTCCAGAGACGCTCTCAAGTAATGAAATTTGTTTATTTCATCAATTTCATTGTTATTGTGAATGAGGCTTGTAAAGGTATCGCGAAACTCCAGCCAGCTATCATACAAGCCACTAAACTTAGGCAATTGTATAGTGGGCAATTTGACGAGTCGATTGTTATGGCTGTGAGAACATTTATCGACATTTTGGGTGCTTATTGACCGATTATTAAATTCGTTTAATATTCCCTGAGCGTCAGATAAAGACCTATAATATAACTTTTCAAAATCTGAACGCTCGGTTAATTGAGTTTGCATGTTATCTACTAAACATTCCAACTGTATTTGTACCTCGTCATATTGTTCATACAACGATTCTAGCTTACCCATACGCAACTGCAATTCCCTGGCCACAGACTCAGTGATAGGTTTAGCAAGCGATTGCAAGTGATTTATAAAAACAGTCAATCGCCCTTTGAAGCTAGCTCGCCGTTTAATTAATTCTTTTTCCTCACTCATTTTGTAAGTTTTAGGAGAAACGGGCGTGTCAACCTGGAATTTATACAGTAGGAAACTTAATAACGCTTTATTAAAACATACAATAACTCAAACACCTATGTATGAACCCTAAACAATGTACCTAGATTACAATTTAACTTATTTGTTTGTAACTTGTTTCACAAATTAAATTTTTAATTTCACAACTAGTTTCTTTAATTTTAAGTACACAAAAATATATTGCAACAAACACTACCAATAATTAACCGACAATACAAAATGAGTTGCACTATATAAGTATATAAGCAAGTGCAAGTAGAAAACCTAGCACTTATTAGGTGCACTAAATATGTACCTAACTGGTATTAGTTACTACTTAATTGTCACAAATCAAGAAGAATTAAGTAAAAATAACGTAGCTATTATGCCTACCGTACTGTATTATAAGTACATTTAAACCTAATTACTCTCAAATTAACCAAATTAAGATCAATTAAGTTACTACAAATGTATTTAATAAATGTAACTAAGTACCCACGAGTAACATGCAAATTTAAGTATTTACTAACCTGGACAAATAGTTATCCCTAATTTACACTAAATACTACCTGTTCGAGTGCTGGGCTATTTAATTAATAATGATATTAAACTTAACACCGCTTATTTAATTAATTTTATTTATTCCTTTGTTCACCGGTAAGTAACCTCCAATCCTCAATTAAATGTTCTTGATAAATCTCCACTAATTAATGATTATTTCTTGATGATTATTATCAATCCTTGGAATATTCATATCCGGCTCGAAGGACCATGTAAAGGTCTTGTGGTAAATTAAAACCAGGAATTTAGGGAATAATATATAATAGGTACAACTCAGTACAGATCCAAAACTTAAGAGAACTTAATATACAAATTATAAGTAAATTACTCCTAAAAGTGCATCGTTGCTCCTTAACCTCATCAGGCGCTTAAGTTTGAACAAGCAGCCCGTCCCGACTTTGTCCGGGCCCATAGCTTTCTTCGATAAATAGGCTACCTAAGACGGAAAGAATTTTCCAAATCGGACCAGTAGTTCCTGAGATTAGTCCGTTCAAACAAACAAACTTCAGCTTTATTATTATCTATATATATAAAAGAACAAGGGTGACTGATTCATCAACGCCCAGCCTAAACCATAAAAGCTATAAACTTGAAATTTGGACTGAAGTTTTATGTTAATACGTAGTGCTCATATAAGAAAGGATTTTTCAAAATTCCCCCCCTAGTGGGGTTAAAATTGAAGGCAAAATTAAAATCTTCACCGATTTACTTGAAACTTGGCAAGAATGTTTCTCAATAAAAATAACTAAAGGCGTATTTCGGCATCATTTTTTGACATTCGACCTCTATGGGTAAAAAGGGGGAGGTAACCTGATTCATCATCTCAAAAGCGAAACCATAAAAGCTATAAATGTGAAATTTGGTGAGAGTCTTGATTTTACTATATACTGCTCACATAAGAGAGGGTTGTTCACGATTTCAACCCTCAAAGGCCAAAAAGAGGGGTGAATTTGCGTATCTATAGACAAATCCTATTTGAAATTTCGCCAGCTTCAAGCAACGCATGGTGGCCTATCGGTAGAGATCGCGGATCGTTTGTTTTTTAGTAGAGGGTTCGAATCCTGCTAGACATGACTTCTTTTTACTTCCTTCTTTTTCGTTTTGTATTCGTTTTTTAGAATTCTATATTTTTTTAATATTCTAGTAAAGAAATGTTTCAAGAAAGTAGCTGGATCGAATCCTGCCACAAACAATAATTTTCTGTTTTCGTTTTTTTTTGTTTTCTAGAATTATTTTCTTAATTTTTTTTTTATTTTGAAAAGAAACACTTAAATAAATTCATTTGCAAATTTATTTCCGGTCATCTACTGATTGTGCAAAGAAAAAATACCCCTGGTATCCAATAGATGGCGTCGATAAAATGATAATGGCGTCTTTAAAGTGAAGAACAAGATTATTGTTGTTGATAAATGATTAACACGTGTTTCAGGATTTTTCAGAATTCACCCTCTTAATAGGGGAAAAGGGGGACAAACGCTGTAAATGCAAAAGTTAAACGATCACTGACATATCAATGACTTTTGGCATGTTGGTTATTTTGATATAAAGGGGTTCACTAAGCAAGAATTATTCTAAATGCACATCTTATGGGTATTTATAAAATCTAAATAGCTAAATCTTAACTTTTTTTAATTTAACCCCTGAAAGGGACAAATGTGACGAAGTCTAAAAAAAAACTAATTTAATTGTTCATCAATAAATTTTAGCAAATATTTTTCCAAATTCACCTATTAGGAGGCTGAAATGGGGTCCAAAAATGTATGGGGAAATATGACAATTTTATTTAAAACGTCACATAATTATTTCTTATGATGAATGTGTAAATAACTATTTTAGGATATTTTGCATTAACCCCTAAAAGGGGGAAAAGGTTATGTATCATTGATTGTGTTTATTTTAGCAAGGGGCTCCTTTTGTAATCAGCGGGTGCACTAAGCAAGCAGTTTTCAAAACGAGAGATTAGTTAGACCGTTTTATTCGAAACTTTACAAAATTATTTCTTTTGATGAATGAATAAATACCTGTACCAGTATTTTTAGAATTCCAGTTCTAAAAGGTGGGACAAACTCTGACTAAACTGCAATTGATCTCTCATTGAATTTAGCAAGTAGGTTTCTTTTGTAATCAGGGGGTGCACTAAGGAAGAATTTTTCAAAATTGACCTCCAAAAGGAAAACTGATGTTCAAAGTATGTACGGGGGAAGGAGATTAGTAAGTCCTTTGCAGTCGAAACTTCACAAGAATTTGTTTTGATAAATGATTTGTTACCTGTTTTAAGGTTTTTAGAATTCAGCCCCTGAATGGGGGGGGGGGGGACATGGGTGTTATTTGTATGGTTTATGGGGTTGCTGACTACGAAAATAATAACCATTTTTAAATCCGACGTGCCGGTGTGATATACTATGAATCCCTGTTGGTATCCGATGGGGACCACCCCATCAATTACTACCAAGTAATCTTTTAAATAGGTACATAAAAACTTCTTTTATAATTATTTGACAGGTCTCTCGGGATGAAGATCCCGAGAGACCTAATCTAAGTGATTCAAACCTCATTGGAAATATCTTTTGATCAGGCGGGCGAAGCCGCGGGCAACAGCTAGTAATATTATAAGTATAGAAGTATAGATTTTAGTAGTCTCAGTCGAAAAAACACTCAACGTCCCCGTTTATTTTAAAAGAGGTTCTTTTAGCTTCGCGCCTAGTCCTTTAGAAGTCACTTAAGGATCTAGTTGCTATTCAGCTTTACAATATTATGTGGCCGTTAATTGCTTTCAGATAGTGAACCACATAGTACCAGCACCTTACCCTTACACTTACGCCTGAGGTAGTTATTATTTCTACAAAGAAATGGCTACGTGGTCATTACTGAATTACTTTTTTTTATGCAGGTGACGTCACGCTGGACATTCCGCTGCCCGGGCTGCCCGGCGACGCTGTCCTCGGACGAGACTCACTTCCACGAGCGACACAAATGTATACAATTCTTTTCTCAGGTCAGTCGGAACAACTTTATTCTCTCTAGACCATTACCAGTGCCCCTACTATTAGATCTTGCAAACTACAGTCAGTAGAGTCTGTAGTTAGGATTTTTAAGAAAATCTGACAACTTTGGCTTGCAACAAACGCATGGTTGCGGCTACACTACTTTATGTTTTAAGTTTAAAGTTATAGATAGTGGGTCATTCCACGGTGACGGCCGGGACATTTTGTCCCATTTTTCGTGATACTTTTTGAAATATCTTGGTAAATAATACGTAAAAAACATTTGAGTTTTGATAGCTTATTAAATGTTTAATAATAATAGTCAAAGTGCAATAACTTTAAAATTTATAAACTTTATTTCTTAACATCTGCAACTAATAACTGAAAGTTTAAATATTAGTTATTGCTAGAAGTACACAGCAAAACGTAAATGAAATGAGGTCAGCACTGATGTGAACTTTGAAGAAAAATAACTACCTCAAAAGAAAAATTTTGGGTACAGTTTGAACCCCAAAAACCTGAAAAATTGAGGGTTTATGTAAAAAAAAAAAATTTGTCAATAAATATATATTAGAATGTTTATTAGTTGTTTTGTTGCAAAAAAGTTTTTCACAAATGCTTTCACCATTAGCGTGGAATGCTCCTAGAGTAGAATATTTTATTTTATTTATGCAAAATATGATTAGAAGGGTAAATAAAAACGAGCCTGTAAACAACGAGGCAACTAAGCAATATAAGTTGTTGCTGTAGACGCGAACAATATTTATTTTGAGTTTTTATTCATATATATTATATTTATATTTTAGGTATTGGGCTACACTCCACTGCTTTCAACGCAATACCGCGCCGACTCCGTCCTGTTCAAAACGCGAATACCACACGACAAACAGAAATGTTTCAAATTTATATAGTGCTACTCTTATATTCAGCTAACCCCTAGAATATTGTATAAATGATGGTGCAATATCTCCATACTCACCTACACAGAAAAATCGGCACAGGAAATGTAAAAAATATGTGAAATTATGTGAATTAATGACACGCTGTCATGTTATTATTTTATAGACAGTGTGGTTAGAGTTGTAGTAGACTGATTTGGTTTTAACGAAATAATTACTGAAATTGTTACATAAGGAATAAGTAGGTATATAGTCTAATGAAGTAATGATGGTGAATGAATGAGGTATCTGTTGGTGGAAATTTATGATGATTTGAAACAAAGTTAATACAGGATTATCGGCAAATTAAGTGTTTATTTGTCTGTAGTATTTTATTAAATTGGGCATATAACTAAATAAAACAAATATACGACCGCAAAAATAAAATTGTAGCTATGACATAAATATAAGATGATAAGTTTGCCTACTTAAAGGTGGTCGAGAATGGTCGTATTTATCAATATGAAAAAAACACCAGTTTTTTAGAAATATGTTTATACGAATGTTTGGCATTAATTTCATATATTTAAATTTCTGTTTGATCAAACTAAGATCTAAATATTGACACGTAAATATTATATAAATGAATAATTTAGATAGGTTATAGGACGGTATTTTATTATTGATTTTGATATTCCTTTTTTTTATATTTTGTTAAAAGATTTATCACATCGATGATCAAATTAAGCATTTTATTTAATCATACCGACAATAGGACTTAATGTAATACCAGTACCAAATTTGAGTACATAATTTTATCTATATAGAAATAAATTTACCTTTACATATAAAGAATAATGTACATTATTGTACATACGATGCATTTAATAGGTACCTAAACAAACGAATTTTAATTTGTTGTTTGTTTTTGTAATTTAGTGAAAGTAAGTGATACAAGGCGTTTTCTCACATTGTATTTAAAAAATTATAAATATCAATAAAATTGACACCAGATGCGACATTCAATGGCGGAATAGACATTTAAATAATAGAAGCTTTGGCTGGCTTTCCCGCTATATTATGAAAATAAACGGTTTGTCGCGTAATGTTGTTGTGATTCATGATTCGTTTAATTCATTAAAAAATTAAACGTCTTTTAACCCCATTTTAACTAAAATATATATGTCTCGTTCTTTCATGTCAAATTATCGATAAGAAAGAAAGAGACCAAACATATTTTAGTTAAACTAGGCTTAACGAACGTCATTTCGTAATTTTTATGAATAAGGTGTTTGTTCAGACGCAAGTGTTGTAATGGACTAGAACGTTTTAACCGTGAATTGCCTTTTAGAAGGGATTGGTTAAACCTAAAACTATTATTTGTCCGAGTTTATAAGGCATGGTCGAAAGACAGTCACTCCCTTACTACACCATACATTATTTTTTACTCCGGTCTTCCAATCACCTTGTATTGTTTATGATACGACAAATGAATGAATAAGTCTACTAATCAATTCATCATTCTAATTCATATTACATCATTTTTAAATATTCATATCATGGAATACTTTGTAAATATATCATAGAATTTACTTGAATTATAATTTTATATTTAGTTAAGTACATATGTCATGTAAATGTTAGTTAAGTAAGTGAGAGTGATAGTAGGTATGTCAAAATAATAAAAAAAAACAAAGTGGCACTCGGAGACTGCCGCGGTAAAGCTATTGCATAGCATTTTTTATCAACTTGTGTAATTATAATTATTTATTTATTTTTTATTTATGCAGTTTTTTTTTTTTCTTTGATATTAATTCAAGTTACACTTTTTGAGCGTGGTGACCGATAAGAAAACAATGTTTTTTCTTTTATTGAATAAATGAGCAGTTAATATCGTTTAAAATATTTTTATTATCTTACAATACATGTAGGTTATTCAGGATTTTTTATCATTGAAACTATAGGTTTATGGTAACAGAAATAAGAAACATAAGTTTGAGACTTGATATCCTCTAAATATCTGGAAAATACCGCGTCAATGGTGGTCCAAATTTTGTTGTGGATTCTTGTGAATCATTATTCATTTTCAAATTCAATTTTTCCGAAAGAAAAGTTGTCAACCGCTCTGATTTTTTATCAGCGAAGTTGATGTTGAAATCGCCAGCCAAGATAAGTGGAAATTTATTACGATTTGTACCAAGTATTTTCGACCCTTCTTCAGTGTACTCCAGTAAAGTGCGATGAATAAAATGCTCTACCTCGTCCAATTTTGGATTCGGAGAAATGTAAATTGCTACCATGACTATGTGTAGGCCATTTCTAAGTTTGCATAAGAACGCACAAATATCTCCAACAAATGAGCGCCTAACATTAACATGGCTAACGTGTGCAATATTTATTTCAATATTCGGAGTCATAATATTAGTAACATTATTATTATTTTGGTGAATAGCTACCCCACCTTTTGGAACAGTATCTCGTTTGAATATTTATAACATATAAAACAACAACCATGACCACCGGGGAAAACTAAACATAATAAATAAGCAATCTATCTAATAGGTGACAAAGCCCGCCGCCGCCTACTACTTTAGTAAGAGTTTGTTGTTTGCTAACGTTTCTCGGCAACCGGCGACCGGCACAGCGGCGCGGCGTTGAAAGCCGTGCATCGTCTAACGTCGTTTCAGTTCGGCAGACTTCGGCACGTGTTTGTGTGCGTGCGACTAGACGTATACGTGTAGACTAGCTGCTAACTGCTCATAACTGATCTATCTCTTTTAGACACGATGTGAGTGTGAGTGAGTAGCGGGTGTTAGGTTTTATTTTTGTTACGGAATTTTTTGATTCGGTCGCCGCGCTCGAAGCTCCCAATAAAAGCTATGCAATAGCTTAACAAAATGGCAGGTTTTTTGGATATTTCATTTCTAAATTACAAAGAAACGCAGTCTGGTTTTTAGGTTTTTAAATTACCTATTTTTGTTTTTGATTTTTCTCCTGCCGGGTCCGATAGGAGGAATGGAGCTCCAAATCAATACTAGGACTAATATCATGTATTAGTTAGTTTTATTTTTTTTACTTCTTTTTATTTATTTTTTTTATAATAATTAAAAAGTTTTATTAAAATCAAATCACTGAAATAAAGTATTTAATAAATAAACTGTTTTTCATTCATCGTTGAAATATGTCCATTTTTTTTATTTATTTTTTTATTAGCCATTTCAGAACCTTTGTACTGCCTCTGTACCAATGGACGATAGGACCCGGGAATCACCATACTTAAACACAATGTAAGTCAAATATCATATGTATTTTATTCTTAATGTATAAAGGACAGGTTCACATTGTATAAATAATATTAACTATAATTCTAGTTACATAATTGATTCAATCATACAAACATTTTTGAACACTGAGACATTCTTGGTAATAAGTAATTAATTTGTTCATAATTGTTATAGTTGATTATGAAATATTTTGAGAATACAGACGCGCATATTGTTTTCGGTATAGGTATATACTTAACTATGTATATTAATATTATCTAAAGATGAGTAATTGATTCCTTTGATTTTATCTTAAAATTGTACTTCATTAAATAATCTCCTAATATTAATCCCTTAGCGTCTTCGCAGCTCTGCTTCGCTAGTCCGCTTTTCATTTTACTTATATAAATAATAAGATACGATTATACAAAACACTAGTTGTACAAAATCTAATACTATGATTTAATTTACAGCTAAATTACTTAGTATTCGAAACCGAATAGAAATTTGGAAGTTCTTTATAAAATATCAGTATAATGCACTTCGTAGGTACAGATCTACTAAACATTTGAATTATAATGAACATTCAAATGCCATCTCCGATTTATACACAGATGGTCTTATCCTACAAAGAAAATCTCGCAAACGAGTAAGTTAAATCACTTTTGCATGAAAAGAGACAGTGCGAGTATTTCTATAACAACTAGAGCCCTATTTTTGAAATGTATGACATATTAAGTCGAACCAAAATCCTTCGTTATTGAACAAAAATCCTTCGTTATCGAACAAAAATTATTCGACTCGCCGATTTTGCGTGAGTCACACTTTTCAAAAATAGCACTCCTGAACTGCTTAGTAGCAGGTATAAATAGGTATGCAATGAAAATGTTTTTCAGCGTAGAACAAAAATTAAAAGAAAATTGTAGCACTTCGTAGCACGCGCGCTACGATAAATTGCAGCCATGTCGTAGGCGATGTTAAAAACGTAGCAACTACGTCGTAGATTTAACTAAGATCATTACGTAATTTATACATCAGTTTTAAATCCTCATGATCAACAAAAATTCAAATTCAATCAATTGGGAAAAGTAGTTTTAGATATTGGTGGATTTTTAAAAATGTTATAATTTAGGGAGTTTATTACACACTTATCCTGGCAGCATGTGTATCGCTGGGGACGGAGATGGGCGTGGGGCGCGGAGGCCGCCAAGCGGTATCGCTGTTTCAGGCCTCAGACTTGCCCAGCCGTTTCATCTGCAAAGTTTAAAGTTATGTTAGAGAAAATCTGAAATAGGCAGTCATTATATTATGATATGTAATTTGGTGAACCTCGGAGCATCCGGGAGTAGTTACGACAGTAAAAAAAAACAATTGAAATATATTATAGATTATTGGAACTACTTGATGAACCATCTAAGTTAGATACATTGACTAGTTGTTAAAAATAATGAAAAAAGGGTAAATGTAATAATGTATATTATATGTACATTTTTCAATGTAAATAAAAAGCATTATGCAATTTGACCCGGCTGCCAGAAAGAGGGTATGTTTTTCGAGAGTAGTTATGTATGTAGGTATGTATGTTTGTATGTATAATGTTTGGCACGCCCTGCAGCCTCAACTGCTTGATGGATTTTAGCTTGAGAGGTGTCGTTAGATTCATATTTACTGTGAGAGTGACAAAGGGCAAATAAGATAAAACATAATGGCGGAATTTTTTTGGGTTTTCGTTTCCAAATTACACAAAGGCAGTCGGGTGTTTTAGTTTTTTAAATTACCGTTATCTTGTTTACAAAGTTGACGTTGGAATAATTAAACGATTGACTTAAAATGTACATGCTCAATATTTTCAAAAAAATGTGAATTTTGTTCAGAATCTTATCTTTTTAATACTATACATGCTTACACTCTGCTCCACAGTCCACGCCGTGGGAGGCAGGCGTCCGGCTCGCTTGCAACGAAAGTATTTACAACAATTATTTACTGAGATAATTTTATTTAAATACATAATACACCCGGGAAGGCGCATGATTGCTGAGTACTACTAAACAATATACAATAATCTTCGAACATATAAGTGAGTACTTATATAACTAAGCTTTGCCTTGTGATTCTACCAGCCCATTGTGTATGTGTAACACATACAATTTTATTTTCATATACTCGCACTGTCTCTTTTATACATATTTATTAATTTATACATTCATATCGGGAGGTGGCGAAAACAAAGATGAAGAAGATTTTAACATAACAAAAAATATGGTGCAAAAATTTCAGCCGATTTTGTTCAGTCATTCTTGGGTAGTCAGAAAGATATATGGTGTAACTAATCCGAGTTTGTTTTCTGTATTTATTCAGATAATTTAATTTCTGAAAATTATTTGTGATCTTAATCAAAGTGTCGTTGTGTTCTTGCCCAATTTTTGTCTCGAATCGGAGATAATTTATACCGACATTTCCCGCTATAAATAATGATATTATTATCGATTTCTGTAAATGCATGTACATAGATCGGTCGGTACAGATAAATCAGCTTATTATTTTATTGAAGTGCCCGCATCGCCACAGTATTTTGATCGATGTACCTAAATATTGATAAGGAGAGTTCTCGAAATTAAAATTTATTTTTAGCGATGAATATGTTTATTTATTTCACCTCATTGTTTTGTTTAAGAAAGATTTAAAAGATCGAGAGAAAATTAAATGGCAATATCATGGAGTTTTTGATCAATAGCTTGTATTATAGTTATTTTTTTGCGTTTTCTTTTTCTATTCGTTACAGTTGAATAATGACATTGTTCAGTTCAGTATAAAACTCGACCACAAAATTTCCCTATAAACCAGACTATCAAATGCAAAAATACTTCTGTAAATATGTCTAATAGTTTACACTCACAGTGAGTAATAGCTAAAATTTGGTATGCCTTGTGTTTACTACCGAACCCTAAAAAAACGATGACTGTGACAAAAAATTCGTTCTATCATACAAAATTGTAAGCTGATCACTAGATTTATATAATATGTGAGATCAATTTTTTTTTCGGCTTTCCCTTATTTCTTTATTCAAAGTAGTTTAGTTTCATTTATTTATTTATGTACACAAAATAAACAGAATACACAGTATTGAGCATCAAATAGTTTCTACAACGGTGCTACTTTACTTATTTCAAATGAAATCTCTTACAGTAGACCCGTGAGAGACAAAAAATTCTGAATTCATGTAGTAAACACACACTGTATATTGGGCTGGTGTTTCACTGAATAGATAGAATGAATGAATGAACAATTTATTACACCATTTACAAACAAAAGAAACACATAGTTAAATCCAATACAACTAAATGGGTACAAAGGTGGACTTATCGCTAATGCAATTTCTTCCAGCCAACCTTAGGGTAGATATGAGCTGCGGTAAAAAAAAACACTTGCGTGAGAGGTGCAGAAAGCTTAAATGTACATGCCTACATTAAGACGCATATAATATACTTACATAAATAAATAATAAGAATAAACTTACAAATAACATACATAAATAAACACTGTCAATAAGTGTAAAAAGTTAGTGACAGCCTTGTCACAATATAAGAAAAGATTATACTACCTCGGAAAGGTAGTGAGACTTAACCTGATCTTTGAACGAAGTAATAGTTAGTGTCTTACGAATGTCGACCTGTCTTATGTATGTGATAGATACATTAATGTTTTATTTGGGTTTCTAGGTACCTCTTTTTCGTCGCTGGCGACGGGTCTGTAGAGCGGGAGGTCGACGGCGGGCGCGGAGAACACGTGCACGTACAGCAACGCCGCCGCCACGCCGCCCGCCACCGGGCCCGCCCAGTACACCTGCCAAACACACCTCTCCGATAAAACATCATCAACATCAAGTGAATTCATGTATGTATGTATAAATCTTTATTCTGGTTTAGCAACTTTATTTTCTCATAAAAGAATTACCACGTAAAATTGAGAAAACTGTACTAGAATTAAATTACAATAATTGATAAATAATGAACATACACGGAGTCAATATTACTAGACGCGGAAAACTGTCACTGTCTTATCTAAGTAAAGCGGGAATTTTTTGAATGTGTGATTTTAATTTTTTTTTTATAATGATTGTGTTTATTGTAACCAAAGAACATAGTAGCAAAATACTATACAGGGAACAAAAGGCGGACTTATCCCAAATAGAGATATCTTCCAATCAACCAAACAAACAAAGGACATAGACAAATCTACGTAATAATAATTTGTTATAAAATAAATAGTTATCTATTTAACAGTCGACCGCAAGGATTTCCTGAATAATGGCTCGGCATAGAAAATCGTGCTGCGGCTAAAATTAAGATGTTGAAAGGACTCGTTTATACGAATCCAGTACTGAAAATCCAGTAGTGTTTATGGACACGAAATTTACCAACCCACACACAAACGATTTCGTGTCCATGAGCGCGTCCACATAGACAAATTCGGTGCTGGATTGCCAGCATTGGATCCGTGTAAACGAGCCCTTTTGCCATCATTTTAATCCATTGAGAAAGGAACGAGGGAACGTCATGACGTTCCTTTCTCAATGTTTTAGCCGCAGCACAAGTGTGGGCGTTACCTGCCTGCCACAGATAAACCTCGCCATATTAAATTAGGACTCTATTATGATTAGAGACTTAACTAACTGACTTGCACATGGCACTTATTACACTAATCTTATACCTGTGGGTTCAAGGATTTCCAAAATAAGCGGTTGAAATTGTTGGAAATTAGAAGCCGTCTGCACCCAGAGCCTGCCTGCCACCTTTTTCAGGTGATCTTTCCGGTGCGTGGTCGCCATTCGAGAATCTGTCTGCCTTATCGGCCATCGGTTCTCTGTACTATGTAGCCCGCTGCGGGTTAGCTCTGCACTGCTACTTCGCAGAACGAGCTAACCCGCTGAGCTATGTCAGTGACTTTTGTTCTTCTACAAATCTCCTCATTTCTGATTCGATAATCTCAATTAGCTGACTTACTTACGGACTTCAAATTTCTCGTCACGTATCTAATAGTGATGAAATCTTACCCAATGGTCGGTCCAATCGTTGGCCACAAGTGCGGAGCCAAAGGATCGGGCGGGGTTCATAGCGGAACCGGTATAGTCCACCGCCAGCAGGTGCCCGAGGGTTACCGTCAAGCCGATGGCCAGGGGCGCCGTCGCCTTGGCATCATGTTTGTGGGGGTCGCACACCTGAAAAAATAATCAATTTCATCAATTTCGCCGTAAGAAGTATCTTACTGCATATCTACAGGGCTACTCCAAAGATGTAACGAGATGATATTCGCTACAAGGAATCGAATAGCAGATTTTTTTTTATCTTATGAATATTTTAGTAAATAATATAACAAATACATGTTACGCTAAGTAGATCGACATATTCTAGTGTTGTTTGTAAGTACGGAAACAGTTTGTTGAATTTATCTTAGTCTTTTCATTGTGTATTTTTCCTGATCATAAAATTTGCGCCGCTGACGCCGCTACGGTCGTCTTATTTACATAGTAACAGATAGTGATTCTAGCTAAGTATAGATACGTATCTAAATCTGTAAGAATTTTTCACGAACGGTTTTGTTATTTATTGATTATGTTAATTTTCGTCATGCCATTTCATTTTGCGACTAAATTCGCATTGTGAACGAACACGCGATTTCATTGTTCTGAATGAGGCTTCTTTTGTTATTCGTCCTTTTTAGTACGAAAATAACCATATTTTCGAACCAGCAGCTACTGGGAATAATTACTAAATACTTACCTATATGGAAATACATGATTGTTGTACGGGTACCCTTTTGATTAAAATCTTTTTGTAAATAAGTATTCTTTGTTATTGCGGTACTAGACTAGAAGAAAAAAATACTCTTTACTTTACTCTTGACTTTCTTTGTATTGGAACATTCGTATCTCCATTTCTTTCTCTTCAATCACTAGATTTGCATGGAATAGATTAATGGTCAACTAATGTTATTAATCATCAAAAGTTTAAATTAGACGAGTCTTCTAAAAATGTAGGTCAACGAACGTAAAAATACATTTAACGTGTCAAGACAATAATTTGCAAACGACATATCTAGTTGGCGATAGGCGACTGTTTTGCGTTGGTTCAGTTAGATTTACATAAACCATGTCGTATCTGAGCCATACCTACTGTGCATTTTAGTTCTAGACATTAAAGCCATATGGTCATTATTATACGCATACGATTAACCATCTAGGACTACAAATGCTTGTGTGTGTGTCCTTATCCAGCTCATGGTTACATAGGTTTATTGGAACTTGTCGTAGTTGTGGTTAAGTTTTAGGACTTATGCTTAAAGAGCATGAATTCCTTATTTTGTCCAAAACTTAAGCGAAGGAACCTCTCGAGCAAATTAGGTAATGTTAGACAATTTTAAAGGTACTGAACTGAAAACTAAGCAATAGCGATCTAAGTATGGTGAGCGTTGCCATGTGCTAATAACTTTTGTCACGAAACTCATACACTTTATCTGCTACCAGATTGTTATTACCGCGGCACTGTCCTTTGTAATAACGTTGTTCTAGGAAATATTCCACCGAGTGCTAGGTATGTGGTCATAGTGCATTTGAAATTGATTTTAAAGTACTAGCTGCACTAACGGATTTAGATTGTAATTGATTGACAGCTACATAATCATCTTAAGTCTGTCAGAAACTAAAATTAAGCTTGTCTCGTTGGCATGTTTTCTGTACGAAAATCTTAAAACCAAGAGATGTACAAATTCAATTAAAAATCCAATACTTACGCCGCAAACGACGAAGATCAGGATGAATCCCAGGAAAAATTCAATGCCGAATCCTTGCAGAGACGTGACATCGGTTCCCAGGGACGTCATGCCGAGTTTTCCGGCAACACGGTCCGGCGTGAAGGCCTTCAGGAGACCGGATCCGGCCGCTGCGCCGGCGCATTGGGCGATCACGTACAGAATTCCCCGGATAGGTTTCACTCGGCCTACTGACGCAAGGCCGGCTGTGACTGCCGGGTTGACGTGCCCACCGGACACATGACCGATTGCCTGATTGGAATAGAAAAACATTTTATGAAGATTTCTTACTTATCTAACTAATTTAGATTATGTTTGATCACTTCATAGTCATACTACCACAAACATTAGAAAGCGTATCTTTGGTCTCGGACGCCAACTGGCAGTCATTATTCATTAGGCTTCGATATGCCTACCTACATGAACGTATTTATAAAACAAAATTGTTTAATATAATTAAGTAGCCAAAAAGGCACGCGGCCTGCCTGACTGTAAGCGACGTAGCCCATGCACGCCGGCAACTCGGAGTAGGTATCATGTGCGCATTGCCGACCAATAATAGACCTATTTTAGAAAAAAATATGACTCCTTTAAATACATGACAATTACAATGCAACTCTGAGTGGGTTGCAAGGTGGCGAGCGCCAAAACTAAAACATATCCCATGGTACTTTGAGTGTGGCGAGTATCACAAAACAAAATGCACCAAAAATCTACTACGGTTTTCGGGTCTAATAAAAGACTTTTCGTGACGGGAATGAATGATCATTAGGTATCTAATTTACTATAATGTTAGCAATTAAGTACTGCCTAGTTGTCATTGTACAAAAACCAAGGTGAGACTAATCTCCATTTTTTATTTATCATTAATCAACGCAGTAATGACAAAACTCAATATAGTAGGTATTTTGGTGATGGTAATGCAACTCTCATTATATCAGGCGACGTGTGTAAACTAAACAAATAGATAATTAGATAATGTAGCTTCTAGTGGACGGTGTTAGGTACTACAAATTTATCGTTTCAGCTACATATGTGGTACACACGAGATAACATTATCTCCTACTATTTTCCATTATGTGGGCTATGGATTTTCTAATTTGTGTCATGACAATGATACTCATATATAAAAAAATTCATACACATTTAGATAGAAAATCGTACAAAATGTTTTTAAAATATCTGTTGTTTGTTTTGTTTGTTTGTAATAACTTTATTGCACAGAAAATAGCTAAACTACGTGACTAAAAATGTTTACATTCGCAAACTTTTTGAAATCGTTCTCGGGAGTATGGAGTACCTAAATACCTACATCCCAAAAAGTATGATGTAAATTGGTTGAATATTTAGAGTAAGAACTCTCTGGCGGCGTAAAGTATAAGGAAGGTAAAATCGAGGCCTGTAGTTTTATAATAGCTGGAGCTTGATAATAATTATTGTTTTTAACAAATATTACGGGAATACTATGGGAATACCTACCTTTAAGTAAAATGAATTTTGTTTATGTTGCCGGTTTTGTTTAAGTATTATTAGGGACAGCCCTCTAAGATGATTGTAATAGGAACCGTTTATATGGCTTTTACCATGAAGAGCAAAGACTAAACTATAGTGTATTTTACGTCACATACTAACAACTTTAAAATATCTAAAGCGCTAATAATCTTTGAGATAACAGATTAAAACTAACGTAACTAAGTAGGTAAATAAATTACATAAGAGTTTAGTGTATAATTTTTGAAAGTGTCAACACTATCTTTGTTCTTTTTAGGGTTCCGTACACACGTTATTTTAAAAATTACTATGGCTCTGCTGCCTGTCTGGCCGTTCATACTCGTACGTCTATCTGTCAGTTGCTTGTATCTCTTTTTTCGTGAAAATAATAGCTATCAAAGCTGGCTAAAAATGCATTCAGCATTTCTGATGAAATTACAAAAAAATAAGGAAATGGAACAAACATGTTTTAAAAAAAACATATAAGATGCAGGTACGGAACCCGTGTATCTCAAATCAGACTTGGACTAGTCCGGTTAAATCTTTTTATGAATTGTAAAACGCAAAGCTGTTTAGTTCGTAGTTGTGCTAAATAACTCGCTATTTTAGAATCATCCATAGTGCAATGAGCTCGAAGGATCTAGTCTGATGGAATAAAAGTAGTTGTTAAAAAAATACTTACAGAGACAATAGCGAAGACAGCCAAACCGAAGGCCAGCGCAATGAGTACGATGTCCGCGGGCGCGTTCAAGCCGTTTTTGATGTTGATGCACGCGCCGCATCCGAACAGGTTCAGCAGGAGGTTACCTGAATGCAACGAATATGGTTAGGTAGGTTTAGATAGATATACTCTTTATTGTACCGTTAGCTGTTTCCAGCAGCTCCGCCTGCGTCAAAAACTACGTTTGACCCCTGGTCTTCAACTATATTCATGCAAAATTTTATCGAAATCCGTTCAGCGGTTTGGTTGTGAAAGTGTAACAGACAGACAGATAGATAAGCATGGATGGACGTATGGTTTCAAAAAAATTGTACATGTAGATACAAATTCAAACAGTACGTACACAGACGGACTTATCGCTATTGCAATTTTTCCAGTCATCCTCAGGGTTTGTTTGTTTGTGAAAGTTTATGATAAAATAAAGTGAAATTACTGAAGTACGAGTTCGCAACGCCCTAGAAGTAACATGACCTAAAAATAGGCTATGGTGATTTCGAGTCTATTTTTGCGGGTTTGTTCTTGGCTTGATGGCACGAAATCATAAAATTAATAAAATAAGACAGAGAAAAATAGTAAGGTACAGTGGCCGACTCGTCTCATAATGGATGTTTTATAGTCCACCAGTAATCTAGAGTCTGTTTCGTCGCTCGTTCTAGAGTAAAGATGGGTAATGTAGAGTAAGTACTCGTTTTAAAAAAGTTTTTATACTACTATGTCGATAAATAATTGTAATAGATAGATAAGCTTAAGAAACTTAATGATAAGAAAACAATTGTGTCATACCGATAAATTCCGCCACGAGAGCCTTGCTGACCGCCGCTGCGCCGTTAGTCAGCTCGTTGAAGCCAAGCCTCTCTCCGAGTTCACCCATGTTCCTGCAACCAATAAATAAATACTTCATAAGATATTGTTTAATCTATTCATGGACAATATTAATTAATTACACTATCTTCGTATTATTCAATATTCATCTATACATCTTCTATACATCTATCTATACATCTATACATATAAATAAAATTAGAGTGTCTGTTGTAATATTGAAATAACCGGTTTTTACTACATGCATATGAATATATATGCGGTACATGCACCAAAATAACATTTTTTACAATTTTTGTCTGTCTGTCTGTCTGTTTGTTCCGGCTAATCTCTAAAATGGATGGACCGATTTTGACGGGACTTTTATTGGCAGGTAGCTGATGTAATAAGGAGTAACTTGGCTACGTTTATTTTAGAAAAAATCTTTTATTTTTGAAAAAAGTAATGTTGCAATGTCCAAGTACTGTCCAGTACCGAGCGCAGCTCACGCGCATGCCACCACATTAAAAAAAAACTAAAAAATTAAAGAATCGACTGTTAGGCGAAACGAAGTTCGCCGGGTCAGCTAGTATGAAATATAATCGCGGAATTTAACAAGAATAGAAGAAAATCTATATTATGTATCAAGGAAAAAAACCCTTTATTTTATAGATTTTTTTCCATCCCAATGATTTTCGGATCGCATGCTGTACAAGCTAGCGATAGGAGATCCGTAAAGGAAATTTAGGCTTTCACATAGTCGTTTCCTACCATAGAAATATGAGTAGGTTTAAATATGCGTAAGATACATAAATATAAGGTACTTATTATACGTGCTACACGTACAACGTACGTAGGTCGATGGACATGCTGATGTATATCTTGTCAACTGAACCCGAAAGTGTAAATTAAATACGTTTTCAAATTGTTGAGAGCCGCTTTACACGTCGTTAGTCCATACAATCAGATAACATTCATTCGTACACGTTATATTTACATTTTTAACTGAACTCTGTTCCGACCGTTGGTTTGGTCAGGTCCAACAAAAGTCCACCGCCAGGTTTAATGGGGAAATGGAACTATGATTGCCACCGGATCACCGGACGCAAATAATTCTAATTATCTGGGACAAGGGTTAGTTTCCGCTCTGTATGCTACTCACAAAAATGAGAAATTGGACTAGAGAGCGTGCAACTATTTGTTTACTTTTTTCGTTTCCTGCGGATGTACGTTACACGCTGTTACTCGTACACGTACACTATGAATACTACGAGTATGATGGTACAAAGATAGGATAGCGAGATTATTTCAGCGAGGGTATAATAATGTATAGATATATATATATATATATGTATATGTATATATATATATATATATATATATATTATTTGTATAGGTATATGTATTGTTTATGTATGTTTATTGTATTATAAAATATATGGTTGTGTAGGTTTATTCGTATAAGTATAGATTTTACAAGCCGTTCCCGTGGTATTTTCTGTACACCCACATTTAAGCTCTCTGCTATACCCAAAGGTTGACTGTTAGATAATGCTTTTAGCATTAAGTCCGCCTATTGTGCTTTACAAATTGTAATTTGTACAATGAAGGTTAAATAAATAAATAAATAAATAATGTCTCCTATAATTTGTTAATTTTAATAAGTCGAATGTTCATTTTAATTAACTGTAGCAGGAAGTTTTAAACTTGATGGCACTAAAATGATGATATGCACTATACGTTTATTATAGTTTTCGTTCGACTCTGGCCATGATTCATACAAACATTTAATGTTGGCAAAACTCCATAACCCGTGGCTTGTGGTTTGCCCTGACCAACACCACTGCGGAGTCCGTCCATAAAAGAATACGGCCTATGTTAGACATCGTGACAGACAAAACTGAATGTAATATAACAATGAATTTATGCTTTGTTGTTAAGGTCAAACTGTTTATTTATTTTAAAATTATCATTCAAAATACATTTGTTTAGCACAATAGGCAAACAAAATAACTATCTTGAAATAAGAATCCTGGCTAGGACTTTTCTATTTTACCCAACTTCTAACTACCTACTATTGTAATAAACTTTTTTGCGGATATTAAACTTAATATAAGTAATATGTACCTAAATACTTGCTGACATGACAAAACAAAAAAGAATTTGCGAAATTGTTCATGATTCCATGATAATGAAATCCATGTTTTGTAAACAAATGAGAAATTAATAAAAGGCTTTTTTATTTATTTTATTTTACCTGTCTTGGTTTCACCTGAGTAAATAGGTAGATATGTAAAATTGGTTAAATTATGAATAAATTATTACGTTGATATATAATTATAAACTTGTTGAAAAGTTGCCTTTTAAAATAGTTATTTATAGACATCATATATTTTACATCCAATCTTTATAATATTTGACTTATTAAAAATACTTACATATATTTAATTCTAGAAAGTTACATTCTGTTTTTTCTACTACGTTTCATTTTCATCCTCTCCAAGAGGGACTGATTAATTTTGTTAAATTAAACTATTTTAAGTAATACAGTTTGTATCGTGTTAAAATTAATGGTTGTTTGTAAAAAAAAAATAATTTATAAAGTGCAACAATCGCGAAAACATAAGAAATTATTTATTTTGTTGTTTTAAACAACGGATTGCACGATTATTATTATGAATTGTCTAAAAAAAGTGAAACATTAGGCATCAATTATTTTGAGTAATATTTAATTTCTTTTGTTAACAGTTTCGCTGACGGTGAAGGAAATAACAATGGCACTCAATTGTTATCTACGTCGAGAGGCGTTACTGCCAGCGAAAGTGTTAAGTAATTTTTAGGTATGATAGTACTTAGGCTTTGTCACTCAAATCGAATTAAATAATTTATTTATATCCTCTATATCAAGATTTTTTCACAACAGGTGGCGACTGGCGACAGAACACGCATCAAGATTTTCTTATTTGCTTTTTGTTTAGTTACACCAAGTTAACTATTATGTACTCCTATATAAGTACATTAGGATAACTACTTGTGTTAACGTATAAGATGACGACATATCGAAAATATTCCACACCTTCTTGTTTTAGTGTAAAATTATATAAGTTTATAGTTATTATTTGGTATTGTCATATTCGTGCTATTGTTGAGTTCATTTTTTTTCTACTACTAAAGGTAGAAACTACTATAGTGTTGTAAAATTACCAATGATAACAAACGTATGTTTTTCGCCCAGGTTATACAGAAAGTCTTGTTTTTGATAACTCATTTACTCAGTTATCAAAAACAAAACACATAGAGCGGCAAGTATTTTTGTATGTTCAGTAAACAAATATAGTTATTTGTAATTGTTATTTACAGTAAAAGTCTCAGTTAAAACGACTAACTAATATTTTAATTAAAATGTAAATTGCCCATGGCTCTCATTTAGTAACGCACAAGTCCGTGCAACGACTATACCAACTATGAACAAAAGAAACGCTATTCCTACTTTATGGGGAATTATAATAGCATACGAGTACCATGGCTGAAGTGCACAGGCCCATAATTACACCAATGTTTACGGTGTGATGCCTGCTGATGACTTTCTGTTACACTTTATTATTAGAAACAGTGATAGAGCGGCCAACATGGAGTTTCCGCTTTATGTTAATTTGTTTGTTATCAAATTATTACATAGAATTTGTTTTTTAAAAGAGATTAAAAATATTGAACAAGTAGATATACAGATATACACTTTATTGTACCAATAACAAAAAGTGAAAGAAAATGGGTACATTTAAAAGTTTTGTCACTTAAGTAGTCGTCCCTGTTATCAACAATTCAATAGATTAATGTGTTTAGTTTACTAATGGTTTTTTTTTATTTTTGTTATATTTATGGTCACAGAATATAGCTGTAGTCTTAATGTTTCGTATAGATCCATATTTCGACCACGTTTTCAGGCGACAGCTCGATCATTATGTCTTATCGAAGCGATGATTACTGTCATGTCGTGTTTATATAGTAATGGCGATCGAAAACAGTACTGCAGTTAACTTTAGGTTTAGCTAGGTACCTGTTTGTTTCATACAAGTGCAAATACAAGACACAAAGAGCCTTAAGTCGGCGGTGTACCTTCAATGTTTTCATCTATCCATTACGAGTTTCTTTTTTCTTTCTAAACATTATTATTTGGAAAGAAATGGGGAAAAAGAACAGAAACCCGAGACATCTACAAAGTCATTCGATGATTGATAGTCATATTCTAACATAGGTACCTATTACGAACGCCCGAAAAACAAAATTCTCCTTTCGGACAGTCAGGAATAACACGAATATTTCAATTTTTTCCTAATTTTTCCGGCCAGTGTAAACAATACGGTACCATACAATCTAAGTGTGTTAAAACTCGTTTTCAATCACTATCGCGTGATTAAAAATAGGTTTTTGATGACAATCACACCAACGTCTTCTATAGTAATAAATAATACATAGTAGAGCAGATATGAAAAGTTTTGACCCTTAATAGTATCAAAGTTAGTTCAGATTACCTATTGAGTATTGAGTTTTCGCCTCAGTTGATAGAGTCCATAGACGTATTTTTTATTGTTATAACACGTTATCTCATTCTACCTTTACCAGCATCAAAACAATAAAAATTCCATTGTTAAGAACCATATATGGTTTCTACACAGGTGAAGGGCACGCAGGTAAATTTTTAATCTTTAGAGAAAGTCTAACAAGTATTAAAAATAATTATTACAATACCATCATGTACTACATAAATACTAAGTATTATTAGTACTTGTTACTTTCGTTTGCTACGTCCCTCTAATCATAAATACCTATGTCATTCCGTTCATGCATTCTTAAGTCTAAATGCCCAGTGAAACCACAGGGTGCTCATTGAAATTTTATCCAGGCTTCATACAATTAGGTAATCATGAATATTACGTATTCACGGAGTGTTTTGTTTCGCTTGTAAATTATACACTCAACGAATGGTTGCCAATGTGATATTGTGATTGATTTTTTTGCTTAAGGTTATAGAAAGCTTAGGTAATTTAGGACCGATTTCACCAAAGTCGGATAAGTTGTATTGCGAGGATAATGGCACAATTTAAATCGTATAATGAAGATTAAATTTCATCACACAGTTAACCCGAGAATATACTGTTAATCTATTTGTAATTACCGTACAAAGATTATCTCTAGAATAAAAATGTCTGTCCAACTTTTTATCCTTAGAGTAGGTCTTGCTCTTGGATAGGAACGATGTTGGTGAAATCGGCCCTTAGTAATATGAATAATACTGAATGTAGGAGTATCAAAAACCTTTCATTGTAATGTACCTAAGTACAGTCGTCTTTGTGATTTATTTTTATTCGGCGTGGCTATGGTCTTAAGTCTTTGTAATGTATTGTCAAAAAAATTCTCAGACTTCGTGTTTTGTTTCATTTACTAAACACACTGTAAATATTTGGCCAATGGTTTCAAAATAACCCTGTAAAGCTAGAAAGCCATTTATATTGACAGTATTTTTTTAATTGTAGGTACAACGTGGTACAACGAAAAATTATTCGGGTAAGTATAGTATCGGGGAGTGAGACAAATGATTATTTTGATTAAAATCTTAGATTAAGCAAATCATTTTTCTCGATAAAATACTTAACTAAACTTTAGGTAAAAAAGAACTTTTAAAATATTTATTGGGCGTCAGTAAGACACCATTACCTACGGTTGGAGAGTCACAATACACGAGGTAGTCGAACCGTCGCCGTCAGCGTCGTGGTTGTTCAAGCGTAAATTTACACAGTGTGAAGAGTTGAGATCGAGATTAGGATAACCAACCAAGGTCGAGTAAAAAAGTAAACTCTGACTTAAGGGTAAACAAGGGCGATTGGCTATGTAATTAATGCAATTTGAATTAACAGGTTTGATAAAATTTGATAAGAAATTATGTAGAGAACTTCATTTAGGTAAGTTTAACGTATGGAGTCGTTTTTATATTTTAATTGAAATTTATTGTTTACGTTCTTAAGAAATTAAATGGTTGGTTTGACATCCATATGAATATCACATAAGTTAAGTATGTGTGTCTGTTTGTGAGGCTTTTACGGCCAAGCCGCTGAACGAATTTTGATGAAATTTAGTATGAATATAATTGAACACCTGGGTCAAACATAGGCTACTTTATGACGCAGGCAGAGCCGCGGGAAACAGCTAGAATAAAATAAGGAATAAAATAAGTATTTGTATTATATTGTTAATGTTAGTCCTGACTTTTTATGTTACACACGGTAACCCTGTTCAAGGCTGTCAAGATGGATATCTCAGTAAGTTGTCGGTCTTGGTTTTAACAAAAACCAGAACAAAAACTGTTGTTTCAATTACCTTAGTACCTACAACCTTACTATTGGAGAAATTCGTCTTATGTATGTACGATTTTTTGCGTAACAAGTTGAAAGACCTCAAAAATATTGTGATACGATGACCTATAGTCAGCGATCTTGTTTTACCTGTATATATATATATATATGTTGTCTTCATTTGTACTAGTAGCGAAATATCTATCTTCTCTAAAATTATACCAGTAAAACAAGGTATACCTTCTATGTACACAAAACAATTACTTTATATTAATTAGGAAATTAGGTTAAAAATCCATACTAATATTATTATAAATGCGAAAGTCTGTCTGTCTGTTACGCTTTCACGGCCAAACCGCTGAACGGAGTTTGATGAAATTTGGTATGAATATAGTTGTAGACCCGGGGTCAAACAAAGGCTACTTTTTAACGCAGGTAGAGCTGCGGGAAACAGCTAGTAGGGAATAAATGCACATTCTCTACATAGAAGTTTTATTTCATTTGAAAATACAGCAGTGGTGGATGAAGACAGATGGCATAAATTGCAGTCGTAAATTTTGAAATAATGCACAAAGTTTATGATTGTAAACAAAACCTTGTTTTAGACGTGCTAAACCAGTACAGATTACTACTAGTTTTCATCTTATATTTACAGTAAGAGTGTTATTTTTAATTTTTTAGGAATTGTTTTAATTAATTATGAGATTATTAATTGTAAGAATTGATTATTATCTGGGTGGAAAAGAGGTTATAATAGGGTTCAAATGTTTTAAATTTTATATATAGTATATATATTCCTTAGCGGGTCATAATTTGGGAATTACTATCATTAATAAACTAGCTAAACGATCTTACGTATGCTCGTATATGTGTGACTCAAGTAAATATCTTATCTCATGTTATCATAATGAAATTTGTTTGATGAAAGAGTTTTAATCCTTAGTATACCATGCGACACGGCGCCTTGACTCCTTTATTTACTAAATTAAGTCAGTAGATAAATTTCTTGAGCATATTAGAGAAATAGCAATAGTTACTCTGCGGATGGTCAGTGCTACAATTTTTAGCTAAACGTTTAGGGCTGATATATCTATTAAACCGGAGATGACTTTACAAATCAATCGAGTTTTATGTCCATTTTGTTGCAAAAGTGCATGCATAACTATTAGAACAAAATGTCTTTTGCAGCTGACCGTATTTTTTTAGCTATGTACATACATACATACAGCCGAGGGACATCCCTCGGCTGGGCAAAAGCCTTCTCGCTTGCCTTCCACAAGTGTCTGGACATAGCACGCTCTTGCCAGTTTCTGTCGAAAACTTGGAGTTCGTGTGCCCATCGCGTTCTTTCTTGGTCTTCCTCGCTTTTTGTATCCATCAGTTCGGCCCAAGAAGTTAAAATGTCACTGTCCAAAAATTTTTCTGGTGCTTAAAATGTCACCCTGTATTTTTTTTATTTATTTAATAATATAGAGGTTGTAAAACTTAATGAACGTCAAGGTACCTTGACGTTGGGAGGTTCCCGAAAACTAACGTGCGTTAAAAAAAGCCATTGGATGGATATCATCGTATTCAAAATATAAATATAATCCGTACTAATATTATAAATGCGAAAGTCTGTCTGTCTGTTACGCTTTCACGGCCAAACCGCTGAACGGATTTTGATGAAATTTGGTATGAATATAGTTGAAGACCCGGGGTCAAACATAGGCTACTTTTCGAAGCAGGCGGAGCTGCGGGAAAAAGCTAGTTAAAAATATTTTTAAAGGCCTACAACACCGAACTCGCACTAACATATTATATTAGTATACATTGTGTGTCTAGATATAAGCGTCAAAGTAATTAAAAGGTAAATATACGTCAAGGTAGTTAATTATGTAAAATGACACTTGGACACAAGATAATAGTTTCTATCAGCTCGCGGGAGATCTTGACATAAACTATGCCAAACTACCGAGATTTTTGTTAGCTCAAATAATGTGTGACACAAGTGTACCGGGTGGACATATTTTAAACTAGAAATGCTAACTTATTGCTTGACTGTTACAGGTAAAACGTCTAGATACTCTAGAGCGTCCGAGCGTGTTTTTCCTAGTTGCGTTTTCAACTCACACTTCAAGCCTAGGGTACGCTGCAAGTCATGGTCCTAGATTTGGCATGCACTGGTTAGGTTATCTAGAGAAAAAAACATCTGTTGGTTGTTAATTATTAGTAAGATTTATATTGATTTAACAGCCGCACACAAAGACGTTAATGATTGTATATAAGTAAATTCTACAATCTATACGAAGGAGTTGCTTTTGTAATAAGTATTAATAATTTGAAAGAGCTTGAAGATCTGCGTAATATGTGAATAGTGCGGTGGTTTAAACTAAACGGATTTGGAAACATGACAGGCAATCAGCAGTTTAGAAATTATTCCTATACATTTTTAAGGATTCTTCAAAAACGATCATGAACCATATTTTTATCAAACCAGTTTAAAATATTGTAAAATATTTGTCGCCCCCAAAATGGTCTATTCCACTTGAGACACCTGAGTGATATCATCGCAGGCGATACTATTTAGTTTAATTTTCATCATTAACTTAACTGAAATGCATACCTATCAAATCACATTGTACTATGTTGGAAGAAAAATAAGTACCTACTAGTATGCGTTGTAGAGATACAGGAACATAATTATTCGAAGTGTCAACGGCAGGCATCAAGGGAGCCTATGAACTAGTTGACAAGCGTCCCTTAGGACGAAATATAGGCTGCTCGTTGCTCTCAACCTTCGTAATTCCATAATTGTAAGATGCGTACGCGGCCTTTGCCGGTTTGTAATTAGCAAGCGGCATTTGTTCATTGGAATGACTAGGTTTTCTGAGAAGAATTAGTTATGCTCGGCGGTTTTATCCAACCGTGATAGGTATACCCTACTGTAGCCTAATCTTCCTCAAGAAGTCCGGTTATCAAATGCTGAAAGAATATTTTCAATCCGATGTTCTAAAATTACAAGTCTTTTAAAATCTCTTCAACTTAACAATCGGTTTTTTGTTGTTTATACGAATAGATAGAGTGGTTCTTAAGGATAGTTAAGATATAAAATATATGGGGACCTTTCAAAAGTATGATAATTGAAATTAAAATGAAGATTAAAGTAAATCCGTTTGGGAGCAAGCCGCTAGTTAAGTGTATCAGTATAGCTCTACAATAAATCAAAGTGATAAGTTTTTTAAGACTTTTAGCTTTAAACAATAGGTAATTAGATTTCAAATTACAATGTTGATCCATAAAATATTCTCGGATAAATAAGTCGAAATGTAGAGTCGACATGTAAAAATATGGTTCAAAACATATGTTGACGTTAGAATGTAGAGTCAGCATAGATTTCTTCCAAAGGTTTATTACGATTTCTTTTTAATTTTGACAACTATAAAATGTAGAGTATTCGTAAAATTCTTGTGAAAATATGTTTATGAATAAATTCTGAATCTAAAGTACAGTAAACAAAGTGTAGAGTTGGTATAAAATCTGAATCATTTACAAACTAAATCTAATTCGTGACGGTAAAATATAAAGTCGACTTGTACAAAACGTTAATAGTTCTGATTATGTTGTTCCTGTTTGTGTAGAACTTACGCAAAACATAAAACACATTCTTTTCATTAAAAATGTTTATTTATGAATGAATTCTGACGTTGCCTCTAAACTACATAACAGCTTATTAAACGATATCATATACGATAACATCTCGCTATGCAAATACCTACATTTAACAACTCTGTTTCTGTGATTCATAATAACTAAAGGAAAACAAAGGAAATGATTATAATTAAAATTGCTGATACCGATTTTAATTATAATCATTTCCTTTGTTTTCCTTTAGTTATTATAGAGATAATTGCAAAATTACAATGAATGGAAATATCTGCGGATACATTGAATACTAACAGATATAGGAATAACACTAGATTTCTATGAATCGTTTTATGATCAATTGTAGCCAGAAGCGAATAATTATGTATTTGTCAGTTGCGGAGCTTTGTAATCACCTACATGGACTTGAAGAAGGCTGATTAATCACCTCGGCATGGAATAATTATTAAGTATTGCAACAATTTGAATTACAGATTTATCTATTGTAGCATACGTACATGATAATTATTTGATAAATGAGTTTAAAAAACAATTTGCATACAACTTGACATATCCATACTAATATTATAAATGCGAAAGTCTGTCTGTCTGTCTGTTACGCTTTCACGGCCAAACCGCTGAACGGATTTTTGATGAAATTTGGTATGAATATAGTTTAAGACCCGGGGTCAAACATAGGCTACTTTTTGACGCAGGCGGAGCTGCGGGAAACAGCTAGTCTTAAATAATGCCAATTCGATTTTGATATAGGTATCTAATCTTCTTGATATGTATGCTTTATCTATTTTTATTTTTCTAATACACATTAATTTAAACATAATATAATCTGTGACATGATCTAGTCCAATCTTTCAAAACGATGGCCAATTTGTCCGGTTGGAAATAGCCACAAATGACAATGAGGTAATCGGCGGCTTCCCTCGGGCGGGCGCGGCGGTGACGCTATGCTCCTACACAAATTGCAAGACTATTAGGAACATCTAACTTTCATCCTCATCACTCTCGTCAAGGTGTGTCTATCGTCGTATTAACAGACACGCAACATGTTTTATATCTACGGAATTTCAATAAAGATCAAAGTCAAAGTCACAAATTTTAATGTCTCTTGCAACAACAAATGAATGTCACGCAGTTAGAACCTAATGCTTTTTATTGATTTATTTTATTTTAGTATCGTTAACTATCGATATTATTTTAGTGCTAGCCATTGATTACTGATCATCATAGATATATTTATGTCTGAAATTAAAAATTCTATACTTACATGAATATTAAAATGATGACATAGGATAGAATTTATTATAATTATAGTTTATTTCTTTGTCGTCGCGATAAATTTCATCCATCCAACAAGGACGGATGGTGGATCCTAAGGGTGGATTCAAGTGGAATAAGGGGTTTTAATAAGTCTTTCTTTTTTAAAATGCTTTCTGGTTTCATCTGAAACTTTACAGGAATCGGTATTATATTTAAATTGAATTTCAATAGAGTAGACTAACTTTCAATGAGATTTTTATAAAATGTATAATTTAAAGTCAGAACTAATCCCCGTCTTGATATAAATACTTAGTCTTTTTTTTTAATTTGGCTTATTCATAAAAATTAACCCGTATGTACAGTCAGTCTCAAAAGCGCATGTATAATTTTTAGAAGAAAATGAATGTAGATACCGACTGCAAAAATAAATTAAATTTTTGAAATTGTACAAAGAAACATGGATAAATAGATCACTAATCTAAAGTTTATGCTTTGGCACAGAATTATTAATAGTTGCCTTTGGCTTTGAATGACAATTTCTGTGACCGTTTGTTTCCGCTTTCATCAACCTCACGGGATCTGACACCGGTTGGTACGAGCAGTGGAACACCTACCCTTATTTATTCCCCAGGAAACATTTGTCACTCTAATATAAATGTTCGTAACAATTACTGACGTGTTAGTATTTCAAAATAAACATTTACTATAGAAAGAAAATAAATTATTTATTAGCAATTACCAAAAATGATACATATTTATGAAATACTAGCGGTTTCCCGCAGCTCCGCCTGCGTTAAAAAGTAGGCTATGTTTGACCCCGGGTCTTCAACTATATTCATACCAAATTTCATCAAAATCCGTTCAGCGGTTTGGCCGTGAAAGCGTAACAGACAGACAGACGGACAGACAGACTTTCGCATTTATAATATTAGTATGAAAGTATGAACTTACAAATGAAATAGGTGAGTCTTATATCAAGTACGTGTTTCTTATAAAGGAATATTTATAAACAGAGTAGATGTCCGAACTTCGAAGATAGCAAATTAAAGCAAAAACAACTAAAACAAAGATTTTTTAGCTAGCAACTACAAAGTTCGTTTGCTAAATAAAAGAGTACTTTCATAGAATGGTTAAGAGTGCTACTTGAAAATGGTCTAATTAAAGAAATTGAATAGTAATTTCCATGCAAGTAAGTACTAATACTTGTAAATAACATGTAACTCCGACATATTATACTTACTTAGCCTAGCCAGACTAGATGGAAAGTGATACTTCACGCGCTATTTGTGTTAACCTTCCTAATCACATAATAGGTATGCTTTAGTTATGGCAGAGGAACAAAATTAATTTGTACATATAAAATCGTATGGCAACGTAACGCGAGCATACAACATGTGAAAGTTTAATAATTTATATATACAAATTACATGATTTTAATATTTCCAAAAATTATGCATGAGAATCTAATAAATATTTTTTGCTAAGTACCGATTTTTACAATATACTTATAGTGTGGTCGGACCAGGTAATATCCCCCTCAGCCTAACCACGCTAAAATATAATATTACTAACAAAAAGAAAGGCACACTTTTCGGGATTTGTGGCACTGAAAGGCTCATACAAAACTGCATATTTGTGCTACATCCGCATTTTTATTCACCGCCATGGTCCAGCCAGGAATGATGACACATCTACAATCTACACAGCCGCAGCTTTTGATCTTCTGAATACAAGAAGAAGAAACAACACTGCAAAGTTTAAACGAAAAAAGAAAAAACACAATTAGAAAAGAATAAGTTCTTAAAAAATTCAGATCTTATTACAAGGAAATTGGTGTCCCACAGGGAAGTGTTCTGGGGCCACTGTTTTCCTTGTTTACATAAATGATTTTCCTTACCATATAAATTGTGAATACTCTACTGATGGTATTAAAAAATTAATAATAAAAGTGATCACAGTAAGATAAAAATAGATCATGAGCTTGCCATTAAATATAATATAGTAATTGATTTGACTACAAATAATAACTTATATATATCAATACGTGGGGCGCACTATAAGTTTCCGGAATGAATATGAAAAAATACTATTAAAGGTACAAAATTAATTTATTGTTTTTCAAAATAATCTCCCTTGGCGTCTATGCACTTTTTCATTCGATGAAACCAGTTTTGAAAACTTTTGTGCCACTCCTCTGTGGTGACCTCTGAAACGTGTTTTTCATACTCCTCGACAGCCTCTTCTGGTGATGAAAATCGTTGACCGCGTAATTGGTTCTTAATTTTTGGGAACAGAAAAAAGTCACAAGGTGCCAGGTCGGGACTGTATGCAGGATGACTCATGAGTTCTACATTTTTCGCCTTCAAAAAGTCGTTTGTCTGTCTGGCCGTGTGAGAACTAGCATTGTCGTGGTGCAGGATGATACGGCGTTTACGGTTATTTTTACGGAGTTCGTCAATAACTTCCGGCAAACAAATGGTCGTGTACCAGTCACTATTCACTATACGACGATTCTCTAAAGCAACAGTAGCCACGTGCCCAGTTTTATTAAAAAAAGAAGCAATCATCCGCTTAGATGCACTTTTCACGCGCGCCACTTTGGTTGGTTTCGGCTCATCTTGAAAGACCCATACGCTCGATTGCTGCTTTGTTTTGGGATCGTAGCAATAAATCCATGTTTCGTCACCTGTTACTATGTCCCACACCAAATTTGACGCACCTTCGTTGAATCTGGTAAGCATGGCACTGCACCAAGTGACGCGGTTCGTTTTTTGAGCCTCGGTCAAGTTGTGTGGGTTCCACCGCGAGCACAGCTTTCTCACACCCAAATGTTTGTGTAGGATTAATTGTATTTGACTCATGCCTATTTCTAAGGATGCGCTAATTTCATGGTAGGTCACATGCCTGTCTGTTTCAATCATACGGCGCACAGCATTGATGTTTTTGTTGGTCACAGCGGTGGACGGCCGACCATCGCGAGATTCGTCACTGAGATTGATTTGACCACGCTTGAATTCTGCAAACCAGCTATAAACAGTTGTCTTGCATGGTGCTTCATTGCCAAAAGCTGTTTCAAGCCGAGCGATGCTCTGTTGAGCTGTCAAATTACACTTAAAATCGTAGAAAATCATACTACGAAAATTTTCCCGAGTTAAATCCATGTTGATGCAGACACACAATTTTTTAAATGGCGCCACAAGGTAAAAACAAAAGACAGTCAGATGAAACAAACTGCATTCTACAGCCAAAGAGTTCTATTTTCAAATGTTGCAATAAATTTTTAAATATTGTTTATGTAAGTGGCCAGTTCCGGAAACTTACAGTGCGCCCTATGTATTGACAGAACTTACTTTATAATTTGCATCAGGCATTTAATATATCTATAATAGACAAAAAGATGACGTACATAAAATGTAAATTTTTGGGGGTCATGTGGGTTAGTTCTACAGATATACAACAAGCTTTTACCGCACAAAAATGTGTATAAAGCAATATGTGGAGTTACCCGATACAACGTGTAAGCCTCTCTTTAAATCGCTAAAGGTTTTCTAGGTCTGGCATGTATGGCAAAACTTGTAAGGTTAAACTACAAACTATGCTAACGGTGCCAGAGATGTATTTTCAGAAATACTAGAAATAGCAATAGGTTATTAGACATGTCATAGCTATAGCTTTTCATAACAAAATACCTACATAACTCGATCTACTTTAGATTTTTATGATTAGTTTTAAATAAGCATAGATTTTATATGGTGCATTAGTTACATAGAAGAATAGCTATAAATAACTACATTTGAAAAGGCAAATGAAATTATTTATTTCGCAATAAGTCTCAAAATGAACTACGAACGAGATTCGATGAATGATGATTTTATCTCAAAGAAAACAAAATCCAAACTTGGCTAAGATTCTTACACTAAAAATGCGATAAAAAACCGATTTGGGGATTGCCGCAGGCGTAACACCGTCAATTTATCTAACTATGCATTCAAGTGTTTTTTGGTTCTCTCCTTAATAATAATCGTGGCTGCGAGCGAACTATAATTGCATCCCGAGAACTGTTGAGGAAAAAGATGGGGTTACGCTCCGTAGATCCCCATGACGCCATGACTTGGTACTTTAGTAAAAAAAGATTCAGGTTTTTTATAACTCGTCTCTCCCTCAAAACCCAGTAGAGTGAGAAGGATAGAACATAATGGTTCAACTTCCATTATCTTTTTTTGAGGCATGCCTTCGAAAGATAATTTTTTTTCAAATGTAAGTAACATACGTGATGTATAAAGTAATAAAGTGAACAATCTAAGATTATATCATTTGATATTATTCGTGATGCTGAGAAAGTTCAAGATCATATAAAGTTAAAACTTAATTTTCATATTTACATTTTATTAAGCAAGTAGCTGTTTCCCGCAGCTCACTCTTCGTCAAATAGTAGTCTTTGTTTGACACCGGGTCTTAAACTATTTTCATGCCAAATTTTTGCCAAGTTTGGCCGTGAAAGCGTAACAGACAGATAGACTTTCGCAGTTATATTATAGAATGAATAAGTATGGATATCTTTCTAGAATCAATCGATATAGTCGACGTTTAGTGAACGTTTTAAGATTTAACGCACAGAACGAATGCCATAAGTATGATGATATAATATCGATTAAAATAAATCTGACTGGATAACAATAAATAATTATAGACACCTCACCGATTACGTAGCCTAAAGGGCGTATAGAATGGCTGGTCATACATCATTGTGAATGAGCAAATAATCCGCCTACAAGCAAAACAAAAAAAAACTTGATCAAATGTTTTACTAAAAAAATGGAGTAGGTAGACTTCTTCGGTGATGATGTGCTATTTCGTCTAAATTATAGAAAGACTACAATTAATAATTAAATTGTGTACATATTTTCTTTTAGGGCCTTAAATTAAGCTTTATTTCTCTTTTCTAATCAAACTTTTTGCTTTTTCCAATAATATATTTTCATAATCCGTGTACACGGGATAACACTCTTGCAAGAGCTCCAGGCAACCACCGCCGTAGCATAAAAAATAACGGAAAACCTGATTTATCAATTCGTGTAAGTATTCCTAGTTGTCTAGTGTAACGCTGTAAGTCATGGTCCTAAATTTGGCGAAACTCGTTATTACATTGGAGCGACTGCCGTCTGACCTCCGTAACCCTTTTTACAGAAAGACCATTCCAACAGTGGTCGCATCACGCCGTCGCTTGACACGCGCATTCGCTACGGATACGCGGGTCGCACTCGACTAACGAGTTGCTCAGTCATTGGACATAGGTAGGCAACGATAATATAAATGAACAACCTAATTAAAATGTAGAATGAGAAAATAATATTTTATTCGATCGATGACTTTTAATTACTTTATGAATTAAACAAAACAAACAATCAAACAAATTAATAACACCTAATAGTTTATCACATTACTTCCTGATTTAAGGGTACTTCATTGATAAATGAGCAGTTATGTTTAGATAGTATTGTAAGCAAATTAAGACGACAAAATCAAGGATCGAGCAGAAATTATCATTAACAATTTTTATATTAGTCAGGTTTATTTCACGATATCTTATATCAAGATTAATTACGAGTACTTAGTGCTTAATATTAATTTTATATTTAGTAGTAAGTAGTTACGTTCAATTAGCTTTTTTTAGTTTTCCGCCCAAACCTATGGCATCACATTGATCTATGATAAGTATTTTGTCTACAGTGATAATAAAGAACCAGCGCCCGTAGACAAGTCAAAATTTGAAAAACTATAACGACATCCGTGTTCGCTATCTTTCGGAATTAGCATGGAAATCGACCACGTGATTTAGCGCGGCTAATGTCAATCCCATACATTTTTTGTTTTCGAATGTCTTATCGTTTTCAAATTGTGACTTTGTCTACGGGTCCAGTGTTTAAAATTTTTAAATATGATTCAATATGGGAAAGTATTACAGCTCGCAGATTGAGTCACATTTAAAAAATCTCCGTAGATAGATTTTTGTATCTTTTATAAGTATTCAGTCTACTTTCTTGGAACTACATTTCTAATGAATTTGGATTTTTATGTGGTTATATTTCCTGTGTTTTTGATTCATCAAAAATTTTAGTTCCTTTAGTGACTTTAACTGATTGATCTTATACTGGTACTGTGGATAAATAAATAAATTCGTCCATGGTCCGTTACATCAAGGGTCAGAAGTCAGTCTCATGGATATCCATCGCCTGCCTGAAAACACTGCCTGAAATTTGAACTTCTTGTAATTTATTGTCATCGGTGCATTTATCACTTAATAGCCATATATGCTAAAAACCCTATGTAGAAATCATATAGGTTCCTACTATAAGTTTTTATTAACAAATTAGTATTCTCCGTAAATTACATTATTATCACCTGACGAGTTCAATAATACTTAGAAAATGATAAGATTTATTTGCGTGGATGATGATTTTTGTAGTAGCTTATCTATATAAAACATTTGCCAAATTTTATCTAAAATTTTTAGTAAATGTCGTAATGTGATTGAGTACCTAGTGTTTATTCGCTAATAAATCCTAATCTTTTAATTGTATGTTATCGACACGCTAAGTAGTTAATGAGACAATTATAGCAATGACTAAAAAGGTTCCTACTGACGTAATGCGTGACGGCATGAATCATGATCATGACTGCGGTTCAATTTCTTGCATTTTTTGCTTCTCAAACTGGTTTGGCTACCAATGTCAAGGCGGACTTGAGCTACAATTATGTCGGCATCACGGTATTTATACGCTGTTTTATAAATATGTTAATGATGCCTACTGCAATGATGCAATGAAAAATGCACGTCATTGTGGGTGGGTAGGGTTGGTATTTTAAGCCAGTAATTACCTAAAATCAAATATATTTAAATATATAGAAATTAAATTTTTTTGGTCACGTCCTATTAACCGATTTTCATTAATTTATAGCAGGTTCTTACGAATAGAAGAATACAAAAAACTTAAATTAATGATAAATTTTTTAATTACCATTATTTACATAATAAAAGTTCCAGCATATAACACTTCTTTTACTACGGTACTAGAAGTTAAGTATAGTTATAATATATTTTATACCTAAGTATTATCAGATTTTATATAAGACTTTCATCACAAAATTACATTCATACTTGCATTATAGCCAGGAGTAATATTTGTCAAATCTATTAAATTGTAATAGGTAGGCACGCAGCTTTCCATACGAGTCAAACAGCACCGTTCCTTTCTCAACGATACGAGTCAAAAAGGCAAGTGAATGGGCGACATCTATGTTACACTTACCTCATTTATGACTTCATATATAATCTTGGAATGCCTTATTATTTTATTAATAATATCTATTTTATAACACCTAATAAAATAATCTAAACAAGATAACGGTAATTTAAAAAACTAAAAAACCCGACTGCATTTTTGTGTAATATGGAAAAGAAAAAACCCGAAAATCTGTCATATTTTTATTTATTTTGACATGCCCATATCCAGTGTCACTCTCACAGTAAATACGAATCTAACAATACCTCTTAAGCCACAATCCATCGAGCCGTTCAGGCTACAGGGCGTGCCAAACAATTATACTTACATAGGTACATACATATACTCTCGAAAAACATAGCCCACCTTCTGGCGCAGTCGGGTAAAAAGGATAGATATCTTTGTTTCTATCACCATGTAACGGTCTGTTTGTAACTTTGATAATAATATAAACACTATTTGAACTTTTGCAACAAACAAATGAATTAGAGGAAAATAAAATGATAGAGTTCTAACTCTACAATAAAGTTAAAAGATGACTAAATCAACTTGGCAGATAATACATACTATCTAATAAACTATTTCTACTAAGTTTTAAGATTTTTACCGATCTACATGTTTAAATAAAAAAATACTGTCTATTTACGGACGGCGTCGCGTGTCCCCGGATAGTTAGTTCCAACAGTCCTACAATTATAGCCGTTAGTCTAATTTATCGGCTCAATTCATTGCCTTTACTAAGCGACCCTTTCGAAGGATGTAGTCACAATTAAATGCAACGGAGGACTTTACAATACATGCAAACCTATGCATGATTGAATGACATTAATTGATTTTAGGAGACTAGATATAGTAACCAATAGAAACCTTTGGAACCACGCTGTACCCAAATTTGTTATCCTGCAAGAGCGAACGCTTTTGCGTACTTGAAAGACGCTCTATTGAGTGGCTGCGAACCCAAATGGGTCCTGACCTGGGGTTTACACTCGACATACCTCACATAATGTGGGCGAATGTGGTCTGTCATATACAATGTTGCAATTTTAAAACTATAATTACGATGACATAAAAAAACGAATGAGATTGATCTTCATAATGATCGTGATTATTACAGTCGAAAGTTTTTCAAATTGTGACCTTGTCTAGTGGCACTGTTGTCATGACCCCTGTGCTCTAACACGTGCACTAGAATTTCACAAAATTCAAGGGATTCTATACTGGCAAAATGTCGTGTAAAATAACTTCGGTAGTACTTTTAAGATGTAGTATCTACTGATGCTGCAGCCAGCATGAGGAAGTCATGGGAACTTCTCAGTAACTACCACACATGTACCGTGTTGGGTCACACAAATTAAGGACCATGACATACAGCGTACCCTAGGCTCCAAAGCGTGAGCTGAGGACGCAACTAGGAAAGCAAAATTCGACGAAACAATTACTGACACCTCTTAATGTTCTGCGAGCTCCGGATATTTCAGATTATTTTAATTTTAATTTGTTATCTAGTGATTCTGAATTGCTACTCTAACACTAACACCTTTATGTACTACCTATGTTTTCACAAATAAATGATTTGATTGATTGATTGAAAAAAAACTAGGTATGTCCGGTGACCGGTGATATTAGATTGATAAAAATCAATTCATTAGGTACTTGAATAAGTATACTCTGACACGGACGAAATCAAAATAATCACCGTGTTCCAATCACACAATGTTTATTTTATGAAACAGACATTAATATAATTTCCATCGCTACGGTTGTAATGAATTTATATTTAAATGTATAGAATTAGGTGACACCACGCTAAAGTATCTTTAGTCGTGAAAAGGTATAACAGGCATAAAATTGGCATGGATTCAATTTTGATTTATTATTATTATTATAGGGTTTCATAAATAGATTGAAAGTGCTATTATTTTTTTGCCGTGAAAAATACGTAAGTTCAAGGTTTGGTAACAAATCGGTAATGGAATACACCGCGTACTTCCGGCCCGCAGCGCCAGGGCGGCTAACGCCCGGTAACCGCCCATGACGAAGGTTAAATCACATTAGCATATTACAGTATTAGTATTTTTATTTTAGCTCTTTATATATGAATGCGAAAAGGGATTTTTTAATAGGTTTGTAGGTTTGTCTCTACCTCGAGAGGGATATCGAAGCGAAAAAAGCTTAGGCATAGGCATAGGTCGATACATTACACGTATGGCTAAAGTTAATAGTGTGGATCTTTATTTTGACGTAGATATGAAATTCTAGTGGATAGTGTAGTTTTTTAATAAATTAAGGTTTTCTAAAAATTTGGGTGAAATATCGTAATTGTACTTAAAGAAATCAGAACTACCAGCCGTTTGACAGCACACGTTGCGAAGTTGGGGCGAGCTATATTAATAAGATACCTGTAGGCATTGAGATATTATATATAACGTACGTTAGTACATAATATCTCGATGCCTGTATGCTGTATGCGCTAAATCCATTATGAAGACAGATTTTGTTTGCCAAAATAAAATATGTGATTATACAACTTAATTATGATAATTTTTAAAGTGTTTGTTTTCCAAATATTTATTCTCATCTTGTGACAATGTGTCGGGCTGTGTGATCTTGATGGACAGTAACTATCCAAGTATTCATCTTGCTAAGCTTACAGCCTTTCATAAGATATACCATCATACCAAGGTTACGGCAATTATTTTATGGTGTCTTATGATCACGAAGGGTCTCGCTCGACGCTTGAAAGACACTGAGTAAGTGTATCGTACTAGTAATGCTCAATTTATTAGATTAAGAAATACTTCTAAAATTTATCAACTCTTTGTCAACATTAACATTTTTTAAATTGGGTAATTAGTTTAATTATCTGAAAATTTTACATCCCCTCGTATGCAAAGAAAAACAATGATATCATTTCCAATGTAAGATGGTGTGTGAGTAAATGACTACAAATGAGGTTAAGGATAGGCATTAAAACAATGTTTATTAATAATGCTCAGTATGTTCTGAGTGGACAGGGATTGGCACGATTCCTTCGTGGATAATTGTAGATGTAGAGTATGAATCAAGGCGATTCGCTACGGGCGGTGGACGGCGCGGCGACTGACGCGGTGACAAGATGAATACAATCTCTTTGTTTGTACATCATTCATAACTCGCTACTCTTGTCATTTTACAAGGCCCCAAGCCATTGAGAAAGGAACGTCATTTGTAGGAGGCGGTTCCGTTGCTTTTTGCCCCAAGATAACTACTGTTTTAAAACATTTCGCTATTTCTTCCCAACGAGTAGACTTAGTAACGAGAGACGATATTTTATATCTATCTTATACCGACTGTATTGCGGGTATAAGATAGTTTTTGTAAATCCTATTTGAATAAAAAATGCCCTTTATACAACTTTTTCTGAATCTATTGGAAGAAACTAAATGTAATTTCGACAAATCTGATTTGCTAGCTCTTCTATTTGTCTTTTATTTCAAAATGGAATAAGTTCAAGCAAGGCATTTCCTTAATTAGAGGTAATTCAATCATTCTTTTGTGGCGTGGACTCTACCTATTGGAGTGTCCAATATTTATCTGTTGTTGATTTTGACAGATAAACTAGCGATAGCGATTGACCTAATTTCGCTTACTATTTTTGTCAGAGATCCTTAAAACCTGTAGGTGCCATACTTATTTCAACTTTGCCGGTTCCATTCTGTCTGGATAACCTTTGTATTGTTGAAACAATTACATCGCCGATGCGCGTCATATGGATCGGAATTTATGGTAAATCGTCACCGTGCCGACATCGCACATATCATATGGTTATCATTACGGGTAAGCACTAACGCATGCGTTAGAAAGACTGTAAACAATGCTTACACGTTATTTATGCCACGTTACACAATGCATAATGTGGCATAAATACGAGGTAATTTCAGGATAAAAACAACTTTTTCTTTGTAGCAGAATACACACTTAGACGGGTATGACGCCATATCTCTCAGAACGGGGTGTGGCGCGGGTCGTTTTACCAGGAGCTTGTTAGAGGAAGGAAAATAAATAATCCGGCTCGAAAGACCGAAATCTATGTAGGGGTGTATCCTTGATGTGTAAGGATATCACTGTAGATCAGTAGTTCCCAAACTTATTTTTCTCGTGGACCACTTTCAAAATTTTACTGGTTTCGGTGGACCCCCTGCTGCTACATTTCTACCACATTCTTAAAGTCGCCAAAAAATAAAAATTGTGTCACTTCTGAGTTCTGTCCCTATATTTCGATATGTAAAATAAAAACGAAAAATGGTACATTTTATATCACTTTATTTATTAAAAGAATAGAATTACAAGAAAAAAATATTAAGGTAATATAGGTTCAGGTCATAATTTTAATTAATGGGAAGGATGTATCTGATGGAGTGTCAGCAAACGATCAATGTTTGGCTTTATTTTTGTGAGCAATAACCGCAAATCCCCCCGCTCTGTGATGTTTAATTTGCTCCTTTTTTTTGTTAAGAGGTTTGTAACGGCACTAAAACTCCTTTCGACAAGATATGACGAGGGAAAAGCTATTAAAAATTTCCTTGCGATTTCCCACAGTCCAGGATATTTTTCGGGTATTTCTGCTTGCAGCCAAAATGTTGGGTAGCCTTTTCTAAATTTCACCTTCAGCTCCTCATTAGTGCTTAGCTCGAGCAGCTCCTCTTGTAATACAACATTGGCCACTTCCGTTTCATCAAATGGATTTATTATCCATGGTGGTATATCCATCGTCAGTATATCTTCAAACCTGGTTTTGAAGTCATCATGCAGGGCACTTAAATGTTGACTGTAGGTATGGATATCCTCATCAATACATTCTACCTGCGACAAGTTTGGAAATTGAGAGAATTCGCGCCGACTAATGTTTTGCTTCATAAATTTCAATTTTCCAAGAAAAGCCGAAATTATCCCCTTTGTTTTTATTAAATTCAGGCTGTCCCCTTGTAACTGCAAGTTAATATCATTAAATTTTTTAAACAAATCTGTCAAATACGCAATGTCTGCTTTGAATTTGATCAAGTTTTCTTTTAAATCTGGATCTCTACTTTCTAAGAACTCTAATATGGAATCGAAAACAGAGTAAAATCTCGTTAAGCATGCACCTTTCGACAACCAGCGTACTTCAGTATGTAAGAGCAGTCGTTGGAAGTCTTCATCATTTTCGTCGCACAATTGAGCAAATAAACGTGTATTCAATGCATTGCTTCTGATTTTGTTGACAGCTTTTATTACAAAATGAAGAGATTGGTTCAACCTGTCACTTAAATGTTTTGCCACAAGATGTTGTCGGTGGATTACGCAATGAATAGCTGTAAGTCCTGGTATAATTCTTTTGAGATGACTTATAAACCCACGATATCGCCCGACCATTGCAGGAGCTCCGTCTGTTGCCACTGAAATAATGTTTGTAAATGGGATCGATTTTTCCGTAAAAAAATTACTCAGGACATTAAATATTGATTCGCCTTTAGTGTCAGTCTCCAAAGTTCTGGCAAATAGCAATTCTTCGTGAATTTCTTCCTCAACAATAAATCGGACATATGCCAATAGTAATGCTTCATTACTGGGTAACGTTGACTCGTCCAGTTGTATAGAAAAATGAGTTTTTTGCAGATGATTGCACAAAAAGCTTTCGATATCAGAGCTCATTTCATCAATGCGTCTTTGTACAGTATTGTTACTTAATGGAATTCTTTTTAGTACGTCAAATGGAGATTTGTGCAAAACAGTTTTTAAAACCTCTTCAACAGCGGGTAAAATTAATTGTTCTCCGATAGTGTGCGGTTTTCCAGATTTTGCTATAAGTAATGAGATATTGTAAGATGCCCGCAAGCCATCATCGTTACTTTGAGATGTTGAAGCGAACATACTGTGCATGGTGGGTCTCTTTCCATATTTTTCTTTCAATGTTTGAAAATATTTTAAATCTTTACCTATTTTATCAGTATGACACCTTTTTAGATGATCTTCGAGCTTTGATGGTTTCATAGAGTCATTGCTCAAAACTTTGTTGCATAATAGGCACATGGGCAATTGTTTGTCTGCCTCTGATGGAACAAAACCATATTTCAAATAATCGACACTATATTGTCGACATTTTTTCTTTGCTGTAGCCATGTTTCGTGTCAGTTACCTTACCTGTAAAAAAAATGTTTTAGTAACCAAGTTTTTTTCTGAATATAGGTATCACACCGCAGCCTTTGTCAGCACGCGGAAATAGAATTACGGCTTGTAAAGGGACCAACTAATAAACCGCTGAGACAAATACAAACGTTTTCACAAAACGGTATCAATTTTAAAGTACATAATTTACCACTAATTTTTAATAGTATAAATAAAAATTAGTGTACTCAGTATCGAATACTGATCATATTTGTGTAGGAAAAAATAAACGTCGAAATCCCAAAATTGTCCATAAAAACGATAACTAACATTTTATTAAATCAATGAGTTCACGCGCTCCGTGTATTTGCGTATTTTTTGTCTGCGGCTTCATTGTTAAAACGTGACAAACAGGCATCGAAGTTCAAGCCCCGCCCTTTTCCCGTCGCCCGCGCACCGCTCGCTCTTTCCGAAAAGGAATAGTTTTGATAAAATAGTTACTTCAAAATCAATTTAACATGATTATGAAATTACTGTTTTATAAAATTAGTAGTTATTTGCAAGAAAAATTACAAAATTAATTGCTCTGCAATATTGCTTATTCGGCCTTTTTAGAGAGGCAGTGCTTCTCTCGTGAAAAAACAATTGAATAAAACGTGCTGTGTTTGTCTTCAAATCGAAAGAGGACAATTAAAATATCTGTAAGTTACTAAGTTACCTATCTATACAGGCCGTTGTGATCAACCGACTAGTACACGTAAACAAAATACTTAAGTACTATAACAAAAAAAGGTAGGTTACTTACTTTTCTCCGGCACTAGCAAACACAGATATAAATTTTCTCACAACTTTATTCCAAATTCCGCCTTGTTTTCGAAATTCCGGAAACAAATGAATGCGTTTGGTTGCCTTTGGCATCAAGTATTTATAGTGTTGATCAAGTTCATGTCTGAACAAGCATTAAGCATTGTCGGGCGGATAGCGCTTTGCAAGTCTGTACACGAAATTGTACGTAATATCGAATACACAAGTTTGGACAAGTAACAGTCGCTTGCCTTATTAAAATATTATCTGCTTAGATAGGTACTTAAAACAATGTAGGTAGGCCCTTATAAAAACTATGCTTACATTTTTGCTCTTTACTATCAAAAGCAGATAAATTTTCGTGGACCCCCATTAACATCTTATGGACCCCCATTTTTTGTTCACGCCTACGTAGACCCCCAGCAAGTCTCCCGTGGACCCCTGGGGGTCCACCTGGACCACTTTGGGAATCACTGCTGTAGATGATGTATGTAGGAGCGCAAGAGAAACGATAATATTAGGTAGAAGTCGTATATTGCACTAAATTATGTACTAGCGCGCGCAGGCGAATAGTAAGCAAATTGTATAGATATAGGTATGTTTGAACGATCGGGTTTCGTACAGACTGGGAATGATATCTTTCTTCAAATTAGATTTATCCAATTTTTCCTATTCACCTAAAATTAGGTTAGCAATATAACAATTTTTTTGATGAAGTAGGATCCCAAATGGGTAATTGTGAATAGGCACGTATGCTTCCGGCTCGGCCGTGTCGTGTCAAACCATTTAGCTCGCTTTTGGCCACAATCACAATGTATATAACACGCCTACGCTAATTCGAACAAAAGTAAGAGCTAATGTTGACATTGTTTTTATTGGTAATAATCATTTTCAAGTCTCAATGCCAAATTTTTGCCCTATATGTATTCGCTTGAATGATCTTAGATGTAGAGTAGGCACAATGGGAAAATCTGATTTCCAAATTCCAAACGAAGAAGAAAGATTGGATAGGTACCTAGTTACCTGTTTAGCCATTCTACTTATGTACTTACATAAAATCAATTATTTGCATGAAATTATTAAGAAAATAGTACTAGAGATCATGAGTACTACAATTTATTAAAATAAAAAGGAAGTTAATGTAAATCTATGTAGGGCGAGGGATAGGCAGTAAATAATAAATATATGGCCAGATTATTTAAAAGATTTTGATAAAGACTGGAAGGCGAGGCAGCAACAAGGGATAGAAATGTGTGACTAATCAAAGAGGGGAGGCTTTTGCTCAGCAGTGGGACACAAATATCTAGTTATTAAAAATAATCCATGGTAGGTTAAATAGAGTAGAACTTCTACTCATAAGTATATAGTGATAATGAAGTGCTAGATGTCCACATTTACGGGAGCGATAATTTTGTTATGGTTATCTTGTGAAGTTGGTTATTTTTTGGTTGGAAGTGCAATAGTCAAAGTAAGAATGTTACCAGTATAACTATCTATTAGTAAAATCCATATCCATACTAATATTATTAGTGTGAAAGTCTGCATGAGTACTTATAACTGTCTGTTAAACTTTCACGGCCGCTGAACGGATTTTGATGAAATTTGGTATGAATATAATTGAAGACATGCGAAGCATGGCGACACAGGCGGAGCTGCGGGGAACAAGAAACAAGTAAGTGTATAATCTAAGTATCTCCTAAAATAAGCAAAATTATTTTGTCTAAAAAGTTTAAATCTCTCATGTTTTTCTGTTTTTAGTGTCGTGAACGAAAGCAGTTTTTTTAAAAGGCAGGCATTGCCCGCACTTTGGCACGCGTATTTTAATCTCATGGGGACAGTACTTTTTTCGGGTTGAAATGCACCCAAGATTTACCACCTATTCCCGGAATTCCGCGAGTCTCCAGGAATTCAGCATTGGAAATTTACATCTCCCGGAATTTGGAATTTACGCGCCTGGCGGAATCATTTGAGAGTGCGAAAATCATATGAGTGCGCGCATCAGCAGCGGTCAGTCTGTTGGTCAGAAGACCATGTCAAGGCAGAAACCGCGGAAATACATAAGTTATTCAATTTTAAAATGGACAATGCAAACAGTTTTTTTAAATTTGTTAGTTCTAGGACTGCCTAGAACTAACAAATTTAAAAAAAACAACCCAGTGGTTTTAGACATGTAAAAGTATGTGCGTTCAAACAAAAAGTATAAATAAGTTCACAATAAAATGTTTGTTCACCCGGATTTTGACTAAGTTACCAACCTACGAAATTTCAGAGACATACTATGTCCAGGTCCAGATCATATTTGTAGTTTCAGTTACCTAACTATACCAATTTAGATAAAATAAAACAGAGACTTTCGCATTTACATTATGGTTATTACAGTAAAGTATAAGGATGTAATATTATTAGGTAACGTATGGCCAAATTCATGCGGGCCTAGGTCTATATAATATAGCTCTTGCCCTTGTGTAAGGATATCTCGTTTTTTATCTTATCCAATTTATCAATCGTGAATGTATAGGATTCCACCGTCAAGTCTGCGGATGTCACACAAACGGTGGTGCTATCTTTCCACTGCGACAACGACAGTCCTAAATAATCTAGGTATAAATTTTATAATATTGTAACTGGTCGTCTGTTTACACAATATTTTTGTAAACAATGGTTTAATTTCAATTTTGTGATTTCCCAGATGTGGGCAATAAAGTTATATTGTATTGTATGTGGGGTCTATGTTGGACTAGCAGAAGCCAAAACAATCATTTTGTACAAAAATAATTTAATATCGAACTTCAGCCTATCTCGATTATTTTTTTTATTTACGTCTGTATTTTTTTAAATTGGCCTCTTTCTAATTTTTAAATGACAAATTCTAAATCTGTTGTCTGTGCCCTATACAACAATAATAAAATAGGTACGTAAAAAAAATATGTGTTTATTTATAGCACACATTGGTGCATTTAATTTTATGGCTTGTTAACGATACCTTTATGCCAAGACGCATTGGTTTAAAAAAAAACTAAACGAAAAGTTTTATTTAAACTTTTTTGCTTATTATTTTTTTTTTCTTATAAAATTATAATCCATTGTTAGTGTGTAATTAATGCTGTAAATATTACATTTTCATTAAATAAAAATACATAATGGGGTACTTACGTTTGAAAATAATACTAAAATCTGCTATATTACTAGGATCACCACACTGGATCACTACACTTATTGTCTTTACTTTGTATTTTGTATCTGAAAGATAATTAATTTAACAGTTATTTAATATTTTCCGACTGGCGCAACCGGCTATACCGCGTTTTTGGAGTCGTTTGAAATCATTTTAAACAAACCGCCTCGATTACTTGTTATTATAAGGCGGGAAAGTAAAAGCTACAGCAGCGACATCTATTACTACATAAAGAATTTAATTAAAAAAATCATTATTGGCGCCATCTTTCGTCGAGTGGTAATAAATAGCGTCAATCATGCATGCACGCATGATTGACTACTCCTTACAAATTATGCATGACTTTCAAACAAAGAGCATCAAAACTGCACATTAACGTGCCTTTCTCATTGATTTCATTATATGGTTTTTTTTTTCTAAAACCTTAAATGCCATTTTGGCTGGCGGTGCTGTTATAATTTTAATAATTGAATAAACTGATTAAAAGTTTCATTCAGCTTCATTTTCGTCAACGTAAAATTTAGGGATGTTAAAGTGGTATCCATTCGTAGGTACCTTGTGTTCCTTAAGTAGTTCATATACTGTTCGCTACTATTTCTCATAAACAGTAGCTTGAATGATAGCAATATGTATGAAGGGAAACCTATGATATCAGCGGTTTTATAATACAGAACTTTAGATGAACGACTTCCATAAACTCCTTAAACCCGGGTTGCACTGGAAAGTTAGAAGCGGGCGAAGAGCTACAGACTTTCCTGCTCCTGCACAATTTAGGTTGGAGCAGTATTAGGCCAATTTTTGTCGTCTCTACACACATACCAGCTTGCTCTCCTGCAACTGCACAGCACAATCTATGTTGGAACAAGATTGCGCAATATCATGTAGTCTCGTTTTTATATACTTGCCAGCCAATTTCCCGCCTCACGGCGAATTGGTCAATCTACGCTACAGACGCTGTGTCGTGCAAGCCAGCTGAGGCAATCTGGGAATAAGCGCGGTAGGCCGATATTGGTGTCAGCAGCAGGGGCATCACACTACAAGCATACACACGAACTAATCTTGTAAGCATCCCCATTCTTTCACCTCTGCAGCTTTGAGGTGAGTAGATCTTTTAAGTACACAACGTTAACACGTCTTTAGCACTCATTCAGTGACAGCGCGGGTGAAGTGTTCACTCGCGGTGCCATCTGCTGAAAATATCAAGAAAACCTGCTGATAACTTCTAGGCGGCACTCGATAGAAATTAAAACCCAATGAAGTCACTATAAGTATATTAAAAAAAAAATGCATGACTTAAGAAATAAAAGCTTTGAAATCTTTTGAAGACATTCATTTGTAAACAAGTTCAGCAAAGAATCCAATTGTAGTTGATAAAATGAAAATCAAACTGTTACACATCATTATATAAATAAAGATTTAAACTAAGTATATGTACGTACTTTCATATAATGGATATCTATTACATTTACATCAAATATTTCATAGTATGTACTATTTCGTGCAAAACAACTGCTAAGTAGTTCACACAATTTATAATGATAAAACTGTAGCTATATTACCATGAAATTCATTTTTTTCCTCACAATGGGATAAGTAGTTTGAAATTATTTCTGACGATCGATGCAGTATGGTCGTTTTTAAATCGAACTCTAGGTTATATGGCTATATAAGTATGTAAGTTGGCTAACTAATAGCTCAGATCTTGACATATCCATCAGCTAAATTAATTGACTAAACATAAAGTGGTCAAGACAACATATATGTATATTACATACATTCTTACATTTAGCTTATTACTACGTTTTTAAGAGGTTTCCTTCTCTTGAGTCTGCAAGCTGTCCTTTTTCGCAGAATAATTTTTAGAAATATCTGAAATATAAATTAAAAAAAAAAAGCATAATTAATTTATTTTTCTGTTATATTAAATTGTCTATGGTTGGTCATTGTTAATAAGGTATGCATTGAATTTATAAGTAATATTGTACGCTGAAGTATTTGTTTGTAAGTCAAGACGATGGCAACACCTTGAGAGTCACTCGCACGTCAAGTGGCATATCATATTTCGTCAAACTCTCACTGTATCTCATAAAATACCTAAAGGACGTAGGCTAAATATGATGATAAACGTAAACATATGCTTACAATTACAACACGCTTATTAAATTAATCCGTAAAAGACGGCAATATCTGAATTTTTTACCTGTATCACCAATAAGGCTTGACTTGATAGCTAAAGCATCAGATGTCGGCAATTTTATACCCTGCTTCAAGACAATAGTTCCATCCTGGAAAAAAATAATACTTTTTTTGCACATTTACTTAAATACACCATTGGATCACAGTATACAGAATCAGATATAACTGAATTAAAATATAATTACATTTGTTTTTTGGCTGATATTTTTTTATTTAATCTTCATCTTAACTAGTATTATAAAAGTGAAATTAATTTTGTATATTTGTTTCTTAACAACCTCCCTCTATACTGTTTATCTACTGAACCAATGATATTTCGCATACAGTCGGGAGAACCAAGAACGACATAGATTAATCATTGTCCATCTCGAAAAAAGTACTTTCCGTGGGATTTAAGTAAAGCCGCGGGCAAATGATAGTCCATACGAATATTATAAATTCGAAAATCAGTCTGTCTGTTACGCTTTCACGGCTAAACTTATAGAACTTTTTTGATGAAATTTGGTATGGATATAGTTGAAGACGTCTCACAGAAAGGCTACTTTTTGTCGCAGGCAGAGCCGCGGGAAACAGATAGTATTGAATAAATGTCACGATCACGCACCTTCATTTCTACTAGTCCTTTCTTGGCCATGGCTTCAACTTCCGCCTTGGTCATTACTATCTTCTGGACCTTGACTACTTTCTTGCCGATTTGCATTTCGCACAATTCTCCAGTACCCATTGCTGTAAAAAATAATTATCTTCGATTAATTTTTATTTCATTGGAGACATTTTAAACGAGTAGATCAAGAGATTGGTGAAAAATTACTTACGGCGAGCATTCGCAGGTAATGGGAGAGGTTTCACACCCGGTGGGAGCGATTTGATGGGTACCTGAAAAAAATTACAGAACCTACGTAAGTAAAATTTAAAGTAGTAAAAAATCTTACATGAAAAGCATTTTATGAAATTGTTTTCTACCCAAACAGGTTTTAGTAGGATTATAATCCAAGTTGAAATAATACCAAGTTGTGTAGCATAGACAGATCTTGCAAATACAAGATTACTTCATTATACTATTTTATACATCGTGCATAACAACAAAAACATACAAATTGCGCATTTTTGTGGTAGGTCTTTATCAATTTGAAATTGTACGGAACCACCACAAATTTCATCAGACTCTTTTTTATTAGTGGGAGTTAACCATTTGAACTCAAAACCCGATATCATTTCAAGATATTTCTTTTAAACTTTTCTTCGATAATTGCCACTGCGCTTAAATCTTTTTATTTAATTTGTTTAAATCCATTTTTGTATTTTCTTGTTGAACAAAACAAAATGGCATCTGGCATATCACCCCAGTAATAGCAAATTCAGGTCACATTATAGGTAGAATTTTACAAATAATAGTAGCAGAACGTGCAATTTAATGCTAACAATCCTTTAAAAGTGTAGTAGTTATACCCAAAACATATAACATTATACAGGAGAACTTTTCTTTTAGAAGGATAAAACAAGACGTTTACAAGAGTAAATAGTTTTATTGATTGCACTTATAGTGATTTATAGGAGCAATGCTATTTGATTTTATAAAATGCATTTTTAAGACTACGTAATAGGATCGAAAGTGCTTGTAGCGCAAATATTTTTATATGCTGCTTTTGTAAGATGAGTGATCTTAACCAAAACCTTTAAAGCCTGCTTTAAGATGGATAGTCTTTAAGTCAACAACTATAGGGCAATTTTTCTACCTTGGAATTGCCCTATTAAATAATACCACTCTCCCTAAGGATATAGTGTTATACCTTTTTAAAAATATTGGTATCTTACAGAAATGTTGCCAAAGCTTCTTGTGTATTAGTCATATACATTTCGAATTACCCTGGAAAAAGTTGTTCGATTTCAATCAGTTAATGAATCGTGTCTTGTATTGTTACAGAAATAAATATTGACGGTCGAAAGGAAATATAATTGCGATTACAAACATATGACATACTTTCTTTAGAGTCTGTCCAGTCGGCGAGACCAGAACACCAGAAGCGGGTTTTGGTTCAGCGTCGCTGTTAGGCTTGCTAGTTTCCTGAAATTACGCAAAAATGGAACTAAAATCTGTTATAAATTTATACTAAAATAAAGATAGTACAAAATATTTCACCAGAGATGTGCGAGGATGGGTAGCGAGGGACGTGTTTTTGAAGAACTAATAGAATCACTTCATTTACCTAAACTCGCTTAGCACAGCTCTGGTGGAAACGGCTTAGCGGAACTAGGTTTTTGTACGTACAAGCGAGAGAGTTCGCGAGAAATGTTACAAGGTGTGTTGCGAGGTTTGACTCATACTGTATCAGGCAGTCCATAGACAGTGTTTGTTGTACATTACACAGTTTCGCCAAAATTCCTCGCACGGCTCGCACTGCACATTAATACGCATTTTCACAGCTCCGCTACACATCCTCATACGACACGTTTACCTCGCACAGCTTTGGTGGAAACACCCACACATTTTCAAAGCATAGCTGCACATCCTTGCACGACACATTTTCCTCGCACATCTCTGGTGGAAACGCAGCCTTAATATGTAGTCATGAGTCAGTCGCGCGATAGAAACGTCCAAATTTCTCGGTTACTCTTTGGGCACTCTCATACAAAATAATTGTTACGCCATCTATCGAAAATATTATATAGCCCGACCAGGATAATAAAAACCCTGCATTAGCGTCACTACTGATCGCCTTTTAGGTAGCAATATGTTGTATGTGTCATGTCAATAACAAAATTGACAATGTCATGTAATGAAATAGAAATCAATCCGTCGTTTTCATATCACTCCGGAATATGGCGAAAACTGCTATTTCACTGGTCGGGCTACAAAGCACGAAATCAACTTGTGGTGTGTGTTGGAATGTCGGATCGTAAAAAAATGTGTTAGTTAAACCAATTCAAATTTTCATATTGCCAAAAATTTGTAAGATCGGTTGATAATTAAATAATTCACTTATTGTAGCGCCATCTTTTATCATGTTTGTACTAACCATATTGCTCTCTTGGGGTTGCTCCTTTGCGCTCTCGACATTTTTCGCTGGAACAGATTCGGACTTAGCTTTGTCCTCGCTTTCTTCCTCTTTATCAGATTTCGCGTCTTCTTTTTCAGCAGAATCTTCTTCCTTCTTCAACTTGTTGGGCCTAAACAATAAGAAATGGAGTTAAGGGTATTGGATCATTCTATATCTACATTTGTGGTTTGATGATATGATACTTCCTTTTTGGCTTTTCCTCATAATGACTTAGCTTGAAACAGAGAAATATTTCATTCTCAAATCACGTTATTAAACTAAATATTATTTTAAAGTGTTGTAAAATAAGTATATAAAAAAGATAGCTGACTTTATGCTCCGTAGAGAAACTGAGAATATTCGATAACTAAATATAACTTACAGCCGTTCGAATCACACATTAAATTCGCAAAATGTGATGTAGTTCTGCATTTTTGATATGTTGTATGGGTCTGTTGGAAGGAGTGTAAATTCAAATTTGCAACTTCGAAAAACTTGAGAAAATTGTGAATAACTTAGAAATAATGGGACTATTTACACTATTTGTTCTCCAGAGCCAAAACTTCAAATTTTCGACAACGATGTGGTTTTCCCTAATTCCAAATTCCGGTCTATTAGATGTGATGACGTCAATAGGTAATACGAGTATCCTATATTGAAATAAACATATATTTCACAGAGAGAGAAAAAGTAGTACATACACTTCTTTCAAAGGTTCCTTGCGCGGTCGTCCCCGCTTGCGGTTGGGCGTGGCGGCGGGCGGCGTGTTCTTGGCCGTCACTCTCACGGGACGGCGCTGTTTCGATCGACTTTCCTATGGACGATATTAATGTAAGTTCGGAAATACATTCATTATTAAAGAAATATATGTGAGCAATAAATATGTCACGCCGATAATGGAGGCATTTTAAAGTAAGTACCTACATATTTTTTTTCATTCACTGCACAATAAAATATACATTTGTTAAATACAAGCAATAAAAAAACACTCGCAAAAGCAATTCATCTAAAATTTTTTTGTCTAATGAAGGTTTTTCGGGGTAATGACATGATTATATAAAATCCGATCGCATTTTTAAAATATAAAAAAGGGACATATCAGCCGTTTCTATTTAGTGCCAATGATTTATTTTTCACTATGATGATTCATCTAAGTGTGGGAAAAATATTATATAAGCCGCGATCGAAAATTTAAATCGTTTAAAATGAGACTCGGTCATAAATGAGCTTATTTATTCTAGGAATGTACTATTTTCGATTACAGGCTTTCTTCCTACAAGAAAATACTAAAATATTATAATATACCTTGTGTCCTTCCAATACATAAAATTTATATTTACATGAAAAAGAATCAAATTATATCTAACCTCTGCATCATACTCCTCGTCATCCATATCGGAATCTTCATCAGATTCTTGAGACCTGTGTTAGAAGAATCAGTTTAGGTTAACCTGCAATGGCATCGGTGAAATAAACTTCATACTCCATGGAATATTTTTGATAAGACGATATGTCATGCATGATTCTAATAAGATCTGTTTCACTTTAGCTAAAAAGCTTAAGTTATTGTTTAACTTGCTCGAAATACTTGGAAATCGAATTAAAATATGTAAGAACCTATTTAATTTTCTTTAAATGTTGTTTTTTCGTAAAAAAAATAATTTATTGTGCGTCTCATCTAACAAATTAGAACCTATATAACAATAAAAGAAGAGAAGAGAAGCTAAAACAAAAAACAAAAACATACTTATCACGAATCATTTTGGCGTAATCCTTTATTTTTGAAGGTCTCGTCGAACGACGAATGGACTCATCCGCGGTGCCACTTTTATCAGCCGCACCGTTCTTGACTACAGCCTATAATTATACAAACATTTCATTTAAATAATTTCTGATTGACTTTGGTCCAGCATTAAACGAAATCTGTCAGTTGGCTAAGAGTACACCCGCAATAGATTATATATAGGTAGTATTTAAAAACCGAATCCTTTCGAAACCGAGTCATGAGCCTTATTTTTGAAATGTATGACATATGTTGAATAAAATTCGTTAAGATTATGCGTGAGTCACACTATTCGAAAATAGTACTCCAGGTTTAGGTTTAACAAAGGCATTTTATGGCATTTTATGAAGAATTTTCGTCATTGTAAAAATTGATGTGATAATAATTCAGCACCCAGAGGTCAAATTTGCAAACCTTTGGCGTCTCTTTTTCTTTGCTTTCTTTCTCATCCTTCGTGCTTTTTTCATTTTCTACATTATTCTTCTTCGTCTCTTTGGTATCCTTTGGCTCTTTATTCTCTTTGGTTAAGACGCGACGCTCTGGCACCTTTTTCTCAACTGCCGGCGATTTCGTTACCACTTGAGATTTTTTCTCCTCCACAGCTCTGAAACGTAAAGTTGTACCATAAATTCTCTACAAAAATCTATACGAAAAGTAGTGAATTTACTTTTGTTGTTGTTGCAGGTAAAACAGTGTTGGTTTACCTCGGCTTGGGAGTTGATGTGTGTAATTGTGGGCGCCTACTTCTTAGTGAATCAGCAGCTCTTGTCGGTGCTTTTGTATCGTTACGGGTGTTGGTCTGAAATATTGATATTTATTACATAAACATAAAAGAAATACGCTAATCACGTATATATTCGACATGGCAAATAGATATATGCGCTTGCACTACCAGTTACTTCATGCAATAAGACGATTTTGTTTGTAACAAGTTTGGTGCCTGAAGATAGCTGTCATACACTGAAATCACGTGTTGCGAGAGTTTTATTGTAACAGACGTTAATTGAAAGTGGCGGGAGCATAAAAAATAAACAGTTGGCAATTAACGCCTGAATCAATCGAATAGACAATTAAAATTGCTTACCCTCTGTAGCTCTTGTAGTTCTTTCTCAAGCAGCCGCAAAGACTTATCGCTCGCCCCTACAGTGTTTGAGCTTTCACACTTACTGCTTGGTTTCTCCTTCTCTGTAACACATAATGACCATTTTATAACTTACGCTATCTATATTACATAACATATTGTAACATTTATCTCTTCCTAAACTGGTGTATTACATAACTCCAATGGATTAATGTTAATTTAGATTTATTGCAATTAGTTTTTGGGGATATTTAGATAATTATATCAGAAGACGTTTATCAGGTGTTGGTCACAGACACTCTTGTATTGAACACAATATCTTAAGAAATAAAGGAGCTATTATGGTAATTTGGCTGGCAGTGAGTTTGCTAAGAACGGATTTCCTTAAATCCCATGGGGACATCTAGATTATTTAATATTCGTTATACCAATTGTGGTAGTTTTATTTTTAAGCATACCTTTCGGTGGTTCCGATGCCTTTTGTTGTACTTTGCGTTTTATTTCTTCAGCTTTCCGTAAGATACTCGCCGTCTATAAACAACAACACCACCTGATTTCATATCATTCAGATTTAATCCGTAGCGATGAATTGAATAGTTCTATGAATACAAAATTTGTACATATCTGCTTTATATAGAATTACGAGGATGTACCTACTAGTACTAAGCTTCTACAATAAAAAATCCTTATTTTACCCGGTTTTCGCTATTCTTTTCAGTAGTCGCTGTGGGTTTAGGCGTAGATTTTTCTGGTGTAGGTTTGGCAACTTTCGTGGCCAACGCCAATGTATCAACAGTTGCCAACTCCGTGTATGTTGCTTCTGCCTCACTGTCTGCAAAAAGATTACAATTTTTTAGTATGTATGTATAGGTAGGTGACTTTGAACACCGACCAATACGTAAAACTAGACAGTTTTCAATAAAAAATATAAGTAAAATACGAAAGTGAAATTTCGACCTCCTATAACAAATGCTGTAAGCCGTTTTAGAGTTGACAGTATGGTACATAAGATAGAGAAAAATAAATACATTATGTAAATTGAAAAATGATATAAATACAACATGAACTCGGAATAAACGGAGGGACAGTGGTCCAACTGCTCTAACTAGTTATACCATGGGTCTTTGCTGGGAGCAGATATCAAACTATAAGTTAAGTTGTATGTACAGAGCAGTTGGACCACTGCCCCGGACTGAAGGAAAAGAAGTTAGCGAGGCTGTCATACCTTCAGAATTTGTGTTGAATTTTTCTTCTATTTCAGGTGCATTTCCACTCATCTGCAACAAATCATAGTCTCGTGATAAATTGTAAGTTACCCGAAGTAAATGCGTTAATGAGATAAAAGCACATCTATGGGATGACTTGAATGTAGCATAAACACCAGTTTAACAAAGGCTAATGAACGTGCCGAGCCGACGGGAGCAACCAACGTTCTAATTAATTAAGTCATTTAGAAAGGGCGAAAATGCCATGGGTCCCTGTTACAAAGTGGGTTAAATGTAAAATGCAATCGATCCCAGTGGTGTGAGTTTTATAAAACTACTTCTCTGCTTTGGATGTATTTTTTTACGATTAGGTGCAGATTGGGTCAATGTCTGAATGTATACAGAGTCCACCAAAGCACACACATTTCGGTTAAGCACCGAGTAACAACAAATCATGTTTTCCGTAGGCATCAAACCCACTATCTCCGGGTCTGATGGCAAATACATTCATTTATGGACTACAGCAGCAGTATATATATCATATTTATTAAAAGAGGAAGTACTCACAATAAAATCATCAGTTTTCTTGATTTCGACAACCATATGATCGTCTTCTTCTTTTACTGTGAATATTAAACATAGTTACAATTAGTTATTGTAAACATATTAAAGTATTAGCAGCCCGTCTCGACTTCGTCCGGGTCTGTAGCCTTTCTCGATAAATAGGCTATCCATCACTGAAAGATTTTTCCCAATTCTCCTGAGATTAGCGCGTTCAAACAAATAAACAAAATCTTTAGCTTAATAACGTTATACAGTATAGATAATTAGTTATTATAAAACAAATATAGTATTATCTCTTACCATTTATAGAATTATAATCGTCGTCCTCTTCTTCACCGTCTATTTCCATGGATGATTCATCTTGGGGTATTTCCTAATAAAGAGTAATTTTAAATTTAACATTTCGTCGTTGATAATGATTTATGACAAAAACCCATATTCTGTCAGCATTAAAATAAAAAAGCAAAAGGCCCCCATATCAGATCATTTAAGATATAATTACATATTCTTCTATGTACAACACAATGGTCAGAGTATTATAACTATCCAGGTAATTGTAATAATAGGTCTGAAATTGAATTGAATACAGATAAAGAACTGTATATATAAATGCTCATGACCCTGCACATGGATTAAATGTGTATGATATCATTTATGCTTGGAGTGGTAATGATTAATCCATGTAATTGCACTACTTACATCGGCATTTTGTATCTCTTCATCATGCACGGCCGTGACATGGACGTCTAGTTTCTCTTTTGATGTAAACACCAACTCGCATAGGTCGCACATGAACTCTATGCCTGTAACAAAAATATATCCTTGGTAATTGTTGCCTGCTATTTTATTTAGACAGGTAAATTTTTAGAGAGCAAAGCTTTATTTTGAGCTTAATTTAAAAATGTAGCTCAAAATCTTGTATTTGTCCTGGGTGTTCCGCATTTGCATCCTACGGTGGTTGCTACGGATCCCAGGGTACGATTTTTCTTTTTTTCTTACTTTGCCCAATCATCCGGCGACTACTGCGACGAAAGCCAGCACTTTTTGAGTTTGCTCGTTCTAGTACATGAAATTCTAATACATTTTGATGAGATTCGATGTTAATAAAATTTTATAAAACAAAAAAAATATTTTTACCCTCCCGTAATTACAAAGTCCCTTTATTTGACCAATCAATTTGTGTGATTTACCTCGAATTTCTTAAGAACACACGGGTCTATTATGTTTTATATTAAATACTAACAACATTGACATATATATTACTTTGATTAAAAAACACTACTTACCGTTGACATGTGACTTGATATGTGCAGTGACCGCATCAACATTTTCAAACTTCTCCTGGCACAGTGGGCAGGTCAAGTTCTGTGTGGCGTGTATAGCAGAGTGGTAGATAAGTTCGTCCTGCGTATTAAACGTGTCTTCGCACTGCTCGCAGCGGTAATGGTCAGTCTGACCGAAAGGACCTCGGCTTGACCTAACCGCTTCACGATGTTTGACCCGAAGATGCCTGATCAAATTTAAACAAATTTTCATTTTTATATATGAGCAGTACTTATACAAATCAAGTTATCCATACTTCCATACTAATTATCCCACTACTATATTATAAGTGTGTTAAGCTTTCATTGCCAAACCGCTGAATGGATTTGGATGAAATTTGGTATGAATGTTTTTGAAGACCCGGGGTCAAACATAGGCTACTTTTTAACGCAGGCAAAGCTGCGGGAAACAGCAAGTTATCTATTTATCAGTAAGCTAAATTCATCAAACAAAAGCGACGAAAACTGGTAACCTGTATTATTATCATGATATCACAAACCTCGTGTAATGGTGGGACTTCAAGAAACTCTTATCACAATACTTGCAAGGATACCCTCGTTCGCTTGCGTGAGACCGAACGTGTCTCGTCAACTTCGACACTGAAGAAAATTCTGGAAATAGCAATATTTATCATGTAAATAGAAACAACACAATACGAAATTCACTTCTTATATTATGTGCGTATGTTCATAGCTTATACTAGTGATGAGGAATTTAGGATAATACAGGAAGTGGGGGGGGGGGGGGGGGGGATTTTCGAGACTCACGCTCTGGACAATATTCGCAGCGGAAACCAGGCTTTTTGTGATGTATCACGTCAATATGTCTCTGTAGAGTTGCTCTCTCATTAAATCTGTAATCGAAATATGCTAAAAAATATAAAAGGATCACGTATCAAATATAAAATATCCCAAAAAAATAGTGCACGCGAGTTGAATGAGCAATTAATTTTGATGGCGTCTTTATATAACACAAACTGAGAATCGTTAGAAGTTTCAAACTTGTAATAGCTATTAATAAGCTCAAGTAATCTCGAAATGTAAGTAGGTTAAAACTACTACTAGTTCGCCCAATAATATTTATTCTATACCTTTTCTCACAATACATGCAATTGAACCTCCGTTTCGTCGAATGGTCGTGCTTTTTCTGATGGGCATTAACTTCTTCTATTGATAAGAATGTAGCAGGGCAATTTGGACACTCCAGTTGAGGTAAATCAGAATGCATTACCTGAAATATCATTACTATAAATATTAAAACATTCAGCAGAGAAATAACTAAGTTTTAAATATATATTTTTTATTGCTTTGCGTCAGGTACATGCCTTTTCATGTCGTTTTAATAATACAAGGCGCCTGAATTTGCGACTGCAAGCCACACATTCGAACGGCATTTCGTCGGTATGTCTCAATTGGTGCGTCATCAGATCATATTTACTGAAGAAAGTCCTGAAATAGTTTCAGTGATGAATATCTTCAGAATATTATTTAATTTAATTCTAGGGTATTTACATCAAATCCATTCAAAGCACTGCAAATCTACTGAGATGCGACTGATTTGTAAAAAGAGAAAGAGTGTGAGATATCTAATTGCAGTGCAGTGCAGCTCATATTCTTTAAGAGGATTTGACAGGATAAACATTAACTTGAATTGATAATTTAGTACACTTATAGCTATCAAACAAAGAAATTGGATGGAAATAACAGAAGATAGGGAGGCGTGGAAAAAGAGAGAACTTTTGCCCAGCAGCAAAACATAAACGGCGAAAAAAAAACTTGTAGCTAATATTATAATACTTACGCATCACACTGGTAACATTTGACAGTTCGGGCTCTATGTTTCTGGCTTTTATGCAATTCTAGCAACTGCTGCAAGGGGTACGTGCAATAGCATTCGTCGCACGGCCAGCACCCGGTCTTGACGGCCTGCGTCTGCGCTCCGCTAGCATCGATATCGACGTCGAAATCTGTATGACAACTTTAAATACTAACAGGAAAATATTTTCCGACTTTTTTAGTAAGTACATATATTTTTAATAAGTATATTTTAGTAAGTACATACAGATTTTAATTTACTGTCTGTCGTTAATATAATACATTTACGACTTGCCATTAAGTATTTCTAGTACAATGGTGGCCGACAACTTAAAACTCTTGCTGTGCTACGTTGAACAAAGGCTATCCTCGTACCAGAAATGAGCCAGAACGGGAGTAAAATCTAGTCTCAATAAAATATTACCATGCAAAAATTGCACAATATTTTCATTGTCACCCAATATATACTTAAGATTTTTTTAAACTGGTTAATTTAACATGCCTTTCCATTTAGCAAATACTGAAAATGTAAACCTCACACCATTAAGTAACAAAATCTACGGATCTATACCAATGAATGTTTCTCTGTTTCAACCTTTGTAGTAATAACTAGTCCTAAAAACAATTTAAATAAAAAGTAAAAATATAATAGGACTTATAAAATACATATTTGAATACAAAATGGAAATTTACCCTTCATACCAGTGAGACAAACAACTAAAACATAATTTATCAAAAGAGTAAATTAATAAATTATCAAAAAACATAAAAAAATCAATTGGAATGCAGTACATAATACATGCTTAGTACAAAAATAAACTATGGAAAAGGAATATAAAAAGCTATGAACACACGCAGATTGACGACAAAACACAAAAAGACCCAAAAGATTATAAAATTGTTACAAGTCAGACTAGAAAAAACCTATAATTTTGTTTTAAAAGACGAGATTTTTTAATGTCTGACTTTAAGAGGGATACATTCACATCTATGTTACCTTTATTGTCAGCTGCTGGTTTTTCTTGATCATCATCTGGTTCAACTTTATCGCTAGTCACTACTTTGATTGTAGTAGTGGACGATTGGTCTTTAGATCCATCATCAGATCTGTCTATCTGATGAGCAAAATAAATATAAGATCATATGAAAATTTTATTATCTGTTTAATATTCTTCTATATCTATACCTTAATACAAAAGTGTCTGCAGTGCAAAAGTCTGTCTGTAACATGTTCACGGCCAAACCGCTGAATGGTTTTTGATGAATTTTGGTATGAAAATATTTGAAGACACAAGCAGAGTTGAGGGAAATGTTATTTATAATTTACTACTGTCGTTCATTACGTAAAAGTAATAAGTAAACAGCCCTGAGCTTGAGTTTTGCTCTCACTCATGTTTTTGTCCCAACAACAAACCTAACCAATTCTCCACATGAAAAATAACTTGATTCCTGTTATTTATCAATTAGATAGTACATACAAACATGTAGGTAGATAGGCTGGGGTGCAGGACCTGCATTCTCCCAATAAATTTGGTTCAAAGCAGACATTGTTTTATTCCGTGCCAAATACATATCAGTGGGGACGAAGATGGAACCAATCCCACCGGGATTGGTCCAAACCGATGGTATGTTAGGTTTGTTAGGTTCTCTTGTATATAGAAATTACCTTTATATTGAAAACATTTTCTTCATCCTCATCGCTATCTGAGGCATCTTGGGATGTCACTTGCACAGTGGCACCACCTTCTACTACGGTTTTCACAACTTGTTTACCTGATGACTTCATGAGTTTAGGAAGTATCTAAAAATTAAATTAATTGTCATTTAATGCTAATAAATAATATATTTTGCCAGAGTAGATGCTTCACTACAATAAAAAGTAAGTTTAAGAAGTAAGTTTGATGTTGTTAGGTAACTAGATCATAGAATTTATCTTTGTGGCTTACCATGGCATGAAATGATTGTATAACATGATGATCACATTTTGAACACAAATCAAAAAAAATACAGCATTGGACAATTTTATCAACAAAATGCATATTACAATGAATAAAATCCATATATAAATGTGCGCTGACAATGCTTTATCCTTGAGACTCATGTTGACAATTGATAATCTTACTGCCAGAAATTTTATAACAATTTATATTTCATTGTTATTGGGATGGATCGAATCCCTACCTAGGCAGTTGAAAGATTAACTTGCCGATCACACGGTAGTTTAGAATTACTTACTTTAGTGAGCTGAGAAGGCCAGGGTACAGATTCCAAAGCTGACCCATTCTGTATATACTGTAAAATTGTTTCATCTGCTTGTCTACATATCTGCTTGTATTCATAGCAAATATCCATGAAGAACTTGCAGCGGTTGCAAATCAACGATGGCATCTTATCCGAAGGGAAAACCTGTACATAGATCATAGTTACAATTATTTAGTTATAGTTAATTTTTTTGCACTAGAATATTGTATTTTAATTGTGTATGTTCAAATTCAAACCCAAGGTAGTAAGTACTGCATAATATATCAATGAGCTAGTAGCAATGCTTTTCTTGAGGATTAAGTGCAATGCAGTTTTTTTGCCATCACTTTAGTGCTATAGTAGGTAACTAATTATAGGTATTCTAAATCCTATTTACAAATTAATTAAATGAAAATTCTATAAGTTAAAATTGAACACTAGAGGGCGCTTAGACAGATGTGATACAAAAACGAATGATTTTTATTTATGGATAAAAGGTGTCCTTGTATGTCTTATTCATTTGGTTTTGCCGAATCGTAAATAAATAACGGAATGCTTGATTTTGTAGAAAATATATGCGCCATTATGCGATTTTACTTCGGCATAAACCCGTGCATAGGTAGCGTCCGGACACCGGACTTTTGTTACCGTACCTATGTAAACCATCAAAACAAATATATATGAATTAGTAAGGATTTTAATTACTCACCTCAATGGACGTACAAGATAAGATTTTAAGTGAAAGAGGAACGGCATTTTTGGGCGTTTTGGATCTGTCATATAAAGTTGTAAGGGATTCGTCATGACACAAACAAAATCGGCACAATTTTATAGCACTTAGTGAGTCTTTTCGTTTCTCCATTTTTATTACACTGAATTAAAATAATTTTACTCCATAACCTCTGCTCTTGTTATAAATCACTAATTTCAATTTGGTCTTCTACACTAGCGCCACAAACAACGCGTTGTTTCATTTCAAGACGACGCTAACGCGCAGCGCTGATGCGGTGAGTAGCAAAAACTAATTGCGACGTCATTCGAGTTTATTTCACTCAACACTAGATGGCAATACTGGTCGACTGATGGCGAATGATTAGATTTTTTTTGACTTTCTCGTTGTCGTATTTCGTTCACGCCAAAAGAAAGCAACCACTTCGTCGTTCCTGTTCGTCTTCCTACTGCGTCGTGTGCGGAATGAGCCGACGTAATGTAGCCAACTTCCTATAGCGCGTTACACTGCGCATGAAAACCTTTTGATGTGTCCACAAAAAACCGACAACCGAGCTATCGCTTAGCGTTTAACGTCATTTCATTAGTATTACGCTAGTACGTTAACACGTTAAAACGTTGGCCACAGCTGTGTAGCATCTTGATTAACGTGCTAATTAACGCGTTAAGAGGCAGATGGGGCAGTAGCATAAGAAAAAATTAGTTACCGCGGCGCGGGAATTCTTTGTCATTTTGAATTTGCGTCCGTACATATCATAGAAATATTCTAATGAATGGATGATATTTATACAAGGTCTATTTCGGATTTGCCTGGTGAAGATCATGACATGACCCTTTAATTTGAATTAACTGAGGAACGCTGTGACCTCTTTATCTTTTGTCTTAGGCTTTGTTATTGACATGGGTAAGTATATTGTTATTGATGACTAAGTATTTAACATCATTATTATTTTGTAACAGCTTATGCCTGTATGATGCCCTCCCGAATTCACAGAGAGGGCAATGGCCCTCTCTGTGAATTCGGGTACCAATGGGTACTGAGTAGATAGTACCGCCTATTCTCTTTATCACTTATTTGGTCAAAAGCGGCTTAAGGTCCTCCTTACATGTGTAATAAAGTTAAATAAGTACGAGTATAACTTATTTTATCCAATGGTATATATCTCAGTTGCGTCCCCAGCTTACGCTTCAGGAGCCCTATTTTTGAAATTTAATTCGAATGAAAATAGTTTGAAATAAAATTGATGAGACTAAACTTAAAAAAAAAAACGAATGAGAGATACTTATTTAAAGACTACTTACTCTACACACTCTACACAGCAATAACAACAAAGTTATATTTTTATATTATTCCCTCGTAATCAATCACCAATGACAATATTTTACAACTTATCAATGTGAGAAGTCAATGCTAAGAGATAAGTTCATTGTTTTTATGTCATATCCGTTAATCAGATTATTGTTATCATATTATTTACGACATAATTATCGAATTGTGTATATGCAAGACACAGTATCTTGGAATGTAAGTTTAATTATATCGAGTGGTGCTAGGCGATGGATGTTTGAATTGTTAAGAGTGTATTTTATGTGATCATCATCATAAAGTGATGGAGAGTGAAAATAATAAATCGGATGTGCCGTCTCGATGTTCGGTAGATTCTACGGACAGTAGCGGTGCCGGTGGTAGTCCTATAATTCCTCGCAGTAAAAATAGGCTTTCGAATCTGTAAGTATTTTTTTAATTTTTTTGTTTGTAATATTTTTCAATATACAACTGCAAATTGTAAAGTGTGATCTCTAGCTATAAATCTAACGGTATCTACAAATATTTGTTAATTAAAGTATTTATTAAAATAAAATAAAATAATATGTATTAATTACATAGGTACTATCTTTTCCTTCCAATTAATTTTTTTTAAAGAATATAGTTTTTTAGAAGTAAGGTTTGTCTTATTTACATGTTCATTTCTTTGTTCCTTTGTCACACATCTCTACATTAATTTTTGTCCAATATGAAACTGGATTTGTACTTCATCGTTATTATTTATTAGTTATTATACGTGACAATTATCCTTTTTACTTTATTCATAAAAATTAAAACTTTACTGGGCCCATTTAAGATTTTTAAGTTTTGACTCATATGCTCAATGTCGAATAATGATAAGAGAGATAAAATATATTTTAGACAAAAAACGTTTGTTAATACACTTATGAATAACACTGCTTGTTTTAACTTCGACTAATATGTGGTATTATGCCCTTGGTATCTTAATTCCGTATCCCCTAGGACAACGGGAATGATTTATGTTTATTTATTTATATCTCCATTTAGTTAAGACTATACCAATTCATTCATATCGAGTGGGTTACATGGTTAATCGACCTTGTGCATCCTGGTATCAAAATTTTTTTGAAAACGCCTTTCGATTATACCCTATGAGATGATGTAGATCACTAATAAAAAACTTTCTGTAAAAACTGAGATACTTCTTGTGTAGAGCGATTCCTGTCGCAATGGGGTTTTTAAACATATGCTCAAAATTGTTTAGACAGCCATATTTTTTAAAATTTTCACATACTAGATGGCGCTCCAGATCTCTACCAACCCGATACGGGAAGAAAAGAAGCATTTCGAAGTTGGAGTCCATTCCATCTGTCGAAAATCTCGACGCGAATTCTACTGGGACTGTGAGCACAGTCACAAGCTATGCGGTGAGATACCTGTTTTTATCTTCTTCTTTATCCAAGCGTGTTTTTCTTGGTTGGATCGCCAGCTTACGCTTCGGAGCCTAGGGTACGCTTTAAGTCTTGGCCCTAGATTTTTTGGCACTGGTTATTACAATGGAGCGACTTCTCTCTGACATACGTAACCCTTTTTACAGGGTAACCAGACCAACAGGAACATGACCCGAGGTGTGTCAGTGGCCAACACTGTCAGATTTTTTCAGACTGCCTAAAGACATCTACCAAGCAAGCCTAATGACCGCCATCTATCGATAACAACCGGGATAAACGGCTTAACTTGCCTTCAGAAGCACGGAAATACCTATTCTTATGTCTGATAATAAAGATAATTTCGTGCTTCGGAAGGCACGTTAACCCGTTGGCCCCGACTACCATTTAGTGGTCGTTAAAGAACATCATGATCCTATTAGTCTGACAGACAGCAGTCGCTCTAATATAATAACCAGTACTTCCAAATCTAGGACCATGATTAAAGCGCTCCCTGGGTTCCGAAGCGTAATCTGACGACGCAGCTAGGAATACACGCTAAGATGAACAAGAAGACCTACTCTTATGTCTAATCAAAAAGTTTTAGTAGGTAAATATATTTCAAAACTTAATTTCACAAATGGTGAAATGTTCTACATTCTCTATCAAACAGAATGTATTGTTGTAGGCGATAATACAGTACAGCACAATATTAGATACTGAAATATGCTCACCTACTATATATAAAAGTACTGATCATAATTTTATGTACAAAAATTTGTTGACAATTATAAAGTTATTACAAACAAACAAACAAAATACATAGAATGTAATAATCAGGATGACTTGTACCTGAGATTTACTTTGTCAAGTACGAGTATGACTCGTGCGCCAGAAGAATCTGATCTGTTGCAGTCAGTACGAAAATATCTATACATATCTATACATCTATACACCTATACACCTATACATCTTTACACCTATATACATCTATACATATAAATAATATTGGAGTGTCTGTTTGTAATATTGAAATAACCGTTTTTTACTACATGCATATGTATATATATACGGTACATGCACCAAAATAACATTTTTTACAATTTTTGTCTGTCTGTCTGTTTGTTCCGGCTAATCTCTGAAATGGCTGGACCGATTTCGACGGGACTTTTATTGGCAGGTAGCTGATGTAATAAGGAGTAACTTAGGCTACGTTTATTTTAGAAAAAAATCTTTTATTTTAGAAAAATAAAGTAATGTTGCAATGTCCAAGTACTGTGCAGTACCGCGCGCAGCTCACGCGCATGCCACCACATACAAAAAAATCTAAACAATTTAAAAATCGACTTTTAGGCGGAACGAAGTTCGCCGGGTCAGCTAGTGTTAAATAAATTTGATGCCTACTTAAATAAAGGTTACTATGTAAACCTTCTTGTACATAGCTTCTTACTCCCTCTCAAACTGTGGCTGGTTGATTGACTGGTAGAGATCATCTAAACATCATTTTAAGAGAGGTAGGACATTTTGTAAGGAGTAGTCCGTCTGGGGAAGTACCTCCACCCTACAGAAGACCGCAGCCAAATAACACTGTGATGCAGTGTTGTGTTCCTGCTGGTGAGTAGGGTCGCCAGGCTCCAAAGGGGTCGCTGTGCTGATAGCGGACAGGTCGGCAACGTGCTCGTGACATCTCCTGTGTTGCAGGCGTTCATAGGCTACGGTAACCACTTACCATCAGGTGGGCCGTGCGCCTGTTTGCCTACTTAGTTGTATAAAAAAATAAAATAACATAAACATTGGGTTATGATAACAAATGAACATGGAAGTAATAAGTACCTACGACCTATCAAAGTTCACGGGTGAATCACAACCAATGTTCATTGATCACAACCGTGGTCTTCTCAGTACACCCACATTTAAGCTCTCTGCTATACCCAAAGGTGGTCTGTTAAATAATGCATTTTATTGTGCTTTATAAATTGTAATTTGTTCATTATAGGTTGAAAAATAAATGTTTTGATTTGATTTGATGAAATGTTCAAAGAATTTTCATTACAGACATTAATAGGACCTTAGAGGTTTTTTTTTATATCTGTTCTTACTATCGACCGGTGTCTTTTTAAAAATATAGAATATTTTTTTGTTCGTTTTTACAGGTAGAGAAATCACAGAAAAACGTTGTCAAAGATACAATCGTCACGATTGTTCTGGTGGAGGCCAAAGGTCTCCCGAATCCCCCGGACGATGGATCTACCCATGGGGTTTATTGTAAAATGCGGTATTGTGAAATACCTTCTATTTTTTCTATTTTTTATTATTATTTAAACTATTCTGTATTTTATCTTTTTCAATATTTTTTGGAAACGCAAAAGAATAATACAGCATATGTGCTTATATAGCATTTAATCGTACAATATTCCCTTGTATTGACGTGTCATTGTAGGTGGAATTCTATGTTTATGTATTTAAGTATATGAATACAGTAAAAAAATATATAAATGCATTAAAATCAGTATTTTTTTGTTATGATCAAAGGCTGAAGTACATCGGATGCGTCCACGTAGACGTGCACGTTAATGTGGACGTACAATTACGTTGTAATGTTTGAACATTATGAGACATGGCACGCTTGCGGAACGTAAGCGTGCACGTAGATCCAAAAAATTGCAACGTAATGGTACGTTTATGTCTACGTGTACGCATCCGGCGTGCTCCAGCTTTAAGCCAGTAAGATTATAATATAGAATGGACGTTTCAGCCTTGGCTCCAGAACCTTCAAATCCAAGATGGCTTCGAAAACCCACCAGCCAGAATGGAAGGAGCAGTTTGAACTGCGACTAAGTAAAGATTATTTGCTGAGACTCTCCTTGTGGGATAAAGGAAAACAAAAAAACTTCATGGGAAGGTACTATCCTAATATTTTTCATGAGATCCTGAAGACCTATATAATGGCATGATTTATATAACTTCCTTTTTGCGTGTTGCGTAGTAAAACGCCCAGTGATAAAATAAATTCTTAATAGTTGAAGATCTTATCTTACAACGTCACCTCCATCGATGGTGATTTTGGAAATTTATTAATTTTAACCTGCCTAACGTCAACTCTGCTTTGAAATTGGTGCGTGCGAAATTGGTTGGTGCGAATCATAAGACAGATCCTTGTATTTTAAGTAGAGGCACCATTCATTTATGCAAAATGTTATTTCAGCTGTGTTTTAGATCTCTCCGGCTTATCGAAGGACCGCACTCATGAAATATGGCAGGAACTTGATGACGGGTATGGCGCGGTGCATTTATCTCTGACATTGTGCAATATACGCAACAATGTTGAATTCTGTAGAACAATCGAGAAGAAAGAGCCAGTGAAAGAAAAATATGTAAGTGTCTATCCTGTATGAAAATCCTGTACTTAATTGTTGTTTTGTTAGGTTATAGGTTTATTAGGTAGGTTAAACTGTAGATCTAATCCGTCTCTCTCTAAATCTCTTTTACGGAAAATAAAGAAGTCTAAGTTGCCACTTTAATAAATGCCTACGTAAAAAGATGTAAATTCCCCCAAAAATATACTTTCATAAGTGCGCATTGCAGCAAAAAATGCAGATTGATGTTTACATTACAATTACACAAAATTTAAAAATAAGTACATTTAAGAGAAGAAAAAATAAAAAGAAACCTATTGTTTTGTCAGGTCGTATTGATCGTGAACGTATTATGGGCAAAAAATTCGCAGTTTCTACTTGCGACACAGCGATAATGAGAATTTTGTGAATACTGGTATAATATTATAATATTATTTGGAAGGTAGAAAGCTTTGTCCAGCAATGGGATACTTTGAAGCTGCATCGTCGTAAAGCTATTCTTGTTACCCTAATTGTCTTTATCTTTAAACAAAATAAAAAGAATGTTCAACATTTCATAATTATTAAGATGAAAACGAAAAAAAAGTTTTCTTATGACATCACAGACATATGGTAACTTAGTTTACCTACGACTATGAACGCTGATAAGTATTTGAAACGTTAGGTGTTAAATAAATAAGTAACAAACACGTTAAAAACCGTATTAAAATTCAATGATAATCCTCTTTTAAAAGTCTCAGTTTAAGTAAGAATAAATGCATGCAAAAATAAACCAATGAAGAATTGGTTTTTCTTTGTTACTAACTTGCATATATTTTCAACAAAATTATAAGCCTCTTTTCCAAAAAGCATCGAAAGCGAACAAAGTGAAAAAAATGCTTTCTCAATGTCTTCAGATACTGCGAAATCTAGGAAACGATTGGAACATAATAGGGCAATTGCACGTAAAGGTCCTATGCGCTAAGGGTTTAAGCGGAAAGCCGAATGCCTACTGCACCCTTGAGGTCGACAACCAGAGAGTGCAGACCCATAGTGCACGGACCACTGCCGAACCCTCGTGGGAGAAGAGTTATGTATTGTTAGTATTTACATTTACAATTTATTTTCCAAAGTAATCTTATAACTAATAAGTAATCTTATAAGTGTATCTATCTATCTATTTTATAACTAACAAATCTTATAACTAAGTAATTTAAGCCGAAGACCGGGCGAATTGGAGGAGAAAGAGTAGGAAAGCATGAAGAGGACAAATAAACAAACTCATTTTTGTTTTTATAGTATTACTGTAAGGATATATGCCATCGATTCTCTAAGTAAGAGACTCCTTATTCATAGAAAATAAGTATTTAACGTTCTTAAGCCCACTTAACAAAATTATATGTTGTCTCTTTTTTTCAAATCTATAATACTTAAATAGCAATAATTGCTTAGTTAGCAAATTTAATTCAACCTTTCCATTCTTGCATTTCAGTGATATTTACGATATTTCATCAACATTAGACCTAAAAGTGTACGACAGCTCTTTAAACCAAATACGAAATGAATCTTTAGGAAGAATATCCATCCCGCTGTTGAGGATATCCAGCAGGACCCTTCAATGGTACGCCTTGAAGGACAGGACTAAGAGGCAAAGCGCTAAAGGAAACTGCCCGAGAATTTTGTTGGATATGTCTATATTTTGGAATCCGGTATGTGTTTCATGATCATACATAACTAAAGTAGAGCAAAATTGGTGGTAAAAGGATATCCGTGAGATTGCATGTATATCAAAACCATTATTATTGGTCGTAAAAGGATATCCGTGAGATTGCATGTTGATCAAAACTATTATTATTTTGTTTAAAGATATTGACGCTGATAATAAATGCAATACTCTTGTGTGTCATTCTGTTATTCGAGTTAAACAAAACAAAAATGAATAAGCTCTCGCGATAAATTAAATAAAAACAATGGGTGCGAAATATATTCGCTATCTCCATATAATATTTTGAGAGATTTTGTTTAGTTAACAAAAAAGATATTTCTTTTAATATTTTAATTAAATAAATACTGATATCCTTATTAAAATTATTTTTATCTAAGTATTTCTAAGAAATGATAGACTATAGATAAAGACATGTTAGTAATACAATTAGAAGAAAAAAGAACAAAGGATAATCCTATATCGAAGGTCGTCTGATTAAAAAGGCCGTAAACTAATAAATATTGTAAAATATGATAATATTCAAAGTCAAGTTGTTTACGTAGTCTTCGGTAAACTAGAACAAAACGTGTATGTCGATCTTTGACCGATGCAATCAAAACTATACATGCTATACAGCGCTCACCGATAAACTATTTGATAAACGCTGCATTGTATACTTGGCTCTGGATAACTATGTTTGCGAATACTATTTGTCATACGAGTGCGATAATTATTTGTTAAGGTTTTCTAGAATTCTTATAAGTTTTAGTAAAATTTTGCTTCTAACACATTAACGTTCAAATGGTCAATGAATACCCATTTGATCCTATGGTTTGAACTGAACCGAACTTTATTTTTTTGACATGTTTATTAGTTTTACAGTAACGATTTATTTAGAATGCTTTAAAATATACGCCAATAATGACAGAATATGATTGCCCTTCTGTACTCAATTATCTTTATACTATATTTATGTTAAATGATTTTGATTCTGATCCGGCGATTATTATATTATGTATCTTCGGAAAGGACCTCATTCAATCACAGCAAATACCCAAAGAAATATGAACCAGCCATTTCGACTCGACAAGAAGAAGAAAATATATTTTATGTTATTATAAATAAATTTCAGGACTGACCATTGAACTTGGCACCCATTTAGATCTCACTTCTTTTGTCGTTGAAGTCAACAACCAAGGCATATATCATAATATTGAACTTGGCTCTCATTTCACATTTATGTTTTTGATAGGATTCAGGGGATTAGCATCAATACCGCCTCTATTCAGTGCAACTCGCACTAAATATAAAATCAATCGTCAGATTAATCAAAATCAGTCAAACTCTGACTCCAGGCTTTACAGGGTTATGACCAGGTAACCCACTCGATATGAATTAACGAGTCAAGTCATTAATAAGTCACACGGAGTTTAATAAATACAATAATAATTTTATTGTATTTGTTAAACTACTAAAAAGATAATCGCTTTTTGCAGGTGAAGGCGACAGTTCGGTTATTTCAACCAAAAGAGGTTAAATATCTCAAAAAGCCACCTAAGTTTGATGTGGGTCTCGTACACAGCAATATGGAGTTCATAAGAGACACTTATCAATCTCTCTACGACATGAACGAAAGCTATAAGTAAGCCTTTTATGTACTTCTGTCATTTCTCAATTTTATTAAAGTAACCCATAAAGTCGTAGCACATCTACGAATTACGTAGCACTGATAGCAACCCCATGCTACGAGACTCGTAGAGGTGCTACGACTTTCATAACTATTTTTAGGGTTCCGTAGTAAACACAAGGAACCCTTATAGTTTCGTCATGTCTGTCCGTCTGTCTGTCCTTCTGTCTGTCCTACGTTTTTCTCAGACTATTTGACCTAGTATTTAATAGCTAAAATTTGGTATGCCTATGGATACGAGTACTCACGCGGAGCGTGATTTTGACATTTGACATTTCCGATATCAAGATTGCGCTATTTATGAAATTTGTCGTGATTTCGTTTCAGATTTGTTTGAACATAAAAAGAAAATTTTATATTAGGTTTTATGACCAAGACCATTTGGGCCCATTCACACTCTTAGCAGACACTTCCGGCACCATACTGTCGGCCTTATGGCATCGAGCGTTTGTGCCACTCGGCGAGTTTGCATTGCTCTAATTGTTCAAAATTTGAAGCTTGTATCTATGTTTAATATACAAAAAGTTTTGTAGAAGTACAATTATTGAGTATAAAATTTAAAAATTACATAATTTTTCTAAATTTCCATACTATTTTGACTAACTGTATTTCGCCCGATGTTCATCCTCAGTTGCCTTTTGTCGATAAGGATGTAACTAATTATTAGATTAAATCATTATTAAATTCTTATTAGTCTTCGTCCAAGCGTGTTTTCCAGTTGCGTCCTCAGCTTACGCTCCGGAAACGCTTTTTACTCGAGACGGACCTTGATTTTGGTGTTGGTTACTATAATGGAGCGACTGCTGTGTAACCTCCGTAATGCGTTATATCTGCTGTACATTATGTAGGTGTGCTTTAAGTTTATATTCTTTATTATTGGGACTACTACTACGGAACCGTACATTGCGCGTGGCTTGACACGGCACTTGACTACTTTTATATTTAACGTATAGCTTCGTCATTTCTGAGTTGATTTTGTTTAGTTGATCCCAGTAGATAATGAATTAATGAAAGTCGGTTTTTATTTGTAACTTATTTTAATGTTGCAAAATTTTATTAACACTTTAATTGAAGAAGTTTGACTAAACTATTGGCAGCATTAGTATAAAACCCAGAAATAAACCTTGCATAATTCTTTCAAATTGAAGTTTTTCTAGAATATTGTTTTAGAGTTGCTGTAATAAATCATTTTTTTTCAGACGTTTATTCGAATGGGAAAATCAAGAATTGTCTTTTGTGGCTCTATTGGGGTGGCTATTCTTTTGGTACAACATAACACTGTGGGGAATACCGCTTCTGGGTTTACTGCCTTTCCTCTATTTCTGGGCATACCAGCGGAATCAAAGTGCGTACATTTCATCTCTATATCATTTTAGTTATCTAGAAACTGTCCTAGAAACCCCCATTAGTCCATATTAACTAAAGTATGTTACGTCTCGTTCTTTCCGTCAAATACAGACAAAAGATAACTCTTAATATATTTTAGCTAATTTTGGCTTATAGAACTTTCAATAACTAAATATTTTACGTAATTTTTTTTTATTTTTTTATTCAGAATGGCTTGCTTATACTGTTTGTCTTGACAAGGTGATCAGACTATATTAAGTGGGAGTCTCATGATTTCTTTGAATTTCATTTTCTCTCATTTCACATCTCATTTTTAAAATTTGTATATGTTGATCTTACTCTTAAAGAAAATACAGTTTGTTCTAGAAAGTAGTTTGTCTAGATTTAATCTCGTCTATTTAGTCTGTATCATCCACCTTTGCTCTGACTTGTGATATCATCGATACCCGATAACTAGCGATCTATCCGGGTGCCTTGAGTGCACTAATGATAACGTTCAGATGTTAGTAGATATGAATAGCAAATAAACATAGATAAATTGTTTATTTGTACCATCACAGATACATACTACTCTTTATTGCACTAAAACAGTGGGGCACACAGACACATTTTTGAAAATAAACTAATGATAATGAAAAAAATATGAAAAATAATAACTCTATGTTCACATGAAGTAAACCAGCAACTGTAGACATCCTTTTAGATGTAAGGCATTGTATTTATATTAATAAAGATTTTTGGGACAAAAAGTTCATTTTTTAGCAGTAGACCTTTTATGATGAAAATCAAACGGTTCAAAAAACATCTTATACAAATATTGAAAAAGGAAGATTCCTAAAAAATATTAAATGTAATAAATAATTTTGTTTAGAATGAAATTTTCCAAAGAAGTTTACAAGTAGAAAACTCTTGTGATCACTGCTACTAAACTAGGTACAAGCATTATCATAATACTGCTCTTAATCAATCGCAAAACGATTAAAAGTATTTTTTATCTGCGCATGCCGTGATAAAGAAACAGGATATGCTTATTTGTTACTTTAAATTTATCCTAGTATATCTAGTAACATAGTTATTGGACTAACATTTCATAATAAACTAATCCTTTAATAGCCATATGAAGATTAAGTTATTAGAATATGATTAGAACCAGAATTATTACATTTGAATTACTTAATTACCTCATCATAATTTCAATCTAGAAGTAGGTATACTTAAATGCGTTGAATTTGGTGCCAACCTGTGGTGCCAACCAAATAAGTGACTGGATTGTAAATTTACATTTAAAATATTTGTTTTTTAGGTGAGAAATCATTCCGACATGTTTACAAGCCAGTAGAAGAAAAGACTGATGCTAGTGACGTCGAAAAGGTATGGGACAGACAATATACTACTATAGTGCTCGTACTTCACTACGGAGTAACTTAAAAGTACTTATGTTTAATTTTAAATCGAACGAAAATCATTCGACCTCTTGGTTTTGAGTGACTTATAGTTCTTAATAATAGCACCCCAGTAATTATACAAAGACTTTTCGCACCTCGAATTATTGTTTGAGCTCATTATTTATTATTTAGTTTAATATATGTTATCTATTTCAGGAGGACAACAAGGCAATAACATTAGGAAAAATACAAGGACTTCCTGAAATGACGTTGAAAATAACAAATGGAGTGGAATATATGGTTAGCTTAGCTGAAAGAATGCATAAGTGAGTTTCATACACTAATTTTCTTTTCTTTCTTTTCTTGCTCATAAGAGTTTGTTCTATCTTGTATTTTATTATTCCATCGACAAAACTCAATACCTAGTGTCCGCTAAATTACAGGTCAAACAACTTAAACATAACAATATTATACAACAATTCCCTCTCATCTTAGCGCCTTCCCGGTTGCCTCCTCTGATGTCCGCTTCGGAGCCCAGGGTCCGCTAATATATATTGCAGTCTTAAAGAAACTTATACGTTCTCTGACCCATAAAGTAACAACACTCGGAAGAATAACAACTCCTGTTACTGTCATAAATACTTAATACTCATACATTGTCTAATGGATCTATGTAATTTGTTTTATTGCAGTTTGGTGAGCTTCAAGGTTCCATTCCTGAGTTACTTAGCAATGTTGTTTCTATTGATTTCATCTGTAGTGTTGTGGTGCATCCCGTTCAACTACATTATGATGGCGCTTGGTAAGTTTTTAGATTATTAAGAATTTTTCAAATAATTCAGAATCTTCATTACATATATAGGTAGCAAATTTTAACAGTTATACATTTACCTGGGTGGCTAAATAAATCTCGTTGTTTATGTATTCTCAGAGGTAACTAAATCGGTTTCCGAGTATTTACATAAAAATCATACCATACGGCTTTAGGTCCGCCATTTACATGCCATTTACGATACGTACTAAAGTTAAATATATGACATTTTTCAAAATTTCATCTGAAGTATTGGAGAGAAGAGACAATTTTGAGATGTTTTTCCGAATAATTGCCTTGACCGTGACCGCTGTACCGCGGCTTGAGTGTGCGCGGGGAGGTGAGGAGTGGGCATGACATTTGTAGTGCTGTTTTTGAAACTGTATATTTACGAGGATAATTATATCCAACCCTACTGCACCTGATGGAGGGGTATGTTTTTCGAGAGTATGTATGGAAAATTGTTTGGCACGCTCTGCAGCCTGAACGGCTCGATGGAGTTTAGCTTAAGAGGTGTCGTTAGATTCGTATTTACTGTGAGAGTGACACTGGGTACATACCAAAATAAAAAAAAAACAAATGACGGTTTTTTATTTGGGTTAATTTCCAAATTGCTCAAAAATGCAGTCGTGTTTTTTTAGTTTTTTAAATAGGCTACTTGACTGTGTTCACATTTTGATAAGATTTTAATACGGAACAATACATACACTAAAAAGTAACCGATTCCGAAAACAACAATAAAATTGGTAATATTTAAAGTTTCTAATGAAGAAAAGTGGAAGCCTGGTGGTACGTCTTGCTATCTCTTTTGTACGCACGAAATCAAGTGGCAGTGATGTCAGTCCACCATTAAGTGCGACCTTTTCTTGTTTCTTGACAGTTCCCCCTTCCACATGATTTCAAGGGCTTATAACTTATTTAATATTGAATGGATTAAAAAAAATTGAGTAGAATAGCCTATTACCGTTATTTTGTTGCTCAATATGATTTATAGCTAAGTATAATTTTTTTAAATATTGAACTGAAACTTTAAGACCCATCTTTAGATATTTTATCTCATGTGCGTCTGAAACTTTACTCCCCGTCTCGCCGCTCCCATACCTTAGGCGCGGTACAGCGGTTGTGCGAGCTGCTTTCTTCTTTTGCATGTCATATGGACTTTCTCAATGCAAATGGATCATGAGAATAGGCAAAAAATTCGCAACAATTGCTAAAGGTAGCTTCTTCTTGGTTAAACTTGAGATTCTAATAAGGAATAAAGGCATGAAAATAGTTGGTCCTATGGAGAGCCGCCAACTACACAGTTCATTCATTTCTTTGGCTATCTTTTTAACAAAAATGTATTTTTACAGGTATTTACAAATTTACTCGAAAATACTTGGACCCTGGAAGGAAGCCCAACAACGATTTCCTTGACTTCATTTCCAGAGTTCCAGACAACGAAATTTGGGTAAAAAAGTTCACTTTTTTTCGGTACAGATTTGGTAAAATTAAATTGCCTTGTTTGTTATGACACATGAGTAGCATTTTTTTTTTAATTTCAGAGAGACTGGAAAGAACTGAGTGTGCCAGAGCCCATACAAAGACAGAATTCAAAACCGAAACTACCCGTAACCAGATCTTTTAGCATATCGTAGATAGGATACTTCGTTAATAACAAAGCAATACTAAAGACTCGATAAAGATATTTTTTTTTAGCAATTATTGCGGGCGACACGGGTTTGCATCATATGTTCACCAAAAATTGCCATTTAAATTTTTTATTTTGCTGTTGCCGCTTGTTGCTATATTTCGTGATATTTGGAACAATGTTATCGCTCTTATATAAATGTAATGTACATCTTTATAAATGTGTAGTTCGCATATTTTATCTATCAACGATTATTTTCATGTAGATACATAATTTGTCAGAAATTGGTAAGAGAGTGCTACGTCAAGAGATTTATGGAAGACGACCGGGGACGGCTTTTGCCCAGCAGGGGGACATATAATAACTAGCTAAAAAATTGATACTATAATGATGTCGTCTCTATTTTTATCAATTGGAAATAACCTACTTGTTTATGATATTTCAAATATATGTTTTCTCTTAAACTATAGTTTAAGTTAAGTAAGTTACCTACTCAAAGTTACCTACTCATCAGTCAAAATGTATTTAACGTTTAGTTATTTATGTATCTAATATTTAGATGAAATATAATAAATTAGGTAGTATTTTTTTTACAAAATCTAGGGGTTTTATCTTAGTCAAATTGGGAAAATAAAATTTGTACCAAACTGTACAGAGATTTTTTTTTTATTAGAACATCTTATTTTTAATTCACAACCAAATTACGCCAGTAGTCTAAACGAAATCTACTCAAATTTATACATGGAAAACGTTATAAAAACTTAACATATTCAGACCAGATATTAAGTAATGAGTTAATAATTGTGTAAAATAAATTGTTATTAGAATATACCACGCAAGTTAGTGTCTGGTTCCTGTTCAGACATTTTTTTCAACTATTAATAGGAAAATAATATAGGTCCTTATGTAGAACACGCGTATTCATAATAACAAATATTGAAGTCATAATACATATATTATGTATACATACGTATTGTATACATTTTTACTTACCTATGTACACTGAATACTTATTTGAATCTCAGTTCCGTATACATATACACCGTGAAATTTTAGTCGTTTTGGACCCATCGTCCAGTGACTCCATTCATGCAACTGAACAACTTTCCCCAAGATTTTCTCTATATTTCGACCCATGTATCTTGGGGAAATTTGTTCGGTTGCATGAATGGAGTCACTGGACGATGGGTCCAAAACGACTAAAATTTCACGGTGTATACTTACCTATATTTGCTTATTCAATAAAATAATAGTTTTTTTACACAAAAATTAAACAACACTTAAATTATTACTAAAATACATTAAGTTGTACTCGACTGACTATCCAATATCATCACAGATGTAACATACAATTAGTCCACATTTCTATCTTTGTTAATAGGAACATACAATTTTGAACAAACAAGTTTTTATACTTTAGATATTACAGATTGATAGCAAATACTATTAACGTAATTAACAAAGCCAAACAATGAGAGATTTTTTTTTGAAAATACAAAATCGGTGTTCGAATTATTTTTATTGGACATACGTAATAGGTGAGTCTCCCTGTCCATTGAAGTTGCTTACTTGCAAAACGGATACAATTTTTAATTTATTGATACTACAATTTATAATCAGATTAATTTCAATGTTATTTCAAGAGTGACCTTTTTAAATATTTTGACAATATTTGATTATATTCTTCGTTGTTTGTAATACATAAACATCATATATTATGTACGTAATAAACAATGATAAAATGCCTATGATATATAAATAACAAATCACATAGATGACAGTTGTATCGTAATACTAGCTCAATACGAAATATCTAATCAGTATACGTACATAAGTAGTTAATAAATATAAAATATCCAGTCTTAACATTTTTTATCGATATACCATCAATGGTTTAGAAAAAACACAGCAAACATCATAAAGAGAGTCCTTTATGCTTATAATGTTGTGTTTTGTTTTCGTGAGACATCGTAGCATTCTGTAGCATTTTCGTAGCCATGGAATTAAGTACCTATTTCGTAGCTGTTGATATTCGTAGCTGGTAGTACAATTTATGAAGATTAAATTTAAGACCCAATACGAAGCAAATTACATTTCCTATACATTATAAATAAGCAATATTACTCGGTTTTTGTACTAAAAACAATTTATTTTTATAATTATACATAGGGCGCACTGTAAGTTTCCGGAACTGGCCACTTACATCAACAATATTTAAAAAATTATTGCAACATTTGAAAATAGAACTCTTTGGCTGTAGAATGCAGTTTGTTTCATCTGACTGTCTTTTGTTTTTACCTTGTGGCGCCATTTAAAAAATTGTGTGTCTGCATCAACATGGATTTAACTCGGGAAAATTTTCGTAGTATGATTTTCTACGATTTTAAGTATAATTTGACAGCTCAACAGAGCATCGCTCGGCTTGAAACAGCTTTTGGCAATGAAGCACCATGCAAGACAACTGTTTATAGCTGGTTTGCAGAATTCAAGCGTGGTCGTATCAATCTCAGTGACGAATCTCGCGATAGTCGGCCGTCCACCGCTGTGACCAACAAAAACATCAATGCTGTGCGCCGTATGATTGAAACAGACAGGCATGTGACCTACCATGAAATTCGCGCATCCTTAGAAATAGGCATGAGTCAAATACAATTAATCCTACACAAACATTTGGGTGTGAGAAAGCTGTGCTCGCGGTGGATCCCACACAACTTGACCGAGGCTCAAAAAACGGACCGCGTCACTTGGTGCAGTGCCATGCTTACCAGATTCAACGAAGGTGCGTCAAATTTGGTGTGGGACATAGTAACAGGTGACGAAACATGGATTTATTGTTACGATCCCAAAACAAAGCAGCAATCGAGCGTATGGGTCTTTCAAGATGAGCCGAAACTAACCAAAGTGGCGCGCGTGAAAAGTGCATCTAAGCGGATGATTGCTTCTTTTTTTAATAAAACTGGACACGTGGCTACTGTTGCTTTAGAGAATCGTCGTACAGTGAATAGTGACTGGTACACGACCATTTGTTTGCCGGAAGTTATTGACGAACTCCGTAAAAATAACCGTAAACGCCGTATCATCCTGCACCACGACAATGCTAGTTCTCACACGGCCAGACAGACAAACGACTTTTTGAAGGCGAAAAATGTAGAACTCATGAGTCATCCTGCATACAGTCCCGACCTGGCACCTTGTGACTTTTTTCTGTTCCCAAAAATTAAGAACCAATTACGCGGTCAACGATTTTCATCACCAGAAGAGGCTGTCGAGGAGTATGAAAAACACGTTTCAGAGGTCACCACAGAGGAGTGGCACAAAAGTTTTCAAAACTGGTTTCATCGAATGAAAAAGTGCATAGACGCCAAGGGAGATTATTTTGAAAAACAATAAATTAATTTTGTACCTTTAATAGTATTTTTTCATATTCATTCCGGAAACTTATAGTACGCCCCACGTATATGTTTTTTTTAGAAAATGAAGAAGGCGGTCATCTTCGGGATCACAATACAAATATTTTTTTCCACATGATTATTCACAGTGATATGGAAGAAAAATCTTTTTTAGATATCATTTCTTATCACGTTTTTTAATGGTTACAGTGATTTATTTTAAAATTTTAAGAAGGCCAGCACATTGTTTGTGCATCAAACAAACCTACAAAACATGTTTTAGAACTTTGAATTACTTCAGGTCAAAGTTCTAGTGAATAGAAAAACATGAAATTTTGTTAGTTCTCTTCGTTTTGGGCCTTAATATTTTTCGCAGAGGCAATAGATGACACTTCTATAGTTTTTTTTTATTTCAGTGTCTCTACATAAAATTCTTTAAAACTACTTATTGCACATAGTATAGATATTATAAGACAGTTTTTATAAGAACATTAAAGGTAAAAGAGTCGGCCTTACCGCCTAAGCAAAACATACATTCTCTAAAACAATGTTTTATACCATTAAGTAGGCAAACAGGCGTACAGCCCACCTGATGGTAATTACTATGTAAGGCAAGTAAATTTATCACTTTGTTATATCCATAGAAAAATATCATTAAAAGTTGCCTTAAAAATTATTTCAGTCGCTATAAAATAAACGCTTATGATAATAAATAATTTTTGATTCCATGAAACTAATTAATACATAAATATATTTTACGGATCTACACGAGATTCAGTCATCAGTTTCACAATTTGCAGTGCAGTTGATATCAAAGTAACTCTTTTATTTTTTCTCTTTTGGCGGACTCGGCTCTGCTTAGGTTAGGTTCTGGAACTTTTAACTCCCGCCATTGTTTCTGAAATAAAATTACATTTGTTGTAAAAATACTGTTACACAACTAAATGAGGACTATAATGACGTCAATTGAAGAACAAAAGCCTAGTATAAATAGTTAAAACTAATCACATTTAACAAACAAAAAATTAAAATGGTTAATGAACTACTTAAAAAAGGTATACATTTCATCTTTTGTTTAGTGAAGCAGGAGAATATTTAGAATGGGTTGGAAATATGTAAGTATTTTTTACACAAAAGCTAGTCCTCGTAAATACTACTTAATAGTAATGATTTCTTAAGTTTTCGCCATTGTTACATGAAATTTTATACTGAAAAAGTGAAATTAAATAGAAAGCTAGTAAACACACATCTTACCAAAACCTCGTTGTCTGGAACTCTCGAAATGAAGTCCAGGATATCATTGTTAGGAACTCTATCGGGGTTCAGAAACTTGCGTGTGAACTTGTAGATACCTGAAAAATACATTTTATATTTTTCTTTACATAAATATTAAATAAATAAATGTATTAGCGGCTAATGATGTTTAATTTTTAACTGAACCAAGGTTCGTTAAGCCATTTTAACTAAAATATGCATACTTAATCCCATTTGAATTTTTTTATGAATTAGGGGAATATTATATATCTTATGCTATAAATTTTTAAGATACGTACCTAATCCCATGAACAGGTAATTTATAGGAATAAAATAAAGAGCAAAAGATGCCACCAGCAGAGCTACTATTACCAGGTAACTTAAGTACGGTACGGTAAAGTTGGTCAAGCTGAAAGTGGAGAAAACAGTCATTTAGTAACTATAAACTGGTTACAATAATATGTATCTGTATTTATTTTTGAATATTTTGAAAGTTGAATACAAATCAGGTCGGCCACTGGGCTTTGCGTACCGTGGCTTCTAAATTGCTTATATCTTTGAGGTTCGCAGGTAGACTTATTTAACACTAGCTATGCCCTATGGGGAATTCAGTTTGTGTCACGGAAAAAAAGTAGCCTATGTCACTCTCCAAGTCTCCAACTATCTCCACACAAAAAATCACATCAATCCGTTGCTCCGTTTTAACGTGAAAGAAGGACAAACAAACAGACAAATAAACACACTTTCATATTTATAATATTAGTATAAATATGAAAAGTATGGATTTTTCTGTTATGTGTTAAGAAACTGCCGCATATAATTATCCCGATTCACGCATGTTATTTTATTTGTTTTTTTAAGACATCACAGACAAATGTTAACTTAGTTTTCCTGCGGCTATGAACGCTGTAATGTTTAAAACGTTAGGTGTAAAATAAATAAATAACCAATAAATACCTACGATAAAACATAATTAAATTTATCGTTTCAGAAGCAAACATAGGCCACCCTTATGGATTTTAAGAAAGGCCAGTTGAAAGCGGCCTGCATCCAACGTTTGCCTGCGACTATCTCCAGGCCATCTAACAGTTTAGATGGTGGGTGACAATTTTTAAAAATAAACATTGACATGACCGGGGATCACCTCTGAACAGCTCGCAGGCAACCATTACGCCACAGAGGTCATCAAGATATACTTAATTAGACTATTAATAAGTAATACTTGTAGTTCAGTTAACAAAATATTAATCTAGTTCTTACTTGTTTATCCTCTCGATTACAGATACTATGTAATCGATGCCATTTTTAATTGTGAACGTGAGATCTTGGAGTCCATACAATCGCATTTTTATTGACTTATCATCCTGTGGAAATAAAAAAATACCGTTACTCAATAGATTTCATTACATTATTGCATCATTAGTATATTCATTAGTATAAATAATTACACAAAAAATAGATAAACTTTGTAATCGATTTTTACTGATAATATAAAATTTGTAATATAACACGATTAAAAAAAACCTTTTCGTTTTCAAGATAATAAATATTTTACAAAACATAAAAATAGTAATTTATAATAAGTGAATTTTCTGAATTAGTATGGTTAATACCAAATATTTCATACTAATCCTAGCGTGTAATTCCTAATTGGGTCGTCAGCTTACGCTTCGGAGCCTAGGGTACGCTGTAAGTCATGGTCCTAGATTTGGCGGAACTGGTTATTACAATGGAGCGACTGCCGTCTGAACTCCGTAAACGTTTTTACAGGTAAACCAGACCAACAGGAACATAACTCGAGGTGTGTTAGTGGCCAACACTGTCAGAATTTTTCAGGCTGCCCTAAGGCCTCACGACTGCTATCTATCGATAACAACTGGGACCAACGGTTTTCAACGTGCCTTCCGAAGCACTAAGGAGCTCAAGATAGAAAATGCCCCTAAATGGCGACCAAACCAATTGTGGTCACGGACACGCGCATTCGCTACGAATACGCGGGTCGCGCTAGACTAACGAGCTCCTCAAATTTTAACTCTACCACCTATTGTCGTATTATTGCCAAAGCCTTCTCGTATCCGACAAAACCCAGGAGAGATCATTCTATCGTAAATTGATTAGAAGAAGACTACAATACGTATTCTGCGACAACTATACATTACATTGGGAGGTACGTTAGTAGTCCACTTCTCTCATTTTTATCGAATTCTGTCATGTTACTTTCACCCCTCGGCTACTCCCAAGAAGATTCACGCTATCGCGATGCGCGTAGGCGGGCACTTCGTTCTAACAAGAAACGACGAAGCGGTAAAGTAAAATATTACTCTATTTCAATGACTTCGGGTATATACAAAAATATATACTTCACTATATAGCGCATTTACGTATAATCTTAGGATTAAAGTTTAGTTCATTTTGCTATTGCGTAGAAAATTATAGAGATCATGTTAGAAATAGATACCTTCTGTACTTCTAGCTCTTCGTCAGATACGTCTTCATCAGTTTGGTATTTACTAATAGGAATTATCATATGGTTTTCTGAAACAAAAGCAGTTGTCATAATTAAGATACGTTTAGATCTAGCTGTTGGTTGTGGTAGTGACAGTGGTTTAATTATTTAATATGTTTTTTAGGGTTCCGTGCCCAAAAGGGCCTATTACTGGGACGTCGCTATCCGTCTGTCACCAGGCTGTATTTCATGAACGGTGATAGACAGTTTAAATTTTCACAGATGATGTATTATGTGTATGTAGCCGCTTTAACAACAAGTACTAAAAACAGAATAAAATAAATATTTGAGGGGGCTCCTAAACCACAAACGTGATATTTTTTCTCGTTTTTGCTCGATATTCAACATTGACAGGTAAACGTGCGCGTGCCCAAGTCTGATTCATACTTGACCGATTTTATATTTGGTGGTGGTTGTTTTTTTTACCTTTACGGACCTAATGAAGTTACAAAGTGGTCGAAAACACAAAATCGTAATAAAAGGCACCTCGGAGCTAATTAATAAAATCAAATAAGCTTCGATCATTATATGTATCCATTACCTCATAATCAACCCAAAGAAACTTGTGTATAATATACTAGCTGTTTCCCGCAGCTCCGCCTGCGTCAAAAAGTAGCCTATGTTTGACCCCGGGTCTTCAACTATATCCATACCAAATTTCATTAAAATCCGTTTAGCTGTTTGGCCCTGAAAGCGTAACAGACAGACAGAAAGACAGACAGACTTTCGCATTAATAATATTAGTATGGATTAAAAATATCTTACTTGCATAATACCATTGCCCAGCCCAGTGATACATGAAGGGTAGAATCATAAGTAGTGGAGCCATCCAGATTCGGAAGAAGTACCAGAAAATAAGCCAAAGAGCCAGTGCCACGGCTGACCTCTCTTTGTTCTCCCATTCGAAAACTCGTCTGAAAACAAAATGTTTTTTAATTTTCTTTTATTTATTTTTTTACCCTTTTTCCATTTTAATTTGGGCCGGCTCTCCGCATCTTCTTGCGCCTATCCTCATATCATGCACCATTTCAGGGATTAATCCTATCGTTTCCATATACGGTCTTATGGTGTTCGGCCAAGTCCTTGAGTAAGTGTAAATATTTTAATAGGTATAATTATTACTTTTATGACTATAAATTTAATTATTAGGAAACTTTTTTTGAATTAAAAACAAAACGTTCTTAATAGTATAAAAAGTAAAAGAAACTTACTTGTAATATTCGTTCCCCAAAAACCCTGCATTAAATATGTATTTGATGAACTGCAAATTACTGTATATTAGGGGTATGTTGAATTTAGGTGGCTTTTGTATATAATTTGTCTCTTTTGGACTCAAAACTCGCATTGAGGCTTTTATCTGAAAACATAAACATATTGGAGTCAATATCACCTTCATCTGGATAAATTTTGACAGAAATTTTGACCCAATCGTGTAATTTTACTATTAAAATTTTAAAGAGCCCTCTTTCGTACCAGTTCTCAAGCAGTGGGTAAAAATGATGCTGTTTTGATAATAATAAGAAGGTATCATTGTTGCATATGACCTAAAGGCCTATTTCTTAACAGAAAGTCGACATGGTGCAGCTTTGAATGACTGTGAATGATCATCATAATTTCGTATTACATTCATTATCCTCAGCCACTCGGGCAGATGTAGAGCTTCTGCCCACAAATCCTGGGTACTTAGGTACTATGAAATTTTTTAGTATTTCTATTTTAGTAAGTACAATAAAGTATGTAAGGAACTAAATTACGAAAAAAATATTTACAGGATTCCAGACAATAGACATTTGTAAAAGTATTCTAGGGCAGTTTCCCTTTGCGTTGGATTTCTTTGATCGGTCCTTCAGGGCGAACCACTTTATCTCGTCATTGTTTATCCTCAGCAGTGGGATGGACAGCTTTCCAAGGGTGTCACCCTTCTTCGAGTTGATCAGAGATTCGTCGTATACTGTGATGTCCAATGTTGATGTGATGTCGTTTACTGTGCTGGAATTAAAAAATATTTTTGTGTGATAAAAAGCCTAGTAATAAACATTATCATGGTAGGTATGTTTAAGTAAAGGTAAATAAATGAATCCGTATCATACAGTCCAGTGTACCATTCAATAAATTAAATAAATTCGACAAGTGCGTATCGAGCCACGCATATAGAAGGGTTCTGTAGTTACTCAATCAATACTTCGATTCATACTACCATGCTATAATATTATTAATGCAAAAGTCTGTCTGCCCGTCTGTCTGTAACGCTTTCACGGCTAAACCTCTGCACTGATTTTGATGAAATTTACTATGGATATACTTGAAGATCCGGGGTTAAACAGAGGCTACTTTTCGATGCAGGCAGAGCCGCGGGGATACAGCTATTATACTATATATTTATTTATTTTTTAAAACTTTATTGTTCCACAAAGTACCCATACTTATACATATACATATTGTTATGTGTTCACCGCAACTACGTTCACTTGATGTTATTCTACAATTTCGTATTTATTCTTCTAAACCATTAATATTATTAAATCGATCTTAATTTCTTTTACTTTTCTAAATTCTTATAGTAAGCTGTCTCTACATGCGATATATCATACCAAAACAAATTCTTTATTAAGTCTACTAGGTAATTATGAAAGTGGTAGTAAGTTCGGAAATAAAAGACTTTTCGCAGCATTAAAAAACTGGTAATCCTTGTCCGTAACCTGATGAGGTCATGGATTTGCGGTGCCAGTGACACCTACGATCTTGTGACGACTACCGTCGGCGACATACGGACATCAAGGTTTTATTTATTTTTAGCTGCTTATGTAGTAACGAGTATGTTTACATATTATAAGTATACGTATTATATTATAAGTATATTATTAGTAGATATAAATCTATAAATAGATTGATATTATTTATTTAATACTAACTAATTTAAATATGGTTATTAACATAGTTTTTTTTTATCAAACAATAACTTTTGCCAGAAAATGTTGCATACTAAGTACTAAATACTATTAAAATAGACCTTTCTATCTTTGGACAATCGGCGATATACGGGAATAATAGTTTTACGTGTGTTTATTATACCTATCGGTTTGCAAAAGGTGAAAATTCACTTGGTGATACAATGGTGCATTTTAAAGAAACACATTAAAAAACAATATTAAAAATTTAGAAAAACTATTCCTTGTTATTTTATATAACTACTGTTGATTGTTTGTTTTGTATAATAAAAATAGGAATACAAAGGGCTCCCTTAGGGAGTCGTAGATAGAAAATACTCATTTATTCAGGATCTCAAGACCAAAAGCAATACTCATGAAAATAGTAGGACGAATGTTTTCTTATGTTTTCGCGATTGTTATTCATTAAATTAAACTATTTTAATACGGTTTTATCGCGTTTATTACTTATTTATTTACACCTGACGTTTCAAACACTTTACAGCGTTCATGGTCGCAGGCAGACTAAGTTAACATTTGTCTTTGATGTCATAAGATTACAAAACTACCGCCTGAAATGTCAGGTGTAAATAAATAAGTAATAAACGCGATAAAACCGTATTAAAATAGTTTAATTTAGTAGGACGAAATTTAACCTTAAAATACTCACAAGGAATAAGTGTTACTCCAATGGGGCTCCGAAGTTCCCCTAACAGTGGGGGTCTGTATCCTGGAGTTGTCCAGCTGAAGGACGCAGTAGGCATCCGTTTTGCCGCTGATTCCAAAAGCCCAAAGACCCTTGGCACTATGAACCGTGACAGACAAATGACCCACTTGGTCCCAGTTGTCGAATCTGTACCATGTCTGAAACAATACGATTTTATATTGATATTTTTTTATTTTATTACGTTTGTATTTTATTTTGTTCTAATTGTCTAGATTCCTGCATGGTTAAGGAGATCCTTCAAGATTAAAGCGGCCAACCATAGAACGGTCAACGTTGCCACGTATTGGTCTTATGACATCGTAGCCATTTCGACTCGAGAAGAAGAATACGATTTTATTTTAAATAATGTTTCTGTTAATGAGCAAATTAATTTCAACATATAATCATAACATATATGTATATTTTTCTTATTTTTATATTTCGGTAATGTATACAAAACTAATTGTCAGGAATTGTTACTTAACTAAATTTTTTTTTACATACTTAATCCACAAATATGTATTTGTGACTAAAAATATTATGCAGGGTGACTTTTTAAGTTAGCTATAACTTTTTAGACCGAGAGTTTTTTTTTCGATATGCTGATCAGCTAATAGGATTTTGTATGGATGGTCGCAAAACTTTTCTACCTCTTCACTTATTTTTATTAAAATTGGTTTAGTATCCCATACTAAACATACTTTAAAAAGTCATTTTGTATGTAACGCTGTAGGCTAAACATAGGTTAATATACTCGTTAGGCCGTTTCAAAGAGCATCGAAACTGCCACCGTTCCTTTCGCAATGGACCGCTTGCACAATGTCCCTTGCACGAAACTTTCATTTCCTCTTAAAAATGCTAAGTACTACTTACTTATATTAAATTATATCCTTGGTTTTAAATACATTCATGACATACAAAAATGATCTATTAAAATTATGTCAAGAAGGAAACAAACATACATACATCGTGAAATTTTAGACGTTTTGGACCCATCGTCCAGTGACTCCATTCATGCAACCGAACAAATTTACCCAAGGAAACATGAAAATCAAATTTGGACTTCCTATAGTAAGTTAGGTCACGTGATGAGATATTTAGTATGGGAGGTCCAAAAATTTACTCCATATTTCGATATTTATGTATCTTGGGGAAAGTTGTTCAGTTGCATGACTGGTCACTGGACGATGGGTCCAAAACGACTAAAATTTCACGGTGAATATCGACTTTTCTTCATCTGACAACTTTAATTCGGTTTCGTCAAATATAATGTGAAAATCTCTTTTTAAATTTAGTTCAAACTAATAAGCCGCGTATTCACAGGGAAAACTCAAAGTGCTTTTTCTTTTTCAAATTTATCAAAATTTTAATTTCGTAGATATGTTTAGTCTTCTGCTTCTTTGCCAGTAAAAATGGCTATTTATTATATGAGTTTGGTGGTGAAGTGTGACTCACGCAAAATCGGCGAGTCGAATACTTTTTGTCCGATATCGAATAATGTTTGTTCGATTTCGAACGATTATCTTTCGCCAAATATGTCATACACTTCAAAAATAGGGCTCCAGTCAAAAATAGGGCTCCAGTAGGTATGTGGCTACTTTCACCGCTTGATGTCCTTAGTTTTTTCTACTTACAAATTGTGGCGACGGATTGTGATGCACGCCATTGGTGGTAGGTATGTTGTCAGCCCGCCTGACCGATCCGCTAACAGTGATTAGCAAGTGGACACTACCGAAGCCACACTCCAACTCCTGCCAGATGTCGTGGGTCTTCTCCCTCTCAAGTATGGAGATGTCAATCAAACACCTGTACAAAGAAACGAGTATTTGAATCCGTAAGTAGTAAAAAGTAAAACAAAACTTGAAACAAAAACATCATGTGTGCTTCTTTATGCTAAAGGGTTAAAGCTAGCTAAACAAGTAATTTAAAATACGGTAATATAAAAAACTAAAAACTCGACTGCTTATATGTGTAATTTGGAAATGAAAAACCCCAAATATTTTTTTTTATTATTTTGATAATATCTAGTGCCAGTCTCACAATAAATACGAATAGGGATAACGACATCTCTCAACTTAAAAACAATCGAGCCGTTCAGTCTGCAGAGCGTGCCATACAATTATACATACATACCTTCTGGTGCAGTCGGGTATAAAATTTCACTACAAATCGGGTTTGAATTCATCCAATCGGTTTTTTAAAAGGTGCCATTACCTGAGTGTGTGTAAACGACTCTGTGCAGGGTCGTTTGTCCATAACCCACTCGATAAGAATTAATGATTACAGGAAATTCAGACTGATTTGCTAAATTACAAAAAAAGACCGAAGGTAAATGATGTTAATTACAATAATATCTATATTAGATGAATCGATCTGATAATTAAGATCACTCATTTCAGGATTCTTTTGAATGAATCTTGTCTGCTGCGGTTTTATCAAACCGCAACGCTCTTGATCTACATATTATAGGTTATTTTAAAGTCAATTTAATTTTAAATTATTGAGCTCCTTTTGCCTTAGTAATGTTGGCATTCTTTTATTTTAACATATTTTTGTACGATTAAGTGTTACGCTACAAAACTCAAAAAGGTAAAGTAAAAATAAAAGAAACACCTTATACTTATTACAATTTGTCCATCAATTTTTATAAAAATACTTTGAAAGATATGTATAGATACCTACTATAGATAAATAAGTTCATGATATTATTGGAATTAATGACGTTAATAATCTTAGATAAATCATTTCGTAATTGGTTACTACCAGGCTCTCTATAAATAAGTCTCACTGAAAGGGAGGAAAATGATGATGAAAATGACTTATATATTATAGTATATATATATATTTATATCAACTTAATTTAACACGAGGTTGTTCAAGACATAAAAACATTAACTTATTTACAGTCAGTCATTTATTAACACTAACATATTCATTACTTAGTTATTTATCTACCGATACTATGATGCATTATTTAATGCGTAATTACAAAATTTATATTAATATTTATCTATTAAAGGCTATATAAGTATTATATTTAAAATTACCTGCCCATAAAATTCTTTTGTTTTCCTTTGTGCCACACGATCACCTCTAAGTATTTAGTATCATAGATGTAGAGATTGAATCTTTCGCACCAAGTGGCTTTTGTTTTTGCTGCTACCAACTTGGATTTATGAGATTCGTTTCCTATTCTGAAAAAAAAAAATTACATATTTTTAAACACATACCTAGAAACATTAATCCATTTTTTTTTTATTATTTCACGTTAAAAATATTTGTCAAATTTTTGGGACAGTACATATTTTAGTTAAAACATTTTTCTTTATACGAGGGTTAGACTTTAATTTCTAGATCACTTAAATTATTTTTTATTTATGAAACAAACAAACTGTAAAGTCTTAAACCAAGAACAAAACTGGATAATTATTGAATGATGTTAAATCTAATAAATCTCAAGCAGTATTTTCTATGGTGCAAAAAAGCTTTCATATATAAGTACTATGAATCCAATTGGAAAAATACCAGGAAGATAGTGAGAGGGAGTCAATTAATATAAAATGAATCAGGAATAATTTCCCGGAAATAGTATAACTATATTTAATTAGTAGGTACTTCATGAGTAGAGATAATAAGTTAAGTTAATCAACAGCCGTACCTTTATGACGTCTCCCGGAAAATCTAATAAATTGTTGATTATAATGAAATCATTAACACCTAAGCTTGAAGTGAATGACGTGGGTTAATACGTCAGTGACTCAGCTCTCATACGCAGAAATACAAAGAAGGATCTAATGACCATACCTGTCCTGCCATACACGATGGCAAATATGTTTAATGAATCTATTTAGGTAGATATATGTAATAGGTGTGTTAGGCTATCACTCTTTGTTTTAAAATAATATATGGCGATTCAATATAGGACTGCTCATAAGAAAGGACTAAGAGTTGTACCTATACCTTGTAATTTAGACTAGCACTGTTTTATTATGCGAAATTAACTAACATGCCGTTATTCGTGACTAATACAAACTGGTAATGTTTTCATCGGATACAATTTTTACCCTCGGATACGAAGGTGTCGGATATCATTTTTCTATGTCTAATGGGTCTAATGATACTTTGAATTTGAATTTCATAGACTAAAAGAAAATTTTTGTCACGTTACACATTATTAGATAGGTAGGTACTTACTTGAATTTGCAATAAAGTCCATTCGAACCGTTTGCAGAAACATCTGGCAAATCCTTAGCTTCAATAAGTACTACGTTCAACACAGAATTCCAAGATTTTCTGAGAATCTCAAATTTTCTGTTTTTGAGAACATACTTTTGAACTTTTTTCCCATGATCTCGTAGCAGGGTAAGGCCGCTTCCTATGCGTTCCATGAGCTCATTGGAGACTGCTAGCGCTGTTGGCGCCAGAGGGTCCATCACCAGACCGTCCGGGAGGGCGTATGACCTGGTATAAAAAAGAATTATATTATTATATATACCGAAAAATAATTATTATCCCCTCAACATTTTTGCGCCAAACTATCTTTCATCTTTCTGTTTCTCCCACTGGTTAACTGGTAGAGAATGCACTTAGCATTAAGTCTCCCAATTTTTATAAGTGTTTGTACTTGTGGAACAATACATTTTTAATAAATAAATTAAAATACCTAACTTTGTGGAAACATTGAGGAACGTTATTTTCGATGCTCATTGGTGGAAAGTCACTAGGAACGCTCGAAAGATGAAGCCGTAAGAAATTACTTGACAATTTATTGGCATACATATGGTCTGCGAAATATGGGCGAGTTCTCGATACCCTAGAGTATGGTAACAGTATTTTGTAATTACAACAATTATGGAAGTACTGCTGTTTAACGAAAATTTGTGAAAGTGAACTCAAGCTTTGTATAAGGTTGATCTCTGGCTGATCACAGTAAGGTTTACTTATATTATCGGACCTCTGGTCACAGAATTAATAATAGTACTAACGTACAGACGGATAACTATGACGCAGACACGGTAAATAACCAACCCCACAAGTGACACTTACACATCACTCACATTGACGCGCGTGCAAACGCGACCGAATCATAGTAGTTGTAATATCGGCGTTGTTGTATGGAGTGTCCGGGGTGTGCCCTGGTTGTGGAGCCATTAGGTTTAGAAAGACCCAAGACCAACTGTTACATATTTTAATTTTAAAAATTACATACATATAAAAAAAAAATACTAGCTTGTTCAAAAGATGTGGGTGCATCTTGTTTTAAAAGACGCTTTTTTAGAAGAAGTCATCATTTACTCCTTATTACTTTCTCCTGACTGTGATATGTTCGGTTTCATCAAAAACCATAAATTTGGTGCAGTTCTTCGGCATAAGTACGACATTTTTTTTTTCATTTAGGCAGTGTGCCGACCTAGCATCGCAAGTATGCTCTCAAAAGTTTGTTTTTCTTTTTACCTAATTTATTTAAAATCTCAATATCATAGATATAAACCAGTGATTCCCAAAGTGGTCCAGGTGGACCCCCAGGGGTCCACGGGAGACTTGCTGGGGGTCTACGTAGGCGTGAACAAAAAATGGGGGTCCATAAGATGTTAATGGGGGTCCACGAAAATTTATCTGCTTTTGATAGTAAAGAGCAAAAATGTAAGCATAGTTTTTATAAGGGCCTACCTACATTGTTTTAAGTACCTATCTAAGCAGATAATATTTTAATAAGGCAAGCGACTGTTACTTGTCCAAACTTGTGTATTCGATATTACGTACAATTTCGTGTACAGACTTGCAAAGCGCTATCCGCCCGACAATGCTTAATGCTTGTTCAGACATGAACTTGATCAACACTATAAATACTTGATGCCAAAGGCAACCAAACGCATTCATTTGTTTCCGGAATTTCGAAAACAAGGCGGAATTTGGAAAAAAGTTGTGAGAAAATTTATATCTGTGTTTGCTAGTGCCGGAGAAAAGTAAGTAACCTACCTTTTTTTGTTATAGTACTTAAGTATTTTGTTTACGTGTACTAGTCGGTTGATCACAACGGCCTGTATAGATAGGTAACTTAGTAACTTACAGATATTTTAATTGTCCTCTTTCGATTTGAAGACAAACACAGCACGTTTTATTCAATTGTTTTTTCACGAGAGAAGCACTGCCTCTCTAAAAAGGCCGAATAAGCAATATTGCAGAGCAATTAATTTTGTAATTTTTCTTGCAAATAACTACTAATTTTATAAAACAGTAATTTCATAATCATGTTAAATTGATTTTGAAGTAACTATTTTATCAAAACTATTCCTTTTCGGAAAGAGCGAGCGGTGCGCGGGCGACGGGAAAAGGGCGGGGCTTGAACTTCGATGCCTGTTTGTCACGTTTTAACAATGAAGCCGCAGACAAAAAATACGCAAATACACGGAGCGCGTGAACTCATTGATTTAATAAAATGTTAGTTATCGTTTTTATGGACAATTTTGGGATTTCGACGTTTATTTTTTCCTACACAAATATGATCAGTATTCGATACTGAGTACACTAATTTTTATTTATACTATTAAAAATTAGTGGTAAATTATGTACTTTAAAATTGATACCGTTTTGTGAAAACGTTTGTATTTGTCTCAGCGGTTTATTAGTTGGTCCCTTTACAAGCCGTAATTCTATTTCCGCGTGCTGACAAAGGCTGCGGTGTGATACCTATATTCAGAAAAAAACTTGGTTACTAAAACATTTTTTTACAGGTAAGGTAACTGACACGAAACATGGCTACAGCAAAGAAAAAATGTCGACAATATAGTGTCGATTATTTGAAATATGGTTTTGTTCCATCAGAGGCAGACAAACAATTGCCCATGTGCCTATTATGCAACAAAGTTTTGAGCAATGACTCTATGAAACCATCAAAGCTCGAAGATCATCTAAAAAGGTGTCATACTGATAAAATAGGTAAAGATTTAAAATATTTTCAAACATTGAAAGAAAAATATGGAAAGAGACCCACCATGCACAGTATGTTCGCTTCAACATCTCAAAGTAACGATGATGGCTTGCGGGCATCTTACAATATCTCATTACTTATAGCAAAATCTGGAAAACCGCACACTATCGGAGAACAATTAATTTTACCCGCTGTTGAAGAGGTTTTAAAAACGTGTTGCACAAATCTCCATTTGACGTACTAAAAAGAATTCCATTAAGTAACAATACTGTACAAAGACGCATTGATGAAATGAGCTCTGATATCGAAAGCTTTTTGTGCAATCATCTGCAAAAAACTCATTTTTCTATACAACTGGACGAGTCAACGTTACCCAGTAATGAAGCATTACTATTGGCATATGTCCGATTTATTGTTGAGGAAGAAATTCACGAAGAATTGCTATTTGCCAGAACTTTGGAGACTGACACTAAAGGCGAATCAATATTTAATGTCCTGAGTAATTTTTTTACGGAAAAATCGATCCCATTTACAAACATTATTTCAGTGGCAACAGACGGAGCTCCTGCAATGGTCGGGCGATATCGTGGGTTTATAAGTCATCTCAAAAGAATTATACCAGGACTTACAGCTATTCATTGCGTAATCCACCGACAACATCTTGTGGCAAAACATTTAAGTGACAGGTTGAACCAATCTCTTCATTTTGTAATAAAAGCTGTCAACAAAATCAGAAGCAATGCATTGAATACACGTTTATTTGCTCAATTGTGCGACGAAAATGATGAAGACTTCCAACGACTGCTCTTACATACTGAAGTACGCTGGTTGTCGAAAGGTGCATGCTTAACGAGATTTTACTCTGTTTTCGATTCCATATTAGAGTTCTTAGAAAGTAGAGATCCAGATTTAAAAGAAAACTTGATCAAATTCAAAGCAGACATTGCGTATTTGACAGATTTGTTTAAAAAATTTAATGATATTAACTTGCAGTTACAAGGGGACAGCCTGAATTTAATAAAAACAAAGGGGATAATTTCGGCTTTTCTTGGGAAATTGAAATTTATGAAGCAAAACATTAGTCGGCGCGAATTCTCTCAATTTCCAAACTTGTCGCAGGTAGAATGTATTGATGAGGATATCCATACCTACAGTCAACATTTAAGTGCCCTGCATGATGACTTCAAAACCAGGTTTGAAGATATACTGACGATGGATATACCACCATGGATAATAAATCCATTTGATGAAACGGAAGTGGCCAATGTTGTATTACAAGAGGAGCTGCTCGAGCTAAGCACTAATGAGGAGCTGAAGGTGAAATTTAGAAAAGGCTACCCAACATTTTGGCTGCAAGCAGAAATACCCGAAAAATATCCTGGACTGTGGGAAATCGCAAGGAAATTTTTAATAGCTTTTCCCTCGTCATATCTTGTCGAAAGGAGTTTTAGTGCCGTTACAAACCTCTTAACAAAAAAAAGGAGCAAATTAAACATCACAGAGCGGGGGGATTTGCGGTTATTGCTCACAAAAATAAAGCCAAACATTGATCGTTTGCTGACACTCCATCAGATACATCCTTCCCATTAATTAAAATTATGACCTGAACCTATATTACCTTAATATTTTTTTCTTGTAATTCTATTCTTTTAATAAATAAAGTGATATAAAATGTACCATTTTTCGTTTTTATTTTACATATCGAAATATAGGGACAGAACTCAGAAGTGACACAATTTTTATTTTTTGGCGACTTTAAGAATGTGGTAGAAATGTAGCAGCAGGGGGTCCACCGAAACCAGTAAAATTTTGAAAGTGGTCCACGAGAAAAATAAGTTTGGGAACTACTGATATAAACCCTCGCCAACATTAAACCCAAAGAATCACTCTATCCATATATTTAATTATAAATCCGTTATGTAGTTTTTGAGTTTAAAGCTAACAAACAGACAGACAAAGTGCGCGGGCGACTTCATTATTCTACTATTATTTAAGTATATATCTAAAAGTTTTTAGCAAACACTACATTCTTAAAAAACCTTTACAAAAATGTCATAACATTACCAACTAAAGAAAATTAAAATTTGAAAAATTACAAAGTCTAGATACACTACCGTCAATGTATTTTAATATTTATTTACTTACTGACTTATACGTAGGTAGGCAGATGAACACCGATTTCAGAAAATTTAAAATCGAACGAATGTTTTCCAAATATACTACAATATACAACGCACGTCTAAAAGCAACAGACTGTCATTATTGTTTTATTGGTATCCGCATGTGCGTAAACTTCATAATTAAAAGAATCAATAATACCTCTACCACGAGATTTTATTAACGCAGACGCCAGCAACCGATTTAAGATTTTATATGGAATTTCCTAGTTACCTTACTATCCGCCAGAGGCACTGTTCTGTACAGGGTTGCCATGCTAAATGGTTACAGTCCCAAGCGTCAGCTCCAAGAGAATCTCATGGTAGAGGCACAGTATGATTAATATAAGAAATTAGAGGACTTTTTTAAACATTTAATTTCAAGATAGTAAAAAATGTATTTAGATCATTTATTGACCGTGCGAGCGAAGCGAGTGAGGTCTACAATTCAAGTTGAGGCGAAAAAACATAGTTTGTATGTATGTTTTTATATTTGTATGTGTATGTTCTATGTATGTTTCGCGATAACTCTCGAGCCGTTAGTCCGATTTCGTTTGGCAGCAAAATCTGTTTAGTAGTTTTTGAGAAATTAGCACTAATTTAAAATTAATATTTATTCATAACTCTTTTGTTATTAGCCCGTTTTTGTTGATAATCGATGTAGTATGGTAGTTTTGGTATCAAAATAGATTTTTGTAATTTTTAACCGACTTTAAAATAAATGGTTTTTTGTTTTTCGTATTTGTAACTTCCTAATAACCCCGTTATTTCTGGACCGGTTGAAAAATGTTTTAAACTTCAATAAGGCATACTATTAGTTTAGTCCAGTAATTTTTTTAAAGTAATTAGATTCAGTAGTTTCAGTAATATATGATTTTTTTTCAAATAAAAAAAAACTGTCTATTTACTAGAGTCATCATAAATGTATTTTAAAGTCTTGGTATTATCTACAAGTAGAGTAAAAATTAACAATTACAGGAGATGATTTTTTTAAAAAAAATATGCCAAGGCGAACCGACTACATAAATCCCTAAAATATAATATACACAGGTCGTGAAGGATTGAATTACCTACAAGGTACTGATCCCTAAGAATGCGAGAAACTACTAATAGGAATACGAACTCCAACTTATTGAGACATTAATGTTTTCTACCGACTTCCAAAATTCGAAACGGAGGAGGTTCTCAATTCGAGTGAATATTTTTTTTTTTGACTGAAAGAATATAAGTACTTTTAATGAGATCCTATAGAAACTCCAAATACCACAGAAAAAAAAAACAATTTTATTAAAATCGTAGAAAGTCAATATTACTGGCAAATGAGAGAAAAACACAATACAACATTTTTGATCTTTAATTTTTTTAAAGTTACTTGCTTGATCTTAAAATATGTTTGTTTGTTTTCTAAGGCTAATCGACTGAACCCATATGCCCTGGTGTCAGTACTACGACATGCTATATTATGCTGCAATAAAACGCTATTTTTGGCCAAAGCATGTATGAGTATGTAAGCAGTAGCATGAACACCAATGGTCAATGAAATGAAATCGTTTAAGTATTTTCATAATCCATACTTCCATACTAATATTATAAATGGGAAAGTCTGTCTGTCTGTCCGTCTGTTTGTCTGTATGTTACGCTTTCACGACCACACCGCTGAACGGATTTTGATAAAATTTGGTATAAATATAGTTGAAGACCCGGGGTCAAACATAGGCTACTTTAAGATGCAGGCGGACCCGCGGGAAACAGCTAGTAGGATATAAATATCAATCAATAAACGTCAATTTCGATCGATAGTTTACACCCTGGCATTAGGGGGTTTAATTGCTTACACTTCAGAACGTAAGGTATGCTGTTAATCGAGTTCTTAGATTAGGCAGTATACGGTTATTCTCATGGAACGACTGTTTGGGGTGAGCAGAAATATGATCAGAGGTGTTTTAGTGGTTAACATTTTTCAGGCTATCTAATTTGCTCCCTGGTCTAATCTGATACTTATGCTTAGCAGTGGGTTATGGAAAGCTGATGATAATTATGAATCTGACACAGGATAACGATTCATGAAACTTTTGGGTTTACAGGATGTCTTCAATATGGCCCCAACGAATTTATTTTTATTTTATTTTTGAACCTAAACTTTATAGAAAAAATTCTAGCGCGAGGTCTATATTCGCGGCGAACAACTAGTTACATGCGTATATCGAATTTGATTTGCATTAAATCTAACTACAAAAATATTAACAGCCTCAAATAAAATCATATTTCATAAAAAAATCCAGTAAAAATAATTACTTCGGATTTAAATTAGTCATACATACGAGTATAATTTCCATTTAAGTATCAAGTATGCATAAAGTTATACATGTGTATTTAAAAAGATGTTGACTGCACGTGTACTGAATATCACTTTCAAGATCAGTTTCATCAGCGTGATTTTTAAACATCAGCTCAATTTGTAAAATTGTTTTTAATACCTGAAACTATTACTAAATTACTTTAGTTAGTAATAATTAATTTATACTCAACCACTGTTAAAATTTAAAAGTATAAAATTTATGGTAAAATTTTAGAGTGTAAGTAAGTAGATACAAAATCATCTCCAATCAAAAAATATATAATGTATGTTGGGGTCAAACGTCGAATATATCTACTTAACATAATAATAAATCTTATACATTGTTAGAATGATAGTATGCAAATTATAAGATACACGAGTTCAAGTAGGTATGATATGATACTTTACAGAGACAGAAATTAAAGAGTTTGTTTTTTTACATTTTTTTTTAACATAATGGTGTTAACATATGATTTATAATTGACATATAGGGTTATTTTTTAAACTTTCTTTAATATACTACAATAAGTTATGTTAAGAAATGCAGATAAAGAAAAAATAAGAGTTTTAAATTGAAACTTGCTTAATATTGCCGAGTTGCTCGATTTTGTAAGTCGAAATGGTTCATAGTATATTTATTTATTAGAACTTTATAGTATCATGCTTTATAGTATCTTTAAAGTATCTAGCACCAATCAAAGGTAACAATGATCATTATACTTATTCATTCTCTCATTGCCTTTAATTAATTCTATCGCACCGCCTTATACTTTCTCGCCGATTTAATAATTATACTTAATCGATTACTAAATATCAAAAACATCTCGAAATTTGATAATTATCTACACCTTTTACATAATAATTAAGCCAGTGTATGAAAATTATTTGGTACCTACTTTCAAGTAAACAGTTCCAATCAGGCATAAAGTAAATACTTACTCGTAAGTGATTAGGATAAGCATAAAGGCCTAATCATCACAGATTGGCTCTTATCCCGAAATCAAGATACCACTTGGTATCTTGATTCTTCTTGATTTCGCTTTGTTTTCTAATTGCGTACAATCTAATTAATCCAGTAAATTCTTACGTAGCTAGTTTCTAAACCATGTTCTAAGAACAATGACAAAGTAATTGTTAACGATTCGTTCGGACTTCGGAAGAATACCGTGCCCCGTGACTGGAAATCCTGCGATTTGTCATTCAACTAGTATGAAGTAGGTATACTTTTAATAGGTAACTGTTGGTAGTTCGTAAAGAGAAAGTGATACATCGTCGTATTAAAATACAATAGAATTACAAAAATGACTAAATATTTGGAAATTAAGGTTATTTTTTATTAATAATTCTCTTTACCTATAAGTCTATTTTATCTTAATTAATATGTAAAGATGTCGAGTTTGTAGGTTTTAAATCGTTACTTTACTTTGGATGTACTACTTATTTGTACCTACTTTTCAAATCTGTGATAAAACCGCCTTTGTCGACTTTTTTTAAATATGGATGTTTTGAGTAGGTGTTAAACATACCTACTTATTTGAAAGTTGGTAGAGTCGAGCAATCTACCATGAGATCATTCCATACAATGCATATTATTACCCCTATATTCATTAGAATAAACGAACGTTTAATAAGGGGTAATATACATATAGTGCACATTTTCATGTAATTGTTTTCACACGTGGTGCCACATTTGCTGGTAGCTAATTAACCTTATAGATTTCGAATAATAAGTGGCTCACATCCACCGCATAGAGTCACACTATTAATCTAATTACCTTTTTGCCTTTATAAGATCATGGAGTAATTTCAAGGTAAGGTTAGAAGTTTTTGTCCAATGAAGGTCATTTGACCAAAGTAGTACCTATGCAACGTTATTTTTTTCTACTTGAGACTCTGTCTGCCCAGTTCAGATCCTATGTAGTTTGTGAAAAGAAAATTAAGGATTCAATGCCAAAGATGTTACGAAGCATACGTTGAAATGAGAAAGAAGAAAGAGATGAGCCTGACTCAGCAGTGAGACTAGTCTTTGGTGCACAGCATTCGATTGAGGATACAACCGTTAACCACAGAGAAAGAGATTTATATCGATAAAAGTTTCGGCTTCTGTCTTGTGCCTTAGAAGAAAAGGTTATGCCGTGACTTGTGGCCACTGCTGTTGCTAACCGGCTTAGCGCACTGTCTTATCTATTCTGTGCTGTCGGCATAACGGCAGCTTATGCGGAGGATGCATCATAAAAGAAACAACATAATAGGTTGGGGGAAAAGTTCCTTCGCATTGTATTACAAGTTCATACATACTATATGCGAAAAGACTTTTTCCCCAACGTCATATAATAATATTAGAAGTTGTAGTTGTAACGCATAGTTGATGAGAATAGTGAATCTTCTGGATTTTGATGGTGCAAAATATTGTCATTGCTATTCAGCATGGTAACGATTTGTACACGTAGATGTAAGTATATTTATGAATTTGAATAAATTAGAACTTTAGAATAATTTAAACATCGACTAATCATAAAATAACCTAATAAAAATAAAAGACATCAGATACTACACAAATTATATTAAAAAGTACAAAACGAATGCCCTATTTTAAAATTAGATATCTATTAAATATTTTTAGATAGGCTCTGGCCGATAAAAACTTATACCTGCCTGAGTGTATTTGAAATTTACTTTTAATAGAAAATCAAAGATAGGTAGGTCTCATTTGGTTTATCAGCGCGGCACTTCCGTGACAAATTGGGTTGTCTGTTGACCAATAACGTTTGATTTGAATACAAAGGAATTTAAAGTAACTTCCAGTGACTTTAGGTTTAATATGCGTTAGTCTTTGTTTATGGATAATCTAATTCCAAAGTCCTTAAAGTTAGTGTATTGCACCTACCTATAATAGTAATAATTTATATTTTAATTTACTCAGTATATTTCTTTGTTGAATATTATTATTTCTTATGCCTTATCTATTTTTTTTCTATCGAATAGAGTCATATCTGTACAAATATAATAAAAACTAGATTGGTTGTGGTACAACATGAGAATATTACCTATTAAATTAATAATTATTCAAATTGTCATTCAACATAATTTTTATCTATCCTCTATAATAAGTTCATGCAAACAATTTTGTAATTCGTAGTCTCGTATATGTAATTACGTAGGTATTTTTAAGAAGATCGATTAGGCAGGTATACCCATATACCTAAGGAAGTTCTATATATTTTATGTCAATAGAATATAAAACATTGAGGTGCGGTAGAAAAACACTTGCGTGAGCGGTGCAGAAAGCTTAAATGTACATGCCTCCATTAAGACGCATATAATAAACTTACATAAATAAATAATAAGAATAAACTTACAAATAACATACATAAATAAATACTGTCAAAAAGTATAAGAAGTTAGTGACGGTCGATATATCATCATGTTCAACATCTATGAAATATATTTTAATTAATAAATTGAGCAAAGTATGATTTGATACTTTAACTTCGTTCACATCACGGATTATTCACCTTATTATATCCTAAGCACTAGGTATACCTATCTATAATGTTTCTCGTACTTTCTAGGTAGGTTTATGTAAATTGGTCTTTCTTAACTTTGTTCACATTTGAAAAAAATAACACAAGGAGAAACGAGTTTAAAACGCCAAGTCACATCACTAATATTTACACACCTCATTGTCGACATTAGGGACGAGACTGATTGTTTACGAAGATCTATACAATTCGGTTTGTCAATACGAGATAAAGCAGGTATCAATTATATCACAATACTCACCAGCTGTTCGATTGCCGGTACGCAAGGTCACGTAAATCTCTGTCGTTTACAATCTTATCTCCCGAACTATTTGGTGATGAAATCTGTGACGGAGTGTTCACTGAGGTTTCTTTGTTATTTGCGGGCTGCGACACGCTCGGTTGATCACTGACTGAAGAGTCAGTTTCGCCATTTTCCGATAGCGTTGCAGCAGTTGCGACGGCTTCAGAAGGCGACAGTCCCGGAACGTGGTCGTTACAGTTCTCGTTTTCAGAAATAGTAGCCTTCGCCTCGGATTCTACCGCCTCTTCATCTCTACACTCAAGATGAGATTTTGATCTAAAGGAAAATCTTCTTCGGAACGACATTTTGTTTAATTAAATGAACGTGTTGTTTGCACTTTAAGTGTACATTTCACACTAGATACTTCTCAAAACAATATAATTACTCATTTGCAGTCTCAAACACAAACTTCATACGTAGGTACACCTTTGGTTAAATATTTAATACTTACGTATTAGTAAGCGGCAATATTTGTTTTTATAACTTCAAAAGCTGAAAACCGTTTAGCTTTTGACGATTCAGTAAAGTTCACATTGTACTTAAAACTACTTGTATATTTATCGTGATAAATGTCACAACGGTTTGAATGATATAAAGTAAATGACTAAAGGCGGGAACAATGAACAAATGTGACGACACCGTATAGCACTCCAATTAACCTTTTTCGTCATAATGGTATCAAATCGTTAGATAATATTACAATAATCGTTAAAATTTAATTTAAAATTAGTTTATAGTACTTACATACCTGTCGTCTGAATACTGCTGCATCGAAGGTGTACAATTGACTGATTTTGCGAGACGCTGGCTGTGGCGGTCGCTCAGCCAAGGGAATTCCGGCTTATACTTGTTTTGAATCTTTTTTCTCCACCACGGAAGTATGTGCATGATCGCGACTACGAGTGAACTTCGAACTGAACTATCTCTCGCGATACCCGAAACAGTGTGGTCACTTCGCCAAGTCAGACTAACCTGTACTGTAGTTTTTATTGAAAATTGATCGGTGTCGTGAATAAATTACCATAAATACTAACGTCACACACACATCACAATTACCTACAAAGGGTTCTACGAGTTGCTTTGAATCATTCAAATGGAAGTTGTGATAGACACTTTCAATTGTAATAAAATTTCAATAGTTGTAATTGCCTTTGTAACCTACACATTGTTTGAATTTGTATCAACATGTATTAATTTTGTGAATAGAACAATAAAGAGTAGGTACTTATATCTATCTATATATAGAGGTATGTAGAACTTATTACTTCCGATATTTATCTTATCTGTTAATTTCATTGGATCAATTTACTATACTGGAGGAAATACCTGCTAACCTTGCATAAGTATGTACGTAAGATTATTTGTGGTAGAGTTAGAAGTAAGTAAGTACTGCTAAATAATTATCCACTGTGTAGACAGAAATGCTTATATGGACTACCTTTTCTTACAATCAACACAAAAAACATTTTGAAATGAAATGGTGTATGTAGATCGGGCAACTGGCTGTATATAACTTAAGAAAATACCTATTTTCAGTTATTTTAACCGAAATAAAATATGCGTTAAGTATATCGTCAAAACCTTATGAGTCAATGTTATTTATTTGTGTTTGCATCACCTAAATATCGTTGATTTGAATATTCAGTGGAAGGGGTTCGCCACTGCCCATCCAAAGTAGCACCCTAGATCGCACTCATAGATATAAAAGAAAATGACTATAACAACAGGCAAAAAGTTTCTGTAACGTCTCGGTTGAATGGAAGAGATCTCTTTAAGAGATAAGTTCGCCGTTGCATTTATTTTTTAGTTTTTGTATTTACTGTATGTTATTTTCTGTGCAATAAAGAAACAAAAGTTTGTGCACGCAACAGCCTGCTCCGCCGTCTTACTGCCTCCAGAAGGCCAATCGCGGAGAAGTTAACCTATTTACCAAAACTTTTGTTAATGCAAAGTGATTTTCGTTCGAATTCGAATGATTTTCATTCGATATATTCGGTAAGTCGAATGATTTTCATTCGACTTACCGATTTTACATACTCAAAAATAGCCCTTGCGGTCGTGGTTTGGTTTCGGTAAATACGTTAAAGTTACCGCGATTGCCTTCCAGGTGGGGCGCATCACCTAACGTGTTGCGAACTATCTGTTTAGCACTTTATTTCTCTCGGCGGGCGTATAATGGGAAGGTCCAGCCGGTGAATAAAGAAACCTTTAAAAAAAATCATACATTACAATTATAATTTCATGCAAGTCACGCCTATTTATTTCAATACTAGCTGTGCCCGCGACTTCGTCCGCGTAACATTCGATTGCATACCTTCTTTCATTACATAATATAAGTCATTGCAGAGTTAGATCTTTAATGCTATAAATACCTATTTAAAAGGTTCAAGACGTCGCTATGTAAACTATTGCGACGGAATACTGTTTGGCATAAAAGAAAAAGTCAAACAATCGTGATTTGTACATGAACATTATCCTCCCATAAACTCTTTCCAGACCTTTGAAAGCATGATTCGAGTGTGAAAGGTTCATTGACAACCACCAGTTGGTAGCAGGAATGCTAAACTTGAAATGTACCTATTTTTAAGAAGTATTCATTTGATTCACCGGCATTCGACTACAATGTCACTTTACGAGAAGGACTTCCCCCTGCCTTTGCCTATTTTAGGTTTCGAATCCATGTTGGTCGATGTAAAGTCGGGAATTACTGATGACGACAGCACACAAAATCAGTGCGAGTGTGGTTTCTCTCCTCAAACTATGGCGCATCTGCTATCTTGTGATAGGTGAAATGAAACGAATAGGTATAGGCGCCTAAACCTGCACCATGAGGGAAAAGTATACCTACTTAGCCTCTCACAGAGCTGTTTAGGTGGCTTCTTTCTGGGTCGGGAGAGTTGTATCATGATAAGGCCCATTGAAACATGGACGGAAATGGCGGCCACCGAGACTTCTCCGACCGGAAGTGACGTAGGCACTCAGCGACACATCCAATTTGTGTTGTAGCTCGAAAATTTATATGACGAAGTATCTTCCGTATCCACTCAAAAAGTCACAATTTTAAAAACGATTATGACATCGCGATCGGTCGCGACGCGATTAGTACGAAAATTGACCGTTTTAAGTAATTTTAATCGAATATGACTGACGTAGTGATCGAGAAAACAGGACGAAATTTCAATATACATTTGCGTCTGCGACATTTTTTTCTGGCAGTTTCTGCATAACAAGCATTTTTTAAAAATAGAGGTTTATATTTAAATCATTATAGATATTTAACATACAAAGCTTTTTTGAAACACACAACAATCTTCTTTACGAGTTAAAATGGCCATTGACTGCACTATATAAAAGCCAATACTTTGCCATCTCTAATTGACCGGTGATTCACTATGTTAAGTCTTCAATAGTGCAAAACATTCAACATTTAGGCATTTTTTGAGAATCAGCCTCCAGACAACTAATTTTTCCTAGACGTAACTACTAAAAGTACCGCCATACTAACTACGATAATAGTAAATATCATTATATTTACTATTATTGTTTATATATGAGCACAAAACGCTCAGAGCAAAATAATTTACGCTTTGAGTTCCCAACTTCGGTACTGACAGAATAAGAAGAATTTCGTTATTCTTTTAAATTAAATAATTTAGGCGTCACTTTATTCTTGTGCTTTATTCTAATCAAGTTTTTCAAACAATGATCCTGGTGGAAATTAATACTAAATTCGAGAAGAGGATGGTACGGTTGTGCCGCTTTTTTGCTCGACTTGGCGGCGGCACTGCCGTGCCCCCAGATATAAGTAGTTGCTGTAAAAAAAATCGAACGTCTATTAAATATGACAATTAAGTACTGTCGTTTACAGGAAAAATACTTATGAAAATCCTTCTTATAAACACGAATAAAAAGGTCAATGGCTTTACGTGGCGTTGATCAACAAGGAGCCTTCGTGGCTTGAGGGTCGATCATCGCATCGGCGCATGTGGAATTGATATTGCCTGTTTTGGTGCAGTGAATCTGCAAAAACCTGTTTGAAGGTCAATTCATCTGGGTGTCGGTCGAGTAAAGTGCAGAGGCATTTTTTTCCCGGAAGTAAGTATTTAAAAATTGAAATTTTTTGGTAGATAAGTTTGTACCTAGTTTATGAATCAGTTTTTATTATACTTACTTAGTTACTCACTCTTAGTTAAACGAATCTTGGAAAATTAAGAAGGTATATGGCCTTAACACCGAATATTTACCTACCAACAGCTAATGCAGGTTTCCTCTTATTGGCGTTCTGCTAATGTGGGGGTTTTATTGTAGGTTCGACCAGTTTCTTTCGAAATAGTACATATAGAATTTTTGGTGTTTGTATAAGCGAGATAAGGTTAATAGTTACGTAGGTATTTACAATCGCGGAATTAAACTTTATTTCCACTAGTTCTGTTGAGTAGTTTTGTGCATAGAACTAGAATTGTACATAAGTCACGGCGATATATTCGGGATATGAGGAAAAACCATTTTTTTTTTATAAATAGTATAAAATAATATTCTTAAATAAGTCAACTCTAGCATAGTCGATCCATAAGTCGTGCGTTAAAATTTGGGATTTGAACCCACGTTTATGGATCGTCTGGAGATAGACGTAGGTACCTACTTAAACATTTGCCATACAACACATTGCCGGATTGAATCAAGATTATTCTGGAGTGCTATTCTTGAAGAATGTGACTCAAGCAAAAATCGCCGAGTAGATTATTCATTCGACATATATGTCATACAAATCAAAAATAGCTGTCCTGTGCCTTGCTTCTAGTCCCGAACATAAATCATTTATTGTTGTTAAAAAAATCAAAGACGAGGGATATTTAATAAACACAGTCGCTGGATTTTGAATGGAATATTTAGTCTCCTTACTATCTGCTAACATTTCCCAAACAAATAAATTGCTTACGCAGTCAATAGCTACAGCCTTTGAAATATCTTATGGTAGAGTCGTACTGTACTTCTGTTCTGTCTGTGGTTGATGCACAATTTGATTTTACGTTAACATCAGCAAAATATTTTTTTCAGTAGGTACTACCTAGATATAATATGTAAATTAGGCGCACTACTTAGGTACTTTCTACAGAGTTCCCGTTAGGTGTGCTGTGCAGTGTGCACAGTGAAATATTATCGACTGAGTTAGTTTTGTATGTCAAATCCGTAAAGTGCACCTTAAGCGGAATGTCCATATGGATTGAGGAGCCACATCAGATTTTTATTTAAACGATTTTCTATTATTTAGTGGATGATGAAATAAAGTCCTGACGTCAGGACTGAGAGCCACCTTTAAATGACTATAACTTTTTATTTAACAAAATTTGGGCTACTAAATAACGCTGTATGTTTCAATCCTTTTGGAACAAGACATTTTGGACATTTAAGTAGCAGATAGTAAAGTACTAAATGCCGCTAGCAACTATATTTTTGCAAGTATCGATTTCAGTATTTTTTAGGGTTCCATAGTAAACAAAAGGAACCCTTATAGTCTGTCTTGCTTGAAAATATATTTTCGCAAGTATCGATTTCAGTATTTTTTAGGGTTCCATAGTAAACAAAAGGAACCCTTATAGTCTGTCTGTCCTAGGTTTTTCTTAGAGACTATAAGACCTAGAAAGCTAAAATTAGTAGAGCAATGCAAATCACTCACGCGGAGAGAACTGTAAAATAAAATTGTAAAAAATATTTTCTTTGGGTACCTCAGTTATGTGTAAAGTGGGGGTTGATTTTTTTTATATGGGGGCCCTGCCACACGAAGTAGATGTTAGGAGTGTTGTAGTGGTATCTTCAGTGAAAATGCATAAATCCGAAACTTCACAGAATTATATATAAAATACTGATTTCCACACATTAATCATATAATAGAATTGTTTGTTAGGTACTTAAAATAAAAAAATACACAAAATATAAATGGAGATCTTGCTCTTGAGATATGAAAATGGAAAGTGATGAGTTGACGTGAAAACAATTTGGATAAAAAAGAAGATGATTCGAAAAATGAAATGATTTTAAAATGAAAATGTGGTGACGGATGGTTATGAAATGAAAAAGTATGAAGAAATGAGGAACGATGCAAGCGCATAGTTACATACTTATACCAACAAGTTATTGTGATATCAAATCAGAGTAGTCCACACCCAGCGGTGACCCCTGGTAAAGGGGTGGGTGAACAATTTTATACTCGTAGTTTCAATACCAAATTGTTCAAATCGGCCAAAGATGACAGGAGGGTTTCGCTACCCATTCAATTCCTTTTCCGTTTAGTCTACATTGGACATCATAGTCTAGTTTCGACATATTCTGCATTTGACAGATTCTTCGTAAGATCTAAGTATGTATGTAAAATTCTTTATTGTACATAAAAGAAAACAGACATATTCTATATTGGATAGATTTTTTATTCATTATCATTAGATTCCTTTTTAAAAAATCTGTCCAATATAGAATCTGTCTTATGCAGAATCTGTCAAAATAAAACTATGATGTCCAAAGTAGAATCTGTCTAATGTAGACTAAACGTCCTTTTCGAACATATTGTACTTTATAACTTTGCATACCTAAAATTATTTTTAGGTTATCCTAATGCTCAGCAATGAGCAAAAAAGATCTGTAAAATGAATGTAAGTCACACACTTTAATGGCTGGTATACACACGATCCAGTGCGGCGATCCAGTTCACAGACACCAAATCCACCCCACACACGCAAACAATTTACTCACACATTTAAATAATTGTTTGTATGTGTGTGTCCGTGAAATCACTGGATTGCCGGCACTGGATCGTGTGTAAACCAGCCATAATTCGAATGAAGATTTTGAGCCTTCTTGTCAAATCGTGTCTGTCTCAGCTGTCTGCGAACTTCTATTGCATCAAGGAAAATTACCATAATAAACAGATAATCAAGATCACTAGTCACGTAACCTATGCAGCGATGAAAATTAGGTTTAATTGCATTTGACCTAAGGTCTCTGTAATTATAACTATGTCAACTAGGTGTCCATAAAATGAAATGATTTTTCTATCAAATTATCGACGTTAATTGTTCATTTTGACAAAGTTACACTTAAAAATATGTAGTAATTTCAATATGTACTTATTTCGTTTTCTTAGTTATGAATGGCAATGTAAAATTTAAAATATATTCAGGTAAAACACAAAAAAAAATTATTGAACATTTATTAAATTACAAAAACTATGCAGTACAATTAAATGTCTATCATTTGAATGCAATATGATACATAATGGAATATAATTCAATATAAATCCATACACGCCTTGAAAAATGTTTCAAGGCGTGTGTGGATTTCCTAAATACAAAATATTTAAAAAAACACAATGTAAAGATTACAAGTATTTTTACTAATTAACTAATCAAAGCTTGTTATTTGTAACATACTTATTACTATTTCTCTTAACTATAATACTATTTTAACACACATTAATAAGGTGGTATCAAATTGTGAAAGATTATTTTAATTAAAGTGAGCAGTAGTTAATTACAAGTTATTAAAAGCTTTGAAATCTTATTTAATTACTAACATCTTCAATTATAGTCATCATGTGCAAAACTTTTTGAGACATATATTTTTTTAAGTTGTACTTGGTGGTTTAAGATGGTACTTAACTATTATGGAACATGTTTTTGCTCTTTGTTTTGGATACAAATAGTTTTTATCTCCAATTCTATAACATTTTATACAGTACAAAAAAAAAAAACAATAAGTCAGTTTGAAGTCCCAAGAATGTTAGTGCAGTCTTAGTACTAACTAAATTACATAAAGAAAACAAAAAATCCTATTCTTTAGACATACAATATATTTCTGGGTATTCCTTTAAAAATCCATTAAATAGATTCAAATTATACTCCAAACTTATAATCTACTCGAGTACCAGAGTATGGGAAAAATATCTGTATGACTCTTCACTTAATTTATGAATTGTTAATTAACCTCTGTTAATTGTTTATCTAAACATAATGCATATATTCAAGTGATATTATATTATAGAAAATAGATCAACATTTCATGTATATGTATAATCAACTTCTTTTTTTTATAACTATTGACATGATCCTTAAGGGAAAAAGGTTTATTAATATGGACTGAGTTCAAGGTTCAGGTTTTAATTTCTCTGATAGTTAAAAAAAGTATGTCTAAAGTGTTTAAATAGTACTAATAAACTTAAAAAAAATAACAATATCCTATAATTCTTAGAGCACCTTAACAAATATATGCTCATCACAAGTATGGACAAACAAATAAGGTACCAATGATGGGAATGCTAGGAAGATATATTTTATGTATGCAACATTACAATCATATTTTTTATTTACTACTTTTTATTGCCTGTAGAAACAACTTTTTGTAGTTTATTTTAATTTAAATCTTTATCCTGAAATTAAAATCCAAACTAAAGTTCGAAACAAATAGATCACATGACCTTTAATGAATGCAAATCCTCATTCAAAGTGTAATCAGGTATGCCATAATTTAAAGCCAATACAATATTTACTGAGCCAATTTTGGCGGACACATAACTACTATTAAAAGAAAAATTATTGTTTATCTTTGAATTAATTTTAAACTAATGCACTGCCTATTTAAATAAAAATTTACATAAAATTACAGGATGACCATTTAATAGGCCATTGTAACACAGTCAAAACAACCAATTTAGGATAGAATAAATTTTGATCCTAGTGTTTATGTGTCTTACTACAATAGTAAAATAGGAATGTTAATAGATATGCAAATGCTTAGTCCAATCTTACAACTTATGGTATAAATGTTGTTCACTGAACATCAGTCTTTTAATAATCTTAATTTGTCAGTGAACACTTCTTAGTTAATCAGTGCAGTTATAATTCAACTTTGTCACATTTTAGTAGAAGCTTCCAGGGAGCGCAGGAGGGGTGCGCGGGCCATATACTAGAATCTGTCTTTAGATGAATGCATGTCGTTGTTGGCGAGGTACTGCAGCTCTTGCAACTCTTGGAACTTGTCATGATCCCTGATGTGTGCATAGTTGGCTGACAAGCACATTAGATAGTGCACTAAGCTCAAAATCACAAGTACACAGGACACCATTGCCAGTATGAACATAAATTCTGCTTTTTCTACATAATCTTTACAAAAAAGTTTAACTTTATGCGCTTCACATATTCTCATATCCTCTTGTTTAACAACTGATGGGAACATGAAATCAAATTGTGTGAAGTCAATACAAGTCGACAAATCTATATTTTTCGGTTTTGAGCAAAGTTTCCAGAAGATTGTGAACAAGAATGTCGTTATCACTAAGAATCCCAGCAATATGATCCAAACAAATGTCAAGATGTAGGTGATGACCATAAAAACGGCACAGGATATTCTTCCTCCGACTCTGGCTCTCCACGCCCTGTAGACTCTTTGTCTCGTTGCACCTGTTGTGAGACATCCTAAGCACAAGAGCATGAAACCTAGTGCTGCCATGCAAGCACTGCCTACTATAAAAATCATTTGCAGGGCTTCGATCCAAATCAATCTAAAGTGAAATACTTCGTCGAACATAAGGATTGAAAGGGAAGATCCTCGATACATAGTGCCACAAAACACCCCCACGCCCAAACAACACATTATCGTAGCAATTAGCGTCGCATGAGGAACCCTCGTCAGACAGGCTTGGCACGCTTCACCCATTTTGTTAAACCAAAAGAAAGATATTAATTTGATAGGATGTATCAACACAAACCAAATATTTAGGAAAAAAAGATATGTAGCTATTGAAATCTTCGTCAATGAATCACAAATTAACACAACTGTCAAATCGGGTATACTGTCATGTCATGTCATGCGTAATAAGTGCGTTTTTTTAATGGGTTTTACGGCCATGGATACAAGTCCTTTATAGCCTTCTTAATTTTTCTATCTTCTTCAGTCCTATAGTGTGGTTTCGTCAAGTCTTAGTCAAGGTTATGTTTAAGAATACGGGGGTCAGTGAAGTTGTAGAAAAACTGCACATCGCTAAGTGCTTTTGGCAACAAACATGAAATCAAATAAATCAAACACTGTATCACTTCCCAACACTCACGCTTGTTATGGAACACCTTGCGATTAATTATCTATCATTGCTAGCGCAACCACTCAAAAAATTAAGGAAAATAAAATACAGCACCGATACTGCTCTTCACAGCTTCCCGCCAAAGTCCCACACACAGACAAAAGACGGTTATGCATGTCACAGTCACAAAGACATTTTTATTTATAGTGTTTCATGACTTTTACTTGACGTAAGCTGACAGCTGTGTTGACTAATTTGTGCATCATGTAAAAACAGAAAGATTATTTTTATCCATTTCTATAAACTAAATTGAAATTCAGTGGAAGGAGTAACTGTAAAAAACAAGAAAGTGTGCTGTGACGTCACTGTCACTTAATTTCGAGCGTACAAAAGAGAGAGAGAGACGTCCGGTCCTCATCACGCTTCCACTTTTCTAAAGAAAAGTTAGTAAGACAAAATTTTAAATGCTAATTACTGCATAAAACTTTTAGTGTATATTTTTTTATATACAAGTTTGAACACAGTGAAGAAGCCTATTTTTACCTGGCTTCTGACTAATTATGCGTAGTAAAAGTCATTAAAAAGATAGACACTGTCAATGTCAAAAGGACGCCACATCAACAGGTAATGTCAAAGTTAAAATGACATTATGATATGATGTTTGATTTGAATTGAATCACTAAAAATGTACCTATTTGGAAAAGAAATCAGGTAGAATTTCTTAATTCTTATTCGTATTGAAAGTTATAGTCATCTGTGACTTTATTTGAAATATTAAAAATACCGCTAAAGTAATTAAAATATGGAAGCATTATATCATCAGACAAGTCAACTTATCCAAGAAACTTCTGATCTATTTATTAGATTAGAGAAGGATCCAGATCGATGCGAAGAGGTTGAAAATGAAATTCAATCGAAAATTAATGCAATAAGTTCGTAAGTGCCTTGTAATATTTCTTTGAAGCTCTTAGTTAACCCAGATAAACTGTTCGGTTTGATAATTACTGTCATATGTTACAGCTCTATGCCTATTGTCTTTCGGAAAACTACTTTAATTTTAGGTAGGTATATAAACAATACAATACAAAACCCTTTATTGCATCAGAAAAAATATAAAGAGATGTATATTTATAGAGGTATGAAGTACAAGTAAAACAGAGTTTATTTTACTTGTACCTCGGTCAGACTGGATTCTTTGAACTAAAACATTCCCAAGAGGGAATGCTGGAGGCGCGTTATACTTTTTTTTCTGAAATATCTTGTATGTAGTGTAGATATTCTTTTTTTGTTTTGTTAATGGGCAGATTGGTCTTCAGGTCTATCTTAAGTCAGAACTGACAGATTTTTCTGTGTGATTATTGTGTAAAAAAGTAAAATAATACAAATTGTGAAGTTTTCTTTCATATTCTTTACAGAAATTGTGAGAAACTGGATATATATGTTTACAAAACTCCAATTAATCAAAGAGCAATGGCAAAAATGAGAGTGGACCAATTAAAATATGACAATAAACATATACAGGTATGAAAAAACTTATCCTTTTGGGTCTTTAACAAAATACAACAATAAAAAATTTATCCCATTCTAATTCTTTGTCTAAGCGTGTTTTTCTTAGTTGTATCCACAGCTTACATTTCCGCGCCTAGGTACATTGTAAGTTATGGTCCTAGATTTGGTGTCAATAGTTATTACAATGGGTCAACTGCCACCGTGACCACCGTGACCACCGTGACCCTATTTTACACATCCCATTTTAATAGGATTGGTATTTATAATTTAATAATGATAATTTCTTTATCTATATATATAAGAATTAATGACACTTTTTGTTGTAATTTTATAACTCAAGAACGGGCTCACCTATCCAAACCAAATGTTTAGGCTTTGTTCGGACTATTTTAGGTTAATGTGAAGTTTGCACAAAATCGGTCGAGCGGTTCTTCATTTATCACTTTATACGTAGCGAAGCACGTACAGGGCCGCTAGTTATTAAAACAAAGTCACTTTCTGCTGTCTGTCTGTCCCTATGTTTGCTTAAATCTTTAAAACGCAAAGGATTTTGATGCTGTTTTCTTTAAAAGAAAGTGTTTCAAGAGGAAGGTTAATATGTCTAATTCATGCATAATATAGTAGAGAAACACTGATAATTTGTGAGGTTTCTGACGTGAGGTCGTTAATTTAACACATTTTTGGCGCTTACATTGCAAACGCTGGCTTAACCCTGTGAGATAGATCAAAATAATGTTCTACAGTATTATAGATCTTACAAAGGTCTACAAAACACTCCATGATACCATATGTCTAACTATTGCAGTTACATCACAGCAACTAATTTTTAAGTGAAAATTTGCAACAGTAACGCCTTCACAAACTAGGCTACATTATTTGTTTCACGGTATTGAGCCTTATCCAAATAAATCATTTCATATTCAAGACTGTTTTAATACCTGTAGATTACTCTTTGAATGAAATAAATCGGACATTCCAGTTCAAAGACATTACGGATTTTGTTTTGAGTTTCAATCACTTGCACACTAATATTATAAATGAGAAAGTCAGTCTGTCTGTCTGTCCGTCTGTCTGTCTGTCTGTCTCTTACGCTTTCACGGCTAAACTGCTAAACGGATTTTGATGAAATTTGGTATGAATATAGTTGAAGACCCGGGGTCAAACATAGGCTACTTTTTAACGCAGGCGGAGTTGCGGGAAACAGCTAGTAAGAAATAAATGTAAAAGTAAAAAAAAAAAAAACGGATGTGGTCCACCTGCAAGCGGATACTGTATACGTCAGTCTTATAACTGAGTAATTCGTAAGACTAACTTTGAGCAGCTCGTTAGTCGCACGCGACCCGCGTATCCGTAGCGAATGCGCGTGTCAAGCGACGACGTGACGCGACCGGTATTGGATTGGTCGTCATTTAGTGGCATTTTCTATCTTGAGCTCTGCCGTGCTTCGGAAGGCACGTTAAGCCGTTGGTCCCGGTTGTTATCGATAGATAGCAGTCGTGAGGCTCTGTCAGATGCCTTAGGGCAGCCTAAAAAAATCTGACCGTGTTGGCCACTAACACACCTCGGGTCATGTTCCTGTTGATCTGAATGCCCTGTAAAAGGGTTACAGAGGTCAGACGGCAGTCGCTCTATTGCATTAACCGGTTCCGCCAAATCTAAGACCATGACTTACAGCGTACCCTAGGCTCCGAAGCGTATGCTGACCACGCAACTAGGAATGCACGCTAGGATGATGATGATGTCAGTCTTATAACTACTGGAATACTGGGAGTATCATGTGTGCAACTCACTGAGCGCATGTATGAATTAAAATCATTTTTATCTACAGGCATCATTAACAAATTCCCAAAACAAAAGAAAAAGAAGGGAGCAAGAACGATTTGACAGAGAACAGTTGCTGAGTCGAAGGTTCGGCCATGATCATACTGAGATCAATGTGGATTTCTTAGCCCAGGAGAGAAATTCTTTACACAATTCACATAGAAATGTTGATGAAATGTTACATACAGGTATGTCAACAAATGAAAGATACACAACAACGCTTGAAGCAGGGCAGAAACAAGTGAGTAAGCAATATGGCGCAATACAAGCTGTAAGGTTAGGTGACATGTCACTTGCTCACTCGTTTTTGCTTTGCTTTAAGGGATGGTGGTAAGCTTCCTGTGCCTAATGTGGCCCACTGTACTTTAAAAGATTGTAACGTGTCAATTTTTTCGTTTGTTGTTTATTTCGAAATACACAAAACAATATAGACAAATTTGTAAAAAAATCACATTAATAAACCTTAAATATCGAGCAATATTACAAAGTTAAATTTACATTTAATGTGCAATGCGAATATCACACGCTCATACATACTAGTGGTACTGTGTGATGACGTCAAAAAACAAAAGATATTGGGATCTTGTTGTACTTAGATTAATAATTGGTCTCGCGCGCTCGACTAGATACCGTCGGCATACTAGAAAAATTCGGCAACTACGCCGAATTCGGCATACTTGCGGCATATCCGCGTCAGTCACGCCGCGACCGACGAGTGAGTTGGATGTTTAGATAAATTTAAAATTTAATGTAGTCAAACTGTGTAAGAATAATACTAAAAGAAATAAGAAAGATACTGGTACATTGACAATACAATACTTATTGTATAATTTCGAAATATGGACATAAATTACTCACGAAAATAATATAAATATAGCGCGAAGTACCGCTCGGTGCTCAATGTTGCCGTGTATTAAAAAATCCCAAATTCCCCGAGGTTTCGATTTTTATTATTTAGATATTTTGTTTTTTAACTCCCGACCCCAAAACCCAAAAGAGGGATGTTGTTATTTTGACTTTTTCTGACAATTTTGTCTGTCTTTAACATCTTATTTCTTTTATGCTGGTCTGGGAGAAAAAATAAATACGTGGAATGTAGGTACTAGCTGCTTCTCTTCCCGCGCAGACCATATAAGCCGGCCGAGGTAGTGGGCGAAAATCGAAGAACCATACCTATCAGTAGGCGATGCGACTAGCAACCTATCACTATTTTGATTCCATTTCCACTTTACGCCCACCAACATTCTAAATATGGCCTTTGGGTAGTTGGTACCTCGTAGGGTATTGTTGCCGGATAATCGATTAATTGAATTGTTTTTTTTTTTTTTTTTTATAATCTAGGGTATCGAAAGTATTGATATAATAAATTTAATCGATTTTTGACAATTAATCGAAAATAATCGATTATTAAATGCAATACCAAACAATTAGTCGATTATTGAAATGGGTCGATATAAATTATATCGATTTAATCAACATAGGTGATTACCTACCAATGGTAATTAATCGATTATGTATCTATAGTATCGATATAATCTAATCTGTAGTATTGATTTTTGAGAATTTATGAAAAATAATCGATTAATGGATTAACAATAATACCAAGCATTTTAGGCACCGGTACTATACAGATATACCGGAACTCGGCGGCGGGATGTACAGCGGGCATAACACTAATCATCGTCATTCAACTCATACAGAAAAAATATTGTACTTACAGAAATATATTATCGATAGTATCAATATCGATACTATCGATATATGATCACTATCGATACCTTAGATTATATTTTCAACTATCAAAGAATCAATTATTATTCGATGTGTAATCGATTTTACGGCAACACTGCTGTATGGAAAAAGGCCATGATAATATGTATGTGCTAGCTGTTTCCCGCAGCTCCACCTGCATCAAAAGGTAGCCTATGTTTGACTCCGGGTCTTGAACTATATCCGTACCAAATTTCATGAAAATCAATTCAGCGGTTTAGTTGTGAAAGAGTAACAAACATCCATCCATACTTACAAACTTTCGCGTTTATAATATTAATAGGATGTGTATGTCTATTTATTTATCTGTATTTAAACCCGGGTTCCAACTAAAAAGAGGTCAGTAATCAATTAGCTCCAAGCTAAATAGAAAATTAAAGTAACGTTTAACATACTGTACTGTGTAATAATAAATCAAATGAAAGTTTTTTTGCAATTTTAGGATTCTATATTTCGATTTATGTTCGAGTGAAACCACTACCATTGATACTCGATTAATCGCAACAATGGAAGCAATAAACTCGGCTGCAACTCGACGGGACTGGCGGAAAGGTGGAGGCAACACTAGTACTATCGTAGAAAGTGTGAATAGTGAGCAAATGGTAGGGGATTTAAATTTGGAATGGCAGGTTGTCCGTAACAAGTCTGCCAAGCGTTATAAGTTAATAGGGCAAAGAGGATGCGCTCCTCCTGTTGCGAACGGTAAATTCAAAGCAGCTGATATTAAAGTGCCTTTATTAATATCTAATGTTAGTAAAGATGTGTCTGAGGACGATATTATCAATTATATAAGAGACAAAACAAGTGAATGCGTTATTCTGAAAAAAATAAATATGAGAAAAACAAAAATGTATAATTCCTTTAAATTGTATGTTTCTTGATTGAAAATTGATTTGTTTATGGATGATAAATTTTGGCCGAATGGAATAACGTTTAGGCGTTTTGTGCATTTTATGTACAGAACGAAACCTAAAAATGTGGATATTTAGTTAAAGTTAGACATATGTTTTTTTGCTATGAACCTAAGCCTATCCAAATTTATGAACTTTGTAAGCTTTAACTGTTGCTTTGTCACACGCTCATTTAATGACCTGCAAAATATTTGTGAAAATTCTGACTTGTGGCCTTACAGGAGACATGTTTACTTCCGCATGATGTTTCACTTTTAGGTACTATCTCAAATGATTTTGAATATACGGGAAAGAGTGCTGTAGACACGTCGACTGGCCCTTTGGTAGGTAGGCCGCACGGAGGAGTAGCTATTTTGTGGAGAAAGGGCATTTTTGATAACGTGGCTGTATTAAAATGTAATAGTGACCGCCTGGCCGCCATTCGGGCCACTGTTAGACAGCGTACTATTATCGTGTTCTCTGTATATATGCCCGTTAATTTGGAGTCTAACTTGCCTATATTTCTGGACGTATTATGTGAAATAAATGCAATTGTAGAAAGTGAAAAAGTTGAATCTGTATTTATTCTATAAGATTTCAATGCACATCCCAATACTCTGTTCTACAGTGAACTATGTAGTTTTTGCTCTGATCTTAGTTGGATATGTGCGGACACAGAGAAATTGGGTTTGCAGGCTGATGTCTATACGTATACAAGCGCGGCTCACGGTAGTAGGAGATGGCTGGATCATTGCGTAGTATCGGAATCTGCATGGCGGACTGTGGTCGAGGTGGAGGTTATAGAGGACGTTTTTGTATCTGATCATTTACCTTTGTGGATTAAATGTGACTTACATATTGTTAGACCAAAATTAACTTCACTTGTCCCCCCCCCCCCCCCCCCAGAATTCAGTTATATGGGGCGAAAGGAATGATGAACAAATATCCTTATATCATGACCTTTGTAACAATAGCTTACGTTCCATTGACTTTCCTCACGAGTTCACAGATTGTAGCCGCGGATTTTGTAATTTGAATGATCATAAACTGGTATTAGATAGGTTATATCGAGATATTGTGTTTACCTTAAGTGACGCGGCCAGTAAGTAGTAAGCAGCGTGACAGTAGAACAAACAAAAGGGGGCATGAATGTGGGTGGAATAAGCACGTTCATGAGGCACATAGGCAGGCCAGGCTACACTATCGACAGTGGCTTGCCTACAATAGGCCGACATCAGGTCCGATTTTTGATCAAATGAATGAATCACGTAAAGTTTTTAAAAGTAGATTGAAATGGTGTCGGCAAAATCAAGAACAACTAAAAATGGATATTCTAAGTAAGCATAGATCTTCTAAAAATTTTAGTCAGTTTTGGAAAGCGACAAGGAAGCTTGATGTAAAGCCTGGCCTTCCTGCGAATGTGGAGGGGGTAAGTGAGCCGGCACAAATAGCAAATATGTTCAGGGACCATTTTACAGTGGATCCTCCTCTGGGTCTTTCAGGCGTCCTTCGGCTAGATGATATGCACGCATGCAAACGGAAGGCTTCGCTGATATATGTCACCGCTAAGGAAATAAGAAATGCTATTAATAACATGAGTGGTGGCAAATCTCCTGGTCATGAGGGTATCAGTGTGGAGCACCTAAAACATGCGGGTGGTCCTTCCGAGTGTGCTGGCTCTGTTCTTCACAATGTGCATAAGTCACTCTTATCTGCCAAATGACCTATTAAAAACGCTAGTGGTACCCATTGTGAAGAACAGAACAAGTGATGCCTGTAGTAAAAGAAATTACCGGCCGATTTCGCTGGCAACCACCATTGCTAAGGTGTTGGACAGTGTGCTTAATTCTTATCTGCAAAAATATGCAAAACTAAACGACGCACAGTTCGGGTTTCGCTCGGGCCTGTCTACGGAAAGTGCAATAGTAAGTCTTAAGCACACTGTTCAATACTATACGGATCGTAGGACGCCGGTGTATGCCTGCTTTCTTGACCTCTCACAGGCTTTCGACATGGTCTCATATCATCTGATGTGGCGAAAGTTGGAGAGCAGGGGTATACCGAGTGAACTATTGAGCCTGTTCAAGTTTTGGTATGCCAATCAAACAAACTACGTGAAGTGGGCTGGATCCCTTTCTGAAGCATATGTGTTGGGGAGTGGAGTGCGACAGGGTGGCTTGACTTCTCCTACTCTTTTCAATATATATGTGGATGATCTCATCGTTGAGCTGAGCAGCATGCGTGTCGGCTGTAGGATTGATGGAGTCAGCATCAATAATATAAGTTACGCGGATGACATGGTGCTGCTTAGCCCTACGGTGGAGGGATTGAATAGGCTTCTGAGGGTCTGCGAATCTTACGCGATCAGACACGGGCTCTCGTATAACTTGAACAAAACTGAGTATATGGTGTTTAAGGCCTCTGGTAAATATCCTGCTCACCCACAAGTCACCCTCAACGGGGTGCCGGTCAAACGTGTGACAAAATTTAAATATCTAGGGCATATACTTATTGACGAACTTCGGGATGATTGTGACATAGACAGAGAACGTAGGGCTCTGGCGATTAGGGGAAACATGCTGGCTCGCAGATTTTCGCGTTGCACCGAACAAGTGAAAATCACTCTTTTTAAGGCATACTGCCAAAACATGTACACCGGAAATCTGTGGGTTAGTTATTCCAAACGTGCACTGAATACTTTAAGGATTCAGTATAACAATGTCTTGAGGATGTTGGTGGGACTGCCTCGTTTCTGTAGCGCTTCGGCAATGTTTGCCGAATTTCTTACCGACAGCTTCGCGACTATCATTCGCAAAAAAACATCATCGCTCATTTTCCGAGTACGGGGCAGTTGCAACAGCATCCTGAGCACGCTAGCGGACAGATACACGTCCCCGCTATGGCGATGTCTGGTTAGAAGGGTGATAATGGAGGCTCACACACCTCTGTGATCACCTTTGTAATCAATATTTTAATTTTATTTTAATATTGCTGTGGTCATTCTTGTGGTCACAAATCTTACTAACATAGATTAAGTATGTACTAACAAATATGGACCCATGTTGTCTGAAAATAAAGGACTTTTATTTTTTATATTAGAATTATAAAATAAAGTAGTCAAAAATTAACCATTTCCCCTACCTTATCTCCGAAACTATCGATTCCAGAATTTCGATGCATAAATTACAGAAAAACCTATGAGTAAATTTTAAATTTGTTTAGGAGGTCCAAATAGAGAAAAATAAATAATCGTACAGAACCCTCTCCACGCGAGCCGACTCACACTTTGCCAGTATTATTTTAATTTCATTTTAAAGGATTTGCTGAGCTTCTTTTTATAATACGTAACAAGACCACAGCAATTAATAATTTTCCCATTGGTCGGGCACCAATCAAGTAGCTGGCAACACCATAATCGACGCTAGTGTGCGTCTTTGCACATTGTTTTACACACACTTTCCTATTAAGTGGCCGCATTCTGGAAACTGATTTTTCTTCACAGCGCGGTATCTAGTCGTAGCGCCGCGGAGACCAATTATTAATCTATGTTGTTGTACATTTCTGCGAAAATTGTATTTTGCGGTTGGAAATTAAAGACAAGAACAACAAAATATATTTCCTGACTAAAAAGCTACCTATCTATATCTATATAAAATATTGTATTATGTCAAATGATCCGTCGCAAACGGGCTCAAACGACGAATTACTCAGGCTTTACTGTTTTCATTTTATAATATTTTTATTTTATTACTTCTACGTCTTTTGCGACCCGGTAGAAATTTGGAGAACGCCAAATGTGCAGCAACCTATCTTGAAAAATGTATGACATATAAGTCGTATGAAAATCGATGTTCTATTGTGTAAGTCAAAAAATGATTTTTTTTACTTACACACTAGAATACTGTGTGGAACTGTGGCTGTGGATCATTAACTGCATTTTTTTTAAATACATATAAGTGCAGGTATATCTCGTAGTAGGAAAATGAAACAAGAATTTGATTATTGTATTAAACTCCTTAAAATCTTATCAATAAACAGTGCCGACACCTCTACGTACTTCTTTACGAGTATCACTCTGGTACCTGGAGCCCTATTATTGAAATGTATGGCATATACCTACGTCGAATGAAAATCGTCCGATATCTAACGAAAATCATTCGATATCGTTAAAAAATTATTCGGCTCGCCGATTTTGCGCTCACACATTATTAGTCACACTTTCAAAAATAGCACTCCAGTAGCGTAATTTTTGTGGATACAACTGGGAAGATACGCTTGGACGAAGAAGTACATTCATGTCCTAGCCTAATTAACTAATCATAAATGCGAAAATGAGTTTGTATATCTGTTAACACGGACAATTATCTACTGAAAGAAAAAAGAACATTGGTTCTTGAAATTTCGTATTTAGTTACACATAAGTATTTAGGAATATTTAAAAGGACATAGAGTAGGTACCTTTCATCCTGAAAAAGGTACTTTTCCATTGGGGTACAATCAAGCGAAGCTGCAGGAAAAAGCTTGTATTTATAATTAGCACATCTATACTAATATTATAAAGCTGAAGAGTTTGTTTGTTTGTTTGAACGCGCTAATCTCAGGAACTACTAGTTCGAATTGAAAAATTCTTTTTGTGTTGGATAGATCATTTATCGAGGAAGGCTTTAGGCTATATAACATCACGTTGCGACTAATAGGAGCGGAGAAACAGTCGAAAATGTGGACAAAACGGGGAAATTTTTTCATCTTTGAGGGCTTCCGTTGCGTGCGCTGCAAAAACCGTGCGAGATACCCAAAAAATATGTATGAAAGAATTATTCCTCTTCAAATTATCTAAAAAAATATCTGCGACAATATATGTCTATCTTTTAAGATTAACTTCCAATAACAGTTTTTATGATAATCAAATTTGGTCGAAATTAATGCATTATTACAAATTATTTGTCAGTGACTTCATTTGGTGCCAAAGAAATTCGCGAGGGAAACTTTATGCCCACTTTTAATAAGCTGAGGAGGTAGGTTTGTAAACAAAAAATAAATATGATTCCCAAAATAACTATTCCACGCGGAAGAAGTCGCGGGCACAGCTAGTGTAATATAAAATGATCACACTTTGTCTATACTATCAATCAATCATTTATTTGATTGATCTTCTTCATACTAGCGTGTATTTCTAGTAGTAGTCTTCGGATCCCAGGGTTGACACCTACCGCGCACAATCTTTAATATCTTTACTCAATTTTCCGTAAGGTTGCCTGGAAGAAATTGTTATTGCGATAAGGCCGCCTTTGCGCAAGGTTATTTTTCTTGTAATTGCTTGTATTTAACAATGTATCCTTGTTGTGCAATAAAGAGTTTTTGTATTGTATTGTATTGTATTGTACGCTTGGAGCGAATAGGGAAACCAGATCAATAGGATCATGATGTTCTTTAACGACCACTTAATGGCAGTCGGGAGCAACGGCTTAACGTGCCTTCCCGAAGCACGGAATCACCTAGACAATCGGGTGATTCCAGCCTACAATGTCGTAACCAAACCGGAAACAACTAAACAAAGTATGATTCACGTGAGAATTGAACCCGCGACCTCTGGGTCAATGGCAGACGCCTTAACCACTGGACCACAGATGCAGTTGGATTTATTTGATTGAACAAACTTAACGAATTTCGTGCGGTTACTAATGGATTGAATGACTCTTTGGGTAATTGTATAGTTGTCTATATCATTTATTCGTATAACCATTAAAATTGAAAGTTAATATGTCACATAGTAAATTCGTACCAGGTATTCGTAGGTTAGGATATTATTACTGTAAAAACGACCAATTTATTGAAAAATTGAAATAGCTAAAAATTAAAAATGAATAAAATTTAAGAACTTTAGACAAATAATTATAATCGAATAGCTTAACTCAGAGTTGTCCTTGCGATACGTTTGTAGACTTAGCTCAAAACGGGTTATTTATTTGTATGAGTTGTTTACTATCACTATAATCATATCTTTTTCAAGATGTCATTTGGAATACATAAAATTGTATGTATTATATCGTTTTATTGCCATAAATGTTTTTGAACGTAACAACCATACGCTGATTGATAGATAATTTTAAAGAAGTCGAATTTCTATTTATTTAATATCTGTTTATATAAAATCAATATATATTTCCCTTGGTCATCGCATCACGCGTGAACGGATGGAACAATTTCGCTAATTATTTTTTGTTTTGTTCATTATTGTCAAGGAAGTTGAATGGAAGATTTAAAAAATTAAGTCAAAACAGGATTACGTCTATCGGATCAAAGACCATCGAATCCGAACCAATTTTCAATGTTCGGGTCAGTTCACACATTTTTCAAAAATAGCACGATACTTGTTGAAACTTTCTACAAACAACTTATGTAGTGGTAGGATTCAGAATAAATCATAAGTGGTTACCGAACGCCTGATGGTTTCATACTGATCTCAGAAGGACAGTTAGTAGGTAGAGTATATATTATGGTAAAAAATGTAGGCGTTACTCAGAGCAGTCCTGTCAGACAACGAGTTTAAACATATAAAGAAAAATCACTCACCACATTATAATATCACAAAATAACTCGACACCGCATAAGCACTAATCAAGTTCAATAATATCCACAGCACTTATGATGACGTCATCGATCAAGGTAAAGTTCATGATCAAAGTAATCACAGTAGTTCATACATGTTTACCCGACGAGCCCACACCGACAATGTTTGTTAGTGATGCTTAATAAATACGAGAATCACGACACAGGTCTAATTGTGTACAGCGTTCGTGCGAGAATACATCTAAATATACAAGAAATAATACACTATGTTATGGAAACACGATTCCATTAAATATGTATCTCTTGGCTTCCTTAATTTTGCTTTCCGTAACTTTTTCAGTTTGACTAATATAGACGGGTTATGTTAATAAAATCTTAATTGAGTAGTGTAGTGTATTAGAATGCAAATTAATGTGCATATTTATTTATTCTCTTTAAGCAGAACTAATCCGAAATCTATGATAGGTACGATGGCACGTAAGCAAATCGAAATTGTATTATGATTTTTGCTGCAAACGAATTAGTTTTCTACAATAAAATAAATTGTAATTCATGCCCATACTTAATATTATAAGTGCGAAACTCTGTCTGTCTGTCACGCTTTTACGACCAAATCGTTGAACGGATTTTGATGAAATTTGGGATGAATCACATAGTTGGAAGGCCCAGGGTCAAACATAGGCTACTTTTTGACGCAGGCGGAGCTGCAGGAAACAGCTAGTTTCTAAATAAATGTAGAAAATTGTTTACGTATACAATTTCATTTTGGCATTCAAGACTCAATGAACTTTGACGGATTTTATAAATAAATAAGTACACGTGCTCGAATAATCTCACAATACCTACCTACTAACTAGTTAGCTAAACCTCCAGTCACGCGATTACTATTAAAAAGGCTTAATTGATCTGGTATTGTAATTACACTTCACATGACACACTGAGGGCTCATTTAGTACTGGCGAGTTTAAAAAATGTAACTCATTTAAATGCAACGGTTGCAGTGTGCAGTGAGAACTGAAGCCAATTATGAATGTTAAGAGTACTTTACTAGGTAAGTACCAGTGGGAATTTAAAAAAATTGGTTTTTGATCATTCCATTTCTTCTCACTGCTGGGCAAAGAAGTTGGATCTTTTTGAGGGCTACTCCAACCACAGTTTAAGGAAACCTTTCAGGTCGTCAACGTTTTTGGGACTGCTTGTATTCCCTCGGGTATCCAAGTAGTCTACAGTTCAGTTGCCCATCATTCAGGATACATGCAATACATGGCAATCTCACTTCAAACTGACAGCTCTATGTGGTATATATCTTTCGTATCAATAATCAGAAATTCTCCAAGAGGAGTCCGGTTCTGTGCTTCACCTAGATTCTCCAACTTTTTTTACGCGTGGTAAAGGCCTTAGTGTCTCCCACTTTCTTCACTCATCTTGCACGGCAAGATGGGTGGTTATGTGGGACTTGAGCCCACTAAAGACACACTGAGTCAAAAGCGCCTACTGCATTTTACCAGGGCTAAGGGAGGAGGAGAATTGACTCCTTACAGTCTTATGCAATAATACAGAATCCGTTCTTATTTTAGTCATAAGTTCATAAAGTTTGAGTTAGATATGATCAATTCTAATCAGCCTTAGCTATTTTTAATTGATCCAGTAGTTTTTGACATTTCCTATTTTATTACGTGTGACTTTTTCAAATATAAATAAGATACAAATTTTAATAAACATTTGTGATTGTTTCAGGATCAAACATTTTGGACACGCTGAGAGGCAACAGGGAGACTCTGAAGGGCGCTCACAGGCGTCTCATTGACTTGGCCAACACACTAGGTCTATCCAACGCTACAATCTCTCTCATAGAACGGAGGGTAGCCCAAGACAAGTACGTTCTCTTTGGCGGCATGTTTGTAACGATCACCGTAATCGTCTTGGTAATTATTTACTTGACGTAGTTAATATTTATGTCCATCTGTATATATGGAAAAATAATATAAATTAATGTGTGTATATTTGACAATATAAATGGCGGTGTAGGATCAAAAGTAGTCTGAAAAAAATTGTTGCCACGTATATCTTGTCGTTAAAATGAAAAGATAAACGCAATACTTGCAGAACTCAGTAAGGCACTACGATAAATAACTTTGGACGTTTGTGGTGCGTGATGATACTGAACGATTTTTCTCAAATAAATTAAACTATTTTAATACGGTTTTATCGCGTTTATTACTTATCTCCCTGCCTGCTGGTTTGTCTGCCTGCGACCATGAACGCTGTAAAGTATTTGAAACGTCAGGTGTAAATAAATAAGTAATAAACGCGATAAAACCGTATTAAAATAGTTTAATTTAATGAATAACAATCGCGAAAACATAAGAAATCATGATTTTTCTCAAAATTTTTCGAATTATATCAGGCTGTTTTGAATAATAAAAACTGTAACTTATTACATTCATATATATAAACATTCCTACTTTGATTTTGCGATAGGCCATATGAATCTAGTATCTCGCCTAATTTACTAATTAATTTGTAAGCAAATTTCTGTATATATTGTTAATGTTAAATTATATTGCTACACAATAAATAGTTTTGTATATGTTTAATGTTGTTTTTAATCAATATCTCGTATTGTTATCTATAACGCTCTTATTGATGTTACAAATATCAAGTAGCGGCATTAACGACTCTGAGTGCGGCGGTGAGTAACTCAAGATTTCATTTCATATCATATCGAGTGGGTTAGATGGTGTGGATCATAGATTTAGAATGTCTATAGATTGGCTGATTAGTAAAAGAAACGTGACTAATTTGAAAACTTTGTGTGTGTGTCATACATGTTTGCCCTGTAAAATGGTCCTGAGCCGAGCAATGTCGACATCACTATGATCGATTTTCTTAACGTGAGAACATTGCCAAATTAAGTACGAAATATTTTTTAGGATGGTCCTGAGCCGAGCAATGTCGACATCACTATGATCGATTTTCTTAACGTGAGAACATTGCCAAATTAAGTACGAAATATTTTTTAGGATAAGTTAGAATAAAATTACATAATAAACATGCTACTTTAGTATTTTTTATTTTTAACAAGTACTCCGACTTGACTTCGAATAGGTGGACATTAATTAACTTGAAAATAATTTTGAGACCCGTGGCGGATTCTCGCTTAAACTTCTAGAATTAGGTTATAAATTGTGATTCACGTATTTATTTTTATCCAAATTTGAATTCTTATGCATCTTACACAATAATGTGATAAAACAACATGATATTTCTAATATCTTAGTGCGGAAAAACTATCGAAACAATTATGAAATCATGGATTTATATGGTGATAAACTTTGGTGGTACATTTGTGTAAAATGTGAAATTTGTGACGTCGTGCTTTCGTCAACGGCTCGGGGCCTCTCGGCGTGCTTTCGGGACCTCTCTCGGATCATCGCGTCATCTCCAAGTTAAGTGGCTGGCTATTTCATAGCGGCTACCTGACTGGATCTCGTGCCTACTTCGATCTCACGACCCCTATCTATATTCCTTATTAACGTGTATCCTTGGCGTCTAAATTTGTATAAGTAAAAATAATAAATATTGTACTATTCCCTGTAACCTGGATTTATCTTCTCTCCTCACACATAGCTTATGTACAAAATTTTCTCTCCGTTATAAATTATGTGGGTTTATTTGTTACTAGAGTTACATTTAGGCACTGCACATGAAAGTATAATTATGCGCTTCTACTGAACACTTTTATAACACTTACGACTAGATACTTTTGTTTATAATTTAAATATTTGTTTTTGACAAGACATCCGTAAGGCCGCTATGGGACATTATTGTGTATATGAAATGGTCTCGCTCTCTATTTCATTCTAACATACGCATATCTTATATATTTCTCTTTCGCATTTCCCGTCTATTGGATCCATAGCCTAAGGTGTGGATAGTTCGAAAAGAGAAATCACCAACTGACTATTTAAGACATTCAATCAATTAAGAGCAAGGACGCCATCGAAGGCATGTACCTAATATATCCAGTATCCAACATTGTTTTAAATGGCAGCATTCACAAAATGCTCTATTTCTTTAAACTTTATTAAATGGCGGACTTTGCCGTGGGTAGTCTTAAGTAATTTTGAATTTTCTCTGGAACCGTTTACCCCGCCAACTTTCACTAATCGAACAAGGATGGTAAAAAAATTCGTACTTACCACTTAGAATTCCAAATAAAGGGTCTTTCAACAAGGACAGGATGTTGAAACTGAATAAAACAAGCTGTGTGTGAGATATAGACGTAATTTTTTTTATTGGAAAGGCCTATTATTGCCATTATTTATGGATTTGAATAGTGGCACGGATCCGAGAGATCCAATTTTTTATGACTGCTGCATAAATCGGAGCGAGGACCTGCGTTATGTTGAATTTCAGGGCATCAGTCGATTGCGGTTTCTTGGCATAGACTTGTGACTTCAGGAAACCCCACAAACGAGGTCAAATCGCACGATCTTGGTGGCCAATTCACGTCACCTCTGCGAGAGATAACCCTTGCCTCAAACCGTGCATGCAGAATGCCCATCGTGTCGTTCGCTGTGTGACACGTAGCGCCATCTTGTTGGAACCACATGTCGTCTACGTCCATATCGTTCAATTTAGGCCAAAAGAAATTGTTTATCATTGACCTGTAGCGCTCGCTGTAGACGGTGATGGCTTCGCCATCGTCGTTTTAGAAGAAGTACGGACCGATGATGCCGCCGGATCAAAATCCGCACCAAACAGTCACTTTTTGTGGATGCATTGCCACCTGGTGAACCTCATGTGGGTTTTGGTCGTCCCATATTCGGCAATTTTGCTCGTTTACATAGCCATTCATCCAAAAATGTGCCACGTCGTCGCTAAAGAAGATTTTTCGGCCAAAATCAGGGTTCTCTTCCAAATGTTGTGAAGCCCAGTTAGCGAACAAACGGCGTTGTCTATGGTCATTCACTTTAAGCTCTTGGGTCAGTTCGATCTTGTACGGGCGTAGGCCCAAGTCGGGACTTGAGTTGGGACTTTTGCGTCGGGACTCAGAATTTGCCAAGTTGAAGTCTGCGAAAGGCCGAGTTTTTGTGCACGGCGAGAAATCGACTGCCTCGGAGTCTCCTTCACCACTTTTGATCGGGCGTTCCTTTGACGTGAGGGTGTTGGTTGGTTGTTTACTGAACCGGTCGTCTCGAATTTGGCAACTGAACGTTGGATAGTAGACTTCGAAGGGCCAACGCGTCTGTCGTAAAATGGACGTAATGCGCGCAACGTTTGCACCTACGAACACTCATTTTGATAATAAAGTTTATCATTTGGACGTGCTGCTCAATCGTGTAACTTACCATGGTGATTTGGCTTCAACGACTGAATAAAAAACAACAGATTTGACAGATGTCACGAAAATAACATGGCCGCCACAAACTGTCAACATCGACCCGCCCTATTTGAAAAACCCTTTTTAAGGATATTAAACCTTTACTCGTTTATTAGGTGAATCCTAAAATGTAAGAATAAAAAGAAATACTAGAAAATTAAAACCCAAAAATATAATTATTTTGTAGTCAACTAGAAAAATGATCACTTCATATTATCTGTCTCTCTTGTCTGGATCGCAGCAAGGTAGCTTGGGTTCGACATGTGGGCACGCGAAGACCACATCTTCCTCCTTTCTCGGAGCGCAGGGTTCCGTGTCTTCTGGCGGTGGATTGACGCAGGCATCCACGCCAGGGTGGGGCAAAGAAGGATAGTCGGCGATGCGGACGGCCGCTGGGGATATCTCGGGTACTTCACGACGGAGCTTCTTCACATTATCATATGCGTCTGGCGCAAGACGCATGTATTCTGGTGTCTAAGAGCAAACAAATACATAGATGAGTCGTTAATGACAACTTACCAAATTCTTCAAACTTTAAAAATTCCACCTAAGAGATAATTTTGAAATCTATTATATACGGAATTGCCTATGTAAATTTATTTAAAAAAATTCTCCTAAGAGATAATTTTTTACTTAAATTTGAAAACTGATTTAACAGACTATTTATTTATTAACAACTCCCAGTGCGGCTATAATTGTGCTTCGAAGCCTTCCGGCTCAATGTATGTTAAGTCCTAATCTCCCAGAAAATAATAACATCTGATGCTGGCTGTTGCATTTCTGCCATCTCCACAGTCGAAGATAGATAAACGTGATCCCTTGCCGTACCCTCCGTAACGGCCGAGGTTTATCCGTCTTCGACTGTACAATAAAACTGAGGATTTAGGTACCTGCTTGCAGTCCACGCCATAAGTGCCCAAATATCCAGGCAGCTGTGGTTTGTCAGCGCCTTCCTCGGCGGTCGCTGCGGCCAACTGGTCGCTCGGGACAGTCTCGTAAGGACATTCGTCCCTGGCACGACGCTCAGCGCGCTCCCGCCAATCCTGCAGGATCGCTTTTGGATAACATTGACTTTAAGGTCCAGTTGCTACGGCGTCTACCTTAGACCTAGAGGTTGCGGGTTCGATTGCCACGAGAAGCATACTTCGTTTAGTTGTTTTCAGTTTGGTTAAGACATTACAGGCTTGAATCACCTGATTGTTTGATAATAAAGATGATTTTGTGCTTGGGAAGGCGCGTTAAGCAGTTGATCCCGGCTGCCATTTAGTGGTCGTTAAAGAACATCTTGATCCTAAAGAGTTGCGGAGCTCAGACGCCATCCGCTCCAATGTAATAATAACCAGTAGGTACTGCCAAATCTAGGACCATGATTAAGGCGTACCCTCGGCTCGAAGCGTAAGCTGACGACTCAACTAGGAATACATACTAGGATGAAGGAAGGCTTTTGGATAACATTATACTCTTCACTGCTCACGTGATGAATTTCTACAAATGATACTTACATGATAGTGAAGCTACAATTTATTACTTTACCTACTATGTACCTACCTACCTCAACGTCTATTCTCGATATAAGTAGATACCTACACTAGCGACCTACTTGTGTCTGGCTTAATAACTAGTTAGCAGTGGCTAATCATTCAAGTTGGCTGCTTAGAACAGTCATCAGCAAAATTATACTTAATTGTTGATACTAATTCCGAGAATTCGATTTAGAATCAGATTTAGACAACAATGCCTGAGATTATCAATGCTACTTACAATGCAGGATTTGCGAAGAATGCAGCCTAATATCTATTATAGCACTGGAATCTAAAAATAAAAATTATGTAAAAATAATAAGTAGGTAAGCGAAAGAAAAAAAACACGTTCAGATGTTTTTAAAAATATTTATTTTCAGATTTGTCCTTGTTGCGTCCGATGCTGATTACGAACAAGGTCGTTTAATATTATGCTGATCATTATGATATTTATCTTTCAAAATGTAATATTTAATGATTGAAATTATACACTCGACCATTGCTTCCTTTAATTTTTATTTATGTACCGTGTCATGTAAATATGTTAGTACCTACAAAAATTAAACTTACTTATTGAAATTAACCATATAGTATTTATTTAAATTAATAATACTTTACATTTCCTTAAAAAGATTCATAGGTACTTTAGCATTAAATGTAGTTTTTTATTATTAAACGTCATGGCTTGCTAGTAAAGAATAATAATTTGCAATAAATACATAATCCTGACCAATTTCAGAAATTTATCCAAGTATTAGGTACTTACATTACACAACTTATCTATATACTTAACAATATAGGTACCTACGTTACGTTTATTTATGTTTTTTAATATACATTACGAAAAAAGTTGAATAACCTAATTAAGTTTTACCTACCTATTTAATATCTTAGGTAGTTAGAGTTACATGTCGCGTAAATCGATGCTGCTGGCACATAAACTCGTATTTACAATTAATATTTTCTGATATACTAAATTAGGTACTAAGTACTTACAGTTTACACTTAATCTATCTGACAAATTCTACCTAGGTATATAAGTAGCTTCCACATAATAAATATCTCAAGATATATTTGTTGTAAAATTTTTGTATATGGAAAACATCCTCAAAATTTATTTAATTTGTGAAATATTATTGTCTGTCTGTTTTTTTGGTCATAACACAAAATCTTTTAGATGCATTTTGTTTTAGGCTACAATAGTACTTAAGTTATTTCAAAAGTCCCACTTACTTTTTGATACTAAAGTTTTACAATCTTACTCCGTTGGCTCAGCGACCCAAAGTGGATCTTGGTCTCCGAAACAAGAGACAGCCAGAGAGTTCTATTTGCGCGATGGCTCGCCAGTTGTCAGCTTGCATCTCTCGCAGATCAGCCTGCTCTGCATCGCTCCAGCTGTATCTGGGACGACCGACTGGCTTTACAATCGAATACTCTCTATTCCCTCGTGGTCTATACCCACCGGGTCCTTGAGATTCTCGCAGAAGTCTTCAGAGTCATCATAGTGGGGCTGCTGTCCTGGCGGGTAGACGGGCCTTCGAGCGGGCGCCTCGCGATGCTCGTCGGCAGCGGGGCCGCTGAAACAGACCACCTTTTGGTGATCGTCCCGAGCGGCGCCAGACTTCAGAATGCCTTTCAGGGGCACCACCTCTTCGCAAGTCGGTTTGCTGCAACAAGAGTCGATGGGTGTTTACCTAAATAATTTTCTAGTTCTGTTTTGCAATCACACCGTGGTTTAGATATCTCTATTTTGCACCTACCTATATCGTTAACGTCAGAACAAACAGAGATCGTGTTTATTTGTACATGTTTCGGTAGATGGTGGGTATAACAATGGCCTTCGAGGTGGGTTAACATGGTATAAAAATAATGACAAAACTTTTATTACCGACACTCGAATGTAGGTCACTAAGGGCGTGTCTCTTTCTCATCAGATTTTATTTAATGAAAAAAGCGAGATTTGTTTGGGTTGATTGACCGTAAAACCCCCCTTGATATGAATTATGAATGAATAAAAAAGCAAACCAGGCCTCCAAAGCATGCTTAGAATGTAACTAAGAACAAATACCTACTAACTAGGGAAAAGAGAAATTCTACTTATTTTAATTTATGAGACGCCGGAATACCTACATAATTTTGTGCCATAATAAACAACTAATTTTTAATTTCCTAGCTCTGTGTAATGACTTGAAAGTACAACAATTTAAGTAGCATCCCTTTGTCTTCTCGAGGATAAAAGGATTTGAATAACAAAACGAAGTCTTCGCCCGCGGCCTATAACAGAAAGCAACTGGATGTAAGTAATTTAGCTTTTGGTTCTGAAGCGATGCGAGTGCTTATCTATATATATAAAAGAACAAGGGTGACTGATTCATCAACGCCCAGCCTAAACTATTAAAGCTATAAACGTGAAATTTGGTGAGAGTCTTGATTTTACCATATACTGCTCACATAAGAGAGGGTTGTCACGATTTTAACCCTTAAAGCCCAAAAAGAGGGGTTAATTTGCGTATCTATAGACAAATCCTATTTGAAATTTCGCCAGCTTCAAGCAACGCATGGTGGCCTATCGGTAGAGATCGCGGATCGTTTTTTTTAGTAAAGGGTTCGAATCCTGCTAGACACGACTTCTTTTTACTTCCTTTTTTTTCGTTTTGTATTCGTTTTTTATAATTCTATATTTTTTTAAATATTGTAGTAAAAAAATGTTTCAAGAAAGTAGCTGGATCAAATCCTGCCACAAATAATTTTATGTTTTAGTTTTATTTTTTGTTTTCTAGAATTATTTCCTTAATTTTTCTTTTTAATTTTGAAAAGAAACACTTAAATAAATTCATTTGCAAATTTATTTCTGTACATTTACTGATTGTGTCAAGAAAAAATACCCCTGATATCCAATAGATGGCGTCGATAAAATGATAATGACGTCTCTATAGTGATTTAATTTAAACGTAGTTCCTATGTAAATTTTTGCATATAATCATAAATCGTAATCCACAGAGTCTGCACGAAAAAGAGATGACCATTATGTATGTATTATGTCTTCGATAGCCAGCCATACAATGTAAGCTAAAAAAGGGCGCAAATGCAAAAGTTAAACGATGTATGTTGTAACGACATATCAATGACGTTTGGCATGTGGGTTCTTTTGAGATAAAGGGGTTCACTAAGCAAGAATTATTTCTAAATGCACATCTTATGGGATTTATAAAATCTAAATAGCTAAATCTTAACTTTTTTTAATTTAACAAGGAACAAATGTGACAAAGTCTGAAAAAAAACTAATTTCATTGTTCATCAATAAATTTTAGCAAATATTTTTCCAAAATCACCTGATAAGAGGCTGAAATGGGGTCCAAACATGTATGGGGGAATATGACAATTTTATTTAAAACGTCACATAATTATTTCTTATGATGAATGAGTAAATACCTATTTTAGGATATTTTGCATTAACCCCTAAAAGGGGGAAAAGGTTATGTATCATTGATTGTGTTTATTTTAGCAACTTATTTTTCCTTTTGTAATCAGCGGGTGCACTAAGCAAGCAGTTTTCAAAACGAAAGATTAGTTAAACCGTTTTATTTAAAACTTCACAAAATTATTTCTTTTAATGAATGATTATATACCTGCACCAGTATTTTTAGAATTCCAGTTCTAAAAGGGGGGACAAACTCTGACTAAACTGCAATTGATCTCTTATTGAATTTAGCAAGTGGGTTTCTTTTGTAATCAGGGGGTGCATTAAGAAAGAATTTTTCAAAATTGACCTCCAAAAGGTAAACTGATGTTCAAAGTATGTACGGGGGAAGGAGATTAGTAAGTCCTTTGCAGTCGAAACTTCACAAGAATTTGTTTTGATAAATGACGTGTTACCTGTTTTAAGGTTTTTAGAATTCAGCCTCTGAATGAAGGACATGGGTGTTATTTGTATGGTTTATGGGGTTGCTGACTACATAAATAATAACCATTTTTAAATCCGACGTGCCGGGTGTGATATAGATACTATCAATCCCTATTGGGATCCGATGGGGTAGTAATCTTCTAAATAGGTACATAAAAAGAAGATCCCGAGAGACCTGTCATATAATTATAATCTAAGTGATTCAAACTTTTTTTTTTTTTTTTTTAATTTAAAATTATTTATTTCATTATCAAAGATGTGTTTACAATCATTTTGTGAGGACTGCCTATTAAGCAAATATGCTTATTAGGACTTATTTGACTGCCTATTAAGCAAATTATGCTTGTGTCAGACAGACCTGCTCTTTCACAGCTTACATTTTACATAACACACTTTAAGATAAAAGTATAATATGAGTTTTTAATTACAATTTGAATACAATATACAATTTATAAATGATTAATTGGAAATATCTTTTGATCAGGCGGGCGAAGCCGCGGGCAACAGCTAGTCTATATATAGAACGACACATGGAAAGCGCACTAGCTTTTCCCTACCATCCCGCCCAGGCGAATTCGCGTTTTTCTCCCAGTTTTTTTGTAAGTTTTAGTAAGTATACTAAAACTACTTTACTCTTGTCTTTATAAATGTTGACGAAAATGGATAAGTATACATAATGTAATAAGTTAGCCACTGTCTAAGGAGGAGATAGGTACTAATCTATAGTCTCTTCGTTATGAAGAGAAAACATCTGCATCTTACATCATCTGACATCTTATCAGTGCAGAGACCACCTGTCGCATATAGCTGTAAATAATTGTCGCATATAAGCTGTAAATAATATAAACATAACGTCGTTCCTTTTTGTACTCCTTTATTTTGTAAGTAGGTTAAGATTGTAATTCTCCTTAAGCTCATTATCTTTCATGTCTTTTAGTTATACATCATTTGTTATCAATCTTAGCGTTATAAGTATTATTATTGTCATGTAAGATACAACTATGTAACAATAAATGCATATAGAAGGTTACCAATTCTTGTTAAACTAAAGAGAACCTTATGCATACACATTAAAGTTGTATATTGTTTGTACTTATGCATCCACGTGTCGTCCTTGTATTATACGACACGTGTAACCTAAGGTTGACCTCGTATTTTAAATGTCTGTATCACAACTGGATAAAGAGTAAATGAGGGAGAATACCTGCTCACAGGGTTGCGCATGCGTCGTATAGTTCATTTAGTGTATAAAAGGGCACTAATTCGGTCCTAAAATTCATTCTAACAACAGCAAGCAAGTAATGGAGAAGACAAGTGCGCGACCCTCGGAATAGTCACTCCCAGTTTGTAACTATATAAAATCTTTAATTTTAAAGTGCCAAATACCTATAAAATCTACAGTCCATTTCCTCAAGTTATCCTCTGTCATTCACGACAGAAAGTGGTCATTCGGCAGCCGGATTCAAGTACCAAGTGACACGGTGTTAGGTGAGCTGAACTCGCTCGGCTCGACAGCTTTAGCTGTATAAACATCCACCAAAGGTGATCGGCTTTTTAGCCTGCTCCCTGCGGTACCCCAAGGTGTGTGGCTCGAAGCACAGGCTCGCCGACCCTTGGGTTTTAGTTCAGGTCACTCAGACCTCACGTTGGCAGTGTAGTTGTGCGTCGGTCGGGAGGTCACGTACCCCCTGGCTTCTCCGTGTCATCTTATCCGTCGTGCAACAAAAGGACTGTGGGGGCGAGAGCCTCGCGTCCTTTCACCAAACTCAGTGAGTGACATTTTAGCCAAACAATAAGTGCAGTGAAAGTGATAGTCGTAATTTCGCATATTTTTTATTTTATTTTTCTTGTCTTTATTTTTTTCATTATTTCGCGTATTTTGTTCGTTGTTAGGATCATTTATATAGGGATTTAAGTGTGTAAAATTAGGGTAAAATGATGAGGTCCCCCACGCGCACCGATAGGTCATTAAGGTCTAGGGGCCCTCCGCCCACTCCCTCCTCACAAGAGGAAAGGGAAAAAACACCGCCCTCAGGTGACACCACTCCTGGTGAAACCAACACATGGAGCAAAAGCACCAGCCCGACCACTGACGCAAGTCAAAAAAGAGTAGAAGATGCAGTCGTGCCACCGTCTCCGCGACCGGAAGCGCGGAGCGGTGTTGTTGAGGATACGTTGCCAAATAGGAGTGCCCCGGGCACGGTAGTTCAAGCGCCGCGCTCGCCCCGGGAAAGCAGTGAGATAAGCGTATTGATGGCAGAGCTCGAAGTGCATAAGGCTAAGTTGGAACTGGCTCAACGGGTTGCGGATTCCGCCAATTGTAGGTTGGAGATCGCGCGCTTGAAAGTCGCGCAGTCTACCGACGGCGGAACGCAGCACGGGTTTAGTGAAGAGCACAGGGTGTCCGACTGGGTCGCACAACATACGAGTTCGAGGCCTGCTATTCAGGACGCTTATCAGGACCCGGGTCCTAATACGTCGCGAGACAATAATAGAGTCCGCACGTTAAACAACGTTATCACGACACCTCGGGATCGTGTCGTACCCGTTATGCAGCGGACGGTACCCGAGCTACCTACCTTTGACGGAAATATTTCCGAGTGGATTGCATTCCGGGCTGAGTTTGAAGATAGTGCTCCCATGTTTAGTGCCGTAAATAACGTAAGCCGAATCCGCCGAGCCCTCAGAGGCGAGGCCCGTACGGCCGTTAAAGCCATCATGTATACCGTTCAGGACCCATTTGAGATCATGGAGGCCCTGGAGAGGCACTTCGGAGACCCCGAAGAAATAGTCCTCACGGAAATTAATAACGTTAAACGTATGCCGCGATTGTTTGAAGATAACAGTAACATCGTAACTTTCGCCGGTCATGTCGCTAATGTTGTAGCGACCATTAGAGCTCTCAGGCAGGATAAGTATTTATATGCCCCCGAGTTAGTTAATAAAATTGTTGACAAACTTAGTTTAATTGTTCGGTACGAATGGAGTAAATACAGAACGTTAAACTCCAGTACACCGGACTTAGTCGCTATGGCTGAATTTTTAAATAATATCAGTAGTACCGCGCGAAAAATGCACTCGCGTCAAAATAAATCACGGGCTCACGTCAACATTACGAACAATAGTCGACGTGAGCAAGCGTCGGGACGCCCTCAGTCGCCTTACTATCAGCACGCGCACCGACCATCCCCACCATCAGTCGATTCAAGCAGTGACACTGAATACGAACGCGAGCGCGCGGTCAAACGACCGTCACGAACATCGGCTAAAGTCAATACCAACAAAGCGAAGGACTTTAAAAATTCACACAGTAATAATGATAATAAACCTAAGTCTGCACCCTCAGTGCAAAAGTGTGTATTATGTGGAAAAGAACATATGTTATCAAAATGTTCAGAATTTTTGAAATCCTCCGTTCAGCAGCGTTGGGAAATTGCAAAAAATAATAAGTTGTGTTACCGGTGTTTAAATTCATCCCATAAGCGACCCATGAGGTGCAAATATGTACCGTGTGGTGTAAACCAGTGTGAAGCAGGGCACCACAAATTATTGCACGGGTTGTCATCACAGGCAACTACGTCACGAGCTAACGTTAGTAGTATTAACCACGTAAGCAAATCGAGTACATTTTTAAAAGTCGTTCCCATCGAAATGACGGGTCCCCTAGGCGTCGTAAGCACATACGCCCTTTTGGACGGCGGGTCCACTATGACTTTGGTCGAAAGAGAAATCTCTGATCAAATTTGTCCCAGAAAAAGGGGAGATCCGCTCACAATAACGGGTATCGGGGGAAATATAATAAACGATATCGAATCCTGCGAAATAAATGTATCGATTCGTGGTCACTGTAGCCGTAATTTTGAAACGATGAAGGCGCGTACCATCACCTGTTTAAACATCGCCCCTCAGGCGGTGCCCCGTACTATGGTGGAGGAATGCGACCACTTATATGACATCGCGGACGAATTGTCGTACAAATCGGCTACCCCTACTGTTCTCATAGGCCAAGACAACTGGCATCTTATCGTGTCGCGACAGATTAGAAGTGGAAGTAAAAACCAACCTGTCGCGTCGCTTACATCCCTAGGTTGGGTGCTGCACGGGCAGTACCTCTCCTCAAGCGTCAACAAGGCATTCATAAGTCACGTCAAACCGGTCACCCCGGAAGACGAGATGCTGGATTTAATGAAACAGCATTTTAGTATAGAATCGTTAGGCGTGGAACGCAAAGTACCTAAGGCAGATCCAGAACAACGGGCAATAACCGTGCTGGAAAATACATGCAAAAAACTGCCATCCGAAGATAGGTATCAGGCGGGCCTCCTATGGCGTAGCGATTCAGAGGCATTGCCTCACAATAAAGACATGGCTCTCCGTCGGTTGTATAGTTTGGAAAAACGGCTCGACAAAGACGCGCAACTTAAATCTCAGTACACAGCTCAGGTAGATAATTTGTTGAATAAAGGTTACGCGGAAAAAATGTCGTCTAGCCCACCGGTAGAATCGCCTCGTAATTGGTACTTACCGCACTTTCCAACCACACATCCGCAAAAAAAGAAGATGCGTCTCGTTTTCGACGCCGCGGCTAAATACTGTGGTAAGAGCCTGAACGACGCGCTCCTAGCTGGTCCGGACTTATTAGAATCCCTTTTCGGAGTACTCTTAAGATTTCGGGAAGGTAAAATCGCCGTAATAGCCGACGTAGCGGAAATGTTTCTACAAGTCGAAGTTATCGAAAGCGATCGTGATAGCTTACGTTTTTTGTGGAGGGGGGAGGACCGCTCGTCCCCGCCAACGGAGTATAGAATGAGGCGATTAATTTTCGGCGCCGCCTCCTCGCCTACTACCGCGTTGTACGTAAAAAACAAAAACGCGCAGGCTTTTGCGATCGAATGTCCTAAGGCAGTCGACAAAGTAATCCGAAATACGTATATGGACGATATGCTCATCGCAATGGACGAAAGCGAAGAGGAAGCACGCGAAGTCGTCAACCAAATTTATAAGCTCAATAAGAAGGCGTCATTTGAACTCCGTGCATTTGCCAGTAACGTACCCAGCGTGATTCGCGACGTTACCGCGGGGGGCTCCGACACCACCGTCATCGCCAAGAGCGACGTAGAGCGTACATTAGGACTCAAGTGGAATCACAAATCGGATACACTGGGTTTTCAAGTTAACTTGCGCAACTTACCACAGGAAGTGTCCTGTAATGACGTATTACCAACTAAACGACAGGTAACCAGTAGCGCAATGTCGGTTTTCGACCCCACAGGCTTAGGAAGTCCTATTTCCGTCCTAGGCAAGGTCCTTATGCAAGAAGTATGGCGTAAGGGTATAGGGTGGGATGACACCATACCCCCCGAATTAAAGTCGGTTTGGATTTCGTTTGTCAGTAACATTCAATTATTAAATAACTTACAATTACCACGTTACGTGCCCGCAAACAATAAACAAGTAGAAATACACGTATTTTGCGACGCCAGTGAAAAGGTTTATGCGGCCGCGGTCTATTTCGTAGCGACCGACAAAGACGCTAAGAGGACATCAACCTTAATCTCGGCAAAGGCGCGTGTCGCACCGTTAAAAACGATTTCCATCCCGAGACTTGAATTACAAAGTTGCGTATTAGGTACACGCCTCGCTAACACCGTAATTAGGGAAACGGATTACGTCATCACGGGTAAACACTTCTGGTCGGATTCACGCACCGTATTAGCGTGGATTAAGGCAGACCCGCGAACGTTCAAAAGTTTCGTAGCCCATCGTTTAGCGGAAATAGAGGAAAGTACTACACCAGCTGACTGGCGCTGGGTACCTAGCGCACAGAACGTAGCGGATGACGCGACTAAGGGCGTCCCGAACAACTTTGATAAAAACCACCGCTGGTTTCACGGTCCCGACTTTATTAGGAGCTCAAAAGAGCACTGGCCTACTGACAAGTCCGACGCGACAGTAGCGCCAACGGGCGAAGAGCGAACTAGTAATAAGGTTACGGCCATAGTACATAGCGCTCAAAATAAGCAAGATTTTCTCCCGCCAGTAAATAGGTTCTCTAAGTACATACGGCTAATTAGGGCTGCGGCTTGCGTCTTGGTCGCGGCGGAGGCATTCAAAGCTAAATTGCTAATAAAGAAAACAGAAACGGAAATGAATACAGGGCATGTTAAGTTAGCAGAGCTTTTATTAATTAGGCGTAGTCAACATGTATCCTTTCTTGAAGAAATAAAGGACTTAGAGGCTGGACGGCGAATTCACAAGAAATCACCACTTTTCAAGATTGCAGTTGTATTGGACAAAAACGGCATTTTGGTTTTAGACTCACGAATAGATAGAGGTACGGCATACACTCCAATCTTACACGCCAAAGAGGAGTTCTCCAGACTGCTGGTACAACATTTTCATGAAAAGTTTAATCACGGGAACCATGCCACAGTAATCAACGAGTTGAAACAGCTGTATTTCATGATCGGCTTACGAAGTAGCCTGCGATACATATGTAACAGATGTCAATGGTGTCGGACCTACAAAGGAACAACTCTCCAAGTTCCAGTAGGCGACTTACCGGCTGAACGACTTCAGGCGTATCAACCACCCTTCACAGCTACCGGCGTCGACTTGTTCGGACCTATGACCATCACCATAGGCCGACGGCATGAAAAAAGATGGGGAGTACTATTTACCTGTCTCACCACACGAGCGGTTCACTTAGAACTAGCCGCCTCGTTATCTTCAGCATCCATGATAATGGCCTTACGACGCATGGCGTCGCGACGAGGCACACCTACCGTCCTGTATTCCGATAACGGGACTAACTTCATCGGCGCAGAAAAAGAAATCAGAAGTGCCCTTCAAACCCTCCCTGAGGACACCAAAGCATTCACCTCAGTGAGAGGCATCATCTGGAAGAAAATACCAGCAGGAAACCCAGCCGCTGGAGGTGCCTGGGAGAGATTAGTGGGCAGCGTCAAATCCGCCCTCAAAATCACCCTCAAAGAGAAGGCACCCAGTGAGGAAGTACTCCACACGCTTCTTCTAGAGGCCGAGCATATTGTGAACTCGCGCCCTCTCACTCCTGTCAACCCAGACTTGGGCATAGAAGCCCTGACACCCAATCACCTTCTGATTGGGCGGTCATCCGCCTTACATCCTTTTGGTCGTTTTACTGACCATCAACTTTCCACTAAATCCTGGCAAGCCACTCAACTACTGGCCGACAACTTCTGGAAACGATGGATGCGGGAATACCGCCCACAGCTGGCCCTCCGAACGGCCAAGAAGGAAACACATCAGCTACAAAAAGGCGACGTCGTGATTATAGCCGATAACACTATGCCACGAGGAGTATGGCCAAGAGGCATTATCACCAAAACACATGCCGGTCCGGATGGACGAGTAAGAGTCGTGGAAGTCAAAACCGCTGCCGGCTCCCTACGCCGTCCAGCCTCCCGTTTAATAGTCGTATGCTCCGCTTTAAGTGGTGCTAGCGCACGTGGGGGAGACTGTCGCATATAGCTGTAAATAATTGTCGCATATAAGCTGTAAATAATATAAACATAACGTCGTTCCTTTTTGTACTCCTTTATTTTGTAAGTAGGTTAAGATTGTAATTCTCCTTAAGCTCATTATCTTTCATGTCTTTTAGTTATACATCATTTGTTATCAATCTTAGCGTTATAAGTATTATTATTGTCATGTAAGATACAACTATGTAACAATAAATGCATATAGAAGGTTACCAATTCTTGTTAAACTAAAGAGAACCTTATGCATACACATTAAAGTTGTATATTGTTTGTACTTATGCATCCACGTGTCGTCCTTGTATTATACGACACGTGTAACCTAAGGTTGACCTCGTATTTTAAATGTCTGTATCACAACTGGATAAAGAGTAAATGAGGGAGAATACCTGCTCACAGGGTTGCGCATGCGTCGTATAGTTCATTTAGTGTATAAAAGGGCACTAATTCGGTCCTAAAATTCATTCTAACAACAGCAAGCAAGTAATGGAGAAGACAAGTGCGCGACCCTCGGAATAGTCACTCCCAGTTTGTAACTATATAAAATCTTTAATTTTAAAGTGCCAAATACCTATAAAATCTACAGTCCATTTCCTCAAGTTATCCTCTGTCATTCACGACACCACCAGTTTCAAGTTTCCAGTCAAGTTGGAAAATGGCTTTTTTCGACTTGTTCTGTTTTTGTATAATAGACAAATCGATCACAATCTATCAATATATAAATCTGTAGTCAAGCATAAGGCCTGCTTAACATGGACTCCTACGAATTGTGTCTAGAATGTACTTTTAGATTAATAGTCGTAACGCCACAGCCTTCAAGCCGGAACTCTACAATGCAAATACCGATGCAAACACCGTTACTAGGCAGTAGAAAAGGGTGAGAGTGAGGTGTCTACGTAGACCTTTGTTCAAAGTAAGTTCCTCAGGTTACTATTGAAATTATACATACCTCTGTCCAACGCGTAGTCGTACTCAATGACGTTGGTGGTAACGGTCGGCAAGCGTGGGCGGCCTCGACAGCGGCCTTGCGCCGCCCATTCGGCTTTGCCACGGCTAGGTATTTTTATTTAAGTGGTTTTTGCTCTTTTGAATAATATCACAATTTCATATGTGTAGCAGTAATAAACTAAAACTAAATAAAAATAGATCCGTAATTGGAGTAGATTTTGACTAGCTCCGTGATAGGAGCGAGGAGGATGTTATAGTTACCTATGCCTGGAAACCCTCAACGCGTCGTCATACTCGATGACGTCGGTGGTCATGGGCGGCGTGGGCGGCCTCGGCGGCGTGGCGCTGCCCTCCACCACGTTGAGCGCGGCCAGGCAGCGCTCCATCGCGTTCGGCTCGGCCACTGCTGCTTGACCGATCTTCGCCAGCTGAGCGCGAACCTCTGCCGCTTGTTCTTCACGGACTGCTTGCTGAAGTGTTTAATTGGTTTATTTTTATTTCGTTAAAATTAGTATCAGATGAGATCTCTTGTCTCTTTTTGTGTGGACTTGAATGATACACATGTTTTGAACTAAGGGTGCGAATGTGATGCTCGCCTAACAGCCTAGCCACGGGAGGTGCCGGTAGCTTCAGAATGTATAAGAATGAAAGAATGGGTAGAATGAAATATATGAGGAAATTCGCCGTAGCGAATCTCCGGTATCACAATGTTTATGGAGAAAAGTAATATTTTTTTTAAATTTTATGACTTCTCTCCATAAACATTATTCTTAAAGAAAAATCTTGATTGAAAATTACTCTGTGCTTTAATAAAGGCAAGCAATTTAAGCTTGTGATCCTGGTTCTCATTTGGAGACCTAAAAAAAGAATGCCAACTTCCTAAAATGTACAACCGCTTGCAAATCGACCATATTGCCAACTATTCGCAATGCCAAATAACAATTTCGACCTGTCTCTATTTTAACGTACTTCTCTAAAATTATTGAAGCTATTGTACATTTACAACTTTCATTCTGGCACTTTTGTCTCGTCTTAATCTTGCGCCGATAGTATTAGAATGGTTTTCTTCATTTCTTCAAGGGCGACAGCAGGCTGTCCGTGTTGATCAGGCACTTTCTGGTTGGTATGATCTCCATGCCGGCGTTCCCCAAGGAGGAATATTGTCTGCCCTTCTTTTTTCTTTCTTCATTAATTCTCTTACTTTTTGCTTTCTTCTTCACACCACCTTTATGCGGACGATCTGCAACTCTATCGTTCTTGCACTTGGCAGGATCTTGACTCGACAATTGTTCTTATCAACAACGACCTTCTAAATATAGAAATCTAAGTTCAAGCCAGTGCCAGTAGCTCACGTCAGGTCTGCAAGATAAATTTTATTTCAATATCCCAAGTGGAATTCAAAAACGCGGCCGTTCCATTAATAAGCTGGCAAATAACTGCATTCGTTTTATTTTTAATTTACGTAAATAGGACCATATATCTTCATATCCTGTTCAGCTGACATGGTTGCCAATGCCTCAACGTCGGAATGCTAGAAATTTCCTTATGCTCTATTCAATACTCATCAATTCTCACTCTCCTAACTATCTAAATCTCCTTAAATCTAAATTCTGTCTTCTCAGCTCCAACCATTCCCGATCTCTCCGGTCTTCCAACAGCATAGTTTTGACTGCCTCTCTTCACCGCTCGGTCTTTATGGAAAAAATATTTTTAATCCAGGCCACAAAGTTATGGAATGCGCTCCCTGAGATAATTAGGAGAGCCCCCAGCCGTTCTGCCTTCAGTTGCGCAGTTCATAAATTGTTTCTGCAGCTGGTCGCGGAGTCAGATCCAATTATATCCAATTTATATCCTATGTATTATATGTATATATGTTATATACTTATTTTATGTATAAAATGTAATCTTATGTATTAATGATTTCTTATGTTTTCGCGATTGTTATTCATTAAATTAAACTATTTTAATACAGTTTTTATCGCGTTTATTACTTATTTATTTACACCTGACGTTTCAAACACTTTACAGCGCTCATGGTCGCAGGCAGACTAAGTTAACATTTGTCTTTTGATGTCATAAGATTACAAACTACCGCCTGAAATTTTTATTGGGAACTATTCCGATTCACGCAGTATTGGCTCACAGTATCTAAGGGTCTTGCAGTCTGCTTCCGATGTTGCGATTTTAAGACAAATGTTAACTTAGTCTGCCTTTCTCTGTTTGGTCCTATGGTAGTAAAGAATGCCACTTGGCATTAAGTCCACAATTTGTAAAAAAAATTGTATTGTGCAATAAAGTTTAAATAAATAAATATTGCTAGATGGCAGTTGACTCCTTCAAGTAGCAAGTAAAATCTGACACTAGAGTTGGCTACCATAACACCTCACTGAATAAAACGGGGTGAATATCTCTACCTGCAGCTCGTCTCTCAAGTTGCCCTCGCTCATGTGGTAGTTTCGTACGTTGTCGATGACCTCCTGCGGGAACTTCTCAGGGTTGGCGCTCATGTATCGATACACGAACAGGTCACAGCCGGTGATCTTAAAGCGGTGCTTGAACACTGGCACTATCGCTCCTGGAAGTCAGGGATTGTCACTTTGACTGCTATTCATAGTTGCATATATATATATAGAATTAAGTTAGCTTATCTAACAATAATAAGCACTTCTGTGCATTTACATCTACACTAATATTATATAGAGAAAGGATTTGTATGAATGTATGTAACGAAATAACTCAAAAAGTACTGGACCTATTTCAAAAATTATTTCACCTCCATTATTTCATAAGAAAACTACATTATTAGCGCTATTTTACTGATGAAATACGAATGATATGAACATATTTCGTGTTTTACCATTTCAAACCTAATAATACTACCTACCTAAACATGGTTTATAGAGTTAAGTCAGTTAGCTCTACCACTTAAAGTAAAAACCATCAGAATCAATACTTGCATACCTATGTAAAATTTGTCCGGAGTGAAATACGTCGGGAAATTGGGATCAGAGTCTGGCGTCTGAAGGAGCATTGCCTTGAGAAACTTGCCCTCCTTTATGCCGGAATTCCTACGCGGAATTTCCCCAATCTTGATCTTGCCATCGGCCAAGCTGTATGACAATATAAACTGACGACCTTTGTCTTCTGGATGGATCCAATCAAGCTCACAAAGATAGCGCAGGTTCTGAAATTAATTTAATTCTAAAATTGAATTCAATTTGACGACCTCATGCGTAGTCTGAAGGTTTTGGATTTGATCGCTAGTCAGGTCAGATTGCATGGCTTTATTCTCTACTTAGAAGTATATACTCATTCGGTTTAAACATAAGAATCGTGGCCGATGAGTGAATTTTGAAAAGCTACTTTTGTTAACTTTTTAATTAATTTTTGATTAATAAAGTTTTATGTCATTACGTGGCAAAATAAAGCAACCAGATGAGGACGCAACCGGAAAACGTTAGGGTAAAGAAGATAATAAAAGCTAATTTAAAATATAGTGTCTGAATACCGTAGGGTGTACTATATACACCCATCCATTCCACCATGTATTCTTTTGATTAAAACAAAATCAATTCGACGCGATTATGAATTACTTGCACCTGATATTACCTACGTCCCAAATCTCTGTATGAAATTTCCGTATTAAACACATATTATCTACGTAAGTACACAGTCGAGTAAAAAAATGGTCCATACTTAATTATAAGTGCGAAAGTCTGTCTGTTTGTTACGCTTTCACGGTGAAACCGCTGAACGGATTTTGATGAAATTTGGTATGAATATAAATCCAGGGTCAAACAAGCTAGTTTTTGGCGCAGGCGGAGCTGCGGGAAACAGCTAGTATTAGATAAATATGAGTGACAGGTATATAAACCTTATGTCAAGAGATATCTACAAACACATTGGGTAACAGGCTAAGACTAAACGTGTCTCTAAGGACAGCTCTGCACTCTGAAAATCTGCTTTTCAAGCTGCATTATGAAATATTTGCTGTGAACTTGCCACAGTTTAAGTCTGGAAAGTCTAACAAGAAATAGCAGTAGGGTATTATTGGGGATTTCAAAACAGGTAGTTTTCATCACACCGCTCATTTCATTCGCTCGGTGTGATGAAAACTACCTGTTTTGAAATCCCCAATAATACCTTTGGTTTTTCAAAAAATACGGAATATCAGTCAACGGCGCTTGGTAAAATGGTATGCATAAGTAATAGGATAATTTGACTCACCTGATCCGATTGCTGTTTGTTCACACTACACTAGATTGTTACATTTTCACACTAAACAACTTTTAATAGTATAAATATATTGCAACCAAAATACATATTACTCTAGTGATTAATAATTGATGAACAAGGAAAATCGTTTGCCCAGGCCGATTGCTCATACCGATGATCAAATTGGTTGGCATCTTACTAACGATCAGTGTCTCAAATGATCTTCGGGACGCCCTTGGTAGACGCCGAGTTATCCCATTACTGGCCTCGATTAGGTCGTACCGTTCACCGTTTGGTTGGTGGCACCCAGTAAACTAGATTACTCTTTATCACCTTTTAGGACATTGGTACTTGAATAGCCAGGTCAATGGAAGACACTGATTTTCAACTGGCCTCGATTAGGTCGTACCGTTCACCATTTGGTTGGTGGCACCCAGTGAATCTCAGTTTAAACCATTAAATATGGACAATTCTGTACCCACCGCGACCGATATTGAGAATGTCTCGCTTTCTGATACATATTTACCAAATTCGACTGTTGGTATCCGGGAGAACAAATATTTCCTTTATCAAAAAACAAAAGAGGCTTTTCTTTAATTTAAAATAGGAATTCAATAAATTTATCCACTTCGTTTCGTAACAACGATACACGATCATGGTTATTACGGTAATGATAAAAGGAGTAAGTAAGAAGCACATTGTGTAAGTGTTGTGCTCATAGCATTTTGTTCTATCGATAAAAAAGAATTGACTTTTACTAAGTACTTACTTGAATAAAATCTAAGATCGCTAATCAATTTATAAACTATTGTAATACTGTGGTTATTTGTCCGTAGTGTAGTATAACTATTACTTTAGAAGACATTTTCACTTACATATTTATAAATAATAAGTAAGTATATGATATTACTGTATAATAGTAATGAGAAGTTATTGTATCGTTTCTAGCTAACCCAGCTAACGTTGTTTTGCACTATAAAATAGTTTACAACCTATTCTCAGACATACCTACTGAATACACATATAAAATTTCATCAAAAAAGGTCAAGCAGTTTCGGAAATTATCGATAAACTCTAGTTCAGTACTAGTGCTTGAATTTTGCTCAGTATGCCGACACCTGTGTACAGCCGACGGCATATAAACCCGACCAAATGTGTACTAGGTATTACCATATGTAAAAGTACATTTTTATCTGCCTACGGCTGTACCTCCGGTTTCATATTCGTAACTTATGGCTATTCGCACACTACAACGTCTTTTATTAAGCGGGAAAATAACCACTTATACACTTTATGATGATACGATTACGATATTATCTTTTTACCGTTTTTGGAATATTTTTTAATATTTTGTACATACAGCACTTTATAACAGAAATATGTCAAAAGTTTATAATTACTCGAAATATGAAGGAATAACAGTAACTCACAAAGCGTTATACTCCAACCAAAATTTTTTCTATGCACATCAAGTAGTAAATTACTGTAAGAATATAAAATCGTACCCGTAATGGTAATCGTAACCAGTCGTATCATTACACCGCTAAGCAATTTGCCGCGTGATAATTATCGTTCTGTATGTGACGAGCCTTTCAATAAAAACATAACCCTCTTTGATAATGGGTAGCAAAATAAATGATTATTTATAATGACGCAAGTAAATAGTAACATGAATAACATGCCTACATATAGTGCATATGCATGCGGCATACTTTGAGTATTCGATTTCACAGGAAATTATGCAATACTACACGTTGTTATTGACTTCTATATTTTTAATATTGAGATATTAAATTATTTATCAATAATTATTAAATTATGCTGACTTTACATTAAATGTAGTGGTCATCAACATTTTGGTACTTAAAATTTTTGATGGCTTTGCATATTTTCAAATAAAATATATGTACCCAAGTAAAAATATAGCTTTTATTCTTGGTTGACCATTCCTGAAAAAAAGTAGCGATTAAGCAAAAATCTACTTTAAATTCGCGCGTACCAATAGTTGTGAACTTTAAATATTTTCATAACTGAGAGAACGTTGTTCGACGCTGTCGTACCGCCCGCCCTGGTTGCGAAGCCCGCCTACTGTTGTTCCACCAGCAGTTAGTCGGTTGCTGAGTGCTTGTGCCAGCTGCCTGCCTACGCGCCTACCACTGTGCCGCTCAGTTGTCCTGCGTGCCACCCACACTTAGAAACACGAAGATTCGTTGCATTGCAATCATGTTCGTAAGTTTTTTAACATAGGTATTATTATTATTAGTACATTTTAAATCATTTCATTTTTCTTAACATACTTATAATATTCATTTATGTGTAAATTATCTTTAATAAAGTAACTATGTCTAGCGAGTTATTAAATGATTTATCATGTTTATTTCAGGTCCGACTCTGAGTATTACGATAAACGTTGCAAGCAGGCTAAGAAGAAGCTCGCTGAAGATTTCACCTCAGATTCCGAAGAAGTATCCGCTGCAAGCTTGATGTATGTATGATTGTTGTTTAATGTAATTTCGTTATCTATTCCCAGTTAGCAATCACTAGTTTCTCGGCTGTGTGTTCTCAGTTGTGTGTGTGTGTTGATTATTCTAAATTGATAGTAACTACGTGTGTTTGTGTTCAATCAAAACTTTATACTTGTAATCTCCGTGGTGTAATGGTTAACATACCTGTCTACTGTTCACGAGGTCCCGGTTTCTAGTATAAGTAATTGTATGTTTTGTTTCCAGTTATAAGAAAAAGGAACCTAAAGCTACGAAGCGGGTGATAAGTCGAGCACAGCCAGCATCCAAGGCTAAACGCCTGAAGAAAGCTTGGCAACTCGACAGCGACAGCGAGGAGGAAGCGGAAGCCCAGCGAGCAGCCGCCGCTAAGAAGATCCCTCCGTTGCTGTCAGTGCTGTCGCGCCGTGTAGCAGACGGTGTCCTGCGCCGCACTGCTAACCTCGCTGGCGATGTCTTTATAGATTTAAAAGTATACAATGTTGCTGATATAAAGAAGGTCGATCCCAAAGACCGTTGGGAACACGCGGTAGTCGCGCTAAAATTTCAGGGGAATTCCGATTCCCCTCAACTGATGCTCACAAAGGAGCTTATTAATAAGTGCAAGCCCCTCTTTACTGAAGAGGGTAAATTTTTTGCAACAAAAATTATTTAGTGTGCGAACCATTCTATAATTAAGTACCTATTTTATGTTATATACAAATAAAAGTTTTTATTTCATTTTATTAATATACTTATTTTTATTAGGTTATTATGCCCCGATGCCAATTTCGTTTTTTATAATTAAATAACTTGCAATAATTAAATAAATCTAAACTTATTCTGTTTTCCATTTTATTCATGAGTTTTAATTAATTTTTTATCATATTCTGATATCATCTTTTAATTGCAAGTAGTCAATTAAATAGAACAATATCTTTAATAAGCAATCACTTAGTTTTAAGAATAAGTACAATGGGGAAGGGAACAGTATATTGTACAGTGTGTGATATATCTGTTAAGTCTAGCTCGTTATCTGCACACTTGCGAAGTAATATCCACAAAAACAATAGTTCAATAGAAGTTAGTGAAGGTATTGAGAAAGTAAGTAGTGCATTCAGAAGTCGAATCGCCTCATATAGAGTGAGACCTCTAAACGCGGACCGTGTGCTCGAGTCTGAGTCAGACTTGTCCCCCGTGTCCCCCGCTGACTTCTTGCGCACACTTCGTTCTCGTGTACACCAATTGATTTCGGCTAGACAGGCTACATTTCATTGTATAAAAGTTAACTTTGAATTTTTCGCGGAGTTTAATTTACCTAAAAATAGCACCACCGACATAAAATCATTTGCAACCCAAAACAAAATATTTCAAAATGATTGTGATTTTAAGGATTATTATTCTAACATGATTGACATAATTTCAACAAAAATTTCTGAATTTCAGGAAAAAGATTCTGGGTGGACCTTGATACGTAATCTTTACTTAGAGGTCAATATTAATAAATATAATCCATTGAGAGTTGGTCAATTTATTGAATTGCCGAAAAGTATTAAATCTAAACGCGCTTGTATTAATATACAAAATGGGGATGCGTTATGTTTCGTGTGGTGTGTAATGGCAGCGCTATTTCCCGCCAAAAATAACGCGCATAGAATAACCTCATATCCGAGTTACGAAAACATACTTAACATTCGAGATATCAAGTTTCCGGTCGGCTTCAAAGATATTCAGACTTTTGAGAGAAATAATACTCATATAAGCGTTAACATATACGGTCTTGTAAATAACCATAAAGTAGTGGGACCCCTTTACAAGACTCGACAAAAAAGAAAGAACCATGTGAATTTATTACTTTTGGAAAAGGGAGAAAAAAAACATTATTGTTTAATAAAAGATTTAAGCAAATTAGTCAGATCACAGCTCACAAAACACAAGGAAAAAATTTATTTTTGTGATGAATGTATGATATTTTTTAATAAAGAAATATTATTCAATTCTCATATTTGCAGCGGAGTACGTACTGTTTTGCCTGATTCGAATACTTACATCCAATTTAATCATTATGATCGGATGCAAGATGTGCCTTTTGTAATCTACGCAGACTTTGAATCATTGTTAGAACCAAAATATGGTGACAATAAGCATAACGTGAACACTACAGTCTTACATAAACATGTGCCTGCTGCGTTTGGTTATTATATTGTTTGCTCGTTTGATAGCTCTCGCAATAAATACGTATCGTATCGCGGGCAGGATTGTGTTGACAAATTTCTGAAATATTTATTTGAAGATGTTACGGAAATTAATAAATTATTGAAAGAAACTATTCCGATGATTCCATTAAGTGTAGAAGAGAAAAGACAATTTGATACTGCAAAATACTGCTTTATCTGTGAGCAATTACTTTTTGACAACAAAGTAAGAGATCATTGTCATCTAACTGGAAAGTTTCGCGGGGCCGTTCACTCTTATTGTAATCTTAAATACAGGTTACCAAAATTTGTACCAGTATTTTTTCATAATTTGTCTGGGTATGACAGTCATCTTTTTATTAAACAGTTGGGAGAATCTCAGGGCAGAATTAAAGTAATAGCAAAAAACAAAGAAAATTACATATCTTTTACAAAATTTGTGAAAACCGGTCGTCAGGAGTTTTTGCCAGTTCGATTTGTGGATACTTTTAAATTTTTAGGTACTAGCTTAGATAAGCTTGTAAGCAACTTGAATGAAGCCAGTTTTGTCCATTTATCTCAATTCTACCCAAAGAAAGAACAGTTTGATTTACTAACTCGTAAAGGTGTTTATCCTTATGAATACATGACGGACTGGAATTGTTATAAGGAAAAGAAATTACCACCGCGAGACTGTTTCTATAGTACTATAATAAATGATATTGTTTCAGAATCCGATTACAATCACGCCAAAATTGTTTGGTCAATGTTTAATATTAAAAATTTAGGTGAATATACTGATTTGTACTTGAAAACAGACGTAATATTACTAGCAGATGTTTTTGAAAAATTTCGCCAAACTTGTAAAACTAATTATAGATTGGATCCTGCATTTTACTTAACCGCACCAGGTTTGAGTTTTGATGCAATGTTGCTTAAAACAAAAGTCAAACTGCAACTAATAGACAATCTAGAAATTATCCGACTGATTCAAAAAGGTATTCGCGGTGGAGTGTGTTTATGCCCTACAAGATATTCCACAGCGAATAACAAATATATTTCCGGGTATAATTCGGAAATACCTGATAACTTTTTGTTATATATCGATTGTAACAACCTGTACGGTTATGCAATGTGCTCACATTTACCATATTCAAATTTTGAGTTGATGAATCAAGTTGAAATTGGAAGTCTTAATATTGTTAACGTACCTAATGACTCAGACTATGGGTATATTTTAGAGGTAGACTTAGAATATCCGGATTATTTGCACGATTTGCATAATGATTTACCATTTTGTCCACAGAAATTTACGCCCCCAGGTTCTAAAAATCCTAAATTAATTCCAAATTTGTATGACAAATTTGAATATGTTATTCATTATATACATCTTAAAACATGCTTAAAAAATGGTCTTATTTTGAAAAAAATTCATAGAGTGGTCAAGTTTAAACAACAACCATTTCTGAAACAGTATATTGATTTAAATACAGAATTTCGACAAAAAGCTAACTCTACATTTGAACAAGATTTCTTTAAATTATTAAACAATAGCATTTTCGGTAAAACGCTAGAAGATACCGAAAAAAGAGTAAACATTTATCTAGTAAATCGTTGGAACGATGATAGAAATAAAACAAAAAAGTTCTACTCCGCTGAACAATTAATATCAAGACCTAATTTTAAGAATAATACAGTGTTTAGTGAAAATTTTGTAGCTGTACAAATGAAACCTGAAACTGTTATTTTAGATAAACCTATTTATATAGGTTTCACAGTTCTAGAGATATCCAAAAATCATATGTATGATTTCCACTATTCGGTCATGAAATCATTTTATGATACAAGGTTAAAATTATGCTATACCGATACTGACAGTTTTTTGTATTCAATAGAAACTGAAGATGTATATAAAGATATGAATATTTACTTTCAATCATATCTCGATACAAGTAATTATGATGAAAATAATAGATTTGCTATTATACCTAAAAATAAAAAAATACCTGGTTTATTTAAAGATGAAACAGCAGGTTCTCTAATAATTTCCTTTGTGGGACTTAGGTCAAAGTTATATTGTTTAAAAACCGAAAACAAAATTGTAAAAAAAGCTAAAGGAGTTAAGAAAGCAGTTGTAAAAGATCTAACTTTTAATGACTACAATGATGTTTTACTGTATAATAAGATTGTGCGTAAAAGAAATATATTATTTAAATCGCTTAAACATGAAATATTTACTCAAGCTGTAAATAAAGTAGCCTTGTCTTCAAATGATGACAAAAGAATTATACTTAAGGATAAAATTTCTACTTTGGCATGGGGACATAACACTCTTTTATATTAGAATATAATTTACTAATTGGCTAGTATAAGTGTATGAAAATTATTGTAAGTCTTCTTTAAATACTTTATAGTTTTTTTGTTATAAAAATATATTAAGAATAAATAATAAATAAATAATAAAATGTATTTGAATTTCCTTTGTCATAACCTTGATATCATGTTTAGTGCCAAATATGCTGATAATTCAATAACTCATATATATTCGATTCGTGTAAAGACATGATTGTTTGCATCACCTTTTATTGAAATGTCAGCATAATATGATAAGGCTTGCGAAAATGAAAAATAATTGTTTTGTCAGGAGTTTGAAATCCGATATTCGAGTTTATATTGCATATCGTGGTCAGTCGCGTTAAAACAGACGAGGTTCTAACACGCTGCACATATCAAATCTATAATTTACAAAATTGATCGGTATTGCAATGTAAGTATTACAATCAAATTTTGTTAATTATGATGTAAAATGTTTAGTAAAAAATTAAAATATTCATTGTTTTACAGATCATGTCTGACTCTCAAGATACAATGATACTATTCTCTCAAGATGCTCAGGACCCTTATGAACAAGCGGAGGAGTATTACCAAGAAATGTTAAGAAATAGAGCAGCTGAAAAACAGAAGGAAGAACAACGACAAGATTTGTTGAGAAAAAAAATGGATGGATTGTCAGCATCATCTTATGTTATCAGAAAAGAGCATCGAAAACCCAGAAAAGTAATTAAAATACAAGTATTTGACATAGAAAATGACTTGGTAAACAGAGATGTTTCGGAAAAAATGGTATTAAATGCACAGTATCTCATAAAAGACTCCGTCGACGATATTTTGGATCTCACAGAAAATGTTATTAATAAAATCGCAAAAACATTAGCGAATGATAATTTTAGTTTTAATTAGTATGTAATATGAGTTTTATAAATATTTTGTAAATTACTTTTTTAAGGTTTCTATAATATTATTACGTTTTATCTGTACAGAACAATGTCTTATTTGTAATAAAGAAAATTCAATAATTAGTTACTTATATAGTTAGAATGTGATTTATATCAATAAATATTAAATCAATCATTTTACTTTTAATTTTATCCTTTAGGCTAAGAGTAAAAATATAAGCTTTGTTTATGAATATAGAATAAAGAGTAAACCAAATTTTGTATGTTAATCAAAAAACTCCATCTATTAGCATTTGACTGGATCAAATTAATATTTACTTTTATTCATTTAATGATTCAGTATAAACGCAGTAGATGTCGCTGTTTTAAATTTTTATGATGTAGATAGAGTAATTATAATCACAGTAGAGCATCACCAAAAACTGAGACTAGTTAATATTACGGCTTATAATATTTCTTACACATTAATTTTTTTGCTAAGTCAATAAATGAAAAAAAATATTAATTTAAAAAGTTTTATTTAAGAGATTAATTTTGGTCATTACAATATACAATTATCATAATACCATTTTTTAATACAAATTACATTTTTTAGTGCACACACTTGCTGATGACTGAGACAGTTATACTTAATTTCAGGTTTACAATAAGTTTTATATAATATAGAGAAATTGGGGCTGCCTTCTTCTTCGATATCCAGTAAAAAACAATTTTTACATAAATTACTTATCCAACTTTGCTTTTCACGCCCCTTCATTATCACTGTTTTATCTGTTAAAATGTGTTTAATTATCCTTTTGAACTCTCTGTAGTCGATATAGCCTTCGCTCCAAGTTATGCCTCTATGTCGCTCAATCCATCGAACGCGTTTCTTTTCTTCTTTAGTTAAATATGTATATGAATAAGGAGGTTTTACTAAAAACACTTCAGTAAACTCTTGGGTAGCTATTGCTAATTCTTTTAATATAAAGTAATTATTGTCATCTTTAAATCCTTGGATATCAACAAAAACATATGAGCTCATGATATCTTTTTAACAATGTTACTCAAGGGCTTGTACTCAAATATACAGTCGTTTAATATCAAGCAATATGCTGCTGTCTGATCAGGTATTTCTTGGTCAGTTTCTATTTCAACTCTCACATCTATAGAGCCCTTCAAAGTCTCTTGTTGACGGGAACAGTCGATTACAAATAATGGAGCAATATCTTTGAATTCTTTTAAGCTCATCAATGGTTCTGCTCGACGGCCATAATAAGACTGTTGAAATCTTGAATATTGTTCGTATAATAAAGAAAACTTATTTTCTGAGAAACTTATGTTTAATCCTTCGTAAGGGTAATACGACGAATTCAAAAATACTCTAATGTCACGAACATTACAATGATCGAATTCTGCCATTGACATTTGTGATTGATGTTTACGATTGGTTTGTAACGCAATTATAACGAACCGCGGTTTCTCAGTTTGCGATGTAGTTTTAATTGCCCAAGTATGTTTGCGAGTTCTGGGGAGTAGTGGGTACTCATACAGATCCCAATTCCGAAAAGCTAATGTTATAGCACGATCTTTTTCTAGATGTTTCAATAAATTAATTCTTTCACGATCTGATACTTTGACGTGTGGAACTCGCCAAACTATTTTATTAATAACTATATCGTCAACAATTTCTTCACTATTTAATTTTAATGCATTAAGGTTGCTGTTGCTTCTTAGTAACACTAACTCATGTTTACAATTTATTACGATTTTCTCATAATCTTCCGCGAAGCCCAATATTCTGTTTAATGGTATTGAAGCAGAGAATGAGCCGTTATGAACATTAGTTGTACCAGTAGGAGACCACCCCCACACTTTTGCAGATTTAGATTCATTTTCATTTAAGGAAAGATATGATTTTATGGTTGTAGTAATACCAGCATTTTTTATTCTATCTATTTCAACTCCATTTAATTCATACCGAATGTCTTGAAATAGAAATAATGCAGGATTATTGACAAAGCTAACACTTGACAGTATTTCTTTAGTTTTACTATTGTATAAGTTTGCTTTACCCTCAATATACAAAGTGCTGAGAGATGGTAATATGTTCAAGTCTTGTTGGTTAATAGGTATTCGGATTTCATCATTCTTGTTGAAACTCGTCACGTATGGCCTGTATGAATGAAATTCGAAACTTTCCACGCTGTTGTCGTAGGCTGTTGGTTGAGATATATTTAAAATATTCATTTTAATAACCCTACCAATTTCAAATATTCTTGGTTATTTTTTGAAAGTTTCTTCTGTAAAGACTGTAGAGGTCTTCTTTTCTGAGATGTTTTCTTGAAACTGACTTGAAGAGAAGATGGAACAGGGTTTTTATTAAAATTAATCATTTTCTTCTAAAATGTAAATACAGCTGAACCTCCTCACCGCGTAAATTGATTTGATTGTTTTCAGCGTCCAGCAATCTTATATTAAGATCAGTAATTGAATTTTGATTGATTGGGAAATAGATTATGTTCTTGGGAATTTCAATAATGCGATAACCAGGTGGTACGTTGGGTACAAATTCATGAATAATATGACTAGCTTTTCCGTTCACAAAAGATCCGCTCACTACATCGCATTCGATGCGCACGAGGGTAGTTGATATAATGCTAACAGGATAGCGAGATTCGGTAATTTTATTAGCTTTCACAGTCTCTCTTCCGAATCCCAAAATTCTACCAATTGAATCACGTTTTTCGAAATGAACATCTTCGGAACAGAAAATGTTAGTTTTTAGTGTATTGTTGTTACAAGTTAATTTAAAAGAACCATTTTTAATATTACTTTCTAAAAAATCTTGAATGTCTTGAAGTTCATAAGATCCTTCTGGGATCTCGATAACTTCATTTCCATAGTAGAATTTATTATTTCTCTCGTCTATATTAGGAATCGAATTAAATGTAGAAAAATATAAAAGACCGCATTCATAATCTCCACGTAATTCTAGAGTCGGTGAATAGTTTGTTGTTAAGGAGCCTCCCACCCCAGTTATGGATACAGTGAAAGACATGTTAGTACTGATATATTTTTTTATTTATTATTCACTTAAATACATTTTTCCAAAAATCTATTAAAAAATTCAAACAATGATGTCCACAATTCGTGGAACCGAAGTTCTGATGTTGAATGTAATTATACTTAATTGACGTATTTTGCAAATATTTTATTAACTCTAATGGTGGTTTTAGATTCCCAAAGCTATCAAAATATTCAGAATACTTATCAAGCTTCACGTAGGCTACCCAGTGAGTTCCAGGGTTGTTACAACTATCGAGGTTGAGTATTGCACACTCTATTTTTCTCGGTTTCGTAGGCAAAGTATCTCTCATAAACACACCACGAAAATAAGGTATATCGTTAGCATACTCTAATAAATCGAAATTAGTAAGTGGTCGCTTGGGTAGCCGTTCCATTAGTTTTTTGGACCTTTCAGATATAACCCTGCTCCTTTTTTGTTCTGCTTGATGTATAGTCCTTTCCCAAGAGCAACTGCTTCCATCGTTTTGTTGTGACGCTCAGACTCTTGAAGATTCTGTTTAGCGGCTTTGTAATCATTTACAGCTTTTGCTATACCTGCTGCCCCGCCAGCTAGTGAACCGAGAGCCGACAATCCAGCAAAGATTGGAATCAAAGGCAAAAACCCACCACACTTAGGAATGGGTATAAAGCGTGGTAAGCGCATACCACGTTTGTTTGTAAATATTTTTTTTGCAGCTGCATACGCATATTTAATAGCAGTGTTTTTATCTTTACATTTAATTTTTTTTAAACCAGAATGTATTTTTTTTACAACTTTCATAAATGATTGCGCTCCTGCGCCTGCTTTTAGTTTAGCTTTCATAGCATTTTTTACAACCCAGGAGGCGATTTTTTCTCTTTTACCAGCATTTTTGGATTTTAACCTTTGATTTGCCATGTTTAGAAGTTCTAAATCAGCGTTATGTCGAATGTTTATATCTCTGTTATTATAAGCAATATCGTGATACATGCACGCTCTGTCTAACTCGTTAATACCTCGATCACCTCTTAATAACCTTTTCTGTAATTTTGTTCCTGGACCGCAAAACTGATATCCAGGTAAATGTAGTTCAAACGGTAACTTATCAATTAAACTGTTAATAATACCACTTCCTTCCTTCATGAATAAGCAGAAACTGATGTTTAACTCCCCATTACTTGACTTATATTACTGCAACAGTGCACTTTTGTCAACCCAACTGTTTTCGGAATCACTAAGTCCTAACCATTTTACAAACAATTTAGTTCCTTTTCTTTTTATAACTTTTTCAATTAGATAAAGATCTGGAAACTTAGTCTTCTGTAATTCGTAATCGTAAAATGTTCCTAAAATAAGTTGCTTATGTCTGTCTTCTATTTGATAAGTTGGTGGTTTCGTACAGTTAACTTTTTTAACTATAAATATTTCAGTTGACCAGTTAGGGGTATAACCTTTGCTGAAATCTCCTTTATACTTACTAATACGAACATGATCACCAACATGAAACAGAGATTTCGTGATATGTTGTTTTTGAGTTTTATTTATATTAGCCTTAACCAAAGTCTGATTATACTTATTTACGTCTATTGGTTTATACTTTGTTATTCTATGAGGTGTGATGTTATAACGTTGAACAACGGATTTCAAATTACTGCCTAACCATTGATACCGCCCGCAAAGACTAAATAATTTGTATAAATGACCTTTTAGTGTTCTTATTACTCGTTCAACTATTGATGCTTTTTTTACAGAATAAGTAGAATAATGATTTATTTTATATTTCTTCATCAATCTTTGAAAGTTTTCGTTGTAAAACTCCTTACCTAAATCTGTTTGCAAATTACTAGGTTTTCGGGTTGATTCAGTCAAGATGTGCTGCATAGCATTCGTAACACAGTCTTTTGTTTTTGCTTTTATGGGATCAACCCAGACATATTTTGATAAAGCATCTATAACAACTAATACATATTTGTATCCTTTATTGAACTGTGCATATTTTTGTAAGTCTATTAGATCAGCTTGCCATAAATCGTCTATGCCTTTTATGATCGTACAACGACGCGGGAAATTCCTTCTCGCTGATCTATGGAGCTCGTCAACTATGTTTTGTTTATTCATTGTTTATTTAACTTTGAATTCGCTGAATCTGTATCAATTTTTGTATAGTGCCTGGAACTCACATTAGACGAAACTACTTTTTCCAAAACACTAAGATAATTTTTTAAATTCGTTTGGATTTGTTTTAGTTCAGCTCTTAAATGTTGAATTTCTTTATCTAAGTAGGCTTTGTTGACAGCGTCGTTGTCTTCCTCTGGATGTAATAATCCCTTCAATCTTGCTTGTTTTAGATTATAATCTCCTGTTTCCGATTTTGTTAATGTATTGTTAAGACTGTCAATATATTCAGAAAGTCTTAAACGCTTATGAATGTGGTGACCAAATTTGTCTATATTCATTGCAAAATAACTATAAACATCGAATATTATAAGAAGACTGCTCAAATTACTCAATGCATTCTCTTTATATAATTTTATCGATGATGTTTGCTTCCTGTAGTTCCTTTAAAATATTCTCGATACTGTCCTCGTCAATTTTATTTGAGAACTGAGATAATACTGCTTAATTTTCCTGGTGAATGCTCTTTAAGTTCTACATTCACAATCCCAGCTTCTTGTAATTTTGTTATAATTTCAATAATTTCGTTGTCTAATCCAGTGTTGCCAGCTGCCCGAGATCCTAACAATAATTTTAATCGTTCTACCAACTCATTCGGATCATTCCAATAAACCAAATCAGTATTTTTATAAAGATTTTTCAACAGTTTCATACCTGCTCCCTCTGAAAGACTCTCGGTACTAGTAGTTAGAGTTCTTGTAAATTTAAATAGAGGTTTAATGATGTTAAGGTATTTGAAACCTTTGTTGCTATTAATAGGTTTCTTCGGGTCGTAGTTACGTCTATGAGCATTGGTTTCAATAAGCAGCAATTTATAATGTAGTAAATCTTCTTCTGTTATTACATCCAAGTTTGGTACTTTCTTAAAGAGTAATTCTTGTAAGCCTGGTGACTTTTTAATTATATGAGTTCCTATTTTCCATGTTAGGTCTTGATCAAAGATACGTGTGTTGCCTAGCAAGACTTTTCCGCGATCATGTCTGATCCCAAAAGGAATATCGGTTAGTACTTCGGATGTCCAAGACATCATCATATCATCAAGATAGGTATGATCTTTAGAGCTCGGTGATGAGCGAAGTGATTTGAAAGACTCGTCACTTATGTTATGTTCGGAGGGTGATACAGTAAGGGTTTTGTTAGAATTATGTTCAAGAGAATCAAAGTTTTCTTCATCGTGCTCTTCCTCGTCAAATGATTCATTTAAATTTTCTTTACTAAAAAATGATTCTTCATTTTCACTTAATTTCTTTATTTTCCTTTCGGGTTCTTCGTTAGTGTAATTGATCTCTTGTTCTTCTTCATATTTTCTACTTTGTTTACTATTTTTACTTGAAAGTTGATTAATTGGATCAACTATAGGTTTGAATATCGTTTCTAAAGCCATATTGTTATCATTTTTTGTATCTCTTATCATACGAACCTTTCTTTTTACAGCCGCTGCGGATTTCACAATTTGTTCTTTTAGATTTTTTTCCATTTTTATAATCCGTTCTTGTTCAGATTCTCACATAAACTGAGCTGTTATCATCATGACAGTTTCTTATGAATGCTAATCTATAACTATAAATGTATCAAATTTCATCCTGTAACATCCTTTATTTCGTTGACAATCCTTATTTATTACAACATAACCATACAGGTCCTTCCATACAATGGAACACAATTCACGGAATTGGTGCCATGACATATCAGAACCCACGTGTTCTTCATAAACGTGTTTTAAATTTACATCATCTTGCTTGAATAATACAATGAGATTGGAATTATCTCTCACAAGTTGCTTCGGTATTTTGGTATAAGTTTGATTAAGATAAAAAGAGTCAATATTTTTATGACGTCCCATAGCGAAATAGTCCCGTACATTATTTTGATTTTCAGAGGCAATATCGTCAAATATTATGATAGAGTTTGGAGCAGCTTCCTGCGGATTCAACACTTCAGCATTATGACTATATTTGTAAAACGATACCCCAGGCACCATAGTTAATACTTTTTCTAGAAATAAGTATTTTGGTTGGTATAAGGATTTTGAATACACATACAGATTATGAAATCGTAGACCATTTTCATGCAACAATAGGCTTATCATTAAATTTGTCTTTCCACAATTGGATGGACCGCATATAATGCAACGAATAGTATTCGGCAATAAGTTACCGTGCCTCTTAACCCCATTCGTCAGCGTAGTAGGGCAAATACATTGTAACTTTAAGGATTCTCTTTGTTTTATAAATTTCATAATTAGACAGTCTATTCAACTTGACTGTTGCCTATGCTATATCTTGACAAAATGAAGCGTTATAACTTTGCAATTATATTTATTTTATTTTTAGGTAAGGTGTTTTATACGAGGGATCATAACTGAAAAACCAAAGGTATTATTGGGGATTTCAAAATAGGTAGTTTTAATCACACTGAGCGAATGAAATGAGCGGTGTGATGAAAACTACCTGTTTTGAAATCCCCAATAATACCCTACTAATAGCTAAACTCATTGTTTCCTAGACTTTGACGTCTGAACAATTTCAAAGTTTGTTAACAACGTGGCAGGATCAGCATACTTGTTTATTAGCTTGATCGCTAGGTATATAGTTATTTATGTGTTGACATAAACCTATATTTTACTAGACGTGCGCTGTAAGGTGATAAAATGACAGTAGTATTTTGACCCTAAAATATTATATTTTTTCTAGTATGTAGTTATTTATTTGTTAACTCTTAATTGCACTGCACACTAAGTACAGTAAAGAACATTTAGCTATTATATAACCATAAAAATAATAACAACAGATATATATATTTTCCTTAGTCCAGTTGACCGGACATCGTAACCGTACCGTGGACAAAGAATGAAACCAACACAGCCTCCTGTTAATAGTGGAAATATTTAGTATTTTTAATTCTGTGATGTCCTAAAATTGCCTTGTTGTATATTAAAGGCTGGAAAATTTTGTAAATCGATGATATTTTTTTACTGCTATAGAAAATGTTTACTAGATGTATTACAAACGTAAGACCAGTGGGCTTATCCTTAGTTGAAATCATTGTATTTATGCAGTGTATGGAACGCCTGATATATGCTGCGGTTACCGTATAAGCACAGTTTAAGCTTTCATCTAAGAGTTACTAGTGAACTTGTTCCATCTTGCAAATAACATATTCAAATGTGTATTTTATACAACCTGTCTGAATTACTTGCTGAGAGAGAAATAAATTTGATTGGTAACTTTAAAAGTCACAACACTTCAAGATTAAGACTTTTAAAGGTACCAATATATAAATTGAGCAAAAAAGAAAAACGATTAATTATAACTAACTACTAACTATTCCACTCTAAATAAATACCTAACCCTGTTAAAATATTTCAGCCCTTAATAAATAAGAATATAGGAATATACGGATTAAAGTAAATCATGAAATGTTTGTTTTGAACAAAATAACTACGCTGACGCTGAATTGTCCACATAGTAAAGCATACTTATGTGTAAAAACGGTCTTACAACCAAGAATGCGAAGACCGGTTTAAAAGGAGGAAAGAAAGCTGAAAAGTGTCCGTTACAACTGGCTAAGAGAACTAGTAAGTCTCTAAGATGACAAAAAATACTTTGATAATAAACCTTTCTTTAAGACTTTTAAGTAAGCGCCATGCCATAGCTATAAAATAATTTATAGCTTCATATCTAAGTTCGCAGCCTAACTCAATTAAAGTTGCAGCGCCCACAAAGAGTCCGCAAGAAGTCCAGATTTGAAATGCAGCGTTATCCACACGGTTTCTGAATAAATTCCAACTTAAGAGGAGGAAGTTTCGAGTAGTTCTCATGTTACCTTTGCAAGGTTCACGGGAATTAATGCCAATGTTTGACAGGTCTAAATTAATTATCCTAAGTAGGTTTTAATACAAATAATATCTGCAAACAAACCAACTGTAGCGTGGTAGTGAGGGGTTTGTCATTTTTCTTTCAGTGTATTAGAAAAGGAGAGCTTGCAAAAAGAAAAAGAGCTAATAATTTAAAGGAACACCTTTGCTTACGAAAACTGACAAACACATGTCCATGAATACTAATGTGGTATATGTAGCGTTATATCTTCTATATTATATCGACACTTACCTTACTTGCATTGAGGTTATACTTGATGATGTCTTTGTGAGGCGGCTTCGGAATCAAACCGAAGCAGGATTGCAATGTGTCCTTCGGTGCCCCGATGCCTATGTGTGGCGGCAAGCTCTGAAAATAAACTAGTTTTTATTACAGCAAAAAACATATAGATTCCGAATAATCCCCCAGATACTGTCTATAGAATGATGTTAATACCATAGAATTATAATATGTAGACGTTAGAGTGACATTGTCGTTTTGCAACTTGGTAATTCTGATAGTAATCCAATAGTAGAAATGAAACTGATTTCCAACTTTGTAAAAATATAGAGGGCTATTTTAGGGTACCAGTAGGTATTTAACCAGTTGAGATCGTTATTTTTGGTTTATTGTTCTAACCTGGTTACTGATCCCTAGCTACTTTTAAGGACATTTAAAAAAAATACGTACACACGAACATAGAACGTCCTCCTTTTTTGAAGTCGGCTAAAAAGTAACTGACGTGTTCTCACCTTGGGAAACTCCTTGGTAGTATCGTGACGAACTTGTATGCGTGGCGGCTGGTCTATGTTTAACATCGATCTGATGGGCAAACACATTATAAAACGTATTAATTGCTTTCAGCAAAAATAGAACAATGGGGCGCAATCTCAGAAGTCTGAATAAAACGACAAAACACAAAGAGAAAATGGACGCTCAAATTTTACATCGGGCGACATAGGCATTACAACTTACAACATTTCGATTCAAATCTGTTCAGATACTTAGCCGAAGTCTGCTGGCTAATTGCTCAATATACTTAATTCAACTTTTGTGAGTAATTTAGTGAATCGAAGGGCTGGTCGGGGCTCTCCCGCAGCGATTTCTTGATTTACAGTCACTATAAATCTCACTGATTAAGCAATTTCCCGAATTTGCCGTTTGATAAGAATGTGGATTAAATTATTGAAAAACGGATAGATGTGGCTTTCAATTTTTATTACGATACGATATTATATACCTACTTAATTTTATTTAACATATCTATAGGTTAAAAATTAGATTTATATTACGCTGATTGCGCTTTTTTGAATCAATCCGCTTCAAATATATAATACTCTATATAGAGATAAGGCTGGTACCTACTATAGAGCAATACGAATTTCCTTTAAAACCTTACTTTTTTTTTCTAAATAAGGTACTTACCAAAAAAATATTTTTATTTACTCTATGATATTTTTGTCAATCAATGCTCAATTGTCATTGGTAAGTTGGAACTTGCTTGGAACGCTACAGATTTATAAAGTAGACAATTTGAAAATTGAATTTCGTACAATTTATCACTAAGATTGATGAGCACATGCCAGTATCTCTGGTAGTGTTCGTTTCTCGATACTAAATTGAACTATTCGATTGTCGGAGCGTTTGAATGAATCCGCAGAAGATTCAATATTTAGAGGTTTACCAAGAGCGTGGTTATTTCGGACTCACGGTTCTGACTAAACAAATGTAGCCATTTCTCAGACATTTTATTAGCTATTTCGTTGCATAATGTATTGTAGAGTAGGCAACGAAATTGATTTCTTAGCTAATGTATGTTATCATCATGTCAGCCACAAGCCCACAAGACGTCCACTGCTGGACATAGGCCTATCTCATAGATTTGCAATATGACCGATGTAAAGTGGCCTGCATTTTGCGTCTTCCTGACTAGGATGTCGGTTCATCTGTATTTATAACTAATTTATTATATTCAAACGTAGGAAAGAATAAAACTTAGAAACTTCAGGCAATATTTATTGTTATTTTATACTTGCTATCAAGTAAAAAGAAACCCTACTATTGTAGCGTAAGCATCGAAAAATAAAAAAAATACTTTGAAAAGAGTGAAACTGAGAAACATTAAGGCAATATTAAATTTGACTTTATTTTCGACTCGAAAAGACGAAGAAGTAATAAAGTATTTCTTGTCGCAATACATATAAATAACCATATATCTGCAAACAAGCAAACTGTGAGGAATTTCTGTATACCTAACTGGAAGGTAATTAGTGTCACTTTAAGTAACTTCATTGTAAAAGTTTATCTCAGAAAGGAGAGCTTGCAGGTAGAGAAAAATTAGGTTTTTTTTAATAAAAAAAATAGTTTTTTTATAAGTAATTACTCAGGCATTTCACATTGTTCACTTAGTACCAGCTGTATATATTAAAGAAAACGAAACATGAAATGATGGACAATTATCTATTAAATTGTTGCCAAGAAATTATACTTAACTGTCATTTGTAATAGATTTTCTCACGATTAAGAATCGTGACATTTGTTAAATGACACGAGATTAATTATTTTAATTACTTCAAGAAGAAATTATACATAGAGATAGTTGATCTATTCAATATACTTATCTTCACTTCCTTACCATCCTTATTATCTCTACTAAAATTCTAAGTATGAAAGTAAGTAACTCTGTCTGCAAATTACTTTTTCAAGACGATTTTTTTATTCAGACACAGATTTTACACAATAAATGAGTATTCCGATATTCACGTGTAGTGTAGTTATTCTTGTAGTGTAGTCATTCTGTGGTCAGTATTGGCTACAGAATGTCTACACTAATTAAATGTCTTATTTCTCATGTGACAAGACTCACAGGTGCACTTAATACCGACTTATATCGACTTAGCACTTTATGCATTAAGTCCGCCTATTGTGTTTTACAAATTGTAATTTGTACAATAAAGGTATTTATTATATAATAAATAAAATCTACCAGGCGCGCGCCTGTGTAATTAATCGTATAGTTTTAGTTTTTAAGTAATGGAAGGTGGCACAAATCTTGAGCTGCAACGGTGACTAGCGATAAATCATGCAATTAAGGCGCAGTAGAGCCCTTTGATTTAATATGCTTAATAATCAAAAGATATACACAACTAAAGAAAATTACTACATCATTCAACTGCAATGCAAAAAACTTCAGCTTTCTTTTCTAGCGAAAAAATCTAGATCTATGGTTATCTGTTAATTTCAAATAAATCGGTCCTATAGGTATGGAGTAAATCTGCTGCGGCAGACGGATAAAGAAGACAAACAAATGATTCTACAAAGGTTGCGTTTTGCCATTTTTATGTAATACGGAACTCTAAAATCAATTTATTTGGCTAAGTTATTTTAGTTTTACGTGCTTCGGGAGGCATATAAAGACGTCGGTCAAGACTAATATACCCACTTAAATGGCAGAAAGGCAAGGTTTCAAGACCCAAAAATAATAGAGTTTGCTTGAGCGATAAGGCCGCCTTTTGTATACATACTGTGTTCACATTTTATGTAACATATTTAATTTGTATTTCACTGTGTGCAAAGAAGTGTTAAATAAATAAATAAATAATAATGATATTTTATTCGGCGTAAAAGTTGAGATATATCTAAGCTAGTTAATTATTTGAACCAAGTCTCCAATCCCTGCTGCAGACAATCTAAAAAATGTTATACCACTGTTAGAAACTAACACTCTATAAAAAAAATATAGAACTGTCCCTTAAAAAAAAAAAATAAGAGCTCAAGAATACTGAAGATAAAACTTAGGCTCAGCTGCTCTCTCCTTCGCTATTAGTGCAAATGTGCTTGTTGTGCGTATTATGAATCTGATGGAGTTGTCATATTTATTTAATGGCGGTAATCTCAAAAACGGCCATTGCTTTGAATTCGTTACAAATGTCGTCTTTTTTTATCTCTTGTTGTTTTTATTTGTTTTATTAGGAGCATTGGATTTAAGAACTTTTATTCAGCCGACATGAAAGTGTAATATACGATATTAAAAAAAAATCTAAGTTTTGAATCGAGGATGTTCGAATAAAAACATGGAATGTTTAAAAATAAATTTACATTCTTCCCACAATACGACTATGTCATAGAATTTATGCCTAATGCATAAATAATCGTCTACCTAAATCGGTCTGTTTCTTTTTTATGTGTACCTTACTCCGTGGTTGAATCATTTATAGGTAGGTATCGGTAGAGGCACGGCCGCACGGGCTCTAATATAAGATTATATATTTTCTTCTCTATTTATACCTAGTCCTTACAGTAACATAGTGTAATAATTAACGGGTGTGATAATTTACACCATCTGTACTAGAGCTCGAAAATGTCCGAACCTGGACCCGTCAATGCGTTCTTCTAATTTTCTATATAAAGATCATCACACACTCTTGTTAGTCGAGTTCCTTAACGGGTTCCTTACATTTGGGTCAATAATCTCCTTTGTTATTTGATAGGACACGATATTTACATTAAAACGTTCCTATTAGAAAATAGAAAAACTGTGCTTACTTGTAATACTTCCTAGTGAAAGGATCACAATCAAAAATGAGGAACCGCCGACCCAGCACAAATACAGTTTGGCCCACGATAAGATCCATTGGCGCGTAGTACTCAGTTACCTCAGCTTCCGTCGTCTCCAAAAACGTCGATGGAAATGAAACTGGGGAGATTAAATCAGTAAGTAGTTTTGGGAAAATGTAAGTGTAGCCAGTGAGAATAAATAAATAAATAAACTGTTCGATTTGGTGGGCTCTGGGCATGGAATCTCAAGATTACACGAAGATGACGATGTACGACGAAACACTGTACTCGTACAGATATGTATTCTACTTTTAATTTCAATGTGAACTTGAATTAATTCCGAGTGAATTGAAAATAAATAATAATCTCTAAAATTTCTCTTTTTGCTTGTCAACCGAGTACTTTTAAATAAAAGAGGAATTGCATTTGGCTGTGCATCATATCGCGTAATGAAATTCTGAGTGCAGGTTAAATTACCTTCACGCGACGAGTAGATATTTCTTCACTTTATTTTCTCTGTGTAACGCCGTTTATTTAAAAAAGTCATTTGTTCAACAGTCCAACTAGTTAACAACTAAGTACTTATTTCAATTTTACGCCTTCAGTAAACGAAACGTTCGTGTAATACTTTGTTTCCGCGTATTTAACTTTTCAAATTGCATTTCGATGTTCCACTTTGTCGAAGTTAACACGCTCTGGTGCCTAGGATTATCCCCGGGTTCGTTCAAAAATGCCTTCTAATTCTTATTGCAGCTTAAGTATAATATTTTGTTGTGAATATATAAGATGCTCGCTTTATATGAATAGAATCTTTTAAGGAGATTAAGCTATGAAAGTTTGAGTAGTTGTCGGCTTAAACTCCAGAGTTATTTGCTAAGGAGATTATAAATTATTGCTACTGACGGAGACGTCTTCACCTAGGACTTTGTGACGTTGCTTAAGTGTTGTTTACTTAGTATTGCTGTGACGAATTAATCGCATTTTTTGACTTAAATGTTGCAAATTTTCTAAAATTTTGAGTCGTAATTTTTATATCCCTCGCGATCAGAAAGACTAAGTAGCAAAACGTCCAACAAAGCGAAAAGTATAATCTTTATGAATTTATAATATATTTAGTAATTTTGACTAAGATACAAGACAATAAGTTTAATACATATATATGTCAAGTCAAGAGGTCTCCGCTGGTGAACGAATTAACGAATAAAAAATAAATCAACCAAGCATTCCCCAACTACCAAATGCAAAGGAAATAGCAGGCGTTATCAATATAAAAATGCCTTCATATTCCAGGAAAATCCTTTATTCTGATTGAGCCATTATAACGAAACGAATTCGATATTTTCGCCCTCAACCAAGCACATATCATTTCCACGTTCATTTTTTATCGGCGTTTCCGCGGGTTAAGAGACGCCATCGAAAGACCATTACGGGTCCTTGCAGTTCCCCAACGTCCCGGCATCTAGCTCGATCGTAATCTTCTTAGTATAGAAAGTGTGGATCATTACCGCATCATGCATTGGCATTTACTCATTTTTTGTTTTCGTGTGATTTGTCGTTAGTTTGGACTATTCGTTTTATTACATTCGACTTAAATGCAACTTAAAGTAGGCATTATTTTATATCATTTGTCTTCTTTTATCATATCCTTTTTTGAACCATCGTACAGTTTGCCAATATATCTATATCCACTAATTATTGTATACTATTATGTATAGTAAGCAGTTGCCGACCGTACATATTTTAATGGTAAACAAACACTGAGACCGAAATAGATATTAAATTAAGTCCATACCCGGTTTCTCTTTCCATTTCTTCGGCAGTTTTGTTTTTTTCAGCAGCAAGGGAAACGGGTCTTTACCTCCCCTGGGATCGTGTAATTCCTAAGGGGAAAAAATACAAAAGTGAATAAATAAAAAGCTAGTAAATATAAAAAAGAGGGAATGCGTTTGCCCAGCAGTGGGACATAAAATAGCTAAAAAAAAATATAAATTTATTTTCAAAGTTTTGCTCGTCTTTCCTAGCATTTTTCAAACAATTTTTAAGTATACTTATAAGGTTATACTCGTACCTATCGAATCAAATCAAATGTACTTATAGCAAATGTTACAGTTGATTGGGAGAAATTTATTTAGCAATTAGTCCGTCTCTGTACCCCATTATTTTATGTATAAATGTTTTGTTAGATTTTTTTGGTGCAATAAAGAGTGTGCAGTAAATAAGAGTTATGTATTGTGATAACTTTTATTAAAATTTTTAGACAGATACCTAGATAAGTTCTATTTCCTTTTAGCTCCGCACTTCCTATCACCTCTATGCAGATGTTCTACAGATATATTGCCATGCCAATCTAGATGATCTCTCCAATGGTTTATATAAAATAAATGAAGATCTTTCTCGGATTTCTGATTGGAGTAAAGCACATGGGTTGTCCGAAATAAAGAGATTTCTTATTATTTATTATTATTGTCAATCCTTCTAAGACTCGAGCTATCATTCTGGGTGGTTCTTGGAATATGTCTAGAATAGATTGGCTTTCCCTTCCACCCATTATTTTTGATGGTGAGCAAATAGAGTATAGTGAGAAAATCAAGAACCTTGGGATAGTCTTCGATAAACGTCGTACATGGTACACCCTAACTTAACTGTTTCTCTTTCACCTCGTAAGGGTTGACTGGAAGAGATTGCCTAGCAATAAGTCCGCCTTTGCTCATATTATGTTGAAGTCTTTGTAAATGTTATATTATTTGTTACTGTATGTGGGCAATAAAGATATTTTGTATGGTATTGTATTGTATAAGTAAGCTACCGAACCTGCCTAAGCTACCGAAGCCGGTAATTTGAGTGTTTTCGGCCCCAATATTCCCCATAAATATTCATTGTCCTGAGTTTTGAGTGCCCGACCATTTTTAATCAAAGAGAAATTTCTAACGCAAGTTATGGTATTTTTGTGGCTCGAAAAGAAATTTCTAAATGACGGTCGAACTAGGTAATCTTCTATGTCTGTTTATGTCTGAGCTACATCCAAGACTATTTAACAAGCCAAGGTGAGATTAAAGATCCATTAGTCCACGTTCGTAGCTGATCTTTGATAACCAGCATAAGTATATTGTTGTTTTTGCATTTTTAAATAATATTACTACTTAGCTATATTTATACTTTTAACAGCTATATTTTAAACCTTTCTATACTTATTTGTTAACCTTTAACGCAACTTGACAAAATTAAAACAAATGCCCACATCATTAGCTATATAATCCCGGTAACAGAACACATACCTACAGATAATGAGTAAATTAACTAGACAAAAGCAATGAGAAGGATACATACCCCTTTGTGAGTGTTATAGTCCGAGAGTAACACTTTAGATTGGTATCATATACCGGGTCTCTTGAATACAATAGTTTAATTGATGCGAGGTTATTTTAAAGATAAATGACATGTCATTTACACGAAAGGTACGATACGAGTGCGTAAGCAAAATTGAGACACATTTTCTATAAGAAAATAAAAACTAATCTTTTTCAAGACTAAACTGTATAAGTATGTAATTTTTAAGAATAATATTAAAGAGCCATGGTAAATAACAACATAAATTTTGTATGTATATCGTTCTAATAGATAAACAATCAATATCAATATTTTTATATCGGCTGTGGCAGGCAAAACTTTGTATAAAGCACTGACCTTTACGGCTACCGTATCATCTTGCAGGAAATACATCAGTTTGTACTCTTGTAGTTCTCCGTTCTCAGCGTCACGGTTGTCCCACACCACATTGAATCTAGACAACAAAAAGGTTTGTTTAATTAATATAATATGATCATCAATGGAACCTTAATTATTATCGGTTTCATAACTTTCTCTATTTTAGTTAGCGCGCCGTACTACCCCTAAAAGCTTATATGCAAGCTATGCCAAGCAAGACATACTAGGTCGCTGTGACATCCAGGTTAGTTTGAACTACTTAAGAACCTTTGAGAGTTAGAATCCTTTATGAAAAGCCGATAGTCATTAAATGTCAAATATGGATAATAAGGTAAAACGGCCTATGATTTTTTTAAAGAAATGTCCTCCTCCTTCAGTCGTTTGCTCACTGCTGACCTGCTCAGCGTCGTGATGTGGCCGTCCTATCTTTTTGACGATCTCCTTCCACTTGTGAAAGAGATTATAGATTGATCGATTTTATCTCAATGAAGATTTACTAAAAAAATCAGTTTGGGTACAAATAATTTACCAAATATTCTGGAAAATCGATAGTTTTAGAAGCAACATGACCACTAGTAAGAAGACATTTGCAAAAGGAATATTGGTGGTGGTGGTCACTATGTTGCCTGCGGCGTTGTCCCATTTACGACCAACTACTTACTCATACGTTACTTTTGCGGAAACCAGTTTATAGAACTCTATGGATTAATTTGTTGTAAACAAGAGTGAATATACTATGCTAATACTAGATATACGAGAGCTAATACTAGATATAATAGAGCTATACGAGAAGAAATTAATTTGTACAAAACCATGTAAATAAATAGGCAACACAGTTGTATGTTCAATGCATTTATATTTCATTTTCATTCCATAGACATACGCACAATAGTTGTCCAACGCCTATTCATGGGGATTATTTACTATTTTTTTCGGCTGGGCCATGTTATTTGATTTTATGTTGCTCTCAGACCAGCATAATAATTCAAAAAATAATGTCTACGAGGATTGGTTAGGCGTAGCCGCCCGTCGTAGCACTCGTAGCTTGTACGCCAACGATTTTAAAGATTGAACAAAACATAAATGCGACATTTTATTGGGGGTAGTTGGTATATTGATCCGCATTGCAAATTGTTTTATTTATAAACTAGCTTTGTCCTTTACCTACTTCTAATAAGACATATATTTGGCATATTGTCTTACAATATCCCTGCAAAAAGGAGAGTCCCCCCCCCTAATCATCTGTATTTTATTCTTAAAGAAAAAACAGTAAAATGCGAAAGTATGTTAGAACGACTTATTTTTACGGAGAACGATCGCCTTCATAAGATGGCAATACATATGCCACCCGCATCTTGCCTCATGACGCACGCGAGAATTCCAATATTATTACTATATTTATACAATAAGAATTTAAGTGACCTAGCTCGTTTCATACAATAAAACCTTGGCTCGCATAACATACTTTTCTCTTTCTCAATAACAATTATCCTAGTGTGTATTCCTAGTTGCGTCGTCAGCTTACGCTTCGGAGCCTAGGGTACGCTGCAAGTCATGGTCCAAGATTTGGCTGAATTGGTTATTACAATGGAGCGACTGCCGTCTGACCTCCGTTACCCTTTTTACAGGGAAACCAGACCAACAGGAAATTGGGATTATAAATTAAAATTATTTAAAAATGGTAAAAATAATATATAGTACTGATAGAAAAGTGATGCGATAGAAAACGAAGGATTGATTTCTATTTCATTAAATTACATTGTCAATTTTGTTGTTGACATGACACATACAACATGTTGCCACCCCAAGGCGATCAGTAGTGACGCCAATGCAGGGTTTTTATCTTCCTGGTCGGGCTATACAAGAAAAAAACCTTGCGCAAAAGGCACTAACACACATACATTTACAAAAAAAATATTTTTTTTAATTTTAGTTCTGTTGTGTGTATAATTCAAATTGATTTAGAATTTTGTAGCACATTAACATTTTAAGTATTTTTCTATTAATGCAGTCTTCGTTTATGAGTCATAAATGGTTAAGAGCCGCGACAGGCAGGACGTTAAATAAGAACTTAGCTACCAGAATGTTTAAATTTTTTATGCGTATTTTTTTTTAATTCATAAGGTTTTGATTAAATTCTATAAATAAAAACTAATTTCTAAATTCAAGAAAACCGAATTATCTGATATTGTATAAATTATCATGCAAACGCATGTTATCGTTGTCGTCCATTGGTTTCATTTATTGCAATATTCGACACCAAAATGAGTAAATAATTGAATTTAATCGAATTCCCATATTATATAGAGTAAGTACCTATACAGATAAACTCTATGGAATAAAAAATACAAATTGAAACCAAATTTTGAACTACATTATTTTTCCCCATCATCGATGCACAGTGATGACAGGCACGACAACACGTACGTGCATTCTCAAAATTATGAGATGTGATTATTTTTTAATGTTCTAAACTTTATTGTGAAAAAGAAAGCAGTACGAGTATGAAAAATTAATTCACCGTTTGGTAGTTTGCCACGTGCTGGCAATTTCCACAGTTTGCCGCTAAAGGCTTAAAGCACGTGATTATTTGTCAGTTAAGTACGTATGAAGCCGTGCTTAGGTGCCATCTGGTCTATGCTAGCATGCCAGAGACGGTTGGTTTGGTTCCCAACAAATCTGGGCTCATGGGATTGTAACTATATAGGTAGCTTGCACAAACGCTTGTGGGATTTATGAAAGTTGCCACCAACTGTTTAATAGCTAACATACCTCCTACGTAAAGTATCGTAACCAACAAATTTCGGTTCTTCACTTTTCTTCATTTTCAGACTTCTAAACATACATACAATCACGCCTTTTTCCCGTAGGGGTAGGCAGAGACTACGGATTTCCATTTGCTACGATCCTTACAGACTTCCGTCGCTTCTTCTACGCTCATCACTCTCGTCATACACGCTCATCGATCACGGGTACTCCTGACATCTCCCCTTTTTAATATGTCTGCGATTTGGTCGCAGTATGTTCTCCGAGGCCGGCCCTTACCGACTTTTCCTGTCACCTTTGATTTGTAAATACCTTTCTTAAGTCTCCTTTCATCCATCCTTTCGACATGCCCAAACCATCTTATCATCCTTTGTCACTACATCCTCATTCATCTCACACCTTTTCCTTTTCTCACTATTTCTACGCTCAGACGTACGCCACACATACTCCGTAAAGCTCTCATTTCAACTGCATTCACTCTGCTTTCATTATTTTTCTGCCAGACCCAACTTTCACTACCATACATAAGAGTTGGCATTAATACTGCTCTATGAACAGCCAGGCGTGCATTTTAAGATACAACTCTACTGCTCACAAAGGAATGCAATGCCCATTTACCCGATTACCCGCAGCCACTCTTTTTCAATATCACCTTCATGCTTTCCATTTCTCATAAACATACAACCCAAATACACAAATTCATTCACTTGTTCAACACTCTGTCCATTTAAACTTACATTGCAAACTGTTCTACTTTCATCTTTTTCAAACACCGTTACTTTCGTTTTACTTACATTTATTTTCATACCTTTATCTACAAGAGCAACATTCATAATCGTTATAATCTTTTGCAATTCTTCCTCCGACTGCGGAAGTATTAATTGATCATCTGCATAAATAAGGCAATTGACGTTTAACCCCAACATTCATTTTTAACCCCCAATCCAAATCTTTTAAATCTTTCAGACAGCTGTCCATGAATAGGTTAAACAGCCATGGTGATGCTACACAGCCCTGTCTAACACCTTTTTCGATCTCAAACCAGTCCGTATAGCTCCCATTTATTCTCACACAAGCGCTGGAATCCTTGTAAAGAGATTTCATCGCCTGTATCAGTACTTCTACATGTGGACTAATATTTGCAGTAATTAAAATTTCAACATTTCTACCTTCTAGGTATCAGAAATGAAACTGCAGACTATCGATTTTAATCTTTGTCCAAGTATAAAATCGTACATTGTACTACCGATATTATGCGCGGGTGAGTGGTGAAGCGAGCTCCTCGTATCTATCTGTTACGACTTGGTACGTGTTCTATATTGTTATTCAATGTAAAATTAGCGTTTTTAAATAAATCTAATAATGAGAATCCTTACCGACGTAAAATATTGTGTGTAATATTTGCTACATTTTACGTCGATTTCATTTGTTAAAAAAAATGTAGATATCCATACTAATATTATAAATGAGAAAGTCTGTCTGTCTGTTACGCTTTCATGGCCTAACGGCTGAACGGATTTTGATGAAATTTGGTATGAATATAGTTGAAGACCCGGGGTCAAACATAGGCTAATTTTTGATCCAGGCGGAGCTGCGGGAAACAGCTAGTTTGTTTTATAAGATATTTGCCACCGAAACCGAACAAATATTTTATATCGGAACTTATACATACGACATTTTACGTTGGCGTTTTGTGTTAAGTTTTTAACGTATTTACTACTTCCTATAAATTTCTTCGCCACGTAATACAACTTAATATATTTTATGTATCAAAAAATCTTCAAATATAATAAATTTAATTTTCTTTTATGTAAATCACCTAATATTATCCAATGAAAATATTAATGCTGTTAACAAATTAATATATTTTTTGTCTGATTCGATGAAATGACATTAACGTCTGTCGTAGTAGTCCACATTACTACCAATTACAGAGTACACTATAATTTTAATACTTTCTTAGTTCTTACAAACTGGATATGTTCGCTCGGTGGTTGTAGGAGGTTTGCCAGTAATATTTTTCAAAAACTTATGCTTTAGTTTCTGATGTTAGTAATTAAGTGCAGATGAAATAAGTTAATATAAACAAACAAATATTGTAGATGGATATTGTAGAAAGGCAGTGTTGTTAATATTTCCTTTTCACTCGTCCATCACTTGTAATGCCAACACAGACACGAACTACATAGAATCGATTTTATATAGCTGTTGTAGCAATCATATCCATATTATAAATATCCTCATGTTCACCATTCATGATTCCTAATAGATACTTCATAGATCTGTCTCTACACAATCTGCAGCTGATAGACGTATCCTATTTAAAAGAAAACACTCTCTGGTTAGATTGCTGATCATACAATCTGTATCACATAAAGCATACTGGACACCAATACTTATTTGATATTATTTATGGATAACTCCAAACAAGGCTATCCTTGTACAAAAAGCAGTTAACTATTTACTATATCACCCTTATACTTACCCTTCTGTTAACAAAGCGGTAAAGGTTGCCACATACTGGTCCAACCAAACACTTAATCATTAACAGCCATTTTGACTCGTAAAGAAGAAGAATGCAAAGGAGCCTATTGACAAACAACCACTGTATACCAATGTAGCTAATAATTTTCTTTTGGTTTCGAATTGTTTTGTATCTTCACCTTCTATAAATCTATCGATTCATACTTCTACACAGAAATTTCTTCTGCTCTTGATAATCTAAAACACTTTGCCCAATGCATTTTGTAACGAATCACTAGCCCTTTATTGAAACCTGATATGGGTAATCTTAATTCCTCAAAAGCAGTTTTATATACTTACTGGTAAACTTACCAAATTTTGTTATGTCCTACAGATTTATACTTTACGATTTATTTATTTATCATAGTGTTATAATTTCTTACTATAGCCTTCTCTGTCAATCGCATGAACGTATGAATAAAATAATAATGCTTTATTAGATCGTTAAACGTACCATATAATTAACATGAAATTTATCTTATTTAGGGTTCCATGCCCAAAGATTATTACGGAACCCTATTAGTAAGACTTCGCTGTCCGTCCGTCTGGCCGTCTGTCACCAGGCTGTATCTCATGAATCATGATAGTTAGACGGTTGAAATTTTTTACGGATAATGTATTTCATTTGCCGCTATAACAACAAATACTAAAATACACAATAAAATATATATTTAAGGGGGCTCCCCTTTTTTAGAAAATGGTACGGATAATCCTTCGTGCGCGAGATTGACTCGCACTTAACCGGGTTTGTTTTATGTTTATAGTTATATTCATGAATTGAATGATTAGGAGAATATAAGATCTTAATAACTAATGTTCAAATTAGGTCCACAGTCCTTCCGCCATCAGGCAGTTCGTAAAAAAATACCGCCGCTTATATACATGTACACAAATTAACTTGGAAAGCCTAAATACTAACCCCTTATTAATAAAAATAAACAAACGTTCAAAAAGACTAAACTATGTTTCGTCTCGTTCTTTCACGTCAAAAATAGATAAGGCAGAAAATATATCCCCATTCAGTACTATTTTTCATATTTTAAAATAGATTTGAATAATCAAAACGTTTTGCATTTTCATTATTTTTCTCATAATATTCCAATATGTTATATATTATGTGTAATAATTTTAATTTATGCTATCTTTTTTAACTTACTATATTAAAATGAATAATTTTAACGGAGTAAAATAAATTATCTATTACTTACTATAATTATTTTACTGATTTATGCAAAGTTGAATATATTAACTATAACATTCGATAAATTAGCTTTGTGTAATGTTCAACGTAATCTAGCAAGTGTGAAATATAATAATTTTCTTTTTGAGGTTGTCGATAAAATATCTCATGTGACTTTTCTCAAAAACCAGAAAAATTATAAATTAACCTACAAAACTAGATTATCACCCTTTTATTTAATAAGGCATGTGCAAATTTTTTTAAAATATTGGTAGTCATCTTACTGAGTAATCGCCAAAAAACAATGAGCAAAACATTGAACAGCCGTAGTGTAAAGTTAACAAAACGCACTTAATACTTTACGTAGGAGATATCGACATAATCATAGATTAATAATTGGTCTCCGCTGCGCTACGACTAGATACCGTCGACATACTACATAAATTCGCAACTAAAACCATGCCGAAATCGGCATGGTTGCGGCATACCCGCGTCAGTCATGCCGCGACCGATGAGTGAGTTGGATGTCTAGATAAATATAAAATTTAATGTAAAAGTAGACGCAAAATGTGCAGTTTGCGTAGTCAAACTGTGTAAGAATAATACTAAAAGAAATAAGGAAGATACTGGTATTACATACCATCAATAAGTATTGTATTATTTCGAAATATGGACATAAATTACTCACGAAAATAATATAACCCTAAAATATGGCGCGAAGTACCGCTCGGTGCTCAATGTTGCCGTGTATTAAATAATCCCAAATTCCCCGAGGTTTCAGTTTTTATTATTTAGATATTTTGTTTTTGACTTTTTCTGACAATTTTGTCTGTCTGTGTAACATCTTATTTCTTTAATGCTGATCTGGGAGAAAAGTAAATACGTGGAATGTACTACTGCTTCTGGTGGTGCGAAGCGGAAAAAAAGATGGTGGCGACTGGCACGCGAACTCAGTGTGTGAAGCAAAAAGGGCCTTACCTTACAATCCACCAAGCGAGGCAGCATGTTGAATGCATGGGATAGCGTGCGTGCATGCAGAAGTGCGGTGTTAGGTGGAAACAGTTATAAGGAAGCACACAAACACAATTCACATTCGCGTAAGTTCTAAGTGCGGTTTGGCGAGCGGCAGCGGTTGAGTAATGAAGCGTGGAGTCACGTCAAGAGCGAATTTGCGACTGAAGACGCCAGCGCTGAGATCGGCGTAGCGCTCGCACGGGGGGGTCGATAAGTCGATCGCACTCAAAACTCGCTGTGGACGGCAGCGACATCTATCGCGCCAGGCAGCCCTAAGCTAAACACACACAGAGTATACAAGCGCGCCAACAGCTTCTCTTCCCGCGTAGACCATATAAGCCGGCCGAGGAAGTCGGCGAAAATCGAAGAACCATACCTATCAGTAGGCGATGCGACTAGCAACCTATCACTATTTTGATTCCATTTCCACTTTACGCCCACCAACATTCTAAATATGGCCTTTAGGTAGTTGGTACCCCGTAAGGTATTGTTGCCGGATAATTGATTAATCGAATTTGTTTTTTTTTTTAATAATCTAGGATATCGAAAGTATTGATATAATAAATTTAATCGATTTTTAACAATTAATCGATTATTAACTTCAATATCAAAGTATCAGTCGATTATTGGAATGGGTTGATATAAATTATATCGATTTAATCAACAAAGGTAATCGTTTATATCAATGGTTATTAATCGATTATGTATCTGTGGTATCGATATAATCTAATCTGTAGTATTGATTTTTGAGAATTTATGAAAAATAATCGATTAATGGATTAACAACAATACCAAGCATTTCAGGCACCGATACTATACATATATACCGGAACTCGGCGGCGGCGGGATGTACAGCGGGCACAACACAAATCATCGTCATTCAACTCATACAGAAAAAAATTACAGAAATATATTATCAATAGTATCAATATCGATACTATCGATATATGATCACTACCGATACCTTACATTATATTTTCAACTATCAAAGAATCGATTATTATTCGATGTGTAATGTATTTTCCGGCAACACTACTGTATGGAAAAAGGCCATGATAATATCTACTTGTATGTACAAGATGTTTACCGCAGCTCCGCCTGCGTCAAAAGGTAGCCTATGTTTGACTCCGGGTCTTGAACTATATCCGTACCAAATTTCATGAAAATCAATTCAGCGGTTTAGTTGTGAAAGAGTAACAAACAGCCATCCATACTTACAAACTTTCGCGTTTACAATATTAATAGGATGTGTATGTCTATTTATTTATCTGTATTTAAACCCGGGTTACAACTAAAAAGATGTCAGTAGTCAATTAGCTCCAAGCTAACTAGAAAATTAAAGTAACGTTTAACATACTGTACTGTGTAATAATAGATCAAAAGAAAGATTTTTTGCAATTTTAGGATTCTATTAGAATTATAAAATAAAGTAGACAAAACCTAACCATTTCCCCTACCTTATCTCCGAAACTATCGATTCTAGAATTTCGATTCATAAATTACAGGAAAACCTATGAGATAATATTAAATTTGTTTAGGAGGTCCAAATGGAGAAAAATAAAAAATAGTACAGAACCCTCTACATGCGAGCCGACTCACACTTGGCCAGTTAACACGTAACAAGACCGCAGCAATTAATAATTTTCCCATTGGTCGGGCACCAGTCAAGTAGCTGGCAACACCATAATCGACGCTAGTGTGCGTCTTTGCACATTGTTTTACACACACTTTTCTATTAAGTGGCCGCATTCTGGAAACTGATTTTTCTTCACAGCGCGGTATCTAGTCGAGCGCGCGAGACCAATTGTTAATCTATGGACATAATATATATTAAAATAAAAATTTATTTGTAAGAAGATCGAATGTACCCTAAATGTTATTTTTGTAAAATAAAGAGTTTTGTATTGTAGTGTACTTAGAAGCAATAGTTTTTTGTTTTTATTTTGATTATGGGGCAAGATGCTTGTTGAAACGTACAAATATATCATTGAAGGAAAGTAGAAACACAGAGGACGACACAGCTTTAGACACATTTCACACTGATTTTTTAGTTAACCGATAAGTAGAACTTATAGGTATAGAATTAGGTAGGTAATAAGTATATCAGACGGAACGGAAACCTTGATGGCGTGGTACCTACCTAATAGTACCTAAATGAAAAAGACAAAGTGAACGCGCAAAGCCAATTAGTTCCTAATGAAGAAAAGTATTCTAAAGGATGGAATGTACCCAGGCTGTGTAAGTACGACTAGCTCCAATGTGCCTGTGTTTACATTTAAGAGGAGGTTGGGGTGGCGGAAGCACAAAACTTTGACATTACAGAGGTTCAGCTTACTTACATTCAAAATTGTATTTTATTAAAAATTGTTTTAAATTATTTCTGAAACTAACCAGTTTTTTAAAGCTAAAAGTTTAATTAAAGTTCAGGTATTTTTATCAAACATCAATGTACCTACTTTGTTTGGACTTTGTTTTACTTAGTCAACTATGTTTGCTGTAAATACAATGATACATAAGGATAGATTTTTTCGCAATTACACTATAATATGTACAGGTCAAAAACATCTCCCTTTTTGGTTTCGTCGTGCCCTGAATGAAATGCTTTCTCTCTGTGTGCACAGCTTCCTCTATGGGTAGACAGGGGTGGCAAAGGTCGAGGGAGGAACACTTTATGGGCACGATGGCACCGTTATCAACATACGTTTTACTAAATTATCTGAAAACGACTTTCCTCGGTCTCTTGCTGAAAATTATGATTATTAAATGTGGAGTAAGTCAATATTATGGTTAGTTGATTTTTTTTAGCCACGCTTTTTTGTTGCAATGTCTAATTACACGTATCTCAGTACTCTACCAAAGAGATTTCAAGTGAAATCAATAATTTCAACGCCCACAAAATCTTGCACTGGGACGTGCTAGTCTCGATGGGGGAAAAAGGTAAATATGAAAAGTACTTATTATTTCTTTGTATTTATTGTACTCATTCATTCATATCGATTGGGCTAAATGATCGTTCGGCTCTGTACACCCTAGTGTCAGATGTGGTTTCCTTAACGACCACTAGATGACAGCCGGCTTAACAAGTCTTCGGAAACACGAAATCATCGACAGTCAAGTGATAGCCTAGTGATTTATTGTACTAAAATAAATCTGTATGTAGACAAAATTGACAAAAATGGTAAAATAAAAAAACTGCGATTGAATTCGTATTGTGAATGTTTATATTTGTGTTTGTGTCCGTTCCATTCAAAGCGCAGGTTAGCTTTAAATGAGTTTGCCTATCCTCATATCTGAGGCTAAATTAAGCTTTTCGATTCTGAAGAGATTTGGTACTTAAATGAACGGTAGTCACAGCTGCAAAAATATAATTTATTAAAACTTACCTAATTTATTATTATTTTCCGCATTTCGTATGATACATGTAAGTGTTTCTCCTTAAAGATAAAAGTGGTAGTGTGAGATTAAAAAAATAGGTAACAGTCGTAAGATCAAATGTTGTCTACAGGCCATTAACTTTTAATCTCACTAAATACAAAAAAAGAAGTTTAGATTCCAGAATTTCCAGATTAAATTGTAATCAATCTCAGTCTCAATGAAACAACAAAATAACCAAGTCGATATAAACTCCATCACAATTCCATCACGTCTTCCGTCTGGTTTACTAAGTTCAACTAAGAAGGTAGACAAGTCGAGTTTCTTAGATCTCTCCCAAGGGAGCCAGAGTTAGTTGGCAGCGAGGCGGTCTCTGATTAGGTTTGAGAAACACTAGCGATTTAATTATCCACGATTTAGTGGCATTCAGTCTGAGGATACCTGACGGTTGCAACTATGCTGTGCCAGGTAACTACGTTATTAAGCAATTTACTTTTGCATATTGCAAATCAAATTATTCTGCATTATGCAGGTTTAGTTCAAACGCATCACGTGATATTTTAAATTAAACGAATGTTTTCTATTATAATTTGTTTTATACTTAAATGATTTTTTCCTCGGTTCCATAGCATATTTATGTATATTCTTATTATGATTGATGAAAATGCAACCAGAAAACGCTTAGAGATGAGAATGAAACAAGGTTTTTGTTGATTTAAATTCAATTTACAAAAATATTAGTTTATGAAATAATGCTTTGCTGTAATAGATTTTTCACTGCCTCCGTGGTCCAGTGGTTAAGGCGTTTGGCCCGGGGGTCGTGGGTTCGATTCCCACGGGAAGCATACTTTGTTTAGTTGTTTCCAGTTTGGTTAGGACATTGTAGGCTTGAATCACCTGATTGTCTGATAATAAAGATGATTCCGTGCTTCGGAAGGCACGTTAAGCCGTGGGTCCCGGCCGCCATCTGGTGGTCGTTAAAGGAACCACGTCAGAGGCCGAAAGGCGGTTCCGCACAACTCTGACACCAGGGTGTACATGGTCGATTGACAATGTAACCTACACGAAATGATGATGATATAGATTTTTAACTTTTGATTAGTTTGTGAAATGAGTGATTTTAAGAAAGACTGGTTTATTATGCCATATAACCACTTTGTCAAGCAAAATTTATATAACATTTTTTGTCAAATGATTGTTTGTCATACGTTTTTTTATCTTATGATAGGATACCGAATTACCGACGCGTGGGTGTCGTTAAATGTATTATTATATCAGTCTAACTGTACATTCTGCCAGTCATAAAAACATGCCAAAATAATAATAAAGAATGAAAACAACCCGGAGTCAAGGAAGCGGGAGCTGAGGACGAAACTGGGAGAGTGCTAATAATTTTTGTAGTAAATTATAGATTAGTATTTCAAGAGTTTAATTTTACGTAGACTATACACTCCTTTTACCCCGTGAAGGGAATTGATGAAAATTATTGTTACGCTTGATTATTTTTGTGGTGGTAAGAATAAGGTTTCTTTTTTTGTTTATTCGAAAAAACATCAGATTTTAAGGATCAGCCAATTAATTTAAAAAAAAAAATCACCTTAAATTCCCCTGAAAACCTTCCCGATCTTGACGGCTCTGTGACTATCTTTTCACAATCTTTGGAAATACATTCGTACAGTATTCACAGGTTATTAGGAATTACTCGGCGTCAGAAATATCTATGTAGCCGGTTTTGAGAGAGATACTTAATGAAGTGTTTATCTTTAATTTAACTTACTATATACTTTGTTTACCCGGACGAAGTCGGGGCGGGCTGCTAGTTATGATATAAAGACGATCTTTTAGAGATGTTTACCTAGGTACAAGTAAGACAAGTCTTACTTGGCCATTCTGATATCATAACCTTCTGATACTAACCCATCAATTCTCTATAATATGAACGATACCAAATCAAATTTGGCAAAGATGACTGACGATTTCGAATATAATATTGTATATTTTTGAAAGAACAAAATTAATTCGATCTCTTAAACAAGTTCAGACTTACCATTGATACAGATCTATACAATAACACTCCTCTTCTTTTACAAAAGTAATTATCAAACTCGCGCTGCATATTCGTAGGATAAAAACAAAGATATTTTATTTTCTGAAGATTTCTAATTCAAAATACTTGATTTTTTCCATACCAATAAGGATTGGAGAAAACTCAGACTATACCTACATCCTGCATCTTCTCATTCTGCATACCGTAGTTATGGGAGAATAGGAATGACGAATAATTTTCGATTTCATGTTTAAATGAAAGACCTCACTATAATAGGCACAATGGTAAAAAACACGTCGATAAAACTTAAACTAACAGAGATATGACGAAGTTAAACTCACGTGCATTTTGGACGATACCAAACGCTCCATACTAATGGATACCTAGCGGTGACGTCACGCCTAGGTAATTTACAAGGGTGAGTTCAATTTTGAACCTTGTCGTCTACCCAATTGGTGAACAATTTAAAATATCTGAGCACCGCATCATCATCATGCTAGTTGCGTCGTCAGCTTACGTTTCGGAGCCTAGGGTACGCTGTAAGTCATGGTTCTAGATTTGGCGGCACTGGTTATTACAATGGAGCGACTGCCGTCTGACCTCCGTAACCCCTTTTACAGGGAAACCAGACCAACAGGAACATGATCCGAGGTGTGTCAGTGGCCAACACTGTCAGAATTTTTCAGGCTGCCCAAAGGCAACGGGAAGCACGGATGAGCTGGAGATAGAAAATGTCACTAAATGGCCACCAATCCAATAATGGTCGCGTCTCGTTGTTGCTTGACACGCGCATTCGCTACGGATACGCGGGCCACGCTCGACTATCGAGCTCCTCAAGCTGAGGACCACATGTGGACCTAAGATTGGAAGGAGGAGTATACAGGCCTTAGCGATAGATAAATCCGCCTTTGTGCATCACTATTAAGTTTTGTTTGTTTCTGTTACCTAACTTTGTTAAGTTTTTGATGTGTTTGGTGCAAAAAGTAAAGAGTATAATTATATTATGTTGTAAATAACTTACGCCAAAACTTTTCCGTCGTATTCTAGAAAGCGTCGTAACGGGTCGCCGTGTGCGCACGCTTTTTTTGGTGGCGGTACTGATTTCCAGCGCTCTTTTTGCATGTACGCATCCTCTGGCAAGTCTTCTGGTTTCGATAATTCTATGCCTTGAGATTCCAGCCATTCCTAAAACACAAATAACTGTACGTAAGTACTTTAACGATGCAAATACATCGTTCCTCATTTCATCCATACGTTTAATTTCTTAACTATCCTTCACCACATTTTCATTTTCGTATTTCGAAACATCATTTTTTAACTAAATTGTCTTCACGTCATCTACTTTCAATTTTATCAATTTGATTAATGTGAGGAAATCTAAATAAAATAAATAAAGTTCTGTGAAGTCTAAGAAGATTTGTGCATTTTATTGAAGAATCCTACCACACCATATTAGTCTCATGCAGGGACAGCCGAGTAGGGGAGCCCGCCACAGTATTAATGTTTTGTCTGGATATTTTATTAATGCAGAAAGATGCAGCATGCACTGATATGATCTGAAACATTTTCTTCTAGGTAGTACTGTGAGGACCAACGCGCCTATAGATATTTTAAAGGAAAACCTGTAAGCAATTTACGTACTTTTTAAACTTTCCTACCTACAACAATAAATAATATGTATCTAACCTAAGTATTTTTATAATTCAAAGATTGATAATAGCTCGATTGAAATGGAAATAGGTAGGTATGCAAATTCGAGCATGTTCCGAATCCCTTTGAATTCGTAGTCAGCGGCGGCGATGCTAGTAAGTCTCCATGTCGATGTTGCTGTGTTTCGGATGCCAGGCGCACGTATTTCTCGTACACAGAGAGACAATCTTCGATTCGTCTTACAAGCTAGCTAGTCTAAGAGCTGAACGATTTTACCAATTGATGTTCGAATCGATTACTTTGGTCTGTCAGAATACCAATGATAATTTGAAGGTATATTGTAGGATCATCCACTGTCTTTAAAAAAAGAATTTTGTTTACACTGATTATATTTTCTTTGCTATTGGGTAAGAATATAATTTACTCCTTGTTTTATTTATTTATTTATAAATCTTTATTTTACCACAAGTTTACAATTGGCGGACTTAATGCTAAAAGCATTCTCTCCCAGTCAACCATTAGGAAAAACAGAAAAGTTATGTGCGGCGCGAATTATTTTAAAAATAAAATGAGAAAAAAAAACACTTAACTTCTAAATAAACATACATAGATTTACATACAGTATTCATAACTATACATATACATACATTAACATACATAAAAGAAGAGATGAAAACGGAAAAGATGATGATTTAGGGTGATATTATGCTAGTGAGGTGAATTTTGACTTTTCTTTTGAAAGCGAATTTAGTAATGGTCTCTTTGATGTCAACGATGTGTCTTTGTGTCTTGTTGTTAGTGTTTATGATTATTGGGACCACGAGTAAAGTGGTCCAGGCTGTATCATTATAAATGTAAACGTGGGTATGTACGTTAACACATTTTTAATATTTTTTTCTGTTTGATCCTATGACTGGTAGAAAATGTCACAAATCATCAAGTCCACCATTTGTGTAAATTTTGAATTTGTGAAAGTTATATAAATTATTAACTAAAAAGTAATTATGCTACATGTATATTTATGGGCTCTCTCACACTAGGAATACCAAGTGTCGTGAATGACAGAGGATAAACTTAGGGAAATGGACTGTAGATTTTATAGGTATTTGGCACTTTGAAATTAAAGATTTTATATAGTTACAAACTGGGAGTGACTATTCCGAGGGTCGCGCACTTGTCTTGTCCATTACTTGCTTGCTGTTGTTAGAATGAATTTTAGGACCGAATTAGTGCCCTTTTATACACTAAATGAACTATACGACGCATGCGCAACCCTGTGAGCAGGTATTCTCCCTCATTTACTCTTTATCCAGTTGTGATACAGACATTTAAAATACGAGGTCAACCTTAGGTTACACGTGTCGTATAATACAAGGACGACACGTGGATGCATAAGTACAAACAATATACAACTTTAATGTGTATGCATAAGGTTCTCTTTAGTTTAACAAGAATTGGTAACCTTCTATATGCATTTATTGTTACATAGTTGTATCTTACATGACAATAATAATACTTATAACGCTAAGATTGATAACAAATGATGTATAACTAAAAGACATGAAAGATAATGAGCTTAAGGAGAATTACAATCTTAACCTACTTACAAAATAAAGGAGTACAAAAAGGAACGACGTTATGTTTATATTATTTACAGCTTATATGCGACAATTATTTACAGCTATATGCGACAGTCTCCCCCACGTGCGCTAGCACCACTTAAAGCGGAGCATACGACTATTAAACGGGAGGCTGGACGGCGTAGGGAGCCGGCAGCGGTTTTGACTTCCACGACTCTTACTCGTCCATCCGGACCGGCATGTGTTTTGGTGATAATGCCTCTTGGCCATACTCCTCGTGGCATAGTGTTATCGGCTATAATCACGACGTCGCCTTTTTGTAGCTGATGTGTTTCCTTCTTGGCCGTTCGGAGGGCCAGCTGTGGGCGGTATTCCCGCATCCATCGTTTCCAGAAGTTGTCGGCCAGTAGTTGAGTGGCTTGCCAGGATTTAGTGGAAAGTTGGTGGTCAGTAAAACGACCAAAAGGATGTAAGGCGGATGACCGCCCAATCAGAAGGTGATTGGGTGTCAGGGCTTCTATGCCCAAGTCTGGGTTGACAGGAGTGAGAGGGCGCGAGTTCACAATATGCTCGGCCTCTAGAAGAAGCGTGTGGAGTACTTCCTCACTGGGTGCCTTCTCTTTGAGGGTGATTTTGAGGGCGGATTTGATGCTGCCCACTAATCTCTCCCAGGCACCTCCAGCGGCTGGGTTTCCTGCTGGTATTTTCTTCCAGATGATGCCTCTCACTGAGGTGAATGCTTTGGTGTCCTCAGGGAGGGTTTGAAGGGCACTTCTGATTTCTTTTTCTGCGCCGATGAAGTTAGTCCCGTTATCGGAATACAGGACGGTAGGTGTGCCTCGTCGCGACGCCATGCGTCGTAAGGCCATTATCATGGATGCTGAAGATAACGAGGCGGCTAGTTCCAGGTGAACCGCTCGTGTGGTGAGACAGGTGAACAGTACTCCCCATCTTTTTTCATGCCGTCGGCCTATGGTGATGGTCATAGGTCCGAACAAGTCGACGCCGGTAGCTGTGAAGGGTGGTTGATACGCCTGAAGTCGTTCAGCTGGTAAGTCACCTACTGGAACTTGAAGAGTTGTTCCTTTGTAGGTCCGACACCATTGACATCGGTTACATATGTATCGCAGGCTACTTCGTAAGCCGATCATGAAATACAGCTGTTTCAACTCGTTGATTACTGTGGCATGGTTCCCGTGATTAAACTTTTCATGAAAATGTTGTACCAGCAGTCTGGAGAACTCCTCTTTGGCGTGTAAGATTGGAGTGTATGCCGTACCTCTATCTATTCGTGAGTCTAAAACCAAAATGCCGTTTTTGTCCAATACAACTGCAATCTTGAAAAGTGGTGATTTCTTGTGAATTCGCCGTCCAGCCTCTAAGTCCTTTATTTCTTCAAGAAAGGATACATGTTGACTACGCCTAATTAATAAAAGCTCTGCTAACTTAACATGCCCTGTATTCATTTCCGTTTCTGTTTTCTTTATTAGCAATTTAGCTTTGAATGCCTCCGCCGCGACCAAGACGCAAGCCGCAGCCCTAATTAGCCGTATGTACTTAGAGAACCTATTTACTGGCGGGAGAAAATCTTGCTTATTTTGAGCGCTATGTACTATGGCCGTAACCTTATTACTAGTTCGCTCTTCGCCCGTTGGCGCTACTGTCGCGTCGGACTTGTCAGTAGGCCAGTGCTCTTTTGAGCTCCTAATAAAGTCGGGACCGTGAAACCAGCGGTGGTTTTTATCAAAGTTGTTCGGGACGCCCTTAGTCGCGTCATCCGCTACGTTCTGTGCGCTAGGTACCCAGCGCCAGTCAGCTGGTGTAGTACTTTCCTCTATTTCCGCTAAACGATGGGCTACGAAACTTTTGAACGTTCGCGGGTCTGCCTTAATCCACGCTAATACGGTGCGTGAATCCGACCAGAAGTGTTTACCCGTGATGACGTAATCCGTTTCCCTAATTACGGTGTTAGCGAGGCGTGTACCTAATACGCAACTTTGTAATTCAAGTCTCGGGATGGAAATCGTTTTTAACGGTGCGACACGCGCCTTTGCCGAGATTAAGGTTGATGTCCTCTTACCGTTTTTGTCGGTCGCTACGAAATAGACCGCGGCCGCATAAACCTTTTCACTGGCGTCGCAAAATACGTGTATTTCTACTTGTTTATTGTTTGCGGGCACGTAACGTGGTAATTGTAAGTTATTTAATAATTGAATGTTACTGACAAACGAAATCCAAACCGACTTTAATTCGGGGGGTATGGTGTCATCCCACCCTATACCCTTACGCCATACTTCTTGCATAAGGACCTTGCCTAGGACGGAAATAGGACTTCCTAAGCCTGTGGGGTCGAAAACCGACATTGCGCTACTGGTTACCTGTCGTTTAGTTGGTAATACGTCATTACAGGACACTTCCTGTGGTAAGTTGCGCAAGTTAACTTGAAAACCCAGTGTATCCGATTTGTGATTCCACTTGAGTCCTAATGTACGCTCTACGTCGCTCTTGGCGATGACGGTGGTGTCGGAGCCCCCCGCGGTAACGTCGCGAATCACGCTGGGTACGTTACTGGCAAATGCACGGAGTTCAAATGACGCCTTCTTATTGAGCTTATAAATTTGGTTGACGACTTCGCGTGCTTCCTCTTCGCTTTCGTCCATTGCGATGAGCATATCGTCCATATACGTATTTCGGATTACTTTGTCGACTGCCTTAGGAAATTCGATCGCAAAAGCCTGCGCGTTTTTGTTTTTTACGTACAACGCGGTAGTAGGCGAGGAGGCGGCGCCGAAAATTAATCGCCTCATTCTATACTCCGTTGGCGGGGACGAGCGGTCCTCCCCCCTCCACAAAAAACGTAAGCTATCACGATCGCTTTCGATAACTTCGACTTGTAGAAACATTTCCGCTACGTCGGCTATTACGGCGATTTTACCTTCCCGAAATCTTATGAGTACTCCGAAAAGGGATTCTAATAAGTCCGGACCAGCTAGGAGCGCGTCGTTCAGGCTCTTACCACAGTATTTAGCCGCGGCGTCGAAAACGAGACGCATCTTCTTTTTTTGCGGATGTGTGGTTGGAAAGTGCGGTAAGTACCAATTACGAGGCGATTCTACCGGTGGGCTAGACGACATTTTTTCCGCGTAACCTTTATTCAACAAATTATCTACCTGAGCTGTGTACTGAGATTTAAGTTGCGCGTCTTTGTCGAGCCGTTTTTCCAAACTATACAACCGACGGAGAGCCATGTCTTTATTGTGAGGCAATGCCTCTGAATCGCTACGCCATAGGAGGCCCGCCTGATACCTATCTTCGGACGGCAGTTTTTTGCATGTATTTTCCAGCACGGTTATTGCCCGTTGCTCTGGATCTGCCTTGGGTACTTTGCGTTCCACTCCTAACGATTCTATACTAAAATGCTGTTTCATCAAATCTAGCATCTCGTCTTCCGGGGTGACCGGTTTAACGTGACTTATGAATGCCGTGTTGACGCTTGAGGAGAGGTACTGCCCGTGCAGCACCCAACCTAGGGATGTGAGCGACGCGACAGGTTGGTTTTTATTTCCACTTCTAATCTGTCGCGACACGATAAGATGCCAGTTGTCTTGGCCTATGAGAACAGTAGGGGTAGCCGATTCGTACGACAATTCGTCCGCGATGTCATATAAGTGGTCGCATTCCTCCACCATAGTACGGGGCACCGCCTGAGGGGCGATGTTTAAACAGGTGATGGTACGCGCCTTCATCGTTTCAAAATTACGGCTACAGTGACCACGAATCGATACATTTATTTCGCAGGATTCGATATCGTTTATTATATTTCCCCCGATACCCGTTATTGTGAGCGGATCTCCCCTTTTTCTGGGACAAATTTGATCAGAGATTTCTCTTTCGACCAAAGTCATAGTGGACCCGCCGTCCAAAAGGGCGTATGTGCTTACGACGCCTAGGGGACCCGTCATTTCGATGGGAACGACTTTTAAAAATGTACTCGATTTGCTTACGTGGTTAATACTACTAACGTTAGCTCGTGACGTAGTTGCCTGTGATGACAACCCGTGCAATAATTTGTGGTGCCCTGCTTCACACTGGTTTACACCACACGGTACATATTTGCACCTCATGGGTCGCTTATGGGATGAATTTAAACACCGGTAACACAACTTATTATTTTTTGCAATTTCCCAACGCTGCTGAACGGAGGATTTCAAAAATTCTGAACATTTTGATAACATATGTTCTTTTCCACATAATACACACTTTTGCACTGAGGGTGCAGACTTAGGTTTATTATCATTATTACTGTGTGAATTCTTGAAGTCCTTCGCTTTGTTGGTATTGACTTTAGCCGACGTTCGTGACGGTCGTTTGACCGCGCGCTCGCGTTCGTATTCAGTGTCACTGCTTGAATCGACTGATGGTGGGGATGGTCGGTGCGCGTGCTTATAGTAAGGCGACTGAGAGCGTCCCGACGCTTGCTCACGTTGACTATTGTTCGTAATGTTGACGTGAGCCCGTGATTTATTTTGACGCGAGTGCATTTTTCGCGCGGTACTACTGATATTATTTAAAAATTCAGCCATAGCGACTAAGTCCGGTGTACTGGAGTTTAACGTTCTGTATTTACTCCATTCGAACCGAACAATTAAATTAAGTTTGTCAACAATTTTATTAACTAACTCGGGGGCATATAAGTACTTATCCTGCCTGAGAGCTCTAATGGTCGCTACAACATTAGCGACATGACCGGCGAAGGTTACGATGTTACTGTTATCTTCGAACAATCGCGGCATACGTTTAACGTTATTAATTTCCGTGAGGACTATTTCTTCGGGGTCTCCGAAGTGCCTCTCCAGGGCCTCCATTATCTCAAATGGGTCCTGAACGGTATACATGATGGCTTTAACGGCCGTACGGGCCTCGCCTCTGAGGGCTCGGCGGATTCGGCTTACGTTATTTACGGCACTAAACATGGGAGCACTATCTTCAAACTCAGCCCGGAATGCGATCCACTCGGAAATATTTCCGTCAAAGGTAGGTAGCTCGGGTACCGTCCGCTGCATAACGGGTACGACACGATCCCGAGGTGTCGTGATAACGTATTCTCCCTCATTTACTCTTTATCCAGTTGTGATACAGACATTTAAAATACGAGGTCAACCTTAGGTTACACGTGTCGTATAATACAAGGACGACACGTGGATGCATAAGTACAAACAATATACAACTTTAATGTGTATGCATAAGGTTCTCTTTAGTTTAACAAGAATTGGTAACCTTCTATATGCATTTATTGTTACATAGTTGTATCTTACATGACAATAATAATACTTATAACGCTAAGATTGATAACAAATGATGTATAACTAAAAGACATGAAAGATAATGAGCTTAAGGAGAATTACAATCTTAACCTACTTACAAAATAAAGGAGTACAAAAAGGAACGACGTTATGTTTATATTATTTACAGCTTATATGCGACAATTATTTACAGCTATATGCGACAGTCTCCCCCACGTGCGCTAGCACCACTTAAAGCGGAGCATACGACTATTAAACGGGAGGCTGGACGGCGTAGGGAGCCGGCAGCGGTTTTGACTTCCACGACTCTTACTCGTCCATCCGGACCGGCATGTGTTTTGGTGATAATGCCTCTTGGCCATACTCCTCGTGGCATAGTGTTATCGGCTATAATCACGACGTCGCCTTTTTGTAGCTGATGTGTTTCCTTCTTGGCCGTTCGGAGGGCCAGCTGTGGGCGGTATTCCCGCATCCATCGTTTCCAGAAGTTGTCGGCCAGTAGTTGAGTGGCTTGCCAGGATTTAGTGGAAAGTTGGTGGTCAGTAAAACGACCAAAAGGATGTAAGGCGGATGACCGCCCAATCAGAAGGTGATTGGGTGTCAGGGCTTCTATGCCCAAGTCTGGGTTGACAGGAGTGAGAGGGCGCGAGTTCACAATATGCTCGGCCTCTAGAAGAAGCGTGTGGAGTACTTCCTCACTGGGTGCCTTCTCTTTGAGGGTGATTTTGAGGGCGGATTTGATGCTGCCCACTAATCTCTCCCAGGCACCTCCAGCGGCTGGGTTTCCTGCTGGTATTTTCTTCCAGATGATGCCTCTCACTGAGGTGAATGCTTTGGTGTCCTCAGGGAGGGTTTGAAGGGCACTTCTGATTTCTTTTTCTGCGCCGATGAAGTTAGTCCCGTTATCGGAATACAGGACGGTAGGTGTGCCTCGTCGCGACGCCATGCGTCGTAAGGCCATTATCATGGATGCTGAAGATAACGAGGCGGCTAGTTCCAGGTGAACCGCTCGTGTGGTGAGACAGGTGAACAGTACTCCCCATCTTTTTTCATGCCGTCGGCCTATGGTGATGGTCATAGGTCCGAACAAGTCGACGCCGGTAGCTGTGAAGGGTGGTTGATACGCCTGAAGTCGTTCAGCTGGTAAGTCACCTACTGGAACTTGAAGAGTTGTTCCTTTGTAGGTCCGACACCATTGACATCGGTTACATATGTATCGCAGGCTACTTCGTAAGCCGATCATGAAATACAGCTGTTTCAACTCGTTGATTACTGTGGCATGGTTCCCGTGATTAAACTTTTCATGAAAATGTTGTACCAGCAGTCTGGAGAACTCCTCTTTGGCGTGTAAGATTGGAGTGTATGCCGTACCTCTATCTATTCGTGAGTCTAAAACCAAAATGCCGTTTTTGTCCAATACAACTGCAATCTTGAAAAGTGGTGATTTCTTGTGAATTCGCCGTCCAGCCTCTAAGTCCTTTATTTCTTCAAGAAAGGATACATGTTGACTACGCCTAATTAATAAAAGCTCTGCTAACTTAACATGCCCTGTATTCATTTCCGTTTCTGTTTTCTTTATTAGCAATTTAGCTTTGAATGCCTCCGCCGCGACCAAGACGCAAGCCGCAGCCCTAATTAGCCGTATGTACTTAGAGAACCTATTTACTGGCGGGAGAAAATCTTGCTTATTTTGAGCGCTATGTACTATGGCCGTAACCTTATTACTAGTTCGCTCTTCGCCCGTTGGCGCTACTGTCGCGTCGGACTTGTCAGTAGGCCAGTGCTCTTTTGAGCTCCTAATAAAGTCGGGACCGTGAAACCAGCGGTGGTTTTTATCAAAGTTGTTCGGGACGCCCTTAGTCGCGTCATCCGCTACGTTCTGTGCGCTAGGTACCCAGCGCCAGTCAGCTGGTGTAGTACTTTCCTCTATTTCCGCTAAACGATGGGCTACGAAACTTTTGAACGTTCGCGGGTCTGCCTTAATCCACGCTAATACGGTGCGTGAATCCGACCAGAAGTGTTTACCCGTGATGACGTAATCCGTTTCCCTAATTACGGTGTTAGCGAGGCGTGTACCTAATACGCAACTTTGTAATTCAAGTCTCGGGATGGAAATCGTTTTTAACGGTGCGACACGCGCCTTTGCCGAGATTAAGGTTGATGTCCTCTTACCGTTTTTGTCGGTCGCTACGAAATAGACCGCGGCCGCATAAACCTTTTCACTGGCGTCGCAAAATACGTGTATTTCTACTTGTTTATTGTTTGCGGGCACGTAACGTGGTAATTGTAAGTTATTTAATAATTGAATGTTACTGACAAACGAAATCCAAACCGACTTTAATTCGGGGGGTATGGTGTCATCCCACCCTATACCCTTACGCCATACTTCTTGCATAAGGACCTTGCCTAGGACGGAAATAGGACTTCCTAAGCCTGTGGGGTCGAAAACCGACATTGCGCTACTGGTTACCTGTCGTTTAGTTGGTAATACGTCATTACAGGACACTTCCTGTGGTAAGTTGCGCAAGTTAACTTGAAAACCCAGTGTATCCGATTTGTGATTCCACTTGAGTCCTAATGTACGCTCTACGTCGCTCTTGGCGATGACGGTGGTGTCGGAGCCCCCCGCGGTAACGTCGCGAATCACGCTGGGTACGTTACTGGCAAATGCACGGAGTTCAAATGACGCCTTCTTATTGAGCTTATAAATTTGGTTGACGACTTCGCGTGCTTCCTCTTCGCTTTCGTCCATTGCGATGAGCATATCGTCCATATACGTATTTCGGATTACTTTGTCGACTGCCTTAGGAAATTCGATCGCAAAAGCCTGCGCGTTTTTGTTTTTTACGTACAACGCGGTAGTAGGCGAGGAGGCGGCGCCGAAAATTAATCGCCTCATTCTATACTCCGTTGGCGGGGACGAGCGGTCCTCCCCCCTCCACAAAAAACGTAAGCTATCACGATCGCTTTCGATAACTTCGACTTGTAGAAACATTTCCGCTACGTCGGCTATTACGGCGATTTTACCTTCCCGAAATCTTATGAGTACTCCGAAAAGGGATTCTAATAAGTCCGGACCAGCTAGGAGCGCGTCGTTCAGGCTCTTACCACAGTATTTAGCCGCGGCGTCGAAAACGAGACGCATCTTCTTTTTTTGCGGATGTGTGGTTGGAAAGTGCGGTAAGTACCAATTACGAGGCGATTCTACCGGTGGGCTAGACGACATTTTTTCCGCGTAACCTTTATTCAACAAATTATCTACCTGAGCTGTGTACTGAGATTTAAGTTGCGCGTCTTTGTCGAGCCGTTTTTCCAAACTATACAACCGACGGAGAGCCATGTCTTTATTGTGAGGCAATGCCTCTGAATCGCTACGCCATAGGAGGCCCGCCTGATACCTATCTTCGGACGGCAGTTTTTTGCATGTATTTTCCAGCACGGTTATTGCCCGTTGCTCTGGATCTGCCTTGGGTACTTTGCGTTCCACTCCTAACGATTCTATACTAAAATGCTGTTTCATCAAATCTAGCATCTCGTCTTCCGGGGTGACCGGTTTAACGTGACTTATGAATGCCGTGTTGACGCTTGAGGAGAGGTACTGCCCGTGCAGCACCCAACCTAGGGATGTGAGCGACGCGACAGGTTGGTTTTTATTTCCACTTCTAATCTGTCGCGACACGATAAGATGCCAGTTGTCTTGGCCTATGAGAACAGTAGGGGTAGCCGATTCGTACGACAATTCGTCCGCGATGTCATATAAGTGGTCGCATTCCTCCACCATAGTACGGGGCACCGCCTGAGGGGCGATGTTTAAACAGGTGATGGTACGCGCCTTCATCGTTTCAAAATTACGGCTACAGTGACCACGAATCGATACATTTATTTCGCAGGATTCGATATCGTTTATTATATTTCCCCCGATACCCGTTATTGTGAGCGGATCTCCCCTTTTTCTGGGACAAATTTGATCAGAGATTTCTCTTTCGACCAAAGTCATAGTGGACCCGCCGTCCAAAAGGGCGTATGTGCTTACGACGCCTAGGGGACCCGTCATTTCGATGGGAACGACTTTTAAAAATGTACTCGATTTGCTTACGTGGTTAATACTACTAACGTTAGCTCGTGACGTAGTTGCCTGTGATGACAACCCGTGCAATAATTTGTGGTGCCCTGCTTCACACTGGTTTACACCACACGGTACATATTTGCACCTCATGGGTCGCTTATGGGATGAATTTAAACACCGGTAACACAACTTATTATTTTTTGCAATTTCCCAACGCTGCTGAACGGAGGATTTCAAAAATTCTGAACATTTTGATAACATATGTTCTTTTCCACATAATACACACTTTTGCACTGAGGGTGCAGACTTAGGTTTATTATCATTATTACTGTGTGAATTCTTGAAGTCCTTCGCTTTGTTGGTATTGACTTTAGCCGACGTTCGTGACGGTCGTTTGACCGCGCGCTCGCGTTCGTATTCAGTGTCACTGCTTGAATCGACTGATGGTGGGGATGGTCGGTGCGCGTGCTTATAGTAAGGCGACTGAGAGCGTCCCGACGCTTGCTCACGTTGACTATTGTTCGTAATGTTGACGTGAGCCCGTGATTTATTTTGACGCGAGTGCATTTTTCGCGCGGTACTACTGATATTATTTAAAAATTCAGCCATAGCGACTAAGTCCGGTGTACTGGAGTTTAACGTTCTGTATTTACTCCATTCGAACCGAACAATTAAATTAAGTTTGTCAACAATTTTATTAACTAACTCGGGGGCATATAAGTACTTATCCTGCCTGAGAGCTCTAATGGTCGCTACAACATTAGCGACATGACCGGCGAAGGTTACGATGTTACTGTTATCTTCGAACAATCGCGGCATACGTTTAACGTTATTAATTTCCGTGAGGACTATTTCTTCGGGGTCTCCGAAGTGCCTCTCCAGGGCCTCCATTATCTCAAATGGGTCCTGAACGGTATACATGATGGCTTTAACGGCCGTACGGGCCTCGCCTCTGAGGGCTCGGCGGATTCGGCTTACGTTATTTACGGCACTAAACATGGGAGCACTATCTTCAAACTCAGCCCGGAATGCGATCCACTCGGAAATATTTCCGTCAAAGGTAGGTAGCTCGGGTACCGTCCGCTGCATAACGGGTACGACACGATCCCGAGGTGTCGTGATAACGTATTCTCCCTCATTTACTCTTTATCCAGTTGTGATACAGACATTTAAAATACGAGGTCAACCTTAGGTTACACGTGTCGTATAATACAAGGACGACACGTGGATGCATAAGTACAAACAATATACAACTTTAATGTGTATGCATAAGGTTCTCTTTAGTTTAACAAGAATTGGTAACCTTCTATATGCATTTATTGTTACATAGTTGTATCTTACATGACAATAATAATACTTATAACGCTAAGATTGATAACAAATGATGTATAACTAAAAGACATGAAAGATAATGAGCTTAAGGAGAATTACAATCTTAACCTACTTACAAAATAAAGGAGTACAAAAAGGAACGACGTTATGTTTATATTATTTACAGCTTATATGCGACAATTATTTACAGCTATATGCGACAGTCTCCCCCACGTGCGCTAGCACCACTTAAAGCGGAGCATACGACTATTAAACGGGAGGCTGGACGGCGTAGGGAGCCGGCAGCGGTTTTGACTTCCACGACTCTTACTCGTCCATCCGGACCGGCATGTGTTTTGGTGATAATGCCTCTTGGCCATACTCCTCGTGGCATAGTGTTATCGGCTATAATCACGACGTCGCCTTTTTGTAGCTGATGTGTTTCCTTCTTGGCCGTTCGGAGGGCCAGCTGTGGGCGGTATTCCCGCATCCATCGTTTCCAGAAGTTGTCGGCCAGTAGTTGAGTGGCTTGCCAGGATTTAGTGGAAAGTTGGTGGTCAGTAAAACGACCAAAAGGATGTAAGGCGGATGACCGCCCAATCAGAAGGTGATTGGGTGTCAGGGCTTCTATGCCCAAGTCTGGGTTGACAGGAGTGAGAGGGCGCGAGTTCACAATATGCTCGGCCTCTAGAAGAAGCGTGTGGAGTACTTCCTCACTGGGTGCCTTCTCTTTGAGGGTGATTTTGAGGGCGGATTTGATGCTGCCCACTAATCTCTCCCAGGCACCTCCAGCGGCTGGGTTTCCTGCTGGTATTTTCTTCCAGATGATGCCTCTCACTGAGGTGAATGCTTTGGTGTCCTCAGGGAGGGTTTGAAGGGCACTTCTGATTTCTTTTTCTGCGCCGATGAAGTTAGTCCCGTTATCGGAATACAGGACGGTAGGTGTGCCTCGTCGCGACGCCATGCGTCGTAAGGCCATTATCATGGATGCTGAAGATAACGAGGCGGCTAGTTCCAGGTGAACCGCTCGTGTGGTGAGACAGGTGAACAGTACTCCCCATCTTTTTTCATGCCGTCGGCCTATGGTGATGGTCATAGGTCCGAACAAGTCGACGCCGGTAGCTGTGAAGGGTGGTTGATACGCCTGAAGTCGTTCAGCTGGTAAGTCACCTACTGGAACTTGAAGAGTTGTTCCTTTGTAGGTCCGACACCATTGACATCGGTTACATATGTATCGCAGGCTACTTCGTAAGCCGATCATGAAATACAGCTGTTTCAACTCGTTGATTACTGTGGCATGGTTCCCGTGATTAAACTTTTCATGAAAATGTTGTACCAGCAGTCTGGAGAACTCCTCTTTGGCGTGTAAGATTGGAGTGTATGCCGTACCTCTATCTATTCGTGAGTCTAAAACCAAAATGCCGTTTTTGTCCAATACAACTGCAATCTTGAAAAGTGGTGATTTCTTGTGAATTCGCCGTCCAGCCTCTAAGTCCTTTATTTCTTCAAGAAAGGATACATGTTGACTACGCCTAATTAATAAAAGCTCTGCTAACTTAACATGCCCTGTATTCATTTCCGTTTCTGTTTTCTTTATTAGCAATTTAGCTTTGAATGCCTCCGCCGCGACCAAGACGCAAGCCGCAGCCCTAATTAGCCGTATGTACTTAGAGAACCTATTTACTGGCGGGAGAAAATCTTGCTTATTTTGAGCGCTATGTACTATGGCCGTAACCTTATTACTAGTTCGCTCTTCGCCCGTTGGCGCTACTGTCGCGTCGGACTTGTCAGTAGGCCAGTGCTCTTTTGAGCTCCTAATAAAGTCGGGACCGTGAAACCAGCGGTGGTTTTTATCAAAGTTGTTCGGGACGCCCTTAGTCGCGTCATCCGCTACGTTCTGTGCGCTAGGTACCCAGCGCCAGTCAGCTGGTGTAGTACTTTCCTCTATTTCCGCTAAACGATGGGCTACGAAACTTTTGAACGTTCGCGGGTCTGCCTTAATCCACGCTAATACGGTGCGTGAATCCGACCAGAAGTGTTTACCCGTGATGACGTAATCCGTTTCCCTAATTACGGTGTTAGCGAGGCGTGTACCTAATACGCAACTTTGTAATTCAAGTCTCGGGATGGAAATCGTTTTTAACGGTGCGACACGCGCCTTTGCCGAGATTAAGGTTGATGTCCTCTTACCGTTTTTGTCGGTCGCTACGAAATAGACCGCGGCCGCATAAACCTTTTCACTGGCGTCGCAAAATACGTGTATTTCTACTTGTTTATTGTTTGCGGGCACGTAACGTGGTAATTGTAAGTTATTTAATAATTGAATGTTACTGACAAACGAAATCCAAACCGACTTTAATTCGGGGGGTATGGTGTCATCCCACCCTATACCCTTACGCCATACTTCTTGCATAAGGACCTTGCCTAGGACGGAAATAGGACTTCCTAAGCCTGTGGGGTCGAAAACCGACATTGCGCTACTGGTTACCTGTCGTTTAGTTGGTAATACGTCATTACAGGACACTTCCTGTGGTAAGTTGCGCAAGTTAACTTGAAAACCCAGTGTATCCGATTTGTGATTCCACTTGAGTCCTAATGTACGCTCTACGTCGCTCTTGGCGATGACGGTGGTGTCGGAGCCCCCCGCGGTAACGTCGCGAATCACGCTGGGTACGTTACTGGCAAATGCACGGAGTTCAAATGACGCCTTCTTATTGAGCTTATAAATTTGGTTGACGACTTCGCGTGCTTCCTCTTCGCTTTCGTCCATTGCGATGAGCATATCGTCCATATACGTATTTCGGATTACTTTGTCGACTGCCTTAGGAAATTCGATCGCAAAAGCCTGCGCGTTTTTGTTTTTTACGTACAACGCGGTAGTAGGCGAGGAGGCGGCGCCGAAAATTAATCGCCTCATTCTATACTCCGTTGGCGGGGACGAGCGGTCCTCCCCCCTCCACAAAAAACGTAAGCTATCACGATCGCTTTCGATAACTTCGACTTGTAGAAACATTTCCGCTACGTCGGCTATTACGGCGATTTTACCTTCCCGAAATCTTATGAGTACTCCGAAAAGGGATTCTAATAAGTCCGGACCAGCTAGGAGCGCGTCGTTCAGGCTCTTACCACAGTATTTAGCCGCGGCGTCGAAAACGAGACGCATCTTCTTTTTTTGCGGATGTGTGGTTGGAAAGTGCGGTAAGTACCAATTACGAGGCGATTCTACCGGTGGGCTAGACGACATTTTTTCCGCGTAACCTTTATTCAACAAATTATCTACCTGAGCTGTGTACTGAGATTTAAGTTGCGCGTCTTTGTCGAGCCGTTTTTCCAAACTATACAACCGACGGAGAGCCATGTCTTTATTGTGAGGCAATGCCTCTGAATCGCTACGCCATAGGAGGCCCGCCTGATACCTATCTTCGGACGGCAGTTTTTTGCATGTATTTTCCAGCACGGTTATTGCCCGTTGCTCTGGATCTGCCTTGGGTACTTTGCGTTCCACTCCTAACGATTCTATACTAAAATGCTGTTTCATCAAATCTAGCATCTCGTCTTCCGGGGTGACCGGTTTAACGTGACTTATGAATGCCGTGTTGACGCTTGAGGAGAGGTACTGCCCGTGCAGCACCCAACCTAGGGATGTGAGCGACGCGACAGGTTGGTTTTTATTTCCACTTCTAATCTGTCGCGACACGATAAGATGCCAGTTGTCTTGGCCTATGAGAACAGTAGGGGTAGCCGATTCGTACGACAATTCGTCCGCGATGTCATATAAGTGGTCGCATTCCTCCACCATAGTACGGGGCACCGCCTGAGGGGCGATGTTTAAACAGGTGATGGTACGCGCCTTCATCGTTTCAAAATTACGGCTACAGTGACCACGAATCGATACATTTATTTCGCAGGATTCGATATCGTTTATTATATTTCCCCCGATACCCGTTATTGTGAGCGGATCTCCCCTTTTTCTGGGACAAATTTGATCAGAGATTTCTCTTTCGACCAAAGTCATAGTGGACCCGCCGTCCAAAAGGGCGTATGTGCTTACGACGCCTAGGGGACCCGTCATTTCGATGGGAACGACTTTTAAAAATGTACTCGATTTGCTTACGTGGTTAATACTACTAACGTTAGCTCGTGACGTAGTTGCCTGTGATGACAACCCGTGCAATAATTTGTGGTGCCCTGCTTCACACTGGTTTACACCACACGGTACATATTTGCACCTCATGGGTCGCTTATGGGATGAATTTAAACACCGGTAACACAACTTATTATTTTTTGCAATTTCCCAACGCTGCTGAACGGAGGATTTCAAAAATTCTGAACATTTTGATAACATATGTTCTTTTCCACATAATACACACTTTTGCACTGAGGGTGCAGACTTAGGTTTATTATCATTATTACTGTGTGAATTCTTGAAGTCCTTCGCTTTGTTGGTATTGACTTTAGCCGACGTTCGTGACGGTCGTTTGACCGCGCGCTCGCGTTCGTATTCAGTGTCACTGCTTGAATCGACTGATGGTGGGGATGGTCGGTGCGCGTGCTTATAGTAAGGCGACTGAGAGCGTCCCGACGCTTGCTCACGTTGACTATTGTTCGTAATGTTGACGTGAGCCCGTGATTTATTTTGACGCGAGTGCATTTTTCGCGCGGTACTACTGATATTATTTAAAAATTCAGCCATAGCGACTAAGTCCGGTGTACTGGAGTTTAACGTTCTGTATTTACTCCATTCGAACCGAACAATTAAATTAAGTTTGTCAACAATTTTATTAACTAACTCGGGGGCATATAAGTACTTATCCTGCCTGAGAGCTCTAATGGTCGCTACAACATTAGCGACATGACCGGCGAAGGTTACGATGTTACTGTTATCTTCGAACAATCGCGGCATACGTTTAACGTTATTAATTTCCGTGAGGACTATTTCTTCGGGGTCTCCGAAGTGCCTCTCCAGGGCCTCCATTATCTCAAATGGGTCCTGAACGGTATACATGATGGCTTTAACGGCCGTACGGGCCTCGCCTCTGAGGGCTCGGCGGATTCGGCTTACGTTATTTACGGCACTAAACATGGGAGCACTATCTTCAAACTCAGCCCGGAATGCGATCCACTCGGAAATATTTCCGTCAAAGGTAGGTAGCTCGGGTACCGTCCGCTGCATAACGGGTACGACACGATCCCGAGGTGTCGTGATAACGTTGTTTAACGTGCGGACTCTATTATTGTCTCGCGACGTATTAGGACCCGGGTCCTGATAAGCGTCCTGAATAGCAGGCCTCGAACTCGTATGTTGTGCGACCCAGTCGGACACCCTGTGCTCTTCACTAAACCCGTGCTGCGTTCCGCCGTCGGTAGACTGCGCGACTTTCAAGCGCGCGATCTCCAACCTACAATTGGCGGATTCCGCAACCCGTTGAGCCAGTTCCAACTTAGCCTTATGCACTTCGAGCTCTGCCATCAATACACTTATCTCACTGCTTTCCCGGGGCGAGCGCGGCGCTTGAACTACCGTGCCCGGGGCACTCCTATTTGGCAACGTATCCTCAACAACACCGCTCCGCGCTTCCGGTCGCGGAGACGGTGGCACGACTGCATCTTCTACTCTTTTTTGACTTTGACTTGCGTCAGTGGTCGGGCTGGTGCTTTTGCTCCATGTGTTGGTTTCACCAGGAGTGGTGTCACCTGAGGGCGGTGTTTTTTCCCTTTCCTCTTGTGAGGAGGGAGTGGGCGGAGGGCCCCTAGACCTTAATGACCTATCGGTGCGCGTGGGGGACCTCATCATTTTTACCCTAATTTTACACACTTAAATCCCTATATAAAAATAAATGATCCTAACAACGAACAAAATATGCGAAATAATGAAAAAAAAAATAAAGACAAGAAAAATAAAATAAAAAATATGCGAAATTACGACTATCACTTTCACTGCACTTATTGTTTGGCTAAAATGTCACTCACTGAGTTTGGTGAAAGGACGCGAGGCTCTCGCCCCCACAGTCCTTTTGTTGCACGACGGATAAGATGACACGGAGAAGCCAGGGGGTACGTGACCTCCCGACCGACGCACAACTACACTGCCAACGTGAGGTCTGAGTGACCTGAACTAAAACCCAAGGGTCGGCGAGCCTGTGCTTCGAGCCACACACCTTGGGGTACCGCAGGGAGCAGGCTAAAAAGCCGATCACCTTTGGTGGATGTTTATACAGCTAAAGCTGTCGAGCCGAGCGAGTTCAGCTCACCTAACACCGTGGGTCACTGGTACTTGTATCCGGCTGCCGAATGACCATTTTCTGTCGTGAATGACAGAGGATAAACTTAGGGAAATGGACTGTAGATTTTATAGGTATTTGGCACTTTGAAATTAAAGATTTTATATAGTTACAAACTGGGAGTGACTATTCCGAGGGTCGCGCACTTGTCTTGTCCATTACTTGCTTGCTGTTGTTAGAATGAATTTTAGGACCGAATTAGTGCCCTTTTATACACTAAATGAACTATACGACGCATGCGCAACCCTGTGAGCAGGTATTCTCCCTCATTTACTCTTTATCCAGTTGTGATACAGACATTTAAAATACGAGGTCAACCTTAGGTTACACGTGTCGTATAATACAAGGACGACACGTGGATGCATAAGTACAAACAATATACAACTTTAATGTGTATGCATAAGGTTCTCTTTAGTTTAACAAGAATTGGTAACCTTCTATATGCATTTATTGTTACATAGTTGTATCTTACATGACAATAATAATACTTATAACGCTAAGATTGATAACAAATGATGTATAACTAAAAGACATGAAAGATAATGAGCTTAAGGAGAATTACAATCTTAACCTACTTACAAAATAAAGGAGTACAAAAAGGAACGACGTTATGTTTATATTATTTACAGCTTATATGCGACAATTATTTACAGCTATATGCGACACCAAGGCTCCCAGCCTATATGTGAAACAATGATTTGGAATTGTATTGAGTGCCTGTATCCACCACAACTAGGGGATGTTTTAGGTTTAAAGTCCAAGTTATAGGTACCTGGTACACGGGTATGATAGAAAAGAAGAAATAATCTTATACTTGTCTCTATCAATCTTATGTTATAAATTAAAAATTCTATATATTTTCTTATCTACCTAATGTTGTATCTAAAAATGCACGTCTGGCTGTTCATACAGCAGTGTTAATGCCAAATCTTATGTATGGTAGTGAAAAATGGGTCTGGCAGAAAAATAATGAAAGCAGAGTGAATGCAGTTGAAATTAGAGCTTTACGGAGTATGTGTGTATGTCTGAGCGATAAAATTAGAAATAGTAAGATAAGGAAAAGGTGTGGTGTGTATGAGGATGTAGTGACAAAAATAGAAAAAGGGATATTAAGATGGTTTGGGCATGTAGAAAGAATGTAGAAAAGATGAAAGGAGACTTACGAAAGGTATTTACAAATCAAGGTGATAGGAAAATTCGGTAGGGCCGGCCTCTGAGAATATACTGCGATTAAATCGCAGACATATTTAAAAGAGAAGATGTCAGGAGTACCCGTGTCGCGGACGAGCGACTACGTCATCGCTGGAGACGCGGGGCGCGGGGCGGTCCTCACGCGACCGCCGCCGGCCGTCGGTCAGCCGTAGGTCAAGCACTCGGCCAAACGACTTACTAGGCGATACGCGCGTCCCATAGAAATAATATTGCTTGTAAATTCACCAGTATCTCGATTATATCTAATTTATTTGTACAGTCCACTTTTATTTGATAGCCCAACAGTATTATAGGATTTTACCTATTAGGGTTAGGGCTAAACACTCCTTCGAGCAAAAAGTATTTACGAAGCTACGTCGCACGGCAACGGTCAACGGACTTCGTTCAAATTCAAATTTGAGAATATGAAACCGTCGTCGTCCAACGAGTCTACGGGATAGCTTCTGCAGCCAAGCAAGATCAAGAGGAAACCGAAGTCAAATTACACAGGGAGAAGTGCAGTGTTTAAGTGTAATCGTTCCAATCAGACTTTCACTTTTCATTTGCCGTAAAATCATTTCCATTTTTCATTTTTTTTTTGGTACAGTGCTTCTCATTTTAAAGTATCCATTGTTGCTTAACAGTTTAAAGCAGTGCTTAATCATATTTTTTTGCAAATCAGACTGCGTATTACTGCCTTAAGTACTTCTTCGTGCGCTCGACGTGTCAGTGTTACGTAACTAACGGTCGCTGACCTCGAGTCCTATCCATGCGCTTACGCCTAGACAACAGCTGATTGCACTGATCATCATTTTGCACATTATTTTAAATAGATTTTTTGAATTTTTAAATTATTTTGCCCGTTAGACAAATTCATTTGCACTTCACAAAATGGCCGACATTCTTAAAACTTTAATTAAGAAGCGTAGTTCTTTAAAGTCAAAGGCTACAATTAATATTTAAATAAATTCAATACTATTTAAATTTATTAAAAGACTGTTCCCTATCTCAATTGCAGCGTTTAGACTTGCAAGAACGATTTAGTAAATTTGAATGCTTATATACGGAATTTGACGCATTGCAGACTGACATCGAAGTGATAGAGGAGGATTCTGATGCGGTCTTCGCTGAGCGTGAGGAGTTTGAGCGGCAGTACTTCAGCCTGATAGCCCTCGCGCGAAGTCTCCTCGGTCCATCAGCCCAGGGTGCAGGATCTGACACGAGCTTTGAAAACGCAAACTCAGGTGCATTCAATCACAAGCATAATTTTGTTCGTTTGCCACGCATTAATTTAATTGTCTTTTCGGGATCATATCAGAATTGGCTAGAATTTAAAAATACGTTTACTTCTTTGATACATGAGAACCCTTCTATCGATGACATAAGCAAGTTTCATTACTTGAGAGCTTCACTCCAAGGAAATGCCGCTTCTATTATTAAAAATTTTGATTTCAAAGCTGAAAATTATAAAATGGCTTGGGACTTGCTGTGTGAGCGATACGATAATAATCGGCTTTTAATTAATGATCATATGCAGTCATTGTTTGATTTTAATGCCATCTCAGCGGAGTCCAGCGCTTCTTTAAGGAGCCTGGTTGACACCATAAACAAAAATGTAAGGGCACTAACCTCATTAAAACAGCCCACTCAATATTGGGATACTATTTTAATTTTTGTTATGGCTAAGAAATTAGATAACAAAACAAGTCGCGCTTGGGAGGAGTTCCGTGACACTTTGACGGAAGAACACAGTCTCACTCAGTTTTGCACATTTTTAAGTAGAAGAGCTGACTTATTAGAAACTGTCGAAACAAATATAGCCAAAAAGATTGTTGATTCAAGTAATGAGTCAATCGTAGCCTTAAATAATATTCATAATCAGGGAAAATCTAGTTACAAATCTAAAAGCACAAAAATAACACAAAAACCAAAAAATAAACATATATTTATTAAATGTCCTCTTTGCTCCCAAGCTCATAATTTATTTTCGTGTGACACATTTAGAAATTTAAGCATTGAAGATAGGAACTTGAAAGCTAAAGAGTTTAAGGTGTGCTTAAATTGCTTAAGGTCCGGGCATAACACCAAAGAATGCAAAATGCCCCGCTGCAAATATTGTTCATATAAGCACAACACGCTTTTACACTTAGAATCATTTTCCAAAGATTCCATTAAAAATCCGTTGCCATCCCCTTCTGAATTGCCAGTTGTACTTGATGATACTTCTTTATCAGCAAATTCCATGCAGATCGCTACCGCTTCGCATATTTTACTGTCCACAGCTATGGTGAACGTGACCAGCGCTACAGGCCAGAAGCATAGTGCGAGACTCTTGCTGGACAACGGCAGTACAGCCAATTTCGCTACTGAGCGACTTGTGGATTCATTGGGTTTGTCACGTCACGGTACGAGCACTAAGGTAACAGGCATCAACAATCATATATCTCATAGTACACAGTCTTGCGACCTTATCGTAGAGTCTTTATGCTGTGCATACAGAATAGATATTCAGTGTCATGTTTTGCCTGAAATTACAAATGTCATACCGTCTTCGTTTGTGCCTATCAATCAAGTTCCCATTCCTACAGGTATTAAGGTAAAGGCACCTTATTCCGAGGTGTTTTCATCTGAAGTTAAATGAACATCAAAATTTAAGTATTTAATGTACCTTTTTGTAGAATTGGCCATTTTTATCAGCAGTGACATTTATCTTAGTTTTTAAATATACTTACAATTTGACAGTAAACAAATATTATAAATTTGAAATGATGTAAAAATATAAGTAAGTCCGAGGGCCCTTATTCCGATTTAAAAATCCTAATTCCGATTCATATTGCTCCTAAATCCGAGTGTACAAAATATAAGGGAATGGAGGTGGGGATAGTAAAACATGATGTTCAAAAATCAAGTGTATTTATTGTCCTTGGATTTAATCAGTCTTATTCTCTATGTATTGATTATTAAAATGGCATTACAGTATGATGTACTTAGAATTTTTTTTTTCTTATGTTACAAATTTTGTAATACTTACTTATCTAGTAAAAAACAAATATAAAATTTCTTGGGTTCATTATTCTACAACAAAACAATAAATGAGTATATATTGAGTATATCGGATTATCAAATTTATTTTAAAGATTTCAAACCTGTTCAAAAGTGTTTTACAAAACTGCGCAAGATAATGAACACTCTGTATTTTACTACATCAATACCACGGAATTAGGTATTCATATAACCTTTTTCCGTCTTAAATACATCGGAATTGCATTTTATAACTCTGAAATAAGTTTTTTATTCCGAGTAATAAAAAATAAAATATTTGGCAATATACCGTAAGTAAATTATAGCTTAATTGCAATATCTTTCGAAAAATATACTAAAAATACTCAGGATTAGAACAGAACACATCCATAACTTAATTTTTTCGACGTTGCTTTTCCATGCAACGAATTAATAAAGTACCTTAACAGATATTCTTTGACCTATTATAACCAATAAATACGACGCCACCGTGTACCTCGGAAATACATTTTTACATTTATTAGTTATTCAAGTGATCCGTACAAAAACATTAATTTTCTAATCATAACAATGCATCCAAAATTTAAAAAAGAGTTAAACTATATGAAATTGCATTTCCGTGGCATACGTCGGCATTTAGGAACCGGCTCAAGTATTTGGAACCTAATGCCGCGTTATTTTAAAATCTTATTTTCTCCTCAATTTTAGAAGAAAATACTCCAATGTTAACGGTATTCGATATAAACCATAACCCATTTAATGTTTTAACTTAAACAAAAGCTCAAATAGTATAAAACTCACGTATAAAACACTATTTAAAAAATCGTAGAACTCACGTGAATTAGGTCCGAAATGTATGAAGTGCGCTTCCGAGTCGGCTGCTAGCATCAAACTGACCGATTATTTTGAATTGTACACACACATAACTATCCGTTGCTCATATAAACATGATTAAATAAATTATTATCTGTTTAACATATTTTGCAGACAAAAATAACTTGTAAATTGAATAAAAACACAGTTTTTCTAAATACATCGTAATATGGTGCCAGTTTGGGAACCCCTCGTAATTGAGTGCCTTTACCTTAGATTAGCCGATCCAGATTTTAATATTCCGTCGGTCATCGATATCCTGGTGGGGGCTGAAGTATTTTGGACCGTGTTAGGATCCAGCAGGATTGATTTAGGCAAAAAACAACCCAAATTGGTCGAAACAAAATTTGGATGGCTAGTGTCAGGTAGTATTTCGCAACAAATCAAATTAAATAATTCTCTTTTTTGTTACCAAAGTAGTTCTTTATTAGGTGCAAGGCTGTGTACTAAGGTTCAAGAATCGTTAAAATTGAAAATTAGTAAATATAGTGTTACGAAATCAAAAATAAATAAAAATAAAATGCGGCCCGCGGAAGTTTGAGTAGCGCTGTCCGCGGAAAATTCTCGTACAATCGTCGCGTGTTTCCATACGGGAATAATATCGCGAACGATCTAGTACATCAATTATCTCGCTCTGACATATTGCTTTGTCTCGCTCTCGCACTTCTAGTATGTACTAAGGGAACGAGACAGAGAGTATCCCTCTCTCTCTATTCCGGAGTAGTTGTGATCTTTCTAGAAACTTATGGAGCGGGTTTCCCGGGCCATATAAATATCGGAAGGTGCCTCAGGAGGGCAGTTCTAATTTAACTGAGCTACAAGTGCGATCAAGAAGCGATATCCGGAGCGAATAACAAGTGATACAAGCGACCTCGGCAAGTTATAGTGACTGTGATTAGCAAGTGTTTGGGACATTGTTAGTGGAAAGTGAAGTTAAGTGACGTCGGCGACCATCCTTGTTGGAATAAACGTTTTTAAGAGTCATCAGGTGTTTTTCTCCAAATTGCGAACCCCGAGCTCGTAACAATTGGTGTCATAAGTGGATTTGGAGATGCCATTGACTCCGAGAGAAGACGTCACCAGTGAGGGTGTGAAGACGAGGGCGAAGCGTGCTGCGGAAGCCACTTCCACTGGATCTGCTGACCAGGCCGCTCCCACCGCGCCCACCGGCCACCAGGGCACGTCCAACACCCACCAGGTCATGTCCAACACCCACCAGGCCACGCCCAACGGCAACCAGACTACGTCCAACGCCTACCAGGACACTCCCAACGCCCACCAGGCTATGTCCAACACCCACCAGGCCATGTCCAACGCCTACCAGGACACGTCCAACGCCCACCAGGCCATGCCCAACACCCATCAGGCCACGTCCAACATCAACCAGGCCACGTCCAACGCCCGCCAGGACAAGTCCAACGCCCACCAGGCTGCGCCTTTCTTTGATTTTGGGGAATTGATGCGAATGCTGGACAACAAATTTACAATGCTGGACAACAAATTTACAATGCTGGACAACAAATTTACAATGCAGGAGAAGCTTCTACAAGACACAAGAGAGCAACAACAAAAAGCTCAAGAGCAACAACAAAAGGCTCAAGAGCAACAACAAAAGGCTCAAGAGCAACAACAAAAGGCTCAAGAGCAACAACAAAAGGCTCAAGAGCAACAACAAAAGGCTCAACAGCAACTCCTGTCAGCTATTGGTGAAGTTAGTGGCGTGGTTACCAAATTACGCAAGGATGTTGACTTGGTGGAGGAACGCGTCACGACTCTTGGGAACGACATGGAAAATATGAAGACGGACCTTTCCACATTACAGAAGAAGGTCGTGCGCCTTGAAACAACGGGAGTAGCAGTTGCATCTGGCGGAACAGTCATTGCCCACCACGGACCCAGCGTGAAATTGCCGCCATATGACGGAACCTCGTCCTGGACCGCATACCGTCAACAGTTCCAGACCATCGCAGCTGCTAACGGATGGACAGATGAACAGTGCCTGACAGCTCTCACCGTCGCACTCCGAGGACAGGCTCTGACGGTCTTGGAGGTTCTTCCGTCGGGCAGTGGATTCAAGGACCTGCTGGAGGCACTGGAATCGCGATACGGGGAACGGCATTTGGAGCACGTCTTCCGCGCTCAACTCCGCGACAGAGTCCAGCGCTCAGTAGAGGGTCTGCAGCAATGGGCGCTGGAAATAGAAAAACTCGTCCGCAAGGCGTATCCAGGGGCCGATTTGAAGATGCTTGAGTCCAACACCGTGCAGGCGTTCGTCGACGGCATCAAGGATTCGGAAGTCAGAGCTGCAGTAAGGCTAAACCATCATGCCTCATTAAAAGATGCACTGGCCCACGCTTTGGAGGTGGAAGCCGTCAGACATGACATTCGTCATACCGCGACTCACAAAGTGCGCGAAGTAGTGGAGGAAGTTAGGGAAATAAAAGCTCCGCTAAGGAAGAGACCTGGATCCATGTGCTATAGGTGCGGCGACCGAGGGCACCTACAAATGAATTGCCCAAAGATCAAGAAGCTTGAAGACGACGTGAAGGAACTGAAGATGAAGCAGGAGGCTTTATCATCGGAGAGGAACCAGGGAAACGAGTAAGAGCCAGGACTAGGGGGCGAGTACTGGCTGGCGCGGAGGAAGCCCCGACAACTATTATCTCTCAGGCATGCAACGGAAATAGTCTCGTAATATCTGGAACTGTAAATGGGATCAACTGCAGGATGACGCTGGATACCGGAGCATCAAGAACAATAGTCCGACCTCACTTAGTAAGGACCATAATGAGAAGCATGAGGAAACTGGACTGTCGGCTTCTTTCTGCCTCCGGCCAGCCAATACCCGTCCTGGGAGAAGTGTCTGTAAAAATGTCTATGGGAGAAACCACATATACCCACAACGTCATCGTGGCTGAAATTATGGACGATTGTGTATTGGGATTAGATTTCATGAAAAAGTACAACTGTAGAATAGACGTTGCTAGTGGTGTATTCAAGAGTGGTGAAGAAGAGATCATCATCTTAGGAGGCATTAACGGGAGAGTGACATGTTTAAAGCAAACGGTCATACCTGGGAAAGCAGAAGCCCAAGTACTAGTAAAGTTACCAGTAACAAGGAACAAGAAATCTACCGGATGCGTGTTGATTGAGGAGATAGCTAATAAACCTGCGGCTCGAGGACTCATGACCGCGAGGACTCTCGTGAAAGGAAGAAACACCGCAGTAGTAAGAGTACTTAATCTAGGCGACCAAGAGAGGACCTTAAACAAAGGCGACATCATTGGAAAATGTGAGGAAGTTGTCTGGCTGAAAAAGTGCAGTACAACACAAAGCTCAGATACAACGAGTACCAGTGATTCTACAGTCAAGGAGCTTCTAAGTAACTGCAAAAGCAATCTAACGTACTCGCAGAGCATTAAAGCTAAGAAGTTTCTACTGCGCTACGCCGACATCTTCACCAGCCAAGAAGGAGACTTAGGAAGAACGTCGCTAGTACAACACAGGATTGACACCGGAAATGAGAGACCCATCCGACAGCGAGCGAGAAGAATCCCTATAGCCAAAGTGGAGTGAAGTTGCACCGACAGGCACTGTTTCCAAGGCGTACTGGGCGCAATGGGATAGCCTCGTTGTACAAAACGGAATACTCTACCGGAAATGGGATAAACCTAACGGCAGAGAGTTTCAACTGCAAATTGTGGTTCCAAGAACAAAAATACGTGATGTTCTTCGGGAAGTACACGACGGCGTGTCCGGTGGACATTTGGGAGTCAAGAGGACGCTAACGAAAATCCGCGAAAGGTTCTACTGGCTCCATTGTCGGGAGGATGTGGAGGACTGGTGCCGCAAGTGTACAACTTGTGCTGCCGTAAAAGGGCCACATACCAGGAGCCGAGGGAATCTACGACTGTACAACGTCGGTGCACCTTGGGAACGCATTGCAGTCGACGTAGCTGGACCATTTCCTGTCACTGACTCAGGGAACAAGTATTTCATGGTTGTCATGGACTACTTCACTAAGTGGCCGGAAGTGTTCGCCATACCAAACCAAGAAGCTACGACAGTTGCAACCAAGATAGTGGAAGAAGTGATTTGTCGCTTTGGCGTGCCCTTGGAAATCCATTCCGACCAAGGCAGGAATTTTGAGTCACAGGTTTTTCAAGAAGTTTGCAGGATTATGGGAATGAACAAAACCCGAACCACGGCTTACCATCCTCAGTCAGACGGGATGGTCGAACGGTTTAATCAGACGATCGAGAGACATCTGGCAAAAATAGTGGAAAGCCATCAGGGACTGGGACAAGTACATTTCACTGTTCCTGCTAGCGTACAGAACAGCAGAACATGAAAGCATAAAGGCAACTCCGGCATATGTCAACTACGGTCGTGAGCTGCGGTTGCCAGTGGACCTCCTAACAGGAGGCTCACCAGATGAACCTCAAAGTGTTCAAGACTACGTTTCTGATCTGCGTGACCGAATGCGAGAAATACACGCCGCAGTTCGAGAAAACGGGTTGCAGTCGAGCCAGAACATGAAGACCAGATACGACAGAATGTCGAATACAAATGGCTTCGAGGAAGGCGCTCTAGTCTGGCTTCACAACCCGACTCGCCGGAAGGGGAAATCGCCAAAGTTACAAACCAAGTGGGAGGGCCCATACAAGGTGGTAACGCGACTAAATGATGTGACGTATCGGATACAGCGTCAACCAAGAGGAGCAATGAAGATTGTTCACATCGACCGCTTGGCGAAATATCACGGAAGTAATGATGATGCTCGGGACGAGCATCTCTAAGAAGGGGGCAGTGTTACGAAATCAAAAATAAATAAAAATAAAATGCGGCCCGCGGAAGTTTGAGTAGCGCTGTCCGCGGAAAATTCTCGTACAATCGTCGCGTGTTTCCATACGGGAATAATATCGCGAACGATCTAGTACATCGATTATCTCGCTCTGACATATTGCTTTGTCTCGCTCTCGCACTTCTAGTATGTACTAAGGGAACGAGACAGAGAGTATCCCTCTCTCTCTATTCCGGAGTAGTTGTGATCTTTCTAGAAACTTATGGAGCGGGTTTCCCGGGCCATATAAATATCGGAAGGTGCCTCAGGAGGGCAGTTCTAATTTAACTGAGCTACAAGTGCGATCAAGAAGCGATATCCGGAGCGAATAACAAGTGATACAAGCGACCTCGGCAAGTTATAGTGACTGTGATTAGCAAGTGTTTGGGACATTGTTAGTGGAAAGTGAAGTTAAGTGACGTCGGCGACCATCCTTGTTGGAATAAACGTTTTTAAGAGTCATCAGGTGTTTTTCTCCAAATTGCGAACCCCGAGCTCGTAACAATAGGTTCTGGTGTGACTCTATGATTGTCTTACTTACGACTGAGTTAAAGCTGTTCATTTGGAGCTCGTGACAGATCTCACCACCGAGGCATACATGGCTGCTTTAAATCGATTCATTGCGCGTCGTGGCAAGCCGCGAAGCATCACGTCCGATAACGGAACCAACTTTGTAGGCGCATCAAATGATATGGCCAGGTTTTTGCAAAGTTCTGATGTTGCATCTGAGATAGCTCAGGAGGGCGTAGAATTTAATTTTGTAGCCCCATATAGTCCACATCTTAATTCGTTGGCAGAATCGGCAGTCAAGTCAGCTAAATTCCATTTGAAAAGACTCTTGCAGCTGACACATCTCACATATGAAGAGATGGCTACTTGCCTGTACCAAATAGAGGCCGTATTAAACTCACGACCTATTACCCCTTTATCGTCAGACCCCAATGATTTTACGGCTCTAACACCTTCACATTTCCTGATTGGACGTCCACTTGCCGCTGTACCTACTGCCCAAGTGTCAGACGTGACTATCTCTCGACTGGATCGATGGCAGAGAATACAGCACATAAACCAACACTTTTGGAGGAGATTTCATGACGATTACGTATCTATCCTGCAGGCTAAGACTAAGTGGAGAAGCTCAAAGGGAAAGCTTAAGGTCGGCTCCCTCGTGCTGATTAAGGACAAGACGACGCCGCCACTGCTGTGGCCCCTGGGTCGGGTCATCAAGTTGTATCCTGGAGTCGACGGGGTCTCGCGCGTCGCCGACGTGAAAACGAAGAAAGGCACCATACGACGGGACTTCACGTCGATCTGCCCACTTCCCATCGAGGAAGAATCTTGAAGAACACTTCAACGCGGGGAGTATGTCGCGGACGAGCGACTACGTCATCGCTGGAGACGCGGGGCGCGGGGCGGTCCTCACGCGACCGCCGCCGGCCGTCGGTCAGCCGTAGGTCAAGCACTCGGCCAAACGACTTACTAGGCGATACGCGCGTCCCATAGAAATAATATTGCTTGTAAATTCACCAGTATCTCGATTATATCTAATTTATTTGTACAGTCCACTTTTATTTGATAGCCCAACAGTATTATAGGATTTTACCTATTAGGGTTAGGGCTAAAGACCCGTAATCAACGAAAGTATATGACGATAGTTATGAGCGTAGAGGAAGCGAGGGAAGTCTGTAAGGATTGTAGCAAATGGAAATCCGTAGTCTCTGCCTACCCCTACAGGAAAAAGGCGTGATGATATATATGTATGTATTATCTATCTAATGTTATTGCTTGATACAGAGTAGGTTAATTAGTTGCTCTATAAGTACTAGTTCCTATGTTTAAGTTATGGAGATAGAAAATGTAAGTTATAAAGTAAAGTAGAGACGAGAACGGCAAAAGTTTCAGTTTAATGACTCTATAAAAAGGGATTATGAACAAATAAGTATTTTTATACTACACTTGCTCGGAAAGTACACTTATACTTACTTAAGGATGCGGTGAAAGTACGTCATTCTTCCCGCCAAAAATTTTCAGACTTCCAAGTTTACATTTACTTATCAATTGTAGATTTTCTTTACTTACATTTTTATGGTAAAATAAAGTACCTAATATTATTAAGTACCAACTTAGTTCCACGTGTTTCTATTTTAAAAAATAGTTCATTTTTTAAATCAGAAACACGTGAAACTATAAAGCACTAGGTATATATCACTCGGCAGGAAGTGCGATTTCTAACTCGGGCATATTAAAAATGCCCTCATTAGTAATCGGTAACTTTCTTCCCTCGGTGAACAATGTACTAATTCTTTCTCACCAGCTTTAAGTATATTATTAATATCCTATATCCTATACTATTAAACGAGCAATATTTGTATGATGTATATTTATATATATATTTGTCTCGCGTTTTCGAAAACGGCTCTAACGATTTCTTTGAAATTTTAAACATAGGTTCTTATAAAGTCAAAAAATTAATCTAGCCAGGTTCCATGTCTGGGAAAATTAGTTTTTCCCATATTTTCCAGCAAAAAGATTTTCCGCATAAAATTGTAGTTATAGTACAATAATTTCGGCGCCGGCGGGTCTGCTTCGATAGCCCAGTGGTTAAGACATCTGCTTTGTGCTCTGGTGGTTCCAGGTTCAAATCCCAACTAAAGAAAGTTTTGTTTTTCTTTTTTTTTGTGTTTGTTTTTTGTTTTGGAGTATAAAAGTATTAATCAGTATATATCGCGCAATGGCTTGAAAGAATTATTAATTCGGTTATAACGTATTAAAATATTTTCCTAAGAAACATTATAGTTTCAAATCACAAGTCATCCAAGTATCACCATTTTCTCAGGATTCCGTCATCAGAACCTGTTGAAACTAATATGGGACCAACTAGACGGTCCAACCTTTCAGACAAAAAAAATGAATTTCAAATCGGTTCACGCGTCTTTGAGAAATCGAGTAACAAACATAAAAAAAAAGATTCCGACGAATTGATAACCTCCTCCTTTTTTGAAGTCGGTTAAAAATTGAATGATAAATTCTACCACTGACCCAAAGGAAATACTTACCAACCCACGGAGTAAATAGTGTACCTACCAATTCAAATAGGACTGAAACGTGGAAAGTACTTAAGGAATGCAACTAACAACGGTTGACGCTAGATGGCGGTAATCTATTTACTGAAAAAGTACAACGCGCTATCGTTGTGTTTTCACAAAAAGTGACCTCCCGTGCATTGAAAGCTGTGTTACCTAACAATTTTTTATCATATACTATATGCCATTGCCATAAATACATGTACCTATTTCATTTGTTTGTTCCGATTGTAGTAAAACTAAAAATAAACTCTTGAAGTAAAAATAATCCGTTTTTCAGTTTATAATTGAACTGATAGATTAGACATATTCCATTCCTTTACAAATAAAATTTAAATAATACTTTGGTGCTTTGTAAAAAACCTCATAATGCCTCGCGGCCGTCCAAAAAAAAGACGTACCTTTAGTTTCCTAAATTCACAACCTAGAAACTCAAGTTCAGAATCCGATGATGAGCACTCTGCAATCAATGTTCGATCTGATCAAATTTCAAAACGACCAAGTGCTTTAAAAAGTATTAATACCAGATGAGAACCCACGTTTCACTAGAAATATGGTGTGGAAAGAGGTTTTAAGTAGTTCATAGGAGGAGAAAACCGACCTCAAAGCCAGTAGAAATGGGCCTAATGTATGTAAGGGTGGAAAAAATATCATAGATTACCCGGCTTACTATTTTGCATCTCTATTGTGATTCTGTTTTCCATATATACCACCACTAGCTGTTTCCCGCAGCTCCACCTGCGACAAAAAGTAGCCTATGTTTGACCCCGGGTCTTCAACTAAATCCATACCAAATTTCATCAAAATCCGTCCAGCCGTTTGGCCGTGAAAGAGCAACAGACAGAAAGACAGACAGACAGACTTTCGCATTTATAATATTAGTATGGATGGATACCATAACTACCGAGCGGAGCTCGGTCGCCCAGGTACTTTATACTATTAAACGAGCAATATTTGTATGTATGTATATTTATTATATATATATTTGTCTCGCGTTTTCGAAAACGGCTCTAACGATTTCTTTGAAATTTTAAACATAGGTTCTTATAAAGTCAAAAAATTAATCTAGCCAGGTTCCATGTCTGGGAAAATTCGTTTTTCCCATATTTTCCAGCAAAAAGATTTTCCGCATGAAATTGTAGTTATAGTACAATAATTTCGGCGCCGGCGGGTCTACTTCGATAGCCCAGTGGTTAAGACATCTGCTTTGTACTCTGGTGGTTCCAGGTTCAAATCCCAACTAAATAAGGACATTTTGTGTTATAAGTTTAATTAATTCAATTCAATTATGCTTGATTTAATTTAATTATGAATAGCCTAATTATTCGCATGTCATTAAATGTGACAAAACATGTGATCCAATATGTGAAAATTGTAACACCAATATACATACCATGTTTTTCGTGAATAAAGATATTTATTATTTATTATTATTATTCTTTTATTCATATTAAGTCTATTTTGTACATTTTTAAATATTACATGTAAAAAAAAAATAAAATAAAAGGAATTCAACATTTAAAAATATACAAAAACGGGGCACCCATCGGCAGCGGAGTTAGACCCAAGCTGCCGGTGGTCAGGGCTCCAGAGAAAGGAATCTCCTCACAATACGAGCCGTGTCCAAAAGCACTGCCTTCTGCATCTGTGCCTTGACCCAACTGCCAAGCGAGAGTCTCTCTAGATGACGGTCGAGACTCTTCGCTATTAACCCGTTCGTACTAACAACAATCGGAACAATTATCGTTGAGTCAACATGCCACATGGCGGTAACCTCGTGGGCCAAGTCCAAGTACTTACAAAGTTTTTCTTTCTCGGCTTTCACGAGGTTCTCGTCATGGGGGATGGTAACGTCAACAAGAATTGCACGGCGTGTCTCCCGGTCTACTATCACAATGTCAGGTCTATTGGCAACAATAGTCCTATCCGTGATAATAGACCGGTCCCAGTAGAGCGTGATATGACTATTCTCAAGAACTGGCGCAGGTGCGTACTTATAGTACGGTACCTCAGGGCCGACAAGGCCGTATTTAAGTGCAAGTTGCTGGTGTATAATCCTAGCTACTTGATTGTGTCTATGCAAATACTCGCCGTTAGCAAGATGAGAACATCCGGAAACAATATGCCTGAGTGACTCTCCGGGACGGTGGCATGCTCGACAAATGTCGACCGTACCATCCTTCAGGATATACTTCCGGTAGTTATTGGTCTTGATAACTTCGTCCATAATTGCACAAACAAAACCTTCGGTTTCCCCGAAGAGGTCACCGAAACGTAGCCAGGCCACCGACGCGAGCAAATCTACATCGGGCCCATGAAGGGCTCTGTAGAAGCGCCCATGTAGCTCCTTGCTCTTCCATACGTCCATGCGACTCTGAGTGGTTAGCACCTGTGGCGCGCGCCAGTTCCCGTTCGCTAAGGATAGCGGTGTTAGGCCATTGTCAACTGCTACCACGTACCGTTATTATTATTATTAGAAAGTTTTGTTTTTCTTTTTTTTTTTGTGTTTTTTTTTTTGTTTTGGAGTATAAAAGTATTAATCAGTATAAATCGCGCATATATTATTTTAAAATGGCTTGAAAGAATTATTAATTCGGTTATAACGTATTAAAATATTTTCCTAAGAAACATTATAGTTTCAAATCACAAGTCATCCAAGTATCACCATTTTCTCAGGATTCCGTCATCAGAACCTGTTGAAACTAATATGGGACCAACTAGACGGTCCAACCTTTCAGACAAAAAAATGAATTTCAAATCGGTTCACGCGTCTTTGAGAAATCGAGTAACAAACATAAAAAAAAAGATTGTGAATTTCATCGTGCAGCCAGAACTTTACCACTTACGGTTATTATTATACCACGTAAAAGATGCAACAAGTTCTGAAGATCTTCGAACCGTTGATGGTGTCCTATGTGAAACATATAAACAAGCATGCTTGGCACGTGGCTTAGCTTACTACGACCAGCAATGGATAGAAGGTTTAAGAGAATCTGCACTTTCAAAAATGCCCAGGGCTATGAGAAGTCTTTTCACACAAATATTGATTTTTGGATCTCCTGAAAATCCTAAGCGTCTCTGGGAAACGTTTAAAAAAAATTTGGCAGAAGATTATATCCATGAAGCTAGAAGAAATGGGAATTCTATTGAAGAAGCAATTAAACGTGCTTATCGGATTATTGCCCACAAATTGAATACCAAAGCAACAGAAGGTAGAAATTTTCAATATTGGGTACAAACATTTGGATTTGAAGACATTGATGACAATGACAATGGCAACGAAATTAATCAGAATGTTCTAAATATTGACGAATCAATTGCGCTAGGAGAACGCATGTATCAGCAACTTAGAGGAATACAAATAGAAATTGTAGACACTATACTTCGTGCAGTTAATGGCGCTTCAGAATTCAAATGCTTTTTCATTGATGGCCCTGGTGGTACCGGCAAAACTTTTATTTATAAAACTCTTTACCACGTGCTTACCGGCAGAGGTTTTAAAGTAAAATATATGGCATTTACCGGTATCGCTTCAATACTGCTACCTCATGGTCGAACATGTCATAAAACTTTCGGACTTCACCAGAATCAGTTTCAAATATTAAACCCGGATCACCCAAAGCGAGGGAGTTACAAGAAATAGATGTTTTTCTTATGGATGAAGCACCTATGCTCCCTAAATATGGATTAAATAATATGGACCAACTCGTGCGCAACATTGCAAATCCGGATTTACCATTTGGAGGCAAAGTGATAGTACTCGGAGGAGATTTTTGTCAATGTCTTCCTGTACAATCACGCGCTAACAGAAACGAGTTGATGGATTTGTCAATTAAAAAAAGTTTGCTTTAGCGTGTTTTTAAAACATGTTCTCTAGAAGAAAACATGCGAGTAGATTCAGAGCAACGATTATTTGCAAACTATCTTTTGCAATTAGGCAATGGAGAATTGCCAACAAATGCAATGGAGGAGATAGAACTGCCCCTAGATGTAATTTCAGGCGGCAATCTTATTGCTGAAGTTTTCGGCAACTGTATCGAATCGGCAAATTACGAAGCAATGAAAGATCGAGCAATCCTCGCACCACTTAATAAAGATGTCGACAGGATTAATGATAACATTGTTGCTCAACTACCCGGAGAGTACAAAGTGTACCATAGTTGTGACTCTGTGAAAGGCCAACCCGAAGGAGGACTTGAGTTCACAACTGAATTCCTCAATTCAATTAATACGTGGGGCGCACTATAAGTTTCCGGAATGAATATGAAAAAATACTATTATAGGTACAAAATTAATTTATTGTTTTTCAAAATAATCTCCCTTGGCGTCTATGCACTTTTTCATTCGATGAAACCAGTTTTGAAAACTTTTGTGCCACTCCTCTGTGGTGACCTCTGAAACGTGTTTTTCATACTCCTCGACAGCCTCTTTTGGTGATGAAAATCGTTGACCGCGTAATTGGTTCTTAATTTTTAGGAACAGAAAAAAGTCACAAGGTGCCAGGTCGGGATTGTATGCAGGATGACTCATGAGTTCTACATTTTTCGCCTTCAAAAAGTCGTTTGTCTGTCTGGCCGTGTGAGAACTAGCATTGTCGTGGTGCAGGATGATACGGCGTTTACGGTTATTTTTACGGAGTTCGTCAATAACTTCCGGCAAACAAATGGTCGTGTACCAGTCACTATTCACTGTACGACGATTCTCTAAAGCAACAGTAGCCACGTGTCCAGTTTTATTAAAAAAAGAAGCAATCATCCGCTTAGATGCACTTTTCACGCGCGCCACTTTGGTTGGTTTCGGCTCTTGAAAGACCCATACGCTCGATTGCTGCTTTGTTTTGGGATTGTAGCAATAAATCCATGTTTCGTCACCTGTTACTATGTCCCACACCAAATTTGACGCACCTTCGTTGAATCTGGTAAGCCTGGCACTGCACCAAGTGACGCGGTCCGTTTTTTGAGCCTCGGTCAAGTTGTGTGGGATCCACCGCGAGCACAGCTTTCTCACACCTAAATGTTTGTGTAGGATTAATTGTATTTGACTCATGCCTATTTCTAAGGATGCGCGAATTTCATGGTAGGTCACATGCCTGTCTGTTTCAATCATACGGCGCACAGCATTGATGTTTGTCACAGCGGTGGACGGCCGACCATCGCGAGATTCGTCACTGAGATTGATACGACCACGCTTGAATTCTGCAAACCAGCTATAAACAGTTGTCTTGCATGGTGCTTCATTGCCAAAAGCTGTGTCAAGCCGAGCGATGCTCTGTTGAGCTGTCAAATTACACTTAAAATCGTAGAAAATCATACTACGAAAATTTTCCCGAGTTAAATCCATGTTGATGCAGACACACAATTTTTTAAATGGCGCCACAAGGTAAAAACAAAAGACAGTCAGATGAAACAAACTGCATTCTACAGCCAAAGAGTTCTATTTTCAAATGTTGCAATAAATTTTTAAATATTGTTTATTTAAGTGGCCAGTTCCGGAAACTTACAGTGCGCCCTATGTATTTCCGACCTACCACCACACGAACTTCGGCAGAGAAGTGCACACCCCAAGAATTACCCTTGACTCTACAAAAGGACAACTGGGGTGTACCATGCAGCGGCACCAATTTCCAGTTAGAGCTGCTTTTGCTGTTACGGTGCACAAGTCGCAAGGTCAAACTTTTGAATTTGTCGGCGTTGACCTTAAAACATCTGTTTTTATGCATGGTATGCTCTATGTGGCCTTTTCTAGAGTCAAACGACCAAGTGCTTTAAAAGTATTGTTACCAGATGAGAACCCACGTTTCACTAGAAATATAGTGTGGGAAGAGGTTTTAAGTAGTTCATAGGAGGAGAAAACCGACCTCAAAGCCAGTAGAAATGGGCCTAATGTATGTAAGGGTGGAAAAAATATCATAGATTACCCGGCTTACTATTTTGCATCTCTATTGTGATTCTGTTTTCCATATATACCACCACTAGCTGTTTCCCGCAGCTCCACCTGCGACAAAAAGTAGCCTATGTTTGACCCCGGGTCTTCAACTAAATCCATACCAAATTTCATTAAAATCCGTCCAGCCGTTTGGCCGTGAAAGAGCAACAGACAGACAGACAGACTTTCGCATTCATAATATTAATATGGATGGTTACCATAACTACCGAGCGGAGCTCGGTCGCCCAGGTACTTCTAAGATTATATCCGCAACTAAGTACATAACTTTATAATTTGTGACTATTAATTTAATTTCAATTCAAAGATCTAACAATACAACGCATAAGCATGAACGTTTTGAATTTTAAATATTTTTATTTATTAATACTTTATTGATCCACAAGTAAAAATACTTTATTGGCGGACTTAATGCTAGAAGCATTCTCTACCAGTCGGCCAATTATTCATTTTCACAAACTCCACAGATTGAAACTGTTTTTGAACATATTGCATTTGTGTACAATAAACATTTTTACATACACACATATTCTACAAAACCAATAAATGCAGATTACAATTTAAATGTAAACATATACGTATACGATTGTGTTCTTCGTTTCACCAACAGAAAATGACAGTTTTTAAATTTGCTTAGCATGTATTTAACTTCCATCAAAATGTCACAATAACTATACCTTAATAATACAAAAATAATATCTACAAAAAGCGGCCTATGAACCCGTCATCAACATTTGTTGCCTCATCACCGCACCGACTCCTCGAATACAAACTTGTGTTGTGCGTGCATTCGCTATCGTGTACGCAAGGTGGACGGACAGTTGCCGTGAAGTTGATAACCTACAAAATGGCGCCTTTATCTCTAAATGATCTTGCGGTGCAGTCGTATATCGCATACTCTGCTATTTTGGCAATTAAACTCCTCGTTCTCTCTCCTATTACTGGATTTACTAGAGTGCTAAGAAGTACATATGCCAGTCCAGAGGACGCCAAATTTTTGGGAGGTAAAGTGAAGACTGATGAAAGAGTCGAGCGTGTCCGACGTGCCCATTTGAACGATTTGGAGAATATCCCAGCTTTTTGGATCCTCGGAGCATTGTACCTCACGACAGGGCCCAGCGTCGCCTGGGCATCCTTGCTGTTCCGAGTATATACCGCAGCAAGGATATCCCATACAATATTTTACGCGATAATTCCAGCCCAGCCTTTCAGAGGAATTTCATGGATGGTCGCCATATTAATCATGTTCTACATGGCCTTGCAAGTGGTATTGCAAAATATTACAGCATTATAATATTTTTAAAGATTATAAATTTTACATGAAAATATTTTGTCATTGTAAATCTACCTATTAAATAATGTTATCAATAAATATTTTTTTTACATAAGATACTTAGTTTATATTTTGTTTATCACTACCCGGATAAAGATAATAAAAAATAACTTTACTGTAATCATGATGTAACATTTTTGCAATGTAAGTTATTGGAATAAGTTATTGTAAGTTAATGTAACAAGTTTCTCGCAAATTACAATTTAGCATTGTTAGTAACTTTGTAATAAGTAATTATATTTACTAACCCAACTTGCAATCATTTTACAATATTCTATACAACCAACTTCCATCGAATTTAAAAGTTTAACTAACAAACTATAACACCTCCTCATTAACTAGGTAGGTATATATCCATTAAAAATATATCAGTTGGAATCAAATCTAGTTTGATAGAGCTAGTAACTTATCTAAAACTGATAACAAAAATATTGTTATGCGGTTGAATCATTATTAAATGGTGGACAAGCATGACTTGTAGTTTGTGATAATAAACAAAATTATAATCAGTCTGTCAATAGTAAAGCGGGTGACGGAGATATTAAATGCAAGGTTATCACAATATAATTGCTGCATATTATGTCATTATTACAATAGACGTAAAGGCGCTTATAGCATGTATGATTTGTTTGAAAGTGGTTCAACGTTCCGTTCCAACGCTCAGAATGGCATAGCCACTTGTAAATATCGAGAGAAGACCCTCGTCGATGTTTTGCAACTAAGTAAGATAATGACTTAAAAATAAAGGAAAAGTACTCAATGTTAATATAATTTATAATTGTCTATACTTAATAAATTGAAGACATACAAAACGAATCAAGCGAACTGAACCGTGCATTGAAACGCCGCTTCCAAATAATTACGTAATCACACGCATGCCGCGCCGCCGCCTCTATCGAACACTAGTGTAAGCCGGTAATCGAGACAGTCGTGTCGTGCTTTTGTGAAAACGAAATACAATAACAGAATAAGTAAACATGGTGTCTATAAGCGACCCCGCTGTGCAATCGTATGCCCTATACTCGACGCTATTAGCACTAAAAATGCTAGGAATGGCATTTTTGACTGCCAAGGCTCGGTACAGTAAGAATGTGTTTGCGAACGATGAAGACGCGAAAGCATCAAAGGGTAAGGTCAAATACGACGACCCAGACGTGGAGAGAGTCCGCCGAGCTCACCGCAACGACCTGGAGAACATTCCAGCATTTTGGATTTTGGGGGCTTTATACCTGACGACGGGACCTGCGGCAACCACGGCGGCTAACTTGTTCCGAGCATACACTGCCGGCCGTTTTATACACACCTTTGTGTACGCAGTGAAACCGATGCCTCAACCGGCGAGAGCAATTGCTTTTGCAGTTCCTCTAGCTATTATGTTCTATATGGGCTTCAAAGTAGTGACATTCTTTGCATCATCTTTATAAAATACTTTTTTATTTTAAACTAAACTTGTGTTTAAGTATCTTTATCTTTAGTCTTCCAATGAATGTATTGTTTCCATGGTAAATGCATTTGTTATTTATTTTTTTAGATTTAGATTTTTTGACATTGCTACCATAAAAAACTGGAGCAACAACCTTTAGTTCTATTATACATATAGACGTTTTAAGACAAAATAATATTACTTTAATATGTTTATGTATTAGGTATCTTTATTAAAATTTGCATTTATCGTATTTGCGGCAGAAGTCACTTTTTCTAGTAGACTCTATTTTGCAATAAGTGTGTTCTTTTTCTGCATAAAAAGTTCATAGATCAAGTGAGACGGCGACTGATTTTTGTATTTGAAAATGTGATTGTTGATAAATAAAAAGATATGGGTTAACATTTTGTTTTTACACTTAATTAAAAGTAACCATACTTTGAAATCGAATCGTTCCCTAGTCTCTAAATCCTCTCCCTAAATTTATTTGCAGGCTTACACGGTAGGCTTACATGTTATAAAGTCTTCTTCACTGTATTGTGCAATAATTAGTTGATAAATCTATTATAAAGCTGAAGAGTTTGTTTGAACGCGCTTATATTAGGAACAACTGGTCCGCTTTGAAAAACTCTTTCAGTGTTTCGATAGCCTATTTATCGAAGAAGACTATAGAACGAAATCGGGACGGGCTGCTTAAAAATGAATAAAATAAATAAGCTAGAAAATGGTTAAAAATATATATATATATATATATCTAGACTAACTGTTTCCCGCAGCTCCATCTGTGAATGTAGCTTTCCAATGGTGAAAGAATTTTTGCAATCGGCACAGTAGTTTTTGAGTTTATTTATTACAAACATACACACAAAAATACAAATCTTTCCTCTTTATAATATTAGTGTAGAAATAAGAGAGGAAATAATCAGTATCTATCACCAATCCGGGATCATGATATTAAGCGTACCCTAGACTCTGGAAGGAAGCTGTGGGTGCAACTTCATTTCCATTAAATAATGCAAGTCCAATTCGAACCTCACTTGTTCCGTAGTAACAATCACGCGAAACGAATCGAATTTTTTTAATTAATGCAATTCGAGTGGGTTAGGTGGTCAATAGGCATTGCACATCCTGGTGTCAGATTTTTTCAAATCGCCTTTAAAAATCGTAGAATAAAATTTAGAAGATTTTTTTTTATAGGGGTTTTCCCTGCCCTACATGTAAGGTTGATATTTTTTTCCGACTATCCTTTAGTGTGATAGTAGATCTTTAAATATGTCATAGTATTCGAACTATCCGGCGCGGTACTCGTAAATGCCAGAGTAAAAATTCTGTAGTCAGCCAAAGCCCATTTCTTGTAAGTAATATATGGACATTTTCGAAGAACATTTTTCAATTCGAAGCTGAAGATGCGATTGGAAAACCCAATAAATTTTTCGATTTACGGTTCCGTTTACAAAATATTTTGCTGTAAAGTGCTTATTATAATCATAAAATAAAAAGGCAATAACATTTCTAGGTCATTGCGCCAAGTAAATACAATTTGATGCATTGAAATAACATTTATTGATCTGCAAAAGTGGCCTTATAATAATTGGTAACTAATAATAAAATTCTGCTCACTATTTATTTTCAAAGCCAAAGTAAGGTTGTAAATTTGTTTGTTATTTATCGCATTTACTTTTAGGGGTACTTGTACCGTCATAACTGGTTAACATAAAATAAAAGAAGTATATAAAGTTACAATTTAATTAAAATTGAAACAATGAAACATAATTTAAAAAAATAACAATAACAGAACATGAGAGATGCAAGGAGAGAAAGTAAGAAAGATAGAAAACATGTTTAATTGGTCTGCGTCAATAAAATCTCATGGTTGAGGCAGGATCTAGGCCGGTCGGGCAGCGGAACAAACGGGATTCCGCTGCCCGACCTGAACGGCCTTGGGTTGAAAGGCGCGCCCGTGTCAAGCGCGCCTTTACCCTCGCGGGTAGTGAAGGGCAACGGGCCCACCCGCAGGCCGCTCCGAGGTGAGCGGCTGAGCCGAGGCCGCCGTGGTAGCGGCCGCCGCGCTGGGGCTGTGGAGCATCAGGAAGCACATGGTCCCAGCAACAAGCGGTAGGCGGTTTGACACCGTGTGGTTTTTAGTGGGTTCGAGTCCCACATAACCACCCAGCTTCCCGTTTCTGGCTGGGTGGTAGGCGAGGGCCTTTTCCACACGCAAAAAAAAAAAAGGATCCCTTTTTTACGCATATTTATACTTAGGCATAGCGAGTTTGGCATAATATATTTTGGCATAATAGGTCTTAGGAATAATTGTTTTTGGCAAACTGGTATTTTTGACATAATTGACTTTTAGGCTACTTTGTTTTTGCATAATTTTAATTCGCGTAATATCCTAAGGCATATTCGATGGAAGACTTCTAGTATTAAGACATTATATTTTTAGGAATAGTTAATAGAAACAAATACAAAATTAGTATCTATAATATTAGTGCTGATGTACTTATTGTATGGATAGATTTGTGCAATATAGCGTAGCAATAGGTAATGGTGTGGCGGGGGTGGCCCTCGGGCCACCCATTAGCCGCCAATATTATATTAATAATTATATTTTATCAAGATTCTAATTCTAAAATATTATATTTTATCAAGATTCAAAAATTTAAAAATTATTGTGACTTCATGATTTACTGTATATAAATTCGTTGCTTTAATTTTCACTTTAAAATATATTTTTTTTGCACTTTGCACTGGAGATTATTTATAAGAATTTAAAGATCCAAAGTACAGAATTATAAAAGGATCACGGCAGACGCCCATATATCAAAATAGTTGACTCAAATCGGAAGCGTCTACATATCGAAAATATATTAAAATGAAAAGCGTCTATTCCTAAGCAAGCCGAGGAAAAAAAGATTTTTTGTTTAACTTTTCGAGATTTTTGAGGTAGCAAGCCGAGGAAAAAAAGATTTTTTGTTTAACTTTTCGAGATTTTTGAGGTAAGAGCAAAGCTCAGACCAAATAATACCTCATTGGAGCAAAGTGACCGGTAGAAAACATTTGTGACAACTGTGACGTGACATTGATAAATGGCATCCCATATGGCAGTTCGCACACGGCTCTGTGCGATTCTTGAGATGTGACTGCGACGGGACTGTGATGCAACTTGAGTCGCGTACGACGTATCGTCTGCGAACATAGCTCATTTTGTATAAAAGATACTCTCGTGCTTATGGGTAGTATACGGGTAGTATAGTCAAGTTTAATTGGAATAGCGCCGTGTGCGAACTGCCCTTACAATATTCGTACGAATCTTTGTACTAACGGCAACCCTCAAATGGAGGAAATATCTTCCGTGGTCACCGCAGTCAGTACAAATTTCTTTTTTTTTTTGCAATATTAAAAAAAAAACTTTTATCAAAATAGTTTTTTTTGGTAAAATTGCAGAAAATTATGTTAACACGATTTAACCATAAAACATTTCTAGACGCTAAAAAGTTAGTCAAATATTTTTTTGCCGTGATCCTTTAAGATTAAGAATATTTATGCTTAAATAAATGTTATGCCTTCATAAATTATGGATTGATGTCATTATGTTTTAATACATTTATACTTTTTATTATTATGCCTAAACATGATTATCATGCTTTGATACATTATGCTTCAAATAATTATGCCGAAACTGTTATGCGTAAGAACATTATTCTTAAAAATCATTATGCCAAAAAAACAGTATGCCATGTTACATTATGGATTATTTTTTTATGCAAATGGACAGTTAACCGGTTGAGGCTCTGTGATAGACATAGATAGAGTTTGTTTCGGGGAAAAAATTATGATTTGGGAACATAAATGTGCTAAAACGTGGGTGAAAAATAGTTTGTTATAAACGAAATAGCACATATTCTGCGTGCGAGCTGCGAAACAGTCATCATGACTATTGGATTTTTTGTACATAGTAAAAACGTTTATGTGGAATAGTAGGTATATTAGTCAAGGAGAAAGAAGCAAATCGGCAATAATTGGGCGCAAAGGTAGTAAAGGCCACGTTTTAGTTTACGACTGACCAGCGCGGCTGTTACTTTGAATTAGGCCTCCCCTAGGTATTTTATTGTTTACTACGTTTACGGCCAGGACTTCGATCTCGTAGGATTTTTTTGAAACCCGTTCTCAAACGTACAAAATCACCAGCATTTAGTAAAGAAAAATAATGTGCCTTATATACCATATGACCACGTCACTTTAAAATGTCTGCTTTGTTATATATCTCATATTTTTCTTTTTCGTGTTTTTAATTATCAGGTCAAGACAATACTTTACATGAAAAAATGTTTGAAAAATTATATGAAAAAATAGCTCTCATAATCCCCCTACATGTATGTAGGTACTTACAAAAGTTGGCGATTAAGAACATAACCTACTAACTCAGATAGGGCGCAAATTCCAAAGCAGAGAGACGCATATAAAATGAAACCCGCTCTAAATAGCAAGTGCACCTAATCCTTTACAACCCTGCCTAGTCTGATAGTGTCTCTGAAGCTATAAACACATTTCTTTAAGCCGACGACCTCCGTTTGGGATTTATTCTAAAAGCCATTCGAAGGTTTACGGCAGTCATTCGTTTCGCATTATTGCTCTATTATTGCACAGGAACCGCGTTTTGAATTTTAACAGCAATAGGTTATAGCTCCAATACAGAAAGCTTTAATAAACACTATTAACATAATTCGATACCAAATTGCTGCTTATAGGAGATAACGGTTATCACATAAGTATATTGATCCGGAATACAGTAAACAGTCTCATTACAATCGCTGGATTTTATACTTATTTAAGAATTTATTTCATATCAAAATTAATACTGACAATACTTATTAACTCACTAGCTGTGCCCGCGACTTCGTCCGCGTAGCGTTCGATTATACCTACTTTCGTTATCTTATTAATCTTATTATCCGTCATTGCAGAGTTTTTCTCAAAATATTTCATGTTATTAATATTATATTTTAAATGTTCAGGAGGTCGCTATGTAAAATATTGCGACTGAATACTGTTTGGCTTGAAAGAAAAAATCAAACAATCGTAATTTTTATATGAACGTTATCCACCGTGACCTATAAAATCATGATTCGGGTGTGAACGTTTCACTGTCAACCACCAGTTGGTAACAAGCATAAATGCTGATCTTGAAATATACCTACCTATTTTTGAGAAGTATTTATTTGCCTCGCCTCACTGGCCTTCGACTCCCATATATGTTGAGTCATACTTCTCAAAGATAGGTATATTTCAAGGAGTTTCCAAAAAAAGGCGTTTATGGCAGCAGGGTGTGCAGGATTGATGTACCATGTAACCTACTCGATAAGAATAACAAAGAAGAGTCATAATAAAGAACCCACGTCAGAGGCCGAAGGGCGTTTCCAAAAAAAATCTGACACCAGGTTGTGCAGGGTCAATTGACCTCGTAACTCATTCGATAAGATTGACTGAAAAGTAAAAATGAAGACCCCACGTCAGATGCCGAAAAAAGTCCCCGAAAAAATCGGACACCAAGGTTCTCGATAAGAATGACTGAAAAGTAATAATGAAGAACCTACGTCAGAGGCCGAAAGGCGTTTTCAAATAAAATCGGACACCAAAGTGTGCAGGGTCGTTTGACCATGTTACCCAACTGTATAAGAATTACTGAAAAGTCATAATATAGAACCCACGTCAGAGGAGAGGTTTTGGTTACGTTAACGTTTTTCCATTTCGCGGGATTGCCCTTTAGTATTTAATGGCCAAATTTTGCAACACGTGCTAATTCAAAAGACATAATGATTCCGTGCTTCGGAAAGCACGTTAAGACCAAAGGCTGCTGCTAAGCTGGGTTAAAGGAACCATGTCAGAGGAGAAGGTAATTCCGAAAATACTTTATCACCTGGATGTGCGCGGTCGATTGGACATTTTGTTTGCACCAATGTAATTTGACCTCTCATATAGTATGCGCGCCATACATTTTAGGAGTCAATTTAAGTTGGTTGTTAGTCCTTTCAGAACTGGTAAAATTTTCGGGATAAATTAATGACTTAATATTGCCGAGGACTATCCATACTTCCATACTAATATTATAATATTATAAATGCGTAAGTCTGTCTATCTGTCCGTCTGTCTGTCTGTTACGCTTTCACGGTCAAACCACAGAACAAATTTTGATGAAATTTTGTACGAATATAGTTGAAGACCTGCGGGAAATAGCTAGATGGATGTAGGAGCGGATTATGAGGCATTGCGTAACAAACCTCCGTGGTTTATTGTAATGTAGCTAAATGATCGTTGTAACTTTTGTATACTGTAATAAATAAATTAAAAAAATAAATTAAAAAAAAAAGATAAATATATAATAAAAAAAAAAACATTTAATTCCGTGGTAGTTTTTGCGTGAATGATGCACAACAGACAGACAGACATAATGTCTAAAAATCATATTTTTGGCTTCTGTTACATATATAAAGAGCGCTAGTAATTTTTATTTTATATTTAATGTACAGAATTGACTACAATTTTATTATATGTATATAGATGTAGAATATAGACGGTGGTGCAACGCTGAAACAGTGATACCAAGGCATACATGATCGATTGACCCTTTGACACCAGATTGAGCAGCTTATAGGATATGAATTGAATGAACCAAGAGAAACACATCAAATGAACCTTGAGGGGAAGTGATTTTTAAATCAATAACACCAGGACATACAGGGTCGATGGACCGAGACAACTTCTTCATAATCTAAGCAAACAACTCGGAGGAAAATGCTGTAATTATGTGACTTTGACGACTTACCTACTTACTCCGCTTATTATTTTTTGTTATGAATTTTTTATCAGGGGAAATTGAAAAAATCTTAAAATGATGATAATCTTTCTTTCCTGATGTCTGATTTTGATGAAATCAAGATTAAATCCTGCTCTTAGCTAAGGCTAATTAGTTTGTGGAAACTAAATTCAAATCTGTCCAGTAATTCCTGTTTAACAGGAGAAATTGAATAAATTTTAAGTGGTGATAACTTTCTTTCCTGATGTCCGATTTTGATGAAACAAAGATTAGATGTTGCCCTGAGCTAAGGCCAATCAGTTTGTGAAAACTGAATTCAAATCTGTCCAGTAATTCCTGAGATTAGCGAGTGCAGACAGACAGACAGACAAACAGACAGACGGACAGACAGACAAGATTTATATAAAACAGTTTTTTGTTGTTTTGCAGGCATACAACAGGCTGGTTCAAGAAAATTTGACCTGAATGCATTTCGTTACCCACCTCTCTCTTTCTAACTCATGTGTTAGGGTGTGAATCTGGGTTTCCATCACAGCACTTGATAACAACCCCAAAAGTTGGAAAAAATGATAAACAGTTACGTAGCAATATAATCTTTATTTTGACGTACATTTTTATTAAAAAATGAAAAATACTTGTTTTTGATATAGAAATATAAATCCCAATTATATTAAGCAAACTGACATTTTTGTTTTACTGTATTTCTGACTAGGCAAAATTTGCCTAGTCAGAAATACAGTAAAAGCCTGTTGTATGCCTGCGGGCATTGGTCCTTACATATGAAATTGGCGTTTTATCGTACTGGCCACTTTAATCACAAATTTCTCCTGTTTGGTTAGGAATTCCAAATTCAAATTTATACAGCTATTTCCACATGTATTTATGTTTCGTAAACCGTTATTATTTTTTATTTTTTTTGCTGTTTTTTTCTGTTTGCGGCGCTCAGTTTACAACATGGAAAACTTGAAATATCGCGTTATTTACGAGTACGAGTTCCATCGTGGCACACCAGTGCTGCGGAAATGGCTCGAAGGTCAATGATGTGTATGGCGGTCATGTCGCAAAAGAAATCACAGTGCGTTTTTGGTTCCAACGTTTTCGTTCTGGAAATTTCGACCTGCAGAACAAGCCCCTTGAACGGTCGGAGACCCAAGTTGACAATGAAGAATTGAAGGCTATTGTGGAAGCGGATCCATCGCAAACCACGTCCGAGTTAGCTGCAGGCTGCGGTGTTAGTGATTAAACTGTTTTAATCCACTTAAAGCAAATTGGGAAGATTAAAAAGCTTAAAAGGTGGGTTCTTCACGAATTGAGTGAAGCAAACCGGCAAACGCGCGTCGACTGCTGCGTTATATTATTTGACCGGCACAATAATGAAGGGTTTCTTAATCGAATCTTTACTTGTGATGAAAAGTGGATTCTCTACGATAATCGAAGGCGCTCATCGCAATGGCTGGACCCTGGCAAGCCAGCCAAATCCTGCCCCAAGCAAAATTGACCCAAAAAAAGTTACTTGTAAGCGTTTGGTGGACTAGTGCCGGTGTCGTTCATTACAGTTTTCTCAAATCTGGCCATTACGGCAGACGTCTATTGTCAGCAATTGCAAACTATGATGGATAAGCTAGCTGCTAAACAACCGAGGTTGGTCAATCGCTCTACGCCACTGCTGCTTCACGACAACTCTAGACCACACACTGCACAACAGACGGCGACCAAATTGGAAGAGCTTCAATTGGAATGTCTAAGACACCCACCGTACTCCCCGGACCTTGCTTCAACAATTTACCAATTATTTCGAAATTTGGATAACTTCTTGCAAGGAAAAAAAATTCAACTCCGATGGGGCAGTCCAAACCGACTTCAAAGATTTTATTGATTCCCGTCCGAATGGTTTTTTTAGTAAAGGGGTCAATGAACTACCTATGAGATAGCCAAAGTGCATAGATAACAATGGTTCATACTTTGATTAAATAAATATATTAAATTAAAAAATATTCGACATTTTGTTCCTCCCATACAAAACATGCACATTATTTTTCTAAATATTCTAGCTATTTTATCTGTAACATTACATAAATAACATAAACTCGCCGTATACTTATGTCCTGAACTTGAAAAAGCTTCATTTAATAGATGTTTAATAATATTTTGATTTTTCTTTTGTATAATTTTATTTTTATTTTATTTTATTGTTTCTATATGTAATTGGTTGTTATTACCAATGAGTAAATGTACTAGTTTAAAGCACAATTATGCAAGATAAATAAATTAATACACACTTTCTAGAAATTGAGGTGATTTTTTTAGCTAATTTCTGAACAAACATTTCTATGATTCTGGTTAGTCACACTTAGCATTTTTTATGAAATCAAGTTTTACATTTGATAGACACATCCTTTCAGAATGACGTTGATAGCTTATCAGCATTTGTGGCTTTTTTAGTTCGTATGACGACAAAACTTACGGAGCAAAATTCCGATGCCAAACGGCACCGCTAGGGTTAATAAAAATATTTCTCTGTATGAATGTAATTTAAAAAAAAATCCTAGCTATTTCTATTTTATGAAATGATTTGGTATATTGGATAGGTAAGTGTTATGTTGCTGGCGTATGAGAATTAGGCATTTGGATGTCCAATCTGATTTTCATATATCACTAACATATATATAAGTTTAGTAAATATATTCAAACCCTTATTATGACCCGATAAAAATATTTGTATCATTTTTAAAAATTACACAGATATAAGTATGTATACATAGGGCGCACTGTAAGTTTCCGGAACTGGCCACTTACATAAACAATATTTAAAAATTTATTGCAACATTTGAAAATAGAACTCTTTGGCTGTAGAATGCAGTTTGTTTCATCTGACTGTCTTTTGTTTTTACCTTGTGGCGCCATTAAAAAAATTGTGTGTCTGCATCAACATGGATTTAACTCGGGAAAATTTTCGTAGTATGATTTTCTACGATTTTAAGTGTAATTTGACAGCTCAACAGAGCATCGCTGGGCTTGAAACAGCTTTTGGCAATGAAGCACCATGCAAGACAACTGTTTATAGCTGGTTTGCAGAATTCAAGCGTGGTCGTATCAATCTCAGTGACGAATCTCGCGATGGTCGGCCGTCCACCGCTGTGACCAACAAAAACATCAATGCTGTGCGCCGTATGATTGAAACAGACAGGCATGTGACCTACCATGAAATTCGCGCATCCTTAGAAATAGGCATGAGTCAAATACAATTAATCCTACACAAACATTTGGGTGTGAGAAAGCTGTGCTCGCGGTGGATCCCACACAACTTGACCGAGGTTCAAAAAACGGACCGCGTCACTTGGTGCAGTACCATGCTTACCAGATTCAACGAAGGTGCGTCAAATTTGGTGTGGGACATAGTAACAGGTGACGAAACATGGATTTATTGCTACGATCCCAAAACAAAGCAGCAATCGAGCGTATGGGTCTTTCAAGATGAGCCGAAACCAACCAAAGTGGCGCGCGTGAAAAGTGCATCTAAGCGGATGATTGCTTCTTTTTTTAATAAAACTGGACACGTCGCTATTGTTGCTTTAGAGAATCGTCGTACAGTGAATAGTGACTGGTACACGACCATTTGTTTGCCGGAAGTTATTGACGAACTCCGTAAAAATTACCGTAAACGCCGTATCATCCTGCACCACGACAATGCTAGTTCTCACACGGCCAGACAGACAAACGACTTTTTGAAGGCAAAAAATGTAGAACTCATGAGTCATCCTGCATACAGTCCCGACCTGGCACCTTGTGCCTTTTTTCTGTTCCCAAAAATTAAGAACCAATCACGCGGTCAACGATTTTCATCACCAGAAGAGGCTGTCGAGGAGTATGAAAAACATGTTTCAGAGGTCACCACAGAGGAGTGGCACAAAAGTTTTCAAAACTGGTTTCATCGAATGAAAAAGTGCATAGACGCCAAGGGAGATTATTTTGAAAAACAATAAATTAATTTTGTACCTTTAATAGTATTTTTTCATATTCATTCCGGAAACTTATAGTGCGCCCCACGTATGTTGGTATACATTCCTCTAAGGCCCGTTGTACTTTGCGTTTAGTTTATGGCTAATTTTCATTACACGCCTACACAGAAAGATATTAAATAACTTTTCGATTAATAAAATGCATGTAGTAAATTTTATGTGATAAAAGAGAAAAACCGAAGTCGGAGATTGGTTCCTAATCCTAATTCTTAATTTTCCACGTGTGTAAATTTGTAAATTATTATCGGGACGAATTTGCGTTTTGACTTTTGACTTTAAATGTGAATGCAACGATGCTCAATTCAGCGCCACAGTGTCACCTGCCACAAGGTGATTGATAGACGATGGAATTCAGATTCGGAAAAGGGAGTATAAAATTACGATATCTAGCTAGACAGACAAAAATAGGGTGCTTGCTCGTAGGTCAATCGCCAGGGACCAGGGTCCTGTTCGACAGTAGACTATCTTTCCATGATCACTATGACTACACAGTAGAAAGTTGTTCACTCCTTTTTGGGTTTGTTTTTAGAATAACAAAGGATTATAAATGCAGCAACAGTCTTATTCATATCTATTATTCCCTCGTTCGTAGTATTGTCGAATATAATTCTGCTATCTGGTCTCCCTTTTACACGGTTCATAGTGATAGAATTCAAAGGCGATTTATAAAAATCCTTAGTTACAGAAGTGGAATGGGCCGTAGGCTCGCATCTTACAAGGAACGTCACGATTACTTTCAAGTGACTTATCTTAGTGTACGTCGTACTTTAAATGATGTAGTGTTGCTTTTCAAAATAATTCACTGTGAACTTGAATCACCATCTCTTCTTGCCTCTCTTAACTTTAACACGCGTTTTAGGTCCAGAAATCGTAATGCTTTTAGTTTGCAAGTTTACTTCAACAATACATCGTATTACAATCCCGTTGTCAGAATGTGTCGCCAATACAATGAAATTACTTGTAACTAATAGAGACATCGATATTTATCATTGTACCCTACAAAAGTTCCGGCGGCAAGTATACTTGCATTTCCTTAAAAACATTGCTTAAATTGTTTTATTTAGTTATAGTTGCACTGTAGCATTATTAAATTATCTTTTTATATTTCTTTTTTATTTTATGAATTAGTTGCAAAGTCATACTTACTAAACTTTGTTCTGCATGCGTTTATTTTAGGTTAACTCTAGCATCATATGTTGCTGTAATAAATTGTAATATAGCATAATTACATTATGTTTGCTAATGTTTTATTCCTTTTAGGCATACATATTTTAGGTCAATAATCTAGATCAATACTGTAAATCTGAACGTTTGTTTTTATATAAGGTGGATTTAAATTAAATACAAATACTTTCAGAACTAAATAATTAAGTCATATAAAACAGATTTTTGTTGGTTTCATAAATTTCTACACGCTAATTTACGAGAAATCGAACATTTATATTTTACTAGAGAGTATTAAGACATCCTGTAGTGGTTTTCCTTTTCTGTTTTACTTCTATTTTGTTAGCAATACTGGCAGAAGTTGTCAGCACTTGTCATTTTGTATCTGTCTAACAAACGAAATGAGGAAAATAGCAAATTAATTCCATTCAAATGTAGTTTGAGGAGAGAGCATTGATTGATTGTTACGATGAATAAGTTTTCTAGTGCGCTTTCAGTAATCTAAAAAAAATATTAATTTTGCTCTTAAAGATTTTAAAATTTTGCTCTTAGTACTTTTCTTTGGCCTAAATAAAACACCCCTCAAAAATTTTCATTTAATAAAAATCCATCTTATATACTTGATTATCATCGGTTTTATATGCTAATAAATAAATAAAAAAATAATATTGAGGGTGTCAGTTTTAATTGTACTCCAACACGATGAATGTAAATTTTAAGGAATTTTGAAGGGGTCGATTAACCACGTACACTAACGACCACGTTTACGATGATGTGGCAAACAACTAACATCTTACGAGTCACTAAGTTAAATTGTTTTTGGATATTATACTAATTTTCCAGGTGGCAATATTATTTATAAAATAAATAATTTTAAAACTAAATTAATGGACACATGTATCTAGCGTGTCGGCTCTGGCAAACTATATTTGCGATGACCAAAACTTTCCATTGTCAGTAGCGAAATAGAGGGACGGTATCCCGTGTCGCAAAAAAAAGGTATTACAATAAATACGGATCCGTTCCACACTTTGGCATGAGGTACCTGCTGTTCTGTGGTGCTCCTGTATGAGAATAACGGGACTAATTCATTCTAGGCAACAAAAAAATATCATAGAATTTAGTATTACACCAACTTCATTTTTTAAATAGCTTACTTACCTATATAAGTAGATATTATACAAATTTTCGTTTTATGAAATTGTGTTTAACTTGAATGTTATAGTCGTATTTGTAATTTTGTTGCTGGCAATAAAATTATCGGAACAACGTTTTTAATAGGCATCATGAATCAGTGTTACAAAGTAAAATCGCTGAGATGTGTTTATGTAAGTGTATTCGTGACCAGTAATATGACTACCGTAACTTAACTATTATTGTTTAGGTACTTTAGAAGAAATAAAAAATAAATTTAGTATTTACTACTAGGTAGATACGACGAAAAACAAACTTAATAAAATGAACAGTGAAAGAGAGAATCTACCCAAAAACATGCGTAAAATTAATAACGAAAATTTAATTAATGTTGTTCTTATTAATAATAAAAAATAATTAATATCTAATTAATATTTTACAACTGTGATTAAAAAGCTTAGCAAAATCCCTTAGAAGACCAAATTCAAATAGTCCCGCCGCCGCCATTGCTGTTTGCTCGTTTATTTTATTAAGTCCATCCCACGCGCACAGTTCACCACGTGTTAATTTATATTCGTAGCTCCCGGCAAGGTAAGAAATTATTATTTTACCATTTGTAATACCTACTTTTTGTAGATATTGTTCTTGTTATGTAATATATACTTCAAGATTCATTAATCTTTTTGTGTATATTCAATAATGAATTTGGTTGTGTGTATTCGAGCGCTGTGCGTTTTGTTTTGGTGTTGGAACGCATGATTTGCGACCTTGAACTGGAACATTGATATGTCTGTGATATTTTTGTAAATTTTATGTATAAATTGTGGGTATACCCTAGATAAACTTATTGTAAGTGAATATAAATTATGACCCACTTGAGTTGCTTTTTACAAAATACCTAACTTATTAACAGATTTATTTAGTGAACGCCGTCGCTGTTTGGTATAAAAGTCATTCGATGCTACTCGCTTCTTCTCTTTTTATCGAAACAAAAATAGTTAAAGACCACAAATTGGCTTCGTCTACTGTCGGGTACTCCATTTATATCCTCTTAGTTCAAAAGGGACAATTGAGACAAAATAGGTAGTGATTCATTGATTCCTGCTAAAAAGCATGCACGGTTCTTAAACATCTTCAGTTACTTCGACCTCTGGTACGAAATCAGCATTCTAAGTTCTAAGAACACGTTGATTACATAACAATAGCAGAAATTACCTTGGTGAAAAGGTCACAGCTGACGGTATGGAACACCTTCCCGAAGATGCAAATATCTTTGCCATTATCCAGGTCCTTCCAATGCCAGTATTCACCGAGATCGTTTTTTGGTATTTTGCCTCTTTTCACCATGCGCCCTTGCCATAGTCCCGAATTCTGCAAAAAATAAAGAAGCAGACTTCTGCATAAAGTTCTTACTATTGTAAGATCTGATAGATTTTATTAATATTTTTATAAGAATCTGTAAAGAATCTTAACGTTGTTTGTGCCATTTTTGGGGCAACACTGATAAATTAAAAAAAGGAGGACTTGACGGTTGACAGATGTCAATAATGAGGCGGTTGGATTGATTCGAAAAATTAAGAAAGGAAAAAGAATAAAAGTAGTAGTAAACAGAAATACAAGTTTACAAGAGATCATTAGCAGTTTTATTCGACTATCCTCACAAGTCGGAAGTGGAAAGAACACGTACGTATCGCCATTTTATATCTTGTTTAGTTTGTTAACTTTGGTAAGATTTGTAGTTTATGCATAAATACTAGGATAACAAATAATCAGTTTATGCACTACATTAACTGGTAATGCTTGATATTCTATATTTTGACTTCAAATATTCAAGAGTTACCTACCTATCAGTTAACAGAGAACACCCCCCCCCCCTTTCATGAAAGTAATGGGATATTTTATTAATACTTTGCTTTGTTTATTGTCGAGGAACAATGCCAGAAGAGTCAACATGACATTGAGCTGCAGAAGGAAAGTGGCTCGGAGCTGATGTGGCACTCAAATACAAGATGGGACCTCAGCAGCGAGGTGTCACTGCAAGCAGCCTGAGCTGTGTGGTTGCTGAGAACCTGCCGGCTGCAACTGCAAGCAGCCTGAGCTGTATAGTTGCTGAGAAGATGCCTTTGGATCTGCCTTGCGGCCGGGAGCCTCTGCTATGTGGCCAAGTGGATCAGCATTGCGGCCGGGAGCCTCTGCTATGTGGCCAAGTGGATCAGCATTGCGGCCGGGAGCCTCTGCTTTGTGGCCAAGTGGATCAGCATTGCGGCCGGGAGCCTCTGCTATGTGGCCAAGTGGATCAGCATTGCGGCCGGGAGCCTCTGCGATGTGGCCGAGTGGACAAGTTTCCGTGCTGCTCCAGGAAGCCAGCTATGGGTTGGCTTTGAGCGGCTGTGGGAAGGATCAATGGAGCATCAATCACTCATCCGGGTGTTGTTCAAGGTCATGTAGTCAATTGTTTCTTTTTTATATTATTTAGATAAAACATTTGTTTAAAACAACAATTTGTATAGTTATGGACACATTAATAGCTATAAAAAGATTTCTCGAGTTGACAGATTGAGAATTAAATAGCCATAAAGTTTTCCAGCCAGCTATATTGTATGTACATGTATGTGGAATAATTATTTTGGGAACTAAGTTACAACATAACAAAAGGGGAAGATCAGAGTCGGAATGGTTGTTTTTGCAAAAATATGTGTACAAAAGGTGTTACAAAATTATTCATCCAGTAGGTATATTCTGTTGGCTAGCTGTACAAATTTAATTACAATAAACTTGTCGGAACAAATATGGTATCCTACACATTCACTGTTACTCGTATATATGCACAATGAGGATCCACATGGTATAATATGTAAGTGTACTATGGCTCATAAAGTACCTATCTTGAATCTGACCGATGTATGACGGTTGGTCGACAGACATATTACAACATCAATTATTAGTTTGGATTAAAGAAATTATAGTTACTGAACAAATCATTTAGATCATTGTGCTTTCATTTCTCTGTCTTAGTACAACAGAGAATGTGAGTCGGAGGATGACCACTTGGTAGACTTGGCCAAGTAAGTACTGGTCTAAATCAATTATGGATCTTTAAAATGTCTTAGGAATAAGATATATTAACATTTATTAGCATGCTTTAAGGGACTGTTTATAGCAATGTTATTAATGGAATGGTGTTTATATATGAGAAGTTAATTATGTGCTTAGACTGTTTAAATAATAAGTAACTAGTGGTTCATTCCCGACTCAGTTTTGTGTTAAATGGAGTATGTGTTTACATACGATATACACATAGTTTGAGAAGTATGTAGAGAATTTTAATACATATTATGTCACATAGCCGCTGACAAACATATGAACTGGATCTTTTAGTTATCGGGAGACATTTCTTGCATCTTTCGGGTTTACTAACTTAAATCCAGTGGGTTACATGGTCAATCGACTCTATACCAGGTTGGGCTTAGAATCATGAAGACTAATGAAGCTGGTCCTATTGGTTGGTTGTAGTAGTAACATAAAAATACACATTTTATATTCGAAATTTACAGACTAAAAATGGAAACATAGCTTACAAAAATTGTTGTATTATTACCACAAATAAAATCGATTTTACTGTTGTTGTAAATGGAGTTATGGTGTATGTATACATTGCTGGGCCTTTAGTGATGGCAGCTAATAGAAGGAACAGGGGAGTAGGTAAATGAATTGTTGCAATGATGTTAAGTTGAAAAGGCACCAGGAGCTTTATTTTTGAAATATAATATATATAATGAAAATCATTTATCTTGTCGATTTTGTGTGTCATACTTTTCAATGATAGCACTCCAGGTCGAAGCGATGGTCGCCGCTCAGAAATAAGACATTACCGCTTCATAGTGTTCATGTTAGAGAGAGCAAAATCTTAACAGATTCATTCATTAACTGAAGTAACTAACATTATGCAACTGAATGGTGAGAAGAAAACAAAAGGGGCATTTGCACTTCTATGCCAAACAGCACCAGGTTGCTGGGGTGAAATGTATAGTTTGTTGATAAAAGTTTAGAGTAAAAGGGTACAATTATTACTTGGTTACAGTAAGGTGTATAAATAGTAGAACCAATTGTTACTCAGTAATAACAGTTTATTCGCCCTAGACACTCCTGATTTATTGACTTTTTAAGAATCTGTCATTACATACACTTGTATCTCCTGTGGTGGGTACAGAATACTTAGGTAAATTTGAATAAATATAGACTTGATAATTCCTTAAAATATTGCAACAACAAGTTTAATACAATTTTGCTTAGATTAGGGCTTAGAAGGTCTAAAATGTGATTTGTTTATGTACCAAACCTGAAGGTAAAGATTAGTTTTACAATCTTATTTATCTTCATTGTGTTCTGATAAACTCCGCATGGCAAAACTAGAAATATGTTATCCGAATTAATTATTGACACCAGAGTCTAATCATTCAACAGTGAACAATTTTAGACAGGTATTCTAGCATTTAATGCAAGACTATTGTAAAGAACAGAATAAGTATTAAAGAAATTGATTATAAGTTGTGGCCAAATTAAGTATTTTTAATAGCTTTTCAAATTGCTAATAATACATTTATTCTTTGTATAATTTGGTTGGGCATGAATCATGTTTAAGATTTGTCACATAAATCATGATGATGTGTATTTGTATGCTACGGGGCAGACATAGCCTCAAGTTGAGTTTAAAATCCTCACAAAATTAATTGGACAAAAGATATGGAAAAGTATGTGGTAACAGGTTGATTTCCAGTTCGTTCCCTTAATGATTTTATTTATCATATATTTATGCTCATGATGACAGAGATATTCTGAGACAAGACTGAACATTTAAAGCTACTTAGATTACCTTTTAAACTCAGCTAGTTTTTGAGTAGTTCATATTAATTTGTACAATAATTTTCTTGTTGATAAAGACACTTTTAAAAGTTATTGTTATTTATGGGAGTTAGTGATGATAATAAGAAATATTTGATGATTTAAGGCGGATAGATGAAGTTGAAGTTATTGGTATTACAATAACGATTAAAATAGGGAAATAAATAGTTACAACAAATATGATTAAGTATGTCTTTTAACACTGTCAGACTTTTACCAGGTTAAGTAAAGAAATATATAAGCAGAAGATCAGTGGAATGAAAACCTCCAGGGAATGAGTTTGAGTTTTATTTATATGTTAGTTAAATAAATAAATCTTTATTCAAAGTTCATAAATAGTAATTCTTCCATTGTAGACCTAATGTATTGGGTGATTACAATAAATGTTGTTGAGCTAGGATGTAAAACAACTTTTGCTTCATATATTTTATAACTAGTCTAAAATAGGATACAACAAACCATGCCAAGAAGGAAATAATGATATATGGAAAATGTTAAACAAAATAAACAGAAAGGAGTTGAAACCATAGAAAATTCTTCTGTAATAATAATGTTATGTATTTTAAAGAAGTTCAATGAAAGTTGTTCATCATAATGATCAGTTTAAGTTGATGCCATGTTAAGCTATAAAAAAAAGTTAATATTACGTTTACGGATATGATGACCCTCATAGGTTAGCTCTGAATGCAGATTTAGGTTTTAGATGTAAATCAGAATTGAATTTGTGATTGACTAGGAACCAATTGAATGAAAATGGGATAAAAGATTAAAGGGGTAGTTACTCTTTAAATATCTATGATAAATCAGAATCTCTTAATTTTGGTTTCGATGGAGCAAATGTATATTATTACTGCAAGAAGTTGTTGTTGTTGTTTCAGGCCAAGCACGGGACATCGTGAGCGAGCGAGTTCGTTGCTTGGTCAAGAGAGTCAAAAGCAAGATAGCGCGGGATTCCGTTAGCGGGCGGACCGTGACCAAGATTCGACCTGTAAGAGAAGGCAGGCTAAAGTTTTTAAGGTAACTTCGTGAGCGAGCGAAGCCGTAATAAGAATTAGTTCAGTAAGAGAATAGAAAGAATTGATCAGAGGATGCAGGTTTCTTCTTGACGATTAATAGATGTAACTTCCTGGGTTTGTCTCATATTGGCTACAAATGTGGACACGGTATATGTTGATGACTTATATTTTGGATGACTACGCGATTGACATACAAATGCTGTACGATATAACAAACGAAATTAATAGAAAATTGGAATGTGTTTGTGAACAAATTAATCGATGACCTCAAGTTTTATGGTCCTTGTTAGAGTGTATAGTTAGTTACTGAATGACAATGAAAATGTAAGATTGTGGGAAGTCCACTATAATAGATAGATAGTTGTACATATATGGCTTGAGTTAGTACTTAAGTTAATAATAAGGATGGCGTTGGTGATAAATATAAGGTGTGAGATTTGAGAGAATAAATACCTACAGTAAAAAGCAAATGTGATACAGCAATATTGAAAGATAGAATCAAGTATTTTATTTTTAAAAGTAAAATGGATTGTCTGTTGTTTTAGATTAGAACATTTGATGATGTTAGAAATATGAGTTACAACATTATGTGGGGTGCAAAATGTAGTTTGATTAAGTCACAATCACAACTAGTTAATAAACGCGATAAAACCGTATTAAAATAGTTTAATTTAACAACTAGTTAATTTTACAAATTTAGGAAGAAGTTTTGTTAATATAACAAATTGGTGTCGTTTTGTATTGAGGATAGGTGAGACAATGATGGATCTCTATCGAAAAGTGTACAGCTCTAAAATTTATGACCATATGAAGATGATAATGATGATAATTTTCTTTGTCAATTATTAAATCTTGCTTGTTTAAAGAGTGCCTAGAAAATCTTAGTTTTCAAATACAAAATGTTGTCACAATATTTCTATACTGATTTTAGCTTAATGTTTAACTTTGCTGTATTTAACTAGTATTTCTTATAATCCATTGTGACCTGATTGTTTAAAAGATGTTATTATCGTTACTATGTAAATTAAAAGGTAATTTCTGTAAATAAACCAACTAGTTGCATGAGAAAATTATATTAAATGAAACTATGTATAACATGCCATATATTTGAAAGCAATTTAATTGTTGTTTAATGATGAGTAGATTCAATTTGCGACATTTTAATGTGGAGCGGACATGTTTGAGAATTATGTAAATGTCTATTTTGGTTATGAAATTATGAAGGTAAATTGAACTAATAGCATTGACAGTAATTCAGATGTTATTGTTATTGAATATCTGGAAAGTATTAATAATGTTATTCTTGAGTTTTAACATCTGTATAAATTTATGTAGTCAAATCAAATCAAATAATTTATTTGTACAAACATATACTGCTGTTTGGAAAAGATCATCAAATGTTAAATGTTTTAGTTTGTTTATGATAAAATTGTCAAAAGGTAAGCAAAAGTTAAATGTTTTAGCCTGTTTTGGGAAAAGTTAAGAAAATGTTTAATGTTGTATTTAGTTAAAGATCACCGCGAAAAGAAAGAAAGCCACCGAGATTTTCTTGCTTGTTCTTTTACTCGAGTAGGCCGGATAGAGTCAGAACAAGCGTAAACTTAGTTTTAAGGTCGAACAGATAAAGTGATCTTATGCCGAATGAATCTAACTGGCCAAGTGTAAGATTTACAGTAGTAGCATATGTGAGACACATATGTTGTCAGGACGGTCGAGTGTAAGATCTGATAGATTTTATTAATATTTTTATAAGAATCTGTAAAGAATCTTAACGTTGTTTGTGCCATTTTTGGGGCAACACTGATAAATTAAAAAAAGGAGGACTTGACGGTTGACAGATGTCAATAATGAGGCGGTTGGATTGATTCGAAAAATTAAGAAAGGAAAAAGAATAAAAGTAGTAGTAAACAGAAATACAAGTTTACAAGAGATCATTAGCAGTTTTATTCGACTATCCTCACACTATTGCGAGAATTTACCATTTTTCAGAGATTTTCCAATTTAACGGTTTTTTTATATATTGGTTCAAATTCCTCACCAGACTTTATCAATATGATAATACCTCGACAATATGACAATGGTATGTGGTAATGCTAAAAACAGGCTTACTAAGTATATTATTTTATTCCAACTAGAACCATGTATTTGACGCAAAAGAAGAAGAAACGCACATCCAAAAATTACTGTTCTTGTTTTCTGTACCACTAAAAGTTTGTACGAACATAATTTAAAAAAAAACGATCAGGACATTTGCATAACGGGAGTACCAAAAATAAGGGATAAGTGTGCACGCACACTTAAATTTAAGATGAGTTCTACTCATCAATATACCTTTTTCAGACAAAAATTAATAGATATTTCTGGTTGAAATAAATAATAACAGTTTGCATATTCGTGTGAAATTTGACGTCACAATGTCGTAAAAATTATAGTTTATATCAGTGATTCCCAAAGTGGTCCAGGTGGACCCCCAGGGGTCCACGGGAGACTTGCTGGGGGTCTACGTAGGCGTGAACAAAAAATGGGGGTCCATAAGATGTTAATGGGGGTCCACGAAAATTTATCTGCTTTTGATAGTAAAGAGCAAAAATGTAAGCATAGTTTTTATAAGGGCCTACCTACATTGTTTTAAGTACCTATCTAAGCAGATAATATTTTAATAAGGCAAGCGACTGTTACTTGTCCAAACTTGTGTATTCGATATTACGTACAATTTCGTGTACAGACTTGCAAAGCGCTATCCGCCCGACAATGCTTAATGCTTGTTCAGACATGAACTTGATCAACACTATAAATACTTGATGCCAAAGGCAACCAAACGCATTCATTTGTTTCCGGAATTTCGAAAACAAGGCGGAATTTGGAAAAAAGTTGTGAGAAAATTTATATCTGTGTTTGCTAGTGCCGGAGAAAAGTAAGTAACCTACCTTTTTTTGTTATAGTACTTAAGTATTTTGTTTACGTGTACTAGTCGGTTGATCACAACGGCCTGTATAGATAGGTAACTTAGTAACTTACAGATATTTTAATTGTCCTCTTTCGATTTGAAGACAAACACAGCACGTTTTATTCAATTGTTTTTTCACGAGAGAAGCACTGCCTCTCTAAAAAGGCCGAATAAGCAATATTGCAGAGCAATTAATTTTGTAATTTTTCTTGCAAATAACTACTAATTTTATAAAACAGTAATTTCATAATCATGTTAAATTGATTTTGAAGTAACTATTTTATCAAAACTATTCCTTTTCGGAAAGAGCGAGCGGTGCGCGGGCGACGGGAAAAAGGCGGGGCTTGAACTTCGATGCCTGTTTGTCACGTTTTAACAATGAAGCCGCAGACAAAAAATACGCAAATACACGGAGCGCGTGAACTCATTGATTTAATAAAATGTTAGTTATCGTTTTTATGGACAATTTTGGGATTTCGACGTTTATTTTTTCCTACACAAATATGATCAGTATTCGATACTGAGTACACTAATTTTTATTTATACTATTAAAAATTAGTGGTAAATTATGTACTTTAAAATTGATACCGTTTTGTGAAAACGTTTGTATTTGTCTCAGCGGTTTATTAGTTGGTCCCTTTACAAGCCGTAATTCTATTTCCGCGTGCTGACAAAGGCTGCGGTGTGATACCTATATTCAGAAAAAAACTTGGTTACTAAAACATTTTTTTTACAGGTAAGGTAACTGACACGAAACATGGCTACAGCAAAGAAAAAATGTCGACAATATAGTGTCGATTATTTGAAATATGGTTTTGTTCCATCAGAGGCAGACAAACAATTGCCCATGTGCCTATTATGCAACAAAGTTTTGAGCAATGACTCTATGAAACCATCAAAGCTCGAAGATCATCTAAAAAGGTGTCATACTGATAAAATAGGTAAAGATTTAAAATATTTTCAAACATTGAAAGAAAAATATGGAAAGAGACCCACCATGCACAGTATGTTCGCTTCAACATCTCAAAGTAACGATGATGGCTTGCGGGCATCTTACAATATCTCATTACTTATAGCAAAATCTGGAAAACCGCACACTATCGGAGAACAATTAATTTTACCCGCTGTTGAAGAGGTTTTAAAAACTGTTTTGCACAAATCTCCATTTGACGTACTAAAAAGAATTCCATTAAGTAACAATACTGTACAAAGACGCATTGATGAAATGAGCTCTGATATCGAAAGCTTTTTGTGCAATCATCTGCAAAAAACTCATTTTTCTATACAACTGGACGAGTCAACGTTACCCAGTAATGAAGCATTACTATTGGCATATGTCCGATTTATTGTTGAGGAAGAAATTCACGAAGAATTGCTATTTGCCAGAACTTTGGAGACTGACACTAAAGGCGAATCAATATTTAATGTCCTGAGTAATTTTTTTACGGAAAAATCGATCCCATTTACAAACATTATTTCAGTGGCAACAGAGCTCCTGCAATGGTCGGGCGATATCGTGGGTTTATAAGTCATCTCAAAAGAATTATACCAGGACTTACAGCTATTCATTGCGTAATCCACCGACAACATCTTGTGGCAAAACATTTAAGTGACAGGTTGAACCAATCTCTTCATTTTGTAATAAAAGCTGTCAACAAAATCAGAAGCAATGCATTGAATACACGTTTATTTGCTCAATTGTGCGACGAAAATGATGAAGACTTCCAACGACTGCTCTTACATACTGAAGTACGCTGGTTGTCGAAAGGTGCATGCTTAACGAGATTTTACTCTGTTTTCGATTCCATATTAGAGTTCTTAGAAAGTAGAGATCCAGATTTAAAAGAAAACTTGATCAAATTCAAAGCAGACATTGCGTATTTGACAGATTTGTTTAAAAAATTTAATGATATTAACTTGCAGTTACAAGGGGACAGCCTGAATTTAATAAAAACAAAGGGGATAATTTAGGCTTTTCTTGGGAAATTGAAATTTATGAAGCAAAACATTAGTCGGCGCGAATTCTCTCAATTTCCAAACTTGTCGCAGGTAGAATGTATTGATGAGGATATCCATACCTACAGTCAACATTTAAGTGCCCTGCATGATGACTTCAAAACCAGGTTTGAAGATATACTGACGATGGATATACCACCATGGATAATAAATCCATTTGATGAAACGGAAGTGGCCAATGTTGTATTACAAGAGGAGCTGCTCGAGCTAAGCACTAATGAGGAGCTGAAGGTGAAATTTAGAAAAGGCTACCCAACATTTTGGCTGCAAGCAGAAATACCCGAAAAATATCCTGGACTGTGGGAAATCGCAAGGAAATTTTTAATAGCTTTTCCCTCGTCATATCTTGTCGAAAGGAGTTTTAGTGCCGTTACAAACCTCTTAACAAAAAAAAGGAGCAAATTAAACATCACAGAGCGGGGGGATTTGCGGTTATTGCTCACAAAAATAAAGCCAAACATTGATCGTTTGCTGACACTCCATCAGATACATCCTTCCCATTAATTAAAATTATGACCTGAACCTATATTACCTTAATATTTTTTTCTTGTAATTCTATTCTTTTAATAAATAAAGTGATATAAAATGTACCATTTTTCGTTTTTATTTTACATATCGAAATATAGGGACAGAACTCAGAAGTGACACAATTTTTATTTTTTGGCGACTTTAAGAATGTGGTAGAAATGTAGCAGCAGGGGGTCCACCGAAACCAGTAAAATTTTGAAAGTGGTCCACGAGAAAAATAAGTTTGGGAACTACTGGTTTATATATTTGCAGGCCATACAAAAAAGGCATCGTTCTTGAATTGTGACATCATAATCCACTTTCAACAATTGCGTGCGTTTGAGTGAACATAATATTTTTTATATTATCAATGTGGTCAAAACAAACATTTTAATTTGAAAAATGAAATGCCATTATAATAATCTTGATTTGGTGTTTTATGCATATAGGTATATACCCAATTATAGCTACTTACATATTTATTAAACCATCTCCTATGATAAGATACTCCTTAATGTTTTTATTTCAATTTGGGTGCCTTGTGAAGTATTCCATCCAAGTGTAATTACAAAATAATTTATTCATGCACGAGAAACTTCCCGAAATTAGGATAGACTTCCATAAAGAAGGTTCTCAATTTCGTTTGTAATTTTGTTTTTTTGTAATATGGATATACTTAGTTACTTTCAGTTAGGATAGCAGTTTTATTAAGATCAGTTTAGTTTTGCGTACTTAGTGCATTTTAGTTGAGAATTTTTCTCCGACAAGAAATAACAGGAAATTGTTGATGATAATTTTACACGAGTCTTTTTATTTTACGTAGCTCTACCCTTTATACCATGTCTATCGCATTGTGATAATACAACTGTTTTCCCACTAATGCAGACCAAGGCGTATGACCGTTGCAAGTGCTGCAACCAAGTTATTTAGGTATTTATTTTGACAAGTGTGTAAAAGTGCAGCTCATACATTTTAGAATAGTAAATTTCTTGCCCACATATGTTTGTTATTATTCAGAAGGGCATACTCCCAAGTTTGTCCCATTGTCAACAAGTCAGGATCTGATAATTAGATTACAGGGAAACCGAGAGCAAATAACAAATTTGTTGATAAGCTTTATTATATATATAGCTAGATAACATATATAAGAAACTTAATTGCACCATCAATATTAAATGTTCAAATGGTTGGTTTTAATGCCACAAGGCACATTCTCTGCCAGTATATCTAAATAACAAAGAAAATATCCTATGAGATCGTCCTTCATCCAGTAACAGGCTGTAATTTATGACCTACTCCTGCCTTCAATATCGCAACTTCACATATTTTGGGGTCAAATCCTATACAAGGTAAATATTTATAAGACAACCATGGGGTTATATATGTAAAAAAGTTAAGCCTATGATATATCATAGCTTAGTTAAGGCGCATCTAGAATATTTGATTGAGATATGGGGATCTGCTGCGTCGACTAATTTGAACACACTTTAGAGAAGTCAAAACAAAATAATTATACGTTATTTCATTACTCCTTTCTTACACCGACAGAACAAGTATATGAAAAAAAAAATTATAATCTTACACAACTTTACCAATACAACACATGTACCTACTTTGATTTAAAAAATAAATACCAATATTACTAAAAAATACTTTTTTTTTACAGCTATTTAAGAAGTTGCCAAATGGGCTGAGAACATTCAGTATTTATTTAAAAATAAACTTAAGTTACATATCGCGACCTGTACATAATGTTTAACTTATACGTGTAATATTAGTTTGCAGTTATCTCATTTTAAGTGAAATGTAAATTTCTTATGTGAATAAAGTTCTTTAAACCTAAACCTAATCGTAATACTAGCTTTTGCCCGTGGTTTCGCACATGTACTTAAATCCCACGGGAAGTCCTTTTCCCCTTGATTCAGGTACCATTACGCCACTCTCCGCCTCAGCCAACTCGCTTTTATAACATTAGTTTATATCTTGGCATTGCCTTAGTAAAGACAGGGATTATATAATCCTGTCAAAAACTGTAAAGTTAAAATCCGGCAAATTAATCGCTTGAAAAAGCTTCTAATGCTAAATAACACTGTCTATCCTGAAGATATTTCAAGAATCTACATGCAGTATACAAAATTAGGTGGCCACCCTTTTTCAGTTTAGAGATAGATACAAAATTATTTTATAGTTAAAGGCGTTGGTAATTATTTATTCAAATGTCGTATGGCTACTGCACTCGGTAGATGGTGGTCGTTTAGCTAGGTCTTCAGTTCCTCACCATGTTATATTCATATAATGTCATGCGTTAGCGGTCGAGGCGCATATAGCTTGAAAAATATAATATCAGAGGTACTTATCTAATATGTCATGAAAATGACAAAAACTCAATGTAAATTGGCATGTCTAAAATTGTAGAGTTGTTATCATGGTTTGTAACAAAAGTTCGTTTACTCCATGTTTTATCCACGGTTTCTATTGACCTCCAGAGCACACGAGTGCACACTATACTTTTAGAAACTTCATCGTCCAGAAATAAATCTATTGTGTTACAAATTATTTGTCTCACGACTGAAATTGAACTCGAAAACAACTTGCAAGCTTTCAAAGATAAGTTTCGACGTAAGTAGAAGTATCAAAAGATTCCATTTGAAGTTATTGCAGTGATTCTGTATCCGTCCATTGCTCTTGCTGACACTCACAATCACGGGATTAGTGGTTTCTTTTCAAATAAAATCATAAAATATCGTAGGTATGAGCAGTATGATTATTTTAATTATTTGTGTGCTCAGCCCTGTATCGAACGATTTTCTAAAACAAATTTATTTAGGTTTATATTAATTTCCACAAAATAGGAAATTCATTAAAAAAATATATACCCGAACATAGAACCAACTTCCTTTTTGGTCTGTTAAAAATAATAATTAGCCAAATCAAGTAGCCTATCTTTGGCTCACTTCAACATTTTAGTGGAAGGTGCTCACTCCGTGGTCGCACCCGCTAAAACATTTAATTTTTCATTCTAACTTGATTATGAGAACCATGGTTCCAATAATCATCGATCACCTTGACACGAAGCCCCTTTTGGGGACTAACTATTTTCTTGTTTTATTTTATTTATTTTATTTTATTTTTACAACTAATAACAAACAAATGACCATTTACATGTTTTCGCTTGTGAATATCTAAAGAACTTGTCTGATAGAACATTATAAATACATTTATGTTCAAGAGAGAGATAGAGAGAGAGAGAGAGAGAGATAAAATTATAACAATAAGAATAAATAACCAGAGATACAAAAAAGAAATACCAATCATCTCGCAAATGCTGTGCTAATAATTATAATGAGAATTATGATGTTAAAACAGATGGAGAACAATCAAACCACGTCTTGGTAATCGTGTTTCTAAATTTAATTGCGCTAGAATTGAACAAATCAAGCTCGGGTGAGGCAACCAGCTTATTCAGCTCCTTAGCAGTTCTGATAAAAAATGAATTCTGCCCATGGAGCAATTACAAAGAGAAGATGCCGTAATAAGCGTTTTGTAAGAAAGTATTTGTGAGGCTACACGGGGCAGAAGGCAGACGTGCGGGGTGCTTGGTATCGGCCGTGGCTCCAACCATGGAGCACGAGCAATGACAAGCTCCGTCCACTTTGTGTCGGCGAGGCGCCAATGATCACATCACTGCGCCAATTCAAACGGCATCTCCTCTTTGTAATTGCTCCATGATTCTGCCTATAGTTAGTTGTACACTGAGAAATATGCAGAATTGATGGCAACCGCACAGATCGACCTGGTATCTTAATATTAATTTTACCTAATAAATATGGTGAATCGAATGAATTTTGAGCTATTTTGACCAAAAACATAATGTCGGCGATTTGTCTTCTTATACTCAGAGGAAGAATGTGATGCCTTGAGCACATTGCGTCATAAGATGAATCGAATGATCTAGACTTGTATTGCAAAAATTTAAAAAAAATTCCTTGAATAATTTCTAATCTATCAATCTTGCTAATATAAGTAGTAGTAGTAAGTGCAAATGCTATCAATGTAAATATTGTATGTGGATTCCACACTTGGGAGCAATACTCTAGAGAACTACGCACCAGGGCACAATACAGGATTTTAAAAAACTTTAAATTTCTAAATTGTGAGCAAGATCTCTTTAAAAATCCAAGAGCTTTGGACGCTTTCTTAAAAATATAATCAATATGCTTGTCATAGGTTAATTTGGAATCATGAATAATACCTAAATCGCGAATATCCTCTACTTGTTATAACTCATGATCGTTCAGGAAATATTTATGAAGCGTCGGTTTTGTCTTTCTTGTGAATGATATAAAATAACATTTATTAACATTTAACTCAAAATTATTCCTACGACAGTATTCATCAAGATTATTAAGATCTTCTTGGAGAAGCTGACAATCCGACACAACACCAATACTCCTAAAATATTTTCATGTCATCAGCGTAGAGAAGGACGTTTGAATTTTTGAAACAGAACACAACATCATTATTAAAAATATTAAAGAGCAAAGGTCCTAAAAGTGAACCTTGAGCCACACCAGATGGCACCTCATTTCATGAAGATAAGAAACCACTTGAGAGCGATTTTCAATATACGATACAAACCACCGAAATAAGTTGCCATGGATTCCTGCCAAATAAAGTTTATGGAGCAGTATATTGTGATCAATTCGATCGAACGCTTTTCTATAATCCGTAAAAATAGCATCGACTTGTCCACCAGCATCCATATTAAAAGAAAGAAAATCAGTAAAAGTCAAAAGATTTGTGGCTGTTGAACGCTTTTTTAGAAAACCATGTTGTTCCCCAGTAAATGAAGAAGCCACTGTCTCACACACCTGAGTATGTATAATTTTCTCAAAAATTTTAATAAAGATACATAATTTTGATATAGGTCTAAAATTTTTTATATTATTTTTACTCCCATTCTTATATACTGGCGTAATGAATCGATTGACCTCCTAAAGAGGATCGACAAAGGACGAACTAAACCAGCAGCACATTCGACAATAAATTTGGCTTCTATTAAATCGGGACCAGCACCCTTTGTTAAATCAAGAGATATCAACATCTTAAAAATCTGATCAGAATTAATTTCAATATCAGAGATTGTGTTTGAGACGAAAGTTTCTATATCAGACGGGCAAGAAAATTTGATTTAAAATATGCGGCAAAAAGATTAGAAATATCTTCGTCAGTATTTGCTACTTGATCTTCATAATACAATGTAGATCAGTGATTCCCAAAGTGGTCCAGGTGGACCCCCAGGGGTCCACGGGAGACTTGCTGGGGGTCTACGTAGGCGTGAACAAAAAATGGGGGTCCATAAGATGTTAATGGGGGTCCACGAAAATTTATCTGCTTTTGATAGTAAAGAGCAAAAATGTAAGCATAGTTTTTATAAGGGCCTACCTACATTGTTTTAAGTACCTATCTAAGCAGATAATATTTTAATAAGGCAAGCGACTGTTACTTGTCCAAACTTGTGTATTCGATATTACGTACAATTTCGTGTACAGACTTGCAAAGCGCTATCCGCCCGACAATGCTTAATGCTTGTTCAGACATGAACTTGATCAACACTATAAATACTTGATGCCAAAGGCAACCAAACGCATTCATTTGTTTCCGGAATTTCGAAAACAAGGCGGAATTTGGAAAAAAGTTGTGAGAAAATTTATATCTGTGTTTGCTAGTGCCGGAGAAAAGTAAGTAACCTACCTTTTTTTGTTATAGTACTTAAGTATTTTGTTTACGTGTACTAGTCGGTTGATCACAACGGCCTGTATAGATAGGTAACTTAGTAACTTACAGATATTTTAATTGTCCTCTTTCGATTTGAAGACAAACACAGCACGTTTTATTCAATTGTTTTTTCACGAGAGAAGCACTGCCTCTCTAAAAAGGCCGAATAAGCAATATTGCAGAGCAATTAATTTTGTAATTTTTCTTGCAAATAACTACTAATTTTATAAAACAGTAATTTCATAATCATGTTAAATTGATTTTGAAGTAACTATTTTATCAAAACTATTCCTTTTCGGAAAGAGCGAGCGGTGCGCGGGCGACGGGAAAAAGGCGGGGCTTGAACTTCGATGCCTGTTTGTCACGTTTTAACAATGAAGCCGCAGACAAAAAATACGCAAATACACGGAGCGCGTGAACTCATTGATTTAATAAAATGTTAGTTATCGTTTTTATGGACAATTTTGGGATTTCGACGTTTATTTTTTCCTACACAAATATGATCAGTATTCGATACTGAGTACACTAATTTTTATTTATACTATTAAAAATTAGTGGTAAATTATGTACTTTAAAATTGATACCGTTTTGTGAAAACGTTTGTATTTGTCTCAGCGGTTTATTAGTTGGTCCCTTTACAAGCCGTAATTCTTTTTCCGCGTGCTGACAAAGGCTGCGGTGTGATACCTATATTCAGAAAAAAACTTGGTTACTAAAACATTTTTTTTACAGGTAAGGTAACTGACACGAAACATGGCTACAGCAAAGAAAAAATGTCGACAATATAGTGTCGATTATTTGAAATATGGTTTTGTTCCATCAGAGGCAGACAAACAATTGCCCATGTGCCTATTATGCAACAAAGTTTTGAGCAATGACTCTATGAAACCATCAAAGCTCGAAGATCATCTAAAAAGGTGTCATACTGATAAAATAGGTAAAGATTTAAAATATTTTCAAACATTGAAAGAAAAATATGGAAAGAGACCCACCATGCACAGTATGTTCGCTTCAACATCTCAAAGTAACGATGATGGCTTGCGGGCATCTTACAATATCTCATTACTTATAGCAAAATCTGGAAAACCGCACACTATCGGAGAACAATTAATTTTACCCGCTGTTGAAGAGGTTTTAAAAACTGTTTTGCACAAATCTCCATTTGACGTACTAAAAAGAATTCCATTAAGTAACAATACTGTACAAAGACGCATTGATGAAATGAGCTCTGATATCGAAAGCTTTTTGTGCAATCATCTGCAAAAAACTCATTTTTCTATACAACTGGACGAGTCAACGTTACCCAGTAATGAAGCATTACTATTGGCATATGTCCGATTTATTGTTGAGGAAGAAATTCACGAAGAATTGCTATTTGCCAGAACTTTGGAGACTGACACTAAAGGCGAATCAATATTTAATGTCCTGAGTAATTTTTTTACGGAAAAATCGATCCCATTTACAAACATTATTTCAGTGGCAACAGACGGAGCTCCTGCAATGGTCGGGCGATATCGTGGGTTTATAAGTCATCTCAAAAGAATTATACCAGGACTTACAGCTATTCATTGCGTAATCCACCGACAACATCTTGTGGCAAAACATTTAAGTGACAGGTTGAACCAATCTCTTCATTTTGTAATAAAAGCTGTCAACAAAATCAGAAGCAATGCATTGAATACACGTTTATTTGCTCAATTGTGCGACGAAAATGATGAAGACTTCCAACGACTGCTCTTACATACTGAAGTACGCTGGTTGTCGAAAGGTGCATGCTTAACGAGATTTTACTCTGTTTTCGATTCCATATTAGAGTTCTTAGAAAGTAGAGATCCAGATTTAAAAGAAAACTTGATCAAATTCAAAGCAGACATTGCGTATTTGACAGATTAGTTTAAAAAATTTAATGATATTAACTTGCAGTTACAAGGGGACAGCCTGAATTTAATAAAAACAAAGGGGATAATTTCGGCTTTTCTTGGGAAATTGAAATTTATGAAGCAAAACATTAGTCGGCGCGAATTCTCTCAATTTCCAAACTTGTCGCAGGTAGAATGTATTGATGAGGATATCCATACCTACAGTCAACATTTAAGTGCCCTGCATGATGACTTCAAAACCAGGTTTGAAGATATACTGACGATGGATATACCACCATGGATAATAAATCCATTTGATGAAACGGAAGTGGCCAATGTTGTATTACAAGAGGAGCTGCTCGAGCTAAGCACTAATGAGGAGCTGAAGGTGAAATTTAGAAAAGGCTACCCAACATTTTGGCTGCAAGCAGAAATACCCGAAAAATATCCTGGACTGTGGGAAATCGCAAGGAAATTTTTAATAGCTTTTCCCTCGTCATATCTTGTCGAAAGGAGTTTTAGTGCCGTTACAAACCTCTTAACAAAAAAAAGGAGCAAATTAAACATCACAGAGCGGGGGGATTTGCGGTTATTGCTCACAAAAATAAAGCCAAACATTGATCGTTTGCTGACACTCCATCAGATACATCCTTCCCATTAATTAAAATTATGACCTGAACCTATATTACCTTAATATTTTTTTCTTGTAATTCTATTCTTTTAATAAATAAAGTGTATAAAATGTACCATTTTTCGTTTTTATTTTACATATCGAAATATAGGGACAGAACTCAGAAGTGACACAATTTTTATTTTTTGGCGACTTTAAGAATGTGGTAGAAATGTAGCAGCAGGGGGTCCACCGAAACCAGTAAAATTTTGAAAGTGGTCCACGAGAAAAATAAGTTTGGGAACTACTGATGTAGATGGTATTGAATTGGAGCCTTTTCTGTTAGATTTTATGAATAACTAAAACAAGTTAGGTTGCTGAATAATGGCGTCTTCCGACTGCTTTATATAGTTAGCATAACACTCTTGTTTTAATTGCTTTGCTCTTTCACGTAGAAGTTGGAATGTATCACGGTCGGAGATATTTCCATATGATTTATACTTTTTGAAGAATTTGTGTTTTTCTTTTAAGAGTTTCTTTAATGAAGAAGTGTACCAGGGTGAAAACTGACCCGAAGTTATCATATTTCGAGGGACATATTTATCTCTTAGGTTATAAAGGATATTATAGAAGACATCCGTGGCCTCATCCAGGGAGTTATTATTCAAACAATTATCCCAGTCTTTTTTGTTTAGTGTGGAAATAATCGCATTGAAATTAGCCTTATCATAGACAAATTTAAACCTAGGATTGTTTAAAAGCTCATCATCTCGTGAAATTTATCATTGAATGTTTTCTTACACCAATCCTTACCACTTACATGGACAATGCTCAGATGAGCCAAGATTTTAGAAAGAAGACATTTGGCCTGCAGACGAGTGTATTTGTGCAAATCTACCCATATTCATTTTGAAAAGTAATGCCAGATGTCCCATAACCCAATCCACTATCCTCATCATCTGGATCTTCATGCCACCCATGCGAAATTCGATTATACTAGTGGAACTACTGACACACATACGTAGATACTTTACGTTCTAATCGAAAGATATCAAATTTATAATTCGATATTTAAAAAAAATTTTGAATAACAGACTAACACTGAAGAAGTTTAGCAAAAATTTACTTCGCAAATAACGGAACGAGAGTGAAAGGCGATTACGCGCCGGCGGGTATTACGGACGGAACAAAGCCGCCGCGGCCGACGCATTCAGGCGCGGACAAATGCATGCTCGTTTCTGCCACCACACAATACCCAGTGCCTTCTTTAAATCCAGGGATGTTTCCAATAACCAATAAATTTCATGCGAGTTTACGTTGCCTGATATTACATTAACTTTTTGGACGAGAGAGATTTGAGGTGCTCTATGTAGAGCTAGGAACGAAATTTAAGATATTTTATGTGAAGACAATTATTGTTTGGTGATGAATATAGATATCGTACATAAATTGTCTTCAAATAATATCGGCTCTAATCAAACATGCAAATTTAGTTACTACTTCAATTACCTACTCTCTCGCATCTTGTATATTTATTTATTTATTATTATTATTGAAGTATACCAACAGTGCTTATATACATCATTAACAACTACAATACAGACTTAGTTCCAATATAAACACCAATAATAGGTACATAACATTAGTCATTAAGTGAAATTATATCCTAAATTGAAAATAACGATTACATTACATATCCAATACAGCTAGCAGAAAATGGCAGTTTTTTATTATTTATTTCACATACTTATTTACAAATTTCAGCACCTTATCCTTAAAAACGTTCAGGCTATCACCAAATATGTCCAAGTTTTTTATATCGCGGTTTAGTAAATTATAAGTATTATACATTCGATTCACCGGAGCATGGCACCCAAAGTTGGTTCTAAACGGATATCCACAGAGTAATTTAGTGGATGGATAACGCGGGGGTCTGTAGGGAACTTTGATATTAAAGCTAAATAAAATCTCACCAGTTTCAACGCGACCATTCAATATTTTATGCAGGAATAAAAAGATCATGGATTTTCCTTCGATCAAGCAATGAGAGAATTCCGAAATGTTCTAGCCTTTGACTATAAGGACAACGAGGTGAGATGCTAGGTGCACCGTAGTCGAGATGTCTGGTGAAGGCTTTTTATATACGTTCTATGCGTTGAGAGTGTACTGTATAGGTGGGGTCCCAAATAGAACTAGCATACTCCAAGTTACTTCTTACAAGAGTATTAAAAATACGTATTTAAGTATCAACGGATCGAAAATCTTTTGTATTTTTTTTACGAAGCCTAACATTTGTGTTGATTATTTGACAATATTTATAATATGCTCAACAAAATTTAGCCCAGAACCCAGATAAACGCCAAGATCCTTGACGACGCTTACCTTTTTCAACTCCACTGTTTTTATTTTGTAGCATGTGGCAATAGGTTTCTTTTTCCTTGTAAAAGTCATATGCTGGCATTTTCCATATCATTGGAATGACACCAAGCAACCAAATGGTCAATGTCATCCTGCAGTAGAATTGCGTCGGCCGGTGAAGCAATCACTCTATAAATCTTAGTGTCGTCAGCAAACAAAGAGCAATTCGATTCCAAAATCACATCGGGCAAAGAACAAGACAGGTCCAAGGTGCGACCCCTGCGGGACTCCGGTGTATAGTTGTGTTGTTTCGGTATTTATACATGGAATGTAAATTATATATAGGTACCTAGATTATATTCAATAATTTAAAGCCGGAAATATTTCAATTAACCGTCCGGAGCTAATTAATTTGTTGCGGTCGCCCGCATATAAGTATATGCGACCACAAATTTCGTAAAACCGAAACTCATTTGCGAACCTTGTAATGCGAAGGTATACATTGTTGTTTTATAAAACAGGTGGGGTTTACGGGCTGCGGCTAGAATAACAACTAGGGCTAAAACAATACAAATATAGCTTCGAGGTTCAGTAAAATGCCTACATTAGACTACCACGCATGAGCTTCACGTAGACACAGAACGGCTTATCTTTGTACGGATAATATACAATGCGAAACGTATTTCTTATGAAAATAATAATTCAGTTTGTGATTTATTTACAAACTTATAAAAAGATGCGTCGTTGTTAGTGACTGAGAGACGTAAGAAATCCACAGATAAACAAATATTCAGCATTTGATGTTAAATATCTACCTCCTTAAAAAAAGTCAGGGACGTTTTCTCCGATTGTTTTTTATTAGAGTCGACTTAACATTAAGGTCAACCAACAGTAAACTAATTGCAAGTCTGTCTATTTTGCTTTACATTTTTTTTTTCAATAAGCATTAAATAAATAAAAGAAATACTTACCGGTACACGCGGCTCCATGATAGTCATGGTGTCATCCTCAAGGAAGTACACGAGATTGACGACGCGCACCCTGTACTTCTCATTAGGGTTGTCGTACACTGGCTGCTTGAAGAACGCAGTGAAGTTGAGACATCGTTTGTCGTACAACACAAAGTGCGGAACCACTGCTGGCAATGCAGGCTGCTTTACTCGCCCGTATGTCAATGATGGATCGTAGCTGTGAAAACAAGTTTCTTTTATGTATTTTATTCCTAGAAGGAAAGTTGTATTGAGAATTAAAAAATATGGTTTTCATGGTGCTTACCTACTCCTTTATTTCATATCACACTGAAAAAAACCCAGGATTTTTTTTTATCTCAGTATAAAATGAGATCACACAAACACCTCTCAAATCTGCAATTCTCACAAAAGCTACTATTGGATTGGAGGCCGAATCTCGCGCCTTGGCAGAAGGTCAAATTCGAGGATGCAAGGGCCCCCTTGACTAATGAAAGTAAAAACCTTACTTGACAGAGTCCTCAGGTAAAGCGAAAGCATTGCTGTCGACATCAGTGTCTGCCCCTCCTGGGGCTCGCAGCTCGGTATCAGGGAATCTGTAGCCCTGATAGTACCGGAGGGAACTCCTCATGTGGTGCTGCGTCTTGGTGGGGTCCGAAAATGTCAGCCCCGGCAGTTTTGGTAGACCCCATGCCATTTTATATAGTCAACCTTCAAAATTATGTAATTACTTTAGAAAACATTATTAAAAATTTGATCTTTTCGATTATATTTTTTTGGGAATGGTATGTGTATGTACAATCGTATAGTCATATAGTTTACCTGTATTTGAATCAAAAAATACTGTAATTACTTATACTTATTACCTATAACAATCAGATTCATTCATACTCACTTAACTAAGTAGTTTGTTAACATCGGCGAGGAAAAAATAAGTAAAATTGTTTTTCCACACAGTAAATGATAAAGAATTTAAAAGCTTGCTTATCAAGTGAGCAGATCAATTTGTCAAATTGAATAGAATTTTAACACAGTATTAAAAATTATTTCTCCGTTCAAAACGATCCTAAATAGACTGAAAATTATGATATTGATGAATAAAAGGCACAATACAAAAGATTTCAAGTTAATTTTTTTTTATGAAACTAAGTAGGCAAACAGGCGTACGGCCCATCTGATGGTAAGTGGTTACCGTAGCCTATAAACGCTTGCAACACCGGAGATGTCACAAGCGCGTTGCCGACCCTGAAGGATTTTTTTCACGCCCTTTTTGAAGGCTTCCATGTTATAGTCACTAGTGAAACCCATGGCATTCATTCCATAATTGCAGTGTACGAGGGAGAAAATTCCGTTTGAAGCGTACTGTTCGGGATAACATGGGATCCAAGGTATGGGAATGAAAACCCTGACGATGGTGAGAGGTGCGATGGTAAAAAGTTGCGTTGGCATCATGTCAAATAATTCCTCCGAGCATAGCCCTATACCATATACAAGCGGTAGAACACGCATAAGGAGGCGAAGTCTCCCCTGAGACTCAAAGGCTCAATACCGCTTGTAATTACGGGATCTTCGGCAATTCTAACAGCGTGTTTCTGTATTGAGTCAAACGGCTTATAAAATCCATACTTCCATCCATACTAATATTATAAATGCGAAAGTCTGTCTGTCTTTCTGTCTATCTGTCTGTTACGCTTCCACGGCCAAACCGCTGAACGGATTTTAATGAATTTTGGTATGAATATAGTTGAAGACCCGGGGTCAAACATAGGCTACTTTTTGACGCAGGCGGAGCTGCGGGAAACAGCTAGTACTATTAAAGATTAGTATTTGTAAAAGATTCGAAATGCGAAAGGCGGTCTGACGGCAGTAACAAAATCATCCAGGCTACATTTAGAAATTAGAGAAACAACAGTCATAAAACTTACCTTAATATTCAAGTCTTGATTAAATGTATGTATTAAATATAATACAGCGATATAAAATAACAATTAAACTGCCTAATTCATGCGTAGACAATTGTAATATCAAAATTGTGACAAGTATAAGTCGCAAATCAGATAAACAAAACAGCTGTTGCCGCGGTGTAGAATCCGTTGCCGGGCTACGGATACGTCAATATTTTGAGATTTTAATATTCGTAACAACTGCCACCTACATTCCTGCCAGTTATTTTGTTCGAAGTCTGTTTGATAGTCAATTGTTTTGTACGAAACAAAAAAAAAAAACAAATTTACAAATAACGCTATGACTGCGACCCTAGGAACTGCTTTTAATTAAACATACAACAATAATATGTAAGATTATATTGAAAAGACATCAAATTTTATACCATATAGGATAAGTTTAATACCGTGTGCCATAAAATTGACGTTATATTTACCATCGACGTGATATTTGTAGTTGGCAATCTACTAGACACCTATATTATTCAGTGCTTTGAAATTGCACATGCACAAAAATATGTCTGTTGTTACGATATCACGGCCAAACCGAGGAACAGCTTTTGATGAAATTTGGTATGAATATAGTTGAAGACCCGGGGTCAGACATAGGCTACTTTTTGACGCAGGCAGAGCTGCGGGAAACAGCTAGTTTTCAATAAGAACTATAATTTTACATTTTCAGTTTTGAACTTTGAAAGTGCGATTTATTTTAACCCCCGACCCAAAAAGAGGAGAGTTATATGTTTGACGCTAATGACTGTGTGTCAGTCTGACTCTATCATCGTAGCTCTCGAACGGATGCACTAATTTTTATGCGGTTTAATTTTACGTGAAAGCAAGTTTCCTTCCGGTATATAGGTATACTTTATGATGATAGATTAACCCACTAGTATATAATTAGCTCATTCGACACTTGTCCACAGGATTTCACCAACTTTAAGGGATACGCGATTGTTATGAAATTTGGAGTACAGTAACTACGGTTGTATTTCTAAGAGAAAGCTTATTAAGACTGATGTTACAGCTTATAGAAGTCTGCTCTGTGTTTGTCTGTGATACTCAACTCCACACCAACTTACAGCAGATGCAGCGTATTTGGGCTCTTACAGTCTTCATGTTAAAGTGTTCAGTAGGTAATGCCACTTGTCACAGTTCTGTACGTCTATCTGTTCCATACCTATCAAGAGTTTTGTTAATTTTCAGTTTATACTTGTTCCGTTGTAATTCAGTTGTCTTATAAACCATTTAATAATTTTCTGACCAACTTGTCTTGGTAAAGTATACTGAGCGCTACTGGCACATGTATACCTGTAGACAGGTTAGGCCGTCAAATCGATAAAAGTAGATTATTTACTCGTAGAAATAAAGCAATTGGCTCTTCGCTGCACAGTGCGATAACGACCGGAACTTTTAAAGCGAAGTCGCTTTCCACCATTAATTAAAAACTAAACCAAAAGGCCAATAAATAATGCTGGATAAGCCGGATCGGTCACAATCTCGCAGGTGGCTGTGGCTTTAATAATTATTACTGCAGGAGCTATCTTGTAAATCTATGACTTATTCAAAATCAGTGTGTCGAATAATTCCAATGGTACAGAAGATTCATTGCAAATGGTGCGGCAAAGCGTTCGACGTAATGTTTTATCGTAAATAATTCGACTGACAAATTTTTTGAGTGTCACATATTTCAAAAATGGAGCTCCAAATCGAAAAAGCTAACAATTGCAACAAGTTAGGAGCAGGAATACTATTTTTGAGACGTATGACTTACTAAACTATAAGACGAATAATTATCAATGGACTCGTCTGTTTTTAATGAATCATACATCTCAAAAATTATCCGATTGCGGCTTCCCTTAAAAAAGAGTTACAGAGGTCAGACTTAGGTCCATTGGGCTTTCATATTGATGATATAACAGTAACCTGGTGACAATTACATATCACATGTAGACCCCATGCCCTGTACTCGACGCAGATTTATATCTGACGATGTAATCAGCCTTAAAGGCTGACCGGACGTTGATTAATGTTCCAGGCTGCTAGCACCGATAGCCTTCGTCAAAGTTTACAAGTTGACCCTTCCCGCCGTCAATTTACATCTGACCTCTTTACTTTCACCTGGATGGGAAAATTTTCAAATTAGCTAAAAGTTAATATGTAGGAACCACTATATTACAACTTATTCCTTGAAATCTTAATCATCATCATAAACTTATGAGCTGGGCTGTTGTCGGTGGAGCTTCTTCCATTCTTCTCGGTTATAACGAAATCTTAGGCGATAGAAATAAAATAGCGTCTGAAAAATCATAGAATTAAATTAAGTTATTAAGTAGCATATATGTTTGTCGCGTTTATTGTTATAGGTATATATTTCTTTCACAATTAACGTTTCAAACACTTGTCACAAACCTTGTAAAGTGTTTAAAATGTTTGGTGTACTTAAATCAAGTTTGTATTTAACGCGATAAAATCATATGTTATATATATGTCATAGCAAAAACGAGAATAAATATGATCAGAAATAAGACAGAGCTCTGAAAATCCTTTCGAAAATAGTACTGGACTATTATTACTGTTATTTAAACTGTAACAACTCTGACGTCAGAGCATACAATTGACTTTCTACGATTTGAATGAATGCATTAATTTTGTCCTTTCATTAATTCTAGTCTTTTGTGAAATCGTTGAGTAGAGTTACTAGTTGTCCATTCTAAAATTGATCGGCCAATTAGATTTAGATTTTCATTCCATTTGAGTTTTAAAAGGTATTGTCTAAGTATGTGAAGAAGTCTGTGCACACATACCAATTAGTTGCTTTTCAAATTTCAACAAGCGTTAAAGATTTACATACTTACATTGATATAAACATTTCATGATTCATTGATCATAATTAATATTGCCAGGTATTGGTACCTAAAATATGCCAATACGAATTCCTGCCAAAACGAAATGCTACATAATAGATATTATGTAAGTAACTAACTTAGTTCAGAAACAGAAATAGGAAGTGTGTCTAGCGGGACGCAATTGTACTTATACACTTATACTTACTTGAGCTATGAATCCTTCATAAGAACAGAATACGTGCTTACGTCAAAATAGGGTTGATATTACATGTCAAGTTACATAAGCAACTTTTTGTGAATATATTATAGGTTATCGCTCTGTCCTAGTTCTGTCTACTCCATCACTTTTGGTCTGCAGCCAGCCTTCAGGAACAATGTTACCCACACATGTTGGGATTTGCAATCAATTGTACTGTAATTTTACAGTTGAATCTACGAAAATGGTAGATTAATTCAATCTAGGTATAGAATATTTATGTGTTCTGTCAAGAATCTAAACATAATAACACATATAAACATAACACAATAAAATAAAATGTGGGAAACGACGAGAGTTTTTGTTGCTTTGATCTTCGCACATCGTAATTAACTGTATAACATCCGATTCTATTAGAAATATTCAATCGAAAATAGTTTTTCACGACATGCTTAGGTTAAAAGGTCAGTGCTCTTCTTATTGTGCTGGATCGTGAAGGCTGCCAACATTGTGAAGTAGGTAGTGATTGATTGCATCATTTGCGGAACTCTCAACCTTTGCTCACTACTTTTAGGTTGGCAAGATATTTATTTTTTAAATATTGATAGGTGAGAAGGTCATTTCGTCTACGAATGCAGACAGTGTCTATCCGGTAACTTATGTCGAGAATTCGAGATTAATATAATGCTAAGAACATGCAATGATGTGCAAAGATGAGTATTTTATCCTCTTAATCGAATCGATCTTGCCTGTTATCAATTCGAAGTTAATATGATTTATACTACACTTGCTCGGAAAGTACACTCATACCAAGGACGGGGTTAAAAGTACGTAATTCTTCCCGACAAAATTGCAGGCAGTAAAGTTGTATCCATTACTGACCTGCTATTTGTTTTATTTATGTCACTTTTAACATTGACAGATAAATATCTCAGAATTAGTGATAGGCGACGAGTAAATTCTCAACGATTTAAAAAGGCTAGTATTCAACCAAAATGGTTAAAAACTCGTTTTCAACCGTTTTCCACGGTTGTTTACTATAAACGGTAGAAAACTTTCCATACATTTTTCAACATTTTCTATTTAATTTTAGAGTTGGATTCGTGCGTCGGGGATTCCGTACTAGCCTGTCCTAAGAAAATAAGGGTTAGTTTCTTTTTTTTTATACAACTAAGTAGACAAAAAGGCGTACGGCCCACCTGATGGTAAGTGGTTACCTATGAACGCCTGCAATACCGGAGATGTCAGGAGCGCGTTGCCGACCTGTCCGCTATCAGCACAGCGACCCCTCTGGAGCCTGGCGACCCTACTCACCAGCAGGAACACAACACTGCATTACAGTGTTATTTGGCTGCGGTCTTCTGTAGGGTAGTGGTACTTCCCCAGACGGACTACTCCTTACAAAATGTCCTACCTCTCTTATTTTTATTAAAAACTAGCTGTGCCCGCGACTTCGTCCGCGTGGAATAGTTATTTTAGGAATCATGGGCAGAGTTATTTTAAAATATATATATCTTATAAGATGTTTATTGAAATTAAGTGATGTCAAAGACAATTTAGTTAACAGTTAAATACTCTTAATCAATAACATATTTATTTGGATAGAGAATAATATTATTATGTTGATACAACTCTGACAAATAATTTGTAATAATGCATTAATTTCGACCAAATTTGATTATCATAAAAACGGTTATTGTGAGTTAATCTTAAAAGATAGACATACTGTCGTGGACATTTTTTTAGATAATTGAAAGAGAAATAATTCTTTCATACATATTTTTTGGGTATCTCGAACGGTTTTCGCAGCGCACGCAACGAAAGCCCTCAAAGAAGAATAATTTTCCCCATTTTTTCCACATTTTCGAGTGTTTCTTCGCTCCTATTAGTCGCAACGTGATGTTATATAGCCTAAAGCCTTCCTCGATAAATGATCTATCCAACACAAAAATATTTTTTTAATTCGAACCAGTAGTTCCTGAGATTAGCGCGTTCAAACAAACAAACAAACTCTTCAGCTTTATAATATTAGTATAGATTAGTATAGATATAAATTTTGAACAAATAATTGTAATTTTGTAAGAAAAAATTTTCAACCATAGATTTCGTATAATACCGGTAGAAAACGGTTGTTTATTCGGTATTCTACCATTTTGGTTTAATACCGTGTTGACAATCCATCAGTACTCAGAATGAATGCCAGAATTTAAAAAATAATAATAAAATTTCAAACAAAATGATACTAAATACTCGATTCCTTTGCATTTTTACTTTTTGATTTCAAATTAGCATCATAGATAGTCCACTCCACCTAAAAATTGTGAATCTACTTGTTTTTGTTCTATTATGTAATTTTTGAATGAATTAACTATTTCAAAGTGCCTTTGAAATCCTTGTCTACAAAACAACAGTTTTTTTACAATGTCAAGTTTGAATATTCCTAAATTAATTAGTTAGGTACTTATTTCTAAATTATAAAAGATGCCTCAAGTCACTTCCGGTAGCCGTAAACTTAACGATATGGACTCTATTATTCTCCCGTAGCTTCTTTTATCAACTTCCCTCTCTCTCTCTCTCTCATCTTCCTTGTTAAGTTGGTTTTTTTCGGAGTTCGGGACCATGCTCAACGACTTTCGGTGTTCGTAACCCTTATTTGTGAGATACATATACTTCTGCAACGTCGAGTCAGTATATTTCGGCCTTGCATCATCAAGTATAGGGATGACATGGGCAATGGGACGCAGATCTACATAATTTTAGAAACGCTTTTACACTGCTCGAACGTAGATCTGTGTCGTTTTGAATTAATTTTGTAGAATTAGTAAATATTTTTTCAACAACAATGTAAAACAGGAGACGAAACTAAATAACATAAAAAAGTAGAAGTTGATTTGTGGCAGAATCCTAATTGGTTTCGGCCATGGAGCAATTACAAAGAGGATATGCCGTAATAAGCGTTTTGTAAGAAAGTATTTGTGAGGCTACACGGGGTGGAAGGCAGACGTGCGGGGTGCTTGGTTTCGGCCGTGGCTCCAACCATGGAGCACGAGCAATGACAAGCTCATTACTGCGACATTTTAAACGGCATCTCCTCTTTGTAATTGCTCCATGGTTTCTGCGCTGACCGCAGGCAGATGTTTGCGTATAGTATATTACAATCTGTAAGACATAATAAGTTTCTAAATAATTCGTTGCTGAAACGGGCAACGCATCACTAAAATGCTGCCTGTATTTTGGACAATAATTAGCGTAACGTTGCCTCGAATTGTAGATAATTTTTAGTTTTAATTTAATTTTTGTGTTAATTTTTATTTTGTTTATTCTGTTCTATACTTATATTCAAAAAAAAAAGCGTTGCTTGAACTTTAATTTTATTTAGGAAACAAGATGGCGGCGATGCTTCGAACCCTCTGGAAGAATCCTGGCTTGGCTACGTTTTTCACACAATCAAGAAGATTTTCCTCGCCACCTCTCGTATTCTCTAAAGAAGTGCAACAAGCTAAGTCAGAAGGCAAACCTATAGTGGCCCTAGAATCTACAATCATAACTCATGGGATGCCCTACCCAAAGAACTTGGAAACTGCATTGGAAGTGGAAGAAATTATAAAAGAAAGAGTAAGTAACTAAACCGGCCTAAATTTCATCAAAATCCATTCAACGGTTAGACCGTGAAAGCGTAACAGACAGACAGAAAGATAGACAGACTTTCGCATTTATAATATTAGTATGGATTTATTTTTTCATACTACTACCTTTTTGAAAGTTAATTGCAATAATCTCCATAATTAGGTATACTAAAAATAAAACAATCATTTAATGTTACAAGTGTTACATTTTCGCGCCATTCATAACATCTGTGTGCGGTAATTGTTACAAAGGAAATTTATTAACTGAAACTACTCCGAGGAATAATAATATTACTTAAATTATATTTATTACGAGTAGTCCTTCACCCCAATTTATGATTATGAAGAATGGCAGAATGAATTATTTTCATAAATCGCATTTTGCCCATAGTTAACTTATTTTGTAAACTCCATCTCTCTCATACCTATATCTTACTATTAACTCTTATTTTATACTCTAGAATATAGGCAATTTAAAGCACAAATGAAATTATTGCAATTTATGTTTCAAAAATTTCACAAACTAATTTTATCTTCATAAATAGCTTTATAATTGCTATAATTCAAGCAAGAGCTAATAAACATATTTCACACAATATTTTCAGCCTATAAAAGGCTTTACTGATAAATGGTTTAAAAATTAATGAGATCATGTTACAGAAGGGTTTCCACCGTGACACAAGTATATTTCCGGCTTAACTCAGTTAATAGCTCTCGCGCTGTACATATTTAATGAAGTTCGTTTGACACTCGATGGATTTCAACAAAATCGGACGAGTACCGGTAAATGGAACGAAGGTAGATTCCGTATAAACTTGTAGTAGAGTGCAAGTAAGGCAGTAAAATATTTTTTTTAATAACCTTAGGTGTCCCACTGCTAGGCAAAGGCCTTCTCTTTAACTTTCCATGCATCTCGGCCAAGTGAATTTAAGACGGCCAAGTATAAGTGGAATTGGGCTGGACATGTTTGCCGAATGCCGCCAGATAGATGGGTTGGACTAGCAAGCTTCTGGGTGCCTGAGGGATGTAGACCTAGAGGGAGACCACGAAAACGTGAAAAGACGTGAAAGATGACCTGGATGAATTCCACAGTTGATGGCATTAAATAAGAGGGACAGATAAAATAAATCAATCCCAATTGATGAACGTATTTTTAAAACATTTCTAAGCTTTCAGTTGATATATCAAAATCTACGCATTCTATATACCTCGTACTTCAGGGCCTGACCTTATATGATCGTAATAGTTTCAAAATCTAAAAGTATTAACTAACTATTTTCAGTACGTAAAATATTAGCGCGCTCTACCCACCAAATAGTTACCATCATGGAAAGACAGTTCCGTTCGTTCCATTTGGTATCATTTGGTAAAGAGGTTGGACTCACAGAAATCGAATATTTTAAGGAAACGAAAATCTATTTACGTTAGCTGCCGTGAAAGTTTAATTGACGGAGAATCTTAAATCATAGATTCAATTCCTGATAGAAGGAAATTGTTTTATGTCACGAACTGACTGAGAATGGTTTTACTTCATCAGCTATGTAATTAAAAACTTACGACGTTTGGAGTTCTGTACTAACAAACAACGCTTTGAATCATTAAACAATTGCAGTATTGTAATAAATTAAATATTTCCGGATACATGAAGTAAAAAAGCTCACAGTAAAATGGAGCTTTCATGGTGACGATAATTTTATAGGTATAGTTTGCATAAGTCTAAGTAAATTAATTAATTTAATCTGGTTTAACTGGTATCAACTTACAGTTTTTTTAACATTTTTATATTATTTAATATTAGAAGTAATCACTACACCATAATACTTGTTGCAACTTGCTGTGCTTCTGTGTAGTTATAAAGAGCCAATTTGTAAAGCAATTGCAGGCTAATGTCCTAGAACTAATTGCTACAAACTCATGGACAGCGAACTGCTCAAAGCAAATTACTTCAATGTAACAATTATCCGAAACTAGCTTTTACCCCAGATAAGGGCAAGATTAGTTCAATCATTTATTCTATAAACAATTTACATTGTATAAAGATTATAATTTTTAAGTAAAAAATAGAAAATATTGTGTCAGGAACAAAGGAAAATTAAAAACTTGTAATAATTTCAACAATTAGAAGTAATAATTTTATGACATACTCGTATTTCATTATTAACAGGGCGCAACACCGGCGACTATAGCTATCCTCAAAGGGCAGCTTACCATAGGGCTGACTAAAGAACAGCTGGAGTACCTGTCACATGCTAAAGGTGTTGTGAAGGCTTCGAGGCGAGACTTAGCTCCTATAGCAGCTGCCGAACTGGACGGAGCCACAACAGTTGCTGGTACCATCATAGCTGCTGAACTTGCTGGCATACCCGTATTTGTCACTGGCGGCATTGGTATGTGTAACTTTTTTTTTATACGACTAAGTAGGCAAACGGGCGTACGGCCCACCTGATGGTAAGTGGTTACCGTAGCCTATGAACGCCTGCAACACCGGAGATGTCACGAGCGCGTTGCCGACCTGTCCGCTGTCAGCACAGCGACCCCTCTTTGGCCTGGCGACCCTGCTCACCAGCAGGTACACAACACTGCATCACAATGTTATTTGGCTGTGGCCTTCTGTAGGGTGGAGGTTCTTCCCCAGACGGACTACTCCTTACACACTGTCCTACCTCTCTTAAAACCTTTACCAACTAACTTAACTTTTTTAACCAATTCTTAATGAATACATTTTTATAATAATATAGGCTAAAGGACCTCATGGAAGGAAGCGCATCGTAGCGTGCGTACTCGACAATGTGTAAACGAAAATTCAACAACTATTGGCATTGGGTACCTATCTGAAGAGTGACTGACGCAAAAGCGGAGGTCGGGCTCACCGATTTTGGATGTGTTATACTTGTCAAAAACAACACTGTAGACAGGTTTCATAGAAAGCATCGCAAAAATTAATCAACTTCCTCAAAACGTCTATATATCCTACGTATATAATGTAAGAAATTTCCAACCCGAACAAGCTCCGATAACAACACAATAAATCGAAACCCATCTAAGACGTTCTCTCTCCCTCAGTATTTAATTATCGTTTAATTTTATTGACTTTGTTTTCAATTGTCTTGAAAACAAATAGACGGTCTTTGAAATACTATGCTTTTGCCCCAATTTACATCATCCAGTTGCTGGTGTGTTGCGTGTTTTAAAGAAATAAATAATATTAATGTAATGGATAGTAGTTACTCTATAGGAATTTATTGATTTGAACGCAATGATGTTGTTTGGTCATATATTATAAGTACCAATTTCAAAAAAGTCTAATGACTGCAGGCCGCTTTCTACCGGTCAGTCTGGAAATCCTTGGAGGTGGCCGTATCAAGGACTGACTTCGGCTGAAATGATAATGACATGGCTACGTAAATAACATCACCCCACTCATGAAAAATGTAAGACAAACGAGATTCGTTTTCAACTTTAATTACATGTTACATAACAGCTAGTTACCCAAACTTGAGTGTACAATAGGCTACACAGAATTGTATAACCAAATAAGGTTTAAGTTTAAGAACAATGTGATTATATTTTTCTTTGTGTCTTTACACTTATCTCGGGTACTCGGTCATAAGTATGTTTTCCTAATCCGATCTCTGCCGGCCATTCTGACCGGGTCACCGGTCCATAATGTATTAGAGGTTTACCAATCTCCTTCAAACGGCTCTGGGTTTGGATCATTCCATTCAAATCCCATACACTATTATGCGGCCTCTTAAAGATTGTTTGTTTGTTTAAAATATTTTTATTGCATAATATAAATAAAAGTACAGAATTCTACGGTGGACTTATCCCAGTTAATTTTCTTATTCGCCATATGTAAAAATCTGTCCCAAAAAGTTTAGTCTAGTATTTGCTAGTGTGTGTAAGAAGAACACAGAAACATAATTCTTTATTTCTTCCTGATAGATGTTGACATATTTATCTCGACATGAAACCGCAAAAAGGTTAGAAGCTTTCAGTAAAGCTGGGTAGGATTCCATTATGGCCATAACCTGCATAATATATTCCCCTACGATCCGGTAAGTTACGCCATTCCTACCTTGAATATATAACATATTATATGTTTATTTATACATGTTAAGAGTCCGTGTAATACCAAAACTCTGTTTAGTAATGTTGACTCTATCTAGCTCTAACTTTATTATTAGGTAATTAGGTACACATAGTGACGATGGAACTACGTTCTAATTTCATCTTATTTTGTAACGAAATCTTTTTTACAATATTGTTCATATCTACAACTTGCAATAATCAGTGCAAGTTGTACAAAGGGTTACAGAGGCCCATTGAGAAAGGAACATGATAAAATGATATTCCTTTCTCAATACAGAGACCATAAATCAGTCGTTCACAATATATACTTAGTAGACTATTAAGAACAACCTTGACCTTTGAAACATAAATTTCCATAGAGGTAAATAATCAAATTGATCAAATTATTATCAAACAATTAAAATGAATATAGAATGTATTACGTCGTTGTCTATCAACAAAGCACCGTTAAAAGTATGTTAACAGTCCTATTATCCGGGTTTTAGGCTTTACCTCTTCATATGAATTTCGACGGCAGTACTGGCACTCGTTATTTCCATTCCACGTAGCGTATTCAATTAGTGCAGCAAAGAGACGAGTGCCTATCCTCTGTTTCATTCAAGAGGCAGGTATTACATGAAGCGCAACCATATACAAGCAAAAACAATCTTTCCTCGGAGCACAACTTTTAGGTGTTTTAAGGAATTGACGAAAGAAAAAATAATTGACCGAGAGAATGAAGCTAGAGGTCGCATTTTTTCAACAGATTATTACAAAACTTACCACACGTGTTCCTTTTCCGTCAAGGCAATTGGGGGCATTAAGGAAATTATCTGCTATCAGATTGAAAAAAATCAAAAGAGGAAATTCGTAGTAGCGTTAATAAGAATATGTGTTGTGTATACAATACCTTTCATCGTTCCCCACAAATTCAAAATATTTTTTTTGTGATAATATTCTCTCAGACAACGGTAGTGCTTTGACATTACTGCGTACATTCACACTAATTGTGAGTAAATATCTAGACGGGGCAAGACCTAGCGAAATGTTAATTAAACCACCGCCACCGCCGCCGCCGTTGTTAGTCACTTTCTCTAATTATATTAAGTTAAAGATAATATCAAATGCACATTTTATATTACTATTCTATAACACATTTCGTATTAATACCCGATTATATAAGGAGAGTTATTTAGACCCGGAGGAATGTACGTCGAGATACTAATATAAATCAACAAAAAAAAATGGCGATTATTGTCAGCAGAATGGGCTCACGTAAACAACGAAAAATTAAAGAGTTTTAGATTGAAATTAGTAGATTATGATACAAGAGTGCTAAGTTGGTCATTATTTACGAGGTGGTATTTAATATTAGCCTTCGGCTCATGCCTATAGAAGCCGAGTATATGACCAATTTCGCTCACGAGTTGTCATACGACGATTTTCAACACTTTTGCGAGGAAAAACACACTTATATTATTAACTTTTTATTATTTACACAATAAATAAAAGTTCTCAAGCAATATCAAAACATTTCTTTACATTAACTTTTGTTGATACACTTAGAACAATTTTCACAATTAGAGTAAAATTGGACTTGTGTGTTTGTTAATGCGTTTCTAGGTATCTCCAAATACATACTTATATAAGTAGTTCTTGATTCTGTTATAAAGCTTCGTCCACACTTCCTTCTTATTTCTTCCTTTGAAGATTTAAGTTAAGTAGCCATAGTCAACCTACTTAGTCAGTTACGTCCTACGTTATCAACATTCGATTTCCGCCTGGGTTAGTATATCTGGCGGAGTCAAATTTAGGTATTCTTCCCTAAATTATATCTACATTTGTTATTAATAGTAAATGATATACAAAAACAAATAGTTTTAAAAATGGCGCCACTGATACAGACAGAGCAGACCCTTATAGTAATTTTTTTAGTAATACGGTCAAGGATAAATCCTTTATAGCCCTTCCTAATTTTTCTACACAAATTAATATTTATAGTCCAATACAGTTAATGCTAAGTAAAATAAATATATAAATATGAAACTTCGTTTTGATTCATCATTAGGAAGCTAAAATAGTTTATATTTTTTGCAAAAACAATGCATTGGTTTGAGACTTTAAATCCTCTTGGCGTACATAAAAAAAAAATGTACTGTAACCATGGAAACCATTACTTTACACGTGCGATTATAATATAAACAAAGTGTTGTTTACAACCCCCACTAATCGCCTAATTACAATTAAATAAAAGACACTTTATGAGCAAATGTGTTGAAATATTTATTTACAATACTCGTATTCACAACATATTTACAAATATTTTATAATGTAAAATTGGTCATTTTTATTTCGTACTACATTTACCACCAGGGGGTGTTTGTCCCGGTCGGACAGAAGCACAGATATATCAAGACCTCTGGGTCCGTAGACAATTTACAATTTGAAAAAAGTATAACGACATTCATGTTTGCGATCTTTCGGAATTAGTATGAAAATCGACCACGTGATTTAGCGTGGCTAATGTCAATCCCATACATTTTTGTTTTCGAATGTCGTTACCGTTTTTCAAATTGTAACTTGTCTAAAGGCCCTGTTTATTCCCGTCGCCTATCATAATATCGACGAAAAGAAAGTGTGGCTACATGTTATTGGGGTAGAAGTGGAAACCTAAGTGGCCTATTTTCGCAAATTACACATCTGATGTGAAATAACTCTGTAGAGCTTCGTTCAATAAAAAGCTCGAGCTTCACATCTGTGTCTCTACGCTATATTTCATATTCATAACCTAAAGCTTACCACGCTTTTGAATATAAATCTTAGTCCTCCAATGTAATATATATTTTTATAAACTCAAGTTAACTTTTATAGCTAAATTAACATTTCGTATTAAAATTTCAGTGCAGCGTTCTTGAACTTTTTAAAGGTAAATACAGCTTTATCTTTTTCAATGATGAAGAAAGACGAGGTATTACTTTTAGCATATTGTTTCTAGCATAAGAAATAAACTACTAAGACTTATTTCTCTTTCATAAGAAGCGCATAAAGAATTTATTCCATATACCTATTATATTTAAAATAACACATTTTTTGCGACGTTATCGAATACTTGAAAAAACTATTAATTAGTAGTGTTCATTATAATAAAGTAAAAATATCTTCTGTTTTATCTTTTATCAGAAAAAAATGTATACAATTTTGGTGCAACATAATTCTACACAAGTACGTAGCTAATCGCATTCATTGAATAATTTCATTTGTTTCCCAGAATAACAAGATTACGGCCTGCAACATAATTGCAATTCAGTGAAAATGCATCGAAGTTAGTTTGCCGCACTATTATTGTAGGTAGTTTGAGCCAGGTCTATATAGCCATTTCCTGAAGCCTAGCAATGTCCGAAGCCGTTCAGACATTTTATATTGAGTATCGAAACGACCAACCAAAACTCTCTACATATTTGATTTGTTTAAAAATGTTTCGAATAGAAGCATCGATGTAATAAAAATGTTATATTGTTGTACCAATTTTAATATCGGAGCTGAGCTTGATGATTTTGCGCAAAACTTGTCCTATAGATCATTGAAAAGATAACGACATTCAAAACAAAACATGTATTCAAATTGTGACTTTTGCTACGGGCCCAGCTCTATAAAATAGTTTCTTGGGGCGCACCACAAAAATCATTACGATAATTGTGTTGTTTGTATAAAAACAAAGATAATAAGTATAATCACTTGGTATGAAAATCGAACACATGGTGTAGCGCGGCTTATGTAAATCCCGTACAGTTTTGTTTTCTACATCTAGTTTTTTACTTACGTATTCCTTAATTTGCTTTGTTATATTTTTCTAAGTATTAACCAGTTATATTGTTTGTTCAGGTGGAGTACATATTGAGGGGGAGATGACCATGGACGTATCAGCTGATCTGAATGAACTGGGCCGCAGCAAAACCCTGGTCGTGTGCAGTGGGGTTAAATCCATACTAGACATTGGAAGAACGCTTGAATATCTGGTATTTTTATATTTTAACTTATTTTTTTATTGCCTCATAGCTAAGGCCGTGACCACCACAATCCAATAATAATTTGGCAATTAGCTTTCTCCAGACTGTTCCACCCTGGTCCACCAGCGAAAACTTTTTCATATTTGTGAAAAACAGTGATACAATAGAGTTTAGTATTAAAAATAGTAAGTGAATTTAGCGGCGCGGAAAGAAGCGGCTAATAGTCACTCGCCAGTTGGTATACTTTACATTGATCTATACCTATGTACAACAAATACTTTTATAAGACACAGATAACTGAAAATCATTACGAAAAGCACTCGATTCACCGATTTTGTGTAGGTCATAGTTTTAAAAAAAGCACTCTATTTTTTCAAATTAAAAGACACGACAGTTCACTTTACTATAAACTCAAGAAGTCACGTCACTGGAATACAGCTCCACGTACACGTACTAATATTAAGTAATTCTGTAGCTCTCATATCTTTACATGGCGAAAACGACGTCGAATTTCTGTTTGGTATTGCTGTAAAAGTAAAAAGCATTGAGACCATACAGCTTCCAAATGGCACATGAGCCATATTAAATTCGAAGTTATTTTGGCTATTGTCACAAAATAGATACAATATTGCCTTTGGGCTTGAGAGCATTAGCAATTATAAATGACCTATTTTGATTCTCTGTTTTTTCTTAGTGGCTTTTTGGTTGTAAGATGAGCAATATTGCTTCGGAAGGCCCTAAATACTACAATACAGTCTTCTGAACCCATAGAATAATGGACTGCCTCCCAAAGTTCTTTATTTACTACTCTGCCACGAATGTCGTAAAAGTAGGAAAGGGGACCCTAGGCTCCGAAGCAGTCAGCTCAGGATGCCAACGGGAAAACGGATGAAGAAGACTTATAAACCTCTTGGAGTCATGTGAACAATTATTGGTCTATTCACAAGCAAAAACAACAAATTGACACTTTTAATTTAGTAGTTAGGTATACAATATTCTGGTAAATATACTTAATCTTGCACTACGTGATGCTACGATTTAATATGAAATTATGAACTAATTACTTTGTTTGAATATATATAATACATATCTCGTTTAGCAAATAGTACCTACTCAACGAATACCTGATTTGTCTATGCAACTTCGAACTACCGACACGAACAGAAATATACTTTAATTCTTCTTAAAATCGTTAATTTAATTATATAAATAATAAATTTCATTATACAATTAATCAAGTGTTACCTACAGCACGAAAACCTGCCAAGTTCAAATTTAGAAGTATTATAATTTTAGATATTTTTAACCACGTATTAACCACCTACGTATTTTTACAACTATACCATATTTTAAGTTGGATGTATGGTAAAGTGAATTTCGGCCAGATGGACCGTTGACGTGAATAAGGTGGCGGGTAGTGGCTGGATGCGGAAGGCGGAGGACTGGGTGTGGTGGCGAGTCTTGGGAATAGCAAATGTTTACCAGTGGATCAGGCTGTTGATGAAGATTATTATAATCGATTTTAAAGTGCATCTAAACTTGGCATTGGTTTGGATTTCAACACTTTTTTAAAACAACGAACTATTAGGGCGAACAATTAGCCGATAGGAACTTGGCCCCCTTTTTAATAGGTATTTTTTTGGTGGGATTTCAATACTTTTTTCAAGAAATCGTACCTATTATAATTTTTTTTGCGCCACGCCCGCATCCATTGATAACCTTAGAAGTCATTTTACGTTTCAGAGCACCTTTTTTTGTTCACAGGGTCATATTTCAGGATCTACTGAAGCTATATCTATGAAATTTGGCATACTGCTTTAGTACTAGTATATGATTACGTAGGTACATTTTTATCTCTGTACTTGCAATAGGCACTGAGCTATAGGGGGGTCAAAAGCGGGTCGAAACGGTTCGTGTAAATAGTGCACGGCATGCGCGCGGTCTGTTGCTGGAACTTGGCCTGCGCACTACCGTGCGCTTAGATAGAAAAATCTTGGTATTGCCAGGAAAGGGTCCATATTTTCTTAGGTATTGTCTGGAAAAACTCCTAATTCTGAGCAAAATAGAAGAAAAACTAAAGATATAATAATCCTTTGGCTAGTTGGGTAGTAAGCGTGAAAAAAGAAGCTGGATGCAGTATATATATCGGTCCATAGTACTGCCGATCGCGTACTTTGGAAAGACTTATTTAGTCACGATCCCCAGTGGTGAAATACCGATGAAGATAAAAATTACTTTAACTCCGTTACTCTAGGAAACACAAGGCGTATGTGTCTGTTCGTACGGTGAATCAGATGAGTTCCCAGCATTCTACACGCCGAGGTCTGGACACCGCGCTCCTCACAGAGTGGCCGACGCTAGCAGCGCCGCTCGCCTGCTGAGAGCCTCGAGGAATTACAAACTCACTTCAGGCATCGTCGTGGCGGTCCCTATACCTAAGGAATATGCTATGGATGGTAAGGATTCTCTTCATTTAATGTATTAGATTTTACTAGCTTCGCAGGAGTACTTAGATCCCACGTTCCTTTTTTTTGGGGATGAATAAAAGATACCCTATGTCCTTCTTACTACTTCTGAAGTCCTGACTATATGTAAGCGAATTTCAGGAAGATTAGTTCATTACTTATAGCGTTGGGTGGCTAACAAACAAATGTGCAAACTTACTTTAACGTGTAATACTGATTAGTTTAGAAATGGCTGCTTAGATAATATGATAATCCGAAACACATCCCTTGCTGTAGGCTTATTGTAGCTAGATGAATTTTATAAGAATAGGTCTTATTCGTTTCTAAAACAAAAAATAACAATCTTAATTATTTAGTCGTCAACATGATTGTGCTGAATTCCTAACTTATTCAAAAGAATCCGAGGAAATATTATTTTAAAGAAAAATAAACTGCAAAATACAAAAACCACCAGTAACAAGTTTGCACGTTGGTCTGAAGGAACTCGAACAATAAAATATTAAGAGAAGGAAGAAGTTACAAAAGTTATGACTATAGAGTTGTTCTTAAGTTTTCATTGCTTTAATCTAAAGATATTAAATTTGAATTTATATGTTCAATGTGAGTGGAAATCTTCTGAATATGATGGAATAAAGTAAAATATAATGTACAGCCACGAACATTAATTTTGTAATCTATCCGTCTATTAACCTTTTACCCTGAGGTCTGTATTAGATCTCTTTTTTTCTTGGCAAAGGCCTCTTCTAACTCATACCATTTCTCTCTAAGCAATGCGACTCTTCTCTCATCAATCCACGTGACTGTACTCATTTTGTCATATTTATAAAAAATGTAATCGACTTATAAAAAATTGTAATCAATTTGGGCATATATTAGTTATTTTTACTAGCTGTTTCCTGCAGCTCCGCCTGCTTTAAAAATAGCCTATATTTAACCCCGGGTCTTCAAATATAGATAGGATAGACAGGATAGGATAGAGAGAATCCGTTCAACGGTTTGGACGTGAAAGCGTAACATACAGACTTTCGCACTTATATATATACATATATATAAGTGCAAAATATATATTGTATGGAAGTATGGATCTTTTTTAAACTTAATACCTTTCTTTTTAACAGAAAAAGTAATCGAAGAGGCTATAGAGAGTGCCTTAGAAGACGCTAAAAATAAAGGGATCCGTGGCAAAGAAATCACACCCTTCATATTGGCTGCAGTAGCTAATGTCACAGGTGGTTCGTCGCTCGCAGCCAGTATCCTTTTCAATCGAAAGCATTATACGTTTGGCAGACGTATCTTTACGGCACACTTGTCAAAGGAACAGGTTAATTTTATACAAAGGGATGTTTTTCTTTCCTTATTTATTGTGGTTTGAAATTGAGCTTAGGATCTCATGTTCCTAATTTAAATTAAACATATAAATTACTTATACATAACAAAACTACTTTTTTAAACAAAAAAGACCTCTTCTAAGATTAACACCTCAAGTTATGGGTCCATCAAAAATTCTTAATTAGAAGTCGGTCCATTGTAGCTGCGTAATTCGGTCGTAAATTAAATGTGTAGAAACTGCGACGATCTCTAAATGATAGTAGTGAAGCTAATTGCCTCAATTTCTTTCCTTAACGACTTACAGACATCGCCCTCATAAAGAACAACGCGAAAGTCGGCGCCGACATTGCCGTCGAATTTAAAAAGCTGAACAATGTAGACAATTTTAATATTGAATTCCTGAAAGGCGCAGCGCCGGCGGGAGAGGGGGACGTTCTAGTCATTGGAGGGGCCAATGTGGATAGGACCTACAGAGTCACTGAAGAAAATGTCAAGGTAAGTGGATGCATGCCTTATTTTGTGGAACTGGGGTTTTTTTCATGTAAATATGAGAAAAGTAAGACGGGAAATGGTGGTGTAGGAAAATACATAATTTTATTGTTGGAACATGCATTATACCCACAGTAACTAATGTGTTTTCTCTATTGAAAAACACCTCAACAGGTCGATAGAAGGAAGATACTATATGATGATAGACCGGATGTATGAAAACGACCAAGAATGTTTGTCCTATTTTTAAATATTTGTATTGGCAAACCTTACATAGCGCGTATAATAATGTCTTTGTTCGCAGTAATTCTGAAAATAGCAAAAAGAAGACGAATAGATGACCTGTGAATGTCAAAACATACGTAACAAACATTTGCACGGTGATGCCTATATTTTCTTTCACAAAAAGCTGTCGGTTTAATGAAAAGATAACAGGTGGGCTTCCTGCTATAATGTATATTTTAGGTGATTAATATCTTCTTTAATAGGATCCTAAACTGTTTGTATAGCTATTAAGAGCTATTAAATTACATTTTGTATTATGATAATCGAGTCGCAATGTAACTTAATGTAGGAAAGAAATAAAAAATAATAATTTTAACAAACTCTTTATTTAATGCATTTATTATGATAATATTAGCTCTCAGTCGCCTAGTGCGTACCTTCGGAAAGTTGTAACAACTCTACGACAGTAATAAACACACAATGATCAAGACAAATAAACTACAAAGGAGAATATGAACAATTCTAACATCGGGTTGTGATTCCGAGGTTTAGTGTTTTTTTCTGCAAATCAACAATCTTTATCACAGAAAATTAAGAGTTATATTGTGAATGAAGTTACAGGTTGTCTAAATATGGTTTGAGTGAGTTTCGCAAAAATAGTAGGAATGTTTTTGCTTCGAATTGGCGGGAAATATTGGGTAAATGATTATATACCTCGTAAATTTTATGCATTATCTTTATCAGAACAATGACTTGCAGAAAAAAGTTTGACAACCCTAAACTCTTTTCATGTGTAGTCACAATGAAGAAGACATTAATTTTAATGATAGTCAAAGAGTGCCTACACGGCACATACATAAATACAACAAATACGTCGGTACAGTGTCAAGTTACAAAGTGGTAGGCAGCACATCAGAGACGAGGTTCGAGTCCATCCATATCGAATTAGTTCACAATAAAAGTAACGTCAGATATACGATTTCATAAGCCAAGGCACATGTTATTTTACCGTTTTGGAAGTAATGCAGGATTTAGATTGGATCCTAACTACAAATTATTCAACTTTCCGAATATAGGTACAAATTTTAATAAGATTGGTACATTCATGTGACAACAATATTAAAAAACTATTTTTCTGCATAAATTCACAAAATATTATACCTACTCTAAGCGAACATAATTTCATACTTATTATTATATATAAGTATCTATAAATGTACGTCATAATAAGTACAAATATGTAGTTAAGTATTCGAACATTGTGTTGATTTCACATTACATAAAAGTAGATTTCAAATGAACGCTAGACACGCATGGATCTGATTATCCTTAATTTGACACAGCCATTAATTTACCTACAATCGTTTGTCTGGTTTACAGTAATGGGCTCAACCTACGTCCATAGCAATTTCTATTTAGCATTTAGTAACTTTGTTCTAGTATCAGTATGATAAATTCGTACGAAACATTTTTAATTAGTCTGCTGTAAAACAAATAATTTGTTCGCTTCGTATTGTTACAAGCATATAATTGTAGGCACTACGTCTTTTAAGCTCATATCAGTACTATTTTTGTCAATCTGTTCATGCACATTAATTCGCTTTCTACACATGTACAAATCGCGATAATATTTACATTATATGGAATTATATTTTTAATTTAAAAAAACCGTATTGAATTTCTACAGTCCGTTGTGTATATTTGGTAAATGTACCTTCCTATATGATTTACGACAGGCTTCGATCATTTTAGCAAAAAATGTAGCATTTGTCTATGAAGGAGCAGTTTCAAAGACATGCTACCGGACAGCAAACATGCTACGCCGTAGCATGTGTTTGAAACTGTAGCAATAACAGGCGTTTATTAAAGGAGTCAATAACATTATAAACTTCTTCTGTTATTACTGGCATCCCTTCATAATTCTTTTTTTGTTATCTTCAACGAACTGCGAATTTCAAGCGAATCCTTTATTATAAAAAAAATACCGGTAATTCTTGATTCGTTTTGGAACATAGAAGATTCTAAATATAATCTAACTTTGAATTAAGCATGTGTTGCTAATTAAAGCGGTGGGTATATATAATCTACTACTGTCAATACTGGTCGGGATAGGCGAATGGGTTTAAAAGATAATCAATTGATTACACTTAATTAAGACTACAAACAAAATTTGGTCTAAGTTCCAGTAAAGGTTGTTATTAATAGCCTTGCGCAATAGGTAAATACTTGTAGACTTAATGAAACCTAGTAAATTATTTTGTTGATAAAGTATAACGGTACCTTATGAATAAAGTGGTAGGGTCATTAAACTATTGGTATACCATTAAAAGTTTCTCGGACTTAGAGCTAAATAATATTTATTTCATTATTATTTTTGATTGTTAAATAATGTAAGATGCTAGTGGTCCAATAGAACTTCGCATCTATATTTGCTCACAAACTTGAACCCCTCATCCTTTTAAACTCCCTGTATACCATAAAACGAATTTGTAAAGAAATATTGAACTGCCAAGCGTAGGAACTAAACACAAGCTTTGCTCGTGGATTTCATTTCATCTAAATTATTACACATTACACTTCTTGTCCATTGCACATTTCATTTATCTCACAGGTTCATTCGGCATCAATGACACTGTAACGCTGCTTCGAGTCTCTTTAACTGTTTGAAGTCGTTTCCCACAACGATCATAACTAGAGTCACACCGAATTTCGGTAATCGAAATTGACACTAACGATGAGTACGCGCAAAAGCTGAGCTCTGCTATAATCGCATGACTCTTTCCGTGTGTACATTGATCATATGATTAGACAGCTTTTGCTTGAAGCTAAACTAACATTTAATCGATTTCGTCTTACTCATATGATCCGATTCAAGGAAGAAAATCACGTGATTCGTTTGTAGTAACCCCGCAGGAGTAGAGCAGGGCGCGCGCGCAGAGCTCACAGCTCGAATTCGGAGCGGGTGTGACGGCGGTGGTCGAGGCGCACGCGCGCACCCGCGGCGGCGCGGCGCACGCACACTGGCGCGGCGCGCAACGGCGGCAGGTCCACTTCGCACCCCGCGGACGGAAACGATCGCCATCGCCGCCCGAACAACCGCTCCAAGTAACATCTTAGTCAGATTCTAGTCGCCGCGCTGTCTGCGGCCAGTGGTCGGTATTCGCCACGAGCCAATTCTCGCATCTCACAATTATTATTCCCATTCACAGTCTTGGGACCCAGCGGTTCGTCGTGTATGCTCCGCCTCGGGCAAGGATCTGAGGCTCGGCCTAGCAAGGCTTCTCTTTCACCCGCCCGCTCGGGGCTGCCGCCGTGGGCTCGCACGCCGCCATTAGCGTTTACTGCGTTCACTATCACCGTTTGCGAGAGCGGGCCTCCGTGAATCGGACTACTATCGAGGAGCTCGCCCGCTCCGAGTTCGCTTCGTAATATCCTAATTTTCTGAATCATCTCTTTTATTTCATATCGGAGAATTCCGAGGAAGCACAACTTTAAAAATGCTATAACACAATATCCTAGCACAAATAATGCGTCTGCAGTTCGTCGTAGCCACACGAGTAGCCGTTCAGCACACGCGGCTGTGTGCGGTGCGCAGTGCACTGATGTGAAGGGAGCGGGGGGCGAGACAGCAGTCGTCGCGAGTAGCGTCGGCGTCACTGCGGGCGTGTGCGCTGGGATGCGACAGCAACTGGGTGGGAGCGTAGTCCTATTGAATGCGGCGAAGTCAGCCGGTCCTGTTACTCCACAACAACGCTGCTCTCTTTGTAGGCGATCCCAGGCCTCGGAGAAATGTAAGTCTGTATCGTAGTCTTTTGCAAGCCGAATTCTTAATTGTGGGCGTAATTCTCGACAAACTCTTTCAAACCTGAATGCCCAGTATACACCGATAGCGGCGTCGCCTACTAGCAGTGCCAATAGAGCAAGCCAATACGCGTTTAACATGCGTTCCGATAAGCGTAACGCTGCCAGGCAACCCAGCAGTTGCAGTAGACCAGCTTGAGCCGGCAAAGCAGCGTACCCGTAGAGAAAGCCGGGCTGTGCGGCCCCGAGCCCGGGCACCAGCGCGCGGCGGTAGTCAGCCAGCGCGCGACCCGCCGCCGCGCAGAACGCGAGCGCCCCCAGCAGCAGCGCGCCGTTGCACGCGTAGATCCAGATGCGGTAATAGCGCATTGCGCGGTGCGCGGCGGGGTGCGCGGGGGGCGCGGGCGGCGGCAGCGTCATGGTGGCGGGCGCCGCGTCATGGCGCCGCCCGCGCCCGCGCCGCCGCCACGCGCCGCGCCCCACGCCTCTGTAACATAACCAAACACAACTATAATTTTCATATCACTTAATAATACTCACGAATGTCGAATTTCGACAAATAGACAAGAAAATCTGTTGTTAAAAAAATCTAATGGTTGATACTGCCAGAGAAATCGAGATTCCCACAGAAATGAGATAATTGCCACGGAGGGTAAAATTCTAATATTTATAACATATATAAAAACTGTGTAGGTATTATAAGTGAGTTCTTATCATCGAAGGTAGGAACAATACAATACAAATACTCTCTATTGCACCAAAACAAAAATTAAACACAACAAATATACAAGAAAATGAGGTACAAAGGCGGACTTATCGCTAGAGCGATCTCTTCCAGTCAAACCTTAGGGTGAAAGGAAAAATGTAGACAGGTCCCATAATCAACGACGAAACCATCAAGAGTGTTTCGAGTAGGGTAATATGCCTGATACATGATATGATTGTTATGTAGTTGTCTCACGATTGTGGCGTGTGTATGATTACTATTCAACTTTTGTTAAGCTACTTTGGATCTATCTGTGAGGACCTGTAGTGGCTCACTTGCTTTGTATAATTTTTACCTTACTACTTTTATACAAAAGAAGATGTTGGTATTCCTAATAATACGCAGAGTATCGAAGAGATACTCCTTGAAAGTTATACAGGTATATATGCCGACTCAGATGAAGAGGTGGAAGCGATGTATGAGGACATTAGTAGAGCCATACACGCTTCCAAAACCTTCTTTACGGTGGTTATGAGGGATTTTAACGCAAGACTCAGCGATCAGCAATGGGGAGCTCAGGGTGGGGCAATTAGGATATAGGCAGCGAAATAAGCGAGGCCATATGCTGGCTGGCTTTTTGAAGAAGGAGGGGCTCTTATCGCTATTAACTCTTTCTTCAGGAAGCCACCGCAAAGAAAGTGGGCCTGGCCCTAAGCCCACTTAGAAGGGTCAAGCTCCAATATAACAGGAGATAGTCTTCATCTTGTCGACTAGGAGAGAAATATTCAACGAAGTCTCTGTGATCAGCAAGATAAAAATCGGAAGCGATCACCGGATTGTAAGGGGCATCTTGAATATTGATCTCAGACGAGAGAGAACTCGTCTATACTCTGACCTTCTCAAACCTATATTTAAAAACCAAGAATCCTTTCAGTTAGAGCTGTCAAATCGCTTTGCATGCCTTGAGGATTGCGTTTCTGTGGACGAGGTTAATAACGGGTTCGTAGAAGTTGTCCCGGCGGTGTGAAAGAAGATCTTTAAATCCCGTCCCAAAAATAAACCTCAAAAATTCTCACCTCAGATCTGATGGCTAAGTGACGGTCCAGATGGTGCTGCAGACCTCCGAAGACGCCGACGTCTATCGGCAGCTCAACAGATAAATCTTTACAGAACGACACTCAATCCTTCAAAACAGAACGTATTAAGAAGACGATAGAGCAAAACAAAGACTCCAAAGTGTTTGGAAAAGTGGAGTATATTGGGCAGAGCCGACTGACCAAGCTGAAGACGGAGGACGCCAATGTGGTATCGACAAAAGCCGAGGTGCTGAGGGAGATAAAGAGGTTTTACGGACAACTCTACACTTCAGTAGCCAACCCCATAGGAAGCTTGGCCAAAGATCCAAAAGCCAAGCTTAACCGACACTATACTGAAGATACTTGCTATTGAAATTGTTTTTGGAAGTCAGTTTGATGGGTACTAACCACAAGATAAATCATATAAAAAAACAGAATTTTAATACAGATTTTTTTTTTTCAATTGTGTTGGTCAAGTAGCTTTTTTGTGTACCCCTCCGTTGATATGAATTTTGAATGAAAGTATACTTTATCGCATATCTTGCAAAAATTTAAAAAAAATATCTGATTAAAGACAGAACAATTACAAAAGCGGACTTATCGCTAATGCAATTTCTTCCAGTCAACCTTAGGGTAGAAAGGTAATCCCAGCTTACAACAAAATGCACGAGAAGTTCAGATAGAGCTTAAATGTACATATGTACTAACATAAATTAATATATAGAAACGTACATAAATATATAAGATGGAAAATTAAATACAAATACTTTTAGTGCTAAATAATTAAGTCATATAAAACAGATTTATGTTGGTTTCATAAATTTCTACACGCTAGTTTCGAGAAAATCGAACTTTTTTGTTTTTACTGAATAGTAATAATTGAGACATCCTGTAATGGTTTTCCTTTTTTATTTTACCTCTTTTTTGCTGCCAATACTGACAAAAGTTGTAAAACTTATTTAGTCTCTCTCTATCACAAACGGAATGAGAAAAATAACAAATAAATTCCATTCAAACGTAGTTTGGGGAGAGAACATCGATAGATTGTTACGATGAATAAGCGTGCGCTTTAAGTTATAAAAAAAAATAGTCGTGATAGGGAAATTGAAAAATAAAACTATAGTGTTGATTTTTAAATTTTGCTCGTGGTACTCCTCTTTGGCCTTAATAAACGACCCCTCAAAATAATTTTACTTAATAAAAATCAACTTTAAATACTCATAATAAGAGTAGATAACTAGTGATAGCTTGTTTATTAGACAGGAGTGTTATTGTACCTTAGGAAGGTAGTGTCCATTTCCAATCATCCATACTAATATTATAAGTACGAGAGTCTGTCTGTTACCCTTTCACTGCCAAATCGCTGAATAGATTTTGATTAAATTTAGTATAAATATAGTAAAAATAAGTAAAAAAAAGTTAAAGACCCGGGATCAAACATAGGCTACTTTTGACACAGGCGGAACTGCGGGAAACAGCTAGTAAATAATAAAATGAACAATACTTACAATCCGCCACCCGTTCCGTGGGCGAGAGCCCTGGCTAGTCACAGGAGGGGCCTCGCTACTCTGATGAGGGCTCCTACAACGCCGGTGTGCGTCCTGAAACAAAATAACCATTAATTCTTGTCTTATATCATAAATAACCATTTATTACTATTTAGGGTTCTGTATCCAAAGGGTAAAACGGGGCCTTGATAATAAGACTCCACTGTCCGTGTCCATCCATTTGTCATCAGGCTGTATCTCATGAACCGTGATAGTAGTTGAAATTTTCACAGATGATATATTTCTGTTGTCGTTATGTAGTAAAAAACATATCTAAGCATATTATGTAACTGTTTGTTGTTCCCTTAATAAATAAATAAAACAGAATAAAATAAATATTTAACGAGAGTCCCCTCGTACAACAAACATGTTTTTTGCGGTTTTTACAGATAATGGTACGGAACCGTTTGAGTGTGATATTTTTTCTTGTCTGTTTTGTAATGATGCTTTAATGGATTTAGATTTCTATATAATCTCCCTGTAAACTTTCCATACTGTTATAGAATTAAAGGTAGGTACTTTACGACGCAAAAATAAATAAATAGGTATCGGTCCACAATTACGGTGAACCTACGTAGAAACCAAAAATTACAATTGAACGTTGAACCTATTCCTTTTTTGAAGTCTTAAAAGAGACAACACATCCCAAAGCCTGTAAAATAATATATCTTGTGCTGACCTGAAACAGCCCAGGGGCCAAAGGGGCTACCCCTTTAAATAAAATAATAGTTAAATTACGAAACAATGCTAAACATGACTCTATGCCGGACAAAAGCTTTGACTAATTCCACGGAAGGTATGAATAACAAAAGCGAAAGGCCGCAGTTGTTTACAGTTCTTTACGTCTAACATCTTGCACATATAGAATTTTCATGAAACTCGTTACTTTGATCATATTTTTTTCTATATTAACATGATATTAGTAATGAGAATACTAACCTCCACATTAAGGTTGTTTGGTAAGTCTTTATCAACTAAATTTTATTTTGGCTCGTTCTACCACCATCAATATTGATAAGCGAAAAGGAACAAAATATTTTTTCTTTTTATATCAGTTAGTTCAACGAACTCATTGTTATATAAATATGAAAACAACATTTAAATAAATAGCGTATTACTTAGATAAGTTAGTCGTAATGCCAGTTATCATTCGTCAGAGCACACACAGCCTTTGTTACAAGTTGCTTAATCTGATGAACAAGTACAATGTTCGTACCGGCGACACAATAGCTGGGAACTTTAGCTACAGTACCGCAAAACCGGGAGAGCATACATTACGAGGAAGCGCATTATATTTGTGAAGCAAAGGCAAATGCATTATATCTGAAAATCTACTAGAACACTCAAAAAATCGCAAAATAATGAGAAAAGACTTGTGGTTTTTTACTACGGGTACCTATACTCGTATCTAGATGGGTACGATTATGACATGTCATCATATAAATTCCATGCTAATGTTTCAATTGTTTTTTTGTTGAACGATACTAATCCTCGCGTATCAAACGATAGATTTTTTATTTTACGCCTGTAGAAATTGACGTAAACTATGTTTCTTGTACCCTATTAAAAATCCTAAGAATGAAAATATACACCGTGATTGTAAAAAACAAACAACGGTAAGCTGCATGTTAGAGGACCATTATGTTCGTTCAAAATAAATAATTAGGTCAGTCGGCACAAACTGTACAACTTATTTACATTTCCCCTTCAATTGTTTTAGACATTTATTTTTTGTACTTACCCAAAGTATAAAAAATTCGGTTAACCGGGAGACGGATAAACATTCCGTGCTGAACTCTTGGAATTGTATCCTATTGCAAGTTCTTTAAAGTAACTTTAATTGTTTAACGTTATTAAGTGTTTGCTATTACACCGGTACCATGTACAAATTTCGCCCAACTCAAGTTCAATTCTTGAGAACTAGCCCGTTACAATCTTAAACAAGTTGTACTGCACCGACATGAGAAATCCAGTGTTTTCACTTGGCACCGACCGAGTCTATCCCGGCAGTCCTGGCACACGTGCTCAGAATTCAGCAGTTTGGTAAACTTGCGAACTACTGCCATGTATCTGTATTGGTTGTCTGTCCTGTAAACGTTTCACGACGTGTGCGGATTCCCAAAAACTTGCAATCATACAAATAATGTATAAAAAATTAAGTATGCCGCATTAAAATAAAAATTTAATCACTATTTCGTCAACGCCTTTTCCGGTTGCGTCCTCAGCTAGTTGTTACAGATAATTATAATCTTCATCATCATAATCATTTATTTTGTCAAACACAGGTAGCATAGACGTTAGTATAGTATAAAGTTCACTGTGCGCACCGTTAAGTATACAATTTTTTTTGTTTTAGTTTCAGAATAACAAACAATAAAAATACTGTCATACAATTTTATTCAAATAAGACATTTATCATCGCATTCATAATATTAAACTTATTAATCAAATTATGTTTAGTATAATTAAAAGTGATTTGACTATTTATTTGTTTATTAGATATTTGACAGTTAGAGAAATATATTTACTATTATGTATACTTATATAAGATAATGATAAATGTCATAAAGTCATGATAGATAATATTAATAAATTAATGTCAAGTTTTATTCTATAATTAATTAAAATGTCAAGTAAAATTATTATTAAAATATTACTCCACACTATAATATGCTTCGTCTGTTAGCAAGTCTGATAATAAACATTTGAACTTACCAATTTCGTCGCACTGGCGAATATGTGGTGGTAACTTATTGTAGAGTATAGCTATACATACTTTTGTGGAGAAATGTTGTCTTTGTTGTCTAGATATAGAGTTTATCAGAGCGACGAGACAAGGTTCTGCTTAAAGATCGTTTAGCAATAGGGATGTACCTACATGAAAATCTCTATTGACCTACAAAAACGTAAAGACAACTAAATAAATATACTACTCTATACTAGTCTGACGTGTTTCATACCACTCTTATACAATGCAGTAGATTTAACCTTTCCAAAATCAACATTAAATTCATTTCGGAGGTAAATGTCAAGCAGTCTCGTAGGCCTGCTTCATTGGTCTTAATGTCAGTTGGTAGCTATTTTCAGAGTGCTATCCTTCGTTCCCTGCAGAACTCCTCGCCATGTGAACACAATAAACGGGATATTTACATGAAACTTCATCTAGTTGTAATGTTTATAAGTAACTCTTGTATGGAGAACTTTACTAGTTAAACCACTGAACCGATTTGGCAGAAGTTTCATATGGGGATAGGACTACAGTATTAGACATATACGCGGAATAAATTTTAAATTTGACAATGATTAAAATGAATGGTCTAGACTATTTGTGGTATTGAAACAACAAATACTCGTAATTGGTAAGAAAATATGTTCCTATCGAACCAAATATGTAGGTACTACGATTTTAAACAATAATTGATTAATACAAACTTTTTGCGCCGCACAAATATTCTATTTTTGTTTTATTTGGCTGGTAGTAAATGCTTTTAATATTAAGTGCTTACGCCAATATCGAGAGTAGATTTTACTAATGGAAAAATATTTTTTTAATAAATGTTTTGTAAACTTCAAAAGCATTCTGTGCAAGTTTTATTTTGTACATCATAGTATCTACAGAACAACAGCCGAGGTCAACTCCCTGCTATTTGAGTAGCTCTGTGGGAAAGCACTATGCAGAGTGACAATTTTTTTTCTATTTATCTTCATAACTACTTTAACGTAACTTGTTTTACGAGTAACATCTACAGAATTAAAGCTACAGACTCCATCATATTGCTACAAAAAGTTCTATGTAACATAAAGCCTCATTTACAATAGTAGGGTATAATAGCCCCTCAGCGATAATATCAAAAGAGGATCAGCCAAAGTTTTTGAAAGAATTTAAAAATTAAGATTTGTCATTTTTTACGAACCTATTTACGTAGGTAAGGTTTTTAATAATCGTCCAGTGCTAAGAATCATTTTAGCTCTCATTTTCTCTCTTAAGGTTTGGTGCCCCTTTTGGGCGCCAATTTCAGAACAGTTTGGACATTTATTTCCGACACTCGGAGACCGTATTTACCGATTCCAAGCTACATCATTTGTTAAACAAGTTATCGACAACTTTTATTGAGTACATAATAAATATGTATTTGATATCTCAACAAAATACATAGAACAAATATTCCAATAAGACTAAAAACCACTAAAAATAATTCGATCAAAAGGGTCAGTCAAAAACATCATTCTACTTCAAAACCTAAATGAAAAAGTCAATCTAGTCGATAGTTTGTCGGATATTAAGCCAATGGATCCATGTTTAATCGCTGCAAACAGCGCCTCGCCCTGAATAGATTGGACTGTCAACAGCTTTATGACAATTTAATGCGGCTACGAGCTGGAGGCCCGACTACGTGCATTTTATTGCGCCTGTAAAATCTTTTGTTTTGATTCACAGTTTGTCACCAGTTTTATTTACATCATAAATTACTATTGCTTCATTTTTCAATTTTCATTTTAAAGTAATATTTCAATGGTTGGTTGAGATATTTTAGTATAGACAGCTAGCTATTTTGTAGGTAGAATTATAGTAAGATCAGGGTTTATATGATAACCTATTTCAAACAGGTTAATTGGTTCAGAAAATAATTAAAATATCTTTTAATAAATAGAAATTGCTATTGCGATAAGGCCGCCTTTGAGCAAGGTTATTTTTCTTGTAATGCTTGTATTTAACATTGTATCCTTGTTGTGCAATAAAGAGTTTTTGTAATTGTATTGTAATAGGTATCAGAAATTTAAGACTATTTCGTTTTGTCTCCAGATCAGCTAATAAAAGACTTTAAAAATGATCCTCAGGCTGATAATAACAAGGTGTCATTGCTGTGTCCATTGTTATTCAACATTTCGGCAATGTCCTCAAATTAACTGCGAATAAAGAACACTGATACAAATGACATAGCTCAAGATTTAATCGATAAAAATGCTAAAAAAGAAAGCGATTGACGACGTTAATACTCTTTAATCTGAACGTAATTAGGAGGCTAGACATTGAGCATATAAATAAATACACTTATCTATTTAAATAAATAAACGTTGAATTAACAAGCGCAATTAAATTCGAGTACTAAACGCGTTTTGTAATAGATTCACAGCAGCGCTCTATTAACCGGATCTATGAAATATCTAACTCGGGAACAATAGTCGTAACTACTGACAAACAAACTTGTTGGATGAGCAACGCGAGGTCGGCGCGAATCGAATACCAAACAAACAGAGGTAAAGTGATCAAAAGTTGAATTGCATGCGAAATAAAACGCGATAGCCGATGGATAGAAGAGAAAACAATATTGATACAGAAAAGTTACTAGGCACAAAATGAAAACATACCGATGTTTATCCTTTATTATTCTAATTACCTATGTGAATTGCCTATGATATGACTTGATATGGACTAAATACTAAGTATAATACACCCTAAGCTCGCTGGAGCAATTTCTTCCAGTCAAACGACTGGAATAGATATCGCTCTTGCGATAAGTCAGCCTTTGTCCCTTTTTTTCATGATATTTGTTTTGTATTTTTTTTATTTGGAGCTTAATGCTCCGTCAGAGTATTATTTTGTATAATCTGAAAGTATTGTATTCTTACATAAATTTCTTAATATATTGTCGGTATTGCTTGTTAAAACTCTTGTAAGTTTTTGTACGCAATTTGATACGGTTTGTGGTTTATTCATTTATTGTGAAAAAGGATATATTTCTAGGACCCTAGGTACATCTATAGTGACCTTAACTGCTATATCGATAATGTATCTAAAAGGACTGCGCTTGTTTTGTCGTAGTGAATATTGAATAATTTAAAAAATAACTTTTTTTTAATGTTCTTTTGTATGTGTTATTAAAAATCCAAATTTTAATTCTTCGTATAACTCATATGACTGTAATTAAAAACAGTCTGGTATATATTCTTTTGTTCTGTGCCTAATAATTAATTTGCCGCTGGCCAGGAGTTAAAACAGAGTTCCACAATGTTTGAGTGACCGAGGTCGGACCCGTCTCTTTATCTGACTAGTGACGCGGGTCGAGTAAAATTAGATGAACTCTCTAATCTAACATTGTGTCTACTGTAATAAAAATATCTTTGTAGTATGTTCTTGCGATCCCTGAAACATTCAAGAATGTTATATTTTAGAAAGAGTTAATAATATTCACATTCTAACTGAAAACCTAAAGTCAACATAAAGTTTTCTGTGCCAAAGACTTCATTGAATGCCAAATCATAAGTAATAACTGTTGCGGCCAAGGCCAATACGTCCTACATTTCTTGCTACGCAGTAAGCGTGTTTTAAAAATTCTTAACATTGCTACATTTGAAAGAACCATGAACACGGCAAGTAGACAAAAAGGAACATTTTTAATAAAGAAGTGACCTTTTAATTTTTGGGCACCCTCATTAAGCATTTATTTAAACTTAATTGTACTAAAAACTTAATTGTATATGGCAAAAAAAAAACTTAATGCTAAAAGCATTATATAACAGCCAGCCTTTGCGTCAAGCAGAGATCTTAAATGTGGGTGTAGAATTTGACATGTGCAATAACAGTTAAATATTTTGAATTTGATTTTTTTTTTTATAAAATCCCAAAATTATAAAAAAACTTAGTGTTACTAATCAATAAGGAATTAAGAAAATAGAGGGAAGACAGAGGCGCCAAGCGGTACTCTGAAAATCTATGAACCTTCTACGAGTAGCTACGAGTCCTACACTCGCAGAAGCGTGCGGGGTCTACGAAAGTTTTGTAAAGTAGACATTCAATCAATTAATCTAAAAATGTTTATAATTTTCGTTTTATGTCGCGGACTATACCTACGTCAAAAAAATCTTTTGGAATCGCAAAATACAATTCTTTCTCTCACATTCTCTCTTCAGACGAGTGTCATAAGAGGGAACTGCAAAAAATACTACTTGTGGCATATAATTTAGTTTCCTGGTGGCGGCTATGTACAGTATTTCTAAAGAAACTTAAGGTTAGGCAGACTGTCATTCATATTATCTTTTACTCATATACTTGCAACAAAATAAAAAATAAAACATTTTTTTTATTCTGGGTCTCAACTGCGTTATCTGAAGCAGTTCAGAATTTCTGACGCCAGGATGTGTAACATGATAATTAACCTTGCAATTCACTCCATAAGCAAGCTTGTACTAAACCTTTAATTTGCCTGTTTTTAATTCATAAATAATAATATCAGATACGGCAAACAGCTATCTAATACAGGAAATTGGTTCTTCATTATTCCATCATACAATGAGCCAGGGAAATTCACGGAATATCCCCTTATACCGAAGTTGACCTCATTTCTACGTGAAGGCATCATTATAATTTACACAGCTCTAAAGGTGCCGATTTTCTGAAATATTCAGTAGGATGATTTGAGAAAACATTTCTTTTTCGAGATCTGTTGAAGTTTCTTCACTCGTTTTGAAATAAGACTGTAATAATATTTTTTTGATTTTGATGAAATTTAGTATGAATATAGTTGGAATACCCGGGGTCAAACATAGGCTACTGATTAACGCAGGCGGAGCTGTGGGAAAAAGCTAGTTATAAATATGATAACACCAACAGTCAGAGATTTTGTCACTGCCCTTCCGGGTAACATTTTCGGTCGAGTGAAGACGCAAGCGAAACTAGTAAATAACGATAATTTTCTTGTCTTACGAGACGATGAAGAGAATATAAACGGACTTTGTTCTATCACCGTGTAATAGGGGAACACACTAATTCTCCGAAATATCCTGCACTAGCAGCCCGTCCCGACTTCGTCCTGGTTATAAAAATTATGTAATAGGTTAAAGCAAACCTGTTAATTGGTTTCAATGATGTATCTTTTCTTAAATGTATGTAAATGGTGCAATAAAGTGTTCATTCATTCATTCAAACCACTTCATTTAGCATATCTTTCAAACCCAGCCAAATCTCCCTGAAAATGCTTAGTTCTTATTTACCGATGAATACAGTACGTATTCATCTCATGTCAAGGTGGTGAATTCCGCCACCAAAAGTGTTTCCAAGGAAGATCGAAACAAAAGAATCAATCTTTACGGCTCTATGGGCCTATACCTCTACTATATTGGAGGCATATTAATATCCTTCGCAGTACTAATAACTTTGTGTATGCGAAATTTCAAGAAGATTAGTTTTATAGGTGAAGCATGAAGTGATAACAAAGAAACAAGAAAACAAACTCACGTTCGCTTTATAATATTAGTTACAATACTTCGAATCTCGGAGTAATCTCTTCGTTCGTGAAAACAGTACATAAATATCAAAAACAAACAAATAAAACTAAACCTATTTGAACTGCATTACGACTAGCAATGTCACATTTACAATCAATAAAGTAAAGCGCAAATAAAATCTCAATAGTGCTCGTCGTGTCTTTATTGCAACGACGAATCAAGAGCAAAGTGATGTTCCGATACTAAAGAAAACATTGTAACTTCGCGTAGGAGCATCTGCTGGCAGCCCGCCAAATCCTATAGAGCCTTCGAGCTTCCTTACGACCTTGCCACTGATGACGTACCTAGCTGATTGCTCAATGAACACCTAAATTTATATTCAACTTAGATATACGAATGCTTCATACAAAAGTATCGTATGTTTCTTTCAATTCTTTTCTAGTTTGTAGTTTTCTAGCCTAATTTCAATCATACACATACCGTCTTGTTTACATTTCTTTATAATGAAGGCAAAGTTTAAGGACAGTCAATAGCTATTTTGACTTAAAAAATGAAAAAAAAGGCCTTCTTAATACAAAATGTGAGATAATAGTATCAGAAACAGACAGAAAAAGTTTACTGCTGGACATTAAACACCGTTCGCAACACTGGTCGATCACGAACGGTGTGTGTCCTGCGTCTTCTTCTCAGATGGCTGGGTGGTCGTCAAACTAAGCATATATCCTAGTTAATGTCCAATTGTTTAACTTCATTACAATAATGTAAAGGGCGGACTTAAAGCCAAAAGGCTTTTTCTACCAGTCAACCAGAAGGTGGTGCGGAGAAAATAATATAATTTGAAGGTAAGTGCAACGAAAATTTTGTCATTTTATTGAATATTTTATAAACAATAAAAAAATAATACTAAGTAGACTAAATAAAACATATAATAAACGTATTTACAATATTTAAATAACTACAAATACAAAATGAATAAATACATAAACTACATGCATACAATACGTACCCTGCCTATTACCACACCTGCAAATTAACCCACTGAGGAATCGCACGTTCTTTGACTTAGCTCATTATTATAAGTTTTTAAAAAAATTATGTTTGTGTTTCATAAATGTTTAGGTTCGAAAAACGTCACATAATATTTAAGAAACAGATATCTATCTAAACAAAGTACCTTTTAAAAACAAGTTACCTTATTTTAGTACAGAGTTCGCTTAGCATTAGCCAATTAATAAATTAATTTACTTTTATATTTGTTATTTCACTAAAAGCATTTCAGCGGGCCGTCATAAATGTGGGTTGCAAAGCCCCATTCCTTAGCACTGAGTAAAGCGAAATAATTTTACCAAAATATTCCCGTCCTTTTTGAAGTATTTCAATTTAATTCACTAATTTGAAACTTTATCAGGTACTAACCTATAATTATTGAGTAATATAATACGGGTACATTCTCAAAATATCTTGTTACTGTTGTGATTACTGTTTTCAATGATAGGTATAATTTTAAACCATGAACTTAGAAGGCATCTCGTCTGAAATAAAGATCTTTGATAAAAAGTTTGTTTTGATGGATTGTACGGAATGTTAATTTAAAAAAAGAATGAGTTTGTTTACGTTATTGACTTTTGTGGTTGCAATGAAACCAAACGGGTCTATATAAAAAAATACCAGTTGATGCAGATTAAACTTTTACGATTTCACACACCCTTTACCTACTAGTGCTAGTACATAATAAATACTTACTGCCGTAGGGGTACCTGGTAGGGTATGCACATTTAAGTAATAAATGTACACACAGTATCGTGTGTTAGCACCTTTTAGATTTTATGGACGACATGCAAATAGGATAGCCTTGGGTCAACGTGTCAAGGCTTATTGTATTTATGCCTCTGTAATCATGCAAACGGAATGGGCATACTCGGATACATATACTCACAAACATAACACACAAACGTCCACTATAAAAAAGACTATGTATGCTACTTAACATGTGATGTTTTTATTTGCTACGGAAATCTCGTAATGCCCAACCAATTAAATCTCGAAACAATAGAGAGCAGTCACGATCACGATATGATTAAGTTAGTAAACGGTTATTATCAGTGGTCGGATAATCGGGCGCTAATATACCTAAACTTAATTTTTACTCCTACGAAAGAATAATAATAAATTACTTAAAGTTGTTTTTACGAAATTGTTTAATCCCGGGAATAAATAATAATATTATTCTTTCTAGGAAAGTAGTTTAGGTATATAAGCGCCCGATTATCCGATCACTGATTATTATATATGTTTATAAAATCTATAGTATCCTATATTATAAATGAATAAATAAAACATAACAAAATATTTATGATTGCCTCATAAATATCGACAATGGGACAACTTCTTATACCCGCAAACCGTAAATCAACAGATAAAGGTCGCCTCTCTTAAAAAGATTCGAATTCCCCGTGTTCTTGCTATTTATCAACGTTACAAAATTATATTAACCTGTCTCGAAACTTGATTAAATGAGACGGAGCACCGCCGGATTATATGAATGATGATGGATGGCCGTGCGCGTGCCTTTTCTTATTCTGCGGTGTACTTTGCCTAAAACATTGTGTAGTCCTCGATCCAGCACTTTGCATTTTGCTTTTGCCACCCTTTCGTTCCCCCGACACACTCCTGTCTAGGAGCTGTCGTGTATATCAATTGATAACTTTGATCAATGACTCGGCTTATTCTTACCTATAATATACCAAAAATATTAGCAATTTTCTCGACAAATTTTTATAAATTGGTTTTCTAAGAAAAAGTCTCGATGGGAATGGATATGATCTTTAAAAAGCATCAATTAACTCCAAATGCAGCTAAATAACACTTAAACATACCTTAAGTCGCAACATATTTGCAGGGTTACCGCTAAGACTAGGAATATACTTTTAAACCTACTTGAACTTGCTTGGCGTGTTTGTTGCCAAACTTTTGTCACTGAATATCAATCGACATCAGATCGCAACTACCCAAAACTAAAAAGGTTGAATTTCAAGCAAGTTGAGCAATCCCTTTGTTCTAAGGCAAAAAGTGAGGAAAATTACTAACGGGTTTCTGAGATTTGCGACAGTATTTAAAGAATATATTTATATTTTTTATTGTACGTTAAAGTTTATTATATACTTGTATGTATACCTTCTAATACCTATTCTATGTTATGTAAATACAGTCTTCAAAAGACTGTTAACATGGCATCACTCCACTCATCATTGTACAACCTTTAAAAAAACTCTGCTTTTATCCATACCCCATTGAACAGAGGGTCTATCCACAAATCCAATGTACTTAATGCTACATTTTACAACCACATCTATACTGCGACATGAAAATATTACCGTATTATGTGTTCAGAGTACTGCCGCACATATTTCAAACGTAGAGTAACAATGGTATTCGCCACTGCAGCCCAGTAATGAGTTCGTATAATAGGCTTAAACAGCTCTATCTCAGTAGAATTAGCAATATTAAATTTCGCCTATTACAAATAATGCGCTCCGGGAATGCAATCGTCGTTGGCCCGGCTCCAGGTCCAATCGGAAAATGACAGAGATTCACGCCTGTACGAGCGTTTTCGCTGCATAGTTTCTCTCTATTAAAGCCTTAACATAAATGCAACTAAATAACGAGTATTGGCCCGGAATGTTGGTTTAGGTGGTAACGACTCAATTTTACTACTATTCCGATTGTTAGCTTTTAGTGTTATGTGTGTTATTTTAATGAAACTATTCAGGACAACGAGGTTTGGTAGTCCATAACGGTTTATTACGACCGGTATGTACTTAGTGTTAGTTGGTTAGTTCATCGACATATGACACCAGTTTTAGAAGATATCGTTAGCAGATCGAACAATTTTGAATCATATCGTGCTTTTAGGATCTCGCATGATAGTTAATGTCACTTTTATTACGAAACACATGTAACATTTATTACGAAATGCTCACATTGCAATTGTATTTGGACTACTCAATTCTAATTATCCTTCAAGCGAACAATTATCTTCAGAAATGTCAAACATTGTGCACCAACTGATCTAAGTTTGTGGACGTTGCGGTTAGAGCTATCGGAGTAACGTCGAACTTATACAAAAACCCAGACTACGCTTCCGACTTTTAACTAAAAGCGGTGACCGCATCGAGATCCCACGATCCTCTCCGCTCACCGCTAAGCCGAACCAGTCGATGTGGGATCACGAACTACTTACTAACGATAAAATATAGAAAACCTGAAAATGTATTCATGCCTGACAAGGTTTTCATAATAAGTTTTCTTGAGAACATCCGTAAAGAAGTAGGTGGTAACTTGCTAGTCTTGCGCTAGTTAGCTGATCTGGTGCTAAGTTCGGTAACCAGCCAGGGCCAGCTTAGGAAATGGGTTTTCCCTGAATGGTTTTCATTAATATAATATTGTTGACTTATTATAACAATTAAGTAAAGTTGCCAATCTTGAAAAATCATAACAATTATGAAGATGTACTTCTAAATCCATAAAATGTATTAAAATAGATTGAAAATAAATGGTAATTTTAAAGCTTTTCGAATATCCGAATATTAGACATTATCGTCACGTGTAGCCGCGACCTTCAGTACCAAAAATAGTCACGCGCTCAATTAATTAGAGGACTTAAATCTCCATCGCAATACAACCCGCCTCCACAAACTTTGCCTTTAAATGAAATTTACTGTCTGTCCGATAACCGATAACGATGTTTTTAATGGATAGCCCCAAGGTACACAATTCATCCTTACTACTTTTAAATTGGCATTTAAAATTAAACGTCTTAATAAAAAAAGTATTAAGTTCTTGGGTTACTTTACATTTATTGCTTGAGAAATAGTACATTATTGCAAAGGCAGCGAAATAGGCAATTGCAGGTCGAGTATGAGTTTGAAGGCCGAGCCGCAAGCGAGGACTTCAATGATACGAAACAGGCAATTGCCATTTCGGCCGAGGCATATATAGTGCTTTTCTTTAAAAAATGCAAGGAAATAAAAAAGGGCCTTTTACATAATAAATTTTATTTTATTAACAATATAACAAGGAACTCCGCTTTACCGCCAATTTTTTATTTTTATTTTACAGTTTGTGCCGAAAGGGAAACGCATCTGTGGCTATACAGCCACGAGAACGCAATGTGTACGATAGATGAAAGAGTTCTAAATTCAAACAGCACAGAGTTTCATACAATATTGCCGGCGCGCTTTTCGTTCCAAATTCAAAGAACGCGCCGGGAAGTGATTTTGGTTTTTCAGTCTACGTTAATATGATACTTCGCGTGTTCTTTATTCAAAAGTAATGACAATATTTCCGCGCATGTTTAAGAAAACTAATTTTAATGGTTGTAAAATAAGCGTTAAGTCTTGGTTACGTCCCTGTTCACTATTATGAAAGTTTAAAAAGATGATGTGATGTTAAAAGAAGTCATACTTATAATAAAACAAAACTGGCTGTCCTCCACGGTTTTATAAAACCTACATCGTTCCCCAATGATCAGATTTTCATATGCAGAAAGAATAGTTCAAATCCGACCGCTGCTGTTCTAACAAATAAACAAACTGTTCAGCTTTATTATAATTAGTACATATCGATTTCGTCCATTCTTGTCTGTACTTTTAAACTATTATGATAATGATTCTATTTTCAAAAATTAAAAAGTATTATAGTTAAATGAGTCGTTTACCGCCTACTTCTCCAAACGACGACAAGAGCACACACTGCTCTCTCTCGCGAGCTTAAACTCGTAACAAAGAACTAAACTGTTACGAGTACGATCAGGAATTGTACGAGTAAGAACGTCGTTATATAGGGTCGCTCCACACTTCACGCGAGAATCTTGCCGAGAAAAGTGACAGCGTAGAGTGATTTTTGGTTTTGGCCTATTAAATTGCTCTCGGCTCCTTTTACTCTGGCGAAAAAACCGACAACAATCAGAGAACACAGCGGGAATAGGACTAGAGCAAGAGCAGGCTCCACATGCACGGTTATCGTGCAGTTCTCGCGTCCTCGTGGGATCCTCGCGTAAATGTAAAGCGGCCATTACGGCTAGCTTCTCTTAAAATTTATCTCTCGCTTTGTTTTACAGTCAGTAGAGTATTTTGTGCAAGAGTTCCGAAGTACTCTAATTACAGTGTTTCAAGCAAACTAACCGGTTTAGTGAGGACTACTTTGATGGATACCCATTCAGTGTCAATTATCCCAAACGCTCAATCACAAAGTGAATGTGAGCTTGAAGTTTACAATCGTAAGGGATCGTTATGTGAATAAATATGGTTACAAAATAATTACCTGTGAGTAACAAACGGCATTAATACTGATATTTGTAGTTAAATTGTTTCAAATATGATTTATTACTTACGATAAGTTAAACCCCCCGAGTGATGACAAATTTTGATAACTCATATTGCATTTCCATTACTCCATCTGAAGTAGGTACTACCTACTTTGCAGATTTACTCGAAGGAATAAAGTGCTTAATATTAAAACTTTAAAAAAAATACTCTGTTTGGTGTGTGTGTGTGTGTGTGTGTGTGTGTGTGCTTGTGTGTGTGTGGGCATGTATGCTTTGTGGTTATCCGAATTCTAACAATTATAAACAATGATTTAATTTCAATATTATGATTTCCCAGATGTGGGTAATAAAGTCATATTATATTGTATGTCCTGTATCTCTGTTCGACTAGTGTTTTAACGACACCGACAACTTAATTTTTAAAGACTGGTTTAAGTTTAGAAGGCTTTTGGTATTATAAAACTTGTACTTAAAAACTTTTTCATCCCTGGCCACCGAAACCTACGCTATTATAATTTATGAATGACGATAATGAGTGGGCTTGGGAGTAGAAGTGCTCAATATATACAATATTGGCTCACGATATATCATATCCATTACATCACCAAGTATCGATATAAAAATCGATACTTTTTATTCGATATAAAAAAATCGTATTGACAAAACAAGACAAGACGCACTTTACATCTTTACTCTATGGTTTCCGTCGCAAGATATGACCAATCAGCGCACCCTTCACCTGCCACCACCGCTGCGATACTATGTTTCGTAATACATTCTTTCTTTCATTTCATTCGTTCCGGGTAAATGGCTGCTGTCAGCTGTCACTAATTGCAAATAATTCGTGCTTGCTCATATCGTGTATTTCGGTTAGGATTAATTCACTAACATTTCACTTCACTTCAAGTTTTTTTTATTTTTACCTACTATAACACCAGACAAGAAATAATTCAGTAAAAGTGGAATACGAACGCTGTGTTTGATAAAGTAAGTTATTTACAAGTTGTTTATTTATAATTAGGTTTTATGTAAAATTTCCTGCATTACTTTATACTTTATGTTATGTTTGTTGTTTCTACGTATCCTTAGATCAAATATTGGAAATCGGAATAAAATTATGTCCAAGTGGCTGCCGCGTTTTAAATTATTTTCGTCAATCACGATCATTTAAGAATCACTTCTAGTGGAATTTCAATGAAAATCCACTAGAAATGAGTGAATTTTGAATCACTACTTAGCATAAAATAAAGTTCTCCGCCCCATCTGTCTGTCTGTCTGTCTGTTCGCGATAAACTCAATAACTACTGCACCGATTTTCATGTTTTTTTCACCAATGGATGGAGTGGTTCTCGAGGAAGGTTTTAGTATATAACTTGTTAAGTTTTGTTGTTGGAGGTGTCGAAAAAAAAATAAGCCGTCTGGGAGCTTTCAACGGAAACGCTGTCTAAACCCTTTAAGATATAGCAAAATAATGTATGGTGAAAGTTTATGTAGTTAAATAAATAAATCAAATATTAAAAAATAACAAAAAAATAATAACATTAACGAAAAAACGGTAATGTGTGTAAATTCAACATTTTTGAAAATGTTTATTATTTTTCCGTGAAAAACCCGTTTATGTACCTGAAAGAATATAAAGTTGATTTGTGCCTTATCAGTAGTTTTGTTTCGTTACCGCGTTTTCCTTCTTTTTGTTTTTATTCAAAGTAATTAAGTATTACTCACGATACGATACATCGAAAATATCAATATTTTGAAACGATATATCGCAAAATATCGATACAACGCTTTGATATATCATATCGGAAAAAATATCGATATAGTTTACATATGAACATCCCTACTTGGGAGTAGGTACGCCACCCTTTGACACGTCATAATCAAAATAGTTCATCGATTATTGGGTACAGGTAGTTCCCACACCTACGTCACGTACCACCACCACCACAACGTTGTGTCCGTCCACGTCACTACAATTATTTTAAGAACATTATCAATGAATCAATCAACTTTAGTACGGTCGTAAAACCACATTTAACATTATGGTTTAGCGGGTTACTGCGGTTTACTAGTATATATAATCAGGGTTGACACAGAAACCTAAGTTGGTTTAGAGTAAATTTGCAGGGGACACAGATTGCGGTCATATAACCCGTACTACGGTTAATCCAGAATGGCGACCGCGGTGACCTACCTATCTTTCTGGTTTGTTGTTTGTTAATGGTCATTCACAGAAATACAGAAATTAACGACGTGACGTTTCGGTCTCAGATTTTTTTTGGGACAAATCGCTCGCTCGTGATGTCGCTGTTATGGTATACTAACTCAACGGTTATATTTTATTATAAAAAAATAGATAGGTAAATGTAAATATCCTAGACAATTATGTACTCTCTTAATTAAGTAGTATTATTAGGTTGGGAAAAAAGTCTTTTCGCATATACGAGTAGTATGTATGAACTTGTAATAAAATCTCTTTGGCTATACTATTTGTATCTGGCTGGTTTTGGTATCATTTAAAGTTTAAATTTTAAAGAACTAATGAAGAAATACCATACATTTTAAAATTTTACTACAAAAATGGTAAAAATGCAACGCAAGCCGCGAAAAAAATTTGCGATGTTTATGGACCTTGTGCAGTGTCTGTAAGAATAGCACAAATTTGGTTTAAGCGTTTTTAATCCGGAAATTTTGATGTCAAAGATGCACATCGCTCTGGTCGCCCTGTTACGGATAAAATGGATGCCATTTTTGAAAAAGTATAAAGAATTGACCACAAAACAGTTTTGGCGCATTTGAAAAAATCTGGGTACACAAAAAGGCTCGATATTTGGGTACCTCACGAGCTCACTGAAAGAAACCTAAACCGTGTACTCATTTGTGATTCTTTATTACGACGTTATGAAACCGAACCATTTTTGAAGTAGCTGATAACTGGTGATCAAAAGTGGATCACGTACGACGAGAACGTGCGAAAAAGGTTGTGGTCAAAGGCCGGTCAGGCTTCACAGACTGTGGCGAAACCCGGGTTAACTCGCAACAAGGTGATGCTGTGTGTGTGGTGGGATTGGAAGGGTATTATTCATTATGAAGTGTTACCACCAGACAGAACCATCGATTCTGAACTCTAATGCGAACAACTGATGAGATTAAAGCAAAAAGTTGAAAGAAAGCGGCCAGAATTAATCAACAGAAAGGGTGTGGTTTTTCGTCATGACAACGCTAGACCTCACACGTCTTTAGCCACTCAGCAAAAATTAAGAGAGTTTGGCTGGGAGGTATTAATGCATCCGCCGTATCGTCCTGACCTTGCACCTTCAAATTTCCATCTGTTTCGGTCTCTTCAGAATTCTTTAGGCAGTGTCAGGTTAACATCACGAGAGGACTGCCAAAACCACTTGTCGCGGTATTTTGATCAGAAGCCTCAAAATTTCTATAGCAATGGGATCATGTCCGTACTTATAAGATGGCAAAAAGCAATAGAACAAAATGGCACCTACATACTTTAGTTAAATGTAAAAAAACTATATTAAAAATGTTTTGAATTTTTTTTTAAAATGCGAAGAAACTTTTTCCCCAACCTATTAATTCATAGAATTTGTATTCACTTACTTAAAATTACAAACAATAATATAACATGTCTACTCTATAAATAGTGCAATAAAGTGTTCATTTATTCATAGACATAGCATAGGCATGACATGACACGTAATCATAACATAACTGTACTTTCAAAAAATCCCAGCCGTGGTCTGCCCCACGGAGCAATTATAAAGAGGAGATGCCGTAATGAGCGCTTTGTAAGAAAGTATTTGTGAGGCTACGCGGGGCGGAAGGCGGACGTGCGGGGTGCTTGGTTTCGGCCGTGGCTCCAACCATGGAGCACGAGAAATGACACACTTTTGAGTCGGCGAGGCGCCAATGATCACATCACTGCGCCATTTCAAACGGCATCTCCTTTTTGTAATTGCTCCAAGGTATGCCCTCTTGAAAGGTTTCTACATAATATAGCTTCTATCCGCTTGCATTTCTACCCCTCAAAAACTTGTCGTGATTCAGAAAATAAAATCAAATGCAATATTAATTTTATAAATTTGTTTGTCCGTTTTTAGTATTTGTGACATTATTTTAGAAGTTTTGCAGCACTAAAACACATTGAACGAAATCATTTTTTAGATTTTACATAAAAGGTATATATAAAATCTCTGAAAAAAATGAATCAACTACTTTCAATGGTTTAGTTCGATATTACAATTCGTGATAATATATCTGTAACTTTTTATAAAAATATATTTTAAATTGTATCCAACATTTGCCAAATTACATAGTGGATGTTTTTAAAATTCCCCTCGAGGTAAAAACGAAAAACAAAATTTGCCAATTCACAACGCATTATTAAAAATCGCACTTTGTTGATATGGCTTCCAGTTCAGCGAGGTAAAGTATATGTGACCACAACCTAGTAGTATGTATGAGGCAAAAGCCTATAAACTTTATATAGTTATTATTTCTCACATCTACATTATTCAATTTTATTTGTCACTTGTAAGGTAGGTATCAAATTAACAAACTTAATTCATTACTAACCATTGTACCTACTACTTAAGTATTTCTATCAGGTCCAAATATTCACACTTGCATAATTTCCATAAATTACTGAGAATTAAAACAACTGCAGGTATTTTATTTGGCAAAATATATCAGCTTTATTTGATAAAACTTCCATATAAGCAAACAAGGTTGGTTAAAATAACGGAGTCGAGCGCGCGAAAGTAAACTATGCATATGAATGTTTACAGTGTATAAATATTCGGAGCGGACAGGAGAGAATTAAAAAAAAGTTTCTATTGGAGATAGTGGAAATCAATCGGAGGGACGTGCCGGGTCGTGTCTATCAGAGATAGCACACATCGATCCCGGCGATTGCTTTGTGCCGCAGGAAATTAGTTTCAAACTTGTGAGCGGATTGGTCCGCTCCTTTTTTAACCCTTGGATTGTGCATTTTGGTGAGGACCCTTACCTACCTATTCAAATAAGTAGGTGTCTAAAGAAGACGTTGATGTCTATGACAGTCCACTTCCATATGTCAGTTGTCAGTTTTCCAACGCGTACTGAGAAAAATACATTTTACTTATGTGTAATAATATATTGCATTAAATCAGAACTCACGAAGTACACCCTTTTATCTACTGTTCACAGCCCGATAAAATTACACCAAAAAGTTTGACTTATAGATAGTCTTAGCGAAGTAACAAATAAAAAATAATTTTAAAATGTTATTAGTTTACCAAGGAGCACATATAAATAAAACTTAACTATTGTTGCAATGACAACAAAATAAAATACCAAAACGAATACAAATATAAAGAAAAGTTAACTGGCTTCGGTAAACACAGAACAAAACAAATAAAATAAACTGTAATTTTTGGAAAGAAAAGAAAATCTTTTGGAGGGCACAAGAGGAGTATCAGTGACCGAATCGGTGGTCTATACCTAGTTTTATATTCGCGTATCTAACATCTTTTCGAATCCAGTAATGCGGAAGCCGTGGACGTAGCGACGGAACCTCGCAGGAAAGGTATCATAAATTTGAACCGAGCAGAGACGCAGCAATTCCTGGTAAAATCTGTTACATAAAAGTCAGCTTTGAAATATATTTCAGGATTTTTAACAAAATGTTTTCCAAATTTGTTATTCAATTTTTTAATGACATGTGCAAATATACGAGTTGATTTATATTTTTTATCAGTATGAAATCTGTGTTTCAAAAGTAGGATGGAAATGTAGGCAAATACTTAGCATCCTTTATCGTTTTGAAATAGGTTTGCATGCAGTGACAGGTGAAGACGAAAGCCTGCACCATGCACCGCCTCGCACAGGTCACCTGTCAGCGATCGTTCACTCCACAAACTTCCTGATTTACCCGCCACTACAATAGTGTTTTGTAGTTATAGTTCGTGTAATAACGCCATAAATATGATTGAACTTTTCATAATAAATCCGATAACGCAGTCACAAGAGAATTACAGAGGAAACAAAAGTTTCAATACATTAGAAAACTGTTATTTCCTTGTCATGTATTATTTAACGCAATTATACTTAGCTAAGCTCCGTGCACTTTGATTGCTTTTACAACCAGTAAGTTCATATAAACTACTATAGAAGGATCTGTTATAGGTTTATAAGGATGGGTGCTAACCAGCAATAAGTAGGTAATTTGCGTTCAACTTTGTAGTATTCTTGGAAGCGCAAGCAAAGTAACTTAGAGTTAAAAGTGAGAGAGAAGTATAAATAAAAGTGGTCCGTTTTATGAAACTTTTCAAAATTTCACATGCTATATACAAAGTTTAAAACTGACTTACTACTTTATTTCAAAATAATGTTAGTAGGACACGAAATGGGGAAATAACACTCTTTTTACACAAAATAAAACTATCCAATAACTTCTCGAAAAACTGTTTCAAACGATTAATAATGTCTATAAATCCTCTTTGTATCTACAAAGCTTTGGCCATTCCGTTTTCCCCGAACATTATAATGATCAAAATTCCAAGCGATAAGAGTTTAAAAAAGACTAATGACTATAGACACGAAATAAACAAATCTATTTTACATAAAAACCCTACTGCTAAATCAGTATAATCACAGCATAATTAAGTCCTTGATTATTTATAAATTAGCTGTCCAAATAAGCATTTTGTAACTATTAGCACTTTATTTTTTCCCTCCTGTTTTTCCCAATAATTTACTGTTTGGTATGGGATGCCCTTAATAATTCCGCTATTTTTTTTTACTTAAAGTTTAATTGATAAGTAGGTACGTATTCTTCGAAACGTGTAAATAGTGGCAGATAACACATACAATACTCAACCACTAATATAGCATTCGTAGGGCTAGTAGCCATGTGTGCGTGCAGGGTGATCATGAAAATGTATTATGCTTTAAAGCGTTTTAAAGAATTTTGATGATTACCTACATTAGCTAACTAGGCAGATAGCTCATTAGACGTGTAGCTTTGTTGGACGTTTTGCTACTTAGACTTTCTGATCGGGAGAGCAAATTTTATCATTTGGTAGGGAGGCTGCGATGTCTAAAAGAATAAGATTAATTCTTGTCTGAAGCCTTTTTGTAGGTAAGCTATTAAGGTCCCTGACTATAGTGACTATGGGCCTCGCAAAGATCTCTGAGGTAGGTATATGTCCAACAGTGGACAGGCTGCGGCTGAAATGATGATGATAATTATTTAAAAATAAAAAGCACTACAGACGACTATACAAATAAACTACTTTTTTCACACATTAAACATTTCAACTTGGGTTGCCAACCGTGCTTTATTATTAGTATTGTAATATATTTTGGTTACTAAATACTGTCGTAGAAATATAAAATACCCTATTTTCAACACGTAAATCTAACAAACGAATTCTTTTATTTTGAAACTTTTTAAACGCTCCTTTATAACTTTTATGTGAGCTTTTAAAAATGCTAAATGTATGATTGATTCCGAACTTTTCAATTTTAAATTGACAACAGCAACATATTTTTTTGGTATGTTTTGTTTTTATTTTCGTATTTTGGCAGTCGTGTCATTATTTTAAATTATTAGATAGTTGTTGTTTCTTATGAGAAGTTGATGTCCAAAATAAAATAAAATATATAAGAGAGTTAGAACAACGTGAAAAAGATAAGGACCTACATAAATACTATACCAGAAAACTTGGCAATAAGTAAAATCCCCCTCAGACAGTTTTATACAAAACGTAAAATACAAGAAGTTATGAAAATAAATAAGTAACAAAAATATATAAATATCTTGATCATTTTTTTAAATTTTTTCTTAAATTCTTAAATTCACCAAAAAATTTTGTAGACTCTAATTTCAAAATATATGCGATATGTTTTTAAAAATCGCCTTTTGAACCCCCTTCATTTTAATACCTATTTGATAAATTTGATCAAATCAATTTTTTCACATTTGCTTTTTGACATACTTTTAGAAAAAAATACACTACGAGTAGGTAGTATCTATTAATCTTTCTCTGTAAGTGCCAAATTACTCAACATCGGTTCAGTATCTCATCTAGCCATGAAAAGGTATCTTAAAGACAAACGGAATCACTTTCATATTTATATAATACTATGAATTAGTGTAGATATTATTATTTAAACTATTTACAGCTACGTATCTCGTATGAGTCACCTGAGGCAATATTTAGCCATCGTATCGTGAATAATGGCCTTCATCCAATTTCGATGGACTCAATTAGGGATTATAACGATGTACCGGCGACGTCCTGGCTAGTTTTATTATCATTTATTTTTTTATATCATCCTTTTTAAATCAAATCAAAGCAATAAATAAGCAAAGCTGTGACATCGGAAATAACGCAACATTTTTACTGTGTGATTTGCGATTAAAATGATGATGTGATTCGACATTGCCACTAAAATTACGCGAACTACATACCGACTTAAAAACATCTTACTTAGGTGGCATGTCGATGTACTTCTACACCGTGGAAATTTCCTGAAAGAAAAGAAATAACAAGTAAATAAATATTACAACCCGATTTTCGTGGTGCAGTAACTACTAACGCTAACGTGTATATGTTACCGGCCAAACCCGATTTTAGTACAAACTAGTTTTTCCTAGGCCCAATCAGTTCATCCTAAAGGTGATAGGAGAAAACGGTACAGACTAGGCTAAACTGGTTTGACCTGTGGCCGATAGGAGAAACTAGTTAACCCAGGCTGATCTAGTTGAGCCTAGTAAGAATGAGTACTCTTCAGGATAAACTGGTTTGGCGTAGTCTAAACTAATTCTTTCGAAGAGGATTCGATCTATAACCAAAGCGACTTAAGCAATAGTGGCATTGTGGAAATTGATCCACATAATTTTCAAGATGCTAGAAAAGCGGCGTCAGAAGATCTTGAAAAGCAAGCTAAAAAAAATTTCCTCTGATAAAGCCCATCCACCTTGAGGACAATGTTACTATACCAATTCCAGATGTATGTAGACAATGGCAGAGGTGACCTCAGAAACGTCTGGAAGTTATAGAAATGATAATGTCGTTTATAAATTGGCGTATTGTCCGTCTCTTACCAAACTGTATCTCAGTGACGTGCACAGACATTAACCTCAGGATAGGCACATTTAGTACTTGCATACGTTACATATACCAATCGTTCGTTCGTATCGTGTGGGTTATGTGGTCAATCGACCATGTACACCCTGGTGTCAGAGTTATTCGGAACCAATACCAATTGAATAATGTTTACCTAGTGTTTCACGGTGTAAAAAAACATAATTTTTAGTAACGTGTTAAAATCAGGATGCGTTTAGTAAAGGTTCGAAAATAAAATTTAAAAAATAACTCACCTAAAGGTTGAGGCTTGCTCCTACACTAAGGCTCGTTCAGAAACAGACACTCGTCATTCGAAAAGTACTAAATGTGCCTATCCTGAGGTAAATGTCTGTGCACGTCACTGATAAACCGTAGTTAGACATTTGAAATTTTCACAGATGATTTATTTCTGTTGCCGCTATAACAACAAACACTAAAAAAGAGAATTTTTTTTTGCTGTTTTTTCGATAAATCTATACGTACACAGGGAACCCTTGGACTCGCACTTAACCGGTTTATTTTTTATTTTTTCACAACTGAATTCGATGTTTGCATCCAGATGTTATTTGAGATGGGCGTTGTTAACCAAGGTATTGAAATATATTTGAAAACTGCAGCTACAAATCATGCAGTTGGATCAGTGCAAGGTTTTGTAAGGTGTCGCTGCGTTAAGAACTATTCGACAAACAGGTGCAACTGCAAGAAAAAATGGTTCTCTGCAATTCAAAATGCCATTAGAGTACATTATGCAAAAATAATTACAATTGATTTTGATCCATATAATAAATGCATCATGATTTTATTCGTTCTGTTATTTTATTTTACCCTATTTATAGACTACGCCAAACCAGTTTATCCTGAAGTGAACTTATTCATGTTAGGCTTAACTAGTACAGCCTAGGTTAAATGCTGTACTTTAATGCTGTACTGTTATGGAATCACAATAAACTATTACCTATTTACTTACAAATTATAATTTTTTTCGAATTTATTTAAAAGATTTAGTATTTCGCAAAATATGTGTCTGTTTTTAATGTTCAAAATAACTGTAATAAAAGAAATATAAATATATTTTTATGTTGAAATCTTCGATTTGCTAGCGACATCTATTGGTAAGTATAGGGGATTGTCAATAGGGGCGGAACCACGGCTAAACCGAGGCCCCCTCACGTCTGCCTTCCGCACCGCGTAGCCTCACACAATTTTTGTAAGGAAGCTATCGATACGCCACCTCCTCTTTGTTATTACTCCGTGGGCTTCTATTTCTTCTACTCTTTATGCATTCATATTAAGTGGGTTACATGGTCAATCGACTCGACATCGAATAATCGGAACCGCTTTTTGGTCTCTGACTTGATTCCTTAAGGGACCACCAAATGGCAGCCTTTACCAACGAGGTAACGTGCACAGAATCATCACTATGAATGTAAATCTTCTACTTTACCTGGACTGGAGAGCCACGCATACAAAGGCTACGTAATGATGCTCCATCAGGTGTACTGTTTGCCTAACAATGCGTCTAAAAATATGGGTCTGCAATTCGGATAAATTAACAGGTTCGTAAATGACAGAAAACGAACAGCCTAAGCCGCAATAATTCTTCACAAAGGTTGCCACGTAGCGCCCACTAACTACGGAACTCGGGAATTCGTTAAAATAGTACCAGCTACAGTAAACCACTGCAGTTAAGAGCACGCTAATTTTCGCAAATTCTAGACCTTAACATCGCCGATCCAATAAAATAGAAGGATTGTTTGACCAAGTCAACTATTTGATATTATAGAAGGTGTGGTGTGCGAAATATTTTTAATTAATACTCAAAAGCAAATAGCGCTGAAAGGTACAAAATACTTTAATATATTTATGGAAATTATAGTATACCCTTTTATCTCTTAACTTTTCATAACAGATAGAAAAAAATCTCGGTTGGAATATCTAAGAAGTTAAATGACAAACATACACATACCATAGAGTTAAAAATATATTCTATAGATGATAATGAACCACTTTGTAGCCCTTTTTTGTGTAGACATTCCAACCTTTAACGAGCCTACCTTAGCAAGCAAATAAATGGTAAATTGTCAGTAATAAGCTGTTACATAACGCAGAGTTAAATGTGGTACTTCGTAAAACTAAGCCCCTGATAGTAATTCGAACAAACAATTCTCGATCTAATTATATGTTTAATGATTTAGCAAATGGTATATGGTTACGACTACGTTCAAAATGGGCCTACTTTATTTACTGGCATGAAAATGCGAGTGGTGAATGGCTATGAACCCTAGTTTAGCGCTCTAATCATAACTATAACTAATTTCTCATATACAATATTGTATGTTTTAATAAAAGTTTATCTTTAAAAAGTCAAAAATCGTATGATATAACTGTGTTGACCGCAAATTTTATTTTTGCCAGAACACCAGAAATGTAACCAGTAAAATATTAATAGCATGGTTTATTACCAGCGCGTTACGAGATGAAAATATTGCATTATAAACATGTTCTATTCTATTTCGTAAATAAAAGGTACCTTGAAACCCAAAATAGCTGGCAGTGTAATGCAGAAAATGTTTGTTCAAGGTCGGACTTTCATTTAATGCTCATACAATTTCTAGCAACGAGCAGTGGGTTACAACAGATATGTTTTGCTGAAAAATGCGAAGCGGGCACAAATATACCTTGTTTACCATATGAAGTAATGAAAGGAATTTTGTAAAAACTTTTTCTTTTGTTACTCGCATTTTTTAAACCAAATATTTAAAAAATACTAAATTTAAAGAAATTCGTCTGTTAGTTGTTTTAACTATTTGTTTTATATGAACAAAATGAACTGCACTGAAGTCTCTAAACTTTGTTAGATACCACAAATTAGAACATAATGATTTGTGTTTGTGTGAACTTTATCTGTTTTTCTGCCGCATTGACGTCTATGATTATACAAATAAATCTTCTCGAGCTTAACCAAATATAAAATACTAATACTACGTTGTACGTCATAGAAACTAGGTATGTCATTTACAAACATAGTCATAGCATTGATAAAATAATGATAAATTTGCTACAGTCTACCCAGTTGTTACTATCGTTCTTTTAAAAGAACGCTGTACAAATAAATTTATTATAAACAATGAGGGTATTGTTGAAAAAAATATTTTGTGTTTTTTCGACACCTTCATGAGTGTAGGAAGTGGACGATTGTAGTGTTCTATTATTTTGTGATAGTGGATTATTTTAAAATAATTTTTGAATTTCGTTTATTTCCCATGGATAATTTAAGGTAAGTGTATATAAACTACAATGACAATAAATTATTCGATTATTGTGAATATACATAATCTGAAATGTGTTTTATTACAAACAAACAGTAAATATAGTCAGATTGCATTGGAAGTGTTATATTTATGCAGTTTTAATTGCCATCCTTTTAAACACCCAGGAGTAATATGCACTACCTAATACAGAGTATTTATCTGTTTTAGGGCACGGGCGAGTGGTCGTCCTTTAAGTTTAAATGAGATTATTGCCGAATTAAAGGAGAATGAAGAAAGGGTGCAAAATCCCGATGCAATTATCATTTTGCCTCCTGAAAATTGTAATGATGACGTCACTGATGAGAATTCAGGAGATACAAATCATATTGATTTGAGAAATTTACCGAGAAGTCAGCTACGAGCTCACGCCGAAATAAACGACTCAATATCGGCTAATTGTAGTGATGACGATGTCGATAACATACCTTTGATACAGTTATCAAAACCGTAGACGCCTTTTGCCAGAAGAACCGACTCCTTCTACTTCTCAGTCAACTTCAGATTCAATCGAGGAGATGACGCTTAGCATAACTATAAAAAAAAAAAAACTTACAATTGGGTTTCACTTGATATTCAACCTTCTTTTGATCAATGGCAGTAATTGAAGACGGCGGCTACGCACTAGACTTCGTTTGAATATTTTGAATTGCTCTTTGGCGATAACGTTATAAACATGCTTGTACGATACACAAATCTATACGCAGCACAAAAAAACTCTAACAAGCCTGTCAGTGTTAGTACCGACAATATGTTGTATTGCCAAGAAGGTATATGTACTGGGAAAATGCTTCAGATTATATATATGTTACAGCCAAAGTAATAAATCTGGATATTATATATACTATCCAGCCATTATTTATAATATCTACTGAATTTAGACAAAGTGATAAATGAAACAGAATTAATCACATTAACTAGCAAATTTATATAATATCTTCGAAGACTTGGATAAAGTAATAAAACAAGTAGGTATGGGTAAACATTATACAATTGTATTTTAATCTGCCTTTATGGACAAATTATTATAATGTTTATTATAATAACAATATCATACACAAAAATTTTACTTTTAGTAAAGTCAATTTAAAGCTTACTAGCCATAAAACTAAAAAAAATAGAGATTAATAGAAGTATTTGGTATCACTCTTTAAAGACTAATATAATAAAATATTTAAAATCAACTGACATGAATTAACAACAATAATAATATTTAAAAACAACTGACTCATAATTATTATTTATTCTTACAAGGCTCTTGTGACATTTTGAGTTACACATGAGGCTTGACTTTTTAGAAATGCATTCTCCAGTACAGTTACAATGCTGAAATCCTTGGCCGCCAAGATGCGAGTCTTTTTTGCACATTCACTGTAACTTCGTGTTGGGGATCGATATCAACTGTAATAAACGTTTCTTTGCAGATAGTGAATTGATTTCTTGCGTAAAGTTGATTAAGAATCCCATGCTTAGTGCCTAACTTATACATTCCTTCTCTCTCCTGAGAAATTATAACAGCCATAATGTTTCTATCATCGGCTTTGGCACGGTCTACATCAGGATATCAGCAACAGGATATTTTAGCAAAGATAGAGCTAACATTTTATCTGCTTGCTTTTTAAGAGATTGTCCAACTAATTTTCTGATGTCACCAATATCTTTGTTTGTTTCTTTGTAATATCTTTATTGTACAGAAAAAACAAATAATTTACATACACAAGCATGAAAAAACAATAAGTACAATAAAATATCTAAAATCTTATTTCTTTTATCGAGAGCAATTACTATATCTTCATCACTTTGCATTATATTTGACAGACCTGCAGTATTTCCGTATTTATTACTTTGGCTAACTTTGGCCCGCTATTATGAATAATATCCGAATAAAGTGATTAATTTATCACATTGTCTAGACAATTTTGTTATTTTATATAATGACCAGTCATTATGTATAACAACTATTTAATCACAATGACTGTAACATATATATATATATCTATACATAAGTATATATATATATATATAGATAAGTTTACTTATATTATGAAAAATCTACATTGTTGCGATAATACAAATTTGAAGACTGGTGATAAGTTTGCGAAGGTGCGAGAACTATTTAATTAAAACACCACGGGAACATACAATCATCGATCTACCAATGCTGAACAAATATTAGTTTGCAAATGGAATGATAACAGTGTTGTGACTGTCGCATCCAACTCCGACACGATTCAGCCTGTAAATAAGGTCAAGAGATTTTCACAACAACAAAAGAAACATATACTTGTGAATCAGCCAGCTGTTGTAAAAAAGTATAACGAAAACATGGGCGGGGTGGACAGATCTGACCAGAACATTGGCTTGTACAGGACGTCTATCAGAGGAAAGAAGTGATATTTTCCTTTGATTTGTCACGGATTAGACATGGCGATACATAATTCTTGGCAGATATATAAGAAAAATGGGGAAAAGTATGATTACGAGGGCGATACTGAAAGTCTTTAGAACTGACCACATGTAAACAGTATAATAAAAAAATAAGTTTAAATTTTGAAAATGGAACTCTTTGCCAATATTATTGAGTATGTATTTTATTAATTTGTCATTTGTTTTACGATTTGGCGGCAAATTGAAAATTGTCTGTGTCACGTAAGCATGAATTTAACGCATGAAAATTTTTGTGCAATGATTTTTTATGACTTTCGTTGTCATTTAAGTCAACAAGAAAGTTATGATAGACTTCGATTGGCCTTTCACGATAAAGCCCCATCTCGTGCCACTGTTTACAACTGGTTTAATGAGTTCAAACGTGGTCGCGCTAATCGCACCGATGATCTGCGTGAGGGACGGCCTTCTACGGCGACGACTGAAGATAACATCAGTGTTGTGCGGCGTATGATAGAGACTGACAAAAGAGTAACCTATCAGCAGATTCGGGCAAGTTTAGGCATCGGTATGAGCCAAGTGCACAAAATCCTGCATGAACATTTAGCGGTCAGGAAGCTTTGTGCCCGGTGGATACCTCACGATTTGACCGAGGCCCAAAAAATCCATCGTGTTGATTAGTACCGTGAAATGGTTTAAAGATTTAACGGAGGTGACTCAAATGCTGTGTTTGACATACTTACGGGTGACGAAAGCTGGATTTACTGTTATGATCCCGAAACCAAAAGACAGTCTGCTCAGTGGGTGTTTCCTTCCGAGGAGTTGCCAACTAAAGTGAAGAGAGGTCGAAGCGTGGGAAAAAAGATGGTGGCTTCGTTCTTCGGAAGGACCGGACATTACGCGACAATTGTTTTAGAGGATCGAAAAACAGTTACTGCAGAGTGGTATACTAACAATTGTTTGCCACTTGTCCTGGAAAAAGTTCGGGAGAAACGACCTCGCAGTAGGATCTTCCTTCACCACGACAACGCCTCGTCGCACACCGTCAGGCGAACGATCGACTATTTGGCGACATCAAACGTGGAATTACTAGGTCACCCGCCATATAGACCCGACGTCGCACCTTGCGATTTTTATTTATTCCCGAAAATAAAAGAAAAACTTGGAGGAAAACGTTTTATAGACGCCGAGGAAGCAGTGGCTGCGTTTCAAAACGCCGTCGAAGAAACCCCTAAAGACGAGTGGGCAAAGTGCTTTTCCCAGTGGTTCCATCGGATGCAAAGATGTATTGACGTGAAAGGACACTATTTTGAAAAGATGTAATAAAAGGAATAATTTGCTAGTGTGCTCAGTTTTAGATTTTCTAAGAACTTTCAGTTTGACCGTAGTATCTACATTTCCGTCGGAGTGTTGCAACTGCTATCCTTGAAACACATAAAAAGAATGCAGAACGTAAAACTACCAGGGTTATCTCAAAGTTTTTGTGAAACCTCTCGATTTGATAGAAAAGATCATATTATTAGGTACAGCTTCGATGTATAGAATGTCACATAAAAGCTAATTTCTATTGTCACAAATGTAATGTCACTTAGCATCCAAAATTATGTTTTGAAACCTTCTATACTCCTAAATAAACAGAGATGAAAATATGTTATTATTTTATTTGATAATATACTAGCTTAGTAGTGCAAATTACTATCGTCCTTTTAAAAAGACACCATTTTCCGAGTTTTCCATAAGAGGTAAATTTTTTAAAATATTTTTTCGGTAAACTAGATTGCATTATGGTAACAATTTGTGAAATTCATCAGGATATAAAGAAAAAAAATGTTTTAGTAACAACTGGGTTTAACGTGAAAGTGACATTTTGAAATTGACGACTATTGTTCGTTGTGTAATTACGTGGACTATACAATGCATGCAATAGTGATTCTAATAATATCTAGAACCAATATATTTGTAGTTTTCGCGTCCACATATGTGTGTTTTTATTTTGTGTAGAAGAAGTTGACATTGGACTGTACTGTACCTGAAAATATATTTGTTACTACTGACTTATTAACTGTAATATGTATAATACATGGTACGAATAAATAGCTTTTGCCAAACGCGTCCGTAAATTTTCCAAAAAGACCCATAATAGATTGTTTACATTAGGACTCATTCAAGACACATTGTTCATCTTGTTAGCGCAGCTTCATCGCCTTATAATATATTCAAAATCTCGCCGCATCAACCCAATTTTGGTCGAGCACCTTTCGTAAAGATTTAATATACAAAGTTCTGACTGGGACGCTTTTATACTTTGCCTTTGCCCTTTTAAGTTAACAGTGCATTAACAATTTGTATTTAAAAAATTTTATACTTTAATTTTATTTTGCTTAAAACTTTGAGCAAACATTTGGCCATAGCGACCTACGTAGTAAAAAATCGCATTATTTCGCAATAATCCTACGAGTATCATACGCGTTCTTCATATGTAGCCGAGATTGAGAAAAATAAAACATTTTAATTTCTTATTACGGAATGGGACGTTGCATCGTTACATACCGTGGCTTAGATCAGAGCTGAGCGGGTGCTTGCTCTGTGCCTCTACTAAGTATGAGATTTTATTAACATCGACGCTAGCGACCGCGTTAAGATTTTATATGGATCTTAGTACAGAAGGCCGTATAAAATTGTTAACGCTTGTTCTCCTTAGTTCGCTTGCGTCTGCGTCAAGAGAATCTCATGGTAGAGGCACTAAGCAAAAATTTCAAGGAGCAGTCGGCCGATGTGTTGTGAATAGGCACATAAAAATGAAGTGTCGTTCTATTTCGTTTCACAGTTGCTCTGGAAACATACAAAACCAATAAAGGGTCATCCCGCGTTGCCTAAGAACATATTGGTACTACACACGTATCTCATAATACATAAACTAGAATATTAAATTGTAAGATCGCGTGACTGACTTGTCGGCAACATACGGCTCCTCTTTAGTTATTATATTTCTTGTGTACGCCTGAATGTGCGTTTAGAGTTCAATTCCCAAATGATGGATCCTGTTACCAAGAATCAGCTGTCCGTACGTCCGTCCATCTGTCCATCAGCCGGTCATAATAGATACCAATACTTAAGTAGTGCGAGTATTATGTAAAGTGAATCTTTAAAATGTTTGATTTAATACATATTTCATTTAAAAATATCTCGAATAATATAAAGTTGAATTGAATAATATGTTGATTTATAGACCAAATAACTATATTTCCAAATGAGTCAAAATTAACGAAATAGTAGTAACGAAGTTAATGTTAATATTTAAACATCTTGTAAGAAATTCAAGCAGCACCACTTTAACACCTGGATCTAACTCCAAAGTATACTTATACCGTACACCAGCAACTGAAAAGTAAATTCGTTGGATAGTTATAAAGATATTGAATTCAACATGATCCTATGTTCTTTTAGTTTAATAATTTAGTTAGTTTTAATAAATATAAAAATGGGATGAGAGCGTGCATAAACATCGTCAGTAAGTACTAAGCTAAATAGTAGATATGTTTTGTTGTGTAATACAATCAATGTGAGTATTATTGCATTTGTCAAATGGTTAGGCCTCTCGAGTCTTAACATAGTATGGCGCGGCTTAACTTTGGCACACGTTATGGCGTCTCTGCCTAAAGTTATTTTTGTTTATCTACCGTAACAAATAATACTGATACTGTATGTACTATCTGTTTTGTGTAAAGTATTTATAAGTAGGAATTAAAAAATATAGATATATTTCCTTGTTTCTGTAACTAATAAAAATATTGCAACTGTATTTATATTCGGAAATTTTTATATAAAATTTTGATATTATAAATAAGTAAGACTTTTAAGAATGGAACCATCTTAATATTTTTATATGTAGAACAGAGGCTCATCTTCTCTGTGCCAGTCTTGGTCACGCATTAATTTATTATACTGAGTACCGATGTATTTATGAAAATAAGTTTATAAATCGTTTAAACAAAATATTGAGTAAAAACTTAAGTACTTAGCAGCTCGTGCTCGGGCTACAATCGGGCAAACATTTGAATTTTTCAGACTTCTTTAATGAATTAATCAAACAACTTACTCTACATCAGTAGTTCCCAAACTTATTTTTCTCGTGGACCACTTTCAAAATTTTACTGGTTTCGGTGGACCCCCTGCTGCTACATTTCTACCACATTCTTAAAGTCGCCAAAAAATAAAAATTGTGTCACTTCTGAGTTCTGTCCCTATATTTCGATATGTAAAATAAAAACGAAAAATGGTACATTTTATATCACTTTATTTATTAAAAGAATAGAATTACAAGAAAAAAATATTAAGGTAATAATTTTAATTAATGGGAAGGATGTATCTGATGGAGTGTCAGCAAACGATCAATGTTTGGCTTTATTTTTGTGAGCAATAACCGCAAATCCCCCCGCTCTGTGATGTTTAATTTGCTCCTTTTTTTTGTTAAGAGGTTTGTAACGGCACTAAAACTCCTTTCGACAAGATATGACGAGGGAAAAGCTATTAAAAATTTCCTTGCGATTTCCCACAGTCCAGGATATTTTTCGGGTATTTCTGCTTGCAGCCAAAATGTTGGGTAGCCTTTTCTAAATTTCACCTTCAGCTCCTCATTAGTGCTTAGCTCGAGCAGCTCCTCTTGTAATACAACATTGGCCACTTCCGTTTCATCAAATGGATTTATTATCCATGGTGGTATATCCATCGTCAGTATATCTTCAAACCTGGTTTTGAAGTCATCATGCAGGGCACTTAAATGTTGACTGTAGGTATGGATATCCTCATCAATACATTCTACCTGCGACAAGTTTGGAAATTGAGAGAATTCGCGCCGACTAATGTTTTGCTTCATAAATTTCAATTTCCCAAGAAAAGCCGAAATTATCCCCTTTGTTTTTATTAAATTCAGGCTGTCCCCTTGTAACTGCAAGTTAATATCATTAAATTTTTTAAACAAATCTGTCAAATACGCAATGTCTGCTTTGAATTTGATCAAGTTTTCTTTTAAATCTGGATCTCTACTTTCTAAGAACTCTAATATGGAATCGAAAACAGAGTAAAATCTCGTTAAGCATGCACCTTTCGACAACCAGCGTACTTCAGTATGTAAGAGCAGTCGTTGGAAGTCTTCATCATTTTCGTCGCACAATTGAGCAAATAAACGTGTATTCAATGCATTGCTTCTGATTTTGTTGACAGCTTTTATTACAAAATGAAGAGATTGGTTCAACCTGTCACTTAAATGTTTTGCCACAAGATGTTGTCGGTGGATTACGCAATGAATAGCTGTAAGTCCTGGTATAATTCTTTTGAGATGACTTATAAACCCACGATATCGCCCGACCATTGCAGGAGCTCCGTCTGTTGCCACTGAAATAATGTTTGTAAATGGGATCGATTTTTCCGTAAAAAAATTACTCAGGACATTAAATATTGATTCGCCTTTAGTGTCAGTCTCCAAAGTTCTGGCAAATAGCAATTCTTCGTGAATTTCTTCCTCAACAATAAATCGGACATATGCCAATAGTAATGCTTCATTACTGGGTAACGTTGACTCGTCCAGTTGTATAGAAAAATGAGTTTTTTGCAGATGATTGCACAAAAAGCTTTCGATATCAGAGCTCATTTCATCAATGCGTCTTTGTACAGTATTGTTACTTAATGGAATTCTTTTTAGTACGTCAAATGGAGATTTGTGCAAAACAGTTTTTAAAACCTCTTCAACAGCGGGTAAAATTAATTGTTCTCCGATAGTGTGCGGTTTTCCAGATTTTGCTATAAGTAATGAGATATTGTAAGATGCCCGCAAGCCATCATCGTTACTTTGAGATGTTGAAGCGAACATACTGTGCATGGTGGGTCTCTTTCCATATTTTTCTTTCAATGTTTGAAAATATTTTAAATCTTTACCTATTTTATCAGTATGACACCTTTTTAGATGATCTTCGAGCTTTGATGGTTTCATAGAGTCATTGCTCAAAACTTTGTTGCATAATAGGCACATGGGCAATTGTTTGTCTGCCTCTGATGGAACAAAACCATATTTCAAATAATCGACACTATATTGTCGACATTTTTTCTTTGCTGTAGCCATGTTTCGTGTCAGTTACCTTACCTGTAAAAAAAATGTTTTAGTAACCAAGTTTTTTTCTGAATATAGGTATCACACCGCAGCCTTTGTCAGCACGCGGAAATAGAATTACGGCTTGTAAAGGGACCAACTAATAAACCGCTGAGACAAATACAAACGTTTTCACAAAACGGTATCAATTTTAAAGTACATAATTTACCACTAATTTTTAATAGTATAAATAAAAATTAGTGTACTCAGTATCGAATACTGATCATATTTGTGTAGGAAAAAATAAACGTCGAAATCCCAAAATTGTCCATAAAAACGATAACTAACATTTTATTAAATCAATGAGTTCACGCGCTCCGTGTATTTGCGTATTTTTTGTCTGCGGCTTCATTGTTAAAACGTGACAAACAGGCATCGAAGTTCAAGCCCCGCCCTTTTCCCGTCGCCCGCGCACCGCTCGCTCTTTCCGAAAAGGAATAGTTTTGATAAAATAGTTACTTCAAAATCAATTTAACATGATTATGAAATTACTGTTTTATAAAATTAGTAGTTATTTGCAAGAAAAATTACAAAATTAATTGCTCTGCAATATTGCTTATTCGGCCTTTTTAGAGAGGCAGTGCTTCTCTCGTGAAAAAACAATTGAATAAAACGTGCTGTGTTTGTCTTCAAATCGAAAGAGGACAATTAAAATATCTGTAAGTTACTAAGTTACCTATCTATACAGGCCGTTGTGATCAACCGACTAGTACACGTAAACAAAATACTTAAGTACTATAACAAAAAAAGGTAGGTTACTTACTTTTCTCCGGCACTAGCAAACACAGATATAAATTTTCTCACAACTTTTTTCCAAATTCCGCCTTGTTTTCGAAATTCCGGAAACAAATGAATGCGTTTGGTTGCCTTTGGCATCAAGTATTTATAGTGTTGATCAAGTTCATGTCTGAACAAGCATTAAGCATTGTCGGGCGGATAGCGCTTTGCAAGTCTGTACACGAAATTGTACGTAATATCGAATACACAAGTTTGGACAAGTAACAGTCGCTTGCCTTATTAAAATATTATCTGCTTAGATAGGTACTTAAAACAATGTAGGTAGGCCCTTATAAAAACTATGCTTACATTTTTGCTCTTTACTATCAAAAGCAGATAAATTTTCGTGGACCCCCATTAACATCTTATGGACCCCCATTTTTTGTTCACGCCTACGTAGACCCCCAGCAAGTCTCCCGTGGACCCCTGGGGGTCCACCTGGACCACTTTGGGAATCACTGCTCTACATCTTAAATTTTCTTCATACATTCATTAAAAAAGACAATCTTTTCTTGAAATAGTAATTTTGTTTTAAAATGTAGGATCGTGTGAGTGACTTGGGTGTTGGGAGTTAGAGTCCTATGAACATACTCGGTTCGGTTGTTTGTTTGGAGCTTTACAAGTAATTTATAACATAATTTGGTTGTCAGGGACAAGCGCTTTGCAGGAATTACCCAATTTTGAAGATTTAAAATTACTATGTTAGAGACAACAGCCGTCGCGTATAGACATTACTTTGCCGGCGCACTACGTCCAATACTATAACAACTCATCCGCAGTCGATAATATAAGCACGTGCTTTGTTCTTCTTGGCATATCGATGTCTATCTAACTCTCCTGAGAGATATTCTGCCACATAAGTCCTAAAATAAAATCTCTTCCTTAGTCTACATCTGCCACTTAAACATTCTCATCGGTGGCTGGGCAGGACAACGGGTGCTCCATTTTTGGAGGAGAGGCACCACATTCACGCACATTTTGTGAGTTAAGTATGTTTGAACCTCTACCTAGTCAGATTACACTTGCACCGATTCTCTTGGGTTCGCAGTCTTTGATTTTTAGGCATCTTCTGATGCAGATCATAGCTAGTAGGGGGTAACTCTTCTCGCACTAAAATGCGATTAGATTGAGTTGCATGAAATTGCGGTTAGTGAGACTTCGAATTAAATTACGGTACGCACAAAAAGTAAATTGAATTAAATTATACTTAGTCGAACTATGCATTAAATTGCACTAAGTAGGACTTTGCATGGAATTGCATTCCAGTTATTCTTTGCATTAAATTGCACTAAGATGGACTTTGCATTGAATTGCGATCAGTTGGACCTTGCATTAAATTTTGATCAGTTGAACATTGCATTAAATTGCGATCAGTTGGACCTTGCATTAAATTGTGATCAGTTGGACCTTGCATTAAATTGCGATCAGTTGAGCATTGCATTGAATTGCGATCATTTGGACCTTGCATTAAATTGCGATAAGTTGGTCCTTGCATTAAATTGCGATTAGTCGAATTTAGCAATATGTTTGAACAATCGCATTTAGTGACGACCTCTGTAGTGTAATGGCCAATAACCAGAGCGCTACTTAGAAGGTCCCGGGTTCGATCCCCGGTCAGGTCAGAATAGAAGGTGGTATTTTCTGATTTGCTTGGGTCTTTTATACTTGTCTATATATCTACTTGTGGTAAAATATGGCTTTTTTGAGTTCACGAAGAGGCAATAGTCTTGATAGGGAAAATTAACGGAGCCAAAAATAATAACTGTTTTATATTCACAATAGGTAGAAAAGGAATTCATTAAGATAAAAAGAACACAGTTGCTATAATTAGATGAGAAAATTAATAATAAAAATATAGTTCCCAGACGATACAGAGATCCATAGTACAAGAAGAAAATTGACACTTCTGTCGATCCGCCAAATGACAAATATCGCTCTATGCCTTGTATGGTGCAAGGTCCATAAGCGTAGCGTCCTCTTTGGTGGTGTAAGCGATTTGAGACGCCACAACACTATCCGTAACATACGAAAATCTACTAAGTACTTAAATACTATGCGAAATAAGATGATTTACTCATATTAAAAATACTTGCAACTATGCGATCGCTAATAGAGAAGATGTACCTACTTACACCTTATTAACATACTTCATTTAAATTATTATGGTAAGGAAATATACCTTCCTTTAATGTAATTATACATACTTAAATACAATCATTATACTTTGTTATCTGGTCAGCATTTCATTCATAGTTATTATTTTAAGCTGAAAGATTTTATCATAAATCGCAGTTTTATGAGCTAGGCTTGAGTTATTATATAGTATACCTTCTATTCGGATCTATTACAATTTTTGTAAGTTGAAATAAACTCTTACATAAATGAAACGTTTCTCTAGAAATTCTCCTTAAAAAAAATTCTCTGCTGCTTTCTTGCTCACCCATACTTACAGAAGAATTACTACTGAACTACTTTACAGACATAAAACCCGAGGTTTTTATGAGATAAAATAATCTTAAAGTAGTTTATGGGTATGTTTTGTAATTTGGATCACACATAAGCTAACAGACAATTGTGTGAATTGAAAACATTAAATTATTGTTGGTTAGATAACTCCTTTTGCCTTGTGAAATTAACTTCATTTCAAATACCAATTGGTTACAATAAAAACTTATCAAAGACTTTAAAAAAGTCATCACGTCCCTTGGATGTGTATTGATATCTGTGCAGAAAATAAGCCTAATATTGTATAGTAAATAAACCCTCTGTTACAAGTTTTTAAAATGTTTTAAAGAAAAAAAGTGTTAAGTGTACATATGTTAAGTGCTGGGTGTCATTTGGGGTATTGCCCGGTAGTAAACAAGGTTACCTATCATAAAGTCGATTTTTTCTTTTTACATTTTCATTTTACCAAGAATGTTTCAACCTTATTCGTTTCTTTTTTTTTACTTCGTCAAAATATCATTTGTCCCAATATCAGTTGACCTATCATCAATTCTTTTTTTTCGTCACTCGAACATGACATTGGATCGCAAAACTTTTTACCGTAGTGATGCTTGGCCGAAAAATTTTTTATATTTGTAAATTATAGTATAAGATAATAGAGATATATACAATTCAATATATTGATATAGATAAGTAATTTTATAGAGTTTGAAGCTCCGCTCGCTTCGCTTGCTCCGCTATGGATGGTCACAGACCTAACCCAACCTAACCAAACTAAGCTACGGTTTTATTTAAAGTATTTTTTATAGCCTAGACCCCCCCGAGCAGGGGGGCTGCGCCCCCTTCACCCCTCCTTCCCACTGAACAAAGTTGGTTTGGTGATGTAATGTGATAGTAGTAAAAATATATCATCTGGCAATTAAAAAAAGTTCAAAAGAAACTTCGGCCATTAGCAAAAAGTTTTTTTTTAAATCGGTAAAACATAGTTAAATAAAATGGTACATATATCATATTATGCTTCTATAATATAAATATATACCAAACAATACATACAGCAAACAAGACGTCGATGAAACGTGTTGGGTCAAGTGAGATTCGGCAAAGTCAATTTCAGATAACTGATCGGTTCCCGGTAAACAATACCAATCATAGCGTAATGTAATGACCCAGTATAAATACTAATTACTTACTACTTAATACATAACAGATAAATAACTTCATACTTACATAATCTTGACTACCTACCGGTATAATAAAACAGCCTGTCTTGTTTGGCTTGCTTATGTACCTAATAGCATAGCATTAGCATAAAGTTAAAGTTTTGCAACAACCAACAACGTTGAAACAATATGGATTAGGATCGAAAGAGGTCTCATCCTCGACACCGCCGTTTAATCAGCGGGCGAGTGCAAGTACACAGTGGTAGTGGAACGTGCACTATAATATGTCCATGAAAGCGAAAGATTTGTTGAATTTGTGTGCGAATGTGACAACTTTCATCAATTTCATATATGTTTGATGTTCATAAATATTTTTATTTTTAACGGTCTCTGTCATGTCACAAAAGTACTTAAATAAAATTAAAAGTAAAATAGTTTACATGCAGGCATGGTATCTTTTACTTATGACTAATCATTTTACCTTCGTAAACACCAGTATCTGATGCAAAAAATATATAGAGTACTAGCTATTTCCCGCAGCTCTGCCTGCGTCAAAAAGCCAATGTTAACCCCGGGTCTTCAACTATATTCATGCCAAATTTCATCAAAATCCGTTCAGCGGTTTTGCCATGAAAGCGTAACAGACAGAAAGACAGACAGACATACTTTCGAATTTATAATATTGGTATACATGTAAATCCGTATACTTAATATTATATGTGAGAACTTCTGTCTGTCCGTCTGTCTGTCTGTTACGCTTTCACAGCCAAACCTCTGGACGGATTTTGATGAAATTTGTATGATTATATTGTATGAATATAGTTAAAGACATAGGCTACTTTTTGACGCAGGTGGTGCTGCGGGAAACAGCTCGTTATATATAAGTATAGAGTTGGCAACTATTACGGAAATTATTTTTTTGCATTACGGTATTTATCAACAGTGAATCACTTTTAAGGATAAACTCCCGAAAATATTATTTTGTTAACTCACTGTTCTTTCTTATCTTTAAAAAGCGCTCCTTCAGCACTTTAGGGAGCGAAAATACGGCGGCAGATGAATTCTTTTGTGTCGCACTGATAAATATTTTGTTTTGTTGCATATTTTATTCGAGCTCTAAATTGTTACCCAAGTCAGGTGATCGACATGTACAAATGTGAAATTTTTTAAAGCGCAAAGAACTAATTATACCTTTTTAGGGTTCCGTAGTAAACACAAGGAACCCTTATAGTTTCATCATGTCTGTCTGTCTGTCCTACGTTTTTCTCACAAACTCTTAGACCTAGAAAGCTAAAACATATTACTCACGTGGACCGAACTGTAAAATAAAATTAACAAAAAAAAATTTTTTAGGATACCTCCCCTACGTAAAGTGGGGTTTGAAATTATTTTTTTCTACTTTCCATTTGTGTAGGGTATCATTGAATAGGTCTCTAAAAACATTATGAGTACTCTCAGAGTGTTTTTCGATTGACGGTTTCGTTTACGAGATATTTAGCTAAAACTTTAAAAAAATCAGAGGGGAGTGTCCCCACCCTTTTCTGGGAAAAGCGTTGCATTTTGGACACCTGAAAAAAATCATGACAGTAGTAATAATAATGAATTACAAAATAAAATTATCACTGCCGTAAGGCTTACGAGTAATATTTCATTAATTAAAAAACATGTAAAAGACGTAAGCAGATAGCTTGACATATTTTGACACTAGCTTTTTCCCGCAGCTCCGCCTACGTCAAAAAATAGCCTATGTTTAACCCCGGGTCTTCAACTATATTCATACGAAATTTCATCAAAATCCGTTCAGCGGTTTGGCCGTGAACGCGTAACAGACAGGCAGACAGACAGACTTTCGCATTTATAATATTAGTAATGGAAGTATGGATTTTCCCATATCAAGATGGCGGTATTTTTGCAACTTACCGTGATTTCGTTTCAGTTTTTTTTTAGGTTTTATGACCAAGACCATTCGGGACCATTCACATTCTTAGCAGGCCTTTCAGGCACCATAGTGTCGGCCCTATGTCATTGAACGTTTGTGCCACTCGGCGAGTTTGCATTGCTCTAATTGTTCAAAACTTGAAGCTAGTATCGATGTTCAAGTTTTGTGGAAGTACAATTATTAAGTGTAAAATAAAAAAAATAAAAAAAAAACATACTAAATCGACATAAAATATTTCGCATCCTTAGATTGGGCACAAGTGTCTGGCCATGCCGCCTCCGCCGGGGCCTGGTAGAACCCCTTCAAAAAAAACCAAAAAGAGCTGGCTTGACGTTGCAAAACAGGATATGCGTGCTAATGGACTCTCCATTAAGGATGCTGAAGACCGGGCGAAATGGAGACGTAAATGCAGAAAAGCGGACCCTGGACTCCGAAATGAACGACTGAGGATGCAACCGGGAAGACGTTCGGATGATGATAATAATGTTATCTAAAAGAAAAAGAAAAAACAAACAACAAACACAAAAATGATCATACATATGAATTAAAATCTGAGTTTCCTTTCAATAATAAACAAAAATAATTTAAAAAATCCTCGTTGACAACTGGTTGTGAAACATAATCTTGATGTGAAAGGTAAGATTAATTCAGTCGTTTATGTTAATACCTATAAACATTCAGTACGTGCTCTACGCATATTGTGAATCTGTAGCGATACCAGGAATTAATTTCAGAGCTTATTTCGATCCGCACTGTGAGGTCGGTTTAGTGGTCAAGCAGCTGCATAATAAATATATCAAATCCATCAATAGTTCAAACTCATCAGAGATATTCTGTTGTTCCTTTAAATAATTATCAAATCATATACAAACAAATGTTTTAATACTTTTAGGTTCAGCTGCGTTCAATCTGAAATGCTGAAAACTCATTTCAGCAGTTTCGTATCTTTAATATTATTTCGATTATTAAGTAGTTCAGGCATTTTTTGTGTTGTTTTACCTTCTATACGTTTGTCAACTCCGATTGAGTTTTATTCGTTTACTCAATTTAATAATAATTTTTGTCTGGAGTTCAAGTATTTTATCTTATTGTTATTATAATTCTACCTTAGTGAAATTTGACAGACCTCTAGCAGAGATAGATATTATACTAAGTACTTCTAGTGTCATGAACCAAAATCTTCTTCGAGTCGCTAAGCCCTCGCAAATGCAAAGGTTGAAAAGATGGATATCCATACTGGCCTGAATATTATTCTGGAAAGCTGTGGATTTCACAGAAAAGAATAACTTTGAGTAGATCCCAAGTCCATTTGTTAACATAGCCAGCTTCAGAATTTAATAACATTTAGCTGTGTAACCTTGCTATTGTAATTCGCTTTGTGTATACCGTATACACATATATGTATTTCTTTTATGTTGACAGGACTTACTTTCCGCCGACGACATTTATAAATAGGAAAACATACCTTACAAACCCTTGGGGTTACTCTAGTGATGTACAAACCTCGAGGCGTCGAGTTCTAATTTTGAAGCCTCGAGGCGGATTGGCCGGTATCAGTGAGCTCGGTGGGCTCATAACCCCGAGTCTAGCCGAGACGCGAGCTGTCTGAGCCACGCCTCGAGTCATCGACAGAGTACGAGCCTTTTAAAGAGCTCTAATCTATCAAAAGAGCTCGAGCAAATCTGACTTGGTCTCGAAAATTAGAACTCAAAAAGATGATAATCTTATGTCGTAAAAGGTACCGTAGATGCTTAATTTATTGTGTTTTACCTCTACTTGTCCTCATTCATCAGCACAATTAAAGACCAGAAAAGATTAATGCGGTGAAAAAAAGTGAAAAAAAAAACTCGAGCCGTAAAAAAGCTTAGAGATCTATCAAGCTCGCAAAAAGGCTCGTACTCTTAAAAAAGCTCGAGCTCTGAAAAAGACTTCCGAGTCGTCGAACTTTATACAAACGAGGCGAGCCTGTAAACGACACCGAGCTCTAGACAAAAGGACTCAGAGAGCTCGAGCCTTGTACATCACTAGGTTACTCTTGCGTGTTTGAATATATAGATCCATACTTTCTTTGACGACTTACTAATTTTTAATTAGGTTACCTACTTATTTTGCAATATTTTTTTGTGTAATATATAAATCCAAGAAATTTAAATGCCAAACGAAAAATATACACACTACTTTAGGACTTTATATATTTTTATAGATATTTAACTGATGTTTATATTCTGGCATCATACTTATTATCTTTTTTATAACGTCGAGGGCATTTGTGATATTTTTCTCATAATTTTCTTTCTTCTTAAATTTGTGCGTTATCTTTATTTATATCTACAATTATGTATAATTATATCAACTGAAAAATAATAATATTCCTGTTATTATACCTGTTAAATGTTACCTAACGAACTTACATAAGATCATATTATATTTTTAATCTTTCCTGGATTATCCAAAGTTGTCAAAGTTTAAGTACTGAACTAATTTCAACAAAACTTGGTACAGAAATTAATAGAAACTTTGATCAAGAGGCCTGAGAAAAGTAATTGGTATCTCATCATTCAATTTGTATCTAATTGCAGGTATTTCAATCCGTGGAAACCATGTCGTAATCCCTTTTAGAGCTGCAAAAACTTAAGTCATCTATACAGCAGCTATCAAGCGATAGTTAAGGAACTCGAGCTAAAAATAGATAAAGACCATTGAGATGGCCTCGTATTGGCTACCCGATGCCTGGAGGAGCGAGGGGCCAAGGGGATGGCTCCAGGCGCTTACCCCACCCCCTATAGACATGATTTATTTCTGTAAGATCGCACAGAACAAGATTTAATAAGTTTCGCAATGTAAGAAGTTGAAGTATCTAATCGCAACTTACAATATCTTTTTAATTTATAATTAAAACGGAAAAGGCTAGTTGCTCTTTTGATTTGCTATCTATCAAACTACTTTCAGGAACCCTATCGTTAAATTTATGACTCATATGTTGAATGAAAATGAAAATTATTCGATATCGAACGAAAATCTTTCCAGTCGCCGTTTTTGTTGTGATCCGTGGTTTCACTCGCCCACTTTTGTGGGCTTTTTCTTATATCGGCAAGGCTATTTCTCAAAAAGGAAAGTAAGGAAGTTATAATTTTTATAATTATAGGTTGCTTCTTCATCTTTATTGGTAAGAAACCCAGGATCTGATTGAATTTTTCCTTTAGTCCACGTTCGTCATGTGTGTTAGTATATGACATTATATTTTCTCATATTTTGTCTGGCAACTTGACTTCAAAGTATGTTAATACTTCTATTGTTAGAAAACGTCAATCCTCCTATTCAGAAAATTGGTCCTCTGACGTCGCATGATTACTTGAATTTTTGATTACTGCGAAGTGATGAAGTATAGTATAACAAAAGACATCGGTATAATTTAATTAAGCAAACAACCGTTCAGACATTTAGCAGTGCCTATCAAAACTACGGTTTGCTGTTGACAATACGCTAGAATTATCAGCAGTACTAAAAATAGCTTCATCCAATTAGGGAGTCTCTCAGTGCCCGGACAGTCCATGTATTCTCGTTAAATATGCAATCAGGGGCCACCTACTAGCCCTCGTGCCTCCACCCTTTTCATGAGTTTTCGACTCTTTTGTATCAATTTTTAAAAGAGATTAACATCGCTCTCGTTATTCTCACAGGTTGACAGTTATCATCCTTATATAGCATCCTAATCCTAACTCTAATATTATGAGAAGAAAACGGTTATTTAAAAATATATATATATTAGAGTTTCATTAAATTAAACTATTTTAATTATTAGAGTTTGATAATCTGGAAAAGTAGATGAGTCGTCTTCTGTTTAATGCGATATAAAAGTTTTAAGCAGGATCAACAGCTAGTCAAATTGATTTACCTAAAAGTTGATAAGTTGATCATTCAAGTCACATCACTTCCAGTATACGACAAAACCCATTAATAAGCATCAATATCCAATTTACAAAATCGCTTTGCATAATTAACAAGATTGGTTATTCTCTATTAATTTCCATTAGCTTATCATGGCCTTAATGGTCACCAATAGAGGACTACATAGTGCAGTAGGTCAGTATTTCCCAAACTTTATTTTGTAATCCATTGGTATTAAAAATGGTGATTTATTTAATAGTGCAACGGACAACCATGCGTTATTTATCATCATCATTTGAGGTGCGAGCAAATACTGATCTCAATTATAAATATTCATATTCACTTAATTATGAAATACTAGCTTGACCCCGAGTCTTCAACTATATTCATACAAATCATTTCATCAAAATCCGTTCAGCGGTTTGGCCGTGAAAGCGTAACAGGCAGACAGGCAAACAGAAAGGCAGACTTTCGCATTTATATTATAAATAATAATTAATAAAAGGATTCTTAATTAATTAAGTCGCTCTTTATGGCATAAACTACCTAAATTCGCCGAGCTTAAGGATAGTTCTGTCATAAAGTTAGAAAACTAATCGACAGCGATATGAAGTAATCTCAAGTTAGTGAACTTTCAGTGTTCTTTGAGAGACCAAACTAAGCGGAATTTTCTTTGTCAGCTAGTTTGAAATCGTATCATTTAGATTCCAAAGTAAGATTATACCTGCATAATCTGCAAGCTTTCTGTATACAGCGTTTATTCATAATTTGCAGTTTGAGGTTATGCGATTCATATAAGAGAGTGCTTTTATAAATATGTTTTGTAAGTTACATATTAAGATTAAGTTCCTCTTCTTGTAATGCAAAAAGGTACTTAACTGTTGCTTTCGCTAGTTGACCGTTGGTAGTCGGTGAACTAGTCAACAGACTTCGCCTACATACGTACATTCATCACCATTGTTGACCACTACGTTATAAAACATCCACATATTTTTTAATCTTTCCTTCATTGATTTCCTAATAGATAATAATTAATAAAATTTACTTTCACGTATCCTCTACGTACCTAAGTACTGTCAAATCTGAGCGAGTCACAAGTTGTCGAAGTCATAGAAACTTCTCAGAACTACCGCTGGAGTCCCACTTGCCGGCTAGCAAATTAAATTTAACTCCGAGCTCATGCATTGTTGTATTATTAAAATAGTTTGTTTATGCACGCTGTATACTGCCTAATGATCAACTAACTGCGTTTTCTCTCTCACTAGCTATAGAAATGAATAAAATTTACTTGAAAAATTTATTGAAATCAGAAATTGTTTTTTTTTTGTTCGATCTACGATGACACTTTCAGTAATATACGTAGTCCTTCAGTCGTTTTATGGAAAGGTCTATACAGCTGATCGTCAGCTGTTACCCTCTACTACAGTTTTATTACAGACATCAATCCGTCACTATTTTACTGAGCAAGTGAGACGGGCTTACCTACCCCCTATATAACTACGTTAGGTCGTCTTTCACCAATGGACAATCTCATATGTTATTTATCGGAGTGCATTGACCATTTTGGACAGTTGGGCTATCTGCTAGTTTTATATTACACAAAAACAAAAACGACGTTAAGTTTTGTAGATAATGGTTTGCTTTTTTCGGTAACTAAATGTAGTTGGAGAGTACTTTTATTTTAATAGTGCAGCAAATCAAAAATATGAACTTTTTTAAAAGTACTTTATTAAAAATATTTACTTTTAATTACATCGACTTAAGAATTTTAGCTCAGTTCACTTTTAATTTATTTATTCAATTATATACAAGTAGTACAGCGGTAGTATGTGACAGCTGATGCGTCTATATAGAGCAGTGTATAGTCATTTCAAACATAGTCTTTCACTTCACATAGTCTATTTCTGCACTAATGTCAATAAGGTTGTCTGCATCCATTTGTCCAAGCAATTTTTAAAGGAGAACACTGATGGTGTAGAGTACATTTTCTCCAAGTAATATATTCCAGACACTCTGTTAGTGCGGGCTATCTTGTAGTCATGTATTCTTTTTGTATGTAATGACTTTAAACTCTCCTTCAGGTGGAATATCGACTAAAGCTTAGGCTGATTGTAAGCGCCAGTGACTATCTGTATTGTATAAATTTAAGAGCTGGGCACCACAACGACTGAGTGAATGAGGTGGCGCAATACAAGGTGTAAGGCGACATCTCGTTCACTCAATCGTTTCTGCCCTGCTATTAGAGGTAAGGGCTCTTGTCGGTGAAGTTTTTTCCATTCTGTCCTATCCCTTGACTATCTATTGAACTGAATTTGAAAATTCATATTCTTATCAGCTCATTAGTATATTTGTTGTCAGAATGGTTTTCTATCGAACTACAAGGAAATCCTTGCGAGTGTGAAGTCGTGAACAAAAGTGAGCCGAAACGTAAAATGATTATACGGCTCCCCGGGGCACGATTGCGAAGTTGAATCCGCTGCGTGATTTCCTGAAATGCAATTACTGTACGTGTAATGGAGGCAAAAATATGACGCGCAAGGATTCCGTTTTCTCATTTTTTTGGTAAAATTCATACTCATGCCAAATAAGCATTAACCTTGAAAGATGCGATTTTCACTGCTTTTTTTTTAAGTCTTATAAACTAATTACAAAAAAATATAACAATTGCTGGCAACAAGTCTTTACAATTGCCGGCATCAATTATAATTATTACTTTCATGATTTGTATGTTTGTACTGTTTGCCTGCAAATGGGGAAAATATTTCTTTTATTTCAATAATTCTGCAGTTTAATGAACAACAAAATAATAGGAATACCGTTTTGTCCATTTACTAAGGACTTAGCTATGATTCGCATATTAAGTTCTGTCCTTACAACTTTAAATATCTATTTTCTTAGGACGATTAAAATGGATAAAACTACATATTTAAATTTGTCTCAATGACACCATAGCTGAAATGGAAACATAATTTGTCTATCTCTCTCGTCATTCGCCTGAAAGCAAAGAGCATCGTTCTTTCTCAATGCCTGAAGGAAATAAAAAGTTAACGTTCATTCATACAAGTTTTTATTTGAAAAGTAATTTGATACGATGATAGAAAAAATTGTGAAAATGTCACAACAATACGTTCCAAAATAGTAATTACGTAGCAACCGACTAAAATGAAATATCCAAATTATTAAAGAACGTCAAGTGATCTAGTGAAAACTATAAGACTTCAGAAATATGAAGCTGTAAATACCGAATGTACCGAGTAATTGCTCGACAGCCTCGCTGCTAAATGGACCGGAAACGATATTAATTAATCATTATCTAATCGTCACGCATTAGCCGCCTGGGTGCGCGTCGTGTCAACGCACGTTATATTAATCGATTCATATTATTTATGTTCATTTTTGCTTAGCCTGAGATATATCTAGATGTATCTACCAATAAGTTAACGTATTCTTGTTTTAATAATAGATTTTTAGATTTTTTTAATAGTTTATTTAAACTTTACATTATGTAAAATGTACAAATAGAATAGACTTGCCATATGGCATATTCTACCAGTCTTCAATATAATAATTTTTATGGTCAACCATAGGACCAAAAAGAAAGCATTATCGTCGATGAAAAAAAGCAGTAAATTGTAATATTTGTTATTTGCGTAATTTTATGACTGTGTGCCGATTTCTAGTCGTCGTTATACGTTAAACAGTCGTTAGTTATATGAAAATATACCTACTATTTCTGAAGAGATTATCTTTTCGAATGTACCGACCCCGGCTATGTAGCGACCTAAGCTCGCTTAACTCGACACTGCTACAAGATATTGAAATTCGTAGCTACACGCTACGACCGCAGCTACGACTGTGCTACGACACTGCGTGCCTCATAACCGACAAAAACGTAGGACGTGTAAAAACTTCACAAAATATTACTGGTTATCAATTCTGCTAATAACCTGTATAAGATCATGCAACTGATATTCAATTACGATTCAATTTTGATGCGATCAATATTGGTATTCTGCTAACACAATTTTGAATCTCAATTTAATTGCAATTGAAGCTTAATTGAATGGTAATAGTATAAAAAATATAAGTGTAATAATAGCAGAATACCGATTATTGAACAATCAATTTACAACTGTGATACGATTGAAGAGCAGAATAGCTAATTTTCTAACAGCATGCCAACGGAATAGATTGGCCTTGAAATTAGTAACAGAATACCAAAAACGTTAAAAATTCCCATTGCGATTCGATTACGATTCAATTGTGCACTATGTAAAATGAGAGAATTGACACCCAGATGTAAAATTATATTTTGGAATGTATCAACTGTGCTAAATAAAGCTACGCTCGCTCGACTCAACAAAAAACTACTACAAAATACTAGAATTCGTAGCCACAAGCTACGACCGCGGTTACGACTTTGCTACGACGCTACGTACGCTTGCTAGCTTCGTCCATATATTGAACAAAAACTTGCTTCCTGCCACGCCTCCACTTCAATAAATTGATACTCAAACAGATCACTTTAATCACATTGTGTTAGCTCACAATAATGGTCAGACATTTAAAAGGTGCTTCGTTCTGTATTTTTTTTCCGGCTAAAAAAATACTAAGAACGCGCATTTTTTTATCCCTCATGGTATCTCAACTCAATCGTCTGTTAAGCATAGATTTTAATATTACTATGGAACGTCCATTATGATGAAAAACATATTTTTACGATGACGAATTAGCTTATGTTATTTGTATAACATTTAGAAATCAGAATCGCTTTTTGCAATGTGATATATTTTACACTTTTAATAGAATGTTTTATTAATTTGCGATGAAAAATTAAATGTCATGATGTTAAACTTGTATTAGGGCAGACCATAATAGATAAAGGATATAATTTGATGTTTATACGTTTGACGTATATAGCGTATTCTTAGTCTTATTTCTCCAAAATAACACCGTTTTTCCGTTAGTTGGCCTTTGATGATAAATACTTAAGTATTAAACAAGTTCTGAAGTTCAGTGTGAAACCAACACACATAATCAAACATCATTACCGCGTATTTGACGTAAAACAGTTAAGTAGTTCGAAACTTTCTTCATTATGAGAAACACAACACATGATAAATAATTATTGTGTCTTAAAATTATATTAGTTACTTGACGATGCAGTTTTCTCATTTCAATTTATGTCGATATTGTGAATTCGGAGTCTATTTGTCATATAGTTGGACGTTATATTTGCTAATTGACCTAATGGTCAAACAAAAATTCCATTTTTGGTAATTTGATCTTCTCTTCGTCCTATCGCTTTCTCATTTGTATGTCTTAGCTGGTTTCTTTGTAGAGGAAGGCTCCGCTTAGTGCTGGTGTTACAATCCTATCAATTTACCTTTGGTACTAACCGACAACCCTATTTTTCTGATTTGTCTGTCTCAGAAGCAATCATGCTATGATTTTCTTTTTTTCTGACGTAAAATATATGTGATCTTGCCAATACTATGTTTTCTAACTTATAGGTCAAGCAAAAACTTTCAAGTAGGATGTCATTTGCATTTTATGCAAAATGCAGAGTGTTGGCAGCGATCGCGTGTTAACCGGCGACTTGGCGGGGCACTAGTGTTGTTGCGATAGTTTCATTCTGAAAAGAAAGAATCGATAGTGCGAGCAGTCCTATCGATATTATTCAAATAGTTTCGATGGTGAAAAATTAGCCGATACCATGGAGCAAATACAAAGAGGAGGCGGCGTATCGACTGGTGGCGGTGGTGGTCATTGGCGCAGTGACGTCGGAAGTGGGCGTGGCTTACGTCATTTTTTGTTCAACTGTGAAAGATGCGTGACGTCGCGCAAGCTCTAATGTCTTTTTTATTTTTATAATTTTCATTTCGTTTTAGCTTAAATTTTTTTGTAAAATATTTTAAACTATTTAGATTTAAGTGTTTCAATGCTGTATTGTTACGGGATCACAATCGTAAGTAAATAACATATTTTAGAATTTATTTGGTTTATTTAGTATTACACAAAATATGTGTCTGTTTTATTATATAGATATGTTCAAAATATCTGTAATATAAAGAAATATAAATATACTTTTTTGTGTTGAAATCTTCGATTTGCTAGCGACATCTATTGGCAAGTAGAGGGGATAGTCAGGGGAGAGTCAGTAGGGGCGGAGCCACGGACAAACAGAGCTCCCCTCACGTCTGCCTTCCGCCCGGCGTAGTCTCACAAAATTTTTGTAAGGAAGCTCTCGATACGCCATCTCCTCTTTGTTATTACTCCGTTGCCGATACTATTGAATTTTGTAGATACTGTTGGTACAACTGAGATATGATACTATTGATAGTATCCCGTCACGAAAGTCAAAACTATAGTATTGATAGTCTAACCTATCGACACGGTTCGGTAATATCGATAGTTTTGTTTTTTGTAGCTATCGACAAAATTTCAATACTATATAGCATATACAAACACTACCTAATCGTAACGACAGCGTTAACAGTGTTAACGACAACGTTTGATTATCAATATTAAAAAGCGCGAATAGTATTGATAATATAAACCCAAAGCCTCATAACACAAGACTCTAACTTACTTAGAGGCTAACTCTATCTCAGTGATTTGTCCCCATTTATTTAAAAACCTATCGATGTTTTTTTATTTCATATAAACACTACAATATATAAATTGGAAACATAAAATAGGAAAACTAGGTACAAAGGTTCTACTTACTTTAAAATAAATTTCTTCCACACTTCCAGACCCGCGATAGAATAGCGATAGTATCACAATACTATCTGTATCTTTACAACACTATATATTATATAGCTACGTTACGACACTAGCTATAAGCGTGGCGTGTGCCAGACAGCGTTGCAGTCTGCCTGTCTTGTGCCTGCTGCACTAATAGCTCATACGTCACTGCCTTCTTATCAGCCTTCCGGTGGCGTGTTCTGCAAACCGACTCAGCAACGAATCAACTACTCGTAATCTATGTAAAGTAGGTTGAATGAACTTTAGCGCACGGACTATTCGCAGCTAATGCACTTTAGAATTCTATTCGTGTACGTCATCTTTCAGTTTGTTTCTCTTTTATGCAAAATACATTTATTACATGAAGAATTCTGATGCTGTTCGTAAGACTCTATCAAGTTTTTTTTGTAAGAGATCTCATTGTTTGCCGACAAACGAACACCTGCCATGCTATTATGGGAGTAATAATGTTTTAGAATTCCACTACCTCTATTAGTGGTGCACACACAGTTTGGACTCTTTTCAGCCCTTGGTCGCCTTAGCTAATAGTCCTAGAAGTCCCGAGAAGTCCTATAAAGTCCATACTTCCATACTAATATAATAAGTGCGAAAGTCTGTCTGTCTGTTACGCTTTCGCGGCTAAACCGCTGAACGGATTTTGATGACATTTGGTATGAATATAGTTGAAGACCCAGGGTCAAACATAGACTACATTTTGCAGGCGGAGCTGCATACTTAAAGTAGGAATTCGAACAAACCCGTATTTATTATCACTGTTTCAACATCAATATTATCTGCTTTTTTTTGTTGAAACGATATCATGTATGGTTGAACATTAAGGTCACAACACAAACACTCAGCGAGATTACAAATCTATATTAAAACGCGAAGGATCTTTATCGGCGATGTGTTGAGGAGAAATTAATTACACTCGATACGGACATTAAACAGGATAATTAATAGTGAGAGACCCGTGTAAACACCCATATAGGAGATTACACGCCGCTGCGCACACTTTATCTCCAATATTACATGATGATGGAAATAAATTAAAGCACAATGTATTAAATCAGTAAAAGAGATTTAAAGCTATAAGTTAAGATATTATTTTGAAATATATCTGTGTCCTTGTCGGTGGAGTTCCTTCCAAGTATTTCTATTCTAGTAAGTGTATACCCTCGGCCTTTTCATAACTTGAATCTATTCTTTCACGATAAGGTTTTGAGGATATTTTTTTCTAAGATATAACATAATAACACTTTATTTGCTTTGTGACCTGATTAGAAGTAAAGAAGTAGCGCCATATTTAAAACTAAGCCTGGGGGCGTATCTTTTCCGACACGGACGATGGAAACTAATGGCAATGGTCTGACGCTTAATTACGCTAATTTCCTTAATTTTAGTTAACGCCTTCGACAATTAATATACGTTCAAAGATAAAAGAAAAGGTAAGAATAGAAAAATAACGGTAACATTTGATAAATATTTTCGGCGTGCTATAAAGCCTGATATAGGTATTTAGAACAGGTCGGGTATTGGATAAAAGCAATCTCTCGATAGGGTAGACCCGTGCCTTATCGTCATCGTAACCTATGCCTCGACGTCTTTACATTTCGGCTAAACGATGCCTTGTCATAATAAGACGCATGTCATTATGGACTGAGGGTTGGAAGTTTTTTGTATACCTAAGCTAAATAGGGTAATGAGCTCCTTATATATATATATATATATATATATATATATATATCTAATTTCGTATATCCTAATTCCACTGGCGCCGTCGTTTGTCTCGCTTCACGATAGTCGGTAATCCCTAATGTGCCGCTTAAAATGTACTAATAAATTGCATCATACATGTTTATCATATAACAACATTAACATTTCCAAAGAATCGATAAGGCAGGAAAAAATATGGGCTATTCCTATTTGTAACGGTGATGACCCAAACGACTCCGAGTCGAAGATAAATGTATACTCGTTGGTAAATGGCAGTGTTTCAGTGAACAGCGATAAATGCTGAATTGCAATACTTCGAAGAAATAATGGCAAAGCAAAAAAAAACACAAAATCAGAACAAATCAATTCCATTGAAATTGAAAATCCAAACAAATGAAAAATATATCAAATAGACGGCGTTTTAGAATTATTCATTTTTGTGAAATTTTCATTTAAAAAAGTGTCAAACAATAGTTACCTAGTAACTAATATATTTCCGCACCTACTTAGTAAGCACACATACCCGTATTATCCTTATAGTTCCAGCCCTTTAGCAAGTGGAGCGTATCATTAAGTCATTATCAGTCCGTGCCTACATGCTACCTACATTATTGTAATCGTAAATGAATTTTTTATAATAATGTAGATGTTTTTCATTTGATGATCTGTATAGAAAAAGTATTAAGTAGCACACAATGACTTTTATGAAATTAAATAAAATCATTTAATTTCAATATAGGATATAAATATCACTTATTGACGTCAATTTACTTATTAAGTTTACTACCACTTCCAAAGCGCAAGTGGAGAAGAAGCGGCGCTAGAAACTCCACTGCAGCATTTTCTTTAGAACGTCAAGTTATAAAAAAATAAAAAAAAAACTTTCCTTAATTAACTTTCCGTAGTTAACATGTTTGACGACATTTTGCACAATATTTTATTGTGATTTCAGATTATTAAAAAAACTGTATAAAAATAATAATAATAAAAAAAATATAAAATGTAAAAACAGAATACATAATAATATGTCAATTTGTTGAAGACTCTGCACCAAGCTTAAGTTCAACATTCCTGCCATTAAAAATCACCAGTACTTTAATAACCCTTTTTACAAAGTAAATCTTTAACATGGCTTTGAATTGTCTAAAAAGCAAACTAGTGATTGAACCAGGAAGCTTATTGTAGAAGCGTATACAGTTCCCCACAAATGAGTCTTTAACCCTATACAGTCTATAAGAAGGCAAAAATAATTTATCTTTATTGCGCAAAGGTATATCAGTAATATCAGAGTTCTTTCTAAAAGTAGTAATATTTTTCCTCGTATACATGATACCTTCAAATATATATTGTGAACTACTGTTAAGATATTAATTTCTTTAAACAACTCCCTAAGATATTCCCTTGGGGCTAAACCATAGATGGCACGAACTGCTCGCTTTTTTAAGATGAATATTGTCTGTATGTCACTAGCTTAGCAGTTGCCACAGAGCTATGCCGCAGAGCTAAGTTTTTAGAGAGAGTAGAAATGTGCGAATCCCATTGTAATTTTGAATCGTGGTATCATCTACATGAACTAACTTTCCTCCATTTAACATTATATCCACTTGAGTGTGTCTCACATTTGGTAGAGAAAATTTAATGCATTGGGTCTTATTAACATTCAGCATTAAGTTGTTGGCGGAAAACCAATTTAATATTATGGACAATGCATCATTCACTTGGTCGACACTTCCGCTATGGTGATCCATTTTAAAAATCAAAAACGTATCGTCTGCTAACAAAACTATGCCAGCCTTTTTTTCAACCGCGTAAGTCATTGCCGTAAATCAAAAAAAGTAAGGGTCCTAGTATCGAGCCTTGGGGTCTATCTTTACTGTTGAACCGCCTGGTTTAACGTTATTTATGTCAACACTCTGACGCCTATCACTTAAATATGAAGTCAATAACTTTATTGCTTTAGCATCAAAACCATAATGTGCAAGCTTGAGCAGAAGTGTCTCATGATCAACACAGTCGAATGCCTTGGAAAGGTCACAGAACACTCCAATAGCATCCTGAGATTCCTCCCAGGCGCCGGTGCAAATATGAGTGATGAGAGCCACTCCCGCATCGGTTGTTGATTTTCCGGCAGTGAAACCAAACTGTTGGCTATAAAAGAGATCGTATGCCTTAAAGTGCCGCAGCATTTGATTGAGCATAATCTTTTCGAATATTTTACTCAAACCGGGCAATACATAGATATGTCTATAATATAATATCCAGGCTCCAACTTCTCTCCTTTTTTAAAAATTGTGGTTAATTTACTATACTTTATTAAATTTGGGAAGATGCCTTGATCAATACATTCATTGAATATTTAAGCCAAGTGAGGAGCAACAGTACCAATGATGTGATAAATTACACTAACAGACATACCCCAGTGATCTTCAGATTTTTCAAGTTAAGCTGTTTAAATGTTTTAATAATATCACTGGGATCAATATGCGAAAACTTAAAGTTGGACTCACAAAGGGTGACATTCATTTTAAGTAGTGTTTCAGCAGCCTGAGGGCATGATTTTATATTTGAAGTTACTTCTAGTAGAAAATTCGAAAAATAGTTTTCAAAATAATTGGCTATTTCTTTAGGGGAAGAAATTATAGTATAATTTCTTCCCCTAAAGAAATTTAATTTCTTGTATATTTTCTTTATTTTTACATTTACTAGTTTCTTTATTAATTACCCTCCGAGTCTCTTTTAGTTTGTTAGGACTTTTATGTTTTGTAAAGCATTAGACTTTATGCAAAAAAGGATATACTAATTTGTTAGACAGGTAGACATCACAGAAAAATGTTAATAAACTTAGTCTACCTGCGAACGCTACAGTACACGTATAACCGTATTAAAATAGCTTAATTTAATGTGTAATAATCGCGAAAACATAAGAAATCATTGTTTTTAATTAGAAATTGATAAAATCATTACAGATTATTTTTGCAAACGGGCAAAAGCACGCGACAATCTTCGTGCAATCTGAACCCACATCCCCAGCCGCCAAACCTCAAAGCGATGTGAAAATTCGAATAGTTTCTCAACTAGAATCGTTCCAGCACACCGAAATTATACGAATACGTGCATAGCACTTTTAACCTGCATGTAGAACGTGGGACGACTTTAGAAGGCTATCTGAGAACTTTTAAGATACTCTTCGTGCTTGTAACAAATTCTATTCCCAGTCATTGATTTTATTGTCGACTAGCTGTGCCCGCGACATCGTCCGCGTACATGAAGTTCCCGTATTAGGTGTAATATAAAGTTAAAACCTACAGCCAGTATAGTTTGACCTCTCATATAGTAAGCACATCATATATTAATTCGGGATAAATTGTAGCCTAATTTCTACGTTGGACCTCTAGCTATATATTGCTGAAAACCGCATTCAATTCTATGCAGTAGTTTTCGCGTGATGCGATTACAAACATACAGACAAATATTTGTTTGGCTGCTGTTGGTCTAATAAAGTCCCACATATTTTTTTTCCAAAAAAATATTAAATGTACAGACACCGACCTGTTACAATTTTATCATACGTATGGATAGGTGTTCACAATAACATTGTTATTATATCAAATTGGAAGACATTTATTTTTATAAAAGAGAGAAATGAGAATGCCTCAATTTAGGCATTCTCTTTTCTACCTTGTGTATTTTTTGAAATAACAATTATGATTACATAAATAAATTAGTCGGTGTATATTATGTATGTGTTAGCGACGCGTATTTATTTTTATATTTTATGACTTAGTGATGTTAGCGGTAAAGAGGTAGAACAGGTATATCCCTACCATCCTCTCTTATTTGGTGGCTATAAAATAATTGCATATTGGAAACGTCATGCAGTGCAGACGTATAGTATATTTGTATTTAGTATAATTAAATAATTAACTGAGGCCAAGGCCAAGACTAGTATTTGTTTATAGTTAATCGCTAAGCTAAAGTTAACTTTGATATTTATTGTTGGGTTAATATGTACAAAAGTGCCACCCAATACTTATTTAGAGTGAACTGTAGTTAATATTAATGTTTTTGAGAATTAGCAAGCCGTAATTACGGAAGAATATCAAAATATATTGCGTAGTGCGTGGAGTGGGCGCTTACCTTGCCTAAACAATTAAAATGTGTATAAATATGTACGTTAAAGTTGATCATATTGTGATATTTCTCACAATTGCGAACCAATTATATCCCGATCCCGATGGCGAACAACCTAGGATTTTCGTTTCGGCTAAAAATTATTATCACACAATATATTGTTCTATCTTTTAGATAAGTGGTCAAATAAATAGGGAAAATACATGGGTTTCTTCTTCAAATATATGGAAGAAAATTTTACACATTGTATCTTCACGTTTTTGCAAGACAAGTTGATATATGAAGCTATACGAACCTTTGTTAGTGAATCGGAAATAAGCAATATTTTCAAAGACTTGTATCACATACCTTTCAGTTGGGTGCTTCTATGCTGATACCAGTTAACGAGCTCCATTGTAACAAGCGAGTCGTCCTACGAGAACAACTGTTGCCTGAAAAGGAAAATATTATGTATTGTACCACATGTTAGTATTGTTCCGCATTTCGTCTATTATTATTGTAGAATAAAATAGCATATTTTTATTCAAGTTCACTGCTACACACACTTGTCCCAATGTATATTTTATTTTAAGAGAATTTTAACAATATCAACAAAAAGCGTAAGAAAAATAATTCAGAGATACTTTTTCGATAAATAAAAATATCTGATAAACGCTACTACTACCTCCTAACATGAACGCTGTAAAGTCTTTGAAACGTTAGTTAAAACAAAGATAAGTAATGCACGCGACAACACCGTAATTCTATATGTAATAATCGGAAAAACATAAGACACCATTACCAGTCTGATATGTTCAATACAACGATCAACATTTCTGAAATCAGTTGTTAAGTACTTATTAAACTTTAATAAATACTTGTATGAGTATATTTTGAATCACATGTGCAGATTCTCGCTTTCCTTCCTCGGGAAAACATGTGCAGATAAATAAAAGATGACAAACCCCGCTAAAGTGCAGACGCGAAACAGTCAACTGGATTGCAGACATGAAAAATCCATCTTGTGGTTTCTTTATGATTCAATCTGGATTCGCCAACTATCGAAGATGTGGACTTTTGATTTCTCAGATATAAAATGCAATTTATGCCCGTTCTTAAAATCCTGACATCCGATTCACTTAGTATTCGCTCTAAACAATAAAAAATAAACGTTAAAAAGTAGATAATTTTTATGTCAAGACAAAAATCTCCGTTGATATAAAAGGCTATACAACAAATCTTTATTTTGTTGTTATTTAAAAGACCTAACAATAATTAATAAAATATAATAAATCCCATCGACTTTTAAACAGTTTTAAGAAACTCCTTTGCATAATTTCGAAGTGAAAATAATATGCTATTATTTTATTTTTACAATTTTTTGATATTGGCATTTCATCAAGAACATGACTTAATCACTTTATTACTCGAATAATTTAAAATAAGTACATTTTAATACAAATCTATTCCATTAGCATTTGTCCTTAAAAAAACCTAAAAATAAGGGCAATTAGGAACAATAGCAGTTTATAATGCAACATAGCCCCAACCAAGTGCCGTTTAGCCATAAGTCTTCCGGAGGGACCACCCAAACTCACGCAATATGCCTTTCCGGTCAGAAGGGGCTACAAATTTTACTTTTTACTGTGGCACCGAAGTCGTAAATTCACAACAATCCAAATAAGCCTGGGTCCCATAAGCCATTTGCTCCTATTACACAATGCTAGTTTCAAGGTAATAGGTAAGTATTCGATCACTAGGGGCTATCCGAGCCTATGGAACATTGGTTATGTATATAGAACGGTATTGTTGAGCGGATTTTTGAATTGTTACAAATAAGATTAAACTAGTTTTACACCAATTATTCGGAATAGACATTAGGTAGGTACGTATAGGTAATTGTACTGGTCACGAGTAGGTTTTGGAATTAACCAAAAATATGGATTGATCACCTATTATTATTATATTGGTTAACTAATTAGTTACCTTTAAAGAAAATTTACGAAATTTAACGTAGGCAGCCATTTCAATACTAGACTTTTTAATTAGATTCAAATTGGCTTTTTAGGCGTAAAATTGCTTACTCAAAAATTTGAAACGATGAAGGAAATGCGGTTTCGCCTCTTCCGCTTCTCAGTTCACGCAACATGGCGGAACATCCGGTGCCGAAAGTGTATATAGCCGTTGGCAGCTCTTAAAAGATTATAGTGAATTATTTACCATACTTCCCGATAATATTCAATTATACCGACCCCTATTTATGCCACACTGTTAACATTTTCATAATATTAATGGAGCTTTATTATTCATTTTTGAGAATTCTAATTTTGAGTCGAATTACGACTTTTGGTAGTAATAAGAGTACAATAAAAACCGAAACAAAATATGGAACGCAAGTACGCAGCCACTCCTCCAAATAGGCCGTTTAATATTTCATAGCTCGAGATGTAGAAAACAGCTGCCCTTGGGAATGTTCATGCAAAATGCAAATGTAATTTTTAGCAGGTATATTTCAATGGGCTGTGGGCGCGCTTCAGCTTAGATGACGTACTGACAAGCCCTGTCAGCCGAAAGCAACGCCTTTCAGAAAAGAGATATTTCGTTTTTGAAGGATTTTTATACGTATTTATTTTGGTGCATATAAAATAGCTATCGAGCCTGCTTTTAAATAAAAATTTAAAAAAGAGAATTCCATTATACATTTTTGTTATCCTTCTCTTACTAAAACAAATAATCTTAAAAAAACTTTACAGATATTTTTTTCGTAAAATACTGGAACACACAATATCTTATCTGAAAATACTTGTGGCTGTATGTGACATCACAAATTAATATGGGACATTCCCAACATATTCTATGACAGGCATTATCATATACAACAAAAATGTAGTGACATATTTTATCCTACAGTAGCGAAATAATCTCCGGATAATTGAGCTTTCCCAATGAGGCTACAGCCTGTGGCTACAGCTTTTAGTATAGCTGCCGCAGACTAAAAATACTATAAAATAATATAACTGTCAATCTAAAGTCCTTGTAAAATTAATTTCATAATTTAATATCCACTCAGTATAGGTATAGCTACTTAGAATTATCTAGACGTTACATTATCAATTGGAAACAACAACATAAAACCCCCAACTTTTCTTTTTCGGATGTACTGTGAAAGGACACTCATTTTTCATAGTACAAAACTAATTTTCAAAGTGTCACTTGCGAGGCTAAAGCTTTATCTGAAAAAAAAGAAGAAATAAAAGCTACAGACCTGCCATTTGTCATTACTCGTGTCCATGACATGATCACACGGACGCTCAAAGTTTGCTAGGAAAGTTGTACGATGCGTCCACTTAGTGGCCCACACAGTCGAAATATAAGAAGACTCAATTAGTATCTTTAAATAGTACAAAACAAAGTCTCTTTTGACAATCGGTGTTTCTCTGTTGACTCGTTCTAAACTCAGTTTTCAATGTCATATGTATGGTACCGTCCACAAAGTGTAAAAATGAATCCTTCAAAGTCTGAGAGTCTGGCATCAGGTTGTATTTCATGCATAGTAATGAAACTTGAGTTTTTTTTAGATATTATTTTACACCAAAGGGCAAAATTAACACAATTATATACCTAAACTAGATGATACCTTAAATGAATCGAAAACAAAGTTCGGTACATTTTAATTTTAGTCAAGTTACTTTACTGTGATAAGAATCACGTATGTTTTAAGTAAACACAAAAAGAACATTCTGACCCTATTTATTTATTTCAAACTTTATTACCTAATATGGAACAATTGGTGAACTGGCTAACGCATTCTGTACCAGTTAACCTTCAGGTACTCTACCCAAATGAGTATAATTCGTTGTTGCGAAAAACAAGCAAAAGCCGGAACGGGAGACCCTTTTGACGAGAGTTCGCGGAACATTAGTTAAAAACTGAAAACGTCGGCACGATGTCTGAGGAGGCTCCAACTAGACTAAGTGAGCCACAGAGCGCGCCCTTTAAAGCTCTAATTTAAAACTTCATTCTGCGAACATTGCTGCTTACTAAACAAGAACATTGCTTTTAAGGTTAAAAGAATATTAGGCCTCTGTGGTGCATGGTGCAGCCCATACCGCACAACAAAGTCTCGATTTTGACCTCTTAAATCGTGTTTTAGGTTGTAAATAGACACACATATGGACGGAGACGGAAAATGATATAAATAACATTCATCGTTTTGGATTGTTGTTATCCGATAGTCAATACGCACTATTGGCATTGCTGTGGCCTCTAGCAAACAGAAAGTCGTGTCAGCAAAATCAGCGGACCTAGATTGTATAATTTGATTATGTTGTAAATATTATCAAATTAAGTTGCTAAATTTATTATTGTTAATTATACACATGCTAGTAGTGGAACATATGCATGTGTGTATTTACGAAAATATAATTTTGTTGCAATATGTTACATTTATAAAGTTGAAATAAAACTACAACAATTAATATCTCTGTATGTGTATAGATAGTCTATAATAGTGTGAAACCCGTTTTATTTATATTTCTGTGGTGAAACCACTTATGTAGTTTAGACACTCTTGACAAAGGTCGATCGATCTTGCAGCCCTCTTTATAAACAAAATTTTGAAAGATATGCAATCTTGTATCTCATTAAGATTTGAATGGTTTACTTCAATCAATTTAATTAAAATAGATTTGAAACAAATTGAAGTGAAAATAATAAAAGTCTGAAGATTCGTAAGAGAACACACGCAGCACGCTACAATCAGTAAAATCTAAGCCAACTAATGTAATAGAAAAATACAACCAATACAAAACTAGTCAAACAGAAATGTTCAATAAATGTACCGTCAAATGTATTAAATCGAAACAGCTTCTCCCAGCCCCGACACTCATTCGTTTTAACACGAGTTGGAAAGCAAAGTTGCCCAACTTATAATAAGATTGGATCGGAACTTTCTTTGCTTTGCTCCTCCGTATCACTTCTTTATCGTGCGTAATTTCAAATTAAATTTTTGTTCAAAGTGTTATGTAACATTAATTACAAATTTCAATACACTTGAATGACGAAATCTTGTCAGTACGAAGTCACGTGGGAAACCGTTCACAAGAAGAAATCAAGTTAAGAATGCATTTTTTTTTTTTTTGTACCTAGTTATCTTTTTCAACTGATGATGAACTCAACAAGTAGTTAATAGAATCACTTTAGATGTAAAACGTCATTAGAGTAGACGGTCATAAAGATAACGACAATTTATGACCGAATTAAAAAAATCTATCTAGCTATCATTTCAATTATATAAGCAACATCGCAATTTTTACACCTGAGTAATTTTTTAATTCGGTCAGGATTTGTCGTTATTTTAACACTTTCGCGGACAGTAACGTCTCTCGACGTAGATAACAATTAAGTGCCATTGTTATTTTCTTGACTGTCCGTGAAAGTGTTAATGACTGTCTCTCTACCTACGTTATACCTCCACAGTGATCTTCTATCCCCCAGTCGAAAAAAAAACCTAATTTATTTTAGTAGATTATGATACAAGGGTGCGAAGTTGGCCACTATTTACGAGGCGGTATATAGGCAAAGGCCTATAGAAACCGAGTATATGACCACTTTCGCTCACGAGTTGTCATACGACGATTTTCAACACATTTGCGAGGAAAAACACACTTATATTATTAACTTGTTATTATTGACACAATAAATAAAAGTTCCCAAGCTAAATCAATAAAAAACATTTCCTCCCACTTTGAACACTTTTCACATTTAGAAACACCATTAGAGTAAAATTGGGCTTGTGTGTTTGTAGCATTGCTAGGTATCTCCAAATATATATAATATATAAATAGTTCTCGATTCTGTTTTAAAGCTTCGTCATTATTTCTTTCTTTGAAGATTTAAGTTAAGTTGCTATAGTCAGCCTACTTAGTCAGTGATGAACATTCGATTTTCGCTTGGATTAGTATATCTGACGAAGTCAAATTTAGGTATTCTTCCCTAAATTAAATCGACATTTGTTATTAATATAAATTAAATAAAATTAAAATAAAAAAATATTTATTTTCTCAACACGTGCAAAAACAAATATGTAGATTAAAAAATGGCGCCACTGATACAGACAGAGCAGAGCATTTTTTTTTAGCAATGGGTTGTACTGGATACAAGTCCTTTATTCCCTTCTTGATTTTTGTACACAAATTAATATTTGTAGTTCACTACGGCCAATGTTCAGTAAAATAAATATAAATATGAAATTTAGCGTTGATTTATTATTTGGAAACTAAAATAGTTTATATTTTTTGCAAAAACAATTAATTGGTTTTAGACTTAAATCCGTGGCGTACATTTTAAAAAGAAACTTTTGAAACCATTACTTTACAAGTGCGAGTATAATATATACAACGTGTTGTTTACAACCCCAATTAAGGTCATAATTAAAATGAAATAAAAAACACTATAAGCAAATGTGTTGAAAACTTATTTACACTCTGTTGATACTATAATCGCCTTTTAAAACATAGGGAACAAAGTCAGCCTGTTATGAAACCCAAAATATTTCACTTTATACGTTATGCTTAGGTATATATAGTAAATAGAATTTATCAATTACCTAAAATGTAAATAGTATCCAGCAGTATCTAATACATGCATATCGTCACTCCTGTTTACCGCAGGAGTTGGCAGAGACTAAAGCTTATTGTTACAATCCTTACAGACTCTTTAACATCGCCCATTTTAAGAGTAGATATATAGTAGTCTAGTTTACGCGAAAATAGTGACTAAGCTGAACTGTTCCGTTTCCGTGGCCTAACCTGACAGCAAACTGTTCGTAATATAACCTCACCTTCGACGACTTATCGATTGGTAACTGTTTAATTTACGTTTCATTGTAAATGCAAGCCACTGGCATTGCGACTGGTCTATTTTTACAACAAGTTGTTGATTTTCATTGATTTGTTAGTACTGCTACCAAAGTATGACTACAATGATTAAATTAAGGACACTCGGATACAACTTTCTACTTTTCAAAAGAATAATTTTAACTCCATGCTGTCTTATGTTTTCGCGATTGTAAGTATTATTACACATCGAAATATTTAACTTTATACAGTTTAATTGCGTTTATTACTTATCTATTTATTTTACAACAAACGTTTCAAACACTACAGCGTTCATGTTTACAGTTAAACTAAGTTAATATTAAAAGTTTATTTATTTCTCAGCAAGTGGGAATCCCTAATCTCTGTCTTTACGAAAAAAGGCGTGATTATCAGTATGTTATATCTATTTTTAACACCACTTTTTTTTACTAGGAGGCCTTCATAGTGTTGCCAAAGACAATTTTTGCCGATCATCCAACAATTATGTCACCCTGAGTTACTCGAAATTCCACTTCAGCGCTTCAACTTAATCTTGTCATCTTGATGTTTTATATATCGATACCTACGTAACATCGTCACGATCACGCCTTTGTATTTGTGTCACGGCCTAGATTCAATTCGAAATATGTTATCACTAAGCAAACCGCTATATAGGCTGGGGAGTGCTAAAATATCTACTTAAGTATACAGTATTAATCCACTCAGGATTATAAGTATGAGCATTTTAACTAACTCCATGTGGTCCAGTGAAAAAGAAACGTCATTCAACTGACGTTCCATTCTCAATGAAGTAGTGTCATCAACATCACTCATCTAGTAACTTTAATTTAAATAAAACGGGCAAGTATTTTTTTTAGTAATTTAGACTTCCTTGAACGTTTCAGCATAATATTCAGAGTATGGCAAACTTACGAAAAGCCCTAAAATTATATTTAAAATGACGCATTGAAACCCTCGATACTGATCACATGTCTATATACCTACAGAGAACGAAAAGCGCTTCTGTCACGATCACAAATGTGTTGGCTTTTTATGTCGACCGTCTTTAGTGAAGCACTTCAAACGATTCATTTTTAACTTCTACAAAAAGTGTAATATCTTTATATATCTATACTTTTTACAAACTGTCTGATCGACAATCAAACATCTCGAAGATATAGGTATACTCAACCGAACTATGGCATAGATACTTTAGATAGATTAAAGTTGAATTAAGTACATACTGACGGATGCAATAACTTGTGTTTGATATCTGTATTAGCTAAAATCTTTGTTATTACCTCTATGTTATCCATCCATACTTCCATACTAATATTATAAATGCGAAAGTCTGTCTGTCTGTCTGTTACACTTTCACGGCCAAACCGCTGAACGGATTTTAATGAAATTTGGTATGAACATAGTTAAAGACCCAAACATAAGCTACTATTTGACGCAGGCGGAGCTGCGGGAAACAGCTAGTATAATATAATTTTTCTCCTATAAGAGTTAGCATAAAAATTGATGAGTAACTCCAAGTTTGTTTATACTGATTTAAGAAGAATGTTCTAAGTAAGTATTAACTATTTAGGTAAACAAAACGTATAGTACTTATCACTGACTGCTTCTATAGTTTCTACTGTCCCTATCAATGTCATTACCACTAACGTGCAGAAGGCGCGTTTGTCCGATTTACGCTGGCCACGGCCACTGCACAAAATATCCCAGAGTATAGAAATACATCACTAAGTCCTGTAATAATCCATAATATTATATGTGCGAACGTCTGTCCGCTCAAGGGATTTTTATGGAATTTGGTATGAATATAGTTGAAGAGCCGGGGTCAAGCATAGGCTATTTTTTGACGCAAGCGGAGCAACGGGAACCAGCTAGTAATGTATTTTTTTTTTAAATACGTGCACTTAATTCGTTTTTCCAATTATTTCTCGTAAAGTTTATATGTGGACTTTCTGGTTTTACAGAGACCGGTTATCATAGGCAGCAACAAAGACTGCTTGCTATCTATAGTTGCCAATCTAAAACGTTGCGTCGATGGATTACCGTAGCGAGAGTAAACGAATAACAATGTGGTATAAACCCTATCACACACAGTGTAGGTCATAACCATAGTAAACAGGATCGACGTCGACGTTGCACCAGACCGATGATAAAGTATCAGTATTTGTTAAACAAAACAATTGCAAAAAATATTTAGAAATCAATCAGAAAAGCCGCCCCTGGTTATACCCGACTCTAAGGTTCTCATAATACTAGCAGCATTGGCTCTTTGGATAGCTATAGAAATTGTTTGAAGCAGTTACCAATGTGAGGGATAGTCATAACCACATTTGTAAAAAATATGAGTTCCAAGAGGATGTGCATATCAATCAATTTCGTTAGTTATGGATTTACTTATATTTAAATTTAAAATAAGGATTTTCAAATAAACTAGCCGCCGCAGGTGGAGCTACGGGAAACAGCTAGTATTCTTATAAGTAAATTGCCTTTTTCTCTTTAATTTGTGACCAGGACTCAATCACGGTAATGTAATATCGATTCGGATGCCGCTCTGCAGTAGACATCCCACATCTATAAGTTGACGTACAAAAGATATAAAAAAAGATGTCCTCACCACGCTTCCACTATTCTTCGTTAGGAAACTTTAAATACTACTTATAATTACTGCGTGTGTATTGTATGTATTGTTCCGTATATAAATATTGTCAAAGTACTGTAAAAAAACTCAAAAAGGGGTAAATGGGGGAAGTGTATAGCAGCGTTTTATGAATAAATCTCGTATTTGGAGGTAGTTCGCGAAGTCTACTGTTCACAGAACTACTCGTTACACCACCAGTACCAGTTGTTTAGTACGACAGTACACAGAGCAGGATTAAACAGCGAATTCTCAAATAACAGATACATGCTATCTGACCAAAGCGTACACGTGTTCATTAGAGCGGACGCCAAACATGCTCAAATCTCACGGGAACAGTTTCCTGCAAATTATACAGGGACAGAAAATAGAGAATACAGAAAAAAAGGAAAAGTACTGTAATATTCCGCCCATTGTACCGTTATTCCTTTTTGCTTTGAGCTTTTCTCGTTCTTTCACAGTAAATATCGATAAAAGGAAAAATGCAAAATATACAAAATGCTAAATACTAAAAGCGTTTGTGGATTTCAGTAAAAAAAAGTTCGAGTACATTTGTAAGTTTCGTAGCATCTCGTAGCTTCGTAGTAGTACTACGTAAACTGCTACGAAGATTTAATTTTTACGATGTCATAGTAATTTTAATATATGTAATTAAATAAATTTTTACCTACCGTATTTTTATGTTAACAGTAACCCGAAACAGTGCACACTTATCTTTAAAAGCTTCTTATGTTTTTGTAACATCGTTTCTAAATATATTTTGATCTCCCATCGCCTAGATATACAGAGAGCTTTTAAGAAAAGCATTCATATACACTTGGAAAAAGTAGCAAAAGTTTATAATGAATAGTTCAGTCTGTGATATCTTTGCTTCAGACTAGTTTCAAATATTTTTTTCAATTATTGTAGCGCAGATAGCAGTCGTAGCACCTCGTAGCAAATCGTAGCACATTCTACAAAAGAGCTACGAGCTAAAAATACGCTCGAGTGGAACAAAGATAACTGATACAAGTGTTAATTAATGTGCAAAAATTTTATTTTAAAATGTCTCATTTGAATTAATTGACTATTAAATAAACACAATAAAGCTTTTCTTTTTGTTACGATTTACTTACTCCGGTAGTTCAGAAAACCAAAGTAAATTTGGGCCTCCAAAACGAGAAAGCGCTCGGTTATTATAGCCGTCATGCAGCAAGATGGCTCGCCAGTTCACATCTCACATTGAGTCACATATAAATAAAATTTGTGTACCTCATACCAGTCTGGTATAAATATATCTGAATTCTATTTTTAAAGTTACTAAATTGTATAAGCAGTCGATGAAGGCTCGCAGGGAGTCGATAGCATGCGTATGGCAGTTTGCCAGAGTACACCACAGCTACGCCAATCACGGCGCACTTTACTTACATACGACAAACAACTATAATCAAAGCATTAAATAACAAAAACAGATGCACTATAGAACTGTTTTGTTATTTCATATTTTTTATGAAAGAAACAACGTAAAAACGCGTCCTCAGGCTTTTTCAAATTTCTGCCGCACAGAGTAATTAATGTACATCATTTACTTTTAGTGCTGGTCGAGATAATAAACTAAAATCTAAAGACACTAAACTGACAAGTATGAATTAAAAAAAAAATATTTAATAGTCCTACAGTCTAAAGTATCAAGTTCAATAAAGCGGGGTGGCTTACAGCCAAAACCACACCGAGACTTAATGTGGTGTGAAGTTTTTAGTGCCAAATGAAGTCCAACATTACTGCCAATAGAAAAAATGCTTCATTCTCAATTGAAAGGGTATTCACATCATAAAGATAAGATCTAAATTGAGCTGGGATTGTCGTATCAGTTCTTTTCTTTTCAAGCATACTTATTCGTACATTCGATAATTGTCTAACCCACGAATGCTTACAGAGATATGCAGAAAAAAATATTAATTAGCAAAAATGCAAAGCTATGTTATGTAAACTTCAGTGAACCTACTGACGCCCTCACTCACTTCATATTCATAGAGTGGCGTTCATTGAAACTCGTAACTTGTCCTTTGACTACATTCATTCATTCATTCATTGTTTCAATGCAGTCAAATGTATGAGTGAATGTTTGGCTCATATTTGGCTACATTTTAAGCACTGTTTATTTATACGTACATTGAAATTTCCATAGATTTAGTGTGAATCAAATAGAAAATCAAATTTGTTAATAGTCTACCGATACTCGTATTTCATAGAATTTCGTCACATATTTCTTTCTACATACATAGATTTTAACCTAAGAAAATCATGTCTCATTTCATATAGAGTGAAGCGTACATTCATATATCGGATACGTGTGCGTGACTGAAAATCCAATCCACAATGTGTCGGATACAGCCAAGCTTAATAGGGATAGAAATTGTTAACTTTGCCGTACATGTATATCCAGTTCTATGCAGTATATTTTATACAATGACTCGATATACTGGCTGCTATACACATTAACTAGCAATAAGATAGGCTTGCACCTCTATTTTGTTACATCACAAATATAACATTCACCACTTGACAGTTGAGCTCGTTGTGTAAAGTGTTGTCATCAATAATATACAAACCAACAACATTCACGTCGGTGTTCGGTGCTAACAATTTCAAGTCAAAATTATTTTGATTTTTCTGTTTGTATACTTGTTTACAATATTACAGCAGATTTATTAATACAGATTTTCAATGAGAGTATTATATACCTATTGTGGCGGTACAATATACACATTTAGTAAATGTTACTTTACATCTTCATTACTAAATGTATGAAAATCATATTTTGTCCATTGATATCTCCAAAAAACCATTAAGTAATTATGTTGTATTGCTGATGCTAACTAAGAATACAAAGTTACGCATGACAAATAAAATAAACAAGAACATTTCTTGAATCTCGCACATTATTTTATTGTTTGTCGAAACCAGACGTTTCTACGGCATTGAGGAGGTACCGAGTACATATAGTTAACATACGAGTGGAGCAGACATTGAGTGGCAAGCTGCACTCAGCCGAACAAGAGCAAAAATCGTGGATGCACACTCTATACTTAAATGGGAGCGACGGCGTTGGTAACAATTGCAACTGCATTCGATTCAAAATATATTTATTTATCGTCGACATAAGTTGGCTGCAATGTACTATTAGACATGTTTTTATGGATATTTGAATGTACTCCTAAGTAAACTTGATTCAAACAAATTTCCGGTTTTGTAGGTAACAAATATTTAGTTCGTATCCCAATTTTATTTGGATATTTGCCTAACAAGTAATGGTCCTGCGAAAAGTTGGCTATGCTGTTTGCAAGATAATATATTTGGCTTTTAAACAATTCTTATGCAAAATCTTTTTCAGGCCAAATGTGTTTTCATTTAAATCAATAGCATTATTGCAGCTATAAACTTCAGTATTGCCCATAGATTGATAGCGGAGTAAAGTTTATACCAAATAAGGTAATGATCCAAAATATAAATACAACGACTACGGCGGAAGTTCTTTTTCGAAAGTGAACTTCGTTTACAGTTATAATGTGTTGTGACAATAATATAATAATATGGATTTGTTTTTAGATTACTTACATATAATTACATCAAAATACTTTTTAAATGTAAAACAAATAAATTATCAGTCTGTCAGTTTTTTTTTATTCACGCACTACACAGACACACACACACACATACACATAGTTATTGTGATCATAAACTTATAGAATGACGTCAACGACTTAAAGCTTTTGTCACATTAGCATAGACATTAGTGTAAAGTGAGCCGGTAATATTAGTCTTGTTTTGGGTCTCGACCAAAAATATTTCAAACCCCTCATGTACTCTACAAGGTAAATATTGTATTGTTTATTACAATACATGCTAATATTTTAGGTGCATTCTAAATATTTACATCTTAAACTGTATTTTGAAAACAAATTCCAATTTAAATTAAATAATCAAATTGTCTGAAAGTGTTAACCACCTGCTTTTTGTGTTCCATGGTACGTATTTACATATATTTTTTAAACATTTTGGGATAACCGTAAGGGTGGGACGAGATTCCCCCTAACTAAAAAAATTACTTACATCATTAAAAACACGAATATTTCGTCTGTGTAGGTATACATTTTCCGGTTTATATAATACTAAATCTAGCTAGCTTATTCTCTATATCTAGCTAGGTCAATTTACGATTTAATATTGAAGCAGTAATAAATTGATATATACCATAAAATTCAAAACATATTAGGTCCTTATATATAAAATTAGCGTTTTGTTGTACTGACCACTTTAACCACAAATTTCTCCTCTTTAGTTAGGAGTTCCAAATCCAAATTTATACAGCTCTTTCCACATATATTTATGTTTCGTGAACCATTATTCATTTGTTTTTTTTTTCTTCATTTTTTTTTCTGTTTGCGGCGCTCAGTTTACAAAATGGAAAACTTGAAATATCGGTTATTTACGAGTACGAGTTCCATCGTCGCACCAGTGCTGCGGAAACGGCTCGAAGGGTTAATTATATGTATGGCGGTCGTGTCGCAAAAAAAAAAAACACTGCGTTTTTGGTTCCAATGTTTTCGTTCTGAAATTTCGACCTGCAGAACAAGCCCCGCAATGAAGAATTGAAGGCTACTGTGGAAGCGGATCCATCGCAAACCACGTCCGAGTTAACTGCGGTGTTAGTGATTAAACTGTTTTAATCCACTTGAAACAAATTGGGAAGATTAAAAAGCTTGAAAGGTGGGTTCCTCACGAATTGAGTGAAGCAAACCGGCAAACGCTCGTCGACTGCTGCGTTACATTACTTGACCGGCACAATAATAAAGGGTTTCTTAATCGAATCATTACCTATGATGAAAAGTGGATTCTCTACGATAATCGGAAGTGCTCATCTCAATGGCTGGACCCTGGCAAGCCAGCCAAATCCTGCCCCAAGCAAAATTGACCCATGAAAAGTTACTTGTAAGCGTTTGGTGGACTAGTGCCGGTGTCGTTCATTACAGTTTTCTCAAATCTGGCCAGACGATTACGGCAGACGTCTATTGTCAGCAATTGCAAACCATGATGGATAAGCTAGCTGCTAAACAACCGAGGCTGGTCAATCTCTCTACGCCACTGCTGCTTCACGACAACGCTAGACCACACACTGCACAACAGACGGCTACCAAATTAGAAGAGCTTCAATTGGAGTGTCTAAGACACTCACCGTACTCTCCGGACCTTGCTCCAACAGATTACCATTTTTTTCGAAATTTGGATAACTTCTTGCAAGGGAAAAAATTCAACTCCGATGGGGCAGTCTAAACCGCCTTCAAAGATTTTATTGATTTCCGTCGAATGGTTTTTTAGTAAAGGGATCAATGACTACCTATGAGATGGCAAAAGTGCATAGATAACAATGGTTTATACTTTGATTAAATAAATATATTAAATTAAAAAACATTTTGTTCCTGCAATAATAAACGCCAATTTCATATGTAAGGACCTAATATATCCTATTCCAAACTATCTATCTCTTTTCCAACACCAACCAGATCCCATAGGCCGTTCCGGCGTTGATTGATTGACAAACATCCGTCCAAACTTTCACATTAATAACATTAGTATAGATACGAATGGATTCTTGGAAATACTGATTCCGATTTGGATATATTTAGATATCGCTTCCCTTCACTTTGATCGCAGTTCGGACAAGGTCTCGAGGGTAAAGTTAAGTTTACAACAAGTACAAAACAGTCTCGCTAGAGCCGTTTGTTTTCCATTGTTGTCCCGATCATAAATATTTAATGAATTCGTTTTATTCAGCGCCTCAACTTGCCCAAAAGCCCTTTCGACGACAATGAGCCAACTTAGAATTACTTTTATTTTAATTAATAACTTAACAGTCTGTCACTCGACACAGAGTTGGAATAACTACCACAACGCCGCTGAAGGAGCTCGTAAAAGCATATTTATATTAAACTAGCTGTTTTCCGCAGCTCCGCCTGAGTCAAAAGGTAGCCTATGTTTGACCCCAGGTCTTCAACTGTATTCATACCAAATTTCATCAAAATCCATTCAGCGGTTTAGCCGTGAAAGCGTAACAGACAGACTTTCGCATTATTAGTATGGATGGATAAGGATAGTCACTCTTTCACATTCTTATGACTAAACGGAGTCCGCTAAGATAAAGTCAAACTTAATTTTCACATGCAAGTTACGTAACTGTAATAGTAAAAGATTATTTAATAAACATTTCAACAATTCAGATTTTTTTTAAGAAAAACGCAGTTTTCCAAATTGTAGTTGCTGTATTCCTAAAACTACCTGACAGATAACCATAGGTATCTCATCTCGTGAACCTATACAGTTCATAATTATAAACTTTCCGAAAGAAAAATAATGGAATGCCGAATTCTTGAAACTTCCAAGGAATTTGAGCCCGTACAATGGAAATTTTTAATGTGAATTCTTTCACAGGCACGAAAACCCACGGGAAAACATTAAAGACTTATGCAAGTAAATATATATTTGAATCTATACATTTCCAAAATCATTTTACAGAGTTACACATATTTGTGAATATGATTATAACCGATGCTTGCGTAATGACAAATTTTACTCAATCCAATTATAACTTTGGCAGTTTCGTTTTTGATGAATCATATGTATTTGTGGATATAATTACATATGATCACTAGTGGTAGAGCGCAGCTGAGCTGTTCCATAGAGCAAAAAACAAAAAGGACTTCAACAAGCTAATCAAGCTAATCCTTACTAGTTGGAAAAGAACCCTTAGAAGAAGGTAGAGCTTAGACAATTGCAGCAATATTTTTTATATAAGTATCACTGTTTATCACAATAAGTAATATATACACTTATCTTAAACGTACACTTTTCTGTATTTCCAGTCCGCTACGAGTGCTACGACTATACGAAGAAAACTGATCAGTCTACGTTTTATAATTTTTTTTTGTGCGCCGGGTGTAATACATAACGTTTAAGTAAGTACTTACAAGGGTACGAAAAAATTAAAATAATTTCTTAATTTATTAGGTAAAAGAATGAAAGCTGAAGAAACCATGAAAATATGGGGAGTGAAATAGGATGGGCAATATTTTTACCTTACCCCATAGCATGACGTGGTCTCGAAGCTACCGAAAACACGCAAGTTATTCGATAATCACTTGTCTGTCACATAGCAAACCTAGTACTTATTGTAACACTATCAATTCAAATCGTTTTGAAGTGTCAATCACGTTGGCGTAGTTCACGAGAACAATGTATAAATTTTTAAAAATTGGTGTATCACGCGCATAGGAACACGTGCATGGCACTGTCGCGAAGTGGGCTGTATGTGGCGTGGCGTGTCCCGTATGTACCGGCGGCGGCGTGGCGGAGCGCGCGTGTCGACCGTGCGCACCGGACCTCCCCGCTGACTGAACTGTAGGGCTTCTGTCCCGCTAGGGCGGCGCGCCCACGCTCGATACCGCCGCCTTCCCAGCGCCCACCCACATTGCAAAATCATTTATAAAAATTTAAAGTGTTTATTGCTGAATATTATTTATTACAAGCTATAAACTCAATCACGATTGTATTCTAAGACTTGTTCACAAAATTAACGATAAGCATCCTGAGCCTCTATTGCTCATAAGTAAAAACGTGTTTTGGTTTTATCATTCGACCTTGACAATCCGGCCTCGTGTCTATTTTTGTCTGGGTTTGTTTTCTGTTTTTTATTAAAATTATTCCTGTCACTCTTTGTCTTGACACTCATTACAGAAAAACAAATAAATTAAAGTATAGTTTTACATAAATTCTAAAAAAAATTACCGTTTGTAGAGGATTGTTGCTTCAAGTCAGCCTATCTGGGGAAGATATCAGGCAGAAGACCTGTCGGCCATCCCAATACCTCTGGAGCGATGCGGTGCAAGCTGATCTGCGAGAGATGGGGGGGCTGACAACTCGCGAGCCATCGCGCAGACTAAACACTTTGGCGCTCTTTCGCTTCCGAGGCGAAGATCCTCTTCGAGTCGTTGAGCCAGCAGAGTAAATAATTGAGTTTTTCAAAAATAAAATTTTGGTCAATAATAAGTAAAGAGAATTTACTTGTTTTAAAATATTTCATATGAAGAATCTAATAGAACTGGTGTTAGCAACTCGATTTGTTTATGTATTACACTTCGACTTCCTGCGAATCGATGAATCATTTTATAGTTGAACATTGTTCTTGCGAATTCCGTTAATGGAATTGGAAAGAGATATTTCAGGTAAATATATAATACAGTAACTAGGTATCTGATGTTGTGATAACATATTATACAGTTGTCAAAAACATAGAATGGAGGGAATTAGTAAAGGTATGTAAGAGAAAATGAAAAAAGAAAATTTGCCATCTATCCAAAAATCCAACTAAATTGATAACATTATTAATGTCATGTTATTATATTGTAAGGATTTGCTCAATTATTTAGGCATCATATCTATATTAACTTAAGTATTCTGCTGGCTCAGCGATCCGAAACGGAGGTTTCTTGCTCGCCAGTTGACCACTCAGCAGCTAATTTCTTGTTTTCCAGGTGTTCAATTGTGTAAACTATTGTCTGGGCAATTTTCTTCTTTATGAAAAGTTATTTGTAAAAATAATAATATCGGGACGAGTGGGTCGAAAAAAAATTTGCGGATACAAGAGGCATAACCTTCTATTGGATACGCCTGTTCATCAATAAGGCTATTACGTACCACATCAATCAAAGTATTTATAAAGCTGTCGATTACGGTCTAATTATCTCATGTGCCATACCACGCCAAATAAAATAACCCAATAAGATCATTGAACATAATTAATTAAAACCTAATAACTTCAATGTCTGAAATCGAAGCGAGGGTAGTTCCAATCACACTTTTCCACCGACAGTTGTACTTACTGATTGGCTCTATGGTTGACTGGTAGAGAATGTCACATGGCATCAAATCCACCATTTGTACATGTTTTAATTCGGCAATAAAGTATCTAAAATACAAGTAACCTTACACTTCTTAAGGCGGGCGGGCGGATATTTCAGTTGTTTGTTAAGAAGTACATTTAGGCAGCCTGAATTTAATCAAGTATTTTTTTTAAATAAGTATAAGGTAAATGCAAGATCTTCTGACGAATATTACAAATGATTTCATTATAATCTGTAACATTGAGGTTTTCGGGGAAAAGAGTTGGTCTAATAGTAAGCGTAGGTAAATACCTGCAAATTGCAGGCCCATGTCCATAGCAGTAAAAATTACCCTCTTCATGAACCTGAATTATTTTTAAACAAGTGCGTTGAAAATGTTTTGTTCATTTTTCACACGAGTGGCTTCTGACCCTACTCAGCGTTAAAACTAGGTTATCACGACAGAAGACAAAGAGGTTGACCGCTCGCGGGCGACGCTATCCTCATTAGCAGTTTGCGATGGAAAAAGTAAAACAAAACCCTACTAATGCACATAAAATGACTATTTACAGTAGAACAAGGCTACTTCAAAAAAGCCAACAATCATTTATCATTCAGATGTCGACTGTCGAACAATTAAATATTTGTTTTAATTACATCTGTACATGCGACATATTCCTGATTTTATTTTTACACATTTTACAGAAAAATCAATAAGTTCTCAGAGTACTTTCGTTTAATCGTAAAGTGTCATTGAGTGAGTAAGAAGGAACTTCATAAAGACATAAGCTTAGTGATATACTGAGAGATATAACATTTCAATCATTCAATTTGTAGTACTAACCAGTCCATTACGGTAGAGACGGTACCAGGGATGATTTCGACTCGAACTAAGAAACTCTGAACGTGTTAAATATGGGTGCTTACCTAACAGGTATAGGAAGATTTACAATGTCCGAAGGCCGTTCTTATGTCTATGTTCACACCAGAAACACACTTGACACCTAAAGATACCGTACACTCAGGATCAAACAAATATTGACGGATGGTTGAATTTATACTTCCATTAATAGGTATACCTAAGTATATTTAGGACGGAAAAACATCAATGGAGATCTGATCCCGGTGTTACATCCTAATTGGAAGTCCTCAATTTTGTTTCTCTGACCACGTTTGTTCTCATACTGATAGATAAGCATGAGAAGAGAATTCTTACTATCTAGGATGTTCGGTTTCGATGCTCTTATTATATGTGTATTGACGACAATCAATACTAATCAATTTCGTCATCTCTTGACATCGTTTCCAGTTCGTCCATAATATTTATGATAGCGAAAGATATCCTGTCCAAGCCCAAAATACTCTAGCCTCTACATATGTAGAGGCTATATATACCTTACATTGCTATATACAGCATACTAAAACATCAATTCATAAACATACTTAGGTACACAAAACGTAGACTCCAAGTTTCCAGCAAAAACTGGCAATAAAGCAAGACGACATTAAAATAAATCTCATCTTTTTGTACCCTAGGTAAATAGCAGCTTACCTGCATAAATAAGAGGATAAATGTATAGTTTTGCCAAATATAAATACGTTAGGTAGGGCTAGATATAAATGCTAGAAAAAAAAGGTATTCGAGTTGCAACGGCATCGCGTGACTGCCTGTGATAGCATCGGGGACGGTCAGCTACGAAGCAGAAAGCAGCCGTCAGAAATCAGACATGCCTACTTTTATCTGGAACTTAGTGATTTGTTATCGCCCAAACAAAAAAGCCCTATTATAAGTAAGAGTTTATATAGGTAGGTAATTATTATTGCCAATTTTGGTACGTACGATTGTTCGATTAAAAGCATAACATTTTCTGATGTATTACTCATCTTAGCGCCTTACCGGATGCATCCTCGGCTGATTGCCTCGGAGCCCAGGGTCAACTGTTTTTTGATGTAGTTACTTGCTTACTAACTTTTTAAATTCATATAAGTAAGTACACCAGTGATCACAAAATCAAGAAACAATTGTTTCTGCGTTTTGACACAGCCGTCAAACTGTTTACGGTAATATTTATTTATTCGTCAAGGTAAATGGTACTAATACTAACTGTCATTAGCGATATCAACTAGGCCAACAACGGAGTGACATGTCTTCCAAACCACGGAGGAGTTCGAGATGGAAATGCCTCTAGCAGCGACTATTGCGCGGCTATTCTCAAAATTTGATTAATACTATCTAAGTATACCTACTTCTTTGCAAAACCAAAGCGCTAGTGGAAGATCAGATTAGAAAAAACTAAGTTCGAAGGCACATTATACCACGAACAAAAAGCGAAGTAGGGTAGGACACGACTACAGATTAGTACGGAATGAAACGACATGACAAAGAAAGACACTCTGATTTCTGCGATTTTCCTTTTACGTTCGCGATCCTACTTCATAAACTGGATACATAAATGTACCTGCTTTTAGGATTCTAATACATTCACCTAGCGGCATATAACACAAAGCTAAAGTAGCCATACCCACACAATCCGGGGGGTCAATTCCGCTAATAAGCTTTAAAAGACCATGCAACTGATATTCAATTACGACTCAATTACGATGCATTTTTGATACTCTGCTAACACAATTTTGAATCTCTATTTATTTTCAACTAAAACGTATTTGAATGATAATAGTAGAAAAATGTAAATAAAATAAATAACATAATACCGAAAAGTTGAAGGAATTGATGATTTGATGATTTATTGATTAGCAAAATTTTGCAGTTGCAGTTCAATGGCATGCGAATGGATTACGATTGGTCTTAAAATTAGTACAGAATACCAAAAACGTCCAAAGTTGTCATTGCAATCCAATTACAATTCAATTGTACACTATGTAAATTAAGAGAATTGACGCCCTGCATGAAAGACGCCACACCACATTTCGCATGCAATAAACAGCCACGTTTGTTGGGTCTTACGTGCCTTTAGCTTTCTAAAAGTAAACTGCAGTAAATGTCACCATTAAAAATATTTTTATGGCTTTAAGTGAAAAAGTTGGAACTATATTTAACATAACGCTTTTGTGCCTCACTGTATTTTGTTGATGTGTGCCTATAACGTTTTTCTTTTTTTTCATTTATTTCATGTACACACTGTAAATATATCTCAGTACATTGGAAATTCAAAAATTTTTTGATGTAATAAAGGGTAGATTTTTATATTATTGTACTAGCGGCCCGGTACGTGCTTCGCTACGTATAAAGTGATAAATGAAGAAACGCTCGACCGATTTTGTGCAAACTTCACATAAACCATCTTCTAAATAGTCCGCACAAAGCCTAAACATTTGGTTTGGGTAGGTGATCCCGTTCTTGAGTTATAAAATTACAACGAAAAGTGGCATTGATTATATATATATATATATATATATATATATATATACGTAATCTATATATATATATATATATATAGATTACGTATTGTAAAGCATCCAGAACTTTTCTTTTGAGATTTTCATCCATACTAATATTAGAAATGCGAAAGTCTGTCTGTCTATCTGTCATATAAGTAGGTAATACAAACTTTGGTATTTTCACTACATATAACAACTGCCGTTTGACCTGAGAACCCTTTAATTTTTAAGCTCAATGAAGTACATACCTTATTATTCCATTGTAAGGTTGTCGCCATACCGTGTACGAACCATATAAGTATATATTCTGTGTTATATTTATTATTATCACCATAAGCCATAATTTTCACGTTTATCAATTGCGTAATAATGTAGGCTGTACTTTAGACCCGATCATATTAAACATATCATTAGGGAAACGAATGACCCGCCTACCTTACGCTACAATAGGAAATATTGTTTTATTTTTAGCTTAATAAATTTCACCTTGTCGTTTAACCGTATTATTCTACGTCAACTACTTATAAAGAGTCTATTTGGCAGAGATGGAAATTTATGATGGTTCCGGGGAGAGGTCTTTTGGCCGAAATGTTGACGATTTAAATTTTTAAGTCTGCCTATTGATAGCTTGTGTAGTAAATGATCATCAATCCGAACTTCTAGCAAACAGTGATGTTATTATTTTTCAGTTAGATGGCAGTACCCATCCGTGCGTCACAGAACAGTGTCCTGGCGGCGTGGGTCGGAACATCGCGGAAGTGCTATGGAAGCTGCGCAAAGGCAATGCACGTCTGCTGACAGCCATAGGAGACGACTCTGAAGGAAGGTACCTCATGGAAGAGGTACCAGGACTCATTCTCAACGGTAGGTTTAAATATGAGACAATGTAATAAAGAAAACAACTGAAATCCGTAGCTACTATAAACCACCTATTGTCCGAAAATATATCGATGTAGATGCAATGTCGGTCATTTATTCACCCCGCAATTTAAAATGGACTATGTTATTTATTGTGGTTCCTTAAGGAAATTATTAAAATGGATCTCTATTATTATTAGCTATAAATGATGATGTTCTTCAATCCGGGCGTCTGTCTGTCAATACATTTTATCCATATGCTTGAAACTTACAGCACTCCAGAGGTATGATGATTCTCGCGATTTTAGAGATAAAGTTTGGGAGATGTTTCGAAAAAAATGGCAAACATGGCACGGTTTTCTGTAGTTAGCCGCCATGTTTTTCGAGAAATCTCGAATTCGACTTATCTCTAAAGGCACGAGAATCATACCTCAGTCTGTACTTATAATCTGATTGTAATGCTTACTTACAGGTTGTGTGATAAAAGGTGGTCGTACGCCGACGTACGCCGCCGTGCTGGACAAGTCCGGCGATTGTCGCCTCGGTCTGGGGGACATGGCGCTCTACGATCGCATTACTAAGGACCTAGTAAGTTTCAAGAATTCAAAACCTTTAGCACGTAATCTCTCCGTTCATTCAGAAGAACCTGCAAAGGGTAGAATAGAACGGTGGGGAACTACCTACCCACAGATAACAACGGCTCCATTACCCAAAATTCTGCAGCCGTCTTGGTGATCTTCCTGAGATAATCGGAAAGTAAGTATTTACTTAAATAGACTCTGGGTCGGTGTTGGAATGTCGTAGAAAAACACAGATAAGGTCGTATTTTTCGGCTGATAAGACAACCTGTGTCAGTCTGTGACCCAGTGTTATTTTTAAAAAGTGTGACTCACGAAAAATCGGCAAGTCGATTTTTTTTTATATATAGATTGATTTTCGTTCGTTAACGAAGGATTTTTGTTCGACATATATGTCATACATTTCAAAAATAGGGCTCCCAGTTGTTTTTCTTCGTAGAGTGCTTCTCAATGACATCCTCAGTTTGAGCTTCCGAGCCCGGACGCTTTATATACGTCCGGACCCGGAGCCCGGACGCAAGTTCCTGCACGGTTGATGATTTCACGGTGGATGAATGAATAGTTAACGTGGCCACGTGATAAAGTGGTAAAAAGTACCTACATTTTTAAAACAAATAACTATTTCAGGACTTAGGTACTGAATGTAAAATTGTAATATTGTTAATGAGAATAATCGTCCACTTAGCCTTAGAGGTAACAATAATTTTATATTGTACCTATGAATTTGTATGCAGCGACACTATTTTTTTCAGGTCGACAGGCATATAGAAGTTGTGAAACAGGCGCCGATGGTAGTTTTGGACGGTAATGTACCTCAAACAACTATGAAATACGTCATGCAAGTGTGCAGTCGCCTTCAAAAGCCAGGTAAGATAACAGTATATTTTTTAGGTGGGTGCAAGTATTGTCATGGAAATTTATAATCCTAATTCTGTGGGTATTGTTGTCTCATTGAGTTATTTAATAATATTATTTATTGTACTTGGGAAGATTTACAGGTCCTTCACAAATAGTATGATAAATGTTAGCCTAATTGCCAATAATAAATCTCCACAATTATAAATACATGAGTTCAAGCAAAAGTGTTAAGAATAGACCACCCCTCTGTTGCAGTAGTTAATGTAAGAGGAGTCTCTGTCCGACTGGTGGGACTACACAAATGAAACTCCCAGTCAAATCTTATTTCATAAAAAATATTTCAATAGTACGTCTTGGAACTTTATATTTTTATTACTTCTCTCTCTCTCTCTCTCTCTCATCTTAGCGCCGCCATCTACCTGGTTGCATCCTCAGCTAGTAGCTCCAGAGCCCAGGGTCCGCTTCTCACTATAAATGATATCCTAATGTATATGTCGCAGATTAAAATATTATGCATTAAATCAAATGTTTCCGACATATATACTTTTCGGAGAACGAAATAAATTAGGCCAAACAAATTAATAAGTACAAAAATATGAATTATAAAATAAATGTTTATTTTACTTAATATTTAGATAAGTGCTTAATATTAAACATAATAATTGATGAAAATACACAACTTAAAGGACGGATCGTTAAAAAACTTATTAACTACAAAATTTGTCCTAAATGCCATAAATTCAGTCAAATTATAATGTGTAAATTAGTTTACATTTTAATGATGTTACTTCTCACATAATAAGAATTTAAATACATAAACTACTTTTATTACAATCTATTTTAAAAGACAATAGATACCATAAGTACTTAAAGGTTTTTCAGAATATGTTTAAATATGTATTTCATTAAAGGGGACCTTGTCCAAATGCCCACTACTGACAATTGTACAAAAATATTTCAGTTGATCGAATAATATTCTATAATAATAACATTAAAAAAAAAAATCCTAACATTTTTTGTAAATAATGAGATTCTTTAAAATGGCAGATTTTTTTTCATGGTATCAAAAATTATTTGTTAAAAATTTCTAAGGCACAATTCATCATACATTCATTCATCATGCATATCTCTCGAACATAAATTAACATAAGTTAATGTCACGAAAGCCTATCAAAAACATCCAGGATAAATTACATTGGACTTAAAAATTCATACATATACCATTTACAAGAAATAAGTCTTTTGACTCGGCTGTAAATGTTGCATCCTACTTGTGTATTTACTTTTAACTATTGACATGAAAGAAGAAAACTTGTAAAAATCTGCAGTGAAACGATTTATAGTAGTAAATTATTCATTTATGACATCCAGCTGTCTTTCACAAAAGTACTAAGGCATAATAATCTACAACATTACTTAAAATAAAATAAAAAAGTGTATAATTTTGGACGGTTGAAATTGGATTAAAAATATTAATAACCCTACCAGCCATGACGTTGCTGTTGAAGTTGTTCGCGTAAATGTTGGAGAGCTTGTTCAGGTTGGCTGTGATGCATCTGAGCCACCAAGTTTTTAGCTTCGAGACGTAGTTCATACAGTTTTCTAGACTCGAGGTATAGGAGAATGGCAGCGGCACCTGTAATTTCCATAATTTGCAAAAATTTAAAAACAACTTAACATTATCTTATGCAATTAAAAGATACTCATCAAATAATAGGGAGAACTCCTTCTGGCGCAGTTAGGTAAAAAGTAAAAATTATAAAAAAAAAATTATAGCAGAAATTGCGTTAATTTGTGGTCAACCAAATATCCAATCAAATTAAAAAAAAAATGTACTTATATCAGATAATTTTTCCTAAACAATTAGGAGGAAGATAAACCACTGAAGTCTGGTAATGGGGTCAGACATTAAACTGCGCTCAACTGTACATAATATGAATTATGAATATTCAAAAATATGTCTTACCAAATAATATAAATGCGACAACAGCAAAAGCATAGGACCAAGATAGAACATTGAATGAAGGATACAGAAGCCAGTCACGTCTGTAGCAATTTCCTCCGAAAATGGCGACCGAAAGGAATAAGAATGCGCCTAAAAAAACAAATTATTAAGTTGTATGTTTGAGTAAAAATTAAGACAAAACTGTACAAACTGTACAATGAAGTTATAATAAGCATTATGCTTTCTTCATTACAAAAAAATATTAAGTGCAGCTGCTAGATAGTAATAATACATTATTATGTTATACATATAGATACAAATTATGTCTACAGAAGTAAATTGCAGAGTCTGAGTCAGTTGTCTTATCTAAAATTATTATGAATTGACAACATCAATTTGAGTTAACACCAGGTATTAACCCATGGAGTGGTCCACCCCACATATGGACTGATTTCTGGAAACAGATTAAAAAACACACTTCTGATACATCCAGGCATCCATAGGCTACAGTAACCACTTCCATGAGGTAGGTCATAGTCCCTTCTTATTTATTCAGAAAGTATGAAAAAGCCTTATTGACAGAACCGATAGGGTTAAAATTATCTAAAATAAAAACAAAAAATACTCACTTGATAGTGCTACCATAATAAAAGAACAAGAGACAAAGATCCACTCGTAACGCAGAGCGGCACGAAGAGGCCAGCGGATTATGACACAAGCTAGTAGAACTTGAGCAGTCAGGGACAGGATGAGAGCTAGAGTCACAAATGATTGCACGGCCATCAGCCATCCAGGCAGAAGCCATTCCCGGATCACATAAAACTCCTGAAGAAAATAAAGTTTATCTGTAGCTGTAAGAAAAATTCAAAATATTTGAAAATAATTGATTCAGAGATCACATAAGAGTAGATTGAATATCTACCTATGGGGCATTCCCCACTAATGGTGAATGCATTTGTGAAAAACTCTTTTGCTAAAAAAAATATTTTATGGCGATAAACAACTAATAAACATTCTATTTTTATTGACCACACGAATTCTTTTTTACAAATTTTCTTTTTACAGGGTTTTAACCCCAAAAACCTTCAATTTATCAGGTTTTTAGAGTTCAAACTCTGCCTTACTTTTTTTTTTCTTGAGGTAGTTATTTTTCTTCAAAATTTACATCACTGCTGTCCTCATTTCATTTACATTTCGCTGTGTACTTCTAGCAATAACTTTTATTTAAACTATCAGTTATTAGATGCAGAAGATTTTTAGAAAAAAAAGTTGATAAATGTCAAAGTTATTGCACTTTGAAGTTGCATGTATAGCTTGTTCCAACCATCACGCCAAAAGAGATAAAAGTTTTTCTAAGTTCAAAATATGCATGACAGTAACCAAAAAATATTGTAAAGTAAGCCAGAGCTTTGGACACAAAGTTTTATATTGTTTTTATTACGCTCCATAAATATTTAATCCATTTTTATTAAGATTTTAATTTGTCCCGACCATCACAGTCGGCCGGAGACTCTTCTTTTACGATTACGAGCAGTTTGTGTCATTTATTAGTTGTATATTAATGGTGAATTTTTTGTTTTATTGTTTTATATATGAAATTAGTGGATGAGAATAGTTTAACATATATCACCTCTCTGGAAGAGATAAGACCAGAAAATTAAATTCAAATAATTTCTTATACATTGGTGAAAATTGCATTCATGTACGTTTGTCATTAATGAAAATGATACTTTCCAATATAAAAAACAAAAGAATATTGAAAACCATTTATAGTATCATCTAAAGCCTTTATGATGCTAAGTTATGTCATATATGTTATGCAACAACAAACAACATATATGTTATAATTACAGTAAATGGACATTGAACATGAAAAACATTAAAGATTTCTTACTCGTCCCGACCGTCAAAAGTGATTGTCGGGATAAGCACTTGTGATGGTCGGGACCGTCACAGGCTTAAAATTTTTTTTTCTATAAAATCTGTTGATATTTAAGAGTAATTTCTCATGACAAATTGTAACAGCACTCTTCAGGAGTAACATTAAAGAATCACATATTTCAGACATTTAGTTTGGCTGAAATCGAATGCAGTATGTAGTATATACAAAGGGGTTGTAAACGGCAGAGTGAGTATCCCGACTGTCACACTGCTTTTGCAATTAATTAAAAAACAACAAAAATTTATATTTATTGGTTGGGATTATTATTAAACATTTAATAAGATAACTGTTAATTTTTCTTTTGTTTGTTCTATGTATCTCACTCAATATTAATGAGCTTATGTAAGTCAAAATAATTATATTAAAATCATACCTCACTGAAGATGTAGTGACATCCATGAAACAGTTTATCAAACTGATATGATGGAAACCTGAATCTGTCAAAACAATATTCCCACAACCCCATGTGCTTGAATGACGAAAACATCTCAGGATAGGACTCAATCCAATAAGGGCCAGCAAAGGACAGGAGTAAGAATAAGCCTGCCACATATGTGATGCTTGCTCCAATGAGAGTTGCATCTGAAAAAAATACAAATACTTGTAAAGTAGTCATTGTGGATCATACAAATTTATTTTGGTACCCGATTACTTATTAACGCTTAAACATACTTACAACTTTATTTGACATATTGACAGTCCTCAAAAATTAATTTCAATTATTTAGGAACCGAACTACTTAAGTTTATTTTTATTTGGTAATCAAGAGTTTTGCTTTTTACGCCAATGCAATTTATCATTGTAACCCGTTTTTTATGTTCTGTGATTGTGAAGCTTTATTCAGAGACATTTAGAGAGAGAATTGATAATTTAAGATACTATTCGAAACTATACAAAAAAAAAACTAGTAGCCATTGCAAAGAATTGGACCGCTTAATCAACAATGGTTAGAAAGGATATCCAATGTCAATCCACCCTTTAATCCCTAGTTCCTAATATGCTCATGATCATGAGCCGCAGTACTTTATTGAAAGCACACGAGTTTTTAAAATTTTAGGCAATGGTTGTTATTTTAGTGTTTTTAATCCCAAAGAAAATGCAATTATTGGGTATGGGCGTGACCAGTGACCACAAAACTTACTAGAAGCCTTCGGATATTCATTGTCGGCACCTGTCATTTTTATTATTTTGCCTAACTACTTAATGAAATAAATATTATTTGAGTTCTCCAGTATTTAACACAAAAATTAAACAAACTAAATCACAACACAACCGAAAAACCAACACAACAACGAATCCAACTGATCTACAAACAAACCAAACCAACAAACAATCAAGAAACGACGTTGAGGTTGATTGACAAGAACGATTGTCATTTTGACATATTTTTTTTAATAATGGGTTTTACGGCCATGGATACAAGTCCTTTATAGCCCTTCTTATTTTTTCTATCTTCTTCAGTCCTACAGTGTGGTTTCGTCAAGTCCTAGTTAAGTCCAAAAGTCTAGTCGGCAGTCAAGTCTAGTCAGAAGAATCAGGCTAAGTGAAGTGGTAGAAAAACTGCACTCAGCGGTCTCTAGGACCTTTGACAAAAAGCGAGAAAATCACATAAACCAAACACTGTATCACTTTCCAACACTCACGCTTGTTCCCGCACATTTTGTGATAATAATCCACCATTATTATGCACAAACACTCAAAAACACAAATTTTGAAAAATAAAACACTGTGTGGCGTGCTGCCACTGATTTTAGGTTTAATTTAGTTTTGTACATAATGTTTAATTTTAGTGTTTTCAGTTTTTTTATTAATTTGTAAATATATTTTAATTTTGTAACATCCGGACAGATAAACCGATTTTATATATATAGTTTTGTCATTCTAATGTTCTTTAAATGATGGCAGTTGACGGTTCGCCGTAGAGCGCAGACTCCGCCGTGCAACCATGGCAACTGCGCTCGCTGGCGGCTGTTATGATTACTAAAAATTTTCTCTTGGTCTTTGGATTTTACTGTCAACTGGTTTTGTTAATTTTCTTCCGTTGCTTATTTTTATCGTATAAAGTAACTTTTATTTCTGCTCATCATACTCCTTCTTTACTTATTTCTATTGTGGACTTATATATTTCTTGTAAATAGAGTGTTGTGTCTTAAAAAATACTTTCGTTTCCTCTCTCCTCTTCCTCCTCCACATAATTGGTGACCCCGACGTGATTGGAAGCAGCCTTCTATCATCATGAACATTCGTCAACATCATTCTCCAACCTTTCATCACCTCTCAAACCTCATCATCTGGTCAGCAGCAAGCAGTCTTTCAGCAAGCCAACTACAAGGGTGTATCTCCAGGTCCATCGCAGCCGACTCACCGAGCTTCCTGGCCCTGCAACTAACCCTCACATCTCAAAGCACTTCAGCTAACCGACGGTTACCACCTTCCGATATCTGGTCGAGTTTATTCGTCAGGGCAGCCATCTGCTTAGTTAATGCCGCGATCTGATGATGTACATCCTCGGAACTACTCGAAGGAGCTCTTGAGGTCGATGACGTTGAAGCTACCTGTATATTAGGCGATACTACGTCATGGATACGGTCTGCCAGTTCAGCAAGCTCTTCAAGCGAGGCCTTTATTTGCGATGCAATAATGGTTTGCGTACCTGATGGTAGTCGGCTCGTCCATATAGTTCGCAAAAATTCTTCCGGCACTCCAGGTCCAGCTAGGTTCTGCAGGTGGCGCAGGAATTGCGACGGTTTTCTGTCGCCCAGCTCTTCATGGGCCAGAAGCTGCTTCATTTGTTTTTCTCTAGAGGCTGAAAGGCGCTTAATGAGTTCCAGTTTAAGCTTCTCATATTTATTTTCTGCCGGCGGCGAGATAATAACATCTTCGATCTCAGCCGCGTATTGTGGAGCCAACTGACCTATCGCGTAATAAAATTTCGTCGCGTCTACGGTGATATTGGCTAACTGGAACTGGCCTTCTAGTTGAGCGAACCACAATGCCGATTTTTCAGGATAGAAAGGAGGTACCTTCACTCCGACGCGGAACGACTCCATGGCCAACTGAAATTCTTCTTTATCCGTGCTCATCTTCAGTGTAAAGACGGGTCATCTGCTGCTTCCAATCACGTCGGGGTCACCAATTATGTGGAGGAGGAAGAGGAGAGAGGAAACGAAAGTATTTTTTAAGACACAACTGTACCAATGCCGACACTGCTCTTCTCAGTTTAACCGCCACTGTAATCAAATTTTCCCTCTTTGGTTAGGAATGCCAAATTTAAATTTATACAGCTATTTCCACATGTATTTATGTTTCGTAAACCGTTATTCATTTGTTTATTTTTTCTTCTGTTTTTTTCTGTTTGCGGCGCTCAGTTTACAAAATGGAAATCTTGAAATATCGCGTTATTTACGAGTACGAGTTCCACCGAGGCACCAGTGCTGCGGAAACGGCTCAAATGGTTAATGATGTGTATAGCGGTCGTGTCGCAAAAGAAAACACAGTGCATTTTGGTTCCAACGTTTTCGTTCTGGAAATTTCGACCTTCAGGACAAGCCCCGTGGACGGCCGGAGGAACAAACGAATTGAGTGAAGCAAACCGGCAAACGCGCGTCGACTGCTACGTTACATTACTTGACCAGCACAATAATGAAGGGTTTCTTAATCGAATCATTGATGAAAAGTGATTCTCTACGATAATAGGAAGCGCTCATCGCAATGGCTGAACCCTAGCCAGCCAGCCAAATCCCTTTTTTTTTTTTTAACGTAGGGGAAATGCGTTTACGCACAAAGTGTGGGACTCCCAGGCGTAGCGCCTGGACTACCCACTAAAACCCCTACGGCGTTTCCGCACCGGCTGTTGAGGGCGCCATGGGGTCGCGTTAGCATTCTACCACGACGCCCTCCAGCCATGGCCTTTCGGCCCCATCCATTGGCCTTTCGGCCACCCCCCCAAATCGGACAGTGGCCCATAAGTAGACCACGCCCGTCCCCCAGGCCCACATCCATTCGCCGTCTATCATAGACGGCGGTGGAGTGGGCTGTTGGCAGACATTGGCCGACAGTCAACAAGACCCCGACTACCAAGGAGTTATTAACTGTCACCCAGGGTGCACCGTCCCGAATCCCTTGTCAGCCCGCCCTCTCACCCAGATAGTTAGTTTTCTCAAATCTGGCCAGACGATTACGGCAGACGTCTATTGTCAGCAATTACAAACCATGATGAATAAGCTAGCTGCTAAACAGTGGCTGGTCAATCGCTCTACGCCACTGCTGCTTCATGACAACGCTAGACCACACACTGCACAACAGACGGCTACCAAATTACGGCTACCAAAGAGCTTCAATTGGAATGTCTAAGACACCCACCGTACTCCCCGGACCTTGCTCCAAGAGATTACCATTTTTTTCGCAACTTCTTGCAAGGGTAAAAATTCAACTCCGATGGGGCAGTCCAAACCAAACCGCCTTCAAAGATTTTATTGATTCCCGTCCGAATGGTTTTTTTTTAGTAAAGGGATCAATGAACCACCTATGAGTTAGAAAAAGTGCATAGATAACAAACAATGGTTTATACTTTGATTAAATAAATATATTAAATTAAAAAATGTTCCGACGTTTTGTTCCTCCCATACAAAACGCCAATTTCATATGTAAGGACCTAGTATATGAAGTGCGAATGTCTGTTACGTTTTCACGGCCAAACCGCTGAACGGATTTTGTTGAACTTTTATGTATGAGTGTAGTTTGGTTCCAGCTAGTTTGCAAACATTCAAAAAGTCTAAAAAGATTAAATTCAATTCCTTTAATTAAATAACTACATTATTTATGTTAGATTGTAAAACAATTCGTCTTTTCGAACTTTAGAAGATACGGTAGAGAAAAAAGTTTTCACTATCCACCCTTTTTTCCCCTATTAGTAGATTCACAGGCCCGGGTAACACCTTAATCTCAAACCAATTAAATCAGCTAATATAAGAAATGAAATGGTATTGTTATTTTTCCTTAAAAATTTATTGAAATATAATAAAATACAAAATAATTGGTGGACGGCAGTTAGAGATTCTTTACGTTGTCACGTCGTTTTTACATAAAGCTTAACTCTAATAAATTGCTTAAACTAACTAAAACTATACATACAAGTATGGACGGTAAAACATCAGGTAATTCGTTAGACATGTGAATGATATGACAATAAGTCACCTTAATATATATTTAAAAATCTTCGTCATAAAAGCAAGAATTAGAATAATCCAGAAATATGAAAGCAGTTGTACTAGCCGCACTGTTCTCGATTTTATGAACATCCAATTTACAAATTCATGCTTCATAATGCTTTTTAAAAATGACCTATTTCCGACATTATGTAATAGAAACTGTACATTGGTTTTATCCAAAAAAAAAAAAATTGTATAATTTTATCCTATTGCCACTTATTTTGATATCCTCAAAATATGTGCAGTCGGAGGCAGATAAACTCGATCTCTGGTCACTATCATCTACCTAGGACTGCAAATAGCTTTTATGCAAGAGATTTTGCCTCTATTTTTTCGTAACTGACGAAAATAATGGTTTAAATCCTTGATAACTACAGAATACTATGTCGATGATGATGCAATAATTAAAGCTTATAAAATTATAAATTAAACTACAAATAATAAATAATAATGCATACTTCAATAATGTAACAGTTAATGCATCATTGTGAAAATAAATTGAAAATATTTATGAATTTTCGTACAATCAATATGCTACTATGAATTTAATGTTATTGTATACAACCTATATTATACTTGTAGGTAGCATGGTGTTAACGACCGACAGTGCATGATTAAAGTATTTAAATTGTGCTTAATTTAAGACCAAATACTATAACTAGACTTACAATCAAGTAGAAAATAAATAGACGTTCTAGAACAGTTAGTAAAAATCCAAAGAAAATATACAAAAATGTTGCATATAAAATGTGATATATATATAGTAAGCCCCAGACAGTCGTTAAGATTTGTACAAGGCACTAACATTCGTATAAAACACCTTCACTTATTAACTACCGCTAACTAACAGATTCAAAGATCAAAAATGACTTTAAGAAATGTTATTTTGTGATTGTAAAAAGTTTGGCAAATATTAAAAGAATTATTTAAAAAAAATTGAAAATGTACTAATTGACACACATAGATCTATACAAGTCATAGATACAATTGTATAAAGTAGCGTAATACCAAGGAGGTAATTATGGACATAGTTAACGAGCCCCAATTACATCGCTCGCCACACAATAAATGACTGACTATGCTTTTGACTCATACTCCATTTCGAAACGGGCTTGTGACTCTTTAAGTTTCCTGCGTTTCTTCATCTGAATGTTGGATTCTGTTAGAAACAGCGCGGCAGTGACCAGACAAGCCACTACTCCGACCACGCCCAAGCCGAATGACCAACCTGTACAAAAACGAGACCTTGATAGTAAACATTTTAAGTTTATTGAATTCAAACGTAAACTATTAAGGCATCAGAGGGCCGATCGTGCAAACTGCAAAACACGTACGTATTCACGAAAAACCAAACCATGACCACGAGGTATATATTTGAGAATGCAAATCTTTAACGATTTTCGTTCGATGTCTAATGATTTACATCCAACATAATAGATGAGTCGAATGATTTTCAATCGACTCACCTATTTTATTTAAAAATTGATGAATGAAATCATAATCATATCATATAAGACAGAATGATTTTTCAAATCCGATCAGTTGAATACAAATTATCTAGATATATTAATTATTATCAATATTAATGTAAATAAATATAGAACATTGAACTATATCCTTATTTTCCTTATAATACGATTTACATAAGTACTTTTGTAATGGTAGGCTTGACTTGACCTTGTCGAAAGACCTCAGTAGTAGATTTTCCCACGACGTTGAATGCGGTTTTCTCTTTGTCCTGTCACTATAGAACAGAATCGCAAAGCGATACGCGATTTTATAAGCATTCAAGTTTTTCAATTTAATATCATGTGATTACACGACATTACATTTGAAGAGATTTCATCAAGCCTGCAATAGTCATAACATGAAACCTTAACCTTTACTAAGTTGTTTCTCGTGAGATTCGAATTTACGATACTCGGGTTATTAGACCAATGTCTAATCGAATAGACCAAAGTGGCAAATAGCCACCTGGACATACTTGATATAATAATTTACATTATTATTAAGTTTTATTACATTTACCTAAATAATTGTTAGCGTGATCTGGCATCCATTCATCTGCATTTCCAAGACATGCAAACACTATAACAGCTATTGCTCCACATATACCTAAAAACAAAACATTTTATTTCAAAACTCCGTCAACTAAAAAACTCCCGTACGTTATGGTGATAATTTTTATTTACCTGCGCCCAACATGATGAAACCAATACATCTTATGAGAAGTACGAAACGTCGTTGATCTGGTCCACAACAAAGGAAGAAGATGAGTACTAAGACAGTTGAGACTAGAACTCCGAGCAAACAAAGCGTGAAGAAAAACTGCGTAGCTATCATAAAACCTGTAATATTCAAATAATCCTTGTAGTTACTTTGGTTAATGCCTATAATTTTTCCAACAAATTGTTTTGAATAATATTTGAGAATTAATATTTTTTTACCTCTAAACAGATTCAATTACTTAAATGTTAACGGTAATGATTGGCCGTTGTCTACGCATTTAAAATTTCTACAAATACAAGCCTCATGTAATGTTCACTACTAACATATTTCCTGTCTTAACAGTTTGCGAATGACTACGAACGGTCATCAGACATTGTAATTAACTCGTTTACATTATACTCATTAAGTTTTTGCGAGAATTAAATATCTACTGACCAGGAAGTAAATAGCCGCGAATTCTGTCATAGCCGGTCGTGAATGGATCGTATACCCAGCGGCAGCCGACGAAGAACCTTCTCTGGTATTGATCCAACGGGTCGGGAAGCGATCTGAAGCAATGGCTCCATAGACCCAACCTGAAAATTATTACTGTGTAATTACCAAGTAGGCACATTCGGGCAAAAAAGACAACCAACCGTTATGCAAGAGTTTATACCTCTCTGAATGTACAAATACATTTTCATATGCTTTTGGGATCGGCCTCCAGTCACATCAACAGGGTTTGTCTGTCGGAATTAGAATCAAGTAAACGTAGTCGGCCTTAGTTTTATAACCCTAATAGTCACCTTATATGACTTGCAGGAGAATATACAGGGTGTCTCAGATAAATGTAAGTACATACATGTATGCAGGTATGTTGCTACATGGATACTGTTATTATCAGTTAATCATAACCAATTCTTCCACCACTCCACCCTAGCGGTTTTCCGGTCGCAAAATGATTCGGTTGCTTGTTGCTTCGGAGAAGTTCGAGAGTCTTCGACGTCCTTGGCACTAAATCCATTTTATTAGTAAATATGTAGTATGTAAATCATAACTAATACAAACAAACTGCATAATCTTTACCTGTCCAACTTCGCGCCCCGTATTCTCGAGTCGCTGACCAGCCAGCTAGGCGTGCCGAATGCCAATGCCACTGTGACAAGGGCAATAATGAATACACCAATGCCACAGTTTCCAGCTAAGCTTCTATTCTTCATTGTTTCTTATTCTGTAACAATGCACACAACCTCATAAACTAATATACGGACAAATATTGAGCTAGCCCAAAGTAAGTTCAAGACTTGTGTTGTTGAGTGACAGTTGGTCATCGTAATAATACCCATTCCAGTCCTAATCTCCTAATGATACCCCTGATAAACCGACTTGGAATTGGAATTATGGTTAGTCATAATATGTATAGAAATTAGGCGTAAGTGTAAGGGGGCTGCAATTATGTAAATTTTGTAGAATTCTCGTTTTTACTTTTCCGTTATTTCATATTTATATGTAAGTATTAGGTACATTCCTTTAAAAAACTACCCATACTAGTACTATTATTAATTCTGTGCCCATATTATATTTTCTTATTAATGTTGAAACCGAGAAAAGTCCATCGAGATATATGTACGTACGTTAGTACATATATCTCAATGGGCAAGTAAGTCTCAGTTTTTATTATAATAAATATAATCACACTAATTTTAATTATGAATTTAGAAAAAAAAAATTGATACAATACAATCCAAATACTCTTTATTCCACCAAAAAAAGAAAACAATACAGAAACAGATAAACAAATACAGATTTGATTGATATGTGTTAAATGAACAGTGAACCAAATAAACTCGTAAAGCACATCTTCATGTTTAGTGTAACGTAAACTGAAAGTGTAAAGTGAAAGCCGAAGGTGAGGTCTTCCATATTTACAAGTACCCAACCCATACCCAACTATACCGTACGCTAATGATGTGTAAATTACATCCATTTGGAACAACTACACAATAGTGATGTATGTAGAGCAGGTAGTTGTCATATCGGTACTCGTATTGCATCAATTCTGATCTTGTCACATATCAATATAATATTATTATAAATCTTTATCGTGTTAAAAATACCAGACTACTATTTTAAAATTGGTGAATTTAATGCTAAAAGCCAAATCAATCATTGGGAAAAACATCTAAAAGATATATAAGATATTACGACGCAAGCTAACTTTAACCACGGTTAATGAATTGTATGAATGGATAAATGCTTAGATTGATAATTGGTCTCGTCGTAGCGCCGCCGCGGTGACAAATTATTAATCTAAGGAATAAATGATTATTTATAAGTTATTTTTAGGTAACATGTTTCTGTTTAATTATATTTAAAAAAGCTAATAAATAGTTGCACATGGGCCTATTATCGTTGGAGATATAAGCATTGATATTAAGCTTCATACAATAATATCGATAATAATTCAGGACTTTACCTTGACATATTAGCCATGGTATATTACCAGCACATATGTTTCCTACTCATAATGGTAACTGTACCTATTGACCACATAGTGTTAAAAACTAATGGTGCGTATCGAAAGCAGGGCTCTCTCTACACACTGCGGGAATACCTAGTATTAGAGACTAGGCCAAATACGGATAAGCATCTGGTTTGGTTCCCGTTTAGATAGACCTAGAGGCGGTTGACACTGCTATCAGAAAAGAGCTCCAAACTATTGAAATAAACCACTCACCGAAGCCGGAGATTCTTCTCACAGGTCTGGACAGCAGGTCACTAGAATCGCAGTTGTAAGCTGCTATTCTAAAGGTTCGAAAGCGGCAGATTGGCACATAACACACACAAGCGATTGCGAATATATAGTTCCTCAGGTCCAAATGCGATAGCACTAATAAGTAATTAGCAAGCGATAAATTGTCCAAAAATCAGCGTGCACGCTCGCGTACGGCACAGCTGGATCGGGTGCAGAATGCACAGCACACCGATGGCGATTAGGCGAAGACTTAACGAACACGAGAGTCCGCTAAGATGAAATAGCGATATCCACTCCACGGAGACTAGGCGCCGACGACAGATACGCACTCCGCGAGGTCAAATGCAGATCGAAAAAGTGCAATGCGACTGCATTTTGCGAGTTCCAAACGTAGACTAAAGTGACGTCCAAAGGTGGACGCCACGCTTGGCGAACGGTCAATTCAAAAGCAAGGAATTCTCCGCCAATAACAAGCGTCTATTTGCCTCACGTTTCGAAATGACCTAACAATATTAACCATTTCCCCCGGCTTGAAAGGTCCTACTTTCAAAACCCAAAAGGAAGGAGAAATAATAGCGAATAACTAATAGCTCTACAAGTTGCATATCATCACACATACTCTATCGTCTAAAGATTACATGATTCTGATATGGCTCTACTTATAGAGACCAGCGAACTAGTAACTAACTAAAGCGAATTGCGAAATATAGCGAAACTTATCTTAATTAAGAACTATTTATCTAAATAAACTAGGATAAGTATGAAACAAAACTATTGAGTTGGCAAAGGGCACAACTTAACTACAGGTCGGCTTTGTAAAGTCCCATTTTTGGTCTTTACAGAAGCGACTCTAACTATCCCGTGCTTGTCCGGAAAGATTTCTGTAATTAAACCTAACGGCCAATGCAAGGGCATTACATTATCCTGCATAGAGACCACTACCATCCCTACTCTAACAGGATTCGCGGGCGTGTTCCATTTCTGTTTGGATTGCAGAGTGTGCAAGTATTCCTGACGCCATCTGCTCCAAAAAGAATGAACCAGTTTATCTGTCAATTCATATCGCGAAACAAGATGTAAACGCGTTTCGTTGACGTCGCGAGTGGGCAAAAACAAGAGCGGCTTCGTATGTAAGAAGTGCGCTGGCGTAAGAGCGGATAGCTCCGATGGATCCGAACTAAGTTGATAAAGTGGCCTAGAATTCAGCAAAGCTTCGATCTGAGTCAACACCGTGTTGAGCTCATCAAAAGTTAAGATTTGTTGTCCAATTACCTTGAGTAAATGGGTTTTTACACACTTAATTTGACTCTCCCAGCTACCTCCGAAGTGAGGAGCTCTACATGGAATTGTTTTAAGCGTTATGCGGTGCTCTGCGAGTTCTTTTTCCCATATAGGCTTGTATTCTCTAGCTAAAAACTTATAAAGATCGCGGAGATAGGATCTCGCGCCGATAAAATTAGTAGCGTTGTCCGAGTAGAGAAACTCTACCGGACCTCTACGTGCCAGAAATCGCTTAAAGGCCGACAAGAAACTAGCCGTACTCAGATCCGAGGCAACCTCGAGATGTAGAGCTCGAGTTGTCATGCATGTGAACAGGCATACGTACGTCTTCCTGGACTTCTGACCTCTACCACGAACTGACGTGATATATAAAGGTCCTGCATAATCACACCCAGTGTGTGAGAAAGCTTTAGGAGTGGTCTCTACGCGACATGGTGGGAGATCAGCCATGATAGGAAATACAGGCCGCGGTTTAGCGCGGAAACAAACGTTACAATTGAATGTAACTTGACGTGCAATACGTCTTGCGGAAAGGATCCAGTAACGTTGTCGTAACAAGGATACGAGCAAGCTGGGACCTGTATGAAAATTGGATACATGATAATGAGAGACCAAGAGCTCTATTATATGATCCTGACGAGGAAGGAGAATTTGATGTTGGGCATCAAATGATAATTCCGAATTTGCTAAACGACCTCCTATGTGAATAAGTCCGTCATGCAGGAATGGACTTAATTTTTGTATCTGCTTGGAACACAATTGATTTCGATATAAACGATCTAAATCAGTTTCAAAGTGAATCTTTTGAACAATTCGCCATACTAATTGTTCAGCGAAAGCCAAGTCAGAAGCGGTAACTGGTCCCCTGGGGAGCCGATTCAAAAATTTATAAACGAAACAAATAGTTTTCAAATATTTCGACCAGGACGAAAACCTGGCGGCGCGTTCATACAACAAATTCTCGGACGAAGAGCTTTCGTTCGAGTTTGCGAGCGATGAAAGCACAGGAAAGGCGACTGGTTTCAATTCAGGGAGCTCCTGTGTTTCAGTGTTTGTGAATGGTTTAATAGGCCATTCAGAGCGAGATAGAGCAAGCCACGGCGGCCCCGTTAGCCACAAAGGATGTTGGACTAGCTGGGCCGGCGTTAAGCCGCGCGAGAGGCAGTCACTGGGATTATCTATCCCTTTCAAATGAAAGAAGTGGTCTGCCGACAAATTCTCATGAATTTTAGCGATACGATTGGCCACGAAAGTGTGCCAGCGATGAGGGGCGGAGTGAATCCAACTCAACGTTACAGTTGAATCCGAAAAAGCAACGACTACCTCTATGGCGTGTCGAGCTGCGTACAAACTATAAACTCGCTTTATCAAGGTTGATAAAAGCAAGGCGGCGCATAACTCCAAGCGAGCTAGCGAAACTACTTTTAGCGGTGCGACCTTAGATTTCGCACTCACTAGCGAAATGACAATACTACCATCTGGTTTAACAACGTGGGCGTAGACTACTCCACCGTAAGCTTTCTCACTGGCGTCAGCGAAACCTACCAGAGATATTTTACAGTTCTCTACAACACCGACGTGTCGCGGGAATTTTAATTGCGATATAAGGGGCAATTCAGATTGAAATTGCTCCCAAAGACGAACAATGCGGCTTGGTGGGACATCATCCCATCCAATTTTAACGAGCCAAAGCTCTTTGATTAAAAGCTTAGCGTACAATAGCATGGGCGCTACAAGCCCTAAGACATCGAAAAATCGAGCGACTGACGAAAGAATATTTCTTTTCGTACAGGGGCGATTATCAGGATTCACCTGGAAGGCAAAACAATCTTCTTCTGGGTACCAACGGAGGCCCAGAATTTTTTGTGTGAGTTCTTTACTCAAATCAACACTCTGCGAGAGTCGTAAAGTCTCGGGAATGGATTGAAGAACTTCAGCACAATTGCTTGACCATTTAGTGAGTTGAAAATCACCTAGCGAGAATAATTTTATCAACTGACTTGCGGACTCTATAGCAAGCTGCGTGCTAGGTATAGAGCTAACTACATCGTCCATATATATATCACGCTGCAAAATATCACGAGCGAGAGGATACTGTTGGCCCTCGTCCGAGCACAATTGCTGAACGGTACGAATGGCTATAAATGGAGAACATTTAAGCCCAAAGGGAAGAACAGAGAACTCGTAGACCTTGAGGTCTTCATTCTCGTCGAAGCGATATAAAATACGTTGCAGCGGACGATCTGCGGGACGAATGCCAATGCGAAGATACATGGCTTTAACGTCAGCTGATATTGCGATACTAAAAAATCTAAAATTTAACAAAATGTTAAAAAGGTCTGACTGAAGGACAGGACCTGCGTGTAAGATGTCGTTGAGAGAGGTACCTTTATCAGTACGACAGCTGGCGTCCAGTACGATACGAACGCGACTAGACAGCTTATCATCGCGTATCACTGCGTGATGCGGAATATAATAGGCAACCTGTTTCTGACGACCATCTATTGCGTGGAAAGAACCATCAACATCAGTTTTCCCTACTAGCGAAATATAATTATTTTTCAAATAATCCTTGATTACATTATCGTACGATAATTTGATGTCAGGATGCGACTTAAATTTACGTTCGAGGCTGTCAAACCTACGACGAGCGATATCTAACGAATTTCCTAGCGAAGATGAGTCAGTCTTGAGTGGTAACGCGGCTACATACTTGCCAGAAGGAGCACGAATAATAGTGGAACAGTAGAACTCCTCACAATACTTATCGTCCACGTTCAAACTGGAAGGAGTGGGAATACTTTCAATTTCCCAAAATTTGCGTAAGTCAAAATCCTCTGGATTTGAAGTGGCGAAAAATGACAGCGTGTCAATGGGAGGTTCCAAAACTGGCGCGTTCCCCATGAGAATGTAACCTAACACAGTGTCCAATGCATCTGGAGAACCAGAGACTCCGGTAATATGACCTGGTCGCAGTAACTTAGCGAAGAGTGTCACACCGAGTAAAATATCTATATTACCTGGTACACCCCATGTGTCATCAGCGAGTAGCTTGGGTTCGATGTGGGTAAGTTCACTCATGTTTACACCACACAACGGAATCTGGTCCGTTATCTGATCCAGTACTAACGCGTTGACACGGTACTTAGGCTGCGAGCGGAATCGCGAGGCGATTGTAACATCCACAGAACCTCGAACAGGTTGTGAAGTACCACCAATACCTCGGACTGTACTTATAGAATCTCGCCGAATAGCAACACCAAGTTTTCGACAAAAGTCCAAAGACAGGTAATTTTTTTGAGAACCTGGATCCAAAAGACACCTGGCAATCACACCCCTACCTCTTTTATTGAATACAATGATTTTAGCAGTAGCGAGTACTTCGGTAGTACGTTTCGAGTCAATAGAAGTAGTGTGATTACATAATGCTACCCGATTGGTATCAGAAGGCGAGAGCGAGGCGGCCGCAGGGGAAGCCGGCAGCGCGGCGGCAACCGTGTCGTTTGGCGCACGGTGTATCTCAGATGCATGTGAACGCGATAACAACGAAGGCAAATTATTGTTATCAAAATGCAACCAACTATGGTGCTTAGCGGAACATTTCCTACACATAGTTTGAGATTGACATTTTGACACAAGATGCTGACTACTCAAACAATTTAAACATAATTTTTTGTCTTTTACGAATTTAAATCTATCGTTGGAACTCATTTTCTTAAATGAATTACACTGAAATAAATGTTTATGTATTGTATTGCACAAACTACATTTAGCGGTTGTAGCAACAAGTGCGTGAGGCTTATTTACCGACGATGTAGACGTCGGGTTACTACTTGCGGTGCGCGGGGGCGCGGTTCGATGCAGAATTTTAATCTGATCGCGAACAAATTTTACAAAATAATCGTAGTCGACTTTCTGTGAATCCTCATGATCACGAAGTGACATTTCAAAATATTTAGCGATATCCGAATCTAATAACTTAAGACCCAGATGCGTAAAAATAAAATTATCTAAGTTATCTATTTTTAATTGTTTAAGACCTGCTATAATTGCGGTAAATTTATCAAAAAATCTTTCGATATTTGCGGGATTAGAACCACTAATTGGTTTTAGCGAGAACAATTGATTTAAATAACTAACCGCGAGAGCCCGTTTGTCTAGGTATTTATCTATGAGGGCATCCCAAATCACACGGTAGTTATCTGCGGAGGGAGTAAGGCCTACAGAAACGTTCCTAGCCTTACCTTTAAGACAGCTCAATAAATAATGTATTCGATCACTATCCGATAGTGCGGAGTTAGTATGAATGACGCGTTTGAATGTCTCATAGAAAAAGGGAAAGTTCTGAATTTCACCATCAAAACTAGGAAGTTCTATTTTAGGTACCTTAATATGATGCGTTTTAGAACCTGGGTTTTCACTTGGAGACTCGATAGGCATTTGAGGTTCGATAAGCGAACTCAGCGTATTTTTAATTTCACTTGCCAAATCATCAAACGAATTTAAGACACTATAGCTAACTTCATAAGACTCGTAGATTTCCATTGATAACAAATTAATATTATCAAGAACATCACTAAGTTCAGCGCGCAAACTGTCTATTTGTTTAGCTCGTGCGATGAAAGTCCGACGTGACTTTTCAGTATTTAAAGATCCAGACGAATCATAAATCTCTTGAATACGAGCGTAATACGCATCGCGTTTGCCTATGTAAATCTTAAGTTTCATCTCTTCACCCATGGTTAAAAATTGCGAAATAAACTATACGAAGGCGAAGTGAAAGCGAAAATTAATGTTAAAAATATAAGAAACCAATTTCTTATAATACTAAATGCATACGAGCATTAGAAAGGTCAAAACAATAGAATAACTTAGTACTTTAATTTTAATTCGATACTAATTGCGTACGGACCCACTACCTATACGCGCGGAACCCTAACGTTGCTTCGTTGCGGGCGCGTAAACAATAAAAACTTGTAAACAATTCACAAGTACGATTAAATACCTAGCGTAGACTGCATAGCTAATATGATTCACGAGACGAGCGCAGATGCGCAGTGAAAGTTTTACCTACTTCGTAAAAGTCAGGTGCGGTTTGACACCTCTGACGAGTGTGTGTCTGTTTAAAAATCTATAACGCCGGAACGCAAATTTTCGAAATAACTTATCGAAAATGCGTCGAGTACGTGGTACTCCTAGGCCGTACGATTATAGATGCGGGTCGTAAATATACATACAACTAAAATGTATACCTACTAATTACCTACTCTAAAGGTTCCTGTCAATAAATCGAGTACACTTTGAGAAATAGGTAACTGAGCGAACAAGCGAAAATAAGATGTCTGAATTGTACTAATTCAAACAAATGCGGTTGATTGTTATCTAACTAAGGTCCCTTCAAGAAATCCAGGATACCGTTAGGTACAGATAACAGCTACAAATTGCGAGAATAAGATGTTTAAATTACATTAACTTAAACAAATGCGGTTGAATCTACGCCTGGGAACTAAACTACTCGTATAATAAATCTATGTTACTATGACGAGGCGATATTTAACGAAAACTATCGATCGAAACCTGAGTTGCGAACTATTACTAAAAATGTTAAGTACCTAATGATTTTATAACGCAGATAAAATGCATACAACAGGCGCTTACGAGCGATGCGGACACGAGACCCGAGCGTGCGATCACCGAGTACCTACCCGCTACTACGCAGCATGCGCACTTGGAAAAAAATATTTTTTTTGAAACAGGGAATTTTAACGAAAACAACCTATTTAGCGACATGAACAAACGTAACTATTGTTATTTATATACAAATTACTATTGTAAAATGCGAAATAAAGAAATTAACTCAATAAATTTCTGTCGGTAGGTGAAATCGGTACAAAGCACTATAGCCCTTACGACAGTGGTCATAAGGTCGAGAATTGTGTGACGATATGCAACAATCTTGTTTATACGAGAAAATTTTCAATACTTTTTTGATGAAATCTAGGTCCTTTAGGACACAAAATAGACACTAGATCCGGCTCGAAGGACCAGAAATGGTGCGTATCGAAAGCAGGGCTCTCTCTACACACTGCGGGAATACCTAGTATTAGAGACTAGGCCAAATACGGATAAGCATCTGGTTTGGTTCCCGTTTAGATAGACCTAGAGGCGGTTGACACTGCTATCAGAAAAGAGCTCCAAACTATTGAAATAAACCACTCACCGAAGCCGGAGATTCTTCTCACAGGTCTGGACAGCAGGTCACTAGAATCGCAGTTGTAAGCTGCTATTCTAAAGGTTCGAAAGCGGCAGATTGGCACATAACACACACAAGCGATTGCGAATATATAGTTCCTCAGGTCCAAATGCGATAGCACTAATAAGTAATTAGCAAGCGATAAATTGTCCAAAAATCAGCGTGCACGCTCGCGTACGGCACAGCTGGATCGGGTGCAGAATGCACAGCACACCGATGGCGATTAGGCGAAGACTTAACGAACACGAGAGTCCGCTAAGATGAAATAGCGATATCCACTCCACGGAGACTAGGCGCCGACGACAGATACGCACTCCGCGAGGTCAAATGCAGATCGAAAAAGTGCAATGCGACTGCATTTTGCGAGTTCCAAACGTAGACTAAAGTGACGTCCAAAGGTGGACGCCACGCTTGGCGAACGGTCAATTCAAAAGCAAGGAATTCTCCGCCAATAACAAGCGTCTATTTGCCTCACGTTTCGAAATGACCTAACAATATTAACCACTAAACATCCTGCGAATTGCTACATTTCTGAAACTTCGATAACGGATCATGAATCTATAATATTAAGTCTAATTTATAATCAGCCAAAAAATCAAAGAAATTAATTTTCTCATATAAAAAAGCTGATGATAACAGACTTGATAATTGACCGAGCGAGCGAAGCGAGCGAGGTCCCCGTTTCAACTTGGCCAAAAATGCTTTGGTATGTATGTGTGTTCTCCTCTAGAGGTCGCCTTTCTCAACCGATTCCCGTGAAATTTTGGGAGCAGGTTCGATAAACATATGACAATCGATAGTCGAGCCATTTTTTGGAAATTTTTGTAAATTACGAAGTTGGCACAATGGGCCCAAGCGCCTTTGGATTTTATGGCTCTTACGACCATTTTGTGTTTGTAGTGACAACGAAATAATAACAAAGGAATTTTATTTTCTATTATGACATACAATAGACGTATATTTTCACCAACATTGTCAAAAGATGAATAATAGTCCAGTTTATTTATAAAGAGATATGATCGACTTGAGCCTCTAGAGTTCAAATCTCACCGGAAGGTGTTCTATTTTTAGTTCGCCGGTTTTTTTGGTAGATTGATTAAATAGATATTGTGAGACCAAAATAAATGAGCCTAAACTCGATGGGATTACGTTGTTTCATTATAGAGTTCCTATGACCGCTTCCCAGCTCCATCATCAGTTCAGCTTCAAGTCATCATAATATTGCATTGCCACGCGATATATACATGTGTGCAAAATTTCAGCTTAATTGTAAACCGGAAAGTAGATCAAATTTATCTTACAAGATTTGACCCGAACATACATAGGTACGAAGATTGCAAGTTATGCAAATAAATGATTTGATTTGAGTTGATTTAAATAAAAAGCTGGTAAAAGAATAAAAAAACGTGTGCAACTTATGCAATTTTAATTATTTATTATTTTTTTATTTATGCAGTATTTTTTTTCTTTGATATTAATTCAAGTTACACTTTTTGAGCGTGGTGGACGATAAGAAAACAATTTTTTTTCTTTTATTGAATAAATGAGAAATTAATATCGTTTAAAATATTTTTTACTATCTTACAATACATGTAGGTTATTCAGGATTTTTTATAATTGAAACTATAGGTTTATGGTAACTGAAATAAGAAACATAAGTTTGAGACTTGATATTCTCTAGATATCTGGAAAATACCGCGTCAATGGTGGTCCCATATTTTGTTGTGGATTCTTGTGGATCATTATTCATTTTCAAATTCAATTTTTTCGAAAGAAAAGTTGTTAACCGCTCTGATTTTTTATCAGCGAAGTTGATGTTGAAATCGCCAACCAAGATAAGTGGAAATTTATTAGCATTTGTACAAGTATTTTCGACCCTTCTTCAGTGTATTCCAGTAAAGTGCGATGAATAAAATGCTCTACCTCGTCCAATTTTGGATTCGGAGAAATGTAAATTGCTACCATGACTATGTGTTGTGTAGGCCATTTCTAAGTTTGCATAAGCACGCACAAATATCTCCAACAAATGAGCGCCTAACATTAACATCGCTAACGTGTGCAATATTTATTTCAATATTAGTCATAATATTAGTAAAATTATTATTATTTTGGTAAATAGCTACCCCACCTTTTGGAACAGTATCTCGTTTGAATATTTATAACATATAAAACATAAACCATGACCACCGGGTAAAACTAAACATAATAAATAAGCAATCTATCTAATAGGTGACACAAAAGCTCGCCGTCGTCGCCTACTACTTAGTACGAGTTTGTAGTTTGCTAACGTTTCTCGGCAACCGGCGACCGGCACAGCGCAGCGGCGGCGTTGAAAGCCGTGCATCGTCTCGTCGTTTCAGTTCGGCAGACTTCGGCACGGTGTTTGTGTGCGTGCGAGCGACTAGACGTATGCGTGTAGACTAGCTGCTAACTGCTCATAACTGATTCTATCTCTTTTATGCGAATGTGAGTAGCGGGTGTCAGGTTTTATTTTCGTTACGAAATTTTTTGATTTGGTCGCCGCGCTCAAAGCCCGCGATAAAAAGTATTCAATAGCTTAAAAAAAAGTTATGATTGCAATATAAAAATTATTAGGCACAAAAAAAAGATGAGAAAAATATTTTAAGCAAAAGTGGGGCTTGAACTCGAGCTTTCGTGCCGCTGAGACCGCCGCGATAGCCACTCTTTCACAGAGCTCGGTGAGGTAATGACGAAATTTAGCTACTAATGCGCTTCTCCGCAATAGCGGGTGTTAGGTTTTATTTTCGTTACGAAATTTCTTGATTCGGTCGCCGCGCTCAAAGCCCGCGATAAAAGCAATAGCTTAAAAATTACTGAATTGATTATTATAATTGAATAATTTACTTCATCGTTGTTTGTATAAACGCCAAGTTTTTGTAATTGCCACTACTCCTTCCGTTAATAACAGAGGAGGGAAAAAGACTAAAAAGATTAGCGGGACGAACATTATCAAGATTTTAATATTCAATGAAAAACATATGGTGTGAAAAGTTCCTTCGATCTGCAATCTCTATAAGCTCGCGAGGTCTACAGCTCACAGAGCCACTAGTGATATGAATAACTTAGACCTAATCCCCATCTTTTCAACTACTGATGCGAATGAAGCTACTTCCTTATTGATAAAAGAGTTAAATAAGAGGTACGAAGATTATAAAACCCTGGATAACTATCCGGCTATTACGTTGCATGAGTAATAGAGACAAACCTCATCAAAAATTTAAATAAACCCCTAATGATGACACTATCAAACTAATTTATAAAAGGTAGAGAAATTTCTGCGTTTGGCTCTTAAAAAAACTTTAAATAATTATGAATTTATTTTTTTATCCAAAATGCAGCTAAAACGAACAATACAAACTATGGGATACAATAAAACAGTGTACCAATATAAACAATAATCTACAATCAGCAATTGATCTCATCTCTGAATCAAACCCTAACAAATCAGTGAATTAAATTAATAACTACTTTGCCTCCATAGCATTCCAGCAAATTTGGTCCACTGCATTTGCTTAAAGATTTTTCATTTTCTTAGGTAAATATCTGTATAATAAAACTAATAGAACCATCCCTATATACCACCTTACCAAAGTTAATTGCAAAAGAGCTACCACCACTTGGTTGAAATCTCTTAATTACGACGAAACTGAAAATTTATTATTAATTTTTGCCTAACTTAACTCCAATTCCTTTCTGCGTTCATATCTATCTAGTATTTATGAATTTGAGATGGGTACAGTTTATGTGAACTTTTATTACTTTTAAATTTTTCAGTTTCATTCCTTTCGTAATTGTATCGATTTGTGTTTACCTGCTTAAATACACTTGGTTCAGTGTAGGAGAGGCTGGTGATCTGTCATACAGATAGGGTTGCCAGGTCGCCAAACCTAATAGCCGGACAGACCAGCGAGTTTGGCCGGACTTTGTGTCTCAGTATTTAAAGCTTTTATGATTATTACCATAAATCTTGTTAAATTAAATAAAATGTAAAAGCCGGACACGCAATCAAAAAGCCTAACTATTTCCGGCTTTATCCGGATGCCTGGCAACGTTACATACAGGTCTTCCTTCTTAGTTCAGACACCAAGTCTCTCACATAGATCATTTTGTTTAATTGCATGGTGTACACAATTGGTTATGTATCTGTGTAAAACTCTATGTAAGAGTACGTACGAAAAATTACTTGATGAATATAATTGTTCACACTTGTTTTATGAAATGTATGACTCGACTCATATGTTGAATGAAAATCGTTCGATTCACTGATTATGACGAATAAAAACCATACGATATCCAACGAAAATTATTTGACTCACCGATTTTTCGTGATTCTCACTTTTTAAAAATAGCTTGTCTGAACAGTTTTATCTGTTTGCCTACTCCATATCGGACGTGATAATTGGGCCAAAGGCATGTTATAATAGAACCACAGACGGCTATGCCATTTTACACTAAGCACAAGGCAAGGTTTGAGACGAATAACAAGCAGCCAAATGTTTCGCAATCACACTTGAGTGCAGCCGTGTACACACTAACAACATTCACCCACAAACACAATGCTGAAATGTTCACACGCATTACTCAGTGTGGGAAAATTTGGTGAACAGCTTAAATTTTTAAAAACCTTAAAATTGCTTTTTTTCTTATAAGACTTCGTAAAAATCCTAAAATATGTTGATGATTAGGTAAAATAAAAATTGTTGTTGCGTAAAATAAAACTTAAACATAACTCTACTAACTACTCCAAACTATTTATTCCGGAACAGGATCACTTTTTTGATTTCGTATAATCGTCATAAAAAACAAAAACCGCTTCATTCGTTTACCGGGTCTATCTTGAAGATAATCTGAACCCAAGAGGTTCATACACCAGAGATAGATATACATCGCAACATATAATATAATATATATAAGAAACACGCTTGGACGAAGAATGTACCAATGTGACCAGAGTCGACTGACACCTCTGGAACCAGGGTGTAAAAAATCGATTGACCATTGGAACATGAATTTTACCAAAGTAGGTATGTAGTACTCACACCGAGGCATATATGGTCGATTGGATTTAAAAAACTATTATAAGCTTAAGCGACGACTTTACTTTGTAACATCAAAAACGTTGAATTTAGTTTATTTAGACGACTTCATTATAGTTACTAAACCGATTTTAATAAAATTTCTATGAGACCTAATAGAAAGTAGATATTCTTACAAACAATAAAATAATTTTTAAAATAGGTTCAGAAAGGACGAAGTTATGCGATAACAATAGATAAATTATGTAATCTACAGAAAATGTTACAAAAACTGACTAATAATATTAAATATCTCTCTGTGCCACTGTCTCTTTTTGCTGCATTTCTCTATCCTAAGGTAGCCTGGAAGAGATGGCATTTGCGATAAGGCCATCTATTGTACATGTTGTCTCAAACATTCATTATATTTGTTTTGTATTTTGTTTGGTGCAATATAGTAGAGTAGGTTGAAAATGTTAGTTAATCTTTATAAACTGACTATATATCCCGGCCGCGTAAATACTAACGCGACTACACCACAGGCATTGGGAAACTGTCTGCGTTGTGATCGGATTCGAACACATTTCGAATGATATTGTTTTCACAATGGTGGCTACAATCTACAATACAGAGCAGCTCATTACCTATTCGCTAACTTATGTATCTGTAACTATAAACGCGTTCGGTAAGGCTACGTCGCACAATTGGGTATTCTACTCAATTTATTTTTATCATTCATATCAAACATTTCACTTTCACATTTGAAACTGATCAATAAGATTTTTTTAAATCTGTTCTTAATTAAATAAGTTATAAGACTTTGAAAGGACAATGGGCATTTTTGGTCTACGATTGAGAGAAAAAAATTGCGCGGCAGTTTCAAATTACTACGCCGTAATATAAAGTATTGATAAAAGAAGCAATTTTTATTATAGCAGCAAAGTCGAGTCATGGCTAGAATAAAAGATAAAACATATACAGTTTTATTGCTGACATGTTCAATATAAGCTGACCCCTATTAGTTAAACCATACTAATGGCTAGCTTGTAATAGTTTTCGTTTGGGTGGGCATGACATCAAAAAAAAAATTAGTTTACCTGCTGCGTTTTAAGATTCAATTATTACCGATGAATATTAACTTTAATGTTGTTAAGTGTTATATATCAAAAACCTCTATTAATTTAAAATAATAAGTACTAATTAGAATATAACTCTTTATTGCAGCATAAAAATATAAATGTTACAGGCTAATGACCGAAGTGCAGCTACACTTAAGATTAGCCGGCATTATTTCGGCCAAACCTAATTGTGCCGATCTCTGTTGGCTAATCTTAGGTGCAAGATTATTTTTACTATTTATGACTGATATTTTTGATTAACCTCCCCAAGTAGATAGGATCCAAGTAGTCTATAGACATTTTTAAGACAAGGGAGTAACCAATGAATACCGCATGTGTTCATCTCATGGAATGGTGGTGAATTCCACTACCAAAAGTATAAGTAAATTTCATTCATTTAAGAGTTTGGATAAGGATCAATACCAAGAAACAAATAATGTGATCTAGTTTGTACCGGCATTACTTTTGAAAATGTTAACATGAAAAAATAGTTGTTTTGACTTAACTGCAATATTTGCGACATTGCGGACTTTTTTGTAGACCTTTTTAATATGTACAGTACAATACAGCAGTACATTATTTTGATCTTTCACAGAGTGCAGCCAGCATTTGCAATGTAAGCTCAAAAAAATATCTTATTTACGACATTACATTAGAAACCTCTAAATTAACGAATATTTCTCTACTATATTATGTTTGTAATAAACATATTAACCTTCCTCTTGAAACACTATCTATTAAAAAAACCGCATCACAATCCATTGCATACTTTTAAAGATCTAAGAATATAGGTATAGGAACAGACAGTGGAAAGCGACTGTGTTATATTAACTATGTAATAATTATTGTAGATTGTATATTAAACCCATCTCAACCCTTAACTAATATCCAATTGTTTTTATAAAGAACTGTCCCTGTGGTCTAGTGGTTTAAGAGTTGACCCATGACCAGCAAACCTAGGGTCATGCAGGTCATGGGTTTGATTCCGATGGAAAGATACTTTTATTAGTAGTTTCCAGATTGTTTAGGACTTATTATAATGATGATTTGGCTCTTCAGAAGGCATATTAGCCATTGATACCTTGTCCACCTAGTGATTATTACAGAATATCATAACCATATTGGTATCTGGTTTCTGTAATTAGGGTAGTGAATTAAAAGCGCACCCTGGACTCTGACGCGCCTGGTGGAGAAGGAACTGGGAAACACAGACGAAGAGAACAGGTTTTCAATAACTATATAAAACTCCTCTTTTCATTCAACTACCTAACAGTTTTCATTTGAACCATTTTATATGATATGATGGATTGCTTTACAGTGTTATTACTTAGGTATCTAGTTTTGTATAAACATTGATTTGTAAAGATATGATTAATGAAATAACTTACTTACCTCAGAATGTATGTAAACAAAACAACACCACATAAATTTTAATTGTAATGTTCGTTGATTACGGATCTAGTTTATGTAAAGTCTATGTAAATTTAAATCAGTATGTCACTTAATAAAACCAATTTTAATTATCATTCATTTTAAATTACCAGATGAATATTTTTGTTTTAATTTTAGACAACGAATCACTCATATTAACGAACGAGTCATGTTCGAGCAAAAACAATTAAAAAAGCAAAGCAACAGCAAGCCAGCCCATCCCATTTTCAATGAGATAGGGATGCGAGTTGAATAAACGAACGGTTTTTACAACCGATTATTTGGCATGCATGTACGTCAGATTTGTTCACATTCACTCACAGCCAAATTCAATTGTGAACTCAGGTTTACTTAATCATGGACGACATTTAGTTTCGCGTTCATTCAACATCAACTTTCGGGGCTAGATTTAAATATTAATAAACTCATCCCCCAATCTTTCGTTGAAAAATTACGAGTTAGTTAAAAAAATTACGAAAGTTCGTTAAGCCCAGTTTTAACTTATATAATGTCCCCTTTTAACTGTTAATAATTTGACGTAAAAGAACAAGACAGAATATATTTCTGGCAACGAACGTTTATAAAATTCAATGAGTAAGGGAGTTATAATATACAAGTAGTTGCCGTTCACCAGTCGATCTGGTTGATTGAATTGGCTAGTCAACTAAAAAATAAATTGTGTATATTATATATTTTATTGATAGAATAGACTATTTCGGAGATACAATTTATACGAAAAAATTCGTAAAATTATATTTATTTTGTTATTTAATTTTAAAGATTTTATAGTGATGACGTCACGCAGCTATAATGGCCATTTCGAACTGCAAGAAAGCAAAAATTACTAAGGTATTAAAAAATATATATGTCAGTGTCAAATGTCAAAGTCAAGATGGACCGCGAACCGCGAGTTGGTTTCTTGTTTGTTTACAATCGCCAAATATTTAGGTACCCCATTTCTCGTATCTATTGCATATTGGCCTGTTTATTGGACTTTACTGCAGTCTTTTCATCCGTTAACGTCTGATTTTTCAATAATTGGACACCGCTTCTTCATTATAATGTATGAATGAATGTAATTAAGTTATGTTTACTTGAACAGAGATGACATTTGACATGGGTGACAAGTAGGTGAACGCTGTGCTGCCAACCTAAAAACTTAAATGTGAATAGCCGGAAGTTATCCGGCTACGTCATACGTCAACCTTGCTAAAAAATTAAAGTCATTGGGTTTTCTGCGATTTTCTTAAAAAATACTTGCTTATCTAAAGATCTGATTAATGTAATCTGTTCCCTAAGCCTATTCCTCGAAATGGTTTACGAATTAGACATTTTCATGAAAAAGTTTACTAGCCAATTATGCTAAGCATTTCACTCAGATTTTACCGACAATGATCGCGTTTTATGACTGCGTGTGCCAGGAACATTGGCGAACTGTATCGTTATAAATTAAAACGTAGTTTATACTAGATAAACGATGATTGATTGACACTAGAGTTGTTGCGATAGCGATAGTATCATGAGACTCTTGTGAGCTTGAACTATCGATAGGGCTATAGAAACTATAATGAACGACCCATATTTTTAAACCTTCACTCAAACTCGACTCAACCTTCACTCAAACTCGACTCAACCTTACTCCACCTCATTGGTATGATTAGTCGTCACAAGCTTCCTTGACTTAAGATGATTTCTCATTTGAGGTGAGTATCGAACTATTAAATACAAGGTTGGTCGAGAGGTACTTTAAGGCGGCTTCAAAAATGGTTCTAAATCAGTTTTTTGGCAATTTTTGCCTATATAACTACTAAATTTGTTTATTTTAAACTTTATTCTTTTATATTTTTCTTTTTTTGTGCTTCCGATTGAATTTATAACCTGTGTCTTTGCTCGTTGTGGCTAGTAATCTTTTTCATGAAAATGTCTAATTCGTAAACCATTTCGAGGAATAGGCTTAAGGAACAGATTACAATAATCAGATCTTTAGTTAAGCAAGTATTTTTAAAGAAAATCGCAGAAACCCTAATGACTTTCATTTTTTAACAGTTAACGTATGACGTAGCCGGATAACTTCCGGCTATTCACATTTAATTTTTTAGGTTGGTAGCACAGGGTAGTGAATAAATATTTTTTGTTTGGTAGCGCTAATTAGGCGCTTCACGTACTTGTCACCCATGTCAAATGTCATCTCTGTTCAAGTAAACATAACCCATATTTAACATAACTACACCTTCATTACATTCATTCATACATTATATTGAAGAATCGGTGTCAAATTATTAAAAAATCAGATGTTAACGGATGAAGAGACGGCAGTAAAGTCCAATAAACAGGCCAATCCAATCTGCAATAGATACGAGAAATGGAGTAGGTACCTAAATATTTGGCGATTGTAAACTTGTAAACAAACAAGAAACCAACTCGCGGCCGCGGTCCATCCTGACTTTGACATTTGACACTGACATACATATTTTTTAATACCGTAGTAATTTTTGCTTTCTTGAAGTTCGAGATGGCCATTATAGCTGAGTGACGTCATCACTATAAAATCTTTAAAAATAAATAACAAAATAAATATAATTTTAAGAATTTTTTCGTTCAAATTGTATCTCCGAAATAGTCTATTCTATCAATAAATTATATAAAATACACAATTTATTTTTTAGTTGACTAGCCAAGGAAAGTTTGAGGACTTCCTTATGGCGCCCTCGAACGAGTTTGAGTGAAGGATGTCCATATGTTTAAGAATACGAGTGTCAGTTTTCTTATGGGTAAATAGTATAGTTTTAAACTATCGATAGTTGAAGATTTTACGATAGTCGTTACGCTAAGTAAAATGTTTCCAGATGGTACTATCGAAATACTGTTGATAGTTACTAAATCAAAACTATTGACGATGGAACTATCGACAGTATTTATCAATAGTTCATTACTGTCGATAGTTATCGATACTATTGCTTCAATTTCACTATCGATAGTATCGAAACTATCGCTAAATTTCGATAGCCCTAGTTGAACTATCGACTATATTTCAAGGTCAACTATCGATATCAAAACTGTCGCTATCGCAACAAACAAAATACCTAGTCTTGCATGGAACTAAAGGTAAAGATGGAAACCAAAACGGCATACAATAGGCTGATGGCAGAAAATTTGACCTTTTTTATTTTTTGTTAACGGAGGGGAAATGCATTTACGCACTGAGTGTGGGACTCCCAGGCAGAGTGCCTGGACTACCCACTAAAACCCCTCCGGCGTTTCCGCACCGGCTGTTGAGGACGCCATGGGGTCGCGTTAGCATTCTACCACGACAACCTCCAGCCATGGCCTTTCGGCCACCCCCCCAAACCAGACAGTGGCCCAAAAATGGACCACGCCCGTCCCCCAGATGCACATCCAATCGCCGTCTCATTATAGACGGCGGTGGAGTGGTCTGTTGTCAGAAATTGGCCGACAGTCAACAAGACCCCGACTACCAGGGAGTTATTAACTATCACCCAGGGTGCACCGTCCCAAATCCCTTGTCAGCCCGCCCTCTCACCGGATCCTTGGGATCAAGTGAGAATGCAAAGCTTTCAAAGGACCGGGCACTTGAGGAGGTTCCCTGCCCTGCACCCCCAGAAAATTTGACCTGGAGTAACCCCTATTTTCCCAAAGTATTACCATCACTTCAAAAATGTTGCCTAGTCAGAAATACAGTAAACTAAAAATGTCAGTTTGCTTATTATATTGGGCTTTATATTTCTACTAGCTGTTTTCCGCAGCTCTGCCTGCGTCAAAAAGTAGCCTATGTTTGACCCCGGGTCTTCAACTATATTCACACCAAATTTTATCAAAATCCGTTCAGCGGTTGGGCCGTGAAAGCGTAACAGGCAGACAGACGACAGAAAGACAGACAGACTTTCGCATTTATACGTGGGGCGCACTATAAGTTTCCGGAATGAATATGAAAAAATACCATTAAAGGTACAAAATTAATTTATTGTTTTTCAAAATAATCTCCCTTGGCGTCTATGCACTTTTTCATTCGATGAAACCAATTTTGAAAACTTTTGTGCCACTCCTCTGTGGTGACCTCTGAAACGTGTTTTTCATACTCCTCGACAGCCTCTTCTGGTGATGAAAATCGTTGACCGCGTAATTGGTTCTTAATTTTTGGGAACAGAAAAAAGTCACAAGGTGCCAGGTCGGGACTGTATGCAGGATGACTCATGAGTTCTACATTTTTCGCCTTCAAAAAGTAGTTTGTCTGTCTGGCCGTGTGAGAACTAGCATTGTCGTGGTGCAGGATGATACGGCGTTTACGGTTATTTTTACGGAGTTCGTCAATAACTTCCGGCAAACAAATGGTCGTGTACAGGTCACTATTCACTGTACCACGATTCTCTAAAGCAACAGTAGCCACGTGTCCAGTTTTATTAAAAAAAGAAGCAATCATCCGCTTAGATGCACTTTTCACGCGCGCCACTTTGGTTGGTTTCGGCTCATCTTGAAAGACCCATACGCTCGATTGCTGCTTTGTTTTGGGATCGTAGCAATAAATCCATGTTTCGTCACCTGTTACTATGTCCCACACCAAATTTGACGCACCTTCGTTGAATCTGGTAAGCATGGCACTGCACCAAGTGACGCGGTCCGTTTTTTGAGCCTCGGTCAAGTTGTGTGGGATCCACCGCGAGCACTGTTTGTGTAGGATTAATTGTATTTGACTCATGCCTATTTCTAAGGATGCGCGAATTTCATGGTAGGTCACATGCCTGTCTGTTTCAATCATACGGCGCACAGCATTGATGTTTTTGTTGGTCACAGCGGTGGACGGCCGACCATTGCGAGATTCGTCACTGAGATTGATACGACCACGCTTGAATTCTGCAAACCAGCTATAAACAGTTGTCTTGCATGGTGCTTCATTGCCAAAAGCTGTTTCAAGCCGAGCGATGCTCTGTTGAGCTGTCAAATTACACTTAAAATCGTAGAAAATCATACTACGAAAATTTTCCCGAGTTAAATCCATGTTGATGCAGACACACAATTTTTTAAATGGCGTCACAAGGTAAAAACAAAAGACAGTCAGATGAAACAAACTGCATTCTACAGCCAAAGAGTTCTATTTTCAAATGTTGCAATAAATTTTTAAATATTGTTTATGTAAGTGGCCAGTTCCGGAAACTTACAGTGCGCCCTATGTAATAATTAGTATGGATATCAAAAACAAGTATAAATATTTTTCATTTTTTTTATAAAAATCTATCTCAAAATAAAGATTATATTGCTACGTAACCCAGTTTCACACCCTAACACATCACGAGTTAGAAAGAGAGAGGTGGTTAACGAAATACATTCAGATCAAATTTTCTGCCATCAGCGTATTGTATGAATTTGTATGCCCACGCGCTATCCCTTTAGCTTTAGATCCATGTACCTAGTCTTGTTTCGTTGACGGCCAAGACCAACCATAGACATTTATGACGTAAACAGACGGAAGGTATGCTATTACTTAGCGTAGCAAAAACACACACATGCAAAACTATGCAGCCTGGGCTGTATCTAGTCTAGAGTAAGATGTTTACGATAATGCTCCCCATGATTTCAAGGAATGTATGATGTACATTCTACTCTATTATTTTTATTGTTCACCGATCAAACAACATAGATTACAAAATGGCGTCACGGCCAAAAATTGCCACGCGTAGCTTAATATCTATGTGTGAGTGAATGTTGCTACAGGTGTAAAAAAGAGATATCGCCATATAGATACGAATGCGTGAGAAATAATAACAACAATTACATGTTACATATGTTTAACTATTAACATAAGTTCCGTCTGTGTACGTCATAAATGTCTCTGTGGGCGAAACGGTCGACCATCCACTACTTTCAGATTATTTAATTCATATTTTCAGTAGATGACAGTATAAGCTGTCAGATTTGCATTTTTTTATGGCTTTTAATTTCATATTTAGCCAGTAACAAGTATAAAATTTTAAACAACAAAGTTGTTTAGTCAAACAAGTCTAAAGTCAAATCGAGTCAGAAGTATTATGCACAAACTACATAGGGATACTACGTATACTGGTATTATGCTAAGTGAAGTGGTAGAAAAACTGCACAGAAAATTACATAAACCGAACACTGTATCACTTCCCAACACTCACGGTTATTCTCGAACACTTTGCGAATAATAACACTTTGCCAATTCACAAATAGGTTATTCTCGAACACTTTGCCAATAATATGCACAAACACTCAAAAAAACAAAAATTTTGGAAAATAAAAAACAGCGCCCTTAGATTAATTATTGGTCTCGCGCGCTCGCGGAGACCAATTATTAATCTTTGACAGCGCCGATACCGCTATTCACAGCTTCCCGTCAAAAGCCGATTTGCATTTTGTACTCTAGAAAGCTGTTTTTAAATAGTAGGTAGATACCTACTAGTACTAGTAAATTGGTCAGTCGAATGCATGAACAGGGACATGGTATAGTCGAATGATTTTCATTTGTCATAATCGGTGAGACTATTTTCGTCCGACTCTCTGGTTCGATCTATGCAAAGCAAACTTACGAAAAAAGAGCTTTTCTCTTGCCGCAGATAAATTCTTTGGTTTTCATGTATCTGTATGGTCTACTATTAAACAACTGTTCCGTACCGTTTTTCGTACGTTCATAGCAGATGACCACTTCGGCCATTATAATTCTAATTAAAATTTGTGCATGTGAGGGTTGTATCTTGGTAGGGTAGCTCACAGTTTATTAATGTATTTACTTCCTTTATTACTTCCATGATTTACATTAAAATAATAATTTGTTATTTATTGTTTCAGTTTTCTTTGAACCCACAGACACAAGAAAAGCAATCAAAATACTTCCACTAAGTCACATTGCATATGCATCTCCAAATCTCGCTGAACTCAGAGCCATGGCACGCTTTACGAAACCAGAAGTAAATGTAGATGCTTCAGATGAATTGACGGAAATTGTAGAATTAGCAAAATGTATTTCTTCAATTAGTAATCTCCTTGTTACCCTAGGTGCGAAAGGAGTGCTTGTATTTAAAAATAGTTCTAAAGAAGTACATTTTTATCCTGCTGAATATGTAGATAATGTGGTAAATGTGTCTGGTGCAGGAGACTGTTTCGCTGGTGGATTTATCCATGGCTTTCTGTCTAAGATGGACGAATCATTATGCATAGCCATGGGTTTTCAAGCAGCAAAGGCAGCACTAATCTCTAGAAAAACTGTTCCGGATAATCTAAGAATAGATAGTAGTTCACATGCTAAGTTTACCAAGCGAAAATTTACCTAATTATTAAATAATAGATTAGAGTTGAAAATTAAACTTTTGATAGCAGTCAAGTGATTTATTGTAAAAATTGTCTACAACTAAGTATGTTAAAATAATGAAGTTTTTACTTAAATCTACAGATATTTACTAAGGCACATTGCTGTCATAGATTCCTAAAGTTTTTTTGTCATACAATATAATTTTATTTTTGTACTAAGTGTAATAAAATCTTGATCATAGATTTATCTGTAACAGACTTCAGATTTATGTTATATCTATTGATAAATAAAAATAGTATACTAAAATAAAAAAGAGATTCATTAGCAAGTCAAATTCTTAGATAAATTACCACTAATAAATAAATGCAAAATATCATATGGACACAATACTTATTTATCTGGACGGAACTTTAACAAAACTTTAAATTTATAAATCTGTGTGTCCACCTGAATAACCCACTTTTCTTTCACTCATAGTATATGATGATGGGTCTCTGCTTTGCAATTCATGAAGTCTCTTATACTTGTTTACCCTTGCTTCAACCAAGAACAGGATACCAGCTGGGAAGAGCAATACCACTCCAATAACTCCAAAGGCATATGCCCAACTTAGATCATTATGCTCCCAGTTGGGCATCCAGTCACGGCCATCTCCTCTAGCTCCGAATGTAACAACAGATATTATACCGGAAAAAGCTGGAAAGAATTAAAATAAATCATTAGATAAGCTTAATATGCTGCTAATTAAAATAGTGATAAATTGATTTGTGTGTGATTATTTAAAAAAACTTGTTAGATCTGTATTCATGTACTAGTCCAAGATCCCAGAGCGATAAGACACAACTTATTTTCTAAAGCATAGAACTATCGGTTCTAAGTAGTCTTTCGTATACTTTTTATACCTGCATGCTTGTGGGGTTCGCTCCGTGACACCTGGGCAGCTACCAGGTGACAAAGGTAACTAAAAATTAGAAGCACTTAACTTACATTTGTATGACTAATTTTTATATATATTTTGTAGAATATTATTCTGAAGTAATATTAAAACTGTCAGACGCTTTCCATAGGCCAACACCTTTGTCAGACGCTTTAATTAAACTCTACAGAAAATAAATTTACTTAACTTATTTTTAAATGTCTGATTTTTTTATATTATGTTACTAAGGTAACTATTACAAAGATATATTTAATCAGTCAGACAAATTGTAATGACCAAACTTCCCCTAAACACAAAAATAATTCAACTATAAGTATGAGCGCCACAGTACTATACATACGTTTCAAAAGTGAGTGAGACATCCATAATAACTCGGTTCCCCTTCTTAAACTCACAATCTGTTTTCGTCTATTGTGTATGTGTATATTCCATATTCGCACACCATATAGTATACAGGCATTCGGGCATAAGAGACCACATGTTTTTGTTAGTTATAACGTGTAATTTGTGAGTGATATTATATTTTCAATAGAGAATATCATGAAAGAATCCCATGGAGCAATAACAAAGAGGAGATGCCGTAATAAGCGTTTTGTAAGAAAGTATTTGTGAGGCTACACGGGGCGGAAGGCAGACGTGCGGGGTGCTTGGTTTCGGCCGTGGCTCAAATCATGGAGCACGAGCAATGACAAGCTTCGCCCACTTGTGTGTCGGCGAGGCGCCAATGATCACATCACTGCGCCATTTCATACGGCATCTCCTCTTTGTAATTACTCCATGAAGAATCCTCAGAAACATTATGAAAATGCCTATTTTGTAAAAAATCTTATGATAAATTAATATTATTTTCAAATGAGACATTTAAAAAGTGCCAAAATATTTTAAAGCAAAGAATAATCCATAACCTAAAATTCAGAGACGTAGTTTTGCTGGATGATTTGTATGACAGTGGTTACCATTGTGAATGTTACAAATATTTTACTGCTTTGCCGAAAAAATATTAATCTCTGAAAAACAAAAAATTACTCAAAAAAACAATTCATCGGGTACCTTTGAAAATAAATCTGTAGCATCGACGTCAAGCTTACCAAGTATTTATATCTAATAATGATGTGTGTACAGCATCTACCTCAAGTCAACTAACTGATTTTCAAGCTCCGGATTCTGTTATAGCATCAAATTCAAGTCCAGCTAGTACTGTACCTGAACCTATTTTAATACCTGAGCCAGTTGTTGAATTACAATCAGTTGAACAGGTCCCATCTAATTCTGAAGAACCTTTTGTGGCGTTTGAGTGTGTTGTTGATTTCCCTTATGAGATTTTTTACAAAATAGGTATTTTATTAATGTTTCCGAGGATTCTTCCATGATATTCTCTATTGAAAATATAATATTACTTACAAATTACATGATATAACTAACAAAAACATGTGGTCTCATAAGCATAAATACGTATACTGACGTATACTATACGGTGTGTGCACATGGAATATACACATACACAATAGACGAAAACAGATTGTGAGTTTAAGAAGAGGAACTGAGTTATTATGGATGTCTCACTCACTCTGAAACGTATGTATAGTACTGTTGCGCTCATACTCATAGTTGAATAATTACTGTGTTTAGGGGAAGTTTGGTCATTACAATTTGTCTGACTGATTAAATATAACTTTGTAATAGTTATCTTAATAACATATTAAAAAATCAGACATTTAAAAATAAGTTAAGTTAATTTATTTTCTGTAGAGCTTTAAAGCATCTGACAAAGATTTTGGCCCACGGAAAGCGTCTGACACTTTCGATATTACTTCAGAAAATATATATAAAAATCGGTCATACAAATGTAAGTTAAATGCTTCTAATTTTTAGTTACCTTTCTCACCTGGTAACTGCCCAGGTGTCACCGAGCGCACTCCACAAGCATGCAGGTATAAAAAGTATACGAAAAACTACTTAGAACCGATAGTTCTATGCTTTAGAAAATAAGTTGTCTTATCGCTTTGGGATCTTACTCTATACAATTATGAGCATTAACATGTATGCTCATTGGTTCTAAGACATTGAAACAAGGTCTAACATTTAATGCTTGTGACTGTATACAATAATAGTTAATGATATTGTTTTATGATAGTTATTGGCATAAAAACACAAGTTTATAAAAAAAAAATGGAAAGAAACTCCAGGTTTTAAGTCAAATAGGTAACTAAAACAAACTAACATACCTCCAATTACCAGCACAGTACCAAGCGCAATCAAAAGAGTCACACAATTCTCATCATTCCTATCTTTTATCATGTATAAATATGACAGGAACATTGAGACCACCACACAACACATAGTGACTGTAAAGAAGAACTGAGTTGCAATGAAGAATCCCGGTAAGAGTATGTCATGTATAATATAATATTCTTCTTCAAATATCCACCAGCAGCCGGTAAACACTGTGTCATACCAATGATGGACTTCCTCAAAACCATTAAAACATACTTCCCATAAACCTGAAAATTTACAACACTTTTAGCGGATACTTATGGCAACTTTATTTATTACTTTATAGTTAAGTTATTGAAGAAAAATAAATTTAAATAAATACATGACGACTTACCAATTCTAATGAACTTCGGATTCTTCAATTTCCCATCGGTAACCAACCAATATGGGCTTACAAATGATACAATTGTGAACAATGAAGCAGCAATAAAAAAACCTAATGCAAAAAGACCATTCTTAGATTTCTTTGACATTGTGGAAGTCTAGAAGAATTTTTACAAATGACAGTATAGTTTAATTCAAAACCAAACCAAAATTAAACCTAAACGAAATGCAACGCCCATATCGCCCAACGCCCAAAAAAGAACAGCAAGGTCAGCAAGCAAAAACAAAATGTTTGTTGTGACACTTGTGACAGCTGACTGACATCTAACATTTAAATTTTGATTTATTGTGGCTTTTACTTTCGTATTTATTAGATAACCAGTGATAAGTAAAAAGTACCTATTGAACAAGATTAGTTAAGCTTAATCTGGAAGTCCAAGTCAAGTCCAGTCGAATCAAGTCAAAGTTGGCTAGTCAACTAAAAAATAAATTGTGTATTTTATATAATTTATTGATAGAATAGACTATTTCGGAGATACAATTTAAACGAAAAAATTCTTAAAATTATATTTATTTTGTTATTTAACTTTAAAGATTTTATAGTGATGACGTCACGCAGCTATATTGGCCATCTCGAACTGCAAGAAAGCAAAAATTACTAAGGTTTTAAAAAATATGTATGTCAGTGTCAAATGTCAAAGTCAGGATGGACCGAGCCGAGAGTTGGTTTCTTGTTACCCCCGTATTCTTAAACATAACCTTATGGACGTCCTTCACTCAGACTCATTCGAGGGCGCCTTAAGGAAGTCCTCGAACTTCCCTTGAAAACGACATTCTTAATTGGTTGCTTAAGCAAACCCCAATGAGGTAATAATAACAATTTTAAACACAAAAATTGAAAATCACAAAAGAATAGAGTAAATAATAAAATGAAGTAAGTAAATACCTAGGCCAAAAGTGGCAAAAACCCGTTTTTTATTTACTTTATTTCATTTTAAGGACGCCTCAAGGTACCTCTCGACCAACCTTATAATTGACAGTTCGATACTCACCTCCAATGAGAAATCATCTCAAGTCAAGGAAGCTTGTGACAACTAATCATACCAATGAGGTGAAGTAAGGTTGAGTCGAGTTTGAGTGAAGGTTTAAGAATACGGGTGTTAGTCTACAATCGCCAAATATCTAGGTACCTACCCCATTTCTCGTATCTATTGCATATTGGCCTGTTTATTGGACTTTACTGCCGTATCTATAATCGTTGACATCTGATTTTCAATAATTGGACACCGATTCTTCATTATAATGTAATTAAGATGTAGTTAGGTAATTTAAGGGTTATGTTTACTTGAACAGAGATGACATTTGATATGGGTGACAAGTATGTGAAGCGCCTAATTAGCGCTACCAAACAAAAAATATTTATTCACTACCCTGTGCTACCAACCTAACAAATTAAATGCGAATAGCCGGAAGTTATCCGGCTAAGTCTTATGTTAACTTTGCTAAAAAATGAAAGTCATTGGGTTTTCTGCGATTTTCTTTAAAAATACTTGCTTATCTAAAGATCTGATTAATGTAATCTGTTCCTTAAGCCTATTCCTCGAAATGGTTTACGAATTAGACATTTTCATGAAAAAGTTTACTAGCCAATTTTCGTAGTAAAAAAAATTCTAAATCTATGAGTCAAAATAATCAGGCTAAGTGAAGTGGTAGAAAAACTGCACACAGCGATTTCCAGGAGATTTCGACACAAGCGGAAAATCTTATAAATCGAACACTGTATCATTTCCTAACACTGCGATTGTGAATGAGGAATTTTAAACTAAAAATCTATTTCTTTTTGGGCATTAATAATATTTTCATTATTGTAATATTCCTAAAAAAACCGGTCAAGTGCCAGTTGAACTCACGCATTAAGCGATTCCGTACCGTTTTCTATAAAATCAACAAAAAAAAAACATGTCTGTTTTATGTGCCTGAGCCCTCCTTAAATTGTTGTTTTATTTTAACTTAATTATTTATTTTTAAAGTAAACATAATTAGGTATATAACTAAATATTCTGATATTACATTACAAGTATTTATCTGTTGAAGTTACAATATCGAACAAAAAAATCACGTAAGTATATTGCATAGGAGCTCTCTCAAATATTTACCCATAATCTGTTTTTTAGTAAGTTTTTGTTATAGTGGCAACAGAAATGATCTGTGAAAATTTCAACTGTCTTACAATCACGGTTCATAGGATACAGCTTGGCATGGACTTTAATATATTAAACAGTAGGTAGGTCTAAAATCGCCACTTTGAGCAATTCATCAAAAGGAATTCATTTCGTGAATTCCTAGCAATTCCTTTGCAATTCTCCTTTTTTTTTGTAAAATGGACACGCATCATTTGCAATTCACTAACAATCACGTCACGTACGTGTACGTGTACGTCAGTACATATTTTTATCTATGCTAACAATTCAGTTCATTTCGTGAATCATTTGTCGTGTTAATATTGCCATAGCAATTCTTCAAAAACAAAACTGATTCATTATTTTTTATATAATTCTTTTTTATTAATGATGTTAGACGTACTGTGAAACAGGAAATTGAGATTATTGTTTATTTGACGTGCGTGCATTAGGATTTTGAGTACGCAATAAAGAAAATAGAGACTACTTGAATAATTATTTTTAATAGTGGCAATAAAGATAATGTCTATCATATCAGCATATATCAGTCAATGTCAATCAAGTGCAGTCATCTGTCAACAAAAAATGGGTTTTACGGCCGTGGAAACAAGTCTTTTAGGCTCTTCTTATTTTTTGTTCTTCTTTAGTCGTGGCTTACTATCAACTTATTTTATATAAATGGCGCACAACGGTGTGTAAATAACTAAGGAAGGCGATACCTAGGTACATCTCTATAGAAGTACAATGTGGGCGTTACCTGCGTGCCACGCACGTGAAGTCCACGTTTAGCATCGCCATATAAAATTAAGATTCAAGAGGCTTAACTGGCACACAAACATGATACCTTATCTTATTTTTGCGATATCTTTAGTACTAGTTATTTTATGGTGATATGATGTTAATTCGTAAAGGCAAGTCGGTTGCTTTGTTTTTGTGATCACAGAAATAAGGTTAGTTAAAAGAAGTGCCATGTATCGGCCAGTTAATCCTCTCAAGTCATAACTTTTTATGAAGAAAAGGAAGCACACACCAAAAAAAGGGCTACCATGATCTCTTAATTCTATCCAACAAATGCGAATGAGTAAGCGAGATGTGTGCCTACATTACATCCCTTAAAGCGCTATCACGCCTACTCACTCGCATTTAGATGAATTTTATATATCATGGTAATCCCCCTATAGGTATCGGTTTGGTCGTTAGATTCGCGTCTTTCCTACCTATAATACATGTTTCTACCTCATATAGGCACATGTTCTAAAAAAAAATTCGGACAAACCGAGATCTTTACACGAAATTACACAATTTAATCAAACGTTGGTGATTATAATTCTCTTTGCAATTTAATACGAAATCTTATTAGTACTTATTTGACGAATTTAAACAACAATAAATGATAAAAATTCGCTTGACGAATCGAAACAGTTTAAAAACTTGACGAATTACCCTAAAATCAAAATAACAAAGTATTCTTACTCCACAATTGAGCAAATTTTTGTGAAATTTGGAGAAATGAACTGTAGATGTTGCTGAAGAGTAACTTTTTATGATTCTGCTATTTGACAGTAAAGCAATTCTGTAAAAGTGACCCATTTTACGAAATTCCATAGAAAAATGTCAAACTGCAGAATTGCATGCAATGAATTGTTCGTGATTCATTTTATGAACTGCCAAATTATGGCCATTTTAGGATTTGCAATGTGATTCATATTGTGATCATATTGTGATTCGCGCTAAGTGGCGATTTTAGACCCGCAGGACTGAGCTCATTGACCTAAGACCCGAGTAGAAAGAGAAAACTATTGTGGAGGTATCTTTTTCTTTTCAATAGGGTAACCATGATAATGTTTTTAATTGGGACAAACTATTTTAAACTTTGTAAATGCTGCACATAAGTAGCTGGCTAGATAGCTTAGCGGGACATGATTGTTGGTGACAAGTCTGCACAGACTACTATTTGGGAGGAGGTTAGCACCGGGAGGCCGGGATATGCAAGTAATACGTTCGTATATCAAGGCTGCAACACTCCTCAGTCTCAATATTTGATTGCGTCTGAAAAACAAACTATGTATGTATGTACCACCTTTCCCCTTTTCTCCAGAGGATCGTGGTTACTCTATTTTGCACAAGTACCAACGTGATAAAGCTTGTATTTGCTAGAAAGAGACAGGGTCCTCCACTATTTCTATCTCGTTTGGCTCGCCTTTGCCTCCATGCAAATTTGCAGAAGTACTCAGTCCTGTTTAATGTATTAAGTCCATGCACTGCTGGGCATAAGCCTCCCTCTGTCTACGCCAACCATCCCTGTATCCTTTGGGTACGGAACCCTAAAAATCTTTTGGGCACATTTCCAGAAGGCAATGATTTGCCAGGCATTTTTTATTTCATCTTTTTAAAAGTATTTCGTATTTTATTTAGTTAAATTTAATAAAATAATATATATATTTCTATCTAGCTGTTACCCTCAGCTCCAACTGCGTCAAAAAGTATCGTAGTCTTCAACTATATTCATACTAAATTTCATCGAAATCTATTCAGCGGTTTGGGCGTAAAAGCATAACAGGCAGACAGTTAGGCAGGCTGTCAGACTTTTGCACTTATAATTTTAAGTATGGAAGTATGGATATTAATTTATGGGTTTAATTTAGTTTGTTTTTTTTGCCCTTAAAATATAAGTTTTTTTTTATTTATTGTATTAATAGATATCGACCGCAAATTAGTAATATGTGATATCGATTTAATACGTAAAGTAAAAGCCATGGACTTAGTATATTAAACTGGCCGAGCCAAGCAAGATAGACATAGTGGAGGAACCTGTCTCTTTCTAGCAAATTCAAGCTTTATCACGTTGGTACTTGTGCAAAATAGGAGGTGCTAACATCTTCCCAATTAGTTCTGTGCAGACTGGAAGGAAGTTGGAGTCTAGTCGAAAATAATTTCGTAGACATGTCTTCCCTATTGGCTCCCTCGGGTAAGACAAGGAAACTTTACTAGTGGCCTTGGCTCAACTAGACAAGTAGGACTAACGGCTGAACGTAATACGCCAAGTGTTGTCCATTCCAAGTTAGGTCGCACCTGCTGATACTTAACCGTCACCAACAATCACGTCCCGCAAAGCTATCTAGCTAGCTACTTATGTGTTTAAAATATTTTGTCCCAATTAAAAACATTATCATGGTTACCCTATTAAAAAGAGATAGATTCCTCCACCATTTCTATCTTTTTCTGCTCAAGTCAAAGGGGTTGTCCATTAATCACGTGATCTTTTTTTTATGCATTTTTTAACCCCCATCCCCCTTGGTGATACGTGGTGAGATTTAAAACTACCCCCCAACATCACGTGTATTTTTAGTACCTACAAAGTATCTTAAAATTTGTAGAGTATTATCTTTAAATACAGGTATAAACATGGGCACATCATACGTTAGTATCCCTATATAGTTTGTGAGTCACATCACTGCGCCATTTCAAACGGCATCTCCTCTGTGTAATTGGCTAGTCAACTAATAAATAAATTGTGTATATTATATATTTTATTGATAGAATAGACTATTTCGGAGATACAATTTAAACGAAAAAATTCTTAAAATTATATTTATTTTGTTATTTAATTAAAAAGATTTTATAGTGATGACGTCACGCAGCTATAATGGCCATTTCGAACTGCAAGAAAACAAAAATTACTAAGGTATTAAAAAATATATATGTCAGTGTCAAATGTCAAAGTCAAGATGGACCGCAAGCCTCGAGTTGGTTTTTTGTTTGTTTACAATCGCCAAATATTTAGGTACCCCATTTCTCATATCTATTGCATATTGGCGTGTTTATTGGACTTTACTGCAGTCTCTTCATCCGTTTACATCTGATTTTTCAATAATTGGACACCGCTTCTTCATTTTAATGCATGAATGATGTCGTGTATAAAAAAAAAAATTAAAAAAAATTAAAAAAAAAAAAAGAAACTGCCACATGTCGTGTATAAAAAATAGAAAAATGAAAGAGGAGAGCTGTTGTATATAAAAATGGGTAAATGGAGCAAATGTTATGCTAACAGCTGAGGGCCATTATCATGTGTAAAAAATAAAGGGGAATTTATGATAGGTTTCAAGATTAACGACAAGGAATCTTAACTGTGTTCGAAATGTACTATACACGAATTTACATACAAAAGCTAACCAAGAGGGTACCTGAATAGACCAGAGCAGGGCAGCCACAGATAACCCCCAATAGATTGAGTATCATTCAATGCTTGTTCGCGTCGAAAGTCACCAAACTTAGAGGAAGTACGGGGGGTCGGGAGCGGTAGCTGACGTTACAATGTTGCAGGTTTAGTGATGTGACATTGAATAAAACTACCAAAACCTTATCGATTTTGTGTCACTTTTCTTGCAATATTTATAGTATTATCAAACGCGCAATAACATTAATAATCGCACATATTTTTAACCGACTTCCAAAAAGGAAGAGGTTCTTAATTCAGTTTTATGTTTGTTATCTCATATCTCCGTCATTTAGGAACGATTTGGATAATTCTTTTTGATGTGATACCTAACGGTTTATAAATCTATGAACGCCGGATACATGCACGAAAAAGTGTCAGGTTCCACGTGCAAAAGAGAGCGCGGAACAAGCCATAGAGAGGCATGATCGGCCTCGATATTATTTTGCATCAATATTTTCTTATGACTACGTTATCACGTAAAACTATCGTCTCTAACAGACAACCAATTTTTATTTGAAAGGTATAACTGACAAATTGGTCCCATAGTCATCAAAATCTATGTATATACAGGAATTAGGGTAACTCACTCTTTAGAATAATAAGGAGAATAGAATAAAACATGTAAACATCATTATTTATTAGTTTCGTTTTAAAATATTGTAGCGGGAGCGAGGTAGCATGCTCGACCGCCACAAAGGTAAGATGGGGAACCGTATGGCTCTGACAGTGCTGCGTCGGAGGCCTCTTATATAGTCAACCAAGTTGCGAACCCCAAGTATCGCTCAACGCCATCCAGTGGTCATGTTGCCATCCTGTAGTTGAGTCTAGTAATTCCAGTGGGGCATGTATAAAGGTCGCCACAAATATATTGAGATACTTAATCCATTTTTCATTTTTCGTCGGGCTTTTGGAAAACCTTGAAATAAATTACATAATTAAAATCTTTAATTAAATTTAATTAATAAGTCGTAATAAACAATCGATAAAAAATTATTCTTTCAAATTGAAAGGGGTAACATCACTACGGTAAAACGTAACTTATCGAAAAAAAGGACAAACATATAGTTGACACTTGGGAAAGAGAGAGATGCTTGCAAAAGACATCAACGTCACCCCATTTTGGTACTCTGGTTGTTACATAGTTTGACCATTATAAAGTGAACTCTGCACTTAATTGTATTAAATTAATTAATAAACTTACCTGTCAAAATTTATACCATCCTTTTGGAGATTTGATGTCTTTGATGATTTTCCGCACCATTTTATGCAACATGTACTAATTTTTACACACTCAACGAACCTAATAGATTTTTTCGGAAATTTTCACGAAACAACCTCACAGCTCTGATAGCGCATCCAAACTCACGCCGAGAACCCCCGAGAACACCAGAGAAGCGTGAATGTGATTGCATTCTCGGCTTCTCGTTCTCGCGCTCGCCTGTTCTCCGAACGGTGTCGGTATTTTTGCCCGCTTCAAAGGGTTTCTCGGGGAGAAAAGAGAACGGTATTACATTCTTGTTCGTTCTCAGTCTTAGCTCAGTGCTCTCAGACTGTGGTCGCCAGGATATCACAAGTTGGGTGGTTTTTGCTACGTCAGTGCTTTAATAAATATAAAATGTGGAATAACGATTTAGAACTAAAGTTCATAGAATATTTCCATTCAGAGCCTATTTTATGGGATGCAAAACATAAACACTACAAAGACAAAAGTCTAAATCATGACGCATGGAATCGACTTGGAGAGCTAATGGAAATACCAGTACCAGAACTGAAAAAAAAAAGGAATCTCTTTTTGCTAGCTACCGTAAATATAGAAAGATGGTTAGATTCATGTAAATCAGGTGCTGGTGAAAATGAGGTTTACAAACCAATATGGTTTGCTTATGATGCTCTTGATTTGTTTTTGGGTGATGGCCTCACTCCGAGGACAACAATAAATACGACCTCAAATGTAAGTAAGAAGTTTTTATTTTAGATAAATCTTTTTACATTTCTTTAGATCATAGGTACTTAATAATACAAAAACTCTAAATTAACCCCATATTGGAAAAGTAGGTTTTGAATTCTTCACGCACTTGGTTAGCACTAGCAGCTGCTCTGCGTGCTATTGGTGGAAAATTTTGAATAGCATTAGTACTTGTAATTTGTGCACGCTATGAACCAGATCGAATTAGGTTATCATTATTGTCGTAAACGTCAACTGTGCCTTGTGGAAAATATATTTGTGAAGAAGTATTGCTGTTTATTAAATAATTATGTAATAATATACAAGTCATGGTAATAACAGAAGCTTTTTCAGGGTACAGCTCGATTGGTCTTTTAAATATTTGGAATCTTGATGCCAAAATCCCAAATGTGTTTTCCACAATCACGCGTGATCCAGATAGTTTTTTATTAAATATACGTTCAGGGCTGTTCCTGTCATGATTTCCAGGATAAGGTTTCATGATGTTCATGTGCAGTGCAAATGCACCGTCTCCCAAAAATACATATGGTATATCAATATTTGAACCTGGTAGTGGATGCGGTGCTGGTAAATTTAGAGCATTGCTACAAATCATGTCCCATAACACAGTATTTCGAAAAATTCCACCATCACTTATTCTACCCTGACCACCGACATCGACAAAAATAAATCTATATTTGCTATCGACTACTGCCATGAGCACAATGCTGAAATTTTTTTTATAGTTAAAATATTCTGAGCCCGAATTAGGTGGACATATCAGAACAATATGTTTGCCATCTATTGCACCGATAGCCCTAGGAAATTTAGAGCTGAATCCTTTTTCAATTTCCAACCATTCTTCTGGAGATGATGGAATCTGAAAAAAAAAATCTCGTTAATTATATTGAAATGATTGTTTTTTTTTTCAGACTGAACAACCAGGAACGAGTGGCAATGAAGAGGGAACCGGAAATGAAACAAGATCATTACAGACTGGTCGTCCTAGGACGCAACTGCAGTGTGAAGTGAAAGAGGCTGGAAAGCAAATGAAGGAAGCAATAAATCTTTTTCAGGAAAGCATTAGAAAAAGGGAGTCTCAAGCCCAAGCAGATGACTGTGAAATATATGCATTGGGGTTAGCGAAAAAATTGCGAGCATTTACTGAAGAGGAAAGACTGGAAATTATGTATCATATCGATGGCTTCATTATTGATCGCCGCCGCGCCAAGAACCCAGAAAGATTTTCAACCACTCCACCATTATTTACTCCACCTTCTCGACCTCCATCTAACATGTCTTCCCATTCCGAACCGCTGTTACGCAACGTAGGTCAACGACAGAATACCCGGATAATATATTCTGAACCACCGCAAATTCATATTCCGGAACAACAGGATCAATACCACATGTATCCTGAATTACCACAAATTCAGATAACACAAAATACAGATGCGCAAACTGAATCAAATGTGCATATAATTTCAGACAAGCTGTTAGATGATAGTCAGCTGTCCACCATTATTTCTAAAGCCTACATGTATGCTTAATTTCTGCTTGTGATACTGATTTCATACTGATTGATAACATTTGTGTTGTGATACTGATTAAGCTAAGATATAAATTCAGTACCTACCTACCTAATAAATATTTTGATTACAACTTACCTGTATTTGTTTTTCCAATACTTTATTTAGTGCTACACATACTTCAGGAATAATTGTTGAAATCAATTGAGGCGACACTTTAAATAAAAAATGAAGGCTTTGAAAGCTATCTCCAGTGGCCAAGTATCTTAATGTTATTGCAAGACGCATTGGGGTGGTATTGCCATTCGTAGTTGTGTATCTTGTTTGGTAATTAATGGAGAAATCTTGTTTAGCAAAATTTCAAAATCATTATTTGACATTCGTGTAAACTTTTTAAATTCTCCACTTTCTTCAGCAACTAGTTCACCCAATTGAGTATGCATGCTTAAACTGAAACAGAAGATAACAAGTAAGTAGACGATTATAAAATAAAACACATTCTTTCATATTATATAAAAAAATAAGATAAATTTACTAACTTTGATCTATTCCTATGAATTTGCGTCATCCACCATCGCCTTTGTCTTCTTTTTTTCCTAATTTGATTTTTAATTTTAGTATGTACAAGATTATTATATGCTAATGCACACAAAACCAAAGCCGCTGCACTGTCGTCGTCCATTCCGGATAACGATCGAGAATGCGAATGAGAAGGTTGCATGAGTGTAGATGCTTTCTCGGTTCTCGCGCAATTTCTCGCCAAGACTTCTTGGCGAGACTTCTCGCGTGAGTCTGTAGCCGCTATGAGTTCTGGTCGCAACTAATGAAAGGCCTATAAGCAATTTCATTTATCTGTGCAAAAGCATATAAGTGCGGTGACCGCAGACGCCCATACAAGCGGAATCTATTGGGGGTTATCTGTGAGGGCAGCAGACCTTTGGAGTACAAGGACCTCTTGCGTTACCCTAGGAAATGGGGGTCTGACAGGGGGTAACACTAGTGACACCTACTAATGAATATCAAAATGCAATTTATTTGAAAACTCAAAACTATTATCATTAATCATACAAATACATGAAGGTTATAGGGGCGTCCGCTGAAGGCGAACCCTGAATGTAAACAGCTTAGAATCTAGCTTTAGGCTAATTACAATGAAGTTTCAAAAATAAGGTACCAATCGCAGAAGGCGAAATCAACAAATAGCCATGGCGGGATTACCGAACGCGCGTTAAGAATACATAGGAAACACTATACCTGGCCAGGTCCAAACACCACACGTGATTAGGATTCACATCACGTTATCGCGATCCGTTGTAGTCCGGTGGGTTATTCGTTACCGGCACAAATCCGAGGTTTCCTTGTGGGCGATGCACCGAGCGGGTGATAATAACGCTTGTCGTCGATCGGCCCGTCGTCACGCCACGCCGGGTTATAGGGCTGCGGCGGGAGGTTGGACCCGCGTGAAACACCTTGGGGTCGCCGTGTGGCACGCAGCCCGCGGGGTCAGGAGCTGCGCCCTGCGGTGGGTAATTGGAACCAGCGCCAGCAGGCGCCGCTAAAACGAAAACCGCTTGCGCGCGGCGGCACGTGGATACATGGCGGCCTCGCACCCGTAGGGGCGGCGATAGGAATTCTTCCTACTCGGCGATCTTCGACGTCCGCTAAGACTTATACTAAATACAAATACGGCGGGGCGTAAAATACGGTGAAGGGAATCAACCAAAAATCCCCATTACAATATTATATTTTAGAGTATCAAAAATCACCCAGCCGCTAGGCGACTCGGCGAAGAAGACCCTTTTCATCTCGCTCGAACTTCGCACTTTTCCAAAACGTTCTGTTTTACACGCTTGCGTCATACGTCAAACTAATTTACGAGTCTTCCAAATCGAAGGGCGCTTGGGCGAAATAGATATTCATCAATAATCATTAAACTATCGGAAGGCAATATTGTTGTCTAATAATAAATAAAATTCTAAATTATAACGGGATTCCGTATTTTGTTATGCTGGCCAATTCCGACCGAACTAGGTGGAACGAAACGTCACCGGCCGTCAAATACGCAACAACGTCAGATTGTTTTGACCACCGCTATGTGTTTTTGTTTCTTTAGAATTTTTAGTGGAAGTACTTAAAAATACAATGAATTGTTGGTTTGAATAATCAACATGCGTTATGACGAATAATCTGGTGTATAGATTGTGGCGTTCCTTTCATTGGATACTTTGCAATCCTCGTATGAAGTTTGAGCAAGATCAACTATGTGTTTGGTGCTAATATTCCAAAATGAGATGAGATGAGAGGGCTGATGCCTCAATGTAACAAAAGCCTAGCACGTAGTTCAATCACCTACGTAAGTAACATGCAAATATATCTGCTAGATTGTCTAAAACATGACATTCAAAGATGCATAACCCTACATCTTACATATCAATAAAAAATATGTAGTTATCACTACAATGAATGTAATTAGGTTATGTTTACTTGAACAGAGATGACATTTGACATGGGTGACAAGTACGTGAAGCGCCTAATTAGCCCTACCAAACAAAAAATATTTATTCACTACCATGTGCTACCAACCTAAAAAATTAAATGTGAATAGCCGGAAGTTATCCGGCTACGTCATACGTCAACCTTGCTAAAAAATGAAAGTCATTGGGTTTTTTTGCGATTTTCTTAAAAAATACTTGCTTATCTAAAGATCTGATTAATGTAATCTGTTCCCTAAGCCTATTCCTCGAAATGGTTTACGAATTAGATATTTTCATAAAAAAGTTTACTAGCCAATTGCTCCATGGGTATAAAGTATAATCTTATTTTATTCTGAAAATAAGAACCATGATTAAAATGTCTAGACAGAAAGGTTGCAGATTATTTTGATTGGCATAAAAATAATATAAACGAATGGTGTAATCATGTGAAAAACATGTATGTACTAGTATATACGTGGGGCGCACTATAAGTTTTCGGAATGAATATGAAAAAATACTATTAAAGGTACAAAATTAATTTATTGTTTTTCAAAATAATCTCCCTTGGCGTCTAAGCACTTTTTCATTCGATGAAACCAATTTTGAAAACTTTTGTGCCACTCCTCTGTGGTGACCTCTGAAACGTGTTTTTCATACTCCTCGACAGCCTCTTCTGGTGATGAAAATCGTTGACCGCGTAATTGGTTCTTAATTTTTGGGAACAGAAAAAAGTCACAAGGTGCCAGGTCGGGACTGTATGCAGGATGACTCATGAGTTCTACATTTTTCGCCTTCAAAAAGTCGTTTGTCTGTCTGGCCGTGTGAGAACTAGCATTGTCGTGGTGCAGGATGATACGGCGTTTACGGTTATTTTTACGGAGTTCGTCAATAACTTCCGGCAAACAAATGGTCGTGTACAGGTCACTATTCACTGTACCACGATTCTCTAAAGCAACAGTAGCCACGTGTCCAGTTTTATTAAAAAAAGAAGCAATCATCCGCTTAGATGCACTTTTCACGCGCGCCACTTTGGTTGGTTTCGGCTCATCTTGAAAGACCCATACGCTCGATTGCTGCTTTGTTTTGGGATCGTAGCAATAAATCCATGTTTCGTCACCTGTTACTATGTCCCACACCAAATTTGACGCACCTTCGTTGAATCTGGTAAGCATGGCACTGCACCAAGTGACGCGGTCCGTTTTTTGAGCCTCGGTCAAGTTGTGTGGGATCCACCGCGAGCACAGCTTTCTCACACCCAAATGTTTGTGTAGGATTAATTGTATTTGACTCATGCCTATTTCTAAGGATGCGCGAATTTAATGGTAGGTCACATGCCTGTCTGTTTCAATCATACGGCGCACAGCATTGATGTTTTTGTTGGTCACAGCGGTGGACGGCCGACCATCGCGAGATTCGTCACTGAGATTGATACGACCACGCTTGAATTCTGCAAACCAGCTATAAACAGTTGTCTTGCATGGTACTTCATTGCCAAAAGCTGTTTCAAACCGAGCGATGCTCTGTTGAGCTGTCAAATTACACTTAAAATCGTAGAAAATCATACTACGAAAATTTTCCCGAGTTAAATCCATGTTGATGCAGACACACAATTTTTTAAATGGCGCCACAAGGTAAAAACAAAAGACAGCCAGATGAAACAAACTGCATTCTACAGCCAAAGAGTTCTATTTTCAAATGTTGCAATAAATTTTTAAATATTGTTTATGTAAGTGGCCCGTTCCGGAAACTTACAGTGCGCCCTATGTATATATTATATGAACATATTTAATGTACACTGTCGTCGGACCACGGATTAGCAAGACATTCTTCAATACTAACAACTGGATAAATAAATATCTTGCAGGTCAGTCGTTGGCACTGTACTTTGTTGAAGATCAACGTCAGTTTCTTCAAGCCACTCGGTGTCATCATTTTCGCGCACAACACACAGAATCTCTTTCGAAGTCAAGGTCACACTACACACCGCTGTCGGTTTAAAAATCGCGCGTTTGACGAAAAAATAAATCTTACTACACCCCCTCCCCCCTTGTGATATTTCGTGATTTTTGTCAACCCCTCCCCCCCCCCCTTTCAAACCTCACGTAATTGGGTATTCTACTAATTTTTATTTTTTCTTTCCTATCAATATTTTTATTTCCAAAAACAGAATTATGAAAGAATTTTTGTAATCCGTTCAAAAATAAATAAGTTATAAGCCTTTGAAATTCGGTGGAAGGGGAAACTGTCAAAAAACAAGATAGGGATGCACTGTGTGAGCTGTGACGTCACTGCCACTCGGTTTCGTGCGTACAAAAGAGATAGCAAGACGTCCCCACCACGCTCCCACTTATCTTTTAGAGAAAACTTTAAAATCGAATTACTGACTTAATTAACAACCAATTTTGTTGTTGTTTTCAGAATCGGTTACTTTTTAGTGTATATTTTGTTTAGTATAACAATATTAACCAAGTATGAATACAGTCAAGTGGCCTATTAATGGATGGCCCTAAGCGCTAAGTCCAGTTTAATATACTAAGTCCATGGTAAAAGCACAGTGGCACAGAGTAAAAGCCATATTGAAAAAAAAACTACAATGTCAATGTAAGTGATGTCATGTCAATGTCAATGTCAAAGTCAATCCTAAAAAAATAAAATAAAAAAATAAGCTAAAACTTTCTGTAAACACATTAATTTTATATCAATGGTATTTCATTTTGTAAATGAACTTTAAATCGCTGTAACGTGTATTTGTTACATGAAAATACTACAAATAGTTGAATTGTCCAACATATCCGTAAGATCAGATTTTATGTAATGTCTTTCCATGTTGTTGATGAAAGTTCTTAAATCTCATATAATTCAATGATTTTGAGGAATATTAGCCGTTTGAGGCTTCCCTTTGGAAGACCACTATGTACCACTATGCGTAATTCAATTACAAATAACCAAGATACAGTAAAATCTCTTTGCAAATATTTGAATGTGAATGAAAGTAAAGCCCAGCACTTATGCATCAAACATCCTTTTATCGATAAATTGGAAGACTCAAAAATAAGAAATGTCATTAATTGCTTGTATGACTTGGGATTCAACAAAGAAGTTGTTATATCACAACCTCTTCTACTCTTGTTACACCCCGTAACTTTGAAATTTAGGTACCAAATTTTACAAGAATGTGGTTTCACACAAATAGGGCCTGCACATGTTGTCTCATATTTAAGCATTATTAAACAAAAATCTATAAGAGAATTAGAGAAGAGTGGTGTTATACTTCCTTATATTAACATGGAAAACAGGCTTGCCAGTTACTTGACACAGTGGCCTACATCACTTACCAATATTATCAATGGAGATATCACTGAATGTTCATTGTACTCATTGAGACTTAAAATAATCCAAAGATATCTTGAGCTTGTTCTCGACTTAACTGAAGATGAATTCAACAGAGGAATAAAAACATATCCAACTATAAAACATCGTCCACTGGTGGCTATCAATGATACATTACATATTTTGCAAACACAGATTATGATGCCCGCTCATAAAATAAAATCAAATTTGTATTTAGTTCATGTTGATCCAGAAAATTTGAAGGATATTATTTTGAAGTTCAGATCTATTGGAGGAATTGATATAAAAGAGGTCATAAGGATGCACCCTAAGATAGCTATTAAGAACTGCCAAAGTCTTATTGAAATTAAGAATGTATTACAAGAGTATGGAATCAGCAATGAGGCACAAAGAAGATGTTTTGACATATATACACTTGGGCCAAACACTATCCGTGAGAGACTGGAAAAAGCAAAAACTATTCCTGAATTTTCTACATTATATGGCCACCCAAGGTTTCTGAAAGTGATCCACTATAATAACACTGCAATGGAAAGATTGAGAAACTTGCATAGTAATAATAAGAGGTGTCTAAGTTTAAACATTCTATCGGGTAGTTCAGCTCATTATAAAGTATTTGAAAAGTTACCTGGTGATCGACTGGGGAAAGGTAAAGATCTTGTGTTCTGTGTGTCTCAATCATTGGGTAAAAAATACACTCAGAGTGATATCCATAAAATGTTAAAAAGACATCAATTTTGGGTTAATGTACCATTAGTGCAAGTAAAATATGTTTATGAAAAATTAACTAGAGAATTTACAAACAAGGATATATTTGAAAATTGCCCTATAATCCTATATCCGTGGAGCAAAGTCAAGGAGATCATTGGTAATATAAATAGCCAATCGGGATGTCATCTTCATGATAATTTGGACTTGACTAGATTAACCCAATCTCAAAAGTTAAGTTTAGCTTTATATCTACTGGAAAAAAATCATTACTTCTCTGGAAATGGTGTGTGGGGAGAGGAAAAGAGTGAAAGTAATATAGGTGTATCACATTTGCAGGAATCAAAAAATGTTTGTGCATTGCAGAGGATATAAGTAGATAAAATTAAATATTTATCTTAATTAAAAACACACAACATGTATTCCAGAAACTTATCTCTGTATATATTTTTGTCATACAAGATTTATGTTCAATAAATTTCTTATTGTATTGCTGTGAGTTAATTTCCATTCCTGAAAAATAAAACCACATTTGCTCTACAGAGCTACAGGTTAACAAGTCGATATAAACAAATGTGGTTATTATCCACGTAGGTGTTTAAATACCTACTATAGATCTTTAATCTTTTTTATATAAATGTACGTATCATGGACTTAATAAGTCTATGGTAAAAAAAGGTACCTACGTATTAAATTCGGGAAATTCCTTGATTATCAATGTTCAAATGTTCGCGGGGAACGCTGCGGAGCTGCCTTAACATTTTCTCAAAAATATAGAAAAATACAGACTCCGTAAAGTGGAGGCTGGCAATGGCAACACTGAATTTCCCCACTCAGCTGTCAAACTGGCGACAGACCGTGACACACACAGTGACAGACGGACGGTCGAAGAGAAGAACAAACAGGAAAAAATGGCGAATTTGCTCCCTCGTTCCCTTGGTCTTGTTGAAACTTATTTACTGAAAAATGGGACTAAGGTAATTCAGTGCTATTCATTATTACATTAAATTGTATGTGCGTAGTATATTTCTTTCTAATATAATTGTAAGATATTTCAATAATAATTATAAACCATAATACGTGACTATTCGTATTGCTCAGTTTTAATTAATGTTTATCGATACCTAGATGTTCTATGAGTAAATACTATCTAGTTACACTAATTGATAAACTTAATGCTCATTACATTTATTTTATGTGTATTAAAGTATCCCACCTTGTCTGATTTATTTATAAATTCGTCCTTGTCGTTTTTCAGTAATATGACCTTACGTCATCACTGTACTAATCAATTTTTTATGCATATAATTGAACTGTTTGTGTGAACTCCATTAAAATAATTATTATTACAATTTGGCCATCTTTATTGTTTCTTAAAAATTAGCTATATTCAGATCTTTATTTACTATTTTGACTCGCATATGTTTGACAGTCTTTGGCATAACTAACTTGATTATACTTTACGTCCCAGTAGCATGTTTCAGTAGACACAACTAACTTCACAACATCCAATCTTTATTGTACTTCATTTCCGTTAATGTAAAAGAAGTGGTAAGTTCTCATGCCGAAATGCCAATTAAAAAACTAACTAGGTGCAGTTTCTTGAACATGTCCATATATTAATAAGTGACACAAATGATTGTATAAGCGTGTAACATCAGATATGTGTATGTGTTAGTATTTTATGGTACCTGTAACTATACCAATAAATTGTTCAATTGTGAATCACAACTTGATGAGGAGGAAATACAAACACTATAAAATCTTCATTGTGAATGACAGATAAATATAAAAACTTCTGCATTACAATTGAATAAAAATTACAAATTTGATTTTACTATACCTGGTTGGTCGTCAAACATAATGAGTCTTTGAAGGAAGTCTTCAAACCTAGGCGGATACAGCATTGAGCCAGCAAGAAAAACTTTTATGTCAAGGGAATAAGGTTGTGTACCTTAATGTACTAAAAGGTTCTTGACCAAGTCTATTAATTGTGATGACAAAAAAGGAAGAGATAAAAAATACAATGTGTTGTAAAATAAAATTGTTTTCCATCAATAATATGTTCTTTCAAAATATTTACTAACAAAAATATGATAAACAGATCGATTTAGCGATTATACCTCATTTTCTTGTATTTTTGTAGTGTTAAATTTTGTTTTGGCCATTAAGGAGTATTGTATTGTGGCCAGAAAGCAAACATAAGCTATTATATTTTTTCTCCTTGGCTTTGTTCTCATTACTTTCATATCACAGGAACAATACATTTTTCAGAGATGAAAGGTACCCTATATCCTTCTAGGCACTCCCACTTGGGAATTCACAGTTATGTATTCATTTATTCACATCTATTTGATACAAACTTATATTAAAAAACTAGTATTAAACTATTTATTATACAAACAAATAAACAAAGTCACTTTCGCCTTTATAATAAACTAGCTGTTTTCCGCAGCTCCGCCTGCAATATATAGCCTATGTTACTCAGGGTGAATGTAGCTTTCCAATGGTGAAAGAATTTTTGAAATCGGCACAGTAGTTTTTGAGTTTATTCATTACAAACATACACACAAAAATACAAATCTTTCCTCTTTATAATATTAGTGTAGATAATCTGTGTTATCCATACTTCCATACTAATATTATAAATGCGAAAGTCTGTCTGTCTGTCTATTACGCTTTCACGGCCAAACCGCTGAACGGATTTTGATGAAATTTGGTATGAATATAGTTGAAGACCCGGGGTCAAACATAGGCTACCTTTTGACGCAGGCGGAGCTGCGGGAAACAGCTAGTAGAATATATTTTAACAACTTTGAGTGAGTAGTTGTGTTGACATATACATATCTAATTTGTCTTAAGTTTCTTCTTTTCCTCTGATCAGTATTCATAGCTGCATTCCATATTCTAGCATTCAACATCTGCATTCCTATAATACCAAACACATTGTTGTAGACACTGGCAGCCACATGCGCATCCAGCCTCCCAAGCAAACAACAAGTACGGCACTTGAATGTACATGAGTATGTGAGTTATACTCTACTAAGTGAAAATGGGATACCGGTGCCAAAGTTCAATGTGGCCAAGACCAAGGATGAGATAGTGAAGTTTGCTCAAGAGCTCAATTCAAAAGACATAGTGCTTAAAGCTCAGGTTAGTACTACTTACCTACCTAATTAACTTTGCTGGTATGAAGACATGCATGCAATTAATTATTCATAGAAATCATATTGTAACTCCATACTAAAACCTAATAATAAAAATTAACCTAAAAATTAGTAAAATAATTTTCACGCTCGCAATATTTTCCGTACTCTTTGAAAATGTGCGCAAAAAAAGTTAAAAATGCTGAAAAAAATATATAAATAAATGACAATTACTCACCTCTCCCGCCGCGAATTCATGAATGTTTTCTTTTAGGTATTAGCTGGCGGCAGAGGAAAAGGTGCCTTTAAGAATGGCTTAAAGGGAGGCGTCAGGATGGTACCAACGTAAGTTATTAAGTACTTAGAAATCTAAGGCTAGGTTTTATATTTTAAGGGAACATTTTGATAACTTGTTTCTGCCCTGCATCATTATCATCAGATGAGGCTTACTATCATCTAATATATCTCTATTAGATGATAGTAAGCCTTCAGGATAAGTAACTGTAAACTCTTTTTAGGGTTCCGTACTTCGAAAGGAAAAAACGGATCCCTTTGTTTATAGGATCACTTTGTTGTCCGTCCGTCTGTCTGTCAGTCAAGATCTTTTTTCTCAGAAACATGTGAAGGTATCAAACTGGAATTTATATTTGTTACAATTTATATCAAACTAGCTGTTTCCCGCAGCTCCGCCTCCGTCAAAAAGTAGCCTATGTTTGACCCCGGGTCTTCAACTATATTCATACCAAATTTCATCAAAATCCGTTCAGCGGTTTGGTCGTGAAAGCGCAACAGACAGACAGAGAGACTTTCGCATTTATAATATGAATATGGATACTCAGGTCTACTGTCCATTGGAGCTGTGAAAAAATCAAACTTCTAAGCCAACACAATCAAAAGATACAGCCATTTATGCTGCAAATTTTCGACACTCGTAAAGGAATCAAAACTTACAGGGTACTTTCCGTGAACTCAGATACTTGAAATTTGGTATGAAGCAATGTCTTATAGCACAGATAAAGGAAAATCAGTTTTAATAATTTTAAACGTACTACCCCTTTCCTCGTGAACGCGTAGAGGTATTAAATTGAAATTCATGATTGTCGTGATGGGTGAACTTTTACATAAATACCTACTGGTTTGTAAGGAACCCTCGGTGCGCGAATCCGACTCGCACTTGGCCGGTTTTTTTTTATTAGTTTGACTCTCATCTGTTCATGATATTAGCTGCTATTTTTATAGAGAAAGATTACTGATTTATTTATAAAATGCAGAATTTGTAGTAGATTTTGTTAATATATTATTTAGGCCTGAGCAGGCAGGCGAGATCGGTGGCAAAATGCTGAAACAGCTGCTGGTGACGAAGCAGACGGGCCCCGCCGGTCGCATCTGCAACATGGTGATGGTGACCGAGAGGAAGTTCCCGCGGAGGGAGTTCTACATTGCTGTTATGATGGAGCGGAGTTTCAATGTATGTATATTTTGTTTGCTGTTTGTGGCTGTCTGGTGCCCTTCGATTCTTTTCTGTAGATGTTGTGAAAGGAAACTAAATCAGCATTCCCAATAAGAATTGGCACATGCACTACAATATTTTGTCTAAGTTTTTTTTTTTTATTGGCTGGATTGTACCCTTCTTTTAAAGTATTGTTTAGATCATCTTAGTATATAAAAACTAGGCTGAAGTTAAAAAGACAATTTCAATCAAGGCATGGGATGTAACTAGGTTATTATAAAAACACATAGTTACTTTTTCAAAATCTGTAGTGCTATTTTTGAAAGTGTGATTCACACAAAATCAGCGTGTCGAATAATTTTTGTTCGATTACGAACGATTTTCATTCGATATTATATGTCCAGACATTTCAAAAATGGGGGGCTTTTAAGAATAACCTTGTTAGTTAAAATAAAACATACATTATGTCAGCATTAATTCAAAGAAATATTTAACAGGGTCCCGTCATCATCGCGTCGTCGCAAGGTGGCGTCAACATCGAAGACGTGGCCGCCGAAAACCCCGACGCGATCACGTACGAACCCATCGACATCGTGAAGGGAATCACGGACGAACAAGTCAGCAGAGTCGTTAAGAAGGTATGTTGTAATATACATCTGATACATGTTATAAAGAAAAGTTGCCAATGTACTTTTTCCTATCTATTTTCGGTTTGGTTTCCATCTTTACCTTTAGTTCCATGGTCTTGAGTCATAGAATAATTGATATTACTATGGACTTAATAAATTAAACAGGACTGATACTTTTGCAAATCTCGATAAACTGAATGTTTTTTTTTTATTAATAGATAATTTTTGGAGATTTTTTAGGTATTACAAAAGTTAATAAAATATGTGTGACTGTGTAAGTTTCAATACAATATTTTGTCTGACTTTGTCTAAGTGGGTCGTAAGCCTGTTTGCTTACAGTTACACATACCATACATGTATTACCAAAATTGCAATTAAATAAATTGATCCTCGGATTTCGTTTTCTTTGTAAATTAAACATAAGAAATAAGATAATCATCAAATACTTGTAAAGTATTGTTTAATGAATCTATCACGATGACATGTATATTGCTTCAGCACTACAATTCATTAGTTTCAAAGATTTTCAAATTGTAACATTAATTTGATATGGCATATATAATAGTAGTATATTTGTAACAATATTTATTGCACAACTTAGAAAATGCAAATCTAGAAATGCAATGATAAATTCAATTTGTACTTAGGTATCCTGTAAACAATTTAATATTGGCATTGTTTCATTACGAACTTGAAATGCTATCTATTGATACATAAATAAACAGCAAGCTACTCCAACACGTGGTCATAATGAATTATCTAAGTACTAAAATAAATCAATCATTGTTTAAGATCGGCTTGGAAGAGAATGCCGCCGAAGCGTCTGACGTGATAAAGAAAATGTACGACTTGTTTTGTAAGAGTGACGCGCTTCTGATCGAGGTCAACCCCTACGCCGAAGACGCCATAAACGGCAAATGTATGTTTTGAATATAGTTTCTTCAACTCTGATAAACAATTTGAACTTTGTCACTGTAACAATATTAGTTTCACAAAACGAATTACTAAATACATATTTATTTATTTACACATTGTTTAGATTATGTTGTCAATGTTTTTATACATTTATAATTTTTTTAACTTTTTTTGTGATATTTCAGTCTTCTGCTTAGACGCCAAATTCAGGTTCGATGACAACGCGGACTTCAGACAAAAGAAAATATTTGACTACAGGGACACCACACAAGAAGACCCTAAGGAGATTGAAGCTGCCAAGTACAGTTTGAACTACATTGCGCTAGATGGTATGTAATTAGTTCACTACACACACTATATTGTATCATAGCATTTATAGCATTGAAACTACCTATTGCTCGCGACTTTCCCCGTACTGTACTGCTTACTTGCTTATTATTTTTTAAACTATGAAGCTACTGCTCTATTGAAAGTGTGTTAATTAGTGATGTGAATGACGCGGGGCTGGCCATGGCCACCATGGACATTATTAAGCTTTTATAGATACTTAATTTTACGATTACCTTAGTGCGCGAAGCGGGAATCCGACTCCGCAATTGATCGGTTTTTTATTAAACAATGAATCTGTTTCTGTGGAGTTAATGAAAGATATGTTAATTTGTTTAGGCAACATCGGCTGCATGGTGAACGGTGCGGGGCTGGCCATGGCCACCATGGACATCATCAAGCTGTATGGCGGCGACCCCGCCAACTTCCTCGACGTCGGCGGCGGCGCCACTGCTCAGGCTGTCTCGGTAACGTAGATTGTTATCTTATACTCGTGTGTTCATTTTGGTCCAGTGAGACGCAACATTCAAGGTGAAGACCACAGTCGGTATGGTCTTCGGCTTTATTTAGTTTTCTTTTACTTTAATACCACGGAATCAGTATTGTTTTTCGGGATTACAGGTACCCTATGACCAGTAATATCTATGTGAATGTGAAATTTCAAAAATAATGGTTTAGTAGATTAAGCGTGAAGAGATAACAAACGAATAAACAAACTCACTTTTCCTCTTGTGGATAGATACCTACCTCGTCCTGTTCTCCATATATCTACCTATGCCTTTCACAGTCTTAGTATATTTTTTCATACTACAGAGCAGATATTCAGGTTACGTCCTATCTTGATGGTAAAAGTTCGCCGTAGATTCATCAATCATAGCGTGTATTCCTAGTTGCGTCGTCAGCATACGCTTCGGAGCCTAGGGCACGCTGTAAGTTATGGTCCTAGATTTGGCGGAACTGGTAATTACAATGGAGCGACTGCCGTCTGACCTCCGTAACCCTTTTTACAGGGAAATCAGATCAACAGGAACATGACCCGAGGTGTGTTAGTGGCCAACACTGTCAGAATTTTTTAAACTGCCCCAAGGCATCTGACACTGCCTATCTATCGACAATAACTGGGACCCACGGCTTAACGTGCTATACGCAGCACGGAGGAGCTCAAGATAGAAAATGCCACTAAATGGCGAACAATCCAATAGTGATCGCGTCACGCCGTCGCTTGACACGCGCATTCGCTACGGATACGCGGGTAATTATAGGCGCTATAATCAAAAGGCTAGTTTCCTAAAAAAATATAATTAGTCCGTCAGTTAGATAATCAAATAATATTGGAGACGTATTTTTTCTTTTGAAAATTAAACAAAGAATGGTAAAGATATGGCGCGTTAAAGTTCCGTGTGACGTCACAGTGTGCTACAATTGTGTCCTTAACTTTGCTGCGTTATATCTTTATAATTTATCCCTCAATTGACATAAGAAAAAATACGTCACTAATATACTTTGATTCCCTAAAAGACGGTCTTTTGACCCTGGAAACTAGCCTATTAGAGATGGATATTGACGAGGGGAGATCGATTACTACTTACGTCGAACGAGAGGCAGAGTTATTCATTAATTTGAATGGTCAATAAATTTATTCATCCTGGTAGAGTTTTTCGGAAACTTATTTTGACGTATCTGAACTGTCTGACGTGGTTCATTTTAACGACCACCCAATGGCAGTGATGCTAGTCTCTGTCTTTGCCTTTCCACGTGCATTTTTGACCAGACAATCAGTCAATAAAAATCTTATTAATACTAGCTGTTTCCGGCTTGTTGTAAAAGTGGTTCATATAATGAAACAATTACGTCAATGCTATATCATTACATCGTTATTACATAGTATAAAACTTTTCGCTTTCTGTCTGTCTGTTCCTATGTATGCTTAAATCTTTAAAACTGCTCATCAGATTTAGATGGGGTTTGTTTTAATAGATAGGGTGTTTCAAGAGGAAGGTTTATATGTATAATACAGGCATAATATAGTAGAGGAACACTGATAATTTTAGAGGTAGGAATGTGATGTCGTAAATTGACACATTATTTGCTCTTACATTGCAAACGCTGGCTATATCATAAGTAAGATCAAAATTCCATTATTTTGATCTTACTTATGATAAAAAGTTTCTAAGCTAGAAACTAGAATACAAAAAAAAACATCCGAATTTTCTGCCGATTTAACATTTCTGAACTGCCAACCCTTTCAGTCTGTTTATGTTTGATGGGGATTTCCCTCCTACTTTCGGAGGAATACCCATTAGCTAGATTCGTACAGCGCGATATTTTAGGGGAATCCCTTAAATATCATATATAAGCAAAAGATTGTACTATTTTTCCATTACTTATTTAAAAGACTCCTAGTAAAAATGTTTTGCCCTAGAGACAAATTTTCGTCATATTCGTGAATAATGTAGCGGTTAATAAATGATACAGAATTAAAATGTTTTATGTATTTACTCGTATGTGAAATATATGCTAAGTCAAGTTGGTTCTATTCTTAGATTTTAAAGAGAAGTGGTTTTCTGTATGTAAAGGGCGGCAAAAATGATCTTTGCCCGGAGCGGCTAAATAGCTAGATCGGGTCCTGCCCCGTGTATGTTTTAAAAGGAGACGTTTTGATACTGTCAGCTGGGTAGACAGATGTTAAGAGAGTGTACACGGGACGACCAAGTGGAAAGCGATCAGTCTGTTTTCCCAGGTACCGCAGGAGAGACGAAGTCGTGAACGATTTGGAATTTAAAAAAATAATCACATTTGATTCCTCTGAAAAATCGATCTTGACTGCTCTATGGGGCACACCAGTAGATGTACCTATCATACATTTAACCGTTTCGATAGTTTTACTATGACAGTAACATTTACAACCAAAGAGCCATAAAGATTATTTTATGTTTCGATCTTCCTTGAAAATAAATACTTTCGGTGGCAGGATTCACCACCACATCATGAGATGAATACATATGGTATTCATCGGTTAATAGGGCTACTTGACTCGGCCTCAGGGATATCTATGTAGCCGGTTTTGAAAGAAATGCTATATGAACAGGTTAGTTTTAACCTACTACAACAAAATTGTATAACCCGGACGAAGTCGGGACGGGCTGCTAGTTTTATATAAGAAATTGTAATAAGATACTTTGCTCTTACAGTCCTAGAAGTTCATTAAAATTAATATCCAGGTCCCGCGGTCGAAGCGATCGTCAAGATAAAAATTGTATTTCTCCAAATAATTTCTTTATGAAATACAAGTAATGTACCTACTTGCCGATATTGAACTAAACGAGACAAGGTGACCTCATAGCCCCATTTGCACTTTGTACCTTTGTGCGAGTACGTCTTAATTTGTCAATTTCTATTTATAGCAATCAGTATTAGCGATCTCCTGTACCTACCACTTGACTTTTAAATTAAGTTTTGATTATGAGTAATAAATAATACTAGCGGCAACCCGGGGCTACGTTTCCGTGGGAATTTCGGAACACCCATTCTTAGCTGGCATCTTTTAGTCTGCCATATTTCGGTTTTATAGATGTAGTAGTAGTATGAGATTTCGTAAACCAGTGGGTTTCAGTCTTACGCTTTTATTTACTTACAAATTAATACACAAACGTATTTTGCATAACTACATCCCTAAATCTCGTACTTTTTGTACAACTATATTATCTAAGCAGCAATTAACTAAATATTCATGCATTATTCAATCTGTTTGCTGGAGTCGTCCGTATGCCTGCACATGAGATATGCCTTGGGGATTCTCGACTGATATGCTCTTGATAAAAATGACGCATAAAAGTTATTTGGTTGGCAAACCAAACACGTCACATATGTTGCGTAAGTTGGACAAATAATGTGAATTATATTGTAGTCGTAACATCAAAGTCATGATCTGCTATTTACCCGGTTAGAATTATGATAATAATATCAACTAACGAAAATTTTACAACTAGCTACCCTAAAATGCGAATGTGACTTCATGTACACCACTAAACCTATTTGGAAGAAAGTTACTGTTTGCCATACAAAAAAGGCCGGGAAACTTCGAAGAACAGTTTTGACAGAGTCTCGATGCTGTTACATAAATAAAAATAAGCACAATATGAATATGTAAATTAAGTTTTATTATTTATGTCATGTTGGAAAAGGCAAAAATGTCTAATTAGTACCTAGGTATTAGGAATCATCTAATTTGATGAATGTGTTTTTGCAGGAGGCATTCAAGATCATCCTGTCTGACCCGAAGGTGTCGGCAATCTTGGTGAACATCTTCGGAGGCATTATGCGCTGTGACGTCATTGCAGAGGGTATCATCAACGCGGCCAAAAATCTGAACATCCAGATTCCGGTCATTGTCCGTCTGCAGGTAAGATATGTGTATATTTGTAAGTGTGTATGCATCTAGGATTTATATAGCAATGTAAGGTCAAGAGTTCCAGTGTTCAGGTACATTTCGCAGCAGCAAACGAATCGAAAAATTTTGTTTTGTTGTGCTGAACTGACCCTTTAGTAGGCTCGACATGCAATTATAAAAAAAAATCCAACAGGACCGTTGTGTCGAAAGTCGAGCAAAATTAGAATAAATTGGTTAATACATGTCTGTATGTGCTAGCTCAAGATCCTATTAGTTTGATTGCCCTGTAAGAGTTATGGAGGTCAGATAACAACTTACATTGGCCCAGCGACACGAAACAGATCTTGGCATCCCATACAAGACTTCACTCCTCCCTATTCTGCGACATTGCTTGCCTGTCTAGCTTTTGTAGTGTTTCCAAGTCCTTCCACACTTTATCCCTCCAGCGGTACCTGAGGCGACCTACTGGTTGTTTCCCCTTCGGTCAATTTTCCCAGCATAGATTCATTCATTCATTCATATCGAGTGAGTTACATAGTCAATCGACCTGGACCTGGAACACCCTGACGTCAAAGTTTTGCAGAACCGCCTTTCGGCTGTGACGTAGATCATTTTACGACCATCAAATGGTAGCCGGGACCAGCGGCTTAACGTGCCTTCCGAAGCCCGGAATCATCTTTATTATTAGACAATCAGTGCAATGTCCTAATCAAACTGGAAACAACTAAATAAAGTTTGCTTTCCATAGGAATCAAACCCATGAACTCCGGGTCTTAAGTCGGATAAGTTTTATTCCAAGAATACTGACGCAATTTTCTCTCTTATAATGAAGTTTACATTTCACCACACAGTTAACTCGAGATTATACTGTTAATATACGTATGATTCCGGTATAAGGACTCTGTCTCTAGAATAAAAATGTCTGCCATCCAATTGTTATGCTTAGATTAGTTATTCTTGAATAGGAACGATTTTAGTGAAATCGGCCCTAAAGCAACAGAGGCAGCACAGATAACGACGGTATACAAATTGCAGGGCACGAAAGTGAACGAGGCGCGGAAGCTGATCGCGGAGTCGGGGCTGCGCATCGTGCCACGCGACGACCTGGACGAGGCCGCGCAACTCGTAGTGCAGCTGTCAGAGATCGTGGCGCTCGCCCGGAAGGCCGGTGTCGAGGTCAAGTTCGACATACCCAGATACATGATCGAGAAGTAGAACAGTATTACCGCACTCATCATCCCACTGTATTGTTCACGGGCGATGGAGAACTTTCTTACTTTGTTATTTGTTATCGCCATCAACAAGGAGTGAATACTGCTGGATGTAGGCCTCATAGATTTCCCATTTGGCAGATTTGAAGCAGGCTGTTTTCAGTGCTGTTAATATTCATGCAGAATATGATAAAAACATGATATATTTTTTTAAATGTATTGCAAAGCTATTTTCGCGCTTTGCGTGTGCCGTGCGAGTGAAACGTCACACCGTATTTGGTAACCAATAATATTATTTGGTAAAGTAACTATGTAATAATAACACCGTGCATGCTATTTATACTAGCATGATATCAGCTTGATTGAGCTCTTCTCTCATCAGAGAATAATATGTTGTAAACACTAATTTCCCATCTATTTATTCCAATTAAGTGCCTAGTCTATTTTCCGATATTAACTATACTACGAAATTTCTCCATTAGCCCTATGGCATATTACATATTTCCAGTAATTTATTCAATCATTATATTGTATTGTAATTGTTACAATCTCTTTGATGTATCAACTCGTGTTTTCGATGTTAACTTTAAGGTTAATGAGTATTGTTTATGATTGTAGATAGTTTGTTTTATTTTTTTATTTACACATTTTTAAGGAATATTTTTGACATCCTTGTGATAACTTTTCATTTATCGAATCTTATGTAAGTAATTTTGGCAAAGCATCGCAAATTGAGTTGTAAAACAACATAGATAAGAGTAGCTTCTTTCATTACAATTTATTTATTATAATTATTACATGCATTGTTAGTAGAGTAAGATGTTGGTTGTTAAGTAGTTAGTTCAAATCAATTATATGGGGTTCTAATTTATGCGCCACTTTTCTTAATTTAATCTCCTGTGTGTATGATATAGCATTTACACAGCATATGATAATCATACCTAAAGTACAGGAGACAACGAAGTGTCAAGTGAATACTATAATTAAGCACCCAAAGGACCTACAATTGCACAAGATGGTGTAATAATTTCTTGTTAGAGTTGCTTGTAAAAATATTGAATGGTGAAAGTTCTATTAATACAGGTTACCAATAATGTTAATGTTTTAAAATATTTTAAAACTAAGCCTAAGAGTAACCACGGTACGTGTATCAGCGCAATAATTGTGTATATAGTACTTTATGTACTCGCGTTCTTTTGTTTAAAATAAGCTAATTTGCGTTTTCATTTTAAGATCAAACATTTAAAACTTGTCGGAAAGTTAAAGTACAATTGTTACATTTAGTTCAATGTATTAATGTAATATTATTTATTGGCTTGAGAAGAACCGTAATAAAAAATAATTTAGATCTGTTCAGTCGTTTAGTTAATACTACCCAACTTCATTTGTTCCCATTATTTTTGACCAAAAATTCCAACTCACAAAGGTAAAGCTGCTGCTGCCCACCACACATAAACTACCCTGATCCCACTCGGCAAAAAGTAATATAATTAAAATAAAACCGAACTTAAATGACAGTCAATAAACACATAAAATCTTACCACCAGGCGGGCCTGTTTGCCTACAGTTTGAGCTGGTCCAAGGAGGTTGCAATGCAGTTTTTCTACATCGCAACCTCCTTGGTCCTGTATAATATGTGGACGCGGCCAATACGCAAAAGATTACATTTTAAAGTTTGTTTCTTTTAAAACAAAATGTCTGAAAACGTAGCAGTATTGAAGGAAATTTTTTAACAAATTTTTAATGTATGAAAATTGCACATAATTAGGTCTTACAATACTCGTGCAATGCTATGGTTTAGGACGGTGATTGGAAGAAGTTTTGCGGTAGTGTCGAGGATCATGTGCTGTACACAAATCTGATAGCCGTATGGCATATAGAAACTCGCTACATTCAAACAACAAATATACATGAATCCTAAACACAATATAACATTTGTTGGTCATTCCTTTAAAAAAATAAAAGTTTATTCTGATTGAATAGGTTGCGATATCTTACAAGGGCTCTGGGAAGAGCGGAGGTGGAGGCGATGGCGGCGGCGGAGTGTGTCCAGAAGTTGGCGGTCGGCGCAGGAGAAGGCGATGTTGAACATACCATTTTTTATATTTTTACGTCATATTCATAAAGAAACGCTTTTTAAACCCATTTTAGTCGTACAAGGGGCTTTTCACAATCTCTTATTTCCATCAAATGTGAGTGAGTAAAGATGCCCCAATACAGGTTTTAAAGCGACATCTCGTTTACTCAGGCGCATTTGGATGGAAATAACAAATTGAGGTAAGCCGATAAATGATGCAAATGAACCAAGTAGGCTCTACTGGAGGGCGAACAACGTAACTGGGCGTCAATGTTCGCTTCTCCATTTGGCGTCGCTGTCAAAAACATTCAGAATTTTGAGTTATAAAAATTTGACACCAGCAGTACGGGACCAAACAATAAAAATTACCAAAGGCGTATGCAATATTTATAGCAGAGTACTGTAATGTATTATCAACATTGAAACCTCACTGACACAGAATCGAAGCGAATTGATTTTAAATTTGCATATTCATCTCTATTTCCATTACGTAATGTTCAAATTTGTAAAACGAATCTCAAGTAAAGAAGCGTGCGTGCGTGAAAATGAATATTGTTTAGTTTTTATAATACTTTGACCTTTAATTAATAGAAATAGAGAAGACTGTGTAAAGATTAAAAAACTGACTCCAGTGATAATTAAGTGTTAATCAAAATAGGTTTACCAAACGTTTATTTGTAACGGTATAACGAAATTTGTAAGAGTTTGTTGTAATAATATATTGTATTTTGATTTTATCTAAAAAAATAAGAACCATTATTTCATTAATTTCTTTTATTAAACTGTACACGATTATATAATTTTGTATTTTTTTTTATCTTTGTTACAATATAGACTTATGAAATATTTAATCATATTTGTTTAATGGTCATGGTTCATTTGTGTAATACGAATGAAAACAATGCCTATATATATTTTATACTGAACTAACCATACACAACAAAAAAATATTACTAATTGTTCAAACAATGATTGCACTGACACGAGCTTGAGAAAGTGAAGAAAATCTACGGCAATTACATAAATTTTAAGTAATGTACACTATATAACTTCCTTGCTAGGGGTAGAAATACCTAAGGCTTCCTCGTAGCCAGTCTTTTTAGTTTCGTGTTTATCTGAAATAGGAAAGTATTTAATAAAAATTAGTGATTGTTGTTGGCAATAACAACTAGTTGCCACATAAACATCCTTCATTCGTGGGTGTTTCCCAGTTCATTCACTGAGCCATGTCCATGATCATGTCTCAGGGTACGAATAGATAATGATCTTAGATTTGGCGGTATCCTTACGGACGACTAAGTTAATTTGGAGAAAAGTTGCATTTCGTAAAACTCTAATTCCCAATTGTATTCTAAAGAAATTCTTTGCTCGTAGTCCGTCAATGACGGTCCACCTGTACGGGAAATATCCAATCGAACCAATTAGGTAAACCAGAACTGAATACACTACACCAATTTTTAAACATCGACACAAAAAGAGAGGTGATTGCCAGAAATTGCCCTAACAATTTATTATTAATTTAAAAAGCAATCTCAAAACAAGATCGAGGTCGTAAAGAAGCAATAATTTATCTCTGTCTATATTACTGGGTTTTTGTAAATTTTCAATAAAGTCTCATTTTTGGTACATGTTATTTCATAATGGAATTCCCTACAATTTCCTTACCTTTTTTGGAGGCCTTTCTTTTCTTTAACTCTTTTTCTTTAGTCTCCTTCTTGGACTTCTTGTGTTTGTCAGTCTTACTGTTCTTGACATGATTGTCGACTAGTACTTCCCCGTCGCCCGCAGCCTTGACGTCATCATGTTTGCCTAGGTCCTCTATAAGCAATCCTTCCTTTGCATTCTTAACCTCAGATTGCATCAAATGTAAATCTTTATTGTGTTTAGATTTCTTATCTTTCTTTCTCTTAGGTTTATCGGTACTCTCCTTGCTGGAAGATTTGCTTTTCTTGGGTTCTTTTGTCTTCTTATTTAGAAGACCACTCTCGGGAGACGGATACTGATTTATTCTGGACGTTAATAATTCTTCTTCACGGAGAGGCCTAAAAGTAAATTTTACGTTAGAATTTTTTCTTTCGTGCCAATTTTCCTCGTAACACACCTAACCATACATTTTTGAAAACCAGTCAATATCTATTAAAACTAGAAGTAAATGTTTAATAAAAAATTTGGACCTCCCATATAAAATCGCATTAGTAGATTTGCATAAGTCTTGTCAATTTTTGCTTTTATAGTAAGTAAGCGAGTATCAGATACTAAACGTACTGTACATTTGGTCTGCTGTCCAAAAAGTCTATGGTACTAATGGTAGAGTGTATACCGATTGCAATAGTTATGTTTCAGGTGATAAAAAGTATACTAGTAGTAGTAAACTAGAAAAAAAAAACACACACAACACACGGTGCAAGGTGCACACAAAAAAAAAAAGTTAAGAATCTCGTTTTCACGATCGCATCGCATCACGCGTGAACGGATGGATCAATTTCGCAATGTTTTTGTGTTTATTATTTCAGAAGGTTTATTAGAAAATTTACCGACTCACACCTGTGACTAATCTGTCGGGTCGGTTACTTTTTTAATTTTCAGTATGAGTTTCACTTTCGTATTTAGCCAGTAACAAGTAAAATTATCGAACAAGGTTGTTTAGTCAAGCAAATTTAAAGACAAGTTTAAATTCAAGTCGAATTAAGTCAGAAGAATCAGACTAAGTGAAGTGGTAGACAAACTGCAATTAGCGATTTCCAGGAGCTTTTGGCAACAAGCGAGAAAATCACATAAATCGATCACTGCACTGTCCAACACTCACGCTTGTTCTCGAACACTGCGAATAATAATTCACCGTTATTATGCACAAACACTCAAAAAAAAAAAAAAAATTTTTGAGAAATAAAATACAGCGCCGTCTATTCTCAGGTTCCCGCTACAAGTCCGTCAGGTCCGTTTGTGTTGGGTCACGGGGATGCCTAGCTCCAGTACTTACAGGTCAAGGTCGAGGTCGAGCGCGCGGTGCGGGTCGTCGACGAGAGGCGGCGGCTCGTCGTCGGAGAGAGCCGCGTCCGCCGGCAACTCGCCGCCCGCCGCCACCGTCGGCCGCGACGACAGTGACGAGTACTCTGACAAGACACGTACAAACAAATCACTAGGGGGCTTACTAGCGCTGTCTTCTTCTTAGATTCTCGACTCTGGCAACTATACTTACGCTACTACTTTTTTTTATCATGTCTACTTTGTTTGATCTAATCTTTTGTATGCCTGATGGCGCAACATGAAGCTTACTATTATATATCAATATGTAACATCTTATCAACATGTTGGACGAAATAAATAAATACGTCATCACGAGCGCTGTGGTCTTCTATAAATCCCGTTGGTGGCGTACAGCGTCACGCCATACGCCGCGTCTAAAAATTTACTGTCGCTGTCTCCATCACACTCTGAAGTTGGCGTATGGACGTTGTAGGCGTTCTTCATACGCTGTACGCCGCGTCTCTAATTATTTCGAACCATTGTAACGTCAACGTCACACTTGGCGTCTGTACAAAATTACGAATTAATATCCATTTTTGACACGAACACACGTGAAAGAATATATATTGACGTAGAGACCTGTTCTTCAAGTAATGAGATGAATTGATGATTTCGACCGAATCGGTGTAGTAGTAATAGGTATCGGACTCGCCGCTGTTGTATAGAGTGTCCGGAGTGTGACAGGAGGCCTATTATTACTCAGTGAGCAACACAGCGCATACGGTATGTAAGGCGACATATTTATTTATTAAAACTATTGTACCACAAGTAAAAATACAATTGGCGGACTTAATGCTAAAAACATTCTCTCCCAGTCAACTATTAGGAAAAACAGAGAAAATACAAAGCGGCGCAAGAAAGCTTTGTGTAATATTACAGAAATAAAAAGAACCCTACAGCTAAATAGACATATCGCTTACTCTTGGCATTATTTGGATGGAATTACAGATCAGAAACTCATCAAACACTTTTTATGTGTCACATTGTGACCTTAAAATGACGCGCCACATTTTAAGTCTAAACAAGAGATATGTTTTTGTTATGTAAGAAAAGTGATCCCAACCTGTTTTTGACTCGCCTGGTAAAATATTTGTATATATATAAGACTGAAATACACAGTAATATATTGGGGTTACAGGAAGTCACTACAAATGAATACTATCGCGAAATATAATAGAAACAATAAGAAATACCTACAATAACACTGACCTAGGGTTGCTTAGTTTAAGCCACAAAATATAAAAAAGCTATTATATACTCACCATCGCTATCAGATTCAGTGGAATGTCTCTCCTTTTTGCTCTTTCGCTTCTTGGACGGCCGTTTCTCTTCCTTAGTTTTCTTTGAGCTTTCCCTTGACATTAAGTACTTATCAGATCGTTTAGCTGGAACAGAATATGTTTCAGTGAAAATGTGTCCAATTGATTTTCGAACAGTTGCCGTACACACACGCACATCATTTATTATGCATCGAACTAGAGTCATCTGTTATTGCATATTATACCAAATTCTGCATTTGTGTAAACAAAAAAATGTTGGGAGCTGTGCTTAATCAAATGAGCTGAAAGAAAATCAATACTATAGGTTGTCACGAAGAAAAAAAAAATCATTTTTTTTTTTCGGTGAAGACAATGATGTTACCGCTTGCATATTCATACTTTCATCCATACACATATTATAAATGCGAAAGTCTGTCTGTCTGTTACGCTTTCACGGTTAAACCATGGACTGATTTTGATGATTTTTTTTATGGATATAGTTGAAACCCGGGTTCTGCTGCGGGAAACAGCTAGTTTTATTATATATATACCCCGCCTTCTTTAAAACAGTTGACACCACCCAAACTCAAAGTTTACATTAAACAAAACTTCAGAACTTACTATGTATTTGCAGAGGTACTTCGAGTGCGATCTCGGCAACAGGAATGTCTTCCTGTTGGTACGAGCGCGGCGAGTCGTCCTTCAAGTAGTGCGGGTTGTTGGCCTGCTCTTGACGTCTCGCCTCTCGCAACTGTCAATATATACAAAGTTTTATCAGATCATAACATAAGTAAGTAATTTTGCTCAAAATTTTCAATAAATTTAGGGCCGATTTCACCGGATTTGAATTTTATTCCAAGGATAATGACGAAATTTATTCTCGGTTATGAAGTTTACATTCCACCACATAGTTAACCCGAGAATACACTGTAAATCCACGTATAATTCCGGTATAAGGACTCTGTCTCTAGAATAAAAATGTCTGCCATCCATTTTTTGTACTTAAATTAGTTTCTCTTGGATAGGAACGATGTTGGTGAAATCAACCATGAGAGGTGCTTTTTTAACTCTAGGACAAACAGTGAGATTGCGACAGCCATTGGCTGAGATCCAGGCTGCAGCAATACAGTAACTGTAACAATGTGTCTCACCATCTCTAGTTCCTCTGTGGTGAACTGCGCGGTGGGTCGCTGGTCGGCGGTGGGTGTGGCGAACACTGCCTCGCTCTCTTCCTCCGATGAGCTTGAACTCTCGGACGACCAGTGAGATCGCGATAACCATTGGCTGAGGTCCAGGCTGCAGACAGTCAGAATATTCAGAGCGAGGCCATAGGAGCTCAATTTTCATTAAAATCTAATCAGGCTGAACGCATTTTGCAAATTATAGAAGACCCCACAATAATGACATAGATGACAGATCAAAACCTCAGAACCGACACTGTAGTATCGATTTGAGGTTTGAGAAAGTTTGTATTTCCGTATGTAGATTTACTCTGAAATTGACAGTCTACCATTACTGCATTACAACAGTTGCTGTTATTCCTGTAGATTAAATTATTAAGCACGCAAAACAAAACTCACTCAGGCGGCATGGGCACTTTCTTCTGGGCTTTCGGCGCGACTGGTTTCAACTCGCCGTCAAACAGATCGGCCAGCTCTTCAATGAGACCGCCGCTGAATCCTTTACCGTTTTCGCCATTCACGCTCTCTTCCGCAGCATTTTCTTCTATGCCGTTACTGTGAAAGGAAAAGTCATTTCATCTTTTAATCATTTATTAACACTACACAGAAAATAACAATGGCACTCAATTGTTAACTACGTCGAGAGGCGTTACTGCCAGCGAAAGTGTTAATATCTATTCTCCTTTCAGTGCCACTGCGACTCTGTTACTAGTGGGCAATATTCGCATATAATGTCTAAATCGAGATTTGGTCATTTCTTTGTTTGTTTACGCATCTCGAATTCGATTTTATCTTCAAGGAGCGAGAATCGGCCTCCCAGAGATTTGCTGACGCCGTAGTATCCCAAACTCATCTCCATAAAGTCTGTCTCAATGGAAAAAGACTAATGTTATTAATAGCAATTTATTGAAATTTCTCTTCAATCACTTACATTCGATTATCAATGCTTATCACATCTCTCAAGTAACGTAATAAGCTTAGCGTTTTTTTTTTTTTCATACAATTAAGTAGGCAAAATGGCATACGTTATTTTTATGCGTTATTTTGTTATTTAAAATAATTTGGTAGTTTGCATAAGGCACTCATAAATGATATGATCACGACGACGACGCCTACGAGCGTCAGCGGCTGCGATATAGTGCTACGAACGTGCCTATTCGTCGACTACGAAGTTCTACGAACAAATATATTTTTAAAGCGCTACAACCTACAATATTCTTTAAGTAATAAAGTGCAAAGTTTATACTATTTACTGGATGCCCTATTTGAGGTGAGCTCTTTATCATAAATACCCTTCACCCGATAAGGGAATGAGAAAATTCTCTCTTGGGCTTGTTGGTCATCATACCTAGTGATATACAGACAAAAAAAATATGCCCTAGAACTTTGCAGGTATAGGATTGCAAGTTACTAATTTATAACTTGCATTACTGCTGCTACGAAAACCTGCGCTTTGCTGGGCTTACTATATTAAGTAATATAGTGAAATAGCAATGGCTGATACATTCAATAAATCACTCACAGATTCGGAATACGACCTTTCAATGCAAACTGAATCGACGATGCTCCCTAACTTCGTGAATGCCAGGCAAAAAAGAAAGAGAAGTGATGAGTGTGCTGATGCCATCAAAGAAATGAAAACTATAATATAACGATTAACATTTTCTCAGGAACAAGAGTTTAAAGGAAATGCTGCCACTTTAAAAAAAAAATACAGCAAACAAATCGTAATATAGAAAATTCTGTATCATTTTTGACGGCTCAAGATAAAGAGTTTAAATAGAAAATAGAAAAATTGGAGGCCCAGAAGATAGAAGATAAGAAAGTCATAACTTTATTCCAAGAAAAACGAAAATCAAATTTAGAGTTGAAAAATGTTCCGAAGACCAATAAGACTAAAGAGGGCATGTTTTTGGATCTGTCAAAGAACGTTAGTGGTAAAGAAACGACATTAAATACATATACAGGGTCTGAATGTCATTTAGATAAAAACAAACCAGTGCCCATCATAACTAATTACACTCTGTATGCAACAAATTATATACTTAATAAAAATGACGGAGTGGTGGTTTATATTTAAAAGGATATTGATGCTGTGGTTACGGAGTAAGATAAGATCAAGCCTCTTGTCTACAGTTTAATATTTGCTCCATTACATTTCTTGCTATATACCGCTCTCCATCAAGTGCCAACGCAAATAGATTTATTAACTCTGTTAATTCATATTTGGGTACCAGTAAATCAAGTGAAAATATAGTGTTTTGGGTGATATTAATATCAACCTTATTCCAAGATCAAATGAACCTACTGTGGAAATGAATAACTGAAATCATTACTTAAATATGATAGCCTAACACAGTATAATGTTTGGCTACTTGTGCCCAACAAGATATACTACTTGCTTGGACCATTACATGCTTAAACTTTGTAAGAAAAGAGTAACAGCGCAAATAGATATTTTAAAATTTACAGTAACAGCCTTTTATATATATACTGTGTTCACATTTTATGTAACATATTTAATCACCGAGCAGTTTTTCTTAGTTTAAAATCGGTTAAAACACTTGATAACTGCCCTAAATTTGCTTATAAAATCGATTATGAGAGGGCTATTCTATATCTGGCTAACAAAAATCTGTCAATCTTGTTGTACTTTCACGATCCTGATTTGGTAACTGAGCAACTGATAAACAAATTAAATGAATGTTTGAATGAATCCAAAACTACAGTATACCTAGCAAGAAATAAAAAGATAATCAAACCTTGGATCACTCCCGGTATTCTAAGGTCTATTATAAATAGGAATAAAATGCAATTTATAGTAAAATGAGACCCAAACAAAGAAATTTTAAAAATAACATTATACAGATGTAGAAGTTCCTGTAATAACTTAGTCAAAAATTAAAACGTCAGTATGAAAGTTAAAAAAAATCTAAGCCAAAAGCAAATTGTCGGCTTAAAATTCACAACTGCATTAATTTCTCAAATTGTGACTGTCCAGAATTATTGCGAGTGAGTGATACTAAATACCTAGGAATAATCATTGATCAGCGCTTATCATGGCATCCCCAAATATAATTCATTTATACAAGCACTAGAAAACTAATTTGGATCTTCAAAATTTTGAGGCACATTATGTTAATAAAACCCATCTAAGTCAAGTCTATTGTGCATTGCTTCAAACAGTAATAGGATATTGCATTAGCATATGGAGAAATGCTAGTAAAACAAAGTTTCTTGAGGTGGAAAGAGGACGACGCTGTCTCCTTAAGGTCATGTTCTTTAAACCATTTAGATTTTCTACTTCGGATCTGTGTTCTTATTGTGATCTACTTTCTGTGAGAAAATTATTTATTTTGCAAGTTATTTTAAAATTACATAAATCTTTTCCTAGAAATTTATTCATGATAATGTACCTAAAAGAAGAGTTAAAGTGGCTCATTGTCAAAACATGAGGTCCAAGTTTTCTAAGCGTCATTTTGAATATCAGTCTGCCAACTTAATATATCCTCTAGAATTGCAAGAAGTTAAGTCGAGAGTATTCAAATGAATTGAGTACTTTAAATTACGACGCACTGAATTCTTATTGCTCAGTACAACGTATACATAGTATACCTTGTTTTGTCTGTTTTAGTTGTAGGTAGGTGTAAAGTAAGTGTTCTAACAAGTAAGATATAATGGATCTTAGCTGAAAGGTATATAATGTATGCAAGAATTATTAAATAAAGGAGTCTAACACCAACTGTCGCACCCTGCCAGACAAAAGAATGGTGAAAGACGGCAGTCAATCGTCAATCAATCTTATCTTTTGATGCTAGTGAAAAACAATACAGCGGTCAGTTGTCATACTCATTGTAAGACTCAAAGTTCAGTAGTGTAAATCCTGAAATTACCTTTGCTCGTGGTCCACTAATGTACCAACAACGTCTGGAATGTCAGCCGGCGGAAGGTCTTCGTCTTCCGGGTTTAATCGACGGAGCACCAAAGTTAATAGGGCGGTAGCGTTGTGAGCACGTTCCTGGACTTCCATATCTTCGCTGCAGAGCAATGGTCTCATGCCCGCTAGTGTTTCACGGACCACCTGAGAATTAAATAACATATTAAATTGCATAATGATATCTTATGTCTTCGCGATTGTTACACATTAAATTAAACTATTTTAATACGGTTTAAAACGTTACGGTTTTTCGGTTTACAACACAAAGCGTTTTTTTTTATATCAACCTATACTGTCGCTCCTCCATTCTCTACAAAACGTACTAAAATAGTTAAATAATTATGAATTGTAGCTACTAATATGCAGATTCATTCATATCGAGTGGGCTACGTTGTAATCGATTACTGGATCTACTGGCAAATATCTGTTTGGACCACAGAGGTTCCTAATATAACCAGTGTCGCCATCTTAAGGACCATTATCAAAGCGTAACTTAATTAAGATGGCAAAGGTGTTGAAGGTTTTATTAAGGCCCGCGTCCATTACGGAGCAGAGTCGAGCCGCGCAGACTTTCCCTTGAGTTGCTACCATATTTTGTATAAAACCGCGTCCTCCAGCCCGGAGTGAAAACGGGCAGAGTGGGATCAGCTTGGCGAGTAGGTCGTAAGGCGACTTTCTTCGGCTGACTTGTTCGACGCAGCGCGGAATCATGAGCGAAACAAACTGAGAGATTGGTATGGCCTCGTCCCGCTCACACTTATGCTCTGGGTACGTGTCTTGACGCGGCGAAGCGGGGAGATCGACTCCTCCCTGGCTACATGCTATAACTCACTGCGATCGCGGGCTGCAGCTGGGCAGCTCGCTCGTACCGCAGCAGCAGCTTGGCGGCCAGCTTCAAGGCCGCGTGCACGCACACAGCGCGCGCTACCATGTGGCCGCCGCCCACGCCAGCGCATAACGTTAGCGGGGAGATCGACTCGCGCATTACAGACTCCTCTCTGGAAACAAAACCACTACACTATATCTCGCAATCTTCAATCGATGCAAGTTCAGTAGAACTTCACTTGGCATTTTTACCCTCCGACAAATAAAGAGGGAGACTTAGATGAAGAGATGAAGTTATAAACACATTGACCGCTTCAATCCAATCGGTCACTTCGTCCTCCGCTTTGTGCCTTACATACATATACCGCCTTCAGTGGGAAAAAAGGAAAAAAAATGGTGACGACGGTTTGTTCTCCACACGCATAACGGATTCGAATTTACCATGAGATTTTGTTAACAATCTTATGCCTGCGACGTTAAAAAAAGCTCATGGTAGATGTCACTGGATACTCACTCGCAATACTCTCCGAGCACAAACGCAGCAGCGTACAAAACCTCCCTGGAAGCGGGCCCGGGCGAGGAAGCAGCGCAGCGTGCACATATCGCGGCACACTCCCGCGCTGCGAACGCGCGCACGTCCGCTACTCGAGCCCCTACTTCTGTTAGCTGACGAGCTAGGATTATACCTGGAAATTTCAAAAAGTTAGCTATCTCATAGTTTGACAGCAAGCGTTGTACCACGCCTTGGGTATTAGCGGGGAGGTGGGGGGAGTGGGAAAGAAAGAACATGAGATTCGTAGTTGCAGACAGATCATACGATATCGAATTAAATTTTTTTGATACTGTAACTTATATATGTATATATTTAATATGTATCTATTTTTTGATACTGTGTACGTATTGTGTGTATGTGTGTTTTTTTGTTTTGTAACTGTATAATATATTAACGAGTATAATTATAACCAATACCTGTTTATGTTAGCTAAGTACAATAAAAAAAAAAAAAAATGAACTGGGACTTTACGACCTATCTATTTTATCTCATGTGCGTCTGACACTTCGCCCCCGTCTCGCCGCTCGCATACCTCAGGCGCAGTACAGCTGGTTTGGTCAAGCTATAGTTGGTTTCCAAACAGGCTAAGAACCCAAGTCGGGCGCAGTAGAGACAATCTGGCCAAGTGGTCATTTACAAGCAATGAAAACATCGCCTGCGAGTGTGGTGCATCTCCCCAAACATTGAGCCACCTTATGAAGTGCCCGGCGTGCCCCGACACCTGCACTCTGGATGACCTGGAGACCTATTTTTGAAATGTATGACATATTTGTCGCATGAAAATCGTTCGTTAACGAACGAAAATCATTCGATATCGAACAAAAATTAATTGAATTAACGATTTTGCGTGAGTCACACTTTTCAAAAATAGCACTCCTGTACAGGGCTACAGACAACGCTTGTACGGGTGGCCCAGCTCTGAGCATCAAGGTATATATAAGGTGAACGTCGACACGCTAAGAAGTTGATTGCTTCGTCCAAGCACATTTTCTCAGTTACATCTTCAACGCTTCAAAGTGCAGAGGCTTTAGTTTAGTCTTCAGGGTTTTTATTTAGAGTGCTCTAACATTGAAATCAAATAAAGCAACCCGATAAACTGATATTAACCGATCTTACGTAACCGACCTTCTTATGAATAAAGAAAGTATAACTTCAATCTACAAATGTTCGTGAAAATATATTATATTTAAAACACATGGAACTGTTGAAAATGTTCTTAGAACGGCTCGGCCAAGAAAAACCTCTCCCAGAGAAGATACTCTAATCGTTCGTGTTGCTAAAATAGACCCGTTTAAAGGCTCCAAACAGGTTTATTTCGCCTGATAACCTGAAAACGTCTCGTCAAGACAGATACGCCGAAGATTAGTGGAAGCTAAATTGTTTGGAAGAACCTCTCGAAAGGTACCGCTTCTTACCAAGCAACACCGAGAGAAGCGATTATTATTCGCTAAAAAATATGTTAATAGGACGGTACGAGAATGGGAAAAAGAGTTATTTTCAAAAATAAATATGGTAAATTCCGATGGAAGCTATGTATGTATACTATTAATTACAAATACACAAGGAGTATATTCAAGCACGGTGGCGGTAACATTAAAGTTTGGGTGTGTTTAATCGGATGTGGAGTTGGACCCGTTCGAAAGATTGAAGGTACAATGGATCAATGGCAATACAAAAATATCTTAGAGCACACAATGATTCCCTACTCGGACGATCATTTGCCTGTAACCTGGATCTTTCAGCATGACAATTAACCTAAACACACGGCCAATAGTGTCAAATGTTTCCTTAGCGAACAGCGTGTATCCGTTTTAGACTGGCTAGCAAATAGTCCGGATTTAAACCCGATAGAAAATCTCTGGTATATTGTTAAAAAGAGTCTCAAACAAATGTAACACCAGTCAAAACGAACTACATTTGTTGAAGCATAGAATTCAATTGGCTAGTCAACTAAAAAATAAATTGTGTATATTATATATTTTATTGATAGAATAGACTATTTCGGAGATACAATTTAAACGAAAAAATTCTTAAAATTATATTTATTTTGTTATTTAATTTTAAAGATTTTATAGTGATGACGTCACGCCGCTATAATGGCCATTTCGAACTGCAAGAAAACAAAAATTACTAAGGTATTAAAAAATATATATGTCAGTGTCAAATGTCAAAGTCAAGATGGACCGCGAGCCCCGAGTTGGTTTCTTGTTTGTGTACAATCGCCAAATAATTAGGTACCCCATTTCTCGTATCTATTGCATATTGGCCTGTTTATTGGACTTTACTGCAGTCTCTTCATCCGTTTACATCAGATTTTTCAATAATTGGACACCGCTTCTTCTTTATAATGTATGAATGAATGTAATTAGGTTATGTTTACTTGAACAGAGATGACATTTGAAGCGCTTAGTTAGCGCTACCAAACAAAAAATATTTATTCACTACGCTGTGCTGCCAACCTAAAAAAATTAAATGTGAATAGCCGGAAGTTATCCGGCTACGTCATACGTGAACCTTGCTAAAAAATGAAAGTCATTGGGTTTTCTGCGATTTTCATAAAAAATACTTGCTTATCTAAAGATCTGATTAATGTAATCTGTTCCCTAAGCCTATTCCTCGAAATGGTTTACGAATTAGACATTTTCATGAAAATGTATGAAATTGATTGAAACAATGCCACGTAATTATAACTATTGGTAGGCTGTGGATTTGGTAGAGTGATTTTATTATACTTTTTTTTTGTTGTTGTTGTTTCCATTTAGTTGACCATTATTGTTCATACCTTAAAAGTTTTAAGTTAAAACTGATTAAAATGTTTGTCCGTAATGTAATATTGAAACTGCACTTGTGTAGTGGGATTTATATTGTTTTTCTAATAAATGATAAATCGTTGACATATTGTTGTCCTATTTATTGTTTAATTTAAAAAAAAACGATTGCGGTGAAGTGTCTTACATAATGTCAAGGACCGTTGGTAGTGTTTCTAATTATACCACCACCACTGTATGAATTCCCGCCAAATTTGACAGCTATCGCATTACCAAGATGAGCGCTATATGCTGTCAAGGTGCGCGCGTCCCTATTTACTCTACATACCAGCAATAATATTGTAATAGCTATATAACATTTGTACTCCAATCCAAGCTTAACTTGCTACATCTGTCACAGATAGATAAAAAGCCATTAAGATTATACATAACTCACCATGTTTAGCACTTGTCTCCATCTCAGTGAGCTCAGCTAACACCGTGACGTACCACTCAAAATCAACTACATGCTGGTAGTTATTCTGAGAACAGATCTCGATCATGCGCGTCAACAGCTCGTCTCGGTACAATGTTCCTTCAGCTCGCTCCATATGCACCATGAGTTTTTTCACTATTTCCATTAGATTTTTCTTTGACACCTTTACAAATAAAATAGACCAATTTAATGTGATAGATAGCTATTACACACTATAGAATAAGGACTTTTTGTGAGTCAAAATAGGAACAGATTAGCTACTCGTATCATAACAATTTTTGTTTTTTTTTTATTATCTTCGACCGTATTCTGTTACTCTTATCCTTTGTCCAATCCCTCCATAAGATCGTCACTTGTCGGAGTACAAAAGACGCGGCACGGTTCTATTAGGCCTAAGGACGAAAAATTGTTCACAAAGAGGCGATATAGATCCAATGATAACTCGGGCACACCCCGGATACTCCATACAACAGCGGCGAGCTCGATACCTATTACTACTATGATTCGGTCGGTGTTATTCGTAGGGTTGGTGATTTACCGAATCTGTGTCATAATCGTCGCAACGGCCGCACGGCAAAAGATGTCGCTTTTGCCTTGCATTGTTTTGCTCTCAATTATTACCCTATAACTGTGCGGTGAGGTATTATGTTTCGGGTGGGAGAATGTGAGTGTCCGTTCTGTTTGTTAGTACTATTGCATGCCCATGGGCGTATTACGTAGCATTAAGAATGGAGATGGTGTTATGCTATGGTATTATGAAAAGTTATACCAGACTCATACAACCTGGTTCTCTTCAAAGCTAGAGTGAATAGGCTATTAATGAGTCAGCGAGCTCCATCATAAACCACTTCTGCACTCAACATCAGGTGGGATCGTGGACAATCGCTAGACATTTGAACAAAAAAAAAGAAAATCATATTTACCATTCCATAAAGCAGGCCCAACGCTCGTAGTCGGATGGACTCGTCCTTATCGTCCAGGCATGCCAGCACCAGGTCTTTATGCGCCTGCACCGACTTCGGGTGGGACTTCAGTATTCGAGACATAGCCAGTAATCCCAAGTACTTCACTGTATTAGGAAAATTTTAATTAAATTATAAAGTTGCACTGTTTGTTTTATTAACCAGATTCGAAAAATTGACATGTACATTACTAGTATAAGGGCGTGGCCAGTAGCGCGATAATAAGGCAATAGTTTCTAGCCCTAAAATGTCATTTTAATAGTCTAGCATGTCCTGGTGTTAACCTACAACATTTCCATATTCTAAACTATCAAAATTCTCTTGTTTAATATTAATTTTTTTATTGGGGTATATTAGATCATTATTGCACAAAAACAGAATGCGTATCGAACAAAATGCGGATTTAATGTATTACTTTATTTCCGTTTAGATTTGAAAAGGTTAATCAATAATAAAGATTTGTTTAAGTAAAATCATTTAACATCTCTTGATGATATGACTTAAAGCGTAGTTTTCTAAATTTAAATTAAAGGAAACTCACAGTTCTGGTCGCTGTCCTCAATAAGTATCCTCAGCTTCTGCACACACAACTGAACCGAGGCGGCGTGGCCCGGCATCCCCGAGCTGATGCTGATCAGCACCGCGATCACTGTGTTGATGCACTCGTACAACAGCGACATTGCCGACGTGCTGGAGGAAATACTCGCTTTGTATGAAGCCACTCTTTATTACAAAACACTCAAATCATGCGCTGTGATGGTCAGTTAGGAATTTTGTACTTAGGAAGTCTCCACACCTATAGACGCGGCCATCGGATAAGGATGTCGCCAATGCCATTCGCAACGATCGGCATCACATGGCAAAATCCGATTAGTATGGGGACTCCCTTTGACCACCAACCCGATCAGGAGCGTCAATATATATGAAGTCTCATCTTAGCTCAGGAACCGCTGTATTAATGACGTACAATCTTCCTTACTGTACCTTCTTCGTCCAAGTGTGTTTTTTCTAGTTGCGTCCTCAGCTTATGTTTCGGAGCTTAAGGAACGCTGTAAGTCATGGTCCTAGATTTGGCGGCACTGGTTATTACAATGGAGCGACTGCCGTCTGATCTCAGTAACCCTTTTTACAGGGAAACCAGACCAACACGAACTTGACCCGCGGTGTGTTGGTGGCTAACACTGTCAGATTTATTCAGGCTGCTTAAATGCATCTGACACAGCCTAACGACAGCCATATAACGTTAACAACCGGGACCAACGGCATGACGTGCCTTCGCTAGAGATGCCACGAAATGGCGACCAATCCCATACGGGTCGCGTCTCGCCGTCACTTGATACGCGCATACGCTATGGATAAGCGCGTCGCACTCTGCTATATAATAGTGCTCCTCCTATTGAGCTGTTGTTACATGAAGTGTATGTTAGTCTTTACCTTTTCTCTTTTTATTATTTATGTGATTTAACATCGGCAACCATCATACAAACGTCATATCAATCTGGTGTGCGACAGAGTTGACGCTCTATGAATTCGAAAAGTCGATGTGCAATCTAGCCGGGTTCTTATATATCAATGGTTCTTAAATCACTGCAATAAGGTCTTAATTGTAATGCAGTTTAATCTTTGTGGTTGCACTAATTCGTTGGCCACGGGTTACAGCACGAGTCGTATAGTATGACAGTACCTAATGTTCACAGATTGTTCAATCTCTACTCCGTAGATGTAGAAGTGAAAATCAGACTCACTGGTTCAAACAAGCTTATAAAAATTTGAATTTTAAATTAAATGCTTATATTTTTCGTAACGAAATAATAAATATTTTCTCCTTCTCTTTGTCCTCTACAAACTGAACCCAAGATCCAAGCAATTATGATCGAGATTCAAAAGCCACCAATTATGAAAATATCACAAAGACAACCATGGACTTCAACTTGAATTAAGATTAAAATGTATGTACACAAAATACATCTGTCACGCCACGCATCATTACAACAAGCTTGGCGTAATATAGGTCACTATATCAAATCTAAAGACTATTATTATTGAAGCAAACTTGCTAGTGAATGCGAATTTTACACATGATTGATTTTTTTAATTAGCTTTAAGTGCTACAATGTAAAAGCTTGTATAAAAACAAAATTTAACCAGAAAAAGCAGTGAAAGCAAACAGCCCATTCCCAGTCATCAGACCCATCTTATTACTCTCGACAATCCATATCAATACAATATTGAAAAGCTATTTGAAACCATAATCCCTTTTCTATATACCTGATAGCTAAGCAACATTAATGTTTATTATTATTCCTTTCACCCCATAGATGCCAAATTAAATACTTCCAGTGTGTCAATTGACAATAACTGACTCACCTATGTATTAAATTAGTTAATGGTTCTATCAGTTTCTTGCCAAGTCGAGGCTCTAATGGGGTTAAGGCACCAAACTGCAACAAACACAATGAAACTACATAAGACTAGCTCCTGTTGTGACAGCAAGTAACTAATGGAGTAGGTAGTGAAATAGCAATTTCTGCACTTTCGATATTAATTCACAACATTCAACATTTTTTTAATGTTGTTCTATAAATCTGTTGATATTTCGGTTTTATTGTTTAGCAGCAAAAATAATATAACATGTGACTTGTGCCAGATTTTATAAGTGTTTTATTATGTGGGAAATCTTGTATGTACTTCAGGTTTATCATAGGGTTTTTTTTAGCTTTAATAGCAAAATACAAGATCTTGACAACAAAACGACAGAGCACGGCGACTGTTTATGCTATGCTTGAAGTGCGTGAGCAGTACGATATGAACACGCATGTATCACTGGACTATACCTACAGCTCTCTATTTACAATGTAAGGGCTCGTCTACACGGATCCAGTGCTGGCAACCCAGTAGCGAAATTATCTATGTAGGCGCGCTCATGGACACGAAATTGTTTCTGTGTGTGAGTAAATTTCGTGTCAATGAACGCTACTGTCTAAACCAGCCCTTAGCATAAACAGTCACCGTACAGAGCAAATTGCTTTTGCATCCATGACTGAAACTTCTACTTTGGAAATTTAAAAACTATGGATATTTGCATGAGGATATTTGCACGAAAATGATAAACCCTAAAATGTGTATAATAACTTTTAACGAAAAGTCTGTTTAAATAATGGTGAGGTTTAGTGATGAGTCTAGCTGCTAAACTCTTTGTTGATGTTTTTAAAGATACCTGCAAATCAGATCTATGAGGCTTTGAGTTATCTTTCTGCCGATGTCTGGTTCATACTGTGTCATTAAACCAAACTGCGGAGAATCAACATGCAACATTAGAGTACATTATTGGGAATATTCTGTGCCATTTTTAGCACGCCTATTGTTAATTCATATATGTCAATAGTAAAACCCAGTGTGTGTTGATTTACACTGCTGCAGAACTCAGAAGAAACATATTACTTTTCAGATTGAATAACCTAATCAACTTTAAGACACAGAACACAAGTTCTTTAAAGTTTTAATGTATTCGTAGTTTATGAATGACACAAAATTATTATATTGGGATGACCTTTGCGGCAGTATAAATCAAGCACTAGCTTTAACTGCCATGTGACCAATAAAATTATAAAATTGTGATGAGTTCCAAAAGGTATCTAATCCACTTATTCATTATAAAATTAACAAATATTTTAGTTTTTTGTTCAAATTTCAAAAAAGCAGATAGAAATTAACAAAATATATTTTATTTAAAACATGCTACTAAAATACACTACAAAAAATCTTTATTACCCATAGACAAAAACAAAACATTATATATGTACAATAACAACAACCTATGGATCATATATAGGCAATTTTTTATATAATTCAGACAACAAAATACTATTATTAAAATATTTGTTAGATTTTATAAGTAAGGTGGTATTTAAAAAGCCATTAATTAATTTGTATGGCATTTTTAGGAGTACAATTCTCAATACTTGAACAATTTACATTAATGCATCACATAGCAGTTGATAACTAGTTTATCAATGTTTTAGAGAATAACAGAATATTGGTGTGATATATTTTATCTGACACACATATTAATACTTCATTTAAGATAAGTATAGTTTTATAACTATGCTCTCTCTACTCTATATTTGTGGCTGCATATTTTATATTTTTATATAATTTAAATGTAGCTATGTCCAGCTTGGTACTAGCCAGAGTGACTATTGTGCCACTCCCCAATCACAGAATATAGATTCACTAGTATGGGTTTTACATTAACAGAAATAAAGGTATATATTTATCAAGCTAAAACATACCAATTTAATAATCTTGATAAGCATCCAGTTATTGGTAGAAGTTGTCATTAATTTAAAGAAGACGGGGGCTAGAGACAAGTAATTCTTGGGATTTTTCCGTGCCAGTTCACAGACCACATTCACAGCAGCTGATTGAACACCTATAACAGATAGAACATATTTATCTTTGTTCAAACAATTTTTTAGAAGTGCATGACATTGAATATACAGACATATTCAAATTCATGTCTAGATAAAAACTTTTCAAGTACACCTTCAATTCTCACATATCTCAAAAGTAAATAAATAATAACAAAGTTGATGTTTGCTACAAAAATTAAATAATTCCATATTTATTACACATAGCAGGATTAGAAATCTATCCCATCATCATTATTATTATATTTAAAATATGATGATGTATAGAGTTCTCTGGACTCTAAAGCACAACCCAATAACAGTTATTTTGTGTTAGCTGACAGAAACATTGTTAACAGCAAAATTTTTACAAGAGCAAAGTAGTGAATGTTTTCTAAAACAAGAAGTTTTTTTTGTGATATATATGTATAGGTAGGTATGACTCCCATTCTAGGTTATATTTTGTTGTATCTTAAGCAAGTTAGCTATTGAGACCAGCATCAACAATTCATAATAATTACCTGGATCAGGGTCTTCTAACTTCTCTTTTAATTTAGGAAAGGCAGGCCTCAATGCTTCTGGATATCTTAAAAATACCTTGTACATCATAAGCACAGCTTTCATTCTTAGATATGGTTTTGTTGAGCTCATCTGCAATTTGTTATATCGTAATATATTTACAAACAATTAATTATTGAAAACAAATACTGGTCATTGCATCTTATTTATTATTTGTGATAACAAAAATACATGATTTCAACATTCATGACACATTATTTGTATGCCTTTATAAGCCTATAGCTAATATGAAAGTTTGTTACACAATCATGAAAAATGCATGTACAGATTAAAATGGAATTTGGAACATGTGTAGTTTATAACCCAGATAACTATTAGGATACTTTTTATTCCTTTTTCTACAGGATCTTATCCATATAAGGCATATACAAAATAGATATTCATTCAAAATTATATGTATAAAGTGCAATCACTGTAATTTTTTAAAGTTGAGATAGAAAAAATTTGATAGTAATAATTTTCAAGCTGTCAATGATAATGTTCAAAAGATTTAACAAAGATATGGTGACAAGTTTCAAAAGGAACCCTCCCCTACTTATTAAGAAATAAAAAAATCACAAAATAAAGCTTTTACACAGGTTGTTAATATTTGGCTATCAATGAATCCAAATTGTAAACAATACTTACCAAAGTCATGATATCATTGGCAAGATCTCTTGCTAAATCATGAGAAATAAAACAACTAAGTCCACTAAGGGCCAGCCCCGCTTCATACTGGTTCTGAGCATTTAAATCTTTTCGGATCATGTTTGTAGTCAACATAAGCAACTCCGAATCTGCATGGAATGACTGACTAGCAGCCAGATACCCAATCCTCTTGTATGTGAATTTATTGGAACTCATAACTTCTATAATGTTGAATATAGCCCATGATATATCATATCCTAACATTTGCAGCTGAAAAAGAGATAATTTAAAGTATATTAATTTCTATGAAACCAGCCAGATACAAATAGTATAGCCAAAGAGATTTTATTACAAGTTCATACATACAATATGCGAAAAGACTTTTTCCCCAACCTAATATGTTACAATATCTAATAAAAACATTAAGTAAGTGGACTAAGTTGTATGGAATTTCTTACTAGTGCATGGCAATCAGACTTTAAAAAAAATTATCTTTAAAATATTATGATTTGTTTCTCATCACAAATTGTAACAGTAATCTTCAGGTGTAACATGTTAAAGAATTAAATATTTCAGGCATTTAGTTTAGCTGAAATTGAGTGCAGTATGAAGCTGACAGAGTGAGTGTCCCGACCATCACACTGCTTTAGTTATTAATTTGACATAGAAAACAACTGTAATCTATTTATTTGTTTGGATTATTATTAAACATTTTATGAGCTATCAAACCTCATATGTTTTTAGTGTATTATTATATTATAGTTGAAAAATTTTCACGAAAAATGGGACAAAATATTCAGACAGTCACCGTGGAATGCCCCTAAACACAATGCTTATATGAAATGCAGCCCTATTAGGTGATCTGATCTGGTGAGCCTCTTCCAGGCTACAAAATGTGTCTGTGTTAAAAATACAGGCAAACTCTATTTATTAATTTATTTACACTTTCTTGCACACTGCAATATAGAAAATCCTTAACCCCTGGGCAGGTTCTACAGGAGTGGGATCTGTGTGATCTGAGTTATTATAATGAGTAACCAAAAAGGCCTATTTTCACTTCATGGAAAGTTATTGCATGCCCGATTTTGAATCTACAGACGAGGCCGTTACTACTTTAGGGGTGGGTAACGTTAATCAATAGGCTGGTAGTGGATAAGGATGGTTGTCAGCCATCAGACTGATTAAAGCTCAAAACGTGTATAAACATACTGTACTTACATATGTCAACTTTGCGACCGCGTTAGCTTTCACTGCAATGTTATCCTGCCGCAATTCTACTTTTATTTCTTCCATACATTGTGCTATGTACTTAGCCTAGAAACATAAAAATTATTTGTTAAACAATAAATAAACCATGTCAGTGATTCCGTAAATTATAAAAGTGTTTAAAGAGTAGCAAATACCTCATTATCCTTGTTATTTCGTATTCCCCGTACTAAATCTGTGAGATTTTTATCGAACATTCTTTCAAAATTTCCTTTGACTTTTTTCAAAGCCATGATGACGAATTGTCTTCTGTTGTCATTAAAGTAAAATCCTGTACCTTGTAACAGTTACAAAATAATAAATTAGACAATGATTTACCGTAATCTACTCTCTGATTTTCATATTCGTAAGCAAATCTCTACGAAGAAAATGGATTAGAATTATAATGACAGACCACAAAATAGAATTTTGACTGGTTGACAGTTGATGCCATGTTGGCATTTGGCAACCAATGGCATCTGTCACTTTTTTTTTCTTTATATACGGCTCTTATTTTTGTATTTAGCCAGTGACAAGTTAAAGTTGTTTCATGAACCTAGTGTTGTTTAGTCAAACCACTAGGTTCCGACGTAAACAGACGGAAGGTATGCTATTACTTAGAGTAGCAAAAACACACACATGCAAAACTATGCAGCCTGGGCTGTATCTAGTCTAGGGTAAGATGTTTACGATAATGCTCCTCCCATGATTTTAAGAAATGTATGAATGTTGTGTGGAGTGCCGAGTGCATGATCTGAGATCATTTATACGGTATTCTACTCTATTATTTTTAGTATTCACCGATCCAACAACATAGCTTACAAAATGGCGTCACGGCCAAAAATTGCCATGCTTTGCATAATATCTATGTGTGAGTGAATGTTGCTACAGGTGTAAAAAAGAGATATCGCCATATAGATCCGAATACGTGAGAAAAGGATAACAACAATTATTTGCTACATCAGTATAACTATTATCTTATGTTCCGTCTGTTTACGTCTTATATGTCTGTTAGTCAAACAAGTTTTAAGTCAACTCAGTAGTTATGTCAAGTCAAGTCGAGTCAGAAGTATTAAGTTAAGTGAAGTGGTAGAAAAAACTGCACTTAGCGATTTCCAGGAGCTTTTGGCAACAAGCAAGATAATCATATAAATCGAACACTGTATCACTTCCTTACACTCACGCTTAATAACGAACACTTTGCCATCCCTTGGCCTGCTTTATAGGTCAATCGAGCCGAGCAATTTTCTGAGCTATTGTGCTTTGGGGCTCGATTGACCCAGACCGTTTTGGCTCAAAAAGTTAATATTTACACGACACTGACCCCCATATTCTCAAACGTTTGCTCAAACTCGACTCAACCTTACTCCAACTCATTGGTATGTGTTCACACGTGAACAGAAAACCATGACATCTGCGACACACTTAAGATGCGGTTAAAGTACAAGCTGCATCGGCACCAAATCTACATCACTGCAACCTACTTCAGATGCGAGCGAATTGCATGCTGCATCGGCAGTTACACCGACGGCACACCAGTACCAGACAATCAATGTGTATAGTCTCTTAATTTTGTATGTATAGTAATATTTTTTGTAATAAAGTTAGTGTTCATTTGCGATTGGAGTTGTTATTTTCTCTCCTCATCGTACCCCACTGCGGCCAAGACACCCTAAGCCGTCACTCTGATCGGTCCTGTGAGCCTGCAGGATCGGCAGTGGGTTCTCCAGTACACTCCGGAGGTGGTGTGACAGTACACCAGAGTAACCTCTGTACCAGCCCCCAGTACCACTGGTGGCGCCATTCATCACTTGAGACCATTGGAGGCTCTCATCCCTTCCTGAGCCTCCCCTTGCTCTGAACGTACGGATTCAGTAGTGAGGTGGACATCTCCAGTTACAGCATTCCCCCACTGCGGCCAAGACTACCTTAAGCCGTCATCCTGATCGGTCCCGTGAGCCTGCGGGATCGGCAGTGGGAACTCATTTCCTGTGTACATTGCACTACGTACACAACACCCTTTCCCTACCCCCTATCCGTCTGTAACCGTAGGTCGCATGGTTACAGATATCGTGCACTATCTATATATTTATCTACTACACCGTATGGTTAGGGCTAGGGTTAGGATATACATACATACACACATATCCACTTACACATTATACATTTTCCACATCCACAAGGGTGTTAGTAGGAATAGGAGGAAACCTTAGGGTTTTGTACGTATAACGTCGTTTTCTAGTATCACGGTACGAAAAAGTGCCTGGCTGGTATAACTATATCTTAGGTTTGTATTTTTGTTCGACAGAACTTTCCTTTACATGCAATACTGAATTATTATTTTTTGGATTCTACACCAATCCAAAAAAAATATTCAGTTTTACTGACCTTGGGTAAAGATCGGTCGAGTCGACCGTAAAAAAAGACGGAGGTCCATTGTTTGTCAGATTTTTCAAAATTTTAACATTCTGAGTACTTATTATCTATTCTAAGATAGCTAGTCTTCAATAAAATATGTGTATTCATTGCTTTTAATGAAATTTGTAAAACAAAAAAATATATACTTTGCATCAAAAGTATATATTTTTTTCGTATGAAATTCCGCTCATCTCGAAATTGTAATTTATTTTTTATTCAAAAGTTTACTGTGGCAGGATAGTATTCTTTGTTTTAATTACAGAACTAGATAGATGCAGATAGATTATAAAAAAACAAGGCATATATATATAGTAAAATTTTTATTTTAAAAATCATTATAGTACAAAATTACGGGGACAAAAAAAAAATATTTTCCTTCCACCCGTTACTGCAAAAGAACCACTTAATATATCGTTATCAAAACAGTTTCGTCGTTAAGGTCGATTATCTGTGAACAAAAAGAAATTTTACGTGTTATTGTAAACCTACACTCGAGGTGTAAACAACGCTATAACTAAAACACTTAAAACCCGCGCGCGCGCGCGCGCGGGTTTCCAATCACAGTGGCGCAGCGGTGGCGGGGGGGCCAAAGCAGGTGAAGCACTGGATTGCCGGCACTGGATAAACCGGGTAAACCAGCCATTAGTCTCACGAGTCTTAAATTGGCTCAGTTGTTCCCTTGTTGCGTACGTTGTACGTGGTTTTAACACTTGTTTCTGCCGTGTTTAGAGGTGATAGTAAAGGCCCATATCGACAGTGAAGTATCAGTATAGGGTACCGTTTTACCCCTTGAATACGGAACCCTAAAAATAAAAAGGGCTAGAATGGACTTTTATTCATGGCCGTAAAACCTATTACTAAAAAAAGTAAACGTTAGCGTTCAGATAACATTGTCAATGTCAAATTATCTAATTCCTGTCATATTAGTAATTGATTGTTTTGTAATTTTGTACTTAAATATTTTGGTCAATAAAACCAATAAAACATTACCAACATTCTGCAATTAATTATCTCTGATCCGAAATAAATGACGAAATCGTAATAATAAAATCAATATTACATTCCTGAATAAAATGATTATATTCCTAAGTGAACTTCAAAAAGACCATTTGAGTTTACTTCAGAAGCATTCCACACAAGGTTCTGCACTATTTTGTATTGTGTTGTGTTTGAATTGTATAAAATATTGTAACTATGGAGACCTTTGTCCAGCAGTGGGACAATATAGGTTAATAAAAAAAATGGATTACATGATAATATGGGTTTAAGAGTACATAGGTATTTGTATTGTATTGTTTTAATGTTATATTTTTTTTGCATTTCAGTTTTAATAGACTTTTGTAAACTGGCTATAGACTATTTGAATAATGGATTAAATAACAAAAAGTACTGCATTGCAGCAGGTATGTATTTACAATTTACTAGTTGTACTGCGCGATTTCACCCGCCCATATTATAATAGGTTGGGGAAAAAGTTTCTTCGCATTTTTTAACAAAATTCCATCGAGATATATGTACTAACGTACTAGAGAAGACACCGCACTTGCTTACTTTGTCCTGTTCACTGCGGTGATCGCTCCGCAACTCACTTAGTCGCTTGCTAGTTGTTTCGGGCCTTGTGCTTCTGACAATTAATAATCAAAACCACTGTCAAAATCTTTAAAAATGCATTGATGTGCAACACAGCAAAATGCAATGAAATAACTTTTCGTCATTTCATCACTGTTTTAAATGTAAATAGGACCAAAATAATTGCCACTCGCCATTTTAAATCATTCATCATAGACTAACTAATACACAGTAAATATATATATAAATGTATATAGGTCGTAGGTAGATTTGTTTGACTGACATAATGCCAAGAGAATATTATGTAAATACAAATGTTATGTGATATAAAGAGAAAAGTAATTAGGTACTAAAGACAAAGTTAGTCTGATAGTGAAAACTGTATTTAACTAACATGTTCCTAATATAGGTACTTCTAATCCAAATTCAAATTGTACATTTTTGTTTTTTTTAAGTACCATATTTCATGAATGTTTATATATTCATTAAATATATGTATTCATTAAAATCGGTTTAGTAGTATTATAAATAGAGAATTCAATGTGTTTCAGTAACTTGGAAAACTAGTTAATTATTAACTATAGATGTAGGCAGCATAATTGTAAAATATACCATTAAATGCATTTTGTTTGATTTGTAAATAAGAGATTGTTATTTAACCAAGATGGATAGACAATAAATTACTGGTTACTGATAAATCTTAATGAACTTCAAACGAAAATGGTCTTAGATTTGCCAAAAAAACTTACACCACGTCAAATAGACAAAAAATAACAAAACTCACATTGTTTAATTATTAAATTTTTTTTTTTTTTTTATTATTTTGGAACCACATAGGTAAAATACCTACATTGTCCATTCTGTACCATACCTGCCATTATCTATAGGGCAGACATCTTTGAAAAAAATACATGTTTGAAGCAAATGTAGCACTGCATTTTTGAATTTTGTTTTGAAATGTGTTTCTGCAGCAGCTATAATGATAAATTACCAAAAATGGAACACATACATATATCTCGATGGAAAACTTACTACTACTTATTTATAATTAACTAGCTGTTTCCTATGTTACACAGGGTGAATGTAGCTTTCCAATAGTGAAAAAATTTTTGAAATCGGCACAGTAGTTTTTGAGTTTATTCATTACAAACATACACACAACAATACAAATCTTTCCTCTTTTTAATATTAGTGTAGATTAAAGCCTTGTCGTGCGACTGGTTTTGTGTTTGCAATTTTGTCATACAAAATGCTTATTTTTTTGGTTCAGGAGACACGGCTTAAGATATACATTTTCGTTACAATATGTGCCACCACTGGCATACACCTATTTCATAAGAATTTTAAGATGCAAGATTAAAAGAAAGATTCATCCTGCCTTTAAATTTAGCAACAGTTTCTAATACAATAAAGTGCAATATTTAACTAGTAGTTGCATTCCACTGCGACATTCACAAAAATATATGGTAGACGTATAGGGTGGATTTTTTATTAAGTGCAAATATTTTGAAGGACTGTTTATTTAGGCCAGAAAAAAGTACTAAGAGCAACATTTTAAAAGTCTACATGCTAGTTTTTTTTTTACATTTTCCTAACAAAATTAATTTCAATTTTTTTATAATGGCTGTAAGCGCACTAGATAACTCATTCATCGTAACAATCTATTATTTACCTCCCCCCAAACTACTTACGAATGTAATTTATTTGATATCTTTCTCATTTCATTTGTGATAGACAGAGACAAGATAAGTTTTACAACTTCTGCCAGTATTGCCAGCAAAATGGAAGTAAAAGAAAAGAAAAATCATTACAGGATGTCTGAATTATTACTATTCCGTAAAACATAAAAGTTCGATTTTTTTCGAAAACTAGCATGTAGAACATTATGAAAACAACATAAATCTGTTTTATAATATTTGATAATTTAATTAAAAGCTTTACAACAGGAGAAAAAAGTAAAATAGATTTAAAATCATTTAATTACATAATGACCCTCGCTACTGCCATATGATAAAATGTTATTCTGGACAAAGAATAAAAATTATTCGTAGTTAATTGTATTTACCTAGTAGTTGCCTCTTTTCTGTTTTTAGATATTAGTCATCCCAATGCGAATAGTGGCTAGTGTACCATATGAATATTGTGAACCTATATGAATTAATGTACTGGAACTTAGCAATAGGCTCTTTAGAGTAATTGCTGAATTACAATTCTTTAAAGTGCATTTTTTACAAAGTTATCTTTTTCAGAGAAGCTGGGCGTGTCATTCACGGTTGTACAGAATCTTGTACATGCTTTATTGTACCTTATTATTGAGGCTTGCAAGCACAATGTAAGCTACAGTTTTACTTATTTTACTTGATTTATCAGTTGCATACAATAGGACTAGTTAATCCCATCAAATCAACTAAATGGATCAATAAGTTGTTTAATTCGGCCTCTACTGCTTCCGATGTCCAGTGGTTAGAGTACTTTGTTTAGTTGTTTCCAGTTTGGATATGTCTGATAATAATGATGATTCTGTGCCTCAAAAGGTATGTTACACCGTTGGTTCTTGCTGCTATTTGGTAGTTGTTAAAGGAACCACGTCAGAGGCCGAAAGACGGCTCCGAAAAACTCTGACACCAGGGTGTACATGGTCAATGACCACGTATACTCGATATGAATGAATAAATTATAGACACAGGTTACATGCTATCATTCTGGTCAGAATGTAAGGAGAATTAATGTCTAAGTGGTACATGCTTTCTGTTGTCATTCAGAGTTATCCACAGAAATAAGATTAGGTAGAAGTGCCATGTGTCGGCCAGTTAAGCCTCTCGAGTCTTTTTTACTTTATATGGCGAGGCTTAACTTTGGCATACAGAAAACGCCCACATGGTACTTCTACTTAATCTTATTTATGTGAAGCTATCATTCTGGTCAGTATGATGGGGAATTAACGTTTTAAGTGGTTGATTGATGGACTCATGGTTCAGAGTGACGAAATTTGTTTTTTAAAAAACTTATGCGCTGCGCTTATTTTTGACGTGGGTGCACTTCGAGGAATAAATTCATAATATAATATTTTAGCACATTTATGTTTTTAAGCGCAAAAGTGAAAATAAATAATTAGTGATTCAATTTCATACTTTTTCAGTTATCAGAACCAGATTTCAAATCCTCACTGGCCATTGCTGGCTTCTCGGGCGAGCAACAAGATGTTCTGGTCAAGTTATATTCTACAAAGAAAACTGAATTATCGATTAACTTAAATTTACTGCAGCAAAAAGATCAAAGTTACCAAGATTTTACTTGGAGATTTGAAATTCAGGTAAAACGAACAACATTTTGATGTTATCATATAAAATTGTCCAAAAAAAGTTGATGATGCAATCAGGAATAATTCTGAAGTAGTACTAGACTAGAGTAGTAACTAATGCATAGGTTTCAATTGCATAAAAAATAATTAGTTCTCCTTTTTAATAATAGATGGGCACTCCATAAGTCGAATATACTTAATTACATACTGAAGCCCTATTTTTAAAAAGTATGACTCACACAAACCGGTTAGTCGAATGATTTTCGCTCGGTATCGAACAAATCTAATCAAAAATATTTATTTATTCATTTGATATAATTGGTGAGTCGAACGATTTTATTTCAAAATTTATAAATTTACAGGTAGCATCGAAAAGTTGCATCGAAGAAATCATACCAATGATTGCTATGGATTTTGTGGTAACTACACCAAAAAAATTTGGTCAAACAGAAGAAGTATATACTCAAAAAAATTATAACAAAAATATATCTCCTGTTCATATAAATTCTAGTATTCAAGAAGCAAAAGCATCTAGTCATTGTCAGAACATAGTAAATCATCATTTGCTGCAGTGTGATTTACCAAATTTAATTCACATGACGAATGTATTAGAACAAGCATTAAAAGAGTCAAAGAGCCAACATGTGCGGCAAGTGCAAAGAGCATTGTAACTGAAGTGTCCATAGTGTATTATTTGTTTGGTAATTATGTTTATAAATTATGTATTAAAATTAGTAGTATAATTAAAGCATAAAATTGCCATGCTTGTCATATTTTACTCTTCTAGTGTTAATGAAAAATTTATATTGTGCACAGAATGTTGCGCAAAACGTTTTTTTTATGGGAAATTCCAAGTTTGATTTTTTTTTCTGTTGGTAGGAACTAGAATTAAAGTTTCTTATTAACTATAATAATATAAATATTAAAAAAATCCAATTTTGATTTATTTAAAAATATAATTAGAGATGAAATGGGATAGTGGATTGGCCGGATACCGGATATTAAGCTACGAGGCCGGAGCGCTGAATATCCGGTTACCGAATATTCGGCCCTTTATCGCGTTACATGTCGCAACCACGCGGTGAACGACATAGGAAATATTCAGGCGCGTTCAGGTGTTCACGTGAGTAGAGATTGGGACGAATCGGGGGCGTTAGAGTGTGTCAGTTCTTTTGTTTATTCCATTGTTTTTTTCACTTGACGTGGACAAGAAATGTCGTCATCAAGAAAAACGATCGCCAATTTGACAATATTTTGATTTAAACAGTGGCGATAGTAGTAGTAGTATAGCCCGAGCAGGAACATAAGAACCCTGCACTAGCGTCGCTACTGATCGCCTTTAAGGTGGCATTGTAACATGTTGTATGTGTCATGTCAAAAACAAACTTGACAATCCATTATCCATACTTACTTAATAATACTCAACATAATATTCTTAGATGAATAATTGGTCTCGCGCGTAGTGCCGCGGAAACCAATTATTCATCTAATATTATAAATGCGAAAGTCTGCCTGTTACGCTTTTACGGCCAACCCGCTGAACGGATTTTGATGAAATTTGGTATGAATATAGTTGAAGACTCGGGGTTAAACATAGGCTACTTTTTGGCGCATGCGGAGATGCGAAAACAGCTAGTATCATATAAAGAAATCGAAATCCATCCTTCGTTTTTTTTGCGTAAAATATGAGAACATCTTATAAATCCATCGAGATATATGTACTGACGTACTAGAGAAGACACCGCACGTCCTTACTTTAAACCAGGGATGTTGCGGATCCCGATTTTTTCACATCCGCGGATGCGAATGCGGATGCGGATTTTAAGAGGCTCACATCCGCGAATGCGGATGCGGATGCGGATGTTTCAGATCCTATATAAATATAGTACGTAAATGAAGATTAAAACAATGAAAAATTATTATAATCATTTTTATTAATGTATTACAAATTTTTACTATACTTAATACTTTTGTATTAAAGAAATAATTAACATGTTTCAGAATGAAAGTGAACAAATGAATTCCACAATTTTAAACTTCACTAATTAAACTTCAAAATTAAAAATAGGAGCATTATACTTAATAAATAACGAATATTTAACTACTACTTAATAAATAACGAAATAAAGAACGAATATTTTTATAAAACGATAACCTTTGCCTGCAATAACATAATTGCACTTACCTGGCGATTTTAATTTAATAAGCTGAGCTTAATATAAAGATTTTCCAATAAACAATTACAGTATAACTGTATAACACTATACTATATGTGCACTCAAAATATTTGTGTGTACGATGAGTAATCCACACCACAGCACAAACTAACACGTAATGATTTATTTACACGAAACAATTGATGCACCACAATAAACGCGTCGGATCTTACCACCTTTTTTTTCACTGCCATTGGTCATTGTCACGCGCGAACGGCACGCGCCATTCACAGGCCCCGCCCCTTTTCTTTCTTGTCGCAACTCGTATGACATCCGCATCCGCATGAAAATCCGCATTGATTTATTGCGGATGCGAATGCAGATGCAGATGTCGAAATCTTTGCGGAAGCTCCGCATTTGCGGATGCGGATGCGAATATTCGCAACATCCCTGCTTTAAACCATTCAACTGCGGTCAACGTGCCGCAACTCACTTATTCGCTTGCTAGTTGTTTCGAGCCTTGTGCTTCCGACAATGAAAAATCAAAAACACTGAAAATCTTTAATAATTGCCTTGGTGCGTGTTGAGGTTTTGTAGCAATAATTCAAGGAACACGGCAAAGTGCAAAGGAATAACTTTTCATCGTTCAAATTTTACTGTTTTAAATGTAAATACGACTAATAAAATTGCCGCGCGCCATTTTTAAATCATTCGTCATCGACTAACTAATTCGCAGTGAAATGTATGTACTTAGGTCGTAGGTAGATTAGTTTGACTGACATAATGTCAAGAGTATGATTATCTGTTTTAATGTAATAAATATTAAGTGAATATAAATGTTAAGTGATGAAAAGAGAAAACTAATTAGGTACTAAAGACAAACTTAGTCCGATAGTGAAAACTTTATTTATCTAACATGTTCCTGAAATAGGTACTTCTCCTAATCCAAATTGAAATTGTACATTTTGTTTTTTTACGTACTATATTTCATGAATGTTTTTTTCCCGCATATATCAAAATCGGTTTAGTAGATTTATAAATAGAGAATTCAATGTGTTTCAGTAGCTTAGAAAACGAGTTAATTATTAACTATAGGCGTAGGCAGCGTAATTCTAAAATATACCATTGAATGCCTTGTTATTTAACCAAGATGGATAGAAAATAAATTGCCAGTTACTGATAAATCTTTAATAAACTCCAAACAAAAATGGTCTCAGATTTGCCAACAAACTTACACCACGTCAAATAGACAAAAGATAACTAAACTCACATCATTTAATTATTAAAAGAAACAACTAAAAATAATCACAAAAGCAATTTGTTTTTTTTTTTAATTATTTATTTATTTATTCACAGCTACTCACTACACTTACAGTTTCCCAAGACGTATTAGTGAGTTAAATAAGTACAATTAGTTGGTAATTGACAAAAATACGAATACATGCAGATATGAAATAATTTAAATTTACATTGAATATGTCGATAATTATTTTGGAACCGCTTAGGTAAAATACCTACATTGTACATTCTGTACGGAAGCCATCTTTGAAAAAAATACACGTTTGTACCAAATGTAGCGCTGCATTTTTGAATGTTTTGAGATGTATTATTGTTTCAGCGCTGCAGCGGCTAAAATGATAAATTATCAAAAATGGAACAATGCAAATGTTCTACGTAGCTTCTCTAGTACGTTAGTACATATATCTCGATGGATAAATAACTTTTTTTTTCATATTTTTGCCATTTTGATAAATAAATCGTAGGAAATACGAGGACGACACTAAAAGTCTTTAGAACTGACCACTTGTAAACAGTATAATAAAAAAATAAGTTTAAATTTTTAAAATGGAACTCTTTGCCAATATTATTGAGTATGTATTTTATTAATTTGTCATTTGTTTTACGATTTGGCGGCAAATTGAAAATTGTCTGTGTCACGTCAGCATGAATATAACGCGAGAAAATTTTCGTGCAATATTTTTTTATGACTTTCGTTGTCATTTAAGTCAACAAGAAAGTGATAGACTTCGATTGGCCTTTCACGATAAAGCCCCATCTCGTGCCACTGTTTACAATTGATTTAATGAGTTCAAACGTGGTCGCACTAATCTCACCGATGATCTGCGTGAGGGACGGCCTTCTACGGCGACGACTGAAGATAACATCAGTGTTGTGCGGCGTATGATAGAGACTGACAAAAGAGTGACCTCTCAGCAGATTTGGGCAAGTTTAGGCATCGTTATGAGCCAAGTGCACAAAATCCTGCATGAACATTTAGCGGCAGGAATCTCAGGAAGCTTTGTGCCCGGTGGATACCTCACGATTTGACCGAGGCCCAAAAAATCCGTCGTGTTGATTGGTGCCGTGAAATGGTTCAAAGATTTAACGGAGGTGACTCAAATGCTGTGTTTGACATACTTACGGGTGATGCTGGATTTACTGTTATGATCCCGAAACCAAAAGACAGTCTGCTCATTGGGTATTTCCTTCCGAGGAGTTGCCAACTAAAGTGAAGACAGGTCGAAGCGTGGGAAAAAAGATGGTGGCCTCGTTCTTCGGAAGGACCGGCATAACGCGACAATTGTTTTAGAGGATCGAAAAACAGTTACTGCAGAGTGGTATACTAACAATTGTTTGCCACTTGTCTTGGAAAAAGTTCGGGAGAAACGACCTCGCAATAGGATCCTCCTTCACCACGACAACGCCTCGTCACACACCGCCAGGCGAACGATCGACTATTTGGCGACATTAAACGTGGAATTACTAGGTCACCCGCCATATAGCCCCGACCTCGCACCTTGCGATTTTTATTTATTCCCGAAAATAAAAGAAAAACTTCGAGGAAAACGTTTTATGGACGCCGAGGAAGCAGTGGCTGCGTTTCAAAACGCGGTCGAAGAGACCCCTAAAGACGAGTGGGCAAAGTGCTTTTCTCAGTGGTTCCATCGAATGCAGAGATGTATTGACGTGAAAGGACACTATTTTGAAAAGATATAATAAAAGGAATAACTTGCTAGTGTGCTCAGTTTTTGATTTTCTAAGAACTTTCAGTTTGACCCTGGTAATCACAAAATACACAATCCAGGAGCTCAATAGGCAAGCGCGACCCGTATATCCGTAGCGAAAGCGCGTGTCAAGCGACGACAAGACGCGACCTGGTCGCCATTTAGTGCTGTGGAAGTCACGTTAAGCCGTTGGTCCCGGTTGTTATTGATAGCTAGCAGTCGTGAAGCTGTGTCAGATGGCTTTGGGCAGCCTGAAAAAAATTCTGACAGTGTTGGCCACTAACACACCTCGTGTCTCATATAGCTGTAAATACTGTAAATAAAACGTCGTTCCTTTTTGTACTCCTTTATTTTGTAAGTAGGTTAAGATTGTAATTCTCCTTAAACTCATTATCTTTCATGTCTTTTAGTTATACATCATTTGTTATCAATCTTAGCGTTATAAGTATTATTATTGTCATGTAAGATACAACCATGTAACAGTAAATGCTTAACAGAGGTCTCTAATTCTTGTCAATCTAATAGAGAACCTTATGCATACACATTAAAGTTGTATATTGTTTGTACTTATGTATCCACGTGTTCGTCCTTGTATTATACGCCACGTGTAACCTGAGGTTGACCTCGCATTTCAAATGTCTGTATCACAACTGGATAAAGAGTAAATGAGGGAGAATACCTGCTCACGGGGTTGCGCATGCGTCGTATAGTTCATTTAGTGTATAAAAGGGCACTAATTCGGTCCTAAAATTCATTCTAACAACAGCAAGCAAGTAATGGATAAGACAAGTGCGCGACCCTCGGAATAGTCACTCCCAGTTTGTAACTATATAAAATCTTTAATTTCAAAGTGCCAAATACCTATAAAATCTACAGTCCATTTCCTTAAGTTTATCCTCTGTAATTCACGACAGAAAGTGGTCATTCTGCAGCCGGATACAGGTACCAGTGACCCACGGTGTTAGGTGAGCTGAACTCGCTCGGCTCGACAGCTTTAGCTGTATAAACATCCACCAAAGGTGGTCGGCTTTTTAGCCTGCTCCCTGCGGTACCCCAAGGTGTGTGGCTCGCCGACCCTTGGTTTTAGTTCAGGTCCCTCAGACCTCACGTTGGCAGTGTAGTTGTGCGTCGGTCGGGAGGTCACGTACCCCCTGGCTTCTCCGTGTCATCTTATCCGTCGTGCAACAAAAGGACTGTGGGGGCGAGAGCCTCGCGTCCTTTCACCAAACTCAGTGAGTGACATTTTAGCCAAACAATAAGTGCAGTGAAAGTGTTAGTCGTAATTTCGCATATTTTTTATTCTTTTGTTTTTTTCCATTGTCGCATTTATTTTATTTTTCTTGTCTTTATTTTTTTCATTATTTCGCGTATTTTGTTCGTTGTTAGGATCATTTATTTTTATATAGGGATTTAAGTGTGTAAAATTAGGGTAAAAATGATGAGGTCCCCCACGCGCACCGATAGGTCATTAAGATCTAGGGGCCCTCCGCCCACTCCCTCCTCACAAGAGGAAAGGGAAAAAACACCGCCCTCAGGTGACACCACTCCTGGTGAAACCAACACATGGAGCAAAAGCACCAGCCCGACCACTGACGCAAGTCAAAGTCAAAAAAGAGTAGAAGATGCAGTCGTGCCACCGTCTCCGCGACCGGAAGCGCGGAGCGGTGTTGTTGAGGATACGTTGCCAAATAGGAGTGCCCCGGGCACGGTAGTTCAAGCGCCGCGCTCGCCCCGGGAAAGCAGTGAGATAAGTGTATTGATGGCAGAGCTCGAAGTGCATAAGGCTAAGTTGGAACTGGCTCAACGGGTTGCGGAATCCGCCAATTGTAGGTTGGAGATCGCGCGCTTGAAAGTCGCGCAGTCTACCGACGGCGGAACGCAGCACGGGTTTAGTGAAGAGCACAGGGTGTCCGACTGGGTCGCTCAACATACGAGTTCGAGGCCTGCTATTCAGGACGCTTATCAGGACCCGGGTCCTAATACGTCGCGAGACATTAATAGAGTCCGCACGTTAAACAACGTTATCACGACACCTCGGGATCGTGTCGTACCCGTTATGCAGCGGACGGTACCCGAGCTACCTACCTTTGACGGAAATATTTCCGAGTGGATCGCATTCCGGGCTGAGTTTGAAGATAGTGCTCCCATGTTTAGTGCCGTAAATAACGTAAGCCGAATCCGCCGAGCCCTCAGAGGCGAGGCCCGTACGGCCGTTAAAGCCATCATGTATACCGTTCAGGACCCATTTGAGATAATGGAGGCCCTGGAGAGGCACTTCGGAGACCCCGAAGAAATAGTCCTCACGGAAATTAATAACGTTAAACGTATGCCGCGATTGTTCGAAGATAACAGTAACATCGTAACCTTCGCCGGTCATGTCGCTAATGTTGTAGCGACCATTAGAGCTCTCAGGCAGGATAAGTACTTATATGCCCCCGAGTTAGTTAATAAAATTGTTGACAAACTTAGTTTAATTGTTCGGTACGAATGGAGTAAATACAGAACGTTAAACTCCAGTACACCGGACTTAGTCGCTATGGCTGAATTTTTAAATAATATCAGTAGTACCGCGCGAAAAATGCACTCGCGTCAAAATAAATCACGGGCTCACGTCAACATTACGAACAATAGTCAACGTGAGCAAGCGTCGGGACGCCCTCAGTCGCCTTACTATCAGCACGCGCACCGACCATCCCCACCATCTGTCGATTCAAGCAGTGACACTGAATACGAACGCGAGCGCGCGGTCAAACGACCGTCACGAACGTCGGCTAAAGTCAATACCAATAAAGCGAAGGACTTCAAAAATTCACACAGTAATAATGATAATAAACCTAAGTCTGCACCCTCAGTGCAAAAGTGTGTATTATGTGGAAAAGAACATATGTTATCAAAATGTTCAGAATTTTTGAAATCCTCCGTTCAGCAGCGTTGGGAAATTGCAAAAAATAATAAGTTGAGTTACCGGTGTTTAAATTCATCCCATAAGCGACCCATGAGGTGCAAATATGTACCGTGTGGTGTAAACCAGTGTGAAGCAGGGCACCACAAATTATTGCACGGGTTGTCATCACAGGCAACTACGTCACGAGCTAACGTTAGTAGTATTAACCACGTAAGCAAATCGAGTACATTTTTAAAAGTCGTTCCCATCGAAATGACGGGTCCCCTAGGCGTCGTAAGCACATACGCCCTTTTGGACGGCGGGTCCACTATGACTTTGGTCGAAAGAGAAATCTCTGATCAAATTTGTCCCAGAAAAAGGGGAGATCCGCTCACAATAACGGGTATCGGGGGAAATATAATAAACGATATCGAATCCTGCGAAATAAATGTATCGATTCGTGGTCACTGTAGCCGTAATTTTGAAACGATGAAGGCGCGTACCATCACCTGTTTAAACATCGCCCCTCAGGCGGTGCCCCGTACTATGGTGGAGGAATGCGACCACTTATATGACATCGCGGACGAATTGTCGTACGAATCGGCTACCCCTACGGTTCTCATAGGCCAAGACAACTGGCATCTTATCGTGTCGCGACAGATTAGAAGTGGAAATAAAAACCAACCTGTCGCGTCGCTCACATCCCTAGGTTGGGTGCTGCACGGGCAGTACCTCTCCTCAAGCGTCAACACGGCATTCATAAGTCACGTTAAACCGGTCACCCCGGAAGACGAGATGCTGGATTTAATGAAACAGCATTTTAGTATAGAATCGTTAGGCGTGGAACGCAAAGTACCTAAGGCAGATCCAGAACCACGGGCAATAACCGTGCTGGAAAATACATGCAAAAAACTGCCGTCCGAAGATAGGTATCAGGCGGGCCTCCTATGGCGTAGCGATTCAGAGGCATTGCCTCACAATAAAGACATGGCTCTCCGTCGGTTGTATAGTTTGGAAAAACGGCTCGACAAAGACGCGCAACTTAAATCTCAGTACACAGCTCAGGTAAATAATTTGTTGAATAAAGGTTACGCGGAAAAAATGTCGTCTAGCCCACCGGTAGAATCGCCTCGTAATTGGTACTTACCACACTTTCCAACCAATGTTTGTTATTATGAAATGTTTATTACCTGGGTTTGCTATCTAATTCCTGTCCTCTATGAAATTTGAAGGGAAATAAGCAAAATTAAAATAAAATAACAAAAAAAAACTTTTACAATATTTATTTGAAGAAGAAGAAGCTGAAAGTTACACAAAGTTAAAAAAACTCGAATTAAAAAATATATTGGAAGTTACCTATTTAATGTTAAGTAAAGAAGTAATTGCGGTTAAAACGAGAAAAGAAAATTAGGGGCGCAGGAGATCGAATGGCCAATATTTAGATCCCTTTAAAGTTTTAAGTTAAAAAAAATCAAAGGTTAATAAAATAAAAAAATGTAGAAAGCGCAGGCACTGGCTGACCGATAATGCTGGCTTCGGCTGTGTGGTTACCTCAGTTTAAGCAAAAATGTCTATCGCAGATTAAAACGGTAGTATAAGCAGTGTCCTCTTGTTTCAATAAAAGAAATGTGGTATGCACTCCTGACACCTCGGGAAGCTGGTAGAACTCCCAGTGTTCAGCGGAGGGAGTGCTGAGGGAAACTGGAGGTGTTCTTTTTAACCCTTTTCAGGGTTCTTTATGTATATCCAACAAAACACTTTTGTCTTATAACGCCGTACGACAACCACGTCGGCGAAAATATTTGTTACGACGGTTGCACTATTAAACTCCAAAATAATCGTATTAAATGGCTATTTAAACCTTTAAATTATAAAAAATAGCGAGCAACTATCGACCCGCTCCGAAAATCATCTGATTTCGTCTGCCGGTGTCGGCAAGTGTCTAGCTGTCAGTTCAGTCGTAGTGATGGGGACATCGGGAGTCGACATTTGCTCGAATCGACTCGATGAACTATCCATCGACTTCGTGCCGAACCGTGTGAAAACAACAGGCATGTAGTATCGATTTTTGAGATACGCCGGCGACAATTAAACCAACTCGCACGGATTCAATGAGTGATTAAATAAATCCGGAACAAGTAATGAATGATTCGATTATCGTTTACCGGCTCGTGGAGTTATTCGCACGGCCAGACCACACCAGTCGAAATCAAAAATTACCACCCGCGTATATTTCAAAAATACAGAATGTTGCTTTCACGATCGCAATCGATACATCTCACGGAGGAGTCAATTCTCTTATTTTAAATAGGTACCTAGTGCACAATTGAATCGCAATTGGATCGTAATGACCTGACTTTGACGCTTCTGATATTCCGTTACTCATTTTATTTACATTTCCCTACTAATATCATTGAAATACGCTCCAGTCGCAAATGAATAGAGATTCAAAACTGTTTAAGCAGAATACCACTATTGAGTGTATCTAAAAAAATGCAACACAATTAAGTCGCGATTGAATATCAGTTGCGTGGCCTTTAAAAGTTCATTAGCGGAATCGATCCCCTACTCAACAATCGAGCAATTAGGCAGTTAATCGACTTAATATTTATGGCATAGCAAAAATAGCATTACAACATCCCCAAAAAAAGAAGATGCGTCTCGTTTTCGACGCCGCGGCTAAATACTGTGGTAAGAGCCTAAACGACGCGCTCCTAGCCGGTCCGGACTTATTAGAATCCCTTTTCGGAGTACTCATAAGATTTCGGGAAGGTAAAATCGCCGTAATAGCCGACGTAGCGGAAATGTTTCGACAAGTCGAAGTTATCGAAAGCGATCGTGATAGCTTACGTTTTTTGTGGAGGGGGGAGGACCGCTCGTCCCCGCCAACGGAGTATAGAATGAGGCGATTAATTTTCGGCGCCGCCTCCTCGCCTACTACCGCGTTGTACGTAAAAAACAAAAACGCGCATGCTTTCGCGATCGAATTTCCTAAGGCAGTCGACAAAATAATCCGAAATACGTATATGGACGATATGCTCATCGCAATGGACGAAAGCGAAGAGGAAGCACGCGAAGTCGTCAACCAAATTTATAAGCTCAATAAAAAGGCGTCGTTTGAACTCCGTGCATTTGCCAGTAACGTACCCAGCGTGATTCGCGACGTTACCGCGGGGGGCTCCGACACCACCGTCATCGCCAAGAGCGACGTAGAACGTACATTAGGACTCAAGTGGAATCACAAATCGGATACACTGGGTTTTCAAGTTAACTTGCGCAACTTACCACAGGAAGTGTCCTGTAATGACGTATTACCAACTAAACGACAGGTAACCAGTAGCGCAATGTCGGTTTTCGACCCCACAGGCTTAGGAAGTCCTATTTCCGTCCTAGGCAAGGTCCTTATGCAAGAAGTATGGCGTAAGGGTATAGGGTGGGATGACACCATACCCCCCGAATTAAAATCGGTTTGGATTTCGTTTGTCAGTAACATTCAATTATTAAATAACTTACAATTACCACGTTACGTGCCCGCAAACAATAAACAAGTAGAAATACACGTATTTTGCGACGCCAGTGAAAAGGTTTATGCGGCCGCGGTCTATTTCGTAGCGACCGACAAAGACGCTAAGAGGACATCAACCTTAATCTCGGCAAAGGCGCGTGTCGCACCGTTAAAAACGATTTCCATCCCGAGACTTGAATTACAAAGTTGCGTATTAGGTACACGCCTCGCTAACACCGTAATTAGGGAAACAGATTACGTCATCACAGGTAAACACTTCTGGTCGGATTCACGCACCGTATTAGCGTGGATTAAGGCAGACCCGCGATCGTTCAAAAGTTTCGTAGCCCATCGTTTAGCGGAAATAGAGGAAAGTACTACACCAGCTGACTGGCACTGGGTACCTAGCGCACAGAACGTAGCGGATGACGCGACTAAGGGCGTCCCGAACAACTTTGATAAAAACCACCGCTGGTTTCACGGTCCCGACTTTATTAGGAGCTCAAAAGAGCACTGGCCTACTGACAAGTCCGACGCGACAGTAGCGCCAACGGGCGAAGAGCGAACTAGTAATAAGGTTACGGCCATAGTACATAGCGCTCAAAATAAGCAAGATTTTCTCCCACCAGTAAATAGGTTCTCTAAGTACATACGGCTAATTAGGGCTGCGGCTTGCGTCTTGGTCGCGGCGGAGGCATTCAAAGCTAAATTGCTAATAAAGAAAACAGAAACGGAAATGAACACAGGGCATGTTAAGTTAGCAGAGCTTTTATTAATTAGGCGTAGTCAACATGTATCCTTTCTTGAAGAAATAAAGGACTTAGAGGCTGGACGGCGAATTCACAAGAAATCACCACTTTTCAAGATTGCAGTTGTATTGGACAAAAACGGCATTTTGGTTTTAGACTCACGAATAGATAGAGGTACGGCATACACTCCAATCTTACACGCCAAAGAGGAGTTCTCCAGACTGCTGGTACAACATTTTCATGAAAAGTTTAATCACGGGAACCATGCCACAGTAATCAACGAGTTGAAACAGCTGTATTTCATGATCGGCTTACGAAGTAGCCTGCGATACATATGTAACAGATGTCAATGGTGTTGGACCTACAAAGGAACAACTCTCCAAGTTCCAGTAGGCGACTTACCGGCTGAACGACTTCAGGCGTATCAACCACCCTTCACAGCTACCGGCGTCGACTTGTTCGGACCTATGACCATCACCATAGGCCGACGGCATGAAAAAAGATGGGAAGTACTATTTACCTGTCTCACCACACGAGCGGTTCACCTAGAACTTGCCGCCTCGTTATCTGCAGCATCCATGATAATGGCCTTACGACGCATGGCGTCGCGACGAGGCACACCTACCGTCCTGTATTCCGATAACGGGACTAACTTCATCGGCGCAGAAAAGGAAATCAGAAGTGCCCTTCAAACCCTCCCTGAGGACACCAAAGCATTCACCTCAGTGAGAGGCATCATCTGGAAGAAAATACCAGCAGGAAACCCAGCCGCTGGAGGTGCCTGGGAGAGATTAGTGGGCAGCGTCAAATCCGCCCTCAAAATCACCCTCAAAGAGAAGGCACCCAGTGAAGAAGTACTCCACACGCTTCTTCTAGAGGCCGAGCATATTGTGAACTCGCGCCCTCTCACCCCTGTCAACTCAGACTTGGGCATAGAAGCCCTGACACCCAATCACCTTCTGATTGGGCGGTCATCCGCCTTACATCCTTTTGGTCGTTTTACTGACCACCAACTTTCCACTAAATCCTGGCAAGCCACTCAACTACTGGCCGACAACTTCTGGAAACGATGGATGCTGGAATACCGCCGACAGCTGGCCCTCCGAACGGCCAAGAAGGAAACACATCAGCTACAAAAAGGCGACGTCGTGATTATAGCCGATAACACTATGCCACGAGGAGTATGGCCAAGAGGCATCATCACCAAAACACATGCCGGTCCGGATGGACGAGTAAGAGTCGTGGAAGTCAAAACCACTGCCGGCTCCCTACGCCGTCCAGCCTCCCGTTTAATAGTCCTATGCTCCGCTTTAAGTGGTGCTAGCGCACGTGGGGGAGACTGTCGCATATAGCTGTAAATACTGTAAATAAAACGTCGTTCCTTTTTGTACTCCTTTATTTTGTAAGTAGGTTAAGATTGTAATTCTCCTTAAACTCATTATCTTTCATGTCTTTTAGTTATACATCATTTGTTATCAATCTTAGCGTTATAAGTATTATTATTGTCATGTAAGATACAACCATGTAACAGTAAATGCTTAACAGAGGTCTCTAATTCTTGTCAATCTAATAGAGAACCTTATGCATACACATTAAAGTTGTATATTGTTTGTACTTATGTATCCACGTGTTCGTCCTTGTATTATACGCCACGTGTAACCTGAGGTTGACCTCGCATTTCAAATGTCTGTATCACAACTGGATAAAGAGTAAATGAGGGAGAATACCTGCTCACGGGGTTGCGCATGCGTCGTATAGTTCATTTAGTGTATAAAAGGGCACTAATTCGGTCCTAAAATTCATTCTAACAACAGCAAGCAAGTAATGGATAAGACAAGTGCGCGACCCTCGGAATAGTCACTCCCAGTTTGTAACTATATAAAATCTTTAATTTCAAAGTGCCAAATACCTATAAAATCTACAGTCCATTTCCTTAAGTTTATCCTCTGTAATTCACGACACCTGGGGTCATGTTCCTGTTGGTCTGATTTCCCTGTAAATAGGGTTACGGAGGTCCGACGGCAGTCGCCCTATTGTAATAACCAGTGCCGCCAAATCTAGGATCATGACTTACAGCGTACCGTAGGCTCCGAGGCGTAAGCTGACGACGCAACTAGGAATACACGCTAGGATGAAGAATCACAAAATACACAACGTCCACTCCTGTCTCTTTTTGGCAGATGATGTTGAAATGACGGAATGTTATGTGAATGCCTGTTTCCCGTAATAGAATTAAGTTCCAATATATTTCTGCAATATGGATACGGATAGTTTAAACAAGGTTACCGAATATCCGTTTCATCTCTATTAATAATCTCAAGTCTGTATGTCTGTTTGTTTGTTACATATCATGACTAAACCTCTGAACCGATTTTGATGAAAGGTATGGATAGATATAGTTGAAGACCCGGAGACTACTTTTGGGCGCAGGAAACAGCTTGTTATAAATAAAGTAACAAAGTTACGAAACTTTTAATACCTACAAATGTTAATGCTTAATTAAATTACGAAATAAGAAAATGACCGGTTACACTTTATTTCTATAAGTGTAAGTTTTCTTTTACCTTGAAATGAAATGAAATGAAATATTTATTTTGCTAAAACATGGTAACAGTAATTTTATGTTAGATGTAATAAGTAGTGAAGGATCTACATGTTTCACCATTACTGGCATGCAAAATTTTTAAAAAAAGTTATGATTATTAATGACTTTACGGAGCAATTCAGCAATGTACGAGCAGATGATCAATTTTGTTCGTGATTACAATTTAATTAATGTCAGTTTATAATGCCTAGATACAATAATGTCAATGTTATATTTGATCAAAGTCAGTTTTTATTTATTTATTTTTTACCTTGCACAAAATACCAGTTACATTGAAATGTCATTTTGTTATTTAAATTAAATAGATTAAGTAGTTATCATAATTTTTATCATAATTCATAAATTCATTAATGCTGTAAAAACAACCCTTTACCAACCAATTTTTAAGTTTGTATTTAAATTCAATTCCTTAAAACGATTCATTTTTATTATGTACTCCTTCAATGCTAAATTCAGAAATCTCTACTTCACTATCTTCTTTCTGATGGATATGTTTTGGTTTAACAAAAGCTCTATGATTTGGTGCCGGAAGACTGTCCGATTCGTCTAATATTGAACTTCCCAGACTAGTGTTACTGCCACCGATACTCGAGGGTATCCTCACCATCGGCCCAGCAATATCTACTCCTCCAACTCGTACTGTAGATGGTGTTTCATTGCGGCGCGCTAATTGGGACTCTATGGTTTGCTTCAATTCAGCAATTTTCGGGCTAGTACGGGTATTGACTTGAATTTTGGTGTCGTTTTTCAAGGGTTCGTTTTCAATGCTGTAATAAACCGAAAGGGTAAGGATAAAACACATATTAAAATATGAAAAAACAACTTGATGTACAATATACATATTATGTATAACAGTATAAAACAAACCTTGAAATATCCCATTCTTCGCCATCTAAATTTATTAAACCTAACTCGTACTTCTCGTTTCCATCGCTTTTCTCAGTAATACTCTGAGAAGGTGATGCACTTACAGACTTCATTTGAATTGCATCCATATCAAATAATACTTTCTTCTTATTTAAAGAAGATGTCGAAGACGCATTTTTTAAAACTCCTTTGGTTTGCCTTAAGCTGTTTAGAATATTTTCATCCGATATTGCTTTCTTATTTATATCTTTCATTGACCCGACGCTATTGATGTTGTGTTCATCATTTGTATTGATTTTATCTTTTTTATTTGGTGTTACATCCGATATACTAAGAACATCTATAGCCGATTGTGTTCGGGGTAAGCCAATATCATCGTTTTCTAAAGTATATTTTTTCAGAGTATGATTATAATCCACTTCAGCTGAAGCAGGTCTTCTGGCAGGTGATTTAATTAAGTTATCTATGGACTTCGAATTTTTATGATCGGTTTTGTATTGTTTATGATCACTTATAATTGAATCACTGCTAGTGTCGTCGTCATGTACTTTACTTTTATTTGATGTGAGCATTTGCTTTCTTTTTTCTTTTACATTGTTTGATTCAGTTTTACTTTTATCAACATGGATGCGATGACTCTGCCAAGAAGATTCAGTTTGCTGTTTACCAGAAATGTGCATTACTGGACTGGAGTGTGATGACCCAGGAGGGGTTTTCAACAGTGCCAGCGCTCTTTTGGCAACCTCTCCATTTAGAGCTTCTTTTTTGACTGTCTCTGATTGTAATATTTTTTTCTGTTTAGCTTTCATGTGAACTTCACTGGATTTTACTAAAGATAGAGCTTTACTTTTTACATTGGATAAGACTGATTTGAAACTAATTGGTTTAGAATCTCTATTTGGCGAAGTGTAATCCTCTTGCGTGGAAATATCTTTCTTCGAAACAGCAGAATCTAAATACGCTAAAATAGAATGCTTTACTTTTTCACGCTCCGGAGTTTTCTGCAAAACACACGTACATACGTACGATTGAATTATTAATTCCATTTGCTCACATTATTTTATTTAACTAAATATTTAAAAATAATTAGTTACCTTAGACTTCACTTCTTGTTGCTGCTGTAGTACTATTCTCTGTTTATGGAAGACATTTTTGGGAAGTCTTATTTTGAGGGGATCCATTCCTGCACTTACTATACGGTTATTGACTTCCTCTGTAATTTTTGCTCTCACCACTTTTATTGGACTGAAAAAGAAAATGTATTTATTTAATTAGTTGTTTTCATTACATTGTATACTATATTTATTAAGAATTGTTCCTATCACTACCTTCTTGGAATGAGAATATGACCATTCGTCTCAGTATCTGGTAAAAGGGTTTTCTTGGTTTTCAGTGTTTCTGCCTTTGATTTGACATATTTTTGAAAATCGTTATATTTTCCTTTTTGCAAATGGTTTGACTTTTTATCTGTATGTACTTTGTGTTTATAGTTCCTGGCTTTTTCTTTATTTGGCTTACTATTTTCTTGTGATTTTACCTCTGAATTGTTTATTCGTTTATGTTGTTGAATAGTTACTCCGACTTTATCTTCGCTAGATATGTCAGAAGTACTCGAATTAATTGTTTCTAAATTTAGGAGTTCTTGAGCTTTTTGGTGAAGTATTTCTAGAGTTTTGCGATCTGACATAGTTCTATAATTTGATTTAGCCTCTGTATTCGGATTTAATTGTTTCTTAGCGGAAATATTATTCGGAATATTTTCCGTTCTTTTGTCTTTAACATATTTGTTATCCTGAAAAATGATATGATTAATTTCGTGAAAAATAAATACACCGTTTTTACTGATTCATTTTATTTTGGATGACCGTCCGTCCATAGCTACGTACGAACGGCCCGACTTGAATTGATTCGCCACTAGAGAAACTGGCCCTGTCTGATATCGTTAGATGACTATTTCAGATGTTGTTAAGTAGTTAAAGGAAATCTTATAGTGTTAGCCACTAACAATCGGATCATGATCATATTGTCTTATTGAACTAATTTCGCTGTAAGAAAAGTTACGGAGTTCGGACGGTGCGTTCGCACCGGTATAATAACGTGTGCAGTCATATTGAGCAAACATGATTAAAGCATACCCTGGGCTCTTTCTTATGCGTAAGCTGAGGATCACACCAATGCACTCCCGCACCAATGAAAAATCTCCCAAATTTGTGTCAATCTAAAGGTAAGATTTTGATTTATCGAATTCTTGTGTCGGTTTGATTTATTATATCCTTTTATAGAAAACTTATTAAATTGCCTATTCGGGAAAAATTGGGCCTGGCTCGCAAGTTTTTAATAAAACTAAGCTAGATTATGTGTAGTATACTATACATATTATAAATACCACATTATCATCACTGGAATTGTCTTTGAACTGATTATTGTTAATACTTTCGCGTAATGCATTCTGTAAATATTCAGCTCGATCCTTTTCCATTTCTGCTTGTTTCCGTGATTCTTGAGCTTCTTTTGCAACATTGTTTAGTTTTTGTAGCAATAAATCATGTTGTTTAGATTGACTTTCTAGGCGTTTCGTCCAAAGTGCCAATTGTTCCTCAGCTTGCTTACGAAATTGGATATTTTCACTTTCTGATCTTACTTTCTAAAAATGTAAGAATTCAAGAAAATATAAAATCAGCTAATAACCCACCATGGTAGTATAATTACACATTAATAAATAAAATTTAAAAAAATGCGAAATACTTTTCCACTAAAACTGGCCCGGTTTAGGCAAAGTCAAAATTCTGTAAAAATGAAACAAAAAAAAAAGTACTTACAGAATTATTCAATTCATTTTTTAAAGTCATTATTTCATTCCCCTGGTCGCATATTGTCTGTTGTAGTACATCAATGATATTAGGATCTTTGTGATCTGACGCTTTTGTTTCTTTGACCTTTAAAGAATTGATTGTTTCTAAAATTTGTGTTCGCAAAAGATTTATTTCTTTATTATACTTTTCATGTTCTTCCTTCTTCCATTCTTCTAATTTATCAAGTAAATAATCATCTTTATTTGTAGAAACTTCTGCATCTTTTGTCTTTTTTGGTGAATTATTGACACTGTCACTAGGTCTACTACTCATTGTTATCTCTTCGCCTACGGGTTTTTCGATTGTATTTTGGATGGAACTACTAACAGCATTTATTAATGCGTTTTGATTTGCTCTTTTATTTTCATTTATAAAATATTCCATTTCCCTTAATTTATTCTTAAGTTCTGTTATTTCTTCACTTAGCTTATTTTCATTATTGGCCGTCTCTGCAATATCTCTTTGTGGAAGTTCAGCGTTAGCGTGTCGTCTGGAAATATGACTTTTTAAATATAACTGGTTTAGAAACACTTTGTCACAATAACTACATCTATTGTAATGATGGGTGTCACCGTTAGATGTGGATGGAAACAATTCATTTTTTTGTGATAGTGTTTTTAAAATCATTGCTGCTATATTGTCATTCCCGTACGGCACAGTTCGGCTAGTATAAGTATGTTTTGTTTTTCTTTTAAGTTTCCTTATTTCTTCGTCTTTGTCTCGAAGTTCTTTCTTCGTGATTTCAAGTTCCTAAAATCATTCAGAGATTAAATTTTATTAATATAAATATAGCTTATAGCTGTTGTTGTTATTCACAATCATCTCACAATAAATGAAAATTAATCAAAAAGCATTATGATCACTGACATCTGTAATACCTGAATTAATGACGAAATTTCTTCTTTTAAAACAAAGACACTTCTATCGAGATATTGACGACAGAACTGTTGATATTCTACCGCCAATTGTGCTAATCGGAACATCTTCAAAACACCTTCATTAAGGATTCTTACATCAAATTCTGATTCCAATACACAATTGAGTATCTAGAGAAGGGTTAAATAATTAATTATAATATGCATAATTTTTATTGATATTCAATGATTCATCTCAGACTCTCAGTACTTACATCGTGCACATGTTGTTCTATAAGATTGAATTTTCTTTCTCTAACCAAACTATCTATATCAATTAACCCTGAAAAATGATAAAATATTGGTATGAAAACGAACTGGTTTCAAACATGTTTATGTATGAGAAACGGGTAAAGCCGGGCTGGCCAGGCCGTCTTCTGCGACCGTATTTTGTGTTTGCAAACTTCAAACAGAAAGTGGGCGTGAAAAAAAATCATACAAAATATGATGCGCGGCTGACAGAAAACATGTTTTGTTAGAATGATTTGTTATTTTTTTGGCGCAGGAGACCTGGTACTTACTAATTTTATTCCAATCTACGTGCAAGCGTGGACGGTGAATGTTAAACGCAAACCCTGATTCATCTGCTAGTTTAGGGAAGTTGTGATGAAGCTCGTATGACGATTTTCCAGCCATTGTCGGTTCGTTTGATATCAACACGGCACGAACTGAATTAAGAAAATCAGAAAAAGTAATCGCATAATATTTAAGATAATATGCTCTGTTTTCATTTTGTTTGTTGTGGACTTTGATGTTGCTTAGCAACGGGATTGTGTCAATACTATGTCCCGTGACTATGTCAATACATTATGTACCGTCTTTAATTTATGACGCTTAGGCATGGGAAAAGTAGGTATATGATAAGCTAATTAATTGTTTAATTAGGGTGTACATGGTCGATTGACAACGTAACCTACACGAAATTATGATGATGACTTAATAAATATAAACTAAACTAAAGAGTATGTAACTAATAAATACCTTGCTCAAAAGTCAAAATCTTAGATTACTAATTTAGTCTCCGCGACGCTACGAGTACTACGACTAGATACTGCGCTATGAAGAAAAATCAGTTCCCAGAATGCGGCAACTTATTAGGATAGTGTGTGTAAAATAATGTGCAAAGATGTTAGTGTGCATTGATTATAGTGTTGCCAGCTACTGGCTGACTGATGCCGACCAATGGGAAAATTATTAATTGCTGTGGTCTTCTTAAGGATTATAAAATGTAGCTCAGAAAATCCTTTAAAATGAAATTGTAATAAAACTGGGCAAGTGTGAGTCGGCTCGTGTGGAGAGTATGTTGTGTGTATGGAGTGTTAAATGTATCTTCTGAATTTGTTGACATAAGAAACTTTCCTTTTTAAACGTATTTGTAAATACGGGAACCCACAAAAAATTAGGAACAATAAAGTACTTAAATAAATATAGTATTTTAATAATTATATATTTTTTAAATAAAGTTGACGATATATCTACATAGGTCGATGACTTTCCAGTCGAAATTAAATGGCTAAAAAAAACTCCTGTTTAAAAATATTAAGTGAAAATACATGTTTTTAAATACATAGTATGTAAGCATTTAAATACATGTATTCATTCATATTTTTAAAATGTTTGTTCCTTGGAACCTTAGATTAATAGTTGGTCTCGCGCGCGCTCGACTAGATACCGCGCTATGAAGAAAAATCAGTTTCCAGAATGCGGCAACTTTATATTGCAGTGTGTGTAAGGGCGCTTGTGCACTACAAGGAATTTTACTGTTCCGCAGTCCGATTTTTTACGTTCCGATTTGGCATGAAAAACACGACTGATTAGCTTGTGCACTTGTCCGTTTTTACTCGGATCGGTAAAGTGCAGTAAAAGGTCAGCTCTCTTTGAAACTACACGCCATGCATGAGTAACGTTAAAAACGATGAAAATATTGTACATTTACATTTCCATGAACAGGTCTCGGCAGGAGGAGGAACTATTTCTAATGAGTGAAAAGAATAAATGGGTTATGGTGATGAAGTCTGGGTGGTTTAAATCTGGGTTATTATGTAGGAATTCGGACACCTGCCATAATCATGATTACTGACTATTAGTGGCAGGCGGTGACTCGCCACTCAGTGAATGGGCCCCCCCAAATAGTCGCCGCATTTGGCAACAGAGGGGCAACATTGGAATGAGCGGCTAAGGGTGCCGAGAGGTGCGGCTCCGGTTTCGCCATCGCGAGTTACCTCGTGAGCGGGTTTCCCCGTTATTACGCCATTACGTGCAATACACTTCCACCCTCGAGCATATAGCTCTTGCGACTCCACTCTGGTCGGCCGGCTAAGGCAAGCCAGAGGTAGGGGTCCTGTCCCTCATCGGCGTCCACTCCGACCTTGGCGAAGGAAGGCGGAAGGTGAGGGACGGATGTCTCCCCTGGGAGCACTCAGGTCCGCGGTGTCGCCACTCACCAACAGCTCGCCACAAGCTGCCCTGCGGAGACTGACTGCACTGGGAAGGGAACCCAGTGGGCGATGGGGTCGTCACATCCCTACGCCTTTATTATTATTATTATCCCTAGGCGCAGTTAGCAGAGGAGGTAAGGAAAGGAAAGATGTGTGTGATACATCCTCGATCCCCCGCACCCGCCCCGCACAATCATGAATAAAACTGATCGCGGACGCAGTGCACAAGCACAGATACGTTTTGCATTGCTGTCATCTCGGACCGGAAAAAAACGGCCCGGAATAGGGAAAAGTAAAATTTCAGACAGTAAAATTACGTATAGTGCACAAACTAGTATATAAATTGATGGCGTGCCATATCGGACCGTAAAAAATCGGACTGCGGAACAGTAAAATTCCTTGTAGTGCACAAGCGCCCTAAGACAATGTGCAAAGACGAAACGAGAGCTATTTCTTGTACTATTATTCTTACATAGTTTGAATACGCAAACTGGCATTTTGCTTCTGTTTTTAAACTAGTACAAGTACGCCGAATTCGCGTAGTTTTAGTTGCCGCATTTGTCTAGTACGCCGACGGTATCTAGTCGAGCGCGCTCGAGGCCAATTATTAATCTACTAGCTTTTACCCGCAGCTCCGCCTGGGTCAAAAAGTAGCGTATGTTTGACCCCGGGTCTTCAACTATATTCATACCAAATTTCATCAAAATCCGTTCAGCGGTTTGGCCGTAAAAGCGTAACAGACAGACAGACTTTCGCATTTATAATATTAGTATGGATATGGATGCTTGGAACCAAGTATTGTACTTACACTATCTCAATGCGAACTTTGCTTACTCAATGCCTGCTTGTCTCTTAAAAATCAACTTTTCAACTAACTTTTAAAACGAAGGAGGTTTTCAATTCGGTTAGATTATGTTATTTTTCTTTAATTAAGGATATTTTTTTGTGGTTTGGTTCCTTAAATAAAATATTTTATTATCTTGTCTCGTAGGCATTGAGCTGGGCCCGAATCGCGGTAACTAAATAACGTATTTACCAGTATTTACTAAATGCAAGGAACGATAGTTAAAACTATTTTCGAGTATGTAATGTCGGTGAGACGAATGATTTTCGTTCGACATAATGGGCGAGTCGAACGATTTTTAAGGAGCGCGTGCAGTGAGACCGGCCCGGCCGTCTCGGCCGCAACGCAGGCAATGGATGGACGGAATTGCCGATAGCCCGCGTCCACTGCATACGGATTTTAGGGATGTCGAATATGTTAAAAAAAGTATTGATATAATGTATCGTATCGAAAGTTTTTGAAAATATGGATAACTAGCTGTGCCCGCGGCTTCGCCCGCGTGTACACCTCCTTTGGGAACAAAATTTCATGTGTCTCACTTTAAAAATTACGATGTTTCATACAAACTGGCAACCCAAATATGCCAGACATAGATTAATAATTGGTCTCCGCGGCGCTACGACGAGACCAATTATTAATCTAAGATGCCAGAGTACGATGCGTGCGGGCCGATTAGTGGACGCAGTGCTATGTAAAGTCATACAAACCAAACTAAAATCCGTTTCGTGCAGGGCGTGCGAGCCGGCCGTGAACGCACACCCATAAACAACAAAATCGTCGCCGTTTCCCAAATAATGGACAGCTCTCAAGACGATTCCACGAACTTGTCCGAGAGCTGGCGCCTGGGTTTGTGCATAACCCTTAAAAACAGATATTTGCTGCTGTTTGTTGGCTTGCAACATCTGCGTCATAGATTAATAATTGGTCTCCGCTGCGCTACGACCGCGCGAGACCAATTATTAATCTATGATCTGCGTGTTATCCTGCTCACGTTGGTCACGACGGGTACGGGGGACGCACGGGGCGCGGGACGGGGTGACGCACGATCGATGGCGACAACCGGCGATGAGTCCAGTTTGAAACTTGCATGTGACACATTGAGTGCATCGCTACCCGTGATGGTTTTGGAGGCTTCTTGTGACCTACATTCGGATAAATGTTTTTCAATTTCACTATCTCCGAACGTAGATCATTGATGACTGACTGGGAAGACTCGAAAGTTCAACTGAAAATCGGTCAGGTGCGACTTAAGCGTTGTGATGTCCCGCCACAACCTTGTGACATCTACATGGTCGAAGGTGACAGGAGGCAGCTTATGCAAATTTTTGGCAACCAACTCCACCGGCCACTCGTCAGGATCCGTCTCCTTGAACAGCTTTATAGTGTCCTACAGACTCTCTCTCCCTTTTCATCCCTCCTGCGGGACGGCATTCGGTCGCTCATGTGAAGCGACGAATATAACAGCACTTTCGCGCTGCGAATCTCTTCCTCGCTGAAGTTGCTGGTGCAGATCTGCGTCACACTGACTTCGTCCTGCAATCCAGCTGCTTCTCTAGGAACACCAGCACCTCGCTGACCACGAATTTTTATCGTGAATTTTTAATTAATTCGCAAGCGGAGCTATGCACGTCCGGTGTTAAAGCGGCCATAACACTGCGAAAAAATGTTTTTTTCTTAAACATGCGCGGAAATATTGTCATTACTTTTGAATAAAGAACACGCGAAGTAACATATTTTCGTAGACTGAAAATCAAATTCACTTCCCGGCGCGTTCTTTGAATTTGTAACGAAGAGCGCGCCGGCAATGTTGTATGAAACGGTGTGCTGTTTGAATTTAGAATTTTTTCATCTATCGTACACATTGCGTTCTCATGGCTTTATCTGAAAAACCAAAATCACTTCCCGGCGCGTTCTTTGAATTTGGAACGAAGAGCGCAACGGCAATGTTGTATGAAACTGTGTGCTGTTTGAATTTAGAACTCTTTTATCTATCGTATACATTGCGTTCTCGTGGCTGTATAGCCACAGATGCGTTTACTTTTCGGCACAAACTGTAAAATAAATTAAATTTATTATGTAAAAGGCCCTTTTATATTTCCTTGCATTTTTTTAAGAAAAGCACTATATATGCCTCGGCCGAAATGGCAATTGTCTGTCTCGTATCATTAAACAAAACTCATACTCGACCTGCAATTGCCTATTTCGCTGCCTTTGCAATAATGTACTATTATACAACCTGTAACGGAAAGGGTATGTTCACACGTGAACAGAAAACCATGACATCTGCGACACACTTAAGATGCGGTTAAAGTACAAGCTGCATCGGCACCAAATCTACATCACTGCAACCTACTTCAGATGCGAGCGAATTGCATGCTGCATCGGCAGTTACACTGACGGCACACCAGTACCAGACAATCAATGTGTATAGTCTCTTAATTTTGTATATATAGTAATATTTTTTGTAATAAAGTTAGTGTTCATTTGCGATTGGAGTTGTTATTTTCTCTCCTCATGGTACCCCACTGCGGCCAAGACACCCTAAGCCGTCACTCTGATCGGTCCTGTGAGCCTGCAGGATCGGCAGTGGGTTCTCCAGTACACTCCGGAGGTGGTGTGACAGTACACCAGAGTAACCTCTGTACCAGCCCCCAGTACCACTGGTGGCGCCATTCATTACTTGAGACCATTGGAGGCTCTCATCCCTTCCTGAGCCTCCCCTTGCTCTGAACGTACGGATTCAGTAGTGAGGTGGACATCTCCAGTTACAGCATCCCCCCACTGCGGCCAAGACTACCTTAAGCCGTCATCCTGATCGGTCCCGTGAGCCTGCGGGATCGGCAGTGGGAACTCATTTCCTGTGTACATTGCACTACGTACACAACACCCTTTTCCTACCCCCTATCCGTCTGTAACCGTAGGTCGCATGGTTACAGATATCCTGCACTATCTATATATTTATCTACTACACCGTATGGTTAGGGCTAGGGTTAGGATATACATACACACACACATATCCACTTACACATTATATATTTTCCACATCCACAAGGGTGTTAGTAGGAATAGGAGGAAACCTTAGGGTTTTGTACGTATAACGTCGAGTATTGCGAAAAGACTAGCTCGGCATTATACAGGGTAGATCCATTATGTCAATACCGAGTGTACCTTGTAAGTTTAAGTATCGAATTAAAAAAAAAACATTGAAATATTTTTGAGTTCTTTACTAATTTACATGCGCACAACACTATAACAATAAACAACTGTGAGGTCAATTACCTACAACCTTAGACTATGGATCCAATAGACGAGAAATGCGAAAGAGAAATATATAGGATATGCGTATGTTAGAATAAGATAGAGAGCGAGACCATTTCACATACACAATAAAATAATGTCCCATAGCAGCCTTACGGATTTCTTGTCAAAAACAAATATTTAAAATAAAAACAAAGTACCTATCTAGTCGTTAGTGTTAAAAAATATATAACTATAATTATATAAAATAACTATAACTATAATTATATATATACTATAATTATAACTATAATTATATAAATATATAAAAATATAATTATGGTTTCATGTGCAGTGCCTAAATGTAACTCAAGTAACAAATGAAACCCACATAATTTCACATTTTACACATATGTGCCACCAAAGTTCACTGTATCCATGATTTCATAATTGTTTCGATAGTCTTTCCGCACTAATATATGAGAAATATCATGTAGTTTTATCACATGATTGTGTAAGATGCATAAGAATTCAAATTTGGATAAAAATAAATACGTGAATTTTCACAATTTTTAACCTAATTCTTGAAGTTTAGGGATTGACATCGATGCTGTCAAACATCATATCGATAGTATTGCACCCAAACGCTAGGGTGGAATAAATACCTATCCACTGGTATTAAACGTACCTATATATTTAAAATTCAGCAATCCGACACGGTTTATGAAAAAAGTCCACTACGAACGCGGGTAAATGATTCTCGCGTGTCTGAGATAAGTTGAATTCGAGATTTCTCGAAAAAACTTTCACGCCTTTAGAGATAAAGTCTAATTTGAGATATCGCAAAAAAACATGGCGGATTTCTACTGAAAACCCCGTGTTCGTATTCTCATTCATCTCTCGTAATTGTAATATTACAATTTCTATTAAATACCTGCCTTTCAGATTTCTATCTAATTTAGATATTTGCGAAATATAGTTTAAAATGGTTGGCAGAGAAGAATGGTTTTCTGAAATATGTTCAACTATATGTAGTAAACACTTTCAGTACAGTTTTCAGTTGAGCGAGAATCGGCCACTGGTCTCAAACTTAAAATAAAGTTAATTAATGTCCACCTATTCGAAGTGGAGTCGGAGTGCTCGTTAAAAATAAAAATACTAAAGTAGCATGTTTATCAAATGAAATGAAATGAAATGAAATGAAATGAAATGAAATTGTTTATTCTCAATGTAGGATATTAATATCACTTATTGACGTCAATTTACTTATTTTAAGTTTACCACCACTTCCAAAGCGCAAGTGGAGAAGAAGCGGCGCCACAAACTCCACTGCAGCATTTTCTTCAAAACGTCAATTTACAAATAAGAAAAACTTTGCTTAATTACCTAGTTAAATGAACGAATTCACATGTTTGTCAACATTTAGCACAATGGTTATATCAGATTATTTAAATTAAATAAAAATTGATTAAAAAAATTAAATAATAATTTAAAAAAAAAAATGACAAACGAACAGAAATGTCAGAACATATAATGATATGTCAATTTGCCGAGGACTCTGCACCAAGCTTATGTTCAACATTCCCGTCATTAAGAAAATCACCAGTACTATAATAAGCCTTTTTACAAAGTAGATCTTTAACATGGGCTTTAAATTGTCCATTAGGCAAACTAGTGATTGATTCAGGAAGCTTATTGTAGAAACGTATACAGTTCCCCACAAAAGAGTATTTAACCCTACACAGTCTATAGGAAGGTAAAAATAATTTATCTTTATTGCGCAAGGGTCTATCAGTTATATCCGAGTTCTTTCTAAAAGTAGTAATATTTTTCCTCGTATACATGATAACTTCAAATATATATTGAGAAGCTACTGTTAATATATTTATTTCTTTAAACAACTCCCTAAGAGATTCCCTTGGGGCTAAACCATAGATGGCACGAACTGCTCGCTTTTGTAAGATAAATATTGTCTGTATGTCACTTGCCCTTCCCCAAAGCAGTAATCCATAAGACATTAAGCTATGAAAGTAACTAAAGTAGACTAGCTTAGCAGTTGCCACATCTGTTATTTGTCTAATTTTTCTGACAGCATATGCCGCAGAGCTAAGTTTTTTGGAGAGAGCTGAAACGTGTGAACCCCATTGCAATTTTGAATCAATTTTGATTCCTAGAAAGGTGGTGTCATCTACAAGAACTAACTTTCCTCCATTTAACATTACGTCCACTTGCGTCTGTCTCACATTTGGTAAAGAAAATTTTATGCATTGGGTCTTATTAGCATTCAGCATTAAGTTGTTGGCGGAGAACCAATTTGATATTGTAGACAGTGCATCATTCACATGGTCGACATTTCCGCTATGGCGATCCATTTTGAAAATCAAAGACGTATCGTCTGCAAACAAAACTATGCCAGCCTTTTTTTCAACCGCGTAAGGCAAGTCATTGACGTAAATCAAAAAGAGTAAGGGTCCTAGTATCGAGCCTTGGGGTACGCCTATCTTTACCGTTGAACCGCCTGACTTAACGTTATTTATGTCAACAGTCTGACGCCTATCATTTAAATATGAATTCAATAACTTTATTGCTTTAGCGTCAAAACCATAATATGCAAGCTTGAGCAGAAGTGTCTCATGATCAACACAGTCGAATGCCTTGGAAAGGTCACAGAACACTCCAATAGCATCCTGAGACTCCTCCCAGGCGGTGTAAATATGAGTGATGAGAGCCACTCCCGCATCGGTTGTTGATTTGCCGGCAGTAAAACCAAACTGTTGGCTATGAAAAATATCATAGACCTTAAAGTGCCGCAGCATTTGATTGAGCATAATCTTTTCGAATATTTTACTCAATACGGGCAATATAGAGATAGGTCTATAATTGCCAGGCTCCAACTTCTCTCCTTTTTTAAATAATGGGATTAATTTACTATACTTCATTAAATTTGGGAAGATGCCTTGATCAATACATTCATTGAATATATAAGCCAAGTCAGGAGCAACAATACCAATGATGTGACAAATTACACTAACAGACATACCCCAGTGATCTTCAGATTTTTTCAGGTTAAGCTGTTTAAATGTTTTAATAACATCACTGGGATCAATATGCGAAAATTTAAAGTTGGACTCACAAGGGGTGACATTTGTTTTAAGTAGTGTTTCAGCAGTCTGAGGGCTTGAATTTATATTTGAAGTTACTTCTAGTGGAATATTCGAAAAATAATTTTCAAAAGAATTGGCTATTTCTTTAGGGGAAGAAATTATACTATCCTGAAATTTAATTTCTTGTATATTTTCTTTATTTTTACATTTACCGGTTTCTTTGCTAATAACCCTCCAAGTCTCTTTCATTTTGTTAGGAGCGTTATTTATCTTTTTCCTAATATAATTGGCTTTAGCCACCTTACACACTTTTTTGAATGTTTTTGAATAGTTTTTGACATGATTAACAAAACTACTATCAAACGTGTATTGTTTTTGGGCATACAGGTCAAACAATTTTTGTCTACTCTTGTGAATACCTGTAGTAGCCCATTCATTGAATTTTAATTTATTACTACATTTAAGTTTTTTCTGTTTGAAATTCTTTGAAAAGCTGTCGGAGATGACACCAAATAGTTTATTGTAATGATTATCAGGATTATTACCTGTATAAGTCACTGAGCATAAAGTATTTTCGATCGAATTTTTAAAATTATAAATTTTTTGATTTGTGACAGGTCTGCAAGTAATATTAACTTCATGTACACGGGTATTTTTCTTTAAAGTTATCAATTGACCGCAATGGTCAGACGGTAATTTACTAAAAACCGATTTATTTAATGGTGTTTGGCTACAGAAAAAATTATCAATACATTTAGCAGATGTATCGGTAAATCGAGTTGGTTCAAAAAAAACATTCTTCAAATTGTAGCTGCTAAAAAGGTTTAAAAATTGGGTACTTGTTGCCGAATGTACTAAGATGTCAATATTAAAGTCACCACAAAATGTTAATCCTTTATTACTTTTTGATGCTATTGATAGGACACCATCAACAACCTTTAAAAAGTCTTTGAAACTGCTATTGGGTGGACTGTATACACAAACAACTATATATTCCTCAAGCTCAACGCAGGAGACCTCAGCACAGCGTTCAACAGAAAGTCTAGAAATGTCTGGCCGCTCTTTATAGGATAAACCATTCTTAATATAAATAGCTGAACCGCCTCTGATAGCAGACTTTCTCCTGAAACAGCTTGCAATATCAAAATTGTTTAGGCTAAGCATCATCTCACTCTCTTTAATCCAATGCTCAGTCAAACATAAAATATCTATATTCAAAGATTCTAAAAATAACTCAACAATGAGTTCTTTGCCAGGAAATCCTTCTATATTTTGATGTACTAATCTTAATTCTTGAGGATTTCCTGTTGTCAGTGTTTGCAGTTTAAAACTGCCATTGCGTCTCCCGAATCACCATTACATGTAAGTGGCAACTCGGTAGATTTTGTCTTACAACTAGATAATTGTTTACCATGTAAACTCGTCCAGAAGTTAATAGTAAAAGCTACAAGTGTAGCAATCTTATGCTTATAAAAGTTTGAAAGATAATACTTATCTTTCGTCAGCGAACATCCACTAATAAAGTTATTAGTGTCAAAATAAATCAATTTTTCATTGTGACTACATGTCAAAGTATGAATGTAATTATTTAAGGATTTAATGTTCATATATAAATTTGGAGGCTGGCAACGTATATAAGGGAATGCACAAATAATAACTTTAAACACATTCAAATTATTCAAGGTTTCCATACTAGTCAATATATCTTTTTTGCATATTTTTTTACTGTTACCGACTAGTAGTACAATGGTTGAGTTTTTATTCAGTTCAGTTTTCTGAATTTTTTGCATTATTTGCATAAATGATGCATTTGGAAAACAATAGCTAATGCAATTATCAAGATGGTTATTGAAAATTCTACCCATATTGAGACCTAAGCTGTCAGAAAATATAATAGTTCCATGCGTAGGGTCGTCACCAGCGGCACAAATTGAAACAGCAGACCCTAACAAATCACCATCACATGAAGAGAGTACGGACCCGGAGCCACTGATTGTGGGTTCATTAAAAGTCCCACAGGTACATAGTTTGGCAGCTGAAGTGAGTTTGTCTTCGATGTACCTGCTGTCTTCGATCAGTCGCTCCGTAGCCAGCTCATGCTGAGCGATTTGTTTTTGCACCGAGTCATACATATCATTAAGGCAGGAAAAGTCCTCGCTTAGTCTATTAATAAATAATTTTAGTTCACTGGTGTCGACACTGTACATTTCCTGACTTTCCGCCAATTGTTTTTTACTTATTTCTAAATCTGAGTAAAGAGTGGAATACATGTCTATACCCTTCTTTATTTTTATTAAACATGATTTTTTTAATTCATTTCTGATTTTAATTTTATTTTTCTTAATAATTTTATTTAATCTTTTAATTTTTTTACATTTTTTGTGGCTAATTTGTGTTTGAGGAGTGGTAATATTAACAAAAGATGTGTCATTAGTGAGATCAATTATTAAAGAGTTGGCTGGAGGAGGCACAGGGTCAGTCGGCATAAGCTGGTCATACAGGTTGTTCACCTCCAGCGACTGACGTGACTGATTATCTTGTTCGTATATCTGAATTTGCTTTACTGCCTTCTCCAGCGCCCTCTCTAACTCAGTGTTACGTGTGAGGGTTTCCTCAAATGTATCACTGCATTGGCGGAAAGAATCTATTTGAATTATCAGTTGGTTTATCCGGTCATTCAACTCATCATTGTCTAATTTACTAGCTGAGAGCTCAAGTTTTAAGCTTGAATTCGATTCCAGAATGGATTGAAATTCTTGTTCATTCTGTTCCCTTTCCAATAAAAGATTGTTATTTTCTTCTTTTAAAGCCTTAAGTTCTAATAAAGCCGACTTTAGCTGCATTTCCACTTGACGGGCAGTCACGGCTCTGCTTGATGTGGACATTTTAGGCAATAAAGTACAGATTTAGAGTGTAAGGAACACAATGAACAAATTATTTGTAATAAAACCAGTATGTAACCAACGGACCTAACCTTAAAGTGAACTACCTACTTGAACGGGAATAAAAATTATTAAATATTGTATGTATGTAGTAAGTGGAGTGTACTCAAACCTGGCAAGCAGTGTGCAAAAGACGTGGTAAAAGGTGAAATAGAATAGTAGAAAGTTAAATAATTACCGATATCGCCTTGTAAAAGTTGTAAACAACGATACCGGCTCCTTACCCACTGACCTTTTGTCCACTAATTTTTAACAAGTTACACGAATGTCACTCACACAAATATCTTAATTCACTAATAACAAGATTAATTTGCAGTTTTATTGTATTTTTAGGCTATTTTATCTGGATTAATTAATATTTAAACAAATAAAAATACGGAGCTAAGAAAATGACAAGTGAGCTCCCAATCAAATCAAATCAAATCTTTATTTGTGAAAACAGGTCAAATAAGTGCAATTAATAAATAAGTTTCTGCAATTTATGTAATTTACTCTAACTTATCCCAAAAAATACTGCATACTTAATTTGGCAATGTTCTCACGTTAAGAAAATCGATCATAGTGATGTCAACATTGCTCGGCTCAGCACTATTTGACAGGGCACACATGTATGACACACACACACAAACAGTTTTGAAATTCGTCTCGTTTTTTTTACTAATCAGCCATTTATTGTCGTAGTCAAAAAAATTCTAAATCTATGCCTACAACCATGCTTATCAAAATAAGTTTCACCTCTTGTACATAACCGTCCTATGCTCCTGGTATTAATATTATATTCTAAATTAGAAAAAAATAAAAATAAATCGATATAATGAATTTTTACGAATCAAAATGAATTTTAACATATTTAAACAAATTAAACAAAAAAACTAATCAATATTAATGAAATTCAAGCATATTTGTCTGACTATCTCACGAATGTCTCGTATGTTATGGCAAAAAGTTCCTCGACCGACAGGTAACTTTTTTTCCAAACGTTATTTTGGTACGTTCGGCTCGTACGTCTCGTACGTTCCTTTTGTCAGAAACGTTTGACAAAAAATAGCGCGATACCGTTGCAACACAGAAAGTTCGGCCAACAAGTTCACGATAAAAAATATATTTTCTTTGTTTTTCTATGTTTTATTAAACTTATTTAGCCTACGAGGGCTATTTTTGAGTATGTAAAATGGGTTTGTCGAATGAAAATAGTTCGATTTCGAATTACTATTATTCGACGTAATTGGTGAGTTTTACATACTCAAAAATAGCCCTCGCGTTCGGAAATTGGTTTTAGTTCGAACGTTCGCGTCATTTAAAACACCGGGATTGCCTTCTAATTCGCACAGAATACATATAATCAAAACGTTTAAACAGTCGTCAGCGTTCTTGCCCCCCTTTATGTCAGTTTTACCATTGATAATACAAGTTATACAACATTGTATTCTTAGAACCATTAAAGAAATGCAAAGATGTGCGCCAGTGCTTCATCAAAACCAGCCAAGTGTTTCCCCCAGAATAGAAATGGAAGTCAGTTTTGTTTTGTCGTTATTGATTATTCAAAAATACTACAACTTTTCTGATATTGGTACTAGTGTACATAACATAGCTTTCACAACCTACTAAAGGCCCATATTTGATTTTAATTATTTTTGTTCGGTGTCAGCAAAGAGAGAGCTAACAAGATATTTAAATGTAATGATGGACCCACTTATGGTAGAGTCAAGAATTTATCAAATAGAAACAATTGTAGCCCAATATACCCAATCGACGAAGAACGCCCAGGGGCTTAGATTAATAATTTGGTCTCGCGCGTAGCGTCTCGGAGATTATTAATCTAAGACCAAGGGGGTATACTTTATTTATAATTCTATGGGTGTAGTCCAAGTTCACCTTAATGTAATGAACATTATTATGTGAATTGCTTTGTGTACCTAAATAAAATAAAAATAAAAAAACAAAAAATGGATACAATACACGGTTTATGTGGTTATTATCCACTTTGCTTGATAAACTTTATTGGTCCAAGATACAGAGCGTTCGTCATAAAGAATCTATCGAAGTACTTATATCTATAGGAGCAGTCTCATGGAAGGGTCATGACCTAGCGACATATTGCAGTTAAGTTACATTGTATTTTTTTTGGCTTTTTTTATATGTCGTCGGCCCATCAAGCATGTCAGGTATAAGAAAAGTGTGCACCGTTCAACTCGATTACACAAAACGTGAACTCAAAATACGCAGGTAATAAAAATCTACAACAGCCTGAATATTTTGCAACCAGCACACGCTCTGTGTTCGAGTTTATAAATCGTACAAATGTAAAATGTTTGCGTATAAAAAATAATAAATAAGATCGCTTTGGCAGATTCGTGTGTCCGATGAGCTGAGCAGTTGTCCTGGTGTGGTCGAGTGGAGTGGAGGTAGGTGCGTTCAGGCAGCGGGCTTCTCCTCGGAGACGGCGGTCGTGGCCGACGCCACGGACCCTGACTCGTCGGGCTCTGGTTGGCATGACAGCGATGGGAACTTCTTGTACAGTTCTGCGCGATATTTCGGGTGGCTGCGCAGAAATAACAGATTTGATTATAGTAAGAATTTGCTGTCATGTGCTGGATGCCCAGATACCCTGCGCCTTGAATGACTTATACTTGGCCTCTGACAGAACTGTTCATGTGGCTTCTTACTGGGTTGGGAGAGTGTAATGCCATCGATACGCAAAGACGAAGAATTCATAATTTCTAACCTATGCCTATAGTCCCCGTCACGGGAGGATATAAATTACGTAAACAAATGCTCAGAGATTCGGGATATTTGAATGAAAGAAAAAATAGTATTTTTGTGACATATTTTAATGTTTAATAACGAATTTAAAATTTATGGGTGGTTTTAGATAATTCTGCTAGATGACCGGCTCAACCATCTGCGTATCCATACTAATATTATAAATGCGAAAGTCTGTCTGTCTGTCTGTTACGCTTTCACGGCCAAACCGCTGAACGGATTTTGATAAAATTTGGTATGAATATAGTTGAAGACCCGGGGTCAAACATATGCTACTTTTTGACGCAGGCGGAGCTGCGGGAAACAGCTAGTATTTCATAATTGATTAATTGACCGAGCGAGCGAAGCGTCTTTACTTCGACTTTTTTGCTTTTGCATCGGAAAATGTATGTTCCGGGTTAGAGGTCACATTTTGAACAGATTTTTATGAAACTTGGCTCATGTTCCTTGATTTATCTAAATTTTTTTGTCGAGATCTTTTTTTGGTTCGGGGAAAAAATGAGGGCAAAAAGAAGGAAAGGAAAGTTTGTGTAGTGTTAAAAGTTCAAAAGTGAAAAGATAAACTGTCACCAAAATTAAACGGCAGACCAAATGTTTACATTATACAGAGCCGGACTCGTTCCTGTACCATGTATCATTGACATATCGCAAAATATAACCCGACTAATTGGAATTGGTCGTACTCGTAAGTTTTTCGTAAGTCGTTAAGTCGATTGTATTTGGTAAACTCATATTGTCGCTAGGTAACCATTAGAACCCACCATAGTAGAGATTAGTTTGTTTACTTTTTTACCTTCTCGTGACGGCGCCTTTAAGTACCTAAATCTAGTTAAACGTATCACTTCATAGTGATATGATGATATTAAAATATTTAAACTTTTTGAACAAAAATCAACCATTATATGCGTGAATTAAATCCTTCAAAAAATTATTAAAATTCATTCGATCTTTCTCTGTATGCACGAGTAAATACAAAATTTCAACATAAATAGGCAATCCATAAATATAATGACATCTTTGCAACGAATCTCTCAAATTATACCTACGCTTGATTGGGATCGCGCTTTGTACTAACCTGATACCGTATACAATAGGGTTGTATACAGCATTAGCCTTGGCAAAAAGTGAGCCCCAGATAGTAGTCAAGGGGCTGATGGGTGCACTTTCGAACACACCAGTGTAGTTGATCACAAGATAAGGAGTCCAGGCCATGAACCACAAAGATATAGTCATCAATGCCACCTGAAAAAACATACCATATTAGATGCAAAAATATCGAATGATGTGATGAAATTTATATGCCCTCGGATGTTGTTTACCTTCGCTAACTTGCATTCAGCACTGGTGTTCGCCGCTTCCGAAGACCTCAGAGAAGCGACATTCATTTTTTTGGCTTGTTCCCTCATGGCTTTTTCATGAGCAGCTACGGCCTAAGAACATGAAATAAATATCAGCATTAATATAATATTTTAATACTACTAAAAAGCAATAGAAGTTAATGTATTATGTATGTATTATCATATTACCTGAACGATGAAGAAGTAGGAATAGATAATAAGTAGAAGAGGCGAAAAGTAGCAGAATACTGAGTAGATAAGGATATAGCTGCGGCTGAACCAGTCCTTGCTCAAATAGTCAGTCCCACAGGCCGTCATGTTACCCTCGGGAACATACCTAAAATAATAATACAGTGCTAGATGTATTGTGAATGTGTGTAAGTACTCTTATTCATTAATTTCATTCTTCAGTGATTTATAAAAATAAGTTAAATAAATTTTTAAATTTTATTATATTGAATGCGATTTAGTTTCATGTAAGTACTAAACACGCTGTAAAATTTTGGTTGAAGTTTAAACCAAATTTTGAATAGGTATTGTGGAAAAATTACCTGTTCCATCCGAAGAATGGTGCCAAAGTCCACGCCAATGAAAATAGCCAGATGCCCAGTATTCTCAGCAGAGCACCATTATTGGTCATAGGTTTCGCGGCGATACCTTTCACGATCACATTGTACCGGTCGAAAGCAATCATCGTCATTGTCCAAATTGACGCACAGCCAAATAATGAACCAGCACAAGCGTACAGTTCACATGCTAAAGCGCCTATAAATGTTAAGCAATGGTTAAAATCAAATTTCGAGACATAAATCGAACCAATTTAATATTGCGTATCGTATCTAACAATATTCAGTAGACTTACCAAGAACCCATGTTTCGTAGTAACAATTTATAACCATAGCCGGAGACATAGCGCACATCATCAAGAAATCAGAAAATGCCAAATTGACCACTAGTAAGTTTGAAGGTGTCTTGAGACTCTAAAATTGACATAAATAGGTTTTAATACCTGTAACATGTCGTAAAAGAACAACTAAAAGGAAAGAGAAAATAAATGTTAAGAACCTTTGTCGATGTGAAGATATAGATGACCATTCCGTTGCCTGTAATTGAAACGAAACCAAGTAGTCCGATAGTGAAGCCCAAGAGTCCGTGCCACAAGGGATTCATAGGGGGAAACTGATACCTATGGAAGTAATTATATTTTTAAAATGTTAAACTTTTCTAAGAGCATTTTTACAAAAGAACAAAATGTGAAACTAACCAATGCGGGTCGACCAAATGCATCAGTTCTGGTGGCACTTTGTCCACGACTGTCTGATTAGAAGATCCATAGGCAGCGACCTGTCCGCCCCAGGCCTGCAGCGCGGAGGCGCCTGGCCCAGGATCCAAGCTGGCAAACGACATCTTCACAACGTCTCAGCTCGATAATTAACCTGATAATCGAAGTCAATTTTTAACATACTTTGTTTTTGGTATAATTATAACCACTTTATCAAACACCTTGTTACACATTAAGTTACTATAATTAGGTATCACTTACTTAAAAGGTCCAGGATAGGGGCCGCCGAGATGGTTATTACCAAAAATACTGAAGAAAATCGTTTGACGAACTACTCCAGTCTTTAGCTAACCAATCCCGCGTGCGGAGGATTGCCGAGGCGGAGGCTACTCACCGTCTTACTACTTACCCGTGTCTTATATATTGGAGAACCCGAGGATTAACGACAGCGTCATGAACAAAATCAATATTCATAATGAGATATAAGTATCTAAGAAGGTGAATACATTACCTACTATAAGCCTATATCTTTTACTTACCTAGATATGTGTTTACAGGGATGGCTTCACCCTGTTTGTTTATAAAACTAAAAAGCACTTATATCTATAATAATAATATCTATAAAAATTTTGATTAGATTGTGCTAGTCTCTTAAACTTTTTCCATGGGTTATCTTTATAGTTAGTTTCGATTATTTTTGAAATTATCTTTTATTCTACCTGGGTAGATGTGCCTATTAACGTACACTTACCTATTTCTTTTTAGTTTCCATACTATAATAAATACGTAAGTACCTTCTTAATTAGGCAGATTTTTTTTTTCGAATATGACGATATTTTCTGTATTCTATGGTACCTAATGGTTTCCCGGTAGATTCAACCTTCAATGGTTGCTACTGAGCACAAGATTCCATTGTCAAATAATCAATGTTCCTTTGAATATTTATATATTACGTTAATTCATATCCATACTATCCATCCATATACATACTTCCATATCCATACATAATATTATAAATGCGAAAACCGGTCTATCTGTACATCTGTCTGTCTGTCTGTTACGCTTACACGGCCAAACCGCTGAACGGATTTTGACGAAATTTGGTATGGATATAGTTGAAGACCCGGGATTTTGATCCCGGCTACTTTTTGACGCAGACGTAGCTGCGGTAAACAGCTAGTTATTAATATTAAGAAATGGTCAACAAATTATTAAAACAAAATTTAATGATTAACCTGTCATGAATATTTGGTACATCCCTGTAGCCTTACGTACGGTAACGACGTTATGAGGCTACTTAGAAGAATAAGGGAATATTGGTTAATAGGATTATACAGCCACTTCGTTCGCGAGTTACTACTTATTTAAACAAATATAATCAAATATTTATTGAAAAGGTATTTTAGGTAGGTCCTGTTTTTCATGTTTTTGCCCTGGAAAATGTAATAAAGGGATAAACATAATAAATATACAGTAACATAATAAATATATTATGTATTAGTCCGGGGAATTTAGCAACTGTTGTAAGGACCACCTTGCACTAAATCAGAACTGAACTTTTACGATTTTGTTTTTTAATTTATTGAAAACAAATCTATTGATTAGTGTTAGGATACTGAAATAATGAGCTTGTTTAAATATAAGGAATAATAGTACATTATTGCAAAGGCAGCGAAATAGGCAATTGCAGGTCGAGTATGACTTCAATGATACGAGACAGGCAATTGCCATTTCGGGCGAGGCATAGATAGTGCTTTTCTTAAAAAAATGCAAGGAAATAAAAAAGGGCCATTATTCTATAAACGACATAATTCGGAGGGCCTTAATATCGGCCAATATACCCTGCCAGTTAGAGCCTCCTGACCATGGCAGAGAGGACGTTGTCTCTTATGGGACGCGACTTGCGTCAGCACGTTAGCGGCGTCCTATCTCTCTAACACAATGCGATCTCCCGGTGCTGCTGCTAAAGTAGCAGCTGGACTTAAAGTAGCGAAGTACTCAATTTTGACCAGCCAGTACGAGTTTGTACCATTTGCCGTAGAAACGGCTGGTCCGTGGTGTACAGAGGCTAAGAAATTTGTTAGTGAGATAGGGCGATGTTTAAAAAGTCGTGGATTCGACAATCGCTCCGGTTGGTACCTGGTTCAAAGGCTATCCATATCCATAGCAATTCAAAGAGGAAATGCAGCAAGCGTTATGGGTACCTTTGAGCCGGGTACTGTTAGGGGTGGGATTTTAGATTAATTTTTATTATTTTTACATTATTACTTACAAAACTGTTGTAACCTGAGCATTTTTAAATAAAATAAAGAATATTAAATAGCAAATAAAAACATATAATAATAAAAAATAAAATAAAAAAAGGGCCTTTTACATAATAAATTTAATTAATATTAAAACTTATATTACAATTAGGTCTTGAACGAAAATGTTATTGTTTTTCCAGGCACATTTATGTTCGTTTGTTGTATTTCTGACGTTTGCGGCTGGTAATTTGATACTTGGTCAGTGGTTTTTGGCTGGAAACTTTATAATAATAATAATAACCCCCCCAGGGGGCCACCTTGTCGTGGTGGGGGGCTTACGGAAGACAGTTGTATAGAACAGCAGATCAGCCCATCTTGATCAACCCCAATTTGGGAGTTCAACTGACTAAAAACCAATAACATCATGGTACTTTAACACTGCTTCTTAACCAACGGTCCCAAACTAAACCTACCAAATATGAATATGGATAAAAGAAGGTATAATTTGCGGTTGCTTCCCGGGGGTCGCCGGGGCGCACTTGGAGCCGATGCTGAGTGCCACAGTATGCGAACCATCGGCGACGGGAGGCTGAGCAGGCGGGCTCCCCCTCGAACAATCATCTACAGCCGATTTTCATGCATTAACATCCCCAGACCATGCAATAGAACACATTCCATCGCCAGCTTCATCACCTTCATCCTTATGTCCTTCCGTTGCTTCATCTCCAGCATCTTACTTAAATAGAGACCCTTCTCTAACCTCATCAATTTCATTATCATCACTTTCACAACCCAGTTGGGATGTTGTGCAGGAGGCAACTCTCGCCAAATCACCTGCGCCCGCCATGACTGGTTCACGTGTACGTAAAAACTGGACAAAAGAAATGAATATTTTTATAATGCGTACTTATCTTACTATTACTAGCTTAGAGACAAAAAATCTCCGAAATTATCTCTTATATGAATTTTTTTTTGAAAAATACCCATACATTGATGTCAGTAAACAACGAATAGGAGACCAGAGAAGAGCAATAGTCCGAAACCGATATTTGTCAAATGAAGAAATTGCACTAATACGAATAGAGGTCGAAAGAGAACAACAAAATACATCACAATTTAACAATCACTCAACCTTAATACATGTAGTAATTCTAATCAAGGCGAACGGATGAAATGGCCAGATGATATGAATGAGTCTATAATGGACGCTTATTACACTATAACTGAACTTGAAACAAACAGAACAGCTTACAGACAGACTTTATACCAGACCGTTATCTTGAAACATCCTGAAATAGCTCATGTATCCGAACAGAGAATTGCAGATCAACGAAGAGTAATAGTTAATAATAAACTTCTTAGTGCAGAGAAATTGCAAGAAATACATGATAAAGTAGCCAAACAGTTAGCCACAGACACCTTACCTGATAACTCTCATCCCATAATAGTCACATCATCGCAACAAATAAACAATATAACTTTAGAGAATAATGATACTACATTCAAGCAGCACCAAAACGCAGATCTGACACAATTTCTAGACACCATAAAACAAAAAATTAATGTAGCTGCTAACAGATTACGCAGATACAAAGAAACTAACAAGAGGAAGCAGCAAAATAAACAGTTCACTAATAATGAGAAAATATTTTACAGAGGCCTGGGACAACAAGAAAATAATAATGCCACTAACACACCACAACCTGAAGCACTCCATACATTCTGGTCAAATATATAGTCCAATCCGGTCACACACCAAAATAATACATGGATTGAACAAGACAAACTACTTATGGGAGATGTACCAAATATGCAGTTTAACAACATAACAATTGAAACTTTACAATCTGTTTAGCTAAAAGTCACAACTGGACTGAAGCCACAGGATCGGATAATATACATAATTACTGGTATAAAAAAATCACTATTGTACATAATATCTTACTTAAACATATCAATAACTTTATATTATGCCCAGAAACAGTACCACCATATTTGACACATGGGCTTACATACATGCTTCCAAAAGACAATACTGACACAGAAAATCCAGCTAAATATCGACCTATAACGTGCCTACAAACTATTTACAAAATTATGACATCCTGTATTAACGAATCGATATATTCTCATATTCTAGATAACAAAATTCTGGCTGATGAACAAAAAGGCTGTCGTCGGAATAGTAGGGGCTGTAAAGAACAATTGATTATAGACGCGATAGTATCCAAACAGGCATACAACAGAAAACGAAATATATACTTATACACCATGTATATAGATTATCAAAAGGCGTATGATTCCATCCCTCACTCTTGGCTGTTATACATTTTAGAACACTATAAAATACACCCTACAATCATACATTAAAAAAAAAATCTTATGCTGACCTGGAACACAAAACTCATACTAAGCAATAACAATTCTAATATAGAAACAGAGGTTATAAAAATACGAAGGGGCATTTTTCAAGGTGATGCATTAAGCCCACTCTGGTTTTGTTTGGCACTTAATCCTCTCTCCAGTCTATTACAAAACAGCGGTAAAGGCTTTCAAATCAAATTGGAAAACACTAGTCACAATATATCTCATCTCCTCTATATGGACGATATAAAACTTTTCGGGCAGTCATTAGAAGACATAAATATACTAGCAGATATAACACAGACTTTATCTTCAGATATAAATATGAACTTCGGTATAGATAAATGTAAGATACAATCAGTACGTAGGGGGAAAATAGAAAATAATCCATACGTACTCCAGAATGAAGCGATCATAGAACCGTTAGATATGAATACAGGTTATAAATACTTAGGATACCAACAAAGTCAACAAATACATCACAAGGAAATAAAACAAAAATTAACAAACGAATTTCGAACAAGGTTACATCGCATTTTCAATAGTCTTCTTAACGCGCGAAATACCATCAAAGCTATCAATAGTTATGCAGTACCCATCCTCACTTACTCGTTTGAAATAATAAACTGGTCCCAAACTGATCTTAAAACCCTTCAGCGCACCATCAACACATTCATGACTAAGTACCGAAACATCACCCCCGATCGTGCATACAGAGACTTACATTACCGAAACACGAAGGAGGCAGAGGATTAATTGACATACAAAACTTACATAATAAACAAATAACAACACTCCGATCTTATTTCCATTCACAACAAACGCCTATACATATAGCAATCACACAGACAGATAAAAAATATACGCCTTTAAATTTAATAGATATTAACCAAAGAGACAAAAGAAATCTTAAACACAGTACAACAAAAATTGGACGCATGGACCCTGAAATCCCTTTACGGCAGGCATCGTCTCGACTTGACCAATCCAAACGTTGACAAAGCTGCGTCAAACGCCTGGCTCAAGCGAGGAGAGCTGTTCCCGGAAACGGAAGGGTTCATTTTAGCCATACAGGACCAAGTAATAGATACTAAAAACTATAGAAAGTACATAATCAAGGACGTAAATGCACAAAATGATACATGTCGACACTGCTTTAGTAGTCCTGAAACAATACAGCATATTACTGGTGCCTGCAGATCCATAACGCAGACAGATTACAAACATCGACACGATCAGGTTGCATCCATTATTCACCAATATCTAGCTTCTAAATATAAATTAATTAACGAAAAAACCGCATACTATAATACACGCCCCAAGTAGTTCTGGATTCATCTGAATATAAATTGTATTGGGACAGGACTATTCTGACAGACAAGACTATACACCACAATAGACCGGACATCACACTCTATGATAAAAACAAAAAAACAGTATATCTAATAGATATTGCGATTCCCATACCCACAATATTACATCCAGTTACACCGAAAAAATTACAAAGTATACCGGTTTAGCAATAGAACTGAAAACACAGTGGCGCGTAGATACAGTTAAAATAGTCCCTATCATAATTTCATCCACAGGAGTCATACCTAAAACATTACATACTAGTTTAAATACTTTCAATATCCATCCCCTTACCTACATACTCATGCAAAAAGTAGTAATACTAAACACGTGTCGTATTGTTAGAAAATTTCTTTCTTCGTACTCATGAAACCGCTTGCGTTTGGCCACAAGCCCGCGTAAGCAGGAAAATCCCCAAAAACTAAATTGGGAGAAAAGCAACAAAATAAACAAAAATAATAATAATAAAGGCGTGGGGATGTAACGATCCCATCGTCCACTGGGTTCCCTTCCCAGTGCAGTCAGTCTCCGCAGGGCAGCTTGTGGCGAGCTGTTGGTGAGTGGCGACACCGCGGACCTGAGTGCTTCCAGGGGAGGCCTCCGTCCCTCACCTCCGGCCTTCCTTCGCCAAGGTCGGAGTGGACGCAGATGAGGGACAGGACCCCTACCTCTGGCTTGCCTTAGCCGGCCGGCCAGAGTGGAGTCGCAAGAGCTATATGCTCGAGAGTGGAAGTGTATTGCACGTAATGGCCTATTAACGGGGAAACCCGCTCATGAGGCAACTCGCGATGGCGGAACCGGAGCCGCACCTCTCGGCACCCTTAGCCGCTCATTTCAATGTTGCCCCTCTGTTGCCAAACACGGCGACTATTTGGGGGGCCCATTCACTGAGTGGCGAGTCACCGCCTGCCACTAATAGTCAGTAATCATGATTATGGCAGGTGTCCGATCTCTACTGCAATGGCCCAGTTTCATCTCCAGCCAAACTTTATCACTATATCCCATATATCCTTTTCATACGTTAGAAATAGTTCCTACTCTTGCTAAGACCTCTTGGGATGGACATGTCATCTATTGATATAGCCGAGGACGGGTTTTGGCAGGAGCACCACATGACATCAACTTCTCCAAAGGGCCTCTACGCGTTGGATCCATATCCCCGCGCAAGCCTCTCAAAGGACCGGGGCAACCCGTGAATCCCAACCGGAGATATAATAATAATAATAAACACTTTATTGCACCAGGAAAATACAATTTTGAGACACGTACATGTAGACATAATGGTGTGCAAAGGCGGCCTTATCGCAATAGCAATCTCTTACATGCAACCCTTTTGTAGGAAAAATTTCAGGAAAAGAGACAGGCATGGTGCAGAAACATAAGCTAAATATAACAGTATAAACTTACACAAAATAAACTTAAAGTTACATATCGCAGTACACATATAATATACAGAAATAAATAAATAAATGTACTATAATACCTTAAATAATGATGTAAGATAAATTTTAGAACCTAACGTAACATCTCACATCATTCACCCCCACCTAGAAAATGCTCTTTCACTAGTGCTTTAAAACTCGCAAGAGTTTGAGCACGCCGAATTTCAACTGGCAGTCCAGAGTCTCGCAGCTTGCACTGTGTAGGATTGAGGAAAAAATGGGCCAGTGTAATCAGCAACACTAGACGAAGATTGTAGGAGCTGCGTAGGGTCCGCCCTTCGAATTCGCTGTGAAAAGTAAATAGATTTCTAAGATATTGAGGATAGGAAGGATTAAACAGAATAGAAAACAACAGTGACAGAATGTGCCAATCGCGGAAAAGTCGAATAGGAAGCCATTTTAATTGCGTACGAAATTGAGAAACATGATCATATTTACGAAGGCTAAATATGAATCTGATAAATAGGTTTTGGAGACGCTCAAGCTTGCTTAATTGATCTTGAGTCAACAAACAATATAACATCTATCAGCATAATCGAGGATAGGAAAAAGGAGGGTTTGAGCAAGCGCAATTTTGGTTGCCATTGGCAAGAATTTATTTAGCCGTCTGAGAGAAGCTGAAGCCGCAAATATCTTCCTACTTACCTCGGATACTTAAGAAGACTAAGAAAGATTACTATCAATTATAATTCCTAGATTCTTAACTTGACTGCCAAGCATGCTCCAATACGCAAAGTCAGAGTCAAGCATCCTCCTGCGCCTTGATTAACTCCAGGTGTGCGCATGGCCATGAGACAAAGGGATCGGGCCTTCAGAAAATTCAAGAGGTCGAATGAAAATTGGGCTATGTTTAAGGTTGCTAGAAATCGGTGCAATAGTATTGTTACGAAATCAAAAATAAATAAAAATAAAAAGCGGTCCGCGGAAGTTTGAGTAGCGCTGTCCGCGGAAAATTCTCGTACAATCGTCGCGTGTTCCCATACGGGAATAATATCGCGAACGATCTAGTACAGTGATTCCCAAAGTGGTCCAGGTGGACCCCCAGGGGTCCACGGGAGACTTGCTGGGGGTCTACGTAGGCGTGAACAAAAAATGGGGGTCCATAAGATGTTAATGGGGGTCCACGAAAATTTATCTGCTTTTGATAGTAAAGAGCAAAATTGTAAGCATAGTTTTTATAAGGGCCTACCTACATTGTTTTAAGTACCTATCTAAGCAGATAATATTTTAATAAGGCAAGCGACTGTTACTTGTCCAAACTTGTGTATTCGATATTACGTACAATTTCGTGTACAGACTTGCAAAGCGCTATCCGCCCGACAATGCTTAATGCTTGTTCAGACATGAACTTGATCAACACTATAAATACTTGATGCCAAAGGCAACCAAACGCATTCATTTGTTTCCGGAATTTCGAAAACAAGGCGGAATTTGGAAAAAAGTTGTGAGAAAATTTATATCTGTGTTTGCTAGTGCCGGAGAAAAGTAAGTAACCTACCTTTTTTTGTTATAGTACTTAAGTATTTTGTTTACGTGTACTAGTCGGTTGATCACAACGGCCTGTATAGATAGGTAACTTAGTAATTTACAGATATTTTAATTGTCCTCTTTCGATTTGAAGACAAACACAGCACGTTTTATTCAATTGTTTTTTCACGAGAGAAGCACTGCCTCTCTAAAAAGGCCGAATAAGCAATATTGCAGAGCAATTAATTTTGTAATTTTTCTTGCAAATAACTACTAATTTTATAAAACAGTAATTTCATAATCATGTTAAATTGATTTTGAAGTAACTATTTTATCAAAACTATTCCTTTTCGGAAAGAGCGAGCGGTGCGCGGGCGACGGGAAAAGGGCGGGGCTTGAACTTCGATGCCTGATTGTCACGTTTTAACAATGAAGCCGCAGACAAAAAATACGCAAATACACGGAGCGCGTGAACTCATTGATTTAATAAAATGTTAGTTATCGTTTTTATGGACAATTTTGGGATTTCGACGTTTATTTTTTCCTACACAAATATGATCAGTATTCGATACTGAGTACACTAATTTTTATTTATACTATTAAAAATTAGTGGTAAATTATGTACTTTAAAATTGATACCGTTTTGTGAAAACGTTTGTATTTGTCTCAGCGGTTTATTAGTTGGTCCCTTTACAAGCCGTAATTCTATTTCCGCGTGCTGACAAAGGCTGCGGTGTGATATCTATATTCAGAAAAAAACTTGGTTACTAAAACATTTTTTTTACAGGTAAGGTAACTGACACGAAACATGGCTACAGCAAAGAAAAAATGTCGACAATATAGTGTCGATTATTTGAAATATGGTTTTGTTCCATCAGAGGCAGACAAACAATTGCCCATGTGCCTATTATGCAACAAAGTTTTGAGCAATGACTCTATGAAACCATCAAAGCTCGAAGATCATCTAAAAAGGTGTCATACTGATAAAATAGGTAAAGATTTAAAATATTTTCAAACATTGAAAGAAAAATATGGAAAGAGACCCACCATGCACAGTATGTTCGCTTCAACATCTCAAAGTAACGATGATGGCTTGCGGGCATCTTACAATATCTCATTACTTATAGCAAAATCTGGAAAACAGCACACTATCGGAGAACAATTAATTTTACCCGCTGTTGAAGAGGTTTTAAAAACTGTTTTGCACAAATCTCCATTTGACGTACTAAAAAGAATTCCATTAAGTAACAATACTGTACAAAGACGCATTGATGAAATGAGCTCTGATATCGAAAGCTTTTTGTGCAATCATCTGCAAAAAACTAATTTTTCTATACAACTGGACGAGTCAACGTTACCCAGTAATGAAGCATTACTATTGGCATATGTCCGATTTATTGTTGAGGAAGAAATTCACGAAGAATTGCTATTTGCCAGAACTTTGGAGACTGACACTAAAGGCGAATCAATATTTAATGTCCTGAGTAATTTTTTTACGGAAAAATCGATCCCATTTACAAACATTATTTCAGTGGCAACAGACGGAGCTCCTGCAATGGTCGGGCGATATCGTGGGTTTATAAGTCATCTCAAAAGAATTATACCAGGACTTACAGCTATTCATTGCGTAATCCACCGACAACATCTTGTGGCAAAAGATTTAAGTGACAGGTTGAACCAATCTCTTCATTTTGTAATAAAAGCTGTCAACAAAATCAGAAGCAATGCATTGAATACACGTTTATTTGCTCAATTGTGCGACGAAAATGATGAAGACTTCCAACGACTGCTCTTACATACTGAAGTACGCTGGTTGTCGAAAGGTGCATGCTTAACGAGATTTTACTCTGTTTTCGATTCCATATTAGAGTTCTTAGAAAGTAGAGATCCAGATTTAAAAGAAAACTTGATCAAATTCAAAGCAGACATTGCGTATTTGACAGATTTGTTTAAAAAATTTAATGATATTAACTTGCAGTTACAAGGGGACAGCCTGAATTTAATAAAAACAAAGGGGATAATTTCGGCTTTTCTTGGGAAATTGAAATTTATGAAGCAAAACATTAGTCGGCGCGAATTCTCTCAATTTCCAAACTTGTCGCAGGTAGAATGTATTGATGAGGATATCCATACCTACAGTCAACATTTAAGTGCCCTGCATGATGACTTCAAAACCAGGTTTGAAGATATACTGACGATGGATATACCACCATGGATAATAAATCCATTTGATGAAACGGAAGTGGCCAATGTTGTATTACAAGAGGAGCTGCTCGAGCTAAGCACTAATGAGGAGCTGAAGGTGAAATTTAGAAAAGGCTACCCAACATTTTGGCTGCAAGCAGAAATACCCGAAAAATATCCTGGACTGTGGGAAATCGCAAGGAAATTTTTAATAGCTTTTCCCTCGTCATATCTTGTCGAAAGGAGTTTTAGTGCCGTTACAAACCTCTTAACAAAAAAAAGGAGCAAATTAAACATCACAGAGCGGGGGGATTTGCGGTTATTGCTCACAAAAATAAAGCCAAACATTGATCGTTTGCTGACACTCCATCAGATACATCCTTCCCATTAATTAAAATTATGACCTGAACCTATATTACCTTAATATTTTTTTCTTGTAATTCTATTCTTTTAATAAATAAAGTGATATAAAATGTACCATTTTTCGTTTTTATTTTACATATCGAAATATAGGGACAGAACTCAGAAGTGACACAATTTTTATTTTTTGGCGACTTTAAGAATGTGGTAGAAATGTAGCAGCAGGGGGTCCACCGAAACCAGTAAAATTTTGAAAGTGGTCCACGAGAAAAATAAGTTTGGGAACTACTGATCTAGTACATCCATTATCTCGCTCTGACATATTGCTTTGTCTTGCTCTCGCACTTCTAGTATATACTAAGGGAACGAGACAGAGGGTATCCCTCTCTCTCTATTCCGGAGTAGTTGTGATCTTTCTAGAAACTTATGGAGCGGGTTTCCCTGGCCATATAAATATCGGAAGGTGCCTCAGGAGGGCAGTTCTAATTTAACTGAGCTACAAGTGCGATCAAGAAGCGATATCCGGAGCGAATAACAAGTGATACAAGCGACCTCGGCAAGTTATAGTGACTGTGATTAGCAAGTGTTTTGGACATTGTTAGTGATAAGTGAAGTGAAGTGACGTCGGCGACCATCCTATTGGGAATAAACTTTTTTAAGAGTCATCAGGTGTTTTTCTCCAAATTGGCTAGTAAACTTTTTTATGAAAATGTATAATTCGTAAACCATTTCGAGGAATAGGCTTAGGGAACAGATTACATTAATCAGATCTTTAGATTAGCAAGTATTTTTAAAGAAAATCGCAGAAAACCCAATGACTTTCATTTTTTAGCAAGGTTGACGTATGACGTAGCCGGATAACTTCCGGCTATTCACATTTAATTTTTTAGGTTGGCAGCACTGCGTAGTGAATAAATATTTTTTGTTTGGTAGCGCTAACTAAGCGCTTCACGTACTTGTCACCCATGTCAAATGTCATCTCTGTTCAAGTAAACATAACCTAATTACATTCATTCATACATTATAATGAAGAAGCGGTGTCCAATTATTGAAAAATCAGATGTAAACGGATGAGGAGACTGCAGTAAAGTCCAATAAACAGGCCAATATGCAATAGATACGAGAAATGGGGTACCTAAATATTTGGCGATTGTAAACAAACAAGAAACCAACTCGCGGCTCGCAGTCCATCTTGACTTTGGCATTTGACACTGACATATATATTTTTTATATACCTTAGTAATTTTTGCTTTCTTGCAGTTCGAATTGGCCATTATAGCTGCGTGACGTCATCACTATAAAATCTTTAAAATTAAATATCAAAATAAATATAATTTTAAGAATTTTTTCTTTTAAATTGTATCTCCGAAATAGTCTATTCTATCAATAAAATATATAATATACACAATTTATTTTTTAGTTGAGTAGCCAATTGCGAACCCCGAGCTCGTAACAGTATGATGCGAGACGCTAAACGCCAATCGATCCATGATAGTATATCTTCGTCATCCCCTGCAAATGTTTGGAAATTCCTAAAAACTTTAGGCATTGGCAAATCCAATAACACCCACATTCCTTCTTCGATTACGTTGGATGATATCAATCGTCATTTCTGCACTTCCTCTTAGTTGGATCACCAAACTAAATCGAACACAATCTCTAGCATCGAACCAGCCCTTGACCAGCCTGAATTCAATTTTTCACCTGTTAGCGAGGATGAAGTAAAAAATACCTTAGATGATAGGTGGGTAAGATGTTGTTTCCGAATCATTAACATGTCGCATTTTGATGTTTTGGTTAATTTTATAGGTTATCTCAGTTTTATTTTCAACAGAGTCTTCGATGTAGCCTTTAGCCACTTTATCGGACTTCCAACCTTCGTGTCTTTTTAGAGTAGTTAAATTCGCTCCCGAATCAGCAAGAAGAGTGGCTGAAGATCTGCGGAAACAATGTCCAGTGTAACATTCAGGATTTGTCAAGTTTAAATAAGTTCCTATTTCTTTAGGCATTTTAGCTATTTTGTGTCTTCCGATGATTTGCTTCGTACACTTCCCTTTCTAAAGGTTCAAAAAAAAATTATCCGATTTTGTGTCCACTGGACGAAGTTTTTGATATTTTTTTTTACAATGATAAGGAACTCTCCTCGGACGACAAACATCCGGTCAATCTTTGTTTTAGTGTCGCGCAAGGTTATTATTGCTGTGTCATCATGACATTCTATGTCTTTTTACTAACAAAATAACAACGAACTCCGCTTTACCGCCAATTTTTTATTTTTATTTTACTATTTTGTGCAGAACGGTAAACGCATCTGTGGCTATACAGCCACGAGAACGCAATGTGTACGATAGATGAAAGAGTTCTAAATTCAAACAGCACACCGTTTCAAGCAACATTGCCGGCGCGCTCTTCGTTCCAAATTCAAAGAACGCGCCGGGAAGAAATTTTGGTTTTTCACTCTACGTAAATATGATACTTCGCGTGTTCTTTATTCATAAGTAATGACAATATTTCCGCGCATGTTAAAGAAATAGTACATTATTACAAAGGCAGCGAAATAGGCAATTGCAGGTCGAGTATGAATTTGAAGGCCGAGCCGCAGGCGAGGACTTCAATGATACGAGACAGGCAATTGCCATTTCGGCCGAGGCATATATAGTGCTTTACTTTAAAAAAAAGGCAAGGAAATAAAAAAGGGCCTTTTACATAATAAATTTAATTTATTTTACAGTTTGTGCCAAAAGGTAAACGCATCTGTGGCTATACAGCCACGAGAACGCAATGTGTACGCATAGATTAATAATTGGTCTCCGCTGCGCTACGACCGCGCGAGACCAATTATTAATCTATGATCTGTGCATTGAATTAATTATAATGTAGTCAGTTACGTAGGATAATTTCGTCACCTCAATTAATGGTGTAATTAGTAGATTTTTTTAAAATGTTATTATTATTTTTTTGTTTTTGATTTTTGTGTTCTTTTTTGTTTTTAGTTTTTTCACTGGAGATAAGTCGTAAACGACTTGGAATTTAAAAAAAAAAACACATTTGATTCCCCTGAAAAATCGATCTAGACTGCTCTATGGGCCACATCGGTAGACTTACCTATCAAACATTCAACAGTTTCAAAACATACATTCTGCGTTTCCAATGAAGATTTTAGTTAGGCAGGCGGCCAGACGTAAAACAGGCCAAAATAATAATTGGAATAGAAACGCCCAGGAGTGCTATTTTTGAAAGTGTGACCCACGCAAAATCGGCGAGTCGAATAATTTTTGTACGAAATCGAATGATTGTCATTCGACATATATGTCACACATTTCAAAAATAGGGCTCCAGAAGGGAAAGCATCATGGAACCGGTACCTTAGGACGCATTCCTAAGGAGGTTTGATGTTAGGCAGGCGGCCAGTCGTAAAAACATGCCAAGATAATATAATAATAGGAATGGAAGCAAGCGGAAGGCATGCATCATGGAAACGGGAGCTGATGACGAAACTGAAGGAGTGTTAAAAAAAATTGTTGTAAATATGTACGTTTAATTTTACTTGTTTTCCCCGTCGATGTTTTAAAAGGGGACGTTCTGATACTGTCAGCTGGGTAGACAGATGTTAAGAGAGTGTACACTCTCTCCGTGTATACGGGACGACCAAGTGGAAAGCGACCAGTCGATCGTCCCAGGTACCGCTGGAGAGACGAAGTTGTAAACGACTTGGAATTTAAAAAAAAACACATTTGAATCCCCTGAAAGTGAACTTGAACTAGAAAAATCGATCTTGACTGCTCTATGGGGAACATCGGTAGAAAAACATATCAAACATACCGTTTCGATATTTTGACTTTGACACTGACATTTACTTTTTTAAATTTTGATATGCCTACCGAAGTGGCAGAGGCATATGCTCATAAAACCTTAAAGATAGATTATTTAATGTTTCGATCTTCCTTGAAAATATATACTTTCGGTGGCGGGCTTCACCACCATAGTCGTATCATGAGATGAATACATGTGGTATTCATCGGTTAATAGGACTACTTAACTCGGCCTTAGGGAGATCTATGTAGCCAGTTTTAAAAAGAAATGCTATAAATGAAGAGGTTAGCTTCAACCTACTACTACATAATTTGTATAACCCGGGCGAAGTCGGGACGGGCTGCTAGTTTATTATATAATGAACAAAATTAAACCATTTTTTTTAACTTGAAATTTTACTTTGCTATGCTTTTTAACCTACTTCAAAAAAGGAGGAGGTCGTACGTTCGACTGTATGTATTTTCTTCTATCAATGTTCACCAATTACTCCGTCGAATTTGAATCGATTTTAAGTTTTTTTTTGTTAGCTAGGGTATACTCCCGAGATGAACCCGATGTCACCAAGTAATTTTCTGATGATAAGATCCCAGGAAAATTGAGGGCAACGCTCAAATTTTTTAGGCACGCGTTACGTATTTCAGGAATATAGTGATGTTAATCAAATATTGACGTCTAGTTGCTATCATTTTGTGTTGGTGAGCTGATGATAGACCCTTAACAGTAAGGAGTAGAAGGATAGTTATTTAAGCATCTTTATCGGGTTACTGAAAGACGCCAAAATGGATTTGTAGAATTCTTTTTTTTATTTGAAATAGTAGAAGAACCCGATATTATAATGCTCCTCTTGGTTGACACTAGATCCGATACGTGACATCGTTCAGTCGCGTCAGCACTTATTATGAGCCCTCTCATAAAGTTTTTTAAACCCTTAACGCTAAGGAGTAAGAGGATTATTATTTAAGCATCTTTATTTGGGTTACTGAAAGTTTATCACTGTATAAATCCATGATTTCATAATTGTTTCGATAGTTTTTCCGCATGAATATGAGAAATATCATGTAGTTTTATCACATGCATAGATTAATAATTGGTCTCGCGCGTCGTAGCGCAGCGGAGACCAATTATTAATCTATGCCTTGTCGGTATCTTTTTTGGCTTGATGTCGGTCGCACTGTCAAGCGTTCTAAGTGCGTATTATTTTTGAAGTATTTGTTTTCTTTCCATACTTAAGTTTTGCTTATGTTACTTACTAATATATAGAGCGACAATAAAATCATGTAATTCAGCCATCGAGATACATGATCGATGAATTAAGCACTTTTTGTTCAGTTAACGTGTAAGGGCACTATGCTTTAACGAAAATTGTTTAAATTGTCAACTATTATGTACAATAGTACTTAATAAATAAGCTTTCTTTGACTTCAACTTGTTTATTGTTATTTAACATCATAAAAAAAGAAAACTAAGAAAAGCCCTGACTTTGCCATTTACCTACCTTTCCCTGTTTGTTTTTGTTGTTTAAACATCACTTTAATAATTATTCGAAATCTTAACAAGAACTTTTTTGAAGTACTAGGAAATGCTTACAGAAACGTGGGAAAAATAGTTGTTTTTTTTTTGCCCTTGGCTTTGTATGTATTTGCTTAATTTATGCAAACTATTTATTATTATTAGTGGTAGGTATCTCTAACCGAAATAAAAAAATGACGCGTTTCACGCCTTTGTCAATCTTCAACTCTAATTTCCCTGGGCTATATTGGATATGGTTATCATGGGTGGTATCATGATGGTTATGGATTGCTTGCTACAAACTTGGGAAGATATATACCGTAAGCTCTTCGGGAAGCCATTTTGGCGAGAGAGACACTTGAATAATACTCCAATTGTTCAGAAGGAATGGAATGCTTTATTTACAAAATTGACACGTATTAATACAAAATTATTTACATTCAAACATTACAAGTGTGAATTTTTGTTGCGATATGATAACCAATCATAAGTTAGTATTCCAGTTTATATCCATATTTGGTGGCGCATTTTGACGATGGTCCGCGCGGGGAGCGCGGGACGAACTGGATACCGCGTGACGTGCTTGGCCGTTCCAATAAAACTAGCTCGCGCAATCTCGCAGTCCTTTTCGACGGCGGCGCTCGGAACGGTGCGGACGTGCGGCGAGCGGCGAGTTTCCATGTGTTGTGATGTGAAGTGTTCATCCACGAACTGATGAAGAGTGAAGACCGGTGTGATGTGCTGCTTGAAGTGAAGAGTCGTGTGCTGTGCTATTCTTGTTTCTTGACAACGACGTGTGATAAGCTCCGTACAGCACGTGCATGTTCAACCAAATCTTGTTTCTATGACAACTCGCCGTTTCTTTGACAATGCGTCGCCATAAATAAAATGCTTGCATGATGTGTGTGTTGTGTTTTCTTTCTTGGTGTCCTTAAAAGAGTTCTTCTTAGAGCTGGTACTTTTTATCCTTAAAAGAGTTCTTCTTAGAGCTGGTACTTGTAACTGTTTCTAAAGGTTGTTCTATTAAGGTATTTTCTGCATGTGATGGTAAGGTATCTTGATTTGTACTTTAAGGTAAGGTAATTAGGTAAGTACAGAGGTAATGGTGTAGCCACAGTACTCCCCTTCAAGTGAAACGTACCGGCAACTTGACTGAACGGCCGATACGCGTGCGCGTAACAGCTGATTGTGACGTCACGTTGCTCGTAACGGCGGGAGTGCGTTGAACTTTCTGTGGCGAGGTATCTTGAGGTAACTGCGGCGGAGTGATGATGACTTGATTGTGACTTGATGATGATGGTAATGTATTCTGTGGTAAGTTGATTTCTTGATCTTCTTGTAATAAGTAGGCAGGTTTCAGTCGGTCGATTGAGATGTTTGATTCGCGATCTTGAAGTTGTATTGTGTACACTTTTTCTGTCCTCTTGATAACGCGATAAGGGCCTTGATATGGTGATTGTAGAGGTCGCTTTACCGCGTCGACTCTGACGAACACGTGGCTGCAGGTTTGTAGATCTTTGTGCACGAAGATGCGTTGTTTGTTATGATGTGACGTACACGACTGAGGCCTGTTTTCTTCTATTGATGAGCGTAGTTTTTCGACATATGTGTAGTCCATAGATGTAGGTATCGATGATGTTGTGAAGAAGTCACCCGGTAGCCGTAAGTTATAGCCATATGTTAGTTCGGCTGGGCTAACTCCTGAGTCTGTCCGTAGGGTCGCTCGAAGTCCTAGTAGCACGGTAGGTAATTCGTCGATCCATGAACTTGAGCTGGACAGTCTGGTACGTAGTGCAGTCTTCAGAGTGCGGTGCCAACGTTCAATGATACCGTTGCACTTAGGATTGTAGGCTGTTGTACGATTCTTCTTTATTCCCATTATTTTCATTAAATTGTTGAACAGCTGACTTTCGAATTGACGGCCTTGGTCGCTAGTGAGTGTTTCGGGACATCCAAATCTTGCAATCCAGTGTTTGTAGATGATTTCGGAGACTGTTTCGGCTGATATGTCGTCGGTAGGTATTGCTTCCGGCCATTTTGTTTGTCGGTCGATCATAGTAACGAGATAGCGATGACCTTGAGATGTTGTAGGTAGCGGTCCGACGATATCGACGTGCAGATGGTGAAAACGCTCTGTTGGCGGGAATTTTGAAATCGCGCTGTATGTGTGATTTTGAATTTTATTCTTTTGGCAATCGATGCAGCTTCTTGTCCATTTTGGTATGTCGCTATTCATTGACGGCCAGAAATATTTTTGCGAGATGATCTTGCGAGTCGTGCGCGTACCGGGATGGTTGATGTTGTGTATGTTTCTGAATATTTCTTCTCTGTGCTTTTCTGGTATATATGGTCTGACATGTGATGATGATGTTTCGCAGTAGAGTTCAATGTTGGTGTTCGGAATGATGACTTTTTTCAAGGTGATGTTGTCTTGTTGTTGTAGATGTTGAATTGTGGTGTCTTGTTCTTGAGCTGCCGCTATTTCTTCGTAGTTGATCGGAGACGGGCATGTGATTGTTTCGATGCGGCTGAGTGCGTCGGCGACAATGTTTTGTTTACCTCTCACGTGACGTATGTCGGTCGTAAACTCGCTGATAAACAAAAGCTGTCTTGTGCGTCTTGGCGTCTCGGTTGTTGATGTTATTTTGCTCATTGCGTATGTAAGGGGTTTATGGTCGGTGAAGATGATGAGTGGTCGTCCTTCGAACATCTTGCGGAAGTGTTTGACGGCCATGTAGATTGCTTGAAGTTCTCTGTCGTACGTCGAATATCTTGATTGCGCGTCGGAGAATTTCTTGGAAAAATAGCCAAGTGGTTGCCATTTTTCGTTGACGTATTGTTGAAGTACACCGCCAGCTGATTTGTCGGAGGCGTCGCAGAAGAGAGCGTAGACGGCTTCATGAGATGGGTGGGCGAGTAAAGCAGCGTTGTTTATGCTAGCTTTACATGCTTCGAATGCTTGCGTTGACTCTTCTGTCCATTGTATGACGGTTTTGTCTTTTTTCTTGACGTTGTGAAGATGCGCGTTGAGTGGTGCTTGCATGGACGCGGCGTCAGGTATGTGGTCGCGGTAAAAATTCAGCATACCGAGGAAACGTCGTAGCTCTTCGATGGTTTTTGGCTGAGGATAGTTCATGATGATGTCGATCTTCTCAGTTGGAGGTTTGATGCCTTCTTTTGACACGATGTAGCCTAAGAACTTGACTTCCGGTTGACCGAATTGGCATTTGGCAGGGTTGATGGTGATGCCGTGTTCCTCGAGTCTTCGAAGTACCGTTCTTAGGTGTTCTCGGTGTTCGGCTTCATTCTCTGATGCTATCAAGGCGTCGTCGATGAACGAGAATACGTAGGGCAGTCCGCTGAGCACTTGGTGGATGAAACGTTGAAAGGTTTGGCCTGCATTCTTGAGTCCTGGACACATGCGCGGAAATTCGAAAAGTCCCATCGGTGTGATGATGGCAGTCTTCTCTATGTCTTCTTCGCGAACTTTCAGTTGTTGGTACGCCCGATTTAAGTCCAAGGTCGAAAATATAGTCTTCCCAGAGAGCTGATAGGTGAAGTCCTTGACTCGTGGTACAGGGTAGCGATCTGGTTTCGTAATCGCGTTAAGGCGGCGTATGGTTGGCGTTGCGCGCGCTGTTGGTGGCGCACAGTCGTCCCAATCTGTCCTCAACACACGTTATAGTAGTAGAGGGCGAAGGCAGGTGCGGACGAGCGACAGCGTAGGCAGCTTAGGTTCAGGCGGCACAGCTCCAGGCGGCGTAGCTTATGGCGGCACAGCTTCGGGCGGCTCAGCTTCAGGCGGCTCGGCACAAGGCGGCTCAGCTTCAGGCGGCTTGGCTCGAGGCGGCGCAGCTTGAGGCGGCGTGGCTGCGGGCGGCGTAGCTTGATGCGGCGTGGCTTCGAGCTGCTTAGCTTCGCTCCGGCTGCCGAGGACGACGTTGATGAGTGGACTGTATGAGGGGGGGGGGGGGGCAGCAGGATGAGCGAGGGGCCTATCTTCTAATCCGCCGACAATCCGAGCAGAGGTCCGATCTCGACGACTCCGAGTAGCAGGGGTCCTATTCCTGAGATCCAGGGGTCCGATTCCGAGCACAGGGGTCCTAGCTTCCGATCCGACCGACGATATTCACTAACACTTCACTTGAGCACTGGAGCAGGGATCCGGGTCCGAAATTAAAGATCACTTGTATTCACTTCCTTTATTTCGTCTTCCTTAGTTTTCTTCCATTCCAAGTGTTCCGAGAGCCGAATTGATTCCAGTACTGCCGACTCAAAATCGCGTCGAACCTTATTACCTCGCGAGTAAAAATCTGCATAGCCAGTTCTATTTCGTAACTGCGCCATCTATCGGCAGTCGTGGAATCTTGTGTTCGGCTCTCGTTACGGTAACGCTTTTTGATTCTCGGAATGTGAGTTTACCATATTTACTTAAAAAAGACCTTGGTTCTCGTTATGGTAACGCTCTTCGAAAATCAAATAGTGCTACTTACAATTACAAAATTAATTCTTATAAAATACCTTAATGCTAAAAATAAGAAACCCTATGCTATATTTACACTTATTACCCTATTCTAATAATAATCCCTTCATTTATTTGACCTTAAAAATTACCTTATCTACCTTGATATACATAGCAACTTAACTATATACTATACTAATTAACTCTATACAAATCAAGGTGAGTAGTGTTTTCAGTCACGTCGCTAATAGTTCTCCCCCGCCGTGCATAGCGCTCCGTCTCGAGGTTGCGGCGTGGCTGCTGGCACCAGGATGACGACTCGCTGCGTTGACCGTCGTAGCGTTCCTCCCGGTGTCCGCACGTCCAGAATTCTGACCCTTCCGTCTGGGCCTGGATATACCTTTTGGACTTCTCCTCGCGGCCATGTGTTGCGGGGCAGCGAGGCGTCCATAATCAAGACGACGTCTCCGACTTGAGGATCCGTAGTCTGTCTGCCATCTATTTTCCTCGGCTTCAAAGTGGGCAGATACTCCTTTAGCCACCTCTGCCAGAAGTGGTCGGTCAGGCGTTGCGCGGTCCTCCAGTTTGCTCTGCCAATGAGGTTCCCATCTTCAAACTCGCCCGGCGACGTCGCTCCGCAGGATCTCCCGAGCAGGAAATGGTTTGGTGTCAGGCTTTCTTCATCGTTGGGGTCTATGCTTATGTGAGTGAGTGGACGGGAATTGACGACATGTTCCACTTCAACCAGTAGCGTGTGGAGTACTTCTTCTGGTGGTGATCGCGATTGTAGTTCGACCATCAGTGCCGTCTTCACCGTACGGACCATTCTCTCCCAGGCGCCTCCCATACTCGGACTTCCAGCTGGTATAAATTTCCACCGGATTCCCTCTTGAGCTGCTGCTTCTTCCAGTTCTTTGTTGGCCCCGACGAAGTTTGTCCCATTGTCGCTGTAGATAACCTTCGGTGTTCCTCTTCTGGCAGCCATTCTTCGTAAGGCCATGATCATCGAGCTCGTACTAAGGGAACTTGATAGCTCGAGGTGAATAGCCCTTGTGGTTAGGCATGTGAAGAGAGCTCCCCAGCGTTTTTCAGTTCTTCTCCCAATGGTCACCTGCATCGGCCCAAAGTAGTCCACAGCTGAGCAGGTGAAGGGGTGCTGATGATGCTGCAGGCGTTCAACGGGGTGATCTCCCAACGGTGGCACTTGCGGTATGCTCTTATGCACTCTGCACCATTGACAGCGGTGTATGAGTGCCCTTGCTGTTGTCCGTAGGCCCAGGATCCAATATTTTTGCCTGACTTCATTTATCACCGTTTCTGTATTGCCATGATAAAATTTCTGGTGATAGTGTTCAATGATTAGGCGGCATATCCTGTTCTTGCCGTCTAACACCACTGGATTCTGCTCTTGGTTCTCAATCGTGATTTTCCTTGTTCGCGTTCTTAACTTCAAGATGCCTTGTTCGTCGACATACACGTCGATTTTCTTGAGTCGGCTTGAGTTTTCCATTGGCTTCCTATTACTCAATTTTTCTATTTCTCTCCGAAAACTTTCTTGCTGACTTTCCTTAATTAACTCTTCTCTGGCTTTATTGAAGTGTTCTTCTTCAATGATTTTGAAATTTCTCCCTGGTTTCATAGGAGGAAGCTTTACGAGTTGTTTCCTCTTTACTGCAGGTTTATTTTGTTTCCATGCCTTGTCTTTAGCTGCGTTGACGATTTCCTTGGACTTGTTCTTCTTAAGTAGATCGATGCACTGGAACACGCGCGCCGTACTTCTTAGAAGTCGCGTCCAGCTGGAGAAGCGTTCTGGATCTGGTATACGACGAGGAGTTGTGGAGACTGATGCTATTGTCTGAATATTCTTTTCCTCCCCCGTGTCGATGATCTTCCCTTCGAAGCGGTTGGCGGGCCACTGCTGCTCCTCTTCGTAAAGAAATGTAGGCCCCTTGAACCACCTCGCGTTCCTGTCAAATTCAGTTGGCGTCCCACGAGTTGCGTCGTCCGCTGGATTCTCTTTAGTAGGCACCCATCGCCAGTCTCGCGGGCTAGTTAACTCTTCAATCTCCGCAAGTCGATGAGCCACGAACGTCTTGAATTTTCGCGGATCTGCTTTCAGCCACTGAAGAACAGTGCTTGAGTCTGTCCAGAATATCTTCTTTGTGATTTCTAAGTCCGTTTCTTTCTCGATTGTAGCTGCCAGTCTGCTTCCTAGTAACGCAGCCTGGAGCTCCAGTCGCGGTATCGAGACTGGCTTCGTGGGAGTAACTTGCGCTTTCCCTGCGATCAACGTAACGCGGACACTTGGTTCTTCTGTTCTCCAAAAGACGACAGCAGCATAGGCCTCTTCACTCGCGTCGGTGAAAGTATGGAGTTGCCCTTTCCTCTGATACGGAGATAAACATCTGTGTATCCTCAATTTTTCGAGAACTGCAACCTCTTTGATGTACTTGAGCCACATTACTTCTTGCTCAGGTAAGATCGCGTCGTCCCAGTCGATCTTCGTTCGCCATATGTCCTGGATGAGTTTCTTCCCTTGGATTAAAACAGGTGCGGCGAAGCCCATCGGGTCGAACGTAGACATGACGGCGCTGGCTATTTGTCTCTTCGTTGGTATCTTTCCTCCAGTCAGAATTTCGCGAGGTGTGTTGCGAAATCCGACGTTGAATGCTAGTGCGTCTTCGCCAATTATCCATCGTAGTCCGAGTGTCTTCTCTTCTGAGGAGAGTTCTTTTATTCCCTCTTGCGGTTGATCTTGCAGGCTCTTCAACACTTCAGCTTCGTTACTACCCCATCCCCTTAAATGGAAACCCGCTTTTGCATGCACGTACTGCACCTCCTTTGATGTTCTTTTGGCTTCCTCGATAGTTTGAAAGCTCTGGAGGTAATCATCCATGTAGTGATTTCTCTTGATAGCTTTCACTGCAGCTGGACACTCTTCTTTAAAGTCTTCCGCATTCTTATTCATCACGAAGATAGCTGTTGAGGGTGATGACGTCGCTCCGAAAATTACAGACTTCATTCTGTATTCTTCTGGTTTTCCAGCCCGTTGACTTCCTCGCCACAGGAATCGTAGGCAGTCCCTGTCTTCTTCACGTATCTGGATGCGCAGGAACATTTCTTTGATGTCAGCAACAACAGCGACGGGCCCCTCTCTGAATCTTACGAGAACTCCAAAGAGAGATTGAAGAAGATCGGGCCCCGGCAGCAAGACATCGTTGAGACTTTTCCCTTCGAATTTTGCAGCTGCATCCAGTACTATTCTTGGCTTCTTTTTGACAGGATGTTCCACCACAAAATGCGGCAGGTAGAACGTTCTGCCGGGCATCGATGTAGATGGAGCCTTTTCCGCATATTCATTCTTCACCCAGTTGTTAATTTGCTCTTCGTAGGCTATCTTCAATTCTTGACTTCTGTCCAACTTTCTTTCGATGTTGTTTAATCGTCGATGTGCTTGACCGTAATTTTTCGGCAATATTTCTTGCTCGCTCTTCCATAGAAGTCCTGTTTCAAATTTCCCATCTGGCAATCTTCGTGTCGTTTTCTCCAAAACTTCCAATGCTCTCCTGTCAGAGTCGTTGCTAGGGCGGTTTGGTTTCACCCCAAGAGCCTCGATATCAAAGTATGCTCGTACCAAGGCTTCTGTCTTGTCCTCTGCTAGGCGGCTGTGGTTGACGAACTGGACAGGTGTGTTCGCTCCAGTGTCGCATCCATGAAGCACCCAACCCAAGCTAGTGAACGAAGCAACTGGTTCAGACTTCTTCCCTTTGACGATTCTTCTTGTTACGATGAGCTCCCAATTGTCTTGCCCAATTAGTAGTCTTGGCTCTTCTTTCTTGTAGACTAGCTGACTTCTTAAACTTTGGAGATGATCGCATCTTCTCAGGACTTCTTCATTTATTTCTTGCTTCGATAATTTCAAGCCATCGATTGTCCTTACTCTCATCGACTGCTTATACTTGCGATGAGCTCCCTTAATCCTTATTTCCACCTTTCGAGAATCCGTCTTCTTGAAGCCTCTTCCACCGACGGTTTCTATTGTTATAGACTCAGCTGTTCCTTCCGCACCAATATTCTTGGCTATAGCAGAGTCTATGAGTGAAATGGTGGACCCTTCATCCAGCAAGGCCAGCACACGTGCTGTTCCCTTTGGCCCGTAGACGTCCACTGGAATCATCTTCAAGTATGCTCTTCCATCGCTTGTAGTGTGCACCGATGTGATGACTTCACCTGTGGGCTCTTCCTTATGTACCACGTTGCAGCTGGCTTCGTCCCTTTCTGGCTTTTTAATTGCTGGAGGTGTGTCTGAGTGGAGACTAACATGATGCCATCTCGAACATTTCTTGCATACCGGAGCCCTGCATCCTTGTCTTGAGTGCCGAAAACGAAGACACTTGAAGCATAGTCTGAATTTCTTCACTATTTCCCATTTCTTGTCCATATCTGCTTCTTTAAATCTTCTGCACTCGTAGATCCAATGCTCTGCTTGACATTCTGGACACTCTGTCTTCTTGCTTGGCTGCTGATTGTGTTCTTTCTCCTGAACTGTATGGACACTCTTCCTTATTGCGCTCTTCTTGGCATCCCACGATACTTCAGGAGGGGCGAAGTCACCACACATGTCAGCTTCTATGTCCAGAAAATCCCTTATTAATATGAGCTCCGGCTTCTCTTCATCTCGATGGCTGTGATGATACATAAACCATCTGTACTTGATGTTTGCTGGCATCTTGTCCACTAACGCCTTCATTGTTTCTGGCGAACTCAGGTACTGTTCCTTTCCAAGTGCACTGATTGTTGCCACAGAATTTCTGATGTGGCTAGCAAATGTGCACACATCATTCGGCGTCTCTTGCATCTTCGGCGTACTCTTTAATTTATCCAGCTCCGCTAAGGCTATGGCTCCTGGTCGTCCAAAGCGCGCTTCCAATCCCTTCATTACTTCTTGCGGTGTCTTGGCAGTGAATAGGAGACTCTTCACTGCTTCCCTCGCTCTCCCTTGAAGAGACCTTCTCAGACGCGCCAAATTCTGCACGTCGGTGAAGGCGTTCATGGTGTCTTCGAAGGATCGCTTGAACGCTAACCACTCTTCACTTGCACCGTTGAAGTTTGGAAGCTCTATCATATGTTTTGATAGGCTGTGCTCCGATGACTTCTCTGACATCTTCTTGATGACTTGAGCCAGTTCTTCAATGTCACTCTTCTTTTCCTTAGGTGGAGTAACCTTCACAGTGTTTGCATGATCCAACCATTGCTGCACATGCATCTGTGTCTGCTCTTCATGCACGAAGTCTTCTTCTTCCTCAGAATCCAGTTGTAGCAGCTCCAGTTCAGCTTGAGCCACCTTAGATCTGGCTTCTGCTACTTCTAGTTCCCTGCGGGCGAGTTGCATCTTGGCTTCTAATGCAGCTCGTTTCGATGAACGCACCGACTGTGTTTCTATGTTCGGTCTTCTTGGGCGCGCTCCTGTGGGCCTCGCACTCGTTCCGGATTCCATCACATCAGGAACTGCAGGCTGTCCTTGGCGGCGCTTCTGGGATTCGGAGATGCGACTCAACAACTCGTCGTGTTGCTGAATCATAGCGCGCGTAGTTAGAGGCGTGAGCGGTTCGCCAATGGTACCGGAACGCGGCGCGATGTACCCACTATTGACGGGTGCGGGGGGTACTGGAGGCGCAACGGGCGCGGCGAGTTCTCCCTCCACAAACATGACCGACGCGGCACGATCCCCCATAGCGGTGCGGGAGGGAGACGACTCGGCGGCGCGGGATGGCGGCGGCGTTCTTCTTGTTATCGTCGATCGGGTCGAGATCCCTGTCCCGGTGGTTTCTGTGTCGGCTGGCGTGTTCATGCTCCAATCAGTCGAGGCGGACTTTCCAGCTGTGGCGGTTGTCGACCTGGTTGTAGGCATCCCTCTTCCTTGATCCGGCTCGAAGGACCAACTATGGTTGGCGTTGCGCGCGCTGTTGGTGGCGCACAGTCGTCCCAATCTGTCCTCAACACACGTTATAGTAGTAGAGGGCGAAGGCAGGTGCGGACGAGCGACAGCGTAGGCAGCTTAGGTTCAGGCGGCACAGCTCCAGGCGGCGTAGCTTATGGCGGCACAGCTTCGGGCGGCTCAGCTTCAGGCGGCTCGGCACAAGGCGGCTCAGCTTCAGGCGGCTTGGCTCGAGGCGGCGCAGCTTGAGGCGGCGTGGCTGCGGGCGGCGTAGCTTGATGCGGCGTGGCTTCGAGCTGCTTAGCTTCGCTCCGGCTGCCGAGGACGACGTTGATGAGTGGACTGTATGAGGGGGGGGGGGGGGCCAGCAGGATGAGCGAGGGGCCTATCTTCTAATCCGCCGACAATCCGAGCAGAGGTCCGATCTCGACGACTCCGAGTAGCAGGGGTCCTATTCCTGAGATCCAGGGGTCCGATTCCGAGCACAGGGGTCCTAGCTTCCGATCCGACCGACGATATTCACTAACACTTCACTTGAGCACTGGAGCAGGGATCCGGGTCCGAAATTAAAGATCACTTGTATTCACTTCCTTTATTTCGTCTTCCTTAGTTTTCTTCCATTCCAAGTGTTCCGAGAGCCGAATTGATTCCAGTACTGCCGACTCAAAATCGCGTCGAACCTTATTACCTCGCGAGTAAAAATCTGCATAGCCAGTTCTATTTCGTAACTGCGCCATCTATCGGCAGTCGTGGAATCTTGTGTTCGGCTCTCGTTACGGTAACGCTTTTTGATTCTCGGAATGTGAGTTTACCATATTTACTTAAAAAAGACCTTGGTTCTCGTTATGGTAACGCTCTTCGAAAATCAAATAGTGCTACTTACAATTACAAAATTAATTCTTATAAAATACCTTAATGCTAAAAATAAGAAACCCTATGCTATATTTACACTTATTACCCTATTCTAATAATAATCCCTTCATTTATTTGACCTTAAAAATTACCTTATCTACCTTGATATACATAGCAACTTAACTATATACTATACTAATTAACTCTATACAAATCAAGGTGAGTAGTGTTTTCAGTCACGTCGCTAATACGGCGATAGTCACCACAGACTCTAAGTCCCCGTTCTTCTCGGGTACGATGTGAAGAGGTGATGACCATGGGCTCTTGCTGGGTCGGCATAGTCCTTGATCAATCATATTTTGAAATTCTTGTTTGACCTTCTCGTAGCGATGTGGCGGTATGGGACGTGCGCGGCAATGTATCGGTTGGCCTTCTGTTTCTATGAAATGTTGAACGTTGATCTTGCTGTCGTTTAAGTGCATCGCAGTGAGTCGCGTGGTACCGGGGAATTCGGCGAGAATGTTGTGATATTCGTTTTTCGTGTCGATACTGCGGACGGTAGGTATATTTGTCGCTCGAACGGGTGCGTTTACTTGCAGTTTTGTGACGTTGTCGATTAATTTCTTGTTTTTGAGATCGACGATCAATTGATGATGCTTGAGAAAATCGGCTCCTAGTATTGGTTTCGAGACGTCAGCGACGATAAATTTCCACTTGTAGGGACGGCGAAGATTGAGATCGAGTTCAAGTGTTCTCTCTCCATATGTTGATATTTCTGTGTTATTTGCGGCGTAGAGCTTGAATGGGAGTGCCTTGGTGATGTGAGTTTTTTTCTTTGGAAGTACGGATATGTTCGCTCCTGTGTCCACTAAGAAGGATATTCCGGTTTTCTTGTCTGTGACGAATAGGCGGTATGAGTGTTCTTGAACGCAGGTATCCGCCTCTGCCAACGTTCTTTCTAGTTTTCCTGAGGCTTATTTTCTATCTTCTTAAATGAGCACGGTGATGTGCATTTGTATGCTTGAGCCCCGAAGCGTTGATGGTAGTAGCAATACGGTGATGAAGATGGTGAATTGTTTCTTGAGTGAGATGGAGAACGATTGTATGGATTGCGGCCTTGAGATGGATAGCGGTTTCTTCTGAAATTATTTTGAGGTCTTGCTCGTAGCTCGGCGATTTCTAATGAGAGTCTTCTGATTTCGTTGATGAGGAATTGAGTGTCGGCAAGTTGTGATGAAGGTGGTGGTGGTGATGGATGCGGTTGTGATGGACAGATGGCTGATACTTCGCGTTGCTGTTCCATCATTTTGTCGGCGAGTAGTGCGAGCTCTTCTAAGGCGGTTTTGGTGCTGAACGATTCGCTCACTGCAAGTACTGAGCGTATGTGCGAAGGAAGATGGTTTGTCCACATAATTCGTAGCGTTGCGTCTGGAATTCTGTCACGAGCGAGATCCTTCATGCGTCGAAGTAAGTGTGACGGCTTCTGGTCGCCTAATTCCATCTCGGAGAGTAGTTTTTGAAATTGACGGCTGTCGGATTCTTCGTATGTGGAGATGAGTCGTTCCTTGATGGCTTGGTATGGCTTCGTTTCTGGTGGATTGTACAGCAGATCGGAGATTTGTTCGATGTCTTGTTTTTCCAAGCGTGCGATGACCATTTGTGCCAGTTGCTGTTCACCTTTTTTCTGGTCGTGGGTGGCAGCTTCGAAACTGTAGAACCACAGCCGAGGACGATCGCGCCAGAACGGCGGAATGCGGAGAGCCAGTGAGATGTTGGCGATTTCGGGCTGGACGACGGGCTGGATTGGCTGAACGGTGGCATTTTCTTGTTCCATGGTGGACGGGCAGAGATTTGTTGCTGGATGATTTTTTTCTTGATTTTTCCTGGCAGCCGAGCAGGGATTCCTCTTCTTTTTTGTTGTTTCTTCTTTGTAGCGTAGTCGGTGGTCACCACTTTGGCGAGAGAGATACTTGAATAATACTCCAATTGTTCAGAAGGAATGGAATGCTTTATTTACAAAATTGACACGTATTTATACAAAATTATTTACATTCAAACATTACAAGTGTGAATTTTTGTTGCGATATGATAACCAATCATAAGTTAGTATTCCAGTTTATATCCATATTTGGTGGCGCATTTTGACGATGGTCCGCGCGGGGAGCGCGGGACGAACTGGATACCGCGTGACGTGCTTGGCCGTTCCAATAAAACTAGCTCGCGCAATCTCGCAGTCCTTTTCGACGGCGGCGCTCGGAACGGTGCGGACGTGCGGCGAGCGGCGAGTTTCCATGTGTTGTGATGTGAAGTGTTCATCCACGAACTGATGAAGAGTGAAGACCGGTGTGATGTGCTGCTTGAAGTGAAGAGTCGTGTGCTGTGCTATTCTTGTTTCTTGACAACGACGTGTGATAAGCTCCGTACAGCACGTGCATGTTCAACCAAATCTTGTTTCTATGACAACTCGCCGTTTCTTTGACAATGCGTCGCCATAAATAAAATGCTTGCATGATGTGTGTGTTGTGTTTTCTTTCTTGGTGTCCTTAAAAGAGTTCTTCTTAGAGCTGGTACTTTTTATCCTTAAAAGAGTTCTTCTTAGAGCTGGTACTTGTAACTGTTTCTAAAGGTTGTTCTATTAAGGTATTTTCTGCATGTGATGGTAAGGTATCTTGATTTGTACTTTAAGGTAAGGTAATTAGGTAAGTACAGAGGTAATGGTGTAGCCACACCATCATACCAATGCACCGCCACTACGGTACCGGACACGTACTTACTTATAGTAGTCCTGGCCAAGTCGTTGAATTGATCATTTCATGATGTGGTGGATCATATTATGAAATGCGACCATTTCATAACATGGCCTTCTTTTTTCACGAAAAACAAAAACCGACTTCCATTTGTTTCCTGGGGCCACCTGCATATTTTTTTTCTGAACCCAAGAGGTTCATATACCCGGGAGATATACATCGTTAGGATGTGTCAGCTTTAAACAACCTGAAACATCTGACAATGTAGGCTACTAACATCTTCTCCATCCTAGCGCTTTCCCGGTTGCGTCCTCAACGGTTTGCTGTTGAGCCTAGGGTCCGCTGTAGGCTACTAACATATCTCTGGTTATTTTCCTGTCGGTCCCGAAGGTCACACAGTAGGTGCCTGTAATCGAAAAATGTGACAGTATTGGCCACTAACACACCTTGGGCCATGTTCATATTGGTCTGGTTTCCTTGTAAAAAGGGGTTAGGTACAGAGGTCAGTCAGCAATCGCTCCATTGTAATACCAGTGCCACTAAATCTAAGTGTTATGATGGATGATTAAAAATAAGTCTCCAAATTTTAAGCGGTGAATCTTTGGTGATTCCTTTGAATACAAAATAATACTCTAAGGTTTAGCAATATAAAATACATACTTATTACATAATCACCCTATTGTTTTGTATACCAGGAGCAGGAGCCATATTTTTTTAAGTATGACTCCTTAGATTAATAATTGGTCTCGCGAGCTCGACCGTTATTAACATTATTTTCCTTGGCTTTGTATGTATTTGCTTAATTTATGCAAACTATTTATTATTATTAGTGGTAGGTATCTCTAACCGAAATAAAAAAATGACGCGTTTCACGCCTTTGTCAATCTTCAACTCTAATTTCCCTGGGCTATATTGGATATGGTTATCATGGGTGGGGATGAAGGTTATGGATTGCTTGCTACAAACTCGGGAAGATATATACCGTAAGCTCTTCGGGAAGCCATCATACCAATGCACCGCCACTACGGTACCGGACACGTACTTACTTATAGTAGTCCTGGCCAAGTCGTTGAATTGATCATTTCATGATGTGGTGGATCATATTATGAAATGCGACCATTTCATAACATGGCCTTCTTTTTTCACGAAAAACAAAAACCGACTTCCATTTGTTTCCTGGGGCCACCTGCATATTTTTTTTCTGAACCCAAGAGGTTCATATACCCGGGAGATATACATCGTTAGGATGTCTCAGCTTTAAACAACCTGAAACATCTGACAATGTAGGCTACTAACATCTTCTCCATCCTAGCGCTTTCCCGGTTGCGTCCTCAGCGGTTTGCTGCGGAGCCTAGGGTCCGCTGTAGGCTACTAACATATCTCTGGTTATTTTCCTGTCGGTCCCGAAGGTCACACAGTAGGTGCCTGTAATCGAAAAATGTGACAGTATTGGCCACTAACACACCTTGGGCCATGTTCATATTGGTCTGGTTTCCTTGTAAAAAGGGGTTAGGTACAGAGGTCAGTCAGCAATCGCTCCATTGTAATACCAGTGCCACTAAATCTAAGTGGTATGATGGATGATTAAAAATAAGTCTCCAAATTTTAAGCGGTGAATCTTTGGTGATTCCTTTGAATACAAAATAATACTCTAAGGTTTAGCAATATAAAATACATACTTATTACATAATCACCCTATTGTTTTGTATACCAGGAGCAGGGACCATATTTTTTTAAGTATGACTCCTTAGATTAATAATTGGTCTCGCGAGCTCGACCGTTATTAACATTATTATATTCATTTTATTAATTAGAAAAATCCTCTATTCCTGGTTGCTACTACACTAAGTACTGGGGTTTACTATCATCTCTAAAAGCAGGACAGAAACGAGTAAGTAAACGAGATGGCTCAATAGTAAGGCACCTGGTGGTAATACGAATTTTTATTACTGATCGCCGCTGAGAGATGGCTTCGAGTAAAATCTTAATTACGGATATGCCTGAAAGTTTTAGCTTTAGGTAAACACACAGACATTATAAGCTAAGGTATAAGCATCGAGATATATCGCACGCCGAGAACGAAAGTGACCGAATTCAAAATTTGTGTTTTTTGGGAAATCGCGAAATTGTGTTCGCATTTTAGAGAGGTCCGTATAAAATAAGTCATAATTCTTTAAAATGAAAAGATTTTTATATGTTTGTAATTTTAGTATGTTATTTAGACTTATATCAATCCATATCGTCTAAAACCGATTCAAAAATAATTTGAATTACTTTTTATAATAATTATCAAAAAAAACCTAACGAAAAAGTGTCACTTTAGTATTATAAATATTTAAAAATCTTTGGCTTATTTTGACATGGGTCACTTTAATTGTAAGAAATAATGCACGTCTAATGACTTAAATAAAATTAAGTCACTTTAGCACTTATATTTTTACGAAAAGTAGGTCAATAAGACTATTTATTATATATGAAATCATATTTATTCTTGAATTTTTAACAAGACAATAAAATCAAAATAAACAAAAATAAAGAAACAAAACCTTCAAAAACATATAGAGCACAAAAAACAATCAACTAACCGTTTCTATAAAGAAATAGTACATACATTTTTAACAATTGTTTAATCTTTAGTCATTATCTATCACTATCTTCCTCTATTTTATTCAGTTCTGTTATAGTAAAGTTAAGACAGATAATTTTTGAGCAGTAGTAAAAATACGCAGGACTTGGACAAAGCATTACCGATTGCAAGTCGTATACAGCACAAACATTATTTTCATCTAGACAATTCAATTTTTCTTCACGACATTTGTTTTTTTCAATAAGATGCTTATAATAGTTAGTTTGAAGTTGTACTTTTACTATTGCTGGGGCAAGTTCAAAAGCTAAGCAAGTATCACATCTATCTTTCTTAGGTTGATAGAAACCTAAATTATCTTTATTAAATATATTAAGATACAACCAGTAATCACATTCAGGCCTGTTTTTTTCTTTTTGAAGTGAGTTAAAGTCTTTGCAAAGGTCTTTAACAGTTTTACATGCTGAAATATACTCCCTACTTGTTTGTGCCTTTAAATAATGTGATTCTATTCTAGGTATGGAAACGATGTGATCTGTTATTTCTTGTATAAGTGCTGGTTCGGTAACTTTTCTATTAGTGTGTCTTCCTCGCTGATCTTTTACTACAAAGCCCTGACTGTTTGTCTTGTTCTTAACAGTTCTTAATTGTCTATCTGTCAAGTCTAGAGTATTAACAAAAAAGGTTTTACAGACTCTTATCCTATCTCTATTTATTTATTTAAACTTTATTGTACATAATACAATTGTATGGCACAATAGGCGAACTTAATGCTAAAAGCATTATCTAACAGTCAACCTTTGGGTTAAACAAATATCGTCATGTGGGTATTAAAAATATATAAGTAGCTATAAATACAAAACTTGGAATGATAATAAACTTACTTATGGTACTTACATAATATACTTACATATATACGATGAAATAATAATCAAAATACAGTTAATTTTAAGAGTTATATCAACGAAATAATAGCAGCAACTCAAAATTTACTCATGTTTAACTGCCTAAATTTGCTGCCGTAACCGCGAGAGTAGGAGATCGTAGACAAGCCTTTTAAAGTTGGCACGGCTGGAGACTGTTCTAATGGACTAAGGAAGATTATTCCAGAGTCTAACAGCCGTCACAGCGAAGGAATTCGAGAAAAACCCGGTATGGTGTAGAAGGAGTAGCGAGGGCATGTTGTTGGAGGAACGCAGGATTCTTTCATGAGTGGAAGTCAATAGTTTAAAATCAGTTTTGAGGTAATCAGGGGACAGTGGATTGTAAAGAAAAAAAAGTAAAAAGCATTATTAGCATGTCTAGGTTTTTGCGCATTGGAATATTTATATTTAGGCTTTACTTCAACCATACAAGATCGAATAAAGGCACGCTGTAAGTCAATTTCGTTCGATTGCCAATAATTGTTAAATAATTCGATTCTATCTTTATTCTCTATCTTCTCAAAACATTTCAACCTACAATTAAAAACTTCTCTAAGTTGACGAGCACGAACATAATTTTTCGTTTTTGATAGAGAAATATACCGTTTACCACTATTTCTAAGAGATTTGTTTTTATTCTGTTTCCAATTAGATGGGTTTTTCAAACGCTTTCTTGTTTTTTTTTTTCTCAGTTATATTATTATCCTGGTAATCTGAACAGCCCTAGGACGTGATGACGATGGTGATGAATGCCGCAAAGATGAAGGACTACTCGATGATGAAATAATAATATTTGCTCTTTATCATTACATGAATAAGTACGACCATAATCGCTTAAATCTTCGTCACTCTCGTCACTATTTATTGCCGATATTTGGTAATTTGGATTACCTCGGCAACGTGAGACAGATTTACAATCTTTATGCTGTTTATTCGACGACGAACTCGATGTTGAGCTTGATGAGGTAGACCTCGATGAAGAACTCGATGAAGAAGAACTGGAGGACCTTGATGAGATTGGTCGATTGGAAACGTGTGTATCAATGTTTTTTTGGAGATGAAGTCGATGGTTCGTTTGTATTTTTTCTTACTACAGATTTTGTAGTTATTACCTAAAAAAGAAATGGAATTAATAATAACTATAACATTTACAATATCTTATGCTCATATTCAATAGCTATAAAAATATACATATTTAAGTAAAACATAGACTTAAGGCTAGCCGTGTCTCGGTAAAGGTACGAGCTTTTTTTTATTTCTCTTTCTGGTGAGTTCTCAATAAATGATGTACTGTCATCACTTTCAGTATTCTGTTTATTTACATTTTTAAATGTGTAAATAGTTATTTTTTAACAAAACAAATAAATTATGTACGTACAAAAAATATTAAATACCGTATTGACAATGTTACTCAGCAAATATGATCGAGTAATTTGTGATTCCTGTGTTTTCGGTGGTGAATTCGTTACGAATACTTCGTTTTCTTTGTTTTCGTGCTAAAAAATAAATATTTCTATTAACATTAAGTATTACATAATTTTGGGAAAAAATTAAATAATAACAAGAAATCGTACTCAAAGTTCTATAAATATTAATATAAGTACTATACTTACATCGTTTCTTTCGGCTCCGTTTCATTTTTTTTTCTTGTAGGAAAATGCCCTAAATTAAAACATACGCTTAGATTAAATGCAGGAAAGTGACTTAACGCGTACTCAGACTTTAAGTTGTATCGACGAAAAAATTATAAAATGACTCAAACACAATTAGTACAGTTATATATTTAAAACGTTTAATAGAAAACAGACATAAATCAAAGTGTGTCAGGTCATTTATTTTAGGTATATTTATATATTTCATATAAAAATGACTAAATTAGATTTAAGCCACCTCAAATAGCCCAATTCATAGGGCAAAAATGACCTAATACAAAGATCGGTTACTTTACGATTAAAACTTTGACGAAATGTATACTCACTATTTAGTAAAGAAGCGGCAAATTAAGGATTAGTTCAATTTATTTCGGACAAATTAACGCCCAACCAAAACCTCTGTCAACGCAACACTGAATCGGTCACTATTGTTGCGGGGGAAGGGTCAAAACGTGGTGGAATGAAAGAGACGCAACATGTACGTTTTTCCTGTTCTAACGCGAATTGGTCAGTTTTTGATTTACCAGACGATAGATCTTGTTGTGCTGAGTCTTTTTATGTATTTAACTCAAATTACCAAAATTTCGAATTCGGTCACTTTCGTTCTCAGGGTGCGATATGTACTAACCATGGAGTAATTATATAGGGGAGATGCCGTTTGAAATGGCGCAGTGACGTACTCATTGGCGCCTCGCCGACATTGCAGTGGGCGGAGCTTGTCGTTGCTCGTGCTCTATGATTGGAGCCACGGCCGAAACCAAGCACCCCGCACGTCTGCCTTCCGCCCCGTGTAGCCTCACAAACGCTTTCTTACAAAACGCTTATTAAGGCATCTCCCCTTTATAATTACTCCATGGTACTAACGTACGTTAGTACATTATATCTCGATGGGTATAAGGTTATAATGTCTGTGGGTAAACAGCATCACAAATGTTATTATGTAATAAATGATATTCAATAACAAGGAAACATCGTAGATTACGAAAAGTGATCGTAAAGTGATACTTGCTTGCAGACGTCTCAAATTAGCAGCTTGATAAACACAAGTTAATGACAGATTTGAAGTACTGGCCCTTACCATAACCTCTAATAGCAGGGCAGAAACGACGGAGTGAACGAGATGGCGCAATACAAGCTGTAAGGCGACATCTCGTTTACTTACTCGTTTCTGCCCTGCTATTAGAGGTGATAGTAAGGCCCGACTTACTTTTGTAGGCTTAAGGCTTACGTATGGTCTCTTAATTCCCTGCAAATGCGAGTGAATGAACGAGATGGCGTTATTCGGGTATAACGGGAAGTAAGGCAACATCTCGTTTACTCACTCGATAAGGTTATTTAACTCAATTTTTAATGATTATTCAACTTGAAAAGAATTAAGAGGTGATAGTAAGCCACCAGTCAAGTTCCACTCCACTTGTAACGACTATTTTGTCTTGATCTTTTATCTACGGTCGTAATAAAACTGTCATGATCAGTCAGTGTCAAACAATGTCACAGCAATTCTTTGTCAAAAAAAGTTTGTGTTCATAGAACTGAAGGTAATGATGGAAGCCAAGAAGGCATAAACAGGCTGGTTCCAGCAAATTTGACCTTTTTTTTGTTAACGGAGGGAAAAAGGGGAAATGCATTTACGCACTAAGAGTGGGACTTCCAGGCAAAGTGCCTGGACTACCCACTAAAACCCCTCCGGCGTTTCCGCACTTCTGTTAAGGGCGCCATGGGATCGCATTAGCATTCTACCACGACGCCCTCCAGCCATGGCCTTTCGGCCCCAACCATTGGCCTTTCAGCCCCAACCATTGGCCTTTCGGCCACCCCCCCCAAATTAGACAGTGGCCCATAACCACGCCCGTCCCCCAAACGCACATCCAATCGCCGTCTCATTATAGACGGCGGTGGAGTGGTCTGTTGGCAGAAATTGGCCGACAGTCAACAAGACCCCGACTACCAGGGAGTTATTAACTGTCACCCAGGGTGCACCGTCCCGAATCCCTTGTCAGCCCGCCCTCTCATCGGATCCTTGGAATCAAGTGAGAATGCAAAGCTTTCAAAGGACCGGCCACGGCTTAATATAATTGGGCTTTATATTTCTATATCAAAACAAGTATAATAATTTTTCATCTTTTAATAAAAATCTACCTCAAAATAAAGATTATATTGCTACGTTTAATTTTTTCCAACTTTTGGGGTTGTAATCAAGTGCTGTGTTGGAAACCCAGATTCACACCCTAACACATCACGAGTTAGAAAAAGAGAGGTGGGTAACGAAATGCATTCAAGTCAAATTTTCTGCCATCAGCGTATATTCCTTTAGCTTTAGATCCATGTTTTGAACCTTGTTTATTTATTTATTTACTTCATATACACGCTGTTAATATACATTGGAAACTTAACTTGCGACCGAATAACCTAATATTTTTATGTGATTTAAAAGTATTTTTTCGATTATGATCATTACTTAATGAAGTGAATATAAACAATCAGTTTTTTACATTTGGTAGAAATTGTGATTCATTTTGGCACGAATTGGGTGGATATTGAAGTTCCAGATGAAACTAAATTATAATTGATATGTCATTGAATTTTAGCAAGTGAGTTTCTTTTGTAATCAGTGGGGAAGTAAGGAATTTTTCAAAATTGACCCCCACAAGTGAAACTGCTGTCCAAAGTATGTACGGGGGAAGGAGATTAAAAAGTCCGTTGCAGTACAAACTTCACAAGATTATTTGTTTTGATAAATGATTTGTTACCTATTTTAAGATGTTTTTAATTCACGAATTTTAGAAATGCAAATAAAACTTATATGTTTACTAGGAATTTGTTATTCCGTTCCACGAATGATGTAAAATCATGGACTCCCTAAAACCTCACGAGTTAGAAAGAGAGAGGTGGATAACGAAATGCTTTCAGGTCACATTTTCTGCTGTCAGCCTATTGCATGCTTGCGCGCATCTTTTTTAACTTTAGATCCATGTTTGTCCATGTTTGTTTTGCTCATGGACGAGACAATTAGTAATTTGTCAAAAAAAAATAATGGTTTTGTTTTGCTTGCAGAGAAACTGAAGCATAAAAAAAATCTGTTCACTAGTCAGTTCAAGAAATGTTATTTTAGTTTTTCTCTAAGGGAATTTGCTTACAATAAATATACGGAAAATATAACACAGGCTATCCACTGAAACTGAGTACTACTGTAAAAGTTTGGTTCATCAGATCCAACACAATATTAAAAATTTTCGTGTACTAGTTTATATTACTATATTTTTTTATTTAATGGATCGAAACGATGAAATTGATCTAAGTGATGACGAGGAAGAAATTACAGCCGATACGGTACTAAGAACTCTTCAAAGTGCGTGGCAAAATGAACGTTTGGCGCCAGAAATTCTTCCACATAGAAACGATATGGTCGAATGTATGCTGGGACAGATTCAGCACATGGAGCGTAATATAAACAAATTGCCTAAAACAGATCTTCGTTCATCAATTCATAAAATGGAATTAAGCAGAATTAAGTTTATCATTTGCAACTACCTCAGGACAAGGTTAAGTAAGATAGAAAAATATTGCATATCAATTTTGAATGAAGAAAAACAACGAATTGAAACCGGTACAAACTATTTGACACCATCAGAATTTAAATATGCACAAGGGTATTTAATAAATATGGAGGATCATTTTAAGACTGTTGTTCTCGATAAAGTTCCTAATAATATGCAGTCTTTTGAATTGAGCAAGATGGCTGTTTATCCTAATTTACAAACACATGTCTTTCTTCAAGCGAATGAAAGTGTTTCTGGAATTGTATTAGAAGATATATTTGGGGAACAAGATGAGGAAATAGATTTGGAAGGTAATTTAGTATTGTACCTTTTGTATACTTTTTAAATGGATTTTTTAATTCTTAATCATTCAAAACCTCTTATCCATCCTACCCAATAAATGTAGATTTATATAATTTTTACATATCACCCTTTTTATTATATAATTGCTTTTTCCGTCATTAAACTCTCTTCAGATATCTTTGATCAGCTCCACATTATTGGTATTTGGCCAAATAATTACCATTGCATGTTTTTCCAAAATATCTCTTATCATGTAAGTATTTGTGTCTAATTCATCAAAAATCAATTGGACAAATAGGTCATGTGTGGTTGCGCCAAAGGTTTTATTTGAAACTAGCTGTTTCCAGCAGCTCTGCCTTCGTCAAAAAGTAGCCTATGTTTGACCCCGGGTCTTCAACTATATTCACACCAAATTTCATCAAAATCCGTTCAGCGGTTGGGCCGTGAAAGCGTAACAGACAGACAGACTTTCGCATTTATAATATTAGTATGAAAGTATGGATATGGATAATTTGTAGAAAAATACCAGTTACCTTACTTGGGTATAAATTTATTGACACAATCATAATGTTTTGTTTACAGCTGGATCACAGCATATTCTTCAGTACAAACCTATTTCTGACTTAGTCAAGAATGGAAAAGTCCAACTTATCTGAGTGTTCGAGAATATGGGATGAAAACTGATAAACACTATGTAAGTCAGTTTTTTTTTTGGGACACAGTATTAAGTTAAGGTAGAAATGCCATTACATGTGCCAAAGTTAAGCCTCCCCACACTAAGTTAAGACTCAAGTGGCCTGCACATTGCACATGGCAGTTCTATTCTTATTTCTGTGATTCGGACATACATATTTTGATTTATAAAATCTATGAATTAAACTTTGAATATGAAACATCACTTACCCTTCAGCTTCCAATATCAATAAATAACAGATAATTTTATTTTACTATGATACTTGATTTATATAGGGAATTAATGAAGCTCAAATGAGTTTATTTGTGTAATTGTAAAATCTTTATTAATGTAATCTAAATAAACATAGTAAATAGTTCAATTTTATACAATACAATATAAAAACTCTTTATTGCACAACAAGGATATATTTATCATGAACCATTAAGGCACAATATTTAAGTTTAGACACATGTTTCCTGTTCATATAAATTAATGGACCCTCATCCAACCTTTTTTATTTTCTCATACTTGTCATTTCTCAATATGCAATTTCTATCCAGTTGTACCATTCACTAATTATACTTAATTTCATTAATTTTGATATTAATTTTTTGGTATTGGTGCTCCCACACTGCTGTTAGAAAATGTTTACAAACATTTACTAACAAATGTTAACAATTGTTACATTTTGTTAGGAAGTGTTAGATGTGATAAGTGCAGTTATACAGATGGAAAATGTTAACTAACATTACACATTGATTGTTCCATTCTTAATGGACAGTACTGAATTTGAATATCTACATATTTTGTTGGGGCAAAAATATAAACAATGTTTACAAACAAAATATAATTTTTTTATATGTAACATTCAGCAAAAGATCAAGAATTTTTTGTCTTGACGAGCAGCAAGTCCAGCGACATGTGCTCTACAAAACAAAATATAACAAATGTTTTATTTTGTTACAATATGTTAGCTAACAATTTTGTTTAAAAATGTAACGTTAATTGAAAAACATTATAACATTTTTTTACATTTGTGATCAAAATGTACATACATTTTGATCACAAATGTTTACTAACGTTAGTAATCATTTTCTAACAGCAGTGCAGGAGCTCCAATAGGTATGGGTTTTTTTTTACTCTCACTTATTATTTTGAACATGGCAATGTATGAGATAATAAGGTGAAATATTAAGCACCGATAGGTAGTAATAGGCACCTAAATAGGTAGTAATAATATTTTTGAGATAGTTTTATCTATGAATATTTATACTCGAGGAATAATTTATATATTTATATTTGATGACGACAATATTTTATTATTATTTATGCACTTAGTTAATATATATACATTTGGTAAAAATGCATTTTATGTAGGCACCCTAGTTAAAATAAGTATACATTTTTAATAAGTACCTTACTACCTATAAATATTGTAGAATAACTAAAGCTTAGCATTAGTCAAATAAGTAAGTTCAATTTTGTAAAACTTTGGTTTCCGCTTAGTTAAGAACAATGTCAAAAATAAAAATAAGTACAAAGCTTTGGTTTACAAAATAATGTAAGTACAGTTGTACAATAGAAATAAAAGTATTGGTGATGCAAAATTCAAAAAGAATGTGGATTAAATTGGCTTAAGTTCAGTAAATTATATCTTAATTTGAGACATACACTTAAATTATATTCTACCTCTTATGATTTACTGAAAATTAAGTATAGAATTATGTAATAAACATTTAAATACCACTTCAAAATAAATCATTTGTTTGTATACCTAACTTGTAAGTTTAAATATTTTCTTTATAAATGCTAAAAATTATTACCATCTAAACCCTGCAACTGCAACAACAGGTGTACAATACAAGGGCATATGATATAGAAAGCACGTCGGGCAGAATTAGACAGTACTGGGCAAGTTTCGACATTTAATCATTATTTCAATACCTCAATCGCCTTTTACGATGTTGCCTAAAACAACGTTTCATCGAAAAACAAGTTACTCCCCTGTGACGTTTTGAAAAGATCACCTGGCTTGTCCCATCATACATGCATTGCCGTACATACGTGCGAGAAAGGCGGTGCGCTTTATGAAGCTCCAATTCGAATGATTTTTGTTCTGTCGAACGATTTTTATTCGACATACGAGTCATACATTTCAAAAATAGGTCTCCAGGTTGTGTGTGAGAAAATTCTAACATTATTTTAACGTGCATCCTATATCGCCGCCTGTAACTAATTCTTTAGTAAAAAAATATCATTTATCTAAAATTCTCATAATCTAAATCCTATTATTATACAAAGTTACGTAGATAACCTGTTATTTGGTTACACTATATACCACAATACTTCTTTGTATTAAATATACACAAAAAACATTTCGTACGTAAAATCTTAATTCAACTGGTTTTCAATATAAATGCTAAAAATAATCACTGTTATAGTCAGGCTAATAAGTACGAGTTTAAGGTTTAACAACTTGTGTGTTGTGGTCATCGGCATCTACGTATTTAATGTGTTCAGCATGGGCTTTCGCTGCGACGTCGCGCAGATTCTGTTCGGACGCGGTGCCGAGTTGATTTACCATCTTTGTGAAGTGGCCTTCCTCGTTTTGTAACAGCTCGTGTGGGTGTCCACATTCTACTATTTGACCGGCTTCCATTACCTGTGAAATAGCATGACGTATAATATAATATTATTCAGCAGAACAATTATTATTGTGTCGGTAGATTGAGTAATTAATTACTAAAAAACCTACCAGAAATTAAATATGTTGTGAGCAAAAACTTTTGGCAACCACTCACAACAATAAAGCTCTATTAGATATAAAAGTGCCATAAGCAGGCCAGTTAACTTTGGCACACGCTACGGCACTTCTACCGATTCTTATTTCTGTGCGGGCGTCCCGCCGCCAGTCGCGCCGGATTTGCGTTAGTTTGAATGGATCTTAACATACACATTCACTGTGGACTGGCTGGCTTACTGGTTTATTTATTTAAACTTTATTGCACAAAATAAAATTAGTTTCGTACAAAAGGCGAGCAAAGTGTAACAGTCAGCAGATTGCTTTACCCAAAGATTGACTGTTACAAAATGTTTATTTATTAGGTACTTACAATAACTCTGTCAGAATCGGCGACGGTATGGAGACGATGGGCGACAGTAACCACAGTACATTCAGCAAAATGTTTACGTATGGACTTTTGGATCAACGCATCCGTACTGTAAATAACAAATACAATGGTTAAAAAGACGCAAGAAAGGATCACACATATATGATAATCTGAGACCTGAGACTGTAGAGAGTACTGTGACATTTACGCTATAAATTTTGGGGTGCACTCGAGTAGCACCTCCTCAAGGTTATTACAAACATTCATCCATATGCTTCGGACAGAGTCATACTTAAATTGAAAGTTAAATTGGCAAATAAAGACCTATATTTCTGTTCGTTTGTAAACATAAATTGAACTTACTTCGGATCGACGTTAGCAGTTGCTTCATCAAGTACGAGTAGCTTGTTCCTTGCGAGGGCTGCGCGAGCCAAGCAGAGTAACTGCCGCTGGCCAGCACTGAAGTTAGAGCCTCCTGAAGATACCGATGACGACAAGGAACTTACCGCGTTTTTCAATTCCACCTGGAGTCAATAATATTACAGACTAATTATATAGTGGGGACTTTTCGAGGGAAGTCAAGTTCGATATATTATGAATTTCGACATCGTAGGCACGAACTCAAAAAATGTAATAAACATTATCAAAAAGTCCATACCTAAAAGAGAGTAAATCTGACTTGAATTAAAAATTCTCTACATGACTATTGGATACCTACGTAAAGTGAAGTCGGTTGTTTTATGATTAAGAAAAATATTATTACCTGTTCTAATGCCATCCAAATATCTGCATCAGTATATTTATCAAAAGGATCCATATTATATCGCAACGAAGCTGAGAATAAAACTGGCTCCTGAGGGATGATGGAGATTTTCGATCTAAGTGCCTGAAAATGTTTGTAAAAAAATAAATGTGTATTATTCATTATAAACGATTTCTGCCGCCAAACAGCAGTGCTGCCATCCCATCAGAGATGATGTGAAATTTCTGGATTCAGGATTAAGGTATCTCCCGAGTGTATACATAGGCTACCGTGACCACATGCACATCTTTTATCTACCGGACTGTTCATATAAAATGGTAGAGCTAAATGATGGACAAAAACACTAAAAACAAACCTTGAGAGCGATTTCTCCTGTTTCAACATCGTCTATATAAACATTCCCTTCTATTGGCGCCAACCTGAATAATGCTGATATTAGTGAAGATTTTCCTGCGCCAGTGCGACCAACGACTCCCACCTGTTTTATTAAATAATATAAATCAATGTTTGTTATACATATTTGAAACCAGCTTGCAGAATGACTGTAGGCTAGATGATTATTTAGTTCAAGTTCAGAATATGTACTTAATGCCAAAATTTATTTTTCAAACAAATAACGCAAAGAATATTGTTATAATTATTTAAAAAAACATAAATACGCACCTTCCAGCCGCTCTCGATAACAACATTCAAATTCTTAAGAACGGGGTCGGAATCCTTATCATATCTGAGGTAGAGATCTTTAAATATAAGTCGAGCACGTTGTGGCCAACCGGCTGGAGGGTCTGGGCCCTTGGTGTTTTCTTGAGGAAGTGACGTAAACTGCACTAGACGCTCCACGCTAGTCATCTGGGAGACAACTTCAGTAGCTTGTTTGACGCCATATTGCACCATGTTCACAAGGATCAGACCTTGGCTGAGAGCCAAACCCACATTACCAGATTTCATTGCACCTGCAAAAAAGTTTTTTTTTTTAATTATTTGAGCCCGTTTTATTAACCATCGCGAAAAATGTTGTCAGAAATTCACTTACCGTAATTATCAAGAATCAAAAAGGCGTATGAGGCTACGATTACGTATAGCGCCGAGATGAGACTCAACCATATAGAAAATGCTGTATTTGTCACCAAGGTCAGGTACCTGAAAATGAATATAAGGTAATATATGAGCATTATGTAGTCTTACAATATTTTTTGCAATCTGCATAATGTATTACCTAATTTTAGAAATGAAGCAGCATTATGTAGTCTTGCAATATTTTTTGCAATCTGCATAATGTATTACCTAATTTTAGAAATGAAGCAATAATAACACTTTGATGCTATGTGACATACCAGGCGGAAGTGTGCACGTCTTGCTTATCATCAAACTGTCTCCGTAACATCTCCTGCGCACCGCAGGCACGCACGGTGGTGAGTCCGGCCATTGTTGCGGACATATGTGAAAATACCGGACTTCTGGAGACGCCTTCCACTCTGGAAAAAATATGTAATAGTTTAGCGAACCTAATAGATGAAGGTTTTATCGAAACTGTTTGTATTTAATTTATTGGAGTGTAGCTATGCCCGTTTTCTGTAAATTTGAACCATATTTAATTGGTTGACGGCAAACAGGTCTATAATTATAGCATATACCGAAGAAAATTTATATCAGTCAGTTTATAGTTTTTACATACAAACATACAGTCTTTTAACACTTATATACATATAACTATACATATAGTATATGTAACAATGCACAAGCCGCGCAAAGAATCATGCACCAACGGCACCTACTTGAGCAGATACCTTCAATTTAGTACATTTGATAAGGCGGGAAGAACGTCCATTTTGCTATTTTTTGCAGCGCCTTGTTTTTGTGCGTTTTCAATTTGATCGCTTGTAGGTATCATTGAAACACCCGTAGGTGTTACTAACTTCGATTATAGTTACTTTTTAAAAATAAACCTATTTATGTAAAATTTGCTCTCATCACCAAGCTTGATTTAGGAATGGGAACGTCGCAATTCATATTTGTAAGTATGGCGATAATTACCTTTTGATGGCTTGTGCCGTATTAAGGTACATTATTGTCCACAAATACATAAGGATGGCGCACACGACTGTTGTCAGCAACATATAGGGATTGACTATGGCCACCATAACTAAAATACCCAACATCACCATGAAAACCTGTAACAACAAAAATAAAGGATAGTTATAATTATGCATTAATTATAATCAGTCTTATATATAGCCATCATCACAAAAGCTACATACAAGTATTACTTACCTGTATGCTGTCTAAATACATCCTGGGTAAAATTTCATCAACAACACCCATGTCTTTTGAAAACCGGTTAAGAATACGTCCAGACGGGTTAGTGTCGAAGAATCTCATAGTAGCAGCTAAAATGTTACTGAACATCTTGTTGTGCAGTTTTATGGAGCTTCGCATGCATGCCCACAGGAACAGGATAGACCTGTAAAAGATAGTTCATTAGTTTAACATTTTCTAGTCGATTCTCGTAGGCCAGGAAACGCGTTAATTTAATTAACAACGGATAAATATTTTACAAAATATCTATAGGTGGAGTCTTGTCATTAGCATTGTTATACCTAAAATATTATTGTGACTCTTTACTATTTTGCTGTAAGACCCTAAAAAGTAAATAAATAAATAACAAAATATTTAAAAAAATATAGGATTGCGATTCTAAACTGCTGGTACGAAGTAGTAATACCCTGCACTTTTCTAACCTGCTTGTAGTGAGTAGAATGCACCCAAGAATTCCTATAGTCCAAATGTAAATGTAGAATGCATGGTAATCCATATCCATATTCGAAAATGTGTCGTTTTGGCTGAGTGGTTCCGGCGCAGTGGTTGTTATTGAGTCTGATATGACCGAATCTGTCGTCAAAGAAATATCTTCAATGGTTGTTGTAGGTGAAACAGTGTCGTTGAAATCTGACGAAGTAAGATTACTGGCTTCTTTGAACGGTATCGCAGCATTTCTTGCGTCTACGTCATTCATCCTGAAATATCAATAAATGTCTGAGTGATGCCTCGTTTACTGAAGTACCTACCTACGAAAGGGATATTGTTCGGGTTGCCGAAACTATGTTGATGTTAAATGATAAACTTGTTAACTGATAAAACTATATTTTGAACCACACACGACAATTTGCAACAAAAGTAAAAAGAAGATTTATGATAATGAGTAACACAGCGGCGCTCTTGATGACCGATTGCGAACTGAATATGACATGCAATGAATTTATGTGAATGACGTGAAAATGCTGACTTTGTACGATTGTTAACTCGTACAGATATAAAATCTAAAGGTTTTCTTACATTACCCTCTCGAGAGAGTTTGAGAGCAAGAAATATCTATATTGCCTAATTAAAATATTATTTACTCCTAATATCATCACCCTTCTGAAAGTGGATGTTAGTTTTCTTTTGTTATAACTAGTAGTTATGTGAGGAGTAGACTTCCCGAACATCCTCCAAATACGAAATAATAGTCCCCGTTTATTATTTTGATCAAACATTCCCTCGCTTAGCTCCTACCTACCTACCTACTTCGTTGTAAATCCTTAACGCATGCGTCGAATGGATAAAAATAAATCAATAATGAGTTGTTCCGTTGTCAACTGATCATTTTATAGTACACTAGCTGTGCCCGCGACTTCGTTCGCGTGGAATAGTTATTTTGGGAATCATATTTATTTTTTATTTACAAACCTACCTCCTCAGCTTTATTATAAACTAGTTGTGCCCGCGACTTCGTCCGCGTGGAATAGTTATTTTGGGAATCATATTTATTTTTTGTTTACAAACCTACCTCCTCAGCTTATTAAAAGTGGGCATAAAGTTTCCCTCGCGAATTTCTTTGGCACCAAAATGAAGTCACAGACAAATAATTTGTAATAATGCATTAATTTCGACCAAATTTGATTTTCATAAAAACGGTTATTGTGAGTTAATCTTATAAGATAGACATATACTGTCGCGGACATTTTTTAAGATAATTTAAAGAGGAATTTCATACATATTTTGTTGGGTATTTCTAACGGTTTTCGCAGCACACGCAACGGAAGCCCTCAAAGATGAGTAATTTTCCCCGTTTTTTCCACATTTTCGGCTGTTTCTTCGCTTCTATTAGTCGCAACGTGATGTTATATAGCCTAAAGCCTTCCTCGATAAATGATCTATCAAACACAAAAATAATTTTTCAATTCGAACCAGTAATTCCTGAGATTAGCGCGTTCAAACAAACAAACAAACTCTTCAGCTTTATAATATTAGTAAGTATAGATTATTGCAAAGGCAGCGAAATAGGCAATTGCCATTTCGGCCGAGGCATATATAGTGCTTTTCTTAAAAAAATGCAAGGAAATAAAAAAGGGCCTTTTACATAATAAATTTAATTTATTTTACCGTTTGTGCCGAAAGGTAAACGCATCTGTGGCTATACAGCCACGAGAACGCAATGTGTACGATAGATAAAAGAGTTCCAAATTCAAACAGCACACCGTTTCATACAACATTGCCGGCGCCCTCTTCGTTCCAAATTCAAAGAACGCGCCGGGAAGTGAATTTGATTTTCAGTCTACGTAAATATGTTACTTCGCGTGTTCTTTATTCAAAAGTAATGACAATATTTCCGCGCATGTTTAAGAAAAAGCATTTTTTTTAGTTACATACACTTAGAATGTGAATATTGACGTATACAAAATATATAATAATAATTTGTGTGACGCTCATTTTATAGAGCACCTAAAATGCACTCGCAGTTTTGTCTAAATTCTTAATTTAAACTAAATTGTCCCACTGTTGGGTAATGTTCTCTCTCCGATTAGGTGCTATTGCTCTAGATTCTAGAGCAGTGATTCCCAAAGTGGTCCAGGTGGACCCCCAGGGGTCCACGGGAGACTTGCTGGGGGTCTACGTAGGCGTGAACAACAAATGGGGGTCCATAAGATGTTAATGGGGGTCCACGAAAATTTATCTGCTTTTGATAGTAAAGAGCAAAAATGTAAGCATAGTTTTTATAAGGGCCTACCTACATTGTTTTAAGTACCTATCTAAGCAGATAATATTTTAATAAGGCAAGCGACTGTTACTTGTCCAAACTTGTGTATTCGATATTACGTACAATTTCGTGTACAGACTTGCAAAGCGCTATCCGCCCGACAATGCTTAATGCTTGTTCAGACATGAACTTGATCAACACTATAAATACTTGATGCCAAAGGCAACCAAACGCATTCATTTGTTTCCGGAATTTCGAAAACAAGGCGGAATTTGGAAAAAAGTTGTGAGAAAATTTATATCTGTGTTTGCTAGTGCCGGAGAAAAGTAAGTAACCTACCTTTTTTTGTTATAGTACATAAGTATTTTGTTTACGTGTACTAGTCGGTTGATCACAACGGCCTGTATAGATAGGTAACTTAGTAACTTACAGATATTTTAATTGTCCTCTTTCGATTTGAAGACAAACACAGCACGTTTTATTCAATTGTTTTTTCACGAGAGAAGCACTGCCTCTCTAAAAAGGCCGAATAAGCAATATTGCAGAGCAATTAATTTTGTAATTTTTCTTGCAAATAACTACTAATTTTATAAAACAGTAATTTCATAATCATGTTAAATTGATTTTGAAGTAACTATTTTATCAAAACTATTCCTTTTCGGAAAGAGCGAGCGGTGCGCGGGCGACGGGAAAAGGGCGGGGCTTGAACTTCGATGCCTGTTTGTCACGTTTTAACAATGAAGCCGCAGACAAAAAATACGCAAATACACGGAGCGCGTGAACTCATTGATTTAATAAAATGTTAGTTATCGTTTTTATGGACAATTTTGGGATTTCGACGTTTATTTTTTCCTACACAAATATGATCAGTATTCGATACTGAGTACACTAATTTTTATTTATACTATTAAAAATTAGTGGTAAATTATGTACTTTAAAATTGATACCGTTTTGTGAAAACGTTTGTATTTGTCTCAGCGGTTTATTAGTTGGTCCCTTTACAAGCCGTAATTCTATTTCCGCGTGCTGACAAAGGCTGCGGTGTGATACCTATATTCAGAAAAAAACTTGGTTACTAAAACATTTTTTTTACAGGTAAGGTAACTGACACGAAACATGGCTACAGCAAAGAAAAAATGTCGACAATATAGTGTCGATTATTTGAAATATGGTTTTGTTCCATCAGAGGCAGACAAACAATTGCCCATGTGCCTATTATGCAACAAAGTTTTGAGCAATGACTCTATGAAACCATCAAAGCTCGAAGATCATCTAAAAAGGTGTCATACTGATAAAATAGGTAAAGATTTAAAATATTTTCAAACATTGAAAGAAAAATATGGAAAGAGACCCACCATGCACAGTATGTTCGCTTCAACATCTCAAAGTAACGATGATGGCTTGCGGGCATCTTACAATATCTCATTACTTATAGCAAAATCTGGAAAACCCCACACTATCGGAGAACAATTAATTTTACCCGCTGTTGAAGAGGTTTTAAAAACTGTTTTGCACAAATCTCCATTTGACGTACTAAAAATAATTCCATTAAGTAACAATACTGTACAAAGACGCATTGATGAAATGAGCTCTGATATCGAAAGCTTTTTGTGCAATCATCTGCAAAAAACTCATTTTTCTATACAACTGGACGAGTCAACGTTACCCAGTAATGAAGCATTACTATTGGCATATGTCCGATTTATTGTTGAGGAAGAAATTCACGAAGAATTGCTATTTGCCAGAACTTTGGAGACTGACACTAAAGGCGAATCAATATTTAATGTCCTGAGTAATTTTTTTACGGAAAAATCGATCCCATTTACAAACATTATTTCAGTGGCAACAGACGGAGCTCCTGCAATGGTCGGGCGATATCGTGGGTTTATAAGTCATCTCAAAAGAATTATACCAGGACTTACAGCTATTCATTGCGTAATCCACCGACAACATCTTGTGGCAAAACATTTAAGTGACAGGTTGAACCAATCTCTTCATTTTGTAATAAAAGCTGTCAACAAAATCAGAAGCAATGCATTGAATACACGTTTATTTGCAATTGTGCGACGAAAATGATGAAGACTTCCAACGACTGCTCTTACATACTGAAGTACGCTGGTTGTCGAAAGGTGCATGCTTAACGAGATTTTACTCTGTTTTCGATTCCATATTAGAGTTCTTAGAAAGTAGAGATCCAGATTTAAAAGAAAACTTGATCAAATTCAAAGCAGACATTGCGTATTTGACAGATTTGTTTAAAAAATTTAATGATATTAACTTGCAGTTACAAGGGGACAGCCTGAATTTAATAAAAACAAAGGGGATAATTTCGGCTTTTCTTGGGAAATTGAAATTTATGAAGCAAAACATTAGTCGGCGCGAATTCTCTCAATTTCCAAACTTGTCGCAGGTAGAATGTATTGATGAGGATATCCATACCTACAGTCAACATTTAAGTGCCCTGCATGATGACTTCAAAACCAGGTTTGAAGATATACTGACGATGGATATACCACCATGGATAATAAATCCATTTGATGAAACGGAAGTGGCCAATGTTCTATTACAAGAGGAGCTGCTCGAGCTAAGCACTAATGAGGAGCTGAAGGTGAAATTTAGAAAAGGCTACCCAACATTTTGGCTGCAAGCAGAAATACCCGAAAAATATCCTGGACTGTGGGAAATCGCAAGGAAATTTTTAATAGCTTTTCCCTCGTCATATCTTGTCGAAAGGAGTTTTAGTGCCGTTACAAACCTCTTAACAAAAAAAAGGAGCAAATTAAACATCACAGAGCGGGGGGATTTGCGGTTATTGCTCACAAAAATAAAGCCAAACATTGATCGTTTGCTGACACTCCATCAGATACATCCTTCCCATTAATTAAAATTATGACCTGAACCTATATTACCTTAATATTTTTTTCTTGTAAATTCTATTCTTTTAATAAATAAAGTGATATAAAATGTACCATTTTTCGTTTTTATTTTACATATCGAAATATAGGGACAGAACTCAGAAGTGACACAATTTTTATTTTTTGGCGACTTTAAGAATGTGGTAGAAATGTAGCAGCAGGGGGTCCACCGAAACCAGTAAAATTTTGAAAGTGGTCCACGAGAAAAATAAGTTTGGGAACTACTGTTCTAGAGCATCCGTGATCTTCTTTACTTTATATCGGACAAATTTATATTACTTTCGAGTTACTTACCAGTGAGTAAGCCAAAGGTCGCTAGCCGAGGTGATTAGTTGCGCCAAAACAATAGAGAATAGGATAAAAACCAGCAAGCCCCAGCCGCTGCCCGAACGGAAGTATGCGCTGTACACAGCGCCAGCAACACGTCCTGCAACATTATTGTACATTTTATTTCCCTAAAATTAGGGACAAAAACCTTGTTTTAATCCCTAGGTCAGTGTTTCTTTCTCTCGTTGTATGGAGTTTTATGTATTTCCCTTTATATATAACTGTGCCTTTTTAACCTATTTTAATCAACTCAACGTTCTTTTCTCTCCTCATCATTGTGATTGCTTAAAGTACTAACAGACGATCGAACCTGTGCGGCCTTTTTAATAGTAAATATCATTACTTATGCGTGTACGTGAGTGTGTGTGTGTGTGTGCGTGTATGTTTTTGAAATTTATATGAAGTTTTAGAACAATCGTATAAATCAATATGCAAAAAATCTCTATTGTACTTGTTGCTGAGCCTATTTATCGGAGAGTTTTAAGCATAATTTGTATGGCTCATGGGAACATGAAATAACTTTTCACTTGTGTGTCTAGTTCGCTTACCTGGAACATTAAGACACAATAGAGATATTTAGTACTCATTACCAAAATACCCATTAGCTAAAGCATGCATCACGGTCATGTCAGCGACAGTTCGACGACTTTCCAATGACAGCATATTAAAATATATACTATCGATAGTATCGAAATAAACAATGCTATCGATAGTTTATGCAATAGTCAGAAGCAATATTTAATAGATAGTAGTATCATTAATGTATGTAAAAGTCAGAAACAATACAGTCGATAGTATTGTTCTTTATCAATCGTATTGCATAAAAAACAGAAATCGATAACTGATTTTCGGGGTCAACTATCGATAGTCCGGCATCCCTAAACCAGGCAAAGACCTGAAAAACCCGTCCTCATATCGGCCGATCAGTCTCCTGAGCTGCATCGGTAAGATATACGAGAAAATCATTTCAGCCAGATTCAAGGATTATATTGAATCCATGAAGCTGATTCCCGACGAGCAAATGGGCGTCCACATGATCGAATCTGTGTTCGATGCCGTGGTTCGACATCGAATTACGGCATCGAACCGTCGAACCGGCAATAATAATAATACGATTCGCCGGACATTGCGCTTCACGCTCAAAAATTAAATTTTAAATTAGTCAAGAAAAATGTTCTGGGTATGGCATGGCGGTAAGAATTTATAATAAGTTACCAAATGACCTGAAGGATTTAAATACTTATCTGTTTAAGGAGCAACTTCTACAGAAATTAATTGACAAATGTTACTACACAGCGTTAATGATTTTTTTAATGACAATTTGTAAGTATTGACATCAGTATTGCATAATTAACTATTTGACATGTTTATTAATCGCCTATAATCACCTTAATTCTTATGTTGTTTGTGCATGAAATTTATATTTTTGACTTTAATTTCGAATTGTTTTGGCTGTGAGCCTGTGACCATATTAGTATTAAATACTTATTTGTATGCTGTGCAAAAATAACAAAACATAGTGTGTCTTATACACTGTAAAACATCTAAATTATGTTAAACATATAAATAAATGATTGATTGAACATTGTATCGCACGGTTCGATCGTTTGTAAGCGCTTCAAAAATGCTTACAGATCGAACCGAATGATACTACTATCGATACTATTGCTTCCGACTATTGCATAAACTATCGAGACTATCGATAGTGTTGTTTTTGACTTTTGTATAAACTATCGATAGTATTATTTCTATCGACATTATTTATTATATTTTTATACATTAATATCGAAACTATCGTTTTTGCCCGACTATCGAGCGGCAACACTACTTCCGTACGTGCAAGGCGCAAAACGTGTTTACGCATCGACGGCACAGAATCCACTGGACGGTAGCGTTGTTGCGATAGAGATAGTCTATCGATAGTATCATGTCATGATACTATCGTGAAATTAGTAATCGTAAAATCAGTTTGAAATATCGATAGGGCTATCGAATCTATCGCAAATTTACGATAGTTTCGATAGTATCGATAGCTAAAAATAAGTAATAGTATTGATATAACCAGGGTTGTTGCTGATGCATAATTTTGACACATCAGCGGATGCTGATGCGGATGCAGATTTTTTGTAATAGACATCAGCGCATGCTGATGCTGATGCTAATTTTATTTTTCCCCCTAATCTCATTATTATGATTTTTTATATAAATATTAAATTTTAATGAATAAAAAAAATATTTGATATTACTAAATACTTAAATCTAAGTATTATTAATACTAGAATTGTATTAGACGTTTTGTTTCGAATGAATAACAAAGGTTGGCTGGTAGAAATTGCATTAGCGATAAGTCCGCCTTTGTACCCATTTAGTTGTATTGGTTTTAACTATGTGCTTCTTTTGTTTGTAAATGGTGCAATAAACTGTTCATTCATTCAATGGCGCATTTTGATTGGATGAAACTCACAAGCGACGGCGACACGAGACGTTAACTCCGCCCACCGGGGGACATGTTGCGACTCGAGCATCAGCATCAGCATCAGCAACGATCAATGCGGACGCTGATTCTGATGCTGATGTGGAAAATGAAGCTGATGAACAGCTGATGCTGATATTCGCAACAACCCTGGTTGATACTATCATTAGTTGAAGATTAAACAATAGTCGTCACGCTAAGTAAAATGTTTCCAGACGGTATCGAAATACTGTTGATAGTTATTAAATCAAAACTATCTATAGTATCGAACTATCGATAGTTTTTACGTGATACTATCAAAGTTCGATAGTATTGATAGTATTAACAAAGTTCGATACTATCGTCTTAATTTCACTATCGATAGTATCGAAACTATCGCTGAATTTTGATAGTCCTAGTTGACCTATCGACTATTTTTCAAGGTAGACTATCAATAGTAAAACTATCGCTATCTCAACAACACTACTGGACGGTTCTTTGAGCAGTTCGCTGTGCGGCGCGGTCGTGTGGCGGTTCACCGAACATGCATCGAACCGCACAGTTCGACGGTTCACGGCACAGGTTCGATAGTCTGTTAGTACTTTTAGTTAGATGATAATGTCGCATATTGTGCCTTTTTATGTATGCATTGGTCCTTACAAAACTGTTATATATAGATGCAACAAACAGGTTTGTATAGTACGGAGGACCGCTGACTCTCATTATTATTATCTAGATATCTATCTATTCTGTATTATTATCTAAGCTTTTTCCCAATGGATTCTTTCGTTGCATCCATAATTCAAGCACAATTCAAGGTTTGAATTTCTATTATAATTAGGCATGGAAATTATGTAAAAATTTATCTAACAATGTAAAAATATAGACTACGATCTCTATTCTTTTGACCAAATGGGTTTGTACCGAAAACATTGTATAATGTTAGTGATAATTAATAGACTTACCACTTCCCGACATTTCAGCTGCTTCCTCAGGCTCTTCTTCCGCTACGTTGTCTGCTTCTTTGTTCCCAAACGTACTAGTACTCGAGCGGGACTGAAAGTATAAGTCGATCATTCATATTTTGGAATTTTAGGCGTTAGGGATTTTTGAAACTCTCGGCTAGTAATGTCGACATAATGTTTTATGGAACGACCACCACAGCAAATAAAAAAAAACATCTAAAGTAAGCTTCAAATAGGCCTTTTTGATTTAGCAAACTCTGAGTAACACACAAAGTCAAGATCTTTCACTAGAAATTAGCGAACTATTCCATTGATTTACATTGAGTTTAGGTAACCGTTGTGTTTGCTAATCCAAGCTTAAACACACCATGTCTTATATGTATATAATCCGGTATCTATGGGATCAAATTGAAAGTACTTATTTCCGTTTTATATTTACAAGATTTTTTTTATTGGTTTATGAATAACAAAGTTATGCGGTAACAAAAATAAATATTATAATGAATTTAAAAAAAACATCTTCATTTTAAGAAGTGGGATTAAAATACATACTTAAGTAGGTACCTATATCTATAATATAAAAATGAATCACTGAATGTGTTGCTAAGCGCAAATCTCGAGAGCAGGTGAACCGATTTCGCTAATTCTTTTTTTAGAATATTCCTTGAAGTACGAGGATGGATCTTACGGAGAAAAAAATTTAAACCTTTAAACCTAAAAAAATTAAGAATCGACTGTTAGGCGGTACGAAGTTCGCCGGGTCAACTAGTAGTCCATATACCTGCTTAACAAATAAGTTTGGTAAATGATGGTTAGCTGCACTGCAGAGTCTTAACGTATTCCGAAGCAGATACCGCACCTCACCCCTCAAAATTAGGTAAAAAATCAAGGGCAAAATAATGTAATTCATAGTTTTTTTGTATTAACACACTAATCTGTGGAAACTACTTTTTAATTACCTATGAAAAAATAATGCATATTCATTCTTTTGCATGATAAGATAGTCTAATTATAAATCAAATAGTAGTATTACCTGTATAGATATGGTCCGCTGACGCAAAAGTTGCGGTCTGGCTCCTTCCTCTGGCTGTTCTTCCTCTTCCAGTAATTCCGCGAATAATGGTGACCGCGATACATCCTCGAACGTGCCCATTGTTTCAATCTCGCCCTGTACAAATAAATAAAAAAGTATTACTTAGTATTGTTGGTTACAATTAGATAGATTATAAAACCTATCGAGCATCCTAAAGATTTCAAGAAGTCACCTTTCAGCGGTGAAACCATCCATGATCTATGATGACATGATACGCCCTTCGCAAACAAAATTATCCATGATGATTATTTTTAATTTAAATTATCCTCAGAACGTATTACGAGGAGGGACTTATTTTCTCTCTCTCTTTCTCTCTCTCATTCAGTCTCTATTAACTTTTCATTAGATTATATAAACATACTTTAGGAACAAACAAAAAGAAATGTAGAGTTTACTACACATACATTGTGAAGTATGACGACTTTGTCGGCAGTCCTTAGGTGATGTAGTTGATGGGTGACTAAAATCCGAGTCGAATGGCGAAGTAGACCCATCACGCATTCGGACACCAGATGTTTGCCAACGTGAGTGTCAACGGCGGAGAGCGGATCGTCCAGTAAATAAATATCCGCCTGTAAATAAAAATAGTTTACAACATTAATTAATATATCTACCTACCTTAAATATCAGATGTAGATCACTTATTCAATATTAACTTAGATAATGTTATACTGCGCATACAATTATGATTAAATAAAGATTTTACAATTATTTAACAATGATATGATATCACTTTTCTCTGTTCAGGTTGATTACTTGATTACATAGGAATTAGACAGCGTATCTTTATAGACACAAATATTAATTATTAAGTACCTGTCGGTAGCATGCTCTAGCCAGGCCGATGCGCGCACGTTGTCCTCCGCTAAGGCTGGATCCACGTTCTCCCACTAGGGTGGCGTCGCCGGCTGGCAGGAGCTCAAAGTCCCGCAGCAACGCACATGCGCTCACCACCTGTCAAAAAAAGTTCCCATAGTGAAACGGTTAGTACCGTTGCATCTGGTCAATTGAAGAAAATTATAGGTAATTTTAAAACAATGCGATAGTTATATAACAAACACAAAAATGCATCACATACCTTCTTATACCGGACCGGGTCGTAGGGTAGTCCAAATAGGATATTGTGTCTGACAGTAGCTACAAACAGCCAGGGCTCCTGGCTTGCGTAGGAGATGCGCGCTCCACCCAACGAGACGCTACCTTGGGATGGCACCAGCTCTCCCAAGATCAGTTGTAAGAGGGATGACTGTAAAATACAATCGTTAAAAATTCTTCACGTTCCTTGTAATGAAATATCGCCTAATATACTAAATAGAATAATAACTTTATTACAGAAATAATCTAATCGGCTCGGTAGATTCTGAGAATCTTCCGCAGTGACAGACCCTTTCTAATTTCCCTTTGCATCTTATGAATGTAACACAACGGACCAAAAAAAGGTCCACATAAAAGGCGTAGCAAGACTGATGAGTTGGTCATTTAGAAATATTTAAAATATGCTTGTCAATTATCATTCAGCTTATTCAACCAACTTGTTATCCTGGTCCTGTTTATTCAAAATCTGAGAGGTGTATATAAATAAGACAGGTGAAAAAACCCAAGCACTTTCCCAGTTGCATCTGGCATTCTGGCTCTGATGGATTTACTAACAATGGGTCTTACCGTTAGACGGTTTGGAGAAAAATCTTTGCAAACTAAATTTTTTTTTTTTGAGGTCATAACAGTTTTTTGACAATATTATTATTCAATCCCAGACGTGTGGCACTTCTTGTACATAATAGATGAAAATTTCAAAAATAGGCCGGAATGGTAGATGTTCGACCGCCGCAAAAGGAATGTCTGAGGAACTGCGGCTTGGACTAATCCGACGATGTTTTCGGAGGTCGTTTTATGTCTTAATCTGTACCGTAGAAACTACGAAAGCGCGTTTTAGGTTTGTCATACTAAGTAATTTTGCTTCTTGCATGGGTATTATTAGCATTGGCACCATTTGTAGCGTCGTGTAATTCATTTACTGTGCGATAGTGTCCACCACTTCGAAAACAATAGTGGCTGTCTGATAATGCACTTTAACAATATCATACGCTAAACGCTACTTGGAATGATAAAGAGTATGGTCATCCACGCCATCATACTAATTACGCTGCGTCCCACTTATGATATTGTCTGTCATTTCTGAAATATGATCGCGCTCCGATCCCCGACCTCATATGCTTGGCTCTGTACAGTTATATTTTTTCATAATTAAATACGTTTTGTAACAAACTCTTTGAAGCAAATATCGACCACAACAGAATATCCCACTTCAATATACTTTAAGCTGTCCTACATTTTAAGTTTATAAGAGTGCTTAAATAAAAGTAAAATAAGAGTCGATATAAATATATCGACTCATTATTAAACTTAAATTAATTGACACCAAATTCTAGGGTTACCAAAATACATTTTAAATTTTAATTAATTTGCTGTGGGTAATATACTTCAAAAAGTACGAATCATCTAGTTTATGTGTAGCTTATAACGCAGAATAGATGACAGGACTTCCGTATATACATTGACGAATGTGCTTGAAAACTGACGTGCGTGACAGTGCACTTTATAAATATAAATGATAAGATTACATCGATTGGATAATATCCATCATAAAAGATAGTTATAGACTATTATTTATTCTGTGGTTATAGTTTAGTTTTTTGGGCATGCAATACGTTCCACCATCAGTTTTTACCATAAGTGTATTTTTAACTATTTGCAGATGACAGTTTTATTGAACTTGGCTCACTTAGTATATAAATACCATTGAGAAAGGAACGTTACCTTAGAGTTTTTCATATACCTATACTATACCTATACATAGGATAATTCCTATGAGTAGGTAGGTATATGAAAAACTCTAACACCAAGGCCTAGAAAATCGATCCCAACATTCAAACCTAATGAGATATAAATGAATGATTCAACAAAGACACAATTCCCATTAAAAAATAGCCCTACTATTCTTTGCTGCGACAGAATATATCTATAGAGTTCGTCGTTTACGAGTATTTATCAGACTGACAGACGGGACGACTGTGATACAGTATCTCTAACAACTAGGTGACTGATTCAAGGTAAATAAAGGTGGTTTTTTTGTGAATAGTACGCTAGTAATATGTCGCCGCATAAATTTTATTTCAACAACGACACAACTAGTTTGGGATCAAACTCAGGGACTGGATCACCAGTTGTGTCGTTGTTGATTTATTTATAAATATTTTAAAAGCTTTTATTCTCTCTGACCTTTCCCGATCCGACAAGTCCAACCACACCAACAAATTCTCCTGGGGCAGCTGTTAGGCTTATTTTTCTTAGAGTGCTCACTATAGGATCTTCTAACCAGCTCGCGCTAACTTCAGATATAACCAATCCGGTATTTTTAGTCTTTTCAGGTTCGTTCTTGCTATGGTTATTCGAGTGCATTATTTTTAATTCATCGTTGTCTAACTTAGCCTTCATAATTTGTGGCGTTTTTACTTCGTCCAAAAGTAAAAATTCCTGAAATCATTTATATGTTGGCAATAACAGAAAAATTTATATATATTTTAATTTGGAATTAATAAATGTAAGAGGATTTCTTTTCTTCTGCAAAAATATTTGAAACAATTACCTCTATTCTTCGAACGGAGACTTTAGACTCGGCAAGAAAAGACAAAGCAAGTGGGAAGCATATATTACAGGCTAGCTGCAAGAGATTGAAATATTGCACTAAAGAAAAGGTGATGCCGGAATGGATGTGGCCACCTATCACCACAAACGTGACCAACGTGGCGTACAAAATAAATCGTTCCGTGAATACACTGAGTGCTGTAGAGAATCCCTTGATCATTGATGTGCGCATTATGAACTTCACTTCCATTCTGAAAAAATAATTATAACACGTTTTGATTGTAAGAAAAAAAAACATTTGTAACCGAAAGCACCATCCAGTATGAACATTTAATTTGGCAAGTAGGCTGATTGTTCGCAGTCATAGAGATACATATTACTATTAGTCACCAGATTTGTCAAACTTCCATGGTATAGGACTTATCATTTTAAAAAAGAATAACAGCTTTATTGATAGATCCATCACTTACAGGGAAGGTCTCAGATAAGTATATTTAATCATGCTGTTTACCCTTGACCCAAAATAGATAATAGGACTAAAATACTTTTAATGACATTCGACCATTACTTGCATAAAGTATACTTCGATGGCAGTACCACCATCAAACTTACTTCCTCAACTTGTCCACAAGTTTTTCAAAAGGCTTCTCCCAAGCATACATTTTGATGACCTGCACGCCGTTGACCAACTCGCTCATTACTTTAACTCTTTCATCCGTCCGTTTAGCAATTTTTCCTCTTAAAGCGCCCTGACGACTACTTAAATAAGCTGAAAATTAATTAATGTATTTTTTCTATAATAAGTTACTAATTTTATGGTATTAAGTCATTAAACATAAATCATATACATATAATAATAACAGGGCTTCCTATCTATCTATAACTAGCTGTTTCCCGCAGCTCCACCTGCGTCAAAAAGTAGCGTATGTTGACCCCGGGTCTTCAACTATTTCATACCAAATTTCATCAAAATTCGTTCAGCGGTTTAACCGTGAAAGCGTAACAGACAGACATACAGACCTTCGCACTTATAATATTAGTACGAATTAGCAGCCCGCCCAATCTCATTTTGTCTTTGTATTTATAAATAAAATAAATAATGTTAACTATTAATATTTACCTTGCACAACCACAGTTTGTAAGAAGACAACTGCAAGTGCAGCTAGAGTTGCCCAGCCAACATGTTGCCAAACGAGGCAAGAGACGACTGGCACAGCTATCGGCATCACCCACAAGTAGTTCAGGAACAAAGCCACCAAATCGAAACGGCTCACATCGTTCGACATTAAATTTACCACATGACCAGCCTCAGTTTTGTCCATGCCCGCACGATTGAGTTTCAAAATCTAAAAAGTCAAAATTTTTAAACATTAACGTAAGTCAATCAACCGTTACTTTACCGGAAAGTTAGCACTGGATATTCCCGGTGGACGAGTTACTTATAAATACTGAAACGAATACCAAGTACTTAGATGCCAGCTCATCATCTACATTCGTTCAGTGAGTGATCCGGGAGGCTAATTACCTTTCTGGCCCTCTTTTTATAATTTTTACCTATGCTCTTAGCACAGCTCATTAGTGAATGTCGAATGTAGTAGGTATAGAATCTGTTTACCAGCACCATCGGAATATTATTATAGGCTTTGGTCATTGTCAGAGTCCTGACAAACCATAAGCAATATCTATATATTAGGTTGGGGAAAAAGTCTTTTCGCATATAGTATGTATGAACTTGTAATAAAAATCTCTTTGGCTATATACTATTTGTATCTGGCTAGTTTTGGTATCATTTAAAGTTTAAATTTTAAAGAAGATAATTCCAAATTCAAATTAGGAAAATGTGTGACTTTCATTTGTTTTTATTACTGTCAAGATGAGTGAATCTAATGAAGAAATTCTATAGGTACATTTTAAAATTTTACTACAAAAAAGGTAAAATGCGACGCAAGACGCGAATTTTTTTTGCGATGTTTATGAATCTAGTGCAGTGTCTGTGAGAGTAGCACAAAGGTTTAAGGCGCTGTATCCCTCGACCTTTCAGTATTTGATATCGCGATATTTGATATAAGTAGTACGTACTCGTAATGAAATAAGGTTGAATACCGGTTGGCCTGTCACCAGTCTCAGTTAAAACCCGTGTCTGCCATTTCGGTTGTTATTTTTCAGTTTTAATTTAATAATTCAATATTTTTTTTAGCGGGCAACAGCTAGTGAAATATAAAAAAGTTGGCGAGAATACGTCTTGCTATACGTACCTTTCTGTATACAAGCGAACAGCTAGCCACTCTGACCCTCATTCCCACACAACCCTGTGCTAATTGTAGATGGTTTAATAATAACGAAGTTCCTATGCTGAGAATATTCATTACAAAATTATATATGTGAGCATTTTTATAACTTTCTTGTGTCCTTGGTCTTGCAAAATAATCTATGAATAAACCTAAAGTGTACGGGATCAAGGGCCTGAAACAAATACACAATATTAAAATATAGTTAACATAATGTGATTAAAAGGCAAATTTTGAGTTGCTGCTATTATTTCGTTGATATAACTCTTAAAATTAACTGTATTTTGATTATTATTTCATTGTATAGTATGTGAGTACCATAAGTAAGTTTATTATCATTCCAACTTTTTGTATTTATAGCTATACATTTTTAATACCCACATGACGATAACTGTTTAACCCAAACAATACAACATGTATTATGTACAATAAAGTTTAAATAAATAAATAAAAGGCACGGTTAGTAAATAAATAATTGTAAGTTATAATGTACACTTAATGCCTAGTTGAATAATAATTACCATAAAACGATGAATAGAAGTCCAACCAGAATGCCGCATAACATATATTCGAGCCAAAATGAGCGTACAATAGCTTTGGACAAAGATGGCTTATAATTTGGGTCTTCTTTGGCTTTAGCTAACTCTTGTTCCCAGGCCTCCTCCAGCCGGTCGGCGAGCCTGCCCGAACGATCGCAGTCTCGTGCTTGCCATAAGTCTTCTATCGACAAACCTTGTTTGTATCCTCGGCGAAACAAACTGAAACTCCATCTAAAATAATAAACACAAAATCTCTGTAACTTCGAGATGGTCATGTTGTAATCATGATAGTCGATTTGCTATCAATTTTCTCCGTATCAGCCGACCAAAAAGAAAACGTCTAATTTTGCAAACGCCTTCTGAAATCAGTGGCAGACTGTGATTTTGTGTTTGTATAAGACTAGCGCTCACCGCTTGAATTTAGTTAATTTTTAAAGTAAATTAGGTATTTTTATGGTCAAAATTCCACAGCTACAATCATCTGCTTTTGCAAATGCTTCCTCTAATTCATAACGATGCTAGGAAAGATTCTAAAAACTGATAAATCAAAGAGTAATAAATAAGCTTGAAAAATAAACGGGCCCTCTGCAAATTTAATTTTTAATAAAAAAAAAAATAGTATCTATATTTTAAGCGAGCGAGGACTACAAATCGAGTTGAGGCGAAAAAACATTGTTTATATGTATGTATGTATATATGTATATTTGTATGTGTCTATGTATGTTCCGCGATAATTCTCGAGCCGGTAATCCGATTTCGATTTAATTCAAAAGGCGTTTAGAAGACATGCATAGAACTTTCAAATTCATTTGACGTCAAAATCAGTTTATTAGTTTTTGAGGTATTTGCATTATGGTAAAAATAAATATCCATACTAATATTATAAATGCGAAAGTCTGTCTGTATGTCGGTCTGAAACCCTTTCACGGCCGAACCGCTGAACTGATTTTGATGAAATTTGGTATGAATATAGTTGAAGACCCGGGGTTAAACATAGGCTACTTTTTGACGCAGGCGGAGCTGCGGGAAACAGCAAAGCCGTTGTTCGGATTTTGCATTTTAAGAATGTGTCTAGAAAACGTTAAATACCTATTTGGTGAAAAAATTGTTTTGGTTGTTTTTAACCGACTTTCAAAAATAGGAGGGTTTGATGTTTATTTCATACTAGCTTTTCCCGCAGCTCCGCCTGCATCAAAAAGTAGCCTATGTTTGACCCCGGGTCTTCAACAATATTCATACCAAATTTCATTAAAATCCGTTCAGCGGTTTGGCCGTGAAAGCGTAACAGACAGACTTTCGCATTTATAATATTAGTATGGATTTGTTACCTAATAACACTGTCGTTTCTAAGCCGGTTTTAAAAATTGTTTTCATATTTTAAAGCGCACACTTTCAGTTTATTCTCCTGATATTTTTAATGCAATCGGTTCGGTAGTTCAGTTATAAAAAGTAAATAACCGAAAAAATACCTAGATGATCATGTCGTCCAAGTATACAAATAATATTATTTTTATTCAAAAAACAAGAAATCATTTTCTATTCATTTACTGGGACCAACTAGAAGATATTTGGAAGTCGTGAAATCAATCTACAAGGGTGGCGCGGACCCGGTTGCAAAAGATATGATCGTAAATATTGCGATTTCAAATGGGAAAGTCATGTGCCGAGCGTAAAAAATACGATTCATATTTGAAATAATCTGGCTGAATGTTGATGAACGCTAACGTTTTAGTGATAAGATCAGTTGGCGTTATCATGAAATGGTTGCATATTTGCATTTCATTATATGGTCGGCAATTTCATATTTGTTCACGACATAGTGCAGTTATATCTAGCATTGTCCTCGTAGGCCAATCGTTCCTTCATACTGGGATCAGAGGGGTCAATCAAATCTCAGCCCTGAGGCTGAAACAGGCTCGGTTGATATCTCTGATTTCAGGGTGAGAAGGATCGATAGACCTACAAAAAATCATTGTTTCAAAATCGCCTCACTGCTTCTTAACTTCGATTGCTAGGTCAATCGTCCCTTATTGTATATGAATGTCCTAGAAAACGATTGGTAGTTAGATTTTATTTCTTGGAAAAAAAATGTTTCTTGTAGCGCTGTTTAAAATTCCATAACTTTCAGTGATCCGCGCGGCAGACTTAAATATCTACTTAGGTGCCAAAATGACTTAACAAACAAGTTTATAATAAGTAATATTAAGTTTTCACAAGAAACTATTAGTCAAATATCGGCATTTTGAAATATAAAAAATATGATCCACTTAATAAACTTCCTTTAAAACTTTTAAACAATCCCAAAATTAACTTAAATCGTTGGTGGATCTTTTATGATTCCGTTAGCCTGTATGGCACACATACTTTATTGTCATGTCATACTAAATCTATGTTTTGAAAGTTGCCTGGCGGTGTTGCGGGTGAGTCGATGAATGTTGTGCGCTATATTTTGTGACTATTACAAATCCTTTAAATTGTTGAACTGACTTTAATGATAGAGATTAATTGTCAAGTATGTTTTTGTTCTTTTCAATGTTTATATTTCATTTAGATATAATATGAAGAAGATTGCTTTATAGTTATTGCCTGGCTTTTCTAGAAGCAAATAGTTATGAAATGTGTATCACAGATACACTTTATTTCAATCTTTTGTTTTCCAAGTGGGAATTTCCAGATGTTATCTACATTGTCCCTGAGAAATACATATATAAAACTTAACCTAACCATAATAGTCCTGCTAAACTCTTCGATCTATTTCACACCCATCCAATCCAATACATCATATCATATCATATCTAACAAATCGGCAGCCATATATTATTATTATTATTATCAAAGAAACTCATTCATATCTGTAATCTAATCTTACGCTTCAGTAGTAAGTAGATAATCAATATTCTAAATTATTTGTCATCAAAACGTAAAACTTTGATTGATCTACATTGATTTATTATTATTTGCGGTAGTTCTATTATCTATTCTTTGCTTGCGGATGGAAATATAACATTACTGCCGCCAAAGATATACTGGCATAATAGAATTATTATATTATATAATCTACTAGCAGCCCGTCCCGACTTCGTCCGGGTTATACAAATTATGTAGTAGTAGGTTGACGCTAACCTCTTCGTTTAGCATTTCTTTCAAAAACCGGCTACATAGATCTCCCTAAGGCCGAGTCAAGTAGTCCTATTAACCGATGAATATCGTATTATTATGTATTCATCTCATGATGTTTACATATGGTATTCATCGGTTCATTTATTTCCAAGGAAGATCGAAACATCATATAATATATCTTTATGGCTCTATGGGCATACATATGCCTCTGCCACTTCTGTAGGCCTATCAAATTTAAAAAAAGTATATGTCAGTGTCAAAGTCAAACTATCGAAACGATTATATGTTTGATAGGTATGTCTACCGATGTGCCCCTTAGAGCAGTCAAGATCGATTTTTCAAGTTCAAGTTTAAGTTCACTTTTTAGGGGAATCAAATGTGAATATTTAATAAACCGTAAATATTTACTACAAAATTTTTTAACACTCCCTCAGTTTCGTCATCAGCTCCCGCTTCCATGACTCATGCCTTCCGGTTGCCTACATTATTATCTTGGCATGTTTTTAAGACTAGCCGCCTGCCTAACGTCAGCTCTTCTTAGGAGTGCGTCCTCAGCTCCCGCTTCCATGACGCTTTCCCTTCTGGAGTCCTATTTGTAATACAGGTTTTTATTAACTTAAATAGTGAGTTAACCCCTACAATTTGTTTATTTTTCTAAAAATTTTAAATGAATAAATGATTTGATTTGTGAAATGTGTGTCGAATGAAAATCGTTCGATCGATATACGAAGGTTTTTTTTCGAAAAAAAAAAACCTTCGTACATATTTAAATATTGTACAAATTATATTATTGTATTATTCAGCTCGACGATTTTGGATGAGTCACACTTTAAAAAAAAAGCTCTCCTTAGTGTTTCCATTCCTATTATTTTGGCCTGTTTTACGACTGACCGCCAGCCTAACGTCAATTTTCATTGGGAACGCAGAATATACGTTTAGATTGATAGACTGGTTTTTCCTCATCGTATTTAACGACAAAACCGTGTACTTCTTACCGTTTCGCCACGCGAAGGGAATGGAATGTCTGATCTCATTCATTCAAAGAGTAATTTATACCATCCTTGAATATGGAATGATTTATTTGGATAAGAATCAATACCGAAACCCGAATAATATGGCCTAGTTTGTACCGGCGTTACTATTGCGAATTTTAACATGAAAAAGTAGTTGTTGTGACGTAACTAAGTAATACTTAGACATATGGTACCACGTACTTTTTTGTAGATCTTTTTAAGATGTACAATACTGTAGTACATTATTTTTATCTATCTCATATGGTATAGCCAGCGTTTGCAATGTAAGAGCAAAAAAAGTGTCAATTTACGACATCACATTAGAAACCTCTAAAATGATCAGTGTTCCTTTACTATGTTATGCATGTATCTATACTATATAATATTATAAAGCTGAAGATTTTGTTTGTTTGTTTGAACGCGCTTATCTCAGGAACTACTGGTTCGAATTGAAAAATTATTTTTGTGTTGGATAGATCATTTATCGAGGAAGCCTTTAGGCTATTTAACATCACGTTGCGACTAATAGGAGCGAAGAAACAGCCGAAAATGTGGAAAAAACGGGGAAAATTATTCATCTTTGAGGGCTTCCGTTGCGTGCGCTGCGAAAACCGTTCGAGATACCCAAAAAATATGTATGAAAGAATTTTTCCTCTTTAAATTATCTAAAAAAATGTCCGCGACAGTATATGTCTATCTTTTAAGATTAACTCACAATAACCGTTTTTTACAAATTATTTGTCAGAGTTGTATCAACATAATAATATTATTCTTTATCCAAATAAATATGTTATTGATTAAGAGTATTTAACTGTGAACAAAATTGTCTTTGACATCACTTAATTTTAATAAACATCTTATAAGATAATACAATTTTAAAATAACTCTTAAACAAAATTCACACGCGCCGCGTGATGAGCGCTCGCCCATGATTCCTAAAATAACTATTCCACGCGGACGAAGTCGCGGGCACAGCTAGTTATACATATATGCCATCCTCTTGAAACACCCTATCTATTAAAATAAACCCCAACTAAATCCGTTGCGTAGTTTTAAAGATTTAAGCATACATAGGGACAGATAGACAGGAAAGCGACTTTGTTTTATACATGTTTAGGTCTCAGGCATTACAGAGGTACTCGTCGTGAAATTAGTGGTTATTGTCACTAGGCTAGTTTCCACTAAGAACTAATGAGAGAGATGACACTTTCTCATCTTTAAATTAGATATGTAGAATTAAAAAAATAAACTATATATCACAAAAAGATTGTTGCTATTTTTAGAAAATAAAATCGAGGAAAATAGCCATTTTGTTAAGAGACACTGAACACGAATCAAAAGCGATTACGTCATATCTTATATAACATCATTGTTGTTGATGTCGACGTTTTACAATAGTCACTTTCCATAGAAAACTGTCAAATCAGGTAAACAAATGTGACCATCTGACATTGACATAATAGATTGGGGAAAAAGCTTCTTCGCATATTTCAAGAAAATTCAAAACATTTTTAATATATTTTATTTATTTATTTTTATTTATTTACTTTATTCATGTACACCATAAAAATGTAAAGGATTATACATAAGAGGAAAAGAAAGTACAAGGGAGCTGCTTATTTCTAAAGAAATTTCTTCCAGCAGACCCAAGAGAGGAAAAGACAAGAAAAGGGTAATTATTTATTTACATTTAACTAAAGTATGTAGGTGCCATTTTGTTCGATTACTTTTTGCCATCTTGTAGGTAGGAACCATAGAGCAATTACAAAGAGGAGATGCCGTAATAAGCGTTTTGTAAGAAAGTATTTGTGAGGCTACACGGGGCGGAAGGCAGACGTGCGGGGTTGGTTTCGGCCGTGGCTCCAACCATGGAGCACGAGCAATGACAAGCTCCGCTCACTTTTGTGTCGGCGAGGCGCCAATGATCACATCACTGCGCCATTTTAAACGGCATCTCCTCTTTGTAATTGCTCCATGGTAGGGACATGATCACATTGCTATAGAAATTTTGAGGCTTCTGATCAAAATACCGCGACAAGTGGTTTTGGCAGTCCTCTCGTGATGTTAACCTGACACTGCCTAAAGAATTCTGAAGAGACCGAAACAGGTGGAAATCTGAAGGTGCAAGGTCAGGACTATACGGCGGATGCATTAACACCTCACAGCCGAAATCTCTTAATTTTTGCTGAGTGGCTAAGATGTGTGAGGTCTAGCGTTATCATGATGAAAAACCACACCCTTTCTGTTGATTAATTCCGGCCGCTTTCTTTCAACTTCTTGCTTTAATCTCATCAGTTGTTCGCAGTAGAGTTCAGAATCGATGGTCCTGCCTGGTGGTAACAGCTTATAATGAATAATGCCCTTCCAATCCCACCACACACACACAGCATCACCTTGTGGCGAGTTAACCCGGGTTTCGTCACAGTCTGTGAAGCCTGACCGGCCTTTGACCAAGACCTTTTTCGCACGTCCTTATGATCCACTTTTCATCACCAGTTATCAGCTTCTAAAAAATGGTTCGGTTTCATTACGACGTAATAAAGAATCACAAATAAGTGAAATGAAATGAAATGAAATTGTTTATTTTCAATATAGGATATAAATATCACTTATTGACGTCAATTTACTTATATTAAGTTTACCACCACTTCCAAAGCGCAAGTGGAGAAGAAGCGGCGCCACAAACTCCACTGCAGCATTTTCTTCAAAACGTCAATTTACAAATAAGAAAAAATTGTTAAATGTACGAATTCATATGTTTGTCAACATTTTGCACAATGGTTATTTCAGATTATTTAAATTAAATAAAAATTGAATAAAAAATTAAATAATTATTAAAAAAATGTCAAAAGAACAGAAATATCAGAACATAATTATAATGATATGTCAATTTGTTGAGGACTCTGCACCAAGCTTAAGTTCAATAGGTGTCTTTAAGTAAGCTCGTGAGGTACCCAAATATCGAGCTTTTTTGTGTACCCAGTTTTTTTTCAAATGCGCCAAAACTGTTTTGTGGTCAATTCCCAGTTCTTCAGCTACGTCGTAACTACTGATAGCCGATCTTGCTCCACTTTTTTTAAAATGGCATCTGTTTTATCCGTCATAGCGTCCAGAGCGACGTGCATTTTTGACATCAAAATTTCCGAATTGAAAACGCCAAATTTGTGCTACTCTCATAGTCACTGCACTAGGTCCATAAACATAGCAAATGTTTTTCGCGGCTTGCGTTACATTTTTACCTTTTTTTGTAGTAAAATTTTAAAAGGTATTAAATTTCTTCATTAGATTCACTCATCTTGACAGTAAGAAAAACAAATGAAAATCACGCATTTTCCTAATTTGAATTTAGAATTATCTTCTTTAAAATTTAAACTTTTACTGATACCAAAACCAGCCAGATACAAAAAGTATAGCCAAAGAGATTTTATTACAAGTACATATTACATACTATATGCGAAAAGACTTTTTCCCCAACCTAATATGTTTCTCAATGGCTTAATATTTGTTTAATGACGGCTGTACACTCTCGTCTGAATTTATTTATTTATTTATAAATCTTTATTGTACCACAAGTTTACAATTGGCGGACTGAATGCTAAAAGCATTCTCTCCCAGTCAACCATTAGGAAAAACAGAAAAGATATGTGCGGCACGAATGTGGGCTAATTAAACTTCTCGAGTCTTAACTTAATATGACAGGTCAGCCTGTCCACATAAAGTTGAGACTCAAAAGGCTTAACTCAACATGGCTCGGCGAGAGTGTACAGGGACAAAAAGTTATGACGTCATGACAGTGCAGAGCGTTTTCGCACAATATTCAAAATGTGTTTTTTAAATACAAAATACATAATGTAAGATTAAAGTATTACAAAAAATACATCATTTTTTTAATACACTACACAATGACGTATAATAATAACTACATTTTAAAATTTAGTAAGCTAGCCTATTAGTGTGGAAGATTCACATAACGCTCTGTGCGTTATTGTCTCCTAGTTGTTGACGAATGTATCATTGAGTATAAGGCGCTTGTTATGAATTTTTATAGGCGACGACACGGTGTTGCGTCAGATGGTGCCATTATGGAGCAATTTAATGGAGAACGATAGGACAATGTCGCGCAACTAATTCATAGTAAATTAATCAAAGAAGATAACGGTAAATAAAAAAAATTAATTAAAAGACCCGACTGCGTTTCTTGGGATTTGGAAATGAATAAACCCAAAAATATCCGCAATTTTTTTTTTCAGTGTCACTCTCATAGTGCGATCTCACTCTGTTTTTTGCCAAATATTTATCATTGCATGTTTTTCCAAAATAACTCTTATTACGTACGAATTTGTATCTATTTTAGCAAAACACGCAATGGCAAATATTTGGCCAAATAGCGCAATGTGTGGTCGCACCATCACAGTAAATACTAATCTAACGACACCTCTCAAGCTAAAATTCATACAAGCCATTCAGGTTGTAGAGGTAAAAATTGACATTGCTCAATAATTTTGACGTCATAATATTTGATGAGATTGCACCATCTGGAGTAATATTTATGTTTATTGCTCGTGTAAGCTCATTCAGCAGCCAAAAACAGCTGTCGCGTGCGTAAAAAACATTGTATGTTGTATTGATGTTTTTGGTAAGTTGTTGTGTTCCCGTTTAACGAAGATATTTTAGAAAATTAAACAGCAGGGCTTCTTACATGGTTTATATTGCAACTGAATCGATTAAACACAATAGACAAGACAAAGTCATGACGTTGACATCTGTATAACTAGCAGCCCGTCCCGACTTTGCTCAGGCCTTCCTCGATAAATAGGCTATCTAACACTGAAATAATTTTTCAAATCGGACCAGTAGTTCCTGAGATTAGCGCGTTCAAACAAACAAACTCTTTATTTTGCGACATTTTTACTGATTTATGTCAAATCAGTAAAAATATACGAAATGAGCTGAACTGTATAACTGTGTAACTTTAGAACACCAAAACATTATTTAAAAACTGATAATTTTATAACTATGCCAGTTTAAAAACCAACGCATACAACAATAACAACAATAGCATATTAACATTTGAAAAATGCATTGTTTGATAATTGATTCAATTGCCACAAATATCTATGAGAAATCTAAGAAATCTGTGTTCTTTGGTCTAACCAAAGTACAAAAAAGGTTCAGGTCAAAAGACGACATTGTGTATACCATGCGACACACTTTGAGACAGAAATGACTGAGTGTAAAAAGGCGACTTTATGTCAAAAAATAGGTTAGGTTATGGTTGTACAGTGAACATAACAGTGAGCGAGCGAGCGACAGACCTTGTGACAGTAGCGACTGAGTAAAAAAAGACGACTGAATGACGGAAAGTAAGTTACGTTATGGTTGTACAGTGAACATAACAGTGAGCGAGCGACAGACATAACCATTTTCGTAAATTCTATCCTCATAATGTTTCATACATTACATAGTTCAAAAAGGGATATATATTTAAGGGATTAATGGTACCACAGTAAGATAATTAAATCAAAAAAGATTGCCGAACTCACACTCTTCTAAAATTATCGTCAGTCCTCTATTATTTACCCGATTACGGCAAAGAAACCAGGAGGGTTATGATTTTGACCGGTTTGAGGTACGTTCATCTGTTGGCGCTTACCTAACTTTTAAATTAAAGGATGATAAATTAAACATATGGGATATCGTAGGGGAAACGTCTTAGTTAAACTACAAAGTAATTTCTCTATGCTGTTGTGGTTATACGCTGTTATTACACAGGATAGAGAATTATTTCTTATTCCTCCTTACTTTGTGGTTAATAAGCTAAAATATCGTTTGTCATGTTTGAAACGGCGGCGCCCTCTAATAGGCATATTTTTTTTTATTAGAGGTTGTAAGACTTTAAAAAATTTTGATTCCTTATTGAGTATTAAATTAAAGCGCTAAGTCAGTAGGTACCCCTCAAAAATTTAATAACATCCGATAATTGAAAATATTTCTCTTTAATATATAAATTCTTAATACAAATGGGATATTGTTAAAAATTTGTTGAATAACGTAACTTTCAAATATTTAGATGCTGTAGGTGATTTCCTATCATAAACAGGAATAGGTTATTAGGTTGGGGAAAAAGTCTTTTCGCATATAGTATGTATGAACTTGTAATAAATTCTCTTTGGCTATACTATTTGTATCTGGCTGGTTTTGGTATCATTAAAAGTTTAAATTTTAAAGAAGATAATTCCAAATTCAAATTAGGAAAATGTGTGATTTTCATTTGTTTTTTTTTACTGTCAAGATAAGTGAATTTAATGAAGAAATTCGATATGTTTTAAAATTTTACTACGAAAACGGTAAAAATGCAACGCAAGCCGCGAAAAAAATTCGCGATGTTTATGGACGTGGGGCAGTTTATGTGAGAGTAGCACAAATTTGGTTTAAGCGTTTTCAATCCGGAAATTTTGATGTCAAAGATGCATGTCGCTCTGGTCGCTCTATTAAGGATAAAATGGATGCCATTTTTGAAAAAGTGGAGCAAGATCGGCATATCAGTAGTTACGACGTAGCTGAAGAACTGGGAACTGACCACAAGCTCGATATTTGGGTACCTCACAAGCTCACTGAAAGAAACCTAATGAACCGTGTACTCATTTGTGATTCTTTATTACGACTTAATGAAACCGAACCATTTTTGAAGAAGCTGATAATTGGTGATGAAAAGTGGATCACGAACGACAAGAACGTGCGAAAAAGGTCGTGGTCAAAGGTGGCGAATCCCGGGTTAACTTGCAACAAGGTGATGCTGTGTGTGTGGTGGGATTGGAAGGGCATTATCCATTATGAGCTGTAACCACCAGGCAGATCCATCGATTCATCGATTCTGAACTCTACTGCGAACAACTGATGAGATTAAAGCAAGAAGTTGAAAGAAAGCTGCCGGGATTAATCAGCATAAAGGGTGTGGTTTTTCATCATGATAACGCTACTCACACATATTTAGTCACTCAGAAAAAATAAAGAGAGTGTGGCTGGGAGGTGTTAATGCATCCTTAAAATTTCGGTCTCTTCAGAATTCTTTAGGCAGTGTCAGGTTCTCTTTTATTTTTTATTATTGTATGTTGTATGTAGGTATATGATATGTATATATTCATTATAGGTATAGTATGTATTAATTGATTGTAGGTTTATTTATTGACTGTTGTGTAAGGATGATAGTTTTAGTATTTTATTACTGTACCGCCTTTGTTTGTTTTCACTTTTTATCCTATCTACCCTAAGGTTGGCTGGAAGAAATTGCAATAGCCGCCTTTGTACTCAATATTCTAAATGTAATTTCTGTAACTTTAAATTTTAATTTTGTGACTGATACAATAAAGTGTATATCTATCTATAGTTCTAAAAAATTGCACAAAATTAAGTTCCACATGAATTTTGTTTTGAACGGGTTTGTTTTAAAAAATATGAAATTTTAGCTTCATTCGTAAATGTAAAGTTACAGAAAGATATATTTTTATAATTAACTAAGATGGAGGTTCTCTTCTATAGTATCATTTTTATATTTAGGCCTCGAGAACACAAGTCTCACCTCACCTTTGTCTGTCCAAAAGTGTCAATTTCCACAGGGGATCGTAGAAGTAATGTGAATTTTGATTTAAGTAAGTAGTATAAATCAGAAAAGGGTCAAATACTTACTCGACTCAACTTTGTCAAGTTTTAATCAAGAGCGACTAACAAAAATCTCAATTCAATGCATTTTATATAAAGTTCGTTTAAAGTTAAACATGAATATTTAACAAAACAATCGACTCCATGTCTTCTGCTGCCGATTAGCCCGCGCTACCAGGCAAACGAGATGACACGCTTTTGTTAATCGTTATTTATAGCTTTTTTTATTCCAAACTCTTACCAAAAACAATGCCGACTTTGTCTAAATCACATTAAGCATAAACTGGCGGTGCTCTTTCATTTTTTTGACATTGTTTTGGCAGTCCTCACGTGATGTTATCACGTGAGGACTGCCAAAACAACTTGTCGCGGTATTTTGATCAGAAGCCTCAAAATTTCTGTAGCAATGGGATCATGTCCCTACCTACAAGATGGCAAATAGTAATCGAACAAAATGGCACCTACATACTTTAGTTAAATGTAAATAAAGTAATTAAAAAATGTTTTTCATTTCTCATACTCGGAAAGTAGTTTTGTTTTGATCTGATTATTGGGTGGAAAATGCTGCTTCCCTCCATAGAGAGGGAAAAACTCATACAAATTACTTCCCACCTTAGGGCCGCAATGAACTTTAAAAAAAATATAGAACTACTGTCAGCTGTGAAGAGTTTTATGTAAAAAAAAACTAATAAAAAAAAATGCTGCGGCCATGTGAGTTTCTAAACAGCCAGTGTGAACTTAGCGCAAACTTCTTTGAGCGGAATAAGCCGCAACAATAACGCGGTGAGTTCCATATTTAAAATTTAAAAAGTCGACATATATTGGCGGGATACTAATCTGTTATGTATCTGTGACGTAATTCAAAAAAATAGGTAAATAATCTTTTATGCTAAGATTTGAATATTAAAAATGAGTTCAAGCGATTCTGAAATGTTGACACCAGATTCAATCAAAGACGAGCCTAATTTTGTTATCGAAAATCTTTTGCCAGAAATCTCAAAAGATATATAAACACATACAATGATTTTATGAAGTGGCGAGCAGAGAAGAATATAAAATCGTTTTCCGAAAGTGTATTTCTTACATATTTTTATGGACTGTCTAGCAAACTACAGCCTTCTACGCTATGCAGCCGATATTCAATGCTCAAGAGTACACTTAGTGTAAAACAAAATGTTAATTTAAAAAACTTCCATAATTTAACATCATTTTTGAAAAGACAGTCTCAGGGGTTCAAGAGTAGGAAATCTAAGGTAACCTCTCATGAAGTGGATAATTTTTTAAATGATGCTCCTGACGAGATATATTTGGCAGTGAAGGTACGTTTACCTAAGTATTTATGGATTTATTCTAAAAATGAACGTATTTATTACACAAATACTAAAAAATTACATGTTTTTCACAGTTGGTATTGATACTCGGTATAAGCGGCGCTTGCAGAAGCAGTGAACTCACAAATTTGACAATTAAGGACATTGAAAGTCAAGGCCAATTATTACTAGTAAAACTGACAAAAACATAAACAAATATTGAGCGCTCGTTTGTAGTACAAGTGTTTACACAAATAGTAAAGAAATATCAAAAAATGAGACCTAGTGATGTAAAAACGGACCGTTTTTTTCTCAACTACCAGAAGGAAAAATACTATATACAAGTGATCGGTAAAAATAAAATCTCAGGTAGGTATGCCGAAGCAGATAGCAACATATTTGAATTTACCAAACTGAGCAGTATACCGGACATTGTTATAGAGTAAATAAAAATTAGTGTACTCAGTATCGAATACTGATCATATTTGTGTAGGAAAAAATAAACGTCGAAATCCCAAAATTGTCCATAAAAACGATAACTAACATTTTATTAAATCAATGAGTTCACGCGCTCCGTGTATTTGCGTATTTTTTGTCTGCGGCTTCATTGTTAAAACGTGACAAACAGGCATCGAAGTTCAAGCCCCGCCCTTTTCCCGTCGCCCGCGCACCGCTCGCTCTTTCCGAAAAGGAATAGTTTGATAAAATAGTTACTTCAAAATCAATTTAACATGATTATGAAATTACTGTTTTATAAAATTAGTAGTTATTTGCAAGAAAAATTACAAAATTAATTGCTCTGCAATATTGCTTATTCGGCCTTTTTAGAGAGGCAGTGCTTCTCTCGTGAAAAAACAATTGAATAAAACGTGCTGTGTTTGTCTTCAAATCGAAAGAGGACAATTAAAATATCTGTAAGTTACTAAGTTACCTATCTATACAGGCCGTTGTGATCAACCGACTAGTACACGTAAACAAAATACTTAAGTACTATAACAAAAAAAGGTAGGTTACTTACTTTTCTCCGGCACTAGCAAACACAGATATAAATTTTCTCACAACTTTTTTCCAAATTCCGCCTTGTTTTCGAAATTCCGGAAACAAATGAATGCGTTTGGATGCCTTTGGCATCAAGTATTTATAGTGTTGATCAAGTTCATGTCTGAACAAGCATTAAGCATTGTCGGGCGGATAGCGCTTTGCAAGTCTGTACACGAAATTGTACGTAATATCGAATACACAAGTTTGGACAAGTAACAGTCGCTTGCCTTATTAAAATATTATCTGCTTAGATAGGTACTTAAAACAATGTAGGTAGGCCCTTATAAAAACTATGCTTACATTTTTGCTCTTTACTATCAAAAGCAGATAAATTTTCGTGGACCCCCATTAACATCTTATGGACCCCCATTTTTTGTTCACGCCTACGTAGACCCCCAGCAAGTCTCCCGTGGACCCCTGGGGGTCCACCTGGACAACTTTGGGAATCACTGTTATAGACGAACGTCAGCAACACTTTTAGCCGATTCTGGGGCAAACATGACAACGTTAAAAGACGTGGAGGCTGGAAATCCAGCACAGTCGCCGAAGGCTGCATTGAGGATTCAGTCCAAAATAAAACTAAAATTTCAACCAAATTAACTGAAACTATAAAAATACGCCCCAATTCGCCTCAGCCGACAACTTCCAGGGTGTATTCGCCATGGAATCCATCGTCTGATGAAATACCAGTCTCTTACTTTTACAGATATCCAGAACACAAAAATACAAATCTTTCCTCTTTATAATATTAGTGTAGATTTAGATTATCAATAAATAGTTTAGATAAACAACTAGTTTTATTTAACACGGATAAAAGAATCAATTCCTACTCGGACTATAGCCGCCCCCTCGGGAATTGTTTCTTTCGACCCTCAGTTAACAATCTACTATTGAATTTTCTTAAAAAATGCGAAGAAACTTTTTCCTCAACATATTATGCACGAATTTTAAAATACCAAAAAAGTTTAGTATTTTTTTAAATTTCTATAATTTCATTTGACCGAAAATTCAATTGCCATATTGAAATTCCGATTTTTGATGGTTATTTTTTTGAAAGCCATATGCTTTGTATTGCAACCCAACGTTAATCCGCAGATACTATTGCTATATGTTTTAGTTAACAAAAAAATATTTTCATATTATTAAAAGACAACTAAAGACAACAAATAATTAAAATCATAATATTAAAATCCATAATGTTTATATATCCAGAGTAAGTGCTATGGTAGCAGTCGTTTAGCCTGGAAACCTAACCTATTTTCCACGACAAAGTTGTTTTTGGGTCTTTATTAAATTCGCCCTAAGCTTGAGAAATGTTTTGGTCACAAGATAACCTAAGAAACCTAACCTACCCATAGCGGAGAAGTTGTTTTGTTGTGGCGAGCCCCCCTTTTACTTTTTTTATTTGGTACCAATCCTTTTTATTTTCTTCTATTCTTTTTCGATTTGTCGACTTCAAGTAGTTATTGAAAATCTGTGTAAATAATAATATGAAAAAAGTTACTTCTATGCTTAATACTTCTAGAAAATGAAATTATTCTTACCAAAACATCTATCAAAATAAAATTAGGTACATGTTTTGATTTTCGGTCTACAGTTGTTCTAGAATACGAAAACTATGTTTATTAAGTTCATAGAAGCAGAACATATGGTAAAGAAGCCATTTGGCATTTAAAACTTCGTCGTACCGTTTTCGAACAACTGAAATTCTAAGAGAAAAAAAATCGTGTGTATGATAGGTTACCACTGTAAGTATATTTTACAATATGATTTACATTAGATACTTACGTTACAAACACTTTGGATAAAATGTTGGCTCGTTCATCTGGGTTATTATCCTTTAAAATCACCTTTGATTCCATAATTTGATTGTTGTAAAAAAATCGTTTGCGTTTTAACTCAGTAGCTTATTGCAATCACGGAGCAAAGTTTATGCTTCAGAGTACCTTGTAAACACGTTGAATCACAATTTGCAAGTCACAATTAAATAAATATATTTTGTCAATTAGATAAACTTCAGATTTCTTATAATGCAAATCATTCATTAAATCTCTATGATTGAGTATAGCCTTGAACTTACTACGATAGGAGTACGAACTTAGATTGCATAACAAATTAGCCGCAGAGATTTTTAAAATTATTTAACTCAAATACACTTAGCTGCGACAAGGCGACGTACGCTATCAATTACCTCATAAGCTTGTTTCTGAAAATGTATCTTCCAAATTATTTAACACTTTATTTGATATTTTCTGCTTGCGTGTTTATGTAGTTAGTAAATTCTATTATCACAGGATATTTTAAGTTTGTATTGGGTGGCGTTCACACACAGCACCGCATGTTAGCAATGCAACGAGATTGTCGATCGGGGGCCGCCGGCGGACTGACTGACTCACAGATTAGAAAGAAGGACTGACTGACTGGTTATGGAATGAAATTGTATTTGGGAACTGACTACTAAGAGCACAAATTAGAAATATAGCTGACTACTAATAGCCCAATTCAGAGTTTAATTATGTTTGTAACCTGAGCTGCGCCCTCTTTTATATCAATTATAGCTACTAATGTAAATAAATTATACATAAAAATGAAGCAAATTATTGAGAATGCTGTGTGCAAAAATAAATAGCGATATTTTACCTGAAATTAAAATGTTTGTTAAACATATTTACCTTATTCGAAGCCTATTAAAATATGAGAGTACCATCCATTTCCTATACCTAGTACTAGCCTTGACTTCCGGTTTATGGACCATTAGAACTAATTTATTTTACTTTTTTTTAGGTATTCAAGTAACATTCCGTCGTGTCAATGTCATCTACAAATTACAGGACGTTGGACGGTGGACGTTGTGTATTTTGTGATTATCATTTAAAAATATTTATCAAAACGGTAAAAATATTTAAAAGGTGTTATCCATGGACTTACCCCCATATTCTCAAACGTTTCCTCAAACTCGACTCAACCTTACTTCAACTCATTGGTATGATTAGTCGTCACTAGCTTCCTTGACTAAAGGAGATTCCACATTGGAGGTAAGCATTGAACTGTCAAATATAAGGTTGGTCGAGAGGTACCTTGAGGCGTTCTTGAAATGATACAAAATAGTTATAAATATTTATTTTTTTTGCCATTTTTTGCCTAGGTATTCATTACATTATTTTATTTTTTAGTCTATTCCTTTGTAATTTTAAATTTTTGTGCTAGGAATTGTTATTATAACCTGTGACGTTCCTCATTGGAGTTTGCTCAAGCAACCAACTAAGAATATCGCTTTCAAGGAAAGTTCGAGGACTTCCTTGAGGCGCCCTCCAATGAGTTTGAGTGAAGGACGTCCTTAAGGTTATGTATAAGAATACGGGTGTTAGACTATGGATCCAATAGACGGGAAATGCGAAAGAGAAATATATAGGATATGCGTATGTTAGAATGAGATAGACAGCGTGACCATTTCATAACACACTATTGGTGCAGCCTTACGGATTTATTGTCAAAAACAAATATTTAAATTATAAACAAAGTATCTATCTGTAAGTGTTAAAAAAGTGTTCAGTAGGAGCGCATAATAATGGTTTCATGTGCAGTGCCTAAATGTAACTCAAATAAGAAAGAAAACCCACATAATTTCACTTTTCACACGAAAGTACCACCGATGTTTATCACTGTATAAATCCATGATTTCCTAATTGATTCGATAGTTTTTCCGCACTAAAATATAAGAAATATCTTAAAGTTTTATCACATAAATGTTAAGAATGCATAGGCATTCAATTTTTGATAAAAATAAATACGTGAATTTTTACAATTTTTAACCTAATTCTTGAAGTTTAGGGATTGACATCGATGTTGTCAAACATCATATCGATAGTATTGCACCCAAACGCTAGGAAGGAATAAGTGCATATAGGTACTTTTTTAAATTTTAGTAATAGAATTTTTCATACAATAGGCTACTTGACTGTATTCATACTTGGTTAATATTGTTATACTAAACAAAATATACACTAAAAAGTAACTGATTCTGAAAAAAACAATAAAATTGGTTGTTAATTAAGGCAGAAATTCGATTTTCAAGTTTTCTTTAAAAGAAAAGTGGGAGCGTGGTGGGGACGTCTTGCTATCTCTTTTGTACGTACGAAACCGAGTGGCAGTGACGTCACAGCTCACATAGTGCATCCTTTTCTTGTTTTTTGACAGTTTCCTCTTCCACTGAATTTCAAAAGCTTATAACTTATTTATTTTTGAACGGATTACAAAAATTCTTTCATAATTCTGTTTCTGGAAATAAAAATATTTATAAGAAAGAAAAAATAAAAATGAGTAGAATACCCAATTGGATTGGACTCGAAAAAACATAGCGGCTAACCACAGGAGGGCAATTCTCTTTAGAGATAAAGTCGAATTTGAGATATCGTGAAAAACATAGCCGATGTCTACTGAAAACCTCTTGTTCGTATTCTCATTCATTTCTTATGTTTCAGATTTCCATCAAATGTAGATATTCGCCAAAAATGGCTAAAAATGGTTAGCAGAGAAGAATGGATTCCCAAAAAATTTCAACCATTTGTAGTAAACACTTTGAACCAGAATGTTTGTCGAACAGGGGCATTAAAAGAGTAAAACTAAAATCGGTTCAATCCCACACTGTTCATGCCCGTAAGTTGTAAATTTATCAAAATATTGTGTACTAGCTGTTTCTCGCAGCTCCGCCTGCGTCAAAAAGTAGTCTATGTTTTACCTCGGATCTTCAACTATATTCATACCAAATTTAATTAAAATCCTTTCAGCGGTTTGGGTTAACAGACTGACAGACAGACTTTCGCATTTATAATATTATCTACTGTCTTGTAAAAACTTTTTCACCGAACTAAACATTCATATGTTTGATTCTTCAGGACTGTTCAATCATAAACACTTGTTAACAAAGCTTATTTTATTGAAACTTATTTCATTATTAGGCTAAAATATGAAGCAAAATTAGAAAATACTTCCAAGGACAGTTTAAGACATTTTTATAATTAATTAATTATCTTTGGTGGTAAATAAAAGGTTTGTACTACTTAAAAAAATGGATAACGCCAGTATTTTTTTGGTTCGTAAATTATATTAAGGTCCATTTATTTATTCATATCGTGTGGGTTATAATAGGCTACTTGACTGTATTCATACTTGGTTAATATAGTTATACTAAACAAAATATACACTAAAAATTAACCGATTCTGAAAACAACAAAAAAATTGGTTGTTTAATAAGGCAGTAATTCGATTTTAAAGTTTTCTCTAAAAGAAAAGTGGGAGCGTGGTGGGGACGTCTTGCTATCTCTTTTGTACCTACGAAACCGAGTGGCAGTGACGTCACAGCTCACACAGTGCATCCTTTTCTTGTTTTTTGACAGTTTCCCCTTCCACTGAATTTCAAAGGCTTATAACCTATTTATTTTTGAACGGATTACAAAAATTCTTTCATAATTCTATTTCTGGAAATAAAAATATTGATACAAAAGAATAAATAAAAATTAGTAGAATACCCAATTATAGTCAATTTTTATTTTTATGTATATGTAAATGCAGGCCAATCCCGCTAATTGCCAATCACTTTAACGTTATTACCAAAACCAAACCACGACCCGAGATATATTATTGAATATGCAAAACCAGTGAGTCTATTGAAAATCATTCGACTCGCCGGTATTACATACTTAAAAATATCCTCATGGTTGTGCTTTGATTTGGTATGTGTGTATGTCTAGAAAGAGTAAATTTTATGTTATTATAATGCCCACTTATTCGAAGTCGGGTCGGGGTGCTAGTTAAAAATAAAAATACTTAAGATGTTTATATGTAATTTTATTACTTACTTATCCCAAATAATAACTGCATACTTAATTTGGCAATGGTCTCATGTTAAGATAATCGATCATAGTGATGTCGATATTGCTCGGCTCAGTACTATTTGACAGTGCACACATGTATGACACACACACATCAACAGTTTTCAATTGGCTAGTCAACTAAAAAATAAATTGTGTATTTTATATAATTTATTGATAGAATAGACTATTTTGGAGATACAATTTAAACGAAAAAATTCTTAAAATTATATTTATTTTGTTATTTAATTTTAAAGATTTTACAGTGATGACGTCACGCAGCTATAATGGCCATCTCGAACTTCAAGAAAGCAAAAATTACTAAGGTATTAAAAAATATGTATGTCAATGTCAAATGTCAAAGTCAAGATGAACCGCGGCCGCGAGTTGGTTTCTTGTTTGTTTACAATCGCCAAATATTTAGGTACCTACCCCATTTCTCGTATCTATTGCAGATTGGCCTGTTTAATGGACTTTACTGCCGTCTCTTCATTCGTTGACATCTGATTTTTCAATAATTTGCCACCGATTCTTCATTAAAATGTATGAATGAATGTAATGAAGGTGTAGATAGGTTAATTAAGGGTTATGTTTACTTGAACAGAGATGACATTTGACATGGATGACAAGTACGTGAAGCGCCTAATTAGCGCTACCTAACAAAAAATATTTATTCACTACCCAGTGCTACCAACCTAAAAAATTAAATGTGAATAGCCGGAAGTTATCCGGCTACGTCATACGATAACTTTGCTAAAAAATGAAAGTCATTGGGTTTTCTGCGATTTTCTTTAAAAATACATGCCTAACTAAAGATCTGATTAATGTAATCTGTTCCTTAAGCCTATTCCTCGAAATGGTTTACGAATTAGACATTTTCATGAAAAAGTTTACTAGCCAATTTGGTCTCGTTTCTTTTACTGACCAGCCAATTTATTGACGTAGTCAAAAAAAATCTAAATCTATGGTATGATTAGTCGTCACTGGCTTCCTTGACATAAGGAGATTCCTCATTGAAGGTGAGTATCGAACTGTCAAATAAAAGGTTGGTCGAGAGGTACTTTGAGGCGGCCTTGAAAGTCGTTTTAAATCAGTTTTTTTGCCTAGTAAACTACTTAATTTGTTTATTTTAAACTCTAATCTTTTGTATTTTTAAATTTTTGTGCTTCGGATTTTTATTATAACCTGTGTCTTTCCTCATTGGAGTTTGCTCAAGCAATCAATTAAGAATATAATTTTCAAGGAAAATTCGAGGACTTCCTTGAGGCGGCCTCCAATGAGTTTGAGTGAAGGACGTCCATATGGTTATGTTTAAGAATACGGGGGTTTAGTATTTTAAACAGGACTGAATACTTCTGCAAATTTGCATAGAGGCAAGACCAAGCCAAGCGAGATAGCAATAGTGGTGGAACCTGTCTCTTTCTAGCAAATACAAGCTTTATCACGTTGGTACTTGTGCAAAATAGGGTGACCATGCTCCTCTGGAAAAAAGGGGAAAGGTGGTACAAGCTTTACGCAGATTTTTTTACAGACACATTAAAATGTTCCGAGTGCGGAGGTGCTAGCTAACCTCACAAGTTATTGTTCTGTGCAGACTTTACAGAAATTGGAGTCTAGTCGAAAATAACGTTTTGTAGACATGCCCCCCTATTGGCTCCCTTGGGGAAGATAAGGAAACTTTACTATCACCAACAATCACGTCCCGCTAAGCTATCTACTTACGTGCAGTATTTGCGAAGTTTAAAATTGTTTCTTGGATTGTCCCAATTAAGAACATTATCATGGTTACCCTACTAAAAAGAGACAGATTCCTCCACTATTTCTATCTTTTTTTGCTTGGGTTTTAGGTCAAAGAGCTCAGTCCTGTTAAATATATTAAGTCAATGGTGTTAGATTCTATCATATTTGATGCGACTGAAAACGAAGTATTGATTTCTATGTTATTGAATGACATTGTCAATTTTTAACCGACTTCAAAAAAGGAGGAGGTTATCAATTCGACTGTATGTTGCTTTTTCTGTATGTTACGCGCAAAGAACTTATATACAAACTAGAATGCCTACAAATAATAATAATGGCAGAAGAATATTATTGAAAACGAGACTTACCCCCGTATTCTTAAACATAACCTTATGAACGTCCTTCACTCAAACTCATTCGAGGGCGCCTTAAGGAAGTCCTCGAACTTCCCTTGAAAACGACATTCTTAGTTGGTTGCTTGAGCAAACCCTAATGAGGTTATAATAACAATTTTCAACACAAAAATTCAAAATTACAAAAGAATAGAGTAAAAATAAAATGAAGTAAGTAACTACCTAGGCCAAAAGTGGCAAAAACCCGTTTTTTATCTACTTTATTTCATTTCAAGAACGTCTCAAGGTACCTCTTGACCAACCTTATATTTGACAGTTCGATACTCGCCTCCAATGAGAAATCATCTCAAGTCAAGGAATCTTGTGAAAACGAATCATACCAATGAGGTGGAGTAAGGTTAAGTCGAGTTTGAGTGAAGGTTTAAGAATACGGGTGTTAATTGCACTTAAATAAAGATTAACACCCGTATTCTTAAACCTTCACTCAAACTCGACAACAAACAACCTAAAGTTCCTAGAGAGAGGTTCCAAAGTTTGTAGGTGTCTCTTTCTCGCAAACTGCCAGTGTAAGATGTAAGTACCATTTGGTAGCTTTTATACAGGAAGTTCTTCCCCTCTTATCGTTACACACGATAAATACTGCGTCGGTGATTTGAGATTGTTGCACCAGTATAACTAAACTATTTTAGCCAAGTAATGTTCTTATATCTCTGGTTTTAGTATGGTTTTTAATTATTGTGTTTTAAAAATTAAAAAAAATATTAGTTTATAGTAATTTATGAAATGGCAACACTAAAGACACCTAGTGACGTTTAGAAAATCAATATAGCCGACAGTGTTGCCAGACCGTACCAAAAAGAACGGTTTTCCGGTTTGTCTATAAAGTCGTGACATGAATGTTTGAGGAACTAACATTGATCATTTTTCTGGCAACACCAAACAGAAGTGTATCATCTGTCATCGAGTTTGAGAATCGGGTCGATTTTATTTTCTATTTTTTATTGTTTCAATTGAACTACGATTTCTTAAGCTCAAATTACACGCCTTTTTTTAAAAAATGAGTAAAGTAAATCGAAGTGGCACGCGGGCAGTCATTTTCAAAGTGTTCCAGCAATGTTTTGCTGAATTCCAGAGTGGACAAATCTTGTGGGATTTGGATGATGTTTACGGGCGAACAGCATCTTTGACTGGTATGTAATTATATATTTTTTGTTTATAATCTACCTGAAGTTGCAAATTTACTAAATTCACGATTTGGAGAACTAAATAGACATTGTTTACATTGCATAATTTTAGGTTAGATTGACAATGTAAGTACGTCGATTTTATAGTATGACTCAATTATTTTTGATACATTACAATACAATCATGGTAGAATGCGATACACTCAGGTTTTGAATAATTTTGTTTGAATTGTTTTCTTCGTGTGAATTCGTATTTTTCATTATGTTACAAATTTACAATATTATGAAGTGTTTTCTTTTTTTAGGAAAATCAGAAAGTACTGTGAGGAGGATAGTTGATGAAGGCTTTAAAAATGATGGAAAATTTCAAACTCCTGGAAAACATAGGAAAGGCCGACCAAAAAAGAAATGGATGACTTTAATATTTCTGCACTCCGCCAAAAGATTCAATTCTTTTACACGGTGCAAAAAGAGGTAAGTAATTTTTTGTCATGTATTGCATGTTCTATAATACTTATTACTGTGGGATTTAGTATGATTAACAGGAAACTTTGATGTTTCAGGTACCGACCCTCAGAAAATTGCGGATGGTTGCCAGAACCGACCTAGATTTCGATTGCAGTATTGAGGTTTTGCGCAAAATTTTAAAGGCCATCGGATTTACTTTTAAGAAATGCCAGAATAATAGGAAGGCACTAATTGAAAAATCTAATATTGCTGCAAAAAGAGAGCAGTACTTGGCAATCATTAAGCAGAATCGTGATTTACCAGAAGAATTAAGAAAAAAAGTCATATATCTGGATGAGAGTTACATACACTCTTCATATAAGGTAAATGTAATGTATATAAAAATTCAGTTATCATACTATCATACTAATATTATAAATGCGAAAGTTACGATGTTTGTATGTTTGTGAGTTTGTTCCTCAATCACGCAAAATCTACTGGACGGATTTCAATGAAATTTGGTACACGGGTAGAAAAATACCGGTAATAGCACATAGGGTACTTTTATCCCAAAATTCCCAAGGGAGCGAAGCGCCTGGGCGCCGCTAGTTAGTTATAAATTAAACAATCTTCTTTTACCACACATGTGTAGTGTGTTATAATACAATACTGTAAAATGAAATATGAATATAATCTACATATCAAAAAAATTCCTACCCTATTTAATAATTATAAAAATAAAAGTTTGTCTCTTTGTGAATTCATATATCAATTTCTTGAATTATTACACTCCATTGTTTTTGATAAATTGTGGTTTCCAAATATACCCATTATTTAGTTATCTATCTCTATAATTAATGTATTGTTGATAGAAGAACGCAGTCCGTTTTTTATGTTAAAATATTAATAAACCTGTTTATTTTCCCACCAGGTCACAAAATGTTGGCAATCTTTAGACATTCGAGGTGTCACTCAAGACATCTCCAAAGGGAAACGGTACATCATAGTACATGCTGGGAGCGAGAAGGGATTTGTGCCTAACTGCCTCCTCATATTCAGCGGAAGAAACAAACTCGAGGATTATCATTCAGAGATGAATGCCAATAATTTCACAAAGTGGGTTAAAGAAAAGCTCATACCGAATCTACACGAGCCGTCCATAATTGTTATGGACAACGCGCCATATCACTCAGTGGTGACGAATAAGGCCCCGACATCTAGTTCCCGCGTCGACGAAATACAACTTTGGTTATTGGAGAATAATATTCCTTTTGAACCTACACTGAGAAAACCTAATTTATTAAGTTTGGTAAAAAAAAACAAACCTTCCCCGGTTCATGCTATAGATGAACTCCTAGGAGAATACGGGCACACAGTGGTACGGCTTCCGCCGTATCACTGTGATTTAAATCCTATTGAACTCATTTGGGCTAACGTGAAGCAAAAAGTAGCCGCACAAAATGTTGGTTCACGCGACGTAAAGCAACTTGCGGAAGAGGCTTTCGACAGCATCACTCCCGAAACATGGAAGAACTGCTGCGCTCACGTCGAGGCGCTCGAAAACGAGTATTATGAACGAGGGCGTCATCTTTACCAAGACATAGACCAGTTAATTGTACGCTTAGGCGATGAGGACAGCAGTAGTGATAGCAGCAGTAGTGATTACTTCCCTACTGATAAAAGTGGCGACGATAACGAATTTCTTGATATTGAATATTTGGAGTCCGATATTGAGAGTGATTAGTTTAACTTCGTAATTTACTTATGTTTCAATTCAAAATGATTAGAAAGTATTAAGTAAATAAAAACTGGCTTTTAATGTGTCTTTTTATTTACTCACTTTACCTAATCGAAACGAGGAACCTTGATTTCTCTAATTGTACAGTCAACAGCACATCAACCTACTCTAATTAATTGCAAATTCGACTGTGCGCCGGCGGCATAGAGATCCATGCAGGGTAACTTGAGGTGCGGTCGACTGTACCAATAGCTTTTCTTCATGGGCAGACAATAAATAGTGATTATGATAGTCAATTATGTACGCTAAATGCCTATAGGCAGTTTCTGATATCAGTGCTGGCACCTTGCACAGGGGGTCTACCATAAAGTCTATTAGCAGGGCAGAAACGATTGAGTGAACTAAATGTCGCCTTACACCTTGTATTGCGTTATCTCGTTCACTCACTCGCTTTTGCCCTGCTATTAGACTTTATGGTAGGCCTACAGATGTGAAAAAAGACATAACTGCTAGTATCAAAATAAGTTAGGTCGTATTATAAAGGGTTACTATATGCACGCTAGTGGCGCCATCATTTATTTTCACGACTTTATAGACAAACTCGTTTCAGTTGGTTTGGCTGATATTTATTTTAAAGTTTTCTTATTATTTTTATATTTATTTTTCTCTTTGTAACTATTTAATACCTTTTTAGTACCTCAACAAATATAATATATTGTTTTATTTATTTTTTAATACATAAAAAATGTTACGCATTATTATTTTTTAATACCTATTTTATTTGCCACATAAAACATCGTGTTTATGGATACCTATATAATTGTATTGTGCATTAGAAATCATACACTGTAATATATTTTTTTATTAATACATGGGATTTTAAATTTTATATTATCTCTGAAGAACATAAGTACTTATATAAAGTGGATTTATATTAAATACAAATACTTTCAGGGCTAAATAATCAAATAATATAAAACAGTGTTTGTTGGTTTCTAATTTTCTACATGCTAGTTTTCGTGAAAATCGAACTTTAATGTTTTACTAATAGTAAAGAGTCGATCAACTTTTTTTGTCTGGTGCCTTACTATCATCTCTAATAGAAGGGCAGAAACGGGTGAACAAGCGAGATGTCGCCTTACACCTTGTATTGCGCCATCTCGTTCACTCGCTCGTTTCTGCCCTGCGTTTAGAGACGATAGTAAGGGCCCGATCACAAAAATTTTCAAGAAAAATTAAATTCTATTTATGTATGCATTAAACATCCTAAAAAGCTAGACAATTTATGAAATTTATTGATTCTACTGCAAGCAGCGCACTTTTTATATTTACAACTAGATATTTTACCAGAAAACACGCTAGCGGGAGTAAAATGTGTCCCTTGGACGACGGAAACGTGTGTGTTACCCAACCCAGAAACTTCACGCCAGAGTGTTAAGCATGGAACCAAAGGTAAAGATGGGAACCAAGCAGGCATACAACAGGCTGGTTCAAGAAAATTTGACCTGAATGCATTTCGTTACCCACCTCTCTCTTTCTAACTCGTGATGTGTTAGGATGTGAATCTGGTTTCCATTACAGCATTTGATAACAACCCCAAAAGTTGGAAAAAATGATAAACAGTTACGTAGCAATATAATCTTTATTTTAAGGTAGATTTTTATTAAAAAATGAAAAATAATTATACTTGTTTTTGATATAGAAATATAAAGCCCAATTATATTAAGCAAACTGACATTTATTTTACTGTATTTCTGACTAGGCAAAATTTTTGAAGTGATGGTAATACTTTAGGAAAACGGGTAGCTCCAGTTTAAATTTTCTTGGGGTGCAGGGCAGGGAACCTCCTCGAGTGCCCGGTCCTTTGAAAGCTTTGCGTTCTCATTTGATTCCACGGATCTGGTGAGAGGGCGGGCTGACAAGGGATTCAGGACGGTGCACCCTGGGTGACAGTTAATAACTCCCTGGTAGTCGGGGTCTTGTTGACTGTCGGCCAATTTCTGCCAACAGCCCACTCCACCGCCGTCTATGATGAGACGGCGAATGAATGTGGGTCTGGGGGACGGGCGTGGTTCATTTACGGGCCACTGTCTGATTTGGGGGGATGGCCAAAAGGCCAATGGTTGGGGGCAAAAAAAAAAAAGTTACATTTTCTTCAGCCTGTTGTAAGTATGCCTGCTTGGTTTCCATCTTTACCTTTAGTTCCATGGTGGTATGAGTACAGCACTTAAATTAGAGCCGTATAGAATTAGTTTTTTTTTGTCTACATCAATAGATTGGCTGCTTACAAGAAACGAGACCAATTTGAAAACTGTTTGTCTGTGTGTGTCATACATGTGTGCCCTGTCAAATAGTGCTGAGCCGAGCAATGTCAAAAATTCAAAAAAAATTCAAAATTCATTTATTCTTCTTTTACAATTCACAATAAGTAGGTAGCAGAGTCTCACCATTTAAGTTAAGAAAACTTGTGCCTGGTGAGTCCCGCTCTTCTCTTATAAATACGTTACATGCAGAAGAATTAAATATTAATCCAATTATAATTATAATCAACAATATTATTTTATAGTCTGTGCACTATTATGAAAATGGAAATGAGTATTTTTATTTTACATTGAGTAAACTGAAATAAATTAGAATTTATAACATAGAATTTATTGATTATCTATATACCTTTTTAATTATTATTTTGTTTAACTTTGCTTATATTTTACTATTGTTACCAATATTCAAAAATGCTTATCCCATATATATAATACATGCCAAAGTGAGTTTAAATTTAATGTGCTACTGTAATGGTGTTAAAAGTGCTTCAGTTTGTTCATAAGACAGTTTCTGTAAGTAACTTTTTAGTGTCAGTTTGCAATCGTGGTAGGATTTAGTGTAAATTTCTAAGTTATCATTTAAAACTTTGTATAAGTGAGAGGCCAATCGGAAATTTTGATTAGAAGCAAATGCAGTATTTGCAGGTTGAGGATGAAAGATAATGTTAACTCTTCTTCTGTTCAATATGTTTTTATCAAATTCTATAGATTTATGTTGCCTTAATACTGCGTGTTGTATATATAACTGTCTGACTGTAAGTAATTCGGTGTCCTTATAAAGCGTTTCGGTCGAATAACGGTACGGTTTGAAATACATTATTTTTAGTAAGGAACGCTGGGCACGCTCCAATTCCAGAAACTTTGTTTTTCCAGCACAACCCCATACTGGGATACAATAGATAAGAACTGATTGAACTAGTGCTATATATATATTATTCAGTAATTTTAGCTTTGCAATGTGCCTCAGATTTTTAAAAATCCAGGTAAGCTTTCTTATTCTTGAAATTATGAGCTGTATGTGTAAATGCCAATTTAAATTCTGATCGATAACTACGCCAAGATACTTAGTTGATTTCACTTTATTAATAAAGGAACAGTTACATCGCTGCCTAGTGCTTTGACATGTGTGTAATTTAAGCAAAAGATCGGGGGAAGGTTGAGTTGAGTTTCGTATAGAAAAACTTATAAAGTTAGTTTTAGCAATATTAAGTGTGAGCAAATTCGATCGCAACCATTCTTGTGTAATTGGCTAGTTAACTTTTTCATGAAAATGTCTAATTCGTAAACCATTTCGAGGAATAGGCTTAAGGGACAGATTACATTAATCAGATCTTTAGTTAAGCAAGTATTTTTAAAGAAAATCGCAGAAAACCCAATGACTTTCATTTTTTAGCAAAGTTATCGTTTGACGTAGCCGGATAACTTCCGGCTATTCACATTTAATTTTTTAGGTTGGTAGCACTGGGTAGTGAATAAATATTTTTTGTTTGGTAGCGCTAATTAGGCGCTTCACGTACTTGTCATCCATGTCAAATGTCATCTCTGTTCAAGTAAACATAACCCTTAAATAACCTATCTACACCTTCATTACATTCATTCACACATTTTATTGAAGAATCGGTGGCAAATTATTGAAAAATCAGATGTCAACGAATGAAGAGACGGCAGTAAAGTCCATTAAACAGGCCAATCTGCAATAGATACGAGAAATGGGGTAGGTACCTAAATATTTGGCAATTGTAAACAAACAAGAAACCAACTCACGGCCGCGGTCCATCTTGACTTTGACATTTGATATTGACATACATATTTTTTAATACCTTAGTAATTTTTGCTTTCTTGAAGTTCGAGATGGCCATTATAGCTGCGTGACGTCATCACTATAAAATCTTTAAAAATAAATAACAAAATAAATATAATTTTATGAATTTTTTCGTTTAAATTGTATCTCCGAAATAGTCTATTCTATCAATAAATTATATAAAATACACAATTTATTTTTTAGTTGACTAGCCAATTATAAGACCTTGCTCAGCAATATCAAAGACTTCCTTCCAAGTGCTACCAGAAAAAGTAATAGCGGTGTCATCAGCGTAAGAGAATACCTGGCCACCATTAATGTTTAGTTCACAGAGACTGTTTATATATATTAAGAATAGGGTAGGACCAAGGACGCTCCCCTGCGGCACCCCATAGGTGACATACTCATCCCCACTCACAAATTGTCCTATCTTGACACGTTGTCTGCGGTTATTGAGATAATCGGAGAATAATTTAAGAGCCATGCCACGTATGCCAATTTGTTCTAGTTTTTGAATAAGGGCAGGTATAGAGACAGTGTCGAGGTCTAGAAATACAGATATACATTTTTTACCACTATCGATTTCAGTAACTACATAATTTGTGAGAGCTGCTACAGCGTCCGCTGTGCTTCTGTCTGATCTAAACCCATATTGCCGACACGAAAGGAGGCTAAATTTATTAAGATAATTTATAAGTCTGGAATTCATCAGCTTTTCCAATATTTTAGAAATAGCAGGAAGCACCGAGATCGGTCTAAAATTACTCACATTGTCTCTATCCCCACTCTTATGAACGGGATGTATAATGGAACACTTTAGATCTGAGGGAAATATACCTGTATCGAAACATTGGTTGAATAAGTGCACCAATACAGGAGTAATAAAATGACTTGATAATTGAAGGAATCTATTGTTAATGTTATCCCATCCAGGAGCACTATCCATTTTCAGATTCATAATGACACTGTAGACTTCCTGGAAATCAGTGTCAAGAAGGATAAATGATTGGAGCTGGGACGCTGACAAATGGCTGGTAGAATTGATACTGGCATTGTGCTGGCCTATCCCTCCCGCAAGATTACTGCCTACATTTGCAAAAAAATTATTTACAAATTCGACCGATTCAGTTTGTGTTTTGAATACATTAAGAAGTTGAAGATTAGTGGTTTTGCTTTTGTTCAAATTATTAACTGATTTAATTGTATCCCACAAAATTTTTGGATTATTTCTCTTTAAGGCATCATCAAGTTGATTTCTGTCATATGCACGCTTTACTTTCTTTAAGAGATTATTAAGGTAGTTACGGTATCGCCTATATGTAATTTTTAAAACTTCATTATAAGGGTCCAGTTTAGATTTCCTTTGAAGATTGTTCCTGTTTTTAATACACCTGAGTAAACCTTGCGTGATCCATGGCTTAATGTTTTTCTTGCTTTTAGATACAGTTATAGTTTTCGTATGTTCAGTGATCGATTCAGTAATTTTTGCAACAAGTTGCTCAGTTATGTCATTAGGGTCAGTAAGTAGTAAGATTGAATCTAAATTTTTGTTTGTTAGTGACAATACTGCATTAGGTATATCTGTAATAGTCTTATAATTGTTTGTTTTCCTAGTTTTATTTTTGAGACTCGATAGGCTCACATATACCATATGATGATCGGTTATCGTTTCATCAAGTACCATAATACAGGCCTTAATTTCTTTAGTTTTTACAATAAAATGATCTAGGCATGTCGACATCAATATGATCGATTTTCTTACAATTTTTCTTTCTCCCATTAATCGTTTAGAATTTTCTTGCTGGACCAACGTTACCGCAGCAGAAATCATTTATTTTATTTTTTTCCAAAACTATACTAGGCACTAATTTTTTATTTAGGGCATGTGTTGTACTCATATCACTCTGGCGTGAAGTTTCTGGGTAGGGTAACACACACACCAAAACTTATATTTTTTTAAGCATGTAAGACCATTTCATAGTAGTAACAAAAAGCATACATGTAAAGAAAAAATAATAAACATTAATCTAAAATATTCATTTCATCTTGAGCACTGATAATTATTATTTTATTTCTAATAATAATGTCTCTTGGACTATCCTTGTTAGGTACAATTTGTACCGGACAAACTCTTTTTTTATTTTTTATTCTTCCTGCTTCACATTACTATACTTACAATCACTAAATACTAACAATCACTTTAAATAAACATATACCGGAGTAGATGTTACTTGAACAGTGCCATCGGCCCCGTTGGTCGGCGGGACCGGCCTGCCGGGGTCGATGAATCAATTTTTCCCAACGGTCCCGACACCGGGGCGGGACCGCCGCACAGTGGGCTGGGATTACAAGGTTGGGTCTTAAGAGATCAAATGTATTTTTTTGTTATCTAGGCATAAATTTAAAACGTTTTTATTCTTTGACTTTTTTTAATTTAACAAGTACTTTCGGAGATATAGCCATATCAAATTTGTATGAAGAGTCATGTTATTTTAGTTATGCAATTTATTCCAATTAAATTGAAATTGAAAATAATGTATACTGAACGGCCTGAAAACCTCAATACCTACTTAGTTCTTTAAAAAAAAAACAATGTTCGACATTTTCCACCACCATAGGTAGGTATGACGTAGGTATGTTTTGAGACTTATTTCCGGGAATCAAGGGATAAGAGTGCGCGAGCGCAACAACAAGTTATGACGTGTCGTAACATGATTGGTGCAACGATAGGTGTTGACGACGCGTTAGTAAACGGCTCACCCGGCTAATCCCGAAAGGGAAATAATTAGTGAATAGACTATTTTCCTTTAATATTATTCGATCTCACGTAACCTGTAAATAACTAAAAATTAGAAATATGTTAGAACTTAAAAGTCACTAAAATGACTTATCTTTTTTGTTTTCTTATGTTTTCGCGATTGTTATTCATTAAACACAGACTATTATTAGATAAACAGGCTATTCATACTTACGAAGAATGCAAAAAACGTCAAATTTCAAAGTATGAAAAATTAACAGCAAATCAAAACGTCAATGTCATCCGGGATAATAACTTAGAAACGTCAAAGTCAATTAAATCGGTTGTCAATTTAGCAAAACAAACACCGATAGACCAACAAGCGATTGATGCTCTTGAAAATGGATTAAATTATGCGGTTGCACCCAGGAGGATACCTTATGAACATATCATCTGTTCGGTAGAAAATGTCTTGGTAAAAAACCACTTAAATAAAGAAGATTTGGAAGCGATACGCCAAGATGTGTCAACAGTACTACGACATAGCAAGCCGCCAAAACCGAATCTTCCTCGTGAACAATATCTTGCACTCACCAACCTTCGCAAGAACCCAGACATTACTATTTTACGAGCTGACAAAGGAAATTCAACTGTTATAATGGACACCTCTGATTATAACACAAAAATTCAACAACTGTTGTCGGATGAGAATACATATAAACAAGTAAAAAGTGATCCTACTAACAAGATCGTAACAAAAACCAAAGAATTAATATTAAAATACTCCGACACATTAAACTTAGACATCACGTCGCTCGTGCCTTCCTGTGTGAAACCACCAAAATTATATGGCCTTCCAAAAATACACAAAAAAGACCACCCATTAAGACCAATTGTAAGCCAAATAGATTCGCCAACTTATAAACTAGCACAACACCTGGTGAAGATATTAACACAACTTCGTGGTCATACTGATACTAATGTCAAGGACTCTTATCACTTTATCAGCTTAATAAAAGATCTACGATTAACTGATGAAGACACAATGGTCAGTTTTGATGTACAGTCATTATTTACCAGCCTACCTTTGCATGACTGTATTGATATTGTCAAGAGAAGGCTTGAGGACCACCATCTACCTCAAGAGTATGCAGAGTTACTTGAGCATTGCTTAACATCAGGCTATCTCTTCTGGGAAAACAAATTCTACATGCAAATTGACGGTGTAGCTATGGGGTCTCCAGTCTCTCCCATTGTTGCCGACATTTTCATGGAAGACCTTGAGGAGAAGGCTCTTTCAAGCACCCTGGCTATGCCGAAGATGTTCAAACGGTACGTAGATGATACTTTTGTTGTACTCCCCAAAACTCAAGTCTCTGTTTTGTTAGATCATTTAAATTCCATTAATAGTAAAATTAAATTCACTATGGAACCTGAGATCAATAATTCATTAGCCTTTCTTGATGTTTTAATAACTAGAAATCTTGACAATAGTATCAGTCACACTGTGTACAGAAAGCCCACCCACACAGACAAATATCTCAACGGTAAATCTCACCATCATCCATGTCAGTTAGCTACCGTAGGCAAATCTTTGTTACAGAGAGCACACGGCATCTGTGACACCCACCATCTTAAGGAGGAGCTTCAACGAGTCAAGTCTGTCTTAAGAAGCAACAATCTCAGCCTCCCACACATATGTCACAGAAGTCGACCCAAGCCACACACAGTTGATCGTTTTCCTGCCATCTTACCATACATAAAGGGAGTCACGGACAAGATTGGTAACATACTTAGGCGAGCTTCAATCAAGACCTATTACAAGCCGCATAAGAAAATAAACCAATTTTTAAGACCTGTAAAATCCAATATCCCATTGCAAGATGCTGGAGTTTATAAAATTGACTGTGACTGTGGTTTATCATACATTGGGCAAACAAAGAGAAGCATTAATACTCGTATAAAAGAACATATTGCTGACATGAAAAATAGACGCTCAACCAAGTCTGCAGTCTGTGAACATGCTCTAGACAAACCCAACCACTATATGCGTTTTGATAATCCTCAAGTCCTTGCAAAGGAAAACAGATTCATTCCAAGGATGTTACGTGAAGCTATTGAAATTAAAAAACATCCTAATTTCAATAGAGAGGATGGATGGCAGGTACCGCCAGCTTGGGACCCAGTCATTAACTTAATAAAATCGCAAACTCGGAAGCAGACTGCAAGACCCTTAGATACTGTGAGCCAATACTGCGTGAATCGGAATAGTTCCCAATAAAAATTTCAGGCGGTAGTTTTGTAATCTTATGACATCAAAGACAACTTAACTGCCTGCCTGCCTGTTAACTTAGTCTGCCTGCGACCATGAACGCTGTAAAGTGTTTGAAACGTCAGGTGTAAATAAATAAGTAATAAACGCGATAAAACCGTATTAAAATAGTTTAATTTAATGAATAACAATCGCGAAAACATAAGAAAACATTATGTTACGGTATACGGGCCGGAAACCTCAAACAAAATACGTCGGTTGGAGTGTCTCAAGAAAAAGCGCGCACGGCTTTTAACATCATTAAATTTTCTAAAGAGGTGTCGAGACAACAACATCATCCCAGTTTGTGTTCGTTTATCACCTAAGAAGGACATACGGGGAAGCGCGGACATCCTCCGACAAGCAAGTATAAGTTTACTTAAACGATCAATCCGCCAAAATAGACTCGATGCAGTAGAAGTTTCAAAAAACATTGAGAATTTGTCTAAAGAGCTTCAATCAAAATTAACATCTCAAGACTTTGAAAAATGTGTTATGTTATGAGTATGGGTAACGCAATTAGAAAGCACAGGTTAATGATAATTACTTTATTTGAGATAACCACAATCCAACAACATCTCACGTCCCCCCAAGATGGCGACCTTCGTCCCTAGTGTTGTGACACTATTTCACTAGTGATGACCTACTCTAACATCCTCCCCTTTTACATTTTTTTCCTTCTTAATTAACTACATATTCATTTAACCAACCAGGTGTCCTTCTGTTTCTCGTAGGCCGTCTTTCTAATACAATATTTTCATTTACTCTTTCACCGTCACTTGGTCCTGAACCTGTTTCCTCAAATTCCTCCTCTGCCCTATTATCTAAACTACTACCCGTAATTTTAACTTGAATTGTCTCATTATCGTGATCCGTTTCTAATGAAGACTCTACTCTTTTATTACTCTCTGAATTTACCTTATTTTGTTTAGTCTCATTTGAGGAAACAATTACAGGGCTCTCCCTATAGAAAGGTGCCGGAACCAGGTGCCATCTATTTCTTCTGTATAATGTACCTTCTGATTTCACAAAATAAGATCTTGGTTCCTTTGCCTTCCTATCAATTACCCCATATCTTCTTAAATCTACAATCCACACCCTGTCTCCCACACTTAAATCACTTAATGGTACAGTTTTGTGTCTACTATTATAATATTCTGCCGACTTATTAATTATCTCTTTCTTTTTAGTTACAAATGTTTCCTGAATATTACAGTTAACCTCTAATTTACTTGGGTGCATCGGCATAGTCTCCCTACATTTTCTATTAAATAATAACTCATTAGGGCTGTAACCACATTCGGTCGGACTATTTCTATAACACAACAATGCTAAAAATATGTCTGTATTTTTCTTTAATAAGTTCTTTGCAATTTTGACTCCTGCCTCCGCACATCCGTTACTTTGAGAAAAATATGGACTACTAGTAATATGTTCAAAATTATAAATCTTGGAAAACTCCTTAAACTTACTCTTAAATTGTGTTCCACAATCAGTCCTTACTACCTCTGGTATACCAAATCTTGAAAAAGTTTGTTTACATAGAGCAATAATACAATTTTCTGTAAGATCTTTAAGCTGAAATAAATCTATATATCTTGAGTAATAATCAATAAAAACAATATACCATTGATTGTTGTATTTAAATAAGTCTATTCCTATCTTTTGCCACGCTCTAGTCGGCAAACTCTCTATAACTAATGGTTCTTTAAAATTAACTTTCTCTTGTATACAGTTTGGACAATTTTCTACTAGTATTTTAATTTGGCTAGATAACCCTAACCACCAAACAGACTGTTTTGCACGTTCCCTACATTTAGTAATGCCTAAATGTCCTCCATGTATATCATTTAAAATTTCCCCTTGTAGTAATGGAGGTATAACTAATCTAGTGTTATATAAAAGAAAATCATCTTGTACTGTAAAATTATTCCTGAACTGATAATAATCTAATAACAACTTAGGTAACTTATTTTTATTCGGCCATCCCTTAACAGTATATTCCTTTAATAACAAACATAGATTACAATTAAACTGCTCTTGTTTTACCTTATCTAGTTTATGATCAACTATACAACCTGATGTCAATTGAAATATTGATCTATCATCCGCATTACACTGAGCTTCATTTGTTAAGGGGGCTCTGGATAGTGCATCAGCAATCACTAGGGATTTTCCTGGAACATAAATAACCTTGTAAGGGTATCTCATCAATTGAAGTCTAAATCTTAATAATCTAGGTGTCAAATCATCTAATGGTTTAGTTTGTAAAATTTGTACTAATGGTTTATGATCTGTTTCTAACGTTATATGAATTCCTACAATATAATCCTTAAATTTCTTAACTGCCCAAGCTAAAGCTAAGCATTCCTTTTCAATCTGTGCATAATTTTTCTCGCTGCTATTCAATGTTCTGCTTGCATATGACACCACTTCCCTAATGCCATATTTATTTTCTTGTAATAATGCCGCTCCTAACCCATATGAACTACTATCTGCTGAAATAATTATGTTTTTACTAGGATCATAATGTTTTAAAATTGGGCTGCTTTGTATTAAGTTTTTAATTTTATGAAATGCAATATTGTGACATTCATCCCAAATAAATATTTTATCACTCTTCAATAAATCATTTAAAGGTTCCAAAATATTGGTTTTATTAGGAATGAATTTACCTACATAGTTAACTAAACCCAAAAATTGCATAAGCTCTTTTTTGTTTATAGGTTTTTGAAATTTTTGAATACTCTCAATTCTATCTGAATCCACTGCGATCCCCTCTGCACTTATTTTGTGTCCAAGATATGTTATTTCCTCTACTCCAAATACACATTTTTCCTTGTTAATTGTTAGGCCTTCCATTTTTAACCTATCTAAAACCTCTCTTAATAATTTGATATGTGTTTCTTTGTCTTTTGTATATAATAATAAATCATCAACATGGACTACTACTCCTTGTAAGTCACTAAACAAATTAGAAAACTTCATAGCAAAATATTCTGGTGCACAATTCAATCCCATCGGTAAGCGGTTATAAATAAATCGTCCAAATGGTGTAAGAATAGTTGTAATTTTTTTAGAGTTCTCATCCAAGCATATTTGGAAAAATCCAGAAGTTGCATCTATTTTAGAAAAATATTTTGCACCTTTTAACCTTGCCAAAGTGATATCTACCTTATGTATTGGAAATATGGGACGTAAAATATTTTTGTTAACCTCTGTATAATCTCCACATATTCTTACACCATTTTCCCCTTTTGGCACTACAACAATAGGTGAAACAAACTGAGTTGGTTCCTCCACAGCAGATATAACTCCTAATTTAAGCATTTTGTCTAATTCTCGCTTCACTTTGTCTAACAATGGGATTGGTACTACCCTTGGAGCAGTCTGAATGTATGGTTTGGGATTATCAATTAATTTTATGCTGAAAGTATCTCGAAAAACACCTAAATCATTGAAAATACCTGGGTATTGTTTTTCTATTTCTTCTTCGTTAAACATGTTATTCTCCCTTAACATACTATACAAATTCAATATAGTATTCATTTTCCTAATAGCAGGCCTGCCAAGTATAGGTGTTTTTAAATCTTTAATAACATACATCTTACCCGAATAGTCATGTTCACGATACCTTAAAGTAACAAATATCCAACCTAACACATGTAACTGCTTCCCATCTGGACCTCTTATCACATCTGTGCATGGTATAATTTTACAATCACCAGCTACCGAGTTAGGTACGGCCACTATATCTGCTCCTGTGTCCACTAAAAAATTTAAAATTAATTTCCTACTCCCTATCCATACCTCAACTTCCGCTTGAAACTCGTTTGCATCAATGCAATTTACTCTTTTCCAATCTTTGCAGCACCTCGCAAAGTGTCCCACTCTGTCACACTTATAACATTTGACTTTGGCTGCTGGACAAGCCTCCTTTTTGTGAAATGAGTGCTTGCCACACCACCAACATATTCTTCTTAAGAAGTCGTCTTTCCTTCTGGTTTCTCTTGCTACTCTATTTACTATTAACTCCTCTTCTTTAATTAACATTTTCCCCTCCTTTTCCTGTTCCTCCGCCTGTCTTGTCAAGTTAATTGCTTCCTCCAATGTTAATGCTGACATCAATTGCAGCCTTTCACTTGCTTTTTTATTTTTCATGCCCACTATTATTCTATCTCTAATAAGTTCTTCTTTTAGCAACCCAAAATTACATGTCTCCGAGAGTTTGTACAAACTGGCTATGAAGTCGTTCACACTCTCTTCCTCCCCTTGATTCTTCATATTAAACTTGTATCTTTCATAGATTACATTTTTCTTAGGATTAAAATAACCATCAAACTTTTCCATTGCTTCTTGGTACTTTTTACCAATTTCCAATTGTTTCGCCAGATCTTCCGCCCTGTCTCCCATAATATATAAAAGTAAATCGACCTTTTCGCCGTCATCACGGTTATCATTTCCACTAACTCGCATAAATCTCTCGTACCTCTGCCTCCATGCAGTCCATGACGCAGCATTAAAGTCGAACTGCTCTGGCGCCCGAACATTATTGCGTGGTATCACGTTGATAACTTGTTCTTTGCTTTCCATTATTTCAATGCCACACCGCTGTCACCATGTTATGTTATGAGTATGGGTAACGCAATTAGAAAGCACAGGTTAATGATAATTACTTTATTTGAGATAACCACAATCCAACAACATCTCACGTCCCCCCAAGATGGCGACCTTCGTCCCTAGTGTTGTGACACTATTTCACTAGTGATGACCTACTCTAACAAAATGTAAAAACATAACAGATAAACAGGCTATTCATACTTACGAAGAATGCAAAAAACGTCAAATTTCAAAGTATGAAAAATTAACAGCAAATCAAAACGTCAATGTCATCCGGGATAATAACTTAGAAACGTCAAAGTCAATTAAATCGGTTGTCAATTTAGCAAAACAAACACCGATAGACCAACAAGCGATTGATGCTCTTGAAAATGGATTAAATTATGCGGTTGCACCCAGGAGGATACCTTATGAACATATCATCTGTTCGGTAGAAAATGTCTTGGTAAAAAACCACTTAAATAAAGAAGATTTGGAAGCGATACGCCAAGATGTGTCATCAGTACTACGACATAGCAAGCCGCCAAAACCGAATCTTCCTCGTGAACAATATCTTGCACTCACCAACCTTCGCAAGAACCCAGACATTACTATTTTACGAGCTGACAAAGGAAATTCAACTGTTATAATGGACACCTCTGATTATAACACAAAAATTCAACAACTGTTGTCGGATGAGAATACATATAAACAAGTAAAAAGTGATCCTACTAACAAGATCGTAACAAAAACCAAAGAATTAATATTAAAATACTCCGACACATTAAACTTAGACATCACGTCGCTCGTGCCTTCCTGTGTGAAACCACCAAAATTATATGGCCTTCCAAAAATACACAAAAAAGACCACCCATTAAGACCAATTGTAAGCCAAATAGATTCGCCAACTTATAAACTAGCACAACACCTGGTGAAGATATTAACACAACTTCGTGGTCATACTGATACTAATGTCAAGGACTCTTATCACTTTATCAGCTTAATTAAAGATCTACGATTAACTGATGAAGACACAATGGTCAGTTTTGATGTACAGTCATTATTTACCAGCCTACCTTTGCATGACTGTATTGATATTGTCAAGAGAAGGCTTGAGGACCACCATCTACCTCAAGAGTATGCAGAGTTACTTGAGCATTGCTTAACATCAGGCTATCTCTTCTGGGAAAACAAATTCTACATGCAAATTGACGGTGTAGCTATGGGGTCTCCAGTCTCTCCCATTGTTGCCGACATTTTCATGGAAGACCTTGAGGAGAAGGCTCTTTCAAGCACCCTGGCTATGCCGAAGATGTTCAAACGGTACGTAGATGATACTTTTGTTGTACTCCCCAAAACTCAAGTCTCTGTTTTGTTAGATCATTTAAATTCCATTAATAGTAAAATTAAATTCACTATGGAACCTGAGATCAATAATTCATTAGCCTTTCTTGATGTTTTAATAACTAGAAATCTTGACAATAGTATCAGTCACACTGTGTACAGAAAGCCCACCCACACAGACAAATATCTCAACGGTAAATCTCACCATCATCCATGTCAGTTAGCTACCGTAGGCAAATCTTTGTTACAGAGAGCACACGGCATCTGTGACACCCACCATCTTAAGGAGGAGCTTCAACGAGTCAAGTCTGTCTTAAGAAGCAACAATCTCAGCCTCCCACACATATGTCACAGAAGTCGACCCAAGCCACACACAGTTGATCGTTTTCCTGCCATCTTACCATACATAAAGGGAGTCACGGACAAGATTGGTAACATACTTAGGCGAGCTTCAATCAAGACCTATTACAAGCCGCATAAGAAAATAAACCAATTTTTAAGACCTGTAAAATCCAATATCCCATTGCAAGATGCTGGAGTTTATAAAATTGACTGTGACTGTGGTTTATCATACATTGGGCAAACAAAGAGAAGCATTAATACTCGTATAAAAGAACATATTGCTGACATGAAAAATAGACGCTCAACCAAGTCTGCAGTCTGTGAACATGCTCTAGACAAACCCAACCACTATATGCGTTTTGATAATCCTCAAGTCCTTGCAAAGGAAAACAGATTCATTCCAAGGATGTTACGTGAAGCTATTGAAATTAAAAAACATCCTAATTTCAATAGAGAGGATGGATGGCAGGTACCGCCAGCTTGGGACCCAGTCATTAACTTAATAAAATCGCAAACTCGGAAGCAGACTGCAAGACCCTTAGATACTGTGAGCCAATACTGCGTGAATCGGAATAGTTCCCAATAAAAATTTCAGGCGGTAGTTTTGTAATCTTATGACATCAAAGACAAATGTTAACTTAGTCTGCCTGCGACCATGAACGCTGTAAAGTGTTTGAAACGTCAGGTGTAAATAAATAAGTAATAAACGCGATAAAACCGTATTAAAATAGTTTAATTTAATGACTTATCTTTTGTTTATAGCTTTAGTAGATACGTTCCTTTATAACTGTCGAAGTGGATACTTGTACTTATCAATGTAATAAATTATTATTATTTTTAAATATATCGAAATATTCGAACGAACCAGTTAAATGTGATCTTTTATAAAAAAAAAGAGTTGCTAAATAGTTAGCATCTTCCGGTTCCGCCCACATTGTGCCTAGTGACAGCACATTGGCGCCATCTTTAGTCTCTCTCCGATTGCTTCGCGATTAGCACCGCGCTCGTTTTTAGTGTCGTTTGCCGCCATTCGGCGTGATCACATTGAACCGGCAAATTCGAATCGACGCTTCAAAAACTCTTGTGTTTTGTTTATCCTGCGCTGAACCCACGTCCCCTACATAAGTTGGTCCTTCGAGCCGGATCCTAAACCAGCGCAACATTTAAGGATAAACAGCAAAACCTGTGTGGCAGGGATGCCGTTGTTCAAGACTCCACCGGCTACGCGTAGCGTAAAAACGCGTGCACAAGTGAGGAAAGAAATAGCGGCTAACGAAGAAATCAAGAATATGGAAGTGCGATCAGAAATAATTTCGCCACAAAAACAAATGAACATCGACGACGCTCGACGCGCGCAAGATGACGGCGCGTGCAAAATTTCATTCACACACACCTTGTCGTCCACCGCGCAACGAAAACGTTTAGAATTCGATGCAGCACAAGCAAAGCTACGCGAGTTGCAGGACGTTTCATCACACCAGTTGTAGTCTTTACATCCAGAGTTCTTACCCTTCCGTCAGCCCCAGGATACACTCTTTCCACGATCCCTTTAGGCCATACGTTTCTAGACGATGACGGATCAACTATGACGACAAGGTCCCCGACTTTGTCGTGTATCTACGGAATGTTCGGTTGCATTCAAACGTACTTCAGTGTTCTATTACCCACCATAATAGACGCACTACCCCCCCCCCCCCCCCCACACATTCATTACTTACTTATTTGTTATTTTGTATTTGTGAAAATGTTTGAAAATTTAGTGACAAACCTTGATCTTTTCGTTATTTTAAAAAACAGTGGCAGTATTAAAAATAATGACAGTTTGTGTAGTGAGATAAGGTCTAAATTTTTAGTTGAATTAAGTGATGATCACGAAAAGACCTTAAAGTTGTTTTGTGCAAAATTTTGTTATAATTTAAATAGAAGATGGGAAAACGCTTATCGTAAAGAAAATATATTCAGAACTAAAAATAGTGAATGGTTACAAGAAAACATAATATGGCCAGACTTTATTAAGTGTTTAATAGGCAGTAATGAAGATCAACCAGCACCGAGTACATCAACTCAGTATGTATCACCATCAAAAGTTTCTGTCGCTGTCGGTGTCTCCACCGAACAAAGCCCAAGAAAACCTTTTTGTGAATTAGCGCCTAAACAGAAACGTGCAGAAAACTTTCATTTATCTTCGGACGAAATAAAATATGCATATTTTGAGCAGTTGAAAGCGGATGGGAATGAGGAGGTTGCTAAAATACTAGAACATTTACTAAAGAATCCCCAAGATGTAAAAAAAGTTAAAAAGTGCATATCTGTTAAAAAAATAAAACCTGTGTTTTCTCCGGATGAGGCTTTAGGGTTATTTTTATCACTTAAGCTGACCAAGTGGCAATACAATACTTTAAGAAAAAGTGTTAACGAAAAAGACAGTAATATATTTCCATCTTATTATCAAGTGGAACATGCGAAACAGAAATGCTATCCACCAAAAGATGCTATTACAGTGACAGAAACCTCAGCTAAAATAAAGTTACAAGCTCTATTGGATATAACGACAACAAGAATAATGACGTCACTCGTCATAGATAGTGGTTGTAAAGAATTTACACTAATCAGTAAGTGGGGATTTGACGGTGCTTCTAATCAAGCCAATTACAAACAAAAAATGCAAACAGACGATGAACAAGAAAGTCAACTTGACGATTCAAGCATATTTATGGGTAGTTTAGTGCCAATAAAATTGGCTAGTAAACTTTTTCAAACAAGAAACCAACTCGCGGCTCGCGGTCCATCTTGACTTTGACATTTGACACTGACATATATATTTTTTAATACCTTAGTAATTTTTGCTTTATTGCAGTTCGAAATGGCCATTATAGCTGCGTGACGTCATCACTATAAAATCTTTAAAATTAAATAACAAAATAAATATAATTTTAAGATTTTTTTCGTTTAAATTGTATCTCCGAAATAGTCTATTCTATCAATAAAATATATAATATACACAATTTATTTTTTAGTTTACTAGCCAATTAGTGTGCGGCGAACAAGTTATCTATTTATTTAACATTTTCCAAAAATGGATACAAACAAATTAACATAAGATGCATTTCACAAAACCACTGAGGTTTGTTTAGAAATAGCAGGTACATTCAAATCAAGCTAATTTAAAATCTATGATATCCATATAATAATAATAATAAGAAAATGAAGTAAATCTTACAGTGAGCCGGGCAATCAATCCTGATAAGAACCACAGAAATGAAGCTGCAGACAACAGCTAGTTCTACTGAATGCTCATTTCAGTCCCATTTAAGCTAAGTCATGGGCCCATACTTATTAAAGGTATAGGCATGCATGTCCAACTAAAGCTGATTTTCCAAAATTTGTATGAAATCGAGCAATGAAGGCCTACTTATTATAGAGCAAAATCGATGTTGGCAAGAAAGTATTTTTTAAGTTTATATTTTATATTTTTGTTAGTAATACTAGTTTTTAAATCATCAGGCAACTTGTTAATCAAGCGAGGCAGGAGATAGCCAGTCGTCCTCTCACCGTAGGCATTGTTCGCGCGCTCGGTGCACAACCGGTTTCGAGCGACCGCCCGTGTATATACAGCATGATTAACCGTAGAATAATTTTCATTGAAATATTTTTTTTTTAATAATGTATATTTCGTGTTCAAGTGTACCGGTAATATCTGGCAAAACGATTCACCAAATTCATCTTACTGGTGTCGTCCAATCTTTTTCGAATTTGTGAAAGAAAATAAAATAACGATATTGCGGGAAAAACGTGCTATTGAGGAAGAGATTGTAAATTTAGTGAAAACAGAAGTTGGAGAAATAAAAATTTCACACTCTTTATTAATGACTTTATTAATGATAGACGGAAAAGCAACATCAATTTTATGTGATACTTCATCTCAGAGATGCGACATTTGTAAAGCCACTCCAACAGAGATGAATAATTTGCCCTTAATTGCATCAAAACCGACTGATCCAGATCTCTGTAAATACGGATTGTCATCATTGCATACCTGGATACGAATGATGGAATGCATTCTGCATATAGCCTACAGATTAACGATACAGACATGGACAGTAAAGGGAGACAACAAGTGCATCATGGAAAGAAGAAAGAAAGACATACAAGACGCTTTTAAAAATAGAATGGGACTTCTGATTGATGTTGTTAAACAAGGGCACGGCTCCACGAATGACGGAAATACTGCTAGAAGATTTTTTGCAAATCCAAACATGACTGCTGAGATAACTGGTGTTAGTGAAGAATTAATAAGGCGATTTGCAATCATTTTAGAGGCAATTTCATCAGGTTACCACATTGACACAGCGAAATTTCACGAATATGCTCAAGTGACCATGCAACTGTATTTGGAATTGGCTAGTCAACTAAAAAATAAATTGTGTATTTTATATATTTTATTGATAGAATAGACTATTTTGGAGATACAATTTAAACGAAAAAATTCTTAAAATTATATTTATTTTGTTATTTAATTTTAAAGATTTTATAGTGATGACGTCACGTAGCTATAATGGCCATTTCGAACTGCAAGAAAGCAAAAATTACTAAGGTATTAAAAAATATATATGTCAGTGTCAAATGTCAAAGTCAGGATGGACCTGAGCCGCGAGTTTGTTTCTTGTTTGTTTACAATCGCCAAATATTTAGGTACCTACCCCATTTCTCGAATCTATTGCATATTGGCCTGTTTATTGGACTTTACTGCCGTATCTTCATCCGTTGACATCTGATTTTTCAATAATTAGACACCGATTCTTCAATATAATGTATGAATGAATGTAATGAAGATGTAATTAGGTTATTTATGGGTTATGTTTACTTGAACAGAGATGACATTTGACATGGGTGACAACGTGAAGCGCTTAATTAGCGCTACCAAACAAAAAATATTTATTCACTACGCTGTGCTGCCAACCTAAAAAATTAAATGTGATTAGCCGGAAGTTATCCGGCTACGTCATACGTAAACCTTGCTAAAAAATGAAAGTCATTGGGTTTTCTGCGATTTTCTTAAAAAATACTTGCTTATCTAAAGATCTGATTAATGTAATCTGTTCCCTAAGCCTATTTCTCGAAATGGTTTACGAATTAGACATTTTCATGAAAAAGTTTACTAGCCAATTATATAGCTGGTATTATATGCCTTCAAGTGTTCATAAAGTTCCTATGCATGGTGCAGCTATTATTGAAAGTTTTGGTCTAATACCAATTGGACAGCTATCTGAAGAAGCTGCTGAAGCTAGAAATAAAGACTTTCGTAGGTACCGCCAACACCATTCCAGGAAATGCAGTAGAAAAACTACAAATGAAGACATTTTAAATAATTTATTGACCAGCTCTGATCCACTCATCTCAGTGAAACGTCACAAACTTCGCAGAAAACATAAAACTTTGTCAGTAGAAGCACAAAGTTTATTAGTAATTGAACAAGCGGAAACATTTGATGATGAAGAATACGAAAATTTTGCATTCGTTAATGTGGATACCCTTGACAGTGATTAAATTAAAACAGTGCAGTGGCCAGTAGTGATTGTGATTTTTACTTATTTATTTTATTAGTCCTTAGTGGATTAGGCCTAAAGGGGAGACCACTACATAAAAAAAACGCGCATAGTTCTTAACCTCTATGGTGGTGTGGAATAGAGAACAAAATTTGAAATTGCGACCAAATCGCAGAAAATCGCAACCCGAGAATAGGCGCTAAATTAGGACAAATATACGTACTATGCATACATAGAATCAATTGGCTAGTAAACTTTTTTATGAAAATGTCTAATTCGTAAACCATTTCGAGGAATAGGCTTAGGGAACAGATTACATTAATCAGATCTTTAGATAAGCAAGTATTTTTCAAGAAAATCGCAGAAAACCCAATGACTTTCATTTTTTAGCAAGGTTGACGTATGACGCAGCCGGATAACTTCCGGCTAGTCACATTTAATTTTTTAGGTTGGCAGCACAGCGTAGTGAATTAATATTTTTTGTTTGGTAGCGCTAACTAAGCGCTTCACGTACTTGTCACCCATGTCAAATGTCATCTCTGTTCAAGTAAACATAACCTAATTATATTCATTCATACATTATAATGAAGAAGCGGTGTCCAATTATTGAAAAATCAGATGTAAACGGATGAAGAGACTGCAGTAAAGTCCAATAAACAGGCCAATATGCAATAGATACGAGAAATGGGGTACCTAAATATTTGGCGATTGTAAACAAACAAGAAACCAATTCGCGGGTAGCGGTCCATCTTGACTTTGACATTTGACACTGACATAATTATATATTTTTTAATACCTTAGTAAATTTTGCTTTCTTGCAGTTCGAAATGGCCATTATAGCTGCGTGACGTCATCACTATAAAATCTTTAAAATTAAATAACAAAATAAATATAATTTTAAGAATTTTTTCGTTTAAATTGTATCTCCGAAATAGTCTATTCTATCAATAAAATATATAATATACACAATTAATTTTTTAGTTGACTAGCCAATTCTTTGAGAAAATTTGAGAATTTCGAGATTTTCACATTTTTTTCTTTTGCTTCATACAAAAATTACTTTGGATATTTATAACTCCGAAAATACTAAGTTATCTGAACGACCCTCATAGAAATAATTCCTTATAATTATAGTTGCAAAACTTCTGAAAAATTCGGAATAATTCCGGAATACTTCTGGGAAAGTTTCTTTACATCAGAATTATTCAAAATAAATTTAATCAAGTTTTTTATTTATTTTGTTGAAAAATCATATTTTGTATCTCACGTCGATCGCCGCCGAGTCGTGAGTGCAGGCGGTGCGGGGTGCGGTAAGAAGGGAGATGCTTCCCGGAGAAGTTTTCCCCCGCGCAAGAAAGATTCGTACCCCGCAATTGAATGTTTCCGAATATTTCGCCAGAATAATTCAATGGTAATAAACGTGTTTGCTTGTGCTATGGCGAGTTAATTATTGTTCAGTAGCATTTAAGTAAGTAAAATATAAATGTTTATTTTATTATACTTAAATGGGATTGATTATATGTTGATATTTTTATAAATAGATACGTTAGCCTGCGATTAACAGGATTTTTATTCTTTTGTTTTAGGTAGGTACCTACTTATTTCGAAATCGAATGCTATAAATGTCAGTTGTGCAATATAAAAAACCAGGCCTAGCATATTTGTTTTTTTGAAAAAAGGTTACCTATGTTTTTGGTTAGTTTGTATGAAGCTCTGTGTAGCGTGCGTGCAGGCGGTGCGGGGTGCGGTAAGAAGGGAGATTTCCCCCGCGCAAGAAAGATTCGTACCCCGCAATTGAAAGTTTCCGACCAGAATAATTCAATGGGAATAAACGTGTTTGTTTATGCTATGGTGAGTTAATTATTGTTCAGTAGCATATAAGTAAGTAAAATATAAATGTTTATTTTATTATACTTAAATGGGATTGATTATATGTTGATATTGTTATAAATAGATACGTTAGCCTGCGATTAACAGGATTTTTATTCTTTTGTTTTAGGTAGGTACAAACTTATTTCGAAATCGAATGCTATTTTTATAAATATCAGTTGTGCAATAAAAAAAACAAGCCTAGCATATTTGTTTTTTGAAAAAAAAATATCTATGTTTTTGGTTAGTTTGTATGTAGCTCTGTACGCATCGCGAGTATTCGCGTAGTATAATAATTCCCAACTTCCAAGCGCGAAATAGGTAGTTAGGTCGATATTCCTCGTTATATTTGACTGTTGAAATATTCCCAAAGTTTCGGAATAATTCCGAAGTATTCGACGGGAATGATTCGGAATTTTTCCCGCCAGCATCTATACTTATAATCGATAGATAAATCCAACACAATATTTAAAATTTCAGAAGAAACTTTTTTTTTCAAATGCTAAGTCCTTTACCGGCCCGTTTCAGCCCACTGTGCGGGACGGATGGGAGTTACTCGACTCGCGCGACATTTATCTCCTAAGTACGCGACTTGATCGGTATATTATGATGTCTTTAGCAAGGAGTGGATTGCCCTCCTGGTTAGCAAGCTGGTGGCAAGAGGAAAAAATGAAATGAAAACCTTGGGTTTGAACAATTTATTACATATAGTTTCACATTTACGCCTCCTTCTTGGTGTCCGTCTTGCCACCACGAATTCTTCCAGTTCTTCGCGCAGCGATAAGACCCACCTTGCGACCTGCCGATGTTCCTCTCTTGACAGTGGAAGCCTTACCTGAAAGAAATAACAGTTTTGTGATTGATTGTCCAATTTTCTTACAACATTCTTATTTTTAACTTTTCCTCTCGAGGGTAGAAATGGGAGCAATTTACGAGAAATGTATTGTAAGGACAACAAAAATAACCAATTTATAATACACTAATTTAAGACCGAAAGTATGAATAGTAGATTATTACAATACATACGGGTATGATATGTATAGATTGAGCTGAACACAGGCCCTTTAAAATCTGTGGACGCGGCCAACACGCGTGCGCGATTAGGATCGGTAAAGGATTCCAATTTCAAATTTGTTTGTTTTTAAAAAATGTCTGAAAATGTAGCGATGCTATAGAAAATTTTAGTTTTTTATTTTTCTAATTTTATGAGATTAGATAAAGTAGTGTCTTACATTACTCGTGTAATGGTATAAAAAGTAAACACAAGGGATCCCTTTGAAACTCGAAAGCATGTCTGTCCGTCATAAATGCAAAATTATATGTATGTTGATCAGTGTTAGAAAGGGTGAGCCAATAATTAGTCATGAAATATCACGAAATGTAACATCGAAAAGTCGCTTGCTCATTTCGATGATTAAACCTAACCTAAAATGACTCTTCCATAGTCTGTTCCATGACCAGTGTTTTTTTTTTGGTGGTGAAGTGTGATTTTACGTTTGTGATTTCCCAGATGTGGGCAATAAAGTTATATTGTATTGTATTTTTCAGAAAAGTCTAACTTCGGAAATATCGCCCGCAGGATAAATGGTCACATGACTAAGTGATGCTTAAAATGATCCCCAAATCCTGGCATCATAACACCCTAACCAATATTTTTAATATGGTTTTAACATCACTAAAAAATCTCTCATGTTCAGGGCCTAGACAATAGATTTGCATTCCATGAATATACTCGAGTCTACTACATTAAAATAAATTTTAGATTAATGGGTTATTGGTTTGCTTCAGAGTCCAGGGTATCCCACGTTCAAGTCTCCACTTCACCTAGTCCTCATCATCCTTGACAGAGATCATTTTGTATCAACTATGATAGTAATCAACTTTTTTTGAGTAAGATTTTTCATCCCACTGTGGGGCCAGCTATCTCCTTCCAAATCTTTTTGTTCAACATCAAAATTTCATAATGATAATGATTCAAATTGATCTTAATCAAAGTTTTATGTATTATTATTAGATCTGTCAGTTTAATCTAACAAATATGTTGACATTAACTCTGCTAAAAACTAAACTAACACTGTTATAATCCTTCAATATGTTTTTGTTATACATTTTTGATTTGCACTCTACTTACCAATATGTTGATGGTTACCGCCACCATGAGGATGCTCAACAGGGTTCATGGTAACACCTCGTACATAAGGCCAACAGTTACGCTTCACCTTGTATTTGTGATAGGCACGACCAGCTTTCAGTATGGGCTTATCAATACGTCCACCTCCAGCAACAATACCTAAAATGTGATAGGTACATACATTAACATTGTCATTAAAGCAACAATGCTTTTAATGTATAAAAGTATCTTCAGAAAGAGCCTCTGTGTAATCATAGATTTCTTCAGAGTAGGTAAGATAAAATTCATCACATTTTTTCCATTTATTTTCAATTAGCCTCGGTTTTAGATTAATATCTCAGCTCAAACTACAAGACAAAACATATGTTAGACTGCAGTGTGACCTCTGTTGTTGTACAGGGAAAGCAGACCAACAGCAACATGACCCATAGTGTGTTAGTGGATAACACTTGTCATATTTTTCAGGCTGCATTAAGCATTTGACACATCCTATCAATTCCCACATGGCAATGACAGCCAGGGCCAACACCATAACATGAAAAAAAAATTTCACTTAACCAATCCAATACAGGCCACTTTTCATGAGCAATTGACATGCATAATCATTGAAAATATTTACACCGCACTCTGCCATAGGGATTCTCATTTTTGTTGTACAACTTAATCATTTATGTAACAAGGTATAATTAATTATTATTACTCACCAACCATTCCTCTATTGCTTGAGGGTAGAACTTTCTTGGCACCAGAGGGTAACTTTACCCTGGTACGTTTGGCATCTGGATTGTGCCCAATGATAGTAGCAAAGTTTCCAGAAGCACGAGCCAGTCGGCCTCTGTCACCCATTTTCTCTTCCAGATTGCAGACAATTGTCCCTTCAGGCATAGCTCCCACAGGCATCACATTTCCTGTGACATATTAAAAGATATAAAATTTTCTATTTTTTCTATAAATACGATCAACTTAAGTCCCCATCATAAGAAGCTGTAAATTTATGTAAACAAATGCTCAGGGGTTTGCAACATTTGAATGAAAGAAAATAATTTAGAGACTGCCATAGACAAGCCAAATGTTTACTTTCACTGAGCAAGACTTGATACTGTACATTGGAATTGGTTGTTAGTTTCATATTACCTGTATAGCAATTGAAGTCAATTGTATTTGGTAAACTCATAATATTGTCGTTAGGTAACCACCCACTGAGTAGAAATTAGTTTGTTTACTAGATTTATACCTGCTCGTGATGGCGACTTTATTTTTAGGAAGATTTCAAATATAAACTCAGCCTTCCAAATCATTCATTCAAATACATCTTGACATACCAACTTCGAGGGTAGCCTTCTTTCCACAGTAGACAAACTGGCCAGTGTAGAGTCCTTCAGGAGCAATAAATAATTCCTTGCGTGTCTTGAACTTGTATGGGTCACGGAAATGGACCACTGCCAAAGGAGCACCTCGTCCAGGATCATGGATAATATCCTAAAAAATACGTAACATTAATAAAATTAAAGCTACACCATCCCGTTGTAACGAAGACAGTTAGGAAATAGGCACCTTATGTAGAAGGTGCCATTATAAAACAAAACAATGTGTCATTGATTACTTTATTATAAATGCTGCACAGTTAAACCAAACAAAACAGATTTTAGGAATAACAACTCTCCTACTGAACGTTGACTTCAGGTAATGGGCTGCACGATACATGGAAGTAAGGCAAACAGGTTATCTACAACATACCTACCTTTACTACACCCTTAATATATCCATGGCGCTCAGCATAATCCAAAGAGCGAAGTTTGGGGGCGCCTTTTCTTTTCTTAGTATGTGATACGAAGACTGAGCCGGCACCTTTACGTTGAGCTCGAATCACCCGACCCATGGTTAGATCCCTCTCTGAAAGTGTTGACACAAATTATACTTAATCAAAATAAGGGAAATCACGATCGATCTATTGTAAGCACTTATTTATTTCATAATTTGCAAATAAAATAATGTCGATTACAAGACGATAATTATAGATTAAAAAATGTAGTCGAAAAATTTTACGCACATTTCAAGAGGTATCACTACAAAAGAGACAGAAACTAGAAATGTTGCCAGATCATCAGTAGTAAAAAGTTACCAAAGATATTTGGAAAAGTTACCATTTTATAGCCAACTAACGGTATTTGCCTAAATATTTGTCGTTGAGTGTTTTTACAAAATGATGATGATGATGCCTTCCAGTCCAGACCGATATCGGCCAAGGCGACTGTTATGTACACTATGATGTGAGCTACGTTGTGTAGCTCTTTTATGCGCTCGTTGGTGGCTGCAATATTCAACTTATGGCTGGTTTACACACGATCCAGTGGTTTCACGGGCACGAAATCAACCCCATAAACGCAAACAATTTACTCACATATTTAAATAATTGTTTGTATGTGTGTGTCCTTGAAAGCACTGGATTGCCGCCACTGGATCGTGTGTAAATCAGCCTTTCTTAATAAACGTGCGCATACATTGCGGACACGTTAGTTTACCGTCAATGTAATTACCTATAATTTTTAACTGTTGGAGGTTTGTTTTTAAGATCGTCACGTTTCATATCCAGTTCGGATAAACTCATAATATAGCCCGACAAGGAAAATAAAAACCCTGCATTGACTTCGCTACTGATCGTGATCGCCTATAAGCGGCAACATATTGTTTATGTGTCATGCATGGTCCTAGTACCTATATTAATCAGGACTGAGCTATTTGACCTAACACCCGAGCAGAAAAAAATATCTTATAGTGGAGGAACCTATCTCTTTTTAATAGGGTAACCATGATAATGTTTTTAATTGGGACAAACTATTTATAATTTCGTATATCACTTAAGGAGCTAGCCAGATAGGTTAGCGGGACGAGGTTGTTGGACTAACTTGAATTGGTCACCACTTGGCGTATCATGTTAAGCTATTGGTCCCGTCCCCGGGCTGTTATCACAACATTAAAGTGGTTTGATTCGTATCTTCGCGGTCGTTCGCAGTGTGTTCGCCTCGGCGAGACACTTTCAGATTGGTGTGATCTCAAGACGGGTGTTCCTCAGGGTGGTGTTCTTTCTCCATTATTATTTTCTACCTTCATTAATGCAATTACTAATATTCTTACCTGTCATTTTCATTTATATGCCGATGACTTACAGCTGTATCGCCATTTTCCTCTATCTGATCTCCATGTAGCCATCGATGCCATGAATAATGACCTCCAAACTGTCAGCGAGTGGGCTAAATCATTTGGTTTTAAGATTAATCCGAAAAAATCCCAGGCTTTGCTCGTGGGCAGTACATACATGGGTAGAATGATTGATCATTCCTCACTTTCTCCTCTAATTATCGATAATTATCCTATTGCTTCTACAGAACAGCCAAAAACTTAGGGATAATTATGGATTCGTCATTGAGTTGGACTGCACAGTATCTGATATCAGTCGTAAAATATTTTACTCCCTTCATTGTCTCAAATGTCTTCAATATTTCAAACCAAAATTTCACTCTGTCACTCTCTTTTATTACCTTTGCTAGACTATGCAGACGTGTGTTATCTTGATGCCACTGAGGAGCAGCTTAATAAACTGGAAAGACTGCAAAACCTCTGTATCCGCTTCATCTTCGGTCTTAGGAAATATGACCACGTCTCTGAGTTCCGCAAACAACTCGGTTGGCTCCCAATCCGATATCGTCGGAATACTAGAATCCTCTGTCTTCTTTTTAATGTTCTATTCAATCCCTTATACCCATCCTATCTTCGTGAGCGTTTTTTCTTTTTTAGTCCTACAGGAGAACTTTGTAGATCACACCGTAAATTTATCCCTACTTTTCCTCCTCATAGCACTGCCTCATATTCTCATTCTTTTTCTGTTCAAGCAGTCAGGTTATGGAATACTTTACCACCTAGCGTTCAAGAGTCCCAAACTCTGTCCACATTTAAGAAGCGAGTAAGAGATCATTATTTCTCCTTAAACTCATAAATCGTATTATATATATTATTTATATATATTAGTAGGTATATTTATTGTATTTATTATTTAGTTTATTATACATATAGTATTATAAAATAGGTTTAGATTGAGCCTATTACTTTTGTATTTTTTTTTTCATCTTTTCTTGTACGCCTCTTTGCCTCTTTCTTTCGTAGTTCCTGTCGCGGGTCTGCTGGAAGAAATTTCTTTAGAAATAAGTAGAACCCTTGTACACAGTTTTCTAATGTTAAGTTTCCAATGTATATTTACAGCGTGTACATGAAATAAATAAATAAACATTGTTGGCTATAGCTACTAACCTCAAGGACCAAAATTAAATGATCACTAATCACGATCGTGTCTATTGATCGGTTTCATGCAAATAGAAATCAGAAAATGGGGATACGTGGAGATGAAAACGACACAATTAGTCTCTGCAGCGCTATGTCGAGCGCGCGAGACCAATTATTAATATAAAGTTCACCGATTACTCCGCCAATTGTGGATCGATTTTTATAATTTTTTATTTATTCGTAAGGGCATATTCCCGAAATGGTCCCATTGTTCACCAGATCAGGATCTGATAATTAGAGCCCAGGAAAACCGAGGGCAAACTTCAACTTTTTTAGGCACGCGTCACATATCCATATTCCATACTTTCCATACTAATATTATAAATGCGGAAGTCTGTCTGTCTGTCTGTCTGTTACACTTTCACGGTATGAATATAAAGACCCGGGGTCAAACGTAGACTACTTTTTGACGCAGGCGGAGTTGCGGGAAACAGCTAGTTTCATATTTTTTGATGCTAGTCAAGTCTTTACGTCCAGTAGTCACCATAATATGTTTTTGAGCTGATGAGGAGTAGGAGGATATTTTTTTGTATCTTCATCTTATTACTAAGGTTATTCAGTTTGAAAAGGAACTTCCCCGATGGTCTGGAAGTCATCATATCAGGTCTCGATGATGATGGAATCTAAGGGAAATCGAGAGAATTTTTCAGATTTCACTACGATTTAGGTATTAATATATACTGTCTCCTTGGTCCAGTGGTCACCGTGGTTGCCGGTGAAGATTATTTGATCTTAAAGAAAAATAATCCTGAAGACCCTACTATTGGAGTAGTCCCAGGTGATTTATAATTTTATAAGTATAAAAATGACTACAGCCAAATATTTTATTTACTATAATAATAACTAACTATAATAATAATGCTTGATTAGTGAGGCATTTCGTAAGAAGAAATCTGTTATCCTTTCGGCCCAATACGAAGTAAATTACATTTCCCATACATTTGACATAAGCAATATTACTAGGTTTTTGTAATAAAGACGATATTTTTTATAATTATATCTTTTTATAGAAAACTAGCTGTTTACTGCAGCTTCGCCTGCGTCAAAAAGTAGCCTATGTTTGACCCCGAGTCTTCAACTATATTCATACCAATTTTCATCAAAATCCGTTCAGCGGTTTGGCCGTGAAAGCGTTACAGACAGACAGACTGAAAGACAGATAGACAGACAGACTTTCGCATTTTTAATATTAGTATGGATGGATGGATGAAGAAGGCAAGGCGGTCATCTTCTGGATCACAATACAAATATTTTGTCCCAGATATATATTTACAGAGATATGAAAGAAAAAACATTTTTAGAATTACTTCAGGTCAAAGTTCTAGTGAATAGAGAAACATAAAAGAAATGGGACCAATTTGGAAACTGTTTGTGTGTGTGTGTGTCATACATGTGTGCCCTGTCAAATAGTGCTGAGCTGAGCAATGTCGACATCACTGTGATCGATTTTCTTAACGACATTGCCAAATTTAGTATGCAGTATTTTTTTTGGATAAGTTAGAGTAAATGACATAATAAACATGCTACTTTAGTATTTTTATTATTAACGAGCACTCCGACTCGACTTCCAATAGGTGGACAATAATTAACTTTACTTTGTTATAATTTTGGGACCAGTGGCCGATTCTCGCTCTACTGGAAACTGTATTGAAAGTGTTTACTACATATAGTTGAATATATTTCGGAAAACCATTCTTCTCTGCCAACCATTTTAAGCCATTTTTCGCAAATATCTAAATTAGATAGAAATCTCAAAGGTAGGTATTTAATAGAAATTGTAATATTACAATGACGGGGGTTTCAGTAGAAATCCGCCATATTTTATCGCGATATCTCAAATTAGACTATATCTCTAAAGGCGTGAGAGTTTTCGAGAAATATCGAATTCGAGTTATTTAAGAGACGCGAGAATCATTTAACCGCGTTTGTAACGGAATTTTTATTCATAAACCGTGTCGGATTGTTAAATTTTAAATATAGAGGTACGTTTGATACCAGTAGGTAGATTTTTATTCCTCCTTAGCGTTTGGGTGCAATACTATCGATATGATGTTTGACAGCATCGATGTCAATCTCTAAACTTCAAGAATTAGGTTAGAAATTGTGAAAATTTACGTATTTATTTTTAACCAAATTTGAATTCATGCTTTTTACACAATGACGTGATACAACTACATGATATTTCTCATATATTAGTGCGGAAAAACTATCGAAACAATTGGCTAGTAAACTTTTTCATGAAAATGTCTAATTCGTAAACCATTTCGAGGAATAGGCTTAAGTAACAGATTACATTAATCAGATCTTTAGATAAGCAAGTATTTTTAAAGAAAATCGCAGAAAACCCAATGACTTTCATTTTTTAGCAAAGTTAACGTATGACGTAGCCGGATAACTTCCGGCTATTCACATTTAATTTTTTAGGTTGGTAGCACAGGGTAATGAATAAATATTTTTTGTTTGGTAGCGCTAATTAGGCGCTTCACGTACTTGTCACCCATGTCAAATGTCATCTCTGTTCAAGTAAACATAACCTAACTACATGTTCATTACATTCATTCATACATTTTAATGAAGAATCGGTGTCCAATTATTGAAAAATCAGATGTCAACGGATGAAGGGGCGGCAGTAAAGTCCAATAAACAGGCCAATAAGCAATAGATACGGGAAATGGGGTAGATACCTACATAATTGGCGATTGTAAACAAACAAGAAACCAACTCGCGCCTCGCGGTCCATCTTGACTTTGACTTTTGACACTGACATACATATTTTTTAATACCTTAGTAATTTTTGCTTTCTTACAGTTCGAGGTGGCCATTATTGATTCGTGACGTCATCACTATAAAATCTTTAAAATTAAATAACAAAATAAATATAATTTAAGAATTTTTTCGTTTAATTTGTATCTCCGAAATAGTCTATTCTATCAATAAATTATATAAAATACACAATTTATTTTTTAGTTGACTAGCCAATTATGAAATCATGGATTTGTAGTGATAAACTTTGATGGTACTTATGTGTAAAATGTGAAATTATGTGGGTTTTATTTATTGCTTGAGTTACATTTAGGCACTGCAGATGAAACCATAAATATGCGCTTCTACTGAACACTTTTTTAACACTTTCGACTAGATACTTTGTTTATAATTTATATATTTGTTTTTAAGAAGAAATCCGTAAGGCTGCTATGGGACATTATTGTGTATATGAAATGAAAACTATATATTTCTCTTTCGCATTTCCCGTCTTTTGGATCCATAGTCTAAGGTTTCGATATTATCGATAGTGTAATTAAGGCGATAGTATCGTATATTGATACTATTGATTCTATCACACTTTGATACTTTCGATAGTATCACGTAAATATTATCGATAGTATCGTCGATAGTTCGATACTATCGTCATATAGTTCAACTGATTTTCGAGGTCATGATACTATCGATAGAATTTCGCTATCGCAACAACGCTACCGTCTAGTTGTTTCTGTGCCGTCGAAGTGTACACACGTTTTGCGCCTTGCACGTACGGAAATAGTGTTGCCACTCGATAGTCGGGCAAAAACGATAGTATCGATATTATTATTACTGTCGGTAGTTAGATTTAATAGTATCGCAACAAACAATACTATGGATAGTCTCGATAGTTTAATACTCAAAAACAATACTATCGATAGTAATATCATATCGATAGTAGTTCTTTATCAATCGTATTGCATGAAAAACAGCAATCGTTAACTGATTTTCGGGATCAACTATCGATAGTCAAACTATTGATGGTCCGGCAACGCTATACTGAAGCAATATGGCAAATGGGCCCCATTTTTTAAATGTATGATTCACCCAAAATCGGTGAGTCGGATGATTTTCGTTTGATATCGAATGTTTTCATTCGACATGTGCATCATACATTCATAAATAGGGTTCGTCTGGTGCGGTTCGACGTCCACGCGATCGACTCTTTGCGGCACCGCATAAGGTTCGACATCGAACCGTCGAACCGACAATAAGAATGTTTGCCGGATATTGCGCTACACGCTCGAACATTGCTTCGAACCGCACTGTTCGGCCGCAAAGGTTTGATCGTCTGTAAGCACTTTAAATGTGGGCCGCCTTATTGAAGATCGTATCGCAATGACAATCCGGCTAGTCGTTGAACCACCACATTTCAAAACGGCCCGGTTTTGATAACAGCTAGCCATAATTTAATACTGCTGATTATGCAATCCGACTGCGACAGATACATCATAACATCAAATCGATACGTATCGCGCATACCGTTGTAGCGTTGCCTAACTATCAATAGTTGACAGTAAACAGACGGAACATAAGATAATAGATAAACTTATGTAGCAAGTAATTGTTGTTATCCTTTTCTCATGTATTCGGATCTATATGGCGATATCTCTTTTTTACACATGTAGCAACATTCACTCACACATAGATATTATGCAAAGCGTGGCAATTTTTGGCCGTGACGCCATTTTATAAGCTACGTTGTTGGATCGGTGAATACTAAAAATAATAGAGTAGAATACCGTATAAATGATCTCAGATCATGCACTCCACACAACATTCATACATTTCTTGAAATCATGGGGAGCATTATCGTAAACATCTTACCCTAGACTAGATACAGCCCAGGCTGGGACGGGCGTGGTCCATTTATGGGCCACTGTCCGATTTGGGGGGGGGTGGACGAAAGGCCAACGGTCGGGGTCGAAAGGCCATGGCTGGAGGGCGTCGTGGTAGAATGCTAACGCGACCCCATGGCGCCCTCAACAGCCGGTGCGGAAACGCCGGAGGGGTTTTAGTGGGTAGTCCAGCCACTTTGTCTGGGAGTCCCACACTCAGTGCGTAAATTCATCTCCCCTCCGTTAACAAAAAAAAAAAAGATACAGCCCAGGCTGCATAGTTTTGCATGTGTGTGTTTTTGCTACGCTAAGTAATAGCATACCTTCCGTCTTTTTACGTCTTATATGTCTGTCGGTTTTTCACTGTTGATTAACCTATCGATATTGCCAAAACTATAGATAAAGTTATGCATATCGATAGTATTCGGTATTCGACTATCGATCGAACGGCGACACTAGTGGTCACGTTGCAAGCGGCGTGGAGCAAAGCAGAATTTCATTTGACAATTCTCTGGTGGTTTGGTTTTGCGTTTGGAATTGACTTTGTTTTCATATGTTATAAAGCAAATACGTTACTTACCTTCGAGACTTACAAGGTATTTTATTAGTTCTAGTTTTTACTTTAATATAACGTTACTAGAAGTTGTAAAATTTACCACGATTTGCATGGTGGTTATCTAAGTTTGTATTGTTTGTGTTGTGTGTGATAGATAGTCTAAACAAATAATAGATTTAGACTTTCTACATACTTGATCAAGTGTTAAAACAAGGTAAGCTATGAATTCTTTATACACAATTATGAACACATTTAAGTAGTTACGTCTACATTGTTCGCTGGGTACTTACCTAATTATGTAGGTAATAGCAAGTATGCTAGTGGTAGTGTAAAGGTACCGTAGTTATTAGAATACATAAAATAATTATCTACAGTTAAAACTTCAATGGACAAAACCTCTTAAGTTTTAAACTTAGACTATGGATCCAATAGATGGGAAATGCGAAAGATAAATATATAGGATATGCGTATGTTAAAACAAGATAGAGAGAGCCATTAGAGTTACACACATTATTATTACCATTTCATATAGACACTATAGGCCCATAACAGCTTACAGATTTCTTTGTCAACAACAAATATTTAAATTACAAAGTATCTAGTTAAAGAAGTTTTCAGTAGAAGTGCATAATAATAGTTTCTTGTGCAGTGTCTAAATGTAACTAAACTAGGTATAATAAATCCACATAATTATACATTTTACACGTAAGTACCACAAAAAGTTTATTACTGTATAAATCAATGATTTCAAAATTGTTTCAATAGTTTTTCTGCACTAAAACATGAGAAATATCATGTAGTTTTATCACATCGATAGTATTGCACCCAAAACGCTAGGAAGGAACAAGTACCTACCTGCTGGTATCAAACATCCTATACATTTATATTCAACAACCCAGTCTAAAAATTTTATGAAAAAAATCTACTATAAACCTGGGTAATGATTCTCGCATCGTCATGGTGCTCATTAAAAATACTACTAAATACTAACTAAAGTAGTATTAAATTTTATTTTAACTTATCCCAAAGACTACTGCATTCTTAATTTGTCAATGTTCTCAAGTTAAGAAAATTGATCATGGTGATGTCGACTTTGCTTGGCTCAGCACTATTTGACAGGGCACACATATGACACACTGTTTTTAAATGGGCTACTTGACTGTATTAATATTTTGACAAGATTTTTATATGGAACAATACATAAATGCAGTAATTAGCATTTAAAGTTTTCCAATGAAGAAAAGTTGGAGCGTGGTGGGGATGTCTTGCTATCTCCTTTGTATGCACGAAATCAAGTGGCAGCGACGTCGCTCCACTATTAAGTGCGTCCTTTTCTTGTTGACAGTTTTGCCTTCCACAGGATTTTAAAGGCTTTTAATTTATTTAATATTGAACAGATTAAAAAATTCTTTCAGTTTTTGAATTCTGGGACTCAAGTTTGTGATATGAAATAAAAAATATTTTTGAGTAGAATAGTCTATTGGTCTGGTTTCTGTTACAGGTCAGCCAATGTATTGACATAGTCAAAAAAATTCTAAGTCTACAGTTTTAAATACCTTATATTGAAGGTTAAATCATTGACATAAATAAGACAAAATTTATTTAAAACAAATGATTTTATTGGAGTTTTTCTTTATTAAAATTAATATAAAAACCCCAATACACTAACTAGTTTTTAGACAGTTAGATGATCCTTGTAGCATTAAGTTCACCTAGAGATGAAAGAGACTAAGTCCTTTAAGGCTTTTAACAAGGACTAGACTCATTTAAACGCCTCACGACTAGACTAGTCTTTTAACCTTTTAGTCCTGAGTCATAAGACTAAAGACTAACAACTAGTTTTAGTCTTATTATTTTAACCTTTTAAGTTATAAGACTTAAAAGGCTTAAAGGACTTAAACGACACGCGCCTTATTAGCCTCGAGTCGCACGAGTCTTGAAGCATGTAAACAGAATGTTTTAACAAACAAATAAATTAAACTCTAAAGCAATAACATTGTTATTTATTTTTCTCTCTTTTATAGTTTCGCCAGATGTGTATGTCTGTCTTCTGCGGTTTAACTCAGTTGTAGGTAGGTACATATCACTAAAAAACTGACCACAGCAAAACTTATCAGCTATTTTAGAGGAAATTTTTCATTTCTACCTACTCGTGATTATTATTTTTTGATTGATCCGTGTTAAACATGTCATTTTATTAATTAAATACGAAATTTGTTAATTAATATTGTTAATTTATGATTAAAACATGAACAAATAAAACGTTTACTTTGTATGAAATTGTATGAGATAAATCACATCTAGAGTAGCTACATTTCACATATTGTGCTCTTAACAAGATACATACGTAAGAAAAATGAATTCCATACACGACTGGGGCGCGAGTCCTTTTACTAAGAACTATAGTCGTTTAAGTATTTTAGTCTACTTAAAGTTACAATCACCCATTATAAATAAGAAAGACCAAAATTTTCATTGCACCAAGCGTGAATAAATATACAGGGTTTCTCAGGCAAAGATAAAGAAGTCTGATATTAATAATAATAATTATATCTTTATTTCAGGTAAAACCCATACAGAATTACATTTATAAAAATTATTATTATTAAAGTAATTATATTGGCAACTGGTGTTAGCTTGTTAGCACCTATGGTTTTTTAAGTTTAATGTTTATTTTTCAGAATTTTATTGCACTTTTTTTTAATTTTTCATGCATCATACATATTAAAATAAATTCTCTGGGTTGTGTGTCATATCCTATACAAACACTATAAATATAATCCATCGAAATTGTTTTTACCTCAGTTATCAACTCTGCATGTCCAGTCTTCACGTCATAACTTGGACATATTAAAATGCAAGTGAGTACACTAATATAAATTCAAAATTTATTATTATACAAGCCCAGGAAGATTTTGGAATTAACATGTCGAGGACTTTTAAATTACATTAAATTGTATTGTATTGTACATTTGTAAAAATAAAATCATTCATTTTTATGTAACATACTCGTAGTTACAGATCTTTACTTGGTTGATCCAAGGCACAACTATATTTAATAGACAATTTGATTATATCAATCATTTAAATATTCTTTTTTTATTGCAATAACTAAATGTATATGGGCATATATTACATGCATCGATTTTTCTGTAGAACTCCTGCTGCAACTATGATGCAGCCAATATGCACGATAGCATATTTTGTAATACAAAATTGAAGACTGACGATTTAAACACAATGAAATTATATGCTGGGAAAGAAACCATCAACAAAATCAAACATAATTCTTTGTGAGCTTACTTTTTTATTTTTATTAAAATTTAAAATATTTTGCTTTCCTCTTTCAGGAATATTGGACATTTACGTATTATTGCACTTGACAGATCGTCATTGGTCATCTACCATACATTCTCGCGTCGCCGCCGCCGGTTTGACTGTCAAGACGGGTGATACATTAAATATGTAATGGTCATAATATCTAAGTGTCTGTTTGTATGAACAGGATGGTAGTTGTTTTTTGGGTATCAGAGATATGGCGAATAATAATGGAGCAATGTTGATTCAGTACGCGACATGTGAGTGAACGCGTGATGTCTGCTGCCGCTGAGACGCTGCCGGCGCCGGCGTCAGCGTCGAGCGCCCGCCCGCACGCCTCCGCGCCGCCCGCCGCGAACGGCAAACACACCGTGCACTGGTTTAGAAAGGGATTGCGGCTCCATGACAACCCGGCTCTGAGGGAGGGACTTAATGGAGCTATTACCTTTAGATGTGTCTTTATAATAGACCCTTGGTTCGCGAGCTCATCTAATGTAGGGATTAACAAATGGAGGTTCGTCACTGTTGTTATTAGTTTTCTTTTTTGATATTTTGCTTTATGCCTTTTGTAAGAAATAAATTATTCTTTTATAGATTCCTTTTACAATGTCTAGAAGATTTGGATAGTAGCTTGAGGAAGCTGAATTCTCGGTTGTTCGTTGTTCGTGGTCAACCCGCCGATGCATTGCCCAAACTATTTCGCGAGTGGGGAACCACTGCGCTTACCTTTGAAGAAGACCCTGAGCCTTATGGTCGGGTTCGGGACCATAATATTATGTCAAAATGCCGCGAGGTTGGCATCACAGTCACATCTCGTGTATCACACACACTCTACAAATTAGATAAGTAAGTAAAATTTTTATAAAGCATGAAATTAATTAAATATGTATTGTCTATCTATTATGAAGACAGTCCCTAATAATCAGATCACCACCGCTAATCCATAAATATCATATTTCTATTCTAGAATAATCGAAAGAAATGGAGGCAAGGCGCCATTGACATACCATCAATTCCAGGCGTTGATCGCCAGTATGCCACCTCCGCCGCCGGCCGAGGCCACAATTACGGCGCAGACGCTGAGCGGTGCCACCACCCCCTTGTCGGGCGACCACGATGACCGCTTCGGTGTCCCTACACTTGAAGAACTCGGTCGGTATTCTCCAGAAGCCACAAATAATATTTCTTCCCAAAGTTGTCCACTCTATTACACACTTTGTTTAATTTCAGGATTTGATGTCGAAGGTTTGAAACCTCCAGTCTGGATGGGAGGCGAAAGTGAAGCCTTAGCTAGATTGGAAAGACATTTGGAGAGGAAAGCTTGGGTTGCGTCTTTTGGTCGCCCTAAAATGACACCACAATCGCTGCTTGCCAGTCAAACAGGACTATCTCCTTACTTGAGGTAGTATTGAGTTACATATTTACACAACCAATAAAAAATTTCTTTATATACCTATATGTAAAAAAAAATTGGGTTTGCTGGGTCACATACACAGGAGTTCGAAAAGTGTAACTTGGGTTTGCTGGGTCACACACACAGGAGTTCGAAAAGTGTAACTCACGCAAAATATGTGAGACAAATGACTAATTTTATTGATGTCAGCGAGATACTAAAACATTAATTCCCATGTAATCGAAACTTCGTCATCTTTTCAAATATTCCTATTCCGAATTCTCGTTTTGAAATGCGATATAGCTTCGGCAATTTTGTTATTTAATCAGAAAAGTTTTTTATTTTTGCACCGCACACACACCAAAATAGAAAGTTTGCGAAGTCTTTGAAATTCTTCCATTTTGTTTTGAACGACCCAAGAAATGATTGAGTAAAGGTTACTGAGCTGAGTGCTGTATTGTCATGCATGTAAAAATAGGTTTATTCCACTCAAGACGTTGGACAGTTCAATCGTTGAAATAGTTTGGACTTTTCTTCTCAGTAGTTCAACTTACTACAATACCTCCGAAAGTTAAAAACAGTATTTGATTTCCTCTAATTGTTCTTCATCTTTTAAAAAAAACAGTGTATGAAGTTAAGAAATAAAAATAAAATTCAATATCTTTGCGTTTTGCTGTCTAATCTAACGCAATCAATCAATTTTTTTGTGAAAAATAGGTAAATACAGACAGATTTTAGCAACTGGAAATAAATAAGGCAAAATATTTATTTGTTTTAGATTCGGTTGTTTGTCGACAAGACTGTTTTATTATCAGCTAACAGAGCTGTACCAGCGAGTGAAGCACGTTCGACCACCTCTATCATTACACGGCCAAATACTTTGGAGGGAATTTTTTTATTGCGCTGCCACCCGCAACCCTAATTTCGACCGGATGGAAGGCAACCCTATATGCGTTCAGATCCCCTGGGAGAAAAATCAAGAAGCTCTAGTTAAATGGGCGAGCGTAAGTTTGTACGTTTGATAATGTCGTGTTGCTGTAAATAGTTTTTTTTTTTACAGGTACAACCAATAGTATTGTTATAGTCCGACCAATAAAATAGCAACCTTCGCCATATTGCGGAAAAATAATGGAACTAATTTCTTTTAATGGCAACTATATAGGTATTCATGTAACATTCCGTCTTCTTTACATCATTTGTGAAAAAGAGACAGGAGCGGCCGTTGCTTATTTTATGATGATTTCCTACGATTAACTATCAAAAATGTGGCAAAAATAATTCATTGTAATGAGAGAAAAGTGATATAAGTAAAAGATGTTATCATCATATCATACTTATCGCAAATAAAAACGAAGGACTGATTTCTATTTTTTGTTGTCATGAAATAAACAACATGTTGCCATCTAAAGGCAATCAGTAGCGACACCAATGCAAGGTTCTTATTTTCCTGTAGATTTGTATTTGGCGGTAAAGCAGTGTCCCTTTATTTGTAAAAAATGTTTCTTATGTTTTCGCGATTGTTATTCATTAAATTAAACTATTTTAATACGTCAGTCTGCCTTCGACCATAAACGCTGTAAAGTGTTTGAAACGTCAGGTGTAAATAAATAAGTAATAAACGCGATAAAACCGTATTAAAATAGTTTAATTTAAAAAATGTTTCTTCTTGATTGTACCTGTCATATTGATTTATTTTAAAGGGGCGATTACAAAAGGGGAAGTTGATTTTGTGAGGATAGTCGAATAAAACTGCTAATAATCTCTTGAAAACTTGTATTTCTGTTTACTCATCTTTTTCTCATAACTTATTCACTTTTCAACTTTATTATTTTCTTTTCGAATTTGCTGAATCAATCCAACCGGCTCATGACTGCAATCTGTCAACTTTCCAGTCCCACTTTTTAATTAGTGTTGCCACACATAATGGCACAATCATCGTTAAGATTATTTACAGATTCTTTTAAAAATATTCTTATATAATCTATCAGATCTTACAATTTGAAAATATTTTATCTATAGGGTCAAACTGGGTTTCCGTGGATAGACGCCATCATGATCCAGCTTCGGGATGAGGGCTGGATTCATCATTTAGCGCGACACGCCGTTTCTTGTTTCCTTACCAGAGGAGACCTTTGGATCTCATGGGAAGAAGGCATGAAGGCGAGTAGTTAAAAAAGGTGTTAGTTCTATACTGTCCTTAAAACTGCTGTAACTGGCGTCTATAGGCTACGTAGTGGTAGACGTTGTGTATTTTGTGATTATTTCCTATGATTTATTTCATTAAATGGCAAAAATAATTCATAGATAAAAGAGAAAAGTGATATAAAAGATGTTATCATATATAACACGAATAAAAACGAAGGATTGATTTCTATTTCATTGAATGACATTGTCAATTTTGTTGTTGACATGACACTTATAACATGTTGCCATATAAAGGCAATCGGTAGCGACGTCAATGCAGTGTTTTTCTAAGTGTATTCCGCTAATAAAATTTAAAAGACCATACAACTGATCTTCGATTATGACTCAATTACGATGCATTTTTGATATGCTCAATATTGGTATTCTGCTAACTCAATTTAATTGCAACTAAAACGTAATTGAATGGTAATAGTAGAAAAAAATGTAAATACAATAATCTGTACTCCGCTAGAGTACATAACAGATTATTGAAAAAATTGATGATTTCGATGATTTATTGATTGGCAAAATTTTCCAGTTGCAGTTCAATGGCATGCCTATGGAATACGATTGGTTTTAAAATTAGTAACAGAATATCAGAAACGTCAAAAATTGCCATTGCGATCCAATTACGATTCAATTGTGCACTATGTAAAATAAGAGAATTGACACCCTGGTCGAGCTATACAGTACATTTTATCCATCTGACCTCTTACATCGGATTGTTCAGCAAGTAAGGTGGCCGTTCATTTCCTTATTATATATTTATTCAGGTATTCGATGAACTGCTCCTGGACGCAGATTGGTCGGTGAATGCTGGCATGTGGATGTGGCTGTCCTGTTCTTCGTTCTTCCAGCAGTTCTTTCATTGTTACTGCCCTGTCCGCTTCGGCCGCAAGACTGATCCTAACGGCGATTTTATTAGGTATGCTCCCTGGACCTTAATTTTTGATTTTGTTTTGAATTCACTCGGGGACAGCGTGGCTATTTGTTGAAAATATTTATTCAACTGTATTGAACGACATTATCTAAGTAATCCCTGTAATCTCTTTAAGTCACCATGACTACATTTTTTAATAAAGAAAGCGGGAATTCTTAAAGACAAGAACTTGTTCATTCAACGGATGTAACAGCCTCAATGCGAATTGGGTTGACGACAAGGTTCAAAAATTGTAAAAGTAATATGATCGCATGATAGCATACATGTATTTAAATTTGCACTTTGAAGTTTTGCACTACTTATAGAAAACTAGCTTTTTCCCGCAGCTCCGCCTGCGTCAAAAAGTAGCCTATGTTTGACCCCGGGTCTTTAACTATATTCATACCAAATTTTATCAAAATCCGTCTAGCGGTTTGGCCGTGAAAGCATAACAGACAGACAGACTTTCGCATTTATTAAGTATGGATATAAAGTGAAAAAAAAATATTATTTTCGATGAACACATAAAAAAATAAACAAACTTTCATTTGGGAACTATTTTATAATAATAATATTTTTATTGATTTATATAAACGCAATATTTAAGGTAGTTGTCGAATAAATATAGTCTCACCCTTGTAAATTACGTAACCGTTTAGGTTCCATTAGGTAGTATTGAGCGTTTGATATCATCCAAAATACACATGAGTTTACCTTCGTCATATCTCAGTTAGCTTAAGTTTTGTCGATGTGTTTTTTATAGTGCTTTTCTAAATTAGAAAATTATTTGTCTTGCCTATTCAATACGCAGCACTTAAATTGAGTAGGAAATTGTGACTCCGAATTACATTTATTGGTGTTCTAGTGAACATTATCCTAATCCTATTCTAACTAATATCACAACCAACTTCATCTACATAAGCATAACATATTCGCTGCCAATAAATTATAACAATGCATTTTCAATTGTTAACTACGCACATACATACACTTCACTTCGATGAGCCCGCTGCAGGCCGCAAGGAAGCTGCAGCGCAACCTGGATGCCTTGCCCGATTGGCTCTCAAAATGGAGACTCTCTGTGAACGTCGGCACATCGCAGGCCCAATAATAACAGGATACCGTGCTCGGTGGAGCACGCTCGCCTTCGAAGAGGCCAACGACCTGACCGACTGCTCCATCGTCCCAAAGGCGATTGTGAATGATGTTTATTTATTATTCTTACACACAGTTAAAAATACATTGATAATGTTGCACTGAGCAAATTTGGTTTTTCCGAACATTGTTGTTCATGTGGTTTCGATTTCGTGCTTCAGTCGGGCGTTGGGCGGAGTCCGTTCTAACATAAAATCATCCTTCAAATTAATGAGTCATGATTTCATTAACTAATTTCAATTAAGTGAATATGCTATGCGCGAGCGCTAAGCTATCTTAAACATGATTTTAACATATTATATTGTTTTAGACGGTACATTCCCGCTTTGAAGAATATGCCGACGCGGTACATCCATGAGCCGTGGGTGGCGCCCCAGTCGGTGCAGCAAGCGGCGCGATGTATCATCGGCCGCGATTATCCGATGCCTATAGTTGACCACATTAAGGTCTCGCAAATAAACATCGAGCGGATCAAGCAAGTGTATTCTCAGTTGGCGAAATACAAACCACAAGGTATTTTTACACTTTCTACAGATGAATTTATGGTTTCATTGAGGGATGTCACATCGAGGAGTGTATACTTGGCAGTTGTAAATACACGCATTTAAATATGTTTGGAAAATTATTACGATATAGGTCCTAGATTAGGCAGTAGTAGTTATTACAATGGAGCGACTACCATCTGACCTCCGTTACCATTTTAAAGGAAAAGCTGACTAATATGATCACGATGTGCTTTAACGACAACGGTGGCAGACGGAAGTGACGGCACTGGTGATGTGCCGCTGGAAATATTACTAATTTACGGGTTGAATTTTCCAATGTTACCCAAAGGTGCCGGAAGCATTGGGAAATTGACGGGAATATTGACGGCACCATTCGGAAACTTACTAAAATTGACGGGAACGGCACATGACTAAACGGCTTAACGTGCCCACCTAAGCAAGGAATCATCTTCATTATCAGACAATCAGATAATTGAAGCCTGCAATGGTGCCGAAGTGCAGTCCGTCGCATTTCACAATTTGATGGTTTTATATATCTTCTTCATCTTAGTGTGTATTCCTAGTTGCGTCGTTAGCTTACGCTTCGGAGCCTAGGGTACGCTGTAAGTCATGATCCTAGATTTGGCGGTAATGGTTATTACAATGGAGCGACTGCCATCTGACCTCCGTAACCCTTTTTACATGGAAACCAGGCCAACAGGACATGACTCGAGGTGTGTTAGTGTCTAACACTGTCAGAATTTTTCAGGCTGCCTAAAGGCATCTGACACAGCCTCACGAGTGCTATCTATCGATAACAACCGGTCGCTGACTGTTAAGGAAATAACAATGGCACTCAATTGTTATCTACGTCGAGAGACGTTAGCTAAAATGTTAACGTGCCTTCCGAAGCACGGAGGAGCTCGAGATAGAAAATTCCACTAAATGGCGACCAATCCAATAATTGTCGCGTCTCGTCGCTTGACACGAGCATTCGCTACGGATACGCGGGTCGCGCTCGACTATCGAGCTCGCGGTTTTATATGTATTATAAATAACGATAATTAAAACGTCAAATTGTAATTATACTACACTGTTCAAATTATTTCGATAATTTATAATCTCTATAGCAAGATCACAGAAGTCGACCCAAGCCACACACAGTTGATCGTTTTCCTGCCATCTTACCATACATAAAGGGAGTCACGGACAAGATTGGTAACATACTTAGGCGAGCTTCAATCAAGACCTATTACAAGCCGCATAAGAAAATAAACCAATTTTTAAGACCTGTAAAATCCAATATCCCATTGCAAGATGCTGGAGTTTATAAAATTGACTGTGACTGTGGTTTATCATACATTGGGCAAACAAAGAGAAGCATTAATACTCGTATAAAAGAACATATTGCTGACATGAAAAATAGACGCTCAACCAAGTCTGCAGTCTGTGAACATGCTCTAGACAAACCCAACCACTATATGCGTTTTGATAATCCTCAAGTCCTTGCAAAGGAAAACAGATTCATTCCAAGGATGTTACGTGAAGCTATTGAAATTAAAAAACATCCTAATTTCAATAGAGAGGATGGATGGCAGGTACCGCCAGCTTGGGACCCAGTCATTAACTTAATAAAATTGCAAACTCGGAAGCAGACTGCAAGACCCTTAGATACTGTGAGCCAATACTGCGTGAATCGGAATAGTTCCCAATAAAAATTTCAGGCGGTAGTTTTGTAATCTTATGACATCAAAGACAAATGTTAACTTAGTCTGCCTGCGACCATGAACGCTGTAAAGTGTTTGAAACGTCAGGTGTAAATAAATAAGTAATAAACGCGATAAAACCGTATTAAAATAGTTTAATTTAATGAATAACAATCGCGAAAACATAAGAAAATATTAGTGACTAAACAACCGAACCCAAACAACCGAAAAGTTTTACTAACAAATATTGGTTTGGACGCCTCTTCTGACGCTGTCTTTCATTTTCAGGGAATTTAAACTCATCTCAGCTTCAGAGACCAAATGTGATGCAGTCTTCGCCCAGCCCCACTTCAATAATTGCAAGCATAAATCAATCTAATTACCTATGTGCTCAAACACCAGAAGCGCAAAGCAAGTCTCCACAAATTGTACATTACAAGAATACAGCAGTATTCCAGCAACCCGGCAGGCACATTCTGCGCACAGACTCAAAGCAGCAGCAATTCAAACAAGTTGTTATCATACAACAAATACAAAACACGAACGTAACCCCGGCAACTTTAACAAACTGCGCTCCGCCAGACAATTACATCATCAATGGACAACTTGCTACATTTAATGCTAACAATACTAGGGTTGATCCCATGAAACCTATGAGTAAACAAGAAAATTACGACTTCAAAAACTTGGCTATAAATAACTACACTCAAGAATATACCAATCAAGAAGTATACCGAAACAAGCAATCAAATGCTAACGAAAAAAGTAACTATGGTTTTATTAAGCCAAAGTTCTATTTGACAGCATTCACAGACAATAAATCTTTGCAAAATTCTCACAGTGATACCACACAAACGTTTGTAGTACCTGGTCACTACCCCTCCACTGAAAACGATAACACAAAGGAAAAGAGAGAAGCTAACTCGTGTTTAATTGCTGATGGATCATATCCTGACAGAGATGATATAAATAATACAACTCCTAATGATAATAAAAAATGAACTCTTCGGTGTGATCAAAAAGGACCAAAGTTTCAAAATCTCCAAAAATATGTTTTCATATATTAATATAAGTATAGTCTGTTTTTTTTTTATAGGAAACGACAATAATATATTATAAACAATTGAAATTACTCATCAATCACTTACTTTCGATTATCAATACTTATCACATACACAACTTAGTGAACTTTAAATCCATAAATAAAATCAAATGCTAAATGAATCAATTATTTTGTCGGTTTAAAAATCAGAGAAACAATTAACGCTGCTATCTGTGAAATATAATTTATTCATTCACACGAATTTAAATATGAGGATGTACCACATCACTAAATCATCGACAAACCTGTCTCAATGTCAGCCACCATATTTGTTTACATTATTGTCGTTAACTATTGATACGGACTTTACATATGTATTTTGTTTATGAATGTTAATATTTTTAACCCGTAATAATATATGGTGTCGTCGGCAAATTGTATGATTCGTCTGTTATCGGCATCGTCTGTGTACCTACGACACCTATACTACCTAGTCTGGTTGTTGGTAGGTACTACTGGGAACAAAAGCCCGCCATCCGTCACAAAGGCAAATTGTGTATGCTTTCGGCTCAACGTCGAGCGTGCCAGAATCTGTAGGTTGTCGACTTCAAATAAAAGATATAAGTATATTTTTAGCGTTGACAGGAGACTTAATAAAGTTGTACTTTAAATGCAGTATATTTCTAGTTTCTACAATAGCAAAAATAACCTCGAAATGTATGACATATTGCTTCTGCCGGCAAAACTAGGCGTAGGTTGCGAGGAGCGAAGTGACGAACATTAGATTCTACATAAAATAGTAATAACTAATATACAGACAATACTATTTGTCTATGATGTACATATGCAGAATATTATCTTTTATTTGTTATGTAAATGATTTAAATGAAAACAACAACAAAATATAATCACTAACTGATGACGATTACATAGTAGGTCAATAAACAGGCAAATTGACTAGCCCACCTTATGGAAAGTGGTTACTGAAGTTGCAGCCTTCACGTTTTTAAAGTTCACCCAAAGTCTCTTACAACTATGGACTATTACTGAAACTGGCACCACCGATGGTCAGCCGTTAGAAAAGAAATCGTTGTTTCTGACGAACGTCCCTGAAAAATGGTGTCTTGCTATTTATTTATGGGCTTCACAATATTACTAGGCATAAAGTCATTAATTCATAAATAAAAAAAAAAAGAAATAAATTTTCCCCAATTACCTCCGGTGGTGGTAGTTATAAATATTTCACGCAACCGACATACAGTGGCCATCGGTTTTAGTGGTGGTCGAATAGAAGATCGACCATTACATAATTTTCGATAAACTTACACTTATGTATTAACTGTTTGGGGTCACTCGTGTGAACTGTATACTCTGTTTTATCGAAACCGTATATAAATTTGAGAGTCGTAAAAGTGCAATCAATTTGTATATATACCTTGTATGTACCTGTCTTATTATGAAGAAAAGATAATTATTAATTTTATTAAAGATTTTGTAGATATGGATTTGTACATTTAATGAACTAAAATTACTATTAATATTATTTGTCTTACAGATTCATTTAGTGGAGTAAATAATAAAATAAGGTATTCATACACTATCACGTTGGCAGTCAACATAAGGCCCCGTGAAAAATGGATGCGCGGTCACCGTAGCCAAGTACCACCACACTAACAGTGATCGGTGGTACCTACGACAACTAATACTACCTAGTCTGGTTGTTGGTAGGTACTACTGGGAACAAAAGCCCGCCATCCGTCACAAAGATCTGGACCGTCATACCGACACTCCTGCTCGCCTACCTTAAGCAGCTGTTGGCGCCGCGGCTGCCTCGGAGGGCGTACGGGCACCATCATCCCCGCGATCTCTCTTAAGCCTAAAATATATACACGCATGGGTCCTGCATTGGATGAAAATAAATCTTTGCTACATCAATCTAGGATCAGGACACTGCCAACTAGTGTACATTAGTTCGCCCGCTGAAAGAAAAGAATGCGCTCCTGACACCTGTCAGTAAGTCGTCAATAGCGATGAGCAAAGAAATCGCAGAAGAATAACACGTTATGGTTATGCTACGGTCGCATTAGTGGTAACTGTTATAAGACTTACATAATCTGCAATTAATATTTTTTGCAGTTGTATAAGTGTCAGTATTAACAAACGATTTTGTTTTGGAAATGAAACATTTTTGTTTTATTTGTTTTGAGAATAATCTGATAGTTTAGGGTTAGTACGAGATAAAACCTTTGACTGTTCTGCAATAAAATCAATAAGACTACCATAAGTTGGTATTTTTTCTTTACGATGATTCATTTCAAACAATTTTACTGTGTCCGTATCTAACCGTTTAAGTGCGAGATGTAAAAGTATAAAATCAGATAAATCGCTCATATTCAGTTGTTGAAGGGCCTGAACCGCGGAATGATAATTATGAATGAATGAGTCGGGCCCGCTTGCCGATGCGGCTTGCAGCGGCTTGAAGTCTAGTAACTGATTAAGATAAGCACAGGCCAATTGACGAGGATCGTCGTATTTTTGTATTAATGCGGACCAAATAATTGTATAATTTTGGGCGGTGGCTGGCAGACCAGCGCATATTGACTTGGTTTTGTCTGTCAGTTTTCCTACTAAATAAAAAACCTTTTCACTATCACTTAAGTGAGGATTGTCATGAATAATATTTTTGAACTGATTATAAAAGAGCGGCCAATTACGAACATCACCATTAAATGAAATTAATTCCAGTGGCGGAAGTTTAGGTTTCGCCATAGGAATATGCGATGAGATTAATTGTGTATTCTGCGTGCTGGGGCGATTATCCTCATTGGTTATTTACTCGTTTTACACGACAGTACATTTGTTCAAAAGTGCTCCAAGACTGATAATTAATAGGATTTTTAGGATAAACTTTAAGGCTTTGAGCGTTATAAGAATCTAAAACATTTTCGAAATCCTTACGGAGATTATCCAAATTAACAGTACTATCCAAAAGAGATTCAAGTTTTTCTTTATTAGTTTGTGCCTTTTTGGACAATTCATAAAGGACTTTGCATACGTGCGTAATACTCATCACGTTTAGATTGCAACAAGAGTAAACGAGAATAATCTTCGTTAAATGCCTCCTCAGCGACCTTCTCATCACCTCTCGACATGTTAAGAAATTAAATAATTTATAGTGTTAAATAATACACAACTCCCTAATGCAAAGTTAGTTAAATTAAAATATGTGAGTGAATGTGTATGCGTTTTATATTGAAAGCGGGCGGAATAAAAATGTATCTACCTACGACTGCGCGCAGCGTGCGTGAACAATGGAATCCTAAACTATGCGAATGTTATAGAATTTAAAAATGCGGTATTAAGTAATAAATAAGCTACAAATAACCCACGCATGAACTTTATGCCGTATACGCGGTGGAAACAAAATATACAATAGTTGCCAATACGAAATATGCGATGCGGGAGAAACAATAAATAATTAAATATAACGAATGACAAACTACGTAGTATATTGTACACAACATAATTACGCATGAAATAGTTATCTGCGCTTGCGGTAAAGCTAGAAATAGATAGATTGGGGATTCTGTTCTATAGAAAATATTTAGGTCAAAGGTGACCAGCGGTGAATATAATTACTTCGAAAATGAATAAGTAGGTAGGTACCTATATGAACCGTATTGCAAGAACCAGAATAATGCTCGCAATGCGGACTGATAAAATGATACCAAAATGGTTAAATACGGGTCGACTGGACCAGAAAATGGAGGTTATAAGTAGTGGACTGTATCTCTTTTTTGTAGGAAATGCAAGTTATAAGGGAACAAATAAGGATTGGATAGCACACTGACCTTTGTTTAATCCTTCCACGTGTGGCCGGCCGGCCGTCTGAATTCCGCTCCAGAAATTGCACCTTTCACTTACACTAATGCGTTTTAGAATTAGTATTAAATTTGGTATCAGTTTTGGGAATATTAATTGCGTAATTATATTTTAAATGATTTTATTTTACGCGAGTCGAGGCAGTAGCGGTTAGCGAAAACTTAAGAAGAAGACATTTTTTCTCAGAAGTGTTTAGCCTATACATTTAGTGTGCAGGAGAGAATGAAACAGGTATATAGGAAATATTGCGATCAGGATTGGGTAAACTTGCACTTATAAAGAATTGGCGGGAAGTAAAAATGCTTTCATCATTTCATGTTTTTGTAAACTCCGCTTTTGATTGCTTCACGCCACTTTTTCTACATTAACTACTACGTGGCATGAGCAATCACGGAACACTACTGCTGCCTAGATGCTTAGTGCTTGGATGTTGATTTCAGGGTTCAAGGTTCTGGCTGAAGTCACGGAAGACGTCTGGTGTTCTTGATTTCTTTACGCCCGGACAATAGATGGCTGATTCCTGAATCGGCCCACAAGTACTAGCTGCGTGGCAAGGTTAAGTGGTCATCAAAACTCACCCCTATCTTTTTAGGCTTTTCTCAGTGTTGTAAAACCACAAATAAATTTTATTGTTAACGTTACCGGCGTTACACCACAGACAATGTTATTATTTGTGGTAAATAAACGTTTCTTCTTTCAAAACAATTGATTTGTGTAGTCCAAATATAAAAATCCTTTTACAATTCTTGGCTAGCTTCGAATAGCGCGCATATGACAGTTTATAGAAAAAAAAAATGAAATTAATCTCAATATTTACTACAATTTCACTTAAAAAGTTACAAATTCAACGAAGCTACTGTTTCCATATGCTGTTTCAGTGCTTTCTTTGCTTTTCTAGATTTTTCTATAGGCTTTTTGTCGAGAACACGTCGTTTCTGACCAGCCAATTCATTTTTAATTGTTGTTAACATTGATACCTGAAAAGAGTATGATATTATTATGGGCATTTTAACATAAAAAAATAAACAAAACTCAATTCTCCAAACTAAAGACATAAGAATTTTTTACCTTTAATATTTATGTTACAGTAAGTGTGATTAGTTGAAAATTGCTAATAATTGTCTGTCCTTATTAACAATAATTACCAAAACTAGTTAAAAGCAAGAAATTATTCACATTTATCGATGATTAATAACATATATATAATAAAGTAACCTTAGTACTAATAAAAGTAATATTTAAAAAAAAAATGTAATGTACTGACTCTTTTCCTTATCGCTCGAGCAATAGGGGAAAGGGGAGCGGGTAGGGGTGGTGAGACGGTGTGCGGGGACCACAGAACAGATTAAAGAGGTCCTCTTTAATCTGTTCTGTGTGCGGGACGCCCTGAGCTTGAGTCGCTCGCTCGCTCATGTTTTAGTCACAAGAGATTCTAACCTATCATGTAGATCAAGTTGTTTTCTTGTGGAGGATAGATTAGGTTATCTTGTGACCGGCGGGCTTATGGCCTGCACCTGCAGCCCCCACAATAAGGCCGGTCGGGCAGCGGAACAAACGGGATTCCGCTGCCCGACCTGAACGGCCTTGGGTTGAAAGGCGCGCCCTTGTCAAGCGCGCCTTTACCCTCGCGGGTAGTGAAGGGCAGCGGGCCCACCCGCAGGCCGCTCCGAGGTGAGCGGCTGAGCCGAGGCCGCCGTGGTAGCGGCCGCCGCGCTGGGGCTGTGGAGCATCAGGAAGCACATGGTCCCAGCAACAAGCGGTAGGCGGTTTGACACCGTGTGGTTTTTAGTGGGTTCGAGTCCCACATAACCACCGTTATATATTATAATAATAACCGTTCCTGGCTGGGTAGTAGGCGAGGGACTTTTCTACACAAAAAAAAAAGGTTCTCTTGTGACCAAAACATGAGCGAGCGAGTCACTGAATCTTGCATATATTTTATTTATGTTGAAATGTCCAGCCATTGACCACTATTGGGAGAGTAAGGAACAAATGGGCCAATTTCTAAAAAAAGAAAAACTAAAATATCATCGTCAATGAATTTTAGCACATATTTTTCCAAATTTACGTGCTAGGAGCGTGAAATGGGGTCCAGACATACAGTGGTGTCATATAAATAGAAACACTTCTTATGAATAAAGAAAGTATAACTTCAACGTACAAATGTTCGTAAAAAATTTATATATTCAATAATTAATAATCATGCAATAATATAGCCACTCAAATAAAAAACTCATTAAATGCGTAAAAAATAAAACATATCTTACTTTTAATTATAAAATGAGTCTTACACATGTAGAAGTTTATTTTCTGTTACTGGCCGCTTGGACGCCTAACTAGAAACATTTAAAAAAACATCCAAAGCTCGTTCTTTTTTTTTAAATTGGAGAATTTTTTTCTTGGCTTTTTCTATTGTTTTGGCGGCAATTCAAAATTTAATCTGAATTTTATTTTGTTCAAAATGGGCAAAAATAAAAGTTAGACGCTTATTTTATAGACGATTATTAATTTACATATAGATCAAAAGCGGGCGTACAGAAGAATAGCTGAGCATTTAAATTGTTCTGTTCAGAAAGTTTTTAATGCAATTGGCTAGTAAACTTTTTCATGAAAATGTCTAATTCGTAAACCATTTCGAGGAATAGGCTTAGGGAACAGATAACATTAATAAGATCTTTAGATAAGCAAGTATTTTTAAAGAAAATCGCAGAAAACCCAATGACTTTCACTTTTTAGCAAAGTTAACGTATGACGTAGCCGGATAACTTCCGGCTATTCACATTTAATTTTAAGGTTGGTAGCACAGGGTAGTGAATAAATATTTTTTGTTTGGTAGCGCTAATTAGGCGCTTCACGTACTTGTCACCCATGTCAAATATCATATCGGTTCCAGTAAACATAACCCTTAAATAACCTAAATACATCTTCATTACGTTCATTCATACATTTTAATGAAGAATCGGTGTCCAATTATTGAAAAATCAGATGTCAACGGATGAAGAAACCAACTCGAGGCTCGCGGTCCATCCTGACTTTGACATTTGACACTGACATACATATTTTTTAATACCTTAGTAATTTTTGCTTTCTTGCAGTTCGAGATGGCCATTATAGTTGCGTGACGACATCACTATAAAATCTTTAAAATTAAATAACAAAATAAATAGAATTTTAAGAATTTTTTCGTTTTAATTGTATCTCCGAAATAGTCTATTGTATCAATAAATTATATAAAATACACAATTTATTTTTTAGTTGACTAGTCAATTGATCATTATAAAACACACGGAACTGTTGAAAATGTTCTTAGAAAGGCTCGGCCAAGAAAAACCTCTCCCAGAGAAGACATGCTAATCGTTAGTGTTGCAAAAAAAAGACCTATTTAAAGGCTCCAACCAGATTAAAAATGAATTTTTTTCGCCTGATGACCCGAGAAACGTCTCGTCAAGACTGATACGCCAAAGATTAGTGGAAGCTAAATTGTTTGGAAGAACCTCTCGAAAGGTACCTCGTCTTACCGAGCAACACCAAGAGAAGCAATTATTATTCGCAAAAAAATATGTTAATTGAACGGTACGAGAATGGAAAAGAGTGTTATTTTCAGATGAAACAAAAATAAATATGGTACATTCCGATGGAAAGCGCTATGTTAGACGTTCTATAAACAATGCTTTTAATTATAAATACACAAGAGTATAGTCAAGCACGGTGGCGGTAACATTAAAGTTTGGGAGTGTTTTTCCGGATGTGGAGTTGGACCCGTTCGAAAGATTGAAGGTACAATAGATCAATGGCAATACAAAAATATCTTAGAGCACACAATGATTCCCTACTCGGACGATCATTTGCCTGTAACCTGGATCTTTCAACATGACAATGACCCTAAACACACGGCCAATAGCATCAAATGTTTCATTAGCGAACAGCGTGTATCCGTTTTAGACTGGCCAGCAAATAGTCAGGATTTAAACCTGATAGAAAATCTCTGGTATATTGTTAAAATTATAGAAAACTAGAGGTTTCCCGCAGCTCCGCCTGCGTTAAAAAGTAGCCTATGTTGGACCCCGGGTCTTCAACTATATTCATACCAAATTTCCATCAAAATCTGTTCAGTTCAGCGGTTTGGCTATGAAAGCGTAACAGACAGACAGACTTTCGCATTTATAATATTAGTATGGATATGGAAGTATGGATAGTATGCATTTCAAAAAGCTAGTGGATTATTAAGGATATTTTGCATTAAAACCTAAAAAAGGGGAAAAGGTTGTGTATTATTGATTGTGTATATTTTAGAAAGGGGGGATCTTTTTGTAATCAGCGGCTGCACTAAGCAAGGAGTTTTTAAAACGCACCACCCAAGGGGGTGCAATGGGGTCCAAAGTTGGAAAGGAGGAGAGAGATTAGTTAGACCGTTTTAGTCGAAATTTCACAAAATTATTTCTTTTGATGAATTAATAAATTCCTGTGTTAGTATTTTTAGAATTATATTTCTAAAAGGGGGATAGACTCTGACAAAACTGTAATTGGTGTCATTAAATTTTAGCAAATGGGATTTGTTTTGTAATCAGAGGGTGCACTAAGGAAGAATTTTTCAAAATTGACCCCCAAAAGGGAAACTGATGTTCAAAGTATGTACGGGGGAAGGAGATTAGTTAGTCCGTTGCAGTCGAAACTTCACAAGAATAATAGGCTAGTTTCCTAAAAAAATATAATTAGTCCGTCAGTTAGATAATTAAAAAAATATTGGAGTCGTGTTTTTTATTTTGTAAATTAAACTTACAAAGAAGTTTAAGATATGACGCGTTAAAGTTCCGTGTGACGTCATAGTGTGCTACACTTTAGCAATATGTGACGTCACGAGCCCCCACTCCTAAACTGTGATGCGTTATATCTTGATAATTTATCGCTCAATTGAGAAAAGAAAAAATCACTAATATATTTTGATTCCCTAAATGACGGACTAACTAATTCTAATGTTAGTCTTTTGACTCTGTATTAGCCTATTGTTTTGATAAATGAATTGTTACCTGTTTGGAGGTTTTTAAAATTCTGCCCCTGAATGGGGGACATGGGTGTTATTTGTATGGTTTATAGAGTTGCTGACTACGAAAATAATAACTATTTCATTATCCGACGTGCCGGATATGATATACTCTCAATCCCTATCGGGATCCGATGGGATAGAAATCTTCTAAATACACGTTCTTGGGGAGTGTATCGCTCCATGGCTTGTTCACTTATAGGCTCATAGGGTGATTTCTTTTGGCCCACCTTGTACATAAAAAGAAGATCCTGAGAGACCTGTCACATAATTATAATCTAAGTGATTCAAAACTCATTGGCAATTCCTTTTGATCACGCGGGCGAAGTCGCGGGCAACAGCTAGTTAGTAATAAATAGTAATAAAAAATAAAAAAGTAGTAATAAAACAAAACCGGCCAAGTACGAGTTGTGCACGAAGGGTCCGGACCATTTTCTATGAAAGCAGTAAAAAATCACTATTGTTGTATCTCCCTTAAATATTTATTTTCATTGTTTTTTAGTATTTGTTGTTATAGCGGCATTAAAAATATGTCATCTGTAAACATTTCAACTGTCGAATTATCACAGTTAGACTAAATCATGAGGTTATTATTAACTGATAAGATTATTTAATTAGGTATTAATATTTTTTAAATAATCACAATTACTGTAACATATATATGAAATATGGATATTCATTCACTACCTACATACATTTAATGACTGATAATACTTACAGTTTCAGGTACATGAACATATCTGATGTTGCGACCCTGTATGAAAAGGTTTTCAAATTGAAATTCATTGCCCCGTGGATCACAGTATACAGCATTTGCAAATGATATGTTCATAAATCTGAAATGAAAGAATTATATAATTAGGGAAACGAGACCAACTGGAAAATGTACCGAGGTGTGTTAGTGGCCAACACTGTCAGATTTGGGTCGAAAGCAGGTCGTCCCACCCGCAGCCCGTCCCACTCGCAGCTCGTCCTGTTCGCAACTTGTCGTATCCTCTAATTTTTTTCGCAACTCGCCCCATTCTCTACTTGCACCGTTCTTGACTCGCCATTGGGTATATAACTAACTGAATAATAATAAAAAATGCTGCAAATTATTTATTTCAATTCATTAATAATCAACATTGCTCTCATGTTTTGTCTAGTAGTGTGTTAAAATAATATAAGTACTGAAATCACCCCCTAAGCTATGTCATGCATTCAAATGAACATCCTGGTAATCTTTATCGATACCACGAGTAGTAAAAAAAATATAAATGGGACGAGCTGCTAATAGGACAAGTTGCGAACGGGACGAGCTGAGAATGAGACAAGCTGCGAATGGGACGAGTTTCGAATGTGTGACAAGTTGCGAATGGGACGACTTGAGGGGAAATGCATTTACGCACAAAGTGTGGGACTCCCAGGAAGAGTGCCTGGACTACCCACTAAAACCCCTTCGGCGTTTCCGCACCGGCTGTTGAGGGCGCCATGGGGTCGCGTTAGCATTCTACCACGACGCCCTCCAGCCATGGCCTTACGGCCCCCTCAGATGGCCTTTCGGCCCCCCCCCCAAATCGGGCAGTGGCCCATACCTGGACCACGCCCGTCCCCCAGACCCACATCCGTTCGCCGTCTCATAATAGACGGCGGTGGAGTGGAGTGGGCTGTTGGCAGAAATTGGCCGACAGTCAACAAGACCCCGACTACCAGGGAGTTATTAACTGTCACCCAGGGTGCACCGTCCCGAATCCCTTGTCAGCCCGCCCTCTCATCGGATCCTTGGGATCAAGTGAGAATGCAAAGCTTTCAAAGGACCGGGCACTCGAGGAGGTTCCCTGCCCTGCGCCCCTGCCTCAAGGCATCTGACACAACCCAACTGCTGTCGATAACAACCGGGGCCAACAGCTTAGCGCGTCATCTAAACTAAATGGCGACCAATCCAATACATTCGCTATGGATATGCGCATTGCGCTTGGCTATAGAGCTCCTCGAATAATAAAACTATCAATCCAATAAGCCAAATGAACTGTGTGAAGCATCAGGATCAAATTAACGATAACATGATAGGGGGTGTGCAGACGTTACAAACGTTGCTAGCACATAATTATTAATAGTTGATGCTGGTCTAGTTGCTGTATCCTCGTCCTGCCCAATGTCCTTTTTGAAATGCCGAAAGAAACTTCACGCATCGAGAATTCGAGCTATATGTACTAACGTACTAGAGAAGCTACGTAGAACATTTGCATTGTTCCATTTTAGGTAATTTATCATTATAGCCGCTGCAGCGCTAAAACAATTAATACATCTCAAAACATCATTCAAAAATGCAGCGCTACATTTGCTACAAACGTATATTTTTTTCAAAGATGTCTTCCCTATAGATAATGGCAGGTACGGTATAGAATGGACAATGTAGGTATTTTACTTATGTGCTTCAAAAATAATAAAAAAAGACAAATTGCTTTTTGTGATTATTTTTATTTGTTTCCTTAATTAAACGATGCGAGTTTAGTTATCTATTGTCTTTTTGAGGTGGTGTAAGTTTTTTGGCAAATCTGAGACCATTTTTGTTTGGAGTTTATTAAGACTTATCAGTAACTTGCAATTTATTTTCTATCCATCTTGGTTAAATAACAATCTCTTATTTACAAATCTAACAACATGCGTTTAATGGTATATTTTAGAATTACGCTGCCTTTGCCTATAGTTAATAATTAACTTGTTTTCTAAGTTACTGAAACACATTGAACCCTCTATTTATAAAACTACTAAAACGATTTTGATGAATACATATACATAGGGCGCACTGTAAGTTTCCGGAACTGGCCACTTACATAAACAATATTTAAAAATTTATTGCAACTTTTGAAAATAAAACTCTTTGGCTGTAGAATGCAGTTTGTTTAATCTGACTGTCTTTTGTTTTTACCATGTGGCGCCATTTAAAAAATTGTGTGTCTGCATCAACATGGATTTAACTCGGGAAAATTTTCGTAGTATGATTTTCTACGATTTTAAGTGTAATTTGACAGCTCAACAGAGCATCGCTCGGCTTGAAACAGCTTTTGGCAATGAAGCACCATGCAAGACAACTGTTTATAGCTGGTTTGCAGAATTCAAGCGTGGTCGTATCAATTTCAGTGACGAATCTCGCGATGGTCGGCCGTCCACCGCTGTGACCAACAAAAACATCAATGCTGTGCGCCGTATGATTGAAACAGACAGGCATGTGACCTACCATGAAATTCGCGCATCCTTAGAAATAGGCATGAGTCAAATACAATTAATCCTACACAAACATTTGGGTGTGAGAAAGCTGTGCTCGCGGTGGATCCCACACAACTTGACCGAGGCTCAAAAAACGGACCGCGTCACTTGGTGCAGTGCCATGCTTACCAGATTCAACGAAGGTGCGTCAAATTTGGTGTGGTACATAGTAACAGGTGACGAAACATGGATTTATTGCTACGATCCCAAAACAAAGCAGCAATCGAGCGTATGGGTCTTTCAAGATGAGCCGAAACCAACCAAAGTGGCGCGCGTGAAAAGTGCATCTAAGCGGATGATTGCTTCTTTTTTTAATAAAACTGGACACGTGGCTACTGTTGCTTTAGAGAATCGTCGTACAGTGAATAGTGACTGGTACACGACCATTTGTTTGCCGGAAGTTATTGACGAACTCCGTAAAAATAACCGTAAACGCCGTATCATCCTGCACCACGACAATGCTAGTTCTCACACGGCCAGACAGACAAACGACTTTTTGAAGGCGAAAAATGTAGAACTCATGAGTCATCCTGCATACAGTCCCGACCTGGCACCTTGTGACTTTTTTCTGTTCCCAAAAATTAAGAACCAATTACGCGGTCAACGATTTTCATCACCAGAAGAGGCTGTCGAGGAGTATGAAAAACACGTTTCAGAGGTCACCACAGAGGAGTGGCACAAAAGTTTTCAAAACTGTTTTCATCGAATGAAAAAGTGCATAGACGCCAAGGGAGATTATTTTGAAAAACAATAAATTAATTTTGTACCTTTAATAGTATTTTTTCATATTCATTCCGGAAACTTATAGTGCGCCCCACGTATGCGGGGAAAAACATTCATTAAATATGGTACTTGAAAAAAAACAAAAATGTACAATCAGTCTGTGCGTGCGTGTTTGTCGAATTTGCGAGACGTTATGTCCGCAGAAATGTCGTGTAAAATGAAATGTGTCGGTTGTAATATCGTAATAGATGAACTGCGTGACGGGATAAGTGATAAGGCATGAAATTTTAATTAAATTGCCTATGTGACAAGGGCCTTATGTATACAGGCCGATCACTATTCATAGGGACCAGACTTCTCAAGTCGCCCGTAACACATATATCTTGATGACTTCACGCGTCCTGCCCAAGCTTAAAAACAATAAGTATGCAGTTCTGCCTACTGTCATTTAAAAAAAACATATTCAAATTTCGCTCAAAAACTTCGTAATGTCCAGTGATTCGTTGTTTTGATGCTTTTAAATCATCATCATCATCCTAGCGTCTTCCCGGTTGCATCCTCAGTTGTACACTTCGGAGCCCAGGGTCCGCTTTCCTACATTTACGTCTCCACTTCGCCCGGTCTTCAGCATCCTTAATGGAGAGTTCATTAGCACGCATATCCTGCTTTGCGACTCTTTTTGGGCGCGCCCCTTCTACCAGGCCCCGAAGGCGGCATAGCCAGACACTTGTTCCTAATGTAAGTTGCCGGTTTTCGTAAGACGTGACCGTACCATCGCAGGCGATTTTCCTGAAGCTTATCTGCTATGTCACGAACACGAAGGCTACCCCGAATGCGGGAGTTTTTTATGCGGTCCTTCCGTGTCACTCCGCACATCCAGCGCAGCATCTTCATCTCCGTGACACGCAGCTCTTGCTTGTGCCGCTCAAGCACGGGCCACGACTCACTGCCATGTAGGAGGACAGGCCTAATGATAGATTTATAGACCTGACCCTTAAGCCTGATCGGCATTCTGGGGTCACAAGTGACACCAGTCACCTTACGCCACTTTGCCCATGCCGCTGTAATACGATTCTTGATGTCGCAATCGATGTCCCCAGACAGTTCTGTACGGATATTCAATATATTGAAGAGATGTCAAACGTCTTGAAAAATAAAAAATTACAATTTTTTAAATACAGTTTACCAGATTCACAGAGCGAAATATTTTGAGACACCAAACGACGTCCACCAAAAAATTAAGGCCCTATTTACCGCCGCAGTATATATTATCCTGCAACTTATGCAACTAAGCTAGGGTAGGGGAAATGGTTAATTTTTGTCTTCTATATTTAATAATTCTATTATAGAATCCTAAAATTGCAACAAGAACTTTAATTTGATTTATTATTACATAGTACAGTATGTTAAACGTTTCCTTCTATTATTCTATTTAGCTTGGAGGTAATTGATTAATGACCCCTTTTTAGTTGTGACCCGGGTTTAAATACAAATAAATAAATAGACATAAACATAAACACATATTATCACGGCCTGCACTATGCTCTTTCGATACCTTAGATTATTTTTGCAACTATCAAAGATTCGATTATTGATCGGGGTACTAATTACCCAAAGGCCACATTTAGCATGTTGGTGGGCGTTAAGGTGGAAAATGGAATCAAAATAGGTATGGTTTCTTCGATTTTCGCTCACGACCTCGGCCGGCTTGTATGGTCTGCGCGGGAAGAGAAGCAGCTAGTACATTCGACGTTTTTACTTTTCTCCCAGCCCAGCATTGAAAAAATAAGATGCCACAGACAGACATACAAAATTGAAGTCAAACTTATAACATCCCTCTTTTAGGCTCGGGAGTTAAAAAACAAAGTATCCAATAAAAATCGAAACCTCGGGGAATTTGGGATTTTTTAATACACGGCAACATTGAGCACTGAGCGGTACTTCGCGCCATATTTTAGGGTTTTATTATTTTAATGAGTAATTTATGTCCATATTCCGAAATTATACAATACTTACTGATGGTATGTGATACCAGTATCTTTCGTATTTCTTTTAGTATTATTCTTACACAGTTTGACTACGCAAACTGGCATTTTGCTTCTGCTTTTACATTAAATTTTAAATTTATCTAGACGCCCAACTCACTCATCGGCTGCGGAGTGACTAACGCGGGGACCGAATTGGGTGTAGTATCTGTTGCCGCATTTTTCTAGTACGCCGACGGTATATAGTCGAGCGCGCGAGACCAATTATTAATCTAAGGTTTAGTTAATAAGTTTTGGGGTTCGTCATTAAAACTCATATTCACACATTCAGGAGTATATAATAATTTAAATAAATATTTTAATTGTTTTTTTAATGTTTATAAATTATCGAATGAAAGCAAGCAAAACCAAGCAGTCACGTAGGTATGTAAATAAGCGGCAGGGTTGCTTGGCAGGGAGGAATTAAGCGCGGGCAAGTCTCGATGCAATCCATCGCGTACCCCGAGACAACAGCGGACTCCTTTGAAAAAAATCCACTTGGATCGGATCGACCCCGTGACCGTGATATTTCTCCGTGTACAAAAACGCCCATCCACCCTAGGACTTGTTACGCAGTACAATGTTCGTGCTTCGTAGAGCCGCCACACGACTAGACATGGGTAACTCCGGACTAGACGATTTAAATGAGCCGATATACCGACAGAAGCAGATTCCCATAATTAGTCCGAGCAATTCTTATCGACTCCGGGAGTTATTGAATCGCATCGTGTTCATGATACCGCCGGGATTCGGCGCCTTTCGTGTCGCGACTCGCGACTCGTATTAGTACTCGTGAGCCGCGGCCCGGCCGCCCCGGCTACTCGGAAGCAATCGGAGAGCGTTCGGTTAAATTCGTTTATTCAACGGTAAAGCGGGGGTGCGAAAGCCGCCATTGCCTTAAATAGAGTGAGATGCAACACAATGTTGGTTGAGGTGCGATGCGAATTGATTTTTATTCTTAAAGAACGAGACGGATATATGTTCATCTGGGCGCGTCGCGTAGCAAACTTCTTTCCATATTGCATGTATGTGAGTTCGCAAGTTCTGAGTTAGCTCTTAAGGTACGCGCACATTATGACGGGCCGCAGCGCAATTATCCGCGGCGCAAAAATCCGCTTAAATCGCTCGTGTGTATTTTGTATGAACTATCGCACACTGTGCCGGGGCGCAGCGGTAGGCATAAATCCGCCGCGGATTTTGTTTGCGTGTGATGCGGCCCGCCCCGCCCCGCTGCGCCCCGACACAGTGTGCCATAGGAAGCGGATTGGATACCGCGCACGTGTATTTCAAGTAATTGATATTACCGATCCAGAAGTCATCCGAAAGTACACCCAGAACTTCTTTTTGTCTGCTAAAAAATCGGGGAAAAGATGATGGTATTCACCGAATACCTTTCTCTTGGAACAAATAGGATGTATCCACATTTTACGTTTTTTCTGTTGACATTTTTTTGTATAAGATTTTCATTGTTTTCTTCTTCTAACAGCATGTAAAAAAAGAAAGTTCTTCGTCAGAGCTATCCATGACGTACGCACGCAACGTCTAGCTGTACACTGTTCTCAAAATCCGTCAATGCGCTGCGGCCCGTCCCGTCACTAATGTGCTAAGTACGCATTTTGGGCTGCGATGCGGCCCGCTCCGCCCCGCTGCGGCCCGTCATAATGTGCGCGTACCTTTATAGTAAGGTATTAGTGACGATTACTCCTTGATTTCGAAGAAAGTTTTAAAATAATATTACCGTGTTTCTGTAGTGTTTACTCAAACTAATAGTTATAAGTTGTGTTTCGTTGAATACAAATATTTAATAGGTATAATAAGTGTTGTATACAACTTGTACAGTACAAGCAATAAGGATGAAATCCATAGATTAATAATTGGTCTCGCGCGCTCGACTAGATACCGCGCTGTGAAGAAAAATCAGTTTCCAGAATGCGGCCACTTAATAGGAAAGTGTGTGTAAAACAATGTGCAAAGACGCACACTAGCGTCGATTATGGTGTTGCCAGTAACTTGACTGGTGCCCGACCAATGGGAAAATTATTAATTGCTGCGGTCTTGTTACGTATTATAAAAAGTAGCTCAGAAAAAACCTTTAAAATGAAATTAAAATAAAACTGGCCAAGTGTGAGTCGGCTCGCGTGTAGAGGGTTCTGTACTATTTTTTATTTTTCTCTATTTGGACCTCCTAAACAAATTTAAAATTATCTCATAGGTTTTCCTGTAATTTATGAATCGAAATTCTGGAATCGATAGTTTCGGAGATAAGGTAGGGGAAATGGTTAGTTTTTGTCTACTTTATTTTATAATTCTAATATTTAATCCTAAAATTGCAGAAAAACTTTTTTTTGATTTATTATTACACAGCACAGTATGTTAAACGTTACTTTAATTTTCTATTTAGCTTGGAGCTAATTGATTACTGACCTCTTTTTAGTTGTAACCCGGGTTTAAATACAGATAAATAAATAGACATACACATCCTATTAATATTATAAACGCGAAAGTTTGTATGTATTAATGGATGTTTGTTACTCTTTCACAACTAAACCGCTGAATTGATTTTCATGAAATTTGGTACGGATATAGTTCAAGCCCCGGAGTCAAACATAGGCTACCTTTTGACGCAGGCGGAGCTGCGGTAAACATCTTGTACATACGAGTAGATATTATCATGGCCTTTTTCCATACAGTAGTGTTGCCGGAAAATACATTACACATCGAATAATAATCGATTCTTTGATATTTAAAAATATAATCTAAGGTATCGATAGTGATCATATATCGATAGTATCGATATTGATACTATTGATAATATATTTCTGTAATTTTTTTCTGTATGAGTTGAATGACGATGATTTGTGTTATGCCCGCTGTACATCCCGCCGCCGAGTTCCGGTATATCTGTATAGTATCGGTGCCTGAAATGCTTGGTATTGTTGTTAATCCATTAATCGATTAATTTTTTATAAATTCTCAAAAATCAATACTACAGATTCGATTATATCGATACTACAGATACATAATCGATTAATAACCATTGATATGAACGATTACCTTTGTTGATTAAATCGATATAATTTATATCAACCCATTTCAATAATCGACTAATTGTTTGATATTGCAGTTAATAATCGATTAATTGTCAAAATTCGATTAAATTAATTATATCAATACTTTCGATATCATAGATTATTTAAAAAAAAAACCAAATTCGATTAATCAATTATCCGGCAACAATACCCTACAAACCCACCAACTACCTAAAGGCCATTTAGAATGTTGGTCGGCGTAAAGTGGAAATGGAATCAAAATAGTGATAGGTTGCTAGTCGCATCGCCTACTGATAGGTATGGTTCTTCGATTTTCGCCCACTTCCTCGGCCGGCTTATATGGTCTGCGCGGGAAGAGAAGCAGTAGTACATTCCACGTATTTACTTTTCTCCCAGATCAGCATTAAAGAAATAAGATGTATGTGGCGTGCGTCCACGTCTTTTGATTAAAAAGGAAGCTATAGGTTTATTAAGTTGTATAGTATTAGTATTATAAGTTTTTTATTTTGATAATTACTTGTAAATATTTTAAATAAACTGCAATACTAAAACTTGTTAATTTTAGATAATTTAACTTAAAAATTTGTATATTTTTAATGTCAACGAACAAGCGGACAAGTGTTGTTGTTTTATATAGATAGCGAATGCGATGCGCGCGCATGCATGCCAGCCGCTGCGATCGGCTCGGACGATGCGCGCGCAGCCCACGCCACGGCGATCCGTGCGTCTCGCCGGCTCGCCAGTCCGAATACCATCTTGAGACTGAACGCACGTTGCTTGCGCTTGCATTCGCGCGCTTACGTAAACTCATTTTCCGCTTGATCCGTTCCTTCACTTTTCTCACCTGTATTTTGTGCTTATCATAACCTTCTGTTAATCTTTAAGTTGTCGGTGTGCTTGTATTGTATTTGTTCTATTTAATTGTGCTGAACTTTTAATTATAGTGTTAAATTACATAATATTGACTTTATTTAATTATCCCGCCTCATAGCACAATAGCCTAACACTTATCATACACATTACGCACGCACCCCGCTTTATGTTAAAAACAGACAAAATTGTCAGAAAAAGTCAAAATTACAACATCTCTCTTTTGGAGTCGGGAGTTAAAAAACAAAATATCTAAATAATAAAAATCGAAACCTCGGGGAATTTGGGATTATTTAATACACGGCAACATTGAGCACCGAGCGGTACTTCGCGCCATATTTTAGGGTTATATTATTTTCGTGAGTAATTTATGTCCATATTTCGAAATAATACAATACTTATTGATGGTATGTAATACCAGTATCTTCCTTATTTCTTTTAGTATTATTCTTACACAGTTTGACTACGCAAACTGCACATTTTGCGTCTACTTTTACGTTAAATTTTATATTTATCTAGACATCCAACTCACTCATTGGTCGCGGCATGACTGACGCGGGTATGCCGCAACCATGCCGGTTTCGGCATGGTTTTAGTTGCGAATTTATGTAGTATGCCGACGGTATCTAGTCGTAGCGCAGCGGAGACCAATTATTAATCTATGGATGAAATCTATGCGAAAAAAACGAAGTCCCTTTTGGGATCACTTTAATCAGATGGATAATAAACAGGCAAAATGTTTATACTGTTCTAGTGTATTGGTTTGCAGTTTCGGGTCTTCAAGCAATTTAACTAGGAACTTGACCAGAGTTCACCCCACACCGTATTTCCCATTCAGCATCGTAGAAGACGCTGAATTAAAAAAATTACTCGAAAAGCTTAATCCGGCCTATCAGCTCCCGACTAGAAAAACTTTATCAACAAGCCTTCTACTGAAATTTTATGAAGAAATTCGAACCGACATAGAGAAAGACGTGGCAAAGGCTGAAAGTGTTTGCGTGACCACTGATGGATGGACATCTGTCAATAACGACTCATTCATAGCAGTCACAGTTCATTTTATAGACTGTATTACAGAGTTAAAAAGTTACCATTTAGATTGTGTCGAATACGATCAAAGTCACACTGCTAATAATTTAGCGGAGTTTAAAAAAAAAAATTATGAACTGGAAAATATCCGACAAAATCGTCGCAGTCGTCTCAGACAATGCCGCTAATATTCTAGCAGCCGTAAGAATCGGCCAATGGTCGTCGATTGGCTGTTTTGCGCATAAAATTAATCTTCCACTGCAGGACGCCCTGGGTAAATAGAAAGTCATACCTAATACGATAAGCTAAGTGATATCTCAAGTAAAAGCTATTGTACAACTTTTCAAGAAAAGCTCGCAGGCTAAATCTAAATTACTAGAGATAGCAGAAAAACTTAGGTTTCCCCGAATTTCAAACTTAAACAAGATTGTCCAACACGATGGAACAGTACATATGATATGTTGCGCCGAGTTTGGGATACTAAGGGCAGTCTTATTTCTACTTTAGCATTGCTAAGAACTGATTTATCGCTTAGTCCACATGATTGGGATGTTATAGAACTAGCAGTGCCAATTTTAAAAGTATTCTTTGACGTCACCACTGAAGTTTGCGGTGAAAAATATGTAACTTTATCAAAGGTCTCCATGTACCGACAAATTATGATGAACCACGTCATCGTACAAGAGAAACAGTTGTGTACAAGAACAGACATTCCAATTGAGATAATACAGCTAACAGATGATTTAAAGAATGGATTCGTAAGCAGATTCAGTGGGATCGAGTCGGATCTATTACGAGTATCATCAGAACATCAGACAGTTTTAGACCCGCGCTTTAAGAGAAAAGGTTTCGAATTTCATAACCATTGCGAAGAAGCCATCAATAGAATTTAAAATGAACTTGCTGCTATGGAACCCACACGACTTGAACAAACTCCTTGTGCCCCTGTAGAAGATGCAGAAACATCTACCGCAAAATTGTCAATGTGGGATGACATCGATGCTGAAATGCAATAGCGCCGGAGAATCCCACCACTGCTGGGATGACTGGCTGCTGAGAGACCGTTATCTTCAAGAAAATTACTTAAATCGAACCAAAGATCCACTACAGTGGTGGAAGGAAAGGAAGGCTTCATATCCATTCCCGTACTCATATATGAAGAAACGGCTATGTTTAGCTGCTACTTCGGTGCCATGCGAACGGGGTTTCTCCAAAGCTGGACAATTTTTAATAGAAAAACGTTGGAGACTCACTTCGACGAAACTGAGTCAATTATTATTTTTGAATCATGATATGTAAAAAAACACATTTTTTATAAAAAAGTATAGTTACCTAGTGTAAATAAAATAAAAACATAGAAACAAAAAAAAAAAACATTTTAAAACAAAAACAGGACAAAAATAAAGAAATACAAAAAATAACAGACAGACACTGTATAAAGAATTATCTTCTATATATATATATATATATATAAAAGGAGAAGCTGACTGACTGACATATCAACACAGGGCCTAAACTATAAGGGTTAGAAACTTTAAATTTTGCACAGGGGTTTCATTTTATAACGTAGGGGAGCACTAAGAATATTTTTTTGGAAATTCATCCCCTAAGGGGGTAAAACGGGGGTGCAAAGTTAGTATGAAACTTTGCCGTTTTTGAAGTTATTCGAATTAAATTCAGCATGAGAGCAGAGTTTGGTTAGGACATTGCAGGCTAGAATCACCTGATTGTCTGATAAATAAGATGATTCCGTGCTTCGGAAGGCACGTTAAGCCGTGGGTCCCGGCCGCCATCTGGTGGTTGTTAAGGGAACCACGTCAGAGGCTGAGAGGCGGTTCCGAACAACTCTGACACCAGGGTGTACATGGTCGATTGACAATGTAACCTACACGAAATGATGATGATGATGAATTCAGCATGATGGTTCTTTACTAGCGGGCCGTGCGCGCACGGATGTGCCGCGGTCGACAAGTGGGTAACCCGAATGCAGAAAATATCTAACTAAAGTTTTAAATTTAAAACCTCCCCGACAGTCCAGTCATTTCGTCATTTGCTCTTTCATTTCATAACTCATTGTGAAAAGATATATAATTTGCTATGGCGGCGGTCGTGCTGAACCAATTTTCACCAAACATAGCTAAGAACACTCCCGACTAATAAAACACCTTTCAAACAAAAACAAAAAAACATTTAAAACGGTTCATCCGTGCGGGAGCTACGATGACACAGAAAGACTCAGAATCACATAGACACACACACATACTAGGAGACGTCCGCTAACAAAGGATTTTTGGAAATTCCATCCATAAGGGGTTGAAATGGGGGTTTCAAATTTGGATAAAACATTGTCATTTTTTAAAGCGAGATACTAGGTACATATTTTAATTAATGGTTAGTAAAAAAATAATTCATTAACTGGATTTTAAAAAATCGCATCCCCGGGCGTGCATTTGGGGTTGCGAAATATTATCTATATATTGACTGATTAGTCAATACCCAGCCTAAACCTAAAAGCTATAAACGTAAAATTTGGACAGAAGTTTTCTGTTATTACAAAGTGCTCAGATAAGAAAGGCTTTTACAAAATTCACCCCCTAAGGGGTCAAACGTAGGTCCAAAATATATTTGGGGGAAGGAGATTAGTTAGTCCGTTTCATTTGAAACTTCATTAGTTACCTGTTTCAAGATTTTTCAGATTTCACCCTCTAAAGGGAGAAATGTCCCCCTTCACAAACTTAACGATCACTGATATCCCAATGAATTTTGACATGTGGGTTCTTCAAAAATTTATTTCTTATGATGAAAGATTTAATACCTATTTCAGAATTTGCATTAACCCATAACAGGGGAAAAAGGTTGTGTATCATTAATTGTGTTTATTTTAGCAGGGGGACTCCTTTTTCAATCAGAGGGTGCACTAAGCAAGAATTTTCAAAATCAACCCTTATAAGGGAAATTGTAGTCCAAAGTATGTACAGGGAAAGGAGATTAGATAGTCCGTTTTAGTCACGGAGCATTTACTAAGAGGAGATGGCGTTTGAAATGGCGCAGTGATGTGAAAAAGCGTACCAAGAAATAGATCACGAGCTCCTAAGTTCATAACGATTTTTCACGGCTTTTTTACGAATTTAGTATTAAATAATTGGTTTCTGTTAAATAACATATATTTACGGCTCTAAAAGTTTTACCTTATATTTAAAACGTTCATAATTATGAAATATTTCAATGTTTTTAAGATTAGAACTTCGACGTACTAGTGACATCTATTGACAAGTGTCGGAACTTTGTCAATAATGGCCAAGCCAGGGCTGGCAAAAAATCAGGAACATTAAAACAATTATTCATATGCATGGTTCACATCACATCGATTTCATTTTTACACCAAAAAGAAAGGGTTATGTTTTCAACATTTAAGTATGCTTTTGTGGCGCAAGGTTTTTTTTCGTAATTGCTTGTTATTTTTCAAAGTATCCTTGTTCTTCAATAGTTTTGTATTGTATTATATGTTTCTTAATATATTTGTATGTAAGTAAGATTCTTTATCTAGTCAAAATTGAAAATATCCTATCAACCGATCATTGGATTTGTAGTTCCATGTACTCTTTTATAACTCACTGTAAACATTTGACTATTTGTTTCAATCTATTGTTTAAAAAATATATTTATTTCTTGAAATTGAAAAAAAAATATAAATAACTTCGACCCAATAAATTATTGACAACCCTTATGTGGTTTTGTGTGACTGGGTCGTGAACAGTAGTGACATCTAGTGTTGGGTGTCTGAATTACTTGATAATTTGTAAATAACGTAGTACTGCTACTTTCCGTCAGATGGATTTTATTATGGATGAAGACACGGCCGAAACCAAGCACCCCGCACGTCTGCCTTCCGCCCCGCGTAGCCTCACAAATACTTTCTTACAAAACGCTTATTATGACATCTCCTCTTTGTAATTGCTCCGTGGTTTTAGTCAAAACTTTACACGATTATTTGATTTGATAAATGATTTGTTTCCTGTTTTGCAGGTTTTTACAATGTTTGTTTTGGTGCAATAAAAAGTATTTGTATTGTATTGTACACTAAGGAGCTCGGTAGTCGAACGCGACTCGCGTATCCGTAGCGAATGCGCGTGTCAAGCGACGGCGAGACGCAACCACTATTGAATTGGTCGCCATTTAGTGGCATTTTTTCTCGAGCTCCTACGTGCTTCGGAAGACACGTTAAGTTGGTCCCGGTTGTTATCGAAAGATAGCAGTCGTGAGGCTGTGTCAGATGCCTTTAGGCAACCTGAAAAATTTGTCAGTGTTGGCCACTTACACACTTCGGCTCATGTTACTGTTGTTCTGGATTCTTTGTAAAAAGGTTACGGAGGTCAGAGGCCAGTCGCTCCATTGTAATTATCAGTGCAGGCAAATCTGGGAACATGACGTACAGCATACCCTAGGTTCCGAAGCGTAAGCTGACGACGCAACTAGAAATACACACTAGGATGAAGAAGTATTATATTGTACAATTCAGCCCCTGAATGGGGGACATGGGTATTATTTGTATGGTTAATCGGGTTGCTGACTACAAAATTAACAGTGATATAATATCAATCCCTATTGGGATCCGATGGGGCCGTAATCTTCTAAATACATAGGAAAATCCTAAGAAACCTGCTATAAATAATCTAAGTGATTCAAATCTCATTGGAAATACATTTTGATCAGGCGGGCGAAGCCGCGGGCAACAGCTAGTTGTATATAAAAGCTGATCGTTTTTTAAGTACGCCAATTTAATCCAAATAACAGTTTTATCTTTATTTTAATGAAAATTTCAAACAAATGCTAATGTAAGACTGACGAGACGATGCAATAAAAATACTTGAGTGGTATTAGATTCGAATCGAAACAAACAATACTATCAATAGTACCGAAACAAACAATAATATTGAAAGTCTTGATAGTTTATGCGATAGTCAGAAGCAATACTTTCGATAGTATCAATAATGTTTAATAGTCAGAAACAATACTATCAATAGCATTGTATGAAAAACAGCTATTGATACTATATCTGATGTTCGGCGTCAACTATCGATAGTCCGGCAATGCTATACGGAAGCAAAATCGCAACTGGAGCCCTATCTTTGAAATGTATCACTCACGCAAAATCGGTGAGTCGAATGATTTTCGTTTCTATATCGAACTTTTTCATTCGACATGTGTGTCATACCTTAAAAATAGGGTTCCTCTGGTGCGGTTAGACATCGAATAATAATAATAATGTTCTGGAAATTAATAATGTTTCGGACTGTAAGCATTTTAACAGTACATGTTCGCGTGACAAATCCCGTCCACACTACCGTACTTGTTACGCATACTTGACACGGCTACGGTTATGGTTACAAGTGTGGACGCGCCTTAAGGTTTTCTGGTGAATTAAGATAGAAAGATGGCTTCATTTCTTTAAAAGAAGATTGAGGTGATCCGGAACATACTCTGGCGTGCATTAGGCCATTGGTATAGGTATAGTGACTCTTTAGGATCTGAGTAGAGTCCTGGACCAAGTGGTGGTGGTCAGTAATGAACAGGCCATGTGCATCAGAATCAACACACAGTACTTGCTATGAATAAAGATTTTAACCTAAAATTTTAATCTTTTGGACCCAATGGAAGTCTGATTTAATTCTGCAAGATATGTAAAATAATTTATTTGATTATAAAGCATCTAATTACATTTATTAGATCTTGCAAGTGCATTCCTTTCAATGCAAAGAACTACAAGTGATATTTAAATGATAAATTCCTACTTTAAACTCATTGTGCCCCATGTCCTTTAAAAGGGATAAATAAAACAGTGAATGTTTAGCAAGTTCTGGCCGATGTACTTTTAAGCGAACAACAGATAGAAAGTTAATATCTATGTGAATCCACATTATTTTATGACTACTACCCATAAAAATATAATGAAAATTATAACTTACATGAGATTATAAAATTTCATCAAAAGTTGTTTTGGGCAGAAAGGATTTGATAAGTTTTGTCATTTAAAAAGAACATTGGGCATATTTGACTATTTTGTAAATAATTAGCTTGGGCAGGACGAGGGTGGACCAATATGACTCACATAAATATTTTTTGAAAATTAAAAATGTTTCTCCCAACCTTTCATTGGAATTTTACTTACCCATCTACAGTTGAAACGTGTCCACATACATAAGCATCATTTCGTAGATCCACAGTTATATTTTGGTCCTCTAATCCTCTGACTAGGCACAACAAAGTATTGTGATAAAAAAACTTTTCTTTTGACGAACCAACAAACTTCTCCATATTAACTGACAAAGCAATACTTATTTTCTACTATAATATTTAATCCTTGACTATTACAAGCCTTGAATCTTTTGATTTCAATTCTAGTTCTGCTCTAGTAACAATCCATTTGTTACTTTCCTTTTTTTCAGCCCAAAAAAAATATGTTCCTTTATCTTTAGGTCCTGTTACTGGTATTCTGAATCTAGCTGCCTTACCATCCGAGAAATTGTTTTCTGTATCACTTATCTTGAATCGTTTGTCTTTTATTGGTTCACCAAGATAATAAACAGCACCTGCATGCGATCTTAATCTTTTCAAAGCATTTCTGTAATAATCATAGTTCCTTACTTTGTCTATTAGAGAATTTTGTAAATAAAAACCAGTAGATGCGACTATGAAGCCACCCCAACTTGCGATTTGTAACAGGGTTCGATTGGAAATGGTCATTTAGTTATATAATAAAGCTCAACTAATAACAGATGATTGATACTTGCATTTGCTTTTACTCAGTTTCTCCAGATAAGTACTAATTTTTATTGATGAGAAAATCTTACAAAAAATATCAAATGTGTCGATGCAAATAAATCTGGAAGAGGACTCTATTCACTCCGTGTAGGATATTTCAGTGCTCTTGGATTTGAGTTCAAGACTGTTGTATTCTTTGCATATGGCTTTTGGTCGTTATTGTGAGCTCGCGTTCCGTCCGAAAGAATTTAATTTAAAATCACACCCAAAGTCACAAATTAGAATTAAATGGCCACAAACTATAAAGGGTTAATGTAGTGTACGACCGAACAAATTTATTGCATGCAGTGCAGTACCATGATACAGCAATAGGTTGTGTGCATGCTCTCCTTTTTGACAATGGCAACAGAAGTCAAACAAATTTTTTTTTTTTTTGACCGGATTTTAGTTGTGCAGACGCCCGAGGAATGTTCTCTCTGACCCTGACGACCTCATCACGGTGGCCAACAAACCCTTCGAAAATCTCCAGACTCGCCGGAGTCCGGGATTTTCCATAGGTACATACAACCGTACTCGCCGGCGACATAGTAGGACCAATAGCTCGTTTTCCAGGTACCGAAATGTACCAGGGCGCTTCACGCCACCGATAGGTTCTTAGTAGGCCCTTCAGGCACAATAGTGTCGACCCTTATGGCATTGAGCGTTTGCTACCGCTCGCGAGTTTGCATTGCTCGCATGATAGTTCTTCCCAACTGGGAGCCCCTTGTGCATTTGCCGAAAAGGCTGAGGGTTAATAGCCCTCGCCTCAAACTGTCCCGCTGAAAATTTCAAAGCTCACAGGAGCTAAAATTGTAGGTCACTATAAAAAAAAAAAAGTCATAAAAGATGTACACAGACGGAACTTACGTTATCGAACTGTCAAATATAAGGTTGGTCGAGTCGAGCGGTACCTTGAGGCGTCCTTGAATTGAAATAAAGTCGATATAAATCGGGTTTTTGCCACTTTTGGCCTAGGTATCTACTTACAAAAAAAAAAAAAAATGTTTACTCTATTCTTTTGTAATTTTTAATTTTTGTGTTTCAAATTATTTTAATCTGTGACGTTTCTCATTGGAGTTTTCTCAAGTACAAACCAACTTAGAATATCGTTTTCAAGGAAAGTTCGAGGACTTCCATAATGCTTCTTCCAATGAGTTTGAGTGAAGGACGTCCTTATGGCTATGTTTAAAAATACATCGTTGGAGTCGCGGTTCCTCAGGCCTTCTTTATTATTTATATATATATATATATATATATATATATATATATATATATATATATATATATTATCCCAGGCATACAACAAGGCATAATATATCGATAGTGGTATTAAAAGCAATTAAGGTTAACTGGCCGACTCTGCAATTTTGCAGTTGTTAATGGCTAAATATGTCTAGTAAAAGCCATATTGAAAAACCACAGACATTTAAGACGTAAACAGACGGAAGGTATGCTATTACTTACTTAGCGTAGCACAAACACACACATGCAAAACTATGCAGCCTGGGCTGTAACTAGTCTAGGGTAAGTTGTTTACGATAATGCTTCCCATGATTTCAAAGAATGTATGAATGTTGTGTGGAGTGCATGATCTGAGATCATTTAAACGGTATTCTACTCTATTATTTTTAGTGTTCACCGATCTAACAACGCAGATTACAAAATGGCGTCACGGCCAAAAATTGCCACGCGTAGCTTAATATCTATGTGTGAGTGAATGTTGCTACAGGTGTAAAAAAGAGATATCGCCATATAGATCCGAATACGTGAGAAAAGGACAACAACAATTACTTGCTACATAAGTATAACTATTAACTTATGTTCCGTCTGTGTACGTCATAAATGTCTGTGTGAAAAACAAACACACTACTGTCAAGGTGTCAAGTTTACAGATCTTGCTCAATTTGCTTGCTTTGATTTGAATTCAGTTTGAATTTGCTTTTAGGTTATAGTATGGACTTTGTAATAATTTACCCTGAAAAATAACCTTCATTTTTCGTCACGTGATTTTATTTCTTTACTGTGATTGTATTTAACTCGATTTAGTTTGTGATAACATTCTGTGTGCTTCCTTCTTTAAAACGTATGTACTAATAAATAAATGTATTAGGTGCTACATAGGCACTCCTACCTACCTAGCCTAGGAGTAAATTTGTTCTGTGTCATATCATAACCATGTTAGCCATTTCATAAGTTTGTTCATGATTGAAATATCATTTTAAAACATGGAATTAATTGGTTATTTCCAAAAATATATTGAACTTATTTTAGTTATCCCTGCGCTTGGTGCAAACTAGATAACAATAAAAATTGTTATTCATTAATTTATATATCAAACCAAATGTGAATTCAGCGCAGTGAAATAAATAAAAAAAAATTGTGCCAAAATTTTGTGAGTGATGCTGAGAGTTTTGTGAGTTCTGTAAAATGAGAACATAGTTGTTCCAAAACTGCAAAAGTTAGATATAAGGTGCTGGTCGATACCAGCTTATAATATTTTTTGTAAGATTGCTGTCTTTTTTGGTCACGATCCTCAGCACTGGAGCCGATGAAGATGAAAAAATAAAAGCTGAAAGAAATAAAAAAATAACTCTTAAATAACAAATAAATAACAAATAAATAAAAAAGTGTTAAAAGATATGTGATGAAATTATAGTAAATTTACTATTAACTTTTTCTGCATCACCAGTTGACTGGTAGAAAAAGCCTACAGCTTTAAGTCCGTCATTTATATGTCATGTAAAGTTAAATAAATAAACGGAAATACATAGTCTCTGCCTATGTATGTATGTATGTCCTACAGAACGAACTGTTAGTTAAATTATGTTCAATTTGACTGGCTTTTGTGGGCTAGACTGGCATGACAAAGAGAAACATTGAAGAATTTGTAGAAGGCCTAAGTGTCATGAGGAGATGCTGTCAGCCAATAATTCTTTGAAATTTAAATGACTGGTGTACAAAATTTCACTTTCTCCCATTTAATACATTTCAGACCTTCTATTTCAGATAGTTATGAGTAATTCAAGAGGTAATATATCTCGAAAGAGACCACAAAAACATCAAAATAAAACAGCATTCAAGAATGATTTACATGATACAAGTCATAAAACAAAATTCATCAATTCATTAGAAATCACAGGTGTTTGTAAGAGATGCAAAGATATTATTGATTGGAAAATAAAGTATAAGAAATATAAACCTTTAACAGCTCCAAGAAAATGTGTAGGGTGTGAAGAGAAAGTTATTAAATATGCATATCATATGTTATGTAGTAAATGTGCTGCAGAGAAAAAAGTCTGTGCCAAATGCTGTAAACCTATTGAAGTAAGTTTCTTGTATTACTTGGTTGTAATGTTCACATTGTGCATACATCTCAGTTTAGTACTATAATTTATTCTAGCATCTATTGTGTTGCACTCTGACCCTATAGGAAGAATTACTGGTTCACAGAAGTAGACCTAAAGTTTAACCTGAAGTGTAAATTAAAAATAGTAAATTTAATTAATAGTATTTTTTTTTTCTTTTAACTAACTGTTAACTTGTTCAATCTGACTTGACATTTGATGTGGCCATTGTGTGTGTTCCAGTTCTTTCCTGCAACCACAATAAGGTTGTTGGTGGTTGGACCATTTTGTAGATGGATGTCCTATGCTTCTAGAAATACGAAGCTTAGACAGACAGCTAAAGCAAACCTAAGGCTTCTAACACAGATGTGTTGGTATGCAACTAGGGATCTGTTTGAAGATGATGAGGTTGAGGAAAAAGTCTTTTTGCATACTTATAGTATGTATGAACTTGTAATAAAATCTCTTTGGCTTTACTATTTGTATCTGGCTGGTTTTGGTATCATTAAAAGTTTAAATTTTAAAGAAGATAATTGCAAATTCAAATACGGAGAATGTGTGATTTTAATTTGTTTTTCTTACTGTCAAGATGAGTGAATCTAATAAGAAATTCGATACATTTTAAAGTTTTACTACAGAAAAGGTAAAAATGCAACGCAAGCAGCGAAAAAAAATTGCGATGTTTATGAACCTAGTGCAGTGTCTATGAGAGAAGCACAAATTTGGTTTAAGCATTTTCAATCTAGAAATTTTGATGTCAAAGATTCACTTCACTCTGGCTTCCTATTACGAATAAAATGGATGCCATTTTTGAAAAATTGGAGCAAGATCGGCATATCAGTAGTTACGACGTAGCTAAAGAACTGGAAATTGACCACAAAACAGTTTTGGCGCATTTGAAAAAACACAAAAAAAAAGCTCAATATTTGGGTACCTCACGAGCTCACTGAAAGAAACCTAATGACACCATGTACTCATTTTTGATTTATTACGACGTAATGAAACCGAACCATTTTTGAAGAAGCTGATACGGGTAATGAAAAGTAGATCACGTACGACAAGAACGTGCGAAAATGGTTGTGGTCAAAGGTCGGTCAGGCTTCAAAGACTGTGGCGAAACCCGGGTTAACTCGCAACAAGGTAATGCTGTGTGTGTGTGGTGGGATTGGAAGGGCATTATTCATTATGAGTTGTTACAACCAGGCAGGACCATCGATTCTGAACTCTACTGAAAACAACTGATGAGATTAAAGCAAGAAGTTAAAAGAAAGCGGCCGGAATTAATTAACAGAAAGGGTGTGGTTTTTCATCATGATAACGCTAGACCACACATCTTTAGCCACTCAGCAAAATTTAAGAGAGTTTAGCTGGGGGGTGTTAATGCATGCCGTATAGTCCTGACCTTGCCACCTTCAGATTTCCACCTGTTTCGGTCTCTTCAAAATTCTTTAGGCAGTGTCAGGTTAACATCACGAGAGGACTGCCAAAACCACTTGTCGCGGTATTTTGATCAGGAGCCTCAAAATTTCTATAGCAATGGGATCAAGTCCCTACCTACAAGATGGCAAAAAGTAATCGAACAAAATGGCACCTACAAACTTTAGTTAATTGTAAATAAACTATATTAAAGAATGTTTAAAATTCTCTTAAAAATGTAAGGAAACTTTTTCCCCAACCTGAATATTATGTAGCAGTTTGGAAAACACAGGGATAGTTGAAAAGGTTTTCTAAAGCTTGTTTGTAATTTTATTGCACAAAAATAGCACTATTACATAAACATCATATTTTTTTTTCAGATAGAAGAAAAGGAGGAAGCAGTTGAATGCAGCACAGATATACAGCAACTACTTAAGGGACTTCCTGAAAGGAAGCGTCGAAGTCTATTAAGGTATTGCGTTGGGGTTTTATTGATAATAGTCAAGCTGCCTATAGTGATTAAGGCAAGGCACTGTCAGCAGACCGGAACCGTTTTTAATATTTTTTCATTGATTGTAAGCTCCCTTCTAAAACTATTCACGATAAAAAATTAAGAATAAGCAACTTTAAAATTAATCATATTGTGTAGGGTACAAAGTTAATTTTTGCAATTTGTAAGACACTACTGACGTGCCTGCGCCTGCACAATATGTTGGAGCAAATTGGAGCAATAAAATATCGTTTCCTTTCTGCACACTTGCCAGCCAATTTTTTGACTCGCGGCGAATTGGTACTAATACGTAAATCCGTACTAATATTATAAGTGCGTGCATACTGTCTGTTTGGTACGCTTTCACGGCCAAACCGCTGAACGGATTTTGATGGAATTTGGTATGAATATAGTTGAAGACCCGGTGTTAAAAACAAAATCCATTTAATCGGAGGAATGGAAAAAAATATTCCCGCTCCTCCTACCAATCGGAGTTCCGATCGGAGGAACGGGAAAAACCCTAACGATACGATATAATAATAATACGGTTTTGTTGTTTGTTCGGTGATTGGTGGGCAAGCGGTCACAGTACAGTCATCTCAAGGCCTATGTTTAGCCAAAGTACCTAGTAATTTCACTGCATCTTTTTTAATTTAAGGTACATCAACAAACATGGTGGAGAACAGAAAATTACCACAGACATGATGTCACATATTGAAAATGTGTTAGCAGGACTAAATGACCTGCATTTAGAAGATGATTTTGATTCCGATATTGAGACGGACGAAATATAATTATTTGTGTAATAAACTGGTTTACTTATTTTCAATAAACCGTCACAGCGGTAGCGCGGCAAGAGACATCATTGCATTATTTTCCTCTCGATTCTTACCCTAAATCTGCGCGGTGAGGTGCTATATCTGTTTTGGGTGACACCCATATTCTCAAACGTTTCCTCAAACTCGACTCAACCTTATTCCAACTCATTGGTATGATTAGTCGTCGCTAGCTTCCGGGACTTAGGAGATTCCTCATTGGAGGTGAGTGTCAAATATAAGGTTGGTCGAGAGGTACCTTGAGGCATCCTTGAAATGAAATGAATTGTTTATAAATCAGTTTTTTGCCACTTTTTGCATATGTATCTTATTTTTTTAGTTTTTTACTATATACTTTTGAATTTTTCAATTTTTGTGCTTTAGATTGTTTTTATAACCTGTCGAAAGTAAGAATGTCGTTTTCAAGGAAAGTTCGAGGAGGCGTCCTCTATTCTTTCTTATGGTTGTGTTTATGAATACGGGTGTGAGTAGTGTCCGTTCTGTAGGTTAGTATTTTTTTAAATCATTTATTCAGTAAATATCAAAATGTACACATACAACAGTTACCGAACCGTAACCGTAACGTAAAGTATGTATTAATTAATAAGATTGTTCTGTGATTTGGTGTAGGATACTAACCCCATGTCATTTTTTCTTCTTAATTTAATAGGTACCTAGACCTACGGGACCTAGAATCAGGGTTACATCAATATCATACTGTCTCTGGCCTAACTTACGCTACTGAAACACAAATAGGTATATACTTTGCTACTAATGCGAAATTGGAGCTTAGTCTAGTCGTTGATAAAACCATTTCATGGGTAAACGCGACATTAATGGAAAAATATAAAAAAAAAATCAATTATCTATTTAAAGACCGGTTTAATTTTGTAAATAATATTTACATTAATAATTTAATTAACAATTTTTAAGTAACATCTGATGATAAAAAAAATATGCTTAATTAATTATATTATCATTTTATTACCATTTTAAATCAAAATAATAGGAGTTAAAGTATATTTATATAATGTAGTTAAATAATAAAGCATACTGGAGAACCATCTTAATACTTTTAATGTTGTGCATGATACCAACTTTACTTTTACTCTTTATCCGCATTTGAGAATTTCCAGAAATCCTCAGTTAATACAATTTCAGTGCTAAGAACCCGGAAGGATTTCATTGCCTACCATTACAACACCGTAGTGATTTGGCTTGTACCTACTAGTCGTGTCGTAACTACCTTTGACCATTTACTTTTTAACTGAATTGCATTCTCTACAGGGTGGATTCTACAGAGCAATAACAAAGAGGAGATGGCACACGAGAGCTTCTTTACAAAAAATATGTAGGCGGGCGGAAGGCAGACGTGCCCAGCTCTGCCTGGCCGTGGCTCCGCCCTATTGACGATCCTCTCTACTTACTAATAGATGTCGCCAGCAAATCGAAGATTTCAACATAAAATATATATTTATATTAAGTATTACAGCTATTTTGAACATTGTACAACATTGAAACACTTAAATAAAACTAAATGGTTTCAAATATTTTACAAAATATTTTAAGCTGAAGCGAAATTAAATTAGAAAAATAAGAGCTCGCTCCAAGTCACACATCGTTCACAGTTGAACGAAAAATCACTCGAGCCCCGCCCACTTTCGACGACACTGCCCCGATGACCATAACGGAGCACCAGTCGATATGCCGTCTTCTATTTGTATGTGCTCCATGGTGGATTCAAATTAATTGGCATCCTTTTAACCATCGACTGTACCCATGATTTATAGTAATTTAAGACTAATAAAACATCAAATAAAAATCGTCATTTTCATATTAAAGAAAACATCTAAACATGCATTAGAATGCTTTGCTAGAGTTAAAAACCAATAATGCCACGTCGTCGTCGTATTGTAGCGTTGGGGTCATTGCTCCCAACGCCAGAGCAATTACTTTGACGAATACCAATCGATACTTTCTTAATTTTCGTAACATTTTTAATACTGCATTAATTCCAGAATTATTACCGTACAAAATATAGGTATCCTTTATATGAGTATGTACAATAGGTAAATTATGCCAATGAATTTGAATGTATTAAACGACGGTTTTTATAAGTAGATAAGGTACTTATATCTGCCAGGAACAAAGATTTAAAATTTTTATGACTACTAAGGCCAGGACCAAAGCTAATAATTTTACAGTTGAACAAGCCAAACATGTATGTACTTACTTACATAACAATATGATATAAAAATGTTATCCCAAATTCTACTACGAAAACTCGAAATACACACAGCACCAAACTATATCTATTTCATATTAGCAGTATCGTTGTTGTGACTTGAACAGTACATTTAAGTATATTTGAACTGTGCCACAGTAGCGTCAAGGCACAAATTTAATAATAGTTGAATAGCTAATAGTACTAACATTTGGCCAAGGGTGTCAGATAGCTTATACTCTAGTATTATAGAACTGAAAATTAAGATATTAGAGGATACCTAATTCTGTGAGGATCATATCGCTGTATGTAAAGAGTTCCACTGCAGGAATATGTTGTGTAATTTATGTCTATAATCTTTGGATTTATAAAAGCGATAATTTTATTGTTGAAAGATTACAGTAAGACAACAACAAATATTTATCTGACAATCGAGGACAGATTGTCCTGGCGTAAATGTGAGGATCATATCGCTGTATGTAAAAGAAAATCTTCAGAGTTCCACTGCAGGAATATGTTGTTTAATTTATGTCTATAATCTTTGGATTTATAAAAGCGATAATTTTATTGTTGAAAGATTACAGTAAGACAACAAATATTTATCTGACAATCGAGGACAGATTGTCCTGGCGTAAATAAAAGGAGAGCCGCCCTGCCTGAAGTAGAATGGTAATGGCTTATTCCAGAAAACATCGGGCCTCATAATAAATATTGAAAAATCAAGGTTGGGGATAGTTTATTATTCACGTGAGGCTTGAAAAGGGAAGTTGAAGAAAGTTCCGAAAAATCAAGATATATCACCAGGTGATAGTCCTTCACATGGATTGAAAGGAGTGATAAGCTTCAGGCTAGTTACAATAAACCAAAAATGAACATTCACATTACACCTATCATAACAAATGGCATGATATTTTTATAACTAATAAATAAATCTATACTATATCTACTTATTTATAGATAATTACAATATTACTTTCTCTACTTCTCACATTGCTGGATATCATATAAGACCAAGTTGATGTAACTGAAACAAAAAAAGAACAAAGTTAGAACTTGTTACACCGTCAAATATACGCAATTGCCATGGCATAGGTAGTGAATTTTGAGATAGATTGTCGGCAGCTATACAACCTATGAAGTAAATAGCCTCTGATGCCATTGTTTATTTTTGTTTTCTTTAGGTTCTGCACATTAATAGTTCTGGTGGAGTAGGTATAAGCTAGTTATGCAATTTTGTTAATTAAATCTCACTCTTGCTTGTATTCTTTTTGTATACTTACTATTTGTAAAATAAAATATAAATACAACATGACACACACAACACAAGGGTCGCCACAATCGATCAAAACCCCCTCAAATTCAGCTCGATATAGATCCGGACTCCGGAGATACAGCTGAAGTGTCATTGAAAATTGGACCACTTAGATCCGTGTCGCTCATCATCATCATCCTAGTTGCATCCTCCGCTGTCCTGACGTCTGTCATGCATATATTATACTTTGTCAATCATTTTCTGTATATTGATAAACGTTTCAATAATTTCTATTCTATTCCGTTTGCTTTGGAGCCCAGGGTCGGCTTTTCTAGTCTTACGTCTCCATTAGCCCGGTCTTTAGCGTCCTTGGCAGAAAGTACATCTGCACGAATATCCTGCTTTACGACGTCAAGCCAGCTCTTTTGGGGGGGGGGCCCATGGCCAGACACTTGTTCCCAACGTATGTTGCCAGTTTCCTCAAGACGTGAAGGTACCATCGCAGCCGACTTTCCTGAAGCTTATCTGCTATGTCCTTGACAGGCCACCCCGAATACGGGAGTTTCTTATGCGGTCCTTCCGCGACACTCCGCACATCTAACGCAGCATCTCTATCTCCGTGACACGCCGCTCTTGCTTGTACCGCTCAAGCACGGGTCACGTCTCGCAGCCGTGTAGGAGGCCTTATGATGGATTTATAGGCCTATTCCTTAAGCCTGACCGGCATTCTGGGGTCACAAGTCACATCACCTCACGTCGCTTTGCTCATGCCGCTGATATAACGTCGCAGTCGATGTCCCTGGACGGGTCGAGTACCGACCCCAAATATTTGAGTTGGCCCTTATGATCGACCGAATCCTCTCCTATACGTACAGGATGAGAATCTGTGGTGTTGCCGGCCATGTACTCTGTTTTCGCCACGTTAAGTTTCAGACCGCCGTTCTCAAGTGACTCCTATTTGTTTGCCCGTCTTGTCAGTCTCCTCCTGTTCGCGGCCGTCAGTACGATAATATCATTAGCAAACAGGAGTAGCCACGGAGGCTGCCCATGTGTGTCTATAATGCTGCTTGACACTTCCGTCTAATTTATTTATTTATTTATTAAAACTTTATTGTTCCACAAAGTTGGCGGACTTAATGCTAAGAGCATTCTCTACCAGTCAACCATTGGAGGAGACAGAAAGATAGTTTGGCGCACAAAAGTTAAGGGGGAAAAAATGAACTTATAAAAAGTTATAGAGCAAATTTTATCGAAAGCTTAAGTTTTTGATTAACTTAAGTTCATACACTACGTAAACACACACATTAATACTGTACATACAACATACACTGTTTCATTTTAAATATAAGGATACCTATATAAATACCAATGATGAAGTCAAGTCAAATTGAGAAGTTTTCATTAACTGAGCGAGTCCAAAATGTGCATACGTACCTGCTTTTTAAACAAAAATTTGTTAGGACCACGGAGCATTTACTAAGAGGAGATGGCGTTTGAAATGGCGCAGTGATGTGATCATTGGCGCCTCGCCGACACAAAAGTGGGCGGAGCCTGTCATTACTCGTTCAAAAGCGTACCGAGAAACAGATCACGAGCTCCTAAGTTCATAACGATTTTTCACGGCTTTTTTACGAATTTAGCATTAAATAATTGGTTTCTGTTAAATCTATACTAATATTATAAAGCTGAAGAGTTTGTTTGTTTGTTTGAATGCGCTAATCTCAGGAACTACTGGTTCGAATTGAAAAATTATTTTTGTGTTGGATAGATCATTTATCGAGGAAGGCTTTAGGCTATATAACATCACGTTGCGACTAATAAGAGCGAAAAAACAGTCGAAAATGTGGAAAAAACGGGGGAAATTATTGATCTTTGAGGGCTTCCGTTGCGTGCGCTGCGAAAACCGTTCCAAGATACCCAGAAAATATGTTTGAAAGAATATTCCTCTTTAAATTATCTAAAAAAATGTCCGCGACAGTATATGTCTATCTTTTAAGATTAAATCACAATAACCGTTTTTATGATAATCAAATTTGGTCGAAATTAATGCATTATTACAAATTATTTGCCAGAGTTGTATCAACATAATAATATTAATCTTTATCCAAATAAATGTGTTATTGATTAAGAGTATTTAATTGTGGACAAAATTGTCTTTGACATCACCTTATTTCAATAAACTTCTTATAAGATAATACAATTTTAAAATAACTCTGAAACAAAATTCACACGCGCCGCATGATGAGCGCTCGCCCATGATTCCCAAAATAACTATTCCACGCGGACGAAGTCGCGGGCACAGCTAGTAAGATATATTTACGGCTCTAAAAGTTTTACCTTATATTTAATACGTTCATAATTATGAAATATTTGAATGTTTTTAAGATTGGAACTTCGACGTACTAGTGACATCTATTGACAAGTAGCTGAACTTTGGACATCTATTGAAAAGTGGCGGAACTTTGTCAATAATGGCCAAGCCAGGGCTGGCAAAAGTTTAGGAACATTAAAACAATTATTCATATGCACGGTTCACATCACATCGATATCATTTTACACCAAAAAGGAAGGGTTATGTTTTCAAAGTTCATGTATGTTTCTGTGGCGCAAGGTTTTTTTTCGTAATTGCTTGTATTTTTTCAAAGTATCCTTGTTCTTCAATAGTTTTGTATTGTATTCTATGTTTTTTAATATATTTGTGTGTAAGTGAGATTCTTTATCTAGTCGAAATTGAAAAAAATCCTATCAACCGATTTGTGGTTCCATGTACTCTTTTATAACTCACTGTAAACATTTGACTATTTGTTTCAATCTATTGTTTATAAAATATATTTATTTCTTGAAATTTGAAAAAAAATTATAAAGAACTTCGACCCAATAAATTATTGACAACCCTTATGTAGTTGTGTGTGACTGGGTCGTGAACAGTAGTGACATCTAGTGTTGGGTGTCTGAATTACTTGATAATTTGTAAATAACGTAGTACTGCTACTTTCCGTCAGATGGATTTTATTATGGATGAACACACGGCTGAAACCAAGCACCCCGCACGTCTGCCTTCCGCCCCGCGTAGCCTCACAAATACTTTCTTACAAAACGCTTATTATAACATCTCCTCTTTGTAATAGCTCCGTGGTTAGGACCATAGATTAATAATTGATCTCGCGCGCGCTCGACTAGATACCGTCGGCGTACTAGACAAATGCGGCAACTAAAACTACGCGAATTCGGCGTACTTGCGGCATACCCCGCGTCAGTCACGCCGTAACCGATAAGTGAGTTGGACGTCGAGATAAATTTAAAATGTTAGTTAACAGAAGCAAAATGCCAGTTTGCGTATTCAAACTATGTAAGAATAATAGTGCAAGAAATAACTCTTTCTCGTTTCGTCTTTGCACATTGTCTTACACACACTACAATATAAAGTTGGCGCATTCTGGAAACTGATTTTTATTCATAGCGCGGTATCTAGTCGAGCGCGCGCGAGACCAATTATTAAACTAAGGTTAGGACTTTCCTTAATATCAGCAGGCAAAGCATTCCAAAGTTGAGTAGATTGCAAAGTGAAGGAATTAGCCATAAAACTGGTGCGAAATAGAGGAGGATATCTAATAACACACTGAACAGGTAAGGGCTGAGAACCTAGCCTTGGTGAACCCCAACAGTGACGGGGAAGAGTTTTGGTGTCATCAACAGCGGTTCCTACTGTTGATTCGGAGTCGCGGTACATCTCTGATAATCTAATATATATATATATAAAAGAACATGGGTGACTGATTCATCAACGCCCAGTCTAAACCATAAAAGCTATAAACGTAAAATTTGGACAGAAGTTTTATAATATTACATAGTGCTCAGTTATGAAAACTTTTTTCAAAATTCATCCCCTAAGGGAGTCAAACGGAGGTCTAAAGTATGTATTAGTAAGGAGATTAGTTAGTCCGATTTATACGAAACTTCACAAGATTATTGCTTTTGATAAATGATTACATACGTGTTTCAGGATTTTTCAGACTTCACCCCCTTAAAGAGGGAAAATGGGGACAAACTCTGAAAATGCAAAAACTAAACGAACACTGATCTGTCAATGAATTTTGGCATACGGGTTTCTGTTTTGGTCAAGGGGTGCAGTTCTAAAAGGGGGACAATCTCTGACTCAACTATATATCAGGTGGGATTACTTTTGCAATCAGGGGGTGCACTAAGGAATAATTTTTCAAAATTGACCCCCATAAGGGAAACTGTTGTTCAAATTATGTACGGGGGAAGGAGATTAGTTAGTCCGTTGCAGTCGAAACTTCACAAGATTATTTGTTTTGATAAATGATTTGTTACCACTTGTTTTAAGGTTTTTATCAGCCCCTGATGGAATAGTTTATCGGTGTTATTTGAATAGTTTATAGCGTTGCTGATTACAAGAATAACAACTATTTTAAAATCCGACGTGTCGGATGTCATATACTGTCAATCTCTATTGGGATCCGAAGAGGTAGTAATCTTCTAAATACATAAAAAAAGATCCTGAGAGACCTGTCATATATAATCTTAAGTGATTCAAACCTCATTGGAAATCCTTTTGATCAGGCGGGCGAAGCCGCGGCCAACAGCTTGTCTCAATATAGATCTCTGGTACCCCTTCGGACCTCAGTGCCCACCATATCATCGACCGAGGAATACAGTCAAAGGCCTTCTCCATATCTGAGGATAAGAAATAGAAAGACGTATTCTTTCTCCTGTACTTGTCAATGGCGGTTCTAAGGGCAAAAACAGGGTCCATGGATCCGTGACCAGGGCGAAATCCATATTGACACTCTCTTGTCGGATTCGAGAATCCACTATACGCTCAAATTGCTTCATGGTGTGGGACGTGACTTTTATGCCACGATAACTTTGGCACTCCTGCACCGTTCCCTTTCCTTTGAAAACTGGGGAAATAACTACTACTACTCAGCTTCCATTGGTTCTTGCCGCAAAAGAGAATACGGTTGAAAAGGGCAGTCAGCATAATCCATACCACGCGGGCCCATCGCTTTCCAGGCCTCGATAGGGACTCGATCGGCACCTTCCGATTTTTCATGCGGCGAAGCGCGAGGCGGACCTCGTCCGGTGAGACAGGTGGCTCTACACCGGTGATGGCGGTCTGAATGACGTCCCATAGATCTTGGGCGAAATCGCTGTCGTCATCACCATTAAATTTTTGGCAAGTCGATATTGCGAACTCCTCGGACGTAGATTCATTGAGCTGCCACCACCTGATTGACCCATGACCAGGAGACGGTGTTCTGCAGTGAGACTCTCTCCGGGATTTCGGTATTGGGTAGCGCGTCCCCCGCTCCTATAGGAGTGTTCGGGCTTCTTTTTGAAGAACGTATTCACGATAGCGAGGTCAGCATCCGCATAAGTATTGAGGATACTTTCCCCTTCCTCGTCGCGGATACCGTATCCGAAGCCACCGTGAACACGCTCAAACTCCTCGCACGCCTCACCCAGGTGACTGTTGAGATCACCACCCAAAACGAACGCCTGTGGGATTTCCCGCAGCACACCATCAAGTAGGTTCCAGAACGCCGTCTTGTCCGCGTCACTACGACCGATTTGTGGCGCGTAGTCTTATCAAGTGGGTCGTAACCCCTTCAATAAGCACCACCACGTCCATCAGCCGGTCGCTAAAATGTTTTACTTCCAAGGCGTTGGTCTGAAACTCCTCGAAAAGCACTACGGCCACCCCGCTGTCGCCGCCAGGGGGCCCAGTATACATAAGTTTGTAGCCATCCCCAATGGACCGGGATTTGCTGCCTTTCCAGCGAGTCTCCTGCAGGAACGCCACGGCCACCGTTTGCCTGTTGGGTACATACGCCAGCTCCCTCGCTTGCCCGGTTAGCGTGCCAACATTGTAGATGGCGAAGCAGGGCTTCTTATGTTAAGGGGAGGCTCGCTTCTTTAGCCGTGCCTGTCCCGGACACGGTAGCTCCAGTCCGCTTGTCACACTTAGATCCGTCTCACAACTTTAACACAAAAAAGTAAAATTCCCATTGAATTATAAAAAAAAAACTTTTCATTCATTTATTAATCGTCTTTATGACGTATTTGTTGTTATAATGGCAACAGAAATACAGCATCTGTGAAAATTTCAACTGTCTAACTATCACGGTTCATGAGATACAGCTTGGTGACAGACGGTCGGCGAAGTCTAAGTAATAGGGTCCCGTATTTACCTTTGGGTACGGAGCCCTAAAAAGAGAAGATAGATATACCAATCACAAAAGTAAAATTAAAAGAAACACGAAATAATAATAAGTAATAGATAGAAGGTTTTTAATTGTTTCTTACCGCTAACACCGTCATTTCTGAATTTATTTTTCATTTAAATTTTGTTTTTTTTATTAAAATCGGTGCACATTTTTTTCTCATATGCGAATACATCTAGTATTATAAAAAACATTTTAAATATTTGTCAACCTATATAAACTTTGTATACACAAAATACCCTATTTTAGCGCTCTAACTAAAGTATAATATAACTAAGCCTTATCGATTTAAAGGAAGGTTCTATTATATATCAGAAAGACAATAAAATCATACTTACAACCCCTTGGCGTTCTTTCTCCTTCTGTAGCACTACTTGTGTTTGCTTTTCATCGAATTTAACAACAGCTGCTAAAACTTTCGCTAAAGTAATGGAATGTGTACCCGTTCCTGTAAGGTATTCGTAAAGAATATTCCTTAAGTATTCTAACTCTGTGTTTTCTTGTAAAGAATGCAAATGTCTTAAGCTTACGAGAGCTTCATCTAACCTTCTCTCTAGTTTTTCATTGGTTAATCTTAATTTTTGATTGCCATCTTGCATTTGTTGCACATTTCCGTTGACTGATCTATTTATTTGTTCTAAATCACGAACTTTCTCTTCCAGTTTATTCTTGGCATTAAGCAATTCATCATATTTCTCTTTCATATTAGTTGATTCCGAATCATTATTGTTGAGTCTCGGCATGACAATTTCGGTCTTAACGTAATTTTGTGACTGTATTTGATCTTTTAACTCTAAATTTTCTTCTATTAGGAGAGTGTTTTCCCTTAACAAATCATCTATTGTTTGCTTTCCTGTATTGATTTCTTTTTGAAACTCGGACGACAAATCATTTTTATCAGATAAGTTTTCACTTGAAGCTATAAGTTCTCTCAATCTATCATTTAGGTCGCTATTTTCTTTTGAAATTTTAGTTAAGTATATTTGAAGACCTTCAATATCAGACTGCAGACGTTTATTTTCATCTCTTAACATTTCGTATTCTTTATTTAAAGATTCAGTCTCTTCAACATTGCTATTATTTTTAGCGTTCGTCGGTGTTGAAGGTTCAACTTTATGAGTTAATATTTTGTTCGATAGTTGATCATTAATGTCTTTTAAAGAAGAAATTTCCTTATGAAGGTCGGCATTCTCACAACTCAGTGATTCAATATCGCCCAATAACAACTGTACGTCATAATCATTTTCTGTAGACATATTTTTAGGTACATCATTATCAGATTTATTCTGTAACGGACTTTCTTCTGCTTGAGTTTCTTTGTTTTCTGTTTTAGCTGATTGTTGGTTCTTTTCTAATTGTTCTATGATCAGATTTAGGCGATTTTTTTCTGATTCCATTACGGCATGTACTCTGCGAACTTCTTCTATTTCAGACTCTAGTCCTATAGCATTCATTTTAATATTCTCAGACTGACTTTTAAGGGACATATTTTCTTGCATTATAGCTTCCACTTTATTTTCTAGCTTGGTAATTTCTATATCTTTAATAGTACATTCATGGCGTATTTTATCTGTTAGTTCTTCAGCATCTTTTAATTTTCGACCTTCGAGTTCTTGGGACTCTTTAATCAAGTCTAAGTCGGACTGATTTTGTTGAAGTTTTGATTCTAAAATTTTGTTTTGACTCTTTGTTAATTCAAATTTCTGTCCGAGCTGTTCGTGTTCTTTTTTAAAATTACTTAATGCTTTATCTTTGTTTTCATACTCTTTTTGTAAGTTATCATATTGTTGTAGCTTAGAATTTATGATTTCATACTCTTGTTGAAACTCTTTCGTGGAGGCGTTATGATTTTTTGTAACTTCAATAAGCTTTAATTGCGAATTATTGTGTAGTGTTTCTAGTTCTTGGATGCAGAAGTTTAATTTTTTATTTTCCTTTTCCGACGCTTCTTGTTTTATTTTAGTTTCTTGCAGTTCTTTTTCCAATGTCTCATAATCTTTCTGTGAAGTTTCAAAAGCTTGGATACGAGTTTTTAAATTGGTATTCTCCTCTTGAAGTAGATGCAATTCCTTTGTTACGGCTTCTTGTTTGCTTGCTGTTTCTTTTAGTTCATTTTCGGAAGTCCCTAATCTTTTTTGGAGTTCTTCATATTCCTGTATTTGAACTGTCAAATTTTCGTTTTCAGTTTGCAATCGTAATATTTTTTTATGAGTTGATTCTTGGTTGTGTAAAACCTCCCGCAGTTGATCTTGTAACAGATTGTACTCTTTGGTAACGTTTTGATATTGAGAATAGTATATTTGATATGATTTGGAGAATTCAATGAGAATATTGACTTTTTCAAGTAATTCTGGCATTGTTTTATTTTTTATTTCTGTTTCATACGATTTTGTTTGCGAGGATACTAAGTGAACGAAATTTCGCAAATCTTTTGTCTCTTGGGATAATTTGGTAAGAATGGGTTTAATAGTAGTTAGTTTTTGTTTCATCATTACATTTTCAGATTTTAATTCTGCCACTGTAATATTTAAATCAGAATTTTGGATTTGTACTAATTCATGATTCGTAAGTAGTTTTTCTATTTCAGATTGTAATTTAACAAGCTCATCTCGTTCTTCTTGAATTTCAGATTCCAAATTACTATATTTAGCTTTCCATGTATCTAAATCTTCTTGCATTTGCGCTTTTTCAGAATTTTCAGTAAGATCATTAACCTTTTCTCTTTTTAAAATTTGCATTTCATTTTCCAGTTTACTTATATGTGTACTTTTTTTCGTGTTTTCGTCAATCAATTGTGTATTACGATTTTCCAAATATCCATTTCTATCAATCATAGCTAACTTCTCGGCAGTTTCTTGTTTCATTTGAAGTTGTAAGCATTTATATTCTTCGTCACATTTGAGTTTAGATTGTTCCAGAGATTGCAGTCTTTGTGTAAGTACCTGTATTTGGGTTTCAAGCTCTTTTATTTTGGTTTTAGCAATGAATAGCTCTTTGACTTCATTTGATAATTTTGTTTTATCTTCTTCCAATGACGCCAAGTTATTTTTATAATCACATACTATAATATTGATTGATTGTAGTTCTTTATTGGCAGCAGATAGTTGATCTTTTAATTTTTTTATTTCAGATTCTTTACTTTCTAATTCTTTGTGGATACTCAATTTATTTTCTGCTAGTGATATAGCGTTTTCTTCCTCTCTTTTAGTAAATACATCAATTTTATTATTTAATTCAACAATCTCTTCTTTAGCCCTCTGAAGGTCAAGTTCCAATGTTGACGTCTCCCTTAATTTACTAAAATCGTAAGTATTGATTTTATTCTGCAATTCTTCGTTAGTTATATTAAGTTCATGAATCCGCTGTTTAGCTTCAATAAGTTCTGCAGAAGCTGTTTTAAGAGAGTCATTTTCTTGGTTTTTACTATCAACTTCATTTGCCATTTTTTGAATTTCCGTCGTCAATTGTGCATTCTTTTCTTTTGTCGCTTTAAGTGATTCTTTGTACTTGTTTATCAATTGTTCCATTTTTTCAATTTTATTGTTCAAGGTGACCAATTCGGAACTCGGAGTTTGTTCACATCCTTGTTTAACATCACTATCGGGAGCTAAATTAATAAGTTGTGCTACTTGTTCATTTTCACTTAAATTTTGAATAGTAGTAGTGTCTTTTCTATCTTGTTTATATTGATCTGTATTGTTTTGTAACAGTGCAATTTGTGTATTTAAAGCTTCTATTTTCATATTTCTCTCTTCTATATCAACACGAAGTGCTTTTTCAAGATGCGCCTGAAATGAAATATTAAAACTAAAAATGAGAAATTAAGTGCAATTAAATTAAATAAACTCCATCTATAAAAGACTGAACGACTGTGATCTTTAAATGTGAAATTTAACATAGGAAAGCTTCTTTTGGGGTGTCAGCACTATCCGTACTTTTGAAAAGCTGCAAGTATATTCTTAGCAAGATCGCGATGACTCTATCGCGATTCTTAAAATTTTACTATATTAGCTTTTGCCCGCTGCTTCGCACGTATACTAATATGGGAATTCTTTTTCCGGGATGAAAGGTATTCTACGTCCTTTTTAGCACCTTAGCTTATGACGGCGCTTTTAAGTTTGTTTACAGCGCTAAGTTCTTGTAATTAGTATTACTATCTAAAGGATAGTAGATTTCTAATGAGTTTGTAAAACCCGTAACTGCCGTAATCTTTTGGCGGCTGCCGCAACTACTGTTCACAACCAGTTATCTACGATTTTTTTTAGTATTTTATGGCAACCAGAAGGAGGATCAGTTTGAAGTTGTGATATGAAAACTGGAGTGACACCAATGAAAACAAATATTTACTACGACTTTCCCATATGTTGTAGACTTTGATCTAGTAATAATACGGGATATACTCCTGTCTGGGGCTTAAAATTAAAGGTAAATAAGATCTAACCCAAGTTTTAAGAATCTTTTGTTAAGCCCAAGATAGCTAAAAATGTGCTTTTGTCTCGTTATTTCACGCTAAATATCAAATAGGAAAGGGACGAAATATAGTGCAGTTAACATGTGCTTAATAAATGATTCTTAATACGGGGGTTAACGTCAGGTGATTTTCTTGAAATCACAAGCCCCACAACTCCTCAAAAATATACCTATAATCTGAAAATAATCACTTAAAAATATTACCTTTGCACTCTGTTCTAGAGTACATTGCTCCCGTAGTTCAGATATTCTTCTCAAAGCTTTGTCTTGAGTTTCCACAAGAACACTCTAGAATACATAATAAATCCCTGGTTATTTCATAAAATTAGAACAAATTGGCTAGTGGTATTAAACATAAATAAAATACAATATAGATTAATTACTATTTTAACCGGCTGTCTGTGACATTAAAACAACGGGAACACTTTTGAAAAACACAACAGAATTTCTTAATGCCTAAAGCTTACAAAACTTAAATAAAAAATAATCATAACTCATAATAAATTAGGCATCAATCCATCCCACGGAGCATTTACTAAAAGAAGATGGCGTTTGAAATGGCGCAGTGATGTGATCATTGGCGCCTCGCCGACACAAAAGTGGGCGGAGCTATCATTACTCGTCCAAAAGCGTATCGAGAAACAGATCGCGATCTCCTAAGTTCATCACGATTTTCCACGGCTTTTTTATGAATGTAGCATTGAATAATTTTGTTTCATACAAAGGATGAATTGTTGTGTGTTTCGGTGTAAAAACTTTTCTGACAAAAAATTGGAACATAATCAACAAATATCTTTACACAGGTAAGTTGTTCTTAGTTACATTTTTGATATGTATTAATTAGAAATAATTTTCTGTGGTTTCTGTTAAATAAGATATATTTACGGCTCTAAAAATTATACCTAATATTAAAAACATTCATAATTTATGAAATATCGCAATGTTTTTAAGATTGGAACTTCAGCGTACTAGTGACATCTATTGACAAGTAGCTGCTAACATTTTGCCAACAATGGCCAGAGCTGGCCAAGTTCAGGAACATTAAAACAATTATTTTACATGCACGGTTCACATCTGACTGTCCAAAAAGGAAGTGTTATGTTTTTAACATTCATATATGTTTCTTTATATATATTTGTATATAAGTGAGATTCTTTATTCCACCAAGTCTTGAACGGTGTGAGGTGACTTTGGATTCCTTGCATTGTTCCGAGTAACATAGGCTATTGTGATGACGGATTAGTGTATGTAATAAATGGTAGACCGAACAAAAATGTTTGATCAATCAAAATCGAAATGGGTATCAAAATGAAGGTGATTTACCTAATATTTTGTTTAACTTTATTGCAGTTTATAAAACAAAATGCCAAAGGTGGACTTCATGCCTTATGTCAATAATAATAATCATGCATGTCAGATTCTTTGAGGAGTCCTTTTATTAAATTCCTTATTATTTATAAAGGCGATGGAAGGTGATTTGAATTGTGTTCAAAAAAAAGTAAGTGATAATTTCGACCTCCCATAAAAATCCTATCAACCGATCATTGGATATGTGGTTCTATGTACTCTTTAATACGAGTAACTTACTGTAAACCAAATGTTTACAGTTGTCATTTGATTCAATCATCCTGTATACATATAGAAATAAATATTTTATAATTTTTCCTAGAAATTTGAAAAAAAGTATATAAATAAATTCGATCCAATAAATTATTGACAACCCTAATGTTGTTGATACGGGAATGATGTGCATGATATTGATCGGGTGTGCGTGAACACATCTAGTGTCGAGTGTCTGAATAACTTGATAATTTGCGAATAACGTAGTACTGCTACTTTCCGTAAGATGCACCCTGCACGTCTGCCTTCCGCCCCGCGTAGCCTCACAAATACTTTTTACAAGACGCTTATTATGACATTTCCCTTTAGTAAATGTTCCGTGATCCATCCTTACTTTCAAACTTAATATTATAAGTGCGAAAGTCTGTCTGTCTTTCACGGCCAAATCGTTGAACGGATTTTGATGAAATTTGGTATGAATTCAGTTGAATACCCGGGTCAAACATAGGCTACTTTACGACGCAGGCGGAGCTGCGGAAAACAGCTTGTCAATAATAAAAACATGTCAAGCATTTTTGTATTACTACTAATATAAATTAGAATAGAATATTTATAAATGTGTGTATTAGGCATATAACTAAACAAACTGGTAAACAAATTAGGCATTCACATAAAGTTGCGAGTTCAGTTCAGGGAAATGATTTGAGCCTTGATTTTATCAAACGAGAAGTTACGAAATGACGAAACAGAAAAACATCACTGCAAATTATGGAGACTTCTACATTGTAGGTAGCTATGTAGATAGATATACACTTTATTTTACCAATCACAATATAAAAAATAAAAGAAATTGATTCAAACGATTGTTTAAATCAATCGCTGTTGCAATTTCTTCCAGCTAACCTTAGAGTAGATAGGGGAAAATAGTTTTACTTGATGTTCAATTAGTTGTTGGTTGGTAAAACTCAAAATTTTGCTATGACACAGAATTTACCAATGGTTCGTTGCAAAGATTGCCATTGAAGGTTTATCTGGCCCTGACTGTACAAAGAAAAATATTCTAAATTTATATTGAGTAAAATCTTTACATACCCTTGCTTTTGCATTTTCTCTTTCCAGGAGCTTGTAATGGTGGGCGAGGTTTGCATATTGGGTCCTATACTTCGTGTATCGTTCTTGAGTTCGTCTGTATGCAGCATAAAGTTGTTCCTTTGTGACGCGGTCAAGACTTACTTGGCCGCCAGAGAATCCTCTTTCTTCCGCTTCACTGGCAGAAATCTCCATGTCTGACTGAAAATTGAAAAGAATTACTTCACTGCTCTACAATCAAATATTAATAGAACTCAAATCATAATACGTATGGTGGGGCTAATCTCAGAATTATGTATGGTCTTCATGATGATCGTAATGAAGCTGAGAATGACGGCACATACACTATGCAAGTCCACACTTACATAGTGTTCCTAGATAGGAAATCTCCAGACTTTTGTCATGAGATCACAACCAGTTTGACCATTCATATAAAGAAGGTGTGAGTTGATTACATCAACCCTGTTACATTCTGGTCTCAAGGTATTTGGATGTGGTTCCTTTTACAACACTAACTAAGACGGGACCAACTGCTTATTGTGTTATCCTGAAGCATATAATCATATTTTAACCTATCCAATAATACAAGCCTCCAATGTCCTAACCAACCAAACTAATCAATTTAACAAAAGCTTCGCTTGGGAATCGAACCCACTACGCCAATTTGTTTGCCACTGCACTACAGCAGTAGATCAATAATTATTGAATAAATTAATGTGTTTACCAGAATAAATGTTGTCAGAACTAGAAGAGAGATGGAGGAGATTTTTACCCACAGGGACCACTAATTTCTGAAAATAAACTAAATGCCTACAGGATACTATAGAGATTAGTGGAAGAACAAGCTAAATTGATTGATGTGTTTACCTGCAAATGATACATTGTAGGGCTCTCATAGCTTGGCAGTCTGAATGACACATCGCTTGCAAAAGAACTATTTGAAAGTCTTCTATGTCGTTGATTATCCTGTAATATCAAACTTTTACAATAACATTTTCTTTTTTTTTAGTAACGCTGTTAGAAATTAGAACTAAAACTAGATACTAAGTAAATTTCACTTGATTCAAAATATTTTTAAAGCGTATGGTTTTACTTATATTGTCAAAGTTAGATAGAAGTTCCTGTTGCGCGTCTGCTGAAAAAACATCTTAAGAAATAAGTAGAACCCATGGAGCAAATACAAAGAGACGGCATATCGACTGGTGCACCTGATGATGATGTATTGTACGGTAATTGGTGCAGTGACGTCGGAAGTGGCTTACGTCATTTTCGTTCAACTGTGAAACAACTGTGCGTGACGTGTCGCGAGCTCTAATTTTTTTTCTTATTTTTCTAATTTACGTTTCGTTTCAGCTTAGAATATTTTGTAAAATATTTTAAACAACCAACCAACACAATAAACGTAAGTAAATAACAAATTTTCGAATTTATTTGATTGATTTAGTGTTACACAAAATATGTGTTTGTTTTTAATGTTCAAAATATCTGTAACTAGCAGCCCGTCCCGACTTCGTCCGGGTTATACAAATTATGTAGTAGTAGGTTGAAGCTAACCTCTTCATTTAGCATTTATTTCAAAACCGGCTACATAGATAGCCCTAAGGCCGAGTCAAGTAGTCCTATTAACCGATGAATACTATATGCATTCATCTCATGATGTGGTGGTGAATCCCGCCACCAAAAGTTATATTTTCAAGGAAGATCGAAACATAAAATAATCTATCTTTTGGCTCTATGGGCATATGCCTCTGCCACTTCGGAAGGCATATCAAAATTTAAAAAAAGTAAATGTCAGTGTCAAATTCAAACTATCGAAACGGTTAAATGTTTGATAGGTAGGTACGTCTACCGATGTGCCCCATAGAGCAGTCAAGATCGATTTTTCAAGTTCAAGTTCACTATTAGCGGAATCAAATGTGATTTTTTTAAATTCCAAGTTGTTCACAACTTTGTATCTCTACCACTCTCTCACTGGCACGACCGACTGGTCGCTTTCCACATGGTCGTCCCGTGTACATTCTCTTATCATCCAAGAAGAAAGCACGTCAAATTAAATCGTAAATATTTACAAAAAAAAATTTAACACTACCATAATTTCGTCATAAGCTCCCGTTTCCATGACGCACGCCTTTCGGTTGCTTCCATTCGTATTATTATATGTATTATCTTGGGATGTTTTTACGACTGGCGGCCTGCCTAACATCAACCCTCCCGAGGAATGTGTCCTCAGCTACCGCTTCCATGATGCTTTCCCGTCTGAAGCCCTATTTTTAATGTGTGACATATATGTCGTATAACAATCATTCGATATCGTACAAAAATTATTCGACTCGCCGATTTTGCGTGAGTCTCACTTATAAAGACGCACTCCTGAGTGATTCCATTCCTATTATTTTGGCCTGTTTTACGACTGGCCGCCTGCCTAACGTAAATCTTCATTGGGAACGCAGATTATACGTTTAGATTGATTCCACTGTTTTTTTCCTCATCGTCTTTGACGGCACCTAAGCGCCACGGGAAAAAAGCGTGTGCTTCGTACCGTTTCGTCACGCGAAGATTGTAACACAAAACAAAATCCGTAATATCTATGGAATTGAATGTCCGATTTCATTCATTCAAAGAGTAATTTACATTACATTAGAAACCTACCAAGAAAATTATCAGTGTTCCTCTACTATATTATGCATGTATTATACATATAAACCTTCCTATTGAAACATCCTACCTATTAAAACAAACCCTATCTAAATCCGATGCGTAGTTTTAAAGATTTATGCATACATAGGGACAGACAGACAGGAAAGCGACTTTGTTATACTATGTTAAGATAATGATGATTTAATAAAATACAAATATATTTTTTTATGTATATACATAATCTTCGATTTGCTAGCGACATCTATTGGTAAGTAGAGGGGATCGTCAATAGAGGTGTAGCCACGGCCAAACCGAGCTTCCCTCACGTCTGCCTTCCGCCCCGCGTAGCCTCACACAATTTTTGTAAGAAAGCTCTCGATACGCCATCTCAATTCTCCTCGTAATTACTCCGTGGTAGACCCCTGTACCAAGGTTTCTTAATGTTATGCTCCTAATGTATATTTATTACAGTGTGTATATGAATTAAATAAATTTTAGTTTAGTTCCTTGTCATTCTCTGTAGACTAACACCCGTATTCTTAAACATAACCTTAAGAACGTCCTTCACTCAAACTCAATGGAGGACGCCTTAAAGAAGTCCTCAAACTTTCCTTGAAAACGACATTCTTAGTTGGTTGCTTGAGCAAATTCCAATGAGGAACGACACATGTTTTATATTCTGGTGTGACATACGAGTGGCTTACGACTACGCTGTCTTCTGTACATTACTAACTACTGAAAAAATAATTAGATATCAATAATAAATTATTGTCTTTGATTTATTATTTATTATTTTAGTTTATGAACTTGTTTTTATTTAATTATTTTTGTGGTTGGTCATTAAGACACATTCTTATGTCCACTGCTCATATGGAGAATCGCTTAAATTTTTTTAATAAACTATAAGTACAGTCAAATGATCAGCTAAAGCCACATTATTTGGTTTTTTTGATTTGAAGACAAATATTTCTAACTACCTTTTTTCTGCAGCTCCACCTGCGTCAAAAAGTAGCCTATGTTTGACTCGGGTCTTCAACTATATTCATACCAAATTTCATAAAAATCCGTTCAGCGGTTTAGTCGTAAAAGCGTAACAGACAGACAGACAGACTTTCGCATTTATATTATTAAGTATGGATTAGTATATTAGGTACGGATTATCGAATGAAATCAAGTAAAACCACCAGCAAAAGCTCATCATCATCGTAGTGTCTTCTCCGTTGCATCCTCAGTCGTTCACTTGGGAGCTCGCTTCCAGGACCGCTTTCCTGCATTTCCGTCTCCACTTTGCCCGGTCTTTATCATCCTTAATGGAGAGTCTATTAGCACGCATATCCAGCCATCCAGCACGCATATAAGCCAGCTCTTTTTGGGCGCTCCCCTTCTACCAGGCCCCGGCGGAGGCGGCATGGCCAGACACTTGTTCCCAATGTAAGTTGCCGGTTTTCGTAGGACGCGACCGTACCATCGCAGGCGATTTTCCTGAAGCTTATCTGCTATGTCACGGAAACGAAGGACACACCAGACGACACCAGTCACCTCTCACGCCACTTTGCCCATGCCGCTGTAATACGATTATTGATGTCGCAATCGGTGTCCCCGGACGCGTCGAGTACAGACCCCAAGTATTTCAATTGATCCTTACGCTCGACTAAGTCTTCGTCTATGCGTACAGGATGAGGATCTGAAGTATTACAAGCCATGTACTCTGTTTTCGCTACGTTTAGTTTCATACCACCGTTTTCAAGTGACTCCTTCCATTTATTGGACCGTCGCATCAGGCTCCCCTTGTCCGTAGCCACGGAGATTGCTCATGTGTGTCTTTGATGCTGCTGGACGCTTCGTCTTATATCACACTAAACAGATAGGGACTGAGAACTGATCCCTGGTGAACTCCGACGATGACGGGGAATGGTTTAGTGTCACCAACAGCGGTTCTTACTATCGAATCGGAATCGCGCTACATTTCTCGGACAATCTCAATATACCTCAGTGCCCACCAGATCACCGATCGAGGAATACAGTCAAAGGCCTTCTCCATATCTAACGATTAGAGATGAAGAGGTGTATTCTTTCTCCTGTACGTATCCATGACGATCCTTAGGGCAAAAACAGAGTCCATGGTTCGGTGACCGGGGCGAAATCCATATTGACACTCCGAGATTACACTCTCTTGCCGGATCCGAGAATCCACTATATGCTCGAATAGCTTCATGGTGTGGGACATGACCTTAATGCCGCGGTAGTTCTTGCATTCCTGAATTGATCCCTTTCCTTTGAAAACTAGAGTAATAATACCCAGCCTCCATTGATCAGGGATCTTGCCATCTTATCTTAAAAATAATACGATTACAGTCAATGTATCCACACCACGCGGGCCCATCGCTTTCCAGGCCTCGATAGGGACTCCTTCGGCACCGACAGCCTTCCGATTTTTCATGCAGCGAAGAGCGGGGCGGACCTCGTCCGGAGTGATAGGTGGCACTAGTCTCTGATTCGGAGGGAGATGTGGCGGCTGCACTTCTTTATGCTGCTTGTTCAACAATTCGTGGAAGTATGAGCGCCATCTCTCCTTCACCGCAAGGTCGTCGCACAAGAGTTTGCCTTGGAAACTAGAACTTTGTTGGAAAAAAGACTGATTTTTAACGACTTCATTTTATTTCGAGGACGCTTCAAGGTACCAACCTTATATTTGACAGTTCGATACTCACCTCCAATGAGGAATCTCCTTAAGTCAAGGAAGCTAGTGTCGACTAATCATACCAATGAGTTGGAGTAAGGTTGAGTCGTTTAAGAATATGGGTGTAAATGGCAGGAGGCATTTCAACATAATGAAGTTTCATTAGATTCATGTTGTATGTGGTTTTATGAACAGTTATGTTGTTTTACATTCTGTATATTTATAATTCTTTAAAATATATTACCATGGCTTCATGGATGGAGCTGTCTTCTGTGGTCAACTGTGAACTAGGTGGCTGAAAAAGGGGCACCTCTTGGAATGTATTTTGTGGTGTTGACAATTGCTGTCTTGTGGGTCTCGACTGTTGATTATCTGTAAAATTGTTGCATTAAGCAATCGAGTTCAATGAATTCATAGTACACATTGCTTTGCATATAAAACATTTCATCCATAAAAATTAACAAAATTTGTAAAGCCCATATGAACTTAAATGAATGAAAGAACACTAAGAAGAAAAATGTATTAATAATAGTTTGGGGGAAAAGTTTCTTCGTATTTTTTAGAAAATTCAAACATTTTTTAATATAGTTTATTTACATTTAACTAAAGTAGGTATGTAGGTGCCATTTTGTTCGATTACTTTTTGCCATCTTGTAGGTCCATATGATCCCATTGCTATAGAAATTTTGAGGCTTCTGATCAAAATACCGCTACAAGTGGTTTTGGCAGTCCTCTCGTGAGGTTAACCTGATACTGCCTAAAGAATTCTGAAGAGACCGAAACAGGTGTAAATCTGAAGATGCAAGGTCAGGTCAGGACTATGCGGCTGATGCATTAACACCTCCCAGCCAAACTCTCTTAATTTTTGCTGAGTGGCTAAAGATGTGTGAGGTCTAGCGTTATCGTGAAGAAAAACCACACCCTTTTTGTTGATTAATTCCGGCCGCTTTCTTTCAACTTCTTGCTTTAATCTCAGTAGAGTTCAGAATCGATGGTCCTGCCTGGTTGGTAGTAACAGCTCATAATGAATACCCTTCCAATACCACCATACACACAGCATCACCTTGTTGCGAGTTAACCCGGGTTTCGCCAGTTTGTGAAGCCTGACCGGCCTTTGACCACGACCTTTTTCGCACGTTCTTGTCGTACGTGATCCACTTTTCATCACCAGTTATTAGCTCGTAATAAAGAATCAGAAATGAGTACACGGTTCATTAGGTTTCTTTCGGTGAGCTCGTGAGGTACCCAAATATCGAGCTTTTTTGTGTACCCAGTTTTTTCAAATGCGCCAAAACATTTTGTGGTCAATTCCCAGTTCTTCAGCTACGTCGTAACTACTGATATGCCGATTTTGCTTCACTTTTTCAAAAATGGCATCGATTTTATCCGTAATAGGGCACCAGAGCGACGTTCATCTTTGACATCAAAATTTCCGGATTGAAAATGCTTAAACCAAATTTGTGCTACTCTCACAGACACTGCACTAAGTCTTGTTTTTTTACCTATTTTGTAGAAAATTTTTCAAATGTATCGAATTTCCTTATTAGATTCACTCATCTTGACAGTAAGAATAACAAATAAAAATCACACATTTTCCTAATTTAAATTTGGAATTATCTTCTTTAAAATTTAAACTTTTAATGATACCAAAACCAGCTGGATACAAATAGTATAGCCAAAGAGATTTTATTACCAGTTCATACATACTATATGCGAGAAGACTTTTCCCCAACCTAATACGTGGGGCGCACTATAAGTTTCCGGAATGAATATGAAAAAATACTATTAAAGGTACAAAATTAATTTATTGTTTTTAAAATAAACTCCCTTGGCGTCTATGCACTTTTTCATTCGATGAAACCAGTTTTGAAAACTTTTGTGCCACTCCTCTGTGGTGACCTCTGAAACGTGTTTTTCATACTCCTCGACAGCCTCTTCCGGTGATGAAAATCGTTGACCGCGTAATTGGTTCTTAATTTTTGGGAACAGAAAAAAGTCACAAGGTGCCAGGTCGGGACTGTATGCAGGATGACTCATGAGTTCTACATTTTTCGCCTTCAAAAAGTCGTTTGTCTGTCTGGCCGTGTGAGAACTAGCATTGTCGTGGTGCAGGATGATACGGCGTTTACGGTTATTTTTACGGAGTTCGTCAATAACTTCCGGCAAACAAATGGTCGTGTACCAGTCACTATTCACTGTACGACGATTCTCTAAAGCAACAGTAGCCACGTGTCCAGTTTTATTAAAAAAAAGAAGCAATCATCCGCTTAGATGCACTTTTCACGCGCGCCACTTTGGTTGGTTTCGGCTCATCTTGAAAGACCCATACGCTCGATTGCTGCTTTGTTTTGGGATCGTAGCAATAAATCCATGTTTCGTCACCTGTTACTATGTGCCACACCAAATTTGACGCACCTTCGTTGAATCTGGTAAGCATGGCACTGCACCAAGTGACGCGGTCCGTTTTTTGAGCCTCGGTCAAGTTGTGTGGGATCCACCGCGAGCACAGCTTTCTCACACCCAAATGTTTGTGTAGGATTAATTGTATTTGACTCATGCCTATTTCTAAGGATGCGCGAATTTCATGGTAGGTCACATGCCTGTCTGTTTCAATCATACGGCGCACAGCATTGATGTTTTTGTTGGTCACAGCGGTGGACGGCCGACCATCGCGAGATTCGTCACTGAGATTGATACGACCACGCTTGAATTCTGCAAACCAGCTATAAACAGTTGTCTTGCATGGTGCTTCATTGCCAAAAGCTGTTTCAAGCCGAGCGATGCTCTGTTGAGCTGTCAAATTACACTTAAAATCGTAGAAAATCATACTACGAAAATTTTCCCGAGTTAAATCCATGTTGATGCAGACACACAATTTTTTAAATGGCGCCACAAGGTAAAAACAAAAGACAGTCAGATGAAACAAACTGCATTCTACAGCCAAAGAGTTCTATTTTCAAATGTTGCAATAAATTTTTAAATATTGTTTATGTAAGTGGCCAGTTCCGGAAACTTACAGTGCGCCCTATGTATAATAATAATTTGTGACAAAAGTAAAATATGTTTATAGCATAATGTGGAGAATCGATGGTCAATGGGGCAGAAAGGTTCTCAAATGGCGAACGTGACTAGCAAGCGCAGAGCAGATCCACCGACCAGATGGTCAGATGACCTGAAAAGTGTTGCAGGCAAAAGCTGGATGCAGGTTGCTTCTCAAAGGCCATTTTAAAAATCATTAGGAGAGGCCTATGATGATAAATATTGAAATAATTATGCTATTACACATAAGGTATATAAAGTTTGTATTAATGTCTTACCATTGTCTCCAATTGAAAATAAGTCATTGTTAGTGATATCTGATATACTGCTTGATGCTGATGATACAGCAGCCTGAGATAAGAAAGATCACAGTTAATATAATCTATATCTATTTATACATAAAAATTCTTACACCTTAATAAAATCGACAATTTGTCCAACCAGCAGTAGGGTTGGGATTTAAAAAATTCTGTTTATATTTGATGGCTTGATTCTTGGGGAAGGATTGATATGTACTGATCCTTCCCCAAGAATACATATATGTTGTGGCCAAATCATAGAATTGAACATTTTATGATATAGTTGACCACATCATTAATACAACCATTTCATGATATGGCCAAAACAGAATTGACCGTATCATTATAATGTCAGTGTATAATGATATTGTCGTCCACATTTGGCCACATTATTTCAGTAATAATTCATACTTTTATGCTCAAATCATAACTCAAGTTTTGTTTTAAGACCCAATACAAAGCAAATGACATTTCCCATACATTTGACATAAGCAATCTTACTAGGTTTTTATAATAAAAACAATTTATTTTAATAAATAAAGATAAACTATAAAGATATTTTGCATTTGTATAATTATATCTTTATATGGAAAATGAAGAAGGTGGTCCTTCGGGATAACAATATTTTTATGTACAAATATTTTTTCCCAAATGTATATTCACAGAGATATGGAAGAAAATCAATTTTAGATATCATTTCTTAACACGTTTTAGTTATTTATTTTGAAATTTTAAGAAGGAGGCACCCTTGTTGTAAGACCTAACAAACTTACAAAACATTTTAAAGCTTAGAATTACTTCAGGTCCAAGTTTTGGTGAACAGAAAAACATGAAATTTTGCAAGTTCTATTTATATTGGGCCTAAGTTTAGTATTTATTACTTAATAAGTGCTTTACGATAATCAATTTATCCTATAACTATTACTTTACTATTCTTCAATTTTTAACAGCTGATAGCCCATCGCCATGATAATGTTCAAAAAAGTAGCAACATCAGCGCTTCTACTGGTAAAAAAATGTAGCAATTTTACGATTTGATCAGTTGGTTTTTGGCCAGATCGTGATATAGTCTTGCATCGGTTGATAGTATCATGAAATGTTTGAAACTTAATGATCTGGTGGATTCTGTTTTGGCTATATCATGAAATGGTTGCATGTCATGATTTGATCGACCACATCAAGAAATGATCAATTCAATAACCTGGCCACGACATATACACCACTGGCAGGTAAAACAGCTAGTATTAGTAATAGGTCATTTATTTATTTAGCATGAAATCTCCCAAACTACTGGAGTCAAAAGTTAAGACATATTTGTTACAAACTATTTTATTTTCCACAGCTGGGAAAAGCCTCCCCTCTTTTCTTCCTATGTCCGGGGCTGTTTCTTTCCAATTTTTATCGAAGATTTAGTATACTTAAATAGTAAGTTAAGGTAAGCATAGTTTTCAATATATTGTAATATGGGCAATAAATTTATTTATTGTATAGTTGACTAGATTGTATACATAGTTGAGAGATCTATTGATTTAAAATCCATATTATAAATATTATATGGGCGTCAGTCTTGTCTGCTTGTAAAGCTTTCATAGCCAAAAATACTGAATGGATTTTGATAAAATTTGGTATGATTATAGTTGGTCTTCAACTACAGGGTCAAAAACAGCTAGTTTTAAATAATGTAATTAAGGTGAGTGGCGAACATGGGAAAAAGGCAGGGCACTATATTCCAACAAGTTGTGAACTTAGCATGATCAGGTTGCAACAATCCATACTAATATTATAGTTTTTGTAATATATATACAAAAGTCTGTCTGTTACGATTTCATAGTCAAACCACTGAACGGATTTTGATGAAATTTGGTATGAATATAGTTGGAAGACCCGAGGTCAAACATAGGCTACTTTTTGACGACAAATCTTTTCTTTTCACGATCAAAGTAAGTTTAAACCTGATAGGGAAAATATAGTTGCTAGTAAAAATATGCAATAATTATGTAGTAGTAATGTATAAATATAAAAAATATGGCATTTCTTTATATACGGAAAATTTCGAAGTGTTTTCGTTCATAATCTCAAAATCATCATTTATTTAAACGAATTGAGAAGTAGGTATACAAAATAGAGCAGTACAGATAATGTGATTACCTGGGCAGCTTGTGCAAATTGTTGGATACGTTGAGGTGAAGATTTCACTTCCTCAGCTAGTTTATCCTTTAATTTCTTAAACATTATTATGTCAGGTAAATTCCAAGCAGTATGGAACAGCCTTCATGTATTTAATGACGATTAAACACCGACTATGGGTATTAATTTGTAAATTGATAAATTCCAGCCAGCTAAAATTAAGTAGGTATTGAGTACAAGTACAACTACAATACAAATTACAATCATGAATAAGATCAAGATGGATAGCGCACTGCATACATTGACATCAGCCGTCAAAAAATTTGACCTGAATGCATTTCGTTACCCACCTCTCTCTTTCTAACTCGTGATGTGTTAGGGTGTGAATCTGGGTTTCTATCACAGCACTTGCTAACAACCCTAAAAGTTGGAAAAAATGATAAACAATTACGTAGCAATATAATCTTTATTTTAAGGTAGATTTAAAAAAAAAAAGAATAATAATTATATCTGTTTTTGATATAGAAATATAAAGCCCAATTATATTAAGCAAACTGACATTTTTATTTTACTGTATTTCTGACTAGGCAAAATTCTTGAAGTGATGGTAATACTTTGGGGAAAACAGGGGTTAATCCAGGTCAAATTATTTTGAACCAGCCTGTTGTATGCCTGCTCGGCTTCCATCTTTACCTTTAGTTCCATGGTACAACAACACAGTCACACCACACAGAGAACAGACAGGTGACATCAAAATTTTCTTGACATTGACACAACCTGAGTGACTGTCATATTTTTTATGGCTTTTACTCTCAGCTCTTACTAGACTTCAATATCATTTAAAGGTACTATCAACAATAGGCTACTTGACTGTATTCTTACTTGGTTAATTGTAATTTTGTAATTTTAATTTCTTGGTGCATTAAAGAGTTTTATTATTATTTTGGTTTTTTCACAAATTGTGCTCAGGTCTGGCCTGGTATTTTCTGTAATAGCACGGGCGGCTAGCCAAGTGCTAATACAGTTGTTAAGAAATGTTAAGACGGTATGTTATTTAAATTATCTGAATCTAATTGAAGAAATTTCCGGACTATCCTACAAGTGTTTAGTATTGCAGCTTTTTGTAAAGTTAAGTATGTAAATTTCGGTAAGTTTAATTGGACAAGGCGTCTGAAGATATCTTTTGGTACAACACCTGTGGTGGATATAACTATAGGCACTATAAAGACTGAGTTCATTTTCCACATCCTTTTAATTTCCTCCTGTAACTCTGTGTATTTCCTTATTTTTTCTGAAATTGAAACTTGAATATTATGAGTGTTGGGAATTGCAATATCTATAATGTAACAGTTCTTATTAATTTTATCTACTAGTGTAATATCTGGTCTATTGTTGTGGACGGTGTGATCTGTAAGAATAGTACGATCATAGTAAAGTTTATAAAAATTGTTTTCCAATACTCCTTGCGGTAGATATTTGTAATATGGTGTATTTGTGTCCGCTGTTAGTTTATATTTTAAAGCTAGTTTTAGGTGAATAATATATACAAGTTGGTTGTGCCTATGGGTGTAGTCGTTTTGAGCTAGTCTACTACATGCACCAGTAATGTGTTGGATAGTTTCTGGTTTATTGTTGCATTGTCTACATAAATCGATTGTAATATTTGGATCTTTTAAAATGAATTTTCTATAATTTTTCGTTGCAATAATTTGGTCCTGAATGGCAATGAGGAAACCTTCAGTCTCTGGGAAAAGCTCTCCTACGGCAAGCCATTTGTTGGATGCTTCTTTATCTACATGAGGCTGTCTTAAATCTTTGGGGTGTCTTCCGTGTAACTCTTTTTGATTCCATGCCTGATATTTATCCTGAGTGTACTGTAAGATGTTAAAATTTTCCGTTTGATCTTCAGCTAGGTTAAGGGGGGTATAATTAGTATCTATTGCACAAATAGCGCTATGGAGAGGACTAGTTGATTTCTTTCTATTAAAGAATCTACATATACTGTGAATCTGTTTATTATGTAATAAGCTCAAATCTATTAGACCTCTACCCCCATCGTTCCTGGATAATGTCATACGTTCTATAGCGGCCTTTGGGTGGTGATATCTGTGAGTGTGAGTATTGTTCTAATTTTTAAATCCAAATTTTTTAAATCTGATTTGGACCATCTGATAATACCGAACGAATAGGTCAATATTGGTATTGCGTAACTATTTATTGACTTAAACAGGTTTCTGCTATTCAGTTGTGCTTTACACAGTTTATGTATTCTATGGATAAATTCTTTTTTTAATCTTTCTTTTGCACATTTTTGATCTATCTGTCTTGCCTGCTTGTAGCCTAAATATTTATATAATTCTTCATTACTCATTGCTTGTATCTGTTCATTGTTGTACATACTACATAGGGCGCACTGTAAGTTTTCGGAACTGGCCACTTACATAAACAATATTTAAAAATTTATTGCAACATTTGAAAATAGAACTCTTTGGCTGTAGAATGCAGTTTGTTTCATCTGACTGTCTTTTGTTTTTACCTTGTGGCGCCATTTAAAAAATTGTGTGTCTGCACCAACATGGATTTAACTCGGGAAAATTTTCGTAGTATGATTTTCTACGATTTTAAGTGTAATTTGACAGCTCAACAGAGCATCGCTCGGCTTGAAACAGCTTTTGGCAATGAAGCACCATGCAAGACAACTGTTTATAGCTGGTTTGCAGAATTCAAGCGTGGTCGTATCAATCTCAGTGACGAATCTCGCGATGGTCGGCCGTCCACCGCTGTGACCAACAAAAACATCAATGCTGTGCGCCGTATGATTGAAACAGACAGGCATGTGACCTACCATGAAATTCGCGCATCCTTAGAAATAGGCATGAGTCAAATACAATTAATCCTACACAAACATTTGGGTGTGAGAAAGCTGTGCTCGCGGTGGATCCCACACAACTTGACCGAGGCTCAAAAAACGGACCGCGTCACTTGGTGCAGTGCCATGCTTACCAGATTCAACGAAGGTGCGTCAAATTTGGTGTGGGACATAGTAACAGGTGACGAAACATGGATTTATTGCTACGATCCCAAAACAAAGCAGCAATCGAGCGTATGAGTCTTTCAAGATGAGCCGAAACCAACCAAAGTGGCGCGCGTGAAAAGTGCATCTAAGCGGATGATTGCTTCTTTTTTTAATAAAACTGGACACGTGGCTACTGTTGCTTTAGAGAATCGTCGTACAGTGAATAGTGGCTGGTACACGACCATTTGTTTGCCGGAAGTTATTGACGAACTCCGTAAAAATAACCGTAAACGCCGTATCATCCTGCACCACGACAATGCTAGTTCTCACACGGCCAGACAGACAAACGACTTTTTGAAGGCGAAAAATGTAGAACTCATGAGTCATCCTGCATACAGTCCCGACCTGGCACCTTGTGACTTTTTTCTGTTTCCAAAAATTAAGAACCAATTACGCGGTCAACGATTTTCATCACCGGAAGAGGCTGTCGAGGAGTATGAAAAACACGTTACAGAGGTCACCACAGAGGAGTGGCACAAAAGTTTTCAAAACTGGTTTCATCGAATTAAAGAGTGCATAGACGCCAAGGGAGATTATTTTGAAAAACAATAAATTAATTTTGTACCTTTAATAGTATTTTTTCATATTCATTCCGGAAACTTATAGTGCGCCCCACGTATAGTTGCCACTCACTATCTTGCCTTTCTTAATATTAAGTTTACGGCATTTGTCTAGCCCGAAATCCATTTTAATACTGTTTGAAAATGTTTGAGTTATATTAAGTAATTCTGTTATGTTTGTATCTGTATTTGAATAAAGTTTTAAATCATCCATGTATAAAAGGTGCGTAATATGTGCTAAAGTTGTGTCGGTATCTTTACTGATATTAAAACCACGTAAGGATTCATTAAGTTCATGTGATAATGGATTTAGGGCCAAACAAAACCATAGAGGGCTTAAGGAATCTCCCTGAAAAATTCCCCTTTTTATCTGGATTTCAGATGTGGATACAACGGTTTCATTAGTATGTAAGTTAAGTATAGTTGTCCAATGAGCCATAACAGATTTTAGAAAATTTATTATTGATTTATTTACTTTATATATTTCAAGAATTTTAATAAGCCATGAATGAGGAATACTGTCGAAAGCTTTTTTATAATCTATATATGCTACGTATAAATCTTTTTTAGTGTTATGAACCTGTTTAAGAATTGCTGAATCTATCGTAAGTTGTTCCTTACATCCCATATGAAACCGCTTACATCCTTTCTGTTCTTCGGCTAATATTTGATTGTTCTCTATATGTTTATTTATTCTGTTTGCTATACATGAGGTGATTACTTTATACAACGTCGGAAGACAAGTGATTGGTCGGAACTGGGATGGATCATTTGTATTTTCAGATTTCGGCAAAAGGTAAGTTATTCCTTTAGATAGAAAAATTGGTAGAGGGGCATAGCCTTTAATAATTTCGGTAATTTGTGTAGCGAGTATATCATGCAAACTATTTAGTCTTTTTAGCCAAAAATTATGTAGGCTATCTATGCCAGCTGCTTTCCAATTCTGCATTTTACGTAAGGTATTTTGTAATTCTATTGCATCGACACTTTCAAACTCCATAGCTGCAATATTTCCTACTCTAGTTTCTTCTTTGGTAATCCATTCTGCTTCACCATCATGGACGGCATCTTGTGACCATATACTCGACCAGAAATCTTCCAATACAGACTCGCTGGGTGTCTGTGTAACTGTAGTTGAACTTTTAAGTTTTCGGTAAAACTGTTTTTGGTTCTTTGTAAAAAATTGATTATTTTGTCTACGTTCCTGCGCTTTTTTATACCTTGATAATCTATTGCATTTTACTGAAAGTTTTTGTTTTAGCGTATCCAAGTAGTCGTGAGGTGTTCTATTATTATCTTCATGTGTGTTATGAACTTTGTTATTTTCTAATATGATTTCTACTTGTCTAACTAAATTTCTACTTCTATTTCCATTTATATATTGTGTTAATCTACCTATTTCTTTTCTAAGCTGTTCTATTTGTTTCTCTATTCTGATTTGCCAATTCGGTTTGCGTTTTCGTTGTGAAGCATTTGATATCCCTATTTTTATCTTAAAGTATTCCATGACTGACATAGCAGTGCAATAAATGAGTGTATGAGTATCGGCTATAGTTTCTAATGATGCTAATTTTGAGGGTAAGATGTGTTTATTGAATTGAAATATTACATTGAACAACGACTTTGTACCACGTAATTTCGGAAGCTTTGGTCTTGTAATTGGATCCATATTCTTATATTTCGTAATATTATCGTCTAGCAATACTTGAAGTTTCCTCACAATCTCGAAATCATCATTGCAATTTTCACTCGACATCGGTACAGCATTTTCCTGATTTTGTGGTATAGTTTGCTCTATCGTAGATAAATGAGAACTTTCCTCGATAGTCACGTTCAGCCTAGCATCATCATTATTAATTACATTCAGAACCTCTAGTTCTGAACATACTTCATCTCTAATTTGTTTTAATCTATCCTCTTTTATCTTCTTGCTTCTTATAATAAATCTCATTTGATCGGATATTCTTTGTTCACTTACATTTTCCAAATGTGGATATTGTTCAATAATAGCGCGATGTAAAACTGGCCTGTAAGCAGTAAGGTTTGTTTCTAGATTTGTAATTCTGTAATAATGTCTCATAATAGACTCGTTAATGTCATTTGACAATTTTAAACGTGTGCTTGTGTTGGGTATGCGAGATTGTATACTTGGAGTGGGCGAAAGTGGATTTTGAGTTGAGCTAACCAACAATTGTGAAGTGGGGTGTGGTTGTAATATGCTACTATTTATTGAATTTAGTTCTGTTTCTACTTCCCTGTAAATCTGGTCTAGAATTTCTTGTGGAACAAGTTTTCTACGAACTATTGCCCGTCGTTGGTCACCAATTCTTTGGCGACTTACATCCATGTGGGGAAATTTTTCTATAAATTTTGTATGCAGTGGTTCCAAATAAGTATTTAAGTCTGTTTCTAAGTTTGTGAGCATTACGTACGTACGAATTATAAAGACATTCATGTCCATAGACCAACTTCTTCGCGTACTTTGATTGCTAGAGGTGGGTACAGAATCAATGGCACTAGATACCTCCTGTACAACATCCTCTGGCGTTGAACTGTATGACGGAGCTGGAGAAGAGTTTGGTTTATATGATGAACAACTAAGTGATGAGAAAGGGGGATTAATATGTGAAGATACTTCACTTTCTTCATCGGCAGACAGTACCTGTTGACCAACGAGAGTCCGCCTGTTCGACTTCACGCTGTCATTATTTCTCCTACTTACTTCGTTACTTTCAGCGATATCGCTGGATGTGTCTCGAGACCTGTTAGGGCGAGACCTTAAAAAATATCTTTTGTTTACTCCTTCTATTTTGTACCCACGAGAAGCTAGGGAATACATATTGTCGACACTCTACAGAGCCCTGCATGCAGAGGTGAGGCATTAATTACATCCCGAGGTCGCCCGGTATCGGGAGTCCACCGTTCACGACTAAGCCCCCCCTTAGCCACGCATCTCTCGGCACGGTTGGGTACACCTTAGATTGGGTTAGGACCGTTAGTTAAGGAGGAGAAGTTACCTAGATGTTCAGGTAGATTTGCAAATTCTCTCACGAATGAGTCAAATGCTTCTCTTCCCGTAAGCCCCCCCACCACGACAAGGTGATCCCTTGGGGGGGGTTATTATTATTATTATTAATATTGTTATACTAAACAAAATATACACTAAAAAGTAACCGATTCTGAAAACAACAACAAAATTGGTTGTTAATTAAGGCCGTAATTGGCTAGTAAACTTTTTCATGAAAATGTCTAATTCGTAAACCATTTCGAGGAATAGGCTTAGGGAACAGATTACATTAATCAGATCTTTAGATAAGCAAGTATTTTTTAAGAAAATTGCAGAAAACACAATGACTTTCATTTTTTAGCAAGGTTGACGTATGACGTAGCCGGATAACTTCCGGCTATTCACATTTAATTTTTTAGGTTGGCAGCACAGCGTAGTAAATAAATATTTTTTGTTTGGTAGCGCTAACTAAGCGCTTCACGTACTTGTCACCCATGTCAAATGTCATCTCTGTTCAAGTAAACATAACCTAATTACATTCATTCATACATTATATTGAAGAAGCGGTGTCCAATTATTGAAAAATCAGATGTAAACGGATGAAGAGACGGCAGTAAAGTCCAATAAACAGGCCAATATGCAATAGATACGAGAAATGGGGTACCTAAATATTTGGCGATTTTAAACAAACAGGTAGCGGTCCATCTTGACTTTGACATTTAACACTGACATAATTATATATTTTTTAATACCTTAGTAAATTTTGCTTTCTTGCAGTTCGAAATGGCCATTATAGCTGCGTGACGTCATCACTATAAAATCTTTAAAATTAAATAACAAAATAAATATAATTTTAAGAATTTTTTCGTTTAAATTGTATCTCCGAAATAGTCTATTCTATCAATAAAATATATAATATACACAATTTATTTTTTTGTTGACTAGCCAATTTTCCCCTGCCACCGAATTTCAAAGGCTTATAACTTATTTATTTTTGAACGGATTACAAAAATTCTTTCATAATTCTGTTTTTGGAAATAAAAATATTGATATGAAAGAAAAAATAAAAATTAGTGGAATACCCAATTTTCAACTTTAACTGTTGCTGTACCCATTGTTTTTTTTTTTTTTTTGTTAACGGAGTGGAAATGCATTTACGCACTGAGTGTGGGACTCCCAGGCAGAGTGCCTGGACTACCCACTAAAACCCCTCCGGCGTTTCCGCACCGGCTGTTGAGGGCGCCCTGGGGTCGCGTTAGCATTCTACCACGACGCCCTCCAGCCATGGCCTTTCGGCCCCGTCCTTTGGCCATTCGGCCCCCTCCCCAAAATCGGACAGTGGCCCATAAATGGACCGTCGCCGTCTCATCATAGACGGTGGTGGAGTGGGCTGTTGGCAGAAATTGGCCGACAGTCAACAAGACCCCGACTACCAGGGAGTTATTAACTGTCACCCAGGGTGCACCGTCCCGAATCCCTTGTCAGCCCGCCCTCTCACCGGATCCGTGAGATCAAATGAGAATGCAAAGCTTTCAAAGGACCAGGCACTCGAGGAGGTTCCCTGCCCTGCACCCCTGCTGTACCCACCCTAACTTAACTGTTTCTCTCTCTTTCACCATGTAAGGGTTGACTGGAAGAAATTGCCTAGCAAAAAGTCCGCCTTTGCTCATATTATGTTGAAGTCTTTATAAATGTTATTATTTGTTACTGTATGTGGGTAATAAAGATATTTTGTATTGTATTTTATAGTATTGTAATACGTGATAACCTAATATCGTCTGAAACGCATATCCTAATATGAATGATGGTTGCGTGTATTATGATACCTATACTTGTTACTAATATATTAGTCACAACTCTATTACTAAGTTATTGGCATTAACCTAAATGATAAGCAAGCCGTTGCGTTGACTTGACTTTGGCTCGCTTTGGCTGCCTCAATTTAATTATACTTTTTTGTGAATAGTTTATGGCTCATTGGGTGGCCGCGGGTGTCTAGTTGAGCCTTCCATTACCCACAATTTAACTGCTACTACAATATTATCTACTTATAGTTATTTTAATCAAAGCTACACATACAGTGTAATATTTACATTAAGTCTAGTTTCATTTTTGCCTTTCGTACAGCGTTTACTAGTAGGTACTTTTCTCCAGGAAAATCATGACTGATAAAGTACTTAGGAAGACCAAAAAATCAGAACCTTCGGGAATTGGGAAACTATATCTTATAGCCTATAATGGAATTCAAACGATTGGGTGAGTGATTTTATAACATGAATCAATTGTATGTAGCTAATTATCTTCTTAATTATTTTTGAATAGTTAAAAACTTATCCAAATTTGGAATAAATAATAAGGTACAAATAAAAATATTTTTTATACTTTTTTGTTGATTTGCTCATTTCTCAGAATTTTCTGAGGTACATGGTTCACAGAATACTGTGGTGATGTGGTAACTTTCACTATTATGCATGTACAAGTATTTACTGGCATAAGTGAAATTCTTAAACTTTTAGTATGAATTAAAATTATTTTATTTAAATATAATAAAAAATAAAAAATAAACTTTTAAAATGTTTTTATTTCCCATACTTTTTTTTTACTCTAATTTTGCACATTTATGTTTGCATTCCAGGTGGACATATATGCTATTGATTTCAGCAATACATTTTTTGGATAGAGGAACGTTGGATTCATTCTGGCCTCAAATCAAAACAACAGTCATCATTTTTCAGAATGCTGCTATATTGGAGGTATCAGTTGCATTATTATTAACATGTATTTGCCTAATCTTGAATCCAGGCAATGTGAGTGGTAAAATTCACATCCCTAGTCTTGGTCTAGTCTAAATAATCCAGGATATACCTGCATTTAGAATTAAATACTCTGCACACAACTTTATTACAAGACAATCGGGTATTTCAAGCCTGCAATGTTCTAACTAAATCATAGTAGTAATGCTTCCTGTGAGATGTTTTTAATAATTCAGCAAGGCTTAGGTACTAATACATCAGGGTTTAATAAATTCAGTTATTTGAAATTATTTTACAAACAATGAGATATATGTACTAATGTACTAGAGAAGACACCGCACGTTCTTACTTTGTCCAGTTCAACTGAGGTGACCGCGCTGCACCTCACTTAGTCGCTTGCTAGTTGTTTCAGGCCTTGTGCTACCGACAATTAAAAATCAAAAACACTGAAAATCTTAAAAAAATGCCTTGGTGTGTGTTAAGATATTGTCGCAATAACTCAAGGAACACGGCAAAGTGCAAAGGAATAACTTTTCATCTGCAAGTAATCTAATTTCACTGTTTTAAATGTAAATATGACCAATATAATTGCCCTGCTCCATTTTAAATCATTCGTCATAGACTAAGTAATTCACAGTGAAATGTATGTAGATCATAGTTTTTTGTTTTTACATACATACATACATACCATCACGCCTTTTTCCCGTAGGGGTAGGCAGAGACTACTTTCTGTTTTTAATGTAATAAATATTAAATGAACATAAATGTTTTCTTATGTTTTCGCGATTGTTATTCATTAAATTAAACTATTTTAATACGGTTTTATCGCGTTTATTACTTATTTATTTACACCTGACGTTTCAAACACTTTACAGCGTTCATGGTTAGTAATCTTATGACATCAAAGACAAATGTTAAGTCAGTTGACTTTTGTAAACTCAAATTGTTTAGTTAAAAATAATCACAAAAAGCAATTTGTCTTTTTATTATTATGTATTTTGGAACCACATAGGTAAAATAACTACATTGTCCATTCTGTACCGTACCTGCCATTATCTATAGGGGCAGACATCTTTGAAAAAATACACGTTTGTAGCAAATGTAGCGCTGCATTTTTGAATGATGTTTTGAGATGTATTATTGTTTCAGTGCTGCAGCGGATAAAATGATAAATTACCAAAAATGGAACAATGCAAATGTTCTATGTAGCTTCTCTAGTAGGTTAGTACATATATCTCGATGGTTACAAATATAAAATACTACCTGTTTCCCGCAGCTCTCTCTGCGTCAAAAAGTACCCTATATTTTACCCCAGGTCTTCAACTATATTCATTACCAAATTTTATTAAAATCCATTCAGCGGTTTGGCCGTAAAAGCGTAACAGACAGACAGAAAGACTTTCACTTTTATAATATTAGTATAGAATCATAAATATATTAGTCCTTAACCCTCACAATCCCATTCGACTCATCCCATTAGCTGAGCGAGGCTTAAAATTACTTTAGTGATCGACTATTTATATATCACTAGCTGTTTCCCGCAGCTTCGCCTGCGTGACAAAGTAGCCTATGTTTGGCCCCGGGTCTTCAACTATATTCATACTAAATTTCATCAAAATCTGTTCACCGGTTTGGCCGTGAAAGCGTTACAGACAGACAGAAAGACAGACTTTCGCATTTATAATATTAAATAGATTAATATGAAACTAGCTGTTTTATATTAGTTTTAAATGGTTAGGTACTTTAGTTTTAATTACTTAGTATACTAAGTAACACAGGACTTAAAAGACTTTCCCTTTTTTATTTTTGATGTTATGGCAAATTCAGGAAAAGCTATTGGGAAGTACATTTAACGTAACTCCTAGTCTTGTTTTTGTTAAACTATTGATAAATTTATTATTATGTTCGCTATACTTGTTCTAAGTACTTTAACTTACATCATGACTTGTTTAAACATTACTTACATCATAACTAGCAATGGTTGTTTTACACTAAGCTAAGTGTGACGTGTATCAAATTGTCACTTTACAATTTTGTTAAAGATGTTAAAAATTTTACTACAGATGCATCCCTTTTGTCTTGTCAGCAGTATGTTTGCACATAACAAACGATAATAAAGTCATCTTAATTTGACATTCGAAGTACAAGGTCGAAAAGTAAATTTCTTAATACACACACAATAGGCGTTTAAAAGAATTAAAATTAATGCAAATGATCTATTATGATAATTGACTATTGACCTTTGGCATTGGTTTACATTGTGTTTGTACGTAAAATTAAATTGTCACCGTGTGTATTAGACATTGAATATTTACACGTAAATGGAACGTTGTACTAAGTACATAATCTTACATAATGACTGGTTAGGTGAATTTTTATATCTAACTTACGTCATATCCTTACTAAGGAACCGCGCCCGCACCTTCAATGTAGTTTTAGACATAAATTCATCATTAAAACTCTTATCTACATGAAACTTTTAAATGAAACAAAACAATGCTTAAAATAAATCTTAAACATGTGTTTCTGTTCTAAATATTGTATTTATTTAAGGGGAATTCCTGCTTGCTTTTAATCAAAAATAAACTTTCAGCGGTTTTTGGCTGGGCGAAGATGAGACAGGCACTGGGTTTAAAGCCATTTATTGATTGACTTTTTTACCTGCAGTTTCGCATATTTAAGTCCCACTGGAACAATACGTTTACCATTCGTTAGTCATTTCTTCTTGGTACTCTCTTATACGTTTATATGCGAAATTTCAGAAAGAAGATTCAGTTTGTAGAACACGAGAGGTAACAAACATATATTCGATGATCAAACTCACTTTTAGTTTTAAAATATAAGGGTACGATAGGATTTATTTAACGAAGAAGTTTTTTGCAATTTCGTCATAAAATATTGTCTAATATAAACGAATAAGACATATCAGAAAAATTAAAATGATAGCTTACTAAATATTCTTTAATCTTATAGGCAAATAATATTTATAAATATAATTAAAGACTAAGCCATTTTATCGATATAATCAGTTTAAAATTATCGTCAGATAAACAGCAAAAACCATAGGTACCAACTCGTTTGTCAATCGTGTAATATTCGGTGATCCAAAGTTAGGTACGTAATAAAACATAAAAATGTAATAGGTAGGTTTAAAAAATAATTTACAATATACAACAGTGGGACACATATTTAGAGAATGATATTACCTTAGCTGTAACTGCATGGCACCTTACCCATACAGTTACAGCTAAGGCTTAGGTGTATACTATTCAAATATAAAATTATGTGGCCACTTTATATATTTAAAGCTTGGTACAATTTAAAAGAGACTTCATCTTTGACCCATACACTGGTACGAACTCTGAACCTCGCGAGATCGTATCCTACAAGGACTAACTATATGAGATGGCGCCGCAACCGAAAGTATGTCTTGGCCTCCGATAATTAGAATCTCATTTTCGATCTATCCTACGCCACCTCTTGCCTTAAATAACAAAAACAGCACTCGCTCGCTAATAAAATGTCAGAAAACCTGTATGTTTGATACCGGCACAGAATACCTACTATAGTAATAATGATACCGGTTTAAAGAATGCTCAAAACCATAACGACGAATAATTATATTTACTAATGTGATGGGTACTGTACATTTTTGCTTTTAAGTAAAATTGCATTTTAAACAATAAGTTTAGTTACCGATATTTACTAATAACTTTTTAGCCAGTGTTATAATTTTCTCATTTAGTAGATAGTTTAGTTATGTTGGGACCATCGGTCCAACAATAGCCCCCCATTGCAGGAAGGAGGAGCGGGATATTCCCAATTATCCCAATCCCAACTAAAAGATGTATACATAGGGCGCACTGTAAGTTTCCGGAACTGGCCATTTACATAAACAATATTTAAAAATTTATTGCAACATTTTAAAATAGAACTCTTTGGCTGTAGAATGCAGTTTGTTTCATCTGACTGTCTTTTGTTTTTACCTTGTGGCGCCATTTAAAAAATTGTGTGTCTGCATCAACATGGATTTAACTCGGGAAAATTTTCGTAGTATGATTTTCTACGATTTTAAGTGTAATTTGACAGCTCAACAGAGCATCGCTCGGCTTGAAACAGCTTTTGGCAATTAAGCACCATGCAAGACAACTGTTTATAGCTGGTTTGCAGAATTCAAGCGTGGTCGTATCAATCTCAGTGACGAATCTCGCGATGGTCGGCCGTCCACCGCTGTGACCAACAAAAACATCAATGCTGTGCGCCGTATGATTGAAACAGACAGGCATGTGACCTACCATGAAATTCGCGCATCCTTAGAAATAGGCATGAGTCAAATACAATTAATCCTACACAAACATTTGGGTGTGAGAAAGCTGTGCTCGCGGTGGATCCCACACAACTTGACCGAGGCTCAAAAAACGGACCGCGTCACTTGGTGCAGTGCCATGCTTACCAGATTCAACGAAGGTGCGTCAAATTTGGTGTGGGACATAGTAACAGGTGACGAAACATGGATTTATTGCTACGATCCCAAAACAAAGCAGCAATCGAGCGTATGGGTCTTTCAAGATGAGCCGAAACCAACCAAAGTGGCGCGCGTGAAAAGTGCATCTAAGCGGATGATTGCTTCTTTTTTTAATAAAACTGGACACGTGGCTACTGTTGCTTTAGAGAATCGTCGTACAGTGAATAGTGACTGGTACACGACCATTTGTTTGCCGGAAGTTATTGACGAACTCCGTAAAAATAACCGTAAACGCCGTATCATCCTGCACCACGACAATGCTAGTTCTCACACGGCCAGACAGACAAACGACTTTTTGAAGGTGAAAAATGTAGAACTCATGAGTCATCCTGCATACAGTCCCGACCTGGCACCTTGTGACTTTTTTCTGTTCCCAAAAATTAAGAACCAATTACGCGGTCAACGATTTTCATCACCAGAAGAGGCTGTCGAGGAGTATGAAAAACACGTTTCAGAGGTCACCACAGAGGAGTGGCACAAAAGTTTTCAAAACTGGTTTCATCGAATGAAAAAGTGCATAGACGCCAAGGGAGATTATTTTGAAAAACAATAAATTAATTTTGTACCTTTAATAGTATTTTTTCATATTCATTCCGGAAACTTATAGTGCGCCCCACGTATAAACGCGAAAATTCTTCACGTTTGTCTACAAAAATAAACAATCTTTGTGAATTTCGCATGCACTACACATAGTTATAAATCCGTAGGATTTTCTACCAGTCATGCAACTGACGATGTAGAGAAAAGCAACATATTTTCAGAGTAAATATAAAATCAAAGCCAGATAAATTTGTAAACTTACGAATCAATAAATTGTAATGAATAATCATTTTTTAGCTACGTATGTATGCCCCACTGCTGGCCAAAAGCCTCCCCGCACGCCTTCCATAAGTCTCTGGACATAGCACCCTCTTGCTAGTTTCTATCAGAAACTTGAAGTTCGTGTGCCTATCGCGGTCTTGACCTTCCTCGCTTTCTGTACCCATCAGTTGGGACCCAACATCTTTGGGAATGCCCAGTCCCATTTCAGCCTAGCCGATCTTTCCCTTACATCCACTACCTTAGTGATGGAGCATAGAGTAGTATTCCTAATATGATCGATAAACTCCCCCCTTTTGAGTTTGCTGTTTATTTATTTCTGAACGGATCTTAACGAAACTTGGCAGACATGTTCCTTGATTTATTTGAAACTAGCTGTTTCCCACTTTTACGGCCAAACTGCTAAACGGATTTTGATGATATTTGGTATGAATATAGTTGAAGACCCAGGGTCAAACATAGGCTACTATTCGACGCAGGAAACAGCTAGTAAATTATAATTGGCTTTGCCCCTGTTTCTAGTGCCTCATCTTAGTCCAGCACAAGCTGCTGAATTATTATCATAATGTTAACGTTCACAGATACTTCACGCTGCCATAGGATTGGTACCTTCGGGCGTCTTCATAGTGCTGGTGCAGGTTTACTCTCGCGTGTTCGTAGTGTGCGGCATCCTGCTGACGGCGCAGGGCTCCACTGTCAGCCCTGGTCTCCCACTGTGTATTTTGGCGTGGTCCGTCACTGAAATTATCCGATACGCTTATTACACACTGAATCTCATTCCTGCAGTCCCGCGGATGTTATTATTTCTAAGGTGAGTCTAAATTTCTTATGTCAACGTGAACTATCTATGGGTAGAATAGTCATTAGCACCTGCAACTGGCGTAAAATTGCTGTAAAAGAACATTAAATATCGTTTGTACCTATAAAAATAATGTATGGATCTAAAGTCCATATTGAGGAAGGCCACTATGTCCCTGTATTATATATTCAGTGTTGTAAGTATTAATACCTACTTAGTAAAAACCGCATAGAGGTACTAAATGATTCACTTTGCTAGCTTCGGGTGTCAAATTTACGTAATTTCATTAATTAACTTTTTACCGTTATGCAACTGGTTCGTTGTCGTATCAGAATTCAAGACGTAAAGCAAAAGTAGAATGATTTTTATTTTACGGAAGTGTCGAAGCACGTTAAATAGCACACCATAGCTTAGATACTAACATTTTGAGATGATATACCGCGAAACTATACAAACTAATACTTCTAAAAATAAGTTGAGTAAGCTCAATCAATGATGATGATTGACATGATTTAGTCAGCACGGATCAAACTTATTTTATTACCAAACCAAACCATTAATTTTTTTTTAAAAAGTTAAATAACATTTCTTTTTCCTTTTCAGATATTCAACGTTCATAATATTATATCCAATTGGAATCACAGGAGAGCTGTTATGTATGTACCACGCTTTGGATGAGGTCGCGGAAAAGAATTTGTACACAATTTCGTTTCCAAACGAATGGAATTTCATCTTCAACTATTACTATTTTATCGTCGCTATAATGAGCCTCTACATTCCTTTATTCCCGGTACTTTATGGTCATATGTTGTCACAAAGAAAGAAAATGTTAGCTAAAAAGAAAGACGTTTAAGTTGTAGTTGGTACTATATTTACAAAAAATGAATTTTATCACTCGATGAGGGGTGGGAACATTTTGGCGAACTTGTCATATTGATAAGTATATTTGTTGTTTTGGAATAATACCAAATGTTACAAGTGTCCGGTGCGACGCCTTTACACACGCGTTCTCGCTTTCCGTCCCTTATATGTATTATTTGTGGATATCAAAGAAAATTTTATACTTTCGACATGCTTTTGATCTGATACTGGAACATCTCTCGATTATGCCATGTTAACTTCAAAACAACCAAATTAACTAGGTATTTATGATTCGATTTTGTAGTTTAATTTTATGTTAACTAATGGGCTGTAGTAACATTATTTAAAGTTACGTGTGCGTGCATATATAGTTTATATGCACATTTATGCGCGTGTATGCTGAAGTAATTTATTGAGTTGTTTTAGTAGTTTCACAGAGTTTAGCTAGAGTCCTATGATTTTTTTAATGCTCTTTTTTAACAAAAATAGATCTAAGTACACAAGTGTTAAGTACCTATAATAATATTTTAAGTTGACATATTCATGTTCTGTGTATAAATTTCTTTTTCTCACTTTTTATGTTCTATCGTTTCATTTTATTTCGTTGATAATATTATTATAAAGATATATGTACCTAATTTAAATATTTATTATTGTTCGGGAATTGGTCATGACAAAAACAAATAAAAGTTGAATTTTTATAATATTGGTTTTTATTATTTCACTTTCTTGATTGACTCAATAATCATTGAACTCAATAAAGTGTTAAAATGTCCAATAGAGATTTTCGTCATGATATTATCTTTCAAAATTTCAAAATAAATTGGGCAACCATCCAGCAGTAAACTTACCTTTTGTAGATAGCAGTCGTAACCCTCCCATTAGCACATTGAGTTATGTTAATGACATGTATTGAACAGAATCTAATGCAAAATTAGTGTAAAATGTATATAGGTTCGAATATAGGCACACAGCTTAGTATATTACGTATGTAGTTGTAATGTACAGCAATTGTTTTAAGCCGCATCAGTCTTAGTTACCTATCTAAGTATTAGGACGACGGACACGGTTGGGTTGGGCCACATAGTATCAAAAAATAAAATAATGTCGGGTGCGCTTTATAGTTGGCATACATGCAATGCATAAAAAAAAAAAAATTACCCCTAGGTATCGAAATATCTATGTATAATCCTCATATCGATTCAAGATAACCTCTTGGAGTCAACACTCACTGTACGTTACGTGGGCGATAATCAGACTTGTATCTACATATAGGCTGGTAACTTTCAATTTGTATGTCGCACACTTATTCGTATTTAATATAGTTTTCAGTAGTTAAATAAAAATATTGCGATGGTCGGCAGCAGCAGGAGTAATGAGGCTCGACAAAATACGGAACGCCATTAGAGGTTCCTTTAAAGTCGTTTCAATAGCGCAAAAAAAATGGTGTAGGATCCTCTGAATTAGTTCAGTCACGTCATGAGAAGGGACGATGATCACGCTGTTAAAAAAAAACCTTGGCTATTCCGGAGGGAAAAAAGGCAAAGGACGACCGCCTGCAATGTGGTGGACAACCGTTGCCAAGGATATGGAACTGGGCTGAACTGGGCACTCAGACAACCCAGAAAGACTGTCCTGGCGTCCTGTGGACGTGGACTGTCCCCAAATAAAGGGGAGGGCACGGAAGAAGTTTTCAGTAGTTTAATCTTACTGCAACAAACACACATAAACTTAATCAATGCAACATCATGTTAATTTTGAAACCATTGGCCCAATTTTTACAGTGTGTACTGACAATAATTTTACACCTCCAATTTATTGATTGATACAAATCTAGTGATCAGCTGACATGATTTTGTATGGGAGGTCAAAATTTTATTCTCGGTTTTCCAATTCATTTTATTGAAAGTGCTTTAGTTTCATGAACCTACTTACACTGTAACTAAAAGCGAAAGCCAAAGTCATATACGCCGATTTATCGTTTGAAGACGAAGACGACATTGTTTAATATTGTCTCACCAAAAAAAGAAATACTGTAGAATCTCCTACACAAAGCCTTGTTGATTATCTGAGCGATACTAATGACAAGTTCATCTCCTACAAGCCATTCTGCATATTTTCTTGGTTTATCATTTAGGCCCCATAGAAATTTTATCAAAATCGGTACAGTACCTAGTTTTATTGTAAAATCAATATGACTCGAAAAAATTGAGAATGAAAATGTAGTCAACCTAATATACTAAGTTGAACATTCTTGATCTTTCATATTTTTTAAATTTGTTTGCTTGATCTTTAAATAGTGTCAATAAATAAATAAAAACTAAAAAAAGCACTGCAGGCATATACAGGCTGGGTGGGTATGTAGTAATCTTTTGCTATTGTCTATATTCACTAGTAGAATAATTAATTATGATTAAAATCTTTTACGGTTTAATCGGCATTGATTTAAAAAAAATATATGATAACGGTGTTTACATCGTTTCTACCAATGTTAACGATCTCGTATATAACTAAAAATATTTGATAAATCACTGATTCTGTTTTGGTATACGTCCGACAATGAATAGTAAGCAATATACTGCTGTGGTTTTCGCCGTGTTGGTGGCCGCTGCGCAGGCAAATGTGGTCGCCAAGGTTCCCGCCCCCATTTCTTTCGATGATGGGTATGTTTGGTCTCCATTCTTTGTTTATGAAACCTATAAATAGACCAAGTGGAGTGACCATTTATAATTGTAATCTAAGCTGTCGAGAATCTTGCGACCATTAAAAAAAAATTTTGTGTGACGCTTTACGGATTGTAGCGCCACAGATATTTCAATTTTTATTGCTAATTACGATGACTTTTGGAGTAGTTGCACTTTTATTCGCCAGAAGAACCTACAACATGGAAGACTGCGAAGTGAAAGAAAAAGTGGACTAAAGCTAAGACGAGAAACTTTTTTTGACTAACACTTACCTAGGCGCAGTATCAACAATTATTTTGAAAGGTAATATTCTTAACAGAATTTGTTATTCTAGACGCAGCAACTGGGATGGCCTAGGCTTGTCAGCAGATGTTAACGATTATGTGGACAATACTATTCATATGCTCGTACCCTTTATGCAGGAAAATGGCTTGGAGCCTATGGAACTGCCCGAAATTGTTGAAGGATTTTCTGCGGTAAGTAAGGCTCTACCAAATATCGTAGTAGGTTCTTTCTTCCTAAATGTCTTCGACTCTTGGCACACTCTTACTTAGCTGGATTAGAGATCTGACGTCTGCCGTGGAACCAGAATGCGCCAGTATTTATTCTATGGCTCTCACGCTCATCAATTGATTGATACTAATCTCAGATCAGCCTGACCGCATCGAAGAAATATTGAAAGGCTATTTTGGCATAAATATTGTTGAGCTAATTCGATTTTACAGGAGCATCCAAGTTCAGTTTTTCATCAGTTCATTATTATTTCAGAGGCCAATTCTGATTACCTATAGTGCCTATTTGACGCTCCACGATGGTTACATGTCTGGATTGGGAAATGTTGCCCGTTCCGGAGACCAGACTGTCAACTATTTTGCCAAGATGTTGCGTGTGCGCGTTAAGTTACAATTCACAGACTTGGAGGTAAGCGAATATCTTTTGAATGTCGGTTGAAAATGTTTCTTATTTCTAAAATCATTGCGTCAATCATTGCGTTCTATGGCATTCATCTCGCTCGGAACAAACATCTACATCTCAAAAGTAATAAATAGAATAGTTGAACACATTTTACTGCATCGACGACCCATTTTACTTCTTATATTTTTATTGTTACTAAGTGTGCCTATATCAATTGATTTTACTTTTCAGTTTGTCTTCAGATATATAGTTAGGGTAATGAACTCCTTTTTGATGACAAATAGGGGAGGTATTATTGGTTCCCTGAACCGATTTGTAGTCACAGTGGACCTTCTAATGGACTTTAACAACGACGAAATCCATCTTCAAGAGTTCTCCCTTACTGATATTGGGTAAGATTATTTTCAAACTTTTCGTGTGCTATCCTGTGCGGTTTTAGTTTGTTGCTTAATTTTTGATGTAATATAGCTATTGACATGGTAACTCATGGTTTGGTTAGGTAAACACTAATCACACTATGATCGATAGTGTATTTCATTCAGTCAGCAAAAAAATTATTGATTCAAACAGACATAATTATATGAAGTGACTTACTTCTGTAGAGTTATTTAATGTCACGATTATTATCAAAAAGATTGCCTATTTAATAAAGGTACTTAGTTAAAATTGTGATTTATCTATTACAGTCGTCTGCGCGTCCGTTTAAATGGAAACATCTTAACCGACTGGTTGGTTAACCCCGTGATCGGAGTGTTTACTATGATCTTTGACAACATGATCATGAGAATCGTGGCCAACAACATTCGCTCGGCAATCCAAGACGGTATCGACGTTATCAACAGCGGCGTCAAGACCATAACCCAACATCTTGAATCTTTCAATTAATTTTATCTCGTTATTATAAGACCGTTATTAAAAAGATGCGATACTTTCTTATTCATTCTTCTATGTACGTATTGTTCATTCCCTATCAACTAACTGAAATTAACCTTCAACACTTCGAAGTAGATATTCCTTGAATGAAATATACAATTTCACCCTTTCGAACTTTTCTCCTTTTTAGTTCTCCAAGGGAATCAACAGTTAAATACTAATAGTTCCCGGACTGAATGCCTCATGCTACAATTTTCTCATGATCGGCATGACATTAATTTTCTCAGAGACCTCATTCAACTTAGATATATCTACTGTTGGTCCCGGTTGCTGGGAGTGGTGGTCGTAATATAGTTTTCTAAGGTCGTTTCTATGGTCGTTACAACAAAAACAACATTAGAGGCCGGAGCCTCCTCGAGGATTGACAGGGTGTGCATTGTCAATTGACCTTGTGTACCCACACGAAATGAATGAACTGTGCTAGCAACGATAAATCAGTACAGATCAAACAGTTAGGGATACTTGAGGAGCTCGAGTAGCCCGGTGGAAAGCGTGGTTTTGGCGATAAACAAGGTACCATATTTTTTTTCTTGGCGCTTTCATTAATAGATAAATAATGATTCTCGGCAATGGTTCGGGTGTTTAGTAGATTGAGGTTTTGCAGAAGCTGGCTGAAATATGTTTATTTTAATTGGAGATTTCAGAAAAAACTATCTGTCTGAGAGTGCCATTGCAAACTGGAACATCATTTAGATAGATTAGCAAGTAGGTAATAATATTGATAAGTATAAACACTTTATTTAATTATGCTTCATCAGACTTAGTGGTACCGCTATCGTATGCTACCGATTAATGACCATGATATGTTGCCGACTTGATACGTTAATGATTTGAATGTTGATTATCTATAATGTAGGAATTTTATTGTGTTTCGAATATCTTGATTGAACCCCTAGTTCAACCAAATATATCTAGTAGATAGCTGAAAAGATAAACACGTACGTGTACAGAACATATGGCGATCATGTTTACGAAATACTAACATAGGTAGGTACATACGTAATTAACATTTCTCTTTGTTAAATTTTATATCGTCATCTTTTTCATTTTTATTCAATTTTATAAAAGTACCTTAAATCGGTAACTATTTTGAGTTTTATGTTAAATTTTTTCTTGATTATAAAACGAAATATTCAAAATTCGACGAAATAGAAAAAAATCTCGTGAGAGAAAAATGAGACAATACAAATTAAATATTGTGAATTACCTTTTATTTAAAGAAAAGGTCGGGGTAAAAATATAAAATAATTGAAAAACTGATGTCACTTAAATATATTTGTATAAGGATGACTTCTTTATGGCATTCGCAATATTCTTCATAACAACTAAGCTCCGTCTTATAATACTAAATACGAAATAATAAATAACACAGTGCGTATGGTTTACACTTATAGCACCTACGTTTCGCTTTACCGGAACTAGATAGATAAGTATACTTTCTAAAAATGCTATAAGTAGGCTTACAATTATAAACATCAAAACAAAATTTTCAGGATACAATGCTGAACTAAAACTAAAAATTGAATTGAAAACGGAAGGCACTTTATGCTTCCATGATTGAACCTTCTGTCGCCAATTTAGAACTTTGTCGTTTTAACTAAAATAATATGCTTAAAAATCATATCAATAGGTAAATAACTATTAAAGTACTAACATAGTTCAAAAATATATATTTACAAAAAGGTTACTTAAAAAAAATCAATAATGGACACATAAATAAACGTACCTACTTGTAGGTAAGTGAAGTAGAGACTTCCTAATTCTTATCCATTAACAAAGAAGTACTCGTTTTTAGTCTTAAAGAAACAGTATTACAGTGGTATATAGATTTGTACAATATTAAGGTCATAATTTAGTACTAATCATTGTATCATTTTTTCACAACTACAAAGTACGTATTCTAGGTACCTATTGTGCATATAAGAAAAAGAGAAATATTTGAAAAACATGTTGAAAATACCTACTTAGGTACATTATTTGATTCCAAAGTAAGTATATCTACTTATACAATTGGCTGACAAAGCACACAATAAAATGACAGTTCACAATACAATAATGCTTATAACGAACATGCATCCACATTTATTTAAAACTAATATGCGTACCTAGAATTTGATCAACATGTTGCGATTTTCCTTGACGGTTGGAAGTCGTAGAATCGCTTCTATGACCTTGATTACCATTCTTTGCTAAACCCCGAGAACTTCATAAATCGCAAAGATTTGGTACTTTTGTATGGCTGTGTAACATTTTGTAGGTATCTTACCAATCGCGGCATTATTTGAAAAAGTATTTGAATACCTTCTCCAGGGATTTATTCGTTTGCAAATCAGGTTGACGGTAATCAAGTAAGTACCTACTTACCTACAAAATTTAAATAATTTCCGAGATGAATTGGAAAAAATCTTCTTACATAACTGTTTTTTTTATAACTAGGTAATTAAACATACCTACTTCTGATATTTAAATTTGCACACTGACTTACTAAAAACTTCCACGTGGCATAAAGATTCATTCATTAAATACATACTAACTTATTATCCTAAATATTCGCGATAAAATTTACCATACTGTCAGACACAATACTATATAGGTAGTTATATTATTATTTTTTCTAAAATAAATTAATCGAATATATTTAGAACAATACATAAACAAATGACGCACTAACCTAACTACATAAGATAAAGTTCTTATTCTAGAACGCCGCCATTACTAAGGTACGTATTTTTGGCGATGTCATGGAGCTGCGCAGACATTTTATCACTGGTTTCTTTTACCATTTTGGAGAAGTAGCCTTCGGGGTTTGTGAGCAGTTTATAGGGGTGGTCGAACTCCACCAGCCGCCCGGAGTCCATCACCATCACCCGGTCCGAGTCCATGATGGTGTTCAGTCTGTGGGCCACGGTCATCACCGTGCAGTCCGCGAAGCGCTTTCTTATTGTTCTTTGGATAAATTCGTCGGTTCTGAAATTTTTTTTTCATAAATGTAAATAGTAAAATGACAATAATTCAATTTAGGGAGAATCGCTACATTATCATAAGGAATTATACCTATTAGATACAGGACTTATTTATATTAAGATCGCAAGAGAAGTTAGCAAAACTTACTTTGGATCCACATTTGCGGTGGCTTCATCGAGAACAAGAATTCTGTTTCCTCGCAGGATAGCCCGTGCCAGGCACACCAGCTGCCGCTGACCCAACGAAAAGTTAGAGCCACCTTCTGAAACCTTGAAGTCGAGCGCGGGAACGGCAGCTTTCAAGTCAACCTGTGGCAATTAAAACTTTCAAATGTATTATTTAAGAACATACATCATCTACTTTATAAAGACAGGGATTTCGTGAGAAAAATTCGAAGTGGAGAAGATAAATCAGAAAAGGGACCTCGGACTCAAAGCAATCAGCTGAGATAGCAACCGGGAATGTTCACGGTTTATAATTAAGGAAATGATGAATAAGTAGTATACTTACAGCTTCTAGGGCATTCCACAGCTGCTGGTCATCATAATTATTGAAAGGATCTAAGTTGTAGCGCACGGTAGCGGAAAATAGCACCGGCTCTTGTGGAATAATGGATATCTTCGAGCGCAGTTCCTGAAGCGACAAATAGCTAGTGTCCACATCATCAATGAGGACCTCTCCTTCTACGATGGCTAACCGGAACAACGATGATATAAGCGATGACTTTCCTGCTCCAGTACGTCCGACAATTCCGACCTGAAAATTAGCATTTGCTATGAAAGTAGAGTCTATCAAAAATAAAAGCTTAGAAGTCCTTTATATGTATCTTACATAAAAATATCTTCTAAACTTTTATTTTAAAATGCTATTGTAATCGTGGGGTGTTAGGATTAGCTTTTAGAAAAATATAAATTTATCATAATGCTGCCTTTCCAATGCTAGTTTGTAGAGATATATACTTCCATCCACATGCCATTGGAGGTGTTCTAAAAAATAATATATGAATAGAAGACCGGGTGGAAGTGGAGACGTGAGAGTAGAAAAGCGGACCCTGGGCACCGACAAACTGAGGATACAACCGGGAAAACGCTAGGATGAAGAAGAAGAAGAATATAAATATATTTTTACCTTCCAACCACTTTCAATGACCAAATTTAGGTTCTTTAGCACTGGCAAGTCTTCTGGCGTGTACTTCATGAAGCAGTTGCGGAACTGGATGCGACCCTGAGACGGCCAGCCTTGCGGGGTCTCTCGTGCTGCAAAGATCAATCGATTACTGCAGGAGGGAACAAGAGAATCAATAACTCATGGAGGACGTACAAAACGTTGCCCGGCAACCGGCTGTCGCTTATGTCTGGAGGAATTAAACATAGTGTATAATTATACATTAGTGAGATGATTATACAGTGAACATGTTTAACAAGTTAAACATGTAAAACTTGTAAAGTTTACCAGTTCGTTAATTCAACGACAAAATCCCATGCATAATATTGTAGAGAAATGAAGAGATGTAACTAACAGAAAATAATTTATTCAAGCGCTGTCGTAACACTTAGAATATTTGAGTAAGACGTTAAATTATTTGAGTTTTATTTTGGGCTCAGAATTTGATTAATTATTTTTTAATTTAATACACCAAGTACTATTTAATTGGAATACTTAAAGGCACCAGTGGCAAACATACAACTGCTTTGACACACACGACCTCTGGGCCTTGACGCAAACTTTAACCATAGAGGTAGGTACTAACACAAAATTTGCTCTTTGACAATGAAGTAGCCTAGAACTACTTAACGGATTATGTAGGTTTCGAGTCAAGAATAGTGGATAGGTATTAGAATCGTGGAATATTTCATAATCGTTCTTACCGCCCTTTTCCCACTTGGGTTCACGGTCAATATGTGTGTACTGTAGAATCCTCTCGACGCTGGTCATCTGTGAGATCACTTCAGCCGTCTGCCGAACTCCGAACTGAAGCATGCCAGTGAGGATCAGTGTCTGAGATATAGCCAGACCCACATTTCCGGAGAATATCGTTTCTGCAAAGAAAGTCCATTGTTAGAATACGACCTTGTTTATAGGCACTTTTAGGTCTAGACTCTACCATAAGAGAGCATATAATTTAGTCAATTCCTGTTCTATTTTATTACCATGTAATTTTATTAAAATTGAATAAAGTTTCCTGCCTTTCCTTTAATATGTATTAGCCTCTCTAAGTATCTCTACTAGAGCTGTCTATAAAAGCTGTCATAAATCGTTAGAGCGTTGCGTAACCCGTAAAAAATTCAAGATCTATGAGCATAGCAGCAGGAAGTAAATAAGTATTGACATAATTTTCAAGACAGTGCGGCCTCGTTTCTAATTGCGCCTTTATGCACTAAATTAGGTTTAAAACTATTATAGGCTGTAGTTTAGTGCCAAATAGGTGACCTTCTTTAATAACGAACTAAAATTATATCAGAGCCGACAATCATTGCATTAGAGAGCTGTCGCGTTTTAGTTTAATTCAGCAGGCTATACAGTTATTCACTCAAATAGCATTTCTGCAATGATACAAAAGATTAAAATTTGAATCAGAAAATATCCAATCTCCACTTTTTCGAGAATGTTTTCTGATTTATTAAAAACCCGCAGGGAGATAAACATTGAGAGAGAGAAACATTGCAAGTGTAATTTTTAAAAAATATCAAAATATGAAAAAGTTTAGGCCGTTTATTAGCAAGGGAGTCTGAATTCCTCGATGGACGATCCTGACGTGTAATGTAGAAGAGACAGACAAAGAAGGCCGACCCCAAGAAGATGGGATAATGTCCTCGATGAAGAGAGAGATGCCCTTAGTTACGAGGTAGAACATAGAGATGGATATCTAAAACATACAGATCAAACACGTATAACCTCTTTTTGGGTTTACTGCAGTCGGATAGAAAATAACATAAAATACTTACTGCTATCAATGACGAGGAAGGCGATGATGACGATAGCGAGGTACAACACGCAGATGAAGTCCAACCAGAAGCCAAGGGTCACGCCACTTGCTAGGTAGCTGCTCCACGTCGACGTGTGAATATCCTGGGATGGAAAGCACATTGATATTCCATGTACAGATAAAACTTAGATGGATTCAAAGTTACTTGGCTTGGAATGCAATAGAGAAATTTTAAGACCATAGAATAAGTAATACACATAGAAGGGTTAAATCCTAACAGCACTCGGGTAGAGTCTGTCTTTAGAATTAATCGAAAGGGAGTTTACTTCTTGCAGATCTTTTCTACGTGGCTCCGTGCGCTTCTAGATGGTTCTTATATTATGAAAGTCATCTATTAAATAAAAGTAAATATCTAGGTCAGTTTTAAAGACCATAGTCGATACAGGAAGTCCATGTTCATTTTTTGTGGGTGTTGATTTAACAGGTACCTACCTGAAACCTATCGAACTCCTGAATGAGTCGGCTCTGGGCACCAGCTGAGCGGATTGTGCTGATTCCGTTCAGAGTTGCTGACATGTGGGAGAAGACAGGACTTCGAGCTAAAATCAAATTTTTCTTTCCTTTAAAGCATGTTTTGATAAAATAGATTCTCAATTATTTTACTTGTAAACCTTTTGGGAAACACAATAATAATTATTCCTCATTTTAATGACTTAATTATACAAAAGTCATAAAAATAAAAGATACGTTTGTAACTGAAAACTCATTTTACATTGCTCTATTTAGTGGAATATGCGATCAACATCACTAACGCAATACCTGATATATTCATTTTATGTTATAAGTATATTGGAAATTCTTAGTAAGAAAGTCGTAAATTTTTAACTTTCTCACTTGTCTATGAAGTCTGCATTCGATTAAGTACTTCTATACATACGTGGGGCGCACTATAAGTTTCCGGAATTAATATGAAAAAATACTATTAAAGGTACAAAATTAATTTATTGTTTTTCAAAATAATCTCCCTTGGCGTCTATGCACTTTTTCATTCGATGAAACCAGTTTTGAAAACTTTTGTGCCACTCCTCTGTGGTGACCTCTGAAACGTGTTTTTCATACTCCTCGACAGCCTCTTCTGATGATGAAAATCGTTGACCGCGTAATTGGTTTTAATTTTTGGGAACAGAAAAGTCACAAGGTGCCAGGTCGGGACTGTATGCAGGATGACTCATGAGTTCTACATTTTTCGCCTTCAAAAAGTCGTTTGTCTGTCTGGCCGTGTGAGAACTAGCATTGTCGTGGTGCAGGATGATACGGCGTGTACGGTTATTTTTACGGAGTTCGTCAATAACTTCCGGCAAACAAATGGTCGTGTACCAGTCACTATTCACTGTACGACGATTCTCTAAAGCAACAGTAGCCACGTGTCCAGTTTTATTAAAAAAAGAAGCAATCATCCGCTTAGATGCACTTTTCACGCGCGCCACTTTGGTTGGTTTCGGTTCATCTTGAAAGACCCATACGCTCGATTGCTGCTTTGTTTTGGGATCGTAGCAATAAATCCATGTTTCGTCACCTGTTACTATGTCCCACACCAAATTTGACGCACCTTCGTTGAATCTGGTAAGCATGGCACTGCACCAAGTGACGCGGTCCGTTTTTTGAGCCTCGGTCAAGTTGTGTGGGATCCACCGCGAGCACAGCTTTCTCATACCCAAATGTTTGTGTAGGATTAATTGTATTTGACTCATGCCTATTTCTAAGGATGCGCGAATTTCATGGTAGGTCACATGCCTGTCTGTTTCAATCATACGGCGCACAGCATTGATGTTTTTGTTGGTCACAGCGGTGGACGGCCGACCATCGCGAGATTCGTCACTGAGATTGATACAACCACGCTTGAATTCTGCAAACCAGCTATAAACAGTTGTCTTGCATGGTGCTTCATTGCCAAAAGCTGTTTCAAGCCGAGCGATGCTCTGTTGAGCTGTCAAATTACACTTAAAATCGTAGAAAATCATACTACGAAAATTTTTCCGAGTTAAATCCATGTTGATGCAGACACACAATTTTTTAAATGGCGCCACAAGGTAAAAACAAAAGACAGTCAGATGAAACAAACTGCATTCTACAGCCAAAGAGTTCTATTTTCAAATGTTGCAATAAATTTTTAAATATTGTTTATGTAAGTGGCCAGTTCCGGAAACTTACAGTGCGCCCTATGTATAATCATATTAGGTATATAATTAAATTTAAAAAGAATATACTTATTTAATTGATTTCTAAGTTTTAGTCCTTATTGTTCTTTGTATGAATTGTTGTAACTTAATAAACTTTCTCAATAAATAAAAAAAAGTTGAGGTAGGTTTTTCAATAATTAAGTGCTTGTAATAAAAATATTATATATAAGTAGAAAATATTCTTGGGTTTTCATGTTTGCTAACGTAGCGTGCCCTGGGAGAGGTCTTCATCTACTTCGTTATAAAAATGTGCAGGTAATTCGCAACGTAGTTATAAAAATGTGGAGCAGAAAGTAGGTTAGCTGTACCTAATTAACCTACATTAAATACCGCATTTTAACTCATTCGTTTCATCCCTTTGTTTTAATCGTAATTTTATATTTTTTAATTGGGTCAGAAAACACTACGAAGTTCTAATTAAGACCAGGAGCAAATTTCGTTACTAAATCGTTTTCGAAGGTTAAATACTAAGATTTTTCCTATTTGAATAATGATGAACTAAGGGAATAATCGTTTTATAATAACAAAGCAACCTTGGCGAGTTACTGTAAATTGCTCATTAAATAAAGATACTATAAATTCGGACTTTTGGACAGCAGGTGCTATAATATAAACCACAACGAGTGCGATAATATTGCTTGTTATTCGCTTGTGGAAATATTTTTGTCAGATAACAGCATTCAATGGAACAAAATTATACTGACATGACTAAATAATTAAGATTTTATCTTCCACAAATGTTTCTTAGTTAAAATTTAAGGCTGGTCAAAACAATTATTCTGTACTGTTCATATCAAAACAACTGCGGCAATACCCTAATTGCTTTATTTTTCAATTTATTTTATTTATTTATCGCATACATGTTAGCATAAGGTTGACAAAGTAGGAATTGCAGTTAAACATGGACCCAGTAAGGGTATGGCGACATTATAATACAGTGCTTTGGTACATTTATTGCGAGTTCCGCAAAAACTAATAAATTTACTTGCACAGGTGGATGATATGTGAAGTTGTTAATCAAAAAAAATCGCCTGATATGGAGATAGAAAATTAATAGCCATATGTACATTTATTCATATCGTGTGACTCGGCACACCTTGATGTTAGAAATTTTTGGTGATAATCGAGTACTTACTTGTGCCTTCTAATCGTTTGATTGACTGTGCGGACTTGAGGTATATTTGCAGTATGGTATAGAATAACAGCAGTATAATTGTGGTAGGCAGCAAAGTCCACACCAGGGCAGCTGCGTTAAGCGCTAAGATGCTGAACATCACCAGGTAGATCTGGATACATTCCAATAGGAACCGCGGAAGCAGCTCGTCTAAGGCGCCGATGTCCTTGGAGAATCTGTTGAGGATTCGCCCTGAAAGTAAATGCAAGAAAATTAAAAGTCAGATTATTTTGAACTAATCAAATTTTATGTTGTACGCATCGAGATTTGAGCACTAACGTACGTAGCATAATGCCTCATTTTTTTATTCGTGAAAATTATTTAATGTTGTTGTGTTAAAATATGTTTTGTCTTGTTCTTTCACGCTAAAGGCCAGGTCACACCAGATGCGTGGCGTGACGTCCGTACGCACTTGAAAGCCTTGCCACACAGGCAAAAGCGACGCTACACCTCCGCGCATACGCATCCGGTCTGTAAGGTACTTTACAGGTTCATACATTAGAAAATATTACACAAAGCTTTTTTGCGCCGCTTTGTATTTTCTCTGTTTTTCCTAATGGTTGACTGGGAGAGAATGCTTTTAGCATTAAGTCCGCCAATTGTATTTTAACTTGTGGTACAATAAAGTTTTAATAAATAAATAAACTTTTGTGTGTTGATTTAAACATATGTTTCACAAACGTGCGTCATTTTTTATTAATAAGAGGGTCGTTTACCCTCTTTTAAGTGTTAGATTTTTTTTCTTTTGTAATGTACTGACATTGGCACTGGCAGGGGTTCAGCATACCTGAAGAGTTATTGTCGAAGAATCGCATGACACCGCGCAGCATGGCGTGGAACATATCGTTGTGAAGGTTGCGTGACGCCGTCATGCAGACCTTGAAAAACATGAAGGCTCTGGCTGTGATGAAGAAGATGCAGCAGATGATGAGAGCTGTGTACACGTACAGGTACTGCGCCGTATCCAGTGGTCCGATAAACGCGTGGATGTCAAGGTCTGAAATTAAATTGGGTTATTTTAGTTAAGGCGTTTTTCTATTTTATCTATGTCTGTGTTGATTTATCTATACAGTAGACATTATTTTAAATTCTACTGGGCCCACCCTTAATTCATGTTCATTGGCTGGAAGAGATTTCTTAGCAATAAGTTCGCCTTTGCTCCATATTGTTAACAATGTTATAATTTCAGTTTTGTGATTTCCCAGATTTGGGCAATAAAGTTATATTGTATTGTACTCGTATTGTATCAAAACAAAAATTTTCTACGCGTTGAATTTTTTTTTATTATGTAAGTGTGCATAAGTTATTACTAAGAATGTTCGTTGATGTCTGTAAACTCTTAAATAATCTCGGTGTTTAACTACTTGTTATTTTGTACTTTGTATTAGGTACCCCACTTCAAATGGCTCTATATTATTTCTACTGTTAGTGACAGTATCAAGGAACTCCTCAATAGTGAACGATATACGAATTTTGGTATCGGTGCACAAACATAAACTTGCACATGATTTTTTTTAAATTGATTTAATATTTACCTGGACGAAGATCGATTCCGGAGAAATAACTGGATAAATTGAACGTGCTATTCTGTGGCCTCGGTAGTCTATCATATTCTTTGGTTGTGCTGTTTTTTTCTCTCTCCTTTAATCTGGTGACTTCATTTGTCCTAAAAATAACCAACGATTAGGCATTTTTAGATTTTAATCTTAAATTACATTATACTTACTTAATCACAGTATTCAAGATTTTTTTAAATCATAAACTATCCAAAACTTGTGACGTCCAGATACCAAGAAAAAACTAGTGATAGATAATTGGTAAATATGAGGCTTGTTAAGCCACATATTTTGGCTCTAAAAGACCTATTAAGATATATCTGAAGATACAGATTTTCGTCAAGATATATGTAGAAATAGAGTCTCAACTTCCCATCTTTATTCCCCTACTAATCGGAACACGACTACCTTATTTATTACTAACAAATCATTTTGAATTTGTGAATTTTTACTGTGACTTACCAGAAAGTGACCCAGTAGTCACAGAAAGTAGCAGACAGTTGTCCGACCACTAGTAAGATGACCATAAATGCGAGTCTACCGGTCCGACCACCAGCCCTCAGATATGCTCCATACACGTGCCAGCCCATCGACCCCGACTCCCGTTCCTCCTCTTCCATTTCTTGAGCTGGGATTTCGCAGCCCGTAGCGGATTCCGTCAATGAGGGTCGTCTCGTTGTTGACAACTGAATAGTAAGGAAGTTGCTCAACAAATTTTGGATAAGTTTTAAATACGTTACGGTTCTAGTAGGTCATTATCATTTCGTGTAGTTTACATTGTCTGTTGACCATGTACACACTGGTGTCAGGGTTGTTCGGAATTGCCTCTTGGCCTCTGACGTGGTTTCTTTAACGACTACCAAACTTAGGCTTAACGTGCCTTCGGAAGCACGGAATCATCTTTATTATCAGACAATCAGGTGATTCAAGTCTGCAAAGTCCTAACCAAACTGGAAACAACTAAACAAAGTACGCTTCTGGTGGGAATCGAACCCACTACTCCCCGGTCTAAGGAGAACGCCTTAACCACTGGACCACGGAGGCAGTTCTAGTAGGTACTAGTGATATTTAGTCTGGAATTATCTACTAGGCATAACGGAAATAGTTCAGTGCAAGCGGCATTGAGTCCAACAAAATGATGTAAAATAAGTTCTATGGGAATGTTTGTCCGGAATGAAAGAAAAGGAGCGCAAGAATGAAGTGGAAAGGTTATTTTCTCTTCAATTTTGCTAAGTACTTCAAAGTACGACAAATTGGAGTTTACTTCTCACACTTACTCTGGCAGATGTCCTTCTAGACAAAGGTGGTATCATTTCCTTCTTTTTATCTTCATTTTCATCGTGTGAAGAGGAAAGGAGTTTGGCGAAATCTTTTCCAGTGGTTGCTAATTCATCATAAGTGCCTTTAGCTTCAACTATGCCCTGTAAAAGAGATTTTTTAAATATTGTCATATGTGCTATAAAAACAGCCAGTTTATTTTTTGATGATACAGATACAGACAAAATACGAGACACATGTAATAATAAACTTTGTTTATATAAAAAGGACGGTCAAGGTTTAACCAAGGATGTCGAAGCCTCTACGAAATGGAGGAGAACAGAAAGAGCAGAAAAGCGTTCTCTGGCTGCTGAGTATCAGACATCGATAGGTACGTCAGAAGGTATTATCTTTTCTATGCTATGAGACCACTGACACGTTAAGATGAGGCTGACAAAAAGTAATTTCTGAATTAACACACTACATGTCTTGGGAAACTGTACCTAAGTGTTTCTGAATGAATGAATAGAATGCTCAGGCTTACATTGTTCATGATGATGATGCAGTCCGCTTCCTTCAGGTAATGTAGCTGATGCGTGACGAGGATGCGAGTGGTATGGCGGAGATACCCATTGATGCACTCATCATAGAGCTGTCGACCCACGTGCGCGTCTACCGCCGACAGAGGGTCATCTAGAAGATATATGTCTGCCTGTAAAAGAAATGATTGCTCAGTGACATCGAATAAGATCAAAGAATTTAAAAGGTATAGGGATACATTTTAAAAATTTCGATAACTGCTATGTTTAGGCAGCTGTGTACCTATTACCTACGGGTAATGCAATGTATACTTTAATTTTTTTAATAGGCTATTCTACTCAATATTTTTTTTATTATTCATATTCAATCAATTCTGATTCTGATTCAAAATTTGAGTACCCGAATTCGTATAATGTCACTTTAAATGCTAATTACTGCTTTAATTAATTACCAATATTGTTGTTTTTTTTTTTCTATTTTAAAAGGGATTTTGTCGCTTAGTTACTATGTAATTGTATGGTTAACAAAAATACTTAAAAGTTATAAAATGTGTTTACACAATTTTGTTACATTCTTGGCATCTACAGATACAAACCGAATTAACGTCAAGCTGCATGCCACGACGGAGTGCCTCGTTCCGGACACACAAACAAATCAATTAAAATGTTTGATAAAGAACCACATTTAATAACCAACAACTAATTGATTATTTCTTCCTTTTCAGATGAGTTTGAAGTCGGTTCAGATTTTTTTTTTACACTTTTATTAATGTATGTGTTGTTCCGTATAAAAATATTGTCGACACGTGAACACAGTCCAGTAGCCTATTCAATGTTGTTTTAAATTACTATGTATATTACTAGGTACATAATAGTAAGGAGGATAACTAGGTAGGTAGAAACAATTACAGTTAGGTTTAAAAATTACTTGTCTATAAACCGCTCGAGCGAGGTTGATGCGGGCTCTTTGTCCACCAGAAAGTGATGCTCCTCTTTCTCCAACCAACGTCTGATCTCCATGAGGGAATTGTTGGAAATCCTTTTGAAGTGCACACACTCTCACCACCTGGAAATATCAAGACACATAATAAAACATCATGTCCATGAAATAAGATCGTAAGAAGTTGGCTGTTACATCAGCTCTAGAAAAGACCTCAAAGAAATTATTCTTCTTTGGAAATTTCAGTTCCACTGCGCCATCAATACAACGTAGCCTCGTTAATAATGGTAACAACAGGCCCTCTCACTAAAGCTCAATACTAAATTGCTCTAATTCATGAAATTTTGTATATATTTATGATGGATATGTACCTCTTTGTATTTTTTAGAGTTGTAAGGTAAACCGAAAAGAATATTCTGCCGCACTGTAGCCACGAACAGCCAGGGCTCCTGGCAAGCGTATGACAAAGGGCCGCAGAGGTGGATGCGACCAGAAGTAGAACGCAGTTCATTTAGAAGAAGTTGTAGGACTGAACTCTGAAATAATATGGAAAAAATGTAACAAAGCTCTGGGAAACAAATGAAAAAAATATGAATTGAATGATTTGTGAAGTTATCTATCCGTTTCTTACCTTTCCAGAGCCGACGGATCCAATGATAGCGCAGAGCTTGCCTTTGGGAACGGTTATGTTGAGGTTTCGCAGCGTCACTGGGCCGTTGTCCGTCCAACTCGCAGACACGTTTTGGATGAGGATGCCGACGTCGGGGCTCACTGGGACAGAGCTGTATTGACTGAGCAAATCCTTCTCACTGCATTCGAAACCTGCATTTATTTACAATCAATGTGAATTACAGAGTGTGGTAAGGCGTGCTGAGTCTCCATTAGGGTTTGTCCGACTCCTACCATTGTCTACGTACACCGATGGTTACTTAAGCTTTGGATCTAGAAGGCATTCATGTAAGTACTGAATTAGTTCAAATTACCATGGATCAGCGTGAGCTTCGTTGGTATGGAAAGTCGTATGGATCTATCCTAAAGACGTATAGAAAGATATTATGTTAAAAGACAGATATACAGAATGTCACTGGCAGTGAAATATGATGGAGCTCATCTAGTGGAGAAAAAAACACTAAATTAAATTCTTGTACTTACCGGGGTTGCAAAGTCCCTCTTCGTCAATTTTCTTAAACGTATTGGGCCGCAGATCAACTTCGCTCAAATTCTTCATTTTCTGTTTTTCCACAGACTGCACTAATTTGGCGATGTCCACATCTGGGACGCTACGCAGATCCTCTCTTTCATCTGATTTTTTAGAAAACTTTGTCAGTATTTGTCTTAATTGTTTTTTTTTGTATTTGAGAAGACAACTAACCATCATAAAGCAGAATTAGATTATTTTAAAATCATATCAGCTGTGCATTTTCCTAAAAAACGCCTGTTTACCTAGTTAGTTTCCTCTTCTAATTCTAGTTAAAATTTCGATATCGAATGAATACGTATTTATTTCTAATCGTTCAAATCACGATCAAGTATTAAAACTAAATTTATCAGAATTAGAAAAGTAACTAAATAATGTGTAAATATTTATAATATACAAACACATATTTATATATTACATACTTGCATTATATTTTGTAATAAAGTTTTAATAAATAAATAATACATAAATGTATAGACGTAAAAAATCCGAGAGCGGAGTGGTATTCTAATTGAATTATTTAACATTTTATTTACTTGCTAAAAATAGCCATCTTTTCAATTCAACAAATATGGACAATATCAATCAAAGCCAAACAATAAAAATCAGATTATTGTTAAACCATATAGGTTTAAAAATAAAATAAAAAATACTTTGTAAGCATGTATTTAAACTTTATTTGAATATAATATGATATTAAAGAAATGTTAAAAATATAAAGTGAGCACGTAAAGAAAAGGTCTGTAAAATAGTTTTATTACATTTCTGTAATCAAGCAGGAAACATGTTCCTTTAATAATTATGCCGAATTAAATATATCAAACTATCCAGGGGAACTAACTAACTGGTAACTAAGTTTTTTGAGTATAATTTTGTAGAACCTCTATACGGATACCGTCGCTTATCGTATAATATAGTAACAAAAAACAATTATCAATATGAAAATAACCATAACCTCACACCCATTTCGATCGTAATTTGATCAAAATACACACACCATGCATTAATGTTAGTACCTATCCATGAAACAAAAAAATACCAATACGTCCTAACTACACACAAAATATTATGTTTGCTTGCTCAAATTTTAGGTAGCATCACACAAAAATATCATTGTACCTTATCACAGTCAAAAACTATGATGAAGGTTTTTATAAATAATATGTACTCGTACCCAGTAATAAATATGCTTCAAGGCGACGTATAGTTACGAGAGACTCCATTAATTGTAAAAATGTATTCGGCAAGACGATGGCAAAAGAACATTGAAGAATATTTGTCATTTGTGCCAGCGGGAACGCCTGTGAAAATCATATTGATTGCTAAAAACCGGTAGTACATTTATCATCCTGAAGTTTTTTCCCACATTTAAAGTAAATTGTATTTTTCTAGTATTGTAATATTTCTAGAATGAACAGCTTTTTCTCATTAACACTAGTTTATATTGCGGGTCCTTACCTTGATTACTCTACAGAATAGATAATATTTGGTACAAACAGGTACCTTGAGAGTGCTGACGAATATAATAAAGTATTTTTGTTATCATCTAAGGTTACACTTAAGTCTTTAATAACCCCTCATATAAGATTAGAACTAATTATAAAATACTACCTGTAGAATATCTAACGTTAATTTCATGCAATATATGGTTTCATGCAAATTTTCAATACTCGTTACTACAAATATTAACATATCAATGTGCAGAAAGCACATGCGGGTACTACACTGACATTGGTAAAATACGTATGCCCGTGAGAGACTCGGAGCATGATTAGATGCTCCAGCATAACACTGCATAGTGAAGATCATGCCGAAATATACAAAGTTAGTGACAGTAGACGAGTCTAGTTATAATGTGGACTCGTGATGGTAAGTTATAAGATGCGACTCTATAATTTGGACTACGACCACTGTACTTCATGCATTGAAAGTCATGCTGAGACCGAAGCCTCACGTACCCAATAGCATGAATGCCTCGAGGCGTTGAATAGAAATTAGAGCCTCTGCCAAAAACGAAACGGCATTTGACATGATAATTGATAGAGTTCCTTGTAGCGTGTTGTAGAATTGCGCCAAAGGGAATACCTGAAAAGTATACTTGTGTAATGCTCGTTGTGATAGTGCTACCGTTTGTTTACATTTATATTTACAAGAGTATATGGTAGACTGATTATTTCAATTTATAATAGTTGTTGCGAAATTGTGCAAGTTAACTAAAATTACAAACTAATATTAGGAATTTCTAGAAAGAACAAAGTACTTACAATATCAGCAGTGACTTGGAAACCGAACAAAGAGTAAGAGAGCAGGGTAATGTAAAGAGTGAGTCGTTCCGTGAAGACCATAAAGCTGAGGTACACCCCGCGGAGGTAGGACGCCGAGGTGATGCAGTTTATCTCATTTTTACGAGCCATGGCTACCACTTGCTCGAATGGCTTCTCCCAAGCGTACATTTTTATAACCTGTAAAATAAAAATAAAGATGTAATGCGAAGATTCACGTTAAGTACTAAGTATGATATTTATAGTACAGGTAGTTAAACGGAGAACATCTGATCGATACAAATTTAAGGGCCGATAAAATTTGAAATCCAGAAGTTAAAATAAAATGTGTTGGGATATAGAAATTTATGTATATTAGATGCATTCATAGATACAAAATGTAACTAGGTAGTGATGATTAGATTTATAAATCTTATCCCGATATTCACAAAAACTGTGGCTACTAGAGTAAAGTTCTTAATTAGATAACTTGTAGTCTTAAGTACCTGTGCAATATAATTTTATTTTATTTTTGTTTCATCTTAGTATTTTCTCTGTTTCAGCCTGTGGTTTCAGCACAAAAAAATCTTAAGTACAGTATAATTGAAAACTTGGCTCGATCGCCCGATCGATCGGGCGAGATTAATTTTACTATTGAATTCATTCGTCCAAATGGAGATAAGCTAACTAACCTGCATGCCACTTATAATTTCGTCCATAATACGAACTCGCTCGTCGGTCTTGCAAGCGGTTCTCATTCGCAACCTTGCAGCCAATTTACTCATATATGCTGTAATACAAACAAGTTATTTAACACTCACTTTACAGATATAAAGATTTATATTTAATAGACAAATAATATATAAATATATATTTTTTGTCTATATATATATAATAACTTAGTAATTAAAAAATTGTAGAGATGAAATGTTGATTACATAAAAAAATTGAAATTAGGTAGGTAGATAGGTAAGAAATATCTGAAACTAAAATATTATTTTTTCCGACTACCTTTCTTTCATTACTGCCCATTTATTAAATTTAGATATCTTAGCATTTGGGCTTGTCATATTATTCAAATAGAAAATATCTAATCCGTCTGGGCAGTTCCAGAATTTAAAGCGTCCAAATAAACTAAATAATATTTTTGTAAGTACTTATTTATTTTGGACAAATACATCAGACGTGCTCTAGCAACGATCGATTAAGTGCTCTAAAAGTCTAAACGAGTCACACTGGCAAAAACATCCGCGAGATTTTCCACGAAGTATTTGCAAATTCTCATTACTATACGTTTATTTTTCCTTTTAATAGGTACCTATATTTTTATATTATAACTAGATATATATTCTTTGTAAGATCAGGAAATAAACGCACTTAAGTATATAAGGAAACAGTAAATAATTCCTTATTTATGTTTTTATTAGAGCAGATATACAATGCAGTCGATAAAATTAACAGTTATACGCAACTTGCAATTTTTTTCCTGTACAATCTGGCTGACACGTTTTTTCCTTTATTCCTGTCCATTAAAAAAATTAACTTTGAATTAAATTTTATTTGCAAAATAGATGTTTCTAAATAAAATATGGATATCGTTAGTAAAGCTATTTTCCTGACATTGTAAATGCACTATTGCGTATTTCAGAATAAAATATACATACATTGCACTGGAATTGTCTGTAGTACGATGCCGATGACCCCGACGACGGCAGCCACGCCGATCTTGATGTAGATGAGGTAGCACACCAGGATGACTTGCAGGGGGAGCAGCCATATGAAGTGGGTGTAAATGAACGCGTAGTCAAAGCGGTTCACATCGTTGGACAGCAAGTTTACCACTTGTCCAGCCGTGGTCTGTGCTAGAGCTCCGGAACTCATACGCATTACCTGTACATATATTTTTATACCTATTACATTTTTCTACATTTATGTCTAAATTTTTCAGGTGAAATTCTATATTTTCTAACTAGATATAGGCAAAGTAAGGTATTGTATGATAGTAACCTAGTAACCTATTCAAATCAAATGATGTTTACCAACTGTCGGTCGTTGTGGAGGTTTCCGCCGGCGAGGCGGACACAAAGTTGTTGTTGTCTGCCTTCCATGCACTAGTTTGATTCATAGTACAAAGTCAGGTGTAATTGATAAAATGCCGCTTAAGTTTGCGGTACGAGTAGGCATTGACTCAACGCATTATATTCATCGTGTGGATGCATATCTTTGACGCCCCATATAAGTTTTTGGGCAGTTGTTGACACCACTCCCGGCGTCACAATGTATGAACATCATAAGTAAATATCGCATATATAGCCACCGGCACGCACAAGGTTCTTTTTGGACAAAGCTTTGTCAGTGTTTGTACCTCACAAATACACTTTGCTAGAGTCGAGAAAAAACAAATCGCATACCTTTCTGTAAATAAGGGAGCAGGCGGCGATGCGCACTTTCATCCCAAACTGCTGGGTGGAGTAGGAGCCGTGGTGGTTGAGGAATGCTATGCAGAGTGACATCATGATGACGGCAGAGGCGCAGTATACCGCCTGCTGGTAGGACATGTCCGATCCCGGTTCCCAGTACGCCAGCATCATGCTTAGAGCGACCGGTTGGAAAGGCCTGTAACAAAGCGTGGTTAAGTTTTTCTACACAAACACAAGATGAACCTACTGCTTAAAATACCTTCAGAAGCACAAATTCATAACACCATCATATGTCAACTTACTGATCTCCCATGGATAAACATTTCTACGGGAGGTTCTTTAATGGATGTAAAGTTATTCATATGGATTTACACAGTATGTAACTGAGTTGGAACAGTTGGGTATTATGCTTACAACCAGACTTAGGTTGCCTATAAATTCTGATGTTTCTCTTATTGCTCATGAGCAGATCTCTGTTAGATTTTGGCTAACTGAATAATGTTACTAATGTTTACATCGTAGTAGTTATTAATTAGTTATGAATAAGCAGTGACTTGAGAAGATACTTTTTCGTGATTTGAGCTAATTCGTAAAGTCACAATTAGCTCGAATCTGGGGGCACGGCAGTGCCTCCGCCAAGTCGAGCAAAAAAGCGGCACGGCCGTACCATCGGTTTTCTAGATACACCAACTGCATAAATAACTTTGTAACCTTATATACTCGTAAATATATAGGATTAAGTTACATTTGCAGTAAATTAATCATTATACCTTCTTCGTCCAAGCGTGTTTTTCCTAGTTGCGTAATTAGCTCACGCTTCAGAGCCTAGGGTAAAGTCATGGTCCTAGATTTGGCGTCACTGGTTATTACAATGGAGCGACTGCCGTCTGACCCGAGGTGTGTCGCCAATATTATCAGATTTTTTCAGGCTACTCGAAGGCATCTGACACAGCCTGACAACAACTATCTATCGATAACAACCGGGACCGACGGCTTAACGTGCCTTCGGTAGCACGGAGGTGCTCGAGCTCGGCTATCGAGCTCCCCTAAATTAATAATTGTGCCAAATTTTTTTAATATACCCAGATACATAGGTCTTGACAGGATAACTATGTTCAAAGGTAACTTATAAAATTAAAAAGCAAAAATTGTACGAAACATATCGTATGACTTATGAAGAACCAAAATCCCCCAAAGTATTAAGTAGAATATTCCCCGATATGTCATGAAAAAAAGAGCACTAATAATTTTCAGTCAGAATTAATATAAAATTTTATTTTAGAGGAGTACTTTTATCCCGGATGGTATTCAGGATTTGACGATGGAGCGGGAAGGTGGCAATAGAAACTCCGCAAGGAGACGACAAAACACCATCGCCTTTAGGCTCGTTTGACTTGTCTTGAGGAGTACTTTGTTACGAGATGGTATTCAAGGTCTGATGATGGACCCGGATGTTCGTCATAGGAACTCCGTAAGGAGACGACCGGTCCGCTATCAGCACAGCGACCCCTCTGGAGACTGGCGACCCTACTCACCAGCAGGAACACAACACTGCATCACGGTGTTATTTCGCTGCGGTCTTCTGTAGGGTGGAGATACTGATGATGGAGCCGGAAGGTGGCCACAGAAACTCCGTAATAAAACGATAATACCCTATCGAGTTATTGTCTTGAGTAGTCCTTTGTTCCGAGATGGTATTCAGTGTCAAATAATAGAGCCGGAAGGTGGCCATAGGAACTTATTAGTTCCTATACTAATCAGTAGTGTATGTAAACCAATTTAATCTATTTTATTTAAAACATGGAAGATTTTTAATATTGATATGATTACTATGATATTTTGTTAGGTAAGCTTATTACATAATAATATAGGACAGAAGGTCCCTTCAGTTGGGAATGAATAAATGAAAAGACTTGGTATAACGTGGTTCTCACAATTTTTTTACGGCAGAAGAACTGAGTTGCGATGCGAGGCTTGGTATTTTTTACAAGTTTTGTTTTTGAAGGCATTATACTTTAACTAAGTATACTTATGTATATTTCTACTCTTTTTTAATAAGTACTTGAATTATTTATGACTGCTGTGGGAGTAATCTAAATTAAGTAAGCGAACTGGTTCCTATTAGTTCCTATTAGTTTTGTTCGTATTAGTTATAGCATGTAGCTATTGTCACACCCAGGTTTCAATCGAATAAGTAAGTACGTCGCCTTTTTTATTTTCCAGACCGAACCAGAATAAATTTTAAATTTACTTTAGGTATATGATGCTAAGTCCATTTACGAAGACAATTTTAACTCAGCGCAGTTATGGATATGAGTATACCTAAGCATAACGGGACAAATTCATATTCATCATTATCATCTATAAGGATGAATATTTCTATGAATATGAGGATGTTGAAAGAAGTAGTGCCGATGGAAAACCTATCTGCAATCCTATAAAATTTTAATTTCATATTTATACTGTAAACGTTAGATTTCGAAATGTTAAATGATGACCAGATGACCATAGCACTGATTGAATAATTTTTTGCATATTGAAGCATTAAAAAAAAAAAAATCATACCAGCCCAGACCCCTAATACCTATTTACAGATTACTTTCTGCACTGGATAATACAATACAATACAATATAATTTTATTGCCCACATCTGGGAAATCACAAAACTGAATTATAACACAAATAAAAAATCACAAAACTGTTAATAAGTATAATTATATTTAATGCATCTTTTATTTGCCTTCCGAAGTTCCGATAAGAAGCTACTTAGATTCGCTGTAGTATTTATACCTCAAAACCAGAAGAATATAATAAAACAATTCTATTAATATTTAATACTGCGCAATGCAGGTGGCTTGGCCTGGAGTAGACCTTTTTACCGTTTGGCTACTGTTAAGCCACTAATAAATTTTTACCATGTAAACAAGTCAATTATGACAATATACATATAGATACGTGTAGAATTATACCTAAAGACTGTACATATGCAGTGTGCGGTCTGCTTTATTTAAACTTCTTCTTTTCTTTTTTTTTTCTTTCTCCTATAATACTTTCTTATGAATGTAATACTTATATACGTAATGTATATATTCTTAACATCTTCAAATCATAAGAAATGATTCGACTCCAGGTGGTAGGCGGGTGTGCTTTGTTAACCCCTTGGATTAATATGCCTTGTGAGTAATATGGTCGCCGGTGCATCACGATAGAACTTTGAGTAATTCCGGTTCGATCTACCAAAGGGATCTACTCTTCATTATTATATTTACTTTTGTCAGGTCTGATCCGATATTGTATCGACATGTATTCTTTTGTGAGCAGCAGTATTCTATATTCTCTAAAATAACAATTTTATTACTTACTTTAGCAGGAGTGCCTGGAGCAGGAAAATGAATCCGGAAGGAGCATAGCTCATCCAAAATGCTTTCGTCATGGCCCTGAGTAGAGACGGCTTGCGCCCCTTCTTGTGCGCTAGTGCGATTTCTTCCAGCCATTTTCTGTTAACAAAATAATACATTGAAATAAACATAATAGACAAACCTTAATCATACATGTTATACTTTCGCTTCATTAAATAATTAATGACAAAATTAAAAATTGATTTACATATTTCCAAAGACTAAGTATTAGTGTATATAGATTCTACAGAATATGTATGGATAACCTTCTTTTGAGTGCTCAAATGTGCTTATTGTATCTACATCTTCGTTCCTCGGTATTTAAGAAGCAATTTCTACTATCAACATCAATTCACCTGCCTGATATCAAACAAACAAATTTTACAAATTTTGTTAACGATAATATCGTGCAGGCGTTATTATTTTGATTAATAATAACGAACTTAATTACATGGGATGCATTTCTAGACTTGTTTGCGCTCAGCGGTCCTTACACTCGAAAGTAAACATCTGAAGATGAGGTACCTATATACTTTCGTTGAGAAATATGCTGACTGGTCATTGATTATAATGTTAAAGAACTTTTTTATATTCAAATGTCGAAAGCGAAGTTTCGAAAACAAAGAAAAACCAACAAAGATTTCAAATACTTGAGTTACTATGCCGCGCGATCATATATTCGTACCTACAATTATACTCAGTATACGATTAAGTTTCTGACCTTAAACAGATATCCATAAGTACATAATAGTATGTAAATAGACACGTTGACTCAATGATATCATCATTTTTGACTTTTAAATGGAAGGAATGTAAGTACATATAATACGCATCTTACGAATGCGTCGAAACACGACGTGGTTGACTTCCTACTTTGCCTGAATACTAAATTGTAGATTTCTTGTTGAAATATAGTGAGTTGTTAAAACGGCATATGGCAAAAGAAAATATTATGCAAGTTAATGTTTTACTGCTCGAACTCTTTAGTTTAAATTAGACCTTAACGTGAGTTGGATAGACTTCAAATAAAAAGAAATCTTTTTTTTAAATATTTTATTTTGCCTACATGTTATTTCTAAATATTTTTATTATCTTTTGAAATAAACAATTAATTTGTTTTATAAAACCTTTTTATGATTAGGCCCATCTTAAAATACTTACATACAGCCGTACTCAAAGTCGCTAATGATCATTAAAGAAACATTTTCAACTCAAAATAAATAGATCTCCGTTGGAGGGAGGATTTTTAAATTTATATTCATTAGAAAAGATTTGCAAGAAACTCCTTAGTAGGCTAGGTATAGATTAAAAATTATTCTTGAAAGAACTTTTTTTTTAAGTTTAAAGAATTTGCTAACGATTCTTTCTGCCTATTAAGTCTATTTTCTAGAATTTGAGTACGTAGAGTCTAATATGATTAAATTACGATTAAAAAGTGTAATGGATATAGGTACAATGTGTCACCTGACGCCCATTCTGTGCCAGCTTTGTGTTTATTTAACAGGCAGTGATAGAAGGCGGCTACCGCAGTAAACATGCTTGCAACACCAGGGTGTTGTCAGCCTTGAGGAAATCATCGTTTAACCTTATATTTTTCTCAGAAAAAAAAAATTCTTTGAAATGAACTATTCCCAACCGATCCGTAGTCACATTACCATTGTGTGATTCAACATACAAACAAGGTGAACTAATTTCTATGGAATTGCTTTTAAATTACTTATTTATGTCATTTTTAGTTCAACAAAATAAAATTCATGATATATTTAAAAAGTATTATAAATTCTAAAAACAGATTGGACAATTTTGTAAACTCTCCAAACTTCAAGATGCACACCCATCAGCTAATATAAGCTGCCAGTGTGGTCAAAAAAAAAATAACAAGGAGATTTCACAGAGTAGACTCACTGCATTATTAGTAGTAGAGTGTAAGTTGTAAAGGATACATTTAAAAAAAAGGTACGGTTAGACGTCATAGGTAATCAGGCGCCTATATCAACCCAAGAGTTCACGAAATCTCATAAAAAAGAGAAAGTATTCACAAGGATAATGTGATTTAACCAGTTCAGTTCAAAGCGTATATCAGACCGAACAAATATGTTTTTAACATGTGTATTTGTTTGCTAGTCGCAAAAAATTGAAACCATGTTGAAGCTTGAGGTTTCGATGTCACGTCATGGTCAGCCTCGTGTATTTTTTTTTGTTATGGAGTTTACCACTAAAGTTTAATTAATAGTTAGGTTTTGTCAAAGAACATCGACATCGCCAAATGACGTTCCTTTCTTAATGGGTTTTGCACAACGTTTGCAATATTTGCAAACTGTAAGTAATTCGTGTTTTTAAAATTCAAAATAGATTAGATAAAGATATCTTATATTTTTGGCACATTATTTAGCATTTTTATGATTGCGGTACTTACCTACACTAAAGATTTGTAAACAAATTAGTAGATAAAAACACAATCGAAATTGCAATAGTTTTGACCAATTTGCTAGCACATTAGTGACTCATAGTACTTATTAAATTTAAATACTTATTTAAAATAAAGTGTTCCTTCATAGCATGTCAGTTAACATACAGAGTGTCAGTTAACATATTAAAATAGTTTAATTTAATGAATAAAAATCGCGAAAACATAAGAAAAAATACAGAGTGGCTTCAAATATATTTTTCCACATGAACTTATTTAACGTATTATTATTCTAAAATATTACAGTTTCATACATGTGACATTAAATTAAATATATCTTGCACTAATCCATAGAACGTAGAAAAATATTACACCATTCGTTTCAACCATATTAAAATAGTTTGACAGGCCGACTGATCATTAAGAATTAAATTAAATGATTATTCTATTAAAAAAAGTATTAAGATAAGTCCCTATCTAAATAAATGGAATAAGAAATAGCGCTCGCACGTGACCACGTGACCAAAGCAGCTAAATCTTGGTTTCCTAACATTTATCGAGGTAAACCACCATTTTACTTGCACCGTCTAGACTGGGTACCAGTAGTACTTAGATAATTATGTAGATTGTACCAACATTATATCGGAGAAAACATCAAGTAAATATAAAATAGAAATTTAACTGCCATGTAGGTATAAACAGTTTTATTTATAACAACCAGGTCCTGCCAGTGATATAGAGAACTTAGTCAGGACAAAGATATAGTCGGCGATGTTTATTACTCTTCAAACATTCAATAAAGCTTTTTTGCTCTTTATAACAAGAATGTAAAACCACTACTGATATCATTGAAACCGATGAAGAAAACCTAGGTTGTCCTGTAAAAATTGTTCAATTAAGTTTCAGTAAAATAGTGTTAACTTTAAGTCTACTCTCGCTAGCGTTAAAGTCAAAAATTTCATGTAAATATTAACCCATTAGCGCCCACCGACCTCATTGGGAGCAGGCTTATTTATAGTTTTATTTGTTTGAATCTATTTGTCTATTTATTTGTTAGCTATGGTAAAAACGAATCATTATAGATAAAAAAAAGTTAAATGATTTAAAACTGTTTTTCTTTAATATATTCAAGGTCGCCACACAGGGCAAAAAGATTATATAACACGTAGTAATATGGCGACAGTCGATGTAGCGTCGAATGCAAATAAAGTTTGAGTGAAAGCTAAGGTTGATCTTCAATAAAAGTGATACCGGCCTCTGTGTACATTTTGATGCCTGTCGGTGGCACACTAATGCTAGCCAAAGTAAGAAAATAAATGTGACAAGTCTTGACCTTCTCTGATTAACGGGTTCTAAATGTTCCTAGTTTATAATGTGAAAGTTTGTTCATAAATAAATAGAAAGGAGCAAAATGTTGATATAGTTTCTTCGGAAGATAACTGTAGTAGTTACCCCCGGATCCACCAGCGTTTATGTCTGTCTACAATTATTTATAGTTTATATACATTTTTAAATATTTTTTCAAGTATAATTTTTGCGGTTAATCTAATAACCTATGCCTAAAACAACTAAGCCTACCTATATAAACTTTGAACTCAACATAATACAATATTGGAATATGTTTTATTGTGCAATTAAGTAAGTTCTTCTAATAAATTTATATGAACGTCATCATCATCATCATTTCAGCCGCAGTCAGTCCACTGCTGGACATAGGCCTCTCCCAATGATTTCCAAAATGATCGGTTGGCAGCAGTCTGCATCCAGCGTCTGCCTGCGACCCTTTTCAGGTCATCTGACCATCTGGTCGGTGGATGTCCAACGCTGCGCTTACCGGTACGTGGTCGCCATTCGAGAACCTTTCTGCCCCATCGGCCATCGGTTCTCCGCGCTATGTGCCCCGCCCACTGCCACTTCAAAGAACTAATCCGCTGGGCTATGTCGGTGACTTTTGTTCTCCTACGGATCTCTTCATTTCTGATTCGATCTCGTAGGGAAACACCGAGCATCGCCCTCTCCATAGCTCTCTGGGCGACCTTGAGCTTTCTTATGAGGCCCATAGTCAAAGACCACGTTTCGGACCCGTATGTCATCACTGGTAACACACACTGGTCGAATACCTTCGTTTTAAGGGACTGAGGTATTTTAGACGAGAAGACGCTACGTAGCTTCCCGAACGCCGCCCATCCGAGTCGGATTCGACGAAAGACCTCGTCCTCGAAGCTGGAGTTGCCAGCCTGGATCATCTGACCCAGGTAGACATACTGGTCTACAACTTCAAGGGTGTGGTTCCCGACTGAAACCGGTGATGGCGTAACATGGACATTACACATTGCCTTGGTTTTGTCCATGTTCATTTTAAGGCCCACCTGTTGGGAGACCACGTTGAGGTCGCTGAGCATGGTACTTAAGTCCTCCAGCGATTCCGCCATAACCACGATATCGTCGGCAAAACGAAGGTGAGTGATATACTCGCCATTGATGTTGATGCCAAGTCCTTCCCATTCCAGGAGTTTGAAGGCATCTTCCAGAGCAGCGGTAAACAGTTTCGGAGAAATGACGTCTCCCTGTCTTACACCTCTCTGCAATGGAATAGCCCTCGTGCTCTGCTCCTGTACTCGGACTGACATGGTGGCGTTGCTGTATAAACACTTCAACACTTCGATGTACCGATAGTCTATGCGGCACCGCTGGAGAGACTGAAGCACCGCCCACATTTCGATCGAATCGAAGGCCTTCTCATAGTCCACAAACGCTAGGCATAGTGGCCGGTTATACTCTTTGGCCTTCTGTATAACCTGCCGAAGCGTATGGATGTGGTCTATGGTACTAAACCCTTTTCGGAAACCGGCTTGTTCGGGAGGCTGGAAGGCATCGAGCCTGTTCGCGAGACGATTCGTGATTACCCTCGAAAACAGCTTATAGATGTGGCTCAGGAGCGTGATGGGTCTATAGTTCTTCAATAGGGTATTGTCACCTTTTTTGAAGAACAAAACCACCACGCCCCTGTTCCACGCCTCTGGCGTCACGCCCTCGAGCAAAACGGAATTAAAGAGCTTCTGAAGGATTTTCAGTACCGGCGTTCCGCCCGCTTTCAGAAGCTCTGCTGTGATTCCGTCTTCGCCCGGCGCCTTGTTGTTCTTGAGCTGTTTAAGGGCAATCCTAATCTCGTACAGGCTGATGTCCGGGATATCTTCCGTATAGTGTCGGGTAAGCTTGGCTCTTGGGTCTTTGGCCAAGCTTTCAACGGGTTTGGCTACTGAAGTGTAGAGTTGTCCGTAAAACCTCTCGATCTCCCTCAGCACCTCGGCTCTCGTCGATACCACGTTGCCGTCCTCCGTCTTCAGCTTGGTCAGTCGGCTCTGCCCAATAGACTCCACCTTTGCGAACACTTTGGAGCCTTTGTTTTGCTCTATCGTCTCCTTAATACGTTCTGTATTGAAGGAGCGAGTATCGTTCCGCAAAGATTTCCGGATTTGTCTATTGAGCTGCCGGTAGACGTCGGCGTCTTCGGAGGTCTGCAGCATCATGGACCGTCGCTTAGCCATCAGATCCAGGGTCTGAGGTGAGAGTTTTTGTGGTTTATTTTTTTTTTTTGGGGCGGGATTTGAAGATCTTCTTTCCCACCGCCTGGACAACTTCTACAAATCCGTTATTAATCTCGTCCACGGAAACGCAATCCTCAAGGCATGCAAAGCGATTTGAGAGCTCTAGCTGGAAAGAATCTTGGCTTTGGATATAGGCTTGCGAAGGTCGGAGTATAGACCCCATCAAGCGAGTTCTCTCTCGTCTGAGATCGATGTTCAAGATGCCCCTTACAATCCGGTGATCGCTACCGATTTTAATCTTGCTGATCACAGAGACATCGTTGAATATCTCTCTCCTCGTCGACAAGATGAAGTCTATCTCCTGTTTTATTGGAGCTTGGCTCTTCTTAGTGGGCCCTAGCCAGGTCCACTTTCTTTGCGGTGGCTTCTTGAAGAAAGAGTTCATCGCGAAGAGTCCCTCTTTCTCCAAAAAGCCAGCCAGCATATGGCCTCGCTCGTTTCGCTGCCCATATCCAAACCGTCCCACCCTAAGCTCTCCACCGCCTCGACCGCCGAGTCTTGCGTTAAAATCCCCCATAACCACCGTAAAGTAGGTTTTGGAAGCGTGTATGGCCCTACTAATGTCCTCATACACCGCTTCCACCTCTTCATCTGAGTATTTTCCAGTCGGCATATATACCTGTATAACCTTCAAGGAGTATCTCTTTGATACTCTGAGTATCAGGTATATTACCCTACCGGAAACACTCTCGATGGTTTCGACGTTGTTTATGAGGGACCTGTGAACGAGGAACCCGACACCATGCTGGGACTTCCTTAAGTTTCCCTCCCGGTGATAGAGTAGGTTACCAGACTTTAGGGTTGTCGTGCCCTCGCCCTCTCTTCGGACTTCAGACAAACCCACTATGTCCCATCGTAACCTACTCATCTCCTCTTCCACTTCCTCCACCTTGTCGTCCAACCTCATCGTCCGGATATTGTGTGTTACCAGGGCCAAGTGTCGTCGGGGGTGGTAGCCGGGTCGACTCCGGGGATTCTTCGCACCCCCCGCCCCGCCGCTACCGTGACCGCTACCGGAGCCAGGAACAGCGGGGCTGCCGGGCACTGGGGGCCTTATCATTATATTGTCCGTCATTTGGAGGTTGATGCCATACTCGCCACGCTTGGCAGGCGGGTTGGCGAGCGCAGTTTTTTGCGGCTTATGGTACTTTCGACGCTGCTGCCCATCGAAAGTATTTAAAGCAGGGGAAGGATAGGATTTTGTTGGGTTTGGGGATAGGAAAAAGGTATTAGGATGCTACTGACCCGGATGGATTTGGGTTGAGTGAGTAGCAGCTCGGGTAAGTCGGGCTCGCGTACCCGTATGCCATACTTCAAGCCATCGGAAAGATGACTGAAGATGAACACCCCTGACTTAATGAACACCCCTGACTTATGATATGAACGTGTATTTAAGTAATTAATATAACTGATACTTTATATTTTTTACATTTATTATAGGAACAACTAACAGCAGTAGAGATAGTCGATGTGACTTACGTAGGTATATATAAATTATCAAGTCAACCACATTCTTATGATAATCAATTGACATATTTGTGTGGTCAAAAAGTGCGATTTATTTCCGTTTTCCTCTGGACAGATTATATATCAAATTAATTCTCGAATTTCTCTTTAAAAAGTTACACAATAAATACAACCAGTTGTTGACATCTAAAGTAACTATACTTTTTAAACTTCCCATTCACTACATAAATTTTTGACAAAGCATTTAAGTGCCTAGCATTATATTTCGTTTAAACATTTAAAAGATTTTTTTTTGTCGTACTGCGTCATATTTTATTTTGGTTTAAAACCTGATAGGCCTCACTGGGCCTAATTCTCGTTTAATGTAGTCATAAATAACGCGATTTAGTCACAGTGCGAATTAGACCTAAACAGTTTAACGGTTTAAAAAAACTTGGAGTATCAAGAGGAATAGGAATCATTTTTTTTTAATTCTACACATTTTATTGTATCTCAGCATTTTCCCGTATTCGTCCCAAGCCTATGGTTCACAATAATATGTTGTCATTCTTCCCTTCATTATTATGATCGACCACGACTGATAAGTATTAGTTATAGAATCGTTATCACGGGGAGAGAGAGGTACAAACAATAATGTGAACTTAACGTAGGTGTACAATTGACTAATTGTTTGGATACTAAATATAATTTTTAATTTGCATTTCCCTAGTTATAATATTGGTATTGTTAAATTTGTAGTGGAAATCTGTTGCCTTCTACGAGATCGAAGGGAAGTAAGAGAGGGGTAAACCACACTGTAATTTGGAAAAATCTTTCAGAGTGAAGACATTTGACCTTTCGACGCTAAGGGAAAACTGTTACTGTGTGTATACTTTACATCCGCCCATTGACTACAAGGTGTCGTCCATTTTTAGGTACTCACGTGACGCGAAAATGTTAGTGGAGCCCTATGTCCATTTTTATTTTTTGTTTTTAATACCGCCAGTTTTTTTAATAAAGTATGGTCTCAAACTATGTGTAATTAATATTTATACAAAGTAAGTATATCTTCAAAATATTAGTCACACGATACTTAAATTGTCATTAGGTGATTATACGCTTAGATCTGTTATTTAATATCAAATGGATTGGTTATTTTAAAATGGTTTATTTAATTTCTCTCTTTATGAATATACCTAAGTAGTTAAAAATAAAGAAATTATAATTTATACTTATTTAAACGTATAAATTTATCGAACCACTTGAATCAATACAACATGACTTGAATAATAAAAACATTTTTACATACCTAGGACTTAGCTTTTTCTTATTGTTGTGATTGGGCTTAGGAAGCTTTAATATTAACAGAGAACATGAAATAAAACAATTGCAAATTTATTTTATAACATAAACAACATTATTTACATCAGTTTTCAATTATTAACATTATAATAAAAATAAGATAAAAGAGAAAAAAAAACATATTGAAATAAAATGTGTTTCAATATGATTTTAGTTTGAATTTGTCTTAAAAATCTCCCTAATTTACGTATTTAACTACTACTACACTAATTTCAAGATCTAAATAACAAAATAAAACTTACATGGCATCTTTTAAAATAAAATTTCGACAAAGAAACATTTAATCTGAAAATAATTAAATTTAATGCAATTCTTTAGTTAAACAATGAAATGCCATTGACTCGAATGCGCTGCCTCAACAAACTGATGATATTAACGACGCCCGTCGCCTTGTCCTAATTATGGTGGTCTCACATAGGTTTACACAATTAATCTAATTATTGGCACTATTGGTTATTATTTGCAAATGTCATAAAATATACTTAAATGTATATTGGCTGAATGTAGGTATTTGCAATGATAAATTGTAAAATCAGGTCTCATATATAACTCAGTAGTAGTGCCTATTTCAGTTACAATCCTCCAGATCACTCCTCCTACATTAAATTATATATTTTATTATTTTTAAAAGACTATTCTTTCTACTATCTAATGAATTAAAATAATTTATAACTATCGAAATGAATTGAATATTGTTCTATCGTTAATATATTACATATTACAATCGTAGAGTTCGTTTACGAGCACGAGTACGTATTCGAGATATTATGATCTACAAATATAAATTCCAGAAAAAATCTGAAAAAATAATTGTAATTCCATACGATAAAAATCCTGTTTTGGTCATCGATAGTGGAGTTTTGCCATTTTAGTCCTCAAAAAGGTCGCCCATTGAAGCAGAAGAAACCTGGATCACCTTGGGGCTTTATTGGCAGATATTATTTCGCACTCCCTTTGTTCACACGCAAGTTTGTAAAATGTCAATACTAGTCTATCTATATCTATATAACTAGTAATAAGCATGTAAAAATGCTTTAAGTGTCTATTTACATTATTGTTTAATTTATTTCAGACAAGTTTCAGGGACTTAATATTATTTCGGATTTGCACAAGTATATTCCATTTCGTATTTGAATATGTGATCGATACTTTCTTCAATTTACTAAAACAGTATAGCCTTGTCAATATTTAAACAGTTGCGTTTGAATAAAAAAACTTGTATTCCATCATCATCATTGTTTTCACTTTTTCCGTAAGTCTAAGAATTTCATTTAATGTTATTAATTTGCAAATTGGAAACGAAATTCTGAAAATTAAGCACCTAAAAAATAAAAGAAGTGTAACGAGTGTTAGTGAAAGTTAGTAAAGAGTGTAGAAGCTCTATTTATTATATACTCTAAGCTGCAAAATATTCAAATATACTTATAATAGCTATTTCTGGCAGCTCTTATGTTTGACCCCGTAGTTGAAGAGCTTCAGCTATATTTATACCAAATTTCATCAGCTTTCGTTCAGCGGTTTGGTCGTGAAAGCGTAACAGACAGACAGACTTTCTTACTTAATGTATTAGTATGGATGTCGATAAAAGCAAACATATTCACGATTCTGAACTTGGTCTCTGAACAAGTTTCACACTTGTATCAAGATAAGTAACAAAAGATTTGCGCACTTTGTATAAACGTGCATGCAGCGGACATTGCATGATATTATTTATAAATTTACCAAGCGTTTATAAACTGTAATCTGCGTTGTCAAACATTAACTTACTCGTTTATATTCTTTGGAAGTAACGTTGCCAGATACGAATCTACAAAATTCTATTTTCGAATCAGAGTCGAAAACATGCATACTGTAGTGTCTAACAGCCGCACTTAAAGTTGTAATATAAAAATGATAATCAAAGAAATTCTAATTAAAATATCGAAAATTTCTAGTCTTTTTTCAGACAAATACGAGATAATAGTGTGTTCTACTAGTAATTCATCTAGGTACGTTGAACGACAACTCTAAATAATACAGTTTGTGATGACAATATGACGATATAAAACATTCATACCTACTCAAATCGCAACTAACCTTGCATTCACGATTTTCAAACATCATCACTATCCGTTACGCACACAACCGACAAAGCCAAGTGTAGCAACATGTATGTATAAATGTATACAATTTTAGTTCTGTTGACTGAACCAGAAATCAGTTACTTGCGGTTAGACTACCGATAGTTTTACCAGAAACAATGTCAGTAAAATACATCCCATTATTATTTTGCTTAAGTTAGGTATATTAAAAGTAAAAACCTCACTACCTACCTCACAAAATATAATAATAAGCAATAACGTGTGCGCAGCATAAATTTATTAAATAAATAAATTTATGTGAATTGTATAGGTATAGCGGCCAAGTCCATCGATGGACTTTTGCAAATATAAATTTATTAATTTGCAGTTAAGAGTTAATTTTTATTATTAATTTGTGTTTTATACAACAGTCTTAAAAGTACTTATTTTATTTATACCATACCAGGACCGCACCCAGGACAAGGCATATGCAAATGGAGACCAAACATGAACTCGACAGAGTGTTAAACATGGGAAGTGATAAAATACTACCCGTGTACAATTTTAAAAAGAATTATAAAATATATGTTCCTTCAAGGAAAGAATGGAATGATAAGCTGCGACCTTCAGATAAGGATTGCCTAATCTGGTACACGGATGGGTCCAAAACCAATCATGGATCAGGTGCAGGCATCTATTCCAAGGACAAGAAATTGTATCAAAGCATGGGGCAATTGTCTACTGTATTTCAATCAGAAACATATGCGATTGCTGCTTGTGCTAAACTGAATCTAGAAGAAGGCCTAAAAAACCACACAATCTATATTCTTACTGACAGTCAGTCGGCTCTCGCTGCTATCGGCTCCAGCAGGATCTGTTCCGGGCTAGTCTTGGACTGTGTGACCTCCCTTAATAAACTGGGTAGGTCCAACAAGCTAGGACTGGTTTGGGTACCGGGTCACGCTGGGATTGAAGGAAATGAGAAAGCTGACGAACTGGCAAGAGAAGGGTCTAGTGCTCCACTCACAGGTCCTGAACCCTTTGTCGGGCTGGCGTATGGAACAGCAATCACAGCTATTGAAGAATATGTCAGAGAAAGACACAAAGCCGAATGGCACTTACAGAGTGGTCTTACACACTCAAAGGCGATGATTGGTGCTGAAATCACCGGATTGTACAAAAAGATCTGTAAGTACAATAGAAGACAGACAAGGATTCTAACAGGAGCACTGACAGGACACTTTGAAAACCACAGTCACCTTTTTAAACTGAAACTTGTCGAAAGCCCTGAGTGTAGGGCATGTGCCGAGGCAGAGGAGTCCATAGGCCACATTTTATGTCATTGTGACTCATTGGCTAGCAAGCGAATGGACCTTTTCGGAATAGCGTATCCGGAACTAGAGGACTACAGGCACTTCGCACCAGGTGATGTTCTGAAGCTCATGCAGTCCTTCTTCAGAAACCCTGCTGTGGGTGAGTAAGGCATGGGGTAAGTACAAAAGAACCCAGAGGTTCGACGTGCTTCCTTGGTATAGGACCCCCTTATGCATGATGATAAGATAAGATATACCATACCAGCTGTTCCAAGCAGCTCCGCCTGCGTCAAAAAGTAGCTTATGTTTGACCCCGGGTCTTTAACTATATTCTTACGAAATTTCATCAAAATCCGACAGACAGACCGATAGAATTGTAATATTAGTATGGAAGTATGGATGCTGCTTCCAAACGTACCAATATATCAATGCATGCAAATCATACCTGAGGAAATTAATAGAGTTATAAATATGTAAGTACTTAGAACATGGGTAACATGCATAATAAAACGTGTTTGATTGTCAATTAAATTAAAGGTACCTTTAATAATGAATAATAAGGATCCCATCAAAAACATAAATGTGAAATGAGAGCCAAGTTCAATATATATATGCCTTGGTTGTTGACTTCAGTGACAATAGAAGTGAGATCTAAATGGGTGCCAAGTTCAATGGTCAGTCCTGAAATTTATTTATAATAACATAAAATATCTTTTCTTTTTATAACTTAGGATAATATATTGTAGCCTAACTTGACTAATTTTCATATACGAATTATATTACAGCCTTCACAAATTTTAAACCTGTTACTTGTCAGTTCTTATTTTATTATTCCGATTTGGCTTGCTGGTAGAAACTAGCCATCGATACACATAATAATAACATAATAATTCGTATATGAGAACTAGCCAAGTCAGGCTACGTTAGGATACGTTACGTTAAAGATATTTTATGTTATTATAAATAAATTTCAGGACTGACCATTGAACTTGGCACCCATTTAGATCTCACTTCTATTGTCATTAAAGTCAACAATCAAGGCATATATCATAATATTGAACTTGGCTCTCATTTCACATTTATGTTTTTGATGGGATATCATCACTTTTTGTACATAAATTATTAGAGGTACTTATTTATAACAAAATTAATACCAAATGGTTTTTGTTAAACTACTGTATTTTCCTACGTTTACGGGGTATAATTGTCATTTTTATTATTAATTTTTGATTTAAACTATTGCCTATACCATACGTACTTACTAAAAGAATTGTACACACAAATATATACCTAAGTATTTTTTAAGAAAACCTATGAGTTTCGTAGCATAAATCGCAACCTTATATTATTTATAAGTAATGATCTTACACTATTGATGTGCGCTACATATTGAAACAATAATTAATACTAAATCCCAGTTAATAGCGTAATAAATACGATCGACTATACTATTAGTTATAAGTACTAAAACAGAAATATTTGGATAAAATAAAATTAAGGGTGGTATTCAACTCGTTATTTATTCACGGGAAGACCTTAAAATCCACATAAAGACCGGTGATCATAAGTTTTGATTGCTGATTCTTACATTATTACAGTTGCATAAAGGCACTAATAAGTATAAGTTATTAAGTGTTCCTAATAGAATCAATTAAGTGAAAAATCATAATAAAATGATAGCCAGTTTCTGATTAATTCCTTTGTATTCACCTAATTACCTATCTGCATGCCAAATTTGAACTTTCTAGGTCATTTGGAACTGGGTTAGAGTTTTGATCTATAGGCGAGTGAGTGATAAATATGACGATTTTTGGACGTTAATATCTAAATAACCGTTTGAGATGTGTTTATGAAATTTGGAGCACATATGAATCTCGCAAGTCTCAATATATGAGCCAAATTTGACACGTTTATGTGAAGGAATTTTTGAGTTATGAGGGGTCAAAAGTGGCAAAGTTCGTGTAATATTACACACGGTGCTGCTCACCAGTTCTGTACTTGAACTTGGCTTGACACGCTACCGCGTGTCTAGATATGTGAGCAGCATGGGACACGTGGAAATACGTTTGTGATACGACTATTTATCATGAATACCTAACTAATAAGTTTGTTATGTGAAGATGGATAAGTTAATTAAAGTAAATCTGTTCAGTATTTATGGACCACCATTGGAAGACACAATATTTGCCCCTTATTCAATCCACATGACTAACAAGCTCAAAAAAATTAGGTCTGCTATTTTTGAGATCTATGACTTGTATGTCACAGATTTCAAAATATGGTGGATGTGCCTGCACGAGAGCAGGCAAAATGGGGATGAAAAAGCAGGAAAGCGGTTCTTGGGTCCAAAGCTGAGGGGTATCCTCAGCACCTTATCACCAAGGCGCTAACATGAAAGAGAGATTATACCAGATAATAAAGTTGTGTTTATTCTAAACTTGTTTTCAAGAAATACATTTTCTACAATTAGACAAAGATCTGCTTGTAAGTCTGTGAACTAATGTATCGGTACAAAGTATCGATCCCTAGTCTCTACCAACTAAGAAAGGTGTCTTTAAATTCGAACTGTTCCATCTTATTCAACACACAATTTTATCTAACTGTTCTAATTAGGAGTTGTAGGTATATTCATATGTTATTTATATAATTAGTGTAAGTAGGTATTCTCATGTCTCAACCTATGTAGTAAGAGATCCAGAGATGTATTTAATATTGTGGAAGATGGTAGAGTTCATCCTGGTTTATCTATAACTGCAATGAAAGTACGCATTGTAAGAAGCACGTCTGCACTCAACATAATAAATTGACTTTAATAGAAAAATTGGATTAGTAAGTGTCATTCGGTCGAATGAACGAGTAAGTGAGTAATCTTTAAACACTGCTTAAATAGAATACCAGTATATGCACACAATGTGATGTGTTAACGAGTCATGCGTTCTCTTTGATTAGTACTTCCCCTTCGCACAGATTCTAGACTTTTAAGGCCGTTATCCACTGAAGTAGTGGCATGCGAATGTGAGGAGCTAAAAAAATTCTAAATCTATGGTGAGGAGGCATAATTTGATTCGAGCTAAGAAAATCCTCCTTAGTTGAGCAAAGTACCGAACAAAGTTGATTTAAACATTGAATAATGAAGTTGGGATAAATAAATGTAAGTACCACCTTTAATCGCTCATTTGAAAGAAATTTCAAAGCTGAATTTATTTTTAGAGTAAGAAGAGAAATAATCAATTCTTTCAATAATCGGTACTCTGTTATTTATTTTATTTACATTTTTTCTACTATTACCTAGTTGCAATTTAATTGAGATTCAAAATTGTGTTAGCAGAATACCAATATTGAGCATATCAAAAATGCATCGTAATTGATTCGTAATTGAATATCAGTGGCATGGTCTTTTAAAGTTTATTAGCAGAATTCACCCCCTGCCGGCGGGGGCCGGCAACATACATTGGGAACAAGAGTCTGGCCATGCCGCCTCCGCCAGGGCCTGGTAGCGCGCCCAAGTAGAGCTGGCTTGACGTCGCAAAGCAGGATTTGCATGTTAACGGACTCTCTAAACCAAGGATACCGAAGACCGGGCGAAGTAAAGACGTAAAAGTAGAAAAGCGGACCCTGGACTCCGAAGCAAACAGCTGAGGATGCAACCGGGAAGATGCTAAGATGATGATGATGATGATGAGCGGAATTGACCCCCTGGTATAAAAAAGTGCAGAAATTTGTACTATTTATACTAGTAAGTTCTTTTGTAAAACATAAATGTTGTTACGCTAGGTCTGTGCGCCAAGTATAATGACGTACAATAGGAGGAAATGTAAAAATTTGTTTAAGTGAAGTTAGTTGAGAGTTGTTATCGTGTAGAAGTTGTACCGGTAGGTACTTATTGCTCGATTGGAATCAACTGCCCAATTTTTGCAATAGGACGTATTATGACACGACATAACAGTCAGTGATGTAAAATAGTACATTGCATGCATATCTATATTCTAGTTAATATTTGCCTATTGTTGATACAGAATTTTTCGAACTTTAGTACCTTTTTATTTTGTTCAAACTAATACATTTAATTTACACATGCATTGGTGTATTGAATGTGAGTGTTTGAATTATTACTGAAATTTGACGCTACCGTATCAATTGATATTTTTACGCTTGATAAATCATGCTTCAAAAATCTATGTGGCTTCGTAAGCAATTAAAGAAAAACAAAATGTTTATTGTAGACAAGAAACTAGTTAACTAAGTTGACTAGTTTTGTGTTTACAACTTCGTTTTAGTTAGTACAAGTTCGGTGTGGTTAATATAGAGTTCAACGCTTGGCTTAGACGATACAGGTATTATGTTTTTCAGAAGAAAAAAAATTACAGCATTACAAATAAATAAGAAAAATAATTCACAGACTCAATGAGTTTGCTTATGCAAGTTTATGCTAAACCATATAGATTTCGAATTTTTTTGACTAGGAAAGTCTCTTAGTGCTAAACTGATAATTCTTTTGTTTTGACACAGAATAGATAATAATACTAATTTGGGGAATAAATTAATATAATTTGCATTTTTATTTTAAATATTTTTATTGCCTGTATATAAAGCATCTTTATCTTCCAAACAATTCTTTTTAAATTTTCAATTACGCAACGCACTCGTGACATCTCCGGTGTTGCAGGCGTTCATAGGCTACGGTAACCATTTACCATCAGGTGGGCCATACGCCTGTTTGCCTACTCAGTTGTATAAAAAAAACACAATATTTAAAAAAAAAAAAGTCCGTAATAATTCTGTTTTGTAAATGACTCATGGGGGGGGGGGGGGGGGGGGCTAAGACGACACAAATGTGTTTTATTATCACATTTAACAGGTACCTGTACGTATATGGATTACCTAAGTGCAATCTGCATGTTATTGGTTTCAAGAAAACGAAAAAAAAAACATAGAGTTACTGTTTCCTTGCCTCTAGTTATTTACTAATTTGTATAGCATAGATGATAGACGTCCTTTTATGGTCATTTAATTTTAAAACTCAATAAATTAGGATAATTTTCTAAAGAAACTAAATATTTAATTATAATATGGCCCTTCTGTTACATTTACAAATATGCGTACAAATGACAGTTGAAAACTTTGAAGGTTACGTCATGGAGATATTAGCTGTTCAAATAAAAATCTCGAATTAAAAACCAGTTTTTACATGATTCTGATGCTTTATGTAGAACAGTCCAAAGTTCTTCGTAAATTGGTTAATGGCGAGCCGGTTCCTGTGCCGTACTGACTGTTATCGATGTGCTGCCGTCATACTCCACATTACCCAATGAGCTGGCAACCTAATTGTCATTACCAGGAACGCAGCAATTGGACAGGATACTGTCTCGTAACTTCTAGGTTTACTATGGTATAACTTAGCACGAACCCCAGTTTAAAAAAAAAATGTCCATGCGGCAAAAAATATCTTTTAGAGGCTATGACTAACTCAAAACTGGTGAATCGATTGAAAATCATTAGAAATCGAACGAAAATGATTAGCCTCACCGGTTTGAAGTGAGTTAAAGATCTAAAAATGCAACTACATCCTTAAGTTACATCTTGTGTTGCAGGTTGGGGCACCATTTACTATCAGTAAATATGTTTAAACCATGTATTTCATTTCAACAACTTGGATAGGATTTGCCTCTAAAACCCCTATTTTAATGATAGGTTTTACATCTAAAACAAGCCTTTACATTTAAAACTATCGTTTTAATTTTTTTGTGACGACAAGTCTTGAAATGTTTAAGTAATTTTAGGTTATTATCCTTTTTATTCGTTTGCCTTCATTGAATTACAAATGATCTATATACCAGGTCAATGTACAAGTCAGTCACGCGAAACCTTCAAAAGCAACTTTTATTATAGTGTAATCTAACGTGGTAAACAGTTCATTTACTGTCTTCATTAGTTGATCGATTTAAAGCGGAAACGCTAAGTGCCAAATTATTCGTCTTAGTATCAACAAGTTATCAGAAAACCAGTTTAGGAATTTGAACTGTCAATTTAATTTTCGCACTGTTTACGACTGAGGTACTAAATATATTCTGGGATTTTCGCATGACGGTAACAAATAACACTGCCTTTATTAGACAATGTTTGTTTATTTTGGCTTCTTGGTATCATGGAAGTTCTAGTAAAGAATTGTATCATTTGTTTTATTTTTGTATTATTATCAGTAATTTCACATATGTATAAATGGGAAATAGGTATTGTAACGCGCAGTTGCGAATTAGCACCTGTTCGATATTTACGTTCAGGTGTGCCTGAAAAGTTTAACTACTTAGACAGGTATTTCTTTCTACCACATTATGTGGAGCAATATCATAAATTCTAAAACCAAAATATTTTTGTAATTCTGCCTTTATAGTACATCTCTTTAAAGCTAGAAACTTAAAAAATATGTCACCTTACGTGGACAACACAAACTAGTGTTCAGTTGTCTCAGTAATGTTTAAGTTGAGTAAGTGAGTTATTTATTAAAAAAATGTTTATTGGCTATTCTGGTATAGACGTTGTGGGTTCGCGCTATTGTTCCCGAACACAAAGGAAATACTAAAAAGTCTTAGTTTCACAAAATCATCGTACCTTTTGTGTTAAACATTTTACGTTGTCATCGCACTATTAATTACTTTGACTGGTACCTAAAAATTCAAGTAAATACTGAATAAAAAATTAACTTCGTCTTAATGATATTTGCAAGAGGAAAAATTAATTTGACCAATACTAGAGCGGTATAAACTGAAAACTCACTTACTTAGAGCGAAATGGTTTAGTATAAGTATGAAGTATGAAGTATGAGAAAAGAGATTGAGAATTGGGCATTTGATACGATTAGATGATTTTTTATTTCTTTTATTTATTGGCACACAAAAGAGATTTACAACATAGCATGATAAAATTGATAGCAATAAGTATAAAGATTGATTGCAAAATCAGTGCGCACAGCATGTAAATAAGTTAGCGGACAAAAGTGAATTAAATTAAATATAACAATTAAAATTATGCTCCGAATTATAACAATAAAATAAAAAAAGAAATTCAATGGGAGATGATAACTAAACATTTCAAACATGAAGCAAATAAAGGAGAAAATCACCGTGTCATATTAAAAAATAAAGGAACTAGCTAATCATCATTTCGTGTTGGTTACATTGTTAATTGACCATGTACGCCCTGGTGTCAGTGTTGTGCGGAACCGCCTTTCAGCCTCTGACGTGGTTCCTTTAACGACCACCATATGGCAACCGGGACCATCGGCTTGACGTGCCTTTCGAAGCACGAAATCATCTTTATTTTTAGGCAATCAGGTGATTCAAGCCTTGTCCTAATCAAACTGGAAACAACTAAACAAAGTATGCTTCTCGTGGGAATCGAACCCACGACCCCCAGCGAACGCCTTAATCACTTGGACTACGGAGGCAGTAACTAGCTAATAATTGACAAGAATAGAAGAAGGTCCACCAACAAGAGCCCATCTTAAATTTATGATAATGTTGTTAAATTAATATAAAAGCATGGTAAAGCTAATAGTACTATATATAATAACTTAGTACCACTTAAATCTTATCTAAGTAAAATACATAATTTAGATTTCATTTGTAAACAAAGTGAAGCAACAAAATAAATTATTGACAGTAGTGTAAATTTTGTGGTAAAGAAACACTAATTAACTTGTTAAGTTGTAAACAGCCTTTGAATACTAAGGTAGTTTGGCTGGCCTGTTTCCCAGGCTTTGACGCAGATTAGCCGAGTCACAGACACGCTATTTGTTAAAAAACCTTTGGCACCAGTATTCTTACCGCGGTCTCTTAATTCCATCCAAATGCGAATAAGTAAGCGAGATGTCGCCTTACATCTAGTATAGCGCCTTCTCGCATACTTTAATTTTATGGAATAGGCTATACTACTCAATATTTTTTTGTTATTCATATTGGAAAATTGAGTACCGGAACACATTCGAAAACAGAAAGATATTAAATAGGTTATAAGCCTTTGAAATCATATGGAAGGGGAAACTATCAAAAAACAAGAAAAGGACGTACTTAATGGTGGATTGACGTCACTGCCACTTGATATCGTGCGTACAAAACAAATAACAAGATGTCCCCACCACGATCCCACTTTTCTTCATTAGAAAAATTTAAATGCTTATTATTGCTTTAATGAATCACCAATTTTGTTTTTGTTTTCGAAATCTGTTACTTTTTAGTATATGTATCCTATTATGAGACCATCGATCGTGTCGGCAAAAAATATCAGTACCTTACAGTGTCATTAGATTAGTTGAATTTTGCATAGGGCTACAGCTAGGAAGATGTCTGCCAGTGCGGTGTCTCTCCTCAAACCATGACGCATCTCCTGTCTTGCCCTGGGTGCCACCTGCACGCTCAGGGACCTATAACAATTCCTTGATGGTGGCGGATTTTGATCCTCAGAAGTTTAATAAGTTTAATAACTCTCTTTACAATAATTCACACATAAAATTACCACAAATCTAAAATGTTCTGAATCTGACTCTAAGGCCTCTAAGGTCCCATTAAACTAGCATCATTGTCACTTTTTGCAGAGCGATGCAATCCTTTAAATACTTAATGTTTCCAAATTACTGTCTTTCGCGCAGGGCTATCTGTTCAAACTTATTTGCAAATTTAAGAAAACTATACTAACTAAACCTTGGGACCAAACAGAAAAGAAAATAAATAGTGGTCTTAAAAAGCTACTGGAAAGATGTTACATTCAAATTGTATTTTCACCCGTTTATTTTTCATTCATTTTCATTTATCGTTACGGTCTTTTTCTACATACTTTGTTGCACAACTTTCTAATGAATAATCATAAAGATGTTGGTATTCTTCAGCCATCCTTGAGTTATAATTGGTTTGGTATAGTATAACAAACCCGACTTAGTTTTATGAATTTAGATGTTTCCCTGGGAGCTTCAGTCCGACGGGCTATTTTTTATTTTCCATTGTTATATACTTTTCAAATACTTGTTTCCTGCGCAACGCATCAATTCAAAGGGTGACCCTAATTCCTTATCTCATTTAAGTTATTTCCAAATTTTATATCCCATTAAACAACACGCTCCAAACCTTTGAATCGCGTTAGAATAATTTGAATTTTCGAAGATTGTCGTATCGAAGTAATTAAATTCAAAACTATTTCTAATATGTTAAGACATTAATGCATAGATTAATAATTGGTCTCCGCGGCGCGTCGAGCGTGCGAGACCAATTATTAATCTAAGCATTAATGATTCATTAAATAAATATATTTACAATCATTTGATTTCTATTTAATTTATTAAACGTGTTATGAACGGTATTCCCTTTGAAATGAGAGCAAACTAAAGTTTGCACAATATAAATTGTAATTTAAAAAAACTGATAGCTGGAAATTGAAATTGAAACTTTGCCTGTGTAATGGGAATATTTAGCGAAAACTTACATGCCCATTTCACACTAGCGTCTTTGGCATTTTGCTTGATTACAACTTGCTCAATGTTTTGTACTATTAATAATTCTGTGTCAATGCGTCCAAATACAATTTTGTCAACTAGTACCAGACCAAAATACAAATAAATAAATATATGGACAAATCACACAGTCAATGAAACACTATGGTGCAATAAAGTGTTCGTTTATTCATTGAATATAACTTTGATTTAACTAAAATTAAAATAAACTAAGAATTCACGTCATAAACAGGTTAAATAGCCATGATGTTGATAAAATAATATTCAAAATATGTACCTAAAAGTACAAGTCAAGAGTAAAAATATAAACTCGTTTTTCATGTTGCATAAAAAATATAACACAGGAACTGTAGACTACAAGAGCTTTTTTCTAATAATTAAAAACAGCTGACCGTGAGTTTGATTTTTCTACCTATTCATTCAACAATTTTTCTAAGCAGCGTTGTCTTTTATTCCTCACAATCGGTGAGTCGTTCATTCGACATATAAGTCATAGATCTCAATTATGTGATATAATTGAGATCTATGACTTATACGCTCCAGCTCGCGAATCCTACAATAGATGGACGCACGATTACAGTGCGTCAATTCTCTTATTTTACATAGTGCACAAATGAATCGTAATTGTAAATATTTGATGTTTCTGGAATTCTGTTACAAATTTTAAGACCGATCGTATTCCATTGGCATGCCATTGAACTGCAACTGGAAAGTTTTGCTAGTCACAAAATCATTAAGTAATACTTTCAACTTTATTACGGTACTCTGTTATTTATTTTGTTTACATTTTTTCTACTATTACCATTCAAATACGTTTTAGTTGCAAATAAATAGAGATTCAAAATTGCGTTAGCAGAATACCAATATTAAACATGTCAAAAATGCATCGTAATTGAGTCGTAATTGAATATAAGTTCCATGGTCTTTCAAAGTTTATTAGCGGAATTGACTCCTAGGTAGCTTAATTACCCACGGTCGTGATATCTTGAGGGTGTCACTAGTGCTTTGCCAGCTCGGGGTCTAGGATATAAAAACACTGTATCCAATATTTTGATTGCATGGCACTATTCGAATCAGAATTTAAGCACTTAATTTGGCTTCAGAAATACGATAAGGCGAGAGTGATGTATACAGCAGACCACTGTACTAATAATTTTGTGCCTTTGTACCAAAGACTAACTCTGTGTCTCTACTTGTGAGATTTTATTTAATGCGGAGATGCAAGCGATTCGATTTTCTTTATTAAGTTACCATAATATCCGCCAAAGCATTTTACAGATTTTATATACAAAATCGATAACACACCATAACACGACACAGTTATTAAAATCTTGTGGAAGAGTACTGGTAAATTAAGGTTTCAAGAAGCTTCACATGCCGACATTTTTAGTTGGTCGCAAAGGTCAGTGGAAAATTTGCCGCTATAATAACATAAACACAAGTCACCTTGTACGAAAGCAGAAATCGCAATAACAAGCAAGTTATGCACGCATTTTGGTGGTAGAATATACTGTTATTCTCAGTTTTGTTTAGTTTGAGTAAGCTTAATTAAGTTGTTAATTTTACGAAAATTTTAGTTATAAGGTTTGTAATGTTGCTGCGAAATAGATACGCAACAATCTACAACACAAACCAAATACATAAATATACACGGAATAATACCATCAAAACTAATAATATAAAGTACAACTAAGTAAATAGTGAATTCTTATATTCTTGTACATAGATAAGTGATAGGATCCCATAAAAATAATAGATATAATTATACGGAATTTTAATATCAATTAAAACAAGATTTTTCCTAAAAACGTATTTTATGTATAAGTCATACTTAAGTAAACATTATAATGAGTAAGCTCAATGAAAACTAGATTTGCAGATAGCTGGCAGGCGACCTCAAATAGCTTTGTTTAATTACTGGCATTAATGTCAATAGCATTGATATCTTAAGTTATCCTAGCTGATGTATATTAGACATTTTATCTATACTAAACATAATATCTACCTACAAATCCTACCTAAAAATTTTGTTTTTTGTATACTTTATAACTAAAATGTTATATTTTAAATACTGTGTTTAAATATTAAAAAACATGCTAACACCAAATATCAATCAATAAAGAAAACACAGCAAATATTTGAATTAACGGATAATTATTCTTCTTGTCTGAAAATACAAAAAGTAATTGCTGCGAGTAGAGATATTATCAATATTTATAAAGATGTTTATGTCGTCATGTAATAGAGCTTGTAAAAAAATACACCAAGTATATGATACATTGTAATTAAAAATTAGTTCTAGATTTGTTATTAGGTTATTAAGAAAACCAAAGAATACATAATACAAGAATTGGTACATAAACACATAGGCGTGATATTTGTGTTGTAAAATGTACATAAGTATTTACTAATGGAAAGTTCCCAAGGTAATTCGGAATACTAGCACATGTTAAAATTAGACAACTCTCCATTGAAGCACTTGGACCTACTTTGCATATTGCAAACAGTGGTTAAGTGTCTCTATTGACGGTTCGTATACTTTCGCCAATTTTTTCGTCGCCAAAACTAATTTTATATCTTAAACTGTAGTTAGAAATTTTATTTTCGTAAACAGGTTTGGCTATCAAATTGCCTCTTAAGATATCTGATATCGTCTATTAAAATGCCATATATAATATCGGTAACCACAAATATATGTTAGAGTTTAAATTAAATTTTAAACTTTAACAAACCTATATCAAATGCTTTGTAAAGCAAAAGAAACATGCGGAAGTTGCAACTAAATTTAAATAACTGGTTTGAATTTTAATTAAATATTCTTGTGAATTGCATAAATACTTTAACTTAGTACATTACAACTATTCCCAACATTCTTGTAGGAAATGATAGGGAGGAAAAATATTGATCGCATCACCTTCGTAAGCGATTATATAACGTTTAAAAGTAATTCATAAATACTCAAGTCCAATTAATCAAACAATGTTATTAAATGTTAATGAAATGTATAGTTTATGGATTTTCCAGAAGGGTTTACTTAGTTACTTGTATATGAGATCACAGACCGCTGTCGCCAGATCAACTTGGCAGAAATGTCAACCAACCGCTCCTGCGGCGCCTTCCGTTGTGCGCGTGCGTCGTGGATTTTCCATTGACCCTACACTAACATAGATGAACTTATTTATAATTGAATGAAAATATATTCACAGTTTGCTGTACTTTTCAACGAATGTACTTAGGCGTAAGTATATTGAAACAGTTGGTGTTTTATCTTTGAAATTAATCTGACGTCAGTACAGGCACGACCTCTCGATCGTGACGTCTTTAACATTATTATTAGATAGGTTTTACAAGAACCTGTGTACCGGGAAATAATGTAATATGCATTAAAGTCATAAATTACTTAACAATAAATTATCCTTAAGTACGAGTTTTGTTCATCACACCTTTCAACAGTGCATCGTGCATTTGCAGCTAGGGCTAAAAAAATGTTAAGGGTAGGCCATTGAACCAGTGCATGTGACTATGCTGTGTTCACCTTGAGCTACTTGCTACGTGCTTTGGAGTTCATCAGGTGACTGTGAGAAATATGATCGATGTGGTAATTATATTATATGTAGACATCTGCCTGTCATCTATTTATTTGAAAATAGTCTTGGTTTAAATAATTCCTAATTTATTAATTCCATGAAATACTTGCCTCGATTATACATGCAAATAATCCTTTGAGTACTGAACTCTAAAAGAACCAGCATTTTTAAAATGTATTTAAGACTCTTTATGCAATATGTGATCTTCAAATCTTTTATTTGAGTTCAATTATTTAAATGTGAATATTTCATAACTAATTAGATATCTTAAGAAAAGACATCAACGAGTGATCATGATTCCCCTATGTTACCTTATGTTAAAAAAGTGTTATGTGGATGACTGGAACAGAATGCTCTTAGGTATGAGCATTCTTAAAGTTTTATATGTGTAAAATAGGAATGTAATGTAAAATAGAGACAGCGCTCTCTATATTTTTGGAGGTAAAATTCTTCTTACGAGTATTTTTTTTTTTTTTTTTTTAAGCATGGAGTTGATAATTTTTGTGTGATGCTATATTTCCTACACTGATTGGTAACTGCCTCCGTGGTTCAGTGGTTAAGGCGTTTGCCTTCGACCCGGGGGTGGTGGGTTCGATTCCCATCGGAAGCATACTTTGTTTAGTTGTTTTCAGATTGGTTAGGACTTTGCAGGCTTTGAATCACCTGATTGACTGATAATAAAGAAGATTCCGTGCTTCGGAAGGCACGCTAAGCCGTTGGTCCCGGTTGCCATTTGGTAGTCGTTACAGGAACCACGTCTGAGGCCGTGAAGCGATTCCGAACAACTCTGACACCAGGGCGTACATGGTCGATAGACAATGTAACCTACACAAAATCATGATGATGATGATAATGATTGGTATAAACTGAGAATGAAACTTTTGACTGTGGTGTGTACCTAGAAATGTAAGCTCAGTATATATTTTTTTGGGATATTTACTGTCGTATATAAATTTAAGGGTAGACCTTAAAACAGAAACCATATCTGAAGTTAATATACTTAATAAGGACTCTACATAACAGTAGTAGTGTAAAAGGTTATTAGACCCTGATAACTAGGATTTAAGAGATTCTCTTATTCTCTTTCAGATAAGCGGGTTTTTTTGTATTATTTTTTTGTGTATAAATAGTTATTTTTGACAGAGTCCTTAATTATTATGTAACTAGTAAAATGATATTATTTCTGAAAAAGTTTATATCCTTTCTTTAGATTAGATTTCATAGATTAATTTATCAAAAACTTACCCAGATGTAATTTGTCAATGAAAGCTGTGAATTAATTTTGTGCCTTTAATTAAAACTTTGCAGTATTGTTTCGTGTTGTAGTATATAATTTAGGTAATCTGATATTTCAAATATTAGATTGTCTCCATACCTACAAAAAATTTACTGCTGGAAAAAACTTATACAGCACATATAAAACGCGTTGCAAACGTGTTTAGTAAACGCGGTTCTGGTAATGCAACGAAATCTCATGTTTTATTAATCTGGACATGGCATAAAGATAGACACAATGTAAAACTTCGTTACGAGAATATTAAGTTTGGTATTTTATAAAAAAGTGCGTATAGTAAATAAAAATTGTCAATAAGCATTTATAAATCTTCTGTTACAACCTTGCGCAAGCAAAGGTCAAAATCTGTGAATTTATTAAGCAAGCACGAAGACATGTGTTTACTGACATGCTTATAATAAATTTTTATTTAAATAAAAAAAGCTTATCTAAAACTTACTTTTCAAGGCGATCGCCAAGTTTGTCAGAGAGATGGCTGTCTTTTGGATGGGTGAGGTCGGAGTCGTAGAGGTCCCGTTTGAACCCGCGCCAGAATGTGGGCATCATCCAGACGAACCATGTTCGCGACAGAAAGTTTGCCCGCAAATAATTGTTACTCTTCTTTTCGCGATTCTTTGGGGGTATTTTCATTGGATCGCTGGGGTCCTTATTTCCACTGACCATTTTGATAGAAAATTAACTATTGTACTTAAAAAAATAAATAATTACTGATAATATCAGTTCAATTTTTGTTCACTCGATAGAATTATGAGAATACTTGAATCGACATTTTTATCGGTAAAAATGCGCACACGCGCAAGGCGCTTAGCAGCTACTACGTAGTGAGCGCTGACCTCTCTCTGACTAACTGAGTGTGCACATGAAGAGGGCAACTTATAATACCTACTTAGTGATCTGCTGGTCTGCTACTTCTAGGCCACTCACATGTGCTTCGAGAACTATGATTTTTTCTTATTAAAAATGTCCTTCTCTTATGATTGATTAATCTTCTTATAAAACTTTTTCTTTATTTGTGTTCAAATTTAAAATGTTATTTATTATTTAATAGGATATTGATTTTCTTTAATTTTCATTGTCGGTTACATCCTCAGCTTACGCTTCAAATCAGGATACACTTAAATCATGATCATAGATTAGGCTGTATTGGTTATTATATTATATTATCTCCTTTTGGAATTCACGGGTTACCCCGATCCTTTGAGAGGCTTGCGCGGGGATATTGATCCAACGCGTAGAGGCCCTTTGGAGAAGTTGATGTCATATGGTGCTCCTGCCAAAACCCGTTCTCGGCCATATCAATAGTTATTATTATTATTATATTATATTTAGTGGACTATTATAACATAGGTCTCGTTGGTGGTGGACATTTGGACCATTTTTGTTCATACGATCCTTTTATTCGGCGTGCTACTAAAACAACATTTAACATTTTTTTTGGTGGCAACACTGGTAACCGATAGATTTTACTTGTACTTATTGGTTTCATGGTCTGATCTATCTCTATTTAAACCTGCTCTGATAAATATAGCGATATTAGTGTATCCATATAACTTGTTCTAAGGGCTGCAGCAACTGTAGACCAGGTTATACCAGGACAAGCTATTTTTAGCTGGGAGTGGATCGTCGGTCTAGCGGCAACTATGATAAATATTGCAAATGCTTTTAGATTAAGCGTCGCCAGGTCGTTAACAATAACGACTTGGTACAGCATCTTAGGCTTTTTTAATGATAGGGTTGCTAAACCACTTTTTTATTTTTCACTGGTCGATGACTAGTCGTTGTCGGTCGTTTTTTGACGTCCGGACTATTTATAAAATGATCTTTCCCATGGTGTCCCCAACAGGATGAGTAGTTTTTAGACACGTCGTTAAGCATTGTAGATTAATTGATGTTTTATTTATTTAATGCACTCGCATCGCAATCTATCTTAATTACCAGTTGAGATTACCAGGTAGATTTGATTGAACGTATTATAAAACGCATTTTTTAGAGAACGTCTGAGAAAAAATTTTGTTAAATAGAAGAAGATTTGGTATTTATTGTCATATGATTTAAATAGACTCTACTTACCTGCTTTTATTTTGGGAAACTGCTTTTCGCCTTATTATACTTTTCCTTATGTTCTATCGGGCGATTTAAGTATGTAATTTAAAAGTACTATTAGGATCATCAACTATTCAAAATAGGCTCTCCGTGGAATTTGAAGTCATCGTTAGGCGAACTCCTAGTGGTACAGAGCCGCAAGTTACATATATGATATTTTACATTAAGATTATTGCAGCTCTAAATAATGGGGCATATATGTCTGTTGAATTCACCAAGAGTCACATTACCAGGTAAGTCCATAGGGTATTCATAAACAGGTCAGACTTTTTAAATTTTGTTTTATGTACCTATACAATGCAATACTGCCAATAATAGAGAATAGTAGTTTTTTACGCTGTAGGTTACCAGGTCACGAATGTGCACGCGAAGACCAAATACTTGAATCATGTGTTCTGTTTAGTGTCGATGTTCCGCCTGCGATTGGTGTAATAGATGGGTACAAACGTGTTCCGGTAGCAGTAATCTTTGTATTGACTGGTATTGTAGTGTGCAGAGGGGTCATCAGTCTGGCGGCAACAATGCGACGGCAAAGTGTCAATACAACTCTATTGACAACCTGTGTGATTTGATGGCCGGTTATCAGACATTTTTCTATTCCGCATGATTGGGATGCCCAAAGTCTATTTGTACACCGATATGTAAAATGGGAACCAGAAATATTCTGGTTTAATGTCATCATGAAACGTGGAATATTCCTTTGGACTCTAGACCCCTAGAGTCCAAAGCAATATACATACGTGAAGCGTCAGTTGCTCCGTGATCAGTTCTATTCTCTGCCTTACTATGTATTCTATGCTTGAAGTGAATACACTTGAAAATTTACTATTTATCAGTTTAAATATAAGAGAGCCTCAGTCGATCTTAGACTCCGACATGAGGTGACGCCATTTGACCAACATACTTACGAGTGCTAGAGTTGGACCGGTTTATTTCATTTGGAGCCTGGCTGGGATCGGGATGGGTCCGTGGGGTCTACAGACGGGGTCTAATATATTTGTTTTTTTTTTCTTACATTAGTCTTCTTCTTTCGTGTCAATGATATAAAATTATATTAATTTGGCATCGCAAAATCTACGGCCAATAAAATAATTAATCTTACAATCGTAAAACACCAAGGGGTGTTCAATTAAGGGATTTAGAAGCGGGATCAATCAACGGAAAAGAATTCCCAAATATTCGACCTCATTAGTTGCCCCGCGGGTCTTTCGACCCCAGGATACAACTACGGAATACTCGGAATCAGCAGAGGCTCCAAATTTCAGAACGTAACTACGAAAACCCTAGGAAGATGTTTATGATATACTGACCTGTTTGGTGGTACTGGACATGGACGGCCGAATTTTTCAACGTTCATCACGTGCACGTGATTCACTCGAAGAATACTTGAAAAGATCGACCACAATACAATCCGACACATACGTCGTCGTTCATATTTCTGAACTGAAACTTTAACTTGAACTTAAACTTGAACTTAAGCTTGGTGCAGAGTCCTCGACAAGCTGACATATCATTATATATTCTGTTTTTACATTTGATATTTCTTTTATTATTATTGTATCTCCTTTTGGAATAGGCTACTTGACTGTATTCATACTTGGTTAATATTGTTATACTAAACAAAATGTACACTAAAAAGTTACCGATTCTGAAAACAACAACAAAATTGGTTGTTAATTAGAGAGTAATTCGATTTTCAAGTTTTCTCTAAAAGAAAAGTGGGAGCGTGCTGGGGACGTCTTGCTATCTCTCTTGTACACACGAAACCGAGTGGCAGAGACGTCAAAGTTCACACAGTGCATCCTTTTCTTGTTTTTTGACAGTTTCCCCTTCCACCGAATTTCAAACGCTTATAACGTATTTATTTTTGAACGGATTACAAAAATTCTTTCATAATTCTGTTTCTGGAAATAAAATTATTGATACGAAAGAAAAAATAAAAATTAGTAGAATACCCAAAGGTCTTTTGAGAGGCTTGCGCGGGGATATTGATCCAACGAGGCCCTTTGGAGAAGTTGATGTCATGTGGTGCTACTGCCAAAATCCGTTCTCGGCCATATCAATGGTTAACATTTCCATGAACAGGTCTCGGCAGGAGGAGGAACTATTTCTAATGAGTGAATAAATGGGCTATGGTGATGAAGTTTGGGTGGTTTAAATCTGTGTTATTGTATAGGACTTCGGGCACCTGCCATAATCATGATTACTGACTATTAGTGGTCTTTCATAATTCTGTTTCTGGAAATAAAATTATTGATACGAAAGAAAAAATAAAAATTAGTAGAATACCCAAAGGTCTTTTGAGAGGCTTGCGCTGGGATATCGATCCAACGAGGCCCTTTGGAGAAGTTGATGTCATGTGGTGCTACTGCCAAAATCCGTTCTCGGCCATATCAATAGTTGACATTTCCATGAACAGGTCTCGGCAGGAGGAGGAACTATTTCTAATGAGTGAATAAATGGGCTATGGTGATGAAGTTTGGGTGGTTTAAATCTGTGTTATTGTATAGGACTTCGGGCACCTGCCATAATCATGATTACTGACTATTAGTGGCAGGCGGCGACTCGCCAGTCAGTGAATGGGCCCCCCAAATAGTCGCCGCGTTTGGCAACAGAGGGGCAACATTGGAATGAGCGGCTAAGGGTGCCGAGAGGTGCGGCTTCGGTTTCGCCATCGCGAGTTTCCTCGTGAGCGGGTTTCCCCGTTATTACGCCATGAAGTGCAATACACTTACACCCTCGAGCATATAGCTCTTGCGACTCCACTCTGGCCGGCCGGCTAAGGCAAGCCAGAAGTAGGGGTCCTGTCTCTCATCGGCGTACACTCCGACCTTGGCGAAGGAAGGCCGAAGGCGAGGGACAGGGGCCTCCCCTGGGAGCTCTCAGGTCCGCGGTGTCGCCAACGTACCAACAGCTCGCCACAAGCTGCCTATTTTTATTCAGTTTTTATTTAGTTTGAATAATCTTAAATCACAATAAAATATTGTGCAAAATGTTGACAAACATGTGAATTCGTTTATTTAACTAGTTAATTAAGGAAAGTTTTTTTCTTTATTGTAAATTGACGTTTTGAAGAAAATGCTGCAGTGGAGTTTGTGGCGCCGCTTCTTCTCTACTTGCGCTTTGGAAGTGGTGGTAAACTTAATTTAAGAAAATTGACATCAATAAGTGATATTTATATCCTATGTTGAAAATATACGATTTCATTTCATTTCTACGCGCATAAAGCTTATATAGCAAATTTGAGTAGGAGATCCAGCGCGAGAATCCGAATAAACATCGACAAACACTTTAGAACTTACTTAACTTTTTGCTTTGAAGTCTATTTGTTGCAAGAATTTCATTCAGAAATATTTCGATGAAGAATTCAAAATACTGACAACCATGTCAAAATTTCAAGTCAAAAATGTTTTTGAAATAAACTTTGGTTTACATTTCTATTAAAGATTCACGCCACAAATAAAACGGAAAAATTTCTAAATGGTTGTGTTTACGCATTTTAAATAATGTATTTTTTTATATTAAACTGTTTAAAATTATAGATTACCCACCTAATGCATCTGCTGTTTTTTGGAATATGAATCCGGTTGGTATAAAACCTCGTAAGAACGTAATGCCCTTCTCCACCGGGCAAATGTCTGACGGGAAGGGGAAACTCAAACTATGTCAGACCAGAAATCCGCAACTCCGCATTGTCCGACCCTCTCATGAGGACCTCGAGGGTGCACTCGACAGAGCTTATAATAAATTTAATGTATCTACTTAACTGCTCCTTTATTTTATTGCAGAACAAAGATTGCGATGAAAACATGGGGGACAACAAAGTTTCCTCTTCAATTGGAGCTGAAGAATCTATGAGTACACTTATATTGTGGAATATTTCTAAAGCTCTTCAACGGAACCCTAACCTTGATTTAAAGGTCCGTGAAATAATGTGTACATTTTTTCCACTTGAACTTTGCTAAGGAAAACTACACATCCTTGCCTTTATGGTCTTGTTAAGCATTCGCCTTTGGTTTGACTCTCACGAGAAACTTAATATGCTAATGTTTAACAAGGACATTAGACTATTTTTATTTAAATACAAAATTAGAAATTATGAGAGAAAATGTTTGCAGGCAGCTATAAAAGATGCTCACGATCGTTTGGATAATACTCGCGACGTGAACAAGATCATTACTCAATCTCCGGAAGAACGGCATCTTGCCTGCGCTCTCCTTGCATGGCAAGAACTTGGACATTCCAGCGCTGATAGTCTTTATCGGTATTTATTTTAACCCATAAATACTTTATTAATACATACCTGCGCCGGTTCTTGACAACTGACTGAAATGATTGACTCAGCTGTGACCGGGGTATTATCACGAATAGGTCTATTGTTGCAAAGAGACCAGACATTGTGATAATTAAGCGGGAGACAAGAAGAATAAACTTTTAGGCTCTAGAGAAAGATATACATATAGGCCACTTTTCGGCGCCAAAGCCAAGTAAGTTTAACACGATGTCTTATGTTTTCGCGATTGTTACACATTAATATGGTTTTATCGCATTTAATACTGATTTATTTTTCACCTACGGTTTTAAACACTTTATAGCGTTCATGTTCGCACTAATGTTAAGTAAACATTAGTGTGTGATATTAAAAGAATACGAAACCCATTACAAGATGAAACCGTATTTAATTGTTTGATTCTGAGGGTAAAACGCTAGAAAAACCTTTCGTAACGTACATATCTAATATTAATCGACATACATAATATCATCGTGTCTAAATTGAAAACGTGTAGCAGGATGTTTATTAGCTTTTTCTCAATTCAAAAGTTCCCATTAGTTCGTCATGAGTTAACGCGCTTAAATATGGCGCCTGAATAAAATAAGTACTCATCTGAGTTTACTGCTAGCAACTGGTAGAACTTAGTTCGTTACTTATTTATTTCTTTAATCAATTTACAGCACAAAAGGCTAACTTAATGCTAAAAGCATTATCTAACAGTGAACCTTTGGGTTAAGCAGAGCTCGTCAAGTAGGAATTAACAATATATATCTAAATACTTACAATTATTACTTATTAGTATAAAATCACTGACTAATTAAATAACGATTTTCTACCTAGATTCATTGAAGATAAATTGAATGATCACGACCGTGAAGCAAGTGAAAAGATTAAACAAAATACAAAAATAAGAATCATAAGTCCATCGGATAAATCTGCAACTAGCCCCCAATGTTATAGAACTTTGGATCATTCCGAAACTACTGATACCCCTAAAGCAGTTAAATGCACTTATAAAGGCAACAACAAAGGGGCAGAGCCCGAGTTATCATGTTCACATAAACCTGACCCCACTATAAATAACCATATCACACATTCAAAACATATTTATGAATCAACGCCTAGTTCAGTGAAATGTACCCATTTGGGTGACAAGGCAGCAGAGCCTTCTCCATTAAAATGTAAGAAAGATAGGTTTACCAATCTTACTAACTTACACGTTTCAAACAACAAGTATGAAGTCGCCAACGAATCAAGTTATTGTGTTTTGAAAAACACAAGAAAAAAAGAATTGTTAAATGTTCTGAAGTGCCCCTTTATGTCTGCTGCATATAATCCAAAAAATGTCAGTGAAGCCGACGATTGTGTGGATTGCGACAGTTGTGAACATTTTGATACCAATTCGCTAAAAGGGCCTGTAGTAACATTGCCGCCAGAAACGAAAGTAGTAATGAGGTTTGAAGGTAATCAATCGCCATGTGCTCGACATCAAGGGAAAAGACCTAGAGCGGCAGAGAAAGATATCATGAGCAAGATTGATGCGGTGAGTTAAGTGGATTGTGATAGCATACGGAACACTATAATTGTATTTAATGAATTTCATAGAACATTGTGCATCAAATCAATGCTCCGCACGCTTCATTTCCGATTCAGTATATACGCGCAGCTTATGAAGGGATATTACAAAATCGTCCTCCAGGGGTCCTAAATTAATTAAATAAGGCAGCAAAATTCATATGAAACTTTTGCTTAAAAGTCTATATACTTAAATCCTCCGTGACACAAGTTATGTTAACTCAATTTTTTTTTAATTTAGTCTATTAACGTTCGTATGAAACCTTAAATTTCTATACCTATATAGATAGATTTGTTTTAGAATTTAACACAAACACACTTATTAAGTCCACGGTTGGCTACATTGCAGGCGTGTTGTATGGATTCTGGCTGTGCGGAGCGCCTGGCCGAATTGGACAAAGCTACTACAGAACTGCGTAACCGCGCAGCCAGACTGGCAAGGCGCGAGGCTGAGCGAGCTGAGTTGCTGGAGCGTGCGGAGGCGGCCTGGAAGGATCTGGAGTTGGGCTACCAGCGCCGGCTGATCTTGGCGGAAGAAAAAGAGTATGATATGGCTAAACAGGTAATGGGCCGCTGCGTCAATTGAATTTTACACGTTATTTATGCAAATAAATGCTCTTAGTCGCACTACCATTTGAAACCAACTCACTGAAAACCACATTCACAGAACTAGCAGACTAGCAGTTTTCTTTGGCAATAGTTACCTACCTAACAGGTATTTAGGTAGGTTATTGCCAAAACCTTGGCGTGATAATTTTAATGAACTTTGCGACTTTTATTATGCATCTAAAACTATTCAATTCTAAAGTAGGTACCTAACTGTTTCCTGCTCCAGTTGCTTGCAAGTAGATATATTCTATGCTTATATCGACGCTCATTCTTTCTGTGTGCATCATCAAACCTGTTATAGTAACAAGTCTTAAAAATGTAACAGTGTATAACCAGAATGTAATGGATTCATTCATTCTGTTATTTGATTAATCAACCTTGTAAATGTACATCTTGGTGTCAGAATTTTTCGGAATCGCGTTTTAGCGTGTGACGTGATTCTTTTCCATTAACGACCACCAGATGGCAGCCGGTACCAATGGATTATAATCACACCGTACAGATGTCCAGTCCATACCTATTATAGTTTAATGGTTAGGGAAAATTCTTTGTAGACCAAGAAGTTAATAGAAGACCGGAATGGCTATAAAACCGCCTGTATGAACTTGGCAAAAGTTCTCAAAGACAGAGGGGAAGCAACTGAGAAGACTCGACAGACCTTGGTTCAAGTGGAAAAGGAAATGTGTGCGTTGGCCTGCGTGCGCATGCGGCAGAGCGAGGAGGCGGCGCGCAGCGATGCCGCCATTAACGAACAACAGATCAAAGTGTCCCAGCTTGACAGAGATCTTCAAGTAAGTTTATCATATCTATCTTGTACTCTCGTCTAGTTGCTTATTGAAATAGGGTTCACAGACACCCACACGCACGCATTCGCCCCAGAGGTGTATGTCTCTGCCATAAGATAGAGTAAGTTTTGTTCAATAAATAAATAAATAAAATAAATAAGTTTTGCACACTACAGTCGCAATAATCTGATAAAGGTTTTGTATGAATTAAGGTTTTAAACATCCGTGGTAGATAGAATACGCAACGAATGTGCTAGGAAACAACTCTTCTGTTTACTATCTGTGAATGAGCAACTGTTGTGTGGAAAAACAAGTGCTTTAGTTGGGATAATTAAATGTATGATTCTCAAAGTCTTTCAAGGCAATAAAACGATGATATTCGATTTCTAGGACAAACTTATTGATTATTACGTTATTTCTATGACGCACATCTTGCCTCTGACTAAATTCTTTGAACTCATATTTATCACAGTGAAGCAAATATAATTGATCAATTAAATGTTGTTAGTAAATAAGTAAGGTGGTTGGGAGATACATTTGAGACGGTAATTTATTATTGTATCACCATTTCGCTAAAAGCGTATGTTATAAATTTTGCTTGCATTTTATATTAGGAACCTAAAATGATTTTATTGAAAAAGCGATGGAATGTAGTATCACTAAACTTAACATAACGAAATATAAATTGTTGACTAACCTTGAAGCAATAGAGTGGTATGCGAATTCGGATAAATGTTGGTTAATCCTCCAATATATTTCGGCGTTTAATTATCCAACTTCTATCGGCCTGTAAACCAGAGTTTTTGTCAGGTTGCTATGTTACGATTTTTATCCCTCTCTCTCTTTTCACTAGTTCAAGGAAGAACAAACTCGAAGGAAGCTTTCGAGCATCCAGAACGAGATAGAGTCAGTGCGAGCGTTGACTGTGGAAGCGGAGCGAGCGATGCGAGCAGAGCTGTCTGCGCTTCGGGAGCAAGTGGAAACTGTCTCCAAACAGTTGCTACGGGAAGACAACGAAAATAATAGTATTAAGACTGAGGTAGTACACCTAACTTAATTGTAAACTACAAAAGCACTTAAATGGGTTGTCAAACATGTGTGGCGTAACGGGCAGCAAGGGGAAAATGTCCAAGGAGTTTCATTTCATTGTACAATTAGGCCGTCTTTCCTCTTTCACGTCTTCTGAAGCTTTTCGTGATCAGCACGACTGTCATTTTATCAATAACAATATCTACAAACGACATTTATCATTTTTATATCAAATATTTTATTTAAATATATGAATAGAAAATAGATGCAGACATCTCTAACTAAACATTAATATTAAGTGGATCTTATTCTAGCTCGAGAAACTGAGAAGTGAAAAAATGTGCTTGGTCGAAGACTTGGAAGGTTGTCAGGTTTCCTGTGACTTACGACAACAAAAGAAGATGGACGAACTGAAAAAAGGACGGGAGCGGCTCACCGAGCTCAAGGAGAAAGTTATGGAGTGCAAGTGTAAGATACCCATCGACGCCTCGGTTGAGGTGAAGCGCACACCATCTCTCGCAGCCCTCTGTACATGCTCACCTGAAGATAGACTACTGGTGTGTTTGTGAAAATTATTTTTATATTTCTCTCTAACTAGTGAAGGTTAGCAATTAGCCTGTTAAAGGCCTTCTTGATTTTCGAATGGACGATACGTTAAAAACTAAATAATTTTGAAGGCAAATTACATTTTTTGGAAATAGTTATAGAGAAAGAGGTTACATTAACTGGCAAGCCAAGATGAATAACTTATCATTACTTACACGTTATGATTAGGATTTCATGTAAAGCGATTTTAAAAAAATGTAAATAAAATAAATAACAGAGTACCGATTATTGAAAGAATTGATGATTTATTAATACGATCGGTGTTAAAATTAGTAACAGAATACCAAAAACCTCAAAAGTGACAACTTTTGTCATCCAATTACGATTTAATTGTGTACGAGTACTATGTAAAATAATAGAATTGACGCCAATTTGCTCTTATTAATTCTGTGTTGTCATTGTATGTACGTACAACCGTACCTTATCTAAAACAATCTTATCAAAATTATAGATAAATTTAAATACCTACCTAATAATGCATAGAAAATAATGTCTTAGATGCCGGCTGCAAAGTGTGAATTTGTATGTTTTTGTTAGTCTCTACATAGTTTATCAGTTTTTTCAGGATTTTCAGCTATTTCGCTTGCTTTATATTGAACAGCTTTTTGGGAACGTTTATTTAGCTTCACTTGTCTAAATGTCTGTAGTAAACAAGGAGTGAAGAATAAAATATTGCAAATGCGATTACTTAGGGTTTCGGTAGAACTGAAATGTTGTGTAAGCTGACGTTATGCACGAAAATTGCATGACAATATAAAAATATGATACATAGAGCTAATTTAATTATAGAGACGGAAAGTGGACATAATAACTGTAATAGAATAACGTAACATTATTTATATGTTGACTTCAATCCGTATATGTCGGTTTGTGATATAGTCACAGTATCAAGCTAGACATAGATACATCAATGGCTAAACGCCATACTTAATCGATTACCAGAAAGCTTTTTTGGGGATTCTAAAAGTAGCAGTAACAGTAAAATAAAATGATTTATAGCCTTTGCTCGCAATCTCCGAGTAGGCGGACAAATATTCAAACTACAATTTGTTTGAGGACATAATTTTGTAAATATTTACTAAATAGATAAATCAATCTAGATAAATGAACCTAAAATTTTCTTATTTAATACGTATACTTAACTAGTCCTAATATTATCCTAAGTAATATTATTTAAAGAAAAACTAGTTTGTAGGTATATTTGTTTCCTCTTCACGCTTCAGTTATACTGAACCAATGTTCATGAAATTTTGGATACACATTGAGGAGCGTACTGATTACGACATAGGGTACTTTTAATCTCGTAAAAAAAACGAGTATTCCCGTGGAGTTTCACGTGCACACGTGCAAAGCCTCGGCCAAAAACTAGTAAACTATAAATTTAGATTACTGTCATGATCCTGGAAATTTAGTCCATAAAAGGTAATATTTTTGTGGTTATACACACGTACATCACGAATATAGAATTTAGCACTTGCACGAAAATGTTGGTATTCTTTTTAATATATAACTTCTTATAAGTAAAACATTATTCTTCAAATAAAACATAATATTCATGAAACATTAATCATGAGTTGATACCGATATTTATCTCAAACTTTTATAATTTGATAAATTCTTGCCGCTTATCACACAATACGTAATTTTACATGACGAATTCATTAAAATGCTTACTTTGGATGACTTTGCTTTAAGGAATCATGTTCCTGTACATCTTTACGAAGCCAACTGCTGTCGAACATGCTGTCAGATCTTTTTGGTGGGTTGCAAGCTGAGCTAGGAGACGTCGCAGCTCAGATGCCGTGCCAGTATCTGAAATGTTTGGAAGACAGACATAACTGGGAGAAAGGAAGTTTAGTCAAAAGCAACCTACGAAGTTATTTCTCAAAACTGTTGATTGGAGAATTGGATATAGCGATTGCTACAGCGATTGAAAAATATCATGCCCGAGTAAGTTAAACGAATAAATGTATGTTTTCAATGACAAGTCCTTTGACTAGAACATAGAAGAACCACTCTTTTGTATTTAGCTTCTCTCTTTCTCACCAAAGATCAGCAAAGTGTGTAAGTTACCTAAATTTTGTTAATTATTGATCATTTTCTAATTTCCATTACATAATCTTTGAGATATGTATGAAAGTTCTTCATTAATTTTTATGTTTTGTTCATTGTACTGAACATTTACGATTACAGTGGGTTGGCATTTCGTGTGTCGACACGTTGAGGTCGGTTCCCGACACTGACGAGGTCAACACGGAAGGGTGGCAGGCACGAGCTATTGAACGTCGAGCTCAGAAGCTGGCCAGCAAGTTGGCTGAGCAACTGTTCCAAGAAAAAGCTGATGAGCTGGTTCAGCGTGCTAAAGACGTGGTTAAATCAGGCCCGCCACCTTGCGAGTGCAAAGAAACTGGTAAATTCAACCATACTTATATTATAAGTGCGAAAGTTTGTCTGCCTGTCTGCTACGCTTTCACGGCTAAATCGCTGAACGGATTTTGATAAAATTTGTTATGAATATAGTTGAAGCCCCGTGGTCAAACATAGGCATATTTTGTCGTAGGCGGAGCTGCGGAAAGTAGCTAGTTTGAAGTAAGTCATTCATGGATATCGAGTAACATTGTCAATCCATCTGTAGACTTTGGTGACAGAGTATTTTAGCTCTCTGCCTTTGGCGCTATTCAACTATCCAGTTCCAGTTCCAGTCTGTAAACAATAAGTGGTCAAGTGCGTGTCGGGCCGGGACCACGTGCAATGTAAGGTTCTGTAGTAGTCCAAATAATAAATCATGTAACTTAAAAACGTACGAGTAGGTAGACCTTCAGCAGGAACGCCGCATTGGTTAACACGAATGTATAGAAAGCCCAAACTGAACCCGCTAGAGGCGATTAGGTTAGACTACGGGATACTATATAAACAAACATTATAGCTGTCGTAAGCTTTAACGATTACAGTATGTTCGTATTGAGAATCCTCGTCTCAGTCCGGTGAGCAGAGAGAAAGGGGGCAGTTCGCCATCGTTATAGGACCATCTAGGCGACATTTATCGCGTGACTCCTGTCCTGTCCTCCTGTCTGAAGTTGGTGGGTGACTTCGCGCGACGTTGACACACTTCGACCGATATGTGCCGCGATTAAAATAAAGAGAATTAAATATCTAGCAACGTATAGGACGATGTCTCCGAATACATACTGTTGGGCGACAAATGTCGCCTAGTGGGTACGTGGCTTTTGCATATTAAAACAAATCTAAAACGAAACCACAGCGCGTATCAAGTTTAAATAGCGCCATATAAACACCGGAAATGTCATCTATCAATAGGCATATGTCAAACAATCTGCTTTGACGCGTGACACGAACACGAGCCGCTCATTCAATGGATTTAAATATTACTTACATGAATTTTTTATTTGATCAAAAAAATATCAATGAGAATTAGTCTTAAACTTGTGCAGTTTTTACGACAGTGATAATTTTCCTTTGAAATTAATTATATTTACTATTATTATGAATTTTTTCAGGTTTCTAAATGCTACCGTTTTTCCAAAATCTGGGGGACACATAGACCAAAAGAAAAAATAATTAAAAATTTAAATATTTCGTAAACGAAAGCGTAGATCGAATAACACTTTAAGAGTACTCATAAGGTTTTTTTAGAGACCTATTAAATGATAATGTAACAAATGGAAAATAGAAAAAATAATTTCAACCCCCACTTTACATGTAGGGGAGGTACTATTTAAAAAAAAAAACATAATTTTATTTTACAGTTCGTTCCGCGTAAGTAATATGCAAAGGCATACCAAATTTTAGCTTTCTAGGTCTAATAGTATCTGAGATAAACGTAGGACAGCTAGACGGGCAGACAGACGGACGGACATGACGAAACTAATTACTTCCTTGTGTTTACTACGGAGCCCTAAAAAACTAAATGAGATGACTAGTGATTTTATAGTAAGTATTGATCTGTTCCATATTTTGCAGGAGAGGCTTGCTTTGCTGCTGTAACGAGTTACAAGCTTTAAGAGATTATTTAATTTGGATATCCAATTTATCGCAAAGTTAAAAATCTACAAATGCATTGACTTGACTCTTCTGTCTCTATACGATTGTAGAGAGAAATAATATTTTGATATTTGAATTGCTTTCAGCGGTGTTTCCCTGTTTGATAAAGCCACCAGCGATCGGTAGCGGAGGATTAATTGATAATAATTCACCGATTTCTACATATTGGCGAAAGACTTATAAAGACGTTACACAGCTCCGAGTACAAATAGAAGATTTAAAGAAGGTATAATAAAATTACATTAGATACACACGGCAAATTGATAAATACATCGCCTGAAGCTGGCCACACCGAGTTGCATATTGGACAAAATGGTTAACTTGAGTAATGTTGCTTATTTGTGCTAACACATAATGTATTTGTCACCGTGAAATCGTTAGATAATAATTTTTCTAGAGAGATTGTACGTACACTATCGATAAATTGTGATCATACTAATAACAATTGAACGCATTGTTTTTCTGTAGATCTATTTTGTAATCTATTGAAGTGAACGTTAAAATGTAAATATCGCAAGACTAGCGCTGATTGTTTAGTCTTTTTTCTGTGTCCATAAAGTTAGGCATCAAACAAACATTTTTAGAAATAGTTTACATATTTGAAATGTTCGCGAAGTCTACGTAGGTATATGAGTCTCGTAATAAACTGTTACAGATACATACCAGTACATTTTAAATTTTCCTCTTGTAATTCAGATTTTTGGTTGAAATTTGTAGGATTCTTTGAAAAAAGAAGATTTGAAACTTATGGAGGAAAAAATTTACAGAATGGTTCAGCGACCATCGGTAAGTAAGTTATTGACTTACCACCTTATTCATAAAAAAATGACGAACGTTCGTTAAACCTACATTAACTAAATTATGTTTAGTCTCTTTCTGACTTATCTATTTTGACGTGAGAGAACGAGTCAAAAATAAATGTTTAAAACTTGGTTATAATTAAGTTAAATAACTCTGTTATTTAAGTTAGATAAACTGCCTCCGTGGTCAAGTCTTTAAGGCGTTCGTGTTCGACCCGGTGGACGTGAGATCGATTCCCACGGGAAGCATACTTTGTTTAGCTGTTTCTAGTTTGGTTAGGACATTGCAGGCTTGCATCACCTGATTGTCGGATGATAAAGATGATTCCATGCTTCGGAATACATGTTAAGCTGTTGGTCCCGGCTGCAATTTGGTGGTCGTTAAAGGATTCATGTAAGAGGCCGAGAGGCGGTTCCGAACAACTCTGACACCAGGGTGTAAATGGTCGATTGATAATGTAACCTACACGAAGTGATGATGATGACTTTGTTATACTTAAAGGCATTGAAATATATCATATGTTATACTTATACACATTTCACTAATAAATTGCATTCCTTGTGTAGCATTCTTCTTCCAAATGTGCCTTTAGAATATAAGTCATATACATCGGAATATTAATAAAGCTAAAAATTTTGTATATACTCATCATCCTTCATGAGGTTAATGCATTATTGAAACAATAATCTTCTGGAAGTTTATAGCTTAAATTTTTACCTCTCTCTACCATCCAGTGCATAAAAAGAGCGCCCATCCCGTTTATATACAATGCATAAACTTCTATGGTATTTAGGTATCAATTATTAGTAAGTAGAGACAGAAGTAAGTATGTGTTACACATTTTATTTCACAAAGGGTTGAGGATTGCTTATATTATTACAGGATCCTGAAACGCCAACAACGTCCCGAGAGAGTCAACCGAAGGAACCAAAGACTTCTGATATCAATAATGCAAAGGATACCAAATGTCACAATCGATCAGTAAATACAGAAACAGCTTCTAGATATTCAGCTCAATTATCAAGACCTACTTCGATAAGGAAAAAAAATATGGACATTATTCCAAAAAAAAATCCAAGAAAACTTTTAAATGAGCAACCAGATCGTTCAAACAAAATTGTTAGAAAAACTGGACCAGTGCAAGCATTTGCTGTTAATACTTGTTTTTGTGGAAATCAAAATGTGATGTCTAAATTAATAAGCGAAGATTCGCAAAAAAATAATACAGATCACGAAGATAAAACAATACGTAAACCGGCATTTTCAAAAAATATATCTAATCAGTTGTCAAATTCTAAGCATTCCAAACCAATAAGCGGAGAAATAGAATCTACTCAAACAAATCTCAATAAAAACAAAAAGTCCTCCTCTTGTCCAAGTGATTGTGTTTGCTTTCATAAAATGCCATCGAATACGTCAATCGATAAACTTTTAGAGAAGTTGACAAAATGGAGATGTGATTTAGTAAAAACTTCGCAAGAACATGGTGACAAAAGTAATACATTAACCCATATTGAAATAGAAAATACTCAGCAACTTAGCTATGAGTTTAATAAATCCACATCGGGTATTCAATCAAATATTATTTACCAAGCCAACGCACCAGTATACTCAGATAATTTAACAAATCAAAACGTTACTTCAGATGATCAAACAAATCTACTACCCAATACAACAGAATCAGAATACATGGGTGCGATAAACTTGGATAAAAGTAATGACCACTGTAAGTGTACTGGTAAACAACAAAAGGTAAACAAAAACAAATCTCAAGCACCTAGTTCAGTTTTCAAATGTATCAATTCAGAATTATGCGAATGTAAAAAATCTTCGGAAAAAAAGAGCAATACATTACAGATTGACAATAAAATAGTTTACAAAGAATCTAGTAAGAAAAACAGACCTAGTAATGATTTATTGTTGGAACCTGAAACAAGTGCCCTAACTCCCACAGTCGATGATAAACAAAACTACCAAATGCCTTTAAAAGCAAAAGCTGATGAAAATATTAAAGGAGACCATAATTCTGAATCATCTATTAATAATACAGTCAAAACATCTGAACTATTTTCCTGTGACTGTGATTACTACATAAAACTTTTGGGGGTAACTTTGGCTAATATCAGTTCCCATCAAGTTTTTAACGATAAACAAGTTACATCTAACCGCAAATACAGAACTGAAATCATGACAAGCAATGACATACAAACTGTTAAAACTTCTTCAAATAAAGCCAAAAGTGACAATGGCGAGTTTAGTATACAATCTTGTCAATGTCATGTACAATTTGATGAGTTTAAAAATTATATGGAAAATAATTTTAGGAAACAATTAGGAGATCATTCGACAAATGATAAGGAACTTAATGTCCCAAGTTTTAAAGAAATTTCTTCAAATAATGTAGAAACTTGTATTTGTTGTAATAAAAATGGTATTAATGAGTCACAAGAATTAGAAGTGAATACATTTTATTTACTTGAGGAACATTTAAGAGGAAAATTGGAAGAATTAAAAAAGTCTTGTTGTAAATATTCATGTTTACCAGTGGATGAAGAGGAAAAGCTATTTTCTGCAATATTAGAACGTGTTAGGCAAATTATATCAAGTAGTACTAATGAAATAAAATGTAAATGTAAAGAAGAACTACAGTCCGATGGAAGTTGGAATCGTGCTAACACTTTATTACAAGAATATCTTAAAACTAAAATTAGAAAAGTCCAATGTTTGTGTACAAATGGAGATCAAAAACAGGAGGGTGTCTTACCAAAAGTTTTAGATGAAATATATAACTTAATAGAGAAAGACTTTCAACGACTACGAAATGTATATAAATTTCAAAACTCTGATCAAAATCGTGAGTTGATAAAAGACGAAGAACCAGAAAAAGACATCACTGATAACCACATTGACACACATGAGGTAAAAAGCTCTATGAAACCTAAGTTTGAAAAAGATACTGAAAAAATATCGAAATCAAATTCTAATACCTCCATTATATTAAAACATAGTATGTCAGCTCAAGTGACACTTAATTTAGGGATGCATACAAAATCCTGCGATGCTATGGAAAAGGGGACGAAAATTTTGCAAACATGTGAATCAGATCAGAGTCTGAGGGAAAAAGGCTTTAACTCAGTGGAAACAGAAAATTGTGACTGTAATACTAATAATTATGGCAAACATGATATTTTGGTAAATCATCATATATGTAGTCTCAAAAATTTTGCTGAAAAGAAATCGTCTCCTTATATAGGGTACACCGTAGATTGTTCGTGTAAATGCGCCCTTGGCACTTGTACATGTATAAAATCAACAGTTATGAGGCATAATGATGAAATTAACAATTTATGGAACGATTTGACAAAAGATAATATTCAATCTAAAAAATATTCATACATTATGAACAGTACAGATATCCCTAGAAACCATCCTGTTGATACGAAAGGTCTTGAATACTTGGCCGTTAATACTAAACACCAGACGTCTAAATGTATTGAAAGTGATTTCAGTGACGAAGAAATCGTTCTCAAAGATTCCAATAGAAATATAATTGTTTCTAATAATTCTGCGAATACTTCCAATGGTAATTTGCTTATTACTAACAATGATTTACATGCTGAAGAAACTGATGAAATTTGTAAATGCCGCACTATAAAACCCATTTTAAAGACTAGCAGCATACGAAGTGAATCTCATTTATCGAACTCTACAAATCTGCATAAAACGCAGTCGTTAAGCTGCACTTGTAATTTGGTACCTGTATGTCATGTGAAAATGTTAGTAGATAGTATAGAAAACAGGATTTACAACTCTAAATGTACTTGTGACTCGTTAAACGCTAGAGTATGTCCTGTACATTCGAAGAGGTTGTACTAATACTTTTTCACTATGTTTCGAAATTATTTGTTCTAAGAGTGTTTTGAATAAATTGGACATATACTTTAATTTGATTATTTTACTTTACTAGCTGGTCCACACGGTTTTACCCACCCCTAATGTTTTATTATTGAGGAAGGTTGTATCTATGCAAAAATAATTTTGAAAATCCGTCAACTAGCGCCACCGTCATTACTGAACAATATACAAGGTGCATTCAAATTAATTGGCATACATTTATCTATTGTCTTTGTATGGTAATAATTCTATAATTAAAGCAGTATTAAAAAAGTATCAAAAAGTTGTGAAAAATAAGAAAGTATTTGTAGTCGTCAAACTAATCGCGGTTGGGAGCAATGGCCCTGTCGCTACAATACACGGCGCCGCCGGACGGCATTTATTATGAATATTTTGATTATTTTTCATGTTTAATTTAATTTTTTATTAAAGTAATGTTTTTAAAGCTTTTGTATGTTGTCTTTTAAAGCCTTTAATGCAAGTTTAGACGTGATGTTTAATTGACGATTTAGTCTTAAATTTCTATAAATCCGTGGGTCCTACAGTCGATGGTTAAAAGGATGCCAATGAATTGTAATCCACCCTATATATATAGGTATATAGAGATCTTTGTGATATTATTATGCGGGATAAGTGTTCAATTTTTTCATCCATCCGTGGTGTGTATGTCTGTCATAGACTGTTAAATATTAAATTTTGATCTCAATCAAAACTAAATTGAACAACTCCCAACGAAAGAACTAACCCAAAAGGGATCTTCTTATGGAGACATTCTGTAGAGTGTGTCAAACTTTTAGGCCACGCCATCGCTGAAATAAAAAAAAGATGTAAAAAATGCACCACATAAAATATTATATTCATATTTGTCGAAAATATGTCCTTTAAGTTCGTAGTTATTTTGAAATCAAGGAGACTTGCATGAAGAGGTGATTTACGCGGTGCATAGTATAATAATTCGTACGTATGGATTGATGATTAAAATATGACGTTTTGGATATCCAAAGTAGTTTAGTATAAGAAAAGAAACATTTCAATTGGCCTGAGCTACATTCTCTTAGTACGAAAAAGTTTCTTCGGCCTTCAATACCACTCATACTAGACACACATACATTGCCTCACTTTCATACTAGATTACTAACTTCTAGATGATACTTACTTTTCCTTATCTGCCGATTATCTTTAATAAGTAATTACTACCCATGGAATAGGCATGACGAATAATTTTCGATTACATGTATACATGAAAGACCTCACTTTAATAGGCATATTTGTAAAAAAAAAACACGTCGATAAAACTTAAACTAACTGACATAGGACCAAGTTAAACTCACGTGCATTTTGGACGATACCAAACGCTCCATACTATTATACATAGGGGGAAGCCCCCTAACGCCGGACGGCACCTAGTGCCGGACACTCGTATTAACTAGACAAGTTGTAGCGTGAAAGATTCAAACACGGGTGAAAGGGACGCGCGGGGGAGTAGCCGTTCAGGGTTACACGACGCCGTTTGTCAGTGACGTTGGTGGCAACCTCAGGAGCGGTTAATGTCTGTTTTTGGCGGGAAAACGCTGCATCACGTAAGATTCAGGTGAGTGTTACAGCTAAATTTCTGTATTTAAATCTTTGAAGTATCTGTTAATTAAAGTAGAGTTTCATTATTATTCACAATCTATCACATTTTTTGTTGATTTTTATAACTGATTAGGTATATATCACATAATGTTGGTATTATTCTGGCCCCTAGTACCGGACACACAGTAGTCCCTTAACTCCGGACAGGCAAAACTTTTTTTTACTCGTTTATAGTTATATTTATTGTCATCATTGTTGAATTATTATTTTACAGGTAAGAAGAGAAGGTCAAAATGGAAAAGAAGAGTAAGAAAGGAAAATGGGACGAAAAAAGCTTAAGGCCATCTACCAGCTCCAATCCAGATGTTATTGAGATTGTTCATAAATGATCCCCACTGCCAGACGCTGCCAAGAAACGATCAGTGGCCCGTAAAAGAAAATGTGAAAGTTGTTAATTTCTTACATCATCTCTATACAAAATTGCTGTTGAAGAAAAAGAGAATGAGAAGAACGCTAAGGAGGAAAAGAAACTAATGAAAACTAAATTTAAAATAGCAAAAGAAGAGAACGAGAAATAACCAATGGCCGTGAAGGCTAAAGGACGAAGTAATGATAAGGGGTAAAACTAAAGGAATAAAAACCAAGGGAAAATGTGGGGATACAGATAAGGAAAAGCAGCCATTAACTGAAATATTTAAAGTTGGAACTACTTGCGTAGTATGCTTAGAGGACTACAACGAAGACTGGATACAGTGCTCCAGCTGCCATGGGTGTGCTCATGAAGCATGTGCAGACACTATAGAATGTTCAGACGCGTACATATGGGATCGATGCCGATTGTTTTAAAAATGTCCGGAGCTAGGGGTTTGAGGTGAAGTCCGTCCGGTACTAGGTGCCACATCCAAGGAACGAGTTTTTTTTTACCAAAGTTTAATTTTTGTTTTTAAATATGATTAAGCAGAGGTTGCATTTTTGTTACTTTATGTTGACTTGAAAGTTTGTTGACATACCTTATTAATAAAAAAAGTTAAATTTTTCGAAATAGTTTTTAATTTATTTCGTAAAAACCTTAGGTGTCCGCCACTAGGGGACTTCCCCCTATATAGGCCACCTAGCGGTGACGTCACGCCTAGGTAATTTATAAGGGTTGGGAATTTTGTTCGACAATTACCTTAAATATTGCGTTTATGTAAATAGTTCCTAATTAAAAGTTTCTTCAAATTTTATGGTAATAATATGATTTTATAGTAATTTTATATTTTCAAAATGGGCTTTCCCATCGATTTTTAAATTGTTATAAAAATCTCCTGTGCAAAAATTCAAAGTGTTAATTTTAATAAAGTATTGACAGGGCAACCCTGTTGAACGAAGTCAATATTCATTCTTCTTTTACTATAATAAAAGAGTAGAATCGACGTGTCTGTACATTTATTATTTTGGCTAGAAAATGAGAGGGAACGACTAAAGATGAATAATAGATTACAGAAAACTGTTTTATATTAATATTGTCTGTCTGTCTGTCCGTCTGTCTGTCTGTCTGATTACGCTAGTCTCAGGAACCTACTAGACAGATTTGAATTTAGTTTTTACAAACTGATCAGTCTTAGTTCAGGGCAACATCTAATCTTTGTTTCATCAAAATCGGACATCAGGAAAGAAAGTTATCATTATTTAAAGATTTTTTCTAAGTCCCCTGATAAAATTTTCATAGCAAAGAAATAAGCGGAGTAATAGGTAAGTCGTCAAAATCACATAATTTCAGCATTTTCCTTGGAGTTGTTTGCTAGACCATGAAGAAGTTGTCTCTATCAATCGACCCTGTATGCCTTGGTATCACTGTTTCAGCTTTGCCTCACTGTTAATATTCTATAATCTACATCTACATATAATAAAACTGTACTGTAAGGTTAATTCTGTACATCTATCTATAAATGTTTTAAACTTTAGTGATTGAATATAAAATGAAAAGAATATTATTAGAGCCCTCTCACATCGGAATACTGCACCATTTAAAACGCCATCTCCTCTTTGTTATTGGTCCGTGGAATCTTTATACAGTAACAGAAGCCAAAAATATGATTTTTGGAATTTTTGTCTGTCGTTTTTCATTTTTCACGCAAAAACTACTGGGCAGAAACTTTTTTATTAAATAGTTAATAGTCCTCGGCAACATATAGGTAGATACGCATTAATTTTACCAGTTATTGAAGGACAACTACCAACTTAAATTGACTTTTAAAATGTATGGTGCGCATACCATATGAGAGGTCAAACAATATTGGACATTAAATTTTTTCAACAGAATTTATTTTTGCTATTGCTTTGTAATTGGAGTAATTATTGATGGTGGTGTTCATAATGTGAGTTATTATTAAATGTATGATATTACGTAGTTACTTAAATGTTTTTCATTCATTCACAACGAGTGTGTTACATGGTCAATCGACCATGCACATCCAGGTGATAAAGTTTTTTTAGAATTACTTTACGGCCTCTGACATGGTTCCTTTAACGACCGCCAGATGGTAGGCGGGCAGGACCAACGACTTAACGTGCTTTCGAAAGCACGGAATCATTATAGCATTCAGAATAATAATTTGGTCATAAAATACTGGACGGAAACGCATAACGCTAAATGGAAAGAGATTAACGTAACCAACCTCGCCTCTGACATGGGTTCTATATTATGACTTTTCGGTCATTCTTATAGAGTGGGATTACGTGGTCAATCTACCCCTGGTGTTAAAGTTTTAACGGAGACGATTTTCGTCGTCAGTATATTTTTGGAGAGCCTGCGAGCTCTGACGTGCCTTCTTTATAATGACTTTTCAGTCATTCACATTGCGTTGCTTACATGCTTAATCCACTCTGCAGACCCTGGTGTTAGAGTTTTTCGGAAACGCCTTTCTGCCTCTGACGTGGGTTCTTTATTATGACATAGTCATTTTTATCGAGTGGGTTACAAGGTCAATCGACCCTGCACACCCTGATGTCAGACTTTTTCGGAGACTTCTTTCGGCCTCTGACCTGGGATGACTCTTCAGTCATTTTTATCGAGTGGGTTACGCATGGTCAATCGACCCTGCACCCCTGGTGTCAGAGTTTTTTCGGAGACGCCTTTCGGCCTCTGACGTGGGTTTTTCATAATTACTTTTCCGTCTTTTTTATCAAATAAGTTACATGGTCAATCGACCCTGCACCCCTGGTGTCAGAGATTTCTTGGAGACGCCTTTCGGCCTCTGACGTGGGTTTTTCATAATTACTTTTCAGTGTTTCTTATCGAATAAGTTACATGGTCAATCGACCCTACACACCCTGGTGTCAGAGTTTTTTTTGGAGATGTCTTTCGGCATCTGACTTGGGTTCTTCATTATTACTTTTCAGTCATTCTTATCGAATCAGTTACGTGGTCAATTGACCCTGCACAACCTGGCGTCGAAATTTTTTTCGGAAACGCCTTTCGGCCTCTGACGTGGGTTCTCTATTATGACTCTTCAGTCATTCGTATCGAGTGGGTTACATGGTACATCAACCCTGCACACCCTGCTCTCAGAAATGCCTTTTTTCGGAAACGCCTTGAAATATACCCATCTTTGAGAAGTATGACTCACCATATATGGAAGTCGAAGGCAAGTGAGGTGAGTCAAACAAATACTTCTCAAAAATAGGTATATTTCAAGATCAGCATTTATGCTTGCTACCAACTGGTGGTTATCAATGAAACTTTCACACCCGAATCATGATTTTATAGGTCTGGAAAGAGTTTAGAAAACTTAGATGCCAACCTTAAAAACGCGTTAATAAAAATTCTAAATTTAACCCTCGAGAAATGAACCTGGATTCAAGCCTGTTTACCGATCAAATCGGGTGGCATCGGAATACGGAAAATTTCTAGTGTTCAGTCTAGTCAGTTAGTTTCCAGCCTTTCTTTCATCCGTGCATAGTGTGTCGCACTTGTGTGCTAAAATCTTAAAATCATCCTCGTGCGATTCACTATGCATTAGATGCAGTGGAGGCTTGGAAGCTCTCTGTCTCGTTGAAAGTATCCCAAAGGCGCCAAATCTACAAAAACTCTTGGATGCTTCATTGGTAAACAGAGAGCATAACCGTTTGATCCAAAAGTGGTATTGACCGTGCGAGGCTTCTCGCTGTATCAGAGCACAAATCAGGACAACGGCTACACGCCCGCCCTTCCGCAAACCTCGGAACACTATTCGACAATGGCAGCTTCCGAATCGCAGTAGGTCTTAGGCTGGGTGCTGTCATTGTCGAACACCATCAATATCCGTGTGCTGATGGCGTTAGCTGAAATGGGCTCCATGGACTACATTGTCAACGCAGCGCAGGAAGATACTCCCATCACAGCTCCCTTAACGACATAATCAAAAGAGCGCTTGCCACTTACGACATACCTAGTATTTTAGAACCAGCAGGTATTGCGCGCGATGACGACAAGCGGCCAGATGGTCTGACCTTGGTTCCCTGGGCGCGGAGGAGGGCCCTCGTGTGGGACGCAACCTGCGTCGACACAGTGGCTCCTTCTCGCTTAGGGGGAACGGTCCATAGGTCTGGAGCCGCGGCGGAGGCTGCAGAAGATGCCAAGCGACGCAAATATGTTTTTCTCAATAGTGAGTACATATTTGTGCCGCTTGGTGTCCAAACATTGGGTCCATGGGGTCCTAGCTTAAATATTTTTTTAAGGAAATTTCTCCTAAGCTTGCTGACGCCGTAGGTGACAAGAGGGCTGACTCATTCCTAGCGCAAAGTATTGCAATTGCAATTCAGCGTGGGAATGCAGCCAGTGTTCTTGGCACACGGACATTTATTTATTGTTTTTAATTGCATTGCTTAAATTTAAATTTATAGTATCTTTATTTTAAGTGGTTACTTTCAGTTAGTTTTTTTAAGGTTTTAGGTTAATTTGTTTGTAATAATAAATTTAAATACATGTTTGCTATCATGAAACATCATTACTTTTTCAATTTTTGAATCTTGTCGTCATCCCAATTTAGACATAAAAGCATTATCATCAAAGAGCATCGAAACCGTTCCTTTCACTATGATAGCCATGATCTCTAAGCCTTGTTCCAAATTAATAGAGATAGGATGGTTTTTTACATGGTAAGTAAATCAACCCTGTACCTACATATTGTGATTTCCAAGATGTGGGCAATAAAGGCCTAACCTATCAATAAATCAATCAATCATTTATTTCATTGTGGATCATATGTTGTACAAGGTGGAAATAGTAAATATATAAGATCGATATGTCCTACCGCTAGGGTTTACAATGATAGAAGGTCAAAAGTTACATTTCATTACATGCATTCATTACAAAATATAATTAGTCAAAATCAGGAATTGTTTCAAATAGACGCACCTATATTGTATTGTCGGAGTACTTCGAAATTGCCTCTCGGCTTTTAACCACCAACAGATGTTGCATTTATAATCTTGTAAGTATACGTATTGATGCTAGATTTATGACACTTAGATAACTTCGCTTAGCTTGTTTTTAAGATAATGCTTGTGGAATTCGGAACGTCACTTCCCACTTTGGGTCACTGAGCCATCTTAGTAAGTTTATACGTTTTTAAGTTTATTTTTCTACTTACAAAACTCTAAACAATTTAACCGGCTAGATACTTCAGCTAGGTACGTGTATATTTATAGTAGAATTTTTCATGAATATAGTTCAAGACACTGACGACGTAGCTTATCCGTAGCTGTTTAAAGTGTACCTAAACCGAAAGGTGAGAAGTCGGTTAAAAATAAAGCGAAATCGCTAATCGGTACGGTCAGCGATTGAATAAATATATTCTCATAAGCGTTGTTGTACATAGGGCGCACTGTAAGTTTCCGGAACTGGCCACTTACATAAACAATATTTAAAAATTTATTGCAACATTTGAAAATAGAACTCTTTGGCTGTAGAATGCAGTTTGTTTCATCTGACTGTCTTTTGTTTTTACCTTGTGGCGCCATTTAAAAAATTGTGTGTCTGCATCAACATGGATTTAACTCGGGAAAATTTTCGTAGTATGATTTTCTACGATTTTAAGTGTAATTTGACAGCTCAACAGAGCATCGCTCGGCTTGAAACAGCTTTTGGCAATGAAGCACCATGCAAGACAACTGTTTATAGCTGGTTTGCAGAATTCAAGCGTGGTCGTATCAATCTCAGTGACGAATCTCGCGATGGTCGGCCGTCCACCGCTGTGACCAACAAAAACATCAATGCTGTGCGCCGTATGATTGAAACAGACAGGCATGTGACCTACCATGAAATTCGCGCATCCTTAGAAATAGGCATGAGTCAAATACAATGAATCCTACACAAACATTTGGGTGTGAGAAAGCTGTGCTCGCGGTGGATCCCACACAACTTGACCGAGGCTCAAAAAACGGACCGCGTCACTTGGTGCAGTGCCATGCTTCCCAGATTCAACGAAGGTGCGTCAAATTTGGTGTGGGACATAGTAACAGGTGACGAAACATGGATTTATTGCTACGATCCCAAAACAAAGCAGCAATCGAGCGTATGGGTCTTTCAAGATGAGCCGAAAGCAACCAAAGTGGCGCGCGTGAAAAGTGCATCTAAGCGGATGATTGCTTCTTTTTTTAATAAAACTGGACACGTGGCTACTGTTGCTTTAGAGCAGTAGTTCCCAAACTTATTTTTCTCGTGGACCACTTTCAAAATTTTACTGGTTTCGGTGGACCCCCTGCTGCTACATTTCTACCACATTCTTAAAGTCGCCAAAAAATAAAAATTGTGTCACTTCTGAGTTCTGTCCCTATATTTCGATATGTAAAATAAAAACGAAAAATGGTACATTTTATATCACTTTATTAAAAGAATAGAATTACAAGAAAAAAATATTAAGGTAATATAGGTTCAGGTCATAATTTTAATTAATGGGAAGGATGTATCTGATGGAGTGTCAGCAAACGATCAATGTTTGGCTTTATTTTTGTGAGCAATAACCGCAAATCCCCCCGCTCTGTGATGTTTAATTTGCTCCTTTTTTTTGTTAAGAGGTTTGTAACGGCACTAAAACTCCTTTCGACAAGATATGACGAGGGAAAAGCTATTAAAAATTTCCTTGCGATTTCCCACAGTCCAGGATATTTTTCGGGTATTTCTGCTTGCAGCTAAAATGTTGGGTAGCCTTTTCTAAATTTCACCTTCAGCTCCTCATTAGTGCTTAGCTCGAGCAGCTCCTCTTGTAATACAACATTGGCCACTTCCGTTTCATCAAATGGATTTATTATCCATGGTGGTATATCCATCGTCAGTATATCTTCAAACCTGGTTTTGAAGTCATCATGCAGGGCACTTAAATGTTGACTGTAGGTATGGATATCCTCATCAATACATTCTACCTGCGACAAGTTTGGAAATTAAGAGAATTCGCGCCGACTAATGTTTTGCTTCATAAATTTCAATTTCCCAAGAAAAGCCGAAATTATCCCCTTTGTTTTTATTAAATTCAGGCTGTCCCCTTGTAACTGCAAGTTAATATCATTAAATTTTTTAAACAAATCTGTCAAATACGCAATGTCTGCTTTGAATTTGATCAAGTTTTCTTTTAAATCTGGATCTCTACTTTCTAAGAACTCTAATATGGAATCGAAAACAGAGTAAAATCTCGTTAAGCATGCACCTTTCGACAACCAGCGTACTTCAGTATGTAAGAGCAGTCGTTGGAAGTCTTCATCATTTTCGTCGCACAATTGAGCAAATAAACGTGTATTCAATGCATTGCTTCTGATTTTGTTGACAGCTTTTATTACAAAATGAAGAGATTGGTTCAACCTGTCACTTAAATGTTTTGCCACAAGATGTTGTCGGTGGATTACGCAATGAATAGCTGTAAGTCCTGGTATAATTCTTTTGAGATGACTTATAAACCCACGATATCGCCCGACCATTGCAGGAGCTCCGTCTGTTGCCACTGAAATAATGTTTGTAAATGGGATCGATTTTTCCGTAAAAAAATTACTCAGGACATTAAATATTGATTCGCCTTTAGTGTCAGTCTCCAAAGTTCTGGCAAATAGCAATTCTTCGTGAATTTCTTCCTCAACAATAAATCGGACATATGCCAATAGTAATGCTTCATTACTGGGTAACGTTGACTCGTCCAGTTGTATAGAAAAATTAGTTTTTTGCAGATGATTGCACAAAAAGCTTTCGATATCAGAGCTCATTTCATCAATGCGTCTTTGTACAGTATTGTTACTTAATGGAATTCTTTTTAGTACGTCAAATGGAGATTTGTGCAAAACAGTTTTTAAAACCTCTTCAACAGCGGGTAAAATTAATTGTTCTCCGATAGTGTGCGGTTTTCCAGATTTTGCTATAAGTAATGAGATATTGTAAGATGCCCGCAAGCCATCATCGTTACTTTGAGATGTTGAAGCGAACATACTGTGCATGGTGGGTCTCTTTCCATATTTTTCTTTCAATGTTTGAAAATATTTTAAATCTTTACCTATTTTATCAGTATGACACCTTTTTAGATGATCTTCGAGCTTTGATGGTTTCATAGAGTCATTGCTCAAAACTTTGTTGCATAATAGGCACATGGGCAATTGTTTGTCTGCCTCTGATGGAACAAAACCATATTTCAAATAATCGACACTATATTGTCGACATTTTTTCTTTGCTGTAGCCATGTTTCGTGTCAGTTACCTTACCTGTAAAAAAAATGTTTTAGTAACCAAGTTTTTTTCTGAATATAGGTATCACACCGCAGCCTTTGTCAGCACGCGGAAATAGAATTACGGCTTGTAAAGGGACCAACTAATAAACCGCTGAGACAAATACAAACGTTTTCAAAAAACGGTATCAATTTTAAAGTACATAATTTACCACTAATTTTTAATAGTATGAATAAAAATTAGTGTACTCAGTATCGAATACTGATCATATTTGTGTAGGAAAAAATAAACGTCGAAATCCCAAAATTGTCCATAAAAACGATAACTAACATTTTATTAAATCAATGAGTTCACGCGCTCCGTGTATTTGCGTATTTTTTGTCTGCGGCTTCATTGTTAAAACGTGACAAACAGGCATCGAAGTTCAAGCCCCGCCCTTTTCCCGTCGCCCGCGCACCGCTCGCTCTTTCCGAAAAGGAATAGTTTTGATAAAATAGTTACTTCAAAATCAATTTAACATGATTATGAAATTACTGTTTTATAAAATTAGTAGTTATTTGCGAGAAAAATTACAAAATTAATTGCTCTGCAATATTGCTTATTCGGCCTTTTTAGAGAGGCAGTGCTTCTCTCGTGAAAAAACAATTGAATAAAACGTGCTGTGTTTGTCTTCAAATCGAAAGAGGACAATTAAAATATCTGTAAGTTACTAAGTTACCTATCTATACAGGCCGTTGTGATCAACCGACTAGTACACGTAAACAAAATACTTAAGTACTATAACAAAAAAAGGTAGGTTACTTACTTTTCTCCGGCACTAGCAAACACAGATATAAATTTTCTCACAACTTTTTTCCAAATTCCGCCTTGTTTTCGAAATTCCGGAAACAAATGAATGCGTTTGGTTGCCTTTGGCATCAAGTATTTATAGTGTTGATCAAGTTCATGTCTGAACAAGCATTAAGCATTGTCGGGCGGATAGCGCTTTGCAAGTCTGTACACGAAATTGTACGTAATATCGAATACACAAGTTTGGACAAGTAACAGTCGCTTGCCTTATTAAAATATTATCTGCTTAGATAGGTACTTAAAACAATGTAGGTAGGCCCTTATAAAAACTATGCTTACATTTTTGCTCTTTACTATCAAAAGCAGATAAATTTTCGTGGACCCCCATTAACATCTTATGGACCCCCATTTTTTGTTCACGCCTACGTAGACCCCCAGCAAGTCTCCCGTGGACCCCTGGGGGTCCACCTGGACCACTTTGGGAATCACTGCTTTAGAGAATCGTCGTACAGTGAATAGTGACTGGTACACGACCATTTGTTTGCCGGAAGTTATTGACGAACTCCGTAAAAATAACCGTAAACGCCGTATCATCCTGCACCACGACAATGCTAGTTCTCACACGGCCAGACAGACAAACGACTTTTTGAAGGCGAAAAATGTAGAACTCATGAGTCATCCTGCATACAGTGCCGACCTGGCACCTTGTGACTTTTTTCTGTTCCCAAAAATTAAGAACCAATTACGCGGTCAACGATTTTCATCACCAGAAGAGGCTGTCGAGGAGTATGAAAAACACGTTTCAGAGGTCACCACAGAGGAGTGGCACAAAAGTTTTCAAAACTGGTTTCATCGAATGAAAAAGTGCATAGACGCCAAGGGAGATTATTTTGAAAAACAATAAATTAATTTTGTACCTTTAATAGTATTCTTTCATATTCATTCCGGAAACTTATAGTGCGCCCCACGTATTGTAAAAATTAATGTAGATTACGGCTGGCACATCATTCGTTACATAGTGCGTATGACGTATGTTGATGTTGATATCGATAAAGAGAATTAGTAGTTAAATATAAAATTCGTTAGCTTGCTTTATTATATCAGTAGTCAGCTGCCATCCATTACGTGGTAGTGTACATTTAGTGAATTTTAAGTGATTTTAATAATTTACCTAGTAGGTATGTTTTTTGCAAATTAATAAAACATACATACAAATGCATGAGATTAATAATATAAAAGTTAATTTTAATAACTGGTGTGAAATTGATATTTCTGTTATTTGAGAAAAATGGATAAAATAGACGAAAAGAAGAATAAAAAATATAAAACATATTTGAACGGCACTGAGAAAAAAAGAAATAAACCAAATGTTTTTTCAAGAATATTTTTATGGTGGGTGTGCCCGGTTCTTATAAAGGGCAACAAAAGAGACGTAGAAGAGGATGACCTTATAGTGCCAACAAAACGATATGATTCTGAAAAACTCGGAGAAGACTTTGAAAGGTACGTAATACATATATAATTTAACAGTGTATTTTAGTGACGACAACGGCAGCCTGAAAAAAATTACAGTATTGGCTACTACTTAACACACCTCGTCATATTTCTGTCGATCTGGTTCCCTGTAAAAAGGTGACGGGGTCAAACGGTCGCTCCATTGCAATTGACCAGTACCATCAAATCAAATCCCTGGATGGATTTGATTACATGATAGCGTAAGCTGTGGATGCAACTGGGATACACCCTTGGGTGATAAAGCTATAATAACAAAGGCGAAATTACTTACATTTGTTCGAAAAGTAATGAATTCTATCAGAAACAGTATCCCCAACGCGGGTTGACGTCAAGCAAGTGATTGGCCATGACATTATTGCTACTAAAGACTTATTTATAACCATTTTGAGCGAATGCACTTAGACATGGCATTTTTGCGGACCCTTTAAGCTTAGTATTCGTTCATGTTGATAGCAAGATAATGTAGGTGACTTTTTTTGGGCGATGAAGGCAACCCATGATTTTACTCATTTAATTTTTTATCATGATGTTAGTCTTAAAATCACTTTCATTACTCTCGATAACAATTATTAAATTCCTTTTGTAGATAATTTATTGGAAATGACTAATACGTTTTGCTACCAATTAAGAGCACAGTGACTTGTAAAAATGTGACTAGCAATTCATTTTTATTATTGATGGCAGATTACATACTTAATTCTGTGTGTTGGACCGATAGAATGATGGTATGATTAACGCATGTATTTGAAAGTTGTTCTGAAATTACTGAACAAGTTTTGATCTTGTTCTTTATCCGAGCGTTTTATCAAGCTAAACACATCCTATGATGATGACGCTTTGCACTGTTCATGCCAAGAGGCCAGGTTTACGCTTTATTCGTGAACCTAAATGAGGCGGCTCTGGTGATTACAATAATGAGCGACGACTATCTGATCCCCGTAACCAAAAAGAGAATTGGGAAGAGATTGCCTTGCAATAAGTCCGCCTTTGCTTATAAGTGTTACTGTATGTGGGCAATAAAGATATTTTGTATTGTATTGTATTGTAACCTTTTTTTGGGGAAACCAAATCAACGGGATTATGCGTGAGTTAGGTGGCTAATGCTCCGATTCTGGCACAAGTGCGAGCTTACTACTTTTCATAATAGCTAATGGTAAACTGGCATAGGGTAAATTTTTGGCACTTTACTCTTTCTATAATACATAGTGGGAACCTCGCCCGAATCTATGCTAAGGTCGCAATTCTCGTATCTGTGTGTGTTTAAAAACACAATCTGTGTGTGTGTAAAGAGTATTTGTATAGTATTGTATTGTTTTCTTGGAATTTTAAAAAGTAGTTCAATCGACTGTTAATTGCTGTATTTGACCGACATCGGTTCTAACGTTTTCAAGCAAAATCTTATAGGACCGCTCATGTCGATTTTTTACGAATGTACTTGATGGGTTTAGATGAAATTTGGTACACTACGTATGTCTGTAACTCAAAGTAGGCTGATGATAAAAATTAATTATTTTTTAAGTATGTGTACTAGTTTAGGGGCTCTTGTAGTAAATATATATTTAAATATATTTGAACTGTGTCACTGATCTGCAGTGATCGTTTAGGTTTTGCATTTTCGGCGTTTGTCCCCCTTAAGGAGGATGAATTCTGAAAAGTCCTGAAACACGTATCTTATCATTTATCAAAAGAAATAATTTTGTGAAGTTTCGAATAAAACGGGCCAACAAATCTTCTTCCCTCATACATACTTTAAACCTTTCTTAACTGAGCACTATGTAATAACATAAAACTTCTGTCCAAATTTCACGTTTATAGCTTTTATGGTTTAGGCTGGGCGTTGATGAATCAGTCACCCTTGTTTTTTTATATAATAGAAGATAGATATCCATATTATAAGTGCGATAGTCTGTATATTTATCAGTTACGCTTTCACGGCCAAACCGCTGAACAATTAGTTATACTTGAAGACATAGGCTACTTTTGTCGAAGTATAAAAATCAGTCATTAGAGGACCCTTGCGAAGTGGGACGGGCTTATTTATGACGGGTTAAATTAAAGTATATAAAAAATTACTTAAAATATTAAATTAAATACGAAAAAACATAGGTATATAAGTTTTTTCGCTCATATTTAATTTAACATTGTTATATAACAGTAATTAAAGTTACTTGAAACTAAGTAAATTATTGTTAACACGTTTTCCACATGGACCAACTATTATGCACAACTAGTTGTGTCATTAGAAAGATTTTTTTCAAATTATTCCCATTGGCACAACCATATAAATTTTCAATTTATTTTAATTCCCATAGGCACAACTAAGTACAATCCTCTGCAACGACTTTAAACTTTTTAATGTAAGCATTTATAAACTAGCTATATGTTGAACCATTGACTTGAGTTATAGTAGGAAGGCTCAATACATGATTTAGTTAGTTTTATGCCTCATCGGTACTGCTGTTTAAAACAAATAGTGACACAAAAATAGGTACTGGCTGTAAAGAAAAGAAGGAAACATTCGAAAAAAATGATATGCCGCCAATTTTTTTTCTATCTTGCGCCTTTAGATTAATAATTAATTTTTGGCGGGAAGTTGTGAAGAGCAATATCGGCGCTGTATTTTATTTCCTAAATCTTTGTGTTCTTTTTAGTTTTTGTGCATAATAATGGTGGATTATTATTCGCAAAGTGTTCAAAAATAAGCGTGAGTGTTGGGAAATAATATAATATTCGATTTATGTGATTTTCTTGCTTGTTGCCAAAAGCTCCTGGAAATCGCTAAGTGCAGTTTTTCTAGTACTTCACTTAGCATAATAGCCTACTTCTGACTCGACTTGACTTGACATAGACACTGACTTGAATTTAGAATTTCTTGACTAAACGACTTTATTGTAAAATGAAATGAAATGATTTATTTCGCAATGAATGAGTGTATTATTTTTACTTGTTACTGCCTAGATACGAAAGTTAAAAACCATATATATATATAAACAAAAACAAATTGGCGTCGCGGAGACCAATTATTAATCTAAGCTTATTTTGATATTATTTTGATTCTTTCTTAGAAATTCGGGATTTGAGCCTCATTGATGGCACACGTGACCAGAGGGCTGGCCTATTTTTAGCTCAAAATATAAGCATTACCATTAAACGTGGCAATGCTGCCAGCCTTCTGGGCACTTTGCCATCGATGGACAGCGATCGAGATCAATACTACGAGTTTAATCAATAAATGAACACTTCATTGCACCTATTACAAACAAAAGAAACACATAGTTAAATCCAATACAACTAAATAGGTACAAAGGCGGACTTATCGCTAATGCGATTTCTTCCAACCAACCTTAGGAGCTGCAGTGAAAAAAAAACACTTGCGAGTTTAATTTATGTAACTAAGTTCAAATAAAAATTTGAGTTTGTTTATAATTTTAAAACAAAATTTTCAACAAAGTTCAGTGTAATTAAAAGTACAGTGTAAATTGTAAGTAAATTGAAGGAAAATACGAGTCCTCGGCTCCTTTACTCAGTCCTGAATAATATTTTATATATATTTTATAAATAAAACACCTTCATTTCAGACATGACTTTACAGAAGTATATATTTCGTTCGAATGTTTCAGATACAGATAATACAGATTATAAATATCTAGCAGCCAGTATCATCTGCTTAACAAAAATTTTCTTTACCATCACTACGTGTTCAGACATTTTTTAAAACAGAAACCTTAGATAAGTCTCGCGCGCTCGACTAGATACCGTCGGCATACTAGAAAAATTCGCAACTAAAACCATGCCGAATTCGGCATACTAGTGGCATACCCGCGTCAGTCATGCCGCGACCGATGAGTGAGTTGGATGTCTAGATAAATTTAAAATTTAATGTAAAAGCAGACGCAAAATGTGCAGTTTGCGTAGTCAGACTGTGTAAGAATAATACTAAAAGGAATAAGAAAGATACTGGTATTACATACCATCAGTAAGTATTGTATAATTTCGAAATATGGACCTATATTACTCACGAAAATAATATAACCCTATAAAATATGGCGCTAAGTACCGCTCGGTGCTCAATGTTGCCGTGTATTAAAAAATCCCAAATTCCCCGAGGTTTCGATTTTTATTATTTAGATATTTTGTTTTTTAACTCCCGACCCCAAAGGAGGGATGTGGTAATTTTGACTTTTTCTGACAATTTTGTCTGACTTTAACATCTTATTTCTTTAATGATTTTTAAGGATTTTCTGAGCTACTTTTTATAATACGTAACAAGACCACAGCAATTAATAATTTTCCCATTCGTCGGGTACCACTCAAGTAGCTGGCAACATCATAATCGACGCTAGTGTGCGACTTTGCACATCGTTTTACACACACTTTCCTATTATGTGGCCGCATTCTGGAAACTGATTTTTCTTCACAGCGCGGTATCTAGTCGTAACGCCGCGGAGACCAATTATTAATCTATGACAGAAACTTTGGAAATGCAATCCTTTCAATTTGCTGATCTTGATCAAGCTCGCGTATTGCCCTGTGTCTACAACAACTAGGCATCTATTACCTATCTTTGGTCCAGTTGCTCTGTATCGTAATGGAAAAAAGTTATATTAAGATATGATTATGATGCAGTTGCCCATAGATGAGCTGCATCTTATTTAATTATTTTAATTTTATTTCGATTACCTATCTTTGGTCCAGTTGCTCTGTATCGTAATGGAAAAAGTTATATTATGATATGATTATGATACAGTTGCCCATAGAAGAGCGGCATCTTATTTAATTGTTTTAATTTTTTTTCGATTTCATGTTTGTGTAAAGACTAACATTTAAGTTCTTTTTTTAATTTTTATCTTTATACTTCTTCTAATATCAAACAATTCTAATCCTAATGAAAAAAAAAAATATTTTAACTAAAATAGTTTTTTTTACAAGAAAGTATTTTAAAACGAATATATTTTCAGGTACTGGTCAGATGAACTGAGGAGAGCAGAGTTAGAAAATAGAAAGCCTTCACTATGGAAAGCGATAGTAAGAGCTTATTGGCTCGCCTATTTACCAAGTGCATTTTACGTCTTGATTTCGGCTGCAGCAAGGTATCCCTTTATTTTATTACATATTGTTTTACATTACATTTATAAGCTTTATCTATACTATTAATAGTAAATCAATCGTTTTATACTAGAATTATCGAACAGTTTTATTTGCAAACAGTATATAGATTGTCAAACTAAATCATAAAAAACAGACTTACTATTTTTAATTGACTGGCAGACACACTATAGCGATAGTATGACAATCACCCTATCAGACCAAAAATTCGACCATTTTGGGTATCGACAATAGTTCTTTTCATGCAAACCTATAATAAAACTACATCTACTTATTATTACAAACATCTATATTACAAAACGTTTTTCAGATCTACATACTCATCGTTATCGATAAAAATGTTATCGCTGTAATATCGGCTTGATAATTAACCAAGTTGACCTTATTTTTTGTCAAATCGATGATATTTATTTTTGTATCAAATGACTTAGGTATATAAACAATAAGTTGGTAGATATTTAGATTTTTTGGTTATTTGAGCTTACAAACTTTCGACCTACCTCGTTTTCTATTATTAATTTTTGGTTAACTTAAATTACTAAAAAAATTCAATATTGTATGCAAACTAATTTTTGGGTTTGCAGGGTCGATTGACCATGTAGCCCACTCAATTTTTTGCACGCCCTATTGATGTTATTGTCTGCAATTAAAAAGTGATCATGATGATTAAAAAGTCATTAAAGACAAGAATGATGCCCTCATTCCACTTGAATCCACCCTCACGATCCCAGATCCCAGTGTGTGTAGAGTGGATCCCAGGATACTTTTTTCTCCTCTTCAATCCACCGTGCGGTGGATTCAAATATACTTAGAAAATTATATGCCATTTCGACCAGTGAAGGGATCCAAAGACACTAATATTTATATATTCCATTTCGATCCACTAGTGAGATCCAATGACACTAATAATAGGTTGGGGAAAAAGTTTCTTCGCATTTTTTGAGAAAATTCAAAACAACTTCTTGCTTCAATCTCATCAGTTGTTCGCAGTAGAGTTCAGAATTGATGGTCCTGCCTGGTGGTAACAGCTCATAATGAATAATGCCCTTCCAATCGTACCACATACAAAACATCACCTTGTTGCGAGTTAACCCACAGTCTGTGAAGCCTGGCCGGCCTTTGACCACGACCTTTTTCGCACGTTCTTGTCGTACGTGATCCACTTTTCATCATCAGTTATCAGCTTCTTCAAAAATGGTTCGGTTTCATTACGTCGTAATAAAGAATCACAAATGAGTACACGGTTCATTAGGTTTCTTTCAGTGAGCTCGTAAGGTACCCAAATATCACGCAAATAATATGCGCCAAAACTGTTTCGTGGTCAAATCCCACTTTTTCAAAAATAGCTTGCTTTTTATCCGTAATAGAGCGTCCAGAGCGACGTGCAACTTAGACATCAAAATTTCCGGATTGAAAATGCTTAAACCAAATTTGTGCTACTCTCACAGATACTGCACTAGGTCCATAAACATCGCAACACCTTTTTTGTAGTAAAATTTTAAAATGTATCGAATTTCTTTATTAGATTCACTTAGTGAATTTTCATTTAAAAATCACACATTTTCCTAATTTGAATTTAGAAATATGTTCTTTACAATTTAAACTTTTAATAATACCAAAACCAGCCAGATATAAATAGTATAGCCAAAGAGATTTTTTTTACATGTTCATACATACTATATGCGAAAAGACTTTTCCCCAACCTAATAGTTTTATATGCCACTTAGATCCACCACTAGTGAGGATCCAAACACAAAAATATATTTTCATACGCTAACATACATAGTACTAGGAATACAGAAATTACGAGGTTCACAGGTCAAATCATCTAAAAATATATCGCCTTTAAAGATTAAGAGGCAACGTTTTGACTAAACCATCGCTAGACCGACTGATTTAGTATCCGCAGCGTCACTTATTGGGAAAAGTTGGTCGATGGACGTGAGGAAGCATGTCATGTGTTTTTCCCTTGCTGCAGGACATATCAGCCACAGATGTTTGGAAGGCTCTTAACATACTGGTCGGTGGAGTCCGACATGAGCCAGAGAGACGCTAGCCTTTACGCCTTGTATATACTGGGTCTGAACTTCATAGCTCTCATGTGCCAACATCACAACTCCCTATTCGTGATGCGATTCAGTTTAAGGATCAAAATTGCCTGCTCGGCTCTTCTCTACCGAAAAGTAATGTATTTTCTTATTTATAACAATATTACCCACCCACATAAAGCTCTCAGCTTGACCCAAAGGTTGACTGCTAGATAATATTTTTAGCATATTCTGCTTTACAATTGTATTTGTACAATAATGTTTAAATAAATAAAAATAATATTTTTTTTTTTGGCTTGGACCCAATTTATGGAATGAATGACTCATATGTCGAATGACATTCGTTAGAATGAAAAACATTCGATATCGAACGAAAATTATTCGACTCACTGATTTTACGTGAATTTTTGAAATATGTTCATTTCAAAAATGTCCTCCTGCTGACAACATACCTGCTCTCACTGTAACGACACCATTATAATATTTTTTTCTACATTCGCAAATAACAACAAAAAAATGCACTTTTATTATTTTAGGTGCTTCGTATAAACCAAGTAGCCCTTGGTGACGTCGCTGGCGGAAAGCTAGTAAACTTGCTTTCCAACGACGTAGCAAGGTTCGACTACGCGTTCATGTTCCTACACAACATGTGGGTGATTCCGCTACAGACGGCTGTGGTTCTCTACTTGCTCTATATAGCCGCTGGATACGCGCCATTCGTAGGCTTGGGAGCCGCTATTTTTCTAATTCTACCATTGCAAGGCGAGTATCAAGTCATTTTGTAATTGACAATTTTGGCTTATACATTTGATTCCTAATTAAATTAGTATTTCTTTATTTTTAGTTGTTCTCACAAAATACACCTCCGTGGTAAGGCGTAAAGTTGCACAAAGAACAGACAGGAGAATTAAATTGATGAATGAAATTATCAACGGAATGCAGGTAAAGTAAAACTTAATTATTTAGTATGACCTTATTCAGAATTATCTTTACGTAACATAAAGCTTGATAAGAAATTAAAAGTAAATTGTAAGATTGTGGCAAATAGAAATATTTATGTGAGTAACACGTCATCATATTTTTGTCACTGTTTATTTTACACATAAATCTTCATATTATTTTTTTATTAAACAGTGACAAAAATATAACGGTGTTTATTTAAAAGGACTGAAGCACGAGTCTGTTTCATTAAATTAGTTTTATCATCAGTATAGGTATATGGTTATAAAAATGATGTGTAAACAAACGATATAATAGTAGCTATAAAAATAATTAGGTCATTTTTGCTCTGATGCCCAAAGGAGAGTATGTTTTTCGAAATAATTTATGTCTATTTCTATGTCGCCCTAGACTAATATCAAATCGATTCTAGTCGGATAGCGCTCCCCTTGACACGTCCACACGATTGTTACGAACACGTATAGATATATATCGTGCATAGCTACAAGCTTTGATTTATCTACATAAACTTATAATTTTAATTATTATCATTTCATCCAGTCCACTGCTGGACATCTCTCTCTCAGGCCTCTTCTAATGGTTTCCAAAATGACCAGTTGGAAGCGGCCTACATCCAAAGTTTGCCTGCAATCTTTCGCAAGTCATTGGACCAACTGGTCGGTCGATGTCTAATTTCTAAAAAAAAGAAATTTGTTTTCAGGTTATCAAAATGTACGCATGGGAAATTCCATTCCAACTCGTGGTGAAAGCAGTACGAGAATACGAGATGAAAGTCCTTAAGAAGGCCTTATTCATTCGCAGCACCTTCATCGGGTTCATGCTGTTCACGGAGAGAACCATCATGTTGTTCACTCTGATAACGCTAGTTTTCGCTGGGTCGATGATATCGGCAACAACGGTATGGAAAAACATTGAATTCATTTACGTATTTTATAAAGAACTTACGTAACATAATATTTTGATAATCCATACTTCCATATCCATCCATACTTCCATACTATCCATACTAATATATATATAATATTATAAATGCGAAAGTCTGTCTGTCTGTCTGTTACGCTTTCACGGCCAAACCGCTGAACAGATTTTGATGAAATTTGGTATGAATATATTTGGGTCAATTTCAACAAACCGTGTATTTTTTATCATATCGGTGAACTTTGTCATTTATCGTTATTTCATAAAGTTTTGACGCATATATATATTCTTAAGGATATACTATATATCCATATTGACTAAAGAGAAAATGGAGATCGAATTTTGGTTGTCACTGGCATATGATAAACTGTACACCGATTAATTTCTGTGTGCACCGATATGAAAAGTATGCCCACCGAAATGATAGCTCTATACAAAATGTACCAATAAAATTATGCAACGATGTTATATAGCATCTCACCGATGTGATAAAATTCTGCCCGAATGATGTATTGAGACACCGATATAAGCAGTAAGCCACCGATTCCGATTTTCTTATCAAATCGGTGAAAATTCAGCATAAAACTACCACCGATTTCACCGATATGACAGCACTGACGTGATAAAAAACGAACTTTTTCAAAAAATAATAACATATTCACTTTAAGTACTTTAAATTTCATGACATTCAGTCAAGCTTATTCCCTAACTGCCTTCATAAAAGCAAATAATCTTAATTGAATTCCTTATCAAGATGAGATAGAGCAACCACCGGTATTACAAAAATTGTTGCACAAATAACGAGAATATAAAGCTATAGCACACAATCGTCCTGACTGCCTGCTAGCACATTCGAGAGGTGATACAAATTTGGGGTATGGGATACTGTGGGACTCGTCTAGGGCAAGTTAGGTCCAAATTACTTTTGGTCACCGATTCGAGACAGGATTTGAAGGACAAGTATGTTTGTGCGTCTTAGGAAAAAATTTCGTTAGTTATAGGATAAAAGATGCTTATTATTTACAACTCATATTGTATATATACTCATATAGAACAGGTTTTAAACTTAATTTCTTTATAGTTATAACCTTTTTGTCCGTAAAATAAGTAGAAAGACTGGTATGATAAAACTCTGATTTTAAATATTTATTTCTACCTTCTAGTAATCATATTTTTTGCACAAACCAAGTACTTACCTATTTTATAGTAAAAAAAATTATTCAGTAATATTCTTATTTTTACATATGAATTTCACAGACGATAAAAAAAATATCATATGGGAAATTCAGCCATTTGTAGACCCTAAGTCAAACATAGGTAGAGATGGGCAGCGGGAAGAAATTAAAGAGGAAAGAAATGGAAAGGAAAGGAAGGGAAGGGGAAAAGTAATTAATTCCCATTTTTCCCCTGAAGTTTTGAAAATTCCTGGGAAGAAATTGATTTTGTTAAATTTTCTTAATATTTTATACCAAATTTGCTTTATACCTTAGAAAATTTATTCCCTGGGATGAAAGCAAAGTTTGGGTATTTCAGTTCTTATAATTAGTAAGAGGACACTAAAAAAATCGACTGTATCAATGTTTGTTGACTGGCGATCTTGGCGGTGCGGTACGATCGTCAGTTGATTCCCGGTGATTAGAGATCGCGCCGACAACAAGACTTTCGTGAAATCACGTCATATTTCTGAGAAGAGATTATAAACGGTATCAGGGTACTGTGATTATAATAAGTTATTCTGAAAATTCATGAAATTCTACTTTTTTAATGTAAATGTATATTACAGCGTAGATAAATAGTTTTCTTTTCTTACCGGAATAAATAACGATTTTGAGGGAATAAATGGAAATATTTCCAGATGTCGGAAATTTTCCGGGAAGACGCCTATCTCAAAACATATAGGCTACTTTTTGACGCAAGCGGATCTGAGGAAAACAGCTAGTGTTAAATATTTTAGTTATACTTGTCGCCTAATTGATATAATATTCACGGCATTCGTTCGTTCATTTCAGCAGCAAGAACTAAATCGGTCGTCAGTTATGCGCTATATACATGGTGACTTTTAATACCAGTCGAATTTTTACAGCATTCCCATACAAATCTGGTGACCAGCCAGCAGACAGAAAATGTATGACGTATGTCGGTTTTTTTAATTTAGTTTTTTGTACTCGTACTAGACACATTGTAAAAATTCGTTTTGTAAGTCAACCTATATTATATATTCTCTGCGACGATCTGATGCGATTCTTCCTACCCACTGTGAAAAATTGTGATAAAAGTTTTATATCCAAAGTTAAATCATTTGAATATTGTTTTAGATTTACCCAATCCAACAATACTTCAGCACGATCCAGTTTAATGTAACGATGATCTTGCCCATGGCTATCGCTTCTTTATCCGAAATGTTAGTCTCAATTGAACGTATTCAAAGTTTCCTAGTAATGGGTAAGTTGAAAAAAGTTTTGCTTTTAAATGTGTTTAAAGCAATAAAATTTTAAATATAAGCACTTAACGTTTCTTTTTCTTGCAGACGAGGTTTCTGACACCGTTGGCAAAAGTACGAATGGCGTTAATAATAACTTAACTTTCAACTCGAGGCCAAATCCTCATAATGGAGACACAAATGTCATTGCTAATAAAATCTCCATCATTGACAACGTTGAAACACTTACTGGTAAGGTATAGTTTTATAATATTTTCATTACACAACCACGACTTATCCATTTTTACACAGCTTTATTCTCCTGCTGATTTTGGCCCCTGTCTCGGCCACCACTTTTTGATAGCATAGTTTAATCGATAATAATACTTATTTATCGTCTTACACTAAGTTAGTACAACGACTGCAAAGTTTTGCACCAAATAATTGTTTTATACATAATTTATACAACGTATATTTTGTAGCTCCTGCAAAGCCGGCTAATAGCGACTTCGCCGTCGAAATTTCTGGAGTAAATGCGTCGTGGGTGGCTGATACTAATCCAGAAGATACCACTTTGAAAAATTTGTCTATGAGGTTGCGCCATAAAAAGCTATGTGCTATCATTGGCCCTGTAGGCTCCGGGAAGGTATACTAGTTATTTATTTTTATTTTTATTTACATATCGTATTTTTATATAAAATTTGGCATTTGACGAGCGGGGCCCTAATTTTGAAATGTATTTCGAACAAAAATCATTCAATAACAAACAAAAATTATTCGGTTTCGCGTGAGTAACACTTTTCAAAAATAGTACTTCGGCCGGGCCGTGGTGGTGCAATGGGAATTATAATTTCTGAGATCTAATTCTGGGAAGAAATCATTTCTTTACTCTTACTTATCAGGGAGTACAGTAAAAATGTCTTCAAATTCCCATTGGAGCATAGCTTTGAACAGTTCTTATTCCATCAAACTAATGTCAATCCCAATTAAGTATTCATTATATAAGTAATATTATTAACTATACTTTACAGACTTCTGTATTACAACTTCTGCTAAGAGAGCTGCCAACTCGCACTGGAACTGTCAAAGTAAATGGCACTATTTCATATGCCAGTCAAGAACCATGGCTTTTCCCAGGAACTGTACGAGAAAATATTCTGTTTGGTGTCCCCTATAATATTGATAAGTACAAGGAGGTAAATATACTTCACTAACAGTAACAATTGACAGAACATGATATTTTTCTTGGATTAATCTGTTAATTGTTTGCACATTACTTACATGATTACGGATTGCATAATTTTCTTATTGGCATATTTTTAGGTGTGTCGAGTGTGTTCGCTTCAACCTGACTTTAAACAATTCCCATACGGGGACCTTTCCCTAGTGGGAGATCGCGGAGTTTCTCTATCTGGTGGCCAGAGAGCAAGAATAAACTTGGCCCGGGCTATCTACAGGGAAGTAAGTATGCTCATCTAATTGTTTATCATACCACTAGCTTTTACCAGCGGCTTCGCCCGCGTGCATCAGCGCAAGAAGGATTTTAAAAAGTGTGTTTTCGTAGTCTTCGACTCCAATAAACATGAATCCGTGTCGATTTTAAGACATAGTCGCCCGGTTTCCCCCTTTTAGAGGTTAATCATAAAACAGGTACTTACTATTATACTTAATGCTCTTGAGAAGTTTCCACAAAATTGGTCTAACTAATCTCGTTGCTCCACAGAATGTTTAAACCCCTATTTAAGCCCCTTAGGGAATTTTTCCCCTTCTTAGCTTCTTCTTACAAAAGGAACTCACGTGCCAATTTCGGAACCAAACGTCCGAGCGGTTTGAACTGCAGCGTGAGATGTCAGTCACTCAGAGTCTTCTTTTATATAGTTAACGGAAATGTATTATATCCGTCATTGTATACAATTCCTAGAAAATGTATGTAATTCCTAAAATTGCCCGGAAATGTGTGAAATAAATTATATTAGGCACATTTCTTAGGAAATCTATACAATCGGAAATGTAAGACAAGGCTGATGATGATGAAGATTGTGATATAAGCGACTTAGTTTCAAAAGACGACTTTGTGACAGAAAGTAGGTTAGGTTATGGTTTTACAGTGACCATAAAAGTTAGCGAGCGAGCGAAGCGAGCGATCGACAAACCTTGTGACAGAAACGCTTGAGTTTCAAAAGACGACTTAACAACGTGTTTTAATACAGAAAGCAATATTTTTATACATTTCCTAATCACTAATACGATATTGGAATTATATACAATTCCTAGGAATTTTATACATTACCCAGGATATGTATTAGATAATTTTAAAAACTATATTTTATACATTTTCTAAATAGCTTTGGAATTGTATACATTTCCTAGGAGTTGTTTAAAATTCCTATATATAGATAGGCAGTATGACGATACTGTACGACGGTACACCAGTAGGAGTGATGGTATTTTGAAGCGGGCACGTGGGACTCTAAAATAAGTGTGTTTTTCGTAGTCAGCGACCCCAATAACCATGAAAACGTAACCGTGTCGATTTTAAGACCAAAAATGTTTCCCCTTTAGGGGTTTATTTTTGGAAAATCCTAAAAAAGGTTTTTACTCATTTATTATTATCAATGCTCTTGAGAAGTTTCCACAAAATTGTCTAACTAATCTCGTTTCTTCATATAACGTTTACACCCCCATTTAACATTTAAAATAAAAGGAACCCCCACGTGCCAATTTTGGAACCAAACATCCCAGCGGTTTGGGCTGCAGCATGATATGCCAGACACTCAGAGCCTTCTTTTATATTTATAGAAGATAGATATGTGTGCAAATTATACCTTTTTCAAAACATCCTAAAAATATTTTCCTAATTGACCTATTTCAATTTCAGGCTGACATATATTTACTAGACGACCCACTGTCCGCAGTAGATGCAAATGTAGGCCGGCAGTTGTTTGAAAATTGCATCAAAAACTACCTTAGCAAAAAGACTTGCATTTTAGTTACTCATCAAATACACTACCTGAAGGCTGCTGACCAACTTATTATATTGAATGAGGTTTGTTTATTATGATTAGTACACTGTATATTTACAGGTTATATATCCAAGCACCTACTTAAATAAACAGTGTATTTTATTTTAGGGTAGTGTTGAAAACATGGGCACATATGATGATCTCGTAAACTCAGGAAAAGAATTTTCATTGCTTCTGGCTAGTCTTCAAGAAGGAGATGAAGCAGTTGATACAAAGAAAAAGGTAAGCCTAAATTATTCTTATTTCATACTATAGACAATAGGTAGGTATTTGGTGGGTTTAGTTCATAGACAATTTCAATGTTATCTATTAATCTTATCTATCCTTTGAGAGCGCCACACAGAGGCGGACTGTGTTTATGAAACGAAAAATCTTTATATTAAGGCGCTACCGCGAGATGTTATGTACCTAGGATCGGGCGTAATGCCCCCCCGCAAGCAGCCGCCTAGCCGCGCCTCCGCTCGCCGAGATCGCGGCGACTCGCCACTAGCGCGCACCGCCAGACATTCATACTCGAGAGCGGAGCTTAGAATGCAATAGAGGCGATATCCCAATTGAAATAAATATTTTTCTCATTTTTACTCAATATTGATAACAGCAGCAGGCAGACGCTTGAAATTTTCACAGAATATTTAGTTAAATATTCATTTGAAAATCCATACTTCCATACTAATATTAAAAGTGCGAAAGTCTGTCTATTTATCTGTTACGCGTTCACGGCCAAACTGCTGAACGGATTTTGATGAAATTTGGTATGAATATAGTTGAAGACCCGGAGTCAAACAAAGACTACTTTTCCTGATGACCTTGATTTTGGTGTTAGTTACTATGATGGAGCAACTGCTGTGTGACCTTCCGGTCGTTACTCAAAAACCAGATCAACAGAAACATGACTCGATGTGTCTAAAAGTGTCAGGCTGCGTAAAGGCTTCTGACACAGCCTAATGATTGTCACCTATCGACACCAACCTGCCTTTCGAAGCACGGAGGAGATCGAAATAGAATATGCCAATAATGGTGACCAACCTAATACGGGTCGCAAGTCGCCTCTCGCCGTCGTCGTTTGACACACGCATTAGCTACTCGCACTTCGGATACGCGCGGTGCACTCGGTTCTCGAGCTACTTGTTATATCTGCTAAAGGACATTTTGTAGGTGTGCTTTAAGTTTAATTTTTCTATTATTCATTAAATTAAACTATTTTAATACGGTTTTTATCGCGTTTATTACTTATTTATTTACACCTGACGTTTCAAACACTTTTCTATTATTGCCATTATCTTGTTATAAGTTTGTTATCGCAAAACTCAGTCATTTTTGAAACGGATTATTTTTTTTTTTTTTGTTTGTTAGGATATTCTTTCAATCAAGTCCCATAATTTTTTTATTAAAATTGGTTTAGTAGTTTTATTGTGTAACCTCTGTGGTCCAGTGGTTAAGGCGTCAGCCTTTGACCCAGAGGTTGCGGGTTCCATTCCCACGGGAAGCACACTTTATTCAGTTGTTTCCAGTTTGGTTAGGACATTGCAGGCTTGAATCGCATGATTGTCTGAAAATAAAGATGATTTCCTGCTTCGGAAAGCACGCTAAGCCGTTGGTCCCAGCTGACATCTGGTGGTCGTTAAAGAAACCACGTCAGACGCCGAGAGGCGGTCTCACAACTCTGAAACCAGGGTGTACATGGTCGATTGATAATGTAACCTACTCGAAATGGTGATTGTGTAACCAATACCAATATGACTGGAAAATAAAAGAATGATAATGAAGTCATCCAAATAAACGAAACTCAACATGTTTTATCTTTTATATTTCATTTAAAGTCATTTGCTTGTCTGAAAATTGTTATCTAAGGCCAATCGACCTCATATACCCTGGTGTCAGTACTAAGAAACCACCTCAAGGCCATTTAAATTGTGTTTTTGGGGTCAGTCTCAGTTGGGTAAAATCGATGTAGTACGGGATTAACTTCAGTGGTCAATCGATCTTTTGCACCCTGGTATCAGATTGGTCAATTGACTCTGTTTGTTTTGGTATCTTCTTATTCCTAAGGTATTTTCCAGTTCTCCCCCTATGATATAAAATATCTATAAGATAGACCCGTAAACGAATGGAAGTCGGTTTTTGTTTTTAGTAAAAAAATATTGTTCCGGAATAGTACCCAATGTTCTTCTCAATGCTAATAACTATGTGTATGCAAAATTTCTAGCATTCGATCGATTGGTTAGTGAATGGAGCGTGGAGGTAACAAAAAAATAAACAACCAAATATACAAACACTTTAACTTTTAGAATATTAGTAGGATTAACATAGTTAGGATGTATTTGACTTGCGATATTGGCAACGAATATATTGTTTGATGAAAATAATAAACAAATTTATATAAAATATACTTTATTATAATATAAAACTTTATATTTACTTAAATCTGCTACACGTTCCAATCAAATCTAGCAACAAATTGTATGAAAAATCAGCCTTTCACATCACTTTAAGAAAAAAATATTTTAAAATTATCGTGTGGAGCATGAGAAGTGATAAAGGTTTATTTATTAAATTACAAAAATATTTAAAATTAAAATTTTATGTTTACATGTACTTCAACTTAGTCAAACGAAATCTAGATACAAGGTAGTTCGTGTATATTTTTTTTGAAATATGTATAAAAAGTAACAACATACCGTTCACTATCTTGCGATGTTTTCGGAATAATACTTGTAGTACCTCAGTCCATAATTACTGCAATCTCCATAATAATTGCACTCCTTGGTTCGCGTTCGTTCGACAGCGATTTCTATGACGCCGACGAGTATATGGGAATTGTTTTTTTTCCTGAAAATAAAATGATTTATTATTTTATAAATAAAGAGAGCATACTTATTTAGTTGTCTACTTGTATTTATGTGAAATGCCTGTTTGACCTCGGGTAAGTACCACTAAACACCACAATATCCACCTTTCATCAATATCGGTTCACGGTTTAGCCGTAAAGGCATAACAGACAGACAGTTTTCGCATTTATGATATTATACGTACATTACCAAAAAAAATCAATCACCTAATCAATTACCTACTGATCAATCCATACTGGATTGATCAGTAGGTAATGTACGTTAGTTATATAGATACAATTAGTACTTACCATATTTTTCATATCATGCGGCGAGCAATATCTTGGTATAACAATCTTCCTTTTTTCCATAATGTACTTATTAAAAAAAATATTCTAAGTATAAAAATAATCTAGGTATGTATAAAACCTAAAACCAATTTTTATAGAATTGTTTACACGTTTTATAAATTACAATACAATAAAAATGTCTATTTTCAAAAACTCGCGCGATGTCTAAATTTACGCAGACGACTGACACAGAACCTACCTCGAACAGAGACGCGCCCGGACTGAGCAGCGGGGTTAAAAAGGGATAGCGCTCGGTGATTTTGCCTGTGTGAAAGAGACAGATATAGATGGGTCTGCTTCAAAATGGCTTCAACGAAATCACCACAATTAAAATTTACGTTTTAAATTAATTACTTTTAAATAAAAAACTCAATCAAAATTTTACTTTGGTAAAAACTTATTATTTTTAATGAGCTTTAATTTGGATATAATTTCTTTTTTATATTGTTATCTTTTTAGTTTTATAGACGAATTTACTGCATATTTTGTATAATTATTTCTATCGAGGTTTTTCATTCCAATCGTGTTTTCCTTATAATAATATGAGAGTTAAATGTATCAAAATTCATTATAAAATTTTTTTTACACATACATTAAATACTTAAGGAGTTATTACCGGTTGGAAATGGCCTATGTATCGCCTTAATTGAAATCCAAATCTACTTAAAGCCAATCACAGTTCTATCGACTTTATTTAGTCAATTATTTATTTATATAAACGCTTATATATACAGATTGATCTATCATCGCATAGACTCGATAGCTAAAATTTTAGGCATTACTTAATGTGTTTCTACTGAAATGGTAATTGAAAATTTTGTTATTTGTTTTTTTTTAAATTAATGTTTTTTTGTAATTAGGGCGAAAAGAGACCATCTCTACACAGGGGAGTATCAGTTAAGAGTGACGATGGTGGAGAAGAAAAGGAACAAGTCTTGGAGGCCGAGGAGAGAGCTAAAGGGAACCTGAAGTGGGAAGTGCTTTCCAGTTACATTGGCTCCGTACAATCCTGGTTCTTCATTGTGTTTGCTTTGCTCAGCTTGGCTATTACTCAAGTAGCCGCTACAACTGCCGACTACTGGATCAGTTTTTGGTATGAAATTATTTTGAATTGTCGTTATAATTGTATGAATATATTTTATATACTTATTTTATGTATTATATGTAATCTTATGTATTATTACTTTTCTTTGGTAAGTTGATTTTATCATATTTTATCTTTCTTGTGTGTTCGTGATTTCGTCTTTATCGCCAACTTTTCTTTCTCTGTTTGGTCCCATGGTTGACTGGTAGATAATGCCACTTGGCATTAAGTCCACCATTTGTACAAATTTTTGTATTGTGCAATAAAGTTTAAATAAATAAATAAATAATTTACGTTTTCTTTTTTTCGTGTTGTGGCTCACACTTTAACATTTTTCTGAAATATATCTGTATTGATTATTATAAAATAACATTGTCATAATTACAGGACAAATTCTGTTGACAATTACATAAATGAGTTACCAGAAGGCTCTGAACCTGGTAAGTTTAATTATAACCTACTGTTAACTTAGCTACTTAATTAACAAACATATTCCTGATACAATAATCATAATTTCAGATCCTGGTTGGGGCACTCAGGTCGGGCTATTGACAACAGCGGAATTTGTTTATGTGTTCACTGGAGTGGTGGTCGGACTGATTATATTTTCACAACTGAGGATCATTTCCTTCGTTAATATGACCATGCGAGCTTCCCAAAACATGCACAACATCGTATTCAATAATTTAATCAATGCTGTTATGAGATTCTTCGACACCAATCCGGCCGGTAAATCTTACATTTTTATTTTCGTCTTTATTTTTTAGAGCTAGCAAGCAATACTTTGAAATATTTTAGTCCCCGTTTCTTATCTTAATTGTCTCGCTTATTACTGACCCTATTTTGATTAAGCTTTCAAATATGTAGAAATTGAAAAGAGAGCACCTTATAATTACAAGCTGCATACAAAAAGTATTTTAGATACTAGTGGTATGGTACAATTACATGCTTATGTCCAGACTATGTGGATGCGTGTTTGGTGGATTGAGATGATAGTTTATTTTTAATTTTCAGGTCGGATCCTGAATAGGTTCTCAAAAGATTTAGGAGCTGTGGATGAGTTGCTTCCGCGAAGTATGCTAGAAACCCTGCAGATGTACTTGTCTATGACCAGTATTTTGGTACTGAACGCATTAGCTTTACCTTGGACTCTAATACCTACAGCTGTGCTAATAGTTATATTTGTTTTCTTGCTAAGATGGTACTTGAATGCTGCTCAAGCTGTCAAACGTCTTGAAGGAACAAGTAAGAATTTTTAATTAGCTGTATTCCATAACAGAAGGATTTAAACTTAAAATTTTAGCAATGGTTTTAAATTGCAATCAAATAACAACTTTAATTTTTGTGATTTAGCGATGTGTTTTTTTTTTGTTCCGGCATTAACTTAGCAATAGTATTGATCTGTTTTTTAAAACTAAATATCAATTAATTATTTTATTATATTTGTTTAAGTGCTCTATTCTTAATTTTGTACTTATAAAATAATAAGGTACTATATTAAAAAAATACTATACACTATAACTTTGCAGCAAAGAGTCCAGTATTCGGAATGATTAATTCAACTCTTGCTGGACTTTCGACAATAAGAAGCTCTCATTCTGAAAAGAGACTACTTAGGCAATTCGATGATGCACAGGTATTTACGTACTAGATTATTTTTATTTTATTCATTAATTAAACGAGTTACATTACAAAGCAAAACGTGAAAAATAAAAAGATACTATGATAAATTTTAGGAATAGTCGACTCTACCGTTAGCTATATGAGTTTATTAATATGTTCTTACTAACATTTTATGAATTAGTGAGTGGATAAGCTTGGTTTTATAACTCTTTGAAGGAAGATATGTAATCTAACACATTATTACCTATATTCGAAAATCAGCATTTCGTTCGTGAGCCTGAAGTTGCTTGCTCAAAGATGATAGAGATTTTTTGTTCAATATTTTACTCGTTATTTGGGAGTTACCTACAAAAAGAAGTGAGATCTAACCAAAACCATTTTCATGCTAAAATTAAGGCGCAAGTCGCGCAAGAGATTGTCGTTGACTTCTGTCGTAAACATTTCGTTAATCTAATGCATAACCAAATCAGCTAACTTTTTTTATAGGTTTTATGGTTGCACTTTTAAAGGAAATTTATCAAAAATATTAAATGAATCCCTGCCCTGGGCTATGAATATTAAAATATAGATAGGTATATACATCGTGAAATTTTAGTCGTTTTGGACCCATCGTCCAGTGACTCCATTCATGCAACCGAACAAATTTCCCAAGGAACATAGCTCGAAACATGAAAAACAAATTTGGACTTCCCATAGTAAGTTAGGTCACGTGATGAGACATTTTGTATGGGAGGTCCAAAATTTAATACATATTTCGACCCATGAATCTTGGGGAAAGTTGTTCAGCTGCATGAATGGAGTCACTGGACGATAGGTCCAAAACGACTAAAATTTCACGGTGTATTTAACTTGCAGTTATGGTTTACAGTCACTAATCAACACTCACAATTCATTACTCACAAATATTTATTTTCAGGATATTCACTCGAGTGCTTTCTACACATTTTTGGGCGGTTCCACAGCTTTCGGCTTATACTTGGACGTAATTTGTTTAATATATCTGGCAATCGTCATGTATATTTTCCTACTGATTGATTTTGGTGAGACATAACACTATGCATCTGTTAATATTTCAATTACTGCTTATTTCGCTATTAAGTATCTGATTAATTACTTGACTGTAATTACACAACACTTTAAACTGTATTTTTTTTCTAAATACTTATTTTATAAAGTACAATGAAGAACAAGTACAAGAAGTAACATTCAAATACCGTAATAATAATTGATATTCATTTATTATTAGCATATATTCATTTAGTATCTATGACCCTGTGCACCCTGCACATGGTCGATTGACCATGTTACCCACTATGTATAAATGAATTCAGGAGTTTATAATGTTAAGCAATAAGGCATTTTAACATAAACCGATATGTTTGTAGATAATGTAATACCCGTGGGCAGCGTGGGGCTTGCCGTGAGCCAGTCCATGGTCCTGACCATGATGCTGCAGATGGCTGCGAGGTTCACAGCAGACTTCCTCGCGCAAATGACGTCAGTAGAGAGGGTACTCGAATACAGGACACTGCCTCCTGAAGTCAACATGGACCATGGACGTAAGAAAATATATCGAATTTATTTGTAGAATCTTCATCATATTTGATATTTTTAGCAGTAATATTTTTCTAGTAGTCATTTCATATTTAATGGCAACTACGCGTCGCCAAAATCATCTCTTGTTGTCCAATGTTTAAGTTTTTTTAACAACTCAAAATAAGTGTAATACACAACAATATTTAAACATAAACAAAATAACATAATATAGCATGAAGTGCCACAGCTTAATTATTGGTTCTCTTATCTGATAATATAGATTGTGCTACAAGAATCAAATATATCAGTTGACTACTGACCCCGCTTATTTTTAACGAAATAAAAATCTAAACTTTAGATTATATTTATTCTAGAGAACACCATTTTTTCATACGAACTCGATCACAAGTTTATTTAGTGTTTAATTTGTAATTTATTAAATTGAGAGTGCCCAATTAGTAGGTAACCAAGAAAGTTGGTATGACGACGATTGAACATTTGTATAGTATAAGTATATTCTATAATCTGTGATATTAGGGATCCAAGAGCTTAGGCAAAATCTTGAAACCAATAAGAAGATTAAATAAACTATTTCTTACAGCTACTCAACCCCCTAGTCAGTGGCCGACAAAAGGAGAAATAGCGTTTGAAAACGTATTTATGAAATATGGCCCTGAAGATCCTCCAGTATTGAGAAATCTCAATTTCGTAGTGCAACCTGGTTGGAAGGTAAATTCTTTGGTTATAAGATAGTTGTAGTTCTTTATTGAACCAATAACTGAAAATCATCATCATCTACTGAAAATCATACTTTCCGTTAACTTATTGACCCCATTGGGTCGGTCATATGTTAGCCTAAAATGCCCGCCTCAAATCTTTTTAACTAACTAAATTAAACTAAACTATTGTTTCTACGGAAATTTTGATAACACATATAAGACATAACTTGTATCTATTTACCTCCGTATATATTTTTTTCAATTAGAGTAAATGTGTCTGCATGATGACAAAAATAAACAAACACAAATGAAGCGTAAATTGGATATGCCAAATGCTGGATGTTTTTCGTAGCATTTTCCATTCGAACGTATCCCTCTTTATGGTCTGAGGGATAAAATGTCAAAATGGTGCACCTTCAGTTGCAACATAACTGAAAATTTATTAAACTAAGCGTCTACATTTATTTTTTATCCATTTTCAATAAAGTATTTATCTGAATTTAGAAAGAAAATAGTTGACAAAATGATTAAAATGGGTAATATGGAGGAAATGTCAGCAAATGATGCGTGGAATGAAATGGCGAGTACGATTAGGTGTGCGGCGAGAGATGTCATCGAAAAAAGGTAGATAAGGAAGCGTGGTGGTGGATTAAGAGTTTGCAGGAGGCTGTAAGGGAGAAGAAAGAAAAATTCAAAAACTGGCAAAATCTAGATGGTGATATTGAAAAGCTGAAAGAACTGAAAAAGATGGAATATACGAGTATGGAAAGTAAACAGAAAGCCAAACGAGCAGTCGCTGTGGCAAAAGCAAAGTCACAAAAAAAACTGTATAGAGTTCCGGAAGTCCTGATGGACAAATACAGACTGGCTAAAGAGAAAAAGCAAGATGCGAGGGATAAGGAGTGTAAAATGTATTAAGGATGAAGATGGAAAGTTATTAACTAGTGACAGACACATTATAGAACGTTGGGAAGGGTATTTTGAAAGATTGATGAATGAGGAAAATCATTGGAGTGGGGTGTTGGAAGATGTTCCAGTAAATGCGACTTTGGTGAATGAAGTAAGCATGGAAGAAGTGAAAAGTGCTATGGAGGGTATGAAGAATGTAAAAGCATTAGGGCCAGATTCCCATCTGGCCCCTACCATCTGATATCCTTACCAGTAGAAGGATGGAAGCTGTTAAAAGTGGATGGATGAAAGTAGCTAACTTTGTTCTTTATTATGTTGTCGCATGAAGAAACGATTCCTGATGAATGGTGTACCAGTTTATTGGTACCCGGTTTATTGGTTTTCTGACAAGCAATACGTTGGGATGGTATAGGCATGTTAGGAAAAGGGATGAAAGGCACATAACGAGAAAAGTTTTAGATATGAAAGTGAATGGATGTAGATGGAGGTCAACCTAAGAAAAGATAACAGGGGGTTGACAGACGAAATGTGTGAAGATCGAAGCAAGTGTGATAGGCTAACATGCTATGCCGACCCCACATGAAAGTGGAAACAGGAGACGGATGATGATGATGAATAAAGTATTGTTAACCATTCCTTATATGATAATACCCCACGATTTAAGTAGTTGAAGAATTTGTTTACGTTTTGTCTCTAAATTAGTAGAAATACGTTTTAGTATTTATTTTTCCGATTGTCTACCTTTTTTATTTATTTTATTTGTCTAGTTAGTAGACCAAGTCACCGTCAGCGCATTCAAAGTTTGTTACTAATGTTTCGCTAATTTCTGATTTAAGACACATTACCATGTATCCACTTTGTCAGTTATAAGAGTAAGAGGTTAGCCAGAAAAAGTATCAACCTACTAAATAGTTAATAAAGTAAAAGACGTTAACATACGAGTAATACGCGTACTTCTTTTTTCGTAAGTTCAACATTTTCATATTAAAATTGTTTAATTTTAAAGATAATCGTCAATAAGCGCCTACTCGAATAGAAGTACAAAGTTTGAAAAGATAAGATAATATTTTGCTATTCCTATGCAAATGACAATTGATATTAAGCAATGACATTGCATTTGTTTTCAGGTGGGTGTGGTGGGTCGCACCGGAGCGGGGAAGTCGTCGCTCATCTCAGCTCTCTTTCGCCTTACCGAAGTCGAAGGCAGTATTAAAATCGATGGTCTCAGCACACAAGATATTTCTAAGAAGGTAATTTAGGAACTCATTACTTGTCTGGACTATTGCATTATGCAACATGGATAGATCTGTTTACCCAGTATCGTACAATTTAGTAATTACTAGCTGTTTCCCGCAGCTCCGCCTGCGTCAAAAAGTAGCCTATGTTTGACACCGGGTCTTCAACTATATTCATACCAAATTTCATCAAAATCCCGTAAAAACGTATAGCATAACAGACAGACATACAAACAGACTTTCGCATTTATAATAATTGTATGGAAGTTTGAATGGATTAGTATGGTTAAATAAGTCATATAACTAAGACAAACTGTTTGTTGTTTTTACGTACATACATAAGTAATAGACGTCTTATCACTTCGTATATTTTTATGAAGTCTTGGCAAATACTCAGCTGATATGTTCTCAAACATTTTGTACTTCAATAATTAGATTAAATAATTTATCTTTATTTCCCTATCAGGAATTGAGGTCGAGGATTTCGATAATACCGCAAGAGCCGGTGTTGTTCTCCGCCACACTTCGTTACAACTTAGATCCATTCAACAACTACAGCGATGACGATATTTGGCGAGCTTTGGAACAGGTGGGTACTTAGTTGACATTTGTATCCAACATCTGTTTATCTTCGATATGTATATTGGTTAATCATAAAAGACATAATTATTTAAAAAGATATAAGTAAATTAGAGCTAGCATAATAGATATTCATGGAAGAAAAATGGGGTAGCTTTTTAAAGACAAAAAATATCGTTTAAAGTCCATTTTTTAGGTAAGATCAATTTATTTTGTAGGAGGTGGAGTTGACACGACAGGAGGGCAATTGCCAAATTACAAATAACTTTAACGTAATTGCCAAAACTAAAGCACGACCGAGAGGTTTACTTACTTACTAAGATGGTGCAGCGACCCCAAGTGAGTCTTGGCATCAGATAATAAGGAGTGCGAATTGGTTTTGGTAATTAGTTATCGTTATTTGATATTTGCAATCAGCGCGAATTTGTAGCGTAAGTTAAACACCAAGACGTTTGCTCCATTGCTTCCCCAGCTATCTTACTTAATGTTATTGTTTCAATTAATATATTTAGTCATCTTTACAAAATCGTCGTCAGAGCCTAGTTTATAAATAAGTACACCGTCTATAAACAGATAAGAACCTAAGTGAACTTAGGTTCTTAGCTCAGAATAATTCAAAAGGAACTGTAGTAATGTAAGGGCTAAGGTAAATGCATGCAATAATATCCTTCGACGCCTCACGTCCACCCAATGGGGAGCCTCACCTCACGTTTTGCGTACCAGTGCACTGGCACTTTGCTTTTCAGATGGCGAGTATGCCTGCCAAGCGTGGACGCGTTCCGCTCACGCGAAGGTTGTCAATGTGGCTCTTAATGAAACGTGCCGTTTAATTGCTGGTATTCTGAAACTTACGCCACTTGCACAATTATACCCTTTGGCGGGTATCGCACCCCCGAGTGTCCGTAGAGAGGTAGCCTGCGCTACCGAAAGGCATAAAATGCAGGATAACAGACACCCGCTTCACCAACATTCTCCACTGACTAAGCGCCTGAAGAGCAGACGTAGTTTTTACGCTACTGTCGGCCTTTGGATAAGGAGCCTGATCGTGCTCGATTAGATCTATGGGCAAAGAAATTCCCACCCACGACTTCACAGCTTCCTCTGGTGGAAAAACTGCCACCGGGGCGTCACCTTCCGAGGGCCGCGTGGAAGTCACTTAATAGGCTGCGATCAGGTCTGGGCCGCTGGTGTATGGAGAACAGGAAGAGGTGTCTGTCCAGCAGCGATAGGTGTGTTTGTAACGCAGTACAAACGATATCGTGCCCCAGCTGCCCTGCAGCATGTAGTGTGTAGTGCAGTGTGATTTGGCGGTGGCCTCTGACTCGGCCGTCGATGTTGCGTCTTACTGGGAGAAAGACTAACACCATATTCTCAAACGTTTCCTCAAACTCGACTCAACCTTACTCCAACTCATTGGTATGATTAGTCCTTGACTTAAGGAGATTCCTCATTGGAGGCGAGTATCGAACTGTCAAATATAAGATTTATCGAGAGGTACCTTTAGATGATTGATCTTGAAATGAAATGAAGTGGTTATAAATCAATTTTTTTGCCACTTTTTGCCGAGGTATCTACTTACGTTTTTCATTTTTACTCTATTCTTTTGTATTTTACAATTTTTGTACTTTGAAATGTAATTATAACCTGAGTCGTTCCTCATTGGAGTTCGCTCAAGCAACCAATCAAGAATGTATTTTTTAAGGAAAGTTGGAGGACTTCCTTACGTTGGAGGACTCCAATGAGTTTGATTGAAGGACGTCCATAATTTTATGTTTGAGTCTTACTAAGAAGCTCAGAATCAGTAGGTATGTTCCAAAGCACACATATAATCTTAGGATAATAATAATACTTTACAAAACGTATTTACTGTGGAATTAAAAATTACCCATTCGTACCCCACTTGACCCGAATGGGCAATAACGTCGTTATTTATCACTACGAAAATTAAGTCCGCATTGGTTCACTACTTGAAGATAGTTGCATTTCTTTTCATAGCCTTACTTCAAAGGAAGGATCGTATATTACTACAATGCTCAGTTATAAGAAGACTTTTTACTTTCTTTAATTGGATTAACTCATTTGACAGTTCTAAAAGGACACTTCCCAATAATTGCAGATATATTATTTTATAAGTAGATTCTTTTTAAAAATTTTAGATTCTTTGTTTTGTTTACATATGGGATCGGCTCTTGTTTTTGCAATTTGTACATTTGTGAAATTAATCATATAATACTTCAAGAATAAACATTTCTTATCTAAGTAGTTACCTTTTATCACTCTATTTGTGTGCAGTGACGTAGTTATTCTTAGCTTAAGAACTATCGTAATAATCTTATAATCACTCTCTCCCATCTACATCTACATTAAAAGCATTTTGAAAACTCGTTATACTAAATTCACCCCGAACATACTTACAACAGTGGAGAGTTTGATTCCTTACGACTAGTCAAGGTGTGTGTTACTAGTAAGATTGGTTTATTTATCGTATCTGGTCATAGTAGTCGCAGCAACTGGGCGGTTGAAGCGTCATCCTTGTATTATTTTGCTCTCAATTTTTACCCTAAATCTACGCGGTGAGGTGCGGTATCTGTTTCGATAGGGAGCGCGTGAGTTTCCGTCTGGTACGCTTAAAAAAAACATGACTACTATTTTTTCAGGTGGAACTTAAAGACGCAGTGCCTGCTCTAGATTTCAAGGTATCAGAAGGTGGCAGCAACTTTTCAGTTGGGCAGCGGCAACTGATTTGCTTGGCTCGAGCTGTGCTACGGTCGAATAAAATTCTAGTCATGGATGAAGCTACGGCTAATGTAGATCCTCAGTAAGTATGAAAAGTAAAAATAAGTATACCATTATTGTCAAGAGAAAGCCAACTTGCCAAAAATTTTAATCTTTCGTAATTACTAGTTATATAGGTAAACCCAGAATTTCTTTCATTTACTTTTTTCGACTTCTTTTGATTCAAAATTATTTATTGTTATTTTATTTACTTGGTATTTAATTTAACTTCAAGCAGAGTAATTCTAAGTGTAAACCCCAATATCATTGTACATTATTTTCTATTACTGACACAATTCTAATACGCAAAAATGTACGTTCATAAAAAAATAATTGCAAAAAGCCACGCAGGAAGTCACTATTATCAAAAAAATTCGATCTGAATCCTTAACCTAAATTAAACAAAGTAAACTAAACAGACGACACAAATACCTGAAATCATGCTTGAACCCAATCGATTGTTGCAGAACGGATGCGCTAATCCAGCAGACGATTCGTCGTGAATTCGCTTCTTGCACTGTACTGACGATAGCGCATAGACTGAACACCATCATGGACTCTGACAGAGTATTAGTGATGGACAAAGGGCAAGCGGTAGAATTCGACTATCCGTACCGGTTGCTCGCCAACCCTAAGAGTGTGTTCACCTTCATGGTCAGCGAGACGGGACAAAACATGAGCAAAGTCCTTCATGAAATAGCTAGGACTAAGTATTTCAATGATAATCCAGAAGCAAGGTAGTGATTAATTGCCTGTACATATTGCTTATACTCAATACTCCGTATTCTAAAAGTTTTGAACGTATTTCCTCATAGCAAATAAAATACCTCTTTTTTTAAATATCAAACAGATTTCTTAATGTAAGCATTTAAATTTAAGATTAAGTATTTTGTATTTTGTTCTAAAATAAAACATTTAATTGATGATGTTTATAAATTTCAATACACAATGCCCCTTTTCAAAAATACACACCAAAGCCGCCAACCAACCACTGCTGGTGGCTTCACTCATAGCAAAAAGCTGACACAACTGAAGAATCCAGAAGCGAGGTAGTGATCAATTGCCTGTATTGGTTATACTCAATACTCCGTATTCTAGTAGTTTTGAACTTATTCCTTTTTATTTAAATAACAAACAGATTTCTTAATGTAAGCATTTAAATTTAAGATTAAGTATTTTGTTATAAAATAAAAAAAAATATTCATGATGTTTATTAATTTCAATACACAATGCCCCTTTTCAACACTCACACCAAAGCCGCCAACCAACCACTGCTGGCGGCTTCACTCATTGCAAAAAGCTGACACAACTGAAGAATCCAGAAGCGAGGTAGTGATCAATTGCCTGTATTGGTTATACTCAATACTCCGTATTCTAGAAGTTTTGAACTTATTCCTTTTTTTAAAATATCAAACAGATTTCTTAATGTAAGCATTTAAATTTAAGATTAAGTATTTTGTTATAAAATAAAAAAAAAATATTCATGATGTTTATTAATTTCAATACACAATGTCCCTTTTCAACACTACACACCAAAGCCGCCAACCAACGACTGCTGGCGGCTTCACTCATTGCAAAAAGCTCACACAACTGAAGAATCCAGAAGCGAGGTAGTGATCAATTGCCTGTATTGGTTATACACAATGACCCTTTTCAACACTACACACCAAAGCCGCCAACCAACCACTTCTGGCGGCTTTACTCATTGCGAAAAGCTGACACAACTGAAGAACCATGTCGGCAAGCTCGCCCTGTGTGATCGATGGCTGCTGTTATGTATGCCCGTGCGTATTGGTTGTTGGCGGCTTGCGTACACAAGCACTCAGTTGCCCATCAAAGAACATCGAAACCCATTCGAAACCGCACACGAAAACGTTCCTTTCTCAATGTTGCCCGGCGACATTTGAAATTTCTTCCAGGTGATGGACATAAGGTATTTAATATATTATGTCCATGTTTCCAGGCTATTTGCAAAAAAAATATAAAAATAAACCGCCCCCATTGAGACAGGAATGTTTCTATCGATGATCTTTGCCGCCCTCGTACCACAGACAACATTATCTATGCTTTCGTCCTGGAGGTAATAAGGACCCGTCGGCACAACTCATCCCGTGGCCTTCACTTAAAAATACACAGATCTAGAAAATATTTCTATAGCTTTCCTTTTTTAAAAACAATAAATACGTGATTGACAGAATATGGCATCTTTTTTACATTCCATCCTATCAAAAAATGCTCGCAACATGTAATCCAACTCGTTCAAACTCTAAAATTTTTTGATCTTTTAATCATGAGCACCCGTTGCTGTAGTTACAGATGCCGTACTTCAATATTCAATAACCCACATGTGCTCTACATCACCCTGATGTTAGGGTTGATCATTCTGTACCTTTCCTGGAGCTTGTATTCTTGTATGGTTTGTCAGCGCTGATAAACTTTGGGATAAAATAAAAGTAAGTACCTAGCTAGCAGCTTAATGAGCGCACTGTTAGACCTATTGAATTATTGTCCGACCTTCCTATCTATCAGTGGATTTATATGTAAGCGACTGCCTTCGATATCCTTTCTTATGGGTGAAACCATCGAAATACTGTCCATCACTTGCTAGCCATTAACAGGATTTTGTTATTTAGATGATAATATTTACCCTCCCTTCGAAACTAATGTTGCGAGCTTTCATATTTCAATACTGAAACGATTTTGAAGATATTTTGTAAAAATAGATTCACCTCCGCGGAATCCGTATTTGGTTCTTAACAATTGATTTTTTATTGTTATCTAGTTTGCAGCAAGCGAAGGGTTATAGTTTAGAAAAAGAAAAACAAATCGATAGCTAGTATTATATAAATCTAGCATGTACAGAAACTAGCTTCTAGTTCCGTCGAGAAAAATATGAATTTAATCAATAAAAACATCGCGTGCTTGCTTCCACAAACCGAGCCGCATAAAAATGCACAGACACGAATATTTTGTTTCATCCGCGTTTACATTTATTTCATAATTTTATTGAGAACAGAATAAACATAAAGTTGCCATTCAGACCGACGTTTTTCAATACAAACCTCGTGCCAACTGAAAATCATACAGCTTTTTATATAGTCCGAGCGTGTTTCCTATGGATAGTCATGGTTCTAAATGTAGTGTACTGTTACACTACCTCAAGACTTTTTCACAGTCACGTGGCTAAGTTATGGGTTTTGTATTAATTTCTAAGTTAATTATTCGTTCTACTTTATTATCCGCAAGAGACACTAAATTATCATACTAAGTTGCAAGTAGCCAAGACGCGATTGCCGCCGTTTAGTTATTATTATTATGGAGCGACTACATGGGTGGGTCATGTTACTGTTGGTCTGGTTTCCCTGTATAAGGGGTTACGGAGGTCAGACGATGTCGCTCCATTGTGATAACCAGTGCCGCCAAATCTAGGACCATGATTTACAGCGCAAGCTGACGACACAACTAGGAATACACGCTAGGATGAATAAGATAATAGAGCGACTACATCTCACAACTATAACTCTTTTTAACGAAAATCTAGTCCAGTAGACTAGCCATATGCTCCAGGTGCTGTATCATTATTAGTTTTCAGATTGCCTTAAGGCATTTCACACATCCAAACGACTGCCATTTAGCCATCATGAACCAATTGGGCCAACAGCAACGTGGTCCAAATCTCAACTTAAAATAGGACTGTCACTGGTAGCGACCCATCCAATTAAGGCCACGCTCGCTACTTATATATAATCCATCCTTACTTCCATACTTTGCATACCAACGTTATAAATGTGAATCGATGTATGTCAGACGCGTTCACGACTAACCCGTTAACCCGATTACGTTAAAATTTGATATGGTTTAAGATCCGCGGTCAAACAGAGGCTATTTTTTAAAATCAACCCGGGCTGCAATGGTGATTAAAAGTTTGTATAAAAACTTTTAAAAGATGCTTTTAACTGCAGTCACAGCCGCAGACAGCTAATACCCTTAGGCCGCCATCGAAACTGCTGGTTCGTAACTAGTTGAGAAGGAGGATAAAAATATATCCAACCTTAGACTATAGATTTAATAGACGGGAAATGCGAAAGAGAAATATATAGGATATGCGTATGTTAGAATGAGATAGAGAGCGAGACCATTTCATATACACAATAATGTCCCATAGCGGCCTTACGAATTTCTCGTCAAAAACAAATATTTTAATTACAAACAAAGTAGTAAGTTTTAAAAAAGTGTTCAGTAGAAGCGCATAATAATGGTTTCATGTACAGTGCCTAAATGTAACTCGAGTAACAAATAAAACCCACATAATTTCACATTTTACAATTAAGTACCACCAAAGTTTATCACTGTATAAATCCATGATTTCATAATTGTTTCAATAGTTTTTCCGCACTAATATATGAGAAATATCATGTAGTTTTATCATATGATTGTGTAAGATGCATTAGTTCAAATTTAGATAAAAATAAATACGTGAATTTTTACAAGTTTAGGGATTGACATCGATGCTGTCAAACATCATATCCATAGTATTGCACCCAAACGCTAACGGTATCAAACGTACCTATATATTTAAAATTCAGCAATCCGACACGATTTATGAAAAAAAGTCCGCTACGAACGCGGGTAATGATTCTCGCGTCTCTAAAATAAGTCGAATTCGAGATTTCTCGAAAAAACTCTCACGCCTTTATGGCTGATTTACACACCATACAGTGCGGCGATCCAGTGCTTTTACGGACACGAAATCCACGCCACACACACAAACAATTTACTCACACATATAAATGATTGTTTGTATGTGTGTGTCCGTGAAAGCCCTGGATCGCCGCACTGGATCGTGTGTAAACCAGCCTTTAGAGATAAAGTCTAATTTGAGATATCGCGAAAAAACATGGCGGATTTCTACTGAAAACCCCGTGTTCGTATTCTCATTCATCTCTCGTAATTGTAATATTACAATTTCTATTAAATACCCACGTTTTGACAGAGCACACATGTATGACACACACACACACCAACAGTTTTCAAATTGGTCTCGTTTCTTTTACTGATCAGCCAATCTATCGACGTAGTCAAAAAAAATCTAAATCTATGTATCCAACAATTCAGAAAGAAAACCTCTATGAATTAAAAATTAAGATTCAATGGCGCTGTCATAAAATCAGTCATGACGTTAAGAGAATAATATGATTTTATTTTACAGCAGTGCAAATTATCAAATAACTGAAACGAAATGGAATCAATAAAATAAACTAGTTGAAGATGCAGTCAAAATAAAAAATGCGCTGTTGTGATAATTGCAGTGACGACAATTTGGAGACGTTCGTTGACACACACAAGAAACAGACACTATTTTTCGCATTAGCGGTGATGATTATCTTCCTTAGCTATCGCTTGTACAGATGCTATCACCCAAGAAGGAGGCTTCTATGTTGGTAGATAATACGGTTAGTCATTCATACTTCCATATCCATACTAAGTGCGAAAGTCCGCTGAATGGATTTTAATGAAATTTGGTATGAATATAGTTGAAAACCCGGGGCTACTTTTTGGCGCAGGCGGAGAAAACAGCTAGTTTAAAATAAATTAGATGATTTACTTCAACGACTTTTATTCGGTGGAATACCAATACTTCATTACTAATTCTTGAACTATGAGATTAGTACAAAATGCATAGATATAGTTTATTATCATTTATTTTCATATCATGTTCCAGTTTTCTTAAACAAATAACTCAGTACTACTATATTATTCATTTAAAACAGTAATAAAAAGTGTATTAATTAAATGCTCATCAAATAGCCCTATATCCATATCCATACTAATATTATAAATGCGAAAGTCTAAGTGTCTGTCTATCTGTCTGTCTGTCTGTTAGATTTCACGGCCAAACCGCTTAACGCATTTTGATGAAATTTGGTATGAATATTGTTGAAGACCCGGGGTAAAACATAGGCTACTTTTTGACTCAGGCGGAGCTGCGGGAAAAAGCTAGCTTTCAATACTTTAACAATGTCATTTTCAGCTCTGGCCTTACATTATTAATTCGATTCTTAAATCTTTGTAATTACGAAGACTTTTAATATTTAAATATTATTATGCATATTTGTGTATCAGCAATTTTTATTTCTCTATGTGATTATGTGTTCTTTTTATACAATAAAATAATTCAAACAAAGTACCTACTTAGTATACAATTCTAAGTAATTATCTAAGTACTATTAGATAAAGTACATGGTTACACAAACAAACACTTATACGTGCAGTTGGCGACGACGTTTTAAATGAATGTAACTGTCCTATTTGAACAACATATACATATTACATTTATCATCTTGCGTTTTCTTTCAGATTATTCTGGAAGAAGCTTTCCTTGGCTATTTCATAAAGTTGTGCGCTAGTCTTTTCACCGGTTTCCCGAACCATGGAGGAAAATATACTATTTGGGTCTGATAGCAAAATATGAGGATGATCAAACTCCATCGCCTGGCCTGCACTCATTACGAGCACACGATCCGAATCCATTATGGTGTTTAGACGATGGGCGATTGTCAATACTGTACACGAAGAGAACTGACGACGAATCGTCTGCTGAATAAAGCTGTCAGTCCTGCGGAAATAAAAAAATAATACATTCGAGACAAAATTAAAAGAAATATTTAAAACAATAAGGAATTGTATCTCAAAAATCTTACTGAGGATCGACGTTAGCTGTGGCTTCGTCCATGATCAATATTTTGTTAGATCTGAGCACAGCGCGCGCGAGACACATCAGTTGTCTTTGACCTACGGAGAAGTTGGATCCCCCTTCAGTAACTTTAAAATCAAGTGAAGGAACTGCAGACTTCATGTCAACCTAAAAAAATGAAAAATTATGAATAAATCGCATACTAAAAAAAAGCAATATTTATGAGTATCTAGTTATTATTTTATCAACCTGTTCTAGCGCCCTCCAAAGATCGTCGTCACTATAAATATCGAAGGGATCCAAATTGTATCTGATTGTAGCCGAGAACAAAACCGGTTCTTGTGGTATGATGGAAATTTTTGATCGGAGCTCCTGAAAATTAAAATGTGTGTTATGTATATGAATGAAGCCTCTCGTAGAAATCTGAGATGTAGCTCAGACTGGTGTTGACAAAGTTTTTCCTCGTCGACCAAGTCAGTTGAAACGGAACGCAATTCTATTTCTACGAGTATACAGTCCTCATAAAATTAGAATTTTGTAAATAAAATATCTTTGATAGCCATCGTTAAGTAATAGTCAAACACAGCAAAAAATATAAATCTATGCTCAACAGTTTTTCAAAGACAAGACGTTTGATGTGTTTATTATTGTTTGGGAAGAATTATCTTTGGTAGGGATATATGTGTTTAATATGTCGTCTATTATGTTTCTAAAAATTACCTGTCTTCCTACAAGTGAAGTATCTATGCCATCGATAGATATCGTTCCATCTATCGTATATGCAAATCGGAATATCGCTGATATGAGGGACGATTTCCCTGCTCCAGTTCTGCCCACGATTCCTACCTGTAAATAAATATAACATTTAATCCCGATCCGAAATTCCCTATTGGCGCAATTTATTTATTATACAATGTACACTTCTTAAGAGCCGTTACGCACTGTTGACTGGTTGCCAGCTACTCAGTCTCTCGGTAACCAAACATAGGCAACTCGGGCCGGCGACCAGCAGTCGCTTGTGCCTCTTATTCCCACTAGTTCTGTTGAGTAGTTGGGTAAACTAACTAGTGAGACTTAGTGATTCCCACTAGTTCGAGTATGTTGACTTTCAGACTAAACGAGCCCTAAATTTTTACATAAGGTGTATTTTTTTTATCTTATCTTTAAAACATGTATGAAACAAATGAATGAAAGTGTAGAAAACAAATGAATGTCGTAAAAACAAGTGATGTGCACAGAAGTAACCAACATAACTATAAGAATAACGGGCTCGTGCATCGCCGATTCACCAGGGCAACTGGCATCAAGTGCGTGAATACCCATTTAAACTATAGAAACTGTCGCCGGCGAATAGTCGACAGTGCGTAATAGTCCTAATTTTAATGGATGTAATTGGTGGAAGAACGGTTCCGGTTAGTCTCACCTTCCATCCACTCTGTACTACAATGTTTAAATCTTTGAGCACCGGTTCCTCGGCTGGGTCGTAACGTAAGTATACGTGTTGGAACTCTATGTTACCCGCTGTAGGCCAATGCGCGGGCGCATTTATTTCTGTAAAAGTAGTATATTATAAAAGTATAAGGGTTACAAGGTCAATTGACTGTAAAATCCACACGATTATCAATCATTAAAATTATTAAAATCTACGAGTTGTAGAAGTAAATAATAAAGCTGTATTGACTTCATTGCGTCTTTTGAGCGAAGAGATATGTTGTATTTTAGTAATGATAAAAACAACAAAATGTCTTTCCACATCTCCACGATAAAGTGATGATTTTCATAATCCTGTTAAAATTATTAAATTAAAACGTAACGTTTAAAAGTCATTGAGAACAATTGATAGATACGTTAATGTTATTACTGTTAAGATGAGGAAGCACATAACTGATCGATTGAATCAATGGTGCAGTGACTGATACCAAAAGAGATTTTACAAGCTTTTGACCGCGGCCTTGCGCACTTAAAAAAAAGGACATGACGTACTACTTGTACCGCATGCGAGCGTCGTGCTCAGCGGCAACAAACATGGCTCTCATTACTCCGTGATCGTCAGCTACTTACTGCCTTCGAAGAGGTTGGGTTCGGTCTCGATGCGAGTGTACTCGAGCACTCGCTCTACGCTCGTCAGCTGAGCTATAAACTCCACCAGCATGCGTGCGCCGTGCTGCAACATGGCCGTCAGCGTGTTACTCTGCGTGACTGCCAACCCTACACTACCCACTGCTATTGCGTCTCCTGTGTCAAACACATAAATAATTTATAAGACAAATCTCTCTTTAGCTTTATAATATTATAAATATAGATGTTTCAATCCATTTTATTTCTGTGATATAGAAAAATACATTATTTGTTCCAGTCGTAAAGAAAACCCACAAGATCATGGTGAAAACGCCTAGACTACTTGACCTACTTGACTATGTTGGTTTAAGGCAGAAGTAAAAAACGATAATAACTCTACAACATTAACTATATTATCATTTCATAACAGGTTGATAAACTGAAAATAGCAATAATACAACAAGTGTATAGGCACATATTATTTGTGCACTTAACGGCGATTTCTTTGTTGTCGTCTCTATACTTACATAAGTGCATTTTAAGGTCAAAGTCTATAAAGTTTTATAAACGCTATGTTAAAATACGAAAAATAAAATAAATTTCATAATGGGTAAATTTCGAATACACGTTGAAACCGTTCACTCGAATTAACTGTATAGAAACCAAAATTATAAAATATGGTATCTAATTCCTATTAGTATGACTAATGATTATAAATTGTCATTGAATGGTTCTACTGTGGAAAAAATCAATTTGTACGTACCAAAATCGAGATATAAGAAAACGAATATCACGCAGCTAAGGTAGACCAGGCACATCGTGTCCAGGTAAAATCCGAATGCGGATCCACCTCCCAGGTAGCCGTTCCATGCAGCTGTGTGCAAGTCCTGCCAGACAAAAATCTCCGTTTAGTTGTTTTGTATTGCACAAACAAAAGGTTCGTTTTGTTCAACGTTTTTGCAAAGAAAAATAAAAGTTGCAGACTCTTGTGTTGAAGTTTTACTCTATTTAGCGAACAGAATTAAGTATATATCCTGAATTGCAGTTTAAAACTCGATCAGGATTCTTAATTTATCATTACATCAAACATTAATTTTCACAAAACACGTTCGTAGAACTGTAGCAGGATTTCGTAGCCTAATTACTTAGCTAGACTGCGTAGTTGTTGGCGTAGCAGGTGCTCGTAGATGTCCTTGCATAATTTCGTAGGTTTAATTTGTGTGTAGCACGTTATCGTCTTTATATGAAACAATACGGTTTATGCATGTTTGTCTTAAAGGGTTCCTATTATATTCGTCAAATGGCATACAAACTTGATATTAATATTACTTTCATTTAATAATATACTAAAAATTTAATAAATCTATGCATTACAAAGTTAGTTGACTGGTAGTTAAGGCCTACTATTACGTCATATGAAATATAAACTACAATAAACCGTATTAAAATAGTTTAATTTGATGTAAACTTAATATATTTGGATAATAAATACTGAAATGATGATAACTTATGTTTATTGCTTTACCTGATGGGTGTCGAAATCCGCAATAAGCCTGTGCTGCGCTCCTGCCGACCTGATGGTGGCAATGCCGTTCAGTGAAGAAGTCACCATGCCGAACACTGGACTCTTTGCTGCAAAATAGTGTGGTATTTGAAAATTTGGTACACAGATAAGTAAAATCAACATTTTTTTATTCATTTATTTACCAAATACATTTACATATTTTTTTAGCATAATAACAATATAAACTATGAGGTTTTTTGTATTTAGATGTTTGACTCGTGTCTCCACATATAATCTCGGTCTCATAGTCCCACTAGCTTTGGGTTCATAGTTCCACTTTCAATTAAAAAATAAATATATAAATAATGAAATGCAAGTTCTGGAGAAAATTTAATATGGCTTAAGTACCTATTTTGATTATTCACGATATCAAGATAACAATATGTCAAGGAAGGCCTATAAAAATTGTAAGATATATTGACAGCTATCTGTTTCCTGCAGCTCCGCTTGCGTCAAAAAGTAACTGATGTTTGACCCCGGCTCTTCAACTATATTCATAACAAATTTCATGAAAATCCGTTCAGTGGTTTGGCCATGAAAGCGTAACAGACAGACTTTCACACTAATAATATTATTAGCATCCCGTCCCGACTTCGCCCAGGCATATAGCCTTCCTCTATAAATAGGCTATCAAACACTAAAATAATTTTTCAAATCGGAGATTTCCTGAGATTATCGCGTTCAAACCAACTTTAACTTTCAGCTTTTGTAATATTAGTATAGATAGTTAGTATGGAAGTATGGATATGGATTTTGTAGTTCCGGAGATAAAAATATCGCAAACCAGTTTCTATTGTTTCCTACAAGAACTTGCAACGTTTTTCTTGACACCTGACATTCAAGAAACAATTTCAGCTTCACGAGTATACGCCTCAGTTGCGATATCTGCACAATTCAAGTTGTAACTTGGTAACACGTTGTTATAAAAGTAGGTCGTCAGATTAAACCCATATATTATAGCCTTAAAATGATTGTTTGACTTTTATTACCTAGCATTCGCAAATTACTATTTTCCAACTGCTCCCTACTTGATTTATTACTGCAGTCGGAAAATGAATCTATTATGTGTTAGCTTAGCCATCAAGCCTTAAGTATTTTATAGTTCTTTGCCACAGAATTTCTAGTGTTAGCTTATCCTTAAACTCAATTCTAGTAAAATACAGCCTGAAAACAACTATTATTGGATTTTATTCTTAGTCTTGTTGTTTTTAAAGTTTTGCCAAACTTACTCGTTCCTTCCAGCCTTTTCACTCCCTGAGCAGTCTTCATGTAGATTTTGACGAAGAAGAAGAATAAAATTAGGAGAGCCGCCGAAGGAATGAGAGTCCAGTACAATGCTATAGCATTCAATACCAGGATGGCGAGCAGCGTGCTGTAGATTTGGAACACGTCCAATAGTGTTCGAGGCAATATTTCGTCGAGAGCGCCCATGTCCTTTGTGAAACGATTGAGAATTCGGCCTGAAACATTTAAAATGATGTATACTCTGTTAATAAATTATTATAGAATAGTAGAGTATCGACTAGTTTTTATTTAAACAAATAATTAAGGTAAATTAAGAGACAGCGCAGACTAAGATGACCGCAGCGGAGGGCTTTTTTTGATCGAGCACTCGGAAATGAACTTTAAAACTATTAAAATAAAGTGCATACATGCTTGAACATGACAAAAAATGCTCGCGCGTCCTCGAGGATATGTGGGTAGCCCCCCAGTGCGCGGGGGCGCACTTTATAGGAATATAGAAAAACCCTCTCCACTGCGCTCCTCTTGGTCTAAAAACATAATATTTTTTTACACAATTATGCACATAACGTATTCATTACTTTATAACATAACACTACCTTTCATTATATTGCCATATCTTGAAAAACGCAATTTATTTTGTATCTTACCTGAGGAGCTGGTATCAAAGAACCTCATGATACCCTTTGTCATGGTGGAAAACATCCGATTGTGCAGATTCTTAGAGGCAGAGACGCATAAGCTAACAAATGGAAGGACTCTAAAATGCGTCAAAAGAATACAGGATGCCACGAGACAGCTGTGGATGATGATGTACTGTTCTGTGGTGAAGGACCCTACTTGGACATCTAGACCTGGATCTGTAAATATAAAACTTTGACAACTTTTAAACTAACGCACTGCATTTTAACACGTTAAACTTTAATGACCTGACATAACAAAAAAAATCTAGTATTTTTCAGACCATCGGCGTTGAAAGACTTAAAACTAATTATTTGGCTGAATAAAGTATGGCGGTGTAGGTACTCCTAAACATCATATACGTATACCATTTTCTTTCGATAAATACCAAATTGCTCTTTTGCTCCAAAAAAATTTTTTCACGAACTATAAAAATACTCCAGGTAGAGCATACAAGAAATGTGATGTATAACAGTATAGTATTAGTAGAGATAAAGTATTATAATTATTAGTAGGAAAATATTGTCATGTTTTTTTGTGTAAAATAAACATGACAATTGTGTATAACAGTTAAGTAGGTATTGGTTAAAAAGGTTTATTAAACTATCTATTACAAAAATACGTAAAAAGTGATATTTCTAACTAAAGCCGTGAAGCTTTATTTAGAAGTGTTAATGAAATGTACGAACATTTTATATACGCGTTTGCTTTTTTGTTTGTTGACCAGGTACATTAAAAAATGCCGAAGCTCTAGAACTCCCTTTTTAAAAAAGATTGATGTAGGTATTTATTTATTTAATCTAAATTCAAAGTCATATTGGACGAACTCTTCTTTTAATTATATTCTATATTGATGATTAAAGCTCTAATGAAACTGCTTGAGAAAATATTTACAAGGCATAAAAATGGGTTGAATGGCTTTCAGAAAAGATAGTACGGCCGTGTCCCCTTGTTTTTTTTTCACTACCGTACTCCTATTTATTGAATACCATAAATACATAAAAACCTAACACACTCACCCATATCTTCTCCACCTAATCCATCTTCATAAATGGCCATCTGGTTGGACCTGAAAATTACATTTATTAACAAAAAAAATTATAATAATAAAATAAAATAAAAATTTACTTTTAATAAATAATAAGTAGTAAGTCTTTTGTATGAACACATATATCATGAGTCAACGTAACTATCTTTTTTTTCTTTGACGCTGCTTGTTGCATGAAAAACATTAACTTTAAAATAGCTCGTCATACATCCAGGTCCATTACATTTATGGCTGGTTAATACGCAAATCAGCTAGAGTTACAAAACTTTATTATGTTAAATCACGAACCAGAAGCTGACCCAATAGTCCACGGCTGCCCCACTGCCTGCAGCCAGTAACACCATAAACACGGTAAACATGATAAAGAACATATTTCCCCCAGACTTGAAATAGGCACTGACGACCTCCCAGCGAAGGTTCCCAGACTGCCGTTCCTCTTCTTTGATTTTCTGTGCTTCGAACTCTTTCGGTGGTTCTGTCTCGATGACGGACGATTGAGTTCTTAAAAGTTTTGGTCTTTCTTTGTCTTCAGCGCTCTGAAACATATTGATGTTGGAATATACACTACATCTACTACATCAAAGCGAACTAAGTATTTTGTAAACACAGGTGATGAAGGGATGTGTCGAAGCCGCCTGTTGGCCTCTAAACTGACCTTATGACACCGACATCAACATGTCATCCGAAGCACGGAATCATCTTCCTTATCAGTCAATCAGTCTATTCAAGTAAGTAAAAGCTTATTACAAACGCGTAACCACAAGACAAATGAGGCAGTCAAAACTAACAACTTTTCAATTATAACTGTATAGATATTCGTCATTATTTTATATAGGTTAATCAATCGAATATGTTCACCCTGGTGTCAGAGTTGTTCGGAACCTCCTGACGTGGTTCCTTTTGACGACAACCAGATGGCAGCCGGGACCGAGGGCTTAATGTGTCTTCCGAAGCACGGAATCACCTTAATAGATATTTTTTTAGAAAATAAATCTAGACTACGGAGACAGTTAACTAAAACTATACATAAACTTACCACTCCTGAGCCCACACTCTCGTTGTCCTTGTCTTTGCCCTCCTGCAGCACAGTCAACAACATGGCAAACTCTTTCCCAGTAGATGCCAGTTCGTCAAAAGTGCCCATGTTCTCCACTCGACCCTTTGTAGAAATGTACACAAGTTTAATTTGATATTTATGTCCACTCTATATTTTTTAAATATGCATTTCGTATTGAATTAAAATCGCACATTATACTTTATTAGTACTAAGAGTTGCTCTGTGTCGGTAGTTTCTTTCCAAATAGTTATTCTCCTGCTAACTTTAAGAGAAAAAAAAATAGGTATCGTATCGTAGGTATCAGAATGTAAAAGGCAAGTACATATATGTGCAAACGAAAACAGTTGCTTAATATTTGTGTTTGATAAACATTAATTAATAATGTTTTTAGTTAAACTACTTAGTTTAACGAAATGATGACCATTATACAAAATATATCCATACTTAAAATATATTTGGTAGGTACTTACTTATTACTGACATCCCAGATTATAGCTAATTGATACATTGTACAAAAGGCGAATTAAGAAACATACCTCATTCAAGACGATAATATAATCTGCATCCTTGAGGAAGTGAATCTGATGCGTGACGAGAACTCGCGTGCGCCCGCGCAAGTATCCGTTGATACAGCCCTCAAACAACTGCCTGCCCACGTTAGCGTCCACCGCCGACAATGGATCGTCCAGAAGGTACACATCCGACTAAACATAAGAGGAAAGAGAGAAATAAATAATTACATTAATATTTAATTGATTTGTCTGTGGTTTACATAATTCCGTGTTAAAATAAATAAAGCTAGGTTGTTACGCTATGATTCGGTACTACAGAAACTATCGGCAAACTACAAAGAGATTGTATTGCGAAAAGTCTCTGAAACCGGGCAAAAGAAACTTTTTTTAAATAGCATTTAGGTTCTATTTCAAACCCTGAATGTAAAATCAATTCAATATTTTATTATATTTTATAACTAAGAAATGAAAATGTGGTTAGATACAACTTGGTTTCGTTATTGCTTAGTGTGGTGTTTATTAATCTGTTCACACAAACAACGAACAAATAAAACTACTCCAAATGGAGTTAAACATGAAAAATGCAATATGAACGTAACGATTTCATTTGGTTTATGAAGTTTCTGTTCGGACAACAAGTAAGAAACCAATTACCCACCTCCCTGTAGACGGCGCGCGCCAAATTGATTCGGGCGCGCTGCCCTCCCGACAGGGAGACTCCTCGCTCGCCCACCAATGATTGGTCCCCATACGGGAATTGCAGAAAGTCCTTCTCTAGTGCACATGCTTTGCAAACCTGAGACAAAATTTATAGCTGTTATGTATCTTTAAACTTATGTTCCAAGGGGTAGGCAGAGACCCTATTGCTTTTTATACTAGAAACACATTTGATGATTCTAACGGACCTTTCTAGCTTCGTCTATACGATATGAATAACTCTCATCATAAGTAGTTATTTTTCAAATAGCTACCTATGCTTACCTACTTGTACTTAGAAATCTCTATCAAAAACTAAATGCAAACTACAAAATTTCAAGTGGTTTATCGGAACTAAGTTATAATTAATACTGTTAATATTTACACAAATATCACAAATAAAAATAGTCATCCAACGTGCCGCAGGGACGCAACGTGCCTAGGATTACTGGCTGCTTTTCCTCTTTTACCTAGGTATTCTAAAAATATTAAAACTTACCCTTCTATATTTTTGAACATCATAGGACATTCCAAAGAGAATATTTTCTCTAACCGTGCCCGGAAACAGCCACGCCTCTTGGCTTGCATATGAAATGTTTCCTTGAACTGTGACGCTTCCGGACGCCGGGGGAAGCTCTTTTAAAAGCAGTTGCAGTATAGAAGACTGTTTGAAAGAAGAAAAATAATTTCAATGTAGGCACTTTTATTAACTTACTTAATAGCCTGCGAATAAAGAGACAAATAAAAGAAATTCAACATTTTCTTCTGCGAGGTTTTCGCGGTTCGGTAACTGTTCTACGTATTATTTCTAGATATTTATTAAATGATAAAATCTTGGAAGGCCCTACTTTTTACTTAAGTCTCCAGCAAAAGAGGTTAAAGAATAGCACAGAATGTTTTAAACACTCGTACAAAGTTGACTGCAAACAAAAATTATACTATGTTTTTATCTTCTGTTGTTCCAGCTTCAGAATAATCTTTGCTGTAAAATATAACAACATTATAACTTCAGTAGCTCAGCTAGTTAGATGCATACTAAAGTCACATGGGAAGTAAATAGTTTAATTTTTATATGTTTTGTCTCGAAAATTGATATTGAAAAGTAATTAAGTTTGATGGTTACCTTTCCAGAGCCGACAGATCCAATAATAGCGCACAGCTTGCCCCGGCGCAGCCTGAAGGAGATGTTCTTCAGTGCCAGCATGTTGGGGTCGCCGGTCCAGCTGGCAGACACATCGCGGACCTCCACGGCGAACTCGCTGGGGACCGACAGGCTTCGACGGAATTTATTACCATGATTCACACCTGGATGAGATGGTAGAAAATTTGTTAATCGAGGAAAATGTGTCCGCTAGGAGTGATCTTAGTCATTTTAGAATCGTGTATATTATGAATGAGTTTATTTTAGAATCCCTATCGATCGTTCAGACCCGCAGGATGTGCCCTAGTTGGCCGGTTTTTTGTTAGAGGACCTGTGAGACGAGAACGTGGCCAAGCGGAAGTGGCCAGCAAAAAGTACTCATTCATTTTCCATTCATCAAATTCCATTGTGACTAGAGAAGAAGTAGGAGAAAATAGGTAATTTTAAAAAACAGTATTTAAAATGTTGAATGAATACCTCAATCATAATAGGTTCACAGCTGAACACGCTCTAGCACCTTAGGTACGTTACATAACACTGGTGGGTGTTGATCAGACGGCATCCAACGTTTTCCTGCGACTATGACTAGATGTGCGACTGGTACGGGGGGTAAACTTTTTTAATATATCTAATTATTTTCTCGGGAGAAATTGCTAAAATTGTGAGTGACGTATGAGTATAAATGTGTATAGATAGACAGTCAGCATAGGGGTTTTATGTAAAAATAAATTTATTTATTATAGCGTAAGTACTTCTTTTCGAGTCGGTTTGATTTTCGTGCTGAAATATTAAAGTATTAAGCAGAGCTTTGCAGTCCATAGTGTCCATTTCGCCAAATATTTTACTTTTAGTGGATGCTTAGAATTCTAAATGTAATACAGTACAGTGTTATTCAGTTTAATTTGTTGAGTAAGGTTAGGCTCCCAGGCAATGAAAATCCTTGCCTGGATTTAAATTTAAAATAAATGTAAGTCCTTCACAAAGTATATTTACAAATACGCATTTATAATCTGATCAGACGTTGTTTGTTTAAAATATCGAGATATTTATCTACCTCAGATATCCACCTACTTAAAAGGTAGATGATCTAATTATCACAGGATTAAATTTTAAGTCATATTAAGATATCACCGCTTACCATTAGCAAATACTGCTTCGGAATTACGGTGATAAGACAAGGGCGTGACTGTTTTATCGGGGCCGTCTGAGTGATTCAGATTTTTGAACAGCCGAGCGCCCGGCGGCGCCTCCATGTCCGCTGCCAAGTCGGGCCTGTCCTCTGAAAATTAAAAAGCAGGGTTTGGCAACCACTAGCCATTTGGATTCTTGTGTAACTTGTAATGTTACCAGATTTGGTGAAAATTTTACGAAAGTTATGCAGCTGTGGGTAACACAATAAGTGGTCAAGTGTCGTGTCAAGCCACGCGCAATGTAGGGTCCGTAGTAGTCCCAATAACAAAAAATTTAAACTTAAAGCACACCTACATATTGTCCTTTAGCAGATGTAACAAGAAGCTCGGGAATGAGAACCGAGCGCGGCGCGCTTTTTTTAATCCATGATTTTAATGGATTGTCATATTACATGTTTTTAAATATTACTCGTAAACTATTATAAGCTTTACGGCAGTGATCATTTTCCTTTGAAATTCATTTAATTTACTACTGTCATGAATTTTATCAGGTGTCCAAATACAACGGTTTTCCCAGACGGGGATGGGGACACTTATGGGACTCTCCTTTGTTAAAACGATCCTCTTTAAAGCTAAATATCTCGTAAACGAAACCGTAAATCGAAAAACACTTTGAGAGTACTCAGTGTTTTTTAGAGACCTATTAAATGATACCCTACACAAATGGAAAGTAGAAAAAAAAAATTTCAAACCCTACTTTACATGTAAAAATATATATCATAATTTTATTTCACAGTTCGCTCTGCGTTAGTAATATGCATAGGCATACCAAATTTTAGCTCTCTAGGTCTAATAGTCTTTGAAAAAAACATAAGACAGACATGACGAAACTATAAGGGTTCCTTGTGTTTACTACGGAACCCTAAAAATGACGTCTACGACAGAATGACGCCCGCCACTTCTTCAATCATAGCCATAGTTTTAGTTATTGGTTGGTTACAGAGATACAAAGCGCATATAAAAAATAGCAAACTTGTCAGCTATCTAAAATTAGATTCCTTCATCAAAGATTGACATCCTAAGATGATCAGTCAGTGATCTTTTTAATTTTAAATTTAACTTAATTGAATAAACATTGTATCATGTACGTAGAAGGATGCCATAAAACCATTATACATATTCCGAGTTCCGGCTTTAGTAATTCTATAGGATGTTAATGAGAAATAACAGATTTTTAGTAAGCACTTACTAAGTAATAAAAACTCCTGAACTCTTTTGATAGACACAAGTAACTCAGCTGTGAAAGTGACCACCAGCGGTAAAAACAACGTTATGTTTATTTGAGCAGCACTTATGAACTGTTGTAGAGGATATATCTGAAAATTGTATAATAATTAATTTTGTTTATTTATGCAATAGTTACACCAACATTAGATACACGCAACCATGATAAAAATAAATTTTAAACGTAATTATGCTAATGTGGATGCCAAAAATCATTAAAACCGAATAAATACTTTCTCAAAGGTGTACACAACATTAATAACATTATAAAGATATACAAATGGCTGGATTAATTCAAACTAACAAAAAATACACTTGAAGTGTCCTTAGCAAAACCAGTTTTTTATGCTATAATTTGGACAAAATCCATATTGCAATTAGCGTGCCTTCCGTGCTTACTCTTGCACAGGATATATGCGTTCTACTTAAGTAATTTTAAAGTGTTTTAGTTCAGTTGATTTACGTTTTGTTAGATTTAAGTTTAGTTGATTAGATACTTACAACATTCGCCGTCACGGAATTCCCTAGGAGTACAAAAGTCATGATGGTGATGAAGAAAGCCGTCCTTTCCGTGAACATCATGAAGCCCAAGAACACTGTCCGCAGAAATGTAGCGATGCGAATTTGTTTCAACTCTTCATCTCTCTTCTTGCTGACCGTCTTTTCAAAGGGTACCTCCCAAGCGTACATTTTTATAACCTGAAAAAGATATTTTTTACAAAGATAATCGTTGAGTTTAATATATGGGATATCACATCATACACAAATCTCGAACGTACTTTGGGGCTAACTCAATTTGTGTGATTGGTCCCTATATAAATTATTTATTTCTTTTAGTATATAAAAAATAAGTTGTAAGCAAATAAATATTATTACTTTTTATCAAAACATCTAGACATTATGTTATATGGACGTCATATCCCGGAAGGAATTTCTAAACAAAGAATTTAGTCGAAGGCAACAATCTTCCTATTCGTCCAAATAAACGGAACAACTAGAAATGATCATCGATTTTCTTCCGAATGATTAAACTTTTTTTATAAGTCTTTAAATCGCTTCATGACCTGAGGAAGTCTGATTCAAAGAGCATCGAAACCGCCAATGACATTACTTAATGGTTTGATTGCAAATCTCGTGTCCGTTCTTTGTTTCCCAGCAGTGTCTTCTAGCTAAGACAACTGGAAAGAATTATGTTTGGCTTTTATCTCTAGTCTTTCTAGTAAATCGGCTTCCACTAAACAAATTTAAGTGGTTTTGTAAATCTGTGCTACTTAAACAAGCTTCTTCATAGTAACAAATGTTATATTTCCACTAGATATTTTCCACGATTAAACTGCTTTACTCCATTAACACCATAATCTGCTCGTAAGCGAGTAAACGTTTATTATACGTTATATAATTTTATAGAGAGATAACGTCTTGGAACTGCAACACACATATTATATATAAAATTTCGTCATGATATTGACTGAATATAGTTACGTAGGCATAAGTCTTGGTTTAATACCTATGTACCTAAAAACATATTGTTTATAATTACACATGAACCTTATTTGTAAATTATTAGGTACGTGACAAACATGTACTGTAGGTACATACTTAAGTATTTTAATTCCTGGATAAGAATAAGTATTATTATAATTTCGTTTGTTTCAGTTAGTTACATAAGAATCATATCAATTTAACTGAATGGACATATTCAGTTCACGTTACATCACGTACCTAGTAACATTAATAAGAACTTTATCATTTTCTAATGATTGTATAGTGAGTGTAATGATGAGTCGGCAAAAATCTGTATTTAATTATACTCACTTGAATACCAGTGATAACTTCACTCATCACTTTTATTCTCTGGTCAGTTTTGTCAGCTATTTTGAAACGAGTACTGCCAATCAAGCGACTCAGGAAACCTAAAATATGAGTTTCATAATTATCAGGTACAAAATTATTTAAACAAAAATTTACCAATTGTATCTTGAATTCTTAATATAGGTGTGTGAAAAAAAAACATCTGGTTGTCTGCGTATCTGCGGTAGTAGGTATGATGTTAAAAACTGGAAGGCAATTGCGATATTTTAAATGACGCGAACGGTAAAACTAAAACCAATTTCCGAACGCGAACGCGAACCATTTTACATAAAAATAAAAAAACAACAATAAAAATGTTGTTTATTGCCACACAATTACAAGTTTTTACAATTAGGTACAATAAACATACAAAAGAAGACAGAAATAAAAAGAATAATAAAGGAAAATATGAAAAGCGTGTAGCAAAGGAATGCCTCAGCTTGTGTTACCCTAACCTCGACTGGAGTAACGCTGTTTTTCAGGCATCCCCACTCCCTGAGGTTAAAGTATGAGAGATATAGGTGTGGACGTGCTCAAAAATAGCCCAAGTAAGCTAAATAAGTGTAGTAAAACATAGAAAATATTATTTTATCATGAACTTTGTTGGCCGCATTATGTTTGGACGAACTTTCTGTGTTGCAACGGTATCGCGCTATTTTTTGACAAAAGGAACGTACTAGCCACTAGGTACTAAAATAACGTTTGGAAAAAGGTTACTGTCGAGGAACTTTTTGGCATAACCTACGAGACAAATATACTTGAATTTCATTAAGTTTAATAAGTTTTTTTATTTAATTCATTTTAATTCATTATTTCGATTTTTTTCGAATTTAGTATTATTGCAATATAATTATTAGATTATAAGCTTTATCTGTTTGAAAACAAAAACATTTTTTATAGAATTACCAAACTCTATTTGGGAACGGCCACGATTTGTCATTTAAAAATAGTTCGACTCGCCTATTATGTTGAACGAGAATCATTCGGCCCACTGTTATAACATACGCGAAAATAGTCCTAACGATCGTTCCTTGCTTTTGGTAAATACGTTATTTAGTTACTGCGATTCGGGCCCTGTCCATTTACGTTCTGCGTTTTTGGCACTCAGCGTATCGGCTGTGAAACTGAACAACTTTCTCCAAACACACTAATTACTATATAATGTAAAGAAAAAGACGACTTCTCTTAGACACTCGTTTCTTTGCTTACTGTAATATGTTTTTTTTTTTTCATTTTATGTACTTAATTTAAAATTCACGTTTATACACAAGTAAGTTAAATTAGATCGAAAAACTTGTTTTTGTAGAACACTTCAAAATTGCTTTATTGCCAAACATTAGTCGAAATAATAAAAAAATATGTAAGTACTCGTAACTCATTCATTAGGTACCTAATTTGTTAGTTTAGGACTATGAGTTATTAAAAATTGTTAAGCCTGCTACTATTTAGAACGACATACAAGTGAGCACTAACTTGACTAGGGATATGGATCGTCCTCTTAAGCAAAAATTCAGATCGTCCTCTTAAGGAGTATCCTAACCTTGTATAGGTAGAGCTATAAGAATCAAAGCGGTCAAGCCAATGAGGGCAGCATAGCCAGCCTGAAGGTATCCCAACCAGCACACGGCTATCAGCTGCAGCGGGATGATCCACACGTAGTGCAGGAACAAGAAGGCCAGGTCGAATCGTTGCAGGTCGTTTGACAGCAGATTCACTACTTTACCAGCTGCTGTCTCTCCTAAAGATGCGTTGTTCATTCGCATTATCTGAAAAGTAAGGATATGTTTAAACTAGGTCTATTTTGTTGTCATTTTGTATATGTGTGCTTATACGACAATCTGGTTTTATTAGGCTTCTATTTGTCTACTTACTTTTTACTTTGAGAATAACATTAGAATAAAATCTATCGTTATGTATATTCCAAATACAAAATGCCACAAGCGACGTTTAGGCACTGAGCCCTTTTGTAATAACTTCTATACATAATAATTCAATAGAAAATTATACATATACATACGTAGGTATATTACAATAATACTCGTAATATTTAACCGGGTAAATTGTTTGTAATGTGCACGTTGAAACAAATCGTTCAATGAAACAACGATAACAATATGTACGTACCTAAACATTGTTTTTCCATGACTGAATTAAACAAATAAACATGAATACAATAAATAAATAATGATACAAATATCATTGATATGGCTTTCTTTCCTGTTATCCTTATCTAAATCAAGTCAAGAATTATCTTGACTTGATGTTTCAATCTCTTGGTGGTATATGCATTTTTAAGATGTTGTAACAATCCTCGTACGACGAAACTGGTAACTTACATTAGGAACAAGTGACTGGCTATATATATATCAATAATCTTTGTTCACAAAATACGAAAACGGACTTCGAAGATATTCTAAACCCAAGATATTGAAACGCCACGAAGAGATACATCGTAAGGCATTTGGGCAGCCTGAAAAATCTGACCGCAAAATACTATGATGATGATTAGAAGACGCAACTGTGAGATACGTTTGGATGAAGAAGATTATAAGGCAAACAGAGTCGATTAACCCCTCTATAACCAGAGTGTAAATGATCGATTGTATTGTTAGCCAAGTAAGACTAACCTCAAAATACCATTATAATGGCCGGGGAGCGGTTTGGTTGTCCTAACACCAAATAACTAAATATAGGGTTGATTGACTTTACAAAACTATTTTAAACTCGAGCAAACCACTTTAAATATATGAATGATCAAAAATTGTTAGATAGTGTTTATTCTGATGACATCATTGTCCACTCTCATTGTCCAGTCGTTTTGATTTTAATACAATTTCTGAAGCACCTAATTGAAAGCACATCCTATCGAATAATTAAAGAATTTTTAAGATCGGTTCAAAAATGACGGAGTTATGCGACAACAAAAATAAAAATAAATTTAAAAAAAATATGAACCTCCTTTTTGTATTTTGCAAGTCAGTTGAAAAGAACTGGTCTAAAATATACTTCACTAATCAGGATTTTAACTTGCTAAGGACTCGTCGCCTATAATGTCTAAATACGGCTTAAGTAGTAGAATGATATGAAAAAATAGTAAAGCGGACCCTGTGCTTCAAAGAATCCTGCTGCATAGGGTGCAAGCGTTAGAAAGAAAGACATGTTCGTACTGAAAATGTAATTCAATTATTCTCTAACCTTTCTAAACATAAGAGAGCTGGTAGCGATTCTCAACTTCATTCCGAACTGTTGGCAGTAGAGGCCACCGTGGTGGTTGAAGAAGGCAGCAGCCCAGTTCGCGAAGATCATTCCCAAAGCGTAGTACATGGCAGTCTGCTGGTCGATAGGCGAGTCTGGTGACCAGTACAGTAGCAGCTGACCGAAAAGTAAAGGCGTTCCTGTTCTGTGCGCAACAGTACAAAAAGTGTAAAATATCTGCAATTGTCTTTGCTATGTTTCGTTTTTCAATGTCTCTTCTGAGTTGGCCTCAATACTAAATCCAGCACGAACTATTATAACCACACCACAGGCATCAAGCGATGCTATGAATTTCAATAATTAATAATCACTTAATTGATATGTAAATGTTAAGAAATATAGTTTCGGAATGTCTATACTACTTTCCTCGAATTTGGAATTCAAAATGTGTGATTCCGTTGAGTGGGGGGGGGCCGTGAGCTAGCATACCCCAGAGGTTTTCTTTTACAAAGAAATACTTTTAAATACCTATGGGAAATTAATTAGGAATATCAGCCTCTACTTTCTTTTAAATCCACTCCACCTCAATATTAATTACCTTAGAGCCGTGTAAATCAATTGCATTATCCCACCCGGAATGAAAGACCAGAAGAAGGTCTTAATCAAAACTCTCATGAAAGATGGAGTGCGACCAGTGGCTCGTGCTTCTGTTTCTTCTCTGAACCAACTCCTGAAAATCAACAAACAAGAGTGAGAAGCAGTAGAATTACTGGATTTAATACTATGGCGTTATTATGAGTTAGCAGCTAGACAGTGGTACTTAAAGGTATCACTATTTTAAATAGACTACAGTGATATTGCATTCATATTCTTGGATCATATTCTTAAATGTTGAATAATCGTATAAATAAAATTAAAACCAATTGTTTGAGTTTTGATGAAGTATTTTTATATCACGTAAGACGGAGTTATCTCTGTACAATATAATTAATATGTAATACAATTCAAGCTGCCTTTTTTTTTACTTGTAGAAAAGGCCCTAACTTCCTATGTGAAATGTACTAGAAAAATCAAACGCTTTAACCAATTTTTTCGTAGTTTTTCTTTTTTTTGTTAGAAAGAACCTGCTACACATCAATAGAAACTTAAACAATGAACGGATATTCTTAATTTGTGGCGTGACCAATACTACAATTAAGAGTATATAAAGCTATTTAATTTTTTTATGATCTACGTTACCAGGAATTTTACCGTAATGTAAATCAATAACCGTAAAATTCGTATTTCCAAGAGTTGTAAAATATCGTTATTAAACAAGTGTTTTTTATGTAAACATAGATCTGCAGGAATAAGAGACTAAAGGTGTTTAGTCTCTTATTAACAACATATAACATTTCGTACCATCTATAATAGGGTGCTATTATAGATGGCACGAAATGTTATACAGGTACAGCACTTACTATTCCAATCCTACTTACTGTTCCAACAAGTCCCCAACTACTTTCGAGTCGTAAATTTTCTTCACGGGCAACAAATCATACTCCTCGAGGTCTCTTCGGTTGCCATTATAGAACAAAGGAAACGTCCAGCAAAACAAAAAACGCGAAAATAACCCGGCCGAGGATTTTTCCGCGGGCATTTTTTTATTTTTATTTTGCGTAGAATCACTACTGGTTTTGTTAATACCCATTTTTATCACAGTTATTTAATAAATTTATATTGAAAACGTTTAGTAAATAATCTCTTAAAATCTAGCTTTGAAATATCACATAAATATAATCTACATAATGTAACACAGCTGCGACGTATGTTTCACACAGACTGGTAGAGTGGCGTAAGTGTAGGCGCTCGGTGATAATTACTTTTATTATATGACCAACATTTTTATTGATCTAATTTTAAGCGGATAACGATTAGCTCTGCTGATACACGTAGTTAGGTCGCAAATAGCTGGAACGCTGTCAGACGTTGAGGAGTAAGTACTTGTGCTTTAGTCAAATTGTCAATTTATAAATATAAAAATTTCGAATTGCTACAACGACATTTTTTGGGGGTGAAAAATTTCTAACTTTAAAAATATAAGGGCTGCTTTTGCTCCACTTCTCTCCAGCCATCAGCCAAAATAAAAAGTGTACCAATTCCTAAATTAGTGTAAATAATTGATCAAAGTTTGTTACATGGAATCAATGAGGATTGTACAGTAAATTAATAATAAATACATTACTTTACTGTGTGTACCGTTCTTATCAGTACTAAAGAATGCATACGGGTTATTAATACAATACAAATAAGTAAAATAATTGTGAGAGTTTTCTGATGCTTGTGTTTAAATTGACCAGACATTTTCACAGTTGAGGATCTAAGAGAGCAGTCTATATAGCCAAGTACTGGTTGAAACGAATTTGAGCAAAACTCTTTTCATGTAACAAAATTTCGCTAGTGCTTTCGCTAGTAAAAGAACAGTAGGAATTTGCGATGGCGCATGGTTTTCTATACGAAATCTAACAAATAATAAATCTTCAGCTACAAATCAAATTTTTAATGTTGGTATAGTGATAATTACAGCCCTACACCACTACCATACTTGTACCCTGCAGCCGGCCTTCCGCGACTGAGAAGAACGACAGACGAAGGACAGCAGTCATCCACTCTATGGCTAAACCTAACCCAGGCCACTGAGGAGCCGTAAAAGTTTCCTCCTGAGGCATCCCGGCTTACCTGTGAGGCTGTGAAAGTAGCGGCCGGAACTAAACTTGAACGGTGGAAAAACCGGTTCTTGCCGGTATTAGCAAATATCTCTCTGGCTGAAACACATATCTCTCTGACAGTATGAAAGTCATTAAATAGACTCCGGATCTGTGTTGGGAGGAGCCAGGAAAACAGAGTGAGGTGGGGGTTTTCATTAAATAACTTTAGTGACAGCGGGGCTGTCTAGTCATCTCCTGAAGTGTCCTAGTTGTCCAGATTCCTACATGGTTAAGGGCTTTGGAGTGGCCAATGACACAGCAGTCAACATTGCCACGTATTAGTCTAACCTTATATGACATCGTAGCCATTTCAACTCGAAAAGAAGAATAATGACTTCCAAAGTAAATAAAATAAAATGATGATAAAAATCATTATTTTAGCCGCAGTCAGTCCACTGCTTGATATAGACCTCCCCCAAGGACTTCTAGAATGACCAGTTAACACCGACCTAAATCCAGCGGTTGCCTGCAACCTTCTTCAATTTATCTGACCATTTGTTCGGTCGGTGTTCTTGCCGGTGCGTGGTCGCCATTCAAGAATTAAGTAATTATTTTACGATCACTAAAATTAATGTAAGATATAGATGTCACAGTCACAACATGAGAATGACGTCAGCGAATTTTTAAATAATAATTACGGTGCAGTTTAAGTTTATAGAATAATAGCTCTTATTTATTGTATCAAAACTATGAGTTTTCTTACGATGTTATTCAGATGTGTTTTTATCAGTCACGCCAACGATACGCTGTGTTGAATCGAATAGAATAGATAAGAGCAGTTATTCGCTTATTATTTTATCAAGAAATGAAAAAGGGATTTATGAAATTATCCTTAAAAACTATTATAGATATACATACATACAACAGAAATTTGTAATTTTATTTTTAGGCCCCAAATCTTAAACAAATGATACTTATTCATTCAAATCGAGTGATTTACATGGTCAATCGACTCTGTGCACCCTGGTGTCAGAGGTTTTTTTAACTTATTGATAAGTAAGTATACACCCGAAATTCTGACTCTATTTTCCATATAAGTACATTAAAACAAATTATTTTGCAAGGTGCCTATTATATACACTGTGAAATTTTAGTCGGTTTGGATCCATCGTCCAGTGACTCCATTCATGCAACAGAACAAATTTCCCCAAGGAACATAGCTCGAAACATAAAAACAAATTTGGACAATCCATAGTAAGTTAGGTCACGTGATGAGACATTTTGCATGTATCTTGGGAAAATTGTTCAGTTGCATGAATGGAGTCACTGGACGATGGGTTCAAAACGATTAAAATTTCACGGGGTATAAACACATGGAAATGTGCGACTTATACTTACTAAACCTAAAAACAAATCGTAAATTTTTGCTCTGTGCCATCACTGTTTTTCTTAATCATCGTCTCAGCCATAAAGCCAAGTACTACTACTACTAAGTAACTATCCGATCGACTCAATTCAGGCCATGTCTTCCACTGACCTCGAGTCTTCCTGTGACTAAACGTCCAATAATTTAATAGAATCAGTATAAATATAGGTATCTAATCTACAGGCGTTTTTTGTAGGCACATAAAATAGTGAGGCAATCAATCATACAATTTCGTGACAGCATCGAACCGCACCGTTAGCTCTGATCAAACACTATCCTGTCTTCATGGCTAGGTGAAATATATTAGGTTGGGGAAAAGGTCTTTTCGCATAAAGTATGTATGAACTTGTAATAAAATCTCTTTGGCTATACTATTTGTCTCTGGCTGGTTTTTATATCATTAAAAGTTTAAATTATAAAGGAGTTAATTCCAAATTCAAATTAGGAAAATGTGTGATTTTCATTTGTTTTTCTTACTGTCAAGATGAGTGAATCTAATGAAGAAATTCGATACATTTTAAAATTTTACTATAAAAAAGGTAAAAATGCAACGTAAGCCGTGAACAATTTTTGCAATGTTTATGGACCTAGTGCAGTATCCGTGAGAGTAGCACAAGTTTGGTATAAGCGTTTTCAATCAGGAAATTTTCATTTCAAAGATGCACGTCGCTCTAGTCCCCCTATTACAGACAAAATGGATGCCATTAATTGTAGCTAAAGAACTGGGAATTGACCACAAAACAGTTTTGGCGCATTTGAAAAAAACTAAGTACACAAAAAAAGGTCGATATTTGGGTACCTTACGAGCTGACTGAAAGAAACCTAATGAACCGTGTACTCATTTGTGATTCTTTATTACGACCTAATGAAACCATACCATTTTTGAAGAATCTGATAACTGGTGATGAAAATTGGATCACGTACGACAAAAATGTGCGAAGTGCGGCATTATTCATTATGAGCTGTTACCACCAGGCAGGACCATCGATCCTGAATTCTATTGCGATTAAAGATTAAAGCAAGAAGTTTAAAGAAAGCGGCCGGAATTAATCAACAGAAAGGTTGTGGTTTTTTCATCATGATAACGCTAGACCTCACACATCTTTAACCATTCAGCAAAAATTAAGAAAGTTTGGCTGGGATTAATGCATTCGCCGTATAGTCCTGACCTTGCACCTTCAGATTTCTACCTGTTTCGATCTCTTCAGAATTATTTAGGCAGTGTCAGGTTAACATCACGAGAGGGCTGCCTAAACCACTTGTCGCGGTATTTTGATCCTTAAAATTTCTATAGCAATGGGATCATGTCCCTACCTACAAGAAGGCAAAAAGTAATCGAACAAAATGGCACCTACATAGTTTAGTTAAATGTAAATAAACTATATTTAAAAATGTTTTGAATTTTCTTAAAAATGCGAAGAAACTTTTTCTTTTTCCCCAACCTATTATTTACACAATTTGTAAAAGCATTGCCCGACAAAGTTACTTATTATGTAAATAATTAACCGCGCCACACTTGGCATCTTCAGCTACGTTAGTGACGTCAAAAGAAAGAGTCAGTTACGTCATACTCATACTTTAAATACAAAGAACGAGGTATAGATCTTCGTACATTATTTAGCTACTTGCTTTATGTGCTTATAGGCGAAGATTTCCAAAGGAACACCTACAAGATGCATGTAAGCTTGTAAGTAGGTAATAAATGAGAAAAAAAAATTAGCTTGTGCAAATAGATATTTATCGTCCCATCGCCTCGTAGTAAAGAAATGAATGGAAAATATTGTCTTCGGAGGTATGCATAGTATATATTCTTACATATTCCATGATTTTAAATAAAATTAGGTATGTTCTTGTTCCTTTCTACTACTCATTTTAAAAAAGAGATAATCATGATACAAAACAATAATAATGAAAGGAAAATCTTCGGAGTCAGTAGCAAAATTTTATGCAGCTCGGGCTTGTACATAAAGTTAATAATAGACTAATATTTTAAATTAAGTCTATGGTCTCTTAGGTCTCCCTAATTGTATGGGAAATATTAAAGAATAATGCCGATCTAATATTTTCGCTTCAGTCTACCTACACCAACAAAGTTTTTATACTTACCCCAATTCTTCTTACATTAATTATGTAAAGAATCGATATTTTAACTTTCTTGTGACATACGGAGTGCTCAGTCTTTCATATAATAGTTTATACAATGAAAATATAAGTATTAAAACGATTGTATGATCCTGAAAATTTTGTTTCAACATATGCATTTACGTTTGGCACCTGCTAGTCATTGACCCACTAAAACTTTCCAAGCAAGAAGAAAACTGATTTTATTATTTAGACCAAGGTCAACTGTCAATAATAAATGATGGTGCGTGAAGTGGAATCGCCATTAGGGTCACCATATAATAGACACCAGTGCAATGTATAGTGTTTATACAGGTGTGAGAACATTGTTGGCATGATTTATTTTACTGCAGTGTTCCTAGCTTTTAAAAGCTATTTTTAATCATTTATTTCTAGAATTATTCTAAATACATAGTTTACATGAAACGTACGAATAGATCTAGCGAAAATGATCCGAAGAAAGTTGGATACTTTGCTCTTATGTATAATAAGCTAGTATTAAAAAATATTGTAGTTGAAGTATTAATATATTACAACGATTGTTCAAAATTATAAGTTTTTTTCATGGAGACATCGCTACCCAGGGTAGGTCTCTACATTCCTGTACAATCGGGCATTTTAATGATCTAAAAAAGCAAATATCCATGTAAAAATGGTAACCCTAATCGGTATGGTGTTGGTCGGTGGCACGGTGGCACGGAGGCATGGTGGTGCGGCGGAATAAATGCGGCGGCAGCTACGTCGCGCCGCGCCCGCCGCAGCCGCAGTGTGACGCGACCCGCGACTCGCCCGCCCGCCGCCCAGTGCGCTTATTGCACCGCAACCTACATACGATGCTCAACCATAAAATGTTCAAACAAATCGGCAATAACACACCATGTGTCAACTTATAGTCGATGTGCCTTCCACATACTTCACAGTATTAAGAGTGAGAGTGTTCCAATGTTATTATATCAGTGAAAGTTAACTATCTAATTTAAATTAGGCAATTAATAATCAAAAATAGGTATTCGAGCCAAACAAAAATACGAATCATTTTTTTTTTATGTCAAAATGATAGAACAAACAAAGAAATGTGTTTACAAAGAAAAGTAACGTAGCAACACAGTCGCTCTGCATCACAGGTGTAGGTACTTACTGAAAATTATTAGTTATGTAACTTCATATTATACTTCAGTGACCTCAATTACTCAAAACAAGAACAACATATGTTTATTTATAATGCAACTGCTAGCAAAATTTTGAACATACCCGTCGCGTTTTTCGTCCAAAGGCATAAAAATTATAGGTATCAGAGTTATGTACTAGCACAAGATTCTAAGATATTGCAATTATAAAACTTCAACTCAAACGGCCAACTTTAGACAATAATTCAGCAAAACTATTTCATTTACGGATTTTGAAACTTTACTCATAATACTTGTCGATATTTAATTGCGTATCATACTTTAGAACTACTTACTTATAAAATAATGCAAATCAGAAGCATTGTTAGAAGTATTGAGCTATATAATATTACATAAGATTACTTTAATACAAAAATTTTAAAAGACGTTTGTTTGAATTATGTATTGTAAACACATTACTTTCTCTTGATCAGGCAAAATATTTATTATTTGAAAAACCAAATAATAAAATATTACCGAACAGTATGTGAAATATTGACAACTGAAATGAGCTAATATTTCAAGAAGTGTTATTTAAGTGTAACACATAATCAACTCTACCCGACGATCGTTTGTGGTCATGGAAAACGGTGCCTTAAAATATGGGAGCAACAACAACAATAATGACATTGTCGAGGAAAAAGTCGTAAGTATTGACTTATTTTATAGGTGTATAAGTTTAATTAGTTTTCTATTTATAATTCTTTAAGAAATGTAATATTACGACAAGAACTTTCCGATGGCTATCACTTTGTTTGTTTGGAAGTCTCTCAATAGTTTGCGAACCCAAGTTGTTCGATGTAGAGACTAGCTAAGCATTACTAAGCAATTGGAGAATTACTGACGGTAAACAAAACCAGTGTGAATGTGATTTCTCTCTTCAAACTATAGCGCATCTGCCGTCCAGGTGACCAAAAACCTGTACCATGAATAACTTATACTGTTCAGGTGACTTCTTTCTATGGGAACGTAGAGTATAATACCATCAACATGCAAAGAAGAATATTATTTTTTAGTAGACTAGCTGTTTCCCGCAGCTCCGTCTGCGTCAAAAAGTAGCCTATGTTTGACCCAGGTCTTCAACTATATTCATACTAAATTTGATCAAACTCCGTTCAGCGGTTTGGCCGTGAAAACGTAACAGACAGAAAGACAGACAGACTTTCGCATTTATAATATTAATATGGATTATGATACAAGTGTGTGAAGTATACGACATGAGCCGGAGGCGAAGCCGAAGACGAACACATTTATATTATTAACTTACATAATGCTCAATACAAAAATTAAGTATTTATATTTGGCATTATGTAGCCAAGGACCACTTGAACGGGCTCGTTCAAGGTTTTGTCGGCTTGTCAGGGTTGTCGTTGTTATTAAAAAACCTTGAATTTATTTTCGATATCCTTCTGGTCTCGTCGTCAGTCCAAAACACCCCAAAAGTCAAGACCCGTCCCTTTATTCGTCTGTCAGTCAGTCTTGTTTTTTATAGTCATAGAGTCATGTCAATAAGGAGGCTGGACGCCGCAACATCCCCTTTTGGAATTTGTAGTAAACAAATATTATTAAACTAAATAAAAGTAATTAAATAAGAACTAATACTAATCTAAACTAAAAATATAAAGTAATAACATATAAGCTGAAACTTATAAATATGTCGGCACTATCTGATGCTAGGAAGCGTCGAAATATTCCTCCGCATCGCTGTCCATCGATGGCAAAATGCCCAGAAGGCTAGCAGCATTGCCACGTTGAATGACAATGCTTATTTTGAGCTAAAAATAGGCCAGCTCTCTTGTCACGTGTGCCATCGATGAGGTGCTTGCTCAGATCCCGATAGTAAAATAAAAAAAAGTTATAGCAATTTAAAGGTGGCTCCTCGGGCCTCGGCCAGATTTATTAATAGAGCCTTCAAAAAAATTTAAATTGGTACTGCCCATGTAAAAAAAGAAACAAAGGTTTTATTGAGGCTTCTCAATCCAGACGCCCGTATTTGAGTTCCCGTGAAAGTTTTTGATGATTTTTACGCCGTTTTAAATAAATAATAAATAAATAAATCTCTTTATTTCGGACAGTCATACAATCCATATTAAATGTTAGTACGAGTTACAATGGTCCTAAAACTATGTAGTATTGTTTAGATGTACTAGAATTTTCTAAAGTAAGAAAGTTGTAGAGTCCTACAACTTATTATAATATGTATGTAATATTTTGTAAATTGAAAATTGTATGTGGCTCATCGCCTTCTGAGTAACGCGATACGTTTCATTCAAAAATCTAATGTGGCAGCTCGATCTATACGGACCTATGTACGGACATACTAATTTATTATTACACTTAGAAATCATGCAATTGGCTAGTAAACTTTTTTCGAGGAATAGGCTTGGGGAACAGATAACATTAATCAGATCTTTAGATAAGCAAGTATTTTTTAAGAAAATCGCAGAAACCCCAATGACTTTCATTTTTTAGCAAGGTTAAAGTATGACATAGCCGGATAACTTCCGGCAATTCACATTTAATTTTTTAGGTTGGCAGCACAGGGTAGTGAATAAATATTTTTTGTTTGGTAGCGCTAATTAAGCGCTTCACGTACTTGTCACCCATGTCAAATGTCATCTCTGTTCGAGTAAACGTAACCTGACTACATCTTCTTTACATTGATTCATACATTAAAATAAAAAATCGGTATTCAATTGATGAAAAATTAAATGTCAACGGATGAAGAGATGGCAGTAAAGTCCAATAAACAGGCCAAAATGCAATAGATACGAGAAATGGGGTAGGTACCTAAATATTTGGCGATTGTAAACAAACAAGAAACTCCTGACTTTGACATTTGACACTGACATATACATATTTTTAATACCTTAGTAATTTTTGCTTTCTTGCAATTCAAGATGGCCATTATAGCTGCGTGACGTCATCACTATAACATCTTTAAAATTGAATAACAAAATAAATATAATATTAAGAATTTTTTCGTTTAAATTGTATCTCCGAAATAGTCTATTCTATAAATAATATATATAAAATACACAATTTATTTTTAGTTGACTAGCCAATTAGTGGTTTACAGGTACAGGGTCCAAATAACATAACCTTCATTTAATTTATCTAATCAATTTTGGGCAATCATTAACAGAAACATTTTTAATTAATGTTATCGATAAAATAACAGCTGTCTGTCATAGAGCAAACAGCGGAGTTCAATTGAAAGACCGCGATGCCCACAATATCTGATCGCTTCTGTAATCTTTTTGACGCCATCAAATCATTATCAAATTAGGCGTGAATTACATAATGAAATCCTAACATTTATTTTGCAATCTTAACGTAATCATTCCTTTTGGCATTTATTTTAATGTAGATGGATTTTGTTTGAGTAAGTATAGATTAAACTTATAGGTAGATAAGTACTTATAGGTATATAATAATAATTAAGGAAAGTAAGGAGAACAAAAATTGTCTGACTATGTAACTGTGTAGTACTTAGCGTTTTCCCAGATTTTCAACATACAACCTTACCTCCATACCTATGCAAAGTCTAAGGCAGAATGCAGGCGATTAGCACACGATGGTTTAAGGGCATCTCCGTGAAGGAAGGGTACTAGGCATCTTTTAATTAATAATATCTTTGGTTACTAGGAAGTTTTACCAATGTCAATAATTTCAAACCTTTCGGTGTTATGTCGTTTTACACAAAGTAACCTGAAGATTGGAAAACATTCTTTGAACCATTTTTGAAATTCATTCATTCCATCCACGGTTGTCGCCTTCCGTCGAAATCGAATGAGGATCTTGCTCTCATATTTTAGGATCTTCTTCTTCTTGTCTTATCATTGTCAAACTTTCAAATTTGGTGAGCAAGACCACCTCAATTGCTTTCCGGCTTGCCTCCTTCAGGTCGTCTACTGAACAGGATGCGGCAGAAGAGGGACAGGCAGCAGAAACTATCTGTTTTTTTAAAAAGCGTAACTGTTTATCAAAAAATATACAACTTATCACTTCATCAAGATAATTAATATTGAATACATATCTATGCCTATACGACGCACTAGCGATTACGGTTGCCTTACTATCGGCTACCTCTTACAAACAAAAGTGTAAACGCAGGCGCTAGCGATATGTGACATACGTACAATAAACACGAAAACATCTCTTGGTAATGGCACAAATAAATTAATAAAACACGAAACTTATTTATTGAAACGTTTATAATAGTTAAGTAGATGCGCGACAACCCAGGACAGACAATCCTGGCGCCGAGTTACGAGGAGGCCCGACCCCAGATAAACTGGGAAGGTGCCAGGAGAAAGAAGAAGAAGAAGATAATAGTTAACGAGATGTAGAGTAGATACTCTTGTAACTTATTGTGATGAAATTACTTTAGGTACTTTTTCTGTAATGTTGTTCAGCAATGTCGAACAGTTGTGAACTGATGTTACTGCCTGTTGCTCGGGCCATGGCCGAAAGCGCGCTATGAGGATTCGAAAGCAATATATACGGATGGTTGAACTCCACGACCCGACCACTTCCCATCACCAACACTCGGTCTGAATCCATCACAGTGTTCAGCCGGTGAGCTATCGTCAATACCGTACACGAATGAAACAACCGGCGGATTGTCACCTGGATGAATTTGTCCGTTCTGTGAAAATATAAAAGTCGTGTAAGACAGTTCTATAATGGCTCCTGTGTCTGCCAAATAGATTTTCCTGCGATTTTAACTTATAAATAGAGTGGTTCTTCTACTTAACCATTTCCAATACATTGCGTTTTTTCATAAATTGGGTAATCATAATTTAAATTGAAGAAGTCAGAAAAAGGTTGTTGGGGCTGGCCGCTATGTAAGTAGTTTTTTATTAATTTAATTTGTATATGGCAAGTGCATAGTGAGTAAAATGGGTACATATTAGAATGCCAAAAAACATAACGCCTTTACTTAAAATGTTCGAGCCTAAAATACCCGAATTCTAAATACCGTAAATAAATATAATCCAAGAATTCAAAATGCAAAATATTTGAAATACCTTATGATTGAAAAGCTTAACCTCGAAACGACATATTACGGAATACTTTATGCATAAATACCCGACTTTAAAAAACTTAACCTGAGTTCAATATATTCTAGGTTTCAATATGACCACATTACCGAGAAAAAAAATATTCCAAAAAAATATCTAATTACGGTATTTTTTTTATATGGGATAACATAGCTGATTTTTTTTGGTTAACCCGCTAGACCCAGATCTACTAAGAACGAATATGCCGTAGATAATACTTAATGTTATCCAGTTCTTATTATTATTGTCAACCAGCATATAGATACCTCAGACATCAAAAACTAGGGCACCTTTAGTAGCTTTATGCAGTCGGTGTACACCGGGGATGTGTATGGTTCAGTTAAGAGGCAAAGAATTGCTCAGTGAACTTCGTAAAAGAAATGAATGCAAAAAAGTACCTATCCAACTTTTAAAATGAGCTATGAAAATAAATGATATATTTAGCGTTAAATTATGTTTTGTATAAACTTACTGTGGATCAACGTTTGCAGTAGCCTCGTCCAAGATCAAAATTTTGCTTGATTTGAGTACAGCACGAGCAAGACACATCAACTGTCTCTGCCCCACAGATAAATTGCAACCACCTTCGGTCACTTTGAAATCCAGAGAAGAAATTACGGGCTTTAATTCCACCTGGCAAATAAAAACGAATAATTTCTTACTTGAATGAAAAAAAGACTAGAATCTCTTATTTTATTTCAACTGTCATTGATTTAATTCTATTATTAACTGGTCTTAATCTCCAACAAATTGAGCTTCCAGCGATAAGCATTTAAACCTGACCGACGGCAATATCAATTCATTTTAGAATACAAGATGAATTTACATTTAAAAGTATCTAAACTTTTAAATGTCTTTTCTGTTAATTTAACTTTATTTTACACCCACATAAAGCTCTCTGCTTGACCCAAAGGTTGACTGTTAGATAATGCTTTTAGCATTAAGTCCACCTATTGTGCTTTACAATTGTATTTGTATAATAAAGTTTTAAATAATAATAATAATAAATAAACTATAACATTATTTCATATTCAATTTCAGTTATTGTTTCGACTTGACTGCAATAAAATAACAACATACAGAAATGGGAATTTTCATGGATGGCTTAAAGTGCAAGTAGGCAGTTTTAGGTTACACGCTAAAGGTTACTTGAAGTTCCTGTTTACTCCTTCAGAAAAGTAGAGAAATTAAGAAGTCAGAGAAAATGTAATGGTCTAAATACGAACTATTATTTATATCCCCTTCATGGGATATAGACATGCTATTCTTATTAGTAGGTACCATCTGTACCCTGCGGTTTCACCTACAATAATAATAAATAAGGTGCTCTCGTCATACGAACCTGTTCGAGAGCTCTCCAGAGGTCGTCGTCGCTGTAGACGTTCAATGGATCCAAATTGTATCGGATCGTCGCTGGGAACAGCACTGCTGCTTGAGGAATGATTGCTATTTTAGATCGAAGCTCCTGAAAATGTTTCACGTGTAATATTATAATCTGATCATCATCTGACTAATGCTTTTTCTTATTACTATATAAATTCGGGATAAAGGTCGGGATTTCCATGATTACCGTGAGGTCTATCTATTTAAAAGCTGCTCTCTTATTACAATAAGTAGAGTGCTTCTAAATTCGTATTTTAACAGCCTAATATGTAGACATCTTATTTATAAACAAAATGTTTACCTGTCTCGAAACAAGCGATGTATCTTGCCCATCAATTGCAATAGTTCCGTCAATATATGCAAATCTAAACAGAGCGGATATGAGAGAAGATTTTCCAGCACCAGTTCTTCCAACGATTCCAACCTGAAAAACGTATACATTCAACTTTATTTCAGGAATGTAATAACACTTTCAGACTTCGAACTGCCTCCGTGGTCCAGTGGTTAAGGCGTTCACCTTCGACCCGGGGGTGGTGGGTTCGATTCCCATCGAAAGCTTATACTTTGTTTAGTTGTTTCCAGTTTGGTTAGGACTTTGCAGGCTGGAATCACCTGATTGTCTGAGAATAAAGATGATTCCGTGCTTCGGAAGGCACGTTAAGCCGTTGGTCCCGGTTGTCATTTGTAGTCGTTAAAGAAACCACGTCAGAGGCCGAGAGGCGATTCCAAACAATTCTGACATCATGTACATGACCATGTTAACCCTGTACATGGTCAATAGACAATGTCATCATCATCCTAGCGTTTATTCCTAGTTGCGTCCTCAGCTTACGCTTCGGAGCTTAGGATTCGTTGTAAGTCATGGACCTAGATTTGGCTGAACTAGTTATTACGATTGAGCGACTACCGTTTGACCTCCGTAACCCTTTTTACAGGGAAACCAGACCAACAGGAACATGACTAGAGGTGTGTTAGTGGCCAACACTGTGAGAACTTTTCAGGCTGCCCCAAGGCAACTAACACAGCCTAACGACTGCTATCTATCAACAAGAACCGAGATCAACGGCTTAACGTACCTCCCAAAGCAAGGAGGAGTTTAAGATAGCAAATGCCACTAAATGGCGACCAATCCAATATGGTCGCGTCACGCCTTCGCTTAACGCGCATTCGCTACGGATACACGAGTCGCACTCGAACTAACGAGCTCCTTAAGGCCGAAAGACAATGTAACCTACACGAAATGATGAGACTTCGAAAATATAAATCTTACGCTTAAACTGAAAACCTACTAAAGAAATGTGTCGCCTGTGCGTGACGTGTAATCAACATATGAGCGTGATGGGTTCTGGAATGTATGTGAGACATAATCGAGTTTCCTTTTATGAATCTAAATTACATGACAAAGAAATGACATGCCTTCCATCCACTCCGGATCACGAAGTTGAGATCCTTTAACACCGGAGCTTCTGCGGAGTCGTAGCGCAAATACACTCCACGGAACTCTATGTGCCCCGCTGAGGGCCAACCCAGTGTCGGCTTCGTTTCTATAAATTTCAATCAAACTTTGTTATTTGTTATGGTATTGACTACCCATATGTTTTGAATGCATAAGAAATGGAACATCCTTAAATAAAACAAGTGAAGCTTCTTCATGTCACAATTCTATCCAACATTTTAAATCAATATAAACACAATTTATCGTACACAAATTCACATTTGGAACTTTATAAAGCAAAGAGCATCGAAACCGGAAACGTTCCTTTCTCAATGTTATTAAGTGACTTTAACGAATTTTTAAAAGAACTACAAAAAGTGATTTGATAAATTCTGCTTTTAGTATAAGTCTGATGTTTGGGGAAGATGTATACTTTTTGACCTACGTGTGATGTGTCATGTAATCCGGGTTTGTCGCAACACTTAGCAACGTTGCGGAAACATGTGAATAGAGTGTTGCGCGTCATTTTGCGGGACAATTTGCCCCCTAGTGTATCTTGGGCTTTAGTTTACATCGCTTTTGCTTATTTCTATAGACGGAGACGGACATACATTCAGATCAAACACATAACCCTACTTAACTTCGCGGCAGTCGGGTAAGAACTAATGAAAATGCCCACTCACTGCTTTCTAAAAAGTTATATTCAGTGTCTATTCTGGTGTACTCGAGCACTCTCTCGACGCTCGTCAGCTGCGCGATGAACTGCACGAACGTGCGCGCGCCGTATTGCAGGTACGCCGTCAGCAAGTAGCCTTGAGTTATGGCCAACCCTACGTTACCCACGTTAATGGACTCTGCAACAGGCTCGGCTTATTTCGTTCGGATTATGTTCACAGGCGGCAAGTCGAGCAAGTGAGAAACCCTTGCAGACGATCTTTTTTCAAAAACTTTAGGGACATGAATATCCTAGTGGACTTGAATATCATAAGTGAAGCTTAATAAGTAGGTTTGTGATGAGCTTAGTCATCATCATTTCGTGTAGGTAACATTGTCTATCGACCATGTACACCCTGGTGTCAGAGTTGTTCGGATTATAGGCTACTAGCATTTTCCCGCAGCTCCGCCTGCGTCAAAAAGTAGCCTATGTTTGACCCCGGGTCTTCAACTATATTCATACCAAATTTCATCAAAATCCGTTCAGCGGTTTGGCCGTGAAAGCGTAACAGACAGACAGAAAGACAGACAGACAGACAGACTTTCGCATTTATAATATTAGTATGGAAGTATGGATAAACTTAGTGATGGGCAATGACTAAATTCTCCAACTAAAAACTGTGTATTAAAACAAAATTTTTAGTTGGAGAATTTAGTACACTTTCTGTGAGTTATTCAAATATTTTTTTAAATTTGTGTTTTTCTATGAAATTTGAAACTTAATTGAATTTAGTCTGAAAAGATATTCAACAAGGGTTTTGATTCAATGTCGGTTGAAAATGATTGTTTATTCAGTTTTATACCTTATTGGTTTAATACCACGTTGAAGCCAACCACTAGATAAGTTATTTCAACGGTCGAACACACCGTTTACGGACTTGTTGGCCGTCAAAGTGAAGCAATGAAATAGGGAACAGTTGCATTATAGAGGAAACTTTTATTTCGCGTTCAAATTAAAAAAAAAAATACCGCGTTGCTTTTTCTTTAGCTGACGTTGTTTGCCATAATAAAATTTGTTACAATTACTGTAGGTAGGTACAAAAGAAAATTGTGTTTTTTAACATCTGATATTTGCACTAACGTAATAGAGTCCTAGTACGTTATAACATAATATCTCGATGTGTTTTAGCGTTATATTTTCATTATGCTTCTAAATATTAAACCGTAATTCTACCTGCAGATGAAAACTTACCGCTATTAATAAACAAAAATATAAATACAATAACAGTGACATAGACTATGCTCATAATATCCAAATATAATCCTAAAGTAGATAAGCATCCCAAATAGCTATTAAACGCAATAGTGTTGAGGTCCTGAAATAAAATTAAATAGGTATAGATTTTATCAAAATTAAAAAAAAAAGAGAAATTAGATATATTAATAAAGATATTATGTTATAAGTAGATAAAGTAGCTACCTGGCAGATATCAAATTCGTTTTTAAGTCTTTGTTGTGCATTAGCAGACCTGATGGTAGCTATGCCATTTAGCAAAGTTGTTATCATTCCAAAGACAGGGCTTTTTGCTGAAATATATTAGATTGTCACATTTCGATCAGTCCAATTTCCTAATTTTGCTGTAAACTTACAACAAATTTATTATTTTCATTTTATTATACACGTATTCATTATAATTTGCAATTATAATTCAACTAACTTCTGCCCGCGGGTTCGCCCGTGTGGTTTAACAAATAACATATTTTTCTTCATAAACATAAAAATCAAATTTGGGCATCCGAGTAGGAGTTGATCGTTATTTTGAATCGGACACGTGGACCTTTAAAATAAGTTTTTTTAAAATAAGTCAGCGGCCCGAATAACCATAAAAACCATATCCGTGTCAATTTTAAGACATATATACCCCGTTTCCCCCTTTTAGGGGTTGATTTTAGAAAAATCTGTAGAAGTTTCAAAAAAATTGGTCTAATTAATCTCGTTTCTCCGTACACAGTTTACACCCCCGTTTAACCCCCTTAGGGGATGAATTTTGAAAAATCCTTTTTTAATGCACCCATAGACCACAAAAGGATCATATCTGTCAATTGATACTAAAATATCCAGCGGTTTGGTCTGTGCGTTAATATATCAGTCAGTCAGTAAGGACTTCATTTTATATTATAGATAAATGCCTATGGAACTGAATGAAAGTGTGTTTAAAAGTTGTTTTTTTTATGAACAACGTATGTATTTATGTATTTCCGGTTGATTTTTTTTCTGATAATAAGTTTTTATAAAATTGTTATACTGACTCGTTCCTTCCAACCGTTTCACAGTTTGGACACCTTTCATGTATATTTTTATGGAAAATCCGAACATCATAATCAAAAAAACAGACGGTATCAGAGTCCAGTACAGTGCTATTGCATTTAAGACTAATATTGTCATCAGCGTACTATACACTTGGAAGACAACCCATAATGTCAATGGTATTGATTCATCTAGTTCTCCTATATCTTTCGTAAATCGATTTAAAATTCGACCTGAAAAAAAAATTTATCTATTATAATTTTAGTCCATTTCATGACAAAATCAGTAAGTGAAGACAGATAGATACTCGTATAACACTCCACAATCCATTCTAAGCATGGAGTAAGAAACATTATCTTGCAAATGTCACAAATGTATGAATGAATGTATCCGTAGACCGAGCGATTCTCAAAGTATGCTCCTCAGTGCCCCTAGTGCCGCGAGGCCTCTGTAGGAGAGGGGTTCCGCGAGAGGACTTGTAATAATAAGAAAAAAAAATATCTAGCAGACAAAATATCTTCCGTAGGACACTATTTTACACCTTACAGTGTCAATTACACTACATTTTTAGAGGTCCTTATATGAAAATGAGAAAAGTGGACGCAGAATCACTCATGTCGTCTCTCCGTCCCCCTCGCATTGATGTCTTCTCGAGTCAAGTTGTTTAGTTGATTAATTTCAATATGGATTTTAAAGTTTAGCAAACGATATACATCAAATGAAATGGCTTGTTCATGTTTTCAATATTATTAGTCAAGTTGATATTTTTTGAAATTATTAAAGAAAAATGACATAAAATAGATTTAATATTACAGGAAAAATTAAAAAGAAGTATGAATGAAGTGGAGATCCTTATTATCGGAAAAGATCACTTAAATTAAATATCAATTTATGATGTTTGTTCATTTTAATCTGTGCACGGAACCCTCCAAAGCGAGACCAACTCGCACTTGGCCATTTTTATTCTCTTGGGGTACCGCCAAATATTTAGTTTTTCAAAAGGGTTCCATCAGCAAAAAAGTTTAAGAACCGCTGCCGTAGACTTTTTCAACCATTCAAAGTCACCGATGATGCATGATTTGTGTTATAATTTATTAATTTAAATGTAATTATAGAACTAAAACAAAAAACAAAGTATTTTTACTTGCTTTTACGTTTATAGTAAGTATTACGACTTCTACACATTGTGACAGAGCGACATTTATTGCAATGTCCATGTCAAGCATGATCGTAGTCTTTAGATTCTAAGTATGGATATGGATTGCAAACTCACCCGACAGATTGGTATCGAAAAACCTCATGGTTCCTGTAATGACTGTAGAGAACATTAGGTTGTGAAGTTTCCCCGAAGCGGCGATGCACATACTGACAAATGACATCACCCGCAACTGCGCAATGATGATACAAGTGGCGATAATACCACCATGAATCATCAGGTATTGAGCAGTAGTGAAATGATCCACTTTTAAATCGAGGCTTGAATCTGTTAATCGTTCTTATAATTATTAAAAGGAGCAAATCAATTTATACAAAAGCAAAGACGTAGCTTTTAATAAATCTAATAATCATGTCTAGGTATATTATAGTTATATAATAGCATATTATTTATAACAAAATGTACTACAGATTAGGCATGCACTTTAGATATCCGAAACCTGCGGCCATAATTTAACTTAAATTTAATCTTATTCAGTGAATGGGTATTTTATTCAGCAAAGGTCTTCTGAATATATGAAAGGAAGTTTGAGTAAAAATTTATAATTAATAAAGGAAATAATAAAATTACTAGCCAACATCAGCTCCTTGTAACTCTTTTTCATATTTTGCCATTTGATTAGTCCTGAAACACAAGGTATTTTTTTATTACTATATTAGAATTCAATAATATCTATTCGTCAACTTGAATATATTACCAGTAGCTGATCCAGAAATCCGATGAAGCTCCACTAAATGCAACTAATAACACCATAAACAATGTGACCATAGACATTTTCCCTCCAGATTTGAAAAATGCACTGACCACATTCCATTTGAGATATCCGTGTTGCCGTTCTTCCTCGTGCATCTTTTGAGCTTTATATTCTTGTGACAATTCTTTTATAGAAGTGTTTAAATTATTTAATAAACCTGGTGCCTAAAATTATTTGATATTTTTATTACATTCAATAACTATCGGTTATTCGAAACCGCGCTCACGTTCATTTTAGAAAATATGTTCGCTGACCTGTCCTAAATATATTAAGTGACCAAACATAACGTCAGTTAATTTTAATATGTTGTCGTCGTCGTGACTCATGTCTACCACAGAAGTCAATGATTTTTCGCTTTTATATATCTATTCATTTATACTATTTCTACACATTTTTTTGCTTTTTCGTTTTTGAAAATTACTATTTAACTTAATAGATAAATTAACTATTAACCCTTGTATATACCTTAGTTAATTCATTGTCGTCTGCATTGGTGTTTCCCTGTAACGCAGCTAAAAGCATTTTAGTTTTTTTACCGGATGATGCAAGCTCATCAAAGGAACCGATATCTACTACTCGTCCCTAAAAAAAAACAGTCAAAATTATTATAACTTACTTACTGCGATGGCTCAGCGACCCAAAGAGGATCTTGACCTCCGACACAAGATTAATTATAATTATTGACACAAAATTATTATTACTCTTATAAATTAGCATGATTAAAATGTTACTTCGTCCAGGAAAACGATGCAGTCAGCTTCTTGAAGAAAATGTATTTGATGTGTAACTAGCAATCGGGTGCACCCGCGCAAATATCCATTAATGCAGCCTTCTAACAGTTGTCTACCCACGTTAGCATCCACAGCAGATAGAGGGTCGTCTAAAAGATATATATCCGCCTGTAAATAGACACACATACTAAAAACTATTTTCAGTACAAATTAATTATTATTGCTGAAACAGAAAAACACTCACATCTCTATAAAGAGCGCGTGCCAAATTGATTCTGGCCCTCTGCCCTCCCGACAATGCCACACCTCTTTCACCCACCAATGATTGGTCCCCGTAAAAAAATTGCAAGAAATCATTTTCAAGAGCACATGCTCTGCAAACCTGAAAAATAACCTTGCACTAAATTTCAGACTTATATCTTACTTTTGTATACTTGTACATTGATTTATCATACTCTTATAATTATATAAACATTAGACAACAGATATAAATGAAGTCTAAATGTTGCCTACCACTAAAACTCTAGCAAATGGCGATAAACCAGATAGCGTTCGTAAAGTAGTTAGTCAGTAAATTTTGAAAGTCTCATTTTCTTACCCTTCTATATTTATCCACATTATATGGAAGGCCAAAGATAATATTCTCTCGTACGGTGCTTGGAAAGATCCAAGCATCCTGACTGGCATACGAAATACTTCCCTTGATCGACATACTTCCAGACATGACCGATAGCTCTCTCAATAGTAGTTGTAAAAGTGAAGACTGAAAAGAAAATATTTACTTAAATGGCTAGGTTAGATATGCCCATTGTTGCAAATGATCTAGGAACGATATATTTTATATCGTAAAAAATATTATTTTTTAAATTTATTATTACACAATAGCGTCGGATTTTTAATAAAAAAATATTTCAAATATAATATATTAAGCCTTAGAGCGGTTTTAGATAGAGTGGCCGCCCTGGAAATAAAATTACCTGACAACAAGAAATGGTCGATTGTTCAGGTCTATGCACCTACCGAGAAAACTATAGATGAAGACCTGGAGCAATTTTATTAATCGGTAGAGACGCCCTCGACTCTGTAGACTGCAAAAACCTAATTGTGCTTGGAGATTTCAATGCTCAAATTGGTAAAACACGACTAGGTGAAGAGAGTGTAATTGGCAAGCTTTCGCATGGAATAAGAAGTCTACACGGGATTAAACTGGTAGAGTTTGCTCTGAAAAACAACTTAGTGTTCCTCAATAGTATTTTCAAAAGAAAATCTCATAAGAAATGGACTCGGCGTCATCCAGACGGGAAACATTTTAATGAAATGGATTACATTCTGACAAACAATTCTTCTGCAATACAAAATTTTGACATAATAAATAGTTTAAACTTTATCCGATCATAGAATATGCAAATTTAATTGAAATAAGATGCAAATTAAATTGAAAGAACAGACATAAGAGACGACTCATTAACTCTAGACCACAATCAAAAACCCTTTCAACAGTTTCAAGTGATACATTGGCAGTAACCGAGTCGCCGGATATTCAAACTCAGTATAATTACTTCATGAGTGTAATGCAAACACTACTCAAAACATTATCCAAGTTTAAAAAAAACTGATCAAACTATACATAATAAAACTTTGCAACTTCTAGAAAGACAGACATTATTATACCAACAAAAAAGAACAAGAGAAGTTAAACGAAAAAATAACCGAAATAAGTAAAGAGATAAATAGGACCATAACTCATGAAAGGAAGATACGTAGACAAACAGTTTTCGAGAACTTCATAGGACAGGAGCCATACGTAAAACGTACAAAGGATTAAGCAAAAAGAAAGATTGGGCAACCAGTCCGGAAACGTTGGCAGCGCGGGCGGATATTTTAAATGAAGCAACAAATTTTTACAAGGAGCTCTATAATTCAACTACGAGACATTTGAAGAGATACCTTACTACAATGTTATGTTTGACGAGATACCTGAAAATATATTAACCACGGAGATAGAGTATGCAATCAAAATGCAGAAAAACGATAAGGCTCCAGAGGATGATCAAGTAGTTAACGAAGTCTTTAAATCCTTTAGCGAAGCTCTATGTAAACCTCTTTAAATTTTATTCAATAATATTCTTCAATCTGAGTCCATACCGGAACAATGGTCGTAGTCTACAATAATTCTGATAAATAAGCAGGAAGATGAAAAAAGTTAGAAAAAAGTTAGGTCTTGAGTTTTCAATTACCAATGGTGTGCGAGAGGGAGACCCGCTCTCCTCAAAATTTTTTACAGCAGTGCTTGAATCTGTTTTCAGTAAACTGAACTGGGACAACAAAGGAGTATATATGAATGGCGAGTATCTAAGTCACCTACGATTTGCAGGTGACATAGCCGTCTTTTCAGAAAGTTCTTCAGAACTAGCAATCATCGTAAACGAGTTGGTTGGAGAGAGCAAAAAGGTGGGTTTGTTTTTGAACGTGTCTAAGACGAAGATATTAATTAACAGCTGCAATCATGATGTTACTGTTGACGGTGATAAAATCGAATACGTGTCAGATTATGTATACTTAGGACAGTCAGTATTTTTTGATAACTGCACAGAAAAAGAAGTAGTCAGATGAACTGCACTTGTATGGAAAAAATACTGGAACTTAAAAGAAGTCATGAAAAATAAGGATATCAATGTAAATATAAAAATAAAGTTAAACGATGTAGCGATCCTGCCCTGTGTTACATATGAGTGCCAAAGTTGGTCTTTGCGCAAAGAGGATAAAGATAAACTGACCATATGCCAAAAAAAATGACTCAGACAGAGTGAGCCATCAGAATATCAGAAAAAAGACTAGAGTGACAGACTTTACATATAGGACACGACAACTAAAGTGGAAATGGGCTGGTCATACGTGCAGGATGAAAAACTCAAGGTTAGCAAAGAAAGTGACAGAGTAGAGGAAGACCCAGAACAAGATGGCGAGATATTTTTGGACAGACTGTAGGGGCAGATTGGATGCAAAAAGCCCGAATTTGGAAAGCTTTGGGGGCGGCCTACGCCCAGGATGCGACTACTACCTAGACAAATATTGTATACATAAATTATTGTATTATTTTATTTATTAAATTGACGAAATGTAAAATTAAGACGGAGGGACCTATTTTTAGGAAAATAATATTGTAATAAATTTATGAGATATGAAAATTATGATTTTGAAAATTTTCTAGGACTTGTGTTGATATGGTTATAGAATAAAGGGCTTTTTTTATTTTATTTTACGTAGAAAATAGTTTTAAAATGGAATAACATTGTAACACATTTGTGTAAACTTATCTAACGTGATTTTAAGGTGATATCAACACGCGATAAGAACTTTGCACTTTGTAGCTCGGCAAATATTTCAACTTTACTACCATTTAAAAATATTTGTATAAACCGTACTTTGCCTGATCCAACTGCTCCTATAACAGCACACAGCTTGCCTTGATGAAGGCTGAACGAGATGTTCTTCAGAACCAAGTCATTGGGGTCATCGCTCCAGCTTGCCGCCACCTCTCGCACTTCCACTACAGTATCAGTGGAACATGATAAACCACAGCGCAGCCTATCTATAAGAATAATCATGAAAATCATCAGAATTCTATGAAGTAGTTTTTTAAATGTCGCTCCTTAGAGCATATTACTATAAGCTGTAGTTACTTTAGTAAAGTTGGCCAGAAGTTTAAAAAGGTATATTATAACATTAACGAATCTGTTTTCTAATCTGGGGTGCTTCTTATGACATATATTAATATCACCTAGATTTTTTGTATTCGTAAAAATCTAATTTGAAGTAGTATGAAGTATCTATAAAAGTAATGTGTATTTGTTTATCAGATATTCTATTTCGTGACATGCAATGAGGAATACGATAAACAGCTCAGATAAGGATTTATATTATTTTAGAGATACATTTTATTACATCGTTGACAATGCAAAACACGACAAAAATAAATTACCGCTCATAAACAGTAATATTTCTGAATTTGCCTTCATTCCTTTATATTGATTGTGTAACATGGTAGATCGACCCTGTATACTCTGGTGTCAGAGATTTACGGATCCGCCTTTTGGCCTCTGACGTGGTTTCTTTAACGACCACAGATTTTGGGGACCGACGTCTTGACGTATCTTTCGGAGCACGTAATTGTCATCATAATCAATGATTAATGATTTAAGCCTGGAATGTCCTAACCAAACTAGAAACAAATGAGGAATCGAAACCACGACCTCCGGCCCGAAGGCAAACGCCTTTACCACTGGACCACGGAGGCAGTTTTTGAATTTGTCTTTTTAAAGAACAAAAAAATACTTTCAAGAATTATTGTGTAACTTATTTTTTAGCTTGTGTGGTTGTTTACCAAAATGTAAAATTATGGACTTCTAACAATTACATATGACAATAACAGATAATGATTAATAACGTAATTGTTTTATTGTGCTTTGTATCGCAATATCACGCAGACATGATTTGACCTGACGCAGCGGACTAAAATCATGTCTTGTCCTTCCTGGGATTGTACTTTCTGCAATATGGTTGTTACGGACGACACGCTATGCCGTACAATGATGCAACACTATTTACATACATACAACCAAAAAAATATGTTTATGAGGGCATCTGATCTAGCACACCCTAGAGCTACGTCTTACGCCTTAATTATTGCCTTCGGGAACTGGAAAGAGCTCGAGATAGAAATTCCACTAGAAGTAAAGTCACGCTCGTCTTAGATTTACATGCACGATCTTTACGAATATACATGCACCTTTAATTTATGGAGTTATTCATGATAGTTTTGCTCTCGTTAGACTTTACATTAAATATATAAAGAAAAAATATTAAGTATATACAACAATTTTCAACCCAAATGGTAAATATTTTTAGATCCTTATTACAAGTTTTTTTTACATTCAATTAAAAAACTTAAATTTTTAATGAATTTATTACCAAACAACAAATTTTCGTCCGATTTGGATATTTAATAAAGTAAGTTATCGTGGTGTTTTTATATTCATGTGAAAGGAACAATTTAATGTACACATAATGTAGATACAATATATCGGTAATATCAAGCAGGTATTATGGGTACAAATTTCAAAATATGTTATCAACAATGACGTACCTTTATTAATTAACGAGTCGGTCTTGTGATAAGAAAGCGGCGTGACTTTCTTATCATCGTCTTTTGTACTCCGTCTGAAGAGTGTCGAGGTCGGCGCCGATTCCCTTGGCGCCAAGTCGGGCCTGTCTTCTGAAAGTTTAAAATTCGTATTTTGGCAAACACTAACACATTTATTATAAGGCTTGGTATCCAAGTATTGCATTGTCAGTTATGCGGGCAAGCGCGCGTGTAGCTGGCAAGAACTGCACTTTGAGGATCTTTCCCCGACTTTAGCCAAAGGTTGTAAGATAATGTTTTATACTTATACAATTGCATTTTGTAATACAAGGTTTAAATAAATAAAGACGTAAGTATAATATATTCCCTTACCTAAATCTTACGATTTATTATATTTTCTTCTTGAATAAAGATATTATTTTAAAGCTACTTTTAATAAAACAAACATCGGTTTTGGAATTATAAAATAATAACCCTACCTAAGGAAAGAAAGTCTTGTAAACGTTTTATAGATACTCGTGTCTCTGCGAAGGCTGCAATTGTCATAGGCAAGTAGAAAATTATACCCATTTGCACGGCACTCATAAATTGCTGAAGCGGATAAATCTGGAATATCATAAAAATATCATTTTTACTACTGGCTACTATGAAAACGACACCTTCATTTGACGTTATATTCATATGAAAACGCTAAGTAATCCGATAAGCTTTATTAATTTCAAATATGATTCAATCATCCGTTCGTAAATAACAGCAATCTCCCCCCTTTTAGTCCCCATGTTTTATACAATAGAAAAAAGCTCTGGACAAATAAATCGAGAAACAGGAACGTACAGAAATGACCTCTAGCCCAAAACAAATTCATTCCGTTCTTCCGTGGCACACACTACATCTTATCTCCTTCCCGGTTACATCCTCGGCTGATTGCCTAGGAGCCCAAGTTCCGCTTTCCTACTTTCTCTCCTCCATTTCCCCTGGTCTTCGGCATCCGTGGTTGTAAATGCATTAGCACGCATATTTTCCGTTGCGATGTCAAGCCAGCATTTTTTAGGAGTAAAAGGGGTGCATCCCTTCTACGTAGCCGTACATGGAGTTTCGTATGCGATCTTTTAGGAATACTCCACACATCCATCGCAGCATCTTCATCTCCGTAACACGCAACACTTGCTTATGACACTCAAGCACCGGCCATGCCTCGCTGCTATATAGAAGAGCCTGCTTAATCATGGTTTTATAGACCTGTCCTTTAAGCTTGACAGGAATTGAACACAATACATTAAAATTCAGATATTATCACGAGTAGCATTAAATTGACTGCGTTGTTACTAACAGACCACACGGTTGTTATCATCGATTTAATATAGTATTTACTGCGACTATGTAATCGTACTGTTATATCGTCATATATACTTACACTTAATTAATCTTTATCGTCCTTAGCTTACGAGCCTAGAGTTTGCGTTTAACAATGTTCTAAGAATATTTTTTTAAATATTTTACTTACTATATTAGCAGACATTGGATGACCAAGTAACACAAATGCTAGTACTGTGATGAACAAGGACGTCCTTTCTGCGAAACTTAGAAATCCTAAGATGGTAGACTTCATATAAATGACTTTTCGCAGGTTATTGAGCTCGTCATCACGTTTATCCCGCACTAGTTTTGCGAAGGGAATTTCCCACGCGTACATTTTAATTACCTGTATTAATAAAAAATAATAACTTGTACTTGCCTTATTTAAATAACTGCATATACTCTTATTTTTATACAAACGGAGGTCTGAATTCTTTTGCTGGAAGGAGGGATACCAAATATCATATTTTATGTCTAAAGGAAAAATAAAATTACAATTTTCTGATTATGCAGACCCCAAGCCCTGAAACCGGGAAATCGTCTAGATAAATGATGATAATAGTTTTTACATTCACCGTATGAAAAATGTATAGATACAAATATGTATCATGTTTTTGTTGATCAGTTAATAAACATTATAAGGTCAGTGTTTGTACCACCGAGTGTAGCATTTTCATACATAACTATATAAAGATAGAAATAGAGAGGTTGCTAGTGCAGATCTTGTATAAAATTAGTCATAGTAAGTACTTAATGACTTACCGGAATCCCGTTTATAACTTCGTTCATCAGTTGTACTCTTTCATCAGTTTTCTTTGCTGTTTTGGAACGTATCTTTCCTATTATCCAGCCGAAACTTACTGAAACAGTACACACCAAGTAGAAAAATTACAAGGTAAAAGAATCAGAGAGTACAGGGTACCTTTCACTATATATCGTAAGTTTATTTAACATAAAACACAATACTAAATTCAAAGATTAAAAAAAAAACATATTCAAACAAGGATTCGATTTAGACGTAATGAGGGCGGCGCAAATTAATTTCAACAATTAATAACCCTTTAATTTTAATTATGTTTTGAAAATACCTTGTATAGGAACCGAAATCATCAGCGCCGCAACTATGCCAATCGTCACGGCGTATCCCGCCTGCAAATATCCTATATAACATACACCTATTACTTGTAGGGGAACAATCCAGGTGAAGTTCAAATACTGCAGCAATATGACAAATCGTTCTAAGTCATTGGACAGCAAATTGACGATTTTGCCAGCTTTCGCCTCTCCCAAAGAGGCATTGTTCATTCGAAGTATCTGTAAAATTAAATTATAATAATCATACGATTAAACGAATTACATGAGCACTTAATAATTAATGGCAATATTTCAAAAGTAATGTGCCCAAATGAATGATCTTAATTATTTGTCATATCTTGTATAATCAATAAACAATGCAAAACTAACCTTTCTAAATATAACTGAACTAGTTGCAATTTTAATTTTCAAGGCACACTGATTGCAGCTCATTACCCCATGATTATAAAAAAATGATCCTATTAGATTTCCTATGATCATTCCAAGAGCATAGTAGATGGCAGTAATCCGTCCTATTGGAGGACTTGGCGACCAGTACTGCAGCATTTGACCAAAAAGCAGAGGAGTTGTCGTCCTGTTTGAAAAATAGGTTAAAAAAGACCTATTCTAGGATTTATTCGCTTAAACCTTTTATAAAACTTGTGCAGTAATTTATCCATAACCTGCTTCCCCTAGCTTCGTTACAATACAGGGTGCATTTAAATTCATTGGTAAAAATTTACCTGTTGTACATTCTCGTATAAAGGATATTTTGTACAGTAATAATTCTGCAATTAATGCTGTGTTTAAAAAATATCAAAAAGTTACGAAAAAGAAGAAAGTATCGATTTGTGATCATCAAACTAATCGCGCTGGCGTTGGCAGCAATGGCCCTATCGCGGCATTATTTGATGTTCTTTTTATGAGTATTTTGATTATTTTTGATGTTTAGTTTTTTTTTTATTGCAGTAATGGTTTCTGTCAAAACATCTAAATTTTTAGACGTTTTCTTTAATATGGAAATTGCGATGTTTAATTGGCATTTTATTTGTCTTGAATTACTATAAATCATGGGTACAGTCGATGTCTCAAAATAAATAAAAAAATGGTCGACAAGCGAAACTATGACCAAACAAAAGTTAGAGATGCATCATGCATCTTTGCATGCATCATGCATTCAAAAAACGATAAAAAGTCCTTCAAGTCCTAAGAAGCTTAAGTCCAAAAGTGGTTTACAGATACTTAGCTAAGCAAAAAAAAAAACCATTATCCTTCTCTCACTTGCGATCGCATGTCAGTTGGCATAATTTACAAAAATTGTTTACGTAACTTACCTTAGTAACATTGAGAAAAATTGCAAAAACATAGCAGGTACAAGCGTCCAGAAAAAGGTTTTGATAATAGCTTTAGAGAACGATGCCTTACGACCAACTGTTGTTGAGGCAGATACTTCTTTCAGCCAGTTTCTAAAAATTAATATAAGATAATAATATATATTGCTAAATCATAGCAACTTAGTAGGGTACCTGTAGTGTTCATTGAATGCACTACTGAACTCAAGTAAGAACTTCTTACATGACCAAAAATATCAAAGAATACTTTTCAGTCATAATATTTAACTCCAAATATAATTCCTCTTCTTATTTGCGTTACGATGGCATTACAAACTCCCAAACCAAAAAGAAGCCACCTTACGGACAGCTCTTACGGAGGCAAAGCACATACAGAATTTTTTTTTATTCGAAATAACATTGTTAGCCATCTTATCGAGAACATTCCATTTATTTCACTTGTGGTAAATAATCCAACTAATCCCAAAGAAATGTCTAAAGTTACAGCTATCGACAAGTTGCCTTTTATTTCCTACAAACGACAGGAGCGATTTCTCTATCAATATGTAACACTGATCTGCAGTTTCCCAACCAACTTGTATACTTTGTCAGTTACCTATTATAATTTCATTTGATTTGTTATAAATATAGTATCGTTGAGTTAGTATACCAATACAACAAGTCACGAACTGACTTCAGAACTAACTTAATTTGTGTGATGTCCCTATATATTTATTTATAAATGTAAAAATTATCTAAAAAATTAATACCGAAGTCTTCATGTCTACTAGTTATACTTTAACAAAATAATGAATGAATAAATTGTTAGAAACAGACCACCAACAGGCGCAAAACCAGTAAACAAGGCTCCAAAATTTTAACCACGTACTGCTTTATGTGACTTGTGATCTTGGGTCTTATGAAGCTGCGGAATCGGTCAAAATAAAAAATAAAGCAAATCATACTCACTGTTCTAATAAGTCTCCGAGATATTTTGAGCTGTACGTCTTGTTCGGAGGCACTAAATCATTCTCGTCTATGTTACAATAATTACTGTAATAAAAAATACGCAACATCCAATAAAAGAATAACCGTGATATAAATCCCGGTGATTCCTTTTCCAAAGGAGATTTATGACTATTTTGTTTGTCATTTGAAAAGGTTTTTTTCATATGAAAACGCATTTTAAATTATATGTTAAGTATTAATTTAAATAATCATCTGTAAAATGTAAAATAAATGCTGTTCTTTTGTAGACGTTAATTCGAGGCAAGGCGCGCCTTAACTGTTTACAAAGTGCACCTAGTATTGTTAAGAGAAATTAAAAAAACAAAGTAAGGCGATACGCTTGCAGTTAAAATATGCAGTATAATCCATATCCATACTTCCATACTAATATTATAAATGCGAAAATCTGTCTGTCTTTCTTTCTATCTGTCTGTTACGCTTTCACGGCCAAACTGCTGGACGGATTTTGATGAAATTTGATATGAATATAGTTGAAGACCCGGGGTCAAACATAGGCTACTTTTTGACGCAGGTGGAGCTGCGGGAAATAGCTAGTTTACTATATATCGTACAATAAAGATCGTAAATCCATACATTGTGTCTAGCACTATGAAGCAGGTATGCGAGCTATTAAAAATAAATCAGCTGACTTAAACTGCCTAACATTATGAAAGTCTAGGAGCGCTGGAAAACTCTCATAAACACATGGGTGCGTATTTACGGATAAATTCTGAAAATAACACTAATACTTGGAGTGAATGGCTTCCATATTGGTGTTTTTCACACAATAATACTGTTTATTCGGAAACGAAATATACGCCTCACGAGTTAGTGTTTGGTAAAACTTGCAATATTCCTTGTAACTTGAGCGATGGCTCCGTAGATCCTATATATAACGTCGATAGCTATCCATTGCAATTAAAATATAGGCTTCAAGTAAACAGAGAGATGCTAAAAATAACTTGGTTTGTAGCAAATTAAAAAGGAAGAAGAGGTATGATAGAAACGTTAACTCTATAACTTATGAAAAAGGTGCGTACATGGGTGAAAAATCCATGTGGAGATAAAATGCAATGTATTTATTTAGGATCATATTTAGTATTAGAAGATCAAGGAGTGAACGTCAAAATTCTTAGAAATGGAAAAGAGGATATTGTGCATAAAAATCGTACCAAACCATTGTATGAGTTATTGGCTCGTTGAAATTTTTGTTCTATAATAAGTAGTAAATAAAAATAAAATATATTTTGTATTATGATTTTTTGAACGCAAACTATATTGAATTGTATACTTTTTCTGCATTTTTTTTTTTTTAAATATATGTTTTTTACTAATTTTTTTTTTATTGTTTTTAATATTGACAGTTCAGTAAAGGTAATAATATAAGTAATCATTGTGTAATAATTTTGCGTAATGTGCTTAATACTGCAGTATTAAACAAACTTAATAATCAAATAATATAGGCATAATAAAATTTATGTATATCCATTGTTATTATTGATTGTGGTACTCGTACTCTAGTACATTATATAATTGTTATATTCAGCCAATATTTATACAGCACTAGTACCTATGTATACGAAAATATATTATAAAAAAAATTAAATTACTTTATTAGTATTTTTTTTTTTTTATTGTAGGTGTAGTGTAGGTTAAGACATTATATATAAGTGTTTATTCTTAATATACGTTCAATATCATCTCAACATTGGTTTCATTTACAACTCCGAATTCCCAACAACACACTTCTATATCCATACTAATATTATAAATGCGAAAGTATAGCGTCTGTCTGTTACGCTTTCACGGCCAATCCGCTAAACGGATTTTGATGAAATTTTGTATGAATATAGTTGAAGACCCGGGTCAAACATAGGCTGCTTTTTAACGCAGGTGGAGCTGCGGGAAACAGCTAGTACTTTATATTTAGAAGAAAACAGAACCGACAACGACTTCAAATAATGCAAATACTTACTCAACTAAAAAGGTGGAATTATTTGAATATACAACATTATTAAATATTTTATTTGGTAGTCAATGTCAACTTTTCATTTAAAAAAAATTAAGATGCTATACAATGAGCAACTAATCAACGAAGTCATACACTTGGCGTGACATAGACTCAAAAGGGTTGACTCTTCAGGTACGGAACTCTGAATAACCATTGAAAAGAACTAACGTTTTTCATATTATATTGGCTTTGTGACCAAGCGGATACAATCAATTTGAGACATATAGGTCATAGGTTAAAAGCAAAGGTCAGGACTAGGTTGCATCGACACATAATTATGTTCCAAAAAAAGGGTTTATACCTCACAGGAAACTTCACTAATATTTAGTTAGATTTAAAATATTGGTTATATTTTTATACCTTCTATTATTTTCACTGTATGTGTATGAAATGAAATTTCATAAGTACGAAACTTAGACTTGAAGCTTATAATATAGGTATAAGTTTATATATTATATAAACGTGTTTCAAGGAACCGCGTCCTTTTGTACCAAAAATTTATATTTTTATTTTATTTTAACTTTCTGAAGACTATTGACTATTTTTTTACCATTTCACGTGCGCTTGTTAAAAAATATATTTATTGGTTTAAAAACACTAATTATTTATAGAGAACAATAGCAACTTGTAACCCACGCATAAAGAAAAGACATAAGTTTAAATATGTATTATATACGTGGGGCGCACTATAAGTTTCCGGAATGAATATGAAAAAATACTATTAAAGGTACAAAATTAATTTATTGTTTTTCAAAATAATCTCCCTTGGCGTCTATGCACTTTTTCATTTGATGAAACCAGTTTTGAAATCTTTTGTGCCACTCCTCTGTGGTGACCTCTGAAACGTGTTTTTCATACTCCTCGACAGCCTCTTCTGGTGATAAAAATCGTTGACCGCGTAATTGGTTCTTAATTTTTGGGATCAGAAAAAAGTCACAAGGTGCCAGGTCGGGACTGTATGCAGGATGACTCATGAGTTCTACATTTTTCGCCTTCAAAAAGTCGTTTGTCTGTCTGGCCGTGTGAGAACTAGCATTGTCGTGGTGCAGGATGATACGGCGTTTACGGTTATTTTTACGGAGTTCGTCAATAACTTCCGGCAAACAAATGGTCGTGTACCAGTCACTATTCACTGTACGACGATTCTCTAAAGCAACAGTAGCCACGTGTCCAGTTTTATTAAAAAAAGAAGCAATCATCCGCTTAGATGCACTTTTCACGCGCGCCACTTTGGTTGGTTTCGGCTCATCTTGAAAGACCCATACGCTCGATTGCTGCTTTGTTTTGGGATCGTAGCAATAAATCCATGTTTCGTCACCTGTTACTATGTCCCACACCAAATTTGACGCAACTTCGTTGAATCTGGTAAGCATGGCACTGCACCAAGTGACGCGGTCCGTTTTTTGAGCCTCGGTCAAGTTGTGTGGGATCCACCGCGAGCACAGCTTTCTCACACCCAAATGTTTGTGTAGGATTAATTGTATTTGACTCATGCCTATTTCTAAGGATGCGCGAATTTCATGGTAGGTCACACGCCTGTCTGTTTCAATCATACGGCGCACAGCATTGATGTTTTTGTTGGTCACAGCGGTGGACGGCCGACCATCGCGAGATTCGTCACTGAGATTGATACGACCACGCTTGAATTCCGCAAACCAGCTATAAACAGTTGTCTTGCATGGTGCTTCATTGCCAAAAGCTGTTTCAAGCCGAGCGATGCTCTGTTGAGCTGTCAAATTACACTTAAAATCGTAGAAAATCATACTACGAAAATTTCCCCGAGTTAAATCCATGTTGATGCAGACACACAATTTTATAAATGGCGCCACAAGGTAAAAACAAAAAACAGTCAGATGAAACAAACTGCATTCTACAGCCAAAGAGTTCTATTTTCAAATGTTGCAATAAATTTTTAAATATTGTTTATGTAAGTGGCCAGTTCCGGAAACTTACAGTGCGCCCTATGTATGTATCTATACACATACGATCATACAATACAATATAACTATCATGTCGAAACGACAAAACAAGCTAAACATTAGTTTTGTAGCATCCATCCATATTTTTACTCTTCGTAGCACACCACAGTATTGATGAGTATTCTTTTTCTTTCCTCGACATCCGCAACTGCTTAGTAATTGCAATTTTAATGTTAATGCTTCAAAACATTTGTGTACAATTAACGTTAACATTAAGACTTATTGTTATTCCTTTATGTAGATGAACTTGCCTAAACGGCCGCATGCAAGGAAAATCACCACCAAAACGTCGGTGTTTTTTCTCGGTCGTCTATACTTATCTTATTTTTATATCAAAAACCACATGATTATTTATTTATTTAAACTTTATTGCGCAATACAAAAATTTGTACAAATGGTGGACTTAATGCCAAGTGGCATTCTCTACCAGTCAACCATGGGACCAAACAGAGAAAGAAAAGTTGGCGATAAAGACGAAATCACGAACACACAAGAAAGATAAAATATATACAAAAGAAAAGTAATAATACATAAGATTACATATTATACATAAATACATAAAATAAGTATATAAAATATATACATACAATACTATGATTATATCAAATATAATAGTATGTTCAAACGCGTAATGACCAGGGCCCGTGGACAAGTTACAATTTGAAAAACGATAACGACATTCGAAAACAAAAATGTATGGGATTGACATCAGCCGCGCTAAATCACGGGGTCGATTTTCATACTAATTCCGAAAGATAGCGAACACGAATGTCGTTATAGTTTTTCAAATTGTAACTTGTCTACGGGCCTAGTATTGCCCTGTCTACGAGGTAGCACTTTTTGTAGCATTCTTCGTAGCACTGTTGTACAGTCAGAAAAATGAGTCTCATATAATTTTTTTATTATTTGAGCATATGTAAAGTAGCTCAAGACATAGCAAAAACACCTCACTTAGGCAGCTGAAATAATGCTGAATGTCTTTAATATCTCTTATGAGAAAAAAAACATTGTCAGCGAACTACAATATGCATGAGGTAGGACGCTATAGAGAGAAATAAAAGTTGAAATAATTGTCATTTATGCCTTCAAGCTTAAAATATAAAAATAAAAACATAGTAAATCTATGCCTTCAAGGCTTAATATCGCATAGTCACGGAGCGGGTGGCATTATTCAGCTACAGCATGGCGACAGCACGCGTTCCAGCTAAATGTTCGATGGGAGGGGACGTTGTGCGAGGTCACGCCTGACTAAATATGGAGAGCACAGAATGTACAGCTTGTGCAATGATTTTTCTACGAACTAGTATTAAGTAGTGTTAACTCATGAATAAATTCCTTCAGGAGAATCAAATTTATGCTAAGCTTGTTACTTGGTTTTGGTCGTTAATTCATATGGTTTGGTCTGCGACCACTTTTAAAAGGTCTTTTTTTGATTTGTCAGATTCTAGGTTCTATTTTTGATACGTATCGATTATTATGGCTTATGTAATTAATTGTAACTGGTTGTCAGAAATAAAATATTATTATGGCTTTATTATATTTTTTGTTTACTTATTCATAAAAGTCGTCAAAATTACAAAACGGGTTGTGGTGGCGAGTTGTGCGTCCCGCAGTAACAGACGCATCTATAGCAAGAGAGAGCTCTTGACTGGGGAAATGCACTACCTCTACCTCACCTTTCATACAGCCGGTAGAAAAGTTACCACGAGGTCATGGCTTGCCATGGGCGATTTGGAAATGCAGACTATGAGCCCAAATCGGGCGCAGTACACACAATCTGGCCAAGTGGTCAGTCATAAGCAGTGATAACATTGCCTGCGAGTGTGGTACATCTCCCCAGACAATGAACCATCTTCTGACGTGCCCGGTTTGCCCCGACACCTGCACCTGCACACAAATCCTGTTTACACACGGTTGGTCCTCACAATTAAAGATTTCACGTTTCTTACCTGTACGACCGATATTTTGTGGCTCCATTCGGGTTATGCCGGCATCGGTCGGGCGTAGGACGAGCACCCACCGGCGCGCGGCGTGCGCACAGCGACCTCTTGCGTGCGCCGCTAGTGCCCCACCGAGTTTACCTCTGACGAACGCTGCGGACTCTGCCGCCTCTCACACTGCCATCGAATTGTTATCCTAATTCGTTCCTAGGCCCCTCGCCTACAGCGAACGTTGACGCGATTATTATACAAAATATTTCATACACCCCGTTGCCATTTACGGTTCACGCGTTCGACCTATAATGTTCAAGCTTACTTGTTTGTGTCGAGCATTTTAATCGATCGACTGCATTAAAAAGTAAAATCTTTTACCATCGTTTTGCAGTCGTTCTTTGCAGATTTTTGTACTGCGAAAAGGCTGTTCAGCTTATTTTTTATGTATTTACCTAAGAGTGGTCGGATATCACTTGTGTGTTAAGCTTATTTGTAAAAAAGTGTAGTGCCGTCCTGTGCTTAGTTCATTGAGTGAACTGTACATTTAATCTGAAGGTGTTTTTCTTGGCGTATATTTGGTTGCGAGAATTAGCATTTTATTTTAATTTTTATCTTATTTTGATTTGCTATTTCTGTGAGAAAAACGCGATCCATGCTTGGAGTTATGACTACCATGGTATGGTTTCCTTTGTCTACGTTATGTACATTTCTTAGTAGGAAGGTAGTTTACAGTCACATTTAAAACTTTACAATGTTACACCCGCTTGATAAAGAACTTAACTAACCATTTATCGTACTGATAACATTACTGAGTAGGTATTTAACTAAATACATGATCATTACTATTATGACAGCTTGGTTAGTTGTCATAACAATCATTCAAGTAGATTATAGAAACTTTGTAGATTCATTTCTATCAGATACACATTTCATATTTTTATTAGTATTGTGCAGATGCTATAGCATTTGCCACTAGGTCGTTTATATTTGTAAATGGCGACTATATTAAAACTATTCAGAGCCTCCTCCCTCCCTCTCTCCCTCCGGCTTGTAGCCTGCCTCTGGCATCTGACAATCTGAATCAGAACTAGCTCTATGCATATTTGTCAGAACTTAACCCGCAGCACGCATTAGCTTTATTTCCTATTTCTATACTTATTCTATACAGTTGATATAAACTATTAAAACATAAAGCTTATAAAATACCATAATATTACTTTGTTTTTCATAGATACTGCACAACGGACAAGTATATTTCTTTACTAGTACATTTCAACTATGTATTTAAAATAAATTGATAGTTCCAATGTTAATTAAAGACTATGTGAAATATTTTATATCATCATTTTTATTTAACACATATGTGTTGCCTATGTACGCATGAGTTACGTAATTATCAAAGTGGTCTTTTATATAACAAGTTTACTGTAAAATCCTTTACGAAATTTTATTTACAATACTAAATGTTATAATTCCTTCTAGATATATGCAGTGGTTGATGGTACGCTGAAATTATTGAAATATTACCCACACATCAATAATCATATTGAACACATTATATATTATAATTAAGTATAGAATTAACAACATTTATTTAAATAACTAGAACATATATTAAAAGATTTTTTAAATATTTTTAACTAAACTGCTAATGATTATTACCTTATACGTTTTCATGATTTCATCTTCGACTTTTTAAACGTTCGCTAAAAAGACCACAGCAGACGCAATGGTTACAAATGGAAACGTATAGCGACATCTTCGAAAAACTTTAAACAAACAATTTTAATAACTAACAATAAAAAACTTTTCTCGATCTTGCATTGAAAATTCCATATGACTTGGGTTCTATACTTGACAAATTACATCATCTTAATCTACATCTCTAGTCCATTAGTTATACAGTTAGACTATATAATTCCAAGCTGTAAGTCTTTGTCAGCTATTATAATCACTGAAACCAGAATCAACATTCTACTCTTTGTGCACAAAGATATTCTTCATTACAATTGTCATTCACGCTGTATTGTCATCGTTATTTGTGTCGGATGCAAGGAAATGTCGCGCTCGCTCTCTTGCGGAGATGAAAAGATCCAACCGCCATTGACTCTGTCTTAAATGAGGCTCGGCCTCGCTTACCGCTCTTTGACTGTTTCTTGCTCACTGCAGATCTGAAACATGCTGCTTAAGCTGACATTTGCAGAAACTTGCTTTTAAATGCCAGCCGCTAGAATCATTGTATCATAGTAACAACAATTTATAGTTCTGATTCACGAGTCGTGAAAATGTTACACAGTCAGAAACCTTGTTAAGTTTTACTGAATATTTTAGCTCATTTAAGTAGTTAAAATTTATGCGTAAATATATTAAAGAATTTTCGTACAATTTCTGGCACTGTAACAAAATTTCGCAATTTTAACCATACCATAGTATACATATCGCAATACCATCTATATACTCATATAACAATCAACCATAACGTAAACCTTCGGTATTAAAGAATACGAAGAATTCCGAGTGCTCAGGAAGATAATCAAGTCTCTATGCAAAATACGGCGATTGCTCTTCTGGAGTCGGCGTCGGCCTACGAGAAATCTGTGCTGGAATGTGAGCACTTTGAGGCATCGGAACACGGTGGGTTCCGGTGAGAACGTTGGCGCGGCAGCGGCATGGAGGACCGCGGGCCCCCGGACGTGCCCTTGATCGTGACGCCGCCGTGCGTGGTCGGCGGCGGCGGCGCGGCGCTGACCACCTCCCGGCGCGCTGCCTCCGCACGCGGCTCCCGCGATGACGGCCCGCCCTCCACCTGGCGCTCCTCTGTTCGTGTTCGCGACACCGGTTTCCGCGGCTCTCGGAAGAGCATCGTACGCCTCGAACCACCCTGTAATGGCCTCAACGGGTTGCCAGCCATCGGCAAGGAGGTAAATCATATATCTTGCCTGATTTGTGTGACGACGAAATGGTGACGATGTCATATTATTTTAGTAAAATAAGGGTAAATATATATATATAAAAGTCAATGCCACTTTTCGTTGTAATTTTATAACTCAACGGGCTCACCAATCCAAACCAAATGTTTAGGCTTTGTTCGGACTATTTAGTAGATGGTTTATGTGAAGTTTGCACAAAATCGGTCGAGCGGTTCTTCATTTATTACTTTATACGTAGCGAAGCAAGTACCAAGCCGCTAGTATTACATACAAAAACAAGTATGTCGTGTATTGACCCATACAATAATTAAATTTTTGATCAAAATATTTCAAAAAGCTCATCCAATATATCTGTACAAAATCTTATAGAGCAGATAAAATAAATGTTTTTTTGGCTCTGAAAACAGCCAAATTGTAATTGGAAGAAAACAGAAGAGACAAAACATGGGGATACCTACTACAGGACGTACAGGGTGTTAAACAATGAATGATTTATATATTGCCGCAGCCCCCGATTCCCGACCTTTACGCATTTGGTTTGTAAGTGCCTACATTGAGAATTAAGCTGCAGACTATAAATTAGTTTCTTTATCTTGTATGGTGCTATAAAGCGGTTTCATACTTACGTACAAACTGTCGTTAAATATTTAAAGTTAGGAACATAACTGTTTCATTTTCTTTTATAGACGAGGTTGCATGATTTAGTAATGCTTAAATATTTGCTGTTTTTTCCTATCCTATCAATGAAACGCATGTGGCAATACTCATTCTTTATTTTCATGGAATTGATAAATCTAATTTATAGTATCATTAGCATTAACCGGGGATTTCGCTCGGTTGACATTCGCAACCAGTTATCGGTACCAGGTACTTACATAAATAAAAATAAGTAAATACAGTAGTTGCATGGTGCCTTATATTACATACACTGTTCAAAAAATCTGACTGATAATTTCACTGTGTTATGTAATGGATATGTTACCAATGATTCTTTTTGCAGCAAATTATTCAATCTTATATATATACCGAGCTGCGATCTAGAATCACTTGTCATAAATTTAGAAAAATAAGTATCCAGATATTAATTTAAAAACTTTAAAAAAGTCACCTCAATAATATGGGTGCATCATAACGACAGCCTAGCAATACCAGTGATTGTTGGACTGGTTCAGTAAAACAAGAAACTATGAGCTTCCATTGCTATATATCGGTAGTACTTTTAAACTTATAAGTAAACCTAGTATTAAATATTCAAATCTGCCTCTACTGCATACAACATTTATTGTACAATCTTATCTAACGTTACGTAATTGTAACTGCCCTAACCAATAAGTTTACTTGGATTGCTAGGTCAATCAAATCTGTACACTCCGGTGTAAGTTTCAAAGTTAAGTACATACAATGACTAATATATAGTTAATTATTATGAGTCAATGACGTAAGTATTAAGTATTCTTGTATTTGTCTGCAGGTATTGTCACTGGGCGCGACTAGTGGGCCCAAAGGGACCACGCAGCCATCTCACCCCTGCACTATCCTCCACCATTCTCCTTACAAGGTATGTATTAAGTCATATTATCAAAAATAATAAAGACGATTCCGTGCTTCGGAATGCACGTTACAGCCTGGCCACGGGGGATTTCGCCACAGCGACTAAAAGAAATACATAACATATACACTAAAAAGCCACTGGAACTAGTGATTTGCAAGGCGAAATGAGGAGTAGAAACGATTAGTGCACTGAAACAAATGCATTTGTATGTATTTCTTTTAGTCGCCGGTGGCATTGCGGCGAAATTCGCTGTGGCGAATTCCCCCGTGGCCAGGCCGTTGGTCCCGGCCGCCATCTGGTGGTCGTTAAAGGAACCCGAGGCCGAGCGGCGATTCCGCACAACTCTGACACCAGGGTGTACATGGTCGATTGGCAATGTACCTACACGAAATAATGATGAAATAGACATTTTTGATAATCGCAGAAAGATATATTTCTATTTCATCTGATGTAAAGTAAACTTTCTATGTAGAGTCAAAAAATATTCACTTCTCTAGAATTTTGAGAAAAATATGCCCTAATAAATTTACCATGTATAAGAAACCATATAATAATTATGTGTATGTTTTATTTATTAGAGAGTTACTGCCCAAAATATTAAACACAGAATCGCAATGACCTAGCTCATTAACTGTAGACACGCAATACAAACGCACACACGCGCCCTTTGTGGACAGTAATTAGTATTTCTTTTCGACTGCTTTAATTTATACTTGTCCAGAAAAAGAAAATATATCGTAAGTAATTGTAAAATAGAAATATAGGATTCGTTTTTAAATTCAGACCGGATAAAAATTAAGTTGAATTTGGAATTAGCTCTTTAATAATCGGTTTAATAATGTTTGAATTGAAACATTATTTGTTTTTACAAATAGGCAGGATTTTACAAGGTTGTTTTTTCTGTCGAAATGGATTTGTTTTTTTATCATTACAAAGTTCCAGCGCACGCCAGTTTCAATATGATGAAACTCATAGATGATTTTGGAGAAGAGAGCCTGTTTTCTGCTTTTTTCATTCTTTCCGATTATGGCAACTTAAGACTTATGGATGAGACGATTCTTATTTCTTATTCTTGATCTGTTCTGTTAGTCGATCGGAATTTAGCGGCATCGTTCCAGCAGCTGTTGATTGGAGATAGTCTCCGGCCACTATGCCCAGGGTGTCAACTCTCTTATTTTATATATTGCATAATTGAACCGTAATTCGATCTCAATTATTTATTTATTTTATTACTTTAATGCACCAGGACATATGACAAAACATTACACAAAATCAATGGTAGTTTTTGATGTTTTTGATATTCTGTTAATGATTTTAAGACCAATCCTATTATAATTTAAAGTATTCTATTGGCATGCCATTAAACGGCGGTCATTGGAAAATTTGCAAATCTGCTCTTCAATCGTATCACAGTTGTAAATCGATGATTCAATAATCGGTATTCTGCTATTTATTACACTTACATTTTTTTCTACTGATAGATCATTTACCATTCAATTACGTTTCAATTGCCATTAAATTAAGATTCAAAATTGTTGTAGCATAGCAAAATACTAATATTGAGCTTATTCAAATTGAATCGTAATCGAGTCTTAATTATTTATCAGTTGCATGGTCTTTAAAAGTCTTCAACTATATTCATACCAAATTTTATCAAAATCCGTTCAGCGGTTTAGCTGTGAAAGCATAACAGACAGACAGACTTTCGCATTTATAATATTAGTATGTATTTATAGTTTATACAAACCTCAAACCAAAACACAATCAGCGCAAATGGATGTTTCCATGATGGATGATCATGATTTGCCGATAAAAATAAATAGGGCAAAAAAAGTAAAGGGAAAAGATTGCTTACACATTTCGCAAGAATTGTCCTAAAAGATAATAGGACTGTGTTACATCATCAGGATACAGGGCCCACTAATAATGCTCCAAACCACTTCTCCCTGACCTATCTTATAGTTTTTATTTAATAAATGGGTGTAGAGCCAATGACATGTGTCATAAGTAGGTACTCTTTACAGTTCCGTTCATCCTATAAATAAGACAAATTTTAAAAATATAAATTTAAAAATCTTCCTCTTAACGTAGAATTTTTTTTAAATAGGTAGTCATTAACGACTCTGAATGCGGCTGAGATTGAAAGAAAAAAAATATATCCGATTTTCATTTTTTTTAACTCTCAGTGTAACTCCCAGCTAGTTACTGCCATACTCCCACTAGACTACTACGCCATAGAGTAAATAGACAATAAATTTGTAATTTTTTTTTTCAGGCCGCTTGGGATTGGTTGATTCTAATACTGGTGATCTACACGGCGATATTCACGCCGTACGTAGCGGCATTCCAACTGAATGAACCGGACTTTGACAAGCGCTCGCGCAGTTTTGGAGAAGATCCTATTGTTGTTATCGATATGATAGGTAAACTTATTTCTACGTCATACAAAAGTCAATGGTTATTTCTACAATAATAAATAGGTGATAGACAATATTTACATTATAATATACAATTAAATTAACCGAAATGTATCCGGCCTTGTCTCTTTGTGCAATATCCTTGGTGTGGTGGTCAGAAAAGTTTCAGCTTAATAATAGCACAATTTGTGAAACAAACCCAAAAATTGAGCATTGGATCTAATGAGAGACTGATTTGCAAACAGTTCCTCACTAACTAAAATAAAATATTTAGGTACTTCAATTTTCATGTTTTCGACGGCAGTGTATTTGTAATATATTCGCTAACTATATTATTTTATTTAGGATGTTAGAGCTAGTTAAATATTATAATGTTGTGCGAAAAGCCATCAAATATTTATACTGTGCAATGGTTGGGCCACATAGAAAAATATACTACCCACCTATGGTGTAAGGGTAGATGCTATACTTTTCTATACTCATCTAAATATCTGAACATATGATCTTTTGCTTTCAGTGGACGTAACTTTCATAATTGACATCCTTATTAACTTTCGCACGACGTTTGTGAACGTCGCGGACGAAGTGGAATCCGACCCCGCGAAGATCGCCATGCACTACCTCCGCGGCTGGTTCGTCATCGACCTCGTAGCCGCCATCCCCTTCGACCTCCTGCTCTTCGGCACCGACACCGATGAAGTGAGCTGCCTTTCCTCCAACACTTACCATACTCGATCTCATCACACAAAAACACATTTCAAATTAAGAATTAGAGACATAAATGCCTAAATTTTAGAGAATAGCCGCCAGATATCAGTTGTCCGAAATGTTTATATTGTCGATTGATGGCATGTTGACGCGATGGTTTATGGCAGGAAATGCAATGTTTACTGTAGTAAGGGGATTAAAATGTTATGTTGAACGGGGGCTGTAATGCAGAAAATTCTGTTGTTTAATTTATTTGGATAAAAAGAGACGATGGTAAATATTTTTTGTTATTAAAAATTAATGTTACGATTTAAACAAAAATATAATGTCAAAACATTTGACCTCTCGCCATGTCTAAACCATCAGCCATTAACAATGAAAGTACTCAGAACGTCTAATACGATTAAAAAAAATATGTGTACTTAAAATAAATACAGTAGGTCAAGTCTACGAAGTAGGTCAATTTAGGATTTAACTGACGATTGTTAGAGACACTATGCCTTTTCGAACTAGAATTATGTAATTTAAAGATTGGACTTTTTGAAGCTTCGTTCGGCGTAATCGTCTTAGACGTAATTTTCGGACAAATGAAACTGCGGACTTAATTGTAAATCACGTATTAAAAAGTAGTGGAATGCAGTTACTGCAATTGTCATTATTGATAAGGTAACCACAATTATTATGATATATTTTAGTTACGCCTAACACATCAAGGCCAAACTACCAAATTATTCACGTCATCCACTCTTTTTTATTTTGTAGTCTGTGTTTTTATTATTACATATTGTTTAATTCTTATAACATTATGAGCTATTCTCATTCATTCAATTGTAAATTTAATTAATTTAAATAGTACAGGTTTATTTTAATAATCACGGTATGGAGAGATCAAAGGTGGGTGCGTATTGAATTTGTTATACCATTTCTTGTTACAGCAGGGGCTGGAAAGTGATGAGGTATACCATCTTTGTGAACTATTTTTATGTTGCTGCCACTCGATTTTATTACATTTTAGTTAACATATATTATCGATTAATTTCCACTAGCCATTTCAAACCCACTAAGCGAATGCGTTAATGGAAGATAAGGACGCTTCCCATGAGCAATATGTTTTGATCATTTTCAAATTTCACATCGTGCCCAATATTAGGGCTCACTCGCCATGTCACGAGCTTGCCCGCCGCTCCCGAATCACACGATGCGAACGATATCGTTTTTAGGGATCGGTATACGAAGATAATCAATAATCGTATGCCTATTTGTATTATGAAGTGAGAGTCAACATCGCAACAGTTTTTATAAAATAAACAATCTAACATAATACAATCAAAACTTTATATGTAAATGCAAACAAAATATAGCTTCACGATAAAGTTGCGGATTGTGGTAGTAACGATCGTCTCAACCGCCAAGGTGACCTCCAGAGGGCCTTCACCTCCTCCTTCATATACTTAAGCTAACATATTTTAAAGCTTTAGTTACCTACTATGATTTGATTAAATATTACAGATAACCTTATGACCAATATAGTTTAGTAGTAGGTTATGCAATTAGCAAATCCTACATATTATATTTAGGGAATTTGCATACTGAATGTTAAGAAATATATTTTTAGATAATGACTTGGTTTTCTCTGAAATGAATTAATATAAAGGCGGGATTATTTATTGGCTTATCATAAAAAAAAAGCAAAATTCACAAGTGCACAGAGCTTGACAGCAAAGTACGCTCACACTTCCCAGACGATGTACCTATTTTGTACAAATATATTAGGAAATCGCCATAAATTTCACAACATGAGTATCTAGCACAGAGTTCCATTCAGTTTCAAACATGTTACATACTGATAGCACCCACCTTACATTAAGCTTTAAGACGTATTGTTATGGAAACGAAATTACGAATCAACGCCTTTGAGTTTTGACCCCCTATTTTGAATTCATTTATATACCTCTTTTATTGTTTTCCTATTTAAAGTAAATGTGTTTATAAATTTGATTTATTTCAGTTGTGTCAGTATCATGACCAGGTATTGTCATTGGCGATCCAGCGATCAATTGAAAATACTTAGTATACAAAATGATCAGTTATTGTTTTATGGAGTTTGGTTATGTTATGGAATTATTATATATTATAATGTTTTCTTATGTTTTCGCGATTGTTATTCATTAAATTAAACTATTTTAATACGGTTTTATCGCGTTTATTACTTATTTATTATATATATTATATGTCTGCAGTCTGTGAACATGCTCTAGACAAACCCAACCACTATATGCGTTTTGATAATCCTCAAGTCCTTGCAAAGGAAAACAGATTCATTCCAAGGATGTTACGTGAAGCTATTGAAATTAAAAAACATCCTAATTTCAATAGAGAGGATGGATGGCAGGTACCGCCAGCTTGGGACCCAGTCATTAACTTAATAAAATCGCAAACTCGGAAGCAGACTGCAAGACCCTTAGATACTGTGAGCCAATACTGCGTGAATCGGAATAGTTCCCAATAAAAATTTCGGGCGGTAGTTTTGTAATCTTATGACATCAAAGACAAATGTTAACTTAGTCTGCCTGCGACCATGAACGCTGTAAAGTGTTTGAAACGTCAGGTGTAAATAAATAAGTAATAAACGCGATAAAACCGTATTAAAATAGTTTAATTTAATTATATATTATGTTATGGAACTGACACGTTTAATAGATGTTATTTTTAAATCCTATTTGTTTTTTTTAATTAAAATAAATCAATTTAATTGTTATACTTATCCTTTTTTTACCTTTCTTTTTCCTTATTCCTATACTAATCGTTACTAACCTCTACCTTAACTATGTAATCGTTTCATCTCAACTACATAGTAAAAATCATTTCATCTCCGATTTCGATAATGGATTTTATTTTAAGAGACACACTTGAAAACAAGTTGCATAAAGTGTAAAAGATTTGAATAAATTAAACTTGATCTTCAGCAAAAGAAACATGAGTGTGTGTGGTGAGTGTTACTTTTGAGAAAAATTTTCCAAACTTTAAAATAATTAGGTTCGAAATAAGCGCGAGAAAAAAAAAATTGACCACCATATCAGCTGTCAATTATTTTATTTGTAAAATTCTATAATTTTGACAAATTAGTGACTTATTTAATCTCAGATTTGCCATAATTTGTATATTATAAAAATACACCTTAGATAGTACCTAGCCAAATTTCATGAAATGAACACGCTGTTTTATATATCTGGTGTATAAAATAATAACTAAAATAGTTTTGTGGGACAGCATAAAAGTATATACAAAAATTCTGTAGATTCAAACATTCCTTAAGAATGTATAATTTTTGCAGTTTCAGTACCAATAAATTTTTATTATTTACATTTTGGTGCATATAGGTACTTACAAAGAAGTAAAATACTTTGACAAGGATTTTTTTTAAATTTGGAAATAATTTACAAAGCATTTAATAATGAATTAAATTTAAGGATAAACACGTATTATTTTTTCTTATGTTTTCGCGATTGTTATTCATTAAATTAAACTATTTTAATACGGTTTTATCGCGTTTATTACTTATTTATTTACACCTGACGTTTCAAACACTTTACAGCGTTCATGGTCGCAGGCAGACTAAGTTAACATTTGACATCAAAGACAAATGTTAACTTAGTCTGCCTGCGACCATGAACGCTGTAAAGTGTTTGAAACGTCAGGTGTAAATAAATAAGTAATAAACGCGATAAAACCGTATTAAAATAGTTTAATTTAACGTATTATTTTTAGTTTAAGTATTTGTTTTGGAAAAGTGATGGTAAAAAGCAAAGTAAACAAAAATGATATTTAGTAAGTATACAATAATGATCTTCAAATTGGACTTGTAATATTCAAATTTATAATTATATTTTATTAAGGCTCTATTAATACATCATATTTTATCCATCATACGTACTCGTACGTACACGTAACAAATAAGTTTAAGTATCAAATCAGTAATACAAAAATATAATTAAGTCTATTAGATAATCTTCTTATATACCAAATGAATTTTCACGAAGCTTAGATTCACTGACCAAGTACATTATTTGAAATTTATTATTAGTTTTGTTTGATGAAATATTACAAATATTTGGCGAGTAATAGATTAATTGAAGTAATTATTACTTTTGTGCCGGTGTTACGGTAGAAAGACGCCTTATGACAAAAAGTACAACAAAAAAGCCAATCGGCCTACATTAGCCAGAATGTTGATGAAAATAAGTTAAAATGAACTCCGAACTAACTAAAGGTTATTATAGAGGCAAAGATTCAACTGAAGATGGTCGAAACTTAAGGGAATTTGGAAAAAGGTAATACTCGTACAATATACTACTAAGGTAATACATAATAACACACCTAATACAGTTAAGCCTACTTACTCTGAACAGGTTTATTGGCTTCTATGATATGCACAGGCAAAGTCACCCGCGTATTGTAAACACGTTTGCCTCCCCAATACAATAAATTATTTGGCTTATTTTACAGGTCCTTATGGATATTTAATTTATTTGATAAGAAAATAAAAATATTATATTACTACCTTTTATTATACTGTACAAGATACCAACAAGTAAAGTACAATATTAGAATTACCTACATAAACTTATATGCACCGCATTATGTACGATGCCAGCTAATTTTATTATAGTTTTGAAATAATCGCTTGTAATCCTGCAATAAATACTCAGTTTGGTTGAGCTCGACAGCATATCATAGGCAACTTTTGCTTAGTTAGCGTGGTTTTGCTGCGAGGCCTCGTTGATGCTATTTAGTAAAAGGCGAACGTTTGATACCATGCTTGAGTTGCGGCTAAGTTAGTTTGCTGTAGTGAGGGCGGTGAGGGGCTCTGAGCTGTGTTGTGGTGGTTGCAGACGACGACGCTCATCGGCCTCCTGAAGACTGCCCGGCTGCTGCGGCTCGTGCGCGTCGCACGCAAAATTGATAGATACTCCGAATATGGCACTGCCGTCCTACTACTCCTTATGGCCACCTTTGTGCTTATTGCGCACTGGCTGGCGTGTTTGTGGTGAGCAATGTTACTATTTCTCTTACTAATAATTTAGCGTTGGGCAAGCAAGTAATGTTATTTATTTATTGTACAGGTATGCTATCGGAAGCTGGGAGCGACCTCAGCTTCATGCTCCTATTGGATGGTTGGATGCGCTTGCCAACGACGTACAAGCGTCTTATGATAACTCTACTGGACCATCTATGAGGTAGCGTTTTTTTTAAATATTTATAGCCCATCTTAAGTCGTTTATATTTATATTAATACTTACACTTACTTTTTCTTTTAGGTCCAGATACATCACTGCCCTTTATTTTACTTGTACCTCTCTAACGAGTGTAGGGTTTGGCAACGTAGCTCCTAATACTGATATGGAAAAGGGATTCACGATATTTGTCATGCTTGTAGGATGTAAGTAACTTTTTTATTCTAAATCTTAAGTTATTATTACGACTAGAAGTAATTCTTATATGTATGATTAATCGTTTTCTTTTTTAATTCTAGCTCTGATGTACGCTAGCATCTTTGGCAATGTATCGGCAATAATACAAAGGCTATACTCCGGTACAGCTCGTTACCACACACAAATATTGAGAGTCAGAGAATTTATCAGATTTCACCAGGTACAAAAGATAAAACGTAATTTATGTTATTTAAAACTGGATTATATGACTTAGTTAACATTTCATACATTTGCAGATTGCAAACCCTCTTCGGCAACGGTTGGAGGAATACTTCCAGCATGCGTGGAGTTACACTAACGGCATTGATACTTCGAGTTTACTCAAAGGTTTTCCTGAATGCCTCCAAGCCGACATATGTCTTCATCTAAATCGTAATTTGTTGGCGAATTGTTCAGCGTTTGACGGTGCTAGCCCGGGTTGTTTGAGGTAAGAATCTTAAAACTAATATGTTATTTATAAATAGTAGCTTCATATGACTTCTACAGAGTTTATTTTTTTCTAATTAATCTCTAGTATATTACTGTCTTATAAATAAATTATGTAAGTACCAAGAAAAGGTATTATTTTTTTCAGAGCCCTTTCCTTGAGGTTCAAGACCACGCATGCTCCTCCCGGCGAAACACTTGTCCATCGAGGGGACGTCCTCACTTCTTTGTATTTTATTTCACGAGGGTCGATAGAAATACTGAAAGATGACATCGTTATGGCTATTTTAGGTAAGTACATTTTACTCATCATGGCTGTTTTTAAAAACATAATGATGAATGTATCTATATCTTGATTTTGTCAGTTCTTTAATTCCGATTGATAAAGATTAATGATGTAATCTAATCCACTTATGTACATATAATTATTTCCCTCGCTTGAAGGACTCAATAATAATCTAGGTCATACACGAATGTATTTTTATACAACTAATCAAGCAAAATGATCGCACATGATGCCGGGGCCGTAGCTAGGGGGGGCATTGTGGGGCTACCTTGAAACCTGAAAAATTGTTTGTTCATAGTTTGAGATAAAAAAATAGTAGCTTTTAAGTATCTAAACTTTTCTAAACATATAACAGTTCGTGACATTTATTTCATCCATATCCATACTATAACATTATAATTGCGAAAGTATATCAGTCTGTCTGTCTGTTACGCTTTCACGGCCAAACCGCTGAACGGATTTTGATGAAATTTGGTATGAATATAATTGAAGACCCGGGGTCAAACATAGGCTACTTTTTGACGCAGGCGGAGCTGCGGGAAACAGCTAATATTATAGAAGTATAATAATTCTTTGTTCTGTGTATTAATGGCATTTGAAGCGCCATCATATGAAGATGCGATGGGTTTAATTAAAATATCTGTGATGCAACAAAATAAAATAAAAAACTAAAACATAAACTAGAGATATTAATTATGATTGTTTTTAGTTAGTTTGGTTGAGTGAAACACTCTCTTTACCGTACACAGAGTGTTTTAGTTAAAAATCTGTACAATTGTTATTTTATTTCTATAAATTGAAGATTTCGCGATGGATATACGAGCTTTCTTTAGAAAAAAATGACGGGTTGAAGAGCAAATTGATCACAAAGAACCTCATTGCTCAAAAAAGGTAGAAGCACAAAATACAATCGCTACTCCTGATTCGGTAACAGGTTGGTCAACACATGTTGGTAATGTTAGCTATGGTAATCCTTTTGATATTGCACAAATCGGAGAACCAATAAATCAAGCTCTACCTGTAATGTAATGCTGCCCCTAATTCAAATTTGACTCTAGCTACAGCCCTGCATGATGCACGCGCGTGGTAGCCATAGCTCAAAACATTGCTCAGTGCATTTACATAACATTTAATGCAGATATGTTTGAATTTTCTTATTAAATATTCGATAGTTCTTTTTTTTTTTTAATTTTTTTTTTATTTATTATGATACACATAACAAATTGTCACCTTAAGTTAACAATATTTCTATGACTAAATATAAATCTAGGCAACAACTCAACACATGTGTATACAGCTAGTTCAAATTACGAAAACAGTTAAATGAGAGCTAAATAGTGTACTAATCTGTATAATATAGAAAGGTACAATAGCTGACAAAAACCCTCAAAACTAGAGAGGATATTAAATTCAACATTTACAATTTATAAAAAAGAAATTATGACTCTTTAACAAGGACAATCGAGAGATTAAAAATAATATTAGTTCATATATCTAATATTTTCCGAATTTTGTTTTTGAAAGAGGACAAAGTGTCTCCAAGAATATCAGTGGATTTGTGGTTGATAACTAGACTGTTGTAAGCTCTGCACATTCGAACAATAGGACTATAATAAGAAGTGTTATTTTTATAAACCTGAAGAACAAACAACTTATGAGTGGGATTACGTGGTCTGAATCTAGTATTGAAACAAATGAGAGATAACAGTGGAGGGGCATCAATTAGAGAATTAACAATTTTATGTAAACAAATTAGATCACTGCAGCTACGACGAGTTTCTAAAGAGGGTATGTTAAAGTGTTTAAGTCTGTCAGTATACGAAGTCAACTTACGATGATTACCAGTTCGAAAAGAAATTATTTTTAAGCATCTATTTTGAACTTGTTCGATACGATCTATGTGTATTTTATAATATGGAGACCAGATCACCGAATTATACTCAAGTATACTCCTTATGAGAGCAAAGTATAAATATTGCACACAACGAATATTTTTGAAACCTTTAGTACTTCTGGAAATAAAGCCCAATAATCTATTGCTTCAGGCAATAATAGAATCATAGTGATTACGAAATGAGAGGCCGCTGTCAAATATCACACCAAGGTCTTTAATTGTTTCAGTTCGTTCTAGTTCCTGTTATTAACTTTGTAATCAAATAAAATTTTATTTCGTTTACGCGTAAATGAGATGACAAAACATTTTTTAACGTTAAGAGACATACCATTTCTACTACACCAATCAGACACAACATCAAGATTATGTTGAAGAATCATAGCATCACTCACATCCGCTACAGTGTGGAAGATCTTCAAATCATCTGCGTACAGAAGTGCGGGACAGGTTAATTCTTCAGCAAGGTCGTTTATAAAGATGTCAAAAAACAAATGGCCCAGATGGTATCCCTGAGGAACACCGGAAGTAACTTCAATAGGAGAAGAAAGATAACCAGCAATTGCTACAAGCTGACTTCTGTTTGAAAGATATGATTGAACCCAGCGTAAAAGATTACCATGTATGCCATACTGTTCAAGTTTACGACATAGCAGAATATGACTCACTTTGTCAAACGCTTTCGAAAAATCCATGTACAAACTGGCAACCTGCAGCGTTTTAGCAAAAGCTTTGCATAAATAATCCTTATACTCAAGTAAGCTACTAGTTGTCGATTTATTAGCTACAAATCCGTGCTGTTTTAAGGATAACAATGGTTTAATGTGGTAAAAAATTACATCATATATTAGGCTTTCAAATATCTTTGCAAAACAACACAAAATACTGATCGGTCTATAGTTTTCACAGTGCGCACGATTACCTGATTTGTATACTGGGACTACATAGGCAATCTTCCAATAAGAAGGAAAACTGCCTGATTGCAGTGGCATGTTGTAAATAATTGATAAGGGAACAGACAATTCTTTGCCGCAGGCTTTAACTAATGAAGGCGGAATGCCATCAGGTCCAGACCCCTTATTGGAATCCAATTTGTTAATCTTAAGCAAGATATCATCAACAGTTACCTGAGATATATCAACAAAATTACCAGAATGAACACGATCGCTGGGTACTTCCGCAAAACCAGTAAGAGTATCGTCATAGACCGTACCGAAATATTGCGCGAAAAGATCACAAGTTTCGGTATTATTCGATGAAGCAACATTGCCCAATTTTACTGTTTCTGGGATTGAATTAAGTTTTTTTTTTACTGTTGATAAATCGCCAAAAAGATTTAACATTGTCTTTAAGACCCTCCTCCACATAAGATACGTATTTCTCATAACTGGACTTTAAAAGAATCAAAGTTGAAAATCTCTTAATTAACCACGTACAAACCGTTTCCCGCAGCTCTGCCTGCGTCAAAAATATGTTTGACCCCGGGTCTCCAACTATATTCATACCAAATTTCGTTCAGCGGTTTGGCCGTGAACGCGTAACAGACAAACAGACAGACTATTGCATATTAAGTGAGGAAGTATGGATAAACTAAGTCATTTTTATTTCCTTAGGTAAAGACGACATATTCGGTGAAAACCCCTGCATCTACCCGACAGTGGGTCGCAGCAATTGCCGCGTGCGAGCCCTGACATACTGCGACCTCCACCGCGTCCACCGCGACGACCTGCTGGACGTTCTCGACTTCTACCCAGAGTTCCGAGCTTCCTTCGTTAACAATCTGGAGATCACATACAACATGCGTGATGTTAGTATACGTATGTCTCTAAGTAAAAGTGCTGTATGGGCAGACTATCTGCTAGGGTATTAAGAACTAGTTGCTAGCTAGTTGTATCTTCGCTTCGCTTGTGACGAAGCGGAGCGGTAATAGAGTGTGGTAGATAGAACATGATGATAGAAAAATATTTATTTTCACATTGTGAAAATAAATATTATTTAAATTTTACCTAGTTTTTCCAGGTTCCCAAGATTAGCACGTTGAAACTATATTTTTACTGTATGTTGTTCTTGTGTAGGTGTTCATTTATAAGCCGTAGTGTAGTTGACATAGACTTCATTTTCTTTATGTGAACGTCATGAATATAAAGGGATTTAGGTACCTCATTCCGCTAAAAATATATCCTGAAAAATAGAGATTAGATTAGATTTCTCCCTTCCGAGTGTGATAGTGGACAATGTACAATATTGATAATCTTTCAAGTTAATTATATAATATATTAATTGTATAATATACTAGCAGCCCGCCCCGACTTCGTCCGGGTTATACAAAGTATGTAGTAAGTTAAATTAAAAATAAACACTTAATTAAGCATCTTTTCAAAACCGGCTACATAGATTTTTCTGACGCGGAGTAGTTCTTAATAACCTATGAATACTGTACGAACGTATTTCCAACGAAGATCGAAAGCACAGGCATATAGGAATAACAAATTTTATAAACGTAGTACATATACTTGGACAATTAATTTTTTTTACAATTTTAGTATATCAATTGCAATATTTGCAAAAAAAACTTTTCTAAAATCTGTGTTTTGTTAAATGATATTATATACTTTTAAAGTAATATGTTTGGTAAATGTAAGGTTTGTCAAATGATTGGTTTTCCTATAGTTATTTTTAAAATTATAATTTTTCTATCGTTTTTGTCAAACATTAGGGAACCCCACGCGCCACGGGAATAAAACGGGCCTATTTAGTAGGTACCGCTTCGTCCGGGTTTTGCGTCCGCGCCACGCCAAGTGATTGAAACTCAAAACAAAATCCGTAATCATAGATTAATAATTGGTCTCGCGCGCTCGACTAGATACCGCGCTGTGAAGAAAAATCAATTTCAGAATGCGGCCACTAGCGTCGATTATGGTGTTGCCAGCTACTTGACTGGTGCCCGACCAATGGGAAAATTATTAATTGCTGCGGTCTTGTTACGTATTATAAAAAGTAGCTCAGAAAAACCTTTAAAATGAAATTAAAATAAAACTGGCCAAGTGTGAGTCGGCTCGCGTGTTGAGGGTTCTGTACTATTTTTTATTTTTCTCTATTTGGACCTCCTAAACAAATTTAAAATTATCTCATAGGTTTTCCTGTAATTTATGAATCGAAATTCTGGAATCGATAGTTTCGGAGATAAGGTAGGGGAAATGGTTAGTTTTTGTCTACTTTATTTTATAATTCTAATATTGAATCCTAAAATTGCAGAAAAACTTTCTTTTGATTTATTATTACACAGTACAGTATGTTAAACGTTACTTTAATTTTCTATTTAGCTTGGAGCTAATTGATTACTGACCTCTTTTTAGTTGTAACCCGGGTTTAAATACAGATAAATAAATAGACATACACATCCTATTAATATTATAAACGCGAAAGTTTGTAAGTATTAATGGATGTTTGTTACTCTTTCACAACTAAACCGCTGAATTGATTTTCATGAAATTTGGTACGGATATAGTTCAAGACCCGGAGTCAAACATAGGCTACCTTTTGACGCAGGCGGAGCTGCGGTAAACATCTTGTACATACGAGTAGATAATATTATCATGGCCTTTTTCCATACAGTAGTGTTGCCGGAAAATACATTACACATCGAATAATAATCGATTCTTAGATAGTTGAAAATATAATCTAAGGTATCGATAGTGATCATATATCGATAGTATCGATATTGATACTATTGATAATATATTTCTGTAATTTAAAAAAAAAATACCAAATTCGATTAATCAATTATCCGGCAACAATACCCTACGGGGTACCAACTACCTAAAGGCCATATTTAGAATGTTGGTCGGCGTAAAGTGGAAATGGAATCAAAATAGTGATAGGTTGCTAGTCGCATCGCCTACTGATAGGTATGGTTCTTCGATTTTCGCCCACTTCCTCGGCCGGCTTATATGGTCTGCGCGGGAAGAGAAGCAGTAGTACATTCCACGTATTTACTTTTCTCCCAGATCAGCATTAAAGAAATAAGATGTTTGTGGCGTGCGTCCACGTCTTTTAATTAAAAAGGAAGCTATAGTTTTATTAAGTTGTATAGTATTAGTATTATAAGTTTTTTATTTTGATAATTACTTGTAAATATTTTAAATAAACTGCAATACTAAAACTTGATAATTTTAGATAATTTAACTTAAAAATTTGTATATTTTTAATGTCAACGAACAAGCGGACAAATGTTGTTTTATATAGATAGCGAATGCGATGCGCGCGCATGCATGTCAGCCGCTGCGATCGGCTCGGACGATGCGCGCGCAGCCCACGCCACGGCGATCCGTGCGTCTCGCCGGCTCGCCAGTCCGAATACCATCTTGCGACTGAACGCACGTTGCTTGCGCTCGCATTCGCGCACTTACGAAAACTCATTTCCCGCTTGATCCGTTCCTTCACTTTTCTCACCTGTATTTTGTGCTTATCATAATCTTTAAGTTGTCGGTGTGGTTGTATTGTATTTGTTCTATTTAATTGTGCTGAACTTTTAATTATAGTGTTAAATTACATATTGACTTTATTTAATTATCCCGCCTCATAGCACAATAGCCTAACACTTATCATACACATTACGCACGCACCCCGCTTTATGTTAAAGACAGACAAAATTGTCAGAAAAAGTCAAAATGACAACATCTCTCTTTTGGAGTCGGGAGTTAAAAAACAAAATATCTAAATAATAAAAATCGAAACCTCGGGGAATTTGGGATTATTTAATACACGGCAACATTGAGCACCGAGCGGTACTTCGCGCCACATTTTAGGGTTATATTATTTTCGTGAGTAATTTATGTCCATATTTCGAAATAATACAATACTTATTGATGGTATGTAATACCAGTATCTTCCTTATTTCTTTTAGTATTATTCTTACACAGTTTGACTACGCAAACTGCACATTTTGCGTCTACTTTTACATTAAATTTTATATTTATCTAGACATCCAACTCACTCATCGGTCGCGGCATGACTGACGCGGGTATGCCGCAACCATGCCGGTTTCGGCATGGTTTAATTTGCGAATTTATGTAGTATGCCGACGGTATCTAGTCGTAGCGCAGCGGAGACCAATTATTAATCTATGTCCGTAATATCTTTGGACTGGAATGTCCGATTTTATTCATTCAAAAAGTAATCTACAGGTATTAAAACAGTCTTGAATATTAAATGATTTATTTGGATAAGGATTAATATCGTAAAATGAATAATGAATAGTGTACCGGTTACTGTTGCAAATTTTAACTGAAAAAGTAATTGTTGTGACGTAACTGCAATAGTTAGACATATGGTATCGCGGTCTTTTTTGTAGACCTTTAAAAGATTTACAATACTGTAGTACATTATATTGATCTATCTCACAGGATTAGGCCAGCGTTTGCAATGTAAGCGCCAAAAATGTGTTAATTTATTCGACCTTAAGTCAGAAACCTCTAAAATTATTAGCGTTTCTCTACTATATTATGCATGAATTATACATATAAACCTTCCTTATAAAACACTCTATCTATTAAAGAAAACCGCATCAAAATCCGTTACGTAGTTTTAAAGATTTAAGCATACATAGGGACAGACAGACAGCGGAAAGCGACTTTGTTTTAAACTATGTAATGATAATGATGTAATGATAATGATTTTTGTAGACCTTTGTATGATCTACAATACTGTAGTACATTATATTGATCTATCTCTCAGGGTTAAGCGAGCGTTTGCAATGTAAGCGTCAAAAATGTGTTAATTCATTCGACCTCAAGTCAAAAACCTCTAAAATTATCAGCATTTCTCTACTATATTATGCATGAATTATACATAAAAACCTTCCTTATGAAACACTCTATCTATTAAAGAAAACCGCATCAAAATCCGTTACGTAGTTTTAAAGATTTAAGCATACATAGGGACAGACAGACAGCGAAAAGCGACTTTGTTTTAAACTGTGTAATGATAATGATTGCATAAATAAAAATTTTCGAAACGTTCGGAATTTAAAATTCATTCACCATTATTTTTCTCAACTTTGTACTACATCCTGCAGGAGGAGCTTTGTGGCATCGAGCCTCGGCGCCGGATGCGCTATGAGAACCCCAGCGAGGCGCGCTTGCTGCGGGAAGCCTACGCACGGACCACCCGCCGTCCGCACACTGAAACATTCGCCGAGAAAGTGGTAAGTACACCGATGACTGTCTTCTTCTTCAGCCCGGTGTCGGGTATAGGCCTCTTCTTGAATTTTCCATTTCACCCGGTCTCTTGCTGCTCGCATCCAGGTTTTGTCCATAGTTTTATTGAGATCATAGGCCCACCTCATTGGTGGGTTCCCGACTTTCCTTTACACTAGTTCTTAGTCTCCATTCAGCATTTCAGCAGGCCCTTATTAGGGGTTGTAAAAAACACGTTATTTAAATTATAACCGCACTTGTAAAGTTATGGCTTCCATAGTTACGGTACATTTTTTTAAATGTATGCCAAGAGGATTTTACGTCTCAACCCATACCCGTCTCAATACATTGTTTTTGCAAAAATTATAAACTATTTTAGCTTCAAAATGATAAATCAACACTAAATTTCATATTTTAATTTATTTTACTTGATTAAAAATAATAATTTGTTTAGAAAAATTTTAGAAGGGCTATAAAAGGACTTGCACCCAAAGCCGTAATACCCATTGCTAAAAAAATTGACTATCAGGGTCTGCACTGTCTGTATTAGTCTATTTTTAAATCTATTTGTTTTTGTATTTAATTTATAATTTAACAAGTCTCTATTTAATTTACTATTAACAAGTGTCGACTTAATTTAGGGAAGACTACCTAAATTTGACTCCGCTAGATATACTAATCCAGGCGAAAATCTAATGTTGATAACTGATTAAGTAGGCCGGCTATAGCTACTTAACTTAAGGCGCTACCGCGAGATGTTATGTACCTAGGATCGGGCGTAATGTCCCCCCGCAAGCAGCCGCCTAGCCGCGCCTCCGCTCGCCGAGATCGCGGCGACGCGCTACTAGCGCGCACCGCCAGACATTCATACTCGAAAGCGGAGCTTAGAATGCAACAGAGGCGATATCCTAATTGAAATAAATATTTTTCTCATTTTTACTCAATATTGATAACAGCAGCAGGTAGACGCTTGAAATGTTCACAGAATATTTAGTTAAATATTCATTTGAAAATCCATACTTCCATACTAATATTAAAAGTGCGAAAGTCTGTCTATTTATCTGTTACGCGTTCACGGCCAAACTGCTGAACGGATTTTGATGAAATTTGGTATGAATATAGTTGAAGACCCGGAATCAAACAAAGGCTACTTTTCCTTTTTTTACTCGAAACGGATCTTGATTTTTGTGTTGGTTATTACAATGGAGCGACTGCTGTGTGACCTTGCGGTCGTTACTCAAAAACCAGATCAACAGAAACATGACTCGATGTGTCTAAAAGTGTTAGACTGCCTAAAGGCTTCTGACACAGCCTAATGATTGTCACCTATCGACACCAACCTGCCTTTCGAAGCACGGAGGAGGACGAAATAGAATATGCCAATAATGGTGACCGACCTAATACGGGTCGCAAGTCGCCTCTTGCCGTCGTCGTTTGACACACGCATTAGCTACTCGCACTTCGGATACGCGCGCTGCACTCGGTTCTCGAGCTACTTGTTATATCTGCTAAAGGACATTTTGTAGGTGGGCTTTAAGTTTATTTTTTCTATTATTGCCATTATCTTGTTTTATGTTTGTTATCGCGAAACTCAGACATTTCTGAAACGATTTTTTTTGTTTGATAGGAATTCTTTCAATCAAGTCCCATAATTTTTTTATTAAAATTGGTTCAGTAGTTTTATTGTGTAACCTCTGTGGTCCAGTGGTTAAGGCGTCAGCCTTTGACCCAGAGGTTGCGGGTTCGATTCCCACGGGAAACACACTTTATTCAGTTGTTTCCAGTTTGGTTAGGACATTGCAGGCTTGAATCACCTGATTGTCTGAAAATAATAGTACATTATTGCAAAGGCAGCGAAATAGGCAATTGCCATTACGGCCGAGGCATATATAGTGCTTTTCTTAAAAAAATGCAAGGAAATAAAAAAGGGCCTTTTACATAATAAATTTAATTTATTTTACAGTTTGTGCCGAAAGGTAAACGCATCTGTGGCTATACAGCCACGAGAACGCAATGTGTACGATAGATAAAAGAGTTCTAAATTCAAACAGCACACCGTTTCATACAACATTGCCGGCGCGCTCTTCGTTCCAAATTTAAAGAACGCGCCGAGAAGTGATTTTGGTTTTTCAGATACAGCCATGAGAACGCAATGTGTACGATAGATGAAAAAGTTCTAAATTCAAACAGCACACCGTTCCATACAACATTGCCGGCGCGCTCTTCGTTCCAAATTCAAAGAACGCGCCGGGAAGTGAATTTGATTTTCAGTCTACGTAAATATGTTAGTACTCGAAATGATGATTATTGTGTAACCAATACCAATATGACTAGAAAATAAAAGAATGATATTGAAGTCATCCAAATAAACGAAACTCAACATGTTTTATCTTTTATATTTCATTTAAAGTCGTTTGCTTGTTTTAAATTTTTTATCTAAGGCCAATCGACCCCATATACCCTGGTGTCAGTACTAAGAAACCACCTAAAGGTCATTTAAATTGTGTTTTTGGGGTCAGTCTCAGTTGGGTAAAATCCATGTAGTACGGGATTAACTTCAATGGTCAATCGATCTTTTACACCCTGGTATCAGATTGGTCAATTGACTCTGTTTGCCTTGGTATCTTCTTATTCCTAAGGTATTTTCCAGTTGTCCCCCTATGATATAAAATATTTATAAGATAGCCCCGGTAAACGAATGGAAGTCGGTTTTTGTTTTTAGTAAAAAAATATTGTTCCGGAATAGTACCCAATGTTCTTCCCAATGCTAATAACTATGTGTTTGTAAAATTTAAAGTATTCGATCGATTGGTTTAGTGAATGGAGCATGGAGGTAACAAAAACATAAACAACCAAATATACAAACACTAACTTTTAGAATATTAGTAGGATTCGGATAGTTAGGATGTATATGATTTGCGTTATTGGCAACAAATATATTGTTTGATGGAAATAATAAACAAATTTATATAAAATATACTTTATTATAATATAAAACTTTATATTTACTTAAATCTGCTACACGTTACAATCAGATCTAACAACAAAATGTATGAAAAATCAGCCTTTCACATCACTTTAAGAAAAAATATTTTAAAATTATCGAGTGGAGCATGAGAAGTGTTAAAGGTTTATTTATTAAATTACAAAAATATTTAAAATTAAAATTTTATGTTTACATGTTCTTCAACTTAGTCAAACGAAATCTTGATACAAGGTAGTTCGTGTATAATTTTTTTGAAATATGTATAAAAAGTAACAACATACCGTTCACTATCTTGCGATTTTTTCGGAACAATACTTTTAATACCTCAGTCCATAATTGCTGCCATCTCCATAATAATCGCACTCCTTGGTTCGCGTTCGTTCGACAGCGATTTCTATGACGCCGACGAGTATACGGGAATTGTATTTTTTCCTGAAAATAAAATTATTTTTTATTATTTTATAAATAAAGAGGGCATACTTATTTAGTTGTCTACTTGTATTTATGTGAAATGCCTGTTTGACCTCGGGTAAGTACCACCAAACACCACAATATCCACCTTTCATCAATATCGATTCACGGTTTAGCCGTAAAGGCATAACAGACAGATAGTTTTCGCATTTATAATATTATACGTACATTACCAAAAAAAATCAATTACCTAATCATTTAAAAATCAATTAGTTACAACGTTAGTTATATAGAGTATTTATTAAAATAAGACGTAAAAAACTAACTAAAAACTAAAAATAAAAAACCACAAATAGTACTATGTAGTTATATAGATACAATTAGTACTTACCATATTTTTCCTATCATGCGGCGAGCAATATCTTGGTATAACATCTTCCTTTTTTCCATAATGTACTTAATAAAAAAAATATTCTAACTATAAAAATAATCTAGGTATGTATAAAACCTAAAACCAATTTTTATAAAATTGTTTACACGTTTTATAAATTACGATACAATAAAAATGTCTATTTTCAAAAACTCGCGCGAAGTCTAAATTTACGCAGACGACTGACACAGACCCTACCTCGAACAGAGACGCGCCCGGACTGAGCAGCGGGATTAAAAAGGGATAGCGCTCGGCGATTTTGCCTGTGTGAAAGAGACAGCCATAGATGGGTCTGCTTAAACGTGGCTTCAACGTAATCACCACAATTAAAATTTACGTTTTAAATTAATTACTTTTAAATAAAAAACTCAATCAAAATTTTACTTTGGTAAAAACTTATTATTTTTAATGAGCTTTAATTTGGATATAATTTCTTTTTTATATTGTTATCTTTTGAGTTTTATAGACGAATTTACTGCATATTTTGTATAACTATTTCTATCGAGGTTTTTCATTCCAATCGTGTTTTCCTTATAATAATATGAGAGTTAAAAGTATCAAAAATCATTATAAAAAAAATTTTACACATAAACTAAATACTTTAGGAGTTATTACCGGTTGAAAATGGCCTATGTATCGCCTTAAAACTATAAAAGAAGAAATAAGGACGAAGCTTTAAAACAGAATCAAGAACTACTTATTTCTTGATCTACGTATCTACGAATATTTGTAGATACCTAGCAATGCTAAAACAAACACACAAGCCCAATTTTACTGTAATGATGTTTCTAAATGTGAAAAGTGTTCAAAGTGTACTACGAACGTTAATGTGAAGAATTATATTTATTAAAAAGTTCTCAAGCGACAACTTTTTTATTTTGTAAATAATAAAAAGTTATATTAATAAGTGTGTTTTCCCTCGCAAATTGTGTTGAAAATCGTCGTATGACAACTCGTGAGCGAAATCTTGTATCTACTAGTCTGTTACTTGCTCAAGGACGGATTAGTTACCTACGTCATTCCCGCCAAAAATGCGGGAGAAAAATTGTATGAAAATCCATTACTGACCTGCTATTTGTTTTTTTTTAGCTCACTTTTGACATTGACAGATAAAAATCACAGAGTGAATTAAAAATTAAAAAAAAAAAACAATTTCGAACTATATGAAACTGGATGTTCGATTCCTTTGCATTTTCTTTTAATTTTTTTTAAGCATCAAAGATGTTTTGGAACAGTCTTTGTTTCAAGTTTAAATTTACTTATCAATTTTTTACAAATATTTTTTTATACTTAATTCCATGTGTCTGACTTGAGAATCGAACACTCCTTTATATTCTTTCGTTAAAAAACCGCATCAGTTGACATGTAATTTCTTCATACATTTTCAAAAATGGATTCCGTTAAACATGTCTTATTCTCGCATGTGTAGTGTAAAGCACTATGTACCTATCTCGGGCCCTAAACTACGCCCTCGTTAGTAATCGATCACTTTCTTCCCTCGGTAAACAATGTACTATTACTTAGCTTATTCACTCATATCGAGTGGGGTACATGGTCAAGCGACCCTTTATAACCTGATGTCAGAGTTTTTTAAAAAGTCTTAATCTCAAGTGCTATGTCTTAACATGTAACTTCATCGGAACGGTTAGTGAAGAGGATACGGGAGGAATACGGGAGTCGATACTTGCGACGATTTTTAGTTGTATTAATAGAACGTTATTCATCAATTGGTGGCATATTAACGTGCGCAGGATTCTCAATGCAGCGATGACGACACTGAATCTCCAGCCAGCCGCGGCATCCTCGAGTTCTCCACCGACAAGGCGGGCCAGGACGTCACTCCCCTCAACTTCAACTTCAGCAAACAACGGTCCACTACGCTCAACTCTATCACTGGTAAATAATGATCTCCCAGTACCAAGGAATGTAAATTATTAAAAAAATATTTTTACAATTATCAAAACTCAAACCTTCATCATGGACACCCATGTCCAGTACTGGAAATTAAATAGTGATCGTCAAAAGTTACTTTAAATTATTTTTACTCTTCGCGTATCAATAACAACTTTATCAAAGAGATAAACATCAGTAGATCGCTTTGACATCATACTTCTAGTCATATATCTATCACGCTTAAACGAAAATCTTACATGCCTAGTATACCGTGATCGTACATACTACATAGTACTTACAATATACAAGTATTGACAGTATATAATTACCGTAATTATGATAACGTTTTATGTAGGTACAGAACATGGGTGTCGTGTTGTGTTTATTACATATTTTATAGAGTAGATTATGTACACATAGAAAATGAATGGAGCTATGTGCAATCCCTTTTAAATATGAGACCCTTTGTCACGTTCATTAATTTGTTCTTAACTTCTATCTTTATTATCTTACCTTAACTATACAATACTGACGCTGGTGCAAAAATATTTATGTTATTATCTTCATAATTCATTCCTGAAATAATATTAATAAATTATAAATTGCATTGAAGTATCCTTTTCCGAATTTATAAGTTGTCGTTAAAACGTCCAATGTCTTCACAATTTATGTGAATACTAGCTAGCTATTGCCCGCGGCTTCGCCTGCCTGATCAAAAGGGATTTCCGATGTGTTTTGAATCACTTAGTTAGATTATATATGACAGGTCTCTCAGGATCTTCTTTATATGTATTTAGAAGATTACTACCCCATCGGATCCCAATAGAGATTAATAGTATATCGCATCCGGCACGTCGGATTTTAAAATGGTTGTTATTTTCGTAGTCAGCAACTTGATAACCATTCAGGGGCTGGATTCTAAAATCCTTAAACAAGTAACAAATCATTTATCAAAACAAATAATCTTGTGAAGTTTCGACTGCAACGGACTAACTAATCTCCTTCCCCATACATATTTGGACCCCCGTTTGACCCACTTTGGGGGTGAATTTTGGAAAATTCATTGACATATCAGTGATCGTTTAGTTTTGCCATTTTCATCGTTTGTCCCCCTTTTCCCCCTTAAAGGGGGTGAATTCTGAAAAATTCTGAAACACGTGTCTCATCATTTATTAAAAGCAATAATCTTGTGAAGTTTCTAATGAATCGGACTTACTAATCTCCTTCCCCCATACATACTTTGGACCCCAGTTTGACCCACTTAGAGGGTGAATTTTGTAAAAACCTTTCTTATCTGAGCACTATTTAATATCATAAAACTTCTGTCCAAATTTCAGGTTTATAACTTTTATGGTTTAGGCTGGGCGTTGATGAATCAGTCATCCTTTTTCTTTTATTTCTTTATTATATATTCTTTTATATATATATATATATATATATATAGAAGATTATCATATTTATCGGTCTACATAATTTTCATTATTTACCACAACACATAATTCCAAAAGTTAATCGGCAGCTGAATCTGATTTTAATTAATAAAAGTTTTGACATTTTTATACAGGAAAACAACCATTAATATTCAATTTAAACTATTACTTTATATATTACTGAATTATATATTACTGAAAGATTGGTTAACATTATGTTTTAAAAGCAGCATGTGTATGCTTGTTGTTTTAAGTATTTACTTTTCTATTTATTTACTCCTGTTGATGGTGAAGTGGGCGAGGGGGGAGGGCAATGTAAGTTCGCCACGTTCAGGACATATTCGTTACTCCTTACTGAGTAACTTTGACTATATCAAGTACACACTTTGAGAAGCTAATTAAGAATGATTCGTGGTGTAACCGCATTTCCCGCCGCCCGCGCCCCCGCCGCTCCGCTCTGAGCGCGGCCCTTGTGTGCAGGCATGCTAGCGCAACTAAAACGGAGCTTCCCAGACCTCTACCATCATAAAACACACCAGCCGCTGCACAACAAGTACTGTAAGTATGCATACATAAAAGTTATAGTGCATGTTCAAAATTACTCATAGTTTTACAGCGAAATAAAGTCAATGCGATAACATTGTAAAATACACATAAACTGTAAATTTGAAAAATACGAATGTCATAGAGAAGTATGTATTGTAGAAGATCATTAGCTTGATAAATACTATCTTTTTCAATGTAAATTATGAAAATCAATTATCAATTAAATAACTTTTTGGGATGTACATAACAAAGTATAATTAAGAAAGAGAGAAGTAATCTGTATTAAATTTTTACTGTCCGCTAATAAGATAAATTTAAATATTGACTGCAAACTGGCACATTTTACTATGTATATGAATTTCAGCGCAATCGACACCTCAAACGTACAGAGGCCGCGCGGCCGTGCGCCGGCAGTCGTCGGTCGGCCCGCTGAACGACACGTCGCCGCTGACGGGAGGCGCCGCGGCCGGAGAGCCCGCCGTCAGCACGCCCGCCCACAGCGCCACCCTCCCAGTATCCAGCCTCAGTACCAACCCCAGCTCCTACTACACCAATGCTTCTCCCAGCCCGCCAGCCGCGCCTCCCGCTCCAGTGCACGTCTCCTGCGATGATATCCTCGCTCCCACCGCTACGCCTTCCGCCGCGCGAACGCCTTCCTCCCGCTCTGCGCCCCACTCCGCTGTGAATCTCCATCAAACAGGCCGACCAGCTGCTTTGTCTTTTAATTCAGAAAAGGCACAAAATGCAGCACCGGTATGTTGTATCTTTATAAACACTTTCCTTTTATTCGCTTTTATACCCATATTCGGAAAAGTAATTTCATTCACGTAACACTAACGGTATTTCAAGTGCCTATTTTATACATAAGTTGGCAAAGAGTCTGCCTACAACTATAGCTTATTTAAGAAACAAAATGCTTTGCATTGTTGCTGACCCTGAAAACCCAGATTCACGCTCCCCATGTTGTTATCATTTGGGAACACTTTTTCACTAGATTCATTAGAGTTTTGACGTTTTACAGGAAAGCATTTCACCGCAGTATCAAAACGTGGGTTCAGCTGCATCAGCGGCTTCAGTGGCGACTGTACTGACGAGACTAGAGGAACTAAGCAGAAGGGTAGCAGTTCTGGAAAATGGATTGACGGCAGACGTGCGACGTATCCTCCAGCTACTGCAAGCACGCGAGCCAGCTCACCACAATGCACAGCCGGCTCACACGCCGTCACAACCTCTGCCGAAGGCTTCGCTTTCTGTACCTCAAACTAATGATGTGAGTTTTATAAATCTTGATTGTTTCTTTTAAAATGAAACAAATATAATCATAATCATTTATTTTGGCAAACACAGGTAGCATAGGTGTTAGTATGGTATAAAGTTCACTGTGTGCACCGTTAGGCATACAACATTTTTTGTGGTAGTTTATGAATAACAAATAATAAAAAATACTGTCATACAATTTTGTTCAAATAGGACATTTATCATTGAATTCATAATATTAAACTTGTTAATCAAATTATGTTAAGTATAATATGCTTTGTCTGTTAGCAAGTCAGATAATAAACGTTTGAATTCACCAATTTCGTCGCACGGGCGAATATGTGGTGGTAACTTATTGTATAGTTTAGGCGCCATAGCATATATACTTTTGTGGAGAAATGTGGTTTGGAGAGAGAGTTTTTCAGAGCGACGTTGACAAATCGAATGGTAAAGTAATTCTATAAGTTGTAACAAAAGACTTAATTGAAAACTGAATTTGTTAATTCTTAGCCCTTTGCTCAGTATTGGGACGAAAGGGATTAATAATAAATAGTTCAGTTAGTGAAATGGCGGTGTTATGCGGTAACAAACATAAAAAATGGATTTTGGAAGTCAATTGAAAAAGGTTAAATAACTAATGTAACAGAATCAATGGGAGTGGAGTTGGAATGGAGACCGCGAGCGCGAGCGTGGTGCCGGGCGGTACGGACGCGAGCGCGTCGACCGCACGCCCGGCGTGCAGCGTTCGGCCTCGGAGCCCCACGCGCCCGTCCCGCCGGCCCTGCCTCCACCTCCGCACTCACACTCTTTCTACAGGTACGTACAATACTCTGCATTTATATTTTAAAACCAGTGTGAGCTGGACGATCCCGTACCTATGATTAGATTAGTTTAAGCAGGGGTGTAGGTATCACATTGGTTAAAATGCAGTAGGTAAAATTTAACATTAATATTGGAAATATTAGTTTTTTCCCGCAGCTCCGCCTGCGTCAAAAAGTAGCCTATGTTTGACCCCAGGTCTTCAACTTTATTCCTACCAAATTTCATCAAAATCCGTTCAGCGGTTTGGCCGTGAAAGCGTAACAGACAGACAGACAGACTTTCGCATTTATAATATTAATATGGATTATTAAGTAATTAAGTATATTAAGTACTAGCGTTTCCCGCAGCTCCGCCTGCGTGTAAAAGTAGCCTATGTTTGACCTCAGGTCTTCAACTATATTCATACAAATTTCATCAAGATCCGTTCAGCGGTTTGGCCGTGAAAGCTTAACAGACAGACAGACAGACTTTCGCATTTATAATATTATATTAGTATGGATGGAAGTATGGATATTAAGTATTAAGTATGGAAGTATGTGTAATCTATACTATAATAAAAGAGTAGAATCGGCTTGTCTGTACATTTATTATTTAATGTAGAAAATGAAAGAAAACGACTAAAGATGAATAGTAGATTACAAAAAAAATCTTTAAATGATGATAACTTTATTTTCTGATGTCCGATTTTGATAAAACAAAGATTAGATGTTGTCCTTAGCTAAGGCCAATCAGTTTGTAAAAAATGAATTCAAATCTGTCCAGTAGTTCCTGTTTATCATGAGAAATTGAAAAAATCTTTAATTGATGATAACTTTATTTTCTGATGTCCGATTTTGGTGAAACAAAGACTAGATGTTGCCCTGAGCTAAGGCTAATAAGTTTGTGAAAACTAAATTCAAATCTGTTCAGTAGTTCCTGAGATTAGCGTGTGCAGACAGACAGACAGACGGACTTTCGCATTTATAATATTATATTAATAATAATAGTATGGAAGTATGGATAGTCCTCGGCAACATAAGAAGGACTTACAACTAACTTAAACTCCTAAAATGTATGGCCCATTCAATTATTGTGAACAAAAAAACGGGTTTTTTCCCTTTACGACAGAATTTCTTTTTTGCCATTTTTTGTAATTGGAGTAATTGATGGTGGTGTGTGTTAGTTACTATTTAGTTAGTTAAATGTTTTTTCAATCATTCACATCGAGTGGGTTGCATGGCCAATCGACCATGCACATCCAGGTGATTTTTTCGGAATTACCTTACGGCCTCTGACATGGTTCCTATAACGACTGCCAGATGGCAGCCGGGCGGGACCAACGACTTAACGTGCTTTCCGAAGCACAGAATCATTATGTCTTTTGAATTAGCACGTGTTGTTGAATTTGGCCATTATATACTGAAGGGCAATCCCGCTAAATGGAATGGTCAATCGATCCTGCACACCCTGGTGCTAGAATTTTTTTGGAGACATCTTTCGGCCTCTGACGTGGGATGACTATTCAGTCATTCTTATCGAGTAAGTGACATGGTCAATAGACCCTGCACACCCTGGTGTCAGAGTTTTTCGGAGACGCCATTCGGCCCCAGACTGGATTCGTCATTATGATTTTTTAGTCATTCTTATCGCGTGAGTTACATGGTCAATCAACCCTACACACCCAGTTGTTAGTGTTTTTTTTGGAATTTTCTTATGTAGCCTACATTGTAGTCGAAGGCTGGTGAATCAAATGAATACTTCTTAAGTATATTTCAAGATTAGCATTCCTGCTACCAACTAGTGGTTGTCAATGAACCTGACACACCCGAATCATGATTTCAAAGGTCTGGAAAGAGTTTATGGGAGGATAATGTTCATGTACAAATCACGATTGTTTGACTTTTTCTTTTATGCCAAACAGTATTCCGTCGCAATATTTTACATAGCGACCTCTAGAAACTTTTAAATATTTATAGCCTTAGATTAATAATTGGTCTCGCGCGCTCGACTCGTCGTAGCGTAACATTTATAGCATTAAAGATTGTGTGTCAAACTCTGCAATGACTGATATTATGTAAGAAAAGTAGGTATGCAATCGAATGTTACGTGGACGAAGTCGCGGGCACAGCTAGTGGATAATAAGTATTTGATATGACAAATTCTGTACCTTATTCATAAATCATCATCTGCATGGACAGATGGATCACAGGGATCGGTCTGGGGGATCCTGGTGGACGACATTTACTTTTCTGCACATGTCTGTCATGAATTACTTGTTTCAACTGGATGAGCAACATTTTTCAACAACCCACTAATGACACTTGCCAGTAGTAGTTTTGCAATATTAACTAAACCAACTTAAATAGAGAATTTTCTGGTAACAGGGTCCCTAATACTTGTAAATAAAGTTGATTGTTATGTTGTAAATAACAGGTAGTGTGAGGCAGGCGAGACGAGCGCTCCCCGCTCCCGGCCCTCGACGCGCTCGCTCGCTGAGTCCGCCTCGTGCGGCTCGCTGGCGGGGCCCGAGCCCGCACCCGCCGCGCCCGGCTGCACGCGCGCGTCCCCGCCGATGCCGGTGCGCGCGCGGTTCCACTTCTGCCGGCGCGTGCGCACCGCTCGCTCCCGGCATCACGACGCCCGGAGCTTTCTCTGACGCGCCACCACCACTCCACACATGGACCAATTTTGTACTTCCGTGAACGCCTAAATTGACACGTCCTCGTGGTATCGAGAGCGGGCGGACGGCTCCGACCGTGCCGAGTCCATTTGTTATAAAATATTTCTCTAACGAGCGCTTTAATAAAACTAGAAGTCCAGCGAGACGGATCGGTTAGAATGTTGTAGACTTGTTGAGTATGAAAGTACCTATTGTGTACCTAACACGAGTATTTTGAAACGCAGTAAGTGATGGATATATTGGGTGCTTTAATTTTATGTAATTTACGGGCTTTTAATGTGAGCCGTTTTTAAATGACTACGTACGTATATGTAATTTACAATAGCACTATCTGACAGTATTATAATTGATACGCACGAATTTCTTTGTACTTAGTTCAATAATCTTAAACCTGGATGCACATACCAAACTACCCTAACGATTATATTTAACTACCAATCTCAGCTGATTTCAGATGAGGTTTATAAGACTGAGAGAAGACGTAACTACCGTGAACTGTATTTCCAGAAGAGAGTAAATGAGAAACGCTTTCTACCCGTCCTTGCTCCTTGCCTTCACATAGTAGCTAGGTAAATTCGTAAACTACTGTGGTCAATATAACTGAAATGCTCTTTGTGGAAGTGCATTTATGAAGATCGCTTGACACATAGGTGTACACTACTGCGATTATAGCTAATATATTGTAACAAACTATTTTCGAATTCATGTTATTCGTTCGCAAAGCGTTTGGAAGTAATAAAATGTGAATCATGAGAAAGTTAATAAAAGTGAGTTCTATATATTTTTTTTTAGTATAATATAATTACTAAATTGTGGCTCAAAAATATTTACTTTATGTGTATGTTAGGTACGGAATAAGAAGTTCGCCAATATATCATTGTAAGCAATAATAAAACCCACCATATTTAGGATGTATGTTTATTATTTAAGTTACTATAACAGATTCGGTAAATCTTCGATCTCCATACAGATAGTGCTACAAGTCAAAGTTTATTTATTATTTTTGGAAAAAGCAGTAATACTCGTATTTTACTGGTATATAAAAATTGGTAAAAACCCTTTGTACGCCATAAAAAATGATTGTTATTAATTTATAATACTACACCACACTTATTTCAATAATTCATTCATTCGAATTAATAAAGAATTATTTTTATTCGAGTTATATTGTGATCATACAGATTTATTGTTATCTACTTTAATTAAATTTATTAAAGTTATCATAAAAATATCCGTGCCTTTATAATTCAGTTAATCATAAAATCAATTAAACTAATTAATTCAATATTTTTAATGAAATTTCTTTAAACTTCTGTGTAAATGGTCGTTGAATGTTATTCATATTGACTTCTGTGTTGATATTTCTATCTTTATCTTGAAGCACAAGAAATTCATTACATTTAAGTCATAACAATATAAAAACTTTGGATTTCAATAATTACTATAGTACATACGGTCATTTATCTGAGATGAAAAGATAAAAAATGACATTAAATAAATAACATTTTTGTTTTATGTATGTATTTGTTATAAAATTATAAGCATAGCAATGCGCTTTTTACATTCATTACAAGAATCGACACCAACAAACAATGCGAGCACGACGCGCGATGACGTAAAGTTGAATGCTACGACGTAGCACATGACGATCATTTTGTAGCGACTAGGTAGGACCCTACGTTATAGAGGGTGGATAGCTACGGCGTAGATGGTCTACAAATTTAACTTTTCGTGACAAATATTTTGATCTCATGACATACGACTATACGAATAGCACATTTTGTTTAATAAAACCTTAACATGATGACTTTAAATGCGAAATAATTGTAAATATTATAGAATCTTAGGGTATGTTTGTAAATCGGTCAATTCCCTAATAAGCATTGTTCTCAAATCTATCTAGGTATTAAAATTGTTGCTTTGCCATAACTTTACAACTACGACGAGCACTCTAGATCTAACATTGAATATTTGCTTTTGTAGTTGTAGATTTCCATATAAGTAATAAGTAATTCGTAACTGTTAATCGCAACGTAATTAAATATTCGTCAATGCATAGACATTTGCAAAAATAATTATTTTTTTAATATTTAGTAACTCCAATTTGCAATAGACATCATGCATTACTCATTTTAATTTTGTCTTGTTAAATATACGACAGTAATACAAAAAGCTAGTCTTATGCATTAAATTGAGAATCGGTTTAAATACCATATCTATGCAGACGAAGAATCGAATATAATTATTTAATTATTACCTTAACTATAACAAATCAATGTAACGTTTAGATAGGTAGACTCTCAAAATTAGCGAACATCTTAATAGATATAACTCATAAAAGCTTTCTTTATTCAAATATGTACATATACATACAATACATGCTAAATATTTATCTAATTGAAACTATGCAAGTAATTTCCACAACCGGTACAGACCTTTAGACTGAATTTATTTATATGTACACCGATTCATTTTATTACATAATATGTTACATTACAGAACTTTCCACTGTAAACGCATTATTTTATTCCAGTAGTGGCGTTAATTTCTACATTTTCATGAGCCTCACAGAATGAAGTATACTTATGTGATTTAGTTTATTTTCATCTGTACATAGCCTTTGCGATTAAATTGGTTACGTTTTTTGAGTATTAACATTATGAAGAAAGGAATTTATTAAAAACACGATTACTCAAAGTAGCTCATTACAATATTTTTACATTTACACAAAATTTGGTAATTTAACTACATTATTTGCTATTAAATACATAATTTCCTAAACACTAAAAAATAAACTTTACCTATATGATCTCTTATCTAATTATCAATTTGATTATATCATTTAAAAACATCAAAAATGTCGCATTTAATTCTCACGTTGAGATTTTAAGGGTTGATATTAGCGCTTACGCACAGGGTGTCTATTGATTTATGGATAAAAATAAGCTAGTTTTTAAGATAAATTCTTCTTTAAACTACGAGGTAATAATGCCTACCTGTATCTTATGTGTCGAATAAATTAGAAGTTAGAATCTGGATGCTTAGTATGTTGGCTGGCACCAATGCACTTATTGTTTCGAATATTAAGTTAATTTTGTATACTTAATATTTAGGTGTCTTGTGCTACGGAATGAAATGATTAAGCATAAAACTAATTGCTAACTTTCTGTGTTTTTGAACAAGAATACGATCTGACTACTTATGGTTGCCTTTTAATAGGTATGTGCTTTTATATCAAATGGCAAATCACAGTAAATAACTGGGGGTCAATTTCGCTGATAAACTTCAAAAGACCATGCAACTGATACGATGCATTTTTGAGATGCTCAATATTGATATTCCGCTAACACAATTTTGAATCTCAATATAATTGCAACTAAAACTTAGTTGAATGGTAATAGAAGAAAAAATGTAAATATAATAAATAACAGCGTACCGATTATTGAAAAAGTAGATGATTTTTTGATTAGCAAAATTTTCCAGTTGCATTTCAATGGCATGCCAATGGAATAAGAATCGTCAAAAGTTGTCATTGCGATCCAATTACGATTCGATTGTGCACTGTATAAATTGTGAGAATTGACGCCCTGTACTTGGTACCGCGAAATAATCATTTTTATCGCAACACTACACTTTAAGTACAAGACATTGCTTTTATATAAATTATGTTTGAAATCGGTCACAGTAAATTAATTGTCTGGCGTAAAGTTATTGTCTGTTAAGTTTTATGAAATTTATGATTTAAAACGCTGTGGAGTCATACCTCTAACTCCGCAGACTTGTAATATAATGTTATATAGGCAACGCCGTTTTAAATGGGATAACTCTTCTATAGTAAATAAGAGTAGCAGTAAGTCGCCATCTTGCGAAAATATGTTCGCTTAATCATTTAAAAATTGTTGCCTTGAAATATTTTAGTCACAGAAAACTGGTTGTTTCAGCTTTGGATAATCTCACGATTATAATATATTAGAATTATCGTAATGATAAATTAAGTATTTTATATTTCGACAACCTTATAAGCGCAATATGAACGCGTGCATGGTATTATGTAATTTTGTCTGTGATCAAAATTTTATATTGTTAAGCTGAAATGAAGCGCACGTAATTATTTCAATGTAATACTTGTTTATACATTCTGTCAAGAAGAGACTCGACAATTTATTCAAAGTACTGTAAACGCGAAAATTTAAAAAAAAACTCGTAAAAACATACAACAATTAGTCCTTCGTGTAGTAGTTTAATGATATAAATCTTAGTGATCAAAATAAGTTCTTACACCTTTTTAAATTTATTGCTTATATTAGGTGTAGGAATAGACTTTAAAAACTTTGAAAATAGCAAACTGTTTTCCCTTTACTTAATTGACATTTGAAAAACAAAATTTCATAATTTGGTGAATTAATTGCGGAATTCTCACAAAAAGACAGTTACGACAGAAACTAGTTACTAACTATACTAGTGGCATAACGAACGTTCTTAGACATCAAGTCTATAAGGTTCATTAAAAAAAATGCGACAATAATATAATAGCCAACATAACTCCTTTAGTTATTTTTAGCAGAATATATAAACAAATATTAATGTCTAATACTGTCATCACTTTTAATTCTAATTTTATGGTTATTCACACTAAAATATAGTTGTCTAAGTTCTGTTATCTACAAAATATTGTGCTAAAGCATGTTGCGTGTTAAAAAATAAATAAAAATAAACCCTATTATTGGGTTAACCCGATTGTTAAAAGTCTGCAATAGAATGATGACTTAAAAAATTAGAATATTATAATGTACTTGTTTCGTAGTCAGTCGATTTGTTAATAGGTTCTATAATAACTTGTTGTGTAGTGAGTAGTGCCTTGCTCACCACGATAAGATTCAATGTGTAAGGTATACCAAATATATGTTATAATATTACATACACGATGTATAAATATATTTGCCAAAAGAAGAACTATGCAGGATTATTAGAACCACCACCGGTATGAATATGTTATTCTTACGACAGTTTGCGTTGGTTAGCTGTATGCCATGCCTAATTACAGAGTGTAGACTAGACACCGAGAAAGTAGCAACTGATCTTCCTACTATTTTCGTCTGTAGTTTGAAGTGTTGCAAGAAAACAACGATATCTTATAATGACACGTTTATATAGATTTTATTATTTAAAGCACTGACTGGGAAACTGTTTATTTCCAAAAAAAAAACACAAATTTATGCTTTATACTTTTTATACGATATTATTTATTATTGAACATTTGTTCATCCAAGAAACTGGTACATGTGCAACAAACACATGGACTTAGATCATTGTTAACAAAGCTGAGCACATAGACACTTAGTTAATTGGAACATTCATTGAACAGCGCATTTTTTCTTGTGAAGCGGGTTCAGAGGAATAAAATATCACGCACATGCGACTCGTTCTTTTATTTTACTCCTTAATAAAAAAAAATATGACGCTGTTTGATCCTAGTTATTTATTTATTGACAACAAAATAAAATATGAAATACGATTGGTCTTAAAATTAGTCATAGAAAAGATACCTAAAACATCAAACATTGCCAATACGATTCAATTGTGCACTGTGCACAGCAATAAACATTAATTCATTCATTTTGTGTAAATTAAGAGAAATGACACCCTGCTTTCCGTGTAAAAAAGTATTACGGAGGGCAGACGGCAGTCGCTCCATTGTAATTGTCAGTGCCACAAAATTTGGGACCATAAAAATAATTAAATAAATAATTAAAATTACTTACAGCGTACCCTGGGCTCCATGGCGTGAGTAAGGATGCAACTAGGAAAACGCGCTTGAACGAAGAAGATAAGGTATTAAAAACGATTTTAACTTTTTTAGACTAAAACTTGTTGTATCTAGTAAAATAATCGCGAGATCTATGTAGCGGCGAATAACTGGTTTAAATTTTTAAGCAAGTAGGTATAAACTGAAAATAGTAGGTCGTTTATAACTGTTGCATAATAAGGGTTCTTACAATACGAGGTAAGTTAAAATAAGTGGTGCAGTTGACACTGCACTTGACCACGCGCATTGTAGGGTTCTGTAGTAGTAGTTCTAATACTAAAGAATTTAAAGCACACCCACATAATGTCCTTTAGCAGATTTAACAATAAGCTTGATAACCGAGCCCGGCCCGCGTATCCGAAGTACGAGTAGCTAATGCGCGTGTCAATCGACGGCGAGACGCGACTCTACCCGTATTGAATTTGTAATCATTAGTAGGATATTCTATCTCGACCTCCTCTGTGCTTTAGAAAGCACGTTAAGTCGTTTGATGTTGTCGATAGATAACAATCATTAGGCTGCGTCAGAAGCCTTTAGGCAACCTGAAACAATCTGACAGTTTTGGACACCCATGTTCCTATTGGTCTGGTTTTCGAGTAAAAAAACGTTACGGAGGTCACACAGCAGTCGCTCCATTGTGATAACCAACACCAAATCAAGGTGCGTCTCGCGTAAAATGCGTTTCGACTCCGAAACGTAAGCTGAAGACGCAAATGGAAAACACGCTTGGACCAGGACGAATAAGAATTTAATAATGATTTAATCTAATAATTAGTTACCTTTTGTCGATAAGGCAACAAAAGGCTCGGCCAAGGATGAACCTCGGACCAAATATATTTGGTCAAAATAGTTCGAAAATGTATGTATAGAATTTTTACATTTTATGTACCTACCTAGTTACTTCCACAAAACTTTTTGTATAATAAACGCGGCAACTTTATATTGTAGGTACTTAGTGTGTGTAAAGACAATGTGTAAAGACGAAACGAGAAAGAGTTATTTCTTGTACTCTTAGATTAATAACCAATTATTAATCTAAGAGTACAAGAAATAACTCTTTCTCGTTTCGTCTTTGCACATTGTACTATTATTATTCTTACATAGTTTGGATACGCAAACTGGCATTTTGCTTCTGTTTTTAAACTAACATTTTAAATTTATCTCGACCCCCAACTCACTTATAGGTTGCGGCGTGACTGACGCGGGTATGCCGCAAGTACGCCGAATTCGCGTAGTTTTAGTTGCCGCATTTGTCTAGTACGCCGACAATATCTAGTCGAGCACGCGCGAGACCAATTATATCTAGGATGCTTCAAATTTTGAACAATTAGAGCCAGGCAAACTTGCCGAGTGGTACAAACACTCGATGCCATAGGGCCGACATTATGGTGCCTGCTAAGAGTGTGAATGCTCCCAAATGGTCTTGGTCATAAAACCTAATATAACATTTTCTTTTCATGTTAAAACAAATCTAAAACGAAATAGCGCCATCTTGATATCAGAAATGTCAAATGTCAAAATATGTCAAATGTCAAAATATGTCAACTATCAGCCTATCTTTTTTTTAATAATGGGTTATACGGCCATGGATACAAGCGTCCTTTATAGCCCTTCTTAATTTTTCTATCTTCTTCAGTCCTACAGTGTGGATTCGTCAAGTCCTAGTCAAGTCTAAAATTCTAATAACCCCCAATAATATTCTCAAACGTTTGCTCAAATTCGACTCAACCTTACTCCAACTCATTGATATTATTAGTCGTCACTGCTTCCTTGACTTAAGGTGATCCCTCATTGGAGGTGAGTACCGAACTGTCAATTATAAGGTTGGTCGAGAGGTACCTTGAGGCCTCCTCGAAATGAAATAAATGTAGTTTTACATCAGCTTTTTCTAACTTTTTGCCTAGGTATCTATACTTACTTTATTTATTTTTTACCCTATTCCTTTGTATTTGACAAATATTGTGCTTTGGATTGTTAATATAACCTGTGTCGTTCCTCATTAAAGTTTGCTCAAGCAACCAACTAAGAATATCTTTTTCAAGGAAAGTTCGAGGACCATAAGGCTTCCTCCAATGAGTTTGAGTGAAAGACGTTCTTAATGTTATGTTTAAGAATACGGGGTGTGAGAGTACTCATAATGTTTTTTAGAGGCCTATTAAAAAATACCCCCATAGATTATAGAATACTCTAGACAGAGTCATCCAACACTTTTGTATGCGTCGGTTTGTGTCCAAAACCGAAACTTTTTTAAATTTCATGATTGTCGGGATGTATGTTAAATACCAATTCTTGTAGAAAAAATTAAATGTAAATATACCTATATTTAATGACGTTGATGAGTTTTAATGACGTGTGTTATTTATAGACGAGAAGAAAACTAATTAAAATTTTATATAGATAATAACTCAGTTTTCAAGTACAATAACGACCGAATGATTTTCATTCGTCATTGAGTCAAATGATTTCGTATGTATTGATATTAGTAACAGAATACCAGAAACGTCAAATATTGTAATTGCACTGTACAGTCGAACATTGAACTGGTTCCAACTCCGAACGTAGAACTTCCTCCTTTTATTAAAGTCTGTCTATTACTTTAATAAAAGGAAAATGCGACACTATTTTGACATATCGTATATTGAATAGCCTTTAACCACTTCCACATTTTTTATCAAAAAACGATCACCAGACGCCACTACCCAAAAATGCCTAATTTAAGTAGAGTTGGGAACATGAACTTATCTATATATTTCGGCGGCACAGCTTCCGGCGGCTTAGCTTCAGGCGGCTTGGCTCGAGGCGGCGTAACTTGAAGCGGCGTGGCTGCGGACGGCGTAGCTTAGTGCGGCGTGGCTTAGGGCTGCTTAGCTTCGCTCCGGGCTGCCGAGGACGACGATAATGAGTGGACTGTATGAGGTGGTGGGCGGGCCAGCAGGATGAGCGAGGGGCCTATCTTCCAGTCCGTCGACAATCCGAGCACGGGTCCGATTCTGGGGTCCGATCTCGACGGTTCCGAGCAGCAGGGGTCCTATTCTTTAGGTCCAGGGGTCCGATTCCAACGATTCCGAGCACAGGGGTCCTAGCTTCCGATCCGACCGAGGATGTTCTTGCAGTACACTAACACTATTTACTTGAGCACTGAAGCAGGGATCCGGGTCCGAAATTAATGATTCACTTGTATTCACTTCCTTTATTTTGTCTTCCTTAGTTTTCTTCCATTCCGAGTGTTCCGGGAGCCGAATTGATTCAAATACTGCCGACTCATTTTTTTTTTTTTTTTTTTAATAATGACCTACAATTTTAGCTCCTGTGAGCTTTAAAATTCACAGTGGGACAGTTTGAGGCGAGGGCTATTAACCCTCAGCCTTTTCGGCAAATGCGCAAGGGGCTCCCAGTTGGGACGAACCTCGGCCATGGGCTTTGCCTTTATCAAGCGAGCAATGCAAACTCGCGAGCGGTAGCAAACGCTCAATGCCATAAGGGCCGACACTATTGTGCCTGAAGGGCCTACTAAGAAGCTATCGGTGGCGTGAAGCGCCCTGGTACATTTCGGTACCTGGAAAACGAGCTACTGTTCCTACTACGTCGTACTCGCCGGCGAGTACGGTTGTATGTACCTATGGAAAATCCCGGACTCCGGCGAGTCTGGAGATTTTCGAAGGGTTTGTTGGCCACCGTGATGGGGTCGTCAGGGTCAGAGAGAACATTCCTCGGGCGTCTGTGCCGCAGGGGGGCATCTCTAATCGGGCTTTAGTCTGCTGCCTGCACAACTAACGGGTTGGGATGGGAAGGGCAACTCTTAAAGTAACGTTGTGACGTTTCTTTGATGAAGCGCTTCACGGACGGAAGTTCTAGGTCTCTGTGTAGGTCACGAGTGCGCATTCCCGGGGGTGATCCCGTGGCTCTGCGTGTGAACCTATTCTAAATTAATTGTAGCCTATTTAGGAGGGATAGGGCCGCGTGTGCGAAAATCACGCTGGCGTAAGTCATGACAGGTCTGATGCTTAGCTTGTAGAGAGTCAGCTTATTTCTAAGCGACATCTTTACGTTGCTGATCATAGGTGAGTCTGCCGAGATAGAAGGCTGCTCTATTGCGAACTTTTTGGATGTGAGGTCCAAACGTCATCTTCCTGTCAAAAATTACGCCCAGGTACTTTGCTTGGTTTACCCATGGAATGGGCTTGCCAAACATCGTTACCGTCTTTAGGAGCGAGAAGGTACTCCATGGAGGAGGGCGTGTTGCACCGCATGAATACTTTGAAAAGAACACTGCTGCGCTCTTTTCAGGATTTACTTCGATGCGCCACTTTCGGAACCAAGCGCCGAGGGAATCGACTGCTTATTGGAGGCGTTGGGAAATGATGTCTTTCCGATTGTAGGACGTGTACAGCGCAGTGTCGTCGGCGAATAGAACCAGCTCCACTTGCGGGGTACGTCGTTGGTGTACAACGAGTATAGGGTCGGGGACAGCACGGAGCCTTACGGGACTCCGGCTCTTAGGGATCTGGGACTAGAGAGCGTACCCTCAACTTTGTAGCGGAAACATCTCTTCGACAAGTCCCGTATGATGCGCACGAGACTGTCCGGCAGGCCCATTATGGCTACCAAGCCAACATGCAAGACTTTGTCGAAAGCTTTCGCTACATCGAAAAAGAGTGCTCCTGTGGGTCTTCCGCGACGGCGGTTGCCTAGGATGTGTTCGGTTAGGCGGTGCAGTTGATTTACGCAAGAGTGTATAATGAATCTCGTACGCCAATGTCGGATTTATACGACAGGAAGTGACGTCAGAGGCGATGGATATTTCTCGAACAACTTATTTTGTGCTGTGAATATGTAGGTGTTTGAAAAAGATTATCGATACCTGTTTTGTTAGTCTACCTTCGAAATATTATGTTAGGTACTTATTTAATTACGTCTTTCTGTCACTTTATTTTAGTGATGTACAAACCTAGAGACATCGAGTTCTAATTTTGAAGCCTCGAGGCGGATTGGCCGGTGTCAGTGAGCTCGGTGGGCTCATACTCCGAGTCTAGCCGAGACGCAACCTCTCTGAACCACGCCTCGAGTCATCGACAGAGTACGAGCCCTTTAAAAAGCTCTAATCTATCAAAAGAGCTCGAGCAAATCTGACTTTATTGTGTTTTACCTCTACTTGTCCTCATTCATCAGCACAATTAAAGAGTAGAAAAGATTAATGCGGTGAAAAAGACTCGAGACGTGAAAAAGCTTAGAGATCTATCAAGCTCGCAAAAAGGCTCGTACTCTTAAAAAGGCTCGAGCTCTGAAAAAGACTCCCGAGTCGTCGAATTTCATACAAACGAGGTGAACCTTGTAAATGACACCGAGTTTTACACAAAAGGACTCTGAGAGCTCGAGCCTTGTACATCACTACTTTATTTCCGTATTAGTAGAAATGACTTTTGTAGAAGAAATAATAAGGATTTTGGAAGGAGTTGACGATGGTGAATTTGAAAATGACGATATACAATTGCATTGTCAAAATGTAAGTACCTATACAAAGATAATTTTAAATGAATTCCTTTTTAATAAAATAGGAAGCTATTAGTACCAAATTTATGGCGTGACATTTTCGTTTTTTCACCCACGACACAAATAGAGGGGTGTTTTAAGATTGATGTACTGACTTATTTAGGTAGATGATGATAGCTAGCTCACATAGATGGAGGAGAACCATAGCTCGCTGATAACGTTCTTTTTCAACACAAGAAAAAGATAGCATCAGTTACAGGATCTCAGAAGAAAATGCCTCAACATGTAATGCCATCTAGTCGTTTTCTGTTTTTTTATCGTATGTATTTACAATAAAAAAGACATGTTATTTTATTTGTCAAAATTATTAATATTCACAATTTAGGTTGTTTCTTATATTTTTCAATTAGTACGTTGACATGGTTAGTCTTAATAATAATAAAACTTTTTCAATTGTCGAGTTTTAGGACCGGAAGTTGTCACATCACTATAGACTTGAGAGCGAACTTTAAGAATATGCGCCAAAGTCACATTTATCCGACTACTAGTAATGCAAAATTAACTTGCTTGTAAGAATATTTTTTATGTTTTATATATTTTACTGATTGTTCAAATCGCAAGTTTGCTAGTTATTTACTGTCTTTAATATTTCAAGGGACCAATAATATGACCAATTATTAGCGACGTGTCTGCTGATTTTAAAATTTGCATTGTATAAAGTAAATTGATAAGGCTAATTTTAAACAATGTAAATAATTAAGTTGCAATATTTAAGTAGTTATGTTAAATAAGGTAGTATTAAGAGTAAATAAATAAAGATTTTTAAAATGTAGAATAGGGAAATAAGTGTACAGTAGCATAGGGTCATTTATTTTAGTAAGTAATTATTTTATAAAACACACATTGTAAGTAGCACTATTCGATTTTCAAAGAGCGTTACCATAACGAGGACCTTGGTCCTTGGCTTTTTTCAGTAAAAATGGTAAATCACGTTCCGAAAATCGAGAAGCGCTACCGTAACGAGAGCCGAACACATGATTCCACGTCTGCCGATAGATGGCGCAGTTACGAAATAGAACTGGCTATGCAGATTTTTACTCGCTAGGTTCGACGACACTGCGCTGTACACGTCCTACAATCGGAAAGACATCATTTCCCAACGCCTCCAATAAGCAGTCGATTCCCTCGGCGCTTGGTTCCGAAAGTGGCGCATCGAAGTAAATCCTGAAAAGAGCGCAGCAGTGTTCTTTTCAAAGTATTCATGCGGTGCAACACGCCCTCCTCCATGGAGTACCTTCTCGCTCCTAAAGACGGTAACGATGTTTGGCAAGCCCATTCCATGGGTAAACCAAGCAAAGTACCTGGGCGTAATTTTTGACAGGAAGATGACGTTTGGACCTCACATCCAAAAAGTTCGCAATAGAGCAGCCTTCTATCTCGGCAGACTCACCTATGATCAGCAACGTAAAGATGTCGCTTAGAAATAAGCTGACTCTCTACAAGCTAAGCATCAGACCTGTCATGACTTACGCCAGCGTGATTTTCGCACACGCGGCCCTATCCCTCCTAAATAGGCTACAATTAATTTAGAATAGGTTCACACGCAGAGCCACGGGATCACCCCCGGGACTGCGCACTCGTGACCTACACAGAGACCTAGAACTTCCGTCCGTGAAGCGTTTCATCAAAGAAACGTCACAACGTTACTTTAAGAGTTGCCCTTCCCATCCCAACCCGTTAGTTGTGCAGGCAGCAGACTAAAGCCCGATTAGAGATGCCCCCCTGCGGCACAGACGCCCGAGGAATGTTCTCTCTGACCCTGACGACCCCATCACGGTGGCCAACAAACCCTTCGAAAATCTCCAGACTCGCCGGAGTCCGGGATTTTCCATAGGTACATACAACCGTACTCGCCGGCGAGTACGACGTAGTAGGAACAGTAGCTCGTTTTCCAGGTACCGAAATGTACCAGGGCGCTTCACGCCACCGATAGCTTCTTAGTAGGCCCTTCAGGCACAATAGTGTCGGCCCTTATGGCATTGAGCGTTTGCTACCGCTCGCGAGTTTGCATTGCTCGCTTGATAAAGGCAAAGCCCATGGCCGAGGTTCGTCCCAACTGGGAGCCCCTTGCGCATTTGCCGAAAAGGCTGAGGGTTAATAGCCCTCGCCTCAAACTGTCCCACTGTGAATTTTAAAGCTCACAGGAGCTAAAATTGTAGGTCATTATTAAAAAAAATAAAAAATAAAAATTTGAGTCGGCAGTATTTGAATCAATTCGGCTCCCGGAACACTCGGAATGGAAGAAAACTAAGGAAGACAAAATAAAGGAAGTGAATACAAGTGAATTATTAATTTCGGACCCGGATCCCTGCTCCAGTGCTCAAGTAAATAGTGTTAGTGTACTGCAAGAACATCGTCGGTCGGATCGGAAGCTAGAACCCCTGCTGCTCGGAACCTCTGCTCACATCCTGCATATCTGAGACTAGCCATTAGTTCAGAAGTGGGATCGACGAAAAGAGATTATCTTTTCGATCTACGCCTGAGGAAGACAAAAATAAAGTGCAAGTACAGACTTAATTTGTTATCTGTGAAAATAAATTTTGAGCCGAGTAATATGCGCTGACTGTGACCGGCTTATCAAATAATATTTCAAAACAGTGATAGGTTCAATGAGATTTGATGCAATTTGTTTGGTAAAAATATTATTATGCATTTGTTTTTTTTTTTTTTTTCTCATTTCTTTCCAAATGAAAATACATAAAACTGAGAAATGTATTTCGGAAATAATGTTGGATTCGAGTATTACAGGGTAACTTAGACCCGTTTGCCAAATAAAATGTATAAAAAGATAAAGGTTCAACGAGATTCGGTTTGATATAATTGTGAAAAGTGGAAAAAAAATATATTTTCCAAATTTATTACGTCATCTAATAAAAATATGATCGAAGTTGAGAAATACATCGTTACAGAGATGATTGACGAGATTTTATGAGATTAATTATTATGAGTTTTATTACATTGATGAATGAAATGCAAATTTTGGCCAACGTTGTATCCATGCAAATGGAAATACACGGGTAACATGGAACCCTTTGTTTTCTAAAATTTTATGCTTATTGGTTTTATTTACACATTAACATGAAATACGATTAAGCAAAAATGTTGAGAGTTTAAGAGTGTAAAACACGATCGGGATTAGAACTTTTATGCATATTGTTATGTTTAAAGTGATATGTTCTTAAAAGCCAATCCACTAAGCTATATTTTGTCAGTTTCAGTTTAAAATGGATCGTAAGGAAACTGGGGACAAAGACTATGATGCTTTTAGTCCGGACCCAGGAGCGCCCAGGTTTGAGGGCCAGGGTTGTGAAGCGTTGGACTCGAGACGCCGAGGGACTAGTCATGAGACTTTGCCTAGAGAATCCGCATGCGAGAGGCGTGCCTGGAGACCATATTCAGAGCAACCAGGGGTATCACAGGTGCGTGATACTGAGGTTCAATATCATAAGGATTTTGGCGGAGAGCGCCAAGATCGAAAGATTTTTCGTCCACGGAGGACTAAAGAGAGGTCCCTTCGTACACCTGTGAGATCATTTCGTCGCCGGTCCCCGAGTGCTGAGTCCGGTGGTCATGAGGATCTTCGAGAAAAGAGTTCGAGTTGGAACAGGCGACGACTTGAAGACGAGAGGGGTTCGCATTCGACTTCCAGGCGTGAGAGGAAGAGAAGTAGGAGTTCTACGAGTGGAGAGGGTGAGCAACCACAACCTTCTCATTCTAAGAGATTTAAGCATTTAGATTCTACGGATAATATTTTAAATAAATTTCTTTCTATTTTGCAATCAGTCAAAAGCTCAGATAAACCAAAATTATCATTTAACACTAACATTGTACCGGAGTTTGACCCAATGTCAAAAAAGCAGACCATCCTAACTTGGCTGACGAAGGTGGAAGAGTGTGCGGAAATATATGGATGGGACGATAGAGAGGCCATTCATTACGCTCTTCCAAAGTTAACTGGGGTGGCAAAATCCTGGTACCAGAATTTGCCAACTATGATGTTTAAATGGGTAGAGTGGAAAAAGAAATTAATTGAATCTTTTCCTGTACGCGAAGATTACGCTGAACTTTTGACTGAGATGCTAGCTAAAAGAGTCAAACACGGTGAATCGCTTGAACATTACTATTACGCAAAAATAAACTTGTTGAATAGGTGTAAAATTTATGGGCGTCAAGCTGTCGATTGTATTTTGTATGGAGTAGAAGACAGGGCAATCAAAGTGGGTGCACAAGCTGCACAGTTTTCAGAACCGGAACAGGTGCTTAAATATTTTAGAACCGTTAAAGTAGGCAATAGTCGCGAAAATCGCGATTTAAACTCAAATTTTCGTACTGATCGTAAAACTGCGGCGTCTACGACTAAATCAGTTAGTTCATAAAAAATGACGTGCTATAATTGTGACCAAATCGGTCATCCTAGTTTCAAATGCGAGAAACCGGCAGCTAAGTGTACTGTTTGTGAAAAATCAGGTCACTTATCCATCCACTGTTTTAGAAATAAACGCTCGAATAAAGATCAGGAAAAGGATAAGCATCAAAGTACAACCAAGAATGAGCAGCAAGTAGCTCAGTTGAATATAGCTGAGGAGCTAACTGCTAAATATATGATCGACATTAAAGTAAGCGGCCACGTTTTAGACTGTCACTTAGATTTAGGAAGCCAATGTTCTCTTATCAAGTTATCTAAAGCCAAAGAACTAAATTTAGACATAGTTATGCCGGAGGACTTACCTGTGCTCAGAGGTATTGGGTCTAATCTGATTTCACCAGTAGGTATGACAATTGTTCCCATTGAGGTCCAAGGTTTAAAAGAGATCATAAATTTATATGTAGTTGATGATTATGTAATAAAGCAATCAGTTCTTTTAGGACATTCATTTACCGAGAAACCAGACATTGTGATTACTAAAACCCCAACCGCGGTAATTTTTCGCAAAATACCCAGCATAAAAGTACACCTCCTTTCTACTAAAGACATTGATATTCCATCCAATACTTTACGAGCAGTTCAAGTCTCCGCTAATCCGTATACGGATGTACGCGTTTATGTTAATGGGTCCGTGAGAGGTTCACCAGGGCAAGAATATTACCTTCTCCCAGGAGAATACGAAGTGAAACGGGGTTTTAGCGCACTTTTAATACACAACGCCACCCCTAACCCAATCACTCTAAAAAAGGGTACACTTCTGACGCGAGTACAGTGTAAAGATGTAATAAACTCGGAATATATCTTAGATTCGTGTAATGTTACTATTTCTGAGTCGCAATGTAACGATACTTTAAACTGTAGTGAAAAACTAAGTCCGGAGGAACGGTCAAGTCTTCTACGGTTAATAGGGAAGTACAATACTTGTTTTTCAACTGGGCTTCACGATTTAGGTTTCACTAATCTAACAGAGATGACAATCGAACTCGAGGATGAAAGACCAATTGTATATCGTCCTTACCGCATGTCTTACGCAGATCGAGTACTTGTAAGAAATATGATTCAAGAAATGGCCGATCATGGTATAATTAGAGAATCAACCTCGTCATTTGCAAGTCCGATAGTTCTAGTGCAAAAAAAAACAGGCGAAAAACGCTTATGCGTGGATTATCGTGCGTTGAATCGCAAAACTAAAAAGGAACATTACCCTCTTCCTAGGATCGAGGATCAGCTAGACCAACTGGCAAGAAATAAGGTTTTTACATCACTTGACTTAGCCTCTGGGTATTATCAGATACCGGTTGCGGAAGAGTCGCGACATAGAACCTCTTTTGTAACACCGAACGGCCAGTACGAGTACACAAGGATGCCATTTGGGCTGGTTAACGCGCCTTCCGTATTTCAGCGCACTATTAATAAGATACTACTCGAGGCTAAAATCAAGTACGCTATAGTGTATATGGATGACGTCCTTATTCCGGCTAGAGACGTAAAAGAGGGTTTACAGCGACTAGAGGAAGTTTTAGAACTCCTGAAAAGGGGTGGTCTAACGCTTAAATTAAGCAAGTGTCATTTTTTTCTAAACACCATAGATTTTCTCGGATTTGAGGTTAGTTATGACGGTATTAAGCCCGGTCAACGAAAAACTGAGGCTTTGTCGAAATTCCCAAAACCTAGGAACCAACACGAGTTAAGGCAATTTCTTGGGCTGTCGGGGTACTTTAGACGATTTATAGTAAATTACGCATTGATAGCAGCCCCATTGACTGACTTACTTAAAAAGGATGTGAAGTGGTCATGAGGTGAAAACCATGAAATAATGTTTTCTTATGTTTTCGCGATTGTTATTCATTAAATTAAACTATTTTAATACGGTTTTATCGCGTTTATTACTTATTTATTTACACCTGACGTTTCAAACACTTTACAGCGTTCATGGTCGCAGGCAGACTAAGTTAACATTTGTCTTTGATGTCATAAGATTACAAAACTACCGCCCGAAATTTTTATTGGGAACTATTCCGATTCACGCAGTATTGGCTCACAGTATCTAAGGGTCTTGCAGTCTGCTTCCGAGTTTGCGATTTTATTAAGTTAATGACTGGGTCCCAAGCTGGCGGTACCTGCCATCCATCCTCTCTATTGAAATTAGGATGTTTTTTAATTTCAATAGCTTCACGTAACATCCTTGGAATGAATCTGTTTTCCTTTGCAAGGACTTGAGGATTATCAAAACGCATATAGTGGTTGGGTTTGTCTAGAGCATGTTCACAGACTGCAGACTTGGTTGAGCGTCTATTTTTCATGTCAGCAATATGTTCTTTTATACGAGTATTAATGCTTCTCTTTGTTTGCCCAATGTATGATAAACCACAGTCACAGTCAATTTTATAAACTCCAGCATCTTGCAATGGGATATTGGATTTTACAGGTCTTAAAAATTGGTTAATTTTCTTATGCGGCTTGTAATAGGTCTTGATTGAAGCTCGCCTAAGTATGTTACCAATCTTGTCCGTGACTCCCTTTATGTACAAGATTGGTAACATACTTAGGCGAGCTTCAATCAAGACCTATTACAAGCCGCATAAGAAAATTAACCAATTTTTAAGACCTGTAAAATCCAATATCCCATTGCAAGATGCTGGAGTTTATAAAATTGACTGTGACTGTGGTTTATCATACATTGGGCAAACAAAGAGAAGCATTAATACTCGTATAAAAGAACATATTGCTGACATGAAAAATAGACGCTCAACCAAGTCTGCAGTCTGTGAACATGCTCTAGACAAACCCAACCACTATATGCGTTTTGATAATCCTCAAGTCCTTGCAAAGGAAAACAGATTCATTCCAAGGATGTTACGTGAAGCTATTGAAATTAAAAAACATCCTAATTTCAATAGAGAGGATGGATGGCAGGTACCGCCAGCTTGGGACCCAGTCATTAACTTAATAAAATCGCAAACTCGGAAGCAGACTGCAAGACCCTTAGATACTGTGAGCCAATACTGCGTGAATCGGAATAGTTCCCAATAAAAATTTCGGGCGGTAGTTTTGTAATCTTATGACATCAAAGACAAATGTTAACTTAGTCTGCCTGCGACCATGAACGCTGTAAAGTGTTTGAAACGTCAGGTGTAAATAAATAAGTAATAAACGCGATAAAACCGTATTAAAATAGTTTAATTTAACCATGAAATAGCTTTCGATAAAATCAAATCCATGCTTGTTGATAGACTAGTTCTTGCACTTTACAATCATACTGCAGAAACTCAGTTACATACGGATGCTAGCAAAGATCGGATAGCTGGCATTTTACTACAAGCCAACTCTGAAGGTATATTCCAGCCAGTTTCTTACTTTAGCCGAAAGACCAATACTGAAGAACAGAAGTTCCACTCGTACGACCTAGAGACATTAACGGTAATAGCGTCACTGAACCGTTTTCGCGTCTATCTTATAGGTATTCCTTTTAAAATATTGACAGATTGCAACGCATTGCGATCGACGTTAGTGAAGCGTGACTTAATCCCACGCATAGCTCGTTGGTGGGTACAATTACAAGAGTACGATTGTACAATTGAGTATCGGCTTGGGTCACGCATGTCGCACGTCGACGCACTGAGTCGCAATCCCGTAGATAGAGCAGAAAGTGATTCTTCGACATGTCTCGATGTTCTACTTGTCGAAAACAGCGAGCTGGACTGGATTTCCACTGTACAGTCTGCCGATGAGGAAATAAAGAAAATTAAAGATATGCTATCTGACCCTGACTCTGAACATATCTTAGACATTCATAGTAATTACAAATTAAAGAACAACAGGGTATACAGGATAGTGGGCGATGAAATTAAATGGCTCGTACCAAAAGGCGTTCGTTGGCAGATTTTGAAAATGAACCACGATGACGTGGGACATCGTGGCTATGACAGAACTTTACAACGTATTCGTAAGAATTACTGGTTTTCTAAGATGCGCAAATTTGTTAAAAAGTACGTTTCTTCATGTCTCGAATGTTTGCATCATAAAACTCCCGGTGGTAAACGTGAGGGAGAACTACACCCTATAGATAAACCCAGCATACCCTTTCATACGGTTCATGCTGACCACTTAGGTCCTTTCATAAAGAGCAAAAAGGGTAACTGCTATTTACTTGTTTTGGTAGACGGCTTCACAAAATACGTAAATATTAGGCCCGTTAGGGATACAAAAACTGCAACTACATTAAAGGTCCTTAAAGACCATATTAGTTACTTTGGAGTCCCCACACGTCTCATCACTGACAGAGGCACGAGTTTTTCTAGTTCATCTTTTAAAGAATTTGTAGTTCAGACCGGGATAAAACACATCATGAATGCAGTAGCAACACCTTTTTTTTTTTTTTTTTTTTTTTTTTTTGTTTACGGAGGGGAAATGCATTTACGCACAAAGTGTGGGACTCGCCGGGCTGCTAGTCAGCCCGGAATACCCACTAAAACCCCTCCGGCGTTTCCGCACCGGCTGTTGAGGGCGCCATGGGGTCGCGTTAGCATTCTACCACGACGCCCTCCAGCCATGGCCTTTCGGCCCCCTCATATGGCCTTTCGGCCCCCCCCCAAATCGGGCAGTGGCCCATAAATGGACCACGCCCGTCCCCCAAACCCACATCCATTCGCCGTCTCATCATAGACGGCGGTGGAGTGGGCTGTTGGCAGAAATTGGCCGACAGCCAATAAGACCCCTACTAGGGAGTTATTAACTGTCGCCCAGGGTGCACCGTCCCGAGTCCCTTGTCAGCCCGCTCTCTCACCGGATCCTTGGGATCAAGTGAGAATGCAAAGCTTTCAAAGGACCGGGCACTCGAGGAGGTTCTCAATGCAGTAGCAACACCTAGGGCAAACGGCCAGGTCGAAAGATTTAATAGGACAATCTTAGACGCGCTTTCAACGTCAACACATGGTAAAGATGATAAAACCTGGGACGAACAAATCCCAGATATTCAGTTAGGTTTAAATACAACGACGCACAAAACCACTCAAAAGTCACCATCGGAACTCCTTTTTGGTTTTAATATTAAATGTAGGAGTGAAGGGATTTTAAGTGAGGTCTTAGAAGATACGATTAATATAACTTCCCCGGAATCATCAGTTGATGTGAGGCAGGACGCTAGTGAGAAAATTAAGAAAAAGCAAAGTGAGGATCGAGACAGGTTTAATACCCGTAGAAAAACCGCGAAATGTTATTCCGAAGGTGATTTAGTAAGGGTTGAGAGGCAGGTCCCTAGCGACGGGCAGTCACAAAAGCTAGTCGTCAAATATCAGGGTCCTTACCGAGTACTAAAGGTACTCCCCAATGATAGGTACATCATCGAAGACACTCCACTATCACGCAAAAGTAATCGTCGTTACGAAGCTATAGTAGCAATCGACAAAATGCAGCCCTGGTTAAATTTTAGTAGAGATTTTAGCAGTTGTGAAGAAGACAATTTAGGGGATGACTAATAAGGAATAATGGAAAATATGTAATGTTCAATGCATCACAAAATAAATTATTTAAAACTATTTATAATAAGTAGGCAAAGACTTAATAACGTACATAATTTATTATATTCGGTATCACTTAAAAATTTAAGGATTTATCTTGCTTTTTGAGAATTAAATATTATAATGAAAACTATGTGTAATAACGAGTTGGTATTTGGAAATACCTACTGCGAAGATCCAATGTATGAATTGTATATCGGAGATTATGAATTAAGATTAATGAATATTGGTTATTATTATTTTACGTTTGAAACCCTGTTATGTTTTTTTTACCATCATTGTGTTTAAATAGTTCAGTTAAATAAGAAAAGCTAATTTTTTCTTTTTATTTATGTTTATATGTTCAATAAGGTATTGAAAAAATTTAACATTTCTAAATAACTAGGCCAAACACTCTGATCATGTCCAATGTATAAACAAACATAAAACAATTCGCGAAGGGACTCGCGCTAGCAGGAAGGCCGAGTTGTAAGCTCACTTAGTATTTGTAGTCCTACAGTGTGGATTCGACAAGTCCTAGTCAAGTCTAAAATTCTAATAACCCCCAATAATATTCTCAAACGTTTGCTCAAATTCGACTCAACCTTACTCCAACTCATTGATATTATTAGTCGACACTGCTTCCTTGACTTAAGGTGATTCCTCATTGGAGGTGAGTACCGAACTGTCAATTATAAGGTTGGTCGAGGGCCCAAAGCAGGTGAAGGGTTAATGTTATGTTACTATAGTGTTGTAAACATACTGTTTTTAATGCACATCGATTTGTGGAAATGAAGGAAGTTATGCTAAATTTACGAAGTAAAATAAATAATTTGATGCCATATACATACATGGTTAATAAATAAATAAATAAAATGGTTTTGGTTTTGTTTTCACGTTGATTTGAATACATAAAATCTTGGGATTGTAATTTTTTGTAGATTTACTGATGTTCAATTGGCACATCACTCAAGTCATATTTATCAGACTTTGGCGCTGCACATTGAAGTAAATATTACTTCAGATTGGACTTAAAAATAGTGGTCAAAAAGGTGGAAATATAATTAAAACTACTTGTAAATATGCTGTAACATTTCACTTTTTATTATCTTTGATGGTACTATCTGGAGAACCAAAATTTATATCGTCAACTGTACAAGTTCACATAAAAGAGTTATTTTATCCCAATTTATTTGTCTGATATATATGACGGTGGCGGCGAGGGCTCCAGGACTGTGGCGTTGAAAGGGTTAATGACTTCTATTCAGGGCCGTAACACATATTAAAAAATCGCTGCTGTCTGTGTCATTCGTGTCAATGTCAACAACTGGAAGGTAACGCAAGGTCCAAGGACTAGGCTAGGTAGGTATTTATTTTTTGTTTTGCACATTTTTTGGGATGATTTGTAAGATTGAGATGAAATTATAAATCTCTTTTTCTATTTAGGTATCTCTGTTTAGTTTGTGGGATTATTCCAATGGAAAGTTCATGTCCAATTAAGTGTCATAAATGTCGTCATGTACTTACGAATTCCATTAATTTCTTGATGAAGCAGCCAGTATGTGATAAAGACTGTTCCAGCTATAGCTTAAACGTGTTAATATATCTTCAAGAGGACCTTTTACCAGACTGGATAAAGTTAAAAGTTGAAGAGGAACAATGGACTAAAGGAAAGTTACACTGTGAAAATTGCGGGTTCAAAGTGGGTTCTTTCGATTTCATATCGGGCAGAAAATGTGATTGTAAAAAAAGTATATTGCCTCCAGTACATTTTATATCAAGTCAAGTAGACAGACCAATTGTAAAAATTTCTTAAGAAATCAATAAAACCTCAATATATAATTACATTTTTATTTAACATTTTGTGAAATACCCTTTACAATTTATTCTACAGCCATTTGTGCAGATATATTTTCATTAACTTCAATGTCCCGACATTGTGCTGCTTGGAGTTCTCGCCTTATCTGTAACATATCATATATTTATAACAATAGTAATGGTTACTGCTAGAATTTTATAACATTCAGGTTGTTAACAATGTTGTTTACACTGAAATAGCAAATGGCAACTTGTAATGAAACCTTAATTAATTAACAGGTTACCTCTGAAGTAATGGTTGGATGAGACTGCTTGCGAAGTAAATCTAAAAGAGCATCTCTTTGTTCTGTGGAAATGTCAGCTTTGTAACGCTGCACAAATGTCAATAGGGCCTGGTGCCATAGCACAGGTAGAGAGCGGTAGTCCATTTGAAATCTACAACAGACATATATTTCATTCTCTATAATTATGCTTAGCAACACATTAAGGAATTAATTTTAATTTATATGGACAAATGTTTTATTAGTTTATTAGTAATAACTAACCTCAAAAAATGAAAGACTACAGCATCTACAACTCTATAAGGGAGTGCATATTTCTTATCAAAAAGAATTCTCAAAAATATAGAGTTTGCTCCTGTGTAGTCCATTTCAGCAATTTTCAAAAGTGCAGCACTTGAGTGAAGGACCGGTACAGAGTTACGCGCTAGCACAGAACCAACAATTATAGCCTCGCGGAGAGTACAATCTCCTGCCTGCAAACCATAAATATTGATATTGAAAATGTAGATAATATTAGATATACCAATGTTAATGGTTGTAATAATATAAAATCGACACTTTCACGACATAAGACCCAAGTGATATTTGCTAGTGTGTTATGTAAATAATTAGGCAACTAAATATCTTGGGTAAAAATATTATCACAAAAAATATTGTTTTATTATTATTTACTTGGCTGGAACAATGATGAATATGTCGGCATGACGAAAAGGGTAGGCTGTCATCAAGTGACAGGATAGGATGGCGGTAATGAAAGCTCTCTTTAATGAGAGAGATATGATTAGATTAAGATCAATTGTCATTAGGATCTTATTCAATAGGACAGAGCGCCTGTTCGTCCCGATAGTGGGATGGTATCCCAAATTATGTTTAAAACAGACGCACACGACTCCCCGCGTCATTCGATAATTTACAACCAAGAGTCTACCTGGATCTCTCCCATGCTAACATATTAGGAGACAACTCAAAAGTCAAACGACGATCAAAAGTCAGTTAAACAAGGATAGTGCATCGAAGTGCACCTCACCAAGTCAGAGCCATGACTGGCCAAGACTGCAGATTCAATGATTGTGTGTTTGATTTATACCGGTTGCAACAGAAAGGGCAACAGTAGGAATAATGGTGGAGTTAATAGACACACATGTTGTTTACAACGACGCGCAATGCCCCTCTCATTTTATGTTCTATATTAAATTATAGATCGTTAGGTTAGTCATATGCCAACAAATACATAAAGCTAAATTCAATTTGACTTTGCTGTACTACTGTATTATTATTTAGCAAAGAATTTACCATAGAATTTGTTTGCTGGGTAAGTCACCCCTAATTCTATTGCAAAAAGCATTGCTTGCATAGTTGTGTTTGAGATTCCAATGATCACCATGAGTATCCAGCATACACATGCCATGATCTAGATTGTCAATACTTAAAAGTGCTCCCACAAAGCAGTTATATAATGTTAGAGAATGTTGCATAACTTTGTTGTCTAACATTTTATAGGTATATAAATTGTCTTTATTTTTTATATGTAGATTGTTATCGTGTTACACAATGTTTTATAACATTATATAACTGCTGTATGGGAGCACCTTGCTTTACTAAGCTATCTGGCAAAAAAAGTCACTGAAAATATACTATAACTCACTTCCAGAAGTGGCAACAATATTCCCTTCATAAATGCTCCTGGCTTAAACAAGGCTTTTCTTAATGCTTGATACAAATGAAAATTGAGACGCTTGTACTCTGCTAGGTCGTCCCTCACCCGAGGCAACAATACTAAATTATAAAAACGTTGAGCCATCTTTTCTTTAAGGTTGGATGCAAAAATTCTGGTTGCCTGCAAAAAAATAATATTCAATTAATTAAAAAAAACTGGAAAGGAAAAAACTTAATAGAGTTAAGAAAAATTGATTTACAAAGAAAATGATAAAGAAGTACATTTCAAAAACATGCATCACAATTCACACTTAACAATTTCAGAGCATATGTGTGATCTTTCTTACTAACAGCTGAAATGGTTCTCATACCATGGCTAGGCTCCTCCTATTTACGAGGCGGTTAACATAAACCCACTTTCAGTCCAGTCTAGATAGAACTCTTCTGATATTTAAGTTTTGTGATTTCCCAGATGTGGGTGTGGCGACACAATCGCACAGTAAAGTTATAACACAACGCAACAGATGGCGCTAAAGCGACTAATTTGAAAATCCCAAAAACAAGACGTCCAATCAGCATGGAAAGACTAAATCTCGCAATTGGAGTTTCCGAGAATTGAAGCATTTATACAACCTCCGAGAGAACACCGTCAGAGCCGCGGTTCCCCAAGCATAACACCACGCCTGGCGGGAAGTACTTCCCTTTGCGGCGGTCGAGCATAACACCATCGCTCCCGCCGTGCTCCAAATGGGCAATAAAGTTATATGGTATTGAATTGTATTGTATAAGGACACTCATTGTAGTATGTGAAATTAAAATACCTGATACATCGCTGCTGCAGACCAGGTAGATGGCTCAGTGATATATAATATTTGTTCCCAGTTTTGAAGATGTGGTATCATTTTAAAAGCTTTTGGCAACTTTCCCGAACGATACTTTTGTAACACATCTCTCACACCTTCATACATTGTTTTGATCCTGTAAAAAAATTGAGTTTTACCACAGAATACATAGGGCGCACTGTAAGTTTCCGGAACTGGCCACTTACATAAACAATATTTAAAAATTTATTGCAACATTTGAAAATAGAACTCTTTGGCTGTAGAATGCAGTTTGTTTCATCTGACTGTCTTTTGTTTTTACCTTGTGGCGTCATTTAAAAAATTGTGTGTCTGCATCAACATGGATTTAACTCGGGAAAATTTTCGTAGTATGATTTTCTACGATTTCAAGTGTAATTTGACAGCTCAACAGAGCATCTCTCAGCTTGAAACAGCTTTTGGCAATGAAGCACCATGCAAGACAACTGTTTATAGCTGGTTTGCAGAATTCAAGCGTGGTCGTATCAATCTCAGTGACGAATCTCGCGATGGTCGGCCGTCCACCGCTGTGACCAACAAAAACATCAATGCTGTGCGCCGTATGATTGAAACAGACAGGCATGTGACCTACCATGAAATTCGCGCATCCTTAGAAATAGGCATGAGTCAAATACAATTAATCCTACACAAACATTTGGGTGTGAGAAAGCTGTGCTCGCGGTTGATCCCACACAACTTGACAGAGGCTCAAAAAACGGACCGCGTCACTTGGTGCAGTGCCATGCTTACCAGATTCAACGAAGGTGCGTCAAATTTGGTGTGGGACATAGTAACAGGTAACGAAACATGGATTTATTGCTACGATCCCAAAACAAAGCAGCAATCGAGCGTATGGGTCTTTCAAGATGAGCCGAAACCAACCAAAGTGGCGCGCGTGAAAAGTGCATCTAAGCGGATGATTGCTTCTTTTTTTAATAAAATTGGACACGTGGCTACTGTTGCTTTAGAGAATCGTCGTACAGTGAATAGTGACTGGTACACGACCATTTGTTCGCCGGAAGTTATTGACGAACTCCGTAAAAATAACCGTAAACGCCGTATCATCCTGCACCACGACAATGCTAGTTCTCACACGGCCAGACAGACAAACGACTTTTTGAAGGCGAAAAATGTAGAACTCATGAGTCATCCTGCATACAGTCCCGACCTGGCACCTTGTGACTTTTTTCTGTTCCCAAAAATTAAGAACCAATTACGCGGTCAACGATTTTCATCACCAGAAGAGGCTGTCGAGGAGTATGAAAAACACGTTTCAGAGGTCACCACAGAGGAGTGGCACAAAAGTTTTCAAAACTGGTTTCATCGAATGAAAAAGTGCATAGACGCCAAGGGAGATTATTTTGAAAAACAATAAATTAATTTTGTACCTTTAATAGTATTTTTTCATATTCATTCCGGAAACTTATAGTGCGCCCCACGTATAAACTATTTGTATGAAACCAAAAATTTGTTGTTGTTGTTGTGTAGTAAAACTTTTTATTTAAGCTTATTACTTGAAATTTGAAAATGTCATGAATTTAGCTATTACCATCACCCATCGTCTTTGAAATACATGTTGCTGACAGGCAGCAGAGACTTAGTTTGGTAAGCAATAGCTGATATATTTCTTATAGTTAAATCCTGGTTTTTCAAATACATATGGTCCTATTTTTGTAATTTGTGTATAGAATCCTGAAAAACTGTTAAGCTTTCTTGAATGGTCTACAAAAAGGTCTAGATCAGGGTTTCCCAACCAGGGGGCGTAGAGAGATGTCAAGGGGGGCTTGAGACATTTGTGTTTTCAATAGAAAAATTATTTCAATGCGTCATGAAAATATTATTTGTGATCCAGGGAGCCTTGATGTAAAAAAGGTTGGGAAACCCTGGTCTAGATGTATATACTGTCAAAAATAATACTGTAAAATCACTATGTAATAAAATTATTTACTAACCTAGGATCAATATTCTGTAATTTCAATGTTTCAACATCTGAAAATTGTGTTTGTAGTTCAGTGTGCTTGTCTGTGATCTTGTCTTTAATTATATCAGCCAGGGTTCTTGTTCTCTCAGGTTTTGATGACATAAACTTTTTGAGAGCTTCCTCATCTTCTTCATTTATTTCAATATTGTCATAGTATGTGTCAGGCTCCAGATCATGTTCGGAAGTGGCATCATCATTATCAGAATCTCCATCTAAAATAATGGAATGGATAAAAATTACCAGATTCTTAAAATGAAATGATCAATACTTACTCATAAATCATACTTGAATTATTTTTTTATTGTTTCAACATCTGTGAAAATGTCAAATAATATATATTTAATAGCGACCCAGTTGCATCTACAGCTTCAGACATTGAGAAAGAAACGTAATTTGTAGGAGGGGAGTACGCATAGCATATCAACCCGCTCTGTTGTCATGTGTATGCATGGTGGGCATTAATGGGCATACATATCCAAGGATAAAAACTAGTTGGATTCGGATTTACAACTAGACTGAGTTCATCTGCCAGCGTGAATACATCTCTGAAAATAGTTCTTTTGCCCAGTTAGATGTTGTAGTAAGAGGTCTAGGACTTCAAACAAATAAAAAGAGCTTTGACATAATAATGGTATCAGATGCGAGATGTATTAACAGTATGAATACGCAAAAAGTTTATTGAAGTCTGCAAGTTTTAAGAATTGTTGTTGTTATGTTTCTCTTTCTTCTTTTATTTTAAATAAAAAATAACTTAAAACATTTTACCATCCAATGGTGCTGAAAGGTGTAGGTGTTTAGCAGGAGATGGGCCCCCTTCATGTTCTCCTAACTCTGCTTGTTGCCTTCGAGCTGCTTTTAGAATTTTCTTTGATAGTTCAGGATTTATAAACTAAAATTACCAAGAGAAAAAGAAACTATATTTTAATTTACACTATCCAATGTAAAAGATTAAGATCTAGCGTCTGGGTGCATACCATTATTTTCTGCATTAGCCTCACAACCCAAAGAACTAGCTAAACAATTAAGTCATACCAACAAATTTCTATTTCAGAATATTTTTTTAGTACTATCATACTGCAATGACCAATTTAAAAATGCATAAATGTTGAATATTGAACATTCAAAACCCAGGTCAATCAGGACAAAGATCACTTTTCATTTTAACCTGTTAGGAACGCGATATGATTAGGAATTCCCACTGCGTAACTGAAACAATTACCTCTTCATCATTTTCCTGTCTGTGTCTTTCTTTGGATCTATTTTTATTTTTGACAGCATTTCCAGACTCTATTTGATCCGCAAGCGCTATATTTTTACCGATTTGTGAAGGTTTTACCTTTTTAGCTTTACCCATTATGATAGAAGTATGAATATTACTCGGATCAACACAAACTAGATAATAAGGGATCAAACGGTAAACTAAACATTAAAATTTGAATGAGATATACACTCGACACTCCGAATTCACGTGTTCCTGAAATTCTAATATAACCAAACAAACCAACCAAAGGAGGCAAAGGAAAGGAAACAATCTGGCAAGAAAGATGACAAGAAGATAGGTACCTACCTACTAAATGCACGACACGACAAGACAGACCTAAACATGACATATGCTTGAAATTGACAAACAAAAATCCACAGACATATAAGACGTACACAGACGGAACATAAGTTAATAGTTATACTTATGTAGCAAGTAATTGTTGTTATCCTTTTCTCACGTATTCGGATCTATATAGCGATATCTCTTTTTTACACCTGTAGCAACATTCACTCACACATAGATATTAAGCTACGCGTGGCAATTTTTGGCCGTGACGCCATTTTGTAATCTGCGTTGTTGGATCGGTGAACACTAAAAATAATAGTGTAGAATACCGGTAAATGATCTCAGATCATGCACTCCACACAACATTCATACATTCTTTGAAATCATGGGAAGCATTATCGTAAACAACTTATCCTAGACTAGATACAGCCCAGGCTGCATAGTTTTGCATGTGTGTGTTTGTGCTACGCTAAGTAATAGCATACCTTCCGTCTGTTTACGTCTTATATGTCTGTGCAAAAATCGTAAATTGCCATACTTTTTTAAATGTGTCTTACGGCCTTGGATAAACGTCCTCAGCCCTACTCAATTTTTAAATCTTCTTCAGATGTTGCCGGTTCATCATCATCTTACGCCTTATATTGCGCCATTTCGTTTACTCACCCGTTTCTGCTCCGCTTTTAGAGGTTATAGTGAGGCCCCAGAAAGCTTAATATAATCTCTTACTTACAATGCGAGTGAAAAAGCATAGTAAAGGTATTAGTATAGCAATAGTTTGATGAGTTTGACTAACTATCGAAACCTTTAAAAATAGTCGATAGTTCAACTAGGGCTATCGAAACTATCAAAATCTGCAATAATTATCGATAGTGAAATTAGGGAGGGCGATAGTATCGAATTATCGATAGTATCAACAAATTTCGATACTATCGCCCTAATTTCAGTATCAATAATATCGTAGAATTTCAATAGCCCAAAGTTAATACTATCGAAACTATTGAATCAAGTAAAAAACTATCGATCCTTATTAATACTATTACGTAATTTTAGCTATCGATAGTATAAAAACTATCGTAATTTTTAATATCCCTGTGATAGTTCAACTGATTTCCAGAGCCACGAGAGTATCATGATACTGTCGATAGACCCGATCGATAGAAGACTATCACTATCACAACAACTCTTGTCAAAGTGTAAAAGCCGTAATGAAAAAAATATTACCTGTCAAATCAAACAAAGAAGGAAACGCCGACGCCGACGCCTCTTCTCCTTTCCAAAAAATAATAATAAGTTTTTTTATTGCTTTTACTAATACACTTAGGTATGTTTGTTAATAATTCAATTGCTGTTTGTTGAGATAATATCCAACTGTTATTATATTTATTTAGACATGGATTAATTTTGTTTTCAGATAACCTATCATGACTTCAGAAGCAGGTTTAATACCTCCTTCAATATCATGGGCACAGAGAAATTCGCGTGTTTTACTGACAATAAACGTAGAATGCGAAAAGCCTGATATCAAAATTGATAAAAAAACATTTTTATTTAAAGGTGTGTGTCAGCCAGACAACAAACTACATGAGATTCTTATAGATTTATATGCTGAAATTGATCCTGAAAAAAGCACTTACGTAAATAAAGGAAGACTAATAGATGTATCCTTAGTTAAAGAGAAAATTGATCAACCATTCTGGCCTTCACTGACTAGTGATAAAAAGAAGCATCACTGGCTGAAAGTAGACTTTAACCGCTGGCAAGATGAAGATGACAGTAATGACGAAGTTGATGATATGAATGATATGTTTTCCAACAAATTAGGAGATTTTGGTGACGAAAATGAAACAGATGATACCAGCTCTGTTGAAGATGAAGATCTCCCTGATGTAAAGTAATGGAACATATACAACCTGAGTATGTTAAGTAGCCAAAAATTATTGTAAGCATACCTAGTTAAGTTGATAATTTAACGTCATCATTTAACTAATATTGTGCAAACAACCAGTGTTTTAGTACTTTATTCATTTATAATTTAATGACTCGTAACCACTGAGTAACAACAAAGAGGAAATGGCATATTAAGAGCTTTTTAAAAAAATCTCCGTTCCTATTGATGATCTGCTCTACTTACCAATAGATGTCTCAGCAAATCGAAGATTTTAACATGTAAAATAAATTTGTATTTTTTTATATTACAAATATTTTGAACATTAAAACAGACATATATTTAGTGTTAAATCTATCAAATAAATTCGAAAATATTTTATTTACTTACATTTATTGTGATCCCATTATACAACATTGAAACACCTAAAACACTAAAAATGGTTTAAAATATTTTCAAAATATTCTAAGCTGAAATGAAACATAAATAAGAAAAACATAAAAGCTCATTCCACATCACGCAGCGTTCACAATTGAATGAAAAATGACTTAAGCTCCGCCCACTTTCGACATCACTGCGCGAATGACTGTAACAGTGCACCAGTCGATACACTGTCTCCTCTTTGTATTTGCTCCATGCCCAGGCTACAGCTCGCTACTTGATTGTATGTTAAAGGTTACCTGAGTAAAATTAACAAACTGACCTGAATAAGTAAAAACACTATTTTATTGCACTCCATGTAGTGTGTGTAGTTATTGATAGTTGAGATCGTTGAGAAATGGACCATTTGTGTTAAGTACAGTTTTGTGGAAACTGGGATAGGTTGTAATACAGCAATTGTTACGATAACAATGCATTATGTTATTTGACATTGCCAGGTGTGCAAAATAGTGAACTGAGCCTGTAACTAGTTAATTACCACATCCCTTCAGGAAAGGGAGAGTCTTATATTGTCAAACATTAGCCACCTTTAGCATGTAAAAAAATAAACATTACTTCATATTGTTTATTAACATTTGTTTACTTAACTAATATTCATTTTACATATTTCATATTAATAATCTTATATTGTTTTTTACAAGTTTTAGAATTCACACAATGTAATAATATTTTCATATTCATTTTTACCATACTCATTTTAAAGTGATATTAAATCTGTTTTACTGGAGTGACACAAGGTCATACTGCCGTTATACAGATACAATCAACAATGGAAAATTATTTGCTACTATTACTTTATGGTCTTAATGCTATAGAAACTATTAAGTATGCAACATTTCAAATTATATCTCAGCATAAATGGAAAATAATTTTGATCACACAATAATCTTGCCATTATTATTTGTGCCCATAAACTGTTTTTCAATTTTGTTGATAAAATATCAAATGTGAAAATTTTGTTGTGTTGCGTCTCTAGATTCATTACATTCCTTTAAAATAGTTGAGTTTAAAATCTTTCTAAGTTACATATAATATATAGTTACATCTCTTTCATTTTATGAAATATAAAATAAAAAACATAAGCCAAGTATCAAACTTGAAACCTTAAATTAGTAATTGGTCTCCGCTCCCGGTCGGAGCGGAGCGGGAGACCAATTATTAATCTAAGCTTGAAAGATTTTTTATTTTGAAAATCCTAATTATGTGATAAGATTTATACGAAGTAGGCACATAAAAAACAAGTTTTACCACCATAATAGATAAAAGTACTATGATTACTGGACAGTCTTAGATTAAAAATTGGTCTCGCGCGCTCAACTAGGTAGGTGCGTCTTTGCACATTGTTTTACACACACTGTCCCAATAAGTTGCCGCATTCTGAAAACAGATTTTTCTTCACAACGCGGTACCTAGTCGAGCGCGCGAGACCATATAATAATCTGAGATTAGAACTAACTAAACTACGAACTACATTTCTTTTACTGGCAACTAGGTATTCTAGTCATCTCAATGTCATCGGCCAAAAAGAGACAGGAGTGGACGTTGTATTTTTTGATTATTGAAATTAAAATATCAAAATGGTAAAAATAATATATAGTAATGAGAGAAAAGTGATAAGATGTAATCCATAGATTAATAATTGGTCTCCGCTGCGCTACGGAATAATCGCCACAATCCATAAAAATTGCATTTATTTATGTGCGGTAGAAACTCCAGAAGATATGAAAAAAAGACAATCACGAACTCTACAAGAACAAACATTTTGTGCTTGGGGATACAAGTTCGAACAATACATGACAGCAGGTAAATATATATTAATATTAAGAATAAAATAGTCACTTTTTAATTTAATCCTTAAAAAGGAGAAAATAATTATAAATAAATATATAGGGACAGATCACACAGATTGAGTTAGCTCCAAGCACACCATGGACGCTCCATACAACATCTGCAAGCGCATTACCTATTAAGTCTACTAAGATTCAGTCACACACACGGGCCAATGTGTGGTAGGGTTGGTTATATCTGTGTCATAGGCACGGAACAGATTAAAGAGATCTGCAGGTCTAAAATGGCCACTTTGAGCAATTCATCAAAACGAATCATTTCGTGAATTGCGAAGCTTAGCAATTCTGCAAATTTTGACATTGACGTTTCAACTCTAATTCAATTCATTTCGTGATTCATTTCTTGAATCACTTCCCGTTTGAGTATTGCTATATTAATAAAATAAAAAAAGATTTTAAAATTTTAATATTTTTATTGATATTTATAATTCTACAGTTAATAAATGATGATAAATCAACATTATTGGTTAGAAAAACTTATTTAACTAAAAAAATCCTAAAAATACGCACGCTATGCAAAAATAAAAAATATTTTTACGCCTGGCAATAAGGTAAAGCAATTCACGAAAAGTAAGCCATTTTGCGACTTTCCGTCAAACAGCAGAATTGCCATGAAATGATTCATTTCATGAACTGCCAAAATGTGGCTATTTTAAGATTTGCAATGATTCATAATATGATCATATTGTAATTCGTGCAAAGTGGCCATTTTAGATCCACTGTTCTGTGGTCATAAGGGTTACCGATGTACGTGCAAAATCCACTGTCGCAAAGCACGCGGCTGCGAAAATTTTTGGAACCACTTCATAGATTCGAAAGCTTATGGCTACGAAAGCCGTGGTCACAAAAGCGCTGTTGCGAAAGCTTGTGACCGCGAAGGATGTACTTAATGGAAGTAGTCTAGTCAATCTTAAAATAGTGTGTCTCTTAGACTCGATGCCTCGTTCTGATTACAATTTTTATAAAGCTAACTATGGTGAAATTTTAAAAGAACTGAAAAATGTCGATTGGTTGGAATGCTTTAGAAACTGTGCTGATGTGGAATATAGTAGTTAAAAAGTTTTATGATGTACTAAATGAAATAATAATAAAATTTGTACCAAAACGAAAGCCGCGAAAGCTGTCTCATCCAGTTTGGTTTACCCGGGACCTTATTCGCCTCTAAGAGAAAGATAAACTAAGGAAAAGATGGCGTATGTATAAAAATCCTCGAGATCGGTTTGAATGGGATTTAATTAAAAAACGATGCGATAAGCTGTATTCTCTATGCTACAAAAAATTTATTAACAATATCGAGTCAAATATAAAGAAAAATCCAAAGGCATTTTGGTCTTTCATTATACAAAGAAAAAAATACATCTCTAAACGGAATACCTTCTCAAGTGCATAGTGATGGATGTAGCGCAGCATTGTCGGGATCGGAAGTTGTGGAATTATTTGCGTCTCACTTTGGGTCAATATTTGGTTGCACGAATCCCGAAACTTATCAGTCATGCCAAAATACGAGTAATGACCTAAACATTGAATCGAAGTTAGACATGATCGTAGTAAGTGAACGACAGGTACTTAGGCAGCTAAAAAAACTGGATCCAAATAAAGGTGCCGGTCCGGATAATATTCCCCCGCTTTTTGTTAAGCGTTGTGCGGATGCTTTATCATATCCACTTACATTGATTTTTAATAGATCATTAAGTAGTGGTTGCTTTCCTTCTTTTTGGAAATCATCTAATGTAAAAAATTATAAACCAGTATCTATTCTATCAATTTTTCCAAAAATGTTCGAAACACTTATTTGTCTTGTGCTTGTAAATCACATTAGGAGACTAGTAACGCCGGACCAGCATGGCTTTCGGGAGGGAAGATCTGTAGCTATAAATCTTGTTTCATATTTGGAGCCTATTATGTCTGAAGTTGATCGTAATCTTCAAGTAGACGCTATTTACACCGATTTTTCCAGGGCTTTCGATCGTGTTGATCATGCTGTACTTTTATATAAACTTTGCACCCAATATGGTATATACGATAAACTTCTGAGATGGTTTGATTCATATTTGTCAAATCGCGATATAACTAAATGCATACGCAATTGCAGTTGTTCTTTATTCGTCGACAACATGAAAATATATCGAACTGTTTCGTCGGTGGATGATGGGCGATTAGTCAAAGATGATCTCAATCAAGTTTCACAGTGGTGTGCGGATAATCATATGCGATTGAATATAATTAAATGTCAACACATTTCCTTCACTAGAAAGAGAAAACCTATTAAAACTCAGTATAATATAGGCGGAGAAGATGTCGCGTCTGTTCTTGAGGTTCGTGACCTGGGTATTATTCTGGACTCAAAGCTAAGCTTCATTTCACACTACAATAATATAATAAAAAAAGCGTGTAAAATGGTTGGTTTATTTGACGAAATACACAAGACTTTAAAAATGTTTATACAAAAATTATCACTAGTCCGGATCATTCTCGAGTTTGGTAGTGTTATCTGGAATCCTGTTTATGTTGTCCATCCAACAAGAATTAAGCGAATACAAAGATCTTTCTCAAGACACTTAGCATTTATATCACCGGGTGTATCCTCCAGGTGCTCTTATGATGAGCGTCTTTCGCTGTTTGGTCTAAAAACTCTGGTTCAGCGACGTCGAATGCTTGATTTAATATTTCCTTAAAAAAATAATGAGAGGTTCCGTGTGTCCAAATCTATTAAATAAAATAGAAATATGTGTTCCAAATTTAAATAAAAGACGTTGTTATAAAAAAAGTTTTTTCTCAGTTCCCTTTAGTAAAACCAGGCTGGGTAAACATGGAGTATTTCTAGATATGTTTCAACTTACAATAATTGGCATAAATTATTAAATTTAGATATATTTCATGATCCTCCAAACTTATATAAAAACAAAATTTTACAAAACTAACATAATTTATTAATTCATTTAGTCTGTATTAATGTATTCTTTCCAAATTTCAAAGTTTTTGTTGTTCTTCTGATGTACTTTATTGGTAATTCAGTTGAATGGAATATTAAATAGAACTTTTATACCTGAATGCTGTGCACATCTGTTATAGATATAAGCACTAGATAAAGTCTTAAAATGTAAAATGGAATGCTTGTGTTTATATTGTTGACTAGCTGTTGCCCGCGGCTTCGCCCGCCTGATCAAAAGGTATTTCCATTGGAATTTGAATTACATAGATTATTTATGGCAGGTCTCTCAGGATTTTATTTTTATGTATATAAAAGATTACTGCCTGATAGCGGAACCTAATAGGTATTGATATTATATCACTGTTAATTTCGTAGTCAGCAATCCGATTAACTATACAAATAACACCCATGTCCCCCATTCAGATGCTGAATTGTACAATACAATACCTACTTGTTCATCCTAGTGTGTATTTCTAGCTGCGTCGCGTCGTCAGCTCACGCTTCGGAGCCTAGGGTATGCTGTATGGCATGCTCCCAGATTTAGCGGCAATGGTAATTACAATGGAGCTACTGCTGTCCGATTTCCGTAACCCTTTTTACAGAGAATCCATAACAACAGTAACATGACAGTGTGTAAGTGGCCAATACTGACAGAATTTTTCAGGCTTCCTAAAGGCATCTGACACAGCCTCACGACTGCTATCTATCGATAATTTCCAGGACCAACGGCTTAACGTGCCTTCTGAAGCACGCCCTGATTAAAAACTGATTTCTCCCTGCTAAAATAAACACAATCAATGATACACAACCTTTTCCCCTTTTATTTATTTATTACATGACATGTAAATGGCGAACTTAAAGCCGTAGGTTTTTTCGACCAGTCAACCAGTCGGTGGTTAATCATTTCCCTATACATAATTTGGACCCCATTTAACCCTTTTAGCAGGTGAATTGCTTAGTGTTCCCCTTGCTCACAAAAGAAACCCACTTGCACTAAAATTCATTGACGATCAATGAAAGTACCTTTAGGTATTTATATCTGATATTGTCCAATTTTTTTAAAATATCATCAAGATTTAGGTATCTGCAGTAATTTATTAAAAATAAACATATCTCTTTACCCTAAACATACTTTGGACCATATTTTAGCCTCCTAAATGCACATCATTTCGAAAAAAAATTGCTTGACTAAACTTTTTAATCACAAAAGAACCACATGCCAAAATTCATTGGGATATCAGTGATCGTTAAGTTTGTCAAGGGAGACATTTCCCCCTTTAGAGGATGAATTCTGAAAAATCTTGAAACAGGTAACTAATAATTTATCAAAATTATTAGTTAATTATCTTGTGAAGTTTCAAAAGAAACGGACTAACTAATCTCCTTCCCCCAAACATATTTTGGACCCCCGTTTGACCCCTTAGGAGGTGAATTTTAAAAAAGCCTTTCTTACCTAAACACTATGTAATAAAATTTCACGTTTTTAGCTTTTGCGGTTTAGGGTGGGTGTTGATGATTTCAAAAATGACAAAAATTCAAACAAACTTGCAACCCCTATTTCAACCCTATAGGGATGTAATTTTCAAAATCTAATAAATGCATTATTATTTTCTACTAACTACTAAAATAAATTGGCTAGTAAACTTTTTCATGAAAATGTCTAATTCGTAAACCATTTCGAGGAATAGGCTTAAGGAACAGATTACATTAATCAGATCTTTAGATAAGCAAGTATTTTTAAAGAAAATCGCAGAAAACCCAATGACTTTCATTTTTTAGCAAAGTTAACGTATGACGTAGCCGGATAACTTCCGCCTATTCACATTTAATTTTTTAGGTTGGTAGCACAGGGTAGTGAATAAATATTTTTTGTTTGGTAGCGCTAATTAGGCGCTTCACGTACTTGTCACCCATGTCAAATGTCATCTCTGTTCAAGTAAACATAACCCTTATATAACCTAACTACATCTTCATTACATTCATTCATACATTATAATGAAGAATCGGTGTCCAATTATTGAAAAATCAGATGTCAACGGATGAAGGGATGGCAGTAAAGTCCAATAAACAGGCCATTAAGCATTAAATATGAGAAATGGTGTAGTTTTCTAAAGATCTGATTAATGTAATCTGTTTCCTAAGTCTATTCCTCGAAATGGTTTACGAATTAGACATTTTCATGAAAAAGTTTACTAGCCAATTGGCTAGTCAACTAAAAAATAAATTGTGTATATTATATATTTTATTGATAGAATAGACTATTTTGGAGATACAATTTAAACGAAAAAATTCTTAAAATTATATTTATTTTGTTATTTAATTTTAAAGATTTTATAGTGATGACGTCACGCCGCTATAATGGCTATTTCGAACTGCAAGAAAACAAAAATTACTAAGGTATTAAAAAATATATATGTCAGTGTCAAATGTCAAAGTCAAGATGGACCGCGAGCCCCGAGTTGGTTTCTCAAAAAGTCAGTGTTGCCATATAAACAGATTTATCTGTATCTATACAGATTTTTCATCACCAATACAGATTACAGATTTAGCATAACTTTTATACAGATTTTCGTAATTTTCGCAATTTTCGTAATTTTTTTTTAGTGTATAATAATTTAGTGTTTATTTATTGCCTTCAACATTTTTCCCCTGTGTTCTGTGTAAATCATTGTCCCTGGCAACATTCATAGCGTACTGAAGGGATTCCCCGAAACTTATGTTTCATTTCAAACATAAATTTCGGGGAATCCCTGCAGTACAAATGAATGAACGGAATGAGCAGAATGAAACGATTTGTTTGGTTGGAATTTTAACTTCTAGTTCTCGTTGAGTATCGCGAGTCGTATTTGCGCTAAGATTTCTTAACTTTCTTGTCGATTTTGTGTTGTGACTTGTGTGTGCAGTGCTGCATTCTAAAAAAAAAAAAAATTGATCACTCTTAGTGTGAAGTAATTAACTTGTTAATATGCTCGCGAAAAAGTCACGGAATACGCAGCGTTTTAATCAGACTTGGCTGGAAGAAAGCAGTTTTAAATCGTGGTTAACAAAAAGTAAAAAGGGAGAAGATTACGCATACTGTAAATTTTGTTTATCAGACCTTACAATCGGTGGTGGGGGGAAAAATGATCTTGTGCGACATATGAAAACAACTAAACACCTAAACTCAATTCCTGGATCTTCTGCCATTCAAAAACCAGTCACAGCTTTTTTTCAAAAAGGTACGATTGCTGATGATGTAAAAACAGGTGAAGTTCTATTGGCGTCTTTTGTAGCTGAGCATAACCTTTCAATGAATGTCATGGAACACCTCCCTCAACTCATAAAAACAATATGTAAGGATAGTCCCACTGCACAAGAACTTGCGTGTAGTCGCACAAAAACCACAGCTATTATTAAATCTGTTACAGGAGACACTGAAAAAGAAAACCTAATTGCCGATTTAAAAATTCGAAAATTCTTACTGCTCATTGATGAAAGTACGGACAGAGGATGTGTCAAGCTTTTATGCATTGTTGTTAGATATTATAGAAACAAAAAAATTAAAGATGCGTTCTTTGCACTAATACCCGTTCAAGATGCGACAGGCGAAAAACTTTACGAACATCTAATAAAATTATTTACAGATAATGATATTCCATATAAAGACAATTTGGTTGGATTTGCCGCCGACGGAGCTAATGCTATGATGGGTCAGCATAATTCTGTAGCAAGCAGATTATTACAAGATATTCCTCATTTGTATGTTGTAAAATGCATTTGCCACTCATTCGCATTATGCGCGTCCTATGCATGCACAAAATTACCGCGTGAACCTGAAGGCCTTGTAAGGGATGTTTACAATTATATCAGTACGAGTCCGAAACGAACAGGTCTACTAAAGGAATTTCAAGAGTTTCTTGCACTTAAGCCCCATAAAATCCTGCATCCATGCCAAACACGTTGGCTCTCACTTCGTAGTGCGGTAGTGCGGATTCTAGAGCAATATGAAGCACTCAAGTTGTTTTTTATTGATGCTGTGACGACAGATCGTTTAAACTCAGCGGATTCTATTTTACATATGCTGAACAACCCGTACAACAAAATGTACTTGCAGTTTCTTGAATTTTCTTTGGATTTTTTTACTAAATTTAATCAAGCTATGCAGTCCGAAAAGCCACAAATTCAATCGATTCATGAGCATTTGTGCCGCATATTTAAATCATTCCTAGATTGCTATATGAATAGCTCATATTTATTTGAGACTGAGCTCCACAATGTCCAGCATGATAACCCACGACACTACAAACCAATTGATGATCTTTATCTTGGCGCGAATGTTGCTGTATCGTTGTCTACTGCTCCTAATTTGAATCCAAAGGATGTACATGTATTTAAACTACGATGTCTAGATTTTTATGTAGAAGGAGCTAAACAAATAAAATCCCGCTACAATTTTGGAAATAATACCACAAAACGTTTAAACTTTCTCAATCCCATTATTGTTAAACGGCGCAGTATACCATCATTGACTCACATTGCACACGCTTTTCCTAATATAATCGGACAAGAACATTTAAAAACATTGGACAATGAGTGGCGACAATTGAGAATGAATGACGAACGTCTAGAATCAAGCTCAGAAGATACAGAATTGTTTTGGCATCAAGTCAGTTGTGCACAAGACTTAGATGGACAATCTTTATATCCAACTCTTCTGCAATTTGTGCCGCAGTGGAAAGAATATTCTCGGCAGTAAATTTAATTAAAACAAAAACTAGAAACCATTTAGGCACTGAAACGATTGAGGGACTTCTTTTAACGAAACAACTTCTTAGTGATGAACCCTGTTATAAACTCCAAGTCGATAAAAAAATGATTGTTAAAATGAATAAAAATATGTACAAAAAATAATAAATATTGTTTTCTTAAACAGATTTTGTACAGATTTTATTACAGTTTTACAGATTTTATACAGATTTTAGCGTTTTGTGTTCATACAGATTTTGTACAGATTTTTCGACCGTTCTATCCAGATTACTTAATCTGGCGTGTGGCAACTACAGATGGGCAGCGGGAAGAAATTCAAGAGGGAAAAAATGAAATGTAAGGGGAATAATAGGGAAAAAATAATTTATTTCCCATTTATTCCCGGGAATTTTTGAAATATCCGGGAGTAAATGGAAAATTTTCCGGGAAGGCGCCCATCTCTAGTGGCAACACTGCAAAGAGTAGTATAATATATATGTTTGTTTACAATCGCCAAATAATTAGGTACCCCATTTCTCGTATCTATTGCATATTGGCCTGTTTATTGGACTTTACTGCAGTCTCTTCATCCGTTTACATCTGATTTTTCAATAATTGGACACCGCTTCTTCATTAAAATGTATGAATGAATGTAATTAGGTTATGTTTACTTGAACAGAGATGACATTTGAAGCGCTTAGTTAGCGCTACCAAACAAAAAATATTTATTCACTACGCTGTGCTGCCAACCTAAAAAAATTAAATGTGAATAGCAGGAAGTTAACCGGCTACGTCATACGTCAACCTTGCTAAAAAATGAAAGTCATTGGGTTTTCTGCGATTTTCATAAAAAATACTTGCTTATCTAAAGATCTGATTAATGTAATCTGTTCCCTAAGCCTATTCCTCGAAATGGTATACGAATTAGACATTTTCATAAAAAGGTTTCCTAGCCAATTGTAATATTACAATTTCTTTCAGATTTCTACTTATCTAATTTAGATATTTGCGAAGAATGGCTTAAAATGGTTGACAGAGAAGAATGGTTTTCCGAAATATATTCAACTATATGTAGTAAACACTTTCAATACAGCTTTCAGTAGAGCGAGAATCGACCACTGGTCTCAAAATTAAAGTTAATTACTGTCCACCTATTGGAAGTAGAGTCGGAGTGCTCCTTAAAAATAAGAATACTAAAGTAGCATGTTTAGTATGTAATTTTTCTAACTTATCCCAAAAAATACTGCATACTTAATTTGGCAATGTTCTCACGGAAAATCGATCATAGTGATGTCGACATTGCTCGGCACACACACACAAACAGTTTTCAAATTGGTCTAGTTTCTTTTACCAAGCGTACGTAGTCCAAAAAAAGCTAAATCTATGTTTTGAACCATTTAATAAAAGTAGGTACCTACCTTTTTTCTTACTTTTCATCCTATACTATTAAACGAGCAATATTTGTATGTATGTATATATATATTTGTCTCGCGTTTTCGAAAACGGCTCTAACGATTTCTTTGAAATTTTAAACATAGGTTCTCATAAAGTCAAACAATTAATCTAGCCAGGTTCCATGTCTGGGAAAATTCGTTTTTCCCATATTTTCCAGCAAAAAGATTTTCCGCATGAAATTGTAGTTATAGTACAATAATTTCGGCGCCCGGCGGGTCTGCTTCGATAGCCCAGTGGTTAAGACATCTGCTTTGTACTCTGGTGGTTCCAGGTTCAAATCCCAACTAAAGAAAGTTTTGTTTTTGTTTTTTTTTTGTTTTGGAGTATAAAAGTATTAATCAGTATAAATCGCGCATATATTATTTTAAAATGGCTTGAAAGAATTATTTATTCGGTTATAACGTATTAAAATATTTTCCTAAGAAACATTATAGTTTCAAATCACAAGTCATCCAAGTATCACCATTTTCTCAGGATTCCGTCATCAGAACCTGTTGAAACTAATATGGGACCAACTAGACGGTCCAACCTTTCAGACAAAAAAATGAATTTCAAATCGGTTCACGCGTCTTTGAGAAATCGAGTAACAAACATAAAAAAAAAGATTCCGACGAATTGATAACCTCCTCCTTTTTTGAAGTCGGTTAGAAATTGAATGATAAATTCTACCACTGACCCAAAGGAAATACTTACCAATCCACGGAGTAAATAGTGTACCTACCAATTCAAATAGGACTGAAACGTGGAAAGTACTTAAGGAATGCAACTAACAACGATTAACGCTAGATGGCGGTAATCTATTTACTGAAAAAGTACAACGCGCTATCGTTGTGTTTTCAAATCGCATAGGTGATGTATGTAAGCCATACCAAATTTCATCAAAATCCGTCCAGCCGTTTGGCCGTGAAAGAGCAACAGAAAGACAGACAGACTTTCGCATTTATAATATTAGTATGGATGGATACCATAACTACCGAGCGGAGCTCGGTCGCCCAGGTACTATAATATAAAATGCTTAGTATACATTTGAATTCCCACTTCTACATATTTTTTTTTAACAACCAATATACTTACGTAAAATGTTAATTATTTTAATACATATAATCTTTTTGAAAGTCAGTCTCGCTTAAAATTTTAACGCAATGGGGACAACGGGAAGTAATTTTAATTATTTTATTAATTTCCCGTTGTCCCCATTAATGGAGACACGGACGATGGGGACAACGGGAATACATGTTTTTTTTTATATGGAGATGTAGATTATAGAATATTGACAGTGAGACAAAGCTGAAACTGTGATACCAAGGCCGATTGACCGAGACAACTTCTTCATGATCTAGCAAACAACTCCAAGGAAAATGCTAAAATTATGTGATTTTGACGACTTACCTCTTACTTCGTTTATTACTTTGCTATGAAAATTTTATCAGGGGACTTTGAAAAAATCTTTAAATGATGATAACTTTCTTTCCTGATGTACGATTTTGATGAAACAAAGATTAGTTGTTGCCCTCGCTAAGACCAATCAGTTTGTGAAAACTAAATTCAAATCTGTCCAGTAGTTCCTGTTTAACAGGAGAAATTGAAAAAATATTTAATTGATATGGTAACCCGTGTCATAGTCATCTGAAGTAAAATCCTCGCATTCTTTTTCTTTTTATTTTTACCCTAATGGCCACGAAGCAATTGGCCACGGCGAATTTAGCCGCGATGCCACCGGCGACTAAAAGAAATACCAACATAACAAATGCACGTGTGTAAACCAGCCATAATGGCGGCTCGCGGCTCGCAGTGCTGCCACACGTACGAACCGAGATACGAGCAAGATTTCAAACCGGTTGGATCACAGAACAGATTAAAGAGGTACCTCTTTAATCTGTTCTGTGGGTTGGATCGCCGACGACTTGCGCGACGGTTTTAAAGTACGCGTATATACGGTGACACACGGGCGAAAAAGGTCGTCGAGCCATAAGTTCGCGTACTTACTCGCACGTCTGTCACCCGCCTATGAGTTGTCTTATGGGATGCTAACTTGAAATAATCTTTATTGCCCATATCACAATAAATACAATGAACTGAAATCCAGGCCATTTAAAAAAGATTATTTTTCATCTTGACCTGACTGGGGATCAAACCCGGAATATTATGCTACAGAGGTTGTCATGATGATAAGTTACTTATGAAAAAAGGTTTTTCATTACTTAAAAGTGTAAATAATATGTTGTCAGATCACCCAAATGCAAAACCAGATATTGGAAGACCTGTTTTAGAAAATTAAGAATTTTCCATCAACTACAGTGCAACATTTGGTATCCACAAACTATTGTATGGATCACAAATTGATGGAATGCTGGCTACTGACGGGAGAATAGAAGACCCTCCACAAACAGAAAATGTGGAGGAGAATTTAAATTACCTACGTTGTAATGATTTTGTAGAATTGAAAACAAATAGAGAAATACAAAATCGTAGACAAGAACAAAATTTTAAGTAAGTTCCAAATATAATGTATTAGATTGGAATGTTGGATCATAAATGCCATACAACTTCTTTGTCTGAACATGTTTCCCTCATCATCAGCTTAATTTACATTTTTCATAGGGAAACTAGACCAACGGGGGCATAATTAGAACATTTGTGGTCTGCTTGGCCTTCATGCTTAACACTTGTCGCTAATGCAGCTCTGGTATCCATATACCTATATGTATTATAGTATGTGCTTTAAGCGCACATTAGTATCTTTTTTTTTGAGAGTAATGTGCAGAATAATATTTCATTCTTGTGCATCTGTGAAATCGTTTCCAGAAATAAATATATTAGAATTCTTATTTTTATATTTATGAAGTGATCTAAGAACCATATAGACTTAGATTGATAATTGGTCTCGCGCGGTCGCCGGTCGTAGCGCCACGGAGACCAATTATTAATCTAAGCAAATCGAATGAATGCAGACAACCGAAGTGATATTGGTGCAGAAATAGACTATGTGAAGTGAATTACTATCTGTAAAATGATTATATACACTGCTTGATATAGACGCATCATCGGTAACAGCTGCTTGTCTATAATTAATTAAATAACAAAACACAAAACAAGACCTAACGTTGGCCATGGAAAGCGGCATATGTAGCAAGTTACTGGCAAAACAATGTCTGAGTTTCAGCTAATCAACATGATAAGATTTAATAAATATTATTATTATTTTATTTCAGAAGGCATAAACTTTTAAGATGTTGGTGTCAGTGCTACTTAGCAGCACTTAAAGGTCACCAGTGGGGTTTAGGTCTGACGATGGAATAATTCATAGGAGATTGTCAGATACTGTAAGGTAGTAAGTTACTATTTAACTTTTAAACTAACGCACTGCATATGTAAAACATAAAATTACAGGATAAAGCGCGTAAAATACCTTCATACTTCCGACGTTTCATCTGTGTTACAACGGCCGTGGTCACTACGTCGTAAGTATGAAGATATTTTACACGCTTAATCCTGTAATTTTAATGTTTTAAGTAAATATTTAACCTGTATTGTTAACCACTTTGGCATTGAAATGTTGTCTTTTATTATGGCCCTCATGAGAAAGCTCAATTGTTCGTCAATTTAGTGGAAGATTTTCTATAAGATCCTTAGTAGAACACGATCAATAAATTTGTTTGATTATATTTTATTGGCCCGCATGCCCAGCTTTGCAATGGCAAGCCAGCTCTTTGCTGCTCAAAGCTCCCCATACTTAGCGCGGCAACTAACAGACTTCGAGCTAGTGTTGGAAGATGACAAGAGAGCTGTGCTAAATTAGGTTTCTCCAACAGCAACCTGTTTGATTACAGTGTAAGTTCAGTCAATGGCCCATATTGAAAATTGGGCATGATTCGAAAGGAAAGAACAGCTGGTCAGTTTGTTTAAGTGACAATAGGCTGGGGTGGTACATACAGCACATAAGTAATGTTATAAAAAATTATGGAATAGCAACCAACAGACAACAACATAATTATGAACACAGTTATGCGAAAATTTAAAAATGGCGCCACTGACACACTGAGCAGACCCTGATAGTAGTAATTTTTTTTTCCATGGATACAAGTCCTTTAAAGCCCTTCTTAATTTTTCTACATAAATTAATATTTGTAGTCCAATACGGCTAATGTTCAGTAAAATATAAATATAAAATTGAGTGTTGATTTATAATTTGGAAGCTAAAATAGTTTATATTTTTTGCAAAAACAATGAATTGGTTTGAGATTTAAAATCCTCTTGGCGTACATTTAAAAAACCGTACCGTAACCAATGTACCGTAACCATGGAAACCATTACTTTATCCATACTATAATAATATTATAAATGCGAAAGTCTGTCTGTCTGTCTGTCTGTTACGTTTTCACGGCCAAACCGCTGAACGGATTTTAATGAAATTTGGTATGGATATAGTTGAAGACCCGGGGTCAAACATAGGCTACTTTTTGACGCAGGCGGAGCTGCGGGAAACAGCTAGTATATTATAATATAAACAATGTGTTGTTTACAACCCCCATTAACATAATAAAATAGCAAATGTGTTGAAAAAAATTTTTTTTTTTTTCCGAACGAGTGTGAGCCTCAAACGGGTCTAGGTTTCTTAAATTATTTCCTCTCCTTTTTAAAATAGAGTTTAAAATCTCAAAAACGAAGAGACGTCGGCCTAATATCTCTTCAGTTTGATATAGAAGGTACGGTACATCAATAATCTTTCATGAAATAACTGAATCAATATTACCGGACTGGTATATTAATAAATGTTGAAAAATAAAAGGTGTTACTGTATTGTATTTTCAAATTAAAATTACATTTATTTAGATATAAAAGATCCATTTTGTCTTAGTAAAGTGCTATTCTATGTTAGTGTACTAGGGATAAAGTCAGTGGCGTGCACTGAAAAAAACCTCTGGATAGGCAAAAGTCCAGCTCGTACGTATATTGACGGTTTGGAACCGGATTTTTTTGTTATACTTAGCGGCCATAGGAACACACAATTTCAGTTCTCTAGTTATACAGACGATTCAGCCTTTACAATTTCTATCTATAGGCCCTCTAACAATGATATCATATTAAATAAATCCTAATAATTACAATACCTCAATACGTTTTCATAAAATTGAACAAAACAATATGTTTTGGCTTACCGCTTCTCAGCTGATCCAATTTAGGCCAGCCTCGCCCATCGTCCAAATTTATAGGTTTTGCACAAAACACAGTTAAATGCAAGCATTTACGTTTCATCTCAATATTTTTCACTTTTCACATACGACATTTGTAACATTGTAGTGCAAATAAATCGAACGGAAGCAAATAATCTCATTTGTAATGTTTTAAAGCCCACTTTGTAAATAATCATAATAAGAAAGACGGCGTCAAAAGATGCGTTCAAATCAAACAAACAATAAATGAAATTAATGTTGTCTAAGATGAAATAAAAGTAATAAGATAATTACTAACATTGATTTGTATACGGACTGCTCTCAGAACTTCTCCAACTAGTATAAAAAAGTTACATAAGAATATTTTTGTATAATAATGTTTTCACATTTTTATTCGTTGATTGTGAACGCATTTAAAGACAGTGTCTCATAATACGGATTTCGGCCAATCAGATTATTTAGCCTCACTACTACATGGAAGAGCAGGCGTGTCTGTACAGGTTACCGATTTAGACACATAGACAAAAATTTGCTGCCTATGTGTGAAATCGAAGGCAAAAAATCTGACTGTCTACCTTGGCGACGACGCGATCGCCGCTTCGCTGAGTGATACCTACGTACCAAGCGATATGCTAGTCCAGTAGTGGAAAATAATTGGGTTTTAATATTATTAAAGTTCTCCAATTTTAAAAACCCATTAACTGACATATTTTTAGACTATTCTTTAAAATGTTAGAAATTATAAATAGCTGCTTTAGATACTGTTTAGGTATTTACATATATATAGCAAAAAAAACAGTAATTATAGAATTAGAGTAGAAAAAAATTATAGCATCTAGAATGAAATATCAATATCTTAATATTATTATTTTTTTAGAAATCAAATGTACTTGGTACATACCTAAACGGAAAAATGCTTATGATTTCGCCAATATAAAATTTGAGTTACTCTAATATTGGTAAAATACTTTATTAGCTTTTACTGAATTTGCCCATGAAAGTTTAGAAGTCTAGGATTTATGCTTTTTTAACAACTAACTTTTTTTTTCAAATTAGGGCCAATATTGAATTAGAGTTTATAAAGTTATTCCTATTTTAGCAGAATAATGTAATTTATAACTATACTAAATACTAGAAGTTTACCTCTACGGCAACATAGGGATTTAACTATAGGACTGAACGGAGCGCGCGCGAAGTCTACTACCTGTAGCGGACAACCCGCCGCGCCGCCAGCACGCGCCGCCGTCGCCGGCGCGCGCTGGCCGCAGTCAAACGGAATGGCATGAGGATCACGGACGGAATACCTACTTAATATTGTAACTGCTGATAAATAATCAAAGTTATACCTACTTATTTAAAGGTTAAAGAAACACACAACACATTCCTAAGTACGCGTAGTTTTTTTTGATATTTTTTATTAGCGCCATTATCTTATAAATCGACAGTAACATAAATAAATAGGTACGTACCTATTTCTAGTTGTATTGATTAATACAACGACATACTATCATTCAAATCAAATATAAAACATAAATGTGAAAAGATAGCCAAGTTCGGTAAGATTTTCCGGCTATGAGAATTTAATACCTAAATAAAGTTCAAGTGTACAACTCTTAAATTAATAATTGGTCTCGCGCGCTCGACTAGATACCGTCGGCATACTAGAAAAGTTCGGCAACTAAAACCATGCCGAATTCGGCATACTTGCGGCATACCCACGTCTGTCACGCCGCGACCGATGAGTAAGTTGGATGTCTAGATAAATTTAAAATTTAATGTAAAAGCAGACGCAAAATGTGCAGTTTGCGTAGTCAAACTGTGTAAGAATAATACTAAAAGAAATAAAAAAGATACTGGTATTACATACCATCAATAAGTATTGTATAATTTCGAAATATGGACATAAATTCTTCACGAAAATAATATAACCCTAAAATATTATATAATAAAATTATAAAATGAAGTAAATATTATAATTAAATATTATAAAATGAAGTAAACAAAAATTAACCGTTTCCCCTACCTTATCTCCGAAACTATCGATGCATAAATTACAGAAAAACCTATAAGATAATTTTAAATTTGTTTAGGAGGTCCAAATGGAGAAAAATAAAAACTCGTACAGAACCCTCTCCACGCGAGCCGACTCACACTTGGCCAGTTTTATTATAATTTCATTTTAAAGGATTTTCTGAGCTACTTTTTATAATACGTAACAAGACCACAGCAATTAATAATTTTCCCATTAGTCGGGCACCAGTAAAGTAGCTGGCAACACCATAATCGACGCTAGTGTGCGTCTTAGCACATTGTTTTACATACACTTTCCTACTGAGTGGGCGCATTCTGGAAACTGATTTTTCTTCACAGCGCGGTATCTAGTCGTAGCGCCGCGGAGACCAATTATTAATCTATGTGTATAACTATTTTCATTTGCTTTAAAAAACAATATTTTAATATTTTGTTTTTTCAACAAATTCATTATTACGACATTCATAATATTATCAGCACCATAATTTCAACAATTTATTTTATCAAGTTCATAATATCAACAGTTTGAAAAAATTGGTCAAATAAGTTGTTGAAATGATGGTGTTCATAATATGAATATTGCAATAATGACTTTTGATATTGAGTATCTGGCTTTGAATAATGCTGCTGTCATTCGTCTGTTCTGTAGCATTATTAAAATTAAAACACAGATATTATTTAAAAAAATACTTATTATTAAATTTGTCAATAAAAAACAACAACATATTTGGCAAAAGAAATCAGGTATACCCACAGAGGTTGAGGTTTTATAACGATAATTATGACAGTCATTGAGAGTTTTATCACGATAGTTTTTGCCGTTTGCTCGACTCTCCAATCAAAGATGAAACATCTACATGCTCATGAACGATATGAGATGACAAACATTTATTTGATCTCACGTCATGTTCGATAGACAAATCATAGGAACTATAATTATCTATAATATTACTAATCAGGAATTCGGTTTCCGTATCAAGTTCAGCTTCATTTATTACGCCGTCATTGCTGTATCTTTTATCTACACAGTAAATACACAATGCCGTACATTTCAACCCCGCCTTAATACAAGTGCAAGTTCCTTTGCACGTGAGTTTGCAATTACAAGATATCATTTTTAATATTTCATAGGGTGCTGGACTCTCAGTAGTTGTGATTGGAATCAATTCAGAGACTTGTTTTTCCCAACCCCAATCTGTAGGATTTAACTCGTTACCTAGCCATTGCTGGATTTGGTAAAAAACTCTCAATTAATGTTGTGTTGCTGCTGCCGAAGTCGGTGGAAGGGCAGCAAGTGTGTCTGTGGAGCTTTTTGTTAAAGATTGAGCAAATCTGACATATCTTAAAGCATTTAAATTACTGGTTTTGCCTCCATAAAGATCACAAAACAAATCTTCACCCGCTTTCGAAATTTCATTTCTTGTAGTGCACGGATCGTTAAATAGTTTTATCTTTTGTTTTATACCTGCATTTTGCGTAAACTTCACACATGCTTTCTTTTTACCTTGTCTGAAAATAGCAGAAGTTGTGTCACACCCAGTAAAGGCATGAGCAAATAGTACAATATCATAGTCTGATTTAAATCTATCAGATTTGTACAATTTTGGTGTGACCTTGCCTTTTCCGGGCTTCATCATGAAAATCTCCGGTCTATTTTTCGACGTTAGTATTACTAACAAGTCAATATCCTCACCCACGACAACTACTTTGGTGTACTTTTGTTGGTCGGCAATATCAGTTGCTGTAGAAATTACAAGAGTATCTGCATTATTCAAACTTTGATAGACTGGAATTCCCCCTTGATTTTAAATGTGCAGTAAGCATAATTATAAGACGTTTCTTATTTTCGTAATTCGATAAAAATTGTGCCTGTGTCATAGTAGCTTCTGTATTTTTAGTGAAACATAATACAAGCATTGGTTTTTCCTCTTGCAATTCTTTTTCTTTCGTTATTTTTGTTGTCATAGCCATCAAATACCACAGTGGGGTTTGTAAACTTACCTACATAGTCTACATATTTTTGACAAATTGAGAGTATGTTATACCTTTGTGGCAGACTACACGATGTAACAAAAATCCGCCGTTAATGACATGGGCTGTGTTTTTATTACCTCCATCATCTTTGATTGGTCTATTTCTACAGGCGAAAACATGTCATAGAAACTTGATCTTGAACGTTACGTTACAGGCGTGTCAAGAGAGACTTCAAAGCTGCCCCGGTTCAAAGCTACCCCGGTCTCCCCTATACGCAAAATATTGTTTCGATTTAAGTCCGGAATATAAATTAATATTTACGTCAGCCGATATTAAAAATTAGAATTACCAGTCTACTCACATGTCACATGCATACTAGAACTTGGCCTGTGCACTGCCGTGCGCTTCGTTGGTCACAAGAACTACATAGTTTACAAACAAAATCACGCAAGATCTATCTAAATAGTAAGTAGGTAATAATTATAATAATATACGAGTATGTAGGTAGATAGTAATAGGTAGGTAGCTAATCTTTAGAGTGAAGAATATAAGTAGAAAACGTGTAGGGTAGGGAAGGAGGAGGTATTTAGGTAGGTACTCGTTGACTCCATAGGGGAGGGAGGGGGGTAACACCCCCCCGTGACCCCCCCCCCCCCCCCCCGCCGGAAGCTCATAGTTTTTTTTTTACGAATTTTTAGTTTTCATATAAAATGTATGCTAAAGGTCATTAACCGCCAGATGGGCGGGGGGAGGAGGTAAGGAGGGGTGAAAAGAAGATGAGGAACTCTCCCCCCGTAACCCCCTCCCCCAACAATTGCAAGGATAGGAAATAAAAAAGCAAAATTTAATACATCTATTTTATTTAATAGATTTCTTTAACACCTATCTAAACCTATCCAAGCTTTTTTTGAGACTCAGTTCGAACGCTCCGCTCGCTTCGCTCGCTCTGCTTCTGTGGTTTACACAAGCCTTTTTTTTTTTTTTTTTTTTTTTTTTTTTTTTTTTGATTTCGCAGGGGAATGCATTTACGCACGAAGTGTGGGGCTCCTGGGCCGCTAGTCGGCCCAGACTACCCACTAAACCCCTGCGGGTGCCGTCGGCCGCATTGCAGGGAGGCGCCTCGGATCTAACTAGCACAAGACGCCTCTGCGACTGGCCGGTTTCTCACCAGAAACCGGACTCTCCACTCTCAGAAGTCCTCCGACACCTGGAGGACCTCTGCCACCGGGTGGGACTATTACAGTCCCACCGTTTACGGGGGGGGCGCTTCCAGGCGCGCTAAGTAGCGCCTGCGTCGCACCCCCCCTCTCCGCCGCCGGATCGGGTCCGCGAGGGGATCGTCCTCGCGGTCCCTTTCCTCGACCTCCCTCTGCGACATGACGACCTCGCAGAAGGAGGCCATTGCCGCCCAAGCTCCGTCGCTCTCGAGCATCGCGTTGGCGACACTCGGGAGCGACAGGTCCGTGACGCCAAGCGCGGCGGCCAGCTCATGGCGCTGCCGGCTCCACCTGGGACACCGCTCAAGGACGTGTTGAGCGGTGTCCTGAGCCTCGCCACAATCGTGGCAGCGAGGCTCGGCCTCCCTCCGGGCCACGCGGTGCAGGTACTCACCGAAGCAACCGTGCCCGGTGAGCACCTGCGTCATGCGGAAGGTGAGAGGCTTGCGCCGCCTCATCATCCACTTCTCCAGGACCTGACGCAGGGCCTCCGCTGTGCGGACACCGAACGCTGCCTGCGCCAGGTCCGCCTCCCACCTCCGCACGACTTCCGTCTGCGCTCGCAGGCGCACCCGCCGCACGATCTCCGCCGAGGGGCGCTCGCCGATTTCCCTCCTATTTGCCACAAAGTGGTACACTTCGGCGAGCGCCTCCGCCACCAATTCCCACGGCGGGTCGCCCGCGAGGGCCGTGGCCGCAGAGAAGGCCACTGTACGGTACCCCCGTATCACCCTCACCGCGATCACCTTCTGCGCCTGTCGCAGAAGGCGTTTGTTCGTCGCGGTGAGGGCGTCCACCCAGATGGGGGCACCGTACATCGCCATGCTCCGGCAGACGCCAGAGTAAAGCCTTCTCACTGCTTCGCTCGGTCCACCCAGGTTGGGGAGGAGTCGGCTGGTTTACACAAGCCTAACCCAACCTAACCTAACCGAGTTGGGTTTGTGACTAGTTTTTTTTTTATTTGCGGGGGGCTACCGCCCCCCGACCCCCCCGAGCAGTGGGGGCTGCGCCCCCCTGCACCCCCCGCTGTTCGTTTTCTGACTAGTCAGAATTCTCTGTCAGAAAAAAAAAGGGGGGGGTTCCGGCAAAAAAAAATACTTGTGGGGGGTCAAACAAACCGTCTCTCACCCCCCCCCACCTACTCCCAACCCCCCCCGGTGGTGGCACGTTTCTAAAGTTCAGCCCGAATGGGTTGTAGTACCTGATGCTGCTCTAGGTCTTTTATGAGCTTGAATTGATTTCGACTTCACGTACAACAATCTACAATTTCTGTGCAAACGAATTTCGATTCTCCTTCCCATCGTTTCTTTCTTGACTGGCAGATACCAACCACTCAATTACTCGACTTTTCACAGTAACTATATCAGTATTGAGAAAAAGTCCACAAATAACACACTGATCACTCATTTTGCAGTACTCACATAATGTACTTAGGTAATTACTAAATAAGTAATTAGCATTTATTGCAGCGCAACGTATGTAAACAAACAAGACGGATTTGTTGTGCGATTGCAGTGCGGTGGGTTGCGCGCGGGGGACGAGGCTCGGCTCGATCGCCGCCACCGCCGGCGCCATGCGCGCGAAATATAATAATACGCGCTTTTTTAAATATTGTTGATTTTTTTCTAAAGCTATTGGCAAAAAAATCTAATATTTTGTATTATAGCTTAGTTTATTGGTATAATAAAATGGCTACGGACTTACGCACTTTAATTCAGTATTAATCTTATTGCGACAAAAAAAACAATAACTTAATCAAGCTGAGTTCTCTGATTTCTAATCTTTTATAAGTTACTTTATATGAAGCCTTTAAGCTCATTTTATGAATTTTAGAAACTCTAATTCAATATCACCGAAACCAGAAGCTATTTTTTATTTTTCATATTCGCATGTATCTAAATTTTCTAAAAATATACAAAATAAAATAAAAAACGTGTGTGTGACAGTTGCAATCAAAATATTAAACTTAAATTATATATATACTTATTTATTCAGATATATTGAAAATACCTAAATTAAACTAAACGCAGGTGCACAAAAGTTCTAAAAAGTTATGGAAGTGTCTAAAAACCATGTCCCTAACGAAATATTGTTTTATAACCAATTCTAATAATATCAAAACTTTTCTGGTTAAAATCAACGTTCTACTATCGGACTATGCCTGTATGCACCTGCTTTGCGCTTGGCGCGCGAAAATGTATCGGGCGTTTGGCGGCGCGTTTACTGATTTTTGTTATGAATGAAATTAAATGTAAGTAGAAAAGCACAAGGTGGGCAATGTCTTTTTGTCTTTATGGGACGCACGTCACTGATAAAAGTTAGTAGTTACAAAGTATGAGAAAACGTAAACGCCCGTTGCTAAACAAACAGTTGTATACGAATGTAATTTGTATTTCGGTACTATTTCCATATTTACCTTTATTATAAGGGCGGCCGAACCGCCGAACGGTTTTATTTCCATATTTACCTTTATTATAAGGGCGGCCGAACCGCCGAACGGTTTTTGATGAAAGGTATGAACATAGTTAGTTAAAAGACCCGGGATCAAACGTAGGCTAACGTAGTAGCGGGCTGCGGGAAACAGCTAGTAAATAAATAAATGAGTAAATGATACGCTAAAAGTGTAACTACCAACAAACAAAGTTACAAAGAAAACCCATACCTGGTATCGAGTGGGTTACATTAAGTTACCACAGTTCCGTACCTAGCGGGGCAGGGGGGCGGGGGGACGTAGCGCATTATAATATATTAAATCTATGTAAAATATGTAAGAGCGCGGTTTGGGAAGTAATAAGTAGGTACCTACTGGTACTAGTCGGCCTCTGTTCTTTATGCACTTTGTTATATAGTCAAGAAGATTGTCATATTTAAAACGTCAAACGTCACTCCTATCTCCGTAAACCTTTCAAACACCAAAATAATCCTTACAACTCAAACATGCATAAAATATAAAGAAACTACATCTCTTTCAAAACTGAACAAATAAGCAGCAAACATGGGGCTATTACGAGCTGATTCGTCAACAAGAATGGCCAAGAAGAGCTCATCAGGCTCGGTGTCGGGATCAGGACGATCTTCTCCAACTGGAAATAAACCAAAGTCCAAGTCAAAGAGAGGCAATGCGACTGTGCAATATCCTAAAATATCGTTGTCGCTTGACGATCCTAAACTTCATGGAATTCTGCTTGTAATCTTGCTGGTACTGTTGACGCTGTTATTGTGGATGGGACTCCACCGACAGCCAATACAAAGAAGCCGCAGACGTCCAGTATGCACATAAAAAATATCACAAAGCAATCATGTTTGTAGTAAAAAACTGTGTATACTTACTTAATTACGGTTATATGGAATGAAAAACGAGAACTCAATGTATGCATTTATTACACTCTGAAATAGACATCAATCACAAAGTATATTGTCGAATTTATTTTTGATACAATGTGAATGATAGCAAACATTGACACTTAAATACTACAAGTAAGTAATTAAATTATAACGTAAATTAAGTGTTGTCTTTGCATGAATGCATCAACATAAAAAGGTCTGACAAAGTACTTTTTCTTAAAAACAAGGGTTTGTCAGACTTCCACCGCTTAAACAAAGTACCTAAAAACATTGTTTGCAATATTATATTAATTATTTGTTGAATATATTGCAAGTACTCAGTGTACTACTAAACCATAGATCGATACATCAATATAAAGGCAATCCTGCTACCTTGGACCTTATAAGTAATAAATCTAAAATATTATTGATCAACCTAGTATTAGTACGTGTTCTGATACCTGAAACAAGTTACAATAATTGATTCACTGTTTCATAAAATCTGCGTTTAGGTCCTTAATGTCCCTTTCCTAAAATGTTCCTTTTCCCCGATGCGGCCGTGATAGTGGCAGAGCTGTTCTCGGGAAAAATATGACCATTTCGTTGGTAGGATAACGCCAGGCCAAGAAGAAGAAAATGTTCCTTTCTCAAAATGTACCTTCCGCAAATATTCCTTCTTAACTTCCTAACCTTAAATTGAATGTGGTGTACAATATAAGAAATGATATATTACAAAATTACTAAAAAGTCCAAATATTGTCATATCCAAAGTTTCCCAAAGTATTGCTTTTTTTTTTTTTAATGTACGTTTGTTATTATACAATATAAAAGCCGGCTTAACTACCCATTAGAAATCAGAGCGGGTTGCTAGCTCCTCAATAAAACGGTTAGGAAGGGATATTTGCTGAAGGGACATTTTGGAATAGGAACATTTTGAGGAAGGGACATTCTGGGGAAGGGACATTATGGACCTGAACGAAAATCTGTTCTGATGTAATTTAGAATTTACTGTTATGTATAATGATAATGATAACCTAAATAAATTAACCTCGGAACCCATTCGAAAGAAAATTGTTACTAAAACAAATGAATATATTAGTAAATGTTTAGGCTGAACTTACTATTCTTTAGCAGCAGCCGGTTCGTCCCAATTTCCGCTGCCGTTTTCCCAGTCATAATCTTGTTGTCCATTATCCTCAGCTTCTTAAAAATAAACATATTAAATTTAGATCATTGATGACAATAAATTGTTTTTTTTTAAACTTTCTTGTACAAATACAATAGGTGGACTATGTAAAGCACTAGGTGGACTTAATACTAAAAGCATTATCTAACAGTCAACCTTTGGGTTGAGCAGAGAGCTTTATGTGGGTGTAAAATAAATCACATCATATTCATATATGACATCATAATCATTATGGCCACGAAAAAAATCACATCATGCACGTTTCATTATTGAGTTTAGGGTATTATACTTATTCGGGGCTTTAAACTTTTGGTAACTATAACTATTTTGCTTTGTATGGAAGTATTCCCGAAATCAGTAGAGGTCGTAGGTTCGATTCCCAACATACGTCATTTAGTTGATTTCAGTTTATTTAAACTGTGTAGGCTTTATTCATGCGATCGTCCGTTAATTAAGCCATTGATCTCGCTCGGCTACCACTTGTTTGTCGTAAAAGAAATCACGTCAGTGTCTATGCAAGTCAATCACACATGTCTAATAATATGAATAACTAGCTGTTTCCCGCAGCTCCGCCTGCGACAAAAAGTAGCCTATATTTGACCCCGGGTCTTCAACTATATTCATACCAAATTTCATCAAAATCCGTTCAGCGGTTTGGCCGTGACAAACAGACAGACAGACAGAACGACAGACAGACAGACAGAAAGACAGACAGAAAGACAGACAGAAAGAAAGACAGACAGACAGAAAGACAGACAGACAGAAAGACAGACAGACAGACAGAAAGACAGACAGACAGACAGACAGAAAGACAGACAGACAGAAAGACAGACAGACAGAAAGACAGACAGAAAGAAAGACAGACAGAAAGACAGACAGACAGAAAGACAGACAGAAAGACAGACAGACAGACAGAAAGACAGACAGACAGACAGAAAGACAGACAGACAGACAGAAAGACAGACAGACAGACAGAAAGACAGACAGACAGACAGAAAGACAGACAGACAGACAGACAGACAGAAAGACTGACAGACAGACAGACAGAAAGACAGACAGACTTTCGCATTTATAATATTAGTATGGATTCTAACCTCCAGCTTTCTCTGCTGTTTCTTCCTCTTCTTCATTCTCGTTCATATTGTCATCTGAAATCAAAGAAAAGTAATATTATAGTAATCGACGACTTGTTATGCATGAAATTTAGAATCTAATGTAAATAAATAATTGAATATTTGAAGTTTAGCCATTACAATTCTATGCAATTTGAGTGAATCTCTTAGGGTAGTTGTACGCTTTCCTATGTTATCTACTCATGTGCATCAACTATCAATAATTATGAATTCTTAAGATTCGCTTACACGGACGATAAAAATGTCTCCTGAAGGCGCAATTTTCGTCAATTATGACGTCACGGAATATTAAGAATTTTGCAACGACAATTTTTGACGAATTTTTAATTCGCATTACGTTACGTTATTCATACATACATACCATCATGTCTTTTTCCCGTAGGGGTAGGCAGAGACTACGGATACGTTATTCATTTTTTCTATATTAAATTGCTCCTTACCACCAGCATCAGCAGACTCGTCAGGTTGGCCCGTCATCATCTTCAAGATGTGCTGCTTCTCCTTGTTAAGATGGCGCTTTCCATTCAAATGCATTGTCATTTGCTCAGAGCATGTCACAGACGTCTGAAAATTAAATAAAAACATTTAGTTGCAACACACACACCAATATAAACACAAAATATCCCCCCCCCCCCCCCCCCTTAAAAATAATCTGTTTATAGTACAGAATATGTCTTGGCACACATATTTTTGACTTATAAATAGAAAATTCCCCGTATTAACAACATACATAACAAGAGCCCAAACAACTTCATTACATTTGTTACAAATTGCTAAAGAGACAATAGATATCTTGCAAAAGCACTGCTCTTCAGTATCAATTTCGAGTTGCTATACTTATTTTAAATGCATAATAAAAGAAGTAACATCTAAATTTCATAACATACACATCGATCCGAAGAAGATTTGATACAGGATGACTACATGGGGCACACAAAAAGTTTTGCACTTCTAGCTAATCGGAACTATTTGAATTTTGAATGTTATATTTTTTGAAACGACTTGCAACCTTCTTAGTAATAAAAAAAAAATTGGCTGGAAATAATTTGTCAATTGTTTTTTATCACACATCAAAGTTCTACGTACGCAACGAAAATGGAATTAAGTCGAAAATATTTTAGAGCGATGATTTTTTATGATTTTAAAAGTTCTCTCTCTCTCCGCAAGACTGTGCCGCTAGCTTCAAAATGCTTTTGGGAGAGAAGCGCCTTGTTTGAGCACCGTGAGTGAGGCGATGGTTTCCTGAATATGAGAGAGGTCGGATTTCTTTACATGACGAATTTCGTGAAGGGCGGCCTTCAACTGCCGTCAATGAAAATAATGTGGCTACTGATTGCCTACCTATGAGACAATTCGAGGACTATTGGGGATTGGTATGAGCCAAATTCAGAAAATTTTACACGAAGAAATAAAAGTTCGGAAACTTTGTTGTCGTTGGATCCCTCATGAACTGACAGCGGGGCAGAAGCGGGCTCGCGTGGAATGTTGCTCACAGTTGCTACCATAGATTTAGATTTTTTTTGACTACGTCAATATATTGGCTGATTAGTAAAAGAAACGAGACGAATTTGAAAAATGTTGGTCAGTGTGCGTCATACATGTGTGCACTGTCAAATAGTGCTGAGCCGAGCAATGTCGACATCACTGTGATCGATTTTCTAGAATCAATTACATAATAAACATGCTTCTTTAGTATTTTTATTTTTAACGAGCACTCCGATTCGATTTTGAATAGGTGGACGTTAATTACTTTATTATAACTTGACTAGTGGCCGATTCTTGCTTTACTGAAAACTGTATTGAAAGTGTTCACTACATAAAGTTAAATATATTTCGGTAAACCATTCTTCTCTGCCAACCATTTTAAGCCATTTTTCGCAAATATCTAAATTAGATAGAAATCTGAAAGGTAGGTATTTAATAGAAATTGTAATATTACAATTACCATAGGTGAATGTGAATTCGAACACGGAGTTTTCAATAGAAATCCACCATATTTTTTCGCGATATCTCAAATTAGATTTTATCTCTAAAGGCGTGAGAGTTTTTTCGAGAAATCTGGAATGAGACTTATCCCAGAGACGCGAGAATGACGAGAGAAACGACGAGAAAATTACCCACGTTCGTAGCGGACTTTTTTTCATAAACCGTGTCGGATTGCTGAATTTTAAATATATAGGACGTTTGATACCAGTAGGTAGGTAATATTTCTCCCTAGCGTTTGGATGCAATACTATCGATATGATGTTAGACAGCATCGATGTCAATCCCTAAACTTCAAGAATTAGGTTAAAAATTGTAAAAATTCACCTATTTATTTTTATCCAAATTTGAATTCTTATGCATCTTACACAATCATGTGATAAAACTACATGATATTTCTCATATATTAGTGAGGAAAAACTATCGAAACAATTATGGAATCATAGATTTATACAGTTATAAACTTTGGTGGTAGGTACTTATGTGTAAAATGTAAAATTATGTAGGTTTTATTTGTTACTTGAGTTACATTTAGGCACTGTACATGAAACCATAATTAGTGCGCTTCTACTGAACACTTTTTTAACACTTACAACTAGTTACTTTGTCTATAATTTAAATATTTGTTTTTGACAAGAAATCCGTAAGGCTGCTATGGGACATTATTGTGTATATGAAATGGTCTCAATTTCAATTTCAATTTTATTTATTGGCATACTAAGTGTTACAAAGTGATCTTAAGTAATTATATTGCTTACAACTTAGTAACCTTTTACAGGTATTGCAAATGGGAATGCAAAATATACAATATTTTGCAAATAGAGATGCAAATTATATATTAAACAATAGAAATGCAAATTATACAATGCAAAATGTTTGTACCTCTATTATTAATAAGTGTACTTAATCACACTTATTTTATTGCTTAAAATTTTACTATAAGTTTTAATAATACTCTCGCTCTCTATCTCATTCTAACATACGCATATCCTATATATTTCTTTTTCGCATTTCCCGTCTATTGAATCCAAAGTCTAAGGTTGCTACTGAAGTACGACCACGGACATTCTAATGCTGTTTATGACATTGTCACAGGAGACGAAACGTGGATTTATTGTTTTGAACTCGAAAAAAAACAACAATATTGTGAATGGGTGTTTGAAAATGAGAACAGGCCAACAAAAGTGAGGCAGGCGAGAAACGTTGGTAAAAAAATGATCTCGTTTTGTTTCTCAGCTACGGGTCCCATCTGCACAATTCTACTTGAACATCAAAAGAGTGTTAATGCCGAGTGGTATTCTACCATTTGTTTACCCAGGGTGTTAGAAAAAGTTCGCGAAAGACGACCAAAAAGCCGCGTTCTCCTACATCATGACAACCCTTCTTCACACACGGCCAACAAAACAAAGTAATTTTTAGCTTCCGAAAAAGTACAACTCATCACCCATCCTGCACATAGCCCCGACCTAGCACTCTGTGATTTCCGTATTTTCCCCAAAATCAAAGATTTGATGAGAGGTTTCACTTTTACCAACTCCGAAGAGGCAGTGATAGCGTTCAATCAGCACGTAGAAAACATGCCTACAAATCTGTGGTCCTCCTGTTTTAAAAAATGGTTCGATCGCATGAAAAAATGTTTAAAATGTAAAGGAGAGTATTTTGAAAAGCAATAAACATAACATGTTGTTTTTTGAGTTATGGGACATTTTTAAGTTACGCAAAACTTTTAGTGTGACCTACGTATAAATATAAGCATGTGGCAATTTACCTTACAAATATCGCAGTATAGTTCCGGTGCAACTGCCTTACTGGACTTAGATTCCTCCTTCGGCGCGACGTCTTCAGACTTTAGATGTTTCTTCTCGCGACGAATGAGCATCTCCCTAAATTCAATTATTATTAACATTTTATTATTTATGAAACAGTTTGTTTCACTTTAGAAGAGTTAGTAAGAATATTTACGTAATAAACGTAAATATTATTTCTTGTCTTTCTTGTACTGATCTCCAAGGGGGAGATCAGTAGTATACTGATACTGACAGTAGTAGTAATTGCGCTAATAAACCTAATCAACTAATATTCAATTACGACTCAATTACGATGCATATTTGATATGCTCAATATCGATATTCTGCTAACACAATTTTGAATCTCAATTTGATTGCAACTAAAACTAAATTGAATGGTAATAGTAGAAAAAATGTAAATATAATCAATAACTGAGTACCCATTATTGAAAAAGTTAATAATTCTTTGATTAGCATAATTTTCCAGTTGCAGTTCAATGGCATGCCATGGAATACGTTTAGTCTTAAAATTAGTAATACGTGGGGCGCACTATAAGTTTCCGGAATGAATATGAAAAAATACTATTAAAGGTACAAAATTAATTTATTGTTTTTCAAAATAATCTCCCTTGGCGTCTATGCACTTTTTCATTCGATGAAACCAGTTTTGAAAACTTTTGTGCCACTCCTCTATGGTGACCTCTGAAACGTGTTTTTCATACTCCTCGACAGCCTCTTCTGGTGATGAAAATCGTTGACCGCGTAATTGGTTCTTAATTTTTGGGAACAGAAAAAAGTCACAAGGTTCCAGGTCGGGACTGTATGCAGGATGACTCATGAGTTCTACATTTTTCGCCTTCAAAAAGTCGTTTGTCTGTCTGGCCGTGTGAGAACTAGCATTGTCGTGGTGCAGGATGATACGGCGTTTACGGTTATTTTTACGGAGTTCGTCAATAACTTCCGGCAAACAAATGGTCGTGTACCAGTCACTATTCACTGTACGACGATTCTCTAAAGCAACAGTAGCCACGTGTCCAGTTTTATTAAAAAAAGAAGCAATCATCCGCTTAGATGCACTTTTCACGCGCGCCACTTTGGTTGGTTTCGGCTCATCTTGAAAGACCCATACGCTCGATTGCTGCTTTGTTTTGGGATCGTAGCAATAAATCCATGTTTCGTCACCTGTTACTATGTCCCACACCAAATTTGACGCACCTTCGTTGAATCTGGTAAGCATGGCACTGCACCAAGTTACGCGGTCCGTTTTTTGAGCCTCGGTCAAGTTGTGTGGGATCCACCGCGAGCACAGCTTTCTCACACCCAAATGTTTGTGTAGGATTCATTGTATTTGACTCATGCCTATTTCTAAGGATGCGCGAATTTCATGGTAGGTCACATGCCTGTCTGTTTCAATCATACGGCGCACAGCATTGATGTTTTTGTTGGTCACAGCGGTGGACGGCCGACCATCGCGAGATTCGTCACTGAGATTGATACGACCACGCTTGAATTCTGCAAACCAGCTATAAACAGTTGTCTTGCATGGTGCTTCATTGCCAAAAGCTGTTTCAAGCCAAGCGATGCTCTGTTGAGCTGTCAAATTACACTTAAAATCGTAGAAAATCATACTACGAAAATTTTCCCGAGTTAAATCCATGTTGATGCAGACACACAATTTTTTAAATGGCGCCACAAGGTAAAAACAAAAGACAGTCAGATGAAACAAACTGCATTCTACAGCCAAAGAGTTCTATTTTCAAATGTTGCAATAAATTTTTAAATATTGTTTATGTAAGTGGCCAGTTCCGGAAACTTACAGTGCGCCCTATGTAGAATACCAGAAATGTCAAAAGTTATCATTGCGATCAAATTACGATCCAATTGCGTACTATCTACACTAATAATATAATGAGGAAAGATTTGTATTTTTGTGTGTATGTTTGTAATTAATAAACTCAAAAACTACTGTGCCGATTTCAAAATTCTCTCACCATTGGAAAGCTACATTCACCCTGAGTAACATAGGCTATATACCGCAGGTGGAGCTGCGGGAAACAGCTAGTGTAAAATAAGAGAATTGACGCCCAGTTTGATGATAGACCATTTTTTTAACAACTGACTCTGTGGTCCATGATCAAGCGATGCGAGAAACATAGTTTGTTTAGTTGTTTCCAGTTTGGTTATGGCATTAAAGGGTTGAATCACCCGATTGTTTGATAATAAAGATGATTCCGTGCTTCAGGGTGCCGTTGTCGGTCTGGCTACCAACTGGTAGTTATTAAAGGAATCTCTGATACCAGGGTGTACAGGATCGATTGGCCGTGTAAACCACAACCGTGTTGTAAATGGCGACTAAGGGATTATTAACAGAGGTCACATTTTGGGAGATGTAAATTTAAACAGCAACAGGTTCCTTCAACATAACCTTCCTAACTCCAATTCCTAATGTCAGGCACGATATGCCGAATCTTATTTTGTCATCAGAACTAAGAATGACTGAAAATAGATGATTATCAAGTTTAAGTAGACAATAATGAAATTGTATAGGGTCGATCCACGGAGTAATAACAAAGAGGAGATGGCGTATCGAGAGTTTCCTTACAAAAATTGTGTGAGACTACGCGGGGCGGAAGGCAGACGTGAGGAGACGTGGTTGGTTTGGCCGTGGCTCCGCCCCTATTGACGATCCCCTCTACTTACCAATAGATGTCTCTAGCAAATCGAAGATTTCAAAATATATTTATTTTTATTACATATAATTAAAACATTAAAAATAGACAATTATTTTGTGTAACACTAAATCAATCAAAAAAATTCGAAAATATGTTATTTACTTACGGTTATTGTGACCCTGTAACAGTACAGCATTGAAACACTTAAAACTAAATGGTTTAAAACATTTTACAAAATATTCAAAGCTGAAACAAAACGTAAATTAGAAAACTAACAAAAACATTAGAGCTCGCTCCACGGCACGCATCTTTCACAGTTGAACGAAAAATGACGTAAGCCAGGCCCACTTACGGCGTCACTGCGCCAATGTATATAGTGCGCCGTCGATACGCCATCTCCTCTTTGTATTTGCTCCATGGGTCGATGGACTATGTAATCCACTCAAATTAAATCAAATTTGACACGTTCATACAGAGAATTTTAAAAAAACATGCGAATAAAAATGGTATGCCACAGATCGATTATAAACAAAACTGACTGGTGAATCAAAACTTACAGTCTGTTTTCATTGCCGCGTTGGAGAAGTAAAGGATTTTTAGCGAGCTTACGTCCCTCGACGATACTATATCAAACAAAAAAAACAATATTGTTACAAATAGAAAAATACAAACGAAATTTTAATTTAATAAGTTACGTACCCATAGCTTAGAATTGTTAATAGTATTAACGTACAGAACGGACACTCACACCCTCCCACCCGAAACAGATACCGCATGTCACCGCGCGGCTGCTGCGCCGTCTATGACGCAGATACGGTAAATAACCAACCTTACGACTAACACACACATTGACGAGTGAAATTACAGGAAGAGATAACAAAAAATATATAAACTCACTTTATTAGCTTTTAAAATATTTTAGGATTATTATAAGTTAGGTAATAGGTAATTAGAATCCTTAATAATATTATAAATGCGAAAGTCTGTCTGTCTGTCACGCTTTCACGGCCAAACCGCTGAACGGATTTTGATGAAATTTGGTATGAATAAAGTTGAAGACCATTGGTCAAACATAGGCTACTTTTTGACGCAGGCAGAGCTGCGGGAAACAGCTAGTATTTTATAAACTTTTAGCAAAGATTTTGAATAATATTGAATGTCTCTGGTACTTTTTAAAGAAAGAAAAATTTACAATAATATTCACATGTTACTTACGCCCGATGAGGCTTCCCTGCATAATGGGATTCGGCGTGAGTCTTAGACGTAATGTGTACATCACATAACTCGCAATATAGGTCACGAGATTTCACAGGAAGTTGCTGTAATAAGAAAAAAAAATATCGGAATCTTGAATTTAGATTACCGTTCGTTCAAACTACTCGCGACACAATATTATAATTTTTTTCACTTTTACTTATCAAAATCCTTTCCGTGCTTTCGCCGCCGCTCACTACTGGTGGACGCAGTGTGCAAAGAATTTTGATAATAACATGTTACTTACATCAGAATTTCAAATCGGAATCGGAAAGTACAAAAGGAACCCAAAGGATCACTACCCTTATAGAACCACTTTGTCGTGTATGTCTTTCAAGGACATTTTACACGTCTATAGAATAGGTTTATGATTGTAGCGATAATCATACGCATAAAAGTTATAAATTTGCAAATAATAAAGATGATTTGTAAAAAAAAAATAGCGAAAAGGAACAAGCCTCAACGTACGCCCACCGTCAACGCCATCAAAACACCTGAACGCAAATGTTGCATTTTTCGTAAATTAATCTATTTCACTTTTATATATATATAAGCTTTATTTTTTTACACTTTCCTAACAAAATTAATTAGTATTTTTTATGATAACTTCACAACATCCTGTAAGCGCACTAGAAAATTCAATCATCGTAGAAATCTATCAAAACTACGTATGAATGGAATTTATTCGCTGTCTTCCTCATTCCGTTTGTGATAAACAGGGACAAACTGAAATTAGTTTCACAGCTTCTGCCAGTATTGCCAGCAAAACAGAAGTGCCGTTCTCTAACAGTATTTGTCCGTCGTCCCAGAGGCCGATTTTCGACCTATCGTACTTCCTTGTGAGACCTTAATATTATTGTAGGGGCTTGTTTGGAGTCCGTTATCCCAGCGAAATTTATTCGAATATTAAATGTTGACCATACGTAATGTGCAGTGTAAAGCAGCCTTGAAATGTGTATCGTTGAATTAAAATTGTGTATGCAGTACATCATTATTGAGATATTCGTAAAAAAACATTTTCAGCTGCAAAAACATTTCTGCAGCGAAATTTTGTCAGGGATTCAAAATCCAATTACTGCAATCTGTAGTGTATCGTAAGAGAGAAATGTGTATGCATAAATCGACTTTGTATGTCAAGTTATTCAAAAAGCCGCTGGGGAAATGTTTGCACTTTTGCTGAATCTTTTAAACGGTTTGGACTACAATCTTGATATTTTTATACACATTACAATTCATTTGTGTAAAACATCTGTAAAAACAGAATTTAAAAAAAAATCAACAATTTATGAGTAAAAAATGGATTGCATTGCATTTGGATCAGAAGTACTTATATTAGGAACATGTTAGATAAATACGGTTTTCACTATCGGACTAACTTTGTCTTTAGTACCTAATTAGTTTTCTTTTTTCATCACTTAACATTTATATTCACTTAATATTCTCTTGGCATTATGTCAGTCAATCTACCTACGACCTATATAAATATCACTGTAAATTAGTTAGTATAATTGCCGCGCGCCATTTTAAATCATTCGTCATAATTGATTTAAAATGGCGCGCGGCAATTATACTTATCGTATTTACATTTAAAACAGTGAAATTAGATTACTTACCGATGAAAAGTTATTCCTTTGCACTTTACTGTGTTCCTTGAATTATTGCTACAATACTTCAACACACACCAATGCATTTTTTTAAGATTTTCACAGTGTTTTTGATTTTTAACTGTCGGAAGCACAAGGCCCGAATAGAGATGGGCAGCGGGAAGAAATTCAAGAGGGAAAAAATAATGCAAGGGGAAGAAAAGGGAAAAAATAATAATACCCATTTATAACCGGGATTTTTTTTAAATTTTGGGAATAAATGGGAAAATTTTCGGGAAGACGCCCATATCTAGGCCCGAAACAACCAGCAAGCGACTAAGTGAGTTGCGGCGCGTTCACCGCAGTTGAACAGGACAAAGTAAGGAAATGCGGTGTCTTCTCTAGTACGTTAGTACATATATCTCGATGTGCTTTGGTTTTTATTGTTGTCGCACCTACTCCACTTCTAAGGTACGTTACATCTCATCATCTTATTTTACATAAAACAAATGTTTTTAGGCGGAAAGGTTTAAAGACTGATACTAGTTGACACACGGATGGGGGGCCCACAGGCGTGGATTGCTTAGGGCATCAAGTAGTCTTAATCCGTCACTGGTCACGCCGCAACCGATGAGTGAGTTGGACCTCTAGATAAATTTAAAAATTTAATGTAAAAGCAGAAGCAAAATGGCAGTTTGCGTAGTCAAACTGTGAAAGAATAATACTAAAACAAATAAGGAAGATACTGGTATTACATACCATCAGTAAGTATTGTATAATTTCGAAATATGGACATAAATTACTCATGAAAATAATAAAATTCTAAAATATGGCGCGAAGTACCGCTCAGTGCTCAACGTTGCCGTGTGTTAAAAAAAATCCCAAATTCCCCGAGGTTCCGGTTTTTATTATTTGGATATTTTGTTTTTTTATTTAACTCCCGTATTATTTTACGTATTACCTCAAATGTATAATAGAAAACTAAATAATGGAAAATAAAAGGGTGGTGTTGAATTCAATGGTGAGAAGATATATTTTATCAGATTCGCGGACGACATCGCAGCATTCGCAATCAAGGCATTCCATAATAAAAAAAAATCTTTTTACAGCCAGAGTTACGAAGTCTACTCGAAAACGGCTCGTCAAAGTGTACATCTGGAGCATTGCACTGTACGGGTCTGAAACTTGGACTTTGACGAAAAAAGAAAAAAACAAGCTAGCAGCAAGATTGAGTGAGCAATTGTAAAAAAAGAATACTAACACTAGGAGCATAGATTAATAATTGGTCTCCGCGGCGCTACTAGATACCGTCGACATACTACAAAAATTCGCAACTAAAACCATGCCGAATTTGGCATAGTTGCGGCATACCCGCGTCAGTCATGCCGCGACCGATGAGTGAGTTGGATGTCTAGATAAATATAAAATTTAATGTAAAAGTAGACGCAAAACGTGCAGTTTGCGTAGTCAAACTGTGTAAGAATAATACTAAAACAAATAAGGAAGATACTGGTATTACATACCATCAATAAGTATTGTATAATTTCGAAATATGGACATAAATTACTTACGAAAATAATATAACCCTAAAATATGGCGCGAAGTACCGCTCGGTGCTCAATGTTGCCGTGTATTAAATAATCCCAAATTCCCCGAGGTTTCGATTTTTATTATTTAGATATTTTGTTTTTTAACTCCCGACCCCAAAAGAGGGATGTTGTAATTTTGACTTTTTCTGACAATTTTGTCTGTCTTTAACATCTTATTTCTTTAATGCTGATCTGGGAGAAAAGTAAATACGTGGAATGTACTAGCTGCTTCTCTTCCCGCGCAGACCGTATAAGCCGGCCGAGGAAGTGGGCGAAAATCGAAGAACCATACCTATCAGTAGGCGATGCGACTAGCAACCTATCACTATTTTGATTCCATTTCCACTTTACGCCCACCAACATTCTAAATATGGCCTTTAGGTAGTTGGTACCCCGTAGGGTATTGTTGCCGGATAATCGATTAAACGAATTTGTTTTTTATTTTAAATAATCTAGGATATCGAAAGTATTGATATAATAAATTTAATCGATTTTTGACAATTAATCGATTATTAACTGCAATATCAAACAATTAGGCGATTATTGAAATGGGTTGATATAAATTATATCGATTTAATCAACATAGGTAATCGTTTATTTTAATGGTTATTAATCGATTATGTATCTGTAGTATCGATATAATCTAATCTGTAGTATTGATTTTTGAGAATTTACGAAAAATAATAGATTAATGGATTAACAACAATACCAAGCATTTCAGGCACCGATACTATACAGATATACCGGAACTCGGCGGCGGGATGTACAGAGGACATAACACAAATCATCGTCATTCAACTCATACAGAAAAAAATATTGTACTTACAGAAATATATTATCGATAGTATCAATATCGATACTATCGATATATGATCACTATCGATACCTTAGATTATATTTTCAACTATCAAAGAATCGATTATTATTCGATGTGTAATCGATTTTCCGACAACACTACTGTATGGAAAAAGGCCATGATAATATCTACTCGTATGTACAAGATGTTTACCGCAGCTCCGCCTGCGTCAAAAGGTAGCCTATGTTTGACTCCGGGTCTTGAACTATATCCGTACCAAATTTCATGAAAATCAATTCAGCGGTTTATTTGTGAAAGAGTAACAAACATCCATCCATACTTACAAACTTTCGCGTTTATAATATTAATAGGATGTGTATGTCTATTTATTTATCTGTATTTAAACACGGGTTACAACTACAAAGAGGTCAGTAATCAATTAGCTCCAAGCTAAATAGAAAATTAAAGTAACGTTTAACAGACTGTACTGTGTAATAATAAATCAAAAGAAAGATTTTTTGCAATTTTAGGATTCTATATTAGAATTATAAAATAAAGTAGACAAAAACTAACCATTTCCCCTACCTTATCTCCGAAACTATCGATTCCAGAATTTCGATTCATAAATTACAGGAAAACCTATGAGATAATTTTAAATTTGTTTAGGAGGTCCAAATGGAGAAAAATAAAAAATAGTACAGAACCCTCTACACGCGAGCCGACTCACACTTGGCCAGTTTTATTTTAATTTAATTTTAAAGGATTTTCTGAGCTACTTTTTATAATACGAAACAAGACCACAGCAATTAATAATTTTCCCATTGATCGGGCACCAGTCAAGTAGTTGGCAACACCATAATCTACGCTGGTGTGCGTCTTTGCACATTGTTTTACACACACTTTCCTATTAAGTGGCCGCATTCTGGAAACTGATTTTTCTTCACAGCGCGGTATCTAGTCGAGCGCGCGAGACCAATTATTAATCTAAGACTAGGAGTTTGGTTTATATGATATAAAATATTTTCCGAAGTTTACATGAATAAGACATATAACACAATGTGGTTTTATACATGGTTCGCAGAAATATCGGGCTTTACTTAAACATTGAGTGAGCACAAGGAATCATTTGTAATTTTTTAATTAGGGTCCTTGACCATTTCAATTTTAAATAACTTAACTTTACAGAGTTTTAACTAAAACTAAGACACTCGTAAACTTTGAATTTACGAACATCCAACCGAATCTTTGGGAGGGCTCACTCAATCTTTCTAAGGGGGGCTCACTCAATGCACACGCACACTAGGACATTTGATACGACACGATGAGTTAATGAGGAACATAATAGAAGGAATTATGAAAAGGAAAAAGGGGTCCAGTTAGACTAAGACACTGTTACATAAAGCAAATAAAGGAGAAAGTAAACGTCGTGTCGTATCAAAATATTAAAGAACTGGCAAGGGATAGGACAGAATGGAAAAAACTCCACCGACAACAGCCTAGCTCTTAAATTTAAACATACATACCTCAAATTTTTACATAGCATCCTACTGAATATCTCAAAATGTTCTTATTCAAATGCCTGAGTGTGATATATCGTTAAACGTGTATTTTTAAGTTAAATAACATATGATATATTGCATTTTGTTTTGCGCTCCGCGCCCCTACAACGTTTTCCGCAAAATCTTAAATCAAATCACGTTTTTTATTTGTTTATGGTAGATTTTGTGGCTCGCAGAACAGAGTTCGACTTGCACTGGCCCGTGTTTTGTTAATGTCCTAGCTATTTTTTAACAATTTTGTACAATTGACTTGAGAGTTACTCGAGGGCTGCTAACTCGGGGTCTAGGACCTTCCGCCATAGTATCCAGTAAGTCTCGACTACCGGAACAGTTTAGCTAACGGCACAGAATTATTAATAGTACTAACTTATAGAACGGACACTCACACCCTCCCACCCGAAACAGATACCGCAACTCACCGCGCAGATTAAGGGTAAAAATCGAGAGCGAAACAATGCAAGGATGTCACTTAGGCGCGCGGCCGCGACGGACAACTATGACGCAGACACAGTAAATAACTAACCCTATGTTTGATACACACGTTGACACGCGTGTGTACGCGACCGAATCGTAGTAGTAGTAATCTCGTAGAGTGTCCGGGGTGTACTAACGGTTTACAAACAGTTTGACGTCAGATAAAGGAGAAATTTCACTCAGTTCAGTTGTGATTCTACCAGATGATCAAAGACTAGCTGTTACCCGAGGTTCTCGTCGCGAAAATTTTGGAAAATATTCGTTACTGGCACTCGAATAGGGTATGCCCTATTCTGGAACCTTCCAGCAGATTCCTAAAATCATTAAAAGTGTTGAAACAAATATTTTTACTGTTATAACCATAGAGTAGTAGTAGAGTTTATTTGCCACTGTAATACACTGCAAGACGTCACCTCTGCGTTACTGATAACGCAAAGTCAGACAACTTGGTCCAATGTAAGTTTCTATTTTGACGATGGAGTTCACATAACATTCACTTGGTATATGCTGTCAACAATCTTTAAATACATATATAGGAGAACACTTCAGGCATCATGTAGACAGCAGCACAAGTGAATATTTCAGCAAACAATCTTTGTTACACAACTATACTAAGTTGTATTACAAAAGCGAAGAAGTCATCAATATGATGAATTACATGAAAATTTTAGTTTATCTTATAGTTACAATTGTTATGTGAACAAAAGATATCGGCAAAATACCTAATGAAACATTACATCGTCAAATTGTCCATTTACCTCTTTACGGTGGTGTGGCCCTGCTCCCCCCATTTCAGAATTGTTAGCAAGCCACTTTCTCTGATTCTTCTGATGATTTTTTGAAACATAATGCATTCGTGCTGCAAATAAAATAGTTTTAAATGATATAAAATATAATCAATCAGCAAAAGGTCTTCTTGAACCTGTAATATTCTAAGTACAGGGGTATTAACAGATTGCAGTGATGCGAGTCGCATGGCCTACATTGAACCACATTGTAGGCCACATTGTAAGCACTGATAACTCGCTGGTCTGGGTACAAACGGGTACTCAGACCAGCGAGTTATCAAGTTTTCCAAGACATGGAATCATTTTTCGCCTGTAGAGCCTATGTAGATTAAGAGGTCGACCCCGTCTCCCTTATGTGTGGCCGCTTCAGTACCTTTAAGTTGGCCCCAGCTTCATAAAAGTAGTTTTTTTGGTAAAAATCTTGTAATCATATCACTTTTACAGCAACTAAGGACAATTAACAAAATCTAGTTTAGAAGTTCTAAATCTGTGGCTGCTGATTGCCCATAAATGCCCGAGATAGGGCATTTATGGGCAACTCTGCAAGTATTTACTTGCACGAATAAGGAATTTTCTTCATCAAATGTCAGGTGTAAAGTCCCGTCGACCAAATTACAGATCTTTTTTGTAATATGCCTTTACAATGATAATTAAGGTTTTGGTGAAATTTCACCTTGCGTCAAAAAGATTTCTTCGTTTTTTGTATGCAAAGAAATTTCTAGCTTAAAAAATGGGTTATAGGTTGCTTTTGCCCCACAGTCACGTGTTAATTTTTTTTTTTTAGGAAACAAGATTTTGAAAAACTTGCCTCTCATACCACCTACAACCTCTGGATGGTATGACCATCCAGGAAACATAATGCCTAATGACATAAATATTTCGATCAGCATAGCGAGACCGGCGCGGCAGTATTACTATTTATTTTTACTACATGTATAACGATTGCTAAAGAAGTCGTGTGAAACAAATTGAATATTGTAACTTTTTCCCTTTTAATCATAATGTGATAATTGGCTAGTAAACTTTTTCATGAAAATGTCTAATTCGTAAACCATTTCGAGGAATAGGCTTAAGGAACAGATTACATTAATCAGATCTTTAGATAAGCAAGTATTTTCAAAGAAAATCGCAGAAACCCCAATGACTTTCATTTTTTAGCAAAGTTAACGTATGACGTAGCCGGATAACTTCCGGCTATTCACATTTAATTTTTTAGGTTGGTAGCACAGGGTAATGAATAAATATGTTTTGTTTGGTAGCGCTAATTAGACGCTTCACGTACTTGTCACCCATGTTAAATGTCATCTCTGTTCAAGTAAACATAACCTAAGTACATCTTCATTACATTCATTCATACATTATAATGAAGAATCGGTGTCCAATTATTGAAAAATCAGATGTCAACGGATGAAGGGACGGCAGTAAAGTTCAATAAACAGGCCAATATGCAATAGATACGAGAAATGGGGTAGATACCTACTTATTTGGCGATTGTAAACAAACAAGAAACCTTTGACTTTGACTTTTGACACTGACATACATATTTTTTAATACCTTAGTAATTTTTGCTTTCTTACAGTTCGAGATGGCCATTATTGATGCGTGACGTCATCACTATAAAATCTTTAAAATTAAATAACAAAATAAATATAATTTTAAGAATTTTTTCGTTTAAATTGTATCTCCGAAATAGTCTATTCTATCAATAAATTATATAAAATACACAATTTATTTTTTAGTTGACTAGCCAATTGCTAGAAGGTGGGCAAACAAATCAATCAAAACAGCATTTTACACAAGGTATACACACCAGCATGTCAATTGGCAAGAATGCGAGCGGGACAAACTTATACTAATGTAATTATAATTATTGATATGAGTTCGTCTCGCTCACACTTTGCCAACTTATATGCCGCTGGGTATAAGAGGAAGAACAAAGTATCTATAAAATAATGACAGTTACATCCGACTTCATTGTGTGGTATGCGAGTTGAAAGAATAAACCTAGATATTCTTATAGATGACAGATTCCAATAACTAAATAATAAAGAAGGGTTAACTTCAGAAAGATGGGCAGTCATAAAAAAGTACATCAAGGTGAATAAAACCAACAAGACATATAAGTGGACCTTTTCGGATTAGGAAAACCTTGAGATGATAGTTATGAAGCCAGGTTATACTTACACACAGCAAATGAATCCAGGTTAGTAGCACATAATCCGCAATAGGTGGGTTCAAACATATGCAATAATGCTCTGGGCAAATTTTTCATGTTTTCTCTGGGAACTCCACATCCTGGAAAAATCATATATACTTTTTATAGACTAACTGATGCCTTTGACTTTGCACGGGTAATATTGAACATTTTAATTATGACATCCCTCTTAAAATGAATGCTTTGTAATATTATTTTTTCCAGATAAACCCCATCAAAAGCTATTTCGGTGATAAATGTGAAAATAAATATCTATCTGTTGGATTTTCACTTTACTGATTATATTTTCATGAGAGAATACTTAGGAGAGCTTCATAAGGAAGTATTAGGATTTTATCATGTCCATTTTATGACCAGCAATCTACTCTAAAGTTATATTCAAACTGACGCGAATGCCGCGCGACTTACGGCACGCCCACAGACATAAGAATACGTAGAAGTACCATAAGCAGGCCAGTACGTTACGGCATTTCTACCAAATCTTAATTTTGTGGGCGTTCACAAGTCGCTCGGGATTCGCGTCAGTTTGAATAGAGCTTAAAGCAGTTAAAATAAAATTAATACTAACTAGCAAGAAATCGTAGAACTTTTTGTTCCTGCTTCTGGTTTGGAGGTCCATCTGGTCCAAAGCCTCTGCCCCACGAAAAGTTGGGGCGTGGTCCGAAATCAGGACCCATACCGAAATTTGGCCCGGGCCCAAATGATCTCGAGCCAAAATTTGGTCCTGGGCCAAAATTTGGCAAAGGGCCAAAACCTAATTCTGGTGGTGGACCTATAGGTGGACCATATTCTCCTTGGGGTCCATATCCACCTCTATAATTTCCATATGCATTTTGGTAGTGTCGATTTCTGAAAAAGAAAATCAAATCAATTAATTACTTTCTTGTTAAAGTCATCATCATTATCATCATTTCAGCCGCAGTCAGTCCACTGCTGGACATAGGCCTCTCCCAATGATTTCCAAAATGATCGGTTGGCAGCAGTCTGCATCCAGTGTCTGCCTGCGACCCTTTTCAGGTCATCTGACCATCTGGTCGGTGGATGTCCAACGCTGCGCTTACCGGTACGTGGTCGCCATTCTTCGAGAACCTTTCTGCCCCATCGGCCATCGGTTCTCCGCGCTATGTGCCCCGCCCACTGCCACTTCAAAGAACTAATCCGCTGGGCTATGTCGGTGACATTTGTTCTCCTACGGATCTCTTCATTTCTGATTCGATCTCGTAGGGAAACACCGAGCATCGCCCTCTCCATAGCTCTCTGGGCGACCTTGAGCTTTCTTATGAGGCCCATAGTCAAAGATCACTTGTTAAAGTAAGTAGTATTAATACTATAATATCTATGTATAAAATACCTGAAGTTTCCTGAGCCTTTGTTTCCTCTAGACGGGCCATAGTCATCTTCCATAAATACATCAAAGTCTTCATCACACCAACCACCGTCATTATTAAATGATCGACTCATGTTGTTTGACTGTTTGGATGAGGAATCTGCAATTAGTTATGGATTTTATGTTCTCAGACATACAAAACTATTAACATAACAGCAACAGAAACCCATAAAATTGTAAAACTCTTAGCCTACCTACCTATTGTAAACCTACAAGATTGGCTGATGGGCTATCCCTAAGAAAAATGTTTTGAATTGACAACAAATTTTCTTTTATCCATTTTTAGAGTTCCGTACCTCAACAGGTAAAAAAGGAACCCTTATAGTCTCACTCGTGTCGTCTGTCTGTCCGTCTGTCACAGTCGATTTTCTCAGAATCTACTGGACTGATATACACATGTGTGTCTGTAACCCGAAGGTAGGCTAATTGAAAAAAATAGACTATTTTTAAATATGGAGAGTAGTTTTGGAGGGTTAAGTAGTCAATAAAAAAAAAGTTTTTCGAACTGTGGTGTGGTGATATTTCAAACGAAAAAGCTCAGTTTGAAGATATTCATGATATTTTTTTCCAGTATCTTTTAGGTCGGTATTTTTGAAGTTATTTAGGAAAGAAGACAAAAAATGAGTGTTCCCTCTAGGCTATTTCGAAATCGCTGGACTTAAAATTTAGAATTTTTTTTTAAAAGTAGACCTTTTGCTGAACTTTGCAGGATAAATAATCAGAAGCACATGTTAAGAAAAGAGGGTCATTTTTGGGGGGGTTAATTGATATTTTTTTTTATGAAAAGTTTTTTAATCTGTACCATGCGATATACCACAGGAAAGGGCTTCTTGTGGCCATCTTATTTTTTTTTCAAATCTCTGAAATAATCAGTTCTTAAGTTATTTAGGAAAGACGGCAAAAAATTAGCGTTCCCCCTAGGCTATCTCCGAAATTACCGGACTTAAAATTTTGAAAAAATTCAGAAAGTAGACCTTGTGCTAAACTTTTCAGGAAAAATAATCAGAAGCACTTGAGTCACGTTGGGTCTGAAGTATTTGAGTCAAATGGCAAGATTTTTTAAATATTTGTAGACTATTTTTCTAATTATGTTGAAGTGTGTCCCTTACCGTCAATTACTTCTAGAAGTATTATCATGGCTATGAAAGATCAATTTGCTCGTCATAGGATTATAACTGATAATGGTCCCTGTTATAGTTGCAAAGAGTTTGCCTGTTTTGTACGAAAATGGGAATTAGTACATAGGACTTCATCGCCTATGCACAGTCTAATGGGCGAAGTGAGCCTGCTGTGCGATCTGTCAAAGAATTGATCAAGAAAGCTTCAGCTTACAAATTCGGATTTTTATTTGGGAATTTCTCCTAGAGATGGTCTGGCCAGTCCTGCGGAACTCATGATGAGTTGCAAGTTAAGCTTGCCAGCTCATGCTTCTAAGTTAGAACCAGTTAGGAATAATTCTGGCGATTATGATAGAGTAATGTTAAATGCTGAGAACAATAAGGCGAGGTTAGATACCCGACCGCGCACTTTACCAGTCTTACATGAAGGAGATGATGTGGTTGTGGTAGATGGGAATACTGGCAATCATCGTGAGATGCAAGTAACTGGTACCTGCTTCCAGAGCGTACTTTGTGGTAGATCAACGTGGTAAGAGGTTCAGGCGCAATACATTTAATTTAGTTACCGACTGACAGTTGAATATTTGTATAGCATATATTCTGTAATCTTTGCTATTACTAAGACTTCGGTTAGACGTTAGATAGTTAGACAGTTAAAACTATCACAAATGATGTATTTCTGTTACAGCTACAACAAAAAAATGTACTAGAAAACATAATATAATATTTAAGTGGGTTCCCATATCAAACAGGATTTCTTTTGCAATTTTATGGATAATGGAACGGAACCCTCGAGCGCGAGTGCAACTCGCACTTGACCAGTTTTTTTTATTTAATGCCCTAATAAGCTACATTTTTTACTAAATACCATACAGTCAACCAATCTATCAACTTTATTGTATCTATGGATACATATATAACAACTCATTTGAACTTGCACTGAAGAGCAAATGTTATTTATTTATTTAAACTTTATTGTACATAATACAATTGTATAGCACAATAGGCGAACTTAATGCTAAAAGCATTATCTAACAGTCAACCTTTGGGTTAAACAGATATTGTCATGTGGGTATTAAAAATATATAGCTATAAATACAAAAAGTTGGAATGAAAATAAACTATAAGTTCTTACAGCCGAGCGACAAGTTAAGCACTTTGATGTAATAATTGTGACAAGAGGTGATAATATTATGTAGGTTGTGTATATAAAATGAACACTTGGAGTGGAAAGCCTGTCTTCTTCCAACAAAATTTTACCATGCTGACTACCATAGTGGCCGAATAGTGTGCTTTACCGACTGGTAGGAACATCTCTAATTAAATAAAATACTCCGCACACTTAGGACCAGTTCACACCGAGACGCATCGTCTAGTCGCGTCTCTGTCTGAACTGACCCTTAGCACTGACTGCTGCTGTAGCCTAGAATGACAATATAATATCTACATTTAAACATTTATTACAATACCTAGGTATTTTACTGGTACCTAGGTAGCCATTTTCGGCATGAAGTAGGTACTTACCACCAGATTTTTTCTTAACCCCAACCAAAGTAATTGTGAGTTCGCGGACAGACATTAGAAGAACAAACTAATGAGAAAAGACTCAACAGCCACGTTTCCAAATCAACTGGAACTTTTGATGCCACTGAGAATTATTGTGCCATAAGGAAGAATTTCACCGAGCGAATTCTTGCATTGAAATTACACCTAACAACCTGCTGTCATAATTTGTGTACTTTACAGCAAACACAGCACCACAAACTACATAGGGATACTACGTATCAGACGGACATGTCAGTACAAATTTTTTGTATCGTAATGAGGCCGGCACTGATTGGCTGAGAATGAGACGAATTTATACCTAAGCATTTTGACAACTACGTGAACGAGAAATTGAACGTAAAACCAATTGTCAAAGGAAACATTTCATTTCACGCAGTAATTTTCATGTTACCTGTTTATAGGTATAATATTAAATTTTCTTTTTTTTAGCATATTCATAGCATATTAAATTAAGTCTTATTTCTGTGAATGGAGTCATGGAAAATTAAAACAAGTTTAACATTAACGATTTATTTTTCAACTTTTTGTTATTTGTTACATAGGCTTTAATTTGAATTTCTGGCAATTGTAGACAGTCTAATAATGCCCGTGCCTTTTAAAATTCTGTTTATTATATTACACCAATGAAATATAGATAACCTAATTGAAATATTTTCAAAATATTCAGGTACAAGACAGCCTTGGTGGTTATAGTCAAGAAAACCGCATGGATACATATATTTTACTAGGTTTTTTAAATTTCTGAAATTTTATCTTTAAGCGCGTTGTTTTCTAGGTTTCCTCGACTATATACCCGAAATATCTTACAGCACTTTAAGTCGGATAAGTCAACTTTATCAATTTTATACTTTGAAACTCTCTTTTGCTAATCAATTTTAGTGTTGCGCTCTGTTGTGTAGAGGCTATTCTGACAATAGCTGCATTTTAATTTGGTATTTTTTTTTATGTCCCATATAACTGTTTATGCTTTCACATGTATACCTAGCCTTTCTCGGGCCGCTTGCACCTGAATATTGTCCAAAAATATATCGTTTTTGCCGGGTTTAACATCCTCTTCATTTAAATTTTTTAATATGTGGGTCTTCTTCATTGATTTTTTTAAAATAAAGTTTGCACTTTAATTAATTGGTCACAATTATCATCTTCACAATTAAAGGAATCTGAGTGAAACTTTATGAATCCTGTCATTAATAAGGATTTAAATGTGCTTCCAAAAGTATGGCAATTTGGGTCATATATCTAAAATTATATGCCCTCACACGACTGACACAATATTCAATAGGGTCCGAATTAAAATAACGCGGACGCATAACTTTTATATTTTTTTAAAGCAATAATTGCCATATCCTTTGGTAACTTTTAATTGTGGTAATCCAATTTTTCAGAGAAGGTATTTTTTATAAATTTGATATTTTTGATTGTTGATATGGCATCTCTCCAAAATTTATGGTGAATGGATTTTGCAGTCACGACTTTTCTTAATGATTTTCCTCCGCTTTTCTTGCTGTCAAGAGTAGAACCATTCACACTATCAAACAGGTAGTCGAAAATCCAACTGTTTCAGCTGTGTTCGACAGGGTTTTGCTAACAGGTCTGCCGTCCGAGTAATGAGCTGTAAACCCAAAAGTAATTCGTTACATTGACTTAGCCACTGCATACATACATGCAACACGAAATAAACACTCAAATCATGAAATCAGCCTAAGATCTCTATAAAGTTAGGTACTTACCCCCGTATTAAGAATAATTTGTTAAAGCAAATGTTAGCTAAAATATGTTTTGTCCCTTTTGCTAACAAATTATTCTTGAAACGAGGGTTAATATTTATATCTGGATTCTGGAGTGTGCTCTTTCTAATACAGAAAGAATATTCCAAATCAGTTCAAAATTGACGAAGAAAATCTAATAAAGTCGAATATAGAACTTCCCTTTTTTGGAAGTCGGTTAAGATAGGAGTTTTGGATTCCGGACCTCTATAGGAAAAAATTGAATCTTTGTAATGATCACTTTGTTATAAAAATTGTCTTGATATAATTGAGTTTTAATTCCGAGGATTCCGCTAACACCATCGAACTACCCCTAGGAGATCAAAAGAGTGCAGTTTCCCCTCAAAGTCTGCTTTGCCACGACTATTAATTAATCTCAAGGCCAAACTCTCAACATAGCATAACATAAGGGAAAATTGCTTTTCACATGGTCAGTTATATGTGGCTTTTTCCAGAATAAGCTGACGAAGCAGCCTAGTAATTCTATCACCGGAAAGGAAAACAAAAAATATTGTTTACAAAGAAATACTGCGCTAGGTATTACGTTGTAAATAATATTAAGTACTTTTCCTTTTTTTAAATGTATGACTCATATGACGAAACTTAATAAAAAATAAAATCGTTCGACTCACCGGTTTTTACTAATAAAAATCATTCGATTTTGAACGAAAATCATTCGACGATCTTATGATAACAAATAGTATTTCAGTTATTCACAAAATTCGGCAGTGTAGGCTAATGCAAAAGAATTTTTTTGCTTAGCACCCGAACACAGTTTTTCCCCTGAAAAATTCATCAAATACATAAGTACAAGATAACACCCTCACTTGGAAACTACAGGCCGGAGTTAAACACACTATTTTATTGATATTTTGTTTTTTCATTTTATAAACGAATACTTTTAGAATATATAAAACTAGCTTTTTCCCGCAGCTCCGCCTGCGTCAAAAAGTAGCCTACGTTTGACCCCGGGTCTTCAACCATATTCATACCAAATTTCATCAAAATCTGTGCAGCGGTTTGGCCGTGAAAGCGTAACAGACAGACAGACAGACAGACTTTCGCATTTATAATATTAGTATGGAAGTATGGATTACTAGCTTTACCGCGGCTTCGCTCGCGTTTAAACCTCCTTTGGGAAGATGATGTTTTTCCAGGACCAAAAGTATGTTACTCTTCATCCTTTCAACTAACTATATGCCGAAAATTAAGTCGATTGGTTGCTTAGTTAGGGCGTGAAGGAAGGACAGACAAACATACAAACACACTTTCGCATTTATCTATACTAATATTATAAAGCTGAAGAGTTTGTTTGTTTGTTTGAACGCGCTAATTTCAGAAACCGCTGTTACGATTTGAAAAATTATTTCAGTGTTGGATAGCCTATTTATCGAGGAAGGGTAATAGGCTAGGCCGAAGTCAAGACAGGCTGCTAGTAATATTATATAGTTAAAATAACCTAGTTTACTATACCGATTAAAAGTAGCTTCGGTATAGTAAAGGTTGCTGCCACTTTGTAACTCTAATTAAAAATACTAAAGCATAGTCTGCTATATCATTACTTCTTTCATCTATATCCACGAAACCACAAATTCTATCTTCTTTCTTGAAATAAGTTAGTCCAGGTTCCAGTGACATTTCATCAAACATAACGGTGCACAGTTTTTTACAGTCCTTTCAATTGTTAACCTTTAAATGAAAATATCAAAAGCATTTTTACAGTTGAATACAAAACATAGGTCTATTTCAAGGTAATTGGTAGTTAAAGTAAAACCTACAATATCTACATAATAGGGCTAAGATATGATATGGCTCCAATAATGTATAGGTGTTCTACAATCATTCATCTAAAGTAATGTTTGTTCTTAAAATAAGGAGCCCTATTTTTAAATGAATGACGTATGTACATATATATTATTACCGTTTTACTTTTATTGCTAGTCCTTTGAATAACTTGGTTGACTGGAAGAAATCCAAATCTGGAATAAGTCCGCCTTTGTGCACTTTCTTTTTCTTTTCTATAATTTTAATGTTTAATGTACATTAAAGAGTTTCTAACTAACAATACAAACAAAAATCCTTCGTTATCGAAACAAAAATCCTTCGTTATTGAATAAAAAACCTTCGTTAACGAACGAAAATCATTCGATTTCGAACAAAATTTATATAATTATTTAATAAGCTAATTATTATAATAGGCTAGATTGCGGTGTTCGTCAGGGAGGGTTGACCTCTCCGGATCTTTTCAGTTTGTATGTAAACCGACTGATTGAGGAGTTGAGGAGCAGCAAAGTCGGGTGTCATATTGGTTCTTTATGTATGAACAATTTGAGCTATGCTGACGATATGGTGCTTCTTAGCCCCTCCATCAGTGGTTTGAGGGAGCTATTAGAGATTTGCGAACAGTATGCTTCAAGACATGGTCTTAAATATAACGTCGCAAAAACTCAGTTTATGGTTTTCTCTGGGGGAAAGGGTCCGAAGAGAGTTCCGCCAGTGTTTTTGAATGGTGCCTCAGTGGAGAGAGTAGGGCGGTTCAGATACCTGGGGCACATCGTCACGGAGGATCTCCGCGACGACGCGGACATGGAGCGCGAGCGCAGGGCCCTGGCCGTGCGGTGCAACATGATCGCACGCAGATTCGCGCGTTGCTCAGTCCCGGTGAAGTTGACTCTTTTTAGAGCATATTGCCAAAGCTTCTATACACGTCAACTTTGGGTTAATTGTACCAAGCGAACGCGTAGCGCCATCAGGGTGCAGTATAACAATGCATACCGCATCCTGATGAGGTTACCCCGCTATTGCAGTGCGTCTGGCATGTTCGCCGCATCCGGGGTCCCTGATTTTTATGCGATAATTCGATCCCGAGTCGCGTCGTTCTGGACTCGTGTACGTAATTCAGATAACAAAATCTTACAGACCCTGTCAGAGTATCTGAACTGCCCTATTTCAAAATATTGGCTTTCCGTGCATCGCGACAGTAATAGTAAGTAATAATCATTAACTAGTAAAGTTTAGTTACAACTTATACCTTTATGTGTAAGTATGTATAATTATAATTTTAGTTTTTAATTTTATATGGGTCTTGTTCTGTACCTTGAATTGTGCCTGAAATAAATCAATATTTATTTATTTATTATTATTATTAAAATTTATTCAAGTCACCGATTTTGTGTGAATCACATTTTTCAAAAATAGCACTCATGGTCACAGAATTTTGTTACATACCTCTTCTTTAATAACATGGAAAAGTTGAGTATTTATTCCAGTCCTTAAGTCTAATTCTGCAGTCATTTTCTTCAATGTAGTTCCAGAGGGCAAAATGAATATTTTTTGATGAATATGCCTTTGGGCTTTGTTTAAGAATGGACAAAGATATAAGTTTTTGTTGAAGTGTTCCTTTTAAACTTCTGCCTTTTTTGGATTTCGTGCACATATTACTTGCATATTAAAAAATTATTTGGTAATGCTATTCATGTTTTTTGTTTTATTTTCGAAATTGTTTTTCTTCGAAAAGTCCATTGCCCTTTTGGCCCTCTCCGAAAAAACTGTCTCTTGGATTTTTTGAATTCTTTAGATATTCTATGGCATTTCGGTGTCAGTTGGTTTACGTTTGGTGCAAATCTTTTTCTACATACTTTTTTAGGTTGTAATGTTTGGTTTTGTTTTGGTGCTAGTCCTGATATACCTAGAATAATAAAAATAATATTATAATTTAGAAGAAGTCCATCATATCTACTTATTTCCCGAAAAAAAATTGTTATTAATAATCGTTATTTTGGTCAGTCACTTTAAATTTAAAAGCATAACTTGTAGTATTACCTGATACTACTTTCATCTTTAAAATAATAATAAAATCAAATAACTTTTTATAATTTTTGTGTGTTTCAAAAATAATTACATATAAATAGCATATATTGTTTATTTATATTATTTTTCGCTTCCCATTAATGGATTCATTAAATATGAGTTATTTGAAGTATATAAAGTAATAAAATTAGCAATTATTGTTATTACCAATTAGTTCTTCATGTTGTAGCTGAAAAGGATATATTTCTTGCAACTTCTTCTGCTTCAATATGGTCATCATTTTTAATATCTGTAAACAATAAATTTCTCTTATGTATTAACCGCGACTAGCCGGAACCCAGATTAACCCAAAGAGGTTTTCGTTGTCTGGCGCACTTGTATAATTGTAGAAACTGATTATGTGTTTTGAATAAAGATCGGAGCTTTGGTCCTCTGAGGTATGATAACAGCCAGAGTCGATTCGCATAGAAGAAAAATAAAGATCTTAAAAAAAGTCATCATGCTGACTATTAAAAACATTCGCAGTATGAATAACTTGCAAGTCTGTTCATCTTACTTTAAAAAGTATAGTTTAAACAAGCATTATTTTGGTCAGTATAAAATTTAGAAGCATAACATGTGGTTTTCATTACCTGATGCTTATTTCATTTGTGGTAATTGAGGCAGACTAAAATTTGCAGAAACTCCTCAATTAGTAGTATCTGAAAAATAATACAATTAAACTTCATTTTCATATTGTAATGAAGAAAATCATGGTTTTATGGAGGCATTCTTTAAATTTTTATTATTAGTCGTATCGTTATTGCCTAATTAACAGTATAACAACTTTTTAATATATTTTTTAATTATTTGAACATAAAAAACACGACTGACTGCTATACAATTCATACTTTTTTCGTACAATCATAAACTGAATTTTATAATATTTTTTTTTGTCACACAAATACATTAAAACGTATAACTTATATACATTTTTAAAATCTCCTTTTAAAGCTCTTCATTTTTCTTTTCACTTTGATACCCTTCCACTCGATTAGGTTACTCAAAATTTTTTTTTGGAGTCTGTCTTTTGTTGCGTATATAGTCCGCCATTTTGTTTTTATGATGACGTCACAGACTCCATCACACTCAGAAGAAAGCAAGGAATCTAAAGACACCTCATAAGTCTTTATCTGATAAGCCGTCCTTGACTTATGGTGGAATAAAGAATCTCACATACATGCAAAAATACATGAACGCTAAAATAACGTCTATTCATTATTTTCGTCAGTTACAAATAAATTAAAAGCATCTTATTCGTCTAAGCGTGTTTCCTTGTTGCATCATCAGCTTACTCTTCGCTTTAAGTCATGATTCTTCATTTGGCGGCACTGGTTATTACTATGGTGTGACTGCTATCTGACCTCCGTAACCCTTATTCACAGGGAAACCAGACCAAGAGTCAGTTACTATTAAATTAGAAGCACATCATATTTTGTGTGTAGTCTTACCTGATACTATTTCCGAGTGTGCTAATTGAGGACAACCAGAATTTGTAGAGACTTCTAAATTAGTGGTATCTGAAAAAGAAAATTAAATAAACTTTAATTTCATATTTATTTTTTACTAGCTTTTTCCCGCAGCTCCGCCTGCGTCAAAAAGTAGCCTATGTTTGACCCCAGGTCTTCAACTATATTCATACCAAATTTCATCAAAATCCGTTCAGCGGTTTGGCCGTGAAAGCGTAACAGACAGACAGACAGACGAACAGACAGACAGACAGACGGAAATACAGACAGAAAGATAGACAGACAGACTTTCGCATTTATAATATTAGTATGGATATATTTCCAAAATAGGTAATATAATAGCATATATTGTTAATCTAAATTAATATTCACTTTGTATTAACTGAATTAATAATTAAATTAGTAATTTAAAGTATATTAAGTTATATTATTAGCAATTATTACTAAGTAGTTTTTCATGTTATAGCGGAGAAGTATATACTTTTTTAAAATTCGGTTATTCAGAACAAATATTACTGTCACTTTTGAGTGCATAATTATGGTCATTAGTTTTAATATCTGAAAATAAAATTAGTCATCAAACTGTCTAATAAAAAAACATACATTTTTATAAATCAGTATTTTTTCGAAATATATCATACCATAGCATAATCTAGTTCATCCACATTATTATTCTCAATGTATGAGCGGACTTAATAAATAAGAATTCTCTTTATGTATGTATGTAAACTAAGTTATTTTGTAACATATTGTATAATAATAGGATCATGTAGAATAGTTCTCTTACATTTTTTTCATTTTTAATGGCTTAATATATACTAGTCATAATCATAAGAGCAGTTTTGCCGTAAAAGTAATGACTCCTTAGTTAAGTGTATAAAAGTTCTCATTATCATCAGCTTTATTTAACCTACCGCTGGGCATAAGCCTCTCCCTTTCTGCGGCAACCATCTCTGTTCTAGGACGGTTGGGGTAGCCATCATTTAAAAGTTGATTCATTGATACTTACCCGTTGGTTTTAAATTTTCCGCGAAGAAGCATATAATTTCTTCATCTTTGATGACTTCCAGTTAGTAATGTCTTGAAGGGGGCTCTTAAGGGCTAAATTGTTTTCAACATGATCAGTCTTTTCTGTAAAAAAATATATTATGATATTATTACCATACTAAAGTAATTGTTGGTCTTCCTAATAAATAAATATATATTTTATTTAGTTTATGAACAAAATAGAATATACAGTATGTGACTGTGTTGTAACTGCTATTAGTAAGTAGTAACAGTATCAATTTATTTATATAACTTAACAAAGAGCCCCATTTTAATTATTTTTCAATGAATAAGATTTGGATTACCCATTAAAAATTCCTTTTCCTGTGGAGTCTCATTTTTCTGTGAAGAGCTATATTCATTGCAGATTGTTTTAAAATAGGTGTGATTTATGTGGTTTCTTGAATTAACGTAAGTGTGGTCATCAGGTACTTTATTTTCTGAAGTCCATGCTGAAAATCAAAAATTTAAGAACAATCAAATAAAGTTGTTAATAAAATGAAAAACTGTATGCAAATAGTATAATTTTAAGTTATAAAATTTATGACAACCGTTCTTATAAAAGCTATTGTTGGTGAAATTAGTGACTATGTAATTAAAAAGATCTTTTATGTCATTCTTTTTCCCGTTGCGTCCAATGGGAAGTGCCTTGAAGCCCAGTGTTCACTTTTTCATATATCAATTTAATATTGTAGTACTTAATTAAATATATATTAAAATAGAAAAACAACTGCATACCTTTAATAGTTTATTAGCATGGTAGGCCACTGTTAATTTCTTCTGAGGTAAAAAGAGTCGGGAAGGCGTTTAGACTTCAAGCGTGGATATTTTTCATAAAATCTCTTTTCAAAATGTTTGTGGCAAATGTAAAATTCATATTTACCTAAATCTAAAATAACAAACTTATTAGCTGTAAGTGAATCCAGTCGTATCTTTCTTTGTTTTTGTCTAGTTGGAAATTTGTGCATGTAAAAGCCTTCATTTCATTTGCTCTGACAAGCAGGAATACAGCATGTCTTATTCATTTTTAGGTATAACTATCTATTATTTATTACACTATTAAATTAAAAAATAACTTAACTTTATACAACTAGTCGAAAGTAGTCCACTTCACACGAACCCACTTTTGTTGTTAAAAGCAAAAGTTAGGTATGTCTAGGAAAGAGAAAATTATAAATGAACGTTCTTTGGCATATTAACACAATAAACAAAACTTCGACAGACAATCTAAGTTAAAACAAACGAAATTAAATAACTTCAAGATGCGCAAACAAATAAACGTGCAAATTCCTAAGAAAACTCAAGATGGAGGACGCCGTGGACGGAGGGAAAGGGTGGGCGGGAGTTGCAGACAACTTCAAAATGACTAATGAAGTAAATCGTTTCAATTCATTCGTTCAATTTCCTTACGAACCGAATATCTATAGGAAAGATTACCAGCCGTGCACAGCACAGTGATATGCAATAGTGATGTGGAACTCATTCACTCAAGAGTTACCTCAAATGTCCAATACAAATTTACAAAATGTCTCATCACTTCAAAAAAAATTGCCATACATCAATAATGAGGCATGAATGAAATACAAAACAATAAAATGTCCCATTTCCTCAAAAATTTGAAAATAATAATAAAATTTTGATATAATTGGCTAGTCAACTAAAAAATAAATTGTGTATTTTATATAATTTATTGATAGAATAGACTATTTGGAAGATACAATTTAAACGAAAAAATTCTTAAAATTATATTTATTTTGTTATTTAATTTTAAAGATTTTATAGTGATGACGTCACGCAGCTATAATGGCCGTCTCGAACTGCAAGAAAGCAAAAATTTGATAGATAGATAGATATACACTTTATTGTACCAATCACAAAATTAAAATTAAAAGTAATACATTTAGAATATTGAGTACAAAGGCGGACTTATCGCTATTGCAATTTCTTCCAGCCAACCTTAGGGTAGATAGGATAAAAAGTGAAAACAAACAAAAAAATTACTAAGGTATTAAAAAATATGTATGTCAGTGTCAAATGTCAAAGTCAAGATGGACCGCGAGCCGCGAGTTGGTTTCTTGTTTGTTTACAATCGACAAATATCTAGTATCTACCCCATTTCTCGTATCTATTGCATATTGGCCTGTTTATTGGACTTTACTGCCGTCCCTTCATCCGTTGACATCTGATTTTTCAATTATTGGACACCGATTCTTCATTAAAATGTATGAATGAATGTAATGAAGATGTAGTTAGGTTATTTATAGGTTATGTTTACTTGAACAGAGATGACATTTGACATGGGTGACAAGTACGTGAAGCGCCTAATTAGCGCAAACAAAAAATATTTATTCACTACCCTGTGCCACCAACCTAAAAAATTTAATGTGAATAGCCGGAAGTTATCCGGCTACGTCATACGTTAACTTTGCTAAAAAATGAAAGTCATTGGGTTTTCTGCGATTTTCTTTAAAAATACTTGCTTAACTAAAGATATGATTAATGTAATCTGTTCCTTATGCCTATTCCTCGAAATGGTTTACGAATTAGATATTTTTATGAAAAAGTTTACGAGCCAATTCTTAATACTATTATTAGGTTTAAATTTTTTTTCATGTCATTGCTCACATCATTTTACCCTTTTATTCATTAAATAACTTTTACCATTTTATTCTTGTTTTAATTCACTTATTTTCCAATCAAATGTGGGTTTGTATTTAATAGGTACCTCAACTCATATAGTGTCTCATTGATATGACGTATATTGGTAGTAATATCACTTGTATATCTCAACTCATACAATGTCTCATCGATATGACATTGTCTCACCTCATTTGAGTTAGTACAATCACAATTCAATACAAGTTACTCATACAAACTCATCGATAATGCGTGTCCTACCCAACTCTAATATGCAAGGCGAGAATAGCTAAGTTAGGTAGGTATATTTTATTACTTTTCCATGATTTTAATCTTACCAAACAAGAGCTTTTTCGCCCGTGTGCCACCGTAAATACGCGTACTTTAAAACCGTCGCGCAAGTTCGTCGGCGATCCAACCGGTTTGAAATCTTGCTCGTAGCTCGTCTCGGCTCGTACGTGTGGCAGCACTGCGAGCCGCGAGCCGCCATTAATGGCTGGTTTACACACGACCCAGTTCTTTCACGGACACATTTCTATATATAAAACCTACCATTGTTTGTTTTTTGATAGCTACAACTCTTATGAATGCATCCAATTCGTTTAACTACTTTATTCTGGAAATATATTGGTTAGCACCAGCCAAAATATGAGCAATAGCGAACGCACTTTTTGACAACTACCCTGCTTCCCGTACCTCATCCCTTCACCTCCTCTTAAGCAATCCACAAACGTCAGTCAAATTAAAAGCGGCAAAAACCTCAACCGACCGCCATTTTATGCCACAAACTATAGATGGGAAAGCTCAGTACATTTATGTGGGCATTAGTGGGCAATACCGGAATTCAAAGCTACATTTTGACAATGTAATTTTTTTTCATATCAAATTTGACTCAGTAGTCAAATTTCATCAAAATCCGCACTTTGCTTATACAGCCACAAACGCTACGGGAAAAAATCTCATGCTGACGATTTTTTTAAAAAACGTTTGAACAAAGGAATTTGAAAAAGGATTATTATTTTTTGTTATAGATTTCCAAGAAATAGATGATATTCCATGTTATCCCTCAGAAAGTCCTGATGGATAATGTGCAATATCATCTTTAATAAGGTAAAATTATAATAAAACGACTTTATGAATGAATAATATATTTATTAATCTACTTAATTAATCTAATAACAATCAATATAATATAAAATATACTGAAACTAAACATTTTTAACAAAGAATAACCTAAAATAAAAACGAAATAAAGTTTAATAACAATCATTATTTTAGATAACTACTTCTGTGATTAGGGCTGATATAATTGCAATATATTAATTTTACATTATCACAGAAATGGTAGGCGTGAAAAAATATTACAAAATAATAACATGTAAAATAAAAAATGCTGAATAAAACAAATAATGCCAAAAATACGCCATAAATACGAAAACATGAGAAAGATACAACAGAAAGTCAACATGGAAAGTCTGTATTTTACTGAAAAATACATTAGATTTATTTATTTATAAATCTTTATTGTACCACAAGTTTACAATTGGCGGACTTAATGCTAAAAGCATTCTCCCAGTCAACCATTAGGAAAAACAGAAAAGTTATGTGCGGCGCGAATTATTTTAAAAATACAATGAGAGAAAAAAAAAACACTTAACTGCTAAATAAACATACATAGATTTATATGTGATTTTCAACACTAACGTTAAACAGTTTGTTCCGTCTGACGTCAGTTTGCTAGGTCGAGAAGAAGATGACATAGGGAAAATTTCTGCGACGTTCTGCATACCCAACTTTGATTACCAAAGCAAAAATCAACACCGGGTTACCTAGCACGAGCGCATTCTGTAACATTGGTAAGTCCTACATAAATAATAGTTATAAGAACCTAACTATTTAGGTAGGGTTAGCTTTATAATAAAAATTTCAACTTTACCTTTATTTTGATGTACCTAATGTACTTACCTAATAAATCCTAGTTGTCAAGCCATTTGTTCTGTAAAGTAATAATTTATTTGAAAAAATGTACCTATTACCTACAAAATGACTTGAGAACCAGAATCATTTAAAAGGGGTTTGCAAATTACAACCTACAAAATTTCAGCCGATTTTGTTCAGCTAATTTTGTGTTATAAATTGTGTAGCTAGTTATATTGACTTTCTTTAATGTATCTATTTAAATTTATCTTTGTTTTTAGGAAGTGATACTGTGCTACAAGATCGTAATTATAGTAGAAAACGGATGCATTCTGATCACACATATAGTAAATCATCAAATATTGCTAAGTAAATATAAATCTCTCTTTATTTTTTACTTACAATCACACAATATTGTATTCATATCAATATAATATTAAATTCAACATTTAAAGCAACAATTATGACACCTAAAGCCTTTTACAATCATAGCTATAATCCCACTGTATACTATATTCATACTGTAATATTATACTATAATATTATTATTCAAAAATTCTAAATTTGGTACATGGTTATAGTTGAGGAGCCGGGGTCAAATATATGCAATTTTATTTTATGATCAGCGGATAGTTACTTTGTGATGTAGGTGAAGCTGCGGGAAACAGCTTGTATAATATATATATCATTGAAATATAAAATGTCAATATCACTTTACGCATTATAGAAAAGAATTTTATTAGGACAAACATTGCATCTCATTGTCATAATATCAAAGATTATTCTGTGCTTCGTTGAATGAGAACAAGAGAAGAAATTAAAGAGACATGTTGAATCGTTGGTCTCTAATACTATCTGATGGTCATTGAAAACATAATTGTTTGGGCAGATACCCGAACGATGTGAGTTGATAAATGAAAGTCACTGATAACTGATAGAGACACCCTATATTTCGGGACAACCTTAATTTAAAATAAATTTGATGGAAACTGATAAATGAGTACGCGCGGCACGCTTGCTGGCCGGTAAGATGCGAACTGATTTTATTATAATTACATAGAAAGCGCATCGCGCGATTTTGATGATTCGACATATTGTACGTGCTTGTACAATAAAGTTCCTAAAGTCTGGCTAACGAAAGTTTGACCTGAGAAAAAGCGGCAAATTAAAAAAAAATATTTATGGTATCCCTGACTATAGTTGGAGAAAAATTCTTTGATACTTGATTTTTTTAAATTATTTTTGTACTATGACGTTATAACTAAATGTATAATTTAAGAACCAAAACATGTCTTTTGTTCAAAAGCCTTATGGTACAGTCACCAGCAAGTTAAGGTATCTATTTCCATTATATGGTATAGTTCTCTAAATATACTATCTGTATAACCAAAGTCATACTGGAAATCCTTGGGGGAGGCCTAGCAGCATCCATCCCGCAGTGAACTTCTTGTAAAATGATGATAACGATAACCAGAGTTCAGCTTAATTTGGAAATTAGTACCTTGTTTTTCTGTTGACTAGTAGTTACTATTAAGTTTATATCATATTTCAAAATGTTAAGTTACATTTGATGTATCTGAAACTTGAATGGGTGTGTGTGAATGAAACAAAGGAGAATATGGATTTACAATATATTCAAGTAAATACACAGGCATTAATCATCTCCATATTCAAAATCTGAGTCCAAAAATTCTACTTCTAATGACTCTTCTGAATCAGTGGAATCATCGTCACCTACATCTAATAAATTTTTATAATATTTCTTCTGTAATGTGATTCCTTTGTTTGTATTTATTTTCAACTTTTATTACATGATCCACCATCGTTTTCCAGTCTTCTGCTGTGATTCGGCCAAATGAGGTTTTTATAAGTGTTTCAGTTTCTATTGCAGACAAATTTATGTTTTTTTTGCCACCATACGCTTAGCTGAGCTCCATATTAGCTCGATTGGATTCAGATCGCAATGGTGGCAATCTCAGAACCTCATGCCCATATTGTTTTAAAATTTCATCAACTACATACAGGGCCTCGGGTTTATTTTTGTTAACTAAACATAATAGTTCAGATTTGGTTAAATAGTCCTCATAATTAATTCCATTGGAATTAAGCCACTCTTGTATTTCAGCTTTTCTAGTTTGTGTTGTAGGTACTTTATTCTTTTGTACAGTGTGTTAACTGGCATTTCCATCACAATAACGCTGGGCTTTTTTAAATTTGGAATTCATTTATCTTGTAGCCATTTTTCAAAATTTTCAGCGTTCATGTCGTGATGATAGTCCGCCAACTTTGAAAAACTAACAGTGCATTTGGTACAAAACCGTTTTCAGAGCCAGCATGTACTATTATAAATCTTTTTCCTGAAGATATGTGTTCCAGTGGGCTTGGCTGCGGGGCACCACTTGTCGATGGACCTTGCCATGACATTTTCGGCTTATAATTTTTATGTACAGTAAGCTGCAAAACTCCATATAGAGTGAGCAAAAAGTATCGCATCCAGCCGTCATACTCACTCATACAGCTACACAAATAAACCAATAAACTCCTAGTCGATCTACTAGCTAGCCAAGAAACATATCAATAATTTCGTCGCTATCCATTAGAAGCTCTGTGGCTCGATGGGAATTGTTCCGGCTCTGATAGTTGTGGTTCATGGTTCAAATCCCATTTGGTGGTAGAGGGTTTTTAAGTTTTATATCATAATATTTTTTAAAGATCAGAAATTATGAGTATGAGAATTGTCTAAACAACGCTTTCAAATTTCTTTAATAAAAACAGCAACAATTTTAACATTTAGGTTAAGAACGCTTAAAATTGAAGGGTAGGACACGTTTAACATGTCATAAGAACTCAAAAAGTTGACGGTAACCGAGTAAATTACACAGCGATTGATTTTAACTTTGTCTAATGCTTTGTCGTTACTAGTTCCCTAGCGAAGGTGCCTGTGTTGTTAAAATTGATTGAATATCGTATTGATAGTTCCAATAACTATGCAATCTAATATTAATATGCAGGATAGGATGCGCATTGTGGAATTACATAATATGGGATATAACATATCTCAAATTGCTGATAAGACTGGATTTACTGTAAGTATTATTTTCTTTGCGAGTAGTTTATAAAAAAATTAGTGTAATTTTTTTAATGTAAGTATTTATTTAGTGTGGATTTGTTTCAGTGGATAACAGTAAAACGGTGGATAAGCCGCTTCCAAGAAGAAGGCGTTGTAACCACACGACCTCGTAGTGGGCGTCCGCGGCATATTGGTGCATCACAGCGGAGCTTCATGGTTCAGCAATATGAAGCAAATGGCTTTGTGCCGACGTCTGTGTTTGCAAATATATTCGACACGAGTATGAACACTGTCCGGCGAGCTTTGCATGCTGAAGGAATTCACCACAGAAAGCCAGCTAAAAAACCCTACCTATCCGAGAGCCACAAACAAAATAGATTGGCATTTGCAAGGGAGTATTTAGATTTTGACTGGAACGGTACTATATTTACCGACGAGAAATCGTTCATGTCATCCCAACACGGTAGACTTCACTTATGGCGGAGGGATAGAACTCGTTATGATGAACAAAACGTAGTTGCAAATATGGAGTCTGGGCGCATTTCAGTAAATATGTGGGGGTGGATGAGTGCCGCTGGACCTGGCGAATTGGTGTCCATAGCAGGCCGCGCTACAGGTGCTCATTATGTGCAAGTGCTGCAGGATCACATGATTCCAACTGTGCGATGTGTCTATCCAGTCATAGATATGCCACTCTTATCATATGTGCAAGATAACTGTCCTGTGCATCGAGCTCGAGTAGTGCGTGAATGGTTCAGACAAAATAATGACATAAACGTAATTCCCTGGTCAGCAAAGTCGCCGGATTTAAATCCAATAGAAAATTTATGGGGCTTAATGGTGCAGAGGTGGGACATGCGGAATGAACGGACTGCAGAGGCCTTGGAAGCGCATTGCATGGAAGTGTGGGAAAATTTAAGAGGAACAGAAATTTGTTCAAATATTGTCGGATCAATGCGGCGGCGCTTGCTTGCGGTTATTGATAATAAAGGAGGCCATATCAAATATTAAAACTAGGGACCCGCACCGGCTTCGCACGAGTGTATATTATACACCTAAACCTTCCTTGTGAATTACTTTGTCTATTAGTGAAAATAGTATAAAAATCCGTTCAGTAGTTTTTGATTTTATCGCGAACAGACAGACAGACAGACGCGGCGACTTTTTTATATTATGTAAGAATAAGGAAGATATTTTCTACAAGTAAGTAAATAATAGTGTATTTAGTATATGAGAAGATTTTTTTTAAATTATCTAACCACCGAAAAAAAAAGTCCAGCGCCGCCGCATGATAGTAACAATTGTAATATTTTTATGGTTAGCTGGCTTCAATTTTCTTTTCATCACGAAAACGAATACTTAAGCTATAACTAACCATATGAAATAAATAGGAATTTGAAATGTGTAACAAGATTATGTCAAACATTGAATTAAAATTCTTCTAATATTGTTTTGTTTTTTATATTAAAAATTATATTACATACTTACTACTTTTTATATTTATTTACTTTTGATTCAACACATAGTATTTATTTACCCTGTGCTTTTACTCTTGGTATTGAATATAAATGAAAAATACCTTCAATAAATACGATATGATTCATCGCCAGTCACCACAGCCGGAAACGGCAAGAGAGATATATATTTAAGTATATGTATAATATAATCATAATAAGTCATAGATACTATGACTTACTATACTATTAAGCCGTGTGTATTCCGGCAAAGTAGAATAGGACCACTCCAAGTCTTCCCGTGCATGTCGTAAAAGGCGACTAAGGAAATACAAGCTCAACACAGCTTATATATAGAATATCACAAACACGTTTCCTAGGATTGGTTCTGGTATGGTCTACCCTTTGGGTTGCGGAGGTCAGACGGCAGTCGCTCTGTGTAAAATCCAGTAACCTCGTCAAATCACCTCGGTTAGGTAGCGAACGCCGGGCTCTAAAGCGTTGCCGCTGAGGATGCAACCGGAAATGCGCTCGGATTATGATGACTTACTATAAATATATGATAACTTCTTAATATATATAAATATTATAATATATGTATAAATATTTAATCTACATAAATAATAAACTAAACACACTAAACAAATTGATAACAAATAAAAAAAAATGAAACGAAATTAAATACAGTCAGATTTGAACCGAGGTCACTGCTTTTCCAAGTAGATGTGTATACCGATAGATAGACCATTGCATCTATGATTCATCAGTCGAAATAAAGAATCTCCCTAATCATTTCCGAAAGCAAACGCTGTGAGGTTACAATATAAGCGCTTCGCCATTTCGTAAAGATATATATTGAGCCTTATGTCTATTCAGTTAAGGTTGATAGGTATTTATTTGTTATAGTTTACGTCAGGTGTGAGTAATCTGCGTGCACGCCATTTTAGTCATTAAACTATTATGGAATTCTTCTGCCAACTGCGTGTTAGCGTTATAACTTTAGTATTAAGGTTGATATTTATTTGCAATAGTTTATGTCAATGTGTGTGTGATTTACGTGCACGCCGTTTTCGTCTTTAAGCTATTTATGGACTTTTGCAGCCTACTGTACATATGTTTCATCTAAATAGATGATTGATTTTCTTTCTGCTCGCTTAGCTTATAACGTTCAACTAGAACCATCCTTTCATTTTTATTTTTCTTGAATTCATATCCATTAGCAATCAGTATTTATCGCAGAGTTTCTTTACATCCACTAAAGTTAATACTTGAACGCAATTCTTCCAACAATGTTCGCAATGTCGGATGTCCTTCCTCACAACATAAAATTCATTTATTTTATTTCTAATTGCATCAATATCAAAACTGTTCAAAGCTGACACTGATTTCGCGTGAGGGCGTTTTTTACCTGGAGTGCTCCACATGCCCTCATTCCCAGACACCTTCCCTTTTTTAATTTTTTTTTGTGTTGTGACACCTACATCTGCAAAACAAAATAAGTACCTAATTATATGATGCATATTGAATAATAAACACAACGCACTTTGTGAAGTAAAACTAAATATAAAAATATATCACGATGCAAGTACATACCAGTCAGTGAAGATATTTCTTCTAAGAACTTTGTCTGCGTATTTATTAGTATTTTTTTCTTCAAATTTCTTAACGTTTCAACAATGCTCTTAATTGTGCTGAGTTCTTCAATATCTCCAAGATTATCTACAACCATAAGAAAAAAATATCACTGTTACGTTATCACTATATTGTAAATGTATCTATTAATCAGCTATAATTATATATTAATTATAGCAAACATCAAGATTACAAACTCGTACTAACCTAAAAATTCGGAGTTAGCATCTAAACATTGCTGTTTTTCTTGGAAAACATCTTCTTTCTCTACTTGTTTTAGTTTAAACTTATTGATCATAGTATGTAACAGTTGTCGCCCGTTACTTTTAATCGTTTTACCCATATTTGCAGCAATTATTTTATAAAACAAATGTAACAAACGGAAACTCGCAAAACAATGACAGACGTTGACATCAAGTTGACAGACTAAAACAATCTTGCCACAGATAACCCCCAGTAGATTGAGTATCATTCAATGCTTGTTCGCGTCGACAGTCACCAAACTTAGAGGAAGTACGGGAGTCGGGAGCGGTAGCTGACGTTACAATGTTGCAGGTTTAGTGATGTGACATTGAATGAAACTACCAAAACCTTATCGATTTTGTGTCACTTTTCTTGCAATCTTTCTATTATTATCAAACGCGCAATAACATTGATAATCGCACATATTTTTAACCGACTTCCAAAAAGGAAGAGGTTTTCAATTCAGTTTTGTTTATTATCTCATATCTCCGTCATTTAGGAACGATTCGGATAATTGGCTAGTCAACTAAAAAATAAATTGTGTATTTTATATAATTTATTGATAGAATAGACTATTTCGGAGATACAATTTAAACGAAAAAATTCTTAAAATTATATTTATTTTGTTATTTAATTTTAAAGATTTGATAGTGATGACGTCACGCATCAATAATGGCCATCTCGAACTGTAAGAAAGCAAAAATTACTAAGGTATTAAAAAATATGTATGTCAGTGTCAAAAGTCAAAGTCAAGATGGACCGCGAGCGGCGAGTTGGTTTCTTGTTTGTTTACAATCGCCAAATTTATGTAGGTATCTACCCCATTTCTCGTATCTATTGCATATTGGCCTGTATATTGGACTTTACTGCCGTCCCTTCATCCGTTGACATCTGATTTTTCAATAATTGGACACCGATTCTTCATTATAATGTATGAATGAATGTAATGAAGATGTAGTTAGGTTATGTTTACTTGAACAGAGATGACATTTGACATGGGTGACAAGTACGTGAAGCGCCTAATTAGCGCTACCAAACAAAAAATATTTTTTCATTACCCTGTGCTACCAACCTAAAAAATTAAATGTGAATAGCCGGAAGTTATCCGGCTACGTCATACGTTAACTTTGCTAAAAAATGAAAGTCATTGGGTTTTCTGCGATTTTCTTTAAAAATACTTGCATAACTAAAGATCTGATTAATGTTATCTGTTCCTAAAGCCTATTCTTCGAAATGGTTTACGAATTAAACATTTTCATGAAAAAGTTTACTAGCCAATTCTTTTTGATGTGATACCTAACGGTTTATAAATCTATGAACGCCGGATACATGCACGAAAAAGTGTCAGGTTGCACTTGCAAAAGAGAGCGCAGAACAAGCCATAGAGAGGCATGATCGGCCTCGATATTATTTTGCATCACAGACATATAAGACGTAAACAGACGGAAGGTATGCTATTACTTAGCGTAGCACAAACACACACATGCAAAACTATGCAGCCTGGGCTGTATCTAGTCTAGGGTAAGTTGTTTACGATAATGCTTCCCATGATTTCAAAGAATGTATGAATGTTGTGTGGAGTGCATGATCTGAGATCATTTATACGGTATTCTACTCTATTATTTTTAGTGTTCACCGATCCAACAACGCAGATTACAAAATGGCGTCACGGCCAAAAATTGCCACGCGTAGCTTAATATCTATGTGTGAGTGAATGTTGCTACAGGTGTAAAAAAGAGATATCGCCATATAGATCCGAATACGTGAGAAAAGGATAACAACAATTACTTGCTACATAAGTATAACTATTAACTTATGTTCCGTCTGTGTACGTCTTATATGTCTGTGTTTTGCATCAATATTTTCTTAAGACTACGTTATCACGTAAAATTATCGTCTCTAACACTTTACAGACAACCAATTTTTATTTGAAAGGTATAACTGACAAATTGGTCCCATAGTCATCAAAATCTATGTATACACAAGGAATTGGCTAGTCAACTAAAAAATAAATTGTGAATATTATATATTTTATTGATAGAATAGACTATTTCGGAGATACAATTTAAACGAAAAAATTCTTAAAATTATATTTATTTTGTTATTTAATTTTAAAGATTTTATAGTGATGACGTCACGCAGCTATAATGGCCATTTCGAACTGCAAGAAAGCAAAATTACTAAGGTATTAAAAAATATATATGTTAGTGTCAAATGTCAAAGTCAAGATGGACCGCGAGCCGCGATTGGTTTCTTATTTGTTTACAATCGCCAAATATTTAGGTACCCCATTTCTCGTATCTATTGTATAATGGCCTGTTTATTGGACTTTACTGCAGTCTCTTCATCCGTTTACATCTGATTTTTCAATAATTGGCTAGTAAACTTTTTCATGAAAATGTCTAATTCGTAAACCATTTCGAGGAATAGGCTTAGGGAACAGATTACATTAATCAGATCTTTAGATAAGCAAGTATTTTTTAAGAAAATCGCAGAAAACCCAATGACTTTCATTTTTTAGCAAGGTTGACGTATGACGTAGCCGGATAACTTCCGGCTATTCACAGTGTATTTTTTAGGTTGGCAGCACAGCGTAGTGAATAAATATTTTTTGTTTGGTAGCGCTAACTAAGCGCTTCAAATGTCATCTCTGTTCAAGTAAACATAACCTAATTACATTCATTCATACATTATAATGAAGAAGCGGTGTCCAATAATTGAAAAATCAGATGTAAACAGATGAAGAGACTGCAGTAAAGTCCACACAGGCCAATATGCAATAGATACGAGAAATGGGGTACCTAAATATTTGGCGATTGTAAACAAACAAGAAACCAACTCGCGGCTCGCGGTCCATCTTGACTTTGACATTTGTCACTGACATGTATATTTTTTTATACCTTAGTAATTTTTGCTTTCTTGCAGTTCGAAATGGCCATTATAGCTGAGTGACGTCATCACTATAAAATCTTTAAAATTAAATAACAAAATAAATATAATTTTAAGAATTTTTTCGTTCAAATTGTATCTCTGAAATAGTCTATTCTATCAATAAAATATATAATATACACAATTTATTTTTTAGTTGACTAGCCAATTGGACACCGCTTCTTCATTAAAATGTATGAATGAATGTAATTAGGTTATGTTTACTTGAACAGAGATGACATTTGAAGCGCTTAGTTACCGCTACCAAACAAAAAATATTTATTCACTACGCTGTGCTGCCAACCTAAAAAATTAAATGTGAATAGCCGGAAGTTATCCGGCTACGTCATACGTCAACCTTGCTAAAAAATGAAAGTCATTGGGTTTTCTGCGATTTTCTTAAAAAATACTTGCTTAACTAAAGATCTGATTAATGTAATCTGTTCCCTAAGCCTATTCCTCGAAATGGTTTACGAATTAGACATTTTCATGAAAAAGTTTACTAGCCAATTAGGGTAACTCTTTAGAATAATAAGGAGAATAAAATAAAACGTGTAAACATCATTATTTATTAGTTTCGTTTTAAAATATTGTAGCGGGAGCGAGGTAGCATGCTCGACCGCCACAAAGGTAAGATCCTCCTGCCTGGCTAGGTGTGCACCTGGGGAACCGTATGGCTCTGACAGTGCTACGTAGGAGGCCTCATAAATAGTCGGCCAAGTTGCGAACCCCAAGTATCGCTCAACGCCATCCAGTGGCCATGTTGCCATCCTGTGGTTGAGTCTAGTTATTCCCGTGGCGCATGTATAGAGGTCGCCACAAATATTATGAAATACTTAATCCATTTTTCTTTTTTCGTTGGGCTTTTGGAAAACTTTGAAATAAATTACATAATTAAAATCTTTCATTAAATTTAATTTATAAGTCGTAATAAACAATCGATAAAAATTTATTCTTTCTAATTGAAAGGGGTAACATCACTACGGTAAAACGTGACTTGTCGAAAAAAAGGACAAACATATAGTTGACACTTGGGAAAGAAAGAGATGCTTGCAAAAGACATCAACGTCACCCCATTTTGGTACTCTAGTTCGTGGTCACATAGTTCGACCATTATAAAGTGAACTCTGCACTGAATTGTATTAAATTAATTAATAAACTTACCGGTGAATAGTTATACCATCCTTTTGGAGATTTGATGTCTTTGATGATTTTCTACACCATTTTATGCAACATGTACTAATTTTTACACACTCAACGAACCTAATAGATTTTTTCAGAAATTTTCACGAAACAACCTTACAGCTCTGAGTTCTGGTCGCAACTAATGAAAGGCCTATATGCAATTTCATTTATCTGTGCAAAAGCATATAAGTGCGGTGACCGCGGACGCCCATACAAGCGGAATCTATTGGGGGTTATCTGTGTAATCTTGCCATAATATTTTTTTAAGAAAAGACCAGGTCACGCTTTCGTTGGCCAGACTCTATCACCTGCAGATTTGGAATGTATCCAATGTGACCTGTAACGCAACAATGACAAAAATATTTTTTTAAGAATGAGTTAATAACCAATAATATAATATATATATATATATATATATATATATATATATTTGTAGATATTGATGCACCATCCAATTCTGGAATGGAATTTGAATTTGCTACGGATACATGCATTGTGCTTGGCTATCGAGCTCCTCAAAGTACTGGCTAACTACCTCCTGGCCATAATAATGATATTTTTGAGGTCTGTCTCAATAATATATAATATGTATAGGTATGTACAAATTATATACATATTATGTATGTACATATACATATAAATAATATAAATATGTATATGTATGTACATAAATGGGTATAATCCCTGTAGTCAATAAAATGGCTCCAATTGGCTATTCAACTAAAAAATAAATTGTGTATGTTATATATTTTATTGATAGAATAGACTATTTTGGAGATACAATTTAAACGAAAAAGAACTTTAAATTATATTTATTTCGTTATTTCATTTTAAAGATTTTATAGTAATGACGTCACGCAGCTATAATGGCCATCTCGAACTGCAAGAAAGCAAAAAATACTAAAGTATTAAAAATATGTATGTCAGTGTCAAATGTCAAAGTCAGGATGGACCGCCAGCCGCGAGTTGGTTTCTTGTTTGATATTAATCGCCAAATATCTAGGTACCTACCCCATTTCTCGTATCTATTGCATAATGGCCTGTTTTCATTATAATGTATGAATGAATGTAATGAAGATGTAGTTAGGTTATTTATGGGTTATGTTTACTCACTGACGTATAAAGTATATGGACTGGAAATACCTACAAAAAAAACGTGCCAAGTACTGTCACACAATATGGCTGCCTCTGTCTAGGGCTGTCAATACAATTAAAATCCGTCCGTGGTATTATGTATATAAAACCACTGACCTCAAGTAATACAATAATTAGTGTTTTACTTGAGGTCAGTGTATCAAACCTACTTTAAAAGAAAAAAAAGAAGTAGGTAGGTACAGATTTATTTAGATGCGAATTAGCACCCGGCAAAAAAATACATGTCTGCATAACTTCTTCCTTAGATCATATAGTTCTTCACATAAATTAAAAATCTTTTTACCAAGGCTATTTTATTCATTTTACAACAGATTTTTACCAGACTACGGCGTTGCCAAAAGGAAGGGTTATGTATTTGGCAGTGTATATGTATATGTATGACAGTTCGCAACACGAAGTAAAAATATTAGTCGGGGATCGCTGTTTTTTCCTAGGTCAACTATCTATAGGAAATTATCGCTATACTACAATTAGCATAAGAAGTCCTTTTAGCATTTGTTTTTAGTATGAATGCGCTATCAAAAATCAAATTAATTTATTAATAAATAATAACAGATGCGTTGTTACCTTGTTACAGAAGTACTTATCAAGAAGTTATTTAATTGTAATGTACGATAAATAAAGTCATCGAAACCTAGAAGCACCACGTAGTTAAATAGAAATTAAAAACATCCAAAAGGAATTCCTATACCAATTGCAACAACTTTCGAAAGTAGTTGAAGAAGACGAAATTGAGTAAAAATATCTTAAGTAAAACGGGATATAAATAAAATAGCAAATGTATATTGTTTCATTTTGTTTATTAAACTACTATTCGTTTCTAAAAAGTATTAATTTGTTTAAAAACTGGCGATGTGTTACTTTTTCACATTTAATTTTACCATGATAGGCAAATCTTAAGTCTAGGAAAGTCTTTATATTATAACACTTTTGATTAAAAGTAACTTATGATCAATACTGTGATCAGTATCCGTGTCTGCAGAAAAATAATTTTGTACATCACAGATCTCATATAAAAATTTTAAAATATAGAAATAATATAGCTCCGGTTGAGGCTTGTCTGTCAAATGCGTTTTTAATAATTTTTCTGTAATTTTAATAATTTCAATGACGCTATAAGAAGCATATTTTAGGCCTCCCCTAGATTTTTTATAAATCAAACTTTTTTCATCTTCTTCTCCAAGTAAAAGAGAAGTGCAGATGTCACATTTTATATTCCTCAGCATTTTTTTTGAAACTAATCCAGCAATATATTCTAATACGCTATCTGTGTATCGATCATTGTGCGCTAAAATACTTTCCATATATTCGTCGTATAAGTCACTATGGTCTTCAGTTGTCTCGGAATTTTTTTCTTTAACAGTTAGTTCATTTAATGCATTTATTGGATGTTTACTAGAACACGTCAATATATTGATTTGCTCCAGTGGAGTACAATTACCTATACCATCATCCCTAATTTCAGCTCTTACTAGTAGTTTTTTATATGCTGCTCTGAATTGGATAGCATTAGGGTTATTATTAAAACCACCTCTTGCTCTTACAGCTGAGAAAAAGAGCTCGAGATGGTCTTGACTAATTTTATAAAACGGTATAAATTTCAATACTTTTGTGTCCTCCACCATGTAGCGGTATAAAGCTAATGCACTATTCATATTTATTATTAATGAAATAAATCCTGTTTTCCTACGGGAATTAATTAGAAGTTCTCCCGAAGGAAGTTTTAAATTTGTAATATATCCTTGGGCACTTTCAAATAATGCTGTTATCAATCCAATGTTTGAAGGGCACATTGCTTTTTTAAAGCCTGGTGGACGAATGGAATGGCTGTTTAGGACATCAAAAACATCATTCATTATTTTAATAAAATTAACGGTTGCCATCGAATCTTCGAATTGTTTTAGTTTTAACTCGGTACGACAATAATCTAGAGCATCGGCTACTGAGTTACTAAATAATTGTGTGGCAAGTTTTACCTTTATTTTTTGCTTTTGGAAGAATATATGGTTTTTTTTTATTTTGTTTCCGAGATGTAAACCCTTTTTCTCTTGTAAATCTAATAATAATTCTAAATATTTAAAATCAACTTTCCGCCCAAATGAATCTATAAAAACTCTTAATTCGCCAAAAGCGTTTCTAATTAATTTTATTGAATGACAGGGGTCAATAAAGGCATGGAAAAGCGTATTACCTCTTTCAAAGGTGGTGAGATCATTGTTTTTTAATAAATCGCAGCCAAGTGACGCGAACATACTAAAGTTCGCAGCCGGGCCATCACATGTAATGCTGATGACTTTGACACCCACGTCTTCACATAGCTTCAAAGCAGAATCAACTATGACAGCTTTTTGCTCCCCAGTTAATGAGGTTATTAAAAAATAACCTATAGGTATTTTCCATGTCCCATTTATACATGTCAATAAAAGTACAAGAACCTGACTGGCTTCTTCAACACTATCATTGTCGAGATTGTGTACATAATCTACTCTGCCGTGATATCTAGAGTCCCAAACCAGCGACTTCCTTATGGCCATTTCATCAAATGTCAAAGCGCATATCACCGGATACCGACTTCCTTGCACTTTAATCTTTAAAGTATCTAACGCTTCTTTTGTAAAGCCCGGTTCAGCGTTTACATGCTGGTACCACTTACACAATGTTCTTGTATGTGGTAAACATGTGTTATATGTCCGCCTTATATAACTATAGGCTTTTGGAGAGAGGAAGTGTAATGTCAAGGCAAATTTTCGTATTTCTTCCGAGTATTTATTCGGTGTAGGAAGTCCTTTGGATTTTAAAATTTGTCTTTTTAAAAAGTCTTCGGGTCCTGCCAAATCTTGTATTAAAACTGCTTGCTCCATATTTATTTGATTTTTTTTCCGAAGATCCGCTATTATGTCTTGCAAATTCGCAATTTTTTTTTCTTTTCTTCGGAGCTTTTCATTTAAGCTTTTTATTTTTTTCTGCTTCTTTTCACATTTTTCTTCGAGTGATTTGATTTTTTTGTTTTCCAAAATCTGAAATTATAATATCACTATAATGTAAGTGCATACAAGATGATTTTTAAATAAGTTTTCTAAATGTGGCTCCACTACGACCAAATTCATTGTGTGATGTCAAAGACACGTAATGTTTTTATATGTTAATGTTTAATATTAAATGATAATGTAATTTTAAAATAAAGGTACCTCTTTCTGTACTATTTTCACAGCTTCATGTGGCATTTCCCATGGCGATACAACAGCAGAAGTGCTGGGAACATCACACAAAACAGGCGATTCAGGTCTCATTAAAACCTGAAAATAAGATTTATCAGTTACTTTAGAGCATTTTAAACTTTAATTTGATTTTCTTACGCCCATATTATAATCAAAACATTTGAAAACAGATTTTAACTAATCACTTCTTAAATCGCGTGTTGTCTCTTGTCTCGCTTTTAGAAGTGATTAGTAAAAATCCTTCTTAAATGCATTTGAATATTTGGGTGTCTTTTATGTAAAACTTGTAACATTTAATTTCAATGTAAAAGATTGTTTATTTGATTGTTCAAACGAACAAGCAAAAATGTTATGAAAATAAGAAATAATATGCATACAAAAATTCCACCGCAGGCAGGAAACAAACAAAAATTTCAAATAAAAGAAGATGTTAACATTATTAAAACACAATCAAATTTTTTCATTGACATTTGAATGATATTAGTATAAAATATTTTCTTTAATAATATGATCCCTTTTTTTTATTACCTGTTTCTGTACATTTTTATGATGTCGCATTTCCAGAGGGGTTGAAAGAGTAGCTCTAGTAGGAACATTAGGTCTTATGTTTCCCATTTCACACAAAATAGGTGATTCTGGTTTAATCAATACCTGAAAATGTGCAAATAATTCATTAATTATAATAATATTTTTTTATTTTTTTTTTATTTATATGCTTTTGCTGAATGGTGGTAAAATAGAACCACACAAAATCTTCTTATGGATGTTGTATGAGGTGACATCCATAGGAGAGATTAAAGATTTGTGTTATGGGATGCTAGGCTAACCATATATATTATAACACAAACCAGATCCAGGTCAATTTTAAAAATATCAGTTTCCATTTCAAAATGGCTTCACCTAGTTGTGAATCCAGGAGTCAGGACATCTGCTGGACATCTCATTTGTGAATAAATGACTGATAACTGATCTGATGTGACTTGCTGGCATAATGATCACTAGGCCCCAAAGGTCATACTGTTACAAATACAGAGCATAATTATATACATACTAGCTTTCGCCCGCGGCTCCGCCCGCATATCAATCCCTCGGGAACCATTGTTTTTTTGTAAATGGTACCCTATGTCCTCCTCTGCACCCCTGACAATGTCTATGCAAAATTTTATGAAAATCGGTTCAGTAGTTTTCTGAGTGAATGCGTAACAAACAAACTCACATTCACATTAATAGGATTAAATTAAATACTTATTGAAAAATAATTTTATTATTATTTTGTATGTTATGATACTGAAAGAATTTGATAGGTATTTCTAAGTTGATTTTCGAAATCTGTTATTACCTATACACGATACTCACAGGAAATATTGAAGGAACTGAGTCATCCCGTAGTCGAATGACATCAACTGTTCTATTAAAACAGCTTTCATTAAAATGAAGAGAGCAGACGTGCAGTTGCTTATGTCTAGGATTAATATTTTCTTCTCCAATAGCTTCCAACCACTTTCTCTTTAGCGCTTCATTTTTAGAAAACCTATAAATAATAATTTTACGAATAATGAATTATTATTTTTCTCAAAAATTTATTTGACACAACCCTGTTCTATTTAAAAACAAACAAACAATTGAAATACGTAAAAATGTACTGATTAAGTCAAAATATGGACAACTATCGGTAATTCAGCGACTAATTTACAATCTGGTTTAGTTTTTACATTTCAATACGAAAGATCCAATGTGTTTAAGCTAGAAAACTGGTAACTAACCTGTGAAGCGTTAATTGAGGTTGATTTTTGTTTTTTCTGGCACCACATTTCAAAATACAACACAAAGGCATATTTATCGGCTGTTCCCACACTTCCACGTGAACTTAAATAACTCAATGTCTGGAAATAATCTCGAAAAATCCTAAAAATTTACATCAATAACACACCCAACTGACAGCAAAGCTACCAGGAAACTCGGCGCTTAAGATGGCGGAATCTGGCACGCTAGCGTCAGCTGTCGCTGAATGTTACCATAATCACGCAACAACAAAAATATTATTATCTCTTTCACCATATGCAATTGTACTGTTGAAAAAAAGAGACAAAGTAATAAATCACATCTCTCCTCTATTTGTTTATATATATAAGTTTGTATAGGTTGTCAAGGGCATCTCCATAGGTTTATTTAGCTCTATGTGTTTACTTGAACAGAGATGACATTTGACATGGGTGACAAGTACGTGAAGCGCCTAATTAGCGCTGCCAACGTAGTTATCAGGCTACGTCATGGACTTAATATATTTAACAGGACTGAGCTCTTTGACCTAAAACCCAAGCAGAAAAAGATAGAAATAGTGGAGGAACCCCTTTTTATAGGGTAACCATGATAATGTTCTTAATTGGGACAATCCAAGAAACAATTTTAAACTTCGTAAATACTGCACGGTGAGTAGATACAGTCTGTCAAGAAAGTCATGGTAAAAATTGAGGGCGCCACAATCGTCTATATGACATCCCCATAGATTTCGTGTAAATAGTTTTGATATTTACCTTTTCTATATAATAAATATTGTTTTTTTTTTCTCATGCTGTTATGTTACTTAATTCTGTATTTGTACAATAAAGATATTACAAACAAACAAATATGATATGAAGATATCCATACCAGAACTAATGCCCCGGATTCGCCCGTGGCTACATACCCAACAACTACCAAGTATCTACCCTATTTCTGCTCTACCACTACCCTATCCTACCCCTATGTTTTTAGCCTATGTCCTTTATTTATTAAAACTTTATTGCTCCACAAGTACAATATACTTATAACAATTAGCGGGCTTAATGCTTAAAGCATTCTATACCAGTCAACCATTGGGAGAAACAGAAAGATAGTTCAGCGCTAAAAACTTACGGATTTTTTTAAATTTTAATATAAAAATAATATGTCCTTTCTTAGTCCCTACCAAATTTCATTTAAATCTGTTGCGCAACACAGAGACAGACAGAATCAGGTGTCAAACAAGCATACGGCCCGAAAAGAGGATTGACACAGGCTAAGATAAAGCTTGGTGCAGAAATAAAAAAAATATTGTTGGTTTATAACATATTTTATTCAGAGTCTAAATAATCTGAATCAAGGTATTCCACTCCTGAAAAGTGGCCTGAAGTACTTGCAATGTTTACTTCATCATTGCTTGAAACTCTTGCAAAGTTTGTCTCTTCTTCAGATTCACTGGAACTATCACCACCAACTGTTATGATAAGTATAACTGTATTATCATACATGGTACTTCCACGAGAAAAATATTCATTTTCAAAGTCGATGACATGATTAGCACAGTTTTTCCATTCTTGTGGAGTTACAGAACTGAATGCTTCTTCAGCTAACTTGGCAACATTTTGACCAGAAACATTTCTTAGAGCAATTCGTTTCTTCACCATTGCCCAAACCAATTCAATGGGGTTCAGATCACAGTGATAAGGTGGTAACCTTACCACTGTGTGCCCATGTTCACGTAACAGCTCATCTATGTAGTAAATTGGTTCGGGCTTATGTTTTTTTACTAGCATCAATAACGATGGTTTCCTCAGTGTTTCATCAAATGAAATGTTGTTTTCAAGGAGCCATAATTTTATTTCATCAACTTTTGATGCAGATGTAGGAGCCTGAGAAGCAAAACATATTATAATTAAGTATTGGTTAAATTTTCATTTTGAAATTAGGTATATAACGATTTGTATAGAGAATCAATATCCTTACAATACCTTGTTTGTTATAATGGAGTGGTATGGTGCATTGTCCATTACAATTATTGAGGGCTCCATCAAATTGGGCAACAACTTTTCTGTAATCCATTTTGTGAAATTGGTAGCATTCATTTCCGAATGATAATCTTCTTGTTTATTTTTGCCCGTAAAGATCAAAAGTGCATTAGGAACAAAACCTTTGGCACTTCCTGCATGCACAATTATCCACCTTTTCCCTTTAGATATATTTTGATGGACACCAGCTATATTATTAGATTGCCAACATTTGGTGACCGTGTATGATTCATGAATGTAACTCTCATCCAGATAGATGATATTTTTTTGGAGCTCCTCGGGTAACTTTCGGTTCTCTATTATTTGTTTTAGGTAGTATTCGCGTTTTGCTGCAATTATTGGCTTTTCTATTAGTGCTGTTCTATTTGATTGACATTTTTTAAATTTAAATCCAATGGATATTAAGATTTGCCGCAGTAACTCATAGCTACCATCAAAATTAATATCCCCATAATTTTCTTAAAGTGGGCACTTCATTTTTGACTGTGTAATAAAAATGCACTTTTTGACGAATAGCACATATATCAAAATCGTCCAACTGTTTCTTGGGGCGGCCTTTTCTGTGCTTTCCGGGTGTAACAAATACTTTTTTATTTGTCTTGCCTTCATCAACTATGCGTCTAACTGTCATTTTTTTTCACTGAAAAAATAAAACGGCTTTGTAAAAAATGAAATATTATATGAAAAATATGCAAAACGATCAAAACTATGACAACGTCGTATAATTTGTAGGCTAATTACATAACCTCAAAGACATGTAAACAAAACTATTAAGTACGTTAATTAGACTTACAAACCATGAAATTTTTTAAAGATAACATTCTATTCGCTATTTTGAAAACTCAAATTAATGTTACGTACCGGTAAACTTTGCTGTTCGACCGTAAACGTCGTCCAACTCAGCGCACTGTATATTTGTTTGAAATTCGGTCATACATTGTTTAAAAACTGTAAATATTACTTTTCTCGCACCACTTCTATTTGTTTTTTACTCATTGTGAAAATAATAGTTCTACAACACGAAACACTCAAAATTTGATGAATTTAAACTTGATAAAATCAACAACAGTCTATAACGTGACAGCTGAAGTACTCAGTTTGACAGTAAGTTTAGTGTTGCCAGTTGGTTAACGTTTTAGTTCTCAAAACATTTATTACCATGCCTTTCTTGATAGATTGTAGCTTAGCGGAACGTGATTGTTGGTGACGATTAAACGAGTTAGGCAACAGCAGGTGCGACCTAACTTGGAGTGGACAACACTTGGCGTATTACGTTCAGCCTTTAGTACTGCTTGTCTAGTGAAGCCAAGGACACTAGTAAAGTTTCCTTGTCTTTTCCAAGGGAGCCAATAGGGGCATGTCTACAAAACGTTATTTTCGACTAGACTCCAATTTCCGTAAAGTCTGCACAAAACAATAACTTGTGAGGTTAGCTAGCACCTCCGCACTCGGAACATTTTAATGTGTCTGTAAAAAAATCTGCATAAAGCATAGTCACCCTATTTTGCACAAGTTCCACCACTATTTCTATCTCGCTTGGCTCGGTCTTGCCTCTATGCAAATTTGCAGAAGTACTCAGTCCTGTTTAAAATACTAAGTCCATGGGCCATCATACGTCAGCTTTGCTTAAAATGAAAGTCATTGGGTTTTCTGCGATTTTCTTAAAAAATACTACTAAAGATCTGATTAATGTAATCTGTTCCCTAAGCCTATTCCTCGAAATGGTTTACTAATTAGAGATTTTCATGAAAAAGTTTCTAGCCAATTCACTTTATAGCATGTGTGAAAAATAAATAAAAAATGTCTATGGTTAGTCCCGCCTCAAACCCCGAGAGTGTACAGGGTGCTTTAGACTTATTTTTATAATTTGTGGACGACGCGCGCCCGGCGCCGCCGCGCCGTCGCCCGCCATTTTGACTTGCTTGACTCTCGAATCTTGTCTCGTTCGTGAACTCTTGTGTTGTGTTTGCGAACTGTGCGTGTTACAGTCTATAACAAGGTCAAATCTTATTGCGAGAATTAATTGATTTAATCGGTTTATCAAGTTTCTATATACGATAAAATTGAATTTACAAATTGTTGCGTAAAATTATGGAAGGACCAAACCGCGGCTTTCGCGGTGGAGGACGTGGAGGTCCCCCTGGACCAAATCACCGAGGTCGTGGAGGATTTGATATGCGTGGCCGGTAAATATAACATCTGACACTATTACTAATTCACGTAAATTTGCCTCAGTACTTATATCATACGGCGATGGCTATACTTTGTATAGATGTGAGGTTAACTTGTGGTGCCTACTAAATCTACGAGTTATTTTTCCTAACATTATTTACTCTTATATTGTGCTCTCATGCAGTCATCCAGAACTACTTATATTTAATTTTAGTGGCGGCGGTCCCGGTATGAGAGGGCGCGGTGGGCCTCCAAGAGGCGGGCCGGGTAGAGGTGGGCCACGTGGCTTCAGAGGAGGACCTATGAGAGGTGGAGGTGGTGATAGAGGAGGTCGGGGCTTTCCACCAGGACCTCAAGGCCCTGGGCCTCATCCAGTACCTACTATAGAATCAAGAGGTCCCCCTCAAAGTGAGTGGAATTTAAGTTTATTTTATTTTTCTCCTTTTATTACCTCAATAATGTAATTTTGGCTAGAAATTTAGAATTGTTTGGCATAAATTTGGTGGAGATTTTGGTTCTAGGCGGAAGTTTAATGTTTGTGAGATGCCTACATCACTATAATATCACAAACTACATATAAATAATTTTATTGCAAACTGCAACTAAGGTAATGTAATGAAATATCTTGTAAGCAGGAGGAGGATTCAATAACCGTGGAGGCCCTGGTGGTATGAGGGGGAGAGGTGGTCGTGGCAGAGGAGATTTTGGTCAACGCGGTGACAGGGGAGGTGGTCGAGGAGGAATGCCCATGAGAGGTAATTAAAAAATGTACTAAAACTCTTTTGGTAGAAAGTTATGACAAAATTGCTACATAAAAACTTTGTTTAACAATTTATTTTATTTGAATTTATCTCCTCATTGTGACATAAACCAAACATTAAAATAGAAAAATAAAGACAGTAATAAACACATTCAATGTATTTTGCCATCAAAGATTTATATTGATGACAATTCTAGATTATCTTCTAGTATGTGTGGGAGGTAAGAAGGGGGTTGTATACCTGTAATATTATCAATACTATTAAAATTGCAGACTAGATTTTAATTACCACATATTCTGATAAGTGCTGGAGTCCTATTGTAATGTATGACTCATATGTAAAATGAAAATAGTTCTACATTGAATGATTGTTGTTTGTCGGACTTACACAGGAAGGGTTCTGTATATGCGTGTGCTCTGAGGGCCATTCTCTCAGAATTCTTTTCGTTTTGTTTCGCTTAACATACATAGCTAAGAAAAACAAAAAATATCTTCTTTTGTAGAATAAAATGTGCTACAAATTGATATTATTTGTTAATAATAATAATAATTATGTTAAAACTACAAATTTTAATATATTCTGAAATTGACTAATTGTATGTGGGTAGGGTGAGAATACTTTCATTTTTACCCACATTTATTTTTTATGTAAGTACAGTGCTAATTCTCAGTGATGTTTTAATTGCTAATGCTGGTTCAAAGTAATCACAATTTAAACACAATTTTTCTATTGCTTTCACAAAATTTCACAATTTATTTGCTATAAATATAGGATTTCAAAGAGTAACCAAAAGTTAATAGTTTTGTTATTATTAGCGTAATAAACTTTCCACGTGAGGGTCCATTTTGAATAGAGATATAGAAAATAACAATGTTTTGCTATAATCTCTTGTTTCCACAATTTTAGTTTGGGATTATCTTACATTTTGCGTAAAGACTTTTTCTTTAATGCCCTTAGTTTATCCGGTACAAGTGGACCCTCAATCCTCTATGTGTGGACTGAGGGTCCAACTTTAAATCCCATAACTCGCTTAATTGATTTTCACAAAATCTGGTTCCAACTATCACAATTCTTTGGGAATGTTCACTATATCCTGAGCATGTTTTCAAAGAATTTTGAGAGTGGCCCTCAGAGCACACGCATATGGCATATGGGTTCCTTACCATTATTTATAAAAAAAATTGTTGCTTGGGAGTAGAGAATACAATCCCGGGAACCCAAATCTCGGGATCCCGACCGTTTTCTGGCCCCGAAAATCCCGGGACTGTACTTGGCTAATCTCGGGATTTTTGGGATTGCCACAAACAAGTCTAGTTTGTATTCCGTAGTCCGTTGCGTCTTGAAAATAACCTTGCCTAGATTATTTTAATACACTACTTATAGATCTCAATCATCCAATTTGTTTAGACGATATTGATTTTGAATTGGTAAATAAAATTGTTGATGTGCTGACCCCAATTAAATTGACAGTAGAAGCAATCTGTCGGCGAGATGCTAATTTATGCACAGCTGATGCCGCTTTGAAATTTCTTATAAAACAACTGTCTAGCAAAAACTCAGCACTTGCCAAAAAAAATTAAAACATCCTTAGTGCAACGTATAAAGCAACGACGAAGTGATGATTTAACTGGCGTGTTACATTATTTACAAAATCCACGAATGGATGATGAAAATCAGTTATTATCGGATTTGGAATGGCACGACTTATTTCCAGTTCCGACACAGGCTTTAGTGAGGAAGCAAATAAAGAGTATTGTTAAAAGACTTAATAGTCGAGATAACACGGAAGAAGAAGCAAGGTCAGGATCACAAACAGGTGATGAGCTAAGGTCAGAAACCTCCCAATCCCAACCCCAATTGACATTAAAGGAAAAGTTACAGCTGGAAATTAACAAGAGTATGAAATCCCCAGATCCTGAAGTACAAGTACAAAATGAATTGGGGTTGGCAAATAGTATTAGACGTGAAATGAGCCTGTTCGAAAATGGAGGAGTTCGTGGATATCACTTAGAAACAGCATTTAAGTATCTATTGTCTATTCCTCCGACCAGCGTAGAAGCTGAACGAGCGTTTTCAGCTGCTGCTTATGTTGGCAATAGACTACGAAGCAGGCTCGGAAGTCAAACATTGGATGCTTTGATATTTCTGCGATTATATTTTCGAAATTCTAAATAGTTATTTTGTGCTGTTTTTTAATTTCTTGCAAAAGTATAGTATTTTTTGGTTTGTGTTTTTTCTTTTCTTATTATTATTCTGATTTGTGTTGTGCAAAGACATTAAAGACATTTTTTTTAATTACTCGTGTTTTTTATTTTAGCCTAATTAGAAACCACATAGTCTAATCCCGGGATAGGCCCGGGATCCCGGGAAAAGGCTTCAAAAATCCCGTAAGCCCGGGATTGAAAAACATGCTCGGGATTGTATTCTCTACTTGGGAGTCCCTTAAATATTTATTTTATTCAGGTTTTTGTATTTGTTGCTGTTATAGTGGTAACAGAAATAAATTTTTTTGACAGTTGAAATTTGACTAAAATTTCAACTGTCTATTGGTTCATGAAATACAACCGGGTGGTAGATTTAGCCTTCTTAATAAACTTAAATAAATAAACTTTACCCTTTGGGTACGGCACCTTAAAAATGAGATGTGCTAAGTGTTTCCATCTATAGCAGCCCTTATGATATCCTTTTTTACATAGGACATAGGTCACCTCCATATTTTTCCAAATTTGCCACTATCATCCAGTTGGGGGCCTGCGTAGCGCTTGATATCGTTCACCAAATGTAAAGGACCATTCAAACTGATGCGAATCGAGGCGGGATGTGGCGCGCAGGATTCGCATCAGTTCGAATAGTAAGTAAGCAAAAACTTGTGCTTAATGCTAAGTGATTAACAAGGGTTAAATAAATGTTTGGAATTTTGGAATGTATCAGGTCGCGGAGGGCGAGGTGGGCACGGGCCAGCGCCGGGCGGTCCCCCAGGGGGGTTGCCGGGCCCCGCCGCCCCCGCGCCCGCGCCGCAGGTTCCGCCCGCGCACGCCCCGCACCCTGCTGCCGGGTTCAAGCGCGGCGGCGGGCCCCCGCACGGCGGCCCCGGCGGACCCCCGAAACGAGGACGGTGAGACTAACTTGTCAACTTTTATTTTTTCAATATGTCTTTTACTTTCATAATTAGTAACAAGTAAACATTTTTGAAAAAAGTTGTTTAGTTCAGCAAGTCTAAACATATGTCATTAGTTAAGTCAGAAAATCAGGCTAAGTGAAGTGCTAGAAAAACTGCACTTCACAATGAATGAATGAATGAATGAACACTTTATTGCACCATTTACAAACAAAAGAAGCACATAGTTAAAACTAATACAACTAAATGGGTACAAAGGCGGACTTATCGCTAATGCAATTTCTTCCAGGCAACCTTAGGGTAGAAATGAGCTGCGGTAGAAAAACACTTGCATGAGCGGTGCAGAAAGCTTAAATGTACCTACATGCCTACATTAAGACGCATATAATAAACTAATTACTAGAAGTTTTCGACAACAAGCATGAAAATCACATAAAATTTAAACCCTAAGTCACACACAAGTAAACTAGCGCAGATGACATTTCTTTCTTCATCTATATAAAAAAAAAGGTCTTTATAACTACATGTTTATTCATTTATTTGTGTGTAGAAGATGACCGCGAAACTGCTCGAAGCCACAGACCACGTACTTATCAAAGAGAACTGGGTTTTTATACTATGCAAAACTCTTTATTCTGTTGATTTCTGACAACAGTTTGTTTCTGTCCGGGGCCTGAAAAACGATAACGACATTCGAAAACAAAAAATGTATGGGCTTGACATAAGCCGCGCTAAATCACGTGATCGATTTTCAAACTAATTCCGAAAGATCGCGAACACGAACGTCGTTATCGTTTTTCAAATTGTGACTTGTCTACGGGCTCAGGTTCGACGGCCCCAGAGGCGGCGGTCGGCCGCCACCGGCGAGCTACCAGCAAGCGCCCGCGCCGCATGCTCCGGCGCCGGCCAACGGATACGGACCACCTACGTAAGTCTCATTCAAGCGCCTTTTTATTGTTTTGTACGTAACTCTGGCGTTTTAAAGCCTGATGCAGAAGTCATTTGCAAACCCTTCAAATGTGCAGAAACCAGATTTGGTTAATAACAATAGAATTTTAATCGTTATGTAGTTTTTGGCAAGTGAAGAGTTTTGATATATTAGTGAGTAGCTTTAACAAAACTATGTCAAAAACCACCTCTTCGTTGAATGGTACAGAGGTAGAAAATTTAAGTGCGCGCGTAATTAAGTTAAGTAAAATAGCAATTATTCCAAAAGTGTCAATGTTAATTGGACTGTGTAAAAGTGAGTAATTATGACTGCTATTCTACCTGGTATTGTAAAATTGAAACACAAAACAGATTATAATGGCATAAACAATTTCACAATTTTATTTTGCTTGCAAGCTTGTTAGCTTAAGTTTTGCAACTGTAGGCGGTAGGCACACCAAAGGATAACAGTCCCTCATTATGATGATCTATTAACACGATAGGAATGTGCCGTCTGATACATATCTGACGCTAAACACCAATCTGATCTACCAACACATTTACAACTTTAATTATGATTTTAGTATAAAATTCTAACAGGTAACTATTTATTTGTCTCAGGCATACTGGTTACCAACCTTATGAACAACCAGCAGTAGACGCTTATGCCCAGCCTTCTTATGGCACACCCAGGTAATTTTTTTATATTTTTCAAATACATTTAATGTTTAAATTACATAATAATTAATTATAAATGATGACAAAAAATAATAATATAGGAATTGCCGTCTGACACATAAATGCAGATTACTTTTTTCTGATTTAAAATTAAATAAAAGAAGAACATAGTCTGCACCAAAAAAATTACTTAATAAAATCATTGTTTTGTCATTTGTAGTTCTTATCAAGGAAACAGTTACGCAGCACCAGCGCCGCAAGGAAACGCTGGGTATAACTCTAGTGGCTATGGCTCAAGCTATGGATATTCAACAAGTGGGCAAGGCGGATATGAAAATGACGGTTATGGGTGAGTATCGCAAATTAATTTCTTTATGGCATTTTATTAATTTTTTTCACGTCTTTTACGTGGTTATGCATGTACTATAAAATATTATCAGGATAATAGAGATGAATAGAAAATAGGCAGAGTACATTCACTAAAAACTAAAAAACTATTATGATTCTTTTGGATCTATTCCACATTATGTTCTTATCATAACAAGTGAGTAAGGTTTTACGGTACCGCCCTTTAGTCTCTGACGTAATGTTTTTAAAAGTGTTCTATAGTTCGAGTTAAAGATGTTTTCGTACATGGAATAACGAGGCCGCAGGGCAATATCCTTGTAACACGAACCTGTACACAGATATATTGCGAACATATTCAGGATGATTTTGAAACCACTGGCCAGATTCTTACAGTGACACCTTCAAACTAATCCACTTTCAAAAGAAAAAATTAGTGAAAACTGACAAAAGATTTGACCGATACAAATCGAGCGATCACCTGACTGGATTTTGTATGGGTCGATTTTTTTTTGTCAGTTTTAACTATTGTATAGATAGTATGATAGAGTCTGTTTTGACATTAAAATGTTACGCAGCGGGCACGGCGGCGGCGGCGCGGGAGACGCGGGTTACGGCTCGGCCGAGCCCGCCTACGGAGGCCCTGCCCCCGCCTACGACTCGTACTCCCAGCCCTCGTACAACTCGTACCAGCAGCCGCAACCGCAGTATAACAACAGCTATGGTGAGTACAGGGAATATTAATGTATTCTACTTCACTCGGATTGTATTAGCTCTTAGTAGTTTTCTCCAGTTTTAATCGCTGACTTTATGTGTCCATTTTAGCAGAGATGCATGTAATATAAGCTGCTAGTGTATTCAAGGTATACATAAAATAAAAATTATAACTACATGCAAAAATCAGCAAAATGAGATACCTACTAAAGGTATGCATCAATATAGGATAATATAATGGTACCATAAGAGTCGAGCTATTTATATCAAAATTAAATTACTTGTCATTGATGAATTATTTCATATATTTTATAAAAGGAACAAAAAGAACTGATGAAGACCACATACAAAATGTAATATAAAATTTTAGGTCATATGAATACCTAATAAGATGTATATGCAATGAAACTTTACAAAGATAACATACAAACAAACATTATAACATTGAAAAAATAAAATCGAAGTTTAAAATCAAATTTTGATATATTTAACAAGCTAAGTTAAAAAATAGTTTATAGGTAGTATTTGTAATATTCCTGTGAGCAGCAACTATAATTATTAGTGATATGATAATGAAGTCAAAACTATAAAATACAATACAACAACTATCAATATGATTTAAATAAGTATGTTTTAGTCATAACAACGTACAAACAGTCACCAATTACTTAATTTTTTGAAAGACAAATAATTTTAAAAGTCATATTTACAACATACTGACTATACTTAAGTCTTTATGTGTAATTCACGAACGAACTCATATGAATAAATGTAAAATGGCTCCAGAAATGACAAAGATACGGCCGACCACAATTGAATAGAGAAAGGCTAGGATTAATGATAGTGGTGAATCTCAACATTGAATAAGTTTAATAAAAACGAAATTCAATATGTGTTTCAAAAATGTACATTTTTACTACATTTAGGTCATGTATCTTGTACAGACAGAGCCTCAAGTTGTAAAACTAAAAGCCAACTTTAGCATGAAATGGGCTTTTTAGACCTTTAGACGCACAATACCACAAACAAAAAATACTAGCTCTTGTCAGATTTTTGGTATTCTGCAAAAATTTAAAATAACATTAACGGATATTTTATACATATATGTAATATGAAATACCACCTAGCCATTTCTTGGTGTTTATAAATCACAAGACCTATATATACCATAATCCTGTGTTCAGATGGGATTAGATTGAATGAAATCTCTTTCAATATGGGGGTCAGTTTTATGGTTTTATTGGACATTAACATAATAGTCAGATTTTTGAGAAGCTTTTTTCGGACCACACTTTCTTAATTATTCATAAAATAGCATGATACAATACAATTACTCTTTATTGCACCAAAAAATAAATAAAAAAATACAGAAACATATTAACAAATACCGTGAGGCACGAAGGCGGACTTATCGCCGAGGCAATCTCTTCCAGTCAACCTTAATGAAAATAGGATAAGCGAATTTAAGGATTAGAAGACTAATATTAGAAAGATGAATGGTTTAGTGCACAAATATCTCTAAATGTAATCTAAGTGTAGTGAATAGCTGTGAATAAATAAATGTATAATCCATGGATCTAAAATTTATTAGTCATCATACATGTTTATGAACTTGTGTTGTATCATTTCAGATTATTTACAGTGAAGAACTTGCTCGTTGTTAAAAACAGATGTTTCTTTCCTGCAGGCCAATTGCTCTAATTGCTAATTATTTTAACGTACTTATTAATTGCCTTTCACTCAGAAAGGCAACAACAAAAAACACTCTACCAGAAAATCACGACATATGAACGGAATTACAAAAATTTTAATTTTAATATAATTGATAAAAAATCTTATCATATTATGTTTCTGGTATTGTCCGTCGCTAGGCTTGTAAATGGAAAAATAAAATAGTTCGGCCGCTGAAAAAAATGCTTTCCTGACACCTGTCAGTTAGTCTTCAATAGCGATTGCCCATCGCAGAAGAATAACACGTTATGCTACTCTCGCATTAGTGGTAACTATTAATAGTCAATTTATGTTAAGTGAGTAAATAAATAAAATAATAACATATTTTGAGATTTTAGAGAAGAAAATTGAAATGATAGTATTAATTAGATATTTATTAAAATATTAGTTGAAAACGTTTAAAAAATCAATTTTAATCAGAATCTGATTAGCTTGAGTTGGTGTCTTCGTCTTCACCGACATGTATAATTTTATTATCAATAATGCTATCAATTCGGATAGCTCGATTGTAGTCTTCCATTATTTGTTTTTTTAACACATTTAGCCCACTCATCTTTAGTGACCTTCTCGCAGGCTTCTTTTAACAGCGTCATCATCGTATTCGTGGTAAAGGGCGGGGAAGTATTATGGCGGGCTGCAAATCCTTTTATTTGAGCCCAGATAAGCGTTATATTGGCGATGGTGGAGCCAGTTCATTTATTTATTTATTCACAGCTACTCACTACACTTACAGTTTCCCAAGACTTATAGTGAGTTAAATAAGTACAATTAGTTGGTAATTCATCTCTTTCATAACGGACATGTGCTATTTTATTATCTTTAACTATTTGATTAATTCTAGTTTTAGCATCTCTATATTTGCGTCAATTCCTTTTTTTTTGTAACCATTCCACCGATTCATGACATTGATTGGCTTGGGTAGGTGCCTTTTCTATTTGCACAGAATGGTAAGTAGCGTTGTTCATAAAGATAACAGAAGGGTAGGCCGGGCAAAAGCTCGTCCTGGAACCACTTTTTAAATGTAGCTGCATTCATTTCTTCATGATAATATATATCGTCGCGATATATAATCGTGCTTTTCGATTCTAATGCAAGTAATCCATTCTCCACAAACCCATATTTTGCAGTTCCTGCTTGACATATAATGAATCGTGCCCATCCCCTTGGCCCTAACCCTTTACCCATTGGCACTTTTGATGTTAAGGCTTGAGTATCGTCTGTTCATGAACGGGAAACTGTATGATGGGCATTTAGCCATGTTTCATCAATGATAACGACGCTATCCCAGTTTTCGATTTTTTTCGCTTCTCTTAAAAAATGTACGCGTTTCAAAATAATATCATATCTCCAACATAATCTTTCGTTTATCGGTTTTCTTATATGAAAAAGTTTAGCTTGTTAAGGTATTAATTTCTTGAATAGTAACCGTATATATGATTCCTTATTGCATCAGCGTCAAAGGTATATCTGTCACTAATTTAGTTCTACGTTTTTTCTTCGGAGTACGCAATATATTATCCGCCGTGCCCAAAGAGCCGTACTTTTCTTTATTAATATTTGTTATAGTTCGTTTGCTAACTCCAAGCGCGCCTGAGAAACGCGTTTTTGTACTTGTTCGGCTAGTACCAAGGGTCCACCATTTTGCCGCTCCCGCTCAAAGTAATCTTGCAGCTTGATGATTATTTCACAGAATGCACTTTTCAACGTTTGTTTACGTTTAGGCATTATTGCACACTAAACGTATACACACAATGCAATATAGAAAACAATCAAGTCCAATTTAGAAAGAAAAAAAAGAAACAGTCCACAACAGCAGAGTTATTAGATAAAAAACAAATCGAGTAACACTAGAGAATGTGATCTATGCACATGAAACGTCAACAGACGACTGTGATCATCACAAAATGGCGGCGCGTCACGCTTTCTGGGATGCTACTTGCCCTCGCTGATATCAATTTTTTTTAACCTATTTTTATAAAATACGAAAATTATTGTAGTTATTATCCATTACTATTAACACTTTCGCGGACAGTAACGTCTCTCGACGTAGAAAACAATTGAGTGCCATTGTTATTTTCTTGACTGTCCGTGAAAGTGTTAAATAAATAAAAATAAAAACATATTATATATGTAAAACATTAAAACGATAATTAAAAAAAAGTTACTACATATTTTGCTTACCATAATTTGTCTGTTAAATTTGTCACATCTCTACGAAAACAAAAAGCACATATAACTTTGTAACAGCATAGCATAGATTAAAAAAAAAATTGTTTTCTAATTTATTTTAAAGGAAATTTAGCACATGGCCATAACATTGATTGTCTGTTCAGGTTCACATAATAATTTGATTTTTAATAGTTAAATATTTGTGAGTAGGATTAAAATTAAAACATACATATAATTCAGGCTGGTTGACGCCGTTACAAAGTCACATGGTGAGTTCGATTACGACCTGTCAGGAATGCATTCTTTCAGCGGCCAAAGTATAGCTGTACTAAATGATTCTTAGTCCATATCTTCGACTGTTGATTAAACAATATTATGAACTGTGAAAACATTTTCATCTCGATACTTTACAAAGGTACCTATATTATTTTTTCATGTAAACATGTTTATAATTGTTTGCATTGCAGGCAGTTGGTGATCTGTTTGACTATAACAGAATGTAATCGTCCATATCCACACACAATAAATAATAGCTGGATCAATTTGTTGAAGCATTCGGATATAGAATTAAAATTAGTATGTACCTAACTTTGGGATTTAAAATTTTTCTTTAACCTGATGACAAGTATTAGGTGCAGAATAAGTGTGACTTTATTATTTTAATGACGAGCATTCAGTTGACGTTTTGTTAGCATTATAGAAATAAAATTTAGTGTTTTCGTAATTGATAATGTAATATAAAAAAATTGCTCGAGATTTTAAGTGTATTTAACTTACATACTAATTTAATCTGATGACAAAAGCCACTGTAACTATGGTATAATAATACCATATTTTAGAATAAGGACCAATTCGTAATAAAATTATGAAATACTATGTGTATAATTTATTTTACAATCATTTCATGAAATAATAAAGATGTTTTTAATGCCTATGTTAAGTTTTATATTAATCCACCTGGTACCTACATAACAAATTTCAAATATTTGAAAATGATATTTTGTTACTCATATATAGCAAAATAATGATTAATGGATTTACAGGTAATTTATTTATAATTACATAACTTACTTTATTTCTATATAGATTACTTATAAATTAATAAAGAGATTGATCTCTTTCAGGTTTGACAGTTCAATATTTAAGGAGTTATTTCAGTTGGTCCAAATAAATGTAACTAAGTAAAGAACATGATTTTTTCTTAAAAGAAAAACAGTCAAATGCAGGCTATATCCATAGGGTTGTCGAGACTTGACAAAAACACATCTGGTATATTTTAGGTGCAATATTAGACCAATGGAATAAGATGAAACAGATTATAAAAATTATCATTCGTATTGTATCATTTTGGTGTACTGTTTTGATTTAATAACCATTTCTTATCTAACAAATACTTTAGTACCTGTTTGAATTTAGTTATGACATTCATTATGATGTTCTTGCTTGACTGGCAACTAACGAGAAGAATAACAAAATATAATCTATTATAATATACCTACCTCTATTACATTATATACTACAACAGAAAATTCAAACAATATTTATTGTGGATAATTTAAATAGGTAATTTCCACATTAGATAAACTCTAGGCCAACCATTATGGTTTATAATAATGAAATTAATAGGTAACCGATTTATGAGACGATTATTAAGGTAATACCTCCATTGAGAAGCGCCAGTACAACAAGCCAGTAGAACAGTAAAGATATGTCTACATGTTGAAGATTTTATGTAACTCAAGGTAATATTATTATATTTCTTAACCATCAAAACAATTAATTGTAATAGGTGCCAAAAATGTTGGAATTCCAAATATTTTAAGTATCCCATGGCTTGCGGTCACATAATCTTTAATAAATTGATGTAAGTTACATGGTGCCTATAACATTAAACGGCCAACATAAATATGAGCCTATTGAATCAGTCAGAAAGGTAGCATTAGTTATTGATAAAAAATATATTGTGCTAACAAACAGTATAAACTGCATAATATAAGTCTCAAGAATATATATATGAAACCATAAATATGAAAACTGAAGTCAAAAAAAACCTATGTTCTGCATTTCGCATTATCATAAACATTATGCTGGACTTAGATATTACTGAATATGGTCGATAAGATTTGTTTTATAAAAATAATGTTAGGCAGGGAGTCATCATTATGTTAAATAAGCTGTTTACTCGGCCACACGTTTTAATACAAAGATCGTGTCAACTCGATTTGTATATCAGCAGAATGTTTTTTTAATTTTTTTATATTAGTGAATGTAAATAGGAAAATAATTATAAAAATTCAAATTTAATTAATCTTAATATTTACTTTACAGGCAATGGATGAAATAATTATGAAAGTTCTTTATGGTTGACATAGAAGTACTCATTCTAAATGGACATGAAAATCAAGATGATAAGTTTATTGAAGAATTAAGAATCGGCAGGTAAGCACATCTACTACCTATTTACACATACTGAAATTAATACGAATGTAACTCAATAAATTTGTTACATTATAAAGCAATAAAATAAATCATACCCCCTGGCTCGCTCAATTTATAACTTGTAGGTAAGTGGAAATGGTTGTCATTGTTTAAATTGAATTCGTTTAAATCAAGCATGAACCCCTGAAATCAATTGTTATGAAATTTTGTATACAGATAAGATTCGAAGCAACGGGGATAGGGATCAAATTAGCCATAGACCCAATATACAATGCAGGCGGAGCTACATTGTTTGTCAACTTGAAAATATTAAGACCCAAATTCACACCAAAAACTTAAAGCGCTTGATGTTGGTACAAAAGGTTCAGTAGGTTTAAAATCGCATCTCCATGCATCGAGCAATTTATCAAAACGAATTCATTTCGTGGATTCCTAGCAATTCGGTAATTCTTCTTTTTTTTGTAAAATGGACACACTTAATTTGCAATTCATCAACAATTCAGTCGGTCTAAAATCGCCACTTTGAGTAATTCATCAAAACGAATTCATTTCGTGAATTCCTCTGCAATTCTTCTTTTTTTTGGGAAATGGACACGCATCATTCGCAATTCATCAACAATTCAGTTCATTTCGTGACTCATTTGTCGTGTTAATATTGCCATAGCAATAAAATGAAAACCGGTTCTTCACAAACAAAACCGATTCATTATTTTTTATATAATTCTTGGTTATTAATGATGTTAGACGTACTGTGAAACAGGAAATTAAGATTATTGTTTATTTAACATGCGTACATTGGCATTTGCGTACGCAATAAAGAAAATAGAGACTACATGAATAATTATTTATATTAGTGGCAATAAAGTTCAGTCTAGCGATGGGCGATTGCGAGAGGATTTTTTCAATTGTTCGAACATCTCGATTGTTTTGTCGAACTTCCGATTGTTGTTGTGTTCGTCTTCGGCGCGATTTCAACTCGAATTTGTGGTTGCGAATTGTGAGTATGCACGACATTGCACGATGGCGAGAGGTTTCAGTCGATTGGTTTGAGTTATATATATTAGAACATCTCGATGACTAGACTTGGCCTTATGATTGCGATTTGCCAGTTCAAACTAAACATGCAAAGTAGCAAACTTACCCACTAACTTACTTGGGCTCGTGATAATTGAATGGGATGTTTCCTTTTTAAGTGATCATTTAAGTAAGTTGTATTCCCGTAGTACTTGTAAATAGCTTTACATAATTTGCATTCCACTAATGTCACTTTACCGTTCTCGGATTGCTTATTTAAAAAATTCTCACATTATTGATTTTTTAAAAATACGAGACATTTTGATGAATTTAAAAATTAAAAATATTTAAAAAAATAAATGCATCGCACCGTATACAATAATCGAAAAACCTCTCGATTGTTTTGTAAAACGGCGAGTCGATTGTTGACTCGATTGTATATTTTGACGACTGCAATTCTTTCGATTGTTAAAACATCCCGGAATCGCCCATCGCTAGTTCAGTCTATCATATCAGTCAATGTCAATCAAGTGCAGTCATCTGTCAACAAAAAATGGGTTTTACGGCTTCTTATTTTTTGTATCTTTTTTAGTCGCTTTTAGCCCGCGTTTAGCATCGCCATATAAAGTTAGATTCAAGAGGCTTAACTGGCACACAAACATGATACCTTATCTTATTTTTGTGATAACGTTAGTACTAGTAATGATTTTATGGTGATATGATGTTAATTCGTAAAGTCCTAGTCAAGGCGGTTGTTTTGTTTTTGTGTGATCACAGAAAATGGATTAGGTAGATAGTGCCATGTGTCGGCCAGCTGAGCCTCGTCAAGTCGAACTTTATATGGCGAGGCTTAACTTTGGCACGCAGAAGAATAATATCAGTGGGTTACCATGACCTCTTAATTCTATCCAACAAATGCGAGTAAGTGAGCGTGATGTGTGCCCTACATTACTTCCCATACAGCGCTATCGCGTCCACTCACTCGCGTTTAGACGGATTTAATATATCACGGTAGTCCCCCTATACTTCATGTTTATGAGTATCAGTTTGGTCGTTCGATTCGCACTGCGACGACGGCGACGTCCAGCTAGATGCGTCTAGAATTCCAAACTCTTACACGAGCATGTTCTAAACAAATTTCAGACAAACCATTGTTTTATACTTACGAAATAATAATTTAATACGAAACCTTATTAGTATTTGACGAATTTGAACAACAATAGGTGTTAAAAATTAGCATGACGAGTCAAAACAATTTTCAGACTTGACGAATTTTACCCTAATTCAAATTAACAAATTATTCTCACAATGTGGAGAAATTAATTGTAGATGATTGACTTAAAAGCAATCCATATTAATATTTTAAATGCGAAAGTCTGTCTATTACGCTTTCACGGCCAAACCGCTGAACGGATTTTGATGAAATTTGGTATGAATATAGTTGAAGACCCGGGGTCAAACATAGGCTACTTCTTGACGCAGGCGGAGCTGCGGGAAACGGCTAGTTCCTTATAAGTGCCATTGAACGAATTTTCATAAAAAACTGACAAACAGTATTGCACGAAATGAATTGTTCGTGCGTGATTCACTATAAGAACTCAAAATGTGGCCATTATAGGATTTGCAACGTCATTCATATTATGATCATAATATGATTCGCGCAAAGTGGCGATTGTAGACCTGCAGGATACTTTGTATGTGATTTGGCGGAACACGGTCACAGAAGGGATCTGGAAGGGATGTAATAAATAAATGAATTGAATTAATGAAACTTTATTTGCAATAAACGGGATCACTTTCGTTGACATAATGTATTTATTCCTAAAATGTTTTGGCACAACGAATTTGGCATACTTTTTTGGCATAATATTACTTGGGCATAATTGATTTTTAGCAGTATATGTACTAATGCATAATTATATTTAGGTCTAATATATTTATACATAGTTATAATTTGCACAATGTTTTTAGACATAGTGTATAGTTAAACAAAGGAAAGTTAGAAAAGACTTGCTACCAAAAAAGTAGGTTAGGTTATACTATTATGCCTTTATAAAGTTATGCTTGTAATTTTATGCTTAAATATGATTATGCTGATTTTATTTATGATTAAGACAATTATGCTAAATTTGTTGTGGTTAAAAAAAATTTGCGTAAATATCATTAGTTTAAATTTATGCAAATGGATAGTGAACCGCAATAAACATGGTACTAACGGACTACAACAGAGCGGACACTCACATAACAACCTCCCACCCGAAACAGACCGCGTAGATTTAGGGTAAATATCTAGAGCATTTATAATGCAAGGATGATACTTCGGCCCCGTAGAAACACGACCTTGCTTGATTGTCCGGGGTGTGACGGGGTTCTCAATATTATCTGTAATTCCTTTTCGTAACTCATGTTCACAAAACTGGGAGGAAAGGCTAAATTGCATTGCCAATTCCATAGCCTCGTGCAACGAATGTCAGTACTTGGACTGTTTGTAAGTCTCCAGATTATGAACTTGGGTGGGTCGGTGTATAAACAGCCTAAATATACGAATAATGGGCTGATGTACACGTTATCCGTGCCAGTTCTCTCTCTTCACCATGGCACATCCAAAGTCATGTTATGGATTTCCGAACACATGCACCCTAAATGAATTGGCTAGTAAACTTTTTCATGAAAATGTCTAATTCGTAAACCATTTCGAGGAATAGGCTTAGGGAACAGATTAAATTAATCAGATCTTTAGATAAGCAAGTATTTTTTAAGAAAATCGCCGAAAACACAATGACTTTCATTTTTTAGCAAGGTTGACGTATGACGTAGCCGGATAACTTCCGGCTATTCACATTTAATTTTTTAGGTTGGCAGCACAGCGTAGTGAATAAATATTTTTTGTTTGGTAGCGCTAACTAAACGCTTCACGTACTTGTCACCCATGTCAAATGTCATCTCTGTTCAAGTAAACATAACCTAATTACATTCATTCATACATTATAATGAAGAAGCGGTGTCCAATTATTGAAAAATCAGATGTAAACGGATGAAGAGACTGCCGTAAAGTCTAATAAACAGGCCAATATGCAATAGATACGAGAAATGGGGTACCTAAATATTTGGCGATTGTAAATAAACAAGAAACCAACTCGCGGCTAGCGGTCCATCTTGACTTTGACATTTGACACTGACATATATTTTTTAATACCTTAGTAAATTTTGCTTTCTTGCAGTTCGAAATGGCCATTATAGCTGTGTGACGTCATCACTATAAAATCTTTAAAATTACATAACAAAATAAATATAATTTTAAGAATTTTTTCGTTTAAATTGTATCTCCTAGACTATTTCGGAGATACAATTTAAACGAAAAAATTCTTAAAATTATATTTATTTTGTTATTTATTTTTAAAGATTTTATAGTGATGACGTCACGCAGCTATAATGGCCATCTCGAACTTCAAGAAAGCAAAAATTACTAAGGTATTAAAAAATATGTATGTCAATATCAAATGTCAAAGTCAAGATGGACCGCGGCCGCGAGTTGGTTTCTTGTTTGTTTACAATCGCCAAATATTTAGGTACCTACCCCATTTCTCGTATCTATTGCAGATTGGCCTGTTTAATGGACTTTACTGCCGTCTCTTCATTCGTTGACATCTGATTTTTCAATAATTTGCCACCGATTCTTCATTAAAATGTATGAATGAATGTAATGAAGGTGTAGATAGGTTATTTAAGGGTTATGTTTACTTGAACAGTGATGACATTTGACATGGATGACAAGTACGTGAAGCGCCTAATTAGCGCTACCAAACAAAAAATATTTATTCACTACCCAGTGCTACCAACTTAAAAAATTAAATGTGAATAGCCGGAAGTTATCCGGCTACGTCATACGATAACTTTGCTAAAAAATGAAAGTCATTGGGTTTTCTGCGATTTTCTTTAAAAATACTTGCTTATCTAAAGATCTGATTAATGTAATCTGTTCCTTAAGCCTATTCCTCGAAATGGTTTACGAATTAGACATTTTCATGAAAAAGTTTACTAGCCAATTGTATAATATGTGATTATGTGGGGTACACAAACCAAGTCCTTGTGAGTTTTCATCATCGAAAGACTTAGTGGAAAAATTTGGCACATGCCATTTACAAGAAAGTGTAGACAGTCTCGAACATCAATGATGTCAATTGTCTCCTGTTATAGTAGTTTATAAAACTGTTGCATAATAAGGGTTTTTACAATACGAGTGTAAGTTAAAAAAACCGAGCTGCAGGCGAGTTTTCTTATAGCGTTACACGAGTATTGTAAGACCTAATTATGTGCAGTTTCATACACTTCTTAATCTAATCTCATGAAATTAGATAAATAATTACCAATAAAAAATGGTGTAAAATTTTCTTAAATATCGCTACGTTTTCAGAATTTTTTAAAAATAAAATAATTTATAAAATGCAATCTTTGCTGATCCTGATCGAGCCCGCTTGTTGACAGCGTTCACAGATTATGAAGGACCAAGGTTTCAATATAGAAAAACTGCATCACAACCTCCTTGGTCCAGCCCAAGCTTTACCATAATGGCAAAAAAAGTTATATTATGATACAGTTGTCCATACAAGAGCTGTATCATAATTTAATTTTTTATTTTCATTTCGATGTCATGTGTACATTGAAAGTTCTTTTTTTATTTTTTTAATCTCTACATTTTAGAATGAGATAAGATAAAATATTTTTTTATTTAATATAGTCTTTATTTACTACACGTATTATTATGCTTCCCGAGAAAAACTTAAAATATAATTTATTTTCCAGATTCTGTTGAAAAATCGGCCACGACGTATGCTGTCTTCACTTCAGTGGACATGAACCATACTAAAAATCCTGTTATTTTTAATTATGATAAAGAATATATATATATATATTAATAAACATTATATTATTTCACTCGCAGTAGTTCCCGTTGAAGAAAGACCACACAAACACAACACAGATTAAAGAAACCTATGCTCATAGATTAATAACGTTTAGGTTCAAAATGTTCAAATCCCAAAATGTCCAGAGGGTGCAAAACGTCCATATCCCAGAATGTCCACCAATATACTAGTTTATGTATTTTATTTATTATCAAGTATAGTAAGATTCATTTTATTTATTTTTCACTGCGATATAACTGTTAATTACGTTTTAATTGTTTATCACTATAGGAGTTCGAGTTGGAATAAAAACCATTTAATAAAGCACAACGATCATAAAGCTATATATTACTTCCCGTACGTGTCGGTAGAACAGATATTATTTTTATAGAAAATACCCACATGATAATCTTTTAATTGGTCTCGCGCGCTCGACTAGTTATCGTCGGCGTACTAGAAAAATGCGGCAACTAAAACTACGCCGAATTTGGCGTACTCGCGGCGTACCCGCGTCAGTCACGCCGCAACGGATGAGTGAGTTGGACATCTAGATAAATTTTAAATTTAATGTAAAAGCAGAAGCAAAATGACAGTTTGCGTAGTCAAACTGTGTAAGAATAATACTAAAAGAAATAAGAAAGATACTAGTATTAAATAGTATTGTATAATTTCGAAATATGGACATAAATTACTCATGAAAATAATAAAATCCTAAAATATGGCGCGAAGTACCGCTCAGTGCTCAATGTTGCCGTGTGTTAAAAAAATCCCAAATTCCCCGAGGTTTCGATTTTGATTAATTGGATATTTTGTTTTTTAACTCCCGACCCCTAAAGAGGGATGTTATATGTTTGACTTCAAGTTTATCTGTCTGTGGTATCTATTTCTTCAATGCTGGTCTGGGAGAAAAGTAAAAACGTTGAATGTACTAGCTGCTTCTCTTCCCGCGTAGACCATACAAGCCCGTCGAGGGAGTGAGCGAAAATCGAAGAAACCGTTTATATCAGTAGTCGATGCGACTAGCAACCTATCACTATTTTGATTCCATTTTCTCTAATGCTCACCAACATATTTCATTTCATTTCATAAGTGGCCTTTAAGTAGCTGGTACCCGTCCCTACGGATAGTGTTGCCGGATAATAGTTATGTCAATTTAGTTTTTTTTTTTTTTTTCATATATTCTAGGGTATCGATTGTATATCCATTATGTATCGATATTATCGATGTAATCTAATCTATAGTATTGATTTTTGACAATTTATCAAAAATTGTCGATTAATGGATTATCAATTGAAGTACCAAGCATTTATGGTACCGGTACTATATAGATATACCGGAACTCGGCGGCGGGAGTGTACAGCGGGCATTACACAAATCATCGTCGTTTTTATCTCGTACAGAAAAAAATATTGAATTATCGAAAGTATCAATATCGATACTATCGATACCTTAGATTATATTTTCAACAATCAAAGAATCTACACAACACTACATGATATGTATGTTGTATGTCTAAGTATTTATTTATTTGTATTTAAACCCGGGTCACAACTAAAAAGGGGTCAGTAATCAATTAGCTAGTAAACTTTTTCATGAAAATGTCTTATTCGTAAACCATTTCGAGGAATAGGCTTAAGGAACAGATTACATTAATCAGATCTTTAGATAAGCAAGTATTTTTAAAGAAAATCGCAGAAAACCCAATGACTTTCATTTTTTAGCAAAATTAACGTATGACGTAGCCGGCCGGATAACTTCCGGCTATTCACATTTAATTTTTTAGGTTGGTAGCACAGGGTAGAGTAGTGAATAAACTAATTAGGCGCTTCACGTACTTGTCACCCATGTCAAATGTCATCTCTGTTCAAATAAACATAACCCATATATAACCTAAATACGTAGTATCTCTATTTAGTTTGTGAACCTAACTACATCTTCATTACATTCATTCATACATTTTATTGAAGAATCGGTGTCCAATTATTGAAAAATCAGATGTCAACGGATGAAGGGGCGGCAGTAAAGTCCAATAAACATGCCAATATGCAATAGATACGAGAAATGGGGTAGATACCTAGTTATTTGGCGATTGTAAACAAACAAGAAACCAACTCGCGGCTCGCAGTCCATCTTGACTTTGACATTTGACACTGACATACATATTTTTTAATACCTTAGTAATTTTTGCTTTCTTGCAGTCCGAGATAGCCATTATAGCTGCGTGACGTCATCACTATAAAATCTTTAAAATTAAATAACAAAATAATATTATTTTAAGAGTTTAGTAAAGGTCCCTTTTTAAAGTTTTTTTTAAACAACTCGTAAACGGTGGCTCCTAGCAAAAAAAATTGTTCTAGTCAAGTAATCTACATAAAATTCTCTACAAAAAAGGTTTTTACACATAGATTAATAATTGGTCTCGCGCGCTCGACTAGATACCGCGCTGTGAAGAAAAATCAGTTTCCAGAATGCGGCCACTTAATAGGAAAGTGTGTGTAAAATAATGTGCAAAGACGCACACTAGCGTCGATTATGGTGTTGCCAGCTACTTGACTGGTGCCCGACCAATGGGAAAATTATTAATTGCTGCGGTCTTGTTACGTATTATAAAAAGTAGCTCAGAAAAATCTTTAAAATGAAATTAAAATAAAACTGGCCAAGTGTGAGTCGGCTCGCGTGTACAGGGTTCTGTACTATTTTTTATTTTTCTCTATTTGGACCTCCTAAACAAATTTAAAATTATCTCATAGGTTTTCCTGTAATTTATGAATCGAAATTCTGGAATCGATAGTTTCGGAGATAAGGTAAGGGAAATGGTTAGTTTTTGTCTACTTTATTTTATAATTCCAATATTGAATCCTAAAATTGCAGAAATATTTTCTTTTGATTTATTATTACACAGTACAGTATGTAAAACGTTACTTTAATTTTCTATTTAGCTTGGAGCTAATTGATTACTGACCTCTTTTTAGTTGTAACCCGGGTTTAAATACAGATAAATAAATAGACATACATACACATCCTATTAATATTATAAACGCGAAAGTTTGTAAGTATTAATGGATGTTTGTTACTCTTTTACAACTAAACCGCTGAATTGATTTTCATGAAATTTGGTACGGATATAGTTCAAGACCCGGAGTCAAACATAGGCTACCTTTTGACGCAGGCGGAGCTGCGGTAAACATCTTTTACATACGAGTAGATATTATCATGGCCTTTTTCCATACAGTAGTGTTGCCGGAAAATACATTACACATCGAATAATAATCGATTCTTTGATAGTTGAAAATATAATCTAAGGAATCGATAGTGATCATATATCGATAGTATCGATATTGATACTATTGATAATATATTTCTGTAATTTTTTTCTGTATGTGTTGAATGACGATGATTTGTGTTATGCCCGCTGTACATCCCGCCGCCGAGTTCCGGTATATCTGTATAGTATCGGTGCCTGAAATGCTTGGTATTGTTGTTAATCCATTAATCGACTATTTTTCATAAATTCTCAAAAATCAATACTACAGTTTAGATTATATCGATACTACAGATACATAATCGATTACTAACCATTGATATGAACGAATACTTTTGTTGATTAAATCGATATAATTTATATCAATCCATTTCAATAATCGACTAATTGTTTGATATTGCAGTTAATAATCGATTAATTGTCAAAATTCGATTAAATTAATTATATCAATACTTTCGATATCATAGATTATTTAAAAAAAAAAAACAAATTCGATAATTCAATTATCCGGCAACAATAACCTACGGGGTACCAACCATGGAGTAATTATATAGGGGAGATGCCGTTTGAAATGGCGCAGTGACGTACTCATTGGCGCCTCGCCGACACTGCAGTGGGCGGAGCTTGTCGTTGCTCGTGCTCTATAATTGGAGCTACGGCCGAAACCAAGCACCCCGCACGTCTGCCTTCCGCCCCGTGTAGCCTCACAAACGCTTTCTTACAAAACGCTTATTAAGGCATCTCCTCTTTATAATTACTCCATGGTACCAACTACCTAAAGGCCATATTTAGAATGTTGGTCGGCGTAAAGTGGAAATGGAATCAAAATAGTGATAGGTTGCTAGTCGCATCGCCTACTGATAGGTATGGTTCTTCGATTTTCGCCCACTTCCTCGGCCGGCTTATATGGTCTGCGCGGGAAGAGAAGCAGTAGTACATTCCACGTATTTACTTTTCTCCCAGATCAGCATTAAAGAAATAAGATGTTTGTGGCGTGCGTCCACGTCTTTTAATTAAAAAGGAAGCTATAGTTTTATTAAGTTGTATAGTATTAGTATTATAAGTTTTTTATTTTAATAATTACTTGTAAATATTTTAAATAAACTGCAATACTAAAACTTGTTAATTTTAGATAATTTAACTTAAATTTTTTTATATTTTTAATGTCAACGAACAAGCGGACAAGTGTTGTTGTTTTATATAGATAGCGAATGCGATGCGCGCGCATGCATGTCAGCCGCTGCGATCGGCTCGGACGATGCGCGCGCAGCCCACGCCACGGCGATCCGTGCGTCTCGCCGGCTCGCCAGTCCGAATATCATCTTGAGACTGAACGCACGTTGCTTGCGCTCGCATTCGCGCGCTTACGTAAACTCATTTCCCGCTTGATCCGTTCCTTCACTTTTCTCACCTGTATTTTGTGCTTATCATAACCTTCTGTTAATCTTTAAGTTGTCGGTGTGCTTGTATTGTATTTGTTCTATTTAATTGTGCTGAACTTTTAATTATAGTGTTAAATTACATATTGACTTTATTGAGTTATCCCGCCTCATAGCACAATAGCCTAACACTTGTCAACCCCGCTTTATGTTAAAGACAGACAAAATTGTCAGAAAAAGTCAAAATTACAACATCTCTCTTTTGAGTCGGGAGTTAAAAAACAAAATATCTAAATAATAAAAATCGAAACCTCGGGGAATTTGGGATTATTTAATACACGGCAACATTGAGCACCGAGCGGTACTTCGCGCCATATTTTAGGGTTATATTATTTTCGTGAGTAATTTATGTCCATATTTCGAAATAATAACGATATACGAATAAGAAACTTATTGATGGTATGTAATACCAGTATATTCCTTATTTCTTTTAGTATTATTCTTACACAGTTTGACTACGCAAACTGCACATTTTGCGTCTACTTTTACATTCAATTTTATATTTATCTAGACATCCAACTCACTCATCGGTCGCGGCATGACTGACGCGGGTATGCCGCAATCATGCCGGTTTCGGCATGGTTTTAGTTGCGAATTTATGTAGTATGCCGACGGTATCTAGTCGTAGCGCAGCGGAGACCAATTATTAATCTATGGTTTTTACACTTTTTTGCTGGGATCAATATTTATCGAGCTATGAAAGAAGATAGACAAAAAAATAAATTACGTTCTTTTAAATAGGTACAGCATTTATTTAAAAAAAATCTAATTATCTGCTAAATCTAAAATATCATCATCGTCCTCGTCGTCGGCGGTGTTTTCGATGGGAGCTCCGTTAGTGCATGAGCCGGAGCATACACCACAGACACTGGAGCAAGCAATTCCTGCTTTCCGGCAGCCGCATCGCACCCCACATCCACTCGTGCATCGGTAAAATATGGTGTTCAAAATGGAGTCGGGTGCCACTAGATCGTCGGTTGTCACCGGCTATAGGATGCCATCGTCTCCTCTGGCCCTTCCCCATTGAGTAGGTGGAAGGGGGTGGCCGAGCCATTGTTGTCGTGACGTTTCACGAAATGTAAATATTGTACATAGCAACACTGGTTTCCGTTCCCTGTTCCGTGGTGTACCAACCACACGGAACTAACGACCAATCAGAATCTAGCATCTGGTCTGTACGGAAGCACGTTCTTGTACGTTTCAGTTACTATTCGCGAAGCGGTGACGCCATTCTGAGCCCTCTAAATAAATAAATAAATTATGTGTGGAGTGAGAGATTGCTGCCATCACACCTGAACAGGATTGTCAGCTAAGTGTCTTAGGATAGATTCTATATTATTCACAGCCTATTAGAATTATGCTGAAGTTATGTCGGGGCAACATGGGGAGCTGATGGTTCCCGGCCACAGATAACCCCCAATAGATTGAGTATCTTTCAATGCTTGTTCGCGTCGACAGTCACCAAACTTAGAGGAAGTACGGGGTTCGGGAGCGGTAGCTGACGTTACAATGTTGCAGGTTTAGTGATGTGACATTGAATAAAACTACCAAAACCTTATCGATTTTGTGTCACTTTTCTTGCAATCTTTATAGTATTATCAAACGCACTATAACATTGATAATCGCACATATTTTTAACCGACTTCCAATAAGGAAGAGGTTCTCAATTCTGTTTTATCTTTGTTATCTCATGTCTCCGTCATTTAGGAACGATTTGGATAATTCTTTTTGATGTGATACCTAACGGTTTATAAATCTATGAACGCCGGATACATACACGAAAAAGTGTCAGGTTCTACGTGCAAAAGAGAGCGCGGAACAAGCCATAGAGAGGCATGATCGGCCTCGATATTATTTTGCATCAATATTTTCTTATGACTACGTTATCACGTAAAATTATCGTCTCTAAGACTTTACAGACAACCAATTTTTATTTGAAAGATATAACTGACAAATTGGTCCCATAGTCATCAAAATCTATGTATATACAAGGAATTAGGGTAACTCTTTAGAATAATAAGGAGAATAGAATAAAACATGTAAACATTATTTATTAGTTTCGTTTTTAAATATTGTAGCGGGAGCGAGGTAGCATGCTCGACCGCCACAAAGGTAAGATCCTCCTGCCTGGCTAGGTGTGCACCTGGGGAATCGTATGGCTTTATCAGTGCTGCGTCGGAGGCCTCTTATATAGTCAGCCAAGTTGCGAATCCCAAGTATCGCTCAACGCCATCCAGTGGCCATGTTGCCATCCTGTAGTTGAGTCTAGTTATTCCCGTGGCGAATGTATAGAGGTCGCCACAATATTATGAAATAATTAATCCATTTTTCTTTTTTCGTCGGGCTTTTGGAAAACCTTGGAATAAATAACATAATTAAAATCTTTAATTAAATTTAATTAATAAGTCGTAATAAAAAATCGATAAAAAATTATTCTTTCAAATTGAAAGGGGTAACATCACTACGGTAAAACGTGACTTATCGAAAAAAAGGACAAACATATAGTTGACACTTGGGAAAGAAAGAGATGCTTGCAAAAGACATCAACGTTACCCCATTTTGGTACTCTAGTTCGCACTGTTGTCACATAGTTCGACCATTATAAAGTGAACTCTGCACTTAATTGTATTAAATTAATTAATAAACTTACCTGTGAAAAGTTATACCATCCTTTTGGAGATTTGATGTCTTTGATGATTTTCCGCACCATTTTATGCAACATGTACTAATTTTTACACACTCAACGAACCTAATAGATTTTTTCGGAAATTTTCACGAAACAACCTCACAGCTCTGAGTTCTGGTCGCAACTAATGAAAGGCCTTTAAGCAATTTCATTTAACTGTGCAAAAGCATATAAGTGCGGTGACCGCGGACGCCCATACAAGCGGAATCTATTGGGGGTTATCTGTGTTCCCGGCGTACCCCTTTCCAAGTTATCGGGGGTCGTGAGACGTTAGAGCTGATGAAGATTCGCTCTCAATGTATGTTACCTTAAGGTGAATGATAATGCTTTTGTAAGTTCATGGCAGAATTACTGTTACCCAGACCCCGGGGCATTGTGATGAGCTGGTTGCACTGGTTAGCCAGTGCAACGCAGTTGTGATGAGAGTGGCAATTGAATTGATGATTGGTTCTCGCGGCGTTCCCACTAGTAATTGAGCGCGCGGGACAGGTTGTTGATTGGGGTGTCACGTTTATCTTGGGGCATTGAATGGCCCAGCTGATGTATATGTTGAAATATCATGCCGCGTGCGGCATAAAGGAACTACACCGGTAACAGGAATTATTAGTGTTATTATAGCGATGTACATACATTACACAGGTCAGATCCTGAGACACTTATTGATTGAGCCCTAACCGTGAGAGACACTGGCAGCGGATCGCACCCCACAGGTATGAGTCACGATCCTTTACCATTCGCATCAGTAAATTCAGTAGTTAATAATTGTGTACAACATTCAGTGCTTTCGCCACTTAAACCATGCAATAAGCGAAGCAGAATAATACATATAAGTATATACAGGCATTATAATAGAAGTTGGCGACAATTGTTGTATCTGTGAAAGAAGTTATAAGATCAACGTAAGTACTTAGCTCAAATATATTTATACTAGAGTATTTGACAACTTTTGTGATACCTGTAGGTACACTCTCAACGAGAGCTGCTTCGAAGCTCCTCTGGTAGGAGGAAGAGTGGCCAATCTGATTTCGGCTTCATAGATGCTCTCAAAAAAGTTGTATAGCGGTATTTATTGAGATTTTGTTCCTGGGCAGGCGCTTGGTAAATTGCCAGAAATAGTTTCTCGCCGGCCTGTTCAATACTCTCAGGTGATGTTGAAACCGCACTAAAAATGTCTGAGATTTTTTCGGTCAGGTCTGGTTTAGCCGTGAACAGCTTAGCAATTCCCACTTTGCTATTTCCATGGATCGCGGAGGTGGTGTCGCATCTGGAGAAGCTATGCAGAAGAAGAATTGTCTTGGCAAATGACAGCTGTTGAAGTTGTCGCACAGAAAATAATTTGGTCTCCACTTTTCCACGCCCTGGTTACATAAAGAACACGTTGATATTTGGTGGAGCTAATCCCATGAGAAGGACTATCAAGTCGACATCCTCGCCAACTATTACAACAGTTGGATGAAAAGCAGCCTTATGCAACCCGCTTCTGACAATAGTACCATCAGCATCTCCTGATGCAAAAGTTGTTTCTCGGTGAGGAACTGAATTAGCCTTGTTTTATTCTTTTCATTGGCGAGGAAATGCTCCTGTTGAACAGTGATGATCGTATTTTCGTTACAGTTAATATCAACCGACGTTTTAGTCAGACCTCGTCGTTTCTGCTCTGCTCGTTTTGTGCTGTTGACATCACTGTAACCATCAATAACAACCATACAATTTGGACCATAATGTTTCTGTAGGTAGGTATGTAGTGGAGGAAGGTTTCCATTTCATACGGTGTACCTAGTAGGAAACCACCATCTATCACATTGGTAGTTTGGTTAACATCGAGAGCAGCGTTATTCTCTACTGGCAAAACATCGTAAAGAGATGACTTCTTCCCTTTGCGCATTCCACCCTCGTGAAACAGAGCCATGGGGAATGGGGTTAGTTCATAAGTCAAAAGGTCTGCAACATCTTCTTCATTCTTTTTTGCTATGAGAGTTCTTTGGAAAATTGTCAAAGGGTTAACAGTAACTGTCTCACCATTGATTTTAATGTTGCTGCTTATATTGGCTAGTGACAAAACTACATTCTTCTTGGACTGCTTCATGTCACTGAATTTGCTGCCAATGAAACTTTGCATCGTTTTGGTGCCAACATCTAGGGCTTGGTGGCAGTTCATTTTGGAATTCCCCAGGATGCTCGTTGACAGGGACATTAGTGAATTCAACTTTGGAAATGGGGAATGTTCATTGAACCATTCTCGAATCTTAGCACGATCTCGTGTATCTCTGTTGCCGTGATAGCCGGAAATCAACGTGCTGTTCGCCACTAGCAAAAACCACTTCGGCGAACTCCTCTAATGAGGGCGCTGCATCCCGGTGATCCGCAAAACCATTTAGTCAGGCCAGTACAGAATCAGTAATTCCTCTCCCTCGTGTCAGACCACCTGAACTTTTCATAGAACGCATGAGAGTTTGCTCTATGACCATATCCGATAATTAGAGATATTTCAACAGACTTTCTAAAATGTATGGTTAGGTTTTTAATTCGGATGTATTTACTTTAGTTTGCTACAATTGGCTAGTAAACTTTTTTACGAAAATGTCTAATTCGTAAACCATTTCGAGGAATAGGCTTAGGGAACAGATTACATTAATCAAATCTTTAGATAAGCATGTATTTTTTTAAGAAAATCGCAGAAAACCCAATGATTTTGAATGATTTTAATTTTTTAGCAAGGTGTGACGTAGCCGGACAACTTCCGGCTTTCAAATTTATTTAGGTTGGCAGCACAGGGTAGTGAATAAATATTTTTTTGTTTGTACTTCACGTACTTGTCACCCATGTCAAATGTCATCTCTGTTCAAGTAAACATAACCCATAAATTACCTGACTTCATCTTCATTACATTCATTCATACATTAATATGAAGAACCGGTGTCCGATTGATGAAAAATCTAATGTCAACGGATGAAGAGACGGCAGTAAAGTACAATAAACAGGCCAATATGCAATAGATAAATAGATACGTGGGACTTTTGGCGGGAAGCTGTTAAGAGATCGGGACTGTATTTTATTTTCCAAAATTTGTGTTTTTTTTAGTGTTTGTGCTTAATAATGGTGGATTATTATTCGCAAAGTGTTCAAGAACAAGCGTGAGTGGTGGGAAGTGATACAGTGTTCGATTTATGTGATTTCCTTGCTTGTTGCCAAAGCTCCTGGAATTCGCTAAGTGCAGTTTTTCTACCACTTCACTTAGCCTGACTCTTCTGACTCGACTTGACTTCACATAACTACTGACGTGACTTTAGACTTGAAAATCTTTTAAATTAAATAAAATAATAAATATAATTTTTATATTTTTTTATTTAAATTGTATTCCGAATTTTTTAGTTGACTAGCCAAATTTATTATTCCAAAGTATTACAATCGTTAATACTGTTTGAAAATGGTACACTGGAAAGGTGTCTATTCTGTACTGTGTTGAAATTGCAAAGGAAATGAAAAGTTTTATTTTTAACCGACTTCATTACAAGAACTATTTAGTTGGTAAACGAGTATTTGGCATTCTGATGGTAAGCGGTTACCGTAGCGTACAGACTGCAATGTCAGTTGAATTTCCAAATCGATGGCGAGGGTTGCGGTGATAGAAGAATGATAATTACCATGCAACTTTTATTAGCGGCGGTACGAAGTTTGCCGGGTCAGCTAGTTACGGATAAAATTTAGCTCAGAAAATCCTTTAAAATGAAATTAAAATAAAACTGGCCAAGTGTGAGTCGGCTAGCGTGGAGAGGGTTCTGTACGATTTTTTATTATTCTCCATTTGAACCTCCTAGACAAATTCAAAATTATCTCATAGATTTTCTTGTAATTAATGCATCGAAATTCTGGAATCGATAGTTTCGGAGTTAAGATAGGGAAATGGCCGAAATGGTTAATTTTTGTCTACTTTAATAATTCTAATATCGAATCCTAAAATTGCAACAGGAACTTTAATTTGATTTATTATTACACAGTACAGTATGTTAAACGTTAAGTACTTAAAATTTTATATTTAGCTTGGATCTAATTGATTACTGACCCCTTTTTAGTTGTGACCCGGGTTAAAAAACAAATAAAAAGACATACATACATATTATCACGGCCTTTTTCCATACAGTAATGTTGCCGGAAAATCTACTACACATCGAATAATAATCGATTCTTTGATATTTACACCCATATTCTTAAACTTTCACTCAAACTAGACTCAACCTTACTACACCTCATTGGTATGATTAGTAGTCACAAGCTTCCTTGACTTAAGATGATTTCTCATAGGAGGTGAGTAAGGTTGGTCGAGAGGTATCTTGAGGCGGCCTTGAAATGAAACAAAGTGGTTATAAATCATATACTTTATTTTATTTTTTACTCTATTCTTTTGTAATTTAAATTTTTTGTGCTTAGAATTGTTATTATAACCTATGACATTCCTCATTGGAGTTTGCTCAAGCAACCAACTAAGAATATCGTTTTGAAGGAAAGTTCGAGGACTTCCTTGAGGCGCCCTCCAATGAGTTTGAGTGAAGTACGTTCTTACGGCTATGTTTAAGAATACGGGTGTCGTGGTGACGGACGACTAATCATACCAATGAGTAGGAGTAAGGTTGAGTCGAGTTTGAAGAAACGTTTGAGATAGAGTGGGCGTTTTTTTAGTAACTGGTTGCAGCAACTAGTTACTTGGAAAATAAAAATGTAACTTGTTGCTAGAAATCGCGCAATAGGTTGTTTCAGCAACTCCAAAAAATGTCGTTTCGTCGATGATGGAAACATCGCAGCCGGCGCGGCGCGGCGATGCACGCAGTCGCGCACGTAACGACATCTATCTGACGAGTGAGAAACGATTAACTTAAAAAATAACAATGCTGTTACATTGCATATTGTCGATATATAGCCGACTGTTTATCAAAATAAAAAAAATCGTTTGTTACGTAGTGCTTTAAATTCGTTTGTTGAAAGCCAATTGGTGTTTTTAAATGTCAATAAAAAATAAAAGTTAACTTGAGTAACCGGAACAATTTTTATTCTACAATTTAATTTTTATTTTTAAACAGTCGTACCAGAAATAATTGAAAATAAACTTATAAAAAACTATTTATTTTATTTAGAACGGCAACCCATCGCCTCTTCACTTAATACTACTGACAAAATAAGGTTATATTATTCTTTTCTGTCTATTAAGAAACCTGTTGCAAAAGCAACCTATTGTCGCAACAGGTTTCATAAATAAAATGTAACTGGTTGCAACATTTCTTAAAAACAACGGTAACGCCCATCTCTAGTTTGAGAACATGGGGGAAGTCCATGGTCATAAAGTTTATGCCTTATTGGAAAAAAGTAATTTGTGTCAATGTCAGTACATACTTTCAATCAATTGTCAAATTTGTCAACAATACACAGATTTTCTCTAAGATTAAATTAAGTTTCGTTACTCGCACTACACACGCGTGTATAAATGAGACTTAAAGTTCTTTCGATAACGCTACATGTTTTTAATTTGCCCATGCACGACAACTTTCCGTGCTGTGATTCGAGTCCAACTTTTTCAGTTTGTGTTTTGTGGTTTATAAAGTTAATTATTCGTAGTTCTCCTAGTTCTAGGTAACTGATCGAAGTATTCTCAAGATTGCTAAAAAAAAGTCAGAATTAAATCTACCACCGAGTTAACACCTCAAGGAGTTGCACAACGCACTCTTTTCTTTGTGAACATTTTAATAAAAAAATATGAATGATCAAGACAAACTTCTTAAGTATTTGATCTCTGTAGAAAAACTGGGTGAAGAAATTATTTCCGACAGACGTGAAATTATCATGTTGGATAAAAGAAGAAACCACAATCGTGAAGCACTACGAAGCCTTATAAAGTCAGCACAAAGAAAGTGTTGGATTACTGTTGGTTCTGTTCTTATTAAACATGACATGGACTCTACAAAATCATTGCTAGAAGCTGATCAAAAGCAGTTAGATATAGATATAAATAAACTGCGTTGTGATCTCAAAGTAAAAGTGAATAATCTTAGGGATATGGAAATGCAACCTCCTGTACCTGGATTACTTTTAGTTCCATTGTCACAGAAAGAGACACAAGGTCTAACAAAAACTGGTTTAATGTCATAAAATAAATTTAAATTAATCTTTGTTTTATGACAATAAACTTAGTTATAATAATAATAATAAGTAGACAATAAATTTAGTATTTGCAAATAATGGCCTGTTTAAATGAGCTCCCCATTTATTTGGTGATGTTTTTGATTAATTGAGATACCAGAGGATCTTGGTAGCTAAGCACTACTACTAAGTATTGGTAGCGAATGCGCATGTCAATCAACAACATGACCCATATTGGATTGGTCCCTGTCAGTGGCATTTTCTACTTTAAACACTTTGGACACTAATGCACCACTGATCATGTTCCTGTTGGTCTAGTTTTCCATAAGCTAACGACGCAACTGGAGCCATGTTTGGTCGAAGAAGTTTTCAATTAATTGAGATAGTCAATTGACAAGTGGGCAGCCATGTGAAGAGCATCTATTGATAAAATTTATAAAGAAAGATATGTAATTATGAGAAACAGCATGGTTTTTCTTCAACATTTATAATTTTTAAGTCCTACCTTTTAGGAGTAGTAGTTGGTTGACGCCTTGCACATGTTTTTCTGAAGGGACATATCTTGGATTTCTGGTTTTACTAAGTGGTGGTCAATCAATAAAAAAAGTTTCTCAAACAACTATTCCTAAACAGGCCTGTTAATCTAATTTGATCAGGTGAGGCATATAGGCAATATTGGGCCCCCAAATAAATGGCACCCGAGCTATGCCACCTATGGATTTGTACAATGTTTTTGTGTTGTGACATTTTAAAGAGGTCTTCATTATTTATTTTTGAAAATAACATAGCATGGTATAATTAACCATCAGCTGAAGTATTAGTATTACAGGAATTATGAGGTTCACAGACAAAAAATAAGACATTGTAATTGCGCAGCCTGGATATTATTCTCTCCCCTAATAAATAAATAAATTTCTGTTATACCTACTGTGTTTTAGTGTGCGTTTCCCTACTCAGAATTTTTTATGCCAGAGTAATATGAGTACAATCTTAGATAATATCGCTCGACTCGTCGTAGCGCCGCGGAGATCAATTAATCTAAAGCTGTGTATGTGCCCTAAATAAAAAAATTGTGCTTATTATAGTTTTGGGAAAAAATTGAAAAACTGATTCCTGATGCGGTAACGTTGCTCCAGCAAGAAAATTCTAAACGATTACATAATCGAAGAAAGAAATTTCTATTCTTCCGAATTCTTACACACATTGTTACCAAGAGAGCTATTTTTGAATAGTATGACTCACGTTAAACCTGCAGTCGAATTATTTTGTTCGATATCGAACGATTTTTATTCGGCATACTTCATACATTTCAAAAATTGGGCTCCAGGGGGACGATTGCGTAACCCTAAAGATCGTCGTATATAATGGAGGTTGTTTAATTGTGTATGTAATACTCTATTTGTATGATTGTCATACATATTTTGAATATGCTTAGATACAGATTGTTTTATAGTTACCGTGTCTAATACTTAAAGCAAAAAGCTTGTAAAATAAATTGTTCACCACCAAGTTATTTGTGTTTAGCCTATTAGTATTTACCTGTGGACACTGCTTATATTAAACCCCATATATACTATGGTTGCATAATTCAGAATCAAGAAAATCATTGCAAGATGTAAAGAGGTTGCGGAATATATGAGTTGTCAGAAAAAAGAAATGTCGTAAATGTGACATTGTTAAAACAAAATAAAAATATTTCGAACTTATGGCATATAGGATTGGTCATATAAATAGAAATTATATGTCTTTGACGAAAAATTTGGTTACCGGTATTGAATTTAAAAACTTAGATTTTTGTGAACCGTGTATACCATGCATTGAAGGGAAGACATGTAAGAGTCCTTTTAAAAACAAAGGTACTAGAGCAAACGAGGTCTTGCAACTCGTTCATACTGATATTTGCGGACCGATAGAGAAGCCGTCATTCGGAGGTTCGAGATTTATTTTACTTTTTATAGATGATTTTACTAATAATAATTCATGTATATTTTTTGAAGAATAAAATCGAGACTTTTTACAAATTCCGTGAATATAAGGCAGAAGTTGAGAAAGAGACTGGCAAAATTATTAAATGTCTGCGATCTGACAATGGTGGACAATACTGTAATGCCAAACTTAAAGAATTTTTGAAGTCTGCAGGAATAAAAGACCAGACTAGTGTACCCTACACGCCGGAACAGAATTCTGTCGCTGAGAGAGCTAATCGGATGATCATAGAAAAAGCCAGAACGTTATTGTCAGAAGCCAATTTAAGTAAGAAGTATTGGGCAGAAGCTGTAAATACGTAAATACTGTTGTTTACTTAAATAACAGAAGTCCGACAAAAGCTTTGAATAACGCAGTGCCCGAAAAACTTTGGACTGGAAAAGACGTAGATGTTAGTCATCTGAGAATATTTGGATGTATTGCTTATCGTTTATTGCCAAAACAAAATAGACGCAAAATGGATATGAAAACGGAACCAATGATATTTATTGGATATCCAGATAACCAGAAACCCTTATCGTCTGATGAATCCTAAGACAGGCGAAGATGTAAAATTTTTAGAAAATGTTTTCTTAGAAAAGATTATGTTAAAGAGTCATCGGAGGTTGTTATTGATTTAAATTAAAAAAAGAGATAGCAAGACGTCCCCACCCTCTCACTTACGTCTCACTTTTGTTGTTGTTTTCGGCATCGGTTACTTTTTAATGTTCCGTAAAAAAATATTGTCAAAATGTGAACACAGTCAAGTAGCCTATTTAGGCATCATGTCTCCGGCACCTATATACATGCTCGGCACTATTTATTTTTTTACGTGACTTGGGGAGTAAAACCTTTTTTTAATTTATAAGTATCATCGATATAAAATAAAAACTAGATACACAGTTACGAAGAAACGCCAGTGAAAGTTCAAAGGGGATTGTAGCAGGTACCATACTTGCTACGGTGATTGCCTCAAATGTAAACTCACAGTAAGGAATTTAAAACACGACAGACACGTTAGTAAAAAATAAGACTGTTCTCAAACTCTGCTCAAAATCGCGTAATGGGCAACAACTACTGGCTGGGATACTTCGAGCGCGATTGTGTATCTAATTGTTTCCCTATATCGATGGCTTAGATTCGAAGAATAATAAAGGTGCACTTTAAAGTGGATGGACTTCAGGAATACCTCGGCCATGTTATATTAAATTGTCTGGTGAAAAAAAGGAGGCATCTGTTTTGTAACAGCGATTAGAAAAGTTTTAGCGAATTGTGAAGTTTTTTCTGCAGCTTCCCCATAGCTGTATAACTGTGTATGTTAATACTTTACAACTATGTTGTAGATTAGTAGTCAATTGTCAACTGACAATACACTCTCCCGAATCCCGATTAGCGCCTGTAAGTTTCTAAAGCGGATGTTAAGTTCCTATCTTATACATTTCACATGCCCGCTTAATTATAATAAGGAAGAACTTTTTTTTAAAATAGATGAAAAGACTTTAAATATTTTTTATATTTTAATTTACTAAGGTATTCTCAAATAAAAGTCATCAAATATATAATTTTCAATACGCATAGTTACATCTTTATACATGTAAATGTAAATAATATAGTACATAACAAATAAATAATAAATAGTACCAAATTTTAGGATTTATCCATTAAAATGTAGTTTGGTTGCTAATTTATAATACAAAAAATTATTCGCATGACTAATTGCCGATTTGTAGTGAAATAGGCTCAGTGGAAGAATAAAATTACATTACCTAGTGTTTCTCTTTTGATGGTTGTCAATATAATATTTTATAATTCGTAAACATGGCATTTTTGTTTAAAAAAAATACTTTTACCAATCGCTCGCACATAACATTCTTAACATTATAAACAATATAATATGGCATATGTGAATTAAAAGTTTGAAATTACATTTTCTTTAGAAATAAACATTAGCAACATAATATAAAACCTAAGCAGATTTAACTTACTTATGAATAATTGTCAATATCAAAACATTTAGCCTAGAGGTTATTGCTTAACATTATAATAATCCCTAGCAGCTTGTATTGAAATTATGTCTGTATAAAATGCGACATTGTATAATAGTGTCCTCAAATATTTTAATTTTATATAATATTTTGTTGATTGTCTTTTGAGCACTGCCACTATCACAAGTCTTTGCAGGGGCCAACCAAAGATACAATTCTGATGTATTGACTAATCTACTGGCATGTTCTTGTACATTAACATTATGTACATACAGCACGACTCATAGTAACGTACATCACAGACCGAAGGCGCGCTCAGTTTCGACCGCGCCCTGACACTACCAGTTGGCCATTCCGGGTTTGTTGAGCGTCATGAAATATATCTGACAAGACGAGCCCCCTTTGGCGGATGAGAAGAAAACTTTGTCATTGCGTTCACATAAAAACTTAAGTCGTTGTGCTTTTTTGTGCATAAACACACCATCCAAATGCCCACTTTCTACAGATCGGATTTCAATGGCCTTGTTGCCCCAACCCATGATTTGTCCAGTACCAATATAAGCAACTGATGTCGGCATTTCTCCCCACTGGAAAATAATATCACAAAAACCGTTAAACAGATAATTATTTATAATATTACACGAGAATTAACAAGGATTTCCTTTTGGTGTGAGTGTGATCGGCTTTTACAAATCAGACCGAAAGTATTATGTGAATTGGAATAAAATGCTTACAAGTTGTGTTTGATAGATAAGTCAAAAGCAATATATTTTCGGTAATTTCACTGCAAGACACATTGTCCTTTACGATGCATATCTCCAATATGATAGTTTCGAGTGTAGCATTTCAAAAGTATCTAGTTATCACGAGGGCAATAGTAATACATATTAATATATAAGTGCGAATATTACGCTGTCGGCCAAACCGCTCAACAGATTTAGTATGAATATAGTTGGAGACCTAGGGTTTAACATAGGCTACTTTTTGACGCAGGCGGAGCTGCGGAAAACAGCTAGTATTAAATAAATAACAAAAATACTTTTTAAGATTCATAAGCTTATATGCAATTTTTAACATCACATTGCCATTTACAGCCTTGTAGAGCAAAGATTACTACTTGTATATTTTTATATTATAAATTTAATACCTGTAGAACAATATTTTTGCTGACACGTCCATTTGTGTTAACGTATACTCCTTCATTATCATAGCATAAAAGCAATTGCACACCGTTAGAATTTGGAAGAGGTACAATACAATGAGGAATTATAGGGCCCTGATTCTGAAAATAAAAAAAATACTAAATTAATTTAAATCGAAAAATAAAACAATTACGTTAAAAACGAAAGATTTACTTTTCCCCCATTAGTGAGGAAACAATAGATTTCTTTTTCATTGAAGTCAACATGGAGTTTATCTTGTACCTTTAAGATTTTAGAAATGATTAACAAGCTACATCTGATGTTAAGAGGCGCAAGACATAGATTAATAATTGGTCTCGCGCGCGCTCGACTAGATACTGTGCTATGAAGAAAAATCAGTTTCCAGAATGCGGCAACTTTATATTGTAGTGTGTGTAAGACAATGTGCAAAGACAAAACGAGAAAGAGTAATTTTTTGTACTATTATTCTTACATTGCTTCGCTTCTGTTTTAAACTAAAATTTTAAATTTATCTCGACGTCCAACTCACTTATCGGTTGCGGCGTGACTGACGCGGGTATACCGCAAGTACGCGGAATTCGCGTAGTTTTAGTTGCCGCATTTGTCTAGTATTAATTTATGAGGCTAAGAGTTAAGTATACGACACGTTAGAATAGAATACCTACATGTTTTGGAATATAAATATCGTAGACAGCAGTAGTGTCCAAGTCAATAGCATGGAAACCATCAGCTGAGCCATAAATTACTTTCAGTCTTGTTCCTTCTTCAATGGTAAGATCTACTAACAGTGGCCTGCAAAAGAAAATAAACTATTTGCTTATGTTGTTAGGCTAGGATTTATGGTCAGTCAAACATTATACAAAAATAGTAAAAATTATGTGTGTGGTAGCCATACATGTTTTTAAATACTTTGTGCGATTTTTCACTTTGAATTTTGCCCCAGAATTATTAATAGTACACAGGAGCTTTTTATAAATTACCATTGAAAGATAAATGGTAGTCTCATTGCAAATATTTTTTACTCCCCTATGTTCATAAACGCAATATTTATAGCAGCTGTCGAAAAAACCCAAGAATAGCTTAACTTTTATAAAATGACGATGTTTATGACGATGTGTAGCTATATATCATCGATACAGGAAGAAACGCCAGTGAAAAAGTGTATATATATAGTAGCAGGAACTTACACGCACAAACAAATTGCTATGGTCATTGTCTCAAATGTAAACTTACTTACTTTCACAGTGAGGATGAGAATTCTAAAACAAAACTCGCACTTAATGTAAAAATAAGACTGTTCTCAAACTCTGCCCATCGAAATGGGCAGACTTTGGGCTGGAATACTTTTCGATCACGATTGTGCATCTAGTTGTTATCCTATATCGATGCAACGGAAGCAAGAAAAATGTGCGGATTGTGGCAGCATTTTTGTCAGTAACAGTCTATTGATATCTAGTAGTAGTCTATACATTGTCAATATCAAGTTAATTCGAAAATGTGTTTGTAAAGGTCTAGGGTCTGTTCTGTATTACCTGTGTTGCAACACTCCGAAGTTCTTAAAGGCCATAAATTTGTGATATGGTTTAGGCGCCCATGCATAGATCTCAATGGAATCCTTTAAAGCGATTACGAGAAACTTGATCCTTTCGTATTTCACAATTCGGAAGTGGACCGCGCCTTGGAGTTCACCCACGTTAATCCAACCATTTCTCCTTTCTGCTTGCTGCAAAATATATATTTTTAAGTACAATATATGTATGAATCGGCTGCCACTATGACTAGACTCCTCAAGAATTATCTTGTTGGTATAAAGAAATAATAATAAGTAATATATGCATAATTCACACAAATTGAGCTAGCCCCAAAGTAAGTTCGAGACTTGTGCAAAAAGATACTGACTCAATTATGTAGATAAATTAAAGCAAAGACAATTTATAAAGGGTCATTTTCCAACTTGCTCAGACTAGGGATCGAACCCAGAACCTGCAGAGTAGCGAACTAGTGTGTCAACCATTACGCCATAGAGATTGTCATTAATAATTCGCCACTATACTTTACGAGACCCACAGGAAGATATGGGTCTGCTGTGTGGTTCCCGGCTACAGGTTCTACTAGTCAAGAAACATTTTTTTCAATAGTAATGCTGGTAATAATGGTCATTCTGTCCAAACTGTTCAGCACCTCCTGACGGGCCCAGCTTGCCCTGTGAGCTGTACAAAGTTAACCTTATGTCGGCCACGGAAAGTGCAACGGAAGTTGCGCGTTTCTGGAGTTACAAAATATATTACATTTTTGTGCACTTATATTGTTTACAATGCTGTCAGTATACATACATCACTCAGTCCATCAGTGCGCAGAATCTTTGACTTGAGCCAGCTGAGATAATACACGCGAACTCTGTTTTTCTTCCCAGAAACTGTTACGAGAATGTTTTGTCCTTCTAACACTTCCATCTGTTGGAAGCGGCGTCGTGAGATCAATTGATAAACTTTGCCCTGACCCGAACGGTCAAGGAGCATCAAACCATTCTCTGTGCCGATCAGTAAATTTACTCCTGTAACAAATTAACGCTAAATGAAATAAGTAGTGCTGCACAGTCTGCTCTTACATATTTCATTTAAGTACGATCCGATTTATTCGTTTTAAAAACTACGAGCTATCGACTTTAAGCATATCTCCTATCACTCGTCGATTGACTGCAAGACATTCCTATGTGGGATAAGTCTGCCTTTGTACTTTTGTTTTTGTTATGGTTTTATATGTTTATTACTTGTGTTTTGTTCAGCAAAGACATAGACAAACAACACAAAAGCTATTGACTGTTTTTGGCATTAATCATGCATCATGTTCAATTGTATTGAAGTACTTTCAGAGAGTTTTCAATCAGTGTGTTAATTTTTTTACCACCAGACGGCGCTAGTGAAACACCTCTGGTTCAGGCGGCTATGAAATGTACAAAGCTGTCAGTAACAACAACTAATAGAAACTGTTAAATTGTTAACCAATCTTGATCACGTATTTTTATTGTATTGTATATCATCCGACATCTCGGTACTGACATCGGTAAGTATAAATTTTTTACATTCCTTTACCGACCCTGTTTTGTAACGTGTTTGCCTATCACCTAACATTTAACAAAAATAAGGGCGTTGTTTAACTACGAAAACATGTCATCCGCGGTCGATGAAAAACATCCCCGCAAAACTTTTGATTGCGGTTTCCGAACAATGAGGTTGTCTTGTGCGTCTTCTGTCCGAAGTCATTTTGACGAGAGTGGATGATGTTGGAAATGTTTTGCTAATATGTTATCTTTTGGCGCAGGAGATGGGGCTTAATTAAGGTCGTATTTCTACCTACAACAAAACTTCTGCAATAAATCTTGCACAGTATGTTTTGCGCATGTTTTTATGTTGTATAGCTTGACCACAACCGCTGTACCGCGCCTGAGGAATGCGAGCGGCGAGACGGGGGCTGAAGTGTCAGACGCACATGAGATAAAATATTTAAAAACCGGCCAAGTGCGAATCGGACTCGCGCACCGAGGGTTCCGTACAAACCTGTAGGTATATAAGTAAAAGATCACCCATCACGACAATCATGAATTTCAATTTAATACCTCTACGCGTTCACGAGGAAAGGGGAAGAAAGTTTTAAATTATTATATGATGTTACTAAAAATTTACGGTTTTCGCAATTTTTCCTTTATCTGTGCTATATAAGACTTTGCTTTGTATCAAATTTCAAAATTCTGAGTTCACTGGAAGTACTCTATAGAGGTTTTGATTCCCTTGTGAGTGTCGAAAATTTTGATATACCCAGTATCACTTTCACAGTAAATACGAATTTACACCTCTTAATTAAGCTAAAATCTATCGAGCCGTTCAGGCTGCAGAGTGTGCCAAACAATTATACATACATGCTCTCATACAGTTTCAAAAAATTTTAATTCGATATCGTAAGATCTGTCTGGCACTACGAATCTCATGGTCATTTCCCACCTCTCCGCGCATACCTAAGGCGCGGTACAGCGGCTGCGGTCAAACTATAGGACATTTCTTACACGTGGTATTTGTTAATGTGTTTCTGTAAGGTTTCCTTTTTTGGCGCAACAAAGAGTAATCGTATTGTATTATAATATAGACCAACACTAACCCCACAAGGCGGCGCAGAGAATCTCCGAGTTGAACCGCTTCTTGTACTTGCGTATCTCGGGCGTGTCGGAGCACAGGTCGTGTCCCGAAGGCGTGACGTTGACGTTGACGTGACTCTCGCGACGCGACGCGTTGCCCGAGCCGCCCGTGCCGCTGCTGCCCGTCGTACCAGCTCCGAACCCGAACGCCAGGAACGAGCGCTGCTTCTGTTGCAGAGGGAGGAACTGTTGCGAGCCTACTGAAGACCCGGACGGAGAGTGCTGCAGCGCGAGAGGCGAGCCCGCGTGAGCCACGAACGACTTGGACGGCGTCGACTGCGCGGAGGACGGGGGCGGGGGCGGGGGCGGGTGGTGGTGGTGCGGGAGGGGGGTGCCGCCGGCAATCGCTTGCCGATACTGCAACAGAAACGATTTCTTTTTGTATTCAATACTGCAACTTGATTTTTCTACGAATACAAATAGTTTACGAATTTGTTTAGATCATTCTCAATAGAAACAAAGTTTTTTTTTTAACATTGTGCCTGGCCCAAACCTGGCCTGGTATTTGCTGAGAGAACAGCCAAATGATAGATATTTATGATTTCGAATTAAGCATTTTGTTCATTAGTAACATAAATGTGTAATAGATAGCACTAGATAATTTATAGATGGACATGAACTATTTTTTACTAAAATGATAAAACTCATGTGACATTCAAAACCAAGATTTTAATTAACATAATAATACAAATATTTGTTAGTCAAGTAAGTCCATCTCCCAAGGATTAGTGCTCATATCAAATACGTTGGAAAGTTATTTGCTTGATTTTTATTATCTACAAACTTATGAATATATTAAATATGATGGATGTATGACACAGTGATATGTAGAATGAGAGCAAGCGATTGATTATACGCATTCACTTGGAAAGCATTGATAACTAAATGATCAGCGAAATGTTTATTTATAGAAACAGTGTACCGCCCTCGGTTATGTACTTATATCATGCTAATGCTACATTTGCGTTATCATTAGCGACTACAGTAAACTGCGACATAATTCTTGCGCTTACTCCATATGCTACAATTTTATCGAGTTTAGTATGAGAACCAGTCTCGAATTTAATCTGGAATCCTCATATTATATGTAACTAACAACACTAACATTATACTAAAATATCAGTATAACATTGTAAAAAAATAAACCTTTATGGGCGAATTACATTAGATATGGTTCCTTATTACTATGATAATCTATCACAAACTACATAATTGATTAATGTAGACTAGGTACCTAAATTCAATCAATTATTGAAGGATAAATCTACCCACTACACTAAACTATTCTTTTTTACTGGTTTTGATAACAAAAAGTAGTTCAATAAAATCACAGGAACAATATTCAAACATAATTTAGCATTAATATTTTATTCTTATTTCTATTTTATTGTCCTATTATGCTAAAATTCCCTGATATAACTATCTCCATAACTAAACGCCATTATATACGATCTAGGCATGGTTACAAAGCCTTCTCAATTCTACCTAAAGCCGAAATACGATGATCCAACAATTCCATAAAAGTGTAAGCATCTAGGAATGCATAAATACGAAGAGATGATACATGTCTAACTTAACAAACAACAGGCTATGAAAACCTTTACAAGCTTTTCGTGTTGCGTCAGTACTTACACGGGACAACGGGGACTGCGAGCCGGGCGATGCTCGGGCTCCGGGATGTTTGCATGAGCGACAACGATTCACATTAATACGATAAACCAAAAGCGACACCACACGTGATACAAGGAGGCTTCCATTACTAAGCTTGTTTAATGTTTAAATAATAGGGAACGGCTAACCGTTAATTTGAGTGATATCCATTTAATACACACCATCGAATTTAGGTATATTTACTTTCAATCATTGGATTTTAGTGTGTTAAACTTGTATCGGAAACCCCTTATTATGTTAAATGATAAATCGATATTTCCATAAAATAACAAATTAAAGCTGTTTAACCTGTTATATTCCACATTGATATATAAAGCACGCGTCGCGTTCAAATTGGAATGTCATGTTTTGTTGAATATATAAAATGATGTAATTAATCCCAGTTTAAATTATAAGTATCCTGCAAAACTCTTGTTATGAGCCCATATCGAACGCTGACTAATAAATCGGGAATCATAGTTTCTTACTATGATTTTGAATGTGATCATCAATTAAAAACTGTTGAGCCAGACTCGAAAGCCAAATATGAGCAACTAACCTACCTCCATTCATTTTCCCGTGAGACGTAATGTAAACATGTCGCAGAAAGGTCACTTAATACAGGTAATTTGAATGAAATCTGATATAGCCATAAAATACTTACAAATGTTGTGGTTCCCAAACATTTAAAAAAAGTTATATAGCGCTGATTTGACAGATAATGCAATAGTACCGTGTTGCATCGCGTTGGTAAAAACAACAGAATTATTAGATATCATTTTTTACATTTAGTCTCACACAGTAAAACAAAATATTTTAAATTTAATGTCTCAGATTATAAAAATGATAGTGTGTAAGTGTAAACGGTACGTTACCTCCTCGCTGGTAGACTTGTCGTGTCGCGGCGGTGTGGTGGGCTGGCCAGCCTGACTCAGCAAATCTGGTAGTACTGAGCTGGTGCGAGCGCCGCTGCCATCGTTGGTGCCGCTTGACCGACCCTTTATAACATAACCCATCATACTTTATACAGAACTACTTTTAAAAACAGTATTACAGCCAAACTGTTGTATTTTATTATTGAAGTTAGACAAATTGTTTAGCAGTTTTACTATTTTCTCTTTTTTTTAATTTAATTCTATTGAAATACAAACTATACATCACAGATTGGTAATTAATTTATTTACTCAATAGTTAATAAGTAGCAATTTTGTAGTAAAATGTTAAATAATGTCAATAGAGCGTGACAAACACAAACACTGGCAGCCAACATGCAAACACATCCACAAATCTGTTCGTTTTTCTCATAGCTTGTGATAACATATTTCGTTAGGCGTTCATTCCCAAAATTGTTAAGTTTTCAAGTGTTCCTGGCACGATATCCTCAGAATCCTGTATCTGCTGGCAGGAAGACGGTATTCACGGTATCTCATAAATATGAAGATGGAAACTTGCTGTGTTATTGTCATTATCAGTTAGTAGTAAAGCTGTCAAGTTGTGTTAATAAAGAGATGTCAATTGACAAAAATAAATAATAATAACTGGGGGTTTTGGAAAAGTATGGATTATATGGAGTATATAAAACTAACCAAGATTCTTCTCTACTATAAATCTAAAAAAATCACGCCAAAATGTAAGACGTGTGAGCAATGTTACGATTGCATTAAAACAATATTATTAAATAAGTACATACAATAAGACCAACCCAAAGCCTTATACTAAACATAATAAACATATTTTAGTAATTTATGTATTAAAAAAATAGTACACATTTTACTTATAATAACAATATGCGAACCATTCCCACACAAGTGTTATGTACGATACGAACCCACTACAAGTACAAAGTAACAGCAGCCTTTTAATAATTTATTTTGAAGCAAATTTAATTTTAAATGTTAGTCATAACAAATGTTAGAAAATATAACCCTCATACCAAATGTAAGTATAAAAATATTAATGGAAACCATCCTGTCAGGGAGCAATTTACCTGATCCTGTGCGAGTACCGCTTCCTGCCCACTCGACATTAGCTCTGTGTGTCGGTTATACAGGGAATTTCGTCGAAATACTATATCTGATTCAGTCTTTTCTCTGCGAGGCCTCATCATATTAGCTGCGTCGGCCGAGGCTACCATTTGGCTGTTACTATCAAACGTGTTTGCGGTGAGGTCCGGAGTGCCCGCCTTCTCGAACGAGGCGCCACTGCTGAAGCAAATGCTGGTCGCTGGAGAGTCGCTGTTGACGCTGCTCTGCCGGCTCATGCCGTTGCTTTGCTCGCTATCTTGTCTAATTAAAGCTGCTACATTTTTCAAAGCCTCTACAGAACTAGTAGGTGCAGTCTTTTTGTCGTTTGCTTTCTTGCCAGTATCTTTCTTTTCATTTTTTTTGACTTCTCCTTGAGCGGACATTTTCAAACTGTCACTCATTTTAACGAAATCTGTCAGGATAGGTTCTCCCGTAGCCGATGCTTTTGTGTTCTGTTTGCGCGAGTTGTTGAAAAACCCACTGGATCTTAATTGCTTGCTCGGCCCTATTGCATTATCATGTTTAGGAAAGTAAATAGCCGAGTGTCGCGTGCTTGGTAATGGAAAAAAATCAGAGTTTTCTCTTCTGAATCCTCTAAAAAATCTATTTGGAGAATTCATCTCTGAATCTTGTTCCTTCTTGTATTTTAGAATATCAGATAACTTGTCTTGAGTTGATTTTTCACTAGGTTTCTGAAACAACTGTTTGTGTCGAGATGGAGGTGTGGCGATCGCTTTGTATTTCGCCCAAGCTTCCTCCATTTCCAGTCTTGACTGAGATTGAATTTGGGCCCGTTTTTGTTCCGTCTCCTTTGATTTTTCTCGTTTGTCCTCTTTGTTCTCGCTACTTTTCGAAGGGAAGAATCTAGCGAAATCCCAATCCTTGAGTAGAACAGCTTCATCGACTTCGGACTGCCTTTTATCGTGTTCAGAGTTTTCCCTCTGGTGTTTTTCAAACATGTCCGATACAAAAAGTACACATAAATAATAAGAAAACAAAAAAAATAATATAAACAATAAGTGCTCACTAATCTTACTTTGGCGTGAAAATCATTGAAACTACCTTACCCAACTCTTAACGTTTTATTTAGAAAAGTTATGTACATAAAATGCTTCTGCGACCAAGTATCGGTAACAGAGTTCATTAATAAATAGCAGAGATCCCGTGTAACGAGGTGTACAGGTACAGTTAACACAAGTGTGGTGGTGGTGGTGGTGTGTGTGTGTGTGCGTGTGTGTGTGTACTCACCCGTTTCATGACGAGCGTGCGGTCTGCGTGTGCGTCGTCGTCGTCGGGCGTGGGCGGCAGTGGGCGAGTGGGCGCCGCGCCTTGCTCCGCCACCGCGCCGAGCCCCGGCCTGTAGCAAAACTCAGGACTGACAAGCCAAACGAACAGAACGGGACGGGACGGGGCGAACATAATGTACAAGCGATGTAATGAGCAAATCATACCAAACATAATGAGTGCGGTTAATATCACTGGCTGTTGACTTTTGGTGGATGATCATAAAAAAAAAATAATAGGCGTAATAGTTTTAAAGATGTGAGGCGAGATGATGGAGGACTAGGTAGGTAATTACAAATAAGTACAATTATAATATTTGTGACACAATAGCATAGATCGTTAGCTTGTTGTGTTTTTGATAATGGATTAATAAGGCTATGTTAAAAAAAGGTATAAGAAATGGTACAGCATTAAAAATAAGATATTTTTACTAATCTGACAACAAAGATGGCGGAATATTGTGATATGTGAAATAATGATTTAAATGGTAGAATCCGTGGCAAGAAGCTACTATGTCAATTAAATGATTGACTTAGGCCCGGTTTCCACCAGAGCGGAGAGTTTTTGGCAATTTTTATCATTGTTTGGACTAGTATGTGGCTACTGTCGTTAGCCTCCTCCAAATCCTCAGCCGTACAGGAGACTGGGCAATTGGGGCATTCCAATAGGATGCCCATAAACTGGAGAGCCCCGCAATCGCACAGGAAATCGCTCGAAGAGCCCCAACTCACTCTATTTTCGTGGCATCTCCCGACGCAAGCTCGGAGTCTATTTAAAGACCTCCAAATTGGGCAGAGGAGATCACCACCGGGAAGTGGGCCGTTTAATTATTTCCCCCCTTAATAACACTGGTTGATATAGAAGACTTACAGAGGTTTGGGCGGGTCGCTGGCGAGCAGTGTGCCGTCATTGCGCACGCGGCCTCCGCTTTCTTCGGCCTCGGAGTCGCTGTCCGAGTCGTCGAATGTCGGCTCTGGAGCATTCCTCTCTACTGGCGGGCCTGATAAATGATGGTTTAATGTTAATTTTCACATAAAACAACGATTGATGACGATAATTCAAAGTCTAAAATCGACAACGGATATCTTTTCCACAGATTCAAGTTTTACAGACGTAGTCGAAAGGAGCGTCCAAACTATCAGTTTCACCAACAAATCGCTCTTACCACGCACACATGCATAAGACTATTTTCGAGCTTCACTATCAATTCAACAACCGTCCGTCTGTATTTGTTTTTAAGTCTGAGGTCTTTCACAAAACAATACGATTCATTGAAGTGATAACAAACAAACCTTGTCCGTTAGTAGGTGCCCGCGGGGGCCGATTAGGCGGTTCATTTCCGGACACCGCGCCCAGCTCGTTAAGTTGCGCGGCCAATTTATCTAAGTCCTGCAACAATCACACATTTTTGTCATTTTTATGTAGTTCAGTATGCTATATCAATATATGTGCAAAAATAAAAAGGACATCAGCTACCAAATATGCAGAAGTACATGTGTTTTATGTAAATGAACATCCACGAGAACAAATTATAAAGATAAAAAAAAAACTTTCGGAATTAGAAACATTTCATTAATATAATGATTTCTTATAATTAATTCATTAATATTTTCAAATATCGTTAGTCAATATCTTTATAGCCAAAAATTTATATAATATTTTCGGATTTAATATTTAGAAGAGCAATCTTATCAACAACTTTTTTATGGCACTCCAGCTTAAATTGGCTCATACGTTTATGAGTCTAATACTCGGCAAATATGACGAAAAAAAAGAAACGAAAGTAAAAAAAAAAACGAAACAATAACAGAATACCCACCTCTGGCCTTCGCGGCGGAAGCTGCAGTTGTAGTTATAATGGTGCAAATAAAGTATACAGCGTGACATGGAAATAAAAGAAATAGCAAATAAAATAATGACGTACGACAACAAAGTAGAAAATATTGTAAAATTAAACACTCAAATTATCGTCTTTGGACGTTAGATATCGATAGAGAAAGACGCAAAGCTCTATTTTAGGTAACATGGCCTTAACAAATGTTTCTGAATACGAGGGTTAGATCTCAATAAGGCTCACAATAAAGTTGTATTTATTGAATAACATACCATTGGTTTGAACATGTGAGATCCACGTTGCGGAGGCTGCGGACCGCTGGCGGGCGGCGTGCCGTTGTTGGAGCCCGAGCTGTTTGAAGAGCCCGAAGACTTAGGCGTCGGAGGCAGTGGTCTATATCATACAATTTAAACATCAATCATTTGTTCTTAGGTAATGATATTTTTTTTTTACTAAAATACAAAATACGGTTTCAATTGGGCTCAAGTATAATTAGTAAGTTAGTGAAAACATATTGTGACAAATAGTTTGCTTTACCTGTATCTATTAGGCTGTTGCACCTGTGGGTCCGGTACAACAATCAGTCTTTGAGGTATGGAAGGCCTCGCCGGCGGGCCAGGTTCTACAGCAGATACAAAAATAGTTAGAAAAACATCAATCTGTGAGTGGTCAAATATAGGCAGTTTGTTAATAAAATGTTAGTCACCTGGTATTTCTTCACGCTCCTCGCGTTTACTGTTGCGTTTCGGCGGCGGCTGAGGCTGAGAGGCTTCAGGAGCTCTGCTTTATTAAGAAAATGTGTTAATTTAAAAACATAGTTAATGAGGTAGGTACAGTACGCGCAAAATAACTTGGCAGGCTCTAATCTTCGCGCAGAACGCTGCGCAGTAGAAGAATACAGAATCGCGGGCGGCAATTACCCAGCAGTCGTCTCACTTTGACGCGTACGGTATATACGCATACGTCACTGTGCGTGTATGTACGCTGCGCGAAATGTCACTTGCAGCCTCAGAGCTGCCAAGTAATTTTGCGCGATCTGTAGCTGTAAGTAAGGTTTGTATGTCATACCTGCACTCTTGTATTTGCTGGAAGTTGCGTCGCAGCGTGTCCCCGCCCTGGTGCGCGGCGGCGTTGTGTACGATGGAGGACGGCTCCCCGGCGACCGCGTTCTCCTCTTCTTCACCCTCGGACCCTGAGTACTTGTAGTCCTCTCGCACTGAGTTATCCTGCTTTCTCTTCTTACACCTGTCTATATGATCCTTCAGCTGAATTCTTACCTGACGTTCTGTAGGCTGATCCCTGGAATTTACAAATTAGGCTTAAATAATTTTTGATGAATGTGAAAATGGAATTCGACTGGAATATCTATCTAATGCATAAATTATATTGACAGCTAAAAAAATAAAGCAATATGTATATTCTAAGGTTCCTCCTAGACTACTACTACTTCCACTAAGAGTTAGAAAAAAATAATAAAAAATCAAACCTTATGAATGGATGTTTCAGCAGTTGTTCAGTGTAAGGACGCTGATGATAGTCTTTTACAAGAACAGTCTCAATAAAACTGTGGAATTTCTTAGTCCACTTCTTAGCCTTTAAGCGCGGAGGTGGATTTCTGTAACATAAGTGACAATTAGCTTGTAGTCAACTTTATGTATGTATGTAAATAAACAATAGTTTAAAATTTTTATGAACCTGGGAATCAGGAAGAGAGCTCTCATGGGATGCAGATCACAGAGTGGAGGCTGGCTCTCGGCCATCTCGAGTGCTGTAATGCCCAGCGACCAGAGGTCAGACCTATTGTCATAGGTCGCATCTGGATTTTCATCGCACGCGATTACTTCGGGCGCCATCCAATAAGGGGTTCCTATGAATGTGTTCCTCCTTCCGATAGTTCTGTCCAGTTGTGCAGAAACGCCAAAATCCACTGTTCAAGTAAAATATAAAAAAAAAATTAAAAAAACCTCAAACAAAGTTTGGGGTAAAATTAAATATTGAGATAACATAATGGTGCTGTCTACTATGAGTTATTAAGTTGCTATCCATATCTGTCTACAACTAACTTGTTATAAAACACATAAAGTATGTAAACACAAATATTTTATTGTTAGTGTATACATTTTTTATAAATAAAATTATTAGAAAATGATACAAAAAAATCAAAAACATTAATTAACCCCTTCATGAGTTTCCAGGTTACTCCTCAGTTCTGAGGAGCCACCTATAAATGACCATAACTTTTAATATATTTTACTACATATTCCAAAATTACAGCTAAATAATTATTTCATCACCTACTAAATAGCACAATATGTTTCAATTCTTTCAAAATCTGATGTGGCTCTTCAATCCTTACAGACATCTGTTATTTATATACTAAATTACGAAGAGAGGGAGTGGTCTATTCTTAATCCAATAATACATTAAAAATCTTTTGTTATTTATACCTCTCATTAAAAAAAATATGCAATATATATGCCTGCACTTTCTCTAGTAAAACTTGACTAATGCTTATCATCAGTCATTAATGATTAATGTACAAGATTGATGGAACTAATTACCGAGTTTAACTTCAGCATTATCTGTGAGCAACACATTCTGCCCTTTAATATCTCTGTGTATAACTTTGTTGGTGTGTAAATAGCTGAGCCCTCTCAGTATTTCTCTACATATATAAGATATCCATTCTTCTTTCAATGACTGTCCTTTTGTTGACTTCACCAAATCTGTCACAGATCCTGAAATAACATAATTATTTAATACCAATTACATTTATTATTTGTTTTCCCATTGCACCATAGAAAATACAATATCATGTTGTGACAAACAGTTGAAAAGTCAGGTCAACAAAGTCTGCTTTTTGCTGCAATGCGAGTAGGACATTTGTATGTAAAACATAAATTAAATATATATTGCTAGGTAGAGCCACAAGGTTAGATAATAAAAACAAATTAGAAAATAAATGTAATTTTTAAAGAAAACTACATACCAGCACCACAGTACTCCATGACTAGCCAGAGCTGGTCATCTTTCCCAGGTGGACTCTTTTTAATAAATGCACCATAATATGTTGCAATATTACGATGATTAGAGTACTTTTTGAGAACATTTATCTCAAGCTTGATTTCTTCCTCTTCATCTTGTGTGACATCCATAACCTTGATGGCAGCAAGCTGACCTGTTTTTGTGTGACGTCCCTACAATTTACATAAATGGAAGTTAAATCCGTAGGATATGCATGAATGATTGAATTATGCAAAAACTAGTTTCACTTTCCATACATGCATTAATTTATATACAGAATGTGCAGTCAAATCTTTTTATTTCTGCAAAAGCTAGTCAAAACAGAACTGGAAATGACTCTTTTCATTAGTTTACCACACATCCAATTTTTTATGGCATTGTTAAAAATAATAATGTTTGTTGTTCAGCATCTGTTAAGAACACTAATAACAATATAACAAAAAAATAAACTGTCTTTTTTATTTGCATTCCTGTGAAATAAAACACAAAACAAAGTAGAGGTTAGTTTTACAGTAAATTTTTGTATAAAAATTTAAATGTAAGTGGGTAAAAACGGTTCGACAATGCAGAAATAATGAAAATGTCTTCGACTAAATTTTTTTACGATACATTTAAATATTCCATTCTAATTATAGAAATAATTCTGTCTCTCAGTTATCATAGCATAGTTGTCTGGAAAGGCCACTTATCTATACTAATACTAGTTGTTTGCCCCGAACACAGACTTCGCAAATTTTACTCAATAAAGTTTAGCCACAAAAATAAATATAAAACTCCCAATCATTTAGTGGGGCCATATTTAAGATATTCTGAACCCAAAAGTTTCATACACCAGGAAGAGATTCATTGTAATACTGTGTCAGATGCCCTTAAGCATTCTGAAAAATCTGACAGTGTCAGCCACTAAAACACCTCTGACCACATTCTGTGTCTTGGTTATCATAGCATAGTTGTCTGGAAAGGCCACTTATCTATATATCACTAATATTATAAAGTTGAAGTTGGTTTGTTAGTTTGAATGCGCTAATCTCAGGAAATAGTGGTCCAATTCGAAAAATCCTTTCAGTTTTGGTTAGCCTATTTATCAAGGAATGCTATAGGCCTGGACGAAGTCGGGCGGGAAGTAACTCATGTTTTTAGTGTCCAGACAACCCAGTGATGAGGGACAAATACCAGATGTTGCAGAATATTTCATATAAGTCCAAGGACTAGTTATGTTAAAACATAATGAACTGAACATGAACAACAAATTGAAACATAATGGTAATATTTTGTTTATAAAATATCTTAGTAAATGTAACTTTTATAAGTTACCATTAAAATTTTCTTTAGTGGTAATTCCATAAAAATGGTTGATACCATGACAATGTGCACTAATTGACATTTATAGCATGAACTATACAATTCAACAACTTTCATTGGGACTTATTAAGATTAATTTTGAGTGCCAATGGCAGGCTAAAGGTGACTTAATACTATATATGTAATAATTTAAGATATTGATAACTAAGGAACTAGATAAACATTTAAGCAATAAGAAATTTGAATATAGGATAGAAATAAAAAATATTTAACTAGATAACTAAAGGTTGGTACTTTAGCAGAAAATTCATTATAATTTTATACATATCATACCTTGTATACTTGTCCATAAGTACCATTTCCGACTACTTCGATAAGTTCAAATATTCCAGCAGGATCCTGAAATGGAATATTCACAATAGTAGGTAATGAAGATAAGAGTTAACATACTCCCCCAATAAAGTGAACTGAACCTTCACTTAATGATTCACGCCCTGTGAGATCATTGCCCTTCCATCAATTTTTAGTGCATAAATATGTTGAAGTAACGGAATTATTTGGTTTAGAATTAATTAATCTTAAAGCTAATATAATTGGAAAGTTTACCTTTAGAGCACTGAGGTCAATATCATCAAGTGAACAATTTACAGACGGTGCTAGTTGATGCGCCATTTTGAGATATTGTCACACACGAAGACAAAGCACGAGAATCTCACATCAATGTAAAAAGACGTATAAAACTCTTTAAGTGTTACATTAGTCCTTACACTAATATTATTTTAAATGTCTACAATTATTTAATTTGTAATACGCATTGTTTACACTTAAAAATAAGTAAATTACAAAATACACAAATCTTAACTCGCACACACACCCGGCAGGGATACCAGTTATGTCAAATCACAAACTACCATTGCCAGCAACAAACATTTGGGGTAGCCATTATATTGAATTTTTCTACTACTCAAAGCAAATAAATCGATATTTTTAAGATTTGTTGAACAGAAGCAAATGAATAGAAAATAAAAAAATATGTCGAAATATCGAAATATTATGTTCGTTGTGAAGTCATTGAACTTTTTGCTCCCGCATTCGGCTTCAATCACGACCAAAAAGATTAATATTGCAGTGGATTTTTTAAACTACATACTTATGTATTTGGCTGATTTTCATTCTGCTAATAAGAGGCCTTATTATTGCAAAATAATAATCAAGAATACGAATATCTACATCGATATTTTTCCGAAGGCATGACGGAATTGCACAAAAGGGATTGCCGCCGCAAGCTGGCTGAGAAGTCTAGATGTGTGTGAATGAATGCCATACATTCCCATGATTCTCAGTGTTGAAAAAATTATGGTTCGTTTCAAGACCGTTAACACGCCCACAGAAATAAGAATTGTTAAAAGTGCCGTAGCGTATGCCAAAGGTAACTGGCCTGCTATGTTATTTCTGTGGGCGTCCCGCCAGTCGCGCGGGATTCGCGTCAGTTTGAAAGGTCCTTTACCACTGTTTACCACATTGGTGAGGTGACTGGTAACGCAATAATGGCAACACTCGTTATTTTTTACCATGGTTACCATTAAAACTTGCTAGAAATAATCAATCACAATACAATAAAAAAAACCAAAAAAACAGTACAGTGATTTAAAGTACTAACAGACGATCGAACCGTCGAACTGTGCGGTTCGATGCGTGTCCGATGGAGCCGCCACACGACCGCACCGCACAACGAACCGTTCAGTTGATTTTGTGCCGTCGATGCGTAAACACGTTTTGCGCCTTGCGCGTAAGGAAGTAGTGTAGCCGTTCGATAGCCGGCAAAAACGATAGTGACGATAGTATCATCACTAGTTTATGCAATAGTCAGAAACAATACTATCGAGAGTTTAAGCAATAGTTAGAAACAATACTATCGATAGATTATGCAATAGTTAGAAACAATACCACAGACATATAAGACGTACACAGACGGAACATAAGTTAATAGTTATACTTATGTAGCAAGTAATTGTTGTTATCCTTTTCTCACGTATTCGGATCTATATGGCGATATCTCTTTTTTACACCTGTAGCAACATTCACTCACACATAGATAATAAGCTACGCGTGGCAATTTTTGGCCGTGACGCCATTTTGTAATCTACGGTGTTGGATCGGTGAACACTAAAAATAATAGAGTAGAATACTGTTTAAATGATCTCAGATCATGCACTCCACACAACATTCATATATTCCTTGAAATCATGGGGAGAATTATAGTAAACATCTTACCCTAGACTAGATACAGCCCAGGCTGCATAGTTTTGCATGTGTGTGTTTTTGCTACGCTAAGTAATAGCATACCTTCCGTCTGTTTACGTCTTATACGTGGGGCGCACTATAAGTTTCCGGAATGAATATGAAAAAATACTATTAAAGGTACAAAATTAATTTATTGTTTTTCAAAATAATCTCCCTTGGCGTCTATGCACTTTTTCATTCGATGAAACCAGTTTTGAAAACTTTTGTGCCACTCCTCTGTGGTGACCTCTGAAACGTGTTTTTCATACTCCTCGACAGCCTCTTCTGGTGATGAAAATCGTTGACCGCGTAATTGGTTCTTAATTTTTGGGAACAGAAAAAAGTCACAAGGTGCCAGGTCGGGACTGTATGCAGGATGACTCATGAGTTCTACAATTTTCGCCTTCAAAAAGTCGTTTGTCTGTCTGGCCGTGTGAGAACTAGCATTGTCGTGGTGCAGGATGATACGGCGTTTACGGTTATTTTTACGGAGTTCGTCAATAACTTCCGGCAAACAAATGGTCGTGTACCAGTCACTATTCACTGTACGACGATTCTCTAAAGCAACAGTAGCCACGTGTCCAGTTTTATTAAAAAAAGAAGCAATCATCCGCTTAGATGCACTTTTCACGCGCGCCACTTTGGTTGGTTTCGGCTCATCTTGAAAGACCCATACGCTCGATTGCTGCTTTGTTTTGGGATCGTAGCAATAAATCCATGTTTCGTCACCTGTTACTATGTCCCACACCAAATTTGACGCACCTTCGTTGAATCTGGTAAGCATGGCACTGCACCAAGTGACGCGGTCCGTTTTTTGAGCCTCGGTCAAGTTGTGTGGGATCCACCGCGAGCACAGCTTTCTCACACCCAAATGTTTGTGTAGGATTAATTGTATTTGACTCATGCCTATTTCTAAGGATGCGCGAATTTCATGGTAGGTCACATGCCTGTCTGTTTCAATCATACGGCGCACAGCATTGATGTTTTTGTTGGTCACAGCTGTGGACGGCCGACCATCGCGAGATTCGTCACTGAGATTGATACGACCACGCTTGAATTCTGCAAACCAGCTATAAACAGTTGTCTTGCATAGTGCTTCATTGCCAAAAGCTGTTTCAAGCCGAGCGATGCTCTGTTGAGCTGTCAAATTACACTTAAAATCGTAGAAAATCATACTACGAAAATTTTCCCGAGTTAAATCCATGTTGATGCAGACACACAATTTTTTAAATGGCGCCACAAGGTAAAAACAAAAGACAGTCAGATGAAACAAACTGCATTCTACAGCCAAAGAGTTCTATTTTCAAATGTTGCAATAAATTTTTAAATATTGTTTATGTAAGTGGCCAGTTCCGGAAACTTACAGTGCGCCCTATGTATGTCTGTGAACAATACTATCGATAGTGTATGCAATAGTTAGAAACAATACTATCGATAGTACCGATACAAACAATAATTTTGAAAGTCTCAATAGTTTATGCAATAGTCAGATCAAAAGCAATACTTTCGATAGTATCAATAATGTATTTAAAAATCAGAAACAATACTATCAATAGCATTGCATGAAAAACAGCTACTTATCGATAGTTTAACTGATTTTCGGAGTCAACTATCGATAGTCCGGCAACGCTACGCAATATTGCAACTGGAGCCCTAATTTTGAAATGTATCACTCATGCAAAATCGGCGAGTCGAAAGATTTTCGTTCGATATCGAACTTTTTCATTCGACATGTGTGCGACATTCAAAAATAGGGTTCCTCCGGTGGGGTTCGATGTCCACACGATCGAAACTGTGCAGCACCGCACAAGGTTCGACATCGAACCGTCGAACCGTCAATAATAATAAACATTGACTACAAAAAAGCGTATGACTCTGTACCGCAATCTTGGCTTATATAAATTTTACACCACTACAAAATTAATCCTATTATTATACAATTTTTACAACATACTATGAAAAATTGGGCCACTAAATTACATTTAAATCAATCCGAAACAGAGTTTATACCAATTCGCAGAGGCATATTTCAAGGAGATTCGTTGAGCCCGCTTTGGTTCTGTTTAGCTTTAAACCCTCTTTTATATCTCCTCAACAATAGTAATAATGGTTACAAAATTCCTTACGATAGCACACACTTTACACTCTCACATCTATTATACATGGACGATATCAAATTATATGGCAGTAATCTTATAGAAATAAACAATTTAGCTAACATTACAGAAACATTCTCTAATGACATACAAATGTCGTTTGGTATAGATAAATGTGGAATCCAGTCAATTCAAAAAGGGAAAGTAGTAAAAAATTCATACCAATTAATTACCGGAGATACCATTGATCCAATAAATGAAAATGTAGGATATAAATATTTAGGCTTTTATCAAACTCGCCAAATTCATGAAAAGGAAGCTAAAGAAAACTTAATAAATAAATTTAAAAATAGATTACACAAAATATTAAACTCTCATCTTAATTCAAAGAACACTGCAAAGGCAATAAACACATATGCTATCCCTACACTCACTTACTCATTTGGTATCGTCCACTGGTCACAAACTGATTTGAAAAAGCATCAGCGTACAATCAATACACTAATGACAAAATATAGGAAGCACCATCCAAAATCTTGCATACAACGTTTAACGCTCCCAAGAAATGAAGGTGGTAGAGGCATTATTGACATTCAAAATCTCCATAACAAACAAATAACTTCACTTCGCTCTTTCTTTCACTCTAAACATTCACCCTTACATAAATCCGTAGTTCAGTCAGACAGTAAACTCACACCCCTTAACCTTAGAGACCCATCTAAACAGTCGAATGAGAACGTTACTACACCAGATCAAAAAATAGAGACATGGCAGCAGAAATCCCTCCACGGTAGACACCGCCACGACCTCACCAACCCTAACGTCGACAAGACAGCGTCGAACGCGTGGTTGAAGAGGGGCGAATTGTTTCCCGAGACAGAGGGATTTATGCTGGCCATTCAGGACCAAATCATTACCACTAAAAATTATCAAAAACATATAATCCGCGATATCAACCTTCAGTCTGACCTCTGCCGGCATTGTCACAGCGCATCAGAAACCATACAGCACATTACTAGGGCTTGTAGATCGGTCTCTCAAACAGACTACAAACATAGACATGACCAGTCGCCTCTATCATTCATCAATATGTTGCATTCAAACACAAATTAATTTCTGAAAAAGTAGCATATTATAAATATTCGCCACTAACTATTCTAGACAACGCACAATTTAAAATGTACTGGGACAGAACAATAATAACCGATAAAACAATTCACCATAATAGACCGGACATAACTTTTTATGACAAACTCAATAAAACAGTTTATCTCATAGACATCGCCGTGCCAAATACCCACAATCTTACAACCACATTTACCGAAAAACTAAGTACACGGACTTAGCAATAGAAATAAAGACTCAATGGCGGGTTGAGACAGTCAAAACCGTTCCAATAATAATTTCTTCCACAGGTGTTATCCCCAAAACTCTTCGCAATAGTCTCGAAAGTCTACAAATTCATCCCCTTAGTTATCTCCTTTTACAAAAAGCTGCCATTCTCAATACATGTAGAATTGTGCGGAAATTCCTGTCCATCGACTAAACACTATCATCTTCGATCATTATCATTACTTCATAATATTTTTGCTTGGCCAAAAGCCCGTAAAAATATTTAGCTCCCCTGCAAAGGGTGTAAATAAACCTGTAAAAACATAATAATAATAAATGTAATGAGACTGTACATTCCACGAAAGTTCGTGGAGGTCGTGGCTTTTTAAACGCTAAGAACCTCCACAATCGTGAAGTGTGCAGTTTTCGGAATTATTTCCGTAGCAGTGGATGTGGGATGCATCGTGAAATGGTTGCAGCTGACCTAGGCCTGACACCTCTCCCTTGGCAAACGAGAATTGGCGTAAACCATCGGTGCTTAGCACTGAGGATCGGAGGAGCGTATGGAGGAGCAAGGAGCTGCATGGGCGGTTCTACCGGGCCTTAACAGGACCTGATGTAGACCTGCTCGCATCGGTGAACTGGCTACGCTTCGATGACCTCTTTGGGGAAACTGAGGGTTTTGCCTGTGCAATTGCAGATGAGGTTATCAAGACTAGGAACTACCGGAAATACATCATAAAGGACGGTACGGTCGACATATGTCGGGCATGCCACCGTCCCGGAGAGTCTCTCCGACATGTTATTTCTGGTTGTTCTTATCTAGCTAACAACGAGTACTTGCACAGACATAACCAAGTGGCCAGGATCATCCACCAGCAACTTGCTCTTCAATACGGTCTTATTGAATCTGAAGTGCCGTACTACCAGTACTCACCAGCGCCAGTTCTCGAAAATGGTCGTGCTTTGCTCTACTGGGATCGATCTATCATCACGGATAGGACTATTGTAGCTAATAAGCCTGATATCGTGTTGGTCGATCGATCACAGCGCCGTGCAGTGCTCGTTGATATTACCATCCCGCATGACGAGAATCTCGTTAAGGCCGAAAAAGATAAACTGTCAAAATATCTAGACTTGGCCCACGAGGTTACCGCCATGTGGGATGTTGATTCGACTAGCATTGTGCCGATAGTAGTATCTGCGAACGGCCTAATAGCGAAGAGTCTAAATCAACACCTAGTTAGGCTCTCGCTAGGTGGTTGGATCAAGGGTCAGATACAGAAGGCGGTCATCCTTGACACGGCACGGATTGTGAGGAGGTTCCTCACTTTGGAGCCCTGACCACCGGCAGCTTGGGTATTAACTCCGCTGCTGATGGTTGCCTCCTTTTTTATATATTTTTAAATGTTTTTTTTATTTTATTAATATTTAAAAATGTATTTAAAAAGAAAATAGAATAAATAAAGAAATAATAATAATAAAAAGGCGTAGGGATGTGACGACCCCATCGCCCACTGGGTTCCCTTCCCAGTGCAGTCAGTCTCCGCAGGGCAGCTTGAGGCGAGCTGTTGGTGAGTGGCGACACCGCGGACCTGAGTGCTCCCAGGGGAGGCCTCCGTCCCTCGCCTTCGACCTTCCTTCACCAAGGTCGGAGTGGATACCGAAGAGGGACAGAACCCCTACCTCTGGCTTGTCTTAGCCGGCCGGCCAGAGTGGAGTCGCAAGAGCTATATGCTCGAGGGTGGAAGTGTATTGCACGTAATGGCGTAATAACGGGGAAACCCGTTCACGAGGCAACTCGCGATAGCGAAACCGGAGCCGCACCTCTCGGCACCCTTAGCCGCTCATTCTAATGTTGCCCCTCTGTTGCCAAACACGGCGATTATTTGGGGGGCCCATTCACTGAGTGGCGAGTCACCGCCTGCCACTAATAGTCAGTAATCATGCAGGTGTCCGATTTCTATTGCAATAGCCCAGTTTAAATCCATCCAACTTCATAACCATAATCCATTTTATTATTTTCACTCATAAGCAATAGTTCCTCCTCCTGCCCAGACCTGTTCATGGAAATGTCATCTATTGATATAGCCGAGGACGGGTTTGGGCAGGAGCACCACATGATATCAACTTCTCCAAAGGGCCTCTACGCGTTGGATCCATATCCCCGCGCAAGCCTCTCAAAGGACCGGGGCAACCCGTGAATCCCAAGCGAAGATACATAATAATAATAATATTCGCCGGAAATTGCGACACCCACACGATCGAACATTACTTCGAACCGCACGGTTCAACAGCATAGGTTTGATCGTGAGCACATTTAAAATTCCCGAAATTAATAATTGATTTTGTTAGTGGCATTATTGGTAAAATATTTATACCAAATTTTATTTTTTTATTTACATCCATACTAAATAACTATCTATCTTCTTCTATCTAAAATGTAAGAGTAGAATCGTCGTGTCTGTAAATTTATAACTTTGTGTAGAAAATGACAGGGAACGATTAAAGATGAATAATAAATTACAAAAAAATGTTTTATATAAATCTTGTCTGTCTGTCTTAACACACTAATCTTAGGAAGTACTAGACAGATTTGAATTTAGTTTTCATAAACTGATTGGCCTTAGCTCAGGGCAACATCTAATCTTTGTTTCATCAAAATCGGACATCAGGAAAGATAATTATCATTATTGATTTTTTCAATTTCGCCTGATAAAAATTTCATAGCAAAGTAATAATCGGAGTAAGTAGGTAAGTCGTCAAAGTCACATAATTTCAGCATTTTCCTTCGAATTATGTGCTAGATCATGAAGAAGTTGTCTCGGTCAATCGACCCTGTAAGCCCTAGTGTTTTTGATTCAAAATCCTTTCCCTTCAAGGTGCATTTGATGTTTGTTTCTCTTGGTTCATTAAATTCATATCCTATAAGCTGCTCATTCTGGTGTCAATTAAAGGACCTATCAACCCTATATGCCTTGGTATCACTGTTTCAGAGTTGCCCCACTATTAATATTCTATAATCTACATCGATATACATGTAATAAAAGTGTAGAAAGGTCAATTCTGTGGCAACATAAGGCATTAATTTAACCCGAAAATTTTACGGGATTTTTTCCTTTACGACAGATTTTTTTTTCTGCTTTGCTTTGTAATTGTAGTAATTGATGGTGGTGTTCATAATGTGAGTTATTTTTAAATGTATGTCATTACGTAGTTACATAAATGTTTATTTATTCATTCACATCGTTGGGGTTACATGGCCAATCGACCAAGCACATCCAGGTGATAAAGTTTTTTAGGAATTACCTTACGGCCTCTGACATGATTCTTATAAATACCGCCAGATGGCAACCGGGAGGGACCAACGACTTAACGTGCTTTCCGAATCACGAAATGACATTTTAGCCATTTTTACAGAGTGGGGTCACAAATACAATATTTTTTTTATCTTTTCATGTCCCACTGCTGGGCAAAAGCCCGCCTTCCATAAGTCTCTAGACATAGCATTCTCTTGCATAAACTTTCCTTTTCTCTTTATTCCACCAAAAAAGAAAACAATATAGAAACAGAAATACGGGTTATATTGTCAAATGACCCTGCACACCGTTTTTTTTTTTCGGAAACGCCTTTCGTCCTCTGAAGTAGTTTCTTTATTATTACTTTTCAGCCGTTTTTATCAAATAAGTTACATGGTCAATCGAACCTGCACACCCTGGCGTCCGAATTTTTTAGGAGACGCTTTCGGCCTCTGACGTTGGAAGACTCTTTAGTCATTCTTATCGAGTGAGTTACATGGTCAATCGACCCTGCACAAGGGTGTGTATCAGGTTTTTTTCGGAAACGCCTTGAAATATACCTATTTTTGAGTAATATGGTAGTCGGAGGCTGGTGAGTCAGATAAATACATCTCAAAAATAGGTATATTTCAAGATTAGCATTCCTGCTATCTGGTGGTTGTCAATGAAACTTTCACACCCGAAACATGATTTTATGGAAAGAGTTTATGGGTAGATAATGTCACAAATCCCGATTGTTTGACTTTTTCTTTAATGCCAAACAGTATTCCGTGGCAATATTTTACATAGCGAACCCTGAACCTGTTAAATAATAATAGCATCAAAGATTATGTGTCACTCTCCAATGATTGATATACATATATATGTAACGCGGACGAAGTCGCGGCCTCAGTTAGTGATAAACACACAGCTAATATTATGAGTACGAAAGTCTGTCTGTCTGTTACGCTTTCACGACCAACCCGCTGAACGGATTTTGATGAAATTTGGTATGAATATAGTTGAAGACCCGGGGTCAAACATAAGCTACTGTTTAATGCAGGTGGAGCTGCGTAAGTTATTCTGAAACTTCATGTTCAGTTATATAATGGATGTAGGTGTTAATAAAAAATTCATTTATTCCCGTAAAAAAAAAACGATTGGGAGGAGCAAAAGTGGAAATATTTTCAGAGATTGGGAATGTTCTGCGAAGGCACCAATCGAACTAGCTCGATAGTCGAACTGTACGGCAACCATGAGATTTTATAAACTATAAAGAGATCCTAACGTATTGTTTTTATTAACGCAGACCCTGGCGATTTTTATATGGCACATGCGTACAGCGCCCTTGGGGGTAGTAAGGTAACTAAGAAATTATTTCCATATAAAACCTTAACGCGGTCGCTAGCGTCTGCGTTCAATCTTGTGGTAGAGGTACTGAAAATGTGTGTCATGTCTAGTTATAACGATTATCTGAAGACTTAAAGAGTATGTGTTGGTGACACGCACACTCTAGGATGAAACAACACGATGTGGGACACTGAGAAAAGAACGTTAATTCATGCTCTTGTTCCATGGTCGTAGTTTGGTTTGGTGGGGTCGTGGTAAAATTTTGAAAAACTGTATACTTTATTTACACTACCGTGGTAAAGTAAGTAGGTAAAATATAAGATAAGATAAAGATAAAAGATAAAAAGATATTTATTTTCTCCAACAATCTTAATAATATAAGGTGTGTACAATATATGTAATGGTTCCATCTCAGATTGGAGGAGACTGGAGCCTGTAAAAGGCAGGGCCTGTGCCACAGATCTCCAGTGCTCTCACTTCTGGATACAAGTATGGATTAGATATAAAAGATCTTAACTATAAAATTCTAACGCTTACAAACTATAGATATAATTCAAAAACAAAAATTATTGAATAGAAGACGAAGGTACCTTTTATATTATATGTATATCTAATAAACATTTTGAAATGTTATTTCAAATATGTTTGTGTGAGCATGGATTGAATAAATGAATTGGATGGAAGTAAATAAATAAATAGGGCCATATCAACGTTAGAAATTAATTATTAGATTAATGGTACAAGAAGGTTTTCCGTATCGTCGTAATTTAGAGGTTGGAGATATTTAGTGATAGTTAATTTGCAGGAATATTTAGGAAGAGAAAAGATGCTGAGCTCGCCGTGTAGATTATTGTACAGGAAAGGGCCTAAAAAGCAGAAAAACCGATGGGAGAATTCAGTATTTAGAATAGAAGCATTGACTACAAGTCGGTTCCTTCTTATCAAATTTGGATTGAAGATAGTGATGGCATGTTGCTGTAGGATGATATTTAAGATAAACAACTGACGAACAGTGAGAACTTCACAAAACTGGTAAAGATCATGAGTTGGAAACAAAAAAGGTTTAAATGTGCATACTTTGAGCAGTGCCCTCTGGGCCCTTTCAAGTTTTATTAAAGTGGTCTTACAAGTACCACCCCACGATGTGATACAATAAGTAAGTAGGGATTGACCGAGAGCTAGATATACCATTTTGACTACCTCAGGAAGAGCCACATGTCTAAGACGCTTGAAAATATATATTAACTTGCGGATTCGACCAGCGGTAACATTTATATGAGATTTGAAATTTAAATTCTTATCAATAAAAATACACCCAGATATTTCACCGATTCCACAGATGCTAGGGAAGGACAATCACAAGAGATATTTTCGAAGGAGGAGTGGGAGTGAGCAACAATAGACAGGTTTGCTAGAGTAGCGGTATTTGTTTGCAAATTGTAAATAGAAAAGTTGATAACATGTGCTTTTTTAACATTTAGGGTAAGAAGGTTAAGACGAAGCCATTCAGATACATCATTCAGACCGTTTTGAGCCAGTTGATAAGTCTCATGCCAAGTTTTGCCAGTAAAAAGTAAAGCGGTGTCATCTGCATAAGATATAATTCTGCATTGAGGAATATTTATGGTAAAAAGGTCATTAACATAGACTAAAAACAGAGTGGGGCCCAGGATACTGCCTTGCGGCACGACGTAATGAATAGGAAGTTCTGAACTAATGTGCCCATTTATAACTACACGTTGAGTGCGATCCGTAAGAAAACTCTCGAATAGCTTCAACTGAACACCTCTGACTCCAATAGCTTCAAGTTTTTGAATGAGGATTTTTGTCGAAACGGTATCGAAAGCCTTCGCCAAGTCCAGAAAAATGGAAAGACATTTATTTCCTTCATCTAGATTGCGAGCAATAAAGTCAGTAAGTTTCAGAACAGCCCCATTTGTGGATCTTCCGGATCGAAAACCGTGTTGATTGTCAGCAAGAATTGAGAAAGTATTACGATAAGAAGTTAAGCGAAGGTTAATAAGTCGTTCTAGTATTTTAGAAAGCGCAGGCAAGATGGAAATCGGACGATAATTGTTTGCTTGATTTCGCTCTCCAGCTTTGTAAATAGGATGAACCAGAGCTTTTTTCAAGGCAGCAGGAAAAATGCCTGTAGTGAGAGAGAGATTACAAATGTGGGTGATCAAGGGAACAAGTATATGCTTGTTACGTTTAATCAAAGACATTGAAATGTTGTCCCAACCTACTGCGCAATCTTCACGTGAAGTATTGATGATATTCTCAATTTCAACATCAGTAGCGTGAAGCATGGCAAGAGAGTGAAATTGTGAGGAATACGACTTGGGTTGTGTATTATCATTACTTTTATGAGAGAGGTTAGGATTTGATGATAATATATAAATACACATGGGATATTATCAATAAAATCTATGCAAAATTGTTTTGTGGCGAAATTCGCGTATTGTATTTCTTGAGGCGTTAGATAAAGACGAGAAATTACTTAGTAGTAAGTACGTAGTTTAGAATTCATTAGATTTTTGTGCAATCATCATCCTAGCGTGTATTCCTAGTTGCGTCGTCAGCTTAGGCTCCAGAGTTTGGGGTGCAGGGCAGGGAACCTCCTCGAGTGCCCGGTCCTTTGAAAGCTTTGCGTTCTCATTTGATCCCACGGATCCGGTGAGAGGGCGGGCTAACAAGGGATTCGGGACGGTGCACCCTGGGTGACAGTTAATAACTCCCTGTAGTCGGGGTCTTGTTGACTGTCGGCCAATTTCTGCCAACAGCCCACTCCACCGCCGTCTATGATGAGACGGCGAATGGATGTGGGTCTGGGGGACGGGCGTGGTCCATTAATGGGCCACTGCCCGATTTGGGAGGGGGGTGGACGAAAGGTCAACAGAGGGGGCTGCAAGGCCATGGCTGGAGGGCGTCGTGGTAGAATGCTAACGCGACCCCATGGCGCCCTCAACAGCCGGTGCGGAAACGCCGGAGGGGTTTTAGTGGGTAGTCCAGGCACTCTGCCTGGGAGTCCCACACTCAGTGCGTAAATGCATTTCCCCTCCGTTAACAAAAAAAAAGGCTTCAGAGTTTAGGGTACGCTGTAAGTCATGGTCCTAATTTTTTGGAACTGGTTATTACAACGGAGTGAGTGCCGTCTGATCTCCGTTATCCTTTTTACAGGGAACCAGATGAACAGGAACATGACCCGAGGTGTGTTAAGACATCTGACACAGCCTAACTACTGCTTGATGTGCCTGGTACAATGCAGGTATAACTGTCTCTGTGGTCAAATTTTTAAGGAGTTTGCTGACAGGCCAAGTAGGTCCGTGGGTTCGATTCCCACGGGAAGCATACTTGGCAGTTTTCGTGCTGTACGTATTACTTGATTAATTGTATAATTAAATTTATGATTTATATAATTAAATTAACCTATTTATATAGTTAAATTAACCTGCCTAGTTCAAATTTAGAAGTATTCTAATTTTAGATATTTTTAACCAAGTACCTAAGTATGTTCACAACTATACCATATTTTAAGTTGGGTGTATGGTAAAGTGAATTTCGGCCAGATGGACCGTTGACGTGAATAAGGTGGCGGGTAGTGGCTGGATGCGGAAGGCGGAGGACTGGTTGTGGTGGCGAGTCTTAGGAATGGCAAATGTTTACCAGTGGATCAGGCTGTTGATGAAGATGATTATGATCGATTTTAAAGTGCATCTAAACTTGGCATTGGATTGGATTTCAACCCTTTTTAAGGCAAAAAATCAGCCGATAGGAACTTGGCTTTTTAACAGGTATGTTTTTGGTGGGATTTCAATAATTTTTTCAAGAAATCGTACCTATTTTTTTCTTTTTGTGCAACGCCCGATACAGTGTGCATTATGTATACATGACAATATTTTATATACTTTTTCCTGACCTTCCTTTTGAGGGTTCCGTAGTAAACAGAAGATACCCTTATAGTTTCGTCTTGTCTGTCATACGTTTTTCTCAGGGACTATTAGACCTAGAGAGCTAAAATTTGGTATGTCTAGGCATATTACTCACGCGGAGCGAACTGTAAAATAAAGTTTTAAAATATTTTTTTAGGGTACCTCCCCTACATATAAAGTGGGGGTTGAAATTATTTTTTTCTACTTTCCATTTGTGTAGGATATCATTTAATTGGTCTCTAAAAAACATGATGAGTATTTTCAAAGTGTTTTTCGATTTACGGGTTCGTTTATGAGATATTTAGGTTCAAAGTCGATCGTTTTAACAGAGGCGAGTGTTCCCCATCCCCGTCTGGGAACACCGTTGCATTTGCACACCTAAAAAAATCATAATGGTAGTAAATATAATAAATTTCAAAGGAAAATTATCACTGCCGTAAAGCTTATAATAGTTTACGAGTATTTCATTAATTAAAAAACATGTAATATTATAATCCATTGAAATAAGCATCTCGCGTAAGCAGTTAGTAGACATATTTTGACAATTGACATTTCCGATATCAAGATGGCGCTATTAATGAAACGTGTCGTAATTTCGTTTCAGATTTGTTTTAACATGAAAAGAAAATTTTATAGCAATTTTTATAACCAAGATCATTCAGGACAATTCACACTTAGCAGCACCATAGTGTGGGCTCTATGGCATCAAGTGTTTTACCACTCAGCAAGTTTGCATTGCTCTAATTGTTCAAAATTTGAAGCTTGTATCTATGTTCAATATACAAAATTTTGTGGAAGTACAATTATTGAGTGTAAAATAAAAAAAAAAATATACATACTTACATAGTAGACAAAAAATATTTCGCATCCTTGGTTGCCTTTTTTTGATAAGACGAAAGCCCTCACCTCAAATTGATTCCCTGATAATAGATTAATTCATTATGAAATTCTTATTAGTCTTCGTCCAACCGTATATTCTAGTTGCATCCTCAGCTTACATTTTTACTCGAGACTGACCTTGATTTTGGTGTTAGTTACTACAATAGTGTTGTCTGACCTCGGTAATGCTTTTTACTCGAAAACGAGACCAATAGGAACATGCCTAATGATTTTAATCTATCGACAATACCAAAGGACACGTGCCTTTTGAGCATGGTCAAAAAATAATATGCCACTAATGGTGAACAATCCACTACCGGTCGCGAGTCGCGTCTTGCCGTCGTCGTTTGACACGCGCATTAGCTACTCGTACTTCAGATACGCGCGCCGCGCTCGGTTCTCGTTCTCGAGCTTTTTGTTATATCTGCTAAAGAACAATATGTAGGTGTGCTTTAAGTTTGAATTCTTTATTATTGGGACTACTACGGACCCTACATTGCGAGTGGTTTGACATGGCACTTGACCACTTATTATTTGACACCAAAACAGATATACGTGTGTTCCACCCTCTCTACGGGTTTGCTTTCACGGTGATATGTCTAGCTACAGGACCTCTACACATAAATTGGGTCTTATAATATAATTATAGCAATATTCATACGTAAGCCAACTGCTGCCGACTTAAAGGTCCTTTATCATTGTTTTGTGTGGTCTTGAGATGTTTTCTGCAAAGGTATGACATTTTATAAACACGCATCAGCTAATATATAATAAGCTGCTAGTGTGTTCAAAAATATAAAAAATTTAAAAATATAAAATATTGTCCGCGAAGCGTAATTGTGGTCCTTTATATGGTGGCAAAGATTTGCAGGACCAAAAAACCAGACCTGATCCTAGATTCATTTGGGTGCATTTGTGGCCACCACTGTCAGATTACCTATAGGAATCTGACACAGCCTAACGACTAGCATCAATCAATAACCAGGACCAACTGCTTTTAAAGTGACTTCCGAAGCACGGGATCGCTTACGTTAGACGTGCCACTAGTGGCGACCAATCCATATCAAACGACAGTTATAGTTGCTTAACACGCATGGTTGTCTTCCCCTTTGTTTAAAGTTAATTTTGTATATAAATAAGTTAATATTCTGGTTTATTTAAGAGCGAAGATACTTTAGCCATTCTCCTTTTTGATTTCTGGCCTAGTTGTAGTTCGCTCGACACGACGTGTGCTGTTGCACAAATACCAAACTAAAATTATTGACTAGATATTACAGAAGTAAAATATAGCTGCGGTACTACGTGCGGCCGCGCGGCCGTGCATACCGAATCGTAAGATCAAAGCACGCATAGGTACTTACCTACTCTAACACCCACACGAGCAAGTCATTACTTGCGGTTGTGTCAGTGAGCGTGTCGCACACAAACTCGAAGAAGACAACACCAATAAAAGTATAATAAATGTTACCAAGACATAAGCAAGGTGTACGGTACTATTTGTTTGGAGGGAGGTTGGAGGCACTCATACAAGCGAGGGAGAGGCTGTGTTGTCGCGGCCCGCCAGTTTACCGTTGCAAGGCGCGTAGTGCGGCTGGACGCTGGACCGCCACCCGCGCGCCGCCGGCACCCCCTAGCTCCTCGCTGTCTGCAGTATCTGCTGCTAGCCCTGGACTGTCTACCGGGACCGAAAGGACTTCTTACCTCTGTGCTGTTGAGGGGTGTTTATAAACTTATTCATTCCATTTGTTCTCTACCATAAAGACGAAGTGCTACAGTTCGTGATTATACAGGAGTGTTAATCCGATTTCTGGTTATTTATTGGATCGTTTGTTTCTTACTTGAGGTGAGTATTTTGTTTGGTCATCTTGAAAACTGAATTTATTCTATTTACTAACTCAAATTAAGTAAATACATTACTTGAAAAAACTAACACACTCAAATGTAAATAAATTTATTTTACATAATAGCCATAATGTATCCAAAATAACTTTAATTGAAATTAAGTATCTACGAATATGAAAGTAACAAATCTATATGAAAAAGTTAAACGACACTGTTGATGCAATGCAAAGCAAAGCCACGTAGCTAGCCACACGTTTTTGCGCTCGGCTCTACCTCCAACTTGAGCTTCGACTCTACGTACTTACAAAGCGTCGAACACTTTTCTTGCAACTTTTTATAATTTATTTCTAAGTAAAACTTAACGTATTGAAATTATACTGCACTTTTTTGAATTTATTTGTGAAGACAAACACTTAATATAGAGAATAAAGAGTTCTATTATGTTACTCGTACGTTGTTATGTTACACCTACCCTCATGTGAAATGGTGATATATCTATTGATTAATGACATACTTATGCATTATATTTTATGGACATATAAGTAATTTACTAATGTTTTAATAAACAATTGTAAATTTGCAACACCCTGATGTGAACAGTATATAATACAATCTGACATCTAATGTAATTATTATCGTAAATGTAAGCGAAAAATAAATGAAATATTTTCACTTTTATGATTTTATAGTGAACTACATGGATTTCCTATCAGCCTTGAGAGACTTGCTGTTGAGATTCATAAATGAATGTATCTCAAATGACTATTGTCTATACTAAATTTATAAACAAAAATAATGATAGGGTTAAGAAGACGTAAGTACATACGATATACATAGTACAAATTGAGCATTACGTGTTTTAGAAACAAGTTTTTCATTTCTTTTAATGTGTGTTCTTCATATGGGTTTACAACTAATAGGTAAGTGGCAATAGTCTAAAACTTGATGCTAAGAGCCCTATTCCGAGAAATGTCGGCATTCTGTCGGTCATAATAATGATGCGAATGATAATATTTACAAACAAAATAACGAGGAAAATGTACTTTAGGGAAAAAGACAGATGTGACGTCAATCTGTAGTTATAAAGTTGAAGTTTTAAAAAAAAGTTTGTAAAGATAAATTAAAAACTGCACGGCACGACGCAACGACTTGTCGAAAACTATTATAGACGGCCATTAAATATACAAATAATATTGAAAGACCAAGACGGAAAGAGACATAGAACAAAATTATAAAAAAAATTGGGTAAAGTATCGTATCAAGATATGAAAAGTCTTGTGGAAGATAGAGACACAGTTTTAACTTCTGTTAACGCACAGATTGTTGGGTTGTTTTCACCATCTTTTAGAGAGATTCTACCGGAAAATTAAATTATTATTAAGAACAGGAAGAACGGTATTAAGAAAGCTTTAAAAAAAGATTTTAACGCCAGTTAAGACAAGATAAGCTAAGCTTCAAATAAGCGACATAAAAGTTAAGCTTAACAAAATTGAAGGTATTGCAAGTGCATAAATTAATTACCTGACTAAACCAGATACAATAAAAGTACAATAATAATCCAAGTTGCAAAAATACTTCCTTGTTACCTGCGCCGAACAGGACATGGCAGTTGTGTCGTGACGCAATTAAAATGCTTCTAGACGTTTCTACGTAAAATCCAAAATATTTTATTGAATTTATACGATATCTTAGTGTTGTAGTAGGTGAAGATGACGTTTAAATTTAGGATTAGTTTACGTTTTGTCACATACAGAGATATAAGGATATATGTTGCAGAGAGGATAATGGGAGTCTTATAACAATTATAAAAGAATTCTTACTTAAGTAATAATTTAAATAAAACTTGAAATGGGTTTTGAGAGTTGAAGAGGGCAAGACACATAAGAAGTTGTAGTATCTACTGATGGATTTAAAAACTTAGTACGAGTATGCGGGATTTAGATACAATAACTTCATTTGAGACGAAAAGTCGATCGGGTTGGATATCATACTCAGGCATCTGAGAAATGGCGAACAACTTAAACTTAGTATCCTACGCAGACTTTTTGATTCGCCTTTGGAGATTCTTTTTTATACAACAGACTCCCCCTAAGGTCTAAAATCCATCTCTACAAATTCTCCTACTTCAAACTTTCTGCTGAGGATCGAGACTACATGAGGCTTTATCCCTCATCTGCTCTCTAACTACCTCCCAATTTCCAAAATACCAAATAAGATACATCCAAATCGCTTCAGACAAGAAAGATACTGACATTTTAAATAAGATTCAGTTTATGAACATCTGTTGCAACTTCATTGATTCAAATATAAACCACGCATAAAAGTCACGAATGCTAGACAATGAAGATGGTATTCAGTATTCACGTGGTAGAGAGCTATGGTAAGGGGGCGTTACTGGCATTGTTTGTAGCTCGTAGAAAACTGGCACTGCTGGCGATAGTACCGCCGCCGACGGCGCATGCCTTGCGGTGTAGACGTGGTGACGCGTACACTTGATCTACTGTTCAACAACAGGCTTTCATCTTATACCTGTAAGGGCACGGGGAGACAGTAATCTACTGTTTTTTGAAATATTCTATCCTTTTATTAATATTCTATTAAAGTAAAATATCGGTGAATGTTTTTCATAATCTGAAAACTCACAACCTTTAACTTTACTCACAAACTATTTCATAGTACTAGTAAAACATTGGTCAATATAAAGAATTTTCATTATTCATGAATTAATGAACTCTAACATTTCTACTACTCTGTACGTCCAATATGGGCAGGGCACAGTGATACGAATCATAATATGTAACCTTTTGTTTTTTACCTGTGTTTCACAAATAATATATTGAATTTGAATTTTAAATTTGAATGATGATTAATTTTATGCAATCGGTTTTTGATGTAAATGGTAAGAAAACAGCTCACTTGCAAGTTTGGTATACTAAAAAAGTTGGTACATCCCTAGTAGCTTAAGAACTGCTGGTGGTTAAAAAAATAATCAACACAATTGTTAAGGTCAAATTATATAGCCGATAAAAGTGGATAAAGTTGCCAGGAACAGCTATTAGACTACAAAATTTTACCAATTTTTTATGATTGTCTACATAGATTCGTGTAAGTTCTGTAACGTTTGGGTCTCATCTTGTAACAATATATGTATAAAAGATTTCCTATGTTGTTCGGGACTAGGTGTCGATTTTTGGTAATCACAAAGGGTAAAGTAAAAGAGAAAGATAGAGCCTCAAGTTCCCCTAGAAGCTATCTTTAACTCTGGAGGTTGTGTAACCCTAACCTACATGAAACTATCTAAAAAAAAATAAACATGCCTTGTCTGTACATGTTTTATTCTTCATTGTTTTTTTTTATATAGAAAAATGTTAAAAAACTACCGAATAGTTCTTTAGTTACACGGTTATGAAACATTAAATTTCTAAACTTAAAAATAAACTAACAAAACCATTAGCATCATATCCAGTGCGATTACAAAAAAAAACATTCGACGCAACGATTAATAACTATCACGAAATTTTCTCATCATTCATTATGTATGTACATACTAATGGATTCATTAAAGAACCTTGCGGCTACGGCTCTGTTCGATATAAGAAAGACAAGCCGCTTCAGTTGTTCAATAAACAATAGCAAAGGGCCACTTCTGAAAACAACCATTAACTATAATTTCCATTTAATGTTAACTAAACTGTAAAGTTACCTTTTTGTTTCTACTGTCGTACTTTTGTAAGGAGTAGGTACCTGTAAAAGTATGATGGCACTTTAGTATTAAATTATAAATATTAAATGTTCTGCTACATAATGCAGTAGTAAAAACCAAGCAACATTATAATATATGAAATTACATATCATAATATTTTTTAGCTAGATGTATGGACTATATGTTCATTTGAGAGTAATTTTGTTTATTTAAAAAAACTGTAATGATTTGCCCTCCGGTCAGTTGAAAAATCTGAAATCCTGAAATCCTGCTGCTATCCGTTGATTTTGCACTCTAGCTGGAGAAAGTATTGGATGTAATCTACTGTTTCCACCTGACCACTCTTCTTTTCCGTCTTAACGTACAGACAATTTGAAAATGATTCACTTTTTGCCCACCATATTGTTGTCATCATCTTCATTTTTCTTTCATTCGGTGGACCTAATGAGTACATGAACTAAGTCACGTATTGTTTGAGATCTAATTTGTACCTCAGCTTCGTGCCTCAATTACCTTTTAAATAGGAGGAAATATCCACTGCTTCATTCTTTAGCTTTTTTCATTGTAATTTAAAACATAATGCTGTATTTAAGAAATTAAGATCACAGTTAAATAAAATGTAGATAATTGTGTTTGATATTTAAATGAAAAAGTGTATCAGAACGGGTGACGCGGGCAGCGTTGTGCCTTGACCTCTCGCGGCCGAGCCGAGGTACTACGCGGAAGACTCGAGTGAACCCAGGCGTAACACTCCTGCGCAGAAAGTGTGTGTCCTTGTCATTGCTATCAACAACCTCTGCCCTGTAATAAAAAACTTTAAGTAGATATTTGGCACTTTCTTGGGCTGATTGAGTTATTTTATCCTTCTTCTTTTCTGTCTGTTATTTTGGTTCTTTTAATATTTTGTAAGAGTAATTTCTTTGTATTTTTCGTTCTGTGGATTCAATTTTTTTTATCGTTTTGTATTTTTGATTAAAGTAGTACTAAAATTTTATTTCTTATCGTGGTTACCATTTGATGCCGACTTTTTGATTTATTTAGTTGATCAGATATAAAAGCCGATTGCAATCAATCAATTTGATGATTACAACACGCTTACATATATAAGTAAGGCATTTGCAAAGAAAAAAATAATGTCTGTCAGAGATACTATCGGATAGGTAAATTTTCACATTTCGTTAGAATATCATTACTCACGACGCCGACGGCATTTGATTTTGGGTAGGTCCGAGATGTTTAAATGTTGTAAATTAGCATGACTAAACAGCGTCTAGCTTTTCTAAGCACTAGTTAGTATATAAGTATACATAAACTGAACAATGTATATTTGTGAATAAATGTGAAATACGTGAAATAAAATTCATCCCACAAGAATTTTATTGTGATTCTGATAGCTGCAAATGAGGCTATACCAAAAATTAAAATTTGTGAATACCCAATCAACACAAAAAAGTTTAGACCAAAACCCTATTGGAGTGAAGAAATATCTAGGATAGTAGCGGAGAGACGGCGGTCATTAGCAAATTTTAGAAGAAACCCTACTCCAGATAATTTAACAATACTGCAGAATAAGATAAGGGAAGCACAATCAGTGATTCGCAGAAATAAATCAAAGTCCTGGAAAAAATGGTGTGATGGGATCGATAGTGTGTCTTCTTCTAGTGAAATGTGGAATAAGATGAAGTGGCTTAAAGGATATAGGACTCAAAGAAGTTGTACTTCTCCAGAGGCAGCGGAAACACTACTTTGTGAATTAGCACCGGACTTTGTTTCGCCCCCACCACCAAACTTTTGCTCCGTGAATTCTCATTTGGCACTCCCTATCTCGATACATGAACTTAATAACAACATCAAACAATCAGACACCGCTACAGGATCAGATAGTATCTCATATTCAATGATTAAAAACTTACCATTTGCAGCGAAACATATCTTAGTCACGTTATATAATAGATTTTTGAATTCAGGTTTCGTCCCAGCACAGTGGAAGGAAATCAAAATAGTCCCCATTCCTAAATCTGGTGTTGTTAATAACGTCTCATCTCCAGGTCTGAGACCAATTGCTTTGATATCTTGTCCATGCAAGATTTTGCATATGATACTTACACGAAGAATAGAATGGTATTTTGAGAAGAATGAGATATTTTCTAGCGAAACTGTGGGCTTCAGGAGAAACCAGTCATGCATGGACAATTTATCAAGATTGGTCTCCCGAATCCAAAAAGGTTTTAGTGAAGGACTAGTAACTGTAGGATGTTTTGTTGACATTAATGGTGCATATAACAGTGTCGATGTATCACGTCTTCTACTGATGTTAGATAGCGTAGGGGTTGGTGCTACAATTTGCAATTATCTTTGGGAATTCTTGCGATTCCGCTGCTTATCCATTGAATTAGATAATAAAATAGTCACACGCACGTCTTGCATTGGAATAGCACAGGGAGACCCCTTATCTCCATTATTATTTAATGCGGCCACTCTGAACATTTGCAATGATTTGTCAGAATTACTGTTTGTTTCTCAATACGCTGATGACTTTGTGTTCTATGCAAGTAGTAAACATACCTCAGAGGCGGCAGGTGTCGTTCAGGATGCTTTAGATGCATTTAACGATATGATAGAAAACATAGGATTAAGTATCTCTCACAGGAAAACTAAAGTATGTATTTTCACAAGAGGCAGCAGGAAGCGTCCGGATGACACAACTTTGGTAGTAAAAAATTGTAGAATAGAACAAGTAGACAGTGTTAAGTATTTAGGAATGTGGCTAGACAGAAATCTTAAGTGGAGAAAACACATAAACGAAACTTACGAGAAAGCTTGTAAATTCTTGAACGTTTTCAAAGTATTATGTGGATCAAAATGGGGCGTGCATCCCAAGCATCTGAGACGCTTGTATATATCAATAATTAGAAGTCGACTAGATTACGGCAGTTATTTGTATGACACTAGTGTCAAAAGTCATTTATATAAACTGGATAAAGTGCAGAATCAGGCGATGAGAATAATTGGCGGTTTTATCAAAACGTCACCAGTGCATGTCATGGAAAGTGAACTTTGTCTTCCACCTCTGTATATTCGTAGACGCTATTTAGCGGCCAAGTTTTGGTTTAGGTCTAAATCTATTAAGACAGGCACCACCATCAAAGTTGTTGATGATTTATATAACTCGTGTAACAAACCCTATTGGATTCGGAAAAAAAAACCTCTTCTTGTAGATATACATAGAAAGTACCAAAATCATCAGGTTCAGTCAATGGAGATCTTATCAATGTACAATTTAAACCATTGGATTATGTTTTATGATATGTCACAAAATATAATAGATACAATTGATGGTATAGAACTTGCGAAAAGACAAGTTAATGTTACAACTCTCAGAAATGCATGTTATGTTTATGTAAACAGGAAATTTAATTCATTCTATAAGCTATACACTGATGGATCAAAGGATGAAAGAGGATGTGGGGCTGCCTTTAATGACCCCCATATGGGGATAACAGTTAAGTTCAAAATTACGGGTGACGTTTCTGTTATGCATAGTGAGTTGATTGCCATATCTGAGGCCTTAGAATATGCAACATCATTAGATATCAATTCAATAGTAATTTTTTCAGACTCGAAAAGTTCATTATTACACTTGGCTCGGATAACCTCGATAGGTCGAGGATTCCCGATCGCCTACAAAATTCTTGACTCCATTCAAAAGCTTTCAGCTATGGGCAGGCAAATCTTAGTGCAGTGGATTCCATCACACGTCGGAATCAGGGGCAATGAGGAGGCTGATCTTGCGGCAAAACAAGCCATAACCGATGGTGTTACTTATGAATGTCTACCACAACATAGTGAGATGCTAAAAAACGTAAGAGTAGACTGTAGACAAATGTGGCATGAATATTTTAACGAGCGTTCACTTAGTAAGGGGATTTGGTATAAGACCATTCAGTGCTGTCCTCCTCATAGTCCTTGGTTTGATGATTATGTCGGAAGTAGATCACATGTTGTTGCGCTGATGAGGCTTCGATGTGGCCACATTCCATCAAATAAATTTAAGTATTTAATGGGAATATCAGAATCGCCAAACTGTTCAGAGTGTGATATTCAAGAAGACGTACACCACGTGTTGATGGAGTGTGTCCGCAACGAGGCACTCCGTCGTGACTTACAGCTTGACGTTAATTCGGTTGGTACCTGTAACAGCATTTTGGCATCTCCATTATCTGTAGATGCCAAGAATCTAACAAAGTTGTGTAAACACATTTTTTAACTTTTATGTAAGTACAAGTATACATATACAATGTAAGTAACAAAAGTCTGTTAACCATACGGGGGTTACATAGTCACTACGTGACAAAACCCCTTTTAATTAAAAAAGAATTAAAAAAAAAAAAAAAAAAGAATTTTATTCGTATAAGTAGGTCGATATGATTTTCCAATACTAGTTACTTAATTGTTACAGCTTTTTAACTCGTTAGTATTTGAGTCCTCTGGGCAATTTGTACCCATCTCTTCAAAGTTCGAGGCGTGACTAATCTGTAGTACATCATCAAGCTTTATATGTCGAAATACACTCAAACAGCATATACACAGTCACACATACACACTGCGGTTGTTTTTGTCGAATATTAGAGTCGAAGAAACCGCCGAATACCGCTAGCAGTCGTCGGTTATTGCTCTCGGATTCCGCAACAAATTAACATGTATTCAGTACGACTACATTTTATACGCTGTAATTTTACGTAAAAATTATTTCTATTAGAATATAAAAAAAAATTCAACACCATAAGTGACTTTTATTACAAAATGCATTTTATCAAACGATACATAAATCGTGCCTTTATATTCTTATGTATGTTAACAATTACGCCGATTCGAGACGAGAGAACGAGGTCGGCCCGTTTTGCATTTTAGAACCAACTTACTTTGTTTGCCGCGCGAGTAGGTATTTTAAAATTATCTTACTTTTACTGTAACAGTCTTAAGTACAAACACGATATGATTCTATTTAAGAAAAATATGTGGCTGATTATTTAATAATAAATTTAAAAAAAAATATCCACAATGTTTGTTTTAAGAATTGTCTAAATAGAATTTCCGTCACTTAAATATCTTTCTCCTGCATAATTAATTATACGTAAGGCTGTCAGCTGCAGTAATTAAATGAAAATAACAATTAGCATATCTTACGATATCCAAATTAATGTTACGCTGATAGTGTAAAAAATGTTGTCGAGAACTGTAGCTAAAATCCTAACTAGTTTTTTAAAATGAAGAACTGGTTTGTCGAAGAAATATTCGATGATAGAGTGCAAGTGAAAGTCATGATCAGTGTACATAAACAGTTCCGGCTTATCACAGTTTTTATCATTAATTAACAAGTCTTTCTTTTAGCAACTTGCAAACCAAACAACTTATTTTCACCTTCAATATTTTTCTGGAATCTTGTCGTCTGTATGTTAACTAAAATTTTAAATCAATAGCTAGAAAAATTAAAATTATTAACTGTGTTTTTCAGCTAAGAAGAATTGAGTCCATTTGTTTATTTGTTAAGTTATAAGAATGATCTTCATCCTAGCGTGTATTCCTATATAGTTGCGTCGTCAGCTTACACTTCGGAGCCTAGGGTACTCTGTTAGTCATGCTCCTAGATTTAACGGAACTGATTGTTACAATGGAGCGACTACCGTCTGATCTTCTTAACCCTTTTTACAGGGAAACCAGACCAACAGGAACATGATCCGAGGTGTGTTAGTGGACAACACTGTCAGAATTTTTCAGGCTGCCCCATGGCATCTGACCAGCCTAACCACTGCTATCTATCGACAACAAACGGGACTAACGGCTTAACGTGCCTTCTGAAGCACGGAGGAGCTCAAGATAGAAAATGCCACTAAATAGCGACCAATCCAATAGTAGTCGCGTCTCGCTGTCGCTTGGCACGCGCATTCGCTACTCGCGCTCGACTAACGAGCTCCTCAAAAGGTTAGGTGTGTTAGGTTGTAAGAATAAACAACCGTATATGCCTTCGCTGAATCTAATATGCGATTTAAACGATTTAGTCACTGCCTATAAAGTCTAGATTGCCAGCTAAAAATAAGTATACCACAACTCGGCAGACTAGACTACAGATAACCATTTCAAATTACAAACGTCCTTGATTGACACTTTGACGCGGAAATTAATCTTGTACACGAAATTACTACCTATTTACAGCCAACAAAACAAACATTGCAATGTTTTGAGCCTGGATTTGTTTGAATTAAAATAACTGTCAATTTTAAATAATAATTGATCTAGGTATATTGTTGTAAAATCATAGAAAAAAAGTTGTTGCCTAAATGTTGTAAATAATAATATACACGTCAAGACCTATATATTATTATTTTACTTACTGTAATAACTTCTCTAATATTTCTTCGACTCTAAGATTTTTTAAAGTTTTGGGTTCGATTCCATCAGTCATTGTGATTCTATCACTAGTTCCAGTATTGAAAAAAGTTAGTTAATATTAACCCGACTTTACGTTATGTAAAGACAGAAAAAAATGACTTAGTATTGTTGAGTTCAATCGTATCTTACAATAGAAGTTTTCAAACTCTCTTTGGTGGTTTGGTGTTTGATTAATAATAAAGATAAGAGTTATAACAGTTTTATTAAAGAATTTAATTTGAGAATAATGCCAGACGTCCTTGACGTGTCTGTATGTACTTAGCGTTAAATATGCGGAAGACGCCTAACACATAAAACTCTATTAAGAAAATTAAGACTTATTTAATAATCGAGGTTCCCAGAAAATGGATCTAAATTTTTTTATCCCAAAATGCGAAAAAAAACTGTATTGATCATGAATGCTTATCTAAGTGAGTAATTTAGAAACTCTTTATTGTACACTAGCTATTTCCCGTAGGGCCGCCTGCGTCAAAAATGTTTGACCCTAGGTCTTCAACTATATTCATACCAAATTTCATCAAAATCCGTTCAGCGGTTTGGCCGTGAAAGCGTAACAGACAGACAGACGGACAGTCAGACATTCGCGTTTATAATATTACTAGCTGTTTCCCGCAACTCTATCTGCGTCAAAAAGTAGCCTATGTTTGACCCCGGGTCTTTAACTATATTCATGCCAAATTTCATCAAAATCCGTTTAGCGGTTAGGCCGTGAAAGCGTCCGAAAGATAGACGGATAGACAGACTTTCGCATTTATAATATTAGTATGGAAGGATGGATATGGATATTAGTATGGATATGGATAAGTAAAACATTTAAATTATAGAAAAGAAAAAGAAAGTGTGCCCAAAGGCAGACTTATCTCAGAATGGGATTTCTTCCAGTCAACCAAGTAATTGAGTGGATAAAACTAGGTTTATACGAAGAAGGAAATAAAGGCTTATCAACGTTATAAAGTGTACCGTATTGCAAAAAATAACGCTGTTAAAGTCATTTAACCCGCCTCTAGAGCGTGGGATTACGAGCGTCGTTTTAGGTATAAATTCAGATTTAATTTGTCTTGTACTTTTCCAGTTCGGCTGACCTTCAGGTTTTAATGATAAACTCAATGCATTTATCTTGTCATGGAAGTATAAGCAAACCATTTTAACGCCGTAAATTTACTCTTGTCAGACATTTTTATTTGGAGTATTTAGGTAATCATTAAAAATATTGTATGACAATACACAATACAACCAGAATCATTGCCATAGGGACATGAAATTTTCATCAAGCAATCAAAGAATTTCATCCGTTGTTTAAATTTAAACGGTTAATGGGAAAATGCAAATCTATAGGTACTGCAGCATATTTCCACAAGTTCACCTTAAAATTTTATATACATTATTCCATGCTAATATTATAAGTGCAAAAGTCTGTATGTCTATTTGTTTGTTACTCTGTTACGCTTTCACGGCCAAACCGCTGAACGGATTTTGATGAAATTAGTTATGAATACAGGTAAAGACCCGGGGTCAAACAAGGGCTACTTTTTGACACAAACGCAGCTGCGGGAAATGGCTATAAACACAAATAAAACAAAATTGTTATCAATCTTTGCAACCTATATGTAAAATTTTCATCGATGGTTTTGTTACTAGAAAAGACATCAACGCACCCACATTTTGTCATTGTAGGGCCCCGTTTTTAATTCATAATAGTGTGAGGAAGTTACTATTTCCCTCATCATAATATCTAAAAATGCGTCCAAGATGAATCTGCGAAATGATAAAACCACAACAGTGGTATCCAATTAAGTGGATTGCTAATAAAAGTGAAATCGAAGCGGGTGCAGTGGCCGCGCGCACGATGCGTCCCCCCCCCCCCCCCCCTCCGACATAGCACACTCTTATATTTTATTTATCATAATAATTATACTACTTTGTGACGAACATCTTTCGTAATTCAATATTAATTCTAAACTTTAGCGTTCGCAATTAGTGTCGACTTCTATCATCGTAAAGTTGTGGTAATGTTCAGACAGTCCGCATTCGCAGATTATCAATATTCTCGATGCCGTTAGCGAAAAATATTAACGTTTTCGCTCAAAATCTACTAGGGCCAATTTTTTTTTTTTTTTTTAAAGTACTTCAATTTCATCGTCAGCTTTGATTAAAACTATATAAAGTAAATAAGAGAAGAGGTTTGCTTAGTAAACTTTTTTTAATAAATATTTCTTCATTATTGTTATTATGTGAATTTCAAAGCATGTCTTGGTATATAGCCCAAAATTGTGATCTCTTATCATGGAGTACTTCAGTGACCCATTTTTGTGGCCACTGAATAAAATGAAAACTATTCAAAGGTATATTTTGCACTTAAAATGCTATTAATCTTAAATATAGGTACCTAAACAGCCGTTTGAGATAAATTTTCAATAGTTCCTTAAAAACAGGAAGATATCAAGGCAATATAATTTTATGGCATGTACTCATAGGTACCTACATATAAAGAAACTTGTAACAGTGGCGTGGGTTTATAGCTTCCACTACTGCATTACGCATATCTTCTGGTAAATATCCAAGTGTGGTGTCGCACATACTAATCGAATTGAACATTTAACAAGTACGCTTTTAAGTATATACCTATCGCTATAAAATATTTTGAATAAGGTGAGTTACTCGACAAGCATTTATAGAAAAGGAGACTGAATTTTGATATCAAGAAAATATACAGATTATAAAATAATTTTAACTGTTTATTAATGCCTGTTTTTTGATTTCTAAAGAATTTAACTGCTACATAATTTAATATTATAGATATATAAGCATAGTATTCAATATGTATTTTCAAGTATAGTTAAAATAAAATCAGAACTTTTTCGTGTACAGTTGTATAAATCGATTTTACTTTGTTTCTTGTTTTCTTAATCGGTATTCCAATATAAATTACAACTTCTGGCTTCTAAGAAATACCTTAGATAAACTATAATGTTAAAGTAACTAAATCCATACTTAATATTATAAATGCGAAAGTCTGTCTGTCTTTCTGTCTGTCTGTTACGCTTTCACTGCCAAACCGCTGAACGGATTTTAATGAAATTTGGTACGAATGTAGTTGAAGACCCGGGGTCAAACATAGGCTACTTTTAGACGCAGGCCAAGCTGCGGGGAAAAGCTAGTAAACTATAAATAAAGGATTTATGTTGTGTTCGGATACGTTAGACTAGCGGTCGCTCACAAGATCGAAACTTGTTCGTAAGATAAAATTTGACACAACATATCCGTTGAACAATAGAGTGTATTTGTTATTTATGTCATCGTATTAAAGTATTGGTAGTGCCTCTACCATGATATTTTATTTTGTATGGCAAATCTGTGAAGCCCTTCTAGCGAATAATGACATTTTAAGACAATCGCGTCTGTGTTCGCAAAGTATCATGATATAAATACAGTAGATGCCATCACCTAAAATCATTTTTGGTATACTAGGACTAGCTTAGCTAGCTTGGCGTATGAGGCGAGGTGCGGGCGGCATGGCATGCTCCTAAAAGAAGGAGAGTACAGAAGTAGACAATGTAAACACTAATACTTGTGTATTGTTTTAGTCGCAAGAAGTCTCTTTCCAGACAAATGCTTCTTCCATAAATTTTCCTTTTGACTGATTATAGTATGCATTTTACAAACTTAAAAAGAGTGCAGCTAGAGTTATCTCCGAAATATATTATTTATTTATTTGACTATTCCTTGCACACAGTACAATAGAACGTGCATATTTTAACAGGAACAGAATACATAAACAAATAATGCAAAAAGGCTGCCTGCCTTACAAGCAATCTTTTCCAGGCAACCTCAGTTAATAAGTTTTATTATTTTTTATTTTTATTGCATATGATAAAGTGTAGTGGTAATCTACTCTACTACTACTCATCTAGCGTAGCATCCTTGGCTGATTGCCTCGGAACCCAGGGTCCACTTTCCTACTTTTTCTTCTCCATTTCGCTAGGTCTTCGACATCCCTGGTTGTTAGTCCATTAGCACGCATATCCTCCGTTGCGACGCCGAGCCAGCATTTATATAAATTGTTGTGTTAAAATTAGGCTATATCTCTATATATAACTGTTTTGTATCTCGCGGTTCTCGGCATGATTTATCGCGGACCTAGATCCGGTTGGCGCAGCGCCGCCGCCCGTTTGCACCCACGCCTTATTTTGCTCTATTATCCACCAAAATGATCAGCGCACTTCGCTATTATACTTGGTACTATCCACTAGCCTTCGTTGCCTTGAAGCTGCAGTTGTTTTTTTGCTAGCTTGTCTTGTATACAAGGAAAAGTAGTAATTTCGAATTGTTTTTTATGTTATAAGATATTATAATTTTTGTTCGATAAAAATGAGATTGTAATGAAATCAAAAATTTGTATGATTATAATATATAATATTTATACAAAAATATAAATAAATAAACTTACTCTAAAATATAATGTTCGATTTGGTAGGATTGATTGATACATGTATTTACATAGTTACGCATCTTTATCACGCACGGAGTCCACATAGCCTGGAAATTTATAGGTCTTGTAGCTCTTTTAGATGGAAGCTTTTAAAAAAGTGTCAGGTAGCCCAAAGAGTATCAACCATACACGGAAAGTAAAACGTTCCTTTCTCAATGACGTAGCCTCACCATATACAAAATAGTTTGGACAGGATAGTCCGTGTATATTTATGTCATTTCTGCCATAACATTATAGCCATACTTCTTTGTTTAAACGTGTTTCCCAGTTGCACCTTCAGCTTCAGAACCCAGGCTACGCTTTAACCACATTATAGCCATGCTACGATTATAGAATCAAGGAAACTTCGCTTTTCTTTGTGCTCATACAATCAAAGAATAATATGGTGTATTATATCGTTGGTTTCTTATTGAGTGCCTCGTGGCCCCGGGCTGCGACATACCGTCACGCCATGCTCTACTACTGCTCACATAGTGTTGTAATCGCATATCGCTATACTGTTGCACTGCTTAACTGTTGCCAAGTTTGCGTAATTAATAATATTTGATTGTGTCAAAATACTTATTTTACTTTAAAGTCACTTAAAAAAACAGAGATTAATAAATACCATTGAGTATTAGGTATGTGTCGGTCGTCCCAGGTACCGCTGGAGAGACGAAGTCATGAAGGATCTGGAAGCCTTCCAGAGAGCCGACTGTCAGCAGGTTGCGCTAAACAGCGAACGGTGAAAATCTCTTGTGTCGGAGGCCAAGATCCTCTTTGGGTCGCTGAACCATTGCAGTAAGTAAGTAGTTATGTATGTGTGGCTATTTGAAGACATGAAATGATATGAGAGTATCTGCAAAATATCTGTCAGACATCCGTGAGTCAGAGAAGTCAGCTGCATGCGAGCTGAGCATCGCGCCGACGATTGCTCTTTATGTTAGCTTGCATCATGTGCATCGTCTGGACGATGTTAAATGAGACAATAATTGCGAAGGAAGTCATGACAACATCTTCTCGCAATAAACTGTCTACTGAATTTACAACTAATTAATTTTTATGTTTTCTTAAAGCATTAGTCTACAATTTGTTAGAGGTTACAGTCATCAATCAGCGCAGCTCACTGTCGATGTGCACTTTCTTCGCCACCCGGCGCGTTTGCCAGTCAATGCATCATCATTATCGATTGACCAATTGACCTCGAGGATAACATCCTATTTGTTTGCATTTACTATTATGACAGTGTTAATAAAATATATGGCATATATTTTAATAGCATTTAACTACTACTTATTTGTTATATTTTGGTATGCCAAGAAGTATCGTCCAATCAAAACCGAATAGTTAGCATCGGCAAAGTTTTGTCCTTATTTCAGCTTACCTAAATTTTGTAGTAAAGATTGTAATTTTTTTTGTTTCATTCTATTCAAATGAAAGGGATTATATATTAAAATATATTTTTTCAAATTTCAAGTTACCCATATAATAAAAACACGAATACGAAATTCGAACATTTAGAAAAATACTTTCACTTTATAGATACAAAGAGAACCATTAGAGAATGCCTACAAAAAGTTCATTCATCATACGGAAGCTTCTCCAAGAGAGCTAAGATGACATTTGTCAATTAAAACTTTAACGAAATTTAGTAAATAAAAAAATTGCGATTAGCTTTACCCATGATTTAACTAATGATTGATAATTGTTTTCCGTCATAGTGGCAATTAAGCTCAAAAGTCTCATTAGCACTACTTGTATTAGGCAGGTAATAAGGTACGCAATAACCACGTTTGACGATCGCTAATTATCGCCATCGGTTGTGCTACGAAGGAGGTCGCCGCTGTTGGTAAACCTACAACTAACGTACACTTCAATTACCTCGCCGAAAAGAAAAAGTGTACCAATTGAGCTATGTAAGAGTTAGACGTAAATCAAATTGAAGATGCCCGATAAAGTGGATAATAATTAGTGGAAGACGTGAAAGCGTTGGGAGAAAAATTCGTGAGAGTTTGTGTTACTGTGATTGTGCATTTGGCGAGGGACATCCGGTTGTACGGCGCGGCTTGTAGCTGTTTGCAGGTTTGTTAACATTTGTAACATGCTAAAAATTGAAATTTAAACTCAGTTTTGACTAAATTAACGATTTCAATAATAAAATAAGTATTTTGTTTTGGTTGAAGAGCCTTCTTTTAGCTTCTATTTGTTCTCAGATTAGCTGGTTTTGTATCTAACATTGTTAGGATTTTTACACGCATGTTAAAAACGTCAAGCTAAATTGGTTTTATACCCCTTGTGTCAAAGTCATACTTAGCGAAAGAAATACATAAAGTATAATTTCTTAAGTGTTTTAAAACAAATTTTAACATGACATCAACGTGTAGAAGTAAATTGTAACTTTTATATATCAAATGATAAATTAACTATTTCCTCCTGTTATCTTTTCATGCTAAAACCAATGTGCGAATTAAGAAAAAACTTGGCACAGAGACAATTTGCATCTTGTGAAAGGAAAAGGACATAGGCGTATTTTGGCACAATGTTATCTAATTACCACGTTTATTACAAATAAAGTCTCATTCATTCTCTCATATACATACTAATGAAAAAATAAAATAGGTAAACATTGAAACTAACTTCTTCTAATGTCTTCAAAACTATATTTCTTTAGAAACTTTATATTTGTAATACGCCCATGATGTATATGCATGCTACGATTGATGATCGATAGAACGATTTTTTTTTACTAGTGAACTTAAAATAGATCGGCCACTCTCACTTGCGATGGAATTTGTCATTGCTTCGCTAGCGTTGTGGACGGGTCGTCTACGTAGAGACACTTGGCCGATCAACTGCCCACACTCTAAGCTTTCAATGAACCTAATCGTCCCGATTATGTGACGTGATCTCTACTAACAAAAAACAAAACAGAATTTGATTGCACTAAAATTTTAGTTAGTTAAACATTTCCATATTCATAATCAATTCTTTATGTCAGGAAAAATGTCTATAAATATATTGAACGTCAAATACACTTTGATTGTACCGTAAAGTATACTTAATTCACATGAACTATATTAAAGTTAAGATTGATTCAATTGTTTGACTTTATTTTGAACAGTCTATGTAATTCGCGTTTCTCGATTCCGGGACCAATACGGAACTAGCTCGATATTGTAGGTACTAGATCTAGTGGAACTTAGCAATCGACTAATCGAGTTGAAGTTAATAATACGGCTATTTAATATAATATAATTGCTGTGCAGATATATATTAAATGAGATAAGTTTATGCGTGCTCCAGTAGTAGTAGAAACTGCCACAAAAACTTGCAGTCGAACAAGGCTACAACTCGAAAAGTCGTAATAAGCATTGCAAAATATTACAATTATGAGTTCTGGCCGCTTTAAATTATATTGACGATTAATATCGGCGTAATCAATGTGGAGTAGAGCTGCAATTATAATTAAAAGCGAGGTAGTAACGAGAAGACTGATCGGGCTGAGGCAGACCCGGCTTGCACCTTACATTATGCAATGAGCCGGACTCGGAACAATCACAATGCGCAGCGCTCAATGTACGAGTATCTATACGTACCTATTTGTTTAAAGTACGAGTATAAGTGACAGAAAGCTACTACTCTAAACTCCGTGTCTAGACTTAATCCTGTTAGAGCCTTTAGATACGAGATAATAATATAGAACATATACAGAATCTAGGCGCGGATGTTTGACTTATGTTATTGTTTGAAATACAAACAAATTTTTATATTTGGGCAAATACCTGGATGACAATACTTTTCGCATAGCGACATGTCTCCGTTTAGGTGCGAAAACGAATGTCCCGCATCATTGCTTCTGTGGTGTTTCTGTCGACCAGTTTGGTCACCATGGTCTTTCGTGTTTCAGGAGTGCAGGCCGTTTAGCACGACATGCCAGTCTTAATAGCATACTCCACCGTGCTCTTGCCAGCGGTAACCTGCCATTTTAGAACCAAATGGTCTGTTTCTCCATGATGGCAAGAGACCGGATGGAATGACACTTATGCCCTGGAGGTTGGGCAGACCGCTGGTGTGGGACGCCACTTGCGTAGACACTCTCGCATCTTTCTACCTTCATGGTACAAGTGTAAAGGCTGGTATGGCTGCAGCCTCTGCAGAGTCCTTCAAGCGGCGCAAATATGCATGCTTAGGTAAAACATACATATTTGAACTGTTTGGGGTTGAAACACTAACTTTAAATACCTGAGCAAAAAGCTGGTCGACGTTCCATTTGACCAAAGGGCTGGGCTTTTCTTTGCACAAAGAATTAGCATTACCATCCAACGTGGCAATGCTGCCAGCCTTTTGGGAACATTCCCGGAAGGTAATGATTTGCGGGACATTTTTTATTTGTATTTTTTGTTTAGTCTAATTTAGTTTTATTTTTAATTTAATTTATTTCTAAGTGGTAGTCCTTATTGTGTTTTATAAGAATAAGTCTGTTGTTGTTGACAAATAAAATTTTCATTATAAGTACATTTTTAGTGGTACACCAGAAAAGCGGATGCATTCGAAACTGACATACTAATGTTAAAATAGTCGAGGAACAGAAAAATTAAACAAAACAACAAAAATTGACTCCTGTTACTAAGTATCGTATTATATGATTTAAAGCGATGTCTGAAGAGTCAATGCCGTGTGCAGTGTATATATAATGTAGTAATATGATTGATCCTGATGCGTGATTCCTCGCTCGAGTGATGTGGAGGCACGCGTAGACCACCTAGCGCCTGCGCCGATGTCATTAGATTCATGTTTATAGGGACGTCAATGTACATATTCGTATTACGAAACATCACAACTTTCATTTATTGATAGGCCCCATAATGCCTTAAAATCACTTAAACTATGAAATAACTTATTGATACCTTTAATTAAAAAAATTTTGGTAAAAATAACTTACTGTATATTGTACTCGCAAGCCTCGTATTGCGGTTCGGTTTTATTTGAGTTCACACGCAAGTGTGGGTGGCGGTGTCGAGTTGATGTTAGTGTGGTAGACAAATATCAAAATATTTAGAGACTTAACAGTTGGTTCAAAGACGAGTAGCTCGAAAGTGTTGATTTGGCAGCAGACGTGAGGAGGAAAATAAAGACTCAAAGCATAGTTACCTATTATACAAATTTTGCACTGATTTATTTTAATAAAAATGGAAAATTACACCAAATTCCACCTTTTCAGGTGCACAATAACATAGTAAGTCCAACTGTCAAATATAAATTATATTAACATTAGAAATTAATCACTTCTCGCTCAGATAAAAAATATCATTATTTACATCGAAACATTTTTTTTATTTGTCGTATCTGGTTATGTAATGAGCCACGAAACTTTTGATAGACATGTATCGATAAAAATGCGAGCAAATAAAAGTAAAATTAAAAAGCAAATGGTCCACCGGTTGGTTTCTCCTATTGATTGACGTCGCAGGCAGCCGGCTGGCAGCGCCCACCGGCGATGAATATACATCGTGTTACAAACTAACAAACGTTACAGTGTAATGCTATTGAAAAGTGATTGAGAACTCGAGATACAGGTAGCTATTTTAGTAGTCATGAAACATAAAGATATGAGTACTGTGGGATAATAAACTAAATATGTGCCTACGTACATAAATTACATTTAACTTGTACTTACTTAATTTATAAAATACTAGCTGTTTATCGCAGCTCCGCCTACGTCAAAAGTTAGCATATGTTTGACCCCAAGTCTTCAAATATATTCATACCAAATTTCATCAAAGTCAGCGGTTTGGACAGATAAACATACTTTCGCACAAATAATATTAAATATGGAAGTATGGAGTATTGAATTTGGTTCACTATAAAAACACTCTTTCTACAAGAGCCTAGTTTATGATAATGACAATTGACAATACATTAGGAAAATTAAGTTTGCAAAGACAAAACACGCATAACTAATTATTGGTGTACGTAAGATCAAGTAACTTCAGGAAGTAGGCAAGTTTTGCGTTTATAAATAATAAATGTGCTTAAATACCTGTTATGTATATCCTGACTATGATCTTCATGTGTAGAATGTGGAATTTTCTATTAGTATGGTTGGTTAAACATGCTTTTTTGGGATAAAGTTCTAAAAATATCGTTGAAATAAATCATAAAATAACAGTTGCATCTTAAAATATTTGAACTCTCACCATTAAAATCCGTAAATATATTTCGGTCACGAAAATGGATCAACTTTTATGTTGTTATTGCTTACAGTTAAATAAGCAATAAATCTTCAAAATAATTGTATTTTTATGAGACATTGATAACGTTATAAATAAATTCTCTCATTTGCTAATAATTATAAAATATATACAAATATAAACCACGAAAGGACTCTGAAGTGAAAGGAGAAGTACAAAAGCGTACTGAAGGACATTTGTAATCTAAGAAGCTTTTTGATTAATGATGAAAGAATAAAATAAATGTTTTCCAGTTTTGCTAGGGAAAACCGAAATTGTGTATACGTTGGATCAGTAACTCTACCATGATAATATTAATCTGTAAAGCAGATAGTAAGGTATCTAACCCAGACGCTAGCTATTTCTTCAAACAACTTCTGGCAGAGGTACATAATTCAAAATAAGTTAACTTACTTGCTAATGATATCTAACTTATTGACCCCTAATGTAATGTTACTGAAAACTATATACTTATACTTAAATTGTTTTATAATTATTAATCAGATCAAAAAATTATGATTTCAATAAATGTAAAATTTATAAAACATGTAAATCACATGTTACCGGGTAGAGTGCAATGGCGTAAGGAGGAATGTTGTGTGTTTGTTATTTACATAGTGAATGCGCGTGCGCATAACGTGACTCGTATCGTGATCGTGACGATGATTATACTAGTAGAACATAGCTACGTAGAATACCGTGAGCTGCAGTGCTGTACTATTTTATACAGACAACAATAATTAGACTCTTTACGATATGTAAGTGTAAGGGTATTTCGTAAAGTTGTAGAAAATATGTATCAGGACTTATTCAACAACAAAAGTGTTATTATTGTCATTATGCATAAAATAGCATGCAAGTTGGTGCTGCAACGAGCGCGTGTGTATGTCGGAGGCTGTTGCGGTTGGTTTCTCCTCGTACTTGTATCTCAAGATCTCGCATGAGAGGCGTTCCGAACGCCTTTTTTGGAATAACTCGAGCAAATTTCGTTGGAAACTTTTATTTCACTTCGCGCGAGTTGCACTCGAAAATCGGATTTTTATTTTAATGAGCCAGTTTTGCGGCACCGTCTCGCTCGCACCCGCCGTTGAACTGAATAAATAAATGAGTTGCTCTACTTTCTATGAGATCGTTTCTTTGGGCGGTTCGATGAGGCTCACGGCCGCGCCGGGCGCTGCTGCTTTGTGTTGTCCGACGGCGGCCCACTACGCAGCGCCGCCATGCCACACGACCACTACGCTGCCGCTGCATTGTATTGCGGCTCCATCGACAACATTGTTCTTTCACTCTCTTTCGATACAATAATAACATTCGGTCTATACATTTCCGTCACGATCTGTATTTTGTACTGTACAGTATCATTTCTTTGTCTGAAAATGCCAGATGATCTTGCTTTCCGTAGAGAATAGGCGCAGTCTTGATCTAATGCCATTGATTGTTTCGGTTAATAAAATCTCAGCGTTTGCTAAATTTTAGAGGTAGTGTGTACCATCATTTCAAGCTCGAGAATGTGCATCCCTCATAGTATTTTCTTTAATATGATTTCGAAAAATCGATTTAATAAATCACTAAACTTATGCTATTTTTAAGCGAATTATTTTTATTTCTAATCGAACTGGTGTTAATGACTAACACAAGTATCAACAAGTATAAGTAAATTTTAAATTAAATAAAAATGCCGATAAGAAGCAGTCCAGTCTGTGGTTCGGGATTTTAACCAGCAGTAGCCACTAATACACAACCATGATACTCTGGTATATAGCATCAAAATACCAATTCACATGCCAATTTTAATCTAAATCGGTTAGTAAAAATAATGCAAACGTATCGAAAGATCTGAAGCAAAATAATCATAAAACCAAATGAGGAAAAGAAAAAGCCGATTATTCCACTTAAATAAGAACCTTCAGCTACCGCGTTACGACGATCGCGTATATTATGTTACCTACCGGACATGGAAAGGACTTGTTATTAGTGCAATGCACTTGTATGCGTCACTGAGTGAAGGACGCGCTTTGTCTGGATCAGGTGGTCGGCTGTCGGTGCGGGCGGTGCGGGCGCAGCGCGAGGGCTCGAGGCCGCTTCCTGTCGCAGGACTGGTTCTGCGGTTTGCACCACTTAGTTTGCACCAGTTTCCAACCATGTAACACGCACCGCCGTTTGACACTTAGATACATATAGTTATTTACTTGTACCTTCGCCATTATTGCTTTTGAACAGGCTGAGGGAATATAATTTTATGATACAATATAACTGATAGCTAACTTGCTTGAGACACTTTGGAAACGGACGGCGCGTTTTAAATCCATAATAATAATATATATGTTATAAGATTAGGACAAAATATATATATATATTGAAAGTCTAAAACTAAATTTATAACTTGTTTTATAGTTTACCGAAAGGACGATACAATCTATTTAACATACAAGTCCCAGAACAATAAAAATACGTTTCTTTTTAACCTCGTATAACACACTGACATACATTATCATTGCCATCAGTTTCATGGCTCTTTTTTTCAAATATAAAAAAAATAAATAAACGTAAAATCTCATTCACATAATGTGTGGTATTGGCAAATTCGATTTGGTGTACTTGTGGAATTCCTTGAATTACTTTTGATGTTGACATGAGCACCTTATTACGTTAGCCAAGCATCGGCCATCTCCATTTTATAGAGTAATTTACTCACATGAGATTTCTCTTCACGCGCTCTCCTCGTACTCAGAAACGAAACCATCCATGATTGTAGATTTAAGTTACACTTTGTAGAATAGACGTAGCAAAAATTAAGTGAAAAAGAATAAAAATATAAAAATAATAGTATGGTATTATATGTACTAAAAATGAAGTTTAAAACAAAAGCCAAGTACATGCTTGAGCTTGAAATTTTCGAGTATTTAATTTTCTATTTTATTTTTTGCAAAAAGGCTAAAATGAATTGCGTTATGGCACTTATGGCCGATGAAATGGATCCATAATTCTGAAGATTCTACAAACGGTTACGACACCCACAATCATTATAAAACATTCGTTTTTATTGTAGGTATTATCTTAATACGACACTCAAACAATTCTAGGAAATGCCATATACCTAAAACATATTCGATATCCCGGAAATTAAAACCGCTCGATTTAACTTGACCTTAGTTTGGGTTTTCCACAACATAATGTAGAAATTGTGCACATTCTGTATACAATTCGTTGAGTATTTAATAGATTTTTTTTTATGTTTGCAACATGTATGTTTAGTAATTTATTAAATTAAGTATCCATACTAATAGCATTAGTGCGCAAGTCTGTCTGTCTATCTGTCTGTCACGCTTTCACGGCCAAACAGCTGAACGGATTTTGATGAAATTTGGTTTGAATATAGTTATAGACCCGGTTATATAGACCCGGGATCAAACATATGATACTTTTTGACGCAGTCGGAGCTGCGGGAAACAGCTAGTAAGATATCTGCAATTTTTTTTTTATCTATTATAAAGACCAGCAATGAATGCATGTTATCATGTTGTTGATGCAGAAAAATTTCCTATTTTTTTAAATGTATTTGATGCCTTTCTAACACGAAAATACTTTAATTTGAATGCCGTTAAGATAATTATATAAGTAAATAAGATAAATTAGTAACTGAGAGATTAGATATTAGAACTATGAGATCGTATCTCATTATAAATTTATTTATTTCAGATACACCGGATCTTGGCTGTGATATAAAAATAAAGGGTAAGTGTATGGCCATTACACATATAAATAATAATTGAAATTGTAGTTTTAATAGGTACTTCAATATTGATCAAGATAATCAAGATAAATACTGCTGATTGACAGTCAGGACGCACGCATTGACATTTTGCATGCACGGACTGGACAATGTTGAAGCACTCTGTAATTACAACGAGGACGACTCATGAGGTCTACTCACGGATTGCTATAAGTATATTATAGGTATCTGTGTTAACTATGAAATGCCTATACATTTAGGAACTAGATGAAAGAAAATTAGAGTGAGATAGTTTCAGAATATAGTTATGTTGTTGGCACTTTGTCCCATTTCATAATATTGAAGGTTGAGGAAACAAAGAAAAAAGTTTATTTAATACTAACAGCCCGTCCCGACTTCGCTAGGCCTATAGCCTTCCTCTATAAATAGGCTATCCAACACTGAAAGAATTTTTTAAATCGGACCAGTAGTTCCTGGGATTAGCATTTTTCAAATCGGACGAGTAGTTCCTAAGATTAGCGCGTTCAAACAAACAAACAAACTCTTCAGCTTTATAATATTAGTATAGATTAAAACAAATTTGTTGAGAAAACATAATATCGTGATTTAAACGCAGTATAATATTATTTTTAAATATAAATGTTGGACAGGTGATTGTCACGTGTTGTCTGCAATTTTCCTCGAGAAAATGTCAATGGCCGAGCCGCGAGATCACAAGTTCATAACGGAAAAGTAATTCTTTCCTTGTTTCTTGAACTCCGCTCGTCTCCAGCGCGTGGTCGAGATGTCGGCGAGTCGGCAAGTGATTCACTTGAAAAGTGAGAGTGATAAAGAGACGATTCATATGAATATATTATAATGCACACTGTAGATAAATCTATACATTACAAGTTGCCTGCGTTTTTGTCTGTCTGTTCGCAAACTTAAAAACTACCGAACGGATTTTCTTGCAGTGTTCACTTATAGAGAGAGTGAGTCTCAGGTATAATTTAGTTATGTTATTATATATAGGTATGTACATCAAATGGGTAGAATATAGTATATAATTTTAATTTAAGTTGTCAATATTTGGATATTGTCTGGATGTTTGAGAGCACCCTGGCAAGGCGGGCGCTGGCTTTTATTTAATATATTACTTACTCCTTTATCACCGACAATCGTTCTTTCTATTTGGTCCTATAGAAGTCGAGTACGGAATACCATATAAAATTAAATCCACCGTTGGTACGTACAATTTTAATTCGTTCAATAAAGTTTAAATAAATAACCTGCATTAATTTGATCAGGGATTTGGTTATGCGGCGGCGCTGGGCGCGGTAGGGCTTCGCGGTTTGCGGCTCACTGACCTTTGATAAACCCCCGTAACAATGTAGCCTTTACCGAACACTATGGGAAAGTATTTAAAATGAAATCAAATAACAAGTATCGATGCGTGCTTCATTTGAATGAATAATTCCCACACCATAAGCTCTAAGATAAAAGCTCCAGGATAGTCTGAAAAGAAATACTTAAATATAAATGATAAATTATTAAAAATATTATAAATAAAATAAATAAATATTACATGACAAATTACACAGATTGAGCTAGCTATAGACTATAAAGTTATAATTTGATTGATCGCTTTATAGATTTATATGTAGAAAATATTATTTAATATTTATTATTATATAAAAACAACATAAACGCAAACAATGATTTAAGTTGTTAATATAATAAATAAATTATGAACGTAATAGGTCACCCAGGTTATGTTCTTATCTATCATTCAAATTAAAATGAAACCTAGCGTGATGACCAAAAGTCTGACACATGCATATGTTAATGTCATGCCTTTCTCGGAGAGATGTTCAGCGTCAGTTAACTGACATCTCGAGATTGAGATAACAGGCGCCTTGGTTTGCTGGCGTAAAGGTAGAATCGTCGGCCAAGAGTCAAGGCCAATGTGAGCAAAACGTGGATCCAGCCCGGGGGCCAAGTATTCTTGCGTTAAGAGATAATGTCATTATTTCTTAATGCTGCGAACAATAATTACGATGATTTAATGGAACCACCTTATTTGCACGTATTAATTTCTTTCCGTAAACCACTGGAACTGGACATTGGTATTTTTTGGTAGTGCTATAATAATTTTAGGTAGCGTTATCAATTAGCATTGGGAAAAGTTGGTTTAGCTGTTTATGAAAATTTTAATCAACAAAGAACACCTAGTTAATGCTTTTGGATTCTTATAACTTTAGTTTTAAATATTAAACTGAAAATTGATGTTAGTTTCCGTGTGTCTGCTTTATTGCACATTAGAATATAAAATATACAAGTACCTACATATAATTGTGTGGATTTCAGCACATCCTAAAATTTGGAATGTTATAACTTCCTTTAACATCTTTGTAATAAACATATGAGATAAGACATTTAATAGCATTTTATAAATTCAAACGAACATTACCTACATACCTGCGTTGGACGTGAAATCAAGTAAACGAATATTCATCGGTTACTTGATACTAGTTAAAGCTACGAGGTACACATAAACACATACTCTTGTGTCGCTACATCGCAAAGTATTGAGTATCATACATTTGTATTACAGTACACATTTGTTTATGTATGCGTTAGGGGTGGCATAAATATAATCTGTAATTTTGTGTTTATTTATCAAGGAAACAAACAATTTTGATAACACTTACATTAAGATGCAAGTTAAACGTTGCATAAATCAGTTAAGCTTCCACATGAAACTCATAGAAAAACATTCAGAGAGAGAGAAAAGAGACTTTATATAATAATAATTAGTGTATGAAAACTCATTTATTTGTTGGACAGAAAATAATTATCTAAATTACAACGAACTAAAAACTAAAAATGTAAAACCACAAACTATTCTAGCCTAAAATATAATTAGTAGTTCTTCTCTCCGCTGCGATTCCGATTTGATCTGTTTTGATATTTAACTCTATAAAATCACTGCTAGAAAATATTTTAAGTCGGTCTTATTATAAAGAGACACGCTATGATAATTTAAATTAAGACAATAGAGTTCTTTAGATTTTAATGCGGTAAATATATATTTTTTCAATCTGTATATCTTGGTTAGAAAAATGAAAGTAAAATCTTAATCAAAACCGACTTAAGTAATAAGAACAGATTAATCAATTTGATGACTGCCACATACTCTGCTGACCAATGAGACAAACAATGTAACTGTCTAGCTCTATTTTGAGACATTTGAATCAATGAATCTAAATTTACAATTAGAATGGATGTTTTTCCTATTGGGTCGGACATTGTCGACCATGGCGGATATCCGATATACATGTTCATGTCAAATTAAATTAATTTATATCGAATTGATTTATAAACTTAATGTGAAAGTAATCCGTGCACAGGACGATGTTTTAGATCTTTATAAACAATTTTTGAAATCAAAACTTGTATATAAGTTTTTATTTCAAAAATTGTTTATGTAAATACTGCTTATCAAAATAAATACAGGCTCTTTTGAGACAACTGAAAAAGATTTTTAGTAAAAAGAAATCATTAAGAAATTGTGACAAACTCTTTAATTACTTAATAAGTAAATAATCCAATTTAGTTTTTTTGCAATCGAGTAAACATTAATTTTAGGTAAATAGTAAATGACTCTAGCAGGTCGATTAGTTGGTATTTTTTCAAAGATTACAATGATAAATTTGTTTTTGATAGTTCAAAGTTGGTTAGGATTTATAAGAGTAACATTGAATGATGATTTGTAATTGATAGTCTATAGTTGTTTAGTTAAAATTTATAAGAGTAACATTGAATGTAGAGCAAAATTACTTACAGTAGCAAAAGGTGACGTTAGAATATTGCATTTGTTATTGCAAGCGGGTTTCGCGTTCATGTGAACGTAGTCGGGTGACATTGTTATTGTTTATGTGAGGCGGCCTTGCTACTTCCGCGTCTACCTGCGAGACAGCGCCTTCGCTGTCTCTAAATTTCAAATTATCTACATTACCTTACTAACTATATTTAAATTAATATAATTTAGTGAAAAATTACCTGAAGTGCTATTTTTGAAAAGTGTGACTCCGCAAAATCATCGTGTCGACTAATTTTTTATAGAAAATGCATGATTTTTGTTCGATATCTTATATATTCGTGTGAATATATTTTCATTCGGCAATATGATGGCGACAGATCTTGCAAATTTGTATATAATTTATGACCAATATAACATAACGACAATGTATTTTCTAATTAGGCCTTATAATATATCGTGTTTTATGGACAACTTATTTGTTAGTCTAGACAATCTTTCCTAAGAGCAACATAATTACTTGCAAAATCGATAAATACTCTTTAATGTGCATTAAAATAAATGTCCTCAATTAGGTGGGTATTTTTTTGAGAGAGGACAACGTATATTTACTTTGAGTTACAAATTTGAAATTGTAATCCTTATCTATATAAGTAAAGAAAATCTACGTTTACTTGAAAATTATATAAATGTTAAACAATCATTACCTTTCACGTTTTGCAAGACAAGATAGAGAGCGGTCTATTATTTAGCTGCACACAGCAAGAAACACTCGACCATCCATACTATCCATACTAATATTATAAATGCGAAAGTCTGTCTGTCTGTTACGCTTTCACGGCCAAACCGCTGAACGGATTTTGATGAAATTTGGTATGAATATAGTTGAGGACCCGGGGTCAAACATAGACTACTTTTTGACGCAAGCTGAGCTGCGGGAAAAAAATAGTATTCAATAAATGTATCAATGGAAAATTAATAATATAAATATCTAATACAATAACTAAATGCAATTAATTAAACATCCACTTATACTTAGATGGCGCCTGAATTGATTTATCCGAATCGACCTTATATCGTTGAGTTGGATCACTCAGCGCTATTTTATATGTTAGTTATAAATCTTTATGAGTCATAAAAACTTAATATACTTGGAGAAATTGCAACTCATATCGATAGAACAACTTTTAGGTCCATTAATTTAATTTATGGTTGGTCCGAGAAGTTAACACGAGAGTTGATGGGTTTGGTATCGGACCCATATTTGATCACGTGCAATAAAATCGTATAATTATTTATTTATAAATCTTTATACTATAAAACTGCTTTGACAATTGGCAGTCTTAAATGATATATGAAGATTCTCTCTCAGTTATTCAGAAAAATGTATCTACTTAAATACCTATTAATATTATGAATACGAAAGATGATTGGAAGTTCATGATCTGAGTCGTAATCCTTCCCATCATCTTCATCCAGAATGTAAAGCGCATTTGTTGAATGAAAATTGTTCGACTACCATACTTGTATGCATGTATGTAAGTATGAATGTATAATTTTTAAGCATGCTCTGTAGCCTGAACGCTTTGACGAATTTCAGCTTGAGAGGTGTCGTTAGATTTGTATTTACTGTGAGAGTGACACTGCGTATATGAAAATAAAATCAAAATGGCGGATTGTTTTGGGTTTTTATTTCCAAATTACACAGAAACGCAGTCGGGTTTTAGTTTTTTAAATTACCGTTATCTTGTTTATTTCCATATTTATGTAAACTAATTAATTTTTAGTTATTAAGTAGCATTTTATCAAGAGTGATTGCGATGTTGCACCGCGCGAGTGCGGGTGCCAACAAGGCGTGATTCATCTCATTTCAATAAATTTACATTTTCCCAAAAGAGAATATTAGAAAGTATTTAGTTGCATAAACAAGGATTTAAATATCATTATTAGCCATCCTATATCTTTAAGTGTAAATTTGAAATTTCTATACAAATATATATGAATACATTTTTATTATGAAAATATTTACACCTACAATAATATTTATTACATATATAATATTAGTGTAATATATAGATAATTATGATTTATTTACACATTTTATTTTGAAGCTCATATACGCTATGGAATAGGCAATATAAGGAAAATCTTGATTTTTTATGGCTGTTATGATAATGATTACAATACGATACTTATCACACATTGAGGAGGTCCATAGTCGAGCGCGACCCGCGTATCCGTAGCGCATGCCCGTGTCAAGCGACGTCGTGACGCGACCACTATTGGATTGGTCGCCATTTATTGCCATTTTCTATCTCGAACTCCTCCGTGCTTCGGAAGGCATGTTAAGCCGTTGGTCGCGGTTGTTATCGATAGATAGCAGTGGTGAGGCTATGTTAGATGCCTTGGGGCAGCCTGAAAAATTCTGACAGTGATGGCCACTAACACACTTCGGGTCATGTTCCTGTTGGTCTAGTTTCCCTGTAAAATAGGTTACGGAGGTCAGACGGCTAGTCGCTCCATTGTAATAATCAGTTCCGCCAAATCTAGGACCATGACTTACAGCGTACCCTAGGCTCCGAAGCAAGCTGACGACGCAACTAGGAATATACGCTAGGATGATGACATATCATACATACAACAAACAGATATATAATCGTACATACAGGGCAAGTTAATGCGTACGGTGAAGGCATTATAATAAGTAATTACTTAAATAGCTGTTTCGACGCGTAAAGATGAAGTTATTACATAGAAAGGTCAACATATGCCTTCGATACTCCATGAGTAAACATGAAAACTAAGTTCGTAGCAAGCTTGTAGCTTGCTCTGTAGTTCGTAGCCCTAATTTCGTAGCAGTAGACGCGTTGATGTCTTTTGAACGAGAAATCGCGCCTTCAGTGTAACTTTCCACTGTTTTTATTTGACGAGTTCTCATCTTGCGTTTTAAACACATAAATAACACTAAATTATGTACTGATGTGGTATACTGTGTACGTTTATTTTATGTTTATCGCAGTAATCACGCACACAATTATTCCGACATTTGAAACAAAGTAATAAGCGTGCAGATGCAGGACTCTTTGTCTGTTATGTCCATACGCAGTAAGGCTTGCAAAGAAACTCTATATTATATACTCATTCCTTCTATTTGTGATAATGTTAATAATGCAAATAAAATGGAAATAATGCTTTTGTTCCTGGAAAATAAACTAATTTATTTGAATTAATGTCAATAACACGGTCGATAATCAATAAATTAATTATATTAGTGAAAATCGCAAGAAAAACTGTTAGATAATTTTTGAGTTTATCGCAAACACACACAGATAAAGTGCTCAGAAAAATTGAATTAACAACATGTATATAATAAACAACAAAGATTGTTGCAAAATCAATAAAAGAAGTAATTCATAATTTATTATTTTAAAATTAAACATTTTTGTATGGACAGCGGCCCCAGAAAATATGTTGTTGCTGGCTTTACCTAGGTAGTACAAGGTCGATTGACCATGTAATACGATATGAATTTGAATATATATATATATATTTCAAGTCTTGCTAATTTATGTCGTCGCTTGATGCGTATTCCTGCATCAATAACGTTGCAAGTTGCGACAGACGGACAGTTAAACTGCTGACGTAACAACTTAACGTATTATTGAACATATTTTGTGTAAACAACCACAATTTCTGACTAAAATCGCCCTTTTGTTTATGTTATTTAATTATGATAGAAAATACAATCTAATCATACACGCAATTGTATGTAATAGTTAATTACTTTGTATAAATGCCTGCATAAAATAAACTAGCAGCCCGTCTTGACTTTGTCCTAGCCTATAGCATTTCTCGATAAATAGGCTATCCAACACTGAAATAATTTTTCAGATCGGACCAGTAGTTCCTGGGATTAGCGCGTTCAAACAAACAAACTCTTCAGCTTTATAATATTGATAATACTATATATTAATAGTAATATAGATAGAAGAATGTATTGTGACAAGTTTTAGACAGAACAGTTATAAATCTGCCAGACGCTTTTGTCAGGAGGTACTTTGGTAGCCCAAATACTAAAAATCTTTTTTTTATTTCTCAATGGAAACTGGCGCAGAATGTATTGTTTATTATAAAAAAAAAGAGCTAAGTCCGTATAGTAAACTGTAATACCACGTTTTTTTATAGCGTAGCTTATATGGCTGTCAAACATTTTTAATATACTCTCCGTTACATTTACCGATATAATACTTTTTGTATATTAGAACCTATTTTCCTTCGAGATAGAGTCGTATTTTCCATAATTCGCATGAGTAGTTACGTCACCGAACATTCGAACATATGGCTTCGTGAAGTTTGTGGTAATGAAAAGATCAAAACAAAAAATAAATATATTTAATTAAAAGTTTTTAATATATGTTTTATTTGTGTATGAATCTGACGTATAAACGAATTTAATTTAATATTATTACTACTATTATAACTATGGATGTCAATTTATGTCCATACAGCATATATTTAATTAATAAAAATCGATTTTCGTTTATTATTCTGTTTACAAATTAGCTAAGAACTACATAAGCTTTATAACATTACAGAAGTTAAAGGATGTGTTTCTTTGGTTTATAAATAAAAATAAGGACTATTTATGAAAAAATATTTATTGCTTAAGTCGGAAACTTCATTGGAACGATAATAATATAGTGTCAGTGGTAAAGTGGAACAAGGAACTCGCGTAGTTGGCTATTGGTACGTTGAACCTCCCGGTGCACGGCTATGTGTGAGTTCACGCACACCGTGCTGCATACACACACACCAAAGCTTGTCAACTCATCCGGACAGTATGCGCACACGCCGCTGTCGACACGAGTTTCGTTGCAACTGTGTGCGTACATTAATCTGATTCATGGCACTCGTGAGACGTAGGTACGGCGTCGTGCCTTGGTAGCTGCTATGTCGACCTAATGATATTTTCGGAATTTATGTAACAATCATGTCAATATTAATATTCAATGATGGGATTAACCCGGTAAAAATACTACTAAGATGGAAGTTTATCATAATGAAATTCACGAAAACAAATTTAAATGAATAATTAAACTCCTATCTAGCGGCTTAATAGAATCTGACTTAATTTGTATTAGACATACACTTTCGTGGTTTTGCTAATGTTACATCTGAATTAAATTGGCTTAACATTGCAACTTAATAAAACCTGCCCAAATATGCATGTATATAATTATGTAAATATATATTCCGTATATACATAGTATTGCCGTAAATTTCCACTGTGAAATTAATAGAAAACGTGAATGACTAATGCATTTATTTTTAGAAACTTTATAATGAAGACTATGCAGCAGAACGACATAACAAAAACAAAACGAAATTAAGATCAAGACAGTAAAAGCATGTATGAAAAATTGCACTGGCAACCTAGTTGTTATGTAAATTATTTTGAGATTGTTTTAAAAATTTCGAAATAGATGAACAAATGTAGAAAAGTAGTGATTTTTTAATCTATGAAAAAAATTCGCACTCGCAGTATCCGCTACTGCTGTCGCGGTAATATTTGGCCAATTTTAATTAATGCATCAATTACAATTTTGTGTGCATATGACAATCCACGTATCTCCAAAATACACTGAATTAACATATCAACGATATATTTGTTTTTAATATGAAATTGTAAGAAAAACTCCCCTTATCCAAAGCGAATAAAAATTGGAACATTACATATGTTGACATATGTAATGTTCCATTATCGAGCCAAAGCAAAGTGGTTCGCAAATGATTGCACCAATATCGCGCGGTAGTTACCGATCGGCGGCGCTGCGTTCGTCCTTGCTCGCTTGCTCAACGCTCTATAATGCGCGCCTATATTGCCATCATCAAATTAAAAGCTTTTTGAGTACCAACAATATAAAATTGAAATAAGAACAACGTGTAATTAGTCGGATAATCGTTGAAGTGCTGTTTGGTTTGGACGCTGCGGCTATTCCAGTGATAACCACAGCTTGCTGACCTTTGGCGGTGTATTACAAAATGTTAAAGTACAGTCTATTACATATCAAACTCCCTAACACTATGGAATGTTGTACAAATATCATACTTTGATTTTATTTAGAAAATTATCAGATAGTTCAAAACTTTATATTCAATTTCATATTGTTATTTTTAGATCTTAGTTTGCTAAACAAAAAAGTTGGAAACTTCCTTTATTAAATTGTCTGAGCATAATGATATGTCTAAATATTTTTTTATTAGTTAACCTTTAAATAACATAGCATAACAAATTTGTTACAATTTAAAACCCAGAGTCAACCCGAGCACCAATGGAAACATTCCAACGACTGTACGAGTCGGTAGGTACTATTGAACACGTTATGTAGTTATTGTTAACAAACCCGCATTGCGTAAGGTCACGGTGCAATTTATAGATAAATGTCATTACATTATTGACGTGATAAAAGCTGATCGTAATCTAATTTTTTTGATTGGTTCTAAGGAGGCTCGCGCAACTTCGGTAATTATTTCCTGGGAGTGTTAGTCATATGCTGTCCAATTATATAATATCCCTCAGGGCGAGCAGGATCACTTGAAATTTGAACGTTGAAAATTAAAAGAATTAGGTGTTTTTCTATTTCAATGTTTACAAATTTTCTATTAGCACACAACTTCTTTCTTCGAATTTGAGATTTTTCGAAAAAAATGGCGGAAGATTTCTTATTTTTTTTAGGTTTGCGCAAAAAAAGCCTTGTATATATAATAAAAGTTGTTCCTTACAATAGAGACGCGATGTAGAATAGAGTGATATTTTAACTACGCGCTACTGTTTCGCTATAAATAGCACTTAGTTTCAAACAGTACACCTTTTATACAAACGAACATACACCATGATTTTCTCAAGAGACTACTACGACACGATACACGATCATCAAAAACCGTGAGAGTTTTTTTTTGCACATGAGCTTTAACCACGAACAACCCTAGATATTATAACAATACTTTTCCTCAAGACTTGGAGGCATATGCCAATCCAATAAAAAAAACAAACCAGCAATCACTACTGCCAATCATGCCTGAGTGAGTATTTTAAGTACACTAATGCTTGGGCTTCTACGAAGTTAATAACGAAATAATTCTCTGTCTACTAAGCGTAGACACGATAAAGATACCAGGAGAATTTACTCAACATAGATAACTCTAATATTGATTGTGAAAAGTGTGTACGGCTTTGTTTTTGTATTTGCAAACGTGGACGTTGAATCAATACATGAGGATTTGCGGGGGTGATTTTAAACATTTCAAGTAAAAAATTGGAAAACTTTAAGTACCTAAAATTATAAATATAAAAAAACATTATACATATCTCTAAGCATGCAACTCTAGAGCTCAGACAGACGCCCACGCATTTACCAAAAATGTCCTGATACCGGTTTGAACGAATTGCATATTACTTACACTCAAATGGTTTTGCCGCCAGTCGTCTATAGGCCACTTTTATTAATTGCTAATATTAATATGAACCATTTTGCTTCAATGAATATACAACTCTACATATTAGGCTGCATCCTTCAAATGCAATACAGTTCGTCAGACTATCTGATGTAATTTAGTCATAACCTAACTTAACTGTAAAAGGGTTGACTGGAAGAGATTGCCTAGCAATAAGTCCGCCTTTGCTCATATTATGTTGAAGTCTTTGTTAATGTTATATTATTTGTTACTGTATGTGGGCAATAAAGATATTTTGTATTGTATTGTATAAGCTAGTGTAGCGTTGATGTTAATTTACAATAAAATAATGAGTTTAAAAGTGAGTTTTTAAAACATAGAATAACAGTTTAAACTTACGATTGTCTCATTTATTTATGGCAATATATATGTATATCTAAAAGTAGTTCTGTTTGCATACCAATATTTAAAAAATATTGGGAATCAAGAGTCTTGTAATATTTATGGCAGCGGCATAGTGAATTTCAATTGATTGCAAATGATGCAGTTGTAGGAAATCATAACTGCAATAAATTTTGGAACATAGTTATATTATAAATTACTAATTGATCATGCTGGTTTTATCTTGTGTTATTAATGAGCTTACCTAAAAGCTACTTTGGATAGCACTGGTATCACTAATTTGATAAATACATCATTATTAAATCTCAGAGGATGACGCTACCTTCCTTATTTTACTCATAAATTATAATACTTTAAGCAAAATTTCAAGGATATATTATGAAGTTAACACTGCTATACAATATGTAAGAATTAAAAAATGGTATTGATATTCTTGTATCCACCTCGTATCGAAAACGGAATCTATATGTGTCAGATCCTAATCACAAATAACAGACATTAGCCTTGTTCAAATAAACATTGTTCTTGATATATCAACTGCAATTCAGACTCCAAATTCGAGTGTTGTAGTCAATAAAACAAGGCCTATAATAGGCGCGGAACAAATTAAAACGAGTCGGGTGCAAAGAAACGAGTAATAAAATCTGTTAAATATTCGACTGGTAACATTTCTTGTAAGTTTTGTGGCATTTATCTACCGAATTCCGTAATATCCGTTAGAGTAATTCGATTCACCCATACATAGATGCAAGGTGCACACATAAATTGATGGCGGTAACACACGTGCGCGGGCGCAGTGTCGGCGGAGGCGCGGAACGAGTTCAGGCCGACCTGCTGCGCGCGAGAAAGAACTCAGCCAAGGACGCCGGAGTAACGGTCCGCGCCGGTGCTCGCCCGTCGCCGCCGTTTGGACAACGTCCCGGTCAATTGCCGGGATTTGACACTCACCTATGAGGCTTTTGACCCGATAAACTGATTGAAGTCACAAAATTTCGTCCCAAAAAATAAATAATACAAAGTGTTTGAAATCAATAACAACAATAAAGTTTTATAAATACCATCATAAATATCATAGAAATTTTAGGTCATCTAATCGACATGTTACCATAGTTTGATTAAACAATAGATATGTAATAATAAAAAATTTAAGATAAGGGTTTTTAAAAACTATATAAAATCGTGCCTGAAATTAAATAACAAAATAGGTGCAAAAAAAACATATTTGTATCTACTGTCGCATCATATGGGGAATATAAATAAACTTTACATAACCCTAAGAGCGTTTTATCTACATTCCTAATTTGTTATTTAGATAATAGGAAGGTCTCAATAAGTGTTTGATGAATATATTTAGTAACTAGCTGTTTCCCGCAGCTCCGCTTGCGTCAAAAAGTAGCCTATGTTTGAACCCGGGTCTTCAACTATATCCATACCAAATTTCATTAAAATCCGTTCAGCGGTTTGGCCGTGAAACCGTAACAGACAGACAGACAGACTTTCGCATTTATAATATTAGTATGGATACAGGGTTATTTCTAAAAAGTTCCACATATAAAACATACTTCTGTAATAGGCGGACTCAATGCTAAAAGTATTCTCTACCAGACAACCAAATGGAAAAATAGATAACTTGTGCGGCGCAAAAAAACTAAATGCTAGTATAATTGAAAAAAAATTACTTAATCCTGATTCAGGACCACATATTGTTGCATATATTTGTTCATCCAAAACTTTATTTAATACAAACACATAATATATAATTTATAACTTTATACATCGTTGCTCACTAAACAACAACTTTTCAGGATGCAAGCGACAGCTGGCTGCTGCGTAAAGTAATACATTCTATTGTTCCTTCACTAAATTACCGAGCAAAACAAATCAACATATATCTAACAAATGAGAGGCTATGGGCCACATTGCAAACAATGTTGGACAATGAAAACCAGTCTCAATTTTTTTCAGTTAAATTAGTTCTTATTAGTTTTCCATCAATTTTATTTATAAATCTTTATTGTACCAAAAGTAAAATACTTTGACAATTTCACTATTTCATTTTGTCTTAGCGTTTTTGTATTACATAATATCACCGACCTGCCTTTGTTAGTGACAAAAGAGAAGGATGAATGAACGAGTGTCACTTATGTGATACTATAATAGGCTGTTTGTTGTTGTAACTGATATTGTTAGATATGGTATAGCTTACTAAATTATAATGTTAGTATGTATAGTACTGCTAATAAATATTTAGGAACTTTATACTAAAAGTTTTACACATCTTTGATGTAAATTATATTGGGCTATGAGTTCCAATTAGAAGAAAAAAACGAGTTATAGACTGTTAGTCTGTTGACCTATGAGATCATGATCGACGTGTCCTAAATTTAGCATAAATCTTCAGAAAATCCAATTTTAAGTTCCTTCGCCCGGCCAACGACCCTAAAACCTTATTCTCGGTCCTTTTCTAACGCCTCACTCTCGGTAATTTTATCTCTCAGTCACGAATACCGCTGTTCTGCCTTTATTTTGTTCCATTACGGCCAAGAACAATGACTATTTGTCGATAGAAGCGTGTACTTATATCTGTTCTTGTCTCTCTGGTAGTGGAAGGCGGCGTGCGAGCAGGACGGAAGCTGCGGGACCACCGTCGCGGCGCCGGTGCTGCGTGTTTTGGATTCTTATTGGGCCGCGAGAACTTAAAGATGGCCACTCGGACCGTTTTCTCGTTACGATAACCTAATTTCGTTCCATTACGTCGGTAGTCGTTCTGCTTAAATTTCAATAAGGCAACTCCATTAAGTCGAATGTCAAGAGGCGATGCAAGTAAAAGACAGCGGCCTCGTGGAGTATGTTCGCACGTTGTCCCCCCCCCCCCCTCTCGACACGGCGCGGGTGATTCAACTATGTTCGGAAATGTCGAAGGTTTGCCGGACGTGGCGTACGCGGAACTACCTTCGGCGTATGCGTGTTTACAGGTATTTTAATAAGACAGTTAACAATATAGAACTCAATAGATAGCTTAGTGAACTCGATGTAAAAAATAACCGAATGCAATTTACTTATTTAATCAACTTAAATTAATTATAATGCTCTTAATGCAGTATCGCTTTAATTAAATGTTTTACATTAAATCGTCGTTAAGTTTAATACCGTCCAGGGTTCCAATTCACAACCTCAGCGCATCGCGGTACAAAATTGTAATTCCTACCGACCGCCGCCTCGTCGGCGCGAACAAAAGACATCAACGCACTACATGCCCTCGCAAATTCAATTTTACAATCTCAAACGTATACTTACTAATATGTGATGATTCATACATGAAGATGTGTTTTATAAATTGATTTGTACTTAGTTGTATTAAGTTTACATATTTTATTCTTCTTCTTTTCAAGTCAAAATGGCTATTGACTGCACCATTATGTATAATCATTTTGAGTAAAAAATATAATATGGTGTATTTTAATAAAACAAATACTTTGATCTACATTATAAAAATGTAGAGAATGCTTTGGTATTTAGTTCGTCAACTATATATGTTTTACTAGTGGAACAGTTCAGAATCGCATCAGACGCCGAGAGGCGGTTCCAAACATATTAATACAGGAGTGCTATTTTTGAAAAGTTTTACTCACGCAAAATTAGCGAGACTAATATTTTTTAATATCGAACGACTTTTTTCGACATATTACATTTAAAAAATAGGTTTCCAGGGATTGGTCATAAAGCTCACTTGAAATGAATGAATTCCGTAACTCTCCTGCATTGTGCAGTCGTAGTAAAACAGGCGTGACATTGTGATTATTGTCCACGTGGCCACCTTGACCTTGACGCAACCCTTTTGTTATTGGCATTTTCCGGCTCGCGAGGCGGATTTCACCGCGGATCCTGTTTGCTTTTTATGCACCGGCGCCGGTAGCTCGAGCATACTAGTTTTTCTATCAACCTGCCAGAGCTAGTGATACGCCCTATTCGCTAAAATAACTTGTTATAGAAATATATATAGGGTGGATTTTAATTAAGTGCAAATATTTTCAAAATATTTGCAAATATTTGGTCTACTAAAGAAAAGTCCTAAAGAGCAAAATTATAAAAATGCTACGTTGCGTTTTTAAATTTGCCTAACAAATTATTATAATTTTTATTTAAAACTGTAAGCGCACTAGAAAACTTAATCATCGTAACAGTCTATCAATGCTCACTCCCCAAACTACGTTTGAATGGAATTTTTTTTGCTGTGATAGACAGAGAAAAAATTAGTTTTACAACTAAACAGCAAAATAGAAGTAAAAAAAAAAGAAAAACCACTACAGGATGTCTTAATTATTACTATTCAGTAACCCACACAACCCACACAACCATTCTGGTTGCAGTGTAGAAACTGTTACCAGCGCAGTAAATATAAATAGGTAACAATTTCTAGACTGCAGACCGGAATATATTAGAAAACATAAAAGTTCGATTTTCGCGAAAACTAGCTTATAGAAATTTATGAAACCAACTTAAGTCTGTTTTATATTACTTATTTATTTCAAATTCAATTAATTTCAAACAATTCACAAAATTTCCACTTTCCTTATTTCTAAAAACTTTTTTTATTTATTTTTAAAGTGAATTTAAACAACATGAAAAAAAGAGGAAACTTACACTAACGCACCCACTAATAACAAATTTATATATTAGTTGAAAAGTTTTTATATTTTAGTGATATAAATACAATAGGCATTGTTGGGATTTTTTTTGTTGTTACTTAAAAGATAGTAGTACTTTTATAACGGCACAAATACATTTATAAGTGTGATGTTTTGAATCTTTGTTAAAGTCTTAACGATTTTTCCGAACTTTAATCGAAATAACCTAGAATAGAAAGATCACTTATACAGTGGGATTTAGTTTAGCCATTTGAATTTGAAATATCCCTCATAAAAAGTACCAATTTTAGTACCTAGGACAATCCTTACTCGAAGTACTGCACTGGATTTCAAAACCTGTGATAATATAAAAGAACCTGCCATCTTACCATACATAAAGGGAGTCACGGACAAGATTGGTAACATACTTAGGCGAGCTTCAATCAAGACCTATTACAAGCCGCATAAGAAAATAAACCAATTTTTAAGACCTGTAAAATCCAATATCCCATTGCAAGATGCTGGAGTTTATAAAATTGACTGTGAATGTGGTTTATCATACATTGGGCAAACAAAGAGAAGCATTAATACCCATATAAAAGAACATATTGCTGGCATGAAAAATAGACCCTCAACCAAGTCTGCAGTCTGTGAACACGCTCTAGACAAACCCAACCACTATATGCGTTTTGATAATCCTCAAGTCCTTGCAAAGGAAAACAGATTCATTCCAAGGATGTTACGTGAAGCTATTGAAATTAAAAAACATCCTAATTTCAATAGAGAGGATGGATGGCAGGTACCACCAGCTTGGGACCCAGTCATTAACTTAATAAAATCGCAAACTCGGAAGCAGACTGCAAGACCCTTAGATACTGTGAGCCAATACTGCGTGAATCGGAATAGTTCCCAATCAAATTTCAGGCGGTAGTTTGTAATCTTATGACATCAAAGACAAATGTTAACTTAGTCTGCCTGCGACCATGAACGCTGTAAAGTGTTTGAAACGTCAGGTGTAAATAAATAAGTAATAAACGCGATAAAAACCGTATTAAAATAGTTTAATTTAATGAATAACAATCTCGAAAACATAAGAAATCATTAATATAAAAGAAAATTACAATTTTTATTCAGTAACACAATGTGACACACATAGACGTTTTTAGAATAACATACATAGTTGGAATGCAATCAGGAAAAGCCTCCAAGCCGCCAAGAAAGCTGTCGATGGATACTGGAAAAGACCTCTACACCTTAATTCCTGTATTGCCATTTACCTTCGCGTGGAATGTTTGAAATCACCACGAATTATTTGGCAAAGTGTAAACACGTTCCGGCAACTTGAATGTCATTTAAAGTCATTTTTGCTTATATTATTTGACAGTGATTTTAGCAATTTATTCACGTGTCATGATTAAATTGATGTACGAGCCTGATCACGTATAGGGGTGGTTTCCGATTTAAATATGTTGGCATTAGATAGATGTAGAGACATACCATATTTGAAACTACGTTAGAAATTAAGTATTTTTATTGTTGTATGTATTTTTTCTATGTGAATATTCAATCACATTAGTAGATAATAACACAAGGCGTTAAGCGGAATTGGATCTCTGTTTCATACATAACAAACACATTTTTTGTATATTATTTTATATATAATATAAAACGTTCACCTTTGTAACGTAAATAGAGGTAATGAACGTAAAACACATTCTAGAACATAAACATCAGGTGAGCAGAAATAAATGTGAACCAATTTCATTTTTGTAGGAGATTTGCCCGATGACCCTAGTATGCTAGTGGGGCTACCAACTCGTAAGTTTGCTTAAACACTACTCGGCCCCATCTGAGGATACTTTTTTTTTATTTCACGAGTTAACCTGGTCCTTTCAGAGGCTTGCGCGGGAATATTTATCTTATGTGGTGCTCGTGCCAAAACCAAGTTGACTGTAGATGAATATTAATAGTTGACATTTCCATGAACAGGTCTCGACAGGAGGAGGAACTATTTATAATGAGTGAAAAAATATACATATTTTATAGACGGGCTATGGTGATGAAGTTAGGGTGCGAAGGATATTTAAATTTGTAAACAGTCACTTATAAGACCGTAAATTTAACAATGGTAGAATTAATTTTACAAGGACAGTAGTTATTTACGTATTGTCTAACAAAATTGACCTTAAGCATTTTCTCGGAAGTATTTAATAATACATAACTAAATTAAATTTATATTGTTTTGTTCAAAACGAATGCGATAAACCTGACAGTTCTTTTGTTTTTGTTTTAAGTAACATACAAGTGAAGTTGATGAGATTTCTCTTTTGTCACTTTCGCACCGCACTGTAATAGTAATAAGTGTTTACGGTACCTATATTTAGGTATTTTCTAACTCCGGTAATTAAAGTAAGTTGTAATCTTTAACCTTAAAATTACCACTTACCATAAATTTATCTAGTAATAAAGTGGGTGCCGCCTAAGCATAAAACAGAGTATATAGGAGAAATAATGTACAAATACTGTTTAGACCTGTACCCGGAGCTTGGGGAGCTCGAAAGCCGAGCGCGACGCGCGTATCCGTAGCGATTGGATTCCATTTAGTGACATTTTCTATCTTGAGGTCCTCCGTGCTTCGATAGGTTCGATCCATTAAGCCATTGGTCCCGGTTGTTGTGGTCTATCGATATAGATGGCAGTCGTTAGGCTGTGTCAGATGTCTTTAGGCAGCCTGAAAAAATCTTGCAGTGTTGGCCACTAACACCTCAGGGTTAAGTCTGGTTTGGTATACATGTAAAACGGGTTACGGAGGTCAGTCGGCAGTCGTTTCAGTGTAATATCTAGTGCCACAAAATCTAGAACCATGACTTACAGCGTACTCTAGGCCCTGAAGCGTATGCTGAAAATGCAACTAGGAATACACGTTACGCTTAAATAAGAATACTGTTCAGACTTGTAGTATGCAAAAAAGTGTAAATTTAGTTATGCTCCCGGTTATCATCTACATGGGCTAATGCAACATGATAAGTTATCCATAATTCCATCCATACTAATAATATAAATTCGAAAGTATGTCTTATTAATTATTATTTTTCTTCTTACTCTTTTTGACACCTACCGCGCACTATCTTTAATATCTTTACTCAATTTTCCGTAAGGTTGCCTGGAAGAAATTGCTATTGCGATAAGGCCGCCTTTGCGCAAGGTTATTTTTCTTGTAATTGCTTGTATTTAACAATGTATCCTTGTTGTGCAATAAAGAGTTTTTGTATTGTATTGTATTGTATGTCTATCTTTCTGTCTGTCTGTCTGTCTGTTATGCTTTCATGGCCGAACCGCTGAACGGATTTTGATGAAATTTGGTATTAATATAGTTGAAGCTAGTAAACAATAATTAAATAATCTTATACATATCTCAGGTTATGTATTGGTGCAAATTGTAAAATGACATGATCGAATGAAATAAATAAACATATAAAAAGCGCTTAAAGTACAGCTTTAAAATAAAACACCTGTATTCACACTAACACACACTTAAAATAAATACGCTACTATAATCCTGTGTGACGTATAAACCTGCCAATATGATAAATTCCAGTTGAAATCACCAAAAAGTTCGCGCTTCACACATTCATTAGAGTTCGGGTTGCTCTCTGCTCGAAAATGAAAAAAAAAAACATAACAGCTCAATAAGCGCTACTAAGTTATTTTTCTGTAGAGATAATTAATTAAGTTGAGTATACAGACATCGGTCACACCGCGGGAGCCGGCAGCCGATGACATTTAAAAAACGACGACGTTTCAAAGAAAATCAGAGCACTCGAGTTACACCGCCATTCGATCTTTGTCGTAGACATCGTGCTCGTTCAAATTAATCATAAGTGAAACTAACTCGCTGCATACTTATTTTTTACTGCCAAATATTTTTCAATGGCTTTTGCGAATGATAACTATTTGGAAAGTTGAAAAGCACTAGCTTTTAAATTATAATAGCGCAGTCAATAACTATTTTGACTCGACATGACGAAAAGAGGGATGCTTGCTTTCAAACTTTGAGAATGTGATAAATATTTTAAAATTTGTTATTGGTTTTTAGCTACTTTTATAGTTTATGATATGCTGATTTGTTGAATGTTACGGCATACAATAAAAGTGGATACAGAAATCACGCTACTCGTGATAAAGTGTTACATTGGTTTTATAGGGCGCACGCGTATTCAGCATCTAATTATATAAAATATAAAATTTATCAAATAAAACGTGAAATAACTCGATACTACAATTCTAGTCTGGACTGGTTCATTCTGTTTTATTATAAAATAACGTATCTAAATAATTAAAAAGTGTTGCATCTTGGTTACAGATTAATTGACGATCATAGAAATATTTTTGACTTAATTGTAAAATTTTTAGGAAAGCAAGTTCTTGAATCAAAATATTGAAGTGTATTTTTGTCGATAATTAAGCAGCTTCTATGCTTTCTTTGAATTTGTAACTTGAATTATATAGTGAGTTAGACTGCGGCTAACCTTTCAAGATATTCAAACCTGTAATGAACTATCACATAAATACTCTAATAAATTGAACTGCTGGTCTCTTTGCGTAGGCCTGATCTCTAGATTGCAATTTATAGATAAATTCAAAGGAAAATATGAATGCTTTTAGAGAAACCTGTGTAATCGAAACTAATTGTTTTAGAATCAAATCTACGACCGAATCAAGAGAACATGAATGAAGGTAACAAACGCTGCAGATTTAAAATAAATCGTGCCTTATATATAAATGCCGATAACTGGAGCACTTTAAAGGAAAGTTATTAAAACATATAAATGTTTTCACTTAAAACTTGCGGCAATTACCTTGATAAACAGTCCCGACGAATACACCCTTCAATTAAACGAACGATTCCGGTTCTGCAATAAGCGTACTTACTTTTTCTTAAGAATTGTAATTTGGCTATATTCATTACGAAAGTCGCCGAGTTAAGTGTCACAGGCAAATAACAATTGTCATTCCATTCTTTATGGGAACCTTTGTGATGGGCGACTGCTAAAAACGTGGGGGGCTTGTGTATTCAAGTCGTTTTCAGTAATTAAACCTTATAATCGTCAACAAGCATACGTGATAAGAATTCCAAGTATTTATTTTGACGGCTAAATAATATCACTTTTGACCTCCCATGCTGGTCTTTAAGTGAAGAAAATGTGAACTTTTTCCGCCAATGATAATTTTGTATATTATAGCAAATAATAAGATATGGCCTAATTTAGAACTTGGATTTTACTAGGGATGTAGATACCATAGCTATTTCGTTGGAAAAGTTTATTTTAAAAATGAGCATTTATTATTTTCTGTACAATTTTTTAAAATTTGTGATATAGAAAAAACAATTTAAAGTACTTCGCAAAATATTTATGCAATATACTTAATTACAGGTTTTACAAATTTGGTTATTTGAGAATCGGTGACAGAGTGTACTGCTCAATTAAACATGATAAATCCATAAAAATAACGATCATGTTTATTGATTTAAATTGCAAAGAAGCTCGTCACAGCCAGCTCTGGCCGGATTTGGCGGAGCCGCGGACGTCTTTATGTGTATTTTTAATTGGCAGATGCCTCCGTTTCTGCGAACTCTACAATTGACGTGTATCTACTTAAGACTTGGCATTACACAGTAGTATCAGCCATATATTTGGGGCGAAATTTGACCTCGTGAGTTAGCAATTACAATAAACTCCAGTTTTATGCTTTGTCTTAAAACCAAGGTTACAATAACGGCAAAATAACCGGGTTATTTTTAATCACCATTATATTACGTTGTAAATAAATGGCCAATATAAATCTTTTAAACTGCAAAATGCAATAAAGCACACCTTCGTTTTGAACTAAAGTAGAGCAAATTTAAACACAATAATACTGTGCAGTGTATATACTAATGCCATGTTGGTGGTCGCTCTCCAGTCAGTGCACTAAATCTCTTAGTGGCGATCTATGTTAATCGATAGGACATTAACAACGGTGTGTCGGTAATGGCCAGTCCTGGGACGCTGTTCAAGGTTGGTCGGTGAAAGGACTCTGCGAATCTGGATCATCCCCGCATCCGTGCGATCGACATTCGCACGGACCTATAGTACCTACACAAGAATTTATGAATAGCCTTCGGAATAATCAGGATGTCGCTGCGATTGCTGTAAATGCTTGATTATAATGTACACTGTGTCGCTGCAATCGGTGCGAATATTTCGTCGTGAATGTGCTAGGTAGCTCAAATTCTAGCAATAACATTTTTATAAATGTAGTTTTGTAGGTCATACATATGAAGGGCTATTAGGAGTCCGAAAATTTTATACAAAATAAAACGGAAAATGCTATTATTTGAATAAAACAAAGATGGTAAACTCACACTTTATCTACAGCAACCATTGATGGCGGTAAATTTGGAAAATCAGGTATCATCCCCGAAATGTATGAAAAGTTATAAAAATTAACAATGTTATAAAAATTAAAAATATTAATTAAATAAGGATAATTTAGTTTAAAATGGGACTAAGAAATTCAACTTAAAAATGATTTACACTCATGTTGGTACCAAATTAATTGATTATGAAGCACAATAAGTAGTTTTAGTAAATGTTGAATAGCTGCGACTAGTAAAGCCGTACGAAATAATGGAAAACGTATTTAACGTGCCTACTTTATTGTTGCTGGCGAATATGTTCCTCGCTCCATAAATGGTCCGCAAGATACCTAAGTTACATTACATGGCTGTACTATGACCACCACATAAAGAAAATATAGAAGTATAACTCACCTTGTGTTATCCATACTAATATTATAAGTGCGAAAGTATGTTTGCCTGTCTGTCGGGAACGCTTTCACGGCCAAACCGCTGAACGGGTTTTGATGAAATTTGGTATGAATATAGTTTAAGACCCGGGGTGACGCAGGCGGAGCTGCGGGATACAGCTAATAAAATTATACTTCATAAAATATCAATATCAAAAAATCCCTGAAATTGAGAGACTCAGGACTGGTGTTGGAACACCAGAGACTCATGCATTTATAGCAGTAACCAGTGGTGCGGTATAATCAATGACTCGCCGTCCCAATAATCCCGCCCGGAAGACTTAAATATGGCGAATCACTAGGCAATAGAGGTGGCACAGTATTGGGCAAATTTAATTTAGTGAAATCAATAGCCGTTTTGACTAGACTATGTATCTATGAGTTACAAATTGAAGAAGAACAAGGATGAAAAAATTAAAATTCCAATGTATATTTGCAGTATGTACATGAAATAAATAAATAAGAACACTCTACAAAATAATGTATCGACATGTAAGAAAAATTTGTGGCGTAGCATTTATATTTTTGTTATTACGTAGCCCTGTTATATTTTTGTTGTTTCACGCATATTCCATGACGTGTTTTTCTGAGCTTTCCATATTGTGTGCTATGGCTACGTTTGCAGGCAGCCATAGAGCCGCTTCGACACCACAGAATATGCAAATGATGTTAACTGCATCGTTGCGAAATATACCGTCCGATAGACGAGATAATACCTATAAATAAGGACAAACTATTAATGGCGAAATAAATTGATGCAAGTGAGATCACGACTCTGGAGTTATTACCGAACTCATCTACACCGTGAAAACCGAACATTCTGACACCTGTATTTATGTGCTTACTTCATATTTCATTATGAATATTTCGTAGAAAAATAATAACATTAAAAGTAATTAATACCAGTGAAATAAAAATTTGTTTTCATTCTTAAATGGCAACACTAATAATTTTGTTCGATCAAACAACTATTTTATGATATAAAAATAAATATTAAAAAAACAAACATTAGAAATCATACTTTAGAATTAAATATAATAGAGAATATGACTACAAGTGGATCGGAAATTCTCGTGTTATAGATATTATTATGTTACACATGATCAGTTCAGCGAAAGTTGTTCAAAATACGGCTTTCTGTTTGGACCAAAACAATGGTCTCTATGTCAACATCGACATCTTATTTGAAATTATTTTATGTATATTTTATATTATTACATTGAAATATTACACGTAACTTCTACCTTTTGAAAGCAAGAGCAATGGAACCTCATCGTTTATGACACGAATAACGTATTGATTAACTTTAGTCTGGGTAGTAATTAACTTAACATGTATAGCTCTACGGTGATAGTAATCTACATGGTTTATGTTTCTGGGATTGTGTAAAGGCCTATTAAGATATTTAGTATAGTTCCTTATAGAATTAAAGCATTTATATGTGGACACTATATAGTTTACCCCCGTAGTTTGCTTGCGTAAATTCTATGTTACCCATAAGGAACCGGCAACATTTTCGTATAATATAATATATAGACATTAATTCTTCCCGTTGTCTCTTATAAGCCCATGTTAAATGATTTTAATCCATTATTACTTGTGGATGTGAACTCAAGCATTCGTATTTATATAATTGTGAAGACTGATATAAGTATAAGTGCAATTTTATCCATACATCGTGAATTCTTCAGTAGAAATGATGCTCAAAGATAAATTCCTGACTAAGTCAGCATACCTACAATATACAAATGAGCTGTAACTATTCAAAATATAATTGTTTGACATAACGATCAATTTTCCGATAAACAACCAACATTGAGACTTTCACTCGCACATAATCTTGCATTAGACATAATTAAACGTAGGGATAATAAATTTGAGTATCAATTCCATAGATATTTAATGCGATCCGTTCGACCGCGGCGCGCTCATGCTATACATCACACGCATCATGTTTCTAATTGCGACCCGCCACACAAGAATTACTATGAACTAACTAAATTCTACTATTAAAATTATACATGCAGAAGTTACTTATGAGTAGGTATATTTGTTGCCTTTCCACGCCTAAGAAAATTTTTGAACTCTAGAGAAACACGAGCTATAGTTATGAACAGATTGTATCAGCCTACTTGTCACAAAAATATTTACAAAAGAAACGTATATAATATGTGCATAACATTATTTAATTATCTACCAGATGATTTGAAAATGTTAAAAGGAATGACATTTAAGTTAAAATTGACGGAATGGTTACAGAAACATTGTTTTTACTCTGTACGAGAATATATTGACTATTGTAAATTGCACAAAAGTAATGACTAATTAGGTACTAGATATATTTTCATCTTTTAATGTGGACATTTTGGTTTTGTTAGTAATTGGACCTAAGTATATTTCATAATTGTTGGACTTATTTTTGTTAACTGTTGGTTAGATATTTGGTTGACATTTGCATGCCTTAATATGAGGTCAAATACATTGAGCGACATAACTGTTTTTAAGAACTTTCTGTACTGTGTTATAGCAAATAAATGATTTGATTTGATTTGAGCAGAGATTGAAAAACATACTTATGCTACTTTATAGCGAACCGTGATATTAAACGAGGATGTAAACTGCTGTTTTATACTATAAAGTAATACTTAAAATATTATTAGCATTTGAATCCTTCAAAGAAGATACAGAAAAAACATCTTAAATGTCAATAAAACTTAGTGATAATTATACTCAACATAAAGTATTTACTTACACAAAAACTCCTATAAATCATGTCAAACAAGATTTTCATATGGGTTAATTAGAGCAAATTTAAATGCGAAACATGTTAAAAAATCCACAAATAAGTTAGTCCCTAGCAGACTATTTTTTCAGTGAAATTTTCTCGGCTAATATGTTAAAAACATTGTTTTGCAAATAACACGTCATCTTCCTAAAAGAACCGCGTGCACAGTTTTAGCTTGCAGTAAACCACGGCATTTTATTTGACAGCTATGATATATGTACCAATTGCATCGTTTGCTATTAATATAAGGTAAATGCACGAAAGGTTTACATGAATATTTACTAAGCGAGGGTCACCGACAAGTTTCATGCGTTTTCTAGTATAGTACCTATCTAAATGACGATGATTGCATTTCTCTACGAACGCCACTATAAATAAATAAATAAATAAATAACTCTTTATTGCACCAAATTGTAGAAAGTACATGAATATTATTATTATCTATGGTACAAAGGCGGCCTTATCGCTAGAGCAATTTCTTCCAGGCAACCAACAGGTTCATGATATGAAACAGGAAGGTAGGCGCAAATTTACAATTGGGAAAAAGTGAAACATAAAAGCATAACGTACCTATGCAGCACATACAAAAAAAAATATACCTATGTAAATATATGTGGTGCACATATACGCATACATTACACAATGTAAATAAATATACATACTTATTTTAAGCGTATCAATAAATGTTAAAATTACAACTATGGCGGGTTATATACGAACAGCAGACGAAAAGATTTTCTCGGGAAGAGGTTTAGGTGATAGAAAGATAATGGTCTTTCACTTGTGTCTTGAAGCTGGAGAGTGTTTGGGCATGTCTAATAGATACCGGCAAGGAGTTCCACAGACGTACAGCTTGTATCAAATACTATACAAGAATATTCAGTAAGTGTGACTTGAATACTGATTGCTAGAATAAATGAATTGCAAAACAGCTTGGTCAAAAGTAATTCTATTCACTGGCTCTATGCAAATTGATTGATCATAACAATCAGTCAAAGAATCACCTGAAAAGTTTTAGGTGAAGCAGAGATTAAATTAGATTCCGCACGCATAGTATACCACGAACGAACGGTATCCTTATACTAAAATTTTCGTTGTCTATCCGAACTTTAATAGCGTCATAAAATAAACATATTTGATATTTGTTTGGATATAATTAATGTAAAGGAAAAGTGGGTGAAACTAGTACAGAGAACCCTTAGTATTCACATCTGTATGGCACTTGGCCGGTTTTATTTTTATATACAACCAAGATAAATGCCAGCATGTGTGATGTTTACTTTCATTTTCGAAGGCGCCCACAATAGCGTGTTTTCTAAGCCGATCCACCTCGCACCTGTCAGACTGCTCGATGCCAATTTGCTTCTGTTGAATACGTGCTTTATTATTCAATATAATCGAATTCGGGTATTCACTTATCAATTAGCATCCTCATTTATTCTTCTGTGAACTCACTAACACCTGTCAAAGCATTATTATAAGCTCGTTTTATTGTCAGTGGATAAAAGATTAGATATTTGTTAAACTTGTTTATATAATCAAAAATATTTTAATGATGAGTTACTTTCGAATTACTTGTTTATTTGTAGTTGTATGCATTCTGAATGTAAATTCAAATAGATTTGGAATTTGTAATGAAAAATATTTATATTTCCATGAAATTACAGTTCATACAATAATAAATATTCTACAAAGATAACGTGTAGAATTGAATGACGAAATCATAATCAATATTTAGAAATAAATTTGTTTTCACATTTCAATTATTTCTTACTATATATGGGCGAAGAGTAAAATACCGGAAATTAAAAATTGTTAATACTTCACTTCCTATAACCATAAAGATGAAAAGAAAATAAGCACAAATTGGTTTCAATTACACGCTCATAAAGTAATTGAACATACACGTACTGCTATTTAGGCGCTATTAATTTGCATATATTAGAGTTTCGTTTACTGTCGTTTTAAATGTTTATAATTTAAATATTATAAAGAATTAAAATAGAAACTATTGAACTACGAAGAGAAGGGTTTTGTATATCCCATCTATCCGTCTATCAAAGTACTGTTCAAATTGGTCAAATGTGATGAAAAGTACTGTTTTTTAAAGAGACATTTAGAACCCAAATAAATTTTCCAGAATTTCAAATTTGCATACAAGAGAAAACAACTCTCTTTATTAAACATTTTTCATCAGACTTTTTGTAAAAATGTAAAACTTGACACATTTCATAATTTTCGCATAATAATGAATAAAAATATAAAAGCTTAAGCGCCAAAATAAATTAATAGCTAAATAAATAAGTAAATACGACCAATTTGAAGTCAGCGCACGCACGGTTCACGATTCTGCCAGGGCATCCGACATCGATATTAATCACGATAACGTCTGTAAAGAAGCATTTTATAAATAACAGTGGTTTAACACCATAAGTGAGTGGAAGTTCGCGAAGCACGAAACTCGAGCAAACCGGATCCAAATCGGAGGGAGCGTTTTGTAACTGGAGCATATTGAAATAAAACGACGAGACTACAGAAGGATAATGTACCTTTATATTTGGATCTCCAATTTTGATAAGCTTTATATTTTTATATCTATAATTTTTCACCGTGTTACAGTAACTCCAGTTTTGTACAGCTGTTTTTTCATAGTCCTTAAAATATGTGAACTCTGTCAATGTCTACAAATAACGATGTACTTTGGTACCATATGCTCCACATTTTTCAAATTACGAATTACAAACCTGGTGTTTGTGTCTAGTCAATACAAATGATAATATAAAGATGAGAGTTTATGTGTTTGCGAATTTTTGTTTAAATATAAAAAAATATTATAGCTACATTAATTTTAAGATTATCCTAGGCTATATTTTATTTCCATAAATTTCTGTAAACAGTTCCAAAACGAAATCGAAAAGCAAAACATAGAGTGAAACCTCCAGGAACAGGAAATTTGCTAATATTCATAACATAACTCAATATTCATTTGCTCTTGTAGCTCAAATTGGTAGCAATTTTTTTAGATTTTTTTATAATGTTATACACTAATACTACCTATATGTAAACTTTCTAAGGACATGTTTTTTTAAAACTTTATTTGCTTTTGTAATAACTTTATTGTAGACAATACATGAAAAATGAAACGGAACATACATGGCGGAGTTATCCGACATAGGGATCTGTTCCAGCCAACCAGCGTAAACTAAATTTGCTTTGTTGTTTACCTATGAAATATAAATTCTGTACATTCGTCATTTTGATACATTGTCGTCTCGAATATCGCCCCCTTACGTCGATAATAAGATTTTCTTTCGAACACCGCAACACGGCAGTTTCTCTTTTTTGTGCATGCACCTGCAATGTAGGGCAATCTTGGCTTATTTCGAAACGGACTCATGATTGACGCTGATCGTACAAATCATATGTTACAGACCACGTTTCACAAATTTATTTACCCGCCAGAGCACCGTCACGTACGTTTTGTGTAAAATGTAAAAAATAAATTTTAAATTTGTGAAAATCTTAAAGAAACTGAAAATTATGCTAATGTATTCAGTAGAGTCTAGCAACAATCATCTATTTGCGTGCTGCGATGACTCTACGACTCAAAGTGCATCTTGGTCTCTTATATGAGAGTCTACTGCTCACAATTCCTCACCACCTCTTGCTAGCTGGCTTACGACTCGTTGGAAGGTTTTCCAAATAAATCATATAATTATACCATATATTAATACCATATATTTTCTGTAATCTGTGACCGTACTAACCAAATCTTTATGAGATAAGCAGGCGTACGGCCCGCCGGATGGAAAGTGGAGAGGACATCCTTTTGATGTCGTTAGCTTCGATGATAGAAACTGGTTGTTGTTAAATGTACAATAAATAACTGCAGTCTTCATTAGAGTTAACAATTTTGTTTACTTGCAGAACAGTTAAATATTATTTTTTTCTAAAAACAATATAAACACTATTCATACTTCCATACTAATATTATAAATGCGAAAGTCTGTCTGTCTGTTACGCTTTCACGGCCAAACCGCTGAACGGATTTTGATGAAATTTGGTATGAATATAGTTGAAGACCCGGGGTCAAACATAGGCTACTTTTTGACGCACGCGGAGCTGCTAGTAGTGATATATATTTATGTAGATTGTATTTAGTATTTATAAATGTAGTCACAATTCTGTAAATACTGACTGCAATACCTATATAAAGTTAATAATACGTGGGGCGCACTATAAGTTTCCGGAATGAATATAAAAAAATACTATTAAAGGTTCAAAATTAATTTATTGTTTTTCAAAATAATCTCCCTTGGCGTCTATGCACTTTTTCATTCGATGAAACCAGTTTTGAAAACTTTTGTGCCACTCCTCTGTGGTGACCTCTGAAACGTGTTTTTCATACTCCTCGACAGCCTCTTCTGGTGATGAAAATCGTTGACCGCGTAATTGGTTCTTAATTTTTGGGAACAGAAAAAAGTCACAAGGTGCCAGGTCGGGACTGTATGCAGGATGACTCATGAGTTCTACATTTTTCGCCTTCAAAAAGTCGTTTGTCTGTCTGGCCGTGTGAGAACTAGCATTGTCGTGGTGCAGGATGATACGGCGTTTACGGTTATTTTTACGGAGTTCGTCAATAACTTCCGGCAAACAAATGGTCGTGTACCAGTCACTATTCACTGTACGATGATTCTCTAAAGCAACAGTAGTCCAGTTTTATTAAAAAAAGAAGCAATCATCCGCTTAGATGCACTTTTCACGCGCGCCACTTTGGTTGGTTTCGGCTCATCTTGAAAGACCCATACGCTCGATTGCTGCTTTGTTTTGGGATCGTAGCAATAAATCCATGTTTCGTCACCTGTTACTATGTCCCACACCAAATTTGACGCACCTTCGTTGAATCTGGTAAGCATGGCACTGCACTAAGTGACGCGGTCCGTTTTTTGAGCCTCGGTCAAGTTGTGTGGGATCCACCGCGAGCACAGCTTTCTCACACCCAAATGTTTGTGTAGGATTAATTGTATTTGACTCATGCCTATTTCTAAGGATGCGCGAATTTCATGGTAGGTCACATGCCTGTCTGTTTCAATCATACGGCGCACAGCATTGATGTTTTTGTTGGTCACAGCGGTGGACGGCCGACCATCGCGAGATTCGTCACTGAGATTGATACGACCACGCTTGAATTCTGCAAACCATCTATAAACAGTTGTCATGCATGGTGCTTCATTGCCAAAAGCTGTTTCAAGACGAGCGATGCTCTGTTGAGCTGTCAAATTACACTTAAAATCGTAGAAAATTTTCTCGAGTTAAATCCATGTTGATGCAGACACACAATTTCTTAAATGGCGCCACAAGGTAAAAACAAAAGACAGTTAGATGAAACAAACTGCATTCTACAGCCAAAGAGTTCTATTTTCAAATGTTGCAATAAATTTTTAAATATTGTTTATGTAAGTGGCCAGTTCCGGAAACTTACAGTGCGCCCTATGTATCTATGTACGGTACAATATCAGTTGAGTATTAGATATTATAGGCTTGTATATTATTTGAGCGTATTGTATAAAAGTCGGTTCATTAGCATTATAAGTATAGTTATAATATAAGCATTGATTTGATAAGTATCTAGAATTTTAAAAAGGGCGATGAGGTCGTTGTCGCATAATTTTAGTTAAAATTCTAAATTGAAGAAAACTTGATGAACTGGTATAGGATGGACATGCCTGACATTAGCATCACATTCGATGCTAATGTATATATACATTTGAATTAATAAAATCACATTTATTATTATACTAAGATACGCTTAAATACTGTTGTTAGCTTAGACAATAAGAAGTACCTAATATCTTTTATTATTTAATTTGCAGAAATCCTCTAGCGGGATGTTTTGTTACTTTTTTACTTTTAACCAAAGATCAATATTATCCCATCTCTCTGTTTACTAAGATTTTTATTATTTGATTCGCAAAGTTAACTGTGTGCTTTGCCCAAAGAATAATTTTTTTTTGTGTGTTGTTGTTTTAACAGTATTGTTTGCTCTTCGACATAAAGTCCAATTTAAAATCGCTAAAATTTAAAAACATTGATAGGCAATTAAGAAATATCGAAATAGCATAATCAATAATAAGTTATCGTACCAAAGAATAGTTATAATGTATTACTTGTAAAATGATGTCGCAGCCTCTGGCAGGACTAGCGGCGGCGTGGGAAACTTGAACGTTTCACATTCAGCTATATTTCACGTCAGGCAGGATACAATCCCCACTGTAGTAACGTATTAGACTAGTAACATAATTTGGTTCTCTAAATTCGATGACCATTAAGAGTTTTCTTTGTGTGGGTAAGTAATATCTCCAATCTATTTTAGTTAAACGTTTGTTAATTTGCCTTGTTTAATAATAAACACACCTGATGGATGATATTTATTTCTGATACGCATAAGTTGGTATTTGTGTAGGTATATGTATAGGTATATATTTAAAATGAAACAGTATTTGTGTATATTTATGTATGTTTACGTAGTGTATGAACTTAAGCTTTTGATAAAATTTGCTCTATAATACGACCAACATACACACATACATTTCTTCCCCCTTAACTTTTTTGCGCCAAACTATCTTTCCGTTTCTCCCAATGGTTGACTGGTAGAGAGTGCTCTTAGCATTAAGCCCGCCAATTGTTATAAGTATATGTGTACTTAGTGGAACAATAAGGTTTTAATAAATAAATAAATAAAAATAAGTTGACTTTATAGAAAGACGTTTTTAATAGAGGTTAAAAATGAAATTGTGTTCTGAATTATTTTCCGATAGAGGCAACGCTCTCAGATTTCAATAAATCATTTTGCTGTTAATTACATTGCTAGCGTGGTGTGTCACAAATATGCCATTTAGTGTGGAGTGTCATTGTCACTCACACCACAACTCTGACGTAGGCTATATGATGGGTGGCCCAAACGGCAGAATTATTGTAAAATAGGAACGTACACAAAAAAGATTAGAGGCTGTGGCGTGTTATTTTATCCATGCTACGTTGAAATGCCGGAAGTCAGGTCATCCTGTCTGCTTACTCATCCGACGTTATAAATAAAGTGGATACTTAAAATTTTTGACAGAAGTTTACAGTTGTGTATACTTTGGTAAGTTTACTGAAATTTCCCCAATGTTTCCAATAACTTACTAAAGTTAACATAAATTTGGGAAAAATCCCGTAAATTTACAATAGTCATTTTTGTTTTTATATCATTATTTGGCCTATGCATTACTAAAATAAAATGTTAGTAATAAATATTTTTATTTATATCCCCCAAATCGACATTAATCCAAACTTGCCGAACTATGAACCTTTTTTTGGGCGTGCTCTTGACGTGACATGTAAGTCGTGCAAAATTTAATTCATGGAGTAAAGCCCCAGATCAACTTTCCAAAAAAGTAGACTAAATATCCTCTGTAGGTATACAAGTTTGCTTCAGGTTTAATATTTAATTGTGTTTTAAGTATTAAGAGCAAGCAAGATTTTAGGGATTCAATTCTATAAAAAATATTGTTATTGCCCATTACCACTGTCACGTAAAACTCCAGGCAATAGGTAATGAAAAAAGAGACTGTTTAGTCAATTAAGGTTGGTTTACAGATTAATTGATATTACAAAAATACATACATATAACAGATAAAATAAACATACATAACATTGTTCGGGATTGACTACTTTATTTGATTGATGTTGAGGACAGTCACCACGTCAAGTTTTCAACATAAATCTATCAGAGGCTGAAATTCAGAGAAACCTACATACCTATGTCGCATTCAAAGACTGACGAGACGACGACGACGGCGCACCTGTGCATTGGTTTCGATGTTCGGAGAGTAAACGAGCAAGCCAATGTAAGACAAGCTATGGTCGCCATTTGCCAATTAAAACTGTGGCATTGTCGTTTCGCTGCTATCGCGAGTTGCATCGCCTGCTAGCGACACCGAAACATAAAATGCCACATGGATAAATACAGTTATACATATTTTATAACTAAATTACATTGTATAAAAGTTTTGATTATAATTATTGCTAACTTCTATGTCAACGTGCAAAATTTTAATAAGTTATTAAAGATGGTATAAAACTAAGGATATTTAAATATCACCCGTATTTTTTATCCCTGTTGCGCATCGGAAAACATTAAAATATAAGTGTTTAGTACTTGGTTGGACCTAAGTAAACATAGTCAGTGCCGCTCTGTGCAAAAAATTTTTTTCCGTATGAGTGTACTCAGTGTAGTACAAAGCTTAATTTCTACATTATATTTATTTTGTAAGTTCGGAGTATGCACCCAACTGGTCAAACCTTTGTTCGCACAATCGCCTCCATCGTTCTTGAGCGATAATTGTCCGCTCATTTTGCAGGAAATAAATACAGCACAATTTGTAGACATCATTCGATTGCTGATATAAAGATAGAGCTCGCTATTGTAGTTGCGAAATCGAGGTCGTTTATTTCGTGTTAATTAGAGATATCTGTTTAGTTATCCGATACCAACAGTTACGACCGACGCTTATGCCAAGTAACAAAATAATATACTAAACAATTTATTATGACCATAAAATTTTAATATTCTTTGGTTCTTGTTTGCTAGAGTCTTGTTGGGGCGAAATAAGATTTATAAATTAATTATTTTCATAAACATTTCTCTCAACATCCTGAATCAATGGAGTCTTAAAAATAGGTTAAAAAATAAATAACTATTTTTGTTATTTGTAAAAAATATGAATGGCAGGCAAATGATATTTCGTCTGATGACACAATCTTAAAAGTCACTGAAGACATTCGCTTAGGCATGGAGAATACCTTGGTCACCATTCTGGTTCTTATCGATTTCTCTAACGCCTTCAACATGGTAGACCACGATATTCTTCTTGCTATCCTGCGTCATTTGCAATTCTCTACTTCAGCGCTATCTTGGTTTAGTAGTTATCTTTCCGATCGACAGCAGGCTGTACGTATAGACCGTCAGTTGTCTAACTGGAATCCCCTTTCAACTGGGGTGCCACAAGGAGGAATTCTATCACCTTTGCTTTTTTCCCTTTTTATTAATCTTCTTTCTTCTTCCATTGGCTGCGCTCATCATTTCTACGCTGACGATTTGCAAATCTATGCTCAGTCGTCAGTTGATGATATTGATTCGGCTATTGATAGCGTTAACACAGCGTTGACTGCGATTTTGGCGTGGTCTAATGACTATGGCATTATGGTTAATCCCTCAAAATGTTAAGCAATCATCTTGGGTAGCTCTAGGCAGGTTAGTCAGATTGACATGAGTACAATTGCGCCTATAAGGTACAACAATGACGTCATCACTATCTGTAAATGCGTGAAGAATCTTGGACTCCATATTGACGCCACTCTTAGCTGGACCACTCACATTGCTGAAATTAGTCGCTCTATTAACCTTACTCTCCAACAACTTAATCGTCTAAGAAACTTTCTCCCGATTAAATCCAAAATTTTATTAGTCCAAACGTTAGTTTTTCCAATCATTGACTATGCTGATGTGTGCTATTCTGATCTCAATCAAGATCTTCTCAATAAACTGGATCGTCTCATAAATAACTGTATTCGTTTTATTTTCTGTCTACGTAAATATGACCACATCTCTTCTTATCGATCCGAACTGAAATGGCTTCCGATCCGCCAACGTCGTCAACTTCGGTTGCTTACTTCTCTTTTTTCAATTCTCAAGGAGCCTCAGTCCCCGGAGTATCTAAGGTGTAAGTTCAAGTATCTTTCTGACGGTCACGATAGGCAACTTAGATCTTCCAAAAAACTTACCCTTTCTACTCCCCTATTTCGGTCCAGTTTTATGTCTAATTCATTTACCTTACAAGCCACACGGCTCTGGAATGCTTTACCCGATGACATCAAAGAGACCATTACTAAATTCGCTTTCAAAAGAAAGGTCAAAATTCACCTCACTAACATAATATCACCCTAAATCGTCATCTTTTTCCGTTTTCATCTCTTCTATTATGTATGTTTATGTATGTATATATATAGTTATGAATACTGTATGTAAATCTATGTATGTTTATTTAGCAGTTAAGTGTTTTGTTTCTTTTTTCTCTCATTGTATTTTTAAAATAATTCGCGCCGCACATAACTTTTCTGTTTTTCCTAATGGTTGACTGGGAGAGAATGCTTTTAGCATTAAGTCCGCCAATTGTAAACTTGTGGTACAATAAAGATTTATAAATAAATCTTTCCTTTTGCTAAGTTTCTTAACCTTTCTCTTCTCATTTTCTCTTTGATGAGTGAAGTTTTGAGGCATTGAATTCTGTTTTTTTTTTATTAAATAAAACTGCTACTTTAGTACGAATACCGCCTGTGTACCACAATACCACATTTTGATCCGCGCGTCTACCATGAGATTTTATTGAGGCCGACGCTAGCGACTGCATTAATTTAATTTTTTTTATGGAATTTTATGGTTTTTACAATTTAAACTTTACAATCTGCCAGGGACGCTTGGCACTTTTGCCATACAAAATTGTTTACGCAGTTACTAGCGTCTGCATTAATAAAATCGCATAGTAACCACTCCATGGACATTAGCGTGCCAGCAACGCAAAGTTCGCACATTACAGCAAAACGAACAAAAAGAGAGGTGTTCATCACGACTCTGGAGAAATTACTTTAAAGGAAGTCAAGGTTCCTATAGAATACACATTGCAGGAAATTGTGAGAAAACACGTGAAACGCTTTGCATGTAATCTTTGCAGTAAATATTTAAATATACAGAAGTCTTTAAACAACAATACTTTGGAAGTAACACTTGACAATTTAATTAAAAAATATAATAGTAGATTATGATACAAATAGATTTAAAAATGGCGCCACTGATACAGATAGAGCATACCATAATAGTATTTTTTTTAGCAATGGGTTTTACGGCCTTGGATACAAGTCCTATATAGCCCTTCTTAATTTTTCTACACAAATTAATATGTGTAGTCCAATGCGGCTATAATGTTCAGTAAAATAAATATAAATATGAAATTTATCATTTGAAGGCTAAAATAGTTTATATTTTTTGCAAAAACAATGAATTGGTTTGAGACTTAAAATCCTCCTCTTTTACATTTAAAAAAATACCATAACCATGGAAACCATTACTTTACAAGTGCGATTATAATATACACAAAGTGTTGTTTACAACCCCCATTAATGGCCTAATTACAATGAAATAAAAGTCACTTTATGAGCAAATTTTGATAATCCCTAATGGAGAATGGTTTTCAATTTAGGAATACAAATCTATTTTATTTCTATTTTATTTCAATAGCTATATTTTGATATATCTAATGCGATGTCTTGAAATCAATCTTCATGTCTACTGACTATAGAGAGACGTGTTTCATATTTCATTCAAACAGATTTATACAAGCAGAAATACTACCGTTCGCTATGCGTATGTCAACATTATTATAATTTATCGTTTACATGTTTTCACTTATCAGTGCCAGCAGTTATGTATTTCAAGTAAATATCTATTTATATGTCGATACATTAATGAATGCAGTTCGTTTTTTTAATAATTTATATTACGGTTCAGCCGTTTTTAACGCACCGTTTTGCCCAAGCCTCCACTTACAGTCACTCACTCTTTTAGTTTAAATTAAAATTGATTTTCCGGATGATCAAACAAACAAAGATAATTTGCATAAATTAATTAAACATTACATACAAGAAAAATGTGAAGTACATTGGAAGATCTCAATAATTGTACAGAAACGATATACGAAAACGCTGTGTCGTGATCGTGATCTATATATCAGTTGGTAGAGTACGTGGAGCTCACGGTGGTGGCTCTGATGCTGTGCTACGGACAGAAATACCTAGAGTATAGAAGTACCTTCCAAAGATAAAAAGGAATAAATAAAATGTTATAAATTTAAGTAAAATAGCTGGTAACAACTAAAGCCCTATTTTTACATATTTGTCGAACAAAAATCATTCGATATCGAACAAAAATTATACGACTCGCCGATTTCGTGTGAGTCACACTTTTCGAAAATAGGGCTTCTGCATTCCGATGGCTCAGGACAGAGATGGTTGGCGTAGATAGAGGGAGGATTATGTCCAGCAGTGGGTTATGGATAGCTGATAATGATGAAAATTTAATATAAGTTCTATTGATAAAATTTGAAAGACAACGCAAATCTAGTATATTATTACAAGGGATTTGGCAACTAAATATGATTCCACTAAATTCACAGAAATAAAATTAGATAGAAGTGCCATGTGTCGACCAATTAAGCCTCTCGAGACTTAAGCTTTGGCACACAGGAAATATCCTCATGCCACTTCTACCTAATCTTATTTCTGTGGATTTAGCAGAATCATATTTAGTTGCCTGTAAGTAGTATCAGGAAAGTTATTTTTGAAAAGTGTGACTCACCCAAAATCGGCAAGTCGAATAATTTTTGTTCGATATCGAATGATCTTTGTTCATTAACGAAGGTTTTTGTTCGATAACGAACGATTTTCATTCGACATATATGTCACACTTTTCAAAAATGGCACTTCAGGGCACCGTGCACGCCGTCCGCCGGTCTGGCACTCGGCTGTGGCGCAATAGCTCGTTAACCCACATGCAACTCCGAACGCACTCTTAGCTTATCAAATTCCCATCCTCAGAATAATTTTATACATTCCACCTTTGTCGCATTTATTGCGTCGGTTACAAATGTTAATTTTCTTGCCTATAAAATTATATACATATATAAATAAATATATACTTACTTTAAACAGGTTACTACTCACACTTTCACGACTTTTCTCTTGAGGAGCAGATCCTTAAGTTTTTTGCTATGTAGAACATATTTATAATTTATATGACGCTCGAATACTAATGACACAACATTAATGCCTAACAAAGCATAAGCTCGTTAAAAAAATCATGCTAATAAAACCTACATTTCAAATAAGTATAGTTTCTACTGCGACTCAATAAGTAGGTTCCCTATGTTTTCTTAACATTTTGGCTGTGGACTCTACAATGTAACTGTCAAAATAAGTTATTCTATCTTTCCAATACACACGATCGGGCAGGAAGCGTGTGTGGTCAAGCATATATAGGTATGTATGTTTAGTTCAGTTTTGGTAGCATAAAACCACGTATATATTATTAGGTTGTCTGTACAGTGCGTATAAAAACAGTGTGTTAAGTTTGTTTCCTGTGTAGTTTCCTTCAGAGTTGTTATCGCTAGTTGGTAGTAGTGACTTTTAGTCGGCCGAAAATCGGATAGAGTTGGCTAATAATATGCTCGTAATATGTTCCTATTGGTCTTTGTTCCCAGTAACGGATTATAGAAGTGAGACGCCGGCAGTCGCTCCATGGAATTATCAATTACGTTATACCTAGAATCAGACCTAAAACAAACCTTGTAGTTCTAATGCGAAAGCTGAGATGGCATAAGATTATATTTAACATTTTACATAAAATTGATAGAACAAGATTTATAATTATCTAAAAATATATATTTAATTTTAACATTTAAGTACCTGTAGTGTTTAGTAATACACTGAAATGGTTAATAATCATAGCTTGATTTTAATTCATAACTGATTATTATTCATTGAAACCAGTTTTTAAATTGGCGAAACTAATTCATCGAAAATTCGCATAGCTCAGTAATCAAAGTCATCTACTAATTAAATATTCGTTCCAAACATTTTATTACTTTATTTGTTTTTAATTTGATAGCAGTAGCTATTTTTTTATTATAATTACATGGTGTTACACATACAAATTATTGTGCATGAATACATACATATTTAATAACTTCTTATGTGAAAGGATTGTGTAGTATATTTATTGAAACGTGTCTTTTAGGAAAGTGGTTCCAATTTTTTTTTTTACTTTAAAAATAATTAGAATAATTTTTCAGAAACGTGAAGTTTAAAATGTACTACTACCTAATCCAATATTAATTGTTAAGTACTTATTAAGAAATTTATAACTTAACTACCTAAATTATTCATGCTGACTACAAAAACAACCGCTGTTAAGTTTAAACCAAATTCATAGTGACCGGATCCATGGTAGTCGATGAAGTCCTTTCAGGTACACAAAATATGCAGACATCACACGTGTCGTCGTCATAACGTAACTGCCTCCGTGGTCCAGGTTAAGGCGTTCGCCTTCGACCCCGGGGGGTGGTGGGTTCGATTCCCACCGGAAGCATACTTTGTTTTTATTAATAATAAAAACTCTTTATTGCACCAAGACTACATGAAAAGATCTTCAGATCAGTTAAAATATAATAATGTACAAAGGCGGCCTTATCGTAATGAAATGAAAATTCTACATATTCATACTTATAGTAATTTTAATAATCCTAGGTATGAATGTTACTCACATAGTTACACACAAAAATCACAATGTCAAATAGTGCGACTGGACTTTGTCCTTAAAGCTACAAAAGAGGTCTACTAAGGTTTAGTTGTTTTTAGTTTGGTTAGGACTTTGCAGGCTTGAATTACCTGATTGTCTGAAAATAAATATCGTTCCGTGCTTCTGAAGACACGTTAAGCCGTTGGTCCCGGCTGTTATTTGGTAGTCGTTAAAGGAACAACCAGAAGGTCTGAGGCCCAGAGGCGATTCCTATACTCTGACAGCAGGGTGTACACATGGTTGATAGACAATCTAACCTACACGAAATGATGATGACCACACACCTAATATATAACATACCTCTCTTTCGTCGGTGTTAAAACATCACTGCTTGGCACATAAGTTTCAAATTTGTCTGCGGCTGCAAAAGACCTTCTGTCTACAGCCCTGTGTCCAAAAAAATAGTCTCGAATGTCTATCTGTCAGACACGTTATTAATATTTTGTGGAATATCAACATGTACTGTATCAGCTGACAACTGAAACTTAATACGATGTTTCGGTCCGCGGGAGCGCTCCAATTCACTGTGTCGTTTGTCAGCCTTTCTCATTTTACGTACATTCGTATTTACTATTAAGTTGCTAAACGATTGTAATCAATAGTCTTGATGATCATGAACATATTTTAGTATGCTTCTGTCTGATGCACACTCAAAAATATATAATCGGACCTGTCCATCACAGAACTTTGGCAGTAACTTTATTTTGCCATTGAATTTATGCATCAATAAGCTTTAGACATTTTATTACGGATATTGTAAAAAAACAAATAAGCATGGTTTAAGCCAGATGACGGCGGCGGAGACACGGCTACGTGATGGCTGATAGGCACGCCGCGTGACTCGCTCGCCCTCATTTCGTACAGGATCCGTGGCGTGAGCGACGCGAGCTTATTAATTAAACATCCAGATACAACCGTGCTCCGTTTGCACTATATAAATAACAATTTCAATGCAATGAGTTAACTCTTAAATGAACACCAGTTATTTACACAAATTAAGGACACACATAACAGAAATACTAGGCATAAACATAGGTTGGTTTTACCAAATTCTAATATAAAGATGTTTGGAAATGGTCCATACTGCATATTTATAAAAAATTTAATGAAATACCAAAGAACATTGCAGTAGTAGAGAGTGTTAACACTTTTAAGAATATGTTGAAACAGCATTTAGTAAAAAAGTGTTATTATTCTGTAACTGAATTATTTGACGACAGGAATGCCTAGATCTTAGAAATTATTTTGATGATGGAAGTTATTATTTTTGGTAATGGATTTAATTATTTATTTGAAAATGACATACTTATGCAATGTACTTTATGGACTTAAATGCAAATTTACTAATGTTTTCATCAATGTGTGTCAATTCGCAACACCCTGACAGGGTACATATACAGTATATAATACAATCTGACATCTAATGTAATTGTTATTGTAAATGTAAGCGAAAAATAAATTAAATGAAATGAAATAATTTTAAATTTACTCGATTCCCATTACTAGTTTGGAATAGCTGACATACGGTACCTCATGATTTGTAGAATGACTAGGCAAGTTGTCAGTTAATTTTAACAAAGAATAATTAATTTCATGTCTATACCGATAGTAATATTGCCTTTTTCTTTTCTTTCAGATACACCTGGACATTGTGATACAAAAACCATGGCATACATCAACAAGTTCATCGCTTCTGCATCCGAGAGCCCAGCGAACTGAGTTCTTGACTAGCCGTGAATAGGGTTGAGGTGAATAATGGGAAAAAGGAACGTACGGATCAAGTTCGCACACTCCATTGGTCCGCCGATTAACTCGAGCACGTCGGGTGCGACCGAGTAGCCCAACCCGCCCCGCACCCACACCCAAATCTCAGTTACCGACGCTCTTGCGACTGCCAATTAAGTACAAGTCATACCGGGTTATAATTCACTAATTTAAACTTAGATATATTTATTGTAGTACAAAGAAAAGTCGAACACAAACACGACGAGAGTTTGCTTAATGTAGCAAGACAGAGCCGAGTAGACGTCCTCGGTCGAATAATTGAAACGGTAGTCATGACGGCCACTGCCCCAGAACTGTCAAAATCAGATTTCTTTGATTTTGTGACGTCCAATGAGGTTACTGATGCTCAATATAAGCAACAGATGCGATCTGTGAATGTGTTTATGGAATCACCTGATTCAAGATCAAATCCTTTGCTCTCAGAAGAGCCAAAAGAGCAGAATAACAACAGTTTATTGAACGTCAGCCCTGCTCCTGCTACAGGCAACACTTTGACGATGGCCACCACCTCCACCACCTTACAGAGCTTTGACTCTATTTGGAACGTAGATCGAGACCGTGATCGTTTAGATACTACTATGTTAGAAGATCTCAACAAGTTTTATTGGAATCAAGACAGCGAAATTAATGGTACACATCCATGTACCGATACTGCTATTTCAAACAAATTAATTAGTAATACAGATGGACAAATCTACACGCTCACGGTACTGAATCAAGATATTAATGAAACTAGTACTAATCGCTATAATACACAATACGAAGAGGCTTCTATGTCAAGTCCAGCAGACATAGAACAACCATCATCTCTGGACCTTGAATCAATATTAAACATGAATGGATTTCCGAACGACTTCAATCCAGATCTTCCCAAAGTAAGTGACTTTACGTATGAAGAAGGTGATTCAGAGAGTCAAACTACAGAAATGAGCTCGAGTAGTTTGGTCAAAGTTGAGCCGTATACATATGAAGACAGTGAATTCCAATCAGCTGACAAAAAAGAGGATAGTTTGAGTCCTATTGTAGGTAATACGACAATTTTAGAGACGCAAGTTGAATTTGATAATAATAACGATTGGAAATTAACAAATCAAAATACAGAATCGACAGAATCTTTGCTAAGAAGTGCCTTACAAGGAAAAGCATTCATTAGATATAGTACATTACCGAAAAATATTATTAAGCTCGAAGGTAACACTGAACTAAAAAGGGTAATTATAAATAACAATAATAAAGCAGACATACCATCTATGTATCAAGACAATAAAACTCCTGATACGGAACTATGTCTAATGTCAATGCCAACTGAAAATTTAAATATATCAATTTTATTAGAGGATCCAAATACAACTGTAATCACCAACGGAGAAAACCCATCATCTACTCAAAGTGTTGACGATATTTTACTGTCGACGCTGGATAATAATTATCCGGAAGATTATGAAAAATTAAAACGAATAGCTACAGAACTCGGTGAATCAATGCAGCCGTTTTATACAGTAGAACCCATTGACCCGACACGAAATGTGTATAATATACACCATGTCAATGGAGAACTGGTGACGATTCCCGCCAGTGAGGTACAATTAAATCCGCACTTACAAATAGTGACTGCGTCGCCAACTATATCGAGTACGAAACCAGGAAGCAAAAAACATAGAAGACCACAAAACAAAAACCCATCACCAGCTTCGCAGTCGCAATCCGGTACAGCTATACAGGCGGCGACGTCTACTTCAAACGGTGTGAGAAAAGAAAGATCTCTTCATTACTGCTCAATATGTTCAAAAGGCTTTAAGGATAAGTACTCAGTGAATGTTCATGTGAGGACACATACAGGAGAAAAACCATTTTCTTGTTCGCTATGTGGCAAAAGTTTCAGACAGAAGGCGCACCTCGCAAAACACTATCAGACACACATCGCGCAGAAGAGCGCTGCCGCCAACGGCGCCGTCAAGCCCAGCAAGCAGAGGTAACCGCGCCTGCCCCGCCTCGCTCTCGGTCATTCACATTCATAGTCAATTGAACTTTGTCACGGTGATAAACAATCGTATTTTATAATTGAATACCTAAAGGCTGAAATATCACAGATGAATTTGGTAAGGTGCTAATTAATGTAGTAGATTATAGGAACGTAAGGCAGTTGTAAAGTAAAATTTGAAAGTTCATGGCAGTTTATCATAATTGTTAATTTGTGTGTAAAATCCACCCGTTACCGAATACCTTTTAGCTTTAGCTATGAATAGATAGTTTTATTATCGAGATTATTTTATCGTCTACATTCCATATTTATTAGTCATTTATTATTAACGTACGTTGAAGTCACGTATTTCCATGCATTTTATATAGATATGCTTTGTTCCTGAATTTTTGCATGTCGTCACACCTAAATTATTAAAAAAGGTAAAAGAATTTTAATTTCTTAACAATGTTGAGGCCATATTTTTGTCAATAGCGAAACAAATAAGCCATCAGATAAATTCCGCCGACATGATGAGCAGCGCCAGCCCGGATTACAGCCGCCGTAATTTCTCCCGCAGCGCGACCGACTCAACTTTCTAAAAAATAAAAAAGAAGAGTAAAAAGAAAAAGCATTCTATATCTACCATCTTTCACCGGTCGACTATCGCATCTCTATATTGGATCTGTTCTGCCCGCAATGTTATTTTTATTTCCTTATAGGTATAAGTAGGTACTGAGTTTATGAATGTTGTTACAAACCACTATCGTTTTCAATAGAATTTATTCGCACTGGGCATGTACTGAGTTATATACAATTCATGGTTTAGTTTACTGATTTTTTAAATTGTTGTCTAATATTCATGGTCATTTCTGTGATTACTAAATTCAGATAAAAATACGGGTTACCCAAACCACCCATATCTGACAACGCAGTGAGCGGTTTCTCATTCCCTATATAGGTAATATCTGTTACCGCGCATTTGGAGAGGCCTGATTGCCCTTAGATTGCTATAAATTATAAAAACAAGTGGTGCTCCAATCATGGTCTTTAAAATTGTGCTCCCTTTCTCGTCTAACAAATTGGCCTTTCTTTGTTATATTCTGCACTTATAGTTAAGTCCAACATGGAGCCTCGCCTCACATTGTTTACTAAAAGTAACAGAGGTAGTCATTATCTTATAGGTACCTCCTCCTCGCCTAAGATTTATATCAGAAACGAGAAAGCAGTACCAATAAGGGAAATGGGGGTTGATATAGGTACATGAACATGCTATTAGCTCTATCGAATACCTGTCATTTTCAGTTTGTACAACGCTTGTAGAACATTAAAATTGATTAAAGCTTTCACTGTGTATACAGAATGTAATAGTTATTTATTACCATAATCAAATTCCTAAATCGCTTTTCGACAGCAGTCAACTGACTTTGTATGTATCATTAGTAGATTACGCAGCAGATTATTTTATATAAAAATAGTAAAATGAATTTGATTTGGCGCGACCTCCATAAGAGAAAATCAAAGTCTTTTTAATGAGTATAGAGTCGCGGCATGCGCGTGACGCAGCAACTTGCGAGGCGCGTTGCCGCCGGAACCGATGAATGTTTCGGCCACCTAGATTTATGAAAATGTTACATAATTTTGTTAGGAACAATCTATTTCATTTTAATCAAATTATAATTAAGAAAATAAAACTCGGAACTAAAATAAAAAAACATATTCGTATTTGCATTGTTTTTATCATAGATAAATGAAGTGCAAATTTCCGCTGTGAACTCGTAATAGGTAGTTTAAATTTCAGTTCATGCCACCTTCGATAATACTTTGACCTCCGCACGTCACCGCACTGGCCTGCGCACCCCCCACAATGTCATTTCGGTACGACCTCACTCGATTGTTTTTTTTATCTGGATACTTATTATACTTCTAAGGTCAATGTTCTAAATTTTTTAGAATATCATTTAGATTAAAAAACTAGTTATGTCGTACTCAAAATGCCATTATTCTAAAAAACAATTTGTTTAGTAGATAACAAACAAAAATCTCTAATGATGAATACAAACTGTGCTTACCACTTTTTTAATGGGCTTAAGTCAAATTTATATAAATGGATTTAAGCAAAAAGAGTGGGCCCTTGAAAGGCGCTATGAAAAGAATACTTGGACTCTAACGTGCCTAAAATCATTGTCTTACCTAACTCCCGACTATTATTCCTGACTCTGTATTAATTAATGCGGAATGTTTGTCGGTTTGTTTGTTTCGCTCTCACGGCTAAACTTCTGTACGGATTGCGATGAAATTTTGTAATTTTTTTATACGTTCAGTTACGTACTGTCTGTCCCTTGCAGGTGAGTAATGTAGTATTAGTATGTCTTGCCAATAAGTGCATTGATAACAAATTAAGTAAGTAGATATTAATAACCAAGCACTGCCGTAAAATGCTCGTATCTAATAAGGAATTCACAATGAATATTTCTTGCAATCCTTGACTCGCCCGATTACATAGACATTATCTGGCATAACATGCCTATTTTGACTGTTTTTGTACATGATTATTTATAATATTTCGGTTCTTTTTCATGTTATGTCCTTATTTTAATACTTCGAATTTATTAAACAATTCATAAGTTTGTAATTGATGAACTCTCATCGACATTAAAAAGTTTGCATTTTCTGGTTTATAAACTAGGACTCAATTTCGCCACAGGTATTCTTTTATTCATGTAGTTGCAAAGCCAGAGGAAACTTCTATTACAATACTCATTATTTGTAAATACAGAATGAATAAGTTAAAAATTAATTGCGAAGTTTTGTACTCTACCACTTGTATCTCATTAGATGGTATTTTGAAATGATAGCGAATTTATATTGTAGAATAAGTGTTGATAAGTAGGAACTTATATTTTATGAAACTTTTGAGAGATTTACCAATTACTGTAAGTAATATGTAATAGATACGTACTTAATAAGTTATGCAAGATCGTGAACATATTTCGTTGATAATAATACATTTTTGTAATATATTAATGGTTGGATACATTTCCAAAATGTTTTATTGATATTGATCGATTTTATTGCATTTGTTCCTGAGTTGATAAATTAGATTTTATAGATAATATGTCTTGTTTATAAGATTTATTATGAGTAGTTCATGCATGCATGAGTAATTTAATTTTCTTTAGTTTATGTGCTTGTTTAAGTAGGATGCAAACAGACGCCCAGCGATGGAATATAGTACTTATGATAAATATTTTTAGGAAACAATTATAATCTTTATGTAGTGGTGAGTATGGTACACCACCCTACATTGTCAATTGCTGTTCAGTTATTAATTAAAATTACAAGTTATTAATTCAAAAATTTTTGGCGTTGTTTACATCGTTCTTAAATAAGATCCGTCCTGTACAATACTTTTATTATTTATTATAGAATTATGGTTAAGATGAAAATGAGAAACAAAAACATTATTGTATTTTGATTAACCGGAGCTGTGATTTTGCTTATCTGTATATCTGTGCAAACAGTGTCATAACGTAAGTGCATTAAATACTTCAATCGTTAACTGACACTGATACCGTTAACTGGGGTCTTCCAAACGTAGCTCAACTTTGTAGTTTATAATTAATATGAATATATGAAATCAGAACTTTCACTAAACTGAACAAATATTTTAAAAACAAAATTGTATTTCAATATATTTTCATAAATTTCGTGTGAATGAAATTTAATTATTGTCAGTGAGGTTTAATGATGTAATATCGAAAACACTTTCTAAGATTTCATGTAAATGTAATGCTACCATAATTTTTACACAATTTACAGTTTTGTATTAAATTTCTTATATTTTTACTTTCCTATATTAGTTTGATAATAAAATGTTTTCATAATATATAATCCGTTTTATTTAATAGATACTTACCTTACCTCTTTACATCAACTTAGAGCGAGACTTCAATATTTTTCTAACTTGATCTGTCAAATTTTGTTATAACATGTTACTTACGAAAAGGGTATTGTGATACATTTTCACATTATGAAAAGAAAAAAAGAATAAATATTAAAGTTTAATTTTAGTATTTAAGTTTAGTTTTAACTTACTTATTTAACTTAAAGGAGTAAACCTTCTGCCGTGGGCGAGAAAAAACAAAAGCAATCAAAATAACTTCTCAAATTGTTAGTTTTATGGTTGGCTCTTAGTAGTTTAAGAATATTACTACACTAATATCATACGATTTCTATTAAGCTTAGTTCTAAAAAATAATCTATCTCGCACATAAAATTTTATAGCAATAAAATATAATCGGTTTTCGAAATTACTTTCTCTGTTATGTCTGTAGTGTCAAGATCCTTTACAAGTTAGCGTAAAAGCATTGTGGATTGTTTTAGTGCATAGTGTGTAGTTATGTACGAAAAGTAATAATAAAAATGCGCTTTTCCTCTATATAGGTGATGAAAAACCAATCCGTCGCTAGGACTCAAAAATTCATTTTTCAGATTCACTAAGGTTCTAAGTAATTTAAAGTGTTGATAATGTGCTAGATTTTAAAATGTAAACTTAATTACCTATTTTATAGGTATTAAAACGTATAAATTATATTCATTACATTGTAACAGCGTACATGGCTTCGAGTTGGGTCGTAAAACCTGGATGCGTCTGAACCGATTCCGTTCTATTCTAGGAAGAACAAACCACCACCTACATAAATGAGGATTAAGGAAATCACCACAGACCCTATTCAATAACACGTGGTAAACTAACGCTTACTTAGCTGGTTTCCCGGAGACATGACGGAATTGCACAACCTGCCGCCGCAAGCTGGTTGAGGAACCATTATGTCGACGTTTGATCCACGCATGGAGAACACTATACGCAATAATGATGATGATGATGAGCGTACCTAAAATAAGTAGGTACACTCGTTCCTTCAATAGCTGCATTATTTTCAAAGTAGCCCACTGTACTTGTGTATTGAAAAAATAATCTGATATTTATAAAGTATTCTATTCCCATTGTGTTTTGATACGCTAACAGCATGGTACGTACGGTCTCGCACAAGCCGCGGGGTCATGAAAGCATTGTTTCTTGCAGCTCAGGAGTTCCGGCGTTGATCCGTCACAAAATAAGGGGCATATAGAAGTACATCTTATAATATATATATATATATATCTTAAATAAATCAGTTGTAAAAAAATTGGAAAATTCTGAATTGAGTGGAAATCCGTAGTCTCTGCCTAACCCTACGGGAAAAAGGCGTGATGGTATGTATGTATGTACAAAAATTAAACCAAATATCCGAGGGGGTTTTGGCAAGAGCACCACAAGATCAACTTCTCCAAAGGGCCTCTACGCGCAAGCCTTTCGAACCGAGGTATATGGAAATCGTAACGTAAATACGAATAATAAAGTAATTGAGTATAATAAATTTTATAAAAGTGTACATGTGCTCTATTCCCATCAAAGTATTCGCTGTTGCCGAAATATGTAAGAAAGATATCATCATCACATGTAGTATTTAATTTACTAAACTCAACAAAGGGACTCTTTGATTCACTCATTATTTTGCATTCTCTTGTTAATTATCTTCATTGTGAACGCGGCCCCGCTGCTGATTCTGTCAGATACTGACCACAAACTTCCGATGGATTTACGTATCATCTTCTTTCCACTCATTGTTTATAAACCCTCTGAATCAAATTGCGTAAGTTGTATGTAAATATTTGATCAAAATTTTTATTATATCTTAAATTGTATGGTGGGCAAAATGCCTTGAATAGCTTCGTGTACGGATAGTATGATTGTCTACTTTTTTGGTATCGATTTGCCGAGAGTACTACAGATATTAAAATGTACTCTTCTATATGAAACTGTTTTTGGATTGGAATCCTATGAGTGCATACTTTACGAGTACTTCGCGAAAGTTAATATAAATACAACATGGATCAAGTGTGAGAAATAAATCAGCTTTACGTCTTACATACCTATCAAAAGAAAACTAACATACACTCGTAATATGGTTAATGTAAACAGACATGTGAATATTTTGAAGCACTCGAACTTTCTCCGCTGATGGGCCGTCAATCATCATAAATTAGAGGCGATTTTCCAGTTATCACTTTAGTATAGTCCATGCCTGTGCCATAGATCATGAAATATTTTATTTAACAGGCGATAAACGACGTTTAGAAAGTAGGCGATCTGATCATGGCGCAAATATGATTGATAGTAATTACATTAAAGTCATTAGCGCATTACCGCGGTCATGCGGCTGCACTCGTTTTAACCCCAAAAGTCAAGTAATTAAATCATGCTGGTGCGATTTAGGTACTTATCCAGAGTAACGCGTTAGTAAATATGCTCTCATAACCAAGGAATAAAGCCTGAAGCAAATATGAGTACGTGAACGGGAAAGTGATATAAATTGACATAAGTAGACTAGTAAACCTCACTTGTGGTGGATTGACGGAATTACTAAAGAAAAATGACGCTCGGCAGGCGCTGATGCCATACACAGGGCTTGGGATGCACCAGGGAATTGCTCCACGAATGATCGGCTTCTTGCGAACGTTAGAGTCAGACGCACCTATAAAGCATAATCTCTGAGGAGGGAAGCGGCTGGATAAAAAAAAACGAAATCTCTCATAAAATTATTTCATATCTTCACAATGTGTCACCATAGGCCTACTACCGTCGATTTTGCAGTACCTACAAACTGCAGTCCAACATTTGAATTGTCATGATTTGCAATAATCGCGACCTATCATGTGCTTGTCTGGCTCATCCATGGCATAAAAAATACACTTAGGTAATTATCATACACAACAATGAATAAATAATGTTATGATAATGTAGTCGATGCCATACCTCTATATATCATAACTCGCGTTTCTCCTGTAATAGTAGGTAAGTGTGTTATGTTTCTGTGACCCCAGGAAATAATAATAATAATATACACACGAAGTATTTGAACATCATTAGCGCACAGGAAATTGCAGATTACGAGTGAAAATCAAGCAATCGTCGTTTTCAATCGAACGGTACAGTCACGTTGTGGGTTGAGTCATTGAGGGGCATCAATGGGCCATAATTCTATAGAATTCCTTGTAACCCTCAGTGCTGCGGGGTAATGAGAGGTTGTATGCGTTTGCGATTTGTTTATTTGAAATTATTACATTATTCTAAATGTCAGTCTAGGTGCTAAGTAAGCAATTCGATGACCACCGACCCATCTCAGCAGGATATCGCCAATACTTTATGTAGTTACTATTTTTGTTTGCATTGTGGTCAGTCATAGGGTATCTTTAGTACAAGAATCAATACTACTCACTTTAAACATAAAAAAATAATAAGTGAAAACTGAGAAACATTTTTCGCCCCTCATTCATACAAATCGAATGATCGGCTTACAGTTTTTTGTATCGATTTTTTTTTTCATTTTTCACAAATTCTTGTAATTGTAGTTGTTTGAAAGGTGTGTATAACAAAAGTATACATAAATGTCAAATACAAAGTATAAATAAGTTCTGAATTAAAAGAACTGCATAAAATAGAAAATAAGAATGAAATAATAAAAGTTGAAAATAAAAATAACATTATTAAGTTAAATCCTATCAACTCAAAAGAATAATTTAAAAAAAACAATTTTGCCTATCGATGTATCTTAAAGACGACCATACAAGAACATAGACTTCGGGGCGCCTACCTTGCCTGCACACATCCATCGTAAGTGCAGACCAATCCACCAGGAGACTAGTCGCGAAAGGACTAGGAAGTCCGCCAGTATTATACTAAGATCACCTGTGGAACAATAAAGTTTAACCCTCGTATTAAAAATAATTTGTTAACCACTTGTTAGCTAAAACAAGTTTCGTCCGTTTTTCTTCTATTCGATACGTATTTAGCGTGAAGAAACGAGACGCAAAACATTTTAGCCAACATCAGCTTAATAAATTATTTGAATACGAGGGTTATTAAATAAACTAGTGCTACATTTGCTTATAAGAAACGTGATACTGCCAATGTACGATCGTATCTATAATCTGTGCCTCTACCATGAGATTCTATTGACGCAGATGCATTAACTATTTTGTATAGCGCATCTATACAACGTCTCTGGTGGATAATAAGGTAACTAAGAAATTCCATATAAAATGCTTCTGCTTGCATCTGCGTTAGTAAAATCTCATAGTAGAGGCACTGAGGTTTTGTAGGTTGTAACACTTTCTAATGGTGTTTACGCATTCAAAGCCTAAATGTTCGTTAATATATATGTATCAAGAGGGCAATTAAGATAATTAAGTAAATTTTGGGAGAGTTACTGCACGGCTAAGATGAAAAGAATGTATATTTTATTCAGAAAACCTGTCAAACGAGCATACGGCCAATAAACGGGATTGTCGTGTTTATGAAAAAGCTTTTATAGCTACAACAGGAGCTCTTGAAGCTAAAATTTGACACTTGACTTTTGAGTAAAAGCACCAGTGCCTCTACCATGAGATTTTCACAGGCACAATAGTGCTATTTTTGAAAAGTGTGACTCACTCGAAATCGGCGAGTATAGGGTTAAAAATATGGCTCTAGAGTGTGCCAGAGTTGCCATTATCCAAACCCAAAACCAATTTGAATATTAATTGACTCTCCGTTTTTTTCTGAAAGCCAGCTCTACAGTTCTCTATAGTTGTTATAGTTACTAAAATGTAGCAACTTTGGATTAATACTGCAGCAAAATGAAGTTCGCTGGGCAGTCGATTCCTCAACAACGTACAGCAGATGTGACATACGAAGGATCTCAATAAATGGTGTTAGTGACTCCACGGGTTATTAGGATTCCGTACACAAAGGGTAAAAACGGCACCATGTCATTATAACACCACCAGTCAGTCTGTTTATGTGATGGCGACAGATGATGTATTTCTGTTGGCACCATAACAATAAATACTAGAAACAGTATAAATATTAGGAGGGGTTATACAGTACACGTGATTGTGCCGTTTAAATCGATGTTGATGGCAACCGGTAGACGCTTGAAATATTCACAAAATATTATACGGAATCAATTGTCCGCAAGTCTGACTCACACTTAGCAGGATTTTTAATTTATATTTTTTTTAACTCGCACTTAGGTAATGAACCAATATCTTTATTGTAATTATTTATTTGTAATGTATGTCGAGGTCTCTATTTGTTTGTAGTCTTCTTCATTACAGCACGATATTTTTATCGTGACACAATTGGTCAGATAAAAAATTAAATACGTCAAATAATTTGTGTTAGGTATTTATTTCAGATATTCACTTTATTTAAAGTCGAGGACTAAGATTTGGTAGAGTTCTACTAATAATTACATTCAGTTGTTTTTTACTGATACAGTCACGTACATCAAGTTTCAATAATTTTCTAAAATCGTTAGAGATCATATTTCAATTGTGATACCTCTTTAGACGTTAACATCAACAATAAAGAATATTAAAATATCAAATAATTTCTAAAAATGAAAATAAATAGAGCTCCCCTAAAGCCTTTTAATTACATGCTAAACTTAAAAATACTTAAACTAACAATATTGACACTAATTCTAAACTTAAAACTGCATCTAATTATTTTCCTTTATCTTTACATACTGTATTTGCCGTCTAATTTTAATTTTACGAGTTTTGCGTTAATTTACTTGAATAATTATTAACATAAAATATTTATATTTTTTTTATTACCGTATAACAACGGTCATCATACAATAACTCGATACAAGTAAAGTCCAAAATGTATCTTTCTAGCTACAAATATTGCAACTAATGAGATACATTTTATCAGATATATTTTTATCAGAGAAATCCAACTTTAGTGAAATACAGTCACCAACAGAATTCAGTGTCTCCAAAAATTAATTGTTAGATCTATACTATATCAATACTAAAATTATCATTACATACTACAGATTACTTCTTGGGGTCTCTGTAAACACCCATGAACAGTACGGAGTTGGTGGCTCTTTCATATACAATGTACACGAAGGGGAAGTTGGCCACGAACCGGCTGGGCTCCAGTGGGCGCGAGGAGCGGAACCCGAAGATAGCGGTGGCTGCTGCTGCTACTGTACCTGGACATTACAAAAGCATTTTTCATATAATTGGCTGACAAAGTTACAGAGACAAAAAGGGCGTGCAGCCCTGTGTGCGTTTTGCCTATAAAACTGTTTATTAATTCAAGAAGGCGTATTCTACATTATACTCACTGCCAAGAATGGTGAATATTGGGCGAAGTTGAAAGGTAAAAGTAGAAAAGCGAACCGAATAGCCCAGATTTAAAAGAAATCAGCTAAGGATGCACCCAGTAAAACCTCTGAGACAGGTACTGTGACTTTTTCTATTAGTAAGATATATAACATATCTATTAGGTGACTTTGTGGGTGATTGTGAAATATAAATAAAAAGAAAATTGGTATAAAATTTTTGACGGAGTGATCGGTGAACCTCCTTCTACATTGAAATCGTTTCAAAAAAAATTCTAGCTACTATTTATGTATTTACCTTCTTCATCTAATTGTATTTTGGCTTGGTGCACCGCATCGTCGAATAACACCCCTTGAGATTCTGTCAGCGTGCTGAAATCAGCGGTGGCATTGAACAGATCACCCACGCCCATATTTTCCAATACCTGAAATGTACCATGAAGATGATTAATAAGTTTTAATTACCATTATTACTACTAACATCGTACTGTTCCAAGGGAAGAAACGAAGTCAAAGTAATGCACTTAACAGATACTAATAACGTGATTTCAAAAGATATCTTATTGGTAACACTATGGAGGGAGACAATAAGAAATCTTACTTAATTAAGTTATTTGGAATGCAACCGGGACAACACTATGATGTTGAGACGATGAGTCTGCATTTCATACCTTCAACAAAACTTCTGCAACAAATGTCCGACAGTCTGAAATTCAAATATTCTCATTTGAAGTTGTGGCATACAGACTTTCAGACATTTGTAGCAGAAGTTTTCTTGCAGATGCAAATGTGGCCTTACTTAAATTGAAAATAAATCAGTACTACCTATCCGTACTTCGATATCCATCCATACTTATATTATAAGTGCTAAAGTCTTGTCTGTCTGTGTATCTATCTGTCTGTTACGCTTTCACGCCAAACCGCTGAACGGATTTTGATAAAATTTGTTATAAATATAGTAGACCCGGGGTTAAATATAGGCTACCTTTGACCTGCGGGTACAAGCTAGTATTCTATATAAGAACCTCTCTAAGCGGCAGTTTCCTTTCGATGGTGAATTTGGGTATTTCCACGATGACCTCGCGCCCCATGTAGCCCTCCTCCACCACCGCCGACAGGCGCTCCGGGGTCAGGTTGGCGATGATGTTTGTTACTCCTGAAAATATAGATGTTTTTTCAACATTAAGAATCACAAATTCTGATCAAATTAAATTAAATATTTATACTAATATTATAAATGCGAAAGTCTGTGTGTCTGTTACGCTTTCACGGCCAAACCGCTGAACGGATTTTAATGAAATTTGGTATGAATATAGTTGAATACCCGGGGTCAAACATAGGCTACTTTTTGTCGCAGGCGGAGCTACAAGAAACAGCTAGTTTAAAATAAAATAAATTCTTTCAAACTAATATGAATCATCATCATTTCGAATAGGTTACATTATTCGACCATGACTCTCTGGTGTCAGAGTTGTGTGGAACCGTCACGCGGCCTCTGACGTAGTTCCGTGGTGGGACAAACGGCTTAACGTGCCTTCTGAAGCACGGAATCATCTTATTTTAAATGGCCACTTTGCACAAATTACAATATGATCATATTATGAATCATTGCAAGTCTTAAAATAACCACATTTTGGCAGTTCATAAAATTAATCATTTCATGGCAATTCTGCTGTTTGACGGAAAGTCGCAAAATGGCTTACTTTTAGTGAATTTCTTAACCTTATTGCCAGGCGTAAAAAGAATCTTTATTTATGTATAGCGTGCGTAATTTTACAATTTTTTAATTAAATAAGTTTATCTAACCAATAATAATCAACATTATTGGCATACTATTATAAATTAACTGTAGAATAGTAAATATCAATAAAAATATTAAAATTATAAAATCTATTTTTATTTTATTACTATAGCAATACTTACACAAGAAGTGATTTAGGAAATGAATCACGCAATGAATTGAATTAGAATTGAAACGTCAATGTCAAAATTTGCAGAATTTCTAAGCTTCGCAATTCATAAAATGATTCATTTTGATGAATTGCTCAAAATGGCCATTTTAGACCAGCAGGTCATTCAAGCCTGCAATGTCCTAACCAAACAGGAAACAACTAAATAAAGTGTGATTCCCGTGGAAATCGAACCAGCGATCTCTGGTAAGACAAAACTAATCTGAATATTAGTATATCATCTTTTTCTTCGTCCAGGCATATTTTCCCAGTTGCATCTTCAGCTTGCGCTTCAGAACCCAAGGTGCCTATGCTATGTAATGTAAGTTTATAATTGTGGTTGTAAATAAATAATTTTACAATCAAATACATATTCTTACTTTACATTTAATTGGCATAAGTACATATGCAATGTATTAGCTGTTGGTTCTCCATGACAATATATAAATAAATAAAATATCCATGTATATTCAATTTGGTTTTAACCCAAAATATAAAAAAAGTGTACTACCCACTACTATTAAGTTCACTGATTGTTTTTTTTTTTGGTTGCCTCGTTTAAACTTTTTAGTATTTCTTTTCGACTTTTTCCTTTCCACTTTACTTGTTATTCGGCATCCTAAACGAATGCTGTCAATGACATCTTGAAAAGTACCTATATATCATAAATTTTAAGAAAAACTACCTATAGATACTATAAATAACAATAATTAACCTTTGTCGATTTCATTCTCTACAGGCTACAGGCTGGTTACAAGTTGCAAGACTAGTTATTAATAATGGAATAACTTACTAACCTTCCTTCATGGAATAAGGTGGCAGCAAAATGTACATGCTGATGTCATTGCCCTTGTAAGGAAGCTCCAATATTTGCGCGCCCAGTTCGTCGTTCACCGCTGTAAATAAATGTATTTCATTCATCGCAAATATTTATTTTACGAGAAAATCAACATTTATAAAAAATGACATAGGTTCGCGATTTCAATCGATATTTTTTATTCGAAGTTTTGTAGAAAAATCTTGGTATAGAAGTAACACTATTATTTTTGGTTACAATTTTGATTTAGGACGAGTGCTAAGTAGGTAAGTACATAAAAAAAATTTCAGCGAGATTGAAGTTATTCACAACTTGTGTTAGAATGAGAGGTGTTTTCTAGTATGTGATAATAATAATATAAGGTCTTCTAATTAACCTAGACAGCACAAATATTTCTTGTAACACAATAAGTATTATACGAGTATTATCATAAATTGCATAACATTTCGGATGATAATGTTTTCTTATGTTTTCGCGATTGTTATTCATTAAATTAAACTATTTTATAGTCTGCCTGCGACCATGAACGCTGTAAAGTGTTTGAAACGTCAGGTGTAAATAAATAAGTAATAAACGCGATAAAACCGTATTAAAATAGTTTAATTTAATTTCGGATGATACTTTCATTGCGACATCGTCGTTGTTGCACGACTGAACTGAGTCAGATGCCTTCAAAAAATCTTTCTCAATCCTGGTTCCACCTTAATTTGTTTTGCTTACAATACATAAGTTAAATGTCAGCCATTTTGCACGCACGTAAATCATGACATCGGTCCAATATTCATTGGTTTTTTAAAGGTTTCAGTTCCTTTACGTCTTTTTTCTTTACTTTATAGTTTTGCAATTAATATGAAAACTTACAGTAATGGAAAGTACCCTTCTGTTTCATGAATGGTACCAGAGTCTGGCGGGTTTCCGAGACAAAGAATGCCTCCTTCCTGGTTCTCTCAGCGGGGAACTTCGACGCCCAAACTCCTTTGAAGTAAGCAGCGTTGGCTAACACGAGCTTGGTGACTTCTGTGATGCCATCCTCCGGGAGCAAATCCTTGATGTTGTTCTTAGTGACGCGAGCCACCCAGTCATTGATATATTGACGGGACGCTTCTGGGTTTTCATGGAAGTTCTGTAAATAAATAATGTTCAGTCTTTAAAATGTTTCATAGTACTAGGATCTAGGTACCTCAAGAATTCACCATCGCGTTAGCTATGAAATTTGATTTTAATATTCCAAGCTTTAAGACGATCTGTTCTATGTTATATTGAAATCGTGCGTATATTGCAATGACAAACTGAACAACTGTTGTGATAAAATGATTTATTTTATCAGTTTTAAATTTACCAAGCGGTTTTAAAGAGGTTGATTAATTTAATAAAAAAAATTTGTTTATTTTTATTTAAAAGTAAATTTTGACATATATTATTATATAGACATAGACAATGTAACCTACACGAAATGATGATGATTATTATATGAGTGACATGATAAATCCATACTAATATTATAAATGCGAAAGTCTGTCTGTCTGTCTTTCTGTCTGTCTGTCTGTCTGTTACGCTTTCACGGCCAAACCGCTTAACGGATTTTGATGAAATTTGGTATCAATATAGTTGGAGACCCGGGGTCAAACATAGGCTACTTTTTGACGCAGGCGGAGCTGCAGGAATAAGCTAGTAAAAAATATATTTTTTAAATCATAGGTAGTCTATGTGGAAGTCCAAAGGTCGTACGTAGAATAAATTAGTAAATGAACATGTGACAATAAATTTAAATATGTACACATTTCGATGACCAAAATTAGTGAGGTGATTTCCCATTTAAGGTAAGTATTTGATGTGTTTTACAATTTTAGACGAATACCAAAATAACTGGGATTGGTATTTAATCATTGCAATATTGTGCGACAAAAGGAACTTAAAAACTAAAACACCACACGTGAGCCGAATGTTTAACTAATTATTATGTTTGTCTAATTATAATTATTATAACTTTCGGCCGCTTTATAAACATCTCTATTTATAGCTGGCAATTTTTTTATGAATGAAATGGTAACTTTTAAAGATTTCCAAAAATTATTTCGATACTGCTTATAAATGTGGGTGAACTCAGTGACGAGGCTGTAGGTCGTCGAACCGGTTACGGTGAGCTGGCCCAGAATAACTTAGTCCAGTTTTCTTTCATGATTAATATAATTTACATTAAATTGACAGAAAGTTATATTAAACAGCAAAACGTAATGAGGTTACGAATACTCTAAACGTATTTTTGTATACATATAAGTACTGTATTTTCAACACACCTTTGTATGAAATAGGTAAAACATAAAAGTTAAGAAAAGTTTTAGATTTTTATGCTTACAAAAAATTGCTCTATCAAAGGCTCTATCCCAAAGAGCATCGAAACCGCTCCTACAAATGACGTTCCTTTCTCAATGCTTTATTTAGTGTATTGACTAGGTAATCGTTCTCTATGTAATAATCATGCCTCTGATTTTCTTATAAACAAATTTAGCGGCAAAAATCAAAGTCATTCTAAAGTCTCGCCAATGTAGGTAAACTTAAAAATCACAAATGCTATTTATTAGTATAGTACTTATATATTTTTTTTTTTATAATGAAGAATACCAGCTTACGAAAAAATTTATTTGAGAGCATTGAACTCAATGCCATAACGTATAGAAGAAGACGGACAAGGAAGGTCGACCCAAAGAAAATGAGAAGTGTAAGAACTTAACTCTTTACTGTTAAAACTCAAAACTATATTACAAAATATTGACTACTAGATAATGTTTTCAGTATATAGTTTGCTTATTGAGCTTTACATACAATTTTACTTTGTTCAATAAAGTTAAAATAAATAAATACCCACCAAAGTCTGCAGCTCCTCGGCAAAGACATCAAGTAAGCACTGACGCACGGGCAGGGCTTCGTCCACGAACATCTTATTAGCGCTGGTGAACTCATAACTATCACTATTGTTGTTTACTAGACGAGATCTCTTGTCCACCTTGTATGCCGTCATCAAATTTATTTTATCCTGAAATCAAGCAATTTTCACAAGTGAGATAGGAAATTCCCGATAAATGGAAATCCCATTTCACTTTTAATTTAACTCTTGCAGGGTTATAAAAACAGTTAACTAAATTTGACGTAACGAAAAGTGATTAATCTGATATATGCCGCTTCGCTTATAATTAAATTACATCATTTTCCTTCATACCTCTAGATTAAATGTAGAGCTAAAGTAAGTACATATGTCTAATCTATCAGATTTCTAACGAGTCAGCACATTGGGTGAATACTAAAATATTACTGTCTATTGCATAATTATTGCATAAATTAATATCAATAATAATATGCATTCCAATGAACACAACAAAACATACCAATTTGTCATCAATTTGTAATGACTTTTTAAGTGACTGTTCTGTGTTCCCTCCAGCGGCAAAATATGCTAGAAGTAGTGAGTGGTAAACTGAGAATGGAGAGAAGAAGATGTTGTCATCGGGAACCGCTTTATTAATGGCATTGAAAAGGTTTAGAGTGAAAGCCAGCTGCCCTCGATATAACGAGGTCTTTGCATCTGGATCCAATTTCTTCGAAGAATCATCTTTGTAAAAACATTGACTGTGCACTGTCGATGCGACCAACAGAATCGCAGCAGCAATTTTCAACATAGTGGATCTGTAACAAAGAGCAAGTTATTATACAACCTTGCAAACAGTGAAATTACAAGATCGTTAGGTTATTGTTAGCAAGGACGTCTGACTGATAAATTAGTAGCGGGATTTCTGCGGAAGTAAATTAAATTTATCCTAAATTAACATTAGGTGAAAAATTTCATAAACTAGGTTTTCGACGCATATAATCCAATTGATAAAATGATAAACAATGGATTATCTTTTGTTCTGTCAGGTCATCGGCGTTCAATGTGTTTATGGTTACAGGAAAAAGACGGTTCCGAAAAACTCCGACACCATGGTGTACTTGATGGTTGATTAAAAGAAGTGGACGCTATATTACGGCTACATCAGCGATACCTTTGTATACTAATTGAGATTATCAAAGATCCGTGGTTCCACCAAGTCCCACCTCGGATTTTTGTGCCGTACAACCTTCGTAAACAATTAGACTATCAAGTACAACAAATTTGCTTAATTAATACCCAGGTCTACTGGGAATAATTAGAATTTATTTTTATTACATTCAAAGAGACGTTTTAGAATCTTGTCAGACACTTGTCTGTTGTAAACTACTTAGTTTACAATATATTTTTTCTGATCTAACGAGCTTCACAAGTAGAGACTACGTATGACCGCATCTGTCTATAATTTTTACCGACGCTTTCACTGTCTGAAAGCTCGGGGCACTGACCTTAACCATACCTAGTCAGTGATTTATAAAAATAGTTCCTTTTGTGATTATGACCATGATGTTACAGATTTGAAAATACAATAAAAGATAGTCATATTGCACATAAATGGACAAGTGACCTTTTTGTGTGATATACTCATTGACATACACATATAACAGTTGAAATAGTTGAAACCGTGTGCAGAAAGTTCTATAATACATGAGTTCAAATCATGGCAAATTCTGATATTAAAAATATATATGTTCATGATATATTTTTGATTCGATGTCTTTTAATATACCTAACTTTTGTAGGCTGCAAATATGCCAATCATTCATGATTATTTGCTATAGACACTGTGCCGAATCGTTATAAACTAACTGGACTTCCTTGACCTCGCCGAACCACAAAACATCCAATCAAAAAAGTTCAGTCGGAGTACCTGTACAAACAGTCATTAGTTAGCGCGGAGCGAAATTACAAATGACATTAAACGCATACCTAGACACAATTGCTAAACTTTTAAAATATACAATATCAATTCATGAAAAAGGCTTCACTTGAAAAATAAATATCAGGAATTAAATTTTAATATAAAACCTTTGAGGAATATTGCAATGTTGTCGGAAAATGAACTTCTCCCAACTGTCCGAAGGAGGATACTTATATCTAAATAGAAACTCTGCCACAGAATTATTATTAGTACTAAGTAACGTAACTCTGCTACTTTGTAAACTACTAAGTAAGTATAGGTCAGACAATAAATCCCTAGATTATAAAATCAAATGTACTTATTCTCAAGAAATTGTGCGTGAAAATCTGTAATTTTTAACTGAGTTCCAAAATCCAAAAAGTAGGAGGTTCTCAATTTGAGTGAATGTATATTTTTATCTCACTCAGTATTGAACATCTCCAGCACGCGGGTGCGCACCTGCCCCGAGTACTGGCTATGCTATATACGCTCTGCGTGGGTCATGCATACTTACCTAATGAGTTGATGATGACGTTGGTCGTGCCGGTCCCTAAGAACAAAACGGGTGACAGATCGGACATAAATAACTACAGGCCGATCTCTTTAGCCACCATTCTTGCTAAAGTGCTGGACGGTTTGCTTGATCGACAACTGACTAAATATATTACCCTACACGATGGCCAATTCGGGTTTAGGCCTGGACTTTCTACCGAGTCAGCGGTTCTCTGTCTCAAGCATACTGTCCGGTACTACACGGATAGGAAAACACCTGTCTACGCCTGTTTTTTGGACCTTTCTAAAGCTTTCGACCTTGTGTCTTACGACAAGCTTTGGAGCAAGCTCGGGGAGTCCGGCGTTATTAGTGAGGTGACTGAAATTTTCAAATTCTGGTACGGCAATCAATGCAACTTTGTAAGGTAGGCTGGCTCTTTATCCGAGCAGTACAGGATGGAGTGCGGGGTGAGGCGGGGGGGGTTAACCTTACCCACGCTGTTCAACCTGTACATGGATCAGCTGATTCGTGAGCTCAGCGGCACTATGGTGGGATGTTCGGTGGATGGCACTTCCTTTAATAACATAAGCTATGCCGACGACATGGTGCTGCTGAGCCCATCAGTCGGTGGACTCAGACGATTGATTTCGGTCTGTGAGCGCTACGCCGAGGCTCATGGCCTCAGGTACAATGCAACCAAGAGCGAGTTTCTAATGTTTAAGGCCAAGGGTAGGGTGTATTCTACGGTTCCGCCTGTTTGTCTCTGTGGCACTCCTCTCAAACGGGTCTAGCAGTTCAAGTACCTGGGGCACTGGGTTACGGACACGCTGAGTGACGATCTGGACATGGATCGGGAGCGCAGGGCGCTGTCTGTCAGGTGTAATATGTTGGCCCGTAGATTTGCCAAATGTACCAAAGGCGTAAAACTTACACTGTTCAAGGCATACTGCCAAGTGTTTTACACGTGCAATTTATGGGTCAATTATACACAGAATGCACACAGAGTCCTGCGTATCCAATACAATAACGGCTTGAGGGCGCTGTTGGGGTTACCGAGACACTGTTCCGCATCAGGAATGTTTGCAGAGGCTCGTGTGGATACCTTCCAAGCCATAGTGCGGAAAAGGGTGGCCTCCCTGATGCGGCGTGTAAGCGCTAGCTCCAACAGCCTTCTCAAAATTATCGCTGGCAGGGTGGATGGGCCCATTCTTAAACTCTGGACCCAAATACATTTAGACAAGTAAGTAGTAGATAAGTTACTAACATAGTTTTAGGACCATTGTTACTAACATTTAATATGGATTTTATGACTGTCCGAAATAAAGAGATTTATTATATTATTATTATTTATTATTATGTTTGTTACCGCATCTCCGTCAATTCTAAACCGATTTAAAAAACTATGTTGTTCAAAAGGATATCTATGCTTTTAATAAGTGCCATAGATATTTAGTAGTGTAGTACAATTGGCTAGTCAACTAAAAAATAAATTGTGTATTTTATATATTTTATTGATAGAATAGACTATTTCGGAGATACAATTTAAACGAAAAAAATATTAAAATTATATTAATTTTGTTATTTAATTTTAAAGATTTTATAGTGATGACGTCACGCAGCTATAATGGCCATCTCGAACTGCAAGAAAGCAAAAATTACCTAGGTATTAAAAAATATGTATGTCAGTATGGGCCGCGAGCCGCGAGTTGGTTTCTTGATGGTTTCTTGTTTGTTTACAATCGCCAAATATCTAGGTACCTACCTCATTTCTCGTACCTATCTATTGCATATTGGCCTGTTTATTGAACTTTATTGCAGTCTTTTCATCCATTGACATCGGATTTTTCAATAATTAGACAACGATTCTTTATTATAATGTATGACTGAATGTAATGAAGATGTAATTAGGTTATTTAAGGGTTATGTTTACTTGAACAGAGATGAGATGACATTTGACATGGGTGACAAGTACGTGAAGCGCTTTTAGCGCTACTAAATAAAAAGTATTTATTCACTACCCTGTGCTGCCAACCTAAAAAATGAAATGTGAATAGCCGGAAGTTATCCGGCTACGTCATACGTTAAACCTTGCTAAAAAATGATAGTCATTAGGTTTTCTGCGATTTACTTAAAAATACTTGCTTATCTAAAGATCTGATTAATGTAATCTGTTCACTAAGCCTATTCCTCGAAATGGTTTACGAATTAAACATTTTTATGAAAAAGTTTACTAGCCAATTGTAAAATCAAAATGAAAGGAAAAATAAGAATAGACAAGGATGTCATCTTCTATTAGGCTAGTTTCCATGGACAAAAGATTAACATTAAAATTAGTGCGTCATTTAGGAAATCAAAATGTATTAATGACATATATTTTCTTTTGTCAATTGAGCGATAAATTATAAAGATTTAACGAATCAAAGTTTAGGAGAGGCTCGTGACGTCACATATTGCGAAAAAGTGTAGCACACTTCGACGTCACAAGGAGCTTTAACGCGCCATATCTTTACCATTCTTTGTTTAATTTTCAAAAGAAAAAATACGTCTCCAATATTTTATGATTGTCTAACTGGCGGACTAATTATATTTTTCTAGGAAACTAGCCTATTCAAAAATGTTTATCTTTCAAATCTTTTTAAGTTACTTGCTTGAGTTTGAAATATTTTTCTAAGACCAATCGACCCCATATGCCCTGGTGTCAGTAGTACCAAAACAGTATTTTTGAGGTTTGTCTTACTTGGGCAAAATCCATGTAGTAATCGATCGTTTACACCCTGGTTTTAGAGGGGTCCATCAATGTTTGCCTTGGTATCTTCTTAATTCAAGCGTATCTCCCAGTTGCGTCTTCGGCGTACACAACAAAGCACTGGTAATCATGGTCCTAGATTTGACGGTACTGGTTATAACAATGGAGCGACTGCCGTCTAACCTTCGAGACCAACAGGAATATGACGAGAGATATATTAGTGGCCAAGATGGACAGATTTTAGGCTGCCTAACTGGTGTAAGGTAGGAACCTCTTGGGTTCAGAATATCTTCATGATGGTCCCAGTAATTATTATATATATATATAATATTTTTTAATCATTTTACCCCTATATGAGAGTTACTGGAGAATGAAATAATTAACCTATTTATTATTCAAACAAAATATTATAGGTATACTTATGCGTCTCAAAGAAGTAGGTAGGTACCATATATGGTTGCAAATTCGTCATATATTTTCCCGTCTGCCGGTTGGAGATATGACTTGACCCTGATTAAACATCTGACATCTTGGAAACCCCCAATCGATTGTACGACTTCAATGTTACTCGTGACGTCAAGGATTTATATTCTCATGTTTTAAGTAACTCCTAAGGGAAAACCATTCACTGAATAAAGCTCAAACTTTTTATTCCCTCGAATGTAAGTGAAAATTTTTTTGCATTGTTCCCGGCCATGGTTGCCAACCGTATCTAAAAAAACACAATAGAGTTCAAATCAACATTGCACTAAGAAATGCGCATAAATTACTGCCGGGCCTACGTCAACGGGAATACCGAACCGACCCTGCTACGTGCTCGGCTGAACTTCTACTCACATAAACTTAATTTTATATAGTTGTTTTGATTGTAAACAAGGAGAAAATCAATGCAGATCGGACATAAAGCAAGGATTTCCCTCGCAATGCTTTGACCAGCGAAAGTCAAGCTCACGTCATCGCTGTTTCATCATTATACAACGGCCGGATTGTAGTAACTGTGTCATCCATATGAATCAGTTCCTCGTAATTGAATATTTGGCAGAAATACGCAACAATACAGTAGCCGCCAAAATTTTTAAAATTTTTGTAACACGTTATCGCTGGGAACAAACGTTTTTGCCAAACTATCAACAATTTAAAACTACTATATATTTATGCAGTTACTGTTGTTAAAGAGTTGGCACAGCATTGCGTTACTTATTGTCGTACGTTTGCCACACACGGGATTTCCATATGCATTCAGTGAATTGTCTAAAATCTCACCAACAGAGTATACAGCCGGATGTAGGTACTTATGTACCGTTGTATTGTCGTTGTGGTCATGAATACTATATACTATACAACACTAAACAAACTAAAATATTGATATTTTTTTTATTTCAGGACTCATTTGCTGCTTTGATAAAAGCTACACGTTAGTAATATTATAAATTCTGTGACATAGACACAACTTACGCTTTAATCAATGTTTTCATTAAAATCATCATTTAAATCCATATCCATACTTATACTTATATACTTACTAATATACTTACTTACTAATATTATAAATGCAAAAGTCTGTCTGTCTGTCTGCTTTCACGGCCCAACCGCTGAACGGATTTTGATGAAATTTGGTTTGAATATAGTTGAAGACCCGGGGTCAAACATAGGCTACTTTTTGACGCAGGCGGAGCTACGGAAAACAGCTAGTTTAAAATAAAATAAATTCTTTAAAACTAACGGATTTCAATTTCGCCTACTTTATCTCAAGGTGGGCAGGTCTTTCTTCTGAGAATCGAACCGAGGTCACACACATATTGTCAAAAACAATACAAAAGACAAATTTATGTAAATGTAACCTCTATTCCGTTCCTGTAAAGTACACTCCGCCTGCCGGAGGCACGTAACGTTTGCATAAGACCCTCTGTTGGGGCTTTACGTTATCGGAATATAAATAAACTTCATAAAGATAATAGAGTATGTCCACCTAATTTGGCTTAAAAAATAAATATACGAACTGAATGTGACGTTAACGATTCATTAAGTTTAATAAGTTTGTTAAGATAACAACTTATACCTACATACAAGGTAGAGACGAGTGCTCTTGTTATCTGCAAGAGCACTCGCACACACTCGTAGTTTCAGAAGATGTCGGTAGAACAATTTCTTTTCTTTATTAATTTTTTTAAGCTCGACGAAAATATGACAATTTTTCTATATCGCACAATATGATCCCTTTCTATCTCTTTACAGGGAGTTCATCTATGTACATGTATCTATGTACGTACATGTACATGTATCTATGTACATGTACACAGGAGTTCACATTTCGATACTTTCTACCGTATTATGTGAATGCTATACTAAAGTATTGTAATTTCCAAAAATAGTTTTCTCAACGGCTACCAGTAAGTTTCTAGTAGGAATAATGCACAGTTTTCTTTGTTGAAGTTTTCTCTTAAGTACAGGTAAATACCATACTCACATAGATTTCTTTCTGCCTTGTAAAGCCAAAATAGAGACGCTAAGTATATCGGTGTGTTGAAGAAAAATATGTACTAACAAAACAATTAATATCTCATTACTTGTTATATGTACTTTTTCGAATCTCAGGGATAAATCATCGATTTAACATGTAAGGAACGTTTATGTTCGATTACTGTTGCGAAAATTCGTCACAGAAAATTAGAAAGCGTGTACAATGCCCGAGACCGGTCGGTGACGATTCATTGTTATGAATGGATCAGTGCACGTCAATACAAATCAACGACGATATAATTAACTGTATGTAGTGAAAATATCTGATGATATAAGGGTATTAATTATACAAGAAGTTTCTGTTGTTATGATATACAAGGTACACCTACGAGAATACCCATTAGTAGAGTTCGGAGAGAAACCAAAAGAGTGCATGATGTTTAAGTCCGAGTAATTTACTTGAATGTAACAAAAATAAACAATGCATTAATTGATAAACACTCACCAGTCAAGAAAAAACTTCTAAATAATTGAGGAGCTAAAGTTGGCAGCTTTAACAATCAGGATTCACTAGAAGTAAAATGTAAACTATTTAAAATACGTGAATACTCTCTACAAGCTAAAGCGACAGGTAACGTTGTGCCGTATCGAACTCCGAAGTCAGACTAACTAAACGAGAGAAGCACGGCATCCTCTTTTATGTAAGTAGCATTGTAAACTGGTATGCGTGCGCGCAGCGCGCAGATGTCAACAAGAGCAGGCCAGCAGGTAAATGAAAAGAAATACATTATATATATTCACCCACACAATACACTTCCGAATCAAAAGCGTGTTAACTGAGATAATATCTTCAATAATTAATAGTAGCAGTATTCACCGTTATTCAGTGTTGGTCATATAACTGTTTGTTTTAATTCGTAAATGGTGCTTACCAGAAGCCTTCATGAGGTATTGATTGAGTAGATACTCTTATAAGTTGTTTTGATGTATGATCAATTCAAGCCGGAGCCCAAGGTAATAAAAAAACCATGAGATGCATTGGTAAACTACTTATGTGATAACAGCGTTTTTCCCTAGTTTCGTCATGTCTTTCCGTCTGTCTGTCTGTCCTACGTTCTTCTTAGAGACTATTAGACCTAGTGAGCTGAAATTTTGTATGTCTATGCATATTACTTACGCGAAGCGAACTGTGAGATAAAAATATGAAAAATATTTTTTTAATGTACCTCCCCTACATGTAAAGTGACTCTTAAGTCGAATGAAAATCGTCTCGTCGGAGGACTGCCGTCTGACCTCCGTATTTTTTTTACAGGGAAGCCAGACCAATAGGACCACGATAAGTATGCTTTAGCAACCGAAGCACGAAATCATCTTTAAGTATTATCCTATACCTATACCTATCTAACTAGTTCATAAATGTAGAAAACAATCGATCCCATGTTATGGGCTATTTTTCTTGGATTTCTCTTATTTTTTATTGAAAGATGGTTCAGTTTACGTAATGAACACTGTAGGTATAAATACTTAAGCGACAAAAATATGGAAAATAAACATTTGCTAAAATTCGTAAATATAAGACTCCGTTGAACCAAATACAGTTTGAATTTTAATTAATTTACCTTTGAACCGAATACAATTCGGGGTGGTATATTTTAGAGTGAAATTGCTAAAAATGTTTTTGTATTTCATAAATTAATTATTATAAGTACTGGCGGAAAAAAATATTAAGTAGGTTGTGTTTTGTTTACTTTTAAAATCATACATTGTATGGCTATTCTGAATCTCCAAATCCCAATATGACGGTATTTTTAAATAACCTGTTCGCGAGGTCTTCTGTTCACAGACCCACTAGTCTACGTATTGTACGGTCCACAACATTTTTATTTGATGGGTGTTCCTTATACTTACTCAATTTGATTGATAGATTAGATAGACATGCTTACATTACATTAAAATTATTTTGAATTTGCAAGCACATTTTGATGAAGGTTGATAGACGATGGAGGTCGCATTCAGCCCGACATAACACTGCGTGAACAACAATAGAATAAAATACAGGCAAATGAACCAAAATGTCAGAGAAACACAGCCAACTTTCTCCTTAAATAACGATGCTCTACTTTATGCAGAATTTAATTGAATATTTTTCAATAATACTATTCCGACAAAGATGGCTCGCTCACAATGAGGAATAGTCTGAACTTTCCACTTTCAATAATGTTAGTGTCTACTTTCGGGTTATATTTTTAAACAACATTCGATACATAAATGTACCACGCTCATTTTAACGGTAGATATGTAGGAATTTTAATCATCAAAATTCCTAAGAAGCGCGTCACTACTTACCCGTGACGTAGACCGTAGAGTATATTAGATAAAATTTATTAGAAATGTTATGTTTTTAGAGATCCGCACTAATCGATCGACGCTCGATTATTTATCAGTATGCTTATATATACGTACGTTACAATACATGCAGAAAATCAATTCTGTAACTACTTCTATGCAGTGTAGGTACATTTATTATTTTAGTGCTATGCTTGAAGTAATGATTGCAGTTATTATACTACATTATGTGCTCCATGTAAGTATCACGATTAGGAGCCTATTAGAGTTCTACACAGATACTGCCGTTATATGCGGGGAAAAAATATACTGATAACGCTTGCGGCCTGGCTCGTTATACAAAAATGTAAGTATAGGTAAGTAAGTACTAAAATTATTAGCTGATAACAACAGACAACATAATTATATACATTAGTGTACTATTAATAATTCTGTGCTATTGGTATAACCGAAATAAATAAGTGGTCAAGTGCGTGTCGGGCCACGTCACGCGCAAGGTAGGGTTCCATAGTAACCCAAATAATAATGAAACCTAAAAACCTTCAGCAGGAACACCGCTTTGGTTAACACGAATGTATGGAAATCCGAAACCGAACCGAATCCGAAATACTAGAATCCGGGAGGCACGTTATGCTGTTAGTCCTGGTTGTTATAAATTGATAGCAGTTGCCTTTAGGCAGCCTTAACAATCTGACAGTGTTGGCCACTAACACACTTCGGGTCATATCATGAAGGTCTATTTTTCCTGTGAAATAGGTTACGGAGGTCTGACCGCAGGTCGCTCCACTGTAACAACCAGTACCGCCAAACCTATGACCATAATTAACAGCATACCGTATTCATTGAAGCGCGAGCTGTGGACGAGTATAGAAAACACGCAGGGTCAAAGAAGAATTTCACAAAGAAAAACTACAGTATTTTTTTGGTCAAGCTGGACTAAATATTACAGCTGCCGCAAGCTGTGATAATTACAGAATGAAAAACTACAGACAGTGTTTTTTTGGTCAATATGGACTACTAACCGTTAGCTTTGTTTATTACAATATGTTATTTTTTTTATATTGAGAATGCTTATCTCCGTTCAGTGAGTAAAGAGAAAGGGAAAAAAAGAAGCGGTTAGCCATTGTTATCTATATACCGGGATTTTCACCGAGAGATGTGTCAGAGTATGTTAAACAATTTGCTTTGACGCGTGACGTTAGCCGCTTATTCAATGGATTTTATTATAACATGATTTTTTTCAATTGATCAAAAATTACTCGTAAACTTGTGTAATTTTTACGACAGTAATATTTATCCGTTAAAATTCATTATATTTTCTACAGTCATGAATTTTTTCAGGTTTCCAAATGCTACCGTTTTTCCAGGACCACCTAAACCACCAGGACACTTGGACCCAGAAAAAAAATATTTAAAAATTAAATATCTCGTACACGAAACCTCTAATCGAAAAACCTGATATTCGAGATTATTGAGACCCACATATTCTCAAACGTTTCCTCAAACTCGACTCAACCTTACTTCCTGCAAGGGAATTGACGCACTAAGTTAAGATAAATATATAGGGAAGATTAGAGAATCTCGTCCAACCCTTGATCTCTTCATCCCTGGGACGTTGTTTTGCGAAATCCCTTGACTGGAAGTTCCATGTTTGTATCTGTCTGAGGCTTCATAACAGTACAGTCAAGTCAATCCTGTTCAGCATAACAAAATAATTAAAAAACACAATAAAATAATAATGAAAGCGATTACTAAAATTCTTATAATAAGAAAACCAAATATTTAGGTGGCGAAATTCAAATATAATTGACTCAACTTCTGAAGCTATGACGTCACAAGGGTAATTTTACAATTATTCATTAATTTTGGCCCTAATACGAAAATTTAAGAGCAAAAAAACCTGGTACTACATATACACATATCTTACGGTAGTAATATATATGTAGCAATCACAAGTAATATATATGTAGCAAGCACACGAGACTGGCGTATTTTTTTATTATTTTGATATCTTTTCGCTAGCTTACAAGGCTTTATCACACACTTTCTTAGGCAAACGTCAAACAGCGCTAACAAGCACGATAAATAACAAGAATTTTAATCCATCGATGGCGATTTTTTCTTAATACCACTGAGTATTTCAATGCTGACGATCCGACAATACAAAGACTTTCTTTTATTCTGTCAGGTCATTGGCGTTCAATGTATTAAAAATAAGAAAAGAAAAAAAATACTGATTCAAAAAACTTTATTGTATAAAATGTCAAATTATAGAACATAATTAAGGAACTTGTTATTAAGCTGCATATTAGGTTAACATGTGTATAAGGCACATATACAATCGTATAGTAAAAAGTTATAATAATAACATAAAAAGTAGAAATGTAAAGTGTACTTATAGGAATGTTCCATTGGTTTGGCATTCATGTACTATCCCTATTATGCGAAGTTATAAAAGTCTCGGATCTCCAGGTAGAGTAATTACTTCGGTAACTTGCTCACTTCAAACATGTAAGCAGCGAAGAGTTTTATCTGAAACAAACAACATATAAATCATAACCAATCAAAAAGTTGTTGCCCTCAACTACACACTAATCGGCAGCAACAGCGCGTTAGAGCTCTTACTGACTTTCCTGCTCCTGCAAAATCTAAGTTCGAACAGTGTTGAGCCGATTGTAGTCGTTTCTACACTACATACTTGCCAGCTTAGCTTGCTCTCCTGCTCCTGCACAATCTAGATTGAAGCAAGATTACGCTGTAATTGCGGCAATATCATTTCGTTTCGTTTTTACACACTTGCCAGCCAATTTTCCGTCTGTCCAAAAAATCGCTGTCTGTACTGGCCGGCTGGCAGCAATCTGCCTCCTGCAAGCGCGGTAGGACGATATTGGGCCAGCAGCAAGAGCAACACGCTACAAACCTATGTAGTGTATACGTTTGTAGCAAATCTAATAAGTATCCCCACTTTTTCATACTAGATTACCCCTGCAGCATTGAGGTGAGTAAAGCTCTTAACAGCCGCTCGCCTCCTGCAGCGTGATGTCACCGAGACATGTCCGGTCAGTCTGACAGTACACATACAAACATTGCTCTCACCCCCTCGATATAGTTGCGCACGTTGAGCTTCTCGTTCTGCGAGTGCGCCATGTCGTCGCCGGCGCCCATCGGCAGCAGCAGCACGTTGCGGCCGCTCGCCTCCTGCAGAGTGATGTCACCGAGACATGTCCGGTCAGTCTGACAGTACACATACAAACATTGCTCTCACCCCCTCGATATAGTTGCGCACGTTGAGCTTCTCGTTCTGCGAGTGCGCCATGTCGTCGCCGGCGCCCATCGGCAGCAGCAGCACGTTGCGGCCGCTCGCCTCCTGCAGAGTGATGTCACCGAGACATGTCCGGTCAGTCTGACAGTACACATACAAACATTGCTCTCACCCCCTCGATATAGTTGCGCACGTTGAGCTTCTCGTTCTGCGAGTGCGCCATGTCGTCGCCGGCGCCCATCGGCAGCAGCAGCACGTTGCGGCCGCTCGCCTCCTGCAGAGTGATGTCACCGAGACATGTCCGGTCAGTCTGACAGTACACATACAAACATTGCTCTCACCCCCTCGATATAGTTGCGCACGTTGAGCTTCTCGTTCTGCGAGTGCGCCATGTCGTCGCCGGCGCCCATCGGCAGCAGCAGCACGTTGCGGCCGCTCGCCTCCTGCAGAGTGATGTCACCGAGACATGTCCGGTCAGTCTGACAGTACACATACAAACATTGCTCTCACCCCCTCGATATAGTTGCGCACGTTGAGCTTCTCGTTCTGCGAGTGCGCCATGTCGTCGCCGGCGCCCATCGGCAGCAGCAGCACGTTGCGGCCGCTCGCCTCCTGCAGAGTGATGTCACCGAGACATGTCCGGTCAGTCTGACAGTACACATACAAACATTGCTCTCACCCCCTCGATATAGTTGCGCACGTTGAGCTTCTCGTTCTGCGAGTGCGCCATGTCGTCGCCGGCGCCCATCGGCAGCAGCAGCACGTTGCGGCCGCTCGCCTCCTGCAGAGTGATGTCACCGAGACATGTCCGGTCAGTCTGACAGTACACATACAAACATTGCTCTCACCCCCTCGATATAGTTGCGCACGTTGAGCTTCTCGTTCTGCGAGTGCGCCATGTCGTCGCCGGCGCCCATCGGCAGCAGCAGCACGTTGCGGCCGCTCGCCTCCTGCAGAGTGATGGTCACCGGGATCGAGCCGCCTTCGCGGGACATGTCCGGCTCCGTCTGAAAACGGACACGAATAAATCCTGGACGTCTGTATATCTCTGTTGAAAACTTTTCTTCTCGTTCAAGACGAAAGTTGATTGGTTTTTGTGTTATTTAAGTAAATTAATTATGTGAATGTTTGTTTATCTTACAATAACGATGATAAAAGTGATAGAAAGATACACTTTCTTTCGTGTTACGTTAGTGAATTCAGTCAGTCGGTATTTCTTTCTTATCGAGTATGCTAATCAAAGTACCATCACTTGTGTCAGATTGTTCAAATATAACGACTGCCATCTGTCGAGAACAGGCGGCAAATACGTGCCTTCCCAAGTAGGGAATAAAGTCGCTATTATGATACAATACAAATACTCTTTTTATTGCACCATAAAATAACGTACAAAAACTAAAAATAATACTCACTTGGAAGATCATTTTAACGGCCCTTGCAGCTGCCTGGTAGTGCGGATGGTTAGGGTTCTCAGTCCACGCGCGCCCGCTCTGAGCCGAGATACTCATTTTGTTGGGCGACCCGCGTTCTGCCCACTGAAATAAATTAAAATAGATATTTATTACAGACTAGCTTTTACCCGCGGCTTCGCTCGCATGTAAACCTCCTTTGAGAACATGATATTTATTTAACCTTCATTGTACAAATTACAATTTGTAAAGCACAATAGGCGGACTTAATTCTAAAAGCATTATCTAACAGTTAATGTTTTTCCAGGATCAAAAGTAGCCTATGTTACTCTCCATCCTTTCAACTAACTCTATGCCGAAAATCAAGTCGATTGGTTGCTCCGTTTTAACGTGAACGAGGAACAAACAAACACACTTTCACATTTATAATATTAGTATGGATTAGTATGGATGCGCCAAATACTGATTTTGCCGAATAACCGAATACCAAATATTATTCGGTTTAACCTTTACCGAACCGAATAGTCGGCCGAATTATTCGGTTTACTATTACTTTCTTTTGCCGCCTAAACAGGTTCTATCATGGTATCAGAAATGGTACAAAATCTACGAGAAAAAATTGAGGCGTTTTCGAAATTTTCATGAAGACAAAGACTACTGCCTGTCCACATTGTTTGATCCCCGATTTATATTAATATTTTTTGCTTCCGAAATTTCGAACTGCAGGTCTAAAATGGCCACTTTGAGCAATTCATCAAAATGAATCATTTCATGAATTGCGAAGCTTAGCAATTCTGCAAATTTTGACATTGACGTTTCAACTCTAATTCAATTCATTTCGTGATTCATTTCCTGAATCACTTCTCATGTAAGTGTTGCTATAGTAATAAAATAAAAATAGATTTTATAATTTTAATATTTTTATTGATATTTACAATTCTACAGTTAATTTATGATAGTAAATCAACATTATTGGTAAGATAAACTTATTTCACAAAAAAATCGTAAAAGTACGCGCGCTATGCAAAAATAAAGATTATTTTTAGGCCTGGCAATAAGGTAAAGCAATTCACGAAAAGTGAGCCATTTTGCGACTTTCCAGTCAAACAGCAGAATTGCCATAAAATGATTCATTTCATGAACTGCCAAAATGTGGCTATTTTAAGATTTGCAATGATTCATAATGTGATCATATTGTAATTCGTGCAAAGTGGCCATTTTAGATCCACTGGTAAGAAAAAGACTTTTCTAGAAGGTATTCAAAAAGCGACCCTCAAGCTGAAAGCTTAAGTAAAGATAAAGCTGTAACAAACAGGGAAGACCTCCACAAAATGTTTCAAATTTTTCAGAAGAACCTTTTTTGGCATTTTGGAACTGTTATGAAGAACCTGCCTCGATGAATCCTGTCATTTCGGAAGGTCCTTAAAGCCATATCGCCGTGGTATTGGACAGCTATACAGCTGAGTCTTCTACCTAGAAATTAGAGCCCTTTTGATTGGTGGGCAAAACATAAGTCTAAATATGCACATTTAGCTAATTTAGCCAGAGTGTTTCTAAGTGCTCCTGGTAGTAGTGTTTATAGCGAACATAATTTTCGGAGGCAGGGAACCTATATGAAGAAAAACGCAACAGACTGTTGCCGGAGAGGGCCGAGAACTTAGTATTTCTGCACCATAATTTACCATTCATTAATTTAATTCTACTCCATGTTGACGAAACTTCTGTTTCTCTACTACATGTAGCCGAGAAACAGAACCTTCGTTTTTTTAATTGAAAAAAAAAATTGAACCGAATATATTCGGCAACAAAGCTGAATAATTTGGCCAAATACAAATAGTGGAAAAGATGCCGAATATCAAACGAATATTCGGCGCATCTCTAATATTTTTTGGTCGACTATCTACGACTGAATTATGAATTCCGTAACGCTAAATAACTAGTAGCCTAATTTAACGGCTTATAGTGATCCAAAAACGATTGAAAAAGCGAGGTCTAACTAACAATAAAGTCTGTACTTCTTAATAATCATAACATGCATGGACAGGGCGAAATGGAGAAGAAAAAAGGAAACAGCTCTCTGGGCTCTGAAGCAACCAGCTGAGGACGAAAACGAGAAAATGCTTAGATGAAAGAAAGTGCCTCCTTGGCATCAAAATCATTTTTTCACTCGCGAATAGTGTTCGAGACCTGGCGCCGAGCTACGAGGAGGCCCGACCCCAGATAAACAGGGAAGGTGGCAGGAGAAAGAAGAAGAATAGTGTTCGAGACCTACATTATTCTTTTTGTCTAGTCCTTCACAATTCCTCCCGATTTTAAATGCAGACGCGGACTAAAAGAGAAAAAATACGACATACCTTTTTATTAACAAAGTCAAACACCAATTTTTCAATCTCCTCAGGTTCTTGGTTTGGCACCAGACGAATTGAGAATTTTCCAATCACTTTTCCAGGAATTACAGTCTTGGCTCCAGGTTGGAAGGCGGCGCCTAAAAGTGTGCAATGAATGAAGTATGAAATAAAAATAAGTGTGAAATAAATCACTATCTGGTTCTAAGATGCATTCCAGTTAGTGAGTAAATTCCCAAATTTTCATTAAATTAAACTATTTTAATACGGTTTTATCGCGTTTATTACTTATTTATTTACACCTGACGTTTCAAACACTTTACAGCGTTCATACCAAATAAACCAATTTTTAAGACCTGTAAAATCCAATATCCCATTGCAAGATGCTGGAGTTTATAAAATTGACTGTGACTGTGGTTTATCATACATTGGGCAAACAAAGAGAAGCATTAATACTCGTATAAAAGAACATATTGCTGACATGAAAAATAGACGCTCAACCAAGTCTGCAGTCTGTGAACATGCTCTAGACAAACCCAACCACTATATGCGTTTTGATAATCCTCAAGTCCTTGCAAAGGAAAACAGATTCATTCCAAGGATGTTACGTGAAGCTATTGAAATTAAAAAACATCCTAATTTCAATAGAGAGGATGGATGGCAGGTACCGCCAGCTTGGGACCCAGTCATTAACTTAATAAAATTGCAAACTCGGAAGCAGACTGCAAGACCCTTAGATACTGTGAGCCAATACTGCGTGAATCGGAATAGTTCCCAATAAAAATTTCAGGCGGTAGTTTTGTAATCTTATGACATCAAAGACAAATGTTAACTTAGTCTGCCTGCGACCATGAACGCTGTAAAGTGTTTGAAACGTCAGGTGTAAATAAATAAGTAATAAACGCGATAAAACCGTATTAAAATAGTTTAATTTAATGAATAACAATCGCGAAAACATAAGAAAACATTATCCCAAATTTTCATTTAGTTTTAATGAGTTCTTTATTTCTATGTGTAGGTATGTCTAATCTGGACCTACCAGGGACATTTTTCAACATTGTGAGATAGATAAAACATTTATTTAAAACAAGCTTTTTCCCGCAGCTCCGCCCGCGTCAAAAAGTAGCCTATGTTTGACCCCGGATCTTCAACTATATTCATACCAAATGTCATCAAAATCCGTTGAGCGTTTTAGCCGTGAAACCGCAGAAAGACTTTCGCATTTATAATATTAGTATGGATAAAACCGGTCAAGTGCAATTCGGCCTCACGAAATAAGGGATCCGTATCATTATATTAAAAAGTCGTCTGTTGTATAGGAGGCCCTTTTAATATTTATTTTATTCTGTTTTGTAATATTTGTTATAACAGCATTATAAATACTTCATCTATGAAAATTTTAACTGTCCAACTATCACAGTTCACAAGCCGGGTGACAGACGGACGCACAGCGGAGTCTTAGTAGTAGGGTCCCGTTTTGCCCTTTGGGTACAGAACCCTAAAAACGGCATCACATGTTAAAAAAACCATTAAAAAATGTTGTGTACCTTCAATGCCGTGGAGTGACAGACTTGGGTATCTCCACCTGTGCATTAGTATTTGTTCCTTATCGCCATTGTGTGCCAGTTTGGGTGCTCCTATGGATTGCCTAGAAAAAATACAGAATGATTTTGGTTGACTGGTCCCAGCTACCATTAAACCTTGATACTTGGCCAATTATGCGCACCACAACTCGAAGTCCTTAATATGTGTTCACTATAGCATTTTTATAATGGCAACAGGAATACACAATCCATGAAACTTTTCCTTCATGTAATTAACACATATGAGACTTTCATAAGATATAGTTAGCCCATTGACAAATGGGAGATGTACAGTGAAGGCTTCGTAATAGGACGGCTAATAGTATTTTCTGTAGTGCTGAATAGTAGTTATCCAATAATTAGATGTCAGGTGCTCAAATGTATGAAACAAAAGCTTACATATAATATAGCAGTCTTCTAATCAAAATAAGCATTTTAGTTAATTTTATATGTCTGCTGGTTGATAATAGTAAAAAAGAAACTATTTGTTTATATCGACTATTGGCTTTGGTCTACAGATCATAAAATTAAGCAGCCAGTTAGCTCAAGTGTGTAATTTGAATATTTAATAACACAAACCTGTATGCATCTGTATCGAAGTCGATGGTTGTATAAAGCTTTTTCTCATTTTCAATCAATGGCGCAACAGACTTGTAAATATCAGTTATAAGAATCTTTCCGTCTTTATCTACCAACTGGTCCATCAAATAAATTAAATCTGACATAGCTGTAAAAACAAAAACACATACAAGATTCTGGAAATACAAGTATAACAAATATCCATTATTATTATTTTAATTTTCATCCTAATGAACAGCATCACCACCTTTGATAAGATTTTGCCTCTTAATGAAATGGGCATGGTCCTAGGCAAATACGGTAGATTTTGGCACCTATCGTACCAGAAAATTAATCATGTTTCTGCTTTATAAAGATACAATTAATTGCCTTTGCTCAGCAATAGATAATATGTGGAAATAATTATAGTAATACTAGCTGTTTCCCGCAGCTCTGCCTGCGACAAAAAGTAGGCTACGTTTGACCCCGGGTCTTCAACTATATTCATACCAAATTTCATCAAAATCCGTTCAGCGGTTTGGCTGTGAAAGCGTAACAGACAGATAGACAGAAAGACAGACAGACGGACAGATAGACAGACAGACTTTCGCATTTATAATATTACTAGCTGTTTCCAGCAGCTTCGCCTGCGCCAAAAAGTAGCCTATGTTTGACCCCGGGTCTTCATCTATACTCATACCAAATTTCATCAAAATTAGTTCAGCGGTTTGGCCGTGAAAGCGTGACAGACAGACAGACTTTCGCATTTATAATATTAAGTATGGATATGGAGATTTAAATATAGCTATTCTTCGTGGTATCACTAGCCCGTGTTTATAACGTCTATAACCTTCCCCAAGAACCAAGTCATCATATGACGAAAAATAATATTTCAAATTGGACTAGTAGTACATATGTTAAAAGCGTTCTAATAAACAAACTCTTCAGACTTTACATATGTATATATCATTAAATTAAATATTTAAATAAATGCACAACACATACATTTAATAAATATTTTTTTATCTACTTAGCAACCCATAATTAACGTAATACCATCAAGATAAGGCAACAACGTTTCTTAAGCAAATCATATTATCAATTCAACTGATAAAATGTAGATATCACAGCAAATACCTTCATGTACCGTGCCACCATATACTCCACTATGTAGATCCATTTTAGCACATTCAATTTCTAAGAAGTAGTAACTGATTCCTCGGAGGCCATAAGTAATGCAGGGCTTAGTTGTCCCTAGCCAGTAATTGTCAGAAATGCATACATAGTCAACATCATCAAAGAAACCAGCCGGCTTTAACTGTTCAATAAGCAGAGCATCAAGACCCTCTGAACTGGATTCCTCCATACATTCAAATACGAATTTTAAATTCACGGGTAACTGTGGACAAAATAAGCATGAAAATTCCAGGTCCCAAGTGACATCCTATGATGCAAGGTCAATAGATTAAAAGTGGGCTACTAGAAAGTAGTTTTTGAGGAGCTCGTTAATCGAGCGCGACCCGCGTATCCGAATGCGCGTGTCAAGCGACGACGTGACGCGACCACTATTGGATTGGTCGCCATTTTAGTGGCATTTTCTATCTTGAGTTAAGCCGTTGGTCCCGGTTGTTATCGATAGATAACAGTCGTGAGGCTGTGTCAGATGCCTTAGGGCAGCCTGAAAAATTCTGACAGTGTTGGCCACTAACACACCTTAAGGTCATGTTCCTGTTAGTCTGGTTTCTCTGTAAAAAAGGGTTACGGAGGTCAGACGGCAGTCGCTCCATTGTAATAACCAGTACTGCCAAATCTAAGATCATGACTTACAGCGTACCCTAGGCTCCGAAGCGTAAGCAGACGACGCAACTAGGAATACACGCTAGGATGATGATGACTAGAAAGTAGAGTTTTTATATGCATCACTGCCTTTGATGTGGTAACATACCAATAGTTAAATAAATTCAAAACTCTAAGCTATTCATTGTATTAACACAATACACATTTTAACCTTGTATTTAAATAACATACAATATTATTTATTGTTTATCACAATAAATAAGATGTGTGACAATAATAAATTGAAAAATATGGATGCAGACAGGATTCCATTATTTGTATGAAGATAAACGGAACATGAATCACTCTTATCCAGTTTTGTGGTCATAACTGTAAACAAACCTACTGATAAGTCTTTTTAAATTGTGTTTGTCTATATACCACTTCAAATGGAAATTATGTATGCATATTAGCTTATGTTTGTTCCCTTATAAATAAGTAAACTAGTTGTATGTATATATATATATATATATATTTGTTGAAACTTTATAGAACTTTTAAAGGAAAATACAAACACATAAGAAAATAATAAAGTTAAAATAAATAAATCATAGTTAGTGCCACAATTTTAATTTTTGAATTTTTCGAATCAATGTGTAATTTACCACCTGTTTGCCATAACTCTTTTTTTACTTATTTTTCTAATTTTATCTGTAATTTTATCAGAAAACTAGCTGTTTCCCGCAGCTCCACCTACGGTATATAGCCTATGTTACTTAGGGTGAATGTAGCTTTTTAATGATGAAAGAATTTTTGAAATCGGCACAGTAGTTTTTGAGTTTATTCATTACAAACATACACACAAAAATACAAATCATTCCTCTTTAAAATATTAGTGTAGATAAATTGTTGAAATGTTCACTAATTACCACTGGAGTAGTGTATTTACAGGAAAACAAATATCAAACTCAGGCCGAGTTTGATATTTGTTTTTCTGTGTTGAAAGAATGCATTGTAAACAAATAATTAAAATTTAAGGTATGTAAAACAATAGTAGGGAGTCTTTTAATGACAAATATTTTTTAAAGTAACTAACCTCTTCTCCAACTCCTTTAAAAGCATTTATGGCATGCAACCAACCAAGGACAGGGCCCTTGTCATCAGTGGAACCGCGGCCAAAAAGTTTTCCATCCCTCTCAACTAGTTCAAAGGGCTCCGAAAGCCAACCATCAGATTTCAAAGCTGGCTGTACATCCAGATGACCGTAAATACATATTGTATTCTTTTTCAAATCCTGAAAGAACCATTTGAAACTTATTAAATAATTTCCAAATTAATCCTTTACCCAGAAAAAGCTAACATACGTCAGACCCAATTTTAAGCAACATAGTAAAATAGATTCTTTTTATGGTCTAGAAGACTTTTTTAAATGAAGACAAAATTAGTAGTATGGGAATAAATTTGTTATAAGTATTCAATTAAGTTTTTATTAACAAATTCATACCTAGGTATATGAATGAAATCATACAAAACTAATCATATTTATTTTGTGTCTGGTTTTATATTGTATCTCATTATGCATTTTATCACTTAATTACAATGTTTAAATGGGACCCATGTGTAAGTATGTATCATAGCTTACTGATTTCAACCAATAATTTGAAGTACTGATTATCATTCAATACTTTATTACTTATGGTGCTCCCACACTGCTTAGAATATGTTTACTAACATTAGTAAATATTTGTTTACAAACATTTGATCACAAATGTTGGGCAATTCATGTAATCGAAGATTTCGAACTGTGAGGTTGTCTTGTCAGACACTCCATACAACAGCACCGAGTGCGATATCGCAGTAGTAATAGTAATCTTCTACTACGATTTGATTGTGTACGCACGCGCGACAATGTGTGTGTCACTCGTAGGGTTGGTTATTAAAAAATTTTGAAAAATATTTTCATGTTAGGTAAACATTAGCAAACATTTTTAAACAAAATTGTTAGCTAACATATTGTAATAAAATAAAACATTCTTTATCTTTGCGCCAACAAAATTTTGTAGATATTCAAATTCAGAACTGTCCATTCTTAAAAAATATTTTAAGCAACCATCAATGCCCAAATTCTTGAGATAGTCTGCGGCACTATACTTTTCTCTAGCTTTTAGCGTTGCAAAACCAAACTGCGAGTCAATGTGTTATAAAATGTAATACGTTATATATTATAATAGTACGTATTATAATAGTTAGTAAACGTTTTCCATCAGTTTAGGAGCACTTATAACATCTAACAAAATGTAACAATTACTAACATTTGTTAATAATGTTTTAGTGTTACAAAATTTTCTAATGGCAGTGTGGGAGCACCATTATAACCTTGTATGCTGTATAGTCTTCTTAAATACATATAAACTGTTTACTTAAACTACCCAGTCATGTACATTGAATGAATGAATGAATTTTATTTGCAAGTGAGTAAGGTACAACAGGTGTTTGGTTGATACAATATAAGATCATCTTTTCATCTATATATAAATAGCATGCAAATATTTTCTCAATTAAGTACATATTTTATTTTAATTACAAAGTTATGTCAGTATTTTAAAGTAACTTAATGTCAAAATCGATAGAACTATTAAATTTTTTATCATTTAAGAATTCATTAACTGTATAATATCTCTTTTCAATTAATATGTCAGAAATGCATTTATTAAATTTCTTAAATGGTAATGTTTCAACATTTAGGGGTAACTTACTATAAATTTTGATACACATACTGTAGGCGTTTATACATTTTATATGTCTTATACATTTTCATTCTGGTCTTGTGTTCATGCACTCATCTATCGCCATTCCTTGTATTGCTTGGAAATATTTCAGATGCTGTTATAAATAATGTTTCATTTTTTTTTTAATGTCCATATTTCCAAATTGTAAATACAAGGAATGGGAAGAATATTTAATTTTTCAAATAATGGTTTACACAAATCATAGGGTGAAACACTAAAGATAGCCCTGATGCATTTTTTTTTGTCAAGAAAAGCTTTATTTAGACATAAACCACTACCCCAAAGCACCAGAACATTCCTTAGAACTGATTCACTTAGCCATAATAAGCTTTTACAACAGTTTGGCAATTTTAATTTACAATACAAAAACTTAAACAATAAATAAGCAAAGGTGGACTACATTCATCATTCTAGCTACCAGAAATCTACTATTGAACATGTACACCTCCCACATAGAAGACACTGGCAAAATGTTGATAAAATTTAACTACTGATCTAAATATGATACATTTATTATTTGAGAATAAAGCGTTTGTACGATACTTACGTTACCAAGTGTGCCAACTAACACGGGTGGAAGTTTAATTTCTTTTCCATCTATTGTCTGGAAACCAACATCCCTTAGCTCCGTTTTGGCTCCAACCTCCTTCAGCTTGTCTTGCGTCCAGTGAACCATGCGAACACATTCGTCTCGATATTTAGGATCACATGAAACTGATGCTATAGCTACTGCTTCTTTTAGAAGATTTTTATAAGATTTTACATTTTGATCAACAAAATTAAAAACCTTAGGCAACGTCTTCTCAGTCGCCATCCTATTGGGTAAATCTACGGGATTTATAGAATACTTTCGAGATGATTGGAGAGAGCGATTTACAGTAACTGATTTTAACTTGGCTACCGGCAATCTAATATCATTACAATATTGCAAAGCTTTTAATAATCTCTTTGAGAACGCACTGAAAGTCATTTTTATTAACTTTAATGACATAGACGGTATTTGAACTTTTTGACATTTGACGTTGATAACTGATTTGACGGCATTGTGACAAATGACACTGCCGTTAAACCATTCAGCCAAATTCATAACAGGGAGCTTACTATCACATCTCTTATTTCCATCCAAATACGAATGAGTAATCCACTTTCGATTTTCATTCGACATACGTACTCAGGCAGAACCAGTGTGTCGAATGATTTGCGTTAGATATCGAATGATTTCCATTTGCCATAATCGGTAAGTCGAGCCGCGTGTCGAACTAACTATGGCCGCTAAGCGGCCGACATTATATTTAAAAATCACTGGCGCCAGAGCCCCTTCTCCTCAAATCTTTATTTACATTTTTTACTATCCTAACATCAACATGTATATGTCTTTTACACATTATATGGTTCTATATTGGTTAAATTTGGTATTTGCATTGGTTTGGTCCATGTAGGTTGCCCCGTATTCTGTAAATGCTTATTTTTCTTCTTAGTATATGGGCTGGCCCCGCCCCGCCAGACCCCGCGGCGTGGCGTAGTGGTCGCGTCACGCCGTCGGTTGACTTGACACGCGCATTTGCTACGGATACGTGGGTCGCGCTCGAGTAACGAGCTCCTCAAGACGAAGTAGTATTGATAACCTTTTTGTATAAAAAAAAACTCTATGGCAACTTAATTATTTCACAGCTCTGGCAATGTCATTTAAAATCATATTAATATCATTGCAATTATCAAAGGACGACAAAAAAAACTGGTAAAAGGACAATATGGAAATAATAAAAGAAATTTAATTTTATAATTATAAAACATGTAAAATTAAAATGATAAAAATCACAAAATAAGACTGGCTGGGTACCTTAAAATTTGCCCTCGAAAAATATCTAATAAGGTACGCAGGTACAGTAATTTATTTAAGTAAACTTTAAAATAATCAGACGAAATGCCTACTTTGCTGCTATGCCTGTTATATCGCTGAACCGATTTTGATGAAATTTGATATGGGGATAATTTTGACCTGGGGAAGGACATGACGTAATATAAAAGTGTTCCACGTTCCACGCGGGTAGAATAATGAGGTTAGTTCCAACTAGAGATGGGCGTCTACCTTGGGTAATTATAATATTATGGGGTTTACCCATTTATACCCTACTAGCTGTGCCCGCGACTTCGGCGGCGTGGAATAGTTATTTTGGGAATCATATTTATTTTTTGTTTACAAACCTACCTCCTCAGCTTTATTATAAATTACCTATAGCTGTTACCCACGACTTATTATAGACGATTTAGTTACATTCTGTGAAGCTAAACGTTGAGAACGTTCAGCGCTTGATTCCCGACCGATAATATACTGTAGCGGACATTTATTTAGATAATTTAAAGAGGAATAATTCTTTCATATATATTTTTGGGTATCTCGAACGGTTTTCGCAGCGCACGCAACGGAAGCCCTCAAAGATGAAAAAAATTCCCCGTTTTTTCCACATTTTCGACTGTTTCTTCGCTCCTATTAGTCGCAACGTGATGTTATATAGCCTAAAGCCTTCCTCGATAAATGATCTATCCAACACAAAAAGAATTTTTCAATTCGAACCAGTAGTTCTTGAGATCAGCGCGTTCAAACAAACAAACAAACTCTTCAGCTTTATAATATTAGTATAGATAAATGGGTACCTATTTATCCAGTCTTTAGGAGGTTTTTATCGAGAGATTCAATCTATAGACCCAACTTACACACATAATATACATACATACCATCACGCCTTTTCCCCGTAGGGAAGGCAGAGACTACGGATTTCCATTTGCTACGATCCTTACAGACTTCCCTCGCTTCTTCTACGCTCATCACTCTCGTCATACACGCTCGTCGATTACGGGTCCCAACTTAGTTTTGTAAATACACCTACCTCAAATTATCTATGTAAATACCTAGCTACTTAATGGTCCTAAGTCCTAACTCTCATCAACAAGAAAAGCATACTCGTCAGAGTAAAATAAAAACGCAAAATAATGAATAAATTTTCTAGCAGGCTACAATAGAACGTGAAGGGAAATAAACAAGTGAATTTAAATATATTTCAATTGATATTGATAATCATAATTATATTGCATGCTTCATTAGACTTGCCAATGTTGCCATAAGCACAGAATTAGTAAAAGTACTAATAAGCTAGTGTGCACCATACACACATAACATACACCTTAGATTAATAATTGATCTCGCGCGCTCGACTAGATACCGTGGGCGTACTAGAAAAATGCGGCAACTAAAACTACGCCGAATTCGGCGTACTCGCAGTGTACTGCGTCAGTCACGCAACCGATGATTGAGTTGGACGTCCAGAAAAATTAAAAATTTAATGTAAAAGCAGAAGCAAAATGCCAGTTTGCGTAGTCATACTGTGTAAGAATAATACTAAAAGAAATAAGAAAGATACTGGTATAATTTTGAAATATGGACATAAATTACTCATGAAAATAATAAAACCCTAAAATATGGCGCGAAGTACCGCTCAGTGCTCAATGTTGCCGTGTATTAAATCTAAAATATAAAAAATCCCAAATTCCCCGAGGTTTCGATTTTTATTATTTGGATATTTTGTTTTTTAACTCCAGACCCGAAAGAGGGATGTTATAAGTTTGACTTTAATTTTGTCTATCTGTCTGTGGCATCTATTTCTTCAGTGCTGGTCTGGGAAAAAAATTAAAACGTGGAATGCTTCTCTTCCCGAGCAGACCATACAAGGGGGCGTGGGCGAAAATCTAAGAAACCATACCTATCAGTAGGCGATGCAACTAGACTTTTGATTCCATTCCTTTGCGCCCACCAACATTCTAAATGTGGCCTTTGGGTAGTTGGTGCCCCAATAATCGATTAATCGATATTTTTTTTTCAATAATCTGGGATATCGATAGTATTGATATGATCAATGTAATAGATTTTTGACAATTAATCGAAAATAATACCAAGCAATTAATCATTAGTTCAAATGGGTCGATATAATCGTTTATATAGATGGCTATGTATCGATTATGTATCGATCATTTATCGATTATGTATCGATAGTATTGATGTAATCTAATCTGTAGTATTGATTTTTGGACAATTTATCGAAAATAATCGATTAAATGCTTTATAACCTTAAATGCTTGGTACTTCAATTGATAATTTATTAATTGAAATACCAAGGATTTAAGGTACCGGTACTATACAGATATACCGGAACTCGGCGGCGGAAGTGTACAGCGGGCATTACACAAATCATAGTCATTCAACTCTTAGAAAAAAATATTATATATTATAGTAGAAAATTAAAAGTAACGTTTAACACACTGTACTGTGTAATAATAAATCAAATGAAAGTTCTTGTTGAAATTTTAGGATTCTGTATTAGAATTATTAAATAAAGTACCTAGACAAATATTAACCAATCGATAGTTTCGGAGCTAAGGTAAGGGACCTTAGCTCCGAAACTATCGATTCCAGAATTTTGATGCATAAATTACAGGAAAACCTATGAGTTAATTTTAAATTTATTTTGGAGGTCCAAATGGAGAAAAATAAAAAATCGTACAGAACCCTCTTCACGCGAGCCGACTCACACTTGGCCATTTTTATTTTTATTTCATTTTAAAGGATTTTCTTAGCTACATTTTATAATCAGTAACAACACCACAGCAATTAATAATTTTCCCATTGGTCAGGCACCAGTCCAGTAGCTGGCAACACCAAAATCGACGCTAGTGTGCGTCTTTGCACATTGTTTTACACACTACTACACTACACTGTACTAATAAGTTGCTCCATTCCGAAAACTGATTTTTCTTCACAGCGCGGTATCTAGTCGAGCGCGCGAGACCAAGTATTAATCTAAGACATACACCGAACCCAGGCGGAACATCACATCATTGACACGCTCATTGAAAATTCCACCTATGGACTCCTAATGAATGATGAATAGAATGCGGTGTTATTAATATAATACTATATATATAATACTAGCTGTTTCCCGCAGCTCCGCCTGCGTCAAAAAGTAGCCTACGTTTGACCCCGGGTCTATATTCATACATAATTTCATCAAAATCTGTTCAGCGGTTTGGCCGTGAAAGCGTAACAGACAGACAGACTTTCGCATTTGTAATATTTGTATGGATATATAAATTAATTTCTATGAAAAACTGTTATTTTACGGGGAGTCTTTTTCTACGAACTTATTTCCAATATTTTTAACAGACTTCAAAAATGGTTCAATGTTCGACTATATTTTTTTTTATTCCAGATTTTTCAACATCTGAGTCAATGTTCGCATTTTACCAGTAAGATCAGAATAAAAGGTTTTTAAACAATGATTGATTCAAGCAGGGCAAAAAACAAGAAGAACAATGATAACGTAAACTACGATGCAATCATACGGCATATCCCATTGCTTACCACTAACAAGAAACTAAACAGTAAAATGAAGTCTAATGTCAAGAAGGTAACAATGTCAGCAAATTATATTAAATCTGAGGCTTCCATTGTGATGCAGCCAGGGAACATCATCACGTCCAATAAGATCCTAATTATGCCAACTAAGGCTGATCCGAAAATCAATTCGAAGGGTTGGGTTACAAAATCTTCTGTTCAAAGGTTTTATACAGAGCAGCAACCCACCAAACCTGTAATGTTGTTATGTATTAATACGAATCAAAGCCGAGAGATGGTATTATTATCAATTAGAGCAATTAATGCATGCGGCGAACCATATAAAGATCCATATTATAGATCATCAATAGAAACGGTTCCGGCATTAAATATCGACAGGTTACTGCCACATATAAAACTTTTTATGAATGTGGTACAAACTCAAAAGGCCGGGATCTCATTTCGAAAATGTTTAACGAATAGACTTGCTGGAGTGTCGACAAGAAAAGAATATTATTTGAATATCAACGAACTACTACCATACATACAAGCTATTAGTCGTACTTTACAGCAGTATGCACAACAAAAACAAGTAAGGAGAGCAATAACTGTTGATCCACTACTCGGACATCAAAAAAATTTCATATACCAAAATGTTGGTAAACTACCAACTATTTTGAAACTTCAATTATCAAAGAATTGTGACTCAAACGTAACAACATTAAGTGATGAATTAATAACTAAACGGATTCATCAAAAATCTTTTACAGTGGAAAATCTTTTCAGACCTATTTCGTCTGAATACGAAATGACATTATGTCTTCATATTCATACCAGACTACTTGCGGAATTTCTCGAAGTGTACTTTAACCTTTCTAACATGCCTGTAACTAATCACAAGATTGTATCTTTACTTTGTTTTTATAGTTGGCACTTCAGGGATTTAACTCAAGGTTACATATTGAAATCCCTTCTACAAAACAGTAAAGTTAGCCTTATCAACATTATGAGAAATTTGTACTTCATCATAATCACCAAATGGACCTCTACCTTGAAAATAGATATTTTCTTCACGTTGCAGAATGAGATATTAATGGTTTACATTAAGAGCCAAGTTTGTGGTTTTGACCAACAAGTAATTCTAAACAATGAGTGTATAAATGCATTGGATAATATATCATTTTTACGTAAATCTAGTAGCCACGATAATAATATTGAAGTTACTAACACACAGAGCGATAGTGACCGAGTTTGTTGTAATCATGCTTCCTCTTTGTATTCATTACCAGATTACCCTTCACAAAGCACATTTTTCATGGAAGAAGAAATTAAAACCTGGCAGCAATTTACCGATGAAATTCCGGAATTGGAACCAGGAATTAAAATTAGTTTCGCACGTTCTAAACCTAAGCAGAATTTGAACGAAATCTACTTAAACTTCTGGTGTAATATGCATCAGCTTACAGATGTATTGCATAATTTAAGACGCAACACAAGCGACATAGTACATTGCTACACTGCAGACGTCTTACAAAAATACGATGTATTCAATGAAAACTTATTTGAAAATGTAACTTCTGATTTGTTGGTTAACATAGATGTACGAAAATTCAGCACAATGTTCCTACAAACCCTAGGAAAGTCTATTGCGTATACTATGTTTAGTTACGTGTTGTGAAAAAAAATATGATTGCGAAACTGCAAATATACTCATTACATTAGATTTGTTCAATAAATGAGTATTTATTTCTTGAACAAATCAGAATATTCAGCACGAACCTAGAGCCTTTGCCGTACAATATGTTTAGTTATGTTTTGTAAAAAATAAAATATGTGTGATTTCATAACGGTTTTATTACAAATTAAATAGTTGCTAATAATGAAAATTGTAAATATTAAAGGAAGATTCACCACGGATCCATGTTCACACGGTGTCTTCCTACGCCTGTAGTAGGCGTACACTGCATAACATTTACGTCATAATATAGTCTAGCCTAGGGTCTCAATTCAGACTAGGCGGGAAAATGCTCGAGTATGTTAGAGCTTGTTCTTGGCCACCATTCGCACTTAGAGCAAAATTGATCGCGGATACTCGAATAGTCTCGCCCTCGTACTTGCTCGGACAGTCTCGCGAATGTTCGATCAGCTCGTGAGCTAGTCTGCGCACAGTTTGGATTCGAAGAGTACAGACTAAAAAAATAATCGACTGCAACTTAGCAGTTATTACGCAATAGTAGAATAAAACTCGTTAAGTACGAGTCGGACTCGAGCACGAAGGGTTCCGAAACATCTGTAAAACCGCAAAAAAATCAAGTTTGTTGTACGATAGACCCCATAAATATTTATTTTATTCTGTTTTTAGTATTTGTTGTTATAGCGACAACATAAATATATCATCTGTGAAAATTAGAACTATCTATCACGGTTCACGTCATACAGCCTGGTGATAGATGGACAGCGAAGTCAGGGTCCCGTTTTACCCTTTGGATGGTAACCCTAAAAAGCCCGCGCAGTCACGTGCGCGTTCTTTCATGTTCGAGCGGTCGCAAGTGCGCTTGCGAATCGCGTACATACTGAGAGGATGTTGAAAATTGCGCTGCCAACTTTTGGATACGATTTTAAGACTAAGCACTCGAAAAAATATTCTCATGTAAGCTACGGCTTCACACCCCTCCACCGGCACATTATACTCGTCGCGTTGATCGCCCCGCGGCCGACGCGCGAACTATATTCTGTGATGCAATCGCGGCCGTGTCGTGACAAGATTCAATAAAACTAAATCATTCTTTAAATGGTAACTGAAGCCCCCTTTAGGGGCACACACGCTCTTTTGAATTGTCTTGAGAAGTACTTTCATCCGGGATAAATAATTCAGGGTCTGATTTGGAAATCAGGAGGCCAAAGGAACTCTGTAAGGAAATGTAAGGGGACAAACCCCCATCGAGATTGGGCTCGTTTTATTTGTCGAGAGTAGAACTTTCTTCCAAGATGATAATTCAGGGTCTGATGCGGAAGTCGGAAGATAGTCAAAGTGGCATATTATATTTTCAGCTTTGTTTGTATGGAATAAGGTTGATATTTATATAATTACTATTTAAAGTGTTCGAGCATTTTCCCACCTAGTCTCAATTGGACCTTTTCTCATAAGGATAGAAGTAAATCTATGGTCTTTAATAATCAAAGATTTAGGATATTTTTGTAATAATACAGCTAAAAGCTTGCATTACGTCCACCACGATCCCCAGACCGATACTGCGTGATTATACTACGGTAGGACGCACGTGTACAAACGGATCCAGTGTGAATCTACTTAAATCGGTGGCTAGTACTGAAAATACATTACTAACATTCGACTAATAAACGCGAAGCCCTATTTTTAAAAATATGGAGCCATAATGTAAAGAATGAAACTCGTTCGTCTCAGCGGTTATACCGAATACATTTCAAAAATACGGCTCCAGGGCGACGTTATTAACACGTAACGCGATCTATAAAAATTATTTCATAAAGCAAGTGAGCATCTTAAAGTTTAGTTTAATTTCAACAATTTGAAACTCAACTAGAACGAATTATGTGTTTCGATCTAGCAGGGCCACGTGACCTAGATGAAAACACCTAATGGCAATGCTTAGTTTGTTCAATATACCTCACGAATTTACTGAGAAGATCCTATGTACCTCAACGGTTCTGAGAGAAATTTAAAAAAAATCAACTCGTCAACAATAAGTTCGATAAACGCTTGAACCTTTTTTACATATAATCGCTAAAAAAAACCTATTTCGACTTTCTTTTGTTTTCCCGAATTTCATTTGTTTTTCTAACTGTCACTTTCCCCACATTTGTCTTCCTTGTAAAGTGTACGGGACACGTACATTGCCATCTCAGCAAATTCACTCGGGCGACATTTACGTAAACGAATCAAATGGCATTCAGTCCGTAATTAGTATTCATACATATTACTCTTATCCAGTTCATTTTGGAACCAATAAATCGAGTCCTTGAGAAGTTCACTTCTATCATTTATCTAATAAACTAAAATCTAAGGTGTTCGGTCCTGGATTGTACACATGGGTTCACTAGTGCCATTGAACTATATTATTTAACCCTGAAAGTATTTGTATTTAATTTAAAACCACCTTATATATGTTTCGTTTATTAATAATATATCTATACTTATAATAAAAATTAATTAGAATTTTTTTTGGAAATTTTTTTAAATAAAAAAAGAACTCTGAGGTACATTGGTATTACATAACAATGGTGTGCTTTTATTGAGAATATGAAGTCAAATTGCGTAGGGCAATGCTGCACAGACATTTTTTTTTACTGAATTTCTCCCGTTCGGTTACAGATTCTTAAGAGTTAATACATAAATCAAGAGGTACATAGCGATATGTAACGATCACTATTATTTTTATGTACTTGGAGCGTAATACAACCGAGGACTCCGCTGGAAAGACATGTTGTTTTTTTTTTGTTAGAATCGTTCAGGTTCATAGGATCTTTTCTGTAAATTCGTGACGTACATTGAACAGACTAAGCATTTCCACTAGGTTGTTTCATCTAGGTCACGTGGCACTGCTAGATCGAAACACATGAACTACTTAACCTAAAATCAATTATTGTGAAGTTGACATATATATAAATGTTAATAAATACCATACCAATAAGTCACGAAGAGATCTATTTTACTTTCTCCTATCAAACATCATAGCAAATAAGATGAACTTTACTGAACTGTTATAATAATGGAATGATTTTGTTTAATAGATGTTAATTCATCCCTTCACAGCCTTTACACTAGACGAATACTGTCTTCAGCAATTCACAGTCCTCAAGATTCTGAAAAGACAAGAAAATCTGTGTTAAAAAAAATCGCTTAAAATACTACTACGTAGTTTTTGCGATCAATGGACATATGAAAGCAGTTTTGAAAAGGTTACAAAATTTCACATTATAAATTTTTAATAGGGGGGGAAAAAAAATTGTTAACAACATATAATCACGCCTGTTTTCCGTAGAGGTTTTTTTTATCGGTAGGCAGGGACTAAGGTTTTTACTTGCTACCATAGAGTCCAATCTTCACAATCCATATTAACTTATAATTACAAAGAGTAGTGTCAATATCTTTCTAGTATGGCTGTCTCTCATATATAAGATTGTGAGATGCCACCATGTGTACACGAGTTTTCACCATCACAGCCAATTGGCTGTAATGGTGGAACACGGCAGGGGCACAGTACTTACTAGTAGTAGATACGAACATTACGATAGCGTAGATAATCTTCGTCCAAGCGTGTTTTCTCGTTGCGTTCTCAGCTTACGCTTCAGAGCGTAGGTACGCTGTAACTACTGTAAGTCATGTCTCTTGGTTTGGCGGCGGTCAGTGCTTGTGGTCAACACTATCAGTTTTTTTAAGGTTGCCCTAAAAGCATCTGATACAGCCTAATGACTGCCATCTATCGATAATAACCGGAACCTATTACTTATCGTGCCTTAAGCACGGAAGAGCTCGAAATAGAAAATGCCACTAAATGGCGACCAATACAATACGGGTCGCGTCTCGCTGTCGCTTGACACGCCCTTCCGCCACAGATACGGCAGTCGCGCTCGGCGATCGAGCTCCTCAATAGCATAGATAATAATAAGTTATATTTACCCAGAGGCGGCATCATTGTTAACCAGAGCGGTAGGCGCGTTAACAAACACCACATCTGAATGTCTGTGCAGCCAAAACGTGAAGAAAGCAGCCAATATTGTCGTGATAGCGCCCAAAATGGCGGCGAATCGAGCGCCATCCCCACTTGCCGACACGAAAACACGCGCCCACATCGCTTGCCATACTGATTCAGTCCAAGTTGAGTATTCGCCTGATGTGAAGTCGTAGTCTGGAAACGATTGAGAAATATAGAATTTCTGCTTTCAGAACGATCCATGATTGTACAATAGACAAATTTAAAGTTGAATATACGGACAAACTCAAAAATGGAGATAACCAGGTTATGCGATACTACCTTAACTACACTTTACATTACTTATACTTAAGACGTTCAAGACAAATAAATATAATAAAATTATCTCATTTAAAGTCCCCGTCACGAGAAGCTATAAATTTAGTAAACAAACTAATCTCTACTGAGGTTGGTTCTAGTGGGTTGTGTAGTTACCTAGCGACAATATTATGAGTTTACCAAATACAATTGACTTAAATTACTATACGGGCAATATGAAACTAACAACCCATTCCAATTAGTCGTGTTATATTTTGACGATATAAAGCTCTGTCGCTCAATGACGGAACAGGAATGAGTCCGGCTCAGTAGATGTAAACATTTTGTCTTCATTTTGATTTTGTGACAGTTTATCTTTTCACTTTTGAAACAAATAAATGAGAAAAAAATCATACAGCTAATCAATTAAGAAATACACGTGGGTGGTTGCGGCAATCAACAGAATCATCTAAAATTATTATAAAATTTTAATTCTTACAAAAATACATTTTTTTCTTTCATTCAAATGTTGCAAACCTCTGGACATTTGTATATATAATTTACATCTTCTCATCACGAGGACTTTAGAAGTGACCATTCTAAATATGAACATTCATTTATTTTATTTATTAAGAAGACCAACAGATATTTTATTTCAAGAAGAAGAAATCTTATAAGCTAGATAGTAGGTCGAGCCTAGCCTAGCCAGTAGGCGAACGATTATTTATATTCACAGTCTTGGTGTCAGTAATTGAACTTCTTAAAATATGAAATATGAGAAAATACGGCTTCTATCGAATTTTCTGCTACTCAGCAATTTATTAGCAGGCGGATTAGGAGGCGGATCGAGAACCGTTGAAGAAACTTTTTACGCTCTTGTGCCTTCAGAAATGTCTACCTCGTAAGAGATGAAGACGCCATACGCGAGAGGCTGGATGTATGTATTTAACTAACCTGGAATTATGAATGCTGGGCTGACAGCTTGACTGATATTCATTGTTGTTTGTATGCACACTCCACTGTTGTTCCATCCTCTGAGCCAATAGTATGAGTAATCCTGAAAAGAAAGAATAATATCTTACGTTTTGAAATAAGGAAGGGAAGGCTGATTCCAAGTAGACTGGCTATTCTAGGTAGGACAGGCGAAGAAAATTGTTTCGATCTCAATTTTTTCCCTGGTCTCTGTTATTGCACAGATTATTTGGATTATACACACCCGGTTCGTACGGGAAATTTTTTCATAAGATTAACGATATGCACAGGCAAATTCATTGTATCGTTTAAACATCAAAGGAAAAAATAATCGCATTTATAATAACAATCGCGATAGCCGCGAATAACTCTAATGAAGTGCTGACTTCAAATCACAATCTAGCGACCACAATTGAATCACATGTGTAGCTTGAGAGTGATTCTAATCTAGACTGAAGCCTAGTAAGAAGCTATTTCCGAACAATTTTTTTTACACTTGTTTTTCTGTGAGCCAGGGAAAAGTGATTTGGATCACTAATCATATAATAAAAACTGGATCAGCTTTAACGCAGCAAACGAGCAGAAGTGAAATTAAAACAATTGACGTTAGCATATGTACTGTTCAATTTGTTATTTTTCACACAAGTCACTGTACACCTGTACAGGAGATTTTCAACTTTCGTACCTAATAAATTCTACACTCAAGCAAGATTCGTGTCTATATAATGTCAGTTCATGCCCCACGCCCACGTACAATGGCAGCTAGTACCACGTCACACATTGTATGTACATAATGCCAGCTCACCGCATCGGACAGGGCGTCGCACTCGCTGCGGTTCTGTTTGAGATGCGTGCCGGTGAGCAGCGCCAGTAGATGTCCCGCGAACACGGACGCGGTGCCACTCCACGCCGCCACGCCCACGTACAATGGCAGCTAGTACCACGTCACACATTGTATGTACATAATGCCAGCTCACCGCATCGGACAGGGCGTCGCACTCGCTGCGGTTCTGTTTGAGATGCGTGCCGGTGAGCAGCGCCAGTAGATGTCCCGCGAACACGGACGCGGTGCCACTCCACGCCGCCACGCCCACGTACAATGGCAGCTAGTACCACGTCACACATTGTATGTACATAATGCCAGCTCACCGCATCGGACAGGGCGTCGCACTCGCTGCGGTTCTGTTTGAGATGCGTGCCGGTGAGCAGCGCCAGTAGATGTCCCGCGAACACGGACGCGGTGCCACTCCACGCCGCCACGCCCACGTACAATGGCAGCTAGTACCACGTCACACATTGTATGTACATAATGCCAGCTCACCGCATCGGACAGGGCGTCGCACTCGCTGCGGTTCTGTTTGAGATGCGTGCCGGTGAGCAGCGCCAGTAGATGTCCCGCGAACACGGACGCGGTGCCACTCCACGCCGCCACGCCCACGTACAATGGCAGCTAGTACCACGTCACACATTGTATGTACATAATGCCAGCTCACCGCATCGGACAGGGCGTCGCACTCGCTGCGGTTCTGTTTGAGATGCGTGCCGGTGAGCAGCGCCAGTAGATGTCCCGCGAACACGGACGCGGTGCCACTCCACGCCGCCACGCCCACGTACAATGGCAGCTAGTACCACGTCACACATTGTATGTACATAATGCCAGCTCACCGCATCGGACAGGGCGTCGCACTCGCTGCGGTTCTGTTTGAGATGCGTGCCGGTGAGCAGCGCCAGTAGATGTCCCGCGAACACGGACGCGGTGCCACTCCACGCCGCCACGCCCACGTACAATGGCAGCTAGTTCCACGTCACACATTGTATGTACATAATGCCAGCTCACCGCATCGGACAGGGCGTCGCACTCGCTGCGGTTCTGTTTGAGATGCGTGCCGGTGAGCAGCGCCAGTAGATGTCCCGCGAACACGGACGCGGTGCCACTCCACGCCGCCACGCCCACGTACAATGGCAGCTAGTTCCACGTCACACATTGTATGTACATAATGCCAGCTCACCGCATCGGACAGGGCGTCGCACTCGCTGCGGTTCTGTTTGAGATGCGTGCCGGTGAGCAGCGCCAGTAGATGTCCCGCGAACACGGACGCGGTGCCACTCCACGCCGCCACGCCCACGTACAATGGCAGCTAGTTCCACGTCACACATTGTATGTACATAATGCCAGCTCACCGCATCGGACAGGGCGTCGCACTCGCTGCGGTTCTGTTTGAGATGCGTGCCGGTGAGCAGCGCCAGTAGATGTCCCGCGAACACGGACGCGGTGCCACTCCACGCCGCCACGCCCACGTACAATGGCAGCTAGTTCCACGTCACACATTGTATGTACATAATGCCAGCTCACCGCATCGGACAGGGCGTCGCACTCGCTGCGGTTCTGTTTGAGATGCGTGCCGGTGAGCAGCGCCAGTAGATGTCCCGCGAACACGGACGCGGTGCCACTCCACGCCGCCACGCCCACGTACAATGGCAGCTAGTTCCACGTCACACATTGTATGTACATAATGCCAGCTCACCGCATCGGACAGGGCGTCGCACTCGCTGCGGTTCTGTTTGAGATGCGTGCCGGTGAGCAGCGCCAGTAGATGTCCCGCGAACACGGACGCGGTGCCACTCCACGCCGCCACGCCCACGTACAATGGCAGCTAGTTCCACGTCACACATTGTATGTACATAATGCCAGCTCACCGCATCGGACAGGGCGTCGCACTCGCTGCGGTTCTGTTTGAGATGCGTGCCGGTGAGCAGCGCCAGTAGATGTCCCGCGAACACGGACGCGGTGCCACTCCACGCCGCCACGCCCACGTACAATGGCAGCTAGTTCCACGTCACACATTGTATGTACATAATGCCAGCTCACCGCATCGGACAGGGCGTCGCACTCGCTGCGGTTCTGTTTGAGATGCGTGCCGGTGAGCAGCGCCAGTAGATGTCCCGCGAACACGGACGCGGTGCCACTCCACGCCGCCACGCCCACGTACAATGGCAGCTAGTTCCACGTCACACATTGTATGTACATAATGCCAGCTCACCGCATCGGACAGGGCGTCGCACTCGCTGCGGTTCTGTTTGAGATGCGTGCCGGTGAGCAGCGCCAGTAGATGTCCCGCGAACACGGACGCGGTGCCACTCCACGCCGCCACGCCCACGTACAATGGCAGCTAGTACCACGTCACACATTGTATGTACATAATGCCAGCTCACCGCATCGGACAGGGCGTCGCACTCGCTGCGGTTCTGTTTGAGATGCGTGCCGGTGAGCAGCGCCAGTAGATGTCCCGCGAACACGGACGCGGTGCCACTCCACGCCGCCACGCCCACGTACAATGGCAGCTAGTTCCACGTCACACATTGTATGTACATAATGCCAGCTCACCGCATCGGACAGGGCGTCGCACTCGCTGCGGTTCTGTTTGAGATGCGTGCCGGTGAGCAGCGCCAGTAGATGTCCCGCGAACACGGACGCGGTGCCACTCCACGCCGCCACGCCCACGTACAATGGCAGCTAGTTCCACGTCACACATTGTATGTACATAATGCCAGCTCACCGCATCGGACAGGGCGTCGCACTCGCTGCGGTTCTGTTTGAGATGCGTGCCGGTGAGCAGCGCCAGTAGATGTCCCGCGAACACGGACGCGGTGCCACTCCACGCCGCCACGCCCACGTACAATGGCAGCTAGTTCCACGTCACACATTGTATGTACATAATGCCAGCTCACCGCATCGGACAGGGCGTCGCACTCGCTGCGGTTCTGTTTGAGATGCGTGCCGGTGAGCAGCGCCAGTAGATGTCCCGCGAACACGGACGCGGTGCCACTCCACGCCGCCACGCCCACGTACAATGGCAGCTAGTTCCACGTCACACATTGTATGTACATAATGCCAGCTCACCGCATCGGACAGGGCGTCGCACTCGCTGCGGTTCTGTTTGAGATGCGTGCCGGTGAGCAGCGCCAGTAGATGTCCCGCGAACACGGACGCGGTGCCACTCCACGCCGCCACGCCCACGTACAATGGCAGCTAGTTCCACGTCACACATTGTATGTACATAATGCCAGCTCACCGCATCGGACAGGGCGTCGCACTCGCTGCGGTTCTGTTTGAGATGCGTGCCGGTGAGCAGCGCCAGTAGATGTCCCGCGAACACGGACGCGGTGCCACTCCACGCCGCCACGCCCACGTACAATGGCAGCTAGTACCACGTCACACATTGTATGTACATAATGCCAGCTCACCGCATCGGACAGGGCGTCGCACTCGCTGCGGTTCTGTTTGAGATGCGTGCCGGTGAGCAGCGCCAGTAGATGTCCCGCGAACACGGACGCGGTGCCACTCCACGCCGCCACGCCCACGTACAATGGCAGCTAGTTCCACGTCACACATTGTATGTACATAATGCCAGCTCACCGCATCGGACAGGGCGTCGCACTCGCTGCGGTTCTGTTTGAGATGCGTGCCGGTGAGCAGCGCCAGTAGATGTCCCGCGAACACGGACGCGGTGCCACTCCACGCCGCCACGCCCACGTACAATGGCAGCTAGTTCCACGTCACACATTGTATGTACATAATGCCAGCTCACCGCATCGGACAGGGCGTCGCACTCGCTGCGGTTCTGTTTGAGATGCGTGCCGGTGAGCAGCGCCAGTAGATGTCCCGCGAACACGGACGCGGTGCCACTCCACGCCGCCACGCCCACGTACAATGGCAGCTAGTTCCACGTCACACATTGTATGTACATAATGCCAGCTCACCGCATCGGACAGGGCGTCGCACTCGCTGCGGTTCTGTTTGAGATGCGTGCCGGTGAGCAGCGCCAGTAGATGTCCCGCGAACACGGACGCGGTGCCACTCCACGCCGCCACGCCCACGTACAATGGCAGCTAGTTCCACGTCACACATTGTATGTACATAATGCCAGCTCACCGCATCGGACAGGGCGTCGCACTCGCTGCGGTTCTGTTTGAGATGCGTGCCGGTGAGCAGCGCCAGTAGATGTCCCGCGAACACGGACGCGGTGCCACTCCACGCCGCCACGCCCACGTACAATGGCAGCTAGTTCCACGTCACACATTGTATGTACATAATGCCAGCTCACCGCATCGGACAGGGCGTCGCACTCGCTGCGGTTCTGTTTGAGATGCGTGCCGGTGAGCAGCGCCAGTAGATGTCCCGCGAACACGGACGCGGTGCCACTCCACGCCGCCACGCCCACGTACAATGGCAGCTAGTACCACGTCACACATTGTATGTACATAATGCCAGCTCACCGCATCGGACAGGGCGTCGCACTCGCTGCGGTTCTGTTTGAGATGCGTGCCGGTGAGCAGCGCCAGTAGATGTCCCGCGAACACGGACGCGGTGCCACTCCACGCCGCCACGCCCACGTACAATGGCAGCTAGTTCCACGTCACACATTGTATGTACATAATGCCAGCTCACCGCATCGGACAGGGCGTCGCACTCGCTGCGGTTCTGTTTGAGATGCGTGCCGGTGAGCAGCGCCAGTAGATGTCCCGCGAACACGGACGCGGTGCCACTCCACGCCGCCACGCCCACGTACAATGGCAGCTAGTTCCACGTCACACATTGTATGTACATAATGCCAGCTCACCGCATCGGACAGGGCGTCGCACTCGCTGCGGTTCTGTTTGAGATGCGTGCCGGTGAGCAGCGCCAGTAGATGTCCCGCGAACACGGACGCGGTGCCACTCCACGCCGCCACGCCCACGTACAATGGCAGCTAGTTCCACGTCACACATTGTATGTACATAATGCCAGCTCACCGCATCGGACAGGGCGTCGCACTCGCTGCGGTTCTGTTTGAGATGCGTGCCGGTGAGCAGCGCCAGTAGATGTCCCGCGAACACGGACGCGGTGCCACTCCACGCCGCCACGCCCACGTACAATGGCAGCTAGTTCCACGTCACACATTGTATGTACATAATGCCAGCTCACCGCATCGGACAGGGCGTCGCACTCGCTGCGGTTCTGTTTGAGATGCGTGCCGGTGAGCAGCGCCAGTAGATGTCCCGCGAACACGGACGCGGTGCCACTCCACGCCGCCACGCCCACGTACAATGGCAGCTAGTTCCACGTCACACATTGTATGTACATAATGCCAGCTCACCGCATCGGACAGGGCGTCGCACTCGCTGCGGTTCTGTTTGAGATGCGTGCCGGTGAGCAGCGCCAGTAGATGTCCCGCGAACACGGACGCGGTGCCACTCCACGCCGCCACGCCCACATACAGCGGCGCCGGCAGTTCCGGAAGGTTGTCTTCCCGACTGCCGCTTTGGGCGTAGTCCGCCGCCAGTAGCAAGCGGCAGGCCTGGCTTCGCAAAAAGCAATAAAGCATCTCGTCAACCTGTAACAAAAGTTTGAAATTTTTATAGCTGCAATGTAGTTAGTCTGAAGTTGTTTTTTTTATATTAGCACTGATTAAATGAGGAGACGCTTTGTATCGAACGAGCAAATTATTTGTTTTAATCGCTATCAAATTGCGACACAGAAATACAATAAAGATAATTTGAATTTGAAATTAATAATATTAATAATACTAACGTACAGAATGGAAAATAAAACCCGAAACAGTTACCGCACCTCAACACGCAGATTTAGGGTAAAAATCGAGGGCAAAACAATGCGAGAATGACACTTTGACGTCAATTATGACGCAGATACGATAAATGGTTATTTAACCTACCCTATTAAACCCTACGAGTAACACACACATTGACGCACGTGCGTACGCGACCGAATCGATGTAGTAGTGATAGGTCAATACCTACGTGAGGTCGTGGTCGCGGTCAGGTCGAGGCCGATGCCTCACCGCTGTTATATGGAGTGTCAGGTGTGACATTGTTAAAATACGTAACTATGACACCAAAATAAACAAACCAAATGAGCCGACGCGCTGACATTCCCAGCGTACGGAGTCTCAGCAACTTGTTCATACAGCGTCCGAGCCACGGCCGTCGCGAGTTTCGCTATCTTCACTTGTATGTCACTGCTTTTCATACTCCCATTTGCCAACAGTTCGTCAGTTGAAATAACTGAGGAAAAAAAACGAGTTAATTTAATGATTATAAAAAGACTGTCAACTACTTATACAGGAAATCTTATTATAAAATATATTCTTTAAAAAAAAAACAACAATTTTCAAAATCTGTTCAGAAATGACGGCGTTATGCGCTAACAAACATAAAAAATAGCTCCTTCTTATTTAATTTTGAAAGTCGATTGAAAATGCTGTTCAACTTCTTAAATTCGTAATGTTACAGCTTACTTACATTTGCCATCGTTTCCAATGCTAATGTTGCGGTACATAAAACCGATCTTGTCATAATCATCCAGAGCAGAGTTGTAGAATAAATTGGTGAACTTTTCATTATGGTCAGTTAGCAGTACTTCCCGTAGGGCCCCACTATTAGTGGCGTTCTGTAGGATTCTTCTAAAGGAGTGAAGTGAAGACGGTGGTATATTGGAGGAGAATATTGGCTGTAACGTCATGTTGTATGCTGCCAAGTTCGATGACATTTGCTGGAGGAATAACTGCAAGAAAATAACAACAATTAAGTACTTACAAATACTGACGTCTGTTAGAGTTAATGGAGTAGTAATTTTTGTCAAATTTTTCTTATGTTCTTCTAGTAATAATATTGCATATAAGTTTGTATAAATGGGATAAAATGTAAGTAAATGCGGCTTTAACAGTAGGAGTAGCGAGTGAGCGAGAGCCTGTCGCTCTCGCTCGCTCACTCGCTCAGCGACAAAACAATCGAAACTACATACTCGCTTCTCACGGCTTGTCAATTAATTTCTAGTTGTAGTACTCGCTTCTCGCTTCCGAACCTAAAGAACCGCCTTTAAATATCTAACAAGATTCAACATCCGGCTTGAATGTTAACATGTTACTTACCTCACGAATTTCATTGTTGTCAGGCACAAATGCATACATTGGCCAAGCATCACTATCTTTGTTTGTCAAAAGCGAGCCGCCCAATTGGCCTATTTCGAAATGTAGAGGTATGTCTGAATCTGACAGCGGTGCATTAGGAGGCCACGCCTTTCTACTGATGTCGTACGCGACGCGTTGTGAACCGATGTAGTCGAATGTTTCGCCGTTGAAGAGTGTCCACAGCACATTACGTTCTGCAATGATAAACATTTATATATTTGACAGATTTATTTTTAACTTTCCTACTAGAAGGCACCTAAACCACTAGAATGCTGGCTGGCTCACAACTGGATGTAACAAATTTAAAATACTAATATGTTTACTTTTATTATAATGACGCTTTACGACATGCCCAAGAACCATAAGGTTAAGGTATCAAAGGATTCTGGATGGGCTTTAAGTATTGATTGACTGAAAAGTATCAATCAATACTGATTTTAAGTATTGATTGATACTTTTTAGAGGGCCAACCACCGATTTGTTTTTACTCCTAGGGTTTTACTTTTACAACTCCACTTCGCCCGATGAGAATGTGAAAGTGGCTGACTTTTCGGGAAGAGTTTGACTGGATCGTTGGAAGGGCATCGACACGCCAAGAGGATGCAACAGTCAACGTTTTGGTTAATCAAATACGTAATGAGTAATAAGTAATAAAATTGTTAAGTAATCACAACTTACTATATAAGTTAGCATCGGTCGCTGGTATAGTCTGTGCGAGAGTAGTAGCAGCCGTTATAAGAGTCACCATGCCGACCACGGAGCTTGCAGCACCAGGAGAAATACCTAATGAAATAAATAAAAAAAATATTTTTAGACAATAAAAATTGTGCGAAATAAACCATTTATCCGGTATGGTCTCTAAATTTCAATAAAAACAGTACTCCCTCCATAGATCTAGCATTTAGTGAAGTAATATTGAAATGAGTCGTTATATCAAATATTTAGTTACCATCAAACAATGTTGCTGTGTCAATTCTTGCAGTGGTCAACACGACAGGCTTTTTCGTAGTGTTTGTTTCCTGGAATAAAAATTAAAATAAATAATATTTATTTTTTGGAAACACTTTTACACTTGTATTTCACAGTAATAAACAAGTCAGGGAAAACCTACTATGCTACCTTTATTTACAGATCTAACCTACTAACCTTTCCTCGAGGGAATAAAGAATAGTACACATTATTGTCTCCGAGAGGGTCACATACTTTTGTAGGTGTCAAAAGTGCAGTAGTGGCTGATCTGAAAAACATAACTGAATTACTTAAAACCAAATGCCCTTCCATTAGTTGGTATTTCACTTCATTCAAAGTTGGCATTCTGCTGTAATTATATTTTGAGAGTGGGATATTTAAATTTGTTAAAACTTTATTGTTCCACAAGTAAAAATAACGCTAAGAGCATTCTCTACCAGTCAACCATTATGTGGACATTTTGCGTTTGTACTGTAATTTTATGTGTGAAAAAAAAAATAATATATCATTTCCTAAGTTTCTGGGTGCCGTCACAAATCTATTTATTGTTCTAATTAACATTTAAAAAAATATACTGAAGTAACAAAAAGCATATTTACCTCCTTAAACAAACCACAGTATTAACTGCTGCATACATGAAAGAATTCATTTGTAAGGAACATAGTGGTTGACCGTTTTGATATCTTCCGAGATTATATCTGAAACAAATAAATTTATAACAGGAAGCAGCCACAGGGATTGTGTCAGCAACAAGTAAATCTTTTACTTCTATATTTATACATTTCTATAAGTAATTATAGTGTAACGAAAGTACCTTTTATAGCAATCTTCAATTTTTTCTATGTCCTCAATCTTTGACTCGGGCAAAAAAAATATTGGAAATGGGACATCCCTCCTCAGAAGATCTGTCCCTGCTTCATTCCAAACAAGGCCACCATCACGGGACGAACATTGGTTGCCCGGACCAGATGAGTATTCATTTGGACACTTTGAATCTTGAGTGAAAGCACTTGCACTGAAAGTTAAAGAATACATTATAATATGTAAGATATACCTATCTGATTTTTATTTTGTAGAAACACTGACACTAAGGTGTACAGAGATTTTACTTAAAACATTACAAAATTCTCATAGACAACCAGTAGCGAAAAGCAGTTGCAGTACCCACCAAAATTATGAAATATATAAATCACAAAAACTCAAAATTTTGCTCTACACCAAAGCTAAGTTTGTGTATACAAACTTAGCTTTATTAGATATTGTACGTAAATAGTTCTTTACCTCACAGTTGCATTATCATACAGTAAAATGCCTGCCACATTTACAGAATGAGACATCAGAACTTCGATAACATCATGAAATAGTGCTGTGCTGATGACTGCCATATATGGTCCAGCTGTGCCGTTGAAAGCTATCCAGTGGGCATCATTTACTTCGTGAACCATTTGCACAACACCAACTGTGCCTTTGTTCGAAGCTGAAATAGTAGTACAATGAGAAATACTAATCATATTTCTGTCAAGCATATTTTCTTCACCATCATCTCAACTTATTGTAAGATAAGATTTTATTTACAAATCAAGTAATTCATCTTGAAAGTCTAAAATTAAACATTGCATTAACTATTATTCTTCTTGTTAAGTCAAAACGGCTATTGTCTACAATATTAAATTTGCCCAATACTTTGTCACTTCTATCGCAAGGTGATTTAAGTCTTTCATTGTGCAAGAGAAGGGAATGTAGGAGGAGAGCCATTCTTCTTCGTCCTCAGCTTACGCTTAAGGGATGAGGCCCTTGTTGATTCAATCAATCACAAACTAAAATCAATATGAGTGCACCCAAACATATTAATTAATTACACAAGTGACAGTGGTGTGAAAAAGTAATAAGGTTAAAATGCCTCCTTCATATTGTGTTGTTTTGTAAAAAATAATAACATTGGCATTTTAGCCAGACATACATGAACACCCCGCTTGTTGGGTACCATTCAGTCTTCTGAAACATGCTGCTCCTCCCTCTATGGATGAATATATTTGTTTATGGAGTCTTTCACAGTCAGAGGCTGAAATAATAAGTAAATTGATATTGTGGTACAGCAGTCTAATAAGTAAGTAAAAATCAAATAAAACACAAAACAAATATCTAATTTATTTATACTTGATCCCTACTAATGTTATAAGTTTATGTACATACTTAAAATGTTATTGTTCTAGTAAAAATAATTAATGTTAAAAGGGCAGATTACAGAATATATGCTTTATATATATACATAGAAATATGCTAACTTTCTTGGTTACTAATGGGGACACTCCTATAAAATCATGTTTAGTTTTACCTTCTTCTCACATGGAAGTGTACCTACCTACAACATTAATTAGCAATATTTTTGTTTAATGTAACAATTTTTGATCTAGGTATTGCAAATTATATAAGGTAAAAATAATAAACATGAAAGTACACTTACGATTTATAATTAGCACAAGCAGCCAAAGCCATTTCAACATAATATAATGGTTATGATTAGAGATCATAATTAAAATTTATTTTCCGCCAGTTTATGATTAAATATTTTTTACACTTAGATAAAATTGGTAGGTAATTGGTTTCTAATGTGATAAAATAAACAGAAACACCTAGTACACCTACATACCTATTCATACCTATCTCACTAATCACTCACTACTTTGACATGTTGTGAGCATGACTTTGATTGTGATAGACTATTTTTTTTTCAGTATAGCTTTTACTAAATTTATTTAGCCAGTAACTAATAAAGGCTCAACTCACCTCAAAGCTGCAGGGGCATTCAATATCATGCCCATGGAATTGGCTAGTCAACTAAAAAATTAATTGTGTATATTATATATTTTATTGATAGAATAGACTATTTCGGAGATACAATTTAAACGAAAAAATTCTTAAAATTATATTTATTTTGTTATTTCATTTTAAAGATTTTATAGTGATGACGTCACGCAGCTATAATGGCCATTTCGAACTGCAAGAAAGCAAAATTTACTAAGGTATTAAAAAATATATATGTCAGTGTCAAATGTCAAAGTCAAGATGGACCGCTAGCCGCGAATTGGTTTCTTGTTTGTTTACAATCGCCAAATATTTAGGTACCCCATTTCTCGTATCTATTGCATAATGGCCTGTATAATGGACTTTACGGCAGTCTCTTCATCCGTTCACATCTGATTTTTCAATAATTGGACACCGCTTCTTCATTATAATATATGAATGAATGTAATTAGGTTATGTTTACTTGAACAGAGATGACATTTGACATGGGTGACAAGTACGTGAAGCGCTTAGTTAGCGCTACCAAACAAAAAATATTTATTCACTACGCTGTGCTGCCAACCTAAAAAATTTAATGTGAATAGCCGGAAGTTATCCGGCTACGTCATACGTCAACCTTGCTAAAAAATGAAAGTCATTGTGTTTTCTGCGATTTTCTTAAAAAATACTTGCTTAACTAAAGATCTGATTAATGTAATCTGTTCCCTAAGCCTATTCCTCGAAATGGTTTACGAATTAGACATTTTCATGAAAAAGTTTACTAGCCAATTAATGGTAAAGATGAAAGCCAAGAATTCATACAAGAGGCAGGGTTCAAGAAAATTTGACTTGGAGTAACCCCTGTTTTCCCCAAAGATTACCATCACTTCAAAAATTTTGTCTAGTCAGAATAATAAAAATGTTAGTTTGCTTATAAAAATCTACCCCAAAATAAAGATTATATTGCTACGTAACTGTTTATAATTTTTGGGGTTGTTATAAAGTGCTGTGATGGAAACCCAGATTCACACCTTAAAGGACCGTTCCAACTGACGCGAATCCCGCGCGACTGGCGGGACGCCCACAGAAATAAGAATCGGTAGAAGTGCCGTAGCGTGTGCTAAAGTTAACTGGCCCGCTAATGACACTTCTATATGTTCTTATTTCTATGGGCGTCCCGCCAGTCGCGCGGGATTCGCGTCAGTTTAAACGGTCCTTAACACATCACGAGTTAGAAAGAAAGGGGTGGGTATCGAAATGCATTCAGGTCTAATTTTCTGCCATCAGCGTATTGTATGCCTGCGCGCTATCCCTTTAGCTTTAGATCCATGGCCTAAGCTCTCTATTGTAGGCTAGGTACATGAAACTAAAGATAAAGATGGAGACCAAAAAGGCATACAACAGGCTGTTCCTGACATCATGTGTCCAATGTATTACAGCCCAAAATGGCGGATTTTTTCGTATTAAAAGAATTTTAAAGAAATGGTGTATTGTTGATGATTGCAAGAGTGAGTGGCATCCAGGATGTAATATTATATTTCACAAGTAACTGCTTAACTTTGTAAATGAAGTTGTTCATTAAACTGATTTATTTTGTAGTATTTTATATATTCTAATTTATCGATTTAACTTTGAATTTTATACTAATCAATTGTTTTTGAACCTTGCGACCGAATTACCTAAGGGGTGTTATATTTAAAAGTGGTCTTTACATATTGGAGTGAAATATGTCGTGTACATGAAATAAATAAATAAAATAAATAAATAAAATGATTTATACATTTGGTGCATATAATCATTCAGTTGCTAGGATTTTCTTTTAAAGATAACATTGTTTTATCTCCTATTATTATTAATATGAATGGTATGCGCACAGCTCGCCCCCTTTAATGTTTTGGGGACAGTTGCTGGTTATAAAGGTATAAATAATATTTGTTTAATGACGTCACAAGCTTGTTTTGAATAAAATATTTATTTCAGGCTAGCAGCCCGCCCCGACTTCATCTGGGTTATACAAAGTATGTAATAAGTTAATTTAAAGATAAACATTTCATTAAGCGTCTCTTTCAAAAGCGGCTACATAGATCTTTATTACGCCGAGTAGTTCCTAATAACCTATGAATACTGTACGAATGTATTTCCAAGGAAGGTCGAAAGCACAGGAATAAAAATATAACAAATAAATAAAGCCGTCAAGATCGTTTTTTCAGGGGAATTAAATGTGATTATTTTTTAAAATTAATTGGCTGATTCTAAAAATCTAATATGGTTTCGGATAAAAAGAAATTTTATTCTTACCACCAGAAAAATAATCAATCATATCAATAATTTTCATCAGTTCCCTCCACTGGGTAAAAGCTGTGTATAGTCTAGTAAAATTAAACTCTTAATTTACTAATCTATAATTTACTACAAAAATTCTTAGCACTCTCCCAGTTTCGTCCGCTTCCATAACACATGCCTTCGGGTTGTTTCCATTCCTATTATTATTTTGGCATGTTTTTACGACTGTCCGCCTGCCTAACGTCAACCCTCCTTCGAAACGCAGAATGCGTCCTCAGCTCCCACTTTCATGACGTTTTCCCTTTTGGAGCACGGCGGGAGCGATGGTGTTATGCTCGACCGCCGCAAAGGGAATTACTTCCCGCCAGGCGAGGTGTTATGCCTGGGGAACCGCGGCTCCTACGGTGTTCTGTCGGAGGTTGTATATATGCTCCAATTCTCAGAAACTCCAATTGCGCGATTTAGTCTTTCGACGCTGATCGGACGTCTTGTTTGGAAATTTCGAATTGTCTCTTTAGCGCCATCTGTTGCGTTGTGTTGTAACTATTTACTGTGCGATTGTGTCGCCACAGGACTCCCTCCCAAGACCGAAGGTCTGATAATCTTGATGTGCAGTCTGTGCTTAGGATGTAGCTTGCAAGTGCCAGTTGCTTGACGTCCCAGTGAGTCGGAGCGTAGTTGTTGCTGCTCGATAATCCCAGTGAGTCGGGTGTGAGCGATTGCGTGCTCGTAGTCTGCGGTGAGTCGAGACTTGTAAGTGTTGTCGACTTGTTGGCGCCGGTAGATGTGCCCTGCAGAGCTGCCACGCTGGTGTGCGGTGGCCGGCCGTGAGTACCAGACGTGGGCTGCGGTGGATGTGCCGGTCGCTGAAGTCCTTGAGTTGTGAGGGTGAGTTGCAGGACCAGGAAGCTCGGTGAGTCGGCTGCGATGGACCTGGAGATAACCCTTGTAGTTGGCTTATTGTGCGACTGCTTGTTGCTGAATAAGTGATGAGAGGCTTGAGAGGATATGAGATGTTGATGATGAAGAATGCTGCATCACGTCGGAGAAGGCTGCTTTCAATCACGTCGGGGTCACCACTTTGGAGCACGGCGGGAGCGATGGTGTTATGCTCGACCGCCGCAAAGGGAATTAATTCCCGCAAGGCGAGGTGTTATGCCTGGGGAACCGCGGCTCTGACGGTGTTCTGCCGCAGGTTGTATATATGCTCCAATTCCTTAGAAACTCTGATATCGCGTTTCAGTCCTCCATTCTAATTAGGCTTCTTGTATGGGAATTTCGAATTAGTCGCTTTAAGCGCCATCTGTTGCGTTGTGTTGTAATTATTTACTGTGCGATTGTGTCGCCACACCCTTCTTGGTGTTTCCATTCCTATTGTTATTTTGGCATGTTTTCCGACTGGCCTCCTGCCTAACGTCAACTTTCTTTGGGAACATATAATGCCCAGTTAGATTGATATAATCATATATTTTACGACACCCACGCGTCGGTATCCTATCATAAGATAAAAAAACATATGACAAACAATCATTTGACAAAAAACGTTATATAGTTTTTTTCTTTACAAAGTTATACCGTATAAACCAGTCTTTCTTTAAATCACTCATTTGACAAACTAATCAAAAGTTAAAATACTATAACGCCAAACTATCTTTCCGTTTCTTCCAATGGTTGACTGGTAGAGAATGCTCTTAGCATTAAGTCCGCCAATTGTTATAAGTATATGTGTACTTTGTGGAACAATAAAGTTTTAATAAATAAATAAATACACCAAAGCATTATTTTAAAAACTAATATTTTTGTAAATTATGAAAAAATGCGTATAGCGTATAGTGCATATGCATTTTGCATTTGATAATCGATTCAATTGCCACAAATCTCTGTGAGAAATCTAAGAAATCTGTTTTCTTTGGTCTAACCAAAGTTCATAAAAGATTCAATTTGAACCCTGTCTATAGCTTATAAAGATTTATACTCACACAATTAAATTCCTTATAATTACGGAACTTTGTTTCAGAAGCTAGGTTAGGTTATGGTTATACAGTGACCATGACATGAGCGAGCGATCGTCTATTTTGTTTATATATAAATTAGCTACAGCTCACAAAATAATATCATACGTTTAATAATTTTGCAATAAAAAATATGTTCAACCAAATAAAATCCTTTCAGGAACGCAACCCTAATTACTCCGACTTTAGAGGTAGGTTATTACAGGCACTAACTACATTTGGTAGAAATTTTTATTCGTCTGCGGACATAGCTGATTTTATATGAGATACTCTCGTGCGACTGGAAGTATACGGGGTAGCGTATCTTAAGTATCTCTGGAATAAAGCCGTGAGCGAACTGCTTAAATATTTTTCTGCAAAACTTGCAGCAAAATATTTTTTTTTTTTGTTTTGAGCTCTTCTAGTTCCCTCCTCCGATGATGATTCACTTGCAAGATTGATGTTGCGTAATTATCACTTCGGTCATAACTTAGCATCATAAGTTTTAGGCTATTTAGCCCTATGAATTTCATTTTGATTATTTGGAAGAAAGGGTTTAATGAAAACATTATGTGTAATATTAAAATTATATTAAACTAGCTTTTTCCCGCAGCTCCGCCTGCGTCAAAAAGTAGTCTATATTTGACCCCGGGTCTTCAACTATATTCATACTAAATTTCATTAAAATCCGTTCAGCTGTTTGGCTGTGAAAGCGTAACAGACAAACAGACAGACAGACTTTCGCATTTATAATATTAGTATGGATATCAATAATGAAATTCATAGATCATTCGGATCATTTTCATATGCAATCACAATTAATAATTGTATAAACTGCAAAATCTATTTTTTTACTCGGAATTCGTTATTTCGTTCCACATGTGTTCCACGAATGATGTAAAATCATGGATACCCTAACACATCATGAGTTAGAAAGAGAGAGGTGGGTAACGAAATGCATTCAGGTCAAATTTTCTGCAGTTAGCCTACTGTATGTTTGCGCGTATCCATATTAACTTTAGATCAATGCTAGATAAGTACCTACGTCGAAAAACAACGACGCCATTTTTTTATTAAAACGACAGCTGCTGTTGGACCTCGGTTTTGTCATTTTATTTTAATTTTGCATGTGAATTATATGAATTTTTATTATCAAATATATTTTACCATAAAATTAAAGTGCTCGTTTTCCTCATGGCAGGAAATCCTCAAATCAAGGTTTGCTATTTTTAAATTTTGTTACTAATCTATTGTCTCAGTAGGTAGGTATTGATTATGTATAAAAATATTTCTTCGTCGTAATTAATTAATGCTCAATATTACTGTGTAGTTTAATCTTAAGATATCTATAGATTTGTTTTGCTGAAGTTGCTAAATCAAAACAGGAAAACAAAATGGTGCCTAGCTTTATCCTTGGCAGAATCATTACTTGCCTACCTCCGATCTCGAAAAATGTCTTTCCAAATTTTTAACAGTTAAGTATTACAACTTTGTAATGCTGTAATGCTTAAAATTAGGTGTAATTCTTATTTTTTAAATATTTAACCTTGTACATTATTTTGAAAATTATGGACACCAAAAATTTTTGGTATTGTTTTAATTTTTATCCACTGGAGTAGTTATTTCCACATTAGTTATTCGTTACTATTACTGCTTTACTATGTTATTATCAGCTCCTAGTGTTTAGCAGAGAAACAAACACGAGATGTAGTTGTAACAGGTATTTGTTTCAAGTAGATGACCTCCAGAACTACTATGGCTATATACCCTATGGTCTTTCAAACACAATTTTAGAGATGTGAAGAATGAGAATGGAATGATCCTAGGTTTTTATGCAACCAGCTGAGGTTTTGATATAATATACAAAATTAGCATAGGAAGGTGTTTTGTAATAAGAAAGGAAATTAATGGTTTATGTTATATGCTTACTAGCCTAGGTACTTGCTGTTTTGCGCATCCTGTTCATTTAATGACGCCCTTGTCACACTGGTGGCACCACAAAGAATAAAGGTCACACCACTTTAATTTTGTATTTAAGGAAGAGTTTAGTCAAATATTGACCAGTTCTCCAAAAATGCTTACATTTAAAATGGACCAATCCTTTAAAATGACTTTAAATTAACAATTCTATGAAGGATTGATTCTGCCAATGCTTTATACTACAATGACCACTAAAATTTATTAATGCATCTTTTTAATCCCAGTTGTTAAAATAGTGGTGTTATAAGTTTGACACTAATAGATTTTTGTACACTTTGGTGAACTATTTCTCTAAATGTGCATTTCTTATGACTAATTCTATAAATGACAGTTTATAATACCCTCTTTTCTTCTCAATAAGTGATCATCATCATCATAATTGATGAAGTTTAACAATAATCCAAACTCCAACCTAAAATGTGAATTATTAAACCATATATTATTTTGAGGTCTTTCAAATAAACAACATGGACCAGGACAAGAATAGTTTAAATCACATAGCTCAACATAGCATTTGATACAGAATTATTAATAGTACTTCTTTGATCTCAATTATGGGTATACAACAATATTCTCTATACAAATATTCATTATCTTGTTTCTCTTTATTTTAGGCTGATGCCCTTCCAGATTTAGATGATTTACTGCAATGCCCGGTTTGCTATGAGATCCCTACGGGACAAATATTCCAATGCAATGAAGGACATCATGTTTGTGGAAGATGCAAAGTACGTCTTGACATGTGCCCTGTTTGTCGGGCATTGTTTTTTGGAACACGTAACTATGCTATGGAAGAGCTCATAGCGAATGTGAGAAAACTAAGAGCTTTTGTAAGTATTTAAACGGCTTTTATTTATAGTTTTAAAATATCTTTTGCAATATCTAAGATTTTAGTTTGAAATCTACAGATTATCAAAATCTTAAATATTGAAAACAAATGGCCATTAATTAAAAACTCAATACAAATAGCTCACCTGATGCTCATACACATTTTAATGGTGATTTTTGTATTACTTATGATTTAAGAAATTTAATAAACCTCAATAATTTTGTTAATTGTACCTACTTCTATTTTTGTTCAGAAATTAGGTGGCAAAATTACAACAGACACGGAAATTATAGAAGCATCTGCACCTGAAGATACAACTGCAGAAGTTGTGAATAACCCACCTGAAGAGGAAATCAATGATGATGCTTCAGTAGTAAGTACTTATATTTCAATTTTATTGAGTGTATTAGTGGCTAAAACTTTTATCACTTTTAAAGCAGCATAGAACTATTCTAGCGATAACAATTGATGCCACTTTACATGCTATGAGGCACGAAGGAGCTCTCAATCACATGCTACTAAGCAGCAACCAATTGCAAATTTCAGCCACTCCCTGGCTTGCTTAACAGGTCAGGTCAGGTTGGTTGCCAGCTTTCATCTAAAAATTTGTTTTATTTATTTACACATAGAAGCTTAATCTATCATTACAGGTTACTATACCTTGCCATTCTAATAACAAAAATTGTTTTAATAGTGTTAATTTTTTATAGACTTCTACTACTCCTCCACAAGCCTGCAAAGGTTTGTTCCGCTGTCTCTGCTGCAAGAATGGCAATATTGAAAGGCTTCCAGCTGCTCGTTTACTAAACCATCTGCGTTACTACCACGCCCCTGACCTCCTTGAGGTGAGTTTTATGCCAATGTGACTCATTTTCTTATCCCACCTTTACTACAGCACTGTCCTATTTATATCCTCAGTTGTCGTTTCCAAGCTAAGGCACTAAAGGCTAACCTGGTGATCAAATTTTATTCTTCAGTCCCACATAAAAAAGTATATTTATATAAAACTCAAATATTGTTTCACAAAGTCTGACCCATAATATGGAAGCACAATATGAAATTTGACAAAACAGTGTTGTTGTGGTTGAGTGTACTGTGTCATGTTTTACACATCAAATTTTAGTTTAAATGCTTTGCTGATGACTTGAATATAAACCATTATAAATAATTCTAGGGAAAGTCTGAAAATGGTGAATATCTACAACTTTGGCAATTTTCAACTGAACCTGGAAGGATTGTGACCTCAGTACGAGTGGCAGATATGGGCATATTTTTCCTGATTATTGAAATAACAAGTATGTATTTTACTTTTATTTTATGTAATGGAAGTTATACAGAATTTCATTAGAATAATGTGAACTTTTGTCCTTGCAGCTGATTCCATTTCTGCATGGCTGTCGATGGCTGCATCACCGTGGGTTGCTCATGTGTACTCTTACACTGTTACTATATCAGGAAATGACCGCGAGGCAATATTTTCAGATTGTGTAAGTAGTTTTTGTTTTCATTTATAGATTTCTAGCTTTTTCCGGCAGCTCCGCCTGCGTCTAAAAGCCTATGTTTGACCCTGGGTCTTCAACTATATTCATACCAAATTTCATCAAAATCCATTCAGCGGTTTGGCCGTGAAAGCGTAACAGACAGACAGACTTTCGCATTTATAATATACTAGCTGTTTCCCGCAGCTACGCCTGCGGTATATGGCCTATGTTACTCAGGGTGAATGTAGCTTTCCAATGGTGAAAGAATTTTTGAAATCGGCACTGTAGTTTTTAAGTTTATTCATTACAAACATACACACAAAAATACAAATCTTTCCTTTTTATAATATTAGTGTAGAAAACAGGTCTTTAGTGAAGATTTTTTGAGCTTGTGCTCTGAACGTCACTGCAGATGGCCGAACTGTGAGAAATAGAGTTTATTGTTAAATTGTAGTTGTAATGATATTAAGGGATTGAAAAGGCAATTTGATGGGTCAATTTAGTGTACGTGGGGCGCACTATAAGTTTCCGGAATGAATATGAAAAAATACTAATAAAGGTACAAAATTAATTTATTGTTTTTCAAAATAATCTCCCTTGGCGTCTATGCACTTTTTCATTCGATGAAACCAGTTTTGAAAACTTTTGTGCCACTCCTCTGTGGTGACCTCTGAAACGTGTTTTTCATACTCCTCGACAGCCTCTTCTGGTGATGAAAATCGTTGACCGCGTAATTGGTTCTTAATTTTTGGGAACAGAAAAAAGTCACAAGGTGCCAGGTCGGGACTGTATGCAGGATGACTCAAGAGTTCTACATTTTTCGCCTTCAAAAAGTCGTTTGTCTGTCTGGCCGTGTGAGAACTAGCATTGTCGTGGTGCAGGATGATACGGCGTTTACGGTTATTTTTACGGAGTTCGTCAATAACTTCCGGCAAACAAATGGTCGTGTACCAGTCACTATTCACTGTACGACGATTCTCTAAAGCAACAGTAGCCACGTGTCCAGTTTTATTAAAAAAAGAAGCAATCATCCGCTTAGATGCACTTTTCACGCACGCCACTTTGGTTGGTTTCGGCTCATCTTGAAAGACTCATACGCTCGATTGCTGCTTTGTTTTGGGATCGTAGCAATAAATCCATGTTTCGTCACCTGTTACTATGTCCCACACCAAATTTGACGCACCTTCGTTGAATCTGGTAAGCATGGCACTGCACCAAGTGACGCGGTCCGTTTTTTGAGCCTCGGTCAAGTTGTGTGGGATCCACCGCGAGCACAGCTTTCTCACACCCAAATGTTTGTGTAGGATTAATTGTATTTGACTCATGCCTATTTCTAAGGATGCGCGAATTTCATGGTAGGTCACATGCCTGTCTGTTTCAATCATACGGCGCACAACATTGATGTTTTTGTTGGTCACAGCGGTGGACGGCCGACCATCGCGAGATTCGTCACTGAGATTGATACGACCACGCTTGAATTCTGCAAACCAGCTATAAACAGTTGTCTTGCATGGTGCTTCATTGCCAAAAGCTGTTTCAAGCCGAGCGATGCTCTGTTGAGCTTTCAAATTACACTTAAAATCGTAGAAAATCATACTACGAAAATTTTCCCGAGTTAAATCCATGTTGATGCAGACACACAATTTTTTAAATGGCGCCACAAGGTAAAAACAAAAGACAGTCAGATGAAACAAACTGCATTCTACAGCCAAAGAGTTCTATTTTCAAATGTTGCAATAAATTTTTAAATATTGTTTATGTAAGTGGCCAGTTCCGGAAACTTACAGTGCGCCCTATGTATTATCTATCATACATTCATTTACTTTCACTTTTAAAGTGTTGGGTACATACCCAACACTTTAAGTACCTATATTGTAAACAGGCAAGTGGTAATTTTTTTTTTTTCTATCTGCAGGTGTGGTCTGTCCGATCATGTGAGGGATCTCTTAAAAAACGTGGACATTGTTTAATGTTGAACGGCCTCGATGCACGCGCACTGATTGCCCCTGCTTCTATTAGTGGGAAATTGTCAATACGTCGGACCCCATCTGACCAGTTGGTAAATCAGGCGCAGCCGCGTGCGGTGCTGCGTGTCGCCAGCCGTGGAAATGCACGTGAAAATGGTCGCGCCCCTGTGTCTCACGACTTGGAACCCTTCCTTCAGGGCTTGCAAAACGACGTCGCTAGACTGTCCCGTGCGTTTGCAACACTCGGACGTGAGGCGAACGCACTAGTCCGTTCAGAAGCGGAAATGAGAGCCAGAATCGAAAATGACTCCAGGCCTAATCAAAATCAGATCCCCGCTGGCAACGAGCGCTCGACCTCATCTGCAGCTGCTGAGGTAGTTGTAGCTACTGCCAATGGCCAACCTGATACTCCTGAACGTGTTCATTTGTCACGCAATGCTCGCAGGCGTATGCGCCAAAGGTTGAGGGCGGCTTTGAATGACACAAACCCACCGGCTGGTGTTCGAACTACTAATGCTCAACGCTCGAATGGAATTGCAGCTCCATCTCAGCGACAGAATGGTCATGTGAATAATCCTGTTCATTTTATATCAGGACTAGCTATAGTGAATCAGCCACCGGTCCCGCCGCCGCCGGTTCCGCCGCCAACGGTCGGCAACGGCAACCGCACAAACAGACGACGCCGTCAGCGTAGATAAATAAATAAGTTTACAATTACTTAGCTGTAAGTAGCGTTGACAAAATTATGTTTGACATTGTTATTGACTGCTCTGTTAGAGTTAAATTGTCTGGGGTTTCCTGCTGGAATTCACGTTGTATATATCTTCGTCTTTTGACAACCGCAATTTTTACAAGTGCTGTGATAATAAGATATATGAAGCATGCTGACTACATGCTGGTAGAAAGAAAACAATACTTAATTGATTACTTAATTATCCCCAGAATTAGCAATCTCTGTGATTGAATATAGATTCATAAAGTAATGCAATTTGTTATAATATTAACATTATTTCAGTTCATGAAATGCATTTTATAGAATGTTTTTGATTTTAATTATCGATATAGGGTATTGATTTGACTAATGTATAAAATGATGAATGTGCTTGTTTTTATTATTCTTATTATCGTGATTTTGTTGTAGAAACTAGCTACTTACGAATACCAATGTAATTATAAAATAACCCAGTTAGTTAACTTGACAAAATAATTAAATATTAAGGAATCTCTAAAAGTTTTTTATTTACTTAGACCGGTGGCCACTATAGATGTCTTATCATGAATTCGAGATTTATCGCCAAAAATATGGCGGCTAACTATAGAAAACTATTCGTTTTAACGTAATAATTTGACAACGACAAATCTCGCATTCGACTAAATCTTCTAGGCGCGAGAATCTGAAAATCATTTAGATAAAAAGCCACTCTAAACATGATGTGATAAAGTCAAATTTAGTTCTCACAGGTGTATTTAAATAAATCTTTCACTCACCCCCATATTCTCAAAACGTTTGCCCAAACTCGACTCAACCTTACTCTAACTCATTGGTATGATTATTCGACACTAGCTTCCTTGACTTATGGCGATTCCTCATTGGAGGTGAGTATCGAACTGTCAAATATAAGGTTGGAAGAGAGGTACCTTGAGGCGTCCTCCAAATGAAATAAAGTGGTTACTATATATCAGTTTGTTGCCTAGGTATCTTCTTACTTTTTTCATATTTCATTCTATTCTTTTGTAATTTCCAATTTTTGTGCTTTGGATTGTTGTTATAACCTAAGTCGTTCCTCATTGAAGTTTACTCAAGCAACCAACTTAGAATATCGTTTTCAAGGAAAGTTCGAGGACTTTCTTGAGGCGCCCTCCAATGAATTTGAGTGAAGGACGTTCTTAAGGCTATGTTTAAGAATACGGGTGTGAGTGTCGCCTCTTTTTATTACGACGATTAGATTCCTAGCGGGAATAAAACTTAAATTGATCTGATTTTTTAAATTAGACGGATCCAGTGCGGGCAATCCAGTAGCGCTCACGAACACGAAATTGCTTGTGTGTGCCACAAACACAAGCGCGTCTATCTTAAGAAATTCGCTACTGGATTCTATCTCTATAGTTTGTGACTGGATTGCCCGGTTTGGATCCGTCTAAACCATCCTTAAGAGATGGTGGTAAAACGGTACCTACCACCATGGATCTAAAGTTAAGTTCCATGGGTACCACATCTTTCTGGAGGCTTGATTTTTAACAGCGGTAAGTAAACACAAGCATATATTAATCTAGGTACTCTTCGAAACACAAGCCCGGACTCAATATTCTTTTATCAGGTAAAAAGTAATACATACATATAGATAATAATAACATTAAATTAAAAAATACACAAAGCGCCATCTAGCGAAGAGTAGTAAATGAACAAAGAATAACGGCATTTAGTAACACAGTGCCATCTAGCAGATTTTAGTAACATTAATAAGTAATCAGAGCGCTATCTAGCGTAGAGTAGTAAAAATACGAAGTAACTCAACCGTGCGATGTTATAAAATGCCCTCTGTTGTCAAAATATTGATATAGCTGGACAAAAAATTTGTAGGTAGGTATTTGGATTGTGTCAGGAATAGAGGTGTGACGTGTGACTAACTGCTTAAAAATTTTAAGCGGACTTAAACGTTATGCTATATTTTTATAACATGTTAGATATACTATTAGCTTAATTTGCTACATTGCTTAAAATTTTTTTCGCTCTTCATTGGTTAAAATTTAAACGATTACAATGTTGAAAACAACAAAAACACGTTGTTTGCTGTTTCTGTTATAACTTTTAACGAAAGCATTAAAATTATTAGATAGCAAATCTTCTTCAAGTTTCGCGCGTTGGTTATTATTAAATTCTGAATATAGTAATGTTACGAAAAGCGGGGTCACAGTTGACAACCACTGGAAAAGATTCAGCAGCCCTGCCCGCGGAAACTTCTCGTACAATCGCTGCGTGTTTCCATAGGGGAATAATTGCGCGAACGATCTAGTACATCGCTGTCTCGCTCTCGCAACTCTGAATGAACGAGAGACGAGACCAAGAGTATCGCTGTCTCTCTCTTCCTCTTCTGGAGTAATTGTGATCTTTCTGGAAACTTATCGAACGCATTCTCGGGCTATATAAACAGCGGCATGTGCCACCGAAGGCGAATTCAAGTTTAGTTGAGTCACGAGAGCGATCCAGAAGTGAAAGAAGTGCGAAGAATAAGTGAAACCTACGACTTCGGCGATTCATCAGGACAGTGAAAAGCAAGTCATTCGGGTATTGTGAGTGATCAGTGAAGTTAAGTGAAGTCAGCGACCATCCTTGTAGAAATAAACGTCTTTTCGAGTCACCAGGTGTTTTTCTCCAAATTGCGAACCCCCAGCTCGTAACAGTAAATAAAAATATTATTAATTATAAAATACAAATCTTTTTTAATAAGTGTGAATATTAATAACCGATTTTCGTAAAGGTAAATAAAATGCGTTCAGGGCATTGATGGGGCTGCCACGGTACTGCAGCGCCTCGGGAATGTTTGCGGCGGAGCATGTGGAGGATTTCCACGCAATCATGCGTAAGCGGACAGCCTCACTGTGGCGTCGGGTCCGCGCCAGCCCCAACAGTCTCTTGCGGACGGTGGACGAGCGGTTTGACAGTCAGATACTGCAGCGCTGGATTGCTTATCACGTGTTGCCTGCTTTTGTCACCACTAAATAAAAATAAGTGCGAATGTTGTATATGTCTTTATTTACTAACACTAATATCTAAGATCAATTGTATTTTACTAACACATTATGGAGAAATCCGAAATAAATGAATTATATAAATATAATTATATATATAATGCAAATTCACGTTTAGTATTTACAAAAGTGAGTAAGTAAAGATTGTATCAAAGTGCGTAGAACTCGCACACTAGTAAATTAAGCAAATAGTGAAATCTGCTATAAAAATTAAGCATGCTTATTTGCTATACGTAAAAAGTGGTGCTTCGTTATATGCTACGCGTTATAACGCCTACCTCTAGTCAGGAAACAAAATGTAGGCTACTTTGTTCTCAACAAAATGCCGGGTGAAAGTTAGTTTCAATTAAATCGAGTACCCGATCCGTAATGTGAGCTCTAGTTCGTAACTAACAAACGAGTTATTCCTCTACCAGACACACACAAGCGAAAGGGATCAGTCTTGAAATAGAGACTTTCGCTCACTTCGCTCGCTCGGTGTAATAACACACAATTTGGTAAATGTGATAAATTAATAACTTTTACGAATGCGTGTAAATATTTATAACTATCTCTATCCGGGGCTATGGTGATTTTTGTAACAAAAATGTAGCTTAGATGTTATCCTCGGTCAAACCCCTATCCGTGTACAAAATTTTAGCTGATTTTGTCCCGCCAGTCATTATATTGGTGCAACTAACCCGCCTATGTTTTCACCTTAAGGCCGTATTCCCGACGACTGCGGGCGGGGCGGCCTAGCGGCGCCGGCGGCGCCGGCGGCGGCGACCGCGAGACGGGGGCGGCGCGTTCAAAAGTATAGTACTAAATAGTAACTGCTCTCGGCGCCCATCACTGCTTCCACTGGTGAAATCGACCAACTAGACATATTTTTAAAATTGAAAGAAATTCATCAATTTTTTTATGTACATTTATAATGTTTATGTTTTGTAAGTAATGCCACATAGTTTATATGCGAATTTATCTTAAGTTCATGAAACGTGTCCTAACCAGGGCTTATTATTAAATATACTAACAGCAGTTAATCAGAAAACATAAAAATTCCAACTCTCTTAAACCTACCAACAGAAAAATAACTAAGCCTTTTCAGGGTTCCTTTCCTCAAAAGGTAAAAAGAGAACCATTATAGGATCACTCGGTTGTCCGTCTGTGAAGAATATTTTTCTCGAGAATGGGCTACTCAACTTTTTCATGAAAATGTCTAATTCGTAAATCATTTCGAGAAATTGGCTTAGGCAACAGATTGTATTAATTAGATTTTTAATTATTGCAAGTATTTTTTAAGAAAATCGCAGAAAACACAATGACCTTCATTTTTTAGCAAGGTTATCATGTGACGTAGTCGGAAGTCGGCTCATTTTCTTAAGGTTGGCTGCACAGGGTTGTAATAAATATTTTTTGCTAGGTAGCGCTTCAAGTACTTGTCACCCATGTTAAATGTCATCTCTGTTCGAACTTCGAGTAAACAAAACATAACCTGACTGATACATCTTCATTTATTTATTTAAACTTTCTTGTTCAACAAAGTACACATATACTTATAACAATTGGCGGACTTAATGCTAAGATCATTCTCTACCAGTCAACTATTGGGAGAAACGGAAAGATAGTTTGGCGCAAAAAAGTTAAGGGGGAAAAAATGTATTACTTATAGAGCAAATTTTATCAAAAGCTTAAGTTCATTTACTACGTAAACGTACATAAAACATACACAAATACTGTTTCATTTTAAATATATACCTACACAAATACCAATGATGACGTCAAGTCACATTGAGCGAGTCCAAAATGTGCGCACGTGCCTGCTTTTTAAATAAATATTTGTTAGGACTTTCCTTAATATCAGCAGGCAAAGCATTCCAAAGTCGAGTATATTGTAAAGTGAAGAAATTAGCCATAAAACTGGTGCGAAAAAGAGTACTTAGAGAGAATTAGAAGAGCGAAGTTGACGGTCATGAGAGTCGGATAGATATTTGAAATTACATTTTAAATAATCAGGAGATTGAGGATTCATTAGGATCGAAAAGAGTGTACAGAGAAGCCTAAGCTCTCTGCGTTGACGAATTTGTAGCCATCTAAGCTCGGAGCGGTAAGGCGATATGTGATCATACTGTTACGAGCTCGGGGTTCGCAATTTGGAGAAAAACACCTGATGACTCTTAAAAACGTTTATTCCAACAAGGATGGTCGCCGACGTCACTTAACTTCACTTATCACTAACAATGTCCAAAACACTTGCTAATCACAGTCACTATAACTTGCCGAGGTCGCTTGTATCACTTGTTATTCGCTCCGGATATCGCTTCTTGATCGCTCTTGTAGCTCAGTTAAATTAGAACTGCCCTCCTGAGGCACCTTCCGATATTTATATGGCCCGGGAAACCCGCTCCATAAGTTTCTAGAAAGATCACAACTACTCCGGAATAGAGAGAGAGGGATACTCTCTGTCTCGTTCCCTTAGTACATACTAGAAGTGCGAGAGCGAGACAAAGCAATATGTCAGAGCGAGATAATCGATGTACTAGATCGTTCGCGATATTATTCCCGTATGGAAACACGCGACGATTGTACGAGAATTTTCCGCGGACAGCGCTACTCAAACTTCCGCGGGCCGCATTTTATTTTTATTTATTTTTGATTTCGTAACAATACTTACGGAGGCAAAATATGAAGCGGATGCAGTTATTTACTAGACGATCGAGCTTATTTAAAAGATCTTGATTAAGGTCCTGATAGCATACATCTGCATAGTCCAAAATTGGAAAAACTAAGGTGTGAACCAACAGAATCTTCGTTTTAATAGGTAGAAAATTTCTGAGACGATTCAGCTGTTGGAGAACAATATTGAGCGGCTGATTTCAGCCACATGAGTAGTCCAACTGAGTGTGATATCAATAATATGGAGACCTAAGTTTTTTGCAGAATTACGAAAAGGAATAACGTTATTATTGTAGGTTTTAGGTGAAACAGAGCTAAGTTCGAGCTGGTTAATTTGTCTACTGCTACCAATAACGATTGCCTGACATTTATTTATACGTTATTAAAAAGAATCGGTGTTCAAGTGATGAAAAATCAGATTTCAAGGGGCGAAGAGACAGTAGACTTCAATAAACAGGTCAAAATGCAATAGATAAACATGATTTTGTGATTGCCTTTAAAAATCCTTTATTTTAATACCACACTAGGTTTACGTTTAGGATTGACATTCAGAAAATTTCAAAAATGTCGCTCGGTGATGAGCCGAACGCGAGCTCAAATTGCCTTTGGCATATTGCAAAACCGCCCGAGTTCTGATAATGAAGTGGGAGATTGTAAACTGACAAATTATACAAATTGCCTAGACTTACATAAGTGTCATCAGTTATTTTTCCAATATGCTAAATATCAAGGCAGTAAGTTGCAAGTGGGCTTTGGAGATGCCCTTGACCCCGAGGGATCAGTGAGGGTCTGAAGAAGACGGCCAAAAGTGTTGAGGAAATTTTTCCCTGGATACTTTTGCCTGGTCATGTCGCGCCCCAATGATGACAACATTTATTGAAGAATCGCCGAGATCGTTGGTCATTCGTATTACTTCTTGTTCGCAGGTAAATATCGCTTCGAGGTTACTCGTCGCTCAACTACACTTGAACTGCCTCTCCGCAGTCTCCGTGGCACAGTCCGCTGTTTATATGTACACCAAGAAATTCGTTCGAGGTATTTCCAGAATACGCTCTGTCTCATTTCTTTAGTCGATTTTGTCTTGCCCCCTGTGCCCTAACTCAGGATGACCTGATGGCGGCTACCGATTGGCCGTGTTTGTGGCAGAACACTTCGACACGCAAAGAAGAAGAAGATTGCTTTAGTTTCTCGAACCGCAGAGCGAAGTACGAGAGCGAAACAAACAATGTAAATTTGTATAGTCCTTAGTCCTTCCCATATCGTCTCCAGTTTCCTATTCCGCAATGGATTGTCGACGTGGTCCCGCCGTGCGATTACGACTGCTTCTTGTCCATATTTCGCCCAGGGCATTGCAGGAAGATTGTACTCTTGGAGCACCCATCCTGTACGACCTTCCAACAATGCAGCCAGTAGAATTTTCCCATACGTTCATTAGGATCCTCTTGATGCCCAGATGATCTTCTGAATCATTTAATTTACGAATTACATATTATACCTTTAGTAACAACTATTTGCTGTTGAAACTCGTTAAATCTGTTTAATTATGAGTGGGCACATCAACCTGTTTTGTATGCGTGGCTGGGTGGACGTGAGCGATGGGTGGAGTCTTTGCCTAAGCGGGTGGTATCACATAGGACGTGGAATAATGGGTCGAAACCACAGATATAGATATGCCATAACGCAAGTATCCCAAAAAGCAAGCAGGCCTAAAAATAAATGCTAGAAAGACGCAAGATATGAGCAATGGAAAAAACCTTCGGCCCCCGATGCTGGAAACAGGCTGGATACGGCACGTAGAGCAGTACCCGTAGAAGCAGAAGAGGACACTGCTGCTAGGATAGTTGCCTTTGCACAACTCCAACTCATATGGCGTTCTAAAAAATTGGATCTTAGAGTAAAGCTCAAAAACTTCCGGTCAAACGTCAAATTCGTCCTGCTTGCTTTCGGAAGGCACGTTAAGCCGTTGGTCCCGGTTGTTATCGATAGATAGCAGTCGTTAGGCTGTGTCAGATGCCTTAGGGCAGTCTGAAAAATTCTGACAGTGTTGGCCACTAACACACCTCAGGTCATGTTCCTGTTGGTCTGGTTTCCCTGTAAAAAGGGTTACGGAGGTTAGACGGCAGTCGCTCCATTGTAATTACCAGTTCCGCCAAATCTAGGAGCATGACTTACAGCGTACCCTAGGCTCCGAAGCGTAAGCTGACGACGCAACTAGGAATACACGCTAGGATGATGATGATGAAGTAAGCCGTATATTGTAATGCGCGCGAGTGAGCGCTTAACCTTGCCAAACAATTAAAATGTGTTTTAATTGTGTAAGTTAAAATTGACCATATTCAGAGTTTGTTCACAAATTCACAATACATATAATACAATAAAATAAATGATTGATTGATTGATTGAAAAAAAAAAAAAACTTATGAAATGTTCTTGCATTTTGGTGTTCGCAATTTTTGGGTTACTGCAGTTAATTATCACGCAGTGCGGAATTTAATTACTTTACCTAGCCATCCGAACGCAAGAACAGATGCGCGCAGACTGTAGTAACCGGTGGTCCTCGAAGCCTGGCTAGGGTTCGGCCACGAAAGTAGATGGTGTATCTATGTCTGTGGCAGAAACAGTGGACGGGTCCTTCATCGAAGAAGACGTGGTCAGATAGGGGGGTGCCAGTAGGCGAAGCCAGTGGGACGGACTTTCATTGCAGTGGGCGTAGTCGCAGTAAGCATGACTAACTACACTTATAGCACCTATCCTGTAGCATTCTATAATGAGGTCAGTAGAATTTTTCATTATTGTCCTCTTGTCTTGAGTAACTACAAAAGTAAAATCCCACGTCAGCAACCAGCGCACCTCATGTGTATAGTACATATATATACAGCGCTCGCGCTCCTCATACCAACCCCGACTGCAATTTTGATCTTTTTCGTATTAATATAATATTGTAAAACTAACTATCTTATCTAAAAATAACAAAAACAAAAAACTTAATATAATCTAAATTAGGTCCCCTGGGCAGAGTTCCCTTCACGCAGGCAGCATTCCCGCGTTGATTGTATTGTTAAATATAGTAAAAATTAATTGTTGAAAATGCTTTCGGCTCGGCTACTGGGCATAATTGGGTATTCTACTAATTTTTATTTTTTCTTTCGTATCAATATTTTTATTTCCAGAAACAGAATTATGAAATATTTTTTCTAATCCGTTCAAAAATAAATAAGTTATAAGCCTTTGAAATTTGGTGGAAGGGGAAACTGTCAAAAAACAAGAAAAAGATGCACTGTGTGAGCTGTGACGTCACTGCCACTCGGTTTCGTGCGTACAAAAGAGATAGCAAGACGTCCCCACCACGCTCCCACTTTTCTTTTAGAGAAAACTTTAAAATCGAATTACTGCCTTAATTACCAATCAATTTTGCTGTTGTTTTCAGAATCGGTTACTTTTTAGTGTATATTTTGTTTAGTATAACAATATTAACCAAGTATGAATACAGTCAAGTAGCCTATACCTGTTATTTATTCTAGAAGTATTGACGAAAAGATCAAGTGACTATGAAAGGTTTTAGCTACTCGACAATAGATGGAGTTTATCTAGGACGAAATTTATGAAATAGTTTGATGACAAATCCATAGATGGCGTTGAATTATATGAAAATTGTGCCACCAAAAAGCAGGTCTACAAGCATGCTCGGCCACAAACACGTTTTAATTTCATTCTATGTTCGGAGTTGGTGGAAGTACGCTGTTTGATGTGTAGGTTGAATTTGTGGTTATGTTTAGTAATAGAGCTGATGGTTATTGAGGTAAATATTTCTTTGTGTATAATATAGTGTTCAATGATATATTTTAATTTTACTTCTTACCTAATTTTTGTTAGTTTGATCAAAAAGCGGCTAGATTCTCAGTCAGACTGCATTACTGCAATGTCCGCCATTTATGAAATTATTAGCAGACTGAACAATCTGTCTGTACGATGACGATGTAAACATTGGTTTGGTTTGGCGGGATTTTTGATTTAGTTTAGTTCGCGTGAAACTGCCACGGGAACGTTGGTGAATTTTGTATTTTTAAATATTTATTTTCAGTGTTAAAAGCAGGTATGTAATATCAATTTACTTTTATTTTTTAGGTAAACTGGCACAATGGAGAAAGTCGAGGTTGATCCTAAGCTCTTTGTAACTTGTCGCTTGTGTTTGGAGGACATGGGAATATACCAAATCATCCCGAATATCCAACATCAGATAAAATATTGTTTTGATATTGACGTAAGTTTAATTTTAGCCTAATAGGTCCAGTCCACGGACCACTGGACCAGTACATGGTACCAGTACTTCATTGAAATTATAATTGAAATAAGAATCTTTTTCTCTCCTTTAAAACTGCTCTGTGATGATGAAGAAACATGTGAGATAATAAAAATAGTTTAGAATTTCTTTCATTAAGTTTAGAAATATTTAGTAGATTCTGGATTCAATCCTTACCACTACTTAATTTCAGATTATTAGGATACTTAGTTTAGTTAATATACTTACCTGGAAAACTATTGTTACAATAAGTACCTACTTGTAAAAATTCTTTTAATTTCAGGTTGCTCCATTTGATGGTCTGCCACAGCTCATATGCAAAAAATGTGAATTAAAATTAAGTGAATACTTTACAATTAAGACAGCTTATGTGGCAAAACAAAAATTCTTGATCAGCACTTTGCAAAATAAAAATGGCAAAAATATAAAATTGGTAAGTGTTTAAAATACTTAATTTTCTAATGAAACTTGCTAAAAAGCATACAATAATTCGTCATATACAGTGGAATCTTGTTAAGTTACACCTTGTTAATTTGAATTTCTTTATTATTTATTGCATTCACCTTGAAAAATATTTGACAAATTAAATAAAATCCATATAAATTGGTGCCCTCACTAATTTGAACCTGAAAGATTAGTGCAAGCTAAAATCCATCGAGCCGTTCAGGCTACAGAGTGTGTCAAACAATTAACAAGTAACTACTGCCCGGCAAATGTTTTATGTTCAAATTTAAAAAAATAATTTCAGGATGATGCCTTACCTGAAATCACGACATTAGTTACTTCTCAAGCACAAGATGATCCAGAAGAGAAGCAACCTGATGCTGCACTGGTGAGAAACTTATAAATATGAGGCTTTTAGAATGATTGAATGAACACAAGCGTAGTACTAATGCTTTTGCTTTTGATAAAATTTGCTCTATAAGTAATACATTTTTTCCATTTTAACTTTTTTGCGCCAAACTATCTTTCCGTTTCTCCCAATGGTTGACTGGTAGAGAATGCTCTTAGCATTAAGTCAGCCAATTGTTATAAGTATATGTGTACTTTGTGGAACAATAAAGTTTTAATAAATAAATAAATAACACTTTAGTGCACCATTTACAAACAAAAGTAATGCATAGTTAAATCTAATACAACTAAATGGGTACAAAGGCGGACTTATCGCTAATGCAATTTCTTCCAGCCAACCTTAGGGTAGAAATGAGCAATGAGAATAGATGTTAGTCCCGATTCTTATGGAGGTTAAAGTTTTAACTTATCAAATCCGCTTTCTTGTAACCAGCCAGCCTCTCCAGATTGAAATATGTCTGAAATGTTATTCCTCATTAGCTCTTCTTCATCATATCGTTTTCCCAGTTGCATTCTCTGTTGTTTACTTCAGAAGAGTGTGTTTCCTAAAATTTCGCTAAAGAAATATAAAAATTATATAAGAGGTGATATTTAAGCCCACAGTTATCAAATCACATGGCCTACTCTCTTTGCCCTGCCTATCAGAACACAATATTTTTTGGCATTGTAATTTCGCTTTGCGCACCCTGGGCAACAGTCTGCGAGGACAGTAAGTCGGTAACGCAGACCGATCCTTCCACCACGACTCAATGGCAAGACAGCCAGAGTCGACTCGCAAAGAAGAAATAAGAATTTCGCTTTGTCCTAACAAACTAATTTTTACCTTTATGATGTTAGTAGGTAAAATAAATCACCCTACTTAGATTAATAGTTCTATCACCTTTAATTAATGGGGTATTCATACTGTACTGAATCACACACACACACACACACACAATTATTATTTCGATCCATCGCTGCTGCTTTGTCGCACACTGGGTTCTATTTTTTTTAAAGTATGACTCACTCAGAAGCAGTTAGTCGAATAATTTCCGTTTGATATTGAATGATTTTCATTCGACATATGAGTCAAGCATTTCAAAAATAGGGCTCCAGACATATCCATACTAATACTATATAAATGCGAAGAAAGTCTGTCTGTCTGTTACGCTTTCACGGCCAAACCGCTGGACGGATCTTGATGAAATTTGGTATGAATATAGTTGAAGACCCGGGGTCAAACATAGGCTACTTTTTGACGCAGGCGGAGTTGCGGGAAACAGCTAGTATCTTATATAGCTGATGGTTGTGCATCTTGAAGCTTAGAAAATTGATACATGGCCCAATCTGTTTAAAACGTGTTAACTAAAGGTGCGCTGCGCATTTTGAGACATGATTATTTAAAAAATGTTTCTTCTGCTTTCTTTTAGTGTTGTCCGAACAGTTTCATAGCGTTCATTTTCCAAAAGGCGCGAGTTCTGAAGCATCGTAACATAATGTCTTTGAAACTGTTTCATAATAAGGGTTCTTACAATACGAGTGTAAGTTTAAAAAACGAGCCATTTTTATAGCATTACACGAGTATTGTAAAACCAAATTATGTGCAGTTTCATACACTACTTTATCTAATCTCATAAAATGAGATGATAAATAAAAAAAAAATGGTGTAAAATTTTCTTCAACATCGCTACGTTTTCAGACTATTTTTATTTTAAAAATAGAAACAAATTTGAAAATGGTATCCTAGCTTTGCTGATCCTGATCGCGCACGCTTGTTGGCCACGTTCACTTATTATAAAGGACCATGGACGTTGCATTGTAGAAAAACCGCATCGCAACTTCCGTGGTCCAGCTCAAGCTATCGGGGAAAAGTTATATTATTATACAGTGGTCCATACAAGAGCTGTATCATATTTAATTTTATTTCGATGGCATGTGTATAATGAATTACTGACATTAAAGGTCCATTATTAATTTTTTTATCTTTAGTATGAGATTAGATAAAAAAAATTATCAGGTTGCCTTTTCGTCTGCGACACATAAGATTGTTTAATCTCTCGCAAGCAAAGCAGGAACAATGTCTGTGACGTTCTTCTTCTTCCGAACGTGTTTACCAATTTCCGCTTTAGAGCTTTTAATCATGGTACTATTTATTACAATGAAGCGACTGCCGTCTAACTTTCGTGATCATTTTTAAAGGTAAAGTCAGACCCATTATCGGGTCATCGCCGATCAATGTGTTAACGACCACCATATTGCAATCGGGTTTAACGGCTTCACGAGCCTTTCAAAACAAATTATCTGTATTGGCATACAATCAGGTGATTAAAGCCTGCAATCATAGATTATTAATTGGTCTCCGCGGCGCTACGGCTAGATACCACGCTGTGAAGAAAAATCAGTTTCCAAAATGCGGCCACCTAATAGGAAAGTGTGTGTAAAACAATGTGCATAGACGCACACTAGCGTCGATTATGGTGTTGGCAGCTACTTGACTGGTGCCCGACCAATGGGAAAATTATTAATTGCTGTGGTCTTGTTACTTATTATAAAAAGTAGCTCAGAAAATCCTTTAAATGAAATTAAAATAAAACTGGCGAAGTGTGAGTCGGCTCGCGTGGAGAGGGTTATGTACTATTTTTTATTTTTCTCCATTTGGACCTCCTAGACAAATTTAAAATTATTTCATAGGTTTTCCTGTAATTTATGCATCGAAATTCTGGAATCGATAGTTTCGGAGGTAAGGTAGGGGAAATGGTTAATTTTTGTCTACTTTATTTTATAATTCTAATATAGAATCCTAAAATTGCAAAAAAACTTTCATTTGATTTATTATTACACAGTACGTACAGTATGTTAAACGTTACTTTAATTTTCTATTTAGCTTGGAGCTGATTGATTACTGACCTCTTTTTAGTTGTAACCCGGGTTTAAATACAGATAAATAAATAGACATACACATCCTACTAATATTATAAACGCGAAAGTTTGTAAGTATGGATGGATGTTTCTTACTCTTTCACAACTAAACCGCTGAATTAATTTTCATGAAATTTGGTACGGATATAGTTCAAGACCCGGAGTCAAACATAGGCTACCTTTTGACGCAGGCGGAGCTGCGGGAAACAGCTAGTACATACATATTATCATGTATGTACTAGCTGTTGCCGGAAAATCGATTACACATCGAATAATAATAGATTCTTTGATAGTTGAAAATATAATCTAAGGATAGTGATCATATATCGATAGTATCGATATTGATACTATCGATAATATATTTCTGTAAGTACAATATTTTTTTCTGTATCAGTTGAATGACGATGATTTGTGTTATGCCCGCTGTACATCCCGCCGCCGAGTTCCGGTATATCTGTATAATACCGGTGCCTGACATGCTTGGTATTATTGTTAATCAATTAATCGATTATTTTTCATACATTTTCAAAAATCCATACTACAGATATATCGATACTATTGATACATAATCGATTAATAACCATTGATATAAACGATTACTTATGCCAAACCCATTTCAATAATCGACTAATTGTTTGGTATTGCAGTTAATAATCGATTATTTTCGATTAATTGTCAAAAATCGATTAAATTTATTATATCAATACTTTCGATACCCTAGATTATTTAAAAAAAAACCCAAATTCGATTAATCGATTATCCGGCAACAACACCCTACGGGGTACCAACTACCCAAAGGCCATATTTAGAGTGTTGGTGGGCGTAAAGTGGAAATGGAATCAAAATAGTGATAGGTTGCTAGTCGCATCGCCTACGGATAGGTATGGTTCTTCGATTTTCGCCCACTCCCTTGGCCGGCTAATATGGTCTGGGCGGGAAGAGAAGCAGGTTGTACATTCCACGTATTTATTTTTACACTCCCAGACCAGCAATAAAGAAATAAGATGTTAAAGACAGACAAAATTGTCAGAAAAAGTCAAAATTACAACATCACTCTTTTGGGGTCGGGAGATAAAAAAACAAAATATCTAAATAATAAAAATCGAAACCTCGGGGAATTTGGGATTTTTTAATACACGGCAACATTGAGCACTGAGCGGTACTTCGCGCCATATTTTAGGGTTATATTATTTTCGTGAGTAATTTATGTCCATATTTCGAAATTATACAATACTTATTGATGGTATGTAATACCAGTATCTTTCTTATTTCTTTTAGTATTATTCTTACACAGTTTGACTACGCAAACTGCACATTTTGCGTCTGCTTTTACATTAAATTTTAAATTTATCTAGACATCAAACTCAGTCATCGGTCGCGGCGTGATTGACGCGGGTATGCCGAATTCGGCACGGTTTTAGTTGCCGAATTTTTCTAGTATGCCTACGGTATACGAGTCGAGCGCGCGAGACCAATTATTAATCTAAGCCTGCAATGTCCTTAACAAACTGGAAACAACTAGTGAAAGTATGCTACCCGTTTAAATGGTCTAGACTCTAGACTCTAGTAGGGTACCACAGAGGCGTTATTAAAGATTGATTACATTTGAAATTGTCTCATTATACTATTTCATACGAAAGTTACCTAACCTAATACGTACTATGGAGGTCGCGTTACTTGTGTTCATAAGTCGTCATCGGGTTGGTGAAACCATGAGATCTAAGAATGGGGAAAACCATCCATGTGGTCCGATCGTAGGACAAAGTGGTCTAAGAATATGATAGTTTCAATAGTCAAATGGATAAATCGGCAAAAATGTTTTTTGTAATCTGAACGGTAGGAGATAGGCAGAAGGACCACGGTAAACCCATTTTAAAAGTGGATGAAAAACCAATTTTTTTAGCAAGATCGTAACTAGGTTATTATTGTCGTCGTTTATCTTTGATGTCACGACAAATATTGCATTTTTTTTAAATTTGGGAGGATTTTTTTTAGTTTTGAATTTATAAGCAAATAATACCTATAATGAAACTTTTAAAATAAATAAATGAACTTACAACTAAGGATGCCGAAAACCGAGCGTAGGAAAAAAAGTAGGAAACCGGACCCTGGTCTCCGAAACAATCATCCGAAGATGCAACCGGGAAGGCGCTTAGATAAGTAGTATTGAAACTTTATAAAACACATGTGTAGTGTAGCCGCGGGCTTGCTATAAAATAATATTCTACGTTATCAAATAAATACAAAAAGTCATGAAATCAAATAGAAGTCCGATATCAACGACGGTGACAAGTTCATTTTTTATTTATTATTTTATTGAAACTTTATTGTACCATAAGTAAACATACTTATACAATACTTAGGCGGACTTAATGCTAAAAGCATTTATATATTTTTTTCAGGAAGAATCTGCAAACTCTGCTGGGATTGCTGTGTGTGAGGAGTTGAATAAAGAGAGTAGTCCGCCAGTGACTTATCAAAAGTCATCAAAGAGAAAAAGGATAAGAATTGAATCAACATCTTCGGACTCGTCAGAGAGCAAAAGTGACGGGACGAAAGTAAAACCCATTATAATCAAGAAAAAAAAGAGTAGCACAAGACGCAAATGGCATAGTGCTAATTATAATAAACATTTCTATTGTAAATTATGCAATAAGTCATATGTGAAAAAAAATTATTTATTGAAACATTTTGCAAGTGTTCATTCCACATGCTTTAAAAAGTATAAATATATTTTGAACTCGTTATGTAAAGTAAACATTGAAAAAGTCGATAGTAAACCAAATTTTACTGGTGTCAATAATGCAGTAGTTTTAAGTAAAGACAAAGTTGTGGTCAATGATCACAGTAGTAAATATTATATTGTGTACACTTCAAAAAGTCAAAATTTGCCTTCAAATGAATTTCAGGCCAGAACTAATATAAATGAAATCTCAGATTTTTCCGATGATGCAGAGTACTCAGTATCAAAAAAGAAACGAAATAAAAGACTGCGATTGCTTTCTAGCGATACAGTCGTTATAGAAAAAAAAGACGACAATGATAAAATGTCATCTGAGGCTGAAGACCCTATAAATAATGGGCTGAAAAATAATAAAAGGCAATGTGAAATAATTACTGAATTCATTAACTTAGATTCGGACTCTGAAGCAGAAACTGAAACTGCTTCTGAAAATAAAAATGCAGATAGTATAAACGAAGATAATGAAAATAAATTGATACGCAATGTCATAGACGTTTGTCATAGTAAATATATAAGAAACATTGCCATTGAAAAAACCAAAAGGCCCAATTATGCTCACATAGAAACTCAGCTCATGCACAAAGTATTAAATTTGGGACGAAAAATAATTAACAGGCAAGGTCTAAATTGTACGGGTCTCTTAAGGTTTTTAGAGTATAGAAATCTTGGGGTCATATGGTTACCAAAAACTTGTCATACTTTTAGTGGTCCTCCTGTCAGGATAAGTATGACTACATCGAAGAAAGACCATCAGAGACCCGAAGACAGTGAAGTGGGATGGGTAAAAATCCCATGTACTTTTAACATGTTTAAGATTGATAGTAATTCGGGCGAAAAATTGATTCCAGCAAAAGAACCGAACGAGAAAGATTCGAGCGTTGGTTTACATTTGCGAAATGGTTCTAGTGATATTGTTTTAAATATAAAAACATCCAAAGAAAATAATACCGTAACATGTAAAATTCAAAACGAAAAAATAGTAAATATTCCTCAAGAGCATGTTTCTCCTTGGCAAGCAATATCAGATCAAGCTTGTCTATATAAGTTTGAGGATACAACTTCTGGTGGAAAGATACTAAATAAAAATCCTGTTGCAAATCCAAAACAATTACCTAAAAAGGTAGTGCATTACGAAAACAAACCAAACAAAAGCGTTTTGGAAAAAGATGTGGGATCAGAATTGCAACCTGAAATTAATGATCAGGAAACATTATTGTTCACGGAACCAGTCGAAGCCGAAAACGATTTGACTGGTATGCCAATCATTACCTCAACAACATCGCTAGCTTCCGATTATCATCCATTTGATAATGTCATCAATGGAAATAATTCTGAATCTTTAAGCGCAGAATCCGCTAATTCTAATCTTATAGGAACAACTGAATCTGTACCAAGAATAAAAGTAAAGCCTGTATCAGAACTTATGCCTGAAAATATATCCACTTCAAATAATCTACTGCTTAATCAGAATAATATAAGCCATTATGATCAACGTTTACCAAATATGACACAATTCATTCAACAAATGCCATATCAAAACGTTGCCCCATCTGTATCAATAATTCAAATGCCTGTCACAGCCGTTGACAATGTTGTACCAGAAAACCAAAAAAGAAGTTCTGAATTCTTTATTCTAGATACATTTGAAATGCCAAATACAAGGACTACTTCCCCTTTCCAATATCTGAAAACTTTACTGGAAATTCATGGTATAAAATTAATAGAGCACATGGATTCAAATCATTTTCACAGTCTTATAAAATTTAAGGTGCTTTTTAAACAAGAGGCTGTTAAACCTATTGTTTTGTGTTTGTCATTGCATTGTAATGCAAATAGATTTTACATCGGTATTAAAGACAGCAGTAATATTAACATATATGTGCAAAATCTCTCTTCAAACTGGCAGTGGGAGATAATAAAGATTTTTCAAGGTGATGTTTGTAATAAGATTTATCAAACTGCACTTAAAATAGGCTTGGAGGTTCATGACATCTCCAAAAAATTTTTGTGTCTAGTAAAATCAATTAAAATTAAGAAAATAGATGTTTGATGATGTATTATTTTTTAAATGCAGTTTGTTAAGTAGTGTCGTATTGTTGATTTTTTCTACTCTTGTGTATTTTTAATTTAAAAAGATATCAAGGGCATGATACAGGTTGTTTCTGGTATGTTATCATATCGTCATGTATGTTTGTTACTGTGTTAATCGTAAATCTCAAGGTACATTATGTACATATGCAGGGTTATTTGTAAAACATGAATAACCTCGCAGGCCTAGATACCTACCAAAATATCGGACAACGTTTGTTCTACGACTTTTGATAATTCGTTTGTTTTCACTTTCATACAAAAATAAATATTAACTTTAAATTCCGCGTGAATGTTAATAACTCTACGCGCAATACTATTATTACCTACTTGTTAAATTGTTAGCTAGCAGTCGCGCGCGATCGGCGCGTCGTCGTTTCGTTTATGAATGAAACATAGACTTAAAATTTTCACGACAATACATTAAAAACTTAATTGTTTTAAATGTACTGACCTATATGGAAACTCATAGAACAAATGTTGTTGGATATATTCTAAGCTATCTAGGCCTGTAAGGTTATTGAAGGGACAAATAACCCTGTATATATCAGAATATAGTAAGTAAATAAAGATTAAATATTACGAATCATGTGACGTAGATTAGATTGTACCTTCCGCAACCACAAAAAGTCTGAAATTCAATTACACCTAAAAACGTTTAAAATAGTTATTTAATTTAATGTAATGATCATTCATCAGTTTTTAACTTTTTTTCTGCGATAATATTAATTGCAGCATTCTGCGTCACACTGGCCACACCTAATTCTGGCACCGCACTTTGCTGTTCGCCTATTATAGACGAATAGCCTAGTGTGGTGCTGGCACAAGGTTATGATTCTCATACTTAGGACTAGTTTAAAAGGTTCCAGTGCTGGCAATCCAGTAGCATTTATGGACACGAAATTTACCCACACACACAAACAATTTCGTGGCTATGAGCGCGTCTACATATACAAATTCACTATTGGATTGCCAACACCGTCCGTGTAAACGAGAGCCCTTATAATATTTTTTTTCTTTACTACTTATTTCGAATTCTAAATTCGTCCCTACTGTAACCAGTGTTTTACAAAACACGTTAACATAAACATTATCTTAGGTTCTATTCCGTTCTAAAATGCTTTTATATCGTGTATATTTCTTTTATAGTTGGAGAATGTAAATATATTTTTTTACCTTTATTATTTAGAGACTAAACTTCACATATTACTATACTAGTATTCATATTATATATTTTGCAGCCCGGCTGCGGCTGGCAACCACTATGGCGTAAATTTATTAAGTATTGAAGTTCATTGCATTGATGTTGCATTTGTTTAATAATGTGCATTATTTTTTTACATTTTTGCACTCGAGTTACACCATTTTTTTGCGACACTGTCATGGGGAATTAACATATTATAAGATTAAAGTATAATTTTTTTTTGGAAAATATGTAACAACTACTAAACACCTCTAAAGTCAATCAAACTGTCATTTATTTGGTCCTACATTTATTCAGTGAATGAATGAATTTACTCCTGCTTTATATGTAACCTTATGATAGTTTACGGGTTTTTCTATCATCGCACATTACAAATCTGTAATAATCGCAATACAAACTGTAAGGCGACATCTCGCTTACTCACTGATAATGAGATGGTAAGGCCCAAGGAATCCAAAAATGATGGTACCTTATTAGAATTTGTATTATTGATGTTAAGAAAAATTTATCAAGTTCATTACACGTCTATCTAAAATACCGATCCTCCATTGTACTTTAGTTTTTCCATGCGTATGTAATTTTTTTTTTTCTTTATTACAATAAAGATATTTCAAACAAACAAACCGAGTGTGATGATGTGTAATTTTGTTTGGTCTCCTGGTTAAGTAATTTTCCAACTAAGGATACCTTTTTTGTAAATATAGTTTTGCCGGTTTAAATTTATCGGAAACTTTTGAATTGCCACTTGTAGTTGCTACCAATGTTGTTAACTTTTCATAGAGAAGTATTATGTTTTATAGGTTATATATGTTACAATAAGTGTGATTATTTGAAAATAATTGATAAAAAATTAGAGGAAACGTAAGTAATTAATATTACTGGTTATTTTATTAGTATTAATTGCAAAAGGTCTGCTACAAGTCTGTTGCAAGTCTGTAAGGATCGTAGCAAATAAAAATCCGTAGTCTCTGCCTACCCCTGCGGGAAAAAGGCGTGATGGTATGTATGTATTAGCTGCAAAAAGATTAATTTTACTTTCTTATCAAATGAAGCAAATCATGACAGGAGTATATTAAATGATAAATAATTATTTTCAAATAATCTCACTTACCTGGACATGTATATTTAAAAATATATAACATGTATTATTAGACAAGTGTTTTATTTGTATTTAGATTATTATGTACATCAACCCAGAGTCCATATAGTTTCAACATCCGCCAATACTTCTTCTGGAGGGGAATGCTTGTGAAACATAAAATAACCTTGTATTTGCGCCGGACTGACATCCCTCTTCTTCTGGAGAACACTGAAAGCATACAATTTATATAATGCTAAATGTGCTTAACCCTTTCAACGCCACGGTCTTCTGATTAATCAATTTCGTGCCAGAGCGCCGCCAAAGGGAAATTTGTTCGGTTGCATGAATGGAGTCACTGGACGATGGGTCCAAAACGACTAAAATTTCACGGTGTATAACGTAAAGCGAAACTTAAATGCCTTTTATATTAGGGAAATCCTATGTATAATTTTAGTACATCTGATCGCATAAATTAAGTAATTTTTCGAAAAAAAAAAGTGCATAGATAATATTAAGTTCACAACACTATATTGTCATAACATGAAATGAATCTCGTACGTTAATGTCTGATCTATAAGACAGGAAGTGACGTCAGAGGCGATAGATGTATCTGGAATAAATTATTTAGTGTTGTGAAATGTAGGTGTCTGTAAAAAAATACTTTCAAACATTTTATATTTGTGTAACTGTCAGTCGATACCTTACCTTGCAGTAATTAATAATATTGTCTAATAATTAATATAAAAATGAGTACCGTGGCAGAAAACTGGACAAGTCCGAGACGGACTTGTCCACCGAGGGTGTTGTACGTAGGATCATTATAAAATTTCAGAAATCAAATTCAAGCTTTTTCTGAAATTCAGCTTCAAACACTTATAATCTTACTTGTACTGTATGGATGGATATTTGTAAAGAAAATATATTTTGCAATGTGCACATAGAGCCCTTTAATTAATATGATATCAAATTTAAACTAGTAGCTTCAATTTGAAATTTCCACTCTCTATGAAAATATGTACAGACCCCCTATTTTTTTTTAGATTCAATTAAATGTATAGTTTTGAGATTTTTCTTGTATTTGAGGCCTATGATGATGTTACTTGGCAAACATACTCGTAGGTACTTCTAAGGCAACGGGTAGTAGGTACCTTATGAGTTTTGATTCCCCTGAGATTGTCGATATATGCGTTTTTACGTAAACGTAGATGTTTGATTTTTTTACAACTTCATCGGACAGAATGAATGGACTAGAATACGGTTAAAATTTCAACTCAATATCTCCACGCAGTCCCGAAATAAACGGCCTTCACAGACAGACAGACGGACAACAGTGTGATTTTGTAAGAGTACCGTTTTTAGGGTTCCACCCCCAAAGGACAAAACGGACCCTATTACTTACTTCGTTGTCTGTTTGTCACCAGCTGTATGTCATGAACGGTGATAGTTACGACAGTTGAAATTTACACATGATGAACTTCTGTTGCCGTAATAACAAAAAATACTTAAAAAAAACAGAATAAAATGAATATGGGGTTTCTCATACAACAAATATAACATTTTTGCTGGATATTGATAACGGCAATAGATAAGACGCTTGAAATATTCACTATAAAAAGAAATAAATATTTAAAATAGATAATGCTACGGAACCATTCGTGCGCAAGTCCGACTCGTACTTGACTGGTTTTATTTCCTTTTAAGATACGGAACCCTAAAACTAATTTTTAGGGTTCCGTATATTTACTTTCTTATAAATCTGTTTTATTGGACTTAATTATTTAGCCCTGAAAGTATTTGTATTAAATGATACTTAGTTATGCCACTCGGTCGCGCACCGGCTTGTTGTTTAGGATCTCTTGCGTGCGGTGCGTGCCACTGTTGTCTAACAACACTGTTTATAAAATTTCTTAAAACCTGTACATACCTTGTTGCAAATGTTCTAGCGTGATCCGCCGCTTTATCTCCTTTGTAAAATCTCAAAAACATGAGTTCTACTTGTTCTTGATCACAATATCCCACATATTCTTTCATATCGACACGCCCGGGCCGAATCAATGCCGGATCTAACCTGTAAAAATAAATAAGTCAGTTGCAAAACTTCTACATATTTGTTAAGAACATTTTAGCATTGGTCGGGGCTTGAATTGTTATTGACGGTACATCAGAATATAGAAGTAGTAGGAGGGTAGCATGCAAAATTAGCGTATGTACCTTTCTAAATAATTTGTTGTCATGAACACTATTCGTGCTTCTGTAGACGCCACTCCATCTAAACAGTTTAGTAGTCCACTGAAAGTCACTCTATTAAGGCCCTCAAAAGCAGCTTTCTGTTTAGAGGTATCTTCCCGTGAAACGAACGCCGCATCTATATCTTCCAATAGTACTATCGACTGCTGAGGTGCAACACTGAAAATATAGATAATAATTATAATATTAAAAATTTAATGCCTTTGCTTTCGTAACAATATGGATTCTACTACTCCCTCCGGAAGTTAAAGGATTGAAATAAAAAAATATGATGAGACATTAGAAGCTGTGGAAATTATGATATAACGACTTAAAATAAATGTATAGTTCGGTAGGCCACGTGCAGTAAGAGGCAACGTGAAAATAAAATATCTCGCAAAACTATGATCCCGACGACGCGACGCTAGACTAGCAAGTTCTTATTAGTAAAAAACTATCCGACAGCAGAAGATAGACAAACTATATGACATTAAACTTGGAATTTCCTTCCTTCTATTTTGACCTATCCAGTGACAGACATACAAACAGATCAAACACATAAACCTTTTTTAGATTCAGCGCAATTGGGCAAAGAGAGAATCGTTTGAGAAGAATCTTATAGAAAGTTTTTGTTAAAAAGATTGTGATATTTAACATTAAACATAAGAAGTAAAAATAAACCTAATTACAATGTTTTAAAATTGATTAATATCTGCTCTCCTCTCCGAGTCGGTCTATGTGAAAGGACTTCTAAATCGATTTAGCTATAAAAGGGAGATAGAGCGAGTTAAATTAAAATAAATTGATTGCCTGAGAAGATGGTTCAGCCTGTCGTCTGTGAGACCTCTTTCAGATAGATTGAGAACACATATGTTGTACTCTAATTCACCTGCTAACGCCATTATGTATGATGATTTGCCACATCCTGGCGGACCATACAGTAGATAACCTGAAAAAAAGAAACATTTTTTGGTTGGAATTGGAACCTATACTGTTTTGAGATTGGCAGTTCACCCTACAAGTACCGTCAGAACTGCCGGATCAAAATATGATGTGATAGGTGGCGCCTTTAGGAGTGCAGCGTGAAGAATGTGCGGTCAGACAACTTGTCGTGGAATAATGTCTCGTGTGAAGAATAGCTGGGTTTGCCTTTCATAACAATTACAGTTTGTATTCTATACACCCTTGTATTACGATTTCTTATTAGTCATAATATTCGTATGTAGATGGCGCTAAGTAACTTTTGACCTCAGGCATTATCTAGTCAGAGTATCGAAATATCTAGGGTATCAAATTATGAGTCATATCATAAATCAGCAGGCATTCAGTGCAAACTTTTCGCTTTTTTACATGACTGATAAATTGGATAAATAATAACTCATAAGAACGATATTTTGTACCACTACTATAATATTTATTAATTCGCCTTACAACTATTATTACAGGCAGATCCCAATTCAATAGCTGCAATACAAATATGCTGTCGTATATATGTACTTATAAATATTAAATTCCTAAAGACAGGATCTATAATCAATTAATCATATTAATTCATAAAAAGGGAGACAAAGGAGAAATATCAAATTTTAGACCAATAAGCATCGTGTCTAACTTATACAAAGTTTTTTCAAAAATGTTATTAGCCAGGCTTATATCTTTACTTGACACCAATCAACCAAAAGAACAGGCGGAATTTCGTAGTAACTACTCAACTATATATTATATACATGTCCTTAGACAAATATTGCAAAAGTATAAAGAATATTATTAAACATATTACTTGGGATTTGTTGTACATATATACGTGCTATGTATGGTTTGAAGACCAGAGATAGTTGTATACCGATTTTCAAACAATATAAAATACTGTCATTTCCTTCACTATACATATATGAAATGGCTACATTTGTTAGACTGAATTTAGGATTGTTTGTAAAGTTATCAACACTGAAAAAGAATACGACACGGTCCCTTCACAGGCACACATTATGCAATCAAAAATTAAATTTTAAATTAGTCAAGAAAAATGTTCTGGGTATGGCGGTAAGAATTTATAATAAGCTACCAAATGACTTAAAGGATTTAAATACTTATCTGTTTAAGGAGCAACTTCTACAGAAATTAATTGACAAATGTTACTACAGCGTTAATGAATTTTTTAATGACAATTTATAAGTAATGACATCACTATTGCATAATAAACTATATGACATGTTTATTAATCGCCTATAATCACCTTAATTATTTTATTGTTTGTGCAATGAAATATATATTTTTGACTTTAAATTTGGAATTGTTTTGGCTGTGAGCCTGTAACCATATTAGTATGAAATACTTATTTGTATGCTGTGCAATAATAGCAAAACATAGTGCGTCTTGTACTCTGTAAAACATCTTATTATGTACCTATGTTTAACAAATAAATAAATGATTGATTGATTGATACATACATAAATATCTATGAGAGAAGTACAGCCCAAGTTTGTCTATAAAGAACAGGAGAAGAATTTCCCATTGTGAGGTGTCCGACAAGGGGACCCTATTTCACCGAAGTTGTTTACAGCAGTTCTAGAAATGATATTCAGAAACTTGGATTGGGAAAATGATGGAATGGACATCTACGTTTTGCAGACCACCTAATCCTATTCTCGGAATGTTCAATAAGACTAGAACAAATGTTGCAAGAACTCTCTGAACAAAGTGCAAGAGCTGGCTTATCAATGAACACAACAAAAACAAAAATAATGACAAATGGTTTACACGCACATAACAAAAACATTAATGAGGAAATAATTGAATATGTAGAGGAATACATTTACTTAGGTCAACTAATATCGCCAACGGACACCATGAAAAAAGAAATAGATAGAAGGATAGCTAACACATGGAAGAGGTAATATAAAAGCAGAGATATGCCCATTATAGACAAAAGAAAAGTATACAACATATGCATCTTGCAAAGCCTGACGTATAATTGTCAAATATGAACCCTCACTGATAAACAAACCCAAAAAATCAATGTCTGCCAAAATAGTTTGGAAAGAAGCATCGTTGGGGTAAGGAGAAAAGATTAAACCATATCAAGGGGAATAACTAAATTTAAAGACGCGAAAAAGACATACAAGACCTTGACATGGAAATGGGCTGGGTTAACATATGGTTAAGAGAAAGAAGAGAGAAATGGACAAAATTAGTAATGGAATGGTACCCAAGAGATGGGAAAAGGAGTCAGGGCCGCCATATTTTATGCTGGGAGAATGACATTAAAAGAACTGCAGGACGAGCATGGATCAGAGTGGCGAAAGACTGTGAAGCATGGAAAGCATTGGAGGAGGCCTACAAGCTGTTCAAGCAACTAGTGAATAATAAAAGCTTATTTTATTTATACACCATGAAATTTTAGTCGTTTTGGACCCATCGTCCATTTCCCCAATTTGGACTTCCCATAGTAAGTTAGGTCACGTGATGAGACATTTTGTATGGGGGGGGTCCAAAAATTTACTCCATATTTCAACCCATGTATCTTGGGGAAAGTTGTTCAGTTGCATGGATGGAGTCACTGGACGATGGGTCCAAAACGACTAAAATTTCACAGTGTATAAAAATATTTACCTCTTCTATAAGGTATTCCTCGGTCTATATACCATTGAGGGCTATTGATAAAATCTAGACAGTCTGCTAAAATGCGTTCTCCTACGCCTGCACGGAGTACCACACTGTGTAGAGGCCTTCGCTTTCGTGGGTGGCCAAAAGGACGCCATTCAGACCCCATAGCTGTGTACATCACTGTCATGCCTTCATGTTGTTTCAATGCCATAGTTCTTGCTAAAACATTCCAAATAGAAGACAGAAAATGCCATAAGCAATCACAGACAATACATAAAGATCTTTTGTTAAGGATTGCCATACAATGGTATGACTGCCAGTCCACCCAGGAGCCTTATTTTTAAAAGTATGACTCACCTAAAGTTGCTGAGTCAAATGAAAATCGTTCGAAACAGCAGTCTTGCGTGAGTCATGCTTTTAAAAATAGGGCTTCATTATTAAATGAAAAAAATATTTCAAAATACAATGAGGAGTTTCAGAGCAGGTGGTACATAATACATATGTTTCATCATTGAATATGAAAGTAAGGAGATTTGATATAGATTTGGTGTGACATGATAGCCTCCTGATATTGATCCTCACAATCTACCATTAGGAAATTTTTCACTCTGCATAAGAGCACTTAATTGATAATCACCTGCATGAAACACCTTTTTGGAAATCTGCTAACTAGGCTGAGTCATCAAGCATATTCCTCAACACAGTATAAATAGCAGAAAATTATATTAAAATAAATTACCTTCTTCTAAAATATTATAATATATTTGTTTGTTCCGACCAAATGAAGTCAAAGTTACTGTCTCCCAAGGAACACCCATGTGCAAGTCTAATGTGTGCTGTTCACGTGTCCGATCAACTTTAATCCAACTTCCGGCATATCTGTAACGATAAGTAAGTAAAAATACTTTATTGCACCATAGAAAATAACATATAATGATATATTGTCTGAAAAAAGATGTATGATTGGCGGCCTCAAGTAATATGTATAATAATAAAAATCTTAATATTTTATTGTAAAATATTACTTAAATTAATAAATAAAATAAAAAAAATTGCATTCAATTGTTGCATGTGTGTTTCCCAGCACTGATTATGTCAAAAAGGATTTGGAAAAAAAAATATTAAATTTTTCCTATATAAATTCAGAAACTTTTTGGTATGTATAAATACTGGATGTATGTACAATTGATGAGCATTGCCACAATTTACAACATGTAGTTTTATTTAAAAAAGTCCCTAAGTGAGGATTGACTTTCGGTATAGCTTTCAACTCCTTCCACTGTTCTCTGCGTCTCAGGGTCATTTTCAGGTTATCCTACCATCTTAATGTTTTGCGTCCACAACTCATTTTCTTAATTTTTGAAGGCCACTTTGTATAACTATGTACTTTCTACAATTTGGTGCAATAAAGAGTTGTTTATTTATTATTATTTATATAACAAGTATCCAATAGATTATTGAAAATGGTTTGTTGGAGAAATCTGGCACCACCCAGGTGGAGGGACCTTTGTTATTCTCTGTTACATTCTTAATCAAATTTTTGGTTTATCACATCTAGAGCTACAACTTTTGCAGTATTGTAAGCTGGTTGGGTGAATCAGACCACTTGAGTCGATTACTATAAATCAATCTTTCCTAAAATAACAGTTCAGATTAGATAACATCTAACCTAATGTGGCAAGGCATAACATTCCTGAAAATTTGCTTCGTTGCAAATTTATTACACAAGCATTACCTGAAAAAATGCTGCCCAACACTAGGAATAAAATCATATTTTGTTTTAATTTGCCCAGTGTCTTTTTGCAAGAATGAAGTTTCCACACTAAGATGCTGCGTTTGTTGGGCTCCTTTCTGCGTTATCCAATGCAATAACCATTGATACGATTTATCTCGACAAGGAACTTCAAGAGTTATCATACAATGCCTTCTAAATAGGAGTACAGACGTTTGGAAACCTTTGCGTAATATAGCTGCACCGGCACCAATACCGAATAAACCAAATCCCGCACCAAAATATGGATTTTGGGACAGAGATTCTATATAATCAACTATAGTCATGTTTGTACTAGTTAGTCAAGTAGTCAAACAAAAAAATTGTTTACAGTTGAACTATGTACAACTTTTCTCATTTTCTTTCGACTTCCAGCTTCAGCAGTAGTGCGCTCAGCTGATTTTTGTGAACATGTTGTGATGTTCAGAGTTCCATGCTCTGACAGTGACAAATTCATTTTTTTTCTTTCTTTCAATATGGCTCTTAATTTCGTATTTAGCCAGTAAGTAACAAGTAAAATTTTTTTGTAAATTTATTTATTCAAGCAAGTCTAAAGTCATCAGTAGTTAAGTCAAGTCAAGTCGAGTCAAAAGAGTCAGGTTAAGTGAAGTGGTACATAGAAAAACTGTACTTAGCGATTTCGAGGAGCTTTTGGCAACAAGCACGAAAATCACATAAATCGAACACTGTATTACTTCCCAACACTCACGCTTGTTATCGAACACTGCGAATAATAATCCACCATTATTATACACAAACAGTCAAAAAACACAAATATTGCAAAATAAAATACAGCTCCGATACTGCTCTTTTCAGCTTCAGCATTTGACAAATGCCGAATATTTTTTTATTCTATACATCTATGAAATAGCAATGTTTGTTATGCTTAATCAACATCTATTCCCAAAATTTTCAGATTTACTTAATAGAAGACCACAACGTCATAGTCATAAAATAATAACACTAACTTCAAAAACACAATTAAAAAGAGCCAGCCTATTATTATATTATGTATGGCCGTTAGAATTTTTAATAAGTTACCCCGACATTTAGAGAAAGACATTCCTACATTTAAGAATACTTTGACATCCATTTTAATTAATAAGGCCTACTACTCTGTGACTGAATTTTTTATTGACAAAGAACTAATATTAGTAAATTAAGTGTACTTTATTTGATATTTGACATAATAAGTTCTTGCATGTATGATAATAATATTTCTTTATAAAATGTGAATACGCCTAAATAGTGGCAAAACATAGTGATACAATTTAAAAATTGACAACTTATCTATGTTACCTATGTTTAACAAGTTGATTGATTGATTGATCGGTAAGCTATTTATGATTATTTTCGATTAAGTAATAAGCGAGTTGAATTATTTTTAAACGACAAAATCGTTGCCGTTTCCCAAATAGAGTAATTCTATAAAAAATGTTTTTTATCATTTAAAATACCGCGATTGCCTTCCTGGACTATGGTCTGATAATTCTATGAGAAATACTGAATGAAAGATTCTGGAGTAAAGCCAAAAAAATTCTAAATCTATGGGAGAAAGTGCAGATCCCCGTGGAGATCTAGACACGCGGTAGCGTGTCAAGCCAAGTTCAAGTACAGAACTGGCAAGCAGCACCGTGTGTAATACCATTTCGAGCCACTTTTGACCCCCTCATAACTCAAAAACTATTTCACATAAACGTGTCAAATTTGGCTCATATATTGAGACTAGCAAGATACATATGTGCTCCAAATTTCATAAACACATCTCAAACGGTTATTTAGATATTAACGTTCAAAAATCGTCATTCTTATCACTTACTGACCTATAGATCAAAACTCAAACCCAGTTCCAGATGACCTAGAAAGTTCAAATTGGCATGCAGATAGGTAATTAGGTGAATACAAAGGAATGAATCAGAAACTGGTAAATTTTTATCATTTTATTATGATTTTTCACTTAATTGATTATATTAGGATTAAGTGTTATACTTATTAGTGCCTGTATGTAACTGTAATAATGTAAGAATCAGCAATAAGCAATCAAAACTTATAACAGCCGGTTTTTATATGGATTTTAAGGTCTTCACGTGAATATTTTAACGAGTTGAATACCATCCTTATTTTTTTTTAATCCAAATATTTCCGCATTAGTACTTATAACTAAGAGTATAGTCGATCGTATTTATTACGTTATCAACTGGGAGTATTAATTATTGTTTCAATATTTAGCGCACATCAATAGTGTAAGATCATTACTTATAAAAAATTATTAAATAATAGTATGGCATGGGTTTATGGCTAGCTGGATTATTCGGAGATTACTCAAGAAAACAATGGCGTTTACGAAAATATGCCATGTATTCACTTTACACATACGAAAGAAACTTTGAAACAAAGGCAAACGAAACAGATTAAATAAAGTATATGGGAGCGGTGCGCGCTCGACCATCTAGTTTGGCTGCCGCAGGCAAAAAAAGAGAGAGCGCTTTCGCTCCCGGCTAGTGATGTGAATCGAATTAGTGATGGGCTATGTCCATTCAGTTAATATAGCGTGCGGGCAACACTTCCTTGTTAGCTCTTAAAGGGCGCCTGTGTGGTGCTATATTAGGCATTTCGGGACACGGGGCGCAGTACGACGCCGGAGTAGAGGGGTGGGAGCGGTGCCATAAAACCTTGACGCGAACTTGTCCCAGCGAGCAATTGCAGCGGCCTCGGCACCTGCAACTCCTCGTCCCTCCAAGGCCTTAAGCCAACCGCCCCCGCCCGCAGGCGTGGCCCGCGCAGCACCCAATACCGCAAGGTACACGGACCCGCGCAAGGCCACCGCTGAAGAGGCGTCTAACATAGCCTTAGAGGTCCTGGACTCTATGGCGTCAGTCGACTTCAACGTTTTCGAAGAGTTGGGGTACGCCCTCATAGCCACCGGCAACAATTGGATTGCGCGTGCAAAGGTTATGAGGAGGTACCACGATATATCAAGAAGTTGCAGGCGGTCGAGATCCCCGCGCATCTTCTGCCCTCTAGCCATCCGTAATGGATAGTGCAGGTCAGAGGAACAAACCCCGTTCGCTGACCTTGGCATTTTACAATGCCAACGGATCCCACCGCGATCAAAGGACTAAAATTGCTCAGTACCTCACCCAACATCAAGGGGACATCCTCCTAGTGCAGGAGACCTTCTTGAAGCCCTCTCACAGAGACCCAAAAATTGCGAACTACAACATCATTCGCAATGATAGATTAGACAGGCCGAAAGGCGGAACTCTAATCTATCACAAGAGGTCCCTGCACTGTTGCCAATTAGACCCGCCAAGCTTAACGAACATGGAATGCTCAATCCTCCGTTTAGCCATGACCGGCCATTCGCCGATCAACATCGCTTCCATCTACCTCAGCCCTTCCAAATCTCTGCTTGAGAGCGATCTCCGAGCCCTATTCGCCCTGGGAAACGCCACCATCTTGGCTGGCGATTTCAACAGCAAACACACCAGGTGGCATTCGCTAACGAACTCGACAAACGGAGAAACCCTCACGAGACTCGAGGAGTCTCTGGATTTCGACGTTGTAGCACCCCTGGTCCCGACCCGTTATCCAATCATGGACGGCCAAAATCCCAGTGTCTTGGACTTTGCCCTACTAAAGAATATCACCCTTCAAGTGTGTTCTTTAGAGGTGCACCCAGATCTGAGTTCGGACCACAGACCGGTCCTCCTACAACTAGGACAGACTGACAATGGGCGTCCCGCCAATACAAGAACGATTACTGATTGGAAGAAACTCGCAAGAGTGCTCAACCAATCCTCCCCAGACCTGGACGCTATCCCTGACAGGATAACGTCCAGCGAGCAGACAGACTCGGCGATCTCCTCCCTCACCAACCACTTGCAAGCAGCCATTAATGACTGCTCCAGGCAGGTCCCTTCTGTGGATCCGAACCACAGATTCGAACTGCTGGAAGATGTAAGGAGGTTGTTGACGGAGAAAAACGCCGTAACAAGTAAGATTTACTTCATTTTATTATTATTATTATATGAATATCATAGATTTTGAATTAGCTTGATTTGAATGTATCTGCTATTTCTAAACAAACCTCAGTGGTTTTGTGAAATGCATCTTATGTTAATTTGTTTGTATCATTTTTTGGAAAATGTTAAATAAATAAATAAATATAATAAGAGTACATGTTCTCTATCCCACCGATGAAGTCCGTTCCAGATTTCGCTACCTGCAACGTCGAGTTATGGAGCGAATGAAGGAATTAAGAGACGAACGGGTGGGGTGAATTCCTCTCTGAACTCAAACCGTCACATGTCACTTACTGGCGTGTGGCGCGAAGTCTGAAGTGCGATCAGATAGCTTCAACTCCTAATAGACCAGACGGCTCCATCGCCTTTGATGATGACGAAAAAGCTGAATGCCTTGCAGACAGCCTGGAGAGCCAATGCTCTCCTAGTCGTGAGCCAGTAGACCCCGAACATGTAAAACGTACGGAAACGCATGTAGAGAGCATAGCCGCTTCTGCATCGAGTCCACCCGTTATCGCACTCCCGCCCACTACGATTGACGAGGTACAATCGATAATAAAGTCCCTAAAACCCCGTAAAGCTGCCGGACCTGACGGGATATCCAATGGCTTACTTAAATGCCTCCCTCAGACCCTACTACTGCTGCTAGTAAGCATCTTCAATGCTTGCTTAGCAAATTGCACGTTCCCAGACGCCTGGAAACAAGCAACAGTAAGAGGCATCCCCAAACCAGGTAAAGACCTGAAAAAACCCGTCCTCATATCGGCCAATCAGTCTTCTGAGCTGCATTGGTAAGATATACGAGAGAATCATTTCAGCCAGACTCAAGGATTACATTGAATCCATGAAGCTGATTCCCTACGAGCAAATAGGCTTTCGCGCTAAACACTCTTGCGTGAACCAATTGCACCGCCTAACCGAACACATCCTAGGCAACCGCCCTCGCGGAAGACCCACAGGAGCACTCTTCTTCGATGTAGCGAAAGCTTTCGACAAAGTTTGGCATGTTGGCTTGATAGCCAAATTAGCCGTAATGGGCCTGTCGGATAGTCTCGTGCGCATCGTACGGGACTTCCTGTCGAATAGATCCTTCCGGTACAAAGTTGAGGGTACGCTCTCTAGTCCCGGACCCCTAAGAGCCGGAGTCCCGCAAGGCTCCGTGCTTTCCCCGACCCTATACTCGTTATACACCAACGATGTACCCCGCACCCCGCACGTGGAGTTCGCTCTATTCGCTGACGACACTGCGCTGTACACGTCCAGTCATGGAAAAGACATAATTTCCAAACGACTGCAACAAGCAGTCGATGCCCTCGGAGCTTGGTTCAGGAAGTGGCGCATCGAGGTTAATCCGGAAAAGAGCTCAGCAGTGTTCTTTTCCAAAGATTTATACGGTGCAACACGTCCACCAGCATAGAGTATGGTCTCGCTCTTAAAAACGATATCTATGTTTGGTAAACCCATTCCATGGGTGAAGCAAACAAAGTATCTGGGCGTTATCTTTGACAGCAAGATGACTTTTGGAGCACACATCCAAAGAGTTCGCAACAGAGCTGCATTCTATCTAGGCAGACTCTCTCCCATGATCAGCAACGTAAAATTGTCGCTTAGAAATAAGCTGACACTTTACAAGCTAGCCATCCGCCCTGTCATGACATATGTGAGCGTGATCTTCCCACATGCAGCTCCATGAGCTTCCATCCATATCGAGATATCTCAAAGAAACGTCTCAACGTTACTTTGAGAAATGTCCAACCCATCCGAACCTGTTAGTTGTGCGGGCTGAAAAAATGTCCCTCTGCGGCACATACGCCCGAGGAATGTTCTTTTTGACCCTGACGATCCCATTACGGTGGCGAACCTTCCCTTCGAAAACTCCTCGACTCAACGGAGTCCGGGGTTTTCCATAGGAACATAACCGCACCCGCCGGCGAGTGCGACGTAGTAGGAACAGTAGATAGTTTACCAGGTACCGGAATGTACCAGGGCGCTTCACGCCACCGATAGGTTCTCAGTAGGCCCTTCAGGCACAATAGTGTCGGCCCTTATGGCATTGAGCGTTTGCTATCGCTCGCGAGTTTGCATTGTTCGCTTGATCAAAGGCAAAGCCCATGGCCGAAGTTCGTCCCAACTGGGAGCCCATTGTGCATTTGCCGAAAAGGCTGAGTGGTTAATAGCCCTCGCCTCAAACTTTCCCGCTGTAAATTTAAAAGCTCACAGGAGCTAATATTGTAGGACCGTTCAAAAAAAAAAAAAAAATTGTCCAAGCTAGTGGCAGCCGCGCTCATAAGCGCGAGCGGCGTCTTGGTGTCCGATTGTCTCCCGATATCTGACCTATAAGGTTGCTATTTATGCTACGAAATACATAGGTTTTCTTAAAAAATACTTATATATTTGTGGTTATATTATTATTACAATTCTTTTAGTAAGTACGTATAGTATAGGCAATAGTTTAAATCAAAAATTAATAATAAAAAAGACAATTATACCCCTAAACGTAGGAAAATAGAGTAGTTTAACAAAAACCATTTGGTATTAATTTTGATATGAATAAGTACCTACTAATCTATATGTATAAAAATCACTTTTCGTTGTAATTTTATAACTCAAGAACGGGCTCACCTATCCAAACCAAATGTTTAGGCTTTGTTCGGACTATTTAGTAGATGGTTTATGTAAAGTTTGCACAAAATCGGTCGAGCGGTTCTTCATTTATCATTTTTTACGTAGCGAAGCACGTACCCGGTCGCTAGTAATTTTATGTATAAAAAGTAATGATTTACCATCAAAAACATAAATGTGAAAAGAGAGCCAAGTTCAATATTATGATATATGCCTTGGTTGTTGACTTCAACGTCAAAAGAATTGAGATATAAATGGGTGCCAAGTTCGATGGTCAGTCCTGATATTTATTTATAATAACATAAAATATATTTTCTTCTTATAACTTAGGATAATGATATTGTAACCTAACGTAGCCTGACTTGGCTAATTTTCACATACGAATTATGTTATAGCCTTCGCAAGTTACTAAACCTGTTACTTGTCAATTCTTATTTTATTATTCCGAAAATTTGGCTTGCTGGTAGACACATAATAATAACAACATAATAATAATAACATAATAATTCGTATATGAGAACTAGCCAAGTTAGGCTATGTTAGGCTCAACAACCAAGGCATATATCATAATATTGAACTTTGCTCTCATTTAACATTTATGTTTTTGAGATGATACCTCAATACCATCTTTGTTCTCACTAGTTTCTTTCGCAGTTCCTTTGAAGGAACTACACTGAGACACACTTGTATTCTTAAACATAACATAACACGTCCACTCAAACTCATTGGAGAAAGCCTTATGGAAGTCCTCGAACTTTCTTTGAAAACGACATTCTTAGTTGGTTACTTGAGTAAAGTAAACTCCAATGAATTGAGTTGTTGAGTCTCAGTTTATAATAACAGTTTTAAACACAAAAAATTAAAATTACAAATAAAAAGAGTAAAAAGTAAAATAAAGTAAGTAGATACCTAGGCCAAAAGTGGCAAACATTCAAAAATCCCTCATTTGTACGGGAGGTCTAAAAAAATATGTGTATTTTTTATTGTAAGTGATATAGTTTCACGTACTAAACACACAATAAAAAATTGCCGGTGCTTATAAATTCTGCGAACGAGGTTGGCTCGCTGAGGAGCTAGAGTTCTTCAATAGTACCTACTAGTGTTGACAACATGCGTCGATGTACGCCAAGATATCTCCACCTTGTAGGTATGTTTATAAAATCGTCTATTATTCTTTTTATTAGTTAGTTACATTACCCTTATTGCGCAATAAAAAGCTTGGGATGTGAACGTGCGGGTCACGCGACCCCTATCGCTTGTGTGGCAGGACGAGAAGGGCCGTCACGTCATGAACGCTCTTTATCTAAAATTCGCTCTTTAATTGATGTTTGATTTACCAGACCAATGAGTACTTACGCGTATTTGTGATATTACTCCTCTTCGTCGAAGCGTGTTTCCCAGTTGCGTTCTCAGCTTACGTTTCAGAGCCTAGGGTAGGTACGCTGTAAATCATGGTCCTTGATTTGGCGCTACTGATTTTCAATCCTATAGATTGTTTATTAAAGTTGTTTACACAAGAGGTGAAGAACTCTCATAAGAAAGCAGGAGTTGTTTATAAAAATCGGGATTTGTATCCACGATTAACGTGATATTTTTGAGAAGTATAGGTATGAGTATGACTCCGCAAAATTTGCGAGTCCACTGATTTTGGTTCAATATGTAGCTATGAATGATTTCCATGCTACATGCCTGTAAAGGCTGAACGATTTTTATGCGACTCGCCGGTTTTGGGAGGGTCATACTTCCGAAAATAACACTCCATCGTGTTAGTCAAGTTCTATTAGAAACGTTTATGAAATTGCATTTGGGGTATATATTTTTATGTTGCTACCTATGTACCTACTCTACTAACCTAAGCCATCAGTTTATCGGATAAATAAAAAATTGTTGTGTGTTTATTGCATTTAATTTCAGTAAGGTCACGACTTCGCCCCTGCAGTTATTGAATGGGAAGAATGCAAAAAATTACGGAGAATTTAGTTTTTATTCTGATTCTTAGTTATAATAGTGTAGTAGGAGTAAAGATGAGGAATAAATTTGTTTACGAGAAGGAAATTTCGGAGCATTGCGTGCGCAGGGTGATGCCCTCGGTGTTCCTTGGCAGGCATGTGGTGGACGCATACTCGCAAATACTTTATTTCTCGAAGGTGGATTTACCCTACAGTTGCTATGTTAGCGTGAGGTAACGAACAACACAGTTCATAAATCATCATTGGTTTTCTTACCATTTTTACCCGACGACGGAATGATTATTTTTTCTTCCGTCGTTCTTTCATGCATTTTAGAAGGTAACTGAGAAACAACATCTTTGTGTACTCATTTCTAGGGCGAGTTTATGTCAGGCAGTCGAACTTCAGTTTTTTTGTTTCCGGTTTAGTCGGGCCGAGAGGCGGTAACGCACAATTCTGACACCAGGGTGTACAATCAACCGATTGACAATGTACTATTGACGAGTAGCTACTCGAAATGATGATGATGATGGACTCCGAAAATGAGCAGGTTAGGTGATGCACTTGGGAAAGCGATATATTTTTCTTGGGATAACGGGAAAACGAGAAATCTTTGTTTATAGAGCACTGTAAACAATTAAATTAATAATGTTACATAATAGTATCGATCGTTAATTTTACTTTCAGAGCCGAATCTGGAAGCAACATAATCTTGGTAGTACAATTGTTGTCCGCCGATGATCTCATTTCATCATGTGCGAAAAACCCCAACCAATTGCTGGTGTACGAGATGGGGGAGACATTTGGTGGCTACTGGGGACCGATACCCCAGAACTTTGTCCAGCAAGACCGCAATTCGACAAAGCGGCCACGACCAGAAATTTACACTATAAAATATACACAAACTCGCTCTAAGTTAGTATGTCTTATTTAAGTACTTCGTCTTCTTCGTCAAGTCGATGTATGATCTTTCTTGTTGGTCTATTTTACTGTTAGTGCAAGTTTTACCCCTTTTATATCAACCGTTTTCGTCGGTTATCTCGACTAATTACTTCAATATCTATTTGAAACCAAATATTTAAGCATAGTATTAATGATGATTGCCGTATAATAACTGTAGAGAACTACAGTAGTTTGGTAAAAATGTGTTTTTTACCCTATGTGCAAGAAAGGCACGCAAACTTTACAAAGTTTTAACATACTTTGAATCAATTAATTAAGTACCTACTTAAAGTTATAACTAACACCAGGGCTACAGGGTAGATTTACCTTAAGTGCTTGTAAATAGTTTGCATCAATTTTTAGAAATCAGTATTTGTTAATCTCATCATGTTTGGCTTCACACGTTGTCGATGGAACTTCATTATTAAGATAAGATAAAAATCAGGCATTTCTCTTCAGAAGCCGTTTAAAAACAAATATATCTACTGTCAATAATTCCTCATCAGAAGTAAATCAAAGGAGTACAGAAAGACCTACGACTCCGAACATCGAGGAACAAAACTATATGACAGTTATGGTTCCATTAGTGAACATTTCTGGAAAATATGTGCCTGGAGAAGATGGTAAAGAAAGCGCATTTGAAAATGAAAACTTTGACATAATTTACGACGTTCTACCTAGGTACGTACTTTTAAATATTAGAAAATATAATAAGTAAACAAAATATATTCATCTAAGTCTTTTAGAGCTATTACTAGTTGCATATAAACGTAGAGTTTTGATGAATACAAATGCTTCACATTTCATTTCTACTTAAGATCAAAATTACCTACGTATATTATTTAAAAAAAGGTAACAACGCCAAAAGTTATATAATACTAGCTTTTTCCCGCAGCTCCGCCTGCGTTAAAAAGTAGCCTATGTTTGACCCCGGGTCTTCAACTATATTCAAACCAAATTTTAATAAAATCCATTCAGCGGTTTGGTCGTAAAAGCGTAACAGACAGACAGACAAACAGAAAGACAGACTTTCGCATTTATAATATTAGTATGGATGGATTATCCATATAAACCATAAAAATGCGCAATTTTGCAGTATTGTTTTTTAATTTAAAAATCGTATTTTTCCTCATGCAGAAATGAAATGAAATGAATTTGTTTATTTTCAATATAGGATATAAATATCACTTATTGACGTCAATTTACTTATATTAAGTTTACCACCACTTCCAAAGCGCAAGTGGAGAAGAAGCGGCGCCACAAACTCCACTGCAGCAATTTCTTCAAAACGTCAATTTACAAATAAGAAAAAACTTTCCTTAATTACCAACAGACGAGGTGAACATTATGTAACAACTATGATGCCGTTAGTTCAGTTCTCTGTGGGAGCCCAGCCAGGAAGCCGGCGATGGGGATATGAAGACTTGATGTCAGGATATTCATTTGGCCAACATTTTAATACTTTCACCCCCGATTATAGGCAAGTATTTTAGGTATATTACAACAAAAATAACTAAAGTAGGTATATGCGCAGCAAGCGTATCCTCACCTTAATATGACGTTACGGTCGTGTGCCAGCAGACAGCTGATCCAAAGATCTGCAGGTATTTTAGTAAACTAGGTACTTCTTCTTCCTAGCGCTTTCGCGATTGCGTCCTCAGCGGTTTGCTTCGGAGCCCAGGGTCCGCTTTACGGATTGCCTATTGGAGCAAGGCGAAAAAATAATCTTCACCTTCATCAATCTCAGCTATAGATGTGAGAACTGAGCAACACAATTTTGCAAGTAGCTCTACGTCATACACATATTTTTGTTTATGTATAGAAGTTTATAATAGGACACAACAGAAGACTGTTATTTCAGACTATAGCTATTTCCGCAGCTGCGCCTGTGTCAAAAAGTTATGTTTGACCCCAGGTCTTCAACTATATTCATACCAAATTTCATCAAAAATCGTTCAGCGGTTTGGCCTTGAAACCGTGACAAACAGAGAGACTTTCGCACATATAATATTTGTGTGGACAGAGATTTCTTCTATTTATATGTCGAAGTCGTGTAATATTTTGTGCTATTTTATTTGTGTGATATTTTCAAATAAGTATATAAATAAAACTAATTATTTACGTTTTCCCACCGCCTTTATTTTCTTTTGGACATAGAAATAAATGATGTTAATAAACAAGTAGTTCTTTTACAATTTATAACTAATACATTATATATCTACAATAGTTAAGAAAAAGGTTCTAGAATGCAGACTTAGTGTACATCAGGCTGATGCAGGTACTTTTAAATTTATCTACACAATTCACTTTCCTATACAAAGAAATAAAAGGTATACATTTGTAGGGAGGTATGCCAGTTTTGTCTTAATTTAAAATTATTTTTAAATTTTAGACTGAAACATCAAAAATACAATGAAAAAATTAATAGAATATTAAAATTCAAGCACAATGTGAGCAAACGCCCGTCTACACACCAAAATAAAACTTTATTTGACGCATTTTGCGACGTTTTGATAAATCAAAATATGTACGTACTTAAATTTCAGTTACAACTTATTGCAATTAAATAAATAGCAATTAATCTAATACATGTCTGATTTCCTTAATTGATTATGTTTTCAGAATTCAGCCCAAACAACATTCCAATTACGTTCCAAGTTAGTGGTTACTTACATATTATTGAAATATAAAACTTATTATTTATAAACTTAATTTTATCTTATACATTTACAGTCGATGACATTACTACCAAAACGGTGGCGGAAACAAAAATAAAAGAAGATAGAGATTGGATAGAAGAGCTAATATCTTCTTACAATAAAACTGGTTCACTCACTACAATAAGCGATGATGAATTACAGCAGGACTTTTCTGAACTGATCAATAAACTTAACTTAAACAATTACAATCAAAGTGGCGAGTACTTACATTCAGCTAATAAATATTTAAGATCTACCTTCCTCAAATATATTTAACCGATTCAGGCGTTACTTTGCGGAAGTTAAAGTTACAAGTACTTAATAAATTATTTTGCGTGCTTCCGCCACCAGTTAGTTCATGCAAACTATTGCCGGCAAAACTATTATAGTAGTGGGTGGGTGCCGGCCGGCAATAGTTTGCATGAACTAACTGGTGGCGGAAGCACGCAAAATAACTTATTAAGTGCTTTTTCCTCAAATATCTTTCAACTACTGGTCCAGTATTTTATTATGGGTGGCACTTCAGTTCCTTAGCTCAGTCTACTCTCATATGAATGAGTAAATTTTAAGACATAATCGTCTTACAATTTTTCTTAACTTTCAGCATACCTCAATTTCCCTAGGTCGACAAACAAATTAGATTTTAGCACAAAGACTACAATATATCCATTGACAAGAAGACCAATAATGAGAAGCAGGTATGAACATTGATAAAATTACATAAATTAAGAAAAATACTTTTACTTATTTAATGCAATGTTAATATTTAATTCTCGTTAACGAAAATATAGTTTAAGGCATGAAGGAGATACTGTGGGTACTGATTATCCAGATTACACAGAAGAAAAAAATACCAAAAGTATTATAACATTATTAACAAAATCAACAACTATGGCTAATAGTGTGGAGAATTTTCAAGAAAATGGTGAAACTACAAATAATTTAATCGGGGAAATAGTTACAACAGAATCTTTAAAAGAGGTGTCATATAATTTTACAACTATGGATACTATAGAACTAACAAAAACAACAGGTAAAACATTAATAATTTACATTACCCTTGAATCGACCGGTAAAACTAAGACCACGGGAATCAATGTTATGAATAATATTATATTATTTTAAAATCTTTCCATATAGTTCATAATAGATGTACATGAATTGATAGGCGATTTTTATTTTTTTATTTGATTTTATTTATTGATAGGTTACAATTTATATTTAGGTATTTTGAATTTAATAATATAAGATAGGTATATAAGATGGACCGATGATTTAAGTTTTAATATTATTCAATTTTTCTTACAGAAAACATTTTATTGAATGCCAGTACTATTAATACAACGAAACACATGATCGTTGAACCTACACGTATACATAAACTAAGGTATAATTAAATTGAATGTTTTCTTTTTTTAATAATTAGTAAAGAAAAATATTATAATATTGAATGCAACCTATTATATAAAGTACCTTAGTCACGGGTATTTTGAATATCAAAGGAGAGTAACAAGTTAAAAACATAAGCGCAGTATTTACTCCCGGCCGTAAGGACGCGTTTATGCTAGAAACGCCAAAGAGAAAAGATACCCGGGGCGTATATAGATACTCTACTTTTTACACTTATTGTATATTATTGGCTTCTCGTAAATATATTTATTTCAAGTTGGTAGGTTCATAGTTACAAATTGAAAGCTATTATACTTCATTAAATTAAACTATTTTAATACGGTTTTATCGCGTTTATTACTTATTTATTTACACCTGACGTTTCAAACACTTTACAGCGTTCATGGTCGCAGGCAGACTAAGTTAACATTTGTCTTTGATGTCATAAGATTACAAACTATAAACTTTTTGAATTGAACATGCTCTAGACAAACCTCCTTGCAAAGGAAAACAGATTCATTCCAAGGACGTTACGTGAAGCTATTGAAATTAAAAAACATCCTAATTTCAATAGAGAGGATGGATGGCAGGTACCGCCAGCTTGGGACCCAGTCATTAACTTAATAAAATCGCAAACTCGGAAGCAGACTGCAAGACCCTTAGATACTGTGAGCCAATACTGCGTGAATCGGAATAGTTCCCAATAAACATTTCAGGCGGTAGTTTGTAATCTTATGACATCAAAGACAAATGTTAACTTAGTCTGCCTGCGACCATGAACGCTGTAAAGTGTCTGAAACGTCAGGTGTAAATAAATAAGTAATAAACGCGATAAAACCGTATTAAAATAGTTTAATTTAATGAATAACAATCGCGAAAACATAAGAAATCATTAGGTTATACTTCAATAGTCTACGAGAGCTACGACGCTACGAGGTGCTACGAGTACATTTCTACTGAGTGACTAATCGTCGCTAGTGCTATGAAAAACATTCGATGAATTTAATGGGAATGATTTCAGTTTACCGTCTAGAAGCCGCTGGTAGATCGATTTTCCATTGTCGTCTATATAAATTTTGTTATAAAATATGACATACATTATAGGACTCCTCTTATGACCGGGTCTTTACTTGACCATGAATCCTGGGAGAACTTATTACTGGCGGCGCCCGAGATGGCAGGGCGACTCTATGAGAAGGTGCCTCAGAAAATCATGGAACAATTGGAAAATACCTCTGATTCAGAGACTAATGCTAGTGTTCCATTACCTAATTCAACAGAATCTATGTTAGGGAAAATTATTGACTCTAAGTAAGTAAATGAAAACACACTCGTATTTACATTTTGCAAGTTTTCGTAGGATTTTTTTCTAGTAGAGACATATTAGATTAGATTAGTATAGGGAATGTCATGTCTATAAAATGTTAATATAATAAATAGTTATAACGGTAATATAAGGAAGCAAATAAACGCATTAAGATATGATGTGTCTGTGTTTATTTTTATAGCATAATGAGTAATATCATCGAGTGGTAAAATAATGGTTGACAATTATTTAACTTACTACAAAATTTTCGAGTTTTTTCACTGATTATATGTTGAAGCATCCGACGCTTCGACATTACTTATTTAAAATTTACATAACACTATAATGGACAGGATCTCAAAAAAACGAAAGAAGCGATTCATCCAGGGGATCATGATTGAGGACGCGAAGCCACGCAGATTGACGACCAAGGTGGAGGAGGTTACCACCACGTCGTCCTCGATACACATCTCCGATGTCCAGCAATTCGCCCAGCTTGTGGAGCTCATTGACGACGATGTAATCCACATTGCCTTTCTAACTAGCTTATGGTCGTTCTATGCGCATTATTTAAGATCATACCTATGTAATTTTCATACGCAATAAAGGTTGTTATATTGCATTATATTGTATGCTGCGGCCACAGATATAGATATACACTAGATAACGCAAATGAATGTACTTCGCGTGTCTGAACCCCGACCAAGCGTCAAGGTTGGCCGTCACTACTGACAGTCCGCGCGCGTCTGTTGTTGCAGCCGGACGTCTGAGAAAATTATAAAAATGCCTCATTGCGTCATTCTTAACTGCAACAGCCCAAAAATTTCGAACCCCCCAAAGGCAAGGACATATTTCCTATCACAGGTAAGTTATTTTAAAATTATATTAGGCGTAAATTCATTTAAAACTACTTTTTAAGTATACCAAGCTGTAATTCCAAGAACATACCAAAGTAACTATAGATTAATTATAAACACATTACATTGCCGCGTTTGCTTTGAGCGTTTGGTCTGACGTTGTGTGTTAAGACACGATGAATATTGAAACAAACGATACTGTCGCGCATCGCTTCGACTTCGTGATATAGGCAAATTCTCATTCGTCTGTCAAATCAAGCGACTAGTGTTGTTCGTTCTACAACATGTATCAATGATCGATTTTAATCGGTATCGGACAGACAAATGATATTAACCATTATAAAAAAGCCAATTAAGTAGTTATTGATAAAAACACTTAAACACGACAGCTTTAAAAAAAGGAGGGTAATATTTTTAGAGTATGAATGTTTAAAAAAACTTTACTTTTTTAGTTTCCCACATGATCCAATCATAAAAGAAAAATGGATTGCGGCCACGACTCACGGCACGACTTCTCACATTGAAACTACTCAGCGTACTGATTGCTGGCGTGGTTGGCGGGGGCGAGCGCGGAGTAAGCGAGCGGGACCACAGATATAAAATCTATGAGTATGAGCGAGGTGACCACGGCGCGGCGCCGGCGGCGGTAGCGGACACGGGTCCAGTTGAATCGTAGCGTAAGGTCTTCGGCGGCATCGGTGTCTTTGAATCGGTTTGGATTTCCCATCACTAAATTTAAGCTGTGACGTCAAAGTAGGTGTTGAAAAGTTGGCACGCTAGGTGTTAATACAAAACGTGGTACTTGCGTTATCTAGTGTATATCTATATCTGTACCTGCGGCATTCCATGGGAGTAGTAATGGTGACCGGAATGAAAGCTACCCTATGTCCTTCTTAGTTTTCTTAACTATGTGTTTACGAATTTAAAGATGATTGGTTTAGTAGATAAGCTTTACAAATATAAAAACTTCGGATTTCTAAATATGGGATAGGTTAGGAAGTTAGGAAACAATTTATTCACGAAAAAAGTCTCTCAGTCTTATCAATACGTAAAGGCGGCTAAGACACATACATATAGCAAAATTTTGTTTTTGAAACATTCTAAAGGAGAGTTCATGTCAGGAAAGTCGTATAGTAATCGTGTAAAAAATTGCTACATTATAACTTTGTTTGTAAATATTTTCTCCATAGATTCACGATAGAGCAGCATTGCGTTATTTGAGACAGTATGTAGGCCAGCCCATGTTCAACCTGTGCAGCTTCGATCAGCCGAAACCTCGCTACGTCCACCTCTTCAAGTCTTCAAGATTAGTAATCGCAGTTGGAAATTTTACAGTATGTTGTATTTTATTAGTAGTTCTGTAAGTGAATAGTAGACTTCGCGAACATCCTCCAAATATGAAGTCTATTCTTAAAACGCTACTACCAACTTTCCCTATTCCCCCCTTATTTTCCTCCTATTTGTCCTCATTTTCCCCCCAATCAAAAACAGACCTCGACAAAAAATTTAAGTTTCGTAAGCATTGTCACCACTTGTAAATGTGATCTATTTATGCCCGGAACAAAGCAAAATTGTCCAATCAAAATGGAGGGTTCGCGGTTTACAGAAATTGAAAAAGCTAATTACTAAAAAGTTGTTAAGGAGAAAGATATGTAGGGGGAAGTCCCCTAGTGGCGGACACCTAAGGTTTTTACGAAATAAATTAAAAACTATTTCGAAAAATTTAACTTTATTTATTAATAAGGTATGTCAACAAACTTTCAAGTCAACATAAAGTAACAAAAATGCAACCTCTGCTTAATCATATTTAAAAACAAAAATTAAACTTTGGTAAAAAAAAACTCGTTCCTTGGATGTGACACCTAGTACCGGACGGACTTCACCTCGAACCCCTAGCTCCGGACATTTTTAAAACACTCGGCATCGATCACATATGTACGCGTCTGAACATTCTATAGTGCCTGCACATGCTTCATGAGCACACCCATGGCAGCTGGAGCACTGTATCCAGCCTTCGTTGTAGTCCTCTAAGCATACTACTCAAGTAGTTCCAACTTTAAATATTTCAGTTAATGGCTGCTTTTCCTTATCTGTATCCCCACATTTTCCCTTGGTTTTTATTCCTTTAGTTTTTCCCCTTGTCATTACTTCGTCCTTTAGCCTTCACGGCCATTGGTTATTTCTCGTTCTCTTCTTTTGCTATTTTAAATTTAGTTTTCATTAGTTTCTTTTCCTCCTTAGCGTTCTTCTCATTCTCTTTTTCTTCAACAGCAATTTTGTATAGAGATGATGTAAGAAATTAACAACTTTCACATTTTCTTTTACGGGCCACTGATCGTTTCTTGGCAGCGTATGGCAGTGGGGATCATTTATGAACAATCTCAATAACATCTGGATTGGAGCTGGTAGATGGCCTTAAGCTTTTTTCGTCCCATTCTCCTTTCTTACTCTTCTCTTCCATTTTGACCTTCTCTTCTTACCTGTAAAATAATAATTCAACAATGATGACAATTAATATAACTATAAACGAGTAAAAAAAATAGTTTATACTGTTTTGCCTGTCCGGATTTAAGGGACTACTGTGTGTCCGGTACTAGGGGCCAGAATAATACCAACATTATGTGATATATACCTAATCAGTTATAAAAATCAACAAAAATGTGATAGATTGTGAATAATAATGAAACTCTACTTTAATTAACAGATACTTCAAAGATTTAAATACAGAAATTTAGCTGTAACACTCACCTGAATCTTACGTGATGCAGCGTTTTCCCGCCAAAAACAGACATTAACCGCTCCTGAGGTTGCCACCAACGTCACTGACAAACGGCGTCGTGTAACCCTGAACGGCTACTCCCACGCGCGTCCCTTTCACCCGTGTTTGAATCTTTCACGCTACAACTTGTCTAGTTAATACGAGTGTCCGGCACTAGGTGCCGTCCGGCGTTAGGGGGCTTCCCCCTACAGATAATGCACGAGCAAAATGTAGTTGAATTTTAAGAAATTCAATATCTGCATCAAATACAAAATTTAATAAATATATGAATATCTATGAATCTATATCCCAGAAAATAATTTTTGCTCTCTGCTAAAAATATTTGCTCCGCACGTTGCCCTATCGTTCACATCTTTTAAAAATATGACATACGTATTTAAGTAAATTTTGAAGGTTACGTGATTCCTATTGTGCGACTTCATTTGTCCATCAAAAATTATAAAGTAGTGACTAAAATGCCTATTGCAGCTTCGGAGTATGCAACTAGTAGTAACGCCAGCGAAAATGCTTTTCACTGGAAAATCACGGTGTGAACAGTCACATCTGGAGTGCCAGGTGGCTGGGAACCGGGTGTGCATCGACTCTATGAGTGCGTGTGACGGCGTGGCGAATTGTGGGGCACCAGGTAAATTTAAGTAGGTAGCATTACACCTAGTCAAATTCTTAGTAACATAACCGAAATATCCACGTCATAAATCACAGGGTATATGGAAGATGGTATCTCAGTTCCATTCCATCGAGCACGCGATTAAACGCGATACAATATTTTAGCCGCAAGACCTTAACAGCTTGACATAGACCTACTTCATAGCGTTTCAATCTGATCGATTTGAGCCGCTTTTAAAGAGCTATTTCAGACATATACGACGAGGACCGGCTGATGTGCGGGGCATACGTGGGCCTCCAGCACAACGTTTGCCTGGCTGCGATCACCTTTCTGGCCGTCTTACTCACTCTCATCTACATGGTGCACTACTGGCTGGGGCGTTGCGTGCCGAAAGTCTCCGAGGCATTCTTCATTTACACCGAGGGAGATGAAAACATGTTAGTATTTTGATCCGTCAACTACAGAAAGCAACAATAGTATCCTTAAAATTAGGCGGCAGCCAGCTGTCGCTCGTGTCTCGAGGCGTTAAATGTTGATCGAACAAAGATATAGGTCGACAGTGTTGTAAATATGGAATATCTGAACCGAAGTAATGGAATAATTTGAAATAGGCCCGTTCCAAGTAATGGGACATAAAGAGCTAAAAAAATTGATCCTGGTCCTAATCGTGATATCTAAGATATCTACCTCTTTCGAATAGGATGTTAACAATTGAAATACGCTTACGACTAATATGTGTGACTACTTGTTTCAGATTATTCCTAGACACCATCATGCGATCACCTCACGAAATGGACGAAGGCCCTTTTAGCGGCAAGTCCATTGAAAAGTTTGACACTGACGCAATGTTCGTCGACACATATCCGGAAACTAAAATTCATTCTTGGTTACATAAACTTTTGCCATGCTGCTTCAAAAGAAAAGATAAACGTAAATCTATTTCAATGGATTGGGATGAAGTACACTTGTCACCAACAAACACTATGTTTTCATTTCCTGAGTTGGAGATTCGTAGAATGATAAATCCGGATCATAAAGATATTTGTGTACAAACAGGAGAAAGTTTAGAAATGAAGATTATGCCGTCTATAGAAAAAACAAGCCGAGAAATAGGTAAAGGATTTGATTCTTCGCCAGAACCACGGACGTCTGTAATGTTTGCCTCCCCCGTGTCGAGCGACGAGAAACAGAGAGTTAAGGACGAGTTGAATCTATTGAAGGCAATGAATAAAAAAAGATATGATTCCTTGACCACACATACTAGTTACAACTTGGTCAAATACGAGCCATCATACACAGAGATGTCATCAATTAATGAGCCCGATGAAACAGAGTTACAAAACCAGTTTTACGATCCTAGATGGCAGGATCGGAGTGTACCTCAGGAAGACCAAGAACGAATTGACTATTCATTGAAATACGATAACCATGCTGACGTTGAGAAGCCAACTAAATGTTTACGATTTAGTGAAGATGTTGTGAATATTCCAAGAATTGAAGATTCTTATGAAGAAACGTCGACTTTAAAAATGGACAATGGTAACTTTTCAGAAACTGTTGATGAGCCTAACGCGAGTACCAGCAGAGATTTTATGCGTTTTTGGGGAGGTTCAAAGGGGAAAAAGCCGAAAAAAAAGATTCAGACTCTAAACATCAGTAAAAAATAACGTTAATTTCTATACGATCTCAAATTCACCACTTTACATTACCTATTCTATACTTATCTTTAAACAATGATATTTGATTTTCAACCCTTTGTCTTTTTATTGGTACTCCGGTTATATCTACTGTACTAAGCCATATATTGTTTTAGTTTATACTGTATCGCCAATTATTAAAAATCTGTTACATTTTTTTATATTCATGTTGATTATAGGTTTATTTTAGATGGACTTTGTTAACTTGTAAATACTAATAAAAAAAAATACCTACTATCCGTCACTATATAGGCGTTGTAAATATTTTAATTTCGTAACATTGTCATATTTTGCTAGTTTTAGGTAAGTATACATTGATTGCCACATGCGCGAAGATGACGAGTGTCCCGCACCGTTTCCTAATTAAGTCCAATTGTGCACCGGATAGCACACGTACCGAAATGTGTCGTTTCTTCACTGGGATCCCGTCACTGTGTACTTAATTCTAATACTGTGATTGAGGGGAATGAATGCCACTTTGGTTTTGTTGAGGCATTTTTGTCATGGCACTATAAATTTTTCTTATTTAAACAAGTAATTATAAAAAAAAGGTTACGGCTGACCTGATAGAAAGTAATAACCTTGTACTTAAATACTGTTTATTAAGTCAATTAAAACAAATATTTTTGTCAATAACGGAAATAATATAATACATATTGACGCTTTATAAATAAACGATCGACCATGTAACCCACACGATATGAATTAATGAAACGCTTTATTTATTGAAAAAAAAGGACATAGGGTACCTTTCATTATAGGAAAGAATACTGTTATAATACGAATGCATCTGAATAATGTTATACTCGTATCAAAGTACATGCTCATAGTTACTAATTTTAGCGGGGCAATGAAATTTATCTTTTATGTCAGGTCCGAAAAGATAGATGTAAAAGTGTCAGACTAGAAGCGGGAGTCGGTGCGCGAGGTCATTTCAATTGAAATCAATTAAAGCAATTGAGTTCAATTGAGCGGGCGGCAGATTCTGCGTCGTGCGGCTACAGAGAGATTTTATGTGAGCGCCTACGCCGGCGTCACATGACTCAGTATGTACCTACACTGCACGCTACTTAGAAATACATAATGTATGTATTGTTTAGTGGGCATTATGTAGGTATTTAATAATTCAAGAAGAATAGGAATGGTGTTTTATGACATTCATGATGATGAATATATATATATATATATGATTGTGATATGTATATGATTGGTTTCTACAAAGCAATCTTTGTCACAAGCAAAAGCGTGTTTTTTCTATTTGTGTCCTCAGCTTACGCTTCTGAACCTAGATTTGGCGGCATTGGTTATTACAATAAAAAGACTGATGTCTGACCTCCTTAACCATATAAAGATCCCTATCAGGGATAAGTCTCTTGATATGTTCAATTTTGTTGTACGAGTAACAATGTTCTGTCTGCACAATAAAGTTTTTACATATACAATATACAGTGGTGGTCATACAATTAGAAACACTGCTTATGAATAAAGAAAGTACAACTTCAACGACAAATGTTCGTGAAAAATATATACATTCAATAATTAATAATAATGGAATAATATAGCCACTCAAATAAAAAAACTCATTGAAGGCATAAAAAATAAAACATAACTTACTTTTAATTATAGAATGAGTCTTACACTTGTAGGAGTTTATTTTCTGTTACTGGCCGCTTGGACGCATAATTAGAAACATTTGAAAATACACCCAAAGCTCGTTATTTTTTTAAAATTTGAGAATAACATTTCTTTCTTGGCTTTTTCTATTATTTTGGTGGCAATTCAAAATTATATCTGAATTTTATTTTGTTCAAAATGGGCAAAAATAAAAGAAGTGACGCGTCAACTAGGCAAATAATTGTTAATTTACATATAGATCAAAAGTGGGCGTACAGAAGAATAGCTGAGCATTTAAATTGTTCTGTTAAGAAAGTTTTTAATGCAATTGATCATTATAAAACACATGGAACTGTTGAAAATGCTCTTTAATGGCTCCAACCAGATAAAAAATTAAGATTTTTCGCCTGATGGCCCGAGAAACGTCTCGTCAAGATTAGTGGAACCTATATTGTTTGGAAGAACTTCTCGAAAGGTACCGCTTCTTACCAAGCAATACCGAAAGAAGCGATTATTATTCGCTAAAAAATATGTTAATTGGACGGTACGAGAATGGAAAATGGTGTTATTTTCAGATGAAACAAAAATAAATATGGTAAATTCCGATGGAAAGCGCTATGTTAGACGTCCTGTAAACAATGCTTTTAATTATAAATACACAAGGAGTAAAGTCAAGCACAGTGGCGGTATCATTAAAGTTTGGGGGTGTTATTCCGGATGTGGAGTTGGACCTGTTCGGAAGATTGAAGGTACAATGGATCAATGGCAAGACAAAAATATCTTAGAGCACACAATGATTCATTACTCGGACGATCATTTGCCTGTAACCTGGATCTTTCAGCATGACAATGACCCTAAATACACGGCCAATAGCGTCAAATGTTTTCTTAGGAAACAGCGTATATCCGTTTTAGACTGGCCAGCAAATAGTCCGGATTTAAACCCGATAGAAAATCTCAAAAGTATGAAATTGATTGAATCAATGCCACGTCGTTGCAGAGCTATTTTTGAAAATAAGGGATACGCCGCTAAATATTAATTATAATTTCGTAAATAACAATACTAATTAGTAATACTTAAAAATATTGTTTATTGTTATACTTTTTTGTTGTTGTTTCTAATTAGTTGACCATTATTGTTCATACCTTAAAACCTATTTAAATGTTTGTCCGTAATGTGACATCCAACGCAACGCGACTGTGGAATTCCCTTCCACTGCCTATTCGAACGGCTCAAACTCTGACCAGTTTTAAGTCGCAAGTAAAGCCTTCTTTCGAACTTTCGTTCCTTTTCAGTACATCTTGTTTCAGTCTCCACTTCTCGTGTTTTTTTTTATAGTTTATTTATTATATATAAATATATATACATAATTATTTATTTTTATTTCCGTATATTAGTATTTATTTAAAGTAGTTTATGTATCGTGTACTTCTGTTATTCTGCCTAGCGTTGTTCTGTTCTTTATGCACCATATCCGTATCTCTCCTTTCTTTATATTTCAAACTAGCCTAAGGTTGCCTGGAAGAGATTGCTTGAGCGATAAGCCTTTTGTATACATACTGTGTTCACATTTTATGTAACATATTTAATTTGTATTTCACTGTGTGCAAATAATGTCAAGGACCGTTGGTAGTGTTTCTAATTATGCGACCACCACTGTATATGAACTCTGAAGCGCAAGCTGAAGATGTAACTGGGAAAGATGGATAGTAAACATAATTGTATACCTGGTCATAAACTTGTTAAGTGTTTGGGCTCTTATGTACGGTCACATTTTAATGCTACATGTATAGTTCTATACGTCACTCTGTTCCTATGGCGTCGAGGGCTTTTGTTATTTAAAAAGAGTCTTCACATGTATATGACATTTAATCCTCCACATGTTGTTATTTCCACCACCAGGTCATCCTTATAAAATGGTGACTACTGGACGTAAGTAAGTACTAGAATAGTTTTGTACAAAACTTTGGTTACTCAAACTCAGAGCTTCTGGTCATTTTTTTTGAGACGATTAGAGAAAATAGTCTTAATATTTCTATGGAGAAATACTTAAGGGGTTAGTTAGTAGTACTAACTTTTTCGATTGTACATCTCTAATATGTTCGCTAAACAGTGTATTAGTGTCACAGTGTCATCGACGAAAAAATAGGAGTAGTTTAATTTTAAGTTGGATCCACAATTAGAAAAACGTTCTGTTCTCTTAGTCCCATCGACCCAGCCTAAAGCATAAAGGGACAAGTGGGATAACTTTGTGTAACTTTTCTAAAAATAATCTACTTTTACGAACCCATGTTGTTTGGCAATAAAGGATTTTTTATTTTTTTATTAATTTTCTACAATTTCATCTACAAAACTATTATGGTACATAAAGAATTAAAACGTCATCATTCATTATGCCCTTCATTTAGATTCTATTTCAAAAGTAATATGTAAAAGTTTTTTTCTCAAAGACAAAAGCCCACTTTTATTCATTTATCGGTACCAACCATAGAGCTTAGAAAGTCTTTAACTTTAGTTTAATTATCGTAAAGACTAAAGACGTATTATTGACCGAGCGAGCGAAGTCTCAGTTTCGACCTTAAACTATGGATCCAATAGACGGAAAATGCAAAAGAGAAATATATAGGATATGTTTATGTTAGAATGAGATAGAGAGCGAGACCATTTCATATACACAATAATATCCCTTAGCGGCCTTACGAATTTCTTGTCAAAAACAAATATTTAAATTACAAAGTATAAAGTTGTAAGTGTTAAAAATGTGTTCAGTAGAAGCGCATAATAATGGTTTCATGTGCAGTGCTTAAATCTGACTCAAGTAACAAATAAAACCCACATAATTTCACATTTACACATAAGTACCACCAAAGTTTATCACTGTATAAATCCATGATTTCATAATTGTTTCGATAGTTTTTCCGCACTGATATATAAGAAATATCATGTAGTTTTATCACATGATTGTGTAAGATGCATAAGAATTCCAATTTGGATAAAAATAAATACGCGAATTTTTTGAAGTTTAGGGATTGACATCGATGCGTTTAAACATCATATCGATAGTATTGCACCAAACGCTAGGAAGGAATAAATACTTACCTACTGGTATCAAACATACCTATATAATTAAAATTCAGCAATCCGACACGGTTTATGAAAAAAATACCGCTACGAACGCAGGTAAAGATTCTCGCGTCTCTGAGATAAGTCGAATTCGAAAAAACTCTCACGCCTTTAGAGTTAAGTTTAATTTGAGATATCGCGAAAAAACATTTCTATTGGAATTATATATATATATATTATATGGATTTCTATTGAAACCCCCGTGTTCGTATTCTCATTCATCTCTCGTAATTGTAATATAACAATTTCTACTTCGCGAAAAATGGATTAAAATAGTTGGTTGGCAGAGAAGAATGGTTTTCCAAAATATATTTAACTATATGTTCTACTTTTATTACAGTTTTCAGTAGAGCGAGAATCGGCCACTGGTTTCAAAATTATAACAAAGCAAAGTTAATTAATGCCCACCTATACGAAGTCGAATCGGAGTGCTCGTTTAAAATAAAAAATGTTTATTAAGTAATTTTATTCTAACTTATCCCAAAGAAGACTGCATACTTAATTTGGCAATGTTCTCACGTTAAGTAAATCGATCGGTGATGTCGACATTGCTCGGCTCAGCTTTATTTGACAGGGCACACATGTATACACACACAAACCAACAGTTTTCGAATTGGTCTAGTTTCTTTTATTAATCAGCCAATCTATTAACGTAGTCAAAAAAATTCTAAATCTATGGTTTCGACTGGGCGAAAATTCTTTTGTCCATTTATTTCCATTTTTGTCCATTGTCTGTTCTCGCCTACAAGTCACATTTATTAACCGATTCTCATGTAATTTTGTGAGCATGTTCGGTAATTATATAGAATTTTTCTGTCGAGCCAGTATTTTTTTTTTAAATGGCGGAAATGTGGGGGTTTGATACCTAAGAAATTTCATATCTCAGCTATTTAAAAAAGAACAAAAATGACAATTAACTGTTTGTAACTTATTAATACGCAATTTCTTTGTCTTAACAATTTTTTTATACGATAAACTTGATCGTGTTCATAAATTTACTCAAAAGTTGTCTAGAAATCTATATATTTTGTATAAGTGAACCCAGTATGATGTAGTAAATACAAATATTTGGGATAACAAGTACGAAAATGGTGGTTAGTAACTGTGACGTCGGCTATACGAAAAAAAATGTTTTTTTTTTTTTATAATCACCATGTCCGGTATCAAATAAAAGGGCTTTATGAGTAAATTACACAGGAATAAACTTCACTCCTATGTTGGCCAAACCCACAGACTGTATGTAAAAAAAAATGAAGTACGATAATAAGAGTGTAAACAATTACAATTTTGATAGACTAAAAGGTCTGGTCTAAATCATATGTTTATCTGGGGGTCTTGATTACGAACAATCGACGAAGTGAAGAGGAGCATAGCAATCTCTAGGTCTGCGATGGACAGGTTATGGAAAATATGAAGGAATCGCAACATATATAGAGCCACTAAGATCCCGAGATCCGGCTATTTCGGGCACTTGTATTCCCAAAATTTTTGTACGCTGCAGAAACGAGGACCCTGCAATAAGAAAAGAAGAAGAAGATAGATGTCCTGGAGATGTGGTGCTGAAGGAGAATGCTCGGAGTATCGTGGACTGAATTCCGTACTCCGACTCTATACTTCGAGAACTCGGCATCTAGCAGCATTTGTCTTCTTTGGCACAGTCTCGTATCCTCACCTTTTTTGGTAACATATGCCGCCGTGGGTAGGTGGCTATTAAGCGACTTGCGGTACAGGGAAAGGTTGATGGTACCACGAGGAAGATCGCCTATGAGGGCTGGACTGACCAGATAAGAGCGGCAACTAACTCATCACTACTAAATTAATGTACCAGGATGGTGTCATTAGAGAGGAGTGGCGACGTGTTGTGAAGCTTGCCATCAACACCTAAAATGACCTGTCGTTTACTTAAATCACCTGAGTTAATTCATGACCACCACCACTCTGTCAAGAGTGATATCGACAAGGAAGCTACAGTTTAAGTACCGGCTGTTGGCTGACCACAATAATAAAGAAGCAGGTTGGTTTCAAAACTCTTAAATGGCTTTGCCAAGCCAGAGAAACGGTAAACTATCGGTTATTTCGTGGTTGTAAGGGCTCGCGAGGTCTACTGTCCTCACAGAACCACTAGTTAACTGTTGTTAGGTATGTAACTAAGTAATATAGGTTACACTTCATTACAATTGTATATCCTACCTACCTACTTTAACTTATAACGCAATTAAAACTTATCGCTAGTACCTATATTTATTAAATCCTAAGCCGTGCGCGTCGTATAAAAGTATCGGTGTTCGTGATATTTTACATTCTAATTTGTGCATATTCCTTAAGACATTGTTTGTACTAAATTGACAATAAATTAACAGTTATTAGGGAAGTGTATTGTTTATCTATTTCGCTCCTTCAGTTAGTTTAGGCCCTCACACGTAACAGACATTCACACATTTAATTAGATGCTTGGATCAAGAACTTATACTCATTACTAACATTATTGAGTGGCCTACATAACGATGCAATTTTATGTGCATTTTTTGTTTTTCTAAATAAATCTTTGTTTGTTTGTTTGTAATAACTTTATTGCACAGAAAAATACATAACTAAAAATAATTGCAACGGCGGACTTATCCCATAAAGAGATCTCTTCCAGTCAACCGGGACGATACAGGAATACAGTTAAAAGAAACAGATGGTAGAAGTTGTGCAACCAGAACAGAACTCTATTTATTAAATATTAAACAAAAATAATACTTATAATGACATAGACTACATAAAAATATGCTACATAAATACTTAGATACATACATATTCTTAAAATAATAAAGAAAAAAACAATAATACATATTAATAGCTACAAAAAATATAATAGTTCAAGGATGTGCTCAATTAAGAATCTGAGTAGAATTTTAAAACACGAGATTTGAAGGAGGGAAGAGAAGGAGACAATTTAATGTCAACGGGGAAGGAAATTTAAAATGTAAAAATTTACAGGATAACTTTTAAAATATATATAAGACTAATGTGAGAGTAGGTAAGTATATGTGCTTTGGAACAACAAAAGACAAAAAAAACTAAATCTTTGATAAAAATTGTATCTAAATAGGTGTGCACGAGCAGCAGCTAGTGCGGCATCCTGTTACATCGGCATCGGCAAAAATAGCCTATTACTGTAATAAATAATATTCCAGACATAAGGTATTCATAATCTTCTATCCATACTTCCATACTCATATTATAAATGCGAAAGTCTGTCTGTCTGTTAGGCTTTCACGGCCAACCCGCTGAACGGATTTTGATGAAATTTGGTTTAAATATAGTTGAAGACCCCGGTCAAACTATATAATAGGCTACTTTTTGACGCAGGCGGAGCTGCGGGAAAAAGCTAGTATTCTATATTCCAAAACAAAAGATTGATATTTTTTTTGTAATCTTTTATTCTTTAATCGTTCGTCTTGCACTTTGCTGTATGTCTGTTCTGTTCGGCTCGCTATAAACTTAAAACCTATCAAACGGTTGCGGGTTTCACTAATACTTAGTTAAAGGGATTCTCGGGAATGGTTTAGGTTTATAAAATATTGAGGTCTTACATGGTTTGGGTGAAATATGACAATTTGAATTAAAGAAATCAGACACAAACCAACCGATTAAGAGCCATTTTGGCTTTTGGCGTCAAAATTGCATACCGTTGAGAAAGGAACGTTTATTGTGCAGTTTCGATGCTTTTTGTTACATACAAATAATATATTGTGGAACTAAAAAGAAGTATCTTAATTGAAGTAAAAAAAATGTCTTTCAAATACATACTAAGACGATGAACAACTTTTGCACGTTTAATCTCAATCATGGAATTGAATTAAAACAATTTCTAGCGGAACATCTAATCCAGAAAGAGAACTTGTTATTTTTATAGTAATTCAGAGGAATTACTTTAAATAACTTTAAAAACTTGGTTGTTTTCAACATAAAGATCTAAACAAAATACAAACAAAACAACAGCCTAAAATAAAAATACTTATTAAATAAATGCATAGATATCTATTAGTCCGCGCATAAGCTTGTTGTACCTACTACATATACACGAGTATAGTTTTTCGTAGAGCTACACATCGGCCGGCTCCGCTGGCGCGCTACGAGTTGAGGACACCGAGCTTTACGTTCTCCAAATACTGTGCACGTACCACGCCTCATTATCACACGTCACCACTCTTTTACGATCCGTAAACCACCTGCACTATGACACTAACTAGCTTCTATCTTCAAACATCTTAAATAGTTTTTTTTAAATATTTTATTAAACACAACACTTCCGTTAAATACAATGTCTACTTGACCGTGACCTACTTCCCTCGCGACTCACGAACTGCAAATGCGGCGAGTGCATCAGCAGTGCAATTCGTGTTGTCTGAAAGTCACCAATAAGCCCAATGAAGCAGAGATCCCGCTGGCGAGCGCCAGCACCAACCTAAATAGACTCTGATCATCTAAATTGACTTCAATTAAATAACAACCGAAATTGTTGAAATGCGCCATTACTCCCTCGAAGCTGATCTAAGTGCCAATAGTCAGGGCGAAAATAATCTCCGGTAATAATTGTTAATTAATAATTAAGCGAACGCGGCGTGTCGATCGGATCAGTGCGCGTGCGGCGTCGACGTCGCGCGCTACTCCGCACCAAGCACAAGCCTTGCTCGGCTCATGGCCGGCCTGGTGGATTATCAGAAACTTATATTTTGTATACTAGTGGTACCTGTGATAGTGGTTAACGAAATGGCTTAGCTAAAGTGGGATGAGGGGAAGAATAATTTGATGATTGAAGTTACGTGACATGTTGAACATGAATCCTTAGTTCTAATCTAAGAAGCTCAGAAGCATGTAATGATTTCTTTATAATTATTCTTGGGTTAATTATGTTGAAAAAATCAATTCTAAAATCACGGGGTCATATTCCCACGGCTATAAATCATTCGACAGATATATGAGTAGTGTCGATTCAGATTTGAACTGTGCGGACTTTTAAAATAATGATGTGGGCGTTTGGACCCTAAAAGTGTAGTAACAAACAAAAATATCGGATGAGTTTGTGGGAATCCCGCATGGTGCGCCGCCGACAGCACGCGGAGCCCGAGCGCGGCCCGCAGCGCGGCAGGGCGCCGTCGGGGAGGGGCGCCGCGGGCTCGGAGTTCCCCATTGGCTCTTCGAGCATTCGCTGGTACGGTCCTAACCGCCCGTCTGCAGCGCACCAATATACATTCTACGACCGCTAGATACAAACGAAAGTAGCACTCCGCGCGCTACACCCGTTCGCCGCGGACTCTCTATCCATTGGTTCTAACGCTCGCTCGAGACTCGTATTATGGTATTATAAATTGACCAACCGCGGGGCAAATTCGGTTAGTTCGTTAAAGTTGATTAAAGCCATTTAACCGGTACGAACACGAGGATTCATACGGCGCGAGCGTTCGTCGATCCCGAGGGCTCGGCTAAATGAAGTTAAATTGTTTAATATCCGAGCGAATCGATCGGCGCTGAGTCTCTTGCGGCTCTTGCGGCAGCACCGGCGCGACGGAGTCGAGCGAGGCGCGCGCGGAGGTAGCGGGCCCGCACCCGCCGCCGCCCGACACCTACATGTACGTGTGCGGGGACGCCGGCGGCGCGCCGCGGTACGAGTGCTTCGAGGGCGCCGCCGCCGCCATGGAGCAGCAAGCCTTCGAGGAGCACATGTTCGGGGAGTTCGGCAAGGAGCGGCACGTGCAGGTGGTGGTGGGCGGCGAGCTGTACCGCGACGAGCTGCCGGTGTTCGCGGCAGAGCCCAAGCGCAAGGAGGAGCCGATGCTGCTGCCGCCCGCGGACGCTGCGCCGCCGCCACCGCCGCAGCCGACAACTAACAAGAAAAGCGACAAGAAAAAGGGCGACAACAACGGCATAAAGAAAAAGAAAACGAGGTAAGTGCCTTCCTGAATGTAGGCTATAAGTTATAACTACGTGGGGCGCACTATAAGTTTCCGGAATGAATATGAAAAAATACTATTAAAGGTACAAAATTAATTTTATTGTTTTTCAAAATAATCTCCCTTGGCGTCTATGCACTTTTTCATTCGATGAAACCAGTTTTGAAAACTTTTGTGCCACTCCTCTGTGGTGACCTCTGAAACGTGTTTTTCATACTCCTCGACAGCCTCTTCTGGTGATGAAAATCGTTGACCGCGTAATTGGTTCTTAATTTTTGGGAACAGAAAAAAGTCACAAGGTGCCAGGTCGGGACTGTATGCAGGATGACTCATGAGTTCTACATTTTTCGCCTTCAAAAAGTCGTTTGTCTGTCTGGCCGTGTGAGAACTAGCATTGTCGTGGTGCAGGATGATACGGCGTTTACGGTTATTTTTACGGAGTTCGTCAATAACTTCCGGCAAACAAATGGTCGTGTACCAGACACTATTCACTGTACGACGATTCTCTAAAGCAACAGTAGCCACGTGTCCAGTTTTATTAAAAAAGAAGCAATCATCCGCTTAGATGCACTTTTCACGCGCGCCACTTTGGTTGGTTTCGGCTCATCTTGAAAGACCCATACGCTCGATTGCTGCTTTGTTTTGGGATCGTAGCAATAAATCCATGTTTCGTCACCTGTTACTATGTCCCACACCAAATTTGACGCACCTTCGTTGAATCTGGTAAGCATGGCACTGCACCAAGTGACGCGGTCCGTTTTTTGAGCCTCGGTCAAGTTGTGTGGGATCCACCGCGAGCACAGCTTTCTCACACCCAAATGTTTGTGTAGGATTAATTGTATTTGACTCATGCCTATTTCTAAGGATGCGCGAATTTCATGGTAGGTCACATGCCTGTCTGTTTCAATCATACGGCGTTTGATGTTTTTGTTGGTCACAGCGGTGGACAGCCGACCATCGCGAGATTCGTCACTGAGATTGATACGACCACGCTTGAATTCTGCAAACCAGCTATAAACAGTTGTCTTGCATGGTGCTTCATTGCCAAAAGCTGTTTCAAGCCGAGCGATGCTCTGTTGAGCTGTCAAATTACACTTAAAATCGTAGAAAATCATACTACGAAAATTTTCCCGAGTTAAATCCATGTTGATGCAGACACACAATTTTTCAAATGGCGCCACAAGGTAAAAACAAAAGACAGTTAGATGAAACAAACTGCATTCTACAGCCAAAGAGTTCTATTTTCAAATGTTGCAATAAATTTTTAAATATTGTTTATGTAAGTGGCCAGTTCCGGAAACTTACAGTGCGCCCTATGTAGTACACAACTCTGGTGAAATAGAAGAGTTTAGGAAAAGACGGGATAACATGATGTACCTATTTATATTTCTGGGAATATAATAAAAACAGAGAAGCGATTCCGAACAACTCTGACACCAGGGTGTACATGGTCGATAGACAATTAAACCTCCAACAACATGTCAACCATCAACATTGTTAAATAAGAACTTTATATCTTCGATCTATCTATCTTAAATTTCCAAAATTTCGATACAAGATTATTTCAAGAGACTTCCTCTCGTTATTACGAGTATATTCATAATATAAGATCCCTGCTCAGTTTTCAAAATAAAATATTATGTGGCAACCACCAAGAAGTGTGTGAAAGACCTTGGTGTTGTATACGTCCAAGGATACGGTAACTGTTTTCCATCAGGTGAACCATACGCATGAGTGTGTTCGTGTAACTTGACTAATAAAATATTTTATTATTTAAATGTATTAAAGCTATATTGAAATTTTGAGCGGTTAAAAGTGATTTTTATTATTTATTTAACACTATACAGAAATAAACAAATAAATCTGATGAAATGCAGTTCACGCTTCCACTGTTATTTTGAAATGCAGTTGAATTCAAATTCAATTATCAAATTTCACTATCCATAACTTCTTGGCAAGTCGTAGCATAATGTAGCAGTACTACGCGAAGACGGCTACAGAATGTAGCTAGCTACGGTACGCATCTATGTGCTACGAAGACATTATTCTCCGACTATGAGCTACGACTGCTACGAGGGGCGTAGCGTCTTACTTCTACGAAATGGTAAGACGCTACGAGCTACGATGCTTGTACCGCCATTATTAGAGACAACTAAATGTATTTAGGCATTAATACGTAAATAATAAAACTCCGTGTTATTTCTGCTAAACGTGCCTTCCGTCGCATGGCAGTTCACAATTTTACGGTTTCCTAAATTTATATAAAATAACTAAAAATTATACGTGATATTGTATTGAATTAGGAACTGATCTGCAACACGTTTACAAATACACACACAACTTATTTATTAGTTAATAATCATAAACTTCCACAACAGACTACGAACGACGCGGACTTATCCCTATCAGGGATAAGTCCGCCTCTTGGTGTGTTCTATTTTGTTGTAACAATGTTCTTTCTGTACAATAAAGTTTTTACATACATACATACGTACAAACTTTAATTTATTTATTTTACTCGTAAGCACTTCGGCTTTTAGGGGGTTTATTTTGAATGGTTTTATCGGTGTAAATTGTACGTTCTCGTTACTATCGAAAAATCGTTGTCCATATAATTATAATATTATCGTAAACGGTATATTTTATGAAGCTTAACGAAAGGCAACAGTAAGCAACTATAGCGGTAAGGTTTTTATAAAATCAATGGAACTTATAAGAAAAAAATGAGAGACAAGAGAGGGTTTTTATTATTAATATGGATTTCATGTGTCACCCTCGTCTTTTAAGAGACTTGCGCAGGGAATAGATCCAATGCGTAGGAAGTCCAAGGTAGACTAAGTTAACATTTGTCTGTGATAAAAAAAACTTTAAAACAAACACAAATATTTACTTAGTTCACCTGCGATCATGATCGCTGCAAGGTGTTTGAAACGTTTGGTGCAAATAAATCCATATGGATCCATATTGCAAGTAGTTAAGTAAGTATGGATATCCATACTTACTTACCTACTAATATTCTTACTATTCTTACCTTACTCAATATTATAAGTGCAAAAGTCTGTCTGTCTGTTAGCTTTTACGACATTTTTTTAATAAAATTTGGTATGAATATAGTTGAAGATTCGGGATCAAACATAGGCAACTTTTTGACGCAGGTGGAACTGAGAGAGAGGACTATGTAATAAACGCATTAAAAATCGTATCAAAATAGTTTAATAATCGCGAAAACATAAGACATTGAATTTGATGTTTTTATTAACCCTGCTCTCAGATAACGCTTCACGTTAGTTGAGGATGCAACTAGGAAACACGCTCGGATGAAGAAAGCCCGATGTAAAGGCACGAGCCGCGCGGGCGCCGCCACAGGTGCTCGACGCGCCCCTCGGGATGCCCCGTGCCGCACCCCTATTTTATTTGCATAACTAATTTGATGATTTTTAATACGTGATAAACAACATGTGGCGAAATGTGGACCACTTTAGATCTCCTATCGATGGTGATTACTCGTATTATGATTGGACGATTTTTATTTATGTTTCAGAATTTAAAAAAATATAAATGCTTCAGTTTTCACTGATAGTCATTGAAAATGGAACGTTTAACTTTGACTTTTGGTTTCTATTCTCTTTGGTTATAGTCAATCATTAGGAGAAATGGAAAGAATACTTGTTTCTATTTAAAACATTATCTTTATTTATTTAAACTTAATTGTACAATATTTATTGTTTGTATGTATGTATTTATTGTTTTAAGACCCAGACACATTCTAATATTTCAGACAACTGTTTCAATTTTTAAGACTACAACGAGGCATTATTTTGGGAACATAAAATATTTTTCGCATCAGTAATTGCAGTTTTTTGTTCTAGTGCTAAATCATTACTTCTAAAAAACAACTTCACAAAACAATTTGATTTCAATGTTGACGCGCTCTGCTCCTTTTATTATTACTTAGAGGAATTCTTTCGACAATCTAAATTGAACCAGTGCGAAGCTAACAAACTTTGATTGCAATCGATCCAGTAAGTTGTAAGATAAAGCACTTGATGCAGGCACCGTAATACAACATATTTTTTCAAAGAATTTTATAGGGAGGCAAGTCGACAAATTCACGGAAAAACTAAAAAAAAAACACAATACGATCACAGATTGCAAACATAAAGTAGTGAGATAAGGTACTAGATGCAGGCACCGTAATACGGCAAAATAACTTTGATTTTTGAAAGCCATTTCAACAAAGTCATGGACAAAATTCTAAAGAAACGACACGGAACGATCACAGATTGCAAACATTTTGATATAAAAGTTGTTAGATAAGCCACTTGATGCAGGCACCATAATACAGCAAAATAACTTTAAGTAGATTTTTTGGGGATACTTCATGTACAAAACCCTAAATAAACGGCACAATGCGATCTCAGATTGCAAACAATTCGATATAAAAGTTGTTAGATAAGCCACTTGATGCAGGCGCCTCGCTTCCCGGTCCATCGCTGGGTTAATTACCCGTATGGTCGCAGGGAGTCAATTGCCTTATCACGCCATCTCGAGGGAAGTTATGAATCTACATAACGAATATTATGACGTCATTGGTGTTTATTTTCTATCGGTGTGTTATGAGTGTAGGTACTGAGAAAAGTTTGGTGGTAAGTTGTTGCTAAAGTATGTACCGAAGGATATTCTGTGGTAAAGGATTTTCATTCGTCATAATAATATATATTTTTTATATTATATGTCATAATACATTTAAAAATAAAACTTCAGGAATAGTTATCCGCGAGTAGATGAGAAGTCGCGAGAAGAAGATATATGCAACATATCAAAGAAACCATAATGATAAATAATAGAATCAACAACCAGACGAAATAAATTTTTATACCAGGTATCCTTACTTGAACTGACAAATCCATTGAAAACATTGAACCATCTTAATTTAAATTCGTAGGAATGTATACGAATGGCAATATAGGTGGTGATGTGTGACAATAAACGATGTGGTAAAACAATTAATATAAAATAGCTGGACTACGCCAGCAGTCAATTGGCAGGCAATTAGAGGAGCGCGCGCGCAACAGGGGTGAATTTCGTTTCACGCTCAATCAATTTCTGCGCGTGTGCCCGCAGCCATATTGCACGCGTCAGATGGTAGATTCGAGGACGATACCGATGAATTTATTTCGGAATTTGTAATACAGAGAATTTATAAGTGCCTGTACGATAATAACTACAATTTACAAAAATACTATGATGATATGCCTACGAAATGGAGGATTTTTTAATTGTATTTACATGTCTATCTTAATTTGCGATAACAAAGTGGAAATGTCTTTATTTCTTGCCTGCCTGGTTCTAATCTGAATGTTAACAATTTCTTCCAAAATTAACATAAAAAAATTACAAAGGAAAATATTCCTGAGTTTTGAACTTGAGGAAGATTCTAATGTTTATTCGGATGAGGACAATACATAAAGTATAAAAGTAAATAAAAGGGACTGGCTTTTTAGTCATATCTACTTTTATAAATATGCGTTTTATATATCCACTTATGGTCTGAAGAAATATAATTAATAGGTATCGTTTTGTTTGTTGACAGGACTACATTTACGGCCTACCAGCTGGAGGAACTGGAGCGAGCGTTCGAGCGCGCGCCCTACCCGGACGTGTTCGCGCGGGAAGAGCTGGCTCTCAAACTTAACTTATCTGAATCGCGAGTTCAGGTAATTACCTCACATTATGTATCAAAGAAATCTATCAGACACTTATTAAAAATCGCCTACATAAATATTTTCATTAATAAATCGCACTATTTTTCAGGTGTGGTTCCAAAACAGGAGAGCAAAGTGGAGAAAACGCGAACCTCCTAGAAAGACTGGTTACATCGGATCTAGTTCACCAAGTTCCACTACCATAGGAGGAGGTTTTTCAGGAATCGGTAGCAATCTACCAGCATTTCCTCAAAACGGGCTTCCCGCGCCTGGAGATTCCTGGTCTTATCAACATTCCTACGAATTATCGTCGCATCATCTCTTATCGTCGGGCAGCAGCGGCTACCCAGCGTTCAACGCCCAGCCTGCTGCTTATTCGTACACAACGGTCTTGAACGGGCACGACGGGCAAATGTTTGCGCCGCGGCATACTTACGACTACGGCGAAGGAAGCCCGCCTCCTCTTGGAGTGCGCGATTACCCCATGATGGCGGCGCATTCCCCGCAAATGGAGGCGCATTCGCACGATGATAAGTTGGAATACCGCGGGCACGAACATCAAGAGAAATATGCGGCGTGTGCGCTGCAGGAGGAGCCCCCGCGGTACGCGCCGCCGCCCGAGGAGTACGACAAGTGCGCGATGGTGCCGCACGAGAAACACTACGACATGGAGCGGCACGCGGAGCTGGGCCAGCCGGTGGTCGTCAAGATGGAACCGAGCCCCGGCCAAGCCTACACTTCTCTGCCCCCTTTTTTGAATTGAAATACTCCTTTTCGAAATTATCCTAGACGTGAGTAATTTCGAAAAGGAGTATGAATTAAAGCATTTATTATCGACAAGTACATCATCTAGACATCGAGATCGACAAGTTTATCATTGTTATTATTTTACAATTCGCTGTTGTAAGCTGTAACTTCCGAGTTGCCACTCGATATTTCATTGCTTATTTATAACTATGAAGGTTTATATAAGATGATTGTATACATAATTATGTTAAGATATTTATAAAGTTTGACATATAGACCAGCAATAAATGTACATAATTAAAATACACTTTTTAAAAATCATCGCATCTAAAAAGGGTTAATGCATGGGCGATTTTGATTTTTTTATTTTATGCTACGATTATATTATACTTTTCGTGCATTCCTTGTGCCTTAATAAATTAGTACATAAATTAATTGTTATTAGGGATAAATATTTTTAAAGTTTAAAAAAATATGAATAAGTATTCATTAATGCATACAAATAGCATCTATACTAATATTATAAATGCGAAAGTCTGTCTGTCCGTCTGTTTGTCTGTCTGTTACGATTTAGATTTAATTTGGTACGAAATATGAATACAGTTGAAGACCCGGGGTCAAAGATAGGTTACTTTTTGACGCAAGCGAATCTGCGGGAAACAGCTAGTACTTAATATATTCATTTATTTTTGCGCCAATGAGATATTATTGACTTTTCCGAAAAAGAAAAGTATCCCTACACGATTTTTAGAACGTAACTACGTTACGGCGCTTTTGTTTTGACCGTAAATTAGAACATTTAAGTAAGAATTGTGTATCACAGACATCTAAATGTAAATAAAAGAGTGTACGTGAATGATCAGTGCCAAATTTTAGTAATGATTAGGATAAAATTGCCTTATATTTTGGCATATTCAATACTCTTTAATTAAAGTAAGATAATAGAAATTGTAGAAATTATATTGGTTTAAACGCTCATCATAAATCGGTTAGCATTTTCATTAATTTATTAAAATAAGAACCTAATTATAATGAAGCAAATACATATTTGATATATAGCTATGATAAATTGCTAGTAGGTATTTATCACAGCTATATATTTTGATCTCCTTAAATATTTAAGAGTAACGAATTTAAATGACAAAACTATTGTGCCGATGTATGAAAAGTCATAGCAGGGTTCTGCGTCCAAATATTATTACTTACGCAACCATTTTAAGCTGTTTGACTAAGATATATATTGTGTTAAGTTTTATAGAGCAATAAATAGTATTTTGTAAAATAAGGCGTTTGATAAGAAAGAGAAAAAAATAATATTACCGATGTGCTTAATTGAGTTTTTTATTTACAAATTCGCTCAACATATTTATTTTTCCCAAAATAATAAGTTACATTACAGCTGTCACTTGGACACCAAATAAGTTGTTTTCAGCATTTTACTGCATCATATGAAAACGAAGTTAAAAAGAAACGAAGTCCGCGAGTTGCGTTTAGGATTAGCATGCGTAACATTTGTAAGTACATATAAACAATTAGTAGACTAAAGATAAATTCAACAATGGATGGGATCTGGACTGCTATTTTTTAAATCTTTAACTAACTCAAAATCAGTCAGTCGAACGATTTTCATTCGCATATTTTTTGGCTGAGAGTTAATGCGCCCATCTTAGAAAAAATGTTTTGGTAAATTACTAAACTAACGGAATTACCATATGTGCATTTTTTTTTTATTTGTCATATATATATAAAATTTATGCCTAAAAAAATATTATTAATTATTAAATTATTTGGGGTCAAAATGGTGTAATCTCACTAACTACGCAAGCTTTACATCAACTTGCTACTTTAGAATCTAATTTGACCCCGTCCTGCTTGGCCCAGATGCCGTCACCGCTGAAGTGATACTTCTTCTCGATCTCGTACAACGCCAGGCTAAGTATATGATTATCTGTGAGGGCGGAGTACTTCACGTTGGGGTAGTTGCCATCCGAGTGGGATGTGCGGTATGAACGAGCCTCGTTGCGCAGTTTTAATAACAATTCCGAATAATGCTCTACTTCGCTTCTGGAAGAAATAAATGACGTTTTAAATCATCATCATTCCAGCTTCTTTAGCTGTTTGAGCTTCGGAGCCCAGGTTCGGCTTAGTTTCAAATAGAAGACAAAAATTCTAGGGGAAAATATTGCTGTGTTTCGAACATGAAACTTCCGACTTTCTGAAAAACTTACAGTAAAATATAAATAAATCTCGACCTTGTATATTAATTGAATGAACTGCCGACTAGAAAACTTTGTAAGAAAACATCGAAATAGTTTGAACACACTATATGCATCGGGAATTATCTTGTAGTAGGAAAATACATCACCTGTACTACTTTCACTTCATAGGTGAGTTTTTAAAATTTCATGATGTTATTGTGATGGCTCAGCGATCCAAATAGGATTTTATCCTACTTCAATAGATATTCATATCCTTACAATGTGTTCAATTATGGTTTAGTTCTTAGGGGTTTAGACCCCTACCAATATTATACAATTTACTCACATGGGATACAGCAGCAAATGACAATTCTCAAATATTGTTTCATTAGCAAAATTCTTCTTCAAATTCTCAATATTTTCAGCAATGACATGCAAAGCCGAATAAAGATAGTATTTGTGTTTCTTTAGCTTCTTGTGAACAGTCTGCACAATTGCTTTGGAATCTCTTTTATCATTGTCATTAGACATTTTCAGAGAAGAGCATATAAGTATCGATATGTCTCGTCCACACACTTTGTTGCCGAAATTTGTGATATAACTGCAATAAAGAATGAAACCTTTGTTCTCACTAGTTCCTTTCGCAGTTACTTTGAAGGAACTGCTTAGACTTTTTTGTCTCAATAGTTCCTTCAATTCCTTTGGAGGAACTACTGAGCATTTGTTGTCTCAGTAGTTTTTTTAATTCCTTTGGAGGAACTATTGAGCATTCGTTGTCTAAGTAGTTCCTTCAGTGTGACCGAGGGACTACAGAAAACTCAGTATTCTCAGTAGTTCCTTTGATTGAGTACCTATGAAACAGTTCATGGTCTAAAATTAATAAATGTTAATATTTGTTTGATTTTCACCAATTCGGCATTCAAGCGAGCGACAAGAAAATTTAAATAACCCATAATAGATACAACCATCCATTTCCGGCTTTTTTTTTCTGTCACAATAAAGCTGAATTTATAAAAAAGAAAACTTCTGATCCAATTTAACTTTACAAGATTTAAATTTAGTAACTGTTTATCTTTTCTTAATACAAACAAAATATTAGCAAGATGGATAGATCGACTGATCGCGTAAGCTTCTCGGATAAATATCGATATATTTATTTGTGCGATATGTGTATCAACCTTTTTGCTATAGGCACAAGGTTCTAAATTGAATTGCGATATATTCACCCGTCACAACCTAGATGGAATATTTGACTTCGATGCGAGACTCATAAAGAATGTTGTCGAATAAGCTCCCACGTAAGAATGTCTGGAGCCCTATTGGTTCTCTATCTTTAAGCATAAAAAATTAAGCCATAATGTAACATGGCATACCGTTTTTTGGCATAATGATTTTTAAGAATAACGTTCGTACGCATAACAGTTTTCGCATAATTATTTAAAGCATAATGTATCTAAGCATTATCATGTTTAGGCATAACATTATAAAGCATAATGATATCAATCCACAATTTATGATGACATAACGTTTAATCATAAATATTCATAATCATAAATTTCACAAATCTGTCCTTCCTATTTATATTTATTGATATTTAAACCTGATAGGTTGAGAAGGTAAATATTGTAATGGGCGTTTACAAATTTTCGATTTCTTGTTTAAATGAAAGACTAACAATCATAGGGACATTGGTAAATAAACAAGTCGATAAACTGAAACTAACTGAGATATTAAACGTCACATGAATTTGGATAATAGCAAACGCTCCACACTAATAGATCGAATGATGATGAAGTAATTTTATATATTCAATATGCAAAATCCCATCGATTTTAAAATTCCTATAAAAAATCTGCAGTGCATAATTTAAATACATGTATGCTATCATGAAATCACATTAGTATTTAAATTTTTAAACCTTGTCGTCAACCTAATTACATTTAAAAATATGGATTGCTTATGGGTGACCCAAGGGCCACATCGCCAGACTATAACCTATTGCTATACTATATTGCACAAATGCCTACTTCCCTACTATTCGTATGTCTACAATAATATTATCAATACTAATTTTATTTTGTTTCTGTTATTCCTAAAAATATTGTGACTAAATACTATTAGTCTTACAGTTAGTATGCCTTCGGAGATTATGCGAATTAACATTTTGCCAAAGCAAATTAACCTAAAACTTAATTATGCCAAAATTATCAGTATGCCAAAAACAATTATGCCAAAGAACTATTATGCCAAAATATTTTATGCCTAACTCGGTATGCTTAAGTACATTGGGACAAAACCAATTATGCGTAAAGAAGGGATGCCAGTTCTATTTTTGAAAAGTTTGAAATATATGTGGAATGAAAATCGTTACGATATCGAACAAAAATCCTTCGATGACGAACGAAATTCATTCGATATCCAACAAAAATTAGTCGACTCGCCGATTTTGCCTGAGTCACACTTTTCAAAAATAATGCTTCTGGTAATTTTTCAGCAATGGCACTACCACCTGGCCTACTATTAGTGTCGTCGCCAATCTTACTACCTTTTGCTAGTAAACGATATTACAGACATTAATAGCAGTCGTTCATATCGAGTGGGTTACATGGTCAATCGACCCTGTGCACCACAAATACTGACAGTATCATACTGTACACCCTGGTGTTGGAGTTTATCGGAAATACAAGAGAAAAAGCGGCGAACAATATAGGTTAGTCGATTCATCGACCTCGGAGATTATTGTGGATTGTCATTTAGCTAGTCCAAATTAAGAACTAGGACCTACACCAATTATTTAGAACATGACTTACTTATCAAATACTTTACTCGATGAAACAAGGTGGTTCAGACTGTAACACTGTTTTTCAGCTGTCTGAATCTTGGATAAACGAGTCATCATTTTCTTCTTATGAACGACCATTGACAGTACCTAAAAATAATATAGGTATATTATGCAACATTTCATTATAACTAAGTCATATGGAAGAACCAGATGACTAAAAAAATACGAAAAATGTAACTTAACAAAATTGACTTCAATAAAACTTAGTACAGCGAAAAGTATCTGCTACTTAATGGCAATGTGACCAATTTGGCCAGAGACACAGGCAAAGAAAAAAATAAATTTACAAAACAAATACAATTACCCTAGGATTAGTGTTCAATATTTGATATTCTTTTAAATTCATTAATTCTTCTAATCTTTCTTGTACCGTCGCTGGTCTCATGCAGTAAACCTTCAGACAACGCCTTTGTGCTTCTTCTGATATCCGGTACTCCTACAAATACAACCAATTTATTTTTAAAAACAAATCCCGTAGCGGTGTAAAAATTTCTAAATAAACTTGAAAATAATACTTACTTCTAATAAATCTCTTATTTTTAAAAGTGCATTGTAATTATTTTTCAATATAGCCGGTTCGATTTTTATAGCTTCTCGAATATCTAAGCCTGATAATGAAGGCACCTTTTCAATAATCAACTTGGTGTTGATTGGATCAGAGGAAATAATAAATCCATTTCTTCTAATATCTTCTATGTCAAATTTTATGTCCTTCTCAGCCAAATCCAATGCTTCTTGAATATCTGACATGGGCTTGTGTTTCAGTGGCAAATAGTTTTTACAATACTTTTGAAATTCATCATTTGTGATAGAGAGCCTCCATGTTAAATATCTCTCTAGTACACTCATGCGGACTGTTACTTTAAACATGAAAAATAAGTTAAGAAAAACTCTTTAATGCATCAAAGAAAATATATAACAAATATAATAATGCTGCATGCAAAATTACTTTCAGTCTATACAACAACCAACTTGATTTTTTTTTTATCAATTTAAAAGAAAAAAAATTAAATATTTAAATATTAAAATCAAATATAGCATAAAGACATACATATTGATGAATCAGTATCAGAAAAATGTAGTAAAGTTTTGAGACCATTAGGCCAATCCTCAAGGCATTCTTGTAGGTGTTGTTCTAATACAAGTTTATCATTTAACAGACCTTCTTTCTTGAGCCGAGCTATAGTTCGTGACCTTACAAGAGTATGATACCTGAAGAAAATTAAATTATAAATTATAAGATCCATCCGGTAATTACAGAGATATAGGTGTTCAAAAACTCTTCAGCATAAATAAGAATTTACAACTATGCAGCATAATTGTAGATTTATTTAAATTTATAAAATATTAAAAAAAGGTACTTGGGTACTTTACTAATTGTATGTAACTTACCTTGTTATTTTTTCTTATGCAATAAAGGGTTTTGTATTGTATTGCTTTTTATGAAGATTATCACCAAATTAGTTTTTTCAAAGCATTGGAAGGAAAACAAAAAAAAAGAGGGGCACCACATTCTAGCCAGTAGAGCCGATTCTTTCGAGCTGTTTTAATTTTGATAATGTATATAATTAACAGAAGCCAATACTCACTTGACAATGTATTTAGGCAAAATCTTAACAAACCCACATTCAGTTAATATTGATCCATAATTGTCCATGGTGATGGGATTCATGACAAAGACATGAGGGTTGTAACATGCTTCCAGAGATCCAATACCAAATTTTTGCAATATTTGTAGTGAATATTGTAGCTGGTCATTACTAAGTTGATCAATATTTGGATGCTTTTTCTGCAAATAAGGGAGCCAAGCTTTTTTTACACTGCGGCCTGTAAAAAATTAATTTGTTCAAAGCTGAAAATCTATAGAATCTAGGTCATTATATGGATGGTACTTCGTTCATAGGATTTTCATTGTTACACAAAGAGGAAACACAAAATAAAATAAATGAAATATATTGATATTTGGTGTACCCTTAACCATACCTTGGTCACACTTAGTGGTTAACCGTCTAAGTGACTTCCATAAACATTTTAGCTAAGGGCAGGATATTTGATTAATAATATTTTTTTACCTTTTTTTTAAATGTACATAATTTTTATATTTTCACTACCTATGTAGGTTAGTTTTAGATTTAACATTATGCAATGCATGCACTGCATATCATGGGCAATACCTAAAGGTTATTTATCTTGTTAAAAATGTCGTTAGATTAAAATTTTTGTGTACAATAATGGACACAAGCTTTACCTGTAGTTTGTTCGTAAAAATCTAAAAATGGGATTCCGTGATAATTTCGGCGATGTAGGTTCTTGAAGGCAAGGTGTAAATATTTTAAATTAGAAGACCAATTAATTTTCATTGCTAGAGATTAAAAATTGAAAATAGTAGAATTTAAAATTCATCTGAGCGCACAAAATTTGAAACAAACAAAATAAAATGTAAACAATAAAAAAAATTGCACTATTTGGCCAGACAGACATTGACAATTGAGTGACAGTACATTTTTCTTGTTGTACGACCAACGTTGTATAGTAATAATGTTTAGGGTCCATTTGTATGACACACAGGTGCCTTACTATTATCTCTAATGGCAGAGCAGAAACAAGTGAGCAAGCGAGACGTCGCCTTACACCTTGTATTGCGCCATCTCGTTCACTCACTAGTTTCTGCCCTGCTTTTAGAGGTGATGGTAAGGGCCCAGAAAATAGAAATATTAAGAAATGGCAGTTGTCCGCTACCTGTGCGTGTCAGTTTTAAAACTGCCCTACCTCACTCATGAGTCATAACTTGGTCAGGTTCCTTACGATAGTAATCTCTAATAGCAGGGCAGAAAAGAGTAAGCAAGAGAGATGTCGCCTTACACCTTGTATTGCGCCATCTCGTTCACTAACTCTGCCCTGCGTTTAGAGGTGATAGTAAGGGCCCAGTCGGCTAGTCAACTAAAAAATAACTTGTGTATTTTATTGACATAATAGACTCTTTCGGAGATACAATTGGCTAGTCAACTAAAAAGTAAATTGTGTATTTTATATATTTTTTTGATAGAATAGACTATTTAGGAGATACAATTTAAACGAAAAAATTCTTAAAATTATATTTCTTTTGTTTTTTAATTTTAAAGATTTTATAGTGATGACGTCACGCAACTATATTGGTCATCTCGAACTGCAAGAAAGCAAAAATTACCAAGGTATTAAAAAATATGTATGTCAGTGTCAAACGTAATAAAGATGTAGTTAGGTTATGTGTGGGTTATGTTTACTTGAACAGAATTGGGTATTCTACTAATTTTTATTTTTTCTTTCCTATCAATATTTTTATTTCCAAAAACAGAATTATGAAAGAATTTTTGTAATCCGTTCAAAAATAAATAAGTTATAAGCCTTTGAAATTCGGTGGAAGGGGAAACTGTCAAAAAACAAGATAGGGATGCACTGTGTGAGCTGTGACGTCACTGCCACTCGGTTTCGTGCGTACAAAAGAGATAGCAAGACGTCCCCACCACGCTCCCACTTTTCTTTTAGAGAAAACTTTAAAATCGAATTACTGACTTAATTAACAACCAATTTTGTTGTTGTTTTCAGAATCGGTTACTTTTTAGTGTATATTTTGTTTAGTTTATCAATATTAACCAAGTATGAATACAGTCAAGTGGCCTATTGACATTGGTGACAAGTACGTGAAGCGCTACCAAACAAAAAATATTTATTCACTACCCTGTGCTACCAACATAAAAAATGAAATGTGAATAGCCGGAAGTTATCCGGCTACGTCATACGTTAACTTTGCTAAAAAATGAAAGTCATTGGGTTTTCTGCGATTTTCTTAAAAAATACTTGCTTATCTAAAGATCTGATTAATGTAATCTGTTCCGTAAGCCTATTCCTCGAAATGGTTTACGAATTAGACATTTTCATGAAAAAAATTCTAAAAATATTATTTATTTTTAATTAATTTTAAAGATTTCAGAGTGATGACGTCACGTAGCTATATTGGACATCTGGAACTGCAAGTTAAAAAGTAAAATTACTAAGACATTAAAAAATATGTATGTCAGTGTCAAATGTCAAAGTCAGGATGAACCGCGATCCGCCAGTTGATCTCTTGCCATGCTAGCTAGGACTAGGAGTAATAATGTTCTTTGGCCATGATCTCTTGTTTGTTTACAATCGCAAAATATCTAGGTACCCCATTTCTTGTATACATCTTTATATCTAATACATATTAGGCTATTCGTACCTACTCCCCGACACTCGATAGATTGTGAATTTGTGAAGCAACAACTTTTCAAATATTTTTACGGAATCCACTAATTTAAATTAGCCAAAAAAGGTAAGTGAAAATAACACAATAATTTTCAGTGTTTAGAAAATCTAAAGATTGATATATCTTGTAATAGGCCTCTGGTTGAAAAACTTGTAGTTGTTACAGTAACAGAAAGTACTCTGTTACTTCACGCCAAAAGATTCTATGTCCTCTCCCGAAACTCAAGTAATCTCCATACCAAATTTCGTATCAATCGATTGAGTACTTTACATGTGACAGCATCACAGGCTCTTATTAATATTATAGCAGTAGCTACTACCGCGGATTAGCCTTCTAGGTAGTCTTGGTACCATTGAATATTAATCTATAGGTCATCCACTTTAGGTCTTCATCTTCATTCCAAGCTTAGTTAAATTATGTGCAAGGAAAGGACACAAGAGCAAAGTGAAAAGTCATGAATAATACCGAAGTTATTGACCCTAGATTGAGTGTGACAAACCCATTATTATGTAAGAAAAAGTATAAGTTCATACACACACTTAGGTCAACTAATTTTCCATTGCGTACTTTTTGCATTGAATAGTCACCGACCTTTCACAGATGGACTGGGGTGCAGTTAGAAGTCACTTCAAACAAACTTGGTTGACAACAATCCTTAGCATTGTCCTGTTCTCTGGAGTTACATATTTTCTATTATGGGCTGAGGTAAGCTATATTTATATTTCTTGATATTAAATGGTATGTGGTGACGTTTAATGAAACCTCATTTTATTTAATCCTCACCTTAGAAAATATCTGATTATAGCAGATGAAAAGGAGTAAAAAATTAGTCTAACTGAGCTATGTTTAGTGTTTTTTATGAATATGTCAAAAGATGAGAGATAAATGTCTAAATTATTAAGTCCAAAGCTAATTAAACAATTTTTTTTATTTATTTTATTTAATTTAAATAATTATTTTTTTATCAATTTCAAGAGCACGTAACAATTTTCAGACTCAGACAATCCAAAGCAACTTGATGTTGGAAGAGCTTGTATCTGCTGCGGAGAGCATTGATGTCCACACTAGAGATGAAGCGGCCCGTTATGAGGGACGTGTCATACACATACTGGGCCCATTACGCATCCTTGAACCAATATCGGAGCCTGATTATAATATACAAGTACAAGCAGTGAAGTTACGGAAAAGGGTTCAAATGTACCAGTGGATTGAAGAGGCTCAGTAAGTTTTTAGTTCTTATTATTTTTTAAGATATTGGCTAGATATTTGGAGCACTATTAAATAAGTAAAGAAAAGTACACACCCAGTATCTTTACTTAAAATCAGTATATTCAAATGTGCCCCCATTGATGTGAAATGTTTGTTGAGCTTCGTCAGAACTGTAAAACAGCATGACAAATAATGCAGTGTTGGTTGCTAATAAAAATGGAAGAAAATTTTATAATTAGGAAACAAATACAATCAACAAATCGGTTTCCACTCTTTTAACAATTTAAATTATTTATGAAACTCTTTTTATATTAATATTATTTATTAAACTTACATAACAATGTAAATGGTTAATGCAGCTGTTGTTGAAAATTAGTTCATGTTAAGTGTGACAAACAAGGAAAGAAAGTTTTAAGTTTAACATATCTCTATCCACTCTTTAAACTTTATAATGATCTTGGTTAATGAATTAAATCACTGGCATTTAACTAAACTGCTTTTATCCTATTTTGTTATAGAGACCAAGAGAATTTCTTGAGTGAACCAGCAGAGGAAACCCACAAAACATACTGGTACCACAAAGACTGGAGGGATTATATTGTTGACTCGTCTCTATTCTATATCAGACCTGGTCATCACAACCCTACTTCTATGCCTATTTTCAGTGAGACTCATATAGCAGAGAATGTGAAAATTGGGTTTCTTTATCTAGGCAAGGACATCCATATTTTTTATCAGTTATAATACAGAAAAATACTGGATCTATCCAGTATTATTCTACCAAATTATGCGCCTTTTTCTACCACACTACATAGCAGGGTACTGTAGTGTCATTGTCCTATCCTGGACAATAATTTTAGCCTTATGTTACCCATGACTTTTATTTAAGTTTACTTCTTTGTACATTTTAGTTTGTAAGTAATAGTAGATATTTGTTACATTAATGCATAATTTTGAATAATGTTTTTTTTTCATTTTAGGAATAGATGTAAAACGCAAAGTGAATGACTACTACGAAATATGGTCCGATTCAAGACCAGAGCGGAGTGACATCAAGTTGCACTCCGGTTTCTACTATCATGGCGAGAGTGCTTTACAACATGAGATTGGTGACTTGCGCATACATTTCTCGTACGCCGGCCGTGAGGATGATATTGTGAGTTACATACAACACCACATTTTTGTTAGTGCTTACTAATTACTAATTTCTATATAAAATTAATGAATGAGATTAACCCTCCCTGGATTAACCTTATTTTTTTCCTTCATAGTAGAAATATATATTGTAGTTTCTTAGTCACTTTTCCACAGTGAAAATTTTCGGCTACAATTAAGATTAGCCAGCATCATTTCGGCATCATAAATCTTAAGTGTAGCCGACCCCTGCCGGCTAAACTTAAGTTCAGCCTCTTATCTTCGGCTAGACTTAAGTTTAACCTCCATCATTTCGGCTATACCTAAGTGAAGCTGATCTCTGTTGGCTAATCTTATGTGCAAGAAGTTTGCCTACTAAATTATGGGTCGGTAATGTACAGGAGACACTCCAGATGTTGCAGGTGTCTAGACTTCTATGACCTCTTACTATTTGGCGGCCAGTATGCTTGTTTGCCTACAAATTTGTTTGAGGGTCGGCAACACGCAAGTGCTACTCCTTGTCTTATAAATGTCTATAGACTACTTAAATACTATCTAGGTTAATCAAAAATATCAGTCTTATATAGTAATATACGGTAGACATTATCTTGTCCCTAAGATTAGCCAACGGAAATCGGCTACACTTAGGTTTAGCTCAAATGATGGCTTGGCCGAAATGAACTTAAGTCTGGCCGAAGATAAGAGGCTACACTTAAGTTTAGCCGTCAGAGGTCGGCTACACTTAATATTAGCCGTAACATATATATTAAAATAAATGTATGTAAAAATTTTATTGTACAGAAAGAACATTTTTACAACAAAATAGAACACAATAAGAGGCAGACTTATCCATAAAATGTATTATTTATTGTTTACAAAAAATTTAAGAAAACTGTAAAATCTTAAATTTTCAGTATACTGCCGTAGGATTAGTGGAAGGCGGTACCCTGCAAGCCTACAGTCCTTCGAGTTTCCCTACAGCGGACCCCATCGCGCTGCTCCGTAAGGGCTCCTACAATCTGAAGCAATTGCACGACTTGGAGCGACGCGACGCGAACATCCATACATGGAAGTACAGGTTACTTGGCTTCGTGCAAGTGTTTGCGTCGGCTATGACGCTGCATCCCGATTGGATCACTTTATGTAAGCATTTGACTATTGATATTGAGGACTTCCATCTCATTTCCGAGCTAGCCTATTACTTCTGATTACTTCGGAAGACCGGGCAAGTTTGCAGCAGGCCTTTCGCGCAGTGTGATTTATATTTTAAAGAGAATTGACTTGCCAGATTACCTCAAAAACCAAGGCAAGTCATTATCAAATCAAATCAAATCATTTATTTGCCGAAATACAGTACAGGAAGTTCTTAAAAACAGTTATGATAATTTAAAATTTTAAAGAAACACTATTACACTAATAGTGTTTCTTCTGCATTTATACAATTCATATTTAGTGTTGTGGAATAGGACAAGTCCTAGTAACAAAGTGTGATTCGTGTAACAGAGAGATTTATGTTTCAGTTCTTCAATGCCAATGGATCTCAAGCAACCTGAGGCGGTGCACCAGGCTGTGGGTTAACTTTGTTTTCGCGTTTTCTTACACACTGTTCATCATAGCAATACCCTGGTAAGGTTCATTCTGATTTTTAGTACTGAATTTCACAACTTTGACAACTACTAAATAAATAATATATAACTACTAGCTGTTTTCCGCGGCACTGCCCGCGTCATAAAGTAGCCTATGTTTTAGATCGGGTCTTAAACTATATCCCTAGCAAGTTTCAGACAGCCTTTAGCATTTATAATATTAGTATGGAAGTATGGATATACAGTGGTGGTCATATAATTAGAAACACTTTTTATGAATATAGAAAGTATAACTTCAACGTACGTGAAAATATATACATACAATAATTAATAATCATGCAATAATATAGCCACTCAAATAATAAAACTCATTAAATGCATAAAAAATAAAACATATCTTACTTTTAATTATCAAATGAGTCTTACAAATGTAGGAGTTTATTTTCTGTTACTGGCCGCTTGGACGCCTGATTAGAAACATTTGAAAAAAGCATCCATAGGAAGGATTTTTTTTTAATTGTAGAATAACATTTCTTTCTTGGCTTTTTCTATTATTTTGGCGGCAATTCAAAATTTAAACTGAATTTTATTTTGTTCAAAATGGGCAAAAAAAAAAAAAGTTGTGACGTGTCAACTAGGCAAATAATTGTTAATTTACATATAGATCAAAAGTGGGCGTACAGAAGAATAGCTGAGCATTGAAATTGTTCTGTTAAGAAAGTTTTTAATGCAATTAATCATTACAAAACACTTGGAACTGTTGAAAATGTTCTTAGAAAGGCTCGGCCAAGAAAAACCTCTTCCATAGAAAATATGCTAATCGTTCGTAAAAAGACCCCATTTAAAGGCTCCAACCAGATAAAAAATGAAGTTTTTTCGCCTGATGACCCTAGAAACGTCTCGTCAAGACTGATACGCCGAAGATTAGTGGAAGCTAAATTTTTACCAAGCAACACCGAGAGAAGCGATTATTATTCGCAAAAAAATTAACATATTTTTTTTGGATGGTACGAGAATGGAAAAAAGTTTTATTTTCAGATGAAACAAAAATAAATATGGTAAATTTCGATGGAAAGCGATATGTTAGACGTCCTTTAAACAATGCTTTTAATTATAAATACACAATAAGTATAGTCAAGCACGGTGGCGGTATCATTAAAGTTTGGGGGTGTTTTTCCGGATGTGGAGTTGGACCCGTTCGGAAGATTGAAGGTACAGATATATACAAAAATATTTTAGACTACACAATGATTCCCTACTCGGACGATCATTTGTCTGTAACCTGGATCCCCTAAACACACGGCAAATAGTCAAATGTTTCCTTAGCGAACAGCGAATATCCGTTTTAGACTGGCCAGCAAATAGTCTAGATTTAAACTCGATAGAAAATCTCTGGTATATTGTTAAAAAGAAAGTCTCGAACAAACGTAACACCAGTCAAAACGAACTACGAGGATGGATTGAAAAGTTCGCGGCCTCAGCAAGAAAACAATATAAAATATAAACAAAAGTAATTTTATTTTTCCACGCTATCTCCACTTAGCTCAATGCACTTCTTCCATCTGGTTTCCAACGCATGTATGCCAGTCATAAAAAAAGTTTCTTCAAGGCCTTCAAAAAAGTCACCCACCGCAGCTTCGACCTCCTCCAAGGTGTTTTTTTAGGTTTGGGAATAAATTAAAGTCGGAAGGTGCCAAATCAGGGGAATAGGCGGGATGGGGCAGTAATTCAAAGCCACAATCACCAATTTGAGTCATAGATTCAACAGACGTGTGAACGCATGCATTATCCTGATGGAACAACACTTTCTTGCTGAGTAATCCTGGCCTTTTCTCTTTGATTGTTTCACGCAAACGACGTAAAAGGGTGCAGTAATAAGCCAAGTTTATAGTTTGACCTTTTGCAAGGTAGTCCACCATGATGACACCCTTAGCATCCAAAAAAACTGACGCCATCACCTAGCCAGCTGACAAAATTGCTTTGGCTTTTTTTGGGGTCGGTTCAGCAGGTTTTTTCCACTGCTTGGATTGCTGTTTTGACTCTGGGGTGTAGTGGTGTACCCAAGTTTCATCCATTGTCACAAATCTGGCCAAAAAATCTTGTGGATCAGCCTCAAACATTTCCAAACAGTCGCGAGAAATCGTGACCCGTATTCGTTTTTGTTCAACTGAAAGCAATCTGGGTATCCACCGCGCAGAAACCTTAGAAAATCCAAGTTCATTGACTATGATGTTTTGTGTTCGTTCATACGAGATGCCAATAGTGTCTGCAATCTCCCTGATGGTCAATCTCCGATCTGCCAATATCAGATCACAGATTTTCCCGATGTTTTCATCAGTCGTAGACGTCGTAGGCCGGCCGGAGCGAGGGTCATCTTCAATACTCTCTCGTCCGCGTTTAAATTCTGCAACCCACTTTTTCACAGTCGTATACGACGGAGCAGATTCCCCCAATGTTGTTGACATATCTTCGTGAACCTCTTTTGGAGTTAGTTTTTTTTAAACAGGTATTTGATTACCGCACGTTGCTCAATTTTCTCCATTCTTTAAAAACGCTGCACTTAGGCTCACAAAATTCAGTCTAATTTAAAAACAGATAATGCTATTGCGATAGAATTTTACAATGTGACAACCAGAGAGTAAGCAAATCGAATGTGGTCAGTTACATTAAAATAGTTCAAGTATTTATGTGTAAGGCCGCGAATATTTCGATCTACCCTCGTATATGAAGCATTTGTTGAAGCATGGAATTCAATTCCCCTAGAAAAATGTATGAAATTGATTAAATCAATGCCACGTCGTTGCAGAGCTATTTTTGAAAATAAGGGATACGCCACTAAATATTAATTATAACTATTGGTAGGCTGTGGATATTAGCTATATCGTAAATAACAATACTACTCGTAATAACTAATACTTAAAAATATTGTTTTTTATACTTTATTGTTGTTGTTTCTAATTAGTTGACCATCATTGTTCATATCTTAAAACTGATTTAAATGTTTGTCCGTAATTGTATGGGGATTTACATAGGGCGCACTGTAAGTTTCCGGAACTGGCCACTTACATAAACAATATTTAAAAATTTATTGTAACATTTGAAAATAGAACTCTTTGGCTGTAGAATGCAGTTTGTTTCATTTGACTGTCTTTTGTTTTTACCTTGTGGCGCCATTTATAAAATTGTGTGTCTGCATCAACATGGATTTAACTCGGGAAAATTTTCGTAGTATGATTTTCTACGATTTTAAGTGTAATTTGACAGCTCAACAGAGCATCGCTCGGCTTGAAACAGCTTTTGGCAATGAAGCACCATGCAAGACAACTGTTTATAGCTGGTTTGCAGAATTCAAGCGTGGTCGTATCAATCTCAGTGACGAATCTCGCGATGGTCGGCCGTCCACCGCTGTGACCAACAAAAACATCAATGCTGTGCGCCGTATGATTGAAACAGACAGGCATGTGACCTACCATGAAATTCGCGCATCCTTAGAAATAGGCATGAGTCAAATACAATTAATCCTACATAAACATTTGGGTGTGAGAAAGCTGTGCTCGCGTTGGATCCCACACAACTTGACCGAGGCTCAAAAAACGGACCGCGTCACTTGGTGCAGTGCCATGCTTACCAGATTCAACGAAGGTGCGTCAAATTTGGTGTGGGACATAGTAACAGGTGACGAAACATGGATTTATTGCTACGATCCCAAAACAAAGCAGCAATCGAGCGTATGGGTCTTTCAAGATGAGCCGAAACCAACCAAAGTGGCGCGCGTGAAAAGTGCATCTAAGCGGATGATTGCTTCTTTTTTTAATAAAACTGGACACGTGGCTACTGTTGCTTTAGAGAATCGTCGTACAGTGAATAGTGACTGGTACACGACCATTTGTTTGCCGGAAGTTATTGACGAACTCCGTAAAAATAACCGTAAACGCCGTATCATCCTGCACCACGACAATGCTAGTTCTCACACGGCCAGACAGACAAACGACTTTTTGAAGGCGAAAAATGTAGAACTCATGAGTCATCCTGCATACAGTCCCGACCTGGCACCTTGTGACTTTTTTCTGTTCCCAAAAATTAAGAACCAATTACGCGGTCAACGATTTTCATCACCAGAAGAGGCTGTCGAGGAGTATGAAAAACACGTTTCAGAGGTCACCACAGAGGAGTGGCACAAAAGTTTTCAAAACTGGTTTCATCGATTGAAAAAGTGCATAGACGCCAAGGGAGATTATTTTGAAAAACAATAAATTAATTTTGTGCCTTTAATAGTATTTTTTCATATTCATTCCGGAAACTTATAGTGCGCCCCACGTATATTGTTTTTATAAATGATAAATCGTCAACATATTGTTTTCCTATTTATTGTTTAATTTCAAAATAAAAACGATTGCGGTGAAGTTGTCTTACATAATGTCAAGGACCGTTGGTAGTGTTTCTAATTACACGACCTCCACTGTATATGTGTCTTTTTGTTTATACAGGCTGGTTCATAAACCCACATTTGGCGCGATGGTGTTAGGAGGCGCGCTGCTACCAATTCTGCACTACTCCACGCTACTGACCCGACGGGAAATGACACCAGAACCTCCCCCATACCCCCGCTGGAATGATAACCTGCGCTGAAAAAAATAACGGTTGAATGCCCTGTGTTCCCTCCCAATTCCTGCCCTCATCATCATTTCGTGTAGGTTACATTGTCTATCGACCATGTACACCCTGATGTCAGAGTTGTTGTTGTTCCTGCCCTGTCCAGTCGGTACAAAGAAAATAAAGTAACTTAGTACAAGTATACGGTTCGACAAATGATGAGTCGGGCTAGTCGGTATTTGTGGTGACAATCATTTTATTTCTTTGAACTTTAGTGTACAAAATATACAATTGTATATCACAATAGGCATTTTAGCTACTTGATGTTTTGGTTAATATACATAATATCTTATATCTCTGTTCTGGATGATTTTTACCGTTCCATTTAACAATGCCTTTCAGTTCTAAGAGTGAGAACTACTTAGGTTATTTTTTATACCCAGAGCTTTTAAACGCGATTCCTATAAAACATTTATACTTACTTTCGTATTTTTCGTACTTAGTTTCGTATTTTTTTTTGTAATTTTTATTTTTGTATATTTTTGCAATTATTATTTAATAACAATAATTAATACATTTGATTCTAGTCTAATTTAATAAAGAATAATAAATTAATTTAAGAAAGAAGCTTTATTAATAACCATATCTTAGTTTTAAGTAAGTACCTATAAATCATAATTTTTAAACATTTTCTAGCTCGAATAATGTGATAACTAACCAGACCAAAACCTATTAAAGATAAAATACTTATCTCATTAAGTTTATTTTTATTTAATATGCCGCCGGTTGTGACTACCTTAAATTACCACTGCAATAAAATAAAAGTGATATAAACAATGAAACTTGGCTTTATTTTTTTAATTAAAATGGTTACTGATTTATTAATAATGAGTATAAATTATAAGTATATACTTTTTATTAAACGTAAAAGCTAAAATTATTTAAGAAAATATTTTGTTAATCTAGTTGCGGATATCTTTATCCGACTGCCAAATACAAAGATATCAACAGTTGGACTCAAAGTGTCAAATCTTTATTCTTTTTCACTTGAATATTTTTGATAAAAAAGGATTTTAAATCTGAATAATGCATATATGCCCCTGGATTAAATTAGAGGACAAAATAAAGATTCACTGATTGAAATCACTGATATTTTTTTTGTCTTGCTAGAAAATCTTCGCCTGTAAATATTTAATGCATACTTATTGTTAAACCAGTACAATGCGGCACTGCCACAGAATTTCCAGAGACATTCACGCAGGCGCGTTTAGCGCCGTATCAGCTGACCAGTCTCCACCCTGCGTTTTGCGGAAGCTAGTGTGTTGATTCTAATATGGTTGTGATTTTAATGTTGTAATATAATACTTGCAAATTCTTCTATACACTCCTAATAAATAGCTGATTCAATTGTGTGAAGGTCGTATTAGATAGTGGAAAAATGAAAGCAGCTGCTATGTCAGTTTGGGTTTTCATAAACCTGATTTGTTTCGGCATGTGTGGTTACTTGTATTTGATATGGTCGCAGTATTGGATGTACATAGCAAAACAAAAGCTATTCAATAAGTCACTAGGAAGCCCCCAGAAGGCGAGCTCGGTTTTAAATAATTATCAGGACACATATGTCGAACAGTATAAAGTTCCCACGAATTTTTCAATTTTAAAATTAGAGCCTAATAGAAAGAATCGGAGGTCAGCTATCGCCGGGTTGTGGAGCGGCCAGCAGATGAGTCAGGCGTCTATCAAGCTGCCGGGGTCTGTCATCCGTCCGTCGAATAATGTGGTGAAAAAGAGTCAAGGCAGTCCTCGATTTCCAAACATTCATACTCCTATATTAGAGTTCGATAGCGACAGGTATATTTGTGACGAAATGGGCACGTCAGAATGTGAGGCGCAGACCAGAGAGTTCAAGGAGTTACTTCTGAAGGAATTCCACAGAGTTTTGATGGGTGACAGCAAAGTGTTCAAGTCTGGCTTGGATTCGCATAACTCTTACAATGTGAAGTATAAGGGCGATCATAAAAAAGAGGTGACAAAACAAGAAGTGATGTGTGGCTTGAAAGGAGTACAGGTGCAGACCGTGACTTCCAAAGACGAACCTTTCAGACGTCTAGGTTTTAAAATACCTAGCTCACCCTTACAGCAGTTTCGGACTTTCAATACTTGTGCCGTCGTGACCAGTGCAGGAGCCCTTCTGGGCTCAAGGTTAGGGGAATTCATAGGTAATTTCATGTTCAATATTTTCTTGTAGCACGTAGCGTAGGTGGACTTTGTAAACACATCAAAAAGAAGGTAACAATGCTACGTGAGCTTTTAGCATTTTGTATTATTCACATCGGTAGTAATATGTTGTTGTCGAGTATGAATCATACTGCACATAGCAAGTATGAGTTGGCGTTTATGGTGAATGTTTACTTTGACATGAACTAAGTACCTACTTACACACGCTTTGCTACTTGCTACGTCTATTGTGTTTTTACAGTTATCGTCCTCATTGTGCTTTATTGAGCTTTGCAGTTTAGGTATTTGTTTGTTTCATGTCATAGGCCAACAACCGTTATTGAGAACATAATTTTTGTTTATGCTATGAATCTACACCGTACAGGAGGAACTCTTAACGTATCTTCTTCTTTCGTTACTTTCTTCTTCATTCTTGACACGGTTGGCACGTCACCACTGACGGCATTGTCAAACATGTTATTTTAGGGCGTGAACACATTGACCTTTTACTTAACTTCTTACTTCGAAATAGACCAAGGCAAGTGATGGCCATCGGGCAATTCCTTTATTGGGGCTATGAAAATGGTACAGTGAGGACTCTTTTTCAAGATGACACAGCAGACAAAACATAAAGTGTAGAACGTTTCCAATAAAATTAATTATAACATAATCTATGCATTTCCGATATAGCTGGTTTAGTATCAACACATTTTTATCGATTTTAAACGCATGCCCCATCAGGTAATAAATCTTGACCTTCTTACTGATTATTTTTGGCGTATTCAAACGCTGATAGGTGATCGACCCATTCATATTGTGCACTTATCGCATCGGATCTTTGCTTTGTACACGCATTGTCATGCATAGGCGGTATACTTCTGCGAACGGCCTAAATTGTAGTGAATACCTACCTATAGGTACATCAACCAATATCTACCTAGGTAGAGTCAGCACTCGGCAGGGTTTTCACGCATTGTTTTGCAATATAATCCATAGAATCGCTGACGTGTAGGAGGCAACCATAGTCACTTTTTGCGGAAACAGTTCGCCATTATCTGATAAAGCTTTACGCTCGTGACGAGAAGTATTTCCTTGTCCTGCTATCTGCTATATTTGATTCGTAATGTTTCCAACGATTTTGATAGAAACCTTGCCATCATTTCCAAAATAGGTCAAAACATTTTCCAATGAAAGCTGTCGCGGATACATAGTTCGCGTTGGAACAGGCTAGATGGATGGTTAAAAAAAAACGGTTTCAAATATAAAAGATACGCTGTGGTGAGTTATGGCTGGAAAAAAGGAAGCGAATTTTGGCTTATAGTGAATGATAGCTTATTAAAAAATTGTGTTTCTGCCAGGGGAGTTCAAATGTCTTGAAAAAACATAAACTAAAAATAAGTTTGTGGTTTATACCAAACACTGTTTAACTTAAAAGGTGAAAGCATAACTTACATTACAATGTCACAAAAACTATAAAATGATTCACTTTGATGCATTTGTCATGACTTGACCGCAACAAAGGTATTTTGTGATAAAATATGGCTGTGGGGCCTGTGGGTTATTTTCATCAATTGCATGGGTGATGGTCCCGTACCATTATCTATAAAAACAGCAAAAACAATCACGTTTGTTGTATGGGAGTCCCCTTAAATATTTATTTTAATCTGGCATGGTTATTTATAGTATTTCTTTTTATAGCGGCTACAGAAATATCATCATCATCTGTGAAAATATCAACTGTATAAATATCACGGTTCATGAGGCTGTAGCCTGGTGACAGATGGACAGCCGCGCAGCGAAGTCTTAGTAATAGAGTCCAGTTTTACCCTTTGGGTACGGAACCCTAAAAATACCGTAGATAATTTAATTTATTTAATACAAAACGGCAATTTCGTAGGTAACGACCTAATATTTGATATTCACTCTCTTCGGGTGCCTACGGTAAAAATGAATTTGTAATTAAATTAAAATTAAATAATATTACTTCTATCTTATATCCGCGCCGCCTCGCACCTATAGTAAAGTCACGCGAGAGTCGGATACGCAGATTTCTGAAAATGGTGAGAAACTATTACATATATAGAAAATATGTACATTCGGTAACGGAAATATGTACCTACCTGCACACGTCTCTACCTATAGCCAAAATGAAAGGGGGGGTATAAGCACGGATCCCTAAAAATTGTCTTCAAAATGTACATGTTTCAGGCGCGCTTGAGGTGACAATTAGCATGGGCTTCTGTAAACATAACAAAGTTATTTATATGTGTCATTGGTGGCAATTAGACAAGAGGTGTAGAGCAGCCATACGAACATTGTAGGCACGTCACAAAGTACCCAGATTAAAGAAAAATAACTTCGACGATTACCTTTATATAAAACTGTTGCTGAGTTTATTCCCTTCCAATACCTACTGATCTAGGTAGGCCGCCCAACTTGTATACCAAAGATACATATTAGAACAATTGGATGTATAGAAGTTATAAAATCATGATTGTGATCTTATTGAGAATTCAGATAGATTTTATTTGGGATGTCGTCTGTTCATCCGCATCTAGGTATCTATTACTTATTTTTAGGATTTGGCAGTAAACACAAGGAACTGTCTGTCCGTCTGTCTGTCCTACGTTTTTTTCAGAGACTATTAGACCTAGTGAGCTAAAATTTGGTATGCCTATGCATATTACTCGCGCGGAACTGTGAGATAAAAATATGAAACACATTTTTTTACGGTAACATGTAAACTGGGGGTTGAAATATTTTTTTTTCTATTTTCTATTTGTGTGGGGTATCATTTATTTATTTATTTATTTTATTTAAACTTTATTGCACAATACAAAAATTTGTACAAATGGTGGACTTAATGCCAAGTGGCATTCTCTACCAGTCAACCATGGGACCAAACAGAGAAAGAAAAGTAATTTAATAATTTAATAGGTCTCTAAAAACATTACGAGTACTCTTTGAGTGTTTTTCGATTAACGGTTTCGTTTATGAGGTATTTAGTTATAACTTTAAAAATAAGAGGTGAGTGATCCCAACCACTTTTGAGAAAACCGTTGAATTTGGACACCTGAAAAAATTCATGACAGTAGTAAATATAATGAATTTTATAGGAAAATTATCACTGTCGTTAGGCTTATAATAGTTTACGAGTAATAATTCATTAATTAAAAAACATGTTAAATTTCAATCCATTGAAATAATGCATCTCACGAAATCAGATAGTTTGATATATTTTGAAATTTGACATTTCCGATATCAAGATGGCGCTATTTATAAAACTTGCCTTAATTTCGTTTGATTTGTTTTAACATGAAAAGAAAATTTTATATTGGGTTTTTTTATAAAAATCATCAATCCATTTGGGACCATTCACACTCTTAGCAGGCCCTTCAGGCACCATACTATCGGCTCTATGGCATCGAACGTTTGTGCCACTCGGCGAGTTTGCATTGCTCTAATTGTTCTAAATTTAAAGCTTGTATCTATGTTTAATATACAAAAAGTTTTGTGAAAGTACAATTAAAATTTAAAAATGACAAATGTATTTCGCCCGAGGTTCATCCTTAGTTGCCTTTTGTCGATAAGGCTGTAACTAATTATTAGATTAAATCATTATTAAATTCTTATTCGTCGTCGTCCAAGCGTGTTTTTCTAGTTGCGCCCTCAGCTTTCATTTCGGAGCCGAAACGCTTTTTACTCGAGACGGACCTTGATTTTGGTGTTGGTTACTACAATGGTTGTGTGACCTCCGTATCGCTTTTTACTCGAAAACCAGAACAATAGAAACATGGATGTCCAAAACTGTCAGATTTTTTCAGCCTAATGTTATCTATCGACACCCCCAAATTACTTAACGTGCCTTTTGAAGCACGGTGGAGGTCCAGATCGATAATGCCACTAATGGTGACCAATCCAATAATAATAATAATAATATCTTTATTCACGAAAAACATGGTATGTATATTGGTGTTACAATTTTCACATATTGGATCACATGTTTTGTCACATTTAATGACATGCGAATAATTAGGCTATTCATAATTAAATTAAATTAAGCATAATTGAATTGAATTAATTAAACTTATAACACAAAATGTCCTTCAATCCTTGAAATACATGCAATGTCAAAGAAATAAATTAAAAAATTAAAAATAATTACTTATCATGGTCAAAAAATTCATTAATGTCATAAAATGTGTTTTTACATAGCCATTCGCTCAGTTTCTCTTTAAACTCATATGTATTTAAATGTATCATATTATCCGGTAAAGAATTGTAGATACGAATACACATATTAAGTGGGCTGTGAGAACATTTTTTAGATGTTGATACATTCTCTAATATTAGTCTATGAAGGTTTCGTTGTAGTCTATTACTTACATCACCAGCCTTTTTAAATAATTTTATGTTCTTATGTACGAACAAGCATATTTCATAAATATAGAGTGATGGTAATGTCAAAATACCCAATTTTTCAAATAACGGTCTACATGTGGTGCGTGGAGGTACTTCACATATAGCCCTTATGCATTTTTTCTGAGCTACGAATGTCTTATGCCAGTCTGTACTATAGCCCCACATCATTATACCGTAGCGCAGTACCGACCCTACATATGCATGGTAACATTTAATAGCCGTTTTAGTATCTGTTGCCTTTTTGACCTGCCTGAGCGCATATACAAACTGATTAGTTCGCTTACAGATGGCATCAATTTGGTCCTTCCAATTTAAGTCATGATTAATTATGACTCCTAAGAATTTAGTATTTGTTACTCTATTTATTTTATATACATTTAACGTAAAATTACAGCGTGGGTGTTTAGAATTATTAAATTGTATATAATTTGATTTATTTAGATTAATGTTTAGATTGTTATCATGTAGCCATTTAATAATTTTGTCAACCGTGTTATTAATGTCATTTTCATGTTTAATAATTTCACTATTATTACGTTTTTTCACATCAGTTGTTACAATTATAGAAATGTCATCAGCATATAAAATACAATTATGATTTGTTATACTGAAAATGTCATTAATATATATTAAGAATAACAACGGACCCAATACACTGCCCTGAGGTACACCACTGTTTACTTTTTTATAGGATGATGTACAAGAATACATTTCATTGTTTGATATATTACTGACCATAACACCTTGATACCGATCATTTAAGTATGACGATATCCACTGCAAAGCAGTCCCCCTTATACCAATCCTTTCACACTTATTTAAAAGCTTATCGTGTGAAACATAATCATACGCTTTAGACAAATCAAAGAAAAGTCCGGTAGTTAAGTGCTTACTATTTAAACTACTAAGGATTGCGTTTACTAGTGTGTATATTGCCAGATTGGTGGACTTGTTTTTTTGAAATCCAAACTGATTTTCGTTTATTATGTCATATTTGTTACAAAAATTCATTAACCGTTTAAACATACATTTTTCAAATATTTTTGAAAATATTGATAATAGGGTAATTGGTCGATAGTTGTTCATATCATTTCGTAATCCTTTCTTATATAATGGTTTCACCAAAGAAAGTTTAAGTGCATTCGGGAAGGTGCCAGAAGACAGATTTATAAGGTGAGTAAGCACCGTGATTATTTCAGGACAGCAATATTTTATTATTTTTGTGTTAACTCCATCATATCCTTCTGAATTAGTATTTTTAAGGGAAGAGATTTCTACTATCACCTCCTTCTCCGACATTAGTTCTAAAAAGAAGGAATTAGGTAACGTTTTATTTGAGCATGTTTGGGTACTTCCATTTAATGTCAAATTATTATTTGTCATATTTTTAGTAGTCATATTATTATTAGTCAGATTAATGAAAAAGTTATTAAATGCATTTGCGATGTCATTAGGTTTATTTAATTGTTGATTATTAACTTTAATTTCAGTTATATTGTCCGGTGTATTTTTATTAGAAATTTCGTTTTTTATTACAGCCCATGTAGCCTTAGTTTTGTTTTTACTTTTCTCGATGAAAGCGATATTTGTGTTCTTTTTTGCTTTAACGATACACTTTTTCAATAAATGTGAGTACGTTAGATAGCGTTTCTTATTTATTTCAGTTTTATTCTTATAGTAACGGTATCTTAATAATCTTTTACTTTTACAACTAATTTTCAAACCTAGACTAATCCATTTTCTTTTGTTATTTTTATTGTCATTAATTTTTATCCTTATTTTAGGGAAACAAAGATTATAGAATAGACAGAAAAGTTCATGAAAGCGGTTGAATGCGTTATCTATGTTTGATTCCTCATAGATCTCCGCCCAGGAGATACCACGGAGGCATTCACGAAATTTGCAAATATTATCAAAACTATAATCTCTTCTATAGATCATATATGATTTAGGCCTGGTACAGTTCGTTTCTATGTTAAAGCTAATCATCTGTGCTGTTTCGTGATCAGAGAGATGGAGGGGTAAAACATCAGTTGATGCATTTTCTATGTTACTAAGTATATGATCTAAGCATGAGTTTTTTCGTGTGGGGACATTAATGTGGAGTTTAAAAGAGTAATTATTACATAGGTCATTTAGATAATTACTTTCTTTACTTGGTTGGAGTGTGTTGATATTTATATCACCCATTATAACTACTTTGGACTTAAGTTTATTTTTCTTAGACAGTTCGTGTAATAATTCATTAAGTTTGTCCAAGAATATGATAGCGTTTGAGTCTGGAGTTCTGTAGACACATATAATAATCAATTTAATAAGAGGTATTTCTATTCCACACACTTCGAAAGTAGATTGTGCTTTGTATTTATTTGGTAAAGTAAATTTATTGTAAATTAACCCCTTTTTAACTAAAATACATGTACCTCCTCTACATTTATCTCTATTGTATGATGTAGCAAATTCGTAGTCATTCATAGTTACGAATTTTTCACGCCCGTCCTTTAGAAATGATTCTGAAAAACACATTACATCCGGGTGTTTATTTTGTTGTTTAAGTTCCTCAAGCGTTACTTCTAATATGTCTTTTTTATCTAGAATACTTGCTATATTTTGGTGAAAAATTTTGAACTCATTATTTTTATCTCTCTTCATTTTTGACCTTAACGTTTCACTAGATATGAAAAAATTTTGATTTTTCAATTTTCGGAAAGTAATTAAGTAATGTCGTTTTTTTTGTTATTGCTTCTGGCCTTACATTTTCCATAGGGGGTTGAGAATATTGACGCTTAAAGTAGTATGTTATTTTACCCTTGCAACTCTGTGTAATCTTATTTTCATTATACTGGTCAACCTTTTTCGTTTTGTAGCTAGCTAATAAGTTTTTTAATTCTTTAAAATTCAAGTATTTTTTGCTATAATCTAAAGAGTCAATGACGTGGTTAATTGATTGACATAAATTATATACATTATTATACATGCACTTTACAAAATTACAATTTTTATAAGTGGAACAAGTATCATGAATTGCCTTATTAATATTGTTCACGTCGATATAATCATTCGAAAATATATTTAGTACAAGTATGTCATTATTCCTAAACTTCATAAACAATTGTTTTAATTGCAAAGTCAGAACTTTTAAATCATAGTCATTTTCACCTACACATAATAGCAACTTATCATTATCATTCAATTTTAGATTAGTGAAACAGTTCCTTATAACATCCGAAGTAAGAGCATTAGGCTTAATTTCTGAGACGACCATGTATTCTTCGTATTTTGAATTTATTCTCGAATGAATTAGCGCTGATGCTATATTTGAACATTGTTGTGTACCAAATATATAAATTTTTCTTTTATTTGCAATTTCCATGGAGGTTTGATTTTTGTAATGGGTGCTTTCCATATCTTCTTTCGGCAAATTATTCTTTAATAGGGTTACGCTAATTTAAAGTTGTTCCATTTCTTCTTCTAATTTTCTTATTTTATTTTCAATGTCTGCTATTTTCATTTTAGTGTCTTCTTCTTCTGGTGTCTCCAACTCCATCGAAATATTATTTACAGGAGTTGAAAATATTTCTGGATACGGGTTGAGTCACGTCTCGCCGTCGTTTGACACGCGTATTAGCTATTCGTACTTCGGATACGCGCGCCGCGCTCGGTTATCGAGCTTCTTGTTACATCTGCTAAAGGCCATGATGTAGGTGTGCTTTTAAGTTAATATTCTTTATTATTGGGACTACTACTGCGGAACCCTACATTGCGCGTGGTATGACACGGCATTTGACCAATTATTATTTTAGTGAATTTTTATTTATTTATTTATTTACTTTATTCATGTACACCATAAAAATGTAAAGGATTATACATAAGAGGAAAAGAAAGTACAAGGGAGCTGCTTATTTCTAAAGAAATTTCTTCCAGCAGACCCAAGAGAGGAAAAGACAAGAAAAGGGTAATTAGCGTGTACAAAAAAGAAAGGAAAAGTATACCTAATTACCTAGGTAAAAATTTTATAGAATCCTTATAATGTAAACATACATAAACATACATAAACATACATACACATACATACACAAATACTATTACAAATAATACATACATAATAAACTTACATATAAAATACATACATAATAAACTTACATATAAAATACATACATAAATATCTACTGTGCTAAGGACAGATAATAATCTTTAACTAATTTCTTAAATATTGAGATAGTTTTAGAGTCACGTATATCAGCTGGCAATGAATTCCACAATCTTACTGCTTGGACTGAAAAGGAGTGAGTGTAGGAATCGGAATGATGGATGGGAATATTGAGGAGGGTTCTAAGGTGGGAACGGCAAGGTGCATCAATCGGACGGGAGAAGGAGAAACGATCCTTTAGATAAGAAGGATAGGAGGGATTGTACAGGACATTGAATAGGAGGCAAAGGATTCTCATATTTCTGCGAAGTCGGATAGGGAGCCACTTGAGTTGGCTGCGGAAGTCGGAGACATGGTCGAATTTTTTCAAACCATAGATAAATCTGATACATAAGTTTTGCAGGCGTTCAAGTTTGTTCAGCAGCTCCTCTGTAGCGTCCAGATAACAGGCATCGGCATAATCAAGAAGTGGCAATATAAGGGACTGACATAAGTAAATTTTAGTTTCCAGAGGAAGGAAAGTCTGAAGGCATCTTAGATTGTGAAAGGTAAAGTGAACTCTACGACTAACTGCAGAAACGTGCGCATTCCAGTTTAGACCCGAGTCAATAACAACGCCCAAGTTCTTAGTGGTCTCAGCAAAATTGATAACGGTACCATCCAGGAGAAGTGATGGAATAGCGCTAAGATCAAGTGAATTCCTCCAGTAACTACTACCTATGATCATTGCTTGGGATTTATTTGGATTTACTAGTAAACCGTATGACTCAGCCCATACACTCAATCTCTGTAGATCATCATTCATACGGTTAATGGCTGAATCTATTTCCCCTGGTAAAAACTGGCAATAGAGCTGCAGATCGTCTGCATAGAGATGGAAACTGGAAGATAGAATTTTAGTAACAGTATTAATGAAGATAGAAAAGAGGAGAGGTGAAAGTACGCCACCCTGAGGCACACCAGCCGTGAGCTCACACCAATCAGAGGTCACCTCCCCAAGGCGGACACACTGCGAGCGACCCCGAAGATACGACTCAAACCAAGAAAGAGTTGATGAAGTTACCTTTAGAGATCGGATAATTTCCAACAGAACATCAAAATCGATAGAGTTAAAAGCACTACTGAAATCGAGAAGAACAAGTAAAGTAAGAGATTTATTTTCCATAGCCCAGCGGATGTCATCAGTAACATTAACTAGTGCAGTCACTGTGCTATGGCCTGCACGGAAGCCTGATTGGAATAGACTAATAATGTTATTGCGCAAGAGAAAGGCAGATAATTGACTGTGGACAATTAGCTCAAGAACTTTTGAAAGAAAAGATAAAATAGAAATAGGCCTGAGCTGGGAAAGAGAGGTGGGATTAGAGACTTTAGGCAACGGAATAATATAAGCCGATTTCCAGGCCGAAGGAAATAATCCTGACGAAATGGAGAAGTTAAGAATATGAGTGAGTATTGGAAGAACTACAGGAAGAAGAAGAGTAATCATTTTTGCAGAAATTTGATCATTACCTGCCGCATTAGAGGACACATGGAGAACCCATTTCTTAACTTCATCCTCTGTAACTGAAGATAGTTCAAGTGGAGAATATGGTGGAGTAGGTAGATTAGACAGTTGTGCCAGAGTATCCAATTTAATATTAGGAGATAGTGAGACAGGAGGAAGAGAGAAATATCTATTGATGTCATTTGGGTCTAAATTATTGTGATTAAGTGGAGAGGATTTACCGATACCAACCGACTTTCCACATTTCCGCGGGGCTTTTACAAGCAAGAGAGTTATGGAAGTACTGTCGCTTGGCATCTCTACACAGACGATTACAGCGATTGCGGAGTGTCTTAAATATGGTGCCATTGTGTTCTGTGGGGCATCGCTTGAATCTATGTTTAGCTCTGTCTCTTCGCCTCATGGCCTCTTTGATCTCAGTTGTAAGCCATGGTGCAGGGTTACGTTTTGCCTTAATGCGTTTCAAGGGAGCATGTTCGTTAAATAATTTCAGGACATTACTATTAAATTGTTCAACCTTAGTGTCCACGTAGTCACTAGTGTATATTGCTGTCCAGTCAATGTGTTTCGCATCAGTATAAAATTTCTCCAAGTCTATGGCATTAAAGTTACGGCGAAAAATATACTCAGGTTCACGCTTCGGGGGAATAACAGAGTAAGAAAGATATAGAAGATCGTGATATGAGAAAGGAGCAGTTAGTTGACCATGCATAGAAACAAAGCCGAGAGAGGACACTATAATCAAATCTAGGAGAGAAGGGGTACGGTTAGGTACATGGTGAGTTGCTGAGAGAGGCAGGACATTAAGATTATAGGAAGTTAAAAGATGTAAGAGTTTGTGAGTGCGCCAATCATTTTTGATAAGGCATGTATTGAAGTCACCCATAACAATTATATGTTTATAATTTGGACAGAATTAGTTAAGAAGAAGTTCAAAAGAATGAAAGTAGTCGATGCGAAGGCTGGGGCTATAATACACTGCCAGTAGAACTTTAGTGTGCTTAACAATAATCTCAATAAAGAGGTGTTCCGCAGAAGCAGAATAGTTTGAAGGAGAGGTTTATATAATTTTATGTAATGATTTTTAATATATTTTTTTATCGATTTTAATGATATTTTTATTTTTTAATTAATAATTTTAGGTAGATACTAAATTTTATTGTTATTCTTTGTTCTATGGGTTTGTAATACTTACCAAAAATAAATGAATTTTATTTTCTATTTCATTACTATTATATTTATTACTGACATATGGTAGAGTCGGCGTGATGAACGGGAGAGTTGCACCTAGAGATGGGCAGCGGGAAGAAATTCAAGAGGGAAAAAATTAAATGCAAGGGGAACAAAAGGGAGAAAATAATTAATTCCCATTAATTCCCGAAATTTTTTTAAAAATTCCGGGTATAAATGGGAAATTTTCCGGGATTGCGCCCATCTCTAGTTGCACCACATTGCTTTTATAGAAATTGAATGACCACCAAGAGTGAACAGAGATTATTTTAAACATTGTTGTGGTATCTGTCAGTGCTTTCGTTTGTGGTCAAGTGCAGGATCATTGGCGTGGAGTCATCAACCCGTGCGAAGGGCTCTGAATAATTCATGTGCGGCTGCCATTGTGCACTTATAACCGAATCCTAAATTGCGGTGTGTGACTAGCACGATTGAAAATATAATAACTAAGGTAAAAATACTTTTTTAATACTCGTACTTGCTTGCGTTTGTGTAAGCATAAATTTTTTGAGAAATCTGTTCTTTGTTTCTTTAGTACGGATCTTCTAAGCGGATATAATTTTTAAACGCGATATTCACAAATATTTGTTATTAGATACTTACATCAAAATAATATTTAGGAGATGTTTCGTTTTAAATGATAAAGATATATATAAGCGGATTCTTTTTTCAAGTTCGCTGTCAAGTTAATACCCTGTCACGTTAACACCTCTAGAATGCTTATTATAACTTGTTGAAGGTAGAAACCAACCGCATATTTTCTGCCAAAGAATCCACATGGATCAGTGCTAGAGCTTTCTACTTAATATGAGCGCTGTTTTTCCCCCTTATTCATAAAAATAAACAAACTTTCAATAACACCAAATTAACTAATTTATGTTTCGTCTCGTTCTTTCACGTCAAAAATAAATAAGGCGGAAAGGGATTTAACATAAATTAATTAATTTGGTCTTATTGAACGTTTGTTTATGTATATGAATAAGAGGGTTTGTCATTTGCAAAAAGTTTAAATTCACTTGGCTCCATGTAAATGCCTGCTTGTTATATTCTTACAAAGTTTATAAGATATGTAACAATAAGTTATGACTTATTTATCGAGCTGCGTGTCGCAACACATTCCAAGTATGTACTTCCACCGACGACAATAATAGGCGATCGATCTTCGAGTCCGAGCCTGGTGTTAATCGTTAAATGCATTATTAAACAGTGTTATCAGGCATTATCTAATTTTCCTGCGATCCCATTGCTGATTAAATTTGATCAGTTCTGATTTCTTTATAAAATTGCAGAATATGAATGACAAGTTTTACTTTCTGTTTAGTCGCACCATAGTCTGTCGATTGTTAGAGAATTCCAATGTTAAACCACAATATAACTGTACTGTAGTGCTCGTTTTTATTATCATCGGGGATATTTGTATTGTATGTTCTAAAAGTGTCTGGCGTCGAAAAAGCAGTAAAGTCGACAACACTTTTATTTCATAAGATCAAAACTACGTTGTGAAGACTACATGACAAGACTAAGGTGGGTATTTTTAAATACAGCGACACCCATGACTCAAACGAATTAGTGTCAAAGAAAAAAGTAAACGTTTTCCTCATTACACTCAACTAGAATGTAATTACTGCGTCTTTAGATAATCGCTGTTTACCACCATTGTTCCGCTTTCTTACATGAGACGAACTTAATAGGTACGATCGGTGAGAAACATGGCATTTGTCTACTTAACTTGGCTGTTAGGGTTAGATTAACTGGCATTCTCTAAGCACCCAACCAAGTAAATAGACTCATACCATGCATCTAATTGATGCTGTGTAATAGAAGATATTTCATTGTTTATCTAGTTATATACAGAAAGGCACATGTCAACTTGTTTATTACTGTCACCTTACGCGGATATTAAAAAGGTCATTGTCAAGGAAAGAAAAAATATAAGTAGACAACAATCAGAGGGTTTACCTGTTGTGTAACTAGTAAAACCATTTTTTGTTATACGTATAGTATAAATAAAAACTATTTTTTTGTTATTTTTTTTTGTTTTGATATACCCAGTGTCACTCACTCAGTAAATACAAATCTAATGACACCTCTCAAGCTAAAATCCATCAAGCCGTTCATGCTGCAGAGCGTGCCAAACATTATACATACCTACATACTCGTACATACCTAAATACTCTCGGAAAACATAACCCTCCTTCTGTCGCAGTCGAGTAAATTCCTATTTACTTCATACCATACCATATCAAAATGGGTGCAAAGACTGGTATCCTGGGGGTCAATTCCGCTAATAAACTTTGAAAGACCATGCAACTGATATTCAATTACGACTTAATCCTGGGGGTCAATTCCGCTAATAAACTTTGAAAGACCATGCAACTGATATTCAATTACGACTTAATCCTGGGGGTCAATTCCGCTAATAAACTTAAAAGACCATGCAACTGATATTCAATTACGACTTAATCCTGGGGGTCAATTCCGCTAATAAACTTAAAAGACCATGCAACTGATATTCAATTACGACTTAATTACGATGCATTTTTTATATGCTCAATATTGGTATTCTGCTAACACAATTTTAAATCTCAATTTAATTGCAACTAAAACGTAATTGAATGTAAATATAATAAATAACAGAGTGCCGATTATTAAAAAAGTTGATGATTTTGATGATTTTTTGATTAGCAAAATTTTCCATTTACAGTTCAATGGCATGCCAATGGAATACGAGTGGTCTTAAAATTAGTAACAGAATACCAGAAATGTCAAAAATTGCCGCCGCCTTAGAGAATGCGACGAAGCTATTCGTTACCGAGTCAAAGTTTAGATATAAAGTATAAAATAAAAATAAAACTGATCAACAGCAATCTCCTTAGAACTTTAATGCATCATGTTTAAAAAAAGCATTGCTGTTGCTAAGTTTGTTACCTACGCTTATTTCGTTTGATTTTTTAAAATATATATGTCTTAATTATTTTTAATTTTGAAAAACCTCTACCATAACAACAATAGAGCTGAACCGTTGACTACGTCGTCGCTCGAAATCATCATGTACACGGAACGTAAGATTGATATGATGATGAAAAATGTCAATTTGCCTCGATTTAAAGACCTCCCTCTCTAATTTAATTAATTTAAAAAAATGTTACAAAGTGAAGTTGGAAATGTATTTCGCGAATCATGAAGTGTCGTGTACACCAGCCCGTATTATAGGTACTTAAACGTGTTGTGTTGCTTTCAGAGATTTCTCTAATTTTCGTCGGCAAGTGTTAGGTATTACAAAATACATGAAATGGAGCGGAAACAGTATTCAAGGCCACTGTGAGCTCTAGGTGCTATATTATTTTGTCTACTGCTTTGATACTAGACATTAAAAACAGAGGCAACTGAAAGTTCTCTTTTAAATTTTTTAGGCCTTGTTCGAATTATAACAATAGGCTAGTTTCCAGGGTCAAAAGACTAACATTAAAATTAGTCCGTCATTTAGGAATCAAAATATATTAGTGACGTATTTTTTCTTTTGTCAAATGAGCGATAAATTATAAAGATATAACGCATCAAAGTTTAGGAGTGGGGGCTAGTGACGTCACATATTGCTAAAAAGTGTAGCACACTGTGAGGTCACACGGAACTTAAACGTGCCATATCTTTACCATTCTGTGAAAAGAAAAAATACGTCTCTAATGTTTTTTGATTATCTAACTGACGGACTAATTATATTTTTTTAGGAAACTAGCCTGTTATGCAGGTACTAAGGTTTTTTGATGCTCTTAGTCACGGCTCACTTCAGTCGATTTATACCTATTTGTTTGGTTAAGCATTATAAGTATTAATGATTCATCATTTCGTTTCACTAGGTAAGTAGCATGCGATCGTACGAACGATTAAATTATAACTTATTAGGAGAAAATTGACGTGTATTCGAAGAACTAAGTATTTTTTGTTGCCAGAAAATATAAAATCGATTTATAGGAACGATGAAATCAACCCAAACCATACCTATTACTTATTGTTAAAAATTTACTTCTACAAGAAATTTGCGAAAAAGTAGCCAAATTACTTAGAATTGGAGCACTTTCTAATTTCCTATTGCCAGATTACTCAAAAGGGCGTTTTTATGAAGTTTGATCAGTCGCATTATCTCATATAGTCCAGGGAGTGCTATTTTTGAAATCTACGATTCACTCAAAACACGTGGGTGGAATGACTTTTCTTCGACATATTTGGTGACTGGAATGAAAATCACTCGACTCACCAGTTTTAAATGAGTTACAGATTTTAGAATAGGACTCGTATTCAGTATCCAAACTAGTTTGTTTTATTAAATTAATGATTTCTGTATATTGTTCGGTCTGTAGAGTACCTGTATATCTACGAGTAATAGTATTTCAATATTTGATGCAAATTTTTTTTTACAGATTCTCATGATATGGTTTTGCGGTTTAACAACGCTCCAACTGTGAATTACACAGAAGATGTTGGGTCCAAAACGACATTCAGAATACTAAATTCTCAGGTATAAAATCAATATTTTCATTTTAAATATACACTACTTGTAATTTAATATTACGAGTAGCTATACCTAAGTAGAGACGGATTACGTAAAGTACAGAAAATATATCAAAAATATTAAGATTCGTAGATTCGTTATGCTATCAATGCTTACTTTGATTCTTTGTGATTCAAATATTTAATTATTTACTCATGTAAGTACGGTGTAGGTACTATAAACTGTTTTTGTATATTTCATAAAATTGTGAAAAAATATACTAAATGGTAAAAATCTTAGACTCTTTACAAAAACTATCGGTTAATATTTTACATTTTAAGTTGTAGTGGTTTGCTCTGTGAACTGTGCGTTGATAAGTCTACCTTTTTTCTCCCTCCAGGTTGTGACCAAACAAGAGTTTAATTTTTTGGAAAATCCCCTTTATAAAGATGTTTCAATTTTAATATGGGATCCCGCCAATTATTCTTCGACATTAGAAGACTGGTATCGACATCCTGATTTTCCACTTTTTCCAGTTTACAAAAGGTAATTTTAGCTCATTCATATACTTTTAACTGGGGTTCATATATACTGAAAGCGATAAACTGGTCTACCCATAGATTAAGATTTTTTTTTGACTAGGTCGTAGTCTAAGAATCTACCTAAGTATATAAGCTTAGCTTAGCTAAATATGCCACGATAAACAATAATTGGCGTCTGAAATAGAAATAAATATTTTAGATTACTGGACGTGAGACCGGACGCTGACGTGCACTTGCTTCGGCCGCAGGTGCTATGGGACCTTTGGGCGGTTCTTCAAGACGCCTCTTCTTATCGGTTGAGGAGAAACCCACCGTCATCGGGATTTATAGGTAATTTGACTTACCGGTACAATTTTTGAAAAAACTCTTTGAAAACGAGGTATAAGATATTAGGTTTGGCTCATTTACTCTACATTTTCCAAAAAAGTGCTCCACGCTACAGGGATGTATACAAATAAGGTCTAACAACTAAGAATGCCGAAGACCGGGCGAGGTGGACGACAAAGACTAATAAACCGGACCCTGGGCTTCGTAGCAAATAGCTGAGGAGGCAACCGAGAAGGCTTTAAGATTAGAAAGAGAGCTAAAATTTCCTCGAATTTCTCGAGTTCGGATCCTATACTCTAAATTTTTCCGCACTCTCTGGTTTTCTATTTTGGCGTCTAGGTACATCAAAATACTGCTTTATTTCGGTGTACAGTTGCAGTTTCTTGCTGGTTTAGAGATGTGCAGACTAGTCGGTAAAGCGGACTAATCGGCCACTTTTGTAGTCTGCGACTACTCGGCAAATAGCGCTGACTAATCGGCTTTTTTTATTTAAGTATTTGGTAATATACTTTAAATTGCTTAAGTCGAAGAACTTTTTGAAGGGTTTCTTTATGTAGCAATGTAATATAAATGTAATATAAGTGGTAATGCTAAATGCGATGGTAGAGCATAGAATGTGCGGACTGTATTCACGCATGTTTTCAAATATCAGCGACTGAAAAAAATAAAAAATTATTAAGTTGTTAATCAAGTAGATTGCAGTACACCCGTAACACCTCTGTCGTTCGAGTCTACCCTTTCTACTTATAGTCTTATAATATATAAGTATCCTGTAACTTTCCTCATAATCGCTAAAGCTGAGGGTGTGTCCCAGATTTGCATCCGTGTACGCATCAGAAAACTCGACCAATAGGAACAAGATCCGGCTTCTTTAAAATCACTGACGATAATTTCCAGGTATATGGCTATCTCTTCAGCGTTGCAAGCGTGTCCGTGTGTTTGAATATGTACCATCGGTGCGCGCGACACGTCGCTGCCACTACCACGTGGCGCGGGACGACACCGCGTGCACGCTGGGCGCCTGGCACCCCCTCGCGCAGGAGAAGGCCCTCGCTGAACGCATCAGGGACAATTCTGATGTAGACGTGTTTCAGAGGGGCTTCATTGATATCCCTGGCCTCGTTAATGTTAATTGCTAATGTATTTCGGTTTTGTCTATTTCCAGCGTGTGGAATGAAAAGTTCTAGCTGATTGTAAATAAAAATAGATTTTCCGTAATATTCGAATGTAGAATGCTCAATACAACCTTTGTAATCATAGCAAATACTTTGTTACACATAATATCGTTGTTAGGAATATACAAGGAGACTTATTTCTTACAACTTAAAATCTGAATGAACATGAAATAAGTTTTTTTAAATTTCTATCGGGTTGTTCCGAAGTTTCTTTAAACAAATAAAGGAATAAATTTTCCAGCTTTATAAATTTGCATAGATTTTAACGAATATATATCAAGAATAAACGCACATGTCTTCCTAATTTATTGGAACATTATATATGTAGGTACTTTGGTGCCAAAAATGTGACGTACAATAACTTGTAGATTAAAATATACCTATAACAAACCAATTTATAATCTTTTATTTTGTAACGCACCCAAAGTATTACCTTCATTTGTTATCATGCCGGAACAAACACTTAATTGTCACTTTATGTGATTCAAGTAAGACCATGTCGGCTATGAGGTGCCCTTGGGTCTTGTATTTTTAGCATTTTGCTACTGATGGTCAGCAGTTGCCGTTTGAATACAGATGGGTTAGCTCTGTGGTATTGATTAGCGATTCAAAGCGAGCGCGCGGAATCAGCAACATCCGAGAAGTCGCGGGTGCTCCCAACGCTTCCGTCTTCGCGCTCCTCTCAACATCTAGATGACTACATGGCGTGCTCTACACAATAAAAGAACACACACTGAACGCAATTTGCATTCGTTGTGCGCATAGCGTTTTTGATGGTCAGGTGTGAACCAGACAGGACATATTTTTATCAAATTCAGTGCATGTTTTTATGAGGATATAATGTCCGACTGCACTTATTAAGAGTACTTACGTGGGGCGCACTATAAGTTTCCGGAATGAATATGAAAAAATACTATTAAAGGTACAAAATTAATTTATTGTTTTTCAAAATAATCTCCCTTGGCGTCTATGCACTTTTTCATTCGATGAAACCAGTTTTGAAAACTTTTGTGCCACTCCTCTGTGGTGACCTCTGAAACGTGTTTTTCATACTCCTCGACAGCCTCTTCTGGTGATGAAAATCGTTGACCGCGTAATTGGTTCTTAATTTTTGGGAACAGAAAAAAGTCACAAGGTGCCAGGTCGGGACTGTATGCAGGATGACTCATGAGTTCTACATTTTTCGCCTTCAAAAAGTCGTTTGTCTGTCTGGCCGTGTGAGAACTAGCATTGTCGTGGTGCAGGATGATACGGCGTTTACGGTTATTTTTACGGAGTTCGTCAATAACTTCCGGCAAACAAATGGTCGTGTACCAGTCACTATTCACTGTACGACGATTCTCTAAAGCGACAGTAGCCACGTGTCCAGTTTTATTAAAAAAAGAAGCAATCATCCGCTTAGATGCACTTTTCACGCGCGCCACTTTGGTTGGTTTCGGCTCATCTTGAAAGACCCATACGCTCGATTGCTGCTTTGTTTTGGGATCGTAGCAATAAATCCATGTTTCGTCACCTGTTACTATGTCCCACACCAAATTTGACGCACCTTCGTTGAATCTGGTAAGCATGGCACTGCACCAAGTGACGCGGTCCGTTTTTTGAGCCTCGGTCAAGTTGTGTGGGATCCACCGCGAGCACAGCTTTCTTACACCCAAATGTTTGTGTAGGATTAATTGTATTTGACTCATGCCTATTTCTAAGGATGCGCGAATTTCATGGTAGGTCACATGCCTGTTTGTTTCAATCATACGGCGCACAGCATTGATGTTTTTGTTGGTCACAGCGGTGGACGGCCGACCATCGCGAGATTCGTCACTGAGATTGATACGACCACGCTTGAATTCTGCAAACCAGCTATAAACAGTTGTCTTGCATGGTGCTTCATTGCCAAAAGCTGTTTCAAGCCGAGCGATGCTCTGTTGAGCTGTCAAATTACACTTAAAATCGTAGAAAATCATACTACGAAAATTTTCCCGAGTTAAATCCATGTTGATGCAGACACACAATTTTTTAAATGGCGCCACAAGGTAAAAACAAAAGACAGTCAGATGAAACAAACTGCATTCTACAGCCAAAGAGTTATATTTTCAAATGTTGCAATAAATTTTTAAATATTGTTTATGTAAGTGGCCAGTTCCGGAAACTTACAGTGCGCCCTATGTATTATTAATTCTGTGGTCGTGGCAAAAGTGTACTCTATTACGCACGTAAAGTTTTCAGAAATGCGTATTTTCCTCTTCATGGCTAAGTCTGGGCGTTTGGGGTCATCGACTGGAAATTTTGTGGAATTCGTAAGCACTTCGCAGCAATGCCAACTATGGAGTCTTTTTGACGAAGTATGGATAAGCTGGGTATATTCCACTATGGTATGTTGTATGCAAATGAAATGCATTAATTTACCTACTTACAAGGAAGCATTGGATATGTGCCTATTATGTCTTACCTCTGGCTAACTTTCAGCGATAAACAAAGTACCTAATTTAAGTAAAACTTAGGTAGGTACCTATATGCATCGTATGTAGTATGTAAGTAAAAGTGACAAAAACTTTATTACACAACTGTAGCTCTATTTATATTTAGGGTTGTTTAGTTCACGATGTAACAAGCCCTTTGACTTACATCATATAAAGCAAAAAAGCATTCACAAATAGCGGAAATATAATAAATTTGCATAATACACCGTGCCCGTACGATTGCAGCCAAAGGTCTCCTCGTAATACCCGCCCTTGGCAATGCTCGAAGGTCCTCAGCTTTGTTCAGCCGATGCATCTGCTTATAAATAATAATTAACTACCAGTATGTGGTGATGTGTCATCGCAATTATGTTCTTCGGAAGGATATACGGATATAAGTAAGAAAATAATGACTGGTATGGTATTAGGCTAAGACTGCAGTGGGAAGCGATTGCCGATTCTACGTTGGAGAGCGAAGTTAGGCTATCGCATCTTCCGACCACTTACTTGGTTTTGTATAATTAAAGCTATCGCATCTTCCGACCACTTGGTTTTGTATTATTAAAGCACTTCACATATGGAGGGCATGATTGATTCCCCCCTATTAACTGACTTCCTATATTGTTTTATCGTACGGTCGATGGCACACTGTTTTAAAAACAATTTGTTGAAGGTGATTATTTTTCCTTTGCTGCTAATTTTACAGTTATGAGGATACTGTTGGTATTATAATGAAGACAAAATATACTTTAAATAAGTAAAAGTAGGAGTGCGTTTTTGAAAAGTGTGCTGACGCAAAATCGGTGAACCCAATGATTTTCATTCGATATCGAATGACTTTCATTCGTCATAAAGGGCCAGTCGAACGATGTTCTTTCGACATCATATGTTTAAAAAAATGCTCGAGACTTTTCAGAAATGTTTATTTAAATAAAAGATCTATTCTATCGTGAATACGATTTGCAACTAATTAAATAATTATGATTAATATGATAATAAACTTAATAAACTAAAAAGCTTATAAAAATAAAATATTATGTAATAAACTTTAAAACTAACGCACTGCATATTCAAAACATAAAATTACAGGATTCAGCGCGTAAAATACCTTCATACTTCCGACGTTTCAACTGTGTTACAACGGCCGTGGTCACGGAACGACTATTAATATTCGAAAATGTTAATTTCTATTTATTGTAAGTACTTATAAGCCGGACGGCTTACTGTAAACTATATAACTTACAATAAGTTTATAAAGTACTTTCTTCCTTTTCATATAGGTCAGCTTGAATTCGTGGTAAGGTGAAGCACTCGATCGTAGAAGCAATAGTGTACAATTTATTGAGTACAGTGTGCATGAATCATAACTTCAATTGCACTGAATCATTTCAACTCTTTCGTTACTATTGACGCACGACACATTTAATTAAATATATTCCAATAAATACATTAATTATAATTACCTTCGAATACGTGCATAGGTGAAGATAGGTAGGTACCTACATTAATTGGTGACTAGACCCAAAATACACCTATTATTGTAAGTAGTGCCACAGAATTATTAATTCTAACTATTAGTTCGCTAGTTAAGTTAAATAAAAATAATGGACACGCTACCTACGATTAATCAACCTAGAATGACCTAGATAATAATCATGACGAGACGAGGCAGAGAGGCGGTTTAGAACAACTCTGTCACATGAGGGTGTACATGATCGATTGACCATATAGCGCACACTGTTATGAATGAATCATGAATATACCTACATAATATCTACCTTTTATTGTAGTTTCCTCTCTGCGGTCTGCTAAAAGAGATTTCTTTAGAAATAAGCAGCACCCTTGTACTAATGTTCTGTTCTATGTTGTATTTTGTTTATTTCGATTTACTGTATATATAAATATATTTACTGTATAAATAAATAATATGTAGAGACCCAGGTTTCAAGTATTTGTATGTTATTACAATGGAGCGAAATAACCCGTATGTATCAATAACTGACATTTATTTGATCTTTTTACAGGTAAAACTGGTTTATAGAATCCAAATCTGCTTGTTCAGGCTGCCTAGAGGCATCTGATTTTCTTATATTTATATAATACTCATATTTGGGAATGTACCCAAATATTAAAAAAAAAAACTGTCACACCTGTGTGACTACGGATCAATTGGGATAAATTACAAGGAGCTGACACAGAACTTTCTTCAAAGACCAGGATGATTCAACCGACAGGATAATCGGAGATGTCGAATTTTAGCGGGATCAATTTAGCTTGTTTGTATGACTAATGCCTTAGGCGCCGTAGTGGGTCTCTTTCCAGTGAATCATTTGTTTTCTTTCTTTTAGATTGACTTTAATGTATGTAATTTGTATTTCTCTATTACTTATTTATTTGCATTAATTACGAGCACAGTAAAACAACATACATAAAACTCTACATGAAAGCACAAGCTGCTCAGTTCTACGGATAGAGGAAACGGGAAGAATAGTGTAAGTAATTGATCTATTTTCATCTAGTCACATCTTAACCCATTATTACATCTTATCAATATAGACAATAAGTCTTGAAAAGAAAATAATATGATGTTGAGTTACACGCAAGCTCTAATGACAGAAATTTGATACTTGGTCATTTCTGTGATAGAGTTTTGGATGATAAAAATTTTCAAACAATTGAATTGAAGTTTATTTTTTTAAGATGTGTTTTCCTAATTTTCAAGCTAACTGTTAAACTAAAAGATGAATCATTTAGTAAAAACGAATAGCTTTAAAATAACAGGAAGGAAAATAAAAATATTTGCTTACAGCCTGGCCACGGGGCTATTCGCCTTGGCGAATTTCGCCGCGATGCCACCGACGAGTATAAGAAATACATACAAATACATACAAATACATTTGTTTCAGTGCACTAATCGTTACGATCCTCATTTCGCCTCGCCAGTCACCACTTCCCGTGACTATTTAGTGCATTTGTTATGTATTTCTTTTAGTCGCCGATGGCACCGCGGCGAATGGCCATTAGCGTACGCATATGAACTCACCCTATATGCTGTGCTGATGTTTTGTTTCGTTGGTGAGACACCAGGGTGTACTACTGTCGATAGACAATGTAACCTACACGAAATGATGATGGCGAGAATTAACCTACTAATGTGTCATCAAAATTAATGCCAAACCGGAAACTATCGTATTAAATATAATAACGATAAACTTTTAAATTTTATTTTGGTTCAATAGGAAAGTGGAGTTTGATCGCCGATATGTTTGTTAAGATCGTCCGAGTCAAGGAACGGCGAGCGGTACCAGAATTGGATTGATAAAATATCTTCTAAAATAAAATATCTTGAGCTCCTCCGTGTAAAAAGGTTTACCGAAATTTAAGTAGGCTACATAAAATAAAAAAACGAAATAAGTATTGCTTTTTGACGTCACTAGTTATTTCCAAATGATCCAGCCTTTTGTAACCTTAATCCTGCTATATTCTCAAAACAAGTTTTAAGGAATTAAAGGATACTAGTGGCCGATAACCGATTTTGTATTTTTTTTATTTTGAGATTTTACACAGATATAGTTTTACTCTTCTACTACACGCAGCATAACATTCCCTCAGAAAAAAACCTGTTCTAAAAGCTAAATAATATACTTATCTTAATTTTTTATCGTTTTTCCCATTCCAGTATCTACCTCGAAGCAGATGAAACCAGGACATTGTAGGCGCTTTGTTGCCCTGAATGCCCCGATAAGAGGATCAGCGATTACTAAGAAACATTTAAAAGTGTCTATATAGTAAAGTTAATTGATTCATGTGCTAAATCCCCCTAACGGTCGCGTGAGTCACCGACTGGCCCACAGAGCTCATTATTTTGTCTTTATGTAACAAAACTGTTACAAAATTTACAGTTACAGTCAAAAGCATAACAAGCACGGGCTCCTTTGTTTCATCGAGGTTTGGCACTGAAAACAACGATGCAAAATGCCATTCTAGATTTCGAGGTCAGATTTATTGCTGTTTCGGTCACAGGAACTGCATGTAAACTGCGCTTTATGAATGGAATGCACATATATCAAACAAATATACTTACATATTTTATTTCTTTTCAGCATTGAGGTAGGAAATGCGCTAAAAGTTAAATGCAAATTCGTTAATTTGTATGTTCTATGTAAAAATAAATAATAAAAGTGATAAATTTATCATTCAATATCTACCCGTTTTAAATAGTCGCATGCGGTCGTTTTGTAAACAATATAAGTTAATACAATGGAGAATGTAAATGATCGAAAATATACGCACGCCAACTTGAAGATTTCCAAGAAATAGAGTTGCCAGAGACCTGTCTTACTATCCACCTAGGGATTATTTTTAGGTGAATAACGCGACCAATAACTCATGGAAAATAATTATTGGTACACACATCAGTAGAAATCATGACTTAGGTATGTAGAGGGTTTACACAAATGCCGTTGCTGAGGTTACGGTCCCAAATTTTTTGTCCATTTTATCCGAATCGACACATTATTTTTTTTATCTCATAATTAGTCCACGTCAAATCATGGAAGGTCTTTAGTACAGTCAGATTCTAACAATAGCTTTTTAATTAATTTTTCCTACAAAAAGGGTTGCCTGTAAGAGATTGCTGTTGAGATAAGGCCGCCTTTGCAAATCATTATGTCTACATGTATGTGTCTCAAAATTGTATTTTCCTGGTGTAATAAAGTGTTTATTATTATTAAAAAACCATCCCCTGCTCAGCCTGTATTTGCAAAAAAAACGCTCTGTAACAACCTTTTAAATGGTTTTTACTACTAATCAGATACAAAGTACTTAATAAGACGTAGGCACGTAGATTTATTTGTTCAAATGCAGTATCCAAATTGTAAGATCTAATAGATTCAGACATACAAGTGGGCGAAAAATTGCTCCGAAATATCAGCAAACCAAATTCTTCGATTATATAAAAAATTTAACGTTTTCTTATAGGTCATTCATTTTAGAATATATGAGTCATTTGTCGAATGAAAATTATTTGATATCGAACAAAAATATTTATTTATATGTACTTTTCAAAACTAGCACTCCAGAACCCTGTGAATGCCATGGCCCATGACGAGAAACCTAAGGAGCAGCCTTGGACTTCAAAGTCTCCGTTTCTCTAAAAGAGAAGCTTTCATTTATTCTTCTGTATTGAAATTTCATTTAGTTCTATTGACGTGTCGCAAGATGCGCGTGGGTAATTACAGACGAAGATTTTACATGCGGCGGCTGGTGATCTATTTTAATATAAAATTTTATTCTTAGTCATGATGGGAGTGATTCATTTAAGTTAAAAAAGGAATTTCCGTGCTGGATTTGGTCAAAGGTTGGTTAGAATTAGACCTGGAGGAAGTTGGCACGAGAGCACGTGTTCGTGAAATGTTTAGTAGGTACTTGTAGTATATGTATTTAAGAATATGTCAATTCCCCTCGAAATTGTTTAACCATATCATAGATAAGTTGTAAGCATATATTCAGTAGTCGTCCATAAGCATAGACAAAGTAAAATGTATTTATTTTAAGACAATTTATGGATGTTGCTATCTTACGATAATCCAGTCATAATGCATTCTGTTTTTCATACATAAAAATATAAAAAATTCTTAGCACATATAAAATCACTTAAAATTCAAGTCGTCGCCATATTTCTATCATACGGTTTATGACCGGATAGCAAATATATATCACAGTTGTGGGGAGTTATTGTGGTCACTTATAATGGAACAAAACTAAAGGAATTTTGTTCAAAACAAGTACTTTGGTTAAATTTGTAAAACACATTCCCAGCAACAACCCGTTATGAATCATGAATTTGAAGAAGCATTGTACTGTACCTGCCTACATGAATGTACTATCAACAAATGCTTTTCCCATATTGTGTATGGGAAGCCCCGTAACTCCAGAGGGATTTTGGGAAATAATATTAAATTTATTTTATTTTTAGACTAGCTTTTTCCCGCAGCTCCGCCTGCGTCAATAAGTAGCCTATGTTTGACCCCGGGTCTTCAACTATATTCATACCAAATGTCATCAAAATCCGTTCAGCGTTCAGTTTGGCCCTTAAAGCTAACAGACAGACAGACTTTCGCATTTATAATATTAGTATGGATTTACTTACCTAAAATATGATGAAATGAAAATATAATTAGGAATACCGAGGTACTTGAGTAGGTACTTTTAAACAATTATAAAGAATTTATGTAAAAGTAGAGACCTGCATTATGTCAGAAGTATCCACTACTTCTTGTTTCCATTACTGGAGTATGCCGTTAGCAACGCAAACTTCTCTTGATCTTTTCCAAAGAAAAACAGTTCTTCGGTTTTGAGTGTGACACATATTTATCTACGTTCGTTTTCATTTGCGAAATGGTCAAGTTTTTTATAGGATTGAATTAAAAAATGAGTAAAAAGGTCAATTTTCGATTTGCAACTATGTTTAACTTGATAGTATTGAAAAAAATATGGTGTGTATAGAGCTGACACTTCAAAAGTTTAAAATAATATACATTATACCCTCTAAAATAAAAGATGAAAACCGTGTAGTACTTATACTGAAATCGTCATTTGAAAAACGAAGGAGACTTATTTATATTAGGAATTGGTGTTATACAAACTAAAAAACATCATGGGTTTCTTTCTGTGTAGTTTTTATTGCGTGATATTGGTTCCGTTGTTCCGTGTTATTTCGATTTCTCGCCGATCCGTCTCGCAGCCACGTCGTGTTTTTCGTAACTCCTAATTTGTTTACTTCTTGCAGATTTTAGGTTGCAAGCTTAACCTGCGGTTCTGCTTGTACACATCTACATAATATTTTTTGGAATGATGTATTTAGGTGAAGGACTAAACTTTAGTGCCATTGTTTGATATTTTCTCCAATCACTCTGAACATGTTAAAAGAAATTTCATGACTCTATTATATATATATATATATTTATAAATTATCTAATCTTATATGTATAAAACTCTATAAATAAATCTTTTATTTTTGGTCATTTTTAAAATAATATATAAGTACTTATTAACTTTACTAATCTAACAGGTATATAAATGAACAAGATATATACTTTGTTGGAAAAGTAACTACTTAACTTTAGAGTCATTAAAAATCAATCCTTGGGTTATGTAATAAGAGTTTCATTTCTATAAGCTATCGTGCGTGCTTACTAGACTATGGAGTATCAATATTTTCTTGATTAAAAAGATAATTGAAGTTTATTAACAGGCGATTCTCACCTATTACAGATTGCGACAGTGGTACTTATAAGGTGTCAAGAGGCTGGCCGGGGCATGACACGCGAACGTATCTCTATTTACAGAAACTCTGTTATTATCTAGCAATCTTATCGAATCCATACTTAATAATATTATAAATGCGAAAGTCTGTCTGTCTTTCTGTCTGTCTGTCTGTTACGCTTTCACGGCCAAACCGCTGAACGGATTTTGATGAAATTTGGTATGAATATAGTTGAAAACCCGGGGTCAGACATAGGCTACTTTTTGACGCAGGCGGAGCTGCGGGAAACAGCTAGTATATTATAAATTATAGCTATAAAATATAGCTTATTCATTAATATCCATACTCTTTACTAATATTATAAATGCGAAAGTCTGTCTCTCTGTTGCGCATTCACGACCAAACCGCTAAACGGATTTTAATGAAATTTGGTAGATATGAATATAGAATAAGATTAGGGGTCAAACTTAGGCTACTTTTGACGCCAGCGGAGCTGCGGGAAAATGCTAGTTCTTAATAAGTGAAATGAAATGGCATGGTGTTATTTGGTAACTCAAGTGGGTTAACCTCATAAAAACATTAAGTTACTGTTTTATTTTTAATTAAGTATCTACTTTAATTAGTTATTTATATTTGTGAAAGCCTATAATTGGCCTCTAATTTGAATAAATTGATTACCTAGTGTATAAATATAAGCTGTTGGTCTGAAGACATAACAATAAAATAAATAAATTACCGGCTAGCGTATGGTCTCATGCCAACTATTCACAAATAGTCGTAGCACCAAAATAAGCAACGGAGGAATATCAGCTGAGCTAAACATATGTCGTAGGCTATTATGAACATCAATTGTGTATAACCTACAGGCATAGACTTGAGAATCTCCAGATAGAGTCGATGAATCTATCTCCAACACAAAGCCCATAAGCCTACAAGCTAATTAAAGTGGTACTTATGTAAATTAATAAAAAACTTCCCACAATTTGTTAAAAATCCAAGAATCGCTTTCATAACATTGCATGTGTTGAACTAACTCAAGGGGGGTTGAAGGGTGTATTGAATCACCGACCTTCACCTCAATCCTACAATGAGTAGGATCCTTTCCCCATAAAATGATTTCTTCGGAATACAATTATATTGTATAGTGAACATAAAAGTTGTACAATAGGACTGAGAAATCATGAAAAACTAAAAAGTATCTACGATAGGTAGATAATATCGATAAAATATAATTTAACTCATTGCCAAAACACTAGACATGCTAAGGCGTCTAATTATGATAAAGTTGTCGTTCTCAGCCTGAGATCGGCTTCTATCGAACCTAGTGCTTAGGCGATTTTTCGAGTAAATATCACATTTGTAAACGTCGATATGTGTTGTAGTAAAATACTTTAAGAATAATAAAAATTACTTTAGGGTAAAGGTAAAAGGTGTTTTTTGTATGAATTTAGGTACAAATAAGATGACAAAAAATAATAACAACAATATTTCCAATTTCTGCCTCTCCAAGCGTAGGTAGAATATGTTTAGTCAAATGTACGAGAGAGCATATCTATATGTTCTCACACGTAAATAAAAATTGGGCGTAATCAGAATTGATTTTGATTTAGTTAGTTACAGAGCGTTCTATCATGTGAGTGAGCTCTATTCTTGACATGGAGTTATTTAAAAAAATACTGGTTACAAACTCAAATTACCTACGAGTCACTTGAGCGTCGCGTCGTGTGCGAACCTCTATGAGAATATCGCTAACCGGTTAGTAACACGTTATCAACTTAGTACAAAATTGGTTTTAATCACTAACAAGCAAACAAATGGAATGAATAATTGTTATGGTATGCACACGATCGTTAATGTTTGCCCGATACGAGTAAGGATTGACCTTCACCTCCAACTGGTGACCTCACGACGCCACCACCTTCGGGAAGCCACCCTCAGCTTTAGTCATCACATGCAGACAATGGCTTTGTCATCGAAATGCTGCGAAGGTTACCGTACTTGTAACATTTATTTCATGGGTATGACTGGATTTACAGGTGACACTGTAAAGGAGGTTATGATTATGACCCAGGGAACTTAAGAAATGTTTGACATAAATAAGTAGTTAGTTAAAGTTTGACAGTGCTGAAAAACATATTGCTTCGTTTAAATTACTAAAAATCACGTCGTTTTTCACAAGAAAACTTTACCAACTTAATAACTTACTTAATTAATTGACGATTAGCCCTTCGTTAACTGACACTCATTCCACTTAACGCACCACTACGATCCAACAATGGATCCGAATCTCCTCTTCGGTCCACTGGTGTATCCGTGGAAACATTTTTTTTCTGACAGCCGCACTCAACGACTCTAATGATTACCTAAGAAAAGCTATATACTAAAAAAAAAATATTCAATATTATATGAGTTTGTAGTAATCATTGATGTCTCTAGCGACCGTGAGATACCTATTTATGTGCTTCCAATGTATCCCCTAGGGAATGAAAGAGTTGTTGTAGTAGCGGAGACAAATTTGTTTCACCTTAGCGCCTTCTCGGTTGCATCCTTGGCTGGTAGCCTTGGAGTTCAGGTTCCGCTTCTTTTAACTAATTTTGTGGTACTTATTAAATAGCTTTACTTTCGTTAGGTAGAGCCCTTGAACCTAGAGCCAATCATTATCAAGATTTTTAGCTCCGATAATGTAAAAAAGTTATTTACTGTTGCTGTTGCTTGGATACCTTACTTGTTAAGAATTTTTATGTTCTTGTACTGTTACTTGAAATTCCAAGGATGGACACGGTAGTGTAGACAATAGGTATGAAGCAAGCGAAAACAAAAAAAAAGGAATTTTATATTATTAAAATGCTTTTTTAGTTTTGCTTGTGTATCATATGATTTAATATATTTTCAACACATTTGCTTATAAAGTTTATTTTATTTCATTGTAATGGGGGTAAATAAATAATATATTATAATCGCACTTGTAAAGTAATGGTTTCCATGGTTACGGTGCATTCTTCTTTTAAAATGTAGGTCGTTCAAGAGCTTTTAAGTCTCAAACCAATTCATTGTTTTTGCAAAAAAAAAATATAAACTATTTTAGCTTCCAAATGATAAATCAACAATAAATTTTATATTTATATTTATTTTATTGAACATTAGCCGTATTGGTCTACAAATATTGATTTGTGTACAAAAATTAAGAAGAGCCTAATCTGTGACTGACAATTTGGTTTTCGCCATGGTCGCTCCACGGAGGATCTCCTCTTGTTTTTGACTCACCAGTGGGCTTTTGCCATCGAGAGTCAAGGCGAGGCTTTAGCATTCAGCTTAGATATGGCGAAGGCTTTCGATCGGGTCTGGCATCGGGGTCTTCTGTCGAAGTTGCCATCGTACAGCTTGCCCGAGGGATTGTGCAAATGGGTCGCCAGCTTTTTGACCGGCAGGTGCATCAGAGCAGTAGTTGATGGTAGCTGCTCTGATAGTATATATGGATATTAATGCTGGCGTCCCGCAAGGCTCGGTTTTATCCCCTACACTGTTTCTTCTGCATATCAATGACATGCTTTCTATCGATGATAGCATTCATTGTTATGCGAACGACAGTACTGGGAGTACTCAGTACTCTGGCCGTGCAAATATTTCTCGATCCATCGTAGAAGAGAGTAGCGTAAAACTTGTGTCCAAAACCGAGATCGTTTTGGAGAAAATTGCTGACTGGAGACGTAAGAACCTAGTCAACTTTAACCCATCTAAGACACAAGTGTGCGCATTCACCGCCAAAAAGGCTCCCTTCGTTGATGGTCCTCAATTCCTCGGCTCTCCTCTTTCCATATCAGACAAGATTGGAATTCTTGGCATCGACATCTCCAGCGAAGTCCAGTATTGTAGTCATTTAGATAGCAAGGCAAAAATGGCATCCAAAAAGCTCGAAGTTCTCAACAGGGCAAAGCGATTTTTCACGCCGCAGACTGCTCCTATATAAGGCGCAAGTGCGGCCACATATGGAATATTGTTGTCACCTGTGGGCGGGAGCACCTGAATATCAGCTAAAGCCTTTTGACTCAATACAGAGACGCGCTGTCAGAATTTCCGAAGATCCCGTGATTACAAGCGGTATTGAGCCTCTGAGTCTTGGGAGAGACTTCGCCTCCTTATGCGTGTTCTACCGCTTCTATAATAAATAGGCTATGCTTGGAGGAATGGTTCGACATGATGCCAACAGACACTTTTTACCATCGCACCTCTCGCCATTGTCAGGGATTTCATCCCCATACGTTCCCATAATCCCATACGATCCCATATGTTATCGCTTCAAACGGAATTGCCTCCCTCGTACACTGCGATTATGGAATGAACCCTGCCATGGTTTTCTCTAGTGACTATAACATGAGAGGCTTAAAAAAGGACGTGGAAAAATTCCTTCAGGGTTGGCAACGCGCTCGTGATATCTCCGGTGTTGTAGGCGTTCATAGGCTACGGTAACCACTTACCATCAGGTGGGCCGTATTCCTGTTTGTCTACTTAGTTGTAAAAAAAAAAGACTTTGATTCCATGGTCAATACCCATTGCTAAAAAAATTTACTATCAGGGTCAGACCCTGATAGTCAATTTTCAATTAAAAATGGGGCCATTGATCTATATCAATGGCGCCATTTTTAAATTTATTTGTTTTTGTACACATTTAATTTATTATGAATAATAAATGTCGATTTATTTTCGAAGAATACCTAAATTTGACTCCACCAGAAATACTAATCCAGTCGAAAAGCGAATGTAGATAACTGACTAAGAAGGCTGACTATAGCTACTTAACTTAAACCTTCAAAGGAAGAAATAAGGACGAAGTTTTAAAACAAAATCATTTTGAGACACTATTTTGAGATAGCTAGCAATGCAATAGCAAACACGCGAGCCCAATTTTACTCTAAATGGTGTTCCAACAAAATATATGTGAAGAAATGTTTTGATATCGCTTGAGAACTTTTATTTATTGTGTAAATTATAAAAAAAAGTTAATAATATGAGTGTGTTTTTCCTTGCGAATGTCTTGAAAACCGTCGTATGACAACTCGTGATCGAAATTAGAATAGAACAGAATAAAATATATCTTTATTGAGAAAGCTATCACATAGGTACAGCAAAGGTATAAACTTATGCTACATGTTAATAATGTACATGTAAATTGGTCATATAGTCGGCTTCTATAGGCATTCGCCAACCAACCCTTATATCATAATCTACTATAAATGTATAGTTCTGACCAAAGAGCATCGAAACCTCGAAGTAAAAAGTTCCATTTTCATTGGTTCGCTCATTACCACCAGTGTTTTCAAAATTAAGGATGATCCCACCCAAACATTTTGCTTATACAGGATAACTTTTTAAACATAAGCCAGTTGGCTGACTCACTTTAAACTTAAAAAAAACACGTGGGGAAAATTTTTTACCCATGGTTTTTTTTACGTTTGTGTAAAACAAAAGCTTTTCCCAGAGTGAGTACAAGATTTGGGTTATGGATGGGATACTACAACATAATCTTAGATTCAAAATTTAGTACTAATTTAGTTTATTTTGCCTAACCTAAATGTCACTAGTACGATATTCAAACTCGGTATGGTTTCGTTTGTTTATAAATACATATTTGTAAGTTGATTGCAAATAAATGTCTTCGTTCCGGGAGTCTGACTTTTGTTCAAACCACCCAGGCTCGGTATGTATACCTTTGGCTAATACTATATTTTATAACAAATACATAAACACCCGAGATCCAGGCCAATCAGGAATAGATCATTATCTATATATGTAGATAAAATATATGTAGATCATCCTCGGAGATCGTCAATTACACACATACTTAAATCCCGCGGGGACTGTATAGGATTCTCTACTCTTCATAAGCGAAAAAATTGGTACTGTTAATTCTACATATAAAATTATGCTATAAGCAGTTAATATTTGGATAATGGATGAGATGATAATGTGAGATAGGTATTAATTTCGGAAGTAAGCATGAAGTTATTGTATCTACTACCTACTTACTTAATTCTGTAATATTATGGTTCCTTTGGTAAGTTAAGTAAAATATTGTTGTTTCAAAGTGGTACTTGCGTTGATGGTGTGTTCAAAAATAGACCGTGAATGACGAACCTGTTTACAGTATTTTATTTATTAAGTAATTACAACACGTAAATAGGTTGTACCTATGTATATTATATATGCAAAATGAATGAGAAAATATAATAATACTTTATATTGTGATTATCTAATTGGATTAATAATCTACAATTCAAAAGGTAATTAGAACCATTTTTTTTTAAATAAAGTAAAAAAAAAATCAGACTCTCACCTCGACGGTTCCAGAAATTTATCGATGGATCGGAGTGGACCGAAAAGTAGAAATAAATCCATTATGTACTGTATTTGTTTAATGGATTACAGTTAAATAGTTCGGCAGTCCTTTATTTCAATGAAATAAGCTGATTAAGTGACGCAGCAATGTAAAGACAAACCCTCGTATTAAAAATAATATGTTGTTAGCTAAAACATGTTTCGTCCCTTTTTCTCATATTCGATATTTAGTGTGAAGAAACGAGTCGCAAAACATTTTAGCTAACATCAGCTTAACAATTTATTTTTAATGTGAGGGAAAATGTTTTTTAAGTGTAGCAAATATCTCTTTCGGATTTCTTAGCATGACCAAATAAAAGTACATTTAAATCGTAGACTTTGCTACATGCCGAATGTCCCAATAGTCCAAAGATAGAATTTAGAAGATTTGTGTTCATAACAATAATTGTACGTTACTGTAGTGTCCCCCACACTAGAGTAACGTACAATTCTTTGAAACCATTCTTTTATTTGGTAATACTTTTACTAGTAGATACCTAGTATATCGTTCTTTGCATCCACCTTTCAATGTATGTAACTGGTCTCAGCGAATTATTTTAAAGCTTTGCGGCCTAAATTAAAAGTCAAACTTTAAAAAAAATTGAAAGTATGACTGTTGGTGATTAATTTGGCACATTCGTTAGTAATGCCAACTTTCGTATGCTTCGAGATCCTAAGTGCAAATTAAATTCGCAATTTGAAAGATGTTTCTCTTTGGTTTGGTTTGGTCTGGTACCTTGACTACTTAAGCGCTATCGTTAGTCATTTAAGCCATACTATAAATGAGTTTATACAAGCACGTTATCTTTGGTATATTCCATAGTAAAATATATATTTTTGAGAACACCATTATGTGTTGTTTATTGATCAATTACATTTAACTCGGGATGTATTACTTGAGTAAGTTGGTTTTCCATCCACAAGGCAAGACGTGAACACTGACGTGAATTGTGACGTCAATAGAAATTAGGTTCTATGGTACCAATCAAACGATACTTGTAAATAAACTAGCAGTTGCCGGCGGCTTCGTCAGCATAAAAAGTAGTCCATGTTATTCTCCTGTACTCCTTTTTCCTGTATTCTTTTCAGGAAGTGTACAATATGGTGAATACGTAAAAACAACAGTATAAATTTTGTGAATTACGTGTTAATAAACGCTTAAAAATCTTTTATACTATACATATCTCCGTTTTGATCATGAAAGAAGGACACCCTTTACCTTTTATAATATTATTATGACTTGAATATGGATGGATAATAATTTTGCATCTTGAAAACAAGTTCTTACAATAATATTTTTTCTGACATGTCTAGTTCGATTAAATTGAGTATAAATTTGTTATCATGTCACGTAGGTTAGATTTGAGAATTGAGACATAATAATACCCATACCTTATATACCTTCAGATCAAGTAAATATCTATTTAGAGAGTAAATGTTAATTCATACATAACTTTTAGAACATAATGTATTACAGGTTATGCTTGGGCTATTGTTTATTTATGAATGCGAAAGTCCGTCTGTCTGTTATGCTTTCACGGCCAAACCGCTGAACCAATTTCGATAAAATTTGATATTTTTTTTTAAAGCAGGCAGAAAATCATTTTCTTGCTATTGTTCAACTACGATTTACAAGAAATAGGGCTGATCCCAAATGAAAATATAAATGCTAATTTAAGTTTATACAAATTCTACTTTGAAGTGCAATGAAATATTAATCGTACGCGGCAAACTACAAACTCAGATTCTTAGGAAACAATTAGGAAAATCTAAGGAAAATCACGAATACAAGTGTGCCTTATGGCCTTTTTCTCGTGAATAATGGCTATAAATTACAATTACCATATGACAACAAATATATTATACGTAAATTTATTCATATCGAGTAGGTAAAATGGTCATGGTCAATCAACCCTTCACACCCTGGTTTCAGATTTTTCGCAATCGCTATTGGGCGTGGTTTATACGAAGATTTAACTCAACATAAATGGCAATGAGTACAGTACATTGAACTATAATAACTTCGCGTTTATCCGCTTCATCATCATGATATTAGCTACAAGACGTCCATTGCTGAACATAGGCCTTTCTCATGGATTTTAAATCTAACCGATCTAAAGCTGGATGAATCCAGCGTCTTCCTGCGGCCTTATCATTGCGTCATTATCGGCTTATGATTAACAACGATGACGACTTATGTTTAAGTAAATAAATAAAAAAAAAACTTAAATAGGTAATGAGTAAGATAGATTCATTTTCGTGAGTGTCATGAACAGTGAGTCGATACAGAAAGAAAAATATTTTTATATTATTTTGACTAATTAAAAAAAAAACTTATAGGCAGTGCAGTAAGAAGTCTATTTAAATTCGTCGAAAGCTTCATAAGCTTTACAGAACCAAGTTTTGTTTTGGGGCGGGCGGAGGCTTTGCGGGCGGGCGGCGGCGGGACGGGCGCGGACATCGCTTTTAAATGCGGGCGCACTCGCGGCGACCTCACTCAGCCAAACTCGCGGACTGCGGTAGGTTGTGCCACAGGTGGCGCCACGATCGCAGTCGAACTCATTCCCGCGGCCGCACATTTTCTTTGAAATTTCGCGCAAATGCAAAGAAAAAAGTGATAACGGAACCATCGGTGACATACGAGTGCGCTGTGATTTATGATATTATACAAATGACTCTATTTTTTTATCGATTTTACTCAAATTTCCTTAATAGAAGTAGGGTTACCGACGTGATCGCTAGTGAAACGTACTGACTTCAGCGTTTCAAGTGGAAAGGATTACGTGGACGGATCCTGGAATTAATCTCGCAAGTAAGTAACAAATTTAATAAATTAATTCAAGGCAAATGCATGCCATTTCCATATGCCGAGAAAATTTCGTTTATCCTAGTCAAATACCATAAAATCGGTCCGTGATACTAATTGGTTCTTCCAAGGGAACATATACAAAAGTAAGTAATTAAAGTATTTAATTGATTTCTCCGAGTAAAGGTAACTTATGAGAAGTAATTAGATTTTATAATTTACAATTTCTTTGTATTTAATGTCTCTTGTTTTGCTGTCTATCCTATCCTATATATAGAATCCTTTGGTTTTATTTAAACTAATACCGGGGAAATAAACATACATATATAACATGTAAAATAAAATATTAAAACATACAGCATCTACTTATCTTTATATCTAATAAGTATATTTTTCTTGTATAAATTTAGTTGTAAAATAAATTACAAACATTAGTCATATGATCATCACCAATTAGACAAGAACTATTTTCCCTTTGTAAAGTTAACATCGTATCCTTAAACATTCATTGAATGATTTAGTATCAGATGTTTAATTCACTAGGTTTCATTACATTTTCCTGTCTATTGTCCTGTTATAAAGAAAATTGCATGTAGTTGTAAAAAAATACACCCGTTGATGCACTTCAATCACATTTAATTAACTTGTTATTTATAATATTATTCAAGGCTGCTCGTACTACTGCAATGAAGATAATTATAGAATAGAGATATACTTTGATCCTGATGATGATAAAAAATTTGAACAACTACTTGGTCGGTCGTAAATCCATTGAAAACTATACCTATAGGCTGCTTACCCAAATTTTAAATTCATAATAACAGTTATAAACGGAAAAATAAGTAATTATCCTTCTGTTTGTTATCTTAGTCCAAAAACGTAATGTTACAAAGTAATTAATGTAGGTACGTTTTTGTTTTCTAAATAAATATTATCTCCCCTCGTTTGATCATGTAATGCAAAGTAGAGCCAAGGCTCTGGTACAAAGAGCCGAAAGAGCTTTTACAGAAAAGAGGGAGTATTGATGATGAACTTTGGTTAAGTGATGGATTGGAAAGCATGGGTCTTGCAAACAATAGTTTAAATTCCTTTATGATATAACGAAATATCACTAAGGTAACGCTAGACCGGATGTTAAGTATCAAAACATAATGCAGTTTTCTTTTGTTTCTTCTAAAACGTATTACTATCAGCCCCACTATGACAGCCATATGAAGTGTTATCAGATATACTTGGCGGATAAAGAAGCGGAACGTTATCACAGAGATAACAGCTTGTTTCAGTCACACACACCTCATTCTTCAGAAATTCCTATACTCTATTGTGTACAAGACATGAGTCCATTAGTGTTAGTGAATTCATAATTATGTCAAAAAGTTAGCATGTGAGTACTTCCTTATTCTTTTCCTTTACTCTGAGTATGTTTTATAGTGTCACTAAATCGTTATGTTAGTATATAGTTTCCATATCACTTTGATGGATAAGTATTAAGGGGAGATAAAAATGACACCCTTACTGTTTCTATCGTTATGGTCATGTTTATCTGCTCCAAACTATATCTACTTTCTATTTGACATAAAATGAAAACCAATACATTTGTCAGTCCCGGTGTCGTTGATCAAACAAGTGCGTCAATTAGTACCTGATTACGAATATTTAAGGTCAATATTCGCCGAGGTTGTGTAAATAAACAAAATGGTTCTTAGAAACCTCATTCGTTTGAGACAGGATCACAGAAGTGACTAATGCTAAGGGACATACTTATAAGGACAATCAAACTTGACATTAATTGTTATTGGAAGAAGTTTCGAAATGATATGACAAAGAAATCTAATTTCAAAAATAACCTTACAATTTTACTTTTTGACTTTCTTGCCTCTATTTGAGAAAAATTAAGCGTTACAATTGAAGAAATGGTAAATTTAAAAAAGACCTCGTTATGTTTGTAAATGAATTTGATTATTAATTTTCACTATTACGAAAAGTTGAATTCACACTACAGTATATAAATGCATCAATTGTAAATTTGATTAGTATTTTTCGACTAAAACTGACTTTTTAGAAAGTAGACAAAACACTTTGTTTCTATTTGTAAACTACATAATGACATAATTTACTAGCATTATAAGGTGATAAAATTTTATTATTAGTTTTAAATATTGACCTAGCCTCCTTCCTATTTATTTATTACTTTTTGTTTGCAGTATCGACATTGTACATCAAAGTAGACATTGATGTGAGTGTTAGTCGATGAGTCACGCGATGTTAATGTCGTAGTATGTACACAATCATAATTTTCGTGATCATGTTAAATATTGAAATATTTTTAAAATATGTAAGTAATAAAAATTATCAGTCTCAGTAGAGTCACATATTTGAAATTTAGGTACTTACATATGCTTAGGCGTATATGAGTCTTGAGTAGTAAATTCTATTCAGGAAGTCTAAATACTTTAGGGCACTTTGTAAAAATCCCGGGTCTACAGATTTTTAGCTGTTTACCAAATAAAGGATTAAGACGTGATTCCCTGATTGAACTTAATTTTGTATGTATGTATTATATTTTATTGATTTTATTTTAAACTAGCTGTTTCCCGCTGCTCCGCCTGCGTCAAAAAGTAGCCTATGTTTGACAGTCGGGTCTTCAACTATACCAAATTACATCAAAATCCGTTCAGCGGTTTGGCCGTTATAGCGTAGCAGACATAAAGATAGACAGACTTTCGCATTTATAATATTAAGTACGGATATTATGGAAGTATGGATATGGAAGTATGGATACCTAAATGATTTTATTATATATATAGACATTATTAATAATTAACAACGGTAAAATTGTATTCATAGTTGACGTTGTAAGGCCTTTTGTTTTTGAAATAACGCAATAGACGAAAAATGCTTCGTGTTACCCTTGTAGAGTTTAAAGTATAAATAATAGGTTGTTATGCTCAAATCTCCTTCAGCTTAGAACTCGGTAAAATCAAATCCCAAAGGTTATTGAATGCCCATTTCTAATTTAATTAACAAATTTATCGATCCAAAATATTAGGGATAATTTACATATAAATGTTAGTTTAACACAAGCACCCAAAAAGCATGTAAAAATATGGTAGAGACTAAGTAAAGTTATTAGTAATACATGCAACTACTCGGAAGCAGGAAGAGAGCATCAGGGTCGATATACAAGCGTCATCCCGAGAGAGCAACGTTCATTGAGATGCGGCTCATCTCTTGATAGACAATGCGAGGCAGATCGCATGCAAATCCAACATGCTGATGCCAATCGCTACTGTAAAACTATACTTTTATGGGAATGTCTGGTTTGTTTCCCTTTTAAGAAAATCAAGGAATTAACAAGTTTGATTATTTATAACACTTAAGTTTAGTTTTGTTAGATGCTGTTTTTATTGAATAATTTGATTTGAAATTTTTCTCATAACGACTGAGTAGTGCTGCAATTTTAATATTACATTCTAATAAGTATTGTTACTACCTGTAAATGCACAAGTAGGTAACTAAATTAAAATGCAGAAGGGTTAAAAGAAATGACAATTACATAAAAAGATAAACAATAAGTTTTATACCGAACCAACAAAATTATTTACGGTACAAATAATTGTCTCAGCAGTTTACAGAGAGTTTCTCTAAATTGATTAAGCAGACGCTGATTAAAGTTCCAGTAGCCAATAAGCAGCCGAAATTTCGGTGATAAAATTCAAATTGCACTGAGTCTTATATCAAAAAAATGTTTGGGTAGAATAAATTAGGTAACAAATCTGAGTCCAATGTCGCCAGTGAAACCGGCGTTACCTCCGCGCGCCGACACGCTTCGGCGAGCGGAACATTGCTGGCGACACCTCTGTTTGATTTGCGCTTTCAGATTTGATAGAGGCACTATTTTATAAGGATTACTAGTTGTTGCACGCGGCTTCGACGCGGGATCTTCCGCAGTATCCATTGCGAAAGGAACTTTTTACTTTGTAAGGTTCGATGCTCTTTGGTTGTATCACGCCAAGTAGCCTTTAGTCTATACAGCTACCGCATTTGATTTTAAATTTTGGTTCTATCGGGTGACTCTGGGTTCTATAGCGTGTACTCAGGCCTGGATAGTAGCGTAATAGCGTTATAAGAGACTAGCGTTATAAATATTATGTAATTTATTCGTAATCTACGTATTATTTAAATACGTATGGTTTACATAGCTAGAGACAAATATGTGAAGTGCCTTGTTATTTTCAGATGTTAGAAGATGAATTAAAATAAATTTATTTATTTAATCATTTTTGTACAAAATAGTAAAGCACAATAGGTGGGCGTAATGCTAAAATCGTTATCTACTCAAGTCAACTTCCTTTGGGTTTGTTGTTTTATAGTTGCTTATTAATAGGTACATTTTCATTTTTAATTACCAAATTTGTTAAAAAATTAGTATCGTAAATTGTTAGGCAAATATAAAAAGTTGTGTTATAGTAAAGATACAAAATACGTTATTTTCATTACAGATATTACTAGTTAAACATATATTTGATAAACCTCTAGTAAATTGATCAACCTATGTGATTATTATAAAGTTATGTTGACAAACTAAAGGTGCTACGGAATGATAGTACAAACTAGGTCACTGATGTGATTACTCATATTTTATCTTCTATGCGTATATTATAATGGGGCATTGATGCTCATAGGAATAGATGTTAGTATTAGCCTTTCTCGACCAAGAAGTTGTACGCCTCCTTCAGTCTATGCCATTTCTCTCTATCTTGGGCAAACTGATTCCATTTCACACCTGCAGTTCTTCTAATATCGTCCATCCATCGCATTTCTGGTCTTCCTTGTGGACGTTTTTCACTGCAAGGTCTTCACTCCATCAGAGACTTGCACCATAAGTCCTTTATCTATATGATTTAGTATTCCATATGACAAGTTTCAAAAGATCTAAATCTGGGGATTTGTCCACATATTAGTATTTATTTAAGTATGAATTTAGTGGATATTACTCAAGCAGAGTTTTCTAATACTGTTGTTGTATAGATTTTTTATCTTGACACAAATCACATTTATCATCGATATTTATCTACAGGAAATAAGTATGGAATGCTACAACGGATGTGATGAGTGCTTGCTTGGTTTCTCGATTTTCTTTTTTTAAATGGTCTCAAGTTTTTGCTTGTCTACAATGTCTACACATAAACAAAAATAATAGCTATTAAATACAAACAGAAAACGAGAAGTTTCTTGTAATATTGAGATAATATTTATATATTTATAAATATATACATAAATTTATATAAAAAAACTTTGAGATACTAATTGTATTTTAAACACATTATAATGATTTAATCATACGAGCAACAGGTTTGGTCTGTTAGTTTATCGGCGTTTTATTTACAATTTAAAATCTTCGATTTCTTATTTTGATGACTCATCGAAGAGGATATGATTCATAAGAGATTGTGACCTCTATATCATCTGTAGTAGTAAACATGGTCATCTCAGTATGCACAAAGGTGCGTAACGTGCTAACTCGAACCTATGTTAAACATATAAACCTAAACTTTTTTAATTAGGTGGTTCCACCGTATAAATAATAAAAAGTCGCTTAGAACAATGATAAAGACATCGCAAAAGTAAAAGCATGTAAGGCAGCGGTAATGTTATGTCCATTAGGACTGTAAATACACTTTGCGGAGACCTAGGTCAGCTGTTTAGCAATTTTTTATTATAAAGGGATTATATTAATACAGTATGAATAGAAAATATAATTTGGAATGGATTATATTTTTATTATATATCTTTATTGTTTCGTATCAGCAGATTTGCAATATATTTTTTTTAACTTCTTTATATAAATAAATGTATTTTCTTGTTCCAGATAACGTCATCAAATCGCAACGACTTATATCATCAAGATAAGTCACGTGACACATTTTTGAGGAATTTAAAGCCAAACTGGTTTAGAGATTTTCTACTAAATGTTCCGGTCGTGACAATAGTATATCTCAGTAGAAAATACATATTTAGTAAGAATAAATGAGAATTTTAAGCAATAGTAAAGAATACATGTCATCAAGAAACATGGCCTTAAGCATTAGATGTAGCCTGAGGATATTATGGACGGTGGTGGCAGCGATGGTCTTCCTAACTAGAAGTAGTGCGGCACCTGCCTTTGAGGGCGGCTTAAGCCAGGCTACGGTAAGTTTCTTCATCTATATTTTTTAAGTCTAGCTATTTAGGTGCCACTGCTAGGCCAAAGCCTTGTTTCCATATCCCTTTACTCGTTGATTTTAAACAAATAAGTATTTTATAATGTTTTATTAACCGTTACTCAACATCAATAAAACGGAATCGGAAACGAGTGACTTATCTTGCGGTAGTGCGATACTTGAGTTGAGGTGTCTGGTCTGAGTCAACATTTCTCAGAACTCGCGCACCGCTCACCCACCGAAATCATTCCATTTAAATTAATGGCCCTCGTAGTAGTAGCGACTGACGTTATAGTAGATCTTTCATTCATAACTTGTGTAAAACATAACGAAGTTAAGAAGGCTTCTTTTCGCGACGTCTTTAGAACATTTGTTGGTACTCTCGAATCGTTTATGTAATATACATATATGATTCATTCGCACTATGTTGAATATATACTGTACCAAGCTATTGGCCATTATTCTGTTCAATGAACGTTACGTCATTTTGTAGTATTTACAAATTACGATAAGTTTATTGATAAATGCGACTATGTGACTCAGCTGTTAGTAATCAAAGAACAGGATTTCAAAACTGAGGCTTTATTAAGTACTTTATCTACAAAACAGAGGTATAGGTAAGCATTGATTAAATATACTATTACCTACAAAACATTAATAAACTGCCAATAAGTAAGTATACCTAATTTGTTGATATTATCATCATCGTCTATTTTTGTGAATCCTCAAACAAATAACTATCTCGACATCATGATTGGTGACCCTTAGTTTTCTAGCACAACAAAAACATAACATCATGTTCACCTTAAAACTTGACCGCTTTATTAGAATTTCTCGCAAGCCAGCTTGATCGCGATAATTTTCGGTTATTACGTAAACGTGGCTCTGACTCAGCATGCTGATGTTCCGCCGAGATGGAGATACTGTACTAGAGGAAGCAATAATAAAATCTTAAAATTTCTCGGAAACTGTCATTGTTCGTGAGTCACCACCAGGCCACAATCTCGAAGATCGCTGCCACCAAGTTCTAGGTCATAGAGCGCCGACCGTGTCGTACTGACTAACGTGTCTTGCAATGCAAGACAAAAATATTTAAAGGTATTGTTTTTGTTAACGTTTTATTTACAAAAAAATAATCTTTTAGCCATGTGCAATAAATCAAATACATTATTAAAATATAAAATATTAATCTCAGAATATTATTTGCCTTTAAAAGACCTCTTTCGGATGACCATATATTTGTATAGGTGTGTAAACCTCATAAACATTTCTATAGCAGATCATATACGACAAAGTTAGTAATTTCGTCTGATATATATCTAGTCTGTCTATGTCGTTATTTTTTATTTAAATTATGGTTTCGACGTTGAAAAAACTAGACTATAAAAAACTGTTTCCTAATTCTACATTATAATTGATTTGTTCTTTTGTAAAAAGTAATTCGGAATAAACAGCCGCGGCGATGTCAAGGTAAATTCTCGTTCCACTAACCCGTTTGGGCTTTTGCAGCACCAACTTTTACAATCAATGTAATCTATTCATCAATTATTTTAATCGCACTTATTATTATTATTACCCCTGCGTGCCCCCTGCCGGCCACCTGCACGCTCAGGGACCTCTACGAAGCCACCGACAATGCCTTGTCGGTGGCGGAGTTTTGGTCCTCTGAAGTTTGATAACAGCCAGAGTCGACTCGCAAAGAAGAAGAAGATCGCACTTAACAATTTAATCACTTCAAAGAAGAAAGCATTTGCAGATAGGTATTTCCGAACGTTCTCATAGGTCGAACGTTAGAGGCCGAAAGGCGGTTCCGACAAACTCTGACACAAGGGTGTACACGGTCGATTGACCATGAAGCCCACATAATATGAATTAATTTATGAATATTCCTGAGTTGCTAATGCTTGTAACTACAATAGAGTCATATAGTGCTGTGTTGACCTCAGTTGTTTTGACAGAAAATATTAAGTTCTTTAATTTTTTAGTATCACGTACATTGGATAGTATCAGTAAGATAGTAATTGGAAATCTTACTTTAAAACCAAAAGAGTTTTCGGTAGAAAAGAGTAAAGTAGAGGTTTTTATTGACCCATTTCGATTTGTGTTAGCTATATTAGGAAACCACACAAATAAATTAGTTTATTTTTTATTTTAAACAACACAAACTAATTTTTTGTGTCAAAATAAGGACTTTTCAGTAAAAATATAATTAAATATGTTTAGACATACCTATAGGACTTTGTGAATAGCTTCCTTCACAGATCAATTGAACTCTGTACACGTTATTTAAGTCTAACAAGGTGTCTATTATTTTTTAAACAAAAACAAGTCAGATAGAGATTATCAGCGGCATCGAGTGATTGAGACCGGTTCCAAACACGTTATTAGTGAACTTGCGGTTGGCAGATCGGATTAATTGGACACGAGTGACATCCGGACGACGGAAAATCCACATTACGCGTTGGAAAAATTGAACAAAATCATGCCTTTGAATGCCAGTATAAATTTACATAAATATTGCACTAGTTAGATGTTTTTATTTATATAGTGTTGAATAGTTAAGCTAAAAAGTTAGGAACGATCATGGTATTCACGTTTTTAGGGCAAAACATATTTTTTTAAAGCTAACTTTTTTTATAGAGCGCTTGGTATGCGAATCCGTACTCGAGCTTAACATGTAGTTTTGTTTTTATTCAAAATTTAATTTTTTCGTACCAACGTAGGTGGACTCGAACGGATGAACCAATTAGAAATTTATTTAAATTTCCAAAAAAAGCTTTAGTTAAAATAGCCATGGCAAAATACCAGTAATTGACATCAAAAACAAATTATTTGAATGCAACGACTAGTAAACCCGAGGTAGCGATATACTTAGAACTGGGTGAACAGTTAGTTAAAAACTTATCCAGAGCCTCAGATATTTATTTGCATTTACCATAATACACTGAAAATTGAATGATATAGTAGATCGACTTGATTAAGCTTGTGATTGGTTGCTGACAAAAGCGGTATTGAAATGCAGAAATCGTTACTAGGCTACGCTTCAGTGAAGACGAAATGTCATGCGTAGTACATTGGATTTAGTCACGAAACCGTGCCCATTGGCGATAAGTTTAAATCTACTTTTAGATATTTTTTATGTTGACTCTAAAATATTTGTAGGTCAGTGCTCTGGCATGTCACGTGTACAACAAGCAACTCTTTATAGGCACGTTGTCCCGGGAAAGTCTTTGCAAAGTTGCGTTTACCGAGTAAGCATTCCTGGAGGTTATTCTCCTAACGTATTCTCTAGTCAAGATCAATGGCATAGTCAGAAAGTGCCAAGAACTTTTAACGTTTTTTGTTTTTATCACTGCCACCTGACTCGATTAATATATATGTCATAAAAATTCTAACCGTATCCTTCCAACTGGCATCTGTTGTCAAAATCTTCTGCTCAATTACTGCTTCGAAGAACAATGAACTTGAATTATAAATGTCCGGCAATATTACTTATAATATAGCCAGGTCTTAAGCTTTACATTCAGACAAAAGTCTTCATAATATATAATGGGATTCATCAAAAATCTGATCACGGCAGCTATAATTATCCGCATTTGACGTCCAACGATGATTCGTGTTTTTATATATGCAGCGTGCATACCTAACTGTCAACGAGGTGTCGTCCGCCTTCTTGGTATGCTGTTTGGGAAGCATTTATCTGGGTATCTCGACGATCGCCTCGTGAGCACCAGGCCCGTCGGCGGCCAGGAGATAAATGACCACAAAAACAAAATACTTATTTTTAGCAGGCAAATCTGAGTGTCTTTAACCCTAATCACGACCCATGATCATGGGAAATATTTTTTTTGGATTTCTTGGAAGATAAGAAGAAATGAACTTCGCCGAGTTATCATATAAGTTATCATTATAGAGGTTTATGTCCTCGTGTAGATTTGAGTGAAAAAATAAAAGCGAACTCGAGATGTACCGGTGTAATAGGATAAACAAACTCATGGATTTAATTTAATTTCAATTGTATACTAACTACCTAGTGATATTTTTGATAGTTTTTAATTGAGTAAGTAAGACAAGTAATCAAGTACCTATGTAACATTCTACTCAACAAATTTGGTGCAGCGAAATATGATCAAGACGATTATTGCTTTTGATAGACGTTATATCAATAAAAATGAGTAAGGCTGTTCTGATGTGGAATGATTTTTTTGTCTAAATAATGTGACTATTTAGTGCTTACAAATTTTTTGTTCTGAAAACCGCATCTATTCATTTTTGTCTCAGTAGTAATTTCCGAAGTATCCACCACCACCACCAGCAAAAGATTTTGACCACAGATTCAATTTGATTAATACAAATCCAATGACATGTCATTATATTAATATAAATATTTTTAAATCCATGGAAACATTTAGGCTACAGAGGGCGATAAAAGCCTTCGGGCAGTCGGGTGCAAAGCTCGTATCGTCTGGTTTCAGATTAGATTTCTATTTCGCATAATGTACAGAAGGAGGTACGGTGGTTGGTGCCGGCCGGTGGCATGCGCGTCACGCACGCAGGAAGCGCGCGACGACCTTCACACGCGCCTCAGGGCCGCCGTCCTCCGCTGATCGCTTCTCATTGTTCACATAGCCACTATTGCCATCTGATCGAGCTGATTTCTTTGTCCCGCCTGCCTGCCATGTGCATCATACACTGTGTCCGGAATAATACAATGATTCACGCGGTCCCGTTTGTTGTCAACTACAAAAATGCCTCTTATAAGATGAAAGCGGTAACAGTTGACTATGTTTCCATCCACAGTGGAATAATCAAAGTATGAACAGTTGCATACTCTTCTACTTTTTTCTGCAAGCTCCTTAGTTTTTCATTCATGGAGTATGGCAGCACTGCAAAACACAATAGCTCTAATACATTGAGCTTATATGTTGTCAACGAAATAATCAAAAAAGGTTTAAAGAACTGAAAAAATGCATGCTAACTTTAAGGAAGCTTTAAACGGTAACCCGGTATTTATTTAAGTAGTCAAGATAGCAAGATACACGTGTCAATATGGATGATTGGCAAGCAATCATTTCAAAGTCTTAAAAGCAAGACAATGTGCTCTCGTCCACGTGACAAACGTGATGCTGACGGACAAAGGGCGCAATCGCTTTACTAACAATAATGAAAAAATAATAATTTTCTACATTCTACAGCGGAAAAGTGGTGGTTCACACGCGATAGATTCTATTTTAATCTTTTGACAATCACAACGTAATTGTAACTAATTGCGAGAACAATTATCCGTTGCGCGTGCGGATGAATAAGCATATCAACTGCCAGTCTCTGCCGCTGAGTGGGTTCATGGGTTGTGCTTTAGCCACGACAATAGGCGTCTCTAAACTAAATATTAAATTATCATTACGACAAAGTCTCGCCAAATTAAGTCAATAGACCCCACCGAGACTTTGTTATTCATGTAGACAAACTGCTTGACTCACACTCTTAAACATCCTAACATATCTACATATAAAAAATATGCTTTCAAAAATATGTTCAATACATCCAATTATGAGACTTTCGTTATTTGTTATTCCCATCAAATGATTTTTCTGTTGCGTCAACATAAAACATTAATTTTTTAACAGTACCAAAATCAAATGACAATATAATCATTCCTATTTTTGTAAACTTCATGGAAGCACTGCGTCTTAAATCATTTAATTACCACGTTCTTACAAATTAAACATTCAAGATATGTTCTTATTGAGACTATACATCACTGAGGTTTATTTTATTCCTGACATAAGAATTCCTTATGTTTATTTTGTTTTGCAATTGTAGACATTCCTGAAACTTCTTACGTTCTCTAGCGAGTGTAATTATCAACTTATTAAACATATTGTAATTACGACAGGACAAAGCTACCGACCTATTAGTGGTCACATACATGTAACAAGTCTTAGCACAATATTGTTTTATGAATATTTTAATTTAAGTAAAACAATTTATTGTGGGTCTCAGATCACATGAATTTTATATTATAAAATCCATGTAATCGTTAGCCTTAAGTGCGCAGCAAAAATAATAATAAGGTTGTACCAATAGGTGTGTGAACCAATTATGCCACGAGAACAGTATCGAGGTAATAATCAAGTCCACGAGTTGATAATGGCGCAGCATCGAAATCTGTCACCCCTAAGGTATGTACCTGCGACGGAACGTGGCGGTAATCTCAACACTTATATGCAATTGCGTGATACTGATACGCTATAAATTAGTGCATTACGTACATAACGCATAGGGTATGCCACGAGAGAAGAAAAATATAATCTAATAAACATGTTGTGAAGACACTTAATTAATTCAATTAACTTTGTTTTGCAACATAGTTAATTGATATGGAACAGTTATTTATCCGCAACATCTTGAGATGTCACGATTATAACAGATACGCGCGTAGTTGACCATAACAACTTTGGATTAATTATGAAACAATAAAGTACTCATAAATAAGTAAACAACCTCTTACTGGCGCCTTTTTTATTTAATGATGAGCTGAATAAATATCTTATATTATATGCTTGAATACATTATGCCTTAGTATCTTGTATATACTTATAGGCTGTCCGCGCAGGCTTTGCTGGTATAACTCGTACAGTCTATACCAAACTCTACATTTACTACATTCTCGCTGTGACGGCTTTTTTGGCTTAGATTATTTCCTGAAATCACTACAAAAGCGAAGGATTGCGTAATTTTAACTTTAAAAATAGTGTAATAGAATATTATTAAAGGTAGAGAAGGATAACGTTAAGCATCTAAATCAGGTATTTCCAGAACTTAGTAGTAAAAAGTTGAGGATGAAAATGATTATTTATTTAAAGCTGTCAGTGGCGGAATATTAGTCTACACAAATATAATTTTGCCAAAGCCGATTCTCTAAGAAGAAGATTAAAAACTAGGTTTTCTTTTTACAACGGATAATGAGTAAGTAACTGTTCTTACAGTCTTAACTTACCTACAGCTCATTCTATAGATACAAGGAAGACTACGAATACTTACACGTGCCTTCATTCTCAGTAAGGTATATCAGAGTGATCGTCTAGACCAGATGTACTTCTAGGAACAATGTTGCGTGACATAGGTCAAATCGTATTTAACAACAACACCTATTAAGCTACCGGTGATGCAGCTCGGAATGAGGAACTGTTCAACCCATTGTTAGATATTTTTATATAATTGTGACTTTACATATTTTTTTTTACCTAATTTAGCTGACCCCTACGCTTATGCAGTTTACAATCAAGATTTTATTTCATTAGAATATCAGATAATCCAGTGACATGAAATCGATTATTTTCAATATAGGATATTCTTTTTACTGATCAATGTCAATCGCGACAAATTCCACTGCAACATTTTCTACAGAAACGTTATTTTACAAAAAGGAAAAGTTAAATAGGTATTATAACTACATGCACGAATTAACATGACCGTATATTTGCTAACACCTACATAACTGTCTGTTCTCTTATTTTAACTGCCCAACAAACTCTATCTGTTTTGGAAACAAATACAAAAAAATTTTTTTTTGCAAGTTTCAGCTGTTATCTACACGAAAAGTTTTAATATTCATCGGGTCTTTTCGGGGGCTTCCGAATTTAGCAAACAGGTCATCTCTATCCCGCGCCTATCTATTCGATAGAACGTTTGTATTTATTCAAATCAAAGACCTCGAACAACAAATGAATTCATGAAAAATTGGGTTACTTTGTATAAACAACTAGTGACCATGTCATCCATGTTATGGCCAAAGTCAGTTATCCAACACACAATGAGTGATGTACGCAATCACAATTGAAGGTGTCATTAACTGCCCGCATGGCTTACATGTAATCGTTTAAATACATAATAGCTCTGTGATCATACATGTGTATGTTTACCCAGATAGGATGTATGTCATATTTGCGATGCCATTGTAAACAAAAAATACTATATCTTTATTCTATGATTCAATGTATGAGTTGTACCTTGATTTTTTAAGACACTCAAAAATGTAATTTTTATATGTAGTGTTAAAAATAAAAAGAGGAAGTACAGATAAGTGAGAAGATAACTAGACCTCGGTTTATTAGTCAGCTGCCTGAATCAACTGGATAATCATAGAAAACAAGGCACAGCCCAAATAAAAATGTCCTTCAATACTCATACAAGTGCAATTAACTTTACTAGGGTAGGAAGCCTAAAATTGAATTTCGAGCTAAATGAATATTGACAACTCTTTATTTGAACACAGTAATCGGCGTCTTTTATGTACGGATAAGTGCTAAACAATACCGTTACACGCAATAGCTTGTTGTAACTCACGTTTTCAATTAGACTTAACCTAAGAATTAGTAGGTCTTAGATGAACAATTAAAAAAGTTGTTAGTATGAATGGGTATGTTTCGTCCTGGAAACAAGCTCTCACAAAATTGAAACTTATCTTAAAAACTGGTTGATATTCATAAAGTAACTACATACTTCCAATCTTGAATAAAATTTGAGTGTCTCTCGAAGCGCAGTAATTTGCATAGTAGGTCTTTAGAGCAGCTCTTGCCTGAAGCGATCGACTCAGCCTCCTACCGTTATAGGGGCATACTGACACCGATACGCGTGTACGAATTTTTGTTATTTAACATCACACATAATTTGTTTCAAAACTAATCCTTATTGTACTTACTGTTGGCATTCATATGACAAACGGGATATTAATGAACCAGTATACTTACTAACATGTTTCGCGAAAAGCCTTTTGTTCATTCTGTGTCAAAGTAAGTCCAAACATATTTTTTTGTCAAACGAAGATGATTTCAGTTAAGCTTGTGAGCCGCGAAGAATAATACACGGTCATTTTTATGGTAAACAGAATAATTCACATATTTCCGAGTAGGTAATGTTATGGAGCATGCATACAATCGCAGGTTCAGTGCCAACGGATGTCAACGCCCGCGGCGGCTCGCCCAAATCAGAGTTTCGCAAGCATTAGTCATTGACAACTTGAAATTTATAAGATGTACTGTGTATTATTTTAATATCGTATACCTACTTAACATATAATTTTATTGAAAATAACAAGAACGATTTGACAAGTAAGTACAGCGGCTAAATTCGTTCAATTATATTTTGGTAATAAAGTTGCAGTTAGCATAAACATATATTAATATGTATAGAACTATACTTACTTATTAGTTGACGTACAGTTTTAATTAATAGGTTTTAGTTGCTTATTGTTTTGATAATAAATAAAACAATTATTTACCTATGTCTTTGTGAAAAAATATGAAAGAAAATACTTACCATAGCAAACATAATGCAATCAAGGACTTCGTAAGTTGACTAAGACCTATATTTGCATAGATAATAATAAATTAAATAGAACACGTGTAACAAAGGGTCAATATAAAGTGCAATGGCTTCTCGTAAAACATATATCAGTCATGTTATAATGAATCACTACACAAAAACAAAAGGTTTGAAATATTCATAAAAGTAAAGTAAAATTTTAAGTAGCATCATATATCACCAGAGACAGTCTTGAATAAACAATGGGAGACATGCGCTTTCGGGGGTATTGACTGGCATAACATCATTATAGTCTTCCCGACATGCCGGAGGGAACAAAGGAAAGCAGACAGTTGCACATGCGCACATTGCAATGCTGCGCACGCGACGCGTTCTGCCATTGCAGTAGCCAATACACAAGGTCACTCATGTTTTTAATTTCCAACTCAAAAGACCCAGAGATATAATGCCAAGAATGATGGTCTCGTTCAAAATAATAAGCGCAGTATTATATTCTATAGCTATAATGGATATGTTAGTCATGTTATGATTTTATGAAAACAATTTACTTTTAGCTGATTAAGTTCTGAATCATAGAACTAATTGGGTTACGTTTTTGAATGAAGGTGCTTCATCAAATAGACGTATCAGCCAATTAACATCAATTTATTTTACAATAACAGTACACAAACATAGATTTTCTAAAATCTCATAAGTTTTAAACGTTTTGTTTTAATTTGCTTAGCCCAATAATAAAAATTCAGTATGATTAAGAAAATTTTACAAAGGTATATGATATGGGCTAATGTTTTCTTTTGCGTTATCCTTATCAAAGACGTTGACAATAAACAATGGGTGGCTAACCTTGCAACGACGCGAGATAATGTCCTCTTAGTACCTACCCTGATATAAAAGTGAACACAATCTGTTATGGGTTAGACCCACGTAATGAGGGATTAGTAGAAATCTAGGAAGTTCAGATATTAGATTAAAGTGTAAGATGGTCTCTTATAAGTACATTATCTAAAGAAATTAAATTGCAGTTATATATTCTTCTTATCTCGTTATTTTCTAGCGTGTTTAGAATTGGTTCTCGGAAAAAATATACATATGTGACAAAAGCTAGTCCAACTATAGTATGTATGTGGTATTAAATCCTTTAATACCACATACTTGAAATTTATACTTTATTCTAACAATACTGACTTGACATGAAGGAAGTCACGAAAGAGATCCATCTCCTACGTTGTAAATATGCATTACGTAGAAGCCTTAGTCATTCTATTAGTAACCTATAAAAATTACATAATAATGTTAGTACCTACGAGAATAAATAACGCAACGCAATACCACATCATTGTATATAAACTAAGACGATATTCATTAACCTTTGTATTTCTCGGTAGATTGTATCTTCATTAATGATATAATTTTGTTTCAGATGTACCTAGATAAATTTGGATATTTGAGTCCCAAGATACGGAATCCTACAAGTGGACATATCATTGATGAAAGTTTATTCCGGAAAGCTGTTGCTGAATTCCAGAGCTTCGCTGGACTGAATACCACCGGTAACAATATCATATAGAGCTTTTTTTATTTAAAAAAAAAATTTGGTGACTAGATATATGAAATTTTATGCTGTTGTCCATAGACTTCAGCTTTATGATTTGTACACTCCAAAGTCTTAACCATGTGGCAAATACATTTGTGAGTAGGTACTCATATTAGTTTTAATTAGAGCAATAACATTTTAAACATATAATGAAATATTTATCAATTTACCGGTTAGCACCGGTTTCCAGATTGATATGTTAACCAATAGGTAAAACAAAATGATAAAGAAACTTTATTTAGTAATCCCTAGACCCCGTTTTTCATTTCAACCTATAGCAATCAGGTGGTACGCACCATGACTCGTGTGAATGATGATGCATTTCTTGAATTACCTCAGTTGACGTAATTAATGGTAGAACACCACATCCGCTCATTGACCTTGCATAGTACATTGAACGATTCTATCATTTACTAAAAAAATTACATCTTTTTCTGCCCGTAAACTGCAATTTACCGACCCTGATGTATTCTCAGCGATATCAAGAACATACATTGACAATACATAACTAGGTACTTTTACAAGCAACAGGCTTAAACACCGTAGAATTATGTGCGTGGAAATCAAATCGTCGTGATACTACGTGATTTGAGACAAGAAGTAGTTTATTGGTCTTGACTATCCATACCTGAACGTATTATATAAGCAAATAACACAGTGGATACGAAATATACATTATTCATGGCTGGTCAGTGCCCGGGTTCGGTTGAAATTACGAGTTACAACTTGGGATATGACCCCACTGCTATGAAGTATCACCGGAATGCGCATAAAGTATTGTTGCACGTTATGAAGGAATTTGTAGTATTTTCTGCTCATATAACAAACTAGCTTTTTCCCGCAGCTCTGCCTGCATCAAAAGTAGCCTATGTTGGATCCCGGGTCTTCAACTACATTCATACCAAATTTCATCAAAATCCGTTAAGCGGGTTTGCCGTGTAAGCGTAACAGACAGACAGACAGAAAAACAGACGGACGGGTAAACAGACAGACCGACTTTCACAATTATTATCATATTAGTATGGATTGTTAGCTTATTGAATAGGCTGCAAAATATTTACTACCCTACATTTACATAGATTCAATATTCTGGACATATACTACGTTTAGTTTATATTGAGTCTGTCATACCTAACTGTAGTATCTACAAAATCACAATTTCACATACCTACCGTCAGATGCCTCTATCTCGGATATGTCTTTGGTAAGAGGTTCAGAATCAGTGATTGTAATGTCCCGTGAGCAAAACAAACCTAAATTGAAATGAGGATTATTACGTGAATTTGTCATAGACTGACATCAAGCAACAATCAATGGCACCGCGCCTATAGCCGTTGTTCCTCTTTATTCATGGTTTTCCGCGTGCGGTTTGGTCGATGGGACTGCGTAATTACTTCCTTGTAACCGCAAAAAGTACAGGTTTTGCATCGTAATTCACAGACGTCATTCATTACAGAATTTATTTCAGCCGCTTTAGTTTTGTCTCGTATGGGGAAAATAACAAAATCTACTTATAGAGCGCGCTGTTTACAAATATGGTTTTGCTTGTGATTGATGTTCATAAACTAAATAATTAACGTAGGTCCATCTTGATATGCCCATACTGAGAATAAATATTATATTTAGTTACCTACATACATTTTTAGAAAAGTTTTAGACAATATACTTAAGTACTTATGTTATTGATATGTTGTCATAACGTGACACATACATGCAGTGTACGTAATTATATGATTTTTAATATTACGCTTTGCAAATTCTGCAATCATTGCAAATAATAAGAATTGTGATCATTTTACATGAACTTTCTTTTCTATTTTTCAGGTGATTTAGATGAAGAGACAAAGAAAATGATGGCGATGCCCAGATGTGGAGTCAGAGATAAAGTAGGTTTTGGTGAGAGTCGGGCCAAAAGATACGCTCTGCAAGGTAAGTGTTCCGTTTCAGACCATCAAAATTCCGTAAAAACCAAATTTTCTGAATGTTAATCTTATAACGTTAAATTCCTAATGTTTTTGAAATGGCATATTTAAAAAGTTTAACCTATTATTTCAGTTTTCAGTTTAAAGTGTTGATATTTTTATTTACACTAACGATATCTCACTTAAACAAATTTCTTAACTTATTAAAACAAAAGGGCTGTGTTAAAGGTTGCACCTTAACACACACAGATTTCATTTAATATGTTATGGAAATAAATACAAAGAATTCTGCAAAAATAACTACTTTTCTTATTCCAGGCTCAAGATGGCGTATCAAGAACCTGACTTACAGAATAGCGAAGTACCCCTCAAGACTGAACCATGCTGATGTGGACTTGGAACTAGCCAAAGCATTTGCCGTATGGTCCGACTACACCGACCTAACTTTCACACAGAAACGCTCCGGTCAAGTCCACATTGAGATTAGGTACGTAGTCTTTCAACTGCACTTTATGCCTGGTTTTTGGTATTCTGATAAACTTGGTCCATATATAAAAGAAAATACAAAACCATTTGTACACACCGAAACCATTATTAATAAAATTAATCCTAGACTCTAAAATTATTTGAATATTTATCTCAACTTTATTGTATCATATGTAAAATTGGCGGACTAAATTCTAAAAGCATTCTCTACCAATGAACCATAAGAAAAACAGAGTAATTTAGTGCGGCGCAAGAGAGTGAAAGGTAAAATAAATAAGTATCTATAGGTACAGAGACAAATCTTACAGACTCAGTTAACTCCAAAGTGATCTGAAGATTTATGTTGGATACTAATAAAAACTAATATATTAGTAACTGTGTAGGTAGGTACTAGCAAAATAAAACAAAAATTTATTATGGCATTTCTTAATTTTTTATAATCATATAATTAACTACAAATTGCACATGCAATTGCATGTTCAATCAAAAATTGAATGGAGAGTCCATTCAATTTTTGATTGAATCTAAATCTGTTACTGAGCATTTTGATTACAAACTCTATACATTGTGCGAGTCTTTGATCCGGAACGAAACTTAGTTTGTCATTCAGCGGCTTTGTGCCTGTGTTTTATTTATTTAGATCGTGTATAAAAATAATTTGGCATTATGTTCTTAACAAATTTGAAATTTAAATAAAAATTTCAATACTCTTGTCACGAACTAATAAATTCAAAATTACATCTAAAATTAACCAAGTGTAAATTAAAATGTTATTCGAGAGGAATGAAAAGGTTGGTTGTTAGATAGATCATATTGTATGCATTTATTTTTATGGAAGGAACTCCACCGACAAGAGCTCAGCTCTTAAATATACGATGATGAATATTGAAACACTAGCAGCCCGTCCCGACTTCGCCCAAGCCCATAGCCTTCCTCAATAAATAGGCTATCCAGAAATGAAAGAATTTTTCAAATCGAACCAGTATAGTTCCTGGGATTAGCGCGTTCAAACAAACAAACTCTTCAGCTTATATTACTAGCTGTTGCCCACGTCTTCGCCCGCCTGTTCAAAAGGTATTTCTAATGAGGTTTTAATCACTTAGATTATATTAGCAGTTTGGTTTTCCTTTTTTGAATTTGTCCCTCCGTTTTTGAACTGGGATTCTAATAGTACTGATACAGGTATTTATTCATTCATCAAAACAAATAATTTTGTGAAGGTTCGAATAAAATGGTCTAACTAATCTCTTTCCCCCATACATACTTTGGCCCCCATTAAACCCTGAGGAGGTGCGTTTTAAAAACTCCTTACTTAGTGCACCCCTTGGTTATAAAAGAAGCCACGTTGCTAAAATAAACACAATTAATGATACACAACCTTTTTCCCCTTTTAAGTGGTTAATGCAAAATATGCAATAATAGGTTTTTTAAAAAATTACTCATTCATCATAACAAATAATTATGAGGAGTTTTGAATAAAATGGTTATATTCCCCTCATTTCCCCCTTTTAGCAGGTGAATTTATAAAAATATTTGCTTAGCTTATAGTATAGTTTTTCGTTTTTCAGACTTTGCCCCATTTTTCCCTTTCAGGAGTTAAATAAAAAAATCGAGTTTTAAGTATTTGGAGTAATTTTCTAAAAATAAATATCTCGTTCCTAAATCTTTCTTTAAATATTTCTATATGGGGGGCCATACATACTTTTGACCCCATTTTATCCACTTAAGATGTGCATTTAGAAAAATTCTTGCCAAAATTCATTGAGATATCAGTGATCGTTAAGTTTTTGCTCTTTCAGACCATATCCCCTCTTTCTCCTTTATTCTGAAAAATCTTGAAACAGGTAACTAATCATTTATCAAAAGAAATAATCTTCCGATTGAAATGTACTCACTAATCTCCCTCCCCCTCCCCTTACATACTTTGGAACCCAGTTTGAACATCTTAGTACACTCCTTGACCAAAACAGGAACTTACATAGCGAAATTCATTGACAGATTAGTGATCGTTTAGTTTCACATTTTCAGCATTTGTCCCCCTTTTCCCCTTTAAGGGGGTGAATTTTGAAAAAGTTTCTTATTTTAGCACTATGTAATAACATAAAACTGCTGTCCAAATTTCACGTTTATAGTTTTTATGATTTAGGCTGGGCGTTGATGAATCAGTCAATCTATATAGTATATAGATAATATAAATTCCAACCCCTATTGCAACCCCTGGGGTGCAATTTTTTTAAATCCAATATATTATATTTTACAAACCTAATTTAAAAATGTCATGTTTCTCGCTTCAAAAATGACGAAGATTCATATAAACTTGCAACCCTTTTTTCACCCCTATAGGTATGTAATTTTCAAAATCTAATAAATGCATTGTTATTTTCTACTAACTACTAAAATTAATTTACAATTCCATGTTATTCACTTAAAAAATTACGAAGTTTTATACTAACTGGCAACCCTATTTTCACCCCCATATTGTTGGAATTTCTAAAAATCCTTTCTTAGTGGACGTCTCTTAGTCACAATCTACCTTTCTGCCAAATTTCATCTTCATTGGCTAAGTAGTTTTCAAGATTAGTGATGAGTGAGTGAGTGATTTTCGCTTTTATATATATAGATTATGGACCTCATTTCGTACAAAACTACGACGCCTGTTATGTAAAGAAACACTAAATAATTCATTATTGTTTTAGATTCGAGACTGGTGAGCACGGGGACGGTGATCCATTTGATGGCCCTGGGGGCACCCTGGCCCACGCTTATTTCCCTGTAAGTTATATTATATCACAACTGCTTTACACCTCTACTGGCATTTGTGTTGTGATATGCAGTTTTCAGTGAAAATTACTAAATTACACTTTTTTGAAATGTTGTAATATTTTGTTATTTCGTTCTATTGTAGTTTAATGAAAACTATTTGCATAGAAAGTGAAAGCGGATGTTAAGCGTTAGCTCTATTAAATTGTGAAACTCCAATCATTTATTTATACAATAAATTACGTCAGGAGCTGTTAGAACACTTTTATCGCAAAATTATGTTCATATTTTATTATTTTCCAAATACGTAAACTGAAAGAACGTTGACATACCTAGTTATTTTTACAATTAGTTTCCGTCATTTTATGACTTGTTTGACCTAGAATTTTAGAAGCGTATTAACGAATAAACACATTTATGTAAGTTATGGATTATTCTTTGTAGGTATACTTATGACAAGAGATAATGTTTCATGTGTAAGAAGGTACACATTTTTGGCAGCAACGGAATGTAATAGGTACTAAAGTTTCTAAAATATATATTTTTGTTTTTATCGTGCAGGTTTACGGAGGCGATGCGCATTTTGACGATGCTGAAACATGGACCATCAACTCCAAAAGAGGAACTAACTTATTCCAGGTACGTACGTTTATTTTTTTAAAACAATCATAATCAAATAAAGATTGGCAGTGGTCAGTGCTCCGATATTTTATTAAAATAAGCGTATGTACTGTACCTACATGTGAAGAAACAGATGAGTCTCTGAAAGTTTTATAAAATTAAATATCTCATTTATTTATTACTAGCTTTTTCTCGCAGCTCCGCCTGCGTTAAAAAGTAGCCTATGTTTGACCCTGGGTCTTTAACTATATTCATACTAAATTTCATCAAAATCCGTTCAGCGGTTTGGCCGTGAAATCGTAACAGACAGACAGACAGACTTTCGCATTTATGATATTAGTATGGATTAGTATGAAAAGTAGGTAAATTTCAAAATTTAGTTGTTTTTCTATTTGTAAAAAGAAAGAAACAGGAAGAGCAGCACATCTTTACGCTAAATCTCTGTTTAAAATGTTATGAGCACTTTAGTAGGTCGTTTAACTAAGTCTTTGATAAGAAAGCCCGTGACACATTCATCGATCAGTACACTTCCAGGTTTTTATGAGAACAGGATATTATGAAGATTATGATGTTTTTATACAGGTAGCGGCTCACGAGTTTGGTCATTCCTTGGGTCTTTCCCACAGCGATGTCCGCTCCGCCCTCATGGCCCCCTTCTACAGGGGATACGATCCAGCATTCCAGCTAGACCAGGATGACATCCAGGGTATTCAGGTGGGAATTTATTTTAATTTTTATCATGTACAATAAATAAAAATGTAAATATTAGCAGAAGGTAATCTCTTCTTTTTGAACTTATTAAGATTGTGAAATTAAATAAAAGGGCGGAGACATAATTACATTTACACAACATAATTATATATTATTTTATTTACTTAACCTTTTTGATATCTTGTAAACAGTCTGTATCTTTATATTTATTTTAATAAACTTAAAACTTCTCGCCACCGATAGGTCCTCAGTAGGCCCTTCAGGCACAATAGTGTCGGCCCTTATGGCATTGAGCGTTTGCTACCGCTCGCGAATTTGCATTGCTCGCTTGATAAAAGGCAAAGCCCATGGCACGAGGTTCGTCCCAACTGGGAGCCCCTTGTACATTTTCCGAAAAGGCTGTGTGGTTAATAGGCCTCGCCTCAAACTGTCCCGCTGTAAATTTAAAAGCTCACAGGAGCTAAAATTGTAGGTAATTAAAAAAAAACTAAGTAGTCTGTACAGCATTTCGATGACGGCAATAATCCAGTACTCTAACATAACTCTTTAAAATGGACAGGCGCTATACGGCCGTAAGACTCAGACGGACATTGGCGGCGGATCTGCGCCCGCGCCGGCGCCCAACACCCCGCGTCCGTCGGCTGAGGACCCTGCACTCTGTGCTGACCCTAAGTTCGACACCATCTTTAATGGTGCTGATGGCTCCACTTTCATATTTAAGGGTAAGAAAAGATAGGTTTCTACTATTTATATATAGTTCGTAAAAGGTTCTTATAACTAATTTTCACATTCACTTGTGAATGCGAAAAATTGTGTGGATACCTTTAATCAAAAAGCATCGAAACAAGTAAAACGTTCCTTTCTCAATGGCAACTTATAATAATGGAACAGCATAGAAATAATGATAAAATCCGGCCACTCCGTTTCTGTTCCCGTAAGAATTTAAGACCACTCTGAATATCCTGCTAAATTTCTGTTTTGTAGCTCAAGTAAGTAATTTTTGAGATATATTTTCGAGTATTCGAAATGTGCATGAGTCGGAAGTTTATTTATTTATTTAAACTTTTTGTACATAATACAGTTGTACAGCACAATAGGCGAACTTAATGCTAAAAGCATTATCTAACAGTCAATCTTTGCCGTTTGACGTTTGGCCTTAGGTATTTTTGAAACATATTTTTATCTATAGCTTAAATCTAAGTATCTACTTTCAAAAGTCATGGAACATGTTTTTAAATTACAGGAGAAAATTATTGGCGACTGACCGAAGACGGAGTAGCATCTGGCTACCCTCGCCTGATCTCCCGCGCCTGGCCCGGTCTACCTGGAAACATCGACGCCGCTTTCACATACAAAAACGGAAAGACTTATTTCTTCAAGGGCTCCAAGTACTGGAGGTATAATGGACAAAAAATAGATGGCGATTATCCGAAAGATATCAGTGAAGGTAGGCTTTGGTATTTGAAATCATGTTTAACCATATTTGCGTAAAGAAACTGAATTACAAAACACAAATTTATGTTTTTTTAATCTTAGGACTTCTATTTCACCCCTTATATACTTTTATATTTATTATTTTCATTATGTTTCAGGATTTAGTGGCATTCCTGACAATATAGACGCTGCCTTAGTGTGGTCTGGAAATGGCAAAATTTACTTCTACAAAGGCTCGAAATTCTGGAGGTTCGACCCGACCAAGCGTCCACCAGTGAAGGCCACCTATCCCAAGCCCATCTCCAACTGGGAGGGCATTCCTGACAATATTGATGCTGCCTTACAGTATACTAACGGATACACATATTTCTATAAAGGAGGTTCCTACTGGAGGTTTAATGACAGGGCATTTAGTGTAAGTACTATTTTCCGTTTTCAAGCACAAAGAGAATAAACTTAGCAAGGTACTCTTTTAAAAAAATGAATTTGAAAACCTTTAAATAATAATGTCATCCGTTCAACAAAATCTATTATATATAATTACTAGCTGTTGCCCGCGGCTTCGCCCGCCTGATCATAAGGGTTTTCCAATGAAGTTTGAATCACTCAGATTATATATGACAAGTCTCTCAGGATCTTCTTTTTATGTACTTAGAAGTTTACTACCCCATCGGATCCCAATAAGGATTGGTAGTATATCACATCTGGCACGTCGGATTATAAAATGGTTGTTATTTTCGTAGTCAGCCACTCGATGAACCATACAAATAACACCCATTTCTTAAATTCGTGAATTGTAAAAACCTTAAAACAGGTAACGAATCATTTATCAAAACAAATAATCTTGTGAAGTTTCTACTACAAAGGACTTACTAATCTCCTTCCCCCGTACATACTTTGGACATCAGTTTCCCTAAAAATCTCTGTCTCCCTTATATTATTTATTTAACCGTAGCTACTTCGGACCCCATTACACCCCCTTAGGTGGTGCGTTTTGAAAACTCCTTGCTTAGTGCACCCCCTGATTACAAAAGGAGCCCCCTTGCTAAAATAAACACAATAAATGATACACAACCTTTTCCCCCTTTTAGGGGTTAATCCTAAATATCCTTAAATAAGGTATTTACATCATGAGAAATAATTTATAAAGTTTTAAATAAAATGGTCATATGTCCCCATACATAGTTTGGACCCTTATTTCACACTTTATGCAGGTGAATTTTGAAAAGTATTTGCTAAAATTCGCTGATTAAAGATTATTTATAGCTTTTCTTTTTCCAGACTTTGACCCATTTTTCCCTTTTAGGAGTTAAATTTAAAAAAATATATAAAAAAAATTTAAGATGTGCATTTAGAAAAAAAATCTTGCTTAGTGAACCCCTTAATCTCAAAAGACCCGCATGCTAAAAATCATTGAGATATCAGTGATCGTTAAGTTTTTGCTCTATCAAACTATGTCCCCCTTTTCCCCTTCTCAGGTTTCAATTATCAAAAGAAATGATCTTGTAAAGTTTCGAATGGAACTGAGTAATCTAATCTCCTTCCCTCATACATACTTATAGCCTTATTTGACTCATTTGAGCCTTCGGGGGTGAATTTTGAAATATCCATTCTAAGTGCACCCCTTGGCTAAAACCTACATGCCAAAATTTATTGACAGATTACTGATCGTTTAATTTTGCATTTTCAGCGTATGTCCCCCTTTAATGAGGTGAATTCTGAAAAATCCTGAAACATGTGATCATCTATCATTCATCAAAATCATCGTCAATCATTTAACAAAAGCAATAATCTTGTGAAGTTTCGAATGAATCGGACCAAGTAATCTCCTTCTCCCAAACATATTTTGGATCTCCGTTTGACCCCCTTAGGAGGTGAATTTTGAAAAACCTTTCTTATCTGAGCACTATGGAATAACATAAGACTTGCCGAAAATTCCTGTTTATAGCTTTTATGGTTTAAGCTGGGCGTTAATGAATCAGTCATTCTTGTTCTTTTATATATACATGAAACCGTTTGTTCTAGAATTATGAAGCTTCAATGACTTATTAATGACGTAAATCTGTACTACAGATAAAATAAGTTAAAAATAATAGGGTATTAAAAAAAGTAAGGTATTTTATAAAATTTTACTTCAGAAGGGATTGAAGATTAAAATTGAGTAAAAATATTATGATCTTTGAAATTCCAATTTAAAAAATTGATAGATGATCCAATGTATGTTAAGAAATAAAAGTATAACTGTATCACTTTTTTTTTAAACTTTCTACTTGTACCGAACTTACAATTAACTTATTTTCGTACAAACTTTCACCCCCTTAGAGAATGTTTTATTTTTAAATAGTGATACTGTAAACTTTTGTTTCAAACTGTAAGCTCAGATGTCAATTTTTACATTTCTAACTTCAAAAATGACCAAGTTTCATACAAACTTTCAACTCTCATTTCAACCTCTTAGGGGATGAATTTCCAAAAATCCCTTCTTAGTGCACACTAACGGTATTCAAAGAACGTTTGTGCAAAATTTCATGCTTCTAGACCCTGTGGTTTCAGCTGTGCGTTGATCGATCAGTCACTATCTATCTATGTCAGCCAGTCAGTTCTTTCTTTTATATATATAGATGAAACCGTTTGTTCTAGAATTATGAAGCTTCAATGACTTATTAATGACGTAAATCTGTACTACAGATAAAATAAGTTAAAAATAATAGGGTATTAAAAAAAGTAAGGTATTTTATAAAATTTTACTTCAGAAGGGATTGAAGATTAAAATTGAGTAAAAATATTATGATCTTTGAAATTCCAATTTAAAAAATTGATAGATGATCCAATGTATGTTAAGAAATAAAAGTATAACTGTATCACTTTTTTTTTAAACTTTCTACTTGTACCGAACTTACAATTAACTTATTTTCGTACAAACTTTCACCCCCTTAGAGAATGTTTTATTTTTAAATAGTGATACTGTAAACTTTTGTTTCAAACTGTAAGCTCAGATGTCAATTTTTACATTTCTAACTTCAAAAATGACCAAGTTTCATACAAACTTTCAACTCTCATTTCAACCTCTTAGGGGATGAATTTCCAAAAATCCCTTCTTAGTGCACACTAACGGTATTCAAAGAACGTTTGTGCAAAATTTCATGCTTCTAGACCCTGTGGTTTCAGCTGTGCGTTGATCGATCAGTCACTATCTATCTATGTCAGCCAGTCAGTTCTTTCTTTTATATATATAGATTAAAAATGATGGCATTTGTCACCGCACCATTCGCCATCCTCATACTTTAAAGTCATATTTATGAAATCAACGCGCCCATGATTCCTGCGGTGATACAAGCGTTCTTAGGCAACGGCAACCAATCTTCATCCGGTGCATATATTTGCTTATTCAATAGCCTATTTTTTGTTTTCCAGGTTGACACAGACAACCCAGCGTTCCCGCGGTCCACCGCGTTCTGGTGGCTGGGCTGCAGCAGCGCGCCGCGCGGCACCGTCGGAGGTAACTCGCGATACGCTGCCTACACCAACTCGCCCGAAGAGGACGATGTAGGCGATATCATATTCGACGCAGGTATGTTCAGGCCCAGAACGGTAGCTGTTTAGGGTGTCGAGACTAAAAATAAAAAAAATAAAAAACAAAGATTTGTTTTATAGTCATATTTAAAAATTGAACTAAATTCATCACTTTCTAACTTGAACTTTGCCTTACCGGACGTACGCTATATTATTTGTAATAAGATTTCGTACACAAAGTGTATCTGACTCGTTAACTTTAATATTACATAGACGAAATGTACACAGATTTCTAAGGTCACAAAATAATAAATATACCTACTTAATTACTAAAAAGTCTCAATGCACCAAAGGCTGTAACTTACCTCTTAATTTTTTTTACTTGATTCTGTTAGAAAAGAATAAATCTCAAAACCACCACGAATATTTTGATAATTCTAATATAAAGTGTTGTTTGTGTAGAAGTTGCTTTCACCTTTAAAGTTAAGTATAGATATGTTATACTACCAATCAATAATAGGACTAAACAAATAATATCAACATTGTACGGATTTCTGGTCTCGCCTTACAAGTTTCGCTAACAGCTATCCCGTTTAAGTTCTACAGAAGGACGTCGCCAACCGTCACCGGCTCCGCTGTTCCATGTCTCTTTATTTCTCTTCTTCTTGTGACTGTCTATTAGATTAGTTTCAACTTCATCTGTTTTCACATTTGTGTGTCTTTATTTGATAGGATTTGTTTGTATTTTATTTTTGTGTTGGATTTGTGTTTTATAAATTTATCCGCCTCTTTTTTTTTATTCTTTAATCTCCTTCGGCTATAAGTAATATTACAATCTTTGTAAAATTATTTTTAGCCCAAGTTTATAAACAAAATAATTTTTATCTTCCTTATTAAATTAACAATCTAATAAACTAAACTGACAAAATTAATAATCTTTTTGCTTCGGATTTTAACTCACTAACAATACTTACTTAGCATAACAATTGCAAAATTGAATATCATTTGTGGATTCCTACTATTTAGTGTTGGTAACTGAATATTTAAAACCCTTTAACCGCCAACTTCGGATTAATTCTACAAACATTTTCTTGTCTATTTCAACATATTGGCGAAATGTTTGCGACAAGTAATACTCTTAAAGTCTGGTGGTCAAAGGCTTTAAATAAGTACTTACCAATATTTAAATGGTAGATCTTTAAATGATATTTATGTGTACTGATATATGAAAATAATCGAAAAAAAAAACGGAGTAACGCTTGCTGAAACTAATTGGGTCCTGGTTTGGTTTTGGTGACAGTGCCGCAGTGGCGGAGACTAGCTGGACGACGCGGCTTCTGGGCGCCTGAACATACCTACGATACTACCTGGGAAATTGTAGCATACAGTTATAAGGGTTGAACAGAATCTTTTTTGATATAATGAACAAGGAAACCAGCATTTTTTTAATCCAAAAATTACGGTTATATCCTGGTAAATCGGAATAAAGGATTTAGCGCCCTAAATATCTGGTGGTGTATATGACCTTTACTTTTGGTTAGAGCTGAAAATTTTAAAGGTAGATAAATAAGCTTGTATCATTTTATTCAACTTTCAAAACCAATTAGAGAAAAAATTTAATTGTGCTACAATTTTTCAGAATAGTTAGCTAAGCTAGCTTAATAGGAATGAATTAGTGTTATTGAAGAATCTATAGATAAATGGTATATTTTTAGCAGGTAAATGAAAACCGCACTTGCACCAATTCACTTTATTTATACCCGTTTTCGAGGTAAACACCAAGTATTGATTAAAATTTTGACCTAGTCCGTGGCTTTACTAGCAAACTTGTGAAAAAATTTTGTGAATTCAATTTTTCTACTTACCTGTGTTGTCGTAAAATATAAAAACAAATTTGTTGGTGGCCACGATTTAATTGTTGCAACATACCACTGTGTGATATTGCACATGAAGTATTGTATCTAAGTTGCACGCACTCAGCAACATATGTTATTAATTAGTGTTGTCTGTGTGAAACACGGTATATGGGCAATGTCCACGTTTCCATGTGTGTGTGTGTGTTTTTTTCTAGGTGTAAAATCATCCGCTCCCAGGTCATTCTTCTGGTTCAGGAAATAGCCTCAGTGGACAGTTCCTGAACATTGTACATAGAGAATTGCATAAAGAACAAAGACTCAATTAGTTACTAGGAGAATATATGCGAATACCAGTGAGATTATAAACATAAGCGGTGATTTTAGTACCGGCGGGCTTGTCCACGCTGCCTGTACGTTCCATTTCACTTTTGCATGGTAACCTGTTTGCTTCGCTTACGCTTTACAAACTCACGCTGTTGCCTGCCACTTATATCAGTTTTCTTGACTAACACTGGGTAAGTACGTACGTAGCTTAATCCCACTCGTACACTATAAGTAGTTAGTTTGTGTTTTCGTAGCGTTGGTTTAAAATACTTTATAGTCAAACATGTCGAATTTGGCAGATTTTATTAGCACATGGGTATGGTTTATGGAATAGTGAATTGAAATTATAGATGTTAAATTTACGGTCGGTTTTTTAGATGTTCCGAAGCGTAAGATAAGGGTAGTCCTGTTCAATATTTAAACAAGAAGCGGCTTTGATGTAAGAGTTATTCGAAGTTTATCATCCTAACTAAAGCACGGATTTATTATACATAGGACAAGGCACTGTTTTAAATTTACCTAATTTGTGGCATGATAGTCGGTGAATTAAGAAAAATATTCGTTGTCGTAACTAACACAATCGATGCATGGGCTGATGTTTGAAAATAATTTTATTTCATATAAAATTTGTTTAACAAAAGTTGTATAAAGTTACCTAATTTAATTACCTATATATTAATAGACTACAAATTTTAAAATCCATTTACGCTATCGTGATATTTAAAGGTTTCAATTTAATCTATGCATGTATATTTATGTAGCGTTAGATAAACTCAATATGTAAATACGAGTATATACAATGTAGACAATTTAGATTGCACATACGGGAACCGGTTGCGGTGAACTAAAGAATTCTTGCTAAAGGCAAGTTAATTTTTCAGTGGTCAGCCATCAGTCAGGCGGGGCTAGACTGTAGGATGGGTTGAGTTGTGGCTACCAGCCGCAGCCTTTCGTTAGGAGGCGAACAGCTTCCGCCGCGACTACACTCACCCATATCTGTAGGTTTTACTTCATTGCATTTTATTTTAATTATATTTTTGACGATCATAGAGTTAATGTGCCCGTTTTTTCATTTGCTTGGACATCACTTTCTCATTTTTGTATGTGTGACGTAATCGATCAATTAATGTTTGTTGTCCACTTAATATGTTTAAATTCACTTTGAGCACTTTTACAAGTAGATGTAAATTTTTCATTAGGTGTTCGATTATGTGTATGTTATGTCATAGATGGCGAAGAGTCGACGGGCGGCAAGGATAACGGAGTGGGCGCAGCGCGGTTATCGCTAGCGGTGGCGCTAGTGGCGCTCTGCTCGTGGGTAGTCCGCGTCTAGCGACATCGCGCCGCTCGCTGCGCCGCTCGCCGCGCTGCTTCCCGCCCTGCTCGCCCGCCGCCGGCTCGGGCGTCACCGACTGTGATCGTGTGTTGTGTGCCTGTACGCGTTCGATATATTGTGTATAGCGAACGCTCTGCTGTGATGACGAATGTGTCTTTTTATACTGTTGCGAGAACGATAATAATTTAATTCGAAGTCATAGTTTTTATACTTAATATAAATAGATGATGTAAGTTCGAGTGTGATATTGACGTAAGCGAAGATTTTTGTATTAAAATATTTAAATTGACTATCCATGTCTATCATTATTCCCCAGATATATTTTTAAATTCGATTGAGGGTGCAAATAATAAACAAACTTGTATTTTAATCGGTTTATTTAACGTTTTTCTGGTTCTCCAATAATTCCTCTTAAGTTAGTAATTACAAGTTTATATGACAATATTTTTCGTTTTTATTCCATTTTCATAAACGTATTTTTTTAATAAACATCTCCACAATTCTTCATAACACGGTCGTGCGACCTACTGTCTCAATCGTTCTAAATCTTAGGAAAATGCAAATAATATTAAATTTCAAAATCTGTCTACGATTATTCGAACGTGATTAATCTTACTTCGAGTGTCGAACGATGTCTACGTGCGGCCGCGATCGGGGCGCGCGGCGGCTCGGGGCGCGCGTGCTACGCCGCCCCTACGTCGTAGGCGACGCGGCGTAGTACGCGCTAGGCCCTGTGTTCCCGTGCCGCCCGCGCCGGCCGTACCACACCGCACACTTACAGAATTATAATCACTTAGAAGGCATAACATAATACTTATTACGATCCTACGCGAGAAACATCTACGACACATCCTAGATCATATCAATATATCTGAGCCCCGCGTGCTGTGGCAGTGTCCGCCGGCGTTGCCGACTTGTGCTTACGGTTGTAATTATTATGAGATAAAATTTACACTACGCTACCTCTCACTATGAATTAGGCATCTTTAATGATATTATTTATAGAGTTTAAAATGCGTCCGAGCGTTCCTGTGGACGATTCGTTTTTTTAATAAATAACGTTGATGGTGCAATATTTTGATATTTTAAAAATAAAATAAATACAGTTACAATATGATAATAAATGACTTCGTAATCATATATTTATATGATCTAGAACTTAAGAACAATGGAATCAACGAAATATTCGAGAACCACCGCCTAAAAATCACGCCAATCACATATGATTTTACTGTTTACATTTTACAGTAACATGACGTGTTTTGAATGTTTTTCAGTTAACTAATCGAATGAGGACCATCGTCTAAAAATCAAAATTGACGATGGTTGGCTACAGCTCGAATCTAGATCCAACAGAACTCTATAAAATTAACACAAAACATTTATAGTTAAATGGAAATAACACTAATTACATATATTATATTTATACTAATTTATGAACAGACACCTGGAAAACATGCTGCAGAATTTAGAAAAATCCGTTATTCAGCTATGCGACTAACTAATCGTATCATAGGTATAACGGCCCACATCCCGAATATAATACAATTTGTCTTATTTTTTCCTAATATTCTATAAAGTAGATAGTTAAATTCCGTCGTTTGGTTACCGTAATCAAAGGCAAAGGTCAAAGCGAGTGCTTGCACAATTTATGTGGGATTTTCCAAAGAAACTGTAGCCAAACGATAGATTTTTCTAAATTTCTGTCACAAATATACACATTTAAATAAAAAAATAATCCTCCAACAAAACGAACATAAAAATTCCATCGATAACAAAATATAACAACTATTTAAAGAGTAACTTTCGGGGTTAAAGTTTGTGGCTCGTACCAATGTTTACTTAATGTATGTATTGGTTTAAAATAATGTACCAATTTAATTACTTATTTATAAAGTATTTGATTTTTTCATAAGACCTTTAACACACATCAATTGTATCTTAAATCCCTAATTCCTTTTCGCTAAATATTGGTAAAATTGAAGGCCATGTAATAAATACTATTGTGGTATGTCGTTACTTATCTCACACAGACCACGCCCTTTGAAATTGCACTAAATGGTTCGTGCTGGGACTCGGGCTAATTAATTATTTATAAGTAGTAAATTCAATATCCCATCTGTCCCAGCACATACACAGCTTTCCTATTACTCAGCAAAAAAACAAATACTTAAAGACAAAACAATTTGGTACTGTTAAAATATGTGCAGAACACTTAATAAGTTTTCGTAGAGAACATTTTGGACTCTTATACACAAAATAAGTTATCAGATAATTTTAAGTGCATTTTGTAATGTCGATGACAAATGACGAAATGTAGTATTAGTTTTGAACATTGAACGCCTACGCCTATTTTTTTTAAAGTTGACTTAAGTATTTGTCGTAAACAAAAATATTTTTCGTTGAAGTAGATCGTCAAGTCCGTACTGTAAATACAATTAGTGAAGAGCCTTACGAATTCGTGTTCCGCGTTTACTCACTTCAATATGTTTTCAAAGTTACCAACTGTGTGTTACAAAGTTACCCCTGTGAAGTCATACATAAGCAACTAGCTTATTCGTTGTTATTTAAATTGTGGTATTAAAAATTTAAAATATCAATTTGACTCTGACGCGAAAGATTTTCAGTTAATTGAATCGTGTTAGATACATTTTTAATGCCACACACGAACACGCCTTACACATATCAGAAGCAACTTTTGTTCGGCAGTGGAATATTCCTATACAAAAAAGAAAATAACGTACTGTATAAAAATATCAACATCAACATTGTCGCGGACATGTTTAGCTTTGTTAATTACATATTATTACACATATTGTTGTACGTAGAAGGCTAATATTTTGGTGTTTTGCTTACATTATTCTATGTCGATTACTGTACTACTTTTTGTGGAATACTGACACGACGATGGACAACCCCGAAAGCATGTCTCTGCGTTTGTGCGTGCGTGTGACAGTCAACCGAGCCGCAACACTACCATGGAGGACATAAACCTTAACATATCAAACAATACATCTAATTAATTCCCTCAATATAGATTAATTTACAATGAAATGGATGCCATCATTGATTTAGGTGAGTTTGCAACCAATGTAAAAATAATACAACAACCGAGTCTTTACAAAAGACCATATCAAAATAATACTAGTACACAATCTCGGCAGCAGACGGAGTACTGAAAATCCTAAGTTCGTATTCCTAATCGATTACTTCTCAGTTAAAGTTTACAGCTAAATACATAAGTTTCGTACACTGCTTTACATAATCAGCTTTCTTTGTTCATATTATTTGTGCGTTAAACATTTACACTTTATTTATGTACATCAAAACATACGTATATTATTCAAAAACATAATTTACACACTATCACCAAACGTTCAACGAAATATCAATAAAATACACCGTTGTGACTATATCTAGTTGAAGGGCGTGCGTTCGTGGCGTGTGGCGGGCGCCCGGGCGGTGCGCGCGCGGCACGCCACACTGCGCCGGCAGAGGTTCGCTGGCAGCTCGAGCGACTCATGGATAACTTGTGAAATCTACGTGATTTATCAGTAGTTACTACGAATTATTATTGCTAACTTTGTGTCCCTACAAAATCAATTTCCAATAAACGTTTAAGTGGCTCGAATATATGTTTGCCTTTGTCATTTAAAGTTAACATTTTGAGTGTAGTTACATTCACTGACAGCAGATTTATTACAAGCACGCTGACGCGAACAGTACTCATGGAGGGAATGTGTAAAAAGAAACGACAAAATTTAACAATGCTGTAAGTATGCATTAACAACATTCGAACCGAACTCCTCTCCTTTGGTCTTTTAACATCTACTCTAGTATATTAGAATAGTGAACAAGTGAAGATATCAAGAGTGTAGAGCAGAAACACCCACAAAGAAGAAATGCGCGGTCAATGTGTAAGTTTTAACGAGTGCTCGAAATGGTTTCAATTATGTTCTAGTAATTCATTCTCTATTACTAAATTTTAGACACCTTGATAATTAATTTATACATAGATACTCATGAATGTGTAATAGTGGCCTCGCGGCGAGCTTGATGACGTTTGATGAGACTAATCTGCTTGTGACTGATATACGAATAAAGTCTAACGAATTTATTGGTGATAAGTGTCAACTCGACTCAATTTAACACTTCTTTTAATATTCTTAATATATAGATCGTGTAAAAAAAAAGAATTGCACAAAGAACCTTTGCATTTACACGGTATTATCCATGAGTTATGTTATTTTCATTACGTTATAATGTAGTTATGGTACAATCATGAACAATCCACTCCGAAATTTATTGTAAACAATTAGAGCTCTAATACCTACATTAAATTCTCTTGAAGAGACTATCACTATTTACTTTCAATATTCAACTCTCTGAAATATTATTGTAAAAATGTCAATCTATGAGACAATGTGAAGAAATTTGTTTAAGATAACCAAAATAAAAAAATTCATTGCTTACTCGGATGGAACCATATTGTTAGTGAATTAGATACTTCGGTATCTACAATCTTGCCATGTGATGCTTTCACTTCAAGAAAAGTGAAGGCACTAGGGATCACACATTAGATATTCGATATAAACAATAACGTACCCCGCAGTAGTTGGCAGAGAACATACAGTTGTATACCTATTTAGCGTTAGAAGTGGATCGTCCTATAAAACACAGAATTAGAAAGAAGTAATGTGAAGAGTCTGCAGTGATATGATAGATGGCGCGTGATACCGATATTTATGACTTATACTCTGTATTCAGACCAGAAATTGCACGCCCATCATCTCACAAACAGACGAACATATATGGTAAAGGTTAATAACGAAAATATCTAGAAAGCAGTAATAGACCTTTAGCACCTTCGGCGACTTTAAGTATGGGAGTGGAAACAACAAACCATTTGACATTATGTACACGATAAAAACGTAAAAAATAACTTACTTAATATTATTATCATTTATCATTTGAATACAACAACTACATCCCCATCCGAGGACAATATCTCAACAAATGTCCATTCAATAAAGTCTTAATAACCATTAATTATACTTCTTTTCGATCACATAATGTTCAACGACACTTCTATAATTTAATATTTTTAAAACAAAAAGGAATACCGTCTTTTAAATACATACAAGAACGATAATACACATACTGAAAGTTACTTCACTATCATGTACACGACCCAATATACATATAGGTACAATAATATATATATTAAAATCAATTTATATAAAAATTATTTTCAACCATGTTACATCTGCAATATTATTATATTGATGATAGTTCATAAGACGGATATTTGCATATAATCTTTATTATATGCATTAGTCATATTTTAATTCTTACAAAACAACAACTACTTTAATTAATCCTATGTTAGTTTAGTCAATATTATATATAGACCAGCTATTTAGGCGAACTCGCTCACGGAAGGGCGTAAGGCGCTACATGGGCGCACTCTGGTGGCGTTTCCCGGAACCTTGCGTTTTGCAACATTCGACCTACTTCAAACTATCCCACTGCACCGTCTACAATGTCGCGGACCCCTCCGCGTGTAATGAAATATTATAAAAATAACGCTCTAAGAACTGATTCCATTTGACATTTGATAAAATTATATATATGTCGCTATTTTTGCAGTGCTTAATAGTAAATATTGATGTTTACCAGAATTTAATTTTATCAATGATTACCGAAACTTATGTTGGTATCTATTGCTCATAAAATATTTATCACCCAATTCGTATAACATAAATTTACCATTACCGTTTAGTCGAATAATGACTGATGGTAAAAATATGTGCATCGTCTAAAATTGACTATATTCTTGAAACTCACAATTCTATGAATGGCCTATAATGTAAATTTCCGATTCTGGGATAGAATAATTCTTCTACGCTCAAGCGTGGCCAAGTCATGTTCCTTATTTTATCGGTATTGGTTATTACAATGGAGCGACTAACGTCTAACTAACCCTTTGTTTAAGAAAACCAGACGAACAGAAAAACTGACCAGAGGTGTGTTAGTGGCCAACACTGTCAAATTTTTTCAGGCTTCCATATATGACACAACCTAATGACTGCCATATATAGAAAACCACCTGAACCAACGGCGGCGTAAGTTCTTTGCGAAGAAATTGCCACTAATGGTGACCAATCCAATACAGGTCGCACAGATGAGACCACCTTCGTTTGACATTAGTAGCAATAAAATACTCCGGCTATCGAATATTTGTTTAAGTGACAAAAAAGGTCCTGCAGATTATCAAATATTGGCAAACTTACATAAAGAATTCGGAAAAAAACCGGGAGAATAATAATTATAAAGGCGTAGGGATGTGACGACCCCATCGCCCACTGGGGAGGTGTTGGTGAGTTGCGACATCGCGGACCTGCGTGCTCCCAGGGAAGGCCGGGGGCCTCCCTCGCCTCCGGCCTTCCTTCGGCAAGGTCGGAGTGGACGGCAATGAGGGGCAGGACCCCCCTACCTCTGGGTTGCTTTAGCCGGCCGGCCAGAGTGGAGTCGCAAAAGCTATATGCTCGAGGGTGGAAGTGTATTGCACGTAATGACGTAATAACGGGGAAATCCGCTCACGAGGCAACTCGCGATGGCGAAACCGGAGCCGCACCACTCGGCACCCTTAGCCGTTCATTCCAATGTTGCCCCTCTGTTGCCAAACGCGGCGACTTTGACCCTTTCACTGAGTGGCGAGTCACCGCCTACCACTAATAGTCAGTAATCATGATTATGGCAGGTGTCCGAATCATTATTACAAAAGCCCAGTTTCATTTCCACCCAAACTTCATCACTCGGTATATCCTTTATTCTTTTCATACATTAGAAATAGTTCCTACTCCTGCCAAGACCTGTTCATGGACATGTCATCCATTAATACAGCCGAGGACGGGTTTTGGCAGGAGCACCTCATGACATCAACTTCTCCAAAGGGCATCTACGCGTTGGATCAATATCCCCACGCAAGTCTCTCAAAGGACCGGGGCAACCCTTGATTCCCAAGCGGAGATACATAATAATAATAAAAACTTTTTATTGCACCAAGAACATACTGAATTTTTGTGCTGATAATAAATGTATAAAGTGCATAAAAAATGGCATTACGGGAGAGCCGAAAGAAGTGTAAACTCAAATGAAAATGACATAAACGCTTTACAGATGTTTTCATCTCAAAATGTTTTATTAGGAATATGAAAAGATGATATCTAAACTTGATTTTTAAAGGCTACGAAATAAAATCTAAGCGACCGGGATCTTCAGACTTCTTCCAAACTTATTTGTTTGTTTTTCTAAATGTTTTGCTTATGATGTTGCTAAATATTGGCTCACCTAAAGATAACAATAACAAGCTTTGTGAATAAATGATTCATTTCTCTCATTTACAGAATTGTACCGTTTAGGAATTTGTCAATTTAGACTACGTAGAATCTATCATTATTCGACTAAATCCACGTGCCATATGTACAGTCACGACACACATATACCTGCAATTGTAATCAATTTTAGACCTTGTTTCAATAACTAGAACAAATAGGTATATATGTTAATGCTTGTGACTGTACACATGTAGACATCGAGCCAGCAATTCGACTAACAATTTTCCCCCGAGCGTTGCTTGTAGAATGGTTTAGAAAATATGCCATTAGCCCGTGGAAATTAGCTACTGGCGGGTCCCGTTGCAGTATATAGCCCCCCCCCCCCTCCCCCATGGATTTTAATTTAGTGATTTCTTTCTAAATAAAAATTTGATATCTATAGCTTAAAATAATTATTTTTATTTTAATAATATTTGGCTCAAAATTAAAACGTAAACCGACTTCCATTTTACGTGTTTGACTGTTACGGAACCCACCAACGCTGATGTCGCTGAAACTTGTAAGTGGCTTAAGATCCATTAAGTACATTGTGTAATACATTTTTTAAAGTCGTTGCATTTAAATTGATTGAGGTAAGTGTCTAACTAAAATAAATGGATAAAGACTCCAGAGCCCCAAACGTAACTTATTTTCTGAAGGACCACGTGTGGTACTGTAGTGACAGACAATATAGTCAATTCTGGTACAGTAGAAATAGGGGATTACCATGGTCTGTTAATTCCATCCAAATGCGAGTTAGCGAGATACGCTTGATTTAATTCAGCTGCATTTCTATACAAATCTCAGTGGCTTCGTGAAATGCATTTCTATGATTATTCTATAAAGAATTGTTTTATTTTTGAATTGTGTATTAAATTAAATTGAATAAAAGACCGTGGAAATCCCAGCTCAATGACTGTTTTTTTGTATATCTATTTTATAAAATACTTTCTACCAAAATGGTAAAAACATTACCAAAATTTACTAATTCTTTATTTATTTAATTATTCGGTACTTAAGTGGTGGCCGTTCATCCCAAATTACTAACACTTAACGTTTCCTTATTCAGCTATTAAGTTATATGTGGGGATTCTAGGATCTTGACCAGATAAATAAGCAAAATAATCAAGGACCCTTGTACAAAATATGTTTAAAAAAAATAACACTAGCTTTTTCCCGCAACTCCGCCTGCATCATAAAGTAGCCTATGTTTGACCCAGGGTCTTCAACTAAAAATATTCATACCAAATTTCGTCGTTTTAAGAAGAAAAAAAATTGCCACTGCGGACTAGTACTAATATTATAAATGCGAAAGTCTATCTGTCTGTCTGTATTTCTGTCTGTTACTCTTTCACGACCAAACCACTGAACGGATTTTGATGAAATTTGGTATGAATATAATTGAAGACCCGGGTCAAACATAGGCTACTTTTTGACGCGGGCGGAGCTGCGGGAAACATCTAAAGCTGTATTTGTGTGCATTTTACGAAAGTTGTTGTAAACGAGTCCTCAAGAACCTGAAACGGAGTGTCGATGAAATACTTAAAATTATATTTGAAATAAGCTTAATCACATATTGATTCTTCTCATTATTAACATATTTCTTTTACGATTCGTGCCGAAAACATTTTTAAACATACTGGCCGGAACGTCGGCAAACAGCGCTTACGAGATAAATGTATAAGTAAATAATAAATAACTCCAGACATTTGGTGTTTCTATATTTCGGGTGTATCAAACATTCGGACACAAATATTAACTGATATCGTCTATATCGCCAAACGCTCGCGGGGGCGGCGACGCAGGGCGGGCCAGGGCTCCGGCGCCGCGAGTCGCTTGGATCATCGAACTCGTAACCGCGCGTAATTTATTATCATAAGTACAGCACTAATAGAAGTTCCGATCGTAGTCCGACGATCTTGGAATATGAGAGTGCAACGCACATTAACGTAAAACTATAACCTCGAATCGCGCACATTCACTAGAGGCGTGAGCGCTGTCCAGTGAGTCCGAGACTGCGCGGCGAGCACAATAATAAGCGCCGCTGTTAGGAGCGCGATGTATGAGGCGTGCGACCTGGCAGCCGCGGAAGGTGCCTGGTAGGGCACGGAGCAGGTGGGAATGCGCTCGTCGACGGGCGCGCAGCGCTCCGCTTCGGGCCGCAGCGTCTCGCTCAGCTGCGCCTCGCAGCGGTAGCACAGGCGTCCCTCGCAGTACCAGTAGCAGCACTCGTCTGGCCCGTAGTTGGACTTGTTTGCTTGCGCACCAGTCTCCGGAATGCGCGGATCTGGAATCATTTTCATAATCTCATACATAAATACATACTAAAAACTAATTATTGTTAACGAAAATAACAAGCACGCCTGGCTTTGTTACAATGTCCAAAATATGAAAACTTCACCTCGTCGCTGTTGTAAAGTGAATTTGTTGTTGAATGTAAAAATGAGAGTTATTGCTTAAGAACTAAACTATTCTTATGACAGCGATATGGTAAGTAAACTCCACATATCGCGTTAGCCGCAAAATTAATAGATTATTTGCAAAAATGGAGGATCTTTAGGTATTTCACTGTTTATATGTACATGAAATTTTCATTTGAGAAAAAGTATCAATTTGAGTCAACAATTTGAGTGTTGAGCCAAACGTTAGCAAACTATAGCCAAACTATAGCACTTAAATCAGAGGCGCAAAGCAACAATTGGTCAAAGGAGAGCAATATTTGTGTAAAAGAAAAGCCCCCTGCATCGCGGACCCCGTTTGTTTTGTGCTGTTTCGTTTTGAACCACAGCCAAGCGATGGCGGCGAGCTAATCGGGCCCAATTCATAGTCCCAGCCGCCCGCCGCGGGCGCTACGTTGTTTTTAAAAGCTTTTATTTAACTTGCAATGTATGTAAGTATGTTCGTTCGGGTGGAATCTTAGAACTCAATTTTGAACTAGATATCTTCAACCGATTGAGCTGAAATTTTGTACACACGTTTAGTTTGGATGGCAATGCATGATATGGTATGTGACGTCATTCTAAATCCAATATGGCGGACCATCCAAGGTGGCGGAATAGTTATTTGTAATGCACTTCTACAATATGGGTATCAAATGAAAGGGTTTGTTTAGTGTAACTCGAAAAAAATAATGACTAAAAAGTAAAAAATAAATTGATAGTAAAAAAACTTTAAAAAAAAGCTTTTATATAAAAGTTCTAAAAAGAAGAAAATAATTTTTTGCTTAAAAATTTTCACTATCAACTTAAAACCTCATAATATACAATTTATAAGATCATAAAAGCTTGTCGCGCGATTTGGAAATAAACTAATACTAATTTATGTAAGTATGTAAATTGATATGCCAACTTTATTGTCAATTTTAATTTTATTAAATATGATAGGTAATCAAATCTACCATCTTATAAATTGTATATAATAAGGTTATAAGTTGATAGTGAAAATTTTTGAGCAAAAAATTATATTCTTCTTTTTAAAGCGTTTATATAAAAGCTTTTTTTTTAAGTTTTTTTACTATTAATTTATTATTCAGAAAGTGTAAGGAAAACTCTACACAAAGGTTATTTGATATGATCACACCATAAGCATGAATGTCCCAAATTATTGGAAAGGGATGTTGCAGCAAACTGGTTCTAACTCGTTGGTACAAACTCGAGATAAGATTATCTAGTAAACATGGTGGAATAACAGGGCATTTTTTTAAGATCTTACCGAGGCATAGAAAGGTGGGCTCTCCAGCATATTGTGTGGGGTATGCAGGCGCGCGGTCTGCAGGTAGGAAGTAGGGGCAGTGTTGCTCGACGAGCTGGCAGACTGATAGGCAAGGCTTCAGTCTCGCGAGCGGCCGGCCGGGGCCCGCGGCGGCGGCGCGGACCCAGCGCCCCACGACGCCGCCGGGGCCCGCCCCGCGCCGCCTATCCAGATGTCCGACTCGCTCGAGATGCCGAGCGTGCCACCGCGCCGCATGCTCGGCCGGCGCGCGCCGAGACCTGCCTCCTTCGTCCCCGCCTTCCTCTGCTCCATCTTCTACCCAAAGTGGCACCATTGTACTGCAAGCCCACCGTCGATAAGTCTCCTGTAATGTGAGAATAAGGGGGTTAGTTTGGGGAAATTAAGACTAACTAGCTGTTCGCCGCGAACACACACCTCGCTATTACGAGTATTTTATAGACAGGGATCCAAATACTTAATACTTAGTCTTTCAAACAATATGTAGGCTAACAACAAAGTAGTAGCATTGCCAACCTTTAAACAATTTAGTAGGCAAACAGGCATATGGCCTGCCTGATGCATATTTTTTTACCAGATGTATGTAAACGTTTCCTACATACTTTCTGAATACCAGTGAAATCCAACCAACGGCTTTGGAATTACTCAGAAATATTTGTTTTTACCTTAATGTAAATACCTCAAAAACTACTGAACCGATCTTGATGCCAAACGAACTTGAAAATGATAAGCATGTTTCCTATACATCTTCTAAATTTCAACGAAATCAGACTAACGGCTCGAGAGTTTTCGCGGAACAAACATAATTTGGATACAAACATACATACATACAAACAATGTTTTTAAGCCTCAACTTGATTTGTAGCTTCGCTCGCTTCGCTCACTCGGTCAAAAATACGTCTCAGTTTTATAATTTTACATCCAAATATTTTTTAAACATTAGGAAAAATATTAAGGTGGTTTTAATTATTCCGAACATGACTCAAATTCCTAACTCTGCATCGGGTTAAGTTAGGTTCCCACCCGAGTGGGGTGCAGGGCAGAGAACCTCCTCGAGTGCCCGGTCCTTTGAAAGCTTTGCATTCTCACTTGATCCCAAGGATCCGGTGAGAGGGCGGGCTGACAAGGGACTCGGGACGGTGCACCCTGGGCGACAGTTAATAACTCCCTGGTAGTCGGGGTCTTATTGGCTGTCGGCCAATTTCTGCCAACAGCCCACTCCACCGCCGTCTATGATGAGACGGCGAATGGATGTGGGTCTGGGGGACGGGCGTGGTCCATTTATGGGCCACTGCCCGATTTGGGGGGGGGGCGAAAGGCCATACTGAGGGGGCCGAAAGGCCATGGCTGGAGGGCGTCGTGGTAGAATGCTAACGCGACCCCATGGCGCCCTCAACAGCCGGTGCGGAAACGCCGGAGGGGTTTTAGTGGGTATTCCGGGCTGACTAGCAGCCCGGCGAGTCCCACACTTTGTGCGTAAATGCATTTCCCCTCCGTTAACAAAAAAAAAAAAAAGGTTCCCACCCGAGTGCGTGTTCAGTGTGCGTAATATTCGCATTCTCAGATAGTCTCATCCAGCCACCCAATTGAGCCATGTGCTTTCGAATCTGTTCTCTTTTTAATTACATTTAACAAGCTTTGAAAGAGCTAAAATTTAACTCCTCGAATTTCACTTGTGACCTCTTAACCGTTAAGGAAATAACGGAGAACGCGGTGACAGCCGACGATGGCGACCCTTCTCACTTTTATCATTCAGCATTTTTCACTGCCGCGCAGAATCGCCGCTCACGAAGGCAGTGATTAATTAGTTATCATGCCCGGCACTGGTGGCCACTACTACAATATATTAAGGGTAACATACCAGTTTCAGTTTGCTAGTTCCTCGCTCGATAGATATGTATTTATTAATAAAAAAAAAAAAAACTAAAACATAACTAAAAATGAACAACAAAATTACAAACTATCCTAGGCTTTGCTAGTTACAATATGTCATACTAGCTGTTTCCCGCAGCTCCGCCTGCGTCAAAAAGTAGCCTATGTTTGATTTGACCCCGGGTCTTCAACTATATTCATACCAAATTTCATCAAAATCCGTTCAGCAGTTTGGCCGTGAAAGCGTAATAGACAGACAGACAGACTTTAGCATTTATAATATTAGTATTGTCTCTGTGCAGTGGTCGATTGACCATAAATCCTCGATAACAATGTACAAATTTTGTTTATCAAAAGCAGATACAGTTAAAATAGCAAGATTTATATTTGTAACCCACAAACTGGCCACTCAAAGAGCTGCTGTCTTCATTAACCACCTCCGTGCCGATCGGCCGGTTTTAATCAACTATCTCTTTCAGCTCCCTCGAGGCACGATGTTAATAACCGGGGCGGCAGAGTCTAGCGGCTAATTACAAGATGTCAGTCTGATTCATCACACCGCCGCCTTCTCTTGGGAGCACTCGGTCCCTTTCACACTCGTACGGTTATTACTTTATCATTTGGGTTGCTTTTGAGATCGACCTGAATATTTTACTCCTAATAACGGCCACTTCACGCAAACAAATATACATAGGTCGTGACTACGACCAAATCACCGATGAATCTAGCCAACAAAGTGAATTTTACCGAATTCAAACTCAATGCTACGTTAAAGAAAAGTTTAGGGGACCATGCGTGACTGTAGTTTTTGAGTGTCAAACGGTGACTAATTGTGGCTTGAGTTTGATTCGCGACCAGTACATTTCTTTCTTGAGTTCCTTCGTGCATCGGAAGACATACCAGAAGAATATAAATACATCTTATTAACCTCTTCACCGCTCTGACTAGATAAAGATTTCTCTTGTAATGCAAATGAGCCCTGATTAAATTTAACTAGTAGATGGACCATACTACTTCTACGTCATTTTGCAAAAAAGGAAAAAATAAAACCAGATACGATCAGACGTGTAAATAATCTCTACAACATTAAGGCTAATGATTTGGTGATGCAATAATAAAGCTATAATAATTACAACGTGTTGAATGGCATATGCTGTAGTCGGGATGTCCAATTAACACCCTTCCGATCGCTTAATAGCCAATACAATGTCCTTTTACGATCATTCGTTCGTCTAATCGCCCATTGACACGTGCTCTATGCAATTTGCCCTCTAATTGGTACAGTCAACAACATTATAGTAACTACATACTGCTAAATTTTAGGCTCTGACTATTTCTATATGGCCCAGAAAAGATGGCCGTGGTCACCGTAATTTAAATATATATACGCTCTTGAAACTTTCTAGATGTCGATGGAGCGCTGCCATCTCATTGCTTTGCATGTTTTACCTCAGTACCCAGTACCTGCTTCACCCTACAAACAGGAAAAAAATAATGCTAGCTCTGCTGTTTTCTTCAACCAAGCGTGTTTTTTCTATTTGCGCTTACGCTTAGGAGCCTAGAGTACACTAAAAGTCATGGTCCTAGATTTGGCGGCACTGGTTATTAAAATGTTAGTTCTGCTGTATGGATGCAGAAATGGATGACAGTGGATGAGAATGAGGTACAGAAGCAGACGACCATTGCACATATAATATATCAATACACATATAATATGAAATGAAAATAGTTTGCAAATTAATTGATTAAATGTTACTTTATTGTCTGACGAAGCATGTTGTTGAAATATTTCTGTAATACTTTTGGAGCCCTATTTTTGAAAAGTGGGACTCACGCAAATTCGGCAAGTCGACTAATTTTTGGTAGAAAACGAATGATTTTTGTTCGATATCTAACGATTTTCATTCGACATATATCCTTACGCGACTCCTGAAGCGTAAGTTAGAGATATAACCATTCCTTGATGATGAAAAAAAAGGAATTAAGTGTGAGTAAGAGAGAAAGATATGTAAGAGTGACAAAATGGGAATTTTATAATTAAGACCGATTTTCGGTTTAAAAGTTATGGAAATTGCTTAAACAATCCTAAGAAACGCTGTAGTGAGAATGATTAGATTAATAATGACAATTAAACTGGTGAAATCCGCTGAAGCATTGGAGAACAGGTATGTTAATGTAGCTACTGAGGTTAAAGGTCAAATCCATTTGCAATTGATAAGGTTACCAATTAAAATACCCATCTGGATTTAGTTACGACCTACTTTCAGTGTTTAATGATGTTTTATGTCATAGAGTAAAAATAAAAGTTTAAAATATTTTTCACGGTCTGGTAGAAATTATAAGGTTCTAGTTGTGCCCTGCCGTGTCACTCGCAGTTGGGAAAACCTACAAAGGATGTTAAGTGTTGCGTGAAAGGCAATGGTATCAATTTTTCTTCGCATTTATAACATTGTTAGGTATATTCTACCTTCTACTCTGATTATTTTATGATCAAGGCAACGCGACTGTGGAATTCCCTTCCACTGCATATTCGAACGGCTCAAACTCTGACCAGTTTTAAGTCGCAAGTAAAGCCCCACTTTCTTTCCTCACTGTAGCTTCGTTCTTTTTCAGTACATCTTGTCTCAGTCTCCACTGCTCGTGTATTTTTATAGTTTATTTGTTATATATAAATATATATATACATAATTATTTATTTTTTATTTACGTATATTGGTATTTATTTTAAGTAGTTTATGTATCGTGTACTTCTGTTATTCTGCCTAGCGTTGTTCTGTTCTTTATGCACTATATCCGTATCTCTCCTTTCTTTATATTTCAAACTATACCCTAAGGTTGCCTGGAAGAGATTGCTTGAGCGATAAGGCCGCCTTTTGTATACATACTGTGTTCACATTTTATGTAACATATTAAATTTTTATTTTACTGTGTGCATGGAAGTGTTAAATAAATAAATACGCAATAAAGATACACCATTTTTAATTATTTTCTTACGTTAAAGTATCTATTCAAATAATGATTTCTTATGCTTTCGCGATTGCTATTCATTAAATTAAACTATTTTAATACGGTTTTTATCGCGTTTATTACTTATTTATTTACACCTGACGTTTCAAACACTTTACAGTGTTCATGGTCGCAGGCAGACTAAGTTACTAAGTTAATAGTTATAAGTAATAAACGCGAAAAAAAACCGTATTAAAATAGTTTAATTTAATCTATTCAATTATTTATTTCGTATGAAGTTTATATTTTAAATGTTCAAAGCTAATATTCCAGCGCGATACAAACGAAGCGATGAAAGCCGGCTGCGGCGTAATGTTATGACTTCTAACGTTCCCTACTAAGTAAAATAAAATTATTTTGAACAGATCTATGTATCAAACATCATTATCAATATAACTAACAATAATAGTCATGATATATCGAAGCACAATGAATAATATAGCTGGAAGTTTATTTTCTAATCACGTAATGTTCGATGCTCGGTGGTGCGGTGTCTAACAAATCAGAACTAATGTAGGTACATGATGTCAAGCAAGGCGTCTCAGCGGGCGTTAGGGCGCGTTTACAGAGCGTGGGGCGAAAAGGGAACGCGATATATGATCTATTGGGGTAAATCAGGAGCCCTGTTTTTGAAATGTATATCTAACATATATGTCAAACAAAAATCCTTCGTTATCGAGCAAAAATCCTTCGTTGTCGAGCAAAAATTCTTCGTTATCGAGCAAAAATTCTTCGTTGACGAACGGAAATGATTCAATATGGAACAAAAATTATTCGACTCGCAGATTTCTATTTAATTATTGCAGTTTTAGTTTGATGGTAATCTTGTAATTCACATTAAAGAAGTGACTAATAGTAGATTATGATACAAGGGTGCGAAGTTTGTCATTATATACGAGGCGGAATGCCTATAGAAGCCGAGTATATGACCAATTTCGCTCACGAGTTGTCATACGACGATTTTCAACACATTTTCGAGGAAAAACACACTTATATTATTAACTTTTTATTATTTACACAATTAATAAAAGTTCTCAAGCAATGTCAAAACATTTCTTCACATAAAATTGGTTGTTACACATTGAATAATTTTCACAATATAACAATAAATATACATATTTTATAAATTTAGTTTTGATTTCTAATTTAAGTGGAGTACAAAAATAACAAAAGATTCTGACATTTCCGCTCGCCACGGATAGCATTTTGTATGACAAAACTGTTAGGCCACGTCTACATTTTGTAAAATGTCTCCTGCGAACGTATTTTGTGTTTGAAAACGCCAGGTTTGCATATACAGGCTTTACTCTTCTGTCAATTACATACAAGTGATATTCAAAGATTTCACTCTAGGCCAGCACTGTGGACTCGACGTTACAGAGGTTATATAGCAACGGTGGGAGAGGCGAGGGGAACCTATACTCAATCAATCATAGAAGACCCACAATAACCGCGTCTGTGTGAGCTCTGACCATTAATAGTGTAATGACGGATGTCAATAACATTGTTTTTATCAAATTCTAATTGTGGTTGAATTAGTTAAGTAATATTAATTTTTAATTGTATGAAATATCAATATTTTGAGATTAGCCGTCGTTCGTTGGTGACACTTTACATCGAAAATAAATAAGGTAGTAAAAAAATATATTTTAAATTTTATTTATTTGTTTGTGGATAGGAATGAGAACAGATTTGTAATAGTTAAATTACATTTATAAAATGTAAAAGTTTTAATTAAATGCAGCATGATAAATGCACTCATAGATTATTATATTTTTGTCATAAAAATCAATTTCAGTCGACAAGAGCATAATGCTCGTAGCTTGCTACGCTCGAGCTACGAACTGCTACGACACGTGGATCTCGATTGTTATTTTAGTTTTAAACCTAGATCACGACTGTAGCTATGTATGCCTATTCGTAATAGATCTTCCCGCCCGATTGTGCCGTTATTGCATTCATTTTGACGCAAAAAAGTTTATTTTTTTATGAACTTGGTTAATAATAATTCTCGCCTTAAGAATATACCTACTTATAATAAATCGCAACGATAGCACATTAGAATGGTGCTATATAACTGGGCCGAGTGCCAACTAGGCTAAGAAGATCGGGATCTCACTCACATTAATATAATCTGTTGCTGTACTAATGTTGGTTTAATAACTGAAGTTTATATTGCTGCGGCGGGAATAAGCGGAAATTACAATAATGTGCCGCCGCTGTAGACGCAATATGATTTAGTTGCATTCTGCATTTTCAGAGAGCCGGCTATAACAGAATTACGCGTACAATTTGTAAGCTTATGTTTAATATGCAAAAAAATGTGGTAAAATAATTGTTTTTCGTCAAAATATTAATACATATATGAAGCTATACATAATGATCGTAGAGACCAGCAAGCCTAACGCGCTAATTGAAAATCACTTTAACGTAATTACCAAAACCAAATCACGACCGCGATGGTTATTTTTAACAGACTTCTTAAATTCAAAAACGAAGAGATTTTCAATACGACTAATTTTTTTTCTACTTTTGGCAAAATTTGTACAGGACAAACTGATTCTTTGATTCAATATACTTCGAATTTTGCATAAACAGATATTAGAAGCGGGTGAAGTAGCGGGCAAAATCTAATGCTCTAATAAATATTTCTGTCTAAAGTGGAACACGCACTTCCACATGGAGGGTCGCACTATTTAGTCTATGTTTGCTTTTGGTATCTTCACACAACACACATTCAACAGAAAAATAAGTTACCTACTTTATTAGATTTTATGTATCTCATGGTCGGTAATAACACGGCTTAGGTCTGTTAAATAACAACACCTGAAAGGTTAAAGAGGGCATTTGGCATTGTAGGGCAGTGTCGGCCTGTGACCTCAGGATAAATAGCCTCCATCAATAATGCTGGAGCCAATATGGGCTGATCGGTGGCCGGAACTCACGTATCTGTCCAATTTGTGTCTCCGCGATACGTAAACATATACTTCGAAAGATTTAACTGTTTTTTATCTTCAAACCCCGAGAATGTTTATTATTATAACCATTATTTATTTATTTATTTAAACTTTATTGTACAAATACAATTGTAAAGCACAATAGGTGGACTTAATGCTAAAAGCATTATCTAACAGTCAACCTTTGGGTCAAGCAGAGAGCTTATATTAATAATCTAATATTAAAATTTATATTTTTTTCGAACAAGCTTTTTCAGGGATGAAAGATACCCTATGTTCATCTTAGTACTCCTAAAAATGTATTATTGCGAAGCCCCAAGCAAAAGCTAGCAAGGAAACTATTAAGCCTAAAATCCTATTCCACCTAATACAGTATACTACACAGTATTTCAAATTGTGCAATCAGCTTTCCCCAGAGGTTGTAAACTATTTAAAATACTTGTAATAAATTAATATCTCGTAGCTTTCGTAGCCCTCTGATGGATGGGCGCTGACCGCATATCTGCTGAGTCAGCTTTGTCAAATCCCGAGAGAGATTTCATCTTATCTAAAAGTAGGTACTTACGCAATATTTTTTTTAATAGAGTATTCATAATGTTTGTAGTAATTTTTTATTAGAACCATTTAACATATATACATATATCAGAATCTAGCTAAAGCTATCTAGATCTAGAAACTTGAGTTAAAAAAACAGAATTATGTATAAACAGGTCACACAAAACAGTCAGCGACAAAAGGGCATGCGTGATTTTGGAATCAAAATGACAGGATGCATGCAGTTTTGATGCTGACTGCACTTCCACTTGCACTTCAAAAGAAGTGAACATTTCGCACATTAGGCATAGACTTAATTTATGGCTTCATTAATCCAAGTACCTATAGAAACATTTAACAAATCGCCGTGTCAATTTAATCACCGTTATATATAAAAGCTCTCTCATCTACCTAAGGATTTCCCGCTTTCCCGAGTTTCAATTAATTAATGTGGAAAATGGCTATTGTACCACCACGATTGCCATAATAAAGACGATGGAAATTATATTAAATAACAATTGAACTCTCCGGAATTGATGAATTTTTGTATGTTAGTTTACTTTATCTATACATAGCATACCAGCAAAATTTTCTTTTGACAACTTTGTAAATTGCCGAATGTAATATATATTTATTTATTTTTCAACACATTTCCTCATAAAGTGTATTTTATTTAATTGTAATTAGGCCTTTAATGGGGGTTGTAAACAACACGTTGTTTATATTATAATCGCACTTGTAAAGTTATGGTTTCTTTCTATGGTTACGATACTTTTTTTTTAATGTACGCCAAGTGGATTTTAAGTCTCAACCCAATTAATCTCTTTTGCAACTATTTTAGCTTTCAAATGATAAATAAACACCAAATTTAATATTTATATTTGTTTTACTAAACATTAGCAGTATTGGACTACAAATATTAATTTGTGTAGAAAAATTAGGAAGGGCTATAAAGGACTTATAGCCCTTCTACTAGGTATCCATGGCAGTAAAACCCATTACTAAAAAAATTACTATCAGGGTCTGATCTGTTTGTATTAGTGGCGGCATTTTAAAACCTAATTGTTTTGTTTTTGTATTTAATTTACTATGAATAAAATGACTATTTAATTTAGGGAAGAATACCTAATAATCCGCCAGATATCTAATAATAATCCAGGTTTCGAATCGAAATGTTATGAATCGAAAATCGAATGTTAATAACTGACTCAGTAGGCTATATGTAGTTTAACTTAAATCTTCAAAGGAACAAACACACAAGCCCAATTTTACTCAAATGGTGTTTCTAAATGTGAACTTTAATTAATGTGTAAATAATAAAAAGTTAATAATATTAATGTATTTTTCCTCGCAATCGTCGTATTACAACTCGTGAGCGAAATTGGTCATATACTGGGCTTCTACAGGCTTATATACCGCCTCGTGCATAATGACCAACTTCGCACCCTTGTAATCTACTATTAAACTTCATTCTACACATATTATTCAATATACTAAATTTGTAGTTAAGTCAAGCATTTTTGTTAAAATAATAAAAATAATCAAGTTTGAATGTAAAGATGTTTCTGTAAAGTTTTTGTGGTAAAAAAAGTATTTGAATTGTGTTTAAAAATATATTAAAATACTTATGTAATTTTCAGTTGAAAATATACATTAACATAATCATTCCTTCCTTGGAATGGAATTAGCACGACAAACAGTTGACAATAAGCACGCTGGCTGGCGTTAATCCTCTTATCTGTTATCTCGTGATCAGCTTCCTGCATCCGGCGCTGCCGTGACGCGAGCAGGAACAACGATAAACTGTTTCAAACTAAGTAATTTTACACTCCGTTCAATAAGCTATCTTATAACAATAGCACGGATTAGATTTTTTTCACAGTACATACACATGTTCAATTCTTCTTCTTCCTAGCGTTTTCCCGGTAGCATCCTCAACTGTTTGCTTCAAAGCCCAGTGTCCCAGACTCCAATTCGCCCGGTCTTTGGCATTCTTGACAGAGAGTCCGTTAGCAAGCATGTCCGGCTTTGCGACGTCAAGCTATTAGGGCCAGCGGAGGCGGTATGCCCAGACACAAAAATTTGTTCCCAACGTATGTTCAATTACCTACTTACAAGGAAAGCGCAATTGAAGTGATAGGTATGATTTTACTAGCGCCATTAATCTTGACAAAATTTGAGACCAAGAAGTTAATTATTTTTAACCTAAAATAAACGTACGAGTAGCGGTATAATAATAATAAATGTTATTAAAAACGTCTTAAGGCTTTCCGATACTTAGAATATGATTATTGCTATGTGTTTAACCTTGCCATAAAACTAGCCTTTTAAATCTAACAGCGGCACTCAGAGGCGTTGATGAGTATTCTTCAACTCAAATAATGGATTTTCTGCTGAAGGGATAATTTTTAAATAAAAACATATAAATATAGATTTGAATCAAACAGTTATAGATCTAAACCTTAATCTAGATATAAAAATTAAAGTCCTAAGAGAGAATATTTATTTGAGTTTGAAGAATTTTCTTAAGTATATTAACGACTTTGAGTGCGGCGGCAATAATTAGTATTTGTAGGAGTCATGAAATGGTTGTATTAAGTGTTATATGCTACATTTGCCCTGTGTAGTTTTGTAAAATAAGCACAAACTGTGACTTCATTTAATTCTCGCTTGTGCATATATGAATATTCATTATACTGCTAAACCATTGACTGCTGATTGAAGATATATAAGTATATATGTGAACGCCATTTGTTATTTTTTTAATTAAGTTAAATAATTTGTGAACAGACAAAAAATGTAAAAGCTATAAAGAGTTGAGATATATATTGTCCTATCAAATGTAAGATTATTTCATTGTCAGACTTTTTCTTTATAATTTATTATAAGTTGATTCAGGCTTAATTTCTAACAACGACCCAACTTTTCCTTTTATGAAAGTTAATGATCGTGGACGTGCGTTTGACTCAAGGACTTAATTGCTCTCTTTAAGATTGATAATTCTCTTTCTCATGATTAAAAAGAGAATGATAGATAATATTCGACCTTTATCTCAGTTAATTAATTGAAATAATTGATTACTTGCTAACACTTTTAAAATTTTAAACCGTGGCTCCTTGGAATTTTTATTTTTTATTTTGAATGTGATGAAATATCTCGAATTTATTTAAGAAAAATATAGCAACTGAATTTGTTTTTTAATCGCACAAACCAGATTTGGTTAATAACAATGGAATTTTTATTATTATCTAGTTTGTGGCAAGCGAAGGGTTTTGCATTATACACAAGTATACGTTAGAAAAATTGTATTTACTCACACTTGTGTGTCCATAACACTTATCAACATTAACAATTGCTAAGCTTAATGTGTTATTTCTACATTTCCAAATGTGTGTCCAAAGGGCGGAGAAAAAGTGGCGCCACAAAATTACGTTGACATCCAACAAATAGGACACCTATCTAAAGAAAGGTCTGTTAAATTTGTACCGTTTTATCGAAGTCACCATAAAAATGGACAAATATTTGAAAAGTACTGCGCCCGTAGACAGAAAGGAAGCTGCCCGTCGCGGCCGCCTCCTGCCTGTAGTGTGAATGGGAAGGGGAGTCTTTGTGCGGGCGTCTCGTCTGAACGCAATTTGTAATAATTTGCTAACTTGACGATCGAAGCTGGAATATTCCGGTGCATTTTCTTTAAGTTAAACAACTGTAAATTTAAGAATAAAAATACTTGTTTAAATTTATTGAACTGAGTTGGTTTGTTTACATTCTTGCGCATAAAAAAGAAAATAATTAACCGTTACAAAGATTTTTTAAGTCTATATTAAAACGAGACAATATTACGGAAATAGTTTCAAATATTATCTGTTTCATGTTTAACCCGTATAGCTAGACTCGTAGGGGTAATATTTTTTCGCAATTCATTCCAAGACTACAATAATTTCTGTTTATAAATCAAAATGATAGGAATACCTTATAGGAAATACCTACTAGGCATATTACAAAACACAATAAATTCCCTTTTTAGTGTATTTCTAAAATACTTAATAAACATTTAATTTCAATTTTTAAATTTGCGACGAAAACAAACACCGCAAGTGGTTTGCATACTGTCTAAATAATGTACTCGTTTACCCGAACTCTACTAATAGTTGCACATATTGTTAACCACCAACTCCATGAATAAATTAAACAAAACGTCGCCTAAACTGTACCTACTGGTCCACTGAGAGTAAGAACCCAACTTGGAGGTAACCTGAATTAATTATACTTACTAAACAGCTTCTAAGTATCGGCCATTGCAGTTTTATAACTGGACTTAACTGGAGCTCAATTGCGTTAAAGAGTAATCATTTGGTGATGGAGTTGAGAGCAGACTCAATGCTCTAGAAGGCATTTTAAAAAGTTTGCTGAATCACATATATAATCATTAAATTTTTAGTGCCATGTTTTATTTTTAAGGTTTTAATTTTAAGTTTTATTTTATTGTTAGTGTAGTTTCAGGTTAGCTTAGTTGTATTTATAATGTTACTGAAATAAAAATCACATATAATAGTATAAGTATAATAGTATAAGTGATATATTTTCAGCCATAATAAAAAAAAATGGTGGGATAAATTATTTATCACATAGGCTGATATTTAGTTAAATTATAAGAGGATGAGCTAGCCACATATCGCGGTTTCAGAGTTTCTTTCTCTAATCTAGGTTAATTAAATTCATTTTATTTGCAATGTGTCTATGTCCTATTAGGCTAAACTTAGCAGCAATGCAACTTAACAACCTGAGTCACTATTTCCTGCAAGAGTTGAAGCACAATATGATATATAGAATTAATCATACTGTGAAAAGAACACCCTAAAACCAGCTAAACAGAATCAAATTCTATAAATTTGTTTCTACAAAATCTGCTGTCATAATGCGGCTTTGTATTCAATGCAAATAACTTCACATTCTAGAAGAGGCGTGGCATTTTTAGAGCAACATTTTTAGTGAACCAGAATCCCTGAATGCTGTCTACTTATAAGAAATTCATCATTTTGCTGAGTTATTGTGGATGCGAGTCGCGTGCTGCCGGCGGCTGTGACATCTCATATAGCGAAAACTTCTCCGCTCACCAAATCCACACATACACCTTCATCAAACTATATAATGTAACACATATTTCAATTCAGACTAAAAGAATACTTTTTTGTAGATGTATTTAAATTTTGATTCATAAGACTGAGTTAGAGATAAAAATAAACAAAATGGTAAAATATCATCGAAGTAAAAAAGGTAGTAGACAGATGAAAAAAAAAAATCATAGGAAGCTCAATTAGTTGCATTTAATGTCGCTAATATAGCTTCCTAATTCAGCAGGTTACATAAATGTTAAGTATATCTAACGTTTTGTCTGTACCTCTCAAGTGGGTTTAAAAACGTACATTAAACGGGTATGCATTGAACAATAAACAATTGTATAAAACATGCTAAGTCTAACAACCAAAACATTTGAAGAACCATTATATCTATAACAAGCACCGAAATTTGGGAACGCGTAATACCGGCGACGATGAAACATCGTGATTAATCGCAGTTCCGACATCGCAGCGATGCCTAGGAGCAGCTGTCAACAAACAATGCTCCGAGCACTTCACCAGGGCAGCTTAATTCAGACTTAAACGGTAACATCGATCATTAAAACTACAAATAAGAAGTATTATTTTGTTTAAAATGGAATTGTTAGAAACAAAATTTGGTGACAAGGCCTTGATTCTTGAATTTATAATGTCTGTTTATAATGTACACACGAGCAATCGCAATAATTATTAGATAATAGTATCTTGAAGCATTGACATGACATACAGATAATCAAATGTTTATATTTTGTATGATCGTACTTTATATACTGTTTTAGGTTATTATTCATAAAACTTCCTGAAACCCTTCCTACACCATACCTTATCACTCCGCTATTCAACAACCGGAAATGGATACTTATCTTAGACAAGCTTATTTATTTGTTAGAATTTTCAATTAGTCAACCAGACCACAAAATGCAAACAATGTATTCAATGCCTCTTCACAAAAAAAAATCTTGAACATGACAATTCCCGAATAAAGCACGATTAGATAGAAATAAGGCCATGCTAGGATTTCTTATGATTTATAAAATACTACATTTACTCGTACATATTTTTGATTGTAAATATTTAAAAAAATGTAAGTAATATACGCCGCCCTTTTCATATGTAGTATCTGTTACATATGATAGGCGTCCACGCCCAAATTTCAGAGTCTGCATTCATTGTATGAATTGTACGGTCTCGCGATTTCTCAGCTATAAAATGTACAACTAGCGGGTATAACGGTAAGCGACTGCTTAATCTTTAATTCGCTCCGGCGCCCCCGATATCAAATATGCAGCAGCCTTGCCGCCTCTAGTACCGATTGCTTTGAACTTCTAGACACAGCTACGAATTGAAACCTCCCTGCAATGGTGCATTGACAAGCCGACGCGATCGGCGAGACTCGACGTGACAACCACTTTTAAAATATTACAGACGCCGACCTATTTTTAGTTTTAGTTTCCTTACAATTTTACTGATATTATGAAATAAGTTTATGATGTTTCTTATTGCTTACCCAATTTTTATCTCAAATATTTGAATAAATGTTCTCATGAAAAAATGCAGCATTTACTAAAATTCTGTTGGATACATTATTATATAGATAAATATCAAATATTTTCTCTTACTGTAAGAAATTACAAACCTTGCCTAATTACAGACCTAACTGTACATTTTTGCACAGTAACAAATATGAGTTAAATCTACGGCAAACATCATGTTTAATTACAACAAAACGGTGGGTTTCAATACTTAGCAGGTAATTAGATAACAGTCCACACTAAATATTTCGGAAACGTCAACTAACATTCAGTAACAAATAGAGATGGATTGTGCTATACTTCTAAAACAGGAGCATTGTGGGACAATGGACGAAGCCCTGGGTAACGGCGGCATGGCTGGTTACGGCCCGTGGTCACGTGGCGCGGCCTTCACGTGCCAATGCGGGTGGCTGCGCGGTGCACGTGGCATCGATCGATCACCTTTGACACATTCACTTATGACACAAAATAGTGACAGCCCAGATGGAGATACAGAGCAAATCCTTTACATATGTCGGTTTTGTTCAAGGAACCTCGATAGTTTCGTTTTGTTTTTTTTATTAATATTTAATAATAATAATTTTTATACAAAATAAGCATTATTTTTATATTAAAAGTAATCTATTTTAATACGGTTTGTGTCGCGTTTATTACTTACTTAATTACGGTACCTAACGTTTCAAACACTGTAAGCGGTCATGGTCACAGGTAAGATGTGTAACGATCCGCAAACATAAGAAATCATTATATTATTTGTATACTCGTATGTTTGTCTTTTTTCTTAATAATAATTGATGACTCTATCTATATAGGATTTAAGATATTTATTCTCACAAAGAATTACATAATTCACTTACCATGAGAACAAGTGATAAACATTAAAAGTTAAGGTTACGCGTACATTTTGCGGTAAATAATTAAATTAAATCACTATACCCTCTAAACAACAAAAATCAACCGCACGAGCACTGGGCACTGGGCACTGGGCACTGGGCGAGCGCAGATGGAATGCGTACAAAGATGTATGATCGGAGTGACGGATGTGACTGGAAGCGACACAACCTTGTGTATAGAATTTCGTATTTGTATGTTGCGGTTTTATTTTTTTAGTAATTGTTATATTTTGTTAATTTAATAAATTGTAATATAATTATTGGAATCTAAAAAATAAATTACAATGTATAAATAAAATTGAGGTTGTATAAGTTAATTAATATGTTTAAATGCCCTTTATCGCAAGTTGTACACCTCAGTATGTCTAGTGTCCGTATTTTTGTACACAACATGGCTCTATTCTAGGCTAGATAGAATTTAGGCAATAAATGAAACTCATAATTTAGAAAGCAGGAAATTTTAAATGAAAAATATCACTTAAATACGATGTGTGCTAGCGGAAAATGGTACCAAGGGTACCAAAAGCAGATTTATATGCGATACATATAAAAATTCAGAGGCAGTTATCGAAGTATGCTGCTGAACATTGTTGGTAAGGTGATCACTTGACGAGTTATACTTTTTTTTGTTTTTCCTAATGTTGACTGGGAGTGAATGCTTTTAGCATTAAGTCCGCCAATTGTAAAAGTATTTTTTTTACTTGTGGTATTTTAGTAAGCACTGAATAAATTTACTTTTGCACTAAATTAACATATAATCAATTGATCTTTAATGAACTAAGTATTACAAAAAACATGAACTATCTCTTTTTTGCCGACTTTCTAATGTTTTGTTTCAAAAACAACTTTTGTTATTAGTGGCCAGTATGTTGTATTTTTTTTCACTGTAATAAGATTGCAAAGGGATTGCGTAAGAAGTTTTTTTTTTAAATGTGCAACATGAGACACCGTCGAAAGAAAAGTGCTCCGTAAAATTGCCGGACACGTACGAAAACCAAACAGTACCTACAGAAACCGAAATAACCACGACCTCGATGCACTTGTAACTGACGAAAACATCGTCAGATATTATAAATCTCAGCGATTCAGTTGGGCTGGCAATATAGAGCGAATGCGGGATAATAGGGCCCTCAAAGTCATGTCAGAATAGACGCCGCAGCAGAAGCGACAACGAGAAGAACGAAGAACTATGCAAAAGAAGATCTTAGGAATTCGGGAAGATTTTTAAACTTGAAGAAGGAGGCTAGGGAGGTTGAAGAAACTAAATTGAAGAGACCAAGATACAAAGGCTTGTAGCGCCGCCGCAGGAAATAAGAAGTAAGTGCAATATATGTACTGTCTTTTTTTTTATTCCAACGACGTACTACATAATCTCATAAGTTCCATTCAGAGAGAAGCGAGCTTTTCCAGCTTGTAAAATAATAACGGAATAACAGTCGGAATTTCGAGACTGCAAAATATGAGGTTTCAATTCCAACTTCAAATTGTATGATTATTACGTTTCAATAAGAAATGGCTAGGTGCCAATAGCAATGCAAGGTCTTTGCACATAATAGCCAGACTATAGAAATATGTACGTGAAATCTACAAATTTACTTATTTACGAGGGTAATAATAATCTTAAATTGTCAATACGATCGAGCATATACGATAAATCCTATACAAATCTTAGTATTTACTATTGTAATTCTGTGACTTTACCATTTTCAACTTTATTTACTACAATATTTATTTATTTACAATATTTATTTATTCAAACTTTATTGAACATATAAAAAATTGAAAATATAAAAATAAATACGATAAGTCATATACTAACATTTTTAGTTTATTATATCAGTTAAAATTAAATCTAGAGCTGAAACGCATAAATTATCATATCAGTTGGACACCTCTGTACTCTAATTATTTTTTAATAAAGGGATGAGAGATTTCCACCTTGCGCCTCTGGTTTCAAATACCTTCTAACGCTCGCCTTGGAATCCGCCTATCTAGTTATTTTATACAACTCTCGACCAACAATAGTGGTTAACCACTTGTCGCAATAACGTACAAAATGTTTCATATGATACATTACATTCACTAAATATTGAAGTAATTCAGCGTGTTTGAACTGTCACATTTTCGTTCTGTAAATTATTTATCTACTTTAAATTATGTAAATTCTGTGATTACTCTATTTACATGTCAATATTTATCTTACTTTTAAGTCTTAAATATGGATTTTTGAAACAATTGATTGTATTAATTATTTTTGTATGCGACGATTGTTAGAAAATATTAAAATATATCCTTGTGACTTCGTGACCTCTATCAATTTGTGTAGCACGTAGCACTGTGACCGACTAAAGTAAGCGGGTGTTTGTTTAAGTCAAAAACTAATAATATATAGCATAGAATTATTAATAGTACTAACGTACCTATAGTCACATTGTGAATTTGTCTAATTGGGTAGCGCGAAGAATAAAAAGATTACAGAATATAAATGGCAGTCTTTATAAAAATATCTGTGTTTTATAATACATACTTGAAAACCGATGGCAACAAGGTGTACGTTCAAAACAAACAAGCACTACGTCAGTATAAACATCCAAATACACACCAAATTGTATAATAAAATCAGTTTCACGCCGCCCTCGTACATTGTTTTTTACGTATTTATTTAGCTGTAGGTCAGGTGTGGTTTGTTTACAATCCCCTTGTTGGCGTATTTACGTACATATACGCTGTATAGTGAATAGAGTTGCTATCCTAGAGGAACTTTACCTGACTCTTGACCATCACCAAAATTTGCCAAGCCGAAAAATTACACCACAAATTCCGAAAGAATGTTTCTGAACATACAAATAGGAGACGTTTATAATTTTTATATACATATTAAATCATTAATTTACAATTCGTGAATTATGAGTTAAACATTCGCTTATCATATCATCATTAAGCATTCAAATTAAAATCAATTGGCAGTGAAAATATCTGAAGCCGGTACTCGCCCGGAGCGGCGCCGCCGTCAGTGCTCACAAAACGATTCGGCCTAATACATGCTTGAAATACGATTGCAAATGGCGCAATTTTTTCCCGAAAACCTTTACGAAAATTTTGGGTACATTTTGCAAAAATTGTCCCTAAGTGTGCGAATTAAGGTTGACATTCATTGTGTATGGTTTTGCCTTTTAGGAAGTGTGGGTAGAGGGGGTTGTAAGGGATGAAGGGCAGGTCAACGTCCCACCCTGCTCAGACGGAGGCTAGCGGCGGCGGTAGACTCGCTTAGTACCCATGTTATGATCAAAACTTGTTTAATATCCATTGTTAACTGTAACTATTCACTTAAACTACTTTTACTATAAAAAAGTCAACTAAAAAAAACTAAAACAGTCAGTTAAATAAAACTGATCCAATAGACTTTATTATTGAATCGATTATTTTTATTTTAAATAGCTTTTACCCTGGGCTTCGCTCTCGTGTATGCTTTTAGAAAAATAACTCACATTTTCTTCTGATCCACTGAACAAATCTATTATGTGCACGTACTTTTACAAAATTTAAGCTGATTTAGTTCATTAAATGGTGTAGGTAACTAACACGTCATTGTTTTGTGTATTTATACTATAGAGGACGCGCTTCCAAAAGTTCTATTTTCAGCATGTAGTAGCTCTATTTTCAGCTCGTTACTTTCTTAACCACCTTGAAAAAATATGTTTTTTTAAATAAGCCAAAAATTGTTTCTTTACCGTTTTTCGCCAAAAAACGTAAAATACCGTATTGTTTAGCAACGGCTTCTTTGCGTATTGCATCTTGGTGTTTTCCCTCAGATATCTGGCCGACGAGACGTATCCATAAATCTCAATTGCAAACTGTCAGCAGACCGAGATGGCAGACGTCCGCGGTGACTAACGACCAACAATTACTTTTTTTCTTACAAAAATATAAAACACGTATTTGTTTTGCTTTTAGAGTATATTTATAAAGTGGTTGAAACATTGCTTGTACGTTTTAACTGAAAAAGTCCTCGGTTTTACTACTAAGTATTATCTATTCTGTGGTTTCACTTCGATAGTTACAATTGAATTGGGTCCACAAATCTTTCGGTATCCTAAAACTTAAACTGTAACCATGAAATTTAGAAGCATCGTTAATTAACACTATGCGAAAAGAAAGGAATGAAACCACAGTTGATGTTGTTGTTACAGATTGTACACAATATGTGTTCCTGTGGGCAATAAAGACATATTGTATTGTTACTATTTAAGTCATGTTCGTAATTTTTTACTATAATGATGAAAACAAGGAGAAAGAATTCATAAGAAAAGAAACCGTATAAAGTGTTTTTAAACTTATTACATCTTCCTCAGAAAGGATCTTACTTGCGCAAAAACGGATCAGAAAGTCCCGTTATTCTTGCTAGGTATTCAAAAACGTCCTTTTCCAGTCAGGGCAAATTGGTAAATTAGGTTATTTTCCAATTACACCACAGACTTAAAAATAAATAAAAACACGGACACAGTCGTCTAAGTGAGAGTGTCGCCCCGATGCGGAACGATGATTGGTGGCGTTGTCACCGAGTTGGAATATTTGTGTGAGTGAAACCTGTGTGACAAACCAGAGAGCCAAAGTTTGGATGCTCCATCTGTGTTGTATGTGAAATTTATTTCATGGTCCTTCGTTTTTTATTTCATTTATATTTTTAAAGTACCTTATAAAAAGATGGATATCACGATCGACATGGCGTTTTAGTGGACTACAAAACTATTTAAATTTATTTATGACTTGCAAACCTTCAAATGAACCAACAACTAAAAGAAAACTTAATCGAACCCAGGTCAAAATAAATGAGAAGAGGAACTTTATGTCTGTCTTAAAATTTTCATACTGTCGAAATGCGAACAATAGGCGACACTAAGCAAAGTTAATTTCTAATTAAGTTCTGCATAATATGTTTAAGCGAATTGTCTAATTAAATGTCGTAAACTTCGTGAATATTCGGAATTCCATCGCACCTTGATTCTATTGTTTTCAGAGAATCAGCGATGGTATCCGAGGAGTGTGTATAGCGCTAATAGCATTATTATAATTTTAAAGGTTGTTGTTTCCATTGTAAGTGCAAAACTGAGTTAGGCAAGGCCAATTTTGCATTGATGAAATCTGCAAACCTCTTAATGAACTGAGTGAAATTATTTTTTAAATTGACAGAGGTAAAAGGGAACCTGCCATTATCACTCAAAGGCAGGCTCATCGACATATGTATTTTGCCCGTTCTAACCTATGGAACCTAAACATGGTCACTGTCTGAGAATCTCAAGTCCAAACTCAACGCTTGTCAAAGAGCAATGGAGCGAAGTGTGCCGAGTGTAACTAGGAGAGATAGAGTGCGATATAATACTCTGTACTCTAAGACTGGGATAGTCGATGTGGGCCGCAAGCCGCTAAACTGAAGTGGGATTGGGCGGGTCATGTCTGTCGAATGCACTACGAACGCTGTGGGCTTTGGAACAAGAGGGAGGACGGAGTAGTAGAGGTTGACTAAGGCTGCGATGGAGCGATGACATGAGAAAATTTGACGGTGACTGGGAGACAGTAGCTGTGGAGCGGGATGAGTGGAAGAGAATGGAGGAGACCTTTACCCAGCAGTGGCACAGTACAGGTTAAGGAAAAAAACTATAATTAATTTATTGCACGCAATCCTGCACATACAGGATCTCGTAGCGGCTAACGATAATGCAGTGAGCGTGGGCACATATTGGTCTGAGCAAATTTTGGCCATTGCAACTCGACAAAAAGAAGAATTATCCAAACTGATAAACTACTATAAACATAGTATTTTTCGAAAATACCCATAACCTAAGTTAGCTATGCAACATCAGATAAGACCATAAGTTAAAAAGTGAAATCCCATTAAAGATTAATAAATGTTCGGTGCCCAAGTTAGAGACTTGCATGCTTAACTTTTGTTTGTAATATTAAATTGAAGAACAGACTTGACCGTCGGAAACAATAAACTCTGTCGTCTTGTGCATCATAAACATTTTAAAATGGGTTTATAAAGTAAGTCAAAACTTTTGTCATTTCACATTGAGTTACTAGGGGAAGTTCAAATTAGGAGTTTAATTATGCGGTGGTATTTAATTCATAAAACAAAATCTGAACTCATTATTTCGAGAGATAAGAATAACTTTTTAGTCTTTTTTCCATGCACTCCGCGCTCATGAGCATTTCGGAATCTTCCCTTCGATGGCCGTTTACTTGTAGCTACACAAATAAATACTTCAATTTTACTACGGATATATAACATATATACGCAAATGTACAAATAAAATTTTGTAGTTACATTTGTGAAGGAATATTCAGAATGTCGCCATTTATCCTTCTTAGTCAAAAGACGACTTGACACTTTTCTTGTTGCTGCAAGAACCTACCATTATCAGGTAGAAATAATATTCCTTCATAGGAGTTGTTGGTGAAGTAAGTGGATAACTTATATTGAAGGATCGTCCTCTCGTCGGCGTCGATTTATCAATTTGTTATTCAGTCATACCGTCGACTTTTGTTGCATTAATCGGCACATCATCGAAGTCTCGGGTGCCACGGCACGGACTATCAGTTCGATCGTTGGCTCACAGCAGCTCTTCACATTGTTTTTTTTTTGGGTCAAGCGGCTTGTGACCGCTAGAGGGGAGCTTCCACGGATCGCTGTCTCATTCCCGGAATTTATTAGATGCGAACTAGCCAGTATTTATACGGGCCGTGCCTTTGCCATCTATTTGTTGGAATAACGATAGGGTTCGATTAATTTGTTGCTGTAATGTGTCGTAAATATTATTTTTAATCCTTCGCATTTACAACATCGCGTTGATTTTATAATATTCACGTCAAGAGAAGGTAGACCATATGGTTCGCGGCCTTTTAATAACAACACATCGTAAAATTGAAATAAACTAGCCTAAGAACAAATCTTCTCAGGCAGTGTCTCTACCATAAGATTTTATCCGCAGACGCAAGCTACTTTTTTATGACAAATCTGTTAAGCGCCCCTAGCGGGTAATAAGATACTTATGAAATTCTAATCAAAAACACTATCGCTAGCATCAACAAAAATCCCAAGTTTATTGGGCAATACACCAAAAGATCGCAGAAGTCAAGGCAGACCAAAGAAGAGCTTGTTGGATGGAGTACATAAAACAAAAGAAAACTCGAAATCGACCAAGCCATAATCCACTAAGTGATGATAAGAAGACTTCGAATAATATTTATGTAAAATAATATAGATTCGTAAACACTAAAAGACAATAAAAATCCTCAAGTGTAGGCATGCTCGCATGAAGAGGCAAAATAACAATAAGGTCTTCAATTGGTCGGGAGTCGAGACGTGATTTGTCAACGGCTCAAGACGTATCAGAAAGGTGAATTTAATGGATTTGGAGTTTTCGAGTTGTTTATCAAGTAATCCAGTCGTGGCGAATGCCTGCGCACTTCACGTCGATATATACTCGTATGTGAAAAGGCATAGAGCTTCGACATATGCCATGCAAAATTGGCAAATGTACGACGATCATTCCGAGATTCACTGTCTATTAGATATATGCGCATTATACAATTACAAAATCATATTTTAAAAATATTTATAACATAGAAATAAATACATATGAAGTATACTTAATACATTCACTACCTATTTCATCTTAACCAAAATGTTAAGCAATCTTATTGAGCTTATTTTCCTATCGTGTGGTTGATCGTAAAGACATACTCGCAACTACGTAGACAAACACAAAAATTGTGTTTGTAAAATAAAACTAAGTATATTTTGAAATCTACTTATGAACTTACATTTGCTAAACCTCGACAAAAAAATCACTCTAAAGTTTACGATGATTTTTTTTATTTTATTTATATTTATTTATTCAGTTAATGTGGTCCATTCGTGGTAATAACAATAGCAAGACAGGGTTAGTAATACACATAAATGGTAAATCAAACGCACAACACAATTAACTATAGTTGTTATCAGTCACTGCTGTACTGTCCCATGAGAGACTGCACAGCAGCGACTGAAGCACATACAATCCAGTCTGCGGGCTATCATATATTATTTTTATCTGCCTAGTTATTCTAGGTCAATTTTGTTTAACTTGCGCTAACATACCTACTATCTCAAGTGGAATAAACCATAATATGGTTGATATTCACTCCACCGATTAATTGCACAAATCAAGTTCCACTATTGCGAGGTATCTAGAGTAAGCCTGCATCATAAAAGTAGTTCCTGACAGTAAAGGCTCTAATGGACCTGTTTACCGACCACAAGATATAATTAACGTAAGTTGAACACTTTGCCTTTTATGCCCTCTAATAATGGGTTAACTTTGTTGCATTTTCAGTTTCAAATTTTTAAGATTTTTATGTAAACAGGATTTTACTGGTCTTTAGTAAAGCTTTTTACAACTGAAATTTGTAATTTTATTTTGATAAAATACTCATGATTTCTTTTTAAAAAGGCAGTACAAAAGCATTTTTTTCAAATATTGTAAAAGTAGAAACAAGTAGTAATAGTGTTTTTGCTACGAATGTATCGATCAATTATAGTATTTTTATACCAAGAAAATTTGTGAATAACCTGTATCTACACTGAATTTCTTATTTAGATTTGGATTGTACATAAACATAAGATCTCTCAAAGTTCTATCATTCGCCTTATTTTGTCTACAATTCAAGTAAAACAATACAATTCAAATAGTTCATCACTGTATTAATAAAAAAATATATAACCGGACCAAATTATTCTCTACAGGACCAGAGCATAAAAAGCTGAGGTTTGCCCTGCTAGTTAAGTCTATTATTCAAGCCATTATCAGTTTCTCTTGCAAAGTATTTATCTTGCGTGCTGGACGAGGGGCGGCGCGGCGGGCAGGGCGGCAGGCGGCTCAGTGATCGGATTACACCTCGGCAGATAATCTGTGTCGCGGTGGTAATCATCGTGTTATTTATTGTCGACATTTTTTCGCGGTCACATCGGCCCATTGCAGTTTGCAGTAGGTACTTTAGTACAATTCTTTTTTCGACCAATTATTAATTTGTCGAAAAAAAGAATTATATTATATTTGTGTGAATTTATTTATTTTGTTTCTTTAACTTTATTGCATAATTGTGAAAGGCTGAGTTTAAGCCTTTATCTAAAATAAAGTTAAAATATCCGCCCACTTATCGTCAAATAACTTGAGTACAATTTCCAACGAACATTGTTCTATTGAATTAAACTATTTTAATACGGTTTTTATCCCGTTTATTACTTACTAGCTGTTTCCCGCAGCTCCGTCTGCGTCAAAAAGTAGCCTATGTTTGACCCTGGGTCTTCAGCTATATTCATACCAAATTTCATCAAAATCCGTTCAGCGGTTTGGCCGTGAGAGCGTAACAGACAGACAGACAGACTTTCGCATTTATAATATTAAGTATAGATTTATTAAAACAGTTTCATTTAACGTGTAACAATCGCGAAAACATAAGATATCATTATAGTTCTATTGTTTAGGAGTGATGGTAAAAAAACAGTTAAGTTTTATAAATTTTAATGTAATTATGTAATACATACCTAATTCAAATATACATGATATTTAAGTATATATTTATTTCAAATCTATTTGTTACATGCAGACCCTAAACGCTCGGAATGATAAATAGCTCTGGCTAGGAGATGTGTATCTGTCAGCCACACTTGCGGATAAGCTCGACTCCATATCATGGTCGCGAATATAGAACCTATATAAGACACTACGCTAAGAGCTGTATAAAATGTTATGGACCAATTATATATTATGGAAAATTAACGAGATATTATAAAAAATATTTGGAAAATTCACAACACGAGAGGGCCGTGTGATAACGACAAAGCAGTCTCGTCATATCAAAAAGTCAAATTGTCCAGGCGCAGGCATTAAACAATTTACTTGACATTTATTTACGACAAGTAACGACGTTTGAGTTGGTTTTATTGTAATATTATAACTGTTAAGTGATTTCAATTAAAAATATTTTTTGATGATTACACTGTTTAAAAATCTTTATTGCACCAAATAAAGTACATTACAAATGTACTATGTTTGAGACAAGATGATTTTTTTATGTTTATTTTTTTCGTTTCTATATTAGTTTCTTAGATTATGTATGCTGGTATTTAGAATCATTTGGCACTAATTTTGAAAAAGAAACAGTAATCTAATGATAATGTTCTTTATGCGAAGAAATTATTTGCTGTTGTTTTTGATAATTGTATGTATTTTTCCAAAAAACAATATCGACATAAGTCGGTAAGGTGTAATTTGTAGCACAAAATTATCTACAAAAATAAGGATTTCCATGTATGGTTTAGTGGTCAAGTAGGGTTGTATATTATGGTCACAAAATGTAAGTTCATTGGATCGTTCAACCACATTTTATACCACATTTTACACAAACACACAAACCAACAGGAATATTGCAAGAAATATAAAACCTCGCAAAATTTGGCTGTTAAAGGCTGTTTTTATTTAATAGAATCCACAAGAAGTAAGAAGGTAAGCACTTGCGTAACTTTGACTTCCGCAATCCTTTGAATCCATATTACCTTCTGACGAACGAATCCTTCAGGTACGATGGCTTGGATACATAACACACGGGTACGCGAGCCCGACTTACCCGAGCTGCTACCAAGTCAATCCATCCGAGTCAGTAGCAGTCTAGTACCTCATCCTTTCCCCAAACCCAACCACATCCCACCCTTCCCTAGCTAAAGAAAACTTCCGATGGACACCAGCGTCGGAAGTAAAATAATAACGAACGAATCCTTATTACATGAAAATATATCAATATCTCATAACCGCATTACAATATTATAATAACATAAAGCAAAAACAGTTAGGTGAGAGGTTTTTTAAATGTTTCCTTAGGTACATGCAACCAAACCAGATGTGCTTTAATGACCCGTAGACGACATCCGGGACCAACGACTTGACATGCCTTTCGAACAAAATTTCAATATTTTCAATACAAGACAAACCTACAGAAGTCACTCAGACTAATTACACTATATATACTTTGACTTGTTGACATATCCATTTATTCATTTACTTAAAACATTAATATCCTTTACCAAATCCATTGTTATGACGCCGCTGTCATGTTTAGGTAAATAGAGCGATGCCATCGATCACGAGGATCGACGTCAAATGGTTTTCTGTTCCATTCGCTCATCAGTTAGCTGTCGTTAAAAACTTTTAACTTCTAGAAAACACATTTGAAAGTCGTGAGGTGGATCGAAAGAAAAACATCCATTTTAAAGTTCCACTTAGCGAAAAGAGAGCGGAAGGAAGCCCGATGCTAGGAGTTAACGGTGTGGACACAGTTACCTGTGATGTTCATTCGCTTTTAATGCTTATATTTTCACTGTAGATAACTATTGATCTTTATAAGATCTGGGAAATATTTAATTCTGATTCTACAAGCTTACATGCCTTCACTTCAACAATAAATGATAGAATGACTAACATTTAATATCAACAATAATTTACCCAAAATATCCTAACGGTTTTCACACAATGTTGTATCTTACTCCTGCGTGTGAGTATTAGTTTGATGTGATAATAAGAAGCGTATATCAAAATAAGCATTATTAACGCTACGACTTTTATGGCGTGATGCAGCCTCTGTCTGGGCTCGTAACTTTTAATTAACCGCACTTTTACAAACTAACCTTGTTAATCGTCTTTAGGCGCATTCGTAATCGCTTCTCATAAAATTCTTTCGTTTACGTCTACCAACGGCCAACTTGTGGCGAAATTTGGATAAAAGGAAAGAGGAAAATGTGTGCCATGAAATTAAAAACAATTACGTAAGACGTTCTGTGGTGAAGTGGTTATATCCATGACGCAAAGTCACATGTATCAGATTTGAATTCCGTTCAGAATAAGTTCTTCTCTAAGATTGGCACCAAATTGGTAAGTATCCATTTACTTAAATATTTGATCTCATACCTAACTTTAACGCTGATAATTTCTTGGTTTTGTTGAATGTAGATTTTCAAGTCTTGTTTGAGAATAGCTATTTAAGACATGATTGAGTAATATTCAAATAAATTCTTGTACTTTACAAAAGATTTACTAATCGAGGGATAAAAACATTTTAGAGGACTCAATGACCAATTTTGCTGCCGACATTTTTGTTTATTTTTATGCGCGCTGTAAAGCCACACACACTTGTACATCATTTCATGTTTATATCCATTATTTTATTACTTACATCGTAACATTACCTCACTATACCTAAAAGTTATATCCAAAGGACCAATCTAATATGTACTCATAAGTTGTCAAATTTCATTTAATCGTGATATGCAAAAAAATATGTTCTAAGATAGCTTGTAGTCTTATCCAATATCCAACATTCAATTTGTATTAAAACAGTATACCTTAGTGTTTTCTTATGGATAGTACTTACGAATGCAATGAATAAATATATTTATTTATTTAAACTTTATTGTACAAATACAATTGTAAAGCACAATAGGTGGACTTAATGCTAAAAGCATTATCTAACAGTCAACCTTATATAGGTACGTACTTAGCAGAAGTAATCAATATACTTATAAGTAAAGGCCAATATTTTACAAACTGACACATACGAAACTAATAAGTAGGTACTGTAAGGTCTGATAGATTTTATTAATATTTTTTAAGAATCTGTGGATAATTTTAACGATGATTGTGCCATTTTGTGTGGCAACAATAATTAAAAAGTGAAATAGATTTGACAGGTGCCATGTCGGGCAGTTGGGTTGAGGCAGAGACTTTGAAAAAGAAAAATAATAAAGTTGAAAAGTGAATAAGTTATGAGAAAAAGATGAACAAACAGTTTTCAAGATATTTCTAGTAGTTTTATTTGACTTTCTTGATCTTTACAAATTTGATTATCTTTACCTTTCCTGTAAGTGATGGATCTATCAATAAAGTTTAATTCTGTTCTATTCTATTCAGAAGTGGAATGAGCACGTACGTATCACCATTTTATATCTTGTTTAGTTTCGTTAATTTTGACAAGATTTGAAATACTATAAATACATGCAAACTAGTATGCAGTCTAAACACTGCATTAACTAGTAATGCTTGATATTCTATCTTTTTGACTTCAAATATTCAAGAGTTACCTACCTATCAGTTACCTATCAGAGAACACCCCTCTTTTATGAAAGTAATGGGATATTTTATTAATACTTTGTGTTGTTTATTGTCGAGGAACAATGCCAGAAGAGTGAACATGACATTGAGCTGCAGAAGGAAAGTGGCTCGGAGCTGACGTGGACCTCAAATTCAAGATGGGCCTCAGCGGCGGGGCGTGACTGGAAGCGGCTGAGCTGATTGGTTGCTGAAAACAGAGTTGGGCAAAATTTTACTACGCCAAACACTGGCTGAGAAGGGGCCGGGTGGCTCTGTCATGTGGCCGAGTGGCTGCCGGGTGGCCCAGTTTCCTGCTCCGGGAAGTCAGCTATGGTTTGGCTTTGAGCGGCTGTGGGATGGATCAATGGAGCATCAATCACTCATCCGGGTGTTGTTCAAGCTCATGAAGTCAATTGTTTCTTTATCTTTATAATTTATATAAAACTGTTGTTTAAAACAATTTATGTATTTATGGACACATGCATGGCTATGAAAAAATTTCTCGAGTTGATAGATTTTTTTAATAAAATAGCCATGAAGTTTTCCAGCCAGCTATCTTGTATGTACATGTGTGTGAAATAATTATTTTGAAAATTAAGTTACAACATAGCAAAAGATTAGGGTCAGAATGATTTATTTTGCAAGAATATGTGTACAAAAAGGTGTTACAAAAACATTCATCCAGTAGGTATATTCTGTTTGCTAGCATTTGTGAAAAATTTATTTACATTTAATTTGTCCGAGCAAGTATGGCAAGTATCGTACACATTCACTATTACTCGTATATATGCAGAATAAGGAACAACATGTCATAATATGTATACATAGCCCATAAAGTACCTATTTTAATTGGGTATTCTACTATTTTTTATTTTTTCTTTCATATCAATATTTTTATTTTTAGAAACAGAATTATGAAAGAATTTTTGTAATCCGTTCAAAAATAAATAAGTTATAAGCCTTTGAAATTCGGTGGAAGGGAAAACTGTCAAAAAACAAGAAAAGGATGCACTGTGTGAGCTGTGACGTCACTGCCACTTCGTGCGTACAAAAGGGATAGCAAGACGTCCCCACCACGCTCCCACTTTCCTTCTAGAGAAAACTTTAAAATCGAATTACTGCCTTAATTAAGAACCAATTTTGTTTTTGTTTTCAGAATCGGTTACTTTTTAGTGTATTTTGTTTAGTATAACAATATTAACCAAGTATGAATACAGTCAAGTAGCCTATTCTGACCTATGTATGATGTATGGTGATCCAAACTAATGTTTGGATAAAATAAATTATAATTACTGAACAAATCATTCAGATCATTGTGCTTTCATTGCTATGTATTTAGTTCAACAGTGAATGTGATTCGGGAAATGACCAAGCGGTAGACATGGCCAAGTAAGCACTATCTCTGGTGCATTTCCTACTACACCAACAGCAGCCATGTAGGTTATCCTAGGACTACCGCCGCTCCTTAACTCAACCCCGGGTGAGATGGGCCCTAGGTGGCAAGCTAAGCGTCTCGACAGAGAATTGCTGGTAGAGGCAGCCATAGTGCAGAGTTGGCTCCGTGCGCCGGAAACCGAAATGGTGGTTGAGGACGAGACTGTGTGGTTCCGGGGTGCCATGACTGCTATCTGTGATGCGTCAATGCCCCGGTCCAGTACGCGTCCTCCCAAAAGGTGGGTGTATTGGTGGACACCACAGCTCACGGAACTTCGTGAAGCATGTGTCTCAGCTCGACGCCAATATGCCCGATACCGTAGGAGACGGCGCCGGAACGATGCTGAAGAAGCTGCATTACGCTCAGCACTGCTAGAGGCGAAGAGCTCGCTTAAGGCTGCTATTGCCTCAGCCAAAGATGCGGCAAGAGAGGAGCTAATGGCAGCGCTCGATCGGGACCCGTGGGGTCGGCCATATCGGCTAATACGTAAAAAGATTCGCCCATATGCTGCCCCGCTCACTTGCACCCTTCAACCGCAGTTTGTGGAGGAGGTGGTCACTGCTCTGTTCCCATATAGAGCTGAGCTTGTGCCACCCAACATGGTGCCCCCAACGCTTGCGCGGAGAAATGTTTCTCCTCTGCAAGTGGGTGAAGTGGATGCCATTACCCGTGAGGAGTTCAGTGACGCCGTAGACAGACTGCGGTCTAAAAACACTGCTCCGGGTCCTGATGGAGTGCCAGTTCGGGCGCTCTTTCTTGCCTTGGAGGAATTAGGGGAACGGCTGAGATGCCTCTATAATGCCTGTTTTGAACGGGGAAGTTTCCCTGAGGCGTGGAAGGTTGGTAGACTGGTCCTACTCAGAAAGGAGGGGCGGCCGGCGGACTGTCCGTCAGGTTTCCGTCCTATAGTGGTGCTTGACGAGGCGGGCAAATTGCTAGAAAGAATCACTGCTAACCGCCTCGTGAAGCACCTAGAGATGGTGGGTCCTGACCTGGCGGACGCTCAATACGGTTTCCGTAGGAGAAGGTCAACCGTCCACGCCATCCTGAGAGTGAGGTCCATAGCGGAGGAAGCGGTAGCTCAGGGTGAAGTGGTCGTGGTGGTATCCTTGGATATAGCCAATGCCTTTAATACTCTGCCCTGGGCATGTATTCTCGAAGCACTTCGATACCACGGAGTGCCCGATTATCTTTACCGCATAATCGAGGACTACCTCTCGGCTAGACGAATAATCTTCCCCGTTCAAAACGGCTGGAGTGAAAGGAGGATGTCGTGTGGTGTCCCGCAAGGGTCAGTTCTTGGCCCACTCCTGTGGAACATAGGTTACGACTGGGTGCTGCGGGGGGCCAACCCCTCGGGAGTCGGGGTAATATGTTACGCCGACGACACACTGGTGACTGCCCGTGGCACCACATTTCACGAGGCGGCAACCCTTGCCACCGCAGAAGTGGCGCAAGTAGTTGGCCGAATTCGACGGCTGGGATTGGAGGTGGCTCTAAATAAATCCGAGGCGCTATGTTTTCATGGCCCTCGGAGGGCTCCACCTCCAAACTCGAGTCTATCCGTAGGTGGTGTCCAGATTGCCGTCAAGCCGACGATGCGATACTTGGGCGTCGTCCTTGACGGCAGATGGAACTTTGGCGCACACTTCGCCGAACTTGGACCGAAGGTTCTGAAGGCAGCCGGGGCTCTGGCGCAGCTACTTCCTAATTTAGGTGGTCCAGAGTTGTCCTGCAGACGCTTATATATGGGGGTCGTGCGATCAATAGCTATGTATGGTGCTCCAGTATGGGCGGAAGATCTCAATAGGAAGACTATTGCCCTACTGCGAGGGCCACAAAGGGTCATGGCCATCAGGGCCATCAGAGGTTACCGCACGATCTCCTTCGAGGCGGCAAGTATATTGGCCGGTTCCATGCCCTGGGACTTAGAGGCCAGAATTATTGCGTCATTATTTATTTGGCGCGAGAGGGCTCTAACCCGGGGTCATACACCGGCCCCAAGCGAAATAGCGGGACAACAAAGGGTGTTGCGCCAGATTGCCAAAAGCGAATGGGCGCAGAGGTTAGAGCAACCCACTGCTGGGCATCGAACTATTGAGGCGGTCCGTCCGGTTCTGGATCAGTGGTTGACGAGAAGGCATAGTCGGCTGACATTCCGACTGACACAGCTACTCTCTGGACACGGCTGTTTTGGGGGGTATCTGTGTCGCATCGCAGGTAGAGAGCCGACGGCGGCTTGCCACCACTGTGACGGCTGCCCGGATGAAGATGCCCAACATACGTTGGAACACTGCCCAGCATGGGTTGTGGACAGAGGTGCGCTACGATCGCAATTGGGGGACGACCTCTCGCTTTCGACTGTCATCCAGTGTATGGTCGAAAGTGAGACGTCGTGGACAGCGGTGCAGGCCTTTGCCGAAAGCATCATGGCCCGCAAAGAGGAGGCGGAGAGGGAAAGGGAGCAATCCTCTGACCTTCCCATCCGCCGGAGACGCACAGGGCGCAGACGGCGGGCCTACGGCCTGCACCTGCAGCCCACATAGTGAGGTTGGCCGGGCACCGGAACAAATGGGATTCCGTTGCCCGACCAAAAGCCTTGGGTTGAAAGGCGCGTCCGTGTCAAGCGCGCCTTTACCCTCGCGGGAAGAGGAGGCCCGACGGGCACCCGCAGGCCACTCCGAAGAGTGGCCGAGCCGAGGCCGCCGTGGTAGCGGCCGCCGCGCCGGTGCTGTGGAGCATATGAAAGCACACGGTTCCGGCAATACGCGGTAGGCGATTGACACCGTGTGGTTTTTAGTGGGTCCAAGTCCCACATAACCACCCAGCTTCCCGTTCATTGGCTGGGTGGTAGGCGAAGGCCTTTTCCACACGAAAAAAAAAAAAAAAAAAAAAAAAAAAAAGGACTACCGCCGCTGCGTTTATAAATAGAAGGCGAAGCCTGTAAAGCACTTTACCGGCTATCAACTGCTGGTTTGTGGAACAGGACCGCACTCAGGACAACGCATATGCAAATAGACACCAAATATGAACTCGACAGAGTGTTAAACATGGGAAGCGATAAAATACTACCCGTGTACAATTTAAAAAGAATTATAAAATATATGTTCCTTCAAGGAAAGAATGAAATGATAAGCTGCGACCTTCAGATAAGGATTGCCGGATCCGGTACACGGATGGGTCCAAAACCAATCACGTATCAGGTGCAGGCATCTATTTCAAGGACAGAAAATTGTAACAAAGCATGGGGCAATAGTCAACTGTATTTCAATCAGAAACATATGCGATTGCTGTTTGTGCTAAACTGAATCTAAAAAAAGGCCTTAAAAAACCGAACAGTCTATATTCTTACTGACAGCCAGTCGGCTCTCGCTGCTATCGGCTCCAGCAGGATCTGTTCTGGGCTTGTCTAGGACTGTGTGATCTCCCTTAATAAACTGGGCAGGTCCAACAAGCTAAGGCTGGTTTGAGTACCGGGTCACGCTGGGATTGAAGGAAATGAGAAAGCTGACGAACTGGCAAGAGATGGTTCTGGTGCTCCACTCACAGGTCCTGAACCGTTCGTCGGGCTGGCATATGGAACAGCAATCACAGCTATTAAAGCAAATGTCGGAGAAAGACACAAAGCCGAATGGCACTTACAGAGTGGTCTTACATACTCAAAGGCGATGATTGGTGCTGAAATCACGGGATTGCACAAAAAGATCTGTAAGTACTATAGGAGACAGACAAGGATTCTAACAAGAGCACTGACAGGGCACTTTGAAAACCACAGACAACTTGACAACTGAAACTTGTCGAAAGCCCTGAGTGTAGGGCATGTGCCGAGGCAGAGGAGTCCATAGGCCACATTTTGTGACATTGTGACTCATTGGCTAGCAAGCGAATGGACCTTTTCGGAACAGCGTATCCGAAACTAGAGGACTACAGGCACTTCGCACCAGGTGATGTTCTGAAGCTCATGCAGTTCTTCTTTAGAAACCCTGCTGTGGGTAAGTAAGGCATGGGGTAAGTACAAAAGAACACAGAGGTTCGACGTGCTTCCTTGGTATAGGACCCCTTATGCAAGAGAAGTCTCAGGAATAAGTTATATAACATTTCTTAGCATGTTCTAAGGTCCCTTATAGTTTATAGTAATATCAATTGAGTGGTATTTATATATGGGAAGTTAATTATATAACTAAGACTGTTTAAATATTTAGTGGTTCATTCCAGACTCAGTTTTAGGTTAAATAGGGAATGTGTTCATATACGATATACATTTAATTTCAGAAGTATGTTGAGAATTATAATACATTATGTCACATAGCCACTGACAAACAGATGAACAGTGGATCTTTTAGTTATCGGGCAAACATTTCTTGCATCTTTTGGGTTTACTCACTCAAATTCGGTGGGTTACATGGTCAATCGACTCTGTACACCCTGGGTTTAGAATCATGCCAGTCCTTTAAAATTAATTGGACTAAAGATATGAAATAAAGTATGTGGTAACATGTTGATTTCCAATTCATTCTCTTAATGATTATATTTATGCTTATGATGACAGAGATATTCTGAGTGAGACCAGACTGAATATTTAAAGCTAGATAGATTACTTTTTAAACTCTTGCTAGTCTTTGAGTTGTCCATATTAATTTGTACAATAATCTTCTTGAAGATAAAAACACTTTAAAAAAATGTTATTTATGGGAGTTAGTGATGATAATAAGAAATATTTGATGGTTTAAGGTGGATAGATGAAGTTGAAGTTATTAGTATCACAGGAACGTTGAGAAGGGAAAGAAATACAACAAATATAACTAAGTATGTCTTTTAACACTTCTACCAGGTTATGTAAATAAATAGGGATTGGAACTAAGGTAACTAAGCATAAGATTAGTGGAATGAAAGCCTCCAGGAAATGGGTTTACGTTTTATTTTAATGTTAATTAGATGAATAAATAAATAAATCTTTATTAAATTTTCATAAATAGTAATTCTTGCATTGTAGACATAATATATTAAATGATATACAAATGTTCTCTGAGCTAGAATGTAAAACAACTTGTGTTTCGGACATTTTATAACTAATTTAAAATATAATACAATAACCTTTACAAAATGAAAATAATGATGTATAAAACAAAATAAACACAAAAACAGTTAAATATATAAACAATTCTTCTGTAAATAAGAATGTTATGTATTTTAAAGAAGTATTCAATAAAAGTTGTACATCATAATAATCAGTTTAAGTTGATCCCATGATAAGCTAGCTTAAAAGGGTAATAGTAACATTTACTGATATGATTACTCTCATAGTTTAGTTCTGAATTCAGATTTAGGTTTTAGATGTAAATCAGAATTGAATTTGTGGTTGACTATGAACCAATTAAATGAAAATGGGGTAAAAATTAAAGGAGTAGTTACTCTTTAAATACCTATCATAAATCAGAATCTCTTAATTTATTGCTATGACTGTTATATGTAGTTATTGCTTAGGTGTGTAAAATGTATGCTAGTACTAGTAGTAGGTACAAGTATTTATGAAATTAGAGTTTTAGACGTGAAATGATATTATTACTGGAAGAAGTTGTTGTTGTTGTTTCAGGCCAAGCACGAGATATCGTGATCGAGCGAAGCCGTAATAAGAATTTGTTCGGTAAGAGAATAGAAAGAGTTAATCAGAGGATGCAGGTTTCTGCATAACGATTAATAGATGTAACTTCTTAGTTTTGTCTCGTATTAGTTACAAATGTAAACACTATACATGTTGATGACTTATATTTTGGATGACTTCGCAATTGACATACAAATGCTGTACAAAATAACAAATGAAATTTAACATTTGATGATGTTAGAAATATTGAGATACAACATTATAACAATAGTTAATTATACAAATTATGTGAGAAGTTAGAAGACAACAAATTTGTGTCGTTTTGTATTGAGAATAAGTGAATCAATGATAGATCTCAATGTACAGCTCTAGAATTTATGACCATACGAAGATGATAAATGATAATAATTTTCTTTTGTCAATAAATAAATCTTGCTTGTGTAAAGAGTACCTAGAAAACTTTAGTTTTCAAATAGAAAATGTTATCACAATATTTCTATGTACTGACTTTAGCTTAATGTTTTAACTTTGCTGTTGAATTTGAATTTAACTAATATTTCTTATATTCCATTGTAACTCGACTGTTTGGAAGATGTTATTATCGTTACTATGAAAATTAAAATGTAAATTCCTGGAAATAATGTACGAACTAAGTTGCATGAGAAGATTATAAGTATTAAATGAAACTATGTACAACATGATTTATTATATTTGAAAGCAATTTAATTGTTATTTAATATTGACTAGATTTGTGACATTTTAATGGAAATCGAGATATGGAGCGGACATATTTGAAAGTTATTTAAATTTATTGAACTAATAGTATTGAAAGTAATTCAGATGTAATTGTTATTGAATATCTGGATAAATTAAAGTAATGATATTAAAAGTAATTCAGATATTGTTATTTCTTTATATCTGGAAAGTATTAATAATGTTATTGTTGAGTTTTAACATCTATATAAATTGATGTAGTAAAATTGTCATTGGAAAAAGATCATTGAATGTTAAACGTTGTAGCTTGTTAAAGATGTAATATGAAAAAGTTAAGCAAATGTTAAATGTTTTGCCTGTGAAAGATAAAATTGGAAAAAGTTAAGCAAATATTTAATTAAATTAAACTATTTTAATACGGTTTTATCGCGTTTATTACTTATTTATTTACACCTGACGTTTCAAACACTTTACAGCGTTCATGGTCGCAGGCAGACTAAGTTAACATTTGTCTTTGATGTCATAAGATTACAAAACTACCGCCCGAAATTTTTATTGGGAACTATTCCGATTCACGCAGTATTGGCTCACAGTATCTAAGGGTCTTGCAGTCTGCTTCCGAGTTTGCGATTTTATTAAGTTAATGACTGGGTCCCAAACTGGCGGTACCTGCCATCCATCCTCTCTATTGAAATTAGGATGTTTTTTAATTTCAATAGCTTCACGTAACATCCTTGGAATGAATCTGTTTTCCTTTGCAAGGACTTGAGGATTATCAAAACGCATATAGTGGTTGGGTTTGTCTAGAGCATGTTCACAGACTGCAGACTTGGTTGAGCGTCTATTTTTCATGTCAGCAATATGTTCTTTTATACGAGTATTAATGCTTCTCTTTGTTTGCCCAATGTATGATAAACCACAGTCACAGTCAATTTTATAAACTCCAGCATCTTGCAATGGGATATTGGATTTTACAGGTCTTAAAAATTGGTTAATTTTCTTATGCGGCTTGTAATAGGTCTTGATTGAAGCTCGCCTAAGTATGTTACCAATCTTGTCCGTGACTCCCTTTATGTATGGTAAGATGGCAGGAAAACGATCAACTGTGTGTGGCTTGGGTCGACTTCTGTGACATATGTGTGGGAGGCTGAGATTGTTGCTTCAATCAAGACCTATTACAAGCCGCATAAGAAAATTAACCAATTTTTAAGACCTGTAAAATCCAATATCCCATTGCAAGATGCTGGAGTTTATAAAATTGACTGTGACTGTGGTTTATCATACATTGGGCAAACAAAGAGAAGCATTAATACTCGTATAAAAGAACATATTGCTGACATGAAAAATAGACGCTCAACCAAGTCTGCAGTCTGTGAACATGCTCTAGACAAACCCAACCACTATATGCGTTTTGATAATCCTCAAGTCCTTGCAAAGGAAAACAGATTCATTCCAAGGATGTTACGTGAAGCTATTGAAATTAAAAAACATCCTAATTTCAATAGAGAGGATGGATGGCAGGTACCGCCAGTTTGGGACCCAGTCATTAACTTAATAAAATCGCAAACTCGGAAGCAGACTGCAAGACCCTTAGATACTGTGAGCCAATACTGCGTGAATCGGAATAGTTCCCAATAAAAATTTCGGGCGGTAGTTTTGTAATCTTATGACATCAAAGACAAATGTTAACTTAGTCTGCCTGCGACCATGAACGCTGTAAAGTGTTTGAAACGTCAGGTGTAAATAAATAAGTAATAAACGCGATAAAACCGTATTAAAATAGTTTAATTTAATGAATAACAATCGCGAAAACATAAGAAAACAAATATTTAATGTTGTATTTAGTTAAAGATCACCGCGAAAAAAGAAAGAAAGCCACAGAGATTTTCTTGCTTGTTCTTTTACTCGAGTGGGCCGGATATAGATAGTTGGAACAAGCGTAAACTTAGTTTTAAGGTGGAACAGAAAAAGTGATCTTATGCTGAATGAATCGAACTGCCTGAGTGTAAGATTTACAGTTGTAGCAAGTGAATGCTAGCATATGAATACATACACATTATCAGGACGGTCGAGTGTAAGGTCTGATAGATTTTATTAATATTTTAAAGAATCTGTGGATAATTTTAACGATGATTGTGCCATTTTGTGTGGCAGCACTAATAAAAAAGTGAGATAGATTTGACAGATATCATGTCGGCAGTTGGGTTGAGACAACTTTGAAAAAGAAAAATAATAAAGTTGAAAAGTAAGTAAGTTATGAGAAAAAGATGAACAAGCAGAAATACAAGTTTTCAAGAGATTTCTAGCAGTTTTATTCGACTATCCTTACAGTAAGAATAGTCGTACAATTTATAACTACGAATCCCACATTTATTTGTACTTATAGCAAATTGTTTCTTAATAAGGTTTGACACATAATCTCATCGAAACGGTCACAAGTCAGCCTTCCACATCACTGGATCCTCCCTTAAGATGTTTACTTTGCACTGAGCCCAGGTTTTTTAATAGTCAGCGTGGTCTAAATATTCACTCAGGAAAAATACATAAAAACACGTTACTCATCATCATCATTCGGCGGCACCTTCTTCGCCGACAACCAGTCATCCCAATTCACCCCTTTATGAAATTTTAGCCAGTTTAAAGAGAACAACGCCAGTACTTAAACGAATTCCCCGGGCGGTAAGGCCCTTAGTAGCGCAATATCTATCAAAGAGTATTCGCCTTGTAGTTCAGGTGAATAATGAAACGGCCAGGACTAAGTTACTCACTTTCCCGTACAGAATACTTCATATTACTCAAACCCCAAATAGAAATTCTAGTCTGGCAGCTCAGCTCAAAAATAACTGTACCAATTTAATTCAAAACAATCAAACTATCACTTCAGTACGATCCCATATTCCCAAGAGTATTTCCCAACTAGTCCAATGCAAGCTTAATGACGGCGGTATCGGCCTTTTTAGCAGTGATGTGGTAGCGCCATATACGCCGGATACTATTGCAGCCCTGAGAAGCAAGCATTCGGCACCGGCTGATGATCTCAGTTTCCCCACACCTCCTGACTCTGATATACAGGCGCTATCAGTGACAGCCCGCGAGGTGGCCGAAGCCGTTAGCTCCTTTCGTTCTGGCTCTGCTAACGGACTCGATGGCATATCTCCCCAACATATTAAAGACCTCACTAGTCCCAGTGCTGAAGAGGCCGGAGAGTCTTTACTGAGGGAGCTGGCGGCTTTGGCTAACCTTATGCTCCGTGGCGGAGTTAACGAAGGCATCGTTGACGTGTTGTATGGGGCAAATTTATGTGTCCTAAACAAGCGGGATGGTGGCATCCGACCAATCACCGTGGGGTGCATTTACAGGCGCATGGTAGCCAAATTATGCTGCCGTTTTTATTATGATAAATTAAAATTACTGTTCCAACCTTTACAACTAGGGTTCGGTTCAAAAGGTGGATGTGAGGCTGCCATACATGCCTTTTCTACCTACATGGCAAGTGGAGAAGCTGAGGTTATCATAAAGGTTGACTTGAAAAACGCTTTCAATTCAGTCAATAGGGATGCCTTGCTATCGGAAACTCAAAAAGAAACATCTGAAATTTACCCATTTCTTTGGCAATGTTACAGATTTCGCACGCGTCTGAACTGGTTGCCAATAAGGATACGTCGTAAATTACATATTGTGTCTTTTCTTTATAATGTCTTGTTTAATCCTTCTTCCCCTGAATATCTTAGATCAAATTTCTCCTTCCGGGATCTTGATCCCCGTCTGCGAGCATCTCATCACCTTAAGTTGAACATACCTGTATGCTCCTCACAGTGTTACGCCAACTCATTCTCAATTCTCGCTGCAAATCTCTGGAACAAGCTTCCTTTGGAGATAAAAGAGCTGTCTTTTCACTCTTTCAAATCTCGGGTTAGGGAATACTACGAACGATCGGACTTGAGCTGAGCTTACTGTTTTTATGTGTAATTAAATTTGTATGTTAGATGTAAGTTTAAGCACCTAAGATTTCTTTGCGTGTTGTTCCCTCTTCTGTGCCCATATGTCTAAGTCCTATGTTAGTTTGGTTGACTGGAAGAGATCCCTATTTGGGATAAGTCCGCCTTTTGTTGTAACATGTATTCTGATACTATGTTCTTTGTGTACTATAAAGATTTTTACATACATACAAACATACCTATTTTTGAAAGGTATTCATTTGACTCACCGGCCTTCGACATCCATATATGGTGAGTCATACTACTTAAAAATAGGTATATTTCAAGGCGTGTCCGAAAAACCTCTGATACCAGGGTGGGCAGAGTCGATTGACCATGTAAACCAACTCTATAAGAATGACTGAAAAGTAATAATGACGAACCCACGTCAGAGGCCGAAAGTCGTCTACGAAAAAATTCGGACACCAGGGTATGCAGCTTCGATTGACCATGTAACTTATTTGATAAGAATGACTGAAATTAATAATAAAGAACCTACGTCAGAGGACGAAAGGCGTTTTCGAAAAATACCCTGTCACCAGGGTGTGCATAGTAGTGATGTACAAGGCTCGAGCTCTCGGAGTCCTTTTGTCTAGAGCTCGGCGTCGTTTACAGGGCTAGCCTCGTTTGAATGAAGTGCGACGACTCGGGAGTCTTTTTCAGAGTTCGAGCTTTTTTTTAAGAGTACGAGCCTTTTTACGAGCTCGATAGATCTTTAGGATTTTTCATGACTCGAGTCTTTTTCACCGCACTAATCTTTTCTGCTCTCTAATTGTGTTGATGAATGAGGACAAGTAGAGGTAAAGCACAATAAATTAAGCTGCTACGGTACCTTTAATGACATAAGTTCAAATTCAAATTTGCTCTAACTCTTTTAATAGATTACAGCTCTTTAAAGGGCTCGTACTCTGTTGATGACTCGAGGCGTGGCTCAGAGAGCTCGCGTCTCGGCTAGACTCGGGGTTATGAGCTCACCGAGCTCATTGTGACCTGCCAATCCGTCTCGAGCCTTGAAAATTAGAACTCGACACCTCGAGGTTTGTACATCACTAGTGCAGAGACCATATAACCGTTTTTCTGTTTCTGTATTGTTTACTTTTTTGGTGCAATAAAGAGTGTTTTGATAGAAACTGGCAAGAGAATGCTATGTCTAGAGACTTATGGAAGGCGAGCGGGGAGGCTTTTGCCCAGCTGTGGGACATGAAAAACTGAAAAAATATTGTATTTATACCCCACTTTATAAGAATAGCTAAAAAGTCATAATATCTTTCCGTTTAGCGCGATTGTATAGTATGCACGCCATACATTTTAGGACTCAATTCAAGTTGGTTAGATGTCCTTCGAAAACTGGTAAAATTTTCGGGATAATTTAATGCCTTATGTTGCCACAGAATTGATCTTTCTACAGTTTTATTACATGTATATAGATGTAGATTATAGAATATTGACAGTGGGGCAACACTGAAACAGTGACACCAAGGCATACAGGGTCGATTGACCCTTTGACACCAGAATGAGCAGCTTATAGGATATCAATTGAATGAACCAAGAGAAACGGACATCAAATGCAAGGTGAAAGGAAGGGATTTTGAATCAATAACACCAGAGCTTACAGGGTCGATTGACCGAGACAACTTCTTCATGATCTAGCACACAACTCGGAGGAAATCGCTGAAATTATGTGACTTTGACGACTTACCTACTTACTCCGCTTATTACTTTGATGTAAAATTTTTATCAGGGGAAATTAAAAAATCTTTAAATGATGACTGAAACTTTCTTTTCTGATGTCCGATTTTGATGAAACTAAGATTAGATGTTGCCCTGAGCTAAGGCCAATCAGTGTGTGGAAACTAAATTCAAATCTGTCTAGTAGTTCCTGAGATTAGCGTGTTCAGACATACAGACAGACAAACAGACAATATTTATATTAAAAAAAAATTGTTATTCATCTTTAGTCGTTCCCTCTCATTTTATACCCAAAATAATAAATGTACAGACATGTTAATTTTTTAATTTTTTTATTATAGTATAATAATAGATATTGTGATATGACCTTTAGCAAACGAGTAACAAAGAAAAAAGAATGGAATAAATCGGTAAAGTCAGTACCAAGTTATGACGTTACCAAGAGAAATACCTCAAAAGGTTAGAACAACATTCAGTAACAACATAAGTAAAGAGTATTATTATTATATCCTTTTAAGAAACGAGTCCTTTTTAACAAATTTTCAATCAAAAGATTAAAATTCTTCAATAATATTTAAGATCGGGAGTCCCTACTAGTGAGCTAAGTCTTAAGATTTCTTGAAAAAAGTTGCAAACTGAAGCGCTAAATTTGCGGGCGGCGGGCGTACGGACGCGGGGCGCGGGGTGTGGAGGTCACGGATCAGCTGGGCGGCGGCCATATTGATTCCCCGGCCTGTTTGATCGGCGCCGCCGCCCCGCGCCCACTCCCCACCCGTGCCACTCCACACGCCGCTCCATGGATTAATAGACGAGAACAACTTTTATGATTTCAACTCAAACAGAGCGATGGCCCTACGTATATTATGTTATCAATAAAGTAGGCATCGTTTCACAATAAAAGTGCTCAGAAGCACTGGGAGCATTACTGAGAAAATTTTATTATTTTCATAGATTGTAGAAGTTGAACTTACTTTTCGAACTATGACGTCTTTTTAAAATATGAGTATTTTTACCTAACAAATAATTATTCAGTCGCCGAAACTAAATTTCAGTCTGCTAACTAAAATATATAGAGAAAATTGTAGCAAAATGTAAAAGTTTTGCTGGATTCTCTGTTTTATCTTAAATTATATTTAAGTACAAGTTTCATTGTATAAATACAACACACTTTTATCAGTGACTCTATACATAAACAACCTTGTACTTTTTTTTCCTCTTATGTATAATCCTTTACATTTTTATTGTGTACATGAATAAAGTAAATAAATAAAAATAAATAAATAAAAGTGGATAATTGTGTACCTAAATTAGTGATCAATTATATTTTTTGAATAATCGAATTGGTTATTTAAGTATAGCTGTCAAAAGCGAAATTGCACAAAGTTGTCTACAGAACAGACAAAAGAGTTATTTACTTTGTGATTGTAGTATCCCCAATACATACGTTTACTTGTAACTCGTAAGATTGATTCGTGTAGAGTCAGCGGCCTCCGCTGCGACTGAGCGCGACCCGGATACCTAACGCGGTTTTTAGGATTCCGTAGCCAAAGGGTGAAAAGGGCGTTATTACTGTGCTTCCGTTAGACAGTCGTCAGGGAGACATTGTTTATCCCATAAACTTATTTTTTTGTTATTGCTTCATGACATAAAAAATTAAAGAATTTAATATAAACGCTTTACTTGAAATCACAGTAAGAATTCCAACAAATCGCTAGTATCCTTGCATTTAAAGCGTGGCACTAATAGATGTTTTACCGGTAATATTTATGTTTGTAAACTATTTCTTTTTCCCGTTTTACTTAACTTGAACTAATTTGAAATTACAAACAATATAAGCATTCATTAGGTACCTCTTGTAAAGATAAATTGTTAGTTTTCGTCTGGCAGAGGCCTATGTAATCGCTGGCATATCTTTGTCTTGTAGAGGTTATTAATATTCAAGTCGGCGTGACAAACTGCGGCGAGGCTACATCTGGTCTAGCCTTCGCAATGGCCTTAATTAAATGTATGCATAGTTTATGTACTGTTTATAGGTTTCCAATGCCCATGGTAGGTATTTACTTGATAAACACACTAAACTATATAAATAAATACATTAACAACCTGTTATTATTTAGTTTCCCGTAGGGTTAGGCAGAGACTACGGATGATGATATGTATGTATTATTTAGTTTCTAAATCGCACCATTATAAGAGTTATCCCGGTAGTATTCCACACCTTCATGAATTATTGCTAAAGATAGAATTATTTTATGACCAGCTGCCTGCTTGAGACATCTACTGTTGTTGAAATCATCTTTTATTATTAATCTTAAAAACCAAAGCTCAATACATTTATTTTGATATAGGTACTTAAACTTATTGAAAACGAACCGTCTTACTACAAAAAATTAGACCACTGTTCAACATGTGTTTAATAAAACTGCTACCATTAAACTACGTTTTTCTATAGTCTAAAGTTAAGCAGAGTATAGACATGGTTTAAAGCTTTGTTAAACAGTAGTCTGAGAGTACTTTAGGTTACAGATAAAAGTAATTTTACGATTACATATTTTTAGACACGTGTTGAACAGATGTCTAACTTTTTGTTACGGGAGATAAGACGGGAAATGTTCTGGTACAGATGAATAACCCATGTCTATATTGCACAAGCCTAAAGTACCTAGGCGAAGCGAGCGGCGTAGACGAATTTCAAGTGTTTCTTTTAGGTGAAGAAGGCGCGCGTGCACGAGTACCTAGCGGACGAGCCCGACACGCGCCCGCAACGTACCTACTCTAGTGATAATTTTCGAGATACTACATAGCTAAAATGTATTTTCTCTACCACCTGTCTGTTACACACTTAACAATTTTACACCGAAAGTGGCAATAACCTTGCAATTGTAATTAAAACAAAAAATAAAGACCATGCAACTGATATTCAATTAGACTCAATTAAGATGCATTTTTGACATGCTGAATATTGGTATTCTGCTAACGCAATTTCGAATCTCAATTTAATTGCAACGAAAACGTAATTGAATGGTAATAGTAGAAAAATGTAAAATATAATAAATAACAAAGTACCGATTATCGAAAATGTTGACGATTTTGATGATTTTTTTGACAAAATTTTCCAGTTGTAGTTCAATGGCATGCCAATGGAATACGATTGGTCTTAAAATTTGTAACATACATACATACCATCACGCCTATTTTTCCGTAGGAGTAGGCAGAGACTACTGATTTCCATTTTATTTTTAATTAATCACAGAATACTAGAAACGTCAAAAGCTGTCATTGCGATCCAATGACGATTCAATTGTGTACTTAAAATAAAATAAGAGAATTGATACCCAGTTCATGTCGATAGATTATTTAATACAAGAAAAATAAGAGAGTTGCTTACACAGTTTATCTTTACTAGACAGTTTGACGCTTCACCTGCGTCAAACTGGATAACAATAAAAATTCCGTTGTAAAGAACCAAAATTGGTTTCTACGCTGGTGAAGGGTCGTACCTACTCGTGCACATAATATTATTTTGAAACTACGGGCCAAATTTTTTCAAAAAAATTTTGATTTCGATCTCGATTTTGTATGGGAAGTCGAAGTTACTTTTTTTCTATTAGTTTCACGGTCTAAACACACTGTGAAATTTCGCCAATAGTTTCTAAATAGCCCTGTATTGGTCGAAATATTAAGCTTAAAAACATTTTTAGCTAATTGCATGAGTAGCGGATGAGCCCGACACGCGACCCTTACGTACTCTACCTAGTGGTAATTTTTGAGATACAATTTAGCTAAAATATATTTTTTCACACTGCCTGTCTGTTAGCACTTAACAATTTAACATTGACAGCAACTGAATAGATAAAATGCTTAGTATAAAATACCTAATATTAAAATAATATTTTGTTTTGCATACTTCCATTTAAAAATAATACCTAACGCTTTGTCTTATTTTCATTAAATCTGAAAGCTTACTTATGAGTCTTTCTTATTGAAGACGAAAGGCAATTACTGCCACATCACACATGATTGGCTATCGTAAGCCTCACCTACAGGAGCACCAATATCCCGCAGACCACGCGCCATCGATTACAAGTTTACTCGATTCTCGTTTGCTCGATTCTTGATACTCTCGACAAATGTCTTCAGCCGCTCGATTTAATAAGCTCTAATTGGATGTGGGGCTAAAGCCGGATATATTTTTATAGCGGTTGGAGTGCACTGGAGTGTTACAGTCTTTGAATTTGGTTCGTTAGTTCTATTCCTATTGTGTAACAATACGGCTTTTGATAACTGTAAGAATCGTATTTGTTTTAATATACATTATACTTAGATTAATAATTGGTCTCGCGCGCTCGACTAGATACGGTCGGCATACTAGAAAAAATCGCAACTAAAACCATGCCGAATTCGGCATACTTGCGGCATACCCGCGTCAGTCATGCCGCGACCGATGAGTGTGTTGGATGTCTAGATAAATTTAAAATTCAATGTAAAAGCAGACGCAATATGTGCAGTTTGCGTAGTCAAACTGTGTAAGAATAATACTAAAAAAAATAAGAAAGATACTGGTATTACATACCATCAATAAGTATTGTATAATTTCGAAATATGGACATAAATTACTCACGAAAATAATATAACCCTAAAATATGGCGCGAAGTACCACTCGGTGCTCAATGTTGCCGTGTATTAAAAAATCCCAAATTCCCCGAGGTTTCGATTTTTATTATTTAGATATTTTGTTTTTTAACTCCCGACCCCAAAAGAGGGATGTTGTAATTTTGACTTTTTCTGACAATTTTGTCTGTCTTTAACATTTTATTTCTTTAATGCTGGTCTGGGAGAAAAGTAAATACGTGGAATGAACTAGCTGCTTCTCTTCCCGCGCAGACCATATAAGCCGGCCGAGGAAGTGGGCGAAAATCGAAGAACCATACCTATCAGTAGGCGATGCGACTAGCAACCTATCACTATTTCGATTCCATTTCCACTTTACGCCCACTAACATTCTAAATATGGCCTTTGGGTAGTTGGTACCCCGTAGGGTATTGTTGCCGGATAATCGATTAATCGAATTTGTTTTTTTTTTTTTTTAATAATCCAGGATATCGAAAGTATATAAAGTTATATCAAATAATAAATTTAATCGATTTTTGACAATTAGTAGAAAAAAATATTGTACTTACAGAAATATATTATCGATAGTATCAATATCGATACTATCGATATATGATCACTATCGATACCTTAGATTATATTTTCAACTAACAAAGAATCGATTATTATACGATGTGTAATCGATTGTCCGGCAACACTACTGTATGGAAAAAGGTCATGATAATATCTATGTACTAGCTGTTTCCCGCAGCTCCGCCTGCGTCAAAAGGTAGCCTATGTTTGACTCCGGGTCTTGAACTATATCCGTACCAAATTTCATGAAAATCAATTCAGCGGTTTAGTTGTGAAAGAGTAACAAACATCCATCCATACTTACAAACTGTCTCGTTTATAATATTATAAGTAGGATGTGTATGTCTATTTATTTATCTGTATTTAAACTCGGGTTACAACTAAAAAGAGGTCAGTAATCAATTAGCTCCAAGCTAAATAGAAAATTAAAGTAACGTTTAACATACTGTACTGTGTAATAATAAATCAAATGAAAGTTTTTTTACAGAACCCTAGCCACGCGAGCCGACTCACACTTGGCCAGTTATTTCAAATGATAAATGATTCCTAGTCATGGATTTTATCGGTCATTCTTTCATCTGTACATTTCTGAAACATGAAATATCACGTCATTATAATACTTTCGATAACATTGTACGTTTTAAATTAGGTGAATTCACGATGCTGTTGACCATATGCTACTTAAGAAAAAAAACTGTTACCAAGTTAGATTCCCCAATGTGTAAAATCTAAATTAAATTTTCCGGGAAACATAGGTTTGGGCCGAGCACTAGCCAGATACTGCAGACGTTAATTCGAGTGAATAATTTCTAATTAAGACTAGTATTTCTTTGTATTTTTATTTTATTACCTATTTTTAGTGTGATCTTATCTCAAGGCAAAAAGCCACCGCACTGACGCATAAACAATAAAGATGCAATATCTATAACAATTTACGAGTGTATCATCTATAAAAATTTAAAAATCCGTTTCCGATACTGCGACTCGGTCAATCGTATATTATCGATATCTCGATGTAGTTCATGACCTGACGTAAGAGTTTTTATTAGGCCTGATGGCAGTGCCGGGCGCCGGACCGCAAAATAATAAGGGCTTAGAATGGACACAAACACGACTATCGGTGAGAAGAATTACACAATAAACAGCTCAAGTCATGGTTGTGAAGACTGGACCAGGCCTGTACTGACACAATTAGTCGGACTAAATTATTTGGTACTGCAATTGGTTGCCAGTAAATACTAAAAAGTCCTCGTAGACAACCAGTTGTGGCCGAAAGAGTATTTAAGGGTCATAAAGATGTGTCGCGCAGTTTTCTGATTTGTTTAGTGATTTATAAGTGGTCAAGTGCAGTGTCAAGCCACGCGCAGTAGTAGTAGGATTCTGTAGTAGTACTCCCAGTAATAAAGAATTTAAACTTAAAGCACACCTACATTAATGTCCTTTACCAGATATAACAAGAAGCTCGATAACCGAGGGTGGCGTACGTATCCGAAGTACGAGTAGCTAATGCGTGTGTCAAACGACGGCGAGACGCGACTCGACCCGTATTAGATTGGTCACTATTAGTGGCATATTCTATCTCGACCGCCTCCGTGCTTCAGAAGGCACGTTAAGTCGTTTGGTGTTGTCGATAGATAACAATCATTAGGCTCCGTATAAATAGTATGAAAATTTATAAAATTTATGTAAGTTTTAAATTTTATACTCAATAATTGTACTTCCACAAAAATTATTGTATATTAAACATATCTAGATACAAGCTTCAAATTTTGAAAAATTAGAGCAATGCAAACTCGCCGAGTGGCACAAACGCTCTATGCGATAAGGCCGACAGTATGGTGCCTGAAGTGCCAGCTAAGAGTGTGAATGGTCCCAAATGGTCTTGGTCATAAAACCTACTATAAAATTTTCTTTCCATGTTAAAACAAAACTGAAACGAATCACGGCAAGTTTCATAAATAGCGCCATCTTGATATAGGCAATGTTAAATGTCAAAATATGTCAAACTATTTGCTTACGTGAGATGCTTATTTCAATGGATTGGAATTCTACATGTTTTTTAATTAATGAATTATTACTCGTAAACTATTAAAAGCCTAACGGCAGTGACAATTTTACTTTGAAATTCATTATATTTACTACTTTCATGTAAACCATGTTTATAAACCTTATGCAAATGCAAATAAAGTTATTCTATTCTATTATTCATAAATTTTTTCAGGTGTCCAAATGTAACGGTTTAACCAGAAGCGGTTGAGGATATCATGAGGGGACACTCACCTCTGATTTTTTTTAACGTTATAGCTAAATATAGAGCTATATAAAACCGTTAATCAAAAAACACTCTGAAATAACCCATTTTTAGAGACCTATTAAATGATACCCAACAAAAATAGAAAGTAGAAAAAAATAATTTCAACCCCCACTTTACATGTAGGGGAGGTACCCTAAAAAAATATTTTTCATATTTTTACCTTACAATTTGCTCCGCGTGAGTAATATGCATAGGCATACCAAATTTTAGCTCACTAGGTTTAATAGTCTCTGAGAATAACGTAGGACAGACAGACGGACAGACGCACAGACAGATAGACATAACAAAACTATAAGGGTTCCTTGTGTTTACTACGGAAATTTAAAAAATAGGTAACTCTTTGTATTTCCACAGATGTCCTAAAAGACGATCAACGGATAGGTCTCTGTTATTTTTTTAGGGTTAGTTTAGGATTTTACCAAAACAGGATCAAAATAACAAATATGCTAAAGACGGACTTTTGTACAAGTTTAACTTCGTTTTTTTGACAGAGCAGCACTTGCATTATTGTGTTTTGGTTAGAAGGATAAAATAAAAGGTGAAATTACTGGGTATTGTAGCGTATCCCTCCTAGGCTTCGAAGTTTCAAGGCGCTACCCTTTAGTATCGCGGTCATAAAGAAGGTGAATATGAAAATTATCTTCTGAAAGAGTTTAAGAACTAACAATCCGACACTGACATGATAAGACAAGAAAGAACATCAAAAGTTGGCATTGCAGCAAGCTGCTCTAATGAGCACTATACAGTTCAAGCCTGGTATAAAGACTCATTGTATGAAATAAATAAGGTGTAAGTATTTCTATTTGTTTTCTTTATTTATTAAGTGTAATTTGTATAATTGTATTTTTAATAGTTGTATAGAATTAATTTTTATGTGTTAATAAGGTGTCCGTCTGTATCTTTTATATTTCGTGGCGAGGCTGCGCCGCCTGCATCGCTTGCGCTTGGCGCGTCGCCAGGGCAAGCACTAATTCGTTGACGTTACATAATTGCATCGTTTTTGCACGAAACATACACTTTCACATGCCTCCCTGTGAAAACACTAGGAACGATAAGTAAAAACGTGTTCAGTACGGAAATATGCTTTTACACAGAAATTCAGCATGAACTTTATAATTGAACCGTAGTACTATTTTGAAAAAAAAAAATGCTGGCGCTTAAAGCAATCCAGCTAAAAACTCAAGCAAACAAAAAAAATTGTGTGAAGTTTCAAAGTCGTGTATACTAACTTCCTAACAACTACAGTGCTACAAGTTCTACGAGCGTCTTCCTAACAACTACAGTGCTACAAGTTCTACGAGCTTCTTCCTAACAACTACAATGCTACAAGTTCTACGAGCGTCTTCCTAACAACTACAGTGCTACAAGTTCTACGAGCGTCTTCCTAACAACTACAGTGCTACAAGTTCTACGAGCTTCTTCCTAACAACTACAATGCTACAAGTTCTACGAGCGTCTTCCTAACAACTACAGTGCTACAAGTTCTACGAGCGTCTTCCTAACAACTACAGTGCTACAAGTTCTACGAGCATCTTCCTAACAACTACAGTGCTTCAAGTTCTACGAGCGTGTCCTAACCACTACATTGCTATGAATTCTACGAGCATCTTTCTAACAACTACAGTGCTACGAGTTCAACGAGCACTCTCTAACACCTACAGTGCTACGAGTTCAATGAGCACTCCCTAACACCTATAGTGCTACGAGTCCAATGAGCACTCTCTAACACCTACAGTGCTACGAGTTCAATGAGCACTCCCTAATACCTATAGTGCTACGAGTCCAATGAGCACTCCCTAACACCTACAGTGCTACGAGTTCAATGAGCACTCCCTAATACCTACAGTGCTACGAGTTTAACGAGCACTCCCTAACACCTACAGTGCTACGAGTTCAATGAGCACTCCCTAATACCTACAGTGCTACGAGTTTAACGAGCACTCCCTAACACCTACAGTGCTACGAGTTCAATGAGCACTCCCTAATACCTACAGTGCTACGAGTTTAACGAGCACTCCCTAACACCTACAGTGCTACGAGTTCAACGAGCACTCCCTAACACCTACAGTGCTATAAGTTCTACGAGCATCTCTTCATCACCTACAGTGCCACGAGTTCTACGAGCCACATCTACTAAAAAGCTACGCAACTACGTGTAGTCTAGATGAGGATTGTTTGTTTTTCTACACAAATATTATAAAGAGAAAAGATTTATGTGTATGTATGTATGTCACGAAATAACTCAAAAAAGTACAGGCCCGTCGACGAAGTTACAATTTGAAAAACGATAATGACATTCGTGTCGTCTTCGGAATTAGTATGAAAATCGACCACGTGATTTAACGCGGCTAATGTCAATCCCATACATTTTTAGTTTTCGAATGTCGTTATCGTTTTCAAATTGTAACTTTGTCTACGTGTCCTGGACCGATTTATTTAATAAGTGGACACGTGAAATTTTTCTATGGCTTGTTCAAATCTTACATAGTTCTTTAAACAATACGTGAGGTTTATTTTTGTATCTATTTTAGTACAGTATAGTATTTCGCCATGCTAAAAATAAATTAGTAGTACCATTATCCCAATTGCGTGTTACTTCTGCGAGGAAGAGACAATCGGAAAAAGAATAAGACGAGAGAGAAAAAATATTTGAGTCAAGAAATCAATTGAAATTTTAAGTAATATACTTAGACATTGCAGGTATTATGTTATTTATGATACACCTTCTAAAGTGTACTAAAGTAACTAAGAGCTCGGTAATTTTCAGCACTAAGTGAGGGTCCCATGAAGTAATTTATGCAGGGCATTAATAAAACATGTCATTGTAAACTGAGTGACGCTGAGACGCGACGGGCAGGCCCCGCCAGTTAAATAACTGAAAAATAATTCTGACGCTTTACACGGTAAATAAACGAACACAAAATAATAAAATTACTGAAGGTTGAATGTATTTTATAGTTTAATGAAATGGATGGGCTGCGATTAAGGCCAACTTATAATAAAGACTTCTATCTATACCACAATGGTCAATGGACAAAATTATTCCTACTAAAAATTAATTAATTAATTAAAATTACTCCAGCATTAAGTTCGCCTTTTGTACTGCACACATTGTATTTTGTGCAATAAAGTTTAAATAAATAAACAAAATTATACAAACTAATATATAAAACAGGCTTATCGCTATTTTAACCTCTTCCATAAATCATGGTGGGCAGAAAAAAAATTAAACACAAACTTAATTATATTAGGGCGATATATAGCCCATGCCTTGTAGTTTTGTCATTCATAACGCTATTTAGTCACACTACACAATTTTAGTTAGACCTACACAGTGGATTCATATTAACAATGAGACTATTTTGAAGACATTTATATTTAAGTTTCGGGGTATAATATTTATTTATTAAGAACTTTAAATATTTGTTTAACCTGTCTATTTTTATAGGTGCTTAGTTACCCTTATTAAGCCCTCATTGTTAAAGTTCACCGTAACAGGATAGTAGGAGATAAACCAACAACCACATTGGAAACCAGTATTAAAAACAAAGTTGTAGGGCAAAGTTCGTTCGGTACGACCGCCACAACTTTGTAGCTGGTTCAAAGCTCAAGGAATTTCTCAAAAAGAAGTTTTCGCTAAAATTAAGACCAGCAGTATGTAACGTGAGCTGAGTTGCTAAGGTTGTTTCTCATAATTAAAGAGCTGTAAGTGAAAATTAATATTCGCGACATAATTTCAGTACCCCTACCGTGAGATTTTCTAAACAAAAACATCAATTTTGTATGTTAAATATATAAAGCGCCCCAGGCAGACATAGTAAGATACCTAAGATATTCCATAAGAAATCGTAACGCAGTCGCTAGCATAAAATCTCATGGTAGAGGAAAAGCTCATGCAGTCTTGTGGGATCAATTTAAAAAAAAAAACATATTGTGGTGCCGGTTTAAAATCAGCCAGTTTTCATTACAGTACAAATAACTTTATTGTCAAACACAGGTTTATCTGATGGAGACTGGCTATCGAAGCCCATAACTCCTGCACTAACAAGGGTGTCACGAGTGCGTTGCCGCCCCTGTAGGCAATTTTAAAATATCTTCACATGTCGCAAGTAAGTGATGTGATGAATAGAATACTCGTACTCGTATATAATTATAACGTGTATATGGCTACTGCTGACCATTTATTAAAGGACACATCGTTAAGTAGAATTATAGTTTTTGGAATTGTGAAGCGATTAAATATGTTTCTATTACATACTTTATTTCATCCTAAAACATAGGTATTAACAATCCATTGTGAGCGGTTAAATCGACCTTTAAAAAATTAAATAATGTAATCTCTTTGCTGGAGATTAGATTTCCAATTAATGTTATCTGAGGTCCTTTTTCAGCTTCCTCTAAACTCATTATGTTCAACACATACGAGTATGTGGCTCGATTAAACGTTTAACGTTACAAAGATTTTGATATTTATTTCAATATTTAAGTACCACGGATATTACTAACGACTGTAGATTGTAAAGGCAGTCGGGTTATAATTTCTCCATGTAGTTTCGTGTATGCAAATAAGCAAGCCCCAAGTGACTCTTTGTGTTCAAGACGATGGTGTTAACTTCGGTGATTTGCGTTTCAGCCAACCTATTTAAATTTGTTACGTTAGCCAGTTAGCCACTGCGTTGGTTAGTGGCGTGTATACAATTATCTACCAAAAATTATGTGTGCCAACCTCCCAACCGAATATACGGCAACTAAGGGCACTATTTATGGACACCATGAAATCAAGTGTAGAGGTAGTTTATTTAGTACCTACTTGTAAATGAATGATGCAGCGAATTAAGTATTTTACTTAATAGCACACTTTAATATCAAGAAATGTATGCATGAAATTCAACACATAAACTAGTATTCCTTTAAAAACACAACGTATGAAAATAAGTATTGCTACAAAACTTTATTTTATGTTAATGTTAGAATATACTTCAGCCTTTGCACGAAGCATGCATGCGAAGGCTCTATAAATTGTAGCTTCGTAAATTATTAAGTATTGATAGTTTCGTCACCCATAAAGTATACTTAATATTTTATACAGGTTTGAGAGATTTGTTCAATGCAGACAGGCGTATTAAATTTGTGAAATAATGTGCAAATGCGGAGGGGTCGCCATAGCAATGCAAGTAGGTCAGGGCGCCGCGGCTGACTCGTCGACAGTCTTCCAATACGGCGCAATTTACTTCAGCTGGTCATAGTACTCTTGTTTAAAATTAATTAAACGATATCATGTCAACTTTTGAACATAATTTCCTTTATATTTTTAAACTTTCCATCAATTCATTTTGTAAGCGTCAAATTTATATAGGGAGGTAGCTTCGAACCAGGAAACGGATATACTTTGTATTAATAATATGCGCGTCAAGGACGCGGGCAGAGCCGCAGGAAACAGCTAGTAGATATAAAATTGACTTTACTATCCGATCTTGTGGCAGAAGAAGAAGAATAAGAACTCATTTCCTTGACCCACAAAGGATTTGTATTACTTATATGTATTTATTTCTTTATTTAAACTTTATTGCATTTTAAACACTAAAATAAATCGTGGACTTCTTGACTTATTTATATCAGTTTATTTACAATCATGCGTTTCTAACTTGGGCGAATTTCCACCTGGGGAGATCACGATATTTCGTGATTTGCCGGTCAACAAGTCATATTCTTCAAAGTTTAGGTTTAATTTAGGTAACTTTTGACAATTTTTCCAACCATAGATAATGTCTTATAATATATTTATCTAATATCAGATAGTTTCCCCTTGAAAAACTTTTATAAATGCATTTAACTCAATATTATATTTTTGAAGGGTTAACTTGGCATAGTGGTTTCTAGTCGGTCAGCCCAATTTGATTGAACTTTGAAGAACTTTTAATCAGCTCGTAAAACTCTATAATCGAAGTTAAGATACCTAACTGTTGTTAGTATTCAACGTATCTAATTACATAAGCGCAGATTTTAATGAGGGCTCCCCTGAAGCACGCTTGACATTCACCATACAACTGCCTTTTGTTCCTTTGTTTCTGTTTACGATACTCAGATGTTTACACATTATTTTGTTTAATATAAACGTTTCAGCGTCAGATTAATATGGTTTATTATAGAAGTAGCGCGTTGAAATTTATATATATTTCAAAATTATGACACAATAGCTTATTACTATATACCTAACTGATGATCACGTCACGATTGTAGAGGGTAGTTGCAACTTAACAAAAAATTAAATCGTTCTTCATTATCAATAACCTTGGATATAATAATAGAATTTTGAATTGAATAATTAAACAACACTAAGTTATAGCCCGTTGTTTCCTTCTTCTTCTATAAATTGAACTCGAAATTCGACCTATATTAATAGAGTTTAGGATCAGGCGATATAAGTACTATATGTAAGTGGAATTTTTCATAAGCGACCATTATGTTCAGAAACTTTCTAAAATGTCTAAGTCCATCTACCACCTCACATAATTTAGTCGAACATTCAACGTCATTATGCAATATCGAATTAAAGTTAACATACCAACAGATTTAAAAACTGTAACAATTAATGGCAATCTTAATCAGAGTTGATCTAATCGATCAATCTAGACGACCTCACATCGTCCATCAAAGACAATCCGTATATTGTCGCCGATTTGTGTAAAATCCAAAAATCAAATTCGTACGACGTGAAAGGTAGGTGAAATCATTGCGGGAGACGTGTCTGGGGGCGCATGTCCGCACGCATGCGCCTCGCCGCTTAACCTCAATCCGAGCCCGTGGCGTGTTTTTGAATGAACTTCAGCCGCCGTACTTTCCTAACCAGCCCTAGAGCTATAGCTACTAGGTATTTACAACATTTTAGTGGATGAGGATTCGATTTATCCGGTTTTACCGAGCTCTCATTTAATATAGAAACGGATCTCTATGTCAGCAGGATGTTTTACAATTTTACATTAATAAACCAGTCTGAGAGTCTATAGTGTCAAATTAATACGTTTTATGAGGTATTTAATAAAAATAACATTTTAAATCAAATTAAACGATCGTGACTCAAAATCTCATCTAGTTTCTCTCTAATTTTAACTTATTAATAATAATTGCCTCAATTGAAAAACCAATTAAATCACATGTAAAAATTTATGTTTATCTATTTTCACGCAGTGTTTTTGTGAAATCATGAAGACGCCTACAGAATAGATTCGATATACTTAAGTACCTTGTCGCTATCGATTTTTTCGAATTTGACGTGGCAAAATTGAATAATATTTTTTTATAATTCAAACCTCTAATTAATCATCCCATTGACAACATTCAAAAAAACATAAGGATAAGAGCTACAAATAATAATACTACTTACCAAGTGTTAGCATTAATATCCTAGTAAATCAACCAACCTGACAGTTCTCGTCTCATTAAATTAATCGTGGATTCACATATGTGATTTCACACACTAAACAAAAACAAAAATGTGCTAATGTAGATCAGAACATTTTATTGTGGAAGTGCCTGCTCGTGTTTTGAAATTAGTATACTTAAGACTTGGTGTTTTGATAATTTTGAACAGGCAATTTAGGTTCTCATAATGAAGAGTAATTAGCGGCCTGTGAATGCCTTCAACACCAGGAGCTTCATTATTTACTTTTACAAAAAACATAAATAAATGATAAATAATAACTGGGACATTGACAATGTTGTACAAATAATGACTCCCTAATCACAAAAATAAGAAACGATTGATAAGTCAGTTTTAACAAAATTGTGTTCTGTCTCGTTCTTTTAAGAAGTTAGTCCCTAAACTTTAAAATTTTATTTCAATTATATTTTAAATACGTTTCTTAATTTTAAGAACAACACGATAGGAGGTTACCGCTTACTGTTTTTGAAAAATCATTGACTACAAAATCCTAAAAAGGAAACCAAGTTTAGTAAATAAATTAAGTTCATCCAAGCGGTGGCCCGGGATCAATTAAACGGCAATTTACCTCTGAGATCGAAATGATATGATGATCTCAGCACCAAATTGGGAACAAAAATATATAAATAGATATATAATCAGTATATTCGTAACTATAACATCTGCACTCGGGATGATCTGGGCCTGAATCGCGGTAACTAAATAACGTATTTACCAACACCAAGAAACGGTGTTAGGACTATTTTCGAGTATGTAATATCGATGAGTAGAATGATTCTCATTCGACATAATAGGCGAGTCGAGCTATTTTTAACCGACAAAATCGTGGGCGTTTCCCAAATAGAGATGGGGTTTTATGATTATATGATTCTATGAGAAATTATTTTTTTTCAAACTTAAAGCCTATATTCTATTATATGTTATGTTGTAAAAATACTACATTCAAAATAAATTGAATTAAATTATTAAAATAAATTTTAACGAATTAAACCAGATTAAATAAAAAAAACTAATCAAAATGAATTTCATTCAAGCATATTTGTCTGACTATCTCACGAATGTCTCGTACGTTATGCCAAAAAGTTTTATGACAGTATTTTTTTCCAAACGTTATTTTGGTAGTGGCTCGTACGTTCCTTTTGTCAAAAACGTCTGTCAAAAAATAGCGCGATACCGTTGCAACACAGAAAGTTCGACCAAACATGATACAGCCAACAAAGTTACATTTTCATTGTATTTATATTTTTTACTAGACTTATTTGGCCTACGAGGGCTATTTTTGATTATGTAAAATGGTTTGGTCAATTAAAAATCGTTCCATTTCGAATTGCTGTTATTCGAAACAATTAGTGAGGTTTACATACTCAAAAAAAGCCCTCGCGTTCGGAAATTAACGGAAGAACGAAAAAGAAAAAGGTAGTTACGGTTTCAGTTTGAACGTCATTATCGCGAATTACCGCGATTACCTTCTTGAAGGCGGCTACCGTTGAGGCCGTGAATGTGTTAGAACACTTCTCGGGAAGAATTTAATTTAATTTATATCGTTGGAAGGACATCGACACGCAAAGAAGAAGAAGATGTATATTCGTCAGCTTATTTCTGGACAGTTGCTGAATTTAATGTTTATTCCAACTAATAAGAATAATCTTATTAAAATTTCCGCCAGTGGCATGTATATTTCTCCTCGCTCTACGTCAGTCGCTCAAGTCAATAATTTTGTCATCCAAACTTATTATTTTTAACACTTATAAATTTGTATTTATTCCTTCATTGTACAAATTACAAACTGTAAAGCAGAATAGACAGACTTTATACATATATTAATAGTCATCCTTTGAGTAAATTAGAGAGCTTTAATGTGGGTGTATTTAAAAGACCACGGACTTATTTTTTAAGAATATGTTAGCAAAAATTACATACTTTATCTAAAATAAATGTTGTAAGCCATCTTTTATACCTGGGCCTCTAAAAGACTTGTGCATACATATGAATCTAACATTAAAGACTCTAGAAACATATAAAGAGTAATGTACTTATTGTAAATTACTTACATTTAAAAATAAGAAACTCAAAACAACAGCTTCTTAAAACTTGATTAATTTTGACTACATGTGATACTTGTTAGAGAGATGAAAACTATTTACAAATTTTATGTTAAAAAAAAAGCTTATAATAAAAAAAATTGTAGAAATAATGAGCAGAATAAAAACTACATTTAAGATTTTGTGGCAAGGATTTAACTTCCTTTTCATCAAAGAGCATCACAACCGTTTCTTTCTCAATGCTTTGTATGTATAATTAGATTAGAATCTATGGTATCCTTCGTTAAAGTTTTACAGATTTTAAGTACAAATATAGGACGAACGGTTATGTTTAAACCAATAACCAGCTTCAAAACTACCTACTTAAGTGTAAACAACAATCGTGAAATTATTTTTGTTAATTCTGATTAATGTTGTTTACTTAATATAACAATGACAACGGGAGTGGACTAATTGTAAAAATATTGGCATTGAGAGAAGTAACAATATTCTAGTGTTACAGACTATAGAGAGAGACTATAGAAGGGAAACTCAATTGTATGTTCGATCATATGTTTCAAACCTGGGACAGGTTACCGCCTAATACAAGTACACCCATTTTCTATCGCTCGAGATGGCTCTTGTAGCCTTAAAAGCGTAGATAAACTAAAATGAAGTTAGTCTGCGATAACAGGATCACGTCGTATGTGAACGTGAACGGTCTGGCGCTGGCAAGGCTCGGCGAAAAGTAGAGAGGAATTAATGTCGTCTTGATAATCATAATCGTGCGAAATGAAAAACATAATAGGTTTTCTTTTATAGCCAATGTTTCTTTTTCTTGTGGTGAAATGATTGGAGCTGCAAAAAGTTGAGAAAATCTGAAAATGCATGCATTCAAAGCTATTCCAATACACATAGATGCATATTACGAATATTTTGTTGTATTTGATATTTAAATTAATAGACTAAAACGAGGAGTACAATTTACTTTTTAGAGCCTAATCCATGATCAGTCTCTTTCACTATAGAAGTTTGGACCCTGTTAAGGTTACTTGTGAATAAAGTTGATAAATGCTGTATATACTTTAAACTATAAAATACACACGTTTACAGTACGAATTTATTTGGTCCTGAAAATGTTTCATACTTAGACGAAGACGACATTGAGACAAATTGGCAGATTAATTAAATAAGATTAGAAGACTTTACAAGCTACTGCGTATCATTAGGTTGAGGAAAAAGTCTTTTCGGATATAGTATGTATGAACTTGTAATAAAATCTCTTTGGCTATACTATTTGTATCTGGCTGGTTTTGGTATCATTAGAAGTTTAAATTTTAAAGAAGATAATTCCAAACTTAAATTAGGAAAATGTGTGATTTTCATTTGTTTTGCTTACTGTCAAGACGAGTGATTCTAATGAAGAAATTCGATACATTTTAAAATTTTACTACAAAAAAGATAAAAATGCAATGATTGCCGCGAAAAAAAATTGCGATGTTTAAGGCCTAGTGTAGTGTCTGTGAGAGTAGCACAGATTTGGTTTAAGCGTTTTCAATCCGGAAATTTTGATGTCAAAGATGCACGTCGCTCTGGTCGCCCTATTACGGATAAAATGGCTGCCATTTTTTAAAAAGTGGAGCATAATCGGCATATTAGTAGTTACGACGTAGCTGAAGAACTAGGAATTTTATTACGACATAATGAAACCATTTTTGAAGAAGCTGATAACTGGTGATGAAAAGTGGATCACGTACGACAAGAACGTGCGAAAAAGGTCGTGGTCAAAGGCCGGTCAGGCTTCACAGACTGTGGCGAAACCCGGGTTAATTCGCAACAAGGTGATGCTGTGTGTGTGGTGGGATTGGAAAAGCATTACTCATTATAAGCTGTTACCATCAGGCAGGACCATCGATTCTAAACTCTACTGCGAACAACTGGTGAGAAGCAGATGAAGCAAGAAGTTGAAAAAAAGCGGCCGGAATTTATCAACAGAAAGGGTGTGATTTTTCATCATGATAACGCTAGACCTCACACATCTTTAGCCACTTAGCAAAAATTAAGAGAGTTTGGCTGGGAGATGTTAATGCATAGTCCTGACCTTGCACCTTCAGATTTGCACCTGTTTCGGTCTCTTCAGAATTCTTTAGGGAGTGCCAGGTTAACATCACGAGAGGACTGCCAAAACCACTTATCGCGGTATTTTGATCAGAAGCTTCAAAATTTCAATAGCAATGGGATCATGTCCATACATACAAGATGGCAAAAAGTAATCGAACAAAATGGCACCTACATACTTTAGTTAAATGTGAATAAACTCTATTAAAAATGTTTTGAATTTTTAAAAAATGCAAAGAAACTTTTCCCAACCTATTATTATCCACTTTTGCTCTGCCGTATTATTGCTAGAATTTACGAAGTACCCATTCCGTACTCTATTTATTTTGTAGCCTAACATAACTATGTATGTCTCGGCCGAAGATTTCAATTATTCCCCCGCATACAAACAACCGCTAAAAAGAGAATTACTGAGAGAAGTTAATTAAGTTTTTATGTCAACTTTCGTGGTCGATATATGCAGGTGACTGGTTTTAATTATTGAATTTGCATATATTATTGTTTTTTTTTTTACAATATAACAATCGACTTTACTATTGTGTATCTTTATCCAAACGCGTTTAACAGTTACATCTTTAACTTACGCTTCATAGTCTAGGTTAAGCCTTAACATGACATACATAACAGTAGACTGACGTCTGAGCTCCTTAACCCTTTTCATAGGGAATGCAGAACAAAAGAAAATTGTCATTTTATAAAAAGCTCAAACTCAGCTACAAAAAGATAAGTTATAACAGGTTAATGAGGTTACTCGTCTGTTTTGTCTAGTTTTCCAGGGGTTACGGAGGTCAGACGGTAGTCGCTCCATTGTAATAACCAGTGCTGCCAAATTTTCCTAGATTAATACATGACTTACAGCGTAGGTACCCTAGGCTTCGAATGAGATGATGAAAAGGAATAATACTTATTACGAGACCATCATTAAGAATCTGAAAAATGTATAAAGAAAATGGTTCAGTGTTTTGTTATTGTGGCTCATGTTTCTCTATTAAATGCTTATAGCATAATAGTTAACAGCGCGGAAAATGTTTGAAAGCTTTCAATGTAACTGCAGGTGACATCTTCGAAGCTAGAAAACGGTTAGCGACACGCAATAGACGCTAACAATAATATTCCATACAAGATTTTGTAGGGAATGTTACGATTGTTACTGACGTTAGGTAAAATCATTGGCGGAAATATGAAAATTTTGATTGATTGATTTTTGTAGGATTACTAAGGGTTACCTGGCATAAACACGAATAGGTTTTGTAAGAATTACTTTTCAAATGTCGAAAACGTTTTGTAATTTTTTATTTTCTAAATTTTAATTAGAAGGAAAATTCTATTGACATATTGCTATCATTACTTTTTAAATTACTACCTATCTTTTGTGTATTATAACTGAAATTTAATCCGCGGATATTATTTGCTACATGTTTTATTTTCTAAAAACAATGTTTCTATCATTATATTTTATTTAGATTATATAGCAAGTTATTATTTTTAAAAGGAATCCTAAAAAACCCAACCTATTTTCCATGACAAAGAGAAAATCCAACCTATCCATCGTGGTCAATTTGTTATTATTATTTGTGTATATGTGGGTTTCTCGTTTGATAGATTGGTCTAGACGATTATTAGCTTTCATTTCTTGATTTTTAAAGATCTTTTTAGTAATTTAAAGCTAATTTCCTACAAGCTTTTTGAATCTAAGATCTGCGGAACACTCTACTCCTCAATAATTGAAATCAGAAGTTGCATGCTTACCATTTTAGGTGAAATTGAAAATCTATAATAATATTATAAAGTTTGTTTGTTTGAACGAGCTAATCTAAGGAACTACTTACTGGTTCGATTTGAAAAATTCTTTCAGAGTTGGATAGCCTATTTATCGAGGAAGGCTATAGGCCTGGGCGAAGTTGGGACAGGCTTAGAGAATACAATCCCGACCGTTTTCTGGCCCCGAAAATCCCGGGACTGTACTTGGCTAATCTCGGGATTTTTGGGATTGCCACAAACAAGTCTAGTTTGTATTCCGTAGTCCGTTGCGTCTTGAAAATAACCTTGCCTAGATTATTTTAATACATTACGACAAAAAGCAACTCGTACAATACGTAGGTAGTTAGGTACCCACTAATTACTACACAGGTACAGTCCTAATAATATGTTTGTCGTAGAACTTAGAAGGGATTTCCCCACTCGGAGTACTTTAATACAATACTCTTAAGGTAATTCCCCAACGAACCAACAGGGGAATCACCCGATCATCTCATATCATAATATTGTTGCGGGTATTTCCCGCCGGGGATTCCCTGTACGAAAGTATAAATATGCAAATCCGGTTTTATTTTTTTCATTTATTGTTCTGTCAGTGACGGGTTACGTAGGCTACGTCATTAAAATTTAAAAGTCAATTATCTGAAATTAAGTATTTCAAATGGCGGGAGACTTTGTTAAACATAAAAAAGACAGTGATACGACGTCAGTGTGGAGTTATTATTTAGTTGCGAAGGACGGGAATAGTGCTAAATGTAAGCGATGCCCAGCCATCCTCAAGACTTTGGGTGGATCAACTAAGGGATTACATACACATTTGTTATCAAAACATAACATCAAGGTTATATCAGCTTCAACAAGTCAAGATTCTGAAAATCTGAACACAGCACCGCCGCCAGCCAAGCGAAAGTTAGATGATTATTTTACTAAAAGTGCCGACGATAGCCTGGATGATATTTTGGCAAGAATGATTGCATTAGATGGATTTCCATTCAGTGTATTCATAACCTCAGATGATTTGAGAAAATTGCTCTTAGCAAAATACACGGATTTACCAAAGTCAGCCGTCACTGTTCGAAAACGTGTTATGAATTACAGTGATAAAATCAGAAAGCAAGTAACTGCAGAATTAAAACATTTGAAAAGTGCAGGTGAAAGATTTAGTCTTTCTTTCGACGAGTGGACTTCAACTTCCAATAAACGATACATGGAGGTCAACGTTTATTTATATAAAAAATTTTGGAACTTAGGACTTGTTCCTATTTACGATAGTATGACAGCTGAAAATTGTCTTCGTATATTGCAAGAGCGTCTAAGTAAATTTGACATTTCCCTAGAAACTGACATCGTGGCTATTGTAACCGATGGACCGAATGTTATGATAAAGGTGGGGCGGCTTGTTTGCACTGAACAACAACTGTGTCTCGCACATGGTATCAATTTGGCGGTCTGTGATGTGCTTTATGAAAAACATAATAATTTGCAAGATAGCCCTACCTCAGATGATACTATAAATGAACCAGCTGTGACTGTTGATTATATGGACGACAGCGATGATGAACACCATTTAGAAGACTTAGACTGTCCAGAATCAGGTTTAATCGTAATGTCACAAAATGATCTTGCGCCAGAACACGTACCAAAGTTAACACAATATGAAAATATTAATAAGCTGATAAAGAAAATCCGCAAAGTGTATTTCAAAAGATCTCCATTGTAAAATGAAACAGTACTTCAAAAATATGTGAAAATTGAACATGGAAAAGAGTTGTCACTTCTTTTGGACTGTAAAACCAGGTGGAATAGTCTTTTAACAAACCTGGAGCGATTTTATCTTTTAAAAGCATGCATTCAAAAAGCTCTTATAGATCTCAATCATCCAATTCGTTTAGAAGATGTTGATTTTGAATTGGTAAATAAAATTGTTGATGTGCTGACCCCAATTAAATTGACAGTAGAAGCAATCTGTCGGCGAGATGCTAATTTATGCACAGCTGATGCCGCTTTGAAATTTCTTATAAAACAACTGTCTAGCAAAAACTCAGCACTTGCCAAAAAAATTAAAACATCCTTAGTGGAACGTATAAAGCAACGACGAAGTGATGATTTAACTGGCGTGTTAAATTATTTACAAAATCCACGAATGGATGATGAAAATCAGTTATTATCGGATTTGGAATGGCACGACTTATTTCCAGTTCCGACACAGGCTTTAGTGAGGAAGCAAATAAAGAGTATTGTTAAAAGACTTAATAGTCGAGATAACACGGAAGAAGAAGCAAGGTCAGGATCACAAACAAATGATGAGCTAAGGTCAGAAACCTCCCAATCCCAACCCCAATTGACATTAAAGGAAAAGTTACAGCTGGAAATTAACAAGAGTATGAAATCCCCAGATCCTGAAGTACAAGTACAAAATGAATTGGGGTTGGCAAATAGTATTAGACGTAAAATGAGCCTGTTCGAAAATGGAGGAGTTCGTGGATATCACTTAGAAACAGCATTTAAGTATCTATTGTCTATTCCTCCGACCAGCGTAGAAGCTGAACGAGCGTTTTCAGCTGCTGCTTATGTTGGCAATAGACTACGAAGCAGGCTCGGAAGTCAAACATTGGATGCTTTGATATTTCTGCGATTATATTTTCGAAATTCTAAATAGTTATTTTGTGCTGTTTTTTAATTTCTTGCAAAAGTATAGTATTTTTTGGTTTGTGTTTTTTTTTTCTTATTATTATTCTGATTTGTGTTGTGCAAAGACATTAAAGACATTTCTTTTAATTACTCGTGTTTTTTATTTTAGCCCAATTAGAAACCACATAGTCTAATCCCGGGATAGGCCCGGGATCCCGGGAAAAGGCTTCAAAAATCCCGTAAGCCCGGGATTGAAAAACATGCTCGGGATTGTATTCTCTAGACAGGCTGCTAGTACATTAGATATTTTCCCAGGTAATGACTATCGTCATATGTAAAAATGTGTATTTCTCTGTGATTGAAACTTTAAGAGGTTTGTAATTTTTTTAAATGTAATATTTGTGTATGTCGGCGTGTCAATGTCAGGGACACAACACGTGCTCTGGAATTACCTGAGCCCTAATTTAATATCTTAACTTATTCCTCCTTTTGCAACAGTCAATTAGCGGGAGCGGATGAGTCGTATCGCTCGCGTTCACTTTGAATATGGACGCGAGGGAATGCACTACGGCCGGTTAGGAGTCTGTTTCGAGAATTCGAAATCATAGTTTACGTGAAGTGTTAATATGTGCGTTTACTGTGTACCCTAAAGTTTGACTGGAAGGAATCGCTCTAGCCTATAAACCTCATTTTCATGAATATTTGTTTTGTAAAAAAAATATTTTGGTGCAATAAAGAGTATTTGTATTGTACTATGTGTATAGTGAAGTCCTAACCCTTATTGTCCAATTCATTATGCTTAATGTTCAGTATGGCGCAAGGAAGCGTTTGATGCGCTAGTGATTGTGTACCCTTGACCCTTTGTTTATAGGAGAGATCTAGGTAGACTAATGGTTGTAGATCATCGCATACGTGTGGAGTCATGAACAAGAGACAAATATTCTGTCGCTTGATCTTTATGTTACTGTGTAAAAATAAATACCCTGATAATGAACTGTCTATGGACCACTATATCTGGTGCTCGAATCCATACATACTGAATCCATACACGGTAAATTAAGTAAACGTCAGGCATATTCTGCTTTTTCCGACATGTATATATTTTTTACCTTACTTATTCAACTGCAGATTCGAAACCCATACATGCTTCAATTCAGGGCTTATTTCTGAAAGTAGGTAGAAGTATTTTGAACGCTTTTTGTCATTTTCACAGTTTGTTGATATTTTGTCCATTATATAATTATATTATATTCCTAAAGAGAGAATGGTGCACGACAAAATTCAAAATACTAAAATTAAGCATTAAGTCCGCCTATTGCGATACTCTAGCTACGCTACGACAGCAATTGGATTGACGCAATATACTTATAATTATTTTTGGTTACAAATTCATAACAGCTGCACTCAGAGTCGGTAATGACTATTAAAGCAAATTCTTCACACTCAAAAAAATTTCATTTAGAGGGATAATTTTTAAATTTATACTCATGTATATTATCATGTACATGATTTAAAATTTTTGCTCTCCCTATGGGATTTTATTTTGTTTGAGTTTGAAGAATTTGTTTAAGTATTCATTTACCATTCTGAGTTCGGCTGTTTCAATTAATTTGTAACCAAAAAATAATAAACTAGTGGTTCAGTGAGAACAGTAGCCCTTACAACCACTAAATTATTTTGGACCACAAAAGTGATGCATTAGGACACCCAAAATATAAAATACTAGTATAGGAGGTATATACAATAGTTGTGCATAATTTCTTTTAAGGTACTTCTTTTTGAAAAAGTAAAATTTATTTTATTCCACTTCTGTATAGACAGTAACTACAATCATCGAGAACCTAACAATTTAAAGCACCAAAGAGCAATATTATGTTAGATCCCTCTTAGGAGTATATTTATAAATTATAAAGGGATCCTATTAGACTCGTGTTTCGTATTCAAAACATAAAGTTTTAAATAAAAGTGAAGTCTTTTGTATTGTAGACATTAATGTGTTATTTTCTTCACTTCACAGTTTTCCTTCTGAACTAAGTAAGAAACGTGAGTGGTCCAAAGGGATCGATACACGCAAATCATCGCTTAACCAGCGAAACGGGTCACGCGACGTACTCACTCATGTGCGCCTTTCGCAACGAAGAAAGAGGTAAGAATCTCGCTATTTATATTTAGTAACTACTTAAGTATATCAGATAAGATAAGAACTGCCTTCCGCCTCCGCCTGACACCCTTCTTTTCTTCTGTTATGGTCCGAATAAACATAAAATGATTTTTCACTGATGTCCCTTCTTTGATATCTTATAAAAGACATGACTGTCACGTGTGTAGTCACTACCTACCAAATTCTTAATCTCCCGGTCTGCATGTCTTACCACTTCCGGGTCTTTTTATGCAAATGTTGCCGCTGCAACCACTTATAATCCACTCATGATAAACTAAAACAGAAGTACTAATTCCTATTTTTTGTGACCTCGCTTTCACTCACCTGGCACTGGTAACACGAGTGTACGGAGTAGGACTGGTCGCAATCGTAGCGACTAAGGATGTCGACGAAGTCGCAATGCACGCGCGCGACCATGGCGTCGAGCCCGAGAAGATCGTGCAGCGTCCGCTCGCAGCGCTTCCCCCCGGCCGTCACGTCGGCGCGAGCGCCGCGATCCAGCGCGGAGGCAGGTGAGCGCTCGCAGCAAGCGCGCAGTCGCAGCTCCGCCAGGCGTCTCGCGCGTGCATTAGCTTCCAGCGTGCACAGGTGCGGCACGTCGCGCCTCGTCAGCAGCTCGGCCGCGCCGCCGCCGCTGCTGCACGCCGCGCCCCCGCACTCGCGCACGCCGCCCGCGCCCTCTTCCTCCAGGTCGCACGCGCTCAGCCAAGGGTTGAGGCGCGCGAGCGGACTCACGGCCAGGCCCGCGGCCGCCATCAGCAGCAGCAGCAGCAGCGGCGGCGCTCGCATGGCGGGGGCGGCGCCGCTAGCGGGGGCCGGCCCGCCGGGCGCGGCGCTGCTTCATACCGCATCGCGCATGGCGACTTACTCGCGCGGCCCGGGCCGCGGGGCCGCCGCGCGGTGAAGGCGCGCCGCCATGTCGCTCGCTCGCCGCTCGACTGACTCCCCCCGGGCGCGCATCGATCGCCCCGCGCCCCGCACCTGCCGCTGCGCGCGCCCGCAAAGCCTCCTTTTCCGTTATGTAACCTTGCGCGCGCACTGTTGAGCCCCGCCCGCCGATACGTCCGCCCTCTAACGGAAAAGCTTTACTATCCGCCCGCCCTGCGCTCTACTAGTACACTTGTTAACGAAAATGTTCGTCTTTCAATATGCAGATGGCGCAGTTTTTCAATGCAACCCACAACGCTCTCTTGTTTCTCTTTAAAGAATTAATAAATAATTACCTATGCCTGAAATACTAACCGCCGCACGCCGAATCCATACTTCCATACTCATATTAAATGCAAAAGTCTGTCTGTAACGCTATCACGGCTAAACTGCTGAACGAATTTTGATGAAATTTGGTAGGAATATAGTTGAAGACCTGGAATCAAACATAGGCTATTTTTGACGCAGGCGAAGCTGCGGGAAACAGCTAGTATTTGATTAAAAAATCTGTCTTACGGAGAGTCTTCATTTGAGTTTGAAGAATTTGCTTTAATGTGTTGTAGTTATTATTTCAGACAGGCAATTACTGATTAATTCCTATTAACAAGAGAACATTGTGAAAAACTGCTCAGAAAATTCTAAATTATCCTTATCGACGCAGCGTGAGAGTTGGGAGAATCATTTTCAGTGTTTCTTACTGTTTTATGTACCCATTTATGTACCCAAATTTCAAAGGCTCGATCAAATCCAAAGATTTCATAGTTCACAAACGCTAGGTATAGTAGCCGCTTCTACTTCTTGGTCTTCTCTATAACCTGCCACAGCGTATGGATGAGGTCTATGGTACTAAAACCTTTTCGGAAAGCGGTTTATTCGGGAGGCTAGAAGGCATCAAAACTCTAAAGGACTTTGCTGATTCAGTATTTGTCCAGAGTTTGAGGGCAATTCTAATCTCGTATAGTCTGATATCCGGGATATGTTCGGTATAGTGGCGGGTAAGCTTGGTTCTTGGACTTGGACTTGGCTACTGATGTATAGAGTTGTTCGTAAACCCTCTCAATCTCCCTCAGCACCTCGGCTTTAGACGATACCACGTTGCCGTATATTTTCAAGTTCTTCGTTAAATAGGTAAGATAATTTCCAGGGCCTATCGACACCATGCCTTGGAGTCAATGTTGCAAAACTTCCCTCATGGTCGCCGTAATTGTATTTTTGGTGTTCATTTTTCTTGTTGTAAATTTACATATTATTTATACACAGTGCAATGCCTGACAAGGTACAGATGTATTTGGTTAGTTTGAATCAATGAGTTAATTATTACTTCGGATCATTGTGTAGTGCAATCAATCTTTCACTCTATGGTGTCAGAGTGGTCAATCGACTCTGTTTGCCCTGATATCATTGTTTCCTAACCGCTTCACCGCTTCTGTATATAACCGTTAATATTTAGTCCGTTGGACTACAAAGTCGACTGACTCTACCACCCTGGTATATAAACTTCTTGGGTTTAGAATGAAATGGGGAATGGAAGTCGGTTTTTGTTTTTTTTCTTTTGGGACAAAAGGATTCAATTGGGATGAGGGGCTATAAATTTATTATTTTTTTATTTTATAATTTTATTGCACCAGGACATATTATAAAACATTACATAAAATTTAAACAAATAAATATTTACAAACAGTTTGCGGAAATCTTGTAATGATAATTATTTCACAACAATATCATCAAAATCTACTAATTACTACTAAGTATACTTACTAAACATTTCAAATAATATGTAAGTTTCTGATGTGTACTTATCATTTACGATAACGATCTATTTATTGCAATTATGGTAAGATAAGCCTCTTTTTTATCTAAGTATTTGTTAACATGTATTTCCGATAGTTTCATCCGTATACGGGCTGATTACGGATGAGTGATTTTATCATGTATAAAGTTTTATAAAATTTTGAACTGTATCAACATAAGTTCATGATAGTTCAAAATATCAAATTGAAAATTTACAAACACCCCACTAAAGTTCAAAAGAGGACAGACATACGGAACTTTACATGTTGCGTTAATCGTCTGCTACCTAACACCATAGCGTGACATCTAAGTATTCACTAAGACCCTTCTAATAAGTCAAGTTTTGCAGTAAGTTGCTGAGGATTTGTTTATCCCACATGCTTTCTCATGCTACCTAATTATCTTTTTATCCATACAACCATTCTGGTCGCAGTGTAGAAACTGACACCTATTAATATTACTACACTGGTAACAGTTGCTACACTGCGACCAGAATGGTTGTATAGGTAAAGAGCCTGTCGAATCTTTAATTATTATCGAAGTAAATTTAAAGCAAAGTTTATGTTTAATAGAAATGAAAGTTGGTGAAACCGTTTAGTGTCGTTCGAAATGAGCTGGAGCCCTATTTTTGAAATGTGTGACATATAAAGTCGAATAAAAATCGTCGTATATCGAACAAAAAACCTTCGATTTCGAGTGAAAATCGTTTGATATCATATCCAACAAAAAATATTGGTCTTGCCGATTTTACGTGAGTCACTCTTTTCAAAAATAGCACTCCTGGTCATCTTAAATTAGCTGAACTACATTTTATAACATTTTCTAAGAAGTAGTCCGTCCGGGGAAGTACCTCCACCCTACAGAAGACCGCAGCCAAATAACACTGTGATGCAGTGTTGTGTTCTTGCTGGTGAGTAGGGTCGCCAGGCTCCAGAGACCCCTCTGTGCTGATATCTGTCGGCAACGCGCTCGTGACATCTCCGGTGTTGCAGGCGTTCATAGGCTACGGTAACCACTTACCATCAGATGGGCCGTACGCCTGTTTGCCTACTTAGTTGTATAAAAAAAAAACAAAATCTTTATAAATCGCTCAAACTCTTCTTTCAAACAAAAATTAACGCATCACACAATCGGCACAGACCCTTAACGCTGCAATGCCAGAGACACGTCAATCTTGTAAAGTTTTTTATAGTACCACTCTTTTTTGGAAGTATTTAGAAATTTACCTACCTAATTATAATTGCCAACTGAATATTAAACAGATTGACATATTTTTCATTGGTACATTGACGGGCGCGGACAAGTTTTTCGCCACCACTGTCTGTTCGTGGTTAACTCAAAAGTACTCAAAACTACCGTTGGATTTTCTTGCAGTCTTTACCAATTGATTATATGGTAGGTTTATAGAAGGTATATACCTAAAAGTATAAAGATTATTAAAGATGTTTGGTACATTTCTGAAGATGAATATTATGAAGAAGACGAAACCACGGTTAACAGCTAGACCTACCTATAGTCATTTAGGTACACAAAATATTATTAGAATAATGTGTTATTTTTCTAATATCAGTGGGTACACATTTACACCGCCTAATCGTCGTGATGGGTGGGCTTAGATTACCATAAAACGAATGCATAAATACGAGTACTTATGTCTATAAAAGTATCCACTCATAGCGTGCCTAATAGCACCAGCACGTAGTGTGCATAACAATTATAAAATGAATGGACGGACAATGACACCAGATTACATCGGCTTCATCGATTGCCAACTTGCTGCATTCTTATGATGACTCTCAAATATGTTAATACGGTATTGCGCATAGTTAATTGCTATTGTAATTACGCGAGCATAAACCTATGTTAGTAAACACGCAAAGTGACGTGCTTTGTGTTCTTGTTTCACTCTGGTGTTCCAGTAATCAAAGGTCTCGCTTGCTCGGCTCTCGTGAGGTGACGCAACGCGAGGCGCCCGCGCACATCGAACAGAAACAGACCGCACTGTGCATTTACAGACTAAACACCGCGAGTTTATAATGCAACGTTTTCTATTAACATTCTAGATTTAAATTTCAAACATTCTCCATTTAAAATATATTTTAAAGTTTAAAGTTCTGTGAATCTGACATTTGAATTGAACCCTGAACACCTAATAAGATTTCGAAATAAGTACGAAGGTTAAGTGTCGTCACAATGGACGCAACAAGTAAGTAGACCGGTTCATGATTTTAAGCTTGATGTCAATAATTCTTTGGTCATTCTGATCTTTAACTTTCATTTTACTAGAATTTATATTTTAACTGTAATTTTTACTTGACAAAATCACATTTGCCTAATTTATTTATGTACGTTATCCATACTAATATTATAAATGCGAAAGTCTGTATGTCTGTCTGTTACGCTTTCACGGCCAAACCGCTGAACGTATTTTGATGAAATTTGGTATGAATATAGTTGAAGACCTGGGGTCAAACATAGGCTACTTTTTGACGCAGGCGGTGCTGCGGGAAAAAGCTAGTATATTAAAAAGTATGAATATTTATTGTAATAACCTAGGTATGTTTATTGTGTATCTTAGAATCCATACTTCCATACTATCCATCCACACTTCCATTTACATACTAAAATTATAAATGCAAAGTCTGTCTGCCTTTCGGTCTTTCCGTCTGCCTGTCTGTTACGCTTTCACGGCCAAACCGCTAAACTGATTTTAATAAAATTTGATATGAATATAGTTGAGGACCCAGGGTCCAACATTGGCTACTTACGTTATAATTTTAGCCTACCTAAAATGTAGGTACCTAATCAAAAGTTACTAAAATGGCAAATTATAAAACTGAATATAAAGTAAATTCGCCTTTTAACACTTTCCGTTCTCGCAAAGCCTTGTGCGTCACGGTCTGAATACTACTGGAGTTTTATTATTTCACCATTATTTATTGTTTATAAACCTAATTATAACTCTACATTAAATTACATAAAAACAAATAAATAATTCGTTTCGTGACCACAGGCGTTGAAAGACAGTTGAAACGTCAGAAGTGTGAAGGAATTATGCAAGATTAATCCTTTAATTTTATCTATTTTAATTTACCCTATTTCAATGTAGGTAGGTATCTGTATTTTCATTTACGATAAATAATTTAGTGGGCCCCATCTCCGTAATGACCAGCTGAGGAAGCAACTGGGGAAAACGCTTCTTCTTCTTCTGTCAAAAACAAATAAATGTCCCAATCTCAATGCACCTACGTTAAAATGAGAATATAAAAAATAATCAGAGATTCAATTATAATCATTTTAGGTAATTTATAAGTGCCTTTACAATTTATTTAAATTTTTTTTTAACTTCCCTATTATCGTCAACATTGTTAGCACAATTAACTACATACGTAGATAACAGTTATTAGTTGCGGTAAAATATTGTACCTATTTACATAGGTATTTGTTTAATTTCTAAATGACGTATTCACATTCACAATGCATACAAAACAAAAGGCTGCGTTTTCCTAAACTATCACGTACAGGTAACAATAAATTGTCTAATCACACAAATTACGCACTTGTTTGTAATATAGAAAATCTCTATCAGGCGACAGACACCCGCCATGTCAACCTGAAACACCTGTTTCTTCTACATATATACTTACTATAATTCATAAGTTGTTCCAATTGTTTTTATTAATAATAATAATAAACTTATATTACACCTTTCTTTATCCTAGCGTGTATTCCTAGTTGCATCGTCAGCTTACGCTTCGGGACCTAGAGTGCTGTAAATCATAGTCCTAGATTTGGCGGCACTGGTTATTACAATGGAGCGACTGCCGTCTGACCTCCGTATATCCTTTTACAGGGAAACCAAAACAAAAAATCAGTTCAAAAGAAATGTAATATGTACCTAACGAGACTGTTACCTGCAGTCACTCTGCGTAAGCAGTTTTGCAGGACATAGAAATGTAAATGTTTTGTAAAGATTTAATAAAATAAAAATACATACATACCAGACCAATAGGAACATGACCCGAGGTGAGTTAGTGGCAAACACTGTCAGTTTTTTCAGGCTGCCTAAGGGCATCTGACATAGCCTTACGACTGCTATCTATCGATAACAACCAGGAACGACGGCTTAACGTGCCTTCCAAAGCACGGAGGAATTCGAGATAGAAAATCGCCGTCGCTTGACACGCGCATTCGCCACGGATACGCGGGTTATATGTTGTTGGTTGTAAGTTTATTGTACTTCCCTAAAATTACTAAATTAAATGTGTAAGCATACCAGTTAATATTATTATCAAAGCAAAAGTGATTTTTAAGCATTTATTTGTTCACCTCTTTACGCTTCATTTACTAAACCAATCTTATGTTTCGCGATTGTTACAAATATATTAAAATAACTTAATATCACTGCTTTAACTTACTTTACTTTAACATTATTGCATTTTATAAAAACAAAATACAAAAGATGGACAGTCTTTGAAGTATTATATATTTTGATACTTTCCTTTCGTAACATCTATTGTAGAAATCCTTACTCCATACTAATATTATAAATGCTAAAGTCTGTCTGTCTATCTGTTACGCTTTCACGGCCAAACCGCTGAACAAATTTTGATGAAATTTGGTATGAATATAGTTGAAGTCCCGGGGTCAAACATAGGCTACTTTTTGACGTAGGCGGAGCTGCGGAAAAAAGCTAGTATATTATATTCGTCACGTAGCCATAATGAGGCTAAAACAAACTTATATTATTTCGTAATACATACTTAACAAATATCTCAAATATTTCGTAGCTTATACCTATTATGCTAGCTTTATATAGGTAAGTACACTACAAGACTAACTCCATAAAAGTCGTAATAATGTTATATTTATACTCACCACGTTATAAGGTTGCAATAATAATTTAGTTCATTTCATAATATCCAATTCCAGTGGAAAACAAGATGGGTTTGCCTCCGCCTTACGAATCGACTGCACCGTACCCAGCGCCTCCTCCCTCCTACTTCGGGAGTAACCCTCCACCGCCAGGGCCAGTGATCCCGACTGCACCTCCTCGTACTACTGTCATCACAACTGGCCCCACGATAGTAAGCAGGCCAGGGAAACTAGGCCCGGGCCCGACAGGCACCATGTGCGCGACTTGCAACAAGTCCGTCGTCACCAGGGTTGAATATGTGGCAAACAATCGCACACACATCGTTTCCGCTGCTCTGTGTGTCTTAGCTGGGTAAGAGATTTTAAACAACTTTTGCTTGTTATATATAAATATTTATCAATAATCAATGACGAATTATGTCAATCATTTAAATTCTCTACAGTTACTTCAGCTGTAGGTATGCCTACTTCGCTAGATACTTAAATTTTATTCATGCTTGATTAAAAAGGTCATATGCACGACCTTTTGACTTTGTTCTTTGTTTCCTATGCCCCATCCATGCTAACATTACTGTTAATATTATGAATGTAAAGACTATCTACATCTTGTTATCTATTTCTGCTTCAACCGCGGAATTGATTATTAATGATAACTTGTCAGAACTCTATGATCGATATTGTGGGTTTGAATCGAAACATACTTGCAAACTTACAAAGTATTGTATGAAGTATCCACGTGAGCCCCCCCCCCCCCCCCCCCTAAAAGAAAGGAAGAGTCATCAAAGAGATAGAGGTCATATTAGAGACTTATTGGGAGATCAAGCAGGTCCGACTGTAGAGACGGAAAGATCCCCGAGCAAATATAGAGATCTTTCCCGATTTGGCTCTTATAACGGCAAGGTTGGTAGAGCCATGGGATAAGGAGTTACAATGTGTAGGGGTATAAAATATTAATTTTATTAGCAAATATAGGTACTATTTAAACGAGTGACTGTCAAAATCTAGAGTATAGAAAATAATGAATTTGGATACAATGTGAGCGACATAATACAAGCTCTTGTTTGCAGGTGCTGCTGCGGATGCCTCGTTCCTTACTGCATGACGTCCTGTAAGACCGCAAATCATTACTGCCCTCAATGTAAAGCTTTCATTGGCTCTCATATGCCTTCATGATTTCAAAACGTGTCTAAAACCAATATCTGTTAAAATACTTCCTAAACTTCAGCAGTTACTTTAATAAATAAGGGTCTTTCAACAAGGACGGCCCGATGTTGAAATTGAATAAAACAAGCTGTGTGTAAGATATTAACGTATTTTTTTTTTCGAAAGGCATCGTTTAAATGTCCGCCGCGGCTTTGAAAAGTGGCACGGATCCGAGAGGTCCAATTTTCTATGACCCTGCTGCATAAATCCGGCTGAATCTAAGCGATGGCCTGCGTTATGTTGAATGTCAGCTGTCAGGGCATCAGTCGATTGCGGTTTATTGGCATAGACTTATGACTTCAGAAAACCCCACAAAAAAAGTCTAACGGGGTCAAATAGCACGATCTTGGTGGCCAATTCACGTCACCTCTGCGAGAGATAACCCAAACCGTTCATGCATAATGACCATCGTGTCGTTCGCTGTGTGGCACGCAGCGCCGTCTTGATAGAACCACATGTCGTCTATGGCCATATCGTTCAATTCTGGCCAAAAGAAATTGTTTATCATTGACCTGCAGCGCTCGCCGCTGACGGTGAAGGCTTCGCCATCCTAGTTCTGAAGCCCAGTTAGCGAACAAACAGCGTTGTCTATGGTCATACACTTTAAGCTCTCAGGTCATTTGGATCCTGTACGGGTGTAGGCCTCAAGTCCCGATGCAGAATTCGCCTAGTTGAAGTCTGCGAAAGGCCGAGTTCTTGTGCACGGCGAGAAATCGACTGCCTCGGAGTATCTTTCACACTCTCACGGACAGCAGCGATGTTTTCGTGATGTGTGTGAGGGTGTTGGTTGGTTGTTTACTGAACCGGTCGTCTCAAATTTGGCCACCAAACGTTGGAGAGTCGACTTCGCAGGACCATCGCGCCTGCCGTAAAATGGACGCAATGCGCGCAACGTTTGCACTAACGAACACTCATTTTGATAAAAAAGTTTTATCATTTGGACATCTGCTCAATCGTGTAACTTGCCATGATGATTTGGCATCAATGACTGAATAAAAACACAGATTTTTCAGATGTCACAAAAACAACATGGCTGTCACAAACTGTCAACATCGACCCGCCCTATTATTTGAAAGACCCTTTAAAGACCAACCTTAAAAATGTCAAATCATTGTCATCGTTGCATTACTCTTTGAGTCTTATTTTTAAGAGCCTAGTTCCGATGTGAGTCTCATAAGCGGCTGTCTTACTATTTTCTATGAATCTACTTATGTTTTTTTTTTTTTTAAGTGGCTGCGTGGGTCAATTAATTATAATTTTCGTACTTGAGTACAAAGATTGTAATAATTAGATACCTATTATCTCAGGGTAATTAAGCTAGTGTACATTATTTTATTTATATTACTTTTCTTACTTTTATATATCATTAGTCTCTTTGCAATAAGTAGATATTTAAATTTAATTAATATTTTTTTATACATGAGTTTAATACCTACATAAAAGTACCATTTTAATGGTTGTCAGGTACTTAATTCAGTTTGGGGTACCCAACTAAGATAAAATTGCTTAAAATTGTCCCATTAAATATTTTCATAAGTACTTACTATACAGGTAAGTGAAAAAAAAAATTCGCTTGTCTACGAATGAAATCTAGAACCTCAAAACCATAAAAACATACACTTCTCGAATTTAGGCGACTTGTTTGTAGACATAAATCGCCATCGTTTGTTCTCCTGTGATAATGATAAGTCACAAATTATAAGACTCTTATCACTAAATGATAAAGAAGTTAAAACATGTCGTATTCTGTGATATTTTTATTAGTTCGAATGTAATGTACACACAATACTTACGGCCACATACTCAAACACATACCAAATGAAATTAAATATTATTCGGTTTGAAAGTCAATAACTCCAAAAATGTACAGAGTTTGTTATTTCCATGTTAATTATAACTTGTGGTTTATGGATATATGTTTGAGTATTTGACGGAAAATAATACATTTATACTATATACTTTTTAATTTCTTGTACCTATAACTTAGTTTTATACTTAGATAAATTTATATTAAAAAAATTATAAATTAAACAATGTGGAAAATAAAATCTGTGCAACAAATGTTTAATTTCGCAAAATATGTTTAGAAACAAATAAATGTACTATATTTCATTATTTAATGATTATTTATTTCGAGAAATGTAATTCACTTGTTATTCATTATCATCAACAGGCCTCTCCTAATGATTTCCAATAAAGCCGGTTGGCAGCGGACAGAATGGTCTGATGACCTGGAAAAGGTTGCAGGCAAACGCTGTTGATCATATTCTATTGATATTTTTCATAGATATTTTGGGTGAAGATTTTTTCGGGGATTAGGTTGTTCGCGTACCTACTGTTGACATTTTTGAAGAGTCCGCATTAAATGATTTCAAACAGTATTTATCAAGACAAATCCCGGCTTATACCTAGAGCCCTCATCATATAGAGTCTTGTAATAGGATACGTACTTGAATTGAAATACCATTACTTGATAAAAAATTAAGATTTCATTCCTGATTTCCAATGATTTTACAAATTAAAAAATTCTGAATTTAAATATGTGCCTAATAATTTCATTTTACTACCTGCATCGTAAATGATTAGGCACGTTTAAAGAATTTATGTAAATCTATATTTTACGCTTATATAAGTATACAAAAGTATATATTCTTATCTACAATAATATTAAATAATAGTAGTCCTTGCATAGACGCCAAGAAATTTCCGACAGTTCGGACAATAGTGCTCCACGTTCTTCCATTTTTTTACGATGTATGGAATTATACAGCAACACATCCACCTGTAATCAAAAACCGTTTCAAATAAACATAAAATTCCAAAATGAACGGTTGCAAGCGGCCTGCGTCAAGATCTTGCATGCGACCTTCTTTAGATCGTCTGACTGACCATTTAGTCGGTGGGTGTCCAACGCTGTGCTTGCCAATACGTGGTCGCCTCAGTCAACTCTGTCACTTTAAAGCGCTGAATCGAATGATTTTTATTCAAACTACTTTCATTCATAATCGGTGAGTGTAACGATATAAATAAAAATCTAAATCAATCGAGTTAATTTTGTTGTTCACTTCACACGTACAGAAATATAGTAAATGTAACAATGCGGAAACAAATTCACTTGTGAAAAGTTATTCACATGTGAACAAAATAACCAATCAGCGGAAGCGCCTCGAAAATGCTGCACCATCATAATAGTTCACCACATTGACAATAGTGGTATAGGTACACGGAGTAATTTAACTACCTACATACAGGTTAAGGAACTTAACCGTACATACCAGAAGAAAATAAAAAGGATTCCAGCGATTATGTGTGTGAGGCCAGTGTTCTTATAGGTAGCTGTTGTCATCACGTCTTCTTGGCAGTAGGGGCAGCGCATGCCCACCGGCTCAGAGCCCACCTGCAATAGGTCCATTTCGATACTGACATTGGTGTCCTGGACTATGGGCTGGTATATATTTGAGTCCACTGAAAAATAATGGACCTTTGTGTTTCACTTATTTTATACTGAAAACTAAACTAGACACTGTAACAATATTATGTTAACAACATTATGATTATCTATTTGCAACAAAGCGCACGTCTGCGATTCGTAGTCCATTAAGACGGTCATAAGCGACCAAAATTGGGCTAGCTCCGTGGCGTATTGCATTTACTGTAGCTTTATGTAGGTTTTCCAGGGTGCAGGTCTCAGAGCACGTTGGGCATCTCAGGAGACGTGTCATTTTCAAGCCCGCTATCGCTTGTGTGGCAGATTTTGACCAGATTATCGCATTTTAACTAGAAATAATTGTTTGGACTATTTAAATGGGATAATTTTTATAAGTTAATAAAATGTAAAGGTTTTTAAAAATAACTAATCAATGCCTAAATTTATTATCCCCAGATTATTTTCCAACTGGATCTTATCTAATAGATAAAAATAATCATAGAATTAAAGTAAAAATAGAAGTCAGTAGTACATACATAGGTACATACATACCATCACGCCTTTTTCCCGTAGGGATAGGCAGAGACTACGGATTTCCATTTGCTACGATCCTTACAGACTTCCCTTGCTTCTTCTATGCTCATCACTCTCGTCATACACGCTCGTCGATTACGGGTAGTCCTGACATCTCCCTTTTTTAATATGTCTGCGATTTGGTCACAGTATGTTCTCCGAGGCCAGCCCTTACCGACTTTTCCTGTCACCTTTGATTTGTACACCTTTCGTAAGTCTCCTTTCATCCATCCTTTCTACATGCCCAAACCATCTTAACATGCCTTTTTCTATCTTTGTCACTACATCCTCATTCACACCACACCTTTTCCTTATCTCACTATTTCTATCGCTCAGACGTACTCCACACTTACTCCGTAAAGCTCTCATTTCAACTGCATTTACTGTGCTTTCATTATTTTTCTGCCAGACCCAATTTTCACTACCATATATAAGAGTTGGCATTAACACTGCTCTATGAACAGCCAGACATGCATTTTTAGATACAACTTTACTGTTCATAAAGGAATGCAATGCCCCATTTACCCGATTACCCACTCTTTTTTCAATATCACCTTCATGCTTTCCATTTCTCATAAACATACAACCCAAATACACAAATTCATTCACTTGTTTAACACTCTTTCCGTTTATACTTACATTGCAAACTGTTCTACTTTCATCTCTTTCAAACACCATTACTTTCGTTTTACTTACATTTATTTTCATACCTTTACCTACAAGAGCATCATTCATAATCGTTATCATCTTTTTTAATTCTTCCTCCGACTGCGCAAGTATTAATTGATCAAGAACACTATGCACGTAGTTAGGTTTAGGTAGTTTTATACCTACGTCATTTTTTTATAGACCTCAATAAATTGTTATAGTATTCTTATTTTACTTTATTAACTTTTAAATTATTATCTGGATGATATGATAGGCGCACGTCCGTGCGTGGAGCCACATTCTGAAATTCCAACGGAATATCAGCGCTGGATTTTCATGCATATGCTGAATTGGTTGCTTATTTTTGGGAAAATGTTTGTTGGCCTTGTACAAATGTAAATAAATGTTATCAAATTCTCAAAAATAAACTTATTTTATCTAACGTACCTTTATAATATGTACCTAGGGATTGCTAGTTACTCTCGTCAGAGATGCCTATATCATCATCGATTTATTACTTATTTACCTAAAGAAGATATGTACTTACTTGTGATACACTGATTGTTGTAACAAATGAAGTCGGTTAATAAATCGCTAGCAATTCAGAGTTTGTCCGCTACCATTACACTTTTTCACCGCACTTTACAACAAATTGTATAATTTCATTAAGCCTTCGATTTTGTCATTGACCACTACAATTACGTGTATGAACCACACAGTGCCGCACACTGGCTCACTAATTAAAACCACTTAGTTGTAATTAGCAAGGATATTGATTTAAAATACCACCAATATAATCTCTTGCATGTTATGGATTGGACTCGTCAATAGCTTTGATAACGACGTAGCATCGATATTTTTGTTATCTTATGATAACTAAACAAGGATCAAGTGGGGCATCGATATTGAAAATACTATCTAATTTATAAAAATAGTATATATACCTACCACTACATATACTATTTTTATAAATTAGATAAATAGGTACTATCCAGTTCAGTCTCCTTAGACCAAGTGTTTCATAACTTACGCTTCAGGAAACCTATTTTTGAAAAGTATTTATAACTCACTCAAAACCAGTAAGTCGAAGGATTTTCGTTGGATATCCAATGATTTTTATTCCATGGGTGATTTCCGTCATTTAAGGGTGACTCATACTTAAAAAAATAGGACTCCGGGGCCTAGCTTCCACCGCTTTTGATCATGGTTTAAAAATTAACAGTACTGAAGCCCTATTTTTGAAATTTGTGACTCACACAAAATCGGCGAAACAAATAATTTTTGTTCGATATACAGTTCAAAAATAGGGCTCCTGATTACAACAAAGGAGTGGGTGTAGTCTTACCCCCGTAAGCCTTTTTACAGGAAAACCAGACCTATTGGTCTGACATACGGACGAGGTCTGCGTCTGCCAGATGAGTGTAAGTGGCCAACACACACACACAGTCAGATTTTGCAAGCTGCCTCAAGGCATCTGACACAACCTAACGACTGCCATCTATAGATAACAACCGGAACCAGCATCTTAAAGTGTCTTCCGCAGCATTAAGAAACTCGAGATAAAAAATGCCACTAATGGCGATCAATCCAACACGGATCGCGTTGCCTTTGACACGCGCAATCATAACGAATACGCACGCCGCGCTCTGCTATTAAACTCTTCAATTTTTCTAGTGATCCGTGTGCGTCGCTGCTGTAAAAAAAATACGCTAACAAAATTTTAAGTATTTAGGTATTTCACAACATTTACTATATTTTTTTACATTTTACGTAACTGTTGTTTACCGCACTAAACTTCATAATACGTAAATGTTTTAAAAGTTTTGTGCTTAATAACTGTAAAAAATAAAGAAAATTGCAATAACGCCCCTAGTGTAATAACGCCCAGTCAGATAAGCTGGGCGCTATAAGACATTATATGGGCGCTTTTAACCTCATGGGCGTAGTTATAAACTACAAATTTTAGAAGTAACATTTATTTAATTTTGGATGTAAAAGTTTCCGCTGAATGTATTCTTTTGTTTTATTTTTCATAAAGTATTTTTGTAGGTCAACAAAATTTCGCCCCCAAATCAAAAAATAAGAGGACAGTCCTGGACGTTGTTGTTGATTGTTATTAAAACCAACCTTGGCTTTCAAAGGCGCCGTTTCCCTTATCTGTTTAATAACGCCCAAAGTATGAAAAAAGAATACGGGTATTTTTTTTTAGTTTAAGGCGTTTATAACAATTAAAATGTGAATGTTGATTGTTAAAACCAAAAAAAAAAAAAAAAACGATTATTCCTAGAAATTACCAATCAGTTTAAGTGTGCCAAGATTTCTGTTAATTTTATTAAAATGTTTAATTTTTTATGTTCATTTGATATTTAATAAAAAAATTTAGAATGTCTTCTTGATGTTTTGCTTTAAATATAATGCCTTAAAATGTTTATTTCGCGGTTAAGATTTTTTTTAATGCATGGGCGTTACTAAACACCGTATTTCTATTAGCGCCCAAATAAAGGATATTAAAAAGGGACTTTATTGTTGTAAATACAAAACAGTTTCTCATATTAAATTATACATCTTGATTAAGAATACAATAAAAAATATATATACTATATAGTTTCCAGACCAGCAAGCAGGTTTTACTTTTTTTATATGTTTTTCGTTAAGTGGGCGTTAATTACCTCTGGTACCTTAATTTAATTTAATGTGAAACAATCATTAAACATAAGAAACCATTAATAAACTTAATTCAAAAATGCCCCCTGCAGGCAACATTTCCTAGTTGAATAGCCAAAATACTTAATGACTCTTACTGCAACGGGTATACTTTTACCATACCCGTTGCAGTAAGAGTCGAAGGGTAACCCTCTTCAATATATCTCTGGTGCCTTACTATCACATTTACATCTTTTATAGTAGGACAACGAGTAGGCAAGCGAGATATCGCTTAACACCTTTCGTTTCTTCCCTGCTGACCTGTGACATATCACAAGTAGGATGGAAGAAGATGGAAAATTAAAGCATATAAATGACTTGTATCAAAAGCCAGAAACACTTTAAAAAAATTCGACTAAAAATCAGAAGATGACGTACTTGAACAATGACAATGACATTGACAATTTCATTTGGATCAAACAAAATGTCAAACAGTCAAATTAAACAACGCAAACAAATGTCAAAAGAAAAAAAGAATTACTACAAAACAGGCAAAGAGTTAGTTATTTAAATGATTTAGTTTTTAACGTTAAATAGCACCAACTTACCTAAGGTGTAAAGTTTTAATTCGCAAAATCAATTTAATATTGGATAACCTAACAGAGTTCACAAAGTGTAATTATGGATGTGGATTTACTGCGACCCGGCACTGTGCCTCTTTCTCCAGATACAATACTTTGGTTTGAATTCCTCCTAAACCAAGATCTCCTAAAAAAGCACCTCAGCAAACCAAATCCAGGTAAGTACAATAAAGTGTAAAGTTTATTATAGAGCTACCTACTGTAATCTTAAATTTGGTTATTGAATTTCCTCAACAATTTAAAATTGAATGTAGTGAATATATTGTGTGTGTTAAATTGTATATGTCGAAGAAATTATATGAATATGCACTAATAGCACAGCGCAACAGTCTGCGTTTTCTAGCCACTTAAACAATGAACAAATGACTATGGTTTATTAAGTTCAGGCCTTAGGACATACTGCAACAAAAAGTACTAAATTGATTTTGGCAAATAGTAATGTCAGCGCCAGAATTTTAGATTTTTTTGACATATCTTTGATCAGCACTTTGACATATGCAACATAACATTATGCTTGTAACAATTAGCTCGAAATACTGAAACATTTTTCAGAGCCCTCTCACTGTGAGCTTATAGAAGAGTTCCTGTCAGTGGATTTGAAGAATGGCAACTCCAAACCCACCAGTGAACGTGTGGTGGATGTCGATGCCCCTCCCAGCCCACCATCATCTACCACATCTGTAAATCTTCAGTTCACAAGAAAACAACTTGCTCTCAAAATTCTCGCTCTGAAAGTTGCTGCTACTCTTCATTGGAATTTAGGTAATTTTTGTGAACAATTTACGTTCAGTTTTCAATTATTTCTTCAAGCTTATTTTATTTTTCAATTACAAAGCTACATTTGTCCAAAACCAACAATCCCATTTATTGTCATCTCAACTACAAAACTAGATAACAATAAAAATTCCATTCTTATTAACCAAATCTTGTTGTTGTGCACTTGAAGGGATAAGCAATTTCTTCTCCTTTTGGTTCACTACGTTGATATCATAAAAACATTAACAAATTTAATTATAACATATGAAAAATTAAATATAAATAATTTTTTTTTATCAAAAATGTGTTAAATATGGTTTATTAAAACAACTTTTTTACCAGTTTGATGGAAATAAAATAGAAACTGTGTTTTTTTAAATCCATCTTTTTCTGTATTAAAATTGAAACTCCTTACAATTTATATTACTTTAGGTGTTTATAATTTAGTTTAATAAAATTTTAGATAATTAATAATTTTGTGTAACTTTATTACAGATATTTTAGAATATAAACTGCCACCTCATATTCAGCAACACCTCATGCAAGATTTAGTGTACATGGCTTCTGACACTGCATTTGCTATTCCTCCTCAGGTATGACTTTATTTCAAACTATTTATGGTTCCGCCTCATATGCATGAAGAAAAGTATTCTATATTTCTGAAATATGTAAGTACTAGCTGTCCCACAGCTCCGCCTGCATCTAAAGTAGCCTATTTATGACCCCGGGTTTGGCCATGATAGCGTAACAGATAGACAACACTTTTGTACTTCCATGCTAATATTATAAATGCGAAAGTCTGTCTGTTACACTTTCAGTAAAACTGAAAAAAACGGATTTTAATGAAATTTGGTATGAATATAATTGAGAAGCTACTTTTTGATGCAGGCGGAGCTGCAGGAAACTGCTAGTATTATATAAGTGTGAATTTAATTTAGTAAATACCAAATTACCTGGATACTTGTAGTTTGTGTATAAAAAACAAGTAAATACAATTCAATTTTCAGGATTTTTCACCAGAGCTAGTACAAAAGCCTCAATTGCAGTTTGCCCTCACTCTATACCACAGATGGATTCTCCGTTTCCCAGTCAAGGCTGCCCTGTATTCCAAATCCAATAAAATGTCGTATATTCATATGTAAGTCACTAAGTATTTGTACACATTAATTTGACTAAAAGTACCTAATTTATTAAATGAGTAAATGGAAACTAAAAAAATAATAATAATACTAATTAAAGCAATTTTTAATGTATTTTCAATTATGGTATGCACATTCAAAATAATATTTTCAATGTATTTTAGGCCCGGCTTGCAAACTGAAGGTGGATTTACACCATTAAATCAAAATTTTGAGAAAATACTGCGAATGTCGGAGGCGACGCGCATGCAAAGTATTCGATACTTAGAAGAAGTATTAGCTTATTATGAAATGTCAACGCCAGGTGGACGCAAAGAGCCCAAAAAAATTAAGATACCTAGCATGGATGCTTTTGTTCACCTCACTGAAGACTCTGACGACATGAACCATGATTGGGATGCTGGAGACATCATTATCAACCAGCATGAACTTGCTATGCAAATACATTTCGACCTCTGCTACAACTATTTTTTTTATGGTCAACATGATTTAGCTACCAAACACATTCTAGGCTGCAGAGAGAACTCAAATCTATTAGAAAGAGAAATAGCTTTATATGGGTATGGTTCACACAAAAAAATGCCATGGGGAGAGTTCTACTATGCAAGCATGACAAACGAAGAAATAATTGGGTATATCAGGGCCCTAAACTTAGGCTATGAAGTTCTTAATGAAGAACCATCTCTCTTACAAAAGTTGCAGGAGTCCATTGCCAATCACTACACAGGCATCATAGCTGTACTCCAGGCCGACAATCTCGAAAGACAAATTCCAATGGTTCACAGGCAAGTGGTAGAATTAGACATACAAGGGTCAGCATCAAGTGGGGCTTTCACTGTAGCTAGGGATCTTCTGAATAGAGTATCTGTATTGAATGCCGTGAGGTATGCCCTTGAAGGTGGCTTACCATCAACTCATCCCGATTTTCTCAACAAGTTTAAAACTGTAGGAATAAAATTTTTTGATCTTCTATTCTGGGCTCTAGCGCCTGTTTTATTATCAAATCTTTCTGAAAAAGATTGGACCAATTTAAGAATGTTTTTCCTTCATTTGGCTACATCTCAATGTAGACTTCCAATAGAACGAATAGATGAATACTTGAAAAAACACGTCGGCGAGAATGCTGAAATGATTCGGAGGAAGTTGATTTCTGATGAGGAATTACAGACAATTATAAATGATCCTATTAATTTGGATGATGAAAATATGGATATCCCGAGGGAGTTGCTCACGGATGACTGGGAAACTCCAGACTTCGATTGTAAGACAGTACCCGAGTTGGAAATGGGCAGGCTGAAGAAGCGACTTATTGAAGCATCAACTGCAGATGATGTACGCATGTGCTTAGTTAAACTGGCCATGATGGCACCGGCTTCTCCTTTGTGGAAGTTAAGTCCTTCTTGGAAACCTGCAGGTAGTTTGGGAAACGCTTTGATAGCGCTGCCGAGGGGATTTTTACAGGATTTTGGATACGTGGTTTCGGGGGCGGCGAGAGCAAGAGCCGAAGCGGGTTGCGCGCGTGTCGCCTTATCTCTATTATCAGTATTAGAAGGAGAAGTCCGTAACCAACTAGGGGGAGGGACTGACAACGTGCTGTATCGGCTGTGTCGGCAGCTGTCGTGGGAAGTGTTGCTATTGCAAGTGAACGTGATGATCAGCGAGTGGCCGCACCATCGGCTCAATTTGACTGCCTTGGCGAACAAATGCAAGGCGTGCATCACTGCTACCACCTCCAACGACGGAATCGTGCCTCGGCCTCAGGTAAATCGGAAATACAGCTAAATTTTTCCCTATAGCTACGATTAAATATAATGATAAAGTTTTTACTCAAAATGTTGTGTTTAGGTAGTAGCTTAGTTAGCAGTTTTATTTATTTAACTTTCCCTGTACACCATACAAACTTGTAAAGCCTAGTAAGGCCTAATCATCCTTGATGCAAAAAAAAAAAAAAAAATTAATACTTTTTTAATTTGATTTTGAAATGACATGTTAATTGTCGCTTCTCATTTCATAAGAAAGTCTAACAAACTAACTAAATATAACATTTTGTGTTTTCCAGGTAGTGGAAGCGTGTTGGACTTGCCTTGTGAACGCTTGTGAATGGGAAGGCGCTGGCGCGACGACGGGTCCGGGCGAGCTCGCGGCAGCACTGTGCACTGCCTGCTTCGAGCTGCAACGGGGGAAGGCCACCAGGAAGTTTCCTAGGCCGCTGTGGGACTATGGTGAATAATTTCGACAACTACTAGTTTTTGCCTTCGCCTTCGTGCTAGTGATAGTACTTTTTATCATAATATAATTATGTCATCAATTAATTTTTGAGCTGCTATCAAATTAAAATGGTCGTCTATGAATGGCCGCTAGCTCTTCGACGTTTAAATAACATGTAATAATAGTAATTGTTATTTCCGTCCTTTGTTCCCAGCGCTGTCAGCATACAGCAACGGCTCGTCAGTTCCCACAAAACGCAACGCGGGCGGCATGCCGTCACATTCCCGAGACGTACCAAACGCAGCCGCAGAAGCACGAAACTCTTTCAACGCTTTCCTCTCAACGCTACGGGAACCACTAGCCATTAGCGTCATGTTCTCCCTCCTAGCAAGACTACATAATCTACTCATAGACGACAGCTCTCTGGAACTCGTCGTGGAATATACGTCGTTGTGGCCCTCGAATATATCAAATGCTAACAATTATAATGTAAAGCACATTGTTGAATCACTCACGGACATGCTGGAGAGGAGTTTGAAGCTGTACCCGTATAATACTTCTTGGTAAGTTTTATAACTGCTTACTAAAATTTATTTATTTATTTAGCTAAATAAAATAGTGCAACATACAAATTAATAAGCGCAATAAAAGTATACAACAAAAACTAAAACCATTACAAACTCATTCGTGGAATAAATTAAAGCTCTCACATTATAAATTTTGATCATACTTAAATAAAACTCGTAATTTCGTCTTTTGAGCGTCGTTGACGTCGCGTCCTCATGACTTAGTGGAGAATTTCCCTGATAATTTTATTCTTCAAACACTTATTCTACAACAAACAATACAACATGCAGTTTCGCACACATACACTTGATTATTAATAGTAATAACGTAATGTGTTACATTCCTCGTGGCTTCGCCAACATTCAGTGCATATTTATATTTTCATAGTCGCGCTAAGACTGCTATGGTCAAGTATCGACGAATAGCATAGCCTTATTTACGAAGGGAATAAAGAGTCAACCTTAAACAGGTTACGTCTATACGGCGACGTGGAAATGTGCGCGAGCCGTTGGGGCGCAGCATTGCGTCGGTACCTGTGCGCACTGAACGCTGCCACGTGGCACTTCGCCAAGCGTGCTGCAGACGAGGGCAGCATAGCACGTCGCGCTGCACGCTGCTGCCAAGCTCTAGCCGCGCCTACGCAAGCTGCAGCTTTGTGTCAACTGCCCGACGAGCCAGACTACACTACTGCCTTCAAGTGTCTCGCTGAGAAGGTGAGCCATTTATGTATTAATGAATTCGTCCAAAAGCTACTTTACTTCGCCAAGCTTGCTGCAGACGAGAGCAGCATAGCAAGTCGAGCTGCCAAGCGCTCGTCGCGTCCCCGCAAGCTGCAGCTTTGTGTCAACTGCCTGACAAACCAGACTACGCTACTGCCTTCAAGTGTCTAGCTAAGAAGGTGAGCCGTTTTGATATTACAGGTTTCGGCCAAAAGCTACTTCGCCAAGCGTGCTGCGCACATCCAATAGGTACTTCTCCAAGGGTGTTACAGATGAAGGCAGCATAGCACGTCGAGCTGCACGCTGTTAACAAGCGCTCGCCGGGCCCACGCATGCTGCAGCTTTGTGTCAACTTCCCGACGAGCCAGACTACGCTACTGCCAATAAGTATCTCGCTGAGAATGTGAGCTGTTTATTGCTAGTGTTCTTTTAATTTAGATACCGTTCAGGCACTCCCCCTCTCAACATTCCTTGCCTATCTTGTATTACTGGCGTCCAAAAGCCACTTAAAAAAACGTGCTAAGTCACACAGTCCCTCCACGCCTTGAGTTTGGTAATTTTTATTTTTTTACGGTATTAAGAAAAAAGTTCACGTCATCCGATTTCTGTCAGACCAAGTGTTCAAAGGGGAACTTACTTATGCTTCTAACGTTCTAACCATCATCGCCCAATCTCGTTCATTATCAGGACCGCCTAGTCGGGGAAGTGGTCTAGTAATCAATGTATTTATTTTGTTATGTCAAATGAGTTCAGACATATTTATTTTTTCCTTTTGTCCAGACTGGCAACGCATCAGACGCAATGGACACGTATTACGGCTGCCTCTGGGACGGCACGCTGCTAGAAGTAGCCGTAGCTTTGCACGCAAGACGAGGTGAAGGTGGACGTCGGGCGCGGGCAGTTAAGGCCGCGGGAGCCCTAGAACTCAACGCAAACAACAGTGAAGATATTCAGAGAGAAGCAGCCGCCACTCGACGAGCGAGGCTTCTAAGGGCTCTCACTAACCAGTACGTGGCTTAATATTGCAGCTGGATATAGACAAACAAATTTTAATAATATAGGAGATAAGTGAAATTCGTATCTTTCGAGACTGTTCTAGATCACGCCACTATATAGCTCGTTGCTGACAACTGCTGAAAATTCCTGACTTTAGTTGATCGACATCCATGCCAGAAACTCGATAATTTGAACAGAATTACAATGAACTTTTACTCTGTAAAATTAACGTATTACGATACGCTAAAACATTGACAAGAGAAGAGACTATCGGATTGGGCACCAGAACCAACAGAACTATTGGGACTAAATAAGAATCTATGGTAGAAAAACGCTTTTTGAATGTAAGTAATTCTCACATTTCTGTGATCTGCAATTCGTACAGACTAAAGGAGAAGCAACTGGTATTGCTGAAACAAGTAAAAAATATTTTTTGAATAAATAAGGTTAACCAAAAAAAGTGATCCGAAATACTATATTTGCTGCTTCCCTATCGAAACCTTAAAAATGTAGGTACATAGTTTATCACGATACGTAAATGAGAAAAACATTTTTGAAGAAAGAATTTGCATCGATCAATGAGAGACGGGTTCACAAAGCGTTGTATCTGTGACACAGTACTAAAATTATTTCAATTAGCATGTCAGTCATGCTTCGTATTGGTACACTAATATGGACAATGCTCTACGAACATCTATTTCCTTTTCGAGGTTTGCACTTTCGATAAAGCGGACCTCCGTGTTAAAGTGACTACTTTTTTCAATAGAGAAGTGATTTTGAATTTATTTCGACTATTTTAATCATTTCGCTTGGATATTGTAAATAAAACTCAATGTTAAGAAAAAATCAAGTAGTAATTTTTATTAAAATGAAAAATGTATACAAAACATATTTTTATTTCTTACTAACTATATAAATGCTTATAACATTTTCCTGCCGAAATTTTAAACTCCAAAAAATTGTGTAAGTAATTAACACTTAGTGATTAAAGTATTATTATTCATACAGTATGATATTCATACTGTATGTTGATAAAATATTTAACTTTCAATATTTGCAAAAGTATTATCATTTCGACATTGAAACGTTCAACTTACCAAGTATAGCATACACCTAATAAAAATATGAAAGATAAACCAAGTCATAATGAAATTCACTTTTCATATGTGCCAAGGTATTTAGCACAATTAGGACAGTAATGGTCGCAATTCTTGGCCGACTTCATGAAATACGGAAGGCAGCAGCAGCAACTGAAAAAAAAAAACAATCGTATCAATAGCTGTCAAGAGAAATCAGATTAAAAAGGTAGTCAAAATCTATATTTCTAATTTGTGGTCAAAATATCCACTAGCAATATGGAAAACGGTCCAAAGTGGGTCCAAATCATATTTTGATAACTCAATACAATTTTTGTTCCTGTCACCCCGTGCTCATTATCACCAAACCATGATAAATATACTTTGAATCACCAGTATGATTTATGAAATAAGGATTGCTTTAAATGAAACCTCAGCCATCTATTTTATTTTTATTTATCATTATAATCATGTTACTTTTCGAAAGTTCTCCAATTAATAACATGAGGACTTAAAACTACGTAAATTTTATAATTTGTATTTAATTGAATAGTTTAAGTACATCTCGTAATCTTAATCTTATAACTGCATCCGTGGTCCAGTGGTTAAGGCGTTCGCCTTTGACCCGGGGGTGGTGGGTTCGATTCCCACCGGAAGCATACTTTGTTTAGTTGTTTCCAGTTTGGTTAGGACTTAGCAGGCTTGATCCGCCTGATTATCTGATAATAAAGATGATTCCGTGCTTCTGAAGGCACGTTAAGCCGTTGGTCTCGGCTGTTGTCTGGTAGCCGTTAAAGGACCACATCAGAGGCCGAGAGGCGGTTCCGAACAACTCTGTGTGTACATAGTCGATTGACAATGTGACCTACACGAATGATGATGATGATCTTAATCTTATAATATCCTTACCAAATGAAGCAGAATAAAGCAGCAGTCATATGGGTACGAGTAGTAGAGGTGTGTCGCACCGACGTACGGACTGATGCACGGCAGTACTGGCAGGTGGTTGTCGTATTTTTCGGTCCCAACGCCACCTGATAAAATCGAAATAAATGGAACATTGTGATTATTCCGTGGAATGGCGGAAGTTGTCTAACACACACACGCAAGGAACTACTGATAAAAAAGGGCACTTAGAGCCCATACTGAGAGATAAATTAGTAGCTTTTTCCTGCGGTTTCACCCATCCGTAATATGTCCTCAACCCTTCCCCAAGAATCAAACTTAAAATAAAGAATGTTTCAGATTCGATCAGTAAATAGCTAAGAATTATAAGCTTTCAAAGATACTCACTTTTTCGCTTTAGTATATTAGTATAGAAGTCAAGATTATTTATTATTAGCTTTTTCCCGCAGCTCCGCCTGCGTCAAAAAGTAGCCTATGTTTGACCCTGGGTCTTCACCTATATTCATAGCAAATTTCATCAAAATCCGTTCAACTGTTTGGCCGTGAAAGCGTAACAGACAGACAGACTTCGCACTTATAATATTAGTATGGAAGTATGGATAATCAATGTAATAAAAAAATCGCTTAAGTATACCTAATGTTAAACTAATAACTTAATGGTTCAATGAACGATATGACAAACCCTGCACACATCTTGAGCTCTTCCAAGAATAGAAGCCATCGTTATTGGATTGGGCTGGCCAAATATTTTATTTATGGGTTTATCGTGGCATACTATGGCAATAACAATTACTTCGCGGAATTAAGGATAATTGAACTATAAATTGGAACTTATAATTGAAATATAAATTGATTTAATGAATAACAAAAATATTGTAAGAAAATATAGAGGCTGGATTAAGTACAATATATTCATATTAAGGCAAATCTAGCACCATGAATAAGTATAAATCGTACCCTGGCTGTGGCTGTGCTTCAAAGCGTAAGATAAAGATGCGACTGGAATAACATGCTCAGATGAAGATAATCTCTGTCTGTCTGTATGTCACTACTTTTTTTCTATTATTCACTATTTCTACCATTTTCAAGCGCTTAACTATCAACCTTTCTACTATTCATCTATTCTTTTTCTTTATTACTCACCTGCAAGTTCTGATGTGGATTTTGATTTGTTAAAATAATTCCATCTGCATGAGCGTTATCCATATGTCTCGTGGAAACCTGAAATAATTTAATTCTTAAGGATATGGTTAATATCTACCTTATCTTGTTTATTTATTTACAAATCGTTGATGTACCACAAATAAATAAATTTTGTCAATTGGAGTACTTATGCTAATAGCAATCTCACGGTATCAGATATCATCACATATGTAAATTTTTCATTTAGAAACTTGTGTAATTAGTTTAGAGTGATGAATAGTACGAGTTTAATATTTATATTATAAATAAATTATAAATTAATATTCTGATAAAAAATCCTCAATTCATGTTTTGTGAACTGTGTAGCCAATACTTACTTTTAGTACTTACCTAAGTAACATCTTATTTTCTGAACCTTATGATACATTTATAATGAAATTACTTTTTCCGATTCATTAGTATTTGGGCATAGAATTATTTTGTAGTTTTTGGGGATAAAAGTAGCCCGTCACTTCTCTGTAGGTTGTTGTATAGTAAAAAATGCTTTTAAAATTTTCATACAAACCTTAAGATGAGAGTAGGACTCCGGATACAATGGTAAAGTGTCGTTCTCCATTTCGTTCACCTTAAAGTTAAAAAAGATAATAATAATATTACATTGAGTCAACGACTAAAAGAGTCTTTTAAAACGTTTTCAGTACTAGTTTCCACCCGGGAAATTGTAAAAATTTACAATAATATAAAGTCAATTATTTTTATTGTATGACAGCGTTAATATCACACAAACATAAACCAGTATAAATTAAAAGTATTGTGGTAAACAAACAGAACTCTCCATGTGACATGGGTGGGAACCGTTCGTAACCGCCCAAACAAACTATACTATTGTTCATGTAAGAAAAAATAAATGATCATAGACATGACCCTGTGCCTACTTTTTTTAATCTATCGAAAACGACATTCTCAAATTACCATACATTCTGTCGCAAAAGCAGTGTCGCCTGCGAATTTTAGTACAAGGTCAAAGGCGGATTGGGGCAATGACCGTTTATTTTTCTTATGTGAACAATAATTTACATCTACTGTAAGTTTCTGAAGAGTTGGCTATCCCGAACAGTTCCTTATGCTGCAGCAGCAGTCTGCATATGTCATATCGGTCATATCTTACACAGACACCAAATTTCCTCAATTTAAATAGATGACAACTTGTATATCAATTTTGATCCCTAATCCTGTATCAAATGAGCTAAAAACCATATCGATCAAATCAGCATTCAAAACACTGTAGGTACCTACGTAAAACTTTTAACACAACAACAAATAAAACTTTGTTAAAAAATTTGTGTAGGTTATTAGTGTAGGTTATTTTATAGTTAAGTACGCAGATCCGACATGTTAGGTTTCAGGGATTCCCCTGAACAAATGTATCTTACTTAATATCATATAAATAAACATACATAGACACATAAGACCGGATGTTTGTCTCCTCTCCATGCGCTTTAAAATGTTGTCACGCAATCATATTCAACTTTGTAATTGCTCCATGATATTGAATTGTATGTAAACTCTATTACCAAAATGAACCGCAATATGTATATTGTGTAGTACAAAGGTGGATTAATTTCGTCCAGCCAACGATTAAGCTAAAAGAAAACAAATGGTTATTTTCGGTATTTACCTTTTAACTTATGTACATAACAAAATAAATTTTTGTACTCACCTTTTCTTAAAATCGAACTGTGTTGGCAGTAGAAGTAAAATATTGATTTAAATACGTCACTGGCTTACTGGTAATAACTACAACTAAAACTAAAGTTTTGTTGTGATTCCTAAAGCTGACGCAGAGCAACTGAACTGAGCTGCGCACGCGCACCCAGCCGCCCGTCAATATAACTAAATTATAAATAGGCTACTTACTCGATGCCTCTCTATCGCCAAACACCAACAGAGTTAGCAAAACTGCGCGACTGTTCTCCCAAAAATAATGGCAAACATAAGCCACAACACAACATGTGTGCTCTTTTTTTGTTTTTTGTTTGCCCAAAGATGGTCAAGAGTGACTCGTCGGATTCTAGAACATAAAAATAATTTCGTACTAAGCATAGATTTTTTAATATCTTTACCAATCCAAATGCTCGGAAGGGTTCCCAAATTGCTCGGGAAGATTTCAAAATTGCTCGGGAAAGTTCCCAAAGTGCAAGGTAATGTTTCCAAATGCTCGAAAGGGTTTCCAAATTGCTCGGGAGGGTTCCCAAAATGTTCGGAAAGGTTACCACTTGATACAATGCCGAAAGCTCCTATAAAATATAAGTGTAGTTTTTCTACCACTTCGCCTGATACTTCTGTTAAACTATCACTTTGTTCAATTTTTACATGCTGGCTAATTGCTATTAGTAAAATTAGGGATGCATAGCATAGATACGCCATTTTGCCGATGCGATACCGATACCGATACTCCTTAAAAAAATTTGGGCGATGATTTAAATTAAGATAAAACATCGTATTTTTCTTAGTAAATATCTAAGTTTCTTAATAAATGAAGTAATTTAATTATAATATACATTTTTTTAAACATTATTTAAACTAACTAAAAATAAGTAAACTAAGTAATAAGTAACTATCTAAACTAAACTAAGTAAAAATACTAACATAGCCAACAAAATCTCTGTCGAAACCACTGAATAAAGAGCGGGGATTTCCCGAGCATAGTTCCTGGAGCCCTATTTTTATATGTATGGCATATAAGTATGTCGAATGAAAATCGTGTGATATCGAACAAAAATCCTTTGATATCGAACGAAAATCATTCAATATTAAACCAACATTATTCGATTTGCCGATTTCGCGCCCCATTGTTCATCTAAGTACTAGCATTAACTATAATTTAGGTATTATTTAAGTTGATTATCATCTATCTGCCTATTTCAAGATGTCTACGATTAGGTCGTATTACACTTATTTGCCCTAATATTCAATTCTATTCATATATGGAGGGCACTGACATTATTGCGGAAGATCATCAATCATCAAAAATTAAACGAGTACATTATTTTTGGCTAAATTTATTCAACAATTATGTTATGCGATAATAATAGACAGTGGTTCTTACTTAAAGAGAGTTAACTGAAATGCTAACTGTTTAATAAAAAAGGTATTTTCAATACCAAGGTTTGGTATGTGTATCTACATAATTAACAAAATTAGTGGGTTATTGATCTTTTTTAATTCTAATAAACTAGGCCATAAAAATAGTATACTTTCTAGATTAAGTGCAAATTGACCTTTTTTTAAATGAATTACAAAATAAATTAACATGACCAAAATGATTCAATTTCAATGAGAAAAATTTCTATACAAATAATTACATGAGTAAGCACATGTATATAAAGTACACAACTAACATTAGTAGGTAAACTAAGTAAAGTATTCTAGTCAGTTTCAAAGTCTGAATTTGTGTACTGATAAAAAATTGGCAATTTATACCATTCTTATGTTTATGGTTTTATTAGTTCTCAATTTTAATGTAACCAAAATTGGCCCACATTTACAATTATTAATATACCTACATTATTAATCCGCTTGTGCCTACATTCAATTAACACACAGAACCTATTGATTGTCATCGATAAAATAAATTTAGGTCTGTATAATACAAACAATAACTTAAAAAGGCGAATCAAGAGTTTCATAGTCACAAGTGTTCGAATTTCTATTGCACCCATGCATAATATTATTAAATATTTAATATATCAATTAACTACCTTATTCCATGTACCATAAGATACTTATTCGCAATTGTGCCATAAATCGTTACGCCCACTTGTAATTTGAATTCTTCGGACCACTTGCGGACGGACTGATTTGTATTCATTCCAAGAAACTTGCTAAGTATTTGGTGTCGTGTAACATAATTTAACACCTTTGTCCTTGTATAAAATTGAGTAATAACAACTAGTAACTGCCCGCGGTTCCTCTGGAGCGATTTATACAGACACAGAGTTTTTTTGTTTTTTTAATTAATTAACTGTATTTTAGGCTACATTAATTAAGTCTGTCCTTCGGGACCGACGTTGTGTTAGTGTCCATTGTCTTTTCAGGCTGCCTAAAGGTGCTAGGCACAGCCTAGCGATGTATCTCTCCCTGATGTATGTACGTCTTGGGTTTAGAATATCTTCAAAATGACCCCAATAAAAGAATGGAAGTAGTTTTAGTTCTTTGTGAAAAAGATTTTGTAGAGATCCCGCCTGCGTCAAAAGTAGCCTATGTTTTACCCCGGGTCTTCAACTATATTCATACCAAATTTCATCAAAATCCGTTCAGCGGTTTGGCCAGACAGACAGACAGACTTTCGCATTTATAATATTAGTATGGATATAGATATATCTATATGATTATAGATACTAATCAGTGTTGGCGAGTCCTGCAAATCTCAAGACTTGTTGCACCAATAATATCAATACTTTATTGTACTAAAAATCTCATGATTCGCCCATGAAAATATATTGAACTCATCTGTCTATATATATTAACGTCATATTGTTATTCAAACAACAAAAGCTTCAAGTGCTAGCATTGAGAGCGCCGCCATCCCAGCAACGGCGGGTAACGTCACCACCCACGCGAAGATTATATTCCTGTAATTAATTAGAAATAAATTATAGTTTTATTAACGTAATTATCATGTGGAGTAAAGCTACATCTCTATCTCTCATCTCATTTTATTAGATACTAGCTGTTTCCCGCAGCTCCGCCTGCGGTATATAGCCTATGTTACTCAGGGTGAATGTAGCTTTCCAAAGGTGAAAGAATTTTTGAAATCGGCACAGTAGTTTTTGAGTTTATTCATTACAAACATACACACAAAAATACAAATCTTTCCTCTTTATAATATTACTAGCTGTTTCCCGCAGCTCCGCCTGCGGTATATAGCCTATGTTATTCAGGGTAAATGTAGCTTTCCAATGGTGAAATAATTTTTGAAATCGGCACAGTAGTTTTTGAGTTTATTCATTACAAACATTCACACAAAAATACAAATCTTTCCTCTTTATAATATTACTAGCTGTGCCCGCGACTTCGTCCGCGTGGAATAGTTATTTTGGGAATCATGGGCGAGCGCTCATCACGCGGCGCGTGTGAATTTTGTTTCAGAGTTATTTTAAAATTGTATTATCTTATAAGATGTTTATTGAAATTAAGTGATGTCAAAGACAATTTTGTTCACAGTTAAATACTCTTAATCAATAACATATTTATTTGGATAAAGATTAATATTATTATGTTGATACAACTCTGACAAATAATTTGTAATAATGCATTAATTTCGACTAAATTTGATTATCATAAAAACGGTTATTGTGAGTTAATCTTAAAAGCTAGACATATACTGTCGCAGACATTTTTTTAGATAATTTAAAGAGAAATAATTCTTTCATACATATTTTTTGGGTATCTCGAACGGTTTTCGCAGCGCACGCAACGGAAGCCCTCTAAGATGAATAATTTTTCCCGTTTTTTCCACATTTTCGACTGTTTCTTCGCTCCTATTAGTCGCAGCAAATTATTTATATAGCCTAAAGCCTTCCTCGATTAATGATCTATCCACGACAAAAAGAATTTTTCAACTCGAACCAGTAGTTCCTGAGATTAGCGCGTTCAAACAAACAAACAAACTCTTCAGCTTTATAATATTAGTATAGATTTATTAGATACTAGCTGTTTCCCGCAGCTCCGTCTGCATCAAAAACTAGCCTGTTTGACCCCGGGTCTTCAAAATAAAAATTCTTTCAGCGGTATGGCTGTAAAAGCGTAAGAGACAGACTTTGTCACTTGAAAAATTTGTATGGATTTTAAATTTTTACTAATAGGCTAGTTTCCCAAAAAAATATATTTAGTCCGTCAGATAGATAATAAAAAATATTAGAGATGTATTTTTTCTTTTGAAAATTATACTTACAAAAAATGGTAAAGATATGGCGCGTTAAAGTTCCATGTGACGTCACAGTGTGCTACACTTTTTCGCAACATGTGACGTCACGAGCCCCCACTCTTAAACTTTGATGCGTTATATCTTTATAATTTATTGCTCAATTGACAAAAGACAAAATAAGTCGCCAATATATTTTGATCCCTAAATGACGGACTAATATTAATGTTATTCTTTTACCCCTGGAAACTAGCCTATTGTAAACTTTTTTTTCGGTAAGTATAAAGTTAATTCTTATTTACATCGAGCGTCGACATGAGTCACACGCACGACTACGCGGAGCTCTATAACAATCAAACGATCATTGTGTCGATGATTTCGATGGTAAGTATCTACGCGTATCAAAGATGCATATCGAGTGTTCTCGTTGTTTAAACCTTTTCAAAATATAGTTTATTTCCCCCACATATAAATTACAAAGTTATACTATATGAAAATCATGGAACTCGCGTCAAAAAATCACGTCAAGTAAAAGTCATGTAACAAAAAAGTGGTATGTACCTATATTGTCTGTTACCTGAACAAGCTCCAATCGACGGGCTTGTCGGAACCGTAGCCGACGCAGACGACCGAGCCCACCTTGCAGTGAGTGGTGGACACCGGCAGCCCCGCCTTGCTGGCCACCAGCACCGTCAGCGCCGCGCCCAGCTCGATCGTGAACCCCCTGACGATAACATTCTTCGTAAACTTTACATGAGGACTTGATTCGTTCATTTAATGATTGACTTTACTTCCACTTTACATACTGTATTTTAGTTCCGTGTCATTGTAATTGTTAAATGTTATTTACTGTAGTGTGCATAAGAGTTAATAAATAAATTAGGGGTGATATAGGCAGGGAAATTACTGGGTACTGTGGTTTAACATCCTTTTTTTGTCTGAAAAAGCCTTCGTATATCGCCTAGCCCTAGGCACCCAATAATGCCATAACGGAAAGGTCCTATATTATGTGCAGAAGTTATTTGTAAAAGCCTGGGCTGTTTGCATATTTATGCTCCATTCCATAATCACGACACATTTCCAGTGGCGGCGACCGAGGTAGTGACATCCAGGAAATAGACGGCCTAATCGTGAAGTTAACATCCTAGTCCAAGAGTAGACAGCGCGCTTTTGAAACGCCTTCATAATATCATCAGCAATAGGCTGCGGTGACCGAACGCTCATCTATCGCATCACTAATGTCGGAAGCCAAGATCCATATTGGATCGCAATTTAGAAACAAAAAAAAACACAGTACAGTCAATTAAAAATTTACAAATACCCCCTGTAGAACCGACTGACATGGCATGAGGCACTGTCTACTGAACACTTATACATGGAGATTGGAGACCGTTCATTATGAGTGCGAGCACGCTACATCAGCTGTAAGTTGATGAAAAGTTGAGCATTCCGCAGACTACCACTTGCTGCAGCATCAGATATGCAGATGACGCGACGCCCTCACAGCCCCAACGCGATGTCTTCTTGTGCCGTCATTTCCATCAGAGCAGACTCACGTGTCAGGCGTGATGCTGGTGAGGTCCTCGCCCACTGTGCGGATGACCCGACGCCCCCACAGCCACAGCCCCAGCGCTATGCCCACTCCCCCGAACACCAGGATCGCGAGTGGAGTCTCGGCCTTAGCGTGCGCTTCGCCTTCCGAGTACAGCAGCCACAGAGCCACCAGAGGTCCTATGGCGTTACTGAAACATTTTATTTTACGACCTTTAATTAAAGTTTAATTTGATGACGTTGATGTCTTTTAAATCAACAGCTGAAAGTTACGATATTTTAATTAAAATAAGTTTGTAAAATGACGGTTATTTTATTGCAAAGAATTTATTTATAGCACGCCTCCTACATTATGAATTCACTTTAATTTAAGATTAGTATTCGTTTTATCGATATAATCCACTACTAACTACGAACGCGACGCTAGTTGACGCTAGCACTAGTGAAAAAAGTAATCCCACCAAAAACATTTTCATGTAAAAATGTTGCCAAGACGAGTGTACATAGCTTACAGATGTGCTATTTGATGAGAACTCCGTGGAAAAATGGGTCTACGAGTAATATCTATAGTGCGACTGAAACTCCTTTACTCCCAAACTTTCAAACACGTACCTGACATCATTTCCTCCATGTGCAAAGGCGCCAAACGTAGCCGTCAGCACTTGGAGGAAGGAGAACAGCCGCAGGGTTTCCGTCGATGGGGCGGTGGCGGGTGTGGGAGGCGGGGGAGTGGCGGTGCGCAGGAGCGGCGCGGCGCTGGAGTTGGGAGTAATGGTAGGCAGCCGGCTTGACCCGTCGCATTCTATGTTCCAGGCGCTGGTTGCTGGTGCCTACAATCAAAGTTGATTTTGCCACAATGTATTTAACAAGTGATGTGCTTCAGCCACCAGATGGTTTCATGCGAACCAACTACTACCGACCAACGACCCACCCACTAAGTTGTAGCTTGCTAGCTTGGAGACGTTTATTCTGACCAGATTCATTGTTGACCAGAATATGTCCAAAGGTATGTCTTTGACAGCGATTTTATAAGTCACTACGGCTTCCCTATAATTTGGTAGTTTAAACTGACTGATCAAGCATCAGGTCATTTACGGTTAGAAACAAAAATATCGTAAAGAAACTAAATACCTAGGCTTGTTATAGCATCTACATAGAGCACACTAAAAGTTTTGCACTTCTAGCTAATCGGAACTATTTGAATTTCGAATGTTATATTTTGCAACCTTCTTAGTATCTAATAAAAAAAAATTGCCGAGAAATCATTTGGCAATTGTTTTTTTATCACACATCAAAGTGTAGAACTTGTACGCAACGAAAATGGAATTAAGTCGAATTTCATTGATTTTAGAGCGATGATTTTTTATGATGCTTTTGGGAGAGAAGCACCTTGTTTGAGCCCCGTGAGGCGATGGTTTGCTGAATTTGAGAGAGTTCGGGTTTCCTGACATGACGAATTTCGTAAAGGGCGGCCTTCAACTGCCGTCAACGAAAATAATGTGGCTACTGTTAAGCGGCTAATTGAAGAAAACCCGCGGATTACCTATGAGACAATTCGAGGACTATTGGGGATTGGTCTGGCCCAAATTCAGAAAATTTTACACGAAGAATTAAAAGTTCGGAAACTTTGTTGTCGTTGGATCTCATGAACTAACAACGGAGCAGAAGCGGGCTCGCGTGGAATGGTGCTCACAGATACTACTGAAGTACGACCACGGACATTCTAATGCTGTTTATGACATTGTCACAGGAGACGAAACGTGGATTTATTGTTTTGAACCCGAAAAAAACAGCAATCTTGTGAATGGGTGTTTGAAAATGAGAACAGACCAACAAAAGTGAGGCACGCGAGAAACGTTGGTAAAAAAATGATGAACATGATGTTTTTTTCTCAGCTACGGGTCCCATCTGCACAATTTCACTTGAAGATCAAAAGAGTGTTAATGCCGAGTGGTATTCTACGATTTGTTTACCCAGGGTGTTAGAAAAATTCGCGAAAGACAACCAAAAAGCCGCGTTCTCCTACATCATGACAACGCTTCTTCACACACGGCCAACAAAACAAAGTCATTTTTAGTTTCCGAAAAAGTACAACTCGTCACCCATCCTGCACATAGCCCCGACCTAGCACCCTGTGATTTCTGTATTTTCCCCAAAATCAAAGATTTGATGAGAGGTTTCACTTTTACCAACTCCGAAGAGGCAGTGATAGCGTTCAATCAGCACGTAGAAAACAGGACTTCAGGTCTGTGGTCCTCCTGTTTTAAAAAATGGTTTGATCGCATAAAAAATATTTAAAATGTAAATATTTTGAAAAGCAATAAACATACAATTTTGGTTATAACATGTTGTTTTTTTAAGTTACGCAAAACTTTTAGTGTGACCTACGTATATAGTAGCACTAATAAAAGCGTAGTAAGTGGAAGAGTATCAACAGTAATGTACATACTTGCTAGTATATTCTACACTATTAACTAATCTAATAAGTACCTTTATCAAACCGCGTATTGCTTACCTTATCCAGCCTAGGAGGTGGTGTATCAAAATCTACAGTAGCTGGCAAAACTCTCGTTACCGCCAGTCTGTCGAACTCCCCGCGGGCTATCGTATCACAAGAGTCGCCTAGGAACCCATTCCTAGAGTCATAGCTCTCCCCCATGCCAGCCATCTGGGTAGAGTCCAAGCTTTTATTACAACTCCACGTTTCATCGATATATTTAAGAGTATTTATTTGAGGATCAGCATCTATCAGTTGCAGTCTAGATTTGTTTGGTGGGCTGAGGCTGCGTGAGAGAATACTGCAGTCGTCCATAGTGGCCAGAAGGGCTCGATTCCTAGCATTCATCTCTCGGACACCGATAGATATCTTGTCGGCATCACTGAGTGTGACCATTTCGGCGGCTTCAGCTATCGCTTCGAGGACTTTTCCGTCCTCAGATAGAAGCGATGTGGGACGCTGAGGTACACTTGTTTTATTTGAATGTGTTGGTGTGTCAGCTGGCGTTGTTTCTGTAAATAAAAATAAAGAAAGGGTAATTTAAAGTCACGTGGAATTCAATTTACACAAACAAAATTAAAGTAAACATTTTTTTTATAAGATATAATGAAATGCGAAATAAATATTGATTATATAGGTATATGGCGTCAATGCGTGGAGTCAATCTCCATAACGGATAAAAGAATTCGACTAACAGAGTGAAAAACTACCTTCTCAGGAACTTACCATTAGATAGACCTAAAGTAAAATTGACAGGAGGCGCAACGACTTTGCGGCTGTAGTGAGGGACTAGGAAGGCTCTGACAAGTCCGGCCACCAACACGCCAAAGGTCAACGAGCCTACCAGAGCTACCCACAAAGGAATTTTATCCATGGCTAACACTGAAATCAGATAAACACACATCTTGATTAACACGATCTAGTTTCAAAGAATATTCGTTTTATCAGATAATGATGTTTATGGATGAACCATTCTAGTTTATATTGGATTTCCACCAGCCTAGATTCGGGGAAATCGGGAACCGTCATTAATTCCTATCGGCCACCTATTGTAACTGTATTTCGTAACCAGTTACAAAAGAAAAATATATTTCTTTTGTCTTGTAACCAGTTAAAAGCTAGTAAATATATCAATAGACTTAGATATATTTTTAAATAGTTACCATCAAACAATTTCTGTTCCTATCTTATAGTGAAGTTACCAAAAATTCTCTTAAATTTTCTGTATTGTGATATTCTGCCTGCGGTTCTATACTTTTTAGCTGACTTTTAAAAGATGAACATACATATAATACATAACATTTAAGTACATACACTTAGGGCCATCGTGGACTACACTGACGACGTTAACTGCAATGGTTGCGCCGTAAAAGAACGGCAATGCTTTAAGTCCTGCCGTCAGTGGTTGCTTGGCTCGGAGAATGAACCTGCGCACCAACCAGTACAAAGTAGCTGATACCGTGCCACTCATCAATGGTGATATAAACCACGATAACACTGCAACAAAAATTAACATGGCACTAAAAACACAAAGCCATTGAAGAAGTAAATTTCAACTCTGTAAGGTAAGATCACAAAGCTATTGAGGAAGGAGCTTTTGCACAAGAAAAAAGTTTTTCGGTAATAAAATTTTCGTCATAATCTTGAACGTCTAAGGGCCGATTTCACCAACATTGTTCTTAAACAAGAGTAACTAATCTAATCTATATTGTCATCCTAGAAACAGAGCCCTTGTACCGGAATTTACGTGGATCTGCCCTAATCCGAATGTTTTTAGGAGTGTTGTTTTTGAGATGTCGAAATAAATGACGAATCTTTTCTTCTTTTTACGAAATTCTAAATGAAACGAAAATGTTTCAACTCACCGGTTTTGAGTGAGTACATTTAAAAAATAGCATTCTCGATCTTTCTTGCTTATGTTATCACATCGATTGTAAATTAATTCAGAATTCGGGTAAAAGTCCAATCACTGGACTCACAATGCACGCAAGGCGGTCTCAACTTGAGGTAACTAACAATATACAGCATGTTTGCTCACCAATCGCTCCAAGAGTCGACCAACGAACTCCCTCTGGGCCCTTTGCAGTCAAGGTAAATCCAACTGTGGCGCCCACCACGGAATGTGTTCCTGATACAGGAAGTCGCAGTGCTGTGGCCAGGATCAGCCAGGCCGCGCCTGCGATCAGCGCGGCCAAGCAACCTGCAGCTAGCAAGCGCTCTCCGTCTCCAGCATATAACGACACATCGAGTATTCCTTTGCGCATAGTGTCAGATACCTTGTAGCCTAAAAAATAAAGTTAAAAAAATATATGTTCCAAAACAATAACAAGTACTTACGGAATTAAAAAGTTCAAAATGAAATAAGCAAGTTTAAATTAGTATCAAGATGTATAATTTTTATGAATGGTCCAATAAAGAGTATATTTTCTATCTACTTATTTATTATGTAAGTTGTCAGTACTTTTCCTTCAATACTTACCGATTAAAACAGCACCTGCGATTTCAAATATTGTGGCGAGAATACACGCTTGTGTTAACGTCAATACTTTGGAGCCCACACTGGTCCCAAAAGAATTGGCGACATCGTTAGCTCCGATACCAAACGCTAAGATGAAAGCCACAATGAATCCACACACCACCAGCCACAACAGATCATCAGAGTAGGGTTCCATTTTATTTTTATTTTAATATCTCATTTTTGAAAATCCAATAATCAACTTCGAAATTAGAATAGCACCTATCCAAGATTCTTTTATTTTTTCTATTTTTTACTAATATCCCATCCTAAGCTTCGCTTAATATTCTCAACACTTTATAACAGTAACCGTTTTTTCTTATACAGAAAACAGGCTTCTTTCCGCTCCATATAAAAATAACTACTATGGCAAGATTATAGAGTAAGTAAAATATCTAAATATAACATCCCAATTCCAAAACTTAATTATCGTTACAAGTTTTGTTTAGTAATAAATAAGTGTAATTCTTGAATTACTTGTTTTGCGTCACAATGTTTGATGTTTAAATATTTTTTTGAGGAGGTGATGAGGTTTTGATAATTTTGACTTCATCATTTCTGGAATAAAAGAAAAAAACAGTAAATACCAAATTATCATAATAAATTCTTATGAGAATCGATTTTAATATAAAGTTTTTCTATTTTATAAAGTAAGTATTTAAATTAGCCGGGCCACATGGTAGCCAAAAAAATATTGATTTCCTGCCGCCATTAACTAAGGTTTCGCGGGTAAATCGGTTAAGGGTTAAAGTTATGTCCTCCTATCTACTTGATACTGTTATAAGGTCAAGTAAGAATATTCGTCAACCTAATCATTAACGATACTTGCGTCATGCTTTCTTCAATAGATCGTCATCGTGGAGTATTTTTATACTCATTAAAATGTCGTACTTTAAACACTGCGTTAGTCTTGGTAGCGAATTTATACAAAACACTTTTCGGTAAAGCTCATTGTCTACTCACTTTGAAGAATAATAGGATTTTATGGTCCTAATTTGTAGGTCACAAAATCACAAGGTATCTGTCCCTTGAATGCTCAGCTGTAGACTGAAGTTGATGAGGGTCACCGTCAAGGAACGGAACCGTCTGAATAGAGCATGCGCAATAGGCACCCCGCTCCTTCAACCCTCACATTGTGTAGTCGAGCACAATAAAAATGTTTGTACGTTTGCAAATGAACCCCTGACTACTTGTATAACCGGCTTTATAAAAGTGATGCTCCTGTATAGCCATAATTTGCGTACTATACGTATTTCCATCAATCCTTAGGTATAACTTCAGAATGACTTTTTAAACGCCAGCCAATTTTTTTTACTTTCAATTAAAATAATTTCAACCCCCTGCCTGTTGGATACATATTCTGTCAGCTGATCACTACTTTTGTAAATGAGGCGATATTTTTTATCTTGAACTTATTTTTTTATTGAAAGTAATATAGATTGATTGGTGTTTATAAAGTTACCCTGTATACGTATGTACACGTATGAGGTTAGGTAAGATAGATACATCGTTAGGCTGTTTCAAATGCCTTTTAGCCTAAAAAATCTCAGAATCTTTGGTCATATTCCTGTTCGGCCCAAGGATAGAACGCAGTCGATCTTTGGATTTTGGAAGTCTACAACAGATACATTTTTACTTCACGCCTCTTATAGGGGTAGGCAGAGACTAAATAAAATTCAAAATACTTACTGATTAACATGAAATTTGGACAGTGTTCTTTGTAAAGTGTGCTCAAGTGTTGATTGTTTTCTGTACCTACTTGTTGTGTTCTTATGATATTTAGATAATAGGATCTTGATTTAGTTCATATAATGATAGCTAGTTGTACTTTTTTTAGGTTATGGACATACCAAATGTTTAAAGATACTATTAAAATTCTATGGATGTTTCGTTACAAAAAGAAGGTATCTTATATATATATTCAAGTTCCTAAATATAAATGTGCGCCTAATTCTTGTATAGATATATTATAATTGTAACAAATAGAAAGACTGATTATAAAATAAAATACTTTGATGTCAATATAATGGATTTTTCATACCAGTAACAATTTTTTATTCAATTATCAAGATTTAGTTTTAGTGACATGGTAGAAGTTATTTTCATAATGAATATGTAATTTTTTTGCATTTGTTGTATGCTTAGTCAGAATAACATTTTATGCCCATACTTAGCATAATTACATTTTAATTAAGTCACTATTTTCCAATTTAAAAAAAACGGGTGTGTTTACACCCGTTGTCCGTTGTAGTCATAATAGTACAAAGAATCTTTGTTGCCTTTGAGGGTTAGTAATCATTTATGATATATTTATATTTATAGTTCTTCTAAATGAAATTAAGAGAAAGGTACTTATTTTTTTTAATAACTAGGTCTAGTATTAAAGCAAGATTGATGTGTAGTAAACGGTCTTTCTCCCGGCAAAGCATTCTCGTGCTAATTTTCGTCCAGTTTTTCATTTTTATATTAAATGCTATATTAAGCAGAAAATAAATTGATATATTTGACCCACAAATTTATCAAATAATTTTAGAGATACCTGATCTAACATATTATTTGGGTGTGACGCAAATTAGATTCAGTGACAAAAATTAGTATTTTTCTTTTTATGAAAACTAATAGTTTCGCGAATCTTGATATATTTGACTTCAAAGGGGGCAAAATATAGTAATAACTTGTATAATTACTTGCTTCTGAACCTAAAAAACTCTTTAATAAAAATTAAGTAGGTGAGGTACCTTACCTTATACGTCGTTTTCGGTACATCTATTTATGTATATATATGCGAAAATTCACCTAAATTGGTCCAGGAAATGAAGTGTGATAAAGTAACAAACAATTGCCATTATTATATTAGTTAGAAAGATCATATAAATAATAATCACAATGGATCCATAATCGTTTTTATTAAATCTGTTTTTTTATATTAATTTTTCTACCCAGCGTTATAATCGGTATGATAAAGGGGTGCTAATAATAAACTGCCAGATCGGGCAACAACTAGAACAATATCTACTTATAAATGAGGATTTTAGTTATTTAAAAGTAATTTTAAACATTATTTTACCTGATAAATGAGACCTATGCAATTTTTGGAGCACGGCTGGAGCGATGGTGTTACGCTCGACCGCCGCAAAGGGAATTACTTCCCGCCAGGCGTGGTGTTATGCCTGGAGAACCGAGGCTCCGACGTTGTTCTGTCGGAGGTTGTATATATGCTCCAATTTCTTAGAAACTCCAATTGCGCGATTTTCCGAGCTGATTGGACGTCTTGTTTGGGAATTTCGAATTAGTCTCTTTAGCGCCATCTGTTTCGTTGTGTTGTAACTATTTACTGTGCGATTGTGTCGCCACACATTGATTCGTAATTAGTATTTGAGATCAAACAATCATATCTTAAATGATTGATAAATCACCAAATTATTTGTTATTGTTACATTGAAAATCCTCAAAAAATATTTTGAACTCAATAATCTTTACAATTTGAAATACTTACTATAAAATATAAATTAAATTATTACAACGTAATAGATAGAACACATTGTCAAAAATCTATGGCTTAATATCCCAAACGACTTTTAATTTTGTCGTGGTTGAAATTCATATGTCAAAGTCATGTCTAGTCTAATGAGTAAGTAGTTATAATAAATTGGTTTGTTATTTACAAACGCGGTTATGGAAATTGTTCCATTGGCTGTTATTGAATTATCGTAGCTATTGTGGTTTATGAGTAATTATCGAAAAAGTGGGTTATTTGTCACGTTGGTGAAATCGGTGGTCTTTTATGTCCACCGATGTGACAATTTTTTACAGATGTGATCAGAAAAATTGAATCCGTGGCTTATTTCTCCAATCGGTGCTTCAATTATGGTTTGATGCCCATTTTTATCACTTCGGTGAATTGGTAAATCATATCGGTAAAACAATTTATCACGTCGGTGACTAGTTTTATTATATCCGAGGATTAGGTACGTGTAAAACATAAAATATTTAGGTAGTTATCTATGTTTAAATTCACAAAAGTGAAAACCCCCCTAAATTATATCTACATTACATGTTTTGAAACAGTTTAGATTAAGAAATAATTTATTTAGGGAAGATTTATCTAGGGAAGGATACATATTAAAAATAAGTAGGTACTTATTTCTAAAGATTTTTTCTAGGACACCCATGGCAGGAACTGCCTAACTGTAAAAAAAAGAAGCAAAGTGGCGCACAGAAAAATAATAATAAACATCTAATTAGAACTATTTTTTAACACATACATACATTGCGTCTGTATTATATATTTTAAAAAGCAAATTTATTTAAAAATAGAACTCAAGTTGTCGTGGCAACACTGCAACACTGGTTGCCGTTCCCTGTTAGAAGTAAGAAGAAAGAACCATTGTTCCTGCCTGCGGGGACTGGTGCGCGGGAGGCGACTGGCTTCTCTACGTATCAGCAATTAGGGTCGGCATTCGGGATTCGTAGGACGTACTTCGTTGCGCTCTTATTTTGTATTGTCGTGTCGGTTATGGTGTCATTAAAAATATTTGTAGAAAATTCGCGTTTTTTCATTTCACTTCTATTCTCCTATTCCGTGGTGTACCAACCACATGGAACTAACGATCAATCAGAATCTAGCATTTCTTGGTCTGTACGGAAGCACGTTCTTGCACGTTTCAGTTAGTATTCGCGAAGCGGTGACGCCATTTTGAGCCCGCTAAATAAATTAGTTAATTATGTGTGGAGTGAGAGATTGCTGCCATCACACCTGAACAGGATTGTCAGCTAAGTGTCTTAGGATAGATTATATATTATTCACAGCCTATTAGAATTATGCTGAAATTATGTCGGGGCAACATGGGGAGCTGATGGTTCCCGGGGTACCCCTTTCCAAGTTATCAGGGGTTGTGAGACGTTAGTGCTAATGAAAGTTAGCTCTCAATGTACCTTACCTTAAGGTGAATGATTATGATTTCGTAAGTCCATGGCAAAATTACTGTTACCCAGACCCCGGGGCATGGTGATAAGCTGGTTCCACTGGTTAGCCAGTGCAACGCAGTTGTGATGAGAGTGGCAATTAAATTGATAATTGGTTCTCGCGGCGTTCCCACTACAGTGGTTGACCGCGCGGGACAGATTGTTGATTGGGGTTTCACGCTTATCTTGGGGCATCGAATGGCCCAGCTGATGTATATGTTGAAATATCATGCCGCGTGCGGCATAAAGGAACGACACCGGTAACTGGAATTATTAGTGTTATTATAGCGATTTACCTACATTACACAGGTCAGATCCTGAGACACTTATTGATTCAGTTGAATCATAAATGTATTTATCTCAACAGGGAACAAGACGAAATCCACTAACCTGACAGTCGAGCCCTAACCGTGAGAGACACTGGCAGCGGATCGCACCCCACAGGGTATGAGTCGCGATCCTTTACCATTCGCATCAGTAAATTCAGTAGTTAATAATTGGCTAGTAAACTTTTTCATGAAAATGTCTTATTCGTAAACCATTTCGAGGAATAGGCTTAGGGAACAGATTACATTAATCAGATCTTTAGATAAACAAGTATTTTTTAAGAAAATCGCAGAAAACCCAATGACTTTCATTTTTTAGCAAGGTTGACGTATGACGTAGCCGGATAACTTCCGGCTATTCACATTTAATTTTTTAGGTTGGCAGCACAGCGTAGTGAATAAATATTTTTTGTTTGGTAGCGCTAATTATGGGCTTCACGTTGTCACCCATGTCAAATGTCATCTCTGTTCAAGTAAACATAACCCATAAATAACCTAATTACATCTTCATTACATTCATTCATACATTATAATGAAGAATCGGTGTCTAATTATTGAAAAATCAGATGTCAACGGATGAAGATACGGCAGTAAAGTCCAATAAACAGGCCAATATGCAATAGATACGAGAAATGGGGTAGGTACCTAAATATTTGGCGATTGTAAACAAACAAGAAACAAACTCGCGGCTCAGGTCCATCCTGACTTTGACATTTGACACTGACATATATATTTTTTAATACCTTAGTAATTTTTGCTTTCTTGCAGTTCGAAATGGCCATTTTAGCTGCGTGACGTCATCACTATAAAATTTTTAAAATTAAATAACAAAATAAATATAATTTTAAGAATTTTTTCGTTTAAATTGTATCTCCAAAATAGTCTATTCTATCAATAAAATATATAAAATACACAATTTATTTTTTAGTTGACTAGCCAATTGTGTACAACATTCAGTGTTTTCGCCACTTATACCATGCAATAAGCGAAGCAGATTAATACATATATGTATATACAGGCATTATAATAGAAGTTGGCGACACAAGTAGCCAGGTTGCTATACTTATGTTCCAGTCATTTTACTACGACGATCCCATGGAGTAGTGCTCCGTGGATGGTCCCGAGTTTTTCTTTGCAACGATGGAAACAACAGCAAATATTTGCGTGCTATGATATTTTATTATTTTAAATTTGGTATAACTAAAAACTTAGCCTTTAACGATTGCAATCAACGTAAGGGGGTGAGCAGTTTTAAAATGGTTTAATGGGTTTAAAAGGGGTGAAACAAACCTCGAAGATGACCATAAAAGTGGTCGCTCACAAACACTGCAGAAAACGTGTGGGCTACTAGAATGATCGTGCGAGAAGATCCACGATTTACTAACTCATCGAGAAGATTCTTGGCGTTAGTTCGGGGGGCGTTTACATTATTTTGCATCAGCATCTTGGAGTGAGGAAGCTTTGTTGTCGTTGGATCCCGCGATTGCTCTGAGACACTGAAAAACAGTCCCGTGTGAATTGGTGTCGCGAAATGCGTCTACAATTTACAAACGAAAAGTCTAAACGTGTTTTGGAAATCATCACAGGCGGCGATAGGTGGATTTATCAATATGATCCGGGAAATAAGAGACAGTAGTCATTATGGGACTTTTTTGAGAAGGGAAGTTGCCTAAAAAACTGCAAAGACATCGTAACGTTGGTGAAAAAATGGTGGTTAGTTAGGAATCCGGTGTTCTGTAGGGTACTATCCACCGTACAGCACTGATTTAGCCTGTGATTTCTTTTTGTTCCCGAAAATCAACAAAAAAAATAAAAAGGAACTTTTTTTCGTTGCCGAAGAGGTCATGGCCGCCTACGAAATCGCAATTTCTGACGAGATGAGTGCTACTTTGACTAAAAGAACGCCAGGCTTTAAAACACTTTTGCTAATCGCAATTTCGGACCTATCGGATCAATTCTATTTGCAGACCTCCATGTTCACTCTCTGTTTGATGTAAATGCAATGTTTGTTAAGGAAAATCATTCTGTCAAGGTTAATAAATAGATACAGTGTATCAGGGCAACCACTGACACCAAGGTGTTCAGGACCGATTGAGCATTTAACCATCTCGATATGATGATGATTAAGCTGGAAAACACGCTTGGATGATCATGATAACATCATTAAATAGTGTAAAATCTAATTTTCTTTACTAAAGCGGTAAAGAAAATTGGGGTACCTATGTAAATTAGGGACACGAAGTAAACGAAATAGAATTTTTCTAAATACCATAAAACTTATAAAGAATTGTTTGATACTGAAACGTTAGTATTGCTTTCTACATCATGTGTCAAAATTGGCCATTTTTTTAACAAGTACATTAGAAAAAAAAGTTAAGTAAACAATCGCAAATTAGACTTGAAGAGGTCAAGCTACATCAATTGGCTAGTCAACTAAAAAATAAATTGTGTATATTATATATTTTATTGATAGAATAGACTATTTCGGAGATACAATTTAAACGAAAAAAATCTTAAAATTATATTTATTTTGTTATATAATTTTAAAGATTTTATAGTGATGACGTCACGCAGCTATAATGGCCATTTCGAACTGCAAGAAAGCAAAAATTACTCAGGTATTAAAAAATATATATGTCAGTGTCAAATGTCAAAGTCAAGATGGACCGCGAGCCGCGAGTTGGTTTCTTGTTTGTTTACAATCGCCAAATATTTAGGTACCTCATTCATTTCTCTTAACTATTGCATATTGGCCTGTTTATTGGACTTTACTGCAGTCTCTTCATCCGTTTACATCTGATTTTTCAATAATTGGACACCGCTTCTAAATTATAATGTATGAATGAATGTAATTAGGTTATGTTTACTTGAACAGAGATGACATTTGACATGGGTGACAAGTACGTGAAGCGCTTAGTTAGCGCTACCAAACAAAAAATATTTATTCACTACGCTGTGCTGCCAACCTAAAAAATTAAATGTGAATAGCCGGAAGTTATCCGGCTACGTCATACGTCAACCTTGCTAAAAAATGAAAGTCATTGGGTTTTCTGCGATTTTCTTAAAAAATACTTGCTTATCTAAAGATCTGATTAATGTAATCTGTTCCCTAAGCCTATTCCTCGAAATGGTTTACGAATTAGACATTTTCATGAAAAAGTTTACTAGCCAATTAGGTAATGGATGCATAATAGTTATAAGGAAAGCACAGTGGACAACTTCCGGGTGATATGATTTGTATATATTATATATATACTGTTTGTTTTATATAATTGCTATATTTAATTAATTTTGTTTTAAACCTAGCTCTGGCAAGATGACTAATTTTTGATTATATGTCTATCAAATAAGATTCTTTAAAAATATTGGGCACGTATTTTTTTTCTTTTTTCATATAGGTACTCAAAGAACTACCAAAATATGTGGATTTGAAATGAGGCGTGACGCGTCTACTCGTAGGTAATTTTTATATCTAGTTGCGACGTTTTCAATAACACTCTCAAATTTTAACGCGATTTAAGTAAGTAATTTTCCGTTAATTTCTGAAAACTAAAAATACGTGTCTAATATTTTTGCATTATATGAATAGAATTTCGTTTTCTAGACCCAGGAATCATGCCAGGAAGGTAATATTTTTACGAGTGATACCGTGTATGCATGTTTGAAAGTATTAATTATGTTTGTTTGTCCATTATATTGGGTGATAGCCTGTGGCTTACGGCTTGATCGATTTTAAAGTATGAGGAGTCATTAGATTCATCTTCTTCCCCGGGATATATACTTACGCAAAAAAATGGCATAACTTTTTACGGCGAGCTGTAAACTGTAACTGAGACTTTCCACTTAAAACAAAAGTTCCAAAAGTAGAAAATACTAATTTTATTTAATTATTATACGAAATGTCTCAATTATATACTATTAATTGAGAACGATATATTTGATCACGTATAAATAAATAAAATTAAAAAAAAAACAAATTACATACAAATCAAGTCTAAATGTGATCGATTAAAATTTGGTTTTTATGAAACTCACTAGCTGGTACATGCCTATGTCACCAGCGGATAATGTAGCTTCCGTAGGTGAAAGAATTTTCAAAATCGACCCAGTAGCTTTTGAGTTTATCCATTGCAAACAAATAAATAATCAAAGTTTTCCTCTTTATAATATTAGTATAGAAGCATTAGTTTTATAGTTTAGCTATGCATGTAACATGAGTGCTAATTGTGAAAGTGTGACCCACACAAAATCGGTGAGTCGAATAATTTTTGGTTCGATAACGAATGATTGTTCGACAATGTCACACATTTCAAAATTAGGCTCCTGTGTTTTTAAACAAACTCTTCAGCTTTATATCTAATATTAATATAAAAGTATAGATATTACCATGGGATATTACATACACCCAGAATATATCCATTTTTACCCGTCTGTGCCAGACGGAGGCGTGCTGGGCGCTGCCTTCGCTGCTCATATGTTCCTGGGTACTATCGTACCCAGTCGCAAAAACCCATAGATTGTCCGTGGGTACTATGGGTATAACCCAATCGTTAAAATACATACATAAACAACACTTTAAAATAGCGCAATACGGGATGTAAGGCCAAGTTTCGCTTTGGATACCACCTGTTAAAGCACGTAACTTTATTTGCTACTGGCTAAATACGTCTAGTAAAAGCCACGAAATAACCACAAAAAAAACTAAGTATGTCAGCAACGTTAATTATGTAGGTACCATACTTTATTAACATTGTCAAAGTCAATCTGCCACCATGGTCCATGGTCTGGTTGGTCAGTCAATGTTCTTGACTTGACAAGTCAACTTCAAATCAAACAAATCTAAAATAATATTCCTTCATAAATTTTTACATCATTTCAATGTCTGATTTATTTTAATTGAATAAACACAGGAATGAAAATATTTGTGTAATGTGGGTACAATACAGATTATATATCTAAATTAACATGTTCTTTAGAAATGTATGGACCGCTGCCGAACTAACGAATAATTGGTATGTTTATTTACATTTTGTTAGGTAATATTTTTTTTATTTTTGTTTGAGAATTCGTATTTAATGCTAAGAACTCGCTTTTATTTTATTATAGTAAATCTTTACTGCTACAACAGAGCCGAAGTCCTACAGGTTATGCTCGGATTCAGGCGCGCAATGCTTTCAACAACTCGCGGCGCGGCAAAAGACCTATTGATCCTGAACCATTGGAAAATATTCAGATAGAATCGGGACCTCTCCACATAAAAGGACTCCTAAGACCTCTCTTTTTTACCGTAGGGGTATGATACTAGAAACTATATTTTCATAACATTTTAGTGGGATCACATCATCATTTAAGGTTACATGTTGTTATTTGTTTGTTTTTAGAATATAGTATTTTTATTTTACATGTGAATGGTTGGTCCCAGCTGCCACAAATGAAATACCATCAGTGTACAGTAATCTTACCTAGTAGTAACAAAGTATAATATTTAATCTGTTTATTATTATTACTTTGTATAAAATTTTCCAGGTGTCTGATTACCTGTGTAACTTGGGAATATGATTATCTTTTTGCTCATAATACTATACATAACAAGTTTTATGCATATTTGAATATTATCTTATATTTGACATGCATATATTTTTCAGGTCTCTACTGTCAGTCTGCTTGGCTGTGTGATTTGGGAATATGAGTCTCTTCGTGCTCACACTACTACACTGCTCCAGCGACCAGGATCCTGGTTGAATGCTCAGCAGAAAAAAATTTTTGCACAGTTTGTAAGATTCAAACTTTTGTTTCACAACCTTAGAATGTTGTTCTCCTGAAGTGTCCCAATTGTCTAGATTCCTGCACAGTTGAGGATCTTGGAGCTGCCAGTGTTGCCATGTATTCGTCTAACTTTATATAAGACATCATAGCCATTTCGACTTGAGAAGAAGAATATTGATAAGAATTAAATCCTTATGTAACTTATTGAATGTGAATGTAGGTACTTAACTTACTAACTAAAGTCTTCGCCTACTTACATTTGATTTTGTTCAGTTACAGAGAGTATATTACTATACAAATATTCAATTGCCCTACATGTAAATGTGCCAACTTTCGTGAGTTACTCCTTGGCACTCTCATACAAAATCATTGTTACGCCATCTATTGAAAACATGAAATATTCTCTTTTTTAATTTGTGGTAGAATGTTGAAACAACAAAATTATCTATTAACAGGTAAAACAAGTTATGTCTACACTAATATTATAAAAAGGAAAGATTTGTATTTTTGTGTGTATGTTGGTAATGAATAAACTCAAAAACTACTGTTCAAAAATTCTTTCACCATTGGCAAGCTACATTCACCCTGAGTAACATAGGCTGTATACCACAGGTGGAGCTGCGGGAAACAGCTAGTATTTTACAATTTTTTGCTAGGCAATTCAGAGGTTTAGTTACAGATTGGTATATCAATAGTTTTGTGCCAAGTGCTTCTGAAATCATATGGCCTGAGGTGGGGTAACACTAAGTAGTAATAATACAAATATTTTATAATTATAAGCTTGAAAAATTAATCCTGCTTATGTATACAACTTCCTATGTTCATATATAAAACTTTTTTCTCATAGAAACCTGAGCCAGGTCCGATCCAAAAGTGGTGGCGTTCGCTAAAAGATAGTGAGAAGGTGTTCTACCCAATACTGGCGGCAAATGTTCTCGTATTTGGTGCTTGGCGGGTGCGCACACTTCAGCCTTACATGGTGAAGTACTTCTGCTCAAACCCTTCTGGCAGTAAGTTTGAAAACAAGATTTTTTTTCCGAATTTGCATACAAATCCTGTTAGCTGATCACTAGATTTGTATGAGAGGTCAAAACAATTTTTTCAGCTTTCACTTTCACATATTTTTTTAATATGAGTGGTTTAGTTTACTAATGTAAAAAGGCTAGTGTTTAAAAAGTCAACCTATATAACTGTTTCATTAACTCTGCTTATAAAATAACCATTAATCAAATATATATTTGACTTTTACCTTTTCAGGTGCAATTTGTCTGCCAATGGTCCTGTCCACATTCAGCCACTATTCACCCCTTCATTTAATGGCCAACATGTACGTCCTCTACAGTTTTATGCCAGGTAGAACATAATTTTATCTGTATATGCTTCTTTAAAAAATACTGCTATTTCTATTTTATACCTCTAATATCTTAGCGCCTCTCCGGTCGCATTGCCTCGGAGCCCAGGGTCCACTTTTCTACCTTTTCCATTTCGCTCTTAAACTAACCATCAATCGTGTGTACTTGCCTTCTTGGAGGGATGGGTGTCACCCTTCTTGTGACTGATTATATCAGCCCATACTCTTGGGAATCACATGGAAAATTCTAAAAATATATCTAATACCTCTTCAACTATAACCAATTTCATACAGCAAACATATCCTAGCATGTTCGAAAGAATTAGAAGCAACTCGTTAGGTGCAATACCTAAGGAAATCCAAAACCACATAGAAAAACAGCCAATACCAAGTAGTATGGAAGACTTGAATATAGACGGAATGGCAACAAAACAAAATACCTGCTAGTAGGAAGAAAAGAAACCAGCCCCATACAAAACGAATCGAACAAAAAACACAAGAATACATACTCTACTGAGATACCCATTCATAACAGCTTTTATCTTCTAGACGACGAAACACCGACGGAACCCAACACAAAAGCCAAAGAATATATAATATACTGAAACCAGAACCCATATTTGTTACAGGTGTGCTCATGCTTAATGTAGCCTCTCTAAAAGAAAGATTAAATAAGCTAATGGAAGCTAACCGTTATACTATGACTACATAATTACATCACCTAACAGAAAAATAATAAAGATATTTTCAACGTAAAATATTTGAACCAAATGAAGATCACATTTGAAGCTCCCTATAAAAAGAAGGAAATTATTCAATGCAAAAGGTGCCAAAGATTTGGGCACTCTAAAAACCAGTGCTACAGACCTTTCTGTTGTGTCAAGTGTAGAAATGACCACCCTACAACGCAATCTACACTTCTACACTATATATTATTATAAAGAGGAAAGATGTATTTTTGTGTGTATGTTTGTAAACTCAAAAACTACTGTGCCGATTTCAAAAATGCTTTCACCATTGGAAAGCTTCATTCACCCTAAGTAACATAGGCTATATACGGTAGGTGGAGCTGCGGGAAACAGCTAGTGTATCATAAAACCAGACACAGAAACTACCTGTGCAAACTGCAATGAAAATCATCCGGCCAGCTACAAAAGCTGCAAAATCTATAAACAAATACAAGGAAAAAATTCTAAAGATTAGTCCTAAACAGACAAAAAAAACCCGTAAGGAACTCAGAACCCATCAAAACCTCTGACGTCACAGTGCATGAAACAAACCAACATAGAACCTATGCTGACTTTGCTAGGGTTAAACCACCAGTCCTTTCACCTGAAAACAAAAATGACATTAACAACATAACCAATATAATGGAGACAATGCTAGTAAAACTGCAGTGTAACAATGATAACATTGACATAATTAATGGACCGTATGGTTCAGTTAGTCAACAACCTGGTAAAAAAATGATCTGCAACCTCCGAGTGGTAACTTGGAACGCTAACGCAACGGCTTGACGGACAGACGTCAAGAATTCGAATCTTTTCTAGAGACAGAAATGATTGACATAACACTCATTTCGGAAACTAGGTTTACACCAAAGGCTCATATCATAAAGCAAAAAGTTTTTTTTTTTAAATTGGTAAAACATAGTTAAATAAAAATGGTACATACGTCATATTATGCTTCTATAATATAAATATATACGAAACAATACATACAGCAAACAAGACGTCGATGAAACGTGTTGGGTCAAGTGAGATTCGGCAATGTCAATTTCAGATAACTGATCGGTTCCCGGTTCATGGATGCTATTACTAGGGGAACCGATCAGTTATCTGAAATTGACTTTGCCGAGCATATAAGTAACTAATATAAATTATTTCTATTCCTAGCCGCTGTGGCGTCATTAGGAAAGGAGCAGTTCGTGGCCATGTATTTGAGCGCTGGTGTTATCAGCAGTTTTGCCAGCTTCCTCTACAAGGTCGTCGCCAATCAGCCTGGCCTTAGTCTCGGAGCAGTAAGACTATTTTCATTACTTCCTCATCATATATCTACATACATACCATCACGCCCTTTTCCCGTAGGGGTAGGCAGGGACTACAGATTTCCATTTGCTACGATCCTTACTCGCTTCTTCTACGCTCATCTCTCGTATATGTAGGTTCTCTACATCAGCATCAGTGTACAGTGTCGATAGACCATATTATAACTCAAAATATCTAGCAGTTATCCTAGTTTTTGCATCTTAAGCATTATGCTTTTTACAATCCTCTCAAAAGCGATGTCACAGTTTTTATCCTTCAGACTAACTGCTTAAGGCATGATATTCGGCATAATTTTTATGACCGGTCACCTGCTTAACGTCAATCCTCTTGTAGATTATGTATGTGTTCTTCAAATGCAATACTTACAAAAAAGACTGATTATTCGAAATTTGTGGCTCGAAACAACTCCACTTGAAGTATTCCCTTCGTCCACTGCGATACCTCGAAAATTTGTGCCACTGGCCTCTTCCTTTTTTTGAATAGTAATGGAAGTGATCTAATATTTAAGATGAATATTAGGTCCTTACATATGAAATTGGCGTTTTGTATGGGAGGAACAAAATGTCGAATATTTTTTAATTTCATATATTTATTTGATAGATAGCAGTTTATTTGAATTGCTACACACACCGATTTACAAAAACAAAAAGAAAGGTACAAATCTTAATATTACAAATATTTAGTTACAATGTAATGGTGTGCTGCAGCAACGCAAAAAGGCCTTAACTCAGTGACACATTTTGCGCTAAGTATTATAGCACAAAACCACTGATTTTCAGTTTTTTGCCTTTTTGAGGTTCAAGCACGTTAGTAAAATATACTTCGACTACTCATACAGGTGAAAGCTTAAGAGTGTGATGTTTGATGAAACATGTGTAAACATGTGTAATCAAAGTATGAACCATTGTTATCTATGCACTTTTGCCATCTCATAGGTAGTTCATTGATCCCTTTACTAAAAAAAAACCGATCGGACGGGAATCAATAAAATCTTCAAAGTCGGTTTGGACTGCCCCATTAGAGTTGAATTTTTACCTTGCAAGAAGTTATCCAAATATCGAAAAAAAATGGTAATCTTTTGGAGCAAGGTCCCTGGATGTCTTAGACATTCCAATTGAAGCTCTTCTAATTGGCTAGTCAACTAAATAATAAATTGTGTATATTATATATTTTATTGATAGAATAGACTATTTCCGAGATACAATTTTAACGAAAAAATTCTTAAAATTATATTTATTTTGTTATTTAATTTTAATGATTTTATAGTGATGACGTCACGCAGCTATAATGGCAATTTTCGAACTGCAAGAAAGCAAAAATTACTAAGGTATTAAAAAATATATATGTCAGTGTCAAATGTCAAAGTCAAGCCTCGAGTTGGTTTTTTGTTTGCTTACAATTGCCAAATATTTAGGTACCACATTTCTCGTATCTATTGCATATTGGCCTGTTTATTGGACTTTACTGCAGTCTCTTCATCCGTTTACATCTGATTTTTCAATAATTGGACACCGCTTCTTCATTATAATGTATGAATGAATGTAATTAGGTTATGTTTACTTGAACAGAGATGACATTTGACATGGGTGACAAGTACGTGAAGCACATAATTAGCGCTACCAAACAAAAAATATTTATTCACTACGCTGTGCTGCCAACCTAAAGAAATAAATGTGAATAGCCGGAAGTTATCCGGCTACGTCATACGTCAACCTTGCTAAAAAATGAAAGTCATTGGGTTTTCTGCGATTTTCTTAAAAAACACTTGCTTATCTAAAGATCTGATTAATGTAATCTGTTCCCTAAGCCTATTCCTCGAAATGGTTTACGAATGAGACATTTTCATGAAAAAGTTTACTAGCCAATTTGGTAGCCGTCTGTTGTGCAGTGTGTGGTCTAGCGTTGTCGTGAAGCAGCAGTGGCGTAGAGCGGCCAGCCTCGGTTGTTTAGCAGCTAGCTTAATCCATCATGGTTTGCAATTGCTGACAATAAACGTCAGCCGTGATCGTCTGGCCAGATTTGAGAAAACTGTAATGAACGACACCGGCACTAGTCCACCAAACGCTTACAAGTACCTTTTTTTTGGGTCAATTTTCGCTTGGGGCAGGATTTGGCTGGCTTGCCAGGGTCCAGCCATTGCGATGAGCGCTTCCGATTATCGTAGAGAATCCACTTTTCATCACAGGTAATGATTCGATTAAGAAACCCTTCGTTATTGTGCCGGTCAAGTAATGTAGCGCAGCAGGCGACGCGCGTTTGCCGGTTTGCAAATGGATTAAAACAGTTTTATCACTAACACCGTAGCCTGCAGCTAACTCGGACGTGGTTTGCTATGGATCCGCTTCCACAATTAGGCTATCGCCTTTAATTCTTCATTGTCAACTTGGGTTTCCGGCCGTCCACGGGGCTTGTTCTGCAGGTCGAAATTTCCAGAACCAAAAACCCACAGTTTTTTTTATTTTGCGACACGACCGCCATCCATACACATCATTAACTCTTCGAGCCGTTTCCGCAGCACTGGTGCCACGGTGGAACTCGTACTCGTAAATAACGCGATATTTCAAGTTTTCCATTTTGAAAACTGAGCGCCGCAAACAGAAAAAAAACAAATGAATGACGGTTTACGAAACATAAATACATGTGGAAATAGCTGTATAAATTTGAATTTGGAATTCCTAACCAAAGAGGAGAAATTTGTGATTAAAGTGGCCAGTACGACAAAACACCAATTTCATATGTAAGGACTTAATATCCATACTATCCATACTAATATTATAAATGCGAAAGTCTGTCTGTCTGTTACGCTTTCACGGCCAAACCGCTGAACGGAATTTGTTGAAATTTGGCATGGATATATTTTAAGACCCAGGGTCAAACATCTCATATTTCAATTTTATATCTTTAGCTTCTGTTAATTTCTTTTCAACAATATCCCCTACTCGTCTAGAAGGTCCTATTTTTATTAAGTAAGTACGTACAGAAAATAATTCCTTGTATAAATCATAAATTAATTCAGCCATAGAATTACATCAAGTATAACAGCTTACCCTTAACTATTGTTTACTTATCGTCCATCCATACACGAAGCGGCATCGCGTTACAACAATCTTCACTGCACTTCACAATTATTTATTATTACGCTTAATGATTTAGTTTTAGATTATTCAATTTTAACGCATTATTTAAAAAGTCAATAGTGTCCACCTTCTTTTATGCACAATTATTTATTTAAAGGTCCTTGAAATATATATCTTAGCGTTTTTTTTTTTTTTTTTTTTTTACTTATTTATTTATCACTGCTCTATGTCGATACTTGTATTGTATTGCACCTTACGCCTCACACCTGCTCGATTTTTTCATCCCGTCGTCCACGCCATGACCTCATCAGAAACGATTCTCTCTTATTTGCTTGTCTTATCTCATCTTGAATCCACTTTCTGTGGCATTTTTTGTAAAAATGGTGTATGACCACGCATAATCCGATCAATAATATTGTACAAATAATGATGAGCATTATATTTGTTAGGCCCATATGTTACTCCAACGTGGCTTGATTGAAAGCTCCACCTCCAGCTGCATTTTGCGCCAAAATAATTTCTTCCTTACTCTGTGATGAACCCATTATAAACTTCACGCGTTGATTTAAATGAAACAAATATTGCACTGATCATTTTAAGTTAGTATTTGCAACTGCGACGTGACAAGAGAACTCGATACTATGTCCGAACCAACACCAAATATGGCAGGGTCGCCATGTGACGTTGGGTGTTGCGGATAGGATATTGATACACCGAATGCTGTGACAACACTGATTTATTTATTATTGATCATAGTATATATCTAGTCTATCTTACCACTACAAGGTAGTGCCCATCATTGGCGATGGCGCTTGCCTGTTTAGAGCAATATCATACATTTTATATGACACTCAAGTCATGGGTAGAGAAGTGCGTGAGGAGATAGGTGGGAGATAGTGGAACATGTGATAACATCAACCATTGGGATGATTACTCTATATTATCTCATGATAATGTTGGGAATAATTACGGCAATACTGCTGAATATTTTGCCGATATGTTGCAAGTCGCAACACATACATATGGTGGACTATGCGAATTAGTAGCAGCTGGGCGAATGTTTGAAGTGGTATTTGAAGTAATATATATCGAGGAAGGTTATCGGTTTCGTTTCTCTCGGTTATTTAAAATAGGCTTCAATAAAATCGAAATTCACGCGAGTGAAGCCGCGGGTAACAGCTAGTTAATGTTATAAAAATGCATTTTTGCAGTCGGGAGCAATCATGTCAGTGCTGTCATATGTGTGCGTGCAGTACCCTGACACCAGGCTGAGCATCATCTTCTTGCCTATGTATACGTTTGCGGCTGGAACGGTGAATATCTTTTTTATACATAATAGTCTAATCATCTTTGAAATAAAACCCAATAATGGCCATTATGAGTCACATTTTGAGAACTGGATATTTTGAGAGTTGGACATTCTGAACCGAAACGGTTTCCCGCAGCTTCGCCTGCGTCAAAAAGTAGCCTATGTGTGACCTTCTTCTTCAACTACATTCATACCAAATTTCATTAAATTCTGTTCAGCGGTTTGGCCGTGAAGTATGGATATGTTGTTTCAAGTATTTGATGACTGTACTGCTTTTTGTTTTTACTTATTTTTTCTGTCTTACCTTAATATAGAAATATTTGTCATTTCAATAAATATATAAACATTACATTTGATATGATTGCATTGCCAATATTCTCCTTCAAAAAAATTTAATTACTCATGCTAATTCAAAAAATGTTTTCAGGCAATAAAAGCAATAATGTGCATGGACTTGACAGGAGTGCTACTTGGATGGAAGTTCTTCGACCATGCTGCACATCTTGGAGGTGCTTTATTTGGAATGTAAGTGTTTTCTATATATAAATATATATTATATGTATGTGTAAGCGCTATTCATTATTAGCGCTTTTAGGGTCCCTCAAACCTCATACTATGAATACCTTTTGAGGTATGGACCTCATAGTATGAGGTTTTCACCTTTTATTTTCCCAGACTTATTAATTTTTTATCTGTCTTGGTAATAACAAAGAAGTACCTATTACCATTTTTTGTTTAGACCATTTGAATTAAGTTTATTTCAAGATTTTAAAACTACACTTTTGATTGTGTGCCAAACTGCTTTAGCAAAAGCTCTTGACTGTGGTACTGAAACAAAATACTTTATGGTATGTGGCGGTTTGGTATGGTAGTAACATAGGACGGTCGAGTTGACCCAAAAGTGTTCAGAGGGTTAATGATGAAGCAGTCTTGTTTAAAAAACAAAAAAGTAAATTACTAATTCAGCCAAGACTTGATATCGATGTAGTACTTTTTCAAAACTTACAAGGAAACGAAGGTGAAAAAGTACCTACTTTCATAAACATTTTTTTCTAGACTAACTAAAATCATCTGTTTTCAGAGCCTGGTGCCATTGGGGCGGTACACACATATGGGCCAACAGAGACAAATTCCTGCAATATTACCATGCTCTGAGAACAAATAATACAGGCAGGTAGTGAAGTAGCATGTTGATGTGTACCAAGAAACAAACTGTAAAGACAAAATTATCATGCACGTCACCAGGTTATTTTTAGAAAATGTTTTTGTGAAACATCCATCAATAGCAAAAGATTTTGATATTATAAAAATATGATTTATTTGGTATCATAATCAGGTGACGAAGGCAATCTTAGGTAAATGGGTAACATATAAATAAATACATATACCTAATTGTAAAATAGATTGTGTTAACGCAAAAATAAATAACTATTTCATTATTTTGTTATTTCTTATAATCTACCAACTGCGTTTTAAGGTTTAGGTATGCAATTTATTATAATTATTAATCCTTAAATTGATCCTGCTCTGCTATTTTTGAAAGTACCTACACAAAACCGATGAGTAGAATAATTTTCATTCGATATCGAATGATTTCATTCATCAAAATTAGTGAGTCTTTGGGGAGTCTTAGTATGAACACAGGCGTAGTATAAAAGATGTTTATTACAGTATACGAATACAGCACATGGTAAACTTATGTCTAATGAGTTACACAACTTGTGGTGTGTGGCAATTTATAAGTTTTTGTATTAACAGCGAGATACAATCGATTTTGGTTGTAGCCAGTGCCTGACAGAGCCCAAATTAAAAGTATCACATAGTATAGATATGTGCTACGAAAGTTTAAATAAATTCGTCCGAAAAACTCAGGAAAATATCACCTGTCACTTTGTGATTCAGCTGTAAGAATAACACGTAAATTATTTATTGTGGACTGTAGGGGTATTTTCGTTTTTCTTGGTAACGAGTCGTTGAATTAAAAATTATTTGTTTCTGCAGATCTTCTTTATTTCTCACTATACACAATTCACTTATTCACTACTACCACTAATTTATGCTACATATTTACAGATATTTATCCTAACTTATAACTATTCTTAACGCTACTAGTAGGCGAAAGTGGGCAGCCAATCACAGGCCGCGTCGCTGCCCCCGTACACGCATTGAGTGATACCGCTGCGTGACTCATCCGGTCGTATCAATCGGTGAGCGGTATCAATCTTCGCTGCGTGTACTAGGCGCGTTCATTGAATGCGACGCCCTGATTGGCTGCTGGCGACCGCTCCTATTTCGAAGCTGCTGTCCGCAACATCCTCCCCCCGGCGAAGACTCGGCGGAGCCTCTTGTCTTGGCAGGACGGCGAGCTTCGACGTAGGCCGCTTGAATGTTTCGCCTCTTGTTTGGATCTTGACGTTTTTCCATCGGGGCCGGAGAATACTCGTTCGACGTTCTTCTCAGCCATGTGTTTCCCTGGGTCGGCAATCCATTTTCTCTGCTCATTTCTGGGCCCAGCTTCGCGAGTCTGCTTGCGCGGGCGACTGATTTGCCAGCGCGCAGGCGCCTCAACTTGTCCGGAAAGCTGTTTTCTTGAGCCTGTGTAAGCCATAGTGTCTCGGCGCGGTGGATGTGTGAAACGTTCAGTTTTCTATCTCGTCGCCGGCACTTATCGATCAATGCGGTCCCTCGTAGTAGAATATCCAGGCTTAAAAACCTCGTTAGAGGTTGTCGTTCGGCATCTGATTGCACTAATTTGATCACTTCTTGTTCTTCATCTTCGTGGATCGTGATTTCTTCGGGCTATGATTCTTCTTTTTGTCGCAGGAATGAGGGCCCGGTGAACCACCAGTCTTCCGCGTTCACAGGCACGTAACCTGTTCGGGTGGCTGTGTCGGCTACGTTATCGTGCGTAGGCGTCCATCTCCATTGTCGTGTCTCGGTGCGTTCTGCTATCTCTCCGAGACGATGCGCGACGAATGGCGTATATTTCCGAGCGTCTTTCCTTATCCAGTGGAGGACAGTTTGAGAGTCCGTCCAATAGATGGTCTTGTCAGCGGTCCAGCGGTGTCCTTGCTTGATTGCTTCGGCTAGTCGAGTGCCTATCAATGCGGCTTGCAACTCGAGGCGAGGGATGCTCTGGCTCTTCATCGGGGCCACCTTCGCTTTGGCGGCGGCGAGGACGACGTTGATTGTTCCGTCGCTGTTTTCGAGACGCCAATACGCGGCTGAGGCGTATGCGTCCTGGCTGGCATCACAGAACACGTGGAGTTGCTTGCTGACGACGCTTCGGGCTTTATTGTAGCATCGTGGCAGGCGGAGCGTGGCAACTTGCTCTAGATTTTCCAGCCAGTCCATTATTCCGTCGGCGTGTTCTGTCGGAAGCTGCTCATCCCATCCAATTTGCAATCGCCATAATCTTTGCAGGTAGATTTTGGCACTTATTGTAAAGCAGCTAAGGAGTCCCAGTGGGTCGTAAATTGACATGACCGCACTGAGAGCTTCTCTCTTGGTCGGTGCGCGACGTCGTGCTCGTACATCTTCAGGGACTCGAGGCATCGTGGTGTTGAAGCCGAGCTTGTCTGCATTCGGGTCCCACACAAGTCCAAGTGTCTTGTTTTCATGTCCCAGCTGTGTCGTCGTTCGTGCTCGCAGCTCGGAGGGCACATCGTTCAAGGCTCCTTCCTTATTTGAATTCCAGCTGCGTAGCTTGAAGTCAGCTTTTCCGTGGACTTCAATTACTTCTTTGATCGTCGTGATGGCCTCTTCCTCTGTCTCGTAGCTGTTAACGAAGTCGTCCATATAGTGGCTTTCAGTTATGGCTTTGAGAGCCGCAGGATGACTTTGCGCGTGGACACGTGCGTTATGATCTCGCACGCTGTGTGCCAAATGGTGAGCACGTTGCGCCGAAGATCATTGACGTCATCTTCATTTCTCTTGGCGGGAGCGTTCGATCGGAGCCGTGCCACAAGAACATCTGCGCTGCTTGGTCTTGTCTTCTTATTTTCAAGCGCAGGAACATCTCCTCTATGTCTGCTGAGATGGCCACAGGCATTTCTCGAAACTTGAACAGTATGCCCAGTAGTGATTGTAGCAAGTCTGGGCCCTCTAACAGCTTGTCGTTCAGGCTCGTTCCGTATGCCTTTGCTGCTGCGTCGAAGACAAGTCGTACTTTTCCGGGTTTGTTCGGGTTGTTCACGGCGAAATGTGGGAGGTACCATTTGTGTTGGCACTCCTTTTCGGACCCGTCGCACTCCACAGCGTACCCCTTTCTTATCAAATTTTCAATCTGGGCACTGTATTCTCTTGCGAAGTCTGGGTCTCTGTCCATCTTGCTCTCGATGTTTCGCAGCCTTCTGAGCGCGTTGTTGTAACTGGGCGGCATGGTAGGCTCGTCTTCTTTCCATATCAGCCCAACTTCGTAGCGGCCGTTCTTGCACGTTACGGTCTTGGCGAAGATGTCGAGTGCTCGTTGGTTCGATGGCGACACTTTGGTTGTGAGTGTCACGCCTATTGCATCGACTTTAAAGTGCTCTTCGACTTGTTTGTGCAATCGATCTTCATCTTGCACGTGCAGGTGGAGAACGGAGGCTTCATCCTTGTAGATGACACTCGGGGCGGTGCCATGAATCACCCATCCCAGCTGAGTCTTCGAAGCGACAGGTTCATGTTTTCTGCCGGTTCTCAGCTCGCGGGTAACGATCATCTCCCAGTTGTCGGCGCCAATGAGCAGCAGGGGTTTAGCTACGTCATAGCTCAACTCGTTCGCAGGGAGGTCTTGAAGATGCTTGCATTCCAACAAGCGTGCAGGGACTGTTTGGCTCGAGAGGTTAAGTCCCTCGATGGTGCGTGCTCCAATTTCCCAATCGCGACCATCGGCTTTCACTTGGATCTTGACACGGCGGCTGTCGTTCTCACGTCGTGTCGTGTTGACTCCGTGAATGCGGAGCGGTGAGGCAGGCCCGCGCGCGTCAATGTTTCGCGCGAGCTCTGCGTCGATCAATGTTGTGGTCGATCCTTCATCCAGCAAGGCGTATGTCTTGATATCACCTCTTGGGCCACTCACTGTCACAGGGCACACTTTCAGCAGTACCGTACGCTGATTGGTTCTCGTTCTCACTGAGAGCACAGATTCACTATTTTCGGGCGTAACGGTACGCGACGCGGGCGCGGGTATGCGCGCGGGCGCAGGCGCGGGTGCGGGCGCGCACACGGATGCGGTGCTAGCAGGCGCTGCCGCGTGCAGTAGCGAGTGGTGGGGGCGTCTGCAGTTGTCGATTCCGCACGGCTTGGCTCGGCAATTGAGGCGTCGATGCATCTTGTTTATGCATTTGAAGCATATCCTCTTCTCCTTGATCCACTGCCATCGTTGCTCCGTAGTCAGTGTGCGGAATTTCTCACACTGTGGGACTGTGTGTGGTCCCCCGCAGTGAAGACACTGATCCTCTTCGACATCGGCGGTCGCTGAGTATGTCGCGGCTCTGCGACTCGGTTCATGTCGCCGCGCTGCGGGTGCGTTGCCAGTCGTCTTCATACTTCGCGATGGCGTCGCGGCACTCGGCGCGTAGGCGTGTTTCAGAGCCCGATCTGCTTCTTTCATCAGGAACTTTGACATCGTCACTATCTGCGGGTCGTCGTGCTGGCTGTGTTCCTCGGCGTAGTCACACCAACGTGAGCGCAGGTGTGGGCTCAGTTTCTCGACGACTTCTCGTGTCAGCATGGGATTGTAGAGATATCCACGCTGATCGAGATCACTTAGCACATGAACTGTGTTCTGGAGTTTCACTGCCAAGTTGTTTAGTTCGGCCGCGCTAGTTTCCGGGCGCGGAAGTCGCTTGATTTCATCCAGGGCTTGGTCGACTATCACTTCAGGGCGACCGAAGCACTGTTCCAACGTCTTCATGATGGGTTCCGGATCTTGGCTCGTATGCAGCATTGCTCGTACCACGTCGCGTGCTTCTCCTCTCAGGCTGTTGCGCAGTCTCGCCATGTTCTCGATGTTGCTGAATTTGTAGATGGCGGCAGAGTCTCTCATGGCTGCTTTGAAGGGCAACCATTCACCGGGCGCTCCGGAGAACACAGGTAACTCTGTGACTTGTCTCGGCGGCGCACGAACTCTTGCCATTTGCGAGATAGCTTCGGCGAGTTGTTCGATTCCTCTTTTCGTGCTGAGGCTTCTGTTATGGGCAGGCGTCGGCGAACGCGGGCGTTCATACTGCTGCTGTCTCGGAGTTTCATCCCATCTTGTTTGCCTCTGTCTTGCTCGGCGCTCCTCCGGTTGCTCGTGCTGCGTTACGTGCTCCCCCCGCAGTGGATGAGCATGGTCGGCGTGCGTTCGTGCCGGCGTCTCCATCCGCGATGCTATCGGCGGGCGGGGCGCAAGCTCGGGCTCGGCGGCGGCGGCTGCAGTGGCGTATTCTCGCTGCGGTAGTGAACTCGTGCAGGTAACTTGTTCAGTGGCGGTTGGCTCGTTTTGGCTGAGCCACCGGTCGACTCGCTCGTGGATGCTGGCCGCTTCGCTCTCTTCCGCTTGAATGTTCTCGATATCAAGCGCCAACTTCTTTTGTATGAGGTCGGCTTCCAGTCGCAGCTCCCGGCGTCTCAGCTCGGCGAGCTTCTCTTCTGCGGCGAGTTCAGCTTGCTTGATACGGACGGCTGCACTAGCGGAGGACATGTGAGAGCGTCCTGAGCGGACGGACCCGGCGTGGGACCGTTGAATCCGTCGTGAAGTGTGGGCGAAGCTTGTGGTCTGCTCTTCTGATGTGGGTTCCAAGGCTGTCATCGTGGGCTGGATGGCGGTGGATTGCCTCTCTGGGATGCGATGCCCGGCCCGAGTGCTTCGTTCGGTAGCGCTCGGCGATCTGGGTGGATCCTCGAAGACACGTCCCCGTTGTTCCTCTTCCCCGGACTGGCTCCTTGTGACTACCATTTTCTTCGCTGCTTCAAATGTCCAGAGATGTTGTTCTGGATAATCCGGCGACTCGAAGGACCAAAGATATTGTGGACTGTAGGGGTATTTTCGTTTTTCTTGGTAACGAGTCGTTGAATTAAAAATTATTTGTTTCTGCAGATCTTCTTTATTTCTCACTATACACAATTCACTTATTCACTACTACCACTAATTTATGCTACATATTTACAGATATTTATCCTAACTTATAACTATTCTTAACGCTACTAGTAGGCGAAAGTGGGCAGCCAATCACAGGCCGCGTCGCTGCCCCCGTACACGCATTGAGTGATACCGCTGCGTGACTCATCCGGTCGTATCAATCGGTGAGCGGTATCAATCTTCGCTGCGTGTACTAGGCGCGTTCATTGAATGCGACGCCCTGATTGGCTGCTGGCGACCGCTCCTATTTCGAAGCTGCTGTCCGCAACATTATTTATTAGTGTTGCCGTCATGGAAGTGATTGAAGTACCCATGGTTGCCACACCACCCCCCTACGGAGAGAGATATAAAAGGCTGCGAGAAGCGAACTTTGTGTTGTGTAATTTGTAGGTTTGAGTGTGTCCCCAGGTATGGTGGACTTATTGATGAATCGACTCACTTCAGCTTTTAATAAATGCAGAGCAATACAGAAGAGGTATGAACAGGAACTTTTGGCAAAACCGTTGGATAATCTAAATGTAAATGAAATTAATCATACTATAAATACAGCATTGTTACACGCGTCATCTTCTGTAGCAAAGAAGTCACCAGTACGCCAAAATAAGCTAACTGAAGAGACAAAAAGGTTACTAAAAGTTGAGGCGAAATACATCTAGAACAGAAAATTATGTAAGATAGTGAGATCCAAAGTTAAAAACTCAAAAATCACAAAGAAAGGACAGTGACAGCAATCACAGAGAATTATAGGGGCCCAAAAGTATTCAGAAGGGAGCTAAAACCTGGAAATGCTCAAATTTCAAAGTTTAAAGACCACGAAGGGAACTTGACCAAGGACAGAGCACAATAAAAGTAGGTTGTCGAAGATTACTATTCTGCACTCTATGCCCAGAAATCAAAAGAACCAAGCAATTCAAACCGCTCAAAGATAAAAAACGTGGGCTCAGAAGATATTCCTGATATAACAAAAGACGAAATTCTGTTTACACTGTCTAAAGTTAAGAACGGGAAAGCAGCAGGTGAAGATAGGATACTTCCTAAAATGCTTAAGGAAGGAGGGGAGACACTTATCGAGGCACTATCAACCCTGTTTAACAAATGTCTACACCTAGGGGAAATACGGGATGACTGGGACAGTGCGGTAGTCATTCTTTTATTGAAAGGGAATAAGATTGACCTTAATAATTACCGACCTATTAGCCTTCTTTCACAAACATAAGTATAAATTTTTCTCCAAAATTTTAACAACCAGAATTACGGCGAATCTTGATTTCTACCAACCGAGTAAACAGGCCGGTTTCAGAAAAGGACAACCATAGAACATATTCTGGCATTACAAGTTCTCATAGAAAAAACTACAGAATATCAAATGCCTCTGTGGCTAGCATTAATCGATTACAAAAAAGCATTCGATAGCGTGGAAATCTGGGCAGTACTTAAATCGCTTAGAAGAGCCCGTGTAGACCACAGGTATAGCCAACTAATAAAAAGAATATACCAAAGAGCCAAAATGAAGGTATCTCTTCCACACCTTACAGACCCGATAGATATCGGGAGTAAGACAGGGAGATACACTATCACCAAAATTGTTCACACTGGTTCTCGAGGATGTTTTCAAAGAACTAAACTGGCAAGATAGAGGTATTATAATATCTGGGACTCGCATGACAAATCTTCGGTACGCAGATGACATAATATTTATCTCCAGCAATCCAGCAGAGTTACAACAAATGGTAGAAGAACTTCAGACAGAATCTATGAAAGTTGGACTGGAGATGAACCTAGAAAAAACAAAGATCATGTCATCGGAACACCGAACTACACCCATTCTAAAAGTTTGAGAAACAGAAATAGAAATAGTCAATAAATACTCAGCAATCTGGGGCAAGAAGTTAAAATGGGAAAGGAGAATCAGTGCAACGAAATTGTCAGAAGGATAAGATTAGCATGGGCATCTTACTCCAAACTGGAAAATGTTTTTAATATGACGCTGACACCACAACAGAAAGCGCAGATATACGACCAATGCGTTCTGCCAGTTCTAACATATGGAGCAGAGACCTGGGTTACAACAAAGGAAGAAATATACAAACTGTGCGTGGCCCAGATAGCAATGAAAAGAAAAATGGTCGGTGTCAGTTTATTAGACAAGAAAAACAACAAATGGCTATGAACTCAAAGCAAAGTATCTGACATCGGCCAAAGAGTGGTAATGGTAAAGCTTAAGTGGGAGTGGGCTGGCCACATCGCCAGACAGACTGACTCTTGGTGCAAGCGGCTATTGGAGTGGAGACCACACGATCAGAAACGTCCCAGATGAAGACCGCAAATGAGATGAAAAGACGACATCAAAAAGATAGCGGGCAACAACTGGATTCTCACTGCCCAGGATATGGAGGAGTCTGAAGGAGGCCTACACCAACTCTTTGGTAGAGAAAGGCTGAAAAAGAAAGAAAGAAGAATAGATGAATCACGTGTGGGCTGCGCGTTTGGAATGATCGGAGTAGTGAGTGGATCTTCTTTTTGTTTGTGAAATGACGAGTCACTGTGCGCGTCAGATTCCGTGTAAGCTGGCTTAACTCTGTCAACGCTTATCGTGGTGTTTCGCCCTTTTACTTCTAATGATATGGTCTTCCCATAATTTGCACGTCCATCATCTTGTATGGTCCCGTGTAAGGAGGTTGCAGGGCTCGCCGTACTGAATCGTCTCTAATAAAGACGTGAGTTGCAGAAAAAATGTCCCGAAATATAAATTGGGGAAGGCTAGTATGACGAGAGTCTGAGATGGGCCGCAAAGATGTCATCTTTCTTCGAAGTTGTACCAGGAATCGCCATTAAGCAGTTTTTGCTTGGGGAGTGTAATGAATTCCCCTGGAAGACGAAGTGGTTCACCATATAGTATTTCTGTGTGTCCATCAGTCGACGAAATAAATCGGACTCGAATTGGGACCCTTAATCGATGGTACGGTAACAATTTCTGGTACTCCGTAACGCGAAACCCACTCTCTTGTAAAAGTTTCTGCTACCTCTTCGGCAGATATAGAACGTAATGCCCATGCTTCTGGCCACCGGATTACTCGGTCTATAGCTGTGAGGCAATATCTATATTAGTTATAGGCTGGTAAAGGTTCGATAATACCGATGTGGACATGTAAGAAACGAGCTAACGGAGCTTCAAAATTTCCGAGTGCTGAATAATTGTCTGGTCACTTTACTACGTTGAAACGCCAAACACGATCGAGCCCAACTGCGTACATATTTTTGCATAGAAGGCCGAACGTACCTGTCAGATACAAGTCAGGTGGCGCGTGCGCCAGGGTGACTGAGGTTGTGTATTTTATCAAAACATTGACACCCGAATAGTTTGCAAGGTCAGGGAGAGGATGTCCGGTACTTATGTCGTAGATCAGCGTTGTCATTGTTCCAGGAAGAGTAACTTCGTGTAATTGTAAGATGGTGTCTTGAGTGAGAAGGCTCTGTAACTCTTCATCAGCATCCTGTGATGATCGGAGAGCGGTAAAGTCTTCGGAGTGTCACAATTGGATACTCGTCATGCTGCTGAGGTAGAAGATATTATAGTAAAACTTCCTCCTAAGGACTGCTGCTATGATGTACTTAAAGCTGAACTTATCCGTCGTTTAAGCTTCACAGAAGAACAATATTAGTAGTAGATTATTAATTAGTGTTGCCGCTATGGAAATTATTTAAAGTACCCATGGTTCCCACTTCGAGTTACGGGGGGAGCGACAATGAATTGGCTAGTAAACTTTTTTTATGAAAATGTCTAATTCGTAAACCATTTCGAGGAATAGGCTTAGGGAACAGATTACATTAATCAGATCTTTAGATAAGCAAGTATTTTTGAAGAAAATCGCAGAAACCCCAATGACTTTAATTTTTTAGCAAGGTTGACGTATGACGTAGCCGGATAACTTCCGGCTATTCACATTTAATTTTTTAGGTTGGCAGCACAGCGTAGTGAATAAATATTTTTTGTTTGGTTAGCGCTAACTAAGCGCTTCACGTACTTGTCACCCATGTCAAATGTCATCTCTGTTCAAGTAAACATAACCTAATTACATTCATTCATACATTATAATGAAGAAGCGGTGTCCAATTATTGAAAAATCAGATGTAAACGGATGAAGAGACTGCAGTAAAGTCCAATAAACAGGCCAATATGCAATAGATACGAGAAATGGGGTACCTAAATATTTGGCGATTGTAAACAAACAAGAAACCAACTCGCGGCTCGCAGTCCATCTTGACTTTGACATTTGACACTGACATATATATTTTATAATACCTTAGTAATTTTTGCTTTCTTGCAGTTCGAAATGGCTATTATAGCTGCGTGGCGTCATCACTATAAAATCTTTAAAATTAAATAACAAAATAAATATAATTTTAAGAATTTTTTCGTTTAAATAGTATCTTTGAAATAGTCTATTCTATCAATAAAATATATAATATACACAATTTATTTTTTAGTTGACTAGCCAATTCCGCCGCAAAGGGAAGATCTTCCCGCCAGGCGTGGTGGAGTACCTAATCATACTTTCGCCACAAGTCGAACTATTTTCGACATATGATGAGTCGTACATTTTTCCAATTGCCAATTTCACCATAATTTCAACCAACAGATGCATTGTCACACCACTTACGGATGAAGTTCAACATATAAAATCCATTGATGTTTGTTGCTTGTAGTTTAGTTGTTGTGGTTACTCACTCCTACAATCTACACTATGATCCAAGTTTAGATTTTTATATGAATTGAATTAAACTATATATTTTTTTAGAAATCTTTACTTCTGGTAAAAAATATTACAAATAAAACCTTAATAAAAAATATAACAGACAGATAAAATAATTGTAATGCTGTACATACAAGGAATTCGAGACTGACTAGAACCAAATACTTTGTACATCTATAAACTGTATCTATATCATAAAAATACTTTATAAATATTTACTAGAGTCCGGCAACATTGCACAACACTTAAATTGAGTGTTGCGTAGAGATGTAAAGAACTCGGAGTCTTTTGAGTCCTAGATTTTAGGCTCGGCTGAGAAATTGCACGACTCGACTGATCCCCAAGACTAGAGCACTTAAGTCTACATGAACACTTGAACGCAACATGACGCTAGAGTCGCGCTCAAGTTCTTTTCCGTTTGGAGTTCCTTTATTATACAGTAGAATCCGTTTATTATGACTCCGCCTTTATATTGACCAGCCGGTTATTATGACGTAATTACACTACGAAGTTTGGTTTTCATTTTAAATTCTTTATAAAAAAGTCGGATATAATGACTTCCCTTAAAGTGACATGTCGCTTATTATGACCCATTTTTAATAAATTATGTCCGGTTATAATGACCGACATGATTCTTTACACCTTCGGTAATGCTTGTTGATAGTTGAGAGACTGTTTTTACAATAGAATGAAAAAACAAAATCAGACAAAAATTACAGATTACTTACATTAAAAAATGAAAAATATTTAATAGTATGTATACTATGTTTCTCTATTAAAATAGTCTATTTAAGTACATATTTACATAAAAAAGGTTTTTTTTAACAAAACTCTTTGTATGACGTCCTCTTATTATGACGTGTTTGTCAATTCCCTTCGATGTCATTATAAACGGATTCCACTGTATTTCTATTTGATATATTAGTAACCAGAAGAACATACGTAAGTTAGGTAAATAAAATAACAAGCAATGAAAGTTGATCCGTACGCACATACTAAATCTCATTAAATAAATAGTGTCACGTTTTTATCCCTCTTCAGGTACACAGAGCCTATTAATAAAACTAAAGGGCGCATTTAGCGTGTTGGCGGGCGTATAGGTGGAAAATTTTAAGTTTAATCGTCGAGCCGCATCGTCTATTTAATTAATGATTCCTTTATAATGGTGGTCTTAAATAAATGTCAGAACAACCTAGTTATTTTCAAAAAAATCTAATGTACACTTAAATCTTTTATTAAACCATGAACTATGTATTTTTAAATAAATAAACCTTGATATGCTCAAGACTTGATATTGTCTTAAAAAGAGCTCGAGTTATTGTTGAGACTTAAGCTTCTTTTTAAGACTCGAGCTCTTTTTGAGACACGAGTTCTATTTTATCGCTTGAGTTTTCGACTTGAGCTCGGACTAGAGACTCTGTTCGACTCAAGACTCTGAGTTTAGTTAGTACACCGAGTCTTGTAAAATTGAGCTGAGTCTATCGAATTAAGACTCCAAAGACTCGAGTTCTTTACATCTCTAGTGTTGCACGTCATGTTGTGGGACAATTTGTCCCCTAGTGTATCTTTTGGCATAATCATATGCAGATCAATGTTTATATGTATTAAGCTCAGACAGAATGCTCACTTTCTAAATTTACCTTCACATGCAAGTTTGTTAATTACCTATGAATGATATAATAAACCTCTAGAAAAAAGAAAATTTGTTCATTTATTTTATTCTGAATAAAACATGTATAAATAATGCTAATTTTCTAACTAAAATTCTGCAGGCATTAACTCTTTAATTAGCATTTCCTTGTTTTCTTTATTTTTAATTAATAATTAAACTATTGTAATATTAACAAAATGTGTTTCTTATTATTGTAATGTTATTTTCTGTGGAATAACATCATCTTGATACAAAATCAACATTAAACTAGTAAACAGACATTCTGAACTCAATGCTTTGAATATTAGCTTTTAATTGTACAGTCATTATAACTTATCCTTATTTGTTTTCCATGAAAGATATGTGTTCCAAAAGAGAGCAACAGTTTGGACAATTAGCACTTGATACTGAAGTGGTACATAGTAAAAATTTGCAAGCTGAACCCATGGCCAAATGAAGTAATTTGTTTTGAGTACATCTAAATAATTAGCTTTAATATCTCGCTCCACATGTTCCCAGGACTTTCCTTGCAAAGTTCCAACAGCAGATAGAAGTAAAAAAAGAAATGCAGGTGCAAAGACAAACTGATCAACAAACACTTTCTTGATGGCCACAGATTTTCCAGCTGAGCCTATATAGCGATTCAATACTCCGTACCACACCCTCAAAGCAGGACCCTAAAACAAATAAATATATCTTTACACATTAAACATTCATATTTAATCCCATGCTACAGTCCTTTTTCCAGGATGAAAATACAATATAGTTTAGAAGAAAGAAGCCGAAAGTAGCTAGCTGAGTTTGGCCTAAGATGACCATATAAAATACTAGGTACTCTATTAATTACAAACTTTAATCAAGCACTTAACGAGAATAAATACTTACTCCAACAAAAAATCCAATTGAAGCAAACTGCAATGTCCGTCTGTATTCAAGGTCCTTAAAAGGCTTCTTTTCAATCATAGATTGCGATATAAGGTCTCCAGCGCCCATTAGAGCACCAGTTTGTATGGCTTGTATCAAATACGGCCGACGTACTAGAGCTTGTTGATATAGTTTGAAAACACCACGAGCCTTCATGATAGCCACTTGCATTTTCTGTTAATCAACATTTCAGCCTATATTTTAAGAACAGTAGGTACATCTTTCTATCTATACACCGACTTTATTAAGTAGGTAAACAAATAACAAAACTTGAATTGAATTACCTTTAAGGTTAGGAGTTTTAGAGCTCGCTCACAGGTTGTAATGGTAAATTATATTATACCTAGATATTATATAAGGTTTTACAAAAGCGTACGAATCTTTTTAGATTGCACGACTTTACAGTAGTTATTATAAAAACAAATAGAAACCAAAATAAACTAAACGGAAACTCGCAGATTCTCTTTGCCGCAGTCGTCACAATCGCAGGTCGCCGGTCGCTGTATTATGACTACTGTTATGGGCCGCTGGCCAAAACGTCAAATCAAAACACTCCAATCTAGTGTTGCCGCTCGATAGTCGACTATTGATAGTCGGGCAAATCGATAGTATGTAATAGCCATATCAATACTATTGATAGTATCAATAGCAATAGTCAGAAACAAAACTATCGATACTATCATTCTTTTCTATAATTTAATACATTATTCAATAGTATTTTGCATGCAAAACAGCTACACAACGAAACTAAAGTTAGTATCGACATTTTCGTTACTCTCGATAGTATGACGGATTTTCGAGTTCAACTATCGATAGTTCGGCAACACTACTCGACTCCACGTACTAGTGTTGTAATAAAATCGAGTGATTGTTTCACAGTTCAAAAACTGGAATCGGGGTTGTTATTCTATAGATATTCAGGTTTTTTCGCGATATTAAATTCCATGTTCTGTGGTTATGCAGAGGTTAGATGCTAATTCTGGCGTAATTCTGGAATTACTGTCAGGTTTTACTCAGAATTGCACCAGAATCATAGATGAAACTCGGGGGTGAAAAACATAAGAGGGGGTAGGTGCTGCAGCACTGTGACCCCCGCGCTCAGCCCTCACCTCCTTGAATGACGGCAGAATGAAATTGCCATCATTCACGGGGGTGAAGACTGAGCGGGAGGGGACGTTGCATAAAGTACATAAAATACCAGTGTAACCATTTGTGGATTTTTGCTATTTAGGCAGGGCCCTTACCATCACCTCTAATAGCAGGGCAGAAACGAGTGAGTGAACGAGATGGCGCAATACAAGCTGTAAGGCGACATCTCGTTTACTCACTCATTTCTGCCCTGCTATTAGAGGTGATGGTAAGGGCCCAGATTTAGAATATGTATGCCCAAAATCCTGTTTGCGGGGTCGATTCAGCCCAAAATTTTCTGCGCTACTGTGCTTCCGGGGCCGGTCGGCCCCTTTTTTTTCGCTCAGAAAATTGCTATTTACACGAAACCGATTAACTCTATGTGTCTATTACTTTTACTCGGCTTACTATGATCCTGTCCCTATCGATTTAAAAGATAAAGTTATTTCATTGCCATCCACGGCCGAATTTTTTTTATAAGAAGTTGACCTTGACAGGTCTCATTTTTTCTAGTGTTCAGTGGTACGGGAAAGTGCCTGGCTGGTGAAGTTATCCTAAACTAATGAAATTTTTTGAGAATATGCCTAAATAAGTATATTTGAATATAAAATACAAACTTAATTGATCGCTATAAGTTTTCATGTGTCATTTCCACATTTTAATCGAAAAAGTTGGGAACAAAATGGCGGACCGGTCTAGAAATTATTTTTACTAAATTATAAAATTCTTTATTTTCTGTAATATTTTGACTGATTGTATCACTAATATAATGATTAGCAATATAAAATAACAAGAAACCACGGTAATTCAATAGATCTTTTAAGATTTGAAAATAAAGACGCGCGGTACCGGGCGGCGATAATTGGCCACCTTGACATTTTAACACTGACGCCGGACACCCGAAAATGGGCCCCCCAAGCTGCTTTTTTATGCGGATCCACAATCCTGCAAATGCGGGATCCCGCATGAAATTAGCGGGATTACAAATGCGGGATAACAAGTGCGGGATCTGCAAGATTTGCAAGATTTTATTTTTTCCAGCCTTAATTCTTGTAAATATGTACGACTACAGCACGAATGCACGATAACAGGGGGTCCCCAAATCAAAGTACCGGACGGGGATTCCCCAAAATATCTGTCGTGATTTTATACTCACTCTAGTCTATTTCAGTCGTGAGTTCATGACGTGAGTACCGTACGTACCATGGAGTAATTACAAAGAGGAGATGCTGTAATACGCGTTTTGTAAGAAAGCGTTTGTGAGGATACACGGGGCGGAAGGCAGACGTGCGGGGTGCTTGGTTTCGGCCTTGGCTCCAATCATGGAGCACGAGCAATGACAAGCTTCGCCCACTTTTGTGTCGGCGAGGCGCCAATGATCACATTCACAGAACAGATTAAAGAGGTTAGAAAGGAAATAGTTCCTGTGTTATATTAGAACTAGTGTCGCCGCATATCCCCCACTCTTTAACTCAACTACAAGCAAGGGACCTTTAAATACGCGTATTACGCACACAAATAAACCACGCAGCTTAGATAGCGAGTTTGCTATTTGTTGTCATACTAACGCAAATACTGCGCTTTACGTACACTCACACACGCGCAAACGCAATTTATTTTTCGTACATGTTAAGGCGACCAAAAAGTCGATTATTTATATCGATAAAATAACTGTAATTTTTATGTTTTGTAAATTTTCGCTATGATTTCGGGAAGGGGGACAATTAGTCTGCACTTCTTAAATACATATAAATAATAATGTTAATTATAGGAAAAACATCCGATAAGCCGTGAAATCCAAATTTCATTAGTTTTTTGCTAATTGCAACTCAATTTTCATTTCGTCATTTATGTGTACAAAGACATGATATCTTCTAACGTAAAACATTTCTGCAAACGATCACAACTAATCAGTTTTATGGTTATAGTTCAACAACAAGAGTTGAAGTTTGTTGTTAGCAACTCGGAACTCGGAAAATGGGTTTGTACCAACCAACCCAAGGGCGTACCCAGGATTTCAGCTAGGAGGGGGCAGGGGGCTGCTTAATGCTTATACCTGTTTCGAAAAGATCGTCGGTCGGGTATATTGAAACAAAAAATCATGAAAATTGACTTTTATTCATTAATTTTGATGATGACACAAAACAAAATATTATACAAAGTTATACTATATATTATGTATGTATATATTAATTTAACAGTAATCTTCTCGGATTTGCCGAAAATTTGTCTATGACAGTCTTTTCAATAAACTCACTGTTGTCTTTTAAATAATTGCGATGTACGCTCATCAAACATAAACCCGTAAGCCTTTCTTCACCCATGGTGCTTCTAAGCCACGTTTTAACTCTTCGCAGCGTACTGAAGGACCGTTCTACGGTCGCCGTGGTGCATGGGATAGTGCTTAAAATAATTAATGCCTTTCTGACAGCAGGGTAAAAAATGTTGGCTTTGTTGAACAGATCAACTACTTCTATGTCCCATAATTGATTATCTGATAAAGCCTTCGTCACCCATAAATTATGCCAAAGGTTCAGTTCTCCGGTGATATCCAGGTTATAAAATTCTTGGAATGATTCTGCGTTTTTGTGTAGGTCTGTAATGCTGGTTTTTGTCATATACAAGGGATGTAGCCTGCTTAAAGCAAACGCCGGAGTATTTTCTTGGGAGAATCGAATATTCAATGATGAAATGAGTGAATCAATGTATGGTATTATCAGGGAACGCCGCCAATATTCGTTATCATTGTCTGATGGCGGATTACTTCTATGTGTTTGCTTGTGAGCAAGACGTGGAACCGTAATTTCTATGTTCAAATCCATTGCAACAGCTCGTGCTTTTTGAAGTATTTCATTACTTATTCTATTAGGAAACTCGCGGTCATTTCTGAGAATGTCCTTGATATTTTTGATGTGTTCCCCTACCGAGATCATGTCGATCGATTTAGCTTGCAGTGCGTTAACTACTGGTTCTAAAACTGCTGAATATTTGGCAATTGTTTGTAGAGTAACAATAAACACTGGTTTTGTAACGGCTGAATGCAACTGATATGCAGATTTTCTGGTGGCATAATTTCCCTCTACGGATAACGTTTCTAGAGATTTCACAAGCTCTAAAAATGTTGAGAAAACTTTCTGATTGATTTATATTTTTCGAACCATCTCGTTTCACATAATCGTGATAGGTTTGGAGCGTAGTTTCGACGTGTAGTCGATTCCCTGAAAAACGTTATAACATCCTTTACAGTGGCGACAGTATTTCTAATTTCTGGCACTGCGTTCGCATCATTCACAACAAGGTTGAGTTTGTGACTTGAGCAATGAAAATATAAAGCACGAGGATATTTTTTTCTCAAAATGGCTTGTACGCCACCCTCTTTCCCTGCCATTGTAGAACAGCCATCGAATCCAAACCCTACGCAATCTTCGGTTGAGAGGTTAGAACTAATTAAGAAATTGTCAATTGCTTCGGCAATTGTGGAAGCATTTTGTGCTTTTAGTTCAACGAACCCTACAAATTCTTCTCTGATTTTCCTTTTGCTTTCGTCGTAGAGCCGCACGCCTATTGACAGCTGTTCTTTCCCAGATACGTCTGCTGTTTCATCAGCTAAGACTGCGTAAGCCATGGTCTTCTGAACCTCACTAATTATATTCTCCTTAATAACTTCGCCACATAAATTTATCAATTCGTTTTGTATTTTTGGCGATGTGTAAACTGCATTGCGACGGCACTTTTCCAGGTGACTCTTTAATTTGTCGTCCCCTGAATTGATTCTCAACTTCAATAAATCTAATAAAACACCCTCATCTGCTTGTTTGCCCCTAAGAGGCATATCATGTGTACCGCAAAATACTATACAAGAAATAATTGATGACAATATTTGTCTGTTTTCATCGATTGCTTTTTGGTGTCCACTTTGCAGTTGGATGTCTACAGGAACATTTTCAAGAAAATTTTTTGCAGCATTTGTCGCCGTTTGGTGAAGGTTGGTCGTTGCATGCTTTCGGCAGTCTTCATGCATATTTTTGAACTTTATATATGGCCTGACCATAAACGATCCCAAAATTCCTCTCACAGTGCTAATGGGCGGAGGAAACAAAACACAATGCTCACAAAGAGCATCTTTTAGTCGCTTGGAATATACTAGCCATGGTGAATATTGATCCAACCAAGCATGATGAAATTTTCTTTTTAAATGGCTTGCATCACTTTCAAAATCGTAATTTCTGGGCGGGATCCAAGGATTTTGTAACAACTCCCTCTTCTTTTCCGTCGATAGCTGGGTAGCCAACCCAACATAACGACCCAGATCATTTTCATGACAGCCATCGTCCACTATAATTTCAGGATCGACGTTGACGTCATAAGTTTGTTGGGATGTCGATGGAGAAGAATAGTCGGCAACAGATATATTAACAGGTTCTGCTGGAGAATTTGACGCTTGTCCAATGTTAGCATGCAATGATCTCATTACATAAGTGGTTTTATCATGGTTGTCATTTTCATCACTTCCACTGCTACTTTCCCGACATTTTTTTCTTTTTTCGCGTGTCTTCCCTAAAAAATGGATACACAAAATTACTCTTACAGTGTTTAGGCGGGTTGCATAGGACGAAAATAAAGATCAAGTTTCACATTCTAATATATTTACTTCCTATCAGTAAAAGTAAAATCGCGATATTCAAAACTTTGTGGTTTGAACGCCAAATAATCAAAACTAGGTAAGTAATTTGAAATAATACACTTTTTGTGACGTTAATTACGATTTCTACAGGCGAGTCGCAAGAAAAAGAATTTATGGAGCGTAATTTAATTTAATGTAATAAAAATTACAATTAAAACTTAATCTAGTGATTACGATCGAAGTTGGATCATGAATAATCTTTTAATAATCACTTGCACTGCTTCACTTTAGATGCAGGTGTCCGAGTTTCCGCGAACTGGCCGCCGCGAAGCGTCGCCCGGTGGTCCGTAGCTGCCGCCCTGTTAATAGTACTGCCGGCGGCACGCCCGTCGACGCATGATCACAATTTCTATAGTGTAACAAGAAAGTGTTCAGCGATTGTGATATGTTTTCTTTAGCGAGTACAGCTCTCTTAATGGCCTTCTTTACCGTTTTTACGGCGTTTTCGGCTGCACCATTAGCCTGGGGTCTATATGGTGCCGCCGTGGTATGTCTAATACAATTGTTTAAACAATAATTATGGAATTCATGTGAGGAAAATGGTGGACCATTATCTGTGACAAGTTGTGAAGGTAAACCAAACCTACTGAAAATTGAATTAAAAGCCGCAATAGTCGCAGGTGCATCAGTTCGAGTCATCGAAAGTACCTCAATCCATTTTGAGTGGGCATCCACCACAATGAGGTACTTTTTTCCGTCATACTCCGCGAAGTCCGCGTGTAACCGGTGCCACGGCGCCGTGGGAAACTCCCAGGGGTGAAGCACGGCGCGTGGGCCTACGTCCCGGACCGCGCGGCATGGCTCGCAATTGCGGCACAAGGTTTCTATATCTGTATCCAATGTGGGCCAATACACATAGTTGCGTGTTATATTTTTCATTTTATTCACTCCTAAATGGCCTTGATGAATTTCCTGTAAGACCCTACTCCGTAAGGTAGGAGGAATTATAACACGATATTTGTAAATCAAACAACCAAAATCTACACATATATCATTCTTACGCGAAAAGTATGGTTTTTCCTCATCACAACCTGCTACAGCTGGCCACCCAAACTTTACGTATCCTACAATTTTACACAGTAAGCTATCCTTATTTGTTTCCTTACAGACTTCATGAAAATCAACTGGCATACAGTCTAGTACTAAATTTACGTAACTAATGACCTCCGAAGGGGAGCGACATTCATGTGATAACGGTAAACGGGACAACGCGTCAGCCGGCCCGTTCTGTTTCGAATTAATAAATTTTATAGAAAAATCATAAGCAGCTAATCGTGCGGCCCAACGTTGGAGCCGACTGGCCGCTGTCTGTGGTATTCCTCCTTTTTTACCAAAAATATAGCTTAAAGGCTGATGATCGGTGCGTAATTCAAACTTTCTACCGTACAGATATTGATGATGCCTAGTGACCCCATAAAATATAGCTAATGCTTCCTTATCTATTTGGCTATAATTTCGTTCAGCGTCATTCAGCGTGCGCGACACGCAACTGACGGGCCGCTCGCTGCCGTCGGCGTACTTGTGTGCGAGTACAGCCCCCAGCCCATACGCGCTGCTGTCCACCGATAAAACCAAAGGTCGCCCCTCTTCGTAATGGGCCAGTACCTTATCACAACAAAGAGCTTGTTTGGCATCCCCAAATGCTTTATCACAATCTTTACCCCAGTTCCAACTAACCCCTTTTTTTAATAACTCGTGTAATGGGTGTAGCAATATACTTAAATTAGGGATAAATTTTCCGTAATAATTAAGCAACCCTAAAAAACTTCTCAACTGGGTTACATCTGTTGGGGTTGGTGCCTCTATAATCGATTTAACTTTCTCTTTATCCGGATGTAAACCGTACTGATCAATAACAAAGCCAAGGTATTTGACCCTTTTTTCTAAAAATTTACATTTAGTAAGTTTTACAGTTAGTCCCATATCTCTTAACTTAGTGAGGACTTGCCTCAAATTATGTATATGATTATCTCTAGTGGGTCCCGTGACACAGATATCGTCCAAAAATACTACCGTGGCTGGCACTCCGCGCAGCGTCTCCTCCATCAACTTTTGGAATTTTTCCGGTACGCAAGACAATCCGAATGGCGTGCGGCTATATACGAATGTACCAAGGTGTGTTGTGATTGCCGTACATGGTTGTGACTCATCTGTTAGTCTCGTTTGCTGGTAAGCATTAGTTAAATCAATTTTACTATACTCGATTCCTCCACTAAGATTGGCAAACAATTCTTCAATTCTAGGTAAAGGATATGGTTCGCGCTTCAACTTAGGGTTGATAGTCACTTTGTAATCACCAGAAATTCGTATATCGCCGTTAGCTATTATGACCGGCACGATCGGTGTGCCATAATCGGAGTGTTCCACCCGGTAGATAGTGCCCTCGGCCTCGAGCCGTTCCAACTCGCGCTCAACGCGTGCGCGCAGTGCCAGCGGCACCGGCCGTGCCCGTACGTACACGGGTTCATGATCGGTTAGTTGTAATTCGAGTAATTTCTTACAGTGGCCCAACTTATCCGTAAAAACCTCCGGAAACTCCATTGCTAATCGATTAATACAAGGATCGGCGGCGATTTCATTAATGTTAATTTGTTTAATATTTAAAGCTCTCATCCAATCGCGTCCCAATAACGGGCGACCCCCATTTTTAATTACATAACAAGCTAAATCCTTTGCTATAACATCACCCAATCTAACATCAACTTTTATAAAGCCCAGTGACTCGATCTTGCTACCCGAATAGCAACGAAGAATCAAGTTATCAGATTGTATGTTCTTATGCGGAAAAATCTGTTTATAAAATTTATCACTAATAGCTGAAATACGACTACCCGTGTCTACTTCGCACGGGATTAGGTCACTGTCCAAAACACTTTAATAAGGAAAGGTTTGTTACCTTTAGAATCCAGTTCGATGTTAAAAAAGTCTTCGTCTTCCGAAGAAACACTTACGTAATGCTGCCTGCCACTATATCGACCATTACCACGCGCTTCCTTGCACATTACTTTTAAATGACCACGTTGATTACACTCGTCACAATTATAATTAACAAAACGACACTTGTCTGGGCGGTGGTCCCTGCCGCACCGCCAGCATCGCTGAGGAGCCCCGGCGGCGCCCGCGCCCCGGCCGCGCGCTGCTGCTGCCGCCGGCCCGCGCGCCGCTCGTGACCCGGCCGCCGCCGCCGCGGGTCCCGGCCGCGCCGAGCTCGTCCTGTGCAGGCCTTCGCCCGCCTCGCCGCTCGAGCCCGAGGTCTTGGCTGCGACGCTCAACGTTGCGCTCACCTCCGCGTGTCTCTCGGCAGCCTCTAACGCCAGAGCCAGCTCGATTGCTTCCTTGTATTTAATATTTTTCTCGGCGAAAATCCTCGATCTCATAGCTATGTTAGCGAGTCCCGAGACAAATTGATCCCGGAGATTCTCCTCTAACATAATACCGAAATTACAAGTTGTTCGAGGTGTTTCAAATCTTGTAGGTATTCCGTCATGGATTCTCCTGTGCGTTGTCGTCTTAAACGAAAAACGTGACGCTCGGCGATTTCAGACCTCTGAGGTTCTAAATGATTTGTCACCAGCCGCACTAAATCGTCGAAACTTTTCACCTCGGGATTATCGGGAGCACACAGATCGCACATCAACGAATACGTCGTTTCACCCACTACCGTAATTAACAACGGAACCTTCAACTCATCTTTAATTTGATTTAAAAAAAAAATATACTGTTCTACTCGCCTAACGTAAGTCGGCCATTGTTTAGAATTAATATCAAACGGTTCTAAATTACCGATCGGCATATTAACTTATTTAACGAACACGCGGTTTCGAAAGTTCTCGGTTTTCCTCGTCGCCAATGTAACGGGTGGCAAAGTCAATCAAAGACAAGGTTCAATCGATGACTGATTTATTACTAGTATTAAGTCTACCGACATTATAAAAACAAGTACATAAGTTCCTACCCAACACTTGACTTGAGATGCTTTCTCATTGGAGGTGAGTATCGAACTGTCAAATATAAGGTTGGTCGAGAGGTACCTTGAGGGGTCCTTGAAATGAAATAAAGTAGATAAAAAACGGGTTTTTGCCACTTTTGGCCTAGGTACCTATTTACTTACTTTATTTTATTTTTTACTCTATTCTTTTATAATTTCAATTTTTGTATTTAAAATTGTTATTATAACCTCATTGGAGTTTGCTCAAGCAACCAACTAAGAATGTCGTTTTCAAGGAAAGAAAGGCGCCCTCGAATGAGTTTGAATGAAGGACGTTCATAAGGTTATGTTTAAGAATACGGGGGTTAGTATGGCTAGGCTATAGTGCCCTACTCGTCTCCAAGCTGCAGGGACAATCTAGTATGAAAGAGTAGGAATGCTATGAAATGTAAAAGAAACGAGACCAATTTGAAAACTGTGTGTGTGTCATACACATGGAACTAAAGGTAAAGATGGAAACCAAAACGGCATACAACAGGCTAGTCCCAGAAAATTTAACCTGGAGTAACTATTTTCCCAAAGTATTACCATCTCTTCAAAAATTTTGCCTAGTCAGAAATACAGTAAAATAAAAATGTCAGTTAAATAATAGTTGCTTAATATAATTGGGCTTATTTTTCATTTTTTAATGATAATCTACCTCGAAATAAAAATTATATTGCTACGTAACTGTTTATCATTTTTTCCAACTTTTTGGGTTGTTATCAAGTGCTGTGATGGAAACCCAGATTCACATCACGAGTTAGAAAGAGAGAGGTGGGTAAGAAATGCATTCAAGTCAAATTTTCTGCCATCAGCGTATTGTATACCCGAGCGCTATCCCTTGAGCTTTAGATCCATTATATTACGTACCATGGAGTAATTACAATGAGGAGAAGTTCTCACTAGCTTCCTTGACATACGGAGATTACTCATTGGAGGCGAGTGTCGAACTGTCAAATATAAGGTTAGTCGAGATGTACCTTGAGGCGGCCTCGAAAGTGGTTATAAATCAGTTTATTGCCAATTTTTGCCTAGTTAACTACTTAATTTGTTTATTTTAAACTCTATTCTTTTGTATTTTTTAATTTTTGTGCTTCGGATTAATAATAAAACCTGTGTCTTTCCTCATTGGAGTTGGCTTCAAGCAACGAAATAAGAATGTCGTTTTCAAGGAAAATTCGAGGACTTTCTTGAGGCTCCAATGAGGTTGAGTGATAGTCGTTCTAAAGGCTATGTTTAAGAATACGGGACTTGACGAAACCACTGTCGGACTGAAGAAGATAGAAACAGTAAGAAGGGCTATAAAGGACTTGTATCCATGGCCGTAAGCCCATTACTAAAAAAAGGGCTCTATTTAGTTTGTGGTCTTAGGGCTGATTTATTGACAGGTCACAGCATTTGAGCATTTCCAAATATTTCTTTGGATATATTTTCCTTACTATTGTCAGCATTTACCAAACAAGATAATACAACAAAATGGATAAGCGAAAACTTTCTACTGCAGGAGATAGTTTATATCAAATACTTCAAGTACCAAAAACTGCAACAGCAGATGATGTGAAGAAAAGCTATCGAAAATTGGCATTAAAATACCACCCAGATAAAAACCCGAACAACCCCGAAGCATCAGACAAGTTCAAAGAAGTAAATCGAGCTCATACAATACTCAGCGACGCGACTAAACGAAATATTTATGATAATTACGGATCCCTCGGCTTGTACATAGCCGAACAATTTGGTGAAGAAAACGTCAATGCCTATTTCGTAGTTACAAGTACATGGTGTAAAGCTGTATTTTTGATTTGTGGTATTCTTACTGGATGTTACTTCTGTTGTTGTTTGTGTTGCTGCTGTAATTGCTGCTGCGGAAAGTGCAAGCCTCGTCCCCCAGAAGAATCTGGAGACTATCACACATTGGAGCGCGATGACTCAGACGGAGTGCAGGCAGTGACGGTGCAGCCGGGCAGTGAGAATCTGCCCAAGGGAGGCCAGGCACCGCCCATCCCCATGCCCGCGCCGTTGGGCACCGGCGCCGGAGCTTCTGAGAACACAGGCCTCAACACAGGTGGGGTTAATTATGGAATTTCTCAGTAAGTAATGATACTAAATAATGTCAACAATTTTCTTTATTAGATTAAAAAACACCAGTTTGATTGACATTTTCATCTTCTGATCACTTTGGGATTTGATAAACTGTTTTGTAATTAGCTAAAATTTAATTCAACACATTATGACAAGAAGTTACATGTTGGCTGTCATGTTTATGGATCATCATGTAAACTTATTTATTAGCTTCTAATAACATAATGAATAGTGTTGGATTATTGTAAAGAATTGGAAGATAAAGCCTAGGAAATTAAAAAGGCATAATGAAGTTAAGCATTGTCTTAAGGAATAAAAACAAATCCATTTCAATTATATCCTTATCAAGATTGTATTTTTTACTATATAAGTATTGATTGTAATATTTAATAATGTTCTTGTTCTGTTTTATTAACATATTCCAATTTTAGGACTCTGTCTTGTAGCTATTCTGTGCCACATTCACTAAGTGTTGCATAGAACTTTTGTCCATATCATGAAATGTTCAATGTTGTTTCATTATATGGTTGATCGCATCATGAAATGATGATTTGAATTGAATGATCTGGCCACAACATGCATATATTGATAAATTTGCTGTAAAATATAAGTTATGATATAATTTATATGGACATTTGTTTGTAAATATTTTATTTCTTTTAAGATTCCCATTTGGTGGTATGCAATTCTATCATCTGTATCTGTTAATTGTGGTGGTAACAGACAAAATAATAATGATACTACTTAATTAAAAGTAGTGAGCTGAATTCATTTTCTGATTATAGTTTAAGGAAAAAATTAACTTGAACTGCATTCAAATGTAACACTGGCTTCTTGTTGTATCTTTCCTTCTATTATTTATTTTATATACTAGCATTTTCCCGCATCACTTGCACCATCAAGTTGCCTATATTTGATCCCAGGTATTAAACTTTATCCATATATAATTTCATTAAAGTCAATTCAGTGGTTTATTCCTCTAAATGCACCTCTAATTCAAGTCAAAGTTAATAAAAATTTGTAGTTAGTATTAATACTTTACTTTAATTAGCAGTTTTTCCATTTTATCTTATTTAATTATGAAGGCACATAAATTAGGAAAGCATTCTTGTGAACTAAAAAAGTTAGGTATATTTTTTGTCCTATTTGCCCATTGCAACACTTGATAAAAAATTGTGATGTGATTTTATAATGATAATAAAACCATTCTGCCCTACTAGTAGTTAGTAGGGTCTTAGCATTAAAATTTATCTCACTTATCAGAAAGTCCTTTCTATATGAGGGTGCACATTCCACATCACATTGTTTACCTTTATAAATTTGCTATGTATTTTACAATTTGAATTATTTTTAAAGAAAGGTGAGGCTGTGACTCAATTCGTCTCATTTGAAGACAGTTAGTTCTGCTTGAATAGCTTAATGACTCCTGGAAAAGGTCTGCTGTCCGATGCCAGTGATATTGATGACAGTGTTACTATTAGTTTCAATCGAATGTAACTATGAGCTAAATCATCCATCTTACTTATCTACCAATCCATCCATCCTACTTATATTAGGTTAACATACACACTATGTTATTCTAGTAGTAGTTTTATTGTAGCATTCATAAGGGTGACATGGAATAAAGGAGTTAAAGCATGGTCCTAAGAGCTTAAAGCAAACCCAAAAATTACGATCTTTGACCTGGTTATAGAAAAAGGGTTTGATAGTCAACTGAAAGGAATATATATTTATACACACTGTAATTGTTTAGCAAGGTTTAGCACCTGCTCCCCGGGCAAAACTATATGCCACATCCAGACATCAAGGTGTTCTACTGTGATCACGCCCGTGCGTGCAAGCCTTCTTGCTTTATATCAAACTAGCTGCCGCCTGCATCAAAAAGTAGCATATGTTTGACCCCCGGTCTTCAAGTATATTCATACCAAATTTCATCAAAATCCATTCAGCAGATCAGCCATTAAAGTGTAACAGACAGATAGACATACTTTCGCTCTTATAATATTAGTATGAAAGTTTATTATAACTATTTATATTGTAACCAATTTATATTATACTACATAATAAATATTTAAAGTTAAACATCTTGCTTTACTGAGGATAGCAATCAACTACACATCAACACTAATCTTGGTCTCAAATAATGAACAGTTCTTGCCACTCACTAGGTTTTCTCCACTTGTCCATGTGGGAGTGTAACCAATTATAGCCCGACCAGGAAAATAAATACCCTGAATTGGCGTCGCTACTGATCGCCTTGAGGTGGCAACATGTTGTATGTGTCATGTCAACAACAAAATTGACAATGTCATTTAATGAAATAGAAATCAATCCTTCATTTTAATTCGCTTATGATAACATCTTATACATCACTTTTCTATCATTATTATAAATTATTTTTACCATTTGAATAATTTTTTTTATTTGATAATCCCAAAATACACAACGTCCACTGCTGTTTCTATTTTTGACAGATGTCGGAATTTTACTTGAATACCTAGTTGCCAGTAAAAGAAATTAGCTTTAATATTTTTCCGAAGTATGGCCAAGGCTGCCTAGTAAGAAAAAAAAACCATTAGTTCCATCATAGAGCTGTTCAATAGAACAGGTGGGAAAAATTGGTTCATTGTGCCCATTACGGGTTGGTTTAATAAACAATATTTTCTGTGTACCTACAATTATTTATTTTGCGTCCCATCTTAAACCGATTACTATGAGATATTATTAGCATAATTAATTAACATATTTCTTACCGTAAAACATCCATCTTGTCAGTAACAATTTGCTAATTCTATGTGCTATTCCAAGAGTAAAACAAATAGTAGTGCTAGTGAGAAAAAACTCCCATTATTTGTACCGTAAAAACTGTTAATGCATGTGTAGAAGAAATGGGAACAAAGGGTTCCACTGTTCTACTATTTTAAATCATAGGACTAGTGAGAAAAAAAATACCATTAGTTCTACCATAAAACTGTTCAATAGAACAGGTGAGAGTAGTGTTCCACTAGTTCTATTATTTTAAATCATAGGACTAGTGAGAAAAAAAATACCATTACTTCTACCATAGAACAGGTGGGAACAAATGCTTTTTTCCTGGTCGGGCTATACTAATCATTTATATTAAATCTTGTTAGAGACAACAGTAGATTTTTTATGAAACATGACATTTATATGACTAATGAATGTAACTATGCCATTTATCTAGATAGAATTTGGTGAATCAAATGAGTACATTCTTTTAACTTAAAATATAATTAGACTATGACCAAAATGGAACTTATGATAAGATAAGATTGTAATTAATTGATACTTCAAGAATATAGAGAGCTAGGTGTCCTTTGTGGCAATGATTACATGACTACCAAATGTAGATTGAATTAATTAAATTTTTTTTGCTGGTTTTTCTGAATAAATCTAACATAATTATGAAAAAGCATTAGTCATTTTTCAATTTTCTTTTAATTATACAACAAAATATATTTTCTATTGCCGTTTTTATCGTTTTTATATTTGGCATTCTCCACAGTGTATTTTTATTGTTTTTAATTTACACAAAATTATTAAAAAAATGCCTTATAGTTAGGCAAGAGGTCATAATCTGTTAAGTTCATGCATATGCATCTAAGTAAAATGTTACATGCAGTATTTCAAGTGTTAAGATTCAAATAGAAATATTTTCGTTAAGTATATACACAAATAAGTAATTACGTTCGAAAGTCTGCAAGTCCATAGCTAAAAAAAAGTTCTTCTAAACAAGTATTGTTGTAACATGATGTAATATTGTTCTGATGATATCTTATTTGAAGCAGAGCTCTTTTTTTTCACTTGGTAGTTAAAGTAGTCCATGGAGCAATTACAAAGAGGAGATGCCGTTTGAAATGGCGCAGTGATGTGATGATCATTGGCGCCTCGCCGACACAAAAATGGGCGGAGCTTGCCATTGGTCATGCTCCATAGTTGGAGCCACGGCAGAAACCAAGCACCCCGCACGTCTGCCTTCCGCCCCGTGTAGCCTTACAAATACTTACTTACAAAACGCTTATTACGGCATCTCCTCTTTGTAATTGCTTCATGAAGTAGCCAATAAGTGATAATTTTGCATAGCTCGCCAATTTGGGCATTGTCTTTTTGTTTAAATATTTGATAGATTTAAGTTTTAAAGGATTTTATTGGCTGTAATAACCATCTACTATTTTTATCTATAAGTAATGAATTACATTATTGTGGCAGTTCTTATTAAGAATGTCATATTATCTAAAGTAAAGTGCTAAGTATTAATAATAGTTCTAAATAATCTTTCAAATCTCTTTCAAATTGTGTAACAAGTTAGTTATAAGAAACTGTAATTTCAGATTTTTTTTTATTTGTTTGGGTGTATAATAACTAGAGGGCAAATATAAATTAAACATTACATGTATAAAGTAATAGATCATGTACATAAAAGGTACTTCCATAATTCGTTAGTCACATCCTTTCTTAATGTAAGATTTATTTGACCTTATAAATGAAAAATTTGCTACGTATAGACGTAACTGGCGTAAGTCACATTTAAGTAAAAAGTAGCAAAAGCATAAAGTGGATTTTCCCAGCATATGCTTGTTGTGTATGTATCCGTATATAATCTTTTACATATGTATGTTAAATACACTGTTATTCCACGGGATAGACAAAAGTAGGTGGGTGGCATGTTGATGAAAAATATGCCTGGTCCAGTTTATATTCTTGAACACCCTAGCAGCTTATTTAGCTGATGCGTGTGCATCGTGAAGTCAGGAGAATTTATAAATTGTCCAATCTGTATATGTTATCATCTTTTGTCAAAGCAACTGATACTATTCTTTATTTCAAATATTTAAAAAATTATCTCACATGTTGTTTTCTAAAATAATTACTTACAAATAACCTTTAGTTAAATGTTGCTTAGCGATGCTTTTAAATACATGTCGCCCTTCCTTGCTTTACAGCCTGGCCAGGAATTCGCCACGGCGAATATCGCCGTGATGCCACCGGCGACTAAAAGTAATACAAAACAAATGCACTAAAAAGTCACGGGAACGTGTGACGGGCGAGGCGAAATGAGGACTAGTTACGATTAATGAACTGAACGAAATGCATTTGTATGTATTTCTTTTAGTCGCCGGTGGCATCGCGGCGATATTCGCCGTGGCGAATTCCCCCGTGGCCAGGCTGTTACACAATAATATATGAGTGAGGATGAGGAACAGAATTTGTTATATCACTTGAATGTAGTCGTAATTATACTTTATTACTAACTTTTATTTTTTTTATCTATTTCGCCAAGCTCCTTGGTACCTACCTCTTGTAGGCATACCTCTCGGGGATGCTTTAGTCACAAAGAGATGCCCCTAGCATGTCTTTGATTGTCCAGACTTTTTTGACCAGCAAAGCCTAATATTTGATTGTTTCGATACCACAAGTTTTGATAATTATGACAACTAATAATGAGTTGCCATTATTATTAAATACTATAGTATACCAAGGGTATTCCAGTGTCCATTAACTATCTAAGTATTTCTATGACGAAAATCTTTGAGACATAATAGTTACACTACAAATCATCACTTCGTATTTTATTTTAGCTTAGCTTTTAGGCGAGTTATCGTATGTTAAAAAGTTAGATGTGAGTGAATTGTAATTGTGTATGTACAAGAAAGCTTATTTAAGGCAGTTTAAATATTTTAGCCGTTGGATGATTGGAGAAAACGATTAAACGCAATAATCTGGGGATGACTGCAAAACGCCGCATGACATGAATCTTAGCAAAAGTTTTCGGTCGCAGAAATGCGGCCCAACAAAGAATTTCGTGATCGTCTAAGTTTCTTTTTGGATCATTGCAAATATATAATAGCATGTGCAAAAAGCTGTCAAATATCAAATTACTCCATTTCAGTACATCTACCAAGAGATTTTATTGACGCAGACGCTAGCGACTGCATTAACAAATTAGTATGGAAAATCTGTACACTGTAGCGCTGGAAGAAAATTAAAAATATCTTATTAATTAGCGGCAGTCTACGGAATTACCAGCACTTGGTCTAGGCTATTTTTGTCGTCATGTATAAGAACAAATATTTCGAATATTTCCATTAGTTTTGGAGATTTTTAGGTTTTTATAATTTTAATAGTGAACAATTTTCATTAAAATAACACAGTTTTTCATCAATGTTTGTATTAATACCACATTAATAATACATTATATATTACTATAATATATAAAATATATTCAATACATGTATTACTATCCGGCTCGAAGAAACATGAAGTGCTTTTAAGTGTATATGTTACGGCTAATGATCAAAGTGCTATAAAAGGGTACCCGCTTAAGATTAGCAAGCTAATCTTATGTGTAGCCGACCCAGACGGCTAAACTTAAGTGTAGCCTCTTATCTTCGGCTAGACTTAAGCACTTCGGTCATTAGCAGTAACATTTATATTTTATGGTGCAATTAAGAGTTATATTGTAATTAAGTTCTTATTATTTTGAATTAATAGAGGTTTTTGACATATAATACTTAACAACATTAAAGTTAATATTCATCGGTAATAATTAAATCCTAAAACGCAGCAGGTAGACGAATTGTTTCTTGATGTCGTGCCCACCCAATAAACAGTTTTAAACCATATTTACAATAAAAAAAGAAAACCATTACAACTAGTCTTTAGTATGCAACTTAAAGAGGAAAGCATATATTGAACATGTCGGCCATAAAACTGGATACGGTTTATATTTTATTCTAACCATGACTAGACTTTGCTGCCATAATAAAAATTGCTTCATAAATCAAGTACTTTAATATTGTGTAGTAATTTGAGATTGCCGCTCAATTTTTTTTTCCTCGATTGTAAACCAAACATTGTCCTTTCGTGGTAGGGAGGGGTACTGATAGTTACAATTAACTTCAGTCATTTTATGTTGCTGGTAAAATTTTACATCTTTCATTGTTTTCCTTTCAGTTACATTGTTCCATTATTTATAATTTAAGTCCATTTTAAATGTGGTTAGTCTCGTTTGTTTAAAATAAACCGGTCAAGTGCGAGTCGGACTTGCGCATGTAGGGTTTCGTACAATTATCTACTTATAATAACCGCAAAGAAATCACGTCATTAAATGGGAGCCTCATAAATATTTGTTTTATTTTATTTTATTTTTTATATATCTGCCATTTCGAGCGTCTACCTGTTACAGTTATAAATATTGAGCAAAAACGAGCAAAAAAAAATCACGTTTGTTGTATGGGAACCACTTTTAAATATTTATTTTATTCTGTTTTTTAGTATCATAGCGGCAAAAGAAATACATCAAAATTTCAACTGTCCTACTGTAACTATTTATGAGATACAGCTTGGTGACAGACGGACAGCAAAGTCTCAGTTATTTAAGAGTCCCGTTTTACCCTTTGGGTTCGTACCCTAATAATTCATTTTTTTTTTATTACATATTATAAACCAACAATTATTGCTTTTCATACAGCCTTCATATAAATGAATGAAAAACTTACAAAAACAGAACAAGATTAATATTACTTGAAAATTTAAAAATCTGGAGCGTAAGATCCTGAAGATGCCTCGGATTATTACGAAATTATTTTGTAGTCCTATCAATCCGACCCTTTGCTGGCCTATCATCCGTCCTATAACTAGGATTTGTTGAAATATTTATTTTCTCCAATTTTCCTACGACATGAAACACCAATACTTGTACGATTTTACATGCTTCACTATTCCAATATTATTACACTATAAAACAACTTTTTAATACCTAATTAATGTTAGTTTGATTCAAATGTGTATTATACTATATATTTAGTAGGTGAAACTCATTTAAAGTGTTGATTCAGCTTAAATATTAGCAGTTCAGCTCACTTATACGTATGCAACATACGCAACGAACTGTTAACACGTCAACTTGATATTTAAGAACTGAAATTAGTTTGTTGAATATATTTGCAATAAATATCACGGAAATCCTTTGAGATTATCTGATCTAAAAGGAGATCGGACAGGTTGATCATGTAGACAAAAGACAAATATGTGTACGTGAGCTGAAACATCTGTTACGTGTATTATACTGTTACTAGTCAACGAGTATTTATAACGACATGTCAAGTTAAGAGAATTGAAAATGTTGATAATGTAATTACACTTGATTATTATGGATTGAATAAATATCTGCATTACTAAACTTCATAATCTATTTATTGAAAAGTCCAAAGCCTTGACAAAGTTTTTTTGTTTTTGTTTTTAGTGCAAAAGTTTTAAAAATTTGAAATATTCTTTAGTTTAAAATAATGTTTTTCTTCTTATTTTCAGGAAGCAGTATTCCAAAATACACATGAAGTATTCACAACTATGCTAGTCTAACATAATAATTTGTAAGAAAAATATGGAACTGATTTTAATAACCACCATCATGCACCTAAATGTAATTGCAAAACTTAAGCCTAAATTAAGTTTTATATTTGTATGTATTTTTTTTACTTGTAATATACCGACTTAATCAGGTTTATTTTGTATTATAAAATTAAAATTATTGGCAATAATAATATTGTTATTATATTTAGTTGTCCAGAGTTCGTATTTTAGAGTTCCGAACCCTAAGCAACTATTATTTCTTTATCGCAAAAACAAATGCCAATGGGGCATCATTGCAGAGGCTATGTTATCCGTCCATTCATCTACATAATAAGCATAAGTATTTCTCGTATGAAAAGCATTATAGTCATAAAAAAAATATTTAAAGTAGTTTAGTTTCAATAGCTAAACACTGTTACAATTTGGTCAGTAGTTTCAGAATTTTCCGGTATTTCTGACAATATGTAGGATATCACGGCTGTCCACTCTATGGAAACCTTAGTAAGATTAAAGGGGACATCATGTTTCAACAACGAAGTTAGATCTTTTCTTCACTAGTTTATTTCATAAAATAATAGTAGTAATTGTTTCTAAAGGCTGCTGTCATGGATTCCTTAGTAAAGTCAAACAGCGCTTGAACTGTTTTATAATTTATTGGAATCTACTCAATTCCCACAAGTTACAGTACAAAATTTCCATTCATAAGAGTCATATTTTGCCATCTTACAAAAAACAAATATGGCCTATTAATGACTATCTTCATATCTGGCGGTTCGTCCCACTCGATACCTGAAACGAAACGTACAATAGTATCAAGCTAATTGTTAAGTGTAACGTCTCTGCTAATTCCTCACTCATGAGTCATGACTCAATGATGACATGAATATTAACGCTGTTTTCTCGTGGTCCCAGTGCCACTACCATGAGATTTTATTTACAATTTTGCATGGTAAATCTGAATTACGCCCCTGATGGATAGTAAAAGTAAATAAGTTATTTCATAAAAAGTTTAACGCGGTCGCTAGCGTCTGCGTTAAAATAAAATATCATGGTAGAGTTCTCATTCATTCTAATGTAAGACTCAACGTCACGGTTTTTAGGGCATGCATTTTCTTTAGTTGTACACTTCTGTAAGTAGAAACCAAACCTACTTGACCTACTTCATTCAAAGCATGCCAAATTATTTGTAGGCATTCATGCGATACGAATTCTAAATTGATAGATTGTGTCATCGTTATTGGATTTTAAGACACATGTTAGTTCCAAAAAATCCATTTTGCAATGAATCCTGAATTAAGGATTAAAATGGACATAAAAGTGTACTTAGATTTGGGCTAAAAAACCCGCAGGCAGAGTAGAAATGAAAAACGCGAGGACAGCGTATCTATGTACCTATCAAACTAAATCAATTCAATCCACTAACAAAAGATACTATACTGAGTATAAATAACAAAATATGACGCTAAAATCGCAGAAATTACTGATTGGCCTAAAATGACAACGCGCCGTAAAATGCTCATGCATGACAGATACTAGTCACACAATTTTGCCACGAGGTATACTTTTAACTCGATTGGCCCTTGTCAAGTCTTCGAAAGAGATATGAGAATGAACTATCGATGTACCCGATCTTTGGCATCCTTGGTGTGATGATTTACACAAGAGCGTGTAAATTGTAGGAGAAAGTGCTGGCAAGCATTGGGCTTTACTTTAGGGCCTGGGCTAGAGAAGCAACTGGAAAAGCGCTAAGATGAGACAGGTGAGACCGCCATATAGTCAAAAATGTTTAATTCTTTCTGATCTAATCATATGTCCTTTAATCAAAACAATAAAGAACAACGGGCCTTCGGCGGAATCTTGAGAAGCGCCAGAAAAAATCATCAATAGATAGCCAGCATCTCCAGCCGACTTAATATTTTTATTTTAAGACTAAACTCAACGTAGCAGATTTCTCTGACAAATAATCTTTGTTTACAATTTCCTTAGAATCCACTAGATCCATTTATGGATCTTTTTACCCGAATACGGCAAAGCCACCTGTTTCATCTGTTCCCGATTTTCTTCTACACTACTAGTGATAATTTGTAAGTTTATTCTTATTATTTATTTATGTAAGTTTATTAATTCTTAATGTAGGCATGTACATTTATGCATTCTGCACCGCTCGCGCAAGTGTTTTTCTAACGCAGCTCATTTCTACCCTAAGGTTGGCTGGAAGAAATTGCATTAGCGATAAGTCCGCCTTTGTACCTATTTAGTTGTATTGGTTTTAACTATATGCATCTTTTGTTTGTAAATGGTGCAATAAAGTGTTCATTCATTCATTCATAATTAAAGAAATGAGGTATTGCTGGAAAGGTCTTAGTTATCCGCTGGTTCTTATATAGGTAACGTCATATCAAATTTACAACAGCGCCATCTAGAGGGCATAAAGTGAGAACCTAAAAAAACCCTTGTTGATGCCTTGTGGGGTATCAAATGAAAGGGCTAAATCAGCACATCTCAAAAACATATATATTGTTAGCTTTGTCGTATGCCACACCAGAATAATTAAAAATACTTTGAGAGCAAAGTGGCTTACGACTACGCTGTCTTCTGTGCATTACTAACTACTGAAACAAAATATCATATCAATTATAAATTATTGTCTTGTTTAATACATTTTAGAGTGTGATTTTGTAGTAGTCTGGTTTTAGTTCTTGAAGTTATTGAACTTTTATGTCCACTTTAATCCTTGATTTGGGATGCATTGCAATGTATCCCCAAACATGTATTTTCAGGTGCATGTTTACGTGTGAATATGATTGGCGCTTGACTGAATTCATTACACTCTAGGTAGGGGAACATCCATCATTAATTATATCTATGGTTCAGTGGCTAAGGTGTCTGCTTGAAGAACCAGATGTCGCGGATTTGATTACCGCGAGAAGAATACTTTGTTTATTGGTCTGGTTTCCGGGTAAAAAAAGAGTTCTTTAAGAAGATCAAACAGCCATTAACTAAGTATACGGTACCGCCAAACTATGATTATGTAAGTATCCACACCTACATAAGTTATAAACACTTATTGCACCATAGAAATTTACCGTAGTCAAAAAAATTATAAACATATGGGGGAAAACACGGTTGGACGAAGAAGAGCATCCATAAGGGTATTGATAACTAATGCATTTAAAACTTTGAATTACCATCATCCTTGAACGCGGTGCGCCCTGCTTCCGCCCAGAACATCAACCGTTGCAATCCATGCGACATTTTCAATATGCTGTCTGTATCTGTGTCCGTCTTCAATAATTCTGACAATCCAAGCTGGAACATGTAAAATTATAGATTTAGCAGAAGCATCTTAATTAAATTTATTAAAATCATTTACACTTTGGTGTAGTGGTTAAGGCGTTTTTCTGTACACCCGAGGTGTTTGATTCTCAAAGGAGTGCCTCTTTGCTCTTTCCAGTACAAAATAAAGTAACCAACTGTGAGATTAACTCGCATTGAGAAGGTTCCGTACTTTAAATTCACTTATTATATTCGTGTAATATTTAAGACGACGCCTGTTTTACGTTTTTATTTATTTAAAAATATCCGATCGAAGCACTGGTAGATTTAAATACATAACGCGTTTTTTTATTATATTTTATATGGAAAAATATAATATCTACAATATAATAAGGCATATAAATGACTAAACACAAGATAAATTTAATAAAAACAAAATGAATATTTTTTACATATTGAAATTTAATCCAAGGCCAAGTAAATTCTATCTATGGAATTACCTTACTTTCCCTTTCTCATAAAAAGAGTCATGTGCTATTTAGTTTTAGCCGAATAACACTAAAGAAGACCTTTTGCCTAATGTCGAATCAAAGACTCAAAATACTCACTCCCTCAATTTTGTTAGGCAGCAATAACGACATTCGTAGCGTGTACAGAGGCAGGTCAGCTGCAACTCGAACAGGCTTCATGCCGGCTGTGATGGAGATTAACCCCACTTCAGACACGTAGGCAGCCAGCCTTCTTAACGACGAGGCTTTGGGTACCAAAATCAGGAGACTGAGACCTGGCTTTCCGTAGAACACTTCGAGGGCCTGTAATTAATTCCCAAACATTATGTTCTTAAAAACAATATAGGTACCTACATAATATTAATTTTACCATTATTGGGCAGCGACATTTCTATCTTAATTAGTCCTAATTTAAATGTAACATAACATTGAAGTGACTTGATGGTTCCCCTTAAAAAGTTTGAATGCGATATATAGGTACAGCAAACGACTATGAAAGTGAATTCGATTAACTTATCAAAAAATTATTATTGGTGTTTGTTCCTATTATATATTTGATAAAGAAAATACATAACATATCTACTTAGGTACATAGATAATTTGGTTCTGTAACGAATGCAGATGGTACGCTCCAGATTCATTATCGATGGGGGCGGTTTTAAGGGATCGAATAACACCAGCGCTAACGCAAACCTAAATGTTAATGGAATGGTCGACCTCAGTTAGTGAACAAGCATGGAGCGTGCCAACGCGTGTGCGATCCTCTGGATTTTTCTGCTTCCCTTCATTGGTGCAGATACGTACCGAGAGCAGATTTTACACCAAGAAGCCCAACTGCATAAAGATTTATTCAACGACTACAACAGCGACTATCGGCCTGTAAAAAATCACACCCAAACTGTCACCGTAAAAGTCCGTTTTGCCGTCAAGTATTTAAGTTTTGACTACCTAGAAGAGACTTTCACCGTTCACAGCTGGGTAGCGATGAACTGGATAGATGAATTTTTGACATGGAATCCGACCGACTACGGTGGTGTTAAAGAAATTCAAGTTGAAAGTCACGAAATTTGGATTCCGCGTATGGCGTTATTCAATTCCGACGCAACTATGTACCAGTCAGATCAATTTTTCACCACTTGCTCCTTGGGATTTGTTGGAAACGTCACTTGTGTCCCACATATAGCACATTCTGGGATTTGTAGTACATCATTACGACGATGGCCTTATGACCAACAGAATTGCACTTTATACTTTGGTTCCTGGATGCATAAAGGTGAACAAGTGAATTACACTTTCTATCCTAACGTTCCTGTTGTTTTAAGTGATTTTCAAAACGGGCCAGCCTGGAAACTGCTACGTGTAGCCAATGAACGATTGCCAGGAAAATACTCATGTTGTCCCAATGAGACATACCCTATGTTAAAATATACATTTGTATTGAAGAGGGAAGCAGCTGGACCGGCAGCTATAGTAGTTGTTCCCTCCATAGTGATCGTTTTATTAACTATGACTTCGCTCTTGTTGGGAGTGAAAGATAACATTAGATTGATGTTGCTATGCTTCAGCCTTTTTGGCCACTTCACATTTTTGACGGAAATTGGATACGACATTCCGAAACATGGAGCAGAAACACCTATTATTTTACTCTTCGTCCGAGACTCTATGTTGTTGACATTGGTTGGGATCCTGCTGACGTTACTGCTAATGGCACTTACAAAGCGAGACGATCAGACTCCTAGATGGATCACGTATGTAGCTCACCTAGTCCGCACAGGTCCAGGAAAATACATGGTATTCACAGAATTTGATCCAAGCGACTCGTTAAAAATCAAACTGGCGGAAGAGGAAGGCAACGCTAGCGACGACACACAACGCGCGGTTAACGACTGGGTAACATTTTCCAATATTGTCAATAGTGTGGTATTTATTATTTCTCTTTTAGCTTACTTAATACTTATCGTTACTTATATACCAGGAGACAACTAATAAAAAGTAGTATACGCCTAGGTAGTAGAAACGCCTAAAATCCTAGCCTATTTAGATTTAAATCACGTTAATGTACTTGTGACTTTCATTTTCAATAAATTTCAATTAGAAATAAGTGTATCTCTTACCTCAGCATCGCAATCTGTGAGTTTGGCATATCGCATCATGTCATTTATGCGTATCATGCGAATTGTCCTATCAGGATCTTCAAAGAAATCTCGGAATATTCTGGAACCATTGAGTACCGTTGGGGCAGTGCGCCAGCGACTACGAAGGTAAAGCGTGGTCAAAAAGACGGCGCTTACGGTGCCTGATAAGTCTCCTGGTTCGAAAGTATTGTGGATAGCACCTTTTGAGTCATCTTCCACCTGAAAATAATCACGTTGTTAAGAAACGCATGACTTGAGAATTTTATTTATTTTGACCATTCTGACGGTTGGTCTTAAGTAAAAACATCTAACCTCAGTATAGTGTTTATTTTATAAATATGTTAAAAATTTAATTTGTAAATAAAAAAGCGCTAGGCCAGACAACAATATTATACCTACCTATACAGGGATTTAATTAGCCGCTAGATTTGAAGATAAATAGTTCAGCTCCTACAATAAATACAATCGTAAACGTGATATAACTTATGTGTTACAATAAAACGGTGTAATGCAATGGCAATTTTGCATCTAAGTATAATTAAGACATTTTTAGTAAGATACATTATCTGGCAAAGAGCAGCATAGTAATATATAGGTACGATTTAGTACCATTCGGTTAAGGAAAGCACTCAGCATTTCTGGTGTCTCTGTTCCATTGAACTGGCCCAGGTGTAGTCGCAATGCGGCTGCAGCGCCTTTTTTGAATTCTTCACTGACGGAGTACTTTGGACCCATCACTAAGTGGGACGACCAGTGAAATACGAGGCCGTGAGTGGCGCTTGGCAACGTCGACATTACATCATCTATGAGCTGTATTCTTTCCTGAAATTAGAAGAATTAGATACACGCCGTTTTTAACCGTAAAATAGAGGAAATCAATAGTGATTTAAAAAAACATGAAATAAAAAAGTTCTTACTGCGTTTGAAATATTCCTATGAATGCCAATGCAGTTATCAATCTTCGATTTGACATCGGGATCCCTCTCAACGGACAGAGCGAGCAGAAGCAGCTGCAAGAAGAGTCCGGACTGGACGAAACTGATCGCATTTTCTGCGCGGGGCCCGCCGGCGGTCATATTTATTAGTTTCGTGAATGTTACCTGAAATCAGTTTTAATCCCAGGCAAAAATTTTCTTGGAAGTTTATGTCTGCCTAGCCTATATCATCATCAAAGGGATTATTTTATGTGACATAGGGAGACGTACCTGTTTTATAAAAGAATTTGGAAATATCAACCTTATTATGTTATTTCAAAGCATAAAGAAAGAGTAATCGTTACTAAAAATATTGTTTAGAGCGTAAGTATCAGAAAAAGGACTATTGCCACCGTCGACACCAGCAAATGGGAAATGTTAACTTACCATGTAAAATTTTCTCTCCAGTTTATCTAGTCCCTTTTTGAAATCATTCAGTAATAACTTTTTACGATGAACATTTGTCTCGTATTTTGATTTGTATTCTTGTGAAATATCTATTGTAATAGCATTCACACTAGTGCTATCAATTTCATAGTCGTTTGGCGCTGGAGTCGAGTATTTATCATAAAAATGTTTGTTTATTATTCTTGAAACAATTTTTTTCTTCTTATTTTCTACAATTTGTTTCAATTTAGATAAAGAGCGTAATGCATTTGGAGCTACATCATATGTAGGAGTACTTGTTAGAGATCCACCATCCCGTACAGGGAATTCGGTAACAACGTTGCTCCTTTTAGTATAAGTGGTCATAGTACTATGATAAAAAATGTTTTCGTTAGAATATTTTCTTGTTACATATGGCTTGATGGTGACGCTAAATGTTTCATAGTCCACGTTTCTAGTGCCACTAGTTGGAAGATCATAATAGCCACGTGCAGTGAGGTGATTCGCGTCCATGTCTCCACATTGGTGAAGCGCTCGACATTTCTGTAGTTGCAAACGATATGGTAGAGTCGTCACATGCTGCTGCAGCCCTAACGGCTGTTGGGAAACTGATCGCGACACAATGCGGAGAGATTGCCCATCCTTTGACTTAAGCAATACAGTTATCACTAAGAAATATGAAATAGTCAAACGTGCACAGGTTACACCAATTTTATATTCACGAATAGATAACATCATGAGAATAACATTCTAATTGTTTTAATGTTTATTTGAATCACGATTATTTTGTAAGCATGAAAACAAAAAAAAAGTTTATTCTCATTTTAACATACTGTGTTGTAAACAGTTTGATATCAGTAGGTATTGCACGCAATCAAGGCTCTTATCAAACTAGATGCAGTAGGTAGAAAAGTGTCCATGAAACTGCACTGCAGTCTGTATTGTCCGTACCGTAGTGAATGCATAAGTACTTAATTATTTATACAGGCAGGTATTGCATTATACCGTACCACGCGCGTTACAGAAAATCTTAATAAAACCCGAGTAGATACTTAGGTACCTAGGCAAATACCTATATTTTGTAGATAGTTTTTAGACTAAAAAATATTTTTTAAACTAAAAAATATTTTTTTTTGTTTGCATTGACTATATCCAAAATTTTATCCGCGCTTTATCAAAAAAAAAAACTACTGAGCCGATTTTTATGAATCTTTTAACTTTTTGTTACATACCTTTAGCTTTTTTTACCTTTAGTTGGAACCGTATTAGAAGTTTTAATAAACAAGCTCTTTCGTTCGTTATTCCGAAAATTATTTAATTACTGTGAAGCTCTATCAATAGATTCGCTTACTGGTAAAAAATAAAAGCTATCAAAAAAATAAAAATTTAATATGCTAACTGCAACACAAATGAACAGTTAAGGATAATTATCTTATACATGTTTGTTAGTATACCTTGACGTAAGCAGCGATAAACATTTCTGTACAAAATTCTGCTTGCAGTTTCCGTACATTGACCAAAAGAGAGTAAATGGCTGCAAGCCAGACTTGAAACATCCACCTTTCTTTTTTGCAACAATTATAGCAAGAAAAGGGTGGTCGGCGACGAAAACTTCACAGATGGGAGCATTTAACCTCAGCATCACATTGACTGCTGCAAACAAAATGTAAAAAAGGAAATAAATTAGGCCTAAGTACCTATCGACTTGGGTCTCTAGTGTTGTTTTCATATTTAATCGTGCGCGGGTTTACGCGTGCGAAGCGTTGGGTAGCAAGCAGCTAGTACTTGTATCAAATAGTTTATTTTTAGTTAATTTCCATTGTTGCATGGAACAGCGTGTGTTTTGTAATAAATCAATATTGCTATAGAATTATAACTTTAAACATTTTTTGCATGTTTATTCTAAGTGAATGTTCGGTATATAAAATGAATGCTGTATTGGCAATAAGAATTTATTTATTTATTTTTTTTGAAAATTGTTATATAGTGTGAAATTTTATATGAAATCAGTAAATAAGAAAATGAAGTCTTGCTTAAATGAAATATCGATGAATAAAATAAATTGATTTAAATTTAAGTGGAAAATTACAAGACGCTTATCATAAAGTTCGAATTGGTTTGGCAAGTATCGACTTGGTAAGGTATTTTCCTAGAGGACCAGTCAATGTCAGGATCGGAATAATCGTTTTATTATATTTTGGTGAGGTTTCAGTGAAGACACAGGTGAATACTTCAGCGAAAATGTATCTAAAGAGTGTACGGGATTTTGATGAGAAATCTTGGTCCATAACATAAAGAAGCATAAGTATCAATTTAAATAAGCATTGCGCCAATACAAATTAGAAATAGAGCAACAAGGCTACTAATATTTTAGAGCCACATTGGCCACATTGCCCGACGGCGTAATAAACAGCCATGATCGTTTAGCGATCATATTAGTTTTAACACAAAAGAGAAAGTTAGAAGTTTTAGTTCGAACAGTCATAGACTACTTACTATTAAAACAACTACAAAACACTATTGTAGATCCCCGTGAATAGTGACAACTCTGCGCCGATGATAATATACAAGAATGGTTTTTCAGCCTTAAATTTTTTCGATAGTTTACGTGTGCGCTTCTTTAAAACCATTTTAGCTGTAAGTATAATAAAATACAAATATACAATACTTGCTGTTTCCCGCAGCTCCGCCTGCGTCAAAAAGTAGCCTATGTTTGACCACGGGTCTTCAACTATATTCATACCAAATTTCATCAAAATCCGTCCAGCGGTTTGGCCGTGAAAGCGTAACAGACAAACAGTCAGACAGACAGAGTTTCGCATTTATAATATTAAGTATGGATTTGTCACAATATATCCATACTTCCATACTAATATTATAAATGCGAAAGTCAGTCTGCCTGTCTGTCTTTCTGTCTGTTACGCTTTCACGCCGCTGAACGGATTTTGATGAAATTTGGTATGAATATAGTTGAAGACCCGGGGTCAAACATAGGCTTCTTTTTGGCGCAGGCGGAGCTGCGGGGAACAGCTAGTATATAATAAATGAAATATTTTGGTGAATATAATGAAAGCTGAACACTGCGAGGAGCAATGGTATAAAATGCAGTTACGGTGTATATTCTATTAGAGATGGCTTGGGCATCAAAACGGGATCAAATCAAACGCAAACCAAGAATAAAATTTTGCGATGCATGTTATCCGATTATAAACATTCAGATTTGCATGATGAATCAAATCGCGTGTGGTATTTCATTGTCAACTTTCATATATTTTGACTGGGATAAACAAGATTACATTCAAATAATTTTACAGCTACAAATTCAACCTTTCTAGACAGTGGCGAACTAACCCTCATTGAATATTATGCAAACTTTTGTGTCTAAATGAAATGCAACGTCTATAAATGTCTATTTATGTGTCTATATTATGTTCTTTTGTGTCTATAAATGAGTCAATTTTATAAATGCCTAGGTATCGATATTTTTAATAACTTCCTACAGCATTAAATTACATTGCGACGTTTGATCAATGGATTGTAATTTTTTTTTTTATTATAATAAAATTGTAACAGGCCGATGTCTGTACAGTCACGAGCAATAACATTTATACACTATACAGATTGGTTTTTAAGTCATTGAAACAAGGCCTAAAATTGAATACAATTGTATTTGTGTTAATGCTCAACTTATATAATGGGTCTTTTATGTATAATAAATAAAATACAAAATTTTATTAAAATAAATGCGTGTATTAATTTTGTGCGACACGATACAAACGTGACATCTATAGGTACCTATGTACGTTTTACCATTTAAAGTCTATTTTCAAGCGAAAAAATATATTTTTTCGTACACCTTAATATATATTTGTTTTTAACAATAATGTAAATAAAATGTTGAGTGACTTTAATAACAGTAATAAAGTTTAAAGTACAAATATAATCAATAATCATTTATTCTTTTGTAAACATGTTGAATTCAAGATACAAAAATATTTTTTAAGAGTGTAGAATGGTTATTCAGTTATGACATCTAATAAATCTAATAAAATATGTATAATATTAACGGCACTTCGGTGAAACATAAGCTATTTATTGAAGAAAAATAATAATATCAACAATAAATTGTACATACAAAATTAAGGCATCTAAAATGATACCATAGCTACGCCTATCATAAAGGATATCACATAAAAAAATAAAGGAGTAATACTTTGTTAATACTTTTTTGCACTGTACGATATTTCTATCGATAGGTATATCAGAGGAATTATGTGTTTGTAGGTATTACTATATGGCTGGCAGAATCTATGAGGTATTTGCTTTAACAAATATTAGGTTTAATACATTTAAATACAATTTAAATAGTAAATGGAACATACTAGAGTTCCATGTATGAAATAACGGTACCTACTTTTATAATACATTTCTTTTAATTTATAAACAAATATCATTAATATTAAACGTATAAATAAAAATAAAATAAGGAAAAGGGTACGTATTAACTACTTATTATGTATAGCTAAAGTTTAACGGTTATAATTAAAATATTTAAATATAATAAAATAAACTATCACACAGCAGAAACATCTTAGTAACAGACTAACAGTAGTCACGTGTACATTATAACAAAGAGAGCGCTTAAATAAATAGGTATATATACATGATAGTAAAGTATCGTATACAAGTTAGGGCCGACTGGCCAGAGATTAAAAATAAGCAAACAACAAACAACATGTGAAAAGGATAATTATTATTTTACATGTACATTGTAATACATGGTGTATAATTTTATTTACCAATGTATGCAACATTGGAAGGTCAAATTTTAAAATCTTAATACCAAGACGCTGCTTATTTTATTTCCCTGGAACATTTCTTTCAAAAACTTTTTAAAATATTTTGTTTGTGAAAATATATGCACAAATACAGTTATTATTTTGCCCCGTTATACGTAGCATAGAAATAAGGAACATTATGTTGGTCCAGTATGACTGCCATGAACGATCGGTCAGCGACAAAGCGGGGCACAGGTGGTGGCCCAATCATGGCGGAACAGAGTGCGAAGACCATCGCTGAAAGATGTTCAATTGTTACTAATCATATTACAGTAACGTGATGGCCAAAGGCTAATGAACTCTGTGACTATTGGTGCGAGGTACGTTGACAGGCATTTTCAACAACTTGCTCTTTTAAACAATCCATCAGATTGTCCAGTAGCCAGACAAGTTAAAGGTGTATTCTAGAATGTGTGGTACATGTGATATCTGAACATTTGCAACATATAAATCGAAAAAAATGAGTCATAAAGATAAATGAATTTAGCTTTCAGGTAGTCCTAGAAGTTTGGCCAGACGGTTAGAGACCACTAAGTTGACGTATATAATAATTCGTTTAATTCCATTAATGTAGAGTAGAACATTGTTTATTTAAATATCTTTAGAGTAAGTTGCATAGAAATAAGGAATATTATGTTCATCCAGTATGATGGCTAAAAATGGTCGGTCTGCGACGAACCGTGGCACTTGTTCCTGACTGAAATCCAATGACTCCAAGACGATTATCATAGCTGAAAGATATGTTCTAAATATAACCAGTTTCGTCAAAGACTCACAATAATTAACGTCACACAAACCATCAGTCACAAACATTACATGCTGACAACATCATACAGTTTCATTGGATAAATTATAACAAAAATAAACTTTTGCAATTCTATAATATCTAAAAAATTATAAGGTTTTATGAACTCTTTACATATTGCACTATATAATACATATTCACAGATGATAAAAAAATACATAAAAATTAATCTTAGTCTATGTTTTTGTATTTTTTTTATTTTTGTTTTAAGTGATTCTAGTGAGGAAACTGATGCGTGATGCGTGGTAAATACTGAAGCAATCTATCTTGGACATTAACAGGTACATTTTCAGATTCAATTTTTTCCTCTGTATACGCCGACGAAAATAGTGGTGTGATCGGAGCCAGTGAGTAAGTAGAGGAAAGGTCGGTCGGCGCAGAACCGCGGCGAGAGCCTCGGGATCGCGCAGCGCATCATTACCACCATACCTGCGAGGACACACCAATCAGGGCCCGAACTAACTTGATAAATTTTCAGCTGACGCATGCATGACGGATGCTAAATGTGTTCGCTGATTTAGCGTTGCTCATCAATTTTGTGAAAAGGATAAGGAAGCATACGACCTTCACTAGTAAAAGATGTGACTCACACGATAACGTTACGTGTATAGAATTTTATTTTACAAGTCACAAAGTGACCAATGTCTATAGTTATCAGAATCGGTGAATGTGTAAAGGTGAGTGGTAAATTCTTGGTCAAAAATACAGATTATCGAATAATGACGATATTGTGCAACGTACCGTACGGGCCCAAGGGTGCGACCTGTACAGCGGAAGGAAGATGCATGAGTGGGGCGAAGCAGGACAAGAATCAAATTAATAGTTTATAATTGTAGTCCTGTAGACAAAATTAATAGCATTGTGTTATCCTATCAAATATAATTTATTATTGGCATACTTCGCTTCACTCGCACCGTTCACCCCGCTCTCGACACGTTCCCAGCATTTAAAAGGGAGGTCACACGGGTAGATGTTTGCCACAAACAAAAGTTTCGCCACGTCACTCGACCTAATTCTAAGAAAATTATAACCGAAAATACTGGCAGTGACGTCATTGCAACCTCTCTTCCCGTATGACTACCTTAGAGTTCATCTCGTGAAGCAGTCTGAAGCGGGTGTGGTTGGTATCGGGCTAGGAATATGATCTGCTGGTCCGCCACGAGACACCACAGCGCCGGCCGGTCCGCGCGGAACTGCTCGGCGCCGGCGGGCCGCGGCAGCGAGCGCCGCATGCGCACCGCGCCAGCTGCATCGCACACGCACACACAAACGATTCACTAAGCTGACAGCATTTACTTTCACATGGACATTTTCCCAACTTACACGTTTACCAAATCTATACTTATATGATTAGGTTAATAAAAATACCACTTTTTACTTTTTTGTACAGCACACATACAAACGTTGTTCATGGTTAAGAGAACTAGTTTTATACCCAAATTCTGACATAATAGTTTCAGATAATTTAAGTATATTTTCTGAACCCGAAGAACATGTCGGTGATGTTATTACCAATGCAATTTTTACAATAGGTTTAACTAATTATTATCTTCAATAAAACAGCGCTAAAATTCAGCGCATTGCATGTACAGTGATCGCGTTCTTATTTATAAACTGTGTTTAATTTGGTAACATAGCCTTGAGAACGACTCATGTGTAGGTATACAGCATAGAGGTGGAACAATCTTCTAAGTATAAACAGCAGTCCATGATATAACCACCACCACCAACATGAATAAACCCTTTAAAATTCAGCAACAGCCACCGATCGTTTGTGAATCGTAATTTGACCCTGTACCTTAGGCCGATACCTCAGACGATATGCCATGTAAACGTAACTTACGTTAATGGCGATCTCTAGAATAACTAAGCTTAGTCCTATGCATGATTAGTGAGAGTTATAGGACGTTCGTAACTAGTAACAAACATATTATTAATGTTTATGAGTGAAACTAGCAGAGCGATGTTTCATATCGCCAATACTACTATTTTAGTAATCATTTGTTACTTATTTGTTATCTTGTTTTGCACATAAAACTATGTTTACGACGTCCATATGGTTATTTACATGATTCATCATAAAGGCGACATTTATGTGTATAGCAATAAATATTATTTCATTGAATTTCATTTTAATACCGTTTACTAGAGCATATTTGACGCTAGTGATTTATGGAGGTATAGTGATTTAAACACTTGACAAGCCTTAGCTACATGGCTCTCATTCCACATAAATGTTGTACATTTTGTAATAATGTATGCATATATGTTTCATATTTAAGTAGGTATATTTGTTTACTATAAATCTCATTCTTAAACTCTCCGTATTTTATTCTTCGGTGCTCATTTCTCTTACTAAAACGCAAGCGGCATAATAAACTAACATTATTAAAAATATTTAGCATGGTCGTTTTTAGTATATTTTTCAGACTAACAACTGTTAAAATCATTATGTGTCTGATTATGTGATTGGTACCCACTTTCAATGCATCAACCGAAGTCAATCCGATTCATCCTGTAAATCCGAGCGCATTTCCCATTTGCATCCTCAGCTTACGCGTCAGAGCAGAGCCCAGAGTACGTGCGTGTTTCGTGTTTTCGAAGCTATTCGAAGCAAATGCATGCAAGCAACAAAAACCTAGTTAGTTTCGAAAAAAAGTATTCACTAAAAATTTTAACACATCAATGATCGACAGTACTAGTGTTAGTTTATCCTGCATATTTGTAATGATATCTCACGTCCTTAAAAATGCTTACCGCGCTACAATCTCATCTTTTTAAGTAATTGGTCCAAGGGGTTAACCATATTCTCTTAATTACATCTAAATGCGGGTAAGCGAGATGTACTCATTCGCATTTTTATGGAATTAAGAGATCATGGTAACCCATATGGATATAATTTTATTCCCCAGGTTTGGCCATAACAAGTTGAACTTGCATACAACATGACGGGGAATACTTTTTTTCGCAACATACTTAAGCACATGCATTCTTAGGTACCATTCGGTTCGTTCCGCGCTGCGATAATACTCGAATCCGAATGATGCCCTATTCAATGATTAAAAATTCTTTATTATTCTTTACATATAAATCTTTGAACATCGTAAGAAAAACTGACAAATGTTATCTAAAAGGCGAACATCATCATAAAGTAGAATTCGAGATTTGTCGACCCCCAGCACAATTTCTGACAGATGCCTAAGGATGTATACGGCGTTAAAACATATATGAATGATTAAGAAATTACAAAGGCGCTTACCAGTGGCGGCGGTGGCCTCAGCACCTTCCTCGTTGACCTCGATGAATGCTTTTTGTATCGCTTTGGATACGTACAGTGGCTCATTCGCATTGAGGATCTTGGTCAATCCAGAATCACTTTGACTGAAGATTTTTTTTATGCCAAGCTGAAAAGTATAAAGAAGATGGAGTCATTAAAATTAAAACATTAAATAACTTCATCAAATTTTCATCCAGGAAACACAAAAATTAAAATTCGTAAATGATATTTTGAAACTTATAGGACAGGTGTAGGACTGTGTCAAAGGCTGTAAAAAAAATTAAAAGTAATACATAAAGGAATGAAATACCTACCTTAGGCAAAAGAGTATTTAAATCGATCTCAGTTTCGATCTTAAACTTGGGGATGGTGACTTGTACTTTTGTCCGGAACAGCTTCTCGACCTCATCTAGTATATTGTATCCTCCAGCCAGCTTTTGCATGACGGAGCCCAACCCTTCGATCTCACGCGGCAGTACTATCAGCATGCGTGCTTCATCGCCCACGTATGGCATGGCTAATAACTTTAAATATAAAACAACATTTTCAAAAAAGTACTTTGGCTGTTATTGCTCATAAACAAAAACTAGAATCTAGCTGAAGCCACATCATACACCCGTGATATGGACTAAATCAGGCAATCATTAGCAGAAAAAACGAAGCGGTTCAGTATTCTCGAAGTTTACCCCCCGACACATAAATACACGTAAGTAAAGATCGTACATAAGCTTTACTATAGATGTGAATAATTTATTGTGTATCTATCGCAAATACATAAGACATCATTGTGAATGATTTTAATTAAATAAACTGTTGCGAATATTGATGTCACTAAATAGGTTACGGCCCCTGGGAGTCCTCTTACCTGTGCTTGTAATTCTTCACTCTCTCCATAGTAAAATTGGTTCTCCTGATACATCATGGGAACATTGACTGTTGTTGAAGCAGTGACATGGAAAGGCAGATCTGTAGTCATATTAGGATCAAACTGCTTCTCCCACTTACCCTAAAGAGATATTACATGAAGTTATTAAATTGAAAGCAAACATATTAGAAAAAGAATGGCACCTCCCGTCTCTAAGGAATTGGAATGTATGTTTTTCAATAAAAGCAAATAATAGTGAAGAGCAGTACCTTGAAATAAAGTGCATTAACAAGGACCAGCCGAGTGTCGCTATTAAAACAGTCCGGTGTTAATAGGTCCTTTATCTTTTTGTTTGTCTTGTCTTCCACCTAAAAATAAAAATATTTAGTTAAACCCAAAGAGTTTTATCTTCTTTGTGATCCGTATCGATGGTATTATATTCTCCAAAGTGAGAAACAAGCCATATAAATAGCTCTGTCAAGAGAAATAAGTCATTTGTGGTGCACCTAACAGATGCGTCATAGTTTGAGGCAAAAAAACCACAGTCGCCGGTTGACTTACAAACAGGTCAAGGCAAGTGATGGTCATCGGAAATTTGGGAAGTGTCTTCTAGTGGCAAAATTTTGGATGGCACGTTGGAGCCTCATTTCTACTGGATATTCAAAGTATGGTATGAATAGTGATTAGCATTTGGGATTCAGACTGTTGTTATTGTAATTCTGGTCTAGGTTATACAGAAATGGTCTAGCTTATAAAAAAATATGAAGAATCTTATAAATAAAATTAAGTCAGCAGGTTGGGCTATGGTAAAAAGAGAAACCAACCCATGTGTTTATGAGTTTTGCAGACTCTGCACTTTTGGTGAAATCCATTTTCTCCATATCTGCATCAAACACCCGTACTGCATCATTCTTCATTGCTGGTTGCAAGTCATAGCCGCCTTCCATGATATATAGTTTATTGGCCACATTAAGAGTTATTCCTTTTAATGATTTCAATTTAGATGAAAGCTTTGAGAATGCTCCACGAATCTGAAAAATAATTAATAACACATTGTGTAAATTGCTTGCCTAAGAGCAACATAATATAAACCGGGTAATATGTATCATTCCCTATATTTTATGCTCCCATAAGGTATACAATCACCCTCAATCATCAAGTAAAACTACAACCATAAAGCAAAACTAAACGACATGGACAGGACACACTATTAAAAGAAAGGAAAAGTGGATAATATCTATAAACATAGTAAATAATAAGGTTGTGGAAAAAGTTTCCTCGCATTTTTTAAGAAAATTCAAAACATTCTTTAATATAGTTTATTAAAGTACTTTTAACTAAAGTATATAGGTGCCATTCAGCTATCAGCTTTTTCAAAAACGGTTCGGTTTCATTACGTCGTAATAAAGAATCACAAATGAGTACACGGTTCATTAGGTTTCTTTCAGTGAGCTCGTGAGGTACCCAAATATCGAGCTTTTTTTGTGTACCCATTTTTCAAATGCGTTAAAACTGTTTTGTGGTCAATTCCCAGTGCTTCAGCTACGTCGTACCAATTGATATGCCGATCTTGCTCCACTTTTTTAAAAATAGCATCCATTTTATCCGTAATATGGCGACCAGAGCGACGTGCATCTTTGACATCAAAATTTCCGGATTGAAAACGCTTAAACCAAATTTGTGCTACTCTCACAGACACTGCACTAGGTCCATAAACATCGCAAATTTTTTTCGCGGCTTGCGTTGCATTTTTACCTTTTCTGTAGTAAAATTTTAAAATGTATCGAATTTCTTCATTAGATACACTCATCTTGACAGTAAGAAAAACAACGAAAATCACACATTATCCTAATTTGAATTTGGAATTATCTTCTTTAAAATTAAAACTTTTAATGGTACCAAAACCAGCCAGATACAAATAGTATAGCCAAAGGGATTTTATGACAAGTTCATACTATATGCGAAGACTTTTTCCCCAACCTAATATGATGACTCAAACAGTTACTCTGATAAAATCACATATATATAATGTTACATACGGCTTCATCATCTGCAATGTCAAGGGCAGTCAGCAGCTCCGAATGTGCAGTGTCTGTTGTGCCAAGAGTTAACAAAGCTAACAGGAATTCTGCTGACAGAGGCGATGAAACTACACTTTTATTTTTCTCCAACTCCTGTAAAAAAACACATGATTAATATAATATTTATTTTTAAGCTGACATGCAAAAATTTTACTCATATACTTTGCCTAGTTTTGCTAGGTACTTTACAGAATCAGTTTTTATGGAACTGCCTACTGTGCTCCAAGACTCATCATCATCATCCTAGTGTGTATTCCTAGTTGCCTCGTCAACTTACGCTTCATACGTTATTACAATGGAGCGACTGCCGTCTGACCTCCATAACCCTTTATACAGGAAAACCAGACCCTTTATACAGGAAAACCAGACCAACAAGAACATGACCCAAGGACATGACCAGAGGCTAAGGCATCTGACACAGCCTCACTCACGACTGCTATTTATCGATAACAACCGGGACCAACGGCTCAACATAGAAATGCCACTAAATGGTGACCAATCCAATAGTGGTCGCATCACACAGTCGCTTGACACGCCCATTCGCTACGGATACACGCGTCACACTCGACTAACAAGCTCCTCCTCCTGTGGTCCAAGACTATGATGATGTGAAAATGTCACACAATGATTATGTGTTTGTTGTATATTTATATTCATACAATAAATGTTTTGAATCTTGTAAAACTACTTAATTAACTATTGATAAAGAATATGTCATAAGATTCATCTTTATGACACAGGGTATATCAAAATTGGATCTGAATTTTGGTGAATCAAAGAGCCAGCATATCACACAGATCGTCAAAGATATATTAGAGGTGATGGTAGTCTAAAGTACTATCATACTATATAGCACTATAATCTATCAGTAAATGTAACACAGAAACAAAATACATATATTACAAATAGAAAGTATGTCACAAGTAATAAAGAGGCCCCAGCATGTTGCCACGATGGAGCCCAGGAAGCTGGCAGCATTACCTCTCTGCACTGCTATAGTGCATTAATCACACAGATTAAGTTAGCCACAAAGTAAGTTCAAGACTTGTGTTATGGGATCAATGATACTATAATTTATAACAAATATATAGATAAACATTCAAGACCCAGGCCTATCAGAAAATGATCATTTTCCATCTTGACCTAACCAAGGATCGACCCTGGGACCTCTGAATAGCAGGCAGTAGTGTTAACCATTACACCTGTAAGGGCTATGGGTAACCCCTACATACATTTGATGATAATGATTGCTATGCTTATGGGAAGTGTAATAGAAACCACTAACTCCGATAACCGATATATTGTCCAAAACACACAATACAATAGGTTCACAAAACACTGATGATAACTATTAATTGCTAGTGATAAAAGGATGATGATTTGATGATAATCTGATAGATTGATATTAATTGATAATTGCTGCTAAGAGGACACGCGTGGCACGATGCTAGCCAAGTGTACGTGTACTGATTAGGTCATAAGTAATGTGCGCATATAGCGTAAATTGCTGAGTTGACGATTTGTACGGTAACACCGTACAACACCACAGAGGTATAAAATACCAACCAAAATGACAACACAAAACTAATTACAGTATGTAAAGAACTATAAATAATTTTAACACTTGTATTATAATAGTTGTTTCCTGTGGCTCTACCCTTGTCAAAATGTAGAGTATGTTTTTCCCTGGGTCTTCCAACTACATCCATATCAAGTTTCATCAAAATTGGTATTGAGGTTTAGTTGTAAAAGCGGAAATATATTGAAGTATAGATATTAGTATGGATAATACACCAAAACACATTTTTTAAACTATTTTCCTTATCGAATATAGTTTGTTAGATATTAAGCAAATGAAAAAACTTACATTACAAAATTTCGCAGAAAACTTTGCGACAGCAGCAGATAAAGCCTTCTGTTCCATGTTGCTATAGGAGTGTATTTCTTGGGGGAGACAAATCAATACAGACAGAACTGGAACAAATAAGTCAATATTATCAAATAAAAAACAAGCCTAGAACAGTAGCCACTACAAATGAAACAGCAATGATGTCATCATCCATGAGCAGACAAATAAGTATCTGCATTGCGGCCGGCCGGCGCGTTGATGACTCATAGATCTTTTGTATACATTAAAAATAAAAAAATATGTATACAATTACCTACTAATACAGCATTCCACATCTGTTAACTAAAGTGAGTATAGTGATAGACTGACCGAACTGTACTGCCAATCGCGCCGAACGATAAAATATTCCCTGATAACAGCAAATTCATTGATTAGATAGGTATTCACTTCTACAATCATGCTATCCAGCCAAGGCTTCGATGTAATGATATCATTCATGGTTCGACAGTTGTGTCACAGTCACACACAGTCTGTATGTAATCAAAATAGGTAGGTAGGTACTTACTTTACTTTTGTATATTGTTTTTATTGGATCTTTTGATGGAAGTGGAAGTTTATTTTTTTGTTGTTTTGGTTTGCTTCATAGATAACTATTTTGAATACTGAAAGTTTTGTTGATGTAAACAAATTAATACAGTACAGTACAGTTATTGCAATAAGTGAGTAATTGTGAGTAATGCTGTGATGACATAACAGACCATCAATGACAATGACACTAATCATAATGACAAATAGGCTGAAGTTAATGCTGCCGAAGTCAAAACGAAAAAAAAAAGATAAAAGAATTTATTTTCAAAAAAAGTTTTTACAGGGCTTTTGGTTTTGGCGGAATGCTGAAAAAATAAAGTTTCGGGGCTGTATTTTATTTTCCAAAATTTGTGTTCTTTTTTGTGTTTGTGCATATTAATGGTGTATTATTATTCGCAAAGTGTTCGAGAATAAGCGTGAGTGTTGGGAAGTGATACAGTGTTTGATTTATGTGGTTTTCATGCTTGTTGCCAAAAGCTCCTTGTAATCGCTAAGTGCAGTTTTTCTACCACTTCACTTGGCTGATTCTTCTGACAACACTTGACTAGGTACCGTCTAGACTTTAACCCCCGTATTCTTAAGCCACGTACTTAGAGATAAATGTCGCGCGACTCGTGTCCCGGAAGATGTCGGGCGACTTTGTGCGACGTTGTCACACTTCGCCCAACATGTACCGCGATATCGCGCAACTTGTATCTTGGCGATATCATAGGATCGACTAAACTGATGTGGACGGCGACAAGATATCGAGCGATGTAGGGCGATGTTCCGCAATGTCGCCTGTTGTCTCCGAAGACAAATTTCGGTCGACAAATATCGCCTAGTGAGTGGGTACGCGGCTTAAAACATAACCATAAGGACGTTTAGTGAGATCCTAAACTATGCCTAGACCCCGTTTATTATCGTCTAGGGAAAAACAAATATAATTTGTCAAAAGAGTAAAGAACTACATGTTCTGTAGAAATACTGTTCCTAAAAACAAATTGTTTGCTACTAAACAGGTTATTACTTTCTAGAAACTTTACTGATCTTTTATTGACAACCTTTTCTAGTAGTTTAGATAGAATACTTAAAAACGAGATTGGCCTATAGTTACATATTGAATCAAGTTTGCTGCCACGCCACTTTAATGAATCGGGGAGACCATGGAGTAATTATAAAGAGGAGATGCCTTAATAAGCGTTTTGTAAGAAAGCGGTTGTGAGGCTACACGGGGCGGAAGGCAGACGTGCGGGGTGCTTGGTTTCGGCCGTGGCTCCAATCATAGAGCACGAGCAACGACAAGCTCCGCCCACTGCAGTGTCGGCGAGGCGCCAATGAGTACGTCACTGCGCCATTTCAAACGGCATCTCCCCTTTATAATTACTCCATGGGGGAGACTAACGAAATATTCCACAGTTCGGGAAATATTCCAGTTGATAAGCTAAGGTAGATTATGTGTACCAAGGGTTAAACTTTAATGTCTTTCAGACTTTTAATTAGAATTGGTGTAAATACGTCCAAACCAGGGGCGCTATGTGTTTTTAAGTGTTTTTAAGACCAAAATGTATTCCTGAATCAATCACTAGTTTTCCAGATGGTCAATTTAAAGCTCATGTTAAAGATCTACTTTGTAAAAAGGCTTATTATGATGCATAAATTACAGGAAAACCTATGAGATAATTTTAAATTTGTTTAGGTCCAAATGGAGAAAAATAAAAAATCGGCCCAGGTAGGGGGCGGGTAACAGGTACAATTAAGACTTACCCGGCTAACGAGGCTCTAAAAAACAACAGCATTCCTAAGGAGAGTTGACGTCAGGCAGGCGGCCGGTCGTAAAATATTAGCCAAATTATAGGAAAGGTCAAAAAGTAGCCTATGTTTGACCCCGAGTCTTCAATTATATTCACATGGAATTTAAATACACAACAATAAATAATTAATAACCCCTCTAACAACAGCAGCTAAAATAATTTAAAATAGTTTAATTTAATGTGTAACAATCGCAAAAATATAAAAATTCATTAATTCGTAGAAAGTCAGTATGACTGGCATATGAAAGAACGATAATACAATCATCCAAATAAACTCAATTCAACATTTTTGATCTTTTATATTTTTAAATTCACTTTCTTGATCTTCAAATATTTTTGATTAAGTTTTCTAAGGCTAATCGACCCCATATTACTACGAAATCAATTCACGGCTATTAAAATGCTATTTTTGGGGTCAGTCTTACTTGGGTAAAATCCATGTAGCTTGGAACTCCAATGGTCAACCCAATAGTTTACATCCTGGTGTTAGAGAGGTTAATTGCCCCTGTTTGCCTTGGTCTACGTACATATATTTATCTTCTTCGTCCAAGGGTATTTCCCAATCGCGTCCTGAGCTTACGCTTCGGAACGTAAAGTATGCTGTTTATCGTGTTCCTTGATTTGGCAGTACTGGTAAATCCCATGGAATGACTGCCTTCTGACCTTCGGGATGAACAGAAACATGGTCAGAGGTGTTTTAGTGGCTGACACTGTCAGATGTTTCAAAATGCCTAAGGGCAGGTCTCCCAGGTGTATGAAACTTTTGGGTTCAGAATATCTTAAATATGACCCCAGTAAATGATGGGAAGATTTATTTTTATTTTTGTGGTTAAACTTTATAGTGTGAAATTCGCCATTGCGAGTTACCTCGTGAGCGGGTTTCCCCGTTATTACGCCATTACGTGCAATACACTTCCACCCTAGAGCATATAGCTCTTGCGACTCCACTCTGGCCGGCCGGCTAATACAAGCCCGAGGTAGGGGTCCTGTCCCTCATCGGTGTCCACTCCGACCTTTTTTTGCCACACGACAGGACTCACAAAATTACGCTCGTCTGGCTTCACCCCTAATGATAACTAAAGTAAACATTATAACATTATAAGGATTAGGTAATTAGGTATACCTAGGTAATTAGGTATACTTTTCCTTTCTTTTTTGTACACGCTAATTACCCTTTTCTTGTCTTTTCCTCTCTTGGGTCTGCTGGAAGAAATTTCTTTAGAAATAAGCAGCTCCCTTGTACTTTTTTTTTCCTCTTATGTATAATCCTTTACATTTTTATTGTGTACATGAATAAAGTAAATAAATAAATAAATAAATAAACTGCACGGCACGGAATCCATAATGCATAAATCCGACTCACGCTTTGCTAAAGCATTTTTGTATACCCGTTAAAAACGAGTTTGTATATCCTCTTGGATTTTAGAAAAGAAGTCCTGTCAGGCAAAGGTGATGTGACAGAAAAAATATTAAACCAGAACATCAATTTCCATGTTTTATTTCGCGTTTTAATCAAAATTTACAAGAGAATATAAAACTTACTAAATGTAGCATTAAGAAGATTCCGTCCGGATCAAAAGCTACAAAAAAAAAGTGAAATGATAATGATAATAAAGAGTGGTACAAAATGTCTTGATGTATTAGCAGTTGTATCGAGGCAATCACGAAGCTACAGCCTGTGCTGCCCTCCTCGGAAGCCACCGGGCGAGTGCGGGTGTCCGCAGCAAGTGCCCGGAGGAGGCCGCCGGGTCGTGCCGCCTCAGGACTGTAAGCCCGGTCCAATACCGCCCAATCCTTGCGTGCCGATTTTTCATCATGGCAAAGACTCGTGGAAGAAGTATAAATATTTAACCCTTTTTGTCTGCTTTCCACTCATAATAATTCAAGCGATGCGCGCTTTAGGAGGACACGAGACACCACACAAAGGTCCATGCAGGGAGTACGAGTACATGCGCATTAGAACTAAGAAATATCCGTGGGGCAACGGCAATGAGACGTTCTTTCACAACCCGCACGTCAACCATCTGCCGGAGGAATGCGAGCCGCCGCCGCTGGATTGCGATTAATTTATGTGCCATTCATTATTACATTTTAGTTAAGTGTTCTGAATTAATTTTATAGTTGTTATATATCTGTTTAGTCCATTTATATGGATACATAAAAGAAGGAAAGCAACCTGAACGTTATTTAATAAATATCCTATTTTGATGAGTTCTGAGTGTTCTATGTTCTAAGTTTATGAGGATGGATGAATGTTAGCCCTTAACAATTTGACGGTTGAGAGGAATTGGGTGAAAGGTACCCTGAACAGGCCATTTATTTTCCTTTTCATCTAATTTTAATAAATATAAATTTAATAAGTGTTAACAATGTTGTTGGTATAATAATTTCAATTTTTTGATTTCCTAGATGTGGGCAATAAAGTTATATTGTATTGTATAAAAATCACTTAACTGTTATTTAAACAACAATAATAAAATAAAACCGTTTAAGTGCGAGTCGGACTCACGCACGAAGGGCATCGCAAAAAAATAACGTTTGTTGTATTCCCATAAAATATTTATTTTATTTTATTTATTAATTTGTAAAGTGAACATATAACTAAATATTCTGTGAATATTTCAAATGTCTACCTGTTATTAATATCGAGTAAAAAATCACGGTTATTGTATATGATACCCCTTAAATATTTATTTTATTCTATTTTGTTATACCGGCAACAACATATACATCATCTGTGAAAATTTCAAGTGTTTATCTATCACGGTTCATGAGATACAACCTGGTGACAGACGGACAGCGAAGTCTCAGTAATAGGATCCCGTTTTACCCTATGCGTACGGATCCCTAAAAATAACGACAAACGGCCTTTTCAACTGGCTTCCAAAATCATAAGAGGAGGTTCTCAATTCGGCCGAATTTTTTTTTTAATGTTTGTTACCGCATAACTCCGTCTGTTCTGAACTTATTTTGAAAATTATTTCTGTTTTTTTTTTTAAATGAAATTAAACAGTACAGTAAAATAACTACAAAAAAACCCTTTGTTCTTAGTAGTTCCTTTCGTAGGAAAGTACGTTCTCTGAAGGAACTACTGAGACTTTTTTGTCTCAGTAGTGATATATTGTGGGCTGTACTCGTGGGCTGTACTCGTAGCCTAGGATGGTACGCCGAGTTATGCCATAGTACTTATACAGTAGGTAGTCACATCTACGAAATGGTATTTTCACTACTTCTCTCACCCGTCAAATGATAACATTGCAAGCACTACTAGAGATAAGAGTGATATATCCAAGCACACGACCTTTGTATAGTCTACTTGAATACTATACTGATATTGTAGGTCTAGACTAGACTGGGAACGAAGGACAAAACAACAAAAAGATTTTTAGGCGCAGCGCATCGCCTAGCAACAAAATTTAGTCCCCAATTTACGAGTAGTTCGACGCTACGACCTACGACGATCTCTACGACGCCTTCTACGACTTCTGCTACAAAATTCTACACAGGTGCTACGCCTTCGTAGCTCACATCGTAGCCATTTGGGATCTGAATAATAGATGAAACCGAGAATCCGCGCTGCGGCTCGTAGCTACAATCTACGACTTCTGCTACAATATATATACAATAATAAATAAATATTCTACACATGTGCTACAACCTTTGTAATTACTCCATGGCTACAACGCTCGCTATGATACCTACTACTACTCGAATCCTGCTACGATATCGTAGGCGCTCGCTATGACTACTGCTACGATATTCTACATCCGAACTACGACGCTCACTACGACTACTGCTACGATATTCTAAACACATGCTACGACGCTCGCTACGATGCCTACGACTCCTGTCCTGCTACGATTTATCCATATCCATACTAATATTATAAATGCGAAAGTCTGGCTGTAATGCTTTCACGGCCAAACCGCTGAATGGATTTTGATAAAATTTGGTATGAATATAGTTAAAAGCCCGGGGTCAAATATAGGCGATTTATCGACGCAAGCGGAGCTGCGGGAAACACCTAGTTCTTCATAAATGCTACGTGCTACGTCTTCGTTGGTCGTATGTCGTAGCCTAATAGCCATCATGACTACATAGAGACGCGCTTCCTGTCCCTTTCCTGCCTATAAAATAGTCTTTTATCACAAGGAATTTAACGATTTAATGCGTTTCGTTTAAAAATAATATGGAGGAGTTGTGATTTTATTTTAGGAGTTCGTTTTTATACGACATAAACATAAGAAATATCGTAAAATCTATCAAAGGATAGGCCAGAATTCTAAATGATGGTTAAATAAGTCCCCAAATAGTAAATGTATTTTACTTGTCTTACGATGAAGATCTATGCATACAATTTTTAGATTATTGCCGTCTCGAATTTTAATGAAAGCATGTAGAGCCTTCCTGTTTTCGTATTACGCAAATGGCAACGAGGCTACGAGGTACGATGGCGTAGCGTATGTTTTCAACAGACTTCCAAAATCCAAAAACCTGCAAAAGATTGATTGACCTAAGAGGCCTACGAGAGCTCACTGTTTCTGTAACCGGTCAATCTTTAGTCCATCAGAGTGCAAGGACAATCTGTCTGTGTATTAATATCTGGTCCAGAATATCTACAAGTACGTTCCAGAAAAGTCATGATTATGATTGCTATTGCGATTAGACCGCCTTTTGTGGATTGTTTATTCTTTTGATTACTTGTAAGTAAGTAAGTAAAGATACTTTTTGATTATTTGGGAGAGTCCACCGTTGCATTTTTATTTATTTTTTGTATTATTGTAATATATTACAAATAGGCTGTTACAAATAAAAAATGTTTCTTTAATTGTGCTTTAGAGAGTTTTGCATTGTTGTACGATCACTGTCAGATTGCTTCAGGCTATCTTAACATGTTAAGTGCCGGAAACGCACACATGCGCCGTAAACAATTGAAAATCCAATGTTATAATTTATTGGTAGTGAATTTGTTAAGTCGCTGTATCACTCAACCTTTCGGTATTTCATATCGCGATATTTGATTTAATACGTACTCGTAATGAAATAAGCTTGAATACCGGTTGGCTTGTCACCACTCTCAGTTAAAACCCATGTCTGCCATTTCGGTTGTTATTTTTCAGTTTTAATTTAATATTTCAATAATTATAACCAAATATTGTAATTTTTTTAAGGTTTCCTATTGCGCCTTAAGTTGTACTTTTTATAGACGCAAAAAAGTTGATAGTTGTCGCTGAAAATATCAAGTAATTCGCGACGAAACTTTTTCTGGATATAGCTTTTTTGCTAGGTTTTAAATCCTTTTTTGAAAATATTTTGATGTAATCATTTATTTTGATCTTTGAACACTTCATATTGTTTTCATGCTAGTATTCCATGGAAAATAAGGCTAACTGCGCGACGAAAAAATAGACGTTTTACGGTATTCCTCTGATGCACAGCGCCTTAAGGCCATGGAGGGTTTCGATGCTCTTTGGTCTTAACCTTGCCCTAACATATAAAGTAGCAGACGACTGTCATGTTGCGATGACAGCAGAAGGCACGGAGAAGCTCAAGATACAAATGCTACTAATGACAATCAATCTACAGACTACGCTCGTCGTTGATCGACAAGTACGCCCTAATGTTTCGAATTCGAACACACCACCACACGATCATCCTGTCCTCGTTGTTTGTCGTCCTTATGTACGTCGTACATATGCCTCATATTTTATTTTCATTAATTTTATATATAGGTGCACGGGCATTCTTTTTATCGTGTTAACACTAAGTGCTCTAACAATTTTTATTTTCCATATTACATAAGTGGATCCATAATTGTGTATTGTAGATAAGAAGGTCCAAGAGCTTATGCGGTCGCCTTATTGCCTATGTGATAGGGTTGTGTAAAAACATAGACTAGTCTATCCTATCCGATCTGACTAACAAGTTATGCAGCAACAATGACATTGTACCACAAGGTACCTAATACTTCTCTAGGATTCACAGAAGGTATGGAACAAAGGAAATTGAGATCATAAAAGTAATGCCGAATTTTTTAACAACCCATTAAAGTAAAAAAGACATTGGCCATATTTTAGCATACCCTGGGCTCTAAATCTATGTATAGCTTGGGATGGGAGGAAACCAGCAAAACGCTGAGATGACGAGAAAAAATACATAAAACATGCCAAATCCTTAATGAAACGCGTTTGTTTATGCAGCATACTGAAAGTGGAGTAACTGGTCTACGTAGTTGGCAAGGTCTGGCTACTTGTTATGCGCGCGCATTTCATTCGCGGGACGGAGCGCGACAGCGCGCTAGGACGGGCGACGGTGGCGCGGCAGCCGTTCGATCAATAGCGGCTCTGACGTCAGCGGACGGGCACGCGCCATTGGCCCGTCCGGCATTGTTAAATAAACCTCCGGACGGAGAGGCGCGTTCGTCGCGCCGCGGGCACAGCACCGCAGCACGCGGCGGGCCCGCGCACCGCTCGCGGCTCGCCGCCCGTCATGGCCGACATGCCGGATCTCTCGCACCTCACGCCCGAGGAGCGCGCCATCATCGAGGGCGTCATGATGCGCCAGCGACAGGAGGAGCAGCGCGAACACGAGATCATGAGGTGTGTCCCGCACCCGCACCCTGCACCCCGCTCCTCGCGCTATCCCACCATCTTCCTGTGTCGCCTTCACTTTTATGCACCATATGTGATAGTGTTGTGCCCGAACTAAACTAATATAAAACAACATGGTAACTGCAAAAGCTGAACTACGTATTCGTGTTTTGGTAGCAATCACTCTCAATTTACCTACTGAAGCACATTAAATTCCGAATTTGTCTCAGTTAATAGAAGAAACTGAAATATTACATTTTCTTCTATTAGCCGAAAGCCCTAAAAACCGAATGGGCTAATTTTACTTATGCTAAGCACGATATGAATACCAAGCAACCTACTTATCTACCTATTCATATCTATATCATTAAGTGATAGTCGCGTCATCGATGCAGTGGATTTAATGTTGACGCATGACACTTTCTAAATAAAAGAGTGTAATACAATAATTTAATTAAGAAACCCTTTTGTGCAGTTTGCGTTTTTGCCTTTATGCTGCATCATAATACCATTCATTCAAGTCAGCGAGTAGTATAACATAGTTTAAAGCACTGTAAGGATTTAATCAATAATATAGACTTTTCATATTATGTGATGAGATCCACAGAGTGAATGTCCTATTCTGATAATTATTATAAAGAACGAGTACGACGAGAGTAATGACTAGAGGAAGCTAGGGAGGTCTGTAAGGATTGTAGCAAGTGGAAATCCATACTGCCTGCACACCCTTACGGGAAAGATTATTAAAAATATATTCGTATCGAAGTCGTACATTTCATCTCACGCTGTCTGTGTCATTGATTCGTTCCTTGTATTTAAATACTTAAAAGTTTAATATGTATATTTAGATACTGGAATTCTTGCTTTATCTTATTGTTATCTTCCGAACGAAACTTATGTTGTCCAGCTTGCCTGGCCCGTGACCTACTTCGCGACCTATTTTATCAAGCACGGTAAATGTCTGCAAAGCAAATTAATACTTACAAACTCGGATTCTATAATATGTATATCTACTTCTACATATAATAGAAGTCTAGAATGCTAGCCTTCTATTACAGCTTATAGCTAGTGTGGATAAATGATTCTATAGAAAGTTTTTGTCATTCATTAATATTGTCTGGATTATATGGCCAATCGATCATGCACAGCCTTTGTCTTTTGCCATTGGAAATAATATTAGTCCTGTTCATTTAGTATGACTCATTTAAAAACCGGCAAATAAAGTACGTATAGATCTCCCTGAGGCCTATTTGCCCGATGTCTTCTAAATAAAATTAATAAATCACTAAAAGTGTATTTGATGGAATCCTAACCACCAAAAATGTTTCCAAGGTACAGACAGCTCATAAAAGTAATGGAGAATTTAACTAAAAAGAGTGACACTTCTCTTAAAGGAGATAAAATATAAGACATACATAGGGCGCACTGTAAGTTTCCCGAACTGGCCACTTACATAAACAATATTTAAAAATTTATTGCAACATTTGAAAATAGAACTCTTTGGCTGTAGAATGCAGTTTGTTTCATCTGACTGTCTTTTGTTTTTACCTTGTGGCGCCATTTAAAAAATTGTGTGTCTGCATCAACATGGATTTAACTCGGGAAAATTTTCGTAGTATTATTTTCTACGATTTTAAGTGTAATTTGACAGCTCAACAGAGCATCGCTCGGCTTGAAACAGCTTTTGGCAATGAAGCACCATGCAAGACAACTGTTTATAGCTGGTTTGCAGAATTCAAGCGTGGTCGTATCAATCTCAGTGACGAATCTCGCGATGGTCGGCCGTCCACCGCTGTGACCAACAAAAACATCAATGCTGTGCGCCGTATGATTGAAACAGACAGGCATGTGACCTACCATGAAATTCGCGCATCCTTAGAAATAGGCATGAGTCAAATACAATTAATCCTACACAAACATTTGGGTGTGAGAAAGCTGTGCTCGCGGTGGATCCCACACAACTTGACCGAGGCTCAAAAAACGGACCGCGTCACTTGGTGCAGTGCCATGCTTACCAGATTCAACGAAGGTGCGTCAAATTTGGTGTGGGACATAGTAACAGGTGACGAAACATGGATTTATTGCTACGATCCCAAAACAAAGCAGCAATCGAGCGTATGGGTCTTTCAAGATGAGCCGAAACCAACCAAAGTGGCGCGCGTGAAAAGTGCATCTAAGCGGATGATTGCTTCTTTTTTTAATAAAACTGGACACGTGGCTACTGTTGCTTTAGAGAATCGTCGTACAGTGAATAGTGACTGGTACACGACCATTTGTTTGCCGGAAGTTATTGACGAACTCCGTAAAAATAACCGTAAACGCCGTATCATCCTGCACCACGACAATGCTAGTTCTCACACGGCCAGACAGACAAACGACTTTTTGAAGGCGAAAAATGTAGAACTCATGAGTCATCCTGCATACAGTCCCGACCTGGCACCTTGTGACTTTTTTCTGTTCCCAAAAATTAAGAACCAATTACGCGGTCAACGATTTTCATCACCAGAAGAGGCTGTCGAGGAGTATGAAAAACATGTTTCAGAGGTCACCACAGAGGAGTGGCACAAAAGTTTTCAAAACTGGTTTCATCGAATGAAAAAGTGCATAGACGCCAAGGGAGATTATTTTGAAAAACAATAAATTAATTTTGTACCTTTAATAGTATTTTTTCATATTCATTCCGGAAACTTATAGTGCGCCCCACGTAATTAACCGACCGATCTGAATCATTCGACTTAGGTAGGAATTAGGATACGACTGTCATCTGAACTTTATAATGTTTTAATTTTTCAACAGTTTTCCAAAATCCAAACAAAAGGAGGTTCTCAATTCGAGTAAATATTTTACACCATTTTATATCAAATTTTATGAGATTATATAAAGTAGTGTATGAAAGTGCACATAATTTGGTCTTATACAATTCGTGTAATGCTATAAAAAAAAATTACGACTTGATTTTTAACTTAAACTCGTATTGTACGTTATTAAACCTTATTTTATTTATTTATTTCAAACTTAAATACCTAATATGGTACAATGGACGGACTTAATGCTAAAGCATTCTCTACCAGTCAACCTTTAGGATTTTCCCTTATTATGCAACAGTTTCGTAAATTACAATTTATCAATTTTAATTTGAAAAATTTGTATTAGAGTATACAAAAATATAGAAATCAGTCAATTTTATGTTATTTATTTTTATTTTATTCCGGCAATAGTCATTGATACTTAAAAGTAGTTACAATATGAAATAATAATACAAAATTAACAGACCAAATAGTGCCGTAACGGAATATACAACATATTTAAAATTAAAGATTCCATTCATAGCAGGAGTCACATTCTGTGAAATCTGATAACAGTTAGGTGCTATGAATTATTTGAATTAGACAGTTTAGTTGTAATTTGATTTTTTAAACTAGTGAGTGATGCATTGAAAATATCTGAATTAGTGAATTCTTTATTGTTACGCTGGTGGAGCGATGTATAAATGAGATACGAGTATAATTTTTATTTGGCTTTTTTTGTAAGGAGCGCAGAGGTAAGCGGTAGGAGAAAAAATAGAAATATTACTTAAAAGCTGTGAGAAGTCAATAAAGTTGTTAATAATTTTGAAAAGAAACAACAAATCAAACATCTTGCGTCTATCATTCAACGACAACAATTCATTAGCACATAAGACATACAACCAGTTGTAGGACTCATATGTTACATTTTTTCGATAACTCAAGGATTTGATATTTTTTTGTACTCTCTTGTGTAACAAAAACTGCCTTTTGTGTTTAAATATATGTATAATTACTTTTATAACAATAATATAGTCACTATTTTAACAACAATATTACATTAATTAATCATTAAATTAAACATCAATAAACTTTTGTGCAGTACGTCTAGTTTTAGAGTTGTCTTCACTTTACGAAGGATAGCAATCGAATGCCAATATGCTAACAGATCTGACATTAAATCGCCTCCCCACTACAGCTTCCCCCTTATTTACGTCCGGAATCAACGGTTTTTAGTATCTTAATTGGATATCGTTGCTACCAATATTTTTTTTTAAATTATTATTTGTATAAAATATTGAAATCATGACACTTGATTCTATCAATGTGCACTTTATAATAAGGGTTCCATACAAATACAACACTTCCGAAGTCCAAGATTGACCGAACAAATGCAAAATATAATATTTTCAATGTAATAGTTTTATGAATTGGTTTAGTTATTCTCAAAATCCTAATTTTTGAAATGCTCTTTTTAATACATGATCAATATGGTGGTTGAAAGACAGTTCGAAATCCTTAATTATACCTAGATCTCTGACCTGCTTAGGGACTTGTTATTTATTTTGTACTAGCTTTGTCCCGCAGCTCCGCCTGCGTCAAAAAGTAGCCTATGTTTGACCCCGGGTCTTCAACTATATTCATACCAAATTTCATCAAAATCCGTTCAGCGGTTTGGCCGTGAAAGCGTAACAGACAGACAGAAAGACAGACAAACAGACTTTCGCATTTATAATATTAGTATGGATACATAGTTTATTTTGTTTCTTTTCCGAGTATAGGTTACATTACATTTTTCTATATTGAGATAAAGTTGATTGCTTGAACATGGGTTGAACAGTAATATTGTAAAGCTTGTAAGTCCTCCTGTAATTTGGTACAGTCATCCACAGATTTAATTATTCTATAAATTTTATTATCATCTGCGTATAAAAAGTGGTGACTGTTTTTAAGTGAATGTCCTATATCATTGATATATTAGGTCCTTACATATGAAATTGGCGTTTTGTTTGGGAGGAACAAAATGTAGATTTTTTTTTATTTAATATATTTATTTAATCAAAGTATGAACCATTGTTATCTATGCAGTATGCACTTTTGCCATCTCATAGGTAGTTCATTGATCCCTTTACAAAAAAAAACCATTCGGACGGGAATCAATAAAATCTTTGAAGGCGGTTTGGACTGCCCCATCGGAGTTGATTTTTATCCCTTGCAAGAAGTTATCCAAATTTCGAAAAAATGGTAATCTGTTGGAGCAATGTCCGGGGAGTATGGTGGGTGTCTTAGAAATTTAAATCGAAGCTCTTCTAATTTGGTAGCCGTCTGTTGTGCAGTGTGTGGTCTAGCGTTGTCGTGAAGCAGCAGTGGCGTAGAGCGATTAATCAGCCTCGGTTGTTTAGCAGTTAGCTTAATCCATCATGGTTTGCAATTGCTGACAATAGACGTCTGCAATAATCGTCTGGCCAGATTTGAGAAAACTGTAATGAACGACATCGGCACTTGTCCACCAAACGCTTACAAGTAACTTTTTTTGGGTCAATTTTCGCTTGGGGCAGGATTTGGCTGGCTTGCCAGGGTCCAGTCATTGCGATGAGCGCTTCCGATTATCGTAGAGATTCCACTTTTCATCATATAATTCGATGGTCTTCGGTCGTCCACGGGGCTTGTTCTGCAGGTCGAAAGCTATTTCTTCAGCACAATTATATATGATTATAGGATGAATGTTATCTGGACCGGCACCTTTATTAATATTCACTCTCTTCAATTCATTTAATACAGATTCTAGGTAAAATTTTACATGATTAATGTCAACACAGGTTTTTGTATTTTGAGTCTCAAAAGTCGTGGAACTTTCTGTACTATTACTTGGGCATATAAAAGCTGAATTAAAACATTCATTAAACGCTTCACAAATTTTATTTCCGTCCGTCAAACATTGACCATTATAAAACATTATCTCAGGAATATCATTATGACATTATTTGATTTTACGAACGACCAAAAATTTGTGTTTTTTGTTATGTTATTTTCCGAAAATTGAATGAATCTCTCATAGCATTCTTTTTCAAAATTTTTAAAACGTTTTCTCAAAAGTGAGTATGTGTAATAATCCTGTGAGTTCCCATAACGTTTCCATTTTTTATGATATTTTTCTTTCTCTTTTGATAGTTTAATTCAGTAGTTCCCAAACTTATTTTTCTCGTGGACCACTTTCAAAATTTTACTGGTTTCGGTGGACCCCCTGCTGCTACATTTCTACCACATTCTTAAAGTCGCCAAAAAATAAAAATTGTGTCACTTCTGAGTTCTGTCCCTATATTTCGATATGTAAAATAAAAACGAAAAATGGTACATTTTATATCACTTTATTTATTAAAAGAATAGAATTACAAGAAAAAAATATTAAGGTAATATAGGTTCAGGTCATAATTTTAATTAATGGGAAGGATGTATCTGATGGAGTGTCAGCAAACGATCAATGTTTGGCTTTATTTTTGTGAGCAATAACCGCAAATCCCCCCGCTCTGTGATGTTTAATTTGCTCCTTTTTTTTGTTAAGAGGTTTGTAACGGCACTAAAACTCCTTTCGACAAGATATGACGAGGGAAAAGCTATTAAAAATTTCCTTGCGATTTCCCACAGTCCAGGATATTTTTCGGGTATTTCTGCTTGCAGCCAAAATGTTGGGTAGCCTTTTCTAAATTTCACCTTCAGCTCCTCATTAGTGCTTAGCTCGAGCAGCTCCTCTTGTAATACAACATTGGCCACTTCCGTTTCATCAAATGGATTTATTATCCATGGTGGTATATCCATCGTCAGTATATCTTCAAACCTGGTTTTGAAGTCATCATGCAGGGCACTTAAATGTTGACTGTAGGTATGGATATCCTCATCAATACATTCTACCTGCGACAAGTTTGGAAATTGAGAGAATTCGCGCCGACTAATGTTTTGCTTCATAAATTTCAATTTCCCAAGAAAAGCCGAAATTATCCCCTTTGTTTTTATTAAATTCAGGCTGTCCCCTTGTAACTGCAAGTTAATATCATTAAATTTTTTAAACAAATCTGTCAAATACGCAATGTCTGCTTTGAATTTGATCAAGTTTTCTTTTAAATCTGGATCTCTACTTTCTAAGAACTCTAATATGGAATCGAAAACAGAGTAAAATCTCGTTAAGCATGCACCTTTCGACAACCAGCGTACTTCAGTATGTAAGAGCAGTCGTTGGAAGTCTTCATCATTTTCGTCGCACAATTGAGCAAATAAACGTGTATTCAATGCATTGCTTCTGATTTTGTTGACAGCTTTTATTACAAAATGAAGAGATTGGTTCAACCTGTCACTTAAATGTTTTGCCACAAGATGTTGTCGGTGGATTACGCAATGAATAGCTGTAAGTCCTGGTATAATTCTTTTGAGATGACTTATAAACCCACGATATCGCCCGACCATTGCAGGAGCTCCGTCTGTTGCCACTGAAATAATGTTTGTAAATGGGATCGATTTTTCCGTAAAAAAATTACTCAGGACATTAAATATTGATTCGCCTTTAGTGTCAGTCTCCAAAGTTCTGGCAAATAGCAATTCTTCGTGAATTTCTTCCTCAACAATAAATCGGACATATGCCAATAGTAATGCTTCATTACTGGGTAACGTTGACTCGTCCAGTTGTATAGAAAAATGAGTTTTTTGCAGATGATTGCACAAAAAGCTTTCGATATCAGAGCTCATTTCATCAATGCGTCTTTGTACAGTATTGTTACTTAATGGAATTCTTTTTAGTACGTCAAATGGAGATTTGTGCAAAACAGTTTTTAAAACCTCTTCAACAGCGGGTAAAATTAATTGTTCTCCGATAGTGTGCGGTTTTCCAGATTTTGCTATAAGTAATGAGATATTGTAAGATGCCCGCAAGCCATCATCGTTACTTTGAGATGTTGAAGCGAACATACTGTGCATGGTGGGTCTCTTTCCATATTTTTCTTTCAATGTTTGAAAATATTTTAAATCTTTACCTATTTTATCAGTATGACACCTTTTTAGATGATCTTCGAGCTTTGATGGTTTCATAGAGTCATTGCTCAAAACTTTGTTGCATAATAGGCACATGGGCAATTGTTTGTCTGCCTCTGATGGAACAAAACCATATTTCAAATAATCGACACTATATTGTCGACATTTTTTCTTTGCTGTAGCCATGTTTCGTGTCAGTTACCTTACCTGTAAAAAAAATGTTTTAGTAACCAAGTTTTTTTCTGAATATAGGTATCACACCGCAGCCTTTGTCAGCACGCGGAAATAGAATTACGGCTTGTAAAGGGACCAACTAATAAACCGCTGAGACAAATACAAACGTTTTCACAAAACGGTATCAATTTTAAAGTACATAATTTACCACTAATTTTTAATAGTATAAATAAAAATTAGTGTACTCAGTATCGAATACTGATCATATTTGTGTAGGAAAAAATAAACGTCGAAATCCCAAAATTGTCCATAAAAACGATAACTAACATTTTATTAAATCAATGAGTTCACGCGCTCCGTGTATTTGCGTATTTTTTGTCTGCGGCTTCATTGTTAAAACGTGACAAACAGGCATCGAAGTTCAAGCCCCGCCCTTTTCCCGTCGCCCGCGCACCGCTCGCTCTTTCCGAAAAGGAATAGTTTTGATAAAATAGTTACTTCAAAATCAATTTAACATGATTATGAAATTACTGTTTTATAAAATTAGTAGTTATTTGCAAGAAAAATTACAAAATTAATTGCTCTGCAATATTGCTTATTCGGCCTTTTTAGAGAGGCAGTGCTTCTCTCGTGAAAAAACAATTGAATAAAACGTGCTGTGTTTGTCTTCAAATCGAAAGAGGACAATTAAAATATCTGTAAGTTACTAAGTTACCTATCTATACAGGCCGTTGTGATCAACCGACTAGTACACGTAAACAAAATACTTAAGTACTATAACAAAAAAAGGTAGGTTACTTACTTTTCTCCGGCACTAGCAAACACAGATATAAATTTTCTCACAACTTTTTTCCAAATTCCGCCTTGTTTTCGAAATTCCGGAAACAAATGAATGCGTTTGGTTGCCTTTGGCATCAAGTATTTATAGTGTTGATCAAGTTCATGTCTGAACAAGTATTAAGCATTGTCGGGCGGATAGCGCTTTGCAAGTCTGTACACGAAATTGTACGTAATATCGAATACACAAGTTTGGACAAGTAACAGTCGCTTGCCTTATTAAAATATTATCTGCTTAGATAGGTACTTAAAACAATGTAGGTAGGCCCTTATAAAAACTATGCTTACATTTTTGCTCTTTACTATCAAAAGCAGATAAATTTTCGTGGACCCCCATTAACATCTTATGGACCCCCATTTTTTGTTCACGCCTACGTAGACCCCCAGCAAGTCTCCCGTGGACCCCTGGGGGTCCACCTGGACCACTTTGGGAATCACTGGTTTAATTAAAGGTCGAGTGTACTATGGTGGACATTTATGTTTCATGTTAATATTAGATATTGGCACATGCTTTTTAATGAGCTCATCAAAAATGCAAAAATAAAAATAGTCGACCATAGAATTAACATAGGACATAGTGTTAAACATATTGTTACGAGCTCGGGGTTCGCAATTTGGAGAAAAACACCTGATGACTCTTAAAAACGTTTATTCCCACAAGGATGGTCGCCGACGTCACTTCACTTCACTTATCACTAACAATGTCCCAAACACTTGCTAATCACAGTCACTATAACTTGCCGAGGTCGCTTGTATCACTTTGTTATTCGCTCCGAATATCGCTTCTTGATCGCACTTGTAGCTCAGTTAAATTAGAACTGCTCTCCTGAGGCACCTTCCGATATTTATATGGCCCGGGAAACCCGCTCCATAAGTTTCTAGAAAGATCACAACTACTCCGGAATAGAGAGAGAGGGATACTCTCTGTCTCGTTCCCTTAGTACATACTAGAAGTGCGAGAGCGAGACAAAGCAATATGTCAGAGCGAGATAATCGATGTACTAGATCGTTCGCGATATTATTCCCGTATGGAAACACGCGACGATTGTACGAGAATTTTCCGCGGACAGCGCTACTCAAACTTCCGCGGGCCGCATTTTATTTTTATTTATTTTTGATTTCGTAACACTGCCCCCTTCTTAGAGATGCTCGTCCCGAGCATCATCATTACTTCCGTGATATTTCGCCAAGCGGTCGATGTGAACAATCTTCATTGCTCCTCTTGGTTGACGCTGTATCCGATACGTCACATCATTTAGTCGCGTTACCACCTTGTATGGGCCCTCCCACTTGGTTTGTAACTTTGGCGATTTCCCCTTCCGGCGAGTCGGGTTGTGAAGCCAGACTAGAGCGCCTTCCTCGAAGCCATTTGTATTCGACATTCTGTCGTATCTGGTCTTCATGTTCTGGCTCGACTGCAACCCGTTTTCTCGAACTGCGGCGTGTATTTCTCGCATTCGGTCACGCAGATCAGAAACGTAGTCTTGAACACTTTGAGGTTCATCTGGTGAGCCTCCTGTTAGGAGGTCCACTGGCAACCGCAGCTCACGACCGTAGTTGACATATGCCGGAGTTGCCTTTATGCTTTCATGTTCTGCTGTTCTGTACGCTAGCAGGAACAGTGAAATGTACTTGTCCCAGTCCCTTTGATGGCTTTCCACTATTTTTGCCAGATGTCTCTCGATCGTCTGATTAAACCGTTCGACCATCCCGTCTGACTGAGGATGGTAAGCCGTGGTTCGGGTTTTGTTCATTCCCATAATCCTGCAAACTTCTTGAAAAACCTGTGACTCAAAATTCCTGCCTTGGTCGGAATGGATTTCCAAGGGCACGCCAAAGCGACAAATCACTTCTTCCACTATCTTGGTTGCAACTGTCGTAGCTTCTTGGTTTGGTATGGCGAACACTTCCGGCCACTTAGTGAAGTAGTCCATGACAACCATGAAATACTTGTTCCCTGAGTCAGTGACAGGAAATGGTCCAGCTACGTCGACTGCAATGCGTTCCCAAGGTGCACCGACGTTGTACAGTCGTAGATTCCCTCGGCTCCTGGTATGTGGCCCTTTTACGGCAGCACAAGTTGTACACTTGCGGCACCAGTCCTCCACATCCTCCCGACAATGGAGCCAGTAGAACCTTTCGCGGATTTTCGTTAGCGTCCTCTTGACTCCCAAATGTCCACCGGACACGCCGTCGTGTACTTCCCGAAGAACATCACGTATTTTTGTTCTTGGAACCACAATTTGCAGTTGAAACTCTCTGCCGTTAGGTTTATCCCATTTCCGGTAGAGTATTCCGTTTTGTACAACGAGGCTATCCCATTGCGCCCAGTACGCCTTGGAAACAGTGCCTGTCGGTGCAACTTCACTCCATTTTGGCTTATCATTACTTTGTGCCTTCCACCTGATGATGTGCCGTAGGTCATCATCATTCTCTTGCTCCTTTCTCATCGCATCGTTCTCCCAGGTCTCTAATGGTTCTGTCCGAGTTAGCTTTACTGTCATTTCTTTTAACTCCTGCCTGATACAGTGCTTACAATCTTCTGGGCAGGGTCTGCGTGACAGCGCATCCGCGTTTCCATGGGCCTGTCCTCGACGGTGTTCGATAATGAAGTCATATTCCTGAAGTTGTTCAATCCATCGAGCAACTTGACCTTCTGGGTTCTTGAATTGCAACAGCCATTTTAACGCTGCATGATCCGTGCGAAGTGAAAACTGCCTACCGATGAGGTATTTGCTGAAGTGTTGTAGCGTCTTCACTACTGCCAGTAGCTCCCTTCTTGTCACACAATAGTTCCTTTCCGGTTTAGACAGCGACTTACTGAAGTACGCTATAACAACTTCCCTGTCTTCCTGCTTTTGAGATAGTACCCCACCGATTGCGGTATTACTTGCATCCGTATCCACTATAAATTGACCTTCTGGTTGAGGGTATCCCAAGACTGGTGTTTCGCACAGATGTTTCTTCAGTTTTTCGAAGGCAATTTCGCAAGCTTCATCCCAACTAAATTGACGTTTCTCTTCAGTTAGTCGGTGTAATGGCTTTGCAATCTCCGAAAATCCTTTCACGAAACGTCTATAGTACGAGCAAAGGCCAAGGAATGCCCGTACTTCTGTCTTGTCCTTGGGGGTAGGCCACTTCTGAACGGCTTCCACTTTCTCCGGGTCAGTCAGGATTCCTTCACTGGTAATGACATGGCCTAGATAGCTCACTTCGTTCCTGAATAAGCGGCACTTTTTCGGATTCAATTTTAGGTTGGCTCCATGAATTTTCTCGAAGACTTGCTCCAAGTTCCGCAAGTGGTCCTCAAAGTCTCGGCCAACGATGATAACGTCATCCAAATATACTAGACAGGCTTCTCCTACCAATCCTGCTAGTACACATTCCATCAGTCGCTCGAAGGTAGCTGGCGCGTTACATAATCCGAATGGCATGACGTTGAACTGCCATAATCCCTTGCCCGTCGAGAATGCAGTCTTCTCCTTATCCTTCGGATGGATTTCCACTTGCCAGTACCCAGATTTTAAGTCCAATGTTGAAAACCATTTCATGCCACTAAGGGTATCCAAGGTGTCATCAATCCGAGGCAGCGGGTAACTGTCCTTCTTGGTGATGTCATTAAGTCGTCTGTAGTCAACACAGAACCGCGTGCTTCCGTCCTTCTTCTTTACTAGCACGACTGGTGAACACCATGGACTTGCTGATGGTTCAATAATTTTATTCCTTTCCATATCCGCCAGCAGCTCTTTGACTTCTATTTCTTTGGCTATAGGGATTCTTCTCGCTCGCTGTCGGATGGGTCTCTCATTTCCGGTGTCAATCCTGTGTTGTACTAGCGACGTTCTTCCTAAGTCTCCTTCTTGGCTGGTGAAGATGTCGGAGTAGCGCAGTAGAAACTTCTTAGCTTTAATGCTCTGCGAGTACGTTAGATTGCTTTTGCAGTTACTTAGAAGCTCATTGACTGTAGAATCACTGGTACTCGTTGTATCTGAGCTTTGTGTTGTACTGCACTTTTTCAGCCAGACAACTTCCTCACATTTTCCAATGATGTCGCCTTTGTTTAAGGTCCTCTCTTGGTCGCCTAGATTAAGTACTCTTACTACTGCGGTGTTTCTTCCTTTCACGAGAGTCCTCGCGGTCATGAGTCCTCGAGCCGCAGGTTTATTAGCTATCTCCTCAATCAACACGCATCCGGTAGATTTCTTGTTCCTTGTTACTGGTAACTTTACTAGTACTTGGGCTTCTGCTTTCCCAGGTATGACCGTTTGCTTTAAACATGTCACTCTCCCGTTAATGCCTCCTAGGATGATGATCTCTTCTTCACCACTCTTGAATACACCACTAGCAACGTCTATTCTACAGTTGTACTTTTTCATGAAATCTAATCCCAATACACAATCGTCCATAATTTCAGCCACGATGACGTTGTGGGTATATGTGGTTTCTCCCATAGACATTTTTACAGACACTTCTCCTAGGACGGGTATTGGCTGGCCGGAGGCAGAAAGAAGCCGACAGTCCAGTTTCCTCATACTTCTCATTATGGTCCTTACTAAGTGAGGTCGGACTATTGTTCTCGATGCTCCGGTATCCAGCGTCATCCTGCAGTTGATCTCATTTACAGTTCCAGATATTACGAGACTATTTCCGTTGCATGCCTGAGAGATAATGGTTGTCGGGGCTTCCTCCGCGCCAGCCAGTACTCGCCCCCTAGTCCTGGCTCTTACTCGTTTCCCTGGTTCCTCTCCGATGATAAAGCCTCCTGCTTCATCTTCAGTTCCTTCACGTCGTCTTCAAGCTTCTTGATCTTTGGGCAATTCATTTGTAGGTGCCCTCGGTCGCCGCACCTATAGCACATGGATCCAGGTCTCTTCCTTAGCGGAGCTTTTATTTCCCTAACTTCCTCCACTACTTCGCGCACTTTGTGAGTCGCGGAATGACGAATGTCATGTCTGACGGCTTCCACCTCCAAAGCGTGGGCCAGTGCATCTTTTAATGAGGCATGATGGTTTAGCCTTACTGCAGCTCTGACTTCCGAATCCTTGATGCCGTCGACGAACGCCTGCACGGTGTTGGACTCAAGCATCTTCAAATCGGCCCCTGGATACGCCTTGCGGACGAGTTTTTCTATTTCCAGCGCCCATTGCTGCAGACCCTCTCCTGAGCGCTGGACTCTGTCGCGGAGTTGAGCGCGGAAGACGTGCTCCAAATGCCGTTCCCCGTATCGCGATTCCAGTGCCTCCAGCAGGTCCTTGAATCCACTGCCCGACGGAAGAACCTCCAAGACCGTCAGAGCCTGTCCTCGGAGTGCGACGGTGAGAGCTGTCAGGCACTGTTCATCTGTCCATCCGTTAGCAGCTGCGATGGTCTGGAACTGTTGACGGTATGCGGTCCAGGACGAGGTTCCGTCATATGGCGGCAATTTCACGCTGGGTCCGTGGTGGGCAATGACTGTTCCGCCAGATGCAACTGCTACTCCCGTTGTTTCAAGGCGCACGACCTTCTTCTGTAATGTGGAAAGGTCCGTCTTCATATTTTCCATGTCGTTCCCAAGAGTCGTGACGCGTTCCTCCACCAAGTCAACATCCTTGCGTAATTTGGTAACCACGCCACTAACTTCACCAATAGCTGACAGGAGTTGCTGTTGAGCCTTTTGTTGTTGTTCTTGAGCTTTTTGTTGTTGCTCTCTTGTGTCTTGTAGAAGCTTCTCCTGCATTGTAAATTTGTTGTCCAGCATTGTAAATTTGTTGTCCAGCATTCGCATCAATTCCCCAAAATCAAAGAAAGGCGCAGCCTGGTGGGCGTTGGACTTGTCCTGGCGGGCGTTGGACGTGGCCTGGTTGGTGTTGGACGTGGCCTGGTGGGTGTTGGGCATGGCCTGGTGGGCGTTGGACGCGTCCTGGTAGGCGTTGGACATGGCCTGGTGGGTGTTGGACATAGCCTGGTGGGCGTTGGGCGTGTCCTGGTAGGCGTTGGACGTAGCCTGGTTAGTGTTGGACGTGGCCTGGTGGGTGTTGGGCATGGCCTGGTGGCCGGTGGGCGCGGTGGGAGCGGCCTGGTCAGCATATCCAGTAGAAGTGGCTTCCGCAGCACGCTTCGCCCTCGTCTTCACACCCTCACTGGTGACGTCTTCTCTCGGAGTCAATGGCATCTCCAAATCCACTTATGACACCAATTGTTACGAGCTCGGGGTTCGCAATTTGGAGAAAAACACCTGATGACTCTTAAAAACGTTTATTCCCACAAGGATGGTCGCCGACGTCACTTCACTTCACTTATCACTAACAATGTCCCAAACACTTGCTAATCACAGTCACTATAACTTGCCGAGGTCGCTTGTATCACTTTGTTATTCGCTCCGAATATCGCTTCTTGATCGCACTTGTAGCTCAGTTAAATTAGAACTGCTCTCCTGAGGCACCTTCCGATATTTATATGGCCCGGGAAACCCGCTCCATAAGTTTCTAGAAAGATCACAACTACTCCGGAATAGAGAGAGAGGGATACTCTCTGTCTCGTTCCCTTAGTACATACTAGAAGTGCGAGAGCGAGACAAAGCAATATGTCAGAGCGAGATAATCGATGTACTAGATCGTTCGCGATATTATTCCCGTATGGAAACACGCGACGATTGTACGAGAATTTTCCGCGGACAGCGCTACTCAAACTTCCGCGGGCCGCATTTTATTTTTATTTATTTTTGATTTCGTAACAATATTTACCCTGCCTATGCTTCTAAGGGTTGTTTTTATCGAATCAAAGTCAGATTTAAAGAAAAGTTTCTTTCTTCTATTTGCGACTTTAAGAGAAGACTGCAAAGGCAAATCACTTTGTAAAATAATATTTAAGGATATATTAGATATTCTTTAACTAATGGAGTATTGCAATGTGAAACGCTGCAAAATATATTGCTAAAAACTAAATCTAATAGCGTGTTGGAATTTTTTCATACTTATTGGAATTAAATCGATTATTAAATTGAGAAAGCGATGAGAAATTCATAAAATCTTCAACGAGGCAGGCTAAGGTATTATTATTCGTGTGTATGTCCATAGACTTATTAAATTCATTATATGACCAGTCTGCAAAAGTGATATTAAAATACCCAAGAATAAGAAAATAGTCGTCTGCGTGCGAGTTTATAAATATATTAACCCTATCATAAAAAGAAGTAAACAGTGACTCGTGATTCGGCCCGTGCGATATTTAAGTAGATATTATATGAAAATAGCGTGCCATGTTTCATGCATATTCCTTCTACAGTTTTAATATATGTATGTATAGATATGACGAGACTCCACAACCCCATAACCCTTTCCTACAGTCAATGGAAAAAATACTAACGACGTAATGGTATTCCAACAACAGACGAAAACAAGATGAAGTGGCAGTGCTGGAGCAGACAATCCGCACGAGGAACGAAATGCAACGCGCGGCTGGAGTGGAGCTAGCCGCCACCTGCCACATCTGCCTCAAAACAAAGTTCGCGGACGGCGTAGGACACTCCTGCCATTACTGCAGGGTCCGGTGTTGCGCCAGATGCGGTGGGAAAGTTACTCTTCGCTCTAATAAGGTATGTATTTTACTTAATTCGAAATTCAAACATTTATTTATCTCGGACATCGATAAATATAATCAAAAGTTGTGAGTAGCGACTTGTAAACTACTGCTTAGCTGTTTAGCATGTTTTAATTTTTTTAGTTTGGTTGGGTAATCATCTATTTATTATACAACGTTATATTATTTGTTCTTGGAGTGAAATAATAATAATATGTCTGTATTTATTTAGTTCTCTGTGTTACTATCAGTATCTTCGAAAGTAGATACTAGAAAAAAATCCAAATATTGGGCCGAAACCGAACGACTTCGAAGATGAGGACATTTTGGAGGTCTGACGCAGAATGTTCGATTCTCAAAATGAGCACTCACCTCAAAATGTTCGTTACGCTGAATGAGCATTTCGCACAAAAGGCACGACTTCTCATAATGTGCATTTCTCAAAATGGGCAAATCGCTAAATGTGCACTATTCTAGGATATGACTAAGTGCTGTGTAACAAAGGTTAATCCCAAAATAAAAAAGTTATGGTTCTGTACGGGTACTAGGTATTAAAAATAAGATAAACACTGCGGTGTGGACGGGGCGCATAGCACGGAGAACCGACGGCCGATGGAGCAGACAGGTTCTCTAAGGGCGTCCACGAACGATTCCACCGACCAGATGGTTAGACAACCTGAAAAAGATCGCAAACGGTGGACGCAGGCCGCTTCCAACCGGTCATTTTGGAAATCATTAGGAGAGGCCTATGACCAGCAGTGGACTGACTCCAACTGCAGAAGAAATGATAATAATGATGAAACACTGCACATTACGAGCAGTGCCACTTGTGAGAAAATTAAATATACATTTTGATGAGGGTACTCATTTTGCACACTACACTTTCTGCATCACTCATTTTGGCACCATTTTTCATAGCCTAGTCAAGTTTGACAACTAGAGCTTGTGTGCATTTGCATGTTATATTTTTGGTGAATCATTCTTTTTTCTTTCTTTTTAATCCAATGCCATTCATCAATAAGCCCTTTCAAATAGTCAACTGCTGTAGAAAAGACAGTAAATACTGTCAATATTGTTACAGATTATATGGGTTTGCATATTGTGTCGCAAAAAACAAGAATTATTATCAAAAACAGGACAATGGATTCACAAAAGCGCCGGACAAGATTCCATGTTATGGCGAATGGAAGCTGACATGCGTGGTCTTCCGCCTCAGCCGGATGCTTCTCTCGATAAGCGGCCCAAGTTAGAGCGAGCACACAGTGCTGCAGAAAAGGAAAATCATCCACTTCAGAGATCTGGCAGCGCTCTACGCCGGCAATACAGCCAACAAGAACCACGATGCTACGGGGAATTAGAAGGTTTAGCGCGAACACATCCGCACTTGGTACATCCACGACAAAAGGCTGCATATGGTGTGGACGACAATATTCCTCCGCCACCATCGCAGCTAATGCCTCACTTGCAGTCACACCCGCCTATGCCTCCGCGGTCCTCGTCGTCCGACGACGAGGTGCCCGAGTGTGTCTCGGACGAGAACGAAGATTGCCGTGATCGAGGTAAGTACGCACGCTCTCCCGTCTTTCTCCGACCATCCGTTTCACCACAATCCTCTCCTCTCGAAATATTTTGGTTCAAGTCCCTACATTAACGGCTACACACTACACACAGTACACTATAACCACAAAAAAAATATTAAGTTAATATCGGTTCAGCTCTAACAATACTCACTTTTCGTCATCATCATCAGCATTGTGCAATGATAAAGTTAAGGTGTTCCGTGCGAGGTATTCGATAATTAAGTTTTTATTTAGAATAGTTCAGGTAATCTTATTATTAAGTTATTACATTAATTTATAAGTATCTTTCACAGAACCGGATAGTGTTGAGCACCTAAACTTATCTGTATGTCTCATCATGTCTTGTCATGTAGAACCTTAAAAATATGTTTCATCGTTGCATCGATTTCCTTCAGAACAGATTTTTCAGACAGTGACAGCTGCATAATGTTTCTTTTGTTTCAAATCTCACATAATGTTATTGAGTGTGCAAGATTTGAAACATAATGGAACACACCCATTCCATTAAAATACCGGTACAAGCGAGTTAAATGCCTTGTACGCGCTCGGCACCCGTGTATCCGACCCTACGCCGACGCGCGACGTACGGTGGACGGAGGGCCTACGCTCACCTCGCGATCCCACTGTTACAGGTAAAAGAGATGGGAGCGGTTCCGACACCTCCCGAAGCCAGCGTCAGGCGATGTTAAACGAGAAAATGAAAAAGTTTTTATCGGTGAGAGGGCGTATTTTTCGGGATTTAAGCGTTGTATATTGCTGAGTTTAGATGTCTCGATTCTCGTTATTGTTTTCCTAAATCTTCTTCCTTTGGTCGACCTGTCATGGCTGTTTAAATTAAATTATTGTCTTTCAGAAACAGTCTAATTAAAGGAAGTACATTTATTTTTTCCGGCATATAAGTAAATATTATTTTTAATCATACTTGCAACACTTTTTAATAAAACTACATTGAAATGCATATGTATTTTTTAAATGTACTTCTACAAATCTCAATGTTAGTTTGAACCAAACAAAACCTTAGAACAATTTCAAAGTTTAGAAAATATAATTTATGGTAACACTTAACACCACGTTTAGACAGCTATGGTTCAAGCTGGTATCCGATTCGCATGCTTGGGCGAAAAGAAGTGTAATATTTGTAAACATTTCTATTCTTACAAAACCATTAGTCTTGTGACTGTGTACTTTGTTCTATGATTGTTGTTATTGTATGACTTATTGGATAAGTTAACTTACACACATTCTTTCCGCTTGTGCGTGATCACTGCTTTCGTTAATTTATTTTCAAAGCTAAAAGAGGAGTCCTTTAGGATGTTCGGACGTTCAAGCACACGGTTGGGAAGTCGATCTGGGAAAAGAATACCACTTAGTAATGGTTCCGGGCGCGTACGGGTGCATAACCCGCTTATTCCGTACTAGAATAATCTAAAATGAATAGTTGCCATTGATACGATATAATTCATAGGACAACTTGAACCGTGTGGGTCCCTTCGGCACCCGCACCTGCGCAGCACCAGCGTAGCTGTCAACAATTATTACAATTTAACTAATCATTCGCCGGCCGCTTACGAGGCAGAGGCCCGGGGAGCATTTGAAGCCGCCAGGCCGGCGCCCACTGGTCGCAGCTTTGACTCCGTGACGGACTGCCGGTGGCGAGCTCGCGACAACGGCGAGGGCGCCTACCTGCGCCCGTACGCCCCGGAAGTGGGCCCGCGCCCCGACCGAGCTGTCTATAAGAGTGCCTATTTGTGGGAAGACTCCTCCGACAACAGACGTTTTACCGAACGGAGAAAAAAGACTGTCCGGTTTGATGGCCACGAGGGCGCTGCGACGTTTCCCCGAGGTGGGAGAGACGCGTCGGCCGCGCCTCAAGATTGGGCTTCCCTCCGCTGGGAGTCTGAACGCCAGACCAGCCAAGACTCTGCAACCAAAGACTCGGGCATAGATACCTCTAGCACCTTCACATCAAGTGAAGATTCCAATAGAGGCGATTGCCCAAAGGTACTATAATCACATTTTAAAAAGTAAATTATTACTTAGTTACATATAAATAGATATTTCAATTCTCAGCAACATAGCTGGCTAGACATTATTGCGTCAAGTACCTACAGAAAATTACACTTGAGAACAGTTTTTAATCTATAACCTGTAACATTTGACTTAATTGCATTTGATATCTCAGCTGGTTCTGAGTAGAAAACATTGCAGTGAAGGTGTTTATTTGTTGCCTGCAGCATGATTGATCGGGCATGCACTGTTATTTTGAAATGTTCACGGTGCACTCTTTTCGCAACACACACCTTTGCTAAGTTGCTACATTATAAATCAATCGATATTGTAACGTAAATGTATTAGACATTTTCGATGAGTTAAAACTTTTATGGGTAATGCTACAGTTCCCGCAAAGCTGGCAAGTGTCTGCGGACGGAACCCGGATGATTGGCCACATGGTGCTGCGTAAGAGCGTAGTGGAGGGGAGCTCACACTCCTCGGCTGCTATCCTCGGACTGAAGGTTGTGGGTGGCAAGCTGCTGTCAGATGGCACGAGAGGTGCCGTCGTAGAGAAGGTCAAGAAAGGTTCCATAGCAGATTTGGAAGGACAGTTACGAATTGGTAAATTTAATTTTTATGTAAATGCTAAAGACACTGATATTTGTAGAACCCAATCTCAGACAATGCTCCAAACATGAAATTCGCCTATTGTGCGGCAAAGATTTTTGTGCATTAAACGTTAAATAAATAAATTCTTCCTGACAAAAAATCGCGAACACGAACTTTCGACTATATTTCCGAAATTGTTCAATTAGGCGACGAGGTACTTCAATGGAATGGAGTGGCGCTGCAAGGCCGAAGCGCAGATGAAGTGGCGGAAGTAGTGGCCGACAGCAAGCACGATTCTCATGTTGAGTTGGTTGTATCACGGCCTGTTACTGCCTCGAGAACGCCTGCCCAGCCTTGGAGGACTCATAAAGGTATAGATAACAAGCTTCTAATGGAAAGGATAAATTTACAGAGTCAAGTATATGTTAATCTTGACAAATAACTTATTAATAATGTCATAATAATAATTTATTTGTCATAATTTTTAATGTAACTCAAGGAACCAGTAGAAAATAATGTGTTTACCTATATAACTTTGGAATACTTCTTACATCTATGGTGTTAAGGTATGGCAATATTTTGGAAAGTGTAAAATAAACCTGCTTGGTAATTGTTTCCTCTTCAAGAGGAAGTTATTATTCAATGGTGTGTTTAATTGTACAGAAGTCTACACGGAGGTTATGGGAGGCTGTGAGAAGCCCAGTGTACTAGTGACTTCACCAGGGTCGCCTGATGTACACGCGCGTCGTCGCCCGAGACATAATCATCACAATGCAAATGTAGCTGGTCGAATACAGGTAATTTTGGGAATAAATTACTACAAGCTAACTTATAGTTCAGTTATAAATCGTTTAGCATGGGAACCGGTGAGTCATATGAGGAACACAGATCTTGGTATGCCACCTCCATAGGGGTTCAGTGATCTAAAAAGTGCTGACCTGACGTCGCTGAGGTGGGCATGCGTACAAATGGTCAACACAGGTTCCCAATTTTGAAGTGCGATGTAGATTATATAAAGGACCATGAGTCCCAAGCAAGTAGCTTAAAACTCAATCGAGAAAACGACGAGAAGAGTGTTGTGCATCTTTAGGCAGAAAAAACGCTTATTTTATACAAGGTGCAAACTTCATTTCAATGTAATAATAATAACAGATTGCTATACAAGCGATAATACTTGCGATGTGGTGATTGTCTGAGGAGGCTTCAGACAATGTCACCTGTTAACGTGCAGTATAGATTGAGATCTGCACGCTGAGTAATCTGTATAAAGCCATAACAAATGCTCGAATTTTGGGCTCTGAAAAACATTGAAATAAATCATTGATTTGTTAATGACAAGAATGCAATACATGCAAACGCCAAGCAAAACTTCTTCGTTTTTCGTAATGACTAACTAGGAGAATTCGCCAACTATCAAAGAATTTTACTTGTGGTACAACAAAGATCTATAAATAAATAAAATAACATAGGCAAACGTTTGAAAGATGAACTCGAAAACTGTACATACATTGGTAATTTATTTAGAAGTCTCAAATAAGGCATGGTAACAAAGATGCCCTTTTATTGATTTATTCCTGATGTGTCATACAAAAAAATATCGATGTGTCACAGTATTACACATTACAACTGAAGTTTTTCTCCATGTGTCACACTTACACATCGGCACTCTGTGTTGCCGTTGAGTATCAGAAATTAAAATCAAGAATTTTAAAAATCGATAATATTAAGAAAGAAAGAAAATATCTTAATATTTAATATAGTTAATAGGTATGTATATTGTTGAAGTCTTTGTAAATGTTATATTATTTGTTACTGTATGTGGGCAATAAAAATATTTTGTATTGTATTATATTGTAATATTATATTATATATATAAAGAATAGCAAGCAATGTAATAAATTTCTGAAAAAAACCATTTTCATATAACTCCGATTTATATTATGCGCACATAAAAAACATACATAATTATGTTTCTTTTTCTAACAGCTAAAAATTTACTTCGATATCAGCGCTCTACAATTACTGGTGACCGTTGTCTCCGCCAGTGGGTTGACTCCCAGGCCTGATGGGTCACCTCGTTGCCCGTATTCCAAGATTTTCCTCTTGCCCGACAAGAGTGAAAAAAGCAAACGTAGAACTAAGACTCTTGCGAATACCTTGGAACCCAGGTGGAATCAGACCTTCGTCTATTGCGGTATACGTATGAGTGATATAAGGAAGAGGACTTTAGAGGTAAATATGTTAATTCAATACAAGTATAGATTATCTTTAAAGGTTGCCATCAAACTACTTGTTAATTCTTTTCAAATAATATGCTTTTAATTTTGTTTTAGGTAACAGTTTGGGATTTGAATCGATATGGACCAAATGATTTTCTCGGTGAAGTTCTATTGGACCTTGATAATATTGTAATGAATCACGAACCAAATTGGTACACTTTACGCCCTCATGAAGAGACCGCAAGTTTCAGTGTAAGTAAAATTAATCTTTACTTCCCAAGACCCGAAACCGAAACACATAAGTTATTGTGGCTATTCGAGCTCAATATTATTTTTATCGAAATTAAGTTCAAAGCAGTCGCTTACCTGAAATGATATTGTTTCAGAGGTACCGCGAGGAAGAGGCCGATGGCGAACACTTGTCGCCTCCATCAACCTCGACGTCTCGTCTCTCGGACTCCGACACTCCCAGCGAATGCGACCTTCGCCGACATCACTCGCTGTCCAGCCTGGCGTCCAGCACCAGTCCACCGCCATCACACGAGGTAAGTTTCCTGGTAGCTAATATGATTCGATTATATTCTTTGTTGCATTCACTATCTAGGTTTATCTATTTATTATTCAACTTAAACTATAATAGAATATATTTCACGAAGAAAGGCTATAATGCGTTAATAAAACATTGTTCACAGAGAATAGACATTGATGGAACTAGAAACAGCAGACGTGACATGTCACCAGCTGGACGAGTGCGAACTGGAGGCATGTCATCCAGAGATAGGGTGAGCTTCAGTATCCTTTAGGTTCAATTGTATCTTTTATAAGCCCCCCAAATAATGCAAAACTCGTTCACACTCTTTATTTCAGTGCATTGTGTATTAACAACTGCACTTCAGGAGATGGGAACCAGTTATTGGTATTTTAGAATGTACGAGCGTCGTGACATTCCTCTTTTCAGATTTTCAGTGGATGAATTCTAGACTTTTCTTTCGTTCTAACTATATTTTAAATGCTCTAAACTAAACAAAATTTAAAAACCATAATAGCAATGTATACCTATGTCTACTAGCCCCACCTTTTACTATTGCAATTAAAAAAAGTAGTATCAACACTTGCGGGATTTTTAATTCCATTTCAATTCAATTCATTTATTCGCATACATGTAAGCATTACATATAACATTATTAAGGGCAGTTATACATGTATTGACATTTTGTATGACATTCGAAGTTTATCTTGGAATTTATCTTGGAAGTAAAAAAAGCTTAATACCAAAGCTGTTATCACACGAGAAGGTATAATCATTATTCCTTACCCTCAGAGCGGCGGATACAGCGTGGCGCGATCGCAGTCAGCAGCGGGAGTAGCGCGGTCGACTCGAGCCCGCAGCAAGTCACCGCGGCGGTCTCTGTCGCCGCCGCGATACACAGGTGCCGATCCGGCGCCGCGTCGACCAATCCCACGACGCGATGCCAAACCACTCGTGACGTCACCAGACCCGATCGGTCCGTGAGCGTCAGCGGGTAGACCCCGCACGGAACACTCTCCGAGATACGCACGTTCTTTCGTCGCGTCCGCTCATCACCACTTTACTGCCACTTACTGTTTTTACTTCCTCGCTCTATTCCATTGAAAATTTATTTTCATGCATTTTCCGCAAACCTTGTCCTGTCTACCTGAAATGAGCACGCTGTACCTTTCATCTAAATGTATAAAGTGTGTTGTTTTCACTAATCTGAAACGAATTGCACTTAACCATATAACGGTGAAAGCAGCGCACTGAAATTTTCAAATAATTGTTATCACTTCACGAATTTCTTGTTGCATGACATTTTCTACTGGTTCCTTCCAAGAACTTTATCGCAGTTTCTTATTCTTTTGTGTGTGTGTATATATGTTTATGTATTACATCAATAGTGTATGCATTGAGGAATATAACGTTCTGTGATATTGCAGTGAACGAAGACCGGAACGGAGACGGGACGAGGCTGCCCACGCACGCGTACGCGCCGCGCTTCCAGTCGCGTTCGGCGACCGCCACACCTACCACCAGTCCTAAGAAACGACAGTTGCCTCAAATACCCCATCATCAAGTGAGTATTGTTAACACATTTTTGATAATGACATATTTGTATGTCAGAACAGATATTGTATTAGCACAGTAGATATGCCTTGAACCTAGTAGCGTGTGTTTAATATAATTGTGCATTATAGATCATCTTTATCATATCATCCCTCATACCAGCGTGTCTCAACATAATTAAGATACACAATTTCATATTTTTTTTTAGTTCTAAATACGCGGCTCTCTAAGTCTCCAACAATATCCATCCAAGAGAAAACGATTCACCGATTATTGTGACCGAATATTAGGGGCCGCAGATTTGTTCAATATTATATACATTCAACAGACAACTTCAAGAATTACTCGAAATTGTTGTGCTAGAAATTATTGAATGTACAGTTCTTATTATATAACATCAATGCTTGGGCAGCATCCGATTATCAGATACACATATAAACTTTAAATTAACATATTTGTGTTTAACCCAGGGTGGGCAGAGGGCAGTGCGCGCGCAAGTGTCTGCAGACCTGGAAGAACGTAAGTGGATCGCCCCGCATCACATTGGCGCCACACTCACCTACCGCAGCACGCCACAAGGTCAATACACGCCAACCCTGTCCAAAGCAATCGGTTAATCCCCTACATATAACTTTCTGTAATCGTACCGTGCAATCAATATTTCGTAAGACTAGTGATTACCAAGGGATTCATCGAAGACTCACACGTATCCGTCATAAAAACGGATTTTGTGAAAATTTTGAAAAGAGAACCAGTTTAACACTCATCACCTGATATCAGTGGCGTATCTTCTTATGCGAGAAAACTTAACAGTGTACAATTTGATTTATATTTTCCTTTTGTATCATTAGAACATTAAACTTTATCCACAATAATTGTATTAGATACGCCACTGCAATACCATTGACCGTTCATTACATGGCTATAACGCACCAAATTAGTGAACCGTAGTAGAGTAGCATAGTATAGCAGTAGCAGAAGTATTAAGTAGTAGTTTGATTCCACCTATATAAAAATGAAAGAAGGACATTGGACATAGGTTGGGAACGGCATTACGCCGGCCTGTCGGACTCCGAGCTGGCGTCGCGCGGCGGGGGAGGCTGGGCGCCGCGACGCCGGCTGTCCCCGGACGCCGCCGCAGCTGACTCTGATCTAGAGTCCGTGGCTTCTGTCACTTCTAGCGCGTTCAGCACGCAGTCCGAGCGTCCTCGACCTACCCGCATGCTTAGGTAATATTTTTATCTAAGTTTAAAATTTTTGAGAGAATAGACATAGATTAAATGCCGATAATATTAATGAACGACGTATTATTCGTACGATTTGCAGCCGCAGACGAATTCTCCCTCCAAACAGTACATCTTCGTCTTGCGATAGTGCTACCCCTAATCCAAACCCTCATTGTTGTTACGATCGATCACACCGTCGTCTATTACCTCAAGTGTCCATACCGGTAGGAGCGGAACGGGCGGCTCGTAGACGTATCAGGTCTAAATTTGAATGGAACCCAACAATAACACAATCGATCCACCGTGCGCGGCCTATCCGCCGCCTGCGTCGCTTGCTCGCCCGCAGTCGCTCCGCTGGCTCATATACCAGAGAGTGCCCTCATCGTCACGCTTACGAACGAAGCCACAGTTGCCCTGAATACCCAGTGCACATTGACACCTACAAAATAACAGAAAATAAAAAAGATTACGTATTCCAAATTGCCTTGCTTCGAAATCCTAATTTCATGCAAAACTCTTCGACATTTTCAATTAGTTGTAAACAAAGAAAAATGCTTCCATTGAATACATATTATCAGCCTAAACCGATACAGTTAAAGACTCCTAAAAGAAAAGAAAGATTGCAAAATCACAATGAACTATTTTGGTGTAATGAACGATGCAATACAATTGATAATAGTTATTGTGAGCCTCGAGCACCTAATGAGATCAGACAGAGAAAATTGCCAATAATTGATGCCATACCAACTAGCCAAGTACGATCACTTCCTAATATCCCGCATGTATTTTTAAATAAATTTAGAGCCAGTGAGATAAATAACGTAGCAAGCAGTTATATAGACACTAATGATTTACCACAAAACGCTGCGGATATTACGCAGTATCATGGTTACGACAGTGCAGATAGCATAGCTGAAACGACTATACAAGTCAGTATTGAGAGACAGAACACCTTTATTAATGATTCACAAAACACCAGCAACGGCGAATTGCCTAATGTCGAAATAGTTGAGACTATTCCTAAGTTAGGGAATAATGAACGAAAAAAATACCTTTCTCTCGATTTAAAAACTACTTATGATTGCGATGTAAAACAAATGGTACAATTGCGCAGAAAATCTTTAGATATTCTTCCAAAAGTTATTGGCGAAAAAATTGAAGTTGACTATAATAAAATAAACAATGATATAAATAATGCAAAGAATAATATACAAAGGCGCCATTCTGAATCATTTGTGTTGTCTAAATGTAGGCCAAACTGGCAATCTACTCCTGACGATTTCGTGAATATTTTATTTAAAAAGATGAGCATATCATCAAAAGCAGATTTAGAAATATTAACAACTGCTTCTCACAAAATAGAGCTAAAAAATGATTTAAATAGACAAGCAAGTAAAAAACACTGTAATACAGTTAGTATCAACGAAATTCCAACTTTTCAAGAGTACCGTTCCCCTGTCTCCTTATCTCCTCAGCCTAGTTTAGATCTGTCGCAAAAGCCCTTGCCGTCCATTATCAAAAAAGCTCGCCCCCGATCGTATTCTTTAGCATCAACAAATCATTTAGATCGAGAATTTAGTATAATAGCTAATTCTATGTTTGTTGCTCTTTCTCCCCCAAACCTCGGCTCGTCCCGTCGCGCGCTCACTCCTGCTGCCTCACATCCACCACTCGACGACATTCATGACAACCCTCACAACGCGTCAACGGAACTACCGACGCTCCGATCATTGCCTGCCGCTGATGACGCTGACCAAAAACCCCGACGGAATTCTGATCGACATAAAAAACAAACAAAAAATACGGGCAAAAAACAACCTAACAAATCAACTCGACGGGGTTCAAAACGCAGTAATGACTATAATGGGAGAGAGAATGGACGCAGCAATAACCAGCCACAACCACTGGAGCGGCGCGAATCGCGGCGGGGACAGTTTACTAGGAGTCTCAGCAACGCTGATGTACCACCGGACGAAAAAGCAGGTAATTTTTTTTATTGTTTGTAAAGTAAAATTAATCTTAAATTTAATCTGATTCTGATATGATATAATTATAGTAATAAAAACTCTTCAGATTACAATCAATCAGATTACAAAAATGAAATGTATTTTAAATTATATTTAAATTAACGTCAAATTCTTTCAAAGACGGCAGCCTCAGTGACACCGCACTCGGCGGAGCCAACGAATTAGAGCCGACGAGTGACGATGTGCTGCTGAAGGCCGAGCCGCGAGATTACTTTGGCCCCGGTATGGGCAAGAAGAGTAATTCGACTTCGCAATTATCCGCTACAGGTAAACTTTGCCACATTTAACTCACATACACACTAACACATTACCCGCGCACTCATCGCGAGCCTTTAGGCAATATTCTACTGATTACTTGCAAATAGAATGCATAAAGGCTGGCGTACCATTTAGTAGTAAATTACTTAAGTATGTATTAATAAAATGATCGACAGGACGGAAACGGAGATTAGGTTTCGGTAAACGTGGCAAAAATTCGTTTACGGTGCAACGCAGCGAGGAGGTGGTGCCCGGAGAAATGCGGGGCGCCGTCTCGGGAGTCTCGCGGGCGTCGTCGGCCTCCAGCGAAAACGACGACGACAGGTTGGCGGCGCGCCACGACATTGAGGCAATAGTGTGCGGGCGGCGGTAGATCTCGCGCCCTCCAACACTTACTATCATATTTATTATAAATCGAAAAGTTTACAATTTTACTGCGTTTAAACGATGATAAATTAAACACAGCATGCCACGACAATCCACAACAATGGTAGCTGAATGTGCAGTGTTTTGCTTATGTCAAGTTAGCAATAGAGCTTTCACTGGTAAATGTAAAAATTAGCTTCTGAGCGAGCGAATAGGTTTCTTTCGTTTTGTGTTTTTAGGACGAAATGGTTTCAATCGTTTTCAACTACAATTTAGTACTACCTACTTGAACATATACATACCCATACCCCGTGCCCTAAAAGGTATTATACATTTCACATGCGGCCGACATGTTATAAACCAAATTTTTTACAGAACTTTGTGATTAGAAAAATTACAAAAAAAACATTTGAATTGGCTAATTAAGATATCTGTGTATTAAAATAGTATGTACATAAAATAGATTGATCGAGTGCATCAATGTGTGTGTATGTAGTACCATGTAAGTTAACGGGTGCTGCCTGTGGGACAGTGCGCGGCAGCTCAGCCTCCCGCCGCAAGCGCTCGGGCCCCGTCGCCGCCACGTTCCAGCGCTCGCACGAGGTGTGCGCCGCCAGCCTCGCCTCCATATCTAGCTCGGAGGGATCCTCGTAAGTGGCCGCGTGCGCCGCGTGCGCCGCGCTCGTGTTCCGCGTCTTCTATTCCGCCCCTCTGTGTGCCTCTCGTCTTGTAAACGCATGATGCCGGTTGTTGGTGTTGTTCACTTCATCCTCTTTCTGTTCAGCACGCACGAGTCTTCTCTGGCATAGGCGACGCACTCTGTTTGACTTCTCGAGTTTACCCCTTGTCGGGCCGCTCTCGTTCCGACACTCTGTTCCCGATTTCGGTCTATTTGCAGACGACGATCCAGAATCGAAGACGGACACGAAGACCGGGGAGCGCTGCTCGAGTTAAACCTGCACGATTTTAATGGATATTCAATGTTGCCTGAACGCCTAATGATGCACTTTTTTCTTATTTGTCAACAACTTTTTTGGATTGTTCGATGTACACACACACCGACCTCGACACCCATGCATGTACATTATAAAAGTCACTCATCTCAATAAACGAAACTACGGTTTACTATAAGATTAAACTTTGCAAATTTATAACCATTACATAAAGAAACTAAGAAAATGCTGATAAGTTTGTTCCATTACTTGGGTATTTTTTTCTAAAATTGAATCTATAGATTTCTGAGAAAAAGTATAATTTAGTGAAGTAACGTAGGTACTATTGAAATATATGCCTACTTGTATTTAACTGTAATGTCTTTAGATACAGCCGCTCTTTAGATACTTTTAGCACCCATAAAGTTCTACTAGATGTGTAACAGTTTCTATTAAATACTTAGTTCCTACTTTCCACGTATATATATCTAATTTCATCACTCGATGCATCCGAAAGACTACCGCCCTCTTCTTCACTATTGTATCAATGTTGTTATTGTTGTAATTTTTATTATAAACCTAATTCTGATATTCCTATAGTAGTTGCGAAAATCGATATTTGGTGAAATTTATTACCTTTAATTTCAGTTATGTGTTTCCTATAGACAATAGAAGTTGTACCTCCCACCGAAGTCCTTCGTTTTTCGCTATTAGTTGTTATGCATTGGACTGTGTGCGTACAGATGTCGTACAGATCACGGAACTTGGCCGCTCGGCGAAAGAGTGCTTTAGCGAGTCTATCTTTATGAACACATAAAAAATAATTCTGTGCAGGTGAGCCCACGTCATGAGCATTGAGCATTGCTTTATGAACGTTCCGATATCTGTACATGGGGAAATAAAGTTGTTTTAGCATCAGCCTAAATGTTCAAGCATAGTTCACTTATGTAGCAGCTGTTGATGTTTATATTTTCTTATATAGCCAATGCATAGCATCAAACTGCTGTTGTGCCCTTTTTTATATTAATCATTTAACCTACTTATTAGATAAAAATTGTTATTATAATACATGATTATTTTGACAGCCTAACTTGCGTCAATAAAAAAACTAATAATTTTAGCGCTAACCAAGTTGGTTGATTGCGGTTAATACCGATGCGGGATATGACAGATATCTTCATTTATGATCATCACAGTGTATAACAATACTGTTCGTTTACATAAATAACAAACTCAGTTATGCGCTAGACTTATAAAATAATCAGACTGGTTTTTGCTAGGCCCGTGGCTGGATACAGGGTAAACCCCGTAAGTTTAAAAAAAATGCTTTAAACTCAAATAAAAAAATATCTGTTAGAGGGAGAATATTTTAGAATGTACCAAGTTTCAGCTGATTTCATAAAATTTTAACATAATGTCGAACACACTATTCACTCAAACATTTAAATTCCAGTTAAAAGACCAAAGTACGGAGGAATAACAAACATTCATCCATACATCAACAAATTTCACTTTTTGAATAAAAAATAAGATAGATAAAAGTTGAAACATTAACTAAGTAGGTAAAGATGATATTGAGGAATATCATCGAACGTGTGGCATTCGCAGATGGTCTCCCGGTATGCGAGGATCCGGTTCGTCGGATGGAGGTGGTCTGTCGGATTTCATCGACGGTCTGGGCCCGGGCCAACTTGTCGGCAGGCAGCTGCTCGGAGCACCTACTTTGGGCGACGTGCAACTGTCCTTGCGTTACCAGAAAGAATTTCTTGAGGTAATCACAACCGATTCATAAGACAAATCACCGAATATCGCTGAGTTGAATGAAAATCGTTCGACTCACCGGTTTTTGGTGAATTATATACATTTCAAAAAATAGCACTTCTGTAACTATTAGTAGGATTTGGAAGATTCCTGAAGCATTGACAAACTTCAATGTCCGCAAGAGTTTAAGTAATGGGGATGTTTTAGGATAACATGAATGCGACAAACCATTTAAAAGGGATCGGGCCATTTTTTTTTTAAATGGAGTCAAAATAGCTGCTATCGTAATAAGCTGACCGCGGTTCCTCTCTGAATCCTAATTGTTTGACCAAAATACGCGCCAGTCGTTGGGTCCCCGGATATATCCGACTAGATACTAGATGTGAGAAGATCTATTGTATCTTATTTTTCCGTAGGTTGAGGTAATCCGCGCGCGAGGCCTGCAAGCGCGGCAAGGCAGTCGCACGCTGCCGGCGCCGTACGTGAAGGTGTACCTAGTGAGTGGCAAGCGCTGCGTCGCCAAAGCCAAGACTAGCACTGCGCGGCGCACGCTCGACCCACTTTACCAGCAAATGCTCACTTTTAGAGAAAACTTTAAGGGCTGCATTTTACAGGTTGGTTTTTAGGGACGCAGTGGAGCAATTTAGCATCTATTTCTTATTGAAATAATATAGTTTATTTTTCGGCCTAAGCTACGCGAGAATACGTTTAGATCAAAATTATGCAAATAAGTACAAACATTAACTCTTTTTTTCTATATAAATAAAATAGCTGTTTCCCGCAGCTCCGCCTGCGTCATAAAGTAGCCATGTTTGACCCCGGGTCTTTAACTATATTCATACCAAATTTCATCAAAATCCGTTCAGCGGTTTGGCCATGAAAGCGTAAAAGACAGACAGCCTTTCGCATTTATAATATTATTAAGTAGTATGAAGTATGGATATGTTGTATATCTTTTACTAGTGATTATTATTAATTTATAACTCATATTGGTAAATGGTTATTTTTTGTCACGACATTGTTAAATAAAACCGACACAATAACATGAATGTTTATTTATCGCAGGTGACTGTATGGGGCGACTATGGGCGTATAGAAGGCAAGAAAGTGTTCATGGGTGTCGCCCAGATAATGCTTGATGACCTCGATCTTTCCAACATTGTATTTGGATGGTACAAGCTTTTTGGAACTACTTCATTGGTAAGAGTAATACCTTGGATACGCACGCATTATTTTGAAAGAAGCATTTGAAATAGATGTTTTTAACCAATATTTTTATTTTCAGTAACCGAGAAGTCTCATCAATGTTGGAAGAACTTATATCATCACAATAAAAAATAATAATAAAAACTTGTCCAAATAATAAATTTAGTGATACTGCTTTAATATCATGATAAAACGCGAAATATCTTGAATATAGGACATTTTCTATAAAACAAAAGGTTATAAGATAATAATTTGTATATTTATTTTCTTTTGGAATGCCTACCGGAGTTTTGAATAGATAGCATTTTATAGCAATGGAACAAATGTATAGTGTACTCAATATTAAGTAATTAAGTATTAAAAGCCAAATGCAATCCCGTATTTTCTTTGAACATTTCCTGTCATTTATCTATTTTTTTTTTACATAAATGGCGACTGAATTATAACTAGGTATGTATAAATAAATAAAAAAAGGAATTTGAATATTACCAGCATTTTATTCAGGTCAGATATGATTTTTAACAACTTATGCATTCGTCACACTCATCTTAGCCTTAATACTACACTCGTTACCTCAGTCATCCGTAACATACAACAATACAAATATGCATTATGACAAAATATTTTTATCTCATAGAATATATACGACGCGGTTCAATGCGGTTTATATTATTGGAACACTAGATTTCATTGAAGATGACAATAAAAATATAAAATTTACTAACCATATAGATGAATTCACTTAGTCGACTGTACTGTATTTGTACATAACCGAAGTAGTCTAGATATTAAACGTCTATCTGTCACAGAGCTAACACTTAATGCAATACTTGTTTCGGCTGCTTGGAAGGTGACGCGCCAGGTAACCGACTATCTCCTGCTCTTTTCACTCCAGTCTTTATATCTGAAATAGAAAAAATATAGTACAGATAAGAAAAAATGAAAACAGCACTTAAATATCAGTCATTATACACAAGACATCGAAATGAAATTAAATTATGATACAGCTCTTGTATGGATCTGTAACTTAATATAACTTTTTTTACAATACGACATGGTTTGAGCGGGACCAATGAGGTTACAATGCAGGGAGGTTGCAATGCAGGGAGGTTGCAATGCAGGGAGGTTGCAATGCAGTTTTTCTACATCGCAATCGCAACCTTCTTGGTCCTGTATAATCTGTGGACGCGGATAACACAAGATGAGCAAAGGATTCCATTTTCAAATTATAGTTCGGCCGCTGAAAGAATGCGTTCCTGACACCTGTCAGTTAGTCGTCAATAGTGATGGGCAAAGAAATCACAGAAGAATAACGTATTCGTTATGCTACTCTCGCATTAGTGGTAACTGTTATTAGTCGATTATGTTATGTGAGTAAATACATAAAATAATAACATATTTTAAGATTTTAGAGAAGAAAATAAAAATGTCACTATTATTTAGATATGTATTATAAATATTAATTGCAATCGTTTAAAAAACCAAGTTTAATCAAATTCTGATTCGCTTGAGGTGGTGTGTTCGTCATCGTCTTCACCGACATGTATAATTTATTATCCCTTGGCCTGTTTCCGGGCTGAATCAATAATGCTACCAATTCGGATATCTCGATCGTTGTCTTCAATTATGTTTTTTAGTTTTTTCTAATTATTTTAAGCTATTTTTATAAAATACGAAAATAATTGTAGTTGTTATCCATTACTATTAAATAATTAAAGATAAAAACATATATTATATATGTATGTAAATAAATTAAAACAATAAATAAATAAAAAGTTACTACATATTTTGGTTACGATAATTTATCTGTTATATTTGTCCCTTCTCTACGAAAACAAAGAGCACATTTAACTTTGTAACAGCGTAGGATAGATAAAAAAAAATATTTTTTTTTCTAATTTATATTAAAGGAAATTTAGCACATGGCCATTACATTGATTGTCTTTTCACAGAATTTGATTTTTAATAGTTAAATATTTGTGAGTAGCATTGAAAGACAACATACATATTATTCAGGCTGGTTGACGCCGTTACAAAGTCACATGGTGAATTCGATTACAACCTGTCAGAAACGCATTCTTTAAGCGGCCGAAGTTTCTGTTTTTTAAAAATGTCTGAAAACGTAGCAATATTGAAGGAACTTTTTAGGTCTTATAATACTCGTGTAATGCTATAAAATAAACTCGGCTATGGCTCGGTTTTTTTAACTTACACACATTGTAATGCACACTTACCTTGCAACCACCAGTACACTCTTACAAAGTACTTTGTATACACTTACCTTGCAACCACCTGACTTGCGTGGCCGGCCCGTAGCCCTTATCATTGCGAGCTGCGATGCGGAATATGATGGCAGGCTTGGTACTGGAGTCCACGTGAGCGGCACTCAGCGATGATTGCGGAACAACGCACGTGTTCGCTTTGCCACAGTATACTCGCACAAACGCCAGTTGTGATTTGGCAACCTCCTGTAATGAAGATTTGTCTTGTTAAAATCAAATTACAAACCTATTTTTATAGAACATGGTACAATAAATATGCCTCATTAGCTCTATTGCATAGACAGCCAAGCAATGACAGTCATACCTTCGGTTGTGTATTGGAACGGACGGCGAGGTACACGGAGTACTCGAATATTCCTTCGGCAGCAACCTGCGGAGGTTCCCACGAGAGATGAGCGCCTTCCACCGACTTGGAGATTTTTATGGCAGACGGCGCGCCCGGGAAGCCTGGCAGACACGTCTTGAAGGCAGATTCCTGTATAACGGGATAGATATTGACAATCGGCTTAGAATTTAACACTCCTTTTGATACCGTGGATGCCTAAGTTGTGTTAGCAATTATTGCAGGCGACACATGTTTCGTCTTTATTACTTTAGTTTTGTCATTGTATGTATATTTTTATTTGTCAGTGTAAACGCTCTAGTGTAGGCGATTAATTGAATTACAAAATCTTATTTCAGTACATCTGGCGAGTTCGTAATATAATTTAAGGGTTGGTGTCAGACAGACCGGTTATAAAAAGATTATACTTATATTTTAATTTTAAATAACATATAGAGGGAAATATTTAAACATCGATTTTAAGAGGAAAACGCTCATGATGACAAGTATAAAAAAAATTACAAAAACCATTGATATATACGGAACAGACAGACGTATTGCAGGGCAAGTGTATTATCTTTTGAATACTTATACATGGAAACCGCTCATATGAGTCAACACACTACATATGGTAAGTTTCGAAGGAGTTGAGTATCCTGCAGGCTATCCCTTGTTGCAGCATAAATCTAAATATGCCTTATCTTAGAAATACCGCCAGAGTTACTAACCAAATTTCATGACGTTAGATGCCTAAAAGTTAATTAAATCATTTGGTGGTTCAAATGAGTTCAATCAATATTATAGCCCGACCAGGAAAAATATTGGAACTAATTTCTTTTACTGGCAACTTAGCATTCATGTAACATTCCGTCATCTCAACGTCATCAACAGTAGTGGACGTTGTGTATATTGTGATTATTTCCTACGATTTATTTATCAAAATAGCAAAAATAGTTCATAGTAATGAGAGAAAAGTGCTATAAAATATGTTTACGTTATAATATGTATACGTTTTCATTCGCGTAAAATATGATTTAAGCGAATGAAAACGAAGGATTGATATCTATTTAGTTAAATGACATTGTCAATTTTGTTGTTGACATGACGCTTTAAACATGTTGCCACCTCAAGGCGATCAGTAGCGACACCAAAGCAGGGTTCTGAGCTGATCTTCATAACTAGCTAATAAACGTCTTGGTCAAATCAGCATTTTAACAAAGAAAAACACATCAAAATCGGTACGAAGCCTTAACAGTATGACAAAGTTATACATCCCTCTTATTCTTATTTTTATTAATAAGCTTAATGAAATTTTCATCAATTTACAAATATAACACTACAAGGATGTCCCGTCAGCCGCGCGGCCGCTGCGACGACTATGTTGAAGATAAGATAAATAACCAGCCGTACGAGTAACACACGGAAGTAAAAGTTAGTAAAAACTCTTTATTGAAACAAAGAAAAGTTTGAGACAAGATGTAAAATAGGTGGCCTTATCACAAAATAAATCTCTTCCAGAAGTTAGTAAAAACTCTTTATTGCAGCAAAGAACAGTTTGAGACAAGATGTAAAATAGGTGGCCTTATCCTAAATAGAAAAAAACGACACGGTAGCGCAAAGAAAATAGATATTATTATTCATTACTTATTACTGTTACCTTGTTTTCGAAAAATAAATATTTCATTTAATTTCAAGAAATCTGGAGTGTGACACAAGTACACTCTGAACAATACTTACTTCACTGAATTCGCCTCGGCCACAGGAGTTGACAGCCGCGATCCTGAACTTGTAAGCGGTGCCGTGCTCCAGTGGCGTGGTCGGCAATCCGGTCAGCTCAGGCAGGTTGTCCAACGATAGAGTAGATAGGTCCACATTCGGATCCGATATATAATTTTGTACCTACAAAATATGTGTTAAATTGTGAATCTTGACGGCTCTATGACAGATTTTTCAGGGGGAATTAAATGTGAAATTTTTTTCAAATTAGTTGGCTGATCCGAACAATCTGATATTATTCTGGATAATAAGGACCTTATTCCTACAACCAGAAAAATAATCGAAGGCGAAGAGGAAATGAATATTTTTTTTTACTTTATTTAGGAAAAATAAATCATTGCAATAGGTAGGTAGATTACTTGCCGTAAATGTTGTACCCTTCACAATACCAACAGTATACCAGGCATCTTCATCATTTTGCTGCTTTGTGTCCTCAGATTCACCCTGAAAGAAATACAAGAATGGTTAGATTTTCTCATTAGTGAAATAAAGTATTATTGAATAATACATTACAATCATATACTTTTCTTCGACCAAGCGTGTTTCCCAGTTGCGTCCTAAGCTTACCGTACGTTCACGACCTAGCCGCCGTAAGCGGAGGTCGGTGAACCGATAAAAATTATGAAACCGTTCAATCATATCAAGTGGCTCGTCAATCGGCCATGTACATCCTGGTGTCAAAATTTTTCGAAACTTCCATTCAGCCTCTGACCTGGTTTCTTTATCGACCACCAAATGGCAGCCGGGACCAACGGCTAAACGTTTTCCGAAGCACGGAACAATGCAACGTCCTTACCAAACCGGAAACATTTAAAGAACGTATGCTTCCCATGGAAATCGAGCCCACGACCACCAGGTCTAATGCAAACGCCTTAAAATCTAGTTCACTGAATCGTTGAATGAAATTTTTAGAAGCACGACACTTTGGTCGTGGTGGTGGTGCAGCGCGGCGCTGGCGAGCGTGGCGAGCGCGTGCGCGGCGTCGGCGGGCGGCAGCGGCGGCGCGCCGTTCCCGCCTCCGCTGCGGACGGTACCTGGTCGTGGTGGTGGTGCAGCGCGGCGCTGGCGAGCGTGGCGTGCGCGTGCGCGGCGTCGGCGGGCGGCAGCGGCGGCGCGCCGTTCCCGCCTCCGCTGCGGACGGTACCTGGTCGTGGTGGTGGTGCAGCGCGGCGCTGGCGAGCGTGGCGAGCGCGTGCGCGGCGTCGGCGGGCGGCAGCGGCGGCGCGCCGTTCCCGCCTCCGCTGCGGACGGTACCTGGTCGTGGTGGTGGTGCAGCGCGGCGCTGGCGAGCGTGGCGAGCGCGTGCGCGGCGTCGGCGGGCGGCAGCGGCGGCGCGCCGTTCCCGCCTCCGCTGCGGACGGTACCTGGTCGTGGTGGTGGTGCAGCGCGGCGCTGGCGAGCGTGGCGTGCGCGTGCGCGGCGTCGGCGGGCGGCAGCGGCGGCGCGCCGTTCCCGCCGGAGCTGCGGACGGTACCTGGTCGTGGTGGTGGTGCAGCGCGGCGCTGGCGAGCGTGGCGAGCGCGTGCGCGGCGTCGGCGGGCGGCAGCGGCGGCGCGCCGTTCCCGCCGGAGCTGCGGACGGTACCTGGTCGTGGTGGTGGTGCAGCGCGGCGCTGGCGAGCGTGGCGTGCGCGTGCGCGGCGTCGGCGGGCGGCAGCGGCGGCGCGCCGTTCCCGCCGGAGCTGCGGACGGTACCTGGTCGTGGTGGTGGTGCAGCGCGGCGCTGGCGAGCGTGGCGAGCGCGTGCGCGGCGTCGGCGGGCGGCAGCGGCGGCGCGCCGTTCCCGCCGGAGCTGCGGACGGTACCTGGTCGTGGTGGTGGTGCAGCGCGGCGCTGGCGAGCGTGGCGAGCGCGTGCGCGGCGTCGGCGGGCGGCAGCGGCGGCGCGCCGTTCCCGCCGGAGCTGCGGACGGTACCTGGTCGTGGTGGTGGTGCAGCGCGGCGCTGGCGAGCGTGGCGAGCGCGTGCGCGGCGTCGGCGGGCGGCAGCGGCGGCGCGCCGTTCCCGCCGGAGCTGCTGACGTCCCCCTCGGTGTCTCCGCCCGCCTGCGCGGACCCGTCCTCTGCTGCCACTGACGATGACACTCCGCCCGCACCGCCTTCTTCGCTCGCTACATTTTTTAACAATGAAATATCTCATACTTAAGATATATTCTGGTTCAAATATTATATACAGTGGTGGTAATATAATTAGAAATACTTCTTATGAATAAAGAAAGTATAACTTCAACGTACAAATGTTCGTGGAAAATATATACATTCAATAATTAATAATCATGCAATAATTAATAATGGCTATACTCAAATAAAAAAACTCATTAAATGCATAAAAAATAAAAACTATCTTATTCATACTTTTAATTATAAAATGAATCTTACACATGTAGGAGTTTATTTTCTGTTACTAGCCGCTTGGACGCCTAATTAGAAACATTTGAAAACAGCATCTCTTTTTCTATTATTTTGGCAGCAATTCAAAATTTTATCTGAATTTCATTTTGTTCAAAATGGCCAAAAATAAAAGTTGTGGAGTGTCAACTAGGCAAATAATTGTTAATTTACATATAAATCAAAAGTAGGCGTACAGAAGAATAGCTGAGCATTTAAATTGTTCTGTTAAGAAAGTTTTTAATTAATGCCAATTGATCATTATAAAACACATGGAACTGTTGAAAATGTTCTAGAAAGACTCGGCCAAGAAAAACCTCTCTCAGAGAAGATACACTAATCGTTCGTGTTATCGCTTCTTACCAAGCTACACCGAGAGAACCGATTATTATTCGCTAAAAAATATGGTAATTGGACGGTACGAGAATGGAATGAATAAGTGTTATTTTCAGACGAAACAAAAATAAATATGGTAAATTCCGATGGAAAGCGCTATCCTGTAAACGTCAGACGTCCTGTAAACAATGCTTTTAAATAGAAATATAAAAGGAGTATAATCAAGCACGGTGGCGGTAACATTAAAGTTTGGGGGTGTTTTTCCGGATGTGGAGTTGGACCCGTTCGGAAGATTGAAGGTACAATAGATCAATGGCAATACAAAAATATCTTAGAGCACACAATGATTCCCTACTCGGCCGATCATTTGCCTGTAACCTGGATCTTTCAGCATGACAATGACCCTAAACACACGGCCAATGTTTCCTTAGCGAACAGCGTATATCCGTTTTATACTGGCCAGCAAATTGTCCGGATTTAAACCCGATAGAAAATATCTGGTATATTGTTAAAAGAAAGTCTCAATCAAACGTGACACCAGTCAAAACTAACTAAGCATTTGTTGAAGCATGGAATTCAATTCCCCTAGAAAAATGTATGAAATTGATTGAATCAATGTCACGTCGTTGCAGAGCTGTTATTGAAAATAAGGGATACGCCAATAAATATTAATTATAACTATTGGTAGGCTGTGGATAGTAGCTATTTTGTAAATAACAATACGAATTACTAATACTTAAAAATAATAGTGTTTTTATGTTTTTTTATTATTGTTTCTAATTAGTTCACCATTATTGTTCATACCTTAAAACTGATTTAAATGTTTGTCCGTAATGTAACATTGAAACTGCACTTGTGTAGTGGGATTTATTGTTTTTTCTAATAAATGATAAATCGTTGAACATATTGTTGTCCTATTTATTATTTAATTTCAAAATAAAAACGATTGCGGAAGTGTCTTACATAATTTCAAGGACCGTTGGTAGTGTTTTTAATTATACGACCACCATTGAAAGTTGTTCACAAAGTTTTGCATTTCTAGCTAATCGGAACTATTTGAATTTCGAATGTTATATTTTTGAAACGACTTGCAACCTTCTTAGTAATAAAAAAAAAATTGGCGGGAAATCATTTGTGAATTGTTTTTTATCACACATCAAAGTTCTACGTAAGCAACGAACATGGAATTAAGTCGAAAAGATATAAAGCGATGATTTTTTATGATTTTTAAAGTTTTCACTCTCCGCAAGACTGTGCAGCTCGTCTTCAAAATGCTTTTAGGAGAGAAACACCTTGTTTGAGCCCTGTGAGGCGATGTTTTGCTAAATTTGAGAGACGTCGGGTTTCTTTACATGACGAATTTCGTGAAGGGTGGCCTTCAACTGCCGTCAACGAAAATAATGTGGCTTCTGTTAAGCGGCTAATTGAAGAAAACCCGCGGATTACCTATGAGACAATTCGAGGACTATTGGGAATTGGTATGAGCCAAATTCAGAAAATTACACGAAGAATTAAAAGTTCGGAAACTTTGTTGTCGTTGGATCCCTCATGAACTGACAGCAGAGCAGAAGCGGGCTTGCGTGGAATGGTGCTCACAGATGCTAGTGCTACTAAAGTACGACCACGGACATTCTAATGCTGTTTATGACATTGTCACAGGAGCCAAAACGTGGATTTATTGTTTTGAACCCGAAAAAAAACAGCAATCTTGTGAATGGGTGTTTGAAAATGAGAACAGGCCAACAAAAGTGAGGCAGGCGAGAAACGTTGGTAAAAAAATGATCGCGTTTTTTTCTCAGCTACGGGTCCCATCTGCACAAATTGCACTTGAAGATCAAAAGAGTGTTAATGCCGAGTGGTATTCTACGATTTGTTTACCCAGGGTGTTAGAAAAATTCGCGAAAGACAACCAAAAAGCCGCGTTCTCCTACATCATGACAACGCTTCTTCACACACGGCCAACAAAACAAAGTCATTTTTAGCTTCCGAAAAAGTACAACTCGTCACCCATTCTGCACATAGCCCCGACCTAGCACCCTGTGATTTCTGTATTTTCCCCAAAATCAAAGATTTGATGAGAGGTTTCACTTTTCCCAACTCCGAAGAGGCAGTGATAGCGTTCAATCAGCACGTAGAAAACATGCCTTCAGATCTGTGGTCCTCCTGTATTAAAAATGGTTCGATCGCATGAAAAAATTTTTAAAATGTAAAGGAGAGTATTTTGAAAAGCAATAAACATGATATTTTGGTTATAACATGTCGTTTTTAAAGTTACGCAAAACTTTTAGTATGACCTAAGTATAATTATTATAATTTGACATTTGCATTCCATACAAACTGTGGAAAACAAAAAAATATACCTAATGCAAGAAAAAGACGAACTACCTTGCAAGATGGTTGGTGACAAGAGCGCGGAGCCATTGGCAGTCATTGTCAGAAGCGGCATGGACTCGCTGACCGTGGGCATGGTGTCAGCGGCGCCCTCCATTTCAGAAGTGTCCGCGTCCCCGAATCTGGACGACAAGAAATTCAAATACCTATTGCAGTTTATTATTGATTGTGTCAAAGTTTATCGTAAAGCTGCCGACACACATACTCCGCGCGACTAAATACGATTTAATTTCTAAAACATGCTGATAATTCAGGCAACACTATGTAAGTTTCGTAAAACAAAGTCAGAATGCTTTGGAACTGCACTGATGAATAGCAATATCAAAAGTAGTAAGAATGAAATAACATCTTTAGTCCAATTAGGTATTTCAATATTCCAGATGGCGGATAAAAATTCGCAGAAATACTTGACAATTTACTCGAATAAATTTTAACACTATTATATTGGACATACAACTAAGTGATTTTTCTGATGGAGTAATTTTTGCATCTAACCCCCATATTCTCAAACGTTTGCTCAAACTCGACTCAGCCTTACTCCAACTCATTGGTATGATTAGTCGTCACTAGCTTCTTTGACATAAGGAGATTCCTCATTGGAGGTGAGTATTGAACTGTCAAATATAAGGTAGGTCGAGAGGTACCTTGAGGCGTCCTTGAAATGAAACCAAGTAGTTATAATTCTGTTTTTTGCCACTTTTTGCCTAGGTATCCATTACTTTATTTTATTTTTTACTCTATTCATTTGTAATTTTTAATTTTTGTGCTAAGAATTGTTATTATAACCTGTGACGTTCCTCACTGGAGTTTGCTCAAGCAACCAACTAAGAATATCGTTTTCAAGGAAAGTTAGAGGACTTCCTTGAGGCGCCCTTCAATGAGTTTGAGTGAAGGTCGTTCTTAAGGTTATGTTTAAGAATACGGGTGTTACTCCTCAAGTTATATCCCTAATGCCTTATAAACCCTTGTGTCTATGTAAGTAATAGTTATTAGTGAAGCCTATGCTATTTTCTACTTCATGCACAATTTTACCAAGTTGCAACATTTAACTTTTCGTGCTAGATAATAATAAATAATTAAACATTCATCTACTGTATGATATTTTGATTAACTGCATTCACCACAACTAAATCTCTACATTAGAATTTTTGAGGATAACAAAAACGCATCGGCAATTTGTGTGTCGGCATTGAACAGAAAACTACGAACTCATTGGCATGCTGCTGTTGGGGTGTCATGGAGAATGAATGCAATACTGCGGGTCCATTCGCCGTGGAGGAGATAAGAGCGGCTTCCGTCTGCCCGCTGCTGGAAATGTCAGCACCTCCTTCTGCAGTACTTGAGCTACATAGAAAATCGATCTTTTAATACACAAAGTTGGCTTTAGTAAATAATAAGTAGTCATTTTGCCAATGAAACTGGGTTTTCTTGGATCTGAGATTAGATAATGAGTATAGTAGACTTTATTGACTTGGTTTTAAGGGATAATCATATTTAACTGTCACTTTTTCTTCTTTTGTGTGAACACGTGTTTATTTACCTGATCCCTGTGCTGAGAGCTTGAGCGGCACTGCTAATATCATTGACGTCATCGCTACTGGCGACGCCTTCTCCGCCACCCATATCTTCATCCATTGTACTTGATTCATCTGTTATGATAAAAAATACAAAAAAAATATTTTAGCACATGGTTCATCGCTATTAATGATTGCTCTGATAGCATCCTTGTAGTAAATTTAATTTCGTGCCGTTTTAATTTGATATTTTCATAAATAAATAATGACAATTATCAGTGCATACTAATAGAAATTACCTTAGTCAGAACATTAATACTTGGTCCAGTTGAATAGCTGATCATTATTTATAATGAACAACTAACTCATGCCTCTAATGTATTTTGCGAGTGTTTATATCATCGGAAAATAACAAAAATCATAAGATCAATTTATGAGTTAGTTGATCAACTTTCAGAAAATAATAAACTGCAGTTGAAATGTATTATTTTACGCATGTATTTCAGTAAATTGATTAATTTACGGCGTCATGCCGTTAAATGTGATCCGACGAAGGCGAGGTGTGTACGCAGTAAATTAAATTTTCTATTTAGAGCTTTTGATTCAATGGTCAAACCCTATCATATATATCAAATCTTTGTTCTAATTGTATGTGTTCTAATATGTACCTATACAAGTATACAGTAGCAGACTGATTGTACTGACTTATTAAACTAGTTATACTTAATAGGATAAAAAGACATTAAGAGCCATTTCACAAAAATACTACGCGCGAGTTTAGGTATTAGAGGCGTTGTTGTTTATGTGTGCGTAGGTCCTCACACGTACGCAGCGTAAACACAGTAAAACGCGCGTTCGAGATGGACCAAGAAATCTTGAGCCGTGGTAAGTTATTACTTTTAATGATATTATTTTTAAATAAATATAGTTTATTGGTATGTATCCATTTAAATTTTGCTTTTGTGAAAGGTACAATAAAGTGTCGTCACACACAGCGAAGTAAATATTACTAATTACTAGTTGTTCGTCGCGAACATAGACCTGGCGCAAAAATGTTAATGTAATAAAAAATTGGGGTTTGTGTTCCGGGATTAATACTATCAGAGACAGATAAAGATGACCTTCGACCTGATCCGCCTCGCTCGGTCAAATAGGGAGAAAATTAAAAAATTTCAACATTTCAATTAATAATAAAACACAAGTTTGGCAAATACATCGATGCAGTGATTTTATTTAGGTCTGAATGTCCAATTCCGTAATGATTGAACCTGATACCGCTCCTGCATTGAGATCCAGAACAGCTGCAGTATTACTATTAAAGTCCGAAGTATTTAGAACAAATTCAGTGCCACACATTGCACACTTTATGTCAATTGTAGATACGAGGTCCATCTGTTTCTCTTTGACAATTTTAAATAAGTTTAATTTGCAATCAAAGTTTTTGCTATGCAAGCTTATATTTATTAACTGCCTCCAAAATAATTGAAAATCAATTATCCTTCTGCCATCCACTATGTAACCATCCTAAAACAAAGATAACCAAATAATTATTATATAGAATTCGCGTCAGGAATCAAAATGGAAAAAGGTAAAATATAATTACGAGTAAGTACACGAGTATATAATAATTTTAGGTCCTTACATATGAAATTGTATATGTAATCGTACTGGCCACTTTTATCACTTTTATTCTCTCCTCTTTGGTTAGGAATTCCAAATTCAAATTTATACAGCTATTTTCACATGTATTATAATTTATGTTTATGTTTCGTAAACCGTTATTTATTTGTTTTTTTTTTCTGTTTGCGGCGCTCAGTTTACAAAATGGAAAACTTGAAATATCGCGTTATTTACGAGTACGAGTTCCACCGTGGCACCAGTGCTGCGGAAACGGCTCGAAAGGTTAATGATGTGTATGGCGGTCGTGTCGCAAAAGAAAACACAGTGCGTTTTTGGTTCCAACGTTTTCGTTCTGGAAATTTCGACCTGCAGAACAATCCCCGTGGACGGCGGGGACCCAAGTTGACAATGAAAAATTTAAGGCTATTGTGGAAGCGAATCCATCGCAAACCACGTCCGAGTTAGCTGCAGGCTGCGGTTTTAGTAATAAAACCGTTTTAATCCACTTGAAGCAAATTGGGGAGATTAAAAAGCTCGAAAAGTTCCTCACGAATTGAGTGAAGCAAACCGGCAAACGCGCGTCGACTGCTGCGTTAAATTACTTGACCGGCACAATAATGAAGGGTTACTTAATGGAATCATTACCTGTGATGAAAAGTGGATTCTCTACGATAATCGGAAGCGCTCATCGCAATGGCTAGACACTGACAAGTCAGCCAAATCCTGCCCCAAGCGAAAGTTGACCAAAAAAAAGTTATTTGTAAGCGTTTGGTGGACTTGTGCCGGTGTCGTTCATTACAGTTTTCTCAAATCTAGCCAGACGTCTATTGTCAGCAATTGCAAATCATGATGGATAAGCTAGCTGCTAAACAATCGAGGCTGGTCGATCGCTCTACGCCACTGCTGCTTCACGACAAAGCTAGACCGCACACTGCACAACAGACGGCTACCAAATTAGAAGAGCTTCAGTTGGAATATCCAAGACACCCACTCTCCAACAATATTATAATTTTTTTCGAAATTTGGATAACTTCTTGCAAGGGAAAAATGCAACTCCGATGGGGCAGTCCAAACCGCCTTCAAAGATTTTATTGATTCCCTTCCGAATGGTTTTTTAGTAAAGATATCGATGAACTACCTATGAGATGGCGAAAGTGCATAGATAACTATGGTTCATACTTTGATTAAATAAATATTTTAAATTAAAAAATATTCGAAATTTTGTTCCTCCCATACAAAACGCCAATTTCATATGTAAGGACCTAATATTTACGTTCGAGTTTGAAAGAGCCGTTGATTTGTTTGTGTCTTCTAGATCTGTTGCAACACTTGCATCAACTGTTTTATCTTCCTATAAGAATAAATAAATAAATAATTAATAACTCGCTTTTTCCCGCAGCTCCGCCTGCGTCAAAAAGTAGCCTATGTTTGACCCCGGGTCTAAAACTCTATTCATACCAAAACTCATCAAAATCCGTTCAGCGGTTTGGCCGTGAAAGTGTAACAGACAGAAAGACAGGCAGACAGACTTTCCCATTTATAATATTAGTATGGATTTACAACTATGTACTAAATAATTTGTATTAAATCTAGTTGTAAAAAATATTACGTACAACTTCTTTTACCGAATTCGAATTATTACTTGTACGGCTTGTTTCGGGCACTGCGTCAGTTCTAAAAGTGCAACCCTCTTCTAGGCGGATCAGAGGATTTCTCGCCCTAAAATGAAAATAATCATAAAAAATGGTCAAGTGCGTGTCGGGCCACGTACTATGTAGGGTTCCGTAGTAGTCCCAATTTAAAACACACTTCACTGAAATGTCACTTGCGCATTGCATTATAGAATTAAGTAGAGAATACGCAAACGGCCCTCCTGACGAAAAATTGTCAAAGTGTATACAGACACCTGCAACATCTGGAGTGTTGTTGTGACATTCCAGGTGTTACAGGTGTCTATAGACTAGTAGGATGTCTTACTATCAAACAGTCCGTATGCATGTTTGTTTCCAAATTGTTCCATGCTCGGCAATGCGCACATGACATTCCAGTTGTTGCAGGTCTCTATAGACTAGTAGGATGTCTTACTATCAGGCAGTCCGTATGCATGTTTGTTTCCAAATTGTTCCATGCTCGGCAATGCGCACTTGACATTCCAGTTGTTGCAGGTGTCTATAGACTAGTACGATGTCTTACTATCAGGCAGTCCGTATGCATGTTTGTTTTCAAATTGTTCAATGCTTGGCAATGCGCACATGACATTCCAGTTGTTGCAGGAGTCTATAGACTAGTATGATGTCTTAATATCAGGCAGTCCGTATGCATGTTTGTTTCCAAATTGTTCAAGGTTCGGCAATGCGCACGTCACATACCAGGTGTTGCAGGTGACTATTAACTACTGTGAAATCTCACCATTAGGTTGGCCGAATGCTTAGTTCCCTACTAAACTATTTAAGGTTTGGCAAAGCGCACGTGCCATTCCAGATGTGGCAGGTGTCTAAACTCCTGTGACCTCTTACCATCTGGCAGGCAGTATGCTTGTTGCCTACAAAATATATTAAAAAAATAGTAACATATGGTAAAAACATTTCTTTCAGATAAGATTAGCCGGCATTTCGGCTACACTTAAGATTAGCCGGCGAACCTTAAGAGTAGCCGCACTTCGGTCATTAGCCGTAACCATTTCATTGTATAAATTTACCTCACTTCTATTGCTTTTTAAAAGCTGCAGAATTATCGGTTTCCTTTTTCTCACACAACGGTATACATTTTCATTGCGACCCATAGCTAAAAAAACAAATAAAAAATATGGTTATAATAATACAAACAAATAAAATAAACTATTTCAATTTTCTTCAAAACTTACCTCACGTTACAAAACTCAAAGCGGATCAAAAGTATTTAAGCGTAGTATATCTCAACACTTTACGATACGAGCGCGCGAAATTCAGGACGCTAAAAAAATGGCACAGGTCCTGCCCAGACAAGCGCTCGCGCCAGACTAATCGGCTCCCGCTTGTGCATCGCAATTTATATGATATTGTAATAAATAATAATGACAAAATTTATTGCTAATATTGAAAAATACTTGTAAAAATCAATTCTCCAAAGAACATTGTTTATTTTGGGATAATTTTTATTTTGTTTTTACTGTAATCTAAGTCATAAATCACGATGAAAGTCAAACGTAAATCTTTAAATATTGCCAAATTGTTTATTTTTTTATTCAGTAATGGTAATGAAATTCAGGAATGTTTTACATTAAACGTCGACAAAAATATATGACCGATTATTACGTAATTTATTTATGCTTATTATATAAGCATTTTTAATAGATTTAGGACTTTGAAATTAAGCCTGCGGCAATTTCTCAGTAAAATGGTTGTGGGAGATGGGGCACTAAAAATTAAAGAAATAAGTTTTAGTAAATGTGCTTCATTAAACGTCAACACTAAAGATTGATCCATTTTTCCCAGTTATTAAATAATTTCTGCGTGTTACCTAAAATAGAAATCAAGGAGTCCAAAATCATAGAAATTCGCGCGAATATGTAAAATGGCTCTTAATAATAAATAGCTGAGCTCTGTATCTTTTTTTATAAAAAAGTATTTTCCCTCATATTAATTACTAGCTGTTTTCTGCAGCTACGCCTGCGTCAAAGCCTATGGTTAAACCCGGGTCTTCCAACTATGTTCATACCAAACATCAAAATCGGTTCAGCGGTTTAGCCGTAAAAGCGTAACACACAAACAAACAGACTTTCGTACTTATAATATTAGTATGGATTTAGTATAAGTGAACTTTCACATGACTTTAAAATATTAATATTAAAATAACAGATCTAAACTTTTGTTAACTTTGAATAAACACTTGCCAAATGCTTACAAACAATGTCATCGACCAATTAGAGAAGAGTGCATTATTTGACGGGTGATAGTGTACCGTAAAATAATACGCTGATCAATGATTGGCCTATTCGTGAATGATTTTACTTGCGGCAAAATCGTTAATTAGTAAATTAGGCTAGGCACCGTAAGTTGATCAAGTAACTAAAATTTATTGCGGTTAATAATTCATTTTAACATTAAATTTTAAATTTTAAGTTTATTATTTTCCGAAAGTTGATCAACTAACTCGTAAATTGATCAACTTACTATTCTTATATTTTCTGGTGACATTTACAATCTACAGAGCTTCCTTCACATCAAAATCTAATCGTTGTTTTATGAAGAAAATCGTGATAAATTCTTACCATCTTGTACAATTGGTGCTCCATCGCCCTCACACACACCGCTATCAGTAGGCATAGCAGAACTAATGGATTGATCGGGAGATTCTTCCGCATTAGCATCACCACCCTCAGTCTCATCTATACCCTGCTCTTTCAAAAGGGGCTCCAATGGGTTATCTGTATCTTGCGGTGAATTATCTTCTGTGGCTGCCTGATAGATGACAAAAAGATATTTCAAATATATAAATTAATGTTAGAACTGGAAGAAATTTTGTTCCAGTCAAGTAAAAGTATTTTGAAATAATTGGTATGATTACTTACTGGAGTAGACAAACAGTTGTCTCCAATATAAGCTGACTCATCAGCCACTGTCCCAGCAGTTGTATCATCAATGTCCATTTCTTCTTCTGCATTAGCTATAATAAATAAAAAAAATTACAAAGTGTTTGAAGTAAAAGCAACAATGAATATAAATTGTGGTAATGACAATCTCAACAAATGGAATGACAGACAGGGACTTCAAATTATATTATTAAAACAATACTACATAAAAATAAGACTACACACTTATATTATTAAAAAAATTTGTTTCTGTCAGATAAAAAAACAATGTTTTTTTTTTTTATACACTTTAGTAGGCAAACAAGCGTACGGCCCACCTGATGGTAAGTGGTTACCGTAGCCGATGAATGCCTGCAACACCGGAGAAATCACGAGCGCGTTGCCGACAGAAAAGGATTTTTTCACGACCTTTTTGAAGGCTCCCATGTTATAGTCACTAGGGAAAACCATGGCAGGGAGTTCATTCCATAATCGCAGTGTACTAGAGAGGAAATTCCGTTTAAAGCGTACTGTACGCGATAACATGGGATCCAAGGTATGGGGATGAAATCCCTGACAATGGCGAGAGGTGCGATGGTAAAAAGTGCCTGTTGGTATCATGTCAAACAATTCCTACGAGCATAGCCCATTATACAAGCGGTAGAACACGCATAAGGAGAAGTCTCTCCTGAGACTCAAAGGCTCAATACCACTTGTGATCACGGGAACATCGGCAATAGGCAAGTTTCCTAAAAAAATATAATAAGTCCGTCAGTTAGAGAATCAAAAAATATTTGAGACGTAAGTATTTTTTCTTTTGAAATTAAACAAAGAATGGTAAAGATATGGTGCGTTAAAGTTCCGTGTGACGTCACAGCTACACTTTTTTGCAAATTGTGACTGTTCACACGTGAACAGAAAACCATGACATCTGCGACACACTTAAGATGCGGTTAAAGTACAAGCTGCATCGGCACCAAATCTACATCACTGCAACCTACTTCAGATGCGAGCGAATTGCATGCTGCATCGGCATTTACACCGACGGCACACCAGTACCAGACAATAAATGTGTATAGTCTTTTAATTTTGTATATATAGTAATATTTTTTGTAATAAAGTTAGTGTTCATTTGCGATTGGAGTTGTTATTTTCTCTCCTCATCGTACCCCACTGCGGCCAAGACACCCTAAGCCGTCACTCTGATCGGTCCTGTGAGCCTGCAGGATCGGCAGTGGGTTCTCCAGTACACTCCGGAGGTGGTGTGACAGTACACCAGAGTAACCTCTGTACCAGCCCCCAGTACCACTGGTGGCGCCACTCATCACTTGAGACCATTGGAGGCTCTCATCCCTTCCTGAGCCTCCCCTTGCGCTGAACGTACGGATTCAGTAGTGAGGTGGACATCTCCAGTTACAGCATCCCCCCACTGCGGCCAAGACTACCTTAAGCCGTCATCCTGATCGGTCCCGTGAGTCTGCGGGATCGGCAGTGGGAACTCATTTCCTGTGTACATTGCACTACGTACACAACACCCTTTCCCTACCCCCTATCCGTCTGTAACCGTAGGTCGCATGGTTACAGATATCCTGCACTATTCTATATATTTATCTCCTACACCGTATGGTTAGGGCTAGGGTTAGGATATATAGGTATGTATATACACACATATCCACTTACACATACATTTTTCACATCCACAAGGGTGTTAGTAGGAATAGGAGGAAACCTTAGGGTTTTGTACGTATAACGTCGAGTATTGCGAAAAGACTAGCTCGGCATTATACAGTGACGTCACGAGCCCTCTTTATAATTTATCGTTCAATTGACAAAAGAAAAAATTCGTCACTAATATATTTTGATTCCCTAAAGGACGGACTAATTTTAATGTTTGTGTTTTGACTCTGGAAACTAGCCTATCCTGACAGCGCGTCTCTGTATTGAATCAACCGGCTTAAGCTGACATTCAGGTGCAGCCCACAGGTGACAACAATATTCCATATGTGGCCGCACTTGCGCCTTATATAGGAGCAGTCTATGCTGCGGCATGAAAAATCGCTTTGCCCTGTTGAGAACTCCGAGCTTTTTGGATACCATTTTTGCCTTCCTCTCTACGAGGGCGACATTGAAAGTCTTTAGAACTGACCACTTGTAAATAGTATAATAAAAAAATAAGTTTAAATTTTGAAAATGGAACTCTTTGCCAATATTATTGAGTATGTATTTTATTAATTTGTCATTTGTTTTACGATTTGGCGGCAAATTGAAAATTGTCTGTGTCACGTCAGCATGAATTTAACGCGAGAAAATTTTCGTGCAATGATTTTTTATGACTTTCGTTGTCATTTAAGTAATTCAATCTCGTGCCACTGTTTACAACTGGTTTAATGAGTTCAAACGTGGTCGCACTAATCTTACCGATGATCTGCGTGAGGGACGGCTTTCTACGGCGACGACTGAAGATAACATCAGTGTTGTGCGGCGTATGATAGAGACTGACGAAAGAGTGGCCTATCAGCAGATTCGGGCAAGTTTAGGCATCTGTATAAGCCAAGTGCACAAAATCCTGCATGAACATTTAGCGGTCAGGAAGCTTTGTGCCCGGTGGATACCTCACGATTTGACCGAGGCCCAAAAAATCCGTCGTGTTGATTGGTGCCGTGAAATGGTTCAAAAATTTAACGGAGGTTACTCAAATGCTGTGTTTGACATACTTACGGGTGACGAAAGCTGGATTTACTGTTATGATCCCGAAACCAAAAGACAGTCTGCTTAGTGGGTGTTTCCTTCCGAGGAGTTGCCAACTAAAGTGAAGAGAGGTCGAAGCGTAAGAAAAAAGATGGTGGCCTCGTTCTTCGGAAGGACCGGACATTACGCGACAATTGTTTTAGAGGATCGAAAAACAGTTACTGCAGAGTGGTATACTAACAATTGTTTGCCACTTGTCTTGGAAAAAGTTCGGGAGAAACGACCTCGCAGTAGGATTCTCCTTCACCACGACAACGCCTCGTCGCACACCGCCAGGCGAACGATCGATTATTTGGCGACATCAAACGTGGAATTACTAGGTCACCCGCCATATAGCCCCGACCTCGCACCTTGCGATTTTTATTTATTCCCGAAAATAAAAGAAAAACTTCGAGTAAAAAGTTTTATGGTTACGTTTTATATGTTTCAAAACGCCGTCGAAGAGACCCCTAAAGACGAGTGGGCAAAGTGCTTTTCTCAGTGGTTCCATCGGATGCAGAGATGTATTGACGTGAAAGGACACTATTTTGAAAAGATGTAATAAAAGGAATAACTTGTTAGTGTGCTCAGTTTTTGATTTTCTAAGAACTTTCAGTTTGACTCTCGTAAATGACTAAAATACTGGACATCGCTGGTATGTCGATGCCAAGAATTCCAATCTTGTCAGATATGGAAAGAGGAGAGCCGAAGAATTGAGGACCATCAACTTGTATCTTAGATGGGTTGAAGTTTACTAGGTTCTTACGTCCCCAGACAGCAATTTTCTTCAAAAGGATCTCGGTATCGGACACAAGTTTACGCGACTCTCTTCCACGACGGTCGAGAAATATTTGCACGGCCAGAGTAATGAGTACTCCCAGTACTGTCGTCCACATAACAATGAATGCTATCATCGATAGAAAGCATGTCATTGATATGCAGAAGAAACAGCGTAGGGGATAAAACCGAGCCTTGCGGGACGCCAGCATTAATGTCCATACTATCAGAGCAGCTACCGTCAACTACTGCTCTGATGCACCTACTGGTCAAAAAGCTGGCGACCCATTTGCACAATCCCTGAGGCAAACCGTTCGATGGCAACTTCGATAGAAGACCCCTATGCCAGACCCGATCGAACGCCTTCGTCATATCTGAGCTGAATGCTAAAGCCTCGCCTTGACCTTCGATGGCAGAAACCCACTGGTGAGTCAAAAACAAGAGGAGATCCCCCGTGGAGCGACCATGGCGAAAACCATATTGTCGGATTAGGTTCTCGTTCTCCATATATCGCAACAACTGCGTATTAACTACACGCTCCATGACCTTCGAGAGAAGAGAGGATGGATAGTCTCAGTGTTCTCTGTTCGTCTATCAAATCAGCCTTTCCCAATAATAAAAATGTTGTTGGAGTCTTCCTAGACATATCCTCTACATATGACAACGTCCTGCTTCCAGTGCTCAGGCAGAAACTGCTCCAGCTGAGTATTCCAGTGAGGCTTATCAATATCATATGCAGTATTTTCATGTGTCGTTTTATTTAAGTTCGTGTCAATGGGTCTCTTCTTCCCCCGCGTAATATCTGGAAAGGTTTATCTCAGGGTTCAGTCCTCAGCCCTATACTGTATAACTTATACACTTATGATCTTACAGTAAGCAGTTTCTGCGATATTCTTCAGTATGCTGATGACATTGCCATAAATGCTCGCGCCCAAAATTTCGAAGAATTAACTTCTCGTCTTAACTCTTCTCTATATTATTTGAACGACTGTTTAGACAGACCTGGACTGACATTGTCAATTACCAAATGTTCTGCTGTAATATTTACCCGTAAAAGATCAATTCCGCAGATTAAACTATGTGTAAATGGTATCCCTATTGTAGTTTACACTTAATTAATTAATTATTAATATTATAAAGAGGAAAGATTTGTATTTTTGTGTGTATGTTTGTAATGAATAAACTCAAAAACTACTGTGCAGATTTCAAAAATACTTTCACCATTGGAAAGCTACATTCACCCTGAGTAACATAGGCTATATACCGCAGGTGGAGCTGCGAGAAACATCTAGTACAAGATAAAATAAAATTCTTGGGAGTATATCTCGATTCCAAATTATCTGGCATTCACCATTTAAATTATGTAGCAAATACGGTTGAAAAAGGCGTTAACGTCCTTAGAGCGTTAGGGTTCACATCCCTACAGCCAACTATTACTGTACAAAGCTATAGTTCGTAGTCATTTTGATTATGGGTGCTTTTTGTTGGAACCTTGCAGTAAGATAGCTCTTGCTAAGTTGGATAGAATCCAAGCAAAATGCTTACGCACTATCACTTGAGCAATGAAATCTTCTCCTATCTTAGCTCTGCAGGCTGAATGCCTAGAACCGCCTGTCCAGCTTCGAAGGCAATATCTTGCTGATAGATTCTTTTTTAAAACTATCCAGAATTTCTCCCACCCCTTTTATAATATCCTGAACACATAAATCTCTTCCTCCTCTTGTTAATAGTTACCAGAAATATAAAACTGTGAGTAGTCCTTTTCAAAAGATTGATGGTGATGTTCCCTTTCATGTCAATTATCTAGTCTATCAACCCCAGGTTATATTATTTATTTATTTATTATACGGAAGACCAACAGCTTATATCTATACAATAGGTAAAAAACTTAAGCAATTTAGAATCCAATTAAAGGTCCTCACAGATAGAACTAGAATAGTACAACTAACAAACCAAACATAGTACAGTACACACACTGCATTTTGAAAAAAAAAAAATTTTTTTTTTTTTTTAATATTTTATATATTTATTTTTTATATATTTAAGATGTCCCCTGAAGGTAACGTCGGTGCTGCAGTTTGGATTCCTAAATTCAAAATTTTATTAAATTTTAAATGCCCTCCTCAGTCCTCTGTATTTTCCGGAAAAGCTATAGCCTTGTTAGAAGTAGTCTCTTACGTTAAATCTCATGGACTAAATAAAACTCTCATACTCTCTGACTGTAAAAGTAGCCTCCAAGACATTTTAAAACTCTCATGCTAAGGAAAACTTCCCTGTATCAATTATGACAAGAGAAGTTCTCTTCAAATGTCATCTGGCAGGTATTGATGTAGCTCTAGCCTGGATTCCTGATCATGCTGGAATAACAGGAAACGAAGTCCGCGGATAGGTTTGCCAAAGAAGCAATACAACTGGGTTCTGAAAAGTATTATAACTATCACTCTTAGAGACCTTAAAATAGCAGCTCAATCCTCCCTTAAGACAGAATGGAATAAACTGTGGATAAATAATTATGCTTCTAGAGCCAAAAATATTTCAAAATTCAACCAGAAATTCCCAATCGACCCTGGTTCCATAAATACCGCTTCCTTCACAAACATCCAACTTCGGTCATAATAAGACTTCGTCTAGGTCACTTTGCTCTCCGGTATTTCTGGCAAAATTTAGAATCAGAGATAGTTTAATTTGTGAATGCAGACTAGAAGAAGGTACTATAGAGCATATATTTTTTGATTGCCCCAAAATGAATGCATCTCTGTACAACTTACTTTCCTGTAATATTCCACTTCTGGCTAACATGCCTTTTCTGTTAACTTTAGTTTTTTCCCTTTTGTTAAAGTTCTGGCAAACTATATTGGAAATAATAACATTTATCTGTAATATCTATATATATACCTTCTCCCTTGTTCTGCTATTGTATAACACCACCTTTAACTGTCTGTGTTGTGTATAATGTGAATGTTCTACTAACACTATAATAAACTAACAATTGTTTGTTTTGTTTTAGATTACACAGAGCTCTTTAAACTATTTATCTGTCCCAGTGAGTATTTTTTGCCATCATACACTGTGTGCTTCTTAAACTTTGACATTGGCAGAATCATTGTTTGGCTAAATGATGAAGCCATTAAAATAAGAATATATATATATATATATAAGTATATACTAAATAACTAAAATAAATGAATAGAACAGCGGCTCAGTAGCTGGTTTGCATGGACTTTGGCCCATTCATCTCAAAGAGTATGAAGTTTTTTATGCAAGTCCTTTTGAACCATAAAATTTGTCCTCATTTTTATGGTTTCACATTATGCGCACTGATGATGAAGGATGGCTAATTGCCAAGTGGGGATTCATACTTTATGCTGACTTGTAACTAAGTTATGTTGCAAGGCAGTAAAGTCAACTATGTCAACTTTATTGCAGCCTTATCAGCTAGATTTGGCCACCCAATACTATTTAATTTTATCAGATATCTGTGCATTCTTACATTTTAAATAAAAAAAAATTAAAAAAAAAATTAAATTGCAGTCATTGTTAACAGATGTCTTTTGTCTCTGAGCATATCTTACAGCATTTTGAATGTTAATCTAAATGAGATTCAGTGGTGGTGGTAGCAGAATTGTTGCCATGGAGGTCTGTGTATTCCACTTGTACAGGATACATGCCTGCCAGTTTTCTCTACATAGGAAGAGACCGAAAAAACTCTACCCAAGGTGAAGGAAATCTTGTCGCTCGAAATCTATCCTTGTAACTATGGTGATGGATTCACTTTACCCTAAATGAATATGGCCTTAGATGAATGGCAGGCCCAATACCCAGGTAAGAATCTTCCTGATTGCCAGATTTAAAAAACAAATAGGAATCTACTAGGGAATCAAGTCAATATTTTAGGATAGTTATATGATAATTTTAAGTACATTTATCTGATATGGTTAAAATAAAACAGCTATAAAGGAATCTGACCCCTATACTATAAGTACAGTTCCTGAGAGTGGGTCAGATTTCTGTGCAGTACAGCACGATGTATAAATGAAAAACCAATCATCATCATCCTACCGTGTATTCCTAGTTGCGTCGCCAGCTTACGCTTCGGAGCCCAGGGTATGCTGTTAGTCATGACTTACAGCAATCTAGGACCATGGTCCTAGATTTGGCTTGTTATTACAATAATTTGGAACTGGTTATTACAATGGAGCGACTGCGATCTGAACTCTGTAACCCTTTTTCAGGAAAACCAGACCAACAGGAACATGACCTGAGGTGTGTTAGTAGCCAAAAGTGTCAGAATTTTTCAGGCTGCCCTAAGGCGTCTGACACAGCCTCATGACTGCAATCTATCGATAACAACCGGGACTAACTGCTTAACGTGCCTTCTGAAGCACGGAGGTGCTCAAGATAGATTGGCTAATGAATAATTGGCTTCTAAATTGCTTAAGTTAGTTACCTATTGTATAGATACAAGCTGTTGGTCTTCCTTATAATAAATAAATAGATGAAAAACCAACAGTTCATAGAATGGTGTGTTCACATCCGGTGAGTTCCGCCCCAATCATGCATGCAATGTAAGTAATATTGTAAGTACAGAAATTTTATGTTACAAAATAAATACTTCACATTTGTAACTTTACCTTTCCATGTTTTATGTAAATAAAAACATGTTTGTTTATTAAATGTGTTTTAAGGCCACGGATTCAAGTCCTTTATGGTCCTTCTCAATTGTATATCTTTATCAGTCCTACATGTAGTTTAGTCAAGTCCAAAAGTCTAGTTGAAAGTTAAATCTAGTCTAAATCAAGTCTGGTCAGAAGAATCAGGCTAAGTGAAGTAGTAGAAAAACTGCACTTCACGATTTCTATGAGCTTTTGGCAACAAGCAAGAAAACCACATAAATCAAACACTGTATCACTTCCTAAAACTCAGGCTAATTCACAAACACTTTTTGAATTAGCTAATATATAAAAAACATAAAAAATATAAAAAATCTACCATTATTTTATAATGCACAAGTACTCAAAAAAAAATTTGAATAATAATATTAAATCACCAATACTGCTCCTCTAAGCTTCCCGCCAAAAGTCATAATTTCATTTCAAGTATATGTCAACTAGACAAATATGAACAATTTTAGCAATCAATAAATACTTAATACTTTGGAGGTGTAGCCCAATGACTCCGACACTTGTTTCCCAATTTTGTTAAATGCCAATGATATAATTTTTCGAACTTTGGAATTGCCCTATTACCTTGTTCAGCAGAGGGTTGGTCCACAACATCTACCAGTTGCACACCAGGCTCAACATCCAAAGCATCACTACTGCCTGCATTCAAAGGTAAACGAAAATTTAATAGAAGACTTTGGCAACATATTTATTACATTACATATATTAAAATATTACAAAAGTGGTAAGTAGGTACGTTCATAGTACGATTGGTCGTGCATCACTGTTTCCTACCGAAAATGTAAAAAAAAAAAATTAAAATTATCATAAATTCAAGCTACAACTACATTAGGTAAGTTATTACCTGAATCTTCAGCAGTAACTGCTTCAGAATCGTGACTTAAAACATTATTTTCATCCAAATCGGCTATAGCATCTGCAGAATGGCTTTCGGCTAAAGCAGAGATTTCCCCGCCATCAGCACCGTTATCACCATGAAGGGCAGAGTCCGATTCCATGTCTTGAATACTGGTGAAGCACGTTTAAAGAACAATATTAAATATTGATATTAAACACAAATCTACGCAGAATTGACTAACATTTCACCAAAAAATTTCAATAAAATCGTAAATTTTTGACGGATCAACTTTAATTTAACAACCGACCATAGTGCCAACTTGGCATCATTTTTTTTTTTGCAATGCGTATAATTTTTATGGCACAGACTCGAAGAATCAAAGACTGTGTCAGAACTCTGAAGACACTATCATCTCTTTTCCGTCATGTTTCCATCCACGGAACTAAAGGTAAAGGTGGAAGCAAAGACATACAACAGGTTGGTTCAAGAAAATTTGACCTGAATGCATTTCGTTACCCACCTCTCTCTTTCTGACTCGTGATGTGTTAGGGTATGAACCGTGTGAATATGGGTTTCCATCCCAAAAGTTGGAAAAAATGATAAACAGTTACGTAGCAATATAATCTTTATTTTGAGGTAGATTTTTATTAAAAAATGCTGTGATGGTAACCCAGAAACCTGTAAAACCACAGAATCTCCATATGACCAAAAATAATTGATGAGTATATAAAAAATACTGCAAAATAAATGAGTTAATTGTACAACTTCATATACAAATTTAAGCACTTACTTGTGAAATATCACATAACATCCTGGATGCCACTCACTTTCGCAATCGTCAACAATACTCTACACCACCATTTCTTTAATATTAGTACGATAAATTATTGTATATAAATATTGCTCGAACTCTTTTAGGTGATACGAAAAAATCCTCAATTTTGGGCTGTAATATATTTGACACATGATAACACTTCGAATCTGGGTTTCCACCACAGCACTAGATAACAAACACAAAAGGTGGAAAAAATTATAAACAATTAAATAGCCACAGACATATAAGACGTACACAGACGGAACATAAGTTAATAGTTATACTTATGTAGCAAGTAATTGTTGTTATTCTTTTCTCACGTATTCGGATCTATATGGCGATATCTCTTTTTTACACCTGTAGCAACATTCACTCACACATAGATAATAAGCTACGCGTGGCAATTTTTGGCCGTGACGCCATTTTGTAATCTACGGTGTTGGATCGGTGAACACTAAAAATAATAGAGTAGAATACTGTTTAAATGATCTCAGATCATGCACTCCACACAACATTCATATATTCCTTGAAATCATGGGGAGAATTATAGTAAACATCTTACCCTAGACTAGATACAGCCCAGGCTGCATAGTTTTGCATGTGTGTGTTTTTGCTACGCTAAGTAATAGCATACCTTCCGTCTGTTTACGTCTTATATGTCTGTGTAAATAGCAAATAAAATCTTTATTTTGAGGTAGATTCAAGGCAAAATTTTTGTAGTGATGGTAATACTTTAGAGAAAACAAGGGTTACCCCAGGTAAAATTTTCTGGGGTGCAGGGCAGGGAACCTCCTCGAGTGCCCGGTCCTTTGAAAGCTTTGCATTCTCACTTGATCCCAAGGATCCGATGAGAGGTCGGGCTGACAAGGGATTCGGGACGGTGCACCCTGGGTGACAGTTAATAACTCCCTGGTAGTCGGGGTCTTGTTGACTGTCGGCCAATTTCTGCCAACAGCCCACTCCACCGCCGTCTATGATGAGACGGCGAATGGATGTGGGTCGGGGGGACGGGTGTGGTCCATTTATCCACTGCCCGATTTGGGGGGTGGCCGAAACGCCAACAGAGGGGGCCGCAAGGCCATGGCTGGAGGGCGTCGTGGTAGAATGCTAACACGACCCCATGGCGCCCTCAACAGCCGTCGCGGAAACGCCGGAGGGGTTTTAGTGGGTAGTCCAGGCACTCTGCCTGGGAGTCCAACACTCAGTGCGTAAATGCATTTCCCCTCCGTTAACAAAAAAAAAAGGAAAAAAGGTAATTTTCTGGAACCAGCCTGTTGTATGCCATCTTGGGTTCCATCTTTACCTTTAGTTGCATGGGCGCACTCGTGACGCCCTTTGGCTCGAGCCAAAAATACCGACACCGGAGCGAGAGCGCTCGAGGAACTCCGAGCGACCCCGAGACACCACGAGAGGTCCCATGTACGCTCTCGCCTTGGCCTATTTAGGGAAGTTTTTAGCCTATATTGTCTTTCAAATATAGAGATATTCTCAAACGTTTCCTCAAACTCGACTCAACCTTACTCCAACTCATTGGTATGATTAGTCGTCACTAGCTTCCTATACCTTAGGAGATTCCTCATTGGAGGTGAATATCGAACTGTCAAAGTATAAGGTTGGTTGATAGGTACCTTGAGGTGGCCTCGAAAGTGGTTTTAAATAAGTTTTTTGCCACTTTTTGCATAGTTAACTACATTAAACAACTTTAAAAAAATTTTTTACTTGTTACTGGCTAAATACGAAAGTAAGAACCAAAATGAAAAACAAAAAATGTGGCCATCTGACATTGACACATGTTTGTAATGGCTTATTATCTCAGAATAACGAGTCCCGTGGAACTGCCGTAATTGCTCAATTTGACACGGCAATAATAATAAAATACCTGTCTCTTTCTCACAACAGTAGTTTTACGTTAGGAAAAAGCATCTACACTGTTTTTATCAGCGCCCTCTTCATTGGCTTCGATGTACTTTTGCTGTCACGGACGCCATCTTTTTATACGGTTTTGTTTACATGTGAGAAGATGTCATTTTGAGATTTTTATTTTTTCCGTGTTTTTAGATTTAATTATAGTGCGAAACTGTGATATAATTGTCAATCTTCTATAAGAGGTACTATGAAGTGTTCTGTAGCAGGTTGTGGCCTATGCCAAAGCAAAAACAGGCCGAATCTAACATTTCACCGGTAAGTGGCTAACATTTCGTTAAATTGTTGTCTATCATATATTGTATTTGAAATAAAGTGTATAAAAACCTATTACTTTGAATCATCTTAGTTGTGAGCAGTAGAAACCCGCAATATTCTCAATATTTCATTCACATTGAAAACATAAACACGAATGCTAGTGTCGAACACCATCGAACATCGTACCTTATCGATAAATTAAAGATTAATAAAGTAATAAGTTATTTAAATCATTTTTTCTCCTTGTAGTTTACCAAAAAACGAACCCCGGCAAAGTGAATGGTTAGAAAAGATTGGCATAGAAAATATCCGGCCAGGAACTAAAAACATTTATGTGTGCTCATTGCACTTTGAAGAGAGTGCATTCAATAAAACTCTAAACATAGTTAGATTAAAAGATGATGCTATTCCAACAGTATTTGAAAAGTAAGCAATTTATCAATCCTTATATTAAACTGTTTTATTTAGCTTGCCCTGTTTGTTTTTTGGATCCAATGTAGTAATAGAAATTTTACTCCCTTACTGTTGAAAGATTGATCTGATTACCATATGTTTCACGATTTTTTTTTGTCAGATCTATGCCTAAGAGTGATGAGACAAGTGGTGTGACAACTACCTAAGACCTACCCAAATTATTTTTTAGCTTTTAATATATTACCTACATTATTAAGATCTTTTTCTATACTTAATATTACAAACAGGAATGATTTGATTATTTCTTTGCACCATTTTATTCACCATCAATTTTAAAAATTCTTTCATTGTTGGAAAGCTACACTATCCCCGAGTAACATAGACTAGTTTGTACCAACGGACAAAGCCGGCTGCTAGTTTTCAATAAAAAACCTTTTACATTTTTACAATTACTAAACCTTGAGTCCTTATATCAGTTTTTATAACTACCTATTATTACTTGTGACCATATCCAATGTTATAGGTACGATTTTTTCTCTTTCAGGCAGACCATCCATCCCAATTTGCATTAATTGACAGAGCGAACACTAGAGATCAACCATCGTGCTCGGGTTATTCACATCCACAACATGCAAAGGATCTTGAATTGGTAAGGCCAGTTCTTGAATAAAGAACCGACTTGAAATAATTTTGGATTGTTATGTTATGTGGTGTATTTGAGATATATGAGTTTTTTTTTTTTTTGTTTAACTCGATCAGTGTGTCATTCATGCTGTGATATATGTATATAATTAAGAGTATATTTATCTATAACCTAAATCTCTTTAATGTTCCAGGCTTCATCACGAGAAGAATTAAAAAAATTAGAAGAAAAAGTGGAGAAACAGAAAAAGAAAATTAAATGTTTAAATGAAGTGGTCCGTCAACAGAAGTTGAAACTTGACACCTTTAAAAACATAATAATTGAATTGAAGGAGAAGAATTTAATAAATATTGAGACATCCATATTATTACGGCAATGTGCTGGGTCAAAGGATTTCTTACAGGGGCAAATTTTAAAATGTAAAGGGTTGCCTTTGCGAAAACAGTACTCTGAAGAAATCAGAAAGTTTGCTCCGACCCTGCATTTTTATTCGCCAAAGGCTTATGACTTCATCCGAAGAACGTATGAATCCTGTCTCCCGCATCCACGTACCCTCTGCAAGTGGTACCAAAATGTTGATGCTGCACCTGGACTTTGCCAAGAAGCCTTTTCTACCCTTGAAGCCAAGGTTAAGGCAAGTAAAGGGCCTGTCATCTGTGCTCTCATGATAGATGAAATGGCCATTAGAAAATCACTTGTTTGGGATCCACAGTCAATGCAATACCACGGTCGAGTAAACATCGGGTCTGACGTCGATAGTGACAGTGCTGAAGTGGCAAGCCAAAGTTTGGTATTTCTACTAAACTGTGTTAATGGAAAATGGAAACTTCCCGTAGCATATGTTCTCGTCACTAGTTTAAGTGGTGAACAAAAGGCTGGTCTGTTGCTTTCATGTTCACACAAATGTTTTGAAGTAGGTGTTAATGTTGTCAGCGTGACGTGTGATGGGCCTGCATCGAATTTTTCCATGTTTCAATACATGGGATGCGATCTCATGCAAATGAATGAGACCTTCTTTTGTTTCGAGGACCATAAAATATATGCATTTATCGACCCTTGTCATGCGCTGAAACTAGTTAGAAACACGTTTGGGGATAAAAAGGTTTTATATGACTCGTTTGGAGCAAAAATTGATTACAATTTATTAGTAAAACTTGTCGAATTACAAGAGAGCGAAGGCTTACATCTGGCCACTAAAGTCACGAAAGCTCATGTGTTTTTCAGCAAACAAAAAATGAAGGTCCGTTTAGCGACGCAGTTGCTAAGCGAGTCAGTTGCCGACGCGCTTGAATATTGCAGCAAAGAGTTAAGGTTTCGAAGATTGCGACGGGACCATACTTTTTATCAGGATTCTGAACAATGTATTTGATGTGCTGAACAGCTATTCAGTGAGACCTCCAGGGTGGAAAAAAGCTATTTGCTCTAATAACTTTGGACTTGTGGAAGCGCTTTTTGAAAAAGCCGTAAAGTACATTAGCACATTAAGATTTCCCGACGGAACATTAGTGATAGAGTCCCAGAGGAAGACCGGTTTCATTGGCCTAATCGTCGATATGAAAAGTGCTTTACAATTATTTATGAAGTTAGTACTTGAAAATTCCATCCTGGTGTACTTACCGATTTATAAATTAAGCCAAGACCATATCGAATTGTTTTTTTCGGCAATCAGAGCCCGCGGAGGCTTTAATAATAATCCAAACGCTGTGCAATTCAGAGCTTCATTTAAGCGGCTCTTAATACTTGCTGAGATACGCGATAGTGGGGTTGGAAATTGCATACCGTTAGAGCAGATAAATATTTTAAACTGCTCTAGCATTACAGATCCAGTTCGCACCTTAAATGACCTCACAGAAAAAAAATAGTTTGTAGAGGTTGAAGAGGACGACAGCGAGTTATTCGATGAATATTTAGACTGTCTCAATAGCAACATCTCAAAATATGTTGAGTCTGTTGTCACATATATTGCAGGATTTGTTGCAAGGAAACTGTCACGAAATTTAAAATGTTCAGTCTGTGAGTCATTGTTGCGTGGAGACACTCAAATGTATTCAAAATCGTTAATTACTTACAAAACACATGGAGGCCTTATTTATCCTTCAAAAGAACTAGAGAACATTTGTCTTAAAACCGAGAAGATACTAAAAAGGAATTTCAGGAAAATTAACAATGAAAAATATTATCTCTACATATATACATTCCTAATAGAGAACATTGAAGAATGTTCGAAAATATTCTCTTCCGACTCCATCGAACATGATTCAAAGCATCAACTTTTATTAATTAAATCAGTTGTAAAAACTTACCTTGACATAAGATTCAGATATTTCGGTAAAAAGACAACAGAAAAAATTTCTTTTAGGAACTATTTTAATAAGATTATTTTATTTCGCAATGAATAACATTTGTAATCTTCTAGATTACAAATGTTATTCATTGCGATTGGTACCTTACCATCTCTTTTTTAGATAAAAGTATGATTACATTAGGGACATAGTTAGTTTTCAATACATGTGATAAGGCACAGATATTTGTAAAAAAAATATGGAAGTCAAGTTACTTTTGATTGCATATATAAAAAGATCTATTTCCGGTGAATTACGTGTTGTCAATTGTAGTTTGGGCTATTTATTGATAATGACAGTCAGTCAAGCAATCAGTCGGTCGGTTTTCAGTAGCCGTTGTGTTGTTGGAATGTGAAAATTGTAACTTTGTAAATAAATGATTTTATAAAAATTGATTGTATTGTGTTGTTTAATAATAGTTGCCCTTAATTCATCTGCCTTCCTATTATATGCATACATATATCTATCAATTATATATAGGTATATATACTATACCTAGTAGGTAGGTCCAATTAACAGTAGAAGGTAATCTTAAATTATTTAGTTTCCCTGATAGAAGTATAACTAGGTAAGCACCTACTACTTATCATTCAACAAGACTCGGTTTCGGTTGTAGGGCGTCCCAAAGAAATATACATACTTACAAACATACTTAAATACATACACTCGAAAACATAATCCTTGCGCAGTCGGGTAAAAAGACAAGTTCATTATGGTCTGAATTGAACAATCTTAACTCACTCATCCATCGATATAATATTATCGACTAGACGAACAAGTGAACATCCCTAATCCGCCATATTTGTCAACCGATTTGTTTATTTAGGTATACAGGAAAAGTACATGCTCATGGCAGTTCCATATATTCGTTGTTCTGAGCTTATTATTTGTACCAGCTTTTTGCGTAACTACGTCAAATCGTGAAAATATTGTGTTCCTTTCCTATTTCAATTTGCTACAAATTCAATTCCCACAAGTTCCAATACCTACTAGGTACTATTATTACACACTACAATACGTTTTAAAGAAAGAGACTAAATAAACTGTGCTATACATTACATACGTATTTAATGTAAGTTTTGAGCCAGAGCATATTTTATCCAAATTAAAATCTATTGTTAACTTTGTAATTGTGATTAATTCATTGGTGAAATTTTGATAAGTTTAGTAGTATCTGAGTATGTATGATCTTTTAAATTTATTTCTTCAGGATTTTCAGCATTATTAGTAAAGCGGGATCTTATGAGAGAAGGCCCAGTATATCAGCGTCCAGAAAAACTGTAACATGTCTTCAAAAAATACAAATACTGATAAACCTGGAGATGGTCTACGTTCCCTAAAATCCAGTGCCGCTTTTAGAGTGATTAATTTTGAACTATATGCGAAACCGGTAAGAACATAATACCTAAATTGTTTATTTTAATGTTTAGTTTATTTATTTATTATAATTTGTATAGTTCATTTATTCATAAAAACAATACCTATTTTGTCTAAAAATAATAAATATTTGACTTAACATTTTAATGTGGATATAATATACCTACTTTTTCTATATCTAAACTAACTAACATATAATTAAAACCTTAAAAAGTGTAACTCTGAGGACCTATAAATTCCTCCAAACTATAGAAACAATTTTCAACCAAGAAGCACATCAATGTATCTTTGAAGGTTTTGAACTCTGGGATACATTTGTAATCGAGTGGTAGGTAATCTATTTAACAATCATACACCTTGATATTAAGCAGAAGGTTTCACTACATGAAGTTTCTTACCATAGGATCTGATTTTAGATCCTTACGCCTAGTACTTTCTTGTCCTTTCTTTCGTTTGGAATTTCAGTTAAACATAATTGTTTGTATAAGTTGCATAACAGAACCATAATATAGAGAGAGGTTACAGTCAATATTTCAGTTTTTAAAATGTTCCTTACACAATCCCAGAGTGGAATATGGGCAATCGTTCTCAGAGCACATTTTTGAGCAACAAATGCTTGTGTATTGATAGCTATTACCCCAGAAGTTAATGCTGTATTATAATTTTTAAATACTGTTTTTTTATTTTCAGAATATTGTGATAATGAGTATAGGACTCACTTGCTTTGGAATAGCTTTAGGCTATATCGCATACATGAGAAGTAAATATGAATCCATGGGTTATTACGCAGCAGTGGGCAAAGATGGTAAAGAAATATTTGAAAAAAAGAAGTCTAAATGGGACTAGTTTCTGAAATTTATTTTAGTTTATGTGCATTGTAAATACGTCTCCATGATATTTTCTAGGTTGGTTATAGTTCAATAAACATTTATTTAATTAGCATTGTCTTGAAAAATTATGTATAAACCCTATTCTACTCAATTATTTTTTTATTATATCATAAATTTCAGTACCAGAATCCGAAAACAGAAATATAATTGTTTTTTTCACCAAAAAAAAAGTTATTATGAATAAAAAAAGGCTTTGAAATTTAGTGAAAGAAAAAAACTGTCAAGGGATGCGCTTAGTGGGATATGAGAACATCACTGCCACTTGTTTTTGTATGTACAAACGAGATAGCAAGACATCCCCCTTTAACTTTTCTTCATAAAAATTTAAAAGGTCATTTTGAATGCTAATTTCTGCTTTCTAAACCGATTTGTTCTTGGAATTAGTGACTTAAGTGTAAATATTTTTTTATTGTAAGTGTACATTTTCTTGTAAAAATATTGCTAATAATTTTAAATTCTTACAAACTTATGATCAGTATCATATCAGTACACTATCATCATTTCCTGGGGCATCAAACATAAAGATTTTTTAAGAGTGACGCAAGTGATTCATTTTTTCGCTTCTGTCAATATGGATCCATGTAGAAGCAAAGTTACGAAAACAAGTTTGTAATTCTGTGAACAGAAGACCTCGTAAAGAAGTTCCTTTTTTACAAATTCCTTAGTTTGATTCATACATTTTTAATATGTAAATAATTTTATATTGTCATCTACAATTCTTGTCACTTTTTCCTAAAAAAACTGACTTCCATTTATTTACCGGGCTAATTTAATTTAGATTGCATGCAATCTAACCCGAAACTTTCATACACCAGGATAGTGGGGTCTGACTACAAGATCAATAAACCCCACTACTTAGTTTATTGACCCTTTGTATTAAAAAAAATCGATGTACATAATTTCACTAAAAGCGACCCACCCAATACCGGCCGCGTTTCGTCATGGTTTGGCACGCATACTGAGCTTGGCTTCTAAGCTGGTGCCTTACTATCATCTCTAATGGCAGAAGCGAGATGTCGCCTTACACCTTGTATTGCGCCATCTCGCTTGCTCACTCATTTCTGTAATGCCTTAAAAAACTCATATCCAGGGTTGTCAGTAGGTAATAAGAATGTTAAAAAAAAATATACTGTCTGTACAATGTCTTTGTGATGTCAACAGCGGACCTGCCCCCTCTTGCCTTGCCTGCCCGCCCCCTGACCCCTTTTGACAAACAAACACGTAAACAGAAACAGACCACAAATTATATAGTATCCCACAGACGGGCAAGCTCAGTACATTTTATGTGGGCATTAGTGTGCAATACCGAAATACAATGCCACATTTTGACAAGATTTTTGTAAAAGCTACAAAAAAAATGGTGACTTTTAAAAAAAAAGCGTTTAGGCAATGGAAAGGAAGTATGTATAAGGTTTATTTATTATTTTGTTTATATTAGTAAGTTCAAGAAAGAGATGATATTCATGTTATCCCTCAGATTGAGCTGAAGGATAACTAATAGAAGACTAAGATAATATCCTAATTTTTACTTATTTTATTGCTTTAAAAGAACAAATGGCTGAATAACTAGGATTTTACAGTAAAATAGAGGTGAGGTTAGAATTTGTAGTAAAATGCCATTTAGGCATATGTATGGTTATGACCTTACTTAGTATACGCTCGTGCTTGGTAACCCAGTGTTAATCTCAGTTTTAGTAATCGAAGTTGAGTATGCAGAGATTTCCCAATGCCATCTTCTTCAATACAACAATGCCAAAACATTGGAATGGAGAGGATAAAAAGGAGACCAATATAACGTACTGTCACTAGATGGAGCAAGAAACATAATGACATAAAGTATTTTTTAACAAAGGCGCACTAAATTTATAAACAGATAAAATACTAAATACTAAAAAATGGCGGTAGAGTTTGAGGTTAGGTTTTCTGCTTTTCATCAGATGGTGCGACCACACATGGCCTATAAGAGTTATTTTGGAAAAACATGCAATGGCAAATAGGCCATGTGTGGTCGCACAATGACTTTTGTGGATTGGATATCAGGGGTCGAAGGAATGAAGTACGGGAAGCAGGGAAGTTGGTAGTTTTGGCGGGAAGCTGTAAAGAGCAGTATCGGCGCTGTATTTTATTTTCCAAAATTTGTGTTTTTTTGAGTGTTTGTGCATAATAATGGTAGATTATTATTCGCAATGTGTTCAAGAACAAGCGTGAGTGTTGGGAAGTGATACAGTGTTTGATTTATGTGAATTCCTCGCTTGTTGTCAAAAGCTCCTGGAAATCGCTAAGTGCAGTTTTTCTACCACTTTACTTAGCCTGACTCGACTTGATTATAACTTGACTTGACTCAACTACTGACTTGACTTTATACTTGTTTAATTATACAACTTTTAAAAACATATTTTACTTGTTACTGGCTAAATACGAAAGTAAGAGCCAAAATGAAAAAAATTAAGAAGGGTAGTTGTCAAAAAGTGCGTTTGTAATTTCCTAGGCTGTGATTGGATGTTCGCTGTAGGTGATATTTCTTCTTTGTGCTTTAACTCCTCTCCTGTTATATACGTAGTATCTCTTTGTAGTTTGTGGGCTTTATTTGCCGTGAAACAGCCAGAAGTAACCAATGGCTGAAAATTTATTTAAAAAATATATGTACAAATTTGTGAAGAGAATACATTTACTAATAATTACTGCCTAACAATTTAAATTGTATTACATAAACTTCTTGAATTGTATAATAACAGCAACTCAATTGCAAAAAGGAACAATGTTTTCAGCGCTCAAAAAACTTACAAAAATCAACGATGATCGTTGCCCAGCCCCATTGCCTATGTCTTCTTCTTTACAGAAGAGATTTTCAAAAGGAGTTCATTTTAACAGTAATATTCTTTTTTATTATAAATCATTTATTATAAAGGTATTTCAGTAAATTACATGATTATTTTTGAATCTTTGTAGTGAAAATATTAATCAAGGGAGACAGAAATGTTGGTAAATCATGTCTTCTTCAAAGGCTGCAAGGAGGAGCTTTCATAGAAGATTATGTACCTACCGACCAAATACAAGTGGCACCTATACACTGGACTTACAAAAATACAGATTATATTGTGAAAGTAAGTTAAATTATAATTTAATGAAATTAATTATTGGCCTATTGTGATGTAGTGTCAATAAGGGTGTTCTCAAGTTTTTTTTATTATCATATCCAAACACAGGAAGAATTATTTTAATTCATACAAAAGTAAAAAATAATTAGAAGCCTTTGAAATCCTGTGGAAGGGTAAACTGTGAAGAAACTAAAAAAGGATGCACCTAAGTGCAATGATGTCAATGCCACTTGGTTTCGTGCATACAAAAAAAATAGAAAAACTACCATGGTTCCACATTTCTTCATTAGAAACCTTTAAATGTTTTACTGCTTTATATAATAAGCAATAATGTTGTTGTTTTCAGAATCAGTTACTTTTTAGTATATGTTTAGTTTCAGAACTCCATCACATATTAGAAAGACTGTTTATTATTAACTTTCTTGTGTTTACTTAATGTTCACATGTGCAACACATGTATGAATGAAACATACCCTTGTACCAAGATTTCCTAATGTGAAGGACATAAAATAAATAAATAAAATAAAGACAGGCTATTAAGTAACTTTCTTTTAACAACATTTCATTTTGATCCCAGTAACTTAATTTTCATATTATGCAACTAACATGGACTTATGAAGCCTAATTGACTACACAAATGGTCTTATATTATTAATTAATTCATGATAATAACTGTTAACCTATTGTGATGTTTTAGTATATATTACAATACTATAAAGTTTAAATAAATTAGAATTACCTTTGATATGATTTTACTTTGATATAAATTAACACACTTTTAACAGTGTGTTAAAATGCTATTACCTACTTTCCAAGTTAATTTGTACCTTAATAATAAGCAAGTGTGAAATATCATATTATTGCAAAAGCATTATTAGCACAAGCATCACAAACGATTAACAGAAAAATATCCACAACAATTTAAGTTTTTTAAACATGACCATTTTACATTAGGTAAAAAAGATCTTTATTGAGTCATAAAGAATACATAAATTCACTTATAGGATCAAGTTAATTCCCTGAATAGTAGACAGAGCTAAAGACTGGAAAATCCAAAGCTGTAGCTTAATTTTTTATAAATCAAAAAGGAAAATGTGTAAATTTTTAATTACTTAAATTCTAACTTTTGTTTTAATGATGTAAGTACATGTTGTTTAACAGAGTAATAGTGGAACTACAAGAATAGTTGTATAGTCATTAAAAATTGACAGATTAACCTTTCATTTAAAAAAATAGGTGGAAGTATGGGAAGTGGTCGACAAAGGAAAAACAAAGAAAAAAGCCCCATTGGGGCTCAAATTGGAGAACCAATCTACACCAGCTGTCCAAGAAGATGGCTATGAAACCCCTGTGCTGGACGCCACTTTTTTAGACGTCTACAAGAATGCCAGTGGAGTTATTCTTATGCTGGATATTACTAAAACTTGGTATGCCTGTTGATATTATTTAACACTAGTTACTTCCTATGTATGTTTTTTCTAAGAAGATCATGATGAAGTTCTTGATATTCATAGATTATTTTAGACCACCGCATAACTCAGAATTTTTGTTTCTTGTTTATCTCTTGACCTTTGTAGCCTGTAATATAAAGATCGTAGTAAATTGTTAGTAGTATGATCAGTCATGGCATTTGACAGACTTCTAAAATACAAAAATGATAGAGATTCTCAATTTGTGCATCCAGAAAGTTCTATGATGAAACATACTAAGCCTAGTTTTGATCAATTTATCTATCCATAAAAATCATCATATTGACACAGCATTGAATAACAAACAAACATAATAATTGAGAATTTTATTTTCATTGTTTAGGTAATTTTATCAATTGTTTATTTACGTTATTAGGACCTTCGACTATGTGGTCAAAGAACTGTCCAGAGTTCCAGCTGACCTTCCAGTGGTGATTCTTGGTAACCATTGCGACATGCAGCACCATCGGCAAGTCCACCCTCACCACATAGAACAAGCACTCCATCACGCTAAACTCACCAGGTAAAATAAATTTAGTAAAAAACGAAATTAACTTATTTAAGTACAGTTTTAAGAGTCGCCTGGAGACCGATATCTCCATACAAACGGGGAAAGCGAATTACGACAATAATAGATAATCTTGGATAAAAATTTTCATTTTTATCAATTAATCCCATCATAAACTACGCTCGTTGCTATATAACTTGGTTAAAAAATTATTGGTTTGAAAAATATAAGCCTCGAAACATTCACGTTTTAGCATAATTTTGAACCCAACTTGGAACGTAAAAAAGTACCATTATGAACAAGAAGATTCTATTATTTTTGGGCAACAGTCATAGTTTTATTATTCATAAGTTGAAATAACCAAATTTTTCGTAAGAATATCTAATATTTTTTTCAAAATTCCTTTTTTCCTAGAGGAAAGTTCACAACGATTTACGCGGCCGTATTATTTTTTAAAACTCTGTGCATCTCAGCCATACCGGAGAGGCCCGCGGGTGGCGCGCGGATGGCGGGACGGGGGGTGCGCTAGCGCCGCCCCGAACCTTGGGAATTAGGAATTTTCTACTAAGTACTAATCAGTGACGTCTCGCTTGTCGTGTTCGTAACTACTGTTGTGTTTTGTGCGTGATCTGCTTTCAACTTCCTCGTTTTGGCTATTCTTTTGGACTCCGCTTTTTGCATTCAGATTGGGCTTGTTAACACAGTGATTTTATTAAATTGACCCCTGGCATCGACATCGGATTAGAGTTTTCATTACGGACTGGACTACTATTAGTGGATTTGTGTTTTTCATGGGTAATCATAATTACTATTACCAAGTTCAAGGACAGTTAAATATAGTTATAAGGCAATACTGTTATTTTGTTGTTTGGAGTCCCGGAGGAATTCTATATGAAAAAATCGAAAAAGATGTAACATTTTGGGAATCTGATGTTATAAATAAATTAAAAGATTTTTATTTTCAATGCTTGTTACCCGAAATTATAGATCCACGATTACCTCGAAAGCTAGCAATCAGAGACAGAATAGAAAAATAACTATTTAAGTATATGACATCAGATTCCCGCAGATATATAAATGTACTAGCCATCGCGCGCGGCCTTGCCCGCGTTTGCCACGCGAGTGAAGCCGCGGGCGGGATGTAATATAGCCTATGGCCTTCCTCGATAAATAAGCTATTTAACACTGAAAGAATTTTTCAAATCAGACCAGTAGATGCTGAGATTAGAGCGTTCAAACAAACAAACAAACAAATTCTTCAGCTTTATAATATTAAGTATAGATTATAAGATTATCTTTTTATATTTTAACTTGTGTTTTATCTGATATGTTTTTTTTTGACATTAGATTTTCAAACACTATCTTTGCTGTATACACCACCTCCCCCCCTCCCCCCCTCCCACATTTTTCGGAACTATTCAGTAACACTGCGGCACTCACGCGCTTGTCATGTTTTGAAGTTTAAATTACAGCCATGTTAAAAAAACACCGATACTCGTAGTGCGTCAAAATAAGCACTTTTAGTTTTCAACACAAAAATAAATATTAGAAAGTACAGATAACAAATTATATGTATTTACTAGAACATCTGCTGTCTCTGCTGCTGTTTTCGAGGGTAATCACGAATCATCTCGCGAACAGGCTCGATGCCTTCCAGCCTCCCGAACAAGCCGGTTTCCGTCAAGGGTTTAGTACCATAGACCACATCCATACGCTTCGGCAGGTTATACAGAAGACCAAAGAGTATAACCGGCCACTATGCCTAGCGTTTGTGGACTATGAGAAGGCCTTCGATTCGATCGAAATGTGGGCGGTGCTTCAGTCTCTCCAGCGGTGCCGCATAGACTATCGGTACATTAAGTGTTGAAGTGTTTGTACAGCCACCATGTCAGTCCAAGTACAGGAGCAGAGCACGGGGGCTATTCCATTGCAGAGAGGTGTAAGACAGGGAGACGTCATTTCTCCGAAACTGTTTACCGCTGCTCTGGAAGATGCCTTCAAACTCCTGGAATGGGAAGGACTTGGCATCAACATCAATGGCGAGTATATCACTCACCTTCGTTTTGCCGATGATATCGTGTTCATGGCGGAGTCGCTGGAGGACCTAAGTACCATGCTCAGCGACCTCAACGTGGTATCCCAACAGGTGGGCCTTAAAATGAACATGGACAAAACCAAGGCAATGTGTAATGTCCATGTTACGCCATCACCGGTTTCTGTCGGGAACTACATCCTTGAAGTTGTAGACCAGTATGTCTACCTGGGTCAGATGATCCAGGCTGGCAACTCCAGCTTCGAGGACGAGGTCTTTCGTCGAATCCGACTCGGCTGGGCGGCGTTCGGGAAGCTACGTAGCGTCTTCTCGTCCAAAATACCTCAGTCCCTTAAAACTAAGGTCTTCGACCAGTGTGTGTTACCAGTGATGACATACGGGTCCGAAACGTGGTCTTTGACTATGGGCCTCATAAGAAAGCTCAAGGTCGCCCAGAGAGCTATGGAGAGGGCGATGCTCGGTGTTTCCCTACGAGATCGAATCAGAAATGAAGAGATCCGTAGGAGAACAAAAGTCACCGACATAGCCCAGCGGATTAGTTCTTTGAAGTGGCAGTGGGCGGGGCACATAGCGCGGAGAACCGATGGCCGATGGGGCAGAAAGGTTCTCGAATGGCGACCACGTACCGGTAAGCGCAGCGTTGGACATCCACCGACCAGATGGTCAGATGACCTGAAAAAGGTCGCAGGCAAACACTGGATGCAGACTGCTGCCAACCGATCATTTTGGAAATCATTGGGAGAGGCCTATGTCCAGCAGTGGACTGACTGCGGCTGAAATGATGATGATGATGATGACAAGAACATCTTGATAAATCTAAATTTCCTAGCTATCTATTCCATTGTATCGTTGATAAGAAGTCTCTCCTAGAATGCAGGGCGTCCTAGGAATCGTTATAGCAACTAGAAATGTAAGTATAATATCTAAAAGTATTACTGAGATGGAAATCAATTAATAAACATGATGTAGTAAAAGCTACCTACCTATTAGTCACTAGGTACTTTTTCAATTAGTCGCGCAAGTACAAAATGCGCATGGTTGGTACGATGCGACGAAGCAAGCTGTAACTCGTAACTATATTCGAAACCCAATTATATTATACGCAAACATGAAAGAATTACCCATATACATGTGCCTATGTGGTAATGCCTACTAAAACTCGTCGTTTACGCACCCTACGTATATGAATGAATTGCGCGTTCGAGTTAGTTCGTGCCATTCCGCTACCCGTCGGCGACCCGATCGTCGGTCTCGCTTGTTTAGCGCCCTCTTTCATGCAGGTGAAATAGCACTACAAAATCCGCGTACGGGCGTGAGTCGGCCGCGGAGTTCGCCTCGCTTTACAGGCGGCTCTTAACTTAAAACATTTTATTCATTCTTCAAGATCTCTTACTTAAATGTACCTAATTATATAGGAATATTCAACTGTGCTTCAACATTTAAAAAATTGTTTATAACACATGCAAAGAGAAAAATAATAAAATAATAAATATGGTGCAGTCAGCTGCTAAAGTGCATGCATAATCTGTAATATAAGTACATTTTGTCAAAAATTCTGCATGCTCTTCTGCAGCTGACTGTACAGCATGTCTTTGTACTGAATATTTTGATAAAGTATAAACTCTTGTGTAATAAAGAATATTGTAAGTATTACATTTATTTTAGGACAGCACCGGTTCGATATGCAGAGTCTTCCATGAGAAATGGTTTTGGGCTGCGGTTATTACACAAATTCCTCAGTGTACCATTTCTCAGGCTGCAAAAAACCAGTTTATTAGAACAATTGCAACGAAATCAGAAAGATATTGAAGAGACCGAAAAAGAACTTGATGATTTCCAAGTTAGTATAAATTTTAATATGAATAATCTTCATATTCTACTTATCCATGATTATTTTCAAAATAACTCAAACACATATTTAGATAAAAGATTTTATGTTTCTCCATTAACTTTATTTTATTTTTAATATTTAAATAACCTCTAGTCTACAAGCTATTTTGCATAGGTGTCACATTAAATGCTAAAACCTATATGTTATAATTCATTCAGAATTCCGAAGAATCTAATTACGAATCATTTGTTGATCGCTTGGCTAACAAACGGAGACAAAACAATGAACAGGCAGAAATACGGCCAAGCAATGACAGGTCACCAAGTATCGTACTAGGAGCCGGCAAGCCAATCATCCCACCGAATGTTAACCCTCTGGTAAGTGTTACATATTATACTTATATCATTAAGGATATTACAAGGGTTGCCCCTACTGCAAATCACAAAATGCCGGCTAAAGAATAACTTAACTTACCGAATTTCACCAACATATGTTTTTATTTTAAACTTCTGTTTACATCTAAATCGTTATTTTGATGTTCATCATAAACTTACCACTGATTAGCCCTTCGTGTAAACAGCTGTTAATAAAGCGATTAAGAAATCAATGGTTTAAATAAAGTTGATGAAAAATGGATCTTAGTAATCCTTTTGCAGGGACTAGCTGACCAACAATGTAATATTTTTATTACCGGGAAATATAGATGAAATCTTTTCTTATTTGTAGTTGGCACAATCGCTGAATCCGTCAATAAACAAGCAACAGAGCCCGCTAGGAGAAAAACAACCGCAACAGATTCAGTACGTGAGCCCAGAGCTCACCAAGCCGAAGCATCATGTTAGTATGGAAATGACGCCTTCGCGGCCGACGCAAGAAGGGTAAGCATTTTTATACTACACTTGCTCTCGTACAAGTACGCTCTTGTTCAAGGACGAGGTAGAAAATAACTAATAAATCAATAAAAGTAATTGGTGAACAATGTTCTTTTGCAACATATGGTCACACAAAGATTTTTGACCTACCTTTCATTACAATGATATCTTAATTCCATCCAAATGCGAGGAGCAAGCAAGATGGCGCATTATAGGATGTAAGGCGACATCTCCCTTACAAAGATCTCTCGAGATGACGGTAACTCCCCAGATTGTCTTATTTGTATTCCTTAAAATCTACAATTTTAAGACTGACCCCCGTATTCTTCACTCAAACTCATTCGAGGGCCTTAAGGAAGTCCTCGAACTTTCCTTGAAAACGACATTCTTAGTTGGTTGCTTGAGCAAACTCCAATGAGGTTATAATAACAATTTTAAACACAAAAATTGAATTTTACAAAAGAATAGAGTAAAAAATAAAATGAAGTAAGTTAGACCCGGAGGTCGTGGGGTCGATTCCCACAGCAGCAGGGAAGCATACTTGTTTAGTTGTTTCCAGATTGGTTAGGAAATTACATGATTGAATTACCTGATTGTCTAATAATAAAGATGATTCCGTGTTTCGAAGGCACGTTAAGTCGTTGGCCCCCGTTGCCACATCGCCGTCGTTAATAGAACCACGTCAGAGGTCGAAAGCCGTAAAAACTCTGATATCAGGGTGCAGAGCTGTACAGGGTCAATTGATCATGTTACCTGCTCGATATGAATGAATGAATTTAAAATATATATTTTTTTCATGTCCATAAAGGTTCTAGCGGCTGCTGGTACGAAACCCATAGTCCGCAAATTATTTATTTTCTAGTTCTAGAATCCCGGAGAAACGTGTTCTAAAGGAACGTATAGAAATACTTGCTACGACGATAAGTTTCCACGATTCTCTTGGAGGCGGCGCTTTACCCTGTTTTTATTTTCAAAATTCTACTAATTTTTTTAGTGCCAAGGGAACACCAACTGGCGGAAATGTGCCCACTTCGTCTGGAGCTTTAGACGAATTCTACGCTGGAACTTTAGATAGCAGCTTCTTAGAAGACCTCGCGCCTTTGTCAAATACTAGACAAGAGATGAGTTTCGAAACTGACAGGTACAAATATTTTAGAAATACCCATTTATCAGAATAAGCCCATAGGTTATTAGCTTAATCTGTTACAGTTTTGATGATAGGCGCTTACTGAAAAGTGGGTCTATTTTAGATAGTAGCTAGCTGATATATTGTTTAATAAGAAGTGATTATTGTTTTCGAATGTACCATCACATAAACATGGTAAATAAATAGTATATGTTAATGTATCCGTTTAAAATATTTTTCGCAGCTGCACCAAATTTAATAGTCTTTATTACCTAAATTATGTATTTGTTTCGAGATCAAAAAATATTAATCATAAGTAGACTAAAGGTAGCTTCGTATTATAAACCTTTTCATTTAGTTATAACTTTACCATCAGTAAGTTGACTGGCCGGAAAGCATACTTCCCAGCCGGACCACTTTTAACGTCTTATAATTCCCAAGGAAAAAATGTTTAGGTATATTCGATTTTCCCTTTGAAAGGCAGACAAAAGGTAGCTTTTTTATGCTATAGCCTGTGAATTAATTGTATGGTTTTTGTGATACAGTGTGGCGCGGCTGGCAAGCACTGCTCTGTGGCCGGACCACTTTTAATGCTATACTTTTTTTCTTTATAGTCAAAAGAAAGTAGTGTTAAGGTAGCCACTATTTAATGTAATGGCGTCTTGGTACCTAATAATGGCGCGGCCAGGAAGTATCACACTTTAACGTGCTTTTCTCGTGAAGCTCGTGAGAACATGCCGTCGGTGGCAAAATTCAATGCAAGCCACAGTATGCAGTGCGAATAACCAAGGATCTGATTTTTGATGATTGTGACGTTTCTTGTCGTGACTAATATACTTTACATTTCAGTGAGGATGAAAGTGTAACAAATCCAAGAGTGACCATCGACGAAGATGATCTAGATATTGAAGTATCAGAAAGCCCAGGTCAACGCCCTGATTTTGGAAGCACTTTCTCAAAACAGACTCCCGTAACTCCATCTATTCAAGTTTCCAGAACAATGAAAGACGATGACTTGAATAAGTTTTTGAGTAATGTAGATATAAATGCGGAAGATGATATAGATGCGCCAGTTTCCGTTTTGGATCCCAGGAATCGTCTGTTGTTGGAGTTGGATAAAGATTTCCCGATTTGGGCAGCTGGCGACTCTAGCGCTAGGAGATCGCCCGAAGGTAAGGTATTTTGCAATCATGGGAATTACATGATTCTCCTGTTCATTTTTCCTGTTTTCCGCAGGTTAAAATACTGCAAATATGTAAATATGGCAGCGAGGGCAGTCAAACTGTTCTGCAGTGCTAAAACAAGATTTAAATGGCTAATTATCAATCTTCACTAGTTAAAGAGAGAGAGTCTTTACTCTTAGGCCCAACGCAAACCAAGAGAAGCGCAGCGGAGAGGATTATTTTATGGCACTCGAACACTCAACATTAAACCTATTACTCTAAAGTGCAACAAAAAATGCCTTTTTGGCATGTTCAAGCATGTATAATCTAGTACAAGCTAGAAAATTATGTGCATGAGGGAAGCAAACAAGAATAATTGGACTTTATGGTCAATCTTAATTTTTTCAGGTGGCGAAGATCCTCCAGATGTGGCTAAAGAACCTGATATCAAGGTAAAAAAATTGATCACCATGTTGCATACTATACTTTAGGCTGATTTCACAGTTATCCGAGAGTTAACAAGGGCCGACTGTACGGAGTCCCGGAACGAAGTTGTACTTGAGGCGCTAGAAAGTCCCTTCACAGCTACGCGGATTGGTCCATCCATACAGCGTATCGTACTGAAGTATCGTTTCAGAGCACTGCAGGCGTTAGCGTAGCTCCTGTGCACGGACGACTCGTACGTATCACCCGATTGTGAAGTTACTTTAACCTGTTAAAACTACTTTTGACCGTTGTGTTCAGTTGAAAATACTTTTTATTGTTTTATATATTAAATTTATTTATAACTAGCTTTTTCCCGCAGCTCCGCCTGCGTCAAAAAGTAGCCTATGTTTGACCCCGGGTCTTCAATTATATTCATACCAAATTTCATCAAAATCCGTTCAGCGATTTGGCCGTGAAAGCTTAACAGACAGACAGATAGACAGACTTTCGCATTCATAATATTAGTATGGATTTGAGTTATTTATGTACTGTCTTATTGACATATTATTGTATCTATGTTTAATTTCATTTATTGCAAATATTACAATATTTAAATTTAATATAAACATACACATTTCAGACTGAGAAAAAACACAAGAAAAGGAAGTCTAAGGATAAAGAAAAAGGAGACTACAGTGAAAAATCCGACCGCAAAGAGAAAAAGCACAAGAGTAAGAAATCTAAAGAAAAAAAGGCACACCCGCAACAGGAACTACTAGCGCCTGCTTCCGTTCATTTTGACTATGATGAATATGACAGCATCTAGATAAGTTTGAGCTTAGAGCGCACCATGGTTTGCAATTTATATTAAGACAAGAACAGAGAACGAACAATTAAAATATACATGATTTTTTTATATAAGCTCCTCCGTGGTAAGTAGATAAAAAACATGTATTCCATACAATCTAAGTACATAACATTTTATTCATAAAAACCACTGGGGATGGGCACTTCGACACGCTAGTCCATTTTTATTTACAATATTTGTCAACATCGACTTACACTAATATTTTATGCATAATGAATAATAATGTTGGAAAAGAAAATTTGGTGTACTGAGATTTTTTTATATATGAGCTTAGGCGTAAATACTTGAGAGCATAGATTTAAAATGATACGAGGCGTCTCTGGAGTTAATCGTAAAATATATAAAATGTGCAATGTTAAAACTTACAATGTGTTTGGGGATACATAACCAGCATAGCTTTTTTTCTATAAGTAGATTTATATTGTATTGTATTCGATATTAAACATTCCATGTTTTATACCGCCGATAGTTTTTACTGGCTGTTGAGATTTTGTTTGGAGGGGGATTTATAATTTATAACAGATTTTAAATAAGAAAAGATCTCTTAAAATATTGGAACAATTCATCGAGATATTATGTACTAACGTACTAGAGAAGCTAAGTGGAACATTTGCATTGTTCCATTTTAGGTAATTTATGCACGCATTTAATGGTAATTTTAGAATTACGCTGCCTACGCCTATAGTCAATAAATAACTCGTTTTCTGAGTTACTGAAACACATTGAACTCTCTATTTATAAAACTACTAGCTGTTTCCCGCAGCTCCGCTTGCGTCAAAAAGTAGCCTATGTTGACCCCGGGTTGTCAACTATATTTATACCAAATTTCATCAAAATCCGTTCAACGGTTTGGCCGTGAAAGCGTAACAGACAGACAGACTTTCGCCTTTGGATTTCAATTAAGATAAGTAATAAAGGTTTCTATTTTAGGAACATGTTAGATAAATACCTAGTATCTAATTAGTTTTCTATTTTCATCACTTAACATTTATATGTATTAACTTAATATTTATTACATTAAAAACAGATAATCATACTCTTTGCATTATGTCAGTCTAATCTACCTACGACCTACATACATTTCACTGTGAATTAGTTAGTCTATGACGAATGATTTAAAATGGCGCGCGGCAATTATATTGGTCGTATTTACTTTTAAAACAGTGAAATTAGATTACTTACCGATGAAAAGTTATTCTTTTGCACTTACAATACCTCAACACACACCAAGGCATTTTTTAAAGATTTTCACAGTGTGTTTGATTTTTAATTGTCGGAAGCACAAGGCCCTAAACAACTAGCAAGCGACTGAGTTGCGGCGCGTTCGCCGCAGTTGAACGGGACTAAGTAAGGAAGTGCGGTTTCTTTCTAGTACGTTAGTACATATATCTCAATGCAACAATTAAATATAATTTGTGTTAACACATAGTGCTTCCGTTGGCCTAGGCTGTCATCTGGTGGTTGTTAGACCCTAGTAAATGAATGATGATAATTTAGGTTCTGGACCTACCGGGGCACATTGATTTTGCCTTACATAAACTGAATAGATAGGTACACTATAAAATTCAAGTTACCTTACACTATAAAATTATCAAAATCAAATGGTACCGAAGCAAGTTTCAAGTTACCTTGTCTCCACCAAGGGAATAAAGTTTAGAAAATAATTAAAATGTGTTTACCGGCATACCTATATTGTAGTTGTAAGCTCACCCTGCGTGCTACATCCTGGGTTTCTTAGATTTAGAACACTATCTATCCTACTATGTTTGTATGTTATAAGCCGTGTCAATAAAGAAACAACGAAATGAGAGAAATCACACGCCCTCATTCGCACAATGAACACAAATATATTGTACGAATGGGACGGCTTATAACCTTCATACAAACATAATGAGATATCCTGTACATACTACACGCTATTTTAATGTCTTTGCCATGTAATTATAATCTCATATGCTTTGTAATCACTTTGATGTATAAATAAAAATGAGATAAGCAGTCATTTTATTTGATGTGTGATGCCTGTAATACGAAATAATTGTTTTAATTAATTACAGGTGTGTACTAGTTAAAGTTGTAGGTTAAAAATTACATAAAGCGTCGTTTTTGTCTCTGATGAGGTCCCAGGTTCATTTTATAGTAAAAAAAGTAAAATGGTCCTGGGAGATTCATTTAATTGTATGATAATAACGTATGTACGAGGATGGATTGAAAAGTTCGCGGCCTCAGCAAGAAAACAATATAAAATATAAACAAAAGTAATTATATTTTTCCACGTAATCTCCACTTAGCTCAATGCACTTCTTCCATCTGGTTTCCAACGCCTGTATGCCAGTCATAAAAAAAGTTTCTTCAAGACCTTCAAAAAAGTCACCCATCGCAGCTTCGACCTCCACATTTGATGAAAATTTTTGACCTCCAAGGAGGAAGCAGTGGCTGCGTTTAAAAACGCCGTCGAAGAGACCCCTAACGACGAGTGGGCAAAGTGCTTTTCTCAGTGGTTCCATCGGATGCAGAGATGTATTGACGTGAAAGGACACTATTTTGAAAAGATGTAATAAAAGGAATAACTTGCTAGTGTGCTCAGTTTTTGATTTTCTAAGAACTTTCAGTTCGATCTGCCAATATCAGATCACAGATTTTCCCAATGTTTTCTTCAGTCGTAGACGTCGTAGGCCGGCCGGAGCGAGGGTCATCTTCAATACTCTCTCGTTCGCGTTTAAATTCTGCAACCCACTTTTTCACAGTCGTATAATGGTCGTATACGACGGAGCAGATTCCCCCAATGTTGTTGACATATCTTCGTGAATCTCTTTTGGAGTTCGTTTTTTTTTAAACAGGTATTTGATTACCGCACGTTGCTCAATTTTCTCCATTCTTTAAAAACGCTGCACTTAGGCTCACAAAATTCAGTCTAATTTAAAAACAGTTAATAATGCTATTGCGATAGAATTTTACAATGTGACAACCAGAGAGTAAGCAAATCGAATGTGGTCAGTTACATTAAAATAGTTCCAAGTATTTATGTGTAAGGCCGCGAATATTTCGATCTACCCTCGTATTAGCTAGCTCACTTTTTTGTAACTTATCTATTCGTATGCTTAGATGTCAGTTTGTTTGTTGCCACAAGAAATCTTCCTAAACCTAGCCTTTGCCTATCATGGGGAAAGTATTCTCAACCGCTCCGTAAGGATAATTAAAATTAACCGTAGTCACTGATGTGACTATGGATAAGTTAACCTGATGCGTAGTCACATCGTCATACTTTTGACCCAATTTGAGTCTTTTATTTGCACTGATTTCTTTTTATTTTTTCCGTATTATTTTATTATAATCAAATCAATAACTAAATTGTAAAATTTGTCAATATTTTATTTATTTATATTCAATATTTATACCCCAAACCTATTAATAGAATTGACATCCTTTAATAATTATAAAAGAGGATTCAATTAAGATTTATAATTATGCATTTGTTTTTATTACTTTGTCACTTCCTTGTCATTATTTTATTGTGTGTAAAAATGGATTTTGAGGCAGATTTTAGTGTAGTGCTTTTATTAGCTGGATATCGGTATTATAAGCGGAAAGTGTATGCTAATAAAAGCATGGTCCACCTAAAATGACTTCCATATGATTGTGGTACAGCTCGAAGTACCTATAGAACAAGGAAAACAAAAGAATTTTAGGAAAAACAAATGACAGTCTGAAAAACAAGTGAATATCAGGGAAACAAGTGAATGTCGGGAAAACAAAAGAAAGTCGAAATAGGTTTATTTAGCGATTATAAGGTACTTGATACAAATAAAGCCTATGCTCTAATAAAGCCTATAGTTCGGAAAAGTAGTTTAAAATATATTTACATCAAAAATACTTCATATGCGCATAAACGAAAGCGCCACGACTTGGCAAACAGTACAAGAGGCGCAATCGCGCTTACAGGGACAAGGCAGGTCGTTTATGAAGTTAATTTACGTGTTAGTAATTTGTGGTAATTTCTATCTAATTTTGATAAGTTATTCTTTGAAGCTTTGTTTCAAGTAATGTATACTGATCACAACATAGCTCATAAAAAACAAGATACTATGACTTTAAATTGTATTTTTAAAATATGCTAACTGCATTTAAAGTTTAATAAATCTAATGTACTGACTAGGACCTGCTTTTAAAAAAGGCTTTTTTTTCTTTTTTCCCTTATTTCCATTTTCAATATTTACTAATAATTACGAGAAAATATGTTAACTAGCAATTATATAATAGGTTGGGGAAAAAGTGTCTTTGCATTTCAAAGTCCAAGTCAATTTTTTTTTAATATAGTTTATTTACATTTAACTAAAGTATGTAGGTGCCATTTTGTTCGATTACTTTTTGCCATCTTGTAGGTAGGGACATTATTCCATTGCTATAGAAATTTTGAGGCTTCTGATCAAAATACCGCGACAAATGGTTTTGGCAGTCCTCTCGTGACACTGCCTAAAGAATTCTGAAGAGACCGAAACAGTTGGAAATCTGAAGGTGCAAGGTCAGGACTATACGGCGGATGCATTAACACCTCCCAGCCAAACTCTCTTAATTTTTGCTGAGTGGCTAAAGATGTGTGAGGTCTAGCGTTATCATAATGAAAAACTACACCCTTTCTGTTGATTAATTCCGGCCGCTTTCTTTCAACTTCTTGCTTTAATCTCATCAGTTGTTCGCAGTAGAGTTCAGAATCGATGGTCCTGCCTGGTGGTAACAGCTCATAATGAATAATGCCCTTCCAATACCACCACACACACACAGCATCACCTTGTTGCGAGTTAACCCGGGTTTCGCCAGTCTGTGAAGCCTGACCGGCCTTTGACCACGACCTTTTTCGCAAGTTCTTGTCGTACGTGTTCCACTTTCGACCACTGGCGACCAGAGCGACGTGCATCTTTGACTCTAATCTCTAATAACAATATTTCTGTAAGTTAAGCATATAGGCCAGGCCTTGTTAAGTTACTATGTTTTAAAAAGGCCTAAAGCTAAGGTATATGAATAACCTTCTTTTAAGTGATTTTTGATATTATATTATAATATGTTAATAGAAATAATAATGTCATGCTTTTATTTATCGCCTTTTTAGAATAATTTATCAAGATACGAGTGTTTGAAATTAGGTAGGCCTTATTTGTATCAAAAACAGGTTTAAGCATTCTCGGCCTTATTGACTTTTCTTTTTCTGACTGTAATTTGTTTTCCTTATTCTATAATACGAGACATAGCTAGTTTATAATAATTGCTTACCTTAAAATATTTATACAGTGTTGCAGACGATTGTACTTAGTTGTGCCAATGGGAATAATTTAAAAATGAATGTAAATTAAAATATGTGCATACCAGTTGGTCCATGAGAGAAACGTGGTGTGTTGGTGTGACGGATTATAAAAATTAATCATAGACACACCACACCGGTCAAGAGTTTTTTGGACTATGGAGCGGTTGGGAAAGTTTTTTGCAAATCATAAGCATAAATTATTGGCGTGAACCAGACATTTTAACTGAAAAGTTCTGTAAAGCTATTGTTGTGTATGTGTAATAAAATAATGTAGGTAAGCATTGCAACTATCTGTTACCTCGATGAAATGTATATTGTTATAGTTATGCTTGTTTTAGAATAAATTATTTTATCATGAGATTTTTTTTCTTCTATGATGTTTCTCATAAAGTCAATGGGTCGTCTCAATGTTTTCTCTTGAATCAAATAAAGGAGAAAGTAAGCTTCGTATTAGCAATGGAAGAAACTAAAAATGGTTACTCCCACCACTCTACCTAATCTTAGCAAACTATCACATGCCATTGTACTTTCGGAACTCTATTATTTATTTTGTCCTATGTTCAGGACTAGACTTTTCCACATAAGTTATCTAGCATTAAACCAGAAATCACAGTGAATGATGTGAAAAGGGAAGTGGGCCAAGGTGGGAGATGTACTAAACAAAAGAAGTTTAATAAATAGAGTACATTCTATTCAAAATGTAAATGTACAACCACATCGATATTTTATTGGTTAGATTATAAAAATTGGACCATCCGTAAGAAGTCCACGCAGTAGTGTAACAATATTACAAACAAAAATCTCTACATAACAGAACTTACAGACATTAGTCAACTTTATTTTATACATACTATGGTACACGATTATTTAACATAATATTCGCCTAGTATTATATTTTATACATTCTATGTAAAGTAGATAATATTCTTCACTTTGTAATAAGTTAATAAAACTATAAAATATTCTCTTCAATTAAACAATAGGCATTCAATAAGGCTAATGCAGGTATTGGAAACAATATTTGGTGGTTTCTGTGTTCAATTACAACGTGAAATATCTATGTAACATATATTTTATACAAAGCACTTTGTACTTGGCTTTCAATTAAAAGATCAATTTATGATGCTATAATTCTTTGCAGTTATTTTACAAAATTCGTTTTAAATTTTTGAGATAAGGGTTACTTATAGTTAGTGAGCAGACAGGTATTGCATTATACCACAGTTTTTCACGTAATGGTACAAGGGATTTTCGGGCCTAAAGTAAATAAACTAAGAAAAATACTTTTTACAAAGATATATCTATAGTGCGCCTCACGCTTTGTGTAAATTAATAAGATATTACAGTCGTCTCTGGATAAATTTGTGTAAATCGATTTCTTATCAGTGATGTAGTTCAAAATATTCCAGTCTTCATAGCTTCAAATCAAACAATTCGATCTGTGATATTTGTGTTTGGTAGCTTTGCTCTATACTGTTGTGACGTCACGTTTGTCTTAACTTGATATTAAATTTTTAACAAAATAAACACATCGCATAAACTCTAGCATTATTAAAATTTTCTTAGACAATTTTTTTTTTCAGAAACCTCAATTAATAGCATAAAACCCCTTTCATATTCGGGAACATCATTTTAACTAATAAATATTATTACACTGTGTTATACCACTGAGTTCTCGTCACTCACACGCATGAAATAATTACAATTTGGCAAAAAAGTCGCAAATTGGAAGATAATTTTTTAATAAGTTTTTTAAGTTATTATTAGCTATTTCAAGTTCTCACACAAATTATATCGAGTATTGCAATTATTGAACTGATTTGGCGCATGAAATTGGCTCCCATATCTATATCACGACGTTTTTGCTAAACTGTACTATAACCCCACGTAACTCTGCATTAACTATTTACATCATCTCATCTTACTGTTCAATTTAATATGATACAGAGCCAAAATTCGTTATTGTATTTTAGGACTTCGGTGTTTCGTATAAAATGTCATGAATATTCAGTCCGTTACGATGAATAAGAAAATCACACACTGAAAAACATTTTCATTTTACAACTTTACATGTTGCATACATGTAAAGTTGTTAAATGAAAATGGTAAACTAGCAAGAAATGTGTCTTATAAAAAGTCGTCACTTTGTGGAGATTCTTTGTGGCAGAGCTCGTTACCAAAAGTAAATAAACATTGATTTAAATTTAAGAGATTAATTTAAATTAATTACAAATCTGCAAGTTAAAATGTCTATGGACTGATTAACAACTACAGAAGCGAAGAATAAAAATAATAAGCTAGCTGATACGAGGAATTACTTCGAGGTTTTAAATTATCTCCGCGTCATGTAGTTTGATCAATTTCTTTCATCAAAGCTGCCAGTGCCTTACCAATCCATCTTAATTCGAGATTGAGCTTAATGAAAAATGTTAAGATCCTAGTTAATAAAATAGCTGCATGATAGTGTACTATTTGAGTGCAATATAAAGCATTGTCAACAGTATCTAAAGCGTCTAACAAGATGACAATATAACGCACATTTGCTACTTTCATATCTGTAAATCACGATCTTCAGAATAAATTAAAAAATGTATATAAAGGAATGTTCATTTAACTGTAAAATTGATTATGCGTCAAGAATTTCATAAATACATTACGAACCTAAATGGCAAAATACACATCTTAGAAAAATATTATATGAAATACTAAATCAAAAGTTTCAACAAATAAAAAAATCGAAATAAATATTTATTTTGGCCTCGGTATGTATACAGATTTTGGCATTCAAATAAAGACTCATTCTAAAATCTAACTCATGAGTATAATTCAACAATATCTAATTTCATCGATGAACTATTATCTAATATTATTCTCGCTCTTAACTTACGGTCTGCAAAATAATGTTAACGCGGTCCTAGCTTCGTCACCCTTACAGCTAACTAGCGAACGTTATTTACAAGCGCGGAGGGTCGACGTCGGTCAGTCGGCGCGCGAGCTGTCAGCGAAGCTGTCATCGAGGAAGCTCTGCAGCGAATGGTCGGCCGCCAGCTGGTCGAAGGCCACGCTCTGCTCCACAAAGGCGCCGGGTGCTGCTAGCGGAGGCTCGGTCCGGAAGCGAGCCAGACTCCAGGGCTCGGCAGCCAGCGGAGGCAGCGAGCTCCAGGCAGGCGGTGGCGGCGGTGGCTCGGCAGCACCCCAGGCCAGCAGGTCGCAGCGGTCGGAGCCCCACAGTGCCGAGAACGGAGCGTGCTGCTTGCGCATCGGACTGTAGTTGCCCGCGTTCCAGCCGCCGCTTGCCTTTTGCAAGTCCGACTTGATCATCTGACTCGTGTCCGGGCTCGGTTGGGCGGAATAGGGACTGGGCTGGGACGAGTAGGGGCTCGGCTGAGTCGAGTACGGGCTCGGCTGCGTCGAGTAGGGACTGGGTTGTGCGGGACTCGGCTGTGCCGAGTACGGACTTCTTTGAGACGAGAATTGATTCTCTTGACGGGGCATCGGGCTCCCGTAGTTCCAAGTGGGAGTCTTCATGTCCTGCCTTACGCCTAACGTTTCCGGGCTAGGTTTATTTTCGTGCGAAGTGGTGGGACTACATTGTTCGATTACTTTACCGTGTCTTAATTTTGAATAACTATCTAATCTGTTCAAAGGACTCGCTTCAGATTTATGCGTAGGGGTCGTTTTGAATTGGCCTAAATTCCACGAATTACTACTTTTTACTGTTTCCAGCTGCACTTCGGGACTATTTTGAACTTGACTATCCGGTTTCGGGACGGGACTAAAGTAAGGACTACCTAAATCGGATTTACCAGGTTCAGACCTAGGAGTGGAAGAGGAATCTGGCCTAGACTGCCCAATAGGACTCAATAACTTGGGGGTGGTATTTCCTGTAGATTGCCTTCCAGCCAAAGAATTGTCTAGAGCATCTTTACTAGTGAATAATTCTGTAGTTTTGCTATCTGGCGAAGACTTGGTCGTACCATGAGTCGGCGTCTGTCTAGATATCGGAGAGTCCGATACTGACTTAGGCTCTTGGAATAGTGAGGAGGAAGACGTTTCTTGGGACTTTTGTTCTTGTTTTTCGCTCGACCCGTCAGCTGTGCTGTCTCTAGGAGAACTCTTCGCTTCCGCGTCAGACTTTGAATCGGCCTCTGAGGTTTTAACATCTTTTTTCTTTTTCTTTGCACTGTCAGCAGCGTTCTCCTCTTTGGTTTTGGCCTTTTCAGGGTCTAAACTATCTTTGAGGTCCTGTAATTCTTTGCCAGTGTATAATCGCTTCATACCTCTCGGCAGTGCACGACAGGAACTGAGATTTATCGATTCTAAGTGAAGACATTTCAAAAGAACTTTCTTCACCGGTTCCAATGATACAGATGATCCGCAAAGATTTAGTATTCTGAAAAAAAAAAAAAATGATTACGTTTTGACTTTTGCGAAAGTGCAGTGACAAATTAACCACATAGTTCTATTTTCTCTTGTTGAAGGGTACCATTCATAAATAGAAAAAAAAGCATTAATCCCCGACAGGTCGAGCTCTATGAGCGAGTGCTCGTACTTTTCACAGATCATCTCCGTCACGTTGTAGCAACAGTTACCTGAGCTTGCTGGAGCTGGAGTCGGCGAGCGCCGCCACGGCGTCGTCGAGCACTCTGTCGGCGGACGCCCACGACAGGTCGAGCTCTATGAGCGAGTGCGACCACTTCTCACAGATCAGCTCTAGACACGCGCTGCTTTGCCGCGTCACGTTGCAACCTGCGGCAGAATACATGCATTTTCGAATATAAGTCACAAACATAAATCTAAACGAAGAGTCATTGCTAAACTGTGAAATCGTTATATTCCGACGTAACAGGACAGCACCTCGTGCACAGCTCACACTCACCGCCCAGAAACAAGTGCTGCAGATCCCAGGCCGGCACCCGCACCAGGCCGGAGTCGGTGAGACGCTGCAAGCCGCGCAGGTCCAGCAGCCGCAGCCTCGTGGCACCCCGCACGAGCCTCTCCAGGGCCTCGTCTCCCAGCTTGTACTCGCCCACGCAGCCGCGCTCGGTGGCCGCGTCACCGGCTATCGACAGCTCCTCCAACTGCGTCCACCCGTTTGTTTCCATCTGTCCCGCAAACAACTGAGTTTTATGGTAATTTTTAATGTTATAAAAATATTACGACTTTTAAGTCGTTTTTCCCGAGAATCAACTGCCAAGTCAGATTGAAGAAACTGCCAATTACGATTATAGTGGTTGGTTACGATTTATAATTCGTAACGTGAATATGACGTCCAGACTGTTGAATAAACCAAGGACTGCATACCGGTATAAAATTTCGATTAGTATCCTTAAAAATAGCAGTACAGAAATTCTATACAGGATAAATTTGGGTAGAGAATTCTCATAAACTATCAGTATAATACCAGTAAAGTACAAGTAATGAAATTTGGATACCGAAAAAAATTCTGACACACCTATTCAACTGTATATACCGAAAAAAATTCTGACACACCTATTCAACTGTATACTAATCAGAGGCATATTTCCACCTCAATGGAAAGTGGCTCAAATTAAAATGATACTAAAACAAGACAAAGCTCCTGAAGACGTATCCTCTTATAGGAGACCTATCAGCATAATACCCATTCTGTCAAAGGTAATGGAAATACTTTTTGTAAACAAACTTAACAAAGTAATAGCAGAGAACAGAATTATACCCGATCACCAATTTGTTTTCAGAAAGGGTCATGGCACAATAGAGCAGATGCAAAGACTGGTCGAAGAAATATATAAGACCTACGAAAATAAGGAATACTGCTGCGCGGCATTTCTGGATTTTTCTATGTTAAACAGGGAGAGGAAGTGAGAGAATTACATAAAATACGTGCGAGAGTGCCGCAAGGAAGCGTTCTTGGCCCCGTCCTTTATCTGATATTCACCTCAAGACATTCCCATGACAGTTGGAGTTGTAATTGGCACTTTTGCCGATGATACTGCCGCCTTGGCCGCCCACAATGAACGCAATATGCTTCAACGTTCCCTGGACAACATTGCGGAGTGGCTACTTGGCGCATCAAAGCGAATGAAACCAAATCTGTCCAGGTCACCTTTACATTGCGACGCGACACATGTCCTCCGGTGTCGCTGAACAAAGTTCAAATACCATAAGCTAATGAAGCTAAATACCTTGGAATATTTGGACCGCCGACTCACTTGGAAACACCACATATTCACAAAAAGAAAAGCATTGGGAATCCAACTTCGAAAAATGTTCTGGTCACTCGGAAAAAATGTCACAGTTGTCATTGGAAAATAAGTTACAAAAGTATCTTGAAACCAATCTGGACTTATGGAAAATCTTATTAGGTCACAAATGAGCACAAGTCGATACCTTCTAGTGTATATTTCTTCTGCTGGCGCACAAGTAATGGTTTTCGAGATATACGATTTTGCAAAATGTTACCCTAGCAGGAAACTCGATATCTTTAAAACCTGAAGACGCACAAAAAAAATATTCGGCGCACATTTTTCCACAAGGATAACCTACGTACTGATGCACAATATTTCTTTCTCCGATTAATCGTTTAGTTTTCTTCACATGTTCACACACAAATCAGGCAAACCGGCGAATGATGTGTCCTCATATAGACCCATAAGCCTTTTGCCGATACTGTCCAAGGTCTTCGAAAAGCTACTATTGCATAGATTTAAACCAATCCTCGACAAAGAGAACATAATACCGTCCCACCAATTTGGCTTCAGACCAGACCACTCGACTGTGGAACAGGTTCATAGGGTCTGTGACAGGATAAGACAGAGCCTGGAAGAGAAAGAGTACTGTTCCTCTGCCTTTCTGGACATACAACAGGCATTTGACCGCGTATGGCACAAGGGGTTAATCTATAAAATAAGAAAATACCTACCACACAGCTACTTGGAACTACTCAAATCCTATCTTTCGGAGCGGTTATTTCAAGTTAAAGTGGCTGATGCAACATCCAGGCTACATGAAATAAAAGCCGGAGTCCCGCAGGGCTCAGTGTTGGGCCCAGTTCTGTACACCATCTACACAGCTGACCTACCCGTACAAAAAGGTGAGACTACGGCTACTTATGCTGATGATACGGCTATCTTGGCCAGCAGCTCGGATCCTGTTGTAGCCTCAAAGACATTACAACGCGAGCTTGATGATATATCCGGATGGTTGAAGAGGTGGAGAATCAAAGCGAGTTCATCCAAATCTGTGCATATTACATTCACCCTGCGCAAAGGCAATTGCCCGCCTGTACAGCTTGACGAAACAACCTTGCCTCACAAAGAATGCGTCAAATACTTGGGTCTCCACCTTGACCGGCGCCTTACCTGGATGAATCATGTCAGAACTAAAAGAGAGGAACTCAACTTTCGGCTTAAAAACCTTGAGTGGCTAATCGGACGCAACAGTGTCTTGTCCATTGACAACAAATTGTTAATATACAAAACAATCCTGAAGCCAATATGGACTTACGGCTTACAGTTATGGGGAAGTTGCAGCAATTCTAGCATCTCAATCATACAAAGGATGCAGAATGTAATACTAAGATCAATCAGTGATTTGCCGTGGTTTATCAGGAATGACGAAATAAACGATAAATTGAACATGAATACGGTCAAGGAAGAGATCCTATTAACAGTTCAAGGATATCGAGAAAAACTGGAGCGACACCCCAATCAGATGGCTGCCAAGCTGATAACGCGCGATTACCGGAAAAGACTTAAAAGAAAGCATATCATTAGTAGCTGAAAAAGAGTAGAGGTTCTCACTGGAGGGCACACCCTATAAAAGCAAACGCATCTTGCAACACATCTGCTTATAGCTATTTAATAGCTGATTGCAAATAAAAAAAAATAAATAAATAAAATTTCTTGCTGGAGCAACGTTCGCACATACACAGCATATAGGGCTCTAATTATGTGTTTACTGAAATGTTTACTACCTGGGTTCGCTATCTAATTCCTGTCTTCTATGAAATTTGAAAGAAAATAAGCACCAAAATTAAAATAAAAGAACAAATAACTTTCACAATATTTATTTGGAAACAGAAGTTGAAAGCTAACACAAAAAAACCCAATTAAAAAAAATGAATTTATGTTGAAAAAAAAAAAAAAAATTAAATTAAATTGAGAAAAGAGAATTAGGGGCGCAGGAGATCGAATGGCCAATATTTAGATCCCTTCTTTAAAGTTTTAAATTAAAAGAATAAAATAAAAGGTTAATAAAATAAAAAATGTAGAAAGCGCAGGCACTGGCTGACCGATAATGCTGGCTTCGGCTGTGTGGTTACCTCAGTTAAAGCAAAAATGTCTATCGCAGATTAAAACGGTAGTATAAGCAGTGTCCTCTTGTTTTAATAAAAGAAATGTGGTATGCACTCCTGACACCTCGGGAAGCTGGTAGAACTCCCAGTGTTCAGCGGAGGGAAACTTCAGGTGTTCTTTTCAACCCTGAAGTAGGAATAACAAAATAACTTTCAAAAGACTGCTTATGAAACAATGGTTTACTATAGGGTGGGGCTCTGGAAACTTCTAGGTTTTATTCCTGTTCAAAATCCCTTTCAATATATGTATAATTTTGTTATAATGGAGTAGGTTTATTCCTAAATTTAGGGCTGAATCTTGTTTGATTGTAATTATAAAAAGAAAGTCATAATTCCAAATGGTAGGTTACCCGACAATGAAAAATCTACTTAATTTTGTAAAAAAAAACGATTTTATATGAAATATTTCAATTTGAATTTATATATTCTACGCTTATTTATGTGTACCAATAGTGAGAAATCATTTTAAGACCGAAATTAGATAAAATTTTAATAAAATACACATGTGAATAAAATACACATTCTACCCACTTTGTAAATTATAAATTTGTCATAAAACCCCCAATTTAACCACAAAGTTATTAGACCAAATGAAAGAATTAATCGGTTATTTAGCTCAATAAGACAATAATTAAAATAAAATAAATTACCTTTTCAGGGTTCCCTATGCATATCCAAGAAAACACTTTTGTCATAAAACGCCGTACGACAACCACGTCGGCGAAAATATTTGTTACGACGGTTGCACTATTAAACTCCAAAATAACAGTATTAAATGCGATTTAAATCTTTAAATTATAAAAATAGCGAGTAATTATCGACCCGCTCCAAAAATCATCTGATTTCGTCTGCCGGTGGCGGCAAGTGTGCTAGCTGTCAGTTCAGTCGTAGTGATGGGGACATCGGGAGTCGACATTTGCTCGAATCGACTCGATGAACCATCTATCGACTTCGTGCCGAACCGTGTGAAAACAACAGGCATTTAGTATCGATTTTTGAGATCCGCCGGCAAATCATTCGACAATTAAACCAATTCGCACGGATTCAATGAGCGATTAAAGAAACACGGAACAAGTAAAATGATTCGATTACCGTTTACCGGCTCGTGGAGTTATTCGCACGGCCAGACCATACTAGTTGAAATCAAAAATTACCACCCGCGTACATTTCAAAAATACAGAATGTTGCTTCCACGAACGCAATCGATATATCTCACGGAGGAGTCAATTCTCTTATTTTAAATATATACCTAGTGCACAATTGAATCGCAATTGGATCGCAATGACTTGACTTTGACGCTTCCGATATTCCGTTACTCATTTTATTTACATTTCCCTACTAATGTCATTAAAATACGCTCCAGTCGCAAATGAATAGAGATTCAAAACTGTTCAAGCAGAATACCACTATTGAGTAGATCTAAAAAAATGCAACACAATTGAGTCGCGCTCGCGATTGAATATCAGTTGCGTGGCCTTTCAAAGTTCATTGGCGGAATCGATCACCTACTCAACAATCGAGCAATTAGGCAGTTAATCGACTTAATATTTATGGCATAGCAAAAATGGCATTACAGTACTCATATCACTCTGGCATGAAGTTTTTGGGTAGGGTAACACACACGACCCGAGGTGGCCAACACTGTCCGATTTTTTTACGCTGCCTAAAAGCAATCTGTCTGCCATATATCGATAACAACCAGGACCAACGGCGCGTCGTAACGTGTCTCCCGAAACACGGAAGAGCTCGAAATAGAAATTGCCACTAAATCGCCACCAATCGGGTCGCGTCTCGCAGTCGCTTGGCACGCGCATTCGCTACGGATACCTTATTTTTAAGGATACACATACAGATATAATATTATAGCGGTACTCGGCGGCGGGAGTTTACAGCGGGCATAACATAAATCATCGTCATACAGAAAAAATAATAGTACTTACAGAAATTTAATGTTATTAATTACACCTAGTACAGATATTATTAAATAATACAGAAAAAAAATATACCCATTTTTTCTGTATGACGTCAAACCGTAATAAGTGTATTCTCTTATTCATACCGGTATACAGTTCCTGGGATAAACTGTCACACTAACAATATGCCTAGCACTAGCACTTTTGCTTGAACAGCTTACCAATTTAGTATTTGAAAAATATAACAAAGTCACATTGTCCATTTTGATGAAACAATTCATAAGCTTCTATATTGAATTAAACGCAGTGTCACACATTCACAAATTTATACACTAACACTTTAATTTAAATTATGTAAAACAATGAATTCTTTTTTGGAAATACTTGACAATAAATTGATTACATTTCAATCAGGCAGTGTCTACTGATTAAGCCTTTTGTATGAAGTTGACGCACACACTCTTAAAATGTAATGCGCAATAGTACAAATACACTTTATAGTTATGTCTTTTAGGCAGATACCTTCTTCGCAGGCCGCTCCTCTTCCTTCACATACCTGTTGGGAAGTAGTAGCATTGGCCAGCACGAGCTGCGAGTTGGCGGCTCTGAACACTCTCATCTTGGGACAGCCCTTCTGTAACGCTTCGAGCGGTACCGACGCCGGGTGCGAGATCGCTTGCGCGCCCGATATGTCCAACACTTCTAACTTTTCGCAATAAGCCTGCAATGTATCGAAAATATAACAACCGTTAATAAAAATGACATGAATATGATCTTCCATAATGGGCTTTTCATATTTTTTAATCAAAAACATGGTCACAAAATAAATGAATAAAAGAAAGAGAAAATCAATATACAGTTCATTTTGAGTTACTTTTCCATTCCATTTCAATAATGAAACATTACGTACAAGTGGGATAAAATACAATAAATAGAAAAATATTGTTTACGAAAACATAAAGGTACTCTGATTCAAACAGCCAGCAACTTACCGCAACTGAAGACAGAATCTGAGGTAATGCAGTGAATTTGTTATTGGCCAGTGTGAGGTGCGTGAGCCGGGCGCCGAAATTCTCGCAAATCCGAGCCATCGAAGCCGCCGACAGACATGTACTCGAGCCGCCCGTCTCGGACTGAAAACAAAACTCAACTTTAGTATGAAGCATTCTTTTTCTACAGTCTACAGCTCCGAAGAGCATGATAAAAGGTATGACCATGAGGATTTGTCAGTCTCATCTTCATTTTATCAAGATTGCATTCTTGAGGAGTCGCCTTGATATACCATTGGAAAACCTGTGAATGAAACTGCTTAATTACGCACAATGTTTAAGGTAACAGTCTGTATACTAACTTTTACATCATTTACATTACTACCTGTTTCCCGCAGCTCCGCCTACGTCAAAAAGTAGCTAGGTATATTCATACCAAATTTCATCAAAATCGGTTGTCGTGAAAGCGTAACAGACAGACTGACAGACTTTCGCACTCGTAATATTAGTATGGATATGGAAGTATGGATTTACAATCACAATTCTTGGAATTCCACGATATGTTTGCCGGCTACGCTGAGCTCCACTAGCCCGGGGCAGTAGTCCGCTATGCACGCCAGTACCCACGATATGTTGCTCACTTCCCACTGAGCTGTAACAGTACTGACCGTCAGTGAGAGATCTAGCCGCTGCAGCTTGGGCAGGCCCTGCAGCAGTGAGAATAGCTGCTCCGGCGTGATCCGGCTCCAGCCGGCCACGTTGAGCTCCACCAGCCCGGGGCAGTAGTCCGCTATGCACGCCAGTACCCACGATATGTTGCTCACTTCCCACTGAGCTGTAACAGTACTGACCGTCAGTGAGAGATCTAGCCGCTGCAGCTTGGGCAGGCCCTGCAGCAGTGAGAATAGCTGCTCCGGCGTGATCCGGCTCCAGCCGGCCACGTTGAGCTCCACCAGCCCGGGGCAGTAGTCCGCTATGCACGCCAGTACCCACGATATGTTGCTCACTTCCCACTGAGCTGTAACAGTACTGACCGTCAGTGAGAGATCTAGCCGCTGCAGCTTGGGCAGGCCCTGCAGCAGTGAGAATAGCTGCTCCGGCGTGATCCGGCTCCAGCCGGCCACGCTGAGCTCCACCAGCCCGGGGCAGTAGTCCGCTATGCACGCCAGTACCCACGATATGTTGCTCACTTCCCACTGAGCTGTAAAAACAATAACATTTAAAAACATCTAATTTTTTGCCTATTAAGATTCTGTTGCAGAAATTATTGATTAACTTTTTTAATTACTGATTAGCTAAATCTTTGGTGAGAAATAGCGCACTTGGGCGACGCGAAGCCAACACTGCTTCATGGCACGGCATAAGTGTGTGATCATTCTTCTTTAAAGTAAACAAGCAGCCTTAGGATCTTATTATATAATGGGCAGAGCAGCAATATGTGGTGCGGCAATAACAATATCATTCATATCTATTACATATTTAAAACTAAAAAGTAAAAATTTTTTGAATTGTAGTTTTGTTATATGATCAAACTTACCAATATTTAAACTTTGGCAATGTGTGAGCCGGTTTTCCAGTAGCCAGACCAGTTTGAAGTCAGTTTTGCATTTTTCTTTTATGTGTTGCGTTAGATCAACATTCTTCCACAGTTGTGGCCTACAACTTACACTGTGCCATTTCTTGCACACCTTACCCAACCTAAAATTAAATTAAAGCATTTTTTTGTAGTGAACATGACAGACAGATAAAATTATGTTTCGAAAACAAAGGCTTTCAATTTAATTTTTGAAATTTAGCTAAATTGGTCAAAATAAATTTATTTATTACTGCTATTGAAGGAAATTACCCTCCATTTGGACCTTGACTGACACATTAAAAATAAAATAGAGAGAGAGCAGCCTTTATCTTTAACAAATGCTATAAACAAGTTATTTTACCATACCTGATTATAGTGGGAAGAGTGCTCTGAGACGAGACCACACATTCAAAAATTTTTGCAAGTATTTCTTCAGGCATTTGAGCCCAAGGGCTTTGTGGTCCCGTATCCTTAACTTCAACTTTGCTAATTCTAGATCTGTCAGTCTTTTCACTTTTATCTGGAAACATAATCAATAATCTTAAAACAATTAATTTTAAATTAATACAGTGTTTATCTAGCATAAATAAAGCAGCAATATAATGATATTACAGTCATGGAATTAATCCAGATAGCATAGCATAAAAAAACTCATACCCTTATTCTTAATGTTGTTAGATTTCTTTGCCTTGGGCGTCTTAGGCCGAGCGTGTCGTGGCTTCGGCGCTCCGACGCTTATAGCCGCAGCACCGTCGTCGCGAGGGTCGTATTCCTCACCAGAACTCACTTGCACTGGTGACGCGACCCTCTTCTTTTTGGACTTCCTCTGGCCGAGGTCAGAGATTGACGTCACTGATGGGATTGGCGTAGGTGCTGGAGTTACATGTGTCTGTAAAGCCATATTTGTTTTGTTTAAGGCCTCTACTATCTAACTCTAGCTGGACGTTTTACAAATGCCAATAATTTTCATAGGTAGTATAGAATATGGAAATAAATAAACTGCATAAATTTTATCTATAAATCTGAAAGTTTGCACATCAAATATTTTATCCTGATTCCTGTAGGGGTTTCTGCCTAACTATTAATGAGACATTGTCCACTGACAGATCTATACTATATATGTAAAAATCTTTATTGTACACAAAGAACATAGTATCAGAAAATTTTCTTTTAACGCGCTAATCTCAGGAACTACTGGTCCAATTTGAAAAATTCTTTTAGTATTGGATAGATTATAGAGGAAGGTTATAGGCCTCGGCGAAGTTGGGACAGGCTGACAGTAATATTATAAAGCTGAAGAGTTTGTTTAAATGGGCTAATCTCAGAAACTACTGGTTCAATTTGAAAAATTCTTTCAGTGCTGAATAGCCTATTTATTGAGAAAAGCTTTAATAGGCCTGGGCGAAGTTGGGACGGGTTAGGCTAGAAGATGGTATAAGTTAAAATATTTTTCCTTCATTTTAATAAAAATGTTAATAATTCTACCGGAAATGCGGAGAATGTGCACATGTTTGTTATGGCTACTGACAAAAGTGAAGCTACACCTAGGTTTAGCAGGAATGATGGTGGCAAAAACAAGGTAACTACAGTCACCTCGGGACCCCATGGCAAATTGCCTAAGAAAAATAATTAGTTCCCCTATTGGTAACCACAGTCACCTCGGGACGCCATGGCAAATTGCCTAAGAAAAATAATTAGTTCCCCTATTGGTAACCACAGTCACCTCGGGACCCCATGGCAAATTGCCTAAAAAAAATAATTAGTTCCCCTATTGGTAACCACAGTCACCTCGGGACCCCATGGCAAATTGCCTAAGAAAAATAATTAGTTCCCCTATTGGTAACCACAGTCACCTCGGGACCTCATGGCAAATTGCCTAAGAAAAATAATTAGTTTCCCTATTTGATCTGTAAGGTGGCACTTCAAAAAGCATTGGTATCAATTTTTTAAGTTCATGATGGTCCCAGTAATAAATGGAAGAAATGGAAGTTGATTTTTGTTTTATCTGAAAAAAATATTATATGTTTTTGGTCTCATCTATATACATCCTTGAAAAAGAACTGAAAATACATATGTGGTCACGATCCTCAGCATTAAGACACCGATAAAGAAGAAGATATCCCCCAAAATCGATTGGTGGATCTTTTTGCACTTTTATGTCCACTTTAATCCTTAATTCAGAATTCATTGCAAAGTGGATTTTTTAGAACTAACATGTGTCTGAAAATCCATTAAGGAAAGGACCATACTCTCAACCTTATAATAAAATTGCAAAAGTCATATGTCTGTTATGCTTTCATAACTAAACCATTAAACCGATTTTGGTGAAGCTTGGTATGGAGATTTTCAAAGACCCTTAGTGTGGAGTTATAGAACAAACTTTATTTCTGTTTACCCATTCGCTGCCATAGGTGATGGAATTTTTTCAATATTGGACTTTCTGCCTGGTTTCTATCTATTCACACCTAAAACTACTTAAACATTTTGATGAAATTCAGTGAAGATTTCAAAGTATGCTTTCGAGGAGGTCAGAAATGTTTAGGACTTTTGTTTATAATAATGATAGTAACTATGTTTGAGACTGCAACCACTGTACTTCAAAACACCAAACTTACAACAAAACAAAATACTTACAGTTTCTTTGATGCTGGTCCTTTTTATTTTAATCTTTAATTTAGTGTCTGTGTCCACTATCTGACTTCGATATGTGGGAATGCACTCACTGGACCTTTTAGATTTCTTTTTACTACGAGAACTACAAATACCTAGCATTGATCTGGGTTTACCACTACAAGGAATCACTGCATTAGTCCTCCTTTCTTTTGAAGAGTTCTTTTTACTCTTTTTTGTTGATAATTGACTTAGTTCATGACTGTACGGTTTGCCACTCTGTCGTGGCATATTAATTAATGGTAACTTCACACTACACTTAAGCACTTCATCCTCTGAACTTTCCTCTTCCTCTGTAGGGTCTTCCCAATCTTCGTCTTCTTGACACTCACTACTGCTCACTAAATTCAGATTTTTACCACCTTTCACTCGTCTATGCAAACTGACGTGAGCAGGAGGAGTACTAGGGCTGGATTCATGTGATGAACTTTTTCTCCTTTTGGTCTCTGGAGAAATGCATCCGTTCACACGTTCTGAATGGCGTCTCGAATGCTGTTTGTGCTTTCGATGGCGAGTCTTCGTTGGAGAAGGCATTGCTCCATTTGCGATCTGCTTTTGCTTGGCGATTTCGTCGATACTCTGCTCGAAGTCGGTTTCGAGCTTGACGCAGGAAACATCATCAGCTTCATCTGAGCTGGTAGCATCAGGATTGATTTTGGGGAAGCGTGGATCTGGGAACAGATCCTTGCGGACGGTCAGCCTCATCGCTGGCTCCGCGTTCGCGGCGTCGTAACCGCCGTTCACGGGGCTCGTGCGACCCGACATGCCGTCCGCCTCCCGTCGCCCTTACGTACCACTTCACTTCTACAAACCGCTCACCTGTCCGCGAGGTAAACAATCAGTTTGACACAATCACATTTTCACTTTCTGACCAAACGTTTTAGCGATCTTTACCAGATGATGTGATCATCTTCGTGATTGTAGGTAATTGATGCACTAAACATTATAATTTCTTTACTTTGCACTTCTTTTGACAGTTCCAAGATTCTTTTTTCTTCACGTATTCGCATTTTAGGTCATCCATGTTCATGTAACGTTGTGATTGCGAAAAACAAAGAGTGGATCATTTTCGCGGACACTTGCACTCGTATCTTGGATGATTACTGATATAATGTACAATCCTTGAGAGTATAGACATATTACACACTGAATCTTAATTATTTTCGTCGACTACGAGTTGATGAAAACTGTTGACCTTGTTTAGAAGCTTTAATTTGTTTCAAATTTTAATCAACAGATGCAGACATTGTCACAAAAATGTTATTAAATTTCTCCATTTAACCTTGGATTGTCGTTCATATTGTTGGTAATTGCGTATTTTGCGTTTCAAAGATCACAATGAAATATAAATTAAAAAAATACTGAATAACATCGCAGGGTAGCTTATTTTGTTGGAATATGCCAAAGAAGTAAATACATAATGTATTTTAATAATTAAATTATTTTCATATAAGTACATTATAAAGACGTTCTTACAAACATAACTGAGAAGCAAACTTGCTTGATACAAAACAATCTTTTTGACAAGTTACTAAAAAATGACACGATTACATATTAGATGGCGCCACAGACATGATTTATATTTTTCAATAATAATTGGAAGAAAATTGAAAAACCAAGACAGACCAGATAACCAACAAGTGCAGGAGGCTCAGAAATAGGTAAATTATTTTTGATGTATTTTGTCGTTCAGTTCAGACTCTCCTTTCGCTCGAAACGAAATTCGCCCACCAACCAACCACAAAGCCTGTCTTGTATGTCAAACAAAATCGAAATGTCATTGCGAATGGGGAAAGAAAAGGGTTGATGAAACTCCCAAGTTCGATTGGGATAAATGCATTAATTTTTTCTAACTAATCTTTATTCAATAAATAAAACTTTATAATTTCTTCGTGACGCGTGTAATGAATGTATTATTTGTGTGACGTTCAAAATATTGATAATGTGATAACCTACACGGTCTTTCTGTATGAGAGTACTTATAGCGGTGAGTCATATTTATATTTATTACATTTGCTGTTTATCGATGATCTCATGTTATAGGTGCTTTGGTTCTTACCTACTCTCGAGTCTCGACTGATACCAATAGATGCCATCCTTATCCTTCCATACTTTCTGAATATTAATAAAAATTTTAGAAATAAAAGTAAATAGATAAATAAGGAGATTTATTGGAGAAAAACAGCATTATTCACCAATCATTTTTTTAAATATTGGTCTAGACTGCATCGGTGTGAGAATGGTAAAATATAAGAACTATATTAGCGTAGGTACATAAATGTACTTTTAAGATGTTATTTAATTTAATTTATAATTTATATTGTAATTTTTATTTATTTTTTCTATGTATGCACATGGTTCTGAAATAAATGTTTTTATTATTATTATTTTATTATTAAGGCTCGTCTATACGGATCCAGTGCTGGCAATCCAGTAGCGAATAGGAAAGAGAACAGATGAAAATTTGAAAAAGACGCTTGATTTCTTTTTCTGTTTGTTAGAATAAGGTTCTTTATTTCCGAAAAAAGTCTGATTTACGGGATCATCCAATTAATGTCAAAAATTAATCACATCCACCTTAAAAAATCGCATCATTAGGGCTCTTATGTGCCTAATGCATGTGCCTTTATCATGGACTAGCTTTTTCCCGTAGCTCCGCCTGCGTCATAAAGTAGCCTATACATATTTGACCTCGGACATCAACTATATTCATACCAAATTTCATCAAAATCCGTTCAGCGGTTTGGCCGTGACGCTTCTGTGAACAGACAGACAGACTTCCGCAATAATAATATTAGTATGTATATATATTATATCAAGATGGATAGCGCGCTTGCATACAATAGGCTGATGTCAAAAAATTTTACCTGAATGCATTTCGTTACCCACCTCTCTCTTTCTAACTCTTGATGTGTTAGGGACCCCAGATTTTTTTTCTTTTTTTTTGTTAACGGAGGGGAAATGCATTTACGCACAAAGTGTGGGACTCCCAGGCAGAGTGCCTGGACTACCCACTAAAACCCCTCCGGCGTATCCGCACCGGCTGTTGAGGGCGCCATGGGATCGCGTTAGCATTCTACCACGACGCCCTCCAGCCATGGCCTTTCGGCCCCCTCATTTGGCCTTTCCCCCCCCAATTGGATGTGGGTCCCCCAGACCCACATCCATTCGCCGTCTCATCATAGACGGCGGTGGAGTGGGCTGTTGGCAGAAATTGGCCGACAGTCAACAAGACCCCGACTACCAGGGAGTTATTAACTGTCACCCAGGGTGCACCGTCCCGAATCCCTTGTCAGCCCTCTTACCGGATCCTTGGGATCAAGAGAATGCAAAGCTTTCAAAGGACTGGGCACTCGAGGAGGTTTCCTGCCCTGCACCCCCCCCCAGATTCACACCCTAACTTAGGGTGTGAATCTGGGTTTCCATCACAGCACTTGATAACAACCCCAAAAGTTGGTAAAAATGATAAACAATTACGTAGCAATGAACAAAATAAAATGTAATTTAATTTATGTAAATGTTATGTCCACAAACAATCCAAACCACACCATGAATATTTTTTTAATTATAATATTATTAGCAGAGTTGAATCATATAAAGATCTTGGTGTAAAATTCGATACAAAATTAACTTTTCATGATTACATTTCATCTTTAGTTAAAGAGAGTTTTAGACGCCTTGGTTTCGTTTTACGAAACTCAAGAGACTGTAAAAATCCATGTGCAAATAAACTCTTATACTACGCATTGGTTCGCAGAAAACTCGAATCCAGTAGATCTATAAGGAACCCTCATGAAACAACATACACGCTGATGCTAGAAAAAGTTCAGAAGGCATTTCTAAGATACGGATATTATCCCTACCTATATCCTGCGTTGTTTCTTTTAGGGTCTCTCGGGTTATACTCACTCAGAGTCCGTAGAGATCTTGGGCAATCCATCATTTGTTTAAAAATTTTACGTAATTTCATCAATGTTCCTGAACTTCATAATCAACTCTGTCGCCTGAATGTGCCAAATAGATGTTTGGTGCAACGCTCATGTCAGCCGCGAAAACTGTTTGCCCCGCCGATCACACGCACGGTTTCACACGAGCAGTCTCCGCTATATCCGCTAACATTATCGCATAGTTTAAGTAGCAACAGTTAAAGAATTCCTGAAGAAATGTACGAGGTCTCGTTTACACGGACCCAGTGCTGGCAATCCAGTAGCGTTCGTGGACTAGCGTTGAAAATGACATGTAAAATACATGTATCTTTAAAATTACGCCTGTTTTTTAAAAAAAGTGGCTGTTGGCATCATAGTATACAGTTCCTCCGAGCACAGCCTATTGTACAAACGGTAGAACACGCAGAGGGAAGCAATAATGGGATCGTCGACAATTCTAACAGCACGTCTCTCTATTGAGTCGAATGGCTTCAAATGACATTCGGGGGCTCCAGCCCAAAGGTGGCGGCAGTACTCCATATGCGGCCGAAATTGTGCCATAAAAGCAGCAGTCTTTGTTGCGCCATAAAGTACCGCTTTGCCCTATTAAGCAACCCGAGTTTCCTAGATGCTAGTTTTGCATTGCCTTCCAGGTGACTGCAATATTGGACGTCTCTGGAAACATCAACGCGAGGAATCCCTAATTTGTTTGAGATGGTGAGCAACAACAAAAGGGGTTTTCTTGCTGGTGAACGCGCAAACTTGTGTCTTCAGGGGATTAAAGTTTACGAGGTTGGAATGTCCTCATTAGGCAATTTTTTCCAAGATGGTTTCGTTATCAGACACAATTGTTTCGCGACTCTCCTCCGGACGGAACGAAGGATGTTTACACGGCCCGCATACGACGAACTCCCCGTGCTATCATCCGCATAACAACGCAAGCCACTGTCAACCGCCTTCATATCATTGATATGAAGAAGAAACAGCGTCGGGGATAATACAGAACCTTGTGGGATGCCAGCCTTAATGTGTATGCTATTATGGCCGCAACCGTCGACTACAGCCCTGATGCATCTACTACTCTAAAAGCTAGCAACCCATTTGCAAAATCCCTCGGGCAAGCCATAAGATGGCAGCTTTCAAAGTAAACCATCGAATGCTTTTACCATATCTAGACTGAAAGCCAACATCGAATAAACTCGTTAGTATAGGACACAGTTCTAGAGTACACTTCTTAAGTGTACCACCGCTGGGATGCCATCTGGCCCACATGACTTGTTGATATCCAATGCTAATAATTAATTGAGATCTCTGGCGTGGAAGAACCACACCGTGAAATAGTGGGAGGTATGCGGTACCGTCGTTCAACGTAGAATTTAACCCAAATATGGAACCCAGAAGGTCAGCTTTTTCATTCGCGCTATGGGCCAGATTACCATCGGACTTTTGCAGCGGCGGTAGCGAAGACTGACAAAAGTTTCCTTCGGCAGCTTTGGTGAGAGTTCAAAAAGCCCTACTACCACAAGGGTGCCTTGCAAGGCGCTCTCCAACTCTGCCAATGAAATCGAATTTTGCTCTGGATATTGGCTTCTTACTGGACCCAGAGGCAGCATTAAACCTACGTCTCGCATCAGCAACACTCGAGCCAGTAGTATAAGCCGTGGTCCAAGCCGCCGCTTGTTTTGTCTGTCTTGCTTCTTTACTAGACCGATTAAACCATTGCTTGCTCCTAGTCCTGGCAGGTACACAAGGGTTTCATATAAAGGACTTCATACCAGCCAGTATGGTCTCAGCGACAGCAGTCGCGCAGGAATCTATGTTATTTAATGCGAAATATAACTGTCTTCATGGGTCCGATATGTAGAATTCTCGCAATCCATCGTGTATAATATAATGCCAAACGTGGCGCCATATCGCTCTGATGAACGACCGAGCTTGGTGCCAAATAGCGTCTCGTCTGTGCCGCCCGTGACGTCAACAGAAGGTCCAGCATCGAGCTTTTGTGGGTCTCGACGTCTGGTATTCTTGTAAAATACAATACGCCAATAAAATACGCCTAGCGAGCGAAATGCGAAACGCAAATGCTTTACGGACTGTTCTTGGCCCGATCCGTCGCTAGTGGACACCCGATCCACCTAGAGGAGCTGGTTTGGTCACCCATTTGCTTGGACTAAATAGTGACCCGTGGCACAAAATAGATAATATTTCTGTGATGTCAAGAACCGCATGGCATGACAACTGTGTCAACTGTGCAACTGTGTCCACCCGGGATCTCAAAATGACGGAAGTCTGACATGGACACACAACACGAAACTGTGGGTCGCATTATTACAAAGATGTATAAAAAATGCGTAGGCAATTCCTGACAATAACTATGAATTTGCACACTAAAATAGTAAGGAAGTGAAATATACGTACCATAACAGCCCGTCTCGACCTTCCTCAATAATCAAACAGTGAAAGAATTTTTCAAATCTGATCAGTACATCTGGTGCTAAAAGATCAAGTGAGAAACTGGCATTCGGAGCAGAATTGTTGTGCCCTGTATAGCTGATAATCTGTAACACCCGTATTCTTAACATAACCTCAAGGACGTCACTCAAACTCATTGGAGGAAGCCTTAAGGAAGTCCTCAATCTTTCCTTGAACATTACATACTTGGTTGGTTGCTTGAGCAAACTCCAATGAGAAACGACAAAGGTTATAATAACAATCCCAAGCACAAAAATCGAAAACTACAAAAGATAAGAGTAAAAAATTAAAAAAGTAACTAGATGCATTATATCATTTCGAGGACGCCTCAAGATTCCTACCTCGACCAACCTATATATTTGACAGTTTGATCATCATCATCATTTCAGCCGCAGTCAGTCCACTGCTAGACTTAGGCCTCTCCCAATGATTTCCAAAATTATCGGTTGACAGCAGTCTGCATCCAGCGTTTGCCTGCGACCTTTTTTCAGGTCATCTGACCATCTGGTCGGTGGATGTCCAACGCTGCGCTTACCGATACGCGGTCGCCATTCGAGAACCTTTCTGCCCCATCGGCCATCGGTTCTCCGTGCTATGTGCCCCGCCCACTGCCATTTCAAAGAACTAATCCGCTGGGCTATGTCGGTGACTTGTTCTCCTACGGATCTCTTTATTTCTGACTCGATCTCGTAGGGAAACACCAAGCATCGCCCTCTCCATAGCTCTCTGGGCGACCTTGAGCTTTCTTATGAGGCCCATAGTCAAAGACCACGATTCGGACCCATATTTTATGTCATCACTGGTAACACACACTGGTCGAAGACTTTAGTTTTAAGGGACTGAGGTATTTTGGACGAGAAGACGCTACGTAGCTCGATACTCACCTCCAATGTGAAATCTTCTGAGGTCAAGGAAGCTAGTGTCAATGTCAACTAATCATACCAAGGAGTTGGAGTGAGGTTGAGTCGAGTTTAAGGTAACGTTTGAGGAGGCGAGTTACTCTGGGAAGAACTGTCTGGCTATGCTGCCTCCACAAAAAAGCGCTGGCGTTTGGCGTTGACATTACATTATGAGTTTGTTAGCAGTACACTATACATACTCATGCTTCATCGCGTATCCCTTAGATTAATAATTGGTCTCCGCCACAAATTAGAAATATTCTCCGCGGGTCCGCGGCGGCGGCGCTACGACTAGATACCGCGCTATAAAGTAAAATCAGTTTCCAGAATGCGGCAACATAGGACCGTGTGTGTAAAACAATGTGCAAAGATGCTAGTGTGCGTCGATTATGGTGTTGCCAGCTACTTGACTGGTGCCCGACCAATGGGAAAATTATTAATTGCTGTGATCTTGTTACGGATTATAAAATGTAGCTCAGAAAATCCTTTAAAATGATATTAAAATAAAACTGGCCAAGTGTGAGTCGGCTCGCGTGGAGAGAGGGTTCTGTACGATTTTTTATTTTTCTCCATTTGGACCTCCTAAACAAATTTAAAATTATCTCATAGTTTTTTCTGTAATTTATGCATTGAAATTCTGGAATCGATAGTTTCGAAACTAAAGTAGGGGAAATGGTTAATTTTTGTATACTTTATTTAATAATTCTAATAAAGAATCCTAAAATTGCAACAAGAACTTTATTAAGATTTATTATTATATAGTACAGTATGTTAAACGTTTACTTTAAATTTTCTATTTGCTATTGAGCTAATTGATTACTGACCCCTTGTTAGTTGTGACCCGGGGTTTAATACAAATAAATAAATAGACATAAACATACATACATATTATCACGGCCTTTTTCCATACGGTAATGTTGCCGGAAAATCGATTACACATCGATTAATAATCGATTCTTTGATAGATGAAAAAATAATCTAAGGTATCGATAGTGATCATGTATCGATAGTATCGATATTGATACTATCGATAATATATTTCTGTAAGTACAATATTTTTTTTGTATGAGTTGATTGACGATGATTTGTGTAATGCCCGCTGTACACTCCCGCTGCCGAGTTCCGGTATATCTGCATGGTACTGGTACCTTAAATGTTTGTATTTCAATTAATAATCCATTAATTGATTATATTCGATTAATTGTCAAAAATCAATACTATCGATACATAATCGATACATAACATTACCTATGTCGATTAAATCGATATAATAGATTATATTTTTTCCCATACTAGCATTGAAGAAATAAATGCCACAGACACATAATGCCTCTTTTGGGGTTAGCAGCGGTACTTCGCGCCATATTTTAGGGTTTAATTATTTTCATGAGTAATTTATGCCCATATTTCGAAATTATACAATACTTACTGATGGTATGTAATACCAGTATCTTTCTTAATTCTTTTAGTATTATGGCTGGTTTATACACAATCCAGTTCGGCGATCCAGTGCTTTCACGGACACGAAATCCACCCCACACACGCAAACAATTTACTCAAACTTAAATAATTGCTTGTATGTGGGTGTCCGTGAAAGCACTGGATCGTGTGTAAACCAGCCTTTATTCTTAGACAGTTTGACGACAACGCAAACTGCCATTTTACTTCTGCTTTTACATTAAATTTTAAATTTATCTAGACGTCCAACTCACCCATCGGTTGCGGCGTGAGCGTGACTGACGCGGGTACGCCGCGAGTACGCCGAATTCGGCGTAGTATTAGTTGCCGCATCTTTCTAGTACGTTGACGGTATCTAGTCGAGCGCGCGAGACCAATTATTAATCTAAAGATGCATATTTAAAAAAAAAGGTCACAACTCAGCATTTTGCCATTTAATGTCATTGACAGCGCTTCCGTTAGGACCTCGGTTGACGACACTGCATCCCGCATTATTAATCTAAGCATGTATCCTTTATTCCTATTAAGATGTTTTATTTTTTATTTTCTTGTGTTTCTAAAATAAATTATTTTCTTTCTTTTCTTTCTTCACTAAAGGAATAGAAATGTATCACATGGTGGGGTTTAAACTCTGTCCTGTCTAGGAACAGTTTACATATTTATTTATTTATTTGGAAAGCCAGGACTTAAATACAAGAAACATATTAGAACTAATATTATGAAACATGAAGCCATAAACACTTATAGGTGTTCACAAATAGAAACAATATGTTTTATAAAAAGTCATATACACAACACTATCAAGGCAAGACAAAAAATTTGTAAATTTGAACTCAATAAGTAATTATAATAATTTAACTAGAAAGTAACTACATAACTAGTAAGTAAATTACGTCGTCGAATTCCCCAATTGTCCAGTTGGACTCTTCCCTATTTTCATTTGATAAAATTAGCTGTCGTTTTAATACGTCGGTATACGTGGTCTAGATTTTAATTACTCGTATTCGCCTGTAAAATACATAGGTACTTATTTTTTATTGTTTCAGTTCGTGTTGTTAGTGCAAGAACTTAGTATTGAGGGACTTGTAACCGCATATGACGGTATCGGTAACGTGTAGCCTACACCACAAGTGATCAGGTATCAGGCAGGGTCGTATGTCCATGTGATGTCAGTGTAGTGGTGGTGGTGAGGTCAGGGTGAGGTGACTCGAGTGATGCCCGACGCGGTGATGCAGAGGCATGGTGGACGCGGCTGCGGAGCGCCGGCCGGACGCCGCCGCTGTCTGCGATGCTTCTTCCAGCCTCATCAAGTGAGTTCTTTTGTAACTATCTATTATTACACATCTATGTTTATCTTAGGGATTTGTTCAAATATCACCTTTATATGTACATTACGATAGCACACATTCAATTACATTTAAGTCGAAATCGGATGATGTTTCTCTATGTAATTTTCACTGGTATCGTATCAATACATATTACAGAAATTAGCGTCGTCGTTTACGTTTATTCTCCCATCTATAGTACATTAATTTAAGTGCTGGTATTTAAATCCTGTGGCGGAGTTTTGGTCCTCTGAAGTTTAATAACAGCCAGAGTCGACTCGCAAAGAAGTGCTGTGCTGGTATCTTTATCGGTGGAATTCGTGCATTCTATCCTGTTATTATGAAGTTCAATTTTGATAGTTTTTAGTTATAAAGATAACTCTTCCCTAAACTGGGAAACTTTCTAAACGGGGTTAGTAAATGAATGTAGAACTCCAAGAAATTGATGTACTGACCTCTTTGATGCACAGAAATTGTACTTGCGTTCGACCTGTTTTTTGCTTTTTCATATCAAACACACACTTGATTATTCGGAATAACTAGTTTACCATTTTATCAAATAACCAAAAGTTAGCTATTACCTCACCAATATTCGGACAATCATAGAGTTATTTATTGATGTCTTTGTTTCTCCATAGTAAAGTTGACCATACTAAAAAACTAATGTCCTTGGGATTCCAATCTACGACTTCGAAGGAGATTCTACTATAACATTGATAAAGCCCTTAGCAATGTATGTATCAACATCATCATCATTCGATTAATGAATAATTCATCTGACCTTCCAGTACATTTGAAACCGATAACTGACATATTGTGCTCCCGAAGAACACTTTAATTAATATTCATTGCTCTCAAGACCATGTCAAGTCGGGGCGGCGTCCATTGACGATTGGCTTTCCTCCGTTGACCTCGGGGACCCGCTATCATTCTATTGAGCCTATTGACATCACCGTCAATAGCTATTTGGTAGGGTTTCATATCAGGCTATTTATGTCTGAATAACATAAGAACATAATGCCACCGGATTAAATCCATTGGTAAGACAATTTGATAGGAGGTTACTAACTACGCAGACTAGATGACACAGAAGGTTGAACATTACATTGTAAAATATGTTTTTTACATGTGTAATTTTCAACTCTACTAATAAGTTATTTGTAATGGGGTGATCTTATTATCAGACTTACGACTTTGAAGAAAATTTCCTTCAAAAATTTCGCTAAATATGGCCTGCACAGTGCATACCTCCACAATGTGGTGGCCAGCCACTTTCTATCGATCACTACAGAGTCGAGTCGTCCGTTTTGTTTTTGATACTCCTTTTCGCGTGATACGCCATCAATGCCATCACCAGTTTCATGCTCTCGAATTTACTCGAAGAACCCGCGTTTGAGGTTCAACTGAGTATACGTATACTGTACCCATATCCTTTGAAATATGTTTGTTCCGGCCTAGCTAGCACACGGCTTTTTATTTTTGTCGATAGGTTTTTTAATTGGACGGAACAATTAACCAAAAATGTGGGAAAGTTTTCTGTAGTCTGTAGCGTTATTTATGAACGGATTTCTGTCGTTTTTTATTGGCAAAATTGTATGTATAAATTCAATTTGTGTAAATACACAAATTGAATATCAAACAACAATAACAAATTGAATATTGAATGAAATACGCCATCGACAGGGGATTCATCGGCATTCATTAGAATTCAAAGGATCGCGTACGGTGCGCTTTAATAGAAATTTTCTCCTACGTTACGCTGAGACTGTGGAATGAACTCCCCCAACATGGTTTTCCCAAGAGATTACAACATGGGGTCTTTCAAAAAGGGCGTTAAAGTATTTCTCAAGGGTCGGCAATACGCACGTGATTCCCCTGGTGTTGCGGGCGTTCATGGGCTACGGTGACCACTTACCATCAGGTGGGCCGTATGCCATTTTGCCTACTTAATTGTATAAAAAAAATACAAATATAGAATTTGCTGCTATGATAAAAGGTCTATTGATGTTGATTGTTGGTTACTTGGATAATTGTTGCAAGTGTCTTCCACACAATGTATAATTTCCCCTATTTCGCTCTGTTGACTGCTAGATGTGTTGTATACAGCAAATTGTTTGATTAGGTGTAAGTTGAGATGGGCACGCAATACCGAGTGAATAAATGAGAGCACCGATATGACTCGTCACGGTTGGGCGTTATCACACTCCGTGGGTGGCAATGTGTGCACTTTACTACACCTATCGACAATGTGTGCGTTCTATAGTAGCCGTTCCTGGAAACGCGAGTAGATTTCGCAGAAACGATCGACTGTCGCGCGTGTTTTCAGTAATGAATCTTCGCTGAAGGCTCGATCTCACTCGACCCTGAATATCGCGAAAAGTTTGCTCATGTCTTATATATTTGTTGTTGAAGGCGTAAGAATTTATAGTTTTAAAAAATCCATTATAAGTACTTTACAACATTTTGATTCAGTTCAACCATTAACTGAATCACAGATTAGCCCTTTGTGTACGTACTACGTACCTGGCTGATTAATATTAGCAAAACGATTAAGAAATAAACGGTTAAAATCTTAGTAATTGGGGTTAGAATATAGTTGGTGAACTCGGGTCTAAGATAATGTGAACTCGGGTTAGACACAAATTATGTTTTTTTCATGCTTGTGAGTCGGATAAAAGTCTCTGTGAAATGAATGTAACTAGAAAAATTATTAGCACTCTCCCAGTTTCCGCTTCCATGACACATGCCTTCGGGTTGTTTCTTGTTTTAAAGTAATATGTTTGGTAAATGTGAGCATTGTCAAATGATTGGTTTTCCTATAGTTATTTTTAAAATGATAATTTTTCTATTTCTTTTGTCAAACATTAGGGAACCCCACGCGCCACGGGAAGAAAACGGGCCTACTTAGTACTGCTTCCTCCGGGTTTTGCGTCCGCGCCACACCAAGTGATTGAAACTCAAAACAAAATCCGCAATATCTTTGGACTGGAATGTCCGATTTCATTCATTCAAAGAGAAGTCCGCAGGTATTAAAACCTTCCTCTTGAAACTCTATATACTAAAGAAAACCGCATCAAAATCCATGGTGTAGTTTTAAAGATTTAAGCATACATAGGGACGGACAGACAGCGGAAAGCGAGTTTGTTTTATACTATTATATGTAACTAGAAGCCCGTCCCGACTACGTCCGGGTTATACAAATTATTTAGTAGTCGGTTGAAGCTAACCTCTTCATGTAACATTTCTTTAGAAACCGGTACATAGATTTACCTAAGGCCGAGTCAAGTAGTCCTATTAACCGATGAATACCATATGTATTCATCTCATGATGTGGTGGTGAATCCCGCCACCGAAAGTATTTATTTCCAAGGAAGATCGAAACATAAAATAATCTATCTTTTATTGCTCTATGGGCATATACCACTGCCACTTCGGTAAGCATATCAAAGTTTAAATAATAAAAGTGAAGCTGAAATTCAAATTTTTGAAATTGGAGTGCTTGAAATTTTTTCTGAATGTGACGGCAATGGCCTGCAGGCAATACTTTTACAACAGAAGATTTTAGAGGCTTTGTACACGAACAATACAAACATTGTAAGATGCATTATCTGGCAATTTCAAGTCGTTACTTCTTTTATTCTAATACTGAAAACATATTTCAGTGTTGGGTTTTCGAGAAGTTAAAACTTTGGTAAAAACTGACTAGATAAGTGCTGTGGTTAGAAATAGTCGTCTATTCCTCTTTACATAAAAAAGGAAGCGGGCTTTTGCCTAATAGTGGGATTTACACAAACACTTAACTTCCAATAAGATACTCCTAACCTAAGTACTTGCATGCGATTTATATGTATGTTACTAAGTATAATATTTTCTCAAGGAAAGCTTATTGAATCTTGAATGTACCATAAAGTATTCTCACCATAAAAAGAGAAATAAAATAGGTAAAGCCATTCTCAAGCTATGGCATGACCAAGAAAAATTGTGTTTCAAATTAAATTTTCTGTCATTCGAGCATTGTGACATTGTTTTAGGAAATTATATTTCAGCTCTTGAATATCCTACTTATGTATTTTTATATATTCTTCCTCGAAACAAAAAGTATGAGTATTATATCACTATAAAAATATAAATAAAATCGATAGAGCCGTTCTCAAACTAAGGTAGGCCCGAGGAAAATTGAGTATCATTTTCAATGTGCTGATCATGAAAGCATTGTGCCGTTGGAGTAAGCCGGATAGCCGATTTGAGAGATCATATTTATTCCATACCTATTCATGTATTTTTAAGTATTCTACCTCGAAACAAAGCGTAGTAATTAAATTTCTTTCAAGCGACATACTGCGACCAAATCGCAGACATATTAAAAAAGGGAGATGTCAGGAATACCCGTAATCGAAGAGCGTGTATGACGAGAGAGATGAGCGTAGAAGAAGCGAGGGAAATCTATAAGAATCGTAGCAAATGGAAATCCTACGGATTCTCTGCCTACCCCTACGGGAAAAAGGCGTGATGGAATGTATGTATTTGTATGTAGAGCTTAAAATTATATGGCGAAGGCATTGGTTGCCCTATTGACCATACACAGTGAACTATCCATCCATACTAATATTATAAATGCGAGTCTGTCTGTCTGTCTGTAACGCTTTCACGGCCAAACCGCTGAACCGATTTAGATGAAATTTGGTACGAATATAGTTGAAGACCCGGGGTCAAACATAGGCTACTTTTTGACGCAGGTGGAGCTGCGGGAACAGCTAGTACACAATAAACAAGATTCGAAACAAACTAATTATTTAAAAATATTTTTATAACGTCGTCACAGAGCTTATGTTCAGAATCTTAAGACTTAACAGGTCTATTATATCTGATAAGCCGTACAAGACTATCGTAGAAGAATCTCACGGACATAGAAATAGAATATTGGAAACATAACCGTCTTTTTTTGGTCAGTCGTGTTTTTAAAAAGTAGACAACAAATTGAACTTTTTTACTAAATTGCCAGGAGTTTTGTATTTTCGAAGGTAGATACTCGTATCGTGGCTATATTGTTGTGTTGATCATTTCATGATGTGGTCGACCATATCATGAAAAGGCCAAATAAAACTGGTCATATGATTACTTGATTCTCAACCGGATACTTATATAGTCGTACATCAGTCGATAATATTACAAAATAATGATGTTTTATGATTTTGCGAAAATTTGGCAAATGATAATCATTTATTTAAAAAAAAAACCGACTTCAAAACTTAACAACTTAAATTATTAAAACTAGTTAATTTCAATTTTAGTTACATCAAATATTTTTTTATAGATTATGGGACGGAACCCTTAGTGCGCGAGTCTGACTCGCACTTGGCTGGTTATTTATTTTATCGTAAATAACGTAATAATTCACCAAACAGATGGTAAAGAATAAGATTTTGTTTACATTAGGTGAAGATATTACGCGAAATGCTATAGGACATTAAGGAGTTTCTTCTATATCTCCAAAGTTCTTCATCATGTCTTCACCAAATTAATATGGGACCAACTTGGTAGTAAAGGCTGTCAAATAAAAAAGAAATCATCAAAATCGGTTCACGGTTGACGAAGATATCGCGTAACATATATAAAAAAAAAAATACAGTCGAATTGATAACCTCCTCCTTTTTTGAAGTCGGTTAAAAAAGTAAATGTCAGTGTCACAGTCAAACTATCGAAAAGGTTAAATGTTTGATAGGTACTGTCACGAGCATTAATATGTATGCAATTGAATTAAATTTTAGACCTTGTTGCAATGACTTAAGAATCAATGTGTATACATGTTAATGCTCGTGACTGTATGTCTACCGACGGGCACCATAGAGCAGTCAAGATTGATTTTTTTAAGTTTCACTTTTAGGGGAATAAAATGTGATTATTTTTTTTTTATTGCAAGACGTTCACGACTTTGTCACTCCAGCGATACCTAGGACTGGTCGCTTTCCACTTGGTCGACGCTCTCTTGTCATCTGTCCACCCAGCTGACAGTATCAGAACATCGCCTTTTAAAACATCCACGGGGAAAACACGTATAATTAGACCGTAAATATTTACAAAAAAATTTTTGAACACTCCCTCAGTTTTGTCATCATCTTCCGCTTCCATGACGCAAGCCTTCCGGTAGCTTCCATTCCTTTTATTATCTTGGCATTTTTTACGAACTGGCCGCCTGCCTAACTTCAACCCTCCTTAGGAATGCGTCCTCAGCTCCCGCTTTCATGGCGCTTTCCCTTCTGGAGCCCTATTTTTAATACAGGTTTTTATTAACTTACATAGTGAGCCCCTACTAACTGTTTATTTTTGTAAAAATTTTAAATGAATGAATGATTTAATTTGTTTTTGAAATGTATATCGTACAAAAATTATTCTTTAAAAAAAACACTCCTGAGTGATTCCATTCCTATTATTTTGGCATATTTTACGACTGGCCGCCTGCCTAACATCAATCTTCATTGGGAACGCCGAATGTACGTTTAGATTGATACCACTGGTTTTTTTCTCATCGTATTTGACGACACCTAAGCGCCACGAGAAGAAAGCTTGTACGTCGTACCGTTTGGCCACGCGAAGGGATTGGAACACAAAACAAAATCCGTAATATCTTTAGAATGAAATGTCCGATTTCATTTATTCAAAGAGTAATTTACAGGTATTAAATCATCCTTGAATATGTAATGATTTATTTAGATAAGGATCAATACCGAGAAACGAATAATACGGCCTAGTTTGTACCGGCGTTACAATTGCAAATTTTAACATGAAGAAGTAGTTGTTGTGACGTAACTAAAATAGTTAGACATATGGTACCACGGACTTTTTTGTAGATCTTTTTAAGATGTACAAATACTCTAGTAAATTATTTTGATCTATCTTATGGTATAGCCAGCGTTTGCAATGTAAGAGCAAAAAATGTGTCAATTTGCGACATCACATTAGAAACCTCTAATATTATCAGTGCTCCTATACTATATTATGCATGTTACATATAAACCTTCCTCTTGAAACACCCTATTTATTAAAACAAACCCCATCTAAATCTGATGCGTAGTTTCAAAGATTTAAGCATACATAGGGACAGGCAGACAGGAAAGCGACTTTGTTTTATACTATGTAATGATAATGATGATATATTATAATTTATTTAATACTAGCTGTTTCCCGCAGCTCCGCCTGCGCCAAAAAGTAGCCTATGTTTGACCCCGGGTCTCCAACTATATTCATACCAAATTTCATCAAAATCCGTTCAGCGGTTTGGCCGTGAAAGCGTAACAGACAGACAGACAGACTTTCGCTTTTATAATATTTATACTGGTATAATTTGAAAAATTCTTTTAATGTTGGATAGCCTATTTATCGAGGAAGGCTATAGGCTAGGACGAAGTCGAGACGGGCAGATAGGTAAAAATTGACTCAGACTGACATGATAATTTGTGTCACCGACAAATTTCGTCATCATTACTGGAATCATGGAATGCTAGTGATGATGACAATGGTTAGAATGTTCAAGAACAGGAAGCCAGCCAGAGTCGTAGGAACATGTTTCCTGGTATATATTTTTTTATACACCTGAAAACCGGAACCCATTAGCTGACAAATAAAAAGGGTTTTTAGTGCAAGTTTTCTATAAAACCCTGTTGTTTCTTTAAATGATGATTCATGAATATTTTTTATTTTTTAAATACCTGTGTTCATATTTATATATATTTATTTAAATGATATTCTAAATTACTTCTGATGACTTGTCAGTTCCCCCCTTATTTATAAATATCAACAAACGTTCTATAGTAGGCTATCTCTTCATACACGGCTGATTTAAATAACGTAAAAAATACATAATGTGTCAAATATAGTAATAAATAAAAAATAAATTAATTTTTATCGATATGCATAGATTAATAATTGGTCTCCGCTGCGCTACGACTAGATACCGTCGGCATACTACATAAATTCGCAACTAAAACCATGCCGAAATCGGCATGGTTGCGGCATACCCGCGTCAGTCATGCCGCGACCGATGAGTGAGTTGGATGTCTAGATAAATATAAAATTTATTGTAAAAGTAGACGCAAAATGTGCAGTTTGCGTAGTCAAACTGTGTAAGAATAATACTGAAAGAATTATGGAAGATACTGGTACTACATACCATCAATAAGTATTGTATTATTTCGAAATATGGACATAAATTACTCACGAAAATAATATAACCCTAAAATATGGCGCGAAGTACCACTCGGTGCTCAATGTTGCCGTGTATTAAATAATCCCAAATTCCCCGAGGTTTCGATTTTTGTTATTTAGATATTTTGTTTTTGAACTCCCGACTCCAAAAGAGAGATGTTGTAATTTTGCCTTTTTCTGACAATTTTGTCTGTCTTTAACATCTTATTTCTTTAATGCTGATCTGGGAGAAAAGTAAATACGTGGAATGTACTACTGCTTCTCTTCCCGCGCAGACCATATAAGCCGGCCGAGGAAGTGGGCGAAAATTAAAAGAACCATACCTATCAGTAGGCGATGCGACTAGCAACCTATCACTATTTTGACTCCATTTCCACTTTATGCCCACCATCATTCTAAATATGGCCTTTGGGTAGTTGGTACCCCGTAGGGTATTGTTGCCTGATAATTGATTAATCGAATTTGGGGTTTTTTTAAATAATCCAGGATATCGAAAGTATTGATATAATAAATTTAATCGATTTTTGACATGATATACATTATATCGATTTAATCAACAAAGGTAATCGTTTATATCAATGGTTATTAATCGATTATGTATGTGTAGTATCGATATAATCTAATCTGTAGTATTGATTTTTGAGAATTTATGTTAAATAATCGATTAATGGATTAACAACAATACCAAGCATTTCAGGCACCGATACTATACAGGTATACCGGAACTCGGCGGCGGGATGTACAGCGGGCATAACACAAATCATCGTCATTCAACTCATACAGAAAAGAATTACAGAAATATATTATCAATAGTATCAATATCGATACTATCGATATATGATCACTATCGATACCTTAGATTATATTTTCAACTATCAAAGAATCGATTATTATTCGATGTGTAATGTATTTTCCGGCAACACTACTGTATGGAAAAAGGCCATGATAATATCTACTCGTATGTACAAGATGTTTACCGCAGCTCCGCCTGCGTCAAAAGGTAGCCTATGTTTGACTCCGGGTCTTGAACTATATCCGTACCAAATTTCATGAAAATCAATTCAGCGGTTTAGTTGTGAAAGAGTAACAAACATCTATCCATACTTACAAACTTTCGCGTTTATAATATTAATAGGATGCGTATGTCTATTTATTTATCTGTATTCAAACCCGGGTTACAACTAAAAAGAATCAATTAGCTCCAAGCTAAATAGAAAATTAAAGTAACGTTTAACATACTGTACTGTGTAATAATAAATCAAAAGAAAGTTTTTTTGCATTTTTAGGATTCTGTATTAGAATTATAAAGTAAAGTAGACAAAAACTAACCATTTCCCCTACCTTAACTCCGAAACTATCGATTCCAGAATTTCGATTCATAAATTACAGGAAAACCTATGAGATAATATAAAATTTGTTTAGGAGGTCCAAATGGAGAAAAATAAAAAATAGTACAGAACCCTCTACATGCGAGCCGACCCACACTTGGCCAGTTTTATTTAAATTTCATTTTAAAGGTTTTTCTGAGCTACTTTTTATAATACGTAACAAGACCGCAGCAATTAATAATTTTCCCATTGGTCGGGCACCAGTCAAGTAGCTGGCAACACCATAATCGACGCTAGTGTGCGTCTTTGCACATTGTTTTACACACACTTTCCTATTAAGTAGCCGCATTCTGGAAACTGATTTTTCTTCACAGCGCGGGATCTAGTCGAGCGCGCGAGACCAATTATTAATCTATGTCGATATGTTTATTAGATCTTTCTAACAAAAAAAAATCTAACAGAAACTTTTACATTCAAGTTCTATTGTACTTGAAAACGGCTTAAGATTTTTTAATAATTCTTTCACGAAATGATAATATATTGAATTATTAATAAAAATTTGTTGTATAATGTATTTCGCTTGGAAAAATCGAACAATTCCTGTTTTTCAAGGTCCCAAATTTGACGCGGGAATGAGGGGAGGCAGTCTCCCGCTAGCATTCGTATGAGGAGGTTGTGTCGCACGTTGCTTCGCGCTCTCCATAACGATTATTAAACATTATTCAATTTATGTGTACATTCATGATTGATACTTTAGTAGTCTGGAACTTGTAGAGAAACAAATAACACTCTTTAGATTTCTTGGGGTTAGCGAATCAGCATTATACCATTTGCTTGACGTGAAAACTTATAATCAGGGATTTCCTTACTTATTTTCATGGTGTTATAAAGAGCCATACGAATATTGTACTAATCAATATTTTTTTTTTTAAACTGGTCACCGGCCTAACGTGATACGGGATAGATTTTACCGACATCTCAAGGAGGGTTCCTTGATATGTCAGTAAAATCTATCCCAATGCCACTCTGTACTTAGTATTGATATGAAATAAGATTTAACGATAGTTTAAGACCGACCCCCAGTCTGACGTCAACTCTAATAGTTCCGTTGTGAGACTTGTGAGTATTCGTCCCTTAGTTATTTTTTACGATATCCACTAAAACAGGCAATGATCAATTTACAGGCCGGATTTAAAAATAAATAAATAAAAGTATTAAATTGTTTATTAAACGTCAGCGGTTAAGTAAGTGCGACAGAGACAGTGCTCTACAAAGCGGAAATCTTTGAAGCGCAACTAACAAAGCGCACCTATATTATTCTTCGAAGTGCAAAGAAGGTACGCTGGAAAAACGAAAAAATATAAGCAATACCTTGGAGATGTATTGATTGACCACTGGCTTACAATTGAATTTTTGACATCTATGGTTAACATTCATTACGTATTCTGCAACTCTGTCATCAATTACAAGATCTACACAAATCTTTAACGTGGTTGCTCTTAGAAAAATATTTTTTTTTTACATAGTGCGCTTCTTTGGTTGCTCTTGAAAATGTATGCGCTTCGAGGAATCTCGTTTATATCCAAAATGGTGTTTTAGAGGTTTGTATGGCAGGGTAACGTATAAATTTGGTTTATACATACTTACATCACTGTACTTTTCTTAGGAAATTATCAGAAAATAGATCGTCAAAATATCTTGTGAACAAGTAATAAATGTGGTCATTATCGAACTTTTTCATAAACTAAATAAAATAATTTAATGTTTATTACATTAAATTATTCCAATCCAAACATTTAATTTAATACAAAAATATTTTTTCACTTCAAAAAATTATTATGCATTCTTCTGCTTTCACCAATAGCATTCCCAGAAATCTTGACGTCAGGCAAGTGGCCGGCCAGTCATAAAAATATAGTAGAATCTTAACATTTATCCCACCTTGGTAATTCAATGGTGATAAAAATCTATGATCGAGTATCAAGACGTTTGATCATAACATAGGTTGTGCCCACAGAACAGATTAAACCTCTTTAATCTGTTCTGTGGTTGTGCCAGCGAAATATTTCTCAGGTGCGCGGTGAGGCGGGGTCTGAGGATGACAGATTCTGAAAACGAGTCTAGGTAGATATGCGCCTTCAGCCTACATTAATAAAAATATTTTTGGTCCCTGTCTGTCTTATCTATATTTGACGTAAAATAACGAGACGAAACATATTTTAGGTACTTATCGAACGTTCGTTAATCTATATGATGAAAGGGGCTAGAATTAAAATTTGCTTCACAGAATGGAATCAGCAAGGAATTACAAAATACCCGTTCAACCTATTTCTGGACCGCGACCCTGTGGTGGCGTGGCTGCCAAATTTCTGATTGTTAAACAATATTTGGTTTCGTGTTCAGCCAGTGAGAAAAAAATGCAGCCAAATTCTGCTTTGTATGGTCATGCAGCATCTTCTGGCTTTGAAGCCGCAGCTTCGGATGCCGCATGCCGCGAGCCGTCTGCTATATCGGTCGGTGACGGCCCGAGGACCGAGGGGCCGTGGCTGGTTGCGGGGCGGGGACTATTTTCGTCTGGCGGCCACGTTTGGAAAAGGCGCGGTGACGTCACGATCTTCCACGGCGATGATGCCATCGGGCGTCCGCGACACGCACCGGCCGACTTGCCAAAATATCGCAACACGCTCTTCACGATCAACATTATTTTGGTCATTGTTTGATGACTGACGTTGCCACGATCCGCTTTACTTCAAGCAATGACAGTTTTCAAATGATCTGCGATTGGTGTTCAGCCAAATATATTTTTTCAGTACATACCAACAACATTGGCAACACTGCCTCTTATATTTCCAGGTCAATCTGGAAATATAAGAGGCAGGTGCAAAGATCGTTTTCTATGGTTTCTTTATTTTTCTCCATAAAATCTTCTTCCTTATTTATTATTTTACTGCAATCATTCTGAAGTTCATTTGGTTATTTTTTAAATCGTCAATAATAACATGTTGGAAAACTTCCGCATTCACCGATCATACCTATTATAGATCAAATGGCAAATCATTTGTGTATCGACAAAGAAAAATTAAATTGGTTTTGAGGCTGATGTCATTCATAACATTAGGGGCCAGTTTATTTGGAATTGTTATCGTATCTTACGACTTACAACACGCTGAAACCATTATTACCGATTTAATGTACGTTTAATTTTGACATCGACGAATTAGACTTGTATGTTGAAATCCATAGAATTAATTTGTTAATGTTATTTTATTATTAAGTTGGTCATTACTGGATATAGAACACATAAACAATATCGTACGTTACGCAGAGATATATGCACAGCACAGATAGATTTGTATGTGTACATATAAAGGAATATGTGTCTTACGGTACAGCTCTTATCAGCGACAGAGCTGGCTCATACTATAAACGTATATTCATTCTGAAACTTAATTCAACAGTTAAGTTTTCAATCTAATCTAATGAAATAGGACATTTTTTATGTTCTTCGTACTACACGGTGCACAGTTTTTTAATGTCTTTTTGTATTTAGATTGCCACTTATAGCCGTTTATCACGTTCATATGTAGGTAATCAGGCATAGGATTGAGTCGTATCTTGCGTGTCGCTGTAAGTTTCGTGGTAGCAGGCCTAGGGTCGGCGGTTCGCTATCATTCGGTCACCAGTGCTGTGCGTACAGCTCACCGCGAGCTACATGCGCTCGTACAAAATTCAAACGTTTTCTTGTTTCGCTAATTGAACAAACATGCCAGTTTATTTACAGTGACGTTGTGTGAACTTTATGAACGTAAATCGGTGGAAAACTGCCATTAATTTATACACAGGTGATTAAAACGTAAGGTACATACATATACAAGTACATATATAATTGTTAGTTGCATATAAGCACATGATAAATTCATATTATTTAAGTTTTAAAATTGTAATATTGCTATCTTTATTTAATCCAAAATCATGATTGATAGGTGGTACAGATTTAATTCTAGGATTGTTAGGTACAGATCATTGTTAGGTACAGTTACCTAGTGTTAAGCTTATACAGTTTTAACGGTCTTTTCATGCGCTGTGTTCACATTTTTTATGATGGCGTTGCGGCAACGACTTCAGTTGGCAAATTACCAAATCTACAGTTCATTTTTAAAACGCATTATATTTGCATCATTGTTTGTTTAGGCATTGAATTGATGCCATTGTAGATAAAGGTCGTCTACATTATAAGGAATAATGAAATAAATGAAAGATTAAAAATATTACAAAATAGGTACACGAAGTTTAAAGAAAACAATAAATAATACAGCAGTTTCTGTTTTTATCAACTAATTTGTTTAGTTGTTACAAATCAAGGTAAATGAATAGTTATATGATTAATTAATAAAATATGTAAATCTAAAAATATTTAGTACTCTTAATAACAAAGCCTGTTCCATTTACTGAATATTTGATGTTTTTATTCCAAACTTTATCGGCCTGCTGTCATGAGTTTAGTAAGTAATCTTTAGCATCTTAATTAAATCTATTGCTTTTCTTGTAAAATGCAGCTAGCATTTTATTAATTTAAGGCATAGATAATACAACTTACACAACACGCCTAGTTACAATCGTTGATATAAAGATACGGACCTACAACCAAATATTATTTAGAATAGTGTTGCTAATGACGTAATGTTGTTATGCTCATAATAATGGTGATATACAGCTCAGTTGAAGTGACCTCGACTCCTATTTCAGGGGCCAACAAATGATATGTAGGTACCACTGAAGTAATAGATAGTTTGGTTTTGATACCTTACATTAATTCATAATATTTTTTTGCCATAAAAATATAAATATTTCTAGTAACATAATCAAAATTTTGCTGCATTCACCATTTCCTTACATAAGTTAACCAAGTGCCACAATTCACTTCCACCCATTATCCCAGTTCATCTAGGTCCGGGTCTCCTCGTACATTTGCACCAGAACTGCGGGCGGTCTGTATATAATATTTTTTATTCTGTGCTGTATGCCCAGTCCAGTCTTTTTTTTTGTAAGGCACTTACTACCTAAGTAGGGTCAAAATTTCATTTTAAATATCATCAGAAGCGCAATCCGCAAAAGTAGTTTAAGAAATCATTACAAACCTGTTATTTTAGGCCCCTTAAGGCCATGCTTTTGGTGAGATCCATAAACAAACTGTTGTAGGTGTTTTATTATTGCAAGATTAGGTTCACCGTTCACTAGTTAGGTACGGTTTGACATTTGCGAGTTGCGACACACTATGATAATCACTAAATATTATCTCTTCTCTATATCTAACTAGTTATCATGTTGCTGTCCGTGTCCTCATCATTTTATCTACTTCTAAACTGTCGCAACGCAATCGTTTTTCTTTCAGTGTTAATTTTATTAGAATCATTAATGGCTTCGCCGTGAATGTCATGTTACTCTATAATTATTTTACTCCGTGGTATTTTTAAAACAGTTCCCTTCTAACTTCTGAGTTGGTACTTTACCTCTTCTTATCTAGAAATATATTTGTAAAAACATTTAAAATTATTTTTTAGATATCAGTTTGTTATGTTGTAATAGACAAGTAATCTTAAGTGATTTATATGCGAGCTCCTCTTTCTAAAGTTTTTTATTTAGATCACTGCAAATATAAGTACTAAAAATTTAATATACTTACATCAGTAAGAGACTAGTGTGTAGAATTATAGAGATAACAAAATGATTTTTGACATAATTTAATGAAATGCGCTGGCTATAAATACGCTATTAAAGTCGGATCAATGTAATTAATAAAAATCATCATCAAATTAATGTACTTACTGTTATACGCGTGTGTATGTAACTGTTGTAAACTTTTTGCACAAATTACGAATGTTTACCGCCAAACAAAAAAAAAATTACCGTGGTGGCATTTCCGTAGAAATGTCATCATCATCATCCATCGTGTAGGTTACATGTACGCCCTGGGTGTCAGAGTTGTTCGGAAACGCCTCTCGGCCTATGACGTGGTTCCTTTAACGACCACCAGGTGGCAGCCGAGACAAACATTTTTATCACACAATTAGGTGATTCAAGCCTGCAATTAATGTGCTAACCAAACTGGAAACAACTAAAGAAAGTATGCTACCCGTAGGATTCGAACCCACGACTACAGGACCACGGACGGAGGCAGTTAATAACCATAGGACGGTAATAAGGCATTATTTGATACATTGTCCAAACGGTGTCGCTTGCTTTGGTTTTGATAAGCAGTAGACCTCTTTAATCTGTTCTGTGAGTAGAGCATTCTAACGGGATTTGGTTAGTTTGATGACTTCATCTGTCAATCGGTGAACTAAGATATTCTCAAATAATAATCATTTTAACGTTTAATGACATAATGCCACCTAAATCTTAAAGTATTTTTTTATTAAAGCTTTTCCAATTATGAAATAATGAATATAATACAATATATTAATTTACCAATATTTAAAAGTGTTTAATTCTAATCTGAAGATTTATAGATAAAAATTTCGTCGTTAATGTTTTCGATAGGTTTAGTGGGTACCTAATTAAAAATACCTACCTATTTTTACGTACCTGTTCGTATCGGTAATGATGTCATCGTTCTTTTATTTATTTAGTCACGCTTCCGTTCCATATATTCGTATAATCTATGATGACCACAAGGGGGCCAAATTCAATGCCCGGTCAGGTCAGATTCGAAATGGTAATAAAAAAATTAAACCAATTACTCAACTATTATCAATTACTAAAAAAAATATTAAAGAAATACAGTTAGAATATTTCCGGGATACATATATCATACAGTCGTCGTGGTGCTGCTATTGCTTGAAGTACAACATTACTTGATGATATCATTCATAGGAACTGTTGAACCCGTTCTTTAGATGAAGACACAATCGATGCGCCACAAAAGCTGACCTCGCGCCTGTATTGTTAACCGGCATTGGACACGAGCCGCGAGAGCAGCTAAGGATCTGTATGCGAACTGCTTCAATCGCACTGTTGATCGTCGGCCATATTCGTGTAGGTCTACATCGCTAGTTTTTGAGTTTAGTAAACCTGTTTCGGCCATTAAGCCGATTATTCACACCTAACGGTAACTAATAAATACTGAATATGATAGAACGCCATACATTTAAATCTGAATTTTTAATTGGCGTTGCTTAGCAGTTTAGTTTACTTAATTGTATTGAATTACACTGCACATCACATTGGTAGGATCGCGTCATGAACTGAACGGCTTGGTACAAATACCGCCCACGGGCGCGCGGCCGCCGACTCGGCTCTACATCCGTCTACTTTGATTGATAAACCAATTGACATCATTGCCGTGGGAAATGTGGGACACTGCGCTTTTCGCTTGAACGAAACCCCGGAATACGCTTGTTATAGTCCTTTGATGTGCGGATATGTTCATCGTTTGCAATTTCAACGTCTCTTGTATTGATGTGGCTAGACATCAATGACCGGTTAAATTACCATTATATGTCATTTGAATTATCTTAAGGAAGGTCGACCAATTAAGACAATTATGCCTATTAATTGTCATGAAATCAGTTAAGCCGTAATCGTGATCGTGGGCGAAACTTATCCTTGATCTCAATACATTTGGCATAAATTTATGATCACAGGTTTATTCGTTATATTTTAAAAAGTGCATGACGTATTTTGTTTTTTTTTGATAATGACCTACAATTTTAGCTCCATAAATATTATATATTTTAAATTGTAGGATAAGCTTTAAAATTTACAGCGGGACAGTTTGAGGCGAGGGCTATTAACCCTCAGCCTTTTCGACAAATGCACAAGGGGCTCCCAGTTGGGACGACCCTCGGCCATGGGCTTTGCCTTTATCAAGCGAGCAATGCAGACTCGCGAGCGGTAGCAAACGCTCAATGCCATAAGGGCCGACACTATTGTGCCTAAGAATCTATCGGTGGCGTGAAGCGTCCTGGTACATTTCGGTACCTGGAAAACGAGCTACTGTTCCTACTACGTCGTACTCGCCGGCGAGTACGGTTGTATGTACCTATAGAAAATCCCGGACTCCGGCGAGTCTGGAGATTTTCGAAGGGTTTGTTGGCCACCGTGATGGGGTCGTCTGGGTCAGAGAGAACATTCCTCGGGCGTCTGTGCCGCAGGGGGGCATCTCTAATCGGGCTGTAGTCTGCTGCCTACACAACTAACGGGTTGGGATGGGAAGGGCAACTCTCAAAGTAACGTTGTGACGTTTCTTTGATGTAGCGCTTCAAGGACGGAAGTTCTGGGTCTCTGTGTAGGTCACGAGTGCGCAGTCCCGGGGGGTGATCCCGTGGCTCTGCGTGTGAACCTATTCTGTATTAATTGTAGCCTATTTAGGAGGGATGGGGCCGCGTGGGCGAAAATCACGCTGGCGTAAGTCATAACAGGTCTGATGCTTAGCTTGTAGAGAGTCAGCTTATTTCTAAGCGACATCTTTACGTTGCTGATCATAGGTGAGAGTCTGCCGAGATAGAAGGCTGCTCTATTGCGAACTTTTTGGATGTAGCGGTTACCTTAGTTCTTGTTCCTAGGGTCACGTCACCCAGTTATTTAAATTTAACATTCTACCCTTTTTATAGGTTTTTTGTCCACTTTGAAAACTAGATATTATTTGAAAACAAATTTTCATAATTTTCAACCCAGTTGGATGTAGAGTCTCTTACAAATTGGAGGTAAGGTCATCTTCTCCGTTATCCACCATAAATGGTAACGCGCCGCATCGATGAGTTATATTCTATGGTTGGTTACGTACAGTCGCGAGCATTAACATGTATATGTCGTGGCCAAATCGTAGAATTGATCATTTCATGATATGGTCGACCATTTCATGATCGACCGGCCAAAACAGAATCGACCATATCATTAAAACGTCAGCGTTTAATGATATGGTCGTCCACGTTTAAGTCCACGTTCCAGTAATAATTCGTATTTTTATACTCAAAACATAACTCTTAAATTAGGAAAGTTTTGTTTTTAGTTTAATATATATTGCTTAGTGCTTGACGATAATCAATTTATCCATAACTTTTAGTTTCACAATAATATTGTTCGATTTTTTACCAGCTGATACGATAATGCTCAAAAAAGGAGCAACATCAGCGCCTCTACTAGTTAAAAATTTAACAATTTTACGATATGATCACTTGGTTCTTGGCCAGATCATGATATGGTCGTGTATCCGTTGATAATATCATGGAATGTTGGAAGCTCAATGATTTGATCGATTCTGTGTATTTCATGATATGATCGACCACATCATGAAATTATCAATTTAACGACCTGGCCACGACATATACACATTGGTTCGTAAGTCATTAAAACAAGGTCTAAAATTTAATACAATTGTATAATGTTATAATGCTCGTGATTGTACTTATTTCGTATCATTTACAAATAAATTGTATAACTTAGTAATTCCAACGTAGTTGGTGTGCAATAGCTTTTACAATTTAGTTATTTATTCAATTGACCGTGTTAATACAAATTCTCTTAATGCCTTTTAATAACGCACTTTCATTCAAAGCCATTATTTATGTGATGTGGGACAACTGGAAAATCACAAAAAAAAAATTTTGGTCGATAATTATCAATACGATATCCCATAGTTAAGTGTTAGTGAGAACTTGCAGGCATAGTGTCGTCGTCGCCTTTGGGACTAGTGGGAGGTAGTCGGTGATGTAAGAGCCGCTGGCTCTGGCGGTGATGTCAGCGCGACCCACGCCTGTCCCCCCTTATTTTCCATACCGCAAAACTGTATGCCGCTAAAGCGAAGCCTTCCGCACCGCAAGCCTAGTTTTCTTTGAACAGCCGCTGAATATTTCGATGTTTTGCTCGTATTCCCGATGACTATTAATGAGGAAATTATGTAGGTTAAACAATAAATAATGATTTCTTATATTTTTGCGATTGTTACACATTAAATTATACTTACTTATTTATTTTACACCTAACGTTTGAAACACTTTACAGCGTTTATGGTCGCAGGTAGACAATTAACATTTGTCTGTTTGTAATAAGAATACAAAACTACTCTAACAATTAATAATTTCAATAGAGAGGTTGGAGGGCAGCCTGCCATCCATCCATTGGTCCATCCATCTTGCCATTGGCAGATACCACCAGCTTGATACCCGGTTCGCAATTTAATAAAATCTCAAACTCACAGAAGACTTAAAGACCCGATACTGTGAGCAAATACTGTGTGAATCGGAATAGTATTCAATAAAATTATAGTTCGTTCTTTAGTTTTTTAGTTTGAAATTTGAATTAATACGATTCAAAAGGTACCGTGCTACCTTTTTTTATATGTTTCAGTTCAGGTTTAAAACTTATTAACATTTAAATTATATGTTTATTCTACCATTGTTTTAATACTATTTTGAACGTAGTTGCATTCATGACGTGGTTTTAAGCCTCAGATTGTTTGTCGCAATGCAGTGAAGCGTATCTCACCAAGTAAAACACAAAAAATATAATTTTCTAAGGAAAAAGAGTAATAATTCCATTACCCTGCACCAAACCATAGACATGTATTTCTGATCATGAATAGTGATTCCATCCAACGTTTCAGTGACTTAATACTTAAATGATACCAAGCAGTTCATCCAGGTAGTGGCTGAATGTCAATTAGGTATTTTAATCACGATTGTTTGCGATGTGTTTTGAATAATAAATACCAGGATATGTATTAAATACTGTTACCTAGATGTTCTGGTGGTAAAATTTTTATAATTGTCTTTAAAATATATATCTATTTTTAGTAGTATATCGTCCAAATTAAACTTGTGTGTACTTATATGGCATGTACCTACCTATGCGTTTTATGTACCTGTGATTTTGAATATTACTAATTTAGTGAATATTGTACATATCTTTCGATATTAAATAGATGTTAGATATATATAAATACGCAAAATCAATGAGCAATGGATTCGGATCTCATTTACAAGATGCTGGAATTATCAATTTTGAAATACCTATTGATAAACATATTTTAAAAGATGAGTTATTAATATCTTGACAGTGAAGTGACACCATAAACATGGATTCGAATATACATTGTGTGCAGTGAGAAATTTGTGTAAACGAAGATGGAGGGGGCTATTCTGAGCACCCCGAGCAACAACAGATTCCGAACGCATCTTAAGAATGCTGCAAGTGCACTTTGTGCGAGGACTCTACCAAAACAACGGCGCACAGAGTCTGTCGCCGCAAGCACCGCTCGACACCACACATACCCACGGGCGACACCATCAAAACGGTCTCTGATCTCTTGTCAAAGAGAGCCACTTATTTGTGAACTCCAACATGTTGCCGAAGCAAAAGATGCTGCAGAAGTACCTAATAAAGCCAATGGCACTATCAAGGGATCTTTTTCAAGGTAAGATTTTGTCTATTTTGATTATGTTGCCCTACGTGTACTGTAAAAATTCGACTATGGACTCTGAAGTTTTGTTACTTGTATTTCTGTTTTTGTCTGCCGCCGCGCGCCGTGGAGATTTTGATTTAGTAGTTAGCATGCTCACTATTGTGCATAGTATCAAATAGCGATAGATAAAGATATTTGGGCTTTGTAAGATATTTGACTCACTACTTATTATTTTCTTATCGATTTGATATTGGTAACTAATGTCAACAAATTAATAACTTCATTCGAGTTTTCTGTATCAAGATGCAGCCGTCGTTATCCTCTGCTCTGAGTAAGTTCATTCGTCGTTAATTCGATGATACTTAACATAACTCATCCAAAGCAAAATTGAACTCTTTAAGGCATTTCGCAGGTATGGATAAAAAGCACACACAATATAGACATGAAACTACACGTTGAATCATTAATTGAAAATATTGTCAAACATAAAAAAAACTTGTAGTTCTGTGAACGGTAGACGTCGCCAACATTATCTAAATACGAAATTTTTTCATAAAACGCTACTACGAACTTCTCCATTTTTCCCTCATATTTGATATTTTTTCACAGGCTGAAATTACTACATAAATACAACTCTTCCCCCCTTTTCTTGGTTAAAAATTTTCCCCCAATCAAAAAAGCTCTTAAAAAGACAGGGAACGCCTGTGCCAAGTTTCGTAAGGATCCATTCGGAAATGTGATATCTAGCCCGAAACAAACATATTTCCCCACAAAAGCTAAATTGGCCATTCTGGAGTCTCAATGGAGGCTTAGTCAATAATGAGCATTATCTTTAATTAATTTGTCACTTATATGTATGGAGGTGGTTGAAATACTTCATAACAACAATTAATTAATTTAAAACTGTTAGTGGAATGCCGTCTTTCTATGAGCTCTACTAAGGGATATAATCATAGAAGATCTCTTTGACAGCGCCGTGAAAACAATATTTTCAATAACGATCTTCAGGAACACTTGAAAATATCATGAAAATTCTTGATAGTCAAAAATTTACATTAGTGGAATATCGTTATTTTACCTCACAGTGAGCTCTACCAAGGGATATAAGCATAGATATCTCTATGACTGCTCCGTGAAAACAAAACTTAAGCTTCCGTAGCAAGTTATTTTCAATATTTTTTATATTTAAATTCCATTTTCATTTAAGCTTGTGTATTTATGAATAAATATATAAAAAAAATGGAGATACTCAAAAAATCAAGTGTCGATACTTGTGCAAACTCATAACATTGCTTTGAAATTATTTATTTATAAGAGTAGGTATATAATAATGATTGTCGGTAAATCTTCCGCATCGCATGTACTGGTTGGGTCAACAACTCCAGCGAGCATGACATCATACCTGCTCAGGTCGTGGGTTAAGAGTGGTGTTTGACGCTAATTAAAGTTCAGATGCACTTTATTTATTGGTCTCGATCGACTCTCGTGCCACATTTTTATTTAAATCATTGAGTACGCTGCTACATTTACCCTTATGGTTCTTGTCCACACTATGCTATTTTCATTACAAATGCAGTAAAGTATTTATGAGTTCGTCATCAATTCACAATAGCTAGTTAATTATTAAAGATGTACATTTAATTTTTCAGAATATTGAGGATAAACTATACATTATTTTATGTAACTACTGGACTTTATGTGCCGTTTTATAAAATAACTAAAGGGTTCTAGTACAATTGAAACACGTGCTCTACTCAATAACAAAAAATTATATAAAACAGATGGCTACGGAAGAGGTTACAAGAAATACACCACACGCAAAGAGGACATGTACGTGTTTGCCTCAAATAGTGTAAAGTGAATGTAGCAAATGATCTAAATTTAAGTATTCTTTACAATAAACATACAAGTTGCATAGGTACAATACAACAAACGGGCCTCGTGTATGCGAATGAAACAAAAAATCATATCTCGCTCTTACCTACACCATGATGTCATGGTATATTTTTGTAGAGTCGGCTCGGCGTCAGCGGTATCAAGCATGTCAATAGTTTTTTCATTGTCGATATCATGTTAACGGTTTTAGACTTCGATAATCTGCAAGTTTTGATTTTAGTTGTGTACCATGCATCACAGTGTCTAAAATCTGTGTTCATTTATTTCGCGTATAAAATTCCCTAATTATTTATATTCTTCTGTATCAGATGATTCTTTTCTTACGGTCGGATAAAATCGCATTTTTGATCCGACATTATTCATCATCATGAACAGACCTCTACTGTAGGAACTCCAATTAAGGAAGTGTTTATTTTGTGCCTGGTCATAGTATTCGTGTCGTAGACCGGTAAGGATTATGTTAAGTATGAAAACTATGATGACTCGATTTACCAAACTTCCGGTTGTCACAGAAACTTCACAAAGCATAACCATTAACGAACCCGTTTTACTTGAATCACTGCCAAACTGATCTCATCAGTCATTCATCTAAAGATTAACAATATGTAGGAACCATGGCGCTGTCTCAACATTTTGAAATCCACCTTTTCTCGGAATATCAATAATGAACCAAAGGTTAGTCACTATACATATTTAAAGTTTCACGTGTAGGTCGATTGATCCCTATCTCAAATAATGAACTTGGTCAAACCAATGGAATGTTTATTTATTTGACTAAAGGCTGTGCTAAACAAGTATAGATTTTTGATTTGCCACTAGACCAATACTTGTCAATGAGAAAAGTGTTTTATTTTAATTCTTAGTTTTATAGAAAACTCGTCAGTTGACCAATCCTTTATATAGATACTAGCAGTTTCCCGCAGCTCCGCCTGCGTTAAAAAGTAGCCTATATTTAACCCCGGGTCTTCAACTTTCATACCAAATTTCATCAAAATCCGTTTAGCGGTTTGGCCGTCAAAGCGTAAGAGACAGACAGACAGACTTTCGCATTTATAATATTAAGTACTAGCTGACCAGGCAAACTTCGTACCGCCTCCAATAAAAGTCGCATGGTAATTATCATTCTTCTATCACCGCAACCCTCGCAATCGATTTGGAAATTTATCTGACATTGCAGTCTGTACGCTACGGTAACCGCTTACCATCAGAATGCCAAATACTCGTTTACCAACTAAATAGTTCTTGTAATGAAGTCGGTTTAAAATAAAACTGTTTTCATTTCCTTTGCAATTTCAACACAGTACAGAATAGACACTTTTCTAGTGTACCATTTTCAAACAATATTAACGATTGTAATACTTTGGAATAATAAATTGATCTCAAATTGACGGAGTCATGAATTCTCGTAATTGTACCAAACTAAAGTAAATACATCCGAATTAAGAACCTAACCATACATTTTAGAAAGTCGGTTGAAATATCTCTAATCAATTTATAAACACAGAGTTTGGCAACAATACATTTTTATTAATTCAGACTTGACGAAAGTACAACTTTAAATTCTTATAACCTTCGCACTTCTCGACATCGACAGGGAATTCATCCTCATTTATGTATATCATCCTAATGCAAAGGATTGCGTACAATAATGTACTCCTTATCACTGTTTTCCCGAGAGACTACAATATCGGGAAGTGTTGGTTGTCAATGCCAATTGTCAAACTTGACATTTAAAACCAAAGGAATAGTTTCTAAGGGAAAGCGAAATTGTTGTTTTTATTTTAATATATTCCAAGCATTTTGTTGATATTTACTCACCTTTCAAACCTTCCCTGGACTTCCACAAATAATTCAAAACCAAAAATAGCCAAATCGGTTCAGCCGTTCTAGAGTTTTAGCGGGACTAACGAACAGCAATTGATTTTTATATATATAGATGGATTATCTAAGGTTTCTTCATATTAATATTTGCTAACCCTTTAAACCACCACTGTCAGACTACAATGAATTTCTTTTGTTTGTAAATGGTGCAATAAAGTGTTTATTAATTCATTATTTGCATGTGCTGGAAGTTTTGTAAGAAATCTGTTGTTATCTTTTACAACATTTTAAATGTTTGTAAAAGTACCTTGAACACTTGAAATGCTAATCTTGTAATCAAAGAGAGTACGCGATGAAGTCGATATTGTGATAGGTTTTTTTTGTATTATGTTGTGATTGTGACAGGTAAAGTGTTGCGAAATGTAGTAATAGATTAGCTTTGATATCTCAGATAATAATGATGACATCATCGCCTTTGGCAGCCGGGACCAGCCGTGCGTTTTACGTTCCTTCCTAAGCACAGAATCATTATTATTTTCAGACAGACAGAATCAGGTGCAAAGTCCTAACCAATCTGGAAACAACTAAACAAAGTATGCTTCCCGTGGGAATCGAAACCACGACCTGGTTAAGACATCGCCTTAAGCACTGGACCATAGAAAAAAATTAAACGTTGGTAAATCATAAGTTTTATAAGTAAAACTTAATATACTTGGATACTGTCGTGCACATGTAATTCCAGTACAATTAAATATATTTTTGTTAGTAGTCATTTATGTTATGACTGTACTTTCTCGTATTCTATAGACCCAAAAACTAATCAATTGTGCCCACGAACGTATCTCAATATACAAAGGTAGCTTACGAGTCTGGAGTCTGTTAAATTGATAGATAGCTTTATTAGAATTCCGTAGTCCGTACTTCAAACGAAAAAAACGGAATCCTTGATTAGATCACGTTAGTACTTTGTTCTTCTCGTTTCTATCCATATTCTTTTCGATAGAAACGCGTTGGAACCATACACGTATCGTAGATGGAAGATCCATAACAGAGCTAGACCAGGAAACTATACTCGTAGTAGCATGTATAAGATTCTTGCCCATTGGCGCCCCGTCCTGTTATCGACGGTGTCATGAACTTGACTCAATAATGACCTGTCTTCTCTACTTGCGTCATCCATATATAGCTCTATATTTTACTGTGATCGTTGTTGAATAAATTAAATCACTCTTGTATTTATGTTTCTCAAATTGTATCAGTATTTGCTATAGTGCAGCGTACGTAAGTTTCCTGCTATTGCACGTAAAGAAAAATGAAAAAAAATATATAATAAAAACATGGCAATCGTTTTGTGCGCACCATTCATTTTATGTGTTTTACTCTTTGTTGATTCAGTGTTTGCCTTTGAATGTCACTGTGACTTTGGATCTGAAAATATTTGTAATAGGTAAGCTGTATTTCTTCAAAGTATTTTTTTAATACTCGAACTCTTTTGACTCTACAACTAGGTACATATTTAAATTTATCTCTGATCTACCTTTTCGCACTGTAATCCACTTGTAAATCTGTGAACTAAGTAAGCACGTGCCGTTGATTGGCTTGGCGTAAGACAGTAGTCGCTATATTGTTGCAGTAAATTTTTTATTTGTTTTTTTATTGATTCAACTTGATTCCTATTGTAATAATTAGGTTGTCTTCTTATTTTTGTTTTGATGTTTATTTGAAGAATAGAGACGATGATAAAAGTTAAAACCTACTGAGATAATGAACTGCAAAGAAGACGTCACGTGTAATTTTACAAGGGGACTCTTTAATTTGCTACTTATTGCGTTTATGTAAATAGTTCCCCAATGAAAGTTTGTATGGGTTCATCGATTATAACATAACTACCTAATTAGTAATTTTACATTTCCAAAATTGATTGTCACCGATTTTTAAATGGTTAAAAAAATCTGTGGAAAATTTAGAAGTGAAAATTTGAACAATGTATTTAAAAACTTATTTTGTATGCTATCATAAATTTAATGATAACACATTATTTTTCCAAGTTTTGCAGCTTGGAAACAACCCTATCGCATTCCCACTAACAACGCGCGGTAATTTCTTTACAAAGATAAGAGCTAGTTGGTTTCACGTGGGAATGTACTCATTCAGCACCATAGAGTTCGCATAAGTAATCCGAATCCGACGCCTTAGTGAACTAAAAACACTCTGATGCAATGTAAGATATTTAGTCTACTCGTACATAATAATGAACAGCAGCTTTGCATTCTAGTAATTAGTGAGCCTTCTCCGGAAATACATGGCGACAAATACCCGGTGACTCGGCAGACGAGAGCCCGTGAAACCAACCTATAAAAGGCCAGCACGATTTCAAATCTGGAACTACCACCAGATTGACAAGGCTTTTGCATAATATGATAGATTGATTCTTAAGGGAACCCATTGTGAGTATAGGCGATACCGCGGGGAGCCATCATATGGGTACATCGTAATCTTTCTAAATGAACTGAATGGGGAATTAAAAAAAAATGATACAATACTCATTTTGGCTTGTCCTTCAACTTTTTTGTTTAAATTATTATATTTATTTAACATTGATTTACTACATACATATAATAATGAACAATCACCTTTTAGGCTTCCTTTCCATTTGAAATTGGATCCATTTTAACTAAAATTAAAATTTCATTAATGTTTTATTAAAACAGACCCCTTGATTTTGGTATGTCCCCAGTGTCATGTAAAAACTTTGTTGAATTTACAAAAAAATAAATATTGAATAACCTTAATATATTTTAATGTATAATATATATAGAAAAATAAATGTGATCGCTTTAAATCAAAAAAGTTTATTGTCCCCGATATAACAACCGGACATGTCAGTTTTGTTCCATCAAATTCTTAATAAAGAATTCTACCAATTACAAATGGCAACATTGGCGTTGTTTTTAAGGGCCCTTTTGAAATTTTAACGTCCATATCATCTGGTCACCGGTGAAAGCATTAGGTGTGCGACCGGCTCGTCCAGAAGAAAAATTGATTGTCAGGTTTGTGATAATGCAATTTGTAACTGTTCCATCTACATTTGATTGTACGTATTTTAAAGAAATACCAAGCTTTAAATGTTTAAAATGGTGTATATAATTTAGCCTAAGCTAAGAAACTAAACCGATATTATATATTTTTTTAAATTTGCGATAGACAAATATGTTACTTCGGTTTTGTTACGGTAACATATAGACTGACCGACAATGTTACAAAACTGACGGCATAAAGTTAACTAACTAAAGTAACTGTCCCACAAAATATTAAGGAGTTTTAGGGATTTTATCCTATAATTTCTAAAAAATCTAATATTCTTGTTTTTGTTTCAAAATAATTTATATTTTGTTTTTTCTCACTGTGGTCTTAGTATATTTTTGCTCATTTTACATTGTTAGCATAAAGATATGACTTTTTTTGGAACCAGTCGTAACAAACCTGACAGACAAACGTATTTTTGAAACTGTTGAAATATTTTATGTTTTTTCTTTTGATTTTTTAAGTAATATTAGGGAGTGTATTTACCAATAAATAAGTAAAAACGTTGAATTTAGCAGCAGTTTTATTTATATTAAATATGAAACATGGTAACGAAACGTACACAAATTTGATACTTACCCTCATATTTTTATGTTTTTTACCTATAAATAGTGTCCTAAATGATAAAAAAAAAATTAAATAAATTAGAATAAATATCTTTAGAATTAATTTCATTTAAATACCCCTGCAATAAAGTTACATTTTCAATTTATCCATTGTACTATTTTTTTTTTAATCCGGATACATGCCTAAAGTGCAGACGTTTTACTTTTTACTAGCTGTTGCCTGCTCCTTCCGCCGCGTCGCCGCTATATTATACTGTTAAATATAACGGCAGAAAGTGACAGTATGTCCTTCATGGGGGCTTAAACACAGAATAGTAGTGTTATACCTTGTTGTCAAGGTCTGGTTTGTACCAGTTATTATGAAAATCACAAATTTTGGAAAAGAATATACACCGCCGATACTGCTCTTCGCAACTTCCCGCCAAAAGTCCGATCATTTTTATCAAGTGATTGTTTATCTACCGTTTTTATATAAAATCACAAATTTTATAAACGTACTACTTGCTCAAATAATATTTTTTAGAATGTTAGTTTAACATTTGCAATATTTGATAAAGAATACATTTGTAAAATCTGTGTTTTGTCAAATGTTTACTTTTAAAGTAATATGTTTGGAAAATGTGAGGTTTATGAAATTATTGGTTTTTCTATAGTTATTTTTAAAATGATCATTTTTCTATCGTTTTTTGTCAAACATTAGGGTACCATATTTCGCTGATTCTAGATCTCTCTCGAAATTGTTTATTTGGATGATGATAAAGATACTGTTGTTTATATTATGTAGGACTTTTTCTACGTAGCATGAGATACGTCATCACTCACTCGATTAGACGTTAGGCGCCTATATCTAACAATATTTATAGGGCTGCACTATCATTCTTTTTCAGTTAACGCATTATATGATTCGTGAGTGTTTGCCTTGTGCCTTGTGTGTACAAAAAGTATTTTTTGTGTTTTGTCGTTATGTGAGTTTGATCGCTTATAATATACTTAGGTATTATTGATAAAAAAGGTATTTCGGTTTGATCATTTTTAATATTTTCGTTCTCTCTTCCAAATTTGTAAAATATATCCAACACAATATAAAGTTAATTCCTCCATAGAAATTTAGAACTAGTTCGAGCAAAAGCGGACTCTACAAGATAATTTTTAAAATTTAAATAAACAAGATTGTAGCGCGGGGTGAATTAATAAACGAAACAATTAGATATAGAAACAAATGTATATCTGTAATAGCGGTTGAAATCACTGTGAATGATGTGTGTGAGTAATGAAGTGTTTTAGTGAAGAGTACAAGGATTAAAAAAGTATCTTTTGCTTCAGGGAGTTGGCGAATGCCTGGGGTTGTCGAGTGGGCCCGCCCGATCAGCCGGCGCCCGCCGACAGAGTTCAAAACCTCTTCAACGACATCGAACTATACCCAACTAAAACCCAGGGTAAGTCTTTATCTTGTTCAACAATGAAAATCTTTTGATATGTTTTTATTAAACTTTTATTTCACTTTCTTAAATTTATGTTGTCCTGGTAGTAGTATCTTCGCTGCGATAAGGATTTTGATATGTGTTGCAATTTAGCTAAGGCTGACTTTTAGTTAGACGAATGACTGAAGGCGTGTGAATGCCGGCTGTTTCGTCATCACTGACTGAATCAACAAGTGTCAATATACCATAAAGTTACCAGTTCCGCATATTGCAACAAATGACTTTCATCGAAACGATGACTTATTGCAGTAATCATAATATATATAAATAAAATTGTATTTTATTTATCAATTTATCTATCTACAAATAAGCGTAAGCCACTACAAATTTGTACTTCCAATTCAAGGCTCTCATTATCTGTGATCATTAAAGCTGATTGCCTGAATGAGCTTTACGAGTGTTGAACGAACGGTTGATGACTAATATACCTGTGTTAATGTGTAATGCCAAGAAATAAATAAATGTACGACTTTTACGTTGGTTTTATAAAAAGCCAAGTAACAACGGCATCTAATTTGGTTATCACTGTTTTTTCATACAGTTTAATCGGGAAACTACCGGTTTTCAATCTCGAAGACCATTGATAATATTAATATGTTCGCTTTCGTAAAATTAAAGCGATTGTATGTACATAAAAGATGTCATTGTAATATGTATTTACTGATATATTACATGTAAACTAACTGTGATTAGGGTTTTCTGCATATTCTCTCTGATACAATCCAGCCATATCTTTTTTGGTCTTCCACTATTTTTTCTCCCACCACCTTCTAACTTAGCATGTAATGTGTTAAATGATACATTGCTTATTTATGATTATAATCATCATCTTTACTTTACTTCTTTTACCTTGACCTCCTAACGAAATCTTATCATGTGCTATTTCTATGATAAAAGATATCATTGCATTGCTCGCCTTAAACATTTTAATTAGTATTTATGTCTCCAGCCATCTGTTGTATGTTTGCTTCGCGTAGGTCTTTGTATTCGCGTGCGGCGATTGTATCTCAAAGTAGTAGTACGTGTATGATCACTACTTGTCAGTGTAAAACAATTTACGTTCGTATAGTACGTAGGGTTACGTCCTTTTGGCTTCTTTTATTGACCATAAATCGCGCAGTTGCACTCTAGGCACCTATGATATATCATATTCTTAATAACTGCCCAAGATACCATTAAACGTCCTTTACGATATGGCATTGTTCTGTTAATTTAAGTACGTGTGAAAGAAATAATGAATGTTAAGGATCTGGTATCGAATTAAAAATAAAGGGGACACAAAATTTTGTAGGAGGTCAAAAAATCATCGTAAGTTGACTTCGTATACTGACAGACTTAAACACTTTAACATACCCTCTTTAGAAACTCGTCGTAGCTGCAGTGATCTCATTTGTTTACATAAAATTGTTAATTCTCTAATTGATGCCCCTCCACTATTATCTCTCATTTGTTTCAATACTAGATTCAGACCACGTAATCCCACTCATAAGTTGTTTGTTCTTCAGGTTTATAAAAATAACACTTCTTATTATAGTCCTGTTGTTCGAATGTGCAGAGCTTACAACAGTCTAGTTATCAACCACAAGTCCACTGATATTCTTGGAGACATTTTGTCCTCTTTCAAAAACAAAATTCGGAAAATATTAGATATCTGAACTAATATTATTTTTTAATCTCTCGATTGTCCTTGTTAAAGAGTCATAATTTCTTTTTTATAAATTGTAAATGTTGAATTTAATATCCTCTCTAGTTTTGAGGGTATTTGGCTGCTATTATACTTTTCTATATTATACAGATTAGTACACTATTTAGCTCTCATTTAACTGTTTTCATAATTTGAACTAGCTGTATACACATGTGTTGAGTTGTTGCCTAGATTTATATTTAGTCATAGAAATATTGTTAACTTAAGGTGACAATTTGTTATGTGTATCATAATAAATAAAAATAAAAAAAAAAATACACCGGGCAACTTTTGTTGGTTTAAATTGTCCAACAGATTTATCGATAATTTTATTCACGCTAAAGGTATTTAAATATAAAATAAATATTTTCAATAATAACGTGTGTAAAGAATAAAGTAGTACATTACAATTATTTAAAGCTGTCGATGACAATTCCTTTGTGAGAAATGTTTTTTCGTGATTTACTAATGGGATTCTGATTCAGTCAGCTTGCTGTTTTTTACAGGATGAAAGATACCCCCTATGTTCATTTCAGTATTCTTAAACATTTAGATATTGTGCATACGAATTTAAATGGAGATTTGTTTAGTAGATAAAGAGTGATGATGTAACAAAAATAAAATAAAACTATCGGGGGTTGTTAAAAACGTCGGTTATCTACTAGATGAGAAGTGAAAAGCAATTTCCAGCTCAATTTTGAGTTGCTGGGGAGCGAAAATTAAATAATTTTACATAATTATTACGTAAGAGTTCAATATAGTGTGTTCTATATTTATTGTTCAGTAGTTTTCTGTCATCTACACCAGACATACAGACGCCATCATTCTATTGTTGACTTCCACTTGAACTCATTTCGGTCTAAAACTTACGTTGTCTCTGTGATTACACATAAATATAATTTTTGACAGACTTTTTAAGAGGTTTCAACTCATAGAGAACTCTGTTTATGCATAGTTAGTTAATCTATTTATTGCGATTGACTTCCAGAATTTTTATTACCATACTATTAGTTTATTTTAAAATGTCATGCGTTTATTTGTGCGTCCACTAGATATCCGTAAATGGCTGTTTTTGCGCCAGGTGTTGCGCATGGCTTCAGTGATCTCACCGCTTGCTCACGAAGGAGCGATGACCAACCGTTGTTGAGTTCATGATCACATGTTGCACAGCCTGCCCTCAGCATGCTTGCAAACGTGTTGGATCTAAGCCATGTCATTATACGCACATTACACCAGATACTTTGGTTGTGAAGTAAGTAGTACCTACTATTAATTGTTCTGTGGTAAAGTCGCATGTTTACTTTTAGATAGATAGACAAATGCGACTTCTAAATAAATCTATTTTAGACAATTAGTATGTGATATAGTCACAGAATAGGTGTTATATTACGTAGCATCTGGGCGTAGCATCTGAAAAAAATAATTTATAATTAAAATTACGCTTTTTCTTTAAACTATTCTGCTCCTTTTTCCTACAGAGTGTATTTTGTGTGGCTCCGAAAATGTACAACAAATTACCACAGGACATTACTGAAATCGGGGATATAAATAGCTTTAAAGAAAAAATATTTAAATGGTTGTTTGAAAAAGCATACTACAGTGTAAAAGAGTTCCTTTCTGACAAGTTCCAAAATGCTGTCCAATAGGACAAACATGTTGCATGCCGTACGGCTGTTTGTGGTCTAGATCTTGCAATTGCTATATGAATACATAACATCATTGTACACCCATAATACGCAATAAAGTTGATTGATTGTAATTTTATGTTTTAAATATTTAGTAAGTCGTTGCATAGACTTAACATTTTTCTATATTAAAATATATAGATAAAAGATAAAGATAAAAAGCCTTTATTGTTTGAATTTAGGTACAAGTAAGATGTCAATAAAAATAAAAATAATCTCCAAATTCTGCCATTCCAGGCGTACAATATATTATGAGTCCAATGAATGGAAGCGAATCCCCGTGCGAAAGCTATATTTATTTATATTCCAAAAACACAAAATATACTGTCAATATTATAAGATATCTCTATTATCATAATAGTCTAAGATGAGGGATCTTAGACTATACACGATTCAACGAGCTGGTAAATGGATGAAAAGTATTTTATATTAAATTAAATACGTCAATAAATATATTGCAAATAGGTTGTCTAAAAAATTTCAGTCCATAATTATGATTAATTAACAATTTTTTTTTTCAACGGTTTGGTTAATAGATAAATTACATATCAATCGAAAGTATGAAGCCCATCGAATATAGATATACAAACGTGAGGTTGCATTGATTTGCACATCTCGTATTAATTTGTTCAAATAAGTTGACGAAATAAATGAATACACCACTTTTCTTAGGTATCAGTTACTAGGCTCTCTGTTTTATCAAGTAAGTAAAACATTAATATATTTTACTTAAGTGTTTTTCTTTTGTTGTAGTTTTCGAAATGTTGGTGTGCGCTCGGCAGTGCACGCGACGCAAGTCTCTCACGCTCACATTTGGCGAGTTTTGCATCTTTGCCACCGAGTTACGGCGGTGCTCCAGGCAGACCCGGCAGTAAGTACTACACCCACAGAAGTGCCAAAGTTAAGCCTCGCCATAGTCGCCATATTAAGTTAAGACTCGAGAGGCTCAACTGGCCTGCTTATGGCACTTCTACGTATTGCTATTTATGTGTTACTACCCTTTTCATGTAGTTGTTATTGTTGCAAGCATACCCATAATGATGATTGACTTCGTAACTCGCACGATATGTATGAATGAAATATCGTCATCGTATGAATGAAATATATGTGTTTATTCTTTATTTCACATTCACATAGGAGTACTGAGAGGGACATAACATAATAAGGGTACTTTTCATCCCTGAAAAAGTTGTTTCGTACTCGGCTTTGCGCGGTAAAATCATACCATACGAGTAAATAATAACTACTGCGCGCACGAAGGCTTGAGTACCATTACCTATAAAACCGCAAAAAAATTCTTATCAATGGTATAGGAGCCCACTTTAATATTTATTTTATTCTGTTTCTAGTACTTATTTTTTGTTGTAGTTGTAACATAAATAGGTACATCATTTATGATAGTTTCAACTGTCTAACTATCCACGGTTCATGCCCAGTGACAGATAGACGAACGGACAGCGAAGTCTTAGTAATAGCACAGATTACAGAATATATGCTTTATGTATAAAAATTCAACCGTCATATAATAGATTGAAACGCGGCAACTTTCCTGGGCACTCTCATACAAAGTGATTGTGACGCCATCTATCAAAAACATGTGAAGTTATAATTTAAGATTTAAAAAACAACAACAAGATTTAATTACAGCACATAATCAACTAACAATAAGCGAGTTCAGTACTTACTTAAAAAAGTATAAAGATTTTTCTATTTGAAGCGTATAATTGCTTACATCAAACAGGGGAACTTATTCTTTTTTTAAGACTAAAATGGGAGCCCATTTTACCCTCTTTAAATTAATAATATATTTATGCATATGCTGTCAGGAAAATCAGACAAGCAACAGATGTGGCAACTGCTAAGCTAGTCTACTTTAGTTACTTTCATAGCTTAATGTCCTAGATTACTGCTTTGGGGAAGGGCAAGTGACATACAGACAATATTTATCTTACAAAAGCGAGCAGTTCGTGCCATCTATGGTTTAGCTCCAAGGGAATCTCTTAGGGAGTTGTTTAAAGCAATTAGTGAATTTTAGTCGTTTTGGACCCATCGTCCAGTGACTCCATTCATGAAACCGAACAAATTTCCCCAAGGAATATAGCTCGAAACATGAAAAACAAATTTGGACTTCCCATAGTAAGTTAGGTCACGTGATGAGACATTTTGTATGGGAGGTCCAAAAATTTACTCAATAATTCGACCCATGTATCTTGGAGAAAGTTGTTTTGTTGCGTGAATGGAGTCACTGGACGATGGGTCCAAAACGACTAAAATTTCACGGTGTATATTTTAAGTTATCATGTATACGAGGAAAAATATTGCTACTTTTAGAAAGAACTCGGATATAACTGATAGACACCTTTGCACAATAAAGATAAATTATTTTTACCTTCTTATAAACTGTGTAGGGTTAAAGACTCATTTGTGGGGAACGGTTACGCTTCTACAAATAAGCTTCCTGAATCAATCACTAGTTTGCCTGATGGACAGTTTAACGCCCATGTTTAAAGATCTACTTTGTAAAAAGGCTTATTATAGTACTGGTGATTTTCTTAATAACAGGAATGTTATTTTATTAGATTAGAAATAAAAAGCTAGACTGAAAGACTAACAAATGTAGTAATGTAATGTTAACAAGAGTAGGAGATAAGAGAAGCAGCTTTGAGACTGATTGAGGATAGAAGGGGAAACATGTTAGGGCATTTGATACAACACTATGACTTCTTGAAAAAAACATCCGCGAGGAAAAGATAAAGGGAGGTAGACCAAGGCATAGCTACACCAAGCAAAGAAAGGAGAAAGTAAACGTCGTGTCGTGTCGTATCAAAAACTAAAGTATCTCTGTTATAATAGAGACGAATGGAAAAAACTCTACTGACAACTGAGCCAGGTCTTAAATTTATGATGATGTTGGTATTTTAGGTTCGTAAGTTACAATGTTATGGATTATATATATATGCTCTTGGAAGTACATACCACTTCGCAGTAAACTGCGAACGATATAAATATCTGCTCTGTGTGTGTGATTTTAATTTCTAAAATGGATCCCATTTGTTTCTTAACTTCTTTATCATATTAGGCATCGCTATTTCGAATATGTAGGTGCTGCGCATCGTCGGTTCGTGACGTGACCGCAATCACGATTATTTGATAATCCAGGAAGCCATAGTAATGAATCCATGCGTGTTTAATCACCATTGATCTTAAAATAAGATATTGTGTACATACAGTTACTCAGTTATAAACACACAGACGCTGATGCCCATGAGTTTTGCCTGATCTTTTGAGATATCATTACGCGCAGATTATAATAAAATTAAGGAATGTCCTGGGTTAAAAGTAGAGTATTATTGACTTTCATTTAACTAAAAAAAATCGATGTTATAAATTTTACAATTCCTACGGACTGGACATACACTGATTGTAATTCTTAACAAGTTAGTTACAAAATCGGAGTTCTTTCATAAGTACCCAGTATCAGTTTATGATACTTATATTGTTGATTTTGCTAGAATAACTATCAGAATCTTATTTTTCACTAGATCACATTTTTACGAAACTCGCATGGTTTTGATAGATTTATTTTTAATCCTTTAGCTCCGGAGGGCACAATATAAGTCTAGCATTGCCACTCGGGGTAACAAATGCGAATTGCCTTCCCAGATATATGAACTATATTTATACTTAGTATGAATTACTAAGACAGGAAAATTTTTCATCACCCGGATGATACTATACTAGTTATACTATTAGATAATAGTTCATACTAGTATAATAAAGCTGTACAATTCATAATCCGTTGCAATCCAATTCTCCCGAGTGCAGGATAAATTTGTCGATGACGTAAAAAATGTGTAGCCGCCGCGCCGCCACCGGTGTGCGGTCTTGAAGCGAGGACTCCTGCTGCCGCTACCGCTGGCGCGTGCATTGACCCTTGAATGCCACACAATGAGATATTTGTCATGCACTGAATCATCTATGTAATGAAGTGCACTCAAAATATCAAACATACAATAATATTGTCAATCGATTATGCACATACATATTAACAGAAATCTTTTTTTACAGGACACCTAGCAAACTAGATTCACCAGTGTGGAACGCGGACAAAGATCTGCGAGAGAAGGACAACATTTGTAAGCCCATAAACGGTGAGAATTCAAGTTTAACTAAGTACATACTACATTTACTATTAATTTTCTCTTGTAATATCTTTGACCTTCACGTTTGCGATGCGCAAATGCGGGAGTTATAAATATTTCATTGCCTCGAAGGAAGAGACGTAGTACAGACGCATTGTAGTACATTTATGTCGTCAACTTCCGCGTAAAGTTTTTTGTGTTTTCTTCAGTTGGTCCGCAAACTAAATTGCCATATACTTGTTGACTACGTTGCGGAAGGTCGATGTAGACGGGTCGTCCCGCGATTTATCGTGACTAAACTTTCCGCACGGTACCAATCCAGAAATACACAGCGGTAGTCCCTGCTTTGTGCTCATATTTATTAAATTGAATCTGCGTCGCCTAGGCGTCTTACCATCGTCTACAATTATCATATATGAGATGTTCCTTCTCATTGTCCTGTGCTTTTGTGTGGTTTACTTTTTTACTAGTTCATGTTTATCAAATCAGCGGCATAAACAACTGGTTCTATAAATATTAAAAGGTTTAATTTTTTATTCAAAACTAAATTCAATAAAACAGGAAGCCGTGTGCCAGTATTTCAAAGTTACAATAACCAATGAAATGATCTTTGGCAAAGGTTCACGGAAACCAAATGTAAGGTTGGAATTGGCAATGATAATTTCCTTCTTGCGTGAAGACTCCTTAGTTCAATAGACGAATTGTCGTCAGTCGATCAATCGAGCGGTCGGCTATTTATCATCCCAAGCTTGTTTATTAATTACGAATTACGATCCAAGATGTGCCATCACGTGCCGTGCCACGACTAGCGGGCCTGGTGTAGTGCATTGCAGGGTTGCATGTCATCGCCCGATTCGTACTTACCTACTTATTTAATTGTTTTTCACTGGTATATACAATGACTATATCACAAAACATGTATCTTGGCCATGAATAGGACTATCTGTATCAGAGTGTGGGCAACATTTACGTCAATCGCGAATTGCATTTAAGACTTACAGGCTATACTAGTTACATATAGGATATTATCAATGAACGTACGTACACCTATGCACGCGAATCTCGAGTAGAAGAAGCTGTATTCAATCAAACATACATGTCGTAGTTATGGTATTGCCTGCCCATAGATTATGTTTGCTACGCTACGGCCAATACCACATGCTGTCGGATGTTATGCGTGGATACCAAATAAGTATGTATGTTATCCTTATATCAAATCTGTAATCGTGGGATTTATTATCATCTTCAATATCGGCCTGTCATGTTATGATTCAGTTTGAGATTAGACCATTCCAATTGTCCCAATGGAAAATGAATAAACCAATAGTAGTTTTGCGGCACCAGCCAGTCTAATATTTACTACCCAAATCGATTCGGCTCGCGTGGGCAACATACCTCTTGTAATGAAGTTAGTTTGATAAGTAAACAACAACCGTCCTTCTAGCTTCTTCCGGCTAAACTGTAAACGGAGCACGGAAGTAATCGTGATGCGCTTCAGAATATATTCTTCCTGGTATATGATTTTCTTTAAAAATCTAATTTATTTTACTGTTTCATCTCAATTTCCTTTTGTGTCTGTTTAATAAAGTCCTGAGCGTAACGCATCATACCTATATTGAATTATGAAGTGGTCTAGTGTTTAGTTGTGATGTTGGGGAATGACTATCGTTCTAGTTTGATCACCAAAGAATTCAAAATATAATAAAATTTGTCTACAATATCTGTCGATTGTAAGAAGGTATATATTTTTTACGAATTACTTTTATGGTAGACTCGAAGCTATCACTATGCTAGTATAGCATTTTACAGAATAGTATTATATAATCAGTGATAGCATTATGCTATATTCTCATCCTCCTGACCCATTAGGAAGTTTGGTTAATTTTCAGAACCAAAGATGAATATTTAATTTAAAATGCGGCATTGGCTAGTATTTGGATGTGTAGTGTTGCGCGCCAGTCAGTTGGCCGCCAACCGTCCGACGGTGGACTGCGTGCAGAGCCGCGTTCGCTGGCTGCACGAACACGCACTACACAAGCACAGCCATGCCGCCGACTACTATGATAGTGCCCTGTGCGTTTTTGAATCTCGTAAATATTCAGTTCCTATTATTTAAAGTGCGCTCTAAAAATACATGAAATTTACGTGCTGCTTCATATGGAAAATGTCTAAATATTGAAGAAATATTCTATCATATACACCCACGTACAATAAATAGTGCGTTGTATCTCATGAAAAGAAGCAAAAACGTGTGTAGGTGCTGCTAGTTGGCAAAAGTCCTGTGTTGTAAAGTTCATGGAAGAGTTGTGTCGACTGTCGACCCAGGAACATGATGTTTGGATACAATCTGCGCGGACAGAGGAAAGGGATGTTGTGCGCGTTTGTTGACCAGCCATTGTGTTTACGTTGTTGTTTTGGCATTGGATGAGGATCCGGAATTGGATTGACGTGTCGTTGGCTACGTTATGTGGTGTATGAATGAATATTTCAGTGGTTTTGCTTAAATTTTTCAATTTATTAATTAACGAGTGTAATGTATATGTATACAGACAGGTGAATATTACGAACTATGTCGTCCTTTCTATAATCGTTATATTTGGCATTTTTCTGGCTGACCACTGACAACTGTTTATCACTGTATATGTATAATCATTAATCGATAAGTGGGTGTTTGAATGTACACGGAGTACTGCTGACATATTGCAGCCTACGCATTCGATACCCATCAATCATACCTACAGCTGGTTGAACGAACCGAACGGAATAGTCATTTGGGTTACCGTAACGCTTTCTAATCCAAGGTGTTATTAGTCATGTCTAAGAATAGTACTAAATTTGTTTCAATATTGCTTGTTAGGTTTATTACTTTATGTTCATAAATGAAAACTTATATATACCTGTCTTGGGTTGTTTAATACTCAACGATCTAAACTACTACTACTAATCCCAAAGCAGACATTATCCAATTACTGTCTAAGTACTGTGGTTTGACCGCACGCACTATTGCGTGCCGGACCGTAGTACAATTGTCAACAATTAACTGTTCTTCTTTCGCATGCCTCAATTTCATCAGAGAAATAGGGTCAGCTGTAAATAGTGAACTTCGACATCGACAAGTACGACTGAGTATGAAGTCATGTTCCGTGCCTTTAGGCTCCCCTATTTGTTATTCAATGAACAAAATGTCAGAATACTTATAAGTTTCGTTTCTACTTCGATGCTGATTTACAACTAATTGAATGGGAATTATTATTTATTCCAGTCCACTGTTCATTTTGACGTCGACTTCAGTTAAGTAACTGTAAGAATTGTTGTATAAATGTGAAGCAGTTTTAACTGCTTTTATTTTTATGTTGTCATTTAAGTTAACAAACCTACCTACGAACGTATCAATCAATTTTTATAAGATATTTAGAATAACTAATGGAGTCGATAAAAAATTACATAATATAGCGATTAGATCGGATTATAAGTTAAAAAAAAAAATCAATGTATTCAATTAATGTTATTTATCGACTACACACATTCTTGGTTATGTTTATAAATTAGAAATTCAATGAATTCAAATAAGCACTGACTTTAAAGAACTACTAGACGGTAGTCTCGCATACATCACGAATGAAGTATCCAAAACTCTGGTCCTTTCGTTTGTCACATACGAATTTCACTCACACAATATATCAATTCTGTGACACGGCGACCAAATCACCGTTAGACCATTTTTTCAGCCTAGTATGAATTTACCCTTAGAGAAATGTGCTGACAGCTTTGTGCAAATTTTATATGTATACATTTTTATAAGTATCTATATCTAATAACAGGTACAGTTACTTACTATAAAAAATCCCCTAGTCAAATGTAAATTTCATCAAATAAACATATAATATATATATATTTAATTTGTTCAAATAACTTTGGTAAGGTGTGACTTATATTCGTCGAGCTGGTTAAATGCTATGTCGGCGTCTACTACCAGACCCTCTAAATGTCAGAACTCAAACCTCGTTAATGCAAGGGCACTTAAAGCTCAAGCTATAATACTAAATCTATGAACTCAAGTTCAACTTCAATTTTATTCACGAAGATTGATGACAGTACACATATTTGTTCACTAGCAGTTTTAGTTAGGTTTCATTAAAACAAATCAAGGTCTAAATCTACTCGATTTTTCTATTTGGATTGAACAGCCTCGTTTCATCACTAGTTAGCTCTTCATTTCTTAAGATTATTTCCATGGTCTCAAAAGACAATTGACATACATGTGGTGTATTGTTTTATATCAAATGTAAATATCGCATATAAGTAGCCAAGACTGCATAATGGCTCCGATTTGTTATACTTAATATTCAACTACATTTATTACGACAAAAAAATCTAGGATAAGGATCCAAATACATATTTTTTGAAAAGATTATTTTCTCTTCTTCTCTGACTTGTCTACTGTGATACTCACTCAATGATTTAGCTAAAATGTATAAACACATCCATACTGAAACCTGAAAGATGCAAGCATCCAATTCGAAGTTATTTATTTTTTCTTTTCTTTCTCGGTCAGAACTTTAAACAAGCTTATATCTCATTCCAGATGTTGTACTTACTTACTTACTTTATTTTTCCATGGACGTATTGTCTGATTAATAATGTTACATAGGTAGCGAGGCGTCGCCGCCGCCATGCGAGGTGTTCCTGGGTGGTTCCTGCAATCCTACCACGTGGAGGTCCGACATAGCAATACCAATGCTCAAGACGATGGGTATCACATACTTCAATCCGGTGAGTTGATACAACAAGCATCGAATCTACTGCCTTTTCCTATGGAAATATCTATCGTATTATAACAAATAACCTGTTAACTGATAACACGTTACCGGTGCCGGTGGCACGCCCCAATCGATAGCCAAATAACTACTGATCATGATCAATTCTCCCTGCACTAGACCAAGTTTATGTATGTAACAGCAGCTTAAAAAATAAAAATTTTGGCGAATCTACTATTGGACATTTTGTACAGTCCACTACCTTTTCCTGTTTTTTTTCGTCCGCTGAGTCATGATCATGACAATCATTTTCAAAGGGCCGACCTACGCCAAGTCGCCGAGTGATTCCAGGTTCGATTTACTTTCGGCCCAGATATTCAGCTGGATGCCAGCGTTTAATGAATTGCTACGGCCTAAACTTGGCTGGCTAACTGAGACATATCCTTATGATTACCTTATTTAATGACATTAGTATGCGTTGAACTCTTCCGTCTTAGCGACTATAAGTAGACGCTGACGCATGTTTAATGGAAATCTCTCAGTTTCTTATAACATATACATGAAATCCTTTATATCCGGTTAAATGTACTTTTATTTAAAAAAATATAAATGTGAAAATGTATCTCATTGAGTTTTATGTTCATTGCCCTGTATAATTGGTGTACGATTTAAGTAAAGAAATGAGCAAGCAAACAGATCATATCGTACATAAATATCGCCTTTGTTAGAAGCCTAAGAAGATACTGCTGGTCCTTATATCAGACACACAAAAATTAAAATATGTAAAAATTATCTTTTATGTTTCAAACCATATGATATAAGTAGCAAACTAGATACATCATACACGCTACACCTGTATAACGGGCAGTAAACTGTCATGCAGTTATTAATCATTATCGTTCATCATGGGGCTCTATTGTTCGAGACAATCGTATTGAGCAAGGAATATAAAGCATGATTTATTTATTACCTTTTGCTCGCACTTTGCCTCCCGAATTTTTCCCTCGGAATTAAGAGAATTTCAACAGATACCATCCAGCCGTTGGACCGTAAATGAGAACGTTGAGCAACGATACGATATCTAAGACCAACCATGAACATGACTCGGGTATAGGCTGTACTATTATTATGTGTAACGGGCAAGTTACGTTGTAACTAATTGAAAAATAAAAATCAACTAGAGGTTTTCCTTCCTTTTTTAGGTCACGGAATACACAAGAATAAGTAGCAAGTTACACTACAGATAATCTAAAATCTTGTCTCAATTAAACATTCTTAAAATTAACGTGGGTTGTTATAAATATTCATTTGGCTAGTTGTCTCTACACAACATTCCAAAGCTGGCTTTAAAGACATTCTATAGTATAGGGCATGGACATCATTATCAATTTTGTCTTTAACAAACTTACATAAATTATAAATCGGGATTTTTTTATTGATAAACAATAAGTTTTTTGGATACAACAGCACAAGTGTTGCACTTTTTTTTGTTTCGTAATGTGATTTTACACGGCCCTGAATCTAATCTATTAACTATAATACTACTAAATACTAATAATAATAATATTATAAAGCTGAAGAGTTTGTTTGTTTGTTTGAATGCGCAAAGATCAGGATATACTGGTCCGATTTAAAAAAAAAAATTAGTATTGGATAGCGTATTTATCGAGGAAGGCTATAGGCCCGGACGAAGTCGGGACGGGCTGCTAGTTATTTATATTACGTATTTACATTGTATTTGGTGTTAATTACCTTGTTAGTTGCTAATATTTTAATTTTGTCAACAGCAAGTGGACGACTGGTCAATGGAATTGGTAGAAGTTGAGCATCAAGCTAAGGCGAAAGCCCGGGCGCTCTTGTTTGTGCTGGACAGCGAGACGCGGGCAGTGGCGGCCGCGGTGGAGGCGGCACATCTGGCTGCCGCGCCCAAGGACCTGCTGCTCGTGTTGAAGCCCTACACCAGGCACCAGACCATTGGCAACGAGACCATCACTGACACGTGAGTATCACCGTGATCATTCATAAAATATGAACTTATTTATGTACTTACATGCCAATTACATAATTTTATGACTGACAGAAGTTTTAGCATATAAGTTTACATTATTAAAAATAGGAAATTGTAACTTTAATTATTTTGTACAGTGTTTCATTTACGGAGTGCTAATCGTTTATTCATGTAAAATAAATACAAACTTGGAAATTACATGTCTGAATACATTTTCCACGTACTGTTGTGAAAATCGCAATATAACTTTACAATATGTTTTCGAAATATTGTCAACACAAGTCGTAGTTTTATAGCTAGGATTTACATCTCGTAATAACTGCGCGCAGTCTGATACGAACTCGCACCTGCCTTCGATGACATCATGTACGAATATCGATTTACACGAAGGATATCCAATTTATCGCTTTATTTTGTAGCGAGTACGTGGAGTTGGCGCGAGCGCGTGCCACACTGCAAGAGACAGTAGAAAGGAGAGGTTTACCAGTTTTCACGGACATTCCTGCGGCTTTGCGATGTGCGCGAGCTGTACTGCGCGGCGCGAGGACCCACCCTAGACAATCTTTAGGACATACAATCCTGAGGTTGAAGAGGGTGTATGATGCGGCCGGCGGTAGGAATGGCCGGCTTTCTCGCACCAAAGCGGTTGATGCCTTGCGAGACATGACAAACTCGACACAGGATGTGGACCGCTGCTTGCCTCCGTCCGCCAGCTACGTAGATTTTGAAATGTTCTGCGCGGCCGTCGCAGAACTCGCCACAGACGCTGGTAAGTTGAATCATAAGAGATGTTGCATCTTATTTATGTAAATCTGTAAGAATACCGCTGCTTTAGTACATTTTAATATTTGAGATGAAGAAAGTAAACAACTACTAAGTTTTGAATGAAATAATTTCAGTTCTAGTTAGTAGTAGTTTGTCGCGGTATTTTTGCACGATATGTGTGTAGCACTGTGTTAACAAGGTGTCGGGTAGCCGGTAAGGGTGGTGTTTGTTGAAGGGCTGGCGCCGAGTGTGCGAGCGAGCAACGACGGGAGCGGGCGGGCGAGCGTGACGTCACGGATGCTTCGCGTGTTCCGCTCCCTCCGCGACCGAATATCTCCGTCCACTCCCGGTGCGTTCACGCACTTTTCGTTCATTTCATTTTCCATCATCCTCGTACTGTCATAGGCTTCTCGATGTGTAATATAATTCGTCATTGTAACCTCAAATACGCATTATCTTATCATTCGTCTCATTTGTTCCATGGAAATGTTACTCAGTTCTTGTTCTGTGAATGGTGTGTTTTTGTCATATTACTACGCCGCGCTGTTTGAGTTCTAATTTATAAATGCAAACGTTATTATCAACTGTTATTTTTTCATAATTTGCCTTCCTACTTAATCTGTGTGATTTGTACTTTGTCGTTTTTTGTTGATATGGTTTTTCCCAATTTTGATTTTTATAGATTTATTATGGGCCTGCCTAATTCTCTTCGTTAGGTATTGTTTATATTGGATGTTTGCTTGATTATGACAAAATTTTAAAGGATTATTACATGTTATAATCATATCTTCATTTATTACCATTTTCTTAAAAACAAAAATATTTTTAGTCGACTTAAAATGTTAGCTTTAGTTATGTTAACTAATAGTTTAAAATTCGGAAGTAGAAAACAGGATGTTACCAACGAAAATAAATCGGTAACGTGCGATAAATGAAACTAAATAAGTATATCTATAGAAATTAATAAATTTAGTGCGGCTATATCTTTCCTCAAAAAAGCCACAATTTAGCATACTCTGTGTCAGTGACGTGCACAGATGATTCTCATAGGGTAGACAAATTGACAAAGTGTTTTATTTATTTATTTTTTTTGTTAAAAATATGTATTTAATTAGTTTTGTCTTCAAAGGGTTTATAGGCTACGATAACCACTTACCATCAGGTTGGGTCTGTTTGCCTACTAGTTGTATTAAAAAAGGGTCAATGTCTCATCGTCTTTATGAGAAGAAGCACGCCACTGCTCTGTGTTAGTATCTATACCTCCCAATTTGTCTACAGGTCAGAATCGTACCGAAGTCGAATCCGGCGCAGACGCTGCTGCGCGTAGTGGTTCTCACGTCAGCAGTGACCGAAAAAGTATGAGCGCGAGAGTGGACGCCCAACCTAATGGTCTTCACTTTAACAACGCCAGGCTCAAAGAGTATGGCCGGAAGCTTGGATTATTTATCCCTAAGGTGAATAAAAAATTGGCATTTAGTCGAATTTTGTTAAATTTAATTATGAACAAGCACTACGCAAGCCCAATATGAGATACCGTGGGAGTTCCATGTCACAGAATTATGAATAGTAATCCCATGTATCTACTGCCTCCGTGGTCCAGTGATTAAGACGTTTACCATAGACGGAAAAAAATACTGTGTTTAGTTGTTTCCAGTTTGGTTAGAACATTGCAGGCTTGAGTCACCTGATTGTCGGATAATAATTCTGAAGGCACGTTAAGCCGTAGGTCTCGGCTACCATTAGGTGGTCGTCATACGAACAATTGTAATAACCAGTGCCGTCAAATCTAGGACCATGACTTACAGCGTACCCTAGGCTCTGAAGCGTAAGCTGACGACGCAACTAGGAAAAACATTTGGATGAAGAATAGGAACCACGTCAGAGGCTGAAAGACACCAGGGTATGCAGGGTCGATTGACCGTCTTACCCACTCGATATGAATGATGAGTTCATGTATATAATTTTATAAAAAAAAAAACCTAGAAAATATTACGAAGTTTATATCTTTAATAAAAACACGATGACCTATCTGACCTATTCTGTCACCGGTTAGTAATTGAGTGACCAAACCAATGATTATGATTGCTTCATCCGCCATTGTCTACAAGTTCTACAACTAATAACAATGACAACAGAAAGACGTATTTTACCTTATTTTTATCTGAAAGGAACAAAGACTTCGTTGTAATTACATCATGTAATTTTTTGTTTAGAACGGAGGCACAAGAGTTGCTGAAGAAAGTGCGACTTCGGGCAGTAGTGGGGACTCTGTGTTCACTCCCGGCACGGAAGGCAGACTGGAACGATTGCCTGCTATGCTTGGAGCACCCACGCAAGACGTCTACCTTGGCGGAACCTTCCCAGTAAGTCCGATTTGCTTAGATATCGATGGCAAAATTAAACTATAAAAATTATAAATTAATCATTGTCTGTGACTAAATGTACAATAGGCCTAAAAAACTAAGAGCCTGTGCTGAATGCTAATTTATCTGTCTTTTCGAAGTCCAAATAGTCAACAAAAAAGTTGATGCTCAAAATGGCTCAAGTTGCTCATTGTGGAATATTTTTCACAAAAGTCAAACAAGAGACTGGATTCATGGGCATTGCACCAATTGCACGACATGATAATTTACCCATTTACAACCTCTCATAAAGCAGCATTTTATTTTCTTAACTGTACGATCTTTTATACGACAAGGCTCAATGCTGTGAACGACTCGACTTGGAGAGATTACGCCCAACGAATCGACACTATAGAATAATTTAGATATTTAGTATAAGAGCCAAATGATTTAAATTGTCAAAGGCGATAGTTCACGATATGGTATTTATGTGTTTTTAGGCTTCCGGACCCAAATGGTAAAACGGGATCTTACTACTAAGAGTCCACTGTGCGTCTGTCAGTCTGTCACCAGGCTGTATTTCATGAACTGTGATGAGTCACGACTTTTCACAGATGATTTCCACTATAACAACAAATACTCAAAAACAAAATAAAATATATTTAAGAGGGCTCCCATACAACAGAAATTGTTTTTTTTACGGTTTTTGATAGCGCACTTGACCAGTTTTGTTTTTATACAAAAACTATTGTGACATACTGAACCTTTGACGTGCGAAACCTACTCACCGTTGATCGGTTTATTAATTTATTATTTTCTAACTCTTGCCCGCGCTTATTCTTGGCCACCGATGTAACTTTCACCTCCTACTTACACGCTTAGCGAGATTATGTGCGGACAAAAACTTGTATTTGTACATCTATGTTGATCGTTACTCTTAACGTTATTTTTATTTTTCACCTTTAGGCCTTGAATTAAAAACAAACTTGTATTAAATGGATCACAACGCCATTTATAGTAACCACACTCCAAGTCTAATGTTTCCTGCTACAATATTTTCGGTCGTGCGTTTCTGAATCAGTCAACCTTCTACTTCATGTGTACATATATAGATTCTGTCTAAACATAGTAAGCCGAAGACTCGTAATATTACTTCCTTATTTTATAATTGAAATAAAACTGCGTAGATTAAAGAAGTGTCAGAATTACTACACAATTATATAAACGCTAGTGGACACGACAAGAAGGCGTTTTTAATTGTTATTTTAATCTATTCTGTAATTATGATATAGTGTAAAATCGTAATCGCAAATTGCTCACATCCTATAATATCGATTTTCTCACTTTAATCCGCGTCGAATGATGAATTGACGGTCATTTGAATATTAATCGAGACGCTGATGTCATACACCGCGACTAACAATACTATTCGAACATGTGATCGGCAATACAGTATTATACGCACGTTTGGGATAACTAATATTGAAGTGACTGCTTTTTCATTACAAAAGAATCTCGTATAAAAATTTAAGGATGCGTTTTTATTGTTTATTTATATTTTATGCAATAAGGACATCAACGGTGAACCGCTTAGACATATATAACGTTGTTCCCAGGAAAGTTATTTTGATTTTTTGCTTGTAAGTAATGTGGAGAAGTAAGATTTGAAATTATATTATACTTCAGGCAGGTTATTGATACAACGGGCAGTCGATTAGGTAAAGATTATCTTGTAATCATAAATAACATGCGCCACCAACTTATCAAAGTAAAAATATTTTATATGTTTGATGTGTGTGTGTGATGCGTTTCCTGCTAAGGTAACGTTTTGCGAAATCGTAATCTTAAAAACCTTTACTTGTGCGCCTGCAGAAGAAATATACACAAGAAGATCTCGACATGAGCTCATTTGTGACCTTATGAGATTTAAGAAAATATTTATAATAACTAAGTAAATGCGATTATTAAAAAAAAATATCACTGCGCCCCAATGAAAAAAGTTACAAGATTACTGAAAACTGTATTGCATCCATCTTAATGCTTACAATCACCATAAAAAGTTTCAAAAAGATAAGTTTAACGGTAATGAATAATTACACAAAAACTCAAAAAAACTTGTTCCATGATATTATCTTACAAGAAAGCGGCTGAACATACGATTTACAAACCTTTACTTTAATTGTGGTCCTAGATTAGAGGGATCCATTTACTAGAATGGCGCGATTGTAGTTTGGTCTTAGTAATTAATAGATAATCATTTTTTCTTTTGTTAACAAACTTTTGTTAATTGGTGTGCAATGTGCAAGTCTCCAACATAGTTAAATATTCAAGGCAGCCTAACGACTATCTATATGCGACCACAGACACCTCAAATTTTTCTTGTTTGCGTGTCCAACGTCCCCTGAATAACCTTGTCAAACGCCAAAAACGACAAGTGCGCCCATAGTTTATGAAGATAAACCACACTAGAAACGTTATAAGTGACGACCAATCGTGTTACTCTTTTACAGGCAAACAACACCCGTCCAGAGGAAGCGCTAAGGCGGGAAGGCATCACATACGTGATTCCGCGCGTGAACGACTACACGCGCATGTTCTCTGCGCCCGCGCGGCGCTCCGCCCCCGCGCATCCGGAGTCTCCGCGTCGCGACAAGAAGCCGCGCCCCGCCGAGCCCGAGCCGGGGCCCTCCCAGCCCGAGCCCGGGCCCTCCGACGACGTGCAGCTGCGGGGCTCCTCTGCCGCCGCCACCGACCACAACGCCAGGCTCAGCGCCTCCGACTTCTACACGGTCACGGAGGACGTCACGCCGCAGCCGTTTAAAGGTGACATTACTATACTTGTCGATGGTTCAATTGATGCGATGTACGTAAAGCTATTCCCCTATGATTCAAAGTCGAAACATTCACATTCAGTACGCAGTCTCTATAAATTAATGTGACATCACGGAATGATTAATGGTACTAACATACAGAACGGACACTCACACCCTCCCACCCTAAACAGATACCGCACCTAACCGCGCAGATTTAGGGTAAAAATCGAAAGCAAAATAATGCAGGGATGTCGCTTCCGTCGCCCGACAACCATTAGCCCTCCTTATTTCTATTTGGTCTTAAACAACAAACAATATGAGAATGTGCGTGTGTAGTTTTATTCAAATCTCAAAACAACAACACAGTGTAGTAAATAAAACCGATGATGTGTGATGTGTCTTTAGAACTGATTTAATCGTCGATCAGTAATCAGTACTGCTTTGATGAGTAATAATAATACAAGTGATGACTCATTTTCAATTTTAAAACATAATGACTATGAATTATTGTTTTACCATTTGGGTCCGGAAGCCTAATAACACATAAATACCATATTGTGAATTACATCGTCTTTGAATATGGTTTTACTCTCAGATTGTTTTGACTTTTCAAATAATGTCTCTTTACCAACTCACGTGATTTTACGACACATAACACATTGAGATGTGCTGTAAATTAAGGTTAATGACACAAATTCAGAATTTCTTTAATTTGATAAGCCCTATTTTAGCAGCCTTGTATAAACATTTTGGTTGCGTATGCGCATGACACCTGACACAATGATGCGAAGGTTCACTTTTCTATGAGCTAATATACGATAATGGCAAATTTTCATAATTAATATTTTACCTATGCCAAATAATACAAAGTTTTACGCTGCTGTGTAAATCAATTTCTTACATAATTGATAACACTGTATTTTACAGTGCTCGTCATAAGTACGTCAACCATGAAGAAGTTATGTGCGTAAGAACAATGAATATTCATAATAAGAAATACTATACAAAGTTTCTTTGTTGCCCACATACAGAAACAAAAAAAAATAGTACAATAACCACATCATAAGCATGTCGATCTATCGCACGCGCGCACAGAGGGAAGTACAGCTACCACGCCCTATCTTACAACAAGCGATGTTTTAAAACTGATAACAATAATCAGTAAACATAGTGTTTATTTCTTTTTAGGTACTTACGACGAAGATTTACTGCTGGGCTCGCGCGTGCTAGTTTTCTCAATGAGCGCGGAGGCGCCGTGTTTCGCGGCGATGGTACTGGCGGCGCACTACGTGGGCCTTTGTCCTCAAGCCACTGTACTGCTGGTGCAGCCAATGGATCCCCACAAAGTGACCAACGTAGGTATCTTTACCTGAGCAATAATCTTTCACGTTTCAAAATATTTTGTATAATGTGATAAGACATAGGTTAAAGCATGGTTGAAGCCTTTTACCGCGGAATACAGTTTTGTAACTAAATCTTTAAACTGCCCTGATCTACCGAGTACCTACATTATATCCTTGAAAAGACATTTAAAATTAACGGAAGATTGTAGATTGTCGATTTTAAAATTTCCAGTGCAGTGAAGCAGCAGTGAAGGACTACAACCGAGGGCGGCATTATCTCATCGACCTCGCCAAGCGTGCCGGAGTGGCAGTGTTCGATAACGTTGACGCCACGGTGGCGCATATCGTCGGCAGGCTGCGGCAGACATAGCGACCATAATCTTAATTATTTAGGTAATCCCATTGAAACTTCATTGGATACACAACGACTCTAAAATCACACAAGGCCGCGTTCTATGAACGCAATCTTTTTATTATTTTAGTCAAATATTTTATACAAGTTCCAATAAGAATCTCATATTCCTACATACGACTGCGGTATCCAGTTTTGCGGCCGTTGCAAGGGGCAACCGTCATCACATTAAGAAAGACATCACAAACCCTTCAACCGACTGTTTATGGTTAACGGTAGAGTCTCATAACGCGTGTACTTATTGTTTTAAGACGTTTGGTTTAGTACAAATATGTCTCTCTTTAATTTCGTCACTCTCTATTGTATTGTATTATAATAGAATGTAAAATATAACATATTTTGCATTAATTTTAATGTAAGAATGCCTGAGCGAGTATGGATGGCGATGTAGCAAGGAAGTGGTGACCGGTTTACAACAAAACAAGTCTCTGTGATGAATTTGTTTAGGACAACTTTATTTGAATTAATCAATGCATACTTACTAGGTGATAATAATTGTTATGGTTGTTGTTATGTAAGCAGGTACAGGTAGCGAGCGGAATAGTATCAGTGTTTGTACTCTTTACATGCCAATTGTAATCGACAAGTTTGATAAAAACGAAATGGGGAATCCCTAAACGTAGACAGAGAGATTAAGAATATATTTATAATTAATCCCTGTGAGATTTGAATCAAAATATTACACTTTACGCTTGTACATTTTCGTAGTTTAGTTTCAAACGCGTGCAGTGCATTTCTGACTGGTTTATGAAGTAAATGGCCTTGTGATCGAGGTGTAACTGAGGGATTGTGCAAGCGTTGTAATGATTCATCGACGTCTGTCGGTTAGTTATGTGCCTGAATGCAGGAAAACTCCATTCAAAGATTCTATAGAAGCAAGCTAGTGCAGAATGATCAATCTAAATATTATATATTTTAATCCGTTTTCAGTTTTGGTCACATTTATCTCCATATATATCCGTTTAAACATGTAGAAGTTCAAATTGGGATCAGGTATACATAACATACAGACAGTACATTTACAAAGTTTGGCATGTACTACTTGTACAGTACAGTGGGTCGCTACTTTCTCTCAAATTAGATCTTAATTTAGAATATTCGCGTAGTGTTTGAATTGAACTAAAGCTTTTATTACACGTCCTAGAAGTACAACATGTCTTGCTCACGTAGCAGATTTAAGGTTTTTATGTACTATGTTACGCAAAATCACCATATAATTATATTCATTTTATTATAGGTATAATGAAATTATAGTTTCAAAAATAAATACATATATTATGCAAATATTTAACGTTTTTATAGTATCAATAATAAAAAGGGTTCTAAAGACACGATACCTACACTAGGTATAGTATAGATAAAATTTAGATAATTTATAGGTATAACGATTGACCCACTGTCGCTAAAACTATTAATTCTTTTATCAGCAAATTTAATTTGCTAGTCACACTAGCTATTAACATATTTCTAAGTACTTTATAATTGTTTGATAGTACAAATATCTAATTTATAGAAAAGAAATATTTCGTATATCAATTGTATTTTATGCCATGTACGCTTATTTTAAAAGAAAACTTTCACATATTATGTAAATAGAGAAATTTGTAATTATTTAAGTGTTTCATTTGAACAGATAAAGCCAGTTGTGTTAAAACATTTTTAATTAAGAAGTCTGAGCCATTTTATTATATACGTACGAAACTGAAAAAAATAGTGTACTGGTAGTACTAATGTGAAATGCAAATAAAATACTTACCTAACATACTAATTCTTTTATTCAAATTAGTTTAACCACTGAAGGTCGTGGTACAAGGCTTAAAGCTAGTACAAATTTCATCTAAATGATTTTTAGTTGATGTTAAAATACTGTCATTTTTTGTTTATCTTTTCTGTGCCTTTGTTCTTTCGATATAAGTTGTTCCTTATTCCTTAGAGCGGTGAGCTCTTTGTTTTTCTCTAGGATTTGCATTTGTATGTTTCTATGACCGTTTGAGCCAGCGGGATACCGCGCTAGTGAGCTGTTTAACTTCTGGATTTCCTTTTCCAACCTTTTGGTGTCTTCTGTTATTTTAAACTGCTCAATATTTAGATCTTTGCTAGTAGACTGTTTGACAGCTGTTGTAGGTGCAGCAGTCGCGGTTTTCTCGTCATTGCCTTTGTCGCCCAGCGTCCGATTAAGAAAATTAAAAACATTTCGTCTCTCTTTTTCCTTTTCACGTTCGTAAGCTCTTTTGTTTCGTTCTTCTTCTTTCTTTTGCAATCTCTTAAGTTTTTGCTCAACCTGCATGCATAAAACATTTTATAATGTGTAAATCTCGTTCATGCATTATTCAATCATATAATCAGATATAAATGTTACTTCATCAAGATATGTCTATTTCTTGCTAATTAAAGTATGTTTTATAACTATAACTGAACAAATATATATATAAGTCAAATATGAAAGTAATTTTAGTCTTAAAATTTTCATACCAAGGAGTTAAAATATACTACAACAACACAAATGTTTTGAACAAGAAATTTTTGAGCACCCTTAAATCCGGGCGCCAACTACAGTCATGTGAATAAAACACTACTCGTGCGCCTTTTCGGATGCTTTCTCAGCTGGTTGCCTAGGGCCTGTTTTATGTAGGGACCTACATTAATAAAAAGTAGGATATACATCAGTGAACACAATAATACAGAGGTGCTACTCATTTTAAAAGAAATCTCTTCGACTTGCTTTCCCACTTTTACTCCTTCAGTTCGCCCGATCTAACTTTGGTAATTTGTTGGTTTCCGTAACGCGTGTCGCAGACTGCGGTCCGTTTTGGAAATACCATAATATGAATAATAATTTAGGTGACCCATATTCAGTTCAGATCAAGAGGAGCGCAGCGGAGAGGATTTTTTAAGGCAATCAAAAATCAATTTTAAAACTATTACTATAAAGTGCGCGCGGAGCTACCCGCGTATCCTCGAAAACGCACGAGCATATATTGTCTTGTCAAGCATGTATGCACTTTAATTGTATTAGTTTCAAAGTTGAATTTAGAGTGCCTTCAAAAAATCCCTCTGCGCTCCCCTTGGTCGAACTGACCAAGGGGAGCGCTTAGTGATAAGTACGATTCGATCAGACCTTGAGCGGATCTTGCGTGGCGGCCATGCAGTAGTCGAGTCCCCTCCCGGACGGCAGCACGTGCACACTCACAGGTGACACGCGGCCCGCGCTTGCCACACCCAACCCGCTGCCCGGCACGTAGCCCATCGCCAGCATCAGCTTCGAACCGATACCCTGATAATATAATAAACATATATACTGTTCTGTAAAACATGTACCCTCTTATTCATAAATAAAAATAAGTTAAAAATCTAAAACCAGATTTATGCAACAAGACAATAATTTATTATTATGTATGTATATATATATGATAAATTGTTTCAGTAGTTAGTAATGTACAGAAGACAGCTTAGTCGTAAGCAACTTTAAGTACGGCTGTCTTCTGTACATTAAGAAACAACATTCTTTTATCAACTGCTCATATGGAAAATCGCTTAAAATTTGAATAAACTATACAGGAAATGACCAGCAAAAGCTAACTACGAGTATATATATTTTTTAAATGTGCTAATTAAGGTATTTCATTAGATAACACCCAAACGACAGTAACACTTTTTTTTTGCCACAACTCCTTTGTCCTATAGAGGACGCTGCTTCAAATTTAACATGACATCACATAGTCTCACTTAGCTCTCCAACGATACTCCATTTGTTTGATTATCACTAGTAGTTTAGAATTAATTTCGAAAACAGATGAAGTATTGGATTTGTATGAAAATATTTTCAAATATCGGATTAAATCAAGCAAACCCGCAAGCAAAAGCTAACAATATGTATATTTTTGACATGCGCCAATTAAGCACTTTCATTTGATACCCCACAACACAAGGCATCAACAAAAATCTTTTTCTTCCTAAGTTTATGCCCGCTAGATGGCGCTGTTTCAAATTTAATATGACGTCACTTAGCCTAGAAAGTGGATATCCTGAATGGATATGGAGAAAAGGAAAAGGAAAAGAAAGTGCGCACCAAGGCGGACATATCCCAGAAAGAGATCTCTTCTAGTTGTTATACTATATCGATGGTCACTACAGACATAATTAGAATACATACTCACTCTGGTGTGTCGCTCCCACTCGCCCATGGCGGGCCCGTTGTTCCGCAGACTTCGTTTAGCCAGCAGTGAGCTGGTGTCCACCTCCTCCGTTCTCATCGTCTTGTTGTCCGGGTACTCCGTGTCGCTGATGCTGTCCTCACTCTCTGAATCTTCTTCGCCTTCCGCTGTCCAATCATTATTTCTCTATTTAATATTTATTGTATAAATATACAATTGTATATCACAATAGAATGACTTAATTAATTATTTTTTTACGTAATAAACAATAAAAATAGAATAGTAACTTTAATTTGTGAGACATGGTGAATACATAATAATGCAGATCGAAAAAGTAAAAGAAAGAAATCGCTATGCTCGGTCTTTTAAAAAAACAAATTAATACAAAATACTTTATTGTGAAACACAGGTAAAGGTAGGTAAGGTAAAAGAAGCTGTTGGTCTCCCTAATAAATAAAGTGTTTTTTTTTTTCTTTTTAAGAATAGACATTATTGTGTCTTTTTTCATGATTCTGATGGCATGTTAAACTTGTCCTACGCTGCCATTAGGTGGACGTTAAAGGAAACTAAAGACTGACACCTGGGTGTACAGGGTTGATTGACCATGTAACCCATTCGATATGAATTTATTAGTAAAAAATATTTACAATAATGATTTACAATCTCACAGAGTTATTAATATAAATAACTAGCTGTATCGCGCGGCTTCGTCTGCGTCAAAAAGTAGCCTATGTTTGACCCCGGGTCTTTAACTATATTTATTAAATTTTTTATCAAAATACATTCCATCGGTTTTCCCGTGAAAGCGTAACAGACAGACTTTCGCACTTATAATATTAGTATGGAAGTATAGATAGACGTTTGTTAAGCCTCCTATTTTAACAGAAAAATGTCTTATTTATGTTTGATGTGATAGAACAACACAAAAATATTTTAGTTAAAATGGACTTAATCGAACCCGCGTCTTGTTCTTAAGGCAAACTCCTCTACCTCTGGACAACAGAGGCAGTACCAGAACTAGAACGATTTGTTGGAAATCAATCTTTTTTTGTTCTTTATGAAGTTAACCTAAGCTTTACAATTATGTAAGAAGATAAATAAAGAAAAAAACCAACCAGTCAATGGAAACAACTCCTCCAATTGGACGTGTAGCTCGTCTGAAGTCGACTTTCTCTTATCTCCCGATTTGACCCCGTGTTCCAGCTTCGCTATACAAGTCTTTTTCTCAAAATCTACATGTTTCACTATTGCTCTGTGCCATAAGTGGTATTTCTCTGTAGATCTTTTAGTTAAGCTCGTATCCTAAAATAATAGATATCCAAAAAAATATTTTAAGACACACACGATAAGACACGAAACAATCACCTAAATAAGTAAAAGTTGTTTCGTTGCGACTCCAAAATTTTTAAATATCATGTCGTTTAAGACGCTCAATTTTTAATGAGAATTGTACTTGATTCGATTTCTAAAATATACCCTGAAAGGCGGAATAACAGACAGCAGATGCTTCAGCTTCCATTTTACATTTAAGGGTCCGATTTTTACTTCGTGTATGTAACCAAAGACACTTTTGTTCAAAGATCGTCTGCTTGGGCACACCCCGAACACTCCATATAACAGCGGCGACCCCGTTACCTATTACTACTATTACGATTCGGTCGCGTATGCACGTGCGTCTATGTGTGTGTTTACTCGCTGGGTTGGTAATTGACCGTATCAGCGGCTACGGGAGCGCTGAAGCCCAATCCTTGCATTGCTTTGCTCTCGATTTTTACCCTAGAATGAGAGATTGGAAAGAGAGAGGCGGTTAAATTACTGGGTATTGCGTCGTTGGAACCTCGCTTGTGACACTCTCAAGGCACAGGACGCTTGTGTAATATATCACAGCGCCCCCTTATTCTTAAAAAATAATGAACGTTTGTTAAGCCTACATTAACTAAAATATGTTTAGTCCCTTTCTATCTTATCTACATTTGACGTGAAAGAACAAGACGAAACATATTTTAGTTAACTTGGACTAACCGAACGTTCGTTTAGTGACTAAGGGGGGTAAGTATCCAGAGGGATACGTCGTCCTACCTATCGGACTAAGCTGTTGGACCAATCAGTGGCACATTTCACGAGCTTACATAATATATAGGCTACGGTAGAGGCGCGTGGGCCGTATTTTATAAAAAAAATATATATTCAATTTAGATTGTCTAAAAATAAAAGAAAGTAATTTACCTCGTCATCTGGTGGTTTTAACTTTAGGAGTATCCTACTTCCAACTTTAATAGCATTAAAATTGGGTTCAATGGCTTCTTTGAGATTGGATAACGGCACCACTGCACCATGCGAGTATCTAAAAAAGTATTTGGACAATATTAATAAACTTCTTAATTGGGACTAGACTTTTTAAATTATTTCAATTTCGCTGTAACATAACAGACATTGGAATTCAAACATTATGAAATATTGGTACAAGGTCACAAAAATTTTGGGAGAAAAAGTTTACAACTTTTTTGTAATCATGGCTTTCAGACCCAAGGCTGCGTTTCTAAAGTGGAGCAGGGCAGGGCGGACTGTTAATTAACCAATCACAAAAACTAATCTAACATAATCGATTAGACAGTCCGCCCCTCTCCGCTAAGCCGAACACCGCGTTAGTGGAAACACAGCCATATATTTTTATGTTAATAAAAATACTTATCCATAAAGTATTTGCAATAAAGAAGATAACTGACTAATTTAATTACATAAAACTCACCTACATTTTTCATCATCAAATTTACATTCACCATCAAGATAAAAGGGACAAGGCAACATCTCTGTGTGTGTTGGATGAGTGAACAGTACTCGAACCTGTAATTTTTTTTAAAATATTTATTTAAAATTATATATTTTATAATTTATTATGAAATATGTGTTATTTTGATTCTATGCAAGGAATAACTGATATTATATACACTCCTGTAATTTTATGTTTTAAAAATCCCGTAGTGATGCTTTGCCATTGGACCTCTTAAAACAACATTGATTTAAAAAAATCCAGTCAATTTCTTACATAAAAGCTGCAAAGTCCATCTGGAATAATGATGAGTTCCTTCAATAAAATAACTGAATTTTTATGGTCTCATTTCCAACTTTAATTAAATTACTAAGTGTAAAAAATAGACAAATCTTGCCTCAGAAAAACACAGGTAATGAGTCTTATGAAAATGTTAGAGTTAGGTTAGACTGACCTGAAGATCTTTGAATTGATCATCGTCCTGACGTGGCACCACTGCACTGACCATGGCATTGTGCAGGCTAGGTTGTCCACCCCACTTATGTGTGTGATACACTGCACACTTCATACCCAACAATGTAGCTAGTTCGTCCTGGAGAGTAATGTTACAATATATTTGGTATGATAGTGCAGTTTAAATCTTCTTCGCTTTCGTAACCAATGTTATCGATCTTCTCAATATTTTTTTAATAAATATGTATTTTGTGCTTTAATCAAATTGCTAAAAGTCATACAGCTTTCTATTTAGGTATCAGAAATATTATATAGTTTTAAGTGTTTCAAGTGTTTCATACTGTACTGTTATGGGATCACAATAAACGTAAGTAAATAACATATTTTTGAATTAATTTGATTGATTTTGTGTTATAATATGTCTTTGTTTTTAATGTTCAAAATATCTGTAATGTAAAAAATTTACAAATATATTTATTCATGTTGAAATCTTCGATTTGCTAGCGAAACTAGCGATATCTATTGGTAAGTAGAGGGGATGGTCAATAGGGGCGGAGCCACAGCCAAAACGATTTCCCCTGACGTCTGCCTTCCGCCTCGCGTAGCCTCACGTAATTTTTGTAAGGAAGCTCTCGATATGCCATCTCCTCTTTGTTTATCACTCCGTGGGACAAATATAACAAATTCTCGTAACCAAAATAAACTTTTCTTTTTATTTATCGTTTTAATTTATTTACTTTTATGTATAATATATGTTTTTATTTTTAATTTTTTAATAGTAATGGATAATTACTACAATTGTTCGTATTTTTAAAAATACGTTAAATAATATAAAAATAGGTTAAAAAAAAATTAGTTATTAAACTAAAACTTGTCTATAAAAAATGGCAGCTCAAGAAAGCGTGACGCGACGCCAATTGTGTGTGATGCTCACAGTCGTCTGTTGTCGTTTCGTGCGATCACATTCTCTAGTGTTACTCGATTTGTTTTTTATCTATTATCTCGGCTTTCGTTAAATGGACTGTTTCTGTTTTTTATTTCTGTATTGGACTTGATTGTTTTCTGTACCTATTGCATTGTGTGTATACTTTTGGTGTGGAATAATGCCTAAACGTTAAAAATCCCGTGAACTAATCATCAAGCTGCAAGATTACTTTGAGCGGGAGCGGCAAAATGGTGGACCCTTGGTACCAGTCAAACCGCCTTTCTCAGGCGCTTGGAGTTAGCAAACAAAAAATAAAGAAAAGTACGGCTCTTCGGGTACGGTGGATAATATATTGCGTACTCCGAAGAAGAAACGTAGAACTAAACTACGAGTAGTGACAGATATCGATGCAATAAGGAAAGGAATCATACGGTTACTATTCAAGCTTTTTGTATTATTGAAAGATTGTTTAGCGGTGGTAAAACTGCCCTATCCAAAATTTTAAAAGGTTTTTCACATAAGAAAACCGATAAACGAAAGATTATATTGGAGAGATATGATATTACTTTGAAACGCGTACATTTTTTAAGAGAAGCGAAAACAATCAATAACTGGGATAGCGTCGTCTTCAGTGATGAAATATGGCTAAATGTTCATCAACAGTTTCCCGTTCATGGACAGACCTCAACATCAAAAGTGCCAATGGGTAAAGGGGCACGACTCATCATATGTCACGCAGGTACTGCATAATATGGGTTTGTGGAGAATGGATTACTTGCATTTGAATCGAAAAGCACGAATGATTATCATGAAGAAATGAATGCAGCTAAATTTAAAGAGTGGTTCCAGGACATGCTTTTACCCGGCCTACCAGAGCCTTCTGTTATCTTTATGTACAACGCTACTTACCTTTCTGTGCAAATAGATAAGGCACCTACCCAAGCCAATAAAAAACATGAATTGGTTACAAAAAAAAAAGAAATTTACGCAAATATATGCTATTTTAATTTCTTTAAATAAAAATAAAATAGCACATGTCCTATATGAAATAGATGGACTAGCTCTGGAGTATAGTCATCGCGTTTTGAGAATACCACCATACCATTGCCCATATAATGCGATTGAGCTTATCTGGGCTCAAATAAAAGGATATGCAGCCCGCCACAATACTTCCCTGCCCTTTACCACAAAAAAGATAATGAGTTAAAAGAAGCCTGCAAGAAGGTCACTAAAGATGATTGGGCTAAATGTGTTGAAAACTAAAAAAGAATAATGGAAGACTACGATATCCAAATTGATAGCATTATTGATAATAATATAATTATACATGTTGGTGAAGAGGATGATGAAGTCACCACCTTAAGCAAATCAGAATCTGAATAAACTTGGTTTTTTAAATGATTGCAATAAATATTTAAGATAAATATCTAAATAATACTGACATTTTTATTTTCTTCTCTAAAATCTTAAAATATGTTATTATTTTATTTATTTACTCACTTAACATAATCAACTAATAACAGTTACCACTAATGCAAGAGTAGCATAACATGTTATTCTTCTGTGATTTCTTTGCCCATTACTATTGGTGACTAACTGACAGGTGTCAGGAACGCATTCTTTCAGCGGCCGAACTATAATTTCAAACACATACTAAACCTTAATCAATTACTTACTTACCTCAATATCACTATCACCACTGTCCTGATTTTGGCTGTTACTACTGGAACATTCTGGCTTTTCTTCATTGTCAGATTTATAAGCTCCTGATTTCGCCATTTCTTGCTGTAAACAAAGAATTTTCAAATTTTAACCATATTTTTCTACATGTATGTACAAAAAATATAATCATTATCTATATCATTTGTCACAAGATTTGATAGAATGGGAGCGGGCAAGAAAGAGTTATACGAAGTCATTTTATGTTATTAGTTTAGCTTGTACTTTTGATGTTGATACTGACATTATAAAGCTAAAGGTTTTCGTTGGTTTGTTTAAATACTAATAATAACTTTAAAAATGCTAGAATCAATCAGAATACTTTTCACATACTTTGATAGGCAAATGCTTAGAGAAAGTTGTAAGCTTTATTACCGGTAGGTGAAACAGCAAGGAACAGCTTTACTTAGTTCTTATCCATTTCTTTTGTTTGTTTTATTTAAACTTAGATGTTTGAGGTCATAAGCCTCAAAAATTTTTGAAAATAAAATTTTCGTAAAGTTTTAGTGTGAAATGAATTGTGTTGAAATCAACAATGCTTTGTTGGTGGAGGAGTTTTGGTTCTCTAAAGTTTAATAACAACCAGAGTCAACTTACAAAGGACAAGTGTCATTTCTATATATACTTCTAAAGAAAGTTACTTAGTGTTCCGGCTATATGCCTTCCATGGATGAGCAAATGTTTCTACAAAATAAACAATTGCTATTTGGATGATAACGGCAATAGGCTACTTGACTCAATTTTTTTTCATATTTCATATCACAAATTTGAGTCCGTGAATTTGAAAACAGAAAGAATTTTTTGTAGATATCTGTTCATTTTTAAATAAGTTATAAGCCTTTAAAATCCTGTGGAAGGGGAAACTGTCAAGAAACAAGAAAAGGACGCACTTAATGGTGAGTGACGTCACTGCCACTTGATTTTGTATGTACAAAAGTGATAGCAAGATGTCCCCACCATGCTCCCACTTTTCTTCAGTAGCCTATTGAAAATTGACATACATTTTGTACTGACAAAATTCATTGCTATTTCATCTCTTGTAACAACTGCATCTTTACTTAATTTTATCAAATCTTTTTTCCTTCTGCCCCATTGTATACCTAAATATACACATGGATTTTGATAACTAATAAAAAATCATAGGTTCTTTAACTTCCAAGTTGGATTTAACTGTATAGATATTCTCAAATAAATTTGAATATGAATCACATCCATACCTCCATACTAATATTATAAATGCGAAAGTCTGTCTGTCTGTTACACTTTCTCAGCCAAACCACTGAACAGATTTTGATGACATTTGGTATTAATATAGTTGAAGACCAAGGGTGAAACATAGGCTACTTTTTGACGCAGAGGCAGAGCTGCAGGAAACAGCTAGTAAAATTATAAATAACATAAAATTACTTACCATGAATAAAGCATATTCATCATCTAATTCACTCTTCTCATTGTTATTTGGATAAGACTCCGTTGTGGAAACATCTTCAGTTATTTTCGTACCCGTAGCATCCAAACTTTCTTGGGTTAGTTGAATAAGTTGTTGCAATTCAGATTGCAACTCTAGTAAAGATTCACGTTCTGTATTTTCTTCAACTGTGTCCAAGGCTTTAGTGACCATTTGGAGCTACAAGGAATAGAAAATATACTAGTAAATGCTGGTGTGCATATGGTATACTTTTCTATGAGGCCCACTAACATGTAAGAGTAAAATAAAAATCCATACTAATATTATAAATGTGAAAGTCTGTCTGGCCAAACCGCTGAACGGATTTTAATGAAATTTGGTATGGATATAATTGAAGACCCGGGGTCAAACATAGGCTACTTTTTGACGCAGGCGGAGCTGCGGGAAACAGCTAGTCTGTTATAAGTAGACGTACCTGCTCATTGTATTGAAGCAATGATGTTTTTAAGTCTTCCATTTCTATATATTTGTAGGTCCCTATTTTTTACGAAAATCTGAATATACTTAACGTATGTATTAGAAATTAAATAAATATTTTTTGTGTTTAACGATTGATGACCGAACTAAGTTTATTGTAATCTACACAGTAAAATCACAGATTACTTTAATGATTAACTAGCAGTTCTATGTGATAAAACTTTCACAATTATTAAAACCTAAAGCTATTTTTGTATTGCCCTGATCTTCCTTTGGTATTTTTGTGTGTAATAATGTATTGTATTTTTCTAAATAATAGGTACACAATACACACACACTACAACACTTTTGTAAATATTAACTAGTGTTGTCACATAAACAATAGTATCGATATACTATCGATATATGCAATAGTTAGAAACAATACTATCAACTATCACACACAGCAGGTTACATTCTCAATCGACCATGAACACCCTGGTGTCAGAGTTTTATGGAACCACCTCTCGGCATGTGACGTGATTCCTTTAACAACCACTAGATGGCAGCCGAGACCAACGGTTTAACATGCCTTCCGAAGCACGGAATCATCTTTATTGTCAGACAATAGGTGATTCAAGCCTGCAATGTCCTAAGTCCTAACCAAATTGGAAACAACTAATAACACAACCCGCGGGCCGAAGACGAACGCCATAACTGGACCACGAAGGCAGTTAGTATCAATATTGTAGTAATATTTAGAAGCAATACTAACGAGTATTATTCATTATTAATTTATAGTATTGCATGCAAAACGGTAATCGATACTATTGATAGGCGAATCAATAGTATGTCGATAGTCAAACTATCGACAGTTCGGGAACGCTATGGTAATGATTTTGGATTTTGGCATGACAGAATGACACTCCCTCTGGTGGTTGTCATTGACTTTGACAACCAGGGTTGAGCTTTTTTTCTACTATGGCTCTTACTTACTAGTATATTAGCCAGTTGCAGATTGCAGTTGCTGTCCATATCCACGGGAACTTCTCGAAAGAAAGCAATCCACATCCTCGCCTTTCACAGACGAGGAAATTGAATAGCCTGGTGCACACGATCTGTGAAGAATATGGTCTGTTTCATGCAGAGTAGAATATTTTTGACTACGTTCCATGGGTCTGTCCAGAACTCGCGAAATTCTCGGCAAGAAATCTCGCCGATTGCCGAAAAGCTTTGCAAAAACAATTCTCGCGCTTGACAAAAGATGGACGCAAAGCTATTTTATAGGCTTTTATTTAACTTGCAATGTACATGTGTTCGTTCGGGTGGAATCTTAGAACTCAATTTTGAAAAATAAATTAATAGTAAAAAAGCTTTTTTTAGAAAGTTTTTTTTACTATTAATTTATTTACATTCATTTTTTACCCCCGAAATACTCATCTAGAAATACGAAAAATATTAGGGGGCAAAATCTCAACATGTTCTTTTTAATTTGTCGAGTTATCCATAGCAATAACCGTCTGCACCAGGCGCGGGAATTTTTTGTCCGAAAAAGGCGAGAGTACTTTGGATCGCTTTCTCGTGTGAAAAAAGCCCGAGAAGCAAACGTAGTGATTATATTCTCTATGTGAAAAGCTGGAAGAGTACGAGAAAGGTGTCCTCATACACGGTTCTCGCGAGTTTGCGAGAAAAGGAAAAGCGTAAACTGGACAACCCATGCGATTTCAAGGAAACTTTGAGGAGTTTCATAAGGCGTTCTCTAATAAGTCTTGAGTAAACATCCGTATTTTTAAACATAACCTTATGGACGTCCTTCACTCAGAGTTTAAGGAAACGTTTGAGAATATGGGTGTAAGAAAGAACTTACTGCGATGGTGTTTCTTTTCAGCGGTAAGACACGACCATGGTCGTCAACTTAAGGTAAAGATGGAAACCAAACCGGCATACAACAGGCTAGTCCCAGAAAAGTCCTGTTTTCCCAAAGTATTACCATCACTTCAAAAATTTTGCCTAGTCAGAAATACAGTAAAATAAAAATGTCAGTTCTATAACAAAAACACGTATAATTATTTTTCATTTTTTATTAAAAATCTACCTCAAAATAAAGATTATCATTACGTAACTGTTTATCATTTTTTCCAACTTTTGGGGTTGTTATCAAGTGCTGTGATGGAAACCCAGATTCACACTGTAACACATCACGAGTTAGAGAAAAGAGAGGTGGGTAACAAAATGCATTCAGGTCAATCCATCAGCGTATTGTATGCCCGCGCGCTATCGCCTTTAGCTTTAGATCCATGGACACGACCAAAAAAGTAAAATTAGATCATTTAAAACGGCTCTAATTGCTCATTATTTTGAGATTAGAAATAATTTAATGTCTGAACCTTTTCAACAAGGAACCTAATTTCATCCAGAAGAAAAAACACAAGTTTTTGGAATTTTGTTGTGGAAAAATATTTTAATAAATAAATTGGGATGTTATTAATTAAGGCGTTACTTTGCCAAAATCAAAGTTAAGATCACATAACAAATTATTTTGCGGGCTTACGTTATCAGACATTTCAAAAAAGTTATTGCTGGCGTAAACTTACATTTAAATCATCAAGTAATGTAGGTAGAATTTTTTATTTTACAAATCCCATATATGGGTCGGTCGGTCTATCTGGGTTATTAGTCATGTTTCTTGTATTTAAGTCCTGGCTTTAAAAAATAAATAAATAAACGCTATACGGAACCAATAACGCTATTGGAGCCCTATTTTTGAAATGCAAATACGGTGAGTCGAATGATTTTTGTTCGATATCCAAATTTTTCATTCGACATGTGTGCCATACATTTAAAAATAGGGTTCCTTCGGTACGGTTCGACGTCCGCACGATTCAACCTGTTCTGCACCGCACAAGGTTCGACATCGAACCGTCGAACCGGCAATAATATTAATGTTCGCCGGACATTGCGCTACACGATCGAACATTGCTTCGAACCGCACGGTTTAGCCGCACAGGTTCGATCGTCTGTAAGCATTTTTAGTCCCAACATTCCCGCTACCTACCATTAGTTTGCATTTGCACACACCATGCGATGTTCTACCTACAAACGTTTTTCAAGCGACGAATTATTAAAGTCGCTTGTACGTTGAACTAAAAACAAGGACTAGTACCTGAAGACTCTTCGTGTACACGAAACATGTGTCGCATAGATGTGTGCAAATTAATGCTGGCGAGCATGTTGGGACGAACAGTAGTGGGTGAGTGGCGGCCGGCAATAGTTTGCATGAAGTAATTGGTGGCGGAAACGCAAAATATTTTGGTAAGTGGTTCATAATGATATACTTTACAAATGGATATCATACATTGGAAGGATAAACCAAATGTTATCATTTGTCTGATTGTTTCAAATCTTCAAATGCTCTTTTAATTACATTAGCCACAATACTTTTAACAGCTTCCCCTCTGTAAGTTTCACCATTTTCAAAGTTAGCAGAAATAGCATGGAATGCATCATTTAAAATATGTTTGATAATATCTGTTGTATGATCACTGTCAGATTTTGCATCTAAGGCATATTTATTTTTTTCTGTAGCTTTTTCTAATTTCTCATTTTCCTTTGTATTATTATGTAACTTCTGCTTTAAACACTCGTTTTCTTGTGAAAGTTTTAAATTATTAGTTTCTAATTCGTATTTTGTATTACATTTCTCTTTAAGAACCTCTAGCTCAGATTGTAATGATAAAATTAGATTATTTTTATCTTCAATACTTCTTGAGACTTCCGATAACTTTTTATTTAATGATTCCACTTCATTGTTGGACTTCATATTAACTGCATCCTGAGGGAATATTGCGCTTACAAATTTATCTTCATTCTTTGATCTTATTATTTCTTCATATGATTTTATTTTTGTTTCATATTCATTAAGTAATTTCTGCAATATTTCAGTTTGAAAATTACTAGGCAACTGATTTGTATTTTTATCAGTTAGATCTGATATTTTTGTTAACACTTGATCAACCTTGTCTGTCATTCTGTTTAAATTTATTCGCATTTCACTATTGTTTATCCTTTGTTCAGATACGAAAATGTTCATTTCATTTGTATTGCTAGAACTCATCATAAAGTTAGAACTAGTAACAGGTACCAGTTGTCCTGCAACAAATGTGTATAGTGGGGGTGTATTTTCTACATTTGTTTCAACTCTCGACAATTTGTGTACTTCAACCAAACTTTGTATTTCTAAATTTTTATCAGCACTATTCCTTTTTGTGCTACTTTTATTAGGTTTGTGTCTTGTAGTCACAGTCTTAGAGTAATTATTACTTTCATTAGTATCTGAAGAATCACTAGTTTTTTCAGCTGTCATTGCATTTGTTGGTAAGACTGAATGGCCCATATTAGCCATTCTATTGAGGATTGATAATTTTGTTCGTCTGTTCATTGAAGAATCTGTGTCACTTTCTTTGTCAATTTTAGATTGTGCTTCTATTAATAACTTGGATTCAGTTACAACATCCTGTTTAATGGGTAGTGGTAGATCGTTATCCGTAGCAGCTGAATATTTGATCACAACATTCAAATTTTTAAAAACATCAATAATCTTTTTTATTTCTTCTTCTGTGGAATAAAGGCTCCAATATTTTTGCATATTATCAAAATATGAGATGTACAAATTGCCTTTTACTGTTATTTCTAGATTGGAGGACACTGTAGTGCTTGATAATGTTGTTTTGCTTGAATCATAAAGCACAACATTATGATAACCAGTCTTTATAATTTTCACTATGGCAAAACCCAGCTTTCCTTTAGATGTATAAGCATTATCGATCCTGAAACATAAATTTAAATTTATTATTTATACATTGTTTTAAGAATAATGTTATGATAAAGTTCTTTCATTTCATATATTTATTTTGTATTAAATATTTCTTATATAAATTTAATTTTTGAGGATAATAAAAATACATTTCGAAATGCCAACATTGCAAACCTGTCATTTTGGAAATTAGACTGATTCACACTGAGACTGAGTCACAGCTGAAATGATGATGATGATGAAAAATACATTATAATTTGAATGCTAGCTTGCAGGCTGATTGCATTTTATACATAGTGGAGGTCTCTTTGATGATGTATTTCTCACAATATTAATAATTTTCTTTCTTTAATTGGATAAAGCAATATTGCACTCAGCAACATATTGAAGAACCTTTTTAGGGTTCCATACCCCAAAAGGTAAAAAAGGAACCCTTAAAGGATCACTTTGTTGTCCGTCCGTCTGTCTGTATGTCAAGATCCTTTATCTCAGGATTTTTTTTTGACAATACCTACAATTTTAGCTCCTGTGAGCTTTAAAATTTACAGCGGGACAGTTTGAGGCGAGGGCTATTAACCCTCAGCCTTTTCGGCAAATGCGCAAGGGGCTCCCAGTTGGGACGAACCTCGGACATGGGCTTTGCCTTTATCAAGCGAGCAATGCAAACTCGCGAGCGGTAGCAAACGCTCAATGCCATAAGGGCCGACACTATTGTGCCTGAAGAGCCTACTGAGAACCTATCGGTGGCGTGAAGCGCCCTGGTACATTTCGGTACCTGGAAAACGAGCTACTGTTCCTACTACGTCGTACTGGCCGGCGAGTACGGTTGTATGTACCTATGTAAAACGCAGACTCCTGCGAGTCTGGAGACTTTCGAAGGGTTTGTTGGCCACCGTGATGGGGTCGTCAGGGTCAGAGAGAACATTCCTCGGGCGTCTGTGCCGCAGGGCGACATCTCTAAACGGGCTGTAGTTTGCTGCCTGCACAACTAACGGGTTGGGATGGGAAGGGCAACTCTCAAAGTAACGTTGTGACGTTTCTTTGATGTAGCGCTTCAAGGACGGAAGTTCTAGGTCTCTGTGTAGGTCACGAGTGCGCAGTCCCGGGGGTGATCCCGTGGCTCTGCGTGTGAACCTAATCTGAATTAGTTGTAGCTTATTTAGGAGGGATGGGGCCGCGTGTGCGAAAATCACGCTGGCGTAAGTCATGACAGATCTGATGCTTAGCTTGTAAAGAGTCAACTTATTTCTAAGCGACATCTTTACGTTGCTGATCATAGGTGAGAGTCTTCCGAGATAGAAGGCTGCTCTATTGCGAACTTTTTGGATGTGAGGTCCAAACGCATCTTGCTGTAAAAAATTACGCCCAGGTACTTTGCTTGGTTTACCCATGGAATGGGCTTGCCAAACATCGTTACCGTCTTTAGGACCGAGAAGGTACTCCATGGAGGAGGGCGTGTTGCACCGCGTAAATCCTTTGAAAAGAACGCTGCGCTCTTTTCTGGATTCACTTCGATGCGCCACTTTCGGAACCAAGCGCCGAGGGAATCGACTGCTTGTTGGAGGCGTTGGGAAATGATGTCTTTCCGATTGTAGGACGTGAACAGCGCAGTTTCGTCGGCGAAAAGGGCCAGCTCCATGTGCGGGGTGCGGGGTACGTCGTTAGTGTACGAGTATAGGGTCGGGGACTCTGGCTCTTAGGGGTCTGGGACTGAAGAGCGTACCCTCAACTTTGTATCGGACGGATCTATTCGACAAGAAGTCCCGTACGATGCGCACGAGACTATCCGGCAGGCCCATTATGGCTAGTTTGGCTATCAAGCCAACATGCCAAACTTCGTCGAACGCTTTCGCTACATCGAAGAAGAGTGCTCCTGTGGGTCTTCCGTGACGGCAGTTGCCTAGGATGTGTTCGGTTAGGCGGTGCAATTGGTTCACGCAAGAGTGTTTTGCGCGAAAGCCCATTTGCTCGTCGCGAATCAGCTTCATGGATTCAATATAATCCTTGAGTCTGGCTGAAATGACTCTCCCGTATATCTTACCAATGCAGCTCAGGAGACTGATCGGCCGATATGAGGACGGGTTTTTCAGATCTTTGCCTGGTTTTGGGATGCCTATTACTGTTGCTTGTTTCCAGGCGTCTGGGAACGTGCAATTTGCTAGGCAAGCATTGAAGATGCTCACTAGCAGCAGTAGTAGGGTCTGAGGGAGGCATTTAAGTAGGCAGCTTTCCGGGGTTTTAGGCACTTTATGCCCGATTGTACCTCTTCAATCGTGGTCGGGGGGAGTGCGATAACGGGAGGGCTCGATGCAGAGGACGCTATGTTCTCTACATGAGTTTCTATCCGTTCTACGTGATCGGGATCTACTGGCTCACGACTAGGAGAGCATTGACTCTCCAGGCTGTCTGCGAGGCCTTCAGCTTTTTCGTCATCATCAAAAACGATGGAGCCGTCTGGTCTGTTAAGAGGAGGAGTAAAAGATATCTGATCGCACTTCAGGCTTCGAGCCACACGCCAGTAAGTGACATGTGACGGTTTAAGTTCTGAGAGGAATTCATCCCACCGTTCGTCCCTTAGTTCCTTCATTCGCTCCTTAACTCGACGTTGAAGGTAGCGAAGTCTGGAACGGGCTTCATCGGTGGGGTAGAGGTCGTGAACTCTTGTCGCGGCGTTCTTCTCCGTCAGCAACCTCCTTGCGTCATCAGGCAGTTCAAATCTGTGGTTAGGATCCACGGAAGGGACCTGCCTGGAGCAGTCCTTGATGGCTGCTTGCAAGTGGTTGGTGAGTGAGATCGCCAAGTCTGTCTGTTTGGTAGACGTTATCCTGTCAGGGATAGCATTCAAGTCCGGGAAGGATTGGTCGAGTATTCTTGCGAGTTTCTTCCAGTCTGTTTGTATTCTAGTATGGGCGGGACGCCCATTGTCTATCTGTCCTAGTTGTAGGAGGATCGGTCTGTGGTCCGAATTCAGATCTGAATGCACCTCTACAGAATACACTTGAAGGGTGATATTTTTTAGTAGGGCAAAGTCCAGGACACTGGGATTTTGATCATCCACAATTGGGTATCGGGACCCAGGGGCGCTATGACGTCGAAATCTAGAGTCTCTTTCTGTAGGATTTCTCCGTTCGTCGAGTTGGTTAGCGAATTCCACCTGGTGTGTTTGCTATAGAAGTCGCCAGCCAGAATGGTAGCGTATCCCATAGCAAACAGGGCTTGGAGGTCAATCTCAAGCAGAGATTTGGAGGGACTGAGGTAAATGGATGCGATATTGATTTGCGAGTGGCCAGTCATCGCTAAGAACATTCCATGTTCGTTAGATTTGGCGGATCTAGTTGGCAGCAGTGTAGGGACCTCTTATGATAGATTAGCGTTCCGCCTTTCGGCCTGTCTAATCTATCATTGCGAATGATGTTGTAGTTCGCAATTTTGGGATCCCTATGGGCGGGCTTCAGGAAGGTCTCCTGTACAAGGAGTATGTCCATTTGATGTTAGGTACTGAGGTACTGAGAGATTTCAGTCCTTTGGTCGCGGAAGGTTCCATTGGCATTGTAAAATGCCAAGGTCAGCGATCGGGGTTTGCTTCTCTGGGTTGTACTACCCATCACGGTCGGCCAGCGGGCAGGAGATGCGCGGGTATCTGGACCGCTTGCATCATCCTTCTCACGTCGGAGTACTGTCTCATCACCTTCGCACGTGCAAGCCAATCGTTGCCGGCGGCGATGAGGGCGTACCCCAACTCTTCGAGTACGTCGAAGTCTAAGGTCGGTAGAGAGTCCAGAACCTCTAGTGCGATATTACTGGCCTCTTCAGAGGTGGCAACGCGCTGGCCCGAGTACTGTGGAGTACTGGGTGCGTGGGCCACTCCTGTGGACTGGGGCGGTTGGCTACTATTTCAGGAATGCATGTGCTGGAATTTATATCAAATAGTCAGGTCTACTGTCCCTTTGAGCTGTGAAAAAATGCAATCAAAAGATACAGCCGTTTATGCCGCAAATTTTCGACACTCACAAGGGAATCAAAACCTACATGGTATTTTCCTCGTGAACGTGTCACACAGGTCTATAATCCCTTGAAGCTGTTATAAAATCAAACTTCTATGTAAACGCAATCAAAAGAAACAGCAATTATATAGCTGCATATTTTCAAACTCTCAACTACTTACTAAGAAATCAAAACCTAAAGGGTAGTTCCAGTTGACCTAGAATCTTGAAATTAAGCAATATTTTATAGCACATATTAAGGATAAATTCCAAAAACCTTAAGTTTTTAATTACTGTAATTTGTTTTTGCTTGATATTAATAACGGCAACAGGTAGACGTTGAAATATTCACAGAATATTTAGTTATAAATTCTCTTTAAATGAATTTAAATAAAACAAATATTTAAGGGGGACTCCCATACAACAAACATATTTTTTTGCAGTTACCCTTAGAGTGCGAGTCCAACTCGCACTTGACCAGTTTTTTTAATTTTTTAATAGAAATGTGTTCCTTAATATATGGTGTCATTGAGATACTATTTCATAATAGAATTTCTCTAGGAACTTGAATAAAATTATAAGACAAAATATTTTAAAAATAAATGGAATTTCATTTAGTTACCATTCATATCCATAAAGAGCACATGCATAAACACATTGAGTTGCTTTATTTTCTTCTGGTTTTGTGTGAATATTTTGAGGTTTTGGAGGAATATATGTCAAAGATTCATTTTCTGTCTTTTGACCATCTGCTCTTTTTCCAAAGATGTTGGCCAGTGTAGTGCTGAAATTGAAAAGTCCATATTAATGACCAACAAAACATAGTTTTCAGCCAAAAAGTATTATTCAGATATGTATCTTTTTTTATTGTACTCTTGGTTTCATGTAATACCTGGTAGCTGGAGTGAAATAATCTTCTTCAATGTCATCAGTTTGCAGCATTGTTACCAGGAACAATAGATATCAATCCACTTATCACACAAACCACTTACCAACAATGATTATTTCTAAAACAACATCAAGACCTGTATAAACACAGTTTTCTCTGCAAAATACTTTAGGTAGGTACCTACTTATAATTAATATAGAACCACAATGTAAGCAAGCACCAAATAAAATACATAATATAGTAACAAATCAAAAATATTTATGCGCTAAGATGGGCTGATAGCAAAAAGTGAAGAAAATTATAAACAAACAAATCTGGTCACAAATTAGAAATATGAAACTGTCACTAGCACAACGCAAATTAGAAAGATAACAGCACACCTGATTATTCATTTTCATGAAGTAAACTACAGAAAACAACTTTCGAAAGAATGAATAGGTATGTATGTACTTACCTATAAATACAAAATCAATCAAAGTAATAATCAATCAGATAGATATATCACAGATAAATTTGTATTGAATTATAGCAATAATTAGTGTAAAGCAACTTTTAGAAGCCTGAGTATCAATTTACTACACAAATTATAAATATTTAATTTACTACAACCGTACCGACCTACTTTTCACTACAGAGCTGAGCGAGTTGTTTTGTTTTTGTTTTAGATTACACAGAGCAAAGAACAACTATTACTCAGCTCTTCAAACCGGTCATAGTCATTCATATGTTGTCTCAGCGAGTATTTTTTGACATCATACACTGTGTGCTTCTCAAACTTTGACATTGGCAGAATCATCGTTTGGCTAAACGAATAGAATAGAACAATGACAGCAAGGAGGCCGGTATGGCGGCGGCGGCAGCCGCCGCTGCAAACGATTAAAGACGACGTGAAGACGAAACAACGAGATTGGCAGGGCTAGTTGGTGACTTGTGAGGAGTGAAGCCATGAAGCGAAGAAGACCTCCAACTTGATTTTTACTAGGTCTTGACAAAACCATTACAGAATTGAAATAATTTTTTTTTTAAGAGCCATAAAAGACTTCTATCCATAGCCGTAAGTAAGATCCGTTCTTAGAAAAAACCAAGTGACAGTGTTGTCCAGTGTTGTCAGTTTAATATAGTACCTAACTAGTGTTGTGATTATGGTGTGATTGTTTTTTATTGATTGATTGTATTATATAATTCTCTTTGGTAATTGTGACTACAATAAAGTGTAGGTGTAGTGTAGGTAGTTTCTAGTTGTGTTCCCACATTGTAGAAGATTAAAACAAGCTGAAAACGCTGAAACGGAAAGCTTTATCTAGCAGTCTTGCTGAAATTAGTTGGCAACACTAGCTGGCTGTAGTGTGTAGGGAGTGGAATGACCTTGGCCGTGATCAGCCGGCGATTTTCTGGTCTTTTTCGAGGTCACATTTATCATTCATTATCATCGTCATTGTACCTTTATTGCCAGTGTAGTGTTAGAAGAAAAAATACTTCAGCACTTTATTCATTGTAATACGAGTTTTCAAGGGGTTTGTATCTTTTTTTGTGCTCCTACCTACTTACTTGCACTCTTTAGATACTAACTTACTAAGCTTGCACTGAACAACCCACTGTAAAGTTGTAGTTCAAGTAACATAGAAGTTTTTGTCTCATTAAAAATAGAGGACTAATACTCCTACTTACTGGTTTCGGTTTTCTCTTTTAATTGTCATGCTGACATACCAAAGATGTAAATTATACACCATAAAAGTCTTTACAATAGATTCTGATGATAGATAATTTTATTTTGTGAATAAGTGTAGTAGGTTAGGTATACACAGGTTTTGACAATATTAGAGCCCAGTTAAGGTTTGACTGTGGTCTGGCAGTAAGTACTGGTTATAGTTATTATTACTGCCCACAATACACAACCCTGAAGCCAATCATGAACTAAAATCATCAGTATCTCACTTGCGATAAATTGCTCAGTCTTGAGTTTACAATATTAAATTGAATGACCTTATGGCTGGAATAAGGTCTAACCACTTGTGAATTGAAGAAGCAGAGACATGTTTAGAATTTTATTAAAAGTATTTTCTCAAAATTACTTTACTTATTCCTTTCAGAAAGGTGTCACAATGGAAGCATTGGAATTGGTTTCTTCTAGTAAGATCTTTGGTGGCTACCAAAAAGTATACTCCCATGTATCATCTGAGCTTGGCTGCAAGATGAACTTCTCCATCTATCTTCCACCACAGGCTGATGGTGGTGATGTGAAGCTACCACTTGTGTTCTATCTCTCCGGACTGACTTGTACTGAACAAAACTTTATTACTAAATCTGGATTTCAAAGGTTAAAGGATGGTTTAATAAGATCTTAATTGTAAAATATTTTTTCTGTAAACATATCTTTCTTTTCCATTTCCTATTTTTATTTACTAAACAACCAGTGATTGACCTCCTCATGTTAAGTATAGATGTAGTCTATAAAGGAGCTCTATTACAAAAACATTTCTTTTTGAAAAGTTAAAAATGTTAATAGATTTTCTTTTAAACAAAGCTTTATATATCATAGTATAATACTGGATGTATCGGCGGCTGCATCATATATCTTTTTCAGAATAAATTCTGCAATTTTATGAACTGACCAGCAACACATGTTCCTTATCAAAACAGATAACATGAAGAATTTATATGATTTCCAGATATGCAGCAGAACACGGCATAATTGTTGTAGGGCCTGATACATCTCCAAGAGGTGTGAAGGTGACTGGAGATGATGAGTCTTGGGACTTTGGTGTTTCGGCTGGATTCTACTTAGATGCTACTAAAAGGCCGTGGTCAGAATACTACAGAATGGGCAGCTATGTTAATAAAGAATTATATGAATTAATACAGAATGCTTTTAGCAATGTAGTTGATCCTAAACGAATTGGTATTATGGGTCACAGGTATGGTCTTCCTTAATATATTTCTGAAGAGTTAGCAACAATTTGTTCACAGCTCTTTTATGTGTAACATAAACTTACATAACAATTTTATCATGAAGTAATGGAAAAAATACAATGATATTAAACTTACAAATTTATCTTCGGGTCAAAGGGCAACAAAACCCATTGATTAAATTTTATTTATAATGGAATTATTATCTTATCTCATAAGAGATTATTGTAATTAATATATAGCAGTGTAAGGTTGAAGTATTTTTAACACAGGCTTGGTAGGCAATATGAGAACTAAATTTCAATTTATATTACTTTTGTTACCTATTTATTTATTGTTATAATCTAACATGAACATGATAATATAATTACATAATGGATTAGGTAGAGAAATCTATAAAATACTTGTTAACAAAATACCTATTAGGTATCTGTAGATAAGACATTCCTCATAAAATACTTGCATTTAAAATAGAGCTTACATTCTGTAGTAGCTCAGTATATTAATTGTCAATAGTATTTAAGAATGTTATGTGGACTTATTAAATTTGATTGATTTTTTTAGTATGGGTGGACATGGTGCTCTTGTATCAACCTTAAGAAATCCAGGCCTTTACAAATCAGTGAGTGCCTTTGCCCCAATTTGCAATCCCAGTGAATGTCCTTGGGGCAAAAAAGCTTTTACTGGCTACCTTGGTGAGGATGTAAGTCGATGGGCTGAATGGGATGCAACTGAACTTGTTAAGAAATATGATGGACCTCCACTTACTTTGCTTCTTGATCAGGTAATTATTTTAAATATTGAAATATATTAAGACTAAAATAAAATGTCAACCAGTGGTTCATGCGGTTTTATCTCTCCTTTAGAATCAAGCAAGCATAAAAAGGTATGCTTGAGTTATCTATAATTCCATGTGCTTTGAAATGACCAGCTGAGAATGCAACTGGGAAATTACTTAAACTTCAACTTTGTAATGCCCGCTTCCTAAAAAACAGTTCTATTTCATACATCACTTTTTTTTAAACTGCTATCATTACATTATTGACCATATTTTCAGGGTGGTGCAGATAAATTTTATATTGAAAAGCAGTTGCTTCCAGAGAATCTTGTTGAGGCTTGTCGGTCAGTTGGAGTCCCGGTGATACTCAATTTGAGAGAAGGTTATGACCATTCGTACTACTACATCTCAACATTCCTTGGAGAGCATTTTGATTTCCATGCAAAGATACTTAAGGCTTAAACCTATCACAAATAATATATACATATCCCATATACATGAAAATCAATAAATTTTGACTGAAATGTGTTTTGTCTCATTCTTTCACACAATATTGATACGAAAAATATGGGAAAAACATATATTCATATAGTTGATATAATAACAAATGTTTAGTTTATTTTTATGAAGTTACTGTTTAACATATTATTGCTTTTTATTTTCTGTAAATAAAATGTTTTTTTTTTTACTTTTATTTAAAACATGTTATTCTTTGAATTGGATAAAGCAATAGCCTGTGTTAGACTGGGTAAAGTGAAGCCTCCGCTATAGAAAAGATACAAAAAAGCAGACCCTAAACTCCTACGTCTCCTACTACTTGAAGATTTCACCGGAAAGCTGGCGATTTAAATATAATGTTGCGTGACTTAGCGGGAAGCCGAAGAGCAGTTCCGGCGCGCTGTATTTTATTCATAGATTTAGTATTTTTTTTGACTAATTTTATTCCATTTGTCTTTTTGAGTGTTTGTTCACAATTTTTTGGGGTATTACATAATCGCAAAAATCGAGAACAAGCATGAGGGAAGTGATATAGTGTTCGATTTATGTGATTTTCTAGTTTGTTGCCAAAAGCTTCTGGAATAGGGATATTCGATATACATCGATGCATTGAAAACATCGATGTTTACAATACGATAAATCGAATCGATCCGATGGTTTGAAAGGCTTTCGATATACTCGATGTATCGATGTTTTTCAGTTTTTAGTAGAAAAACATCGAATCGATTACAACCAATTAATTTCATAAAAAATCAAGTTTGACCACTAAAATTTTACCTAAAATCTTTTTTCCTATTTGTTTATTTAAAAAAGAAAAGTTTATTATTCAATAGTGAACTGACAATATAGTGCCGTCGCGGCCAACGTGTTCCTAAACTTCATACAATTGCATACAAATACTTAACCATGGTAGGAACTTCAGTCCCATCTGAACGTTTGTTTTCTAAAGCGGCACAAGTCGTCAATCAACAACGAAATAGACTGAAAGGCAAACGTTTAAATAAACTGTTGTTTTTGCAAAGTCTCCCAAAAGAACACTGGCAATAGGACATGACAGACTTAGCGAAATTATTACGGATGTTTTTTTTGTTCTTACGAAAATTACAATAAAGATTTTTGTCATACATGGCTTTTACTTTTTTTAAATAAAACAATGTTTGAATTAGTGATGGTTTGCATGAAAAGTTATGTTGAATTTTATTATACTGAATTTATTTGTTAGTATTTGTTGTTATAGCGGCAACAAAAATACATAATCTGTGAAAATTTTAACTGTAACACGGTTCATGAGATACAGGCTGACAGGTGACAGTCGGACAGCGAAATCTCAGTGATAAGGTTCCATTTTTTCTCTTTGCGTACGGAACCCTGAAAAAGTACTCGATGCTTACAAAATATCGATGTTTTCACCCGAAACATCGAAAGACATCGATGTACAGTACTGATTTATCGAATGGAAAAAAACATCGATGTTTTTTTTAAAGTGGACACCCCTATTCTGGAAATCGCTACTGCAGATTTTCTACCATTTGACATAACCTGATTCTTCTGACTCGACTTGACTTTAGACTTTTTTGACATAAATAGCTATATACGAAAGTAAAAGCCGTATTAAAAAAAAAATTAAAAGGAAGGCAACAAAATTAACGAGGTGGGTAACAAAATGCGTTCAGTGGATCTAAAATGGCCACTTTGCACGAATTACAATATGATCACATTATGAATCATTGCAAATCTTAAAATAACCACATTTTTGCAGTTCATGAAATGAATCACTTCATGGCAATTCTGCTGTTTGACGGAAAGTCGCTGTTCAGGACCCTTCGATCCGTCCTGAAACGCGTCGAGGGGGTTCAGCAGCTCCAGTGGACTGTAGTAGGGTGAAGGTGACGGGATCGCGAAGAAAACACGTAGTAATTGAAGCCAAACGATGAGGAGAGGGAGGCCAGCCACCAGAGATTCTCTTCGTGTTGTTCTCAGAGAGCCGCGTGTCGAAGTAAAACATGGCCGCCGGGCGGCCGCCTATATATTTGGAGTCTCCGGCGCCTTGAGCCCCCCCTCCCCCTCTATTCTTTATTTCCGTATTTACTTATTCTATTTACACGTTTTATTGCTCCTTTGTACATATTTCTCTTAACACTAAGTTAGATCACCCATCTGCACCCGTTCGTTCGAGGTAGGTCGCCCCGTGTTCAATATACGACCATTTTTCCTACTTCGTATGTGGGCTGACCCCGCCCCGCCGGCCCGACCCCGCGGAGCCGTTATAACGGTCTCCTGCCGCCGGTACTAACGGTCGGCCGTTTTGGCGGTTGCTAACCGTTATGCAGATGAGTATCTACTTATGGTACTTATGTCTAACGACTTAATCTAACTTAGTCTAACTGTTTCTAATTAAAAGACAGGGAGAATATCGTTTTATTTACAAGTTCTGTGACTTAATCCTAGTTCGTCGTGAACAGTCGCAAAATGGCTTACTTTTCGTGAATTGTTTGTGAATTGCTTTACCTTATTGCCAGGCATAAAAATAATCTTTGTTTTTAGATAGCGTGTGTACCTTTACGATATTTTTAGTTAAATAAGTTTTTCTAAACATTAATGTTGATTTACTATCTATTAATTTACTGTAGAATTATAAATATCAATAAAAATTTTTAAATCTATTTTTATTTTATTACTATAGCAATACTCACATGAGAAGTGATTCAAGAAATGAATCACGAAATGAATTGAATTAAAGTTGAAACGTCAATGTAGAATTTTCAGAATTGCTAAGCTTCGCAATTCACGAAATGATTTGTTTTGATGAATTGCTGAAAGTGGCCATTTTAGACCTGCAGGTCAATTTTTTGACATCAGCCTATTGTATGCAAGCGCACTATCTATCCATCTTGATTTATTTAACCATTTTTTTTTTTTTGACATGACCTGCAATTTTAGCTCTTGTGAGTTTTTAAATTTACAGCGGGACAGTCATAATTAACCATGCAGAAACCTCATTTTTACCTTCATTCACGCCACCACTAAGGCCGTTCGCACACGGGGCTATTCCAATGAGACTACCAGTCAGTATATTTTCAAAATCAGCTATGGCAGTTCGCACACGGGGCTATGCGATTCGTGAGACGCGACTGCGATGCTACTTGAATGTATGATAGGGTAGCGTTGCACGAGTCGCATCGTCTGCGGACATAGCTGATTATGAAAATTTCAAGGACGCCTCAAGGTACCTCTCGACCAACCTTATATTTGACAGTTCGATACTCACTTCCAATGAGAAATCATCTTAAGTCAAGGAAGCTTGTGACAACTGAAATGTTTATTACCTGGGTTTGCTATCTAATTCCTGTCCTCTATGAAATTTGAAGGGAAATAAGCAAAATTAAAATAAAATAACAAAAAAAACCTTTTACAATATTTATTTGAAGAAGAAGCTGAAAGTTACACAAAGTTAAAAAACTCGAATTAAAAAAAAATGAATTTATCTTGGAAGTTACCTATTTAATGTTGAGTAAAGAAGTAATTGCGATTAATACGAGAAAAGAAAATTAGGGGCGCAGGAGATCGAATGGCCAATATTTAGATCCCTTCCTTAAAGTTTTAAATTAAAAATAAAATAAAATAAAGGGTTAATAAAATAAAAAAAATGTAGAAAGCGCAGGCACTGGCTGACCGATAATGCTGGCTTCGGCTGTGTGGTTACCTCAGTTAAAGCAAAAATGTCTATCGCAGATTAAAACGGTAGTAAAAGCAGTGTCCTCTTGTTTAAATAAAAGAAATGTGGTATGCACTCCTGACACCTCGGGAAGCTGGTAGAACTCCCAGTGTTCAGCGGAGGGAGTGCTGAGGGAAACTTGAGGTGTTCTTTTTAACCCTGAAGTAGGAATAACAAAATAACTTTCAAAAGACTGCTTATGAAACAATGGTTTACTATAGGGCGGGGCTCTGGAAATTTCTAGGTTTTATTCCTGTTCAAAATCCTTTTCAATATATGTAAAATTTTGTTATAATGGAGTAGGTTTATTCCTAAATTTAGGGCTGAATCTTGTTTGGTTGTAATTATAAAAAAGGAAGTCATAATCCCAAATGGTAGGTTACCCGACAATGAAAAATCTACATAATTTTGTAAAAAAAAACGATTCTGTATGAAATATTTCAATTTGAATTTATATATTCTACGCTTATTTATGTGTACCAATGGTGAGAAATCATTTTAAGACCGAAATTAGATAAAATTTTAATAAAATGCACATGTGAATAAAATACACATTCTACCCACTTTTGTAAATTATAAATTTCTCACAAAACCCCCAATTTAACCAGAAAGTTATTAGACCAAATGGAAGAATTAATCGGTTATTTAGCTCAATAGGACAATAATGAAAATAAAATAAATTACCTTTTCAGGGTTCTTAATGTATATCCAACAAAACACTTTTGTCATAAAACGCCGTACGACAACCACGTCGGCGAAAATATTTGTTACGACGGTTGCACTATTAAACTCCAAAATAATCGTATTAAATGGCTATTGAAACTTTTAAATTATAAAAATAGCGAGCAACCATCGACCCGCTCCGAAAATCATCTGATTTCGTCTGCCGGTGTCGGCAAGTGTCTAGCTGTCAGTTTAGTCGTAGTGATGAGGACATCGGGAGTCGACATTTACTCGAATCGACTCGATGAACTATCTATCGACTTCGTGCCGAACCGTGTGAAAACAACAGGCATTTAGTATCGATTTTTGAGATCCACCGGCGAGTCATTCGACAATTAAACCAACTCGCACGGATTCAATGAGTGATTGAATAAATCCGGGACAAGTAAGGAATGATTCGATTATCGTTTACCGGTTAGTGGAGTTATTCGCACGGCCAGGCCATACCAGTCGAAATCAAAAATTACCACCCGCGTACATTTCAAAAATACAGAATGTTGCTTCCACGATCGCAATCGATACATCTCACGGAGGAGTCAATTCTCTTATTTTAAATAGGTACCTAGTGCACAATTGAATCGCAATGACAACTTTGACGTTTCTGGTATTCCGTTACTCATGTTATTTACATTTTTCTACTATTATAATTAAAATACGATCCAGTTGCAAATGAATAGGAATTCAGAACTGTTTAAGCAGAATACTACTATTGAGCATAACTAAAAAAATGCAATACAATTGAGTCGCGATTGAATATCAGTTGCGTGGTCTTTTAAAGTTTCTTAGCGGAATCGACCCCCTTACTTAACAATCGAGCAATTAGGCAGCCAATCGACCCAACACTCATGGCATAGTAAAAATAACATTACACAACTAATCATGCCAATGAGGTGGAGTCGAGTTTGAGTGAAGGTTTTTGAATATGGGTGTTAGACTGGACTAGGACTCGATGAAACCACACTGTAGGACTGAAGAAGATAGAAAAATTAAGAAGGGCTATAAAGGACTTGTATCCATGGCCGTAAAACCCATTGTTAAAAAAAACCTAGTTAACTACACTATATATAATTTTTTACTCTTTTCTTTTGTAATTTTATATTTTTGTGTTTAAAATTGTTAAACCTGTGTTTTTCCTCATTGTAGTTGGGTCAAGCAACCAATGCCATTTTCAGGGATAGTTCGAGGTTTTCTTAAGGCGGGCTTCACTCAAACTCCAATGAGTTTGAGTGAAGGACGTCTATTATTATGGATATGTATAAGAATACGGGGGTTGTAGTTCTGTCGCAGTCGCTTCTACGTCTACTTGCGTCTTACGAATCGCATAGTCCCGTGTGTGAACTGCCTTACATTTTTTTTTATTTATCTTGTGAGTTTTGATTGTGACGTAACGTAATTTAGTTCCAATTCAATCAAACACCAATAGCACGGTAGATCACACGTAGTATCACTAAATATATAATATAAATTTCTCCAAAATAACAAGTACCTTGCTTTAGGGTGTTGTAGCAATATTGATTTTTTGTGTTCATTAGTCTGTGATACTAAAAAGTTATTTAATAATCTTCCATTATGTCTGACGCCTTCACGTGTATTACTTGCCAGGTGCTATTTAAAACACCTGAGCTGCAGCGTGAGCATTATAAATTGGATTGGCATAGGTACAACTTGAAAAGAAAAGTGGCGGCTATCTCGCCCGTATCACTGGAGGAGTTCGAACTCAGGTTGAAAGAGCACAAGAAACAAGAAGAGCATGTTACTAATGATGAATCACAGTACTGCAAGTATTGTTCGAAAATGTTCAATTCAAAAAATGCGTTTAACAATCATTTGAATAGTAAGAAGCACAAGTTGGCTCAAGATAAGTATGAGACCGAAGATCATAGTGATACAGATAGCTTTGTGAAGGTGGAATCAAGTCACCCACCCCAACAGCCTGGGAAGTTTGTTGTCATCAACCCTGATGACTCTGGAGATGACGATATTGAAACAGATTCAGAAATCGAAGAGGTTAGTTATGGTTCATAATTATTATAATTATTATTGCATCATTATTACTACATTATGGCAATGAAAAGTAAGAGAATAACTATATAATTTGTAAGTACTTGACCAGGATGTGTGCATATCCTGTTAGTTTCCTGTGTATTAAATTAATATTAATGATAGGCAATCATTTGCAATAATTATCTGCAATAGCAGTTGAGATATTGGAGGTATTATTGGGTATTTTGTACAAATATTTGACCCAACAGGCAGACTGGCATGGTAGAACACTATCAAGCCAGCTTATTTATGAGCTTACAGTATGTTATACCTACAAGAAATAAGTTTAATTAACATATTTAAATTTAATTACACTATGCAAAAATTATAGAAATTCTTGTTTTTGCAATTATTACATACATATAGTTAAATTAAACATGGTTTTTTTCATGTTCATTACTTATTTAGTTACATCTAAGTTTTAAACACTTTGTTAGGTGTAAATAAATAAGTAAAAAATTTGCTAAAAACCATATTAAAATATTTAAATTTAAAACTAATAGTTGCTAATATATTTTTCAGTTGGACTCTGACGAATGGGAAGAATGCCGAATCAAAGGCAGTGATTCCCTCATAAAGCCTCGGGACTGCTTGTTCTGCTCTCACCACAGCAAAAACATGGTCAAGAACCTGAAACATATGTCTATAGCGCATTCGTTTTTCATTCCTGATGTAGAGTATTGTGTTGATGTCAAAGGTCTTCTCCTGTATTTAGGTGAAAAGGTAAGCACTCTATTTTGTCAGTACAAACATATTATAATTAATAAATAAATAATATTGGTTTGTATTTAAAAACTTTATTGCAAATTATGTATAGCCTGACCAGGAAAATAAAAATCCTGTATTCGTTGCTACTGATCACCTTTAGGTCAACAAAAATTGATAATGTCATTTAATTAACTAGAAATCAAGCTTAAATAAATAATGAATAAACTTCTTTTATATCGCTTTTCTCATTACTATGAATTATTTTAGCCATTTTGATAAATATATCATATGACTTATAATCACAAAATACACATAGTTCACTCCTGACTCTTTAGCAGATGACGTTGAGATGACGGAATACATGAATACCTAGTTGCCTAGTCCCGATCATGAGATTATGTAAACAAATGTTAAGGGGGACATTTGAATGAAAGAACAAATAGTATTTTCATGACATATTTTAATGTTTAGAGAGAATTTAAATTTAAGAATGGTTTTAGACAGCCGCAAACCTGTGTGTATTTCTTAATACTACAACTAATTGCATTATTTTTAACATTCATTTGTTTCAAAAGTAAAAAGATAAACAGTCAACAAATCGAAATGGCCGACCAAATGTTTATATTCACTGAGCTGGACTCGTTCCTGTACCATGCATCATTGAGCAACAGAGCTTTACATTGTCAAAAAATAACCAGACTAATTGGAATTACAGTAATATTTATAGTAATGTATTTGGTAAAGTCATAATATTGTTGCTAGGTAAGTAGGTAACCACCCACTAGAACCTTCCTGAGTAGAAATTAGTTTGTTTATTAAATTTATACCTTCTTGTGACTTCTGGCGACTTTAGTTCTAATATTTTTTCGCAATATGCTGGGTGAAGGTTGCTATTTTACTGGTCGCTCTATAAAAGGTGGATTTTAAACTGTGCACTTTTTCTTCCTGTCATTTGGTAATGTACTGAATAAATCAAATCACAGACACAAAATACAACAGTGTTATTGTATAAAATATGTTGATAATTCTCATATAAAGTTGTTTATTTTAATATTTAGATAGATGAGCATCAAGCAATGTGGGCAACAAGATCTTTATTTTATTTGTTTAAGTTTACATAACAAATTGCAGCCATTACAACAGAAAATTAAAAAAAGGTCTTTGTAAAGTACAATTTTGATTTAGGATTTCACATAAGAAAATACACTTTAGAACATATTTTTTAAAGAAAAATTAATTATCAACTTTTTTATTTCAGATTTCTCAAGGATACATGTGTCTTTGGTGCAATGATACTGGTAAGACTTTCTACTCCATGGAGGCTGCCCGCGCTCATATGGTTGACAAGGGCCATTGTAAGATGTTGCATGAAGGACTAGCATTAGCGGAGTATTCTGATTACTATGACTACAGGTAAATCATTATTTAAACATCTAGTGCTCTATAACATATTTATGAATTAGAAAACAGTTGTTAGAATAAATGCATTTTATTAATGCAAACAAGCATTTGGTCTGCCTTATGAAAAGTGGTTACACCTGCATCACTAGAACTGATATTGGCGGGTTCCCAAAACAAGCCCTGAAATAATAACATTAATAAACAACTAAGACACTTCTCAAGTAACTAAGTTTGGTACACATATTACAGTTCTTATTTCTTATCTTCTATTGGTGTAAATCTATATCCCACCAAAAACATACCTGTTAAAAAGAGGGCCAAGTTCCTATCGGCTAATTGTTCGCCTAAAAAAGGGTTGAAATCCAATCCAATGTCAAGTTTAGATGCACTTTAAAATCGATCATAATCATCTTTATCAACAGCCTGATCCACTGGTAAACATTTGCCATTCCCAAGACTCGCCACCACACCACGTCCTCCGCCTTCCGCATCCAGCCACTACCCGCTACCTTATTCACGTCAACGGTCCATCTGGCCGAAATTCACCTTACCATACACCCAACTTAAAATATGGTATAGTTGTGAAAATACGTAGGTACTTGGTTAAAAATATCTAAAATTATAATACTTCTAAATTTTAACTTGGCAGGCTTTTTTTGTAGGCAAATCATCTGAAATTTGAGCTCGAGCTAAATTGGGCCGCAGAGCCCACTCCCGGTCGGGAACTTTTTTGACCCTACGTTTTTTATACGATAATTTGGGTAAATCAGGTCGAAATAGTTTCCTTAGCCTATTATATTCAATATCGCGATTAATTATACCGCTAGCGCCATCTATCGAAAGGAATTTATAACAATAGAATTAGAAATGATTTTTTAGGTAAGCCGTATTTAATAAGCTATACAGTGTGCATTATGTATACATGTCAATATTTTATACCACCTCCCCTCTCTCCTCCACCCTCCTCATCGTATTTTCTTTGTATCACTGGTTCATAATTAAAAAAAAAATAAATCGATATTCGATTAAGCAAACTCACGCTTGACCGATTTCTTAAATTTCTCAATTTTTTGTTAATCTACATATAACACACGACCTGTGTGCTAAATTTCATAACGCTAGGACAATTGGAAGTGGCCTAAAGGTTTTGATTACCAGTCAGTGAGTCAGTCAGTGCCAAAATTAGCTATTTTCACAGGGTCATATTTCAGGATCTACTGAAGCTATATCTATGAAATTTGGCATACTGCTTTAGTACTAGTATATGATTATGTAGCTACAAATTTATCTCTGTACTTGCAATAGGCACTGAGCTACAGGGGAGTCAAAAGTGGGTCGAAACGGTTCGTGTAAAAGTGCACGGCATGCGCGCGGCCTGTTGCTAGAACTTGGCCTGCGCACTACCGTGCGCTTAGATTCATTCTGCTAATTAAGAACCAATATTCACGGCAGAGTCAGAGGCCACAACAATGGTCAATCATTTACATGATAAACAAACCCATCGCTATATCATAAACAACACCATTGTTTACTTAGATGATTTTTTCAGCTCCTCGTATCCTGAAAATAAAGCCGAGGATGGTATGGATGTGGACGAAGAAGTTGAAGGACCGGCGACTTTGGAAGGCGACGACTTCCAATTGGTGCTCCCATCGGGCGTCACTGTCGGTCATCGCTCGCTTATGAAGTAAGCTTATATTACATACTAGCTTTTCAGCAGCGACTTTCTTCAGTAATATATTTATTAACCAATTTCATCTTGTGCATTTCTCCTCTAAGTCCCTTCCTTCATCAAGTCCTCCCTTAATCTTTGGATTGACGTCACGGACGTTCGTGCACCGGTGTACGTTCTAGGATTATTGTCTCTGAATAAATATTAAATTGTTCTATACTACGCGATTGACATTGTCGACTCATTATTTTGTGTACGATAGCTTTTTTTCGCGAATGTGCGACAACTTGGCCCTGCTCGTTAGTGTTGTGGTGTGTGAAATCTAGACGTCGTTCCAGTACTAACATTTATATATGGTGGGTAATTGTAAATAAAAACAAGTTACAAGGCAGTGCAAGAATTAAAATTTATTTATATGATAATTGGTACATAATAATCATTGGTTGACTGATTCATGATTTCAAAATAACACAGATATTGTCATATAAGTACTATATTTTATTACATACGCATACGGCAGTGCTTGCATACCACCTATTGCGCCATCTATTCGCAACAACTGGAAATACGCTCACTTGATTTACTGAGCATTTTTTTGAATACTTGTATCCTATTGCTGTATACTAATAATGGCCAAGTGTGGCGCTTGCGGCAAGTTTTTGCCCTCTGCGGGTACAGCCTCATGTTCCCTTTGCCCCTGTACCTTTCATAAGGCTTGCGTCACTATTCCGGATGCCACTCCTGTCCCTAAGGAATGGGTATGCCCAGAGTGTAAAAAGAAGACGCAGCGTAGAGGGGACAACAGTGGGACTCCCGTCAGGGGTGTCTGTGGTGTGCAGGTGCAGCCTCCCCTTGGAGACTCCGGGGTGCCTACCCCTACTGCTTTGCCAATCGGAGAGGAGGAATTGAGAGCTACGAATCCGGAGTTTACCTGCTTTATGGCGGATATTGGCGAAATTAGGAAGGATATTGGCGAGTTAAGGGGTATGCGTAGTGATATAATGGATATGAGAAATGCCTTGAACAAGACCCTGATGCGTATGAACGAGCGGTTGGACGGATATGAGCAGCGATTGGGTGCCTTGGAGACCTTGGCCCGGGAGTCGGCGTCGGAACCCAGTCGTGTCTCTGATCTTGAGCGGACGGTGACTCAGTTGAGGTTGGAGCTGAACGATAGGGATCAGGATGCGCTGCTCTCTGATTTAGATATCGGCCATCTCCCCGAAGTTAAGGGAGAAAATCTGCAGCACACTGTGACTTTATTGGCTGCCAAACTGGGTGTCACGCTGGAGGAAAGGGACATAGTGTTTGCAGAGCGTGTTGGGCCGCCTGGGCATGCGAGCACGGGCGACGGTGCCGGACCTAGCGGGGGTGGCGGCGGCGCGGGGACTCGCTGCAGGCGTGTCGTGGTGCGTCTGGCGCGCCGCCAGACCCGCGATAACCTGCTGCGGGCTGCTCGTGTTCGCCGAAATATATCCTCCGTGGATTTCGGCCACGATGGGCCGCCTCGACAAGTTTACGTCAATGAACGTCTGTCTAGGGTCAACAGTCAGCTGTTTCGCCGCACTCGCGAGGAGTGTCACAAGCGGCACTGGAGATACTCTTGGACGAAAAGGGGCCGTGTTTACGCGCGTCAGGGAGACGGGAAACAGGCCTATTCTATTCGGTCGAATGACGATTTGGTTCGTGTTTTTAGTGCATCTCCCGTTTGAGTTTGTTCTTGTTAATTTTGTTAATGTTTACTGTATTTTTCATATTTTATGTTTTTCGTCTCTGTGTTATGTATGGTATGGTAATTCGTCGTCGACCGATCTGGGTTTGGAAATGAATCTGCATTGCTTATTAATTCATATTATCATTTTCTTATTGAGTGGACTTAAGACTGTCATGCTTATTATTTATGAATTTTCTTTACTTAATAAATACTTATTTTTTGCTTATCATTATAATTTCAATTTAATATTTCATTTTATCTTAAATCTAGTAACACATGTTGGTTTTCGTTATACTCAGTATGTATAAAAAACAATTTAAGATTGGTTTGTTCAACCCGGGCTCGCTGGGTACTAATCATGATAATTTCATAGCTGCCGTTACACGCTATAACTTGGAAATACTTGCAGTAAATGAGACTTGGCTGTTTGCTGGTGAGGATTTTCGCGCTCCACAGCTGCCAGGATATAGGCTTCGTCATACGCCTCGGCCGGACCCGCGTGATGGCAACCGCGGGGGTGGTGTTGGCTTCTATATCAGACGTAACATATCAGCTCGCTCCTGCCCTTATCCTGTTGACCCCGCCCACTCTAAGGTTGAACAAATGTGGCTGAGATTGTCCGTTAATGGTAAAAAGCTAATAATAGGTACTGCATATCGACCACAGTGGATGGGAGTCAATATGTTTTTGGATGCCTTGACCGACTCGATAAATTCTTTTCACAACTATAATAATCTAATACTGTTGGGGGATTTTAATGTGGATCTTTTAATTGAAAATCATGATGATTCTATTAAACTTAACACCTTTCTTTTGTACAGTAAGCTTTCCCAGCTGGTAACTTTGCCTACACACTTCACTGATCATTCTCAAAAACTTTTGGATGTGGTCTGCACTGACCTGCCCGCTAAAAGTATAGTCCTGGACAATGTGGGTCGTATAAATGGCCACCGCATGATTATTTGTGAATTTTACATTAAATGTGAGAAATTTGTGCCTTATAAAGTAAAATATAGATCAACTAAACATATATGTCTGGAACGCTTTAACCAAGATTTACACAGTTTACAATGGAATTTAATTTGCTCACTTGATAATGTTAATGATATGGTCAATGTTTTTAGTCAGTATGTGGTAGGTTTGTTCGACTGTCATGCCCCTATATCTACTGTCACCATAAGGGATCAATCACATCCTTGGATTACAGATACAATTAGGATTATGATGAGATTACGTGATAGAGCATTGGATGAGTATCGTGCCACAGGATCTGAAAGCAAAAAGCTCTATTATAAGAACCTTAAATCAACTGTAAACCAGGCCCTTTTCAGTGAAAAATCTGCTTATTTCAAGGGTAACATTAATGATAATATACATAATCCGAAATTATTATGGAAAAATTTTAAAAACACCTTGATACCCAAAAATAACTTGGATCTGCCTTTTAATTTTAATGACACTAACATTATAAACAACTTTTTCTTAAATGTCCCTGGTCCCTTGAGTGTCCCTATTTCATTATTGACTTATTTTGAGTTCCATAGACACAGTGACAATATCCTTTTTGAGTTGCATACTATTGACATCGAACAATTGATTGGTGTTCTAAAAAGTTTGAAATCAAACGCAGAGGGTTGCGATGGCATTACTATGGATATGGTTTATTTAACTCTGCCAGACTCAATTGAAGCTATTCGTGACATAGTTAACAAATCCATACAGACTTCTACCTTTCCTGATACCTGGAAGACTGCCTTAGTTAATCCCCTACCTAAAATCTCTAACCCTATGGAATTAAAGGATCTCAGACCTATTAGCATCCTGACTTATTTATCTAAAATCCTGGAAAAGGTTGTCAGTATCCAATTAATTAAGTATCTGGAGAATAACAATATCTTGCCTGAATCACAATCTGGGTTCAGGAAGCAGCGCAGTACAGTAACTGCATTACTTGACGTGACTGACGACATTCTCAGTGCGCAGGATCAGGGTATGTGTACCATACTTGTATTGCTAGATTACTCCAGAGCTTTTGACTCCATTAATATAAATTTGTTTCTGTCAAAGCTGCGATATTACGGTTTTGACTCAAAATCCATTAAATGGTTTAGCAGCTATCTTAGCGATCGTGCACAGAGGGTGAAGCTTACTGGAACGGACGGATCCCTATTATATTCAGATGATCTGAATGTGGACAGGGGTGTCCCACAGGGATCCATCTTGGGTCCACTCCTTTACATATTGTACACTGCTGACTTAACATTGTATATAAAACACTGCAAATTCCATATATATGCAGATGACACGCAACTGTACATCTCGTGCAGGCCTTCTGAAATTAATGACGCAATAAAGAAACTAAATGAGGATCTCCAAAGCATTGCCGATTGGTCCACTAGTAACTGCTTATTGTTGAACCCGGTTAAAACAAAATATATAATATTTGGCAGTCCACATCAACTTGCAACAATGCAGCCAAACACTGATATAACCTTGTCAGGGGTGAGGGTGGAGCGTGTATCTGAGGCTAGAAATCTGGGGCTGGTTATGGACTCGAATCTGCGCTTTGAATCTCATGTTGCGAGTTCTGTTAGGGATTGCTTTTACAGATTGAGAGTCCTGTATAAGGCGAGACCATTTCTAAAGCAAGCTTTAAGGATACAACTAGTAGAGACCATGGAGTAATTACAAAGGGGAGATGCCGTTTGAAATGGCGCAGTAATATAATCATTGGCGCCTCGCCGACACAAAAGTGGGCGGAGCTTGTCATTGCTCGTTCAAAAGCGTACCGAGAAACAGATCGCGAGCTTCTAAGTTTGTCACGATTTTCCACGACTTTTTTAGGAATTTAGCATTGAATAATTTTGTTTCATATAAATATAAAGGATGAAGTGTTGTGTGCTTTAGTGTAAAAACTTTTCTGACAATAAATTGGAACATAATCAACAAATATCTTTCCACAGGTAAGTTGTACTTAGTTACGTTTTATAAATGTATTAATTAGAAATAATTTTCTTTGGTTTCTGTTAAATAAGATATATTTAGCGCTCTAAAAGTTATACCTAATATTAAAAACAACAGTAAGTAAACAGTAGTGACATCTAGTGTCGGGTGTCTGAAGTACTTGATAATTTGTAAATAACGTAGTACTGCTACTTTCCGTAAGATGGATATCATTACTTAATGGAGCCACGGCCGAAACCAAGCACCCCGCACGTCTGCCTTCCGCCCCGTGTAGCCTCACAAATGGTTTCTTACAAAACGCTTAGTACGGCATCTCCCCTTTGTAATTACTCCATGGTAGAGACACTCGTCTTGTCTAAATTAAATTATGCTGATGCCGTTATTGGTCCCCGCCTTCTGAGCAGAACGAAGAGACTCATCCAGCGCGTTCAGAACTCGTGTGCTCGTTTCAGCTTTGACATTCCATTGAGAGCTCATGTTACACCATTCTTATGCAAGTACTCCTTGTTGAAGATGAGGCATAGACAGAAGTTTCACTTTGCCTGCCTGCTGTTTGGAGTTATCAACAATAAAGCCCCCTCTTATCTCTATGAGAAGTTGACATGGAAATCCAAAAATCGCAGTGTAAGACGGGTTTCTAAGCAGCTTGTGACGCCTCGTCATCGTTCAATCGCCTTCAGGGGTAGCTTTAGATATGCCGCGTCCAGGTGCTGAAACAATATTCCTCCACCAATTCGAGACCTGAAAACAATTTTCGGTTTCAAGAGTAAACTGAAACAATTTCTCATAGAACATCAAAATAAACAGCAGTTGTTGAGGCATGACACGAGTGCTATATAAATGTTAAATGTGCTAACCTCCATGGTATTCTCGTTGTGTTGGCATATAGATTATTTATTGTTCTTGCACTTGGTTTCCTGACCCGGTCGGTCGATATATTCACTCATAATGAAATCCTTTTTATTATAATCTGATGGAATTTTTTGTAATCCTGTGTATTTAGATATATGCAAGTACCGCTTTGAAATCTAAATTATGTATGTTTTCTACTCGGTCTACTCACAGTCTCCATTTTTAATTGTATTTACGTAGTATCTCTTTTTTAGTTTGTGATTGTATTGTCTGTCTGAACTCAGTAGGTATTGATGATTATCTTTATAGGTTATTTATCGTCACTGCATACAATTATACTCCCAGTAAAGGTTTAAATAATTTGTAGTGTCAATACTATACAGCTTTATTTATCTACTCATAAGTGACTCCTATTTTCCATAACTTTGCTTGTAAACAATAATTATTTTAAAATGTAGGTAGGTAGCCGTTTTGTTTGTTTACGAATTACGACATTTCTATTTGTAATGGTAAATGTCGAATCGTATATCAAATTGACATACGTCAATGTCATGTTTAGTTTTAGATGGAACATTTTACGGCTCCTGATGCCTATGGTTTAAGTAGTCATCATATGTGGCGTTTACGGGAACGGAGGATATATTTGGATGGGTAGAGGTGCCATGTACTGGCCAGTTGGGCCTCTCGAGTTTTAACCTAATTTGGCAACGCTTAATTTTGGCATACATCCTACGCCCACTGCATGGCACTTGTGCCTAATCTTGCCTTATATTTGTATCCTGTGCGCGGGTTGCCGTGTCGTCAACTGAGGTCCTAACGGAAGATCAGCGCTGTCAATATCATCGGATGGCAATATGCTGAGTTGGGACCTTTTTTGGGAACACACAACCTTCTTCTTAATGCTTTTTCTTTTATGTATATATGTTTTTTTATAAATTATTTTCATTTCATTTCATTTCCTCAAATTTTAATTTGATTCTGGACAATGTAAATTTACTTGACCAAAAATCTAATATTTTGAATCAATTCATTAGTTATTATTTATGTTCATGTCCATAGACAAGAAAATCATAACCATTGATATATTTTTCAGATACTATAGACAGAATTTAACACAGAACAGTCAGGCATTAGTGAAGAAATCTGACCGGAAGTTACATAGACTCCTGGGCGTATACAAGGCCTTGGGTTGGGCGCCGAAAGAGCAGGCAGCTGCAGCTAAGTAAGTTTTTAAAGTTTATTTCAGATGTTTATACGTTATTAGTGGGTTATTGTATGCTGCTCGTTAGTCGAGCGTGACCCGCGTATCCGTAGCGAATGCGCTATTGAATTGGTCGCCATTTTAGTGGGATTTTCTATCTTGAGCTCCTCCGTGCTTCTGAAGGCACGTTAAGCCGTTGGTTTCGGTTGTTATCGATAGATAGCAGTCGTGAGGCTGTGTCAGATGCCTTAGGGCAGACTGAAAAATTCTGACAGTGTTGGCCTTACAGCCTTGTATGACTTACAGCGTACCCTAGGCTCCGAAGCGTAAGCTGACGACGCAACTAGGAATACACGCTAGGATGATGAGTGGGTTATTGTATGCTACATAATCAAGTATTTATGGGTGAATTTTCTCCGTCCTGTTTGTTAAAACCGGTGAGTCGAATGATTTTTGTTAGAATTCCAATGATTTTCAGTTGACATGGTAAGTCTTAACGATTTTCATTCGACTCATCAGTTTTAAGTGAGTTTTAGATCTCAAAAATACCTCTCTCGGTCGAGGTTTAGTTTGGCTTTCCATTCTAGAATCCTAAAATAGAAGTTGAAAAAAAAAAAAATTGTTCAAAAAATTTTTTTCTTGTCAAAGTTTGTGTCGAAAATAAATATAAGTAGATATTTTCATTTCATATGGCTAAGTCGTTGAAAGACGATTGTATGATACCACTTGATTATACAACAGATGGGTTCTTTTACAGGAAAGCACGAGATATTCACTTCATGAAGAGGGTGCAAGCGAAGTGGCAGATGAAGCTTTCATTGAAAAGTAACAAGTTCCAGAAACATTACCGACCACAAGTAAATTTCTAAGTTGTTATATTTTTAGTAAAATATATTTGATGTCATTGCCTCTAAATATTCTACAAACTTGTTAAAAAAATAGTTAAATATCCTCATGTAAAATTTCACTTATAAAAGGAATACATTCAAAGCAAATAATGTAAGTACTTGTAATTTCTAGTGGTGTGCAGTCAGTTGCTGAGATAGGTATTTTTTCCAGTCGCAGATTTAAGTAATACCTTTAAATAGACGATTGGTATGGTAGGATGTATACCAAAGTCAGCATTGGACTGTATAAGACAAGTAAAGAAATTCAAAATATTACGTACCATGGTAATATGTAACAGAGCAGTCCAAACTTGTAAGTGTAGTGAGGTTTAGGTATGCGTGTGTGTATGTTTCGTGACAATTGGTTAGAAATGAAAGATGGATGAATGAATATTTTTGTTAAAGGCCATATAATTTACTTCAAAAGTAATGCTGGACAATCACACACATGACTTTAAGACAGTTTGATAATTAACATTTATATATTTTTTTTCTTTCATGCATTGTACAAATATCACTATGTCGAATGATGAAATTACGTATTGTTTAAAAATTCTTCATTAAATTTATGAATCTAATGAACAGGCCTCTTTTCGACGAGGGTTTAATGCTTAGTAGTTGTGCAAAAATGTAGTGATGCGTATATTGTGTGTTGTATTATAATTATGAATGTTCTCGTGTGAGAGATCTCAAGTTTGGGCAAATATCTTTTTAAATTAAGTTTTGAGAAATGTTGGCGAATACAATATGCTTGTTGTTTATATTTTTTATCAAAATAAAATTTTGTTGAACGTTTGACGTTATTTTTGTGTTATATGAATTAAATCGGCTAGTGTTGTTATACTTGGAAAAAGTGAATCAGCAAGTGTATCGAGGGCGACTAGCTCAAGTGGGTGGAATTCATCTGCACGATCTATGATCCTTGTTCAATCGGCAAGCGGTCCATCTCATGGCTTCTGATCTTACGAAATCAGAATGTGCAATATTCGTCGCTCACTAAATGTACATAGCAGTACTGTACCTACTCTATTCATTTTCTTGTGAGACAAAATGTAAACAAATCATATAAAGCAGTACACACAGTACAAGCACGTACAAGCATCTCAACAATTGGGTAGACGACAAGATTCAAAATTTATTTAAGCTTATTGTTGAAATTTTGCACAGGCGTTTTTATATAACAATTTAAAAATCGATGGGAAGGCCCAAGGAAAAATTATATTATAATCGATGAACACATAAAGAATAAACTTTCATTTAGGAAATATTTACATAAACAATATTTGAGGTAGTTGTCGAACAAATTTTAGTCTAACCCTTGTAAATTACCTAGGCGTGACGTCACCGCTAGGTATCCATTAGCACACCCCGGACACTCCATGTAAATGTTTTTTTACGATTGTGCCTATTATAGTGAGGTCTGTCATTTAAACATGAAATCGAAAATTATTCGTCATGCCTATTGTAAGATTACCAAATGAAGATGCATTAATAAAACTAAGCGCTGATTTGAAAATAAAAGTCTGTTTAATAAGTTTGAGAATTATAGATCATAGTTTACATTTTGTCTCAAATTCAAATTCATTAATAAATATAGTAAAGATAGATACGGTATTTCATCTTCGTATTCCTTGTAATTTTTATTGTGAAACTGTCAATGTTTGTTCAAATGTTTACCAACAATTTAAGCCGAACGAATATTCCAATGTTTTTATTTTTAGGTGAAAAACAGATTATGATATCATGTTAAAAATTAACCTCATCGCACCGAAAAATACATTCGATTTTAGGAAAATAAAAACAAAATAAGTAATTTGTTTTATTTTTTGTGCATAAATCCATACTAATATTATAAATGCGAAAGTCTGTCTGTCTGTCTATCTGTCTTTCTGTCTTTCACGGCCAAACCGCTGAACGGATTTTTATGAAATTTGGCATGAATATAATTGAAGACCCGGCATTAAAAATAGGCTATTTTTTGATGCAGGCGGAGCTGCGGGAAAAAGCTAGTATTTTCATAAATATTTTAGGGAATCGATATCGGACATCCCAGAATTAATGTCATACGCAGAAAATAAAATGTGGATCTGTGGCGCTCCGTAACGATAGCGTGCGTCAAGTGACGGTGAACCGCGACCCGTATCCGATTGGTCGTTATTGGCATTTTCTATCTCGTGCTCGATCCGTGTTTTGGAAGGCACGTTAAGCCTTTGGTCCCGGTTATCAATAACTGGCAGTCGTACCTTTGACATTCTAAAAAATTTGACCGTCTTGGCCGCTAACACACCTGGTCATGTTCCTGTTGCTCTGGTTGCCCAATGAAATTGTTAGCGGAGGTCAGATGGCAGTTGCTCTATTGTAATAACTAAAACAGGCAAATCTGAATCATGATACACTAGGCTCTGAAGCGTAAGCTGTAGACGAAAATGGAAACACGCTTGAATAAAGAAGTAAATTGAATGTGAATCCCATTATGTAACATTTCCAAACCCGATCATATTGAACTCATAAACCAAACAACAATTATAGGTGTACCTGTACGTAAAAGGACTTAAATAAAAAGAAAGTACTTAGAAAAGTTTAATTAATCGATTTAATTTAAATCACAACTGAAACTACTTACATTATAATAAAAAAACAAATAAATTTAAATAATTATCAAAATAATGAAATAAAAAATATAGGTATATTTATAGTTTGCCATTGTTGGTAAGTTACTTGATAGTTGATAACAATGTAATAAATAATTTAAAACTCTGATTAGAGCCGCAGCGCTCGTCGACTTAAATAATACTTCGTTTACCTATATACCTACCTAAGGTACAGCCCAAGGTCGATTCTTTCTGTACCAAACATGAAACTGCAGTGAAATGATATATTAACGCGTAAACTATCGCTATACTATCATAATACTAGGAATTGTTCTTTTTCTGATTGTTTTGATGGAAAGTCTGTATCGGCAAGTCTAGCACGCCCCGCGGGGCCGTGCCCCTCCTAGAGAAGCCCAGGCCGGCGCGCAGCACGCAGAGCCCGGCCTCTAGGGTCCGCCGCCGGTCGGAGTCGTCTCCCAGAGCTGGGTTGATCTCCACCAAGTCTATGGCTCGCAGTCTGCCGGTAGACCTTATAATTTCCATCAAAGTTATCGCCTCTCGGAGCGTGAGGCCTCCTCGAACTGTAAAATAAATAGATTGCATTTGGTGTAAGACGTAGGTTTAATTATTAGATACATTTAAATACGTAAGGTACATGAGTGTGTGTGTGACCAATATCTAAATTCAAAAATATCGAGGCCATACATCAGTCCCAGTGTTCTGCGATTCAGATAGGTCTGTCTGGAAGATGCTACGTAGGTACCTGCCAACTTGAATTATGGTGGTTATGACCTTCATCTATGATCAAAACGAATATTCGAGACGTGGTTATAACATCTGTCTATTACGGTGATCATGAATATCAATGATCTACATGTCCAACCTTCTTTTCTTTGTAGATATTTTGATATTCCTCGGTCGGACATGTGACAGACGCGAGTTTTGAGTTTGAAAAGGATGCTCCTATAGGCAGCTTCTAAAGTGCTAACCTGGTGTTCCAGTGCTAGGCGCTTCTAATGCATCGAGCGAGTCAATGTCGAAGCTCACATGGATTGGCTTCGTCTGCTCAGGGTCCAGGACTTGTAGAATGTGATTAATGGAGTTTCTTATTCCGTGTCTGTAATAAGTAAAAAGGTATCTACTTCAGAAACGGTTGAATCATCGTGGCATCTTCGAAATACAGAATGTAGGAAGAAGATGCTTATTTAATAGGTTTTGATATCCTCCTAATTATCAGCATCTATGGACTAGATGCTGATAATTTGGAGGGTAAAATGAGCTACTTAGAATGATTGTGTACAAATGATATGATAAGTCTCTTGTTAATGTTATCCTAAGAAATGTCTCACGCTCTGTGGCAAATAGACACCAAATATACCTAATTAGGCAAATATTTGACATTTTATCGAATGTGACCGAAGTGGTGATATAAATAGAACCGGAAATTGGCATAGGCAGTCATTACAAAACGGATGAGAAGATAAGTGAATTGATTCAAACTTTTGTATAATGTAAACAAACCACGAAGTACCTACTACGTACATCGTTGTGACTTGCTCATTAGGATAAAAATGGACAGAAAGACCACTTACTCTTCAATGTCCTCCATAGCAAATGCTGGAACATTGTACTTCTCAATGGCCAACCTCTCATACTGGTCGACCGAACGTAATCCAACGTAGCCGAGATTTTTTATTGAGAACCTGAAACAATAAGAATTTGAAGGTACTTGTAGCAGTAAGTGTTAATAACTAGGTACTTAAGCTAAATGTCGTACCTTTTTCTTTGGATTTATTAGCAGGAGCGATGGTAACAGAATGGTCACAGTAGACTTGTTACCTATGTTTGTGTCATACAATAAGTATGTGTAAGATATTCGTAAAAGAGACGTGGAAGAAAGAGTAGGAAGGCGGACCCTGGGCACAAAGTAAGGAATGTGCCCTGGGTCCGAAGCGAACAGCCGACAGCAAAGAAGGCGGTAAGGCGAGAGAGAAGATACATACTCAAATCAATTTTTTTTTATTGTGGAGCACAGGTATACAAGATTTATACAAGATAAAAAAACTCGTAACAGAGTCGTGGTGGATTGTACTTACTTTGGCACTTGCCAATCCATTGTAGGCAGATAAGGCCAGTAGTCTGCCATCTCTTTGACCAGCAGAGCTACCGGCATGCCATGCACGGAGCCGGAGCCCGAAGTTCTGTTGGTGTTGATGTCTGCGTGAGCGTCCACCCAGATCAGGATCATATCATCGTTCACGGAGTAGTGACCGTCTACTGTACCTAGATAAATAACGGCGGCATTCATTCAAGTGTGACGTCAATAATGTCTATTGACACTGGACACTCTTGTTAATAATTGTTTTGTCTAGACGTACCTCAGTACTAGTGAAGTTAGAGACTTAAGGCCCATTTATAATAATATATTTAGGGCACTGTTGCGGCTGCCACGTTTTTGTAGCGCATCAGGGATGTTTGCAGACGCCCACACTGATGATTATCATGTTGTGATGCGTAAAAAGGTGCACTCTCTGATGGGCAGGATGCGTGGCAGCGGCAATAGCATTCTGAGAGTGCTGTCAGAGAGATGGGGCGGGCATATGCAGTGCCACTGGGACGCTGTACTAAAATCCCAATTTAGTTATGTAAGGAACTAACATTAGTATGTAAGTGCGTGTATTACTAACAGATATGGACTACGGTCTGAAATAAAAGATTTTTATTTTTATTTATTTTATTATTTACACCATGCAAGTTTCTTGCCTGTTGCATACAATTAAGTTGCAGCAATAAATGACTTGCATTGTGTGAAAAGCATCTAACATTTTTGATATGTTATACAAGTTTTGATTTTTGTGGTGTAAACAGCACATACAATAATTTCCATCTCATGTATTCAACTGGAGTACTATTTTTGAGATGATACCTATTGATAACTTTTGGCGCTAAAATATGCTATTTTGATTTTGTACATTTGACCTACCTAGTGGCAGTCGACCAAAAAAGACGAATTTATAAGTATAATTAATTTATCAAAATTGGTTTAGCTGTTTTTGGCTTCATGTGAACATAGGGGGAAGTGAGGGGTGCACATGTTCAAGCATCTAAGCGATGATTTAATAACAATGTTATATATTATACCATGTCATGGTATACGGGTACGCAAACCCGACTTACCCGAGCTGCTACTTACCCCCATCCGTCCGAGTGAGTAGCATCCCAATACCATCTTCCCATTCCAAACCTAACCAAATTCGTACCCATTCTTTACTTAAAAAATACTTCCGATGTGCGGCAGCGTCGGATATACGATAAGCCGCTAAACTGCGCTCGCCAACCCGTTTCCAAGCGTGGCGAGTATGTCAACAACCTATAATGATTTTACAAAGAATAACGTGGTCCCTGAATATGGGCCTCATAAGAAAGCTCAAGGACGCCCAAAGAGATGTGGAGAGGGCGATGCTCTGTTTCCCTACGATATCGAATTGGAAACAAGGAACCCGTAGGAAACCAAAAGTCACCGATATAACCGATTAGCTCTTTGAAGTAGCAGTGGGCGGGGCTCATAGCGTGTAGAACCGATGGCCAGTGGGGCAGAAAGGTTTGCGAATGGCGACCATGGTTCGGTAAGCGCGGCGTTGGACATTTACCTCAAATCTTCAACGAATTTTTCATTCAACTCTTTGCAAACGTAAATACGTGCAATACTTGAAGCAACTCCCCAAAAAATGGTACAAGCCCGTGTTTTGACAGGGCAAAACTTGACAGCAAAAAGCTCCTAAACATTGTATTGATGTAAACAAAAAGTACTGGCACCCAATAATTGTATGCAACCTTTTTATTATGACCACGTCTTAACAGTAGCTTACAATACTTGAAGGTCAATTATTGCGCTTCATTTACATATTGCATTAAATTAGGCATTGCAAATGTGCCTTTAAATAAGTATGAAAGGAATCTGTTTAGTAGCATTTATTCATCATTACAGGTGGTCGTAAATTTATACATCTTTCTTATATATATTTTGTTAAATAGGTACTAAACAACAAAACGCCTCAAATTTAAAGAAATTGAAAGTTTAAGACGTCGGCACCATATTATACCAATTCAATTTATTTAGGCACACGCGGTAAAATGATATCACGAAAACTAAAACCTGCTATTTTTGAAAAGACTCAAGCCAAATCTGCGCGTCGAATAATTTTTGTTCGAATATCGAATTATTTACCTTCGATATTGAAGGATTTTTATACGATAACGAACGATTTTCATTCGATATATAATATGTCATACATTTCAAAAAAACATTCCTGTATGAATTTGAAACGAATCATGTTACGTTATGACCACAGGTTACAACGAGATGAATAGAGCAAGAACAGTATTTAGGTATTAGTACCTTTTAACCGACGCATACCTACGCATTTTTCTGAATTAAATCGAAATGAATTAAGTTAAATAAACCTACTAAAATTTAAGAAAAAAATATAATTTCTCAAAAGCCTGCATTCTGCTGAACAATTTCGTGATTTTACTTGGTGAATTTTTAAAAATCAGATCGGTCAAATTTGAGCCACTGCAACTCAAAAGCTGCCATCAGAATATTATATTGCGCTGGAAATTGGTTTTTAAATTTGGGAACCTGGTGGTAGAGCATTTGCAGCGAAATCTCTAGCCTAGAGCCGACTAGCAATTATATTTTGTTTCGTAATAGACAATTTTGAGCAATACTTTTTGCACATTGTCCCGCTCTATTTGCTGCTAAGGAGTTCGATAAAATTTTCATTCCAATAAAACATTTTTCATGACATCAACACAAATTAAAAATGTAAATAAAACATAACAAAAAATTGATAAGAAAATCAAATGTTGTATTAACTGTAAATAAATAAAGTGAAAAGTAAAGGTTTATTTCTCTACCTTTCCTTCTTCAAAATACAAATGACTCCTTGAATTTGTCGGCTTGTGCCTTTCGCTACGTTAATACTATTAATAACTTTGTGCTTTCGCGGCAAATATAAACGAAACTGATATTAACGTACCTATAAAGCAACCATCAAACCTTCTCTGTCAAAAATTAAGAACAATTTTAATTTTTCTTACCAACTCCGATGGAATGGTCACCACCAATAGTAACAGCTATCCGGTCGTCCCTTAACACTTGTGAGACGCGCTCGGAGACTTTCTTATTACACGCTGACACCAGAGCCAAGTGAATCATATTTTCCACCAGGTTAGGATCATTGCTGCAGGAGGTTTCAATGTCACCATAGTCTTGAACGTCTAGACCATCTGTAATCATTAATTACAATCGTTTTTACTTTACCCATTTCGCCGGCTTGTATAATCATCATCAACGCTGTCGGGGTATAATGTGTATTTTTAAAAGGGAAGGATTTTCTAAGGCTTTCTAGGAGGAAATACAGTATTTTTTTGCTTATTGATTGATTGCTCTCGCATTTGTATGTATTCTCGGATTCTCGTACATGACTCTTTATATATCTAAACACTTCGTAATTCATTAGAATTGTAACTTATGAATATAATAGTTACTCAGATTTTTCACTTTACAAAAATTCAATAATTTTAGTAAAATGCTTTGAAAAAATTGCAAGTAACATGTATTAAGTAAGTATTTGGACACATTGCAGAGTAGTGAGTCAGAGTTGGTAGAGACTTTCTTTCTTGCATGCTCAGTTTAAAATTTCAGAACCGTTTAATAAATTTAATACTTATTACTTAACTAGCTGTTTCCCGCAGCTTCGCCTGCGGTATATAGCCTATGTTACTCGGGGTGAATGTAGCTTTCCAATGGTGAAAGAATTTTTGAGATCGGCACAGTAGTTTTAGAGTTTATTCATTACAAACATACACACAAAAATACAAATATTTCCTTTTTATAATATTAGTATAGATAAGAAATATCTGCTGGAGTGCTAGTTTTTAAAAGTGAAGCTAACGCAAAATCGATGTGTCGAATGATTTATGTTCGATATCGAAAAATTTTCGTTCGAAGTTCAATATGTTTGTTCAATATCGAACGATTTTTATTCCACATACGAGTCTGAGATTTTAAAAATAGGGCATAACCATTCACTTACCTATTTCTTTAAGGTGCTCAATAAGACCGGCAGAGCGCATTGCCTCAGGGGCGAGGCTAACTCCATACTTCTTTTGCCCCTTTTCAAAAGGCACGCCAATGATTCCCACCTTCTTCAGAGGTTTCCACTGTCTGCTCGGACTCATCCTCCTTGTGAACTGTTTGATAACATTCATTTTGTTAATTTTATTTACTTAATTCACACCACACAAAATGACTACACACAACGGGCATTAGTGACTGATAACCCATAAACTAAAATATCTTAGAAAGAAATCAGCGTTATCAATATAGTAGTGGGTTAGAGGTTGAAGTGCTCAGATTTTAAATTGCGTCATGTTGAGATTAAGAATATAAGAGAGACCTCTACAACACTGATGAAGGCAAAAAGGAGTGTTTACCATGTATGGGTCACTGGGTATTTTTAATAATACTATCTAACATTTAAAAGCTGCTCTCTTTTGAGTAGGGTTGCTTCCGAATACTTTTATTATTTACGAGTATTTTCGAATTTTATTTTAATGATATCTATACGAGCTATAATAAAAGAGTAGAATCGACGTGTCTGTATATTTATTATTTTGGCTAGAAAATAAGAGGGAACGACTAAAGATGAATAATAGATTACAGAAAAATGTTTTATATCAATCTTGTCTGTCTGTCCGTCTGTCTGTCTGTCTGATCTGAGATTAGCGTAATCTCAGAAACTACTGGACAGATTTGAATTTAGTTTTCACAAACTGATTGGTCTTAGCTCAGGGCAACATCTAATCTTTGTTTCATCAAAAATCGGACATCAGGAAAGAAAGTTATCATCATTTAAATATTTTTTAATTTCCCCTGACAAAATTTTCATAGCAAAGTAATAAGCGGAGTAAGAAGTAAGTCGTCAAAATCACATAATTTCAGCATTTTCCTTGGAGTTGTTTGCTAGATCATGAAGAAGAAGTCTCGGTCAATCGACCCTGTATGCCTTGGTATCATTGTTTCTGCTTTGCCTCACTGTCAATATTCTATAATCTACATCAACATATAATAAAACTGTACTGTAAGGTTAATTCTGTACATATGTCTATAAATGTAATAAAACTGTAGTATAATGATTTCTTATGTTTTCGCGATTGTTATTCATTAAATTAAACTATTTTAATACGGTTTTATCGCGTTTATTATTTATTTATTTACACCTGACGTTTCAAACAATTTACAGCGTTCATGGTCGCAGGCAGACTAAGTTAACATTTGTCTTTGATGTCATAAGATTATAAACTACCGCCTGAAATTTTTATTGGGAACTATTCCGATTCACGCAGTATTGGCTCACAGTATCTAAGGGTCTTGCAGTCTGCTTCCGAGTTTGCGATTTTATTAAGTTAATGACTGGGTCCCAAGCTGGCGGTACCTGCCATCCATCCTCTCTATTGAAATTAGGATGTTTTTTAATTTCAATAGCTTCACGTAACATCCTTGGAATGAATCTGTTTTCCTTTGCAAGGACTTGAGGATTATCAAAACGCATATAGTGGTTGGGTTTGTCTAGAGCAGTAGTTCCCAAACTTATTTTTCTCGTGGACCACTTTCAAAATTTTACTGGTTTCGGTGGACCCCCTGCTGCTACATTTCTACCACATTCTTAAAGTCGCCAAAAAATAAAAATTGTGTCACTTCTGAGTTCTGTCCCTATATTTCGATATGTAAAATAAAAACGAAAAATGGTACATTTTATATCACTTTATTTATTAAAAGAATAGAATTACAAGAAAAAAATATTAAGGTAATATAGGTTCAGGTCATAATTTTAATTAATGGGAAGGATGTATCTGATGGAGTGTCAGCAAACGATCAATGTTTGGCTTTATTTTTGTGAGCAATAACCGCAAATCCCCCCGCTCTGTGATGTTTAATTTGCTCCTTTTTTTTGTTAAGAGGTTTGTAACGGCACTAAAACTCCTTTCGACAAGATATGACGAGGGAAAAGCTATTAAAAATTTCCTTGCGATTTCCCACAGTCCAGGATATTTTTCGGGTATTTCTGCTTGCAGCCAAAATGTTGGGTAGCCTTTTCTAAATTTCACCTTCAGCTCCTCATTAGTGCTTAGCTTGAGCAGCTCCTCTTGTAATACAACATTGGCCACTTCCGTTTCATCAAATGGATTTATTATCCATGGTGGTATATCCATCGTCAGTATATCTTCAAACCTGGTTTTGAAGTCATCATGCAGGGCACTTAAATGTTGACTGTAGGTATGGATATCCTCATCAATACATTCTACCTGCGACAAGTTTGGAAATTGAGAGAATTCGCGCCGACTAATGTTTTGCTTCATAAATTTCAATTTCCCAAGAAAAGCCGAAATTATCCCCTTTGTTTTTATTAAATTCAGGCTGTCCCCTTGTAACTGCAAGTTAATATCATTAATTTTTTTAAACAAATCTGTCAAATACGCAATATCTGCTTTGAATTTGATCAAGTTTTCTTTTAAATCTGGATCTCTACTTTCTAAGAACTCTAATATGGAATCGAAAACAGAGTAAAATCTCGTTAAGCATGCACCTTTCGACAACCAGCGTACTTCAGTATGTAAGAGCAGTCGTTGGAAGTCTTCATCATTTTCGTCGCACAATTGAGCAAATAAACGTGTATTCAATGCATTGCTTCTGATTTTGTTGACAGCTTTTATTACAAAATGAAGAGATTGGTTCAACCTGTCACTTAAATGTTTTGCCACAAGATGTTGTCGGTGGATTACGCAATGAATAGTTGTAAGTCCTGGTATAATTCTTTTGAGATGACTTATAAACCCACGATATCGCCCGACCATTGCAGGAGCTCCGTCTGTTGCCACTGAAATAATGTTTGTAAATGGGATCGATTTTTCCGTAAAAAAATTACTCAGGACATTAAATATTGATTCGCCTTTAGTGTCAGTCTCCAAAGTTCTGGCAAATAGCAATTCTTCGTGAATTTCTTCCTCAACAATAAATCGGACATATGCCAATAGTAATGCTTCATTACTGGGTAACGTTGACTCGTCCAGTTGTATAGAAAAATGAGTTTTTTGCAGATGATTGCACAAAAAGCTTTCGATATCAGAGCTCATTTCATCAATGCGTCTTTGTAATGGAATTCTTTTTAGTACGTCAAATGGAGATTTGTGCAAAACAGTTTTTAAAACCTCTTCAACAGCGGGTAAAATTAATTGTTCTCCGATAGTGTGCGGTTTTCCAGATTTTGCTATAAGTAATGAGATATTGTAAGATGCCCGCAAGCCATCATCGTTACTTTGAGATGTTGAAGCGAACATACTGTGCATGGTGGGTCTCTTTCCATATTTTTCTTTCAATGTTTGAAAATATTTTAAATCTTTACCTATTTTATCAGTATGACACCTTTTTAGATGATCTTCGAGCTTTGATGGTTTCATAGAGTCATTGCTCAAAACTTTGTTGCATAATAGGCACATGGGCAATTGTTTGTCTGCCTCTGATGGAACAAAACCATATTTCAAATAATCGACACTATATTGTCGACATTTTTTCTTTGCTGTAGCCATGTTTCGTGTCAGTTACCTTACCTGTAAAAAAAATGTTTTAGTAACCAAGTTTTTTTCTGAATATAGGTATCACACCGCAGCCTTTGTCAGCACGCGGAAATAGAATTACGGCTTGTAAAGGGACCAACTAATAAACCGCTGAGACAAATACAAACGTTTTCACAAAACGGTATCAATTTTAAAGTACATAATTTACCACTAATTTTTAATAGTATAAATAAAAATTAGTGTACTCAGTATCGAATACTGATCATATTTGTGTAGGAAAAAATAAACGTCGAAATCCCAAAATTGTCCATAAAAACGATAACTAACATTTTATTAAATCAATGAGTTCACGCGCTCCGTGTATTTGCGTATTTTTTGTCTGCGGCTTCATTGTTAAAACGTGACAAACAGGCATCGAAGTTCAAGCCCCGCCCTTTTCCCGTCGCCCGCGCACCGCTCGCTCTTTCCGAAAAGGAATAGTTTTGATAAAATAGTTACTTCAAAATCAATTTAACATGATTATGAAATTACTGTTTTATAAAATTAGTAGTTATTTGCAAGAAAAATTACAAAATTAATTGCTCTGCAATATTGCTTATTCGGCCTTTTTAGAGAGGCAGTGCTTCTCTCGTGAAAAAACAATTGAATAAAACGTGCTGTGTTTGTCTTCAAATCGAAAGAGGACAATTAAAATATCTGTAAGTTACTAAGTTACCTATCTATACCTACAGGCCGTTGTGATCAACCGACTAGTACACGTAAACAAAATACTTAAGTACTATAACAAAAAAAGGTAGGTTACTTACTTTTCTCCGGCACTAGCAAACACAGATATAAATTTTCTCACAACTTTTTTCCAAATTCCGCCTTGTTTTCGAAATTCCGGAAACAAATGAATGCGTTTGGTTGCCTTTGGCATCAAGTATTTATAGTGTTGATCAAGTTCATGTCTGAACAAGCATTATGCATTGTCGGGCGGATAGCGCTTTGCAAGTCTGTACACGAAATTGTACGTAATATCGAATACACAAGTTTGGACAAGTAACAGTCGCTTGCCTTATTAAAATATTATCTGCTTAGATAGGTACTTAAAACAATGTAGGTAGGCCCTTATAAAAACTATGCTTACATTTTTGCTCTTTACTATCAAAAGCAGATAAATTTTCGTTGACCCCCATTAACATCTTATGGACCCCCATTTTTTGTTCACGCCTACGTAGACCCCCAGCAAGTCTCCCGTGGACCCCTGGGGGTCCACCTGGACCACTTTGGGAATCACTGGTCTAGAGCATGTTCACAGACTGCAGACTTGGTTGAGCGTCTATTTTTCATGTCAGCAATATGTTCTTTTATACGAGTATTAATGCTTCTCTTTGTTTGCCCAATGTATGATAAACCACAGTCACAGTCAATTTTATAAACTCCAGCATCTTGCAATGGGATATTGGATTTTACAGGTCTTAAAAATTGGTTTATTTTCTTATGCGGCCTCTGACATGGTTCCTTTAATGACCGCCAGATGGCAGCCGGGCGAGATCAACGACTTAACGTGCTTTCCAAAGCACGGAATGATTATAGCATGTGTTCAGAATTCGGTCATAAAATACTGGAGGGCAATGACGCTAAATGGAAAGACATTAATGTAACCAAAACCTCGCCTCTGACTTGGGTTCTACGAGTATATTATGACTTTTCAGTCATTCTTAAAGAGTGGGGTTACGTGGTCAATCTACCCCAGGTGTTAAAGTTTTATCGGAGATGATTTTCGTCGTCAGAATTTCTTCGGAGAGCCTTCGAGCTCTAACGTGCCTTTTTTATAACGACTTTTCAGTCATTCACGTTGAGTTTAATCGACCTAGCACACCCTGGTGTCAGAGTTTTTCGGAAACGCCTTTCTGCCTCTGACGTGGGTTCTTTATTATGACTTTTCAGTCATTCTTATCCAGTGGGTTACATGGTCAATCGACCCTGCACACCCTGGTGTCAGACTTTTTTCGGAGACGCCTTTCGGCCTCTGACCTGGGATGACTCTTCAGTCATTATTATCGAGTGGGTTACACATGGTCAGTCGAACCTGCACCCCTGGTGTCAGAGTTTTTCGGAGACGCCTTTCGGCCTCTGATGTGGGTTTTTCATAATTACTTTTCAGTCTTTCTTATCGAATAAGTTACATGGTCAATCGACCCTGCACACCCTGAAGTCAGAAGTTTTTCGGAGATCCTTTCGGCATCTGACGTGAGTTCTTTATTATTACTTTTCAGTCATTATTATCGAATAAGTTACATGGTCATTTGACCCTGCACACCCTGGTGTCAGAGTTTTTTAAGACGTCTTTCAGCCTCTGACGTGGGTTCTTCATAATTACTTTTCACGACCCTGCACACCCTGATGTCAGAGTTTTTTTGGAGACGTCTTTCGGCATCTGACGTTGGTTCTTCATTATTACTTTTCAGTCATTCTTATCGAATCGGTGACGTGGTCAATTGACCATGCACAACCTGGTGTCACATTTTTTTTGGAAACGCCTTACGGCCTCTGACGTGGGTTCTTTATTATGACTTTTCAGTTATTCGTATCGAGTGGGATACACGGTACATCAACCCCGCACTGCTCTGCTCTCAGAAATGCCGTTTTTCGGAAACGGCTTGAAATCTTTGAGAAGTATGACTCACCATATATGGAAGTCGAAAGCAAGTGAGGTGAGTCAAACAAATACTTCTCAAAAATAGGTATATTTCAAGGACAGCATTTATGCTTGCTACCAACTGGTGGTTATCAATGAAACTTTCACACCCGAATCATGATTTTATAGGTCTGGAAAGAGTTTATGGGTGGATAACATTCATATAAAAATCACGATTGTTTGACTTTTTATTTCATGCCAAACAGTATTCAGTCGCAATATTTTACATAGCGACCTCCTGAACATTTTACATATTGATAACATCAAATATTTTGTGTAAATCTGTGCAATGACGGATTATAAAATTAATAAGTAACGAAAGTAGGTATAATCGAACATTACGCGGATGAAGTCGCGGGCTCAGCTAGTAAGATTAATAAGTAACGAAAGTAGGTATAATCGAACATTACGCGGACGAAGTCGCGGGCTCAGCTAGTAAGATTAATAAGTAACGAAAGTAGGTATAATCGAACATTACGCGGACGAAGTCGCGGGCTCAGCTAGTATAAAATATGTTCAACTTGTACGGTATTATTTTGGGGGGTATCTGAGATGTCTTTAACTTTTATTAAAGAAAAGAGCCACATTGGTCACAAAATATTAAATTAGTTGACACTAGACGTAGGCAAGTAGTTAATTAATAAATTTGTCGACTAACTATTTGTACGTAATTACTGTAATTTATGTACTGTTACTGTATTTACTTTTTGTAATTAATGTTTTATGACGTTTAAGCCTAGTGTAAAGACAAGAAAATTTTCATTTTTACTATACTTACATAAAAAATAATATATAAGCTAACTTAATTAAAACTTAAACTGGGTATCTAAGCAAGACAACTCAGCTTAGATTTTACTACAATTCACAGGGTAATATTCACACGAATTATAACAAAGGCTAAAAAATAATTGACAAAAGTAAGTCAGCTTATAAGTATTTACTTCTAATAATGGAACTCAAGGTTCATCGAGAACTAAATAAATATAGTACATACCTATCCGCAAGAGTCTAACTTCTAACAACCGCTAAGCAGTGGTGACTTGGTCATAATAAATTATCATGAAGGTTTCTGTATGCTTGCTAAGTTTTTAAGATTCTTGCTGTCCGTGGATGTACGAATACAGTCGCAATAAAAAAAAAATTGGTTTTTATTATTTGCCGTATATATACATATCTACATACCATCATTTCTCTTTCCCGTAGGTGCAGGCAGAGATTACTAATTACATTTGCTACGATCCTTACAGATCTAGGTATAGATCTCCTTTAATAATTATATACCTAAAGAATATAAAATTTTTCGACACGAACATGAACCTCGCGATAAACTACAAAAGTATCAATCTCACAAAAACAATGAACTAGGTATGCTTTATAAAGCTTTGAATTTACAAAAAAAAAAAAAAATATTTTGTACACAAATTTGAAGTAGGTAGCAATGCTAAACATTTATCAGTTACCTAAAATTAATTTAGTTAAACACTACCAGGCTCTATTTTCAGACCTTGGTCATTATATAAGTACCTAGCACCCGAAATCTATAATTACAAGAAATAGTACCTAGTTCTCTTAAATTCTTTTTCAATTGTCTTAAAATACAAAATGTTTTCGATTCTGACTGTTCATTCATTCACCTGGTAGGATTTCGATCCTTAGTACTATTAGATACCTATCTATTCTGTGCTGTTGCGAATATTGAACTTCCATTTCGTGGACCGTAACCGTAAGTTAGCCAACTAAGTAAGTGTCCTATAAAAAGTTAAATAAATAGATGTCTATAGAAATCTTTATCCGATAATTCGGAAATGCTGATTTTTAAATTGTAGACAAAGTTACGTTAAATTCGCATCACAATTTCAAACTTTTATGCGAATCCGTCACCAATCGGTGAGTCCAACCACTCACAACTCCAACCCGCAGGGAAAGAAGACCTCACGTCCACGATCAATAACTAGTATATCTAGAAATGATTGACAACTAAATCTTCTTCTTTCGAGCGTGTTTACCATATAGGTATAATAATAATATTAAAAAGTCTTTATATGAGGTAAAAACCATACAGCATTACGTTTATAAAATATCTTTAAAACTACTAAACAGATTTTTTACGCGGTTTTCACTGAAAGATTAAGCTCATCCCTGAGCAACTTATAGGCTTTGTTTCATCGAAATCTGATGTCAGATAAAAAAGTTATCGTCATTTAAAGTTTAAAGATAATTTTTCTATGGGCGATTTTATAATTACATAAAGTAGCAACAGATGGCGCCTCAAGAAATTTTAAAACGCGCTATGGTTGTTTTTGTGAAAAATATAAATACGAGCTGATTACTGTAAATTTAAAAGCTCACAGGAGCTAAAATTGTAGGTCCGTACAAAAAAAAAACAAATTCTCCGTACTTAAGACCTTTTGATTCTTTTGTGATTTGGTTAGTTACTGACGTTACTGTTGTTGAATGTGTTGATTTTATACTGATACTTGGCTATATTTGGCTATGAAAATACGGACTTAAGATCTTGCTTTGTGAATTGGTTAGTTAATATTTAGGATAATATTGTTGATTTATAATTTAACACTTGACTATGAAAATACGGACTTTCTGATCTCGCTTTGTGGTTTGGTTAGATATTTCGGATATCTTCAAAAGTTTCTAGGCTTTATAGATTTATTGAACTAAGTTTGACATTTCGCTATTGCAATACGTATTTTGTGATCTTGCTTTGTGGATTGGTTAGATATTTCGGATATCTTCAAAAGTTTCTAGGCTTTATAGATTTATTGAACTAAGTTTGACATTTGGCTATAGCAATACGGATTTTGTGATCTTGCTTTGTGGATTGGTTAGATATTTTGGATATCTTCAAAAGTTTCTTGGCTTTATAGATTTATTGAACTAAGTTTGACATTTGGCTATAGCAATACGGATTTTGTGATCTTGCTTTGTGGATTGGTTAGGTATTTCGGATATTATCTTAAAAATATTCTTGGCTACATAGATTTATTGAATTAAATACATATATTATTGTATTTAGTGCTTTGCTTTTAAAAATGCCCCGAAGAAAGTCAAATCTGTCTCAGAATGTCCTAGGTGCCCCAGGTGGCACTGGCAAAACTTACATGACCAGAGCGATTCTTGTTGAAATCAGGAGATAGAATAAAATTGCTCTGGCAGAAGCTTCGTCAGGAATTGCAGCCACATTACTCCCTGGCGGTAAAACGGCTCACACAATGTTTAAAATCCCAATCCATTTAGACAGAATTGATGTTCTGTTACAAAAAACTGTGATAAAACTAAAGTGTTTGAGAATTGCTGTCTAATCGTTTGGGATGAATGCACAATGGCAAACAAAAAAGCCGTTGAGGCTGTGGACCGAACACTACGGGATATTCGCCGTGATGAAAGGCCAATGGTGAACATTACATTACTTTTCTCTGGAGATTTTCGGCAAACCCTACCCGTCAAAACTCGAGGAACAAGAGCCGAGCGTTCTTATCTTTGGCCCCAAAGCCTAGGTTTTTGCCTAGGTATCTACTTACTGTATTTATTTTTTACTCTATTCCTTTGTATTTTACAATTTTTGTGCTTTTGATTGTTAATATAACCTGTGTCGTTCCTCATTGGAGTTTGCTCAAGCAACCAACTAAGAATATCGTTTACAAGGAAAGTTCGAGGAATTTGTTTGAGGCGCCCTCCAATGAGTTTATGGGGGCTGCCACAGGACTCCCTCCCAAGACCGAAGGTCTGATAATCTTGATGTGCAGTCTGTGCTTAGGATGTAGCTTTGCAAGTGCCAGTTGCTTGATGTCCCAGTGAGTCGGGAGTGTAGTTGTTTCTGCTCGATAATCCCAGTGAGTCGGGTGTGAGCGATTGCGTGCTCGTAGTCTGCGGTGAGTCGAGACTGTAGTTGAGCGATGTTGACTTGTTGGCGCCGGTGGATGTCTTGTGCAGAACTGCCACGCTGGTGTGCGGTGGCCGGCCGTGAGTACCAGACGTGGGCTGCGGTGGATGTGCCGGTCGCTGAAGTCCTTTGAGTTGTGAGGGTGGTTGCAGGACCAGGAAGCTCAGTGAGTCGGCTGCGATGGACCTGGAGATACCCTTGTAGTTGGCTTGCTGTGAAACTGCTTGCTGCTGACCAGAAGATGGATGAGGCTTGAGAGGATGAGAGATGTTCATGATGATAGAAGGCTGCTTCCAATCACGTCGGGGAAGGCTGCTTTCAATCACGTCGGGGTCACCAGATATGGGGGCTGCCACAAGTTTGAGTGAAGGACGTTCGTAAGGTTATGTTTAAGAATACGGGTATTAGAGTAACTTCTCTACAAAGAAACTTAATCGAAGCTGAGATTCTTACTGGGTGTGGTGCAGGCGAAACTGTGTACATACCACGAACACCAATCATCCCCAACAATTTCCCATTCCAATTCAAACGGACACAATTTCCTGTGTCCGTTTGCTTTCCTATGACAGTTAACAAGTCTCAGGGACAGACGCTAAAGGCTGTTGGAGTGGATCTCAGGTCGAATTAATTTTCACACGGCCAGCTATACGTGGCTTGCTCGCGGGTTAGTAATGCGGATAACCTGTTCATATTAGCCCCAGAAGGAAAAACTATTAATGTGGTTTATAAAGATATTTTATAATTTTCTAGCGGCTATCCGTGACTTCGTCTGCGTACCTATATATTTATACACAAAGGTTATGATTATTATTGTAAGGGTTCATTATAATCCATTCATAAGTTGTTGTATGAATAAGTAATTGATATCCATACATCTATATATAGATCCTTATAAACTTTCACATTTGCAATATTAAAAGTATATCGCATCACAATAAAATAAATGTACAGACCAATCTGGCAGAATTTTTAAATTTGTCATGTCATCAACAAGGGTGTGTAAGAAAACTGAATTTCACACGGGCGAAGCCGCGAACACCAGATACAGATAATAAAGTATGTATTCGTGAGTAAGATACATATATATAAAGAGTTACAGAACATAAAAAAGATTTTTAAGATTTTTGTTTGTATGTCAGCGTCTGTAACAATATTAAAAAAAATATAAAGATAAAAATAAAAAAAATGAAACCTTGTTGTATGTTCCTAGCTTAGGCTACAGAGCCCAGGTTATGCTTTAATAGTGTTTCTAGATTTTGTGACACTGGTCATTACAATGGTGAATCCATAACAAAATGTTGGTGCTAACGTTTTTCTTTATAATTTATTTATTTATTTATTTATTAAAACTTTATTGTTCCACAAAGTACACATATACTTATAACAATTGGCGGACTTAATGCTAAGAGCATTCTCTACCAGTCAACCATTGGGAGAAACGGAAAGGTAGTTTGGCGCAAAAAAGTTAAGGGGGAAAAATTTATTACTTATAGAGCAAATTTTATTAAAAGCTTAAGTTCATAGACTACGTAAACATACATAAAACATACACAAATACTGTTTCATTTTAAATATATACCTATATATATATATACATATACCTACACAAATACCAATGATGAAGTCAAGTCACATTGAGGAGTTTTCATTAACTGAGCGAGTCCAAAATGTGCACACGTGCCCGCTTTTTAAATAAAAATTTGTTAGGACTTTCCTTAATATCAGCAGGCAAAGCATTCCAAAGTCGAGTAGATTGTAAAGTGAAGGAATTAGCCATAAAACTGGTGCGAAAAAGAGGAGTACTTAGTGAAAGAGAATTAGAAGAGCGAAGTTGACGGTCATGAGAGTCGGATAAATATTTGAAATTACATTTTAAATAATCAGGAGATTGAGGATTCATTAGGATCGAAAAGAGTGTACAGAGAAGCCTAAGCTCTCTGCGTTGACGAATTTGTAGCCATCTAAGCTCGGAGCGGTAAGGCGATATGTGATCATACTTACGGAGGCAAAATATGAAGCGGATACAGTTATTTACTAGACGATCTAGCTTATTTAGAAGATCTTGATTAAGGTCCGGATAGCATACATCTGCATAGTCCAAAATTGGAAAAACTAAGGTTTGAACCAAAAGAATCTTCGTTTTAATAGGTAGAAAATTTCTGAGACGATTTAGCTGTTGAAGAACAATATTAATAGAGCGGCTGATTTCAGCCACATGAGTAGTCCAACTGAGTGTGATATCAATATGGAGACCTAAGTTTTTTACAGAATTACGAAAAGGAATAACATTATTATTGTAGGTTATAGGTGAAACAGAGCTAAGTTCGAGCTGGTTAATTTGTCTACTGCTGCCAATAACGATTGCCTGACATTTATCTGGGTTGACACTGATTCCAAAGCCAGCAGACCACGAAGAGATAGCCGACAGAGCTGAGTTTACCTCGGTGATTGCTGAGTCAATGTTATCTACTGTAGACTGTGCGTATATTTGTAGATCGTCAGCATAGAAATGGTAAGAGCAGTCAATGGAAGAAGAAAGAAGATTTATGAAGATAGAAAAAAGTAAAGGAGAAAGAATGCCACCTTGCGGCACTCCAGTGCAGAGTGTATTCCAGTCAGACAACTCACGATCCATACGAACTGCTTGTTGGCGGTCACGGAGGTAATCAGAAAACCAATTCACTACTGGTGGAGAGAATTGCAAATATTGGAGGATAGCAAGGAGAATATCATGGTCAACCATGTTGAACGCGTTTGAGAAATCAATTAATACAAGTGTGGTGACCATCGTACTCTCCATTCCCAACCGGATATCTTCGGTAACTTTAAGCAATGCAGTAGCAGTGCTGTGACCAGGACGAAAGCCAGACTGGTAAGGAGTAAGAAGGGAGTTGGAAAAAATGTAAGCAGATATTTGAGCGTGCACAACGGCTTCTTGAACCTTAGAAAGAAAAGGAAGAATTGAAATCGGCCTGAAGCTTTTTAACGTTTGAGGTGACGAAACTTTAGGATTTATAATCCTTGTTTTGGTCTAATAAAGTCTGAATCATAATGTCATAAGACATGCTAATTTACTACGGAATATTAGCAAAACCAACGGCTTTCTTCTATTAACTCATTACTCAACCTAATATTGGTAGTATTGAGATACTTATCAAAACGCATAGTACCTACAGTAATGAGATGAGAGAACGGGACAGATGTTTTACTAAAGTATGTAGCTTAACTAAACTAGGAGTTATTTACTTACTATATCAACAACAAAATAATAAAAATTAAAGATAATTATGGCCTGCTTACGCTTGCAGGCAGGACTTAAATACTTATAAAAAAATATAACCATTATAGTTTCATCAAATACAGGCACATATTATGAACGGCCATGGGCCACAAAGATTATTTATGATAAATTAAAAAGTTAGTTTAGTAGTTATGCTAATGTAAGGTAGCTTAAGTTTTTATTTATATTATAGTGAAAATAGTATAATATAGTAAAAATAAAAAAAAAGTTAAATAAAAAGAAAATGAATTAAAAACTACCATTTACTTTCACTGTAAATATTTAATAATTACTAACAAAAAATATAAATATTTAAAAAGAGCTTGAATTGATCCAAGATTGTTCAAAATGTGTACTGTATTTGTCAGAACTTGCGGATGAATCATACGTTTTACTTTTTTTGAGTGGGTCATCTTTGCTTTTGTCGTAAGTTGTTCCGGTGCTTTAATTTCTAGCATTTGTGAAATATGGCCGAGTACAGAGAAAAAATGGCAAGCCTCTGAACTCACTTCAGAGTTTATTTCACACGACCATTCTGTTATAGCAGCAATTTCTCCATCAAACACAATAACCGCACCTTTGCCAAAAGATTGTGCTTCGTATGTATAGTTTTCATTCAGTTCAACTCCGCAAACAGAAAACTTTATTCCTTGATCTGGACAAGGACTAAGAATAAAAGTACGCTTTTGCAAAGCAATTATATTTTTGTGAGACAGTAGTCCATATCCCACTGCTGTTAGTGCAAGTTCTTTGTAAAAACGATTGAAGTATCTGTATATATCGGCAGAACCAAAAAAGGTATCTAGATCAGGCGTTATTGAATATACTAAGCCAACCTTTTCATGTAAAGTAGCTCTAACATGACTATTTGAATATGATGTGTCCTCGAATACTTCTGTTGAGCGAACCTTTTTTAAACAATTTTCATTTAGATATTCTGAGTATATAACTGCCGATCCAAGGGCTATATACATCAGATCTGGAGTCAAACAATCCCCTGTTGTTAAAACGGTACGTATATTGATAATCGATCCTGTGCAACGATAATCACGCTTATTACTTAGCAATGCCGCTATATAAGGGTGATCTTCCGCTGTATATTCAATGTTCTTCCAACTTACAGGATCTGATTGTAATGAAATTCCTGGAACTTTTTTCTTCTGACGCTCAAAATTAATACTTCTTGCATTTTGTTTACTTACGAAATTGTTTGAATAAATTGATTCCTCGGAATCTTGATAAATGTTTTCTTGTTTTGAATTATAACTTGTGTTACTGTTGGGGTTTGACTCCGAATAATCTTCAGATATTGAATCTACGTCATCCTGCGTAATGTCTTTGCTTCTACTTGCTTCTCTAGTTTTAGGGGTAGAATCCAAATCAAAAACATCGAGATCTTCATCTTTTTCTTTTACAATAACTATACTTGTTTGCTCCTCCATAAGGAAAGGGTCAAAGTCTTCTTGTGTTGTGACATGTTTTCTTATTATTAATATGAAACATACGAAGAATAAGAATGCCATAAAAATAAGGTCACATAATTCATTGCCTGCAGCGCGCAATCTAAATTCGTAATTTAATTAATATACAGAAATTGTTAAATGACTATTCATTCAGAACTGAACGTCGTTCATATTGACATAAATCATTTTTTGAAGTCTTTGTACATGGAAGTTGGTGGAGGCACATACCATTGAGGTAGGAAATTTCGAGTCTGTAAAGTACCTCAATGGATTATGACTTTTTAAACACCAGAGACATTTTTACAATTAGCTTAGAACATGAAAAAAATATAAGTAAACCCGGAGAAAATATATTTGACTTTCCATACAAATTTGTGAAACCAATGATAAACATTATAATGTATGAATCTAAATAAGTTTGATACGAGTATATTACTAAAATAGCTGATAGCTGTAAATATTTTCATACTTCGTGGTAGAGTTTTCTCGTAACACTCTAGTTAGTAACGGTAGTGTGTGCTTTATCTTTGCAATCTTTTGCAACGTCTGAGAATATTTAGCTCCTAAGTAGGCACGCCTTGTACGCTAGGCAGCGGGCTCTCGATAAATTTAGTTAGAGCTTGTTGATTTAATCGTGTACTTGACTGGGCCGATGTGAATCCTTGACCTGAATTCTTGCTCTCTTATTTCTTTGATTTTTTTCTTCGTCCAAGCGTGTGTTTCCTAGTTGCGTCCTCAGCTTACGTTACGGAGCCTAGGGTGCGCTATAAGTCATGGTCCTAGATTTGGCGGCACTAGTTATAACAATGGAGTAACTGCAGTCTGACCTCCGTAACCCTTTTTACAGGAAATAGATACATGACCCGAATTGTGTGAGTGGCCAACACTGTCAGACTTTTTCAGGCCGCCTTAAAGGCATTTGACTGCCATCTATCGATAACAACCATGGCCAATGGCTTAACGTGCCTTCAGAAACACGTAGGAGCTAGAGATAGAAAATGTCACGAAATAGCGACCAATCCAATACGATATACCACCTCTTTCTTTTAGATGAATTGAGATGAAAATAGCACCCCGCTTTGAATATTATTTCATTATACAATCGGGAAAATGCTGGTGTAAACAAGAGGCAAACTATATTTTTTTAATTAAAAATACAATCAATAAAATATAATCGTGTATGGCTATTTAAGTACTTACCTATTGACTACATAAAAATTTACTTATATAAATAAGTTTTCTCCCCTTCTAGCGCTCATGCCTGCTCGAAAACATTTTCGTCTATTGGTTTAGTTGTTGAATTTGCAAATATTGTGCGAAAAGTGTGAGAGTGCACCAGCGCGAACTAGTGGCTCTCCAATAAAATATCAAGTTTTCGGAGAATTTAAATATCTATGTAGTTCGTAGGTACACTGTGCTATGTACTAGTAAGGATAAGTATACTTGGCTGGCACTATAAAATTGAATATAACTGTTAGATAATTAAATTTTTATTTACTTACCACTAGTTGTTTCTCGCAGATCCGCCTGCGTCAATAAGTAGCCTATGTTGGACCCCGGGTCTTCAACTATACCAGGCCACTCAGAATGTTTTGCGAAAAAAAGGTTAGGCACTGGCCAGTTGTAATTAATAATTTTGAAAAATTTGGTTATTTAAAAGTAAAAATACCATTGTTAGAATTTTGAATTTCCCTCCACAGTTTTTCGAGAGCCAAATCAAATTATCGTGTCGCATTTAAAAATGGATTTGCATCGAGAACATTTTCGTGCGATGATTTTCTACGATTTTAAATGTGGCCTAAAACCTGATGAGTCATTTGTTCGACTTCAAATGACTTTTATGGAAGAAGGACCTTCAAAAGCAACTGCTGGTATAGCGAGTTCAAGCGCGGTCGCCTTACTTTGGGGGATGAACAAAGGAGTGGTCGTCCTACGAAGGCTGTCACGGAAGAAAGTGTGCTGGCAGTAAAAAAAATAATTTATGAAAACTGCGAATTACATACAAAGAGATTCAGCATACACCCAATCTGCAGTACTGGAAAAAATGTTTCGAAAAATGGTTCAGACGCATGAAACTTTGCGTAGAGACTGGTGGAGAGTTCTTCGAAAAGATTTAATTAAAATATTTTATCCATAGTAGTTAGTTTTTTAGTTTCTCAAAACTTTCTGAGTGTCCCACGTATTCCTACTAAATTTCATCAGAATCCGTTCAGCGGTTTGGCTGTGAAAGCGTAACAGACAGCCAAACAGACTTTCGCTCTTATAATATTACTAGCTGTTTCCCGCAGCTCTGCCTGTATCAAAAAGTAGCCTATGTCCCCGGGTCTTCAACTATATTCATACCAAATTTCATCAAAATCCGTTCAGCGGTTTGGCCGTAAAAGCTAACAGACAGAAAGACAGACAGACTTTCGCATTTATAATTTTTGTACGGACTAGTATGGATATGGATATGTATGTTTATGACAGTATGGATATGGAAGTATGGATACGCTATATTTACAGAATTAAACATAGAATAGAAAATAAGGAAGTTGCTTTTTTTCTACAGTATACAAAATTAAGCTTATACTCGTAAGTAATACATACATACTTTAAGTAGGTACCTATTTTTTTTAGGTATGTACTTACTTATTTCATGAAAAAATTTTGAGATATAACACCTTGTATTTTTATTTTTAGTTGAGTATGTTGAAGCTGTGTCCAGTATTAAAATTACAACATTAAGTATTCGTGAACCTCGCAGAGACCTGTCATGATAAAATTCATTCAGTTCAATGAACTGAACAGCGGTCACTCATTTACAGTTGTTATCTGTGGTTTTGACTCGTGCCGGAATTTCTCAATATCTTTGTAAGGTTTTCTTTAAAATTGAATTTTTCCCTTCGGGTAAACTTCAATCAGTTGGAAATTCCAGAGATAATGAGAGCGGGGGAGGAAATGTGCCAAATGATTTTCTTTGCATCATATAAGTAGCTAATTTTTAGGTGCCCGAAACCGACAGCCTATTTATCAAAGTTTTATTTTTAATGTATTAGAAGTTTCGTTTGGTATGAAAGAAAGTTTATTTGAGATTACTTGAGCTTAAGTCCACACAGTATAAGTATTATTAGAAAGAATTCTTAGATCATTCATTCATATTGAGTGGGTTACATGGTCAATTGACTTTGTTATTTATATAAATATAGTCTTCCAAAATTTAATAATCTGTATGGGACAAGAATTCCTAATAATATGATACCAAACTATCTAAATAAGCTTCCTTCAGAACTTCAGGAGTTGTATAACAATAACTTTAAAAAAATTAAATTCCATCGAGGTTTCCGCGGTTCGGTAACTGTTGTATGTGTACATTTGATATTTACTGAAGAAATGATTTAAAAAAAACCCTGTGCACCCTGGTGTACAAGTTTTTCGGAACCGCCTTTCGGTGTTTGACGTGGTTCCTTTAAAGACTAAATGGCAGCCGGGACCAAGTGCCTACCGAAGCACTCAATCTCTCAGATATACACTAGTATTACACTAGCGGCTTTCGCCCCAGCTTCGCAGGGATGCTTTCAAACGGATGGTTTTTATTACTTCTTCACTTTACCTCAATATATTGATTACCTTCAATATAGGTAGGTATCATCCCCGAGAATCACTGTTGTCTATTAGTGAACACCACAAGAAAACCCGTTTTGTAATTTTTGAATTTATCGTGAACCGACAGATAGACAGAGTGTGCAGACGACTTTAAACTATAATGTGATAGGTTTAAATATTATCAGATATGTTCATAATGTGGCGTACAGGCGTCCCAATCTGCACTCAACTCGTTTCAGTAGTAGAGGGCGAAGGCAGGTGCGGGTGAGCGTTGGCGTAGGCAGGCTAGCTTTAGGCGGCGCAGCTCCTGGAGGCTCAGCTTCGGGCGGATCAGCATTGGGCGGTTCAGCACATGGCGGCTTAGATTGAAGCGACTTAGCTTAAGGCGGCGTAGCTTAAGGCGGCATAGCTTAAGGCGGCGTACCTTAAGGCGGCGTAGCTAAAGGTGGCGTAGCTTATGGCAAGCGTGGCTTGGGGCTGTTTGGCTTCGGGCTGCTTAGCTTTTCTCCGGGCTGCCGAGGACGACGACGAGTGGACTGTAATTCCAGCAGACTGAGCGAGGGGTCCTATTCTTGATCTGTCCAATTGGACCAAGTTCTGTGTCCAATTCTTTAGTCCAGGGGTCCCATCTCGACGATTCCGAGCAGGGGTCCGATCCGGCTATATCTCGAGTACTTCTTGACCAGGGATTCCGGGGTCCGAAATGAAAGGGTTCCTTCCTAACACATAATATATGTTACCTATTAATTAGAATAAAATCATTGCGCTGCATTTTATTTCTCTGTGTCTGATCGATTTAATAGAAAATATATTTTAGGATATTTTTTTCTATCTGCAAAAAGTATCATTAAAATTAGATTTATCTTAGAAGGCTCGTTGTCCCCAGGGCCGTCCCGAGATTTCGCAGTTTCATAAGAATCCACTTCCATCCCGGGGGTACAGATTTCATTTGAATGGGCGGACAGATTATTATAACTATCAGTTGAATGTGGTCACTTAGATAGTAACATTATCACGGAATAGGTATAGGTGTGAATTCCATGTAACAAAGTAAGTAAAATATATTGGCATTGTGCTAATAGCAACTTTGGGTAGAACAAAATCACGTCTCTTATAAAGAGAGATGATGGGGAGCGAATCAGTAAGATAATTTATTGATTTCGCAAGGAAATGTTACAAGTATAAGTATCGTTTTGCTTTGAACTAGTTGAATCGTTGCTCATCTCAAAACTGTATGCTAATGCTGATCAAAAAAACATGAACAATACCTAAAAGAACTCATATAACGAATTCTACAATAAAAAATAAACGAAGAAATTCAAAGCTATGAATCCTATCGTCTAGAGCCCTCAAACAGGACTTATCACACAGCCGTAATAAAATTTGATAAATTACCCTTCAATGGAAAGCGCAAAAAAATCCGACAAATGACCAAACACGGCCCTCACCTCTTTCTGCCAGCGCTCAAATCACCCTCGCTTAATTTGCATTTTTGTTAGTAATTCTAAAGGATTCGAGATAAACTTTAAGCACTCTTCTTTTACGAGGCGCCTGTCAAATTACACGCCCATCTCTTGATCTCGAACCCTCCTTATTTAAATTCAGGAAAACAGAAAAAAAAACATTATTTAGCTATATGAATGAAAACGTAATTACCTCCTCGGCTCCTGTTTATCAAAGTAAACAAAAGGGGTTGTCACTCAGGAAAATAAACTAATATCACAGTATTATTAAAAGTATTAATATGCTGAAATGGCGTTTGAGTTTTTTTAATACTTCTACCACCATGAATAGATTTGTGCCTGTTTCTGTACCAGTTCTCGCTTGTACTTGCATACTTTACAGGTAAACCAAATTGACAAAATGCCTCATTTTATCAATTTTTTTTATCGATCCCAGGACCGATTTAGTTATTACTTGAATTATGAACTGAGCGCTCGACGCGCTTCCTACTTACTTCTACGACCGAAATTGTTTACCATATGTTGATATAATATTTTATTCGTAGCATTGTGTTATTAATTATTCATAGTTTGTAGTTAGAAAAAAGACACTAATATTCAATACAAGTCTAGATTGGCATTAGGAACAAAAATAATGAACAAAATATAATTATTTACAGATTTATCAAGCTTTGAATTAATATCATGAATATTGCATAATTTCACGAGTTTGAATATTTTTTGGCAGAGGGGTTGGCTCTCATATTAAATTAGTCAGAGGTACGAGTGAGTTTATGTGAAGCCTTATTAGGGCACTCGAGTGGCGAGCTCCGTCAGAGCTTGTAGACTTCGCCACAAATTAATGAGTGTACCTACGTTCGTACGAATACCGCGATATTGCTTTTTATACAGTTAAATTGTAATTTTATTAACAAATCTGAAGTACAATATATTTTTTTTCATAGATCACTCTGTCATTATTAAGTACTATTGGTATTTGTCGAAGGATACTTTTATCAAAATTATAAATCAAATGCCGTTAGTACTATTAATAATTCTGTGCTCATGCATAGTCAACGAGCGTCATGTGCGACTATTTAGTAATTGAAAAATTATTATTATTAATAAAAAATTGGCTGATTAGGTAGTTCAAAAAATAAATGAATTTGTACACTGAAAATGCATACTTCCATACTGTCTGTCTGTTACGCTTTCACGGCCAATCCGCTGAACGGATTTTAATGGAAATTGGTATGAATATAGTTGAAGACCCGGGGTCAAACATAGGCTGCTTTTTGACGCAGACGGAGCTGCGAGAAACAGCTAGTAATTTATATAAGGCAAACCAAAAGTGCAAAAAATGAATAACAATTTATGTCGTTTTGCCTGTTCTCACTATAATGTGTGACTATGCGAATGATGTACTTTCCTCATATTTCAAAGGAAATTGCCTTAGACTGCCGGCGGCACTGCCGTGCATTTAGATATCATATGTATTAATGTGACGAATGGAAAAGAGAGGATAGTAAATTATTTAGGTACTTACACGTGTTAATTAGAAATGAAAATGTCGGAGAGTGCCGAAAATATCATTATCAAAAATATTATTATTCAATGAAGTAGCAGAACGCACACATCACTCAACATTTCTAAGAACCACTCAGCTCGCTTTTTAAAATCAATTTTTTTCCGTTAATTTAAGTCGATTTCTAGCCTGCTGTATACGGGTAGAGTAAACGGTAGAGTAGCGCAGTAGAATACTAACTATCCTACTAATTATATCCATGTAGACAGTATTGTCTATCAACATCAGTAGGGTAACAAGTACCGGGGGAAGCTTGTGTTGTATGAGTATAAGTATATATGTCATTAATACAGTTAGTCAAGTTTTCAAGTCAACTCTAAAGGACGGCGAATCTACAATACTCATGATTTTACATCCCAGAGGTTACGTAGTTTGCAATATTGTCAAAATGATAGCACGGAGACAGAGTCCGGACTTTCGGATATCTTCCAGAGCCCGCTACTTGCTGAGGAGTAAAATATTGCTAATAATCCCTTTCAATCTTTTGAAACTGAAGGTGACAAAACAACCACGTTTTGCAAGGGATTGACTTAGATTTACAAGAGGAAACAAGTTAAAGCGTAAGGTTTTCTACTCACCTGATTAACGGCAATGAGCCACGTTGTACTTGTTCTACCGATTCTGATGTGAGCTAAAATATACATTTAGAACATAAGTATTAATTTAATAATATATTTTTTTTGTTAATGGCTCATCAAACGCCAACTAAAGCTGAAGTAGTAATGGTACTACCACGTTGTAGTTCATATATAAGAGTATTCAAAGTAAATATAGCAGAACTAAACTCCGGAGGTAAAGGTTTTATCATTGTGCAGGATTTAGTATTTTTTTTATATTTTTTTTTTTTTTTTTTAAAAATATACAAAAATAAATTAATACATTACAATAAACCACGGAGGTTTGTTACGCAATGCCTCATAATCCGCTCCAACTTAAAACTATTGTAAATTACACAAGCTGTATATAAATTTAAGTAAACCTTACCACTTTTACTTTTACTTTATAGTAATTTTGCTCAACCTAGTAGATTAGGTAATTTTAAAACAAAAATTGCAGTTTGTTCCTATTATGTAATTTTAGAGATAAGGTGGTGCAAATTTACGGATAGATAATATTGACACAGATACGTCAAAGATTATTAAACAATTATGTTTGTGGTTGTTATGGTGCAAGCACTCTATGAATCGAAAGCGACCTCTCTATGCAAACATGAGCCTGAGATTATTTAATAGAGTTATAAAAATCTATGTTAAGTACTTCCATCAACATAATGCCTTATGACGAGTCCTCTCTGAACATTTTATAAAATGTGGCTTTCCCTACGAACGAAACAAATGATAACGTTCATGGATAAAGTCCGTGTCTGATTTATCGATTTAAACAAAGTTTGAGATTATGGATCGATAACGAGGAGGTACAAGAGGATATAATCACTACGTTCTAATGAATGAATTTAATATTCATTGTCCAAATCATATTTCCTATTGTCCAAAAATAAAAAGAGCTAAAAATCAATCTGACGCTTTGATGTTAACTCACCCATCAATATAAAATCTAAAAGAAGTAAATGTTACACGTAGGTCTGAAGTATTTATCGTAGAATATCATTCTCTTCACTAGTACAGAATGCTAAGAGCATTAAGTCTGCCAATTATAGTTCGTATTTTACCTTATTTATATATTTATGTATTAAAACTTTATTGTTCCACAAAGTACACATATACTTATAACAATTGGCGGACTTAATGCTCAGAGCATTCTCTACCAGTCAACCATTGGGAGAAACGGAAACATAGTTTGGCGCAAAAAAGTTAAGGGGGAAAAAATGTATTACTTATACAGCAAATTTTATCAAAAGCTTAAGTTCATACACTACGTAAAAATACATCAAACATGCACAAATACCTTGTGGAACAATAAAGTTTTTGATACAGAAATAGAAGAATATAGAAATACTTTACTGCATGTGCTTCTAAAATTTGTAAAAATTTTAAGGTAACTTAACTAAGATAACGCAAATGAATGCTTTCCTAAAAACTTTTTATGAGAGACGAAGGAAATCAACCCCAAGTAAAGCCGCAGCGCACGACGAAAACTGGACGAAAGTGTATTATCAATATCCTTTAAAATGTCAAGAGGGCTTCCTTCTTCCCGCGTGAGGAGATAAGCTCGGAAAGGTTCAACATTTTTCCTTGCTCGGCTTACTACTAGTGAAAGCCCAACAAGAGCCGGTTAAGCCTTTCGTGGTATTACGTCTTGATAAAAAATCTCTAATAATATCTAACACTTCTGACATTAAGATAAAAAATATTTGATAAGCATCATCATTTTCCGAAATGAACTTTTTATTATTATTCAGGTGATTGAGTTGTTAATTATATTAATTTACTAACAAAAAAAAAACCGTTATGCAACTTGTTTTGATGGTATGCCATCCATACTAATATTAAAAATGCGAAAGTCTGTCTGTCTGTCTGTCTTTCTGTCTGTCTGTCTGTTACGCTTTCACGGCCAAACCGCTGAACGGATTTTGATGAAATTTGGTATGAATATAGTTGAAGACCCGGGGTCAAACATAGGCTACTTTTTGACGCAGGCGGAGCTGCGGGAAACAGCTAGTATAAAATAAATAAAGTTTTGTGAAGACTCGGATTTGTGCATTTTTACTGAAGATACCACCACAACACTCCTATTCATCTACTTCGTGTGGCAGGGCCCCCATATTAGTCTCATGCAGGGACAGCCGAGCAGGGGAGCCCGCCACACCCTTACATTCAGTTCAGAAGGCCCAAGGTTTTTTTTTTCTATACTCTTGGCCAATTTTCTTATCCCACATGCTTTAAAAGTAGAATAAATACTTAATCTACTATTATTGAAACTGACTTTAATGATAGAAGATTAAGTATTTTTTTTACATCGCAGGTTTTATTAAACAATGGATGTTTGAGATGCAGCTCCAATAATAAGGTTCATAACTGGAAAATAAAACTCAATAAACAGAACGAATGCGGGCAACTCCGTGGGAAATAGTTAATGTACTGTTTTGATTTATAACTTTGTGCAGTTTGGTAGGTACTGTAAGAGATGGAGAACGGACGCTTTATTATCTAATATCGTTTTCACTGTAGGCACTGAAATTTTTAAAAATCCTTTGAAGGATCCAATGTATGAATTCTGAGGATCTGATGTACTGAAATACAAGCTCTGCTCAGTTCAGTCCCCACTCTCGACAAAAATACAACTATTTGTAATTGTAACTCTGTTATTGTAGATCGTGGAGAGACAAAGAATTTGATAGATTAAATTTATTAAAGCTAATAACAGATACACCTGTTCAGTTAATAGAACTACTGCTTCCCTTTGTGAGATCCTGCTGTAATCCGCCGCTGCCAAGTACTGTAATCCAGATAAGAGTGCGGCGCCTGGAACTCAGAAGTTGCTTCCGATGGTTTTTTAAGCTACTTAGGTCTAAAATAATATTTTATGATTAGACTAACATTTGCCCGAGGTTTCTATGCGAATGTCGAGATGAAAAGTACATATAGCCCGACCAGGAAAATAAAAACCCTGCATTGGCGTCGCTACTGATAGCCTTTAGGTGGCAACATGTATGTGTTATGTCAACAACAAAATTGACAATGTCATTTAAATCAATCCTTCGTTTTCATTCGCATTAAATATGATAACATCTTTTATATCACTTTTTTATCAATACTATGTATTATTTTTACCATTTTATTAAATACTAGCTGTTTCCCGCAGCTACGCTAGCGTTAAAAAGTAGCCTATGTTTGACCCCGGGTCTTCAACTATATTCATACCAAATTTCATCAAAATCCGTTCAGCGGTTTGGCCGTGAAAGCGTAACAGACAGACAGACCGACAGACAGACAGAAAGACAGACAGACTTTCGCATTTATAATATTAGTATGGACTAGTATGGATATGGATAGTATTGATTTTTATTAGATAATCACAAAATACATAACGTCCACTCCTGTCTCTGTTTGGCAGATGACATTGAGATGCCGGAATGTTACTTGAATATCTAGTGGCCAGTAAAAGAACTTAGTTCTAATATTTTTCCGCAATATGGCCAAGGCTGCTATTTTCCTGGGCTATACCTAATATGCATTTTTATCAAACAACAGATAAATAAGCGCTTGCTACTTCGTCATATGTATTTTATTTTATTATTTATTAAATTTTATTGTAAATTATGTAAATGGCGAAGGTCTTAAAGGATAAAAATATACCTTCATTGAGAGGATTGACTCCGTTAATGTACCGTGAGAACGTCACAAACAAACAAATATACAAACCCACTTTAAAAAAATATTAGTTGAGATTAGAAAATGTATTATTTTTGAAAGCATTTGTTTTTAAGCCTCAGTTAGGGCTTGGGACGCATAACGGGCTAATAATATCGTTATACAATTTATCCAACAAGTAAGAGCCAGAGTTCCATAGATTTGTTCTATAAAGTTCCACATAATAACTTGCGCAGTTATCTCTTTGCAAAGTTTATCACTAACAGTTGTAAAGTCATGTCCACATAGAGTGTCAAGGATTTCAAACAAGAAATTCGGGACAAGTGTAATAATTTAATCTTGTATAATTTTATAGAAGAAAAAGCAATTGAAGAACAAACAAATGTAACCTTGTATCTCTGGCCAATAGATATTTAGGGTGGCTTGTTAAACACTAGCATTAGTATGTTAAACAAAACTAATTTAAAAACAAATTGTATAAATAAATAAAATAATAAATTTTTACATAAATTACTTTATTATTAATTAAGTTTACAGTAAAACTTAAGTTAGAACTTAATATTACTATAAATTACATTTTTTTAATTACACTGAACTTCGCGAAAATGCAACACAAAAAAAATTAATAAAATACAAACGAAATAATGATAAAAAAAAACAAATGAAAAAGTTTGATCTAACCTAAAATGATAAAAAAAAACAAAAGTAATGAGATGATTTTGTATGAATCTATTTTAACGTTGCGTTTATGTACAAATTCCAATTTTGAGCACGAAGAATAACACACACACCAAACACTGAGCTTAACGTAAATTAATTTGACATGAAATCTCAATGTCAATAAATTAGATTCGTCAAATTGCTTATGACAGTAACAAAGTGTCAAATATTAGACAAAAAAAAACCTAAATTACACTTATTATTTATTTATTTATTAAAACTTTATTATTCCACAAAGTACACATATACTTATAACAATTGGCGGACTTAATGCTAAGAGCATTCTCTACCAGTCAACCATTGGGAGAAACGGAAAGATAGTTTGGCGCAAAAAAGTTAAGGGGGAAAAAATTTATTACTTATAGAGCAAATGTTATTAAAAGCTTAAGTTCATACACTACGTAAACATACATAAAACATACACAAATACTGTTTGATTTATTATTATAAATTATTTATTAATATTTTCATTTGTATGGATTTCCATGCGAACCAATTCGCAGGAACTGCTAGCATTTTCTAATTGTATAATTAAATTACTAGGTATATAATTCGCCAAGTTTATTTAAGCTAGTCGACGTCCTATGAAATTATTTTATATTGTACAATGATTTTTGTCACAACTTAAAGTACCACATTTTACCTTTCAATAGTATATTCTTTTGTACTAAACTATTTGTAGGTAATCACGAAAATTTGGCTTTGAAAATATCACATTTACTAATGAACACATGCCAATTTTATATCACAGTAACTTTCCAAAATACTGTCTTCAATGAAACGCATTTCTACTAAGCTTTCCCAAAATTTTATTCAAAATTGCACAGCCCTCATTGTCAAATTAGCCTGACAATGTCAAATTAATTTGACAGTGTTAAATTTGAAACCTAATATTAACATTTTCACCTCTTTCTCCGCTTGCATCCCGTTTTTTGGAGTTTGTCCTGTTGGATCTGACTGAGGCCCTAATCGAGGCCCTAATTGAGGCCCGGGAACCTATGGCACTGGGCATGGCCCTGAGAAAGTGGTCCTGATCAGCTTTTGAAGTTCGTTTGACGTAGCGATCTGGGTTTACTTCGTCGTCTTCTTGCTTTTTCTTAGGAAAACACGGCATCTCAGAACTTCTGGTCTTTTCCAAAGTTCTCTCCATCTTGCAAGGTTTGTGGCATTTCTGTGTCCATTGTCTCTGGTAGGAATAGACACAATAGCCCGCCGACGATTCCTGGAGCTCCAAGGATGAGTAAGGGTAGGTCTTGAGAGATGTTAGCCAAATAAACGACAAAAGGTGCCACAATGGACGCCACATAACCCATAATATGTATGAGAGCCACCCCCTGAGCTCTTACTACAGTCGGTAACAATTCCGCAGCGTATTGTAGACCAATGTTATATGAAATGTTTACAGCGAAACGACCGAGAATGGCGAGGGACGCTGATGGACCACCGACTGGCACAGTCGTGGCCAGTAAACTGAAGATGCCACTGATCACCATTAACCCACACGCTAACCATTTTCTACCCCACCTATCTAAAACAGCTGTCAAAATCGTGTCAGCAGGCAGCTCCGTGGCCGAAGCTATAGTGAAAGTCAGGAAGATATCCAGGCCTAAAAACCCAACGTTCCTGACGTGGCCGTCGAAGACCAGGGATATGGCCATCCAGATAATGATGAGGAGGATTGCGTTCTTCCGCAGCCTTGGGGTTTTGAAGACACCCAGGACGGAGTAGCTTCGGCTTTCGGCTTCGCAATCTTTGTTGGTTTTTAGGGATGATTCCGTGAATTCGCTGAGGACTTTCTCAGGGATCTTGGTGTTGTTGATCCTCTCAAATTTCTTCATTATCGTCAGCGCTTTGTCAAACAAAAAAATCATACACACGTGTACGAAGTTCTGTCAGCTGATCACTAGATTTGATATGTGGTTTTCACTATTTTTTTTAAGTACTTAGTTCAGTTTCACGTACTACTGTTATTTTGGTTGGTGTTTAAAAATCATTCTGTATATATAATCCAGTGAAATAGGTACCATTTCAGAGGAGATCCGCGACATCAGTCTGACTGTCAAATTCAGGTATTTTAGAAAAAAGCATTGAAATTATTATTGTTTCGTGGAAAGATTTTTTATTGGTCCAATCAATGTAGCAGATATTGTTTTTAGTCCGAATTTTCTGAAAAATACGGAAACCCTACATAGTCTGCAACTGGCAGGTAAAAGCAAATAGTTAGGTTGTGAAATTAGTAGTTTCTACGTAACAGAGAAATGTACGTAGCATACTAATTTATACGAATAAAGTATCAAATGTAGATAAGATGTAATAATAGATACAAATTACTATGTATGGATACAAATCCATATTCCACACTTAATATTATAAATTCGAGACTGTCTTCTGTCATGCTTTCACGGCAAAACTTCGGTGCCGATTTTGATGAAATTTGATATAAATTTAGTTGAAGATTTAAATTAAACAAACGCTCCTGTTTTCAATAAGGGCCCCTCATGTCGTCGCTGGAGTAAAACTTACAATACAACAGGGATTGACACTTTGGAGTGAAACTTAATAAGAAAAATACAAAAATAAGTATACTATTGTTACAATTCAATTATGAATTTACTAGCTGTGCCTGCGACTTCGTCCACGTAACATATATGTATATCAGTAATTGCAGAGTTTGACACATAATCTTTGATGCTATTATTATTTAAAAGGTTCACGAGGGCGCTATGTAAAATATTGCCACGGAATACTGTTTGGCATGAAAGAAAAAGTCGAACAATCGTGATTTGTATATGAACGTTATCCACCCATAAACTCTTTCCAGACCTATAAAATCATATTTCGGGTGTGAAAGTTTTATTGACAACCATCAGTTGGTAGAATGAATGCAAATCTTAAAATATACCTATTTTTGAGAAGTTTTTAGTCATACTATTAATTAGAGATAAGTCCGCCATTGTACATTATAATTAAAGATTTTTTTTCCGTTGATGTTGTATAAACTGTTTTCTTTTATGTACAATAAAGAATTTTACATACATACATACTATTCAAAAATATAGGTATATTTCAAGGCGTTTCCAAAAAAACGCTGACAACAGGGTGTGCAGGGTCGATTGACCATTTAAATTAACTCGATAAGAATGACTAAAAAGTAATGATGAAGAACTCATGTCAAGTCGTTAAAGGAACCGTGTCAGAGGCCGTAAGCTAATTTATAAAAGACTTTATCACATGGATGTGCTTGGTCGATTGGTCATGTAACCCACTCGATGTGAATGAATGAATAAACATTTAAGTAACTACGTTATGACATACGTTTAAAATATCTCACATTATGAACACTACCATCAATTACTCCAATTACAAAGCATAGCAATAAAAAATTCTGTCGTAAAGGTAAAAAACCCGTAAAATTTTCGGGATAAATTAATGCCTTATGTTGCCACAGAATTGACCCTTCTACAGTTTTATTACATGTATATGGATGTAGATTATAGAATATTGACAGTGGGGTAAAGCTGAAACAGTGATACCAAGGCATACAGAGTCGATTGACCCTTTGGCACCAGAATGAGCAACTTATAATAAATTGAATGAACCCAGAGAAACGGCCATCAAATGCACCTTGAAGGGAAGGGATTTTGAATCAATAACATCAGGGCTTATTGAGTCGATGGACCAAGACAACTTCTTCATGCTCTAGCACACAACTCGGAGGAAAATGCTAAAATTATGTGACTTTGACGACTTACCTACTTATATTACTCCGCTCATTACTTTGCTATGAAATTTTTATTAGGGAAAATTGAAATTATCTTTAAATGATGATAACTTTCTTTCCTGATGTAAGATTTTGATGAAACAATGATTAGATCATAGATTAATAATTGGTCTCCGCTGCGCTACGACTAGATACCGTCGGCATACTACATAAATTCGCAACTAAAACCATGCCGAAATCGGCATGGTTGCGGCATACCCGCGTCAGTCATGCCGCGACCGATGAGTGAGTTGGATGTCTAGATAAATATAAAATTTAATGTAAAAGTAGACGCAAAATGTGCAGTTTGCATAGTCAAACTGTGTAAGAATAATACTAAAAGAAATAAGGAATATACTGGTATTACATACCATCAATAAGTATTGTATTATTTCGAAATATGGACATAAATTACTCACGAAAATAATATAACCCTAAAATATGGCGCGAAGTACCGCTCGGTGCTCAATGTTGCCGTGTGTTAAAAAATCCTAAATTCCCCGAGGTTTCGATTTTTGTTATTTAGACATTTTGTTTTTAACTTCCGACTCCAAAAGAGGGATGTTGTAATTTTGACTTTTTCTGACAATTTTGTCTGTCTTTAACATCTTATTTCTATAATGCTGATCTGGGAGAAAAGTAAATACGTGGAATGTACTACTGCTTCTCTTCCCGCGTAGACCATATAAGCCGGCCGAGGAAGTGGGCGAAAATCGAAGAACCATACCTATCAGTAGGCGATGCGACTAGCAACCTATCACTATTTTGATTCCATTTCCACTTTACGCCCACCAACATTTTAAATATGGCCTTGTAGTTGGTACCCCGTAGGGTATTGTTGCCGGATAATTGATTAATCGAATTTGTTTTTTTTTTAAATAATCTATGATATGGAAAGTATTGATATAATAAATTTAATCGATTTTTGACAATTAATCGTTTATATCAATGGTTATTAATCGATTATGTATCTGTAGTATCGATATAATCTAATCTGTAGTATTGAGTTTTGAGAATTTATGAAAAATAATCGATTAATGGATTAACAACAATACCAAGCATTTCAGGCACCGATACTATACAGATATACCGGAACTCGGCGGCGGGATGTACAGCGGGCATAACACAAATCATCGTCATTCAACTCATACAGAAAAAAATTACAGAAATATATTATCAATAGTATCAATATCGATACTATCGATATATGATCACGGTAGAGTAGCGCAGTAGAATACTAACTATCCTACAAATTATATCCATGTAGACAGATTGTCTATCAACATCAGTAGGGTAACAAGTACCGGGGGAAGCTTGTGTTGTATGAGTATAAGTATATATGTCATTAATACAGTTAGTCAAGTTTTCAAGTCAACTCTAAAGGACGGACAATACTCATGATTTTACATCCCAGAGGTTACGTAGTTTGCAATATTGTCAAAATGATAGCACGGAGACAGAGTCCGGACTTTCGGATATCTTCCAGAGCCCGCTACTTGCTGAGGAGTAAAATATTGCTAATAATCCCTTTCAATCTTTTGAAACTGAAGGTGACAAAACAACCACGTTTTGCAAGGGATTGACTTAGATTTACAAGAGGAAACAAGTTAAAGCGTAAGGTTTTCTACTCACCTGATTAACGGCAATGAGCCACGTTGTACTTGTTCTACCGATTCTGATGTGAGCTAAAATATACATTTAGAACATAAGTATTAATTTAATAATATATTTTTTTTGTTAATGGCTCATCAAACGCCAACTAAAGCTGAAGTAGTAATGGTACTACCACGTTGTAGTTCATATATAAGAGTATTCAAAGTAAATATAGCAGAACTAAACTCCGGAGGTAAAGGTTTTATCATTGTACAGGATTTAGTAATTTTGCTCAACCTAGTAGATTAGGTAATTTTAAAACAAAAATTGCAGTTTGTTCCTATTATGTAATTTTAGAGATAAGGTGGTGCAAATTTACGGATAGATAATATTGACACAGATACGTCAAAGATTATTAAACAATTATGTTTGTAGTTGTTATGGTGCAAGCACTCTATGAATCGAAAGCGACCTCTCTATGCAAACATGAGCCTGAGATTATTTAATAGAGTTATAAAAATCTATGTTAAGTACTTCCATTAATATAATGCCTTATGACGAGTCCTCTCTGAACATTTTATAAAATGTGGCTTACCCTACGAACGAAACAAATGATAACGTTCATGGATAAAGTCCGTGTCTGATTTATCGATTTAAACAAAGTTTGAGATTATGGATCGATAACGAGGAGGTACAAGAGGATATAATCACTACGTTTTAATGAATGAATTTAATATTCATTGTCCAAATCATATTTCCTATTGTCCAAAAATAAAAAGAGCTAAAAATCAATCTGACGCTTTGATGTTAACTCACCCATCGATATAAAATCTAAAAGAAGTAAATGTTACACGTAGGTCTGAAGTATTTATCGTAGAATATCATTCTCTTCACTAGTACAGAATGCTAAGAGCATTAAGTCTGCCAATTATAGTTCGTATTTTACCTTATTTATTTATTTATGTATTAAAACTTTATTGTTCCACAAAGTACACATATACTTATAACAATTGGCGGACTTAATGCTCAGAGCATTCTCTACCAGTCAACCATTGGGAGAAACGGAAACATAGTTTGGCGCAAAAAAGGTAAGGGGGAAAAAATGTATTACTTATACAGCAAATGTTATCAAAAGCTTAAGTTCATACACTACGTAAAAATACATCAAATATACACAAATACCTTGTGGAACAATAAAGTTTTTGATACAGAAATATAAGAATATAGAAATACTTTACTGCATGTGCTTCTAAAATTTGTAAAATTTTTAAGGTAACTTAACTAAGATAACGCAAATGAATGCTTTCCTAAAAACTTTTTATGAGAGACGAAGGAAATCAACCCCAAGTAAAGCCGCAGAGCACGACGAAACTGGTAAGTGTATTATCAATATCCTTTAAAATGTCAAGAGGGCTTCCTTCTTCCCGCGTGAGGAGATAAGCTCGGAAAGCTTCAACATTTTTCCTTGCTCGGCTTACTACTAGTGAAAGCCCAACAAGAGCCGGTTAAGCCTTTCGTGGTATTACGTCTTGATAAAAAATCTCTAATAATATCTAACACTTCTGACATTAAGATAAAAAATATTTGATAAGCATCATCATTTTCCGAAATGAACTTTTTATTATTATTCAGGTGATTGAGTTGTTAATTATATTAATTTACTAACAAAAAAAAAACCGTTATGCAACTTGTTTTGATGGTATGCCATCCATACTAATATTATAAATGCGAAAGTCTGTCTGTCTGTCTGTCTTTCTGTCTGTCTGTCTGTTACGCTTTCACGGCCAAACCGCTGAACGGATTTTGATGAAATTTGGTATGAATATAGTTGAAGACCCAGGGTCAAACATAGGCTACTTTTTGACGCAGGCGGAGCTGCGGGAAACAGCTAGTATAAAATAAATAAAGTTTTGTGAAGTCTCGGATTTGTGCATTTTTACTGAAGACACCACCACAACACTCCTATTCATCTACTTCGTGTGGCAGGGCCCCCATATTAGTCTCATGCAGGGACAGCCGAGCAGGGGAGCCCGCCACACCCTTACATTCAGTTCAGAAGGCCCAAGGTTTTTTTTTTCTATACTCTTGGCCAATTTTCTTATCCCACATGCTTTAAAAGTAGAATAAATACTTAATCTACTATTATTGAAACTGACTTTAATGATAGTAGATTAAGTATTTTTTTTTACATCGCAGGTTTTATTAAACAATGGATGTTTGAAATGCAGCTCCAATAATAAGGTTCATAACTGGAAAATAAAACTCAATAAACAGAACGAATGCGGGCAACTCCGTGGGAAATAGTTAATGTACTGTTTTGATTTATAACTTTGTGCAGTTTGGTAGGTACTGTAAGAGATGGAGAACGGACGCTTTAGTATCTAATATCGTTTTCACTGTAGGCACTGAAATTTTTAAAAATCCTTTGAAGAATCCAATGTATGAATTCTGAGGATCTGATGTACTGAAATACAAGCTCTGCTCAGTTCAGTCCCCACTCTCGACAAAAATACAACTATTTGTAATTGTAACTCTGTTATTGTAGATCGTGGAGAGACAAAGAATTTGATAGATTAAATTTATTAAAGCTAATAACAGATAAACCTGTTCAGTTAATAGAACTACTGCTTCCCTTTGTGAGATCCTGCTGTAATCCGCCGCTGCCAAGTACTGTAATCCAGATGAGACGCGAGTGCGGCGCCTGGAACTCAGAAGTTGCTTCCGATGGTTTGTTTAGCTACTTAGGTAATACTACTTAAATAATATTTTATGATTAGACTAACATTTGCCCGAGGTTTCTATGCGAATGTCGAGATGAAAAGTACATATAGCCCGACCAGGAAAATAAAAACCCTGCTTTGGCGTCGCTACTGATAGCCTTTAGGTGGCAACATGTACATAGGGCGCACTGTAAGTTTCCGGAACTGGCCACTTACATAAACAATATTTAAAAATTTATTGCAACATTTGAAAATAGAACTCTTTGGCTGTAGAATGCAGTTTGTTTCATCTGACTGTCTTTTGTTTTTACCTTGTGGCGCCATTTAAAAAATTGTGTGTCTGCATCAACATGGATTTAACTTGGGAAAATTTTCGTAGTATGATTTTCTACGATTTTAAGTGTAATTTGACAGCTCAACAGAGCATCGCTCGGCTTGAAACAGCTTTTGGCAATGAAGCACCATGCAAGACAACTGTTTATAGCTGGTTTGCAGAATTCAAGCGTGGTCGTATCAATCTCAGTGACGAATCTCGCGATGGTCGGCCGTCCACCGCTGTGACCAACAAAAACATCAATGATGTGCGCCGTATGATTGAAACAGACAGGCATGTGACCTACCATGAAATTCGCGCATCCTTAGAAATAGGCATGAGTCAAATACAATTAATCCTACACAAACATTTGGGTGTGAGAAAGCTGTGCTCGCGGTGGATCCCACACAACTTGACCGAGGCTCAAAAAACGGACCGCGTCACTTGGTGCAGTGCCATGCTTACCAGATTCAACGAAGGTGCGTCAAATTTGGTGTGGGACATAGTAACAGGTGACGAAACATGGATTTATTGCTACGATCCCAAAACAAAGCAGCAATCGAGCGTATGGGTCTTTCAAGATGAGCCGAAACCAACCAAAGTGGCGCGCGTGAAAAGTGCATCTAAGCGGATGATTGCTTCTTTTTTTAATAAAACTGGACACGTGGCTACTGTTGCTTTAGAGCAGTAGTTCCCAAACTTATTTTTCTCGTGGACCACTTTCAAAATTTTACTGGTTTCGATGGACCCCCTGCTGCTACATTTCTACCACATTCTTAAAGTCGCCAAAAAATAAAAATTGTGTCACTTCTGAGTTCTGTCCCTATATTTCGATATGTAAAATAAAAACGAAAAATGGTACATTTTATATCACTTTATTTATTAAAAGAATAGAATTACAAGAAAAAAATATTAAGGTAATATAGGTTCAGGTCATAATTTTAATTAATGGGAAGGATGTATCTGATGGAGTGTCAGCAAACGATCAATGTTTGGCTTTATTTTTGTGAGCAATAACCGCAAATCCCCCCGCTCTGTGATGTTTAATTTGCTCCTTTTTTTTGTTAAGAGGTTTGTAACGGCACTAAAACTCCTTTCGACAAGATATGACGAGGGAAAAGCTATTAAAAATTTCCTTGCGATTTCCCACAGTCCAGGATATTTTTCGGGTATTTCTGCTTGCAGCCAAAATGTTGGGTAGCCTTTTCTAAATTTCACCTTCAGCTCCTCATTAGTGCTTAGCTCGAGCAGCTCCTCTTGTAATACAACATTGGCCACTTCCGTTTCATCAAATGGATTTATTATCCATGGTGGTATATCCATCGTCAGTATATCTTCAAACCTGGTTTTGAAGTCATCATGCAGGGCACTTAAATGTTGACTGTAGGTATGGATATCCTCATCAATACATTCTACCTGCGACAAGTTTGGAAATTGAGAGAATTCGCGCCGACTAATGTTTTGCTTCATAAATTTCAATTTCCCAAGAAAAGCCGAAATTATCCCCTTTGTTTTTATTAAATTCAGGCTGTCCCCTTGTAACTGCAAGTTAATATCATTAAATTTTTTAAACAAATCTGTCAAATACGCAATGTCTGCTTTGAATTTGATCAAGTTTTCTTTTAAATCTGGATCTCTACTTTCTAAGAACTCTAATATGGAATCGAAAACAGAGTAAAATCTCGTTAAGCATGCACCTTTCGACAACCAGCGTACTTCAGTATGTAAGAGCAGTCGTTGGAAGTCTTCATCATTTTCGTCGCACAATTGAGCAAATAAACGTGTATTCAATGCATTGCTTCTGATTTTGTTGACAGCTTTTATTACAAAATGAAGAGATTGGTTCAACCTGTCACTTAAATGTTTTGCCACAAGATGTTGTCGGTGGATTACGCAATGAATAGCTGTAAGTCCTGGTATAATTCTTTTGAGATGACTTATAAACCCACGATATCGCCCGACCATTGCAGGAGCTCCGTCTGTTGCCACTGAAATAATGTTTGTAAATGGGATCGATTTTTCCGTAAAAAAATTACTCAGGACATTAAATATTGATTCGCCTTTAGTGTCAGTCTCCAAAGTTCTGGCAAATAGCAATTCTTCGTGAATTTCTTCCTCAACAATAAATCGGACATATGCCAATAGTAATGCTTCATTACTGGGTAACGTTGACTCGTCCAGTTGTATAGAAAAATGAGTTTTTTGCAGATGATTGCACAAAAAGCTTTCGATATCAGAGCTCATTTCATCAATGCGTCTTTGTACAGTATTGTTACTTAATGGAATTCTTTTTAGTACGTCAAATGGAGATTTGTGCAAAACAGTTTTTAAAACCTCTTCAACAGCGGGTAAAATTAATTGTTCTCCGATAGTGATATATCGAATACTGATCATATTTGTGTAGGAAAAAATAAACGTCGAAATCCCAAAATTGTCCATAAAAACGATAACTAACATTTTATTAAATCAATGAGTTCACGCGCTCCGTGTATTTGCGTATTTTTTGTCTGCGGCTTCATTGTTAAAACGTGACAAACAGGCATCGAAGTTCAAGCCCCGCCCTTTTCCCGTCGCCCGCGCACCGCTCGCTCTTTCCGAAAAGGAATAGTTTTGATAAAATAGTTACTTCAAAATCAATTTAACATGATTATGAAATTACTGTTTTATAAAATTAGTAGTTATTTGCAAGAAAAATTACAAAATTAATTGCTCTGCAATATTGCTTATTCGGCCTTTTTAGAGAGGCAGTGCTTCTCTCGTGAAAAAACAATTGAATAAAACGTGCTGTGTTTGTCTTCAAATCGAAAGAGGACAATTAAAATATCTGTAAGTTACTAAGTTACCTATCTATACAGGCCGTTGTGATCAACCGACTAGTACACGTAAACAAAATACTTAAGTACTATAACAAAAAAAGGTAGGTTACTTACTTTTCTCCGGCACTAGCAAACACAGATATAAATTTTCTCACAACTTTTTTCCAAATTCCGCCTTGTTTTCGAAATTCCGGAAACAAATGAATGCGTTTGGTTGCCTTTGGCATCAAGTATTTATAGTGTTGATCAAGTTCATGTCTGAACAAGCATTAAGCATTGTCGGGCGGATAGCGTTTTGCAAGTCTGTACACGAAATTGTACGTAATATCGAATACACAAGTTTGGACAAGTAACAGTCGCTTGCCTTATTAAAATATTATCTGCTTAGATAGGTACTTAAAACAATGTAGGTAGGCCCTTATAAAAACTATGCTTACATTTTTGCTCTTTACTATCAAAAGCAGATAAATTTTCGTGGACCCCCATTAACATCTTATGGACCCCCATTTTTTGTTCACGCCTACGTAGACCCCCAGCAAGTCTCCCGTGGACCCCTGGGGGTCCACCTGGACCACTTTGGGAATCACTGCTTTAGAGAATTGTCGTACAGTGAATAGTGACTGGTACACGACCATTTATTTGCCGGAAGTTATTGACGAACTCCGTAAAAATAACCGTAAACGCCGTATCATCCTGCACCACGACATTGCTAGTTCTCACACGGCCAGACAGACAAACGACTTTTTGAAGGCGAAAAATGTAGAACTCATGAGTCATCCTGCATACAGTCCCGACCTGGCACCTTGTGACTTTTTTCAGTTCCCAAAAATTAACAACCAATTACGCGGTCAACGATTTTCATCACCAGAAGAGGCTGTCGAGGAGTATGAAAAACACGTTTCAGAGGTCACCACAGAGGAGTGGCACAAAAGTTTTCAAAACTGGTTTCATCGAATGAAAAAGTGCATAGACGCCAAGGGAGATTATTTTGAAAAACAATAAATTAATTTTGTACCTTTAATAGTATTTTTTCATATTCATTCCGGAAACTTATAGTGCGCCCCACGTATGTGTTATGTCAACAACAAAATTGACAATGTCATTTAAATCAATCCTTCGTTTTCATTCGCATTAAATATGATAACATCTTTTATATCACTTTTTTATCAATACTATGTATTATTTTTACCATTTTATTAAATACTAGCTGTTTCCCGCAGCTACGCTAGCGTTAAAAAGTAGCCTATGTTTGACCCCGGGTCTTCAACTATATTCATACCAAATTTCATCAAAATCCGTTCAGCGGTTTGGCCGTGAAAGCGTAACAGACAGACAGACCGACAGACAGACAGAAAGACAGACAGACTTTCGCATTTATAATATTAGTATGGACTAGTATGGATATGGATAGTATTGATTTTTATTAGATAATCACAAAATACATAACGTCCACTCCTGTCTCTGTTTGGCAGATGACATTGAGATGCCGGAATGTTACTTGATTATATAGTTGCCAGTAAAAGAACTTAGTTCTAATATTTTTCCGCAATATGGCCAAGGCTGCTATTTTCCTGGGCTATACCTAATATGCATTTTTATCAAATAAATAAGCGCTTGCTACTTCGTCATATGTATTTTATTTTATTATTTATTAAATTTTATTGTAAATCATGTAAATGGCGAAGGTCTTAAAGGATAAAAATATACCTTCATTGAGAGGATTGACTTCGTTAATGTACCGTGAGAACGTCACAAACAAACAAATATACAAACCCACTTTAAAAAAATATTAGTTGAGATTAGAAAATGTATTATTTTTGAAAGCATTTGTTTTTAAGCCTCAGTTAGGGCTTGGGACGCATAATGGGCTAATAATATCGTTATACAATTTATCCAACAAGTAAGAGCCAGAGTTCCATAGATTTGTTCTATAAAGTTCCACATAATAACTTGCGCAGTTATCTCTTTGCAAAGTTTATCACTAACAGTTGTAAAGTCATGTCCACATAGAGTGTCAAGGATTTCAAACAAGAAATTCGGAACAAGTGTAATAATTTAATCTTGTATAATTTTATAGAAGAAAAAGCAATTGAAGAACAAACAAATGTAACCTTGTATCTCTGGCCAATAGATATTTAGGGTGGCTTGTTAAACACTAGCATTAGTATGTTAAACAAAACTAATTTAAAAACAAATTGTATAAATAAATAAAATAATAAATTTTTACATAAATTACTTTATTATTAATTAAGTTTACAGTAAAACTTAAGTTAGAACTTAATATTACTATAAATTACATTTTTTTAATTACACTGAACTTCGCGAAAATGCAACACAAAAAAAATTAATAAAATACAAACGAAATAATGATAAAAAAAAACAAATGAAAAAGTTTGATCTAACCTAAAATGATAAAAAAAAACAAAAGTAATGAGATGATTTTGTATGAATCTATTTTAACGTTGCGTTTATGTACAAATTCCAATTTTGAGCACGAAGAATAACACACACACCAAACACTGAGCTTAACGTAAATTAATTTGACATGAAATCTCAATGTCAATAAATTAGATTCGTCAAATTGCTTATGACAGTAACAAAGTGTCAAATATTAGACAAAAAAAAAACCTAAATTACACTTATTATTTATTTATTTATTAAAACTTTATTATTCCACAAAGTACACATATACTTATAACAATTGGCGGACTTAATGCTAAGAGCATTCTCTACCAGTCAACCATTGGGAGAAACGGAAAGATAGTTTGGCGCAAAAAAGTTAAGGGGGAAAAAATTTATTACTTATAGAGCAAATGTTATTAAAAGCTTAAGTTCATACACTACGTAAACATACATAAAACATACACAAATACTGTTTGATTTATTATTATAAATTATTTATTAATATTTTCATTTGTATGGATTTCCATGCGAACCAATTCGCAGGAACTGCTAGCATTTTCTAATTGTATAATTAAATTACTAGGTATATAATTCGCCAAGTTTATTTAAGCTAGTCGACGTCCTATGAAATTATTTTATATTGTACAATGATTTTTGTCACAACTTAAAGTACCACATTTTACCTTTCAATAGTATATTCTTTTGTACTAAACTATTTGTAGGTAATCACGAAAATTTGGCTTTGAAAATATCACATTTACTAATGAACACATGCCAATTTTATATCACAGTAACTTTCCAAAATACTGTCTTCAATGAAACGCATTTCTACTAAGCTTTCCCAAAATTTTATTCAAAATTGCACAGCCCTCATTGTCAAATTAGCCTGACACTGTCAAATTAGCCTGACAATGTCAAATTAATTTGACAGTGTTAAATTTGAAACCTAATATTAACATTTTCACCTCTTTCTCCGCTTGCATCCCGTTTTTTGGAGTTTGTCCTGTTGGATCTGACTGAGGCCCTAATCGAGGCCCTAATTGAGGCCCGGGAACCTATGGCACTGGGCATGGCCCTGAGAAAGTGGTCCTGATCAGCTTTTGAAGTTCGTTTGACGTAGCGATCTGGGTTTACTTCGTCGTCTTCTTGCTTTTTCTTAGGAAAACACGGCATCTCAGAACTTCTGGTCTTTTCCAAAGTTCTCTCCATCTTGCAAGGTTTGTGGCATTTCTGTGTCCATTGTCTCTGGTAGGAATAGACACAATAGCCCGCCGACGATTCCTGGAGCTCCAAGGATGAGTAAGGGTAGGTCTTGAGAGATGTTAGCCAAATAAACGACAAAAGGTGCCACAATGGACGCCACATAACCCATAATATGTATGAGAGCCACCCCCTGAGCTCTTACTACAGTCGGTAACAATTCCGCAGCGTATTGTAGACCAATGTTATATGAAATGTTTACAGCGAAACGACCGAGAATGGCGAGGGACGCTGATGGACCACCGACTGGCACAGTCGTGGCCAGTAAACTGAAGATGCCACTGATCACCATTAACCCACACGCTAACCATTTTCTACCCCACCTATCTAAAACAGCTGTCAAAATCGTGTCAGCAGGCAGCTCCGTGGCCGAAGCTATAGTGAAAGTCAGGAAGATATCCAGGCCTAAAAACCCAACGTTCCTGACGTGGCCGTCGAAGACCAGGGATATGGCCATCCAGATAATGATGAGGAGGATTGCGTTCTTCCGCAGCCTTGGGGTTTTGAAGACACCCAGGACGGAGTAGCTTCGGCTTTCGGCTTCGCAATCTTTGTTGGTTTTTAGGGATGATTCCGTGAATTCGCTGAGGACTTTCTCAGGGATCTTGGTGTTGTTGATCCTCTCAAATTTCTTCATTATCGTCAGCGCTTTGTCAAACAAAAAAATCATACACACGTGTACGAAGTTCTGTCAGCTGATCACTAGATTTGATATGTGGTTTTCACTATTTTTTTTAAGTACTTAGTTCAGTTTCACGTACTACTGTTATTTTGGTTGGTGTTTAAAAATCATTCTGTATATATAATCCAGTGAAATAGGTACCATTTCAGAGGAGATCCGCGACATCAGTCTGACTGTCAAATTCAGGTATTTTAGAAAAAAGCATTGAAATTATTATTGTTTCGTGGAAAGATTTTTTATTGGTCCAATCAATGTAGCAGATATTGTTTTTAGTCCGAATTTTCTGAAAAATACGGAAACCCTACATAGTCTGCAACTGGCAGGTAAAAGCAAATAGTTAGGTTGTGAAATTAGTAGTTTCTACGTAACAGAGAAATGTACGTAGCATACTAATTTATACGAATAAAGTATCAAATGTAGATAAGATGTAATAATAGATACAAATTACTATGTATGGATACAAATCCATATTCCACACTTAATATTATAAATTCGAGACTGTCTTCTGTCATGCTTTCACGGCAAAACTTCGGTGCCGATTTTGATGAAATTTGATATAAATTTAGTTGAAGATTTAAATTAAACAAACGCTCCTGTTTTCAATAAGGGCCCCTCATGTCGTCGCTGGAGTAAAACTTACAATACAACAGGGATTGACACTTTGGAGTGAAACTTAATAAGAAAAATACAAAAATAAGTATACTATTGTTACAATTCAATTATGAATTTACTAGCTGTGCCTGCGACTTCGTCCACGTAACATATATGTATATCAGTAATTGCAGAGTTTGACACATAATCTTTGATGCTATTATTATTTAAAAGGTTCACGAGGGCGCTATGTAAAATATTGCCACGGAATACTGTTTGGCATGAAAGAAAAAGTCGAACAATCGTGATTTGTATATGAACGTTATCCACCCATAAACTCTTTCCAGACCTATAAAATCATATTTCGGGTGTGAAAGTTTTATTGACAACCATCAGTTGGTAGAATGAATGCAAATCTTAAAATATACCTATTTTTGAGAAGTTTTTAGTCATACTATTAATTAGAGATAAGTCCGCCATTGTACATTATAATTAAAGATTTTTTTTCCGTTGATGTTGTATAAACTGTTTTCTTTTATGTACAATAAAGAATTTTACATACATACATACTATTCAAAAATATAGGTATATTTCAAGGCGTTTCCAAAAAAACGCTGACAACAGGGTGTGCAGGGTCGATTGACCATTTAAATTAACTCGATAAGAATGACTAAAAAGTAATGATGAAGAACTCATGTCAAGTCGTTAAAGGAACCGTGTCAGAGGCCGTAAGCTAATTTATAAAAGACTTTATCACATGGATGTGCTTGGTCGATTGGTCATGTAACCCACTCGATGTGAATGAATGAATAAACATTTAAGTAACTACGTTATGACATACGTTTAAAATATCTCACATTATGAACACTACCATCAATTACTCCAATTACAAAGCATAGCAATAAAAAATTCTGTCGTAAAGGTAAAAAACCCGTAAAATTTTCGGGATAAATTAATGCCTTATGTTGCCACAGAATTGACCCTTCTACAGTTTTATTACATGTATATGGATGTAGATTATAGAATATTGACAGTGGGGTAAAGCTGAAACAGTGATACCAAGGCATACAGAGTCGATTGACCCTTTGGCACCAGAATGAGCAACTTATAATAAATTGAATGAACCCAGAGAAACGGCCATCAAATGCACCTTGAAGGGAAGGGATTTTGAATCAATAACATCAGGGCTTATTGAGTCGATGGACCAAGACAACTTCTTCATGCTCTAGCACACAACTCGGAGGAAAATGCTAAAATTATGTGACTTTGACGACTTACCTACTTATATTACTCCGCTCATTACTTTGCTATGAAATTTTTATTAGGGAAAATTGAAATTATCTTTAAATGATGATAACTTTCTTTCCTGATGTAAGATTTTGATGAAACAATGATTAGATCATAGATTAATAATTGGTCTCCGCTGCGCTACGACTAGATACCGTCGGCATACTACATAAATTCGCAACTAAAACCATGCCGAAATCGGCATGGTTGCGGCATACCCGCGTCAGTCATGCCGCGACCGATGAGTGAGTTGGATGTCTAGATAAATATAAAATTTAATGTAAAAGTAGACGCAAAATGTGCAGTTTGCATAGTCAAACTGTGTAAGAATAATACTAAAAGAAATAAGGAATATACTGGTATTACATACCATCAATAAGTATTGTATTATTTCGAAATATGGACATAAATTACTCACGAAAATAATATAACCCTAAAATATGGCGCGAAGTACCGCTCGGTGCTCAATGTTGCCGTGTGTTAAAAAATCCTAAATTCCCCGAGGTTTCGATTTTTGTTATTTAGACATTTTGTTTTTAACTTCCGACTCCAAAAGAGGGATGTTGTAATTTTGACTTTTTCTGACAATTTTGTCTGTCTTTAACATCTTATTTCTATAATGCTGATCTGGGAGAAAAGTAAATACGTGGAATGTACTACTGCTTCTCTTCCCGCGTAGACCATATAAGCCGGCCGAGGAAGTGGGCGAAAATCGAAGAACCATACCTATCAGTAGGCGATGCGACTAGCAACCTATCACTATTTTGATTCCATTTCCACTTTACGCCCACCAACATTTTAAATATGGCCTTGTAGTTGGTACCCCGTAGGGTATTGTTGCCGAATAATTGATTAATCGAATTTGTTTTTTTTTTAAATAATCTATGATATGGAAAGTATTGATATAATAAATTTAATCGATTTTTGACAATTAATCGTTTATATCAATGGTTATTAATCGATTATGTATCTGTAGTATCGATATAATCTAATCTGTAGTATTGAGTTTTGAGAATTTATGAAAAATAATCGATTAATGGATTAACAACAATACCAAGCATTTCAGGCACCGATACTATACAGATATACCGGAACTCGGCGGCGGGATGTACAGCGGGCATAACACAAATCATCGTCATTCAACTCATACAGAAAAAAATTACAGAAATATATTATCAATAGTATCAATATCGATACTATCGATATATGATCACTATCGATACCTTAGATTATATTTGCAACTATCAAAGAATCGATTATTATTCGATGTGTAATGTATTTTCCGGCATCACTACTGTATGGAAAAAGGCCATGATAATATCTACTCGTATGTACAAGATGTTTACCGCAGCTCCGCCTGCGTCAAAAGGTAGCCTATGTTTGACTCCGGGTCTTGAACTATATCCGTACCAAATTTCATGAAAAACAAACAGCCATCCATACTTACAAACTTTCGCGTTTATAATATTAATAGGATGTGTATGTCTATTTATTTATCTGTATTTAAACCCGGGTTACAACTAAAAAGAGGTCAGAAATCAATTAGCTCCAAGCTAAATAGAAAATTAAAGTAACGTTTAACATACTGTACTGTGTAATAATAAATCAAAAGAAAGTTTTTCTGCAATTTTAGGATTCAATATTAGAATTATAAAATAAAGTAGACAAAAACTAACCATTTCCCCTACCTTATCTCCGAAACTATCGATTCCAGAATTTCGGTTCATAAATTACAGGAAAACCTATGAGATAATTTTAAAATTGTTTAGGAGGTCCAAATGGAGAAAAATAAAAAATAGTACAGAACCCTCTACATGCGAGCCGATTCACACTTGGCCAGTTTTATTTTAATTTCATTTTAAAGGTTTTTCTGAGCTACTTTTTATACCTAATACGTAACAAGACCGCAGCAATTAATAATTTTCCCATTGGTCGTGCACCAGTCAAGTAGCTGGCAACACCATAATCGACGCTAGTGTGCGTCTTTGCACATTGTTTTACACACACTTTCCTATTAAGTGGCCGCATTCAGGAAACTGATTTTTCTTCACAGCGCGGTAGGTATCTAGTCGAGCGCGCGAGACCAATTATTAATCTATGGATTAGATGTTGCCCTGAGCTAAGGCCAATCAGTTTGTAAAAACTAAATTCAAATCTGACCAGTAGTTCCTGAGATTCATGTGCGTGTTCAGACAGACAGACAAGATTTATATAAAACATTTATTTTTTCACTTTCTATACAAAATAATAAATGTACAGACACGACGATTCTACTCTTTTATTATAGAAGATAGATTGTTTTGTAAATGGAGCAAAAGTGTTCATTCATTCATCCTTTGTCACTCCATACTAGAAAGTTAGGATTGTAGAAGCACAATTTACCTTACCATAGACAATTTAGGGCAGGTGTTAAGCTCGAGACTTGCAACTAATAATTTATATGGCTCCCGAGTGCAGTTGGGAACTTCGAGCTTTCATCATAAGTTTGTCGGCATAGTCGCGGGCAATAGCGGCTCAAAACTTGTGTTTATGGTTGCTGTGTGGTCATACAAGTTGGAAATTCACTAAATCTTGATTGCCAATATGTGTTATTTAATGACACTAATATTCTACAAAATTCAAAATTATTTATTCGCATAAAATAGGGTAAACATGAGATCTTAATTAATGAGGAACAAGTAACAGCCTATTTTGCTATTTCAAAACAGCATGCAAAAATATACAAACATTTTTATCACACATTTTACAGTTGGCGTTCGTTAATCATTAAATTAAAATATAATTATTACAATTTTATTACCAATACATGCCATTAAAATTAAAATTCAAAATAGTTTATTCGCATAAAATAGGATTAGTTATCTTCATTATCAGTAAAAAAATCACACCTTCAACTACACCTAAACCTTCGACTATAGAACTCTCAGCAACAAAACACAACATAATTTTAACTTTTAAACTAACGCACTGCATATTTAAAACATAAAATTACAGGATGAAGCGTGTAAAATACCTTTATACTTCCGACGTTTCAACCATGTTACAACGGCCGTGGTCACGGGATGAATGGAGGTATGAAGGTATTTTACGTGCATTAACCTGTAATTTTATGTTTTGAGCAACATAATGTTTCAAGCAGTTCATAGACGAACGTATGCGATGCGTGATGAAAAACTGCAATATTGGAAAAACGGACAGTGCCTTCTATTCTGGATTAGTACTCTACAGGCTAGGTTATATTGTTTTACTTATAACTTACATCTATTATCGCCCGCCCTCCTGTTTTACGCAGTTGATACCTACCAGACACACAGATTAACTAACATTATGGAACATTTTGCAGATACTACCATACCTTTCTCTGGATTTCGCAGACATGAGTCAAATAATATTGTAAAATTCTATACTCGTCAAGTCATCACAATTCATTACTAAAAAACTTCACAACTCATTATAGTTATTTGATTCGATGTCGAGAATAATAATTCATTCAATCAATCGTGAAATAAATTACCAAAATTTTATTTTATCGCAATATGCTACAGGGTAATTGCATTGTTTCTCTTAAAATTAGTAAAGCTTTAATCACATTCGTTTAAAAACCATTCAATAGAGACCTGTTAACTCGTATGAACTTGTAAACTGTTTAATTCCCCTTTATAGTTCCAATTACATTGGGCGGACTGAGTATGATGAATTAAATGATCACTATTGACATCGTTCTTCTGCAAAATTGAATTATGTAGCTGAAATTATACTGGAAATTGTAAAATTTTTAATTAATCAACCACTTTACTTTTTTAATTGCTCGTTCTGCAGGTGGTCTATTAGGAATCGGAAACCTGGGTAAAATAACTAACGAAATCATTTTACAGTCTATATACGTTTTACATAGCGTTTACGGTTTCGCTCAACCGGTATTACTCAACGGGTTGAGTTAACCCATATAAAGGTTGTAAAGCAAAAATAAAGGACTTACTGAGGTATTTAGTACTTTAAAATAGATTTCAATATTTTTCGTTTTTTTTATCGTAACTTATATGTTCAACAAATAGCGGTTTCTCTCCGTCTAAATTGAAAAAATAAATAAATGATTTTAAAGTTATTTTAATAAACTTCAAATATTTTTCTACTTAAAAAAATGTCAGGTTCGTTTCAGCCAATTTAGTGAAACTCGTAGCTCTGCTACGACCTGCTACGAGTCTACGAATGCCTTATTAGTGTCATTGCGTTGCGTCAGAGAGTCACATTCTAAATTACTCTTTATATGATTTATTGCCTTTTAGCTCCGTAGACAAACGTGAAAACGAAAACGTATTTCTAGAATTACTGTCTTTTTATCACCAGGCTGTACCTATGTCATGAATCGTAACAATTACTTTACTAGACAATTGAAATGACGGAGTTTATTTATTCTATTTTATATTTTTCTAATTTTTCTGTGTGAGTGTCTGAGGTTGGAAATTTTAAGTGGTTATTCTTTTAAGTGGTTTATCTTTAAAAACAAAATTATTGAGAGTGAGGTATTAAAAATACATTCATACATTTGAGAATCCACAAACGGACAAAATTAAAATAGAACAAACTATTTTTTGCCAAACAAATTCAGAGCTTTGGTGAGGCTTAGATACTCTTTCAAAATCTACTAGTTCAAATAAATATTAAAACTTCCATTCATAAAATAAAATGAACCAAATCTGAAATCAAAGTAATAAAAGTGAAACGAAGTCATTGTTTTAAAGAAGCCAAGCCTCAATTCTACTGGACATTCTCGATGCACTTTACAATTTATTTGTTGCTTGCTCGCCTGTCGCCTGGCACCCGGGGCAACCGGGGCAACAAGGCCCAAGGCGGAAATGAACCGGCGACGTCACTATATACTTATATTTTTGTAAAACGCTTTCTTCGAGCAAGTCCGGGTCTCGAAATCTCACTTGGGAAATAGTCGGAACTCTTTTAAACTTTTTTAATCTGTAACGAAACTCCGTTGTCATCGTGAGCTAAGATTTTTAAAATTGGAACTCTGTAGTTCAATTTTTAACTTTAGAATTGAAATGGAAGTTTAGCTGTAAGCGACCAGTTAATTCTGTTATCTGCTAGCACGGCGCAACTTGCTTCTACTTGGTTTCTTTGAAGTTATTTAATTGAAGTTAAAAAAAGATACTGAGCTGAATCTAATATTGGACGACAGACATATAATATCATTAATTTAGGGTAGGATAAAATGTCAATTGATATGCAAACTATGGTGTCAAAGTATTTTGAAACTGACTAGATTTTCACAGTAAATAGAGAGCTGGATGAAGTACTCGGGAACATTCTTATTGTTCCAGAAGCTCTAGAAATTTGTGCTATCCTTTATAAACTCGAGTAAATCATACAATTCTTTGGGTTATACTTCGATCGAAGTCAGTTTCAAACTCGCGAATAAGTCGGATTTTAATCAAGGGGATACGCTCTTGTCTAATTGTGTTTGATGTTGAAAGGAAGCAAAAGAGTAGGTGAGATTTTGTTTTATTATAAGGTCGCAAATTATGTAAAAGTACGCCGTAATCGTGAAGTACCTAACTAATAAATAAATGTTTTGGATTAGAGGAACTAGGATCAAGTTTTTTATAATGTATACTTACTTTCACAATAAAATGTAGCGAGCCCAAATTAATTAAAAACCAACTTACACATAATAATAATACACCATGATAAGAACGAATAAAAAAGTAAGTAAATCCGTACTAAAGTTGTGGCATATTGTTAATTTATTTACATAAGTAGAAATTACGAATACGAACCCGTCATTTGGCGATATAAAATTCTAACGACTATATTTGTGGCTAGTTTTTCCATTAAATATTAAATGAGAAAAATGAATAACCGACATGATATATATAAGAGTCATCGAATATATTTCATATCATTTTGTTTACGATGTCGGGGGACACCAAATTGATAGCAAAAGAAGAAATTCGCTATACTTTAAGCTACTGTAACTTCTTTTTGAGAAGAATGGGTCTTTCTTTTATTGATGATGTACCTGAGACTTTTAGGGCTAAGTTAATTGTCCTTTTATACTTTGTCATAGGGTCTTCGTTGCTGATTCTAATGGTCGTCGGGGAGTATGCATATATTGCGTATTTGCTCGTAAATAATGTAACTTTAGAGGAGTTAATTGGTAGTTACTTGCATATTGCCGGTTATGATACTATGAGTGAGTACTTAGGTACTATAGTCTCCGTCACGAGAGGATATAAATCATGTAAACAAATGCTCAGGGCGTCGCAACATTTGAATGTAAGAAAAAAATAGTATTTTTGTGACATATTTTAATGTTTAGAGAGAATTTAAATTTATGAGTGCTTTTACATAATTCTGTTGACCGCCGCGTGTATTTCATAATTGATTAATTTATTATGTTTCTCTCATTTATTTGTTTGAAAAGTGAAAAGATAACCTGTCACCAAAATTAAATAGCGGGCCAAAGTTACATACCAGCGTTTACATTCACAGAGTCGGACTCGTTCTCGTACCATGCATCATTGACATATCGCAAAATATAACGCAACTAATTCGAAGTCGAATGTATTTGGTAAACTCATAATATTGTTTTAGGTAACAACCCACCATAGTAGAGATTAGTTTGTATACTAAATTTGTACCTTCTCGTGACGGCGACTTTATATTATGTTAATAGAATGAGTTCATGCCGAAGACTGAGAAGAAGAGAGTGTCAAGTTGAATGTGTTATGTTCTCGCGATTGTAACACAATATAATAAACGCGATAAAGACCGTATTAATTAAAATAGTTTAACTCAGTTAATTAAAAAAAGAACGTTTTGTACTTCATTAGGAGAAATTATGTACAAAACTCTTGAGATGGAGGATACTCTGATATGACGACTTAGGATGTTCTTAAAAAAAAACTCCGTCGAAGGTAGTATTTTATATTAAGTCTAAATCTATAAACAGTATGTATTCTCTAAAATTTTAAGTTTATTATTCTATAGTTAATAAATACAATTTTACAAATCACCATCAACACAAGCTTCGTCAAAGAGAATTCACAGTAAAATATTTACAACATGTTTCGTCAAAATTATTATTAAAAGTTGCTTATGTATTCTATACTCGTGAGTTTAGGTATAAAAGTATTCCTCTGTTACTCCTTCCTCTTAAATGATTTTCTTTTTTGCAGGCTTTGGTAAATTGTTGACGATTTGGTACATGCAAAATTCGTTTAGACAAGTAGTCCAAGAGCTTGCCGATATTTGGCCGATTGCCGAAAAGGATCCCAAAGCTGTTTCTATAAAAGAAAATAGCTTGACATCCTTACGCCTTAGACAAGCACGTAAGTTTTTTAAGCGTAAGCTCTTTTTAAGATGATACAACCGCGAATGTGAAGATAGGTATTTTTAATTAATTCGTAATTCAAAATTAATTACATGCACTTTACTAAAATGCCTGGGGTGCTATTTCTAGGAAGTAGGACTCACTCAAAATCGGTATGTAAAATTCGTCCGACTCACCGATTATGTCGAAAACATTCGACTCACGATTTTGAGTGACTTACAGATCTCAAAAATATGACTACTTCAGCTTTGGAGATTCTGGTCTATCATACTGATCTTACAGTATCTCACATAGATTAAAATAAGTAAATGATATTGTTTTCAAATTTTGATAAGATCATACAGAACTAAGTTATCAAACGATGTTTCTGTTTCTCCCAATGGTTGAATGGCAGAGAATGCTCTTAGCATTAAATCCGCCAATTGTTATAAGTAGTTGTACTTGTAGGGCAACAAAACTTTAATAAATAAAGAAATTAATAAATTCGAATTTAAAATTTTAGTTTTAATTTAACTTTGCAGTATACCTATTCTGGAACGTGCTAGGTGTGTGGATGTACAACCTGACCCCAGTGGCTCTTCATCTTTATCGCCTGAGCCGCGGCATGAATTCTGATTTGGGTTACGTTTGGCAGATTTACTATCCCTTTGACAAGACTAAACCCTTTGTTCACGAGTTGGTATATATATTTGAAACATTTGCAGGTATTCTCCTTTTGCTTTTGTATATACTTAATGTGATTCTTAATCAAATGCTACATTGAATGGGCACTTAAATCAATGCGCTTTCCCCAATAAATGAATAAGGAAATAAGGTAAAATCGATCTAGGGTAGCGATTACTTTGCATATTTCGATGTAAATAGGTAAATAAGCATGAGTTTCAAATATACATACGAGTAGGATATCGCATTTCTTCGGGTAGGCTTTAGGTTTCTTTATCCTAGTTAGTAGTGTGTTCTTCGGAAAGAAGTACCTTATAAAATTAAAACGCACTTCAGAATATAACACAGATATGTCACCACCTGTTGTCTTAAATTTTACATATACATTATAATGAGGTAAAATTTGTTAATTATATGACTGCTCTCTTTAGATATAATTATTGTTTCTATAGTCAAGTATATAATAAACAGTTTACCACTATATGGCTTATCCGATTTTCATAAATTGAAGCTTTAAACTAAAGGATCTCGCTTATAATCGAGAAGAATGGAAGAAGCTCCACCGACAAGAGCCCAGCTGTAATTTTTATGATTATGTAGCTTTTAAACATTACTAAATACATTTTGTACGTCGTAGTAACAATCTCGATATGTAACACCATGTTTTCTTACAGGAGTAGCCTCAGTATGTTGTATGCTGGGCTCCGATGTATTCTTTATAACCATGGCCAATCACATCAGCTTGTTGTTGCGTCTACTGCAAGAAAGAATTCGTCAGTTGGGCATGGCCGATGTCGACTCCAATGGCGAACCTTTTACAGTGTCGCAAGATTGCTACGATCAAATTGTTGGCGTTATAAAAATACACCAGAGGTTAATTAGGTAATAAAGTTACAAATAATCTATTTGGTGATTGATCGTACCTATATCAAAAAAATCAACAAATATCTCAATCAATATTTTTTATTTGCTTTACGAGTATACATGGTGTTAACATTGGTAATTTGATCGATTACTTTGTACGAGGATATAAAAAATGTAGTGGCTAAAATGCTGATCCGTAGTCTATTAAGGCTCAAGGGTTCGAATCCTAGGTGCAAAATGAAATATGGCTTTATAGGACCGTTCAAACTGACGCGAATCCCGCGCGGCTAGCGGGACGCCCATAGAAATAAAAATCGGTTGAAGTTCCGTAGTATATTCTTTTTTCTGTGCGTAGCATATTCTTATTTCTGTGGGCGTCCCACGTCCAGATTACTAACAGTAATAGTAATCTGGACGTATAAAAAATTACAAAATGTGAACACAGTCTATTGTGCCTTAGGTGCAAAGAGTATCAAAACCGCTCACGAAAATGAAGGTTCCTTTCTCAATGCTTGGATGTCATGAAATTTTTCGTCACGTTATATCGTCCTAATTTTTTTATTCCGACATACACATATATTTTTATTTTGTTAACTATTGGGTGTATTATTTGGTGGTTTACAGATATGCGAATGACTTGGAAGACGCATTTTCAGTGGTGAATCTTATAAATGTTTTGTTGAGCTCTGTTAATATCTGCTGTGTCGTGTTCAGTATTGTTGTAAGTATTACCTTTGGCCGTTTAATCGAAATTTCCAAAATTTCAATAAAGGCAACTGGCATTTATTTAAACTTTCGTGCTAAAGTTTATTAAAAATATTTTCTTTCGATAGTACTTTATGGTCAAATCAAGCGCGCATTATCTAAAGGATGTAAATACTCTACCTTTTCGTAATTATCTGTAAGAAACTTTACATCTGAATAAAATATAGAAAGATCGAGCTGTACGTTTACTCTACAGATGAAATTATTCTCTAAATGGGCGATGCACTCTGTCATTATGTATGAAATCCGTATTATATGAGAATTGCAAATATTGCGTTGGTGTAGTCGATTGTAGAATTATTTTTATGTGTGTTTTTTGAGTGTACCTATATACGTATCTACATATATTTTAAGTCTTCGATAATCTATTACCGTGAGAATAAAAGGTTACTAACAACTAAAATGGTGTTGTGGGTTTAGCAAATGGTATGGATTAAATTTAAAATTTTTGGGTTTATATAGTCTAATTTACTTTACAGTTCTTAGAGCCACTGATGGATATGAGCAATAAGTTCTTTCTTGGAGCTGCGATGACGCAAATGGGTATTGTTTGCTGGTATGCTGACGACATTTACAGGGCGGTAAGATTGCCTTCTATTTTATTTTCATTTATTTATTTCGTTAAAAACACTCTCCACATATTCATTCCTTTCAAGTAAAAATTTCAATTAAAAATTATACCTACAGGAATGTATATATTATATTTTTACAATATCGCTTATAGAATTGATAGATCAAATGATGAGGATGATATCAAACGTTGAATTAATCTATGTCCCAATTTATATCTATTGTTAAATCCTTCGTTACCTTGCAGGTGATACATAAAATAATATTATGAGAATGAAATCGAATACATAATTTAATAATTCCCAATAATTCTTGAGTCACCAAAACTGTTGGGAGCAGGCATTTCGGAATTCCGGTCCAAAAATATTAAAATGTAAATTTTCCGTTCAGAGTTTACCTACATTTTTGACTAAAACTGCTGAATCCGACGAATATTATTCACATTTTCATTGTAAGCAGACCATTCGCTGGATTTCTATAGGAATTCTGTACTATACGATATTGATGGCAGCTTCATGTGATTTATTAGATGGCATAAATTCGTATTCACCGTTGATATAATACATAAACAATCGGGTCATCATCCGATTGTTTATGGATGGTTTATGGAGCTGGTTTTTAGTCTAGAGCTTATATATACATCATAGCTCTAGATTAAAAACCAGCTATTTCCACGAACAATAAAATATTCACAGTATTAAAAATGGCTGTCCTGAGTGCAGTGTTTATTTTTCTATGTCGCTTTTATGATTTTTATTACCTTTTAAATAATATTACATTGTTTGTTTCTATTATTGTGTAACTTATTAATATGTATAATAACAACGGTTCGATTAATTTGATTATCTGATAAGATGATTTTGTTTATTCCAAAGTTACGATACTTTTTTAGAAAAAAACTTAGTCACAGCCGCTCTCACACCCGTATTCTCAAACTCGACTCAATCTTACTCCACCTCATTGGTATGATTAGTTGTCACAAGCTTCCCTGAATTGAGATGATTTCTCATTAGAGGTGAGTATCCAATTGTCAAATATAAGGTTGGTCGAGAGGTACCTTGAGGCGTCCTTGAAATCAAATATAGTAGATAAAAAACGGGTTTTTGCCACTTTTGGTCTAGGTATTTACTTACTTCATTTTATTTTTTACTCTATTCTTTTGTAATTTTCAATTTTTGTGTTTAAAATTTTTATTATAACCTCATTGGAGTTTGCTTATGCAATCAACTAACTAAGAATGCCGTTTTCAAAGAAAGTTCGAGGACTTTCTTAAGGCACCCTCGAATGAGTTTGAGTGAAGGACGTTCATAAGGTTATGTTTAAGAATACGGGGATCAGAGTCGTCAATGAAAAACTCAAATGAAAAATTCTCCGTTAGATGAAGAAATGTATACTTCTCAGTATAGATTTACGTAGGTTTGCTACTCCTTGGTTTAGATTTAATCATTCTCTCTCAAAAGAGAGTTTTTATTTGAGTTTATAGAATTTGCTTGCAGTCATTAACGAATGAGTGCGGCGGTCAGATCATGAGATCAACTGAACTCAAAAAATCTGACTGGCAGAAAAAGTCCAGGCCGTTTAAGTCCGCCAGTTACATTCTTTGTATTAAAGTTTAAATAAATAATTTGAGCAAAACTATTCTTAACTATTTCCAAACTAAACATAAACACAAGAAACGAACAGCGCAAACAAATAACCACATTTTTCAGATCTGTTCCTGCCAAAACAAAAACAAACGTCATTTGGCTCTCTGTAACTAATCCTTCCTTTGACGTAGACGAATATTGGAGTGAATTTCAATTCGTTCGCCGCATATTCCACTCAATTTTTCATCCGGGAATCCATCCGGTCTAAAAAATTACATTGATTTTTCAGAGCATGGGCGTATCGGATGCGGTGTATGAGAGCGGGTGGTACAATTGCAATACTAGGTGTAGGCGCGCTCTACTGGCAATGCTTCAAAGGTGAGTTTGAAAGCTCTGACAAATTTACACTTTGCTTCATTAAGGCACTATTCATGGGTAGAACAGGTTTATTTGCATCAACAAGTGATGGTTCAGTATTTGAATAGAATTAGTGTAGGGAGAGGAAACGTTAAATCTATTTGATATTTTGATCTTTATGTATTTAATCAAGTTGAGTGATAAATAAACTTTAACTAAGGCGAATAATATATACGAGTAGCTCTCCGATTATGACAAAAGAAATTAAGATAAATAATAATTAATAACTAATAATTTAGATTAAGTACCTCTGGTGGAGAATGTGTGATCTCCAAAGCAGTACTCACACCATTACAGTCTTTGTTTACTATTGGAACTCATCTAGATATACAATACAACACTATTTATTGCACAACAAAGATCTAATTGTCATGAGCAACATATAAAAAAATGTAGATGTATATTATCATAGTGGATACTAAATGTTAATTAATAAATATTTGATAGAAAAAACCGGTAACAGTAATGTAAAATAATAATTTTCTCGTTCGCAGGTCTCAAAAGCCACTGTATTTTACTGCTCTGAAATTCAAAACTATTACAATGACCACATACACCTCGGTAAAGTATCAAGTAGAATGTTTTAATGCATTACAATTGTTTCCAAAATTTTACAGTCGGTCCCAAAGAATGAAGTATCAGTTTTATTCATCTAGGTCACTATATAGTTCTATATGAGATTGGGAAAATGAAACCCTTGCGTCCATCTGATTGTTTACACGATGTTTATTAAGTAAATAAGAAGTAAAAAGACCTTGAAGTTGAAACATAGATAGTCTTTATAACAATAAATAAGAAAAGTTTGATATTCTTTATAAAATATTTTTTTTTCACAGCAGTTCAAAGGCTTTTGTGTAAATCTCTAATTCAATAGTCCAACTAAATTAATACGAGCGCTACGGTGACACATGCACATGAAAAGTATTTTTCCAAAGGTGCCAGTAAGGTAGCGACTTTTCTATATGGCCAACTATAAACTAAACAAGTATTTAAACTATTTTTTTTAAATAACTTTACTAATAAAATTACAGGACTAAGCGCGTAAAATACCTTCATACTTCCGACGTATCAACCGTGTTACAACGGTCGTGATCATTTCTGACAATGCTGAGCCATCTTGTAATTTTATGTTTTAAATATGCAGTGCGTTAGTATAAAAGTTATTTTGTTTTCTTTCAGATTTTAACAACATCATATTCATATTTTACTCTTCTGTATACATCTTATCGGAGAGAATAATGAAGCAATCACTTACTTATTAGATAACTTTTAATGCTTGTTTTTTTAATATACTTAAACATGTTGTAATTTCATTTATTCGTATTCAATGTTTCTTATTTATAAAATAAAATGTAAAATATTTATTTTGTTTAATATGGAGTCGGAGATTCAATTTCCCGTCGGAGTTCAAAGTCGTCGTTGTTCTAAGTCTCTACATCTATGAAATAAAAACTTATTATTCTATTAGAAGAATTGATTACTTGAAATCAAAATTTACACACAGCAAAGCAAAGACTGGCCTGTGAAACAAATTTACATGCATTTGCATAATTAGATGTTACAGACAATCGAACCAGTTGTTTGGTATTTTAAAATTCACTTCGCAGGAAAGTTAGCATATAATATTAACCATAACATCAGTAATCGTAAACTTGCCTTATGGCAGACTTTTTTTTTAGAGATAAAATTAATGTGATTTTTATAAGGGTTTGTACCTACACAAAAATTACACTTTATTATGTGTGTGAGTCTTGTGAAGTATTTTGCTTAGTCTGATAACATAAAACAACATTATTCTTCAAATATTTTTTTCAACTAGAATTAGAGCGTAAATTGGCCCTTTATGAGCTTGCCCACTCTCCTATAGAAAATTGGCGTGTAACGTCGTAGTATAAATATTTTAAATTTATGAAAACTATATTCAGTTGTTGTATTTTTATATTGTCCTAAATTTTTCTTTTACAAACTTATTTTGACCGTTTGGAAATGTGTAATAAAACGAAGCTGTAACCCAATTGAATCCTCAATTTAACCGAAAATCTTATCTGAAGGTTAACACAAATAAATATCATAAAGTTATTAGTTTAAAGAGCTGACGATAGCAGATAGACTGAAGTTAGAAACATCTGCCAAAGATGGGTTTTATAAAATGACACGATGGCCTCGGATAGCCAGCAGTAAAAATTAAAAATATACTTCGATATGATAATATAAAAAAAATATTTCAAACTTTCATTTGAAGTCTTTTTTATGGTACTGATTAAGTTTTTCTTTGATGAAGTTCATCGATAATTTATGGAATAAAAATTACTTTGAAAGTTCTGAAATACGAACTCTGTGAAAATGGAACGAAAATTTCTTTGTAAATTTCCTGATAAATATAATTATGAAGCTGTCAATTCTGTTACAAAGATGAATTTTCGTAACGACCTTAGTAGGTAATAAAATATTCCTTGAAGGTAAACAAATTGTGTAATAAAGATTGAAACATTATTTATTAGCAATATAGGGTGGAATTCCCATTTTTAAAATCCGGGTGTTAATAATGTTAGCGCGTCTTTATTATGAATTTTTTTTGCCTCGCCAAAAGATGAGAACTAACACTGTCATATATCTGATTTGTAATTACTCAACGTTCTATCTGTCATTCCATTTTCAAAATTTTAATTAATACTTAATAAACAGTTTGAAAAACATTAGGGAATAGATGAAAATACCAAAACCGCTTATTTATTTTACTAGTGATAGGAATCCTTAATTCGGTCACCAGAAATTCTTTCTTTTTATAAATATCAGATTCTTAGAATCGGCCAATTAAATTAAAAAAATAATCTCATTTTTACTCCTCAAAAATTTTTCTCGTCGGCTCTATTGACCTATGACTTTGCCACATTGGTAGAATTTTGTTGTTATGTCTTAAACAAGATTTGTCATATACAAGTTAAAAGCTAATAATAAAATAATAAAAACGGAAAATGTTCTATAAGGTTTTATGTATGTACATAATTAAAATATACATACATAATTAAAATATACAAATGATTTTTTCTTTTGATATTATCCTAAGCTCTATTAAGTACCGCATTATTGACAAACCTACAGGGCAATTAAAAAAATGTTATTTGAAATTCATAAACATTTTACTTTGTGCCTCTATTTACCTTCAGGCGTAGTAAAAAACTTGCTTTCATTTTCGGCTAACGAGCTCTAAGTGAAGAACAAAAGAATAAATATGTATAAAAAAACAGTTTACATAATCTATCGCAGCTCGTTAATCTCTCCAAAGCTAGGGATTATGAAAATGAATTAGGTCGTACATTACAGTCTATAGTGATACACATATTATATTACACACAAGTTATTTCGAGTTTAAATTTTTTTTAAGTTGTAGAACTTAGAAAAAAATTTAAACTCTACTAGTCGCGCTCTTGGTAATTTTCGATATTGACTAAATTTTGATGTGGAATTGCAAATAAATTCGTTAAGAAAATTTGTATCTAAATGAAAACCACTAGGTTAAAATCATTAATTGCCATCTTCTCACAAATTTTTCCTACTGGTTATTGCACTCACTTAAAATATGCCTGTTTCGATATTATTTCAATCCTTAATCAAAGTCATATAACTACGTCCTAACAGTTTGGTGAAATTTAGAGGTGACAGATTTGCGCGACTGGCAATGCCCAAAGCCTTATCTGGTTTATATGAACTTTGATATATGTAAACCTAATAACATTAAACTGGACGTTATTGCGGTTTTATATGGCAGTTTCAAGTTAGCCATAAAATTTTACTTTACATTGTAAGTAAATCGAAATTGAAATAAATTTATATAATGCTCTGTGTTCTTCTTATATTTTTCTACGTAACTTCTTGTAAGTTTTTTCAAAATTGTCGCGTTTTTATATGTTATGAATAATTGTAAATTATTAATGATAGTGTGCCACCTATCTTATCACCACAGTATCTTGAATCTAAAAAAAAGTGGTAGAAAAATATACCACTAAAACTAAAGTATGTATTCTTATGTGCCCGCCCTGTACGTTAATTACAGATACTGCGGTTGCATACGATTGTGATAACATTAAATGTTCGAATGTATTAGATCCGATTTGTGGTTTTGTGGAACCATGGAAAGGCCTTCAAATAATTGGAATTTATCACAACATCTGCCATCTGGCGAAGATGAAATGCCGCTATAAAAATACTCTGGGTTTGTGATTATTTAAATATCATTAATGTAAGATAATTGCTATTTATTTAAAAGTTAATATCTAAAAGAAAATAAGTATAGGTGTTAGGTAGAGATAAACTGTAAGTGGTTGTTGGTTTTGAGTTTATCGTATAGTAGTAAGCTTGTTTATAGTGACAATATACAACATGGTAAGGGTATGGTAACCATCCTCTTTATGTTGTCAAAACTACATGTTTACATCTGAAAGCCGATTATTCTACACGTTATATGATACCCCTCGATCGGCAAGGACTATAGATATCGCAGTCTAACTAAGTCAGGGACTACATCTTGATTCTTCTAGATTGAAATATTTACAACGCGAAAATAAGTATGACTGCTGTGATAACAAGCTTCTTCTGGAGTTTTCTCTCCTTAACATTACTTGCGGCTCAAATTTTTCAATTATTCGTCAGTCAAATGTATAAACCTGTAAGTAAGTGTCTAAGATTTCAACCGCATTTAAATTCACATATTTAGCAATGTTTATTTATATATTTATATTTTTTTGTACAAAATACTTCATTGATATTATGTTCAGGATTGAAAAGTAAGAGAGATAAGGCAATTACAACCTCAAGGTATCACGCGCCCATCTTTCGTATACTGTATGTTTTAAATATCAACATATAAAAACAATGCATAGCACGGAAATCGAATAAACATGTCTATTGCAGATATACGCCAAGTCTCAGATGAGGAATGCAATTTAAAAAAACAAAATAATGAGCCAAGCGGCCGCCGAGTCTACGATTTTAGTATAGTTGGCGCGATTCAAGCCTGTAACCACACCTGTCCGACATACTGCGCAGACACTTATGAACCGGCGTGTGCACAGATTTGGAAACCGGGCATGACAAAGTCCTCATACAGACCTATGGTTAATCACTGTCATATTGATCTTTATTCTTGCACTGTTGGACTGAGTGAGTATTTTTTGATCATAATTTGCTTTAAGTATACACGATGAAAGGTGAAGTTATAAATACATTAGCTAGCCGCGGCTTTGCACACGCAAAAAGTATCCGATGTTACTTTCCTACCCTCCAACTATCATGTGAATCATTCGCACCAGTTTAATGTGAAAGAAGAAGAAACAATCACATAAATGGGTGGACTTGATTATCGCTCCGGATGATACCTAGTTCAGGTTATCCTTGACGTAGTCAAAAACATTCTTAATCTATGGGTTATCCATAGCAATTCAAAGAGGAAATTGGCATTTTTGACTTATTATGTGACTATTCAGAATATTTTTGGAAGTGACGAATATGGTAACATTAGTGATACAAGACAGAAGTTATATGTATTTAAGACAATAGTCATGAAATTTTCCTATAAATAACCTAGTAAGGTTTTTAAAGGTTGACTATAATCAAATATCTAAATTCTTTCCAGATGTTACCATACAACCACTTGGTAGATGCTACACTAATCCCTCAGCGTTAATATTTATGTCTCAAGTTGCAGCTTTGAAGTCTTTGCATTTAATTGACGAAGCATCTTAGATGGTACTAAATGAATATTAAAAGTTTAGTGTTTATGTGTGCCACTTGAACGGAGAATAAATACGAATACTGATATAATGAGTGTTTTAAGTAAAGTACTTCATAAAGATCCTAGTTATATACAAGAAATATATATAATAGTAGGATAACGCCTGTATTTCATACATTTATGCAAGTGTGATCTCTTCCAAAAGAAAAAAAGCAACATTAATAACATAGGTCTACATTTTTTTTATTTATTTCATATTTTTGAATAAAGTATTTTCTACCAGGGTATCAATTCCGCTTATAAACTTTAAAAGACCATGCAACTGATATTCAATTACGACTCAATTACGATGGATTATTGATATGCTCAATATTGGTATTCTGCTAACACAATTTTGAATCTCAATTTAATTGCAACTAAAACGTGATTGAATTGCAATAGTAGCAAAAATGTAAAAATAATAAATAACAGAGTACCGATTATTGAAAGAATTGATTATTTTGATGAATTTTTGATTAGAATTTTTTTCTAGTTGCAGTTCAATGATATGCCAATGGAAAACGATTGGTCTTAAAATTAGTAACAGAATACCAGAAACGTCAAAAGTTGTCATTGCGATCCAATTAAGATTCAATTGTGCACTATGTAAATTAAGAAAATTGACATCCAAACTGTCATAGGACCAAATAGAAAGCGCTACGTTTACTTAATTCACTTTAGTTTAATTCTCAAAGATGAATAGTAGGTACTTTGTACATAATGATGTAATCGTCGACACGTTAAGAAAATATGAACTTGATTGACCATTGAGCAACTAACGTAGTCAAAAAAAAGCTAAATCTATAAGCAACTAGCACTAATAGTACTCTTTTCTTTACTCTATGGACACGTTGTCGTTTTTAATGAGAAATGACATTGATATTCCGCTGGCGGCGCTCAAGCTTTCGTCCTGCGTGATTAATGTTCCGTCGATTTGAGGGCCCTGGAGCGAATTAGCTAACGATTGTAACCTCATAAATTTCCCAAAGGTAAGCTTAATTAGCCTGAAAATAAGAGTTGTGAAAAAATAGCAGGATTGTTTTGGATGCCTCGTGTTTAGCAATGATTGCAAAATAAGTTACTAGTTGTATTGCGTGATAACTTAAAATAAATTGTTATTCTTTACATGAGTTTGTCGCAACCGCGTATATATCTTATTTAAATAAAAAAATACAAAACTGAAACAAAATTGAGCTAATGCGAAAAAATAGATTAATATTTTACTTTAATGCTAGATGAGAAAATACCTGTATATATACCACACATATCAACAATAAATAGTTGATAAAAATTAATTAATTAGTGTATTTAATTATTAATGATACTAATTGAATTGATTTTTGAAATAGAATTTGACATTGTATGAGTAATTAAATTGAATTTGAAATTTATTATTTATTAATTATGTATTTTAGTATTATTTTGCACACCTTTTGCAAAGGTAAAATGTATTTGGGTACCCTGTTTACATTGTAACATTATTGTACAACCTACATTTTATGCAAATAAATTTTTGATTGATTGATAGTTGTAGGTTTTATGATAATACAGTTGACAACACTATACATTGTTATGCCATTTTATCCTACATAATACAGTGACATGCAGTTTTAATGACAAACTAAGCAATTACCGCAAAAAGAGTTTAATGATAATTTCGTAATCTGAGCTGGGCGGTTGCTAAACCTCCCTTCATTACCTAAATGGCCAGTCTGGAGTTTAATTAAATTTTCTCCGTAATGCTAGAGGAATATTTTAAAAATGAAGACCTTTGTAACCGGTAGGCTACATTGGAAAGATTAAAAGGTGAAATTCTGGACGGTATCTAACTTAATGGGCACCTTTTGTGACCTCCGTGTAAAAACTTTTTGTTAACTTTTAAACATTCGGTTTGAGCTGATTAAGGGCGTTCCCTATGCCTTAATCAGCTTGTTAGGATATTTAATTATATAAGATCTTGTGTTTATGGAAATTTACAGATTGCATTTTTCAATAATAAAAGTGTTAATAAAATGTTTGGAATTTCCCTGATATTTTGGGCCAAATAAATAACACAGCTAGATATATGTTTAGACTTTGTTAATAGTGATAGTTCCGTCCCCTTTCTTTATTGTTGTGGGCTATGACGGTATCAAGCGGGTTACTTAAGCAACTATGTGCAGGGATTTAGTCTGGATATGGGGAGGCAAAATACTTATTGTTCTTAGGTACATACTTCTGGTGCTACACTATTCCAATTTTAAAACTACAGTTAGTATCAATTTTTATCTATTACAGATTGTACTTGCTTAAATAAATCTATAATTTCTGTTATCACTTCGGTGTCTAAACTCTTCCTTCTTCTATGATTGTCACTGGTTGTCCTTTTGATAACAATTCCGAGTGCACATCTCCAAGCCCTGGTAAACTCATTAGATTAAGTAGTTATTAAAATCTGTATAAAGTTATTAATTGTTCAGTTTAGCTAGTACTAGCTGTTTCCCGCAGCTCGGCCTGCGTCAAAAAGTAGCCTATGTTTGACCCCGGGTATTCAATAATATTCATACAAAATTTTATCAAAATCCGTTCAGCGGCTTGGCCGTGAAAGCGTAACAGACAGACATACAGACAGACTTTCGCATTTAGAATATTAGTATAGAAAGTATGGATACGGAAGTATGGATGGAAGTAACCTTTGCAATGCTCGTAGAGCCTGTCTACGAGTCTGAGCTCGTAACTGCTACGAGTTTGTCGTAGTCTGCACATCGTAGAAGGTAAAGCAAGGGACTTGACTATTCAATGACCCGCGTACGTCAGTCTACGCGTATACGAGTATTTAGTGAACGTGAAATACATCAGTAACGTAGGTAGGTATATAAAATATGCAAATAGCTATTATGACGCCATTGCGGATAAATAAAAAAAAATAATATCGAATTTTATAATTCTTCACGAAATATCTTATGTAGGTGCTTACTGTGTTTGTTATTCTTTATATGAGGTAACTCTTACTAAAAAGGCCTAAGAATAGTGTTGCCAACACCTTAGTTTGAGTACCTATTTATTTTTCTATCCTGATTTGACTTTTGTAAAAACTAATTCTGATTTTTTGTCAGTGTTCTTGTAAACTCAATACAGAGAAACTACCAAATTCGACTGTTACCTTTAATTTCACCTATAAATTCCTCATTTATTCTTAGTTTCTATAGTACAGTCCACTTGCACACACATATTTGCACATCCATTCACAACAAATAGTATGCATTAAGTTATGCTTGGCTAGTACCTGATAGTACTACATCACCTATCAACAAAGTAACATTAAGGTTCCTTTATCATTTTGACATAAAGGATGACTAATTGTAAGCATGAACATACAAAAGGTTGTCCAAATACGGCGAACTATAATAAATGTTGAAATATTAAAAGCCTCGAGGATCAGTGTGAAGGGAGGTTTGTTCCCTTTTCGGGTCATATTATGCACGGGCTCAATGAAATACCAAACGTTCCTTTTTGCTCATAAAAGGGTTGGTACCGGGTGGCTTTTAAGCTCGGCTCACTTGACTGGTGTTTGCGAAATCGAATGTTGGACGAAGGCTGACCCTTGTCATTGCTTTTGATCTATCACCTCGCACAAGAGCTTGTTTATGCTCAGTGAACTGTTTTAAACAACAGTTATTAATTGCTGATAAGGCACTTTAAGTTTATTGCTAGTACGAATTAATTCCAAAATACTCAAATATCTATACGAAAAATAAGCAAACTACATTTAAAATAAACTGAACTGAATACTTACCTAAAATAAATATATACCTTGATTAGATTGACAGCTGTCAAATCGCATAAATTTTCTTGTTAGTCTCTGAGGCACTTTAAAACTATAAATACATCTGCCCTGCTGTCATTCTAATCAAGCTATAATTTAACCAGTGTAACTATTTACTATGTAAATGCTGGAAAGTAGGTATGGTATGAGGCGTACACATGTGTGACAAAAAACATTGATTTGTAGGCACAGATTACCAGCAAGCGCACAAAAGCCTTTTCCAACCCTACTTCTCTTGACAACTCCTCAGGGAGAAAATACGAAATTATATGTACGTTTTGTTCACCATCCTAAATGTAATTAAATTTGACTATCTTAACGCGCCAAAACTCAACGATGCATAAAAACGTATTTATGGGTTAAGCCGTGTTTAGCCCGAGGGAACGTTTTGTGGTAATCTTCCGAATATAGAACATTTAAGGATCAACCAAATTGTTAATAGCGCTAATAGAAATAATGGGTTTCTAAAATATCAAGATAATTAACATATTTGACTTTTTAAAAATTTGTTTTATTTCGACTTTTGAATTTTCTACGAATGGACCACCTAGCGTTGCGGTGTTCTCCGCCCTGGGCCCACTACAGGCTCCTGTCTCGCTTAGAGAAGCTTTGCTAACATCCTGAACTGCCCCATAAATAACAGATGTTGGGTCCAAGTGACACTACCAATACGCCATGGTGGTCTAGGCTTAAGAAAAAAATCGAGTGTGGCACTACCAGCATTCTTGTCCTCGTTCATAGCACGCTCAACCCTTCGGTAAAATTTTATCCCCGACGCTTTCTGGCGTAGATGTTGCGTGCTTGAGCGAGGCCAAGAGTGCCTGGTTTAGTGAAATCGGTCCAGATCTACCCCTAAATTGGGATTCTCAGCGGCAGTGGGACTAGACTTACTAGAGACCAGCAACAATTTAGCTAAGCGTTCTCGTCTTCTAGCTAGCTGTGAGCCCGAGGCGGGGCACTGGTTGAATGCCGTACCATCGATAAGCGTGAGCACATTACTGGACAGGACTGGCTTCTGTTTAGCAGCGAGTTTGCGGATAGGTGCCAGGACTAATGAGCCCCAATTATTATATAATTAATGGTGAAGTGAATTTCGGCCAGATGGACCGTTGACGTGAATAAGGTGGCGGGTAGTGGTTGGATGCGGAAGGCGGAGGGCTGGGTGTGGTGACTAGTCTTGGGAATGGCAAATGTTTACCAGTGGATCAGGCTGTTGATAAAGATGATTATGATCGATTTTAAAGCGCATCTAAACTTGGCATTGAATTGGATTTCAACCATTTTTTAGGCGAACAATTAGCAGATAGAAACTAGGCACCCTTTTTAACAGGTATGTTTTTGGTGGGATATAAAGTATACAGTATAGCAAATAGCTCATAGGTAGTTTTGTACCAGAGAAGGCGGGATTGATCGCTTGATAATACTTTTTTTTGATGCCGACAGAGATGATGTCAGATCCGGATGAAGACGTGTTGGTAAATCTAATTCCAGGGCAAGATTCCTCTGGAGTTTTACGTCAAAGTCTTGAAATATCCAGGTGCCCAAGTCGTAGGATGACTAGATAGTAAAACCTCAGCATTTTGACGATGAAGATGAAAAGAGCGATTAGGCATTTGAAACAAACTTCAATTATCATTGTTTTATGTATAATATACTATTTAGTATATAACCCACTGTTTCCCACAGCTCCGTCTGCGTCAAAAAGTGGCCTATGTGTGACCCCGGGCCTTCAACTATATTCATACCAAATTTCATCAAAATCCGTTAAGCGGTTTAGCCGTGAAAGCATAACAGACAGACAGACCGACAGACATACAGGCAGACTTTCGCATTTATAATATAATATTAGTATGGAAATTATGGGTTTTCACATAAGTTTGTGGGCTATATATGAAACTGTGTAAACTTCCCCCTACTAACTTATGACACTTCAGGCCGGCAGCAAAGGTCATGGGCCGGTAGTAATTAATTGTCCAATGTTTATTAATACTTACAGACATTAATTGTATTTGCTGCCCTGTCCTGTCCCATGACGATTATTGTGGACAATATAATTATTGGCTGTTTTCATTGGCTGCTCAAATGGGATTTATTTAGTATCTAATAATTGTTATTTATTGAGTATTTTCATTAATTTCTTATTTATTAAATTGTTAGAATGTAGAAACATAAAGTTTTGTTTTTAGGGGTGTGTACCTCAAATGGTAAAAAAGGAACCCTTATAGTCTGTCCGTCGATTTTCTCCGAATCTTCCAGACTGATAAAGTTGAAATTTGGTACACCATGTGTTTCTGTAACCGAAGGTAGGCGAATTGTAAAAATAAATTATTTTTAAATATGGAAACTAGTTTTGAGGGGTTACATAGTCAATTAAAAAAAGTTTTTCGAGCTGTACTTTGTGATATCAAACGAAAGGGCTCAGTTTAAAGATATTCATAATATTTTTTTTAGTATCTTTAAGGTCGGTATTTTTTGAGTTATTTAAGAAAGAAGGCAAAAAAAAGTGTTCCCCAAGCCTATCTCCGAAGCTGCTGGATTTAAAATTTGAAAAACAATAAGTACGTTCTATGAAAGGGCTCCCCCTTTCATAGGACGCACTTCTTATTATTAGGTCCTTACGTTCAAGACAATGTTGGTTACGTTAAAAGAAATGTTACGTTCAAAATTATGAGTATAATGCGATTACATAAAGAAAAAGATATTAAATGTCTGTCTAAAAAACTATGTCTAATAAAAAAAAAAAAAATTGTAATACATTTTAATGTTTAGAGCGAATTTGAAACTAAGAATAGGTTTAGATGATTCTGTTGATCGCCGCAACCACGTGTATTTCTATATAAAAACCCTACCATTGTTTGTCTTTTGATAGCTACGTCTCTTATGAATGCATCCAATTCGTTTAACTACTTTATTCTGGAAATATATTGGTTAGCACCAGCCCCCGACCGTGTAGATTTTTTTTATTTTATTAACTTCCAAGTATTATGTTTATCTTTTATTTTGTTTTTGACGTCCGAATTAGTCAAACCCTCAATATTCATTCCTAGACAAATATTTATTAATGATGTAGCCCTAGATTCTCTATTCCGGTAATAAATTGAATTTATATTCCACAAGCATTCTTATTGACGGTCAATACGGTGGGTAATTTCGTGTCCATGACGGCACTGGATTGCCGCCACTGGATCGTGTGTAAACCAGCCATTATTCCTAAATAACACAAAGCTTCTTCTGTCGACGACATCGCAATACAGTGTGAGCAAGCTTCACGTGTGGCACCGACGTCGAGCCGAGTAAGTTCGCAAACTTAAAAACCGCGTACTTTAAGTTCGTGCGTCTATCACCCACTTAACAGCCCGTCTCGACCTATATATAGCCTTCCTCGATAATCCAACACTGAAAGAATTTTTCAAATCTGATCTGTTTTTATACTTAGATAATGGTACGGAACCCTTCGTGGGCGTGTCTGACTCGCACTTGACCGGTTTTTTACAATAAGCTTATTAAATTATTAAAAGTATAAGAACCTTTAGGGCATAATTTTATTAACAGATAATACTTGGAGAATTAATATGTATGTACAGCTTCAAAGTAGTTATCAGGAGTTACATGAACAGTTTTAGTTGTGAAAAACTTTAAATAAGATCCTAGTTAATATTAGGTCCTTACATAATGAAATTGTCGTTTTGTCGTACTGGCCACTTTAATCATAACTTTCTCCTCTTTGGTTAGGAATTCCAAACTTCAAATTTATACAGCGATTTCCACATGTCTTTATGCTCATTTGTTTTTTTTCTGTTTGCGGCGCTCAGTTTACAAAATGGAAAACTTGAAATATCGCGTTATTTACGAGTACGAGTTCCACCGTGGCACCAGTGCTGCGAAAACGGCTCGAAGGGTTAATGATGTGTATGGCGGTCGTGTCGCAAAAGAAAACACTCGTTTTGGGTTCCAACGTTTTCGTTCTGAAAATTTCGATCTGCAGAACAAGCCCCGTGGACGGCCAGAGACCCAAGTTGACAGTGATGAATTGAAGGCTATTGTGGAAGCGGATCCATCGCAATCCACGTCCGAGTTAGCTGCAGGCTGCGGTGTTAGTGATAAAACTGTTTTAATTCACTTGAAGTAAATTGGAAAGATTAAAAAGCTTGAAAGGTGGGTTCCTCACGAATCGAGTGAAGCAAACCGGCAAACGCGCGTCGACTGCTGCGTTACTTTACTTGACCGGCACAATAATGAAGGGTTTCTTAATCGAATCATTACCTGTGATGAAAAGTGGATTCTCTACGATAATCGGAAGCGCTCATCGCAATGGCTGGACCCTGGCAAGCCAGCCAAATCCTGCCCCAGGCGAAAATTAACCCAAAAAAAAGTTACTTGTGTAAAAAGCGTTTGGTGAACTAGAGCCGGTGTCGTTCATTACAGTTTTCTCAAATCTGGCCAGACGATTACGGCGGACGTCTATTGTCAGCAATTGCAAACCATGATGGATAAGCTAGCTGCTAAACAACACACGGCACAACAGACGGCTACTAAATTAGAAGAGCTTCAATTGGAACGTCTAAGACACCCACCGTACTCCCCGGACCTTGCTTCAACAGATTACCATTTTTTTCGAAATTTGGATAACTTCTTGCAAGGGAAAAAATTCAACTCCGATGGGGCAGTCCAAACCGCCTTCAAAGATTTTATTGATTCCCGTCCAAATGGTTTTTTTTAGTAAAGGGATCAATGAACTACCTTTGAGATGGCAAAAGTGCATAGATAACAATGGTTCATACTTTGATTAAATAAATATATTAAATTAAAAAATATTCGACATTTTATTCCTCCCATACAAAACGCCAATTTCATATGTAAGGACCTAATATGCATGACTTTTTATCTTTATTACTGAATACAAAATAGCATATTTTGCTAAGTACACGTTTGATATTGTGCACTAATTTGAAAATGTGAAACTAAAACGCATTTAATTTAAAATGCTCTTTCCAGAATTTCATCAACTATAGTAAGTAGTTTTTAAAATGAAGCCGGAAATATCACCTCAATATTTACAACATTACTGCAAACGCCTTTCTGTTTAGATTTAACAAAGGAAAATGTTTCTGACCCACTTCTCATTCCGACGTGTCCTAATTGTAGTAAATGCAGCAGTATTAAACATTCTCTTTCCTACAGATTGTTCTTACTACTACCTACTGTTGTTTGTGAAAATAAACTTGCATTGTTATGTAAAAATTATTTAGTATCAGAAAAAAATATGAAAAAATTTTTTTGAGTATCAATTACATCAAAGACTTTGTCGTTGTAACAAGCAGGCAAATACTTAAATAGAAGTAATACTTAGGAGGGATAATATTTATAATCGATTTTTTAGTTATACCTACCAGTCTTATTAAAATACAAATAATACTGCAAGAAACTGGGTATTAGCTGTTCTATTGTAAGGTGAAGGTTTTAAACCAGCAGCGATGGTAACTTCTGTTCAATTAATGTTTTTCTGTATGTTTTTATGTTTATATTGAAGAGTATATAACGGTTACAAACTGCAGTCACTTTTTCTTTATAGATTCTCGATCACAGTGTTATTAGTGTTGCTGTTTGTAATTATCTACATAGTTACATTTAACTAGTTGTTCGCCGCGAACAGAGACCTCGCGAATTTCACTCAATAAAGTTTACCACAAAAATAATAATAAATTTTCCCATCATTTACTGGGGTCATATTTAAGATATTCTAAACCCAAAAGTTTCATACACTTGGCAGAGATTTATCGTAATCCTGTGTCAGGATACCCTTAGGCATACTGAAAAATCTGACAGTGTCAGCCACTAAAACACCTCTTACCATGTTTCTGTTCATCCCGAAGGTTAGAAGGCAGTCGCTCCATGGGGATAACCAGTACTGCCAAATCTAAGAACACGATTAACAACATACCTTACGTTCCGAAGCGTAAGCTCAGGACGCGATTGGGAAATACGCTTGAACGAAGAAGATAAATATAAGTAGATCAAGGCAAACAGAGTAAATTAACCTCTCTAACACCAGGGTGTAAACTATTGATTGATCATTGGAGTTCAAGCTACATGGATTTTACCCAAGTAAGACTGACCCTAAAAATAGCATTTTAATGGCCATGAATTGATTTTGTAGTAATATGGGGTCGATTAGAGTTAGAAAATATAAACAAAAATATTTTAAGATCAAGAAAGTGAATTTAAAAATATGAAAGATCAAATATGTTAAATTGAGTTTATTTGGATGATTGTATTATCGTTCTTTCATATGCTAGACATACTGACTTTCTACGAATTAATGATTTTTTATAATTTCGGGATTGTTACACATTAAATTAAACTATTTTAGCTGCTGTTGTTAGAGGGGTTATTAATTATTAATATATTATTAATCCATACTCCATACCATACTATCCATCCATACTATATACTATAATATCAAACTAATATTATAAACAGACTTTCGCTGTTTGTCTTTCTGTCTGTTACGCTTTCTCGGCCAAACCGCTCAACGGATTTTGATGAAATTTTGTATGATTATAGTTTAAGACCCGGGGTCAAACATAGGCTACTTCTTGACGCAGGCGGAGCTGCGGGAAACAGCTAGTAAGTAATAAACGCGATAAAACCGTATTTAAATAGTTTTTCAACGATTTTATTAAAGTTGTTTGTTTCTACGGAATTTGGAATTTCTATGGAATCTCATTGAAAGTAAGGATATCCTTTCAGACAAAAAATAAATGAATCGGTTCAGACATGATGGAGTTATACTGTCTGTCTTCTCCATATATTGAGACAATTTGCGGCGGTGCTCTATTTTTAGACGCATTCCTTCTTGTTGTAACCATTCCTATAATTTGGCTAATATTTTACGGCCGCTGCCTGACGTCAACTCTCCTTGGGAATGCTGTTGTTTGCCGTGCCTCGTTAACCGGTTAATTGTACCCGTTGTCCGCCCCCAACGTGGGCCAGATGTTGATGCCCGGACGAGAGGTTGTGTTGGAGAGTTATGCTGTTAACTCGAATTGACAACATCCTCCGTTTCAGATTTTGGAAGAACCTTGAAGGTTAATCAATTCTTCATGACCTGTATATTTGAGAAATTTATCTACTTTAAAAAGCACCTCCTTCTGTTATTATTATTTTTGTGATTTGAAAAAATGATGATTAGTTTATTTCGACGACATCATCTCTATAATTCTAGATGTTTTACAGTTATTATTATTTTATTACTAAACTACTGAACCAATTGATTTAAAAAAATTACTGGACTAAACTGAAAGTATGCCTTATCGGACTTAAAAAAAGTTTTTTCAATCGTTTCAGTAATAACGGAGTTATAAGTAACAAATACGAAAAAAAACATAATATCCTCTTTTTTTGAAAGTCGGTTGAATATTACTAAATCTATTTTGATATCATAAGTATCGTAACGTTTCGTACATACATTCTAATTATCAACGAAAACGGACTTACAGCTTTGGAGTTATCAATAAATATCTTTTGATATTTCCTACATGCCTACAAAGTTTCAACAAAATCATACCATCATCGGTTCGGCAGTTATCGCGGTATAAACATACATACTTACATACATACATACAAACAATGTGTTTTTGCCCCAACTCGATTAAGAGAAAAAAAGCGGTATCATTCCATTTCGATAGAACAGAAACACCGTCTCGAAGATGTTTCGCTCTGCATTTCCAAAGGTACCTACGCAGTCTTGAAAGCTAGTCAGTTATTAAGTATACTCCACTAATTCACGTCTCCGGGATGCGAAGGCTATAAGATAATTATAAACTGTCTGAAACGCTTCGAATTTATTATAAGGTTCGAAGTTTACGTCAAGGGAGAGATTAAACCTGTGTTCTGAGCTCGTTAGTCGAACGCGACCCGCGTATCCGTAGCGAATGCGCGTGTCAAGCGACGACGTGACGTGACCACTATTGGATTGGTCGCCATTTTAGTGGCATTTTATATTTTGAGCTCCTCCGAAAGGCACGTTAAGCCGTTGGTCCCGGTTGTTATCGATAGATAGCAGTCGCGAGGCAGATGCCTTTGGGCAGCCTGAAAAATTCTTACAGTGTTGGCCACTAACACACCTCGGGTCATGTTTCTATTGGTCTGGTTTCCCTGTAAAAAGGGTTATGGAGGTCAGACGGCAGTAGCTCCATTGTAATTACCAGTTCCACCAAATCTAAGACCAAGGCTAGGCTCCGAAGCTAACGACGCAACTAGAAATACACGCTAGAATGTAGAGAGATTAAAACTGTACATAACTTGAAATTTGGTGCTATGTAGCCAGCTGTGTCCTACAAATTACTGAGTACTTAAAATAAAGTTCACTTAAGTCATGTAATATAATTTCAACAATTGAACAAATGAAAAAAACAATTTTCAGTAGTTCGACGGTAGAACAAACGCGAAAATAAATTCTCTCTATTTGGATGATCGAAAAGACTACTCGAACTAGTGAGAATAAACAAATGAGCGATTTCTATTGAATCCAGAAGTAAAATTAGTGACTTTTCTAGCTGCGTTTCAGGCCACACGATTTGGAGCCTGGAGTCTGAAGTAATTGGAGTGGTATATGCATGTTGTCACCTCCAAATATTTTATGTCTCTCTAAAGACCTCATGTTATCTCTTGCCAATAAAATGATCCTGTTTTGATTAACCCTACAGGATTGACGCACGTCGATTAAAATAACTCTAATATCGAAACTCTACATGTCACGCTTAGTAATATTATTCTGTGACTGAAGTGACACATAGGGTTTCATCTTAGGTGGATGAATAGATAGGTGAGATGATCGATACACGGACTAAACCGATTTGTTGTTGTGATGTGGTGTTTATAAATAAAATTAATAAAAATATGTAAGAAACTATAACATCGTATAGCATAGGTACAGAGTAGGTTTAGAGTTAGTTAAAGTGTATTCCTTCCATTTTTAATTATTAGAAATGTACATTTTGCAAGATTTATGCACGAAGTACTTAACACAAAATCGTATCAAGTTACCGAATTGAATTAATTAAATTTGAAACTAATATCACTAGCGCAGCGTCACACGTCGTCGTCTCAAATTGAAGTGGTTTTGAAGACTAATTTCGGGGAATTAGAATATAGAGCGATATTTTAGAAAGGTATACCTCTTACCGTCGGATATCTGTGTAACGTTACAAACTTACGAATAAACTGTCTGAAGTAAGTAATAAGTGGATTACATCGCGGGCGAGACGGGGCACATAGCGCGTAAAACTCATGGTGGTTGGAAGTGATGTAACTGAAAAACGTCACCACAAAAAAACATTGAGTTGTAAGAAAACATTTTGCACTAAAAGAGCTGCATGGAGCCATAGATAAATGCAGTGTTAGTGGCGGGATCTGGTCCTCTCAAATATAATTTACCAAAGCCGATTCTCTCAGAAGAGGAAGATTACAGGAAGTGGTGAATGCAGGCTGCTTTACTTCACTAGGATTGGGAATACAATACAATATATCTTTATTGCCCATATTACAAACAAATCATTGTACAACCAACATTTTATGAAAATAAATATTTGATTGATTTATCTGCACGTACGTCTTTTGGCTGAAATGATGCTAATGAGCCATCGATAAAGGATAACAACTAGATGTATCTATATATATTTTGCCCATGGGCAGAGTTTGATAACAGTCTTATTTTTACAGTCAAGTTTTTTACTACCGTAAGTGCGAGCTCAATGTGTGTGTAGTGTTTTAGAATTCTCTCCTTACAGTGAAAGCAATCCTTTTTAAATTTGTGGCAATCGCCGTAGCAAGTATGTATATGTGTAAGTAAGCACCTGCTTCAGTCCTCTTCGGACACTTTTTCACTGGCGTTTTTCCGTGACTGTGTATCGACTAGATGTTGTTATCCTAAATCGATTGCCTTGTCGGTGGCGGAGTTTTGGTCCTCTGAAGTCTGTTAACAGCCAGAGTCGACTCGCAAAGAAGAAGATCCTAAATCGATGTGATAAGCTTGTAGTTTTTTTATCAAGGACATAAGTATGCAAACTGAAGATAAATTATAAAAAATATTGTTTTGTGCTTAAAATATTTTACCAATAGGCACATCAAAATACTACCTATTAAATAAATAAATACAGTAAAATCTTGTTCGTGAATTGGAACATTATTTGTTCCCATACCTACGAGTACGAGTACGCCTCCCTAATTACTGTTACATGAAGCTGGTTGGGTCGTAATTGGTACAGTAACGATCTTGTAGACGAATCGAGGTCTATTTTGCTGAATAGTAAGTACATTTACTACTTAATAAAAGCAAAATATATAAATTATCAGCTTAATAAAAGATCTACGATTAACTGATGAAGACACAATGGTCAGTTTTGATGTACAGTCATTATTTACCAGCCTACCTTTGCATGACTGTATTGATATTGTCAAGAGAAGGCTTGAGGACCACCATCTACCTCAAGAGTATGCAGAGTTACTTGAGCATTGCTTAACATCAGGCTATCTCTTCTGGGAAAACAAATTCTACATGCAAATTGACGGTGTAGCTATGGGGTCTCCAGTCTCTCCCATTGTTGCCGACATTTTCATGGAAGACCTTGAGGAGAAGGCTCTTTCAAGCACCCTGGCTATGCCGAAGATGTTCAAACGGTACGTAGATGATACTTTTGTTGTACTCCCCAAAACTCAAGTCTCTGTTTTGTTAGATCATTTAAATTCCATTAATAGTAAAATTAAATTCACTATGGAACCTGAGATCAATAATTCATTAGCCTTTCTTGATGTTTTAATAACTAGAAATCTTGACAATAGTATCAGTCACACTGTGTACAGAAAGCCCACCCACACAGACAAATATCTCAACGGTAAATCTCACCATCATCCATGTCAGTTAGCTACCGTAGGCAAATCTTTGTTACAGAGAGCACACGGCATCTGTGACACCCACCATCTTAAGGAGGAGCTTCAACGAGTCAAGTCTGTCTTAAGAAGCAACAATCTCAGCCTCCCACACATATGTCACAGAAGTCGACCCAAGCCACACACAGTTGATCGTTTTCCTGCCATCTTACCATACATAAAGGGAGTCACGGACAAGATTGGTAACATACTTAGGCGAGCTTCAATCAAGACCTATTACAAGCCGCATAAGAAAATAAACCAATTTTTAAGACCTGTAAAATCCAATATCCCATTGCAAGATGCTGGAGTTTATAAAATTGACTGTGACTGTGGTTTATCATACATTGGGCAAACAAAGAGAAGCATTAATACTCGTATAAAAGAACATATTGCTGACATGAAAAATAGACGCTCAACCAAGTCTGCAGTCTGTGAACATGCTCTAGACAAACCCAACCACTATATGCGTTTTGATAATCCTCAAGTCCTTGCAAAGGAAAACAGATTCATTCCAAGGATGTTACGTGAAGCTATTGAAATTAAAAAACATCCTAATTTCAATAGAGAGGATGGATGGCAGGTACCGCCAGCTTGGGACCCAGTCATTAACTTAATAAAATCGCAAACTCGGAAGCAGACTGCAAGACCCTTAGATACTGTGAGCCAATACTGCGTGAATCGGAATAGTTCCCAATAAAAATTTCAGGCGGTAGTTTTGTAATCTTATGACATCAAAGACAAATGTTAACTTAGTCTGCCTGCGACCATGAACGCTGTAAAGTGTTTGAAACGTCAGGTGTAAATAAATAAGTAATAAACGCGATAAAACCGTATTAAAATAGTTTAATTTAATGTACATTTACTACTATTTCAGATTACCGAAATGGTATTAAAGTCGTGACAAATTCAAAATGTAGAATTTATACGCTTTTATGTAGTAGTTATATGTCATTGAAATTGGAATCTACGTTTAAATGCCGTCTATTCGAAAGAAGAAAGTTTTACAATAAATTTCCAAAATACCTGCGTACACTGGATGATATAAAGCTATTCAAGATAGTTCTTTATAATTTGCTTATTGATAAATGCTATTATAGCTTAAAAGACTACTTTAATGATGATTTGGAAAGTCTGATTTATTATCAAGCTCAATCGTAGCTTAAGATTGTAATGCGTCTATTTGAAACAGTTCCTGAATTTGACTAATTATATTTTGTAATGAATGCGTGTAATGAAATGTAACTTTTGACCTTTTATCATTTTAAAACCCTAGCGGTAGGACATATCGATCTTATATTTACTATTTCCACCTTGTACTACATATGATCCACAATGAAATAAATTATTGATTGATTGATTGATAAGTCTTTTGCCCTTAAAATCCTAAGTAAGCATACTTTTCTATGTGGTTTACTGTACAAGGAAATTTACATTGTCCATCTTCCAGCTTGTAAATTAAGAATGTACATTACAAAAGCAAGCAAGTACGAATAAGCCCAATATTTTATGTGAGTTTCTCCAAAAGCATTTAAAAGGAAAGGAACCACTAAAGGGATACAAGATAGTCATAAACGGTGAATAAGAAAAGGTGTTTTAAATTGCACTCAAATAAAACATTCATTACTTAGACATCGCCAGGTCGCAGTGAGATTCAAGGCGGAAATCAAAGGAAATGAACCAGTGGCTAAGTCAGCGTAGTAGAGTTCGTTTTCTATTATTTTTTTAACAATAAATTGTTACACTAAAGTACCATTTTGATGTCACTGAACATTTTAATTTTGCAGAATGCAGACATTTTAGTAGAGTAAGAAGAAAAATAATTATGTGATAATTGACAACGTGGCTGTGATTTTCATATGATGCTAAGAAGGGCTACAGTGACTACAGCATATGCTTGAATTTTAATAAGAACCAGATATCGTCCTCTAAGACTCGATAGAAACTAACAGATAGTATGCCCAATATTCTGCGCGGCTCAAATATTAACATAAAACGAGACCAATCTAACATTCAATTTGGCTTTCGGCACCACTGCACGTGATACGAGATACGACCGAACACATTTTACAACCCGTCATTGACAATATCAGCCGTCTAACTGTCCAAAGTGGATTAAAACCGTGGCTATTTCCCAGGAAATTCGAGATACATTTTCGATGCAGCTCCAAGAGACTAATTAAAATGTCCCCCGGGCTGTCGTGGCTCGCCGCACGCTGTCACTCCGCTAACTTGCGAAGATAATAATTCTTGGACGGTGAAACTCTACGCTTGGGACGAAAGCTTACGTACATGTGGTATTAATAATTTGAACTAATTTAAATTGAGATTGTTAGCTAATTTTTTCATCAGTGAGAAAACGCAGTCAGCGTGCTGGATTCGACTATACTTACCTGTTTAAATAGCCTCAAATAATTTTAATCCCAATGGTCGGTTGTTACGTAATGCTTTCAGCATTAAGTCCGTTTCTTGTGATATTCACTTGTATATTTGTACAATAAAGTTCAAATAAATACCAATCACCTTGAAAAGTCAACCCTGGACAGAGCGCAAGCAGTCACAACTTCCGTCTTCGATAATAAAATAACTCCTTCAGTTTTGCAAAGTTTCCGAGGCGTCGACTTTATAAACTAAATTAGATTGCGCTAAAATTTTCTAATGGAGATGAAATAGCAACAAGTTTATTAATAAATTTAATAACTTTCTCTGAATTAAGACAATCAGCGTCATACAAGTTGAACGGTTTGAAATAACTTATTTGAACATTAATTAAGACGGAATAATTTATTCCATATTAGTAGTCCGCCCCGACTTCGTCCGGGTTATACAAAGTAGAAGTAAGTTAAGATAAAGATAAACACTTCATTAAGCATCTCTTTCATAACCGGCTACATAGATCTTTCTGATGCCGCGTACTAATACTGTACGAATGTATTTCCAAGGAAGATCGAAAGCACAGGCATATAGAGCCATAGAGCCGTCAAGATCGATTTTTCAGGGGAATTTAATGTTATAATTTTTTAAATTTAATTAGTTTACCACCAGAAAAATAATCAAGCGTATCAATAATTTTCATCAATTCCCTTCACGGGGTAAAAGGTGTGTATAGTCTACGTAAAATTAAACTCTTGAAATACTAATCTATAATTTACTACAAAAATTATTAGCACTCTCCCAGTTTTAGCTCCCGCTTCCATGGATGCACTTCGGATTGTTTATTTTGGCATGTTTTATACAACTGGCCGCCTGCCACACCAAAGCATTATTTTTAAAACTAATACTTTTGTAAATTATGTCAAATTTTAAAAAAAAAACAATGCATGTTTCAATTGTTATTGTGCGTATAGCATACAGAAAATGCATTGTTTAATAATTGATTTAATTGCCACAAATCTCAATCAAGTATCAATCTTGTTTTGAAAGTAGCTACAGCACACAAAAGAATTTCATACGTACACTAATTCGCAATGTATTTATATAAATTTAACTAAATAAAACCTTTTGAGGTACGGAACCCTTATTACTTCTACTTTGTTTCAGAAGGTAGGTTAGGATATGGTTATGCCGTGACCAAGAGCGTCAATCACCGCGAGCGAGCGAGCGTCAATCATGTTAAGAAAGTAGTGACAGCTTACAAAGCTTACTTTCTAACACATAATTTTTATCCAGTGACAGTGTATATCTACCTTTTTTTATAAAGTAACAAATTTTATAAACGTATTATACTTGGTCAAATATTTTTTTACAATGTTAGTTTAACATTTGCAATATTTGCGAAAAGAAACATTTCTAAATATGTGTTTTGTTAAATGAATACTTTTAAAATAATAGGTTTGATAAATGTGAGGTTTGTCAAATGATTGGTTTTTCTATAATTATTTTTAAAATGATCTTTTTTCTATCGTTTTTTGTCAAACATTAGGGAACCCCACGCGCCACGGTAAGAAACGGGCCTACTTAGTACCGCTTCCTCCGGGTTTTGCGTCCGGGCCACGCCAACTGATTGAAACTCACAACAAAATCCGTAATATCTTTGGACTGGATGGAATGTCGGATTTTATTCATTTAAAGAGTAATCTACAGGTATTAAAAAGGTTTTGAATATGAAATGATTTATTTGGATAAGGATCAATACCGTGAAACGAATAACGTAGCCTAGTTTGTACCGGCGTTACTGTTGCAAATTTTAACTGAAAACATAGTTGCTGTGACGTAACTGCAATAGTTAGACATATGATATCCCGGACATTTTTGTAGACCTTTGTAAGATCTACAATACTGTGTGTACTACAATTATTTCGATCTATCTCACAGGGTCAAGCCAGCGTTTGCAATCTAAGCGCCAAAAATGTGTTAAATTTACGACCTCACGTCAGAAACCTCTAAAATTATCAGTGTTTCTCTACTATACTATGCATGTATTATATATAAACCTCCCTCTTGAAACAGCCTATATATTAAAACAAACCCCATCTAAATCCGATGCGTAGTTTTAAAGATTTAAGCATACATAGGGACAGACAGACAAGAAAGCGACTTTGTTAATTACTATGTAATGATGATACTACGTACAAATTCTTTCACTATATGTTTTTGATCATATCATAAACTCTCTATAAATCTTTAAAAGTTTCGTTGCTACATATTTTTTAATCCATAGACCACATCTTTAAAACAAGAAAAACAAAATTTTCCACTTCCAATGACATCTAAAACACTAGACGCGTCAATCTAAGATCAACCAAGTTGTATTTTTACAATTCACGCCATTAATCACTGGCACCGCAATCGACGGTCGGTAAATAATTTACTGCAGAGCTCGGTACCATAAATCCTCATCACGAATCACAACCGAACTGACAGTCACTCGATTGTGATCGACTCGCCTGTATCAATGACCTAGGCTAAATAACCTGAGTAAGTGCGCTAAATGCGCCATGTCATCGCTATATCGGAAATATTAAATTATACATTTTGCCAAGTTCAGCTCTAGAGAGCGCAATGTTGCCATACCAACGAAATTCAAATTTTATTGGTAGCTTGTAGCCCTTGTGTGTTTACTCTATGCAAATAGGTAAAATTTTGTGTGATAGAAAACGATGTCTCTTGTCAGTTGACTTCTTGATAGGCGTGTACATAAATTTCATAGAATTATCTATTCTAGCTGAAACTTTAGATAAAATCCCTCCCCTCCCCGTCCCCAGGGAGATTCAATGTCACGATGTCGCCGTGTATCTTTTCACCTCTGTCTTTCTCGAGACGTATAAAGAAATTGAAAATACAATTTAATTTTAAACTCAAAGGCTACGAAGATTTGACATTTTAACTAAGGTGTAATTTGCTACTATACTTGCTTCGCATACAAAAAAATCCGACTCTTGCCAGGAATCACCCGCTGTGGATCATTATTTAACCTTTATTGTATAAAATTTAATGTATCGAACAAATGGCGGACTTAATGCTAATAACATTTTAATACTTATTTTATACTGAAGTAGCGATTCAGCTAATCAGCTTCCTCATGACATAGCAACTTTCTGCGTCCTTACATTAAAACTATTGTAACCTTTTGGTAGGATGAAGTTCAATTCTGAACTTTTCGGTAGGTGGGTAAATTCTTCGCCAGTTTTCAATTTGTGTTTGGGTAATTTGCCATCCTTAAAATCTCTCAGGGAAATAACGAGCCAACATAAATATTCTTATTTACAATTAACGAAGACTTAATTTTATTTTTTAAAATTCTAAACTACTTACTATTACTTATGTAAACATCTACAATAAGTGAATTTAGATTTTGTGTGCTTCATTATTGTATGAATAAGTTATTTATCTGATTGTGGTCAGCTGACTCTCGTATATCAGCGGCAAAGCCTATGCATCAAATGGGATAATGGGGATAGAGCTAGATTAACTGCGCAGTGGGAACTAAAGGCTTTCAAACCATTTATATCAAGGTCATTAAATCATGACGCCAACTAGAGTAATGGACAAGAACAGAATTATTAGAGGAATATTAAAGAATATAAACATACTCTTTATGGCGGAAGTAATGGTGAAATGATATTATTTTTGTGACTATTACTAATGGATTTCTATACGTTGTGAAAATTGTTGTGTGATCAGGCTCTGGCTTAAAACGTTTCTCTCGAGGCAACGACTTATATTTTACTACAGGAATACTAATATGAGAATACCTACTCCACTCTTTTTACGTGGTTGGTATAAAAAGCGACAAAGAGAAACAACAGTATATTTATATGCAGCGTTACTGGCCTACCTGTATCCTCGATTTTAAATTTATCAATTGTAAATTTTGTTCCTTTTGTTACAACCCGAGGTAAAATTATTACAATTTCTTTTGACTGTATTGACCATTTATTCTGTATTTTATAAGATGATCAAATTATTACAATAAAAGTATACGAGAAATTTTTTCGTCACAATGTCTTTGATTTCTTCGAGGCATCAATTATAATTTCTGCCGCAATCTCCTTCCATTTGTAATAATTTTATTATGACGAAAGATGTCCACCGTTTAGCGTAATTAAACGATATTATAAGACGTCAGACGATTATTATCTATAGCTTTTATTCTGATGCATAAGATCATAGTAAGTTGTTTTTATTACTATACTATCCATATCCATACTAATATTATAAATGCGAAAGTCTGTCTGTCTTTCTGTCTGTCTGTCTGTTACGCTTTCGCGGCCAAACCGCTGAACGGATTTTGATGAAATTTGGTATGAATATAGTTGAAGAACCGGGGTCAAACATGGGCTACTTTTTGTCGCAGGCGGAGCTGCGGGAAACAGCTAGTATTATAATAATAATAATAAACTACATACATTGTAGAACGTTTACGTTTTTACAATATAAGAATGAAACCAATGCAGATTGTTTTGGGATTCAAAAATCTACCACGAAATTGGTTTTCAGGCACGCAAAAGCCGAAAAATTCCCATTAAAATGTACACGTAAATAGAATTTTAGGAATCTACCTAGTATTTTCCGTCCCGCATAGTTTTACAGTACTAACACTGTCCTGTACGTAATTCTAGGATTCCATTGTTGTTCTGCTTTACTTTTAATTAATAATAAAAATTGTTTGCTTAAAGATATAGTGCTAGCACTGCGTTAGAACAGAATTATTAATTACTAAGCGTTAGTATGCGAGATCTTCATTCTCAATAAATACATTTTTTAATTATCTTCTTCAATCAATTAATCTTATTCAATTAAGTAATGTAACTATTTTAAAACCTTAATTAATTTATTATTATTTACTTATTTTAATTTTCAAATTTCAATTTTTAATTTTAATATTGGAATTTTAATTTGAGTTTAATTTAGTTTAGATATTTAAAGACGATGATAGAGATTTTTGTAATAATTTTTCACGTTATTAATTTTATGTAACCCAATTTCAATTTGTTATTTATAGTATTCATAACTTAAAAACTTAATTTAATTTGTCTAAATTAAATTAATTTGCATTCGCCTAATTTTGAAATGATAATTAATTTATTTAATAATTTTAAATAAGTAGGTAACAATTTGTATTTTTGGAGGTGGGCGTTGACATTCGCGACACAGTTTTTCAACTACTGCGGGTGCCAACGTTAACCGTTACGAGTATTATTATGTATCTCCGCTTGGGATTCACGGGTTGCCCCAGTCCTTTAAGAGGCTTGCGCGGGGATATGAATCCAACGCGTAGAGGCCCTTAGGAGAAGTTTATGTCATGTAGTGCTCCTGCCTAAACCCGTCCTCGGCTATATCAATAGATGACATTTCCACGAACGGTTCTGGGCAGGAGGAGGAACTATTGCTAATGAGTAAAATGGGTTATAGTTATGAAGTTTGGATGGACTTGAATTGGGCTATTGCAATAGAAATCGGACACCTGCTATAATCATGATTCCTGACTATTTGTGGCAGGCGGTGACTCGCTACTCAGTGAATGCCCCCCCCTCCCCCCCCCCCCCCCCCCCCCCCCAAGTAGTCGCCGAGGTTGGCAATAGAGGGGCAATATTGGAATGAGCGGCTAAGGTGTTGCCTCGTGAGCGGGTTTCCCCGTTATTATGCTATTACGTGCAATTCACTTCCACCCTCGAGCATATAGCTCTTGCGACTCCACTTTGGCCTGCCGGCTAAGGCAAGCCAGAGGTAGGGGTCCTGTCCCTCATCGGCGTCCACTCCGACCTTGGCGAAGGAAGGTCGGAGGTCAGGGACGGAGGCCTACCCTGGGAGCCCTCAGGTCCGCGGTGTCGCCACTCACCAACAGCCCGCCACAAGTTGCCTTGCGGAGACTGACTGCACTGGGAAGGGGCCCAGTGGGCGATGGGGTCGTTACATCCCTACGCCTTTATTATTATTCCTTTCATAGGATTAGGTGTTTTTGGATGGATAGGGGTTTTATAAGTAGTTTAAGAGTCTGACTTTGTCGATCCCGGTAGTTATATTTTACTCTATTTAATTTTACTTTAGTTGCATTCCTATTTAGACCTTAGTAGTGAAATAGTTTTTGTTTTACGGGGCTATATTGGCTCCCATAAGATTTTTATTCTTATTTTTACTATCGATTTGTGTTCATAATGATCACGTACTTAATCTTCTTAATTATTTTACTCATAATTTTGTATTCATGACTAAGGAACTCATAACAATATGTGTCTCAATTATTTTTTTAGGGTTCCTTAACAGTAAACACAAGGAACCCTTATAGTTTCGTCATGTCTGTCCGTCTATCCGTCTGTCTGTCCTACGTTGTTAACATGGCGCTATTTATGAAACTTGCCGTGATTTCGTTTCAGATTTGATTTAACATGAAAAGAAAATTTTATAGCAGGTTTTATGACCAAGATCATTTGGGACCATTCCCACTCTTAGCAGGCCCTTCAGGCACCATACTGTCGACCCTATGGCATAGAGCGTTTGTGCCACTCGGCGAGTTTGCATTGCTGTAATTGTTCAAAATTTGAAGCTTGTATCTATGTTTAATCTATGTATTTAATATACAAAAGGTTTTGTGGAAGTACAATTATTGAGTATAAAATTTAAAAATTACATAAACTTTCATACTATTTTGACCAAATGTATTTCCTTGGTTGCCTTTTGTCGATAAGGCTGTAACTAATAGATTAAATCATTATTAAATTCTTATTCGTCTCCGTCCAAGCGTGTTTTACAGTTGCGTCCTTAGCTTATGTTTCGGAGCCGAAACCCTTGTTGATTACTACAATGAAGCTACTCCTGTGTGACCTCCGTAATGTTTTTTTACTCGATAACCAGACCGACAGGAACATGACCCGAAGCGTCCAAAACTATCAGATTTTTTCAGGCTGCCTAAAGGCTTCTGACGCAGCCTAATGATTGTTATCTATCGACAACACCAAACGACTTAACCTGCCTTCTGAAGCACGGAGGAGGTCGAGATAGAATATGCCACTAATGGTGACTAATACAATACGGGTCGAGTCACGTCTCGCCGTCGTTTGACACGCGCATTAGCTACTCGTACTTCGGATACGCGCGCCGCGCTCGGTTATCGAGCTTCTTGTTATATCTGCTAAAGGAAATAATGTAGGTGTGCTTTAAGTTTAAATTATTTGTTATTAGGACTACTACTACGGAACCCTACATTGCGCGTAGCTTGACACGGCACTTGACCACTTATTTCATTGTTATTTTCTTCATACTGTGATCAATTTTTTTTCAATTCATAATGCCAATATCAAAAATATTGTTGTTCAGAACAGTTTCCTTTATAACAGACAATTATTATTTAAATTAATAATGATGTTCCATCATTTCAGCCATCCACTTCGTGCATCGGGGCTCCCATTGAGTCACTAGGACGACTAAGCTAGCGAGCCCTGGCACAAACGTAACCGGGAAACACGCTTGGAATGCTATCTGATTTCTTATTTTTCAGTAGCGGCAACACTAGTAATGTTTTCTCACTCGGATGGATTGACTGAATGGAGTCGATTGCACTATCGTATCACGCCTGAACGCATATTCACTAGTTTATATATATTGGCAGTTTAAATAGGTTGGGTCACAGTTTATGTTATGCGGTGCCTTTAGGGTTCCCTACCCGAAGGGTGAAAACGTATTGTTAAAATAAATTCCCTTTTTAAAATGTAAATTGTAACTTTTGCAATTTCGATGTCAGAGTTTTGTCTATTAAAAAATAAAAAGTCTTTTGAAAAAATGGTATTAAGTATATTTTTGAGATATCTTCTTTTTCAGATATTTCCTTTCAACTGTGGAAAGAGTATAATGCAAATTTTCAAGCTATTTTTTTATTTAAAAGTATGTAACCGGTAAAGCTCTAAAATGATGTCGATAATATGTTTTCATAATGGTATAAATAAAATTTCCTTTATAACTAAAATATTTCCGAGACGAACACAAAATATGGGTAAAATCTAGAGTTCGTCGTTTATGCAAATGTCGGCTATCGGTTCCACGCTCCGTTGGATACAATAGTGGCCATTTCTGTTTCAGAATATATTCCTTCTTTCCAGATCACGTTGCACTTACATTACTCGTGGAATGTAATGTAAGCTTTGAGTGATAAACGCGTAACACGTAACACATATAAGGAAAGACTTGATAGAAATAAAAAGACTATTTGTAGACTAAAAAATATTTGTAGTACCAAAAGTTTAATATTTTTGTGACTACAAATATTTTTTTCTAAACAGTTTTTGCTTCAGAAGTTAAGTTAATTTCGAGTTTACCAAAAATGTAGCATAGAGTAAGTAAATACTTTTTATTAGTTTTTATATAATAAAAAACTTACAAAAATCCGATAATATTCATGTAGTTTAGTATAAGTGTATAGGTATCTAGATACTTTATTTTTATTTACACTTTTAAATGATTGGGGTTGGCAGGAGAAAATATTTTTTTTGAAATATTATTCTAACCGTTTTTTTTTTGGAATCCTATTAGGTAATAATTCGATTAGATAACTCGAACTTTATTTAAAGAGCTGAAAACATTCTATTTATACAATTTTAATCGAAACAAAGAGGCGGTTGAAATTAATTTGGCGAATATTTCGCCGTTTCAGACATCGGCCTAAACAAATACTTCATTTATATTGTTTTATTGGTTGCCAAAGAAATATTAGTACAATTAGGGGATAGACTAATTGTGGCCCCGGGCGGTAGGGGGCGACGCGGCGATTCCCTCTGTTCCACCATGCCAGGCCACCCCTGTCCCTTTTGGTTGACTGAGAAATATTTATGCTTTTGTATTTACTTCACAAAAGCCATTCAAAAGTGCAGGGAAATATCAAAGCTAATGAAGTGTACTTACGTATGCTACATAGGGTTAAGGTATATTAGATCTCGAAAACCTTTTAACAATTAAAAGTGTGCTTTTATGAGAATTTTTTAATCCGCAACTAAAGTTGCACACACAACAACAAATATTTATCCATACTAATATTATAAATACGAAAGTCTGTCTGTCTGTTACGCTTTCACGGCCAAACCGCTGAACGGATTTTGATGAAATTTGGTATGAATATAGTTGAAGACCCGGGGTCAAACATAGGCTACTTTTTGACGCAGGCGGAGCTGCGGAAAAAAGCTAGTAGCTAATAAATAAAACATGAAAAATGAAAAGAAAACTTTAAGTTCTACCTACAAATTGCGATTATTTTTAAGTTGATATATTAGGTTGGGGAAAAAGTCTTTTCGCATATAGTATGTATGAACTTGTAATAAAATCGCGTTGGCTATACGAGTATATACTATTTGTATCTGGCTGATTTTGGTACGAGTATTATTAAAAGTTTAAATTTTAAAGAACATAATTCCAAATTCAAATTAGGAAAATGTGTGATTTTAATTTGTTTTTCTTACTGTCAAGATGAGTGAATCTAATCAAGAAATTCGATACATTTCAAAATTTTACTACAAAAAAGGTAAAGTGCAACGCAAGCCGTGAAAAAAATTTGCGATGTTTATGGACCTAGTGCAGTGTCTGTGAGAGTAGCACATATTTGATTTAAGCGTTTTCAATCCGGAAATTTTTATGTCAGAGATGCACGTCGCTCTGGTCGCTCTATTACCGATAAAATGGATGCCATTTTTGAAAAAGTGGAGCAAAATCGTAGTATCAGTATTTAAGACGTAGCTGAAGAACTGGGAATTGACCACAAAACAGTTTTGGCCCAATAAGCTCTATATTTGGGTACCTCACGAGCTCACTGAAAGAAACCTAATGAACCGTGTACCTACTCATTTGTGATTCTTTATTACGACGTAATGAATACGTACGTAATGATAACTGGTGATGAAAAGTGGATCACGTACGACAAAACGTACGAAAAAGATCGTGGTCAAAGGCCGGTTAGGCTTCACAGACTGTGGCGAAACCCGGGTTAACTCGCAACAAGGTGATGCTGGTGTGTGTGGTGGGATTGGAAGGGCATTATTAATTATAAGCTGATGAGATTAAAGCAAGAAGTTAAAAGAAAGCGGCCGTAATTATTCAACAGAAAGGGTGTGGTTTTTCATAATGATAACGCTAGACCTCACACATCTTTAGCCACTCAGCAAAAATTAAGAGAGTTTGGCTGGGAGGTGTTAATGCATCCGCCGTATAGTCCTGACCTTGCTCCTTAAGATTTCCGTAATCGAACAAAATGGTACCTACATACTTTAGTTAAATGTAAATAAACTATATTGAAAAATGTTTTGAAATTTCTTAAAAAATGCGAAGAAATTTTTTCCAGAACCTATTATTATATCAACACGTGCCTCACAGACACGTTTTATAAGACAAGACGCGACAGAAGTGTCTGATAACGTTACTTCCACAATAGCTATATCACATATAAGAATTTCTTTTATTTCTTATTTTAGGTCCTACTAACATTTCACTTAATGAATGAAAACCCTCAGGAATTACTATTTGGGAAAGAGAAATAAAAATTTTGTACTTTTTAAGTGACGACTACAATTATTTTTTTAAATGTAGACTATTAGTACAGTAGTATTTGTTAAATTTTTTTATGAAATTAATTTAAAATATAAATACAATACAAAAACTCTTTATTGCACAATAAGGATACATTGATAAATACAAGCAATTACAAGAAAAATAACCTTGCGCAAAGGCGGCCTGCCTTATCGCAATATCATCGTCGTTCTGCAAGTTTTATTTTTAATTAGAATCCTGAGCACAAAAATGAAGATAATATATAATATATGTATAACCTATACTTCTTCGTAATCACAATAAAAAAAGACCAGCCTGACAAATAGCAACCTTCAAACATTTCCTTAGTTATGAACATCCATTTCTAAGGTCACATATCCTTATTCAATATTTGACGATCATATGAACCCTCCTGATTCGTCAAGAGGGTTGGTGAAGCGAACAATAATGCCGGTTTCCACTTAATGCTCCGATGGATTGGAGCGTTCCGATAGGAATTCGCGGGAAAACGTTGAATGGAAATTTTGCCAATATCAGCGCGTACGAAAGAATATGTTTCTCTTTTCATCAATACTTATATCCCTTCCTTTTTTCGATCAAGTATTTGTTTATCCTGCTGAATGTGATTAGTAGGAAATAGCTTTAGCAGAACAATGTGCTTTTCAGTTAGAAGAAATATTAACTCAACAAAATGAAAATACATCATGTTTCTTCATGTCATTTATATCGAGTGGGTTACTCATTGTCAATCAACAATGTATACCCTGGTTTTACAGTTTTTCTAAGCCGTCTTTCGGTAGTGTTTTAAGGGTATTGTATTATGTTTTGTACTCTATTTATGATTTAGCTTTTCAAATATATAGTATATTTATATTTATATAATCTACATCTACACTAATATTATAAAGAGGAAAGATTTGTATGTTTGTGTGTATGTTTGTAATGAATAAACTCAAAAACTACTGTGCCTATTTCAAAAATTCTTTCACCATTGGAAAGCTTCATTCACCCTGAGTAACATAGGCTATATACGGCAGGTGGAGCTGCGGGTAACAGCTAGTATATTACAATTTCAATATATTTATTTGTAGATTATTCGTTTACCTAATTAAAAAAATCGTGCACAGAAAATACTCTGAATTAAGAATTGTGCTGGCCGCACTTTCTCTCTCCTACGAAGAATATAAACCTTTTTAACAGGCACGTTTTTACTTACCATTCAGAAACTCGGCATGTTTTTTACCATCCGCTGTGTCAGAATCGGAAACAATTACACGCAGATTGCTAACTGACGTGCGACTTGAGCCAGGTGTCAAATAAAAAGAAATGTTGGGGACAAAACGGCACGGCTGGGACAGATTGACAGACTTGATGTTACGTGGAACACCTGTATAGGTGAAATGTAATTGAGGAAATCAATGATGATTGCCAAGATGTTTGCCACGGCTTTGCTATAGACTTACATTATATTCTGAGAACTTTTCTCTTAAATAAAAAAAATATTGAATTAAGTAATTGTATCTTCTTACTCTAGTTCACAGGGGATAAAAAGAACAAGCTGGAAGCTTTCGAAATGTGGTGCTGGCGTAAAATGGAAAAAATAAGCTAGACAGAACGTATTAAAATCGAAGAAGTATTAATTAGAGTAGGAGAAGAGAGGATCATTTTAAGATCTATCGAGAACAAAAGAAGAAACATGTTGGGACATTTGATACGACACGATGAGTTAATGAGGAACACAATAGAAGGAAAAATCGGTCCAGGTAAACCAAGGCACAGTTACATAAATCAAATAGAGGAGAAAGTAAACGTCGTGTCGTAACAAAAAATTAAAGAACTGGCAAAGGATACGACAGAATGGAAAAAACTTCACCGACAAGAGCCCAGCTCTTAAATTTATACATACACTCTAGGTCACAATGTTTACTGAACAAAACTTTATTTTAATGCAATGCTATAATCTGACTTAGTCAATTCTTTGTTTTTCAAAATCGCGATTTAGGTATTCTACTTGATTTCAATATTTTACTTGTATCTCTAGTGTCTAGTGTCGGGGGCCAAGGGGCCTCTTTGGTCGCTGTGCCATCGGAGGATTAATAATTTACCCGGTTGCGTCTTTATTTTAATTATTTAGATCAGACCCCAATATCGTTATCACTAACGTTACCATATTATTTACTTATTATAAAGTTAATAATTTAGCAATAACTAAAGTTATTGTTTAACGTAATGCCAGTAAGACCGCACACGATCTTACTGGCATTACGTCTACCGATTGTGTATACAATTACCCTGAAAATTAGTATTAATAAAAAACCATTGTAGCTAGCCTAACCGAATCACAGAAATAGATTTTGGCTCTTATCCAGAAATAATTTGGACGCGGCTCTACCGGGGCGTGAGTATCTGCAACTAATGAAATTGTTATTTATATACTACTAGCTTACCCACAGCTCCGCCTGCGTCGAAAAGTAGCCTATGTTTGACCTCGGGTCTTCAACTATATTCATACCAAATTTCATCAAAATTCGTTCAGCGGTTTGGCCGTGAAAGCGGAACAAACAGACAGACAGACAGAAAGACTTTCGGATTTATAATATTAAGTTTGGATTTTATATATTGTTTTTTTGAAATGTTTCTAAAGGAAATACTTTGTTACTTTAATAGAAAGCTTTTTTAAAAATTTATTATTAAATACTTATAAAACTCCTGCTAATTATTCTTCTTCTTTTTCATCGGTCCCTCGCTGCTCTCACACCCATGTAGTGCTTACATAAGTATCAATTATTCAGTAACATAAATTCCTATTTCTCGAAGTCGTGGCATAACTTGAGAACGACTTAATTAACCTTTCTTTAATTTTTCTTTGAAAACTGTCCTGATGCTTAGGAATTTTTAAAATAATTATGTGTTCTGGTAAAGGTAAAAAAAAATCGGTTTTGTATTTAAATTAAAATTAAATAATTCTAAGACTTGACTATAAACTATATGCAAGAACGTAAACCAAGTTTTAACCAATATCATTTCGTTTCAGTCATGATTCAGTAAAGTTATACGCGGCATCGGTAAAAGCTCAGAATACTTTGTATGAATTCATACTATCTATTGAAACTGGATTATTCAAAAGAACATTGACCCAAATGCGGACATATATTGCGGTATGCGAGGATAGGATGCACTTTATATTCGCTATTTATTCGCCAATCTCCGCCACTTCGCCGGCATAGAGCAGTCTCTCACTCTAATGGCGTAATAACTACCTTGAACGTGGCAATTTGTACTAGATTTTTTCGCTAAAAACTTTTTCCTGTTAGTTCGCGCAGTCCGGAATGTCGGATTACTGAGACAAATCCATGAAATATATCGTGTACAAGCTTTTCCTCTTTCACCCCTCCTCGATATGCCACTATAGATGTCTACCTATTACGAACAGCACACTGTTTTTGTTTATCTTACTGTTCATTTTGGGAAACCTTTCTATGCCAATCTTTTTGCATTTTCTCGGGATTACATAAAAACAACATCAATTGGAGGCGTGATGTATATATTAGAGTAGGGATGGATTTCCTCACAAAAATATATACACGTGTGTTTGATCTTTTTAAATTTAGTAATAAAAATAGAAATAACATTAAAAAAGATTCGTTTGTAAAAAAGATTTGGCAAACATCTAGTCCTATTTATTGAGCAATGTTTTTTGCCTACGTAGTACGTAGAACCACTTTCCTAAAAACTGCTGCCGAGAGTCATCTGTAAAAAGATTTAAGTAAATCATCAAAACATTCCATACTAACTGCCTCTAAAGAATATTATATTTCTCAGTACATATCTATTTAAAAATCAAAATATATACCTGAATTAATGTATTAATATGCACCTGAAATGTGCTACTAATGTAACTTATTGGAAATGCATGTTTATTGTTTAAAATTATCAAATCAAAAAGCGTCAATTTTATACTCTTTTTCAAATTGTGTAAAGTGTAAAAATATGCATGAAGCAAAATAAAGAATGTGTCAAATATGTTGTGAAACGTTTTCCTTGTTTAGTGAATGGACAAACAATTTAAATTTTCCATTAAACTGTACAGTTCTGGAGACTTTGAATTCCTCTGAACATTAACAACGAAGGGTGTTAAGACAAATATTCTAATGAGAATGCAAATGTAGCGCACTGCAGTCCGCTGTGTTTCGACATAGCTGCAATTTGGTGGAAATACATGTAGACTTGCCTTATTTTAATGTACCATTTTGTACAATATTGCGGAATAAATTATGTTTAAAGTGATTTAAACTTATTAAACTTTATTGGCTGTATATTTTTTGTGTACATGCGCTTTATAGCTCTGTGTTTGTCAACTATTGATGTACGTATATCCTTGATGAAGTTTCCGGTTCGATGTTAGGGTTTTTTGGTCCCAAAAATGTCCAGTTATTCTGCTATCGATGATAACGTTTGAGTGGTTTTGTTCGTGACATTTTTATTTCATTCCGGGTGGGCGCTGTTCTGTCCTAACCTAACACGATAATTCTGCTTCAAAGAGTTTTGTTTTGTGTTTTTCTTTTAATGTGGACGGCAAAAGGGTTTCTGTATGACGTATCCTATAGCTCTCATCTTTATCTACGCTTAAAAGATTTTAGCCGAAATTTCGAACATGATTACTTATACATTTCATTATAGCAGAACCTTAAGAAAAATCTAGCTTTTATTCTCATCTTCACGTAAATTCCTAATAGTTCACAGTATCTACGGTACCTATAGTACACCATATTCTAAATTATTTTTGTATGTACAACAAATTAGAACACAACAAGAGGCGGACTTATCCCTGACAGGGATCTCTTCCAGTCAACATGGGCATCAAAGAGTGTACAGTACAATAGATAGGCAGGCAGAGTGCCTGGACTACCCACTAAAACCCCTCCGGCGTTTCCGCTCCGGCTGTTGAGGGCGCCATGGGGTCGCGTTAGCATTCTACCACGACGCCCTCCAGCCATGGCCTTGCGACCCCCTCTGTTGACCTTTCGGCCACCCCCCCAAATCGGGCAGTGGCCCATAAATGGACCACGCCCGTCCCCCAGACCCACATCCATTCGCCGTCTCATCATAGACGGCGGTGGAGTGGGCTGTTGGCAGAAATTGGCCGACAGTCAACAAGGCCCCGACTACCAGGGAGTTATTAACTGTCACCCAGGGTGCACCGTCCCGAATCCCTTGTCAGCCCGCCCTCTGACCGGATTTTTGGGATCAAGTGAGAATGCAAAGCTTTCAAAGGACCGGGCACTCGAGGAGGTTCTCTGCCCTGCACCCCAACTTAACCTAAACCTAAGTCAACTCAAGTCCGAACGCTCAAAATAACCCGGAATTTGAAGGTATGAAGAGAGGACGACTGTTTGATTTCCAGAGGAAGCTTGAAGCTTTATTGAATTATGCAAGAGTTTTGATACTATTTGATTATTTGGCTAAGAAATAAAGTATGTTTTTCTTAGCGCCCATACTATTAATAGTTCTGTGGCCCTGTGCTTCTCCTATCAATTTTGCATAATAATTTTTCTTAGTAAGTATTTTTAAGAATTGCACGACTCTGCATTACTGTTTACACCAAGTCAAGCTATTGTAAAGCTATCGCCTTCCTCAATCGGCACTTGGCGACTTTTTCATGGCGCACTCACAAAGCATGAGCCCATTAAACTTTTATTACCAGAAGTGTGAATAAACAAGTTACTGTTAAATTATATTTCATCGTGGATGTAGTAATAAAAAATGAAATAACACTCCATTTAAAACTGCGGTCATTAATTTGCTGTATGATGTGAAATTTTATTATGCACTAGCTTTTACCTGCGTAATATTTCGATGTTTTTCTGAAACGGGTTTATTGACTAGCTGTTTCCCGCAGCTCTGCCTGCATCAAAAAGTAGCCTATGTTTTACCCCGGGTCTCCAACTATATTCATAATCAAAATCCGTTCAGCGGTTTGGCCGTGCAAGTGTAACAGACAGACAGACCTTTGCATTTATAATAAGTATAGAAGGATGGATAACGCCGTTTTAAAAATTTGTGTTAATATATTTTATTCCAAGATTTGTATTTCTCTGTTTTTATCTTTAATATTTACTACAGCCTTGTTAAACTGCTAAATCGGCACTAACTAGTAATATAATATATTTTCTCGCTTCTGAAAATTTTGCGGCGTAGTATAAATTGAGTTTGTTCTTTTATTGACGGATCCTAGCCATAACTTTGGGGAAAAAAGTTTGCTCCGCTAGTCACATGAGCAGTGTGGAAAATATTTTAAGAATTGTACGGTAAATGATCGTCGTCGGCGTCCAATTTCACCGTATACTTGTAAATATCGAATGAATTTCTTATCACTAGAAATCCCCATACACTTATTTTTCAGTAAATTTTATTTAATCACTCTTATAGTGCCTGTTTTTAAAATATATAAAATTACAATACATGAACCCGCTCCAAACCAATTTAAAATCAATATTAAGTTAAGAATAGACCATGCATTTGTCAGGACTCTTTTAAAATTCATTAAAGTTTTAATTTTTTGCTCCTAGACCTTATTAAAGCCCATCAGAAATACTCAAAACTTTTATTTGTTGCTATATTGGGATTTCAACCGGTATTTTAAAGGCATAGAAATAACGGTATTTAACGTTTTGGGGTTAATAGCGGTTGAACAGAACAGGAATCGCTGTTAAATGTATGGGCAGAAAAATTAACTCAAGGTAAAAAAGGTATTCATGAGGCCTACTACTAGATAAGCAGACTTACGAAGGGTTAGACTAGATCTATGATTTCACACTTAATGCTGAACCTTAAAATCGAGTTTAATTATTCAAAATATAATTTTATCTACAACATGTAACTATAGTTTCCGTAGACAAGCACAAGTCCAAGTTTCCGCGGAGGCTTCAAACTTTACTAGTCTAGTTTGACTTCATCCCAGGAGCCCTAGGGCTCCTACTGTCTTGTTGTTCAATTATGAATTGCTTACTCTGTTACTTGAGACAAATAACCATAATATATTCTACACCAGTCGTTGGAAGGGAAGTTGTTGTACGTTGTGTAATTTGGTAGCAAATTTAGATTGAGCATATGTCGTTAAACAGTAAGTCTCTAACCCCCGTATTCTTAAGCATAACCTTAAGAACGTCCTTCACTCAAACTCATTCGAGGGCGCCTTAAGGAAGTCCTCGAACTTTCCTTGAAAACGACGTTCTTAGTTGGTTGCTTGAGCAAACTCCAATGAGGTTATAATAATAACTTTAAACACAAAAATTGAAAATTACAAAAGAATAGAGTAAAAAATAAAATGAAGTAAGTAAATACCTAGGCCAAAAGTGGCAAAAACCCGTTTTTTATCTACTTTATTTCATTTCAAGGACGCCTCAAGGTACCAACCTTATAATTGACAGTTCAATATTCACCTCCAATGAGAAATCATCTCAAGTCAAGGAAGCTTGTGACAACTAATCATACCAATGAGGTGGAGTAAGGTTGAGTCGAGTTTGAGTGAAGGTTTAAGAATACGGGTGTAAGTTCTGAGGGCGCTTTTTACAACATCTTTGAATATATGTTTTCCTTGCCGGTAGCCTTAAATAAACCTAGGACAGGCAAACGGACAGACAGACAGTCATGACGAAACTTTAAGGGTTACTTGTGTTTTAGGGTGCTATGGAACCCTAAAAGTAGCAATATGTAAATTCATTTTTACATAAAATAAATATTCGTTTAAGCCTACCGACTTGCAGCCGGCAACATTTTAATCAGTTTCATTCGCAAACTGGGTCGGAATAACGAAAATAATTGTTGGAAAAGTTTCACATCCCGAAATCCGCACCGGGTTTGTATTCCGGACCAATTCTGCGCCGTGATTGGCTTGTTAAGTTTAATTCAATATGTATTCAGATATATCGGATAACGGTCGTGTAATGACAACTCGGATTTAAATATTGTGAAGGATTTACGTGTCTTTGGACTCTAATCTGAATAAATTGCTAATCGATCTGAGAACAAATTCTTTTTTTTTTATATATATTATCTGAATGAATTGCTAATCGATCTAAAAACAAATTCTTTTTTTTTCATAATGTAAAAGCTTTTCACGAGTTTTTGAAGTTTATTTTACTCCGGAGTTAAGAGTCAAAGTTGTTAAATGTCCAAGTGCAAAAAGAGGACAAAGTTTGAAAATTAAGTCATATAATTAAACAACTTACAAATAATAAACTGGACTATCGATGTGAAAAAAACACTTACAATAAATTACTCTCTAAAATTGTTAAATAGATATTGAGCACATAAATTCTATTAATTAATAGGTACCTATATGACAATATTATCAAGAGTAGGTAATAGGAATTTTATTCATCTGATGGCATATGGATAGCTCCATAAATAAAGACCAATACAATACAATACAAGAACTCTTTATTGCACAACAAGGATACATTGTTAAATACAAGCAATTACCTACAAGAAAAATAACTTTGCGCAAAGACCCTCTGGTATTTGGTAATATATCATTAGATTCGAAAAAATGACGCATTTTGATGACAACAAAAGGTTCATGGATAACGTGGAAATTTATATTTCTACGACCCACATGCCTATTATCCACAGTCTACGCCTCGCGCAGGTAGAATATTAGCCGAAATATCGGCAAAGACATCGATCGTACTTGATCTTTTTAACATACTGACCGCCTCTGTTGACAGAGTTCTCAGAAATGAATGAATGAATGAACACTTTTTTTTTTTTTGGGCGGTAGAAGTAAAACAATACACATTGCTTTTGAATAGCTCTTATTAAATTAATTATAAAAAATAGTATATTCATGTAAATAGTCAACGAATAACTTATATGTGTTAAGTTAACTCAGTTCTTACTTGCCAGTAATTGTTTTCAACACTCCTTTCACTATATTGGCATACACTTATAAACACAAATATGGATCCACTGTCACAACTTCAGAGACAGATGAATGAGATGACAACAATGTTTGAGGCCAGGATGTCTTCATTTGAAGACAATGTGAATACATGCAGCTCCCCAGTCCCAGATATTGCAGCCCTATCCAGTGAGTTTAACACTTTTAAAGCTTTTATTTGGAGAGCTGTGTCAGGTCTCAAGCTGCAGCTAGAATTGGTTCTCAACACTCTGGATGCTTTTGAAATGAGATCTAGGAGTAATTTGTTGCTGTTACACGGAGTTGCTGTAGATCAAGGGCAGGATCTGACAGTGAAAGTTTTAGATATAGTCCGCAACAGATTGGAGCTGAGCAAATTTCCATCTGAATCGCTTACATCATGTTCATGGCTGGGCAGGGCTACTAAAGCAGATAAACCTCGACCTGTATTGCTGCGGTTTAAGAATTGCACCGGTCGAAATGAAGTTTGGACTGCTAAAAGATTGTTGAAGGGGTCAGGCTACACTGTATCAGAGTTCTTGACAGCATCTCGCCACGCAGTTTTTAATGAAGCACGTAAGGCCCTCGGCATAAAGAACTGCTGGACTTGCGATGGCAAAATTGTGGTGGTCTGTGCTGATGGTGTGAAGCGGAAAATCACGGTATTACGAGAGCTACACAAGATCTTGGCGGAATTTCCCGATATAATTAATAAGGATGTTGGTGGCCGCATTGCCTCCACAAGTGGTTCTTCCGTACCCAGTGAACAGGCCTCAAGGCCCCCAAACAAGCCTCGTTCCACTAGGAATGCTAGCAAGAAAGGCCCGCAGGGTCTGCCTTGAACTGTTGTCGACATGAGCAATTGTTCTTGTTGGGGCAGGTACTGTTCAGTTGGGGTGCAGGGCAGAGAACCTCCTCGAGTGCCCGGTCCTTTGAAAGCTTTGCATTCTCGCTTGATCCCAAGGATCCGGTGAGAGGGCGGGCTGACAAGGGACTCGGGACGGTGCACCCTGGGCGACAGTTAATAACTCCCTGGTAGTCGGGGTCTTATTGGCTGTCGGCCAATTTCTGCTAACAGCCCACTCCACCGCCGTCTATGATGAGACGGCGAATGGATGTGGGTCTGGGGGACGGGCGTGGTCCATTTATGGGCCACTGCCCGATTTGGGGGGGGGGCCGAAAGGCTATTTGAGGGGGCCGCAAGGCCATGGCTGGAGGGCGTCGTGGTAGAATGCCAACGCGACCCCATGGCGCCCTCAACAGCCGGTGCGGAAACGCCGGAGGGGTTTTAGTGGGTATTCCGGGCTGACTAGCAGCCCGGCGAGTCCCACACTTTTTGCGTAAATGCATTTCCCCTCCGTTAAAAAAAAAAAAAAAAAAAGGTACTGTTCAGTTGCTTTGTTTTGTGCAGTTCAGGTACTATATGGATCCGTTTAATAGCGGTTGATTGATAACCTACCCATCATTTTATTTTCTTACTTTTTATTTTATTTAATTAAGGTATGATGGGTAGTTATTAATTTAGTCACACTTTTTCCAATTGACGCTTTGTTTTTTTTTTTTTTATCATTGATGATACATGTTATTTACCTGACACTGACAGTTCATTTTAAAATAGCACTGACATTTATTTGTTTTTTTTTATGGCTTTGACTATACCTAATTGGCCGGTATTAAACAGTTGTTTAGTTATGGAAATCTAAAGTCAAGTCAGTTGCTTGTATTAAGTATACAAGGTGCCTACTATGATGGTCAACAGCGTTTCGTGAGTCGGGTGGGTGAGTGAGCAGGATGTTGATGTATATGTTGCTTACTCAGTCGCTTGGTAGATGCACTGTGAGACGTCATGGTGACTCCAATTTAGTTTGGTTTTATTACTGTTGTGTTGATTTTATGTTAATAGTTTTTCTTTTCTTTCTAATTTTATATTATAATTGTGTTGTTGTCTACTAGTTAGTAGTTTAAAATGTTTCTGCAACTGGCAAGTGAAGAAAATTCTGTGAGTGAGACACAAACAGTTTATTATACATTTATATCTTATTAAGTATTTACTTTAGACTATTATACTTTATTGATTATATATACATACATTCGTCAATATCTAATTGATAGCAGTACTAAATGTCTGATGTGCTTCGAGAAAACTCTGACCCTAACTACTTTTCACTTTCTTCTTCTTCCGCTTCCTTTTTAAGTGTTCTGAATGATAGTGGTGACGATGACGAGCAATCCTTGCATGATAAACTCAAGGTTACATTTCCTTCAGTCAAGTCTAGCTTTAACCTGGTACATATTAATGCGCAGAGCGTACCTGCTCATTATTCCGACTTCTTGGCCACCTTTTCATCTACTAACGTTCACGCCATTCTTATTTCCGAAAGTTTTTTAAAGCCTTCTTTGCCTTCTGCTTTGTATCCTCTTCCAGGTTATTGCCTTTTTAGAAATGACCGCTCCTACAATATAACACGCCAAGACGGTAGTTCCAGGGTAGTAGGAGGTGGTGGAGTGGCTATTTATTTGCGATGCGACATACCAGCACAAATCGTGTCTCAATCTATCTCTTCCCCTAATGCTCCTGAACACCTTTTTCTGAGTATTAATCTTAGGGGTTCTAAAATTCTTCTGGGTGTATACTATAGTCCATCGCTTCATATTGACTATTTTAATTCGTTTGATGCTCTCTTATCTGATCTGCGTTGTCAGTATGACCATACTATTCTTATGGGTGACTTCAACACCTGTCTCATCAAGAATGACACCCGCTCCGGCACCCTTCTTTCAATCCTTCAGTCTCTTGATCTTCATGTCCTTCCTCTCGGTCCTACTCATTTCTTTCACATTGGTCCCCCTTCTCTGTTGGATCTAATTGTAACATCTTCGCCTGATTTAGTCTTGAGCCATGGACAATTTAATGCGCCTTCTTTTTCAGAACATGACCTTTTGTTTACCTCTTTTAAGTTACGAACCTCGCGACCTAAACACAAATTTGTATTACGCCGAAACTTTGGGTCGATTAATTGGGAGGAATTTTGGGCCGATATCCATGAGTTGCACTGGAACTCTATTTGTTCTATTTCGGATGTTAATTGTAAACTAGACACCTTCAATTCTTTTCTCCTTTCAGTTTATGACAAACATGCACCGGTGGAACAAGTTAGGGTCAAACATTTTCCGGCTCCATGGCTAACACCTGAATTGAAACAACTTATGGCTAAAAGGGACAAGTTCAGGTTAAAATTGCGACGTTGTAATTCTGAGGAAAACAAGGAGAAATATGTTTATTTGCGTAACCTTTGTAATAAACGTTGTAGGGACGCTAAAAGGAAACACATTCATAATAATGTTGAGAATCGTTCTCCTAATAAGCTATGGAAGTTTCTTAAAGGTATGGGTGTGGGTAGGCAGGCTCCGGACAACAATATTGCTTTGAATATCAATGATCTGAATAAATTTTTCTGTTCTACTACTTCTGTTCTTGCACCAAATGCAAAGCAAAAAACACTAGCTGATCTGCACACTGGTCCCATATCAAGTTGCCCGGAATTTAAATTTGATCCGATTACTGTAGACGATGTTGTGAAAATTTTTGGCAGCCTTAAATCCAATGCGATTGGTAATGACAACGTATCCCTTGAAATGTTGAGACCGATAATAAAACTGGTTGCACCTTTTTTAGTTGACATAATTAATAGTTCACTGTCTTCAGGCATATTTCCGTCTGCATGGAAATATGCGCATATAATTCCGCTGCCTAAAGTATCTAACCCTTCGTTAAATTGTCACTTTCGACCAATTTCAATTCTTCCAGTCCTTTCCAAAATTATAGAACAGTTCGTCCCGTCCAGCAACAGCTATCGAAACACACACACAAACAAACACACTATAATTTATTAAGCCAAAATCAGTCGGGTTTCCGTTCTGGGCACAGCACTACAACAGCCTTGTTGAAAATTACGGATGACATTCGTTATAACATTGAAAAAAAAGAACTAACTGTTCTTGTACTACTTGATTTCTCAACTGCCTTTAATATGGTTGACTTTGATATAATGCTAGGTGTTCTTAAGTCTTTAAATTTTTCTTGCTCTTCAATCAATTGGTTTTCCTCTTACCTTTTGGGTCGCCATCAATTAGTTAAGTGTGATCGACGTAAATCGGATTGGTGCGAGTTGGCAACTGGAGTCCCTCAAGGTGGAGTACTTTCTCCTATACTTTTTTCAATGTTCATTGATGGCATCACAAAACTTCTTTCCTCTTCATTTCACCTTTATGCAGATGATCTGCAGATATATATGTCTGCTCCTCTTGATGACTTTGATCGTGCTATTGCCGTCATTAATTCTGATCTTAATATTATTACATCATGGTCACGCAACTTTGGACTTAAGTTGAATGCAAATAAAACTCAAGCCATTATTATCGGTAGCTCATATTTCATTTCTAAATTGAATTCTTTATCTTTCTCTAATTTAGTTCTTGATGGTAATATTATTCCTTTTCTCCTAGTGTTAAAAACTTGGGCATTATATTTGATCAAACCCTGTCCTGGTTACCACAAATTAATGATGTTAGTCGTAAAATGTTTGTAGCTCTACATTCATTACGACGTCTGCAAAATTTTCTCCCTTTTCAAACCAAAATATTATTAGCGCAGTCTTTGTTGATACCTATCTTAGATTATGCTGACGTTGCTTACTTGGATCCAACGGAAGAACTTTTAAATAAATTGGAGAGGCTGCAGAATCAGTGCATTAGATTTATATTTGGATTGCGTAAATTTGACCATATTTTGGAATTCCGTAATAAGCTAAAGTGGTTGCCTATTAGATTACGTAGAAACGTTCATATCTTGTATCTTCTTTTTAAAGTTCTCTTTATCCCTTCTTCTCCTATCTATTTAAATGAAAAATTTTACTTTCGTCGGATTGATGACCGGTTACGCTCTGCCGGTAACCCAACCCTTGACGTGCCTCCTTGTTCATCACATTCGTACTCAAAGTCGTTTGCTGTTGTGGCAGCTAAGCTTTGGAATTCGCTTCCTGTTGAAGTAAGGTTGTCACAAAGTTTAAACGCTTTTAAAATAAATCTTTCAAATTCTCCTTTGCTGAACTCAGACATTTAAAGTATAAGCTAGTTACATGGATGTATGTATGTTTATTTATATGTATGTATGATTATTATATATAGGTATGTAGGTTTATTTGATGTATGTGTATATCTATATATTTTTTATAATAATATTATATTGTACACACTTCTACCCTTCTGGTAAGCATATCTTCTCCTGTCACTCGCCGGTTGACTGTAAGAGATCCCTAAGTGGGATAAGTCCGCCATTGTACTTATTGTTATTTCATGCTTGTGTATGTAATTATTTGTTTTATTCTGTACAATAAAGATATTACAAACAAACAAACAAACACTTTATTGCACCATTTTACATACGATGATGATGAGAGATCAATTCATATGAAGCATAATTTATTTCGTTGTTTCTAGCTTAAAACATTGCAGACTTGAATCACCTGGTGGTCTGATAATAAAGATGATTTCGTACTTCGGGAGGCGATTTAATCCGTTAGCCCCAACTGCCATTTATTTATTTAAACTTTATTACAAATAATTTGAAAAGCGGACGTGGGCTTTTTCGACCAGTCAACCAACAGGTGGTGTTGAGAAAATCTTAAAAAAAGTAAGTTTTTTTTATTTTTGCCATTCATAGTTTCGGACACGTCGTGGTTCTTTAGTCTGGTTTCCCTGTAAAAAAGGCAGATGGCAGTATCTGTATTGTAATAATAACTAGTATCGCCAAAACATGATAAAAGGTGTGTACAATGGGCTGCGCTAGCAGAATTTGCAACTGGAAAATACGCTTGAACAAAGAAAGTCCTTTTAACACGTAAACACCGAGAAGAAAATAAGTTTGCTACCTTAATTAACTCAATTAATTACTTGTTCAATTGATCTCGTCGCACTGGCGCGTGAAATTTAATGGGGAAACTATAATCTGACCGCCATTAATTGGGGTAAAGACCTGGTTGCCGCCAACTCGTAAACATGTTTGTCTTTGGTTCAGTAATTAACAAGTTATATATAGTCTATATAATTCGTAAGACACTTACTTTTAGGTAGGTTTCGCCAGTAATTGTTTTTTTTTTTATTATATTTGATATTCTAAATAGTTTTCCTTGTTTATTTAGGTGTCAAGTTGAATATGTTGAAAAAAAAAAGGAAAACTATTAACTAACCAGTGGTTGTGGTTTAGGAATATAAGTACGTTTATTTTTTGATGATTCATTTATCATATGTAAACCAACACAAATTCAAATTATCTTTATTGTGGAACAAGGTTACAAAAGGTTTTACAATGAATGTCAAGATCACCACGCCCAGTCCATTATTGGACACAGACATTACACACAACATCATCAGAAGAGAAGTCATTACATTGACACAGAAATTATTAATCTATTTATCTAGTACGTAGGGAACTGTTCTTTTAAAGTTGACCAAAATTATGTAGGTGTGGTTTAAACTTGTCTGTCTGAAAACATACAATTTAGCGTATTGACAAATAGGAAGGCTTACCGTGCCATCCTAAAACTCATGTTCATAATAAATACTACAAACTAATCTACTTATGTTACATACCTACCTACCTTAGGTATGTTCTACATACGAAATTGCCTGTTAAAAGCTGTCTATTTTACTAACATCTTTTTACATAGTGGTTCTTATTATCTATTAAATTAAACTTATGTTTGATAAGAAATAGAAACTATTAAAAAAAAACCGTATAAAAATAGTCAATTTAATCTTTGTTATTGACAGGCTGTTGTACGGACAACATATTTTTGTATGTAATTTTCTATGGTGCCATAATGTGTTTTGCTTTTCTCTACATCCAAAGTAAGCTTTTCTATTTTTGCTGTTAATTCAGTGCTACTATTTGACGAAACTGTGTTTAATAGCCGTAGAGCAGGCTATAATTTACCTCAACGCAATCAGTCTTCAAAAGAATCAATTATGTGTTCACTTGATTGCTTTGGCTGCGTCTGTTTGTCTGTGAAAAAATCGATTAATTGATTTGGAATATAGGGTTTCCCGTGCTTTCTTGTAAATGTAAAGCGGTTTATATCCAAATTTAACAGTAGAATGACTTGGTCCTTGGACAGGTTAAAATACTTAGTCATTTAGACTAAGCCTATATAGATGGTAAATCGGAAGACTTTTCTTTGCTCCATATTGTTTCTGTTTTGCCGGATTTGGAATAAGTGAAAACAAAAAAAAAGAAAATAAAATTGCAAATAGACATACGAAATAGACATAGAGCAAAGAAAAGTCTCCCGTAAAATAAGTAGGCTATAAAGTCTTCGATAAAGCATTAAAAGTACTTTAAAAAGCGCAGTGCCGCCAGGGACTTTTAACAAACGGCAATTCTTCAAACTTTTAGCACCAGCTACAACTTGAAATGCTAAGATGCTCATTTTTCAAAACTTTCTGCGAGTATAAAGCAGGAAATTTAATTAAACCTACAGATAAGCCGTTTAGATAATGAAATGGCCCCATCTTGTAGCTGGTACCTTTCTGATTATAAAATTATCACTAACCCTTTCCTTTGCGACAATTTTGAATCAAATTAACGCTGCAAAAAGTTATGTCCTTAAATCGCTGTATAAGATTTCTGTATATTAAAGTATTTCTAAAAGGACATTTATTATTGTTTATGTATGTTTTGTAGATATATTCAATAAGCAAAATTTGGTATTTAATTTAATGTTATAATTTTAAGGAGAAAAACTGTAAAAATAAAAGTTTAAACTATGTACTGAAATTAGTCCTTTAACTTAATCCCTTGAGTTGAGATTGAGCCTACATTCATTCATTCAAAAATTTAACAGCTAGGCTCTTGTCGGTGGACCTTTTTCCATTCTTCTAGGGAAGAATATGTAAATGGAAATGATAGGTCGTTTACAAGTTCCTTATTTTTTGATATGACACGACGCTTGCTATGTCCTTCATTTGAGTCTACGTGTGACAATTATTTTATACTATATCATTATTCTAGAGTTTATTATTCACCATTTAAAAAGGTTTATTTTTATTTTATTAACCTATATTGTCCCACTGCTGGGCAAAGTTAAATAAATAAAAAAAGTTTTAATTACAAAAATAAATCAGAAGTACTCTCACAGTATTCAAATTATCTTCCTGTAGTAACAAGATTAATGCGTAAGTAGATAGCTAGAAGACGAAGCAATAACTTTATTTCAAGGACGGAATGTTTGCCGTAAACAAGTTGGTGCCGTCCCGGAAAGCCTTGCTACGATAGTCTAGTCCAATCACATAAATATATGCCAATGTGTAGAACGCTTTTACAAATTACATTTCAAGAATTATAGTCTAAGAATGTCCTCTGCTACAAAAACAATATGTTTTTTAATGTTCAGTAGGTCCGTGCATGCTAATGGATATATTCAGGTACGCCATAACATCGTGACATTGCTTTACTACAGATGCTATAACAAAGCCTTTGATGTTTAACCACAGGAAAATAATGATACTTAGTTTTTTTTGTCCCGTGTCATAGTCCAGTCCCGTGTTTTACAAAAATTGACATTTGGCAGATTCACATCACTAGTAGTGCTATATTTGAAAAGTGTGACTCACGCAAAATTGACGAGTCAAATAATTTTTGTCAAATTATAAAATGATTTTCGTTCGATATCCAAAGTTTTTGTTCGATATCGAACGATATTCATTCGACATATATGTCATATATTTCAAAAATAGGGCTCCAGTTTTGCTATATCCTCATTTGTTAAATTGTTTGTTAATTACTCATAAATATAGATAGATAGATAGATAGATAGCAGTTTATTTCAATTGCTACACACACCAATTTACAAAAACAAGAAGAAAGGTACAAATCTTAATATTACAAATATTTAGTTACAATGTAATGGTAATGGTGTGCTACAGCAACGCAAAAAGGCCTTAACTCAGTGACACATTTTGCGCTAAGTATTATAGCACAAAACCACTGATTTTTAGTTTTTTGCCTTTTTGAGATACAAACACGTTAGTAAAATATACTTCGACTACTCATACCGGTGAAAGCTTATGAGTGATGTTTGATGAAACATGTGTAAACCAGTTTAACAAAATGTCTGAGTTCCCCCAATCATATCGAAATACGTGCGAGGAGATTTCGCTATAGGTATCGTGCTGGAATACCATTTAATTGTTGCTGGAGAATAACAAGTCTTAATTTACTTTTAAAAGAATGTATAGAACCAAGCTTTCTAATCGGTGGTGGTATATTATTCCAGCACTTTGTTGCCTGATAGCGAAAACTCCCTCTAAAAGCAACAGTTCTGTGTGGCGGTATTTTTAACACCGGGTGGACGGCTCTGCATCGCCTATTCCCTGCATCAAAGAATCTTAACTTCGCGTACAAATAGTCAGGCTTGTGAAACTTTATCACACCAAACAATAAAGTGGCCAAGTGCATCTGCCTTCGCGATCGCATACTTAACATGGAAGCAGCATTCAAAAAGGGAGAAATATTACTTCTTGGTGGAATGTTGAAGCAGTATCGAGCACAAGCATTCTGGATTCTCTGAATAAGACGCTGCGTTCTGCACAATAAGCAATATAAAAACTTATTTCATTACGTGGTGTGTATTTCGCCGGTAAATATAAGCACAGTACTTAAGTTATTTCTGGCAATCTATAAATCGAACTGTTTCATTATGAATGTTAATGTCCAGTTAGAAATGGTAACTCAGCGGAATGCGATCAAAATCTGCTGTTTTGCTCCTGACATGGCTGGCCCCGGGCGATTAATGTTTGTCAAGGATATTGTAATAAATGCTGGAAGTGTTATTCCTTATATTAACGAGAAGAAACAAAAATACAAATCTACAATTAAGTGCAAAATACTACAAGGGTATTCATCTATTACGTAATAGAAATTTCTTACGGTATATCCTAGTATTAGTGAGAATTCATTCATTCATTATATCCTCGAGAGAATGTGATTAATAGAAAAACATATTTTTTATTTACATATCTATGAGTAGTTCATGCACGAAATAAACCATAATAAGTAGTCATAATATCCTTTACGAGATACATAGAATATAAAATAAGTAAAATGATACTTTTCATTTAACTAAAGCTTTTCTGCTAATCAATTTAAAATCATAGCATCTTATCCAGTTTCTAAAGACTACAATGAATACAAATATTATTTGGTTGTATGTTACCGAAAACTATCTTGCCTAGAAGTTAAAACAGTCTATTAGTAAGTAAAAAAAAACTTGTTTAACACATTAGATGCCACGTTAATTTGACCAATATTTACTGTTCAAGCCATTTCACATATACATAGTAGACGATTTCATAGATATGTACACAAAATATTTTTTTGTTTTGAAAGGTACTTTTCGAAAAATACGGTTTTTTTTAAATGCGGTCACCGGTGGGCGCCGTGGCCCATAGATTGTAAATTCATTGCAATAGGCCACGCGGATCACAGTGCCGGTCATCTGTCTCTTTCGCACCTATTCGCTTAGCTCACAGACGCGCGGGCGCCCGGGCGCCGGGGCGAGTGCAGTGTCCTTGAACTTCCGCCTAAGTTTGGCATAATTATTACAGTGTGACGGATTGTTTTTGTGTTATTGTTTACGTTTAGTGTTTTTCGATCATGGAATTCGAGGACTTTGAACTGTCACAAGACGATATTTCATATTTGGATAATTTGGAATCGCAAGTAGTAAAAAGTTTCGTCGATGTGCAACCTACAAATGAATTTTCATGTATCGGCGAGTCAGAATTAGTACCTTGCGGCTCGCATTCTCTCAGTGACAGTGATGATGAATGTTTACACCCAGTACGCAGTAAGAAACGTCGACGTATCTTGTCTGAGAGTGAAGATGAAGCGATTCTGCCGTCTCCCTGCGGTTCTGCGCCAGATACGTGCAATTGGCAATCGCCGTCTGGCAACCAGCCTACCATAATACCTTTTACAGAAGTACCAGGTTTGACACCTTATAGTCTTCGTAACCGCTTAGTATCTGCTGCGCCTAAAGATTTTTACGAGCTCATGGTACCAGACGATATTTTTGAATACATATCCGAAGAAACAAATAGATTTGCCCAACAGCTTATGTCAAAACGATCGCAGAGAAGAACGTCCCGATTAGCGAAATGGACAGTCACTAACAAAAGTGAGATCAAATCTTTCTTTGGGCTTATTTTGTATATGGGCCTGGTAAAACTCCCAAAAATTAGTGACTATTGGTCAAATGACAAGATGTTTGGTCAAGATTATGCGAAGAAAATAATGAGCCGTAATCGATTTGAGCTGCTGCTGCGTATGCTGCATTTTTCAGATAATAGTCAAGCAACCGCAAATGACCGTTTGTATAAAATTAGGCGACTTATTGACGACTTGAACCAGAATTTCAAAGCATTTTTTACGCCCAACATTTCATTATGTGTTGACGAAAGCATGATACCGTTTCGAGGCAGAATTATTTTCCGTCAATACCTCAAACAAAAGAGACACAAATATGGCATAAAAGTTTTCAAATTATGTACCGTTCCAGGATATACATGCAAGTTAGAAGTATATGCTGGTAAACACTGTGATACAAGTAACACAACCCCGACGAATGTTGTTATGGGGCTCTGTCGACACTTATTCAAAAAAGGCCACATTCTCTACACAGACAATTGGTATACAAGTGTTGACCTGGCTGAAAAGTTACTAGATGAAGACATGCATCTAGTGGGAACATTACGAAAAAATAGAAGAAGGTTGCCCAAAAATGTAATGAATGCTAAATTGAAAAGGGGAGAATATGTTGCAGCAGAAAATGAAAAAGGAATCACCGTCATGAAATGGCGTGACAAGCGTGAAGTGTCCCTATTGTCAACCAAACATACGGCGAAATTTGTCAACACAACAAACAAAAGGGGTCAGTCCACTAGTAAGCCACAGATTGTTGTAGATTACAACACAGCCAAAGCCGCCGTTGATCTGTCCGACCAAATGACTGCATACTCTTCACCACTTCGAAAGACGGTAAAATGGTACCGGAAACTGGCTTGTGAATTATTGCTCAATACGGCGATGGTAAACGCAATGGTTCTGTACAAAATGACAACCAAAAAAAATATTTCAGTTGTTCAATTCCGAAAAGAAATTGTGAAACATTTCGTCGAAACCGAAACGGGAAGCGAAGCTCTCGTTGCAATTTCCCGCCCAAGACGTCTAAAGCACGAGCTGAAAACCAAAGATGGGCCAGCCCGCATAACACGTAGGTGGTGTCAAGGTTGTTATAAAGCCAATACGCAAAATTTGGGCAGGAAGATTGCAAAAAATAAAACAAAAAAAGTAACCACTTTTTGTCCTGACTGTCCTTTGAAGCCACATTATTGCTTGATGTGTTTCAACAAGAAACATCGCTACTTGTAGTTATTGCACTGATTTATTATTATTATTTTGTTACACGTATTTCGATTATAATGCATAGAAAAGAATATTGTATGTTAAATTTTTTTGTTCATTTCCAAAAAAAAATGTTAGAAGATTACATTTTTTATTTCATTATTTTCAGTTAATTTTATAAGAGAATAAAGACTTTAATTAAAAGTATGATTATTTGACATTTTTGGTTTCTTATTTAATATAATTATAATAATAAATGTGACATACAAAAAAAACCAAAATTTTTCTTCTACTCACCATATTTTTGAACATAACTCAAAAACTTAGAAAAATAACTCGGAACCAAGCAGTAAGCAATGTTCCTGGGCGCCGCGCGGGTCATATTGCGTGTAAAAACGCAGTATACGCGTGACCGGCGACGCTTAGCGAACGTCCAAACATTGGTCTACCTTGCCGGTCACCGGTGACCCCCATGGCCTCATTGAAATCACATAGTGCCGGTCACCGGTGACCCCCATGGCATCTAATGTGTTAAAGGTTATCTAATCTCACGAGAACATGATAAAGTAACGTTTTGTGTGATGACAGTCAAATTTGTGGAGTTTACACACTTGTAGCGTGTGTAAAACTATAATTTCAACATAATATGCGTAACATACATGTAATTATATATAGGATAGTATAGAAGCAGATAAATAAGTGTAACCTTTTTCGATATTGGTCTGAAAAGCCATTTCCAGTATTGGCACAAATTAAGGTAGTATCTCTAATGTTCTTACGGAATATCGCCTCTGTATATCGTTACGTCATTAGACCCTTTCTTGCTTGCTATATGGCTACTCTGGCCAGCGGCAATTTCAGTGGTTTTATCTACGCATTTATTAGGTACAATAACGTAATGTGATATTATTTCAATGAATTATATAAATTTAAGTTTATATAATTATATAAATTTATTTATTTATTTAATCTTTATTGCACTTCATACAAAAAAATACAAAAGGGATTAATGCCTTAAGGCATTCTCTGCCAGTCAAACCTTAGGACCAAAAAGAGAAGGAAATAAAGGGTGGTGCCATAAAAAAAAACAAACTAATTACTTAGATAAACTACTTAAATGAAGCTAAACCATTCTGGATTTGCAAACTAAATAATAATTTAAGTATTTTAAGCTTTGAACTATTTGCAGGAAAATAAATCCCAGTTGATTTTCAGTCAGTCAGTCAGTTTAGAAATAAGTAGTCATATTTACAGTTTCAGGTAGCTACAAATTCTATGCTCTGCTACATGGAGTCAATTTAAAGAGGTTAGAACCAAATTCACTTGGGAGTTTGAGAAAATGAGAGCAAAGAATTTAAAAGGTTATTCGATATTGTTGCCAAAGGATCTCGATAGAAGCAAGTCTCTTTTATCTGACTTCTAAGGTATTTCACCCATGACCCAATCTGAATCAAGCGACCAGGCTGCTATGCAACCCGCGTCGTCTAAGCGTATGTCTTTCATGAGACTGTTTTGCACAAGACGCTATCAGAATGCGACTACATTTGTTTGTTACCCGACTACATCGAAGCCATATGAAGGGTTATGATTTTAGTTAGTATGGATGCATTAAAGCATTCGAGACTCGAGTCTCATTTGCATGGGACCGGCGGCGGCGTGCGTATGATACGCACGTCAGACGCGTGGGTCGAGTCATGTGGTACTCTTTACTGGTAGCAAGTGGTAGGAAAAGCGTAGGATACACGAGTCGCTGGCAAATAGCTTCGTGGGCGAATTACCTTATTTAAGGAGTATACTTCTTAGGGTGAGCTTTTAAGAAGATTTGTGTTTCTTAAAAGCTGATTCAGTGGAATCTGTCCCTAGCTCACATCGCCAAGTATATATCAGATTTTACAATTACAAAAGTAGGGGAATTCCATTTAATTCTCAACTGTTAGGTTTGCATTTGATCTGTGGTCGCGGCGCGGCGTAGCGTGGCGTGGCAATCAGTCGCCACTAATGTCCCGACCTCCGAAGTTAACGTCCACTCATAAATCAGGGTGGCCTCGACCATTGCTCTCTATCCATGCGACCGGATTATATCCTTTTCAGATACCATATCTAGATATAGATAAGATGCTACGAGTATATATGGTTATTTGTCACATGAATACCCGTATTTGGATATTACTTTCAACTATTTTATCTTTCTGCAGCAATTTACTATATGAAAAAATACTCGACATAACCAGACTTGTAATCTGACTTTTTAAACATAAAATTTTGTTCCTAGGTACAGATGGTCGAAAAATTTTTTTCTCGGTTTTCACTATTTTTCTTTTATTGAAAGCGATTTAGTTTCATGCATTAAACAGCAATTAACATTAGGTTGGTGCACGGAGTATTTACTAAGAGGAGATGCCGTTTGAAATGGCGCAGTGATGTGATCATTGGCTCCTCGCCGCTCACAAAAGTGGGCGGAGCTTGGCACTACTCGTTTAAAAACGTACCGAGAAACAGATCGCGAGCTCCTAAGTGCATCACAACTTTCCACGGCTTTTTTACAAATTTAGAATTGAATAATTGGTTTCTGTTAAATAAGATATATTTACGGCTCTTAAAGTTTTAATATTTAAAACGTTCATAATTTATGAAATATCGCCATGTTTTTAAGATTGGAACTTCGACGTACTAGTGACATCTATTGACAAGTACTTAATAAGTTGTAAATAACGTAGTACTGCTACTTTCCGTAAGATGGATATCATTTAGTTGGAGCCACGGCCGAAACCAAGCACCCCGCACGTCTGCCTTCCGCCCCGTGTAGCCTCACAAATACTTTCTTACTAAACGCTTATTACGGGATCTCCTCTTTGTAATTGCTCCGTGGGCTGGTGTTTTAAAAATTTCCTAAACTTGTTTGCCAACTGCTGACTTATTCAGTACGTAAAACAATATGAAGGAGTGTTTTTATTTAAACACCACACATTGAGGTATTGAGTAGAGAGATCTTCCTTCATGTTTGAAAAAGGAGGTCCTCACAACATACCCCTACATGGGACCCCTTCTATTCTCATACCTTTAATGTTATTTAAATTGAGATATCATGTAACAAACCTACTCCAAACTGCTTTTACAAGTGATGATAATTGATGATATCGTACATACTTTTCGACATTCAATACAAGTGAAACCGCGGCCACAGCGAACATCTACATGAAGTAGTTATATGGCTTGAAATGTATCTTCTATACTCATAAGACAGTATAACGCTATATCTTACCTTATAGCGTTAAACTATCTTATCTTTTATTATCTTACCTTTCATTATGTAGGTACTAGAAAGAAGTGGTCCATAATTTATGAGTTCGGGAAATGAAAATGTCTTCGCAGCTCGTTATGACGTTACATACATGCTTACAGCTTCTACATCATTTAGGATTCCTAACTATTATGGCATAAATGGACCCTTTTTACTAATAGAAGAATAGAATAGTTTATTTATTAAAACATGATTGGTAAGTCTAAAAGAAAATTGATGATATTTGAAGCTTTCCTAGCATAGTTACTTGATTACTTATTCTTCGATTGGTGGGGGATTCTACCAAAAATAGCATTATACTTCGAGGCTTCGTCTTTCGTATTAGTAAAACACATGTAGTAACGTATTTATAGTGATCGCCGTTCACAATTTTGAGAAATCTATAGAGGGTAGAAAAATATTTTAATTTTGATGGTAGGCAGGATGACGTCTATCCCACCCGCTGGCCGTTGCTTCATTCGTGTTTTTTGTGCTCCGCCGTTCTACACGTGTTATTAATTTCTAACAAGTTTTAAGCGAAAATGCCGAAGCGGAAGTGCGATGTAGACTCCGATGATGAAATTTACAGGGAGTTAAAACGAATTAAGAAAAAACTTCGTCGTCGCGCACGTCGTAAACACCGAAGTTCCAGTTCCAGTAAGGAGTATTCTTCTCCGCGATCATACATTGAAGGTTAGTTCTTTGCATTACTATCTTTAGAAAAATCACAGACAGTACTAGGCAAACCCGATGGACTGTCTTTAACGTTTGGTTATTAATATAAAATACCAACTTGCCGTTGAGCTATAAAACAAATAGAACTCGGACAGTACGTGGAAAACCCGAGGGACTGTCTCCTCTATTTATGCAGCTCCTATAGCAAAGCAATAACTTGCTTATTCCAGATCGAGATTAAGACCTTGCCTGGTTGAACGATAAGGATTACACACAATTACCACAGATAAACTCTGTGGTAATTGATACACGAGCGGTTGAACCGCCCGCCACGCTGACGCCGCCGCAGACCATCGAGATTGCGGCCGAAACACCCGTGCCAGAGGCCGTGGCGGTAACAGACACACCCGGACCCTCAACATCCGCCCAACCAGAACTTGACGGTATCGCTCTTGAAATATTGGGCGCGGACCCGAGCATTGAAATCAAATATGGAAAAGACATAAATAAGGACCTAGCTATACGTTTTGAACATACCGTAGTGATGGGCTTGTCGAAGGAGACACGCAAAGACCTAGTCACCAAGTATTTGACACCTGCAAACTGTACCCTCATTGACCCACCAATGCTGAACGCGGAGATAAAAGCCGCGTCGTCGGAACTGGTTACCAAGCGTGGCAATCGAGTTTAAACAAAAGCAACTCGCGGCCGCCATATCCTGCCTCGGCGAGGCAATATCACGCCTTCTTGCTAGCAAGGATAGAGATTCGGAATTGCTCAAGTTACTAATGGACGCAAGTCGCATCGTATGCGACTGCCAGCACACGGATTCTAACACAAGACGTAATTTTATGCTGTCTACACTTAAAAATGACATTAGAATCCAGTTACAGAATACCAAAATTGATAAATTCCTATTTGGGGATAACTTACAAGAAACTATAAAAACAGCCAAAGTTATAAATAAATCAGGCATTGAGTTAAAATCCAGCGCTGGCACGTCCAAAACACCTCCAGCTCAAGCTGGAAAATCGTCACAAGCAGGTCGAAACAAAAATAACCATTTAAACATATTCATCGTTGGGCTTTCGTACGAACAACACATATGTCAACTTTTTATCAATAAGTTTAAACATACCCTCAAGTTTCAAGATGCATAAATGTGATAAGTGCAATAAGAATATTACCAAAAGATCTCCTGGGGTGGAGTGTAGCAAGTGTGAAAAGCATGTGCATGTCGTCATGGAGTGCTCTGGATTGACCACAAAGCAGCGGAACGCTCTGCGCGCGAATAGCAATTTGGAATGGTCTTGTGAGGAATGCCAGCAATTGTCACCTAGGCGAAGCTCTTTCTTTGTTCCGGAGGATGTCGAAGAAGAGGAAGAATACACCCATCGGGTACTCGGTACGTCTAAAAGTAATCAAGATATCCACATTGATACTAAAAAGTTACTAAAAGACATCTATTTAGAAATGGAGAAAGCTCTGTCAAAAGAGATGGCCAAAGTCCATCAATCTTTACAATTTCATACTGATAAGGTCGATGAAATGCTAGTGAATATGGAAGCATTCAAACAGACTGTACAAGACCTCCGTAAGAAAAATACAGAGCTTATCAATAAAAACAATCAGCTTACAGTAAGAGTTGGTGCATTGGAGCAACGTATCCAGGACATGGAGCAAAAACATTTACTAAAGAATATTGAGATAGCTAATGTTTCGTATCAAGACAAGGAATCCGTTGAGAAGATCGTCGAAAAAATTGCTCTGAAACTGAAGGTGCCAGTTGAGGATGTCGTAGTCTGTAAGCGCTCTGCGGGTAAAAATGAGCGATCTGCTTTAATACATGTCAAGCTGAATAGCGAAACCTCACAAGAACAATGGTTAGAAAAGGCTAAGGTGTCAAAAATATATCCGGCGGATATCATAAGCGGATCAACTAACTCGTCTAACAGCGCACACATTCAGATACGTGAGGCATTAACACCTTTCAACAAAAAACTACTGTGGGAGGCCAAGCAGAAACTTAAGGACACGTTCAGGTTCATATGGTGCAAGAAGGGAGTTATCAGAGTGAGGAAAGACGACAAAGCTGCCAGTGTCATCATCCGCACAAAGGAAGACATCGATAAATTTAGTGTATAGTTAGTTTCAGGCGTTCATAAACTGATATAATTGTTCAAATACTAATATGGATAGGTTGTTTATTGACACTGATATTACTGAATTTAACGACTGTGCAAATTTAAATGAATTCCTTACTTACATACCCGACAACTCAATTAACTTGTTATGCATGCATATAAACATTAGATCACTAATAAAAAACTTTAATGCATTGGAACATTACGTTCAGACGAGTAAAATTTGTTTAGATGTAGTTGTGTTGACTGAAGTTAATATTTCAGATTCCATTAGTTGTCTATATAACCTGGATGGCTATAACATGTTTACTAATCTAAGGAAAAGTAGAAAAGGTGGTGGTGTTATAATGTATGTTAACAACAAATACAATTTCTCATCAATAAACGTTGTTACGCAACACTGTGAATGTCTATTACTAAAAATTTGCACCCCTAAGAAATATTCATTTTATGTATGTGGAGTTTATCGGCCCCCAGATACTAGTATGCACCTGTTTGTTAGCGAACTTTGCAACGTTATTAATACAGTTGAACCGCAATCAGATTTCTTGATGATTGGCGATATTAACATAGATTTGAAAAAAAATACACCTATAACACATAAATATAGCAGCATGTTGCACAACTTAGGACTTGAATGCGGGATCTTAGATTATACGTGTATTGAAATAAGTAAAAATAAAGTGACAAAAAGCTGTATCGATCACATATTCATGAGATCACGCAATCAAGAACTTTACAGCGCAGCGCTCGGAACCGTACTGGCAGACCATCGCGCGATTGTCCTTGCATGCAATTATTACATTAAAAATAAAATAGTAAGCTGTAAAAAAGATCCAAAACAGTTATGGGGAGTGTTAAATTTAATAACTGGGAGAATAAAACAAACTGTTGATGAAGTAATTGCTACTGCGTTTGGAAACCAGGGCATTACGAATGAAGTTATAGCTAATAGGTTTGCGAGTAAGTTCAAAGAAAGTGTCATTAATATAGTACCGCAATGCCAACGTAACTTGTTGGATAGTAAAGGTTACTCAACTGCATGTGATGTCACTATGAGATATCAAAAAGCTACTCCTATTAGTTTAGAAAAAACTTTTAAAACTTTGAATCCCAACAAAGGACCCGGACTAGATAAAATAAGACCTTTAGACATCATCAAAATATTTCACAAGGTCGCCCCTTTACTGGCAAGATTCATTAATTTGACTATAGAGACTGGCCAATACCCGACGGAATTAAAAACTGGTTTAGTAAGACCTATACATAAGAAAGGTAGCAAATCCAACTACGACAATTTTAGACCAGTCACCATACTATCGATAATTGACAAAATTACTGAAAAACATGTATCACAGCAAGTGTACTCTTTTTTTAAAGATAACAATATATTGAATGACACACAGTTTGGATTCCAATCGGGGAAGAATACTACACAATTATTATCCCAATTCACGGACACTATATATGACCATCTAAATCAGTGATTCCCAAAGTGGTCCAGGTGGACCCCCAGGGGTCCACGGAAGACTTGCTGGGGGTCTACGTAGGCGTGAACAAAAAATGGGGGTCCATAAGATGTTAATGGGGGTCCACGAAAATTTATCTGCTTTTGATAGTAAAGAGCAAAAATGTAAGCATAGTTTTTATAAGGGCCTACCTACATTGTTTTAAGTACCTATCTAAGCAGATAATATTTTAATAAGGCAAGCGACTGTTACTTGTCCAAACTTGTGTATTCGATATTACGTACAATTTCGTGTACAGACTTGCAAAGCGCTATCCGCCCGACAATGCTTAATGCTTGTTCAGACATGAACTTGATCAACACTATAAATACTTGATGCCAAAGGCAACCAAACGCATTCATTTGTTTCCGGAATTTCGAAAACAAGGCGGAATTTGGAAAAAAGTTGTGAGAAAATTTATATCTGTGTTTGCTAGTGCCGGAGAAAAGTAAGTAACCTACCTTTTTTTGTTATAGTACTTAAGTATTTTGTTTACGTGTACTAGTCGGTTGATCACAACGGCCTGTATAGATAGGTAACTTAGTAACTTACAGATATTTTAATTGTCCTCTTTCGATTTGAAGACAAACACAGCACGTTTTATTCAATTGTTTTTTCACGAGAGAAGCACTGCCTCTCTAAAAAGGCCGAATAAGCAATATTGCAGAGCAATTAATTTTGTAATTTTTCTTGCAAATAACTACTAATTTTATAAAACAGTAATTTCATAATCATGTTAAATTGATTTTGAAGTAACTATTTTATCAAAACTATTCCTTTTCGGAAAGAGCGAGCGGTGCGCGGGCGACGGGAAAAGGGCGGGGCTTGAACTTCGATGCCTGTTTGTCACGTTTTAACAATGAAGCCGCAGACAAAAAATACGCAAATACACGGAGCGCGTGAACTCATTGATTTAATAAAATGTTAGTTATCGTTTTTATGGACAATTTTGGGATTTCGACGTTTATTTTTTCCTACACAAATATGATCAGTATTCGATACTGAGTACACTAATTTTTATTTATACTATTAAAAATTAGTGGTAAATTATGTACTTTAAAATTGATACCGTTTTGTGAAAACGTTTGTATTTGTCTCAGCGGTTTATTAGTTGGTCCCTTTACAAGCCGTAATTCTATTTCCGCGTGCTGACAAAGGCTGCGGTGTGATACCTATATTCAGAAAAAAACTTGGTTACTAAAACATTTTTTTTACAGGTAAGGTAACTGACACGAAACATGGCTACAGCAAAGAAAAAATGTCGACAATATAGTGTCGATTATTTGAAATATGGTTTTGTTCCATCAGAGGCAGACAAACAATTGCCCATGTGCCTATTATGCAACAAAGTTTTGAGCAATGACTCTATGAAACCATCAAAGCTCGAAGATCATCTAAAAAGGTGTCATACTGATAAAATAGGTAAAGATTTAAAATATTTTCAAACATTGAAAGAAAAATATGGAAAGAGACCCACCATGCACAGTATGTTCGCTTCAACATCTCAAAGTAACGATGATGGCTTGCGGGCATCTTACAATATCTCATTACTTATAGCAAAATCTGGAAAACCGCACACTATCGGTGAACAATTAATTTTACCCGCTGTTGAAGAGGTTTTAAAAACTGTTTTGCACAAATCTCCATTTGACGTACTAAAAAGAATTCCATTAAGTAACAATACTGTACAAAGACGCATTGATGAAATGAGCTCTGATATCGAAAGCTTTTTGTGCAATCATCTGCAAAAAACTCATTTTTCTATACAACTGGACGAGTCAACGTTACCCAGTAATGAAGCATTACTATTGGCATATGTCCGATTTATTGTTGAGGAAGAAATTCACGAAGAATTGCTATTTGCCAGAACTTTGGAGACTGACACTAAAGGCGAATCAATATTTAATGTCCTGAGTAATTTTTTTACGGAAAAATCGATCCCATTTACAAACATTATTTCAGTGGCAACAGACGGAGCTCCTGCAATGGTCGGGCGATATCGTGGGTTTATAAGTCATCTCAAAAGAATTATACCAGGACTTACAGCTATTCATTGCGTAATCCACCGACAACATCTTGTGGCAAAACATTTAAGTGACAGGTTGAACCAATCTCTTCATTTTGTAATAAAAGCTGTCAACAAAATCAGAAGCAATGCATTGAATACACGTTTATTTGCTCAATTGTGCGACGAAAATGATGAAGACTTCCAACGACTGCTCTTACATACTGAAGTACGCTGGTTGTCGAAAGGTGCATGCTTAACGAGATTTTACTCTGTTTTCGATTCCATATTAGAGTTCTTAGAAAGTAGAGATCCAGATTTAAAAGAAAACTTGATCAAATTCAAAGCAGACATTGCGTATTTGACAGATTTGTTTAAAAAATTTAATGATATTAACTTGCAGTTACAAGGGGACAGCCTGAATTTAATAAAAACAAAGGGGATAATTTCGGCTTTTCTTGGGAAATTGAAATTTATGAAGCAAAACATTAGTCGGCGCGAATTCTCTCAATTTCCAAACTTGTCGCAGGTAGAATGTATTGATGAGGATATCCATACCTACAGTCAACATTTAAGTGCCCTGCATGATGACTTCAAAACCAGGTTTGAAGATATACTGACGATGGATATACCACCATGGATAATAAATCCATTTGATGAAACGGAAGTGGCCAATGTTGTATTACAAGAGGAGCTGCTCGAGCTAAGCACTAATGAGGAGCTGAAGGTGAAATTTAGAAAAGGCTACCCAACATTTTGGCTGCAAGCAGAAATACCCGAAAAATATCCTGGACTGTGGGAAATCGCAAGGAAATTTTTAATAGCTTTTCCCTCGTCATATCTTGTCGAAAGGAGTTTTAGTGCCGTTACAAACCTCTTAACAAAAAAAAAGGAGCAAATTAAACATCACAGAGCGGGGGGATTTGCGGTTATTGCTCACAAAAATAAAGCCAAACATTGATCGTTTGCTGACACTCCATCAGATACATCCTTCCCATTAATTAAAATTATGACCTGAACCTATATTACCTTAATATTTTTTTCTTGTAATTCTATTCTTTTAATAAATAAAGTGATATAAAATGTACCATTTTTCGTTTTTATTTTACATATCGAAATATAGGGACAGAACTCAGAAGTGACACAATTTTTATTTTTTGGCGACTTTAAGAATGTGGTAGAAATGTAGCAGCAGGGGGTCCACCGAAACCAGTAAAATTTTGAAAGTGGTCCACGAGAAAAATAAGTTTGGGAACTACTGATCTAAATAATAAAATGCAGGTACTTGTATTATATATAGACAATAGTAAAGCATTTGACACTTTGCGTCATGATACTTTATTGGACAGACTGCAGGATAGTGGAATCAGGGGAAATGTTTGGAAATGGTGCCAGGATTATCTCTCTGATAGGTCGTATCGCGTAAAGGTACAGGAAGCGTTAAGTGATCCAGTACCTGTCACACGGGGAACGGCTCAAGGTTCGGTTATCGGTCCATTACATTACATAACTTATGTTAACTCACTGACAAACGTGATTGGTAATTCTAAAATTTATCAGTTTGCGGATGACACATGCTTGATTATAGCTGACAAGGACGTGAAATCTGCCTTGGAACGCCTTCAGATCGATTTTGATTGTCTGTTAAAATGGTCCCATGACTCTGGCTTGGTAATTAATGGTCAAAAAACAAAACTAATGCATATAACATCGAGTCATAACAAACAAACCGCTGATCTTAAACTCATTGCGCATAGTCACGTATGTCTGCATGCTGGAAACAGTAATACGGTGTGTGACTGTGCACATATTGAAGTAGTGAGAAAACAGACATACTTAGGTCTGATTATTGATGACAAATTAAAATGGACTGATCATATTGATTACGTTTGTGGCAAATTAAGAGCAATTCTAGCAAAATTTTTCCTAATAAAAAATAAAATTCCGTCTTATACTGCTCTAGCACTTTATAAGGCCTTAGGGGAGTCGTTAATTTCATATGGGTTAAGCAGTTATGGTCGTACTTTCGAATCTCATCTAAAACGGATATACGAATTGCAAATTCGTATAATTAAATGTATAATGCCTTCTAAAATTAAGGATAGATTTAAAGATGATAACGATGGTTTGTTCTATCACTGCGGAATCATGACAGTACATGATAAAATAAAATTTCTTTTACTAATAGAACAATTTCATAATAAATCATTACCAATAACAGTCTTTGCAAAAAGTGCACCTCATAGGATTGCGACTAGGAATAGATTAAATTTAAAACTTCATCTACCCCGTTACACTAACTCATATGGAAAAAATAGACTAGCCTACAAAATACCATTTTTATTAAATCAGTTACCAAATAATTTAAAAAACGAACTAACAGAAAAGAATATTAAAACGAAACTCAAACATTATTTCATTAATAAATTAAATACATATAAATAAAGGTAATTTACTTACGTAAATTATATGTTAAAATGGCACATCCTGTATTGAAACGCATCTGCTTGGTCACCTATTGTCAACTAACTACTTACTAACCGGTTCCGACTGAGAAGCGCATGGTGGCGAGTCGAGTGTTGGCGATACAATTCATCGATGTATTTATTCAATGATCTAAGCGTTAATTTGTTAAGTCTATAAATGTATATGTGTTGTTGTAATCTCCCACATAGAATGAGATGAATATTCAGTGCCGGGAAAAACTTAATTTAAGTTTGTAGTGTACTGTAACGTTTATATAAGATGTTTGTTTTTATTATAAAATAAATAAATAAATAAATAAACTGGAAGGGTCCGCTTCCGGGTCGCAGGGCGACGGGAGCTCCGAGGACGAGGGAACCTGCAGCAGAGACGAGCACCTCATCGAGCTCGCGAGCGCACACGGCGACACAGCGCCAGCGCGGCTCCTACAGGCCGTCGCGGACTCGGCAAGAGACCTACCGCCGCTAGACCCGGTAAGGTACGCCGGAAGGCTCACCCATTTCCACTCGCAATGGTCTTTAATTACGTCTGATCCCACGGTAATATCATATATTGAAGGGTATAAAATACCGTTTTCATCAATGATTAAACAGATAAATCCCCCTAAAGGGAGAATTTTTTCCGACACCGATAAGGTCCACTATCGGGAGTCAATACATGACTTACTTAATATAGGTGCTATTTCTAAATGTAAACCCTTAAAAGACCAATTTTTATCTCCAATTTTCTTAATCCCTAAGCCGAACGGTAAAATGAGATTTATTCTCAACTTAAAATCGCTGAACAAATTTATTATTACAAAACATTTCAAACTAGAAGATTTGAGAACTACCTTAAAATTAAATTAAACTATTTTAATACGGTTTTATCGCGTTTATTACTTATTTATTTACACCTGACATCCTAATTTCAATAGAGAGGATGGATGGCAGGTACCGCCAGCTTGGGACCCAGTCATTAACTTAATAAAATCGCAAACTCGGAAGCAGACTGCAAGACCCTTAGATACTGTGAGCCAATACTGCGTGAATCGGAATAGTTCCCAATAAAAATTTCAGGCGGTAGTTTTGTAATCTTATGACATCAAAGACAAATGTTAACTTAGTCTGCCTGCGACCATGAACGCTGTAAAGTGTTTGAAACGTCAGGTGTAAATAAATAAGTAATAAACGCGATAAAACCGTATTAAAATAGTTTAATTTAATGAATAACAATCGCGAAAACATAAGAAAACATTACCTTAAAATTAATTTCTAAAGATTGTTTAATGTGTTGTGTTGATTTACAAAACGCCTATTTTTTTATAAACATTCATCCTGAACACCGAAAGTATTTACGATTTGAATTTGAAGGCGATTTATTTGAGTTTAACGTTTTACCGTTCGGGTTAAATACAGCACCGTATGTCTTCACTAAACTGATGAAACCAGTGGTGAAATTATTAAGATCAATAGGGCATCTATCTACCTTATATATAGATGATTTCCACCTTATTGGTAGTGATTATAACAGTTGTATACATAATTTACGCGATACCCAGAAGTTATTAACAGCATTGGGTTTCATAATAAATATAGAAAAAAGCCAGCTGATTCCAGCCATTACATGTAAATTCTCGGGATTTATCATTGACTCAAAAAATCTCCAAGTCAGTCTTCCTACGGATAAAATCTATCGAATAAAAGTTCAAATACAAAAAATTTTACATTTGAAACGTTGCAAAGTTCGCGATTTTGCTAAATTTGTAGGTCTACTGATATCTGCTTGCCCCGCTATTGAATACGGCTGGCTATACACCAAATTATTTGAACGTCAAAAATATCTTAGTATTAAAAATGACAACGATTATGACAAATTTATGAATGTACCCCGCGATCTCTTACCGGATTTATTATGGTGGAAAAGATCGATTTCATGTTCAGTAAGTAAAATTAAAAATGACGACTATGAATTGGAGATTTTTTCTGATGCCTCAAAGATAGGGTGGGGGGCAGCCTGCGGAAAGAGTACAGCAAGCGGCCAATGGTCTGACACCGAACATTCCAAACATATTAATTATCTTGAAATTTTGGCAGCATTCCTGGGTCTTAAAGTTTTCGCCAAAAATCTAAGTAACTGTCAAATTCTTCTAAGAATTGACAACACCACAGCTATTTCATATATAAATCGTATGGGTGGTATACAATTCCCCCATTTAACGGAGATAACAAAACACCTGTGGCAGTGGTGTGAAAATCGTAAACTTTACGTATTTGCATCGTACATAAGTTCGTCAGAAAATGTCATTGCCGATTTTGAGTCTAGACGTATTCACCCAGATATCGAATGGGAACTTAGTCAGTATGCTTTTGAGGAGGTTGTGCATAATTTCGGTGTCCCTGAAATTGACTTGTTTGCAAGTAGGATAAATAAAAAATGTATGACATTCATTTCATGGCACGCAGATCCCGATGCATGGGCAGTTAACGCATTCACAGTATGCTGGGCGAACTTCTTCTTCTACGCATTCCCCCCTTTTACAATGATACTCAAAACTCTTCGTAAAATTGTAAATGAAAATGCGAGAGGGATTGTCGTTGTCCCCTTTTGGCCTACACAGCCATGGTACCCCTTATTTCAAAATCTTCTTGCTAAAGAGCCAATATTTTTCGAAGCAAATCAGGACTTAATTATATCTCATTCCAGCAACCAGGATATACACCCGACTGTTACCCTGGTGGCAGGAGTCTTATCAAGTCAGCGATGACTAGGAAGAATGTACCTCCAGCTGCATTAGACATCATGCTGTCATCGCTATCTCACAACTCCCTCAAGCAATACAATTCCTGCTTAAGAAAATGGTTTGATTACTGTAAAGGCTCAGACGCTGATTTATTTTTACCGTCAATATCACATATACTGATTTTTCTCACTCAAATGTTTGAGCAAGGCGCCCAATACGGTTCTATAAACTCCTGTCGCTCGGCGCTTAGTCTCTTGTTAGGTGAATCTTTAGTAAACAATGAACAAATCAAAAGACTGATGAAAGCGATATTTCGTCTGCGCCCAACAAAGCCGAAATACAACGTGACTTGGGATACGTCAATTGTACTTACCTACCTCGCTCAGTGGTATCCAAATAATGAATTATCTCTTGATAAACTTTCGAAAAAATTAGTCACGTTGTTAGCCCTTATAACAGCGCACAGAGCCCAAACATTATCAAAAATTAAATTATCAAATATTGTCTTATTACCTACAAAGATTGTTATCGGTATTTCTGACTTAATCAAGACATCCCGTCCCGGTAAAGAGCAGCCTACTCTGTGTATACCGTTCTTTAACAATAAACCCGAGATATGCCCCGCAACTACTTTACAGTCGTATATCAATGCTACGAAATCAATTCGGATAAATACTGACTTACTGTTTCTTTCTACAAAGAAACCTCATAAGCCAATCAGTACCCAAACGTTAAGTAATTGGGTCAAAAATACAATATGTTCTTCTGGCATTAATGTCTCTCAGTTCTCGGCGCACAGTACGCGGCACGCGGCTACGTCCGCGGCCGCATCAGTCTTGATCAAATCAGAAAGACTGCAGGATGGAGTGACTCGTCCAATACTTTTTTCAAGTTCTACAATAGACCTCTCCAAACTGAACTCAGTGATGATTCCTTAGCCTTAGCTGTATTAAATACACAAGTATAATTTCTGTGAGTATCTTTAATTAAAAAGGACCTTATCATGATTTTTTTTTTTTTTTTTAAGAAAATTCATAAGTGTTTAATGATTATACCTAATAAATTAGTGTTAAAAATCTTTAAAATATAATATCATACCTTCAGGTAGAAGATATATGGTAGTACTTAAAAATATTACAATAAAAATAATTGCATTATACATTCCATTGCTTTTTCATTTCACGCAATATTTTTCGATATTCCGTGTTGGCTCTAAAAGTCTACATGTGTTTTACTAATACGAAAGACGAAGCCTCGAAGTATAATTGATGATTAAACGAACTTACCTGAAGTGAAGTTCTATCATAATTATACGAGAGGCTTCGTCTGAGATATTAGTAACCCTCCCATCCCATGCTGATCAGCCATGCCCCAGAGGAATATCGAAAAACATATGTGTATAGCTCATGGTGTGACTTTAGCATCTCAACAGAATGAAGCAACGGCCAGCGGGTGGGATAGACGTCATCCTGCCTACCATCAAAATTAAAATATTTTTCTACCCTCTATAGATTTCTCAAAATTGTGAACGGCGATCACTATAAATACGTTACTACATGTGTTTTACTAATATCTCAGACGAAGCCTCTCGTATAATTATGATAGAACTTCACTTCAGGTAAGTTCGTTTAATCATCAATTATATACAACTTAAGTATGTAAAAATAACAAGAATAAAATGTAACTAATGGCTTCGTCTTAAATTCGTATATCGTACTTACCTACTAAATTTTCATCCATAATAGTCCATACTAATATTATCCATACTTAATATTATAAATGCGAAAGTCTGTCTGTCTGTTACGCTTTTACGGCCAATCGCTGAACGGATTTTGATGAAATTTGGTATGAATATAGTTGAAGACCCGAGGTTAAACATAATCTACGACGCAGGAAACAGCTAGTATATTATAAATCGTTTGACTAAACAAGAAGACGGAACAGTTATTACGAAAACATTTTCGGGAGATTTATGACATGAAACTAAGCTTAATTATGACTAAGTATTGTCAAATGTACCCTCCATTAATGTATCCCATCGAAATTTAATGGAAGCTGTATAAAACCTTGCCCGTTCCTCATTCGTATTGTTTAAACGAGTTAACCATTAATTTCTAACGGTAATAATCCATTATTTATGTGAACTGCGGACTGCGAGGCGTCACGTTGCTCTAACTTAAGTTTGTAATTGGCTGATTATACTCGTATAAGGTGAGAACCTTTTCATTTTTTATATATTTTAGATACGATTTTTACAAAAAAATTAACAGGAGAGTGTGCAATGGCGATTAACCGACAAGGTGATATAATTAGAATAAGATACGTACTACCTACCATTCATTATTACTTACCTAGTTTTTAGTAGGTAAATTAATTGATAAGGTAACCTAATAGTAAAAGTATCTAAGTACAAGTATCCATACTTCCATACTAATATCCATACTTAATATTATAAATGCGAAAGTCTGTCTGTCTGTCCGTCTGTCTGTCAGTCCGTCTGTCTGTCTGTTACGATTTCACGGCCAAGCCGCTGAACGGATTTTGATGAAATTTGGTATGAATATAGTTGAAGACCCGGGGTCAAACATAGGCTACTTTTTGACGCAGGCGGAGCTGCAGGAAACAGCTAGTTTCTTATATTTAAGAAATATAATTATTTTCTCTATTTGTATATGGTATATTGGGTCTTGGTTCAGATGAAGTGACGTCGCCGGCGACAATTTGTCAGTGTCACGCGTCGCCTGCCGACTCGGAAATGTCACATGCACCGGACGCTGCACTAACCACGGTCTCCGTGAGTTTTAGATTTGGGTTTGTGCGATGAAAATGTTCCTTTTAAAAATTTAAACGACTCGAAAATGTACTACTTTATGTTTTACTAGTGGTTCCCCGCAGCTCCGCCTGCGGCAAAAATTAGCCTATGTTTGACCCCGGGCCTTCAACTATATTCATACCAAATTTCATCAAAATCCGATCAGCGGTTTGGCCGTGAAAGCGTAACAGACAGACAGACGGACAGACAGACAGACTTTCACATTTATGATATTAGTATGGATAGCATGGATATGGATTTTCATTAGTGTTAAATATTGCTTTTTCTTCTGAGTGCTGTTCTTTCTTTTTCGAGCTATCTATCTCTAGCTCGTTTTAGGGGCTTTGATTATTAAATAATCCAAGTCTTCGGCACTTTCATACATGTGGTGAAATAAAAAGTTTGAAATAAAAATATGCAAGTGGCACTCGGGAGCAAACTCATGTACCAATACCAATCCACTAGAAAAACACCGTTCACGAACTTTCTGTTAGTTGTCCATCTACTTATTCAAGGGTAAAAATTTAAATGTTGCTGAAAATACATATGTATACATCCCCGCCTATTTCAGTTTTCAAGACAGATAATAAAAACCAGTCAAAATCATAAAAATATATGAAATGTACCAATGATCATATGCCCAATGAAAATAGTTCGATATCGAACAACAATCATTCGACTCAATGATTTTAAAAAAAAAATAAGGAAAATTGATATTTATCTTCCTATTTTTGTTGTTTGTTTACCTTTAGAGTCAAAATAATGGCGATAATGGCAATATGAAGCTGCATTTTGATAACTACTGCTGCCAGCCAGATATTTACAGCTTCCAAAACGCAAGTGGAGATTTAGTTGAAAAGACTCGCGAATATTTCGCTTTGGTGGCTCAGATGTCACATGCACCGGACGTCGAACAAACCACACACAGAATTTAACATGTTTTGTGTTTGGTTGAAATGTTTAAGTTATTCGAATAGAATTTGGATATCTAGACTTAACAATTTCAACATTAAAAAAAGTTAGTTTTGTTTTTCGATTGACGTAAGTTCGAAGTAGTAAGTAGTTCGATAATCGAACTCTACCTACTTACACAAATTTCACGCTATTTATCACTATGCTAGTTCAGCATCATATTAGGGCGTAACAATTTAACAACACCAAAGAACACAAACGGAAGTAAAAGATAAGTCGACTGTAATAGTCGCGATTTGTCTCAAGAAATTAAGAGAAAAAATGCTTATTCTGAAGTGAACGTGTTGTTCCATCAGAAAAAGCCCATCAAAAAAGCAATTAAGTAATTTCTTGTTCGATTTGGTAAAACATACTGATTTAGCTACATTGTTTAGCATTTGAAGTGCTTTTGTATCTTTAAATAGAATATTCTTAAAGCAAGTGTTTTTACGAAAGCTTTAATTTTGATTTCACAGACCCAACAAAATACACTTTTACTGTTACGTACTTTTCGTTGTCCCGGCTAAATTACATCTCACTCAAAGTTAATGCAACCGAGGTTTCGTCTTTTGTTTTAAAATCACGTCCTTCATTCCGGCTTTTATTTTGCAGTCAGTTTATGAGGCATTACAAACAAACTAAATCAGGGAGGTATTCTTCAGACTTTGTTTTTAAGGTGGCTCCGATCTCATAAATAAGAATTAGGAACAGCGAACACAAAGCCCGGAAAGCGGTGCTCAAAGGCGAATTTAAAATCTTATCTAAGTCGGAAGCGTGATTGACAAAACTCGGAGCGTTTTGATAGTATCGTGGATGTTTGTTCGGGGATTTTAGCCGGCGCTGCCTTAGCTTGCCGGAGCGTTCTAAGACTTATCGTAAAAATAGACTATTCCTTTCCCTGAAGCTTGGGTGGTAATTTTGCTTTATTTTACAAAAGCGCCTTTGGAAAATGTTGATTTGTAAGATCAAATGGTACGTAAGAAAGATTTCGAAAATGTACTTATATATTTGAAGATATCTTAAAAATAAAAGCATAGGTCTTAACAATTAATGATTTTTTTTAGTTGTCGTGAACTTGCAAGTTTCCCAAACAACCAATCAATGTTCCATCCATACACGAACACAATGCTCGTAGAAATACTGCAACATTTCGTGAACCAGCATTCATTTGGCAATGTACACACTCCCGGAAATGGAATCCCGTAAGGACACAATGGACTGAAATAAAAAATGGCTACACCATGAAAAGGATTTCATCGGTAGATAACGTCATCGAAAAAACTGTGTGTGAGTGGCCATCAATCAGTCTTCTGTGTATGAGAGTGTTGGGCAAGACTTGAGCGTTTTTGTTTGTGTAATATAAATCAAAACACCTCTTATTGTAGTAAAACATATTACCTGTGTCTTAGTCTTTAGCCTCATTGATTCCTCCGTAGACTAGACTTTGCCTTAATTTGCCTTGAAGTCATTAAGTTTGAATCGGCCGTTTAATTAACGTTAACTGTAACTGTTGTTGCTATAAGGGTTGGCACCTGCACCAGACTTAGTTAGAATTTTTATCTAAAATTATTTTATGGTGTACTTATTGCATTTTTCTATTTTTAAAGTAATTAACATTCTGTAAGGTACGAAGACTCACCATAAAACTCAAGCAAGGCGATGTCAACGTCACTAAAGTCAAGGCACTTTCACTTTTTAAAATTATCAGATCTGAAGAGCCAAGACTTAACTCCAGAAGCCCTATCTCTATGCAGTTATATCTTAGTTTAATGCAGTGGCTTGGCAACGTCAAAGCTAAGTGCAGTGTTGGATACACACTTAATTAAAGAGCGTAATTCACTTACTTAAAAGTGTAAGTTAAGGATTTCTTATGCAAGTGTCATGATAACCTACTCGTTACTAGGATTTTGGTTACATAAATTTTGTATTTTAAAGAGATATTTTAAAATGTATTTGGATAACTCGTCTTAAAATATAATTGAGTAGTGACGAAATTAATTCAATTGCACTATTTAAATACCAAGGTCCATTTTGGTGTCGATGTTCCAAAATGGTAAAAGACATCCAACTAAGATAATTAATGACTGACATTTTATCTATAGCAGCCGGCATCGAAAGAGCGACCGTGACCAAACCAAGTCACAGCCTTCTCAACATACATAAACTTCAATAATAGGTACAGTAACATAAAGTACTAAGATGGTATGAAAAGAATTTCAATAGACAATACACGTCGTCTATCAATTTGTCAATAGACAAGACACGTCGTAGCATTTCGCATGGATAAGCAATACATTCGATATTTCTTACACGAAACAGTCGCATTTATCTCCCTTTCAACGCCCCAATAACTATTCGAAATTGAGCCATTATTTTGAGTCGTGTATGACTTTTACAAATTGGCATTGATATTGGATATTGTTTCAGAGCCTTCCCACATGTACTCTCTGTGTTTTTTTAGGTGTTATGAATAAAATTATCATTATCAAATTGATAATAATATGTAAAATGATATTAATCAAATTAAATTATATAATTATTTATCGTCTCTGTGGGGTCTTTTTCTAAGTCATCTTAGCGTTTTTCCATTGCATTCTCAGTTTGTTATTTCTGAGCTTAGGGTACTCTTTCATATTTCTTTCTTTACTACGCTAGGTTTTCTTACAGCAAGTTATTTCGTTTAAATTATTAAAAAGCTGCTACGCTGATATAGTATTTCAACAAAATTAAAAAAATATTGAAGTTTGAAGCCAAATAAAATCCTTTTTGAACTAAACTAGTATCTCGTTCTAACCTAAAGTAAGTTTGAGCATTGTACACTTATTCTCATGTGTAAGAATATTTTTATGAAACTTTTTGATAAGAAATGTTAATAATTTACATTCGAAAACCTTAGGGCCATATTCGAACTCTTTTATCCCGGTCCAATGACAACGATTATGTAATCATCGTTCTAATACAAATAATACCTAAATTATTTATTAACTTACTTTATTTATAACTTATAGATATGTTTGCATACCAAAAAAAGATTTTGAAAAAAAACCGACTTCAAACTCACCCGAAAAGGAAGAAATAATCAATTAGTTGTTGGTTATTAAATGAGGTTCCTTATCAAACATTCTAATTAATTTGAAGTCGGTGCCAGCCAAGTATATGAAAAACTCCTCCTTTTTTGAAGTCAGTTATAAATGGGTTTCTACTCTGCGTGCGTTAAAATTACGTTGTAACATCTGTAAGTTAACTTATTTTTGTCAAATAATTGATCTAATAATAGATTGAACACATACTTATAACAATTGGCGGACTTAATCCCAAGAGCATTATTTATCAGTCACAAAGTACAGAACTATAGTAATATATTTTGAGATTTTAAAAAACGTGAGTCGGCTATCCCCCACGAATGCAACGGGGAAATCTTAGCTCCGAAGGAATTATGAATTCTGTCCGAGGAACGGCATCCTCGGAGAGCCCTTTAGTCACTTGAGTTTGGCGACTGCGGACTCGCCTTGCCAAGCCAACAGTCAAATACGGGTATAGACGTAATTTATCCACTTACGAGGTCTCGAGGTAATTGTCCTACTTATTCAAATTATTTTACGTTTAATCTATATTAACACGTTGGACGCCGAGGACCCAGGATTTTCTTTTCTTCTGTCGGTTCCTCGGCGTTCAAAGACTTATTAATATTATAAAGTTGAAGAGTGTGTTTGTTTGAACGCGCTCATCCGGGAACTACTTGTCCGATTTGAAAAAATATTTCTGTGTTGGATAGCCTATTTATCGAGGAAGGCGATAGGCCCGGACGAAGTCGGAACGCGATGCTAGTAGAACATATATTCTTCAATATTTTAAATATTTATTTAAAATAAACTTAATTACAAATGTATGTAAAGTGCTTAATTAAAGCCGAAGCTTTTTTACCAGTCAACAAAGTGGTAGTGCCATAGTATTTTAATAAGGCAAGCTACATAATGATACAAAAATATTGACTGACTTAGTGCAGATCTTCAAACAAACCTAGGTATATTGACAGTTACAACAGTGATAGATCTGCGTAATCTGCAAAAAACAAGGAAAGAACAATTTGAGGAACAAGTCATTACGAGTAGCAATTAAAAAGTTCCTGACTTTCGACTATGAGTATAATAATAGTTCATGACATAGACTTATTCATGGATAGAATTGTCAAGATTGAATTACTAAATGGATTCTTATTTTAATAAGTTCTAGTCAAGATAAGCGTCATCCGCATCTCTACTTCCATCCTTCGAGCAATTCGAATTCTCTATGATCTCATAAAATCAACTGTATGTTTTGTACCTACATAAAAACTAATATGATGTAGCTATCTCTGCGCTGTTAGTTGAGGATTAACAAGGTTACTCAGATATGTAACGACATTGTATAAATATGTACATACTTATATAGTTTAAAAGTAATCATAAATCAATTTCTGTTCATTAGTCTGTATTTTGCATTCTCTACTATTCTGAATTTATATTTTTTGGCTTTGTTTTCTTTCATGTACGTGTGGTTCAAACAATGGAAAAATCGAATAATATGGGAAGGTTGGTAATAATATTTTCGGCTGGTCATCAAGCTAGAAAAATATCTAGCTCTAACAAAATCTTTCACACGCAACAAAAAACTTTCTCAATAATCTTTCAACTTTCCTCTTCATCATGAACAAAACATTGGGGATTATTCGCGCCAAATATAGTTACTCAAACTAGCCTATTGAGATTAACCAAGTTCGCCAAAAACAACATAATTAAGTTTAGTGTTTGGGTCCCAGCGATGTTTATTAGATTTCTTATTGATTTTCCAGTCCTTACAGTTATATATAATATAATAGCGACAAGCTCTTTGTTGATTGAGATTTGGGTCAGTACGACATGAACGCAAACAAAACCAAGGGTGACGCTTAGACAGGGATGGTAGTAAGGAATAATTGGCTTGTCCACGTCGGAAATAAATGAATATCTGGTGGTAAAATGAAAATGGTTCACTAATGTGGGTAGATTGTGTGTATATAATGGTATGAATAAAAATGCTAAAGTGGAGTTTGAGTTTGAGATTTTCAACGTCTTAGATATTGACTTTCTTTCCTAGATTTTTAACTTAGATGATTTTGTTTTGGTTATCAATAAGTTTGCTCATGCTACAATTATGATCGTATATCGTTAATTCGATACGATAACGATGATACTTACATAAATGACACTAGCTATTTCCCGCAGCTTCGTCTGCAACAAAAAGTCTCCTATGTTTGTCGTCGGGTCTTCAACTTTATTTTTATCTTTCATCAAACTCTGTTCAGCGGTTAGGCCGTGAAAGCGTAACAGACAGACAACTTTCGCACCTATAATATTTGTATGGAAGTATAGATACTCGTACTTAGATAAATACTTATACTATTAGTTTAGGTTATCTCTTCAATTAATTTACATACAAAAAATTAGGTAAGTAGGTACTAAATTGTTTGAGATATGAACTTATTCTAATTATATCACCTTGTCGGTTAATCGCCATTGCATACTCTGCTGTTAATTTTTTTCTAAGAATCGGATGTAGAATATAAAAAAATTAAAAGGTACTCACCTAATACGAGTATATATGTAAACTCTAGCGGTGGGACATATCGATCTTATATATTTACTATTTCCACAATGAAATAAATGATTGATTGATTGATTGAGTATAATCAGCCAATTACAAACTTAAGTTAGAGCAACGTGACGCCTCGCAGTCCGCAGTTCACATAAATAATGGATATTACCGTTAGAAATTACTGGTTAATTCGTAAACAATACGAGTGAGGAACGGGTAAGGTTTTATACAGCTTCCATTAAATTTCGATGGGATACATTAATGGAGGGTACATTTGACAATACTTAGTCATAATTATACTTAGTTTCATGTCATAAATCTCCCGAAAATGCTGTCATAACAACTGTTCGTCTTCTTGTTTAGTCAAACTGCTATAGATTGTAGGACATTGTTTAATGTCTTGCCACATTTAATGATGTGTTATGTTTTCGCAAATGTTTATAGCGTAGAGGCACTTTTAGATTGTAAGTAAGTATGCGAAATTTCACGAAGATTGATCGAGTTGAAAATTGGTAACAAACGAATTAGATTGATTTTAGTCGCTTTTTGTTATATTCAAGTAGAATATCTAACGAACATCAGTATTTGAGAGTATGGGAAGGTTCTTACATTAATGGTAAAACAGTGAAATTAATTGCATTTGTACGTACTTATCCCTTTCCCATTTTCGTGATTTACTCAGATCCGATGATGTAATTGAATGCGAATTTCAAAGTATATATGAGTATGTAACGAGATTCGTCAAGATTGAATTATCTTGGTACTTAAATCACGCCTGTAGGTACTTAGTTTACAAAAAAAAAAATTGTTGATCAACGTCAATTATTATTTTTATAAGCATAATGCCAATGTATGAAAAGTTTTGTATAAAATTTAACAAAATGTTGCTTTCAAGGGCTCTTTTTTCAGGTACCTCGTTAATCAGTTTTCACTTATAAATGTGACTTCCAGAGTTTTGAAATAAACTACAGTATCTACTTCTAGTTAGGTGTTATTTTTCATCGTCATGTATTTGAAGAAAATATAAGTCTACAGGTCTCCAAAATATGCTATTGTTACATATGCTTCACACTTTTCAATTCAATTATCCAAACGTATTGGTGTTTGCTCTGGCTTACAAATAGGGATTGGAGGTAGGTGTTCTGCCATCATCACTCCCGACAAGTGACGTTAACGAGGCATTGAGAGCGGTTCGTTAGACAACCGGGACTCTCCGCGTGTGATGATAAATGCTTGATCCGAGCCCGTTTCAAAGACCTCGTTTTGATTTCGTACTGTGGTCACATTTTATATTAGTATACTCGAGTTAGTACCGTGGTTTTCAGCTTCAGGATGGACAATGTTAACTTTTATCGTGAAAAAGTGAAGTAGCAAATTAAATAAGTTACATATAACAGGGATATGCCATCAATCAGACCAAAAATAGATAATCGTAATACAAACCGTTGAGGACGCAAGCAGGAAAACGCTAAAATATACTGAAAAGTATTTGTCTTTAGATTGCCATAGCATGACTGCGTACTGCGTATAACGAACTGATCGTTTTATTTTAAAAGCTTTTAAATTATGTAGCGATGCAGAGGATGGAGTATGGCTAGCATGAGAAAATAAATAAAAAACATTTTTAAAGTTCAAAGAAACACAGCGTAATTATCCGTCAGGGTATTGTGAACACAATTTATATTGAAATTCAAAGTTACGCACAAGCACAACTTTATGCAACATCTCATTTTGTGAGTAACCGAGGGCGTATATCCAAGTGAGAACGATATTACTTTACGAAGTTTGGTGCATTCCTGTTAGTGACGTTGCTTTGGATTCAAATATGAATTTTGAATAGGTACCTATTTTAGTAAGCTAAATCTTGGTATCCGAAATCAGAGACCCTAGAGTTCTAAACAAAGAGCATCGAAACCGTACAAAAGTCGTTCTTTACTCAATGATTATTCGTATTATTCATTCTTCATTTATTAATTAACCGAATCTCCATTTCGACAATTTTACTTTTGTGTCGGAAAATGTATGTTCCGGGCTAGAGGCCCTATTATGAACGGGTTTTTACGAAACTTGGTTAATGTATTCATTGATTTTTTTTTCTATAGAGCTTTTCTTGATTGGGGGAAAGATGAGGGCAAAATTAGAATAGACTTATCCTATCTTTGTCGAAGAGATAGTAGAGAAATGTTCATGGTTTGTGGATTCATACTCGTGGTCTTAACGAGAATACCCCAGAAGATGTCTAGGATTAGAATATTGTCAGTTTTCACTGCGTGGCGGTTTACCGGAAGGGTGTGAAGGTATGCTCAAAGAATATTATAATTTTTCCTCCTACAAAATATTTGCAGGTATGAATATATATGTAGGTTTGAATATTAAATCTATATCCTAGATTCTTATCATTAATTTAAGGGTATCATCGAGTCGAACTAAGTTAATGGGGAGAACTATTATAATATCCAAATAGAGAGGATAATTGGAAAGTAAGAATCGTTTTATGTAATAAGTGTTTTATGTTATGAAGTAGGTACATATTAAGATATGTTGGTAAGCCAACTATTAGTATTGAGGATTGTGGTATGTAACAATAGTATTTTATTATTATTAAATGAATATATATATATATATATATAACTAGTAACTCTGTAATAAAATGTAGCAAGTATGAAGCAAATATTTTTGGATCACATAAACATTCCCTTATTTATCTTCTATCTATTCTATACATATAATAAAACTGTTGCCGGGCCGAATTTGTACAATGAATATTTTTTGGAAATTATTTATGCACAAGACAGCTGTAGATATAGATGACAAATCATTTTTTTTTAATTTTTGTCTGTCCTACTGTCTGTGCACGTATCACAGGAAAACTACTGAACCGATTTACTTGAAATTTGGCATGACTCTACCTTATACACCGGGTCAACATCCAGTGACGGATTAAGACTAGATGATGCCCTAAGTAATCCACGCCTGTGGCCCCCCCATCCGTATGTCAACTAGAATCGGTCTTTAAACCTTTACTGTCTAAAAACATTAGTTTTTTGTAAAATAAGATGATGAGATGTAACGTACCTTAGAAGTGGAGTAGGTGCGACAACAATAAAAATCAAAGCATAATTTATTTATTTATTGAAATACGCCTTGCGGCTTTTTCGGGCAATGAATTCACGCAAGATATTATTTACGTTCGATAAATTATCGAGCCTTTCTTGTATCATCTTTGTCCTTTTTTCATTTTTCAATATTTTTAATTTTGAAAAAGAACGTTTCGCTGAGCAATTTGTAATCATAAGCGATAAAAATATACGCAGGGCTGTTTCCACATTGGGGAAAGCTGATTCAATTTTATCATCAATTTTATCAGGTATTATTTTTATACAAACATGTGTGAGTTTGAGGTAAACTTGTGCGAGCCGAATCACTGGTTCTGGAACTTATTTTACTTATGACATATGAATGAAACTGTTGAATTTCTGTTATTAATTCGGTGTTAAGGTCTTCTGGATATGTGTTTGCTAGATTTGTACTGTGCTGACTGTATTCTGCAGTTTGATCGGGACACATATTTTGACATGAGAGTGTGACGTGATGCCCTATGGACGGATTTTTTATGTGCTTCCTCTGCAAGAGGCAATTGCTTGAATGAAAATGACAAAACAAATTAAAAAAATACCTGTTTTTTATATTGACTTTTAAAATTTTAACTTTTCAATTAAATTACTCCAAGCGGCATCTTTGTCAGTCGAGATAAGTGAGGTTGGCTGGGCGCCTGCTAGAAGTTAGTGCGTGAATGAGTTGTTTCAGGTTTGGGCGGTGTTGGGTAGGATCTGTGTTGGAGCCGAGTCGTATAAGCGGACTATGACCTTTACTCTGAATTTCATTCCGCCACCATAAACCATAAATTTAGGAACTTTTTGACTACGTCAAATGAAACATTGTGACATTTACCGACACCGAAACTATTACTATGGCAACCATCGAGATATATGTACTAATGTACTAGAGAAGACACCGCACGTTCTTACTTCGTCCCGTTCAACTGCGATGAATGCCCCGCAACTCACTTAGTCGCTTGCTAGTTGTTTCGAACCTAGTGCAAAAACACTGTGAAACTCTGGTGTGTGTTGAGGTATTGCAGCAAAAATTCAAGGAACACGGCAAAGTGCAAAGAAATAACTTTTCATCGGTAAGTAATCTAATTCCACTGTATTAAATGTAAATACGAGCAATATAATTGCCGCGCGCCATTTGAAATCATTCGTCATAGACTAACTAATACACAGTGAAATGTATCTAGGCCGTAGGTAGATTAGTTTGACTGATATAATGCCAAGAGAATATTAAGTGAATATAAATGTTAAGTGATGAAAAGAGAAACCTAATTAGGTCAAATACGTTTAATTATTAAAGGAAAGAAATAAATCACAAAAAGCAAAATAAGTAAAATACCTACATTGTCCATTCTGTACCGTACCTGCCATTATCTATTATGGCAGACATCTTTGAAAACAATACACGTTTGTAGCAAATGTAGCGCTGCAGTGGCTGAAATGATAAATTATCAAAAATGGAACAATGCAAATGTTCTACATAGCTTCTCTAGTACGTTAGTACATATATCTCGATGATGGCAACAAATATAATATAGATAGGATTTTATGTCATAAAAAATATTAGAGTCAAAACTAGGTATTTTAAATGATATGAATCTGAATTAAATGGACTCTCCTAAGATAATCTCTCTCTCTCTCTCTCTTATCTCTCTTATGAATTATCATATTTTAGGAGAGAGAGAGAGAATAACAACAACAACATTTTTATGTCGTTTCAATTCTACAGGTAAGATATTTCTTTAGGATTTAAATTCTACTATTCCTATTAAATAAAAGAAGTCTTATTAAATTTATATAGTTTGTTTTAAATAAGTATTATACTTGGCATATTGGTTCCTTTATTAACGACAAGCAGGCAGGCGGGATTAACTGCTTAAAGTACATGTGAAACGTGATTACTATTGCAGACGTGACTCCAGTCTGCAATGTCCTAATTAAATAAGAAACAATTATAGTAGTTTAGTTAGGGAATGCTTACAAATCGGGTTAATGACTGGACCATAGGCTTCCAGTATTTGAAATCTAATGTAGGAAGTATCAATACTACCGAGTATGAATTTAAAATTTCTCCTTTTAAACGAGAATTTCCTTTTAATATCTTAGTGTTTGCCAGGCGCGTCTTCAGCTTGCGCTTTAGAGGTACGCTTATTTTTTTTATCATTATTCTTCTTCTTTACGTGTCGAAAGCTCAAAAAGTTCTAAGTTTTGTTACTCCAGAAAAGCGCCACATCCGTTACACTTTCCATGGCCGACATAAATTTTGTACAGCTCACAGGGCAAGCAGGGCACGTCAGAAGGTGCTAAACAATTAGGACGGGATGACCACACTGGCATTGAATCTCTGTTGGCTCTATATTATCCCCATCGCGCCAAGTTATAACAATAACGGCCCACTTCAGTACGGAAGCGAACTAGGGACGTCCATAAGGGCCACTGTAATTTTTTCCCCGGGGATAGTTCTTTAGATAGCGACAAGAAGTCAGTAGGAGGAGCAAATTGTTCGTTCTACGATTTTAGACGGGAGGATTTTGGCTGGGTTTTTAATGGGTTGGTACTATCATTATCCTTATTTAACGGTACTGATTATTGCTAAACTTCACGACTCCTTTTTCATTCTAACCTTATTTCAGTTTAATTTCGTTTTAGTGATCTATGGCTTATCTTCTTCGTTTTTTTCTAAGTTGATGACGACACGTAAGCATTACAGTATATATGTGTTTATGATATATATATATATATATATATATATATATATATATATATATATATATATCATAAATTATATTATTCATGATATATTTTGATGTCTGTAGGCAGACAGATCTTTGGATTAACTAATATGTAATTTAATTAGCACTGTTTTCCTTGACACTTTTCCTTGATCACGTGAGCGAAGCCGCGGGTAACAGCTAGTTTCTCATACGAGTGATAATTTAATTCATACATCGGGCGAATTACAACGAAATCGTCATTAGATTCTGAGCATTCGTCTTCTCGTATTAAACTTGATGAAGGACGACTTAAAATTTAATTACAAGGAACACTCAACTTTACTTGACTATCTTTCCATCTCCTTTGTTTTATTGACAAAGGCGCCGGCTGCTTTTATGTCTCTTGCGTTTATTTCGAGTCTAGTTAAAGGACAAGCTAATCCATGTAACTTGAAGATGTTACAACATATCGTCATAAGTTAGAAAATAAGAACATAACAAAATATTAAATCAAATAGCTTCATTTAATTGCAGGCAAACACTTTTATTTTCAGATAGTGTGAGTTGTTCTGAAGCGAAATTTTGATTTTATGATAAATTAAATTTGAATTTATGACCTAATAAGACAGTAAAGAATGGTTGTAATTACTATCAATATATTTGCAATAAGCTTCGAAGCTCTTGGCTTGAGCTGCAACCAGGAAAAGGCTGACGATGACATCTAAAATAATTTAGGAAAATTCACAATTTATATACGAATCCAATAAACAATACCACATCCTTTGAAGTTGGATCAAACAGTAAATATAACGTACGTTAAAGTAAGAAAATAATTTGCATAATGTTAATAATTCCACAAACAAAGACTTTGAGCTAGTGAAAATGCTGTCTTAAATAAGCTTTTGGAGCAAAATTTAATCGTTTCAATTTGCCCCACATAAAAGACGTCTCTAATAATATGTAAAACATACAATGAAAGCCGCCATCATCTCACCTAATCCGTACAACAGAATAAACAAGACGGCTCACAAAGCACTGAGCATTATTTAAATTGGTTCAATTTTTACGCCTACCTCTGAATGGAAACGTGACTCGTTTCAGAAACAATTTGTAAACAACATAGCTTTCGCATAATTTGATGACTTATCTCGGCCTTGAGAGTGAAAATATTCAAAGGCTAGAAAATAAACAGAATCAAGAATATTCGCTCTTCACGAACGTAATTTTCCGAAAGTAATTTTTCTTTGTCTCCTTTCGAGAGTATCGTGCTTTGATTCGATAGGTACATGCTTACTTTGACGTTTTTCCAATTTATTTATTTCTTTTTCATAACGATGAATTAAGTATACTTATTCAAATATGTTTCTCTGAAATACAAAATTTTCTGATTCAATATCACCGTTTGATATTATTATGTTCCTTCAAAAGGTAGAAAGGCATCATTTTTCTAAGGTAGTGAAATTTTGTTTTGTATGTATTAAAAAAGTAGCCTAAAAGTTATTCACCGTCATACCCATGGAGTAATTATAAAGAGGAGATGCCTTAATAAGCGTTTTGTAAGAAAGCGTTTGTGAGGCTACACGGGGCGGAAGGCAGACGTGCGGGGTGCTTGGTTACGGCCGTGGCTCCAATCATAGAGCACGAGCAACGACAAGCTCCGCCCACTGCAGTGTCGGCGAGGCGCCAATGAGTACGTCACTGCGCCATTTCAAACGGCATCTCCCCTTTATAATTACTCCATGGTCATACCCTACCTGTATGACGGTGAATAACTTATTTTGTTTTGTTTATATTAAAAAAGTAGCCTATAAGTTCTTCACCATCATACCCTACCTGTATGACGGTGAATAACTTATTTTGTTTTGTTTGTATTAAAAAAGTACATACAGGTATAGGGTATGACGGTGAATAACTTTTAGGCTACTTCAGTACAAAATCTCAACCGATTTTATTCAGCCATTCTTAACTTAATATTGGTGTAACAAAGTAAACTTTATTTTATATGTATTTAATTTACATACAAACTCAAACCATTAGTCAGTCTATAGAAATTTTGCTAGAATTTCTCGGATAATTCCCTCTTGGTTCTTATATTTTTTTAATAATATCTCCTTAATTTCTTCCGAAACGTACTTATTTAAGTACTTAAATACATTAATTCATCATATCGAGTGGGTTACTTGGTCAACGACTCTGTAAACGCTGCTGTAAGAATTATTAAGATTTTGTCATCATTTTGTTTCATGAACCTAAATAAATGTATCAAGCAGCCTTTCTAAGCAGATCCGACAGTAAAATGTTGTTATAACCTAACTTGGCTAAGTAGTTCAAGTCAGATTAAGATGGACTATGTTACCAATAAGTTATAATAAATAAAGACAAGAATATGTATATTAATGCCATACTGCTATGCTAAAATTACATTTGCGTTGAAGTTTTGACGCTGTACTTGTGTAAGTTGGGAAAACACCATTAATCATTCTTAATATTATAGCACCAATTTTTACTGCGAAAGCATGTACTTACCACAAACGTAATATATAGCAAAAACAAGATATCTAAAAATAAAATGGTTGCTTGAAACGATGATTTTAGTGATATATAATATACTGAACACACACACAACATGTAGTCGATATAATGTGTTTTTTTTCATTACTGGGTTTCATGCTGTGGTTCCTTCCTTCCTTTAGGTTAGGTTGGGTACAATATTATGGGGGTGCAGGGCAGAGAACCTCCTCGAGTGCCCGGTCCTTTGAAAGCTTTGCATTCACACTTGATCCCAAGGATCCGGTGAGAGGGCGGGCTGGCAAGGGATTCGGGACGGTGCACCCTGGGTGACAGTTAATAACTCCCTGGTAGTGGTAGTCGGGGTCTTTTTGACTGTCGGCCAATTTCTGCGAACAGCCCACTCCACCGCCGTCTATGACGAGACGGCGAATGGATGTGGGCCTGGGGGACGGGCGTGGTCCATTTATGGGCCACTGTCCCATTTCGGGGGGGGGGGGGGGGGGGGCGAAAGGCCAACAAGAGGGGGCCGAAAGGCCATGGCTGGAGGGCGTCGTGGTAGAATGCTAACGCGACGACCCCATGGCGCCCTCAACAGCCGGTGCGGAAACGCCGGAGGGGTTTTAGTGGGTAGTCCAGGCACTCTGCCTGAGAGTCCCACACTCAGTGCGTAAATGCATTTCCCCTCCGTTAACAAAAAAAAAGGTACAATATTATGGCAAAGAAGTCAATCAAAATGTTTAAATCTTTAAAATTATCAGTCAAGGGTGTATTTTTGATATATAAGTGACCTTAATTACAATTAAATTTCTACTTACTAAACGCGATTCGTTTTGTTGACGAATTCCTACGTCAAATGTAGCATGTCTACCAGGACCTTATACGAGAATGAATTGTGGAGGAAAAACAGTTCTCACAGCTTAAAGTAATCCCCTTCGTGTGGTACTACATGAGCTCACTTACTGAGAGATTTAGGAAACTGCCGACCCGTGAATATCTCGTTCTCTTAATATGATGTCTGTGTTGTAAAACTGCTCGCATTTTGTATTAGAATTATGACACTATAATCATTATGAATTTCATACGTCTGATAGTAAAAATGCGTTTTGGGTGTTGCCCAATAAGAATATTTTTGAAACCTAGGTCAACATTATTCGGTGATTGACAGTACAAAAAATTGATCACATATCTAATCCAAAATGCTTATAAGTTTTTGGTTGATAAAGGAAAAAGTTGTTGAAGGGCAATCTATCAATGTGTCTAAATTCTTGTTGATAACACACCCTAACTCACGGAGAAGTCGGAATATAAAAAAAAATCGAGATGTGTGAAAACAAAAAGCGATAATTTAGCCCAACGCAACGGTGGAACCAACGTTAGATATTTACTTAGTATATTATACATATACATAGACTTTGACTATACATACGTGCCTCAAAGAACTGTTAACTTTTCCTCTTCTGTTTATTTTGTGGCTTGCTAAGGCGTTGGTAGTGACTTCCCAGCTAAACGTAAAAAGCTTGTTAACTTACCAGCGTGGAAATTTAATAAGTAAAATGTACTCAGCTCAGTTAATTATGTAGAGTAATATAGCTATTTTTCCTCTTTGTGAGTTGCAATTTGTTCCTGGCTGCGGCAGTTTTACTCGGCAGACAAGTTTTAATATATTATTATAAATATGCACCTGTTTAAGGGATTATTAAAAAAATGGTTTGCGTTTAAAAAATATATAATGTTTTTTTATTTTATTTTGAATCGTCGCAGACTGTTAGATAATTAGCATTAAGACATAATCATATTCATTTATTTTGTCATATATTATACAGGTTACAATAGATGTTAATAGCAGCGTTTTACACTAAAATAAAACGCATATTAAGCAATTACCTAATTCGAAGCCTATTTATTTGAGAGTAGCAACCATGGAGTAATTATAAAGAGGAGATGCCTTAATAAGCGTTTTGTAAGAAAGCGTTTGTGAGGCTACACGGGGCGGAAGGCAGACGTGCGGGGTGCTTGGTTACGGCCGTGGCTCCAATCATAGAGCACGAGCAACGACAAGCTCCGCCCACTGCAGTGTCGGCGAGGCGCCAATGAGTACGTCACTGCGCCATTTCAAACGGCATCTCCCCTTTATAATTACTCCATGGTAGCAACCTTGTTTTCGTGTGACGTGTCGGCATATTTATTTAATTCACTTGCTTTTTCCGTTTATGCTTGGTGATGTGGACCCCCACTTCACCCCCACCAGGTGCACGGCACTCGCGTTTGAGCAGCAGTGCCGAGCTAGGACCATTGGGTCTCAAATAGGTATATACTTAATGAGGGCACAATCATTTATTTTGCCCTCGCGGCGATGAAAATTGTGCCCGAATTGAACCAGGCAGGGATACAAAGTATAGGCTTCGAATTAGGTAATTGCTTAATATGCGTTTTATTTTAGTGTAAAACGCTGCTATTAAGCTTATGTACCGTAATTCGAAGCCTATTTATTTGAGATCTGTTTGTTATCGCCTGGTGGGCCAGACGTCAATGTGATTCACAAATGAAGCAGGTGTAGGGTATGCTAAATAATAATTAAAATTTCAGCAGGTTATCAAATTAATATAATACGAGTAATGATATAACAATGTGCTTTATTGCTGTAACATAAGTAAATTTATTTTTACCAAGTAGGTATATTATGACTTAATCTCAATCAATAAGAATCAGTGTACTATGACAATGGTGTTTATTGTTTACTAACAATACGGTACATGAAAACGATAAACTTTCCAACATATAGAACTAACCGGCTAGTTGTAGCTTATGGTATTCATAACATGTCTATTCATCAATACAATGTAAAAGGCACAACAAAAACGAAATAGTATTCTCAAAAATTTATACAGATTACAAAATCAATTTAATCATCATTTGGTTTACTAAATTTTACGTTGGAGTAAATCCGAGATTTGAGATAGTTGAAGTGCAATTCTCTGGTATTATTTTACGACAATAAAATTTCCTGAATGTGTTTACTGATTGCCAGTTGCCTCTTGCCAGTATATCCTCCACAGGACAGTTTTCAATCCAGCTTTTTGACGCAACTGCCGGGCGTATACTGCCTGGACTTGCTTTAATGCCAGCGCGTTGAAATATCTTCCTTGCCCAATTTACAATTACAATCTTTGATGCAGCCTTTGGTAGACCGGTGACAGTTAGAAAAAGTGAATCATTTTGGCAGGCCGATCTTCGACTTTCAGACATTTGAATTAATTTCTTTACCCAAAAAACAATATCTAATGCTCTCGTCTCCGTGTTTTGGTTCAAACTCCACCCCGACTGGCGGTAGGTGCTAGAGTCGGTTTTTGAGCCGAATTTCGGCCAAAAGATGATTGAAGTGTCAGATATTATACAGTGCTCTGGTTTCACAGACAGTAAGGTAAGGTCGTGCAAACGCCGACCTGAACACAACAACAGAAGAACAGCCGTCCTAGCAGAGCATTCGTAAAAAGTATTTTCGTTTAAAAAAATATTGTGTAAAAATGTAAATAAAATATCGACGTCCCAAACAGGACTTTGATTACTTTTCGGATTTTTTAGAGATATGGCTTTAAGCGCATGTTTTACAAGGGTATGTGAACTGAGATTTGAGTCAGAGCTGGGATTACATAAGGTTACAATAGCGGATTTATAAGTTAAAATGGTAGAATAGGATAAGTTATGTATTTGGCATAGGTCGATCAAAAATCTGGCAAGATCTGAACCTGTCGGATTGATTGGGTTAATCTTGTTTGCTTGCGACCAGGTGAGCCAACGCTGCCATGCGGGCTTATAAGTTTTAAGGGAAGAGTCTCTCCAGCTAGATCTTAGTAGGTCTTTTTGTTCTGATGACCAGTTATCTAAATACCCGTCCCACCCCCACACTTCCAGACTTCGAGAACTAGGTCCTGGACATTGGGAGGTGGTTGGTCTGTCGTCGCGTCTATCATCACTTCGGATAGATTCCAAATTGTGAATGGGGGTGCTAAAGCACGGTTCTTGAGATCTGGCCTCCAAAATACTTTGTGCCATCTGGGTGCCACTATCAGAAATATTCCTTTCGCATCGTTGAGGTGAGCTAACACTCGCGGAATTAAAAGAGGGGGTGGGAACACCCACGCCAGCGTAAAGTTCCAAGGCTGACTGAGCGCGTCGCATAGGTAGGCGTTTCGGTCTGTCACGTCCAGGGTCCCGTATCGGGGCACTACGTGAGCTTTCGCAGGTGCGAAGAGGTCTACTACCGGAATCCCCCATTTCGAGAATATTATTCGAGTAATAGAATGAAGTAGGTGCCACTCCGGGAGTGGAGCTAGTCGTGACAGACGATCGGCTTCGCAATTGAAACGGCCTGGGGGCTTACCATAAACTTTAACAAAACCATGATGGTTTTCGCCCATCTTGTTATAAGCTTAAAATAATATTGTTCCAAATCGTACCATGAACTTTTAAAACAAGATTGTTGTATTCCTGCGTAGAGTTGTGAAAGAACGAATGATTTGTCTATTCCCTGGCGATTGTGAGAGCGAGACTCCGCTATATAATTCGTATAGCTGCATCACTTTTACACAGTGTTCCGATTGACTCTCGTTACGAAATATTGAATTTTAAATTTAATATATTGAATTATGTGTTTTTAAAGTTGATTATGTGTTCAAAATATATAAAATACATTTATATTATTAAATTTCAATTACAACAAATAAAAAATGAAATTTGGGTTATGATTACAAACGAAGCTGTGCATGCAAATGAGATTCGGAACATTTTTTTACGTTTTATAAAGACAACTGACAGTTCACGCGCAGCCACTCAAAAGGTCTAGCACTGAGTTTATTTAAAAAAAATAATAATAATAGCTTTGGCTAATTCCAAGTAAGTTATATGCGGGGTCCAGATTCACAGGTTTTTCTCGAGAGAGAACTATGAATGGGGACAGCGTTCTCGTACTTTTCTCCTTCCTTTGTTGAACGAGGGTCCAGCAGTAACAGAGGAGCCGGCATTGTCGCTAGCCTAGCCTATCATGTCTTGTGGAAAAAATAGTAAAATGTCTATTATTATTTTTTTACATTCATCATCATCATTTCAGCCGCAGTCAGTCCACTGCTGGACATAGGCCTCTCCCAATGATTTCCAAAGTGATCGGTTGGCAGCAGTCTGCATCCAGCGTTTACCTGCGACCTTTTTCAGGTCATCTGACCATCTGGTCGGTGGATGTCCAACGCTGCGCTTACCGGTACGTGGTTGCCATTCGAGAACCTTTCTGCCCCATCGGCCATCGGTTCTCCGCGCTATGTACCCCGCCCACTGCCACATTTTTATATTAAGTTACTAAAATAATTAAGATGTTTTTATTTTTAGGTTTCTGTCTAACGGCTTGCACTAAACGACACGGCGACATTGAGTCTCTTAGAAAATCTCTGGAGCAAGCAATGGCGAAATTTCCCATGGCAACAGTGCGTGAATCCATAGATTCATGGCCAGATAGATTAAAGGCCTTTAAAAGACAAAGGTGGCCACTTTGAACAGAATATTGTTTTTATTTTTTGCTGAGACTAAAAAATATGTACATATACGTTTTAGTAATATTACATTACTTCATAAAAAATGCATTTTTATTTGTAACAGAACTTATGGCCGGACGAGGTATACTTAAACAACATCACGTAACTAACACAAAACAAATCTAACACATAATAATGAAAGATTCAACACACTCAGTCGCACACTAATGGTTTTTTGCACAAAGTTAGAATTTACCTTGTTATTTGTAACACAAGATCATTGAAAGAATCACACTCAACATGAAAAAAGTTTTGTTTCCATCACATCCGACCAACTTTTTCAAGATCGCTAAATTTGACGTAAAAACAATATTGCTAACTGTCAAATACTGCTCATGGTACGAAATTGAATGAACAATTTACTGTGACGTCATCAAAACTGATAGGAAATGCAAGCTTAAAGTAATATTGTTTTTTACGTGTCATGGTACGAATTTCAAGAGTAATATTAAAATAATACTGCTATAAGACATTATGGTAAGCCCCCTGGTATTTAATGAATTTCCGTGTGTATATTGTAAAAATCTAAATGGCTTATGATTTTGTAAGTTATTTTGGACAAGGCTTGGGATTTCGTCCCGCCTTCGTTTCGCAGAAATGAAACAACGGTCTTGTTGTCGCTCTGTATAAGTAGCGACGAGTTTTGCAGATGGGAAGGAAGACTCTGTATGGCATAGAGAACTGCCAACATCTCTCTTTGATTGGAGTGAAGGTTGGACTCCTTTATCGACCATTGGCCTGATAATTGTTGGTTGTCTATTTGTGCACCCCAAGCTTTTTTGGATGCGTCGGTTACTAAATAATGACAGACTGGAGGATGAAAAATCTTCGAAGTCTGACCGAGATTTTTTACCCACCACTCCAGTTCTTGTAATGCTGCAGCTGGTACTTGGTAGCGCTGATGCGGATTCTGATGCAGTAAACTTTGACAATGTTGTAGCAAGGCCCGGTGATTTAAGCGACCCCGAGGGATCGGAAAGCTTGCAAAGTTTACGGAACCTATTATACTCTGAATTTCCTTGAGGTTTGCCGTTCTTCGATTCAGAACTATGTTTACTTTTGCAAGTATTCCGTTCTGTTTCTGTGTTGGCAAGGACTTTAAGTTTCGATGTGGATCCCACCAGATGCCCAGAAACTCCAGGGCAGTCCGGGGCGATGTTATAGATTTGCTGGTGTTTAAGTGCCAGCCTAGATTCTCCAGAGTGGTCAAAAACTCTTGAGCTTGAGTTTCTAAAGCGAGTCGGTTCTGATTCACGAGGAGGAAGTCGTCTAAATACACCGTTATTCGATAACCTTTTTCCCTGCACATTTGGGCCACCCAATTTGTCAGAGATGCAAAGATCTTGGGTGAGCATGCTAAGCCGAATGGCAGACAAGTCATCTCTAAGAGTTGGCCGTTGAAAATCAGTCTCAGGAACCTGCGATGTGATTTCAGGATTGGTAGATGAAAAAAAGCATTTGACAAATCGATTTTTACTAGCCAATCGTTGGGCTGTAGGAAATTTGGTAACTTTTGTAAGTTTATTAGCCGAAACTTGTCGACTCTCACATAACGATTCAACATTTTTAAGTTGAAAATCGGTCTTGCAGAACCGTCGCTCTTGGGCGTTAAAAACATTGTTGAAATGAAGCTGGGGAGTAACCTCCGAGACAGGCTCGAGAATTTTCATTTTTATCATTTGCCTTATCTCCATTTCCATTTGCACGGAAAATGGAGTTTGAAACCGACTTAGATCGGGATTGTATAGCGGGGGCTTGCGATAGAAAGGAATTTTGAGTCCTTGAATTATTTTTATTATGTAAGGTGGGGCTTTTAATTTTTTCCATTGTAGCAAATAATGTTGTAGCCTGCCCGCTTGAAAAGCATTCGATTCATGATTTTCTCTTTTGCTGGTAATCTCGGCGAGTCGAAGATTGGGCTGATGACTTACCGTTTCCTTTAACGTTGGATTGAAAATTATCGTGTCCTTGGTATCGAGATGACCGGTGGCGGTTATCAGTATTCGATCGTCTATTGGGGCGAAAGTTGTCGCGCCCATAATTATTAAACGAATGGTGTGAGCCTTGCGCAGGCTTATTATTAAAAAGATAGGATAATTTTGAGTACCCTGCGCAGGTACTTTATAATTAGTGCCAGTTTGGGGAGCTTGTTTAAATTGATTTGGTGCTCGGAGCGGCCAAAAAGTTTTAGAAATACCTCCGTTTTTCTCTATAGCTGAGGAAAAGGCATCCTTTTGAAAAATATTTTCACAGCTAGGCGGAATGCGCCTTAAAGACTCTTTAAAGAATTTATCTTTCACAGAGCGAAGTATACTATCCCTTCGCTGTTAAATTATATCAGCCCGGTGGCCACATGACAATTGTAAAAATCGTTAGAGATTTTTTGGAAACTACCTTCAATAAACAATTCTGAAATTTTACGATGTAACGACTGAGGGTTTAAATTATCGCCAGTGGAGGCCCAAGAAATCAATTCTTCAAAGCCACGCTGTGCGGCTTCTTTTTGTTTAATAAGTGCTTGGGTTATAGCAGCAAACCCACGTTCAGTAAGGCTAAAGTTATGAAATTTATCGTATGGTTTAATTTCATCATTTGTGTCTAAATCTATGTATCCAGGGCGTGAGCAGTATTGCTTTTGAACTTCTGAATATCTCACATTTGACCAATGGTCAGAGTCAAAATGTTGCAAGGATTTAATTATTTGTACATGACCTGGTAAGGCATCGGGAACGGTTGGTTCTTTCAAAGTGGTAGAAAAGGGTAAATCAATAGAAGTAGAGGGCCCAGAGACTGCCTCTTGCGCAAGGATAGATGGAGCTATTTGCTCATCATTATATGAATATAAATCACGACTAATGTCTGCATTTAGGTCTTCACTATATGGGCTAGAGCTGCGAACGGGTTGAAAAGAATTTCCAACCAAATTTTTAAGTTCAACTATCTGTTGTGATAGTTGGTTAATAGCATCGCTGTAGCGACGCTTTTTGGACAATTGTGCAGCATTTGTACCCTCTGGTTTTCTTTTTCTATTAATATTAGAAGTTTCGCTAGACTGAAGACCTCTCGTATCGGCATCGGAGTCCGATGACGAAGATGACAAGTTTAAATCCATGGCAAAATTTGACACTAAAACAAAAAGAAAAAAAATGAATCAAATAAGATCACTCACCAAGCAATCCGATGATATCGAACGGTAACACCGTTAGAACACACACTCACAGATATCAATTTTATCACAGTTTAAGTACTAGAGAATACTTAATACTTGAAATATACATAAAAATGTAAGATGCGTCCGAACGTCACGAAAATCAAGACGCCAATGGTCCTAGCTCGGCACTGCTGCTCAAACGCGAGTGCCGTGCACCTGGTGGGGGTGAAGTGGGGGTCCATATCACCAAGCATAAACGGAAAAAGCAAGTGAATTAAATAAATATGCCGACACGTCACACGAAAACAAGGTTGCTACTCTCAAATAAATAGGCTTCGAATTACGGTACATAAGCTTAATAGAATGTATAGTATTGTACAGATCTCTGTGTGCACCAGTAGGCATACAAATTTTGTTTTTTATTTAAATACAAATACGACAAAGATGCATTATAGTGTACATAAATTGAAAAAAAAGTTTTAACATTAAGTACTTATTGTTCATAAGAATTAAGACATATGTAAAATGTTAAATTTTGAAGCATAGGTCAAAATTTATTTGAAAATGGTTTAATTTAATTAAATGGTTAAAGTCTAATGTCAAAACAGTGTATTGTTTTTTAAAATTAATAAGTTTATGTCAAATTATAAATTAAAATTATTAATTATCAAAATATTCAAAGCCAAATATGTGTTCAATTTTAGCAAGTCTGCCTATTGTGATACACAACTGTATATTTTATACAATAAAGTTTAAATAAATATATTAGTCTGCAAATGAATTATAATATAAAAAAAAACTTTATTTAAGACACTGGATGGAGCTACTTATAGCTAGAGGACTTGTAACAAAATAACAAAATCTATATAAATAGAGATCTATATAATAAATCTCTATTTATTTAATTTATTTATTAATATTTTTTCTAACGCATCTATAATAATTCTCCCCATTACACCCCACAGTAAAACCAAGAAAGTAAACAAAAATCCACTAATAAATCGTTCAGTGCGGAATTAAAGCAATAAATTAAACAATGGAGCTGCATTTCCCGCTGATAAATAAAATACAGATATTTTTGCAGGATGATGAATTATTGGAAGCCCGTATAAATACAACAATAAAAAAAATATTGACTTATTGAAGATATAATTATTACTAATATTATATAATAGTAATAATAACAAAATTAACGAACCAATTAAATTAAACTATTTCAACACTATTTTTACTTATTTTTTATTTATACATGTAAAAAGGATGGATGAAAGGATACTTACGAAAGGTGACAGAAAAAGTCGGTAAGGGCCGGCCTTGGAGAACACACTGCGACCAAATCGCAGACATATTAAAAAAGGGAGATGTCAGGAGTACCCGTAATCGACGAGCGTGTATGACGAGAGTGATGAGCGTAGAAGAAGCGAGGGAAGTCTGTAAGGATCGTAGCAAATGGAAATCCGTAGTCTCTGCTTACCCCTACGGGAAAAAGGCGTGATGGTATGTATGTATGTTTATTTACACCTAATGTTTCAAACACTGCAGCGTTCATAGTCACAGTTAACAATCGCTATAACATAAGATATCATTAACTTTCGTCAAATTAAAATAAGCGGCTGCGAACCTGTCTATATGCGAGATTCCAACAAAATAATGTGAATTCATTTTTATTTTGTACTACAAACATAACAGATAATCAGGCTCGTCCCAATTTCTTACATTGTTATATATTAACAAAATTTTGTTACAAATGATGATGACTTCTAAACTAGCCTTAAGAAACTGCCATACAACTTAAGATTTTATTTTTCTCTGAATTGGATAACTTACGGTCAATTTAATGTTTCATGATACTATTTCTAGGTAGGTAGTCTATATTTTTTATTAACTAAATGTCAGTTATTAAGGCTACTTAATAACTGACATTTAGTCTTTAAACGAGATAGATTTCAATGTGCTAGCAACGAACACAGTGGATAAAATAACACGTACCAACTTCTACTTACGAATACATTACCAAAAAAAAATGTCGCACCACAAAATGAATACCTACAGCAAGTAGGAAGTCATTTGTGCTAAATATTTTATTCTTCCTGGGCCTCTTATTTATCGTCAGTGACTGTCAGACTATGAATAATTCAGGGGCGCGAGATTTAGTTCAAATTAATTGTTCAGGAACCGGCGTCCAGCCACAACATACATTTTCCATCAAAGGGATTTGGCGGAGGAATGTTCACTTGGGACCACTACACGCAATAGGTTTAGGTATATGCGCTTTAAATTTCTTGAACTACGTGCTCAACAGTTCTGTAAGACTTACATATAGTGGGAAATCTGGTACTGTACCAAATTTCAGCAGATTCCATTTCCGCCAATAGGTACACAATAAATCCAAATCTAGCAAACCAAAACGCGGCTAAAAGCTAGTAAATGATAAAAAGCTGACACCTATCGATTTCTTATGACCAACATCAGACCATGAATATGTCCAAGCAGTTTTTGACTTAATTTCGACAGTTCTTGGCTAATTATAATCTAGCTAATATGAAAAACTAAATATGAGTGCCAATGGATTTAACCGTTACAATTTGTCACATACCTGTACACTATATTAGTACACCTATACCCCGTGGCTTGGATATTTTGCCCCAAGGCAGCAAATGTTCAGGCAAAAGCTAGCAGGTATAATTACAGGGTATCAGAGGATTTGTTATGTTAATGTAGGGACAAAAAGCTTGTTTCGGTGAAACAATAAGTGGCCTGCGCTCGACAGCGACCGGAAAATTGCTCACGAAAGCGATTAAAGCCTGTAAATTGTTTCACAACAATGGCCGCCCGTTCGCGACACATTTGCTAAGGACGCCATTAAATCTTTTATCTTGTCCGACAAACTGTCGACTCGTTTCGCGGTTACAAACAAAACTTTAAAGGACAATACCACAAAATGTACTGCGATGTCGTTTCTGCCTTATGTTATTTCTTTAGCAAGGTCGTAGGCAAGTAACATTATAATTGGAATCTGCCGTTGCTTAATTTTGGAGCTTTTTCCCTATGTAGTCCCTATTGAGTCGACTTCATCTGCATTTAGGTTAAAGGTACCGTACATTATCTCCACAAATGCATATTTATAATGTTAGATTAAGGTGAGATACGACGTTAAAATAAATGCGTATAGGACTTCGAGTAGGCATATAGCATTAAGAAACCTATGCCCGCCCCTACCTAAGGATAAATAAATCTCTTCAATACATTTGGTTAAGTATTATTCAAAAAAAGATACAAATCACATTAATACAGGATTAACATACATTATTACAGGATTATTGTCTACTATTACGTCAAAATTAAAATAGCTTGTCGTTTAGTAACGTTTTGATGGTTTAAGTCATCTAATCAATTACCTTTCATGTTTCCTCAAATTAATTTAATTCCCTATTTCAATATTGCCGACACGCCCAGAGATACGCAAAAATTTCGCTGTCGTCGTCGGAAATCCACGAACGTCGCAATATATTTTTTGTATATCTTTTTAATCTTGGCTTCCAACTAAGCGGGCGCGCCGAACGACCATTAATCAGATGTCAACACATGTGCCCCATTGAATGAGGCGTTCTGAACTTACGTAAACCATCTGAAAAGATAGTCTGCAAAGAGAAATGTGTCACTTTGACCTGATAGCAAATCTTTCAATTGTAGGTATCGTCGCGGAAATATTTCACTGTGCTCACTGAAAGAGTTCTTTGTTCAAGTTTTGAAAATTTTAAAATAGGATTGTTGAAGTGATTCTACTTGTGCAAAATAAGCAATAGAAAGTAATTTTCGGATAACGACGGGATAATTACCTAAAATGTAATAATAGAGCAAAGACGACGTTTAGATAAAGCTTGGACATATTCATGGTCTTATGTTGGTCATAAGGAATCGATAGGTGTCAGCTTTTTATCATTTACTAGCTTTTAGCCGCGGCTTTACCTGCCTGCTCGAGTATAGTCCCCGATATCCTTTTCAGTACTCCTAACTACGGTTATGCGAAATTTCTGGAAGATTGGTTCAATGGATAAAGCGTAATGAGGTAACTAACAAATAAATAGTCTAACTCACTTTCGCTTCTGTAATATTTATAAACATGATTTATTATTAAAGTACACCAACATTGTTAACATGCATCATTACAATTAAAAATTAATATTTGTTAGAATGTTCAATAAAAATGCTTAGGTACTTATTATGATATAGAAGAATGGAAAAACGTCTACCGACAAGAGCCTAGCTCTTTAAATATTTATTGACGATTAGGTACTTAAGTAAGTACAATTAAACCAAACTTTATCCAATACAGCTTGTATTGGATTTTAAATAAAAAAAAGGAGTGAGGTGTCAAGGGACACCCGGATGGAACGAAGTTCCTTTCGATTAATTAGTGAAGGAATTGTAATAAAAAAAAATGTTTTTCAAGCTATATTAATTTTTTTTTGATTATTAACAAATATGATGTAATATAAACTTAATCAGTAAACAGTAAACAATATATATATATATATATATATATATATATATATATATATATATATATATATATAAATATACTCTCGACTTCGTAAACACAACAACGTATAGGTTAGAACAAGCACGGCTTGTTAAATACATACGCATTGATATTGTAATATTAATAAAATATCATTTGCTTTTAAATTTATTAAAGTTATGATGCGCACACTTGCTAAACACACAATAATGGAGAGATTATAACGCGTATGACTTGGTTAACACAATAGTACAGAGAGGTTATAATGCGTACTTATGCATTTTTTATTGTCTGTATAAAATCTCTCTCCTTCTCTCTCTCTCTCTCTCTCTCTCGCTACTACTACTACATAGCAAGAACAAAGTGAAAATATTAAAAACGGGGTGAGGTACTCGTAGCAAAAGGTGTCGTTACAACTTTTGGTCTTAATTTTTTCCGTCTAGCCTCCTTTCGTAACGCGCGATAAGGAACTTCGTTCCAAAAACTTTTTACACTAAACCATAACGAATATTACTATTTGATGCGTATTTAGATATAATTTGGCATGCATGAAAATCCACTGGTCTATAAATAAAATGTATGAGATCGCTTTCAATAATGCCCGGGAATGGCACCCGGCCGCCGCTGTTTATTGAGGGATTAGGTGAACTTGCTATAATGCTCCACCCATATTTAATGGCTTTATAATGTAAAGTCGGACATTTTATGTTTTAATGATACCTACTGTGGGATTATTTTTTGTTTTATATTCAAAATATTTAAATGCTTTTAGTAATCTCAATTGTAAGGATGCATTTAATTTTAATTTAATATTTTGCCAGGTGTGTTTTTTTGGATAGAATCAGATTACGCTGGAAGCAAATTGAAATCGAATCCAGGCATATAATGTAGTACATACTCTAAGTTGTTATCGGTGTAAAAAAAGAATCTGGGGCTAACCACTCTATTATCTATCTATTGATAATGATATGAATGAGGAGGATCCTCATCGTATCCCGGTGATAGCGACCTCAAGACAAATTTTAATAACTTTGCTTGAGGTCATCTGCACGTGAATGGATTTCAATGAGCAAGCGAAAGGAAGCAAGCTATCTATTGAAATGCTCCAATTGCCTAGTCTCTTGCATGGGTGAGGATATGAAGGTTTACCATAGATCACTAAAAGGTGGTCACATACTGGTCAAATGTGACCAGTACTGGTCTATCGTAAACATCCTCCATATCTCCAACTCCTCCATATCCTCAACCGTGCATGAGACTGGGCAATTTGAGCATATAATATATTATACATGGAGGATTGAATAGCAAACTCGACTCGGAAAAAGAAGTGGTAACCAAATGTGGTCAAATCATAAATATAAAAGGAGATTTTCGAATTGTAGAGTCGGGGCTTGTTCTATGGATTGAATCGATTTTGATTAAAGGAACACAAAAATTCGACGAAAAATTTTGTTAGATGTTTTGGCTACGCTAGACAATATCAAAATAAAATACTATACGTTATACTTGATTGGCTAAGTTGTGTCGGAAAGAATAAAAATGAAAACAAATTTTACTACCTCGAGGAGAAAAGGTTACTTCAAAGGTTCTTCGGAGGTCGTAAAAATACAACGAGAGTACAAGCATAGCATTGGTCTTGTATATATCGACATTTTTTAAAGATACGCAGCCTTTTGGTATTTATAATTGATTTTAGTTTAAAAAAAACATGGTACTAATAAATAATTATTCTGTCTGCCATGTTTTATGAACGTTTTAATTTTCTTCATTAGTGTCTTAAAATAATATTTTAAATTTCTCTTGCCAAAAGTATCCCTTTAGTGACTCGATATAATAATAGCTTAGTTAGTTCAAAATATATTTTTGATCAGATCTTATTCTAGTATGTAAAGTAAAAATATAAGAATTTTAACATCTTTTTAAGAGAGATCCTAATTATGATTAAAAAATAAATTCTAATAATTTTGTAAGTGAGTTAAGTACACCATTGAAGGAATAAAATTTATATGACACTTATTTTATTCATGACTCTACATCTTTGGATGTAACCGGTGAAGCGTTAAATAACATAAACAATGTCAGGAATAAAATGCGAAAGGAAAGTCAATATAAAAAAAATAATAAAATAATATATGTAGGTAATTACTTATATGGTTTTATAAAAGATAATGTTACCTAAACAAGAATTATGAGCATTACGGCTGAATAATTTGCGCGAGATAAGACCCCGTTGATCCAAAAGGCTGAAATAATTTCAATTGCAAATTTTGGCTTTACCTCTAATCTTCACCTCATAAAATGTTTGGTCTCATTTCAGCAAATGTAGCATTAAGTAATGAAAATTTAAGAAATACGTGATTTGTACAAATCTCGTGTGTATTTCTTGGCGTAAGTAGGTATAATTATATATTATAATAAGTTACGAACATCCAGCATAATCTAGACTAATATCCATCCATACTAATATTATAAGTGCGAAAGCCTGTATGTCTGTCTGTCTATCTGTCTGTCTGTTACGCAAGGCCAAACTGCTGAACGGGTTTTGATGAAATTTAAAATCTATATAGATGAAGACCCGGGTTCAAACACAGGCTACTTTTAAACGCAGGTAGAGCTGAGGGAAATAGCTAGTTATAAATAATTTAAAAGTATTTCTTCATGAGTCTGTCGTATAAATATTACAAAAATAAGGGAAAGTGTGCAGTGCTATTACTTTTAATTTTTATTACATACTTAAATCTATTCTATTTAGATAATAACTCTTTATTTACAGATTGCGGAAACTCGAGTTATGGTTGTGCATTGGATTGTTCGCCACCACTACTGGTGGCAAGACACTTAATGTAGCGAACCCTAATTAACTGACAGAGTAAATATCTTTTTCTCTCTCTCTTTCTTGGATGTTTTTAGTACTTCTGAAGGTACTTATGTAAAGCCGATGCCTCATAATATTTCTCCTTAGTAGATATCGTCACTGTGAATTCCTATACACCACCGACCAAATCTTATTTTCCTATCCAAAAGTGGCCTGGAAGAGATTGCACTACCGATAAGGTCACCTATTGTACATCTTGATAACAGGCATAAATATCTTTGCATGTAATTTTCAATAGAGAATTAAAGTGTTTTTAGTATCATGCTGACTTACTTTTTAAATCCAGACTAATAACCTCAATAAATTGAAGGAGAAGAGGTTTGTTTGCAAAAATCTTTATTATTTCCATGACTAATGAATGCTTTACTCGGTTTTACTGCACTTTGCGAAGTAATAATGGCTGTTGATGAAGTTTGCCCGTAAAAAGTCGGCCGAGCCACTACACCCGGAAAGTGGCTATTGTAGGCGCCGTAGTTATAAGAGAATGGATAGAAAATAGAGTATAATAATTTAAATTATTAAGTGATTAGCATGTATGTATGTGAGGTTCCAGGAACTAACTAAACATCTTCACATTTCATATTTCTCGAGATCTAATTATTAACAGATATCCAAAGTACCTAACGTGTTTAAAACAATTGTAATTTAATGTACTAGCTGTCCTGCGTCGAAAAGTAGCCTTTATTTGACCCTGGGTCTTCATCTATATTCATACCAAATTCCATCAAAATCCGTTCAGCGGTTTGGCCGTGAAAGCGTGACAGACAGACAGACTTTTGCATTTATAATATTACTAGCTGTTTCCTGCAGCTCCGCTTGCGTCAAAAAGTAGCCTATGTTTGACCCCGGGTCTTCAGCTATATTCATACCAAATTTCATCAAAATCCGTTCAGCGGTTTGGTCGTGAAAGCGTAACAGACAGACAGACTTTCGCATTTATAATATTAGTATGGATAGTAATAATAGTGATATAGTAAAGTATATATTAGCATATAGTATGGTATGGATGGATACTGCAATCAAATAATAACTATACTGACAAGGAATCTTCAAGGCGGGTGTGAAAAGATTTTTACCGAGTCAATCAAATCAAAATTTGATGTACAGCACATTAAATTTTCTTTCGAACCCTTTTGATACCTTCACTCATGTCACCTACTAATATTTCACCTTATTTACACCTATTTCCATTATTTGCTTAATTATTTGTTACTGTATGTGGGCAATAAAGATATTTTGTATTGTATTGTATTTCATAGTGAAGAATATTTATTAATTTCTAATACTAGACAAGGTAGGCCCACAATAATCAGAATCAGAAGATTTCTTGTCCAGATAAAGAGCAAGTTCTGATTGTTTGCCGCTCCCTGCCATAAGTCGATTGTTAGAGTACGTTTACATAATCCAAGTGGGTCTAATTCACGAGTTATTAATTGGACGAGCCGGGGCAAGTGGCCATTTGCAATTCTAATGGCTGTTTTAACGTCAGCAACATTTGATTGATCATCCGATTTCCGGATTTCCATGGCCAATCCTTGGAATGTTAATAACGTGTATAATATTGGTAGTATTAAAATGTATAAAGAGGGAGAGAAGAATTATTGCAATTAATTAGAAAGAGTTTTCAAATGGCGACCACGAACCGGCAAGCGCAGCGTTGGACATCCACCTGAAAAAATGCTGGATGCAGGCTGCTGCCAACCGGTCATTTTGGAAAGCGTTAGGTGAGGCCTATTTCCAGCAGTGGACTGATTGCAGCTGAAATGATGATGATGTACACGACACGTCGCTAACGCGTGAAAATTAAGTTTCATCGGGATTTGTCCTATTAGTAGAACCATGACGAAACCCTGTTCTACTGAGAAGTAAAATTAAATGCATATTACTTCGTCGACTGCGGTAAAATCACACCAAATCCCCACTTTTATTTTTTACGCGTCACCCCCTGGTCTTTCTCTCTCTCTCCCTATCTCTTTAAAAATCTCTTTAACTCTTTAGAATATATATTTTATATCATCCCTCGTTTTGCTCCATGGATAAAGATAGGCACAGAGACTTCTGTACGATTTGACCAATCAATACACATTATAAATTTAAATCGCTAACAGCGTTGGTTTGTGTATCTGTTAACGATTATAAAACACAAAATTCATTTAATTGAAATCTGTACGAAGCCAGGCGGGTCAGCAGTAAGTAATAAATTTATTACCTATAGCAAGAATAAATACTTCATCAATCAAGAACTGTAAGCAGTTTGTGGCGGAGTTTCACGAATTGTAATCTGGCTTTAGGAAATTGTTATTGTTTGTTGTTATAATCGATTTTAAGTACAACATTTATCCGTTTAATATTAATCCATACTATATATACTATTTAATACTCACTATATACTATATATATATTTTACTATATAATATTATAAATGCGAAAGACTGTCTGTCTGTCTGTTACGCTTTCACGGCCAAACCGCTGAATGGATTTTGAAGAAATTTGGTATGAATATAGTTGAAGACCCGGGGTCAAACATAGGCTACTTTTTAATGTAGGCGGAGCTGCGGGAAACCGCTAGTCTATTATAAAATGTTTACGTTACTTACCGTTTAGATACTTGTCATGCAACAGCAATTTAACCACGGGTTGAACACATTTTTTGACAATGGTGACGTCAAAAAAATTGATGATGGTGACACTCATCATAGACTTATCTCTTTATCAAATTTATTTTCATTTCATCATATATCACAGTAAGCGTGAAAAATAACACGAAATGTAAAAGGGGCGTAAGAAATCAACGTAATTCAACACAGGTTACATTATTTTAAAATTTTATGGCTACCTGCAGACAACATTTTTCCTGCTTATTTCGTAATGTTATTTAGGCGCTTGGAGTGTAGCGTCATTGTAAATATTTTTCTTTTTCGCTTCATTTTTAAAGTCTCATTTGTATTAATATTAGCTTTTTGGTAGTGGTCATCTCATCATCCTAGCATGTATTCCTAGTTGCGTCGTCAGCTTACGCTTCGGAGCCTAGGGTACGCTGTAAGTCATGGTCCTAGATTTGGCGAACCTAGTAATTACAATGGTGCGACTGCCGTCTGACCTCCGTAACCCTTTTTACAGGCAAACCAGACCAACAGGAACATGACCTGAGGTGTATTAGTGGCCAACACTGTCGGAATTTTTCAGGCTGCCCTAACGCATCTGACACGGCCTCACGACTGCTATCTATTTATAACAACCGGGATCAACGGCTTAATGTGCCTTCCGAAGCACGGAGGAGCTCAGGATAGAAAATGCCACTAAAATGGCGACCAATCCAATAGTGGTCGCGTCACGTCGTCGCTTGACACGCGCATTCGCTACGGATACGCGGGTCGCGCTCGACTACTCCTCAAACTTTTTGGTAGCGGTGCTACTTTAAAATTAATCAATAAGATAAAAGCTCTTTTTACGCACCTATTTTTATTGCGTGTTTATTTCTATTCGAGTAAATAGTGTACACTAAAGTGATACCTAATTGGTCATTTTAGTCTATTACTGCAAAACATATCAAAGCTTTATAAGTGGTGAGTGGGTTTCATGGCCAATATAACTTGTACACTTGTATGATTTAATGTAATAAAACCGTAATTGGAACCAATTTTACTAGATCCGTAATCTGTGGCTTAATACTTAGCTATATATAGCACTTGCTCCTTGAAACAGAATATATCAAAATTGCGTATCTGGCTAATTCTTCAACGCACACGCTTATATTTTTTTAATCTATTAGACAAATAGCTTGGACATATTTTTTACACTTCTTCATTTATTTAGGCATTTGGAAACATATATTTTATTTAAATCCATTAAATCTAACTTAATGTTAAAAAAATACAAATCATCAATAACGGGGGGAAATTTGTATTTCTTCGCGTGTCACACTCGCCGCGCACTTTAAACAAATTGATATAACTTTCTAACGTTTTAAGATATAACTATGTTTTTTACATAAAAAATTTTGTTTAGAGTTATGGTAACCACAAAAATAATTTATATAAATTGAAATCAATTAATAAACGATGTATATGGCAAAATGCATCGGTCACACGATACCTAGCTAAGGGCAGTTGCCTTTTTTTTTTTTTTAATAACGGAGGGGAAATGTATTTACGCACTGAGTGTGGGACTCCCAGGCAGAGTGCCTGGACTACCCACTAAAACCCCTCCGGCGTTTCCGCACCGGCTGTTGAGGGCGCCATGGGGTCGCTTTAGCATTCTACAAAATGGACCACGCCCGTCCCCCAGACGCAAATCCAATCGCCGTCTCATTATAGACGGCAATCGAGTGGTCTGTTGGCAGAAATTGGCCGACAGTCAACAAGACCCCGACTACCAGGGAATTATTAACTATCACCCAGGGTGCACCGTCCCGAATCCCTTGTCAGCCCGCCCTCTCACCAGATCCTTGGGATCAAGTGAGAATGCAAAGCTTTCAAAGGACCGGCCACTCGAGGAGGTTCCCTGCCCTGCACCCCTAAGGGCAGTTGCCTAATTCAACTATTTTTTTGGAACGACGAAGTTCCTTATCGCGCGTTGCGAAAGGGGGCTAGACGGAAAAAATTAAAACCAAAAGTTGTAACGACACTTTTTGCTATAGTTGTAAGCCGTGCGGAGTGCGCGTGTTTCTCTGTCTGTCTCTCTCTCTCTATCTCTCTCTCTCATAGAAAGCAAGCCAGTTATTTTCGTTTCGTCTTTCTATTTCGCTTTGAGCAGTGTGGTGTTCAACAAAATTTCGTTCCATCAGGGTGTCCCTTGACACCTCACCCCTTTTTTTTAGTAAGATTAAGTTATTTTTAACTTAAATTGTACATATAACCATATTATTTAGGCCCTAAGCAACTATCTAAAATACTCAGATCGAAATTATATATAAATAAATAAATATATATGACATTTAAAAAAAATATTTTTATCTTAGGTAGGTGAGTTTCGTGGACCCAAAAATTTTAAGTTTTAGTAGGTTTAATACAAAAGAAATTGAACAGAACGTTGGTTATATGCGTAACTTTTAGGTATAATAGCTTGATTAAACATAATATTTATAATTATGTAGTTATCTATCAATATTTTTAATTTAATCATTTTCGTGGTGTAAATTTCAGTGGGGTAATGTCAAGGTTGAGGGGAAGTCATTCCCGTAAAAAACTCGTTAGAAAGACAGCAGACTCTTTTCCAAAGGTTATATGCTCTTTTTTTTTTGTTTTAGCTAACGAAGATAATAGGAATAATAGATTCGAAGGTGACCGTAGTGCTTTTTAGTGATATTCAGAATAGTATGTTAGAATTGAAATGTTTAGCAACCGATGTAAAAATACTATTTGGAAGAGTTACAAGTTTAAAACTGACTCGACAAGCACTTACGTAACAACGGCGGTTGACAGGGAAAACGTCATATTTTAAAAGCGAGTAAACTTTGTCTAGAAAAACGGCATCCTGGACGGAATAACTATCCTCAACGCGGTTACCGATGTTGCTGTAATGTAAATGTTACAGCATTAAATAAGTTTTAGCCTCGCTAGATGGCAATTGTTAGGTTGTGCATCAACTACTCCTTTTGCTGGGTGGTGAAAATTGCCAGTGGCAAGTTCACTATTTTAGCCAGTATCTAGTACCTCTATCACGCTAGATAACCTGGCTTCCTGCCTCTCAGCTATCATCTAGTACCTGTATAACAGCCTAGCCACGAAGCAATCCGCCACGGCGAGCTTCGCCGCGATGCCTTCGGCGACTAAAAGAAATACATACAAATGCATCGCCTCGCCAGTCACCAGTTTCCAAGGCTTTTTAGTGCATTTGTTATGTATTTCTTTTAGTCGCAGTGTATTAAGCCCACTTGACTACATCTTCTCTGAGCATAGTGCCTCTAATAGACCAGGCTAAGTTCATCTGGCTACCCAAAGAATTTTAGATCGAAAAGCTATGCGGGATGATGAAGTATTTTTGTAGTTAGGATGCCGATCAATTTGTGACCTGAATATCTTATGCCAGTTTTCGCATGCTCTTCATGGACTAAATAAAACAAACAGAATAATATACATTTTTTTCGCATTCATCATTCCTGTATTTAAGATAAAACGATAAGTCAAAGGTAGCACGACTTACCGATTCAATAAAGTCATGCAGAATACCATTGAATGAAGCTCAGAATGCAACCGGGATGGCGCAAGTATCAAGAAGCTAATTTATTAGGATTATGTGTCAGAGTTCATACACAAGACAACGAATAGCTACAATAATTAAATTAGTTAAGTAAACGAATATTGCTCAAAAAATAACAATGTTATTTATCTATTCATTGTACTACAAGTGCTGCTTCCATGGTCCAGTGGTTAAGGCGTTCGCCTTTGACCCGGGTGTCGTGAGTTCGATTCCCACGGGAAGCATACTTTGTTTGGATGTTTCCAGTTTGGTTAGGACATTGCAGGCTTGAATAATATGATTATCTGTTAATAATGAAAATTATTTCGTGCTTCGGAAGGCACGTTAAGCCGTTGGTCCATGCTGTCATCTGGTGGTCGTTAAAAGAACCACGTCAGAGGTCGAGAGGCGGTTCCGAACAACTCTGACACCAGGATGTACATGGTCGATTGACACTGCAACCTACACGAAATGATGATGATGACTGCAAGTGAAAATATATTTCAACATGAATGCTAAGAACATTCTCTCCCATTTAACTATTCAGAAAAATAGAAATTTTATGCGGCGTTAATTGGCTTTAAAGACAATGAAGGAAAAATATCTTACTGCTTTTTGGCAGTTTAAAATCTAAGTATGTTTATTTAAATATACATAGTTTTATAATACATAAAAAAATAAATAAAATACGGAAAAGTTCATCAATCGAAAATTTTACACTTTTCTTTCGGAGTCGATTTGTTTAATTATTCAGGATAGTTTTTCATTTTATGTGTACATATTTTGTGATATATAATCAGTGATTAATTAATTTAGCAACGTGTTTTTAATAACATACTTAATTTTTATGCAGTGATAGTTTTCAGTCTAAGAAATATTTCTTAAAAAACAAAAAGTTTTAAAGCGAGTCATTTTCATGGTTTGCTTCGTCATTTACCATGGCAGGAACATTTTCAAAAGCATTTCTTTTCTTTATTTCTTGTTCAATTTGATGTGTCATACAATTTTGAATGTTTTATTGTATAATATTTTGTATTAAAATTAACTTAATCGTTGAATTTTAAAAATGCCACGAAAATGACGTGAAGAATAATTTTTGAAGAATGAGCCATCTACGAGTTTCATTGTTTTTCCGATAACCATCAGGCGTTTACTATTGTGGTTTATAGCTATCCTCTCCCACCGAACGCTCTTTTCCCAAATGTTTTTAGCTAGTTTTATTTCCTTGGTAATATGAAAATAGCCTGCCAGCCATGCGGCGTTTGGCGTGGCTTTTATTCAAATCAAAAACAAAATATAAATATTTACAAAGTCGGCATCAAAAACATAAAGCTTTTGGGCATAAATCTAGGCTTATTTTATTGAAAGCCAATAATATTTTGATTGTTTGAAAAATATATTTTAGTTTTATTTGCTTCGTAAACAAATCTGTCAAAAGTAGTAGGTATACGAGTATGTTAAAAAACTATAAGTACCTTTTTCTGATGATGAAGGATCTGAGGATATGAGCTTTTGATAGCAAAGCGCAGCGGCGCAGTTGTCAAATGACGACAAATCGCGACTTGTGTTTGATTGGTCGCCATTAGCGACGTAATCCTCCGTGCTTTTGAAGGCTCTTTAGCCTAATTTCGGTTGTTATCGATAGATGACAGCCGTTAGACTGTGTTAGATGACTTTAGGCAGCCTGAAATATCTGACAGTGTTGATCACTAACATAACTCAGGGTATGTTTCTATTTCAGGCCAACAGGAAGTCGGCAGTCACTCCATTGTACTGCCAAATCTAGGAATATGATTTCAAATCGTACACTAGGTTTTATAGCGTAAGATTATGATGCAATTTGGAAACATGCTCGGACAAGACCATTCTCCAATGATGGCAAATCACACCATTTATTCCAAATACCCTAGGTTGAATAACGTAAGTTAGACGACTGATAATAAAAATTAAGCTCAAAACTTAGGTACCTAAAGGTTTATAGTATTCATTATATAAGATTTGAAATATAATAAGGAGGGAGCGGAGATAATGATGATGAACGTCATTAGATCAAAGCTCGCGGAGTACTTGAATCTTGCTAAGAATAATTTTACTCTCGGATTATTTTTTGGGTAATAATGCCTCTGATTTTTTTTCGTTTAGTTAATGTCCAACAATGGTGTTAGATCTTCATGCTATCTAAAAGCTTTTATTTTCAGTTACTTAACGCTGCTGTTTTATTTCCCCTGCTACAATCAGATTTGTAATTTCAAGTGTATTAATTTTTAGTCAGTGGGTTTTCGAGTGATCTTGAGCGTAATTAAAAATCGTAGCTCAGTAGCATAGAATTATGTGCGGTAAGACACACTTCGTAGCACCTCTTCGTAGTGGTGTAGACGCTCTACGACATTTACAATATAATAGGGAAATTATAGTCAGTACAGTTTTCTATGCCCATTTATCTGGGCGTCAATTCTATTATTTTACATAGTGCAAAACTGAATCGTAATTTAATCGCGATGGCAATTTTTGACGTTTCTGGTATTCTGTTACTAATTTCAAGACCAAGCGTATTCCATTGACACGCCATTGAACTGCAACTAGATGATTTTGCTAAATAAAAAAATCATAATTTTTTCAATAATCGGTACTCTGTTATCCATACTTCCATACTAATATCATAAATGCGAAAGTCTGTCTGTCTGTCTGTTTCGCTTTCACGGCCAAATCGTAAAACGGATTTTGACGAAATTTGGTATGAATATAGTTGAAGACCCTGGGTCAAACATAGGCTACTTTTTGACACAGGCGAAGCTGCGAGAAACAGCTAGTTTATTATATTTAAATTTTTTCCACTATTACCATTCAATTATGTTTTAGTTGTAATTAAATTGAGATTTAAAATTGTGTTAGCAGAATACATTAGTATTGATTGAGCACATCAAAAATGCATAGTAATTAAGTCGTAATTGAATATCAGTTGCATGGTCTTTTAATGTTTATTAGCGGAATTGACACCCTGTTTGTTACGTGTATTTACTCGCAACAAGGTGTAATACAATTATTCTTCTTAGCAAGTCATTTAATAATTTAATGCTATTGTTTACTAAAGTGACAGTCAATTTCTGCCACCAAGCATATTTTATCATTATTATAAACTAGTAGTTTCCCGCAGCTCCACCTGCGGTATATAGCCTATGTTACTCAAGGTGAATGTCCAATGGTCACAGAATAATACAAAAAATAAAAATCTTTCCTCTTTATAATATTAGTCTAGATAGTGTAGACAAATGTGCAAATGCATTATTAATCTTTTATTATTCACTATGTTAACAACCATGCCACCTACTTGAACTAAAGCGGTTACCGCAGCCTCTGGACAATATTCGTGTTATAGTTAATAAATAAAACTGTGCTTATACATAAAAAAAATACAGGTAACTTTCGTAGTAAAGTCTAAAAACTTAACCTATAATAACTTTCAGAAGTTTTAAATGCTAACAATAAAGTTTTCTCGGTCGTACCCCTGCCGCTAGAGTTCGAGGATTTTGCTAAACTTGCTTGCAATTTATTACTTGTTCTTTGGTTGTGTAACCGCAATCGATGCGGAGGTTGCATGTGTTAGACAGAAATTGTCCAAAACAAAGATTAATTTAGAATTTTGCTGAATGCTTTAGTACTACTCATCTTTGTGCTTTCCCGGTTTCATCCAATGAAGCACAATGGTTACTTGTGGTACAATAAAGTTTTAAGAAATAAATATTCATTAAATTAAACTATTTTAATACGGTTTTATCGCGTTTATTACTTATTTATTTACACTTGACGTTTCAAACACTTTACAGCGTTCATGGTCACAGGCAGACTAAGTTAACATTTGTCTTTGATGTCATAAGATTACAAAACTACCGCATGAAATTTTTATTGGGAACTATTCCGATTCACGCAGTATTGGCTCACAGTATCTAAGGGTATTGCAGTCTGCTTCCGAGTTTGCGATTTTATTAAGTTAATGACTGGGTCCCAAGCTGGCGGTACCTGCCATCCATCCTCTCTATTGAAATTAGGATGTTTTTTAATTTCAATAGCTTCACGTAACATCCTTGGAATGAATCTGTTTTCCTTTGCAAGGACTGGAGGATTATCAAAACGCATATAGTGGTTGGGTTTGTCTAGAGCATGTTCACAGACTGCAGACTTGGTTGAGCGTCTATTTTTCATGTCAGCAATATGTTCTTTTATACGAGTATTAATGCTTCTCTTTGTTTGCCCAATGTATGATAAACCACAGTCACAGTCAATTTTATAAACTCCAGCATCTTGCAATGGGATATTGGATTTTACAGGTCTTAAAAATTGGTTTATTTTCTTATGCGGCTTGTAATAGGTCTTGATTGAAGCTCGCCTAAGTATGTTACCAATCTTGTCCGTGACTCCCTTTATGTATGGTAAGATGGCAGGAAAACGATCAACTGTGTGTGGCTTGGGTCGACTTCTGTGACATATGTGTGGGTGGCTGAGATTGTTGCTTCTTAAGACAGACTTGACTCGTTGAGTGCAAGATATTGTTCACGAGGAAGATTCGGTTTTGGCGGCTTGCTATGTCGTAGTACTGATGACACATCTTGGCGTTGGTTGGTGAGTGCAATATCTTGCACTCACCAACCTTCGCAAGAACCCAGACATTACTATTTTACGAGCTGACAAAGGAAATTCAACTGTTATAATGGACACCTCTGATTATAACACAAAAATTCAACAACTGTTGTCGGATGAGAATACATATAAACAAGTAAAAAGTGATCCTACTAACAAGATCGTAACAAAAACCGAAGAATTAATATTAAAATACTCCGACACATTAAACTTAGACATCACGTCGCTCGTGCCTTCCTGTGTGAAACCACCAAAATTATATGGCCTTCCAAAAATACACAAAAAAGACCACCCATTAAGACCAATTGTAAGCCAAATAGATTCGCCAACTTATAAACTAGCACAACACCTGGTGAAGATATTAACACAACTTCGTGGTCATACTGATACTAATGTCAAGGACTCTTATCACTTTATCAGCTTAATTAAAGATCTACGATTAACTGATGAAGACACAATGGTCAGTTTTGATGTACAGTCATATTTACCAGCCTACCTTTGCATGACTGTATTGATATTGTGAAGAGAAGGCTTGAGGACCACCATCTACCTCAAGAGTATGCAGAGTTACTTGAGCATTGCTTAACATCAGGCTATCTCTTCTGGGAAAACAAATTCTACATGCAAATTGACGGTGTAGCTATGGGGTCTCCAGTCTCTCCCATTGTTGCCGACATTTTCATGGAAGACCTTGAGGAGAAGGCTCTTTCAAGCACCCTGGCTATGCCGAAGATGTTCAAACGGTACGTAGATGATACTTTTGTTGTACTCCCCAAAACTCAAGTCTCTGTTTTATTAGATCATTTAAATTCCATTAATAGTAAAATTAAATTCACTATGGAACCTGAGATCAATAATTCATTAGCCTTTCTTGATGTTTTAATAACTAGAAATCTTGACAATAGTATCAGTCACACTGTGTACAGAAAGCCCACCCACACAGACAAATATCTCAACGGTAAATCTCACCATCATCCATGTCAGTTAGCTACCGTAGGCAAATCTTTGTTACAGAGAGCACACGGCATCTGTGACACCCACCAACTTAAGGAGGAGCTTCAACGAGTCAAGTCTGTCTTAAGAAGCAACAATCTCAGCCACCCACACATATGTCACAGAAGTCGACCCAAGCCACACACAGTTGATCGTTTTCCTGCCATCTTACCATACATAAAGGGAGTCACGGACAAGATTGGTAACATACTTAGGCGAGCTTCAATCAAGACCTATTACAAGCCGCATAAGAAAATAAACCAATTTTTAAGACCGGTAAAATCCAATATCCCATTGCAAGATGCTGGAGTTTATAAAATTGACTGTAACTGTGGTTTATCATACATTGGGCAAACAAAGAGAAGCATTAATACTCGTATAAAAGAACATATTGCTGACATGAAAAATAGACGCTCAACCAAGTCTGCAGTCTGTGAACATGCTCTAGACAAACCCAACCACTATATGCGTTTTGATAATCCTCAAGTCCTTGCAAAGGAAAACAGATTCATTCCAAGGATGTTACGTGAAGCTATTGAAATTAAAAAACATCCTAATTTCAATAGAGAGGATGGATGGCAGGTACCGCCAGCTTGGGACCCAGTCATTAACTTAATAAAATCGCAAACTCGGAAGCAGACTGCAAGACCCTTAGATACTGTGAGCCAATACTGCGTGAATCGGAATAGTTCCCAATAAAAATTTCAGGCGGTAGTTTTGTAATCTTATGACATCAAAGACAAATGTTAACTTAGTCTGCCTGCGACCATGAACGCTGTAAAGTGTTTGAAACGTCAGGTGTAAATAAATAAGTAATAAACGCGATAAAACCGTATTAAAATAGTTTAATTTAATGAATAACAATCGCGAAAACATAAGAAAAAATAAATATTGTTTTAAAGTGTATGCTGTTTTTTTTGTCCTTACATAGAATTGCTTGAATCTTACATATTACCTCAATCAATCAATGAAATCATTTATTCGTGAAAACATAGGGAGTACATTAAGGTGTTAGTGTTAGATCAGCAATTCACAATTCAGAATCACTATGATTTTGCTGATAGTCACAGCATACAAATATAACTTTATTAACTTTCAATAGCAGTTAACACGTCAGAGTACTCGCCGATTCCGAAAAAAATGGACGCTCAAATATATTTTTGTAATCGTCATACATTTACAGAGATTTACTTTTTTCGTTTGATCTTAGGTCAGGGTTAACAGTTGAATATGGGTAAGACATATTCCAATATTCAAATGTGAGGGTTAATAATCCATTTGTTTTTTTTAAATAGCTCATCTAAAGCATATATTTAAAAATCAATATGAAACTAACAATATTATTTAGCTGTGGATAACATGGTTGGTTACAGAATTGTTACATTTACATATTGTTTATTTCATACATAATTTGTATCTGTTTGTTATTCCAAATAAATAAAATAAAAATATTTTCAAAAATATATAACTACATACGTATTTATACGTACGCTTGTTACCCGCAGGGGTAGGTTTGAGACACATCGCTGCATTAGAGTCATCTCTAGTAGTAGGTATCAATACAATATTCAAACTTTATGTCCATTCATATATGGTCACACCGCATCACGTAGAATCCGCACGTTAATTACTGCAATCGTACAGACCGGCAATCAGCTTGTGTGGGTTTGCTGCCACCAACTACCTAATTATGCTAGCGTCAGCCGCTTTTCCAAATCTAATAAATAATTGTTGATGCAATATGTACCATTTCGATACGATTCATGCACGTATGAAATATATATTTGCTCAGGTGCGCTAATGTTGGAATCTGTATCACTCGAAAGTGAATAGATGTGTCGACATAAAATTTATAACAGATTGCATTTTAAATGAAAACTGTAAAATAAGTTATTTTTGTGTTTTTGCTGATTTAAACTATCTATCACAAATTATACATAGATTTTTTTCTCCCAAAAAAATACTAATTCATTAACCTATAAACATTGGATTTTATTTGACAATACCGATTATTATTTATCCATAAGATACATACAAATTTTGAGGTGATTTATTCCTAGGTGATCAAAGTAGACTAATAAATTCCACTTTGTTCACCTAGGTGATATCACCCAGGCGAACATATAGGAATAATTTATAGTATCGAGTCACCGATTTTGAGTGAGTCACAGTTGCCAAAGAATATCCTGATCCAGTAAGCACGTAATACCTTAATACTGGGAATAACACCAATAAAAGCACTTGTATTTAAAACTTTCTAGTCAGTAAAAGTTCCTAGTTCAGGGATTCAATCTCGAAAACCACACAAGAGTAGGTATACTTACTTGCGCATTTGTGACTGCGACTGAAAAAAAAAGGTTTTACAGATTAACAGAAAAGTGAAATACATGATTGCGCGTTCGACACATTTTATAAGCACGATGAATTACCACAGTGCTTAATTTGTCATTTAAATATATGATATTTAAGTTTCTCATTTTTGTTCATTGGTTTTCTCATTTCTCATCAAATAGTCAGTAAATTGTCACCTCGGGCGGCAAGAAACTCATCTCAACTTTCATTGAGAATGCAAAACAAAGATAACAAAATGGACGCCTGCCGGAATAATTATGAGTCTGGATGATCTCGTCAGTAGTATTTAACTTTAGTTATTTTATTATAATTCTTTTTTATTTCATACTAGCTTTGTTGTTTTCCGCAGCTCCACCTGCGTCAAAAAGTAGCCTATGTTTGTCCACGGGCGAAACTATATTCATACCAAATTTCATCATAATCCGTTCAGCGGTTTGGCCGTGTCAGACTTTCGCACTTATAATATTAGTATGGATGGATAAGTTGTTTATATGTATGTTTGTATGTATATGTATATATCAGTTTATTATTTTGTAATCATGTATTTAATCCAGTACCCCACTGACTAATCTAAATCAATGTTACGATTTGTCAAATAAATCGGTCAATCAAATAACGTTCACCCTATTCGTTCTACGTTTGATTATTAGAGTTTTTATTGTAAAAGTTTTCAAGTGCCTAATTTTATATTAAGTAGTAATTTATGAATCTGATGCAAAATACGGGTTCTTATAATACGTGTATAGTATTGTAAGGCCTCGTTATGTGCAGTTTCATACACTTCTTTATCTAATCTCATAAAATAATTAAAAAAATAAAAATGGTATAAAATTTTCAATAGCATAGCATACAAATTTAAAAATAGAATCCTTTGCTTATACTGATTGCGGGTGCGTGAAGACTGACATTCAAGTTCTTTTTTTTATCTATGTTTTAGTATGAGATTAGTTAAAATACATAAAGTACTGACGTACTATTAAACTACTACTTTTAATAAACCCTATTCAGGACTAACTTTTGTTTGTCTCATATTTTAAAAAATAAATACAGAACAAGCCACATCCATCCATGGTTTTGATTAACAGGGAAATGTTGTTATTTGGTTTAGTTGGGTAATTCTAATACATCTTTACTTTCATATGTTGCTGAATTTTGAATATTTATTCTAAACTGATGTCTCTTCGCTTTTAGTCAAAATTTCGCTGCAATGGAAAATTTAAAATATTTGGGAAAACATATGTGTCGATCTAAATATTTTACCCTACACGTGCAATATTTCAGCTAATTCGGTTCTGCTATTCTTCATCAGAGTCATAAATTAAACTTATGTGACTGCATTATTTATAGGTAAAAAAATATGAATAAAACAACGTTGTTTACATTTTATGTCTATATTCAGGATCTTAATGATTTAATTTGTCACTAAATAATTCAATAATTAAATTAACAATCTACATGTACAAAAATTGATTTATATACACGAATTTCCATGCAACTAGTATATGTTATTACTTATTCTAATTGGTAGATAAAATACATTATAATAATGACAATTATTCCAGGAATGTACAATCACGAATACGACAGACGATTTTGATCATAGGAAATATTTATTTAAAACTTTTTTTAATTTTCTGCAAATTATATAATACCAGTTAAATGTGCAGAACTGTAACTGCTTTGAAATTATGTTCATAACATCGTTCTATCGTTTGTATTTTCTACTAATTATTTTTTCTTAACACGAATCCGTACTAGTGTTAGGCCTAACACACACAATTTCTGTAAATGTGGAGTTCTCACTAATGGTACGAACTACCCCTTCTTGTGCTATTAAATAAATCAGATAAATTAATTATCCGTTACTTGTTAAAAAAATACCATTACGACACTTGTCATGGCAGTGTTGTTTAACCTTTTTTTCAAATATTTAAATTGTGTCGTAAGTCAACTGTCCATATTGTTCAAAAGCATTATGCATAATTTTCTACAACTTTACGAAATTATTATTTCCAGTTGTATTTTTTGCAATCTAAGGATATCATCTAGAAAACAGCAACATAGAGGTCCAACAGAGGCAATAATCCACCTAAAAGAATATTGACATCTATGAAAATTTATTATCTTATATTTATTTACACACAATGACGACGAACATTTGGCACAAAGAGGCGTCTCACGCTCACAAACGGCCACTAACAGTCCACTACAGGTTCTGAGCAAATACAGATGCAAAGAGATATCTACAGAAATATTTACTTTATCGCCAAGGATTGATACATGCATGCGATTATCCTTTTTCATCCTAGGTTTGTCTAAATATCATACAATGGAATATCTCATCAACGGAATTTCATTCCTGTCGATTAAGTTAACTATTTATAAATTTTATTTAATAGTCGCACGAATGCTCAATCGAGGCCCTACCATACTAATTTCGACTTACAATATTAGTGAGTTCTTATTCTATTTTATTTACATCTCACAATCAGTCGTATAGTTAATATAATATTTTGGCAGATAAATTTTCTTTTAAAACTATTTTAATTATAAAATGTCTGGTTGTTTATTCGTACTATATGAAACGCAACGTAAATATTTTGGTTGGCATTGTATAAATAGTCCTTAAAATAGGCCGGACTAAAAGCTGATAAAAATATCATGCATTAATATAAAATACGTATAAATTCTGAAATACGATTCTAGTTTTTTCTATCATGACGTTGATGATAAACATATTTCACAACCTGTTACTGATGTTTTAATGAATGTAATAAATATAGGAAGCCAAATCAATGGGATGATATTATTTTTGACCTTTTTGAGGTTAGAGAGGATTTATATTGTCAAATAGTCTCAAAAAATAGTTTGTACAGGGTTCTAGAAGTTGCTATCGTAGTCTGAGCGACGCCTGCCGTAGTGTGAGCGCGGATACTCGCCCGTGTAGCCGTACATCTGGGAGCCTCCGCCGCCGCCGGTCTGCCCGTACAGCTGCGAACCTCCGCCGTATCTGTAAATGAAGTCACAATTCTAACATACAAACGTATAGACAATCTTAAAACAAATTCGTAAAAAAAATCTAAAATATAAATTCGTCAAATGGTCTCTATTTCCATACAAATGAGTAAGCGAGATGATGCAATGTTAAGAGTTGGATGGAAGATCATGTTAACCGTCTTGTAATCACAGAATAGATAGTAGTACTGTAAGCTACAAATCGAAAAGTCTTATTTAGAAATGTTTGCTTTTTATCTAGATGCTCCATTATGACGCTATCTGACAAAAACCTGTGAAGTTATAATTTAAGATTTAAGCAACTTCCTAATACACTCACACACATAATCTACTTGTGATAGATTTTTGGTACGTAATAAAATAGTGTTTTAAAATTCAGTTCTTTATTTTGCTAAAAATAAGCGATATCAGTACTTACTTAATATAAAGAATTTTTTATTTGAAGCTCATAACCGCTTATATCAAACAGGGGAACTATTTCTTTCTTAAAGACAATGGGAGCCCATGATAATAGGATCCCATTTTACCGTCTGGCTACGGAACCCATCATCATCCTAGCGTGTATTCCTACTTGCGTCGTCAGCTTACGCTTCGGAGCCTAGGGTACGCTGTAAGTTATGGTCCTAGATTTGGCGAAACTGGTTATTGATGAAGCGACTGCCGTTTGACCTCCGTAACCCTTTTTACAGGGAAACCAGACCAATATGAACATGACCCGAGATGTGTTAGTGGCCAGTGAATTTTTCAGACTGCCCCAATGCATCTGACACACTCTAACGACTGCTATCTATCGACAACAACCGGGACCAAGCTCAGGGTTTAACGTGCCTTCCGAAGCACAGAGGAGCTGAAGATAGAAAATGCCACTAAATGGCGACCAATCCAATAGTGGTCGCGTCACGCCGTCGCTTGACACGAGCATTCGCTACGGATACGCGGGTCGCGCTCAACTAACGAGCTCCTCCAACCCTAAAAAGTAATAAATATTAAACAAATAAAAAAAGGTACAGCAAAAAACAACGACCAGGATTTGAACCCAGAACCTTTTTTGGAAGAGCGAGCTTCTTTTGATATGAGGCGGCAATGGTTTTTTTTATTTTCTCTTAATAATAAATAAACATTTGTTATAGAAATAAAAAAAAATACATTTGAGACTGCCACAAGAACCCTTTCATATGGCATATCACATGGTAGAAACTGAAATTTACCACCTTATCTCCCAAAAAGTAGCCTAGGGGGAACGCTAATTTTATGTCTTCTTTCCTAAATAACTCAAAAAATACCGACCTAAAATATACTGAAAAAAATATCATGAATATATTCATACTGAGACATACACACAAGGTACAGTTCGAAAAACTTTTTTTTATTGACAACTTAACCCCCCAAAACTAGTCTCCATATATAAAAATAATCTATTTTTTCACTTAGCCTTAGCCACACACATATGTGTGCACCAAATTTTAACTTTATCAGTCTAGTAGATTCGGAGAAAATCGACTGTGACAGACGGACAAACAGTTGATACGAGTGAGACTATAAGGGTTTCGGTTTTACCTTTTGAGGTACGGAACTCTAAAAAGAGTCTTAAAGGCTATAAGGCTTTTTAACTATGAATAATTTTAAAATAAATTAGAACTGTTTACCCATATCCATTTCCAGCTGCCCCGTATAGCTGCGACCCCCGGCCCGAGTCTGGAGTGTAGTGCTGCATATACTTCTGCATTTGTGGAGTCCATTCTGATCTCCAGGAATCACCAGGATTAGGATACGCCAGTTGCTCAATAAAAGCAGTGGACATGCGCTGTAATTATAAAGGTACCATATAGCTTACATTTTCCAAAATAAGCAGCTATTCCAGCTATACGACAATTTAAGAAAAGATTTCGGTTTCGGTTTATTTGTTTTATTAGAAAATGTAGGCTAGGAAAAGTTTGAACACCGTGAGTTACGCGTACTTATTCTGAAGGCCCGAGGGCCTTTTCCAATTGCACTATCATTTGCATTCATCATTTCAGTGCAGTAGGTATCAGAATAGGTACTTTACTTAAGTAAGACTTTTTCCTTCATCCAAACATTGACATTTCTAAAAAAAGCACTCTTAGTTCTTATTCAACATGAAGTGTTTTACCAGACTACAATTTTGCTCTAAACATACAAATAATGCGAATACAATACAAATCCGTAATTACCTTTCCAGATGGTGGATAAGGAAGTTCTCTCTCCTTCAATTGATGCATGTCATCAAAACCTCCCATGTGACTTTTGTCTAGTTCACGAAGCATGTCCTCACTTAGAGGTATTGGTGCTTTTGCTTTTGCACTCTTCTGTCGGTTGACCAACTGCAAAACAACAAAGTAGTGTTTTGAACAACAAAGTACAAATCGAAATAAGCGGTGATGACTTTTATTAGAATCAATAAACATACCACAGTGACTCCAAAAATAACAACGAATAGAAGAGAAGCGAGCGCTATAACAATGACGGCAATACCCCATTGAGGAAGGAAAGATTCTTCTTCGGGTTTTATTGGTTTCGGCTCTCCACGTTTTGGTAAAACTGTAACCAAGGCAAAAGTTTATAAATCAAGAAGTTTCAAAATGAAGTATAAAATGTTTTGAATTTCTTACCAATAAATTCCGTATACGCTGGATCCATAACAAACTTCCCGATTTCCAGTTTTCCAGCTGATTTATCGATGGTTTTAGTCATTTTCTCATTACTTTTTTTCATCCTCTCTTCTTCCGGTTGATCTCCTAACATCATATCGGGATCGAAGGAGTCCATAGGTTCTTCAGTTATTGTTTCAACTACAGATCCAGGCTTAGCTTCATGAAGAGATCGATGGAACATCTTCTTCAAATCTATAGTGTCGACCCTTTCACTGACGTCATTGAGCTCAATGAAATAGTCTACTAACACAGACCCCGGACTGAATCCATCAATGCGAATATTCTTGTACCACTTTTTTAATAAATCTGATTTAGAATAAACTGAATTAAGCTGAAATAATAACACACCATAATTAATAAGTATACCTAATACATTAGTGATAACAAATATCATTTTATTAGGAGTTATATCTAAGTTATGGAGAATATCCTACCTCATCTTTCACTTCATTAGCCAAATTTTGCCATTCGTCCGTATGACGATCTAATAGTTCAGGTATCCACTGCACACCTGTAAAAAGTATCATTAAAATACTTGCAAATGTGTGTACTGTCAATTGTAAAAAAAAATACAAGAAAAAAAGACTTGTAAAAAGTACCTGAAACAATTTTTATAGTGGCAGCAATATCGCATTCTTTTTTACATACACCAGGAGTTGTCGAAGGTGGGGGCGCTGGTGTAGTCGTGGTCGTAATCTTTACACGCTTGGTCGTAGGTTCAGTACTAAACTCTGACATAGGACTAGTAGCAGTAGCATTTCTTTGAGCTTCAAGCAACTTTTCGATAGAGAAAGGAGTTGTGGAAGGTGATGGCCAGCCAGTGAATTCTGTTGATGCTCTGAAATGGTTGGAAATGTAATTCATTTAATGAACTTACAAATATTAAATCCAATATAAAAAAAAGTATTACAACCGGTTTTACCTCGTTGGCCAGCCTTTTTGAATCTTTGGGGTTACTGGACTGGGACCCAGGCCTCCACTTGGTTTGGGAGTAGTTTTTCTTGTTGATTTACTACCTGGTCTAGATGGAAAGACTAGTTTTATACCACCAGGTGCTTTAGTAGTCAAAAGAGGTACCACTGGTTCTTCTGTAGTATTTAATACAAAACCAGGTGGCAATAAGTTAAACACATCAGCAATTTTGATATTTGGCAGCGGTAATTCTTTGTTTGAAATTTCTGTTGTATTTAGTTTAAAACTAGGTGGTAAAAATGCGGTAATATCAACTGGCACAGCGTTAATAGGTAAACTACTTTCACCTATAGGTTTAACTGTAGTGGTAGTAGTATTCAACTTATAACCTTTTGGGAACAATGCAGAAATATCTACTTTCTCCGTTTTATTTAGAATGTCTAATAATTTAGTTGTTTCTTTAGCCAATGGTATTTCGGTAATAGGTCGGTATCCTGGTGGGAGCAACTTACTGATATCATCTTTTTGGATTTTTTTGGCGATATCATCTTGAGATTTATCTTTGGGCTTGTATTCTTTTGGAAGTAATGATTTGACATCTAATACAATAACTCTGTTTTTAGTATTTATGCCCGAAGACCGACCCTGTGTACCATTTGGTTCTTCAGAGACACTGGATATTGTTGGCGCAAATGTAGTAGTAGTTGTAGTAGTAGTAGTAGTAGTAGTACTGGTTCGTTTATCTTTGAAGGACGTCCTAGGTCTATAACCTGGAGGTAATAAACCTGATAAATCATCCATTACAGTTACAAGTTTCTTCCTTGGTTTTGGAGTTGTAGAAGTTGTAACTCGTGGCGTGAATTTTTTAATTAAGACCGGTAAAGGATCTGGAGACGATCTTTCTGTTGAAGTTGTAGGTTGAGTACTCTTCAGAGTAAATACATTAGGTGGACTTGTTGTGGTAGATAATGTGGTGGTAGATATTGTTGAGCTACTTATTGAGCTTAGTATTTGTTCTGTTGTAGATTCTGTTATTAATTCAATATTTTTATTTTGCTCGTCTAAAGTTCCAGATAAAACTGCACTGGATAATTCTGACTGAATGCTGTCTAGTTTATCATTTATGTTTTCAGTTGAAGATGAACTATTAACATTACTTATATCTGACCCTGGATCTCTTGTAACCGGTTCATCGTTCTCATTGTCAGTTTCATCACTTAAAATCTGTTTCTTATCTTCCTGGCCTACTGGCGCGAAGGGCAAGAAACGTGCTCCTGATACACTACGACTTGTCTGTACTGATGCCACAACGAAAACATTCTCTGTTGTTATTTGACCTAGTTTGTCTGTATCATCTGCAGGTTCTACTGATGAAGATTTATGATTTGTCTCTGGATATATTTTAGCGGTGCTAGGTGCAAACGTTACATCAGGTATTGAAATGGTACCATTAACGACACTTTTTGTCGTTACTACTGATACAATTTCTTGTCCTAAAATAGATGGAGACTCAACGGAGCTAACTTTTTCTTCTTCACTTTCAAAATCATTTTCATTTTTTACGGTTGTATCAGGAGTCACGTGATCATTATGATCAATTACGGTAGAATCTACAAAGTGTTTGAAGTTATCATCTTTTACCATTGTCTTGTTTCCTGGTTTCATTACTAATACATCAAATGACTCTGTTGTATTTAATTTATTTTCTTCTGTAACTTTTTCAAGTTCCTCAGTAGAATCATATTCATCGTAAAAATCAGTTGCACTCTCTTGAACAGCAGGGGTGGTATGCTTAACTTCCGTTTCATCTGCTTCTTCATAATATTCGTACTCTTCACTTTCTTCGACTTCATGACTTGAGTTTTCATCATGTCTTTTATCTGATTTTTCTGTCGTTGTAGTAGTTGTGGAAGAAGAAGTAGATACTTTTATAAACGAATCATTGACATCAGGAGATTTGGACACATTATCACTGTTCATGGAACTGGCATCTGGACGGTTATCATTTGCTGCTCCTAAGTCTAAATTGTCAGTTTGATTTGATTTGATAACTTGCACATCATAAGAGGCATGTTTATTTTTCATTAACTCTCTGAACGAGCTAATATCACTTATGTCATCTTCTAGTAGTGGTTCTAAGTCTAGAAGAGCTTTATATTCTGTTGAAGAACTATAATCCGTATTTTGTGTTTTATAATTGTTGCTTACTAACACTTTGTTTTGAGGATTTTTAAAATTAAGTTTGTCATTGAGTGAAGAGTCGTAGTTTGAAAATTGAGTACCTTTTGGTTTTGATCTTCCTCGATTTGTTAATCGACTAGGATTATAAGTAGTGACTCTATGGTGATCAAAAATATCTTGGTTATCATTATCAATATCTTCGTCATGCGAAATATGCCCACTTTGTCCATTACTCTTTAAGCTGTTATTATCAAAAGGTATATTTTTAAATCTGGTATTTTGTAAGAAGTCAATGTCAGGATTATTAATAGTTATTTGACCTAGAAACGTTTCTGGTTTAGACGGATCATTTTGGTATGCTACTGAATGTATTTGTGATACTTCAGGCCTTTTTGTAGATGCTGGATGTATTGTTTGATAATTGTATGGTAATGCTGGTCGGAATCTTTGCCGCTGAGTTTGGCTAAAATCTGGTTGATTTACATAGTATAGTGGCCCAGACTGACTTCTTCCTGTGGGCAGTTGAAATGGTGATGGATTTTGATTGTAGTTAGGACTAGGAAATCTCACATGGCCTTCATTGTGTAAAGTCTGCTGTGAAGGTTGAGGTTTAAAATTATTTTCCTGTTCAAAGAACGTCGGTGGTCGATTGTTCGAAAATAAAGGTGGCTGTACTTGAGCAAAACTTCTTTCAACTGGTGTGTAGTAATAATCGTTTTCATCTGAAATAAGAAGAAAAATTGTTAGCGACTAAATTGTACATTTCATTGTAGCATTTGAATATCACTCACAAACATCAAACGTGTTATTATGACAACTGAAAATACTGGGTTATTTTGAAATAACTGGTCAAAATTTTTACAGTGTGTGTTTAGTACATTGAACTAAAATACTTTCAATAAAATAATAAGTTAAAACGTTACACTACATCGATGGTTAAAACCGGCAATAAACATATTTTTTATTGAAAATGGGTTAGGTAGTCTCATGTCCTTAACATAACTGTGTTACGGAATAAGTTCAATAGCGTGAAATACATTTAACCATTGTTGAATACGTCTAATTTTCTTGTTATTACGTAAAATATGCAACACATTCGTATTGCGATAATTGTGCTGTAAAATTATGCATAAATGTTCGCGTTACATCAATCGTGAGTTGGGAGTATGCAATTCAATTTATATTCTGTTTGAATATGGTTTTATTATTTTTGGATTTTGTTGGCGATTGCCTCGTCATGCTATTAAAATATCGCATAGAACAATTTTAATTAATTTTTGTTTAAGCTTTTTATGCGATACATAACTGTAATATTACTATGAATTTTCAAAGTTAGTGTGTGTTAGCTTGTGTTTACTTAATTCGTCAAACAACACATAGGTTTAAATTTTTGAAGTTAATAGTTAATTTAGAGTGTGGTGATTGAAGTTAACCTACAATGGTTCAGGTGGTGCGGCGGGATTTATGCCACTTTCTCAAAAATAAGGCAATTTATTACAATAACATAGCACAAACCCTTAGCCCAGTTCACAAAAGTAAATACTTCACAATTGTAGTCTTTCGTTAAAATAGAGGAGATAATTTTATGTATTTTCCGCCACGCTGTAGCTCTACGAGATTGCATATATCCATTTGGGCTAAGAATATTTTCAAGCAAAATATATTGGACTAAGGCGCAAAGACGCTTGGCTAATCTTCTTTTATGACCTTTCCAGTTTATTATTACGTCTCTGGTTTGGGGTTCCATATCGTTTGGTAAGATAATCTCAAGGAAATTACTTTCTTGCGGTTCATATCCCTAATTAAGAAGGGCGAGCGGTCCTCATCAGAGCACAAGTGAAAGTGCTGGATATAATAGGAAATCTATTCGGGCACTCATCATCATCACAGTCAACTGTAGGGTACTAAGATTTTCTACCTCAGTAGCTATTCCAGGCAGTTTTACCCGCCTGTGATGTGTGTGGCCTATAATAACCTTCCCTAAGAACCAAATTATCATACTATGATAGTTTGTTACTAAAATTATAACAGTCCAACTCTTCAGTTGTATTATATTAGTAGAAGCATATTTTTAACTTATTTTTGTTTAAATCAGTCAATTCACAAAAATTCTACTTCAGGCAATCTAGTACTCTAGTCTTGGATAGGCTTATTGGTATCTTCATCTCCATCAACCTAAAATTATTGGGTATTATGTGGAAACATTCTAGGCCACGAATTGGGAACTCGCCTGTATTTGAATATTGGCGATCAAGCCTAAATAAACCAAAATTATGTTAGCCCTGCTTTTTCGCTTCCACACCTTCGAAAAAAAAAATCGTAAAGAATAATAGGTTGCTTGCTTATCGTCTATTAAGAGCGAGTAAGTACCCAGAATTAGTTTTTTTTAGATATATAAAATTTAGTATTTTATTTACCATCTTTGTGCTTATATTATTTCTAAACAAATAAACCACCAATAAACAATATTAATAGCGTCACATCTCAAGCTGGCCGTATAACTTTCTGAGTTTTTGCTCCCGCTGGGATCGGTTTATTAAGAAGGGACTGTATACTTTATTTCTCCAATATTTTCCTCTGATTAAGTTCGCGGCGGCCGGATTTCCCCCGGGAGTGCGGTGCCATAGCCCGGTGTCAATTTTTGATCGCCTATATTGATCTTACGCAAAGTATGTAAAGTTCGTGACTTGAATATGTAAGCATTATTCTGTTTGGAGAGGAAGTATGAGAATACTATCGATAAACGTAGGCAATTCGGTACGAGAACTTTTTGCATTAACACTTGCATTTACTTTATATTGCCTTCTTTGTTACCCAACTCCTTAAAGTTATAACTTCGTTTTATACTATTTTGAATTGACGTATAGTATATTTTGGTTTTTCGTATCTTTAGTTGATATTGTATACACATTTATCAATTCAATAGGTACTTTTTATAATAATCCATACTAATATTATAAATGCGAAAGTCTGTCTGTCTGTCTGTTACACTTTCACGGCCAAACCGCTGAACGGATTTTGATGAAATTTGGTATGAATATAGTTGAAGACCCGGGGTGAAACATAGGCTACTTTTTGACGCAGGCGGAGCTGCGGGAAACAGCTACTGTAGAATAATGTAGAACCTGTACAATACAAAATGAGCCGTTTAACTTAACGTACGTGAGACTTCTTAGCGCCTACTCGGTTGCATCCTTGGCTGATTGCCTCGGAGCCTAGGGTTCGCTTTTCTAACTTTTCTTGTTCGTTTCGCACGGTCTTCGGCGCCAACTACCATTAAACTACTGTTGTTATAATATTGTATATCTAGAACCCACAAATTCACTTCGTTAATATCTCTTACCTTACGACATATTACAATCAAAAACCATATTACAAGAAAAATAATATAATATAATAAAAATAATGTTGGACTGACACCGACATAACTTTTAATCTACGCAAAAGTTATTATGTTTATTGTGGCATGATCTTGATGGTCTTAATTCCCCTCTTGGAAAATATTTGGGTTTCCGAGACGCTTCCTGGCGAGTGGAATAAGGGTATCCTGGTCACAGCCCACAAAAAAAGTGACCCTAGCGAATATGGCAATTGAAGGGGATCACCTTGCTCTCCGTACCGTCCAAGATATTAAACAAAATACTTCACCAAGAACAAGCTGGATTCCGCCCCAACCGCTCATGTACAGACTAAATCAATTCACTGCGAATCATTCACGAAGAAGCAACAGAATGGCAACGTGATATTTATTTCACGTTTTTTCAGACTTTGAAGAAGCCTTCGACACATTGCAATGGTCCAGTATTTGGTGTCGTCTTGACGAAATTGGAGTCCCGCCCAAGATAATAGACCTGCTGAAAGCTATGTATGAGAAGTACTCTTGCAAAGTGGCTCATGAAGGACTAATCTCCAAGGACATCCCAGTCCAACCTGGAGTCAGACAGAGCTGTCTCCTCTCGCCACTGATGTTTCTCATCGTACTGGATGGCATGTATTGCACAAAGTAAACGACGGCAAGCGTCTTAGTGTAAGGTGGGCTGATGACCTGTGTTTGCTCAGTTATAAGCACGTCGACATGCAAGCCAAACTGGACGACCTACAACGAGAGGCACCCAACGTTGGCCTAAAAATCAATGCGAAAAAGACGTAAGAAATGCGCACTGGAAAGAACCTGCGGCCCTTATGCTGAATACAGACCAGATACGGCAAGTTGAGTAGTTCCCGTACCTAGACAGTATAATATCGAAGTCTGGTGGAGCGGAAGACGACACTGTTGCTAGGATTGTCAAAGCTCGCGCTACCTTTGCACAACTTCGACCCATTTGGCGTTCTAAAAAGTTGACCCTTAGAGTAAAGCTCAAAATCTTCCGGTCAAACGTCAAATCCGTCCTGCTGTATAGATGCGAAACTTAGGTCACAAATAAGATCACACGTTCGATCCAGGCCATTATAAACCGCTGCCTTCGACAAATACTCGGCATTTTCTGGCCAGACAAGATTTCCAACGAACACTTGTGGGAGTGGTGCCGGGAAATGCCAATAGATGTCCAAGATCAAGCGTCGTAAATGGTTATGGATTGGCCACACACTGAGGCGGGACCCTACGCACATTTCGAGACAAGCTATGGAATGGACCATACAAGGCAAGCGGAAAGTTGGCCGACCTAAGCAGACCTGGCAACGCACTATTGCAGCGGAGCTCAAGACCATCGGGATACCTGGTCGGAAGCGAAGCGCGTGGCCTTAGACCGAGCGGAATAGCGAAATACTGTGGACGCCCTTTGCTCCACCTGGGGCCTTAGGACACTAATGGAATAATGAAGATATGATAGATCATTACTTGATTTAGAAATCAAGTAATTGTTTAGTAAGGCATCAAAGATATTTCAAAAACATAATTTTTATGACCAAAGTTTAGAAACACAAATAATCCCAAACACATTTTAAATTTGGAAAATTCTGAAACAATAAAGTTTGTAAAGGGTTAAATGGGTAATAAATTAAATATTTATTTCCCATTAAAAATTGAAACGAACAACACAAAAGAGAGTTCATTTTTCATATTAATATTTTAACAAAAAGTGTGTTCTTTCGAAATATTAAACAGAATTTTTAATACAATAGAAACGGCTGAATAACAAACGTAATTACAGTGGGCCTTTTCCGCGCACAATAAAGTTTTCAAAGGATGTTTTTATTGTAAAAACGCGTATTTATTAGGACAATGGAAAGAATATCAAGGCAACATGCCTTAAATCGCAGGTAATTAGGCCGGCTGTATAGGGTGGTCTGCGCGTGATATGGGAGACGGCTCAAAGGCTCTTTGTGCAGGCCGAGCGCCGTTTAGCATAAATATCTGGATTAAAATTTTTGTTTTAAATATAACAAGTGATTTATGTCATCCGTTAACGTTAATGTTTCGGGCGTTTGAATACTTTTTATGCTCGCTGTGAGCTATTTGGGTCACTTCTCTTCAGTTAAATGATGTTTTATTTCCGTTGCTGGCCTTTCATAGATGGAAACATAGGTACACCAAAGGTTTACCTATATGAACTTAAATTTTGTCACTTTTGTTTTAAAGACCTGTAGTTAAATACAAAAGCAGTAATGTAGCGGAATCTAAACAAAATAATGTTTGGCTCACATTTAAGACTACACAATTAATTATACGGAAATTTATTACATGAGTAGTAAACGTTCACTAAATATTTAAGAATATTTGATGTTATGAAAGTTATTCCTGAGTCAGATTAATCTTTCCACTTCGTTAGACCTCAGTAACTTGATGTCCGTGGGGCATTGAAAAGAAAATCATTTTGTAAGTGTAAGTTGGTCCCAGCGGTACTTTACATCATGGTATATTTAGCAGTGCTTTTAAAAGATGCTATTTATAGGGTGCTCGTTCTATGGATCGTTAAAAAGTATTTTCCTTATGCAGTCCTTAAAAATGGTTGTATATTTTTTGCATCGACTTTGAAGCTTACGTTTTAAAATTTCCCGGAACGGTGGTATCAATTTTCTTTTCCGAGAAACATATAACAGAAATGTGGTCAACTGAAAACACGACTAGATAATAACAAAAATACGGATACCGGTATCTATCTGTTTAAAAAATAAAATTACACAAACCAAATTACAATGTATGGTGACTTTATAAGGAATAATATACTTAATAATTTCACGATCTGCTTTGGGAGTTTTTTTATTTTTTACTCCGTCAAATTTAGATCGTATTTAATATGAGAAACAAACGTCTTCCTTCAGATTTCACATTAACAACCGAAGTATAGGTAACAAATGTGTCTCCATCGTGATAAATAACACGTTACGTGGAATAGCTATGGTTATGGTACCACAAAGTTTCTCATTCCTAATTAGTTTGGGTCCTCACGTACGCTCTCCTAACGTTTGAATAAGCCATGGGTCTAAAACGTTTTGTGGACGCATGTCACCTAATTTCGCACCTGTTATTTAAATGACGCTTCGTAAAGAGAAATCTAGGTTTTGCCTTCGTTTCTCTATGGATATTCGACTTTTATGACATCATGATTAGAGTAATTTATATATTGTTTTTCTATTCATATATTATGTTGAAGAGCTGATATTTTTTATGGGTAATAAAATATGGGTATGAAATGAAATGAAATGAAATGAAATGAAATGAAATGAAATGAAATGAAATGAAATGAAATGAAATGAAATGAAATGAAATGAAATGAAATGAAATGAAATGAAATGAAATGAAATGAAATGAAATGAAATGAAATGAAATGAAATGAAATGAAATGAAATGAAATGAAATGAAATGAAATGAAATGAAATGAAATGAAATGAAATGAAATGAAATGAAATGAAATGAAATGAAATGAAATGAAATGAAATGAAATGAAATGAAATGAAATGAAATGAAATGAAATGAAATGAAATGAAATGAAATGAAATGAAATGAAATGAAATGAAATGAAATGAAATGAAATGAAATGAAATGAAATGAAATGAAATGAAATGAAATGAAATGAAATGAAATGAAATGAAATGAAATGAAATGAAATGAAATGAAATGAAATGAAATGAAATGAAATGAAATGAAATGAAATGAAATATTTATTTTGCTAAAACATGGTAACAGTAATTTTATGTTAGATGTAATAAGTAGTGAAGGATCTACATGTTTCACCATTACTGGCATGCAAAATTTTTTAAAAAAGTTATGATTATAAATGACTTTACGGAGCAATTCAGCAATGTACGAGCAGATGATCAATTTTGTTCGTGATTACAATTTAATTAATGTCAGTTTATAATGCCTAGATACAATAATGTCAATGTTATATTTGATGAAAGTCAGTTTTTATTTATTTATTTTTTACCTTGCACAAAATACCAGTTGCATTGAAATGTCATTTTGTTATTTAAATTAAATAGATTAAGTAGTTATCATGTCAATTTTTATCATAATTCATAAATTCATTAATGCTGTAAAAACAACCCTTTACCAACCAATTTTTAAGTTTTTATTTAAATTCGTCGTCTGGCAATTCTCTTAATTCGACTGGAATTTTGTTATAAATATTTGATGTCATTGCATAACAATTCTTTTTGAAAAGGGCACTACTATGTGTCGGTGCTTTTATTCGATGTACATCTAATGGTCGGAGTTTTTGACATCTTTCTAATTTCTCAAAAAATGTGGGATGGTCCCTTACGAAATATGCAATGTCTAGTATATACAGTCCAGTTAATGTTAAAATATTTATTTTTTTGAAAAGAGGACGACATGTATCTATTGGCCCTACTCCACATATGGCTCGTACGCATTTCTTTTGAACAATAAATACATCATTCACTTCTGTTGAATTTCCCCATATTATTATAAAAAGACATAGACATCAATGGCAGAAAGGAGGGAACGAATAGTAACTGTCGCAAAAGGGAACCTTGGCTAGGCGGACAGGAAATCTGATTAGTAAGATGATTATGTTTATTACGAGTAGATACAAATTGTGATAGCAAGGGTAACGATGTAAAATAAGTTGAGGTATCGCTGCAATTCATTCTTAGTTCAAGTATTCAATTTGTTTGATATTAAATTTTTATTAATTATTTTGATTTAAATTGCTAAATTATAACCGTTAATACCTAAGTATTCTATACTCTAGTTAACTTAATTGTTTTACTGCTTAATAATATAATGTTGCTTGATAATTCATTGTTGTCAGGCTTTCCTAGACACAAAGTAATTTATTAATTGATCTCATTTTTGAGAGATCATTCAACTCAATTATTACAAAAAGAGTTTTCGTGTACCTACATCAAGCTTCACAGAAAAAACCCCATTTTACTCCATTAAAAATTCTCTCTTATAGCGCCGTTAACTGACCCTAGTATTTTCAATTTATTTCTCTCCTGTGGCGTGCACTCACGTGTTAATAGACTAAGTTGCTTCTAGAAACAATTTAATTTTCTAGAATATCTTTCGACCTACTTTATTGTGTTACAAGAAGTAAAGCTTTTATTGTCGGTCCGAGTGTAGAATTAAGAAATCGTTGCAGTTTGTAAGATAAATTCTTTGTTTGTCTTTGGTCGAAAATTGCCTACTTAATTGTATATAAAAAAAAAATATTACTTTGTTTCAATTTATATAACATCCGTATTAAGTGCTTCTTCGCATTAGTTACATTAAATTATAATTTGAAGATTTAAAGATAAGCTCCATTTCTTCGTTGAAACGTATGTACAGTAAGAGGCAGATAAACATGACCCTTCTGCCGTATTTACTGTTTATCTACCGACTATATGTTCGTATTTAATTCAAATATGTCCAAAATATCCACCTTAACATTTGAGACTCTACTATCTTCGTTTTAACCCGTTCGACCTAGTTACCAACAGTACCCTCGTAGGTTTTTCAGCGAAAGGGGTAAAAACAGTAATAAAGTAAAATACCTAGCAGAATAAATGGAGTATCTTATAATAAAAGCTATTTGTTCTCAATCCACTTGTTGTTTTTAACTCAAATCATAGCAGAAATGTTATTGTAGTTTTATAAACGTATGTGGCTTCATAATTAACATAATATTATTTATGTGCATATATTACCTAAATTACTATTTCTATTAAAAATCAAGCTATTGAATTTTAGAACATAAGCTATAAATCGATTGCAGTATGAAATGAAAAGTTGATTGATTGAAAAGCGACAAATTTTTGTGAAAATTTTGCAAATTTAGTTTAAATATTTAATTATTCTGCAACATACTTCGCAGTAAAAACGAAAGTAGATCATTTGATGCACAGCATACAGAATATTACAGAAGGCAGGTCATTATCTTCCTTCTTCTTTTTTCCGTATTGATGGCAATATACTCCGTTAACACAGTAAGAAGCCACCTGAACAACTCTGTCAGAGGCCAAGCACAAGTCACTTATTGTGCTTCTGGGGACCCAGCACACGACAACAAATGCGGGGTTTGAGAGGAGAAGCTTTTGGTTTTGTATGCCGTCAGTAATTCCCCATTTGCTAAGGTACTCTATATCTCTACATCGCCCAACTATAATTGACTTTCTGATCAGATTATACCAATACATTTCTAAATAAAATTCCAGTCCATTCTAGTACTTAACAATAATTTTGTGTCTCAAATAAAAATAAAAACAAATTAGCGATTGCTCGGCGATACAGAAAAGCTTTTAAGCTTAGTGCCCCACACAATTTAAATTTCAAGCGTCGTTATCGCAGAGCCAAGAAAGATTTATAGGAATTCAAAGCTTAGACTAGTATTTAAAGGCGATCACAGGACATTCACGGTCTCTTGAATAATAAATAGCTATCGTGGGCGAGTAATGTCCACCTACACTATTCTTAATATGGCTTGTACATGGTGTTTAGTCCACTGTTATCGTTGTTATCTAGCCTTTGAAAGCAATGTAATGTAAGTCACTGCGGGTTTTTGCTTTATTTTATTTTACTATAAGAAATAGTTTCTATTTTTGCGAGAATACTTCATCAAAATGAAATTTATTTGCTCTACTACCTCATGTTTTATCTTGTCACAGTCTATTTTTTCCGTAAATTTAAAAATTAAACTTAGAATCGGTCCCCTCTTAGAAAATCACGTGTTTATCGGTGAATCCCATAACATTCTGGGAAACCCTCCCAGGGGCTAACACAACAGATGTGTAAGTAAGCGTAATATAATTTGAAGGGGTGCTTGTATGGGAATCCACCTTTTGGTGATAAGTATATTCCATTTAGGAAACATGAGTCAGATCCTTTTGTTTTTTTTAACTGTGTTTCACAATGAATATTTTGAACTTGAATTTTTGTACGATCATCCGGGATTTTCCCGGCTATCATGAATCATCCGCTGATTTAAAAAAAAACTATGAATTAAAACATAATTTTTTACATGTAAGTGTGTAAGTTTGTTTTTGTCATAAGATTCATAGCTCCAGAATCGAATTGAGAGTACCCAATATCTGTCTATAATATTTCAAAAAGTCGACTGATAAACGGTGCATTTCAAGACACCGCTAGATTTGTGAAAAACTAACATTAAGTATAATGGTGACCTAAAACCTACAGAGTGTATGTACAATTTTTTTGTTGGTCAAGTAGTTTGGTTTCTATATAGTATTATTAACAGAGTTGAATCGGCGTGAGCAAATGGGACTAAACTCGTCTGTTTATCTCATATAGCGACGTCGTATACAAAGTGCCTTTGTGTAGATGTATCATTCATCAATAAACAGGGTGCCAGCGGTTCCTTTGGCAATACCGATACAATGAGATTGCTTATTATGTTTATACTGGTTTATTTTTAGGCTTTGACGTGAAGTTGAATCGACGAAGGAAAGGTCAAGTAACTAGTAGTTTAGTATATTTTTAACGTGAAAACTGAGAAGGTACTAAGTACAATAATAAAATAGAACAACCAAATGAGAGTACAAATCGTCATTCTGGTTGATATAAAATAAAATAATATTCGATGATGTATGTTTTACTATCGTGTTCCGACGTTATGCTTTCACTAGCTAATACGTAGAAAATTGATTGTCTACAGCTAATGTTACATGATATAACGGTGCAAAAAATGCGTTTATATAATATTGACGGTTTTTGCACTTTCATTACGTCTTCAATCAATTAACATATAATGCAAGAGCTTACCTTGACATTGCGTATCTTTTATTACGCATAAGAGGAACGCCGTGATTGTCACAAACTTCCAACGTCGACGTCCCATTTTTCTTGAATAATTTTCACCGGATCATTGGTAAGATGACTTCGTTGAAAAATTCTTTATAATACTCAAGAAATTTTTCGGCTTGAGGGCCTCATAATTTGGCAAGATTTTTGGCACTATTGTCGATTTAGTCTAATCATTTTGGAAGCAGCGTCACATCTGAAACAAACGAAAGAACAATTAATATTTTGAATTCGATATTAAATTAATCATTTACCGGAGCGAACCATCAATAGAACGTTACGTGGTAGTCGGCTGTCCTTGCGTCCTGTGGCATTAAGTAGCTTAATTAGGACAGGGCGAAGGAACAAGTAGTTAGGAGTTGCACCCTGTCCCAAGATGCTACTATAGCGAGAAGGATGATGACTTCAATTAACTAGAATTTATACAAATCATACTTGTATATTTGGTGAAATTTTTTTGATCATCTAAAGTACTTCGGAATATTTAAAAAGAGCGCTTAGTACCTAAGGAGCTTCGGTAAGTCAGTTTCTAAACTCAGATCTAAACGTAAATTTAGATGTATCTAAGGTAAATCAAATGTCTATTTCGAAATACACAAATAACACTTATTAAACTTGATAAGGAGTTTCCTCTATATCGCATATGGACAGTTCCATAACTAATCAATTGACCTGAAACTTAAGCTGTAGTAACTATATTCAAAGTACAGAGTAGAGGTGACAGGTATCACGATAACTTTAGAATTAGTTTCTGATGAATGTTAGACTTGTCACTGTTAAAGGTAAGATGTTGGGGTCTTCCAAGAGTTTCTAACACGCAATACAAACTTTATGTGACAAGTTCTAAACTTAGCAATTGGGACGCTACAGGGAAAATTATGTAAACTGTCATTTAGTCTACTGCTAGAACGAGCCCATCAGAGTGACGGTAAAACGGTAGCGGTTGAAGTGAATCTTGACATTATACAAGAAGTACTTCCATCGTTAGTATTATTAATAATTCTGTGATATTACTTTACTTTACTATAATATAATAATTGCGAAAGTCTTTCTGTCGGTTACACTTTCACGGACAAATCGCTGAACGAATTTGGATAAAATTTGTTATGGATGTAGTTAAAGATCCGGAGGTCAAATAAAGGCTACTTTTTGACGCAGGCGGAGCTGCGGGAAACAGCTAGTGTTTTTATACAAGGAACTTGTAGTGTCTAGTTTACAGAGTACAGTCGGGGGCAGAAAAAGTTAAAGTATTTGGTAATAAATATGATAGGGATCACTAAGTTTTAGTGATAGGTGCTGATGCAATACAATTTAGACTGGAACCCGGTTTCACGAAAGTAACAGCGAAGAAAATCGACAATATTCAATACGTTTGTTTCACGATTAAATTATCCCTTTTTCCCATTTACCCTACCTAACAAGTAACAGAAGAGAATACATATCCACAAATATCTAGGTAAGAACTATATGTTTTCAGATGTATCTACATTTAATAATCGATCTTGTTCAACTTAACAAAGCTCTATTATTATTCTGACAGGCATCAGAGCAATTACGTAGCACAAAGATAATGTCAGATTTCAAAATAGCTATGTAATCTCCAAGTTCCTTTGTCAATGTTTTGTGCAAAACAACACTTTGTAAAATGGCATACCAAAACATGCGGTAACTTTAGAAAAAATAATTAAATAAAGCAACCAAATGTAGGTATGAATTTTTCGTTAATTTCATTTTCAATGACATCATTTACCTTAATTTTCCGAACTTAGTTTCCGAATTACCCATCCACCATATACGACTCAACATCTTATACTAACACGTACTGATATTGACAGTATCTCTACATTGAGAATGCAATTCTGATGCAATTTCTAGGTATCAAAGGCGTTTTGATTAAATGGCTGTGGTATCGTGTGTCTGTGTCTAGCAAACAAACATACAAAGTCATTTTCGCATTATAAATTATTTAGTAAAGGATAGAATATGATTTAATTGTATTTATTAACTTTATTTATGCACACAATAAAAAACACAAACGATAAAATATGAAGGAAATTATAAGTACTAAAAACAATGTAAAAATTTGGCTGTTAGTTTAAAAGTTATCCTAGAAGAGGCAAGTCGCAAGTAGAGTCGCAGTAGTCTCTGTTCGGTAATCTGTGAGTCGCAATTATCTAAAATGAAATTGTTACACGCCGAAAATAAAAAAAGCAAACTGAATTTTAGATACTGGCATAAAAGAAAATTCTTTTCCAGCGTCAAAATGCCGGACAATCGGTAGCAGTGAAACGTGTCGTGACGTCACGGTGCGTCAGGCGGCGTCTGTGAAAGCGGCGCGTTCCGGCTCGCCGCGCAGTTTCTAGTAAACATTGCACATTGCAGTCGTGCCTGTGTGTGATAGATTAATGTATGGTTTTATTAATAAAATATATTTTTTTAATTCTGACGATCTAATGATAACCTAAATGGCCAGCGGGCGTACTAAGTCGGAGATCTAGCGAGAATTCCGACATAGTACGAGTACCTACATACTTTACTATAAACTTTTCACTATTCACAAGATTTATTCAAACAATATATATAATAGTTGCAGAGAATATATATTAAATACCTATATTTTTTGCATGCGGCTTTTACACAGTAGACTATTTGGAAGATGCGTGGAGAAGTCAAAGTAATATCTGTATAGTCCAATTTACCTCCGTACTTAATTTGTATTGACATCAAATGTCAAAAAGAGACGGTAAGAACCACATTTAATTAATAAATACTCCATTTATTACAAATAAAAAAATGTGTATAACCTTGATTATTACTTAATCACTTGCATAAAAATGCAGACGGGAGAGCTACCGATGCGTTACGGAACTGCAGTCTATTATGAGAAATGTATTTAAATTTTATTCTTTAACCTAGTTTAACCAACATTTTAATATTGTGTAGAGTAAATATGGCCTGTTTATATTAAAGTGAAGGGAATCTTAATATTAAATTTAATATACGGGGTTATTTTTAAACTACTGAATAAACTTTTATAATGTGTTTAGTGAGTGAAACTAAACCACTTTCAATAAAAACATACCTAAGCGAATACTGACAAAAAATCGACCTCCCATGTAAATCTAATGATTATATGACTGCGGCTGAACCTTAAAAAAAATGATTGGTAATACATAATATGTGTTTCTTTTGTTTGTAAATGGTGCAATAAAGTGTCCATTCATTTATTCATTCATAATATGTCTGTACAACATACCTAAGTAAAAATTCATCTATGTTGTAAAGAACACACGAAATATGATCATAAGTTGTATTTATTCGTGGCACTTCTGGTAATGCTGCCAACACTCGACGCTATAAAAACCTTCCTTTATTAATGGTTGCTATAACTCTAGCCATTTGTTAAGATCATCCTGAAATATGTGAATATATTACAACGCAAATATTGTTTAATACATTAGCATAATTTACTTCGCACCGCTACTGTTATTCTTGTGTTACAATCAGACCATGATATGTGTTGAGTTTATGAGATCTTTAGTAGACTGCAAGAAATTTTTAATATAGTTTATGACGTCACTAGCTTAGTGTAAGAAATACGAATTGTTAAACGTGATTTTAAGTTTAGTGTAGTTTCTAAAAGTTCCTTAGAACACCGAGATCTATGAGAACAATTTGATTAAAAGTTTCAATCAATTCGAACCGTAATGAAATATATCCAAAGTCCCAGTTTTATTTGAAAAACCTCTTTCAGGAAACGAGATCAACGCCAAATTTCAAATTTTGTAAATGACTGAATTGATTCCAAGCAAGAATATGCCTTACGAATTTCTCCGACTTTTACTCCCTCCGGAAGGATCAAAATTGTGATTTATTCATTCATATAGAATGGGTTACATGATCAATCGACTCTGTATACCCTGGTGTCCTAGTTTTGATAATATTAAATTTCAATGATTTCTGTTTTAAGATGATTTTCGTTAATTTCAAAAAGCTCAACAAATAACGTTAATATTATTGAGATGTAAGTCTATAAGATTGAATATCCATACTTTCCATACTAATATTAAAAAGGCGAAAGTCGGTCTGTCTGTATATCTGTCTGTCTGTTACGCTTTCACGGCCAACCCGCTGATCGGAATTTGATTAAATTTAGTATGGATATAGTTGAAGACCCGGCGTCAAACACAGGCTACTTTTTGGCGCAGGTGGAGCTGCGGGAAACAGTTAGTAGTTTATAAATATGATTAAAAATAGGCATTCTTAAGTCATAAACAAAATATTGTTTTGGTACATTTAGCAATTAATTGCCTTTGTATCTCACTTCCATGTATGCGTTTTATTGTATTTGTACTGTATTATTTATTGCATCAGGTTCCTTGCGTGTCCCTCAGTCGCTAAGATCTTTTTACTTGTCCACAATACCTTGATTGTACTGGAGCGTGACTAAGCAATTTTTCCAAGAAAATGTTTCGATGTTTATCGTTAGAGAAATAACATGCTTGAGCTAAGAACTGGGTGAATGAGTACTTGATAGTTACTTTATCTGCTGGAACTGACTTCTGGGTCAACTGGAATTAGAACCAGGATAATTTAATGAAGTTGTGATAGCAAATAGTTTTATATTGTTTACTTTACTTATTTCTTACATAGTCTCCATTTTCTTCAAGAGGATTTGTTTATTATTTCACGTATCAAGCTAGTTTTTTTTACAAGACTGCTTTGTTACTAGATACCACGTAAGAATACAGGGTCGACGATCGAACATCTGGGTGATTTGGTAATTTTTTTACATATAATTGTTTAATTATAGGATATTTATCGGTGGATAATTCTTTTCGACGACAATAAATTCCCGACTGCATACACAATAATTTCTGTGAAAACAAACAAAAAAGCTAAGTCACGATCCTTTTTAGATACCTCTACTGTCTACAACGTCGTCGGATGTTGTCATTCTGCAAAATTAGATGCGTAAGTTAGGAAAATTCCAACACCAAAGTAAGAATATCTTTTAGTGGCTGTTTTCAAAGTACTTTCTGGGCATAAGAAAAATGTTATTTTATTCGATCTTTATTAAATTAGAGCCAGTAAAACGATAAAGTATTTGTTTTTTCTTGACACTTCCAAGATCTGCGGATAAACCTTTTTGAGTAAAATTTAAAATTGTCAGAGAAAACTAGGCACTTATGAACACAAAACTAACAGAAAAACTTGTAAGTCACGTACTCCATGGCTGGTCTTACTAGCATGGTCAAATTATACAACGAAGTTGCTCCTTACATGCAAAGTACGTAAGTATCGTGTCTGGTGCAGACTTTTAACGATTGTCGAAGTTATGAAACGTTCTCACGGTCGACGTCTTGTCATGTATGCAGCACCTATTTAGGTTAAACTCACTAATAGATTTTCGTGGGTACTAACAGGTTTTTTTTGTTACTTAGTTTACCTTACATCATCATCATAAATTTGAGAGCGTTACTGTTGACGGTGGAGCTACTTACATAAAAGTAAATACGAAGAAAGTGTAAGCTAAAATATTTCAATAACATTCATCCAATAACACCAAATACTTATTTTTAAATTGTACATTCATACGGCCACGTCGTAATTTTTGCTGATCGAGGGCCCATGTTTCTACAAATTCTAATTATTTCGAGTGAGTTCTGACTATACAACATTTAATAAGATTCGTCATATTTTTTTATATAATAATATGCCTCGGGAATATTGGTTAAATTAATTTTGACATGTATTGAGAAATATACGAGGATATCGCACGTAACTAAATATCATTGAGTTAACCAAGACTCCCAGACTATAGTATCAAACAAATAAATGTGTAAAAAGGTCAAGTATTGATAAACATGCACATAACAGTTATGACTTCTAAAATAAACCGAGAACATTAGACCAGAGTGTCAAAAAGACCTTCAATAAGTGCTAAGACACTTTATGAAGGTTATTCTAAAACGATTTTTGATTAAAATATTTAAAAAAATGTTATTAAATGTAAATCTGTTACTAAACTTTCATCTTAGGAATATTAATTGACGTTTTACTTTTATCAATTATTTCTTATGAAAAAGTGAAAATATAAATTGGTTTCAATAGTTTCAAATTCTCTTAGTGTGAAGAATAATTGACCTGAGAATTTCAAATTCAGCATATAAACTACGTTATATTTTAGGGCTACGAGTAGCGACATCTACGTCCTTATTCATAAAAATAAACAAACGTTCAATAAGACCAAATTAAGTAATTTATTTTTAGTCCCTTTCTGCCCTATCTATTTTTCATGTGAAAGAACGAGACGAAACATGAATTAGTTAGTTTGGTCTTATAGTACATTTGATAGTTTATGAACAAGGGGACTAATCTAGTAAAAGCGTAGATATTTAAAAAAAAAACTATTATCGTTACATATATTGCCTTCAATAAATTGAGAAATGATTTATTTTAAGAAATTATTTCGAAAAAAAATTACTATTTTATTATACTTATTCGCTCATATTCTAAAAAAAAACAGAGTGGTAAATTTATAAGGCAGTTGGAGTGTGCCGTGCTCTGTTTCGGAACGAAGCTACAGATTTTACTAAATTATTCTTATACTTATAGCTGCACAAATGGAGGCATAGCATCTGCTAACGGCATTGTTTCTAGGACAAAGGGTCTAGATATTTCCCATTTATTAAAACAGGCTTTTGATTTAAGCTTGGTAATTTGATTATAAAATGAGGTAAGTATATTTTTGAATTTGTGAAATAATAAGGAAATAAATAAATTGACTCTTGTTAAAGCAATTAAAGTAAAAACAAACAATAGTTTATTAATTACATATTTATAAGTAATTGTAATGTTGTGAGTCATGTAATAATTGTACAATAATACTTTATGAAACATAAAGTGACAACAATTTTTTTTTTAATTTTGTGTGTATATTTAAAACAGCTTCATTAAATTTATACAATTTTCTACTATGTTTTGAAGTTTAACTTACAGTGGAAACTCTATTTAGACAAACTAAAAATATATCTATATTCCACGTAAGAAGTCGTATGACTACGAGTATGAAGAGAATATAAACTTACTCTAAGTATGACATAACTACGAGTATATCACTATGCAACTAAGTTTTAGTAGCACATTGCCAAGAAATATAAGTAATTTTGCTAATGAGATGGGCTAATAGAATAACTAAGTTGCTGTGCAAGAACACATTACTGTAAGTTTTTAGTTTTGTTGCTTAATATGTATTTATAATTAACTGTATATGTACATACAGGTATACTATATGGTAATACTTAGTAGCAATAAATGATTATGGTGTGCTTTAACTTAGATCCATTTACTTACGGACAAAATTAAATTCAAAGATATTTGGGGTTTTTTCACACTTCTACACTCATACCCTGATATAATACACCGTCAACATTCATGCAACTGAACAAATTTCCCTAAGATACATGGGTCGCGAAATATGGAGTAAATTTTTGGACCTCCCATACAAAATGTCTCATCACGTGACCTAACTTACTATGGGAAGTCCAAATTTTTTTTTTCATGTTTCGAGCTATGTTTCTTGGGGAAATTTATTCGGTTGCATGAATGGAGTCACTGGACGATGGGTCCAAAATGACTAAAATTTCACGGTGTATATTTTATTGTCAACATCTTAGAAATCACAAATATTAAAAAGTTTAGTAGTAGTTACTTATAGTATTGATATGTGTCATAGATTGCAGCCATAGCAGGGAATCATGCATAATATAATAATATATGAAAGATGATTAAGATATCTTCGAGAAAGAATAGATCCCCCTCCTCGTATTATAGGCCACTGCTCGCATACATAACTGTGGTCTGTTTCTAGGTTATTATCAAATATCCACGGCTTGTAATATAAAGGCATCCATTGCGTCAGAATCGGAGCCTTTGGAATCAGCATAGGTTATAAAATATAAATCTATGACATAAAACTCAACGTTCCCTACATTTCTATTTCGGCACAATGGATGCACTTATAAAAGTATTTAGTTAGGATAGCTGAAAGACAAAAAGATGGTTGTGCAAAAATTAGTTAATAATGTTTGTAAATGGTACAATAAAGTGTTCATTTATTAATTTATTTGAAACTAGCTTTTGCCTTAGCTTTGCCTGCGTCAAAAAGTAGCCTATGTTTGACCCCGGGTCTTCAACTATATTCCTACCAAATTTCATCAAAATCCGTTCAGCGGTTTGGCTGTGAAAGCGTAACGGACAGACAGACCGAAAGACAGACTTTCGCATTTATAATATTAGTATGGAAGTATGGATTTAGATCATTGACATTTCTTAGAAAATACGAATAATAGTATAGCATCAGCATCATGGAGTACTTATAAAGAGGAGATGCCGTAATAAGCGTTTTGTAAGAAAGCGTTTGTGAGGCTACACGGGGCGGAAGGCAGACGTACGGGGTGCTTGGTTTCGGCCGTGGCGCCAATCATAGAGCACGAGCAATGACAAGCTCCGCCCACTGCAGTGTCGGCGAGGCGCCAATGATCACGTCACTGCGCCATTTCAAACGGCATCTCCCCTTTATAATTACTCCATGATCAGCATGTACAACAATCTCGTTGCTAATAACTTAGAAACAGAATCATTACGCTGACCTAACAAGTGCAATATCTCTTCGTCCGAGTGCACACGGGTACACACAACTGGAGCGTAATAAATCTGATCGCAGAGTTATGCCAATCATATTCATTTGCAAATTTCGTAGGCACCTGATAAACCCTATTACCCAGTATTTCTACAATCTACTTGGTTTAATCAAATTAAACTTTATGTTCAATTCTATAAAGTTCAAAATGTTTTAAAAGGTAGAACATACGGATTGGGTAGTTTATTTGGCAAGCTACCTTTCGAATCCAACCAGAAACAGACGTCGCCTGCCCGGTATTATTTTTGTAACTTATGAAATATCATTCATGGTTTTTTTGGTTCACTTAAAGTAAGTCTATTCGCTCTTTTTTAGATGTATTTTGGTTCGCTTGAAATATATGCTTATTATAAATAACACTTTCGGTTGTATTAATGTTTGCTGATTGTTCTTTCATCCAAGTGTTAGGATTGCTTATAAAGCAGTATGATCTCTAACTGGAATGCGGTTATGACCACTAAGATTGGAATTTTAATGCCTTGAGTAATAAGGCTAAGAATTAGATATTACAAAAGAATTTACATTTGTAATAGACATTGCAAGAAACACTTTTTGTATCTGAAAAAGTTGTGAGTCATGTGTGCTTATAAAGTCAAATTTTAATAAAAACATATATATAGTTAAGCTGTCAAAAATTATAAATTAAACTAGTTTTAATACATTACAAATGGAAGGATATTAATTTGAACGTCATCTGAAATTGGAACCGGAATATGGAAACGGAAGAAACATACACAATGGGATCGTAAAACACGTCATTTGTAGCTGAATACTACGTTATAATGCATTATGTTGTCTTAATAAAGGAACCGCTTGGCCTTGCTTTAGCAAGATACCACATTGACCTCAAAATGCTAGTAATGTGAATAAATAAAAATGCTTCTAAAAACAGACAACCGTGTCTGTAAGAATAATTCTTTTATACATAATTAGGACCCCAAATCTATGGATTTGGGGTCCTAATTATCTATTAATATATATATGTTATCATAATAACAATAAATTGAAATGTTTATGAGTTTGATAATTTAGCTCCCGTGGGATTTCCAAGGAAACTCTCATTATTTTTAGATCAACGCCTACATCACGGGATAAAATTGTTTGAAATTATCTGTATAGAATGACAATGAGCTTAGCTACTAAAACAGAATAATCCTATTCCCGTCCTAAAATAAAGTACGGTATACATTATTTTAACATTTAATATTTGCCATGTGTAATATATTTTTTGTGCATATAGAGAGAGAAAGTAAACAAATTATGCTTCATGCGCCCACGTATATGTATTGTGCTTACATTATTTATTACAGCAAACAACAAAATTTGTTCTAGAATATTGAAAACATTACAAGCTTGTAATCAAACAAGCCTGTCTGATGGATAGATGAAACCAATATCACTTTACCCGATATGAAATTAATATCTCTCGGAGCAGTGTCTAGAGGCCAACATTCAGCAATCTGAGCCAATATTAGTTAGGTACTCATTAATTCAATATTGACCGACAACTTCGAATGAATTCCGATTGCAAGTTATTACTACCGCTAACAAAATCTGCCTGGAATAACATTATATTGCATCCATTGTTAAGTTCATGGCAGTTTTGCTTGTAATTACTTTGTAGTTAAAGATGCGGATTTGGAAAACTGCCATAGGGTTTGTAGTTACGATATAAACGAATACGAATCCTCGTTGGAAGTTAATAATTTCTCTGCTGATTTATTTATTGTTCAGTATCGGTTTTATTATCCAGTTAACAAAAAATTCATTGAATAAATGAGTTAATATTGTATTGATTTGCCTTTGCAAATTTTAAAAGTAATGAGGAACTCAGACGCAGGGGTGAAAGTAATTGTTTCCGCCACTAGTGGCATGTTGTTGAGTTCCCTTGTTACCTTGACGTACATAAAATCATCTTTTTTGTATTATTATTATTCACAACAAGTTTAAAATTACTTACACAAGTTACTACACATACAAATAGGAGAAGTCGATATTAATGGTAGTGTGATGTTTGTAAAATTACAATTCTTCATTTTAGATTGGTAAATATTTTTAACGTGGGTTATTTTTGTGTTTTTGTATCTGCACTTTTAAATGAGTTATCCGTAAAGAGATTAGTGTAATACGAAATTCTTACTACAGACAAAATGCGGTTATGTAGAGCAAAGGAGCTTTTTCAGCAATGATCAATGTTCCTATGGTAAGTGCAATCACTGGCTCATCCCCTGTCATATCATCATCATCTTGCTCTATGAAAGACTTCAATATGCCGAATCACTGAGTAAAGTATTGGGAAAATTTAAAATATAGTGCTGTCAAAGGTAGTTTTGACTCGACGAAAAAAGTATTTATACATTATATTTGATTGATAGTGGGAACATCTCGATCAATTAAAATAGCACTATTAAATCAACCTGACGCCTCCAATCTCGTGTGAGTGTCGACAATACACCATACATCACCAAATCGTCATTAAGCCAGCTAACGCAACGCTTATTACCTATTACTCAACTCGTTTGTTTGGCATGTCTGAGGCCGGTTCGCAACCTTGCCCCCTCCTTCCCCTCTGATGACGCCACGGTTCACTTTCACTAAGACTGACTGTAACATAAAGAAAATGTAGAAGGACACTCGTTTGGATTTTGTGTGACTTCGCGGTAACGTAAGTGTTTATCGATTAGCAACAACGTTCTAATTGCACTCCTTTTTGTCTGTAAAATTAAAACAACTGTCGGGAAGAATGATCTGGATTAGTTTCTAGATGAATAGAGTACTTATCAAATAATAGGCTAGTTTCCAAGGTCAAAAGACTAACATTAAAATTAGTCCGTCATTTAGGGAATCAAAACATATTAGTGACGTATTTTTTCTTTTGTCAATTGAGCGACAAATTATAAAGATATAACACACCAAAGTTTAGGAGTGGGGGCTCGTGACGTCACATATTGCAAAAAAGTGTAGTACACTGTGACGTCACACGGAACTTTAACGCGCCATATCTTTACCATTCTTTGTTTAATTTTTACAAGGAAAAATACATCTCCAATATTTTTTGATTATCTAACTGACGGACTAATTATATTTTTTAGGAAACTAGCCTATTACGATATGATCAAGTAGTCATAATATTTAGATTGTATTTTAGTAATTAAGTAGCTGGTGTAAATAAGCAGTATGGAATGCAAATTAGCTAATCTTCTTAAGACTAATATGCATAAAAATAACCACTAAGATGACGATTAAGGTTATCTGTGTCTATAGCTATTTTGCGAAGAGTTGACTAAAAGTATAAATGACTAATAGAAGTGCAAAAAAGTATAATCATTCTGTGCCACCCTGTATACTTTTAATGCAAATACATGATTTGTAATTGTGTGTTTGTAAATGTTAATAAGTCTACCGTTTGCATTTGTATTTTTTTATTTTATTTGACTCATTAAATTGAAATCAATAAAAATGGCTTGAAGTGTATATTTGAATCCTTGGTTCACAGTTTATTACATTGCTAAAATAGAAACACGTTATGTAATATTAAAAAAGTATTCTCCTCGGCCTTTGTGAACTTTTACAAAATATATTTTTTCATTGTTTTCGTTTACTTCCTCTTAGTTCACTTTATTTACATAAATTTAACATTGACATTACATTTCAACGACAATTTAACTAGTTCCTATTTTGAACATCGTCATCAAATTAGTTAAATTAAAGAGGTGGTTCCATTGTCACCAGTGCATGATGTCCATATCCTAGAGAATCAGTTTCATAGACATTGTGGCTCGTAGCAAAGTACGCGTTGATGTCTTTTCAAGTTCAGATTCATTAAAGTTATTTCACTTGGATGATTTTGATAATGGCCTTTAATACTACTACTAGACTACAACGAACACAATTATTCTATTGTGTATATGTATGTATATATGTTTCAAATAATTTTGAGATTTATAAGTAAAAATGGGCTAAGAATCTTATATTAGTTAAAACTAGCTGACCCAGTGAACTTCGTTCCGCCTAACAGTCAATTCTTTAATTTTTTACTTTATTTTTCTTAAATAAATGTAGCCTAAGTTACTCCTTATTAAATTAGCTACCCGCCAATAAAAGTCCCGTCAAAATCGGTCCAGCCATTTCAGAGTTTAGCCGGAACAAACGGACAGACAGACAAAAATTGTAAAAAATGTTATTTTGGTGCATGTACCGTATATATATTCATATGCATGTAGTAAAAAACGGTTATTTCAATATTACAAACAGACAATCCAATTTTATTTATATGTATAGATTGCATAGTCATGATTGAATTGAGACATACGCGAAATGTGAAGCATTCAGAAATATGCATTGATTAATAATCTAATACGAAACCTTTCCTTCTGCTTTGTAATGCAATTGCATAATAAAACTAGTTCAAAGTAGCAATAACTGTCTACCATTTACTTCATGCCCATTTACTGTATATTTTGAAGAATGTATGACTAAGAAAACTTGTTCAATACCAACTTGTGCGTTAATTCCAAATGCAGTTCCTACCTACTTTGTAAATATAAACCACTCAACAGAACCTGTTCAATGCAGCTGAACCGAATGATATCTGAATAGCCTAAATGTCACTTGTTCGCCTTCTAAAATATGTTGACTCGTTCAAGTCGGTACCGGGAAATAAATTTATGAGGACGCTCTTCTTCGAAGCTTTGCAATGATAGGAATTTTGAGATAAAATACTTTAATACATACAACTTTACAATCATTATTAGTGAGATCAATAATTATGTCTGTTTCAAATTCAAAGTTGTGCGTGTGCCTATATGACATTCAATGGCGCAGGTACATCGGTAAAAATAAAACAGTGTAAGCATGTCTTCTTCACATTAAAATTTCTCCATAAAAATTAACAACATATATTTTAATACAATCAACAAATTAAATGGAAAGGCTTCAGAATATCTGCATTCGCTATGTTTTTGGCCTCAGGAAAAATGACCATATTTCGGAATTCCGCACACGCCTGAATTGGCTTACAATAAAAATACGTCGCAAACTCCATATCCTATGTTTTTTATATAATGTACTTTTTAATCCCTTCTCTCCTGATTATTTAAAATCCAAATTTTCCTTCCGTAATATTGATGCCCGCCTTCGAGCATCGAAAAGCCTAAAACTGGATTTGCCTGAATACTCCTCAGTGCTACGGTAACTCTTTTGCAATACTTGCTGCACGTTTATGGAACAAGCTTCCTCTGGAAATCAAACAGTCGTCCTCTCTTCATACCTTCAAATTCCGGGTTTGGGAATACTTTGAGCGTTCGGACTTGAGTTGACTTAGGTTTAGTTTAGGTTAAGTTAGTTGTTTTACATTTATATTTATACGTACTGTACAATCTTTGATGTCCATGTACCTTTTTTTTCCGTTGGTTTTCGGGTTGACTGGAAGAGATCCCTGTCAGGGATAAGTCCGCCTCTTGTTGTGTTCTATTTTCTTGTAACAATTTTCTTTATGTACAATAAAGTTTTTACATACATACATGCAATTTACCAGTTTTGTTTATCAGTTTATTGAGTCAACCATTATTTAGTCACACACATTCAGGCGGGCATAATGCTTAAATCATTACAAGTATGTAACAGTTGAACAGAACCTTTACACATTTATGAATCAAATTATTGTTATAAGTACCTGTGGCTACAAATATACCTATAAATTTTAAAAGCTAAAAAAACAAAGCTGGCACTAACGCAGAAAAACGTAAACTCATAACAATGAAGTACATGGTTAACGTTTCCCGATCTGCCCCAATTAGTGGCATAACCTTCATGTACAGGAATTTCATTCATCTCATTTACTCTTTGTAAACCACACCATAGATTCACATATTCCCTCATCGCGCTTTAATTGAATTTAGAAGTTGGCTGTGATTAAGTGCTTGAAGTTTGACTTCGACGTCTAACCTTCTTGATTAATCTGATAAAATTATTTAGCTGGATAAAACTGTTTTTTTTTTTTTTATATACAATTAAGTAGGCAAAATGGTATACGGCCCACCTGATGGTAAGTGGTCACCGTAGCCCATAAACGCCCGCAACACCAGGGGCATCACGTGCATATTGCCGACCCTTATTTTTATTTTTGTAACTAGAATATCGTTGAGATGACTATTTCTAAGATATAATTCATTAATAATCTTAATATTGGTCTGGTGTCCCGTGTGAAAAGAGTTACGCAAGTCAAACGGCAGTTGCTACATTGTAATATGGACTTTGTAGCGTAAGTTGTAAACGCAGCTGAGAGAGACTCTTGGACGATGAAGAATCAGTTTATTCTACTTATAATATATTTCAGTGATGTCCGGACATCACTACGGTAGCATTCTCAGTTTAAAGCAAGTGGCTATAACTATTTCTTTAGAGTATAGTACATACAATAATATCTCTTACACTTAATCAAAAGATCCAAAGATGGTATGGAACTTTGTAATCTTAAGACATATTTTTATGCTCGAGCTATAAAGTTATTATTGCATTTAAAAAGAAATCGTTGTCTATTACAAAGCACCATAAATAATTATTTAGTTTTTGTTTATCATTTTTTTAAATTAAACAAAACCAACTATAAAACACACCTTTGTTACAGAAAACATATCTTTGTATGTAATTATCTATGGTGCAATTAAGTGTTTTTACTTATACAACCAGCGAAAAATTTCTACTGAATTTATAGATTAAAGAGATAGAGTACCAACATTCTATATTCTGCTAATGAGGTAACAAGTAAAAAGTTTATCTAAAAATTTAAGGCAACTTAAAAATTAGGCAACTTTGAAAGTAAGAGCTCCGCATGAAACTTTTATGTTCGCTCGGGTAGGTCGCCCACTCAAATCGTTATAAATCTTTTACCATTACTCTAACAAAGTTGAAAATATTCAGAGCTAAGTTGTTGGCTACTTGTGAAAATTTAACGCTTATTAACTTTTATACTTGTCAACAACCCAAGCAATTAGAGAGGGTAGACTGTTACGTTTTTTTCTCTAATATAAGATTATTTTTCTAAATGTGTAGACACACGTGTTTTATATCTGTTTTTTAGGCTTCAGTCACAATGAGTGTATAATCCTTTGCATTTTTATTGTATACATGAATAAAGTAAATAAATTAATGACTATGCCAACCTCACGGGGAATGTCAAGGTTGTATGGATTGGATAAGTCTCTATCTTTTACATTGCAGTTCTCCAAAATGTATATTTAGATTTGGCTCCTCGCGAGAAAGGCGAACTCAATATATACGTTTTTTTTATGATGAAGCTAAATAATATGTATTACCAAAAACACTGAGGCTAATGATAATACATAACTGGATTTATTATGGTAATTAAAGTCGCGGTTATCTGTGTTCTACTAAATTGCGTTAATGTAGCAGGTGTATAGATAATGCTGCTTATAAAAAACGGAAAAAAATACTTTGAGCAGAAAGAATGTGAGTATAAGTAAAGGGTACTTACAGATTCCGCATGCACTTTTGAGCCTAACCGCACATAAACAACATTAATTTTGGGTGCTTGAAAGACTCTATTGAATTACTTTGTCGTTAATTTTCTTTTGAATTGAAGTTCTGTTCGCGTTAATAGCAAACAAATAAGCCTATGCAGGTGGGAACAAAGATCACCAGTACTTACAATTATTTCAAGTGTTCATTCATTCAATATCGGTACATTTTGCCTATAAATTCTCTATACAGCCAAAAAGTTATCATTTCCGTATTAGTCTTTAATTACAAAAAAAGGCAAACAACCGCGGATAATAGACGTCTGTGGACTAATTTTAGGGCCGCAAAAACGGGAATATATCGTCGCGTCATCGGTCACATCCTTACGCTAGTAATAAAAATGTTAATTCTACTTAGTACATAACATAATATAAGGAATACGATTATCGTTAAAGATCTGTTTTATTTTGGAAATTTTGATACCACTTAACAAGCGTTCTCTGAAGTTTCCATCGCTCTATAGAGCTTTAGAAAAGAACGTGTCCAATTAGTGAATATTGCTGCGTAATAAATAGGTATAATAATACTTGCATGTAAATCAGTCGTTGAACTGGTCTGGTCATATTGCAATATTCAGGTTTTCGAAGACCACGTTTATAATTAATATATAATTTACTCTATAATTTCAAACATCACAATTAATATTAATATCAAATTAATTGCACATTTGTTAATAATAGGTGGTTGAATTATTGAGTATGTATTTGGTTTCGATTTAATTCGATATAAAAATTATACGCTAAAACAGTTATAACTATTCAAATTGAAAGGACAAAATATTTCTTCCTAAAAATCGATATACTGTAAAATTGGTCTTGCTTACTTGAATTTTACAATTTTATTAGTAAACTATTTATAAATTACCTTTAGTATTACTTGCTGTTTCCCGCAGCTCCGCCTGCGTCAAAAAGTAGCCTATGTTTGACCTCGGGTCTTCAACTATATTCATACCAAATTTCATCAAAATCCGTTCAGCGGTTTGGCCGTGAAAGCGTAACAGACAGACAGACAGAAAGACAGACAGACTTTCGCATTTATAATATTAAGTATGGATATGAAAAAATAAGGCTAAAGGATTAAATTTCTACTTTTAACTTTATTTTCTTTGGTGCATTGCATAATTTACAAATATAAATACATCATAACAATTTATTTGGTTGTGTGATATTAAATAATAAATTGAATACGTGGATTTATTCAAACTTACTATGGAGTCAATCTTGTTTTTTTAAATACTTATTCTACTGAATATAATTAGGTCCGAATTATTTTACTTCGCTGCGTTCTAGAACTCGCCCATGGCAGCCATATTTGTAAGTCGCGTAATGGCAAACTAGTTTACCTCTTTGACCGGTAAAGAGGCGGTCACTCAGCAGACTTTCGATTTCACAGCACCAGCCGACCTCGCCACTACCACGCCTTGCGACCATTCACATACCGTACTTGGTCGTGATCTAAACTTGTTTTCTATTCAATATCCATGATATAATGTCGTGCTGGCAGTATTTTTTGTGTGGAATATTGCTAACGTCAATCAATTATTTGTAGTTAAACAGGTTGCAATAAAAGTCAGGTAGGTATTGGCGGTCGAGCAAGTTTTTTTTGTAAAACTAGTTAAAGTCAATATCATAATCTTTTCTTATAAAATTGCTTGACCTGACTTTATTTATTTATTTACTAGATTTTTTTTCCGCAGCTCCGCCTGCGTCATAAAGTAGCCTATGTTTGACCCCGGGTCTTAAACTATATTCATAGGAAATTTCATCAAAATCCGTTCAGCGGTTTGGCCGTGAAAGCGTAACAGACAGACAGACAGAAAGACAGACAGACTTTCGCATTTATAATATTAGTATGGAAGTATGGATTTGGAAAGCCAGGACTTAAATACAAGAAATATATTAGAACTAATATATTTATAAAGGTTTTCACAAATAGAAACAATATGTTTTATAAAAAGTCATGTACACAGCACTATCAAGGCAAGACAAAAAAATTGTGAATTTAAACTCTAAAAGTAATTATAATAATTGAACAAGCAAGTAAGTAAGTAAATAAAATGTGTAAATAAAAAAAATGTACTTATTATCTTATGATATTAAACAGTCAGCTATAGGTATACCACCAAAAAACGAGAGTTGGTGTAGGTTTTATATAGAAAATGGGGTGCAGGGCAGGGAACCTCCTCGAGTGCCCGGTCCTTTGAAAGCTTTGCATTCTCACTTGATCCCAAGGATCCGGTGAGAGGGCGGGCTGACAAGGGATTCGGGACGGTGCACACTGGGTGACAGTTAATAACTCCCTGGTAGTCAGGGTCTTGTTGACTGTCGGCCAATTTCTGCCAACAGCCCACTCCACCGCCGTCTATGATGAGACGGCGAATGGATGTGGGTCTGGGGGACGGGCGTGGTCCATTTATGGGCCACTGCCCGATTTGGGGGGGGGGGGGCGAAAGGCCAAATGAGGGGGCCGAAAGGCCATGGCTGGAGGGCGTCGTGGTAGAATGCTAACGCGACCCCATGGCGCCCTTTGTGCGTAAATGCATTTCCCCTCCGTTAACAAAAAAAAAAAAGGTTTTATATAGAAATGCTAAAAATATGAATAAGTGCACTAAATATAAAATATTATCTATGTAACAAACTAAATCTATCAAATAGATTGTATCTTATTGAAGTCAATACACAGACATTTCTTGAGAAATCTGACCTTTATTTGGGTCAGTATCGTAAACTGAAACGAAAACAAAGTAAGGAACAGTTCTGCAAAATAGAGATTCCACGAACAAAGATCGGAAAGGGTCTAATATTGCACAATTGTCGACCTATTTGTTTCTTCATAAACATATAAGTAAAACATACACATTTACATAGTTTCACCATACTGTCACCATACCAGTCTGTATTTTCTGTAACAATAATTATGGCGATCGAACCCGATGTCCAAAAAGGAAATTTAAAATTTAGTTTAAGTTAAGTTAAGTTTAAATTAAGTATTTTATTCATGCCTAGGTTTCATGCTTCGCTTCTTTGTGTATGTTTCGTGTAGGTAGCCTGCATGTGATTTTCGGTCTATTCAACCCGTGTACAAAATTTTTTGATTTTAGCCATTAAGTATAAATTTAAGTTGTATGTATTTGGATTGTCAGCCGAGGCTGGGTACATAAGAATTCATTTCTCAGTGTTATTGTATTGTATCCATCTCGCTGATGCAACCTGAGCCTACGTAGCTAATGTATCGCAAGCCGATCCATCACCGGAATTGCCGTTTTATATTTATTGCTAGAAATAGAGAAAACAAAACAATGATACAATGATACAAACAATCGATCAAGCTATGGATTGACGTTATCTTGAAACTCTGTCATTTATACGTATTACAAAGAAATAAAATAAAAACACAAAGTACGAATTAAGTGTTTTTTGTAGTTTGTTCACATGTAATATTTTCAATTTAGGACAAAAATTATCTTGCTATTTAAACTAAACCAGCTTTTGGCAGCATAACAACCGCATTGCTGTTTCTCCTTTTTTTTAAAACTAGTACTTACTATCCAAAGCCAAAATCTGAGAACCAACCAAAAATACTTAAAACTTGTATCTATAAAGATATACAAATAAAAAACTACATTTATACATTCAGTCAGACTACAGTCAGTCATTCCCTTGAAAGTTCTAAAGACCTTAATGATCGTAAAAATTACTGCGTCATCATTAAATTACCCTGGGTTCTTCCAAGCGCATACGATTCATTCTCTGTGAATCCGTACCGTCAAGGTTTAAGGGGAGGAGGGGGGGGGGAGTCTAATAGAAATGCTTGACAATGACAAGGAAGTTCCGGTATTCCTGGTGTCCAATTATTTTCGCAAATCGCTTCACTGCCAATTTCAGAATTTTTACAACCTCCTTCAAAAAGTTCATTGATCGGTCAGGAGTATTGTCTAAACCACGAATGAACCTGAAATTATACTATTCTAATAAGGTTTATATTGCGTTTATTATTTATTTATTTTATACCTAATATTACAAACACTGTGTGTGTGTGTATGTATTCTGATGACAATACTGTACTACTGTCATCAGAATACAAAACAAAAAACTAATTTCAACATAACTGTCTTATTTCATTGTCTATTTAATAACAGTTTTATCTTGCAATTTTTCCTTTAATCAAAATCTTTTGTTTACAAACAAGATATTTATGATTTTGTTTACCTCAAATAGAAGGTAATCAAAAGCTGTAGCCCAGATTGACCCAATTTCAGACTGTGGTCGGAAATAGGCTTATTACTCTATCTATAGATGAAATAGCAACTGCAAACAACACAGAGAAAAAATTGGGGGTTGTTTATCGCGTAAATATTTATCTTTAGTGCCTGCCTTTTCCTGCTCAATGTAAAAGTATTTTTATTATTTCATAGAGATTATGTTGCATTACGATATTGAAACTAGGTATTTTTTTATATACAATGCAAGTTATGCTAAAAAGCGTTTAGAGATTTTGCTCAATTAAACATAATCCAGGTGATTACGTAAACTCTTTTACAAAAGCGATTTTTTCTTTTAAAATAATTAACTTAAGTATTACAAGCAGGATTACTATAATGAATATCCTACTAATAACCATTTAGAAGATTCACGATGGAGATATGAAATTCTAAGCTGAGTTGGGTTACGTACTTTGTATAAAAAAGTTTTGATACCATTTCATTCCTAAAATAGTCCCACTACAATATATAAAAACAACAAATGCTCTTGTTAGAAGTATTTACATTAACAATTTCAAATAGACAAAGTAGGTACTCATGTTATGTAAAATTATTCTCAGTCGAATTCTAATCACTTTCGTGGATGGCACATCGACCCAAAGTAAGTCTTGGCTTCGATAGTGATCTTCACTTCGATCTATCCTGCGCCACCTATTGTCAATCATCAATCGAAATCTAACCAATACTAATTTAGTAAAAAAACAATTGATAACAAAAGTAGATATATGTAATAATGCATACATCAAATATCATTTGTTTGTAACTCTAGTGACACCGATAGGATCATCTACATAACTACACGTCTGTAATACCTGTCAATAGTTTGCTGTTACTTAGTAGCCTTAACCTAAAGTGCTTTTACGTGACCGACGCTGAAGATGGGCGCCCTACGGGTACGGCGCAGATTTATGTAGGTAACTTTTAGCATTGATAGAGTGTAAAATGGTGGGTCAGTTTACTTTAAAGGAGTCGGTTCGGTCAAGCATTAAATGGATTAGGGTGACGTATTGTATGTTGATTATGGCTAAAAAGTCTGGTGTTTTGTTATTATTAATCGACTTCAAAAAGGGGTTCTAAGATCGACTATATTTTTTTACTTAATTTATTTTAAAACATAATTTCATACTCTCGGCGATTCAGATTTGTTAATATTATTTATGTTTTTCTTAAGTTCGTTCTGAGATAAGATTGTAGAAACCTACCCATGTAGGTACTGAAGCAGTTATTTTTCGCAAGAACGATACTATTGTATTCTCGTATCAAGCACGAAATATTAATATTCAGACATCGAACTTTGTAAGAAACATCTCAATTTTGAAACTCTTGCTCCTTTCTGCGAAATGTGTCGGAATTTCAATATCGCCCGGAGTCGGTTCTTTGTCGACTTTCAATCGACGCAAAAAGTACAAGTAAGATATTTTCATATATCGGAAAGCGAGCTATGCCCACACATAGCGTACAACATTCGATATGGAACCGTCATTTTTCTTGTTCGAAGAGCGAAGCCAGGGAAGCAATAACTTCCAGGGAAATTGGATCGCGTATAAATATTACATCTTCAATTACTTACTCACATTTATTGAATAACGTAGAGATAGATTATTTACTTTATACGCATCTGTGGTTAGCACATAAATTTACCTGTTATTACGATTTTATATATACGTATTGTAAACAGGTTAAATTACAAAAATTAGAAATATTATAAAGTGGTATACTCTTACTAAGAACTATTTGATTTAGTTTTGTCGTGTAAGAGCTAAAAAGTTTAGCTTAAAACTATATTAATCACGTACAGGACATTTAACATACTCGTATGCACAAAATTATATTTTTATAGGTACTGATACTAACAACAATGTATGAATCATTACGAGAAGAAAATCTTAATTCTTAATAAGTATTTTATTTTATACCTTGGCATTAGAAATTATAGAAAGAAATTCTAAGAGATTTCTAAATTACTTCATTATTCATATACATTAATACGCTATAAATGGACATTTTATTCAATAAGATTGTTTTTGACAATTCAATTTGCAATTGCAAATATTCAATTTATCTTGTGGTAAATGTGTGCAAAGTAAAAGTCTACTCAATATGTGAAGAAATTCGTTCACGAAGACCTGTCGGTTTTGTAACGCACATGTATGTGTAACCAAGCGTGAATACTGGCACATACAATAGATGACAGTATATCAACTACACAAATGCAATGGAATTTAGCGACTATCATAGCAATATATCTATGAGTCAATTTAATATTTTTTTTTATATGGACTTGCATAATACACTGTTATTGTACACCCACAGTTAAGATCACTGCTTGACCCAAAGGTTGGCTAGATAATGCTTATAGCATTAAGTCCGCCTATTGTGATATAAAGAATAAATAAATATTTTATGAAATAATTGGATCGAATATATTCTGATGCTACACATTTTAGACTTCAAGATAAAATGAAATAAATGCGCTTTATGAAATTATATTCTTTGTCGCTTTTAATTTTTCAACTATATCAGAGGTACAAATACCTAAATATTGTTTATTCGATACAAATATTCTAAGTACATGTTACGACTTACGATCGACGATTACAAAACATCTTTTGAACAGTTTTCAGCATGACTTGATGCAATTTGGTCAAAACCCGACCGCAGTTGAACCGGATTAAATTTATTGGTAAGCACGAATCTGGTCGTGCATGCGTGAATGATTCACGGGCTCGATTACAAAATGCAGAATGTATAGAAACATAACTCACATATGACGTAAAATTCAGTAACGGTTATTATGGGGTTTGATCCTTTTGACTTTTTTTACGGAAGGAATTATTTTTCTTACTTTACCATGATCTTGATTTTACTTTTTGCCATCACTACACACACGCAATCAACGCTCTAAGTATGCCTTACTCGGCAATACGGTATTCGTATAATCGAGGAGCTCAATTATTGAGCTTCTCAGCTCACTATGCAGTGATATCATATCTTATCGATATTATAGCTTGATTGGGCGGCATCGGGCTTGCTTTGGCAGTAGGCCAGATTTGGGAATGGACTCATGCTCCACTTAAACATAAGAACAGTCTTTTTAATTTAAAACATAAAATTACAGGATTACGTGACCTTATACTTCCGACGTTTCAACCATGTTACAACGACCATGAGTACGGAAAGACTGGCCCGTCATTTCTATTTTTGCGTACTTCCGACAGAGTCATCTTCGACCGGCATATTTTGATTTCTTCAAGTACCGTCACAAAACTAGGGATATTCGATATACATCGATGTATTGAAAACATCGATGTTTCCAATACTATACATCGAATGGATCCGATGTTTTGAAATGCTTTCGATATACTCGATGTATCGATGTTTTTTCAGTTTTGAGTAGAATAACATCGAATCGATTATAACCAATTAATTTCATAAAAAATCAAGTTTGACCACTAATATTTTACCTAAAATCTTTTTTCCAAGGTATTTGTTTATTTAAAAAAGAAAAGTTTATTATTCAATAGTGAACTGACAATATAATGCCGTCGCGGCCAACGTGTACTAAAACTTATGATGGCAGCATTGCGCACGAGTCAGTGACAATAAAAAAAAATTATGTCGTGTCGGCCGGCGAGCTTCTATGTTTAAATTAAAAATAACGAATTGAATTACACTTGGTTTTGTGGAGGAAATAAGTTTGAAGTGGATTATTTATTAATATACTACCATACCTACTCATGACGCGGCAACAAAAATACATAATCTGTGAAAATTTTAACTGTCTAAATATCACGGTTCATAGATACAGGCTGGTGACAGTCGGACAGCGAAATCTTAGTGATAAGGTTCCATTTTACTCTTTGCGAACGGAACCCTGAAAAAGTACTCGATGCGTACAAAATATCGATGTTTTTACCCGAAACATCGAAAGACATCGATGTACAGTATTGATACATCGAATCGAAAAAAACATCGATGTTTTTTCAAAGTGGACACCCCTACACAAAACACACTACAGTGTCTCTATTAATGACGTACTTATCACAACCGATGCATTCGCATTTTGAAACAAATTGCAGAGCGTTCGTTCATAAAAGATAGTCGTTCTAATTCCAAAGAGAGTAGTCGAAATATTATACTTTTTTGATAACCAAAACACCCTACCGACAATGCACTGCCATTGGCTTCGCACAGATCTCCACTTAGCAGGGCACGTTACTGGTGCGTATACTCGTAACATGAAATTTTATTTCTATACTAGGTATTTCGTGAAGCTGACTGCAGTGAGTCGACAATCGCGTGGGTTGCGCCACAGCGAGCTCTCAGCCACCATGACATTCCATAGCGGTCACATACCGCAAGTCGTCGTCGCGTCGCCATTTTCATAAATTTCACGCACATGGGAAATGCGAAAAGTAGACCTTTCGCACCCGGATCTTTAAATATCTCACAAAAAATATGTAATTTCTCAGAGGCAATTTGTTTACTTTCTCTTAAATGACATTTCATCAAATTTATTTTTGTTCAGTTCATTTGAATGCAACATAGTTTTATGAACGGCTACATTTGCCTACATTTTTATATCATGTATATTCCAGTAAAAACAAACTTGACCCTTCTCGTCAAGTCAAAGTCAAGAATCAAAGTTAAGTATAGGGTGCCGCCGTTGTCACCGCGAAAAATATGAAGCAATATATTATATAGCATAATATAAAATACATAACAAATAAGCAAATTCAATACCTGAATTTGAATCCTTAAAATCGACTCGAATCGAATAAACTCGTGTTCAGAATTTTATAATTTTTTATTTATAGGTAGTTTTATTTTTTAAGTTTGGTTTTTATTTTAGTATTAGGTTTTTGTATTAGTCTAATTTAGTTTTATTTTTATCATTAATTTATATTATTAGTTTTATGTTTAATATGTATTAATAATAAAGACGACATATGTGTCATAATATTTCATATCACAAGAAATTCTGCATAAATGAATAAAGGTTGCTAATTAATAGGGCCTGATAATATTTAAACGTGAAAGTAGAAAGTATTTGTTCGCTAACTATTGATATTTGCATTAGAAATCTGTGAAACGCACGATACTTTCTCACGCGGAGATCCGACGCATCAATAGACAGAGGAATCTTTTGTACACTAATCATTCTTTATTAACTTCCGATGAAAAATATTAATAATTTAATGTGTATATAATAGGCACAAAATATTAATATTTTCTGTGTATAAGTGAGATCCTATCCTATTTGAAATATTTAAATTGATTTTTTTTCACTTAGCTCAAAAGTTGTTCTTCTAAATCAAATCACTAATTTTTAGAATGTATGTATGGTAAGGTACGTATTGTTAACCTGTTAGTAACATAATTGCATGTTACTAACAGGTTAACACAACGTAGGTTAGTTGTTAAGTTTGCTTTAGCATATTACCGCCTATTGTACTTAACAATTTTGTATCTTCATCATCATCCTAGCGTGTATTATTAGCGGCGTCTCAGCTTACGCTTCGGAGCCTAGGGTACGCTGTAAGTCATGGTCCTAGATTTGGCGGAACTGGTTATTAGTATGAAGCAACTGCCGTCTGACCTCCGTAACCCTTTTTTCAGGGAAACCAGACCAACAGGAACACGAACCGAACTGTGTTAGTGGCAACACAGTCAGAATTTTTCAGGCTGCTCTAAGGCATCTGACACAGCCTCACGACTGCTATGTATCGATAACAGCCGGGACCAACGGCTTAACGTACCTTCCGAAGCACGAAGGAGCTCAAGATAGAAAATGCCACTACAATAGCGACCAATAGCGGTCGCGTCACGACGTCGCATGACACGCGCATTCGCTACGGTTACGCGGGTCGCGCTTGACTAAAGAGCAATTTTGTATATATTTACAATAAAGCTTAAATAAATCAATAAATAATTAACAGAATTAGAATAACATACAATTGAATACGACTGGGAACTATAAAAAGGCGTAACAAATACCACACAAATACCCATAATGTCATCTGTATCGAAAGCGGAACTGTGCTTGCTAACTGGTTTTTCAAGTAAGGATCGACGATTAAGAAAAGAGTAGACATATTAAAGTCATTGGGTGTGCTGTGTTCTGTTTTTTTTTTCATATTTTAATGTTTTATATTTTTATTATAAAACGTAATTTATGGATATGACAACCTAGCTTTAAAATCGCAGAAATGCAAGATACTATATAACTAATGTAGCTGAAGATCCTGCCAAGACTTATATTGAGAAAGAGAGACTTTCATATGAGTTTCACCAGTTGAAGTTGATAGTCTCTCGAGTCGAATGTATTTTCTGTAAATTGATGTTTTTTTTCCATATATACACAAAATATATTAGCACTTGACATCAATCAGGTCAGATTGCAGTTGCAACGCGTCAACCAACGTGTCACCCACCACTTCTGTCTCAAATTATGGAGAGTACAAATGATTATTCATGTCTGTAATTATGATGTTATGGATTTTCAACGATAGACTGACCTGATTGTTCAGTGGGTTAGGCATTTGACTTACGGCATGTAGGTTGCGGTTTCATCCCTGCCAACGTATGTTCGTCATTAAATCACGACCGAGGCCAATTTTTTACGACACGGCCCAACGCATGAGGGGAAAAAGTCATTAAAAGCTGATGCAGCAAATACTTCTACGTGCTAATAAGGCAGCTCCATGTTATAATGTGAGTGTTATTTTTGTGGTCTCTTTATTTTAAGCCCTCATGAAGCAATAACGTGAAACGTTAATAGCTTCAATTAAATGCAGGTGCTCGCTGTAATGGCTCCACAATATGACGCTTCATATTGGAATTTTAGTATCGACCTTTTGTATCGATTTTGAAAATCTTTTCACGACGAGCCAGTTAGTGCATAAAAAAAATTCTTCATTCTAAAAAAATCCTGACTTTTAGATATTAACAGTCGGATCTCTCTTGCTTGAAGAGTCATAATAAAATATAAAGATAAACAGACCGGACAACTAAATATTTTCACTTAGCTTTTCCACAACTCAAGATTAATGTGTTTTGAGGCTTGGTGTTGTCATAAACAAAACAAAAGATTCGTGGCTTTGTACTGACACTAAGAGTCCCTTAAAGGAAAATGTTTTTGATTTTTTACTTACACTCTCTTCTTGTTAAGTTATGAAGGTTTTAATGGCCGTTTAGGCCCCTTCCGGAAAATTAGACTTGTGTTTAACCATCTGTGGCTTTATCCAAAGTTCTAAGCTAATGCTGGTTTCTTCTCACTAATCTGTTATTTCAGTGTAATATATTCTGAATTCTAAATACACATCGTAAGTTGCTCGCATCAAGTTTAGGGTACAACGTGTCAAAGTTTGGTCCAGACAGCTCAACTTCTTAATAAGTTAATTTTATAGTACTTAGGCATGCAAGTTGGTGGCAAGAAGGATGGATTTGTGTAGTATTTTGATTACACCAGTTAAATATTTGCAATGGCAAAATTACAAAATGTGACAATTTATAAAAGCTTGAGTTATTAATGATTGCTGAACGGAGTCAACTTAAATGTGAGACCTATATTAGTACAAATTTACTTTTTAACTAGGAATTCCCATTATATTACTTTTTATTCCCAGGGGAAATAGATCGGTAGCAGTAACGTATATTTTGTATTGTAAAATATTACGTTTACTGTTAGACTCTCATCTAAAATCCATTTTGGAAAGATAACGCGGCTTTAGAAATAATGAAATGCGCAATCCAGAGCAAGGAAATTAAAAACAAGTCCAATGCAATGTCTTCCGCAAATAAATGAGCTTCGCTTTCAAGTGGCGTTTATTGCTTATCTCTAGGAGGGTGTAAGCATTATTGCTCGTGCAAAAAAAAACTTGTGTCTTTGAACATTGGCAAGTCGGCTTGGAATCCAGCCAATGTCATCTCTTGAGGCCTCGTAAAAGCAAAAACTTAAAATGAATTTTAAAATTTCTTTTTTCTTACTCGTAATCGTACTTGTACATTGACAAAACATTGGCAAACATGTAACTTAAGTTGGACGATGGCATTTAGGCTCGGGTTTCGTTTTTATGGATGTAATTTCACTGTACGTAAATATGTTTTTATTTCCATTGCGGACCTACCATACCACCGGCCAAACCACTGGTGGTATGGTGGGTCTAAAACTATACCACTGAGAAAATAATGTTGTGAACTAGTATAATATTACTAATAAAAGTCTGTCACATATTTCAATAACGGTTTGTCCAATGTTATCTTATAAGGGATGCCGAGACAAGAAAATGATCAATCTGTCTATTTACTTATATTTTAGTGCGTGATTTCCACTAAATAGACTCTTTTTTAATGGTCACTTAATCATTTACAATGAAATAAACAATCAAACTGCTTATTTTAATCAACGTGAATGTTGAACGTGAACGAAATGACAATTTTCTAAAAGAACCTATACTAATAACAAAGTAGACATACCTACAAAGTTCAATCGATCGCATTCATTACAACATATGTGTCATAATATTTCATATCACAAGAAATTCTGCATAAATGAATAAAGGTTGCTAATTAATAGGGCCTGATAATATTTAAACGTGAAAGTAGAAAGTATTTGTTCGCTAACTATTGATATTTGCATTAGAAATCTGTGAAACGCACGATACTTTCTCACGCGGAGATCCGACGCATCAATAGACAGAGGAATCTTTTGTACACTAATCATTCTTTATTAACTTCCGATGAAAAATATTAATAATTTAATGTGTATATAATAGGCACAAAATATTAATATTTTCTGTGTATAAGTGAGATCCTATCCTATTTGAAATATTTAAATTGATTTTTTTTCACTTAGCTCAAAAGTTGTTCTTCTAAATCAAATCACTAATTTTTAGAATGTATGTATGGTAAGGTACGTATTGTTAACCTGTTAGTAACATAATTGCATGTTACTAACAGGTTAACACAACGTAGGTTAGTTGTTAAGTTTGCTTTAGCATATTACCGCCTATTGTACTTAACAATTTTGTATCTTCATCATCATCCTAGCGTGTATTATTAGCGGCGTCTCAGCTTACGCTTCGGAGCCTAGGGTACGCTGTAAGTCATGGTCCTAGATTTGGCGGAACTGGTTATTAGTATGAAGCAACTGCCGTCTGACCTCCGTAACCCTTTTTTCAGGGAAACCAGACCAACAGGAACACGAACCGAACTGTGTTAGTGGCAACACAGTCAGAATTTTTCAGGCTGCTCTAAGGCATCTGACACAGCCTCACGACTGCTATGTATCGATAACAGCCGGGACCAACGGCTTAACGTACCTTCCGAAGCACGAAGGAGCTCAAGATAGAAAATGCCACTACAATAGCGACCAATAGCGGTCGCGTCACGACGTCGCATGACACGCGCATTCGCTACGGTTACGCGGGTCGCGCTTGACTAAAGAGCAATTTTGTATATATTTACAATAAAGCTTAAATAAATCAATAAATAATTAACAGAATTAGAATAACATACAATTGAATACGACTGGGAACTATAAAAAGGCGTAACAAATACCACACAAATACCCATAATGTCATCTGTATCGAAAGCGGAACTGTGCTTGCTAACTGGTTTTTCAAGTAAGGATCGACGATTAAGAAAAGAGTAGACATATTAAAGTCATTGGGTGTGCTGTGTTCTGTTTTTTTTTTCATATTTTAATGTTTTATATTTTTATTATAAAACGTAATTTATGGATATGACAACCTAGCTTTAAAATCGCAGAAATGCAAGATACTATATAACTAATGTAGCTGAAGATCCTGCCAAGACTTATATTGAGAAAGAGAGACTTTCATATGAGTTTCACCAGTTGAAGTTGATAGTCTCTCGAGTCGAATGTATTTTCTGTAAATTGATGTTTTTTTTCCATATATACACAAAATATATTAGCACTTGACATCAATCAGGTCAGATTGCAGTTGCAACGCGTCAACCAACGTGTCACCCACCACTTCTGTCTCAAATTATGGAGAGTACAAATGATTATTCATGTCTGTAATTATGATGTTATGGATTTTCAACGATAGACTGACCTGATTGTTCAGTGGGTTAGGCATTTGACTTACGGCATGTAGGTTGCGGTTTCATCCCTGCCAACGTATGTTCGTCATTAAATCACGACCGAGGCCAATTTTTTACGACACGGCCCAACGCATGAGGGGAAAAAGTCATTAAAAGCTGATGCAGCAAATACTTCTACGTGCTAATAAGGCAGCTCCATGTTATAATGTGAGTGTTATTTTTGTGGTCTCTTTATTTTAAGCCCTCATGAAGCAATAACGTGAAACGTTAATAGCTTCAATTAAATGCAGGTGCTCGCTGTAATGGCTCCACAATATGACGCTTCATATTGGAATTTTAGTATCGACCTTTTGTATCGATTTTGAAAATCTTTTCACGACGAGCCAGTTAGTGCATAAAAAAAATTCTTCATTCTAAAAAAATCCTGACTTTTAGATATTAACAGTCGGATCTCTCTTGCTTGAAGAGTCATAATAAAATATAAAGATAAACAGACCGGACAACTAAATATTTTCACTTAGCTTTTCCACAACTCAAGATTAATGTGTTTTGAGGCTTGGTGTTGTCATAAACAAAACAAAAGATTCGTGGCTTTGTACTGACACTAAGAGTCCCTTAAAGGAAAATGTTTTTGATTTTTTACTTACACTCTCTTCTTGTTAAGTTATGAAGGTTTTAATGGCCGTTTAGGCCCCTTCCGGAAAATTAGACTTGTGTTTAACCATCTGTGGCTTTATCCAAAGTTCTAAGCTAATGCTGGTTTCTTCTCACTAATCTGTTATTTCAGTGTAATATATTCTGAATTCTAAATACACATCGTAAGTTGCTCGCATCAAGTTTAGGGTACAACGTGTCAAAGTTTGGTCCAGACAGCTCAACTTCTTAATAAGTTAATTTTATAGTACTTAGGCATGCAAGTTGGTGGCAAGAAGGATGGATTTGTGTAGTATTTTGATTACACCAGTTAAATATTTGCAATGGCAAAATTACAAAATGTGACAATTTATAAAAGCTTGAGTTATTAATGATTGCTGAACGGAGTCAACTTAAATGTGAGACCTATATTAGTACAAATTTACTTTTTAACTAGGAATTCCCATTATATTACTTTTTATTCCCAGGGGAAATAGATCGGTAGCAGTAACGTATATTTTGTATTGTAAAATATTACGTTTACTGTTAGACTCTCATCTAAAATCCATTTTGGAAAGATAACGCGGCTTTAGAAATAATGAAATGCGCAATCCAGAGCAAGGAAATTAAAAACAAGTCCAATGCAATGTCTTCCGCAAATAAATGAGCTTCGCTTTCAAGTGGCGTTTATTGCTTATCTCTAGGAGGGTGTAAGCATTATTGCTCGTGCAAAAAAAAACTTGTGTCTTTGAACATTGGCAAGTCGGCTTGGAATCCAGCCAATGTCATCTCTTGAGGCCTCGTAAAAGCAAAAACTTAAAATGAATTTTAAAATTTCTTTTTTCTTACTCGTAATCGTACTTGTACATTGACAAAACATTGGCAAACATGTAACTTAAGTTGGACGATGGCATTTAGGCTCGGGTTTCGTTTTTATGGATGTAATTTCACTGTACGTAAATATGTTTTTATTTCCATTGCGGACCTACCATACCACCGGCCAAACCACTGGTGGTATGGTGGGTCTAAAACTATACCACTGAGAAAATAATGTTGTGAACTAGTATAATATTACTAATAAAAGTCTGTCACATATTTCAATAACGGTTTGTCCAATGTTATCTTATAAGGGATGCCGAGACAAGAAAATGATCAATCTGTCTATTTACTTATATTTTAGTGCGTGATTTCCACTAAATAGACTCTTTTTTAATGGTCACTTAATCATTTACAATGAAATAAACAATCAAACTGCTTATTTTAATCAACGTGAATGTTGAACGTGAACGAAATGACAATTTTCTAAAAGAACCTATACTAATAACAAAGTAGACATACCTACAAAGTTCAATCGATCGCATTCATTACATTTATTACCGTCCGTTAGAAAATAGGTTAACGGGACTGCATAGGCATCGAACCGTGCTAATATTTATGCGTAAGAAATAATTAATCATATTCCACTCACAGTAGAGTCCTTCGCTCTATTTACTGAAAGTGGCTCACGTAACAATGGAACGGTAACCCAATACGTGACAAGAAATATGATGTATTAGACACCTCATATTATATTCCATAGTAGACCCATTTGCCGACTAATTGGTTCCGACGGTTCCAGAGTTGTGACTTGTGAGAGGTGAAATCGCTTATCCATTTCACTCAGCCAGATCTGGATTACAAAATTGACTAGTGCGGTAACTACAAAGGCAAAACATTTTTTTTTGTCTCTCCATATATATCATGGTAGAGAATGCTTTTAGTATCAAGCCCTTGAATTGTATAAGAAAGTATACTTTACTTGTGGAAAAATAAAGTTAAAATTTAGCAGTTCTCACTTAAAATGCTTTTCAATTAGCAACGTTACGTATAAGCTCATGATTTGTTGATACGTTGAAGATATGATTTTCGTAGTACAAAGTTGTCCCGCTAATCTACACGGGAGCGCGTTGAATAGATGCATAGTTTAATAATACGCTCTACATTTTGAGACTAAGTATTCTGTATCTAGCACTAAGTGGTTTCTCATTGTGATTTTGTATACATTTGCGATTGCTTCTTAAAATGTTGGATTTATCCACAAAATTCGAGTCATAGATATTTAGAGATATATAGACAGATATACTCTTTATTGTGTCATTAACAAAAATACACATATGTACTGGCATATCCATATCAGTTCTGGGTTTGTCAAAAATCTATTTATACCTAGCTAGAAAAACACAATTGGTGTGCTGTAAAATATAAAAAATTACTCTTTTGTTGTATTTAATTAATGCTATGTCAAAAGCATATAAGCAATTAAGCTGAACAATAATGAATGTTACGGTTGAAACTTGCAAATTTATTCTGAACGAGAGCCATAATCATTTAAGCTGCTTCGTCTTTGCTTAGGTAACTAAGTATAATGTAGGTAACCTGTGGTTACAGTATGCATATGACCTAAATACTAAACCGAATCAGATATAAGTAGGTTTATTAGACAAATTAAATAACCTATTTTTGTGTAAACTTCAATAAATAATTGTTGATAAATGTTTAGAAAATAGCGTGATTTCTACAACCAACACTAGTTTAACGATTTTTTTTCAATAAGAAAATTGGAAATAACTTTTTAAATAAATACTTCTAACACATTTTTTTGTTTGTAAAACTGCGCACGTCCTCGGGGCAGTGCATTGTTTTTAAAGCACTCTTACACCTCACGTTTTTCCCATCAAAGATTCCACTCAAACACTACGTGAAGTTTTTTTCTAATTGTATGATGACGATACAACTTCAGAAATCTAAGAAGTAGACAGTTTTTTAAATATCGAGTTGGACAACAGGAAGTCAAGATAGTACAGTGCATATGCTCAGTGCACAGTGTTATTTTTAAATAAAACTAAATAGATTTAATCAATTTAGCTTTAATTGATTCTAAAGCAAAATTAGATTTAATTTATTTTATACCTACTTAGGTTTAATTAAATATAACAGCTATTTTTTTGTTTGTTCAACAATGGATTTCGACTCTTACATCATAATATCATTATCAGTTCATAATCATAATTATAGTATATGAGTTTGATTTGATCAAATTGATTGATTTCAATCAATACGTCGATTAAAAGTCAACCAAAAGACCGCTTGTTGCTTAGATTGCGTAAGCACCGAACTCGTCAGATGATCTTCGAATTTACGAAGGCGGATACCGGCAAGCGGCCTCTAAGTTTCCAATCATGACTCAACCGTTGGAGAATTCTCCAAAACAAACCTTGTACGGCTTTACCACACATTCAATGTAGACCCTTTTGCAGATTTCACCGTTATTACATATGTATTTTGTCAGGTTAATGACATTAAAAATTTAAAATCGAACGAAAAATTTTAGCTAATAAAGATGAAAAATCTACTTAAACTCTTTTAAAACTAGGACAGTTTTAGTGATATTTTTAAACAAATTTAGAATTGCAATCACGACTAGTTTGGTAATAGACAAGAAAATAAAACTAGTGACAATAATAACAATGATGGTGTGAACCGGATCAAGAAACAAGGTTAACTGTTTTTCCAAAATAATGTTTGTGCAAAAAAAAACGAAGTATTATAATAAACCCTCTGAAAACTTGGATAAGACGGATTTACTTTTTTTGCTAATAGTCTGATTTTAAAGATCTTTACATAAAAATTTCATCCATATCCATACTTAATATTATAAATGGGAAAGTCTGTCTGTCTGTCTGTCTGTCTATTACGCTTTCACTGCCAAACCGCTGAACGGATTTTGATGAAATTTGGTATGAATATAGTCAAAGACCCGGGGTCAAACATAGGCTACTTTTTTACGCAGACGGAGCTGCGGGAAACAGCTAGTCTTTACATATAAAATTTCAGTATTTTGTTTCTCCTTTGTGTGTCTATCTATGGCATTACACTAGACACAAGCCATTTGAACTGAACAGATTTGTCAGAGGCCAACTATACATAAGACATTCATGGTGCAAGTGTTTGCTACTTAGTTCACAACTTACATTTTGTTTTAGTTGATAATATTATTCTAATGTCATTTTAATCCGATTTAAACACGCGAACTTTGGCGTTCATCAGCGAGATTAAAATAACACGTTTTTTGAACTCGATTGGTGATGGTCTTGGTTACGAAACGTTGATGATATTATAATGATTGTTTGAAGAAAAAATGTTATCACTTAGACTAAAAGTAACAATTATTTTAATCATGAAATTGAATATCACAAATAGTTGCAACATTATTTCAAACGACCATTTACAAATTGTTTTAAGAAAATATTACAAATTTTATCTACACGAGCTTCTTTTCAAAATTTCATAAAAAATGCGCCATATACGTATATTCTTTAGAAATGTCGATTTAAGTAAAATAAAAGAGAAATATCTACATTTATTGAGGCTTGAACACTAATATAAATTATGAGGGAAATTGAAGTAATTAATTTTTAAATCCAAAATTGTTTAAATCCAAAAAAGTGTAAAATTACTATTTTTCTAAAAAAAAATTAAAAAAAACGTGCGTACATAAATATTACTTACCGATAAATAAAGTGACAATCCAATCAAAATAAATCACTACAAAACACAAAGACAATCCAGGAAACACAAAGGCCGGGTAAAGAAACAATATAATAAAATAAAATCACCAGAGTCCAACAGGATCGCACATTCAAACACGCTGTCACACTGTAATAACTGAACGCGAAGATTTTAAGTTTCGTGTTCGTGGGCCAGCACTAAGATTCAGCAATTTACAGTTCTTTCATAATCAATGTGTGGGTGTCGTAATATTTACGTAATTTTTTTCAGTCTGTCAAATGGTCGCGATGTAGTGTTCGCAACGGCGAATGTACCACTCCCGGTGAACGCACGGGCCGCACTGCTTACCCATAACAGCAAAAGGTCGTTCGTTACCCACATTCTCTTTCCGCGCAAGCCTTCCCAAGTCTGAGAGAGATGCAACATCAACAGGTTCAGTATACAATAAGCCGGAGAGGGACAGACATATTACACAGCCTCAGGAAAACCCGAATTTGAGACTTGATAGTTCTAACTTGAGACCATGCCTTTGTGAATTATTTGAAAGGTATGCCAAGTCGTTGCACAAGCATGTGGGTAAACGGAAATAAAAACAGTATAATTGTTACATGAGTAGTTAAACTGTGCTATTTACAAGGTGACTTATACCTACCTTAAATGACTTGTTCAACAGCTTTTTATATACAGCTATCAAAAGCTCCGCTTTACCCACGGCCTTTTAAGATTAAACTTTAGAAGCTTTATCATAAAAAAAATATTTGTCTCTACCTTAGCTCTCTTAAATTAAACTTGAAGCTTTTGTTTTACACACCTACTCGTATTACCCCGCGTCATAGAGTTTGAATCATTATACGACGGAAAGCCTTAATAATTTGTCGCCATGATTTTTTTAAAAAATTGTTTCATTTAAATATCGCCTGTCATATGTTCAGTCCTCTTTAGAATGATTTTACAATAGGAATTCTCCTCCTTTATGATATAAGTTAGGTAATTCAGTATTATTTGTCTCATTGTCGCCTTTTACTAATTTTTAAATTGTATTTTGTAAGACGATTATAATGCTAAATAAACTTATTCAAGGGACCAAAAGTGCACTTATATATTTTACATAGAGCCATTGCCATGCATATCGTATGAGTGACCTTTCAGCTTGATATAAGCTAATATATTTTTATGATACCAATATTTTCCACTGTTATGACACGATATGATGATGTATGTTGGATATAATAATAAGTTTTATATTTGTCTTTCTGTACCACAGAGAAAAATCCTCCGTGATCTGTACCACATAATTAACCATCATATGGACAAAGAGGATATTAGTTCAATTGAACTCCGACTAAACTAAGTAGCTATGTATCTCCCTCATCAACATTGAGTGGGATTTCATTTCATATCACCTCTAAAATAATTACTTTAACGACCACCAAATGGCAGCTGTGCCTTTCGAAGCACGGAATCATTACTATCAAGCAATCAAGCCCGCAATATCCTAACCAAATTGGAAACAACAAAACATAGTATGCTTCCCGTGGGAATCGAACCCACAACCTACTAAGGCAAACGTGAATATAAAAAAGTCCCGAGAAAGTACTGAAATGTTGTTATACTTTTTTAAACTAAATCCTTTGGACCTCTGCGGCGAATTTTCATTGATTTAATTTAAAATTTCGTGCGTAATAAAAAGATTGCCAAAATTGAGTCGTCACTTTTGGAATTCACATGATGCCTTCGATGCAGAAAAGAGTGACATAGCGTTTTGAACGTAAATGTTTTGTGGCGTGCATGAAATATGGCGCAGACCTCAAGCTCAATTTATCATCATAAAAGTATGAAAGTGAGTAGTACGCACGTTACCACCAAAGACACATGCAGAAATAGATACCTCATAACTTTGCATACATATACCAAATTTAAGTATATATTTTGAAAACATGAATTAATTAATAAATCTTTCTCACATGTTAAGTGGCACGTGCGTGCATGAACCAAAACTTCAATTCTTTATATTGAATTTTATTGAAATTGGTATAGATCAAGATGGATTAACTTGTACATGCAATTGAATTAAATGTTATGTATTCAGCCAATTTTAAAGTACGAGAAAAATAGTTAAATTGAATTGAAAAATATCCAGGAATCGGCTCGATGTACTGCAGCGTCGTCCTAAATAAGGAAATTCAGGAGGCTTTACATAGACGCAGATCAGTTTGACTTTTTATGTGAAAAATACTAGCACAGGAGAGAGTGAGGACTGAAGAGTTGAGGAGATTTCTTCATTTTCATGCCATGTTAACTTACGTTAGTTCCATGATACTATAGTTGGCGAGTTGGCAGCGAGATATAGGAGTGTGTCACTCTCGCGCTGCCAACTCGTGAGCTTCGATAATAAGCTAGTAAACTGCCTTTTCCAAACTTTCTTCAAATCTAATAAGATAGTTTCTCCATTTTCGCACGCTATGTCAGAAAGTTAGCAATGACTTATAAAAGCGTCACCTGAGTTATGGAAGACTTTTTAGCCTAGTTCTGTTACAGTGTTACTTTTTCAAATTAACTTTTTTAGCAGAATTGCATTAAAACTCATTACGGAAGTCCTTTCGATTCTAGAGGAAAAAGTTTCTTCACTGGCACTAATTAAACAAGATTCATTAAACAAACAACATTTTTCAAATTCTGATAAACATACTCAATCTGCAAGTTTAGTATGTAGGTTTTAAATTACATAACTAAATTGTCTCTTACAAATATGATATGGAAATTCCTGTATTACAGTTATCAAATTAACTTTTAAAATTACAAACATAAACAACGGTTGTCCTAGTACAGCCGGATGGCAAATCTTAAATCGTTTCTTTATACAGTTGATTGTGCCATAATATTTATACTGGACCAGGCTTTGAAGTCACATGTCTGTTAAAGAAACCTAGGAAACGCTGCATGATTAGTTTTCTTTATAAACAACATGCAACAAAGAATTTCTAGGACGTTCAAATGAATTACGCTATAGGCAACACAAACGCAATTCATATTTGAAACAACAAGCCAAAATATTCAGTAATAATTAAGTACTTCGATATACAATTATTTTGATTAAGATACTTACACAAACAACATAAAGGGGATAATTTTTACTCAATTAAAACTTGCATCCCCGAAATGTTTCTGCTTTAACTAGTTGAACCCATCCCATCGTTTTGCCTAAATCTATAATTGAGTCTGGCACGCAAATAGGGCTCGGTATGTGACTTATTTCAAATCCCCACTTTAGTATTTGGGTAAACAGAGCTTATTCAATTGATTGCCGGAAACTAAGCGGAATTGCGGAGAGTTTAGTTTTACAGAGAACGAAGAACTCGTTGATTAAATCAAGTTGATATGTTAATGGTGCTCTACATTGGCCATTCGTTTATTTATGCTAATTCTTTATGTACTTAGATATACAGTAAATAAAAGATTTTACCTTCCACATTAATTTGGAAAACTACATTAAAATGAAGCTCTTGTATTGTTTGTGGGTTCATCGAAATAGCACTAATCATTTACAAACAATAAATCCACTTTTGAACATGTTGTATGCCTTTATATTTTCAATCTAACAAACATATTCTCGTTATTTTTTTTTCCTGCGACCTTTTGTAATAAATTTAAAACTAATTAAATATTACCTAATGTAGGTGTTACGTGCGCTGAATATCTAACATTTCAAATATTCTATTAAAACAGGAGCTCTATTATTGAAATTTATCACTAATTCAAAATCGGTATATCGAACGTCATAAATTTAACAAAAATAACACCCCAGTTCTGCTCAAACAAAAATATTTGCAGTTAATAGGCAACTGTTCGTTAATGACACCTAATTAACAATTTTCGTAGTACTTATCTAAATAAATAGTTAAAATGTTTGTTGTTTTTCTACATCCTTCATGTTATGATTATTGCGTTTAGTGGTTTTTGATAAAATCTAATAAATGTACAATATTCGATATAAGTATAACTTATACTTACAGCTCATATAGGCGATTTTATTCATTGGTCTTGCGAACAATAAAGAATTTTGTAAACGTACATAGATTTGAATCCTATATACGTGTACAAAATTTTTCTTATGTATTGCGTGTATGTATTATGCGTGTTCTTATGTATTACATTCTGCAAATGTAATATCTATATCTATTAGTATTTAGTGATGATAGTATTCTATTATTTACTGTAATAGACAAGTCACCTAAATAAAACAACGAAACAAACAAAGCTCAACAAAATAAATCTATATCTAAATCTTAACAGCATTAACGAACCTTTCCCTATGGAAGTGAATTGACCTGGCTCTACATAATGTACAAAGTTAGGTTAACTGTCCCCAACTTTCTGGCATGTCCAAAATTTCCCGCTAGTTTGGCCACATCGAAAAACAAGTGGCGCCGGCGGTTTTACTAAATTGGCAGATACCGACGCCCTGTTAAAAGTTTGCAACTAACTAGTTAAAATTTCCACCTGTATTTTCCATTTACAATACCTCTCATTAAATTGAAAATCCACCGGTGCATAAGGTGGGTAGAGTATACCAATTACTCATTAAACAAATTTAATATGTATTTTAAAACCGCGAAATTATGTCAAATCGTTAGCAATTTTCTATTTTATTTTACAACTAGCTATTACCGGCGGCTTCGCCCGTGTGATCAAGGAAAATTGCTAATAAACCTTCTTCGATTCAGGAGCCCTATTTTTGAAACGCATGACTCATATATTGAATGAAAGTCGATCGTTTTCTTTCTGTTTTTCTTTCGTCTCACCGGTATTTGGAACGAAATACATACCCCCCCCCCCCCCCCCCCCCGATTTTTCGTAAGTCATACTTTTCAACAAAAAAAGCCGTCACTTAACCCTCGACACGGACATCAGACCAACAGAAACATGACCCGAAGTGTGTAATTAGCCATCAATTTACCATTTTTCAGACAGCATAAAGGCATCCGTCACAGTCTAATGACTGCCATCTATCGAAAATAACCAGGACCAAATAGAAAATGCCACTAAGAATAGATCTTGGATAGATAGCTAGGATAATGATTAGGATATGGATAAACGTATCTTGTGCTCAGCGCATACTGAAGAAGACGACATAGAAGAAAGTGAAAATTGTGGACCGAACATTTGCTTAGAAAATTGGTCAGATTTTTTTTTAATTCTGGGCGTTAAACGTACTATGTCAATATCGGATTTCTATCGGTATGTGTAATGTGCTAATAAGAGAACTGAGAAGTAGGTAGGTATAATATGTGAGATTAACAGCTGCATTCAGATTACTTAAGAAAATTCTTCAAACTCTAAAAAGAGAGTGATCTGTGGTCCAGTGGTTAAGGCATTTGCCTTCAGTCCAGAGGAGATTGGATTCCCATGGGAAGAATTCTTCGTTCAGTTATTGACAGTTTGGCTAGGACATTGCAGACTTGGAGCACCTGATTATTAGATATTATAATGATTCCGTGCCCGGCTGCCATCTGATCTAGTGGTTGTTAAAGGAACCACGTCATAGGCCGAATGGTTGTTCCGCAAAATTCTAACACCTGAGGGTACAGGGTCGATTGACCATGTGCCCCACTCGATTTAAACGAATGAACCAGGAGAGTTGGCTGATTCCCTACAAAATGGTATAAAATACATATCTTACTGATCCATCAAAATGAATGAATCCTTCCTGCAATGTTATTTATGGTGAACTTCAGGTTTAAATCAAAATTAAACGTAACGTTGTACTAAGCTTTATATCTCTGCCGTTGACCGTTGCAGTTGTAAGAGGACAATCTTGACTGTGATGTCAGTCTCGAAAGTGATTTCAAGATAAAAAGTAAAGTATACAGGTAAACTGTCCACTTTCCAATTTCGTTTAGCCATTTTTACGTAAATAATATTTCGGTTTTCCCTCGGGTTCGTTAAGTTTTTCCTGGATGTAAGCATAATACTTAAAACACCTTCTCGATATATATTGGTTGAATGCATATTGAAATTCATAGTAATATGCAAAGTATATAACTTTTTGCTTATACCTCGGGAGTCTATGACTTTTACTGGATGAAATATCTTAAATGCTTTATTGTTATACTGGTCGCTTGCATTTTTAATTTCACATTGATATGTCTAGTAGATCAATTTTTGCTTGTCCCTCGGGATCCGTATATTTTTCCTGGAATAATTAGTACTTTAGATGTTGACCCGGTATATAAGGTAGGTTCATGCTTAATTTCAAGTCAATCAATTCAGTAGTTTTAATGTGATGCGTGCACAAACAGACAGACAAAAATTCCAAAAAATATGAGTTTTCATCTATACCCATAGCTATGGGTATAGATGAAAACTATATACCTATATATAGCCTGTACACTAAGAATTTCCACAAAATATTCATGTACAAATTCGGCCCGGCTACAGTTTTATTATATGTATATACTCGTAGATATGCGTTCAATATTGAATGTATGTTGCTCTCATTTCTACTCATGTTAGGGTAATGTGAAACTGTAAAGAATATTATTTACCATTTCTTAAGTATTTCCTGCTGGCCACATAAATTATTTAAAGAATGACAACTGGATACTTACTCGTAAGGAACTCATTTCTTATAAGGCTATTATGTGGCATGCTGTTAGCTTTCAGTAAGTACAATTTCTGCGTATGTGACATAGTAGTGTCCTGTCCAGTTTTTACTCATATCCTTTCATCTTTATCTTCTCTCTTTTAGTGTCTAGTAGTCTAGACTAAACATAGATCAAAACATATCTTCTTTTACCCTGTATATTTAAAAAACAGATTAATGTTTTATGGAAACATATGGACCACTAGATAGAAAAGAAAACCATTATGATATTAAAAATACGAATTCAATTACGAATAAATTACGACCATATTTTTAGTATAAGTTATTGCTAGTCATCGATTCAACATTTATACATTTACCTACATAGGTATACTTAATTTAGCGAATTGTTAATTATCCGCAAAATTATGTTTAAATACATAATCATAACGCAAATGCTTACATAATGACGTCACTACAGTAGCACGGTTACATTTCAACAGCAATGTGCTACAATTCAAGTAGTTAAACCAGTAGCGTTAGTACTATTAGTATTCTATAACAGTAGTAATTATTATACATAATGATATTAACCTAATTATATACTAATTAGGTTAACTGTGGCTTGTGTGCCAGTGCGCATTGTTAAAACTTTTACTTACATTTAGGTTATTACCTAATATTCATGTCGTAGTACCAGTAGTGGTAGAGTAAGGTTAAATAGGTTAATAACACTTTATTACTCTACTCTACCATATAACACTCGTGTTGCTGACGCCCATATAGGCTGCGGTAACCGTTTTCTATCAGCCATATGCTTGTTTGCGTATTATCGTAGGAATAAAATAAAGACTTTATACGTTAGACCTTAGGAAAGGGCATTAGTATACTTTTATTGCAACTAAATTGTGTTTTTGGTGAAAGTAACCCGATAATTGGTACTTTAGTGAATACTAGCTGTGCCCGCGGCTTCGCCAGCGTGGAGTTCCGTTTTTGTCACGGAAAAAAGTAGCCTATGTCACTCTTCAGGTCTATCTCCACACAAAAAATCACATCAATCCGTTGCTCCGTTTTAACGTGAAAGAAGGACAAACAAACACACTTTCAAATTTATAATATTAGTATGATGATTTAATGTACAAAAATATTCATCTTATTAATCTTCAGCAAACTGCCAGTAATTATAAGTTGCACATGATTGCCGTCATGTCTATGAAAAATAAAGCATTGTATTATAATAACCCGTGTGATCTCTTTCGAAAGTCGCGTAGCATTGTTTAAAGTCCATTGCGCCTTTAAAAAAATCAAACAAACCATCTGTTTTGCCGCATCGATGTATGCAAAAAGTATTTGGCATTCCGCATTGCACTACATATTCGGCTATTTACGCTGTCTGTACCATTGTCTAGAATTTTCACATCATTTATTCCGTTGGATATATCCTCGTCTATATCTGTTTAAATCTGTTTCCTTTTAGTTTCGGCTCTTGGGGTTTTGTGCAGACTTTGAATACATATTTTGAACATTGAAACAATTGAGACAATGTATATTTTTCTGTGTGGCATTTCTAGAAACGCAATGATCACTCAAATTATATAATTCTGTTAAAGAAAGGGCGAAAAGTGCAAAGGCTAACGCGTCACTTATAGGTCTAAACAATTATTTGTCGGGGCTATTGGATACGTGAACCATTCCCCGCACGTATCTGTCATCACAACCATGGTCAATTTGATGTCCACCGTGCTAACTAACCTACACTTTATTATTTATATACTACGCCGCCTTAACAGCAACAACAAATTATGCAACTAACTAACATTATGTCTGCTAAGAAATATACTAACGCTACGTCTGTCGAGCAAAGACTTACTTTTACTAAAGTATGCACTATCCCCGGTATATACTATTGCCAGCAAATTTTACACGCGTAGTAATTCTTAAATACGGCATTTAACTTTTTAGAAATAAAACACTGTTTTCATAATGATCTACACATAATAACTTTTTTTGATTAACCTATACCTATGATCCCATTTCTTGACAAAGGTAGCAGGCCTTCTTTCATAAAATCTACGATAAGATAAGGTATCGGAGCTTGTTATTTGAAATCTCTCAGAATCAGAATAAAAATCATTTACTTTGCTTGAATACATGTGTAAAAAGGTTAATCATTACTACGAGTATTTAACACAGTCGATGCACATCGAAAATATTTAATTGGTTTATAAAATATTAATTTTTGAAATGCAGCAGTTTATATGTAAGAGTTTGTATGTGCCCCGTCAGAAATTTTTGGCAGAATGGTAGGTATTCTTAAATTGTCCATTATTTGTTTAGCATTAATTCATATTATGAGGTTTAATATCGGACATTATCATACTTCATGCTAATTTGACTAGGCTAGCATGTAATATCACTTCCTGCACTGGTAAAAAAGGCCAAGTTCTTGTAAATGCAATGTCGAAATTGTGGATGCGGAACCGGCATTGAATAATAAACTAACCTCGGTCTAAAACTGTTCCAATAGTGTAGAAGAAAACACTGCATTACAACTTGCTTTACAACTTGCTTTACAACTGCAACACAAACTTATGTTATATATTATTAAATTTAAAAAACTTCCTTGGAAATTTTGATAAAAAACTACTTATAAGTATATGTAAAACATTTTAACACCAGCGTGCGTACACACAAAGAAAAATTTATTGTTGCATTAATATTTACATACTTCAATATGTATTTTTTAATATGGATTAAGATAAGATACTCAGTTAATATTAAAGTAAGTAGCAACTAATTTCTCAGGGGAGCGGACAAGTTTACTGTTCTAATATGAAGTAAGTAGGTAACATAAAAGCTCCTTATTCCCTACGAGGTGGTGGGGTAGTGAGTGCATTTATTTGTTTTTCGCCGACAAACTTGTTCCGCAGGTTGGCGATATTTTATTATCGGTGTGACCTATTTGTTTAAAAAAATTAAGACGAGTGACCTCCGTTGGGTAATGCTGAAAACGCTAGTCCAAAAAACTGGAGAATTTGTGTTAAATCCTTATTCAAAGCAAGTTGGATAACGGTCTGGTACTAATAGTACTGATTCGAGGCTAACTTATCTGTGTGAGTCATATTGAACTCATTAATTTATATAAATACTTTTTTTTTGTTAACCTAAATCGTCCCACTGCTGGGCAAAGGTCTCTCCCATCTCTTTCCAAACTCTCTGTTCCGCCAGTTCTTACCGCCTAACATCGAAACTTCTCAATTCGCTACTCCAGGTATTATAATATAAATAAATATATTTATTTATTTAAGCTTTATTGCACAATACAAAATATTTGTACAAATGGTGGACTTAATGCCAAATGGCATTCTATATATATATATATTTTATTCAATTGAAAAATATATGTTTTTAATGATATATTTCGTAATAACTACAAAGTGAGGCATTTGGCTCTTAAGTTTATTCCATTTGCTAAAAATCTTATTCTAGGGAGAACATTTTTGCCGATGAAAAGCAAATTTAGGTTTTGAAACGTTTTAATTAAAACAGCTGAATATCCGCAGCAATATATTTCGTATGCCAATATTCCACCTCAACCTTGATTTTGAATCCAATTTCATCCAAGATAAATAAACAAACATGATGTAGGTGTATGTAAATAAATCTCTTTTCTGGGTCCGTACTTTGTACCCGTATCAGAACACTCGTCCCAGGGTCCACTCGACCCTGCTCATGATCGATTGATGTGGAATCCAGAATCCATTGAGTTGGACAAATACAATAACACCAATTTTCCTACTAATTAACTAGCCACTCGTTGTCGAAATTCTATTTAAATTATGAAAAAGTAGTAGTGTAGAGCTGTATTTTTTTTGAATAATTCAACTTAGTTAAAAATATGCTAATTTATAAGTAGTGTATTTATCGAATGGATAATACAGTCAAATACTGATAATACAGTACAACAACTCCGTTATGTGTGTATTTGGTGATATTTTCACTGCTGCTCTATATTTGAATATACTTCATGCCACCTTAATCCATATTTTTATGCCAATAATCACAGGTGCCAACGCGTGGCCTCTACAGAGGCTGAGCGAAAGTATTGAGGGCATTATCAAGGTCCATTGTTTTTTGTTGGCTCTAGTTAAGTGCCGATGTTATTTGGTAATATTTATTTTCGAATTACTAAATAATTCTTTAAGCGTTTGGGACGGATAATGCCTTTAATGTTGATGTTTATAATAAGTCAAAGATTATTTAGAAAGTATGTATGTAGAATCACGGGTCTACTCAGACTGGGAAATATCAAGAAATTAAATAGTAGGAAGTGTATAATTAAAGTATCGTTGAACCTTCAGGAAGCACGGATTCGTGTTATCTTATCCGTGCTTTCTAATAATAAAAATATTAATATTTTTAAAGCTTTTAAACTGTTGAATGAAATAACTAAATATAGTTTTATTGTTTAACAATCGCGACAACATAAGACATTTTTGATGAAGCTCTTCGACTCAGTAAAGCTTCTTCAAAATTCAGTCCATATTTTCATTACCAACAAGTCTTAAAAAGGTGTTTAAAGATTAATTAGCACCTAATACTAACTTAAGTACCTACAATTACAAACATTTTGTAACTGATACAACCCAGTAAATATATTATTTATTGGCTATGTTTTTCTGTTACTTATGGTAAGGTATCTTTGTAGGTACTAATATTGTGTGATGAGGGCATATTTTTGAAACCGTTTAATAATATAGGGATGGACCCGGGGTTTGTATTTTATTTAATCTTGACATAATCTGGTCGTAAAAGGGACTATACAAAGTAAAAATATTTCAGAACTAACACCAAGGTTATACGTATAAGTACCTACTAAAATAGCATTTTGCAATATCATCCAACACCAACTTTGTTATCTTAACTTTTGTTTATTTTTAAAACTTCTTAATATAAGAGCCAACTTTATCGTATTAAGGTCGTCCAATCGCCTTGTTTCCTTCTCTCTCACACCTGTACACCCGTCCTTGTATCCATCCATCCATCAATCCCACATATACTACTTACTACTAGTGTTTGGTTTCGGTTTTATTTATAGAAATCCAAACACGATAGCTTATTTAAGTTCTTAAAAACGAATTACAGTCTTGAAACCTAACTACCAAATTATTAATTTCTTAACAATAGGGGGCAGATGAAAATTTCAAAAAAGCTTGAATGTTTTTAGGTGGTGGAAATAAGGTTCCTAAAAATCTGAATCAGATAGTAAGGAACCTATTCCTATCAACAGAAAAAAGATCAAGCGTTTTTGAAACTTTCATGTTCCCAATTAGCCATAGAATAGAATCTGATCACTCGTTTATTTCATTGTTCTTCTATTTTCAGTTCCTATGAAAAGTCTATCTGTGTCCATTAATTGCTATTACTAGATTATGCTTTAAATATTGTTTGCAGATTTAATTACATTAAGCCTCAGAATAAAGCAGTATTATGGTCCTTCTGCTCTATTGTTATTTTTCGCGGGCGGCGCCTTTAACGCCACCTAGCGGAAGCGAGGTCGGCAGCTTCCACAGAACGGCCAGTAAAGTTTTTATTGTTTCCGGGTCACAGCCTCCCGACAATTCGGTTTCCAATCAAAATCTTTTATAGTGATAGGAAAAAACTATCTATTATCTTGACTTATTTCGGATTTGGTTGGAAATGTTTCCTATACCTACTTACATAATAAATAGCAGCTATACATTCAAATATCATTTTATCTGTATGTATAAACAAGAAGAAATAAATCACACAGATTAGTTCCAAAGTAAGATGAAGGGAACTGACAAAACAAAATTACTAAACTAAGATTCAGAATATGTGCAGAGGCAGGTTATATCACTAGAATCTCGTTTTCTAATTTGGTTTGCCTTCTAGTTGGGACTAGGCTTTATAAATGTATGTAAAAACTTTGTTCTACTTACCTACAGAAACTACTTTTTTTTTATTAACATATGTAGCTGATGGTTAGTTTCGAGTGCGTGTCGGGTGTCGTAGTAATGATACTCCAAATGCGTTGATCAAAAGAATCTGTTTATTTTAAATTGCACTACATTTTATACATAAAATTACATGAGTCAGACTTTCGTATGACGCACGTGATCACGCGGCTAACTTTCCCCTACACATATATTATCCCACTGCTGGGCAAAAGTCTCCCCCAACTCCTTCCAAACCTCTCTCTGTTCCGCCACCTCTGACCACCTAGCTTCGAATCTTCGAGCTTGTTTACTTAGATTTACAAAAATGTTGCAATGAACTTACAACTAAACGATTTTCTAGAAAAACTTTTAAACACTCAATTCGTTGAATGAAAAAAAAGAAAGTGTTTCAATTTGTAAAAAGTTGCGAAATATAGGTAAATTCTTTTATTTTTATAACATACTCATTTTATGTACGCCTACGCGTTTTCCTCTGCTCTAACCAATAAACGTATTTTTCTATTGTGCCGTATCTAACATGAATAAATCTCTAGGGGAAAAATAAGTAGGCCGCTGACGTCAGCACATAAAATTGAAAAAATAACTCATCCATAAAAAGTAGGTACTTGGAAATGGACGATATTAATTTCGCGTATTTCACGCTTACATCTGATTTTGACACGAAATCCGGAGAGTTTCCACAAGTGTAAAATTTACGGTACACTGGATAGATAATTTGAATCCTTTGAACTGATACCACAAACGTATTGTGAACCACTAAGTCTCAATGATAGTTATAGTTTACAGGATTAAGTTTAATTCATGTTAAATTTTGTAGCTTATGCCCTTTTTATATTCTAATGGAATGAACAAGAACCATTTCGATCAACTTCCGAACAAAAAAAAATCAATTTGGATGAGACAAAACTACTGACAGACATGGCATAATAAAGTACCCCTCTTTTTTCGTCTAAGTTTAAAATAGTGTACAGTAAGATGTCGTGGTCATCCATCTGTTATAACCCTTTAAGAAAACTCCGTGAAGCAAAAAAGATTCTACACTTGGATAAACATACTTTGCTCGGCTTTATATTTATTGTTAAGGTTTTATAACATGTGCTACCCCGGCTATCCCGTAACTCTTAATGGTTTTTGTTCCAATAGTGTATTGTTTCCCTTACACTCTCATACAATTATTCTGGTCGCAGTATAAAAACTGTTACCTAATATTAATACATTGGTTGTATGGGCTGTGTTATAAGACTTACATGGTAACTACATAGGTTAGGTTAAATGCCCAAAAAAAATAAGTGTTACCAATATTTTAACGATTACATACTTGTGATAAAAAAACTTAAAAATCTAAAAACATTAATTAGTATAATTAATATCAATTGTTATACTAATTAATGTTTTTAGATTTTTAGTTTTAAGTTCTATTTAATTAGTTATTGCTTAAAATCAAAAACTTAAAAGTAATGCCAATATAATCAAAATGGTTAAAATCACGTTAAAATATGATTATTTTGACGTGAATATCATTTTAATATTATTATTTAGAATGATTTGAAGAATTATTTCCCTGGGCTGTCAACAAAGTATACCTAAACAAATTACTAAGTTTGTGTTAATACTAGAAGTCTAATAAATCAAACTCAGATGACAAAGGATGTTTTGATTTATTTTCATTACTAGCTGTGCTCGAGACTTCGTCCACGTAACATTTGATTGCATACCTACTTTTCTTGCATAATATCAGTAATTGCAGAGTTTGACACACAATCTTTATTGCTATAAATCTTAGATTAATAATTGGTAAGGTTATAAATATTTAAAAGTTCCTGGAGGTCGCTATGTAAAATATTGCGACGAAATAATGTTTGGCATAAAAAAAAGTCAAACAATCGTGATTTGTACATGAACATTATCCTCCCATAAACTCTTTCCAGACCTTTAAAATCATGATTCGGGTGTGGAAGGTTCATTGACAACCACCAGTTGGTAGCAGGAATGCTAATCTTGAAATATATCTATTTTTAGAAAGTATTCATTTGATTCACCGGCCTTCGACTACAATGTATGCTACATAAAGCCTTGAAATATACAATAAATAGGTGTTATATTTTAAGGTGTTTCCGAAGAAACTCTGACAACAGGGTGTGCAGGGTCGATTGATCATGTAACCCACTCGATAAGAATGACTGAAGAGTCATTCCACGTCAGAGGCCGAAAGACGTCTCCTAAAAAATTCTGGCCCCAGGGTGTGCAGGATCGATTCACCATGTAACTTATTCTATAAGAATGATTGAAAAGTACTAATAACGAACCTACGTCAGAGGCCGAAAGGCGTTCCCGAAAAAAAATCTAACACCAGGGTGTGTAGGGTTGATTGCCCATGTAACCCACTCGATAAGGATGACTAGAAAACATTTAAGTAACTACATTATGAACACCACCATCAATTACTCCAATTACAAAGCATGGCAAAAAAGAAACTCCGTCGTAAAGGAAAAAAAAACCTTTTTTTGTTTCCAAAAATTGAATGGGAAATCCGTTTTATTCGACCTCTCATATAGTATGCGCGCCATACATTTTAGGAGTCAATTCAAGTTGGTTGTAAGTCCTTTCAGAGCTGGTAAAATTTTTGGGATAAATTAATGTCTTATGTTGCCGAGGACTATCCGTACTTCCATTATACTCCATACTAATATTATAAATGCGAAAGTCTGTCTGTACGTCTGTCCGTCCGTCTGTCTGTTACCCTTTCACGGCCAAACTGCTGAACGGATTTTGATGAATTTTTGTACGAATATAGTTGAAGAGCTGCGGGAAACAGCTAGATAAATATATTATAAAAAAAATTCATTTAAATCTGTAGTAGTTTTTCCGTGAAAGATGCACAACAGACAGACAGCATAATGTACAAAAATCATATTTTTGGCTTCTGTTACATGTATAATAAAACCGCTAGTAATATTTTTTATATTCAATGTTCAGTATTGACTACAGTTTTATTATATGTATATAGATGTAGATTATAGAATATTGACGGTGGGGCAACGCTGAAACAGTGATACCAAGGCATTCAAGATCGATTGACCCTTTGACACCAGAATGAGCAGCTTATAGGATATGCATTGAATGAACCAAGAGAAACGGACATCAAATGCACCTTGAGGGGAAGGGGATTTTGAATCAATAACACCAGGACATACAGGATCGATTGACCAACACAACTTCTTCATAATATAAGCAAACAACTCGGAGGAATATGCTGAAATTATGTGATTTTGACGACTTACCACATACTCCGCTTATTTCTTTGCTATAAAAAAAATATCAGGGGAAATTGAAAAAATCTCTAAATGATGATAACTTTCTTTCCTGATGTTCGTAATTGATGAAAAAGATTAGATGTTGCCCTTAGCTAAGGCCAATCAGCTTGTGAGAACTAAATTCAAATCTTTCCAGTATTTCCTGAGATTAGCGAGTGCAGACAGACAGACAGACTGACAAGATTTATATAAAACATTTTATAAAACGTTTCCTTTCATTTTTTACCCAAAATAAGAAATGTACACGTCGATTCTACTCTTTTATTATAGTATAGAAGATAAAGCGCATTTGTTTTTAAATTACTTTGTGGTCGAACCTAATCTATTTATTTACATTTACCAGATCTTCACATGTTATCAAGTCAATTTAAATTAACTTCCTTTAGCTTACGATACATTTTAAGGCGTGCCAATAGTAAAACAGGCGATATTAGAATAGTGTGAACAGTAGTAGATTGTACCATGAATAATTAACACAATAGGTACGTGTGTACCAACTGTTGTTGTAAAACAACTACGACCACACTTTCTATGATAGCGTTTTCCTGGATAAATCCTAAACTGCATTTGCTTAAAAATCCGACTCCACTAAAACATACGTTTTTTCATAATATTCTCTCAAACAGACTGCTCAAGAACTGTCAATAGATCCATTCTATATTAAAACTAACAAGATTCAGCATTATTTGTACGACCTGACTGGCCAGCCTACTTGAGAATACTATTGCCAGAAAAATCCACCGGGTGCTGGTAACAAGGACATTAAAGCTGCGTTTCCACCAGAGATGTGCCAGAATGCGTAGCGAGGGATGTGTTTTTCAAGAACCAATAGAATCGCTTCATTTACCTAGCCTCGCTTAGCACAGCTCTGGTGGAAACGGCTTAGCGGAGCGAGGTTCTTGTCAAGTACGTACAAAACAAGCGAGAGAGTGTGCGAGAAATTTGTTACAAGGGATGTGTTGGGAATATGTGCAGCCAAGGAGGAAAGCGGTCCCTTCGACTTCAATACAAACGGCTATAAGGATGCAACCTATAAAGAATCAGGGTCTGTAAGTACATACACACAAATATTACATTCTCAGGTATGCCCGTTCCGCGCAAGAGTTTGCATAGACCTTATCAAAAGAGACTAACATTATATAACCTTACAAAAGTTGTTAAATAATTAACGAGCTCCATTTCCCACAGGACTCAATACATTAATTACGGGACGACAACACTTTAAATTTCGTTTCCAACATAAATTTAGAGGTGGACCTAAATAAATTCTGGTCGTACTTAGTGCTTCTGCTCCAGTGAGCCATTAAAAAGAAATCCTCTTTGATTTAATGAATCGCTGGATGGCATTAAGAGGCCTTTTCTATTTAAAATGGTACTCTATTTGAAAGGTTTATGTTGGTAGGTACAACGAATAATATTGTTTATAAGAACTTACTTTGTAAATCTATAAAATTTAAATTAAATCTTCTAGAATATTGTGATTATTTTTGATAATAATAATTTCAGAAATATCTTGAAGCAGCTCGTCATCGTCGACTTCGTACGGGCCTATGTCCTTCCTTGATAAATAGGCTATCCAATACAGAATTTTTTAAATCGGAACGGAATTCCGGAGATTAGCGCGTTCAAACATACAAACAAACTATTCAGCTTTTTTATATTAGTATATATTTCATATAACTATTTGTGTTATAATGATAATGAAAAAGTTATAAATAAATATTATTACAATTTAGTATCTGGAACTAATATAATTTGTTACTTTTATTAAACTTTTTTTAATTTGAATGAAAAGTACTGCAATTTTTTTCAATCACAAGTTTCTTTTTTAACCTTTCATTGAGCTTCATAAAATATGTACACCAATCAATCAAAGACAAAAACTCACTGAAAGTTTCATGCGATTTGCGAGACAAAAGTTTATCTTGCTACGAGAGACTGACAAAAGATAAACAGTGCTTATAAAAGCTGTTATTGGAATGTTAGGCGGGGTGGGCTTTTTCTGAGTCTAAATTATTCAGATATGCGATGACACAAAAACTTTCTATTTATTTTTCAGATAGATCTCAAGAATACTTTCGTTTGTTTTATCTAATGCTTTGTTTTTTTCTTTCATTTCTTTTTATAGCTTTTATCAGTGGCTTCGCATTTTTTATGCCAAAATACAAAATTTTACTTTGACCGAAATTTTGTAATAATTAAAACTAAGTACATAATAACGTTCAACTTTTCAAGAGAAGTTTCAGTACCTACTATAAGTATCGGCATATTTTAACAAACAGGCAGACATTACAAATCCTTTCTTAAAAATATTCAGATTTACAAAATGGATCAGAGAAAAAGAGAGAGCTAAAACAATTGAAGTAAAAGCGTACGTGATTTATTAACAACAACTCGAACGAAAAGCATGCGTGCATGCGTGACCATTTCAAATTTATCACCGGAAACTTTTCCGGATGAAAATGTCGTTCACACGTAGGAGGATTATGTCATCTCTTATTTATTTTGTACGCTCTGTTAAAATAGGATTTCTGGCACTCTGTTCGACGCAGACATAAATTTTTAATTAAAGGTTTTAGTTTGTTATATTTCAATAGGTACGCTTTTGCTTATTAGTGAGACATAATATGTAAGGGCAAGAAAGGTCTCAAACTGGCTACAAAGCCAAGAGCAGATATATCAAAGTTTTCTCCTTTTATGAGGTCATCATCATCATTTCAGCCGCAGTTAGTCCTCTGCTGGATGTAGGCCTCTACCAATGAGTCTTATGAGGCACTCAAGACATATTGTAAGATTCCGCATTATCGTTTCAACCTGTTTCTTATCTCATATTTATTCGAAAAATTCATTTTACAATAAATGCAGTTGATATCTTTAAAATAGCATAAACGTATTTATACTGAAAACGACTGTAAAAGCCACTGACGGAGACACACAGCATTTGTTTGTCGGCGCCGGATACACTCAAAGTGAATAACAAACTGTGACAGTGGCCATTAGGCCACGCAGTGCTCGCCACAAAATGCAGCTCGGTATAGACCACTGCATTTCCGCACCTCCAATATATTGTTTTAAATGGGCCATAAATAAATTGTCAATACTCGATGTGTGGGATGGTCAAGAAAGAGTCATGAGTTCGATTGTAGTTTATAACTTGCACAGCACGCTCAGACTACATAAGGACTACCAAGATTACCCAAGCTGGAAATCGAACGAAGGATCTCCAGGATAGGAATGACGACTATTAAATGAAGTCAATCTATAGTCGGTTATAGATAGATATATATACACTTTACTGTACCAATCACAAAATTAAAATGAAAAGAAATCCATTCTTCCATACTCTATACTAATACTAATATACCAATATATTTACTAATATATACCAATATATATACTAATAATATTATAAATGCTAAAGTCTGTCTGTTACACTTTCACGGCCAAACCGCTGAGCGGATTTTCATGAAATTTGGTATGAATATAGTTGAAGACCCGAGGTCAAACATAGGCTACTTTTTGACGCAAGCGGAACTGCAGGAAACAGCTAGTACATTATAATTGTTTCAACAAAAACAACCTGATTGCTCAGATTATTGTAATCTGAGCCTGATTGTAACCAGAAAAATTACAACAATTTTACTATTCGCAAGCATAATTGCTAGACTAGTTAAGAACAAGAACAAAGATGTCTTAGACAAAGTCTGCTTTTAATTCATCTTACTAATATTTTATCTGGAAACTTTGCATACCAATGTGTAAGAGCCCGAAATAAATTGAGTTCCTAATTTTAATAAAGCTATAATGAAAAAACTAATTTATAATGATAGATAAAGATTTCATAATCAGTGGTCAAGTGCCGTGTCAAGCCACGCGTAATGGTGGTAGTAGTAGTTGTCCCAATAATTAAAAATTGAAACTTAAAGCACACCTACATAATCCTTTAGCAGATATAACAAGAAGCTCGAGAACCGCAGCGCGCGTATTCGAAGTACGAGTAGCTAGCGTCCGTATTGGATTGGTCGCCATTAGGTGCATATTATATCTCGACCTCCTCCGTGCTTCAGAAGGCACGTTAAGTCATTTAGTGTTGTCGATAGATAACAATTATTAGGCTGCGTCAGAAGCCTTTAGGCAGCCTGAAAAAATCTGACAGTTTTGGATACCCATGTTCCTGTTGGTCTGGTTTTCGAGTAAAAAGCGTTACGGAGGAAATCACGGCAAGTTTCAAATATAGCCCTTTCTTGTTATCGGAAATGTCAAATATCAAAATATGTCAAACTATTGGCTTACGTGAGATGTTTATTTCATTGGATTGGAATTTTACATGTTTTTTATTTAATTAATTATTACTCGTAAACTATTATACCAGTGCACCATACCTTACGGTAGTGATAATTTTCCTTTGAAATTAATTATATTTACAACTGTCGTGAATTTTTTCAGGTGTCCAAATGCAACGGTTTTCCCATAAGCGGTTCGGGGCACTCACCTCTGTTTTTTTTCAACGTTATAGCTTAATATCTCTGAAACGAAAACGTTAATCGATAAACACTCTGAGATTACTCATAATGTTTTTAGAGACCTATTAAATGTTACCCCATACAAATAGAAAGTACAAAAAAATAGTTTCAACCCTCACTTTACCTGTAGATGAAAAAATATCTTTCATATTTTATCTCACAGTTCGCTCCGCGTGAGTAATATGCGTAGGCACACCAAATTTAGGCTCACTTACTCTAATAGTTTCTGAGAAAAACGTAGGACAGACAGACAGACGGACATACATGACGTAACTATAAGTCTTTCTTGTATTTACTATAGAACCCTAAAAATGATACACAGATATGTAAAATAAAAGTATTTACGACTACAGAACCCTATTTAGCGCGAACATTACCGCTAATTTAATTTCTACTTAAAATTTAATTTTCAATTTTCACATTAATTAATAGAAATCTGCCATTTTGTCATTGCCATGTAATTACGTACCATAAACCGGCTTAATAAAAATTTTCCTCGAGCTGTCAAATGCACACATTTCCAATTTACACCAGCGTTACTGGCAATCAACCTAAATTCAGGCCGCAGTTTGTAAATTACCTTCGGGACATAGGAATAACAAATTAGGGCACATGCACACCGATGTTGCATTAAACACCACATTCAAACACCACATTGTGAATGATCTATTGTGGGTAAACCTATTTCAATATAAGTTAGCTTAGTTAAAACGATCAGTAATTAAATCTAGTATAAGAAAAAGTAACACATTTACTACCACTAAGTACTACTTACTTAGTTGTACTTACTAGTACTTAGGAGCTTTTCACAGCTTAAAACTAATTGGCGGGCGGGAGCGGAGCCCAATTATTAATCTAAGATTTCACCGTTCTGGCGGATGAACTGCAGTATTTGATTCTCATGAAACCTTCATAAACATTGATAGGTATTTTTATACGTTCCAAGCTGCTAAGAAATATTGCTGGTGATGCCAATGTTAAGAGGATTACCTATCTTAACTTAGTAACATCGCAGATTACAGACAGACACAGCAACATTCTTCAACGATGCCACACAGGATTCCCTTCAAGTGATTACAGACCGGACCCGGTCAATAACAATAGAATTTTAAATTATAAAATTTCTGTCAGCCTAAGAGATAAACAACGGAAGCCGCTGTTTTTGAAATAATTATAACTCACACAAAACCGGTGATTTGAATGATTTTCTTTCGATATCCGATGATTTTTGTTCACCATAATTGGTGAGTCGAATGATAATCATTGGGTTTTGTGTGAGTCACACATTTCAATAATCCTGATGTACAAATAACCGCCAAATATATAAATAAATAATGCAAATAAATGATTTTGATTTGAATATTAGCCACCAAGCAAGAACTTATGACCTGTGATGTTTTTACAGAACGCTGGACCTTAAATCATTGCTAGTAACAAGTTTGCCTTTGCCTAGAGCTCCGGACAAGACATTATAAGCAATATTTTTATGTTTTTATCAGATGTTAATTATTCATCAAAAGCTTTCTATCTATCCCGCATATAATGTTTTGTATCCAAACTTTTGACAAGATGGATATTTACCTATGTAAATTAACCTGTTTTCATAAATTTTCTGCTCTAACAAATGCTAAGACGAAGTTGATTGTTATTAAAAAGTTCCTTACGCTCATGTTCTTACAGTGTGAGTTAAAAGTTTATTCATCTTTGTTATTTAGAGTGTTGGGCTTAACAAGGTTGGGAGCTCGGAAAAACGTGCGGGTCTTAAACAGAACATAGGTACTAGCACTTTCAAGTAAGACAAGTGATTTAGCATTGGTGTCTTTGTCGTAGCTTTCATTCATGTTACTAGTAAATCAGAGTTTGTTTAATACCAATAATATTTATTTTTATTTACGTTACATTATTTTTCATCTGAGATCAGGCTAAGTTGCTTGTTAGTAGGCATTGTAAGCGGTAAGCGTGGTCTAGTAGACTTTATCATTCTTCCTCTTACTAATAACCTACTACTATTTAGACAACCCTTATATATAAAAATATGTAAAACTACATTACCAAAAGTCTGAAACCGGACCTTTTAGGAAAAATGACGTGCCCATAAAATATATTTTTTAAAAACCTTTGGCCTCTCCATCAAAAAGAATGATTTATCAAAGAACAACGGCCAAAAAAGTTGAAAGACACAAGAAAACTTTTAATTTTTGAGCAAGAAATCAAATTTTGATTTGTTTCGCACTTAATGGACCTCAAAGTGACTCCTTATAAATTAGGGCACTGCAAAATGTACTTGCCAAAATTTTGATTTGAAATCCCATTTTGAAACTTTGAATAAGTACATAATATTTTGGTAATCCTTTCAGCTTACAGCAGTATTTATCTATGTCGAAACGATGCAAGAACTGAGCTCCAGACAAAAGTATCGAAAGATGAATAAGTTTTACTTACGTTATATTTTCTCAATTCAATAAAAGCCTCTGATGTTTAGGATCATAATATGGCTTGACTTGATCCAGTCCAGGTGAGGCAAGCCTAATGCAAAACGTTTCACTCCGAAGTTCACTCGAGCGTAGAGTCGTCAATCCTTCTCATTCGCACTTGAGGGTGGCTCAGCAAGGGATGTGAACATCCATTGTTCGCTGAGCGCTCAAGCGGCCGCTTTGTGATCTTGCAGCCGCTTCAGCGCTTGAAATCGCTACAAACGTTAAACATGGCATAGCTGAATGATCAGTCATCATTATTTACGCTTTTGTAAATTTCTAAGTTATAATTCGGTATTCTTACATTACAAAATGGGGTAGGACGTCCACGTTAAATAAAGGACCAAGTTTTCGAAACATTTTTTGTTGAAAATATATTATTTTTAAAATTATTTCTTGTAATCGATTCGTAAAAGTTATTAGTAAAATAAAAGATATTTATTTATTTATTTAATAATAAAAACAAACATCTTATATATACGTTACAGTACACTACAAACTTAAATTAAGTTTTTCCCGGCACTGATTATTCATCTCATTCTATGTGGGAGATTACAACAACACATATACATATAAAGACTTAACAAATTAACGCTTAGATCATTGAATAAGTACATCGATGAATTGTATCGCCAACACTCGACTCGCCACCATGCGCTTCTCAGTCGGAACCGGTTAGTAAGTAGTTAGTTGACAATAGGACCAAGCAGATGCGTTTCAATACAGGACGTGTCATTTTAACATTTAATCTAGGTAAGTAAATTACCTTTATTTATATGTATTTAATTTATTAATGAAATAATGTTTGAGTTTCGTTTTAATATTCTTTTCTGTTAGTTCTTTTTTTAAATTATTTGGTAGCTGATTTAATAAAAATGGTATTTTGTAGGCTAGTCTATTTTTTCCATATGAGTTAGTGTAATGGGGTAGATGAAGTTGTATACTAGGTATAATAAAAGATACACTAGATATTTCTGTTCAAAATTAAGGAAAAATGTTTTTTATTTCATTATAAGTCCAATTGATGTCGTAATTTCAAAAATACTAGGTAATTTTAAACCAACAAGTTCATATATATAATCTATCAATATCAACCATAACACTATAACATTCGCGTGAGGACTACACACTTTATTAACAATTATGTGTAGCTTATTTTCCTATTTATTTTAAATATGTCACAAGTTAGCCGCTTATAATTTAGTTTCCAAAAAAAATCTATCTGCATCTATCAACCTGATTCTTGAAATATCCCACAGGTAAAAACCGTGAGGAACAACTAGTAACAAACATAGTCACACTGAATCACACATCCCAGAAAATAGTTCACACTGTATAAAGTGCGACGAAACGCGGTATTGTGATGGATCACTTTAGTTTATTTCTCGCAAACAAGCCGAAAAGGGATCGATTTGGTTAACAAACCGAGGCATGTATAATGAGAGAGATCAATCAAAGGCAAGGCGTGGATTAGGGGTTATGGTTATGTATAATTTTACCCGGGTTAAATTGAGCAGCAGTAATGCAGTGAGGTCTTGAGGAGTAATGTGAACGTTAAGAGAAACTTCAGTTTTTAACGATCAATACCTGCTATATTTGAGACTAGCTGTTTCCCGCAGCTTCGCCTGCGCCCAATAGTTGCAATCGAACATTAGTCGCAACCACACGCTGCCCAAGTTAAACTATATCAGTGGTCATCAACATTTTTTCCTTTTTTATTTTATTTTTTTCTTTACTCGGTTTTGTCAATCCGTGAACCTGTCGTAACCATGAATACATGCAGTAGGTGCAAGACATCTTTTAACGATGGTGTTCAGTGTTCTTCCTGTAAAAATTCATACGACTTTGGATGCGCTGGCATCTCGGAATCGGGCTATAGGAAGTTAGGTGTCGAGCGAAGGGCTTGCTGGAAGTGCTCTAATTGTAGAGGAACGACTAGTGGGGGTACCGGATGTGACGACGCAGTATCCCTTGAGAAAATCCTTAAGGAAATCCTAGACATGCAACGTCAGTTATCAAGTTTACCAACACTAATTGAAGATGTGAAATCCATTAAGAACGAGTTACAGGAACTCCGGGCCTCTTGTGAGTTCAATCATGAAAAGCTGGACGAATGTACCAGGAGAATTGAAGTTGTTGAGGCTAAGTTGCCGGAAGTGGACAACTTTAAGAAGGAGCTTAAATCTACTCAAGAGGAATTACACATTTGTAAGCAATCGCTCTCTTTGAAGGAGCAGTGGCTAAGACTTAATAATGCTGAGATCAAGGGGGTGCCCGCCAAGAAAGATGAAAACCTGTTTTTGCTTGTGGATTCCATTGGGAAGTCTATAAAATGTCCAGTCCCCAAGAATTTCATTAATTATGTGGCACGAGTACCCCAGCATAACAGTAAAGACAAGTCTATTGTAGTCAACTTTACCAATAGATATATGAAAGAGGAGTTTCTGGCTGCGGCGCGCTCTATTAAAAACCTATGTGCTAGTGATATAGGATTCCGTGAATGCACGCAGCGCATTTATGTAAACGACCATCTTACGGTGGAGTTGAAGAATCTACTCTCGAAGACGAAATCCATCCTTAGGGATAAGTTGGGATACCGCTATGTATGGGTGAAGTTCGGTAAGATTCATGTGAGACAAAATGACTCATCAAAGGTTCATGTGATTCACAGCGAAAATGATTTAAACAAACTATCCTAGACTGCCGAGTAGTGTGTTATTGTTTCGAAATATTATTTTTTTCTTACATTCTTTACATATCATATGTTTTTGCTTTGTTGGAACATAAAGTAGACGAATTGATACTTTACTTGAAATTGTTTAGCACACCTGAGGAGCGCTCCATGACTGCGCATTTCTTTTGTTTGCGCTCGGACTCGAGCGTCTTTTGTGTGAATTATCGCACTGTTGTGCTTGTAGTGAATATGACCATCAATATACCCATCTTATTCTCTCTAATGCTTTTAGCGTATTGTTCATACCTGCCTTTTCTTACTACATGCTTATTATGCCTATACATTATGAACTCTGCCGATTCGGATCCAATGTTATTATATCTTTTTATTGAAATAGTTTGCAGCTACACTGTTTTAATTGTATTATGCATTATAAATGGCTAACACACAGCTTAACATTTATTACCAAAATGTGAGGGGTTTGAGAACCAAAGTAGATGTGTTGAAGCGTAGTATTTTTATGGCTAATTATGACTTAATCTTCTTAGTTGAATCATGGCTACTTGATGGAATCGCTGATAGTGAGATTTTTGATGACCGCTACGTTGTCTGGCGTCGCGACCGTGATTACGCGTCCACAGGTCAGAAGCTGGGCGGTGGTGTACTCATAGCTACACGTAAGGACTTATGTATTGAACCACGACCTGCGTTCCACTCGTCCGCTGAGGATCTCTGGTTGACTTTAACCATTAAAAACGGTAAACAGCCGTCTACTGTACTTCATTTATGTATTCTATACTTGTGTACGCAAAAGTCGGGTAACTCGTTTTCCCAGCAATTAGGCAATTTCTTTAGTAAGCTAAACGATACATTATTACAAAATCCACTTGATAAATACCTGATAATCGGCGACTTTAACATGAGTAAAATCAAATGGCATTTAAATAATGACTTATCTTACACTCCGAGTAATTTTCAAACTAGTGACGAATGCCTACTTATTGACGAACTTACTATGCACGGATTAGCACAATATAACGGCATCTTAAATAGCCAAGGCAGAATATTGGATCTAGTGATTTCAAATGACGTATTCAAAGTAAGTGAGTGCCACGATCCTTTGGTGCCGATTGACCCTGTTCATGGCGCCTTGCTCATCAGTTCCGATTTTATTACCGTTAATTACTTGAAGCCAGCTTCCACTAATAAACGTCTTTTTCACAAGAGCGACTATGCTATAATTAATGCGGAAATATCTAAGATAGATTGGCGTTCTGAGTTCTCTAATAGAACTTTGGAGGAATCTGTTCAGTATTTTTACGATATTATAAACAATCTTATAGATAAATATGTTCCCTTGGCTCAGATAACAAACAATTCATACCCCATTTGGTACTCTAAAGCTTTGGTCAAAGTAATCAGAGAAAAGAATAAATATCTTCGAAAATATAAGGTATACGGCAATCGAGCAGATTTAGAATCCTTTAAATTATTACGTGACAGGGTAAAACAATTGGAGAAAGAATGTCATCAAGCCTATATTTCCAATGTAGAAAAGTCCATAGTTAAAAATCCTAAGTATTTTTGGTCCTACATAAAATCAAAAACTAATTCTAAATCTAATAATATTCCATGTAACCTAACATACAATAATAACGTTTATAATACAGGCAAAGACATTTGTGATACATTTTCGTCTTACTTTCTTTCCAATTTTACACAGCCTATTCCTTCCTATTCTTCAAATAGCGTTGACTCCGCCTTACCTGTCTATATGCCGCCACCAGTTGCGCATATCTCGAATATCGAAATCCGCCTGGAGGACGTAGAGAAACATTTACTGTCCCTCGATACTTCCAAATCGGCCGGCCCGGATAAACTGCCTGCTTCTTTTCTCATTGCCACTGCTAAGACGATTTCGCTTCCAATCACGTTATTATTCAAAAAGTCACTGTGTGAAGGCATTGTTCCTAGAATCTGGAAGTCTGCCTTCATAACGCCTGTGCATAAGAAGGGACCGAAAACTGACGTTACAAACTTCAGACCCATTTCCAAGCTTAGTATAATAGTGAAAGTATTTGAATGTATTATACACAGTCAACTAAGCCTGGCTCTGAAAAATTCTTTTGGTTCCTTTCAACACGGGTTTCTCGGTGGGAGATCAACTGTTTCTAACCTGGTGCTTCTTAACGATTATCTCACGAAGACCATGGAATCTGGTGAGCAAGTGGACGTGATATACACTGACTATTCCAAATGTTTCGACCGGATTGATCATAAAACGCTAATGCTGAAGCTTGCGGCCATAGGAATTTGCGGGGATCTCTTGAGGTGGTTCTCATCTTATATAGATCATCGTTCTCAGGCAGTTGTTGTTAAAAACTATATCTCCGGCTGGGTAGACATACCCAGTGGTGTACCTCAGGGTTCCTTGCTTGGGCCCTTACTCTTCAATGTTATGGTTAACGATATCGAAAACTGCTTACTCACGTCTCGATTGCTATGTTTTGCAGATGACATGAAAATTTTCTCCACTATATCTTCTCAAAATGATGCATCTGCATTACAGGCTGACGTCTGTCGCTTGGAGCAGTACTGCTCTCGTAATGGTCTCGATCTTAATCCGGCTAAGTGCTGTGTAGTCACTTTTACCAGAAAAAGTAATATAATTCCTACGACATATACACTCAAAGATCAAACCCTCCAGCGCTCCACAACAGTGCGTGATCTAGGAGTTCAGCATGATGCTAAACTTCTATTTGACAGCCATGTCGATAATATTGTGTCAAAGGCCTACAGAGCGCTCGGCTTTGTGTTGAGATGCTCCTCGTCTTTTAATGATATCAAAACATTAAAGATACTTTATTGCACATATGTGCGCCCCCACCTCGAATATGCTTCCCAGGTGTGGAATCCCATGTACAATGTGTATATCGATCGCATTGAGAGTATCCAGAAGAAGTTTGTAAGGTACCTATGTTATCGTCTTAAAATAAATTATAGCTCTCAAAACTACTTAGACCTTTGTAGGGTGCATCACTTAGTTCCACTGCGGGTGCGTCGTGACGTCGCTGATATAGTTTACATGATAAAAATAGCTTCTGGTGTTGTTGACTCGCCTGAACTTTTATCTAAATTAATGCTTAATGCACCGCCTAGAATATTAAGATTTAATCCCCCCATTTTTATACCAAACACATCCACTAATTATCGACAGAATTCGTTTATTTTGCGCGCAGGTAAGAATTTCAATATTATTTCTCGAACGGTGGATATTGACTTGTTCACTACAAGCATAGCGAGGGCTAAGTTACTTCTATATGACCATTTGTTCCAGCAGGGTAATGTTTAGGGTAGTTCGTTGATTTTTATTTTGATAATTTTTGGCTTTTAATTGTTTTCTTGTACTAAACTAAACGGTGTTGCTTCCAATTAATGGCAATATTAAAAAAAAAAAAAAATAATAATAATAATATAGATAATATTAAAACGCAGTGTGTGTACTATGTTTGGTTTGTTAGTTGTACTATTCTAGTTCTATCTGTGAGGACCTTTAATTGGCTTCTAAATTGCTTAAGTTTTTTACCTATTGTATAGATATAAGCTGTTGGTCTTCCTTATAATAAATAAATAAATAAATAAATAAATAAATAGTAGCTAGCCTATGTTTGACCGCGGGTCTTCAACTATATTCATAGCAAATTTCCTCAAAATCGGTTCGGCGGTTTAGCCGTGAAAGCATAACCGAGAGACAGACTTTCGCATTTATAATATTAGTATGATAGCAAAGCATAGCATTTATGCGGACCCTGGGCTCCGAGGAAAATAGCTGAGAACGCACCCGGGAAGGCGCTGAGATAAGAGAGAATATTAGTATGATAGCAATATAATACACCTTGAAAAGTATTAGAAGACTTTTACAAACAAGTACTAAGATACGAGGAGATCTTTCTGTTCTGGTTTCTGGTTATTAAAGCTAACTAAAAAAAAGCCAAAGGATCCATACAAATAAAATATTCACGATTTTTATTATAGCTTTTGCATGATGTTTAAGTACAAATCAATAAATTTATAACGAAATTTATTCTCTCGTTTTTTATCCTAAACTGAATATATACATCATAAACTAGAACAAAAAATTGAAAAATATATTGTTTGTTGTTAATTTTATTTGAACATAATAATATATGAAAACTAAAACAAATTTTCGGTCATCGCAATATATGCTGGGCCACAGAATAAATATTGCTGTGCGTTTATTTTATAAATCGTGTTTATCTCATAAACACACAGAAATTAAAAAAAAATTAAAGCATAAAAATTAAAAGCATATTTAGAACAAACGCCTTTGATTAGTAACACAAAATCATGTGTAATGAGGTACTTACAATAATATAAACACACATACTTAGTTCTCCTAGTTAGTTATGCTGGTATCCGCATACTATTGGCTATTGGTCAATAGCTAATTAATAGCAACTCAAATACCAATATTAATTACAATGCGATAGGCATGATAATAGAATTTATAGAACTATAAATCTCTCATCTCGGCCGTGCGTTCCTAATTCTATGTGTATAATACATTTCTTATGTTCAAAGTAAAGGGACCCTACCTCTAATCAATATTTAATTTTGTTTCATTATTATTTTTAAATGCTATATGGTAAAAAGCGACGTATTACCATCAAACTTTTCGCTATTTTTAAAAGCTTTTATTGTTCACATAGTTGTTTATTGTGGACAAGAAAGATATTTTATATTGTATCATACATCGTATACCTAGTAAAAAATTAAATTAATAAAACTTCGAATCAGAGCCAAACTTTTTGATGGACATTAGAAAAAGTTTTGCACGTATGCGTTGTATTGCGTCTTAGCGATTCCCAAATCATCATCATATAGAGTGCACTATATGGTCAATTGCCCTGTATACTAGGGTATCAGAGTTTTTCGGAACGGCCTTTCAGATTTTGACGTGGTTCCTTCATCGAACACCAGATGGCAACTGGAACAGTAGCCATCTGGTGGTCGACAGTGATGTGAGATTCGACAGATCTTTACAAAATTGATATGTATCTGTAATTTGGTTATTGATTTTTTTTTATATATATATAATTAAATAACAAAAAAAATAAATAAACAAGGGTGCATTTTGTTTACTATTTTTTTTTGTTAGCAAAGCTCCATGCAATATAGGATATGAGAATTCACTTCACGGAACGTCAGTCAAACACACGCGCATTGCGATGGTTAAAAGTGAGAACACAAAATAGTGAAATGATTGTCGACTGCTGATCTGCATGACTGGACATTTTTAGCAAACGAGTGAATTTGCTCTCGTGGCGTACGTGTAATTTGAACGATGAAATCTATTGTGTCCGTTATATTTTTGGACGATATTTTAAACAGAAAATTTTCAATTCATAAAATAAATTAGGAACCTTATCGCCGAAACAACCAGCTGAGGAAAGGCGCTAAGTAGAATACCTAACTGAATATTCAGTTTTTTTTTTTTTTTTATTTATATTTAATGGAAGTTGCCTGCTGTATTTGCCTTCCACCTTATGCAGTTTAAGTGATGTGAACACTTCATATTATTGTCCCTAGGTCTACTTTAAAAAATGTGTCAGTTCTACGTACGGATAGTACGTAGGTAGACATATTTTTTTGTCATAAACTTGAATCGATTTGTTTATAATAATCACCTTCAAACTCATCACTCAAAGAGCTTATATTCTAAAAATAATACAAAAAAATATTTATGTGCCATTTAAGATTGCATTTTGAGGAGCTCGTTAGTCGAGTGCGATCCACGTATTCGTAGCGAATTCGCGTGTCAAGCGACGACGTGACGCGACCACAATTGGATTGGTCGTCATTAAGTGGCTTTTTCTATCTTGAGCTCCTCCATGTTGTTATCGATAGATAGCAGTCGTGAGGCTGTGTCAGATAACTTAGGGCAGTCTTAAAAATTCTGACAGTGTTGGCCACTATCACACCTCGGGTCGTATTCCTTTTGGTCTGGTTTCCCTGTAAAAAGGGTTACGGAGGTCAGACGGCAGTTGCTCCATTATAATAACCAGTTCCGCCAAATCTAAGACCATGACATATAGCGTACCCTCCGCGTAGCGTAGGCTCCGAAGCTTAAGCTGACGATGCAACTAGAAATACCGCTAGGATGATGATAAGATTGCATACCAGATGAAATACAAAGTATTTTTCAAAAGCAATTTACACAACCACTTTAAACGCAAAAAAGATGGAAAAATATGAAAAGAAAATTAAGCGAAATAAAGTATATTTTTGTTTAATTAAGCCTGTTTTGTATTCATATTTAATAATAATAAATTCTGGGTGCTGCGTGCTCTACAAGCCCACGCCTCCGGCGTAATAAGAACTGCCAAGAATGAATTCGGCTCCAGAAAGTAATAAGAACTGCCAAGAATGAATTCGAAAAACGTATTAAAGAATTTCAAAATGATGATACTATACTCTTTACACCTAATATTATTTAATGATTTTTTGTTTATTATAATTTGACATCTATTATTATTATTATAATTATTTTTTTATAAAATTAATTATATTTAATTTATTTATCAATTTATATTTAATTTTAATTATTTGTATGGTATAAAGGCCAAACATGATGTGACCATTTTTTTTTATTATATCTTATCTTATCATGCATAAGGGGTCCTATACCAAGGAAGCACGTCGAACCTCTGGGTTCTTTTGTACTTACCCCATGCCTTACTCACCCACAGCAGGGTTTCTGAAGAAGGACTGCATGAGCTTCAGAACATCAACTGGTGCGAAGTGCCTGTAGACCTCTAGTTCTGGATACGCTGTTCCAAAAAGGTCCATTCGCTTGCTAGCCAATGAGCCACAATGACACAAAATGTGGCCTATGGACTCCTCTGCCTCGGCAAATGCCCTACACTCAAGGCTTTCGACAAGTTTCAGTTTAAAGAGATGACTGTGGATTTCAAAGTGTCCTGTCAGTGCTCCTGTAGAATTCTTGTCTGTTTTCTATTGTACTTACAGATATTTTTGTGCAATCCGGTGATTTCAGCACCAATTATCGCCTTTGAATCTCAAGACCACTCTGTAAGTGCCATTCGGCTTTGAGTCTTTCTCTGACATTTGCTTCAATAGCTGTGATTGCTGTTCCATATGCCAGCCCGACGAAGGGTTCAGGACTTGTGAGTGGAGCACATAAGCCTTCTCTTGCCAGTTCGTTAGCTTTCTCGTTACCCTCAATCCCAGCGTGTTCTGGTACCAAAACCAGTTTTAGCTTGTTGGACCTGCCCAGTTTATTAAGGGAGGTCACACAGTCCAAAACAAGCCCGGAACAGATCCTGCTGGAGTCGATAGCAGCGAGAGCCGACTGACTGTCAGTAAGAATATAGATTGTGTAGTTTTTTAAGCCTTCTTCTAGATTCAGTTTAGCACAAACAGCAATCGAATATGTTTCTGATTGAAATACAGTAGACAATTGCCCCATGCTTTGATACAGTTTCCTGTCCTTGGATTAGATGCCTGCACCTGATCCATGATTGGTTTAGGACGTATCCGTGTACCAGATCTGGCAATCCTTATCTGAAGGTCGCAGCTTATCATTCCATTCTTTCCTTGAAGGAACATATATTTTAGATTCTTTTTAAAATTGTACACGGGTAGTATTTTATCACTTCCCATGTTTAACAATCTGTCGAGTTTATGTATAGTCTCCATTTGCATATGCCTTGTCCTGGGTGCGGTCCTGTTCCACAAACCAGCAGTTGATAGGTGGTAAAGAGTTTTACAGGCTTCACCTTCTATATATAAATGCAGCGGCGGTAGTCCTAGGATAACCTCCATGGCTGCTATTGGTATAGTACGGAATGCACCAGAGATGGCACAGCAAGCCATTTTTTATTATAAGATCTAAATCTATGTAAATACACATGTTTTAACTTATAAACTGAACTTTAACTTGATATTTATTTTTGGTTCTCCGTTAATAACTCTTATTGTTCTCATAAAAAAATACATTAATAACGAACTTTATAAATCAAAATAAATACTTATAATATGTCATACAAGTCTTGGTTTTTTTTTGTATTATGTTCATTTCAAAACCTTTTTAAGTTGCTTTCTTGTTATATCTGTAACACGCAGAATCGAAGATTATTTCAATTTTCATTTAAAAAAGTTTTTGTGGAGCTTCATGGAATCCTAACAAATGGAAGCTTTCCTTCAAATTAAACTCCAATCCACATATTAAATTGATTATTTTGGTTAGCTTAGAACAATTTTGTACATTACAAACAAGTAGGTATATATCAAAACATGTAGGGTATCTAAATTGCAAAAGATTTTTGGTTTATTTGTATGAACGCTTATGTAACTTAAAAACTACTTCACGCATTTGAAAAACTCTTATTGCTTGTGATCGCCGAATTTATGTAGAAATGCCAGCAAAAATTAAAACGACCGACAGTTTTCACTGTTACCGTATTACTGTCACTGTGACAAGTTTCATCGCAGTAAAACATGTGTATTTACATAGAGATCTTAAAATAAAAAAAATTGTCACAACATTGGCCTATAAGGCATACAAATAATTAAAATTTAATATAAATTGATAAATAAAATTAAAAATAAAGATGTCAAATTTTAAATAACAAAATACCATTATACTAGTTAGTTAATAATTTAACAGAGTGGTATTTTTATTAGGTACCTTAAAATGGTACCTAATAACATAAAATCCGATATCTCAATATTTTCCGGGAGCGGAGAATTTGGCGAAAACAAAACCTGAATTTTTCCATCTCCCTGTTATGCTTTTAGAGATATTACAATAAGTAAACTGCAATACGACTATCCTCAAACCAAGTGCTTTTCGAACGGTCAATACATCCATACTAATCCATACTTCCATACTAATATTATAAATGCGAAAGTCTGTCTGTCTTTCTGTCTGTCTGTCTGTAACGCTTTCACGGCCAAACCGCTGAACGGATTTTGATGAAATTTGGTATGAATATAGTTAAAGACCCGGAGTCAAACATAGGCTACTTTTAGACGCAGGCGGAGCTGCGGGAAACAGCTAGTTTTAAAATAATTCTCTGTAAGAATGGTTAATAAACCCATAGCCGGAAAGAGGTTAAAAATAAATTTAATCATGAACGAAAGTGATCGAAATGATGATGATGGAAATTACTCCCAATTGTACACACGCCATACTTAAAGTAATAAGTGCATGTGTTATTAATTTTATGTATGATAGAATAGTTAAAACGTTCACTTTAATAGTATTAGTAGTAAGTAAGACGAACTCTGGTCTCTGCATGCACCAGACTCGCAAAACAGAACAGAAAACTAAAACCCTTAATCCCTATGAATACTAAAATGCGCTGAAGTTTCCAAAAGTATTTTCAGATACCAATACATCCCTCTAGATAAGTATTACTTAAATCCATATAAAAGGCTCAAGTAGGAGGCTTGCGGTGGCGGTTGAGGCACTCAGCTATATTAAAAGATTTTACGAGTTGTGTGCACTTTGTTGTTCAACTTTCAGGGTAGGAGCTATATTTTGGAGACACCTGTGTGGAATGTTTATTTAGTATATTTATTTTGTAAATTATTCTTTTTACGCCTAAAGTTCGGCGGCAATTTTTTTCTCTGTAATACTCTCATATTTTTTTGAAAAAATTAAAGAAAACTAGCGGTTTACCGGGATTTTGCACTCGTATTTCAATCCCACGGGAACAATACTTTATTACTATCTTTTCTGGGTTGTTAGTACCCTGTGTTCTTTTCAGTACTCCTAACTACGAGTATCTACGCGTTATTTCAGTTTTTTTAATGAAAATATATAACGTGAAGTTAATCGAATAAAAAAATAGACAAACAAATTCACTTTCGCATTTATGACGTTAATTTTTGGTTTGTCCTAAATGAAATGCTTTGCAAAGAAATAAGCATAAATGACTGTACCTGATTTAATGCGAAAATTAACGAAACAATTTTAAGGAAAATCAGAATGGTACCTGGTTAATATTGTTAGGTCATTTCGGAACGTGAGGCAAATAGACGCTTGTTATTGGCGGAGAATTCCTTGCTTTTGAATTGACCGTTCGCCAAGCGTGGCGTCCACCTTTGGACGTCACTTTAGTCTACGTTTGGAACTCGCAAAATGCAGTCGCATTGCACTTTTTCGATCTGCATTTGACCTCGCGGAGTGCGTGTCTGTCGTCCGCGCCTAGCCTCCGTGGAGTGGATATCGCTATTTCATCTTAGCGGACTCTCGTGTTCGTTAAGTCTTCGCCTAATCGCCATCGGTGTGCTGTGCATTCTGCACCCGATCCAGCTGTGCCGCACGCGAGCGTGCACGCTGATTTTTGGACAATTTATCGCTTGCTAATTACTTATTAGTGCTATCGCATTTGGACCTGAGGAACTATATATTCGCAATCGCTTGTGTGTGTTATGTGCCAATCTGCCGCTTTCGAACCTTTAGAATAGCAGCTTACAACTGCGATTCTAGTGACCTGCTGTCCAGACCTGTGAGAAGAATCTCCGGCTTCGGTGAGTGGTTTATTTCAATAGTTTGGGGCTCTTTTCTGATAGCAGTGTCAACCGCCTCTAGGTCTATCTAAACGGGAACCAAACCAGATGCTTATCCGTATTTGGCCTAGTCTCTAATACTAGGTATTCCCGCAGTGTGTAGAGAGAGCCCTGCTTTCGATACGCACCATTTCTGGTCCTTCGAGCCGGATCTAGTGTCTATTTTGTGTCCTAAAGGATCTAGATTTCATCAAAAAAGTATTGAAAATTTTCTCGTATAAACAAGGTTGTTGCATATCGTCACACAATTCTCGACCTTATGACCACTGTCGTAGGGGCTATAGTGCTTTGTACCGATTTCACCTACCGACAGAAATTTATTGAGTTAATTTCTTTATTTCGCATTTTACAATAGTAATTTGTATATGAATAACAATAGTTACGTTTGTTCATGTCGCTAAATAGGTTGTTTTCGTTAAAATTCCCTATTTCATAAAAAATATTTTTTTCCAAGTGCGCATGCTGCGTAGTAGCGGGTAGGTACTCGGTGATCGCACGCTCGGGCCTCGTGTCCGCATCGCTCGTAAGCGCCTGTTGTATGCATTTTATCTGCGTTATAAAATCATTAGGTACTTAACATTTTTAGTAATAGTTCGCAACTCAGGTTACGATCGATAGTTTTCGTTAAATATCGCCTCGTCATAGTAACATAGATTTATTATACGAGTAGTTTAGTTCCCAGGCGTAGATTCAACCGCATTTGTTTAAGTTAATGTAATTTAAACATCTTATTCTCGCAATTTGTAGCTGTTATCTGTACCTAACGGTATCCTGGATTTCTTGAAGGGACCTTAGTTAGATAACAATCAACCGCATTTGTTTGAATTAGTACAATTCAGACATCTTATTTTCGCTTGTTCGCTCAGTTACCTATTTCTCAAAGTGTACTCGATTTATTGACAGGAACCTTTAGAGTAGGTAATTAGTAGGTATACATTTTAGTTGTATGTATATTTACGACCCGCATCTATAATCGTACGGCCTAGGAGTACCACGTACTCGACGCATTCTCGATAAGTTATTTCGAAAATTTGCGTTCCGGCGTTATAGATTTTTAAACAGACACACACTCGTCAGAGGTGTCAAACCGCACCTGACTTTTACGAAGTAGGTAAAACTTTCACTGCGCATCTGCGCTCGTCTCGTGAATCATATTAGCTATGCAGTCTACGCTAGGTATTTAATCGTACTTGTGAATTGTTTACAAGTTTTTATTGTTTACGCGCCCGCAACGAAGCAACGTTAGGGTTCCGCGCGTATAGGTAGTGGTTCCGTACGCAATTAGTATCGAATTAAAATTAAAGTACTAAGTTATTCTATTGTTTTGACCTTTCTAATGCTCGTATGCATTTAGTATTATAAGAAATTGGTTTCTTATATTTTTAACATTAATTTTCGCTTTCACTTCGCCTTCGTATAGTTTATTTCGCAAGTTTTAACCATGGGTGAAGAGATGAAACTTAAGATTTACATAGGCAAACGCGATGCGTATTACGCTCGTATTCAAGAGATTTATGATTCGTCTGGATCTTTAAATACCGAAAAGTCACGTCGGACTTTCATCGCACGAGCCAAACAAATAGACAGTTTGCGCGCTGAACTTAGTGATGTTCTTGATAATATTAATTTGTTATCAATGGAAATCTACGAGTCTTATGAAGTTAGCTATAGTGTCTTAAATTCGTTTGATGATTTGGCAAGTGAAATTAAAAATACGCTGAGTTCGCTTATCGAACCTCAAATGCCTATCGAGTCTCCAAGTGAAAACCCAGGTTCTAAAACGCATCATATTAAGGTACCTAAAATAGAACTTCCTAGTTTTGATGGTGAAATTCAGAACTTTCCCTTTTTCTATGAGACATTCAAACGCGTCATTCATACTAACTCCGCACTATCGGATAGTGATCGAATACATTATTTATTGAGCTGTCTTAAGGGTAAGGCTAGGAACGTTTCTGTAGGCCTTACTCCCTCCGCAGATAACTACCGTGTGATTTGGGATGCCCTCATAGATAAATACCTAGACAAGCGGTCTCTCGCGGTTAGTTATTTAAATCAATTATTCTCGCTAAAACCAATTAGTGGTTCTAATCCCGCAAATATCGAAAGATTATTTGATAAATTTACCGCAATTATAGCAGGTCTTAAACAATTAAAAATAGATAACTTAGATAATTTTATTTTTACGCATCTGGGTCTTAAGTTATTAGATTCGGATATCGCTAAATATTTTGAAATGTCACTTCGTGATCATGAGGATTCACAGAAAGTCGACTACGATTATTTTGTAAAATTTGTTCGCGATCAGATTAAAATTCTGCATCGAACCGCGCCCCCGCGCACCGCAAGTAGTAACCCGACGTCTACATCGTCGGTAAATAAGCCTCACGCGCTTGTTGCTACAACCGCTAAATGTAGTTTGTGCAATACAATACATAAACATTTATTTCAGTGTAATTCATTTAAGAAAATGAGTTCCAACGATAGATTTAAATTCGTAAAAGACAAAAAATTATGTTTAAATTGTTTGAGTAGTCAGCATCTTGTGTCAAAATGTCAATCTCAAACTACGTGTAGGAAATGTTCCGCTAAGCATCATAGTTGGTTGCATTTTGATAACAATAATTTGCCTTCGTTGTTATCGCGTTCACATGCATCTGAGATACACCGTGCGCCAAACGACACGGTTGCCGCCGCGCCGCCGGCTTCCCCTGCGGCCGCCCCGCTCTCGCCTTGTGATGCCAATCGGGTAGCATTATGTAATCACACTACTTCTATTGACTCGAAACGTACTACCGAAGTACTCGCTACTGCTAAAATCATTGTATTCAATAAAAGAGGTAGGGGTGTGATTGCCAGGTGTCTTTTGGATCCAGGTTCTCAAAAAAATTACCTGTCTTTGGACTTTTGTCGAAAACTTGGTGTTGCTATTCGGCGAGATTCTATAAGTACGGTCCGAGGTATTGGTGGTACTTCACAACCTGTTCGAGGTTCTGTGGATGTTACAATCGCCTCGCGATTCTGCTCGCAGCCTAAGTACCGTGTCAACGCGTTAGTACTGGATCAGATAACGGACCAGATTCCGTTGTGTGGTGTAAACATGAGTGAACTTACCCACATCGAACCCAAGCTACTCGCTGATGACACATGGGGGGTACCAGGTAATATAGATATTTTACTCGGTGTGACACTCTTCGCTAAGTTACTGCGACCAGGTCATATTACCGGAGTCTCTGGTTCTCCAGATGCATTGGACACTGTGTTAGGTTACATTCTCATGGGGGACGCGCCAGTTTTGGAACCTCCCATTGACACGCTGTCATTTTTCGCCACTTCAAATCCAGAGGATTTTGACTTACGCAAATTTTGGGAAATTGAAAGTATTCCCACTCCTTCCTGTTTGAACGTGGACGATAAGTATTGTGAGGAGTTCTACTGTTCCACTATTATTCGTGCTCCTTCTGGCAAGTATGTAGCCGCGTTACCACTCAAGACTGACTCATCTTCGCTAGGAAATTCGTTAGATATCGCTCGTCGTAGGTTTTACAGCCTCGAACGTAAATTTAAGTCGCATCCTGACATCAAATTATCGTACGATAATGTAATCAAGGATTATTTGAAAAATAATTATATTTCGCTAGTAGGGAAAACTGATGTCGATGGTTCTTCCCACGCAATAGATGGTCGTCAGAAACAGGTTGCCTATTATATTCCGCATTACGCAGTGATACGCGATGATAAGCTGTCTAGTCGCGTTCGTATCGTACTGGACGCCAGCTGTCGTACTGATAAAGGTACCTCTCTCAACGACATCTTACACGCAGGTCCTGTCCTTCAGTCAGACCTTTTTAACATTTTGTTAAATTTTAGATATTTTAGTATCGCAATATCAGCTGACGTTAAAGCCATGTATCTTCGCATTGGCATTCGTCCCGCAGATCGTCCGCTGCAACGTATTTTATATCGCTTCGACGAGAATGAAGACCTCAAGGTCTACGAGTTCTCTGTTCTTCCCTTTGGGCTTAAATGTTCTCCATTTATAGCCATTCGTACCGTTCAGCAATTGTGCTCGGACGAGGGTCAACAGTATCCTCTCGCTCGTGATATTTTGCAGCGTGATATATATATGGACGATGTAGTTAGCTCTATACCTAGCACGCAGCTTGCTATAGAGTCCGCAAGTCAGTTGATAAAATTATTCTCGCTAGGCGATTTTCAACTCACTAAATGGTCAAGCAATTGTGCTGAAGTTCTTCAATCCATTCCCGAGACTTTACGACTCTCGCAGAGTGTTGATTTGAGTAAAGAACTCACACAAAAAATTCTGGGTCTACGTTGGTACCCAGAAGAAGATTGTTTTGCCTTCCAGGTGAATCCTGATAATCGCCCCTGTACGAAAAGAAATATTCTTTCGTCAGTCGCTCGATTTTTCGATGTCTTAGGGCTTGTAGCGCCCATGCTATTGTACGCTAAGCTTTTAATCAAAGAGCTTTGGCTCGCTAAAATTGGATGGGATGATGTCCCACCAAGCCGCATTGTTCGTCTTTGGGAGCAATTTCAATCTGAATTGCCCCTTATATCGCAATTAAAATTCCCGCGACACGTCGGTGTTGTAGAGAACTGTAAGATATCTCTGGTAGGTTTCGCTGACGCCAGTGAGAAAGCTTACGGTAGAGTAGTCTACGCCCACGTTGTTAAACCAGATGGTAGTATTGTCATTTCGCTAGTGAGTGCGAAATCTAAGGTCGCACCGCTAAAAGTAGTTTCGCTAGCTCGCTTGGAGTTATGCGCCGCCTTGCTTTTATCAACCTTGATAAAGCGAGTTTATAGTTTGTACGCAGCTCGACACGCCATAGAGGTAGTCGTTGCTTTTTCGGATTCAACTGCAACGTTGAGTTGGATTCACTCCGCCCCTCATCGCTGGCACACTTTCGTGGCCAATCGTATCGCTAAAATTCATGAGAATTTGTCGGCAGACCACTTCTTTCATGTGAAAGGGATAGATAATCCCAGTGACTGCCTCTCGCGCGGCTTAACGCCGGCCCAGCTAGTCCAACATCCTTTGTGGCTAACGGGGCCGCCGTGGCTTGCTCTATCTCGCTCTGAATGGCCTGTTAAACCATTCACAAACACTGAAACACAGGAGCTTCCTGAATTGAAACCAGTCGCCTTTCCTGTGCTTTCATCGCTCGCAAACTCGAACGAAAGCTCTTCGTCCGAGAATTTGTTGTATGAACGCGCCGCCAAGTTTTCGTCCTGGTCGAAATATTTGAAAACTATTTGTTTCGTTTATAAATTTTTGAATCGGCTCCCCAGGGGACCAGTTACCGCTTCTGACTTGGCTTTCGCTGAACAATTAGTATGGCGAATTGTTCAAAAGATTCACTTTGAAACTGATTTAGATCGTTTATATCGAAATCAATTGTGTTCCAAGCAGATACAAAAATTAAGTCCATTCCTGCATGACGGACTTATTCACATAGGAGGTCGTTTAGCAAATTCGGAATTATCATTTGATGCCCAACATCAAATTCTCCTTCCTCGTCAGGATCATATAATAGAGCTCTTGGTCTCTCATTATCATGTATCCAATTTTCATACAGGTCCCAGCTTGCTCGTATCCTTGTTACGACAACGTTACTGGATCCTGTCCGCAAGACGTATTGCACGTCAAGTTACATTCAATTGTAACGTATGTTTCCGCGCTAAACCGCGGCCTGTATTTCCTATCATGGCTGATCTCCCACCATGTCGCGTAGAGACCGCTCCTAAAGCTTTCTCACACACTGGGTGTGATTATGCAGGACCTTTATATATCACGTCAGTTCGTGGTAGAGGTCAGAAGTCCAGGAAGACGTACGTATGCCTGTTCACATGCATGACAACTCGAGCTCTACATCTCGAGGTTGCCTCGGATCTGAGTACGGCTAGTTTCTTGTCGGCCTTTAAGCGATTTCTGGCACGTAGAGGCCCGGTAGAGTTTCTCTACTCGGACAACGCTACTAATTTTATCGGCGCGAGATCCTATCTCCGCGATCTTTATAAGTTTTTAGCTAGAGAATACAAGCCTATATGGGAAAAAGAACTCGCAGAGCACCGCATAACGCTTAAAACAATTCCATGTAGAGCTCCTCACTTCGGAGGTAGCTGGGAGAGTCAAATTAAGTGTGTAAAAACCCATTTACTCAAGGTAATTGGACAACAAATCTTAACTTTTGATGAGCTCAACACGGTGTTGACTCAGATCGAAGCTTTGCTGAATTCTAGGCCACTTTATCAACTTAGTTCGGATCCATCGGAGCTATCCGCTCTTACGCCAGCGCACTTCTTACATACGAAGCCGCTCTTGTTTTTGCCCACTCGCGACGTCAACGAAACGCGTTTACATCTTGTTTCGCGATATGAATTGACAGATAAACTGGTTCATTCTTTTTGGAACAGATGGCGTCAAGAATACTTGCACACTCTGCAATCCAAACAGAAATGGAACACGCCCGCGAATCCTGTTAGAGTAGGGATGGTAGTCATCTCTATGCAGGACAATGTCATGCCCTTGCATTAACCGTTAGGTTTAATTACAGAAATCTTTCCGGACAAGCACGGGATAGTTAGAGTCGCTTCTGTAAAGACCAAAAATGGGACTTTACAAAGCCGACCTGTAGTTAAGTTGTGCCCTTTGCCAACTCAATAGTTTTGTTTCATACTTATCCTAGTTTATTTAGATATAGTTCTTAATTAAGATAAGTTTCGCTATATTTCGTAATTCGCTTTAGTTAGTTACTAGTTCGCTGGTCTCTATGAGTAGAGCCATATCAGAATCATGTAATCTTTAGACGATAGAGTATGTGTGATGATATGCAACTTGTAGAGCTATTAGTTATTCGCTATTATTTCTCCTTCCTTTTGGGTTTTGAAAGTAGGACCTTTCAAGCCGGGGGAAATGGTTAATATTGTTAGGTCATTTCGGAACGTGAGGCAAATAGACGCTTGTTATTGGCGGAGAATTCCTTGCTTTTGAATTGACCGTTCGCCAAGCGTGGCGTCCACCTTTGGACGTCACTTTAGTCTACGTTTGGAACTCGCAAAATGCAGTCGCATTGCACTTTTTCGATCTGCATTTGACCTCGCGGAGTGCGTGTCTGTCGTCCGCGCCTAGCCTCCGTGGAGTGGATATCGCTATTTCATCTTAGCGGACTCTCGTGTTCGTTAAGTCTTCGCCTAATCGCCATCGGTGTGCTGTGCATTCTGCACCCGATCCAGCTGTGCCGCACGCGAGCGTGCACGCTGATTTTTGGACAATTTATCGCTTGCTAATTACTTATTAGTGCTATCGCATTTGGACCTGAGGAACTATATATTCGCAATCGCTTGTGTGTGTTATGTGCCAATCTGCCGCTTTCGAACCTTTAGAATAGCAGCTTACAACTGCGATTCTAGTGACCTGCTGTCCAGACCTGTGAGAAGAATCTCCGGCTTCGGTGAGTGGTTTATTTCAATAGTTTGGGGCTCTTTTCTGATAGCAGTGTCAACCGCCTCTAGGTCTATCTAAACGGGAACCAAACCAGATGCTTATCCGTATTTGGCCTAGTCTCTAATACTAGGTATTCCCGCAGTGTGTAGAGAGAGCCCTGCTTTCGATACGCACCAAATTTAGATTACTGGTAAAAAAATAGTCGTACGAAAAGGGAAATTTCAATTCAGTGTCCTGCCAAAGTCAGATTTTCTTCTTTATTTCTGGCTACAATTTTTACCATAAAAAGTAAGAGGTTTAAATTTGTCTACACAATTTTTACTACAACTTTGAAGACGTCTGTGTACTTAGAATGTTCATAAAAAATGTTTCTTAATTTTGGCACGTGCGATCTTGAGCCGAGCCTCTAGGTAACAAGTTTTGGACGTGATGATATCTTAACTAAGCTACGTATGGCTTTAATTATTGTCAGTCCTATTATGCCAGGATACCTTCTTGATTGTGAGAGATCGTGTGTATATGTGTATATGTTAATATAAGAGCAATAAAGATATATTATATATAAATATGGGATTTTCAAGTAGAGTCAACACGTAATATTCATCATCATCATCATTTCAGCCGCAGTCAGTCCACTGCTGGACATAGGCCTCTCCCAATGATTTCCAAAATGATCGGTTGGCAGCAGTCTGCATCCAGCGTTTGCCTGCGACCTTTTTCAAGTCATCTGACCATCTGGTCGGTGAATGTCCAACGCTGCGTTTACCAGTACACGGTCGCCATTCGAGAACCTTTCTGCCCCATCGTCCATCGGTTCTCCGCGCTATGTGCCCCGCCCACTGCCAATTCAAAGAACTAATCCGCTGGGCTATGTCGGTAACTTTTGTTCTTCTACGGATCTCTTCATTTCCGATTCGATTTTGTAGGGAAACACCAAGCATCGCCCTTTCCATAGCTCTCTGGGCGACCTTGAGCTTTCTTATGAGGCCCATAGTCAAAGACCATGTTTCGGACCCATATGTCATCACTGGTAACAAACACTGGTCGAAAACCTTAGTTTTAAGGGACTGAGGTATTTTGGACGAGAAGACGCTACGACCAGCCGAGTCGGATCGACGAAAGACCTCGTCCTTGAAGCTGGAGTTGCCAGCTTGGATCATCGAACGTCGTAATTGAACCATCGTAATATTCATATCAACTTTATTTGATTGCTTGCTGTTTCAGTAACTCTTTGCTCCTACTCTCTTTAGAACGAATTTATTCTACAAATCTCGTTGGACACAAAACACAAACAGAGAAAAATAATTAATATATTTTGACGTTTAGAATAAAACACATTTAAAACTTTTGCGACTTAAATATATAAATTAAATTGTGAGACGTATTTAATTTTAATCTCAGAGTATAATTGATACAGAAAAGTTTTATCCCATCAAAAACATAAATTTGAAATGAGAGCCAAGTTCAATATTATGATGATATATGCCTTGGTTGTTGACTTCAACGACAAAAGAAGTGAGATCTAAATGGGTGCCAAGTTTAATGGCCAGTCCTGAAATTTATTTATTATAACATAAAATATATTTTCTTCTTATGACTTAGGATAATATATTGTAGCCTAAGGTAGCCTGACTTGGCTAGTTCTCATATACTTGGCCATGGGCTTTGCCTTTGATCAAAAGAGCTATGCAAACTCGCGAGCGGTAGTGCTCGGACACGTTCGCGTCAAGGGTTTAAAGCGTCGTACCGCGCGCCGTGTACCGAAATGCCTAATATTTAATAATTATTTATAAGTAATGATCTTACACTATCGATGTGCGCTACATATTGAAACAATAATTAATACTAAATCCGAGTTAATAACGTAATAAATACGATCGACTATACTTTTAGTTATAAGAACTGAAACGGAAATATTTAGATAAAAAAAAATTAAGAGTGGTATTCAACTCGTTATATATTCACGTAAAGACCTTAAAATCCACTTATAGACCGGTTGTCATAAGTTTTGATTGCTGATTACTGATTCTTACATTATTACAGTTACATACAGGCACTAATAAGTATAAGTTAGTGTTCCTAATAGAATCAATTAAATGAAAAATCATAATAAAATGATAAAAAATTACCAGTTTCTGATTTATTCCTTTGTATTCACCTAATTACCTATCTGCATGCCAAAATTGAACTTTCTAGGTCATCTGGAACTGGGTTAGAGTTTTGATCTATAGATGAGTAAGTGATAAAAATGACGATTTTTGGACGTTAATACCTAAATAACCGTTTGAGATGTGTGTATGAAATTTGGAGCACATATGTATCTCGCTAGTCTCAATATATGAGCCAAATTTGACAAGTTTGTCATGTGAAATAGTTTTTGAGTTGTGTTATGTGAAATAGTTTTTGAGTTATGAGGGGGTCAAAAGTGGCTCCAAATGGTTCGTGTATTACACACGGTGCTGCTCGCCAGTTCTGTACTTGAACTTGGCTTGACACGCTACCGTGTGTCTAGATTCAATCGCAAAGGACTTTATACGATTTTGTTCAAAAGCCATAATCCTTTAATACTAAAGTCAAACTAATAAACAAGTTCGTCGTCACCTTGCTTCACGACGCGCCAATCTCGCTAAGTTATCGACTGAGCTCTTTGAAATAAACTTAATTAAATACCATTAGAAACGTTTTTGAATGTAACTGCTCCGATTGATTTGTTTTCCTATTGTTTCTTAGATACAAGTAATTCTCTTTGTCTAGATTATGGTTTCAGGCGAAGTTTTAAAACGTAAAGATGTCTGGGCATAATCAATAATGATAGTTTCATTATTGAGTTAATCTAAATTATGTCAATTGCATTGGTAATAACCATCATCACAGCTTTTGACAAATTACGTTAAAAATCGACAAACTAGTAAAATTTCTGCATTGAAACTTTTAAATACTTGTATTTGCGTTTATTCATGATTAAGATATTGTCCTAGGTGTATGCTAGCCCTGTATTTTCTACATTTTAATACACATACTTGTTTGATTAAATATCTTTTGTAAGGTTATAAAAGGTACAATATAACTGTTATGCAATAAAATGTTAAAAAAACCTTGTGCCACCCAAATCTTGGTAAATTTACAACAACTGTAAAATACTCGTAGTACCTAGGTTTCGGACGCTCTGCTCGTAATTGGGGCGCGCCATCAATATTCGTTGGAGAGCTTTGCATATTTCATAGGCTGAATGTAGGCCTTCTTATTTTCAAATGTAAGCTGCGAAGTTTTTATTCTATATGCTTTTGTTTTATTATGAACATGTTTTCTGTGTTAGTGGTTTGGGCGTTAGCCTAATGTGCAAAAGAAGAAGTAATTCTATATAAAAATTATTAGTTGTTTCCAGTTTGATGATATTGTAGGTTTGTAAGAAGAAAGGTTGATAATAATATATAGGTTTGAAGCTCTTAACACAACTATAATATGCAATAAAAAAGGCCGTGAGACCCTCTAAAGCGCTCAACTAGTTACAGGATTTCTATTTAAAAAATTTAAATCAATGATGTCATCTGTACATGCATGTATTTATGTGTCTTTCAAGTTTACATGGCTATGCTATAAACCTAATTAGTTCACTATTCAAAATCGGGCAGAGTTAACTATACTCTCTGCTTTATAAAATTGTTAAAAACTAATTAATGTTTGCAATATAATGCGTTATGTTTTCATTAGTTAGAGAATTCAAAAAGTTAGTTTTCTGTAAATCGTGTGTTCTCCGGAAATTGTTTTAACAGTGTTTTAAATATATAATGTTTTAGGTATATCCTACTAATTTGCCATCGAAATCGTCTAAAATGCCATTATCCACGCGACTAATCTAAGCGACAATTTTTAATCTGTTTATTACTGTGCATGAACAAAACAATTTATTTGACCGAAACATGTAAAAATAAAAGAGGCAAATTAACGTTAACATTTTATAGAGCTTTGAAAAGTACCTGGTAATTTATATGATAGGTACTATATAGTACATAGTAGAACTGTTGCAAGGCTGTTGATGACGTCTGCTTACAAAACCCATTAGCGGATGCGTTTAGAAATGACATCGTGCATTAGACTGCTAACTTAAGACAATACTTCGCCTCCGTTAGAAATGCCATCGTTCACAAAAACTAAGTTTTTCACCAAATATGATGTATAGTTTTTATTTATGTCGGTAAGAGAAAATAGATAGTTTATTAGCTCAATATAGAAATGCCACAGTAAATATAGGTATTTCCGGATATAAAGAACTTTGGTCTATTAATAGAGCACCGGCAAGAACATCAGGTAGGACGAATTAATAAATTATGATTACCTAAATAAGAGAGATTTCAAGTTTGTGAAACATGTTAATGGTCATACGATAATCTGCCAATAATGGAGCCCCAATTACGACATATAGTTTTATTAAGACCTCGCAAAACAGGACAAAAAGGCGGTAAAACCGATTTAAGACTCCGAGGCAATATAGTTTACGACACAACTGGGTATTGCTTAGATGAGATTGAGACAGAACAAAGAATAAAATAAATGGGATGTCGTTTTATTCCAAGTGTCGCTGTCTATGCTAACTACCAGCCTCATTTGCCCAAGAATTAGAAAAGTACAACATTTAAAGGAATACTCCACGAAACGCGCCATTTCCGGAGGTAGTTAGCTTAAGAGGCTCAATATTCCTCTCTTCTTGGGTCTTTTTATTGTGTAATTAATTCACTTGTTCCTTTTTTCGTAGGGTTAAAAGCAGTTAACGCTGAAGATTTCCCGGCTCGATGTCTTGGGTTTAATGATTCTATTAGGGTTAAGAATTTGATTTGACTTCATTCCTTTCCTTGTGTCTCTTTAAAATCTGTCCCTAATATAGAGAGGAAATAAAAATGTAAAGTTACTTAAAAATATACAGAAGAAGCATGTCGAAAGTAACTTTTTATTGAAAATCTTTTTAAATTCGAATTACGTTTATTTAAATTATTTATAACTATGAGCTATCATTGTAACTTAATATCATGCGATGTTTTAATTTTTAATTTGCAAGTAAAGAGCGTAAACTAAAATTGCATCATAGGACTATCTACTGCCATCCGGGCAAAAGGGATATATTTGGACTTCGAGAATTATTATTGCTTTTTGAACGATACTTTACATTCGCAATATAAATCTGTAGACAGCTCCACTGTCAGCCTAGTCACTAGTGCCTAAGGATGCCTCTGGTAGAGGCGATACACGCGTCGCATGTGCTTACTAATGGTCGCGGGCATGTTGGGACTAACGGTAGTGGTTGAGTGCCGGCCGTCAATAGTTTGCATTTAATATCTTAAAAACAGGAAGTCTTGGTATTTACATTTATCTTATTTCTAGGGGCAGAGTTGATAGTGACAACGAAAACAACCCTCGGCTTTGAAGGCTCATCGGGCCAGTCAATATTGGCTGAAAATTGTTTCGCAATAGCTGCTCGATAATTTAATTATTTCGGGTTTCAATTCCAATCGGCTATTGTTTTGGGTCGTTTACAAGCCGCAGTGGTACTGACTTTTGAAATTTCGACTTATTGCTATAATTATTTCAATATTCACATTATATGCAATAGTTGGGATATTTATTGTATAGATTTTGTACAGAAAGAGCAATCTTTCACTGTTCATATACTTAGCTAGTAGGCATCAACTAACTTCGCTATGTCGCTTTTCAATTAAGTATGTAGGTATACTTTTGTTCAAATATTTATAAGCATCGAAAACGAGAGTTAAAAGTTCTTTTCTCAATGCTATCTTATCTTAATTGGCTTCTTTGTTCTACTGCATTTAATTTTTAAACTAAGGCAGTGCATATTTAAAACAAGTAAAAAAGTAAAGTGTAAATATAGGAAGTATAAAGGTATTTTAAATGCTTAGACCTGTTATTTTATGTTTTCATTTAAATTTTATCAAATAGCTTTCACAATACAAATATAAATTACAATTTATAGAAGTATAAATTTTATTTATGTTCATGGTTTAAAATTTTTTTTGTTAACGCGTCCGTCTCTTCCTAATCATGAAATACTTACATGGTAAAGTCGTTTAGATAGTTTAATTAAATGTGTTGTCAATCGCGAAAATATAAGAAATCATTAGCAAAATTACTTTAATATATGTTTGTAGAAAATTAATATGGTAGGAAATATGCTCTTTTACCTCATAATTAGGAATGGAATCGTACGCACGGGCTGTATAATCAGATTTTATAGAGACAATCGTACATGGCACGTGTCCACGTGAACAATGATGCAATTAGAGTAACGAACTATCCTGTATTCCTGTACAATAGTAGCATTCCTGAATACTAAAGAGATTGTGTTTAAGTATAAACCCTTTGTATATATGTTTGTTTATGTTTATTATTCGTCTTTTTAATGACCAGTAATTTTTATTGCAGTGTATTCAATTAAAGAATCTTTCAGCCTCACTGCATTTGCAATAGACGTCGAGATTTAATTTCTTATAATACTTATTTTTTATAGAAATTAATTGAGTTTCATGTACTGAATACATTATAAAAATTTAGCTGGTGTTTAAAAACTCATCCTATATTCTGTCAATAATTGGCAGAAAAATGTTGCTCTAATTCTGTGAAATTACTTAATAAAATAAAATAAAGAGTTATCAAATTAAAATTTAAATACGAGTAGAGCTTGTTTGTTTATTATTTAAAATATTTAGTCGATATACTTTTTATCTGTCACAAAATACTTCTATGAATTTTTACATAGAAATTTTTAAATCAAAACCTAGATGTATTAAAATCTAAAGTAAGAAATTTTCTTCGTTTTTCCTTATTTTTAGGCAAATTCTATAGATATAGCTATATCTGCCTTATTGTACAAGTAATCGGCAGACTTGGGGTCCTGGTGGATATTTAATTTTGTTTGTTGTAAAGTTTAGGCTCTTCATTACCGTTCTCTGGGACCTCAACATTCGTAGACGGAATTCAAACAAACTTTTTAATTAACTCCGATTTGTATTCAAAGTTTTTGGAATGCCTCAAGTGTAGCATTAAATTTCACTACGGTTAAGCTTTCCGTTGATTGATTTTGCTTTTAACTTAATGCGAAACAACAGATTAAGTAAAATAGAACTTTGTTTAATAAAAGTTTAAGTTGAAGGGGAGACAAAGCAAAGATTTACATGTTGCAAACACTCTTCCCAATTTTATAAGTAAATAAATTCAAGTCCAACAAACAATTCTTGGGTTCTTTTTCAACGTAAAATTATTTTTCTTTCATAAAAATTTCAGCGATCTCCCAAAATTTATTCATAATCGCCATGACGCCATCCTCAACACTGATTGATTTCATCTCACCCGTCCATGCAATCAGATTTAATTTTAATGATATGGCAATTTTTGAAATACTTATCGAATTCGTCTCCCAAGACTGAATATATTTTTATTGCTATTTTTAAAGTAGGAGCCGTGAGGTGTTGAAGCAAAATTCAAATATTTATTTGTCTCAAACATACAGTAAATTTATATACTCCCAAACTATAACGTAAAATACAGGCGTAAACAAAAGGCGCAATAGCACAGATACGTACACCCTACGCAATCCTTCCATAGGTATTTTTATTTACCTCATTTTGATTAACATAGAGCGCGTTAGTTTGAAAGATCATCAAAATCTGTCATGATATCCACATTGGCATCGCAACAATTATTGCTTATGTTGCTATACTCTCCTCCTCATAAGTCGATCTGGCACAAACATATTCAAGATCACAATCTGTAAATACGGACAAAAAAGTAATTTCCAGTCCTAATTTGTTCAAAAATAAAGGTATAGATCCAGTGCCCGATATCCAGTCATAAATTTAAACATACCTACGCGAATTCCCCGTGGATTATATTTTCGTAGTCTGGACATGTGAATGTGAAGAAGGTCAGACAAGGGAATATAATTTCATGATGCTCTTATCAGCAGAGAATAGCCCTGACATGTTGTATAATAAACACATTACTGACGGCCGCTTGTCCTATTACACAATGAAATTGTGTTTGTTTTACACAAAGCAACAGTTTCAGTCAATAAACAAAATAATACAACCACGCGGGACTTTCGTAGATCTTATCAGACTCAAACATTCTAAATTAGGAACTTTTGAATATAAAGCCAAACTACTCCAGGTATGCCCCGAATGTAAAGAAAAGGAAAAACTGACGAAGCGAGGTGAGAAAGAAAAGATTAAAAAATACTTCTTCGCATCGCGCAAATTGCAAACCAAACCAAGAGTAGGTACCTACTATTTTTGAGAATACATCTTTGACTCACCGATTTTATCATCAAATTAAAATCATTCGGAACGAACGAAAATCATTCGACTCCATGGTTTTGACTGAATCATAAAGAATCTCAATCTATCTCAAAAATAGGATTAATTTTAGTACCTAATTACGCTAAGTGATAAATTTGCAATATAAGTTAATCGTATTCAAAAATTTGGTTATAAAAAAAATAAAATGACCGAACCATAAGTGGACCAAGTGCTAGCTGAATGAATCCATAAAGGTTCCAAATTAATTACCAAAGTTCGACGTAAACCAACTTCAAAATGGCGTGCGGTATATCAGTAATGACAATATTATCACGAACTTTCTGCGCACATACACATACGAGTGTAAATGTTCTCGTAACGCTCACCGTGTGTTATTGATTGCTGGCTCCTGTGTGGTGGATAATGGATGATTAAATTGGGAGTAAGTATGTATTGTACCTATACGTTAAATAAATTTAGAGTAATCAATAAGTTCTTGTGTCATAGAAACGCAAGGAGCATTTGAATAACTAGGTTCGGTGGTGAAGCTAAGATTTTAATTTATTGTTTAGCGAAAAATAATAAAAACATTTATTTGAAAACTAGCTGTTTCCCGCAACTCCGCCTGCGACAATAAGTAGCCTATATTTGGGTATCCTACCATAAGATAAAAAACGTATGACAAAAAACGTTAGACAAATTTTTGCTTGACAAAGTTATACATTGACAAACCAATCATTTTTAAAATCACTAATTTGACAAACTAATCGAAGGTTAAAAAATGTTACACCAAAACATTATTTTACAAACTAATAATTTTATATCTATGCCAATTTGACAATCAACTTATTGCATAACGTTTGAAAAAATGCATTGTTTGGTAATTGATGTAATTGCCACAAATATCTGTGAAAAATCTAAGGAATCTGTTTTTTTTGGTCTAAACAAAGTTCAAAAACGGTTCAAGTCAAAAGACGACTTTATGTTAGAAGATAGGTTAGGTTAAGGTTAATGGTTACATTATAGTGACCATAACAGTGAGCGAGCGAGCGACAGACTTTGGGACAGAAGTGACTGAGTGTAAAAAGACGACTTACTAAAGCAATATGTTTGGAAAATGTGAGGTTTGTCGAATAATTGGTTTTTCTATATATATACATTTTTACAACTAAGTAGGTAAACAGGCGTACGGCCTACTTGATGGTAACTGGTAACCGTAGCCTATGAACGCCTGCAATACAGGAGATGCCACGACCGCGTTGCCGACCTGTCCGCTGTCAGCACAGCTACCCCTCTGGAGCTTGGCGACTCTACTCACCAGCAGGAACACAACACTGCATCACAGTGTTATTTGGCTGCGGTTTTCTGTAGGGTGGAGGTACTTTCCCAGACGGACTACTCCGTACAAAATGTCCTACCTCTCTTAAATAATATAATTAATTAATTTAATAATAGTTATTTTTAAAATTATCATTTTTAAATCGTTTTTTTGTCAAATATTAGGAAACCCTATATTTGACTCCGAGTCTAAATCTATATTGATACCAAATTTCATCATAATTCATTTACTGGTTTGGCCGTGAAAACGTAAAGGACAAATAGACTTTTGCACTTATAATATTGGTTATGGATGCAGTTGTTTAAATTACTTTCTTCTATTTAACCCTAGATAACTAAACATTCGTCTAGGTGACGACGCACCTCTCCGAGAAAGTCAGGTGCACTAACTTCCCAGTGCTCTGCTCCTGTCACTCTTTGTTTACCTTCCTGATTGGGGCAATTAACTCATCTGGTGATAAAATGGCGATCAAACGATAATTTGATGGTGACCTATGGCTACATCGTCGTCCGGTTGACGAAAGTTTAGTTGTTACTATGTTAGTTTTTCACTAAGATATTTATGACTTTAATTTGATATATGTATATACATGTTATTTATGAAAGGTTTATAAGAAATATTTCTTACTCATTTTAATTTAAATGATATTTATACTATTTAATTATATATTATATTATTTATAACTTAAATTTACCATAAAAAGCCTATATTTTATTACATTATATATTTCTTTGTTGCTATGATTATATCGTCTTTGATATGATTTTATTTAAAACAATTAACGCAGACAAGTGGATAACTCGAAGAAGAAATGAAACATTAATTTGAAGATGGTTTTCCTCAGAGACAGAGTAAAAACTGTAAGGTGAAATACATCTGGTCTTTTGACGTTTTGTTATGACGGCGATAAGACCTTTTTTTAAAAAGCTAAATCAAACAAAGTAGTTTTTGTTATTATCGTAATAATATTATCATAAAAATCATATCATAATCAACCAAAAATTGAAAACCTACAGGAACATCCGAAATACTCACTTTTATAACAGTAATAACTTACGCCATAGGAACGCATGATCAATCGCAAAACTACCTGGCCCATATGCATTTTTTTATAATATTTTAAACTTATGTAAACTATAAATGATTTGCTATTTACTTCACAAACAAGTTCAGATATAAAGAAAAGCTGAAATTTTAATTTAATCTTAAAAGTATTGAACATTTAGATTAGAAACCAACTGATGGAGTCTTGGCTATCGCAGCGATTACAAAGGGTGGTTTTGAGACGTGACATCGAGGTCATTATAAAAGATAATCTTGTTAAACCTTCAGATCCTGAAACAACTGTTTATTAGGTGCCTAATGTGTGTAAAATTTTTAATTGATGCCCATCAAAAGTTTGTAGGAAGACGAAACATCGACTCATGGAATCCAAAAATGCCATTTGCAGATCGCACAATATTGACTTATGTAGTAGCTGTGTGAAAAAGTTATTTATTGTCAAATGTCTATTACATTAGTTCCAATTAAACCAAACTTTAGTGCCACAAAACCAGTTTCTATGTAAAATCAATACTTTTAATAAATTTTACGTTTTTAATTGCGTAGTTCGCCTGACGAAAGATTAGTAACCATGTATCTGCAAATATAGTTTAGTTATCTAGGGTTAAATAGAATAGGATTATAATACGTACATGACGTTCCTTTCTCAATGACCTAAATACGTGTAGGTAACTGAGGTTATAACACTGATAATCATTTTATTCCATGGAATTCAAACAGAAAGAAATTTAATCTTAACATTCTAAAAAACTATATTCATTGAACTTAATGGAAATTAAATTCAAACCAACATAAAATAAATGACGTCATTTAGGCAACTTGGCTTGATCGTTGGCAGTTTTAATTATTGTCAATACTAATTCACTTCAAACCCAGCTTCAAAATTAGCTAGGACTCTACATTTTAATTGCGACATTTCAGTTCAAAACTGAACAATTTATCCATTGAAATTGAATGAATGGTCTAAGAATAGAAATAAGCAGCCAAAGCCATATTTGAAATGCAACATAAATAGCTCCAGCCTATAATGACAAATTTCCTGGCTTTGATTGAATCAGATGGTAATGATCATATTTCTGACGATCTTCGACGACGACGGCTGGGTTCGATGGTTTAGAAAATTCAAGTTTTTCATATTGGTGTATGTTTATTTATACCTGAGTTAGTATTAATAAATGTTAAACCTCCAATGTTACAATTAACAACAAAAATGAAATATTAATACTGTTTATTCGTAGTTAATACCAAACACATGCCTGCCAAACATAACACGAAGTAATTTACAAAGGTCATCAGAAAAGTTATACGATTTCAGCAGAAACAGGTACAACAGTGAGCACTAAACGAGCGGATATATAGTTTGGGTCAGCTTTATTTACACCCACTAAAACCCAAACACACTCAAAGTAAAAGTGCTGAATATAAGCCGACAAATGCTAGAGCGATCTTAACCTACTGGGTGTGACTTTAAACAACCCATTTGGGAGGACCTCTCACGCCATCAAATACAGTGGGCTACAAAGAAAAGTATTCTTTTGACTCTTGTATTTACAAATTAGATGGTTTAATTTCTATGTGTGTAACTGTACTGTGGAGCAATTCAACATTCATTTTGGCAGATGTTCGCACATTAAGGATGGTTGCGTTTATTTTATTGCGATGACCGTGGTCCGCACAAAATACCAAACTCTTGGGCGCTGCCGCATATTATAGTTGTAATAGAATTTACCCGCAGCCATTTGTCTACGCCACCGTGAAATACAAGCGACAACTTTAAGGCAATAGTACTGTTTCTATTTTCTATTGCTACTTACATAAATTCTAATAAGATGTCACTTGTTTTACAAAAGTATTTAATTGTAATACTGTTTTTGAAAAAAACTTAAATTTTACCTAACATTACAGTTACAGTTTCTTTTTTTCACAGATTTCTTTTTATTTGCGCCATTTACAAAGATGATAAATACATAATTTCATTATTTTAACATTAGATTTAATTTAATTAAATTACAAAACTGAATAAAACTTAAACCTAATATGTAAAACCCTAAATAAAAACTAATTTAAATCTAATGTTTGTCCTATTTGGTATAGATATAGTTAAAGACCTAGGGTCAAACGTAGGCTACTTTATAACACAATCGGAGCTGCGGGAAACAGCTAATGATTAATAAGTATAAGTAAAATATCTTGTTTTTTATTAAAATAAAATGGCCATTTAGCAATTTGTTATGAAAACGGCACTGACTGAAGTGTCTATAACTTGTTGGCCTGAATAGCAGGCAACTACACGACAAAGGAAGAAATAGATTGGACGGAATTGGAGTCGCATCTGCACCCTTGTCACCAGAACTTTAGTACTATTATCTATTATGTGCCAGAACTAAATAATATTGGATACAAGTAGGCAATATGCTAGTGACTAATTTATCCACTACTACTGATATGAAACAACACAAACAAAAACAATTTTTAACATAAACGACGCTTCAATCTTCATCTACCTTCTAATGAGCACAAACACGCAAAATTTGCTGCAAGTTACCGTGACACTTCATCTTGCTGTTTTGTAACTGATTTTGTATCTTTAGTTGATTGTCGGTCGACCAATCCACAATCAAGACACATTCGCTATCGCTTGACACGCACGACCATTACTAACAAGTATGCATCGTTAGGCGATCGAGCCCAGGTTTAATATAAAATACATATAATTAAATAAATGAGGCCATTCTTTACAAAAGCACGAGATTTAATGGTGCTTTTCATATTTCCGCTTGTAGCATTCAGGATTATCCCACCGAATAAAAGTGGACGAAATTGAATCTGCCCCTTAATTGGTATCCTTAGGCCGGAGACGGGCGAGGGCCTTCTAAAAGCCAACTTGAATTAGGTATTCAATTTTATTTAGATAAGTCATTCATATTCTGTATCGAGGACTCGATATAACAATTCAGCTCCCAATCCGATTTTATTAGTCCTACAAAGTTGGACTTTTCGGGATAGGTACGTTTTTGAAATATGAAAGAATATTTTCTATTTACTACTTATTTGAAGGAATAAAAATCCGAAACAGTTTTAGAATAGTCATTTTTTCAAGTTATTTGGATTCCAGAAAAACGTTATTTTGGTAACAAAATCAATAAAGTTTACAAATATCGTAATATTTTGGCTCCTGGAATACTGATTAATCAACTATTTATAATATTTTAAATACATAGGTATAATTTTCATTTTGAAATAGGACCTAACATAGAAAATTAAATATCTAGAAGTAGTACTCTAGTATGAAAGTGAGGCATAAACTAGCATACAAACTAACATATTAAGGTATCTCTGGCCAGTCTGCTGCCGACTCGCATACCAATATGTCTTCCTGTAAATTTTTCACATGCAAAAAATTAACTGAACAAGTCACAAAACATGTTACGATCACTTTTCACATGTTAAACAAAACATTCACAAGTTTTTAATTTGATTTAATAATTTAAATTTGAACCTCTTAATTAGACTTCAAATTTGGCGCGTCGATTGTATGGGTGTTGCCAGTATTACAAAGTCAATAAATTACAATTCTTTCAAAAATCTCGTGTTGAAATTTCGATTTTTTTATGTCACTCAGTCTTAATTATAAGATTCATTCGCTAGCGACAACGTTAAGGGTTTGTATGAGAAAAAGGATATAAAAGATTTTAATTGTAAAATAATCAAACAGGGTTTGCTGAAACTGATGGTAGATCTTCTTCTCCGTCGTATCGATGACTCAAATTTTAGAAGCCCAGGAGTGCTCTTTCTGAAAACTGTGACATATATGTCGAATGAAAATTGTTCAATATCGAACAAAAATCCTTCGATTTCGAACGAAAATCATTCGTTAACGAACAAAATCGCTGAGGCGAATAATTTTCATTCGTCATTGAGTCGAATGATTTTCTAAGTATATTGTAGTTGAAAACTGAATTACTATCTATCTATATCGAATTTTAATATAGTTTAATTCTCGTCTATAAATAACACACAACATATATTTACATTTTATTTTTTCTACAAGAATTGGTGTTTAATATACATGCTGGCAATCATGAAAACTAAAAAGTTTTAGTTTTGGACATAAAGCGACGTATACAAAAGTGTTGGATGGCTCTATCTAAGGTTTTCTATAATCTATAAGACCTAAATTGAAATTCTCGATACATTTTTAAATTGTATCTTGTTGACCAAGTTCAGTTTGGAGTCCCCCGAAATCGTTTGTCCGTGACAGGAATTCCCGAATCCCGGACTTGTCGAATGCAATCTACAGCTTTGTTTTCCTTATTCAGGCTTTGACCGACATTTCTTTGTCGTACGTGTTTCCTTTTCCGAGAAAATTCTTAGATGAACGATACATTTTGATGCCACAGTCTAGTCTATTATATGTTGTAGGATTTACTTATAGGAGAAAAAATTAAGAAATATAAAAGTGCACAGTTTTTTTTAATCCAACTCTATATTACTACTTATAATCAACTTGTCTTTGATTTGTGAGAGAGCACATTTAATTTAAAGTGCGTTATTAGTGGTTATAAAAAAGACACAGAATTATAAATAGTAAAGATACTAAAAAAAGGCATCAGCGGGCCCGGCAACGCAACACTTTTTCAATATTAAACGTATCGAATTATCTCGTTTTCAATATTCTTCTAAATTCCAAAATTTACGCCACCATTTCTTATCACTTGATTTTATTTGAACGCTTAAGAAATGATTTAGAGCCTTCGGGTTTTTTTTACCTTTTCAAGTCATTTTGCTACTCTAATGGTGTCGTAGAATCATCAACACTTCTTCTGATCATATCAATTCATGTCATCCACTCGACCTATAAGCTCACATCATTCATCTAGAGAATGTATGTAATCTATAAGAATTTATTTTACAGTTCGAAGAGGCCTCACGCTCTGGGAGGTGATAACTTTGATGGCAATTGTCAGATCTACCGGCAGACTGCGAGCCATAGACCTGGTGGAGATCAATCCAGCTCTGGGCGACGACTCCGACCGGCGGCGGACCTTAGAGGCCGAGCTCTGCCTGGGCTTCTCCAGGAAGGGCACGACCCCGCGTGGCGTGCTAGACTTGCTGATACAAACTTTACATCAAAACAACCAGAAAAAAAACTATCCCTAGTATTCTTCTTCTTTTCGAGCAAAAACGGCTATTGACTGCACGATATTAAATTTGCTTAATACTTTAATTCTTAATACGTATTAAGATAATTAAAGCGATAATAACTTTTCACTGCAGAGTTTAATGAAATTTGGTACAGCATTCACTTATTATTTAATACTTACCTATTATCGAATAATCCAAGATGTGAAAAGATTATTTATTACCTATTATCGTTAATCTAAGATGTCCTAACGTGTCGATCTGTTTCGTCGACCATGTTTTTTTTAAACTTTGTGGTCCTATTTTATTTTGCACATTAAGTTTTCTCTGAATTTCACACAAATTTCGCGAGTCGGGATGCTGTGACAATGTTTGAAAGGTAATTCAAAATGATGTTTTGTTTTCGAATGGTTGCTTATTTTAAGCATTTGGGTTAATTTTAATAATTCAATAATTTCATGTATAGATAGATGCAAGATTTGGAACGAAATTATTGGAGAAGAACAGGCCGATTCTCAGAAATCATGAACGAAATATAGTGTTTTGATAAATATATATCTCCATCGAAATCTATATTAAAATCTGTATTTGATAAAAAGCTTACAATCGATACTGCCAGAGAAAAAAGTCGTAGACTGCCCATTGATAGAAAGGAGTGCTATTTTTGAAAAGTGTGACTCAGCCAAAATCGGCGTGTCGATTAATTTTTGTTTGTTTTCGAATTATTTTCATTCGTTTACAAAGGATTTTTATTGTTCGATATATACATTCATACAGTCATACATTTCAAAAGTAGGGCTCCAGGTGGGACTTTAAAAAATAATAAACAACTGCTAAGTTTGACACCAACTTCCCTAGAATTAATGCTGCAACCAACCAAGTTTAGTATAACAAGTAAATTCGCTTGACCGAAACAGCTACATCTATTTCAAGTGGCTTGTGTACGTACGCTTTACACGAACTCGTCCTACAAATATTAGCTCAATCCCACACATTGAGAAGAGGCAGCCCTATTCATGCGGGCCACACACGCCCCGGGCGGCCTCTCATGATACGGTGTGTTTAGGCTGAAAACCTAGTGGATAAATTCATTTAATACGTTAACGCCGATGGCTATGTACTTTTAGACCTGTAGAAATATAAAGACGCCGTCGGTAGCGAAGGACAAGAACGCTTTTCTATGCACAAAATCTATCAATCAAGTATTTTGTTTTAGATCCGGTATGACAGTTAGTGTGAAGAAAGATTACTGTTTCACTGCATGTTGTGGATGTATTTATTCAGAAATTACATATAACAATTTTTTTAATTATATACCTTTGACAAAAAAACACATAATTGTTTAGTTTTAAACATGAAAGTTATTTTTGGTTTACTTCTAGAGTGTTTTATTGTAAAACAAAAATATGCAGGCCAAATACGTGAGACACTCAGAAAATTTGTCAAATGTTGTATCAGCTTGATAACAGCCAGAGACGACTCGCAAAGAAGAAGACTCAGAAAATTTTGAGAGAAACTAAAAAACTAACTTCTATGGATAAAATATTTTAATTAAATCTTTTCGAAGAACTCTTCACCAGCCTCTATGCAAAGTCTGAACCAATTTTCGAAACATTTTTTCCAGTCCGCCGCAGACACCTCTTCCACGGCTTTCTCGAACGCTGCTAGCGCGTTTTCCGGCGATGAAAACTGTTTCCCTTTCAGCTGATTTTTTATTTTAGGGAATAAAAAGAAGTCACACGGTGCCAGATCAAGACTGTACGGAGGATGCCCTAAGACTCTGACCGGTGTAGTGCCCAGGAAGTCCCTCGTTTTGAGCGCTGAGTGCGCGGGCGCGTTGTCATGGTGAAGCAGTACCCCGCGGAGCCCGGTGTTCGGTTGCCTGTTGCTTATTGCAGACAAAACTTCTGGCAGACATTTTGTGGTATATTGAAACCAGATACCCCGTCAAAGTAAAGAAACGAGCGAGCAAAATTTTCCCTTCGCTTCTCGATCGCTTCACTTTCGTAGGCGTTGGTTCGTTTTGAAACAGCCAAACTGACGACTGACGATTTGTTTATGGATCGTATTGATAAATCCAGGATTCATCACCTGTCACAATGTCTTAAACGCGCCAAGACGAGCTAAAAATTTAAATTTTTGAATCATATCACGGCACCACTCCACACGGACCTGCTTCTGAGCTTCGGTGAGGTTGTGCGGCACCCAGCGCCAAACTATCCACCTCACGCGAAGATGCTCGTGTAGAATCTTGTAAACGCTTCCGCAACTAATCTGCAGTGTATGCTGAATCTCTTTGTATGTAATTCGCCTGTTTTCATGAATTATTTTTTTTACTGCCAGCACACTTTCTTTCGTGACAGCCGTCGTAGGACGACCACTCCTTTGTTCATCCCTAAAAGAAAGGCGACCGCGCTTGAACTCACTATGCCAACAGTAGATGGTTGCTTTTGAAGGTCCTTGATCCGTAAAAGCTATTTGAAGTCGAACAAATGACTCATCAGGTTTTAAGCCACATTAAAAATCGTAGAAAATCATCGCACGAAAATGTTCCCGATGCAAATCCATTTTTAAATGAGACACGATAATTTGATTTGGATCTCGAAAAAATGTGGAGGGAATTTGGAAATTCGAACAATGGTTTTTTACTTTTAAATAACCAAATTTTTAAAAATAATTACAAGTGGCCAGTACCTTATACATAAACACTTTTTTTCGCAAAACTTTCTGTGTGGCCTGGTATAACAGCAACTAAGCATTTAGATTTGAACGTGCACTTTATATATCACCGCCAATAAACGTTAACTGCAACTGCATTACGATATATAGACAACGATCGCACCACTTTGTTATTTGGACACGGTCCAACAAATCTCATACACGACTTCCAGCCTTTCAGCGTTTTATAATAACAAACTTTAATACCTATAAGCAACGCATTTAAAATAGAAATGCTTTCAAAAGAAATGCTTTAAATTAAGAGGGGCAAACTCCTTGTCAGTTCTCGGTAAAAAACTTGAAAGGTGCGATTTATCTTTTATGCATTTCTTTCTTTTTAGCGTCTGTCTCAGTGTCTTAATGAATTGTGGTTGTGAAAATACTTATTGTGTGTCAAGTCTGAACTGTCGGGATTAAGAAATAGCCTGCATTTTTTACTTTATTTGAAAAGTTAACATCTTTCTTAGAAAGGCTATATTTTTTGGTGGCATTTGATTCTCTGGGGCAAGAGGTTGAATTCCAAACAAAATAAGTGTATCAAAACCCTATATTATGCAAAATTCATATTGGTATTAAAAACAACGTTCTATTTAATGACTTCCACTCAGGTTGGAAAACGGTGGAAGTAGTTGGAAGTAATGTCAAGTCTTTTGAAAAAAGAAGGAAGTGTGTTCCACTTGACTTTTGTCCACAGCTTCTTCTTATTGAAAGTAGTCACATTAAGTTCTCCTGTACCTCTCTCAATTCTATGAGCTTAAGAGTAGAGCCTCTTCTACGATAAATATATCGTTTCCTCATGCCATCGAAGTCTGTCTTGGACATATCGATCGCTTTGTAAGCGTCATCCTAGAAGTATCTCTTAATTTATCCGGCCATCCCGTTGTTAATCGACCTCTTGCCATGTTACCGGATACTTTCAACAAAAAATAGGTCTCTAAAGTATGATAGATGATGGAGTATATTATCATGTTTTTATTTAATTTCTTGTAGTACTTTTGTACCTTGTACATTTGCTTTTCAATAGAACAAAGTACTCCTAAGTAATGTCTTAAATATATGGCACCATTACTGAGTACGAAGATTCAGCCTTTGTAAAGTTGGCCACGCACACCTCCGTACGTGAGCAGTTTCCAATACCAGTAATATGACAATGTATTCTACACACCACTCTACCTTACGTAGACTAGTTCTAGTACAAAATTGCTCAGTAAATTTAGCAGCAGTGAAAAATACTCCCTTGAAAATAAAATGGGAAGAAAAATGAATGTTAAATTTTGTTCAAGTTTGTACGTATCCTTTATAAATATGAAATGGCTGTTATATTGTGGTGTCCCAAAAATGAACCAATATAAATTGGTTCATAGTGTTTTGTGTAGAGGGCGATGCTCTTTTTTTTTCGCTACGAGATCAAATCAGAAATAAGGAGATCCGTAGGCAAACATAAGTCGATATAGCCCATCCGATTAGTTCTTTGAAGTCGCAGTGCGGAAGGAACATAGCGCGGAGAACAGAAGGTCGATGAGGCAGAAAGGATCTTGAATGGCAACCGCGAACAGGCAAGCGCAGCGTTGGACATGCACCAACCAGATGATCAGATGACCTGAAGAAGGTCACAGGCAAACGCAGGCCGCAAGCCGCTTTTAAACAGTCATTTTGGAAGTCATTAGGTGATGTCTATGTTCAGCAGTGGACTGACTGCGGCGGATGATGATAATGTTGTATTTACTTTAAACACGCAAAAACTAAACATTCTAGGTGTGATTTATTTCAGGTACCTAAGTTTGCTTTTTGTTATTAATTAAAAAAAAAAACTAAATCCTGTATGACAAAATTATCATGTAAAAAAACACACACAAAAAATTGGTTTCAATGACGAGGGCTGAAAATGAGCGATCCTCGGCCAACTGAATATATCTGAAATATGGAGCAATTTGATTGAAATCTGTGATTGAATATCGCTGCGTGCTTTTATTGGCCGTTTCGACCGTTTGTAGTTATTGAAGTAAATATTCAGTTTGATTTGGATTGAAGAATCGGAAAAATTGGTCTGCCATAGAGAACTTGAAGCCAATCGCGCTAGTTTTAATGTTTCTATCAAAATCAAACCACGACCAAGTGCTATTTTTGAGAATATAAAACCTATGAGTTGATTTAAAATCATTAAATTAAACTATTTTAATACGGTTTTATCGCGTTTATTACTTATTTATTTACACCTGACGTTTCAAACACTTTACAGCCAAGCCAAGCCGCACACAGTTGATCGTTTTCCTGCCATCTTACCATACATAAAGGGAGTCACGGACAAGATTGGTAACATACTTAGGCGAGCTTCAATCAAGACCTATTACAAGCCGCATAAGAAAATAAACCAATTTTTAAGACCTGTAAAATCCATTATCCCATTGCAAGATGCTGGAGTTTATAAAATTGACTGTGACTGTGGTTTATCATACATTGGGCAAACAAAGAGAAGCATTAATACTCGTATAAAAGAACATATTGCTGACATGAAATATAGACGCTCAACCAAGTCTGCAGTCTGTGAACATGCTTTAGACAAACCCAACCACTATATGCGTTTTGATAATCCTCAAGTCCTTGCAAAGGAAAACAGATTCATTCCAAGGATAATACGTGAAGCTATTGAAATTAAAAAACATCCTAATTTCAATAGAGAGGATGGATGGCAGGTACCGCCAGCTTGGGACCCAGTCATTAACTTAATAAAATCGCAAACTCGGAAGCAGACTGCAAGACCCTTAGATACTGTGAGCCAATACTGCGTGAATCGGAATAGTTCCCAATAAACATTTCAGGCGGTAGTTTGTAATCTTATGACATCAAAGACAAATGTTAACTTCGTGCGACCATGAACGCTGTAAAGTGTTTGAAACGTCAGGTGTAAATAAATAAGTAATAAACGCGATAAAACCGTATTAAAATAGTTTAATTTAATGAATAACAATCGCGAAAACGTAAGAAATCATTATGATTTAAAATCATTCCTCTCACCGATTATGTCAAATGAAAATAATTCGAAATCTAACGAAATTAATTCGAATTACCGGTTTTTAGTAATTCAAATATCGCAAAAATGTTAGTTTTGTCGTGGCTTCGTTTTGGTAATAACGTTGAAGTTAACGCTATTGGTCTCCTGATATTGCTAAAACGTGTAGCATGGCAGGCCCCCAGCTCGGCTATCTCGGCATAATAAAGGTAGGGTGTGTAGGGCACACGAAGTAGATGATTAGGTGTGTTGTGGTGGGTGGTATCTTCAGTAAATTTAAATGACTTTTTAGAACTATATTGTAACAACTATGTATAAATAGTCGATAATCTTCCAAAAGTTCAAATAAAAAAAAATGCAGAAATCCAGACTTCACAGAATAATATTTACTTTATTACTGATATCCATACATTAATCAATGATTATAACAGAAGTTAGGTACTTATTTAAATAAAAAAAAATCACAAAAAAGAAGTGGAGCTGTTGCTCCTTCGAGAGAAATATGGAATGTGATGAGATGTCGTGAAAACAATGTGAATAAAAAAAAAGATGATTCGAAAAATAAAATGATTTTAAACTTAAAATGTATATATAAAAAAGCATGGAGAAATGAGGAACGATGCAAGCGCATCGTTACATAACAATGTTTATTAGGCACCTAATTCACGTAAACAAAAAAATACTTATATACACAAGACTATAACATTATAAAGTATCTTAGATTATTATTTATTAATTCTAGAGTCATTACTACGTTCGCTGTTTCCGTAAAAGTGAAATATTTTCCAGACTTCGTGAATGGAAAATATAAAACACGATATAATAGAGAAGCTGAACGCTGAATAGGAGGGTAAAATTTTTATATTTTTTTATTTTGAAACTCTAAAGAGCACCTGCGAAATGAAGCGAAACGACTCTCCTTTGAGCAATCATAATACCAATTTGTGCACTGGACGTAAAAATCCCTTTCGTTCGGGTCAAATATAAAATTATACAGTCTTTTATATATTACTAGCTGTGCCCGCGACTTTGTCCGCGTGGAATAGTTATTTTGGAAATCATAATTATTTTTTGTTTACAAACCTCAGCTTTATTATAAATTACCTATAGCTGTTACCCACGACTTATTTTAGACGATTTAGTTACATAATTAATAGAATATATTTTAAAGTACTTCTGCGTAAATTATATTTTTAGTTTTATTTTCTTGTGGCAGGAGAACATTTGATTTTCTCCGCAACCCGATCTTGACAACGCGACATATAGTTGGTCGTGTGAAAAGCAGTCTTGACGTAAATCGATTCCTACGTGTTTAAATGTTTGCCCCTGTGATTTATTTATTGTAATGGCGAAAGATAGCTTAACAGGAAATTGAATTCTTTTAAAATTAAAAGGTAAATCATTTGGAATCATTGGGATGCGAGGTATAAGCACTGTTTGACCAACTGCTGGACCAGTCAAAACTATTGCAACGATGCATTAATTTCGACCAAATTTGATTATCATAAAAACGGTTATTGTGAGTTAATCTTAAAAGATAGACATATAGTGTCGCGGACATTTTTTTAGATAATTTAAAGAGAAATAATTCTTTCATACTCGAACGGTTTTCGCAGCGCACGCAACGGAAGCCCTCAAAGATGAATAATTTTCCCCGTATTTTCCACATTTTAGACTGTTTCTTTGCTCCTATTAGTCGCAACGTGATGTTATATAGCCTAAAGCCTTCCTCGTTAAATGATCTATCCAACACAAAAATAATTTTTCAATTCGAACCAGTAGTTCCTGAGATTAGCGCGTTCAAACAAACAAACAAACTCTTCAGCTTTATAATATTAGTATAGATTTATATAGGTACGTGGACATAAGATAGGTACGGATACTGTAAGTATTTGATGCAGATATTAAATCAAACCATATCGAACGTGAAATAACTATTTGAAATATCAGTTCACGATTTTGACTTCTGCACCTTAAAAAAACTAATATTTACAAGTTAAGTAAATGCTGATATAATATTTTTATAGTAATTTATAATTTATGTTTAAATAAGTAATAGGTGAGTTGACTGTAACCAAGATTTCAATCTAAATTTTTTCAATAATTTTTATTCTAATTTTAGTACAATCAATTTGGTGCCTTTTTTTCTTTTTTATTTTATTTAATTAAGTAATATTTAAGTTTTTGTAGTAAAAGGTTTGTGTTTTTTTTATAAGTAAAGGTTATATATATAAATTTTAAAAAAAATCGTGTTTAGAATTGAAGAATTTCCTGAAGTAATTAGAACATTCCTTTTATAGTCACGACAATTGGCTAGTCAACTAAAAAATAAATTGTGTATTTTATATATTTTATTGATAGAATAGACTATTTCGGAGATACAATTTGAACGAAAAAATCTTAATATTATATTTATTTTGTTATTTAATTTTAAAGATTTTATTGTGATGACGTCACGCAGCTATAATGGCCATTTCGAATTGCAAGAAAGCAAAAATTACTAAGGTATTAAAAAATATGTATGTCAGTGTCAAATGTCAAAGTCAGGATGGACCATTATCCGCGAGTTGGTTTCTTGTTTGTTTACAATCGTCAAATATCTAAGTACCTATTTCTCATATCTATTGCATATTGGCCTGTTTATTGGACTTACTGCCGTCTTTTCATCCGTTGACATCTGATTTTTCATTAATTGGACACCGATTCTTCATTTTAATATATGAATGAATGTAATGAATATGTAGTTAGATTAATTAAGAGTTATGTTTACTTGAACAGAGATGACATTTGACATGGGTGACAAGTACGTGAAGCGCCTAATTACGCGCTACCAAACAAAAAATATTTATTCACAACCCTGTGCTGCCAACCTAAAAAATTTAATTCGAATAGCCGGAAGTTATCCGGCTACGTCATACGTTAACCTTGCAAAAAAATGAAAGTCATTGGGTTTTCTGCGAGAAAACACTTGCATAACTAAAGATCTGATTAATGTAATCTGTTCCCTAAGCCTATTCCTCGAAATGGTTTACGAATTAGACATTTTTATGAAAAAGTTTACTAGCCAATTGTCATACTACAAATGCATATTGTTTTGTTATAGAGACATAAATGCGACATAGCTTTTTCAAGTACTTAAATAGAACTCGGTTGAACTGCTTCCAAAGTCTCGTTAAAGAGATTTTGAAGTCATTGAAAGTGTACTTAGTAATTATTTATGTGTACAGTTATAAGACGTTAATCATAAAGAACGTACAACTTGGCTTCGAGTGAACTCTACTTTTTGAAGCCCCTTTATCATCACCGTCATAAATGTTGAAATTTTGCTTTTTGATTGAGGTATCCTTAATTTAGAGGATTGTTAAACCCGCAGTATTATGTTTTCAGTAGCCAATGTGTATTACAATACAATACAGCGTATAAGTCAGATGTATAGGCACAATTTGCATGTAGGAATTGTAAGGTTTCTAAATTTTTAGATAAATATATAAAGATAAATAAACTTTTTCTGACTAAGAAAGGGGTAGGGATCAAAAACGGTTAAGATTTAAAGGCAAAGGAAGGGATGCACAGACTTTATAAAAACATTAACTCGGGCCAACGGGGGGCATTCGGAGTTCGAATTTTCAGGTGTCAATATTGTTAAAAGTGTTAATTTTGAAAATAGAAATAAACATTTAATGGTTACAAAATAAATATATAAATAAAGTAAAAACTAGAAATAAATAGATTGTAAAATAAGCAATTTGTAAAAAGGCAATAAATAAGTAAAGTGCTATAAAATAAGTAGTTGTGGTGTTAATAAATAAATTAACGATAAAAGAAGTGTTATTATTATACTTCAGAAGTGGTAAGTACACGCCAATTATTATACTTATCATTTTATTATCATTATTTTTATGGTTGCATATTTTTATATAAGTATATTTTTATCATAAGTATTATTTCAACCTCTTCCATTTATTTAATCAATTATTACGTTTGGCTGCATGGTTTAACGTAGGTGTGCGAATAATTAGCGAGTGTGGTGTGGTATTTCAACCGGGATCCACCGGATAAATCCTACCTACATTTGTAAAAGTTCAGGAGTTAAATATTGGGTCAGGGCACTCCCTGATATTATTTGCTCCTGAATGATGATTGCAAGATTTCATTGTCCTATTTGTACAATGTGTTGAATGGAAGTCCTAGAGTTAAATATTTGGTCAGGGCACTCCCTGATATTATTTGCTTTGGGATGAATCCAAACACATGGCCATATTTAACACAAGTTTAAGCGTTAAGTATTTGGTCGGGGTACTCCCTGATAATACTTTGCTTGACAAAATGTGAGTATTAGGCATTTGGTCAGGGAACTCCCTGATATTGACTGTTACTCGTTTTTGTGTTTAAAATATGGTAGATTGACAACATTAACCGACATTATTGTCTTAGAATAGAATAGAATAGAATAAATCTTTATTGATTGGTCCATCACAACACTTGAAAGGTCTTACAAGTATATAAAAATGCGTGACAGACGTCTCAATAGGTGGCGGCTCAGTGTTACGCTAGACATGCAAGCAGGACTAGCACTGATTTTCAGCCACCACCTTCTGAGGAGTCACGGTACACATGATGATTATTTTTTTGAAACTATAAGCACACAATTTAAATTTAAGTTAGCATTAATTAGACAAAATTTTAATTACCTATTAACTTATTATTTATTTAATTAATTAATAATTCACGACATTACGAACATCCCTGCCAAGCGCCGCGACAACGCGAACACTCTTATCTACGCGACAGTGTGGCCGGGGCATCATAGGTGGCCCTACCATCATCTCCAATAGCAGGGCAGAGATGAGCGAGCAAGCGAGATGTCGCTTTACACCTTGAATTGCGCCATCCCGCTCACTCACTAGCCCCCACCGCGCGTCTAGAGGTAAACCCAGCACTGCCACCTACAGTCGGTGGCCGGAGGCGAGTTTTTAATCTGACTCTCTCTTCATAATTTGTGTCTGAGCTGTGGTGTCAACAATATAAATATGAAGAGACTTTCTTGATACTTTCAAACCCAGTCCAAAACTAAATCAGTGAATACTTAATACTATAAATCATAACTACCGATGAACACACACAGTGAACGTAAACAAGAGTGAAAGCAAAGAAGCACATCGCGAATCTAACCTCCATCGCCACGTCAGCATCTCGTTCATTTCATGTGACATGGCGACTCATGACCTATTTGTTGACTGCTTGGCAGTGTCATTGTAAGACGCCATGTGTTTTTTCCCATTTTCTACAAAAAGAAGTTACCATTACCTTACTTATTACTACGTACAGCAATTCAACAGTATGGTTCTAAATGGCAGAATTATCCACGCCTCTCGCTCCCGTTGTACAAGCCGCCACGCTCGCTTTGTGCGTAACCAAGGTAGTAATTATTATTTTTGATCATATATTAATTGTTGTCTCAAGAAATATTCTTTGACTTGTTTTTTAAAAGACCATGACGATTTCAGGGCACGCAATGGCGGCGGCAGATTGTTCCAACAGGACGTGGCGGCATATTTAAAACTGCCTCTAAAGGCCGCAGTTTTATGACGCGGCATCATAAGACGAAGGAGACAGGAGGTGCGCACAGCCCTATTATTGCGGTCACGCAACCACCTGATCTTCTGCTTTCTCACCTGGTCTTCTTTTTATATAGGTATATATATTATATATTTTGTTTCTTAGTGCTTATTTGTACGTATTGTGCGATCCTTGGTGTTACATACTGATGCGTAGCAGGTGATTGGCTGTTGGCATGTGTTGAATAAAGGCTTAAGCGTTAAGTGCTTGGTCAGGGTACTCCCTGATAGTACTTCGCTTGACAATAGCACTTATAATAGACATTTGGTCAGGGAACGCCCTGATAATGTTTATTACTCGTGTTTTTTTCTTTGACACATGCTGGCCAATCATAGTTATTGTGTTTATCTCTGTAAACAATTATATCACCAATGCAATTTAATAAAATAATATTCTAACATTATTATTATTTTATTTTGAGTTCAAACGACATGGACGAAAATAATGGTACCAACTATAAACGACGTTTAATGACTCCATCAAACCGCATGGAAGAAACTAGGCGCAGTACATCACGTGAAGAATACCATCGTCGGGAACGTAACTATAGAAATAGCCGAAGTCGAAGCCGTAGTATGAGAGATCAAGAACGCGAAATACTGCGGACTCGTGAGCACCTCCGAAATTTAGAAGCAGAAGTGCGGCGAGAACGTGAGTCCAGGAGCCTCCATCGTAGGAGCACGACGACTCAACATCGCGTTGAGCGAGGGCGTTCGCTGATCAGACTAAATGATGGAGCACCAGAGGTCGTAGTGCAGGAAGAGTCTTCCAACATGAACAGGTCACGTAGTCCAATGTTTTCTTCTAAAGATGTAATTAATCTTTTAGAATCTTATAAAAGTGGCTTATCAGTCCAGCTAGTTGCACAGAGCATGCTCTCTAGTAAAACAGTAGATCATAAAAATATGATTCCTGATTTTAATCCATCTGAGAAAAATCAGCGTATTGACATATGGATCCGTAAGGTTAATGAGTGTGCTTCTGTATATGGCTGGGATGAAAAGATCACGATACATTTTGCCTTGCAAAAATTACAGGGTTTGGCCAAAACCTGGTATGAAGGGTTGAATTCAATTATGTTTAGTTGGCCAGAATGGCAACGAAAGTTGATGGATGCCTTCCCATTTGATCAGAATTATGGCCAAGCCCTGGAAGAAATGCTGAGGAGGAGAACCAAAATAGGTGAGCCTATTGAAGTTTACTATTACGAAAAGATAGCACTTTTGAATAATTGTGAAATAACTGGAAAGCATGCTGTCGATTGCATTATTCATGGAATCTCTGATAGGACCCTTAAATCTAGTGCACTTGCACTTCGTTGCTCAGAACCAGATACATTATTAAGATTTCTTATGAGTAATAAAGAAACTCAAAAAGTACAGATAGATTACAACCTAGGAATAAATATTTTAGTGATAAGTCTAACTTGAATTACACGAAAAATATTTTTTTAAAGAATTTTCAGGGTTCATTAATTTGTTTTAATTGCAAAGACAAGGGTCACATTCATGCCAATTGCCCCAAACCATTATTGAAATGTCAACATTGCAATAAGATCGGACATAAAAGTGAAAACTGTTACTCTATTACAAACACCAGAAACAAACCCGATAAAAGCAGTGATATATCTAAAACTATGTGCATATTAAGTAATAAAGCACATTCAAAGTATAATAAAGATATAACTGTTAATAATATACCAATCACGGCTTTTATCGATTTCGGTAGTGATAGTACGCTTATCAAGGAAACTACAGCTAAAGTTAAAACTGGTTCACAATAGAGTCCCTGTAATTATGAAAGGGTTTGGTAACACAATCGTGCACTCTTTAGGGTCAGTTTCAGTTGAGTTAGGTGTTGATGGCGTTGGAGGCAAAGTCTTGTGTAACGTTGTGAAAGATGAATTTTTAGACAAACCTATTTTAGTTGGCCAGAATTTTACGGAGTTGCCTCATATCATTGTTATAAAGAGCCCAGACAAATTGGAGTTCCGCGATATAAAAGATGAGGTAAGCACTATTGAGTTTGATAATAATACAAGGTGACTGGTAAGAGGTATATAAAGCGAAAAGTGGTAGGTAAGGTATCATATCGACATGCTAGATAAAATAACATCTTGTAAGAAAAGCGTCACAATACCGAGTTAATTAACATTTCATAATTAGACAAAAATCTTAAGGTACCAACCCTGCATCAGCTGTTGTCATTCATCATTACGAAAATCTACAATTTTTACTATCATTTGACCAATGACCTAGAATACCAGGAGCTAAGAAATTACAATTACAAAGACTAAACAACGACCATAACAAATAATCATTGCCCAAGATCCTTGTGTCTCTGAGAGACGGATTTTTAATTTAAGTGGTAGTTCAATCACTTAAATTTAAAATCTGTCAATTAGTGATTATCACTAAATGAAATAATTTACTTACGTAAAACATAATCAGCAAACTGCATCGTAATTTTTAAAAATAATTTAACGGCGAATCAAACAATTGGATTTAATTATGCGTGGATTTCTGACAAACTTGCTAGTTGGTTTTGATTTTTATTACATATCAATAACAATAATAATAAAAAAAATCCTCATAATGTCACTGGTATTACGGGTAAAGTTAAATCTTCTTACAGAGTAGAAGCCCATCATTTAAAGTAAAAATAGCTGATATCAAATCGTAGGTATGTAAAATCTTGACATAAATTAATGCTTGAATTAACAATAAACAATTAAATTTCAAAAGACAAAAAAACATTCATGTAATTTCCAAAGTAGAAACAATTTACCTAGATGCAATGCATTATCTCTTCTGCGATTATTCATCTTCATGCCCGTAATTTTCTGTCTCGCTCTCTCATTATTCGCTTTATTTTTTGATATTTTAGGCTTGGTTCCGTATAAAATTTTTTAAATTCCGTTTTTTGCTATCAGATAAATAAGTTTTTTTTTACTGTTACTGGAACGATGAACTAAATGTTAACTTAGCTTTGTAAAACATTATTCGTACATGAATTGAATTAATTAAGATCCTTGAAGTGGCAGTGGGCGAGGCACTAACGCGCAAGACTGACAGCCATTGGGGTAATAAAGTTCTCTCATAACGACCACGTACCGCCAAGGGCAATGTTGAAATCCCACTGACCAGAAAAAGCAGTCATCACGAATTATTATTTTTAGTTTTTCGCTCTTCACATAAAAACAATTTTTTTTTAATAGGATTTGTTTTGCACTAAAGAGAATACCGATTCATAAATTACACCAGATACCTCAGATACAAAAAATTGCGTACAGAAGTTGTAAGATTTTTCACATCTTCAAAAGATTTTTGATATCGCAGCTGCTGTCCATAAACTTCGGTAAACACGACGGTCAGTTAGACTGGAAGTCTTTTGTCTAATTAAATAAATTACTTAATCCACGTCAAATGCACTTGTGGCAGTTTAGAAACTCTGACACCAGGGTATGTGGGGTCGTAAGACCTTACCTAACTTACCTACACGAGATGAAGAAAAAATACTTTAAAAAAGGTTTCTTCTTATTGCATTGCGGAACCATAATTAAGTACTAGGCATACGGGATAGATGAAAGAGGTCACTTTGATGTCGCCGCTTGCGCTTGTATCGGAAGGAAGTCAGTCGATCGGTAACATTCTTAGCGAAAAGAGTGATTATCTCACGCGTTCGTGTCATCATTACTATCGACTTTTTCGAACATGAACTACTCAAATTCGGAGTATTATGATATGGTTATGTGTGTGGGGTCATGCGACGGCAACCTGGCGGCTGCTCGTCGTTTGTATGAGGAGCGCTACGTTTTGGGTAGGCCCAGCGCCCGTCAGCTTCCTTCCTACGCGTGCTTCAGGAACCTCGTGAACCGGCTGCACACCACCGGCAGGCTACAACCGAGCCCTGGCGAGGGCCCACCGCGCGGGCGAAGTGACTTGGGACAAGCACACGTCGCTGTGGAGCAGTATTAGGAGTGTTACAGTGGAAAGTGTGAAAAACACTGAACACTGATGGGCAACACCCTTACCACTACCGGAAGACCCAGGATCTCCTGACTCGGGATTTTGCCTCTCGTGTTCAGTTCTGCACGTGGTACGATCACGAAGTCACGAGGGACCCGACGGTGGCCATGAACATTCTGCGGACAGACGAGGCGTCTTTCACAAGAAGGGGCCTCTTTTAACTGCCACAATGAGCACGTCTGGGCGCACGAGAACCCGAAGGCTTCCCGCGTGGCAAGTTTCCAGCATAGGTGGCGGATCAATGTGTGGGCAGGCATTATTGGAGACAGGCTCATTGGTCCAATTTTTTTGCCAGAATCCCTTAATGCCGAAAATTATTTATTATTTTTAAGAACTGAGCTGGAAGAGATGTTGGAAGATCTTCCGGTAGCAGCCTACAGGAGAATGATTTTCCAACATGACGGCGCTCCCGCTCACTTCGCCCGCGAGTGCCGTGCGTACCTGGACCGGCGGTTCGACGTGTGGATAGGGCGGCGCGGTCCCGTGGCGTGGCCGCCACGATCACCTGATTTAACCCCACTCGATTTCTTCTTGTGGGGTTACATAAAAACAAAAGTGTATGCCGTGGAATGTGAGAGCCCGGAAGAAATGCGTGGGCTGATACTTGCGGCGTTTCAATCTGTCCCGGCGGATATGCTTTTGAACGTCGTAAGCTCAATCCAAAAGAGGACGCAATTGTGCAGAGATCGTGGTGGAGGACACTTTGAGCCGGAAATTAACTGAATTGTGTACCTAAATCTAAGTGGTGATACGTGTCGTGTATGATTCTTAAATTTTCATTTAATCCAGTTCAAAACTCGAAATCAGTGTTTTTTTTTTGAACGCAACAGATTTTCAACCTTCGACAGTAGGACATAAGTGTCAAATTTGTGAAACAATGTTGTTGCTAAGTTCCGCAAAGCGATTTGCCGCAAAGGGAAGGCGGCTTCTTTGAAAGAGCGGCGCGGCGGCCGGCGCGGTGTTAACAAAGAGGTAGGTGTCTGAATTGTACTAGGCTGGCAGAACATAGCAAGAGTTCGAAATGCTCTCAGCTGTGTTTGTGTTTAGAAATAAATTGCTATTATTAGGATGTGTCTACAAAAGTACTAGGAACATATGACATACAAGGGCTTTGCCGCGAGTAACGAAATTTATCAATGAGTCTTTCTTTTCTTTCTAATATTATGCATAATTAGGGGTGTGACCAAAACAAAAAAAATATTGTTTTTCTACTTTTGTATGGAAAATATCTTAACAAGATATTCGTTTCTTTCCACCGCCATATGATTTTCATAACCCTCGGGGTATGGCCTTGTCACGGCTTTATATACCTTTTACCAGTCACCTTGTATATTAATTAAAATCAGATGTGCACAAGATTTGGTTCTCTATGCTCCAGCAATGGTAACAGCATACGCCGAAAATGAGTTCGATAGTAATGTGTTGCTAAATAACAAGATGTTAGGTAAACCTCCACGACAGCAGTTCATTATAGGAGGAGGTTTGCATACAATTACGAACGGTAAGCTATTCGTTTTAATTACACCATGCGTTGTGCCATGTCTTATACCCGAAGACATTGTTTTATCAAGAGCTGAAGTGATGGAGACGGTAAGCCGGGTGGTTCTAGCTTCTGACAATGTAATTACGGATGTTGACAGTGACATAAATGAACAACACGTTCAGATAGGTGATGCGGCAACATCAAATGATAAGGAGAGACTTCTTCAATTACTACATAAATGTCAACACTGTTTTGCTGCTTCACTGCATGAACTTGGATGTACAAATGTCACTGAAATGAATATTGAGCTTAAGAGCCAACAGCCGGTATTCTACAGACCTTACAGGTTATCCCACTATGAGAGAGAGCATGTTAGGCAAATGGTTGGCGAGATGTTATCTGCTGGTGTGATTCGAGAGTCCAACTCAGAATATGCAAGTCCTATTATTCTTGTAAGAAAGAAAGATGGTAAGTTTAGGATGTGTGTAGATTATAGGATGTTAAACTCTGTAACTGTAAAGGAGCGTTATCCTATGCCAATTATAGAAGACGAACTCTCCAGACTGTCAGGACAAGCTTGTTTTATCACCCTTGACCTGGCATCTGGATATTATCAGGTACCAATATCAGATGGGAGCAAACGATACACTCCTTTCGTCACGCCTGACGGGCAGTACGAGTTTAACAGAATGCCTTTCGGTCTGGCTAACGCTCCAGCCGTTTTTCAGCGGATGATCAACAAAATTCTTGGCTCAACACGTTTTGACAAGGCTACGGCCTACATAGATGATGTACTTATTTTTGGAAAGAATGCATGTGAATGTCTTGATAGATTTGAAGAAGTGTTAAAAATGATGGGGAGTGCAAATCTAAAGCTTAACTTGTCAAAATGTGCTTTTCTTCAGAGTAAGATTGATTATCTAGGATATGAAATCAGCGTTGATGGTGTAAGGCCAGGAGACAAGAAAATTCAATGTGTCGTGAATTTTCCGACGCCTCAAAATATTCACTCTGTACGGCAATTCCTTGGATTGGTGAGTTATTTTAGAAATTTTTTTTATAACTTTGCTAATTTAACTTCTCCTCTGACAGCTCTACTTAAAAAGGATGTAGAGTGGAAATGGTTGTTGAAAAGTTGATAGGCCGATATTAGTATTATATGATCCAAATGCACAAACAGAGCTGCATACTGATGCCAGTCGAATGGGTATAGGGGGCATTCTCATGCAACGTGCTGAGGAGTCAAGATCCTTTTGTCCGGTTTCATTCTATAGCCGTCAGACCTCTCCGGAGGAGAAAAATTTTCACGCTTACGAGCTGGAAACTCTAGCCGTTATTTGTTGCCTGAGGAAGTTCAGAACTTACCTTTTGGGTCGCGAATTCAAAGTGGTATCAGACTGTAGTGCATTGAGATCTACTTTCTTGAAGAGGGATCTCGTGCCACGCATAGCGAGGTGGTGGCTCTCTCTTCAAGAATTTAATTGTACCATTGAATATAGAGCCGGTTCGAAAATGTCTCACGTCGATGCATTATCACGAATTCCAGATCCCACAACAGTGGTTGGACTGCAACGATTATGAATATTCAAGAGGAAAGTTGGTTACTTACCTTACAGCTAGGAGATCCGGAAATAAAAAGAATTCGGGATGTTTTAGAAAGTGACTTGGAACCGGATACTTAAAGATAATAAGCTATTTCGTTGTGTCAATGGCGACAGGGATAATTTAAAGTGGGTAGTCCCAAAAGGTGCCAGGTGGCAATTATGTAGACTAAATCATGACGAAATAGGCCATTTTGGTACTGAGAAAACTTTGGATAGGTTAAAGAAAAGTTATTGGTTTCCTAAAATGAACAGGTTTGTTACAAAATACGTGAATGACTGTATTCCATGTGCTTATGCTAAAAACAATAAAGGTAAAAGGGAGGGATTGCTACACACTACTGAGAAGGTTAATATACCTTTCCATACCTTACATATTGACCACTTAGGCCCATTCATTAAGTCAAAGAGAGGATATTCTTACCTTCTTGTTATAGTAGACGGCTTCAGTAAGTTTGTTTTTATTAAACCAGTTCGTAGCACAAAAACTCAGCATGCAATTCCAGTTTTGGACGAAATCTTTTACACTTTTTACTTACATTGGTAAGTGACAGAGGTACCTGTTTTACTTCTCATGCTTTCAGGAGATATTGCCTTGATAAAGGAATTAAACATATACTCAACGCAGTTTCCAGTCCACGCGCCAATGGGCAAGTAGAGAGGTATAATAGAACAATCTTAGACTCTTTAAAGGCACAAAACATGAAGGAGCATGAGAAAGACTGGGACACTCAACTAGGTAAAATCCAGTGGGGATTAAACAATACGCTCCAGAAAACCACGGGTAAGTCTCCAGCAGAGGTTATGTTTGGTTCCAACATCAATAGCGAGTCTAATCCCATCATGAATGAAGTCATTGAACTCGATGCGGGCAATGAAGATTTAGAGAAGATAAGGGCTGAAGCTAAAACTCAAACTGAGCAGGAACAAAGGAGACAAAAGATGTACTACGACAAAGGTAGGAAGCCAGCTCGGGTATATGCCGAAGGGGATTTGGTGAAGATTACGAAAGTGGCCTTTACTAACGATGGACTTAGTAAAAAGTTGTTGCCTTCTTTTATTGGACCATATCGCGTCGCCAGAGTATTGGGTAACGATAGGTATAAAGTTTCACCTATACCAGGTTTCAGCCTCACAAAAAGTAGACGTAGTACAACGGTGGCAGCAGATCGTATGCGACCCTGGATACATATTGCAGCATTAAACGTTGATAGAAATAGTTCCGATGGAAGTGACACTAATTCTGCCGACTAATGTTGTTTTTACCTATACTAGACACTATATACGTTCTTAATTTATTTCAGATTAAATCAAGCCAAGTTAACGCGTAATCCAAAATAGTGTAATTGTACACAATATTTGTGGTGCAATTGTGCGCCGGGTCGAGATGAGTCATATTGTGCAATTGTGCACCGGGCTAAGATGGCTTAATATCTGTGGTGCAATTGTGCGCCGGGTCGAGATGACTCATGTTGTGCAATTGTGCACCGGGCTAAGATGGCTCAATATTTGTGGTGCAATTGTGCGCCGGGTCGAGATGACTCATGTTGTGCAATTGTGCACCGAGCTAAGACGGCTCCCTAAATAGTGCAATTGTGCATAGCAAATTAGTTTCTAGATTTAAATGGAGTAATAAATCAATATAATTATGTAACAATCTTGTAGTAGTGGTCAATAGGTTTATAATAATTTGCTTTGATTCTCCTTATCAGATGATAGATGAAATTATTTTATATTTGTTATAATAAAGCAATGAATCGGTCTTATGATTTGCCTATTAATGTAAGTTAATTTTAATTTAATGGTTTATTTATTTTAAATTATGTTATGCGAATTAACAATCGCAAAATGTGTATTTTTAGTTGGTAAAAAAAAAATGTTTATTTAATTTAACTTCATGAACAAATTGGATTATATACAAAACATACTCTTAAAGTAAAATTATTGTTAGATCATTTTGTTTGGCCGAGTGTAAGGTTGTCACCTGACTCGTATACGTGGAACGTACACGTTATCAGGACGGCCGAGTGTAAGGTTTCTAAATTTTTAGATAAATATATAAAGATAAATAAACTTTTTCTGACTAAGAAAGGGGTAGGAATCAAAAACGGTTAAGATTTAAAGGCAAAGGAAGGGATGCACAGACTTTATAAAAACATTAACTCGGGCCAACGGGGGGCATTCGGAGTTCGAATTTTCAGGTGTCAATATTGTTAAAAGTGTTAATTTTGAAAATAGAAATAAACATTTAATGGTTACAAAATAAATATATAAATAAAGTAAAAACCAGAAATAAATAGATTGTAAAATAAGCAATTTGTAAAAAGGCAATAAATAAGTAAAGTGCTATAAAATAAGTAGTTGTGGTGTTAATAAATAAATTAACGATAAAAGAAGTGTTATTATTATAGAATAATGTCGAGAATCAGAAAAAAAAAGAATATTCGGTAAAATCAGAGACGGCACTGAGTATAAAAATCTTAATAAGTATGGTTCTAAAGCCTTGTTATTTTTTTTACTTGTTTACTTTTATTTGCACAAGTAACTAGTTATCATTTATACAATAAGTACAAAAAAAGTCATTTTACATTGTAAGTCAAAAAATATGTACCACCCTGAACTGCACCCAGACCAATGGTACCCATTACGCTGGCTGCGTTCCCTCTATGAATCGCAATGGGTATCCACTGAACCAAGTTACCACTCGGAGTGATAGTCAAAGCCTCTGTCCTTAAGCGGCACCCTATCTCACTCAAAAAATTCTTAGCCTTCGCACACCATGGATCAGCAGTCTCGACAGCTACTGGAACAAACTCGTATAATAAATTTGAGTATTTAATGTGTTTCTGTCCAGCAACCATCCTTTATTTTCCTTGTTATTTGTAATAAAAATCCATTTAAGTTTATTGAATTTTTATTTTAAACTTCAGACATCTAAACCCGACTTTATACAATTAAAAGCATCCTGCCATCTGGTGACGGCAAATAGAACTATTTGTCACAACGGCGGCGGGTAATCGATTTGGCCCCAGCCGCCCTATCTGTTCTCCCGATAAATTGTTCTTCATTATCTTTCGACTTGACCCAAACCATCATTCATCAAGTTCTGTTTGGAATGTGTGGAATATTGTTGACTTTTGTCGCCCTTTTTTCCATAAGAAAAATTGGCTCTATTATGTATTTATATATGCCATTTGAGAATGGGTGTAAAATACCAAAACAAAAAAATTTTGCATTATTCTGTCTAGATTCGGGTATGACATGGATGTTCCCCAGCAACAATATATGGATTTCAAACTAGATCGATTTCAAATACTAAAAGACTAATAAATTAATGAATATGGGTACAACGTTCAACAAGAAATCAACCTATCGTAACATTAAAGGTATTTGAGTCATAAAATCTGTCGAGTACCTTCATCATCATTGGGGAAAAATCCATTAAAATTTCAGGACCCTAAAATTCTAGTTATCATATCTGTGACCATTAACGAGCGTTGATAATAACGGGTGTTTTAGGGATACACTTTAGGGATACACAGTAACTGTAATATTACCAATTTGAAAATATTTCATGCCCAAGTACACATTGTAATATATTTTTCAATTATGTGGTGACAAAACCGACGACGACGCGGGACCGATACAAATGTATCGTAAACGGCGGCTATAACTCGCTCGAAGGACCAATACCCCTGGAGATTACTTCATTCCACGTCACTTCTGCAGTACAGTTTTTCATTAACATCATCTACTCTCGATGCATTCGTAGTCATTGTGCTGTATAATTGTAGAGTCAAAAAGGTCTTAACTGGATTGCTTTCTGCAAGTTACTTTGTTTAGTAGTTTAATAGATTTTTATGACAAAACATATCTATGAGCTTGTTTGAATTCCTCTGCTAGCTGTGGAGCTAAAAATAGAGTTTGATTCCAATTTTACCAATTTTAGCAGGGCAACTAAAAAAAGCGAACACTTGTCACTAATCAACCAAATGGAATTATTTATTTATTTATTTAACATTTTCCAAAAATTGATACAAACAAATTAACATAAGATGCATTTCACAAAACCACTGAGGTTTGTTTAGAAATAGCAGGTACATTCAAATCAAGCTAATTTAAAATCTATGATATTCATATAATAATAATAATAATAATAAGAAAATGAAGTAAATCTTACAGTGAGCCGAGCAATCAATCCTGATAAGAACCACAGAAATGAAGCTGCAGACAACAGCTAGTTCTACTGAATGCTCATTTCAGTCCCATTTAAGCTAAGTCATGGGCCCATACTTATTAAAGGTATAGGCATGCATGTCCAACTAAAGCTGATTTTCCAAAATTAGTATGAAATCGAGCAATGAAGGCCTACTTATTAAAGAGCAAAATCGATGTTGTCAAGAAAGTATTTTTTAAGTTTATATTTTATATTTTTGTTAGTAATACTAGTTTTTAAATCATCAGGCAACCTGTTAATCAAGCGAGGCAGGAGATAGCCAGTCGTCCTCTCACCGTAGGCATTGTTCGCGCGCTCGGTGCACAACCGGTTTCGAGCGACCGCCCGTGTATATACAGCATGATTAACCGTAGAATAATTTTCATTGAAATAATTTTGTTTTAATAATGAATATTTCGTGTTCAAGTGTACCGGTAATATTTTACAATGTTGAAAGAGGCCAAATTCGTTATCGCGGAATTGAAATTTATTTTTTTTAGATACTATAGTTTTGAATATTTTTAACTGTAATCTATAAATATTATTTAGGTAGGTATTATATGTTCGACCTATAATCCTACCCGTACTTCTCCATATTCGATGACTTAAGACGAATCTAGAATTTCCACTATCTAACCACACGGAACGTGTCCTGGCGACAGTAGGAACAGACCACACCTAGAATGTACGGTCTAGCCACTACGCCAGTCATAAACATATACCGAAGTCCATAAAACAACGTCCCAGCTAAGCGGGATTACTCCTACATAATGTGTTGCCGATATTAGAAAGTACTAGCTATTAATTTAACGGGTTATATTCTGACCTATATTCCGTTTATCGTGCTATTCGGATAGTAAACTAGGTTATCGCAATAAATTTACACATTGTATCATGAGATTAACCTGTGCGAATTTGAGGAAATTTAGCTGAGGTAGCGAAATCTCTCAACCACTTGATATATTTAAAACAAATCAAATCTAATTATATATTTGCATGATACATTACATCAATTGTTAATAGTAGATTATGATACAAGGGCGCGAAGTTGGTAATTGTCGGCTCATGGTAGAAGCCGAGTATCATACGACGATTTTAAACACATTTACGAGGAAAAACACTCTTAAATTATAAATTTTTTAATATTTACACAATAATTAAAAGTTCTCAAGCGATATCAAAACATTTCTTCACATTACTTTTTGTTGGTACACTTTGAACACCATTCACATTTGGAAACGCCATTAGAGTAAAAGTGGGCTTGTGTGTTTGTTAATGCATTGCTAGGTATCTCCAAATACTTAATTAAGTAGTTCTTGATTCTGTTTTAAAGTTTCGTCCTTATTAAAATACCTTTGAAGATTTCAGTTATGTAGCTATAGTCAGCCTTCTTAGTCAGTTAACAGCATTAGATTTTCACCTGGATTAGTATCTATATTAGATATGTATGGCGGAGTCAAATTTAGGTATTCTTCCCTCAATTAAATCGACAACTACATCTACACTAATATTATAAAGAGGAAAGATTTGTATTTTTGTGTGTATGTTTCTATTGAATAAACCCAAAAACTACTGTGCCGATTTCAAAAATTCTTTCACCATTGGAAAGCTACATTCACCCTGAGTAACATAGGTTATATACCGCAGGCGGGAAGCTGCGGGAAACAGCTAGTTTGTTATAAATACAAAAACAAATAGATTTAAAAATGGCGCCACTTATAAAGTTAGAGCAGACCCTGATAGACAATTTTTTTTTAGCAATACGTTTTACGGCCATTGATATAAGTACTTTATAGCCCTTCTTAATTTTTCTACACAAATTAATATTTGTAGTCCAATACGGCTAATGTTCAGTAAAATTAAAATATAAATATGAAATTTAGTGTTGAAATTTAGTGCAAGCTAAAATAGTTTGTATTACTGCAAAAACAATGAATTGGTTTGAGACTTAAGAATTCTCTTGGCGTACATTTAAATAAAAATGTACCGTAACCATGGTAACCATTACTTTACAAGTACGTTATAAACAACGTGTTGTTTACAATTCCCACTATGGGCCTAATTACAAAATAATAATAGACACTTTATGAGCAAAATCAATAACAATCTACAATATTGTAAAAATAATAAAATAGAGTGTTGTAATATATTTATCGACCACACATGGTCCTTGTTAATGCCAAACAGATAGAAAAGTACTAAACTTAGATTATTAATAATTGGTCTCCGCGGCGCTACGACAAGATACAAAAAAAAATCAGTTTCCAGAATGCGGCAACTTATTAATACAGTGTGTGTAAAACAATGTGCAAAGAAAGACGCGTCGATTTTGGTGTGGCCAGCTACTTGACTGGTGTCCAACCAATGGGAAAATGTTTAATTGCTTGAAACGGATTATAAAATGTAGCTCAGAAAATCCTTTTAAATGAAATTAAAATAAAACTGGCCAAGTGTGAGTCGGCTCGCGTGGCGAGGATTCTGTACGATTTTTTATTTTTCTCCATTTGGACCTCCTAAACAAATTTAAAATTATCTCATAGGTTTACCTGTAATTTATGCATCGAAATTCTGGAATCCATAGTTTCGGAGATAAGGTAGGGAAAATGTTTTTATTTAATAATTCTAATATAGAATCACATAATTGCAACAAAAACTTTCATTTGATTTATTATTACAGAGTGCAGTATGTTAAACGTTACTTTTAATTTTCTATTTAGCTTGGAGCTAATTGATTACTGACCCCTTTTTAGTTGTAACCCGGGTTTATATACAAAAAAATAAATAGACATAGTAGTAGTAGTGTTGCCGGAAAATCGATTACACATTGAATAATAATCGTTTCTTTGATAATTAAAAATATAATATAAGGTATTGATAGTATCGATAATATATTTCTGTGAGTACATTTTTTTTTTCTGTATTAGTTGAATGGCGATGATTTGTGTAATGCCCGCTGTACACTCCCGCCGTCGCCGAGTTCCGGTAATATCTGTATAGCACCGGTACCTTAAATGCTTGGTATTTCAATCCAATAATCGATTATTTTCGATAAATTGTCACAAATCAATACTACAGATTAGAATCTATCGATACTATCGATACATAATCGATGCATAATCGATACATAATCAATACACAATCGATACATAATCAACCCATTTCAACCATCGATTAATTGCTTGGTATTGCAATGCATATCATTCACAATCGATTATTTTCGATTAATTGTCAAACTTCGATTAAATTGATTATATCAATACTATCGATACCCCAGATTATTTAAAAAACAAAATCGATTATCCGGCAACACTACCCTACGGGGTACCAACTACCCAAAGGCCACATTTAGAATGTTGGTGGTTGGTAAATAACAATATTCTCTAAAAACGGGCTAGTCTTATTTACCATATTGAATATTTCATAACAACAATTTTAATAATATTCAGTCAGATAGACATGATATTAAAAACTTTTGTTTTAAATGATATTCATTTGAGTAGCATTAATTGGCAGTTTTTATTTTAGACGCCATGTTGAAACTAAAACGAAACGGTAAATGTACCGCTCGTTCCAACATTATTATTTCATTAAAATTAAGCTAAAAATAATTAAGGATTGAATCTGATACCAATTAAAACATTCCTGGGTTAAGAAAGGTTGTATGATGTACTGTGACGGGAGGCATTGATTGAGTGCTAGGTCTCAAACATAATGTTGAGGGCAGATTGTGACACCAACTGAAATATTTTATACTTTTTCAAGATTACGATAAGTACTTATTAGCTCACAACACCGTTACCAATCTATTTTCTTAGCTTATGTATGCGGTGGCGGTTAAGGCTAACAAAAACTTTTCCTAGAATTATGTCCATAAAAATCAGGCAACCATAAAAATAATACCTCATCTTTAGGTAAGTTTCTTGAGGTACATGGCATTGCAAAAACAGAACCACAAAAGATACCAGTATCAGCAAATTAAAATAAATGTGTTTGTGTGAAGCTTAAATACTTCTGTAAAAAAAATTACAGTTAGTATTTTAGTACTGACGATTTTGTGCACCAACACTTTCGCAACTTAGGTATAATAATAATATTCATGTACTTTCTACAATTTGATGCAATAAAGAGTTATTTATCATTATTATTATCCCGTCTTAGGTACAAGAGCTACTCAACACCCACTTGCTACAACCAGATAAGTTTGTTGTGGCGACACTGTCGCACAGCAAGTAATTACTACACGACATAACAGGGGGCTTACCATAATGTCTTATAGCAGTATTATTTTAATATTACTCTTGAAATTCGTACCATGACACGTAAAAAACAATATTACTTTAAGCTTGCATTTCCTATCAGTTTTGATGACGTCACAGTAAATTGTTCATTCAATTTCGTACCATGAGCAGTATTTGACAGTTAGCAATGTTGTTTTTACGTCAAATTTAGCGATCTTGAAAAAGTTGGTCGGATGTGATGGAAACAAAACTTTTTTCATGTTGAGTGTGATTCTTTCAATGATCTTGTGTTACAAATAACAAGGTAAATTCTTACTTTGTGCAAAAAACCATTAGTGTGCGACTGAGTGTGTTGAATCTTTCATTATTATGTGTTAGATTTGTTTTGTTTTAGTTACGTGATGTTGTTTAAGTATACCTCGTCCGGCCATAAGTTCTGTTACAAATAAAAATGCATTTTTTATGAAGTAATGTAATATTACTAAAACTTATATGTACATATTTTTTAGTCTCAGCAAAAAATAAAAACAATATTCTGTTCAAAGTGGCCACCTTTAATCTGTCTGGCCATGAATCTATGGATTCACGCACTGTTGCCATGGGAAATTTCGCCATTGCTTGCTCCAGAGATTTTCTAAGAGACTCAATGTCGCCGTGTCGTTTAGTGCAAGCCGTTAGACAGAAACCTAAAAATAAAAACATCTTAATTATTTTAGTAACTTAATATAAAAATGTGGCAGTGGGCGGGGTACATAGCGCGGAGAACCGATGGCCGATGGGGCAGAAAGGTTCTCGAATGGCAACCACGTACCGGTAAGCGCAGCGTTGGACATCCACCGACCAGATGGTCAGATGACCTGAAAAAGGTCGCAGGTAAACGCTGGATGCAGACTGCTGCCAACCGATCATTTTGGAAATCATTGGGAGAGGCCTATGTCCAGCAGTGGACTGACTGCGGCTGAAATGATGATGATGAATGTAAAAAAATAATAATAGACATTTTACTATTTTTTCCACAAGACATGATAGGCTAGGCTAGCGACAATGCCGGCTCCTCTGTTACTGCTGGACCCTCGTTCAACAAAGGAAGGAGAAAAGTACGAGAACGCTGTCCCCATTCACAGTTCTCTCTCGAGAAAAACCTGTGAATCTGGACCCCGCATTTAGCTTACTTGGAATTAGCCAAAGCTATTATTATTATTTTTTTTAAATAATCTCAGTGCTAGACCTTTTGAGTGGCTGCGCGTGAACTGTCAGTTGTCTTTATAAAACGTAAAAAAATGTTCCGAATCTCATTTGCGTTTGTAATCATAACCCAAATTTCATTTTTTGTTTGTTGTAATTGAAATTTAATAATATAAATGTATTTTATATATTTTGAACACATAATCAACTTTAAAAACACATAATTCAATATATTAAATTTAAAATTCAATATTTCGTAACGAGAGTCAATCGGAACACTGCGTAAAAGTGATGCAGCTATACGAATTATATAGCGGAGTCTCGCTCTCACAATCGCCAGGGAATAGACAAATCATTCGTTCTTTCACAACTCTACGCAGGAATACAACAATCTTGTTTTAAAAGTTCATGGTACGATTTGGAACAATATTATTTGAAGCTTAAAACAAGATGGGCGAAAACCATCATGGTTTTGTTAAAGTTTATGGTAAGCCCCCTGATGGCGCTAAAAGCAAATAATCTCAAGTCCCATAGAAGAACCCAAATTTCTATGGAAGACTAAATCGCGCTATCGAAGTTTCGACGGATTGGAGCATATATACAACCTCCGACAGAACATCGTCGGAGCCGCGGTTCCCCAGGCATAACATCACGCCTGGCGGGAGATCTTTCCTTTGAGGCGGTCGAACATATCACCATCGCTCCAGCCGTACTCCAAAATGTTAATTATCCTATGTATGTATGTTAAAACAATAAAAATATACATACTTTGAACCTTTGTATTTTGGTTTTTATTTTCGGTGATTGACCAATTTTATTCCAAAACAAACCGCGTACTCGTAAAGGTCGCCTTTTGAGTTAAACATCAAAGTGATGATTTGTGGAGGCGCACGATTTTCTTGTTGATATTTCTGAATAGATAGGCCTTTGTTGAACGAGGATGTGGGCTTACGAGTAATCCATCATTGACATTCTAAATGGTAATACACGGTAATACCTCAGAGCATTTTAGTTTCATCTTTTGTAAACTAGCTTTAGAAAAGATCATGGAATTTCATCGAAGTAGATACTTACGTATTTAGATATTGTATGTATGCATTGTTATATATTGTTATAATTATGTACCTACTAATTAGCCATACAGATATTGTAATAAGGGCTAACATACAAATAAGACCGCTTTGGTGTGTAAAATTTTGATAATGTTATTATGATTTCAAAGACAAATTACCGGGATACTATATGAAAATTTGAAAATACTTTGTTAATTTTCCTTTTTAGAAAGATATGGCAGACTTATCTTGATGGTCTAATAAAATCATGCCATACTTCAGAAGGGACGTGAAAGTGTTATTAAGTACAAACGACATTACCAACTTCTGAAAATTGGCCTATTCATTCAGGTGATGGGAATATTGGTGAATAATAAACAATACTATTAAAGTTAGAAGTGCAACAGCGATGCAAATCGTGCAGTCGATCATACGTAATTCATGTTTGCCTGAACAAGAGCAATTTAAACTTTACCGTATCTCATTTTGTCCATGTTGAGCATTAAATAATTGTAGCACAAAATAACACTATTTTTAATAAATATATGCAACTAACTGTTTTCCGCAGCTTCGCCTGCGTCGAAAATGGGAGCCTATGTTTGACACCGGGTCTTCAACTATATTCATTTAGCCCTAAACAGACAGACAGACTTTCGCACTCATACTATAAATATGAAAGTATGGATCCCATACAATTTGCGTATTTAATTCTGGATTAGGTATCTGCTAGTCGACCATAAGGAGAAAGTATTTTAAGCAACTCTATCGTCAAATTCATAGACTTATTATGAATATGACAAAACTATGCTGATAGAGGGCAGGACGGCAATGCGCTCGTGACATCTCCAGTGTTGCAGGTGTTCATGTGCTACGGTAACCACTTACTATCTGGTGGGCCGTACGCCTGTTTGCCTACTTAGTTGTATAAAAAAAGCAGTCAGGACAAAAAAAAATCGTTATTTATCTAAATCGTAAGAAATTCTATAAAACTCTGCCAAATAAAGCGTGATATTCACGCTTTATTTGGCAGTCGTCGTGTAAAACTGTAACATCCAATCGATTTTACTGTGTAGGTACATATTTAACTACCTACATTGTAACTCCTACACCCGTAGCTCGTAGCATGTTTAATCGTAGCCGTTCGTAGTACAGCTACGAAAATGCTTTATGGCTTTCAAACTACGTCTTTTTTTATTAGGTAAGTAATTTTTTTTAAATCTGTTTTATAAAATGTTATATTTCTAAACTGAGTTAGAATTTCAAATCACAATTACGACTTCTTCTCACACATTTTTTTTATATTCATTTTCTTCAGTTAACTTTTTTAGCGTAAATATCCTGATGTTTTGTTCTAACATAACTTTTTCCCTACTATCTTTACCTACTAAGCAATAGAGCTGTGAAAAATATTGCGTCTTATTCTAGGCTTTAGATTGGATCAATAGGATACTTTCAACCCGTAGTTGTTCCCGTGGGAAGTCTTAGGCAAGCTAAGTTATAATAAACTGTGGCGAAAAAACCATTTACCCTTCCGGTCCATAACAGCGGTAACGGCTCCATAAAATATCAGAAAATATAACATTAAATTTAACCGTAGTTTGCCTGCTTGCAAAATGCTTATATCCTTGAACTAACGCATTCGTGTGACCTTTTGTATTTTTTCAGTGGAAAATCTCGTTGTTGTACGGCGATCGCTGAAACGTATTGCGACGTTTTTTTTTTTTTGTAAAAAAAAAAACTAAGTGAGCAAACACACAGCGACCTTTACATAATTTATTCTTACTTAAAGACATAATATGTAATTTGTCCAAAATTCATTGAGAAAGGAACGTTTATTTGAGGTTTCGATGCTCTTTGCCATAATTAAACGTATAATCTATACTATCTATACTATCTATACTAATATTATAAATGCGAAAGTCTGTCTGTCTGTTACGATTTCACGGCAAAACGAACGGATTTTGATGAAATTTGGTATGAATATAGTTGAAGACCCGGGGTCAAACATAGGCTACTTTTTGACGCAGGCGAAGCTGCGGGAAAAAGCTAGTAATTAATAATTAGAAAGTGTCATTACCGCTTTTATGTAAAAACAAAGTAATTCAAATTATATTCATTAAATGTTTTCTTACTTAATTTATACATTTTATAAACATTATCTATTTGAAAAACGAAAAACATCGAATTGTACTTTCCAGTGTCTTATAACATGGATATTAATTTTCTACTAAGTTGTTCATTTTGAATAATTTTAAAAAATATGAATTTTATTTAATAAATTACTGATTATTCGATTCCGCTATTGATTTTTTATGTACTTAGATGAAACAATATTTTCCATAAAACTATATGTTGGATAAACTTCAAATAATATGTCAAGGGTATTGTTCGTAAAGCGCCCCAAATCTCGGCTCTATTACAGCGATAGAACAAAGCAACTATCCAATCCCCGAAGGGCTTGAATACTCGAACCGCCTGAATTTACTTGTTACTTTATCAACGTCTACAACGATATTTCCACCTACTACACGAAGCGATTTTTATTTATTTTCCCTTACCTGTTGGAATCAGGGCCGTTCTAGTTTCTACTTCTAAAGGTTACCTTTTTTCTCCAATATCCTTCCAAACAAATTATTAATACATGTAATTAGTAGTTCTTATTATTGCTAATTTGTTCTTTTTTTATGCTTTAGGATTTAATTCACTCAAGTGAACATTCACCCGTAGGGTAATACAATACTGAGCTCCATATTCAAAACACCTATTTGTTCATTACAGAATTGATAAGTAATTAAATTCTTTTTCAACACTGTTGCTCATAAAGTGTCTTTTATTTAATTGTAATTAGGCCAATAATGGGGTTTGTAAACAACACGTTGTTTATATAATAATCACACTTGTAAAGTAATGGTTTTCATGGTAACGGTACACTTTTTAAAAATGTATGCTAATAGGGTTTTAAGTCTCAAACCAATTCATTGTTTTTGCAAAAATATAAACTATTTTAGCTTCCAAATGATAAATCAACACAAAATTTTATATTTATATTTATTTTACTGAACATTAGCTGTTTTGGACTACAAATATTATGTTGTGTAGAAAAATTAAGAAGGGCTAAAAAGGAAATTTTCATGGCCGTAAAATCCATTGCTAAAAAAAAAGACTATCAGGGTCTGCTCAGTCTGTATCAGGGGTGCCAAATCTTTTTGTTTTTGTCAAGTATTTAATTTACTATTAATAACAAATGTCGATTTAATTTAGGGAAGAATATCTAAATTATATAATAAGAATATCTTGACTCCGTCAGATATACAATCCAGGCGAAAATGAATGTTGATAACTGACTATAGCTACTTAACTTAAACTTCAATTCAAAGGAAGAAAGAAGGACTAAGCGTGGACAAAGCTTTAAAACAAAATCAAGAACTACTTACATATGTATTTTTTAAAGATATCTATCAATGGATTAACAAGCCCAATTTTACTCTAATGCTGTATCTAATTGTGAAAAGTGTTCAAAGCGTACCAACAAAAGTTAATGTGAAGAAATGTTTTGATATCGCTTGAGAACTTTTATTTATTGTGTAAATAATAAAAAGTTAATAATTTAAGTATGTTTCTCCTCGTAAATGTGTTAAATCGTCGTATGACAACTCGTGAGCAAAATTGCTCATATACTCGGCTACGGCTACTATAGCCGCCTCGTATATAATGACCAACTTCGCACCCTTGTATCATAATCTACTATCATTTAAAACGATTTGTTACTTCTGGACAAGAGAATTAACACGAAATTATTCATTTTCTGTTCAGTTCGGTTCAGTTTCTGAAATTTGATAAACATTTCTAATAATTTCCAATTGTTCCGTGCTGAAAGGAACCTTTGACAGAGGTAACTAATTCATGCCATGCAAATTGTGACGAAGCGGTGGATAGGCGGATGAATACAGCTTTCAATTGGTTTCTGCATTATACATTACACAATCTATCCTTTGATGTGGAACCTAGCTGAGTACATCAACATTTACACCGCTTCTGAAAGGACCGAGATGAATTTTGGATCTGATGTATATTTAATTATCTGTTTTCAAACCCAGCATCGGCATGGTTGATATTCAATTCAGATATCTGCACAATCGATTGATTGTGATGTTAAATGGCTGAATACAACCAAATTTACAATATTATTGAATGGTGATGACAATAATTAAAACTTATTACATTAATATGTACAAAAGCTTCCTCTTTAAGAAATTAATTTGTTGACATGTTTTTCGTGTATACGAATTTATGAGAATACTGATTGTATAATAGGCTACTTGACTGTATTCATACATGGTTAATAAACAAAATAAACACTAAAAAGTAACCGATTCTGAAAACAATAACAAAATTGGTTGTTAATAAGGCAGTAATTCGATTTTAAAGTTTTCTCTAAAAGTGGGAGCGTGGTGGGGACGTCTTGCTATCTCTTTTGTACGCACGAAACCGAGTGGCAGTGACGTCACAGCTCACACAGTGCATCCTTTTTTTGTTTTTTGACAGTTTCCCCTTCCACCGAATTTCAAAGGCTTATAACTTATTTATTTTTGAACGGATTACAAAAATTCTTTCATAATTCTGTTTCTGGAAATAAAAATATTGATATAAAAGAAAAATAAAAATTAGTAGAATACCCAATTACAGTGTAGGTACACCTACAACTTACGCTAACCTTCTTTTGTTTCGTTCTATTTATAATGTTCGACCTGGACTCTAGCGAAAACTTTTGGAAGTGCGTATTCACCTGTGGGTCAAATGTGATAATTAGGTACCTTTATACTATTAACAAAATTCAGGACAGACAATTCGGATAACAGTAAAACACTTTATTTCTGTACTAAAGTTCCATATAATGTTCTGCACTGACACTTTTTACTTAAGAACACTATTACAGATATTCACAAACGTCCACACAACCTAGTACTTCGAGAGCACCAACTGGAATGAATGTTCGTTTTGCCCGGAGTCGGTTACCTGCCTCAATTACCTCTAACATCTACCAAAATTCCCCACTAATATTTCTGCAAACGAAACTCCAATTTCAAATTTTTAACCGACTTCAAGTCGATAACAATACTTATAATTAGATAATATTTCTATTAATACTTTATTCCTCATGTAGTGTTATACAAATAATTTAATAAAATTTACTCACGCTTACACTAATAATTGAATAATATTTCTATTTAACATTACTCCTCATCTATTGTAATACAAATAATTTAATATATATAATAATGCTTACAATACATTGTGTGAATTTTTACATTTATTGGGTATTCTACTCAATTTATTTTTATCATACCAGAAACTGAAAACAGAAAGATTTTTCAAATCCGTTCATAAATATATAAGTTATAAGCCTGTGAAATTCGGAGGAAGGGGTCAAACAAAAAACAAGAAAAGGATGCACTGTATGTGCAGTTACGTCACTGCCACTTGGTTTCATGCGTACAAAAGAGATAGCAAGACGTCCCCACCACGCTTACACTTTTCTTCTTGAGAGAACCAATTTTGTTGTTGTTTTCGGAATCGGTTACTTTTTAGTATACATACTCGTATTGTTTCGTATGCAAACATTGCCCAAGTATGAATACAGTCAAATAGCCTTTTGTTAAATTCATATGTTTTTAATAATAAACTACCTTAGGCGGCTTCGCAAGGATGTTCTCTCAAATTAGTGATTTTTTATTAAATAATCAAAATATCATATTTCACCAATTTATAAAAAAATAACATAAAAGGTCATTTATTTAATTAATTTTTGGAAGTTATCATTATCAAAACAATGTTTGTTTCAATGTATTACAAAGAGCCAATTAAAAGTCTTCACAGATTACATAGCAAATTCAATTGCTTAATAAATATAGTATTTCGCTTTAAATTTCAAAGCAATCAAATATTTATTTAAAAACGACAAAGCTATTCCAATTAACTTGGAATAAACAGTGACACCAGCTTGTTTGTGCTGAAATACAACTTCCAGGATCCCAGTGATTACACACAGTCGTAAAATAAAGAGACTACAGAATAGATAAAATACAAATTCACATCTCTTCTTCATATATTTTGCACTTTCCTCTTCGTCGTCGTTTTGTCGCCTTGACAAAGGACTTAGTGAGGTATTTGTTTTCAGTTTGAAAAAAATTGCTACATTAAAATGTACTGTTTGTTTGACCATTCTTTTTCAACATCTTTTGAATAATATACCTAATAATAAGTTCCCGTGGAAATTTTGTATGCAGTGATTTCAAAAGTTCTTTGATAGAATGATGTTTATAATAAATAAATATATATAATAAATTTATAACTGTCTGATATAGTTGCCCAAGCATTTCAGAAACCTCTGGGAATAGTTACGATTTTTCTTTTACAAGTTATTCTTCTGTACACTTTCTGTTTTGTTTATGGAATTAATTAGAGGTACCAGGAGACACTTGTTCTAATTATCAGACAGTTGGAATACGCAAATCGCTAGGATACAATTAAGTCCTGTGCCGTATGCCAGTCACGTAGTCGAGTTGAATTTTTACATTTCAATAGGCTCCCTTTTTGTGGCTTTGGATATTACAAATTAAATTCTGATAAAGATATATTCTTTCATTATTTTTATTATCGAGTGAGTTATCAGATCGCCTCTATATACCCTGGTGTCTGACCTCTAACGTGGTGGTGAGTATGTTCATATATAAACTAACTATCGCTTTCGTACTAAGTTAGATTTTAGCTAATTGCATTTAGAAAGCTATAATGACAATCTTCATCTTCATCGGTCCTTCATTGCTGAGGATCATAACCACATATGAGTTTCCAAGCTATGCGATCCTCCGAATTATCGACCGCTCTTTAGAAGCTGCCATCTGACAAAATTACAATAAATATAAATATTTTCTTTGAATGTATTTAGACAATTCATTATGTGTCTGGGCATATCAAAAAGGCAAGGAAGGTAAGAACATACCAAAGGAACCGGAAAGAAGTAAGAAGCCCTCGGCTACGTGATGGTTCAGTAAAAATAAAGACGTGAAGAACCATTTAGTGACAACAAGGATAGGCAATCCTAGCGCCGCGATCTAGGTCACAAACTCTGAGAGACTGAGAAGGTGTCAGGAGCAAAAGGTCAAGTACCTGGGGGAAGTGAAAGAAAATAAAAAACAAAACACTGAAAAACATTTCGTTTGATCATCCGATAATTTCAAACGTCACTTGCATAGCATCCATTCAGGATCGCTGCAACCGAAATGCAATCACGAAACGCAGTGTTCGGTTGTCACTGCCGCGGCGTGAATTGTGAACATCCACTCAAAGTATTTGATATTTCAACTTGACACGGTTTGTAAATATCAATGCAAGCACTATTTGCGATCGTACATTTTTGTTGAACAGCTATTTTTTTTATCAAGGTATTTCGGAATTGTTTAATTAAACAGTTGGAAATAACTGAAGCGATTTATTTTTAATTTGTCGTCGTTGATAATGATGATGTCTTGTCTTCGTTAACGCCTTTATATACATCTATTTCAATTCAGTTCATAAAATCAGTCAAAACCCTTAAAGCTGAGCTGGCAGAATAAGTGAATTACAGCGAGCTCAATATTTAAGCCCCACATTTCATAAATCAGTCCAAAGTGCCACTAAAAGACCCTATTGTTCTTGCTGACTCTACTTCCAAAAGTCGTTAACTGGACCATAAACGGAACCCACTGATAATTAGGTACCTACATATCTTTTTTCAGTTACGAAGCATAAGGTTACAAGTAAAAGTCATGGTTTATTATGGCGTGGTATTAATTATGTGGGGCTGTATCGACCGACCTCCTTTGTCCGTTAATGGCCAAAATATCTGGCAACACAATATTGCGGCTCGGCATTGATGTGGAGTAAATATCAGGGTATTATATTATGTTTTAGGTTTTTCATCTTGGAAAGTATTTCCACATGTTTGATAATGGTCTACATGTTATGGTAAATCATTAACGAAGAAATTTCCGGCGGTTAAATGAATACTTTTGTTCATATCAATAAATTACAGAGAGAAAAACACCCAATGGTTGAGAGCATTCTCTACCAGTGTAGAGAATGCTCTTAGCATTAAGTCTGCCAATTGATAAAAGTTTATGTGTACTTTGTGGAACAATAAAGTTTTAATAAATAAATAAATAAAAACAATGTAATTGATGGGTAAGTACTGAAGCAAAAGTGTCTCGTTTATTTTATCTTATCGTTACAGTTAGTCAAGAATGCTAATTGTTTTTAATATTACGACCTATATTATGAACAAACGAATACACGTTTACTTAATTTTTTACTAAATTAAATAGAAGAACATAACACATTTTCTTCTCTATTTACAAAACAACAAACCTAAAGCCTTCACGACCATTTTCTATCGATTATTCTCTTTTACTTGAGTTATTCAACCATTTATTCAGCTTCCAACGACACGAGCGCCCAGAAATATGTAGCAATAACACTAGGTCATCACATTAAGGCGGTATTTTCAAGATTTTGCTCCCGAGCTGCTTCGTCGTCATGGCAACGCTTCCACAGGGAAATTGCTGCTCACCGAGATTCATAAATCAAGTTTCAGGTAAAATTTAATATCATTGCACAACTCTCGCCTTTAGTTGACATTGTGCTTTTAAATATGACAACAATATGGTGGTATTTATTTGCACAAAACAGTCTTAATTTACCATCGTTAATTCAGAGCGGGAAAATACTCAGTTTGAGTTTTAAATGTTTATCTTTCGTACTTTATAGATGACAGTACACACACCCCGGATTTAATCTATAAGAAGTGATAATTTCAGCTTTCAAAATATTAAAAGATATAGATTTGTTATTAGTACTTACTATCCTTAATTTTGCTATACAAGACTGCATATTAATGATTTGTTGAATGTACGGATGCTGCACTTGAATAGTCAAATAATTATTTTAACAATATTCAATCGTTGCATTAATTTGAAATGAGTTTTGTAGAAACAATAATCTGAACCTTACATAATCTGCGAATACACCATGTGATATTCTTATATAGGAAGACGATCTTAAAGAGGTTGAAATCTTGAAAACGGCTAGAGTAGTCTGTAGTGCTGCTAAGAGCTCCGTGTACAGTAAGTTGTACGACTCAGACGTTTGCAAACGAAAGTGCTTTACTACATGCAGACTTACCTAAACCATGCTTTGAACTACACACTGCTTGTCCTCGTTATATCGATTTTTTATTATAATTTATTATATAAAGAATTTATTATAGTAACACCACGCTGAGAACGATAATCCTACCCTTACACTTGTAAGTAAACATACATCACACCCCGTGGTCACAACGTATGTTTATGTATCACACACAAACACACATGTTTAGATTTGGATGCATTTACGCGAATCTGAAATTCAAACATTCATATCGTTGAATGAATGAATGAACTGAGATATCAAATGATTAGAAAAAAGATGCAAGAAATTCTCATTAACACCTCGTTGATAACAATAATCTAAATGACATTGCTAAGTTGTTATAAAGCCCATGGACGGCTGCAATTGCTGAGTGTCGGAAGTATTTCCAAGTAAAAATAATTAAAATTAAAAATAAATTCGGTCTATACTTTTCAGCCGTATGTACTGAGGACAAGTATCAACAATCAAACAACGAGTCCGGAGAGCCACGTGTGGTGCCGGCGCGTTTAAAGTAGACAAGTAAGTACACAATTCACTTATTCAACTCTACATTAGTGTAAAATACATAAGTTAAAATTATGTACCTAGCAATAACAATATTAAACCCTTGTGAAAACTAAATCTAATTGTTTTCAACTTACTGTGTATACTTCATCTTGTTAAATAATAAATATTTTTTTAAATTTATAACTCAGTATTGACTGAACAAGATCGGCTGAAATTTTGCGTATGATTTGAATATAAATATGACTGAGAATAACGTCACTAAAACACAAAATACACGGCAGCAGCTTCGGCCTAAAATCTAGTCTTATACAATATTACAATTCATAATGTCGCCAAAAAATATGTATACCATATACAATAGAGCCTATTGAATAGACATTTTATTGAAATCTTTCTTTTTTCAAAAAGAGAAAGTGTATACGGACGTTTCCAGGAAAGGACAGATGTGAATAAAATCTACTTTTGTCTCAAATAAACAGCTAAAGGGAAGACCGAAAAAGCTTTATTTTGGCGATTCGGCAAATGACTTTGATAAATTAACTAAAGGTTTATTCCCTAAACTAGATTAGGTTTTTAAATTACAAATCAAGAGACATCTTGAATCAAATAAATCATAACAATATAAGCATCTCAATTATGAAATATAAAATCATATCAGACACCTTTATTTATTACTAGCTGTTTCCCGCAGCTCCGCCTGCGTCTAAAAGTAGACTATGTTTGACCCCGGGTCTTCAACTATATTCATACCAAATTCATCACAATCCGTTCAGCGGTTTGGCCTTGAAAGCCTAACAGACAGACAGATAGAAGACAGACAGAATATTAGTATGGATATTTTATTTTCTTATTATCTGTAATTCTATACCTATTAATCCCTCCGTGAAATCGATAGGTAGGCAAAAAATCATGTATTAATAATATATTATAAAAATAGGTAATGAAATTTATACCATTAAACGCATAAATTTTTTAGTTTAATTTAATAACATTAGTCTTATAATTAAGAAAAGTTACCTATAGGTAAATATTTTAAATTCAAAATACTAACTTTACCTGACAGTTATTTGTACTTCACAACTAAGAAAACTAACAATGATGCAATTACAACGCCGCATTGTGAGAAGGTCGTAATAATTCTTGCAATCCGTATTTACAGCGCTTTAATATCCGCCATAACTTCCACACAACTCTGTTTCATACAGCTCAAATAAAATAATGGAGTAAGTTTAAGAAGGGGCGTGTTTAATTAATCAACAATTTCATACCCTCTGGATACGTCAAACAAGTTCAAACGGCGCGAACTTTTAATTACCCTTTAACTAAGATTATTTTCTTTAGCCGTTTCGGTCTTAGCCTCAAATTTATCCGATTCGTCTTTTGAACTAATTTAATTTAAAGACGGGAACTTTTCGCGACAACCCTGATGTGACGGAATTTGTGTCGATCGAGGGAACTTCTTAATTAGCGTCGGTCCATAGCGAAAGGGTCGCACCGCACGTGACGCCTACATTAATCTCACCAGACATTTTCAATTCGAAAGCGATTGTAAATCAATAGGTACTTGCCTTCGTTTTATGTGTGTGTTCTAATGTAGGTCTAGATAGATTCCGCGTCAGTCAGTCGTACCGATGATACCGTTTACTAGTAAATCCTCCACTGCGTCGTCAAGCAAGTATTCCATTTTTATAAAAACTAGGAAATTTTATGGAGAGCCAAAAAACATGTGACGGAACTTGAATTTACAATTTGGATTCTGTCACCCAAGATAGAAGAGATATTGACTTAACCTTGCGGTTCCTTTGGCCTCATTGAACAGTGCTTGGCAGCCATACAGGACAAGACTCATTTAATGAAGAGTGCTCGGTTCTCACTCAAGCAAATTACTGCACTGACACCCATATTCTTAAACCTTGAGTGAAGGTTTAAGAATATGAGTGTCAGTGCAACTCGAGTCAACCTTACTTCACCTCATTGGTATGATTAGTTGTCACAAGCTTCCTTGACTTGAGATGATTTCTCATTGGAGGTGATTTGATTTATTGGAATTTAACAACTGCTGTTATTGGAAAATGGAATGTAGTTAAAGAAATGTTTTAACTTTTGTTACGCAACAATTTTTAGTTGTTTGTATAAAATATAGCATAAATCGAACATACCTTTTTTCGAAAGTGTTCGTGTCTCTGCAAGGAAAAGTTTGTAAATGGAAACAAATGATTTATCACTACACTTTTGTAACGTGAAGCAGAAATCGAACGTAGTTCAGTTAAAAACTTTAATATTAAAAAACTTTTTGCCCCTTTCTTGCAACGGGTGTTACTTTTCTGCAATGTACAATTTTTCAATCTAAGTTTGTATTTGGAACAACATGCCCAAAATAAATATTGTTTCGTTTAGTTTCACGAATAGAAAGGCTTCGCTTGTCAATTGTTCAACGTAACCAATGTACAGATTAGATGAAAAATTTAACTATTTAACTAACTGACTAATTTATCTAGCCCAAATAATCATCTTCGTATCAAAGCTGGAACTTTCAAATAAATCAATTTCACCATGATATAAGTAAAATGTAGCCGTAATTGTATATATGTAAATTCGAGTTCTATCCCTAGGTCTAGCCCATCTCTTTAACATTAAAATATTTTCAGTAAGTAGTAATAGGCGTAAAGTACGACTATTATCATAAATATACTTTTCAAAAAAAAAAAAAACAAAATTCAAAATAATTTTTTCGCATAAAATAGGGTAAGCATGAGACCTTAATAAGGATAAACAAGTACAGCCTATTTTGCTATTTTAAAACTGTACGCAGAAATATTTTTGCATTTAAATGATTAGTAAATGATTTAAGTTAGGTAGGACCACGCTAGAACTTTTAAATAGATAGTATTATCAAAGGTTACAACATAATTCTTATAATAAAACTTCTGATGAATAAGGTACAGACTTGATGTGCTCCAAAATTCTGCTGAATCAAGCCAAGAAATTACGTGTCATACAAGCCTTATAATAATAACGATGAATGATGATTAATGCATCTGTGTCCTACTGAGAATGTAATAAACGGAGCATATTAAAATATGCTTTTAGTGTTATACTTACTCAAAGAGTGTTATGACTATGACATTATATAATGCTTGTAGCTGAGGGTTTTACACTACTGCGGCGAATCCAAAAGAGTGGTATCTGTTTGACCTGCGTATATGTATGATGACCCTTTATTCCCTCGTAGCCAAGAAAGCTAACCTGATTTTGATATGTCGTTAGTTTCGTCTTTATTGCGCGAGTATCAGTGGGCGTATTAAAGTATTTAAAAACCAATTATAAGGTTTACAAACACGATTAAAAAATGGGAACACATCACTCTATCGCAATTTACTTCAACGATTTTCATTTCCCATAAAACTATTCGCAGATATTTTAATACAATATTTAACAAATCCTAAAATCTGTTTACACCAAAATTTCATTAACACGATTATTCATTACTTTCAAACACAGTCTATCGTTATTTGTTTTCAAATTTTATGTATTTTATCTAAATAATGAAACATCAAAGTTTTGTTACCCATAATTTTGTTTCCATGTAAGTTTCAGTTCGCAAAATATTTGAAACATAAATGTTTACGTTATAGAGTTAATGGACACCTATATGGAAATATCTGGTATTTTATTGATCAATAGATACTAATAATTATGGGTAACCCATTATTATTAGTATTGATTATAAATGGATTACAGTGCTTGCTGCATGCTTGTACGAGTATGCTTGCTGCATGCTGAATACCTCTGCATGTTGCTTGCTTAAATAAAAAGATAATAATTCATAATAATAGAATAAAACAGAGTGTGTTACATATTGAAACATGTTTTTATAAATGGTTTTATCGATATCTTAATAAGTGTATGAAATGTAAGTTCGATATATCGTTTTTCTAGCAATAGTAACAATTTTAAAACTTTTTTTATAACAAATGTTGTTCGATAATATGATACTGCGATGATATTCGATGTGATAAGACATAAATATGTTTAAAAACGTGAACTAGTATTCTGGGAAATGAAAATCGATGTCAAAAATAAACATTATTTTAATAGACATCCTTCAAAAATACATATAAAACTTATGTGTAGGTACCTACACATGTTTGAAAGCGTTAGTTTTTGCTAAAAATAGCTTGATCTCGTAAGTTTTCTCCAAAAAACGATATCCCAAATTATTATAGGTTCTGGATTGTGCATCCCGTAGCTCTAAAATATTTTTATATTCCGATCATCATTCCCGCATAAATAATGCAACCGCTGTGATTGTTAGTTACTTTAGATGGGCCATTGATGTAGTTTATTTTCTTTTGCCGACCATCGCCTTAATATTCTATGGGCGAAGTTTGGCCCCGCACATTTATTAATGTCGTATGCGTGACTCTTCCGACGAGGTATAATCTTAGCAGCGAGCGGATTGCCAAGTCAATCCATCAAATACGACCTGGTGTGTAATTTCTGTTTCACGTTACTGTCCTTTTCCTATCGTGTCGGTTATGCTGGATCCTAAAGTAAGTCTTTTAGTATTTCATATGCGACATTAAGTAATTGCATAAGTCTTACCCGTACTGCAGAGAAAACTGAAATAAAATACTAATCTAGAAACTATTCAATTTCCAATACTCAATTTCGTTATTGCACGAACAGAAGTTAAGGCACTTAACTATTAATTTTACTTAGAAAACTCGCTCTGTTCAGCTTTTATATAAACGATATTACTTATATCTACTTTGTGTTTTTTTCCTCGTTTTCTATTTAAACCCACTCTTATCTGAACTGCGTTTCTGTTATGTAGGTTTCTCGAACTACTTATCAGAGACGGTATTTTTCATTATCAAGATTTCTAAGTTTAAGTTGACTGACTTTCTGAAGTTGTTACTACCACATCCTCCTAACACTGACAATACCGGATGTGGTGTGGCAACGAGAGACTGGTATGCACTGACCAAGACATTCTTAACTAATCTATATAAACGTTTAGACATTACAATAAATCCAGTTATCCAAAGGACATCTCCTGTCATTCATACAATCCACCAATCAGCCAAGAATACATACCAGAAATTAAAAAACTAATTAGAAACAGTTAACACTAAGTAGATTATCAGGGCAACCCATACCCATCATGCAGGTAATAGAAAACGAAATTGAGCGATGAAATTATCGGCTGAAGGCTCTGCAGCGGCTACGATGAGGCTAACTCAATGCCGCAGGCAAAATATCGAGGAACCTATTAAAATAAAGTTACATACTACTCTAAGTTAGCAAATTTTACGGAGACAGTTTAGGTTTTCGGCTGATAGTAATAAGTACATATTGACTTGATATGCATCTTCTTGTCAAGTGAAAATGGCAAAATGATAGTGATAGAGGTACAGCCGGTACCTAATAGGTTGTATGTAACCATTCTGTAGTAGAAAGCCATGTACTGTATAATCTACAAAGTCATCAATATCATCCCAGCATTTTCCCGATTGCAATAAAATATTTCCGAATCCAGGTTTTTTCACAAGTACAATCAAGTTGATAAATGAATCTCTTCTTCTGTCCTTGGAAGACTGTTTTAAAATAAGTACAATTAATCATAAATGTTAAAATAAGAATATACAAGAATATATCTATAAGTAGGCATTACTGGTCGACCACATAGGGTAAAAGGTAAATGTCGACATGTTAAGAAGACGATACAAGTTTCAAATATGAAAATGAAACCAACACACTTCATAACATACGTTAATAAACCTAGGAATACATAGATAGGTATTGTGTACGACTGTGCATACTTATCTTACATTGTCTCCTAAATTTTAATTAAGATTACAAAACTAGATAGTAATGCATTATGCGTGCCAGATCCGAATACTAATTAATAAGATACAACGATACGATATACTGGGATTGTCTGAATTAGAACCAACTAGGTGAGTAGGTACCTATACCTATACAAAGTTGCCGAATGATATACTTTATCTTTATAGTAGCTTCAAACAAAACAAATTCTGCTAACTACTTAAATCTCTGTAGCAAGAATATTACTATCTAAACCAATGAGTATGAAAAACAACCAAAATCAAATCAATGCGTTCTATTCCATCTACCGGTTTTAGGGCTACGATAATAAATATAGTAAGCTATCGAACTGTTTTGCACTGTTTTTACGACAATTCTGTTCTAGACTAGGGGACTTGCTTGCATGCATCAACATAAATATGTACAATACATCCATCATGGTTCAGAGTTTCAAAAGCTGCGCATTAACTGAGTCGAAATCGTACTGAGGGGCGTACAGAGAGTCAAAATTCGTGGTGTTATGTGAATTTCTGAATTATTTCATGCACTAAATGGATGTACGATGCATCAATATCTGACTTTTCGTACGATACAGTTCCTGGCGCAGTGAACGCCACCTATCGACAGAGAAATTTGTATTTGAAACAATAAAGTCCTGGTCCAAAGCCTAACTAGTACTAGAATAATTAGATGATTGCATCTGCATTCCCCTCCTCACGTGACAAAGCATTAATTTTCGCTCCTAGCTAATCCTAAGTGCGCTAATGAGTTACGGTTGTACTTACACGTACGTGCATGTACAGTCAGCTTCAAAAGTACATTCATAATTTTTAGACGATAATGTACTACAGTTTATGCATGCACGTTTGAGGCTGACCGTACGTACAGTTGAATGTTTGAATAGAAATATTTCAAACTCCTAATTAAACTGAGGAATCAGTATCAGTGGACATACATCAAGATATTACTGGTAGATATGTACTCCGCACAGAATTTAAAAAATACAAAACAATACAATGCAATACAATGCAATCTGAGGGGTGGAACAGACAAAAATAGTGGTTAAAAATACAAAATTGTCAATTATATATGTCACCGGAAAATAACAAGAATCTTAAGTTGATCAATTTACGAGTTAGATAATCAACTTTCGGAAAATAATAAACTGCAGTTGAAATGTATTAACATATTCAACGCATGTATTTCAGTAAATTGATTAATTTACGGCGTTAAATGATTCGACGATTTGTAGGAAATATGAATTAAATTTAGGGCTTTTGATCCAATGGACAATTTCTAGAAAATATCAAAAAATCTATCTATGTTTAATTTTACTAGTAATAAATAACTGAGCTCTGTATATTTTGTTTTATATTTTCCCTCATATTAATTATTAGCTGTGCCCGCGACATCGTCCGCGTAACGTTCGATCACATACCTACTTTCCTTAATTATTATCCGTCATTGTAGTTTTGCACAAAATCTTTGATGCTATTAATATTTAAAAAAGGTTCAGGAGGTCGCTATGTAAAATATTACGACGGAATACTGTTTGACATGAAAAAAAGCCAAACAATCTTGATTTGTATATGAACATTATCCACCCATAAACTCTTTCCAGACCTATACAATTCGCGAGGTCTAAGCTAAGCTTTGCATTTGCGTGAGTGCACCTAGATAGTGTAGGTGTGATGTCGGCCTAAGGCACAGCACGTCCATTGCTTGGTTTAAACCGGTTTATACTGCTTTTTGGCAATCGGCCTGAGGCGCGGTTCGTCCCTCGCGCGACGCTACTCCGCCGCGCACCTTTCATACTTCACCTCTTGTACTGGTAGCAGCGTGACATATTTAATCTTTAAAAAAAACGTGTCAATGAATATGGATACCATTATGAGATTAGCGAAAGAAAATGTTGACACTATCACTGTACAAGAATGGAAAAATGTATGTGACCACGCAATAAAAGAAGAAAACAAGTTTCATGGTCACGACGCCGTTATTGATGATATAATGGAACGATTCATTATCAACACAAACGATACATCAGACGAGAATGAAAATGAAGACGAGAGTGATAATGAAAATGATGAAGATGCAATGTCAGGTGTAGAAGAATTGTTATAATTTTTTTATATTAGAATTTTATTAATAACTAGCTTTTACCTGCGGCTTCGCCCACGTAGACTACACAAATTAGATTGTTTTTTTTTTTTTTTAACTGGTTTTGCAATTATTTAAAATCCAATAAATGAATTATTATTTTTTACTAACCACTAATTCAAAAATGTCATGTGTCTCGCATACAAACTACCAACCCCTATTTCACCCCCTTAGGGGTGGAATTTCCAAAATCCTTTCTTAGCGGACGTCTCCTAGTCACAATCTACCTTCCTGCTAAATTCATCTTCATTGGCTAAGTAGTTTTCGAGATTTCGTGATGAGTGAGTGAGTGATTTTCGCTTTTATACATATAGATAGATTATATGTAGATTGATCTCTGACTTCTCAGACACACTTACATATGAACACATACTCATCAGTCATACATATCATAGGTGGCCTTTATTTAATTATATTTTATTTTTAAACCTCTCCTCTCCTACTTATGTACCTACCTAAAACATAATAAAATTTATTTTTAAAAGTTTTTTGTCAGACTCTACTTTTGGTGATCACTCACACAAATGCAAAGCTCAGCTTTGACTGTACAATGATGAAATGATTCGGATGTGAAAGTTCATTGACAACCACCAGTTGGTAGCAGGAATGCTAATCTTGAAATATACCTATTTTTGAGATGTATTTATTTGAGTCACCGGCCTTCGACTACCATAATATGGTGAGTCATACTTCTCAAAATAGATATATTTCAAGGCGTTTCCGAAAAAAATTCTGACACCAAGGTGTGCAGGATCGATTGACCATTTAAACCACTCGATAAGAATGACTAAAAAGTTATAATAAAAAACCCACGTCAGAGGCCGGAAGGCGTTTCCGAAAAAAATCTGGCACCAGAGTGTGCAGGGTCGATTGACCATGTAAGCCACTCGATAAGAATGACTGAAGAATCATCCCACGTCAGAGGCCAAAAGGCGTCTCCGAAAAAATCGGACACCAGGTGTGCATGGTCGAATGACCATGTAAACCAACTTGATAAGAATGACTGAAAAGTCATAATAAAGGACCCATGTCAGAGGCCGAAAGGCGTTTCCGAAAAAATTCTGACACCAGGGTGTACAGGGTCGATTGACCATGTAACCCGTAAAAGCAAGAAAGCGGGCCCTGGGCTCCGAGGCAAACAGCTAAGGATGCAACCGGAAAAGCACTAGGATGAAGAAGAAGAAGATAGATCATCATTTACAGATATAAATTTCATTTTTTTCAACTAGGTATAAATTGATAATGATATTGGGAAGATAAGATAATATGTTATATAGTGTTATTTATTGGAGCATGAAAAATAAGCAACCCGTCTGAACTGCTTAATGGAACCTGACGAAAACTTTCCACTATACAACTTGGTAAAAGTTCCTGCAGATACGCAACCACTTCAAAAACATTCATGATAACTTCGGAATACACTACGGAGCTACATCTTTCAAACTATTACCATAAAATGAACACTTTCACGAGTTGTATTCAAGTAAACACTTATTTTGAAAAGTTGACCAAAGCATTATACCATGATGTCTTTTTAAGGCTGTCTTCAAGTAATTTTAAATTGAAATAAACTTTTAATCCTTTTCAGGCTTTCAGGGTTCGTACACGCAGCCTGAAGTCGAGGGTATTAGCACAAAACGGGACGCCAGTTACACTCGACTGTCTGTCATGTCCACCTACCAGCCGGCTGTATCTCTAAAATTCTAACACCTACTTGACATTTTTACAGATTACTGTAACAGTAGGTACTTATATCTGTTGCCGCTAATTCCAGAAAACAAATAATAAAAGTTACATATACTTAAATCAAACTCTAATCAGACAAGGTTTTTAAACACATTTCAGTAAATTATAATATGTATAAATATTAAAAAATAATATGTAAAATTTACTCAAAGTCTGAAATTAAACTTTAAAAATATTTTGTAGCTTCATTATAATAATTCACACGTATTTACGCTATAAACCAAAGTATGTGCAGAAGTGGTAAAGCGTACTAAAATTTTAAAGGAGCGTTTGCAAACTTTCTTCTAGATTACGTGAAGCTCCCAGACTAAGTCCTTGCCGTTAAAACTCTTAACTGCTCTCCATATTCTCGGGCCTGCCCTTCCGCCGTTTAAATCTCCATCAACGGAATATGATCGCCGCTCCGTTTTATGCATATTTTAAGATCCGTCCTCCGTGCTTACAAACCGCTCGTAATTAGCTATCATTATTATACAAAGTGTTACTTCCCCTGAGTTCATTTCCATAAGGTACCTAGCCATGTATTTATCATTTTAATTATGTTTTCGTTGAACGAAAACATAACTGAATATTATGTGCAAACAATATAAAGAGAATCTCATGTAGAGACAACATCCCGTATACTTTTTATAATCAATGTCTGCTCGCTTGATTCAGTTAGGTTAGTTTGATGATTACAATGACGATTTATTGGTAACAAAAAATATTTCGTACGATATAGTTTCAATGAGCAACTGAAAAGCAAACGATATTTATCTACATATCAATGTGAAATCCAGAGCTACAAGACGCCCAGTAAGATGGAGATGGCCCATAAATTCCCTATTTATACAGAATAATTAATGGTTGCTCTGTGGAATTAACGAAGTTCTCCGAAAACAATTTATCAGAGTGAGGACGACGACGAGTGGAAGAGACGAGTTTTCTGGCTATTTCTTGGCCAAGATAGAGGTCTATTGTGGCGGACCGCCGCCGGCGCACCCTAATTGATACCAATTACCCGCCATCTCGCAAATCTCAATGAATCCATCTTAGATCTCAAAGCATTTACATCCACTTTGCTTCCTCATTTAAGTATTCATCTACTGTCTGTAACATTTTTGTTCAGCAAAAATGTAACAGACAGTAAAACTTAAATTGTTATAAACTATTGCTATAGGAAATTTAAAAATTCAAGACCCATGGTTCATACACAAATTATTTCTATATAGAATTTGCTTACGCAGTCTACTATGTAAGACTTTGAATGGAAATCCTTAGTTGCGTAACTACTTCGTCAGTAATAATTCTTAGGACTAAGATACTTAGTTTCACATGCTCGTAGTAATGGACATTGAATTGGACACGATCTAACCACAGATATGTACTTAAACTTAGTTCAAAATAATCATCGTTGTGGCTGCTACGGTACCCACTTAGGAATAAGACATGCTACATATGAGCTTTAACTTAGGTATATTTATTTATTTAAGCTTTATTGCACATTGTAAAACATTGTACAAATGGTGGACTTAATGCCAAGTGGCATTCTCTACCAGTCAACCATGGGACCAAACAGAGACAGGCTATGTAACTTATCAACATTTAATGAACAAACATATATGCTAATCGTATGTGCCTAAACTACAACTACTAACAAATAAAGTCTTTAATCCTTCTGTAAAGCATAACCACAGAAGAAGGATTGTAACAGCCCGGCCAATTCGCCACGGCGAATTTCGCCGCGATGCCACCGGCGACTAAAAGAAACACATTACAAGTGCACTAAAAAGCCACGGGAACTGGTGACTAGCCAGGCTAAATGAGGAGTAGTAACGAAAAGCCATGGGAACTAGTAACTGGCGTAGCAAAATGAGGAGTAGTAACGATTAGTGCACTCAAAACAAATGTATTTCTTTTAGTCGCCGTCGCCGGTGGCATCGCGGCGAAATTCGCCGTGGCGGATTGCCCCGTGGCCAGGCTGTAACGGCGCGGCGGCGGCGCTAGCGGTGATTAATTTATTACCCTTGTAAGAACCTTCTTATGTAGGTACCTACCTACATAGTTTAAATTCACGTATACACACTCGTATATTTAGGTACTTTAAATAAGTTACGTAACAAATTAGAAGACAAGTAAGTATTGTTCAGAACTTATTAGTTTAAATAGCTTTTTTCTTTGGAATATTGTTATAAAACATTAAATTTGTCACTTCTAATTTTGTATCGATCAAAACTTGTACCTGCCATCATAATAAATATTTTCTTTTCCCATTTTTCTCAGTAAATAGCTCGTAACTTTACTATCTTATTATTTTCACACCTAATACAGTACATTCCATAACAAGTGTGAATGAAGAAAATTTTATTTATTTTAGGATGCTGCATTATTTTAATTGACTTCGAGATAGGTAGTGTCAACACGTAAGCAGCCTTTGTTTTAATTACCGTTACGAGATAGAAAAAATCATGACAGATTACTACTTATCGTACCTAAAAACCTCTTGGTTATTTTGATTCTAAACAAATAGCTAGACGGCATAAGTTATTGACTACACCCATCCTTGCCTGAGAGTCAGAGGCACGTGAAATTAAAAGAACTTTTATTCAAATTAAATTAAAATAAAAACATTACTTAATGTTATGATATGTATTATTTACAATCGCAATTCGTTTGTACAAAAATACCTACCTTGATTTTAAGGAATCGAGTGCAATCGCTTTGACAAGAATCGATTGACTTAGGCCTTAGCAATTTGCTATTGAAGTAAACATGAATCTCGTCGTAAGCGAAGCGTGGTTTATCCGGTTGATGTTTGTATAATTTTATCTGCTTCCAAAACTCAAAACGTTTCAGAAATGTTATTGGTGCTCCATTATTTCAACTAAGGATGGGGACCTTTCAGTATATTTTGCGTCATGTACTCCATGCAACAAAATCTTTTGTGACTGAAAAACTAGTGCCTTGTAGCTAGTAATGTTATTTGCCAATCTATGTACTGAATAGATTTAAAGAAAATGTGTCATCATCGAATCACCGGTGTGGGAAAAGCCGAGCAAGGAGGCTTGGTGGTGGAACGACACAGTCCAGAGGAAGATAAAGGCGAAAAAAGCTCTGTTTAAAGCGTGGCAAGAAGGCAGTTGCCAGAGCCAGACGAGACTACTTGCAACCTTTATGTGACAAGCTATAATCGTCTGAGGGGCAAAGCTTATCTATAAGCTGGCTCGTTCCAAGGGCTGGACTAAGCGTGACATTTCAAAATGTCGCTGCGTTAAAGACCCTCAAGGCAAACTCTTATGCGACAACCTTGCGGTGAAGGAGAGATGGCGCTCGTACTTCCATGAGTGCTGAATAAGCAACACAAAGAGGTGCAGCCGCCGACCTGCCCTCCGAACCAGGGACTAGTGCCACCTATCACCATCCGGTGTGATAGGTGTCCTCGCGCTTTGCCGTATGAAGAATCGGAAGGCTGTCGGGGTCTATGGAGACCTAAAAAGCGATGGACCAGCGTTGTGTGGATATATTGACTGATCTTTTAAACCGTATTCTCTTCAGCGGCAAGATCCCCTACCAATGAAGGCTGAGTAGTATTACTCCAGTTGTCAAAGGAAAGAGATCGGTGCAGGAGTGCCTAAGTTACTGTGGCATATAGGTCATGTCCCACACCATAAAGCTATTCGAGCGTATAGTGGATTGGTACTCGACGCGTCCGGGGACATCGACTGCGACGTTAAGAGTCTTATATCAGCGGCATGGGCAAAGTGGCGTGAGGTGACTAAAGTCACTAGTGACCCCAGAATGCCGGTCAGGCTTAAGGGGCAGGTCTATAAATCCATCATTAGTCCTGCCCTCCTACATGGTAGCGAGGCGTGGCCCGTGCTTGAGCGACACAAACAAAAGCTGCGTGTCACAGAAATGAAGATGCTGTATTGGATGTGTGGAGTGTCGCGGAAGGACCGCATAAGGAACTCCCGCATTCGGGGTAGTCTTCATGTTCGTAACATTGCAGATAAGCTTCAGGAAAGTCGCCTGCGATGGTACGGTCATATCTTCCGTAAACCGGAAACATATGTTGGGAACAATGTTGGGTTTGTTAGTTGTGCTATTCTAGTTCTATCTCTGAGGACCTTTAATTGGCTTCTAAATTGCTTAAGTTTATTATCTATTGTATAGATATAAGCTGTTGGTCTTCCTTATAATAAATAAATAAATAAACAAGTGTGTAAGGTCAGGACTATACGGCGGATGCATTAACACCTTCCAGCCAAACTCTCTAACTTTTGCTGAGTGGCTAAATGAGTGAGGTCTAGCGTTATCATGATGAAAAACCACACCCTTTCTGTTGATTAATTCCGACCGCTTTCTTTCAACTTCTTGCTTTAATCTCATCAGTTGTTCGCAGTAGAGTTCAGAATCGATGGTCGAGCTTTTTTGTGTACCCTGTGTTTTTTTTTTTTTTTATACAATTAAGTAGGCAAAATGGCATACGGCCCACCTGATGGTAAGTGTGTTTTTCAAATGCGCCAAAACTGTTTTGTGGTCGATTCCCAGTTCTTCAGCTACGTTGTAACTACTGATATGCCTATCTTGCTTCAATTTTTCAAAAATGGCGTCCATTTTATCCGTAATCGGGCGACCAGAGCGACATGCATCTTTGACATCAAAATTTCCGGATTGAAAACGCTTAAACCAAATTTGTGCTACTCTCACAGACACTGCACTAGGTCCATAAATATCATTGCATTGTACTCGTGAGGTCCTTGAGCGTATGAGCCAGCTGTAGCATGCCATCTCCAGGTTTGTCAGCGGGGCAGGGTGCAGGTGTGACGCAATTGTGATCCAGCCAATCTTCCACATGATTGTGCAGCTGTTCCTGGCTGCGGCGGCTGGCAACGTCGTCGACTTCTGTTTGTTCTTCGACATTCTCCATCGCTAGTTGCATCTCCAAACGCTTGTCGATAAGTTGCATCTGAATTTTGGCTTTCGCTTCAGCAGGTTCGAGCTCCAGCTGTTTACGTCGAGCCAGTGAGGACGCGCTGGATTTCTTCGACCTCATAGAAGAGCAATGTGATCCATGAGAGGGAGGCGTCTTGGTTACTTCCTTCTTTATGTCATTTCCTTCTTTCGGAAATAAGTTTCCACAGTTGGTACTGCGGCCATGAATTTTTTCATCGGTTTCAATCTTCTTCTTCAACGGCGCTTCTTGTACTTTTGTTAGTTCGCGTAATTCATGTCTCTGCTGACGCGTCGAGTACTCACGAGAGATTTCAAGATCCGCTTGAAGACCAATCAAACTATTGTAACCGACGCAATGAAAATACCGTGTAGACTTGAATTACGTATATTGTAGAGACAATAAAAGAAGATTGAATATAATTTTGGATTACAAAATCGTAGTGTAACTGAGGAATTCTCTAGACGAAATCGGAATACCGACTTACAAAAATAAAAAGTTAAGTTTTCTACCGAGATACAACAGTTCCACTGTTGCGCAACAAATGGCGTTAGTGATACCAAAATAATTTAAAAATATAAAAAGTAAAATCCTAAGTGCGTCGCCTACAAGCCAACTTTCTGAATAATCATAATGAGAAAGACACCGAGACGTATTTGTTTGTAAACAAACAAAATGGCGTCAAAAGATTCAAATCAAACAAACAATAAATTCAATTAATGTTTACTAAGATGAAATTAAAGTAACCCATCAAAAAACATAAATGTGGAATGAGAGCCAAGTTCAATATTATGATATATGCTCTAAATGGGTGCCAATTTCAATGGTCAGTCCTGAAATTTATTTATAATAACATAAAATATCTTTTCTTCTTTTAACTTAGGATAATATATTGTAGCCTAAGGTAGCCTGACTTGGCTAGTTCTCGTATACGAATTATTATGTGTATCAATGTCTAGTTTCTACCAGCAAGCCAAATTTTCTGAATAATAAAATAAGAACTGACAAGTAACAGGTTTAGAACTTGCGAAGGCTATAATATATTGTTTAAGAAAATTTCGTAGCATAAATCGCAACCATTATAGGTCAGTATCGAGAGACAACCGTACAGCAAGACGCCGCTCGACACTTTTAGTTTTTTTTTTTTGACATGACCTACAATTTTAGCTCCTGTGAGCTTTTAAATTTATAGCGGGACAGTTTGAGGCGAGGGCTATTAACCACTCAGCCTTTTCGGCAAATGCACAAGGGGCTCCCAGTTGGGACGAACCTCGGCCATGGGCTTTGCCTTTGATCAAGCGAGCGATGCAAACTCGCGAGCGGTAGTATACGCTCAATGCCATAAGGGCCGACACTATTGTGCCAGAAGGGCCTACTGAGAGCCGCTCGACACGTTCGCGTCAAAGTTTTATCGCACCGCTCCCACCCCTCTACTCCGGAGTCGTACCGCGCGCCGTGTACCGAAATGCCATTTATTTAATAATTATTTATAGGTATACTATTGATGTGCGCTACATATTGAAACCATAATTAATAATAAATCCCAGTTAATAACTGTACAACCAGGGTACAAATATGGGGGAGGTTCTAGCGAAACACGCTTAGGTAATGATACCAAGAAAGCAGTGTTCACTTGTTTATTGGTAGTGGTAGTTGTTGGGTAAAAAGGACATAAAAACCATCTAGTATGGTTACTTAATAACATCAAATCATACCGCGTAATAATTTTACACAGCGCCATCTATGATTGACGGGTAGAACTAAACATCACAACAATTGTAATGAAACTATGCAAACCTATGTATACTATTTAAAACATTTCTTAACATTCCGCCCACCAAGGACAATATTTATTGTTCTTACTTTTGTGACGAAACATTTGTACAATCTATGAAAAGACTTGGTGGGGGAGTTGACTATTCAAACAAGAAACAAAGCAATAGCTTATAAATCTAAATGACAAAATAAACTTATTCAGCTAATGGGAGTACACATAATTTTGATACGGGCCGCTTAATTATCGAATTCCCAGTTTTTAAACTGACAACTCTTGTGATTCCATCTAAACCAGGATGTTTGACCACCACTCGGCCAAGGAGCCATTTACACGGAGGTAAGTTATTTTCTTTTACTAATATAATATCTCCTATTTGAGGTTCAGGTGTCTGGTAAGACCACCTGTACCTATACAAATATTTAGTTAAGTAATCTTGTGACCAACGACGCCAGAAATGTTGAGTGATTTTTTGCGTAAGTTGCCATCTACGAAGATTGGTGATATTAGAAAACTCAAAATTATGATCAGGAGGAGCAACCAAGGGACCGCCCACCAAGAAATGACCCGGCGTTAGAACTTCGATATTCTCAGTGTCTGAATCCATACGTGACAAAGGCCTTGAATTCAAACTAGCTTCGATCTGAGCCAGGACTGTAGAGAGCTCTTCGTATGTCAAGGTTAGGTCACCAATCACCTTCCTTAAGTGACCCTTGACAGATTTAACGCCGGCCTCCCATAATCCTCCGAAATTCGGTGAATGGGGCGGATTGAAATGCCACGACGTCCCGTTAGTAGCTAACGATTCGGCAATCTCCTTCTGCATGCTTGACTTCTCTGACGAAAATAGATTTGACAACTTACGAGAGGCTCCAACGAAATTAGTCCCATTATCGCTCCAGATATCAGTACAAATCCCTCTGCGGCTAACGAATCTCTTAAATGCTGCCAAAAAACCTTGAGTTGTCAAATCGCTGACGACTTCTATATGTATAGCACGGGTTGCCATGCAAATAAATAGACAAATATAGCCTTTGTACGCCTTATAACCCCTCCCTTTTGTAGTGCGGACACTAATTGGACCAGCGTAATCTACTCCGCTACATGTAAAAGGTTTTGAAGGCGTAACTCTAGCAGCCGGTAATTGTCCCATCAATGGAGTTGTGGTTGAAGCCCTATCCTTGAAACACGTTACACATTTCCTTACATATGACTTGATTAACAATTTAGCACCTAAAATCCAATACTTAGCTTGCAAGTAAGACAGCATAAGCTGGAGTCCTCCGTGAAGAGTTTTAAAATGAGCATCAGATATAACTAAATTGGTGAAGTGAGCTTTCTTCGGCAAAATTATTGGATGCTTTTGACTCTCATTTAATTTTGAATTTCCCAAGCGACCTCCAACTCTCATTATTCCCTTTTCGTCCAGAAATGGATTTAAAGGTTTTAAGGGCCCTCTAATTTTGTTAGGTTCCCCTTTGACCAAAATGCTCAGTTCCATCTCGAAATACTCCCGCTGGCATTGTCTTATGCAAGTATCTGTAGCCTCAAGAAGTTCCTGTGATGATGAATATTTAGTAATGCTTTTAGAAGAAGTTGGGTCCTTAAATTTAAGAAAACGCCTACAGTATGAAACTATCCTTATTAGTCTGGTAAATGAAGAGTATTTGATAAACAAAGTATTTTCAATCTCAGTAAAATGTATCACTTTTCGAGTTTCCAACTTTGTCTCTCTATTTTTTGGCTTACTATACTTAATAACCTTCTTATGAAGCATAGCAGGACCGTGAATCCACATAGGGTACTTCATTAAATTTGTAGGATTCAAACCTCTCGAAGCACAGTCTGCAGGATTCTGTGTTGATGGAACATGCGACCACTGATCACCATCCAATACATTTAAAATTTCAGAGACACGATTTCCGACAAATGTTTGCCATTTACTAGGGTGATCACTTAACCAGGCCAATACAACCTCCGAATCAGACCAAGCATGGATACGAGATTTGTCGATTTGTAAAACTTCAGATACCTCCTTTAAAAGTTTACTCAGTAGCGTAGCTCCACATAATTCCAATCTAGGAATTGACAGTTGTTTAATGGGAGCCACTCTTGTTTTGCAGGTGACAAGTCTAACGTGCACATCTCCACTGGAATCAATAACACGCAAATATACTACCGCACTATATGCAGCATTAGATGCATCAGCAAACCCATGAAGCTCTAGTAGTTTATCATCATTTTGAGTATTGACCCAACGAGGAAGTATAAATTTTGTAAGATTGATTAAATCCTCACGGTAAGTGATCCATTCGTTTAGTAAATTGCTTGGAAGCTCTTCATCCCAGCTGATTCCTGCTAGCCATAATTTTTTAATGAAGATTTTTGCTGTTATCACGCTTGGCGCTAGCCACCCTAATGGATCGTAAAGCTTCGAAATATCGGATAAAACCTTTCTTTTTGTTACAGGAGCTGTTTGCGGAGGGAGAGTCACCGTGTACTGAAAGTTATCAGTTTGCCTGTTCCAGGTAAGTCCTAATATTTTCACCATTTCATCCGTTTTTAATGTTATTCCTTCCCCTATTTCCTTTCCTTCTTCTTCCTTTTTCAGGTTTTTCAGTAAATTCTCATTATTAGTTCTCCACTTTTGAAGTTGAAATCCCCCTTTATTCAGTACAGTATTCATTTCTTTATATATTTTTTCTCCATCTTCTAACGTCTGACATCCTGTTAACAAATCATCCATATAAAAATCTCTTCTTATTTTTTCAGATGTTTCCGGATACAACGCGCCTTCATCGAATGACAGCTGTTGAAGAGCCTTCACTGCCAGGTATGGAGCAGATGCAGTTTCAAATGTTACGCGCAATAAACGATATTCTTGAGTTTCTGTTTTTGATTTTAACTTTTCCTGATTATTATATTCATTTTCTATACTAGATTTATACCATCTTTCATCCCAAAGAAACCTTTGAAAATCTGCATCTTCTGGTGCTACCTTTACCTGGCGATACATCTTCACTATATCTGCGACCAAACAGATAGGATGAGTACGCCATCGCATGATTAGGTGTCTTAGTTCAGGTTGTAATTTGGGACCCACCATAAGCGTATCATTTAAAGATCTCCCCTTTTGATCCTTACACGATGCATCAAAAACAACTCGCATTTTAGTAGTATCCTTATCTTCCCGTATAACAGCGTGATGTGGAAGATAAAATGCTCCTTTCTTTTCTCTATCAGAGTTAGGTACGACTTCCATATGACCCAAAGTATGATATTCCTGTATTACATTAGCATATTCTTGTTTTACAGCTTCATTTCTTTCAAATTTCGAATACAAAGATCTCAATCTTTTAGTAGCAATATCATTTGATACAAATTCAGGATTCTCACTTTTAATTGGCAATCTAACAATATAACGACCTTCCGAATCTCTTTTTATAGTTGCAGCAAAGAATTGTTCGCAACGCTGTTCTTCGGGTGACAAAATATTAGTTTGATACATAGGATCGGCTTCTATTTCCCAAAATTTCTTTAAAAAATCATTGTCCTCTACACAACTATGAAGGGATACTATATTCTCATCAGGTTTATGTGATACTACACCCGATAGAATCCATCCCAAAGATGTGTTTTGGGCAATAGGCGAACCTATCTCCTCTCCTCCTTCGTCCTCTTTTAATACCCTCTCTTATGACCTGACCATAAATTTCAGCACCTAACAAAATATCAATTTTGTTAGGAGTGTTATACTGAGGGTCAGCTAAACAGATTTCATTAAGATCTACCCAGTCCAATGCAACAACATTCCTACTAGGCAGGAACGAAGTGATTGAACTAAGTACATAAGCTTGAACCGTAATTTTTGTGTTTGAGTCAAATCTCGGGTGAATAGTTAATTGGACCATGTACTTAACCGATACATTTCTATTACCCTCTAAACCTGTGAAATGCCCCTGTACTGGTATTTTCTTGATACCCAAATACTGAGCCTGCCTCTGTGACGAAGGATGCCTGAGAACCTTGGTCTAACAGCGCCCTGAGAGTATAGCATACCAAAGCCGTAGCTAACAGTACCTGGCTTTGAATAGGCGTTTGTCCCGATGAATAACATGTCACAACTGGAGTATCCACTTTTGAAGTAGATGAAGCTAAATTTTCAGAAGGCATACCCTTATTTATTTATTTATTTATTTATTTGGAAAGCCAGGACTTAAATACAAGAAACATATTAGAATTAATTAAAATATAAATAAATAATAAAAATAAATAAAGAATAATAAAATAAATAATATAAATAAAGAATAAATTAGAACCCTCTCCAGCTGATGACTTAAAAACTTTATTTAACTTATCTGATTTTATATTAGATGAACTACCAACTCCACCTGAACCTCCTACATTAGCATTAGAAGTTTTGGGGTGCAACAGTGAATGGTGTTTGCGCTTACAAATACGACAAGTGCCGTTACTTTGGCAAAACTTGGCAGAGTGATGACCAAAACAGTTGAAGCATAACCCGCTTTGTTCTACAAATTTCCTCCTTACATCAACATTTTCCTTACAGAAATTCTTACAAATATTCAATTTATGATCTTCGTTACAAAATGGACATTGTGTCTGTGCGGCGTGAAAAACATTAGATTTATTTAAATTTGCATTGGAAGACTGTATATTTAATGGTTTATGTGCAATAATAGACTTTGGCTCCAAAAATTCGAATGCTCGATACCGTTTCGTCAAAAAATCTCTAAATTGTGAGAATTTAGGCAACTCATCGATAGTGTTCACGTTATTGATGTGAATTTCCCACTCTTTCCTAGAATCGGAATCAAGTTTTAAACACAACAAATGAATAATAAGTACATCCCAAGAGGTGCTCTGCTTCGCCCGTCAGATAACCTTTTAAATAATGTAACTTTTGAACATTACCCAATTCCGAGTTAGTGTGTACCAAAGATACAAAAAGATCTCTGAATGTTGTCCATTCCGAGTAAAGACCCGAGAATGTTGGTATGATAATTTTTGGTAATTTTATGTTGCACTTGTTGCTTGAGTTAGATACGTTTGAAGTAGCTTTTTCTTTAAATGTAGATAATAATAACTTTATCTCTGTTTTGTACTGTGAATGTATTTCCTCAATTATATCAAATGTATCTTCCTCAAAGTATTTATCCTTTTTGCCTTCTTTCGCAGACAACATAACAATTTGATGATGAGTATCTATACAATTCGACCACAGTTGAGCAAGTGTTTCCATCCTAGTTTCTAAATACGCCTCAGATATTCTCTCTTTCGGAGACTTTTTAAAATTCCTATATTCCTTGGCAATGCGGTTGTGATTATCATATTGCAAAGTAATTAAAGTCTCCATTTTTATAAATTAACAATTATTTCTAACTTAAATTAATATATTTTATGTGAATCAAAAAGCTTTTTTTAACCTTAGAATTTAAGTGAACAAACCAAATTATCAAAACGCAAATAAAATTCTAAGTCCAATAAAGTTGTACAAAATTTTACAAGTTCTTAATTATAGACAAGTTAGTATGAAAATATTTCTAAGTCCAAATAAAACGACGAAAATTTTACAAGTGTTTTATTCTTATAAATCTGGGCGAAATCGGGCATGGATTCCCCGTCTCAACCACTTTTCCTTATAACTAATTATTCTAAGTTAGTAAAATTTTACAAGTTAAATGTTAGTACAATAATATCACTAAAATATTCTAAGTCCCATAAAGAATCGCTCAAGTTAATTTCTTCTAAGATATTTCACTATAGGCAATAAGGTTCAAATTTCACTAGCACTTTAACTGCTTGGCTTGCATAGAAATCAAAGTCACTTACAGTTTTATGATGTCACCTTACTCGCTGTTGACGTCACTGTTGTTACGTCACTGGCACCTCTTCACATCTGGAATCCTGACGTCACCGTCTGCTGCAAGTCCGCCCTCTGTTGGCGGCACACGCAGCTGCTACTTAGCTGGTTGCGACAAGCGACCCACTTGTCCAGCAAAGTTATGTCCAAAAATGCACATCCACTTTTGTGCGACCTCCGGTTGCATGCATATGCATCCGGCTCGAAGGACCAAAATTTGTACAACCAGGGTACAAATATGGGGGAGGTTCTAGCGAAACACCCTTAGGTAATGATACCAAATAAGCAGTGTTCACTTGTTTATTGGTAGTGGTAGTTGTTGGGTAAAAAGGACATAAAAACCATCTAGTATGGTTACTTAATAACATCAAATCATACCGCGTAATAATTTTACACAGCGCCATCTATGATTGACGGGTAGAACTAAACATCACAACAATTGTAATGAAACTATGCAAACCTATGTATACTATTTAAAACATTTCTTAACAATAACGTAATAAATACGATCGACTATACTCTTAGTTATAAGTACTAAAACGGAAATATTTGGATTAAAAAAAATTAAAGGTGGTATTCAACTAGTTATTATATATTCACGTGAAGACTTTAAAATCCACATATGGACCGGTTGTCATAAGTTTTGATTGCTGATTGCTGATTACTGATTCTTACATTATTACAATTACCTATCTGCATGCCAAATTTGAACTTTCTAGGTCATCTGGGTTAGAGTTTTGATCTATAGGCGAGTAAGTGATAAAAATGACGATTTTTGGATGTTTATATCTAAATAACCGTTTGAGATGTGTTTATGAAATTTGGAGCACATATGTATCTTGCAAGTCTCAATATATGAGCCAAATTTGACACGTTTATGTGAAATAGCTTTTGAGTTATAAGGGGGTCAAAAGTGGCTCCAAATGGTTCGTGTACATACGGTGCTGCTCGCCAGTTCTGTACTTGAACTTGGCTTGACACGCTAACGCGTGTCTAAATAAGATAATAACATTGCTTTGCATACAGACTTCTAAAACACTCCAATATAAGTATTTTTTTAATCAAAAGTTCATCATCATCATCTTAGCGCCTTTTGGCGAACTAACAAAAGTACAAGACGCGCCGATGAAGAAGAAGATTGAAACCGATGAAAAGGTGATTCATGGCCGCAGTACCAGCTGTGGAAACTTATTTCTGAAAGTCGGGAATGACATAAAGAAGGAAGTAACCAAGACGCCTTCTTCTCATGGATCACATTGCTCTTCTATGAGGTCGAAGAAATCCAGCGCGTCCTCACTGGCTCGACGTAAACAGCTGGAGCTCGAAGCTGCTGAAGCGAAAGCCAAAATTCAGATGCAACTTATCGACAAGCGTTTGGAGATGCAACTAGCGATGGAGAATGTCGAGGAACAAACAGAAGTCGACCACGTAGCCAGCCGTCGCAGCCAGGAACAGCTGCACAATCATGTGGAAGATTGACTGGATCACAATTGCGTCACACCTGCACCCTGCCCCGCTGACAAACCTGGAGATGGCATGCTACAGCTGGCTCATACGCTCAAGGACCTCACGAGTACACATACCTTACAACAGGAGCAGCGCTTAATTAACCGTCTCGCTACTCCACGAGATCTACCTACATTTAGCGGAGATTGCATTGAGTGGTTGCATTTCAAAAAAGCTTATGATGAGTCTACCAGTGTGTGTAAATTCAGTGATTCTGAAAACTTGTGGATATTACGTAAGGCATTAAAAGGTGAGGCAAGAGAAGCTGTGACCGATCTGTTGATAGGCAACACTCCACCATCAGCCGTCATGGAGATGCTGGAATTGAGGTTTGGACGTCCTGATTTAATTATTTATAACCTCAGTAACAACTTGAGAAATCTAGCTTCATTGCCTACGTTTTATCATACAGAAATAATCAATTTTTCCGTCAAAGTAAACAATTGAGTAGCATCCATTCGTGCACTAAATCAAGATGATTATTTACGTAGTCCTGAACTGTCAACAACCATTATTACTAAATTACCCAGTACTTTGATGGGTAAATGGACTTACTACGCCTTTAAAAAATTGTCAGATGGCAAATCTAAGTTGGAGCTACTTGCAAATTTTTTAATGCGTGAGTCACAGATCTTGTCATTAGACGGTACAACGTATGACGTCAAGAAGACTCAGGAGGTACCATCTAAGCGCACCGAGACTCATCATCGCTGTGCTACTGTTGAGAGCGAACAGAATAACAAGTGCAAGTTCTGTGGCAAATATAATCACCAGCTGACTGACTGTCGAGACTTCAAGCGCGCCATGCGAAGAGATAAGTGGAAATTTGTAAAAACACAAAGATTGTGCTTCCGCTGTTTGGTAGCACGGCATGACAGCAATAAATGTCCAGCGCCTGTTTGCGAGGTCGACGACTATGGTATGATGCATCACCGTCTTCTACACTGGAAAAAACAAACGGTGGAAACAGCTGAAGATTACTCGCGCCCGACGCCGTCTGAGTCGACCTCTTCCTACGTGACGTATCCAATAATCAGCAAGGCGAAGTCATGCTGAAAGTGATTGAAGTGCAATTTAGTGGACTTAACGGTAGTGCGACAACATATGCATTGTTAGACGATGCTGCATCCGTATCGATGATGTATAGCCTAGGCTTGCAGTGCGAAAATTCTAGTGCTACAAAGTTTATAGATGCATTCGGTCTTGAAGTCTTCGGACTCAACGCCAAATGCGGAAAACGCAATAAAATTAGTACGTGAAATAAGTTCTATTCACAAGAGCGGCGGATTTTTTATGGTCTAGCAACAGTAAACAGGCATTGGAAAGTATACCTACCGTTGCGCTCGCGCAAACAGCTGTTCAGTTTAAGGACGGAGCTACGAACACATCTGAGCGCATTCTCGGTTTGATATACCTTTGCGTTCAATATTTGTTTGGATCGTATTCCTCAAAATATTTTAAATGGCCTTGAGCGTCCTACGAAAGCAAAAATGCTTAGTGTAATTATGTATGTATATGATATAAATGGATTTTTGGTTCCGTTTATAATTAAAGCAAAAATATTGTTACAAAATGTACATCGTAGTGGTGACGTCATAGTCCGTGAGACGTCTCCGAAAAAACTCTAACAACAGGGTATGCAGGGTCCATTGATCTGACCATGTAACTCACTTGATGTGAATTACTGAAAAGTCATAATAAACGACCCACGTCATAGTCTGTGAGGAGTCTCCGAAAAAACTCTGACATCAGGGTGTGCAGGGTCCGTTGACCTGACCATGTAACTCACTCGATGTGAATGACTGAAAAGTCATAAGTAGGTACTACTTAATTAAAAATAGCATTTACTATTGCTTAAGTGACTTAACTGAAAATAAACATCACTATCAGTTACCTACTCAAATAACAAAGCAATAGCAAAATTTTTCGTTAAAAATCTTTAGTTCATAGATTAATAATTGGTCTTGCGCGCTCGACTAGATAACGTCGGTGTACTAGAAAAATACGGCAACTAAAACTACGCCGAATTCGGCGTACTTGCGGTATACCAGCGTCAGTCACGCCGCGACCGATGAATGAGTTGGACGTCTAGATAAATTTAAAATTTAATGTAAAAGCAGAAGCAAAATGGCAGTTTGCGTAGTCAAACTGTGTAAGAATAATAATAAAATAAATAAGAAAGATACTGGTATTACATACCATCAGTAAGTATTGTATAATATCGAAATATGGATGTAAATTACTAACGAAAATAATATAACCCTAAAATATGGCGCGGAGTACCGCTCGGTACTCAATGTTGCCGTGTATTAGAAAATCCCAAATTTCCCGAGGTTTCGATTTTTATTATTTAGATATTTTGTTTTTTAACTCCCGGCCCCAAAAGATGGAGTTGTAATTTTGACTTTTTCTGACAATTCTGGCTGTCTTTAGCATCTTATTTCTTCAATTATGGTCTGGGAGAAAAGTAAAAACGTGGAATGTACTAGCTTCTTTTCTTCCCGCGCAGACCATACAAGCCGGCCGCGGAAGTGGGCGAAAATCGAAGAAACCATACCTAGTATGCGACTAGGCGACTATCAACCTATCACTATTTTGATTCCATTTCCACTTTACGCCCACCAATATTCTAAATATGGCCTTTGGGTAGTTGGTACCCCTTAGGGTATTGTTGCCGGATAATCGATTAATCGTTTTTGTTTTTTTTTTTTTTAATAATTAAGACTATCAAAAATATTGAAATAATCAATTTAATCGATTTTTGACAATTAATCGAAAAAATCGATTATTAACTGCAATACTAAACAATTAATAGATGGTTGAATGGATCTATATAAATTATATCGATTTAATCGACGTAGGTAATCGTTTATATCGATGGTTATTAATCAATTATGTATCAATATAATCAATAGATTTTTGTCAATTTATTGAAATACCAAGCATTTAAGGTATTGGTACAATACAGATATACCGGAACTCGGTGGCGGGATGTACAACGGGCATTACACAAATCACCGTCATTCAACTCGTACAGAAAAAATATTGTACTTACAGAAATATAATAGTATCAATATCGATACTATCGCGACATGATCACTATCGATACCTTAGATTATAATTTCAACTATCAAAGAATCGATGATTATTCGATATGTAATCGATTTTCCGGCAACACTACCGTATGGAAAAAGCCACGGCCTTTTTCCATAAATTAATATGTATGTATGTGTATGTCTATTTATTTATTTGTAAAGTTCAGTAATCAATTAGCTCCAAGCTAAATAGTAAATTAAAAGTAACGTTAACGTTTAACATACTGTACTGTGTAATATTAAATCAAATGAAAGTGTTTGTTGCAATTTTAGGATTCTATATTAGAATTATAAAATAAAGTAGACAAAATTTACAATTTCCCCCACCTTAGCTCCGAAACTATCGATTCCAGAATTTCGATGCATAAATTACAGGAAAACCTATGAGATGGTTTTAAATTTATTTAGGAGGTCCAAATGGAGAAAAATAAAAAATCGTACAGAACCCTCTCCACGCGAGCCGACTCACACTTGGCCAGTTTTATTTTTATTTTATTTTAAAGGATTTTCTGAGCTACATTTTATAATCCGTAACAAGACCACAGCAATTAATAATTTTCCCATTGGTCGGGCACCAGTCAAGTAGCTGGCAACACCATAATCGACGCTAGCTTTGCACATTATTTTACACACACTTTCCTAATAAGCGCGGTATCTAGTCGTAGCGCCGAGGAGACCAATTATTAATCTAAGCTTTAGGTACATAAAATTGCAAAAAGTGATACCAGGCAGTGGAGTTTGATCTTTATAGTATGCACGCCATACATTTTAGAGGTCAATTAAGTTGATCTATTGTCCTACGGGAACTGGTGAAAAATTCGGCAACACAACTGTTAAAACCGCATTCAATTCTATGTAGTAGTTTTCGCGTGATGCGATTACAAACAGACAGACAGATAGGCAGACAGACAAAAAATCTTAAAATGATTGTTTTGGCTTCTGTTGGTCCAAAAATGACCCCATAAATTGTTTTTTCCTAAAAATCATCAATGTACAGACATCAACCTGTTAAAATTTTATTATATGTATAGATATAGATTGTATGTTTCATAGATTAGGGATTTAGAACAAACGCGAACTGTGCTTCAGATAAATACAGCGTAATCTCTTCAATTAGTAGCAGATTTACTCTATTATCTGGATTAAGTTACAATCGATAGTTTAGGATCGAGTCAGTAATCCGTTCATAATACTTAGTTACGAATCCCTTTGTTACTTAGTTTCCGATCATGTAAGATTACTTCAGAAACTAAAAATGATGGCATTACTATCATTAATTTTGCCAAAAAAACTACTTAATTTAAAGGGGGATACCACAATACGACCATCGTAACTTAGGCCTTTAAGGGGATAAGTAGGTTCCCTAAGGCTGATTTTAAATTTAGATTAACACTAGCTATTGCCCGCGGCTTCGCCCGCCTGATGAAGGTATTTCCAATGAGATTTGAATCACTTAGATTATTTATGGCAGGTCTCTCGGGATTTTCCTATGTATTCAGAAGATGACGGCCCCATCGGATCCCAATAGGGATTGATATTATATCACTGTTAATTTTGTAGTCAGCAACCCGATTAACCATACAAATAACACCCATGTCCCCCATTCAGGGGCTGAATTGTACAATATAATACTTCTTCATCCTAGTGTGTATTCCTAGTTGCGTCGATGTTCCTAGATTTGCCTGCACTGGTTATTACAATGGAGCTACTGGCGTCTGACCTCCGTAAACCTTTTTACAGAGAATCCAGAACAACAGTAACATGACCCGAAGTGTGTTAGTGGCCAACACTGACAGATTTTTTCAGGTTGCCTAAAAGTATCTGACACAGCCTCACGCACGACTGATATCTATCGATAACAACCGGGACCAACTTAACGTGCCTTCCGAAGCACGTAGGAGCTCGAGAAAAAAATGCCACTAAATGGCGACCAATCCAATAGTGGTTGCGTCTCGCCGTCGCTTCGCTTGAAACGCGCATTCGCTACGGATACGCGAGTCGCATTCGACTACCGAGCTCCTTAGTGTACAATACAATACAAATACTTTTTATTGCACCAAAACAAACATTGTAAAAACCTTAAAACAGGAAACAGATAATTTATCAAATCAAATAATCGTGTAAAGTTTCGACTAAAACGGACTATCTAATCACTTTTCCCTGTACATACTTTGGACAACAGTTTCCCTTATGATGGTTGATTTCGAAAATTCGTGCACCCCCTGATTTAAAAGGAGTCCCCCTGCTAAAATAAACACAATCAATGATACACAACTTTTTTCCTCTTTTATGGGTTAATGCAAAATTCTGAAATAGGTATTATACTCTTTCATCATAAGAAATAAATTTCTGAAGAACCAACATGTCAAAATTCATTAGGATTTAGAGGGTGAATTCTGAAAAATCTTGAAACAGATAACTTATAATTTATCGAAATTAATAATCTTGTGAAGTTTCAAATGAAACGGACTAACTAATCTCCTTCCCCCAAACATATTTTGGACCCCCGTTTGACCCCTTAGGGGGTGAATTTTGTAAAAGCCTTTCTTATCTGAGCACTATGTAATAACATAAAACTTCTGTCCAAATTTCACGTTTATAGCTTTTAGGTTTAGGCTGGGTGTTGATTAATCAGTCAATATATAGATAATATTTTGCCCAGTTAATGAATTATTATTTTTTACTAATCATTAATTCAATTATGTAGTATTTCGCTTCAAAAATGACAAAGGTTTATCCAAATTTGCAACCCCTATTTCACCCCTATAGGGATGTAGTTTTCAAAATCTAATAAATGCATTATTATTTTCTACTCACTAATTAAATGAATAAAAATTTCTAGTGTCTCACTTTAAAAATGACGAAGATTCATACAAACTGGCAACCCCTATTTCACCCCCTTACGGATGGAATTTTCTAAAATACTTTCTTAGCGGACGTCTCCTAGCCATAATCTGTATTCCTGCCAAATTTCATTTTCATCGGCTTAGTAGTTTTCGAGATTTTGTGATGAGTGAGTGAGTGAGTGAGTGATTTTAGCTTTTATGTATATAGATATATCTTTTCACAATGAGTTATGAAATGAAAGGGCAAAATGACGAACTGTATTCTGGTCTGTAGGTTTTAAATTTTAAATTTTAGTTAGATATTTTCTGCATTCGGGTTACCCACTTGTCGACCGCGGCACATCCGTGCGCGCACGGCCCGCTAGATAGAAGAGTTTCGACAGGTTAGAATCTGATACACTGTGAGTAGGTATCGTCAATACTAATTTTGCGCCCCCGTTTAACCCACTAAGGAATGAATTTTGAAAAAAATATTTTACTTATGTTTCATGCCTTTCAGTAAAGAACCTTCATGCCGAATTCAATTCGAATAACTTCAAAAACGGCAAAGTTTCATACTAACTTTGCACCCCCGTTTTACCCCCTTAGGGGATGAATTTCCAAAAATCCTTTCTTAGTACTTACTTAAACCCCTACGTTATAAAAGAAACCCCTGTGCAAAACTTAAAGTTTCTAACCCTTAAAGTTTAGGCCCTGCGTTGATATGTCAGTCAGTCAGTCAGCTTCTCCTTTTATATATCTATACTAATATTATAAAGCTGAAGAGTTTGTTTGTTTGTTTGAACGCGCTAATCTCAGGAACTACTGGTTCGAATTGAAAAATTATTTTTGTGTTGGATAGATCTTTTATCGAGGAAGGCTTTAGGCTATATAACATCACGTTGCGACTAATAGGAGCGAAGAAACACTCGAAAATGTGGAAAAAGCGGGTAAAATTATTCACCTTTGAGGGATTCCGTTGCGTGCGCTGCGAAAACCGTTCGAGATACCCAAAAAATATGTATGAAAGAATTATTCCTCTTTAAATTATCTAAAAAAATGTCCGCGACAGTATATGTCTATCTTTTAAGATTAACTCACAATAACCGTTTTTATGATAATCAAATTAGGTCGAAATTTAATGCATTATTACAAATTATTTGTCAGAGTTGTATCAACATAATAATATTATTCTTTATCCAAATAAATATGTTATTGATTAAGATTATTTAACTGTGAACAAAATTGTCTTTGACATCACTTAATTTCAATAAACATCTTATAGGATAATACAATTTTAAAATAACTCTGAAACAAAATTCACACGCGCCGCGTGATGAGCTCGCCCATGATTCCCAAAATAACTATTCCACGCGGACAAAGTCGCGGGCACAGCTAGTACCTATATATATAGATGACATAAAAATAAAAGTACCTATGTAATGCCAAAAAGTTTTAAAGGAAAATAACATCTCCAGGTCCATATTAACAAACTATAGCATCGATAGAAATGTAAACAATATTTTTTTATTATCTATTTATTTATATATCTAGTTCTGCATTTTAGTCAAGAGAGTGATTGACAATCAGAGATGTGCTTTTATTGTTGTACGTGTTTGTATGCAACCTGTCACATTTAACCTGTCCCGCTTTTGTCTTGTAGTTATTTGCAAGCGCGAACAATGCCTACACAAAATCTCGTCTTGGGTCACTACCGCCTTTGACCCCATTGTGGGTGCCTTCAGAGGATTAACAAGCTTCATTTAGATGTAAATCGAGGTGGAACCGGGTGATTGTTTTTGTTGGCTTCTCCAAGAAAATCTAAAAAACGAGGATATGTTAATAATACGGAGATATATGTTAGTACTACCTACTGAGTACCACACTATAACCTACTAAAAATGGAAAATAAACCAAAGTCTTTTTCCGAGTGCGAATCAGAAAGATTGCATCTAAAGGTTGCGCTTCAGAGCCTAGGTTACGTTTTTATCATGGCACTAGATTTGGCAGTACTGGTTATTACAATGGAGCAAGTGCTATCGGACCTCCGTATCCTAAGTACCATACTTGTAAAGGAATGAAAGGAACCGAAACCGAAGTATCCGCTGTTAATTTCTGTGTGTCCACCAGTGGAACGTGGCGGTTGGACTACGAGAATAGTTTGGCCGTAAGCGAAGTGGCCAACTGGATGGGTTCGTTGTAAACAGAGGCATAGAATTATTAATAGTATTAACGTAACAGAGGTGAACGCATTCCCATCATTTTGTTTTCATAAGTTTGTATATTATGCTATAGAACATTATGTAGGTGTGCTTTAAGTTTAAATTCTTTATTATTAGGCCTACTACGCAACACCCTACATTGCGCGTGGCTTGACCCGGCACTTGACCACTTATTCTAAATAGCATCTACCAAAAACTGTTCAGTCATTGTAAAGGCAATAAATTCTCGTAGATAGTTCGAGCATCCGTTTTACCTGATAATATTTACCAAATAGAGCCAAGAGAACGTTGTTGACGCCCTAGCGCCCTACGTAAGACATGATCTGAATAAAAATGTTGCCATTATTTATTTTACCTCTGTTTACTTGGCAGGTAAATACCGCCTACATTCCCGCGAATACTGACGTAAGCACAAAGTTTTTGCCGTAAGCCGCCTATAACCTTTGTATTTTCAATCCATTTTACTGTCGTTTTTTAAGAGAATGCCGTAGTTGGTCATTATAAATAACAATGCCAATTTTCAATTTTATTTTTCGCTATTTGTTTGCTCGGTTAGATCTGTAAAATATCTTCAAAGAGATGTTTCATTTTCGGTATTTTTCCGATCGATGTTTTTGTGACTAAGTAGATGCCTTGACTAGAAGAAGTTAAACTAAGTTAAGAAGTATTTTTTTTTGTCTCTACTAAATTTTCTCATAAGCCTTTTATTGCCTGTATGGGTGTTGGTACAAAATCATAATGATGATTTAATTCTTCTAAGCATTGCTTGATGTTCGATAGCTTTGTGCATAGATGTATTCTCCATTAATAAATTTTGTGGTATACAAAATAGAATAGAAAATTATTGTTTGGTGCATTTTTACATAATTATTATGTAGTAAACACATAATTACATTAGGTACATGCTTATTTCTTTTTCAATAAAGAATCTCTTGCTTGAAAACAAAAATTTCATTTGCAGTGTAGAGTTATTTTATAAAAGGTAATAAACCCTTTCGACAGATTCAGAAACAGCTCTTTCCTTTAATAGAATATTGCCTTCATGTTTGAACGCAGTGGAGGTTGACATGAAAGGTTTCGTGTAATTTCTATTTGCGTGTAAACTCCATTATTACAGATACAGTTAAAATAACGACAAAACAGAATTATCACACACAAGTTTCTCTTCACAAATCCTAACTTGGATGTTATGTTGGATAATAGCGATAATACAAACCACTGTTCCGAAGGAGCGTTGCTCGAATAATTGAATTGAAGTCAGTAAATCCCTTTTTCAGATGCAGCAGCAAGTGGAACTGTGCGAGATACTCAACTCCTCATCAACTTATAGTGCACTTGAACAGTTCTAAATGTCTACTATGTTCCATACCTATAAGGGTTTTTGTAAATTTTAAATTTATTTTTGATTGTAAAACATTTTGTAGATAGATACTACACTACACTGCACAGATAGTTTGAGACTGTTTGGTTTAACTATCTTAAACTTTTGTCTTCCGTGTTGACTTACAAAATTCTATGTTAATTGAATTACAATGTTTGCACTCTTGTTATTTTGCTACCTGTGTTTGTGACAGAGTAGACGCATGTAACAAAAGCCTATTATGCCCAGAGCACTTCGCTTTCGAAGATAACACTGTAAGTAAATCTAATTCGTTCCATCAGTTCGATACCTGCTCTACATTAAGGGCAAATTGATTTACCTACCTGAAGTATTTGGAAAAGCAATTTGATTATGCTATGCTACTCGAGTTACTACTAGTAGAAGAATGGTAGAAACAAGGGGAACGAAAAGCTGTTGGGGATGATCTTTGGCTACTGGTAACACCATCAGCATAAAACAAATTCAAAATTAAATTTATTCATAGGGTTATAGTGATTCTAACTTAACCATGAATGAAAGAGTAGGTAACCATTATAACTGAATGTCCTAAGCATAAATAGATATTTGTAGAATAACGGTAAGGCAGTTATTAAAATAATGGACCTCATTTTCATATTAATTATTCCGGTATCCTACTCTCTCCTCTCAAGATAAAAAAGAGGAAGAAATTTCTTTAGAAATAAGTAGAACCCTTGTACACAGTTTTCCTAATGTTAAATTTCCAATGTATATTTACAACGAATTATGGTCCAGCGAGTCGGAGGTCTCAAAAAAAAACAAAAATTTAAAATACTAATTTATTAAAACATAAAAATTACAAATGAATAGAATTACGACTAATTACAATTAAAGTGCATGGGTCGAAGTATGAAGCCCAAGTGGCCGAGGCGTCCGGTGACCGCGCGGCCGTCGAGGCTTACACGTGCTGCTGCGTCGGCACTTTACTTCACTTGCACAATTCTAAACATCGGTGCCGTGTGCAATGATGTGACAGGTCATCAATCTTCATATAGGACAATCCCGTAACACCTCCGCCCTTAGAGACGCAACTATTTTAGGGTTTTGAGCGAAAATGTTGCGTTCGGTGTTCTGTTTGCAGGATCCGGGATGCTGTATATAGTTGTGGATCTGGAAGCTTCTTCGGTCTTTGGGATATCGCCGGTGGTTTCAGGATTCTGCCTTTGTTTCATATATTTGCGGCATATTATGATTATAGCGGAGACCGCAGTTATACTCAGGAACACGTATAGTGGTACTGTAGTATGGTATAAGGATGTTGTATTCACTTCGGCCAGTTCCATGGTCTTCTGAGATAAAATTCTATCTTGAATATTTCGAAGCATCTTCAGATCGATGGAATTAAGAGTTATCGCTGGCTGCGAAGGGGTATGTAGCTCCGGTCTTGTCTGGGATATTCAATATCTTGACGGGTTGTCCTTCAACACGATCTTGGAAATTGTAAATGGTGAAGTCATCTGTTTGTACTGAACAACGATGTGGTATAGTAATTAGATAGCTATGATGCAGAATTCGGTATTCATCTCGCTCGCATGTGAATCGCACTTTAGTTGGCCGTGGAAGAGTTATGATGTAATGTCTGTCATCTAGCTTTTCAAGCGTTTCTCTTGTAAGTGTGACAGTTATCTGCTGGCAGGAGTCGTCGATAGCTTGCTTGGAGATGAGTGTCTGGATACAGTCGGGATCCGATCTAATCTGCTGGTAAGTTGTTGGTTGACAAAGGTATCGAGATTGTATCTTCGGGCATTCTGCCTCTATGTACATGTACTCTTTACCGTTGGTTGCTAGTAAAGGATGAGGAGGTATTAGGATTCGGTTATTTTGATTGGGTACTATGGGTAATTTATATAGATCGTAAGTTTCTGTTGAAAGTATTGGAAACTTGAAAGCTATAACTATTTGCCTATTCATATAATATGAACCTGCATGTATGACATTATAGTAATCTCTTAAATCTATGTCTAATAATTGTTCGTTACTATATAGATCTTTAAGTTTCCTAATAATCTTACCTAATATGTCAACTCTCAACATCGAGTGATGAACACTTGATGTGCGAGTGAACGCCAATATATCTTCTATTCTACGCAATTCGTTAGAGAGTTCATCTACGTTACTAGTGACAATCGATAAGAATTGAGCTAACTGAGCGTACTTAATTAGGTTACTCCTATGAACTTTATCGTCTAATAACATATTCAACGTATGGTTAAGATTCTTTTGATTTTCTACCAGACTAACTAATACACTTGCATGATGAGCCATCCAATCTTTGTTCAAACTAATATGGGTGTTATAGTTGCTAACTAATTTCTTTTGGTTAGTTTCAAGGGTTTCAATTGCCTTATTATAGTTAATGGCATCTGTGTAATCTAAATTACCTGTTACACTTTTTATTATAGAGCCTAGACCATCTATGAGACCTCTCCGTAAACGATGGGGTTCTAAGCTGTCTAGTTCGTTCGTTGTTTTATTTAATTTGTTACTTAGATAGTCTATTTGGGTTTCAAACATGAAGTAAGTATCGTTAGGTAATCTTGCCTTTAACTACGATTTGTTGTTTAACTAGTCCAATATGGTTCTCTATGTTACTAAGTTCAATGTACTGGAGAAAGGAATGGTCATGTGTTACTAGTCTAGTAGGTCCCAGTTTGAAGGGTAAGAGTCCAGGTCCGTCTTCTAGGCTGTCAACTTGAACTTCTTGCGCTCTTGTCAGGGTCAGAGTTAGGAGTAACCTGCAACAATTTAGCTGATTTGGGAATTCTTTTAATCTGGCTTTTGCGATCGGGCCGCGTTTTTTAGTCGTATAAATGTGAATCGGCAAATCAGCTAATACAGTATCTTGGGTGTATCTTGGGGCTATCTTTTGCCTTCTGGCTGATGGGTTTGTTATAAAAACTTGTTGTTGGGGTTGGTATTCTACTTCCGGTTCGCGATTTTTGTTTCTATTCTCTATGATAGCCTTGCGTTCAGTAGTGGTAGATTCGTGTATGAGTTCATATACTGTATTCATTCGGTCTTTATGTGTTTGTAGGTATTGTTGAATTAAATGTCCGGTAACGTCTATGTCTAGAGGATCTCGAGGGTTGAAATGGCCATTTATAAGATCATATGGTCGACACTTAGTAAAACTATGTACGGAACTGTTGTAAGCTATGAGAGCATATGGCATGAGATTAACAATGGGTTCTGTTTTCCTTTGTAGGCTAAGAATACGTAAATGTTCCAGAAGGGTGGAATGGAATCGTTCTATATTGCCATTATCGCTAGGTGTATGGGCCAAGGTTTTATGGTGTGTTATTTTGTGTAACCTAACGAACTCTGAAAACATTTGGTTATTAAATTCAGGGCCTTGGTCAGTGACTATTGTTAACGGGAGTCCATGATGGGTACAAAAAGTTAGGAGTCCTTGTAGGATGCTGAGTGCTGTACCATCCCTAAGAATATATGCTTGCGCATATTTTGAAAAGACGTCAATGAAGGTTAGATATTTTTCATTCTGGGCAGTGAATAGATCCATATGGACCACTTCGAAAGGTTTAGACACAGGTGGGACAAGATTAAATTGTGGCTTAATGGGGTGTCTGTCGTATTTAGCTTGTCCGCATATAGTACACTCTCCGATAAATTTTGCGATGTGTTCTTTCATCTTGGGCCAGAAATAGCGATGAGAAAGGGACAGGTAACATTCATTTACACCACGATGGTTAGTTTTCCCATTGTGATAGTTACTGATTATTTCTTGTTGCCTTAAATATTCCTTGACATTCTCTATTTCGTTCTTACAAAGTACAAGGTTCATAGAAGAATTTTTGAAATTATTTTGGATGACAGGTATGATCGAATACATCGCAAGTGGAGGGTAAAATAACATACCAGTCTTAACCTTTGGATTGACATATTCTTTGATTGTATTAATAACTTCCTGTTCTAAATTTGATTCTGAAATTTGTACTGAAATTCGGGTATGAGTGTCAAAAGGTTTGGATACGACAGGTCGCTTTTTTACGTCGCCTACGATAGCTATGACGAACTGTCGATGAAATTTATTAAGGGGTTCGTCAGTGATGGGAACCTCTAATATCGGATTCTCCTCACTAGTATGCACTGTAGCTGTCGTGGAACCTTGTAATGTCTGTGGTTTTTCGGATGGGTTACCTATTATAGATTGTAAGTCATCTAACAGTTGATCTAATTCCTCATTATGAATTTCTACCCTAGAGAGAGCGTCCGCGTTAGTGTTGCTTTTACCCTTTTTGTATATGACACTGAAATCATACTCGCTTAGTTTCAGTTTCCATCTTGTAAGGCGTGAATTGGGTTCACGCAGACTCATTAGCCACTGGAGTGGTTTATGATCTGTTAACACCTTAAACTTCCTGCCAAACAAGTATGGTCTGAAATACTTAGTGGCCCAAACTATAGCTAGCAACTCTTTTTCTATTGTGCTATAGTTAGTCTCACTGGTGTTAAGAGTACGAGATGCATAGGATATGGGCTTATCGGAGCCTATGGGCCCTTGAGATAGTATGGCCCCGATTGCAAAGTTACTTGCGTCAGTAGTCAGTATGAACTCCTTTTCAAAGTCAGGGTATTTAAGTATGGGGTCATTTGTCAATAAGTTCTTACATGTTTCGAAACATTTCACGTATCCGGGATTATCTAATGATATTTTTTGACCTTTCTTAAGACAGTCGGTCATTGGCTTGGTGATACGGGCAAAATCCGGTATGAATTTTCGGTAGTAACCGAGAAGTCCTAAAAATTGTTTAATTTCTTTTGTCGTTTTTGGAATGGGATATTTGACTATTGCTGAAATTTTATCCGGATTGGGTTTTATTCCTTCACGAGTTATCACATGTCCTAGGTATGCGGTTTCAAGCTTCAAAAACTCAGATTTGTTCATTTGAACTTTGAAGTTTGAATCTCGAAGTCTTTGGAATACCTTTTCGAGGTTAACGATGTGCTCCTGCAAAGAGGTGCTGAAAACGATGATGTCATCTAGATAGACAAGACATATTTCGTTCTGAAGGCCCCGTAGCACATTATCCATTACCCTTTGAAAGGTAAAAGGTGCATTTTTCAGTCCCATTGGCATTCTTAAGAACTCAAAATGCCCGTGTTCTACGTTAAATGCTGTTTTGGGTATGTCTTGGGGGTGCATTTCGCATTGGTAGAATCCAGATGCAAGGTCAAGAGTGGTAAAATATTGAAATTTCCCCAATTTATCCAATACATCATTGATGTTAGGAATTGGATATTTGTCGTCGATTGTTTTTTCGTTCAAGTTTACGAAAATCTACTACTATTCTCCACTTCTGCTTGCCAGAGGCATCCATCTTTTTTGGGACTACCCAAATAGGGGAGCTCCATGCAGATTCTGACGGTTGTATTATCCCTTGATCTAACATCTTTTGTATTTGTTCTTGAACTTCGCGTCGATGGATGAAGGGATATCTGTAACTTTTGGTGTATATAGGCATCTCGTCTGTGGTCTTTATGCAGTGCTTAACTTTGTTAGTAAATGACAAGGGTTCATCGTCTAAGTAAAATATGTCAGAGTATTGTGCACAAAGCCGGTTCAAATTAGCTTTCTCTTCAGGGTTGAGGTGGTCTGTGCGTAGACGTGATAGTACCTCCTGGGTTCGTTTAGACATGGGCTATACGGGCATGGGATCTACGCTACCACCATTGACATTGAATAGTTCTGCATTCGCGGGTCTATCTAAGGATAGTATTACATCATGTTCGGATGGATTTTCGATCTCTATCACACCGCGGTTGTTCTTAACAGAAGTTATACATTCATGGATAAGGCAGTTACACAATACCTGTTCTGGTATGTAAGCATCACCATCCTTCACGTTGATAGGAAGTCTAAGTAACTTAGAGGATTTAGCGGGGATGATGTCCTCATAGAGATTGACGTTGCGCGAGTTGTACATACTAATAGGGTTAGACGCGTTGCTAGTTACTATTATTGAATCTTTAAGGTCTAATTTAGCTTCCCATTGGGTGAGCAAATCTAGCCCTATCAGTCCGTCAAAGAAGTCGTGAAATTCCTATAGGAATAATGTAATGTCATTATTACAATTGAATTCTTGGAAACACGGAATTGTTATAGAATGATCGCTCTTAGAAGTGCCGTGTATATTAGTTATTTGGAAAGGGTCATAATTTAACTGGAAATGGGGATAATATTTCTTTGCTGCGGCAGGGCTAAGGAAAGATTGATTCGCGCCAGTATCTAATAGGAGTTTGAGAGGGGGTTCTGTTATCTGCACATACGGTAGTTGCCGCTGTGTCTGCAGATTGACCTCTATTTTAACTTTTTTGTAAGGCTGGCTATCTGAAAATCCTCAGCTTGGCTAGACGAGGGTTGGGCTAAGTTGTCTGTTTGTTCACTATAGGTCGTTTCTGATACACTCGGTCCTTGTCCAACGTAAAGGTTTTCATCGTATACATTATAATTAGTCCTGTCGTAGTCACTAGGTTCAGTGTAGTTATAGTTATTACAGTCACCTAGGTAAGGTTCCGACTCATAGTACACAGGGTAGTAATTATAATCATGTTCATAACCATAACATTCGTTCAGATTCACATCTCGAGATTTAAAGTAGTTTGTGGGAGGTGGATTCCCATGTTTAGTCCAGTCGTGACCACTTGGGGGTAAAACTCTTGGTGTGAAATGGTTAACTCCGCTCATAGGGCGGGGACCTGTATTATTATTAGAATTAAAATTCCGAGTTGGTAATCTGAACATGTTGCTACCTGGATTATAGTTGCGAGGTGGTGCTGCGAACATCTGCTGGGTGCGTGTAGGCATGCGAGACATGGTTTGATTAGGTGGAAATTGAAAGTTAAGTTTAGGTTGATGATTACCGAAATTTTGGCGAGGTGGAAATTGTGCCATAGGACCAAAGGTGAAAGGTTTAGGTATTTGAGGTGGTTGAGATTGTGGCGTTGGCGTTGGTGTTTGTACAGGTTTAGGGGCGGATAGCCCTTGCAAGTTTTTAGGGAGTCCTTCGTTACGTTGCTGCAAGTACATAGTATTCAACTCCTCTTGGACAAACTTCAATGCTTTCTCCATGCTCTCAGGGCGCATGCACCTTATACGAGATCCCAAAGGTTCTTTAAGTCCGCGAACAAAAGCCTGCATTGTCAACTTTTTATACAGGTCCCTTTTAGCAGTTACAGTCGTGGGGATGCTTTCGTGTAAGGTGACAAACGTCATAATGGTACTAAATAGTGTTTGGCATCTATCATAAAACTCCTGTGGGGAGCTATTCCCTTGAATTTGCATAGCTAAATCGTTATACAGAGTGGTCTCATCTCTTTGGTCACTGAAGTTATTGATAAGGTGATTTCTGATACCGAACCAATCGGATGGAATGCCATTTGCGTTTATAGTCAGTGCAGCATTGCCCTTTATTTTATTTAGTATCCCGTTAATTATGAATAAATTGGTAAGGTGGTTATCCTCTGTCCAATAGGCTCCTACAATCTGATCGCATAATTGAATAAATCGCGGCAGCGTGTGAGGGTTACCATCGAAGTCAGGCGCCAATCGAAGGGCCTTAATTATTGTGTCAGGTTCAACACGGCTAGTGGACGGCTGTCCTAATGGTGTTTGCTGCTGAGCCATTTCTACGCTATTAATTTCTAAATCTAGTGAATCTAAATCTCTATTACTATCAATAAAGGTGTCCCTAGCCTGCCTAGATGCAGAGCTATGAGGTAATTTTCGAGGGTGAAAAATTTTGGATATCTACTACACTAGGATATAAGAAATAAGGGAAGCAACACCACGAATAAATTGTAGCGTACTTACAGTATCATGTCTCGATACCTGGTCCTTCTTGAGTAGAATCGAAGATTGGATATCTCCTCCGCCCTCAGCTCGACGAGTAGAGATGAGTAGGTCAGCTCGACGAAGGTTCGAGAACCAGCTAGTCACGCGGGACCCGGGCTGAATTCTAGCGGAAATCTTGATCGCGATCGCGCACGCCTAGCTCGAGCCTACTACCAAGACTGCGCCAATTATGGTCCAGCGAGTCGGAGGTCTCAAAAAAAACCAAAATTTAAAATACTAATTTATTAAAACATAGAAATTACAAATGAATAGAATTACGACTAATTACAATTAAAGTGCATGGGTCGAAGTATGAAGCCCAAGTGGCCGAGGCGTCCGGTGACCGCGCGGCCGTCGAGGCTTACACGTGCTGCTGCGTCGGCACTTTACTTCACTTGCACAATTCTAATCATCGGTGCCGTGTGCAATGATGTGACAGGTCATCAATCTTCATATAGGACAATCCCGTAACAAGCGTGTACATGAAATAAATAAATAAATAAACGTATGACAAACAATCATTTGACAAAAAACGTAAAATAAATTTTTGCTTGGCAATGTTTATACTTTGACAAACCGGTCATTAAAAAATCACTCATTTGACAAACTAATCGAAAGTTAAAATTCTATTGTTCACCAAAACATTATTTTAAAAACTAATAATTTTATAACTATACCTATTTAAAAACCAACGAAGAGCATAATAACGTTTGAAAAATGCGTTATTTGATAATTGATTCAATTGTCTCAAATATCTGTGAGAAATCTAAGAAATCTGTTTTCTTTGGTCTAAGCAAACAACAAAAAAGACACTTTGAGACAGAAATGACTGAGTGTAAAAAGACGACTTTATGAGAGAAAGTAGGTTAGGGTAAGGTTATACAGTGGGGGTGCAGGGCAGGAAACCTCCTCGAGTGCCCGGTCCTTTGAAAGTTTTGCATTCTCACTTGATCCCCAGGATCCGGTGAGATGGCGGGCTGACAAGGGATTCGGGACGGTGCACCCTGGGTGACAGTTAATAACTCCCTGGTAGTCGGAGTCTTGTTGACTGTCAGCCAATTTCTGCCAACAGACCACTCTACCGCCGTCTATAATGAGACGGCGATTGGATGTGCGTCTGGGGGACGGGCGTGGTCCACTTTTGGGCCACTGTCTGGTTTGGGGGGGGGGGGGGGCCGAAAGGCCAACGGTCGGGGCCAAAAGGCCATGGCTGGAGGGCGTCGTGGTAGAATGCTAACGCGACCCCATGGCGCCCTGAACAGCCGGTGCGGAAACGCCGGAGGGGTTGTAGTGGGTAGTCCAGGCACTCTGCCTGGGAGTCCCACACTCAGTGCGTAAATGCATTTCCCCTTCGTTAACAAAAAAAAAAAATAATAAAGTGACCATAACAGTGAGCGAGCGACATACTTTGAGACAGAAGTGACTGAGTGTAAAAAGACGACTTTATGACAAAAAGTAGGTTAGGTTATGGTTATACAGTGAGCGAACGAGCGAAGCAAGCAAGCGACAGACTTTGTGACAGAAGTGACCGAGTGTAAAACTCGGTCACTTGAAAACTGCGTTTGATAATTGATTCAATTGTCTCAAATATATGTGAGAAATCTATGAAACCTATTTTCTTTGGTCTAACCAAAGTACAAAAGAAGACCTTGTGACAAAAGCGACCGAGTGTTAAAAGACGAATTTATGACAGCAAGTAAATTAGGTTAGGCAGCTTACTTAATAACACGCACAATTGTTCTCGAACACTTTGGGAATAATAATCCACTATTATTACTTACAAATAGTAGAAAATTACAAATTTTGGATAAGAAGATATTGTCTGAGAATGTTGTATTATCGCCGATATTGCTCTTCGCAACTTCCCGCCAAAAGTCCGATCATTTTTATCAAGTGAGTTTATTTACCGTTTTTTACTTTTACTTTGTAAAATATTATTTTTTTAAATTTTAGTTTAACATTTGCAATATTTGATAAAGAATACATTTGTAAAAATGTTAACTTTTTAAGTAATATGTTTGGAAAATGTGAAGTTTGTCAAATGATTGGTTTTTCTGTAATTATCTTTTTTTTTATCGGTAAGTATTAATTTAGGATAAATAAATATCACTTATTGATGCTAAGTACAAGTGGAGAAGAGTGCAGCATTTTCCTCGGAACGTCAATTCATTTAATTACTAGTATTTAAATTTACGTTAAATATATAATATAATCTAATTTAAGTAAAACGCTTTAAAAATACTAATATTAACATGATGGAAACATTATGTGTCCTCGACGCCACTCACAAAACTACTCGTAGATGATTCTGCGAAAATGAAAATTAGAACATGATTAGATCTTAGTTTATTTTATTTCCCGATTTCTTATAAAAAGCATTACTGTGACTGTGAGGAAATTGCTTTAAAGACGTCTTTAAGTCTGTGCATATTTAGAAACCTTTTGTTGAGATATAAAAAACACGATAATATTTATTTAATATAATGTCGTAAATTAATGTTATTATATTTAGGTTAAAGTTATTAGTCCCGCAGCTCCACCTGCGTCAAAAAGCCTATGTTTGCCCCGGGTCATATTCATACTAAATTTCATTAGAACCCGTCCAGCGGTTTGGCCATGAAAGCGTAACAGACAGACAGACTTTCGCATTTATAATATTAGTATGGATGGATTTAGAAGTATAAAACTTAGAAACTTGTCTACAAATAGGATACTAACGCCATCTAGCTCTGTACTGGCGAGACCCAGAAAACGAGAAATAAAGGTTAAGTAGGTACGTGTTCGGAGCAAAAATGCCACCTAACGGATAAAAATGAAGTTCAAGATTGGCTAGAGAAAAAAACATTGTTTGTTTTAAATATGGTGTATTAAAAAAAAAGTGGTAACAATTTCAAACGTAGTAAAATATGAATACAATAGAATTACGCGTAATTCTTCATTTCGGCTTGTTATTAACCCTTGGATTGGCAAACATATATTTTGCTGAATTTTTTAATTCTATCGATTTACTCTTGTCCTGGGTCAGCAAAAGACTTAATAAATAGTATAAAAAATTTGAGTTTGTTTTCAGGAAAATCGATGTAGGTACCACACGTGAAATCTTTCTGTTTTTCTTTTCTGTGAATAGATGTTCCTTACATAGTACATTGCTAAATTAGGGGTAAGAGTTTGTAAATGGAAATTATTTTTTAATCAAATTTAATCCTATATTGATTTATGCGATGCTAAACCGAACAGTTGATATATTGATTCAAAAAAAAAAGAAACACACAAAAAAAAGTTTTTTTAAATACAAATATAAACAGCACAAAGACGAAAATGTTGTAAATATCTGTTAAAATTTTGGAATAAATGTATGTTTGTAATAATCGAACATGTCTTCATCGACCTCGTTCATTTCCTATGTCTGGAAAGTGTCCAATGTCTATATTTGATGGATCTCGATGGTCTTGTAAACGTTGGTTTCTTTACTTTAAATAACGAAAATTATCCGACTAATTGAAATAACGAGATTTATTTCTTAAACCTCTCGCCTAAAATGCTTCAGACTCGTTTTCATTTTCTGCGTTTCCTAGAAGAGAGCCAGGCATTAAAAGAATATATCGATCAACTGGGTAATTTACCATAAATCTCTGATGGGAAGCGATCTTTTACTGTTATATCTACCTCTCAAATGTATTTATATTATTTATAACAAATAATAAATGTATAATGCCTGCCTGCTCTTCAAGAAAATGCAAAAAAATATCATGTCCCTCTCTTTAGCAATTGTCGTTTTATTGCGTACTTTCCGTTGAAACTAATAAACCAAATAGATATACCTGGTCCCGTCAAATAAGGCTTTATAAAACAGACTTTCCAGCTATAGGAAAAGGACAAGGCATTGTCAACAGAGTTTTTGTTTTTACATAGAATGCGTTATGAAACTTTGCTTTTCCGAAAGATATCCTAGGTTTCTAGTCTTGTTCTCGAAATTTGAGTCACATCATTCAAAACATGCATTTGTCATTTCTTTGAAATTGGCAGTGTACCATACGAACTTCAACATGATGAGGTCATAAAAGTGATAAGTTAAAAAACAAATAATAATGGTGAAGTTAAAATAATAATAATATAATAACATAATTAGAGTTTTAGGAGCATGCGTAAACAAAAGTTTTTAGCCGCAAAGCATAAAATAACAATGAAATTATTATCTTTCCTTGAGCACTGAAGAAACATGACGTCTTACTGACTTTTTTGCTCTTAAACTGACTAATATAGTCTAGTCAGGTCGGGAAAATATTTTTTAACTGAAAAAAGAATAATGGTAGATTTTTGGAAAGTTGGTATTCCACGCAATGCACAGTACCAATCGAAGGGTTAAACCAATTTCATAAAGAAGGTATGTATAGGTTTTGCAAAATCTTCAAAAATACTTAGTTATATAACAATTTTGCACATTACCAATATACATATTCATTTGTACACTAACTAATAACTTAAATATTATATTTAGTCGAACAGTTCGACTTTAAACTTAACAATCAACAAAAGTTTAAGAAAAATGCAAAATAAATAGATTTAAAAAAAATCCTAAACAATTTAATTTAAAAGCAGAGATATAAAATATCGAAGGCACAATCCTTATTGTGTATTTATTTTAAAATGCATAAAAACTTGATAATTTTACCGAAAAATAATTAGGTATAACATGTTATAATTATAGGAATAGAGAAGAGTGAGATCTATTTATAACTCACTCAAAATCGCCATAATCGGTGAATCGAATGACTTCCTTGAGTCACCGATTATGCCGAATTTTGAGCGAGGCATACATTTCAAAAATAGCATTTGAGAAAATGCTGCTTGACAATTTGAAACCAAAAAAGTGTTAAAATCTAAAAAACAGATGTTTTAGGATCTGTCTTCATTAAAAACAAAACGTTGAACTTTAAAATTCATATTTATTTACATTGTACTAACTCAGCCCCTCGGATTCATACACTCGTGTTAAATCAGTCAGGTAGTTCCAGAATTCTATCTATCTACCTCTCATCCTGAGGTCTACATCACATTTTTTTTAAATTATAAGTATGTTTAATTAAAAGAGTTCAGTGTGCCGCTTAGTAAAGGCCTGCTCCAAACCCTTCCATTACTCTCTATGCTATGTGACTCCCCAATTTAAATCCTCCTGTTAGTTCGCCTTCCCATTTTCTTACAGGTATATGGCAGCTAGCATGGATGATGTACCTAAACATTTTTTTTTCTATTACACAAATTTTCTGTTTTGTGTTATTAAAAAAATGAGTAACTTGGTAAGTAGCACCAGGGGTAATGTAAAATCTCCAATGACACTACCAGGCAAAAAACTACTGGTACTACCAGGAGAGCGATTTTTGAAATGAATGACATATATGTCGAATGAAAATTTTTCTATATTGAACAAAACTCCTCCAACTTCGAACGAAAATCATTCGATATCAAACACATATTATTCCACTCGCCGATTTTGGCTGAGTCACAGTTTTCAAAATTAGCACTCCAGCCCAGTAGCACCATAGGTAAGATCAGTAATAATATAGTCTGTGTAGGTAAACGACACACATGCATACAATACCCGGCATATAAGTTCACCAGGTGTGAATGGGACAAACCCATAATTATATTGCGCATGACTTGCTCACACTTAGATAAGTTTATATGTCGCTACCTATACATAATGTAAATATTTAGTCCACGATATATCCAATGTGTTACATACAGGATAAACCCCATTGAGTGGGCGGAAACCCACACTCAATTAATATCAAGTCTCGTCATCAATTGCGCGAGTATGCTTCCATTATAATGACACTGAAGCATCATACATATACTATGTCGGTTTTACAATAAGCAGCACCCTTGTACTAATTTTCTTTTTAATTGTTTTATCTTTTGCAGTTTACCATGTACATAAACTCTTAAATACTTAAATAAAAAATAGGACTGTGCAAAATAAAAAAAACACAACCTAATCTAGTATAACAAGGCTAGATATTAAGTGCGAATATAAAGAGATAGGAATATGTTTACACATTTCAACAAGAAAATTTAACAGCATAAACCCAAAAATAAAAAACAATATAAAATATCTTTATCATATGTAAAAATTCCAATAAATGAAACAAGCATTCTGTGGTCTAAATCTGGCAACAATCATGAAATCAGCTAGGTTGACCTGCAAATAGATATAACAGGTATAAGTGATAATATTAATGTCTAGTTATTGCCTTTGGCATAGACATTAAACTAAAATTAGCAATATAAAGCTACTTAGTACATTATTACTAATATGTACACCTAAATAAGTCTTGCTTATGTAGAAACCCAGAATAGAACTATTGGGTCCCAAATTTCCTTGCTAATCTTAGTAATAGCAGTCTTCATCCTGCAACAACAAAAATACAAAGTATAAAATCACCCTTCCAATTTAGTACTTGTCTTAAAAAGTTATTTAAAGAAATCAGTCCATTAATTTATGTGAAATAAAAACAATTGTGTAGGCATAACTACATTTTTTGTTATTGATGTTCAAAAGATTTTCAAGAACTGAAATTTCAGGTTACTTAATTGTTCCTGAAAAGACAATATAATGTCCAAGATATAAATTTCCACTGCCATAATGTGTAGGAATAGTTATGTGAACTTATATCTTCACAATGGAGCTTATTGGTGGATGTAAACTGGAAAATGAGCAGCTTATCTGGTGATGGTACTTTATATGGTATAAAGTGGTTTGTATATTATTCAAAACATTCTTGATTTACGTAATATAAAGTAATTAAATAAAATCAAACCTACCTAACAAAGTCCTGTGTCTTTCAGGTCAATCATGCTACTCTGACTTTGATAATCCTCTCTATGTGACCTCTGCAAAGGGGACACCCATCCATCTCTTTATCACCACATGGCTGGCAACAGCACATATGTCCACATGGAATAAATATGACTTCACATTTTGCATCCATACATATCACACACTCTGATTCCAGGACCGAATCATCTGATTCTTGAGCAGTGATCACCCCTGTGTAATTTTGTTCTTCAATTTTTTCAATAGAAGGAGCACTTGGATCTCCATCAGCAATACAACAATCATCAAAATTGTGCACTTTACTCTTAGTCTGCACATAAAATTTGATAGCTTTTATAATAGCTTTTCTATCTGATGACAAAGAGACACCATTTTCTTTTAAATCTTCCAAAGTTACATTCAATAAAGATTCATCTTTAAACAAAAACTTTACTAAGAATGGCAAGCAATGTATGACCCCTTCTTGTAAAAGGTAATTGGCAAAAATGGGATCTAATTGTTTTCCAATATCTAACAAATGTTTTGGAGCCGAATCGATTAATTTTTGGTAATTTTTCAACCAGAAATCAGAACTCTTATCTGGCTGATTCTCCATTTCTCTCATTGTTTCAATAAGTTGTTTTCTTCGTACAGTTTGTTGAAGTAATAAGTCATCTAATAAAGAAACCAAGTGGACTCTTTGTTGAAGAAGCTCATTATAATTGAAAGCTATTCGTAACTTTTTCTTTTCTTGTTCAATAACACTAAGCCGAGCTAAATGTGAGGAAATTAATGATATTTCTTGGCTAAGACTCCAGCTCCTAGCATCAACCTTTTCAACAAGAGAAGCAACAATAGCTTTCTGAATATCTTCGTCTTCCATCAACTGCTGCACCAACCCTGTCCTTGATTGATCTTTAGCTTTTAAGAGCTCTTCTAATTTTTCACTCCCTTCCATTTCTTGCATGAGTATACTTTGTTTCATGTCCATTAAACTATCTTCATAATTTTTTTTGGAATGTTGAATAGAATAGTTTTCTTCAATGAGCATTTCCATAGCTTTCAAAATGTCAGACTTTTTGATATTGTCATAATTTAACCTCATGATTTCAAGTAAGCGATCATGCTCAGCCTGCTCGTGAGCCATTTGTTGCTGTAATATCTCTGGTTTCAAAAGGTCATGCTGTATGAAGTTTGTGACCAAACATTTAACTTCTTCTTCATCATCTTGAATTGCTTTAATTAATTTTTGTCTCTCCAGCTCTTTAGTTTCATGAAGTTTAGCAATCTCTGAATCTAATTGCTGCTGTTCTTGCAGCACTGTAGTTAAAAATCGCTCTCTTTGTTGTCTAGCAGCTTGATGAAATCTGTTTTCTTGTTCAATTATAGCAGCTTCTTGCTCTTCCCAAGTGATAGAGCTCCGTTTGGCAAATGGATCATAAATATAACTTGGTGACTGTACTGATGTAACATCTATATCTGAGTGAGGAGGGCAATATGATGTGTTCATTGTCACACAAAGGAATTTCATTATTTCAGCAGTACCTTGAGATGTTATCTCAGGGGGAGGATAAATAAACTGTTCCCCATCTAATACTATTGATACAATATTTGTAGCAAGGCATAATTCAGGACATAATTCGGTAAGATTTATATTATTGGTTGCCTTTAGTATCCTCAAATTCTTTAGTTTTCCCAATGAAGGTGTCAGGCGGCTCAGTCTATTTTTAGAAATATCTAAGATTTGCAAGCTTTGCAAGTGCTCTATGCTATCAGGAATATCTTTGAGACAATTATCCTGAATGTAAAATTCTGACAAATTTATTAAAAATTTAATTTCTTCTGGTAAATGAGCAAACTTATTGCAACTTATGTTAAGCACTTTTAGGCAATGCAAGTCGGAAATATGACCGCCACCTTCCAACGAATACAGATTGTTCGAGTGTAAATACAAGTGATCTTTTCTAAAAACTTTGCATATGGAATAAATACCGGACGGTACCTGACGAAGTTGACAATCTGATAAATCAAATTCTGGCTCAGGAGATTCTTTGGCAAGATACAACTTTCTTTCGAGCTTAGCCCGTGTATTATCTTCCGGATGATTCTTCCCAAATAAAGACATTGTCACTCTATCAATACATGAAACTGAACAACCCATTAATAATCCAATGCCGGGACACTTGAGAAGTTCCACTGTCATCGAAGTTGTCTCATTATCAGCAATTTCTATTTCGTCATAGTTATTTTTATTCTCAAAATCTTTAACCATATGAAAAACGTATGCACTAGTTACCAAAGAACAGCATAAAGGTATTATCAATATGAATAAAATTAATCAATTGATGATTTTGCGTAAATATAAACAAATTGCCAAAAGGAAGCAAACAATCTTCACACAATTTTTGCTGGTTAGTTCACTCACTCACTCGCTGTCGAATGTCGAATGTCGATAGTGTGAACGGCAAGTCAATGTCGTAATGACATTTTTTTTTCTCTTATGTGGCTTTACGGCTTTTACTTTCACGTGCTTTTATTCAAGATTTAACTTTGATATCAATAGTTCTTGAGAATGATGTCGTTTGTTGGCGGTGCCAGTGATTATTCTTTAAGTCGCTTCTGGGACTTCCCCAAAAAGTGGTCTTGTTTTAAAGATAGTATACAAATTAAGCATCTATTATTTTTTACATTCAATAATTATTTTTCATGCAATAAAAGCTCTATGACACTCTTACGAAACCTTTGATATGGCCTTTGATGTGCGAATCCGACTCGCTCATTATTTTTTCTTGCAGATGTTTATAAGCAAGAATTAGCTTCCGTACCTCTATTTTTTATGTCACGAACTAGGGGAAAAATAACAAGTAAACATTACCTATTTATAAAAACTCAAAACCCCGACTGCCTTTGTTGGAAATTGGAAATAAAAACATCCAAAGAAATCCGTTTTTTTTTTAATTTTTATATAGCTATCTACTCACACACTGTCACTCCCACAATAAATACGAATGTAACGTCACCTCTAAAGCTAAAAAATCAGTTCAGGCTTTAGAGCGTGCCAAATAATTATACATACATACACACATACCTACATACAACATACCATGGAACTAAAGGTAAAGATGAAAGCAAGCAAGCATACAGGTTGGGTCCTTAACTAATAAATAAAAGATTGGACTGTATAAAAAAGGCTGGTTTAATTGTCTCAATACAAGCAAACGCGTATGATCGAGAGTAATGCTGAATATGGGAATGAAAGCGGGCCGGCGCGGGGGGCGCGCGGGCGGCGGGGTGTAGCTGGAGCGGGGAAGCGGGCGCGCAGGTATCACGCAGCAGGCGCGTGGACAGGCTCCCCGGGTTGAAGATGGAAGCTTCAAAGTCTTCAAAGGTTGTTGTCATCCAAAGGAAGGGCACATAGATTGTTCCACCCTCTTCTTATTGTACCTTTCATGGTTTTCACTTCGGCGACACGATTGATACCATCCGTTCCGGGGTAAACTTGAACGACACGACCAAGGGACCAAAGCAGCGGCGGTGTCGATTTATCTTTGATCAGAACAAGGGAGTTTATCGGAATATCACTTTTAGTTTGTTTCCATTTTGTTTTCTGTTGAAGAGTACATATATATTCATTAGAAAATCTGTTCCAAAAATATTGCTTTATTGCTTCGACTCGCTTGTGACACTGCAGTAGTGTGATGTTTGTGTTCTCAGCTAGCTTTAGATATGGCACAGTAGTTAATGTTCGTCCAATTAAAAAATGTGAAGGGGTCAGAACGGATAAGTCATTAGCTTTTACGGAAAGAGGGATTGAGGGACGCGAGTTTAAAATCGCCTCGATTTCAGTTAGACAGGTAGACATTTCTTCATAGGTTAAATAAGTTAAATTTAATACTCTACGTAAATGATGCCTAGTTGATCGAACAGCAGCTTCAGCCATCCCATTGAAGTGCGGGAAGAAAGCCGGGGAAAAAGGAAAGTAATACCTTCATCGGCCAAATCGTCAGTTAGGCTAGACTGAGAGAGAAACCGCTCCAATTCGTTACATACGCCTACAAAATTGGTTCCAATATCGGAAGTAATTGTTTGAGGTTTGCCCCGACGACTAACGAAACGACGCAAGGCAGCCAGATAAGACTCTTTACTCAGGTCCGTGACCAGCTCCAAATGCACTGCCTTCACTGCTAAGCATACAAAAATACCTGTGTATGATTTAAGTAATTTGCAACCACGACCCTTTCGGTGGCTATCAAAATTGGCCCAGCATAGTCCACCGCACAGAGAAGAAATGGAAATTCTAAGTTAGTTCTAGACTCAGGTAGTTGACCCATTATTGGCTGAATGTTTGGCTCTTGTGCCTAAAACATGTAACGCATTTTCCAACTACATACCTAGCCAAATTTCTACCACCTAAAGGCCAGTATGACTGCCTTATGTCAGCGAGCAGGAGTTGAGGACCTGCATGTAAAAGCTGTAAATGCTGTTTATTAAATATTAATTTAGTTAAATGATGCTTACAGCACACAAGAATCGGATGTTTTTGATCATATGAGTAAGGAGAGTTGTCGAGCCTTCCCCCTACTCTTATTAGGTTATCTGAATCGATAAATGGTGTTAACGACAACAATCAATTTTTTTGACGATAACTTGCCCTTATTATTTAAAATTTTATACTCTTCACTAAACATTTCAACTTGAGCCTGTCTAAGAATGGTATATAAAGATTCACGTACTTCATCTGGTGTTAAGGAACCCTTATATTTATTTTTATTTTTGCAGTTTTTTATAAATCGTTTTATGTAAGCAAGAGTATGAATAAGGCGTGTGAGATTTGAATGTCTGTGTATGAGTGATGAGACAATGTTTGTGTCATTCAGATTGCAATCCTGAGCTAAATGACACACTACGTCCGGCAGATCACATGGCTCGCTTGAAATGGCCATTTTTGGCCATGATTGTTCATTACAGCTTAAAAACTGTGGTCCCGACCACCACAAGGATTAATCGCTGATAAGATCAGCCTTCACCCCACGAGAAACGAGATCGGCAGGATTGTCGAGGGAGCGCACATAACTCCAAGGGCTGTTAGCACTATTTTCATTAATTTCGTTCACGCGATTGCGAACAAAGTGTTTAAGACGATGTACAGGGGGTTTCAACCACCCCAACACAATTGTAGAATCACACCAGTATCTGCAACTAACCTCTAACGTTATAGAACTCATCACCTTAGAACACAGTCGCGTTGCTAATAGGGCTGCACACAGCTCGAGGCGTGGCATCGTCATTGGTTTCATTGAGGCTACTTTATTTTTTGACGCGATTAAACAAACGTTCATAATACCATTTTCAGTTAAAGAGCGAGCGTAAATACACGCCCCGTAAGCACGTTCAGAATTATCTTATAGAAATCATTTTGTAAAAACACAGCCTGTATACAGGCTGGTTCAAGTAAATTTGACCTGAATGCATTTCGTTACCCACCTCTTTCTGTCTAACTCGTGATGTGTGAATCTGGGTTTCCATCACAGCACTTGTTAACAACCCCAAAAGTTGGAAAAAATGTTATAAACAGTTACGTAGCAATATAATCTTTATTTTGAGGTAGAATTTATTAAAAAACTAGCTGCCCGCCCCGACTTCGTCCGGGTTATACAAAGTATGTAGTAAGTTAAAATAAACACTGCTTAATGAAGAATCTCTTGAATCTCTTTTAAAACCGGCTACATAGATCTTTCTGACGCAGAGTAGTTCCTAATAATAACCTGTGAATACTGTACGAATGTATTTCCAAGGAAGCTCGTCATAGAGCCGTTAAGATCGATTTGTCAGGGGAATTAGATGTGGTAATTTTATAAAATTAATTGGATAATCCTAAAAATCTGATTTCTTTTCAGATAAAAAGAACCAGAAAAATAATCAATCGTATCAATAAATTTCATCAATTCCTTCCACGGGGTACCTAAAAGGAGTGTATAGTCTACGTAAAATTAAACTCTTGATATACTAATCTATAATTTACTACAAAAATTATTAGCACTCTCCCAGTTTCGGCCTCAGCCCTTCCATGACACATGCCTTCGGGTTGTTTCCATTTCTATTATTATTTGGGCATGTTTTTACGACTGTACCTAAATTCGACCCTCCTTCGGAACGCAAAATGCCTAACGTCAACCCTCCTTAGGAATGTGTCCTCAGCTCCCGCTTCCATGATGCTTTCTCTTCTGTAGCCCTATTTTTATACAGGTTGTTATTTACTTAAATAGTGGGCACCTAGTACCTGTGTATTTTTTTAAAAATAAATAAATAATGATTTGATATTTGAAATGTGTGTCGAATGAAAATCGTTTGATATCGAACATAAAACCTTCGATTTCGTACAAAAATTATTCGTCTGGCCGATTTTGCGTGAGTCACACTTTTCATAAAAAGCACTCCTGAGTGGTTCCATTCCTATTATTTTGGCCTGTTTTACGACTGGCCGCCTACCTAACATCAATATTTATTAGGAACGCAGAATGTACGTTTAGATTGATATCACTGTTTTTTTCCTCATCGTATTTGACGACACCTAAGCGCCACGGGAAGAAAGCGTGTAAGTACTTCGTATCGTGCCACGCGAAGGGATTGTATTATAAAACAAAATCCGTAATATCTTTGGAATGGAATGTCCGATTTCATTAATTCAAAGAGTAATTTAAATAAACAACTATTTTTTTACAGTGTTAGTTTAACATTTGCAATATTTGCAAAAAGAAACTTGTTTATACATTAATACTTCTTATATAAAATAGATGATGAATAAAACCTTTTACATCTTTCATTTTTCTTCACCAACCGCACAACACAACAACAATTCACAAATAATTAAAGAAGCTAGTAAAAGAAGCGTTACACATAAACATCCCAACTAACAAAAATTACTCTTGTAGTAGCTTACATTGCCAAAAATAGTGTTCTTATAACAGCCGTATTATCGCTAATAAGGGTGCATTTGGGCCCAAATTATAAGAACAAGAGGCTCTATACCCTTCTTATAGTTGATTTATTGTTAGCTTTTTATCCGTATACGGGCTTTATAATGGTAACCAACAAGAAAACTGAACTTATAATGATCGCATTGAAAGCGTGAATAAGTGCGATTACTCCTAAATGTATTTTATTAAGGTCAGGAACAAAGAAGTTAAATTTAAAGCGACAAAACTAAGTCGCTTAAAAAGCAGTCTGCCTTTGTAACAGTCTTTTATTATTATGCAATAAGTGTTTTGATTTAATTTTGTGACAGTTTAGAGAAAAATATGAAAGCTTCCACCATTTTAATAAAATGAAAACGGTAAGTCACAAATTTATGTTATATAGGTTACCTGAATGTGTGTTGGTTTTTAGGTGAAAATGTGTGGTAAATTAAATGCATGACAAAATCAGGTACGCTGTGTGTTTTATTATCAACGCGCCCTGGAATTTAAGCTGTTTTGTGCTAAAAATTTAATTCATTATTTAGTCATATTTTTAACAACGCTATTACAAGAGTACGAGCAATTCGTAAAGGTTCTATAAGGAGTCTATAAGATTGTAAGACTTAAGATGGCAACATTAGTTGCTTTTGCTATCGCCATTTTATATATATTTAGGGTTCCTTTTTCACAAATAAAATCCCATATTGTTTGTCCGCAGATTTTAAAACGGCTGTATTTGCGGGTGGTAAAAAATATCTACAAAGTAAAGAGCTCAATCACATGTGATACAATACAATACAAAATATCTTTATTGCCCACATACAGTAACAAATATTTTAACATTTACAAAGACTTAAAGATAATATGAGCAAAGGCGGACTTATTGCTAGGCAATCTCTTCCAGTCAACCCTGTGGATGGCAATGGGATTGGGCACATTTTATTTTTTAATTACAAATTATTAAGTATAATCTTAGATCTAAAATGATTACTTACTAATAAAAATACTTAATTTTCAAACGCTTGTTTTATTTTACACATAATGTCAACATGAATGAATGTTTTTGATCCACTAGCAATATAATTTGCTGATTTATATGTATTATTTGATTAAGATGAGAGATGGTGACATGGGAGAGATAAGGATGTCCAACGTATATTACGAGTATATTTATATATACACTCTTTCTCACTGTTTTCATGTTCACTAGCATGTCTCATAAAATAATCATCTGCGGAACCATTGGCTAATTTCTTGATTTCAGAAGGAGTAGAAATGATGAGTGAAATACTCGCTGTTGTGTTTTGGTATTTATTTTTTACTTTTCTTCTATAGTATAACTTCTCTAATATATCTTCCAGTCTTTTATAAAATTCATTTTTTTAAATGTAATTTTTACGATTTACATATGCTGCATTTTCAAAATGGCGAATTTGGTTATGTATTTTAATGTAGCCTTATTGAGAAAAATACCTTTGTAATTACTATATAAGTGAACATAGACTGCTTCAATTCTCATAAAGATCATACACAATGCCATATTTCGTTTGTTGGGTAGGCATCCTATATAATGCTCCCACAAGTTAATAAGCTTTATAGTTACCTAATACTACGAACGTTCGGACTTGAGCTGAGCTTACTGTTTTTTTGTGTAATTGAATTTGTATGTTAGATGTAAGTCTATGCACCTAAGATTTCTTTGCGTGTTGTGCCCTCTTCTGTGCCCATATGTCTATGTCCTATGTTAGTTTGGTTGACTGGAAGAGATCCCTATTTGGGATAAGTCCGCCTTTTGTTGTAACCTGTATTCTGGTACTATGTTCTTTGTGTACAATAAAGATTTTTACATACATACATACATACATACCTTGTAAGTTTTATTAAAAAGAATAATTAGCCATATTAAAAGGCTTTATATGGCATTTGAATGTTTTATGGTTAAAAAGCTATGTAATCAGCCATTATAAGAAACCACATTGTGAACTCTTGTTATAGCCATATTATTAGGATTTATAAACGTTTAACCAGCCAAATTACAAGAATAAAGGTTATATTAGCCAAATCTTCTTATAATGTGCCATTATATGATATATTGCCATAATGCATGCTCTTTTAAAACAACTACATGATTAAAAACCTTTTAAATCAATTTTATAAGTTTATTTTGTTTGTTGGGATTACACACCTGCCTGGTTCTATTAGATGCTCATAGCTGACTTCGCGGGAGCAGATAGTTCTGCGTAGTCCAACTTTAAGTGTATTATTGGTCTAAGTGGTGCTCGCCAAGTCTATTAAGAGTGTTTTATAAGCAAAAGTACGCGTATAAAATGGTCCCTTTTCCGTGGTTATAAACTATTACTAGCCTGTTATAGACCTGGCTCCGAAACCACTACAAGACCACATTTTGTTACTTGGATATGTTTCGATTGGTCTGGTTTTTGTATAAAAAAAGTGTTACAGAGGTCAGACGGCAGTCGTTCCATTCATTGGGACCATAACACGCTCGGGAGAAGATCGGCGTTGGTTGGTAAAAGTTACCCATTTTGCAAATCGGTCGTTTTAAGAATTAGCCACTTTGAGAATTAATCATTCCTCAAATTATTCCTTTGGAGAATTAGCCTTTTCGATACTATGGTGCCATTTTGCGAATTAGGTCGCAATATGCGATTTAACGCATTAATAAATACTTAGTAATGAAGTTTAAAAAATAAATGCTAGGGAGCTAGTTTATTAGTTTTAAAATATTTACAATATAATAATATTAAATACTAATACTAATCGGTATTAATACCTAGACATCAACCTACAAAAAACAATAAACCAAATAACAAACATGAGCTTATTTTATCTGTGGGTATACCAACTATCAGATGTTGGAACCGGAAAGCCAAAGAGCGTATATTCTTTACTACTATTTTCTGCAGAAATATGTTCTGGTTCATTTGTTTCGTTCATAGGCTCAACAGCCTTGTCGTTGATAATTTCTTGGTTATGTTCGTGATTTTTGAACCAAGGATCGTACAAAAGAACTTCTTCTCCTAATATTCTGTTTTTGTTTTTAGTCTGGTTCTCATCTTTTTTTTCTACTCTTTTATCATAAACATTGCTGTAGTCATGTCTATTATAGAGATTTTTTGGTTCCACATATTTTGGAGATGGAACGTATTCATCCGGTCTATAATGGTTATTAGAAATTGAAGTTCTAAAAGTTTTCATGGATTCATCATCTATAGGAAATTCCGTGGAATCGTCAATTTCTAAATTGTCGTGTTCTATATTTTTCCCCTCTTCTGAAGATGTAGAAACATGTAAACTTCCAATAAACTTCGCAGCTAGTTTAGCATTGTTTCGTAGTATGTGTGGATCCGAAACTTTGTCAGAAATATTACTATTGTGTTCTGTTTTTATTGTATCTGGTCTAGAGAGCTTCGTAACTTTGGCCTTTTCGTAGGAATCTGAAAGCTTCGTCGCTCTATGATCTGATCTCATATGGGGATAAAAGTCTTTATATCTGTCATTTTCTATAAAACTTTGATATGTGGGGTGTTCGTATCCTTTTATAACTTTTCCTAATCGCTCGAAAGTGTAATCCAGATGATCCGTTACTTTATCGGGAATTTTTTTATTACTCTCGTCATCAGATAATGATTCATCTTGTTCATTTAACATATAGTGTTTATTGTTATAAGACTGCTTATTTGTTTCATCCACATCTTCATCTTGTTGATCAATATTAAATAAGTTCAAAGGAGAAACTTTTTGATAAGAACCTTTATAATAATCAGCACTCCAATCCTCTGGCCTCCTGTATGATTGCTCTATATGTCCAAGTTCTTCAGTTTTCGACGTCGGCACGGCTTGCGGCGTTTTACTAAAATAACCAAATTGATGTAAGGTTTTATCTCTCAACTGATAGGTTTCTGCCGCTGGCAATAATTTAATGACTATCGCTTTACCTTGATGATATCCAATGCCATGCCCTTGGAAGGGTTTATTTTTGGGATTCTTCTTCTTGATATCAGTTTTCTGTGGCGCTTCTTCGTCGGCTTCGGTGGCGTCGCAATACATTCTATTTAATTTCTTAGTATCTTTATCGGATAAACCAACTCTCTGACCAATTTGTGCTCCTCTCTAAAAATTAAAGTTAAATAATATGAAACATGAACATACTTAAGAAAATAACTATTTATGAATCTATTATATTGTCGGCAAACCTGTTTTGGAACGATCGTGTCCTGGCCGTTAGTAGAAAAAGCTCGTCGGCTGTAGTGAAGAACGCTGTCGTAATCGTAACCGACTCCAAAGTCCGATACGGAAAATGAATTGTATTTCCGGAAGTTATTTCTCGCCGCTAAAATTAAATAAAATTTTACTTTATTAGATAGATTTCAAGTAATTACAAACTTTGACTAATTCACACTTTTTTGTTCTCATGATAGTGAAAGGTAAATTAAAACTTTCTTTTAAAATACCGTAAGTCGATAGCTTTTACGACTGAATCGAATGAATTACATAAACAGAAGGTCAACGACAAAATCAAGTGTCCTTTCGACGTGGATTTGCAAAATTTTGGAACAACATTTTCGGTCAGTTATAAATTGGTGCGGTAGGATTTGATAAAAATTGATTTAAAATTATTTAGCGTGCATACGATTAAATTATAAACTTGTAAAGTTTTTGATTTTCAAATCACTTTTAGAGTACTAATAAAAACTGATCGATCTATTTGATCCGATATAAATAAAAAACATGATAGCATAAGACCTACCTTGAACGATATTGTCCCATACAATGTCCACGTAATCATCTCTGTCAGAACTACTCTGCATGTGGTAGAAACCTAGGGTATGCAATAGTTCGTGCACCACAGTGCCATGACGAAAGCACCCGCGCCCTGGTGGGTGTCGTGCGTTGAGGTTTAAAACTTGATAACCACTTTGATAACCCACTTGAGAAAAACATCCTCGTCTACTACCCTAAAAATAAATAAAAATATTTCCATCACAGGTCATCAGATACCAACCTATAATAAGTTGATCTTCATTTAAAGTTTCATGTATCCTGATCTGTAAAATATTCTCCTTTTACCTGTATAACTACAGCATCACTATCACCTTTACGGTAAGGCCGAAACGTCACGCAAGATGCCTGGGCTAGCTCATCTATGCCATCTTGGATAGCTTGCATTTGATCTTGTGCTGGTAAAAAAATATATGTATTATAAGTATCCCTTAGAGCAATGCAAACTCGCTGAGTGGTACAAACGCTCTATGCCATAGGGCCGACAGTATGGTGCCTAAAGTTTGGCAGACATCAATTACATTATCAATTAAATATAAACAACTAGCTTTTTCCCGCAGCTCCGCCTACGTCAAAAAGTAGCCTATGTTTGACCCCGGGCCTTCAACTATATTCATACCAAATTTTATCAAAATCCGTTCAGCGGTTTGGCCGTGAAAGCGTAACAGACAGACAGAAAACCAAACTTATACAGTACATATAGTTTTTGAGTCTATAATGGATGAGCGACCTTTCGCTTTTATATTTTATTAGGTATATCCATTTTATTATAAAAGATCGATATAGATTTATACGTACAAAAGTGTTCTTTTTGTATGTAATATATGACTTCATTATTAGGCCAACGTTTAGTGGTATCTTTAAGGCCATTTCGTGACAATCCTTCTGCGACATCCTCTACGATAACTCGTCTTTGCCTGTCATTCAGAATAAGATCTCCTTCAAATTTTCCACTTTCTTCCCAGGCGTTATCTGATATAGATTCCTCTTCATCATAATCCTCATCTGGTTCCGCACCTTCTGTAACACAAATATTTAACAGCAAATACAAATATACTTACATAGGTACGTTTTATTTAAATATTGTTACTTTCTCGTAAATAAGTATTGATGACAGAAATCGAGAAGACATTTATATACCTACTCTACCAACAAACTTGTTTGCATATACTTACTTAACAATGCCTAAACGTTATTTTTGTCAAATAAATTAAGTCTTATTTAAAAGTTTAATAGACAGGTATTGTTTACAACATATTTATGATTACTTATTAAAAGAAATTAATCGGTATAAAATCTTGCAAAAATTACAATTGAGCTCTCTAGAATGTGCTGGAATAGATTCCTTTATTAGATACAACTCTCTTGCACTATTTTTAATTTATGTGAAATTCTATGATTTAATTACTATGTTCATGAATAATAATACATTAGAAAACAAAAATAATAAAGATGTAGATATTACATAAACCAGTCAAAATGGCATTACCTCTGCGTGCAGGGTTTGAAACTTCAGAGAGCCAAATCTTAGTTGATTTGCTGAAAATTATATTTTATTTTAAACTTACTTTTCAATACTTGATCCAACCGCGAAGTTTTGTGTAAAAATTCAACAAAATCTTCAAGCTCACTATTAGACATAGAAGTACATACTATAGCACAAAACACGCAAATAACCAATGATATTTTTATCCACTCCATGGCTCCAGTGGTGCTCGTCCATAAACTTCCTTCGAACACGCATGTGAAATCCTCCAACTAACTCCCGGACCTCAGCATGTGTGTCATATAATCCGTATCAAGCATACCTAATGAAGTGCTTACAATTCGTAAAGGGCATCTGCAACTTGACGACTATGCCTTTCCACGTAATTTTTCCTGACGAACAAAACCCATTTGGGTGAAGTAGGATTTAATATAGGTTCCGATACGACCATTTCACAAGGTGTGAAGCCGCAACTGCGCGAGCACCACTTGCGACAGAGCCACCTGGGTGACAGTACCACCACCGCCGTCAGAACTCGTGCAAGACCAGGTTGCTAAACCGGCCGAGATATTCCAATATTTCGTGCAGTTTCCATTTGGTATAACAATGACTCCAATTTGACATTTCTGTAATTGGATGAGTGAAATAGTGAGAGAAAAGCAAGTGATCCGTTACGGTGAAATCGGAATTAAGTGGCAAACACTCATTGTATGCATAATGCTTTTAGCAGCGATGGATTTCACATAGCCAGCCGACGCGCGAGTGTAGAGGTTAATATCTTTGCAACTTTTACTTTGTTTTACTTAAATACTTACTTCATTCATCATCATGTTCTTTAGTAAAATGAGCATAAAACAGTAACTTACTAGATTTTTTATTAAATATTATCTAAGTACCTACTTAATGAAATCTTCCAAAAATAAGAGGAACATAAAGTGAAGATAGTCGTTGGGCTGTGCCAGATGCCTTTTGCCAACTTAAAGATCTGTTAAATAGTGCCTCGTTTCCCCCGTCGGGAGCCAACGCCACAAGCAAAGTTACCTTGTCTTCCCCGAGGGAGCCAACAGGGGAGACAAGTCTACGAAACGTATGTTACACCTATCATGATCATGTTGATCTGGTATCCATATAAAGAATCCTGGGCTCTGAAGCATAAGCTGAGGAAGTCACTGGAATAGACGATACTTAACTAATTGAACAGCATTAATTTTACAAAATTTCACACATGGTTGAACAAATAGTTTATGAAGATTATACAACATGACCACGCTTACGCTGTTCTGCAACGTTTCAATGCCATTGTCAGGTGACGAAACAGATTTGCGCGTGAAAATCCGATAATTTACGTTTTCTAAAAAGTAGATAAGTACCTACTTACATAAAAGGAAATTTGGACCAAGGATTTTTATTATAGGTACCTAGAATATTTGAAAACAGAAGGTCTCAATAAATCTAAGGTTTTATTTTGGCTGTTTTTGTTACGTGTTTAAATTGTCAAAAGGGAACAAAGTCTGTAAGGATCGTTGCAAAAAGAAATCCGTAGTCTCTGCCTACCCCTATGGGATAAAGGCGTGATGATATGTATGTATGCAGGAGAACATTAAACTATCAGAGTTCCATATCTGTGAACTACTTGGAATTGTCATCATTACAGTTAAATATCTATTTGTCCTGTTGGTCTTGTCCAAAACATATTTATGCTGTTAATCTTTAACTATTTCTTTGAATGAATCAGAATATTCAAAATAATCCATACTAATATTATAAATGCGAAAGTCTTGTCTGTTACGCTTTCACGGCCAAACCGCTGAACGGATTTTGATGAAATTTAGTATGAATATAATTGAAGACCCCGGGTCAAACATAGGCTACTTTTTGACGCAGGCGGAGCTGCGGGAAACAGCTAGTTTACTATAAGTCTATTATCACAAAAATAGTGGAAATTGTGGTGATTTGATAGCGGGTGATTTCAGGACACAAAATTATGTAATTTGGTAACATTTCAACCACGCTATTTCTTTTTTATCAATACCAATTTACTATAAGTCTATCATCACAATTTATCACAAAAATAGTGGAAATTGTGGTGATTTGATAGCGGGTGATTTCTCAACACAAAATTATGGAATTTGGTAACATTTCAACCACGCTATTTCTTTTTTATCAATGCCAAATATTTTTATCAATAACTTTAAAATGTATACACACTTGTATATAACTATATAACCCAAAGGTTGACTGACTGTTAGATAATTCTTTTAGTATTAAGTTCGTCTATTGTGCTATACTATTCTTAATTTTGTAATAATAAGATTTGGATAGAAAAATAAATATAATAAAACAACACATTCTTGTATTCCGTTTCATATCTCTTATTTAATTTATTTTTCACAATACATTTTGTTTAGTTTTAAGATATCACTTTCCGACATTCCTTTTCGTTGTCCAATAACTGCGCCTTCCTGTTAAATAAAGTTTAGTTGTATTGTTTGTAGTTGATATTTGCATTTTGCTTAGTTAGTACTCTTGACACCTACATAGTTAGGTCAAGTGCGTGCTGTGGTCTCTGACAAAATGGAAGATAATTTTTTTAAATGCCATCATTGAGAAAGGAACGTTTATTGTTTCGACGACCAAAAATTATGGTAGTAGATCATAGATTTAGATTTTGCTTGTTAGCTTTAAAAAATTTGACAATCTTTGGTCATGTTTATTTGGTCTGGTTTCTCTGTTAAAAGGATAACGAAAGTCAGACGGAATTTGCTCCGTTGCATTAATTACCAGGACTGCCAAAGCTGGGCTGGGACCATGATTAAAGCTTAAGCTGAGAAAGGTACTAGAAAACTCGCTCGGACGAAGAAGATAACGTTATTTTAGAATTCCGTAGCCAAAGGGTAAAACGGGACCAGAGTAAAACTATGCTGTCCGTCCGTCTGTCACCAGGCTGTATCTCATGAACCGCAATAGTTGGACAGTTGAAATTTTCACATGATGATTTCTTTCTGTTGCCGCTATAACAGCAAATACTAAATATAGAATAAAATAAATATTTAAGGGGGCTCCGATGCCATTTCAAACGGCAGCTCCTCTTTGTAATTACTCCATGGTATATTTACAGAATATTTAAGTAGTTAATATTCTCTTTAAAAATAAATAATTAAATAAAACAAATATTTAAGCAAGACTCCCATACAACAAACGTGATTTTTTGCGATTTTTATGGATAATGGTACGGAACCCTTCATGTGCGAGTCCGACTCGCAGTTGGCCGGTTTTATTTTCATAAATATGTTATGGTTATAACCGTATGGTTACACACAGTGTTTTAATCCGCTGTTGCAGATTTTATTTAAATTACTTACCTACTTGCAAATAATTTCTTACCTTCAAAGGAATTATCGTTCTGTTTCCATTTTTAGAAAATGCTAATTCTGGATAATGCATGACGCTCTCATAGTCGTATTGTACACCGAAATCTGTCACTGTTTCGTTATTATACTTTGCAAAGTTATGTTCCAGTCCTGCAATATATATAATAAATAAATAAATAAAATTAAATCAAAAACGTAAATGATTTTTTATATTTAAAATGCATAAAGAGTTGGAGCGATCAAGTTTCTAAAAGATTATCTATCCTGATATTATTAAATATAAAATCGGTCTAAGGTATTAAGCTTTTATAATTACTAACCTTCTTTTATGTTCTCCCAAACAATCTCAACATATTCGTCTCTATCGTTAGCACTTTGCATGTGGTAGAAGCCTAGGGTATGCAACATTTCATGAACAATCGTGCCGTGCTTAAAACATCCTTTGGCCAAATTCAAGACTTGGCTTGCTACTTCACTATCGTCAACTTTATTATAGCCGACACCGGAGAAACAACCGTTTGCAGAACCCTAAGGAATTTCATAAAAGTGAATGACATCATAAAAAGGTAACGCCTACCTATACGCTATCAATATATAATATGTATATATAATTTTACACATGTAGATGCGGAGTTGGGATTTAACAACCTAAACTACATACCTAGAACCTCTGTTCTAGTTATGTAGTATGAAAACCTTTGAAATATATTTTAAATATTATTAACAACGCACCTGGATGATTACAGCGTGTTCATCTCCCTTTTGTTTTCTGAATTTAATACAAGAGCTATTAGCTATGTCAGCCAAACCATTTTCGATCATTTCCACTTGGTCTTCATCTGGAGAAACCACAGACATGATTTAATCAGCCCTATTTTTTCCTGCACTTTAAGCAAATTTATTTTTTAATCAAAATTAAGCGCAAAAAATATTAATAAACTATATCTAAGATACGAACCAAAATCGTCGTCTATTATGTTGTACACCACAATTCGTTCGGGCCATCTTTTAGTAACATCGCGAAGGCCATTGCGACCTCCTTGCGTGTCCATTATAGCCCCGTACTGGGATGGTGTTAAAACCATGTCGCCCTCAAAGTAATCTCCAAATTCACCTTTACAATAAATATTAGGTTGGGGAAAAAGTCTTTTTCGCATATAGTATGTATAAACTTGTAATAAAATCTCTTTGGCTATACTATTTGTATCTGGCTGGTTTTGGTATTATTAAAAGTTTAAATTTTAAAGAAGATAATTTCAAATTCAAATTAGGAAAATGTGTGATTTTCATTTGTTTTTCTTACTGTCAAGATTAGGGAATCTAATGAAGAAATTCGATACATTTTAAAATTTTACTACAAAAAGGTGAAATGCAAAGCAAACCGCGAAAACAATTTGCAATGTTTATGGGCCGGATGCAGTGTCTGTGAGAGTAGCACAAATTTGGTTTAAGCGTTTTCAATCCGGAAATTTTGATGTCAAAGATGCACGTCGCTCTGGTCGCCCTATTACAGATAAAATGGATGCCATTTGAAAAAGTGGAGCAAGATAGGCATATCAGTTGGTAAAACGTAGCTGAAGAACTGGGAATTGACCACAAAACAGTTTTGGCGCATTTGAAAAAAAACTGCGTACACAAAAAAGCTAGATATTTGGGTACCTCACGAGCTCACTGAAAGAAACCTAATGAACCATGTACTCATTTGCGATTCTTTATTACGAAGTAATGAAACCGAACCATTTTTGAAGCTGATAACTGGTGATGAAAAGTGGATCACGTTCGGGTTTCGCCACAGACTTCACAGACTATGGCGAAACCCGGGTTAACTCGCAACAAGGTGTTGCTGTGTGTGTGGTGAGATTGGAAGAGCATTCATTATGAGCTGTTACCACCAGACAGGACCATCGATTCTGAACTCTACTGCGAACAACTGATGAGATTAAAGCAAGAAGTTGAAAGAAAGCGGCCGGAATTAATCAACAGAAAGGGTGTGGTTTTTTATCATGATAAAGCTAGACCTCACACATCTTTAGCCACTCAGCAAAAATTAAGAGAGTTTGGCTGGGAGGTGTTAATGCATCCGCCGTATAGTCCTGACCTTGCACCTTCAGATTTCCACCTGTTTCGGTCTCTTCAGAATCCTTTAGGCAGTGTCAGGTTAACATCACGAGAGGACTGCCAAAACCACTTGTTGCGGTATTTTGAGCACAAGTCTCAAAATTTCTATAGCAATGTGATCATATCCCTACCTATAAGATGGCAAAAAGTAATCGAACAAAATGGCACCTACATACTTTAGTTAAATAATAATAAATAAACTAAGTATATTAAAAAATGTCTTGAATTTTTTTTTAATGCGAAGAAACTTTTTCCCCGACCTATTAAAATGAGCTACTAGATCTAACAATATAATTACCAGAATAAATAAATCTTTCATATTAAGAAATCTCGCGTAATATAATATAATACTTACAATTATAAAACAGTACTCACCGTCATTCAATATGTGATAATCTTCCCTGAGATCATATTCATCCAAGATTGGTGCAGCATTTATCATAATTTCTAGAAGTAATGTAAAATACAGAGTAATAAAAAACATTTTAGACCTGGATCCACAAGCACACTAGTTCCTAGTTTTCTGAAATGTTAACGCGTTTTTCACAATTGCCTTTTAAATACATGTCTCGGTAGTTTCAACAAAGGAGTAGACAATTGATCACCTAATTAAATAGATAACTAATCTAAAGCACTACTTTTGAAATAAAGTGGTATAAATTTCGCAACCCCAGTTATCTTTGAAGAACCATGCTGAGACCCCATCAGGACACTTGCGCACCTACTGTGATAATGACTTTTGTATAAGTAACACGTTGTTACACATGCTCCGAGACTAGATTTAACTCGCCTTGACTGACATTCTTACGAGTATAACGCATTAGATAGCTATTTGCTTGTTTCATTCTACAATTGCTGTTGGATACCTAGAAGTATCAGTTGTTGGCTGCGGGTTGCATACGAAATTAGAATTCTCTCCATATTGTGAAACAAGGTCTAATTCCAAACAATAATTTCCTGTTTAATTATCTATTGACCTTAGTAAGTTAATAGTAAACGTTGTTCCTATAGTGCAGCAGTAATTTTATTACTCGTAAATAAAACAATTTTTTGATGTAAATAACGTGCCATATTTATTTTACAAAATAATTACAAAAAAAACTTGAAACACATTAAGACTGTACTTACATGCATGCAATTCAGATTACAAAGTGCTAATTTAGATACAACTCAGTAAAAGTAATTTACTCACTTGTAAGGTATATAATGTATAAAAAAAAAACTTTTCTTATAGTAATATTTAACATTATAATATAAAATGTAAAACAATAGATCCCAGAATAACCAAATTATATAATGAATTTCATAGTCATTATGGCAACCCATTTTATAACATAATACTGAACTTGCTAATACAACAAAAATATGTACGGTACAGTTATCTAAAAATGCAATAATTATCCATGTAAGACCATAGTATACTTTAGATATTTTCAAATACAAATATAAACTATATCGTGACATAATAAGATATACAGACAATTAATTTGCTAATTTACACTTCAATTATAGGGAATAATTAATTTAGCAGTCTTTAATACATTTTAATTAATTATATCAAACCATTATATAAGTTCATTACGGTACGCTAAATAAATAATATTTTAATACCTGACAACAAAATGGTAACCCTACCAACTTAACTACCAATCAAATTGATTTATTTATACATACAAATATCAGCACATAAATTCAGTAAAGCACTGTAATGTAAAACATTCTAAATATTGGTCTAGTTATTTATTGCATGGAACGTTAGTCCCTTTAACGACACACGAACTACCAGATCGATGCAGAATACATTATTACACTCTTAATGGGGTTTAATTTACGCTTATTCTAACATTCTCCTAATATAATTGCCTACGCATAGAGGACGTCAAAAGACTGAGTAGAAGTCCTGACCACAGGGAAATATTTTGTATCAAAATTTCGACGGGGTGTTTTATTCGTTGGAGTCTCCTAACAGCAGCACGACAACGCGCCCGTGGTCAGGGCACAAGCGGCACGCTACATAAACAGTATCACAAATTGTGCAGCGACACTACCAAACAATTAAAACTTTATTGCTATTTGATTAAAGACATTATAGTCATAAGGCAAATTAAATGCTGATTCCACTAAACAACACGGAAATACTCGGAGAAAGACCAGAAAACCGTCCAAATATAAAAAGAAAATAAAGATTACCAAAAATATCTTTTTATTACAGAAGAACTTAAATTTTAAATCCTATTATAACCACTTACTATTTTACAATAATATTCTGTTCCGTTTCATTAATACTTACAAAAGTATCTATCTAAAAGTACTTCTAAAGAAATGTTGAGTATGGGCCAAGAAACAGGTAAATTGGTATCTATGTTGTTGCCTAGTGTTACACTTGGTAAACTAGCACTTCATTATTTATAACTATTATTCGTAATTATATGAGTTCAAATGAAGTTCAACAAAAATTAAAATTATATATAGCTACGGCTTTAAAGCACACATTACTGATCCTATAGCTTATAGAGTAAAATGACACAAATCGTGACGATAAATATAAACAAGTCGTATAGATCTCAAAATTATGTAGATCATAAATCACTTGCTTCCTTATAGGTAGCAATCTATAGGAAAAATATAGATTCTGAATATCAAAAATAATAATATGATTTAAAATTCTCATATTTATTAAGGGCATACACAAAAATATTGCATTAACCGTAATACTTTATTGCGAATAAAACTACTTTTATTCCATTTCACAAACGCCAATTAAATCATGACGCACTTTTAAATTTATTTAGGAGCAGCGAAGACTACACACTTTTTGCCCGATCGAGTCTGTGGCGCAAAAGTTCTTTATTTTGTTCGTTCGTTCAATATATTTACCCACTTTAAGTGTGGGGCCATAATTACTCGGATTTTTATGCCCCGAACATTTTCCGCATCGTATGCGTTACTGCACATGAGTGCACACCAGAAAACTGTTCAAATATAAAAAGATAATAAAGATTACGAAAAAATCTAAAATCCTATTATGCATCACCACTAACTATTTTACAATATTATTCTGTTCCGTTTCATTAATACTTAAAAAAGTATCTATCTAAAAGTACTTGTATGCATTACTGCATACAATTGCATAGGTTCTATTTTGACTGGTGAAAAGTGTGTCAGGCACGGATATTCTGTCGCCTGCGCTGCACCTTATTGGGAACAGACCTTGAAAGTTGATCATTTTTTTTTCACAGGTAAGTGTCACAGTTGGACTCCAAAAATTTCGTACTCATTTGTTACTTGACACTAACATTTTGTAACATTTATAGGCATTAACATAGCATCACTTACTTTTTGGGCCGTTCTTATATTAATACCTATAAATTGCCTTAAGCACAATCGAACCACATTGACTTGACTAGTTATATAGAAATGGGACACTTTTGTATGTTCAATTTGGCACATACTTTTAATGATATGTATGAGTTTATTGTTCGCATATACACGACAAGTGTTGAAGTATAAAAATAATTTTATTGATTGCATTTATTTTTACATTTAGGTTTCGGGGTCAACAATATTCATTATTATTATTAAAAACTATGGAAGCCCCGTTCAATGAAATTAAGCATAGTATTTATAGAAAACGACTTCAGTATTGACAAAAGGCATTGTCCCATTTCATATACACTCTAGAATGCATTCGCATTCAAGCTCAAATTTCTTACGCAAATATGGTCAAAGTATTCAACAGAACATTAAAATGAGAATATTCAAAACATCTACCGAGAGACCTAAGTTGCTATAATCGAACCAGCAGTATGACTACTATAACTACTCTCAAATTTCCCTAATTCGATGTAATGAAGTGTCATTTTTGAAGCTTTACAAGAGTAATTATTACATATCAACATCAATGGCAAACTGGACAAGAAAAATCTTTTAATCAAGGACTTTTAACTAACACCAAGACGCCGCTCGCTACTAGTACGCTATGCAAGTCACATACTGATATGTAAAGACGACAGTTACTCGATTCAAATACTGATAATATCGTTGGTTTACATATAATCCCATAATCTGAAATTTCTAAGTTTACATGAAAAGCGTTAAAACCGTAAGCGAAATACGCGTACCTAAACTCACACCCGTCGATCTGTCCACGCACATCACATTCGCTCTCAGACCGATCACAGATGAAATCCCACGATTTAAGAATAAATACACTTAATTTAATTAGGCCTTTTTAGGACAGATAATCACATTTATTTAACTTACAATTCCTCGATGATTTTGCAGTCTGATATATTCGCGTCCATTTTTTTCTTTGGATTGGATTTTACCTGCAAAGATATATACATATATTACTTTATTATTGTATAATTTCATTTGACTTTCATAGATCTTATGCCAATGTAAGATTGCAATTTGTAACCTTTGGCACTTTTATGGGAAGCTGACGTTAGTGATTCTATTATTATAGTAGAGGAGGTCATAAAAAGAAAGGCAACCTTTGAGTGGTACCACTAATTCTAAATAGAGTTGATGAAAAGTTTCAAAAAATGTAAATCTAATTGGATTTCATGATCGCATACAAGTAATTAAATAATTGTAAAAATATATCACTTTGAAATTAATTTAGCACAAGAAGTTTATAACCATTTAAAATAAAAATGCGTATATGTATAATTTTAAAAAAATAACCCTATTTATTTATTTTATTTTAGCAATGAACCCAAAAAATAAACTTTTATAATGAAACTATTTTCACAAACGGGTACCTGTGGAAGCTCGCCTATTGTACTGTACAATAAAGTTTAATAAATAAATTACAAAGACGTGACGTCATCTTTCAGGTTCAATTAGTATGGAGCGTTACGGTATCGCCCAAAATCACGTGAATCTACAAGTAACTTCCATCATATCTAAGTAATTTTTTGGTTTATTGCAGTAATTTTTACTAACTTGCCTATCATTGTGGGGTCTTTCAAATGAACATTTAAATAAAAAATAAAACCGGTTAAGTGCGAATCGGACTCTCGCACCAAGTATTCCGTCCCATTGTCTATAAAAACCGCAAAAAAACAAAAAAAAAAAAAAAATGGCTGTCGTATAAGAGCCCCCCTTAGTCGTTATAGCGGCAGCAGAAATATATCATCTGTGAAAATGTCAACTGTCTATCAGGGTTCATAAAATATAGAGTGGTGACAGACGGATGGACACACATCGAAGTCTTAGTGATAGGATCCCGTTTTACTCTTTGGGTACGGATAATGAGTATCGATATAGGATAACAAATAGATTCACAGTCACGTCAGTGAAAAAGTGTCCAAAGGGAACTGGTATAGAGATAAGCCCGCTTTTGTACTCAATTGTCTAAATGTTTGTTTGTTTGTAATATCTTTATTGTACAAAAACAGAATTGGGTAACATACAACAGCATATAAATCTCTTACAGTCAACCAGCGAGTGACAGGAGAGGATATGCATGCCGGAAGGTTAGAAGCATTTGTGTACAAAATAATATTATTAATTGAAAATACATTAAGTAAACCTACATAGATAAAATTAGATTACTTACATATAAGTAAATACAAATACATACACTAAAGTAACTAGCATAAACTTTTAAATGGCTGAGTTCAGCAAAGGAGAATTCGAGAGTTCTGATTTAAAAGATTTTAAACTTTGTGCGATCCTAACTTCCACGAGAAGTAAATTCCAGACTTTAGCTTCCATAACGGCAAATTATTTTGAGTACGAATGTGACAAACAAGGCGGCACGTCAAGGGTTGGGTATTTAATGCATTTATTTTTATTTTGTGATTGGTACAGTAAAGTGTATATCTATCTATATATCTGGTAGCGGCTACTTACACATACATACTTGCTACGATGATTGTAAAAAGTATTACTTTTACAGTAAGGATAAGAATTGTAAAACACGACACACACCAATATACTGACTGTTCTCAAACTGCCCATCGGCGAAATGGGCAGACTTTTGGCTGGGACACTTTAGTGCAGTTATTATCCTAAGAAACCGATGTTTATGAGTCATAATGGCTATAGTTACCTGTAGGAGTGTTCAGGCGGCAGTCTGCGCGGGGGCGGGGGCGGGGGCGGAGGCGGGCGGGGCGCGCGTGCGGCCGGCTCGCGGCTTCAGGATCTCGGAGATCTGCCACATGGCCTCCTCGCTCAGCACGTCGTCGAACTCGTTGAACATCGCCTGGACGCGCTCGTTCTTCTTGAACTTGTACTGCCTGCTGCCGGGTATTATTATTTTAAATGATAAAACAAAACGCTCCAAATTTAGCCACCTATTCATAAAAAAATACGGACATTCGATAAGTCCAAGTTAACTGAAATATGTTTTGTCTCGTTCTTTCACGTCAAATTATCATGGCATTTAAATATATATATATATATATATATAAGGTACTAAACATTAATGTAGGTTTAACGAACGTTTGTAAAATTTTATGAATAAGGGGGTTAAACTTTAGCTAGCACGTGATCGGTTTTTTCCGAATCGAAGATCCTAGTGAGCAGTCAAATTTTTTTTTATTTGTGATCTTTATTCAAAACACATAATAAATTTTTGATTTAATTGTTTTGGCGTCGCTACTGATCGCCTTTAGATGGCAACATGTTGTATGTGTCATGTAAACAACTAAATTGACACTGTCATTTAATTAAATAGAAAACAATCCTTCGTTTCCATTCGCATCAATTATGATAACATTTTATCTTTACCATTTTAATAAATATTTTTAATTAATAATCACAAAATACACAAGGTCCACTCCTGTCTCTTTTTGGCAGATGACATTGAGATGACGGAATGTTACACGAATGCATAGTTGCCAGTAAAATAAATTAGTTTCGGACTTTACAATTATACAAGTGCGCCAGACCATGAACACCTCTTTTGGTTTATCTGTGTTCCAGCGAGTCGCAGTTGATACATAAAAGATAGGTACATCTATTTATAAAATGTAAAACAATAAATGCAATTCGACAGGCTAAGTACGAGATATTACATTCAAGAGGTTGTTTGAAAAGTCAAAGCAAGAATTATCGGGAAACAATTTCTCAAGTCTAATTTTTGTTTTTTAAGAAGTAGGAAGTTTAAGTTACGTTTAAATTTTTTATGATCCAGCGTATAAAGGTTATGAATATCTTCCGGCAGTTCATACAAACATTTAGGAATCATGTGTTGAGCAACCCTAGTCCCATATAGATTGTTGTACCTTGGCAAAACATACTTTTTCAAGCATGAAATCTTTCTTAAATGTAAAGGTCTTATTCTCTCTCTCAGTTAGTTATAGTTTTCTGTCAGTAGCTGATAAGCAATTTTTTCATGAACACTCATTACCTGTATTCTGATACTATGTTCTTTGTGTACAATAAAGATTTTTACAAACATACATACATTACAATATTGGAACAATTGTTTTTCAATGTTAAACGGCTTCGAGAAAAAACACCATTATATTTCTTAAATTAGATTTCAGTTTTATTTTAATACAGTGCTATTTCTATATTCTTTATAATCTATTGCGTAAGTAAAGCTCAATATTCAGAATACGCACTCTTTGTGGAACCTCTTCATGTTCTCCATTATGTGGTACTGTTGCCATCTCTTAGTGAAGTTGATGCTGCCGTCTGGCAATAGATCTTGGTTGCCGATGTGGACAAAAGTTAGATCTTGGAGGACTAGACCACTGTAAACAAAAACATTTATTAGTAAGTACATCTTTTGCAAAAAAGTACTTAATCATCATTAAGGATTGACTAAAAATAATGAAAGTATTGTGAATATTTAAATACAGTTAACATTTAGGTACCTACTTATTTTAGTAATTTTTGGCTTAATAAAAATTAGTATGATTTTATTTGAGAATAAAATCATACTAAATTTAGAATTCAGAGTCGCGCGTTTGAACAACGGCGGCGTTCAAATGCGCGCCGTCGCGCCATTGTGACCGCGCGTTCTGTCCTATAGTGCGGTCAGTCGGAAGGAGGACGAGTCGATGATGGCGCAGTGGTCGTGGCGTGCGTGCGAGTGTGAGCTCGTGGCATACTGACATGTAAGGTATGCTGGGCGGCTGTGTCTCGGCGAGCGCCTGGCGGTAGGCTCGGAAGGAGAAGGACGAGTCGATGATGGCGCAGTGGTCGTGGCGTGCGTGCGAGTGTGAGCTCGTGGCATACTGACATGTAAGGTATGCAGGGCGGCTGTGTCTCGGCGAGCGCCTGGCGGTAGGCTCGGAAGGAGAAGGACGAGTCGATGATGGCGCAGTGGTCGTGGCGTGCGTGCGAGTGTGAGCTCGTGGCATACTGACATGTAAGGTATGCTGGGCGGCTGTGTCTCGGCGAGCGCCTGGCGGTAGGCTCGGAAGGAGGAGGACGAGTCGATGATGGCGCAGTGGTCGTGGCGTGCGTGCGAGTGTGAGCTCGTGGCATACTGACATGTAAGGTATGCTGGGCGGCTGTGTCTCGGCGAGCGCCTGGCGGTAGGCTCGGAAGGAGGAGGACGAGTCGATGATGGCGCAGTGGTCGTGGCGTGCGTGCGAGTGTGAGCTCGTGGCATACTGACATGTAAGGTATGCTGGGCGGCTGTGTCTCGGCGAGCGCCTGGCGGTAGGCTCGGAAGGAGGAGGACGAGTCGATGATGGCGCAGTGGTCGTGGCGTGCGTGCGAGTGTGAGCTCGTGGCATACTGACATGTAAGGTATGCAGGGCGGCTGTGTCTCGGCGAGCGCCTGGCGGTAGGCTCGGAAGGAGGAGGACGAGTCGATGATGGCGCAGTGGTCGTGGCGTGCGTGCGAGTGTGAGCTCGTGGCATACTGACATGTAAGGTATGCTGGGCGGCTGTGTCTCGGCGAGCGCCTGGCGGTAGGCTCGGAAGGAGGAGGACGAGTCGATGATGGCGCAGTGGTCGTGGCGTGCGTGCGAGTGTGAGCTCGTGGCATACTGACATGTAAGGTATGCAGGGCGGCTGTGTCTCGGCGAGCGCCTGGCGGTAGGCTCGGAAGGAGGAGGACGAGTCGATGATGGCGCAGTGGTCGTGGCGTGCGTGCGAGTGTGAGCTCGTGGCATACTGACATGTAAGGTATGCAGGGCGGCTGTGTCTCGGCGAGCGCCTGGCGGTAGGCTCGGAAGGAGGAGGACGAGTCGATGATGGCGCAGTGGTCGTGGCGTGCGTGCGAGTGTGAGCTCGTGGCATACTGACATGTAAGGTATGCAGGGCGGCTGTGTCTCGGCGAGCGCCTGGCGGTAGGCTCGGAAGGAGGAGGACGAGTCGATGATGGCGCAGTGGTCGTGGCGTGCGTGCGAGTGTGAGCTCGTGGCATACTGACATGTAAGGTATGCAGGGCGGCTGTGTCTCGGCGAGCGCCTGGCGGTAGGCTCGGAAGGAGGAGGACGAGTCGATGATGGCGCAGTGGTCGTGGCGTGCGTGCGAGTGTGAGCTCGTGGCATACTGACATGTAAGGTATGCAGGGCGGCTGTGTCTCGGCGAGCGCCTGGCGGTAGGCTCGGAAGGAGGAGGACGAGTCGATGATGGCGCAGTGGTCGTGGCGTGCGTGCGAGTGTGAGCTCGTGGCATACTGACATGTAAGGTATGCAGGGCGGCTGTGTCTCGGCGAGCGCCTGGCGGTAGGCTCGGAAGGAGGAGGACGAGTCGATGATGGCGCAGTGGTCGTGCAACGCGTCGACGATGGCGCGAGGCCAGCCCAGGCGCCGCACGGGCGGGGAGTCCAGCGCCGACACTAGCGCCAGGTACGAGTTGAAGTTGTTCAGCTTGCGCAGCGCCTTCATCACCTTCAGGAACTTGCTCGCGTACTTCTCGCGCTCCCGGGCTTCGTCCTACAAATAAAAAAGAACTAATTATTAATTCACAACATGGTCTCTATCGGTTATAGTATACAAAATAAAAAAAATATTACGCAACATCACAAAATATCTCTCACAACAAAGAGCTTTTCAAATCACCATACTAACTTGCTCAAGTATCCGCGAGCGCGCCCAATAGCTCATTTTGTTGAAGTGCTCCGTGAAGCGCGTCAAATTAGGGGAGCTCTCTTCAGACTGGTCGCGCGGCCACGACAACACTTCGGCAGTAGTGATTCTGACGAAGAGCGCGGCGTCCAGTAACGTCATCTGTTCCGCCAGCTCGGTCGCCTTGAAGTCCAGCAGCGTGTCCCGACGGAGCGACACGCTGCCGTAGCACGGCGTGTCTTCGTAGCGATTGGTCGTCTGAATTTCGAGACACGTTATTAAAAATAGTGACATGATAACGAGTCACGCACGGACAATAGTAGCATCTACTACGATCCAGTGACGTGCATACCATATAGACAAAAAGACGCTGCCTACCCTGTACTTTACCAATAATAACATATTTTTTCATACAATATAATTCAAAAACAACGCCGCGCGCCAAATTTCCATTCGCTCCATATAAATAATAGCGTACGTACTTATTCGCGCGCTACGAGGTCAACGACGTCTAGCCGAAACGAAACCGCGAGCGGCGGGAGCGTGGCCAGCCTTTTTCCAAAAACTCTAAAAATTTACAAACACTAAGAAAATCTCTATGGTGTGTTATGTACAGACGAGCCTTTTGCGCGTTTAGTTGTGTTAGTAAACAATTTACACGCATACACACATGAAAGCGAAAATATGGATGTGTGTCGAAAATCCAGCCAGTTCCCGAATATACAACGAAAACGCCCGAAATGCCAAGAGTTAGAAATGAATTAGAATGACATCTTGTCTCGCTCCCTCTCACTTTCATTTCGCCAATTAGAATCGGGCAATAATTACTTGTTTTGATTAGCTAATATCATCGCCTGCAATCAACAATGTGACATCACGTGTTATTATTGGCTAATACCATGTCTATTGCTGCAAATTTAAAAAGTCATATAATTTGGAAGATTTCGTAGATGAAGGAAAGTGTACTATTTTTGGTAGGATAATAATTTTCAAATTCTAAATTGAGTGATAATTTCCGGAAATATTTCGACAAGCATTTTGCATTCTGTTGTTTACAGTGTAAGTGAATGAAGGGCAAACTTTATTTTTCTCTTTTATTAACATAGTTTATTACTTGTTTTTAGTTTAAAATGGAAAAGTTTTCGTGTGATTGTTGTATGTCGAGTGCTTGTTTACAAAAACTAAAGAATAACTCGTTTGCAAATTGTAAATCGGCCTTTATAAAGGCCACTTCGGGTATCCTCAAATTAATATGTTTCCATTTCTATTAATTTATGGATACAATATGAAACCAATATACAACGAGAACAAGACTTCTGTAAGTTTTAAGATTTTCGAATGATGAGTGTCTGTGTATGAACGAGCCTTAGTCTAGAAGAGTAAATGAACAAGCCTCAAATTTTAGGCGAGTTATTTTTTATTTTCGCTCCTTTGCTAAACGCCGCTTGATTTTAACACGTTACTAAAAATTATGTATGTTTACACTGTGAAACACGCAGGAAACATTATTCAATTGGTATTGGTCAAAGGTCTCCCCCGAGTCCTAAATGTGCCTATCCTGAGGTAAATGTCTGTGCACGTCACTGTACGTTTCTATATGTATGCATGTGTGTATAAAACTGACTGAACGACATATCAATAATCAAGAAAATTCACCACATCTTTTCACAGTTTAATATGGCACTGATCGCAAACTTTCTAATTAACATAATAAGCAATTCACAAAATAATCAGTCTACAACTTTGAATGACGTTACATTACTTACTTGTTGTAATCGTAACTGTTTTTGTTTGTCGACTAGTATTTGCCTTAAGGCCTTGGCAATGGGAAGTTCTTCGACTTCCACCAGCCAATAAATAAACTCCATAATTTCTTGCATTAACGGTCGATCCAAGTCAGCCATCCTGTAAAAAACCATAGAGTTAACAAAATCACTACAATGCTAAAGTATTGAAGTCACTAATGTACAATTAGACGACAAGGTTGTACAAGGGAAAGATTGGCGTAGTAAGGAACTTCGTGCAACTATTTTCTGATGTTAGATCTCCTTGCTGGTTTTTCCAGATCAATTGCAGAAATCTAGCTAGTTATTTAAACATGTACAATACAATAAGGATAAGAGGACCCAGTGCAATCGTCATGAAAAGACACTGCTGCTTGAACCCAAATTGTGTAAAACACAGGAGACCAAAGAGAAAGGTCTTCTGTATTTTTACACCCACCGAACAGCAGTTGCTGTTATTCCCCGTCGTACTTTGGATATCCTATTGGCTGCGTAGAAAACCTTTGGTTCTTTCCCTTTCAGGCCATTTTATTTCTTCTTCTTATAAGTAATCATAAACACAATTAAGTTAACAAATAAAACAACAATACAAGTGTAATACTGACGTGAGCTCAGCGACGACCCTCGTGAGCAGACAGAGGGTAGATCACAACTCGTGTGTTCGCTGTATTTCGTATTTCAAAGATCATATCATCTGGGTAGGTAACTATTGGTTACCCCGTTTGAACCATTTCATTTCTTATTATTGTTAATAGTTATGACTAATGTGCTAAATTAATCATTGACATAATTAAATTAACAAATGAAAACAACGAAATAAGTGTAATACTGACGTAAGATCAGCAACAACCCTCGTGAGCAGACTGAGGGTAGATCGCAACTCGTGCGTTCGTTGGCGGTAATGATGTGCGCGTCGTACCAGCCTCGCCACCAGCCCGCTTGGCGACACCCAAGTACGGTACGTTGCTAGGAACGCTTCCTGGTAACCAAAGTCTGCAAACCCGAATACGTGTTACTGTACATATCTTTAAGGCCTCTATTCACCTCAAAGCAGGGGCAATCTAGTATGAAAGAGTACAGATGCAATATGTCATCTCGTTTCTTCTCACATGCCTGCCAATATTCCGTCAATCGTCCCTACAACTTTAAGGCGAGTAGAGCTCTTTAGCGTAGCTAATCGCAACTCGTAGCAAATGAACAAAGTTTACATGTCGCGGTCACAAACAAAAGGCATACAACGCGTAAGAGAAGCTTTTACATAAGTTTTTACAAGGCTTTTCGTTGCCCATGCCAAACAGCTGAAATATAGTTGTTTTCACAATCTGTTTGTCATCACTTTGATTTGAATTTAAAGGTTTCTAATTTCTTTTACTGGCAACTATGCATTCATGTAACATTCCGTCATCTCAACGTCATCTGCCAAAAAGAGACAGGAGTGGACGTTGTGTATTTTGTGATTATCAAATTTAATATTTATTAAAATAATATGTAATGATATAAAAGTGATATAAAAAATGTTATCATATTTGATGCGACTGCAAACGAAGGATTGATTTCTTTTTCATTACATGACTTTGTCAATTTAGTTGTTGACATGTCACATACAACATATTGCTCAGTAGTGACGCCAAATCAGGGTTTTTATTTTCCTGGTCGGGCCATAAATTATAAGATTTATGATTTGCAAAACGTTATTTGCGAGTTTGCGAACCTGCGAGTTAGCGCGCCATATAACCACTGTCCACTTTACTGCCCAACATGCGTCGACAAATTGCGATTAGAATATTTTTTGAGATCTGCTGCGATGTAATTTTCAAAGTTCTGATACAGAGTATAACTATCACGACGCGTGATGTATGTGGTGTACCTGTGCGAAACTGTATTACATCGCTGGAGTTCTCAGTAATTTTATTATAAGCATGTTTGACACACTTTTGAAGTCAGTCAAAGCCAATCTTTAAAAAAAATCTGATGTTCAAAAAATGATCTTCAAAAAGTTGTGTCATGTAAAATTCCAAGCTGAAGAAAGCTATACAGTGCTCTGATGCAGTATTCAGCGCAAAAAGGTTTTAGCATTCATTCCAACGCTAGTGTTTTCCTTTAAACCATTAATCTTGAACTTTAAGATAGTAAATTAGATACGTAAATGTTTAGATATTTCGCAAGCTCAGAAAAAAGTCAGTATTGACAAGTGACTGTACATTCCATAGACCAATATAGCAACATTTCACAAGCTAAAAGTATTAGTAAACAAAACCAGCGAGTCTGTCTCAGCCCCAAGACATACAATGATTGCCACTTACACTCGTCCGTCTCTGTAAAGTGAAAGCATGAAAGTTTGAAGGTTAAAAGCAATGGAACGAGTCATACCAATGAACGAGAAAAATAAATACAGACGGGTATATTTATTATTATTTTAACGGATAATTCTTGCAATTTATCTTTATTCATGCCTTATTTCTCTTTAGAATGATCACGATGCCAAAGATTATTCCCAGTCTAAAGTTTTTAAACTGTCAAAGGAAAGATAGTGAATGCGTTTAATTCATTGTTTAAATTTTAACCTTTGCTTGCTTGAAATACATCAACAATGATTGTTTTTTTAAATTTATCACTGCCTCTCCTGCCTGACTTGGATCTATTGTAGCCTAGACTTCACTTTTGAGTACTTATTGATCACGTAAATCATTATTTTATGGGTGATGATATTAACCAAAAACCAAATTGAAGAGACAGTAACAATGTTTCCATGCAAAATTAGACCTTATATCCCTCGACATAAATGTGTTATATGATCAGATAAATAATTACCTTTGGTAGCTTTAGTGGCAAGTACTATGAGGGCATCCGGATGTCCTCCTCGAACTTCCGGCCCATCTTTGCTGGGCGCTTTCAGGAGAAGCCAGGAGCTAATATCAGTCTGTAGGATAATGTCGTCCGAGTCCGCGGGCACGGGCGAACTGTTGTTCTCACTTGGTAGCGCCGGGGGCTCTATACTGCTTTCACTTCGCTGGTAAGGCAAGAAGAAACAAAGTTTGACTTCAGATGTTCACAAATGACAACTAATTTGCAATTGACTTTATCTCAGAACTTCCTCTATTTTTAAACACCCTTCTATTGTAGTATATTTGTTTAGTCAAATCCATTTACTTTAAATCGGAGTGTATCTGAGTAGTTTTGATACCAGAGATTTCTGCTATTTCTCAATATGTCTAAATATGTATATAGAGGCTTAAGTTCATAGGGTAGAAGTACATTGTTTTTTTTTAATTAATAATATTATGAGCAAATTGGTTATGACCATCGACTCATTTGTTAAGCCCATGTTATCTAAAATGTGTTGCCTCTAATTTTTTGCGCTATATATCGTATAGGAGAGGAAGGGACGAAGCATATTTTAGGTAACATGTGCTTTACGAACGATTCTTAATACCAACATTAGAATACTATAAACAAACTGTAGTGTACCTGTGACGGCACTGGAGACGCCGCGGGCGGCTCTACGATGATCTCGGGCTCGTCCTCCAGCGGGAACTTGCCCGGCGTTGAACAACTCACTATCAACTCATCGGAATTCTGAAATTAACAAGCATTCGAAAGTGTCTCACATTCATTCACCTTTTCAGTCCTAATACGCTTTTACTGATGATGAAAGTTGTGTGTATAACACGAGAGCAAAGTTTATTGTGTCTTTTTAATCACTTACTTAGCCTCACTACCCACGAGATTAAATCTGGACATTTCACTGCAACGAACAAGTGTAACGAGTAATTTAAAGTCTGCACTCGCAGCTAAACTAAGTTTGAAACCTTTTTTATCAGCAACCAAGAGGTGGTGCGAAGAAAACAATAGTTTTGAAGGTCAACATAATAAGGAGTCCTAAACAACATAACAACTTTCCATTTCATACATCGAATCGAATCTATAATTCGTGTTTTATGTCAATGGCATTAGAAAGTGAAATTACACATTTTCACTGCCGAATATAGTGGCATATTGTGAACATTAAACTATCACAAACGTTTTGAACACAATGAAGAGTATAATATGGCTAAATAGAAACTTCTAATACTTACCAAATTATTTAAAATTGATTCATCAGCGGAACTATTATGAGAAGAAGGCCGCGGTGACGGTGGAGGCAAAAGTTCGTTGCTCGAATTTATTGTAACCTAAAGAAAACATTAGTTTAATGACCATGTCGAAGTTTTCAACAGGACGGTTAGTTTCCAATACAAAAACATATATTTAAACAAGTTGATGCATATAAACACAATTTAGAGAATTAAGACCAGATGGATGAGTTTCCCTGACAATATTCAAAGTCTAAGAATGAAAGTTCTCATTAATTTTAATACCTGTTTATTTTTGTTGACCTTCGGCGGAAGCGCAGGAGGCTCTACTAGCGGTAATGAACACGCTAGCATACTTTCATCAGAACCACTGAAACCAAAACATTTAATAAGTAATTTTTTTAAGCTCAATTGAATCAAACGCAACAGTTTTCTATAACATTTATTTGTTATTTTTTATCGCTAAATCGTTGGCTAAATGCAAAACTCAAGCGAGAACAGATTGCTTTTTAATGAAGATTTTAATGTATAGCATATTTACTTTCCATCCCGGAATTCAAAAATCTATAGAAGAATTTGGAGTATAATATCTCATGACATGGTGGCATACATACCTAAGAGGCGGCGGCGCGCCAAAATGTTGGACTGTGAATGACTGAGCGATAGACCGCTGCACATGTCTTTGCATGCTCACTGCTCCGGCGCTTGTGTGTTGTCCGCTATCACGGGAAGAAAATAAACAAATTAAGATAATGTCCAATCGTCCAGTCGTATCTTTACTCAGGAAATTATGTCTTTAAATGCACTGTCATCAAATTCGAATGGAATATAGAGAGTGACGTGTGTTTAAGTTGAGAAATTTGATTGAACATAAATTGGAACGTAAAGGTAAATAAATTTAGCAGTATTGAAAAGGATTAATTAGTCTTTTAGTATAATATGTAGGGAATTTAATCTAAAATAGTATTATTTATCTCACCATCCCAAATTATACGTGTGAATGGAGTGGCGGAACAAATCCGGTGGCGCCGCGGCGCTGTTCGGCGGATGACTGCAATTCCCGAACATCTCCATATACGCCATTACTACGCACACACAATATACACAATCAATAACAATCAAACCTTCTCGATTCTACAACAAAACCACATTAAAACTAATTTAGTTAAATACTTTCAAGATATTAATATGGTTTTGCAGAAGAACCCAAGACTGTTCAGTTAGTCAACAAAATGTACACTATTATGTTCTGCAAAAAATGTGCCCTCAAATTAGAATTAGGTACCAGTTAACATGGAGCATGAGCACAGTGATCGTAATGAAGCGCTAAATATTCAACTTTGCGAGTGATAATTATATACAACGCGAAATTCCTTTGGTTATTAACTGAAACGTGAATTGATTAACAGAATCTGCATTAGCCACTTTACAACACAATAAGATTCGATAAGCAAGCTGATAATAAAATAGCAAGTGTAATCTTGCCTCGGTATGTAAAAATATTCGAATGCGTGATCGAAATCTAATTCAATGATTATCACAAGTGACACCAGGGTAAAAAGGGTCGATTGATCATGAAATCCACTCGAAATAAATGAATGAATTGAAAAGCAAACAAAAATGAGGAGAGATCTTTTTGAAAAAGAAGTATTTGGTCTAGTCCGAGTATGTAATATTGGTGTAGGTATATTAGCAGGTTCTTAATTTAAGTTATTACATACACCCTATAGTATCTTCGGCCAAACAATAGATATGTGTCACAATGTCATCACATCACACTGCATTAGCCATGTGACTTATAATCAGTTTCTAGACTGCCGATTTTCTCTATGAAGCAAGACTAAATTTATTCCCAAAATGGTGAATATCTATGTGTGAGTGAACAAAAGCGTATAACTAAAAGCGTCGAATGAATCTCCAATAGTCTGTACATGGAGTGGATCCGAGAGCTATTTGGCAGTTCCCGGTTTGCTACATGTGCCTATTTTATCTATGCACTATAGCGCTTCATGCATCCACTCACCGCTGTATGCGACGCTTTGGAACACTGCCGCGCCGCACCGGCACAACAGATAAACATGCCGTTAAATATTTGTAACCCCACAGAATTCCTATTCGTAGTCAATTTCCCAACAACCACATATATCGCAATAAACACTAAATACCACTCGAATATGAAAATTTCCTAATTAGCTAAAGATTATAATGAAGCTCTTAACATTCAGTATTTATTGCGTTTTATTAACTTTATTTTACATATATTTGATTATATTGATATCATTCACATTCAGTGCAGTTTGAAATAGAAATGGTGCAACGATCAATACATATAAGTGTGAAAGAAGATTTACACGTAACACTAACAAGTTGCAAGAAACGAGGTCAAGTTGAAATAGCCTCACGCACGATGTAAAATGTAAAGTGCCAGTAGAACCTTTTGTTACAGAAACCCCTTACAGACACGACTTCAAAGTCTGTTGATGAGATGATATGTCTTAAATATTTATTTGCGAAATATGCAGACTAAGTGGTTTCCCATGATAATCCAAATTAATTAAATCCAATATTTATATTTTAAAAAGCAATTTATATTGAACACATTCAGACACGAACCCAACATAACAAGACATCGTGTCTTTTTGATTTTGACATGTGGATTAGTGTTAACTCCACAGGCATGACAGTACTTAAGTGTACCAAACACATATACTTAATTTTATTAAAATTACATGTAGTGTTACCATAAACGCAGTGAAATTTCAAGATAATTTAATTAAAACAATGAAATACTGACTATGTTTCTTTTTGAGAGGCAAAGGCGGAGGCCGCGGTGGATTGTGATCTGCCAACGTATGAGGTCGTGTTTCTCCGTGCACAGTACACACTGGACTTTGCCTGAAAAAATAAAAACAAACACCAATAATATACTTTCCGAAAGACAATTAAAACTTTCAAAATAGCTGAAAGTTTCTATTTGTTAACGAATTTAATTTTTTTTAATTTTTAATTCACAGCATTAAAGTTTTCTAAGTATCTTTAGTGTTATCAATGTATCTTTTAAATGATATAAAATTTACACCAATTGAATTGCATAAAGTTAAAACATAGAATTACAGAATGAAGCGCGTAAAATACCTTCGTACTTCGACGTTTACGCGCTTAATCCTCTATGCGTTAGTTTAAAAGTTGAGAATGACATACAAAAATAATATCTTGAAAAGTTTCCAAATTCTTCAAACCTGAACTATTACACTCTGGTGCAAGTACTCATAATGTAACCAAAAACTTATACTTCTATAAGCTGTACTATAATACTTCTGGTATAATATTGCAGTCCATAGACTGCACGCCATTTGCCTATTATATTGTATAAAAAAAAAAAAATTGTGTTAAAATTTTACAAAATCGCTGAATGCTTCTTTTCTAGATAATTTCCACAAAACAATATGATCATTGACATTGACAAGACATGACAGCACTGACCTGATTTCGACATTAGGGAAGTGTTGTTGCAAGTCGGCGCGCACGTTGCGTCGCTTCACGGGCAACTCGGGTGGCGTCTCGCTCTCGTCTGAGGTGATGCTCGCGAGCCTGCGGTTGCGAAAACTTCACGGGTTACCGGCGACCTTGCTTATTTCAAGGGCCCTTAACAATATGTTTACATCTATGAAACATGGTAGTCTGATAACTGTAATATGTTCATATTTACCTATGTAAATAATTTAGACAATAAAACAAACAGTGACGTAGCTTGTAATTTAAGTTTTTTTATTGGATTATATACCAGCAGATGCGTTGTCAAATCCTTATCTGTCTTCTTCCTCTTTGCTCGTTCCCACTTCTTATCTCTCTTCTTTTAATAAAAACTAAATACCTACATCATTTTACTGAAATCAAAGTGGTTACCACGCAAAATTATGTTACCATATTAATTCACCTGTCTCTAAAGAACACACTGTAGTTTACACTAATTTTTGCTTTTCAAAGTTCACAAAAAAAAAAATTCTGGTGAAGTTTCCTTGCTTTTAGTTATTATTTACTTCACGTTTTATCAGTCAATGCGATCAGTAAATACTTCACGGTCCAAAGACGACCTTGCAGTGATTTCAAGAGTTTCAAAGTCCTAAATAACAGAATTAGTGATGTTTTTTCAACATGGTATTAACCCAAAATGAAAGTTTTCTACTGTGGCTTACAATAAACAACCGTTGAAAACGATAAACCATTTTGGTGGCATACCAGAATTTTCAACTGTTGAGAATTTACACGCTACTCATCACTACACACAATGGATTATATTGCAGAGAAAGTATAGGCCAATAATCCACTAACATTTTAAAAGAGGGTTGACATCAAGCAGGCGGCCAATAATGAAATAAATATCAAGACACATAATACCAATATAAAATTCTATGTCAAAAATGCATAACAATATGAATTAAGTTTAGACAACATAACAAAGGTATTTATTATCTTTCCAAAATGAAAATCATCACCACTGCGATGGCAGTGACTCTACCAGGAAATATTATAAACGATAGCGAATTTCTTATGACAAATCTGTAGCGCCCCTGAAGGATAGTAAGGTAACTAAAAATACATGCAAAAATTATGCAACATCTTGGTAGAGAAACTGCAAAGAGTATATGTGAAGCGTGATAGATAAGACAGATGACAGAACACTCACTTTGAAGAATGGTGCGTGGTTATACTGTTCATATTGATCATATTCATGCGGCTCTCAAAGCTTTGCAGTGTACACTTGATTTCGTTTACACTGTCTGTACTGTCAAAACGACTGCAAAAACAATAACAGGAAGCTTGAAACGACAAACATATATTTGAATTTAGCAGTGTATGAAGGTAACTGAGCGAGTCTATCAGATGTTTAGAACTCGTAAATTTCCAAAAAGAAGTTGTGTATATGTCCAGAGAAAATGATGAATTTTTCGAATGGACGAATACATATTTATACTATCAAGTATCTATTGCTACACAACTTGCTTGTTTTATATAATCGAGAGATATGTGGCATATGAAAATAGTAGGAATTTGCAGTCAAGAGTAGAAAATATGGGTAGTAAGACTTACTAAGTAAGACTACTCTTTAATGAGTCGTATTATTAAGGTGCCTTGCATATAAAGAAATGTGCGTCAAAATAGATTCCAAATAAATTAGTAAAAACACAAAAATAACCCTTAGCGCCCGTTTTTATTAAAAGCTCAGTTACACACTCACACTGTATAAATTCTTTTACAAAAAATAAACAATCATAGACAAAGAAAATGTAAGATACGAGATGAAGCTGTGCGCACAGACAATAAATATTTCACCCAAAATTTGTGAAAAATATAATATTGTCGGTACGCACAACTCAGTATTTTGATTTCGGAAAGAATATTTCGAAACATGACAAGACAAGTAAAAGGTGAAATTAATTGTATCCTGATGATTACCTGTCTGAATGGCTAGAGTAGTGATGCGACGAGAATGAGGACGTAAAGTTCTGTTCTGTAGTGATCTCAGTATGTCCGACGGACACGAAGCCAGACTCATTGGAGAAGCTTTAACAAAATTAATCTTTAATACTTCTTTCGGTTTATTCCACTTGAGACACCTAGGTGATATCAGCTGAGTTATCAAATTCCAATCATTCAAACCAGAGCAAACAATGCAATCACATCAGTTTGGCGGGAAAAATAGGTGAAAGTGAAGAAATGTATGCACAAAAACTTTGTGCAAATAAATGATTGCTTTTGGCAAATAAATCAAGTCCATAATGTCGCCGTGAAGTTGCAATTTCTCCTCTGCATGCGCCGAAACAAACTTGATCCACAGGACCTCCAGTTACGAGGTAAATTAAAAGCAATAAGTACAATGTAATGTAATGTATGTATATTAATTACACATCTTATACAGTTTGGTAAGAAGTCGTGAACGGAAACTAGTTTTACTATTAATATATTTAAACTGGCGATTTCCAGCGTCCGCAGTGTTGCCATCATTGAACTAATTTGACCCCTCCCGATCAGATAGTCTAAGTAGCAATACGTCCAACAAAGCCAAACATCTAATGAGCAATATGTGACGAAGTTGACTTTTGTTTGTCCACTAGAACGTCCAGGGAACGTGAGTTCCCAAAAAAAAGTAGTCTTCGGGAACAAGCATGCCCGACAATACCTCCCTTAGAAAAAAGTCCACCTGTAATCGAAATATTGTACTAATGTTTAAGAATTCAATTATAGATAGCGCATGAATAAATCATTTATCTGTAAAAATTAAAAATCAAGCTATGGCAATAGACACGCTATAAAAAAAAAACTTAAAATGTCAGGCTGTTTATATTCCAAAGAGCTTTTCCCGGTTATCTGTTTTTATGAGGTAAGTTTTTAATTATGATTAATTGAAAGATTATGATTTGGGCAAAGTGGCGTAAGGTGACTGGTGTCACTTGTGACCCCAGAATGCCGATCAGGCTTAAGGGGCAGGTCTATAAATCGATCATTAGACCTGCCCTCTTGCATGACAGTGAGGCGTGGCCCGTCCTTGAGCGGCACAAGCAAGAGCTGCGTGTTACGGAGATGAAGATGCTGCGCTGGATGTGCGGAGTGCCGCGGAAGGACCGCATAAGAAACTTCCGCATTCGGGGTAGCCTCCATGTCCGTGACATAGCGGATAAGCTTCAAGAAAATCGCCTGCGATGGTACGGTCACGTCTTACGAAACCCGGCAACATACATTGGCAACAAGTGTCTGGCCATACCGCCTCCGCCAGGGCCTGGTAGAAGGGGCGCGCCCAAGAAGAGCTGGCTTGACATCGCAAAGCTGGATATGCTTGCTAACGGACTAACTGTCAGGGATACCGAAGACCGGGCGTAGTGGAGACGCAAAAGTAGGAAAGCGGACCCTGGGTTCCGAAGCGGACAGCTGAGGATGCAACCGGAAGGCGCTAAGATGATAATGAAGTTTTTTAATTATGATGATTTATTTTCTGGTAATGTTATATATCAAAATGATCTTGAAAGTTTCTTCTTTACGTATGTGTATATTATACTGAAATTTCCATAAATATTACGTGTAATAAATCGACATGAAAAAAGTGTTACTTGTTGTTTGCTTGACATATTGCCGATTTTGTATATTGTTTTTCAATATCTACGTAGTTTCTTTTATTGAAATTTAAGCGGAAACATTTACTATGGTTATTTATTTGAAATATACAGTTTTATAAGTAAGATGCAAAAGGAAGTGTATATTTTTTAATAAATAAGCTTTGTTCCGTTGTTTGGGACTGGGATGGACGTTTGCAAAGTGGTAAACAATAACGCGTCCTATTCACTATTATTTATTAATCCATTATGATTTTTATACTGATTTCGAATAAATGTTGAGATTGTAATTGTAGTATTTCTTTTTTATTTAAACAAGGGATGACTTAATCATGCTTAAAATAGCCAGTAAAAAGGGACTGTATACCGCCGCATCTTGAAATTCTTTAGACTCGAAAGACGCGTCTAATTTTGTGAGGAGTAGTCTTATTTATCAATTAATTATAAATACAAAGATAGTTCTAACATGATTGGTAAATTAAATGAGTCTAATTTAATTTAAATAAAAAAAAGACCTAGTACCAAGAAGAGTTTTATGTAATAACTTAATGAAAAGATTAGGAGAAAGAAAAATTTATAAGCTATGTGAAGTTTAACATTTTATTTAATATTCAATTTGAAATAAAGTAATTTATTTATCACAAATTTTCATTACAACATACTTTCACCTGTTCATTGCATTTTTTTAATTTGATGTAGCTATATAAAATTAGCAGCTATTGAGTTTTTTGTTGAACGGGAACGGCGACTTAACGCATAGTACCTACCGGTCGCGAGCTCGGACGTTCTAGACTGGTCGAGTTGTGAGGTGGTGGGTCGTGAGGTGGTGGGTCGTGAGGTGGTGGGTCGTGAGGTGGTGGGTCGTGAGGTGGTGGGTGGTGAGGTGGTGGGTCGTGAGTGCAGCACATACCGGTTGTGGTTGGAGAGCGTCGCGTCGTGCACGTCCGCGTCCAGCGAGCCGCGCGCCGCCATCGCGCAGCCGCACGCGCCCGCCGCTGAAACAACACATTTACTGATTAGAGGCACTCTTGCACACAATTATTAATAGTACCTACTAACGTACAGAACGGACACTCGTACCCTCACATCCGAAACAGATATACCGTACCTCACCGCGTAGATTTTCAGAATCTTACTATATTGTCGACCAGAAGCTGCTGCTAGACTGCTACCCCCATGTTTAGCGTGAACACCCTTAGCGAAGAAACCTGCAACCTGGTAGTGAGTGACCTTCCATGGCCAATCACGTCACGCTAAACAAGTCACTAAACAGACTACGAGCTGGCGTTGGAAGATGTCAAAGAGTAGCACTAGGTGGGATTTCGCCGGTAACAGCCTGTGCGATTGTGGCTAGGTGCAGTCAATGTCTCATCTTCCTTCTATCGTCATCTTCCTAGTTGTCCTGTCTCTTGCACAATCGAGGACCTCCAAGAGACAAAACGACCCAGCGGTAGAGATGGCCACGCACTGGTCAGAATTAATTAAGAAAAAACTTAATACCCATTTTGACTTGAAAGAAGAAGTTCTTAAAGCTATGTGCCTGAGAATGACACACCATTTATATCAGACAGTTTTTTATATGCAAAACTCACCAATAATATCATTAGTGGTTGTAGTGAACACGTGATCGTGATTGTTCGCCTCCTGCCCGCTGCGGTCCTCGTCGTTAGAAACATTCAACATTGAATCTAGTGAACCGCTGCTGTGTGACTGCAGAGATAGCCTGCAACAAACATATCAAAAATATCTTCAGTTTCTTCTTTATCATTCTCGGTTGCATCCTCAGCTGGTTGCTTCGGAGCTCAGAATCCTCTAAATAAAAACATCTTTAATCTTCTCATCAATCATCTAAAATCTTTTTTCGCGCATATTTAAATACCAAGGAAATAATACTTACTTATTCCGGATTTTTTTTTCCGGAATATATGATCTTTATCCATCTGAGTATCCATCATGTGTATGTAAAATTTCAAGAAAGAGAAAAGTATTTGTTTTTATGAATTACATCAATAATAGATTGGTTCAGTAGATAAAGCTTGAGAAGGTAAGAAAAAAAAATACAAACTCACTTTCGCATTTATAATATTGGTTGGGATGTTAAAAAAAAAAAAGATCACATATATTTCTGACGAACACGAACCACGTCTACTTATAACATTTGTATGCAAATAATTACAAAATGTATCCTTTTTATAAATGTTCCACACAGTTCATAGAAAGGATTCATTTAACAGGTTTTTTTTTATATTTTTACAATTTAATCAAACCTGGAAACGAATATTGCAAAAGGTTAAGGTTAAGAATCAAATTTCGAAAGTAAACTTATATGCAAATTAAATGTAAATTGCATGTTTTCTATGAATATATTCACATGATTATTTGATTAGCCTTTTAACATAATTTACACATATAGTTCGCATATTTCAAGGTCCAATGTTGGAGACATGATTTATATTAACTAGCTTAATCTTGTAATCTTATAAATAAGCGATGCGAAAGTTTATATAATTATCTGTGCACCGCAGTTTCACCAGTCTATAAACTTCCAAAACGGCTAGCAATTAAAAAAACCCGTGCAAGTGCGAGTCGGCCAAGGGTTCCGTACCACTATCTATAAAAAGCGGAAACAAATACATCATCAAACAAAATTTCAACTGTCTAACTATGACGGTTCATGAGATACAGCCTGGTAACAGACGGGCGGACAGCGGAGTCTCAATAATAAGGTCCCGTTTTTACACTTTGGGCACGGAACCCTAAAATCGCTTTCAACCAACCAATCTCTTCAGCAAGACATTACAAATAAAGGTTGGTTACTATAAATGATTAGGCTTTAAAAACTTACCTGTCAATAGACAAAGCTAGAAGGGAATTGTCGTTGGCAGATTTGCGCTTCGGCGGCAGCGGTGGGGCCAACTCGATTTTCCTGTAACACAAAACTCTCTCTTACGATGTGGAAACTCAAATGTTTTATGTTAATTGCATAGAAATAGAAAGTTGTTAGTTTTCATTATCACAAATGTTTTCTCTTAACTATGCTATACAGTATAAATGACTATGTTTAGATATTCACCTAAGCGTGAAGTTTAACTGAGCTAAGTCATACAGACATAAAATTTTAGAAGTTTAGTTTTAGTAATCGTTCAATCACTGTCAAGTCACACACACAGACAAAGTCTGTCCGTCTGTCTGTTACGCTTTCACGGCCAAACCGCTGAACGGATTTTGATGAAATTTGGTATGAATATAGTTGAGACCCGGGGTCAAACATACTACTACTTTTTAACGCAGGCGAAGCTGCGGGAAACGACAAGTAACCAATAAAATAACTTTTATGACAAACAGTCTAGAGGAGTTCTGTATTCTATTTTTATCAGTATGTATACGCATGGTTCAGTGAAAATGTTCTACTAATTAATATGGTAAAGGCAATTAAATTAACTAAAACTCGCTGCTTGTGATGTTTTCTTTTGATTTTGAAGATTTTTCCCGAACCTCAAGTTGTCCTCTCTTTGTAATGAAAAGAAGTGAAATATATTTTTTGCGAAAACATGGTAACAGTAATTTTGTATTAGATGCAATAAGTAATGAAGAATCCACATATGTTTCACCATTACTAGCATGCAACAAAAAAATAAATATTATAAATCTCACACAATTCATCATCCACATCATAAAAAGAGGATAAAGTATAACACATGTTAACGCGAGACAAGTTTATACTAATCTATTTTTCCGCAACAATTAAAAAAAAAATGATCATAAATCTCACACAATCATAAGGATTGTTCATGTACACGGCACTACTACCGATTCTTATTTCTGTGGGGTCCCGCCAGTCGCGCGGGATTCGCGTCAGTTTGAACGGTCCTTTACATGCCACCTAACGTGTTCTAACCTGTTCGGCCTGGCAGGTTTGGGCGGCGGCGTGTCGGGCGCGTCGAGCACGGACTCGCTGGAGTGCGAGGCGCGCACGCCCGTCTCCGCCGCGTTCTCGCCCGTCAGAAGCGAACGCTCCTTCGGCGTCAGGGGGATGTCTGAAATATCACAATTGCAAGTGTACAAAACTATCTGTGAGCCCGAGTTTTGCTCATATAACCTAACCAAACCCGAGAAATCTAATGCAAAAATAATTATTCAAATCTGTCTAGTGATCCCAGAGGCGTCAGCTTCTAAAGGCTATCGATCAACCTTATTGCGTCCATTGGTGTACTATGGCACATTGTTGGTGTTACGATGTATAATATGCAAGTCATAATGATTTCTTATGTTTTTGCGATTGTTACACATTAAACTATTTTAATACGGTTTTTCGTTTATTTCTTATTTATTTACACCTAACGTTTCAAACACTTTACAGCGTGCATGGTTAAAATAGTTTAATTTAAATGCTTAAGTCTTCAAACTAACAAACAAATATCTGTTTACCGATTATCCTTTTTATCTAATCTGACACGTGTTTTGGGGGGGGGAAAGTCATTCAACATATTTGTCTCTATAAACTTCAGAAACGTTAATTAGCAATAGCTGGTATAATTGATGGAGTATCTCCTGTCGTGTCCCAGCTACTCTTTCTCATGCACGTGAGAGATTTGCTGTGGCTTAGCCATTAGCTTAGTATTTAAGTTTAGGCATTAGCACGAAAGAAGAAGTAGTAACTGTTCTATTAAATACAATATCATAAACAATACCTGGTAAAGAATTCCTTTGTGTTGAAGCACGTGGCGATACGAGTGCAGGCCGAGGTGATAGCGCTGGTCTCGTCATGTGTTGCTGCGCAAGAGTGGCGACTTCCTCGACGGCAGACGTGACCGCCTTCACCACGGTGTTGACGTGATCAGGTGATAACGCAGGCGCAGTCGGATCCAATTCCTCGTTCCCCGATTCCGCCCGCAAGCTCATCGCCGTGATCTCGTCACACAGCCGAATAAGCATCGCCAGCGCGGTACACAACCGCTTCACAGCGCTTGTTAGTTGCGGTGATCGCCCGCAGTACGGTTTTATTGCTACAAGTAATCACAACAAATTAATTAGAAGTTGTCACATATTTAAACCACATAATAAAAATGTTAAATTTAAAGCCGTACACTTTGAATTTTTTTAATATATACGAAATAACATGTATTTTATTTACCTTTGTGTATGTTTGCAATCGATTCAAATACAATGGTTCCATTGTCGGGTAGCATTTCAAGTATCCTCTTCGAAATAACGTCAGAGAAGTGTTTCAAGCCAACTGTAACCTGCAAAATACGCAAAGATCCGCATTATTATCACAACAGATGCAATTTACCGGATGAATGGACACGGCGAAGATAAATAAAAAATGTCATCATCAACCGACCTCTTTGACTAGCCGTTCCAGTTCTTTGGCAGGCGTGATTTCCCCCTCCTCAGTTGCGACGGATTTCGCTCCCATATTCCGAAGTTTCGGACTAAGCGGAGAATGCGATCTGTAAAATAAAAATTCAATTTCATATTTTTTCTGCAGCCTATCTATAAAAATTGTGGATTTTTTAATTCTGAAGTAGTAATTCATGTTTTCATTAAAATATAAATTATTATTTATCTTTTGTCTATTTTATACTTATATTTTTAGTAATATATGAAACTGAAGAGTGTATTTGAAGGCGCTATTTCTGATACCACCACTAGCCTGATTTCAAATTATTTTTCCTTTTAATAGCCAAAATAAAAGTACCGGCGTAAGAATAGTCTACTCCTAGCTTTCAATGAGTGTCTTAACAGACGACAAAGGGAATTAACCAGTATCTCTGTCAGACTTCAGACTGCATGGTGACCGCCAATAAAAGCATTCTCAACATCACGTTTGCATTAGATAACACATCTACTACCTAATAAGAAAACAAATTCACAAGCGTTCGTTAGTTACATAATAAGATTCGTTTTAAAATGTCACTACAAGGAATGTGTTGCGAAATAGGCTGCTCTGTATGTAAGCACACATTGCCCACGCTGCACCAAGCATTGATATTCAAGTAGGAGGTCCCAGTTCACCTTAGTGCGTCAGTTAAAATAATAATTGAGTTGGCACTGATAGTACTTATCAACCAGGCTAGTTGTGAGCATTACGACAATATTGAGAAATAGTTGTTAAGGTGATGATAACACAACAGTCAGCAGCAGAATTATGTTTTTTAATTTTTTATACAAACAAAGCAAACCGTTCGTTTTACAGCAGGTTTTAAACTGGGTATGTCTTATTTATATTTGTAAAATTTTGAGTGAGTGTAAGTAAATATTCTTAACCCGTATGCTGGCAACCCTACGAGTAAGTACCTATCTATACTCGTAGTAACAATGAAATATTAGATGTCATAATTTTTTATCAGGACAAGAGTAAAATTGATTAAACCAAGGAATACCGAAAGAGTAATGGTAGCTATTTAATTTAATTCATATTAGCAATAGCAAAGTAATCGGGTTTACAATCAAACGCGTTTTTTCGATATTGTTTAAAAAGTACAAAGAGGAAATTATGTAAGCCGTAAAAGCGTTGCGATTTAACAACCGGAATGTACTTATCTGACAAATCTTACCGTGCTCCATTGTTGGCAAATCTCAGTTGAAGTTTATTTGTACGTTTGTTAAACCAATCACCGACTGGCGAGCGAGGAGCCTTCGACATTTAGGATAGCCTGAACGCAGCGGCTGGACCGTATAAGACACTCAATCACACTATTTTGACGGCCGTTTCAACATTCGAACAACTACAACTATGATAAAAACTCGCGTCCAACGAGCGCACAATAAATAAAAAGTAATTTAGTCACGCTGTCAGACCGGGCGCGGACATTAAAATGTAATCACTTATCATTGCACGCACAAAACTAATGAGATTTCAGCGGACAAGCATTAATGAATGCGACAGTCGCGGGTCGCACGCGTGACTCATAATAACACAGTTTGAAGCAGATATAACAGATACGGACAGCGTATACGGTTCCAATACCCTATTTGTACCACACCATACTGTACAAAGTCTGTACTATGTACTTATTCATCGACGACACAAAAGACTACTAGAAGGTGACTTTAGTCAATATTTTGAATTAATAGGTAAATTAAATAACCATAACACAATGGCATTGTTCTACCACCTAATGTAGAGATAAAACTGTTAAAATAAGCCACTTTCTTATGTCGCATCGCTGTCATTCTAGATAACATAGTTATGTATATTTATCACTGTAGATAAGAAACAGTACAGTTTGTAGATTTCATCGCAATGTACACAAGCTGATAGCGTTGATACATTTAAGATATTTATGTACCTATTCATACATAGCGGTAGCGTTGGGAAAACTAGACGGTTTTTGTAGGTGGAATTTTGACCGAAACCACATTGACCACCCCTAAAACGTCTGGAAATTAATACAAACTTTCATAACGATCCAAAACAATGATCCTAAAAAGGATTTTTTCAAAAGTAAGATTGGTAATTTTTTGGCATTTCTTGGAATTTTTAAAGTCTCCTATATTCCAGAAGATTCCTGATCCGCGCGGCAGACTTCAATATTTAGGTGCCCCCCTACAATAATATTAAGGTCACAAGAAGTACGATAGGTCGAAAATCGGCCTCTGGGACGACAGACCAGTAGTGCCAGGCAAAGCTTACGATATCGAATTACAATTTTTTGAAACTGTATATTTAAGAGTATAATTATTTATGACGCTATTCCAATTTATATATTTAATGAAAACGACAACTTTATATAAAAAAACCAAAATATTCAATTTGAAACAATTATATACATACAAAATGTGCAATATTATTAGGAAAATCCTAACAAAAGAAGTCCATACACATATAACTTTTACCATAAGAAAATATAAACACCATTTGAGAAATACCAACAAAATAAAGTTAACAACACCTAGAACAAACTATGGTATGAGTGATATATTATATAAAGGAGCAAAAATTTTTAATGTCTTACCTAAAGATTTAAAAGATGTTAATACTTTGACTTTGTTTAGAGTAAGATTAAAAAAAATATTTACAATAAAATTGTGTAATTTAATTTGAAATTTTGATAAACTACACCCTTTATTCGATCATTAAGTTTAAATTTGTAAATTTCGTTTCAATACTCATTATAAGTGAATTTGTATTCTTTATGAGTTAATAAAGATTCTTTTAACCTAATTATATCCAATCCCTGTTTTACCCGACTGCGACAGAAGGTGGGTTATGTTTTTCGAGAGTATATATATATAATTGTTTGGCACGCTCTGCAGCCTGAACAGCTCCATGGATTTTAACTTGAAAGGTGTCGTTAGATTCGTATTTACTGTGAGAGTGACACTGGGTATATAAAAATAAAAATAAAAAGTAAATGGCGGATTTTTTGGCTATTTTTCAATTTCAAATTACACAGAAACGCAGTCGGGTTTTTTAGTTTTTTTAATTACCGTTCAATATGTTTTTTAGCTAAGTACAATAAAAAAATATATAATGAACGGTATCGTCGCAAAATGTCCCTTACGCAAAATGTCCCCTAGTCGCAAAATGTCCCTTTCGCAAAATGACCCTTGCGCAAAACGTCCCTTTCGCAAAATGTCCCCTGGTAGCAAAATGTCCCTTTTCCAAAATTTCATTATTTTTATAAAATTACTGTAAAGTGAGTTTTTATTAGTTGTTTATTTGTTTGTTACGCCTCCACGCCGTAACTACTGACCTAATTATCATAAAACTAGTTCTTGCGGCTCCGCTCGCGTTAATATCGATCCCTAAACAGTAACTTTTTCGGGATAACAAGTAGCCTATGTGTTAATCTGGGTAATAAACTATCTGTGTGCAAAATTTCATTACAATCCTTTAAGCTGTTTAGACGTGATGGAGTAACAAACATACAAACTCACAAACGTACAAACTTTAGCTTATTTTATGATATTAGTAGGAAGTAGATAGTAGGATTTTGCATACACGTTGTCTGTGTGGCACGGAAAAGGTTATGGGGTAGAAAGGTTACCGAGTTGATTATTTGTGTTTCATTCAAATTTAAATTATTATTATTAATTAAATAAAACAGATATTCTAACTTAATATTCAGGTATTTTATTCTAAACGTTAGTTATGTTACAATATACTACAGCTTTTGTTTATGGTGAGACCTCTGAAAATCACGAAAATGTTCACCACAGTAAAAAAAAACGTAATAATGGATAAACCATCAATTTTTTATATTTATTACGGGTATGTCCCTTCCACATTGTATAGAAAACATTAAATTTTGCGAAAGGTATATTTTTACCACCAGGGGGCATTTTTCAATTAGGGGACATTTTGCTACCAGGGAACATATTGCGAAAGGGACATTTTGCAAAAGGTACATTTTGCAAAAGGGACATTTTGCGACTAGGGGACATTTTGCGTACGGGACATTTTGCGACGATACGAAATTTACTTGTCACAAGTAGCGGTTTGTGGTTGCTTATAATGGCCCATATAAACTTAAGGGTACATAAATATTTAGTTTTATGGTCAGTCTAAATTGCTCAGCAAATCAAACTATAGATAATGGTAACTAGCATACACAATACAAACTCGTAGCTTGGTACTTATTATTATTGTTATTATTATTTTTATGACGACATTGTAGGACTTTTGATTTTTCACTCGTGTTCCAACTAATAATGTCCTACAGGTTTTGTGTTGGACATGACAGGCAACAAAGTTAACACTGGTGATAGATATTTTTGCTTTATCAGCACGAACGCATTTCACTGTTCCAATGACACGAGACGAGTTATGTCATCCCAAATTCCCCAAGAAGCGGAGATGAGAATCTTCTTTTCTTAGAAAATCGATACCTAGTGGAGGATAAGGAGGACCCTGCGCCTGGGCTTCGAAGCTGAGGACACAACAGGAAATGCGCTATCTAGAGTGGCACACGATTCAAATTACATGTATGTACCTGAGAGCCGATGAAAGGTGTGACGGATGATGCGCCGGTGCCGGAGACCTCATATTGGAGATTCGTTCCAGCAGGTCGTCCTTGAAAGAGCGAGCGCGCCGGGCCAGCTTGTTGGCGCCCCGCAACGAGCCGCGGTGCCCCGAGCCTGGCTCCCCGCAGGATTCGTCTGCAATCAATTGACTCATTACAATCATGCTGGCATCAGTAAATTGGCCATGAACTGCTGTTTCAGAGCAATCTGACTTACACGTATATGGCTATTGCGAAGCCAAAAAATATATTGTTATTTTATTCAATAAAAAAATTATCAAGAGCTGTTTTGAATCCAAAATTTGCACGTAGGTTATCTTTTTGTTTGTAGTCTAGGAGCGCACTAAGAAAGGATTTTTCAAAACTCATCCTCAAAGGGAATCAAAGTTTGTACGATTTTCGCTTAACACGACGGAAACTTTTTAATTAATTTATATAAGAAAGAAATATAACATATCTGAGTGTTACAAGTGATATTGGAACTATTGATCACGCCGGGCGAAGCCGCGGTTTACAGCTAGTAACATTGTAAAAGCGAAAGTGAGTTTGTATAGTTTTTTTGTTTTATTTTTTTATTTACCTCTTTATACTTTATCAACTAAACCAATTTTCCTGTAATTTCTCACTCACATAAGCAGGACATAGAGGGTAGAATTCCGGAAAAATACGGTTTCCGTGGTATTTAAATGCGCGTACGAAGCCAGCAAAATCTGTATATGAATAAAATTGAGTAATCTAGTGTTGGAAAAAAAAAGACTAAAAAAAGATGATACATTATGATAATATGAGCAAATGACCAAGGTCGTAGTACAAAAGATCAGTTATTAAATTGGTTATGACTTATGGTCACATGATCTAAGTAAAAATGTTTAGTACTTAATCCTATCTTCTTAACAAATATTATGCGGTTAGTGTTCTATATAATTTATTATTAAGTGATTCTGTGCATCTGTTTTTGTTTGTTATTCCGTCACTTTATATTTTATCTACTGAACGAAACCTTCCCGTTATTTCTTATACACATAGTACCGTGAAGGGCATACGGAAAATCTTTTAAAAGTAATATTCCCCTGGAATTTAAGTAGACAAGCGAAGCCGCAGGTTAGCAAGTTAGAAAAATACATTTTTAATCTTAATCTGTATACGTATACATATAAGACAATGCCCACAAGTGACAAAACTCAGTAGTGTATTTGATCCTTATAAGGAAGCGACCATCGGCTGTCGAGCCAGTCTGTTATATACCAACATATTAAATCAGTTATAAGTATGACAACCGATGTCCTTTAGCAGGGTTAAGTGCAACAGCAACTTATGCAGATGCAGAATTGTAAAATAATACAATTATTATTTCACTCGTATTATGTACATTTAATAATTGGTTTGCATTTAAATTGCAACAAATCAAACTTTGTTACCATGCCAAAATCTATATATAAATTAAAGGAAAATAATATTATTAATATTTTGTCAGATAAACATATATACTGCATACTTATTTGTTTGTAAAAGTATCAACGCTTATCAAATGAAAACTAACTAAATAATGAACGAGTTTTAACATTTCAGACATAGTTTGGAAAAAAGTGTTAACTAATACCTGTAAATAATGACACGTAACCCCAGCAAGGAAAATAAATAACTAAACTACAAATTAAACTAGCGGCACAGAAGTTTGTTGCACTGAAACTGCAGTTGTTCCGTCTCCTAGGGGAGCATCGATACTCGTAGTACATAAAACACGAGTTTATCACTATGATGACGTTCAAGTTTATAAATAAACGAGGAGGCGACAGGAGGACGCGCCCGAAGCCCCGGTCTGTGACTGAACGTGAGCGTCGTCATACGGCAGCGACTCCACACTAGTATAAGCATCCAAGTCCGTGTGCGTCATCATTACACATCATAACAAGCCTTATAAAATCCTACTTAACATGCGTGGCTAAGTACCTATTTGTCCTGCCATCTGATCATACGTTCATATTAATTATTTTGATATGTAACAGACACAAATACAGTTTACAAATTCTACAAGGTCTTTAGAGCAAAATAACTCACTGGATTTCGAATAGTATTTTATACACAGGCCATCGAAAGAAAATTTTAAAAAAATAATTATGATACAGCTCTTGAACAACTGTATAATAATATAACTTTTTCCCCATTAAAGTACAGCTTGAGCTGGACCAAGGACGTTAAAATGCAATTTTTCAACATTGCGACCTTCTTGGTCCTTTATAATCTGTATTCGCGGCCAACAAGCGTGCTCGATCAGGATCAGCTAAGGACATCGAGATATATGCACGTTAGTACAAAATGAAATAGATTAAATTTTAAAATTAGTTTCTGTTTTTAAAAAATGTCTGGAACCGTAGTGGTATTGAAGAAATGTTTTTATGTTTTATCTAATTTTATGAAATTAGATAGTGTATGAAACTGCACATAATTAGGTCTTACATTACTCGTGATTTGCTATAAAAAAAACTAGCATACGGCTCCTTTTTTAACTTCCACTCGTATTGTAAGAACCCTTATTGAGCAAAAGTTTCTTTAACTACTATTTTGGCACCAAAGTCACTTGGCGCAACAAAAACAAACCTAATATTATTTAAATATAGGAAACAAAAATTAAAATAAAAACTAGGCTAAATATAGGCTGTTCATAAAATTTGTATAATACATATATTTTTCCCCATAACTTTTCTGCGCCCTTATCCTTATATTTCGCCCAATGGTTGACTGCTAGTTGACTTAAAAATGCTCTTAGTTATTAAGTCCGCTATTCGTTATAAGTATTTGTACTTGTGGAAGAATAAAGTTTTAATAAATAACTAAACAAAGGGACGAACAAATATATATTTTGCAGGTCTACGGTGTGCATGCAGGTCCTATTTTGGCTACGCTGCAGTCGGGTTAAACACGTAAAATTTAAATTTAGTGAATCAGAGCAAAAACACGGAATTTAAAATAAAGCCGTCAAGTACGAGTTCTACTGGTATCAAAAGGGGTTCCGTTGCGTGCGTTGAATTTACTTCTTATAAAAAGTAAAATCAATGAAAATATTTAGAAATAAATCTTATATATAATAGTATTTGACTTATGTGTCCTATTGAAAGCAGTTTTACTTGATAAGTTATTATCGCAAGGTAATATTATAATAGTAAATCACGTGAGGTGTGTTATTTTATGTACGTAACCCTAAAAATCTAATTCGGCAAGCAGATAAAACGAAAGTTAAATTAATTCATAACACGATAAAATCTAAAAATATATTACCAAATCGAGTTTTGTTTTGTAAAAGCGAAAGTTGTAGGTCAACAGTCCATTGAATAAAACATTAAGTTTTATTAAAAATATTTATGTTCGCATAATGTAATACTGAAGTATTTATAATTTGATTTAAAAAAATATACACAGAATAACAGAAAAAAATATTGTCTTATTTTTTTATTTTATTTTTTTGATAATGATCTACAATTTTAGCTCCTGTAAGCTTTAAAATTTACAGCGGGACAGTTTGAGGCGAGGGCTGTTAACCCTCAGCCTTTTCGGCAAATGCACAAGGGGCTCCCAGTTGGGACGAACCTCGGCCATGGGCTTTGCCTTTATCAAGCGAGCAATGCAAACTCGAGAGCGGTAGCTAACGCTCAATGCCATAAGGGCCGACACTATTGTGCCTGAAGGGCCTACTAAGAACCTATCGGTGGCGTGAAGCGCCCTGGTACATTTTGGGTACCTGGAAAATGAGCTACTGTTCCTACTACGTCGTACTCGCCGGCGAGTACGGTTGTATGTACCTATGGAAAATCCCGGACTCCGGCGAGTCTGTCTTAACGACAGTTCATTATTTGCAAGTTGCCCGCAGCGTGGCTTGCGAGTACTGTATTAAAGCAACCAGCTAAATATATATATCGGATCTGTCGAACTTAATAAAATATAGATTAAAAGTAAAAAAAAATATTTTTCAATAAACAAGCTCTTACTGAATGCGCTAAAAAGAAAAGAATAAATTTTTACTTGAAAACCTTTACTATCTACTTATAATGTCATTACACAATTAATATGATTGAGTTGCAAAATTCCACCCGAACAAAAGACATACATACATTGCACGTTAAATAAAAGCTTGTAAAAATGTTACGATTTATCTGAGATAAACCCCGCGAGTAAATATTTACTAACTTGTTACTCGTACACTTTTTAAACGGCCTTAGCATTATAGCGAATAGCGAACAATGGACACAATAGTACGATTTCCCGCATCTCTTACGGCCTGTTATATTATACAAGATAAAGTAGTTCATTAGATGCACTAGCTGCACAAAGCGCAACGACTCGAACTAGGAAGAAAAACTGAAAGCTCTCCAGCATTGGCTTCCGCGTAGCTTGTGGAAACGAAAACGCGTATCGGGTTAGGTTACTGTCAACTTTCAATTTTGCAATACGACAATGAAACATGACTATCGGGTTTCATGTAGGTAAAAACTAGAAATAGAAACTGTCATAAAATTTGTCCGTGGTATTGGCATTATTTGTAATAATTGAATATCAGGGAATTTAAGAGTTGAACTATGTGTGTAATCTGACCTATTTAAAAAAAATTTGAATGCATTCAATATTTAAAAAGTTATAAGCCTTTGAAATCCTGTGAAAAGGAAAACCGTCAAGAAACAAGAAGAGGATGCACTTAATGGTGGAGTGACGTCACTGCCACTTGATTTAGTGCGTATAAAAGAGATAGCAAGACGTACCCAAGCTCCCACTTTTCTTCATTAGAAAACTTTAAATGCTAATTACTGCTTTAATTAATTACCAATTTTGTTGTTGTTTTCAGAATCGGTTACTTTTTAGTGTATGTATTGTTCCATATAAAAATCTCGTCGAAATGTGAACACAGTCATGTAGCCTATTTCCCTGGGCTATATGACCAATTAATTAGAAAATGTAAATACCTAGTTATTAAGTTGTAGTGTGACAAAAGTTCATACCGTGAGTATTCTCTGCATCGCTGTTAATCTGACGGTATATGCCAACACCTGGAGCAGTCGTGCCTCTTGAAACATAGCGATGCGCTGGTTTTCGGCGAGCCTCCACAACAGAGTAATTCTTACTATCCTCTCTGTGTTTTACGGGCAAACCCTCTAATGAAGGTGAAACGTAATGCTTTAGTTGTCCTTCATCAACCAAATTTTGAAGACTTGAACCATTTCGTATTCTCTCTCGATGTATGTCATTCCTATTGATTTTTTTGCAAGTCAAGTTGTCAAAACTCTTACAGGAAGACAGAACGTTGTTGTTCTTGAAATCGTAATGCTTACTAGAATCGTATACGTTGATCCATGGACAATGGTCAATTATTATATCAGGGGTCTTGTACTTTATTGTATTTGGAGGCGGTTGTTTGTGTTGTATTGATAAAAAGGAAGTATCTGGTTTATTGCGGTGCTTAATATTTTTTATATTGCGTTTTATGACAGAACTTCCTCTCTCTTCAAGGGCATGTATCACATCCTTCGATTCTAAAAAGAAAGGGTTTAAACCACTTTTATATACCTGGTAACTCCTTTTATTTCGGCGCTGATTTTGATTGTCATCATATATAAAGCTTTCATCGTAATGTGGCATCTTAATTGTTCCTTTAACACGTTTTTCAATATAGTATCATACTTGTTCTATATTTTTTATGACCATATGTAGGTCTTTTTTACCATAAATACAAGAGTAGTTTAGTAGAAATTATTTAGAGTTAAAGTCAGTTCACTTGATTTCACTGAATTTCAAAATATTTAAATTTGAAAATTCCTTAGAATCGTATGTCATATTGAGAATCAGCAAGCCACATGGCAAATACAATTAGATCATTATTTATTTACGGTTCATGGCGACGAAGCTCGTAAAGAGCGTATCACGCGCCTCTGCTGAACGACGTCGACTGGCTATCCAGCCAGCTTGCTTCGCCAACCTTGACAGTACGAATTCGACCCCAATAAAATAACCGCGCCAAATATATACTACACGTCAGTAAGAGCAACCATATGACGTTCTATGGAGATAGGGTATCATCCACTTATTTAATGTTAGTGACCTATAGTGTAGGCATCCTAGATAACACTCATTGAATATCATTGAAATTAATTTCCAAAGATTTGTATTGAGCAACTTCTTATAAGTCATGAATGTATACAAACGAAAGTTACGAAATCAAGTTTCAATAAATATTTACGCTAGGGTGAAACTTCATGGGCGACGCGACGGTATTCACGACTTTCTCTAAGAAACCACAGCACTGGACAAACTGATTTTTTAAAAATTCAATAAAACTTGTTAAAAAAGATACTGCCTATTTGAAACACCAGCAGGCCTCAGCCAGCACACACTGAACAACCAAACAACAATGCACACGTGAGTTGCGAGATTTGATGTAAAATCAAACTGAAGGAACGCCAGGTCTAAAAATAGTTGTTAATTTTTCACTACACAATCTCATATTCCAACAGTGTTTACTAGTAAGCGAGCTCATGCTCGGCAAAGCATACTATGGAGTCGAGGTTTCGGTCGCACTCGCGAAGGTTTTGGCGATTCGTGCGAACAACAGGTGCAGCCCTCGACGGCGGCACGGCAGCACTGGCATACGATGCCAACGTCGCTGCTGCGCCCAGACGAGAGTGAAAGTGCAGGCTCCGGTCGCACATCTACGGAGCACCCGCGCCCGCGCACACCTGTCCTGACAAATGACCGATTCTAAGCTAATGTGCGATTATTACCCAACCGCCGTACCGTAACCTCTTCCTACAAGCCACAAGTAACTTGACAGTAAATAGGTACTTAAATGATCACAAACGGTATATACCCATAATGACGAAACTATGGATGATACGTATTCGCAATATTACTTTATGTAACGATAGTTACTGAATTAAACAATCTCCATCTATCTATATATATATATATATATATATATATATATATAAAAGAACAAGGAACAACTGATTCATCAACGCTTATTGCTTTTGATAAATGATTAAATACGTGTTTCAGGACTTTTTAGAATTCACCCCCTTAAAGGGGACAGACGCTGAAAATGAAAAACCTAAATGATCACTGTTCAATGAATTTTGGATTGATCAAAATTCACCACAAAAGCAATAAACATGAAATTTGAACAGGCGAGGCTCCAAAGAATGTATGGGGGAAGGAGAGTAATTAGTCCGTTGCAGTCGAAACTTTACAAGATTATTTATTTATTATAAAGAAGACCAACAGCTTATATCTATACAATAGGTAAGTAACTTAAGCAATTTAGAAGCCAATTATAAGTCCTCACAGATAGAACTAGAATAGTCCAACTAATTAACCAAACATAGTATACACACTGCATTTTGATAAATGAACATAACATTATTTGTTTTGATAAATGATTCATTACATGTTTTAAGGTTTTTAGAATTCAGCCCCTGAATGGGGGGGGGGGGGGGCATGGGTGTTATTCGTATGATTTATCGAGTTGCTGACTACGAAAATAACAACCATTTTAAAATCCAATGTGCCGGATCTTATATACTATCAATTACTATTGAGATCCGATGGGGTAGTAATTTTCTAAATACATAAAAAGATCCTGGGCGACCTGTCATATATAATCTAAGTGATTCAAACCTCATTGGAAATCCCTTTTGATCAGGCGGGCGAAGCCGCCGCAGACAACAGCCAGTTTTCGAATAAAGTAACTTGAACTAGTCAAAATAGCTGCCTAATGAGTGAAAAAACGGTCAAAAGTATATTCCCAGACGTAATCATCAGATCCCATCCCAGCGGTTTGAATTTATCATTCCAAACCGGCATGCATTTATGAAAATCTCTGTCAACGGGTTGTGCAAGGTAACTTTGATCTAAAGATGGGGCATTATTTTATGACCACAGACTGCCTGAAGTAAATATATCTTGGTAGAATCTGCTACCAGTCAATGCCAGTCAAACAGAGATATGAGAAAATTTAGACCTCTGTTTTTCCTATAGTCTCCTAATATTAACTACTTCCATGACATAAAATAGACTGGTCACTGCCGTGGTCAGAGCTAAAATACGAGACAAGTGCCGATCAAAAAGAGATTCATGAAAGGAAGATGATTCCATTGTTATTAAAACAATACTGTTTTTATTTTCCTTGACGAGTATAATGGGATAGACTTAACAGATTCATGACAACACTTATTAGTATTCTACTTTATTGGTCCTGTGTTGTTACATTCAATTCTGTTAACAACTAACAATGGCCCGCGGCTTACTTCAGGTTCCTTTTATCTGTCAAAGAAGTTTTGTCAAAATAGTCAACCATTATCTGATGACCCGGCAGACTAGTAGGAATTGATCGTTTAGTCTACACCGGTGAGACATGTTTTTTTAATTACTAAATTTACATGAAATAAATAAATAAATATGAATATATATATTTTTATTTTTGATAGGTACTTTAAGGATTTAGACTTTATAGGAATTCAACTTAAGTGTATAAAATGTCCGAAATGTACTAGGAGATAAGAAATGCAAGAGGTTCTCGTTGTTGTTTTTTTTATTAAAACAAAAACATTATACTTAAAAATATTTTTATTTTCATAGGTACAAGAAAAATATTAAAAAGGACCTCTTATGGATTTCTTATCTCCTAATACATTTTGTTTACATAAGTTAAATGCCTATTAAGTTAAAATCATACATAAAAAATTAAAAGACGTTAAAGAAAGAAGTTAATTTGTGTTTTTCTAGTATTTTTTTAAGTTTGCCATAATTATTACTAATAAGTATGCATTAATTAATATTTTTTCGCCATTATTTTCAATGTGACTTTTATTTGTTACAATTTAAAAAAAATTACAAATTAACAAATTCATGATTATTTGCTAAATTGTGTATATAGGTAGTTATAATATTCGTTTTCTTTGTTGTGTTTATGTAAGTATACACGTAGTATCTTGATATACTTACTCATAACAAAAACAAATTATATCAATAAATTTAAAGTGATCACCAAAAAAACAGTTTTATTTTTGTTTCCACAATTTCCCTTACAATTCTCTTCGTTTTTTCAAAATCTGTCAAATATGGAATCTGCCATTATGTAGAATGAAATAGAGTCTGTCCAATATAGAATCTGTCCTAAGTAGAATGAAATAGAATCTGTCAAATGTAGAATCTGTCGAATCTAGACTATGATGTCAAAAGCAGAATCTGTCCAATGTAGACTAAACGGAATTGATTTGTGATTGGGGTATGTAAATCCCCTTATTGTTTTTAGGATGTTGTTTTTGCCAACAGAACTATTGGGAATAAAAATGTCTCACTAGTTCTGTGAAACTACTCAACAGAACTAGTGGAAATAAGAGATCGTACTTTACAAGTACTTTATTTGTATGGACTTGAAATAAGAATAGAGAGAGGACTATAAAATATTATCAAGGACGAGTCGCATTTACGCATCAAGGGCTACTACTAACTACTAGCTTAACTTAATAAGTACAATTTAAAAATAAAATAGGTAAGTACTCATGACTATTCTATGAGAGCGTTAATATGCTAAAATATCACACTAGATTAATAACCAGTGCAATTAAGTATTTAGACATCAAGTGCGTAACAAGATAATTTAGTTTTAATAACCACTTTCATTATGTACAGAATGTAAAGCGGTGGCACTATGGTACATATAAAAGAACTCAATAACGTTCGGTAGGTGTGGTGTGCACATCTATGGAGAAAAAAAAGTGTGCCAGTGATCTGTGTCACTTGACCATTAGCAGCTTTGCAAGGACTGCATGCATTGGCCTCCATGTGCTGATCTACAATCAATGCATAACTACATCTTAACACGCAATAAACAGATATCACGCTGGATTTAACAAACGAGCGGCATTGACCCAAAACAAAAATCATTCATAATCTAGCAGCCTACATGGTTGAAGAAGTCTTAATTAAGTTCTGTGTGGCGGGCTCCCCTGCTCGGCTATCTCTGTACCTTTGAGACTAATATATGGGGGCACCGAATACGAAGTAGATGAATAGGAGTGTTGTGGTGGTATCTTCAGGGAAATTGGACAAATCCGAGACTTTACAGAACTATATTTATTTTATTGCTGCTTTCCACAAATTAATCAATTATTATAACTGAGGTTAGGTAATTAAAATAAAAATACATAAAATAGAAGTGGATTTGTTGCTCCTTCGAGAGGAAAATGGAATGTGATGTGATGACGTGAAACTGAAAACAATGCGGATAAAAAAGATGATTCGAAATATGAAATAATTTTTAAATGAAAATGTGGTGAAGGATGGTTATGAAATTAAAAAGTATGGAGAAATGAGGAACGATGCAAGCGCATCGTTCGTTACATCTGTATAACTACAGATTTATTTAATTAGATCAACTTATTTTTTTTTACTTTTGAAAGCTATTATTCAATCTAAAATTAAGGAAGAACGGTAATAACTAGTACTTACATTGTTTTGTACACCGACAGCCGAGTGCCTCATCCGCTCTGCTTCCGATTAGCACATATAGTGATTTATACTTGTTACGATAAGTATTTAAAATTATTAATCATTGTCTATCATTTTTAATAATTACCAAAAGGAGAGGTAAGAAATTAATCACATTTTTAGTAATGGATTCTCATACAACTTTTCTGACTCTAAACAGGTCAGTACTTTCGATTCCTAAACAATTTTTCCATCCGCATTTTGGTGCGGGAAGAATTACGTACTTTTACCTCGTCTTTGAGCAAGTAATAGGAATACGTTCCGAAAAAGTGTAGCATAAATAACTATATACTTATCAAAATCTCCGGTAAGTCATGTAACATGACGACTTGGATATTAGAGAATAGCAAGTCACGACACGAGAGTCTAAAGAACTTACAATAATTACAAGCCCGGAAGAGCTAAAATCCGTACGGTATTGGCAACTTGAAATCAGGCTAGCGGTAATACTGACGATCTGTTATTTGATTGCTTAAGAGAAAATTACCAACAATTCATAGAGAATGGTACTCTTAATCCAACGTAACTCAGAAAATAGCACTGACGCGTAAAACGTGTTCACCAAAAGTATTCAAATTAGTTACTAGTTATAATAGTAGCCTATGTTTGACCCCGGTGACACCTGGTAACTATATTCATACCAAATTTAATCATAATCCGTTCAGCGGTTTGGCCGTGAAAGCGTAACAGACAGACATACAGACTTTCGCATTTATAATATTAGTATGAATATGGATAGTATGGAAGTGTTGATATAGTATGGTAGTATAAATATAGTATGGATATGGATTAGTATGGAACTCTTCAACTTTTTAATATTAGTACTTATAGAAGTTTAAATAAGTATCAGTCTCAGATTAATAATTGGACTCCGCCGGACCAATTATTATCTAAGGTATTAGTATATGAAACTTCCAAACAAGGCAAACAAATGTCTATGGGTTATGGGCAAAGCAGTTATCTTTTCAATAAATTAGAACCGATCGTGATACCTAACCTAACGGGATCTTACTTCCAAGTAGCTCGCCCGATGGTACACTCAAAGTCTTGAGTATACAGACAGGGATAATATTTTTAATCATTGAAAGAAAATTATTAAACAAAAATTATAGCTGTGCAATCAAATTAGGTCGGTTTAGTTTCACCCGACCGTGGAGGATTGGCAAAAACTCTTTTTTATCAGTAAAGGAATGTGAGAATCGTTTTAGTCTCGTTTTTCACTCTGGCGCTCTCCTGTTTCGGAGGCCAAGACCCACTCTAGGTCGCTGTGCCAAAAGAGTAAGCAAGTTAAGGAATGTATCATAATGTTCGCTAGAACTTGGTAAAGAGGGAACAAAAAACAACGAAATGTCACGACGTTAATCCGTATATTTGTCAAAGCTCCAATATGATTTTATACTAGCTGTTTAATTAACACTAGTACTTTAGAAGAAAATCGGGAACAGATAAACATACATACAAACATCCAAACCGTTCAAAAACATAACCTCCTGGGTGCGTGGCCGTAGTAGGGTAAAAAGTCGAGACTAGTAATTGAATACTTCAGGATAGAAACTAAGAGAAAATGTAAATAAGAGGAACCTCTTTATCTACGTTTGGTTGGATAATAAATAAATTTATTTCCTCTGCGAAAGTTTGAAGCCAACTGCCAAAGCAACACTTGTTGCGCCAACCATTGCGCAACCGCTCTGACAGGGAGAATCAACCACATGTACTAGTCTATTGCCTTAGCAAGAATTGGATACTTATCAATAGTAAGCGACCAGCCGACTTTATCGAATTTTATCATTAAATTCTCGTCAAAGAATTACTAACAAAAAAAATCTCTAACCAGTAAGTAATTGTATTGTGACGGATTCGTGCAATTTTCACTACACATTTTAAGGTAAAAGGTTCCTGATTACGGTTTTCGTATAGAAATTGAGCGAGCAAACGTTTCTATTTTTGCTTTTCTGCGAAAATAACTTTGTTTTCATTAGCGATATTAATGAACATATTTCAATCGTATTTGGTGGCACAGCTGTCGTGAACAAAAGCTAAAAAAGACAAAGGGGTGTTTTATGAAAAACCGCCTACGTCAAAAAGCCTATGTTTGACCCCGGGTCTTTAACTATATTCATGCCGAATTTCATCAAAATCCGTTCAGCGGTTTGGCCGTGAAAGCGTAACAGATAGATAACAGACTTTCGCATTAATAATATTAGTATGGAGTATGGATATGGATTTCGTATTTGGAGGATGTTGGCGAAGTCTACTGCTCACAGAACTACGAGTAGAAAAAAAAGCAGTGGCCTTAGCAATTAAATTTAAGGTCATTTTAATACCAAACCACTTAGAAACTAACGACCTTCTGCCTATATTGATATCGACATTGCCCAAATACCAGCATCAGACATGTAACGCGAAGTTAGCATGAAAAATTTGATTTTTTTTTTATTACCAACCTACAACTGACTTGAAAGGAAAATGATGGACGCAGTCTATGTAACTGTTGAAATTGACTGAGTACTAGAACGGTTGAGTTGTTACTTTGTCATTTGTTTTTTTTATTTTATTTTATTTTGGTAAAACCATCAAACAATAAAAAAATTCAATTTGCTCCAATTTGACTTACAATGAAGGCAATCCAACTGCCGCATCGCCACCAGTCAAATAAGCAAATCGAGATGTACCTACATATAGTATACTTTAGATACGTATATTAGTACGTACTGAAGAGAATTGAATTGATGTACTCAAACATTTGCATCAACGACGTTATGTAAATAGCTCTTGGAATATAATCGAGGTAACATGTGGCAAGGCAAGAGCAAATGGGTTCCTCATAACGGATCCAAACGCAAACAACAGTAATAATAAACATAAGGCTGAAATATACGAAGTGTCATTTTGAAACCAAAGTGACTGTAAGTAACCTCGTTATCACAGGTGAATAACAGCATTCTGACTTGACGATTTATTTATGAAAAGAATGTACTTACTGTAATTATATATTATTTGCATGCAATAAATGTAATGGCAATAGGGTATGCAAAAATATACAGGGCAATACTAAGGGTACAGAATTTATTTTTATTTTAAACTAGTTTTTTCCCGCAGCTCCGCCTGCGTCATAAAGTAGCCTAGCCGGGTCTTCAACTATATTCATACCAAATTTCATCAAAATCCGTTCAGCGGTTTGGCTGTGAAAGCTAACAGACAGACAGACTTTCGCATTTATAATATTATAAGTATGGATACTTTTTTTATTTGTGCGTGCGCGTTTTCAAGTCCTTTTATTAAAAGTCAAGTTACAATTTCCCTATTTCATGACGACCTCTCTTTATATTTTTTAACTACTAATGATATAACTACATAATCATCTCAATTTATAATTATTTTTATCATATATGTAAAATTCTCTTAAATAATTTTTCTAGTAATAACTATTTTAATAACTATTTTTTCTTATGATCTAACCTCCTTATCAAAATTACATGCATTGTACTTAGTTTCAAAAAACGTTTTTGTGACAGAGGTAGGTCAGACCGGTTATGGTTTTTATGGAGGTACCATAACAGTGAGAGAGCGAGCGACGGAGCTTTTTTAAAAAGCGACCTTATGACTTTATGTCAGAAATTTGGTTTGGTTATGGCTTTACACTGTGTTTTACAATGACCATTACGGTGTGGGAGCTAGCGACAGAGTTTGTGACAGCAGCGACTTAGTTTTCAAAAGAATACTTTGAGACAAAAAGTAGTATAGGTTATGATTTTACAGTAACTTACTATAACAGTGAGCGAGCGATAGAAGCGATTTAGATGTAAAAGAGGACTTTGCAACAGAAAGTCACTTTTGTCGTAAAAAAGTTAATAACAATTATTATATTCGCCGATGACGCAAGTAAATAAAGGAAAATATGAAGGAAAGTCGTGTAAATAAAATTGAGGTATGTTGTGATAGTACGAATAAAAAATTAATGAAAAATGACTTCGAATAATATGAATAATAATTTATGAACAAAACAACATGAAGAAAAAAATTTTGAAGATGGATGATTATGAATAGTTACAAATCGGTATAAAATAAAAAATATGAATAAGACTTTTAATTATGAGTAAATATGAACCCCTATTTTTATCGCATAACATACAAGCATTGGGAACTCGTGGTGGTTATGTACTTGTGTGTCACTGCCGGCCGTGTAAAAGAAAAGGCTAATAATCGAATAAAAGATATGTCGCATTAACATCCATACTAATCCATATCCATACTTAATATTATAAATGCGAAAGTCTGTCTGTCGTCTTTCTGTCTGTCTGTCTGTTACACTTTCACAGCCAAACCGCTGAACGGATTTTGATGAAATTTGATATGAATATAGTTGAAGACCCGGGGTCAAACATATGCTACTTTATGACGCAGGCGGAGCTGCGGGAAACAGCTAATTTATAATATTTTTTGATTAAACAGTAATCTCCACACACACAATCCATATGTGCACACCCTCCACATTTACGAGAAAAGGAGGCGTCTATGAAGTATAAAATCGTGTTGCGATGTTTCATCCACAAATCTGAAAGCTATTGCCCGGAGCTCCATTCCCGGTGGGCAAATGTATGATTGAAGTATCTTCTACCACAGAATAGATAATTAAGGCTTACTTCTGCGATGCATAGACTTAACGTTCTGTCTATTATGGACAATTTGATAAAAACTAGAAGATCAATAAAAAAACTTGTATATAGGGACGAATTGGCACTATTACCAGTTATCTTAAGTAAGTCAACCGGAACGCGGACGAGCGGCCGTGATCACGTCTGGGTTCCAACTAAACTGTAAAATCGGTACTGTTAGATTTTAAAATATGTATAATAAAACTATATTCTATTTAAGTAATGTAATGCTAAATCTTAATTGCTATTTTTGTTAAAAAGTAAGTGTTTTAACAAATCCGAACGTACTACAATCATGATGCAAATTTATGCACAAGTGCAAAAATGCAATAGCTTAGAGCTATGTGTGTATGAAACGTGCCTTTCCCTTTGAGAGTTAATAAGTTTGCTACTACGACCTAAAACATACTAAAAGACACCCAGCATAAAATTACAGTTTACAAAAACTATGTGCGTGCATATCGGAACACAGATAGGCATATAGAACTATCGCTAGAAAGTTTAGTAAAATAGGGAAGAAAAGCTGCATGTAAATCCATTTGGTATCTGCTAGAGTCCACTCGGGAATGTCTAATTCAAATAGTGTATTGAGTTGAGAGCTGAATGAATCCCGTTACGATCTCTGAACACGGTGCATTGTGATTTGCGTTGCGATGGAAGTTCGAGTACGACCTCAATCTGGTTACGTATATCTACAAAACATGAAATATAGTTTATCCACAGTTATTTCCAATATCCGTTTGTAGACGCGCCGGGGACGCATGTCGACTTTCGTTTTAATAGTTATCATCAGTGTTTATAATTTGCAGAGTTGGTCACTCACCGGCCAGATGGTCAGATAGCCTAAAGACGGTCGCAGGCCGCTTGCAACCGGTCATTCAGTAAAATCCTAAGACCAAGCCTGCGGCTCATGAAATGATGAGGTATATATAAATAAAGACATGAATTGCTTTGAAGGCCGGGGCTCGGCAAAATGCGATATCCTATTTTTATCTGTCGAGATGCGATTCGTCAACGCTCCTTGCAAGTGCTAGTGACCTAGTGAGTGACCAAAGCAAAAGTTGACTGGAAGAAATTGCAATAGCGATAAGCCCACATTTGCACACGTTGCTTCGATTTGTATCCACATATATAATTTTTGTAATGTAAAATAAAGAGTATCTATCTACTGCTGGGTAATGCCAGGGAACCTTGGTTATTTTTGTTAATAACTAATTTAAGCTTATATAAATCTTCTTCTTTGCGAGTCGACTGTGGCTGTTATCAAACTTCAGAGGACCAAAACTCCGCCACCTACCGGTGGCTTCGTAGAGGTCCCTGAGCGTGCAGGTGGCCGGGCACGCAGGACAGGACAGGAGATGCGTCATGGTTTGGGGAGAGGCACCGCACCGGCAGGCCACCTCCGAGCAGTAGCCCCATCTGAACATGTTTTTCTTGCTTCGGCCTACGAGAGTACGGAGTCTGTCTAAAGACTTCCATGTAGGCCATGGCAGGTCATGTCCAGGAGGGAGGCACTCCGATAATGGCAGAGATGAGGCCGAAGGGTATCTCTCCGTCCAGATATCCACTCTAGACTGAGAGACTTAGCCAGTTAGTGGTTTTGTTTCTTTGACGAAGCTGTGTCGACTCTTCAGTCTTTGAGTGACGGACACGTGGTTGTTTAAAGGATGCCGGTGATCCGCTTCCATTTTGGCCCTTTCAAGAGAGCTTATATAAATAATGGTCATATATTTCATGAAAAAGTATGAAGATTAACTCGGGTCAATTAGGTAAGTAAACGTCACGGAAGTTCATTTCGTGATTAGGTAGTAATAGAAATTAGGCTTGATCAATGGAAGCATATTTTTTTAGAGGAGCTCGACAGCCTAGCACGACACGCGTATCCGTAGGGAATGCGAGACGCAACCCGTAACCATGGATTGGTCATCAAATAATGGTATTTTCTATCTCGAGCTCCTCCCTGCTTCGAACGGCATGTATGTCCCAGTACGCAAAATAAATGATTCTGATTCTGATACGTCGTTAGATTCGTCTTTTTGTCGCGAGTGTCACTGGATAGGTCAAAATTGTATACATATATCCAACTTCTGACGCGAATTTACTAGCTTACAACTAATTTAGTTAAAGAAAATTTTTCATACAAATCTATACTTAATATTAATATAATATTATAAATATTATATATCCACACTATTCCATACTTTCCATACTAATATTATAAATGCGAAAGTCTGTCTGTTACGCTTTCACGGCCAAACCGCTGAACGGATTTTGATGAAATTTAGTATCAATATAGTTGAAGACCCGGGGTCAAACATAGGCTACTTTTGAATGCAGGCGGAGCTGCGGGATACAGCTAGTATTAAATAATATTATAAAGCTGAAGAGTTTGTTTGTTTGTTTGAAGGCGCTAATCTCAGATGTGAAAACCATGGGGAAAACCCTTTTTGCCTCGTTTTGTTGTTCTCCATTTTATTTACGTTTCGCTGAGTACTTCCAGCTACAATTAATATTTAAACTATAAATTATTACTTGCAGAAGATGTTAAGAAAATAAGTACATGAATTAAAAAGTTGAAGTTGAATGTGTAGCTTGTTCCGACAATCACATCAAAAGAGATAAAAGTATTTCCTAAGTTCAAAATGTGCATGTCAGTAAATATAAAAGCTATTGTAAAGTAAGCTAGAGCTTTCAACACAAAGTTTTATATTGTGTTTATTCCACTCCGTAAATATATTATCCATTTTTATTAAGATTTTAATTCTTCCGACCGTCACAGTTTGTGTCAAATAATAGTTTATTAATGAATGTGTATTGAATTGAAGACTTTCAAATTATTATTTTAACAGTTCAGTCATTTCTCATGTCAAATTGTAACATCACTCTTCAGGTGTAAAATATTAAAAATCACATATTTCAGGCATTTAGTTTAGCTGAAATCCAGTTCAGTATGTACAAAGACGTGGTAGCCGGCAGAGTGCATTTCCTAACCATCTAATTGCTTTTGTAATTAACTTGACATAGAAAACAACTGTATGTATTTTTTCTATATTTGTTAGGATTATTATTATACATTTAATGAGCTATCAAACCACATAGGTATGTTTTTTATGTATTATTTACTTTAGTTTTTTTTTAAAGTATCAAAAAAAATGGGCAAATGCCCCATTATTAAAATTATCATGATCCTAATTATCGCAATATTGGATATTGTGTTCTTGGAATTTTCATCAATTCTATCAGATTTATTTAAGGACCGTTCACAATACAACATAAAGAAGTGACATTAGCGGGCCCGTTAACTTTGGCATACACTACGGCACTTCTACCGAATCTTATTTCTATGGGCGTCCCGCCAGGCGAGCGGAATTCGCGTCAGTTTGAACGTCCTTTAATTTTAATATTGCACGAAATACTACTTCACCCTAGTATATTCAACTGCATACTGAAGATGATATTATTGAGAATTACCAATGTTTATCAATGTACTATAATGTATTTTCAGCAGTGAATGTGTTAAGCTGTTCTCCATGTGAACAGTGGGGGTATCCTATCATAAAATAAAAAACGTATGACAAACAATCATTTGACAAAAAACGTAAGATACTTGACAATGTTATACCTTGACAAACCTGTCATTATTAAAATCACTAATTTGACAAACTAATCAAAAGTTTAAATTCTATTATACACCAAAACATTTTAAAGTAATATGTTTGGAAAATGAAGTTTGTCAAATGATTGATTTTTCTATAGGTATTTTTAAAATGATCATTTTCTATCACTTTTTGCCAAACATTAGAGAATCAAGCAGTGGACTTATGAGAGTCCTCAAGAGTCAGCACAAGAGCAAACTCCAAAACTTAAAGTTCATAAACTAGACTAGGAATCAATCTCTAAAATATATCATAGAGTGTCCTAGTAACTAAAACAAAAGCGCTTAGTCACTCAGGTATGTTACTAGGACATTTGACGGGTTAATATATTATTGTCATGTTTCATATATTTTAGAGTGTGATTTGTAATAGTCAGGTTTTAGGTTTGAACTTCTTATTTTTATTTGTTTGACTACCTATTTTATTTTTACATGGTTTTATTGATTATTTTGTTTAAGTATGCAATTAAATTAATTAATGATTAAAAGGACATGGATTACAGCACAGAAAATTATGGAAATGAACTTTGGCAAGTTTCTCTACTTAAGTTGCTGTCACAGATTTTTGGTATATTTCAAGTTACCCAATTGTCACTTAAAATGTAACAAAGCTAACTGATTAAAATTGATTTTAGACATACATCGCTCTACAACACTGATATGGTGGCTAGTTTTTTGTCAGTACCCAGTAGCACCTATTATGTGCTCTTTTCAAACAGATAACTACATAATTAGATCAAATATACTTTCTTCTTTATCCTAGTACTTTTCTCAGCAAGGCAAAAAAATTTGTAATTGATGCCAAGTATTATTAGGCGAAATTCGTAATAGGTATTCAGTAAGCCTATACACCATATTTCTATAACTATGATAGGTAGCATCTTTTATGTATGTAACAACCATGATTTTGTGTCCACTACTTTATCAAATGATACTCTTCCCGTGATGAAAAAACATTTGTCATAAAAGTTGTTTATCACTGTAATCCGCTTAAAGGTCAATGATCGTTTTTCCATCCAGTTAACTGAGAAATACACTAAGTATAGCATTTTGAACAAATGGCTTCAGAATCCAGAGTCTACTTTTTTACCGAATGTAATCATTATAGTAGTTGTTGTAATGACTCAGAAGATATTTTATCAGATAAAATAGTTACCTAGCAACAAGTATAAAAAATATAAAATACAATCTACCTGTTAACCAAAATAAATTAAATGTCTAGTAGGCCACAATGCATCTCACCTAGCACAAATTTTAGGGTATTGGAATAATTAAGTTCTTTTCCTCATTATACATAATGGATACATTAATGGATATAATAAAGAAATAGGGATGTGACGACCCTATCGCCCACTGCGTTCCCTTCCCAGTGCAGTCAGTCCACGCAGGGCAGCTTGTGGCAAACTTATTGGTGAGTGGTAACACCACAGAGCTGCGTGCTCCCAGAGGAGGCTACCGTCCCTCGCCTCCGGCTTTCCTTCGCCAAGGTCGGAGTAGACACCGATGAGGGACAGAACCCTTACCTCTGGCTTGCCTAAGCCATCCAGCCAGAGTGGAGTCGCAAGAGCTATATGCTGCAAGGACGGATTTTGGCAGGAGCAGTTTCATGACGTCAACTTCTCCAAAGGGCCTCTACACGTTGGATCATTATCCCCGCGCAAGCCTCACAAAGGACCGGGGCAACCCGTGATTCCCAAGCGGAGAGACAAATGGTTAATAGTTCTATGTTTTGACAGAGGTATGATGAAGTGATAAATAGTTACCTACCACATACTTTGTTTCGGCTTTAGTCCATGTATAAAAATCAGATCAGTATGGGACATAGATGCATATAAATATTATCAAGTCAAAATAATAAGAAAGTGTATTTTTATGTAGGTTGAAAGTAGATACTTAGAACCAACAGTTCGTGTGCCTACCTAAAAATTGATTATTGTGCAAAAAAGAGATTTACGTCAGTATCTTCTTGACTTCAAAATTAATAGTATGTTCTTAATTTTAAATCATGGAATTATGGAATGTTTGAAAATACTTTTTATCAAGTTGATAAATGGGTACTAGGTATCTTACCTTGTGCACATTTCTCAGTCTTTGGAGTAGAAGTCATCGTTTAATTACACTTGTTTCACTATGGCATATTATCACACACAAATATCTACCACAATTTGTTATAACAAATAGCGAACACAATAAAGTTTCATGAAATTATAAAATAAACCATGCAAAAACCAGACCGGCAGCCATATTTAAAAACATTTTTTTTTTTCAACAAAACAATAGCCAGCAGTGTGACCAAAAAACTAGTGTGACCATTTTTTTTTTAATTTACTCTTTGTGTGGCCAGCTCAGCAGGATTGCGACATTTTTATTTCATTTTTGTGACACTTTTACTATTCTATCAACGACTCGCAAGGACGCCAGGCACTTGCCTGGACGCACTTGCTTCTACATGGCTTCTACTGACGACGATCCTGCTCCTGCACAATCTGGGCTAGAGCAGTATTCTTTTATATATTATTTAAATATTATATAGTGAGGTTGAGTCGAGTTTGAGTGAAGGTTTAAGAATACGGGTGTGAAGGACGTCCTTAAGGTTAAGTATAAGAATACGGAGGTCCAACTCATTCGACTTTTTTAATAAAGTTGTATAAATAAACAAGTATAAAGTCAAGTCAAGTCAAGGCATATTCAAGTCGAGTCAAAAGAGTTGGGCGAAGTGAAGTGGTAGAAAAACTGCACTTAGCGATTTCTAGGAGCATTTGGCAACAAGCAAGGAAATCACATAAATCGAACACTGTATCATTTCCCAACACTCACGCTTGTTCTTGAACACTTTGCGAATAATAATCCACCATTTATAAATGCACAAACACTCAAAAAAATACAAATTTTGGAAAATAAAATACAGCGCGGATACTGCTTTTAACAGCTTCCCGCCAAATAGGATTCGAACGATACTTTCGATACCGAGTAGGTATCGATACTTTGGAACGCGATACTCAATACCGAATACTTGATACCATGGAGTAATTACAAAGAGGAGATGCCGTTTGAAATGGCGCAGTAATATGATCATTGGCGCCTCGCCGACACAAAAGTGGGCGGAGCTTGTCATTGCTCGTGCTCCATGATTGGAGCGACGGCCGAAACCAAGCCCCCGCACGTCTGCCTTCCGCCCCGTGTAGCATCACAAACGCTTTCTTACAAATCGCTTATTACGGCATCTCCTCTTGTAATTACTCCATGCTTGATACCATAACTCAGTACTTACCCCCATATTCTTAAACAAAACCTTAAGGACGTCCTTCACTCAAACTCATTTGAGGGCGCCTTATGGAAGTCCTCGAACTTTCCTTGAAAATAACATTCTTAATTGGTTGCTGTAGCAAACTTCAATGAGGAAAGACACAGGTTATAATAACAATCCGAAGCACAAAAATTGGAAAAATACAAAATAGAGTAAAAAATAAATAAATGTGCCTCAAGGTACCTCTCGACCAACCTTATATTTGACAGTTCGATACTCATCTCTAATGAGGAATCTAAGGAGGTCAAGGAAGCTAGTCACGACTAATCATACCAATGAGGTGGAGTAAGGTTGAGTCGAGTTTGAGCAAACTTTTGAGAATATGTAGGTTACTCGCGATTACTCATGCAAACCGCTGGTATCGAGTACTTTGTCTTCACAACTATATTTTTTGATGAAATTCGTATGGTAACACTCAATTCATTCGTCATCTGTTTCTTCAGTCATTCCATTCATTCAAATCGTTCGGTCGGTTTGAACTCGATACTCTATGGTATTCAACATGACGCGCGACCCGACGGAAACAAATTTATAAAATTTTATTCATATGTGTTCATAATAGTGGACTAGATAGAATTTAGACCAGTAGTTCCCAAACTTATTTTTCTCGTGGACCACTTTCAAAATTTTACTGGTTTCGGTGGACCCCCTGCTGCTACATTTCTACCACATTCTTAAAGTCGCCAAAAAATAAAAATTGTGTCACTTCTGAGTTCTGTCCCTATATTTCGATATGTAAAATAAAAACGAAAAATGGTACATTTTATATCACTTTATTTATTAAAAGAATAGAATTACAAGAAAAAAATATTAAGGTAATATAGGTTCAGGTCATAATTTTAATTAATGGGAAGGATGTATCTGATGGAGTGTCAGCAAACGATCAATGTTTGGCTTTATTTTTGTGAGCAATAACCGCAAATCCCCCCGCTCTGTGATGTTTAATTTGCTCCTTTTTTTTGTTAAGAGGTTTGTAACGGCACTAAAACTCCTTTCAACAAGATATGACGAGGGAAAAGCTATTAAAAATTTCCTTGCGATTTCCCACAGTCCAGGATATTTTTCGGGTATTTCTGCTTGCAGCCAAAATGTTGGGTAGCCTTTTCTAAATTTCACCTTCAGCTCCTCATTAGTGCTTAGCTCGAGCAGCTCCTCTTGTAATACAACATTGGCCACTTCCGTTTCATCAAATGGATTTATTATCCATGGTGGTATATCCATCGTCAGTATATCTTCAAACCTGGTTTGGAAGTCATCATGCAGGGCACTTAAATGTTGACTGTAGGTATGGATATCCTCATCAATACATTCTACCTGCGACAAGTTTGGAAATTGAGAGAATTCGCGCCGACTAATGTTTTGCTTCATAAATTTCAATTTCCCAAGAAAAGCCGAAATTATCCCCTTTGTTTTTATTAAATTCAGGCTGTCCCCTTGTAACTGCAAGTTAATATCATTAAATTTTTTAAACAAATCTGTCAAATACGCAATGTCTGCTTTGAATTTGATCAAGTTTTCTTTTAAATCTGGATCTCTACTTTCTAAGAACTCTAATATGGAATCGAAAACAGAGTAAAATCTCGTTAAGCATGCACCTTTCGACAACCAGCGTACTTCAGTATGTAAGAGCAGTCGTTGGAAGTCTTCATCATTTTCGTCGCACAATTGAGCAAATAAACGTGTATTCAATGCATTGCTTCTGATTTTGTTGACAGCTTTTATTACAAAATGAAGAGATTGGTTCAACCTGTCACTTAAATGTTTTGCCACAAGATGTTGTCGGTGGATTACGCAATGAATAGCTGTAAGTCCTGGTATAATTCTTTTGAGATGACTTATAAACCCACGATATCGCCCGACCATTGCAGGAGCTCCGTCTGTTGCCACTGAAATAATGTTTGTAAATGGGATCGATTTTTCCGTAAAAAAATTACTCAGGACATTAAATATTGATTCGCCTTTAGTGTCAGTCTCCAAAGTTCTGGCAAATAGCAATTCTTCGTGAATTTCTTCCTCAACAATAAATCGGACATATGCCAATAGTAATGCTTCATTACTGGGTAACGTTGACTCGTCCAGTTGTATAGAAAAATGAGTTTTTTGCAGATGATTGCACAAAAAGCTTTCGATATCAGAGCTCATTTCATCAATGCGTCTTTGTACAGTATTGTTACTTAATGGAATTCTTTTTAGTACGTCAAATGGAGATTTGTGCAAAACAGTTTTTAAAACCTCTTCAACAGCGGGTAAAATTAATTGTTCTCCGATAGTGTGCGGTTTTCCAGATTTTGCTATAAGTAATGAGATATTGTAAGATGCCCGCAAGCCATCATCGTTACTTTGAGATGTTGAAGCGAACATACTGTGCATGGTGGGTCTCTTTCCATATTTTTCTTTCAATGTTTGAAAATATTTTAAATCTTTACCTATTTTATCAGTATGACACCTTTTTAGATGATCTTCGAGCTTTGATGGTTTCATAGAGTCATTGCTCAAAACTTTGTTGCATAATGGGCACATGGGCAATTGTTTGTCTGCCTCTGATGGAACAAAACCATATTTCAAATAATCGACACTATATTGTCGACATTTTTTCTTTGCTGTAGCCATGTTTCGTGTCAGTTACCTTACCTGTAAAAAAAATGTTTTAGTAACCAAGTTTTTTTCTGAATATAGGTATCACACCGCAGCCTTTGTCAGCACGCGGAAATAGAATTACGGCTTGTAAAGGGACCAACTAATAAACCGCTGAGACAAATACAAACGTTTTCACAAAACGGTATCAATTTTAAAGTACATAATTTACCACTAATTTTTAATAGTATAAATAAAAATTAGTGTACTCAGTATCGAATACTGATCATATTTGTGTAGGAAAAAATAAACGTCGAAATCCCAAAATTGTCCATAAAAACGATAACTAACATTTTATTAAATCAATGAGTTCACGCGCTCCGTGTATTTGCGTATTTTTTGTCTGCGGCTTCATTGTTAAAACGTGACAAACAGGCATCGAAGTTCAAGCCCCGCCCTTTTCCCGTCGCCCGCGCACCGCTCGCTCTTTCCGAAAAGGAATAGTTTTGATAAAATAGTTACTTCAAAATCAATTTAACATGATTATGAAATTACTGTTTTATAAAATTAGTAGTTATTTGCAAGAAAAATTACAAAATTAATTGCTCTGCAATATTGCTTATTCGGCCTTTTTAGAGAGGCAGTGCTTCTCTCGTGAAAAAACAATTGAATAAAACGTGCTGTGTTTGTCTTCAAATCGAAAGAGGACAATTAAAATATCTGTAAGTTACTAAGTTACCTATCTATACAGGCCGTTGTGATCAACCGACTAGTACACGTAAACAAAATACTTAAGTACTATAACAAAAAAAGGTAGGTTACTTACTTTTCTCCGGCACTAGCAAACACAGATATAAATTTTCTCACAACTTTTTTCCAAATTCCGCCTTGTTTTCGAAATTCCGGAAACAAATGAATGCGTTTGGTTGCCTTTGGCATCAAGTATTTATAGTGTTGATCAAGTTCATGTCTGAACAAGCATTAAGCATTGTCGGGCGGATAGCGCTTTGCAAGTCTGTACACGAAATTGTACGTAATATCGAATACACAAGTTTGGACAAGTAACAGTCGCTTGCCTTATTAAAATATTATCTGCTTAGATAGGTACTTAAAACAATGTAGGTAGGCCCTTATAAAAACTATGCTTACATTTTTGCTCTTTACTATCAAAAGCAGATAAATTTTCGTGGACCCCCATTAACATCTTATGGACCCCCATTTTTTGTTCACGCCTACGTAGACCCCCAGCAAGTCTCCCGTGGACCCCTGGGGGTCCACCTGGACCACTTTGGGAATCACTGATTTAGACGTTACGCTGTGGTGGTCACCACCCCTGTGCCAGTCGAAAGGCTGTTTTCAAAAGCTGGCTATAATGGCCACTACACGTAACCGTTTGTAGCCTAAGCGTTTATACGAATTGTTATTTTTAAGCGGACGTCCAGAAGACGCATGGTTTTAGTATACAAATTTCGAATAAATTTTATTATCTTTGCAAATTTTTTTATTTGCTTTTGTCTCTCAAAACTAATATGTTGACTCGTTTTCCCCATGAAAAAAATCTGATGTTCAAACTATTGAAGCAAGTACTCGATACAGAGTAGTATCGATACCATCCTCCCGATACCACATGAGTACTCGGTATCGGTACTCGACGCCGATACTTCGAACCCTACCCAAAAGTCCCGACTCTGAACTGGTTGTACAATGCCACAGACATATAAGACGTACACAGACGGAACATAAGTTAATAGTTATACTTATGTAGCAAGTAATTGTTGTTATCCTTTTCTCACGTATTCGGATCTATATGGCGATATCTCTTTTTTACACCTGTAGCAACATTCACTCACACATAGATATTAAGCTACGCGTGGCAATTTTTGGCCGTGACGCCATTTTGTAATCTACGTTGTTGGATCGGTGAACAGTAAAAATAATAGAGTAGAATACCGTATAAATGATCTCAGATCATGCACTCCACACAACATTGATACATTCCTTGAAATCATAGGAAACATTATCGTAAACAACTTACCCTAGACTAGATACAGCCCAGGCTGCATAGTTTTGCATGTGTGCGTTTGTGCTACGCTAAGTAATAGCATACCTTCCGTCTGTTTACGTCTTATATGTCTGTGTACAATGCAGGCTGTACACTCTCTCCCGAGACATTTGTGGGAGAAGCCCGAGTGCGAGGCACTACACTCTCGCAGATCTCTCTTTGCTCATTCGGAGCAGCGAATTCCGAGAGGAGGGCCGAAAACGTCGAACTTGATGCTTAAGTTTCTTTGCATTATTTCAGCTAATTAAATCAATTATCAATATTTTCTTTCATATAAATTGCTTTACATTTTCAATAGGTTTATTTCACTTAAAGCATGTGTAAAAATAAATAAGAAATGTCGATGGTTGGTCCCGCCTCAAACCCCGAGAGTACATCTCTCTGCAACTCTGATTGGTGGCTAGTTTTTTGTCTACCCAGTAGTATGTGCCCTTTTCAAGTAGATAACTACTTAATTTACATTTACTCGTGACGCCTTGCGAGACATCCGCGAGGCCCTTTAACTCGTGCAAAAAATACCGACACCGGAGCAAGAGCGACCCCGAGACACTACTCTCGCCTCGGCCTGTCTCGCGAGTGTGTACAGTCGGCATAATTTGTGGTCGTGAGTCGTGTAGTGCACAAACTTTATAATTTGAATGAATGTGATTCGTCGTCGTCGTCGTCGTTTCAGCCTCTATCAGTCCACTGCTGGACTTGGGCCTCCTCATTAATTGACGGTTGTTGCCATACTCGCCAAGCTTGGCAGGCGGGTTGGCGAGCGCAGTTTCAACGGCTTATTGTACTTCCGACGCTGCTGCCCATCGGAAGTATTCTTAAGCTAGGGAAGGGTGGGATGTGGTTAGGTTTAGGCAAAGGATGAGGTTCAAGGATGCTACTGACTTGGACGGACTTGGGTTGACTCAGTAGCAGCTCGGGTAAGTCGGGCTCTCGTACCCGTGTGATATGTATCCAAGCCATAGGACAGATGCTTGGAAACAACCCCTGACATACCAATACCCCTGACTTATAACTATACATAAACATACATAAACGAAGAGATGAAAACGGAAAAATATGATGATGGTTTAGGGTGATAATAAGCTAGTGAGGTGAATTTTGACTTTTCTTTTGAAAGCGAATTTAGTTATAGTGGTTATAAATCATTTTTTGACACTTTTTGCCTAGTTATCTACTTTGTTTATTTTTTACTCTATTCTTTTGTATTTTTCAATGTTTGTGCTTTGAATTGTTATTATAACCTGTGTCGTTCCTCAATGGAGTTTGCTCAAACAACCAACTAAGAATGTCGTTATCAAGGAAAGTTCGAGGAATTCTTTATGGCGTCCTCAAATGAGTTTGAGTGAAGGACGTCCTTAAGGTAATGTTTAAGAATATGGGTGTGAGGCTACTTGAGAATTGAAAAAAGAGAAGTAAGTAACCTAAGTTCACGACGTTGGCGGATCAGAAACCATTCAACATCATAGGTCATATTTACGTAGACATAAAATAAAACGAACACAGTTATTTATGAGACGATCTTGATTGAGATCAGAATACATAGGGCGCACTGTAAGTTTCCGGAACTGGCCACTTACATAAACAATATTTAAAAATTTATTGCAACATTTGAAAATAGAACTCTTTGGCTGTAGAATGCAGTTTGTTTCATCTGACTGTCTTTTGTTTTTACCTTGTGGCGCCATTTAAAAAATTGTGTGTCTGCATCAACATGGATTTAACTCGGGAAAATTTTCGTAGTATGATTTTCTACGATTTTAAGTGTAATTTGACAGCTCAACAGAGCATCGCTCGGCTTGAAACAGCTTTTGGCAATGAAGCACCATGCAAGTTTATAGCTGGTTTGCAGAATTCAAGCGTGGTCGTATCAATCTCAGTGACGAATCTCGCGATGGTCGGCCGTCCACCGCTGTGACCAACAAAAACATCAATGCTGTGCGCCGTATGATTGAAACAGACAGGCATGTGACCTACCATGATATTCGCGCATCTTTAGAAATAGGCATGAGTCAAATACAATTAATCCTACACAAACATTTGGGTGTGAGAAAGCTGTGCTCGCGGTGGATCCCACACAACTTGACCGAGGCTCAAAAAACGGACCGCGTCACTTGGTGCAGTGCCATGCTTACCAGATTCAACGAAGGTGCGTCAAATTTGGTGTGGGATATAGTAACAGGTGACGAAACATGGATTTATTGCTACGATCCCAAAACAAAGCAGCAATCGAGCGTATGGGTCTTTCAAGATGAGCCGAAACCAACCAAAGTGGCGCGCGTGAAAAGTGCATCTAAGCGGATGATTGCTTCTTTTTTTAATAAAACTGGACACGTGGCTACTGTTGCTTTAGAGAATCGTCGTACAGTGAATAGTGACTGGTACACGACCATTTGTTTGCCGGAAGTTATTGACGAACTCCGTAAAAATAACCGTAAACGCCGTATCATCCTGCACCACGACAATGCTAGTTCTCACACGGCCAGACAGACAAACGACTTTTTGAAGGCGAAAAATGTAGAACTCATGAATCATCCTGCATACAGTCCCGACCTGGCACCTTGTGACTTTTTTCTGTTCCCAAAAATGAAGAACCAATTACGCGGTCAACGATTTTCATCACCAGAAGAGGCTGTCGAGGAGTATGAAAAACACGTTTCAGAGGTCACCACAGAGGAGTGGCACAAAAGTTTTCAAAACTGGTTTCATCGAATGAAAAAGTGCACAGACGCCAAGGGAGATTATTTTGAAAAACAATAAATTAATTTTGTACCTTTAATAGTATTTTTTCATATTCATTCCGGAAACTTATAGTGCGCCCCACGTAGCACACATCAACATAGTCAGTTATTGGAATAACTAACATTTGGACCAATAAAATTTTGGCTTTATGTAAAATGAACCTATTGATAATGTAGCAATTTATATGGAAGTAGATATTGTTATCCATATCCATAATCCATACTAATATTATAAATGCGAAAGTCTGTTTGTCTTTTTTTCTGTCTGTCTGTCTGTTACGCTTTCAAGGCCAAACCGCTGAACGGATTTCGATGAAATTTGGTATGAATATAGTTAAAGACCCGGGGTCAAATACAGGCAAACAGCTAGTTTTATATAATTCGCTGAAATAATGCAAAGAAACATTAATCAACAGCAACTTCGATGTTTTCGGCCATCCTCTCTGAATTCACTGATCCGAATATGCAGCGAGAGATCTGCGAGATTGTTGATGGTGTGCCTCGCACTCGGGCTTCACCCCACAGACATATAAGACGTAAATAGACGGAAGGTATGCTATTACTTAGCGTAGCAAAAACACACACATGCAAAACTATGCAGCCTGGGCTGTATCTAGTCTAGGGTAAGATGTTTACGATAATGCTCCCCATGATTTCAAGGAATGTATGAATGTTGAGTGGAGTGCATGATCTGAGATCATTTATACGGTATTCTACTCTATTATTTTTAGTGTTCACCGATCCAACAACGTAGATTACAAAATGGCGTCACGGCCAAAAATTGCCACGCGTAGCTATTAGGTGATGTGTGAGTGAATGTTGTTACAGGTGTAAAAAAGAGATATCGCCATATAGATCCGAATACGTGAGAAAAGGATAACAACAATTACTTGCTACATAAGTATAACTATTAACTTATGTTCCGTCTGTGTACGTCATAAATGTCTGTGCTTCACCCGCAAACCGCAAATGTCTCGGGCGAGAATGTACAGCCTGCCTGCATGACGTTTGTGGATAATCATAGAGAATTAGAAGAGGTGAATGAAGGAATGAGGCACAGTTATGAATGACAGGTTCGTTGTCAAAAGCCATTCTTTCAATTAATTCAATCCTCTAGGTTGTCTATGGTCATTCAATGGTAGTAGTGTGTCCACTACAGTTTGTGAGTGTGTCTTCCTAGATGTAGAAGAATATTTATGTGCGCGTGGTGTTTTATTTAATTCCAAGTTTGTTGCTAATATAATCATGCGTGGCATTTTTATGTGAATTGTGAAAAACTATAGAACTCTTTACAAACCTGTGTACAGAGTAGAGAAGTAAAACTGTGAACAAGTACAGCTACGCTACAGCAATATCATGGCGGATCCGTTGAGTTTGCTTCGGCAATATAATGTAAATAAAAAGGAGATAATTGAGCGTGACAGTCAAATTATATTTGGCGAGTTTTCTTGGCCGAAGAATGTTAAAACCAATTATCTTATGTGGGGGTAAGTGATTGAAATTGAGACATATGATCATCATCAACTACTTTATTTTTTTTTTGAAGAAGAAATTATGCAATTATTGTCATTTTTAGGTCTGGAAAAGATGCCTCACACGTTAAGGAATATTATACTCTAGAATGTCTTTTATTTATTCTTAAAAACATTCAATTGACCCATCCAGTATATGTACGACAAGCAGCTGTAAGTACTTACCTATCACGTTTGATTTTTTATGATTTGGTAATACCGTAAAATTTAATTCTGTAACAGTGTACCTAATATATTCACGGCATTTTTAGGCAGCGAATATTCCTGCTGTACGCCGACCAGATCGTAAAGAGCTTTTGGCATACTTAAATGGAGAAACTGCCACCTGTGCTTCCATTGATAAAAGTGCTCCTTTGGAGATACCTACACAGGTGAGTAAGATTTATTGATTATGACTAGAGATGTGCTGATCATGACTTTGGCCGACTAGTCAGTTGCAAAGAGGCTGACTAAAGGGCTGATTAGTTGGCCAAGCCGATCATGGTTACTTGTTTAACAAATAATAAGAAATTATGATATGTTTGCCGATTTGATTACATTACATAAATCATACAAAACCTACATTAGTTAGTATTTCAATTGGATGCACTTTGTTTCTCATAAAATGTAGTCCATAATGATTATCGAAATGAAATGAAATGAAATGAAATGGTTATATCAGATTATTTAAATTAAATAAAAATTGATTAAAAAAATTAAATAATAATTTAAAAAAAATGACAAACGAACAGAAATGTCAGAACATATAATGATATGTCAATTTGCCGAGGACTCTGTACCAAGCTTAAGTTCAACATTCCCGTCATTAAGAAAATCACCAGTACTATAATAAGCCTTTTTACAAAGTAGATCTTTAACATGGGCTTTAAATTGTCCATTAGGCAAACTAGTGATTGATTCAGGAAGCTTATTGTAGAAACGTATACAGTTCCCCACAAAAGAGTCTTTAACCCTACACAGTCTATAGGAAGGTAAAAATAATTTATCTTTATTGCGCAAGGGTCTATCAGTTATATCCGAGTTCTTTTTAAAAGTAGTAATATTTTTCCTCGTATACATGATAACTTCAAATATATATTGAGAAGCTACTGTTAATATATTTATTTCTTTAAACAACTCCCTAAGAGATTCCCTTGGGGCTAAACCATAGATGGCACGAACTGCTCGCTTTTGTAAGATAAATATTGTCTGTATGTCACTTGCCCTTCCCCAAAGCAGTAATCCATAAGACATTAAGCTATGAAAGTAACTAAAGTAGACTAGCTTAGCAGTTGCCACATCTGTTATTTGTCTAATTTTTCTGACAGCATATGCCGCAGAGCTAAGTTTTTTGGAGAGAGCTGAAACGTGTGAACCCCATTGCAATTTTGAATCAATTTTGATTCCTAGAAAGGTGGTGTCATCTACAAGAACTAACTTTCCTCCATTTAACATTACGTCCACTTGCGTCTGTCTCACATTTGGTAAAGAAAATTTTATGCATTGGGTCTTATTAGCATTCAGCATTAAGTTGTTGGCGGAGAACCAATTTGATATTGTAGACAGTGCATCATTCACATGGTCGACATTTCCGCTATGGCGATCCATTTTGAAAATCAAAGACGTATCGTCTGCAAACAAGACTATGCCAGCCTTTTTTTCAACCGCGTAAGGCAAGTCATTGACGTAAATCAAAAAGAGTAAGGGTCCTAGTATCGAGCCTTGGGGTACGCCTATCTTTACCGTTGAACCGCCTGACTTAACGTTATTTATGTCAACAGTCTGACGCCTATCATTTAAATATGAATTCAATAACTTTATTGCTTTAGCGTCAAAACCATAATGTGCAAGCTTGAGCAGAAGTGTCTCATGATCAACACAGTCGAATGCCTTGGAAAGGTCACAGAACACTCCAATAGCATCCTGAGACTCCTCCCAGGCGGTGTAAATATGAGTGATGAGAGCCACTCCCGCATCGGTTGTTGATTTGCCGGCAGTAAAACCAAACTGTTGGCTATGAAAAATATCATATACCTTAAAGTGCCGCAGCATTTGATTGAGCATAATCTTTTCGAATATTTTACTCAATACGGGCAATATAGAGATAGGTCTATAATTGCCAGGCTCCAACTTCTCTCCTTTTTTAAATAATGGGATTAATTTACTATACTTCATTAAATTTGGGAAGATGCCTTGATCAATACATTCATTGAATATATAAGCCAAGTCAGGAGCAACAATACCAATGATGTGATAAATTACACTAACAGACATACCCCAGTGATCTTCAGATTTTTTCAGGTTAAGCTGTTTAAATGTTTTAATAACATCACTGGGATCAATATGCGAAAATTTAAAGTTGGACTCATAAGGGGTGACATTTGTTTTAAGTAGTGTTTCAGCAGTCTGAGGGCTTGAATTTATATTTGAAGTTACTTCTAGTGGAATATTCGAAAAATAATTTTCAAAAGAATTGGCTATTTCTTTAGGGGAAGAAATTATACTATCCTGAAATTTAATTTCTTGTATATTTTCTTTATTTTTACATTTACCGGTTTCTTTGCTAATAACCCTCCAAGTCTCTTTCATTTTGTTAGGAGCGTTATTTATCTTTTTCCTAATATAATTGGCTTTAGCCACCTTACACACTTTTTGAATGTTTTTGAATAATTTTTGACATGATTAACAAAACTACTATCAAACGTGTATTGTTTTTGGGCATACAGGTCAAACAATTTTTGTCTACTCTTGTGAATACCTGTAGTAGCCCATTCATTGAATTTTAATTTATTACTACGTTTAAGTTTTTTCTGTTTAAAATTCTTTGAAAAGCTGTCGGAGATGACACCAAATAGTTTATTGTAATGATTATCAGGATTATTACCTGTATAAGTCACTGAGCATAAAGTATTTTCGATCGAATTTTTGAAATTATAAATTTTTTGATTTGTGACAGGTCTGCAAGTAATATTAACTTCATGTACACGGGTATTTTTCTTTAAAGTTATCAATTGACCGCAATGGTCAGACGGTAATTTACTAAAAACCGATTTATTTAATGGTGTTTGGCTACAGAAAAAATTATCAATACATTTAGCAGATGTATCGGTAAATCGAGTTGGTTCAAAAAAAACATTCTTCAAATTGTAGCTGCTAAAAAGGTTTAAAAATTGGGTACTTGTTGCCGAATGTACTAAGATGTCAATATTAAAGTCACCACAAAATGTTAATCCTTTATTACTTTTTGATGCTATTGATAGGACACCATCAACAACCTTTAAAAAGTCTTTGAAACTGCTATTGGGTGGACTGTATACACAAACAACTATATATTCCTCAAGCTCGACGCAGGAGACCTCAGCACAGCGTTCAACAGAAAGTCTAGAAATGTCTGGCCGCTCTTTATAGGATAAACCATTCTTAATATAAATAGCTGAACCGCCTCTGATAGCAGACTTTCTCCTGAAACAGCTTGCAATATCAAAATTGTTTAGGCTAAGCATCATCTCACTCTCTTTAATCCAATGCTCAGTCAAACATAAAATATCTATATTCAAAGATTCTAAAAATAACTCAACAATGAGTTCTTTGCCAGGAAATCCTTCTATATTTTGATGTACTAATCTTAATTCTTGAGGATTTCCTGTTGTCAGTGTTTGCAGTTTAAAACTGCCATTGCGTCTCCCGAATCACCATTACATGTAAGTGGCAACTCGGTAGATTTTGTCTTACAACTAGATAATTGTTTACCATGTAAACTCGTCCAGAAGTTAATAGTAAAAGCTACAAGTGTAGCAATCTTATGCTTATAAAAGTTTGAAAGATAATACTTATCTTTCGTCAGCGAACATCCACTAATAAAGTTATTAGTGTCAAAATAAATCAATTTTTCATTGTGACTACATGTCAAAGTATGAATGTAATTATTTAAGGATTTAATGTTCATATATAAATTTGGAGGCTGGCAACGTATATAAGGGAATGCACAAATAATAACTTTAAACACATTCAAATTATTCAAGGCTTCCATACTAGTCAATATATCTTTTTTGCATAATTTTTTACTGTTACCGACTAGTAGTACAATGGTTGAGTTTTTATTCAGTTCAGTTTTCTGAATTTTTTGCATTATTTGCATAAATGATGCGTTTGGAAAACAATAGCTAATGCAATTATCAAGATGGTTATTGAAAATTCTACCCATATTGAGACCTAAGCTGTCAGAAAATATAATAGTTCCATGCGTAGGGTCGTCACCAGCGGCACAAATTGAAACAGCAGACCCTAACAAATCACCATCACATGAAGAGAGTACGGACCCGGAGCCACTGATTGTGGGTTCATTAAAAGTCCCACAGGTACATAGTTTGGCAGCTGAAGTGAGTTTGTCTTCAATGTACCTGCTGTCTTCGATCAGTTGCTCCGTAGCCAGCTCATGCTGAGCGATTTGTTTTTGCACCGAGTCATACATATCTTTAAGGCAGGAAAAGTCCTCGCTTAGTCTATTAATAAATAATTTTAGTTCACTGGTGTCGACACTGTACATTTCCTGACTTTCCGCCAATTGTTTTTTACTTATTTCTAAATCTGAGTAAAGAGTGGAATACATGTCTATACCCTTCTTTATTTTTATTAAACATGATTTTTTTAATTCATTCCTGATTTTAATTTTATTTTTCTTAATAATTTTATTTAATCTTTTAATTTTTTTACATTTTTTGTGGCTAATTTGTGTTTGAGGAGTGGTAATATTAACAAAAGATGTGTCATTAGTGAGATCAATTATTAAAGAGTTGGCTGGAGGAGGCACAGGGTCAGTCGGCATAAGCTGGTCATACAGGTTGTTCACCTCCAGCGACTGACGTGACTGATTATCTTGTTCGTATATCTGAATTTGCTTTACTGCCTTCTCCAGCGCCCTCTCTAACTCAGTGTTACGTGTGAGGGTTTCCTCAAATGTATCACTGCATTGGCGGAAAGAATCTATCCTATCCTATCCTCCTAATCATTCAAATTCATATGTTACTAATGAAATAATACATTTTATTTCACTTACAAGTAGTTTTAAAAGACTTCTTTGTGACAGAAAGTAGGTTAGGTTATGGTTTTACCGTGACCATAACAGTGGTTACCATAGCCTATGAACGCATGCAACACAAGGGATGTCACAAGCGCGTTGCCGACACTGACGGATTTTCTTCACACCCTTTTTTAAAGGCTTTAATGTTGTAATCACTGGGGAAAACCATGGCAGGGAGTTCATTTCATAATCGCAGTGTACGAGGGAGGAAATTCCGCTTAAAGTGTACTCTACGAGATAACTTGGGATCCAAGGTATGGGGATGAAATCCCTGACGATGGCGAGAGGTGGAATGATAAAAAGTGGCTGTTGGCATCATGTCAAACAATTCCTCCGAGCATAACCCATTATACAAGCAGTCGAACACAAATAAGGAGGCGAAGTCTCTCCTGAGACTCAATACCGCTTGTAATCATGGGATCTTCAGCAATTCTGACAGAGTGTCTCTGTACTAAGTGAAATGGCTTAAGCTGACGTTCAGGTGCCCACATGTGACAATAATATTCCTTATGTGGCCGCACTTGCGCCTTATATTGGAGCAGCCTTTCTTGCGGCATGAAAAATAATTTTGCCCTGTGGAGAACTCCGAGCTTTTTGGATGCCATTTTTGCCTTGTTCTCTAAATGACTACAATACTGTCCAGTAGCGTTGTCCATTATTTAGAGATCGCTGGAGATGTCCATGCCAAGAATTTCAATCTTGCTTGATATGGAAAGAGAAGAGCCAATGAATTGAGGACAATCCAAGGGAGCCTTTTTGGCTTGTGTCTTAGATGGATGGACGTTGACTAGATTCTTACGTCCCTTGGTTTCGGACACAAGTTTTTCCCGACTCTCTTCCACGACGGATCGAGGAATATTCGCATGGCTAGAGTAATGAGTGCTCCCAGTTCTATTGTCGGCATAACAATGAAAGCTTGCGGGACGCCAGCATTAATGTCCATACTATTAGTGCAGCTACCGTCAACTGCTGCTCTGATGCACCTACCGCTCAGAAAGCTGGCGACCCATTTACACAAATCCTCAGGCAAGCCGTACGATGGCAACTTCGATAGAAGACCCCGATGCCAGACCTGATCGAACGCCTTCGCCATATCTAAGCTGAATGCCAAAGCCTCGCGCCTTGACTCTCGATGGTGAGTCAAAAATAAGAGGAGATCCCCTGTGGACCGACCATGGCGAAAACCATATTGTCAGTCACAGATTAGGTTCTCGTTTTCCAAATATTGCAGCAACTGCTATTGACTATACGCTCCATGACCTTTGAGAGAAGAGAAGTGAATGCGATGGGCCTGTAATTCGACGGGTCTGATCTATCGCCTTTTTTTGGGCACTGAGTGTACGAGTGCAGTCTTGGGACTGGCCCAGTTTTGTAAGAGAGTGTGAATAAATGCGTTAAGACCGAACACAACTCGTTTTTCAATAATGTGAACGTCCAGTTCACACCACAAATAGGCTCTTAGTAGACCCTTCAAAAAATTATGGGATATAATTGCTTATTTTAAATTAAATGTAACTATAAACTGAATCAATAATTTGTTTAATTATTGGTGGTACAATACATTTGAAAATGGGATGAAATGCCAAATGCTCAAAATCATTTTAGGTCAAACGTACACATGACAATGATGGAGGAGAATCTGTGGCAAAAAAGCCTCGTATTGAAGAAACTCATGTACAGAAGGTTCGAGAGCAGCTTGCAGCCCGACTTGATGCTCCTAAAGAAGCACCTCTTACAGTTGATAATATAAAGTAAGAAATTTTATTTGCCTATGGACTGATAGCTTGAAAATGTATGAACAGATTTATATTAATTTCTGTTATATTTATACATACTTATATAATTTATATCTCTGTAATCTCTGCAAGAGTATAATATTTTGGTTATTTATATATTAATGTTATGGTTTTATTAATACTAAAAAAAGGTTACCTGTAAGTGGATTCTATTGCTTTATTTTTTTCCTGTATGCTCCCAAGTGTCAATGCCTAATACTTATCTACCTTTCATTTTCACATTTGAAGATAATAAGTTCGTGAATAGTTTTTCAGGGTTTTTAATAAATATGCAGATATTGGTTTTAGCCAAACCTGATATGAATAATAATTACACTTATTTTGTTTTTAGGTCTTTATCAGATGCTATGTCAGTAGAGAAAATTGCTGCGATTAAGGCAAAACGTTTAGCAAAAAAGAGAACAACAATTAAAAGCAATGATTACACAGACAATTTAGTGGTTGGGTCTGATTTGCGAGCAATCCTCGATTATGACGTCGACCTCACCAAAGATATTATCAGCCGGGAGAGGCAATGGAGAACAAGAACTACAGTACTGCAAAGTAATGGAAAAGTAAGTGTGTGTTTTATATTTTAAAAACTTATTGTTCCGTACAAGACAAAGGTGCAGACTTTAATTGACCTATTTCTAGAATGCTGAATGTACTCATTTCATTATTATTTATATGAAATCAAAATCGTTCTTAACCCTAAAAGAATAGAACATGTTGCTTTATTCTCATTTTAACAATATCTTTTTTGATTAAACTATAAATGTTTTTACAGACATTTTCCAAAAGCATTTTGGCTTTATTAACCAGTATTAAAGCTCGAGAGGAAGGCAGGCCAGGGATTCCTCGGCCTCCACCAATCGTCATGCCTCAGCCAACAATTTTACCTGCACAACAGACACAGTATAACAGATACGATCAAGAAAGATTTAATAGGCAAAAAGAAGGTAAAATATCATTATCTAACTATGGTTTTTCTATTCCCTATTTGTTGAAATGTAATAATATGTATAACTGTTTTGAATTAAAGGATTATGTATGTACATTTAATTATTACCCTATTTGCGGTTAAATTGTCAAGCTTGTTACATAAGAGTTCATATTATACATTATATTTTTTAATGCTTGGGCAAAGTATAGACAGATTTGTTTAATTAATTTAATATTTTCAGAAACCGAGGGCTTCAAAATCGACACTATGGGAACGTATCACGGGATGACTCTGAAGTCCGTGTTGGTTCCCGAAGGCCCGAGCGTGCCCGTGGCGGCGCGCGCACCGCAGACGCCTAATCATCCCCGGCAGATGCCACGTAAGCCTGGTATCTTCATCTTTTTATTTTATTTATATTCTTTATGCAATTAATTTTACCTAGTTGTTTTTTATGTAAACTTAGGTTTTTTGCGTAGACCTACAATAGGAACATTTAACAAATTCCTTTAAATTACTGACTATTTTTATGCCTAGTACGACATTCAAATCATTTATATTTTTTGCATGTGAGGGAACAAAGGGTCAGAGATCAATACATTGTATTTACATACAGGTCAACACATAACCCTTCTTTTTTGGCTTTGCCACAGTCTGGTAAAAAGCCCAAATTTTTTAACACATATTAAGTATTAGCTGTTTCCCGCAGCTCCGCCTGCTTCAAAAGTACAGCCTATGTTTGGTCTTCAACTATATTCATACAAAATTTCATCAAAATTCTGCGGTTTGGCCATGAAAGAAGACAAATAGACACACTTTGCACTTATTATAGTATGGATATACAAATATGACTCTGGCGAGAATCTTGTTATTTTTCCAAGCTCTAGGTAAGGTAAGTAGGTTGTAGGTTTTATGTTTAATAAAGTTTTAAAGTAAAATAAACATAAAACAAACAAGTTTTAGCTTTTAATGAAAAGGACACGTACAGACACTTGAAATTTTTTGCGAGAAAACGGAAGATTTCTTTTTTATAAAACTAAGTAGGCAAACGGGCGTACGGCCCACCTGATGGTAAGTGGTTACCGTAGCCTATGAACGCCTGCAACACCGGAGATGTCACGAGCGCGTTGCTTTTAATTAATATTTTGCTGGAATGTGGTCTGTATGCCGAGCTCAGAGGTTGTATTCTGGATGGTGTTTCTCTTGACAATGGCGGCCTCAATGTTACATTGAGATCGCCATTGTCGCCAAGTCCATTTACGCTGTAATGGTTAAAAGATGAGCTGTGCCCAGCTCATCTTTTCACACCTTTGACTTTCCCCATGAGGCTGGCATAGTCACGATGTGTGACAAGCCTCATTAATAAAAGAGATTTAAAAAAATAAAACAGTGTAGTGATAGCATTGTATCCGTTCCATACAGGCAGTACACCAATGTCGCACAGTACGCCCGCGCGACGTGAGTTACTACCTGTGGCTGCGGCCCGAGCGCCGGCAGGTGGAAAGCGGCCGTCGCGTACTCCCATCATCATCATACCGGCCGCGGCCACTTCGCTCATATCCATGTTCAACGTCAAGGACATGCTGCAAGATCTCAAGTAAATATCACTGTTTCACTCATCATCATTTCGTATAGGCTACCTTGTCAATCGACCATGTTCCACCCTCGTGTCAGAGTTGTACGGAACCGCTTCTCGGCCTCTGACGTGATTTTACATACTCAAAATTAAACTGCACATTTATGGGTTTGTTTAAGTTATATTTAGGGTAGTTGTCAACAAATTCAGACCCTTAATTACACAATTATGACGTCATCTTTTGTGGGGGCTACCATGTTTTGAATCTATGGTAACATAAATTAATTATATTTACGTAGATGTATGTTAACACCTGAGTAGCTAATGCTGATGAGATAAATAATAGATGCTGCTGAGGCATAAGCAAATGTATTCAAAAATACTTAGATGCTAGTGAGTACGCGGCAATGTTGTGCTAAGGTGAATCGTGAACTGATTGATGCTATCCTGTATGATTAGGTTAGGAATCATATGATTATGAAAATGGTTTCGTTTTTTTTAGTTTTAACATTAATGTATTTTGATGAATACAGATTTGTGCCAGTGGAACAAAAGAAAGCAGAGGGGGCGGTGCGTGAAAATGAAGTACTTCTGCAAAGGAGGAAAGGAGCTAGCGGTGACCAAATACCAAACAATGCAACGACAACCACGGTATGTTTTCATTTACATTCCATGTCATTTAGATTTTTTTTTAAACTATGTTACCAGCTAGTAGTGGCCTTGTAAATCGCACATTATAAAATGAATTAATTTTATGGAGTAATATGTTAAGCTGTATGAATAAATATATAAATATATTTTTTTTAAGAAATTTGATGATGGAATCTATACTATATTATTTAATGTTATAAATGCTAAAGTCTGTGTCTGTCTGATCGCTTTCACGGCCAAACCGCTGAACGGATTTTGATGAAATTTGGTATGAATATATTTGAAGACTAGGGGTCAAACATAGGCTACTTTTTGACGCAGACGGAGCTGCGGGAAAAAGCTAGTATAAGTTTACGAAATGTTGACATTTTGTCAGTACAGCCTCTTATTTATAAGATAAGATAAGATAATAGATTTCAAAAGCAGCAGAAGCTTAGCAAAAAATGTTAGAAGTATTAACTGTGGTGCTTTAGCCAACTTTGTCACCCTGCGAAAATAGTTACACCCTGGCCAGTATTATTAAAAATTCTGTGCCCTCGCCACAATCTACCTTGGCCTACTTGGAAGACGCTCAATAGGTTGCAAACCCAAGATGGTTGGTGTAAGGATAGCCTGGGCCAAGTGGATTTACATATTATCTCACAAAATATATGCGAGTATGGTGTCTCTCCAAAACCAATGGAGCTGTTGTCCTGTCCCCTAAGACCTACAGTTACTACTAACTATTAATTCGAAATTGAGTTCAGTTTCATTCTTCTTAATATTGATTGGTTTTAATTACGAATTTCAGGAAATAAAGGCAAGTTTACGTTGTTATTTTATTGATTTTGTGCTATCTATGTCTGGCTTTTACGTTCTAAAAGATAGTCGAGTTGATAGAAAAAAAACCTATACTGTTCAACTGCTGAGCAAAGGTCTCCCCAATTCTCCACCCATTTCATTCTATAGCGACTGACTGTCTCCCATCGACTACTTTGTCTAAGCGTGTTTTCCCAGTTGCGTACTCAGCTTATACTTCGGTATGCTATAAGTCCTAGATCTGGCGGCACTGATTATTATAATTACGAGTAATTCTAAAGTAAACATTTGGTTACGACAGGTGCCGTATCGAGTAGTTGACAACCCGGCGAGGCTGTCAGCGGCCGAGTGGGACAGAGTGGTGGCTGTGTTCGTACAAGGACCAGCGTGGCAGTTCAAAGGCTGGCCTTGGGACGGCAATCCAGTTCAAATATTTGCCAACAGTGAGTACCTTTATTTAGATAGATAGATTTTGGGAGCATTTAGCGAATAATTAATACCAGCCTATGTAAAAATTCAGTGAGTGGGAATTTTAGGAAATATCATTTAAAGGCACTAGGCAGTAGTGATTGTGGGAAATGTAACAGACTAATAGGTATTTTGAAAAGTGGGAATTTAGTGAATTGTTATCAGAGTATATATAGGATATGTGTACAGAAAAGCCTACATAGGTGACAAGACATACTTAAGTCGCTTTGGTTACATACCACTTTCGTCATAATAATTTATGGACCATGTTGATGAAAATTTACTTGTAACCGCTTTCATCATAAATAATATAGAAAGTTTTTAGTTAACGACAACTGACTGAGGTTCAAAGTGTTTCCTTAATATAGAAATAGATTTCTTCATAACATAACGATAATTGACAAAGGTCGAAAGGCAGTGAAGAAAAACTCTGACAACGACTCTCTAAAAAGTGAATTCGACTGACCGTGTTGAACCCACTAGATAATATAATGAATCTGACGAAAGCCGACTTTGATCAGATCAATAAAACTGTTGCAAAAAAATGGAATGCTAGCTACATCGCCGTCTACATTACAGTATGCGCGTTCCACCTGAAGTTCGACGAGATGAAGTTGGACGCGAACGTGGCGCGCTGGGCCGTGACTGTGCTGAACCTGAGCCGCACTAAACGGCATCTCGACAGAGCGGCGCTGCTCGGCTTCTGGGAGACACTAGACAAGTATGTACACTACATTTATCAACTAACTAACACTATATATATTATGTGGTGTAGATCTTATACTACGCCATCGCCTTGTTCCAACATTTTTCGTTCCACCCTAAAGTTTGACTGGAAGCGTTCGCTCTAGCAAAAGTCCACCTTTGTACTTCATTTTCATGCATATTTTTTGTGTTAATGTTTTGGTGCAATAAAGAGTATTTATTTTGTATTGTACACCCTGCAATTCGTAGCTATAGTCACATAAATTATAAATAGTACTAATATACAGAGCGGACACACACACACCCTCCCACATGAAACAGATACCGCACCTCACCGCGCCGATTTAGGGTAAAAATCGAGAGCAAAATAATGCAAGGATGACGCTTCAGCCATCCGGTCGCTTTTTTTTTGTACAACTAAGTAGACAAACAGGCGTACGGCCCACCTGATGATAAGTGGTTACCGTAGCCTATGAACGCCTGGAAAATCCGCTGTCAGCACAGCGACCCCTCTGGAGCCTGGCGAACCTACTCACCAGCAGGAACACAATACTGCATCACAGTGTTATTTGGCTGCGGTCTTCTGTAGGGTGGAGGTACTTCCCCAGACGGACTACAATGATTATGACGATGCGATGATTATGACGCAGATACGGTAAATAACCAACCCTACCAGTAACACACATTGAGAGTTTGACGCGTGTGCGACCTGACCTAATCGTAGTAGTCGTAATAGGTATGTGGCTCGCTGCTGTTGTGTGTATTGGAGTGTCCGGGGTGTGCAGTGGACGCTGGGCTCCGCAGCCATAAGCTGAGTAAGAAATATACTGAGATGACATCCATTAATATACTTATGTGTAAAATTATAAATGAGATAACAGATTAGATAAACTTAGGCTTATGTCAATTTTTGGTCAGTAAAAGGATAGTTTAGATGTTGCAAAAGTTATAGTAGCACCATTGTAGTCATAACATAACTAAATTTATTTTCTTTTTCTTTTCAGGCACATGATGAAAAATAAACCACACCTTAGGTTTTAAGATTGTTGTAGCTTTATAAATTTTATCTTATAGAATATACTTGTGAATATTAAATGCCTTAAAAGCAAAATGAATCTAAGTCAATTCATGCCATTTAAGGAACTTTTTGGCATTTCTTACGCCGACCAACGTGATTGCAATCCTATTTATTATGTTCAGTATTGCTAAATACATAGCTTTTCTTGTTTGACATTGTTTTTGACATGACTTTTGGTAATTATAATTATGACACACTCCACTCAGATATTTCATTTCCGTTACATGTTACACAAGAAAATATCAATGTATCCTAAGACTAAATATATTTCAACCAAACCCATAAAATCTTAGAGCATATACGAGTACTAACTGGTAGTGCTAGTTAGTGGGTGTATGTATTATAGCTGTAAGAAAAGGTCAAATGACTTGTCTGAGTGAGAGAACGATAGAACACTATATAGTTAATTGAAATGTAATATTGGCCGGTAGACTGATGGCCGTTTGGACTAAAAGTTTTTAAAATAACGCAGCGGTGGGCATCCACCTACCAATGGCCGAAGACCTGGTCAAGGAAACTTATGTCCAGCAGTGGTCGTCTTGTGGCTAAGATGGTAATAAGCCGGCAGCGCCGCCAACCTCAATCGATAACACTTCTTTTATATGTTCTGTAGCGAGAACTAATGTTTAATGTTGTAAGTGTGCAATATATTTCTAAGATGGCTAAGAAATAAATTTATCACGTTGCAATCTGTTTAAGTACACGTAAGACATTTTTTTTTTTGGACGTAGTAATTTTTACAATAGTCGATGTTTCATGATAATATATAATATTTTGTCAATAACATCACATTTAATGGAATTTGCACACAATTCAACTGTATAACACATATTGTATTTTTTGTGTCTCGAATATTAGTGATTGCATTATGCATGTTATTTAAATAGTATCAATTGATGCCAAAATACTTTAAATGGTATTGAACTGTTCAAAGATCTGTGATCTTTGTTTATGACAACAATAAATTGTTGACCATAATTACTATGTATTTTATTTCAAATTATTTCCAAATTCACGTCTACATTTTTTTCATTTAAGTCACGTCCCTTTTGTCATTACCAGTCGGGCAAGAAAAGACAGCTTATTTTATTGGTCTTTATTTAAAATCTTATTTGATCAATTGTATTTGTATAACAATAAATAATTCTGTTCTCTGAAATAAGTACATACATAGTTATATTTATGCAAGTATAAGAATGTGTTTTATGATATTTCTGTACACAAAATAAAACCATTCGTTACTACCCATAACAATATCACATCGTTAGGTGTGTGTACTTGCTGTGTGCCCACTTTTTCTTAGTACATAAATACAACGGATATTTAAAATGTTGAATTATATCAACATACTTTGGTAATATATTGATTTTACAAGCTTTTAACAAGAGCTTTTGAGCCCATCTATTTATTAATAAAAAATCTCTGAGAAACCCTTACAATACAATCAATCAGTAAATATAAAAATATCTTTAATAAAAACAGAATGCTGACGGCTTCGCCATGCCCCAGTAAGGAATGATAGGACCAAATTTTACCAGTCGCATAGCTTACCGTCTGAACATTGTCAATATTTAATTTGTTAGAAATTTGTTAAAAACACACTTTAGTCTTTGACTTGGGGTAACATATACCTGTAGTAAACCCTAGATTCCTTAAACTATATAGATATGGACAAAGTGCCGTTCCATGATACATCAATATCTACTTTATGATTATCTGAAATCTAAGGTTGACTAATAATGTAAAAATACACGTATATATTAATAATATGCTTGACATATTGCTATCCCCTTTCACTGTAAGTATACACCGCAAAAACATTGTAAATTAACACATTATTCTAGATTCCTCATTTCTATGTTGTCTAGAATGGACATGAGCTACGAACTATGAGTTTAGCACAATCACTCATAGTGATGCGAATAGGGCTTGTCGAGATTGGCTGTTGAAAAGAAAATCTTTTAATAGGGCTGAAGCAATAAATTTTCCCTATTTATAGCAAGTTGTTAAGAAAACTTGGAATTCTATTTTACTTACAGTGTAATCTGCAAGGTTTTTGTCCCAATAGTTAGTTTCTGGCGTAGCTCTGATATCTCGACCAGCGTGAACCCCATAGGAATGATTCGTGCAAACTAATGAAATGAACGATGATACTCTGACGAAAATATGACAGTTAGCCTTTTCATACTTCTTACATTATAACTATCGAGTTTCGAGTATTTACGATTTAAGTAAATAACAACAATATTTTATGAGGTTTATTTTATTTGGGCATATTGGAGCAACCTGCATTTACGTTAATATCGAAATGGCTGCTTCTAATTGGGCCAGATAATACACGTTATTTCAGCTCCCACCATGGGACTGGGTCAATGGGGCTAGTAAGTCATTATAATTATATCGCAATATGCTAATGTAATATTCCTATTTATATCATAAGTACACAATCAATTTAAGTGATTTTGTTTTATTGAACAACCCATGTCAAAATTAAGAATAAAAACAAATTGGTACTGTAATTTTGAAAAAGGATAGGTTAAATGCCTTCCTTGTTTCTACTTTGGGTTGAAATATATTTCATTGCATAAAATTTTGATATAGACACTCATTAAATAACTTTTAGACAGGGAACAATATTTCAGTCAAATAATAATTTAACAACATTAGAATCATCGTCTTTATGAGCTGTTTTCACATTTTGTATATTTTCATCCCTCGTGGGAGTAGAGTATTTAAGAGATTAAATACATTTATTTATCATTGCGTCATTAAACGATTCAAAAATGGGATGAAAACAGACAAATTTTAAATCCACTTTTTAATTTAATGGATTAAAAAATAACAAATTTATAACTGTCATAGGTTTTAAAATTAAAAAACAATAATTTCTAATTTTGTCACAAATGCTTTTTTAAAGTCCAGCGCAGACTCCTTATGAGTACGTACTCTGTTTAATACTCGAACGTCGTCGAAGTTGGCACTACTTCCAGCACCATTTGCAGGAATACAGTAATTTTATCTGCAAGATAAATAAAACTGATTTATCATCTCCATCTCCTTACTAACGTTTTTTTAAAACTTTTTTTAGAATCTATTTAAAATTTCAATTGTGCTCTGTGGAGCTAGATGACTATATATATCAGAGGCCACAAATCATCTTGTACATGCACAGGCTCTCTTTAGACATTAAAATCTATGAACATTCAAATATATTTTTTTTATAAATAGATATAAGCTACATATTTCAATATACTTATAAAAATAATGTTAATGTGAAACATTCATTCCGTTTATTAACAAATAGAGCAAAATACTGCCTGCTGAAATCGCATGATCGATCTGTGTAACAACATTTCAAATTAATTGATTCAGGCGTAATTTTCTATTTACCGGTTAGGGGCCATCCATAAATTACGTGTCACGAATTTATGACTTTTTGACCCCTCCCCTGTCCTTGTCACAGCTGGTCACATTTGTGAGAATCCCATCCTCTCTAGTGTGACGTCACATATTTTGCAATTTTACATTTAGAAATTATATCTTATGTTTATCGCGGTGTGTTTGGCAGCATTTATCAAAGGGCGCTAGGTCGTCGGTGCGTGCCGCGTAGTAGAGCGAGTGGCCGACAAAACAATTTTTGAATCTTATGTTTATACGGATAGAGTTGCAAATGTTTTAAGTACTTCGTTTACAGTGCTCAGTTCGTGTTTTAACACGTAGATTTGGAAATGTGACGTTACGAAATTTAGGACCCCTCCCACCCCCCTGTCATACTTCGTCGACCCCCTCCCTCCCCCTTAAAGTGTGACGTAATTATGGATGGTCCCTTATCAGATTATTCTACCCGAGTTTTAGGTTACTTATTAGTCCAAAATGTCCAAATATTGTATTCTCTCTTGTAGCCACGTGAACCATTTCCTTACCCATGAATGGCAATGAGTATCCCCATTTGACAAAAGGCAGGTAGAACAGCAGGCCGGCGAATATGAAGGCGGTCGCGTACAGGTACTCCCATTGAGGCTTGTCTATGATAGGAGCCACCACCAGGTATGCTGATACCACAAGCACGGCGTACGGAATCACTATTGGCACCTAAAATTAGGATCGATTTAAATGCGTTCATTCTCTGAAACTAAACCGATTTGAATTAAAATTGATATGAGAAGACATAAACTCTAACTCTATGGCACGAAATAAGAGGAGTACACTAGTACTTTTACTAAGCTAGTTAAGTAAAAATTACATTAATTATTACCTTGTATGGTCTCGGTGCATCGGGCTTTGTGTATCGCATTACAATCAACGCCAGCATAGCGCCACCGTAGAATATCCACGCGGTGAACGAGAAGAAGTCGATTAGAGAGTCTATCGTCCCGTACAGCACCATCGTCACCGCTATCAGGGACTGAAATTATATGGAAAGAGTTATTTAGTATGTATTGTACCTGCGTGCTTTTCGCCGTTAGTGATAATAACTACCTCTGCTCCAGTAGTTAAGGCGTTTGCCTTAAAATCCATCGCTTGTAAAAAGGGAGGTGTGACGGCAGTCCCTTCATTGTTATAATTTATACGGTCAAATCTAGAACCATGATTAAAGCGTACCCTGGGCTTCGAAGCGCAAACTCAAGATGCTTTTATAACTCGTTACAATCGATATTTCCCATTTGTTCCGCAATAGTCTGTGACAAAGTCAGTGTGAGGAGGTGTCCCGTGAACCATTCTATAAACAAACAACAAAGGACCTATAACTTACATGGAATATCAGTCCAGGCGCTGGAGTGAATCGCCGTACGTGAACGTAAGACAAAATGTCCAATAAATGACCCTCCCGTGAAGCCGCGAAGCAAAGCCTGAAAATTTGATGTTTGTAATTCATGCATTATAGTTAGATACAAATGCAAACATCTATTTTAAGAGTGAATAAATTTTTATTCTACTTCCAATAATCGAGGTCATAGGTACTTTCTTTATCTAGTCGACACAAACTTTTTAAAATTTAAAATATATTATAATATATGATAAATTTAAAAAAAAATGCATTTTACGGGGTAGATGTTGGTCAATGTGTCCAACATTTTTAATCACTCAATCTAGAAACCAAAAATACAAGAAAAGGAAAAGTCAATCAGATGGTTATATTTCTTATATCGCAAAATATAGATTTGGTCTAGACTGAATACTAGTCGAAAAAAATCTAGATGTAGGTTTTACTCACCTTCCAGCGACAAAAAGGGTGCCATTAGCAGATCCGAAGGTAGAGATGGTGACGGCGAGCGGCATCAGCCAGGCCATGGGGCCCAGCAACCGGTTCCCGAAGGTCACGGCCACCGCCTCGCTGTCCATCATCTCGTTCACCGACATCACGGCTAAGTACGAAACGTTCACCAGCGCGTAGCATAGCGTTACCAGCGGAATGCCGATTATTATACTCAGTGGGAGATTTCTAAAATTAATCAAAATTTTATTACAGACTTACATCCTACAGACTACGGTTCTATCTTAGTAAGTTCATAAAAATAGATTGCATATTATATTAAATGTTTATTAGTCAAGATTGTTTAGTAGTCAAACAAGAAATACCAACTACTTACTTAAACGTAGATGTGAAAATCATTTTAATATTGTCTATCTGTGTGTTTATTTCAACTACTTATTGGTCATATTCCCTAATCTATACTCATGTCGTAACCAGATCGTTAAATTGATCATTTCATGATGTGGTTGATCATATCATGAATGAAATACATGGGATAGGATAGAAGATAAACTTTTAATTTGCGAACATAAGATGTTAATAAAGGCACTTTAGGTGACACATATGAAATGCAATATAATGTGTTATTTTATAAGTTAGTAATCGTGCGTGCACTTACTTGGAGGGATTCTTAATTTCCTCAGTGACATAGTTGAGGTTATTCCATCCGTCGTAGGCCCAAAGGCCCGTGTAGAATGCGTTGGCAATGTTGCCCAGAGTCGCCGTGCTACTGGCGAAGTTGGGCTCCTGTAAATGTCGCGTATTACCTGCACCATACGGACACACCAACCGTCAGTCTTCGCGATATATGTACGGCCATGTATGAAAATGTGAATGACGTGGATTTTGGTACCCGACCGCTTAAAATAGATTTTTGCAAACCTGATTTTTTAAATTATCTTAAATATTTCAGTGTGAAAATGATATATAATAGTAGGTATAAACTACTTAATACAGTTTAATAAAAAAGCGAAATTTATATAGGCATTAAACAACCCAAATCAATTTGTACGTTAGTTATTTTTTGTCAAATTATTTAAGATAGCTAACTTATAAAAGTATTACGCAGTCGGGTTTTTAGCCAAATATTTAATTGCTTGATGGAACCGATGAAAAATAAAGTAAACACGTTTCCTGGTTGAGCTTATTACCTAATATGAGTTTGTAGGCTCCGCCACAGACGATGATCGCAATCGCCACTAGTTTTGCCGCCGTGAACGTGTTTTGGACGTTCGTCGCCAAATTCACACTGTAGCAGTTTACTGCCAATATCATGACTGGAACAAGAAATAGGCCAAATAAATTAATAGCTCCTGATATTTTGGTGATCATTTTGAAACTGTTGATGTAGAGAGTGAGTCAGACCTGGAGATAGAGTGGTGTGTCCAGAACGCTGTTCGCTGGGGTATAGAATAAAGAAAACGATGAAACCCAGGATGTGGCTGGGACTGAATTGGTCACCGTCACACATTCGGAAATCACCTATGGAACCGGACTGTGGCCCCGGCTGCTATTCTCAGCTGTCTGATAGCATTAAGCAGATGCCATTAGGCAGTTCGAAATATTTGACACTAGTATGGCCACTAACATAAAGTGTAGTAAACCTACCAATACAAATGACCGCGGCGAGTTTGACGAGGCTGCTTGGTGGTTCACACTCAGATACGAACGGTTCCACCGCGTATTTCGCGAAACTCAAGCAGATTATAGCCATTTGTGATGGCTTCAGCACCAATGTCGACACCTAAACAAAAATATTTGTCGTATTAAATCTAACTAGTTAAATGGCGGAACTAAATCAGAGTTGCAGTCAAGTTTGTTTTCTCTTCAGAGATGGTATTTCTAGTGTTGTGCTAAATAAAGTTTATTTGTATAATTTTTTATTTTATTATGTTAAATCTTTACTTGTTAAAAATTACAAACTATACTTATTTGTCTCTATACATAAATCGTGCCCATAAAAATATCCCTGACACAACCTTATACCTGCAATCAGAACACAAATGCAAGGTGTCCGATTTATCGAATATGAAATGCGATCATTATTCCTGCGAATCAGTAGGTAAACTCAATACCTTCCATATTCTGTATATGGGGGGCAACTGAGATATCTTACCCATGAGAAGAGGAACGCGGGTGGTCCTCCGAATGCATCCATGAAGTATGCGTACTCAGCTCCTGACGATGTGTTCATCGTTCCCAGCTCTGCATACGCGAGCGCTCCTGTGCAGATACAGAAATGCTATTATTTTGATTTAGGTACTAGGATCAAGCATTGGCAGAAAACACACGGCATTTTTTAGCTCATGGTATCTACCTTGAAAGTGTCACCTAGCGCGTTGCTGAATCTTGGTATGTAATTGAATTGTTATACAGAATTTCCTTGACTTGCCAAGCCTTCAGATTTCGATTAAATTTTTTTTACTTACAATAATACAGATATTCTTACCGAGCAACGAGAGCAGGCCACATGCCATCCATATGATGAAGCTTATGCCCACCGACCCCGTGCGCACCAAAAGCCCAGAGGGCGAGACGAAAATTCCCGAGCCTGAAATGAAAAAAAAAGACATTTGAATTTTTTGTTAACATTTTTTCTACGAGTCAGAAATTAAGGAATGCGTTACCTAACTTCGAAATTGGATTAACAAGTGCAATATGGGTGCATGAAGCTTAATTTGTTTTAAATAATTATATTCACTTTTAAACTCGATTTTAGTAGGTACTTAGTATCTTACTAATTATTGCTGGGAATGAACCTCTGGGACGCCGGCCAATATCTTAGACGTGCTACAATACACATACAGAAGTTCACACAACAAAAAATCGTTTAAAAATCGTTTTACTAGTTTCATATACACTAGGTACGTATGTTTGTTCTTGATAACATTTCGTTTTCGTTATATTGAAAGCTCCTATGTTTCCATTAACTTTTTTTACCAATCACACTAGGGACAGTATTATTATCTCCTAGTGAGAAATAAACACACAAATTGTATATTTACCAATCATGGTGCCAACGATTAGAGCCACCCCACTGAAGAGTCCCACCCGTCTCTTGAGGTGAACAGGGTCGTCCGGAGCTGCGTCCGACCCCTCCAACTGTGAACAAATATTTCAGGATGTATATATAGAGTGAGCTTGCACTTGTAGCTTTATACTCTCGAGTAAGCAAACAGGCCAACGGTCCACTTGATTGAAAGCTATCAAAGAAAAATCTAGAAGGTCCCTGTAGCCTTTGAGACGCCTGTGACTCTGAAGGAATGTTGTCATTCTGGTCCTTCTTATAGACCTCCTATTGTAAGCACTTGGAAGATATATCGTTCTGTCATCATTTCAACTTTCAAATGAATATCATTAAGTACTCTTCCAAAGTTTGCGTATATTTCTATACTAGCAACCCGTCCCGACTGAAGAATGAATGAAATGAAATGACAAGTCAAATCGGACCAGTAGTTCCTTAAATTAGCGCGTTCAAACAAAATCTTCAGCTTTATAATATTATTATAAGTATAGATAATATAGATAACTTATATTCGTCATCGATGGACGGACGGTTATTTCAAAATAAGTTGTTTAAATATAACCTAACTAATTGATATTAACGACATTGCGCACGAGCACGTGAGCGGATGAAGCGAGTAATTGAGTTGTGAACTTCGCTATAATGTAAGAAGAGTACAGATATTACATAAATTCACGACTTTAAGAGAAAGATCAATTAATACGTACACTAAATTCCAGATCTCTGAAGGTTTTAATTTATTCATAGTTTTAAAGTTTAAAATATGAAATCCTAAGTTTAAACAATAGATTGAAAAACCTCTTAAAAAAACAAACGAACATCGCTCGAGTCAAGATACTCGTAATTATATAATAACCACAGAAATATGAACTCTTTTAATCAACTATGGATCCGACCTGGACGTGCAGACCCATGCTTTTATTTATGTTTATTATGACTATTTGCCTGCGAAACCATTTTACTTTCATTTAAGTATATATTTTTTTCAAAATAAATGACTAAGACTTAATTTCCTTGCAATACATTGGGCTATATTTCTGTGCCTATTTATCTCAATATTTTTCATGTATGGCTTCATGAATCAATTGCCTAATAAGCTCTCGTTCTTGAGTTGTACCAACAATTGAGATTATATTGGCCAGTCCTTAGCAACAAAATACACAGAGGTCTTTAATTAAATCAACCTATTTTGTGACATGACTCACAGTGTCTCATCACTCTCATCACAAATGGCAATAATCATGAAGGCATAATTTAATGAAACAATCAATGTTTAAAATCGGCATTTTAAACATTGATAATGGAGTTTTACAGTTTACATTGGAGTTTGTAGCGCCGCTTCTTCTCCACTTGCGCTTTGGAAGTGGTAGTAAACTTAAATACCTATGTTTAAGTAAATTGATGTCAAAAAGTGATATACATATATGTCATTTATTAAAAATAAACGATTTTATTTCATTTCTATTTCAAGTATTGTTTTAATATATATTAAAAATCTCAGAATTGACAATATAGATAGGTACTAGGCATGCTCAAATTGTCGGCGACGACGTCTGGCCTAAAATTCGTCGGCGTCATCTGCGCGATCGGCGTGGACAGTGAAAATAAGTAAAAAACGCCTGAACTGAGGTTGTTATTTCATTAAACATGGTTGGCTTCATGGATCTTTAGACTGCCACTGTTAATGGAATCAGTGAGGTGCATATCCCCAGATGGCCTATGTGTACAAGGACCACATGAACTGTCCAAGAAATTCCACCTGCACAGCAACTGGGCACATCTACCTTGGGAAATTGGACACCTGTTTATTTGAGTCAAGTATTTTGGGGGAGGCTTGGTACTAAGAACGGGTAGGCGAGTCAGAGATAACATTCCCACTGATCACTTTGGAATAAATCCATCACCCAGTCACTTTTCTTAGGGATCTTATCATCCTGTGTCCGGTTGCACGGAAGAAATAAGGAGCCTAAAGGGGCGACGAGATTTAAGCCGGTTAGGTGTTTGGTGTATTCGAGGTCTTCGTGAATTGGGTTCATTGGCACATTCTGTCATATTCTTTTCTGAATGCCATCTCTCTTCGTATGTCGAGAATAGGAGAATTCCACATTAATTTTATCAGGCTGTCTAGTTTGAAAGGCTAGATTTCAAAGTAACATTTTTGACCAGAATCTTTTACTATGTTGCCTCCAATTAACATTTCATTTTAAAAGCACGGAGGCGGTTTGTTTCTCATCATTAAAAAGAAGTTATTTTACCAATTGGCACCTTCAAAAGCCTTTATTCCTTTTTGTAACAGCTAAGTAGTAGCTGACAAAGATTCACAGGATTTACTTTTTTTTCATTCCAACATTCTTATTGCTGCAGGTTGTCAATATTTATACCAATATAGTATTCAAAATTTTAACAATTCTTCGATGCATGATGTGCAAACAGCATCTCAACTAAGATATTTTTGAGGACATTCTACTTGCCATACCTAGTTCTAATACTGGGAACCGCTTGCATATTTCATAATAAGGAATAGGTAAACATTGTAGTTTTGCTTAAGAGTTTGAGTGATCATCATAGGGTTATGGAATTCATTGGATTATCGAATTCCTATATGTTGTGATGGAAATAAGATACATACGTACTAGAAGAGACGGCAAGTCAAAGAAGGCTGAATAAAAAGGAAAATCAAGAGAAAAGAAAGAACAATCAAGAGTAAGATCTGGAACTTAGCGATGAAGATATCAAGCATATATACCCATATTTAAATCATTATCTTGTAGTTCTGTAGATATAGTTGTCAAAGAAATGCTGATATTCTATTAATTGAAGGCGCCATTTTGATCAATATTATTATTTTAATTTTCACGCCGATGACGCCGATGAAAAAGTCGGCGGCGTCAGCGTGGCTTATTTTACCGGCGGCGTACGCCACGCCGGTCGGCGCACATGTCTAATAGGTACTTAGATGTACTAACTAGCTCTAGATACTTTAATACTAAGTAGAATCTATTCTGTGCTCTATTTATTCATTTAAACATTATTACAAAAAATGTAAATGGCGGACTTAAGGCTTTTTCTACGAATCAACCAACAGGTCTATCTAACTATTATACTTATATCTAGCTAACTACCACCAAAGTAGATTATGTACTTAGGTATTGAAATTGAAAGAGGTCAGTGCTGTACGTTAGTACATCACGGTATAAAACTCAATAATGTCGAAGCTCGTCTACCGACCGGCTTACAGACTCTAAGTAACTTTAACCAAGTCAAGAGGTTTGCAAATAAGATGCCTGGGACCATTTACTTAGAGACATCTATCCATAGCTATGAATTTATAGAAAATCGGAATACTATAAGATTACTTTATAGTACTCAGAACACTTTTCCTGGTTGCATCCTCAAGTGATTGCTTCAGAGCAGAGGGTTTTTCTGCTTCTCCATCTTGACTAATTTTCTGCAAATTTGGCTGCCAGTCCATTTGTACTAAGGTACACCCTGCGCTGCTACAACAAGCCAGCAGTTTTTGGATACTTTGATCCTTCTGCCGCCAGTGCAAAAAGTTTTTTGATTACAAGCCTACATAGAATATTGTATGAAAACGACTTTTGTCTACCTAATTAGATATTCTATAGCTTTTTAAATCTTATAATACTTTAGCTACCTTTGACAAAAACTTTTGTGTTTTGCAACATCTAATAGACATGTCTTTTCGAATTTGGGAAAAATAACGCGTAGCGTTAGATTTTGACTATTGTTGGATCCTGATTATATTTAGTGCAATGAAGTTTTAAAACTCACTTACGCCAGTTGCTATGTAGCGGAAGGATTAAATAAATAGCTTAAATGTGCAAATTCACCTTGTCTCCTGGGTTGAGGCTGCCGTCGTCGAGCGCACCCGTCGCGCCGCCCTCTGCGTCGCAGCCGGCGGAGCACCCGCGCCACACCAATCCGCCTTCGCGTGTACTCCCTGAAACAAAATATCAATTTATTTCGATAAATCTAAATAACACATACTTAATTTTGATTTTACTGTGTGCAAAGATGTGTTAAATAAATAAATAAATACTAACAGGTACGAATTATTTACTAAAATAAACCTTTAAATAATTACGGCACACAAACAGGTCAAACACATACCCCTTTTTTTGTTTCTCCGCAATTTGGTGAAAAGAGGTATGAATGGAGGAAAAAGACATTGACGTCAAAATACGCATAAATTTTACTAACGCCTACCCATTGCCTACCTACATCAAAATAACCACATTGTATCGAACTGTTGCCAAAATTTAAAATTTACTTAATTTAAAAATTTGTCGGCTGATAAATGAGTTTTGCAAAAAAATAATAGATATAACTTTCTTTTCTAAGTTAGTAAAAATATAAAACAAGTATTAATTTCAAAGTGTTTATATGTGGGTAGGTACGTAAAATTAAATTAAAATATTATTGACTCTACCTAAAAAAAATTTGTTGAAGTAGAGTCAATTTATCTGAATTCAGCTCTACCATCTTCGATAGTCTGAAGTAAGTAGTAGGTACTTATAAGTATTAAAATCAAATATTTTGGTGACGTCAGTAACGGAACTCATTTATAGTTAATATTAATGAATATATATATATATATAGTTATAGGTACCTACCTAAAACATTCCTTTTTAAAGATATATGTTATACATCCAGATTTCCATTTTGCTAAATTTAAAGCTAAAATTGCGGGAAAAATCGATTCAAGGCCACACTGTGCGTCCATATATTGATTGATAGAATTACCAACGACGTTCTATCTATTAATAGAAACATTAATTATAATTAAAATTATTATTTGAAGAAGTTGCGCTAAAGATAAATAATTCTATTTATACGTATACTTAAAAAAATAAAAATCATTTATGAGAAAAAGGTGGTCAGATGACATAGCGACGCATAGAGATTTGCGTAAATAAGGACCCCTCCTTTCATCTTCTTCTCACGCGTCTATTTCTGCTAGCTATGCTATGCTAGCTGCAGGCGGTGTTAGTGATAAAACTGTTTTAATCCACTTAAATCAAATTGGGAAGATTAAAAAGCTTGAAAGGTGGGTTCCTCACGAATTGAGTGAAGCAAACCGGCAAACGCGCGTCGATTACTTGACCGGCAGAATAATGAAGGGTTTCTTAATCGAATCCATTACCTGTGATGAAAAGTGGATTCTCTACGATAATCGGAAGCGCTCATCGCAATGGCTGGACTCTGGAAAGCCAGCCAAATCCTGCCCCAAGCGAAAATTTACCTAAAAAAAGGTATTTGTAAGCGTTTGGAGGACAAGTGTTTTCTCAAATCTGGCCAGACGATTACGGCAGACGTCTATTGCCAGCAATTGCAAACCATGATGGATAAGCTAGCTGCTAAACAACCGAGCCTGGTCAATCGCTCTACGCCACTGCTGCTTCACGACAACGCTAGACCACACACTGCACAACAGACGGCTACCAAATTAGAAAAGCTCCAATTGGAATGCCTAAGACACCAACCGTACTCCTCGGGCCTTGCTCTAACAGATTACCATTTTTTTTCGAAATTTGGATAACTTCTTGCAAGGGATAAAATTCAACTCCGATGGGGCAGTCCAAACCGCCTTCAAAGATGTTATTGATTCACGTCCGAATGGTTTTTTTAGTAAAGGGATCAATTAACTACCTATGAAATGGCAAAAGTGCATAGATAACAATGTTTCATACTTTGATTAAATAAATATATTAAACAAAAAAATATTCGATATTTTGTTCCTCCCATACAAAACGCCAATTTCATATGTAAGGACCTAATATTATGAACTTTTTATTATTTATACAATAAACAAAAGTTCTCAAGCAATATCAAAACATTTCTTCACATTAACTTTTGTTGGTACACTTTGAACACTTCACATTTAGTAACACCATTTGAGTAAAATTGTTAATGCTTGCTATTATGCTATAAAATAAAATAATGCTACTATATATATACTGCTATAAAAAATGTACCGTGACCATGGAAACCATTACTTTACAAGTGCGATCATAATATAAACAACGTGTTGTTTACAACCCCCATTAAAGGCCTAATTATAATTAAATAAAAGACACTTTATGAGCAAATGCTATAAAATAAAATAATGCTACTATATATATACTGCTATAAAAAATGTACCGTGACCATGGAAACCATTACTTTACAAGTGCGATTATAATATAAACAACGTGTTGTTTACAACCCCCATTAAAGGCCTAATTATAATTAAATAAAAGACACTTTATGAGCAAATGTGTTGAAAAAACTCTAATAAATTGAAAAAACTTGTCTACTTACATGTGATTCTTACAATTAAACAATTTCTTTCGCAGATGTTGGCACCTGTCTAATTTCTTATTTTTAGGACATTAATTAAAACTTTTATTCGCACTTTCCACTTCCAAAAATAACACCTATTCTATTCTACGTAGTTACAAATCGAAAACATCACAGCAAGCCAAATCCAATTAACTTTATTGTCGTCCCAGTCTAATGCCAATTGCCAATATTTTTGTGGAGGTTTGACGTTTTTAATGTCCTGTCTCTAGGTCGTTACAGGGTTCTACCGGTTCTACTGGTAATATGTTAAAGTTTGTTACAAGAACAAGGATAAGGGCAATTAAGCCTCCTTTAAAATATTCATCTATATTATTACTAAATTGGTCTAATAGTATCTTCGAATTCGTGTAACCAATATTTATAAAATGCACTTTAAAATATTAACTTACATTTTTCTCCCTATTTTCAAACGGCAGTTGTATAAAGTAAATAAGTTTTTTTTGGACGGTAACAATATAAAGCAACTAGCTCCGCTGCTTCGCCCACGTGATTGAGAAAAATTGCCAGCCCTATTTTTGAAATGCATAACTAATATGTTGAAAATAGTTCGTCTCACAAATGATAACTATTCGATATCGAACGAAAACCAACCGATTTTTAGTGAGTCATAATTTAAAAAAAAAGGCTCTGAAGAGATATAGCGACTGCCGTTACGTAACCCTTTCTATACGGACATCAGACCAACAGAAACATGACCCGAAGTGTGTTATTGACCATCACTGTAACACTTTTTAGACTTAAAGGCATCCGTCACAGTCTAAACATTGCCATATATCGATAACAACCAGGACCAACGGCTTGCACGGAGGAGCTTGAGATAGAAATTTCCATTAAGAATAGGTTTCAGATAGATGTCTAGGATAAGGATAAGCGTATCTTGTGCTCAGTTGACTTACAGCTCACTCGATTGACCATGTAACCCAAACGATATAAATGAATGAACCAGATGAGTTCATATGCCTGTTTCTCTACAAAATGGTATAAAATACATATCTTACTGATCCATACAAAATGAATAAGTCCTTCTTGTTATGTTTATTTATTTATTTATGGTGAACTTTAGGTTTAATCAAAATTAAACTTTTGTACTAAACTTTATATCTCTGCCTTTGACCGTTGAAGTTGTGAGACGACAATCCTGTGAAGCCAGTCTCGAAAGTGATTCCGAGATAAAAAGCAAAGGATACAGGTAAACTGCCCACTTTCCAATTTCCATGCAAATTCGATCAGCCATTTTTACTTAATTAATATTTCGCTTTTTCCTCGAGATCGTAAAGTTTTTCCGGGATTAATACTTAAAACGCTTTCTTGATATATTCGTTGAATGTATATTGAAATTCATAGTAATCTGCCGAGTATGTAACTTTTTGCTTATCCCTCGGAAGTCCACGACTTTTCCTGGATAAAATATCTTAAACGCTTTCTTGTATGGTCGCTTGTATTTTAAATTTCATATTGATCAATTTTTGCTTATTCCTCGGGATCCGTACCGATATATAAGGTAGCTCCATGCCAAATTTCAAGTCAATCGATGCAGTAGTTTTCCTTGTAATGCATGCACAGACAGACAGAGAGACAAAAATTTCAAAAAAATATGATTTGTCATTTATATCCATAGCTATCTGTAAACTAAGAGTTTCCAAAAAATATTAATTGATCAAATACGACCCGGCTACAGTTTTATTATATGTATAGATATAGCTATATAACTCATTGCCAATATTTTATTGGCGTTTTACAATTGCACAAACATAAAAGTAATTGCAACTTAATCGTCTGGTGATTCACGGAGTGACATCAAATCGGTAGATATCGTTCACGGATAAAAATTGCTTATCTACAGAGAAATTTATCAAATGATCAATAAAATAAGGGTAAGTTTCTGACGAGTAGAACATATTATGACAGATTTGAGGATTTTTTTCGTTCTGAAAATTACTTGATTGATCACTGACCATCTACGAGATTATTACTAGAACTAGCTGTTACCCGCGGCTTTGCTCACTTGATCAAGGACAAGTATCAAGCGGAAACAATGCTAACTAAAGTACATATTAGTGAATCCAAAGATCTGCCTACCGACATCAAAATAAATGACAACACCGAAGATACTCTAATAAAACATAGAAAAATAAGTGGTCAAGTGCCGTGTCAAGCCACGCGCAATGTAGGGTTCCGTAGTAGTAGTCTCAATAATAAAGAATTTAAACTTAAAGCACACCTACATAATGTCCTTCAGCATCTGCTGTTGTTATATCTATAACAAGAAGCTCAATAACCGTGCGCAGCGCGCGTATCCGAAGTACGAGTAGCTCATGCGCGTGTCAAACGACGTGACTCGACCCGTATTGGATTGGTCACCACATCATTAGTTGCATATTCTCTTTCAGATATCTCGACCTCCTCCGTGCTTCAAAAGGCACGTTAAGTCATTTGGTGTTGTTGATAGATAACAATCGTCAGAAGGCTTTAGGCAGCCTGAAAAAATCTGACCGTTTTGGACACCTATGTTCCTGTTGGTCTAGTTTTCGAGTAAAAAGTGTTAAAGAATCGCTCCATTGTAGTAATAAATACCAAAATCATGATCCGTCTCGAGTAAAAAGCGTTTCGGCTCCGAAATGTAAGCTTAGGACGCAACTGGAAAACACGCTTGGACGAAGACAAATATAATTTAATAATGATTTAATCTAATAATTAGTTACAGCCTTATCGACAAAAGGGAACTGCGGATGAACCTCGGGCAAAATACATTTGGTCAAAATAGTATAAAAATTTATGTAATTTTTAAATTTTATACTCAATTATTGTACTTCCACAAACTTTTTGTTTATTAAACATAGATACAAGCTTAAAATTTTGAACAATTAGAGCAATGCAAACTCGCCGACGCACAAACGTTCGATGCCATACGGCCGACAGTATGGTGCCTGAAGGGCCTGCTAAGAGTGTGAATTGTCCTTAATGGTCTTAAGTCGAATAAAACCTACTATAAAATTTTCTTTTCATATTAAAACAAATGTGAACTGAAATCACGGTAAGTAAATAGCGCAATCTTGATATTGGAAATGTCAAATGTCAAAATATGTCAAACTATCAGCTTACGTGAGATGTTTATTTCAATGGATTGGAATTTTACATGTTTTTTAAGTAATGAATTATTACTCGTAAACTATTATAAGCCTAACGGCAGTTATAATTTTCCTTTGAAATTCATTATATTTACTACTGTCATTAATTTTTTCAGGTGTCCAAATGCAACGGTTTTCTCAAAAGTGGTTGGCTCTGATTTTTTTTGTAAATATCTCAAAAACGAAACCGTTAATCAAAATACATTCGGAGAGTACTCATAATGTTTTTTAGAGACCTATCAAATGATACCCCACAGAAATAAAAAGTACATGTAGGGGAGGTACCCTAAAAATAATATTTTTCAATTTTTTTCTTACAGTTCGCTCCGCGTAAGTGAAATGCATAGGCATACCAAATTTAAGCTCACTAGGTCTGTAGTCTCTGAGAAAAAAGTAGGACAGACATGACGAAACTATAAGGGTTCTTTGTGTTCATTAACGGAACCCTAAAAAAATGAAGAAGACAAGCCAAAGATCACTAAAACTAACTTTAACTGAAATAAATCAGATAGAATGAAAAAAGGAACTAAGTAGATAGCTGAGTGGGGCGCAGCAATAATTAATACCGTAAAAAAAAAGGATAATGATTTAAAAAAAAGCGTACCTTGGCTCTAAAGCGCAAGTCGAAAACGCGCCTGGCACACACTAAGATATGAAAAAAGTAGCGAAGTCGTGTAAGTGTGTTATGACCTTTATCTGCCGAGTACATAAGGTTTTGCTTATCCCTCGGGATTCTATGACTTTTTCTGGATGAAATATAATAGGTTGGGGAAAAAGTTTTTGGCAGTCCTTTCGTGATGTTAACCTGACACTGCCTAAAGAATTCTAAAGAGTATGTGTGTGTAGATAGATGTTTATAGATAAAACTAATTAATTTTCGGAAATAGGAAAAGACCCTTGGCCATAAGATTATTATAAATATTTTCTCAGTGAATTAAAAAAAATTGATGTCACATAAGCCGCGGGACACACTTGAGTTGCACATACTCATGTCTACTTGATACATTTTATTACCTGCTTGTGGTCAGGCTTAAGTACATTTTGCTTACGACTGAGCATCAAATGACACACCGGACGCAGTGTAACCAAAACATAGCATCTGCTGGCCATCACGTACACCAAACAAATACACATAATTCGAGAATTCTTATTTATTTTCCTTATGGGCTGGCTGATGTAAGCCGGCTCGAAACATAGAAAGAACGAATGATGAAATATTCGTAAATATTGAATGCTTAATACTTAATTGCAGACAGAAGAATTAGTAAAAACTACATTATTTTCGAAAATGTAAAAAAATAGAATATGTATATAAGCGAAGGAACCATGTAGAGCCAAAGAACCAAGATCCGACTGCACCATAAAATGAAATTTAGGATTTCACATCCCAAAACACTTTAAAACATAACCCTCCTGACGCAGTCAGATCATGAAATAGATGCTATTATAATAGGTAGGGGAAAAAGTTTCTTCGCATTTTTTAAGAAAATTCAAAATATTTTTTAATATAGTTTGTTTATATTCAACTTAAGTATGTAGGTGCCATTTTGTTCGATTACTTTTGCCATCTTGTAGGTAGGGACATGATCCCATTGCTATAGAAATTTTAAGGCTTCTGATCAAAATACTGCGACAAGTGGTTTTGGCAGTCCTCTCGTGATGTTAACCTGACACTGCCTAAAGAAGTCTGAAGAGACCGAAACAGGTGGAAATCTGAAGGTCAGGACTATACGGCGGATGCATTAACACCTCCCAGCCAAACTCTCTTAATTTTTGCTGAGTGGCTAAAGATGTGTGAGGTCTAGCGTTATCATGATGAAAACCACATCCTTTCTGTTGATTAATTCCGGCCGCTTTTCTTTTCAACTTCTTGCTTTAATCTCATCAGTTGTTCGCAGTAAAGTTCAGAGTCGATGGTCCTGCCTAGTGGTAACAGTTCATAATGAATAATGCCCTTCCAATCCCACCACACACACAGCATCACCTTGTTGCGAGTTAACCCGGGTTTCGCCACAGTCTGTGAAGCCTGACCGGCCTTTGACCACGACCTTTTTCGCACGTTCTTGTCGTACGTAATCCACTTTTCATTACCAGTTATCAACTTCTTCAAAAATGGTTCGGTTTCATTACGTCGTAATAAAGAATCACAAATGAGTATATACGGTTCATAAGGTTTCTTTCAGTGAGCTCTTGAGGTACCCAAATTTCGAATTTTTGTGTACCCAGTTTTTTTCAAATGCGTCTAAACTGTTTTGTGGTCAATTCCCAGTTCTTCAGCTACGTCGTAACTACTGATATGCCGATATTGCTCCACTTTTTAAAAATGGCATCCATTCTATCCGTAAGGCGACCACAGCGACGTGCATCTTTGACATCAAAATTTCCGGATTGACAACGCTTAAACCAAATTTGTGCTACTCTCATAGACACTGCACTAGGTCCATAACAGTATATACAATAGTCATCTATGGTCCATAAACATCGCAATTCTTTTTTTCGAGGCTTGCGTTGCATTTTTGCCTTTTTTGTAGTAAAATTGTGTCATCTTGACAGTAAGAAAAACAAATGAAAATCACACATTTTCCTAATTTGAATTTGGAATTATCTTCTTTAAAATTTAAACTTTTAATGATAACAAAACTAATTAGATACAAATAGTATAGCCAAAGAGATTTTATTACAAGTTCATACATACTATATGCAAAAATACTTTTTCCCCAACCTAATATAAAATATCCTTTGTATTCCGTTTACTAGAGGAGAGGGAAAATGAATGCGAATTTGATTCTTGATGTAAATGAAATATATTTATGTTTATGTGAAATCTGTTACAATGTAATTCTGTGATGGTTTTATCATTGGTTTTACGAGTTCAAAGTTTCTGTCACTCGTAAATTATAGTGGTTCAGAAATTTTATAGAATGACGCATGACGTGGGTACAATGTGCACTAACATGGATTTTAGAAAAAAAAACGCTTTTGCATATTACCTAAAGCGGTGTGCAAAGTAAATTATCTCTATATTTTTCTTCATTCAAGCGTGATTCCCAACTAGCACTTCTGCCAAAAATAGGTAATACTAAGTAGGTACTTACGCGTTAGTGAGAACCTACGCTACTCATTAAATAATTATGTGCCTACGCTTACATACAGCGGCCATTTATTCAATTTCATTACAATAATTTAAAGGGCGAACTCAAATCTAAAGGCTAGATCAAGATTTCATTCGCACAGAGGTTCTGGTTATTTATAATATAACACGGAAATATGAACCCTTTAATGTTTATAGAGTAACTTTTAGCTCTCTCCTGCAGGTCTACTCCAACCTTTTTTTAGCGGGAAACTAATAAGACCAAAACAAACAACCAAACAAAGTACTCGTATGTACAAGACATGGTATAATTAAGTAAGTAAATTAATAATCAAATTTTCATAGTATGACCATTCGCACATAGGACCTACGTTTACATTTCATATTTACAATACGTGGAATCACTTGGGTAATAAGTATCTTTATTTAACATAAACTTTATAAACCGTATTTTATTTTCTACGATTTTATAATATTTAAATAGCTTCACGTAACATTAACTCACTGCAAATTATCTACAATCCGGATGCAACATAATAGATTTATGATTAAGGATAAGTTCATAACACTTAAATTTTGAAAATATCTACTAGGCAGTATGTAAGAATATACATCCTACATTTGCTCGTGTGTTCTTTTGTTTTTTTTTACATTAAAACAGAGCGACGCGAGTTGCTGCCATCAGTTGATCTCTTGGCACAGAAGACAACCACGGGAAAAAGATTGGTATATCCTACACCCATGGAAGTAATAAGTAGGTGTCTACAAATAGGTAAGCTCTTGTCATTGTTATATTTTAACCGACTTCATTAATCAAGCCCTTATCATAATATTATATTATGAGCGATGAAAGGTAGAATTTGTTGTATAAACTTTGTCCGCCATATATAACTATTGCATTGCACAACAAGTATATTGTAATGTAAACGTTTGTATACTTTAAAGTCAATAAAATTTTAAAAGTTAAATACTTTTTTTCTATCTGAATGATATTTGATTGCTTTGATCTCGTTACTTATTTTAATAACTACTTACCTACTCTGTAGTTAGTGTACCTAGCTGTTACCCGTGGATTCGCCAGCGTGATCAAGAGTTAAAATGAGATTTGAATCACTTATTTTGTGCTTGAACAAAGTATCACTTAAATATATGCAAGCATTATATTTTATTACAAATAAGTATATTTAAAATGTGATCCTAATATCAACATGTAACATCTCCTTCCCCCAAACTCCACTTTGAAAGCCGGTTAAAATGTCTAATTAATTTCCGGACGCAGCATTTGAGAACCGTAATTATAAAATATGAAACAATCACAGGTAGGTGTCTTGTAGGTGCATATTACCTACCTGAAGAAAAATAACAATAGCCTTAAAGAAGTCGTGTCCAAGTCCGTAAAACTTGTGAATAAATTTAGACACTCCCCCTGATCTGCCACCATTTTTTTTTTTAATTCTCTGGTACCTATATCCAGTTTGTATGGGTTTTTTTGGCGTGAAACTGTGAAGAGCAGTATCGGCGCTGTATTTTATTTTTCAAAATTTGTGTTTTTTTTAGTGTTTGTGCATAATAATGGTGGATTTTTATTCGCAAAGTGTTCGATAATAAGCGTGAGTGTTGGGAAGTGATACAGTGTTTGATTTATGTGATTTTCATGCTTGTTGCCAAAAGCTCCTAGTAATCGCTAAGTGCAGTTTTTCTACCACTTCTTTTAGCCTGATTCTTATGACTAGACTTGACTACCGACTAGATTTTTAGACTTGACTAGGACTTGACGAAACCTCACTGTAGGACTGAAGAAGATAGAAAAATTAAGAAGGGCTATAAAGGACTTGTATCTAAGGCCGTAAAACCCATAACTATAAAAAAAATTAAAAACAAACCAGTTTGTATGGGAAAATAATATTGTTGTTGGACTTTTGGCGGGAAGCTGTGAAGAGCAGTATCGGCGCTGTATTTTATTTTGTAAAATTTGTGTTTTTTTGAGTGTTTGTGCTTAATAATGGTGGATTATTATTCGCAAAGTATTCAAGAACAAGCGTGAGTGTTGGGAAGTGATACTGTGTTCGATTAATGTTATTTCCTTGCTTGTTGCTAAAAGCTCCTAGAAATCGCTAAGTGCAGTTTTTCTACCACTTCACTTAGCCTGACTCTTCTGACTCGACTTGACTTCACTTAACTACTGACGTGACTTTAGACTTGCTTGACTTAACAACTTAATTCAAAATATTTACTTGATACTGGCTAAATACGAAAGTAAGAGCCATATGAAAAGAAAAAAAAAAATGATTTTTTTCTCTTCTAACCATATCTCTCTCATATCTCACCGTAATCTTCTAATCACTTAAACCTACTTTTAGCTTCTACAAATATTTCAACACCAAAATTAGCTAAATCGGTCCAGCCGTTCTCGAGTTTTAACGTGCCTAACATTTACAATTCATTTATATATATATATATATATATAGATGACGACGATAGAAATCTAATCCTGTCCTTGATACGAGACAACTGTAGAAAAATAAGCATTGATAAAAATAATTCAAATCACCTTGATCGGGGAACACGAGTACGTTTGCAATGCCATTCTGCAGTTTGTCGGAGTTGGCCGTATGTGTAGTCGCACACACCGAGCCGCGCAGGAGTTGAGACAGTTTTTCCCGCATCGCATCACATGCGCTGACACCGCGACACCTTCTGCCAGGCGCCGGCGCCTGCTACTGTCGGCGTTTCTGAGCCAACTTCGCGATTTTCAAATAACGCAGCCCGTTCTTTCAAAGTCGAACTCAATGTCTAGTGCACGCTATAAACACTTTAATTCTGAAAAAATTACGTGACGAAACACTTCCTTATTATTAATTCACAACCAATTCACTTAAAAGTATCAAAAAATTAAAAAAATTAAAATAACACAAAAGTATTTGATTTGTTTAACAAAGCACGTGAAGGTTTAGCAAACTGATTTGACGAGGAAAGAATCGCGGAGCGGAGTGTGAGATGTAAGCGGTGAGCGGTGTCGCGGCGCGGACTGTCTATTCCGGGCGGCAGCGAGCACGTGGGCGCGCCGCCCGCCGCCGCCCGCCCACCGATCAATGGCCACGAGATTTGACACCTATTTCTGCATCCAGCATGTCCTTATCAAACGTACATTTTACGTAAACAAATCACACGTATTGCGGTGACCTTGCAAACTTATTTTGTTTAAATTTATCGCTTTTATTCTATTTCTTGTACTTCATGTTGGTATTTAAAACCTTCGAATATACGATATTTCAAATAAAAAAAATATAATATAAATCATTTATGTATTTTATTTTGATTATTTTATGATCCATTATTAAATACTTACCGACCAGTTAAATATGGTTATAAAAAATGTTATCTGCTATTCCGTATCAAAATTTGTTAAATCGCTTATAGGTTAACTTTTATGTGTGCATAGGTAACTTTTTTATTGGAACATGAACTAGATAGACTACATGAAATAGGAATCTACATGTAAGACTAAAAATAAATCTTTTCACATACTTACACAGATGACTTTAAATTGGATAGATACGCCAAGACCATATTAGAGGTACCGGCATGGGGTACCGGTTATTGAACTGTCATTCGCCATACAGCCAGCAGCCAGTTGACGTACGTGACCCCCGCAACGTCTGTTCATGAACGTACTCAGTCGAAAAGGACCGACTATTAACGAATATTAGGTCGCTGAAGGACATCGCTTGAAACTGAACATTGACTTGAACACTTAATTTTTTTAAGAACAAGAACATAAATTCAGTGTTCATTAAACTTAGTTTAATGTTATTTTTGTATTTTTAAATCATGAGTTGTAAATGTTTTAATTTCAGGTTAAAAATAACCTCTATGTCATCGTTAACTTATCATATTCCGTCATTTCACTACTATCAACTTTATCGAACAAATGAAACTTGAGGGGAATGGCAGTTTATATTTATTACCTTTGTACAATAAGAACAATGTACATATTTTAAATTTATATATCGATAGGTACTTGATGATGTAATCTGAAGAGAATGCAGAAATGTTTCAAGTACACACTTACTAAAATGTTATCATTACCTTTTATTTATTTACTTATGGATCTTCCGGAAAGTATTTCAACATTAGGTCTACCTTTAATTTATAATTTAAAGTAGATAATGTTACTACCTTACCTTATAAATAACTGTTAGACGTAAGTACCAAATGTGCTAAATATTACAAAAGAAACGTAAAGTCCACCAAGAATGTGTGAATCAATCATGTCAAAATGAATGGCAAACGTACTCATAATTTCACCTACTAAAAATCTTGATTGTTTATCTTCAATTACACATTATTCGATATAGAACCAGACTTAGTATAACCTGGTAGTATGAATCAACCAGCGTCAGTAGTCCTACATTTAAAATTCTGCTAACAAAAAAAAAATTGGGCGGAGTCTGGCCGCGGCATCAAAACGTCAACCGACGAAATAAATTCGACATGTTATGTGTTACGTGGAGATTCTTTGGCACTCAGTGCAATTATCACACATACCACATACTCAAGAACCCAGCGTCCTGTACGAGAATAACAACGATACAACATCACAAATACCTTCATTGTAATATCATTCTTAGTGTGAAGAGAGAAAGGTTTCAAATTAATAGTACGGGTGTAAAAATAAGATCGACTTGGAGTTTTGCTCAACTGAGGACGGTTTGCATTGGGAATGTCTTTGAAACTTTAGTAAATGACATTGTATTTTATGGACTTTCAGGCATCGAACAATGAACAATTCTACCGGCTGCTATCATCAGACGACAGTCGTTGATAGCTCAATGACTGCAGTCTGATTTTTCACTGCGTTTTGAAGTCTTCAAAAATTATTCGACTCTAGGTCGACAAATTAATCTGCATTGGTAATTTATACTTAAAGGTGACGACATAACTTCAACAAATTTTGATTGATATCATACTGTTTGTTATTTTCGGATAGGCACAGAAAACTTAACGGTTTTACAAAACAACTACTGGGCCAAGCCTCAGTGGGCAGCTTAGATTATGTGGGCTGACAGCCTTTCACAGAAGTGCTACATTTGTGCTTATTATGTTTCTAAATAATCGAAATGTACATAAAAGATGAGCACACAATGGTTGTTACACTATTTAAGTAGGTTGGGGTTGTGGGGTGAAAGATCGCTTTCAGAATGACGTATCTACGTCGACTTTCAAACGACCTTTCAGGGGTGAATCTTCAAGTGTGTCCCGAAAATTTTAATGAAATAATCATCAGCTTTTATTTTATTTAGTTTATAAACTTATATTTAAGTTTAGAACCATACACTTTTTATTATATTCTTAAAATCGTTCATAATATCTAATGTAAGTAAAATTCTATTTAATATTCAAACATTTTGCAGTTATGGGGTGCGGAAGCCAAGTTTTTATTTAAAAAGATATCCGCAAGCCTAGTTGACGTTTCCGGGGACCCAAAGGCTGGCTCTTATTTCGATCAAAATATAAGTCTAGCCATCCAAAAGCGAAATGTCGCCAGCCTCTTGGGTACTTTACCGAGCGATAACAGCGATTTGGACACTATTTTCTATTTAAATTATAATTGTTTTTTATTTTATAATCTTAGTTTAGTTTTCTTATTTTTTTATTTATTTCTCATATCGTAAATATTCACCTACTTAAATAAAACATTTTGTTTTGCAGTTTACTTTTGATTTCAAGATCCATATCATGTCGTTCGAGTCTATTTTCTAAAAGACCTTAGTCTAGAATTTATCGATGAGTTTACACTAAACGTGATTATAGGCTGTTTCAAGATGTTAGCATTTGTTCATGTTTACAAAACATTGGCATAAATTCAAATACTATTGCAAGCGAAACTCTGTAGTTAGGTGCACAATAAGTGTTTAGGTATGTACGGCTTTCGCTGATTAGAAATTATTTTAATTTGCCATATTATATGGTTTAATTGCATACGTACCTATTTAAAAATTTAACACCTCGATGCATGATGAATATAACTAACTAGCTGTTTCCCGCAGCTCTATCTGCGGTATTTAGCCTATGTTACTCAGGGTGAATGTAGCTTTCCAATGGTGAAAGAATTTTTGAAATCGGCACAGTAGTTTTTGAGTTTATTCATTACAAACATGCACACAAAAATACAAATCTTTCCTCTTTATAATATTAGTGTAGATTTGATTGAATAATAGCCTCGTGTTATGTACGAAAAAAATGCATGAATGTTTTTAAATCTTTATCTTTAAATTTTCTAAATGCAACTAAATAATAAGACGAAGCAATACTATTGTTACAACCATATATTAATTTAAGCAAATGAATTCTAATGACAAGGAAGTAAATATTTGATTCGTAATACGATCACCAGCTAAAAAGTAAATGAAACCGCAAGTCTTAAAGATTAGGAAAAGAATTGTAGCAGAAGTAAGTATTATAATTAGACCGGGCCGTCAGTTATTCTAAGATTGCGAACGATGTCATGTGACCCAGCACAGCTACACAGAACAAGGCGTAATCTGTAAAAATATTGCTTCGGATAATCAGGGAATTGCATGCAAAATCTCAATGATAGACCACTAAATTATTTTCTTCTCTTCAAAAAAAAAAATTATTGAAATTTCGTAGGGTAGTATTTACCCCTATTTCTACATATTTACTAATATTAAAATGCAAATGTGGGTAGATAGTTTCAAAATATACAATAAAAACCACATGTATAAGCTTTATTGACTATAACTAGTTTTTTCCTCATATAACAATCGGATCATTGTACTGTACACAGCGTAGCTTCACCAATTAACGCTGAAATGCTGATGACGTTCAACTATACGCTTCATTGTCTTGAAGCCCTATTACAAATCAATTCTGTCCGCAGTGAAGGTCACCTTCCCGAAGTAGGGAACTGCGCGTGACTCCAACTGACATCAAGTCCATTGATAGCCAACATCTTCCTATCAGAATGTAGCTGGGAGGACCGCGAAGAGAACTCAAGTTCGTCCAATCAATAAGTTAACGCATGCGTCACAGATACAATATCTACAAATCTCATCGCAAACTCAAGAGAGTGGGCGTTTAACATCTCAGATAATAAATAATTAAATTTATAATATTGACAGCGATCAAGCAATCTAATTTTCAAATAGGTATATCGAGTTCGGCTCATTCATCTCACCAATCAGATGATTCACATACATATAGTGTAGAGCTCTCTTGAGCTTGCATAGCTTATAGTACACGGGCAATTTTGAGCTTCAATGGAATATTGTAAATTACTTTTACCCGCGGAATCTGTGCTTTTTGCCGAGATAAAATGTATGATTTGATACACCAATCTTAGAAGGTACTCTTACCACATGTATGTATGCGAATTTTCGAGAAAAATCGGCTAACAGATAAAGCGTGAGGAGGTAACAAATTAGAATGAGGAGGAGGATTGGCGTATGATGGTATTCGAATCTCAAAACTCTTTCTCTTCCGACATCTAATGTCCGCGATTTTGCTGGTTCCTTTTCAATAATTTGTCATTATTATTACTGAATAATAACTGGCTGTTAAAAAATATAAATAATAATAAAGTGTGCAATCTAATAGATGACTAATCATTTCCGATGCAACCGTGAACCGTGAATAGTAAAAACAAAATTTAATGCTCTATATTATATATATTTATTTATATCTATATTTATAGCCTTTATAATATTAAAGGTATTATTTTCTTTTTGTGAAAATCATCGTTACTATAATATTATTAATGTAAAAGTGACTTAAAGTTTCTTAAAAATTTGTAGGAATAAATTTTACGCAAATTACGGATTTTTATAAAATTTTGGAACGACCGAGTTAAGAAAGTCATGTGGATTTTTTGTACTTGTATAAACTGTTTTGCGCAATATAAAAGATCCTTGAACTCCGATGAATTCTTTTGTAGTTTTGACCATTTTACAAAAAAGGTTATAAATAAGTTATCCGAAACTCTATCAAATCAACGACAGGGGAAGACTATTATTTATATGTGTGACAAACTCGACACAATGACAATTGCTTGTAAGTTAATAATTGTAATAAATAATCTCAATTTAAATAGACCACTAATGCCTACGGTGCTTGACGCGCATATTCTTTACAAGCTAACATGTTGATCTATACATCGAAAGTCCTAACATTGTTATAGTTGATGTGAAGATTTATTTGTTTAGAGCAACACACTCTCATTCTCGAAGTCGAAAAGTAACCTATTTGCTCTAAACTCATTCTCGATTCAAAAAAAAACTGTTAAAAATATAATGATACCTTAGTATTTAAAAAATCTATGATACCTACGATGAATATTGAGTGCGTTTCTTTCATAACTCAATTATCTCTTAAACTATAGGCAAGCGATAAATGAAGTCTTCAGTTTGAAAAAAAAATACATTATAATTTTTTATCTACGTCGGTCGACCAATTAGTATTATTTGCTTGTATTGTAGCTCTTTCATATTTCGTAGCTGAACTACGACGCCCCTCGGACCATGCTACGAGTTCGTAGCAGATTCGAATTCGTAGAGGGAATGTTTTACACAGCGCTACAGCTTTCGGATGCAAGCTACGAAGTATGGGTACGGGTCCTCTACGGTGCTACCAATTAATAACATGACATTTTTATAAGTTGCTTTTTTTATTCTAAGAATAAAAAATATTTTAGGATAATTAATAAAATTAAACATTTACTAAAAGGAAGAACCAAATGATTATTAGATAAACTTTTGCTTTCATGTTTTGTAGTGTTAATGATTAATTAATTAAAGAAATATTTAAACCGCCCATATGTTTTTTTAATGTAGTGATATTTTTTCCATAATATTACAAACATATATTAAAAAAAATTACAATTTTGTATTCCAGTTGATAGCAATAAGTGAAAATGAAAAACAAAAATAAGGTGGACCCCCAAATTTATTATTGATATAGTTTAATCATCTTGTGTTGTTTAATTTCTTTATAAATACCTATTGACGTTTTCAACAATTACAACGTTATTTTTCCAAAGTTCGTACTTATGCGCGCGATTTTTTTTAACATATATATTTTTTTTTTGTTGCACATAACGCTCTCGATTAATTTGCTTATTTTTTATGTATAATTTATTTACATTAGTAGCTATAATTTATAAATATATAAAATGAGGACGCAGTTCATATTACAAACATTCTTTAAAATTCCCTGGGCTAATGGCCGTATGGCGAAATTTAATTGAATGATAAGTGATCGATGAAAAAAATTTGTAAGAAAATTTAAATATAAATGTACTTTCAACATGTACTGTGCTGCTTTGCTTGTATTGTTGTACCGTAGCAAGCGAAGCAAGTTTTTAAAACAATAATATAATTAAAGGTATTTTTTTACTGTAGCAATTAGTTTCAAAACAAATATTACGCTATCATTTTTATTTTATTAATATAAATAAATTGGTAGTGAACGTGTATATTACTCAAAGTATTATCAGAACGTAGTTTCAGTTAATTAGGTACATATTTTTAATTGATTTGGTAAGAAGAAGTATTAATAAAAATAAGAATTGTGAATACGATATTTGCATCAAATATTAATCACCCTCTGGGTAAATCTATACACTATTTTACAGATATGTTTTTAGAATAATAACAATATTGATTTTAAAATAAAGCCTATAACTATACTAAATATATCTTCCAAACTATACTATAAAATATTATGATACCTTGATTGATGATCAACGGACCTCTCTTGCGGAGGATAATGATACAGATTGTCTGTGAAGGTCTACTATTTATAACGCAGTATTAACAGTATCATTTATTTATACGAATGGATTTCATGAAACAGGATTGGTTACTTCTTATGATAAAAAGACGATAAACTTAATCTTTATATGAAACGACATTTATGGCTGTTTTATAGCTACCAATGTACGAAGCTATTTTTCTGACTAAAGTATAAACCTGTTCATATCTACCAGAGGATATCATGAATTTCGACTAAGAGATAAACTAAAAATTCGAATGACATAATAATTTCTTTTTAAATTAAACTCTGTAATTGCTACGGTAGGTATTTATTACTACCATGAAAATTACAACACACATATCAAAAAATTATAAGAATTACTAAAATTCTTAATAATTTATTACTGCTGAATGTAGAGTAGTTTTATTTTGTTTGAGGTAGTTTTAACAGCCAACTATATGATTATATTTTGTGTGAACTTAAAATCAGTTGATCCGCTTTCATAGTATTATCAACGTGAATCTAAAATATTCTAAGAATCAATCTAAGGATCGTTTTATCATCTTATAGATTTACCTAATACGGTTTTATATTATTATATTACGTTAACTGTACACATTTTTTACACATTATCCAACTTATTTAACAGCTAGCTGTTTCCCGCAGCTCCGCCTACGTCAAAAAGTAGCCTATGTTTGACCCCGGATCTTCAACTATATTCATACCAAATTTCATCAAAATCCGTTTAGCGGTTTGGCCGTGAAAGCGTAACAGACAGACAGACTTTAGCATTTATAATATTAGTATGGATTATATGAACTTAAAGAGCTTTCGAATGTATAACATTGTCCTTCAAAATGAAAGCCTCTAAACGCGAACGCTCTCACGAGCAGCTTCGACCTCAGTTTGACCTTGTTGGAAGCCTTGCTATTGTGTAAAAATTTTGAAAAAAATAATCAAGATTTACAAATCTTAAATTTTCCTACTAAGAGCTATTTACAAGAAATTATACTCATTATTGTCGGTACTAGAGTTTGAATGAAGTAGGCCTTTTACACACATAAAAAAGCTACGTATAGAATGTGATATTTTACTTTTTGTTCTTTTTTCAAATATCCTATAAAGTAAATTGTAGAGATCCTTCTGACTTATAACATGTTGGCTCGTGTTACGAAAAATGGATTTAGACTACACGTCATACAGTGTTATGCCTAAGTCAATAAAACTTTTAACGCCAACTCCAAAATATAGTGTGAGATGGGCAAGCCAGTCCTATAAAATGTACAACATAATAAATGAAAAATTGTGTCATGTTTTTAGTCATTCTAGAAAAAAGCTTTCATATATTTAAGTCCTTTTAGCCAAGAGATAAGGTCACCCTTTAATTAACAAGAAACAATATTATAAAGGATCCTTTTCATTTTTTATTTTAGTTTAATATTATGCTATAGATATTTTGGTTTCATTATTTTCTATTTTTTTTTGTTCTAATACCTATTGCATATAATCAAAGCTGCCTTGTTGATCTGACTTTTTTTTAATAAAATGAACGATGTTGCTTTTCATAATTTCAATATGACTAAGCTACATTACACTAGACCATGAAACCAAACAAAACTAAAACAAAAATGTTTAAACTCTACCTACCCGGTAGGTACCTACTATTCATTCAAAACCGAGCACCGTTTTGACACCGGTTGGAGCTTATTTATTTGGCACTAGTGAACTATCGCATGCAGAAACTGAATAAAACTCACCATTGCATGCATTCCCTTGCGGCTGTTCATATTGATGCATTTCTCGAAGCACCGTGCTGCGTGTGTAGAATCGCGCCCTTTCATGTCACAAGCGAGACTGAACCGAGAGCTCCGATCGCCGGCTGAAACGCTGACCAATCCCCCCTCGCCTCTCACCTCCTCAGTCCTCACATGCGCATCATGTAAGCACTCATTTTTCTATATGCCGGTACTACTAATGAATGACTCCTGTATAACAAGTGACATTACATAGGATATATACGTAGCCCAAGGGTCTAATTTAATCAACCCCTAATGAAGCATTTGAAGTTTGGTTTAGGTACCTACCTAAAGGCATCAGAGTCGTGCCAACACATCATTGGGTTTACCTGTCTCTCCTTCCTTTGAATTTAACTATCTCCTTATCTCGTATGCCATTTTTCTCTCTACTTATTCGTATGATGGGCATAGATAGAAGAGAATTCTTTCTTTTCGTAGCGTACAACTACTTCTCCCTTAAAGTTGTTATAGTTCCCAAAGGAAAACGGAACAATTTTTTCTGCAGTCATTCAGCAGACACGCTGACTAGTAACTTAAAATTCTTGTACACAGTAACTGAAACAGGATACAACATAAAACAGAACATTGGTGCTGCTTATTTCTAAAGAAATCTCTTCCAGCATACCCAAGAGAGCAAACGACGACGTCGTAGCTAAGTTTGGTTGGAATTTTCTCTAAACGCTTATGTACGAGTACTTCATATTTTAAGAACTGTGCTCAAAGTTAAATTACTTATAATTCTCGATAGTTAGCCTTTTTCTTTACTATCATTTGGTTACCATAATTAACTTTAAACTGCATATTTAAAACATAAAATTACAGCATTAAGCGCGTAAAATACCTTTATACTCACGACGTTTCAACCGTGTTACAACGGTCGTGGTCACGGAACGACCTACCTACGTACTTTGGTTACCTGTTCAAATTAAATCAAAATACTTTATTATGAAACACAGGGAAAAGTTGTAAATGTAATACAAAAGGGTTGTACCACTGTGATCTGCACAAAAAGGACGTACAATAATTATTATTTTTTAACACATCCAAACTCATATTTATAATAATTTATATATAAATGATTACACATAGATCTCAAGCAACGTTTCTGTGCTTTAAACACTGTGGTCTTTTCAGCTGAATTACCCCAAAACATAATGCAAGACCATGATAAGCTACTAATAATGTTTCAATGTTTACTTTTTTACTTAATTTAAAGAGATCATGGACCGCTTTACCGATTCTCTTACATAGGTACTTCCTCAGCATATGGTTTCCAAGTAAGTCTTAGTGTCAATAGTTAGTCCTAAAAATTTAGTAACATGTACTTCTTCAATAATTTGTTCATCTTAATGTATATTGATACATAGGGCGCACTGTAAGTTTCCGGAACTGGCCACTTACATAAACAATATTTAAAAATTTATTGCAACATTTGAAAATAGAACTCTTTGGCTGTAGAATGCAGTTTGTTTCATCTGACTGTCTTTTGTATTTACCCTGTGGCGCCATTTAAAAAATTGTGTGTCTGCATCAACATGGATTTAACTCGGGAAAATTTTCGTAGTATGATTTTCTACGATTTTAAGTGTAATTTGACAGCTCAACAGAGTATCGCTCGGCTTGAAACAGCTTTTGGCAATGAAGCACCATGCAAGACAACTGTTTATAGCTGGTTTGCAGAATTCAAGCGTGGTCGTATCAATCTCAGTGACGAATCTCGCGATGGTCGGCCGTCCACCGCTGTGACCAACAAAAACATCAATGCTGTGCGCCGTATGATTGAAACAGACAGGCATGTGACCTACCATGAAATTCGCGCATCCTTAGAAATAGGCATGAGTCAAATACAATTAATCCTACACAAACATTTGGGTGTGAAAAAGCTGTGCTCGCGGTGGATCCCACACAACTTGACCGAGGCTCAAAAAACGGACCGCGTCACTTGGTGCAGTGCCATGCTTACCAGATTCAACGAAGGTGCGTCAAATTTGGTGTGGGACATAGTAACAGGTGACGAAACATGGATTTATTGCTACGATCCCAAAACAAAGCAGCAATCGAGCGTATGGGTCTTTCAAGATGAGCCGAAACCAACCAAAGTGGCGCGCGTGAAAAGTGCATCTAAGCGGATGATTGCTTCTTTTTTTAATAAAACTGGACACGTGGCTACTGTTGCTTTAGAGAATCGTCGTACAGTGAATAGTGACTGGTACACGACCATTTGTTTGCCGGAAGTTATTGACGAACTCCGTAAAAATAACCGTAAACGCCGTAGGTATCATCCTGCACCACGACAATGCTAGTTCTCACACGGCCAGACAGACAAACGACTTTTTGAAGGCGAAAAATGTAGAACTCATGAGTCATCCTGCATACAGTCCCGACCTGGCACCTTGTGACTTTTTTCTGTTCCCAAAAATTAAGAACCAATTACGCGGTCAACGATTTTCATCACCAGAAGAGGCTGTCGAGGAGTATGAAAAACACGTTTCAGAGGTCACCACAGAGGAGTGGCACAAAAGTTTTCAAAACTGGTTTCATCGAATGAAAAAGTGCATAGACGCCAAGGGAGATTATTTTGAAAAACAATAAATTAATTTTGTACCTTTAATAGTATTTTTTCATATTCATTCCGGAAACTTATAGTGCGCCCCACGTATGAGGATTTTTTAGTCTTTGGGTAAAAATGCATAATTTTAGATTTTTTTAAATTTATTTAAAGATTATTTAATTAAAGCCTGTTTCCCTGGAAGAGCCTCTTGCACCGTTTGATGAAATGAACACTAGCAGCGGAGCGGGTCTTAAAATATATTGAATGTTAAATTTCATCAAAATTCGTTCAGCGGTTTGGCCGTAAAAGCTTAACAGGTAGACAGACAGACTTTCTATTAAAGTATGGAAATATTGATTTTTGGTGCAATAAAGGGTTTTGTATTGTTGTTATCAAAACGCTAATACCCATATCTTCCCGACTGTCACACTAAATCTAGCAGGCGTTATATACCTAGGTACATACTCCTGTTTCGAGCACTGAGTAATTATTTAATTAATGCAAACTACTAAGTACGCACTTATACAATATCCTATTTATATGAGTATTTACTAAGAAGTTTGAGTATCAAATAAATAGACCGTCGTCCCAGAGGCCGATTTTCGAACTATCATACTTCCTTGTGAGAACTTAATATTATTGTAGGGGCTTGTTTGGGGCACCTAAATATCGAAGTCTGCCGCGTGGACCAGGAAACTTCTGGAATATAGGGGACTTTGAAAAGTCCAAAAAATATCAATTTAATTAATTTAAAATTACCAATCTTACTTTTGTAAAATTCCTTTTTAGGATCTTTCCCGGCATCGTCATGGATAGTTTAGATTATTTTCCAGACGTTTTAGGGGAAGCGTTTGGCAAACTCGACTCAACCTTACTTCAACTCATTGGTATGATTAGTCGACACGAGCTTCCTTGACATAAGATTCCTCATTGGAGGTGAGTATCGAACTGTCAAATATAAGGTTGGTCGAGACGTCCACCTTGAGGCGTCCTCCAAATGACATAAAGTAGTTATAAAACAGTTTTTTGACAATTTTTGCCTAGTTAAATTCTTACTTTTTTCATATTTCACTCTATTCTTTTGTATTTTTAAAGTTTTGTGTTTTGGATTGTTATCATAACCTGTGTCGTTCCTCATTGGAGTTTGCTCAAGCAACCAATTAAGAATATCGTTTTAAAGGTAAGTTCGAGGACTTCCTTAAGGCGTCCTCCAATGAGTTTGAGCGAAGGACGTTCTTAAGGTTATGAATATATGTTTAAGAATACGAGTGTTAGCCAATAGGTAAAACAAAACTGACAGTCAAGAAATTACACACGATTATACCAAATAATGAAGTAGATATTCAAGACCTATACCTATACCCGTATTGTCTACATTCTTTGATATGAGTAAGGACTTTGATCTGGTTAATCACAATAAACTTCTGGAAAAGCTTCGGCATTATGGTATTATGGGAAAGGCTTTAGATTGGATTAAAAGTTATTTAAAAAGTAGACCTCAATGCACTGAAATTACTAAATTTAACAAGAAAGGCAATACACTTGATAAAGTAACATATAGATCTAATTTTAGAAACTGTAACGTGGGCATACCACAGGGAAGCATTTTTGTTGTACATAAATGATCTCCCCAGTTCTATTGATCATAAAAGTAGATATATTATTTGCTGATGATACCACTATAATTATAAAATGTGACGATGCAGAATCCTACGAAAGTACTGTCAATAAAGCACTTGGAGATGTGGTAAAGTGGATGAATGTAATTGACTTGCGGGTAAATATCGGTAAAACAAACTATATGCTATTTTCGTTATATAACTCCAAACAAAAATCACTTCAAGTAAGCTATGATGAAGTTGTTATTGAGAAAGTTGATACTTACAAATTCCTGGGTATTGTGATTGATAAAAATCTAAATTGGAAGGCACATATTGAAGAACTATGTAATAAGCTTAATCGTTTTGTTTTTGCATTACGACGATTGAGGCAGACTATTTCTAAGGAATCGTCATTATTAATATAATATCGTCTCGACTAAATTATGGTCTTATTTTATGGGGAAATTCGGTAGAAATGGAACGGGCATTTAAGGTTAAAAAAAAAATGCATTCGTGCTGTCTGCAATGCTTGGGTCAACGATAGTTGTAAACCGCTTTTTGCAGAGCTGAAGGTACTGCCCCTACCTAGTCTTTATATCAGAGAAGTATGCATATTTGTGGAATTACATCAATACTAATTTACTAAGAAAAGTGGCATTAACTCTAGAGAAACACGAGCTATAGTTATGAACAGATTGTATCAGCCTACTTGTCACAAAAATATTTACAAAAGAAACGTATATAATATGTGCATAACATTATTTAATTATCCACCAGATGATTTGAAAATGTTAAAAGGAATGACATTTAAGTTAAAATTGACGGAATGGTTACAGAAACATTGTTTTTACTCTGTACGAGAATATATTGACTATTGTAAATTGCACAAAAGTAATGACTAATTAGGTACTAGAAATATTTTCATCTTTCAATGTAAAAAATTTAATTTTATTAGTAACTGGACTTAGAGTATATTTGATAATTGTTGGACTTATTTTTGTTATCTGTTGGTTAGATATTTAGTTGACATTTGCATGCCTTAATATGAGGTCAAATACATTTAGCGACATAACTGTTTTAAAGAACTTTCTGTACTGTGTTTTAGCAAATAATTGATTTGATTTGATTTGACCACAAACTATCCCGGCTTACATTTCTATCCATTTTAAGACAGCCGTATGTGCCGCGTATGTATGACACTTAGGAGCGCTATTTTTGAAATGTCTGACAACAAAAATCCTTCGTCTACGAACGAAAATCATTCGATGTCGAACAAAAATTTATCGACTCGCTGATTTCGCGTGAGTCACACTTTCAAAAATTGCTTGCCGCCGTGGTATGTGCAAAGTTCTAATTTCTACTAAGTGTCCACCATGACCACGTATTCCTAACAGTAACAATCATCTGAACGTGTTTTCCAGTTTCATCTCAAACTTGCAACAACAGTTCAGGGTAGACACTTTAGTACATGGACAACATGACATTTTTTTAGTCAAAGTAAAAAAGACTATTTATGGGACGCTTTAGTAAATGGACAACGTTAAATTTATTTTTGCCAAAGTAAGACCATTTCTAGGAGACCTCAAGAATTTATTTTCAGAATTGTTTAGCATTTACAGAGAAAACAAATAAAATGTAAAATAGCCTTGTAACGTCACAGCTCGAGAACATAGGCAGAATTATTAAAAGTACTAACATAGGTACATTGTGACATACTTTATTTATATTTCGCCACCTAAAGGTTTTTAATTAAACGTCATTTTAATGGAGATGAATGATAGTTAATAATTCATTTATCGTTGTGTAGCTGCGAACGAATGGGATTTTTATCTAAAAAACACCTCCCATATGGGATGTATGGGGGACAAGTAGGTACCGACATGGAAATCTCTTCATACACACTTTGCTATCTTTATCACAACATCCTTATATGTAAATTTAACGCATTTGAAATTTCGGCTACCTGTGTTTATTCTGCTTAACTGTATACAAAGCTGCTAATTTGAGTAGGATGTCTCCAAGTATGACACCATCGGTTTTTCGTAATCTCAGTATTTTATAGTCGGTTTATAGGATATGACGATTAACCCAAAGAGAGAAATATGCAATGCCGATTTTTTGCTGTTTTAACTATTTCGCGATGATGACGCACAAATCGTGTTACGTCACGTCTTGTGAAAACAAATCGGTTTTATTAACTTAAAATCCAATCACAACATGTATTTGTTTTTACATAATAAACGACAGAATATATTTTTATATTTATTATTATAAAATTAAAAGCAACCATTATTACAGCATACATCATATTTTGTTACCTTTATACTAGATCTTATATAATTTTATACGTAAACACAAATTATATGACAATAATAACCATGCAATGTAAATAGAACATAATATTATAAGAAACAAAAGAGTAACTAAGTCATATGGGCTGCATTGAAAAGAAAAATATTTAAAAATTACACCATTGAAATTACAAAAAAAATATATATATTTCAAATTGTTTTTTGCCAACATGTTGTATTAACTGGCATATTGCTATGCTTATGCATAGGGGATCATACTTTTCAAAATGCATTAAATCATATTCCAGTTGTTTGAGGCTTTTAATTTAGGCGTCCCTAAAAGCTAGTCAAATGATTTTATTTTTATCATACATACATATTTTCAAAGCCCTTTTTAGTTCACTTAGATCTGACTATGGTATGGCAAAGATTTTTTTGGAAATTAATATTTCCTATGAAAATAAAGATTTTAACAACATCACAGATTTGGCATAGCTTGGATTTTATAAAATGCTTCAGCACAACTCATTATTGATGGCAAAATAACAGATTAATATCAGCCTAGATAAAATTTTGCCATGACATGTCCCAACATCAGAAATTGGTTTTAGTAGTTTCTAATAACCAATCATAATGTATGTATTTTACTATTAACTACTTACCAACTAACATTTTAAAATTCAAATATATACAGAAACATTTTTCTATATATTGCTCCAGGCAACTTTATGTCAACAGAGTGCAAAGATGTGATAGGTAATGCATGCACATGGTGTCATGATAGCAATGATCAAAATATCCATACATGTATATATATGTTAATGTTTAGAGCAGCAAAACACCAATTCAACATTAAATAATAGAAAAATTGCAGCAATATTCATTTATGTATATTTTAAAAAAAATCATGACTGGACCGGATCATATTATTTATAAATTCTACATTCAACTTGACTTTATGTTGCTTGCTTATTTTCAACCCAAAAACCACATTTGCAGTGTGAAACAATTTCAATTGTGTTTAATATTATTTATTTTTAATATTCTTAAAATTGTATCTTGTATGTATTTGACCAATATTAAAATATGAAATTTTTGGGCTTTTAGGCAGGTCCAAAATTGTATCCAAAGAAATATCATTTTCATAATTGTCCTCAGTACTGGGCAAAAACCTGGGTATCTGTCAACAACATAACTACAACATGAAAATATATCACATTTTTGTTTTTAATAATTATAAGAGATTTACGTGACATTAATATAATATTAACTAATAAGTGTATACAGAAATACATAAGATTAAAAAATAACATCATTCATAGTCTACATTGTGAGAAAATTTTTACTGGGTGTGTTGGGCAAATCATAGGTTATTTGTATGTAGTTAATGTTTGTGACTCACTCATCTCCACAGCATGGAGATCATGCTTACATAGACTGTGTCTCAGTAGAAAACAAAGAATTCTGTTAATTTACTTTTTATTGTGAAACAATAAAATGTATACCTTTGTAAGCATAACTGAATTATAGTGCAAATTTTTTATGTACCTGTAAAATTGTACTTGAGACAAAGTTTGGTTTGATTTGGAATATGAAAATATAATAAATTTAAATATTACTTATTATGTGCATAGCAAACAAATCACCCAAATGTGTCTTATTAATTTATACATTTTTACAAAACATGATAGAAAAAGGAAACATTACTTACACAAAATTGTTTATTGTATTTAAATGTATATAAAAATGAGAAACTATATGTTGCGAATAGTGGATTGTATGTAGTAAAACCTAACAAGCACAGTTGTCTCCATCCCTGTTGCGAGAATTGTCATTGGCTGATAACTGTACCCGGTCTGGGAACTCATTGTACAGCTCTGCATCCGTTTCCTGTGCGAGGACGTTGCGAGCTATGGTTTGGAACGCCAGTTCTACATTCACAGCTTCTTTGGCACTTGTTTCAAAATACGGTATGTCATTTTTGCTCTGACACCACTGCTGGGCACGCTTAGCAGATACGGCACGATTTTCTAAGTCGACTTTATTTCCTAATATGACAAACGGAAAGTTTTCTGGATCTCGCGGAGATGCCTGTATCAAAAATTCATCTTTCCAACTCTCCAAGGACTTGAATGTGTTGGGGGCAGTTACGTCAAACACTAAGACGCAACAATCCGCCCCGCGGTAAAAAGCTACTCCCAGAGATTGAAATCTTTCCTGGCCAGCGGTATCCCAAATCTGCATTGTGACGATCCTGTCGTCAACAATAACTTCTTTCGTGAGAAAATCTGCGCCTATTGTTGCCTTGTACTGGTTGGAAAATTTCTTGTTGACAAACTGATTCATCAGTGATGTCTTACCAACCCCACTATCACCAAGGATGATCACCTTCAAAAGAACCTTTTTCTTTGACGACATTTTGCACAAAAATTTATTAATACGTCTTGAATTTTATAAAATAATTACACTCTTTGTCTACACTTTGACATGAAATTGATAAATGCGTCACCTGTTTCATTGTTGCCATGTCTTGAAATTTGTAGCAATCTAATCTAGTAGTGTTGCCGTACATCGAAAGGCTCTATAAAGTAGGAAAAATTAATAGTATCGATATAATCAATATTATCGATAGTGTTTGAAGCAGTCAACAAATATTAGGTCCTAGAGGTGGGCGTTTTTTTAGTAACTGGTTGCAGCAACTAGTTACTTGGAAAATAAAAATGTAACCTGTTGCTAGAAATCGCGCAATAGGTTGATTCAGCAACTCCAAAAAATTTCGTTTCGTCAATGATGGAAACATCGCAGCCGGCGCGGCGCGGCGATGCACGCAGTCGCGCACGTAACGACATCTATCTGACGAGTGAGAAACGATTAACTTAAAAAAATAACAATGCTGTTACATTGGATATTGTCGATAAATAGTCGACTGTTTATCAAAATAAGAAAAATTGTTTGTTACGTAGTGCTTTAAATTCGTTTGTTGAAAGCCAATTGCTGTTTTTAAATGTCAATAAAAAATAAAAGTTAACTTGAGTAAGCGAAACAATTTTTATTCTACATAAAAAACTATTTATTTTATTTACAACAGCAACCCATCGCCTCTTCACTTAATACTACTGACAAAATAAGGTTATATTATTATTTTCTGTCTATTATGAAACCTGTTGCAAAAGCAACCTATTGTCGCAACAGGTTTCATAAATAAAATGTAACTGGTTACAACATTTCTTAAAAACAACGGTAACGCCCATCTCTATTAGGTCCTGAAATTGGCGGTTGTGTGTGAAAGTGGCTATTACAAGTATAAAAACTAGGGAAACCATCGCGATGAAAGTAATAATAAATTAGAAAAGGTTTAAACTGGGAAATAAGGATATCAGGAATGTAGGTGATAGAGTAGAAGTATATTTAGAGAAAGGATTTAGTATATATATATATATATATATATATATATCAAGGATAAAATATTTATAAAGAAATATTATTTAATTTTAAAAAATCACTTAATATTACATAAATAGGGGGGTTATTGGTACAAAGTATAGATAGTATTGAAGTGGGGTAAGGAACATTTGCATGTAGAAGATCATTTATTAATATAGACCTATTAGTAGAGAGGACAGGAAAAGAATATGTGGTTAACATCTCCAATCCCGTTCCGCAGAGGCAGGTTTCATCTTGCAGGACCCCAAAATCACAAATTTCTCCCTTTTGGTTTGGAATTCCAAATTCAAATTTAAACAGCTATTTCCACATGTGTTTATGTTTCGTAAACCGTTATTCATTTGTTTTTTCTTCTTCTTTTTTTTCTGTTTGCGGCGCTCAGTTTACAAAATGGAAAACTTGAAATATCGCGTTATTTACGAGTACGAGCTTCACCGTGGCACCAGTGCTGCGGAAACGGCTCGAAAGGTTAATGATGTGGACGGCAGTCGTGTTGCAAAAGAAAATACAGTGCGTTTTTGGTTCCAACGTTTTCTTTCTGAAAATTTTCGACCTGCAGAACAAGCCCCGTGGATGGCCGGAGACGCATCAACTGTTGCGTTATATTACTTGACCGGCACAATAATGAAGCGTTTCTTAATCGAATCATTAGCTGTGATGAAAAGTGGATTCTCTACGATAATCGGAAGCGCTCATCACAATGGCTGCACCCTGGCAAGCCAAACAAATCATTATTTTTTTTTGTTAACGGAGCGGAAATGCATTTACGCACTGAGTGTGGGACTCCCAGGCAAAGTGCCTGGACTACCCACTAAAACCCTTCCGGCGTTCCTTTTTTGTGTTTGTGGTGGTGTGGGTATAATTATTTCCTGTCCATGAAAGCTACTGGATTGCCAGGACTGGAACCGTGTAAATGAGCCCTTAGCCTTATGGCTCGTTTACACACGAATTCACACGATCCAGTGCGGCTGGCATTGAGCGTTTGCTACCGCTCGCGAGTTTGCATTGCTCGCTTGATAAAAGGTAAAGCCCATGGCCGAGGTTCGTCCCAACTGGGAGCCCCTTGCGCATTTGCCGAAAAGGCTGAGGGTTAATAGCCCTCGCCTCAAACTGTCCCGCTGTAAATTTTAAAGCTCATAGGAGCTAAAATTGTAGGTCATGTCAAAAAAAAACCGGATCGTGTGTAAACCAGCCTTTAATCTTTCAGTTCAGGTTTCTCTTTATGGCTAGTTTACACACGATTCAGTGCGGCGATCCAGTGCTTTCACGGACACACACCGACAAACAATTATTTAAATGTAAATTGTTTGCGTGTGTGGGGTGGATTTCGTGCCCGTGAAAGCACTGGATCGCCGCACTGGATCGTGTGTAAACCAGCCATTAGTCTTTTCATTCGAAAAAAGTTCAACTGTCAAAAGATCAATCCATTTGGGTTTCCATTCATTCTCATTCAATATTTCTTTCCGTCAAGGTTTGCGTGCGTGCGCTAATTTTTGTGTGATTCATGATTTCAATTTAAATTCGTATTACTATATACTTTTTGTGATAAACTAGATATAATGTGGCACGGATAAGTAATGTGTTAATCCTATGTGGTTTGGTAATTATTTATGACCCTGAAACAACGAAAATAAGGTGAGGGTTGGACGGTGGTGCTAACAGAAGACATCCGTTAGCTGACATCCAAAGTTTGTTTTAAAATGTACTAGTAAATACCTTTCTGTTTTAGGATGGAAAATAATTTGAGCCGCAGTGGTAGCCGGTCGAGCTCAGTTTGTGAACTCGAGAAAGATTTTAGCGATATGGAAATTATGAAAAGTAGGACGAACCGACGTAACGTAATGATCCGAACACCACTAGCGCGGAAAGCGAAACGAGTCAGGTTTTTTCGAAATGGTGATAAATTCTATTCAGGAGTCATAATCCCAGTCTTGCCAGAACGATATAGGTAATCATTACATGTTCAACTACTTCTAATCAATAGTTCTCAAAACAGTACACCTACATGTACTTTCACCCAATTTAGGTAGGTCTATTCTACACAGCTGTGATTGTGCATGTGATGGAACTGTGTGACACATTGTATATATTATTAACATTGATTGTCTCGTCAATCTTTTGTGTGGAAATTTAGAGTTTTTAATATGTGTAATAAAGCTAAAATAAATATTTTTTTAGTAACTTTATTGCTTACATTTGTGTATTATTTAAGTGTACTACAATCAATTTAATATTCAAATTTTTTTAGGTCCTTTGATAGTTTAACGGCAGATTTGACAAGGGTTTTAGTTGACAATGTCACACTTCCCAGTGGTGTGAGAACAATATACTCCCTGGAGGGTAGAAAAGTAAGTTTATTAGATTTTTGTCACTTTTCATCATAGTCTTAAGCCTAGATTTTAGAAATAAACATTACAATGTTTAAACCCAACTTGTAGCAATTTTTATCTATTGTGCATGGCACTTCTTGCATCATCATCATTTCAGTCACAGTAGGTCCACTTCTGGACATAGGCATCCCCAATTATTTCCAGAATTACTGGCAGGATGTGGCCTGCATCCAGTGCTTGCCTAGCCATGTGGCTATTTGGTTTGTCAGGGTCCAACCAAAACTCTACTGGTCAGTTCATGGTCACCATTTGTAAACCTTTGTGCCCCATCTGCCATAGTGATGTGCCAAGTTGGCTTTATTTAGTATCCAAGTATTTAAGTACTCCTTAAAAAAACAGAATTGACTCTAAACTTGAGTCAGAGGGCTTAGAAAAAATATTTGAGTACTTTATAATCAATTAAATATTTTATAGTATTCATACATTTTTTTAAAAGTTCAGACATCAATATCAATACTTCAGATGTAATTATCGTAATAGTTGTCACCTATTTTATTTAGGTCAACATAAGTTGTGAACACCAAAATCTGAAGGAAAAAGTATAAAGTTAAACATTACTATGAAGTTCTCGAATCCTGCACTTATATATTTTGTCTACACAAGTATTCAAATCAAATCAGGCAGGTATTCAAATCTGTTTTCAAGTCAGTAATACTCGGCACATCTCTAATCTGCAATCAGTTCTCACTACTCCTTGCATAGTATATAACTTTTGTTAGACTGCCTAAATAACTATAATAATCTTACTCTTCATATGACACAATACAAGAAATGATTAGGTATACAACATCCATCAAAATAACCCACCTTTTTTTTCTGGCTGCCACATTTTAGTTTTTGGATCTAACATCCATTTAGATAGTTTTATTTTTTAGTTCTTTTAGGTACTTCTAAAAAGTACCACCCAATAGGTATTGATTAGCTCAATAGCAATTATTGAGTGGGGAAATGCAGCCAACATTCTTGCTAATATGCATCACTTCACATGCATGATTTATGGATTTTATTACATGTATTTAATATCTTACCAAATAGGGGAAAATCCTTATCATTCAGTTAAATTTTTGTGGTAACTGAATTAACTTTAATAGGGGAATGGAATATTAAAAACATTTATAGTAAAGCACTATTCACGGATATCTTACTTTGTGTATTTTATTGCTCCAATAAGTAGCCATTTATTGGGATTTGATTAGGGTCACATATAAGGAGTATTGTGATGGAAAAAATATGTTTATTTTTGTTAGCATTATCACTTTACACAACCATTAAGTCAATATTATCTTTAGAAGCTGATTTCAATGCATGTTTAATTATTTATTAACATGAAAAACAATTTTAAAAAAAATAACAAGAAACTTGAAAAACGATTAAGTAAGATTATAATAAATTAATAATCAATTCATTTCACAGATAGGTAAATTAGATGATTTAGAAGATGGACAATCATATGTATGCAGTGGTTTTGGAGAGCCATTCAAACGTTTAGACTACGAAGCCAGTGCTGTAACCCCACAGTCTTTCAGATTAAGTGGTCCAGAGTCCCTAAGTGATAGTGCAAGTCCGTCTCCAGCGAGAGCAAACAATAAAGGGTCCCGATGTTTTCCGGTAAGATTTTTGTTTTATAGTTAGGGCAGATAAAATAAATTTGCCCAAGGATTATGTTTTGAGACATTTTATGAAATATAATTTTACACATTTTTAAATTAAAAATTTATCTTTTGTTCTTCTGTTTGGCTGCTGGGTTAGTAAGTAGTACATATGTATTATGTGGTGGTCTAAGCAGGCATATGCTTACGATCTCGTGCGCATTATATTACGTTCGTTATTATTAGCCTCATGTTCATTTTATTTTTTAAATACTGGTATATACTGGTAATAATCTCAGATCAAATTTCTCCTTCCGGGATCTTGATCCCCGTCTGCGAGTATCTCACCACCTAAAGTTGAACATACCTGTATACTCCTCACAGTGTTACGCCAACTCCTTCTCAATTCTCGCTGCAAATCTCTGGAACAAGCTTCCTTTGGAGATAAAAGAGCTGTCTTCTCACTCTTTCAAATCTCGGGTTAGGGAATACTACGAACTATCGGACTTGAGCTGAGCTTACTGTTTTTATGTGTAATTGAATTTGTATGTTAGATGTAAGTCTATGCACCTAAGATTTCTTTGCGTGTTGTGCCCTCTTCTGTGCCCATATGTCTATGTCCTATGTTAGTTTGGTTGACTGGAAGAGATCCCTATTTGGGATAAGTCCGCCTTTTGTTGTAACCTGTATTCTGATACTATGTTCTTTGTGTACAATAAAGATTTTTACATACATACTGAAAGGTAATACCGGCTCGGCAATTTCAAGAATATAGGATTCGCGTGTGTAATGGTATTGTGCTTATTAGCTAATTATGCGTTCAATGACCCACAAGTACGTCTGGACGAGGGGCGAACGTCATCGTAGTAGACATAACTAATATATACATTCATTTTTCATATTTGTACTAACTATGACACTACAACTATGGCGGCTTACATTTCCTTTATGATTAGCTATTATGTTAAGTATGTTTTACTAACAGAGTAGGGTAAGTACTTAATAAGTTTGGGGAATAAGTAAATGGAAGTTTTATTTCACCTTTGCAATCTCTAGATCTACATGTCAGAAGACACGTCTGAGAATCAGAAATTTAAGCTGAATGAATATTAATAAATCAAAAGCAATAATCATTGATATTGCAAAAATCAGATACAAATCGGCTAGTTTTATGAATGCTACTTATAAAGGATGTCCTACTTATATTATAAAAATGCATTCATGAAACAGTTGCTGAAAAGAAATAGGGGTGGAAAAGTTTCCCTCGTAAATATATCACTACCACATCACATTGTATGTGGCTCGATTCTTTCTCTCATTTAATATAATTAAACTGTCTTATGTATTCTTTTGCTTTCTTTAGGTTCTTATTATATGTAATCTAATTTTCTAGACCATAAATATTAAGGACAAAAGTGAAAGTTACTAAAAGTAGGTCAATATTTGCTATCAGATTTTTAGAGTACCAATTGCTATTATCTTGTTTCCGTTTTCAATTGCATTAGTATTGGCCAAACGGTCGTTACGTCATAGTTTTTGAATGACCGGTCAATATTGCCGAAACTCTTTATAGGTATTGTCTGAAGTTTGCTATTGAATTCTAAGTAGCCTATCGTTGCTAGTGTAATTGACTGGTAAACGATACGGAACTGGAACGGATGCTTTGGAAATATTTAGGATCCATTCATAATTATCATCAAAATTTCGTGTAGGTTACATTGTCAATCGACCGTATACACCCTGGTGTCCGAGTTGTGCGGAACCGCCTATCGGCCTGACGTTTCATTCATAATTAAGTTGTTATTTGCAATACAAATAAATACTCTTTATACTTTTATAGCACCAAAAAAAATTTAACAAAATAATCAAATAAATAATATATAAATTGCTGGCCGTTTTATATAAGGCCGATAGATTATTTTTGCTATGGGGTTTTGTTTTTATACTACGCGAAAGCTGAAGGATCATTGCTTCAGTAGCTAATTACAAGCATGTTTTTTTAAATAATTAATTTACTTTTATGTACTGGAGTACACGGGTCTTTAAAATTTGGATTAGATCAAAATAAAACCTGCGTATGATGGGCGCGCGAGCAGAGTGATGTTATGCTATGTAACATTCCTATATATTTTACCTTAGCTACCTCCATCTATTGAATTCCACTAAACACTTACAGTGATTAGTAATTTCATGATCGAAAGTGGCTATAATGTGTCAAATTTGTTACAGGCTAATGGTAGTACAACTACTGGCAATGGGACGGCGCGAATCAGCCCCGCTGGGGACAATGTGGTCCGACCACGGATAGTCACAGTTATTAGAAATGGAGTAAAACCGCGAAAGGTAAGATCAGAATATACTTTTCCTGATGACATGACCTAAGGGAAACTGTTGCCAAACTATTAATAACAGGATGTCTAAAATCTGTCATTGACGCGTAAGAAACGTCAGGACTATTTCTATAGGATATATGTGATAGTGTGATTGTTTTGGACAAAAAAATAAAGCCAGAGGGAGGAAACATGTAATCACTTGCCAGATCTTTCTAATTCGTCCCTCGGCCTTTCAATATTATTACTTTTTATATGACCCTGCCTTAAATTGCTTTATTTAAAGCCCCATCAGTAATGTAGTTTTAATGGCAAAGCGAGTGTGTAATATACAAATCGTGTGTCATGGATATTTAACGCGCGAGGTAGCACCGCGACTTGATACTTGAGGAAACCGCCGCTCAAAACCGCACAGTAAGGCTCATTTACATCCGTGCGAGGAAACAATTACGTTGGATTTATGAAAAGCGGTGTAATTGTTTGGGGCGTTAGTAAATTATTGAGCGAAACTAATTGAACTAAATCACAATTATATTTGTAAATGTGTCGGAAATAAGGAAGTGAAATTATGAGCTCGGTGCTGTAAACTGAAATCATTAGCAGCCTTATTTTAGAAGCGCTTAGATTGACTAAACGCACTTTAGCATTACTCTCTTTAAGAACTACCTACACGCACATAAATTGAAAGGTCACACTTTCTTTAACTCGTATAGTTGACACGAAATATCTAAAATACTGAAAGCACAGATTTGGCAGGTTTTACAAAATGTTAAATGTTTGCTCAAGTTTTTTTTTAATTCTCTGCTCCTTTCTACCATAAGGTTGGCTGGAAGAGATTGCATTAGCGATAAGTCCGCCTTCGTACTCATTGCTCTTAATGTTAATTGGTTTCAATGCTGTATCTTTTCTTAAATGTATGTAAATGGTACAAAAAAGTGTTCATTCATTCTTTCATTAAATGAATTTATAGAAGATGCGTGAAGTGGAGCACCAGGGTACCACCTCTTAAGTATAATGAACGAATACTTTATTGCACTATTTACATATAATAAATAGGGTATTGATAGTGAATGCAACCTATCTTGGCCCCACTATTGACATTTCTATCTTGAGCTCCTTCGTGCTTTGAAAGGCACGATAGTCCCGGTAGATCGCAGTCGTTACACACCCCGAATCATGTTCCTATTTGTCTGGTTTCCCAGGATTACGGAGATAGACTGCAGAAGCTCCATTTTAATAATCGTTACAGCCATGTCTACGACCATGATTATCCAAAGCGTGCCCTAGGCTCTGAAACTTAAGCTGAAGATTGTACTGGGAAACAAGTCCCGATGAAGAGCTTGCATTTCACGAGTAACTTTATTCAGCTGTTTCATTCACAGAAATAAGATTCGATGGAAGTGCCATGTTTCAGCCAGTGAGGCCTCTCGAATGTTATATGGCGAGTCTTAACTTTGACACACAAGAAATCGCCTTCATAGCACTTCTAGCTAGTCTTATTTGTGTGGTTTAATTTCACATACATCACAAATCGAAGTATGAAGTGTGATTGCACTAAACGATTGTTAATTGTAACATTTTGCGGCAGGTGTGTAGACTGTTACTGAACAAACGTAACAGTCCTACGCTAGAGCACGCGTTAGCAGCTATCACGGAATGCATCAAACTGGACACTGGGTGTGTGCGGAAAGTATTCACGCAATCTGGCACGCCAATCACGGCGTTGCATCACTTCTTTGAAGACGAGGACGTGTTTTTCGCTTATGGAAATGAAAGGTTAATAACAGATTGTATTGTGCTTTTGTTCATTCTATGCTGAACAAATTTACAATAACTGGACATAAATATGTAATAGATATATCAGCTAGTTCTAATGGCTTATAAGAAGGTATAATTATCATAAAATAAAACATTGCGTATTAAGTTCGATATAAAGTCGCAAAACCAGCAATCGCCGTTTCGCTTAGTTTAAATTTCGCGTATTTTTTTTATTTTGTTTAAATAGACGCGCAGTGTCGTAAACGTAAATGTATATAAATAAATAAAAACTCACGTAGATTAATTTTCAACAGGGTTAATCAAGAGGATTTTGAACTAGAGTTTGAAGAGAGCAAAGCTGTGTTACAATGTAGGAAAACTCCCATCACTAGGAATTCAAGGTAACATTTCTGTACCTGACAGTTTTAAGATTTCCATGAGTTCCAAGAGTTCATGTCCAGCATGATGTTGAAAGCTGGTGGCCGAAGTTACGCTACCAAAGTCATTGCAAATTGAGAGTGATAACTACCCATCTTATTTTGTCTTTGTCACTGGCGAGAAACCACATTTTTATATTATCCATGATTATTGTTCCAATCAACTTGTGACATGTAATAATTTTTGTTACGTCTACCCCGATGCCTGCGAGTGTGAATTTTATATCTAAGATGGTGTGTAGTACGCTCATTAGCAACAACAACACAACAAAAAGATGCATAATCGCGCTTGAAAATTGTCCCAGCCCAAAGTCTGTTCATTTCGCCGATGGGCAGAGTTTGAGATTAGTATTATTTCTGTCTTGTCTTTTTTTTTCTACCGTAACTATGAGCTCAATGTGTGTATCGTGTTTTAGAATTCTAATTCTTACTGTAAAAGTAATACTGTTTTCATTTGAGGCAATCAGCATAGCAAGTACGAGGGGCGTTTGAAAAGTTCGTAGCCTAACCAGGAAAATGAAAAGCTATATTTTTTTAATTTATTTATTTTTCAACATAATCTCCTCCGAGTTCAATACACTTTCTCCATCGGCCTGGCAACGCTTCTATACCAGCTATAAAAAAATCTTCGTCTAAGCTCCCAAAAAATGCATCAACACCCGCTTTGACCTCTCCATTAGTGGAAAATTTTTGACCACCTAAGTGGTTTTTTGGCTTTGGAAATAGATAAAAGTCTGATGGAGCTAGATTAGGTGAATACGGGGCGTGGGGTAACTTTTCAAAGCCGCACTGATGGATTTCTGCCATGCTTTGCACTGATGTGTGAACTCGCGCATTATCCTGGTGAAATAAAACTTTTCTTCTCAGCAAACCTGGCCATTTTTCTTTAATTTCTTCCCTTATACGTTGCAGCAGATTGCAATAGTAAGTAAAATGTATAGTTTTACCTTTTTCTAAGTAATCCACCATAACTATACCCTTCGAGTCCCAGAAAACTGAGGCCATTACTTTTCCAGCGGATAAAACCAGTTTTGCCTTTTTAGGAGGAGATCCTGGTCTTTTCCACTGTTTACACTGAACTGAGGTTTCATCCATGGTCACAAATCTTTCAATAAATTGTTGTGGATCAGCCTCAAACAGTCAATCTTTGATCAGATAAAATTATATCACAAATCTTTTGAATGTTAATGTCGGTGCTTGACGTCGATGGTCGACCACTACGAGGATTATCTTCAACGCTCTCTCGACCACGTTTAAACTCGGCCACCCATTTTTTCACGGTAGCATACGAAGGCGCAGATTCACCTAAAGTTCCTAACATGTCTTCATAAATCGCTTTTGGTGTTAAACCTTTCTTATTCAAGTACTTAATAACTGCACGACACTCATTTTCAAAAATTGTCACTACTTGTTCGACGGGATCGCGTAAGGAATCGTAACGAATGCAAATACGCGAATGAAATTTCACAATGTCACTATTAAATAATGTAGGTTTAAAATGAGGTTAGTTTGAAAAATATATAACGGCTACGAACTTTTCAAACGCCCCTCGTATGTTGTTTGTGTGTAAGTACCAATTTCCCTACGTACACTTTTTCACTGGTGTTTCTTCATGACTGTATATCTAGTTGTTATCATACATCGATATTTAGACTCTCAAGAATTTGCATAAGTAGACATGAACTGGTGGGGAGGCTCTTGTGCAGAGGCGGGACATCTTTAGCTATTAAAAAAAAATCATGAGCGGCTCTTGAGTTAGATTCGGTCATAGAAGCCTATAAGAATCAACAGCGTGAAGAATCTTGGACTCCATATTGATGCCACTCTTAGCTGGACCACTCACATTGCTGAAATTAGTCGCTCTATTAACCTTACTCTCCAACAACTTAATCGTCTAAGAAACTTTCTCCCGATTAAAACCAAAATTTTATTAGTCCAAACGTTAGTTTTTCCAATTATTGACTATACTGATGTGTGTTATTCTGATCTTAATCAAGATCTTCTCAATAAACTGGATCGTCTCATAAATAACTGTATTCGTTTTATTTTCTGTCAACGTAAATATGACCACATCTCTTCTTCGATCCGAACTGAAATGACTTCCGATCCGCCAACGTCGTCAACTTCGGTTGCTTACTTCTCTTTTTTCAATTCTCAAGGAGCCTCAGTCCCCGGAGTATCTAAAGCAGTGATTCCCAAAGTGGTCCAGGTGGACCCCCAGGGGTCCACGGGAGACTTGCTGGGGGTCTACGTAGGCGTGAACAAAAAATGGGGGTCCATAAGATGTTAATGGGGGTCCACGAAAATTTATCTGCTTTTGATAGTAAAGAGCAAAAATGTAAGCATAGTTTTTATAAGGGCCTACCTACATTGTTTTAAGTACCTATCTAAGCAGATAATATTTTAATAAGGCAAGCGACTGTTACTTGTCCAAACTTGTGTATTCGATATTACGTACAATTTCGTGTACAGACTTGCAAAGCGCTATCCGCCCGACAATGCTTAATGCTTGTTCAGACATGAACTTGATCAACACTATAAATACTTGATGCCAAAGGCAACCAAACGCATTCATTTGTTTCCGGAATTTCGAAAACAAGGCGGAATTTGGAAAAAAGTTGTGAGAAAATTTATATCTGTGTTTGCTAGTGCCGGAGAAAAGTAAGTAACCTACCTTTTTTTGTTATAGTACTTAAGTATTTTGTTTACGTGTACTAGTCGGTTGATCACAACGGCCTGTATAGATAGGTAACTTAGTAACTTACAGATATTTTAATTGTCCTCTTTCGATTTGAAGACAAACACAGCACGTTTTATTCAATTGTTTTTTCACGAGAGAAGCACTGCCTCTCTAAAAAGGCCGAATAAGCAATATTGCAGAGCAATTAATTTTGTAATTTTTCTTGCAAATAACTACTAATTTTATAAAACAGTAATTTCATAATCATGTTAAATTGATTTTGAAGTAACTATTTTATCAAAACTATTCCTTTTCGGAAAGAGCGAGCGGTGCGCGGGCGACGGGAAAAGGGCGGGGCTTGAACTTCGATGCCTGTTTGTCACGTTTTAACAATGAAGCCGCAGACAAAAAATACGCAAATACACGGAGCGCGTGAACTCATTGATTTAATAAAATGTTAGTTATCGTTTTTATGGACAATTTTGGGATTTCGACGTTTATTTTTTCCTACACAAATATGATCAGTATTCGATACTGAGTACACTAATTTTTATTTATACTATTAAAAATTAGTGGTAAATTATGTACTTTAAAATTGATACCGTTTTGTGAAAACGTTTGTATTTGTCTCAGCGGTTTATTAGTTGGTCCCTTTACAAGCCGTAATTCTATTTCCGCGTGCTGACAAAGGCTGCGGTGTGATACCTATATTCAGAAAAAAACTTGGTTACTAAAACATTTTTTTTACAGGTAAGGTAACTGACACGAAACATGGCTACAGCAAAGAAAAATGTCGACAATATAGTGTCGATTATTTGAAATATGGTTTTGTTCCATCAGAGGCAGACAAACAATTGCCCATGTGCCTATTATGCAACAAAGTTTTGAGCAATGACTCTATGAAACCATCAAAGCTCGAAGATCATCTAAAAAGGTGTCATACTGATAAAATAGGTAAAGATTTAAAATATTTTCAAACATTGAAAGAAAAATATGGAAAGAGACCCACCATGCACAGTATGTTCGCTTCAACATCTCAAAGTAACGATGATGGTTTGCGGGCATCTTACAATATCTCATTACTTATAGCAAAATCTGGAAAACCGCACACTATCGGAGAACAATTAATTTTACCCGCTGTTGAAGAGGTTTTAAAAACTGTTTTGCACAAATCTCCATTTGACGTACTAAAAAGAATTCCATTAAGTAACAATACTGTACAAAGACGCATTGATGAAATGAGCTCTGATATCGAAAGCTTTTTGTGCAATCATCTGCAAAAAACTCATTTTTCTATACAACTGGACGAGTCAACGTTACCCAGTAATGAAGCATTACTATTGGCATATGTCCGATTTATTGTTGAGGAAGAAATTCACGAAGAATTGCTATTTGCCAGAACTTTGGAGACTGACACTAAAGGCGAATCAATATTTAATGTCCTGAGTAATTTTTTTACGGAAAAATCGATCCCATTTACAAACATTATTTCAGTGGCAACAGACGGAGCTCCTGCAATGGTCGGGCGATATCGTGGGTTTATAAGTCATCTCAAAAGAATTATACCAGGACTTACAGCTATTCATTGCGTAATCCACCGACAACATCTTGTGGCAAAACATTTAAGTGACAGGTTGAACCAATCTCTTCATTTTGTAATAAAAGCTGTCAACAAAATCAGAAGCAATGCATTGAATACACGTTTATTTGCTCAATTGTGCGACGAAAATGATGAAGACTTCCAACGACTGCTCTTACATACTGAAGTACGCTGGTTGTCGAAAGGTGCATGCTTAACGAGATTTTACTCTGTTTTCGATTCCATATTAGAGTTCTTAGAAAGTAGAGATCCAGATTTAAAAGAAAACTTGATCAAATTCAAAGCAGACATTGCGTATTTGACAGATTTGTTTAAAAAATTTAATGATATTAACTTGCAGTTACAAGGGGACAGCCTGAATTTAATAAAAACAAAGGGGATAATTTCGGCTTTTCTTGGGAAATTGAAATTTATGAAGCAAAACATTAGTCGGCGCGAATTCTCTCAATTTCCAAACTTGTCGCAGGTAGAATGTATTGATGAGGATATCCATACCTACAGTCAACATTTAAGTGCCCTGCATGATGACTTCAAAACCAGGTTTGAAGATATACTGACGATGGATATACCACCATGGATAATAAATCCATTTGATGAAACGGAAGTGGCCAATGTTGTATTACAAGAGGAGCTGCTCGAGCTAAGCACTAATGAGGAGCTGAAGGTGAAATTTAGAAAAGGCTACCCAACATTTTGGCTGCAAGCAGAAATACCCGAAAAATATCCTGGACTGTGGGAAATCGCAAGGAAATTTTTAATAGCTTTTCCCTCGTCATATCTTGTCGAAAGGAGTTTTAGTGCCGTTACAAACCTCTTAACAAAAAAAAGGAGCAAATTAAACATCACAGAGCGGGGGGATTTGCGGTTATTGCTCACAAAAATAAAGCCAAACATTGATCGTTTGCTGACACTCCATCAGATACATCCTTCCCATTAATTAAAATTATGACCTGAACCTATATTACCTTAATATTTTTTTCTTGTAATTCTATTCTTTTAATAAATAAAGTGATATAAAATGTACCATTTTTCGTTTTTATTTTACATATCGAAATATAGGGACAGAACTCAGAAGTGACACAATTTTTATTTTTTGGCGACTTTAAGAATGTGGTAGAAATGTAGCAGCAGGGGGTCCACCGAAACCAGTAAAATTTTGAAAGTGGTCCACGAGAAAAATAAGTTTGGGAACTACTGATCTAAAGTGTAAGTTCAAGTATCTTTCTGACGGTCACGATAGGCAACTTAGATCCTTCAAAAAACTTTTCAAGTTTCTGTAGTCCGATCCCGGCGAAAGTGGTATCGGCGGACGCGGCTCGACGAGACGGATAAGAAAAGCTAAGAAAATGAAAAATCGTAGAAGAAAATTTGGAAAATATGAAGAAAAAACCGAAATTTTCAGACAAAAACCGAAAAATTCGCACGGGTATGGGTCGCTAACATGGAGTAATTACAAAGAGGAGATGCCGTTTGCAATGGCGCAGTGACGTGATCATTGGCGCCTCGCCGACACTGCAGTGGGCGGAGCTTGTCATTGCTCGTGCTCTATGAGTGGAGCCAAGGCCGAAACCAAGCACTCCGCACGTCTGCCTTCCGCCCCGTGTAGCCCATGGAGTAATTATAAAGAGGACTTGCCTTAATAAGCGTTTTGTAAGAAAGCGTTTGTGAGGCTACACGGGGCGGAAGGCAGACGTGCGGGGTGCTTGGTTTCGGCCGTGGCTCCAATCATAGAGCACGAGCAACGACAAGCTCCGCCCACTGCAGTGTCGGCGAGGCGCCAATGAGTACGTCACTGCGCCATTTCAAACGGCATCTCCCCTTTATAATTTCTCCATGGTGTAGCCTCACAAACGCTTTCTTACAAAACGCTTATTACGGCATCTCCTCTTTGTAATTACTCCATGGTCGCTAAGACACCTAATGCGCCTCAGAAGACTCGGGGTGACGGAATGAACAAGATAAATGCAAATTAAAAAGTGTCGGATGCTCCGAAGTACCGTAGTAGCTTTGCAGCAGGGGTCTACCAGAAAACTTGTATGGAGAAATCGACAAAGGCAAAAAATTTACTTTCTACTCCCCTATTTCGGTCCAGTTTTATGTCTAATTCATTTACCTTACAAGCCACACGGCTCTGGAATGCTCTACCCGATGACATCAAAGAGACCATTACTAAATTCGCTTTCAAAAGAAAAGTCAAAATTCACCTCACTAGCATAATATCACCCTAAATCGTCATCTTTTTCCGTTTTCATCTCTTCTTTTATGTATATATATGTATAGTTATGAATACTGTATGCAAATCCATGTATGTTTATTTAGCAGTTAAGTGTTTTTTTTTTCTCATTGTATTTTTAAAATAATTCGCGCCGCACATAACTTTTCTGTTTTTCCTAATGGTTGACTGGGAGAGAATGCTTTTAGCATTAAGTCCGCCAATTGTAAACTTGTGGTACAATAAAGATTTATAAATAAATAAATAGACAGGGCCCGAAGCCCCTTATGCCGGTGAAGGCGGGCGGAGGCGCGGCGCGGGCCGCCAGCGAGGCGGGCACCGGGCCCGTCGGGGGGGACGGCGGGGGGGACCACGCGCCCGCCTTGCCGCAGCCGCTGCGGATCAAGTACAACGTCGGCAAGATTATAGGTCAGTGCTGTGACATATCAACGAGATTCTTTGATTCACCATACACGAGACCGGAAGCCTCGCATGCCCCGTGAAGGCTGGCGGCGTCGGCGGCGACGGCCGCACTAACACACCTCACACCCCGGACACTCCACGCAACAGCGGCGAGACCAATACCTATTGAGCACGCGCGTCAGTGTGTGTGTTACTCGCAGGGTTGGTTATTAACCGTATCTGCGTCATAGTTTTCTGTCGCGGCCGAGAAGCTAATTGTCATACATGCATTGTTTTGCTCTCGATTTTTACCCTAAATCTGTGAGGTGAGGTGCGGTATCTGTTTCGGGTGGGGGGGTGTGAGTGTTTGTTCTGTACTATTATTAATTAGTACACATTTAGTACTATTAATAATTCTGTGCCTTAGGTCATGTTCCTGGTGGTTTGGTTTCCCTGAAAAGGGACCAGTGCGGCCAAAGCAAGGACCATCACTTACAGCTTACAGCGTACCCTAGGCTTCGAAGCGTAAACTGGGGACGCAACTAGGAAAGCATGCTTGGACGAAGAAGAAGCTTTGGCTTATAGGGCAAGGCAGCTATAGTAGCAGTTCCTTATTCATGCACCCAATGAGCTTTTCAATATTATAATCCTTCATCACCATAGCAAAAGACATGACTTCACAAGTCAGTAAGTTGTACAACATAGAGGTTACTTTCATGTAATAATGTTAACAAACTCTGAATAAAATGTTCAATACTCTTGTTTTTATTACAAAAGGCCATAAATATATCTATAATCTAACACTCGAGAAATGTTTTGAAAATAGGGTGAATACATCAATAAACAAATGCTATCATTATCTTATCTGCTTGAAGTAATGTCAATAAAGTCTATAATGCCGGAAGCTTATCTTAACGTTAGAAACTCGTCACTATCCCTAGGTACCTATATAACGAATATAAAACAAGTATCGTATATATAACTCCTATATACAACAAATCTGCGTATGACTGTGGTATTACTAAAAGAAAATCTATTAACAGGTGACGGCAATTTCGCAGTTGTGCGAATTTGTAAAGACAAGACGACTGGCAAAGAATACGCGCTCAAAGTGATAGACAAGGCAAAATGCAAGGGCAAGGAGCATTACGTTGAAGCTGAGGTAAGACCAACTTTGTTTTTTACCAAATCTGTAAGTCCATCAACTCACAAAATCGACATTAACATGCAATAAAAAATCATTTTATGAAAAGTTGTGGTTATTTTAGTTTTAACAGTTGATATTTAGTGTAGAATATTGAATAACTAATACTCGAGATGATTTGTTTATTTAGAATATTGTTACTGTTTCCTTGCTATTTAACCGACTTCATTTCATTATGCGATTGTAACCGTTTTGTTCAATCCCGAAATTTGGAAACCAGTCTTCGAATCAAATGTAGACTAAACAAACATGTGTAGACTAAATTGCACGTCGTTAAACGAGCAGTGAAATCATAAGATTTACTAATGACTGTTTTGATTTGTCTGTTTAGACTATTCAAATGACCGGGATGACCGCTAGGTAACCTCTTTATGCAGTTATTTTTGTGAATACCCACAGGTTGTCAATCGAATATAGTGGCAACACACAAATTTAGTTACCTTTTTATTTGCTAAACGTGACGTGATGTCAATCAAACCCTTAAGAATTTTTTTTAAAACACTTAGCAAAATCAATGATGATTATGAAGAGTCTAATATTTTGGTTATAACAAGGAAAATTATGGCATCGGCTCAATTTCGTCGATGCAAATGTTTAAAATAATAGCCAGTTACACACACACACACACAGTTTTTAATTTCATACGAAGATCTATTCAAAAATAATTCTGTTTTGGCTATCATGTCACATCTCATTTTATCAATTAATTGCAGGTGAGAGTTATGCGAAAGTTGTGTCACCCTCGTATAGTGTCACTAATTGAAGAGCAAGATAGTCCCGAGTGGCTGTTCTTAATCATGGAGTTAGTAAGTGGTATGTATTCTGATTTTTTCCATATAGAGTAATGTAATAATCTCTGAAGAGTGTTCTAATACGCCAACAATTTGTTTTGATTACCAATTTAGTATGAATTAAATTAATTGGGGCCTAGCAGCCACGTTTTTAAATAAAAAAAATTATTTATTTATTTAGTTTTTGTCCCTTTTCTCCAAACCGTTGTTGTCTATGAATATTTAAAACATACTTGTGGCGGTAGAGCCGCTTTGTGCTATGTCGAGGAAAAGGTTATTTGGGTGATATTTCTATAGATCTCTTTAGTTTGTATGTTAAGGCGCTGTGCATCAGAGGAATACCGTAAAACGTCTATTTTTTCGTCGCGCAGTTAGTCTTATTTTCCATGGAATACTAGCATAAAAAAATGTGAAGTACAGTTCAAAGATGATTACATCAAAATATTTTCAAAACAGTATTTAAAACCTAGCAAAATAAAACAGCAAAAAAGCTATATTCAGAAAAAATTTCGTCGCGAATTACTTGATATTTTCAGCGACAACTACCAACTTTTTTGCGTCTATAAAAAGTATAACTTAATGAACAAGAGGGATACCTAAAAAAATTACAATATTTGGTTATAATTATTGAATTATTAAATTAAATCTGAAAAATAACAACCGAAATGGCAGACATGGGTTTTAACTGAGACTGGTGACAGGCCAACCGGTATTCAACCTTATTTCATTACGAGGTACGTACTATATCAAATATCGCGATATCAAATACCGAAAGGTTAAGGGATACAGCGCCTTAAAGTGCTCAATTCAAGTGCTCAACAGATCCAGAAAATAATGAAAGATACTTTGCTTATTGTTGTTATGTATGACCTTCAACTATGAAAATGACTTAAGAACAACAGTTTGATTCATGACAATTACACATGACAGGACATAAAAAAATAATTATTTCTTAAACATGCGCGGAAATATTGTCATTACTTTTGAATAAAGAACACGCGAAGTAACATATTTACGTAGACTGAAAATCAAATTCACTTCCCGGCGCGTTCTTTGAATTTGGAACGAAGAGTGCGCCGGCAATGTTGTATGAAACGGTGTGCTGTTTGAATTTAGAACTTTCATCTATCGTACACATTGCGTTCTCATAGCTGTATCTGAAAAACCAAAATCACTTCCCGGCGCGTTCTTTGAATTTGGAACGAAGAGCGCGCCGGCAATGTTGTATGAAACGATGTGCTGTTTGAATTTAGAACCCTTTTATCTATCGTACACATTGCGTTCTCGTGGCTGTATAGCCACAAATTCGTTTACCTTTCGGCACAAACTGTAAAATAAATTAAATTTATTATGTAAAAGCCCCTTTTTTTATTTCCTTGCATTTTTTTAAGAAAAGCATTATATATGCCTCGGCCGAAATGGGAATTGCCTGTCTCGTATCATTGAAGTCCTCGCCTGCGGCTCGGCCTTCAAACTCATGCTCGACCTGCAATTGACTATTTCGCTGCCTTTGCAATAATGTACTATTAATGAATGACTGCTTTTTTGCACAGAGATCCGCGTTCAACCAATATTACTCTTAATTGTTTCATTATTTGTTTTTTTTTTCATTTTAACAACCTTGAATTAATTCCATTTCCGCTTTCCTCATTACTAAAATGTATTTATTTTTAGGTGGCGACTTATTCGATAGCATTGCGGCAGCTTCCAAATTCTCTGAGCCACAAGCGCGTTTGCTAATTGGCCACCTAACATCAGCTATTGCATACCTCCACTCGCTTTCTATAGTGCATCGTGACATCAAACCTGAAAATCTCTTGGTAAGCCAATGACTAACTCTTGAATCATTGCAAGTTTCACACTTTAAATTAATGTTACTAATTGTGTTAGCTTTATTTTTAAATTATTTGTGTATAACATTTTTAAATTCAACTGTCTGTAAGAGCATGCAGATGCGCTGATTTTCTAGCGCAATATTTAATTAATTGAACTAAATTCATTCCACTTTTATGTTAAAATAAAATTTTTGTATAAATAAGAGGAGATATTGCGTCAGTGATGCGTCGACGTAAGTACTGTCGCTTTTACATGCCTTTTTTACTTGCTAACAACCAATAGATATGCCGTTTGACGAAATCGTCTTTTTTTGTGCTGCTTATGTAACGCGTCGCCGTGTGTCCCATCCACAAGTTGGAATATAATGACGTCTGCCGTAATGTTTTTTAAAAATCGGCAAGCTCCCAAACCGAAGTCTAGAACAAGAATTCGTTCCATTTTTTGTACTTTAGATGGTGCAAATATAAAGATTGAGATAAATATAATTTATCGTATGAATTTGGAGGCATTACAGTAGAATTCATTTAGAACTGTTACCAGATTTACTAGATTGATACATTACTGGCAGGAGATTGCGCTAAATAGGGAAAAGTAGTTTATAAATATAACTAACTACCAATTCCCTTCTACAAAAAAATGTTACATATCTAAATACAAAATAAATGGTATAAATATTGTTCAGGTGGAAGTTGGCGCAGACGGCAGCATCCTCGGGCTGAAGCTGGCTGATTTCGGCCTCGCCGTGGAGGTGTTCCGGCCTCTGCACGCGGTCTGTGGCACGCCCACTTACGTCGCGCCCGAGATATTGCTCGAAACTGGATACGGCTTGAAGGTAATGCTTGTTTACCCTTTCACGAATATTCACTACCTTTTTACAGACTATAGATAAAAGTAGTTTTATGGTAGCATTTTTTTAATACATGTTGTCTAACTTTTTTTTATTAAGACGGCTTATCTTTAAAAGGGTTCACGTCAGGCAGGCGTTAAACAAACTACATATATGTTAGATTTATGTTAAAAACAATAAAAAACAAACTGTCGAAAACTTTATACATAACTCTGGTAACTCGTATTATCCATAATTAGGATGATATAATATTGAGAGAATAACTCGCAATTCACTTTCGTTTGCATGTAATTTAAGAACGGGTTTTAGAGGTTTGTGTGTCATTTATTATGCAAACTTACCAGTTTCCCACGGCGGGTATTCTTGTGTAACATCATTTTGCCACGATCTTGACATCTGTGCTTAAATGTACGAACTTCATTTTATTGTTTAGATTTGTAACTAAGTAGAGCTTCTTATCAAAATTTTGTTTTGTTGGTTGAATCGGCGGCCACCTGTTTGTAATAGGTACAAAGAATATAAGGCTTGTGTTAAGCTTAGCGTGTTAGGCTTGTGTTAAGCGGGAGGACGTAATAATATGTTCTTAGCCAGAGACAATTGGGAGCAAATATGAAATTTCTTATTTTAATTTTTACTGCCAGATAGGCTTGAAATCCAAATTCAAATTTAACGAGTAATTTGTATTTTCAATTCACTCATCTAAGATGTGTGACAACCACATGCAGGGCTATTTTTAAAACCGTCATTTTATAAATTTCCAGATCGACGTTTGGGCGGCGGGCGTGATCCTGTACATCCTGCTGTGCGGGTTCCCGCCGTTCTCGTCGCCCGACGGCGACCAGGAGAAACTGTTCGACGCGATCCTGTCGGCGCGTCTGGAGTTCCCCGCTCCTCACTGGGAGCGCGTGTCCGCCGGGGCCATCGACCTCGTGGCCAACATGCTGCGGCCACAGCCTGAGCTGCGGTTCGCGGCCGAGGACGTGCTCGACCACGCTTGGATGGCGGTGAGTGTGCTGTGCTTGTAGCGGCCGGGGCCATCGACCTCGTGGCCAACATGCTGCGGCCACAGCCTGAGCTGCGGTTCGCGGCCGAGGACGTGCTCGACCACGCTTGGATGGCGGTGAGTGTGCTGTGCTTGTAGCGGCCGGGGCCATCGACCTCGTCGCCAACATGCTGCGACCACAGCCTGAGCTGAAGAATTATTAGAATTCGGTTTTGGCAGGGTTGGCGCCGAACTACTTAAGAAGTCCTTTGAAATGTTTATTACCTGGGTTTGCTATCTAATTCCTGTCCTCTATGAAATTTAAAGGCAAATAATTACCAAAATTAAAATAAAATAACAAATAACTTTTACAATATTTATTTGGAAACAGAAGCTGAAAGCTAACACAAAGTTAAAAAAAACTTGAATAAAAAAAGAATGAATTTATATTTAAAGTTAAGTACCTATTTAATGTTGAGGAAATAAATAAAATGAGAAAAGAAAATTAGGGGCGCAGGAGATGGAATGGCCAATATTTAGATCCCTTCTTTAAAGTTTTAAATTAAAAAATAAAATAAAAGGTTAATAAAATGTAGAAAGCGCAGGCACTGGCTGACCGATAATGCTGGCTTCGGCTGTGTGGTTACCTCAATCAAAGTAAAAATGTCTATCGCAGATTAAGACGGTAGTAAAAGCAGTGTCCTCTTGTTTCAATAAAAAAAATGTGGTATGCACTCCTGACACCTCGGGAAGCGGGTAGAACTCCCAGTGTTCAGCGGAGTGATTGCTGAGGGAAACTTCAGGTGTGCTTTTTAACCCTGAAGTAGGAATAACAAAATAACTTTAAAAGACTGCTTATGAAACAATGGTTTACTATAGGGCGGGGCTCTGTAAATTTCTAGGTTTTATTCCTGTTCAAATTTATTTATTTATTTATTTACTTTATTCATGTACACAATAAAAATGTAAAGGATTATACATAAGAGGAAAAGAAAGTACAAGGGAGCTGCTTATTTCTAAAGAAATTTCTTCCAGCAGACCCAAGAGAGGAAAAGACAAGAAAAGGGTAATTAGCGTGTACAAAAAAGAAAGGAAAAGTATACCTAATTACCTAGGTATAACTTTTATAAAATCCTTATAATGTAAACATACATACACAAATACTATTACAAATAATACATACTTAATAAACTTACATATAAAATACATACATAAATATCTACTGTGCTAAGGACAGATAATACTCTTTAACTAGTTTCTTAAATATTGAGATAGTTTTAGAGTCACGTATATCAGCTGGCAATGAATTCCACAATCTTACCACTTGGACTGAAAAGGAGCGAGTGTAGGAATCGGAATGATGGATGGGAATATTGAGGAGGGTTCTAAGGTTTTATATTGTTATAATGGAGTATGTTTATTCCTAAATTTAGGGCTGAATCTTGTTTGGTTGCAATTATAATAAAGAAAGTCATAATTCCAAATGGTAGGTTACCTGACAATGAAAAATCTACTTAATTTTGTAAAAAAATTGATTTTGTATGAAATATTTCAATTTGAATTTATATATTCTACGCTTATTTATGTGTACCAATGGTGAGAAATCATTTTAAGACCGAAATTAGATAAAATTTTAATAAAATGCACATGTGAATAAAATACACATTCTACCCACTTTGTAAATTATAAATTTGTCACAAAACCCCCAATTTAACCAGAAAGTTATTAGACCAAATGAAAGAATTAATCGATTATTTAGCTCAATAAGACTAAATTAAAATAAAATAAATTACCTTTTCAGAGTTCTTTAAGTACATCCAACAAAACACTTTTGTCTTATAACGCCATACGACAACCACGTCGGCGAAAATACTCGTTACGACGGTTGCACTATTAAACTCCAAACAAAAGTATTAAAATGCGATTTAAACCTTTAAATTATAAAAATAGCGAGCAAATATCGACCCGCTCCAAAAAATCATCTGATTTCGTCTGCCGGTGGCGGCAAGTGTGTTAGCTGTCAGTTCAGTCGTAGTGATGGGGACATCGGGAGTCTATCGACTTCGTGCCGAACCGTGTGAAAACAACAGGCATTTAGTATCGATTTTTGATTCGACAATTAAACCAACTCGCACGAATTCAATGAGTGATTAAAGAAATACGGAACAAGTAAGGAATGATTCGATTATCGTTTACCGGCTCGTGGAGTTATTCGCTGACCAGACCAGACCAGTCGAAATCAAAAATTACCACCCGCGTACATTACAAGAATACAGAATGTTGTTTTCACGATCGATATATCTCACGGAGGAGTCAATTCTCTTATTTTAAATAGGTACCTAGTGCACAATTGAATCGCAATTGGATCGCAATGACAACTTTGACGTTTCTGCTATTCCGTTACTCATTTACACTTTTCTACTATTATCAATAAAATACGCTCCAGTTGCAAATGAATAGAGATTCAAAACTGTTTAAGCAGAATACCACTATTGAACATATCTAAAAAAAAAATGCAACATAATTGAGTCGCGATTGAATATCAGTTGCGTGGTCTTTTAAAGTTTATTAGCGAAATTGACCCCTTACTTAACAATCGAGCAATTAGGCAGTTAATCGACTTAATATTTATGGCATAGTAAAAATAGCATTACACCTTACATAGGCAGTATTTAGCAATTATTGCCGCCGACTCTGTGTTGCGCCATGTGGAATAATTTAATGACGAACGATGGAGTATTCATAACAAATTAATCAAAACTTCAATATTTTGTGACGTAACATCTAATTAACATTACGCCACCTTTATTCGCAGTAGCCATTGCGACCCGACAAAATGTCGCTCGTCTGAATGAGCCTAATGCCAGTAATTTTATTCTAATAATTGAAATTTTGACAATTTCGTTGGACAGGACGACTACGATGAGAGCTGCGACTTCCGCTCCTGGTACGACGAGGACTCCTCATAGCGTCGAAGTGAACTCGCGCGCCCTCGCAGCGGTCGATGACCCCGCGTGCAACGACACATGCCTTCATCTAACACCAATACCAAAGCTAATTTAACGTAATCACAAGACTACTGCATTGTTCTAGTTGCAATTTCACTCTGGAGGTGGTAAAATTTGAAAAGCAGGTTAAATAAAAATTAATGAAATGAATCTACTAGGTCGGTTTTCATTTACGGATGTATTATTTATTGTGATTGTATCATAAATTTTCGCGTTTGTTAAAAAAAATTGTATTTACTATTGTCATGTAACTAAAATAATAATCATACGTAGCTTACATATTACTTAAGCGTTTTAAAGTTCCTCAAGTCTAAGGCACTAAATAATTAGAATAAATCATTATTGGTTTTAAAAATTCATGATGTATTCGGTGGTGTAACTGTGGCTTGGTGTTACAATATTTTTTTTACTCGACTCCAACTTCAACTGAAATTGCTACTAGGTAGGCTGGTTTCACAGTCCGGAAACCATGTGGTATTTTTGTATTTTGATACTGATTTTACGTGTCACACGAATTTTTACTTTCGATGCGTAGATCGCAGTGCTCCATTAGGCTAGAACTATTGTAGTTATACGGCTGTTCAGCTGTTTAGTATTATTCGCGTTTTTTCCCCCGATCGGCTGTCGGCCAGTAAGTACAATATTATAGTTTCTTCTATATTCTTCTCAAATACATATCTCACTGGCAATTTAGAACGATCTCTTTAAACACACATTTTCACCCTGTTTGTTGTCTCTTCAGTTAGATTAAAATAATTAGGTTTAAAGAAATTATAATATTTATAAACAAATGTTTTTATTTTATGATATTGTGTAATATACGAGTAATATATCTTATTTAATTTGAATGAATTAATATTTACAAGTGTAGAGCGCAAGCTTGAATTATTTTGTATCATAATGAAATGCTTATTTATAGGCACGTATTCATTGCTATTGCTTGTATGTAACCATATCACTGTGCGTTTCATCACGGCTTTGTCACACGTCACGCGTTCACGGCGACCAGTGATCGCTCTCTATAGCAATACGTAATTTTTGTTTATTATTTCTGATCAAATCAGTTAAAATGTTTACAGTTGTGTGTATGTACTTATTATAAGATGTAGTGACTGCTGGGTGCATATAAAAGTTGGTGCTTAGAGAACAATGAATAACATAATGTTTAATTGAAGAATTTAACAAAAAATAGGTGATTAGTATGTTATTATCTCCATTTATATTTAGTCACTACATCAAACATATGTTGAAATTAATTTCATAATATTTTAAATTCCAAGTCATACTCCACGGGGCGGTTTTAACTCATAGAATCATATGCACTAAACATCGTAAAGTGCCAAAGATGTTCATTAGATCATATCATTAATTCATATAAAGAAGATACTCTCGAATAATTCGGCTCCTTCATTATAGTTTAATGTAGTTTTAAAACACAACCCTGAGTGCTCAAATAAATTTTTATTGTTAAAATTTTCAAAAAAACGTTTTAGAAAGCTGAACAGAAATTTTTGAGAACAATATCTTAAGATTTTTTTTATTTCGACATTTGAGCGCTCTTTAGTAACATTTACATCTTCCATCCACATTTAATGCAACCATATATACTTAGACTGATTAACATTCCTTTTATATTTAAATGTTACAGCTTTTCAATATATGTAAGCCGATAACATTTAGATTTACAGACAATCATTGACCTAAGAAAATTCTTGTAGATCTTTTTGAACTAACATATTTTTATTGATCAAGAAGTGGTGTGTGTAACGCCAGCGGAATTTGCGTCCCAGAAATGAGAGTATTGCAAATAATTAGTCCAAATACCCTTAAAATTTGAAGGAATTAAGGCATACTACTGAAATTTTACTGGGCCCACCCTTACATCATGTTCTCTTATTGTACAAAGGTTGGCTGGAAGAGATTGCTTAGCAATAAGTCCGCCTTTGCTCCATATTGTTAACAATGTTATAATTTCAGTTTTGTGATTTCTCAGGTGTGGGCAATAAAGTTATATTGTATTGTATATTTTTTTCAAACTTCAGCTATGAACAGATTTCGAGATTCAAAACGTTACCGAAGCGGCAACTTGAATATCTCAATAACTATAAGGATGAACAAATGCCGCTATTGGTATACGTTTATAACTGTTCTGGATCTATCTTCTCATATACTTGGTACCAGGCTAAACGCCTTTTTTCAAAATCTTGCCGCTGGAGTAATTATGGACTAATTATTTGCAATACTCTCATTTCTCTGGGGCGCAACTTGCCGCTGGAGTTACACACACCAAGAAGTATGATGTTTTTGTATAATAAAAAGAACGACTTTTAAAATTGTTACAAAAATCTTCGAATATAGTGTGCTGCAATAAGGACATGATACATATAATAATAAGCAATAATTTAAATTTTATACATAGAATGTTGACTGGTTTGGTTTTTTTTGTTATGAAATTGTCGCCCCAAATGATTTTCTTTTTTAAAATGTATATTAACTGGTTTCAAATTGTTGCATGGCAAAATGAAAATGTTCATTGGTTTTGTACCTAATTTAGCTTTTCTACAAAAAGGCAGTAGTATAATAATGGCCACATAAGTTTTCATTTCCATTAGGCGATTGTTAGTCCCTGATGCAAACAGTGTATGCTGAACATTTTCATTGTACTAATCATGGAGCAATTACAAAGAGATGCCGTAATAAGCGTTTGTAAGAAAGTATTTGTGAGGCTACAGGCAGACGTGCGGGGTGCTTGGTTTCGGCCGTGGCTCCAACCATGGAGCACGACCAATGACAAGCTCCGCCCAATTTGGTGCCGGCGAGGCGCCAATGATCACATCACTGCGCTATTTCAAACGGCATCTCCTCTTTGTAATTGCTCCATGGTACCAATACACAACAGCATTATATTCAATCACACTGAACATCAAATTTTGTAATGCATTTAGATATGGTATGTGCATTTGAATAATAAAAGCATTAATAAATTTGTAAAAAACATTTAATTGATTGGTTTTATTTAATAGTTACGAAATGATTCAATAGAAATATCTATTTTAACACATATCCTGACAACAAAAATCCACTTGAACAGTTCATTGTTACTTCTGGGTGCGTTCTTTCTGGTAATATCTGAAAAATAAGAGATTTACTTCGTAAATTTAAATATTGAATCTTCGATGCTTAGATTAATAATTGGTATCCGCGGCGCTACGACTAGATACCGCGCTGTGAATAAAAATCAATTTCCAGAATGCGGCAACTTATTAGGACAGTGTGTGTAAAACAATGTGCAAAGGCGCACACTAGCGTCGATTAAGGGTGTTGCCAGTCGCCTTGACTGGTGCCCGATCAATGGGAAAATTATTAATTGCTGTGGTGTTGTTACGGATTATAAAATGTTGCTTGAAGCCGTTCCGCCTTCAAGCGCGCAGTTCATAAACTGTTTCTGCAGCAAGTCGCGGAGTCATAGTCATCCAATTTATATCCTATGTATTGTATGTATATATTTTATATACTTATTTTATGTATTATATGTAACCTTATGTTTTATTACTTTTCTTTTGTAAATTGATTTTATCATATTTATCTTTCTAGTGTGTTCATGATCTCGTCTTTATCGCATACTTTTCTTTCTCTGTTTGGTCCTATGGTTGACTGGTAGAGAATGCCACTTGGCATTAAGTCCATGGAGTAATTACAAAGAGGAGATGCCGTAATAATCGTTTTGTAAGAAAGCGTTTGTGAGGCTACACGGGGCGGAAGGCAGACGTGCGGAATGCTTGGTTTCGGCCGTGGCTCCAATCATGGAGCACGAACAATGACAAGCTCCGCCCACTTTTGTGTCGGCGAGGCGCCAATGATCACATCACTGCGCCATTTCAATCGGCATCTCCTCTTTGTAATTACTCCATGATTAAGTCCACCATTTGGAAAAAATTTGTATTGTGCAATAAAGCTTAAATAGATAAATAAATAAAATGAAGCTAAGAAAATCTTTTAAAATGAAATAAAAATAAAACTGGCCAAGTGTGAGTCGGCTCGCGTGGAGAGGGTTCTGTACGATTTTTAATTTTTCTCCATTTGGACCTCCTAAATAAATTTAAAATTATATCATAGGTTTTTCTGTAATTTATGATCGAAATTCTAGAATCGATAGTTTTGGAGCTAAGGTAGGGGGATCGTTAATTTTTGTCTACTTTATTCAATAATTCTATTAAAGAATCCTTAAATTGAAATAATAATTTGATTTTACACAGTACAGTATGTTTAATGTTACTTTTAATTTTCTATTTAGCTTGGAGCTAATTGAAAACTGACCCCTTTTTAGTTGTGACCGGTTTAAATACAATAAATAAATAGACATACTTATATTATCACATATGCGTGTGCTCTGGGGGCCACTCTCTCAGAATTCTTTGAAAACATGCTCAGGATTTAGTGAACATTCCCAAACAATTGTGAAAATTGGAACCAGATTTTGTGAAAATTAAATAAGCGAGTTATGGGATTTAAAGTTGGACCCTCAGTCCACACATAGAGGATTGAGGGTCAACTTGTACCGGATAAACTAAGGGCACTAAAGAAAAAGTATTTACGCCAAAATGTGAGATAATGCCAAACAAAAATTGTGGAAACAAGATGACATTGTATTATTTTCTATATCTCCATTCAAAATGGACCCTCACGTGGAAAGTTTATAACGCTAATAATAACAAAACCATTAACTTTTGGTTACTTTTTGAAATCCTATATTATAGTAATTAAATTGTGAAATTTTGTGAAAGCAATAACAAATCACGATATCACGTTGGTTAAAAATTATCACCTTGTTTAAATTCGGACCCTCAGACCTCCACTTTTTTGTTTTCGTTTTATTTCGCTTAACGTATAATACGACAACTAAGAAAAATACAAAATTATCTTCTTTTGTAGAAAAAAATGTGCTACATATTGATATTATTTGTTAATAAAAATAATTACGTTAAAACTACAAATTTTAATATATTCTGAAATTGACTATTAATGTATGTGAGTAGGGTGACAATACTTTCGTTTTTACCCACATTTATTTATTATACCAGTAATACACTGCAACATTGAGCACAGAGCGGTACTTCGCGCCATATTTTAAGGTTTTATTATTTTCATGAGTAAATTATACAATACTTACTGATGGTATGTAATACCAGTATCTTTCTTATTTCTTTTAGTATTATTCTTACACAGTTCGACTACTCAAACTGCAATTTTGCTTCTGCTTTTACCTTAAATTTTAAATTTATCTAGACGTCTAACTCACTATCGATTGTGGCATGACTGACACAGGTACACCACGAGTACTTTGAGGCGATTTTTCTAGTACACCGAAGGTATGTAGTCGAGCGCGCGAGACGAATTATTAATCTAAGCTTTAATGTTTGAAAATAGTACTTTACTGTCGAGATCAAAAATGGAGCTATTTTAAAGGGATTTAAAAAATTTAAAAGTATGGTTGCTTTTGTGGTTTGTACATTATGTTCTAAAGAAATGTTAAAAATAGCGTTGTTCCCAAAAAAACTGGACCTGCCTTTTCATTCAAACCAACGAGTTGTGCAGAATGGAACTCTGAAGATATTTTATACAAAAGTCAGTCATAGTGATTAGTTGGTTGTGTAGAATAGAAATAAATGTACGTTTTTCCAAGCAAAGCAAACCACAGAGGCAGTCTGTGAACCCAAGCAGTGTTATATCTAATTTTTTTTATGGTTGGTTAAGTTTGGCTTCTGACCACAGTGTCCTGATGGAAAACTTCCAGTAAGAACCATACTATAAAAGACATGTACACTCTTATGTCAATTTCTTAAGCCAATATAATTAAATACTAACCTGATAGTTTCTCATCCAATTACTAGTAATTTTTAAAGCTGCTACATTACTGTAAGATCTTAATGTTAAATATAATTGTTGGAGAGGTTCAACAACTGGATAATATATCACAAAAGGTCTTCCAGGTTTTACAAAATGAACTAATTCCTTGAATATACTCTGAGGATCTTCTTTACAAGTCAGAACAAGGGAATCCACTTTGCCCTTCAATAAATCAGAAGCAGCAACATTGTCAAAATGCCATTTAGGTTTTTTTGGCTCTGTTTGTAAATTAAGAGAACCTGTAACATTTACACTATCACAATCACTTTGCTCGTTTTCAAGCTTAGGAACTTTATGTTTATGCCCCTGTTCGAATTCATTATCATTGGAAGCTTTCCTTTTCAATTTATTCTCGTCAATCTTTGTTTCTGATGAATCCACATGTACATCACAACCTTGGTGGAATTGTCTCAATACAGAATATACATTGACTGAAATACATCTGTTTAAATGCTCTTCACTAAAGTTCATAGCTAATAAACCTTGTTTCTGTGACATATTTCCAGGATGCATGTGTATCAATTTACCATTAGTTTTGTCTCCAATAGAACTTAATAAAGCTGCGGCCATTAACCCATTTGATCCAGAGTCATACAGCAAATGTACACCTTCAGAATGTATATTAGACACTGTTAATATCTGTGATAAAGTATCCATCCTAATACCCTGAATTTTGCCAGGGTCAAGTCTATACATAACTTCTGTTATTAACCTTAAGTTTGGTCTTACAACTTGAAGGTATTCAAAGTATTTCTTCTCCTTCTTTTTTAAATATTTCTCTTGAGAGAATTCCGTTTTACTGTGGAATGTGTAAGAATTAGTGATCAATGTCTCCACAATGTCCGATGCCTTCACTGCTTCGCTTTTTAGATCTTCAATTTCTGATGCAGTCAATTTCTGGGAACGACCATCATCAAATATATTTCTATTATCATTACCAGATATTTTCACATCAATTTCATCTTTCAAGTTAACAGCTGCATCTGTCAGTTCTAAATTATAATCTTTATTTCTTTTACCGCCTGAGGGGATCATTTTGAAGACCGAGAAATAGGGATATCCTTCAATGCCAGACAAGTTCACACTATCTCGGCCTAAGCTTATGCAGGTATTAGGTTTAGTAAACTTATGTAATTTTTTGTAATTCTGCTTCTGAATAATAATATAGTCACCAATATTAATAGTATCACTAGCCATTTTATTTAAGTTTAACTTTAATTGAATAAAATTGAATTTTATGTAAATGTTTTATAACCTCAAAGGGTTTTTTTTAATAATGGGTTTTACGGCCATGGATACAAGTCTTTATAGCCCTTCTTAATTTTTCTATCTTCTTTAGTCCTACAGTGGGGTTTCGTCAAGTCTAAAAGTCTAGTCGGTAGTCAAGTCTAGTCAGAAGAATCAGGCTAAGTGAAGTGGTAGAAAAACTGCACTTAGCGATTACTAGGAGCTTTTGGCAAAAAGCATGAAAATCACATAAATTAAACACTGTATCACTTCCCAACACTCACGCTTGGTATCGAACACTTTGCAAATAATAATGCATCATTATTAAGTCACTCGTCAGATGCGAAAATTGATTATTTGCGAGATAATATCGTTTTTGTAAATTCTAACCTCCAATTGTATAAAACTTTAAAGTAGGTATTGAAAACTTAACTTTTCCTTCGTCCACATGTCTAATACTTTTTTTAATGGCGTTAAGAGGCGTTGGCCCAAAATGAGACCGTTGCTGAAATTCGGTTTCGGTAGTTAAACAAATTTCGGTCAAACACTAAATATTCCGATAATGCGTGTTTATCGCTCATCGGAGGCCTAGAACCGCAAGTTCTAGACTACTTAGCTCTATGAATTTCACTTTGATTATTTTTAAGAAAGGGTATAACGAAAACATTGTCTAATATTGAATTAACATTAAATATCAAATTCATAGATCAATCGAATCATTTTCAAATGCAATCACCAATAATAAATGTTTAAACTGCAAATAAAATCTATTTTTACTTGGAATTCGTTATTCCGTTCCACAGGTGTTCCACGAATGATGTAAAATCATGGACACCCTAACACATCACGAGTTAGAAAGAGAGAGGTGGGTAACGAAATGCATTCAGGTCAAATTTTTTGACGCCAGCTTATTATAGCTATCCATCTTGATCTATATATCCATGGTTGCAATACTATCGATATGATGTTTGACAGCATTGATGTCAATCCCTAAACTTCAAGAATTAGGTTGTAAATTGTGAAAATTCCACAGACATATAAGACGTAAACAGACGGAAGGTATGCTATTACTTAGCGTAGCACAAACACACACATGCAAAACTATGCAGCCTGGGCTGTATCTAGTCTAGGGTAAGTTGTTTACGATAATGCTTCCCATGATTTCAAAGAATGTATGAATGTTGTGTGGAGTGCATGATCTGAGATTATTTACCGGTATTATATTCTATTATTTTTAGTGTTCACCGATCCAACAACGCAGATTACAAAATGGCGTCACGGCCAAAAATTGCCACGCGTAGCTTAATATCTATGTGTGAGTGAATGTTGCTACAGGTGTAAAAAAGAGATATCGCCATATAGATCCGAATACGTGAGAAAAGGATAACAACAATTACTTGCTACATAAGTATAACTATTAACTTATGTTCCGTCTGTGTACGTCTTATATGTCTGTGGAAAATTCACATCTAACCAAATTTGAATTCAAAAGTATCCTACTCATGTGATAAATCTACATGATACTCTCATGTATTAGTGCGGAAAAACTATCGAAACAATTATGAAATCATGGCTTTATACAACGATAAACTTTGGTGGTACTTATGTGTAAAATGTGAAATTATGTGGTTTTTATTTGTTACTTGATTTACATTTAGGCACTGCACATGAAACCATTATAATGCGCTTCTACACACTTTTTTAACACTTACGACTAGATACTTTGTTTATAATTTAAATATTTGTTTTTCACAAGAAATCCGTAAGGCCGCTATGGGACATTTTGGCGAGAGAGACACTACTTGAGTAATACTCTAATTGTTCAGAAGGAATGGAATGGTTTATTTACAAAATTGACACGTATTTATACAAAATTATTTACATGCAATCATTACAAGTGTAATTATTCGTTGGAATATGATAACCAATCATTAGTCAGTATTCCAGTCTATGTCCATATTTGGTGGCGCATTTTGACGTTGGGCCGCGCGAGGAGCGCGGGGCGAACAGAATACCGCGTGTCGTGCTTGGCCGTCCCAATAAAACTAGGTCGCGCAATCGCGCAGTCCTCCACCGATAGGTTCTCAGTAGGCCCTTCAGGCACAATAGTGTCGGCCCTTATGGCATGGAGCGTTTGCTACCGCTCGCTTGATCAAAGGCAAAGCCCATGGCCGAGGTTCGTTCCAACTGGGAGCCCCTTGTGCATTTGCCGAAAAGGCTGAGTGGTTAATAGCCCTCGCCTCAAACTGACAAATTTTAAAGCTCACAGGAGCTAAAATTGTAGGTCATGTGAAAAAAAAATAAAAAAATCGCGCAGTCCTTTTCGACGGCGGCGCTCGGCTCCTTTTCGGAACGGTGCAGACGTGCGCACAGCTTGCGGCGTGCGGCGAATTTCCACGTGTTGTACTTGTGAAGTGTAGTGTTCATCCACGAACTGATGAAGAGTGAAGACCGATGTGATGTGCTGCTTGAAGTGAAGTGTGCTGTGCTATTCTTGTTTCTCGACAACGACGTGTGATAAGCTCCGTACAGCACGTGCATGTTCAACCAATCTTCTATGACAACTCGCCGTTTCTTTGACAATGCGTCGCCATAAATAAAATGCTTACATGATGTGTGTGTTGTGTTTTCTTTCTTGGTATCCATAAAAGAGTTCTTCTTAGAGCTGGTACTTGTAACTGTTTCTAAAGGTTGTTCTGTCAAGGTATTTTCTGCATGCGATGGTATGGTAGTAGGTATGGTGTAGCCACAACATTATTGTGTATATGAAATGGTCTCGCTCTCTATCTCATTCTAAGATACGCATATTCTATATATTTCTCTTTCGCATTTCCCTTCTGTTGGATCTATAGTCTAAGCTTATAATGATCAGCCAACGTAGTCAAAAAAATTCTAAATCTATGATTGGATCCATAGTCTAAGGTTAGAGCCACGGCCGAAACCAAGCACACTGCACGTCTACTTTCCGCCCCGTATAGCCTCACAAATACTTTCTTACAAAAAGCTTATTACGGCATCTCCTCTTTGTAATTGCTCCGTGTGGACATCCTTATCACGTCACGAGTTAGAGAGCTGGTTAACGAAATTCATTCAGGGGCCCTATTCTCACGTCGTTACAGATAAGAAAAGAAATTAACAAATTTGAAAACTGTTTGTGTGTGTGTGTCATACATGTGTGCCCTGTCAAATAGTGCTGGCCGAGCAATGTCGACAGACATCACTATGATCGATTTTTTTAACGTTAGAACATTGCCATATTAAGTAAGCAGTACCTGGGCAACCGAGCTCCGCTCGGTAGTTATGGTATCCATCCATACTAATATTATAAATGCGAAAGTCTGTCTGTCTGTCTTTGTCTGGCTGGACGGATTTTGATGAAATTTGGTATGGCTTACATACATCACCTATGCGATTTGAAAACACAACGATAGCGCGTTGTACTTTTTCAGTAAATAGATTACCGCCATCTAGCGTTAATCGTTGTTAGTTGCATTCCTTAAGTACTTTCCACGTTTCAGTCCTATTTGAATTGGTAGGTACACTATTTACTCCGTGGATTGGTAAGTATTTCCTTTGGGTCAGTGGTAGAATTTATCATTCAATTTTTAACCGACTTCAAAAAAGAAGGAGGTTATCAATTCGTCGGAATCTTTTTTTTTATGTTTGTTACTCGATTTCTCAAAGACGCGTGAACCGATTTGAAATTCATTTTTTTGTCTGAAAGGTTGGACCGTCTAGTTGGTCCCATATTAGTTTCAACAGGTCCTGATGACGGAATCCTGAGAAAATGGTGATACTTGGATGACTTGTGATTTGAAACTATAATGTTTCTTAGGAAAATATTTTAATACGTTATAACCGAATTAATAATTCTTTCAAGCCATTTTAAAATAATATATGCGCGATTTATACTGATTAATACTTTTATACTCCAAAACAAAAAAAAACACAAAAAAAAAGAAAAACAAAACTTTCTTTAGTTGGGATTTGAACCTGGAACCACCAGAGTACAAAGCAGATGTCTTAACCACTGGGCTATCGAAGCAGACCCGCCGGTGCCGAAATTATTGTACTATAACTACAATTTCATGCGGAAAATCTTTTTGCTGGAAAATATGGGAAAAACGAATTTTCCCAGACATGGAACCTGGCTAGATTAATTGTTTGACTTTATGAGAACCTATGTTTAAAATTTCAAAGAAATCGTTAGAGCCGTTTTCGAAAACGCGAGACAAATATATATATAAATATACATACATACAAATATTGCTCGTTTAATAGTATAGGATATAGGATATTTTTTTTTGGGATAAATTAGAATAAATTACATAATAAACATGCTACTTTAGTATTTTTATTTTTAACGAGCACTCTGACTCGACTTCGAATAGGTTTACTTTATTATAACTTTGACACCAGTGGCCGATTCTCGCTCTACTGAAAACTGTATTGAAAGTGTTTACTACATATAGTTGAATTTATTTCGGAAAATCATTCTTCTCTGCCAACCATTGTAAGCCATTTTTTGCAAATATCTAAATTAGATAGAAATCTGAAAGGTAGGTATTTAATAGAAATTGTAATATTACAATTACGAGAGACGAATGAGAATACGAACACGGGGTTTTCAATAGAAATCCGCCATATTTTTTTGCGATATCTCAAGTTGACTTTATCTCCAAAGGCGTGAGAGTTTTTTTGAGAAATTCGAATCGAATTCAATTTATCTCAGAGACGCGAGAATCATTAACCCGCGTTCGTAGCGGACTTGTTTTCATAAAGCGGTTGGATTGCTGAATTTTAAATATATAGGTTCGTTTGAAACCAGTAGGTAGGTATTTATTCCTCCCTAGCGTTTGGGTGCAATACTATCGATATGATGTTTGACAGCATCGATATCAATCCCTAAACTTCAAGAATTAGGTTAAATATTGTGAAAATTCACGTATTTATTTTTACCCAAATTTGAATTCATAAGCATCTTACACAATCATGTGATTTAACTACATGATATTTCTCATATATTAGTGCGGAAAAACTATCGAAACAATTGTGACATCATGAATTTGGGTCTGATGTGTTGTTTCGAATGGCGTACGTGGGGCGCACTCTAAGTTTCCGGAATGAATATGAAAAAATACTATTAAAGGTACAAAATTAATTTATTGTTTTTCAAAATAATCTCCCTTGGCGTCTATGCACTTTTTCATTCGATGAAACCAGTAGTTTTGAAAACTTTTGTGCCACTCCTCTGTGGTGACCTCTGAAACGTGTTTTTCATACTCCTCGACAGCCTCTTCTGGTGATGAAAATCGTTGACCGCGTAATTGGTTCTTAATTTTTGGGAACAGAAAAAAGTCACAAGATTACAAGTCACCAGGTCGGGACTGTATGCAGGATAACTCATGAGTTCTACATTTTTCGCCTTCAAAAAGTCGTTTGTCTGTCTGGCCGTGTGAGAACTAGCATTGTCGTGGTGCAGGATGATACGGCGTTTACGGTTATTTTTACGGAGTTCGTCAATAACTTCCGGCAAACAAATGGTCGTGTACCAGTCACTATTCACTGTACGACGATTCTCTAAAGCAACAGTAGCCACGTGTCCAGTTTTATTAAAAAAAGAAGCAATCATCCGCTTAGATTCACTTTTCACGCGCGCCACTTTGGTTGGTTTCGGCTTATCTTGAAAGACCCATACGCTCGATTGCTGCTTTGTTTTGGGATCGTAGCAATAAATCCATGTTTCGTCACCTGTTACTATGTCCCACACCAAATTTGACGCACCTTCGTTGAATCTGGTAAGCATGGCACTGCACCAAGTGACGCGGTCCGTTTTTTGAGCCTCGGTCAAGTTGTGTGGGATCCACCGCGAGCACAGCTTTCTCACACCCAAATGTTTGTGTAGGATTAATTGTATTTGACTCATGCCTATTTCTAAGGATGCGCGAATTTCATGGTAGGTCACATGCCTGTCTGTTTCAATCATACGGCGCACAGCATTGATGTTTTTGTTGGTCACAGCGGTGGACGGCCGACCATCGCGAGATTCGTCACTGAGATTGATACGACCACGCTTGAATTCTGCAAACCAGCTATAAACAGTTGTCTTGCATGGTGCTTCATTGCCAAAAGCTGTTTCAAGCCGAGCGATGCTCTGTTGAGCTGTCAAATTACACTTAAAATCGTAGAAAATCATACTACGAAAATTTTCCCGAGTTAAATCCATGTTGATGCAGACACACAATTTTTTAAATGGCGCCACAAGGTAAAAACAAAAGACAGTCAGATGAAACAAACTGCATTCTACAGCCAAAGAGTTCTATTTTCAAATGTTGCAATAAATTTTTAAATATTGTTTATGTAAGTGGCCAGTTCCGGAAACTTACAGTGCGCCCTATGTATTTGCGACGAACGCTGTTGCGAAAAAGAAATCAAGTGGTACGCCCTTGCGAAAAGCAGTCGTATCGAAAATCGCTAAATCGAATGACGGACTCGCGAACACGTTGTCACGAAATACTTTTCTATAAGTAGTACGCTAGAATATGATTAACTAGCTGTTTCCCGCAGCTCCACCTGCGTCAAAAAGTAGCCTATGTTTGACCCCGGGTCTTAAACTATAAATATTCATTCCAAATCCGTTCAGCGGTTTGGCCGTGAAAAGGGAACAGACAGACTTTCCCATTTATAATATTAGTATGGATACCTATTGGTCATGTAGTTATTGTGATCTGTACAGCTATCATCTATGATTCCCGTTATGATAATACAAGTTCTAAGCACATTATAATCATGCAATCACAACAATTCCAAAAAAAATATGAATGTTCACTAAAATTTATTTGTTCTTTCTATGCGTCAACTTTTGCAAAACGACGCTCTAAATCGACCATTATTTTGCATTCCTATGTTCCTTCTTGAACTTGATTAGTTGATGTGCAAGTGCGTGACATACAACATAAATAATGAGTAACAATCGTTATTTCCGGCCATTAAGTTCCCTCTATGGGAAAAGTGTAATAATTAAAGATGGATTTATCATGCAGCAAAACAAAAATGTCAACAATGTGCATTATTGGTGCTGCAAAAGTAAAGCAACACTGTCCTGCAAAAGTACTACTGTAGTGTTCTGTATTGCATATTTGTTTTGTCTCGTACACACGGGTAGTGGGGAGAGGTGAGTTGCGCGCGAGCAGTGAGGGTGAGCGCACGCCGTCCCGATACTGGTGTGTGACCGAGCCAACAAGTAGTGTTAGTGATACGGAGAGTACTACATGTGGCGACGAGAACAAAGGTTAGTGAAATAATTAAATTATTTCATTGTATTAGATTTGAGTCGGAAAAAAATATAAAAAAAAGAGAGGTAGGGCGATGTGTGGTTGTGTTCATTATTAATTGGAAGGAATGAGATTTGTTTAATACTTATAGTTGTGTTAACCGAGTGGAAGATTCAGAAGCAGATGCGAGAATTCGTTAGCGTAAATAAATATAATGCTAAAAAATACAGGTGCATTTTATACTTTTACGTTACATGTCTATAGACATAGAAGTTTAACTAGAACTTTTTTAATGTTTTTAATCGTTTTTTATAAAAGTAATTAAAAATAAAATATTTGTGAGACTAAATTTATATTTATTTCACTAATATTACATAATTAAATCATATTAAATAAGTAAATATAAAAATAAATTTGTATTTTTACAATTAAAACAAAATAAGTTGGAGAAGTAAAAAATAACTTTTTCGACCAAAATAATAAATAATAATATAATCTTTTATTCAGATGACCAGGATCCATTTTTGTAAGTTGAGTAAACCTACGGGCCAACATATTACCCCGTATAGCCAACGCCCTGCGTTCTCGTTCAATATCAACATTATCCTTATGGTCTTCTGTGACAATATGCCCCAAGTATTTAATGCGATGCACTCTATTAAGAGGTATACCGTTTAACAAAATAGGCGGGATCTCAGGAGATTTCCCACCTAATCCAAAGTACATGACTGTATTCACTTTTCTTTGTATTATACTTTAGGCCATGCCTTAAGGCATACTGTTCACAAGTATACAACAAACTGCGGAGGGCACTAACTAATAAAATTAGACAAAAAGATATATGGTTTTAGTAGATATAAGATACCCCTAAATTACGTGTCTGATGTTACCATTTCATTGGTATTTATAAATTAATGCCTGGTTAAGTGTAATAAAACAACCTTGCTCGATATTATAATTCAATTTTATTTGAAACTCGCTGTTCTCTGGGCTGACTGTACCTTAGTCCGTGTAAATTAGCCAAAGACGATTCAGGGGGTTCTGAGTATATTCGTAATAAATAACTCAATTAATTCATACTCCATGCTGGTGTGAGGGTGTAAATGTAGAAGTGTATATAATAAAAATCGTTGGTGTGTGAAGGCAGTATGGGCCGACATGAAATTGTAAATCATACAAGTTGTGTGTGAAGGCAGTATGGGCCGACATGAAATTGTAAATCATACAAGTTGTGTGTGAAGGCAGTATGGGCCGACATGAAATTGTAAATCATACAAGTTGTGTGTGAGGGCAGTATGGGCCGACATGAAATTGTAAATCATACAAGTTGTGTGTGAAGGCAGTATGGGCCGACATGAAATTGTAAATCATATACAAGTTGTGTGTGAAGGCAGTATGGGCCGACATGAAGTTGTAAATCATACAAGTTGTGTGTGAAAGCAGTATGACATGAAATTGTAAATCATACAAGTTGCGTGTGAAGGCAGTATGGGCCGACATGATATTGTAAATCATACAAGTTGTGTGTGAAAGCAGTATGAGCTGACATGAAATTGTAAATCATACGAGTTGTGTTTAATTCATACGTGTAAATGTACTACCTATAAGTGTGTAGGGAAGTATGAGCAAATTGTGATCTTGACCATGAGATCTATTGGCGAAAGGTGGTTCCGTTAAACTTTACCCTAGGGTATCCATCCAGATTGACCCAGTATACCGCGTGGGCTACTTGCCCACTCGTTAAATGGATGATGTAGCTAATACCTACAAAAAGGAGTGTTTCTGAAATACTTAAAAAAAAAGCATAACTAAGTAGTTCATTTCTAATTTTTATATCATACTTACCCATGAAGAATGCTAAAACATGATAGAAAAACTGTGTATTGATCGCTTAGTAATAGTACATTTAAGCAGAGTGAGAACTAATAAGAAACATAATTGCGATCATCGAAGAAGGCTATCTTCAGGTGCACAACGTCATCACTCTATGACATAAAAATATCCTTTTAAATTTTAGTGCCGTAAACATTTAGCCTTTATTGGCCATTTGTTTGTCGGTAATAACTTTATTGCACAGAAAAATACATTACAGTAAATACAAAACTAAAAATAATTATTTACGACATCCAAGTTATGTACTTTTCCAAGCTGTACTACTAAACGATGTGAATACTTTTCGTATGGGGAATTTATCGTCAAACAAAATTGAATAAGTAAAATACAATTTAGTCGCGTCATAGCCGAATGCCACTCGAAGTCGTAATGTCGATGTTTAGCCTAATTTCCACTGAGAAACCTCTGATTAACCAGCTTTGCAACAAGTCCGTGTACATTTATTTAGCTATGTTTTTTAATACATAATGAAGTCGGTTAAAAATGGTGGTACGATTTTTTGATACCTATGAGTATAATAGGTTAATTGAACTTTGATTAGTATTTTGGTATACAAACAAGGCTACTTACTACCTATACCTAATAATGAACCGGCTGTCATTCAGTGGTCGTAAAGGAACCACGCCAGAGGCCGAAAGTCGGTTCCCAAAAAAAATCGGGTCTGATCGGATTGATCATAATTTAAAAAAATATATATGCATGAAAGTATAAAATTTCGTAGAAAACCGTTTTGGCCATTACCGCAACTGCTGTTCGCAACTTTTTGGGGTTTCTCAAAGTTTCGGTCACAAATTTATAGGTTTTTGATTACAATAAATTAATTAGGAAAATGTTTTTATTTTATTGCATGAAGAAAATACGAACAAAATATCAAGAAAATAATTAAATATTCAAACATTTTAGCTTGTAAATTAGTATAATTGGGATATAGCCAGATATATTAAAATGTACTTATACTATGTACTCGTCATCATCATCGTCATTTCGTGTGGGTTGCATTGTCAATCGACCATGTACTATGTACTTATACTTATGAATTAAGCTATTCTGAGACAAATGTGATTTTTAATAGGTACCACAAAAATAAGGTAGATAGGCCATGTGCCACTATGGACTTTACCTGAGTGCCATGCGAGTATTAATTTTAGACTCGCGAGATTTAACTCATATGAACATGTCCCTTCTACCTAATCTAATATCTGTGGAAGGTATAACATGCAATTTTATGAGTTTGATCATCGTTGTTGTTCTTTATTCCATGTTGAAAGCCTTCTTATGAAATAAAACTTGAGCTTATATAAATCACAATATGAGCGAGAATATTATTCCATAAGTATCATTGATAAGTGTTTCAAAGCCTATGAGAAACCAAATTATGTACACCTAATTAACAAAAAAAATTCTACTTCGGTAAGTATAATACAGAAACTAAATGGAATTTAATATAGGCAATTATTATGACTAACATGTCAAAATTACGAAGTTTTTAAGTGTTCATTAATCAAAACACAAATCATTATTTATAGGCTTAATGTTATTGAAAATGTTTATAAATTCAGCGCGATGAATGAAACTATGGTATTTAATGTTTAGGTAGATATATCTATATCTATATAGGTATTTGTTAAAAAATATACTTATTATCGTTTTCCATAGTACAAGTCTTAAACTTACTTTGAGGCTAATCTCTATTTGATTGTTATTTTATTTATGATCAAGGTTAGCCCTGTTATTGAATGTAATTGATTTTACAACTTTTGAAGTTCTTTGAATCTTTACCCGTTTCATTTTCATTCACTATAGAACATTGAGAAAGGATTTTTTCAGTTCGGTTTCGATGCTTTATGCTGTTGAATGGTTAGGGAGGGACAGTTCGTTAAGCCACCTATGCAAAGCGGGTTCGTTTGTAGTGGTTGCATAATTTACTACTTACTAAAGGGCATCGTCTTGTTTCGCGCTTTCTAATTAGTAGTGCTATTTCTGAAAGTGTGACTCACGCAAACTCAGCGAGTCGAATAATTTTTGTTTGATATTGAACGATTTTCATTCGATACTTATTTCATACATTTCAAGAATAGGGCTCTGTGTCTAGTTTACGCAGTTATCTAAATTACAAACACATAATTGCCCTCGTCTAAGTGCGTCTTGTCTAACTTAATTACAAATCTTTATACGATAGAGCAAGCTGAAAAACCAAAACATATAAAACGTTTGAGGTATATAAGTCACGTAGCCAGTCACGGCCTGCCTGAATACACTTTAAAATTGATTTTCTTTCCGTAGATTCGACTCCCGCTATTAATTCTATAGCGAAGCTTTGTCATTATTGTTTAGTAAATTCCGAGAGGCTGGTCAAAAAAAAAATTATGCCGACTCTTAGGTATCTTAGGAACACAATGAAAAAAAAGGGAAGGTTGTGCTTAGATTTTATTTCCTACGTTGTACTCTTTTATGTAAACTTGAATAATTTTTTTAATAAGCAGTTGAAGACTAAACATATTGTTTTATTAGCCCATAAACAAGTTTAGGAAGTTAATAAGTCTTCAGATTATTAACCTTTCCAAGTCTTGAATTGGTAACTATTCTTTTTTTTCTTCTAAAATCATATGTTTTATCCGTGATAATCAACAACTTTCGCTAAGGCACATATAATATGTTCTCTCGTGTTATATGCCTTTCTAGAGATAAGTATACTAAAAGATTGACATAACATACAAACAACTGACAGGTCAACAACTGAGGAGGAATGTTATCCATTTTCCATTTGGAAAAAGTAGAAGGAGAATGGATGGTTCAAACAGATTCAAAATGAAAATGAGAGTGTCAGCGATTAAATTAAAGTAATTAATTTTGAGATAAAGAGGTTAAAATAAATTTGATTAAGTAAAGTTAAATTGAATTACCTGTAGATTTATGTATTTGGACATAGCTGATTAATTAAAATAAATAATAACAAGGAAGGGATGTAGTGTTCTGTATTGCATATTTGTTTTGTCTCGTACACGCGGGTAGTGGGGAGAGGTGAGTTGCGCGCGAGCAGTAAGGGTGAGCGCACGCCGTCTCGATACTGGTGTGTGACCGAGCCAACAGGTAGTGTTAGTGATACGGAGAGTACTACAACTACAAGCAGTCATGTAGTCGGTGATGAACATGTTTTAATTAGAGAGATGAGTAGTCACTCTCATGCACCAGAACCAGGTGAGTTTTTGAAATTTAATTGATTGAAAGACGCACAACAGACAAAAATTACAAAACATATATATATAGGTATAACTGTCTGTTGCACTTAAATCGCTGAACGGATTTTGATGATATTTGGTATGAATATAGTTTAAAATATTAATTACTATTATTATTGTATTTTCTAGATCAAGTTGACGAACTGAAGTTAAGGAATGCCTGGAAAACTGCAGCAAGTCAAATGATCAAGAGAGTAAGAAACAAAAGTAAACCATAGGAACCTACAAGCTTAGGTGAAGTAGTGAATATACCAAATGAATATAAAGAAATAAATGGCACAAGATTTCTAGGTAAAAATGTTGCATTTGGGGATGACAGTGGGCGCTTATTATTATTTGCTACAGAAATAAACTTACGAAAGTTGAGTGAATCGCCAGTTTGGTTAGTGGATGGCACATTCCAAACCTGCCCTATAATATTTAAGCAAATATTTTCCGTTCATGGAATTGTTAGTTCTGGACAGTGTAAACGAATATTACCCCTAGTTTATGGATTTCTTCATAAAAAGACGGAAGAATGTTATTTATATTTTTTTCGCCAATTGAAAGAATACGCTTCTGAATTTAATATTTATTTAAACCTAAAACGAATAATGTCCGATTTTGAATTGCAGTCAGAATAGAATTTCCTACAACAGTATATTCCGGTTGCTTATTCCGTCTGGGGCAAAATATTTGGAGAAAGATTCAATCAAGTGGCCTTAGTAATAGATATAGCACTGACAGTGAATTCGGTCTAAACCTGATGTATTTAGACAGCTAAAAGAGAACGTTTTTCCAGAAGAAGCTTCTGCTATTACTCAATATTTTGAAGAATATTACGTTCTGGGCCAATTAAAAACTCGCAGCTCGAATGAATTCATTGTGATATCACGAATGCAACCGTTGTTCCCACCTAGTGTGTGGTCCGTTGAGAAAATCAACCATTTGCATCCGAGAACCCAAAATAGCGTGGAGGCATGGCACCGGCGATGGAATATACAATGGAAAATCGAAAACTTTGTTTGTACGCCTGTCTTCAAAAGCTCATTGATGAACAGAAAACCACAATGCACACAATTGAGAGAATTTTGGGTAACATTCCGCAGACTCCGCCACCAAAGAAAATTAAAATGAAAGAAAATGCTGTAGAAGCTATTTTAAAAAAGAAAAATACAATGAGCACTTTGGATTTTAAAAGAGCTTTAGCTCTAAATACTCACCTATACTGAGTTCGTTTAATATTCTAGACTTGTATTCATTTTTTTTCTTAGATAAATAGTTTTTTTTTGTGTTACATAATGAGTAACAGTATTACTTTTGGGAGTAATATATTTTTTTTATGAATTGTTATTTTTGTTACCTACAAAGATTTGTTTCCTTTATGTATTGAAGAAAATAGAACATACTTAATTAAAAAAGTTAAAAACTTTTTTTCATTTCCCATCCTTCCAAATACTAATAGAATCCATCGTAAGTTGCTGTGTCGCATTGAGGTCGTGAGCTTGATTCCCGTACGATAGATTTGAATAGGCATTCTTATCACAACAATGTATTTCGATACCGTGACTTTCGATCTAGCGTACAACATATAAAAAAGTATTTCGTGACAGTGTGTTCTCGTGACAGTGTGTTCGCGAGTCCGCCATTCGATTTAGCTATTTTCGATACGACGGCTTTTCGCAAGGGCGTACCACTTGATTTATTTTTATTCGACTACAGCGTTCGTCGCAAATACGCCATTCGAAACTACATATCAGACCCCATGGATTTATACAGTGACTAGCAGCCCGCCCCGACTTCTTCCGGGTTATACAAAGTATGTAGTAAGTTAAAGATAAACACTTCATTATCCATCTCTTTCAAAACCGGCTACATAGATCTTTCTGGCGCCGAGTAGTTCCTAATCCATACTTATCCATATTATAAATGCGAAAGTCTGTCTGTCTGTTACGCTTTCACGGCCAAACCGCTAAACGGATTTTGATGAAATTTGGTATGAATATAGTTGAAGACCCGGGGTCAAACATAGGCTACTTAAAGACGCAGGCGTAGCTGCAGGAAAAAGCTAGTAACCTATAAATAATGTACGAATGTATTTCCAAGGAAGATCGAAAGTATAGGCATATGCCCATAGAGCCATCAAGATCAATTTTTCAGGGGAATTAAATGTGATTTTTTTTTTAATTAATTGGCTGATCCTTAAAATCTGATATCTTTTCGAATAAAAAGAAACCTTATTCTTACACCAGAAAAATAATCAAGGTATCAATAATTTTCATTAGTTCCCTCTACGTGGTAAAAGGAGTGTATAGTGTACGTAAAATTAAACTCTTGAAATACTAATCTATAATATACTACAAAAATTCTTAGCATTCTCCCAGTTTCGTCCTCAGCTCCCGCTTCCATGACGCTTTCTCTTCTTGGTGTTTCTTATTTTGATAAGGATTAATACGAAGGTAGAAATAAAGAACCTTTTCTAACGGCGGCAATTAAATTAATTTTTTTTAAAATAAAAAACTACTTATTGTGACTTAAATATAATAGTCAGACATATGCTGTCGCGATATTTTTTGTAGATAATGATGTGTTCTGCAAAGTTGTAGTACATTATTTTGTTCTATCATCAATAGTTTTCGCAGCGCACTCGATGTAAGCAATTTTTAGGTCTTTTTTTTGCACCTTGGGTTACATTATTGCAGTTTTTTTTAGGATCCCTAATGTTTTTGAAAATAAAATATAGCCTATGTTCACCGGGAATAATGTAGCTTTCCAACGGTGAAAGAATTTTTTAAATCGGTCTAGTATTTTCGGAGCCTATTCAATTCAAACAAACAAACAATCAAATCTTTCCTCTTTATAATATTAGTATAGAAGTATAGATAAACTTTGGTGGTACTTATGTGTAAAATGTGAAATTATGTGGGTTTTATTTGTTACTTGAGTTACATTTAGGCACTGCACATGAAACCATAATTATGCGCTTCTACTGAACACTTTTTAACACTTAAGACTAAATACTTTGTTTATAATTTAAATATTAGTTTTGACACTTGGCCTAGATATTTACTTACTTGGGGTGCAGGGCAGGGAACCTCCTCGAGTGCCCGGTCCTTTGAAAGCTTTGCGTTCTCATTTGATCCCACGGATCCGGTGAGAGGGCGGGCTGACAAGGGATTCGGGACGGTGCACCCTGGGTGACAGTTAATAACTCCCTGGTAGTCGGGGTCTTGTTGACTGTCGGCCAATTTCTGCCAACAGCCCACTCCACCGCCGTCTATGATGAGACGGCGAATGGACGTGGGTCTGGGGGACGGGCGTGGTCCATTTATGGGCCACTGCCCGATTTGGGGGGGGGGGGCGGCGAAAGGCCATCTGAGGGGGGCGAAAGGCCATCTGAGGGGGGCGAAAGGCCATCTGAGGGGGCCGAAAGGCCATGGCTGGAGGGCGTCGTGGTAGAATGCTAACGCGACCCCATGGCGCCCTCAACAGCCGGTGCGGAAACGCCGGAGGGGTTTTAGTGGGTAGTCCGGGCACTCTGCCTGGGAGTCCCACACTCTGTGCGTAAATGCATTTCCCCTCCGTTAACAAAAAAAAAAAAGGTATTTACTTACTTCATTTTATTTTTTATTTCTTCTTTTGTAATTTATAATTATTGTGTTTAAAACTGTATATACTGTAATAACCTCATTGGAGTGAGAGAATGTCGTTTTCAAGAAAAGTACGAGGACTTCCTTAAGGCGCCCTCGAATGAGTTTGAGTGACGGACGTTTTTAAGGTTATTTTTTAAGAATACGGGGGAAAAATATTGTTACGAGCTCAGGGTTCGCAATTTGGAGAAAAACACCTGATGACTCTTAAAAACGTTTATTCCCACAAGGATGGTCGCCGACGTCACTTCACTTCACTTATCACTAACAATGTCCAAAACACTTGCTAATCACAGTCACTATAACTTGCCGAGGTCGCTTGTATCACTTGTTATTCGCTCCGGATATCGCTTCTTGATCGCACTTGTAGCTCAGTTAAATTAGAACTGCCCTCCTGAGGCACCTTCCGATATTTATATGGCCCGGGAAACCCGCTCCATAAGTTTCTAGAAAGATCACAACTACTCCGGAATAGAGAGAGAGGGATACTCTCTGTCTCGTTCCCTTAGTACATACTAGAAGTGCGAGAGCGAGACAAAGCAATATGTCAGAGCGAGATAATCGATGTACTAGATCGTTCGCGATATTATTCCCGTATGGAAACACGCGACGATTGTACGAGAATTTTCCGCGGACAGCGCTACTCAAACTTCCGCGGGCCGCATTTTATTTTTATTTATTTTTGATTTCGTAACACTGCCCCCTTCTTAGAGATGCTCGTCCCGAGCATCATCATTTCTTCCGTGATATTTCGCCAAGCGGTCGATGTGAACAATCTTCATTGCTCCTCTTGGTTGACGCTGTATCCGATACGTCACATCATTTAGCCGCGTTACCACCTTGTATGGGCCCTCCCACTTGGTTTGTAACTTTGGCGATTTCCCTTTCTGGCGAGTCGGGTTGTGAAGCCAGACTAGAGCGCCTTCCTCGAAGCCATTTGTATTCGACATTCTGTCGTATCTGGTCTTCATGTTCTGACTCGACTGCAACCCGTTTTCTCGAACTGCGGCGTGTATTTCTCGCATTCGGTCACGCAGATCAGAAACGTAGTCTTGAACACTTTGAGGTACATCTGGTGAGCCTCCTGTTAGGAGGTCCACTGGCAACCGCAGCTCACGACCGTAGTTGACATATGCCGGAGTTGCCTTTATGCTTTCATGTTCTGCTGTTCTGTACGCTAGCAGGAACAGTGAAATGTACTTGTCCCAGTCCCTTTGATGGCTTTCCACTATTTTTGCCAGATGTCTCTCGATCGTCTGATTAAACCGTTCGGCCATCCCGTCTGACTGAGGATGGTAAGCCGTGGTTCGGGTTTTGTTCATTCCCATAATCCTGCAAACTTCTTGAAAAACCTGTGACTCAAAATTCCTGCCTTGGTCGGAATGGATTTCCAAGGGCACGCCAAAGCGACAAATCACTTCTTCCACTATCTTGGTTGCAACTGTCGTAGCTTCTTGGTTTGGTATGGCGAACACTTCCGGCCACTTAGTGAAGTAGTCCATGACAACCATGAAATACTTGTTCCCTGAGTCAGTGACAGGAAATGGTCCAGCTACGTCGACTGCAATGCGTTCCCAAGGTGCACCGACGTTGTACAGTCGTAGATTCCCTCGGCTCCTGGTATGTGGCCCTTTTACGGCAGCACAAGTTGTACACTTGCGGCACCAGTCCTCCACATCCTCCAGACAATGGAGCCAGTAGAACCTTACGCGGATTTTCGTTAGCGTCCTCTTGACTCCCAAATGTCCACCGGACACGCCGTCGTGTACTTCCCGAAGAACATCACGTATTTTTGTTCTTGGAACCACAATTTGCAGTTGAAACTCTCTGCCGTTAGGTTTATCCCATTTCCGGTAGAGTATTCCGTTTTGTACAACGAGGCTATCCCATTGCGCCCAGTACGCCTTGGAAACAGTGCCTGTCGGTGCAACTTCACTCCACTTTGGCTTATCATTACTTTGTGCCTTCCACCTGATGATGTGCCGTAGGTCATCATCATTCTCTTGCTCCTTTCTCATCGCATCGTTCTCCCAGGTCTCTAATGGTTCTGTCCGAGTTAGCTTTACTGTCATTTCTTTTAACTCCTGCCTGATACAGTGCTTACAATCTTCTGGGCAGGGTCTGCGTGACAGCGCATCCGCGTTTCCATGGGCCTGTCCTCGACGGTGTTCGATAATGTAGTCATATTCCTGAAGTTGTTCAATCCATCGAGCAACTTGACCTTCTGGGTTCTTGAATTACAACAGCCATTTTAACGCTGCATGATCCGTGCGAAGTAAAAACTGCCTACCGATGAGGTATTTGCTGAAGTGTTGTAGCGTCTTCACTACTGCCAGTAGCTCCCTTCTTGTCACACAATAGTTCCTTTCCGGTTTAGACAGCGACTTACTGAAGTACGCTATAACAACTTCCCTGTCTTCCTGCTTTTGAGATAGTACCCCACCGATTGCGGTATTACTTGCATCCGTATCCACTATAAATTGACCTTCTGGTTGAGGGTATCCCAAGACTGGTGTTTCGCACAGATGTTTCTTCAGTTTTTCGAAGGCAATTTCGCAAGCTTCATCCCAACTAAATTGTCGTTTATCTTCAGTTAGTCGGTGTAATGGCTTTGCAATCTCCGAGAATCCTTTCACGAAACGTCTATAGTACGAGCAAAGGCCAAGGAATGCCCGTACTTCTGTCTTGTCCTTGGGGGTAGGCCACTTCTGAACGGCTTCCACTTTCTCCGGGTCAGTCAGGATTCCTTCACTGGTAATGACATGGCCTAGATAGCTCACTTCGTTCCTGAATAAGCGGCACTTTTTCGGATTCAATTTTAGGTTGGCTCCATGAATTTTCTCGAAGACTTGCTCCAAGTTCCGCAAGTGGTCCTCAAAGTCTCGGCCAACGATGATAACGTCATCCAAATATACTAGACAGGCTTCTCCTACCAATCCTGCTAGTACACATTCCATCAGTCGCTCGAAGGTAGCTGGCGCGTTACATAATCCGAATGGCATGACGTTGAACTGCCATAATCCCTTGCCTGTCGAGAATGCAGTCTTCTCCTTATCCTTCGGATGGATTTCCACTTGCCAGTACCCAGATTTTAAGTCCAATGTTGAAAATCATTTCGTGCCACTAAGGGTATCCAAGGTGTCATCAATCCGAGGCAGCGGGTAACTGTCCTTCTTGGTGATGTCATTAAGTCGTCTGTAGTCAACACAGAACCGCGTGCTTCCGTCCTTCTTCTTTACTAGCACGACTGGTGAACACCATGGACTTGCTGATGGTTCAATAATTTTATTCCTTTCCATATCCGCCAGCAGCTCTTTGACTTCTACTTCTTTGGCTATAGGGATTCTTCTCGCTCGCTGTCGGATGGGTCTCTCATTTCCGGTGTCAATCCTGTGTTGTACTAGCGACGTTCTTCCTAAGTCTCCTTCTTGGCTGGTGAAGATGTCGGAGTAGCGCAGTAGAAACTTCTTAGCTTTAATGCTCTGCGAGTACGTTAGATTGCTTTTGCAGTTACTTAGAAGCTCATTGACTGTAGAATCACTGGTACTCGTTGTATCTGAGCTTTGTGTTGTACTGCACTTTTTCAGCCAGACAACTTCCTCACATTTTCCAATGATGTCGCCTTTGTTTAAGGTCCTCTCTTGGTCGCCTAGATTAAGTACTCTTACTACTGCGGTGTTTCTTCCTTTCACGAGAGTCCTCGCGGTCATGAGTCCTCGAGCCGCAGGTTTATTAGCTATCTCCTCAATCAACACGCATCCGGTAGATTTCTTGTTCCTTGTTACTGGTAACTTTACTAGTACTTGGGCTTCTGCTTTCCCAGGTATGACCGTTTGCTTTAAACATGTCACTCTCCCGTTAATGCCTCCTAGGATGATGATCTCTTCTTCACCACTCTTGAATACACCACTAGCAACGTCTATTCTACAGTTGTACTCTTTCATGAAATCTAATCCCAATACACAATCGTCCATAATTTCAGCCACGATGACGTTGTGGGTATATGTGGTTTCTCCCATAGACATTTTTACAGACACTTCTCCCAGGACGGGTATTGGCTGGCCGGAGGCAGAAAGAAGCCGACAGTCCAGTTTCCTCATTCTTCTAAGAAAGATCACAACTACTCCGGAATAGAGAGAGAGGGATACTCTCTGTCTCGTTCCCTTAGTACATACTAGAAGTGCGAGAGCGAGACAAAGCAATATGTCAGAGCGAGATAATCGATGTACTAGATCGTTCGCGATATTATTCCCGTATGGAAACACGCGACGATTGTACGAGAATTTTCCGCGGACAGCGCTACTCAAACTTCCGCGGGCCGCATTTTATTTTTATTTATTTTTGATTTCGTAACAATATTCTTACGACGACTGTTAATTCGATTTTGGTTTGTACTGTGTGTCGACACGAAATGTGATAATAAAAAGACTTTTGAAACATATTACAGCATATTATTTCTAAATCATTATGAATTTATATTTATATATTTTTAGGGGGACACCTAAATAATTAAGGCGATTTTAGGGGTTTTGAAACCAACTTTAGGATAAATATTTTTGAGAGTTGGTAACACTGTGCCCCGTGGATGTCCATGATTTTACATCATTCTTGGAATACATGTGGATTAGTGTTGCCGAACTATCGATAGTTTACATCGAAAATCATGTACCCTATCTATACAATCGATAGCACAGAACAAGACAATACTATCGATACTGTCGATAGTATTGTAGTTCGTTATAACAAACTATTGATAGTATCGATACTGTTGATCTTACCTGTAACGATACTATCGGATCGATAGTATTACGATTATTTGGCTATCGATAAACTATCGATTAATCATCGATAGGCAACACTAATGTGGATATGGAATGGTAATGTGTGGACAAGTGGGTGTGGTAAATTTATAAATTAACATTTCGATAATATAAAATTTACACATTCATTTCCATCGATCTTTATTTTTTTTTTAAAATCTCTCGTGCAAAATTGCAACATATACCTATTATGCCAAACTCGGTGTGCCTAAGAAGTACATTAGACAAAACAAATATTGCGTAAAGAATAGTATTATCCTTTGTAACCATTGTATTATCTACATTTTAACATTTTGTAAACTAGGCTATTGCTTTCTTGGTACTTAGTGTTTTCAATAGTTTCATACATTTTGAGGTTAAAATTTACAAAAATAATAATATAACGCAAACAATTAAAAATTTCCACCAAATGTAGTTAGTGGTTGTAGTTTTTTAAGCAAGGCTTTTTACCTAGAATTATGAATCTGAATCACATCTATGATAAAATGGAATAGCTCCATGCTTTAACCTCTTTCCAGAAACTATATAGTCTGTAGGTTTAAAATGAAGACAGCATTTTTACAAAGGGCACATTGCAATGGTATTATTGACAACCATTATTCTTTGTCTGCTAAGCTTGATGGGAATCTGAAATAGATAAATACATTATTCATTTATTCAGAACAATATAAAAATATTATTTTTGTTATGTTCTGTAATGCTTTAAGTGAAGGACGTCCTTAAGGTTATGTTTAAGAATACAGGTGTAAAAATCAAAATGACTGGAAAAATGATGTTAACATTTTTGACCTTTCGTATGTTTTCAAGTCACTGGTTTAAGTAAATTGTTTTTAAGGCCAATATGACCCTATATGCCCTGGTATCAGTACTATTAAATTTACTCCCTGGCCATTATAATGGTATTTTTGTGAGGTCAGTCTTACTTGGGTAAAATCCAATTAGTATGGCATTAACTCCAACTGCAATGGATCATTTACTGGTTTTAAAGGGGTCAATCGACTCATTTGCCTTGGTATCTTCTTCGTTCAAACATGTCTCCTAGTTGCGTCTTCGGCATACGCTTCTAAACCTAGGGAATGAATAAATGAACTTTTATTGCTATAAACATGGTACACTGTTATTCATGGTCCTAGATTTGATGGTACTAGTTATTACAATGAAGCAACTGCCACCTGACCTTCGGGAACGAAAGGAATATGACTAAAGACATGTTAGTGGCCAACATTGTGAGATTTTTCAAGCTGCCTAAAGTCATCTGACACAGCCTAACGATGTTCAAGATGGCCCCAGTAAAAGAATGGTAGTATGTTTTAGCAAAATGAGTATTCTGTGATAATTACCCATACTATCTACTAGCCTATTGCTTTCTTGGTACTTAGTGTTTTCAATAGTTTCATACATTTTGAGGTTAGAATTTACAACAATGATAATTTAATGCAAACTATCTATATCTGAAGAGTTTGAGAAAGTATTCACCCTAGAACCTCAAGTACCAAACAATTTAAAATTTCTACCAAATGTGGTTGTAGTTTATAAACAAGGTTTTTTACCTAAAATTATGAATCTGGATCACATCTATAATAAAATGGAATAGCTCCAGGCTTTAACCTCTTTCCAGATACTAAATAGTCTGTAGGTTTAAAATGAAGACTACATATTTTAGCATTTTTACAAATGGCACGTTGCAATGGTATAATTGACAACCATTTTTCTCTGTCTGCCGAGTTTGATGGTAATCTGAAATAGATAAATACATAATTTTATAAAAATATAATTTTCTTACCATTTTAAACTGTCTAACTGTGAGACTGTAACGATAACATTAAAGGGCGAGTTGTGCTTGCACCTTTCATATTAATAACTACACTAATAAAAACAGTTTATGATCAAATTGTGAAAAAGATATATCAAAATGTGTATTTTTTTGTCTTCTGATTTCAATGGCGGTCTGATTGGAATGTCTTGTAAGAAATAAAATGTATAAATATTATGTTATTTAGATTAGAAAATGAGACGAAACCATGAAACCGTTGTTATCTTTAAAAGAAAATACTAACCACTGAATGATTAAATGCACCCTAGTTTATTCTAATTTGTAATGACAAAAATTGTACTTAAAAATACTTTCAAAACACTTATAAATATAACATCCTATAAGTAATTTGGTGGAAAGGTTCAAAAACATGATGAAGATTACCATGAATAAGATTACCTATAAAATACTGCAAAATAAATCAGTTTATTGAACGACTTAGTTTACAAAGTTAAGCACTTACTTGTGAAATATGATATTACATCCTGGATGCCACTCACTTTTGCAACCATGAACTATACACTGAACCACCATTTCTTTAAAATTATCACGATAAATTACAAAAATATTGCTTTTAGTTTTAGACGGTCTTAGAAGATAGGACTGCCCAAAGAACAATATTACTCCTAGCGGAGGGACTGCATGTGTGATACACGAAACGAAACGAAAAAATCCGCCATTACGGGCTGTAATACATTTGACATTGACATGTGTGTGAGACACTTCAAATCCAGGATTGCCAAAGCTAATTCAACCCAAATTTGGGGACAAAAATCCGCTGATTCCCCACAAATTCCCCTCAAAAGTTTTTTATAAAATGAAACTATAATCAATTATTTAAACTAATATTTATTGTTTATGTTTCATATTTTTTTCCATATATTAGTCGAAAGCATTTTGTTCGAAGGGTTAAACTTGACACTGCCGCCTAGTTTTTTAATTCCTTCCCTTGTAGCCATTAACGATACTACAGTATCTGTATTCAATCTATTGCGGTTTTCAGTTTTTAAATTTTTAAGGACACTAAATTTGCGCTCGACTGATGTATTTGAAAAAGGCAATATCAGCAATAATGAAATAACAATTTTTATGTTTGAGAACAGGTATTCTCCTGCAGCGTTTTTCATGCAAAACACTTTACCCCAGTAACATTCAGCATCAATGTTATCTCCATGAACTTCAAGCCTATTTTGATGAAAATCCAGCATAGCGTGAGCTTGCCACTCATCGTCCAATTTTTGTGCTGTCACAAATTTATAAAGCACTGGAAATCGCTTCAGTACAGGCACCAGTGATTTAATTTTAAAATGTTGAGCTTCTAATGGATTTAAAACAGATATAATAGAAAATAAAGGATCTCCGAAATCAAATCGCTTAATAATGCCCGACGTAAATTCCATATAAAATTCTTGGCATGTTTTATAGAAATCTGCAATAGCTGCACGAGGTACATTTTCATCTTTTTTCAAATCTTCCATACTTTCTCCAGCCTGTAATCCAATATATATTTCGTCTATACCTAGCAAGTGTGTTGAATTTCTGAAGTCAGCATTTAAAATATTAGCACAGGACTTGATGTAGCTCATTTTCATGAAATTAGCAGAAAGTGTTTTCAAAAGATTTTTTACTTCTGGTTTCAATTTGTAAAGAAGGGATGTTTCTGATTGAAACAAGGTGTTGAAGCTCGTTGCCAGTGAAAGTACATAAGACATGAATTCTAAATATACGACAGTGAATTGGTTGTTCATTGTAATGAGCATTTCTTCGGTAGTCTTCGATGGATCAGTGAACACTGTTTCTGTCAAGTAGGCTTTTAATGGAATATATTGCTCTAACACACGGTCTACACATGCTTTCAGGGACAGCCAGCGAGTCTGAGCTGGCGCGAGAATTTTGTGTATTTCCACTTGAAATAATTCCTGAAACTCTTTCAATTTCATTTGCCTTTTTGAACTTCTACTGAAGTGCGCTCCAACAGAACGCAAGAAATCTTTAACATTTCGGGGTAATTTGAGGCAAGCTTTTGATGATGATAAGTGTATCATGTGACAGGAGCATTTCACTAGAGCAATGTGAGGTAAATCGTTCTTAAGAAGAGCGAAAACGGAACTATGTTCCCCAACCATTACGTTTATGGTGTCTGAACTAAATCCAACCATGTTTTCTATGGGTATGTTTTTATTTAGAAGCATTTGTTTTAAACAGTCATACAGTCCCGCAGCAGTTCCTGATGACACTTCCACCATATCCAAAAACAAATGTTCTACCCGATTGGTGTTTTCATCATAGATTACAGCAGTAAAACAGCATTGTTTTAAAGAGCTCTGATCCGTCGTTTCATCCATAATTAATGAGAAGAAATTATTTCTGTACGTAATTTTTGATTTATATCTTCTAAAAATGTGTTTCCTAAAACATTCTTAAGTATAGCTGTTGCTTTGGTTCTGTGTAAATTTGTGTTCTTAGCTATAGCTGAATCTGAAAAAATATCTTTACAGAGCGGTCCCAAGGTATCCATGAATGATATTGGTATATTATTTTCAGCCAACGCTCCGGCTAGTTTTAATTCAGCTTTTCGAACATTTATGTATAAATCCGTCGCTGGTAAGTACATTGAAAGTTTGGGAACGTTCTTTATTTCTGATACTTTTTTCTTATGGCGTTCTGAATTCATATGTCGAATCAGGTCACTTTTATGCGCTAGGATCGACACCGAACAGAGTTTACAATTTGCTAAATCATTTCCATCTCTCATATTCGAATCTTTGCATAACCTTGCAGCTTGAGAAATTTGGTTCTTTAAGCCACAAATCATAACATTTATTCGAGCGTTTTATTTTTAGGATCTATGTACTATTTGACTCACTTGTCGTCAAATCTACTGAAGTCAAACTTGAACTTGGAGCGGCATTTCCTTCTGTACTAGAAGTTGACGCCTCCGATAACTCGAGCTCAGATTCTCTTTTACGTTTAAGCTAAAAAAAACTAGGTAAATTAACCGGATAAATAACAAAGTTTGTGCGCAGCAATATTAGGTTTAATTAACTTACCTTAGGATTATCTTCTTTATTTTTGTTTTGACCTTTTAATAACCATTTATCCATATTTGCACAAAATCGTATCGTTACTTTGCGACAGAAACAAACACAATTTTTTAAACTTGGATCTACTAATTAACTACGAACAACAACGAACGAAGCCAATGCATGCATTACATGTTCAATCATCCATTTATCAGTCACAAAACAAAACATTTAATAAACACTTTAATAAAGGAGAAAAAGGGAATCCCCTGATTATAGACAAGACAAGACAGACAACTGACAAACTAGGGATGTGCCATACATAGATATGTGCAATTACCGGTATTTTGATTTTTCGCCACGAGACCGTCATAAGTACTTGAGCCATACTTAATGATTCAAAAAAATGTTGTTATCGATAATAAACGATGAAATATTTTCCGATGAGAATATGATGTCAAAATTCCCCACATAATGCCAATTCCCAATAAATCCCCAACCAACTTGAGATTCCCCGCAGTTTGGGGAATTCCCCACAGATTGGCAACCCTGTTCAAATCTGACCCCCGTATTCTTAAGAGCCATTTTACATATTCGCGCGAATTTCTATGATTTTGGACTCCTTGATTTCTATTTTAGGTAACACGCAGAAATTATTTAATAACTGGGAAAAATGGATCAATCTTTAGTGTTGACGTTTAATGAAGCACATTTACTGAAACTTATTTCTTTAATTTTTAGTGCCCCATCTCCCACAACCATTTTACTGAGAAATTGCCGCAGGCTTAATTTCAAAGTCCTAATTCTATTAAAAATGCTTATATAATAAACATAAATAAATTACGTAATAATCGGTCATATATTTTTGTCGACGTTTAATGTAAAACATTCCTGAATTTCATTACCATTACTGAATAAAAAAATAAACAATTTGGCAATATTTAAAGATTTACGTTTGACTTTCATCGTGATTTATGACTTAGATTACAGTAAAAACAAAATAAAAATTATCCCAAAATAAACAATGTTCTTTGGAGAATTGATTTTTACAAGTATTTTTCAATATTAGCAATAAATTTTGTCATTATTATTTATTACAATATCATATAAATTGCGATGCACAAGCGGGAGCCGATTAGTCTGGCGCTAGCGCTTGTCTGGGCAGGACCTATGCCATTTTTTTAGCGTCCTGAATTTCGCGCGCTCGTATCGTAAAGTGTTGAGATATACTACGATTAAATACTTTTGATCCGCTTTGAGTTTTGTAACGTGAGGTAAGTTTTGAAGAAAATTGAAATAGTTTATTTTATTTGTTTGTATTATTATAACCATATTTTTTATTTGTTTTTTTTTAGCTATGGGTCGCAATGAAAATGTATACCGTTGTGTGAGAAAAAGGAAACCGATAATTCTGCAGCTTTTAAAAAGCAATAGAAGTGAGGTAAATTTATACAATGAAATGGTTACGGCTAATGACCGAAGTGCGGCTACTCTTAAGGTTTGCCGGCTAATCTTAAGTGTAGCCGAAATGCCGGCTAATCTTATCTGAAAGAAATGTTTTTACCATATGTTACTATTTTTTTAATATATTTTGTAGGCAACAAGCATACTGCCTGCCAGATGGTAAGAGGTCACAGGAGTTTAGAGACCTGCCACATCTGGAATGGCACGTGCGCTTTGCCAAACCTTAAATAGTTTAGTAGGGAACTAAGCATTCGGCCAACCTAATGGTGAGATTTCACAGTAGTTAATAGTCACCTGCAACACCTGGAATGTGACGTGCGCATTGCCGAACCTTGAACAATTTGGAAACAAACATGCATACGGACTGCCTGATATTAAGACATCATACTAGTCTATAGACTCCTGCAACAACTGGAATGTCATGTGCGCATTGCCAAGCATTGAACAATTTGAAAACAAACATGCATACGGACTGCCTGATAGTAAGACATCGTACTAGTCTATAGACACCTGCAACAACTGGAATGTCAAGTGCGCATTGCCAAGCATTGAACAATTTGGAAACAAACATGCATACGGACTGCCTGATAGTAAGACATCCTACTAGTCTATAGAGACCTGCAACAACTGGAATGTCATGTGCGCATTGCCGAGCATGGAACAATTTGGAAACAAACATGCATACGGACTGTTTGATAGTAAGACAGCGTACTAGTCTATAGACACCTGTAACACCTGGAATGTCACAACAACACTCCAGATGTTGCAGGTGTCTGTATACACTTTGACAATTTTTCGTCAGGAGGGCCGTTTGCGTATTCTCTACTTAATTCTATAATGCAATGCGCAAGTGACATTTCAGTGGAGTGTGTTTTAAATTGGGACTACTACGGAACCCTACATAGTACGTGGCCCGACACGCACTTGACCATTTTTTATGATTATTTTCATTTTAGGGCGAGAAATCCTCTGAACCGCCTAGAAGAGGGTTGCACTTTTAGAACTGACGCAGTGCCCGAAACAAGCCGTACAAGTAATAATTCGAATTCGGTAAAAGAAGTTGTACGTAATATTTTTTACAACTAGATTTAATACAAATTATTTAGTACATAGTTGTAAATCCATACTAATATTATAAATGGGAAAGTCTGTCTGTCTGTCTTTCTGTCTGTTACGCTTTCACGGCCAAACCGCTGAACGGATTTTGATGAGTTTTGGTATGAATAGAGTTTTAGACCCGGGGTCAAACATAGGCTACTTTTTGACGCAGGCGGAGCTGCGGGAAAAAGCGAGTTATTAATTATTTATTTATTTATTCTTATAGGAAGTTAAAACAGTTAATGCAAGTGTTGCAACAGATCTAGAAGACACAAACAAATCAACGGCTCTTTCAAACTCGAACGTAAATATTAGGTCCTTACATATGAAATTGGCGTTTTGTATGGGAGGAACAAAATTTCGAATATTTTTTAATTTAATATATTTATTTAATCAAAGTATGAACCATAGTTATCTATGCACTTTCGCCATCTCATAGGTAGTTCATCGATACCTTTACTAAAAAACCATTCGGAAGGGAATCAATAAAATCTTTGAAGGCGGTTTGGACTGCCCCATCGGAGTTGCATTTTTCCCTTGCAAGAAGTTATCCAAATTTCGAAAAAAATTATAATATTGTTGGAGAGTGGGTGTCTTGGATATTCCAACTAAAGCTCTTCTAATTTGGTAGCCGTCTGTTGTGCAGTGTGCGGTCTAGCTTTGTCGTGAAGCAGCAGTGGCGTAGAGCGATCGACCAGCCTCGGTTGTTTAGCAGCTAGCTTATCCATCATGATTTGCAATTGCTGACAATAGACGTCTGGCTAGATTTGAGAAAACTGTAATGAACGACACCGGCACTAGTCCACCAAACGCTTACAAATAACTTTTTTTTGGTCAACTTTCGCTTGGGGCAGGATTTGGCTGACTTGTCAGTGTCTAGCCATTGCGATGAGCGCTTCCGATTATCGTAGAGAATCCACTTTTCGTCACAGGTAATGATTCGATTAAGTAACCCTTCATTATTGTGCCGGTCAAGTAATTTAACGCAGCAGTCGACGCGCGTTTGCCGGTTTGCTTCACTCAATTCGTGAGGAACTTTTCGAGCTTTTTAATCTCCCCAATTTGCTTCAAGTGGATTAAAACGGTTTTATTACTAAAACCGCAGCCTGCAGCTAACTCGGACGTGGTTTGCGATGGATTCGCTTCCACAATAGCCTTAAATTTTTCATTGTCAACTTGGGTCCCCCGCCGTCCACGGGAATTGTTCTGCAGGTCGAAATTTCCAGAACGAAAACGTTGGAACCAAAAACGCACTGTGTTTTCTTTTGCGACACGACCGCCATACACATCATTAACCTTTCGAGCCGTTTCCGCAGCACTGGTGCCACGGTGGATCTCGTACTCGTAAATAACGCGATATTTCAAGTTTTCCATTTTGTAAACTGAGCGCCGCAAACAGAAAAAAAAAACAAATAAATAACGGTTTACGAAACATAAACATAAATTATAATACATGTGAAAATAGCTGTATAAATTTGAATTTGGAATTCCTAACCAAAGAGAAGAGAATTGTGATAAAAGTGGCCAGTACGATTACATATACAATTTCATATGTAAGGACCTAGAATTATTATATACTCGTGTACTTACTCGTAATTATATTTTTACTTTTTCCATTTTCCTGACGCGAATTCTATGTAATAATTATTTGGTTATCTTTGTTTTAGGATGGTTACATAGTGGATGGCAGAAGGATAATTGATTTTCAATTATTTTGGAGGCAGTTAATAAATATAAGCTTGCATAGCAAAAACTTTAATTGCAAATTAAACTTATTTAAAATTGTCAACGAGAAACAGATGGACCTCGTATCTACAATTGACATAAAGTGTGCAATGTGTGGCACTGAATTTGTTCTAAATACTTCGGACTTTAATAGTAATACTGCAGCTGTTCTGGATCTCAATGCAGGAGTGGTATCAGGTTCAATCATTACGGAATTGGACATTCAGACCTAAATAAAATCACTGCATCGATGTATTTGCCAAACTTGTGTTTTATTATTAATTGAAATGTTGAATCCGCCTCGCTCGGTCAAATAGGGAGAAAATTACTCCCTATTTGACCGAGCGAGGCGGATCAGGTCGAAGGTCATCTTTATCTGTCTCTGATAGTATTAATCCCGGAATGTACATGTTTAAATCAGTTGATTGGCGGCCAGCGGATCCCACCACTACCATTGAGTCGAACATAGCAAAAGCAACGAGCTTTACTTCACGTCGCTTCACTTGCGTACATTCCTTCCTTACGATCTCTTTGTCTTTGCCAATAATATTTTATTATTTTCTAAATAGTCTTTTTATTTGGGAGATACTGCAACCAGACCTACATACAACTTATACAGTCCGCTACAAATTGGTCCTTTAACCACTAAAGGCGCAAGGAGTCTCCTTTTGGAATGCAAGGAACATCTACGTCGGAATTGGAAAGACGCCATTTCGTTCGGACAAGCCGTGTGGTCAATTAGAGGTCGATCAAAGTCCACCTACGACAAAACTCCAGGATTTTTAGCATCCAGACCTCTTCGAAGACGGGAATAGCACGAAACAGTGAGTCCGTTCCAATCTGTCTTCCTTTCCTCTTAAATTTTCCCCTTTTGTATTTTCGAATAGCCTTAGCTTGGATATGACAAATACTTAGTTACTTAGTCCTATAGCACTATTCAAATATATTGCTTACATAAATCTTGCCTATTTACTATCGCAATTAAATTAAAAACAGATTTCAAATACATACAAAACATTCAGTTATTTTTTTTTGCTTAGATACCTATGCAATAAATTCATTCCATCTTATTTGCATCTACTCAGAAATAAATCATTCCAACGTAGCAATAACATCATCGCGTTATAGCTACTTACTTATAGTTATCTACTGCATCTATTATATTCCGGCCTACACCTGTTTATCATCGCGCTTCGAACAGGTTTCATTGCTAACTCAGCGCATGCATACCTACGTTGCATAACAACACAGCACAGTTAATTTATCTATATACTTATTCGCAGCGCGTGACCATGGCAGAAGCTAAAATTAAAGAACTAATTAAAAAACGTAGTACATTGAAAGGTAAATTCACGATATTTAGCAACTATTTAGCAGCGCCTAAAAGCTGTAAAATATTAAGTGCAGTGCAAACAACAGAGTTAAAGTGTCGCCTTGAAAAATTTGAGCCCTTATATGCCGATTATGACGCGTTACAGACGGAGTTGGAAGTATTAGTCGAGGATCCCAAACAATTATTAGAAGAGCGGGAGCAAATGGAGTGCCAATATTACGAGCTGATTGCTGTGGCTCGTACGCTGTTATCCGAGAACGAGGAGGCCCAGCTATCTCCTGGACACCGCGCTCGTTCAGGTTCCGTGTCGAGTTCCAACAGTGGACGGCAAATTCAGCATGATTTTGTGCGTTTGCCAAAAATCACCCTACCTAGCTTTGACGGTAACTATCAACACTGGCTCGAATTTAGAGATACCTATTTATCTTTAGTGCATGATAATTCCCGGATTAGTGACATAAATAAATTCCATTATTTACGTGCCGCCTTAACGGGCACTGCCTCATTGGTTATTCAAAGTTTAGAGTTTACTTCAAGTAATTACATGATAGCCTGGCAATTGTTAACAGAACGGTTCGACAACGAACGTTTACTAGTGAATAACCACATCAAAGCGTTGTTTGACTTGGAATGTCTTAAAAAAGAAACAACCAGTGGTCTCCGTAATATTGTTGATGTTACTAATAAAAATTTACGGGCTTTAGCCAACTTAGGTCAACCAACCGACCACTGGGACACTCTAATTATTTATTTAATTTCTTCTAAATTAGATTACAGAACTACACGCGATTGGGAGGAGTCAAAAGGTATTAAAAATGGATTACCTACCTTATCAGAGTTCCTTAAATTTTTAAACAATAAATCAGAATTACTAGAAACAATGGAAAACACAAAGTATAGCATCAATAGTAAGCAACAATCATTTACAAACAATTCTAAGAGTTTTATAGTAGCTTCAGGCAACAATAGTAATAATAATGACAATAATTCACATACAAAGGTCTTATGTTGTCCAATGTGTAAAAAATCACATTTTCCTTTTTCTTGTGAACTTTTCAGGGACCTTAACGTTGATGAGCGTCTTTCAAAGGTTTCTGGGTTCAAAGTATGTCATAATTGCTTACGACCCGGTCATGTCAGTAAGAAATGTACTTTGACACATTGCAAATATTGTAAATCAAAGCATAACACTTTATTACACAAGCATAACACAAATCAGTCAGCTGCCATAACTGAGGAAGCCGCCGTGGCCTTATCCACAAGTATTGAGCGAGCTTCATCATCACACCACAACAGTAATCGTTGTGTCTTACTTTCCACAGCGTTGGTGAAAGTACGAGGCGCAAACGGGGTCTTTCATACCGCCCGTCTTTTGCTTGACAATGCCAGCACCTCGAACTTCGCAACACGGGCGCTGTGCGACAAACTCGGCTTGGTAACACGTACCTGCGGCTCCACTGTGACCGGCATCAATGGTCAAGTATCTTTTAGTGCAGAGTCATGCAATCTTACAATCAAATCTTTATATAATAAATACAATACTAGTATACATTGTTACATTTTACCTCAAATTACGAATTCATTGCCTACTAGTCACATTAACTTAGACAGCATTTCATTACCCAAAGGCATACAACTGGCTGACCCGTCTTTTAACATGCCTTCTTGTATAGACGTCTTAGTCGGCGCAGAAGTATTTTGGGATGTCCTAACCATGAACGTCATTTCCTTAGGTAAGAATCTTCCGAAATTACATGAATCAAAATTCGGTTGGCTCATGTCAGGTACCTTAATACATAATAAATATATTAAAAATATGACGTCATCATGTCATTTTATTCAGAACGACGATGTACAATTAACTCGTTTTTGGGAATTGGATTCAGTGCCATCTATACATAATTTTTCACAAGAAGAACGTTGCTGTGAACAAAATTTTATACAAAATACTAGGCGGGCCGATGATGGTCATTTTGTTGTCACAATACCACTAAAAGAACCTCAGACTGTTTTAGGTGACTCTTATCATCTTGCCAAACGCCGACTTTTATCTTTGGAGCGTAGATTCGAGCGCGACCCTCAGTTCAAAGATAAGTATCATAGTTTCTTAAAAGAATACATAGACTTAGGCCACATGACCCAGAACCCATCCTTATTTCAACAGGGAATCAATTATTTTTTACCTCATCACGGCGTTATTCGTGAAGCTAGTACAACTACGAAACTAAGGGTAGTGTACGATGCTTCCGCCGTCACCAGTTCTGGCAAATCGTTCAATGACATCCAGATGGTAGGCCCAGTCGTACAGGACGATCTTTTTTCAATTTTGTTACGATACAGACAGCATAAATATGTCGTAGCGAGCGACATAGAGAAAATGTATCGATGTATTTTGGTCGAACCTAAACAACGTTCGCTACAACAAATACTTTTTAGATTTAACGCAAATGAGCCTATAAAATCTTATACATTAAATACGGTGACGTACGGTACGGCATCAGCACCGTACTTAGCCACTAAGTGTCTTGTCTCCCTTGCTGATCAATGCGCCTCTGCTTCAGCCAGAAGTGCCTTGACCAGAGATTGGTATGTTGATGATTGGTTGACTGGTGGGGACTCAATAGATTCGGTAATCGAACTATGTAATGAAGTTACCAGCGTTTTAAAGTCAGCTCATTTCAAACTTCAAAAATGGCAATCAAATAGTAAAGAAATTTTACAATCAATTAATTACAATCAATCTACCGGCAAAAGAGAAACAAAGAAAACTTTAAATTTAAATAGTTCTGAACCGAGCAAAACGCTTGGCTTGTATTGGGACACGGTCAACGATAATTTAGTGTTTTCTATCGATATTGGTACAAATAAAATTATTACAAAACGTCTAATTTTATCTTTAATAAGCCAAGTCTTCGATCCATTAGGTATTTTAGGGCCATGCATTATTCAGGCAAAATCAATAATGCAACAACTCTGGATTGACAAGTGCAGTTGGGATGAGGAAGTCTCACCCAACATTAAAACAAATTTTCTTTCATTTTTGGATTCCCTCCCCCACTTAAATAATTTACATGTTCCACGTTGGGTACTATGCGATAATGCTCTTACAATTGAGATACACACATTTACAGATGCTTCTGAACGTTTCTACGGGAGCTGCATGTATGTAAGATGCATTTGTGGTGACGGGTCAGTTAGTGTACGTCTACTTACATCAAAAAACAAAGTTGCACCGATTAAACCCACTACTATTCCAAGGTTGGAACTTTGCGGGGCCCTGGTAGGTACTAGACTCTGCAAGAAAGTACTAACTTCGCTTACAATAAATGTTACTCAATGTTACTATTGGACCGATTCAACTATAGTATTGGGTTGGCTTTCCACTCCTTTGAGTAAACTTAAGCCTTTTGTAAGAAATCGTATAGGTGAGATTCTTGACAGTACTGCTGGTCACAAGTGGAGTTACGTGCCGTCAAAACAAAACCCAGCGGACCTTGTGTCGCGGGGGGTGAGGGCTGACGCACTTGGCGCGTCAGAGCTCTGGTGGTCCGGTCCTACCTTTTTGCACAGTCAGCATATCACATTCCCGGAAATACCTAATAACCAAAATGACAATACACAGGAAATTATACACACATTACATATTAACACAAACTTAGATAAAAATACAAATAATTCATTACATAATTTAATACACAAAATATCTAATTACACAAAACTTAAAAGAACTATATCTTATGTACACAGATTTATAAATAATTGTAAAAATAAAGATAAAAAAATATTAAATAACCTATCAGTATCAGAACTTAAGTCATCGCATTTTTTTATAATAAGGTTTGTTCAGCAGGAAATGTTTCCTGATGAATACAGCACGCTCATCAACGGTGAATCCTTACACAAAAAGAACAGGCTCATATCTTTATCTCCTTTTATCGATGAAGACAAGGTCTTGCGCGTGGGCGGAAGGCTTCATAACTCATATTATTCTTATGATATAAAGCATCCGATAATTTTGGACTCAAAACATCATACCACTAAATCAATTTTTGAGTCAGAACACAAAAGGCTTATGCACGCACCCCCCCAGCTATTGTTAGCTTCGATAAGACAAGCTTATTGGCCTCTAGGCGGAAGAAACCTTGCTAAACACATAGTTCATATGTGCATTCGTTGCCATAGACTAAAAGCTAAACCTATTCAGCCCATAATGGGAAATTTGCCAAGCGATAGATTGCACTTAGAGTATCCATTTTTTAAAACCGGTTTAGACTATGCCGGGCCAGTGTTGATAGCTAATCAAAAAGGCAGAGGGTGTCGTTTACACAAATCTTATATTTGCATATTTGTATGCTTTTCAGTGAAGGCAGTTCACCTGGAACTGGTCACGGACCTTACAAAGGAGGCGTTCCTTGCAGCGCTTTATCGATTCATATCGCGGCGAGGAAAACCACAGACCATCTACTCTGACAATGGCACTTCATTTGTTGGGGCTTTTAATGAACTCTCAAATCTTTTAGGGAACTTAGAGTCTGAGATTGACATTGCAGAATCAGGTATAGATTTTAAACCAATTCCGCCTTATTCCCCTAACTTTGGAGGTCTTTGGGAGGCCTCGGTAAAGTCCGTAAAGCATCACTTGAGAAGAGTCTTAGGTCTAACGCATCTAACGTACGAGGAGATGTGTACTTGTTTGATCCAAATCGAGGCTATATTGAATTCGCGTCCCCTAACACCTCTTTCATCAGATCCATCAGACTTAACATGCCTTACCCCATCACATTTTCTGATTGGACGGCCACTGCTATCTGTGCCTCAGGCCCAGACATCTGAGAAGAACATAAATTGTCTTCAAAGGCACGAACGCATCGAAAAACTGAGGCAACATTTCTGGTCACGCTTTTCACATGAATATATATCTCTACTCCAGCAGAAGCAGAAGTGGCACCATTCCACAGGCGAGCTTACACTGGGACAGCTGGTTCTTGTCCAAGAAAAGGATCTTCCCCCGCTCCACTGGCTCTTGGGACGGATCACAAATCTTCACGTCGGCAGCGACGGTGTGGCACGCGTCGCTGACGTACTTACCAAGAAAGGGACACTCAGACGGGCATACACGCGTTTATGTCCTCTTCCAATAAATACTTGAAGAGCAAACTCTTCAACGGGCGGCAGTATGTACATGTTTAAATCAGTTGATTGGCGGCCAGCGGATCCCACCACTACCATTGAGTCGAACATAGCAAAAGCAACGAGCTTTACTTCACGTCGCTTCACTTGCGTACATTCCTTCCTTACGATCTCTTTGTCTTTGCCAATAATATTTTATTATTTTCTAAATAGTCTTTTTATTTGGGAGATACTGCAACCAGACCTACATACAACTTATACAGTCCGCTACACGGAACACAAACCCCAATTTTTTTATTACATTAACATTTTTGCGCCAGGTCTATGTTCGCGACGAACAACTAGTAATTAGTAATATTTACTTCGCTGTGTGTGACGACACTTTATTGTACCTATCACAAAAGCAAAATTTAAATGGATACATACCAATAAACTATATTTATTTAAAAATAATATCATTAAAAGTAATAACTTACCACGGCTCAAGATTTCTTGGTCCATCTCGAACGCGCGTTTTACTGTGTTTACGCTGCGTACGTGTGAGGACCTATGCACACATAAACAACAACGCCTCTAATACCTAAACTCGCGCGTAGTATTTTTGTGAAATGGCTCTTAACCATAACCTTAAGAACGTCCTTCACTCAAACTCATTCGAGGGCGCCTTAAGGAAGTCCTCGAACTTCCTTTGAAAACGACATTCTTAGTTGGTTGCTTGAGTAAACCCCAATGAGGTTATAATAACAATTTAAAACACAAAAATTCAAAATTACAAAAGAATAGAGTAAAAATAAAATGAAGTAAGTAAATACCTGGCAAAAACCCGTATTTTATCTACTTTATTTCATTTCAAGACCGCCTCAAGGTACCTCTCGACCAACCTTATATTTGACAGTTCGATACTCCCCTCCAATGAGAAATCATCTCAAGTCAAGGAATCTTGTGACAACTAATCATACCAATGAGGTGAAGTAAGGTTGAGTCGAGTTTGAGTGAAGGTTTATGAATACGGGTGTGAGTTTCCATTTATAAGCACTAGTTAACAACCCCAAAAATTGGAAAAACGATAGCAATATAAAATCGATAATTGTTTGAAGTAGCATTTTATTAAAAAAATTAAAAATAATTATGTACTTGTTTTTGGCTGTATTTCTGACTAGGCAAAATTTTTGAAGTGATGGTAATTCTTTGGGGAAAACATGGGTTAATATTACAGGTCAAATTTTCTGGGGTCAGCCAGCCTGGCGTAATGCAATGCGGGTTTCCATCTAATATGATGATGACACGTGACAGTGAGTAACCAACATACTTTCAGCACATTAGCATATCTTAGCGCTGTCCTGATGCGCCGGAACCTACTTAACTGGTCGCTTTATTTCGGAACCTAGTTTTTCAGAGTATTTTGATACGCATCCGATCGAGAAGGCACGACTTTTTCGAATTGAATCTATATACCTATCTAGTTTAAAATTACTTATAATAGACTTTCTTACGGTACGTACTTAAATATATTGTGTATGCTACTATGTTCTATGCGTGCAATAAATATTTTTACATACATAGATATGCCACTAAAAATTTATCTATAGTGAGTTTTTAAAAAGTCAACTTATCAATAAAACTTGTACGTAAATCAGTATGTACACGGTCATAGATTAAGGGCGAACGCTAAAACATGGGCGGATGCGGACGCGGGTGTACGCGTCGGACGTCCGCCGCGGGATACGAATCCGCGAGTGGGCACCCGTCGCGTGCGCCCGTCTCATTTAGCGCTGCTAGTATAATTTTGATGTCGAGCGTGTACAGTTGTGTCGAGTAGATTACCATGGATTATTTGCTTAATTATTATTTGGAAAAAAGACGTCAACGCAAACAACGTTGACTGCCTAACCCGTTCGTGACAAGCAGGCTACTCAGCGTAGAATTCGTAACCAAATCGAAGTTGAGGGACAATGAAAACGAATTTTACAAATATTTGAAATTAAGTACAAGGACATATGATGAATTATTTTCAAAATTAGAACCATACGTCTTGAAGGTGAAGAGTCAAAGACCCAAGTCCACGATATCACCAATGGAAAAGATATCGGTAGGTATGCTAAAAGTACTCTTGATTATGTAATATGAGTGCTTCAAAATTTTCGATTAAATGTCGACAAACTTCAAGCCATGCTTCTTGACGGGCATCTCTATCTTTATTTAATTCATTCGCCATGTCCCATAACACTGGCCGAAATTGCACCTCAATTATTACACGCTCTGTATCGATGTGCATGATTGTACCTAGCCTCCGACGCGGGTGACCGTGGCATCTAGCGGCGCTCGACTGATTTGTAGAAACAAACCCGCGAGCGGACGCCCGTCGCGTGCGTCCGCCCGCGCCGTGTGCCCGTCGCCCGCCGCGTGTGTAACAATCCGTCGCCCGCGTCCGCGCTCCGTCGCACGCGCCTGCGTTGCTCATACTCGTTTTCATTATACGAGTAGACACGCGAACGTGCGCCCGCGCGAGTTTTAGCATTCGCCCTAATAATTGGTGTCGCCAACTTCTATTATAATGCCTGTGTATTAATCTGCTTCGCTTATTGAATGGAATAAGTGGCGACAACACGTGAATGTTGTACACAATTATTAATTATTGATGCGAATGGTAAAGGATCGTGACTCATACCTGGGGGGTGCGATCCGCTGCCAGTGTCTCTCACGGGTAGGGTCAATTGTCATCTGAGTAGATTGAGCTTCGTTCCCTGTTGAGATAAATACAATTATGATTCAACTGAATCATTAAGCGTCTCAGGATCGGATCTGTGAGTATGTAAACCGCAATATTAATTCCAGTTACCGGTGCCGTTCTTTTAAGACGCACGGCAAGATGTTTCATTGTATACATAAGCTGGCCGCGATTGGTCCCGCGCGCTTGATTACTGCAGTCGCGATGACCAATCACTAATTCAAGCACCATTCCTATCTACTGCGTGTTCACATGCTAGCCAGTGAAACGCCGTCCAAGCTTATCAACTCCGGGGTCTAGGTAACAGTAATTCTGCCATGGACTTACGAAAATCATTATCATTCACCATAAGGTGACGTACTGAGAGCTAAACTTAATTAGCACTAACATCTCATGACCCCCGATAACTTGGTACGCCGGGAACCATCAGCTCCCGATGAACGTTGCCGACATAATTTCAGCATAACTGACCGAGCGAGCGAAGCGAGTGAGGTCTCTAAATCGAGTTGGGGCATTGTTTGTATGTATGTATGTTTATACCGCGATAACTGCCGAGCCGATGGTATGATTTTGTTAAAACTTTGAAGGCGTGTAGGAAATATCAATAGAATTTTCAAGTTCTTTGGGCATCAAAATCGGTTTAGTACTTTTGGAAATATTAATAAAAATGTCCGCGATTATAATAGTAAACGAAACCATAGCGCGTTTTAAATTTGAATAGCGCCATCTAGGTGTTACTAAGGGAATTAATTGTATTAGAAATGTTGAAATCGGTTCTAAGCAAGTGGTTGTAGATGATTTAAAAGCGAATACATTGAAAAACTCAATTATTTATTATTTTTAAATCCGTTTAGTAGTTTTTTAAATAACTATAATAAAAAATTCCTGGATTTCTCAATTCGAGTGAATGTTGACAGCATAACTCTCCAACACAACCTCTCGTTCTGGCATCAACATCCGGCCCACGTAGGGGGCGGGCAACGGGTACAATTAAGACTTACCCGGTTAACGAGGCTCTGAAAACAACAGCATTCCTAAGAAGAGTTGACGTCTGGCAAGCGGCCGGTAGTAAAATATTTGCCAAATTATAGGGCGCCGCTGCAAATTGTCTCTAGATATGGAGAAGACAGACAGTATAACTCCATCATGTCATAAGAAAGGTAGGACATTTTGTAAGGAGCAGTCCGTCTAGGGAAGTACCTCCACCCTACAGAAGACCGCAGCCAAATAACACTGTGATGCAGTGTTGTGGTCCTGCTGGTGAGTAGGGTCGCCAGGTTCCAGATGGGTCGCTGTGCTGATAGCGGATAGGTCGGCAACGCGCTCGTGACATCTCCGGTGTTGCAGGCGTTTATAGGCTACGGTAACCACTTACCATCAGGTGGGCCGTACGTCTGTTTGCCTACTAAGTTGTATAAAAAAAAATGTCTGAACCGATTTATTTCTTTTCTGTCTGAAAGGATATACTTACTTACTTTCAATGAGATTCCATAGAAATTCCTAATTTCGTAGAAACAAACAACTTTAATAAAATCGTACCTAAACTATTTTAATACAATTTTAGTAGCCTATGTTTAACCCCGGGTCTTCAACTATATCAAATTTCATTAAAATCCGTACAGTGGTCTGGCCGTGAAAGCGTAACAGAAAGACAGGCAGACTTTCGCATTTATAATATTAGTATGGATATTATAGTATTATAGTATGCATGGATAGTATACTATGGAGTATGGATGAATAATATATAAATAGGTAATTAATAACCCCTCTAACAACAGCAGCTAAAATAATTAAAAATAGTTTAATTTAATTATAAATACAAGACCAATTTATAAACGAAGAACAGGGCAACAGGCGGACGGACAAGACTCCTCCACTACAGCAGAGGCAGGGTCCTCTCAGGTGGCTGGTGGTCACGAGTCCGAGAGGCCGCAGTCGACTGTACTCTTTTTCATCTTGTTAGTTTAAGATCATATAGCTTGCTCACTGCCGCTCGGGAGCATGTACGGGCAAAGCACCTTACATTATGATTCGCTCAGCATTTACAAACATTCACCTCATTATAATAAAATTATATTCAGTTCGCAATCGGATAGCAAGAAAACCGCGCGTTCTCATCGCCCATCAATCATTTGTAATTAAGTGACAGATTTTTACCAATACAGATCAGTTTTATCCGTATAACCAGAGACTTTCATTTATCAGAACTTAACTTACGGTTCAAATCCGTACAGTGTAACAATTGCGAAAATATAAAAAGTCATTAATTCGTGGAAAGTCACTATGACTGCATGGCATAAGAAAGAACGATAATATAATCATCCAAATAAACTTAATTCAACATTTTTGATCTTTCATATTTCTAAATTCACTTTCTTGATCTTAAAATATATTTTTTTGTTTATGTTTTCTAAGGCTAATCGACCACCCCATATTACTACGAAATCAATTCACGGCCATTTTGGGGTCAGTCTTACTTGGGTAAAATCCATGTAGCTTGAACTCATTGGATTGACCATTGGGTCAATCAATAGTTTACACCCTGGTGTTAGAGAGGTTAATTGACTCTTTTTGCCTTGGTCTACTGATATTTATCTTCTTCGTCCAAGCGTATTTCCCAATCGCGTCCTGAGCTTACGCTTCGGAACGTAAGGTATGTTGTTAATCGTGTTCCTAGATTTTGCAGTACTGGTTATTCCCATAGACTGCCTTCTGACCTTCGGGATGAACAGAAAAATGGTCAGAGGTGGTTTAGTGGCTAGCACTGTTAGATTTTTGAGTATGCCTAAGGGCATCTAACACAGGATTACGATAAATCTCTCCCAGGTGTATGAAACTTTTGGGTTCAGAATATCTTAAATATGGCCCCAAAAATGATGGGAAGATTTATTTTTATTTTTGTGGCTAAACTTTATTGAGGGAAATTCGCGAGGTCTATGTTCGCGGCGAACAACTAGATCTATTAGACTGTGAATAAGATACAAACTATCCTAAGACACTTAATTGACAATCCTGTTCAGGTGTGATGGCAGCAATCTCTCACTCCACACATAATTAACTAATTTATTTAGCGGGCTCCACGAGCCGTCACCGCTTCGCGAATACTAACTGAAAACGTGCAAGAACGTGCTTCCGTACAGACCAAGAATGCTAGATTCTGATTGGTCGTTAGTTCCGTGTGGTTCACAACGGAACAGGGAACGGCAAACAGTGTTGCTATGTACAATATTTACATTTCGTGAAACGTCACGACAATTGGCCTAGCGCGCTCGACTAGATACCGTCGTCGGCGTACTAGACAAATGCGGCAACTAAAACTACGCAAATTCGGCGTACTTGCGGCATACCTGCGTCAGTCACGCCGCAATCGATAAGTGAGTTGGACGTCGAGATAAATTTAAAATTTTAGTTTAAAAACAAAAGCAAATTGCCAGTTTGCGTATTAAAACTAAGAATAATAGTACAAGAAATAACTCTTTCTCGTTTCGTCTTTGCACATTGTCTTGCACACACTACAATATAAAGTTGCCGCATTCTGGAAACTGATTTTTCTTCATAGCGCGGTATCTAATCGAGCGCGATCTAAAGTACACGGTATTTCACTTTGTAAAACTGTTATGTAGGTAGCTGGCAATAGGTATTAGTACAAAGTTTATTCGATACAGGGAGTGGGCGAAAATCGAAGAACCATACCTATCAGTAGGCGATGCGACTAGCAACCTATCACTATTTTGATTCCATTTCTTCTTTACGCCCACCAACATTCTAAATATGGCCTTTGGGTAGTTGGTACACCGTTGGGTATTGTTGCGGGATAATCGATTAATCGAATTTGGGTTTTTTTAAATAATCTAGGATATCAAAAGTATTGATATAATAAATTTAATAGATTTTTGACAATTAATCGAAAATAATCGATTATTAACTGCAATATCAAACAATTAGTCGATTATTGAAATGGGTCGATATAAATTATATCGATTTAATCAACATAGGTAATCGTTTATATCAATGGTTATTAATCGATTATGTATCTATAGTATTGATATAATCTAATCTGTAGTGTAGGGACACATTTAATTATAGAGTGTGAGTGATGCGCATGTGTGAGGTATGATAGATGACGTAAGGATAGTTAGCGGGGCTGCGTCCCTGCATAAGATATTCAGTCGCAAAATATAACACTTATTGGTCACACGCATCATTTTATTATATATCCCTACAAGAACCTAAATGTAGTATTGATATTTGAGAATTTATGAAAAATAATCGATTAATGGATTAACAATAATACCAAGCATTTCAGGCACCGGTACTATACAGATAAAAATATTGTACTTACAGAAATATATTATCGATAGTATCAATATCGATACTATCGATTATATTTTCAACTATCAAAGAATCGATTATTATTCTATGTGTAATCGATTTTCCGGCAACACTACTGTATGGAAAAGGCCATGATAATATGTATGTACTAGCTGTTTCCCGCAGCCCCGCCTGCGTTAAAAGGTAGCCTATGTTTGACTCCGAGTCTTGAACTATATCCGTTCCAAATTTCATGAAAATCAATGCAGCGGTTTAGTTGTGAAAGAGTAACAAACATCCATCCATACTTACAAACTTTCGCGTTTATAATATTAGTAGGATGTGTATGTCTATTTATTTATCTGTATTTAAACCCGGGTTACAACTAAAAAGAGGTCAGTAATCAATTAGCTCCAAGCTAAATAGAAAATTAAAGTAACGTTTAACATACTGTACTGTATAATAATCATTCAAATGAAAGTTTTTTGCAATTTTAGGATTCTATATTAGAATTATAAAATAAAGTAGACAAAAATTAACCATTTCCCCTACCTTATCTCCGAAACTATCAATTCCAGAATTTCGATGCATAAATTACAGGAAAACCTATGAGATAATTTTAAATTTGTTTAGGAGGTCCAAATGGAGAAAAATAAAAAATAGTACAGAACCCTCTCCACGCGAGCCGACTCACACTTAGCCACTTTTATTTTAATTTCATTTTAAAGGAATTTCTGAGCTGCTTTTTATAATACGTAACAAGACCACAGCAATTAATAATTTACCCATTGGTCGGGCACCAGTCAAGTAGCTGGCAACACCATAATCGACGCTAGTGTGCGTCTTTGCACATTGTTTTACACACACTTTCCTATTAAGTGGCCGCATTCTGGAAACTGATTTTTCTTCACAGCGCGGCTATCTAGTCGTAGCGCCGCGGAGACCAATTTTTAATCTATGTTAGAACATTTTTTTTTTCTATGATTTCCTTCATGGAGACGAGATCATTTAATATAGACGAGTTGACCAAGAAAAAATAATTTCTTAGCGCTTAAGTAGGTATCGACGCGACGCTACTGTATGCACTTTCGCCACGTTACATTTCAGTAACTCCAAGTCAAAGCCTACACCTGCAGCTGCTGAAAAAGTTTCCACAGACAAATACAGTTCCAAGGACGTAGTCAAAAAAATTCTAAATCTAGCAAGCACGATGTTACCACAGAGAACTTTTGATGGAGAATTATTATTCGTACCTAGTTTGGGGATGTTACTTTTTATTTTATCGTCGACGTGCTCACAAAGTTGTCAGTTGTCACGTTATGATGACAATTGCAAATAAGTATAATAATCATATCTCATTAATTTTATCAACCTTATTATCTTTTATTTATGTATGCACAGTCATCATGATTTTAAAAGTTTAATAATCCCGGTCAAGCGCGGGTTCCCATAAAGGTTCTGTAGAGCAGCTTTGACCACAGATTAGGAAATGCTCTTAAATTTTTGGATAATATAAATAAACATAGCTTGTGTGAAGACCTTTTAGGTTTTTTCAACCGACTTCCAGAATCCAAAAGAAAGTTTGTTACCGCATAACTTCATCATTACTGAACCGATTTCAAAAAATCTTTTTTTGTTCGAAAGGATATGCTTTCAATTAGGTCGCATAGAAATTTAATTAATTTCGGTGTAGAGGTTCAATTGAAAAACCGGCCAAGTGCGAGTCAGACTCGCGCAACGAGGGTTTCGTACAAACCTGTAAAAGTGCATCCATCAATCATGAATTTCAATTTAATACCTCTACGCGTTCACGAGGAAAGGGGTAGTTTAAAATTATTAAAAATATTTTTATTATATGATGTAACTAAAATTTTTCTATTATCGCAATTTTTCCTTTATCTGTGCTTTAAGACGTTGCTTCGTATCAAATTTCAAGATTCTGAGTTCAGGGGAAGTACCCTGTAGGTTTTAATTCCCTTGCGAGTGTCGAAAATTTGCGGCATAAACGGCTGTATCTTTTGATTGCATTGACTTAGAAGTTTGATTTTTTCACAGCTCCAAGGGACAGTAGACCTGAGTATTTGATATAAATTCTAGAACCCTAACCCCCTTATTCTCAAACGTTTGCTCAAGCTCGACTCAACCTTACTCTAACTCATTGGTATGATTAGTCGACACTAGCTTCCTTAAAGAGATTCCTCATTGGAGGTGAGTATTGAACTGTCAAATATAAGGTTGGTCGAAGGTACCTTGAGGCGTCCTCCAAATGAAATAAATTGGTTATAAATCAGTTTTTTGACACTTTTTGCCTAAGTATCTTCTTAAAGTAAGAACTTTTTTCATATGTTTACTCTATTCCATTGATTTTGTAATTCTTTGGCTTTGGATTGTTAATAAATCCTGTGTCGTTCCTCATTGGGGGTTGCTCAAGAAACCAACTAAGAATATCGTTTTCAAGGAAAGTTCGAGGTCTTTCTCGCGGCGCCCTCCAATTAGTTTGAGTGAAGAACGTTCTTAAGGTTATGTTTAAGAATACGGATGTAAAAATCAAAATGACTGGAAAAATGATGTTAACATTTTTCGTATGTTTTCAAGTCACTGGTTTAAGCATCGAGGGTTTAAGTTAAATTGTTTTAAAGCCCAATTGACCCTATATGCCTGGTATCAGTACTACCAAATTACTCCCTAGCCATTATAATGGTATTTTTGTGAGGTCAGTCTTACTTGGGTAAAATCCAATTAGTATGGCATTAACTCCAACTACAATGGATCTTTTACTGGTTTTAAAGAAGTCAATGGACTCTATTTGCCGTGGTATCCATCTTCGTTCAAACGTTAGTGTATAAACCTCTTGGGTCCAAGATGGCCCCAGTAAATGAATGGTGTGTTTTAGCAAAATGAGTACTCTGTGTTTAGCAAAATAATTACCCATACTATTATTATTATTTGCTTGTAGTGCAGATATATGAAGACATGACGACAACTAAACGATGTGAAATGAAAGACTATCAGTAAAAAGACTATACACTGCTACATAGAGTCTACAGCTGTAACAGCTGCTTGTCTGTATAATTAAATAAACAGATGTATAAAATATATATATTTATTTAACGATAATAAAAATAATTAAAAAAAATCGTTATTTACTATGCAAAATATACAAAAATATAACAAGAAATATAAATGTTCATTAGGTACTTACTTATTAATATTAAACAGCTATTTCTAACATCTTCTCAATGGAACAAACTTTTTCTCGAGGTTTACCTTTTGCTTTACCCTGCTCAATTTCATATTTGTTAATTTTCTCCCAACCCTCCCAGTCTACTATATGGTTATTTTTTGCTATTATTATCTTTTTTACTTCTTCAAATCCTCCCTTATGATTTAGATTGTTATCATTTTTTAAATCCTCCACCATTACTTTAGCAACTTGAAATGCATTACCCATTGTATTTAAAATAACCCCTACGGGCCCTGTACCAAGCCAGCCTGCAACATACATCTTAGCTATGTCGTTTGAGCTATTTTCTATTATACCATGTTTATTTGCTACAAGCCCATTTGAATCAAATATCAAATCATTGTCAACATTAATACTTTTATATCCTATACTTCTAAATGCTAAACTACATTCTAAAACTTCTGTTTCATTGGTAGCCACACATCTCTGGGCTTCTAGTGTCTCTCCTTGCAGTTCATTGCAGATAAACTCAATACCTTTTAATTCTCTATGGTCATTCACAATAAATTTTCGAGGACTTCTGAAAAATACAGGTTTGAAGAATTTTGTATAATCATTGTCATTTGCTGCTTGACTTTCTTTAAAAGACTTCAGCATAAGTTCTGTCAATCTTTTTCTTGGCCTCTGCAAATTACTCACAGCTTTTTCTACCCCAACAAAATCTTGCTCTCTCCAAATTGTTCTGCAATCTTTTAATTTTATCTGCTCTCGCAGCTCCTTAATTGTAAAAGCGACTTGTAAAGGTCCTCTTCTTCCAACTAAATATAGTTCTTTTACTTTGGATTCAGCTAATGTGTTCAAAGCATGTTCTGTGATATCTGTCTTCTTCAATTCGTCTATGGGAGAAAATAGTATTCTAGCAACATCTAGTGCCACATTTCCCTGTCCAAGAATTGCCGCTGTGTGCCCAGATAAATCAACCTAAAAATTCATACAGAAATATTATCATGCAATTACTATACAACCATAGTTGTGTTTTGCAATTGGAGGTGGACTAGAAGGAATAATAATGTAAATTCTATTTTAAATAATTTATTAAACAGAAATATAAATTGTCTCGTACATTCAACCATAGTTGTGATTTGCAATTGGAGGTGGACTAAAAAGGAATAATAATGTGAATTCTATTTTAAATAATTTATTAAATAGAAATATAAATTGTCTCCTTATTTCATTATTCCACCAGAATATGATGCTCTATAAATATATGCGTGACCCGCTGTCGGTCTCCATATACTATGTTCTACTATTGTTTTGTTCATACTACGTTCTACTGTTTCTATTTTAGTTTAGTTTCTAGTTTTTTGAAATGAATTGTTCCGTTTTTTTTTCTCATTCATGTGATGTGACATGGTCACCCTAACCAAAATATAAATATATAAAAAATCAAAATGTTGATTTTTTTCATATACCGGATGTATTTACAGTGTTGGTTTATTTATAAACACGTAGAGGAAATTTCTACTAAATGATAGTGTATTTTAAAATTCAATTACGTCACTATCTCAGTTCAGTATGGTCGATTATTTATTTGTAGACCGTCAGGATTGAACAGCTACAATCAAACCTTTGTATCTTTTTTATTTTAACAAGTACAGGTTTAAATTTTTTTGTAGGTTCCTAAAAAAAGTACTACACCCCTTTAGATATGGGCGCCGCGCCGACGACGCGCCGTCGTCGCCGTGGCTTTCGTTCGGCGCGTCGCCGCCGTGAAATACTTGCGGCGCGTCGTCATGGCGTGCGCATCTTGTCCGTTTTATAAAGTCTGATTATTTTTAAGATTTAATTTTATGCCATTACACTGATAATGAAACCTTAAGACTGATTATAGTAATTAGTTAAGTATATAAATAAATAAGCATTTATTTCCAAAACTTACAATTTTTAAATCATACAATAAAAAACACTGCTATAAATTTGGTTTAAAAGTAATGGCCCCTTTTTGGGTATAGGCCTCCTCCAATAACCTCCATGCTGCTCTATCTTTAGCTTTATCTTTCCAATTTTTTCCCGTCACCCTGACAATGTCGTCCACCCACCTCTCTCTAGGACGCCCTCTGTTTCTGCGGTTGTTCGGGCCTGTCCATGTAGTTAATCTCTTTGTCCATCTATCGAGGTGTGCCCGTGCCACATGTCCATAATGTAAGTTTTTGTTTTAAAATTTTAAGCATTAGATTTTCATAGTTAACGTTAAGTTTGTTGTTGATTAAGCCTTGAATTGAGTCAAATCTTCAGGTTACCTACTTTCATTAACTAGTAAGATTAGATTTTATTAATGTTATATTGTTAACAAATGCATAATGTTAGTTCAGTTTTAAAATTTTGAGTATGTTTTACGTTTCGTTTTGTGTCTAAGAACAAAGTTTATATTGTTACCTTTACTAATAATAATTAATAGACAAATAAAAGTGACAAGCTTTTTTATAAGAAATTTATGGTTCAAGGCCGCGCCGTCGAATCGCCGCCGCCGCCGAAGAAATTTTCAGGCTACGCCGCCGCCGCGAATTTGGCCATCGGCGCCCATATCTACACCCCTTCATGCGTTTTCAGGTGGCTCCTCAGTTCTGACGTCAGACGTTTTTATATATTTCACTACAAATTCCAAAATTACGGTTACATAATTATTTTATCACCACCTACGTTAAAAATAAGTATGTATATTTATTTACGTTGTGTAATGCATGCGTATATGTGCACCACATATATTTACATTGGTATATTTTTTGTATGTGCTGCAAAGGTACGTTATGCTTTTAAGTTTCATGTTTCACTTTTTCCAATTGTTAATTTGCGCCTACCTTTCTGTTTCATATCATGAAGTCCTACCTGTTGGTTGCCTGGAAGAAATTGCTCTAGCGATAAGGCCGCCTTTGTACCATAGATAATAATAATATTCATGTACTTTCTACAATTTGGTGCAATAAAGAGTTATTTATTTATTTATTTACGTTATAACATGCAAAGATGGTAGTTCCAGGGTTGTGGGAGGTGGTGGAGTGGCTATTTATTTGCGATGAGACATACCAGCACAAATCGTGTCTCAATTTATCTCTTCCCTAATGGTCCTGAATACCTTTTTCTGAGTATTAACCTTAGGGGTTCTAAGATACTTCTGTATACACATACTATAGTCCATCGCTTCATATTGATTATTTTAATTGGTTTGATGCTCTCTTGTCTGATCTGCGTTGTCAGTATGACCATACTATCCTTTTGGGTGACTTCAACACCTGTCTCATCAAGAATGACACCCGTTCCAGCACCCTTCTTTCAATCCTTCAGTCTCTTGATCTTCATGTCCTTCCTCTCGGCCCTACTCATTTCTTTCACATTGGTCCCCCTTCTCTGTTTAGTCTTGAGCCATGGACAATTTAATGCGCCTGCTTTTTCAGAACATGACCTTTTGTTTACCTCTTAAGTTACGAACCTCGCGACCTAAACACAAATTTTTAATTACGTCGAAACTTTGGGTCGATTAATTAAACAAATTAAACCCAGAAGAATATTTTGAGGAAACTGATTGATAAAAATTTACTTTTGACATTTTATTTATTTTATAGATTGTTCAATGTATGATTTATGTGACATTAAAATAATGCTTTTAGTGTGCCTATATTTTTAACAATGCAAAATGTAAATTAAATACTGACATTAATTGTAATCGATGATGTGATATTGACATTTGTAATTTCCTGATCAATTTTATTGACATGCATGCTCTAATAATAATTCCAGTGGTACACAAAATTTTTGCATGCTCTTAATAATTTCAAAGTAACATTGAGATCATAAGGCCGTAAAATTGTAGTGCCCTGCCAGGGTCCATGATGTTCTGTATATTAATTATAAGACCAATTGTAATACCATGGAGACAATAAACGAATTGAATTGAATTGGGAGGAATTTTGGGCCGATATCCATGAGTTGCACTGGGACTCTATTTGTTCTATTCCGGATGTTAATTGTAAACTAGATACCTCCAATTCTTTTCTCCTTTCGGTCTATGATAAACATGCACAGGTGGAACAAGTTTGAAACATTTTCCCGCTCCATGGCTAACACCTGAATTGAAACAATGTATGACCAAAAGGGACAAGTTCAGGTTGAAATTGCGACGCTGTGATTCTGAGGAAAACATGGAGTCATATGTTTATTTGCGTAACCTTTGTAATAAACGTTGTAGAGACGCTAAAAGGAAACACATTCATAATAATGTTAAGAATCGTTCTCCTAATAAGTTATGGAAGTTCCTTAAAGGTATGGGTGTGGGTAGGCAGGCTCCGGATAACAATATTGCTTCGAATATCAATGATCTAAATAAATTTTTCTGTTCTACTACTTCTGTTCTTGCACCAAATGTAAAGCAAAAAATACTAGCTGACCTGGTCCCTTATCAAGTTGCCCGGCATTTAAATTTGATCCGATTATTGTAGACGATGTTGTGAAAATTTTTGGCAGCCTTAAATCCAATGCGATTGGTAATGACAACGTATCTCTTAAAATGTTGAGACCGACAATAAAACTGGTTGCACCTTTTTTTTTGTTAACATAATAAATAGTTCACTGTCTACAGGCATATTTCCATCTGCGTGGAAATATGCGCATATAATTCCGCTTCCTAAAATATCTAACCCTTCGTTAAATTCTCACTTTCGACCAATTTCAATTCTTTCAGTCCTTTCCAAAATTATAGAACAGTGCGTCCAGCAACAGCTATCTAAACATCTAACACACTATAATTTATTAAGCCAAAATCAGTCGGGTTTCCGTTCTGGGCACAGCACTACAATAGCCTTCGTGAAAATTATGGATGAAATTCGTTAAAATATTGAGAAAAAAGATTAGTACTTTTTTCTCAATATTGTACTGCTCTTCGTGTACTGCTAGATTTCTTAAATTCTTTTTGACTTTGATATAATGCTGGGTGTTCTTAAGTCTTTAAATTTTTCTTGCTCTTCAATTAATTGGTTCTCCTCTTACCTTTTGGGTCGCCATCTATTAGTTAAGTGTGATCAACGTAAATCGGATTGGTGCGAGTTGGCAACTGGACCTCAAAGTGGAGTACTTTCTCCTATACTTTTTTCAATTTTCATTGATGGCACCAAAAAACTTCTTTCCTCTTAATTTCACCTTTACGCAGATGATCTGCAGATATTTGTCTTAAGTTGAATGCAAATAAAACTCAAGCCATTATTATCGGCAGCTCATATTTTATTTCTAAATTTAATTCTTTATCTTTTCCTAATTTAGTTCTTGAAGAAAAAGGAATAATATCCTTTTTCTCCTACTGTTAAAAACTTGGGTATTATATTCGATCAAACCCTTTCCTGGTTACCACAAATTAATGTTAGTCGTAAAATGTTTGTAGCTCTACATTCATGACGACGTCTGCACAATTTTCTCCCTTTTCAAACCAAAATATAATTAGTGCAGTCTTTGTTGATTCCTATCTTAGATTATGCTGACGTTGCTTACTTGGATCCAACGGAAGAACTTTTAAACAAATTGGAGCGACTGCAGAATCAATGCATTCGATTTATATTTGGATTACGTAAATTTGACCATATTTTTTTCATTACGTAGAAACGTTCATATCTTGTATCTTCTCTTTAAAGTTCTCTTTATCCCTTCTTCTCCTATCTATTTAAATGAAAAAAAAAAATCCTTTCGCCAGATTGATGACCGGTTACGCTCTGCCGGTAACCCAACCCTTGACGTGCCGCCTTGTTCGTTACATTCTTACTCAAACCAAACGGGTTTGCTGTTGTGGGAGCTAAGCTTTGGAATTCACTTCCTGTGGAAGTTAGGCTGTCACAAAGTTTAAACGCTTTTAAAGTAAAACTTTCAAATTCTCCTTTGCTGAACTTAGACATTTAAAAGTATAAGCTAGTTAGTTTATTTAAAGTATTTCCTTCATAATAATATTATATTATACAAGCTTCTACCATTCTGGTAAGCATATCTTCTGTCACTCGCTGGTTGACTGTAAGAGATCCCTAAGTGGGATAAGTCCGCCATTGTACTTATTGTTTTTCCATGCTTATGTATGTAAATTATTGTTATTTTTTTTGTACTATAAAGATATTACAAACAAACAAAACAAACCTAAATAGCGTAATATGTTTCAATAAAAAATCTGATGTGGCTCCTCAATCCTTACCGACATCAAATCTGGGGGCACACAAGTCACAAGTCGAGCATTTTACTTTCCTTACCTTTAAATCACTGTCAGTAGGAAGTCCATTATACCATCCAACAAAATTACGGGCAGCAATCACATTTTTCGCATCTTCATTTTCAATGCCTAGGGTTCGGTCTTCTTCAGCACCATATGTCTGTAAATGAATATTTTGTTACATATTTTTAATGATTAAGCGAGGGCTTTGTCCGAAGAGATTAGTATTGATTACTTGTAGCAGACACATGGTTTCGCCAGTCTGCACTTATTGAGATATTACATTTTATTATTATTTTTTATGTCAGTGGTTGTGAATTTACCGTTACTCCCGCCGATTATTTGGACATTCCATTATAATACGGTTACAAAATTTACCAAATCTATTAGAGCTACCGCTCCACCTGCTGTCTTCCTTAAAAGATTTAAATTAATTCCTAACTTGTACGCCCTAGAAGTGGTGGCGTGCGTAGTGCTGTGTGTTGTAAAAACAGATACATCAATACCACATCTTTCTAATGTTGTTTTTATCCATTTATTTAGCGTTTGAGACGTAATGGACTTATGTGGATTTTTTGTACTAACAAAAAGAGTATCATTATTACGTAGTTGCTGTGTCTTTGACAAATAACATTGAATTGTAGTGACTGGACATATTTGTGGGCGTTCACGAAAGAAAGGAAGAATTAGTACTGGTTGCAAAGAACCAGAACGGGATGTTTTTAATAAGTCTGGAATCTTTATATTAATCTCTTGAGGAAAGCTCTATATTTTTAATGTTTATTTTGTAAATAGTTTGTACTCTATGCGCAGTTGTTACTGAGGTTTTCATTTGGATACCAGTTTGCTAAACAATTTAAAACAATGGATGTGTCCCAAGTAGTATGATATTTACGGAGTAGAGGACGCAGTCTGAATACACCCTTAAAAAAACGTTTTATAAGATCATCTCCAATTATTTTTTGATCGAGAATCAAGGTAAAGGCTGACCGACAAGTATTTAAAGTTCCGTACTGTAAATATGCATTGAATAATTCTGTTAGAAAATCCACAATTTTTCGACTGATGCTTCATAATAATCAACAACATTAGAGCTGCAAAATTTAAACCACTTTTTGAGGCAAGAATTATATTGCTTCATAGAGTTCTTTGAAAGGGATGTCTAATTATTGGTATGGATGATAAAGGAGTGCCTCTTCTTAGGGACGTCCTGATAACAGACCGGCAACCAGGGTAATACAGGGTCATACGGTCACAGTATCATGATAAAAAAAAAAAGTGAAATTATTGCTCAAAATTATAAAAAAAATAGTAAAAAAGACTAGACTAAATTAGGTTCAGTTCCTGTAACATTGCGGGAAAACACGAATCAAATATCTTAAGATTACGGAAAGCCATAAAAGGCGCCATAAATTATACGAAACTACCAGAAATGACTAGAGCAGAAAATTAATAATTTGAAGCAAGATTTGTTAAATAGCTCGTGCAATGTATTCGCAATGAAAAAATGTGGCCTGTGATACGATATTTTTAGTATTTTAAATGTCATTGTAACAAATGCAGAAAGTTTGCTAATGGATAAAACAAATACCATTGCTGAGCAATTCAAATACATTATTGCAAAATTTATTGGCGGGAAACGTGTAAACTATTGTCTGCGTGGTTCCTATGAAACACGATGTTTTGCAGCAGCGGCAAAACAAAATACTGGTAGTTTAGTGAAAACGCTTGCAAAGGAAACTGAAATATCAAAAAAATATTTGAAACGTGTTACAAATAAAAATAAAAGAAAATCTGAAACAGCTAAAAGCACAAAGCAAATTAAAAGAAATGTCGCACTAGCAGATGAGCATTATAGGGATTTAGAAAAGGAGGCTGATCTTGACAGTGAAGTTTTTAATAAAAAGAAAGACGAATAGGCTCCTTGACTGTATTCATACTTGGTTAATATTGTTATACTAAACAAAATATACACTAAAAAGTAACCGATTCTGAAAACAACAACAAAATTGGTTGATAATTAAGGCAGTAATTCGATTTTAAAGTTTTCTGTAAAAGAAAAGTGGGAGCGTGGTGGGGACGTCTTGCTATCTCTTTTGTACGCACGAAAACGAGTGGCAGTAACGTCACAGCTCACACAGTGCATCCTTTTCTTGTTTTTTGACAGTTTCCCCTCCGCCGAATTTCCAAGGCTTATAACTTATTTATTTTTTAACGGATTATAAAAATTCTTTCATAATTCTGATTCTGGAAATAAAAATATTGATATGAAAGAAAAAATAAAAATCAGTAGAATACCCAATTGTTATTATTATGAAAACAAAGTGTATGCCAGAGGCAAGAAATAGCAATCAAGACCATTGGACAAGGAGCCAATGAAGAATGGCATACAAAGAAAAATAAGGTTGACTGCTTCGTTCTTTGGTCAAGTTTGTAAATTAAACCCAACGACGACTTATAAGAATGTAGTGAAGCAACTTTTATATAGTACTTTTAAAGACAATGATGCAACAAGGTATGGTCATGAAAATGAACCCATAGCATTAAAAGACGCTGAGATACTTTTAGGGCTTCATATTTAACCATCTGGATTTCTCATTTGCGAAAAACATGTCGGGGCTAGTCCAGATGGTTTGATAGGTGATGATGGTATCGTCGAAATAAAATGTCCTGCCGGCGCAGCGAACTTTACACCAACTTAGGCAATAGATCAAAAAAAAATTACGTTTGGCACTAAGGATGCTATTAATAAAATAATAGCGAAATCTTTACTACCAAATACAAGGACAACTATAAATAAAGGACCGAAAATATTGCATTTTTATTGTATGGACGCCCAAAGGACTGTCACTGGAATTCTATTTTAATTGCATATAACCTGAGTTAATAGATCCCTGTTTACCTCGAAATCTGTCTATCAGAGAAAAAGATGATAAAACTTTTATTAATTCACTAATTTCATGTGTTATTGTAATTAAAATTTTGAAATTTTTGTTGCATGATTAAATTTAATAAAAACAAAATTATGTGGCACCTATATACTCGTATTGTTTTACTTGACTTCCCTCCGTTATGTAAAATTTTAACGACGAATAAATAATTGAAACTGAATGTTACCATGTCCACAAAGCGTCAATTCGATATGGTCACCCTACCAACTTTAGATAGTCGACCGCCGGCCGTTGTGCTGTAGCTGAGCTGGTTTATAAGTATAAGAAAGTAAGTACCTATACAGCGTCACTAAATAAATTGCTTACTTACTATGCAGTATTGTTAAAAAACATGGTATTGTACTTGTAAGCTGGTCTGGGAATCAATCATAAAAGATACATACTATGTTTATATACACATTGTGTGTTCTTTTTATATCTCCGCTAAAACGGCCCAAAGAATCCCTACATTCACACTTAATCATTCATGAAACAATAAAATTAGGCAGTAAGGTACTGGCACTGGGGCACGCACACACGCATGGCTCGATGGATTATGTCGCATGCCCACTATTGCACACACTCATGCTACAGCGCAGGGCGAACGGGCAGTGCGCATGCTTTGCTCTCTGCCCGCATTCAACAACTGAGATAGCAATATGTCCTGGGAACTTCGGCAGTAACGTGCATAGACATTTACCTCAGGATAGGCACATTTAGTACTTGCATACGTTACATATACCAATCGTTCGTTCGTATCGTGTGGGTTATGTGGTCAATCGACCATGTACACCCTGGTGTCAGAGTTATTCGAAACCAATACACACCCCACGCCCTTTCCTTCTGTAGTCCTAAACAATAACATCATTTCTTTCTCATCTAAAGTCAACAATTTGGGTGTTGTTGTGGACGAAACTCTATCATGGTCTCCATGAGGAGACATGAGTCAATGAGCTGAGCCGAAGAATGTTGTATCTTTGCACTACTTAAGACGTTTGCAAAATTTTCTGCCCACTGATACTAAAGCACTGTTGGCTCGCTCGCTCCTTATACCTGTTCTTGATTATGCTGATGTCGCGTTCCTGGACCTTACAGATGAACTCACTGCTAAACTAGAGCGACTACAGAACTCGTGCATTCGTTACGTATTTGGGCTAAGGAAATATGACCATATCTCTGAGTTTCGCACGCGTCTGAACTGGTTGCCAATAAGGATACGTCGTAAATTACATATGGTGTCTTTTCTTTATAATGTCTTGTTTAATCCTTCTTTTTCTGAATATCTTAGATCAAATTTCTCCTTCCGGGATCTTGATCCCCGTCTGCGAACATCTCATCACCTTAAGTTGAACATACCAGTATGCTCCTTACAGTGTTATGCCAACTTATTCTCAATTCTCGTTGCAAATCTCTGCAACAAGCTTCCTTTGGAGATAAAAGAGCTGTCTTTTCACTCTTTCAAATCTCGGGTTAGGGAATACTACGAACGTTCGGACTTGAGCTGAGCTTACTGTTTTTATGTGTAATTAAATTTGTATGTGAGATGTCAGTCTATGCACCTAAGATTTCTTTGCGTGGTGTGCCCTCTTCTGTGCCCATATGTCTATGTCCTATGTTAGTTTGGTTGACTGGAAGACATCCCTATTTGGGATAAGTTCGCCTTTTGTTGTAACCTGTATTCTGATACTATGTTCTTTGTGTACAATAAAGATTTTTACATACATACATACAATACAATACATGGAAACATATTAATTTGAGGAAGTGGCCTGTATAAAGGCCGATTTGCGTTAAGTTTACGAACAATGAATGAAGGGTATCAAAGTATCGAGCCAGATAAACGCGTCATATTGTTTTATATTAAATTTTCTAGTTACTTTACCTTTCATTTGAGTTAAATTTAATCCCGGTTGATATCGTCCATTTAATATTAATGACTTTTTCCATCAAAAGTGAGATTTGCAAACGAGTTATTCTTTAGTTTTTGTAAACAAGCACTCGGCATACAACAATCACACGAAAACTTTTCAATGTTAAACTAAAAACAAGTAATAAACTATGTTAATAAAAGAGAAAAATAAAGTTTGTCCTTCATTCACTTTCACGTACACAACAGAATGCAAAATGGTTGTCGAAATATTTCCGGAAACTATCACTCAATTTAGAATTTGAAAAATTATTATCCTACCAAAAATAGTACACTTTCCTTCATCTACGAAATCTTCCAAAGTATATGACTTTTTAAATTTGCAGCAATAGACATGGTATTATCCATGGAGTAATTACAAAGAGGAGATGCCGAAATAAGCGTTTTGTAAGAAAGCGTTTGTGAGGCTACACGGGGCGGAAGGCAGACGAGCGGGGTGCTTGGTTTCGGCCGTGGCTCCAATCATAGAGCACGAGCAATGACAAACTCCGCCCACTGCAGTGTCGGCGAGGCGCTAGGGGTGTCCACTTTAAAAAAACATCGATGTTTTTTTCGATTCGATAAATCAGTACTGTACATCGATGTCTTACGATGTTTCGGGTGAAAACATCGATATTTTGTAAGCATCGAGTACTTTTTCAGGGTTCCGTACGCAAAGAGAAAAAATGGAACCTTATCACTGAGATTTCGCTGTCCGACTGTCACCTGTCAGCCTGTATCTCATGAACCGTTTTACAGTTAAAATTTTCACAGATTATGTATTTTTGTTGCCGCTATAACAACAAATACTAACAAATAAATTCAGTATAATAAAATTCAACATAACTTTTCATGCAAACCATCACTAATTCAAACATTGTTTTATTAAAAAAAAGTAAAAGCCATGTATGATAAAAATCTTTATTGTAATTTGCGTAAGAACAAAAAAAAAACATCCGTAATAATTTCGCTAAGTCTGTCATGTCCTATTGCCAGTGTTCTTTTGGGAGACTTTGCAAAAACAACAGTTTATTTAAACGTTTGCCTTTCAGTCTATTTCGTTGTTGATTGACGACTTGTGCCGCTTTAGAAAACAAACGTTCAGATGGGACTGAAGTTTCTACCATGGTTAAGTATTTGTATGCAATTGTATGAAGTTTAGGAACACGTTGGCCGCGACGGCACTATATTGTCAGTTCACTAATGAATAATAAACTTTTCTTTTTTATATAAACAAATAGGAAAAAAGATTTTAGGTAAAATTTTAGTGGTCAAACTTGATTTTTTATGAAATTAATTGGTTGTAATCGATTCGATGTTTTTCTACTAAAAACTGAAAAACATCGATACATCGAGTATATCGAAAGCCTTTCAAAACATCGGATCGATTCGATGTATCGTATTGTAAACATCGATGTTTTCAATGCATCGATGTATATCGAATATCCCTACGAGGCGCCAATGAACACGTCACTGCGCCATTTCAAACGGCATCTCCTCTTTGTAATAACTCCATGGTATTATCCAATAATAACACGCGATATCGCCTGCGAGCGAGAAAAGATGTCATTCTAACCCATTTCTAACTCTTGGCATTTCGGGTGTTTTCGTTGTATTTGGCCTACTCTCGGGAGAAGACACAGGCTGGATTTTCGACACACATCCATATTTTCGCTTTCATGTGTATATGCGTGTAAATTGTTTACTAACACAACTAAACGCGCAAAAGGCTCGTCTGTACACAACATAGTGATTTTCTGTGTTTGTAAATTTTAAGAGATTTTGGAAAAAGGCTGGCCACGTGCCCACGCTCTCGCCGGCCGCGGTAGTTTACCTCGTAGCGCGCGAATAAGTACGTACCTACGTTATCTACACTAATATTACAAAAAGGAAAGATTTGTATTTTTGTGTGTATATTTGTAATGAATAAACTTAAAAACTACTGTGCCGATTTCAAAAATTCACCCTGAGTAACATAGGAAACAGCTGGTTATGTAAAAGGAGCGAATGGAAATTTGTTTTTGAATTACGGAATTATATTGTATGAAAAAATATGTTATTATTGGTGAAGTACAGGGTAGGCAGTGTCTTTTTGTCTATATGGTATGCACGCCACTGAACTTCGGCACTCGCCTACGATTGAATTTGAATGGGTAGTCCACCTGCTTCTTAAATATAACATATTTTAATTGAAGTCAATGTGAACTGAGAACTGTTAATTTCCCAAAGCTTAATAATAAAATAAATAAACACCACATGACATCAACTTCTCCAAAGGGCCTCTACGTGTTGGATCCATATCCCCGCGCAAGCCTCTCAAAGGACCGGGGTAACCCGTGAATCCCAAGCGGAGATACAAAATAAATAATCATACATTGGTGAGCATAACGTGCTTGCACAGTAAATAAATTAAAAACTAGCAAATCTACAATAAGACATATTCCCGTTACAAGAGATAATAGAGGTTATACCTCCAACACATTTATGTAGTGCGACATCAATCATTTGTAAACTCACAGCAACATAAAAATTTACTATTTTTAGAAAAATAAAAGCACCCTATTGTAAATACATATTTTGAAGTTATTACCAATAATACAGCATCGTAATGCTGCCGCAATTGACTTATCTTGATATCTTTTCCTAATGTAATATTACCATAGAAATTAACATTTGGTTGTTCAGCAACTTTCGTGAATTGGTTAATAACATTTTTAACATCAGGATGATCTGGGGCAACTCCGTACCTGGAATATAATTATGGAAAACTTAAAGACACACAAACAATTGTAATAAAAATGTAATGTATTAAGCTTTGGACACCAGACAGACTTATAGACGGGAGTATATCTTCCCATTTTTATACTTTCTGTACGGAATCCTATAAAATGAACGATAAAAGGTATTACATTTTTTTTTACATTAAAGCGGTGATAAGATTTGAGATAAAATATTTTTACCTTATCAATCCAAATGGAACAGGTAGTTTCTCAATGACGTCAATTTTTACCTGGGCTAGGTTTTTAGTTAAATGCATAGCCGCGTAAAAGCCTGCGGGGCCAGCGCCGACAATGCAAACTTTAGGAACTTTTGCGCTTGTAGTTAATGATCTAATAAACAGTTTAAAACTCATTTTTTCGCACTTCCGTATTCTATTGTAGTTAAGATTCCATGAAACGAAGCACCAAATTGACTTTTACTAAAATTCTCAAAAGTTCCTGCGTTTTATAAATTTGAAAAAATAATTTGTTTGTTTGTGGAGACTTGAATCTTGTTTGAGTTGAGTCGACTGCAAAGAGTTAACCACGGGAGTAAACTAAGTACTTAAGTTGATTGACTGATCTGACAACACAAACAAGAAAAGAAAATATATTTATTTGACATTGATATTCAGATCACCGAATTACCTTTTTTTTTTTTAGTAATGGTTTTACGGCCATGGATACAAGTCCTTTATAGCCCTTCTTAATTTTTCAATCTTCTTCAGTCCTACAGTGTGGTTTCGTCAAGTCCTAGTCAAGTCTTAAAGTCTAGTCTGTAGTCAAGTCTAGTCAGGAGAATCAGGCTAAGTAAAGTGGTAGAAAAACTGCATTTAGCGATTACTAGGAGCTTTTGACAACAAGCATGGAAATCACATAAATCAAACACTGTAACACTTCCCAACACTCACTTCACGCTTGCTTAGACTATGGATCCAATAGACGGGAAATGCGAAAGAGAAATATATAGGATAAGCGTATGTTAGAATGAGATAGAGAGCGTGACCATTTCATAACACACCATAGCAGCCTTACGGATTTATTGTCAAAAACAAATATTTAAATTATAAACAAAGTATCTACTATCTGTAAGTGTTAAAAAAGTGTTTAGAAGAAGCGCATAATAATGGTATCATGTGCAGTGCCTAAATTTAACTCAAATCTGAAAGAAAACACACATAATTTCAAATTTTACAAGTAAGTACCATCGATGTTTATCACTGTATAAATCCATGATTTCCTAATTGATTCGATAGTTTTCCCGCACTTTTCAAAATACACACAGTTGCAAAATATGAGAAATATCTTAAAGTTTTATCACATACAATGTTTTGAATGCATAGGCATTCAATTTTTGATAAAAATAAATACGTGAATTTTCACAATTTTCAACCTAATTGGCTAGTCAACTAAAAAATAAATTGTGTATATTATATATTTTATTGATAGAATAGACTATTTCGGAGATACTATTTAAACGAAAAAATTCTTAAAATTATATTTATTTTGTTATTTATTTTTAAAGATTTTATAGTGATGACGTCACGCAGCTATAATGGCCATTTCGAACTACAAGAAAGCAAAAATTACTAAGGTATTAAAAAATATATATGTCAGTGTCAAATGTCAAAGTCAAGATGGACCGCGAGCCGCGAGTTGGTTTCTTGTTTGTTTACAATCGCCAAATATTTAGGTACCCCATTTCTCGTATCTATTGCATATTGGCCTGTTTATTGGACTTTACTGCAGTCTCTTCATCCGTTTAAATCTAATTTTTCAATAATTGGACACCGCTTCTTCATTATAATGTATGAATGAATGTAATTAGGTTATGTTTACTTGAACAGAGATGACATTTGACATGGGTGACAAGTACGTGAAGCGCTTAGTTAGCGCTACCAAACAAAAAATATGTATTCACTACGCTGTGCTGCCAACCTAAAAAATTAAATGTGAATAGCCGGAAGTTATCCGGCTACGTCATACGTCAACCTTGCTAAAAAATGAAAGTCATTGGGTTTTCTGCGATTTTCTTAAAAAATACTTGCTTATCTAAAGATCTGATTAATGTAATCTGTTCCCTAAGCCTATTCCTCGAAATGGTTTACGAATTAGACATTTTCATGAAAAAGTTTACTAGCCAATTCTTGGAAGTGTAGGGATTGACATCGATGCTGTCAAACATCATATCGATAGTATTGCACCCAAACGCTAGGAAGGTTATGGTGCATATACTTAATTAAATTTTAGTACCTAATAGAATTTTTCATACAAAGGGATTGGACTCGAAAAAACATGGCGACTAACTACAGCAGGGGGGCAATTCTCTTTAAAGATAAAGTCAAATTTGAGATATCGCGAAAAACTCGTTATCGTATCCTCATTCATTCCTTATGTTTCAGATTTCCTTCAAATGTAGATATTCGCCAAAAATGGCTAAAAATTGTTAGCAGAGAATGGATTCCCAAAAAATTTTCAACCAATTTAGTAAACAGAATGTTGAACCAGAATGTTTTTCGAACAGGGGTAGTAAAAGAGTAAAACTTAAAATCAGGTTCAATCCCAACATTGTTCATGCCCGTAAGTTGTAAATTTATCAAAATATTTTGAACTAGCTGTTTCCTAACTCCGCCTGCGTTAAAAAGTAGCCTATGTTTGGCCCCGGTTCTTAAACTATATTCATACCAAATTTCATCAAAAATCCGTTCAGCGGTTTATCCGTGAAAGCGTAACAGACAGACAGACAGACTTTCGCATTTATAATATTAGTATGGATTAGTATGGATGCACCTGCGCTGTGTATTTATTACTATTGCCTCTTAGTAGTATAGTGATGCATATGAACATTGGATTTTATTATTATTGATTGTCCTTCCGGCATTACGATGTTTGTTGTTGTTTTGATTTAAAATGAATTCGAATATACCACATGTGTAAAATAATTAATTTACAGGTTGTATTGAGCCTGTGCGCAAAGAATCGTCATATGTTTACAGAGATATTACACCAGTTCCCAGTACCTCAGAAGCAAACAAAACAGATTCGGACTCTCCGAGGAAAAAGAAAATGAAGAAAACTATTGACCGACTTAAAATATGCATGCAAAAAAAAAAACAAAAAAAAATTAAATGCTTATGTGTGCAAAAGAAAAGGCTTTCCAACAAAGTGGTTAAATTAAATGAAGTGATAAGAAATTTAGAAAATTTACCTTCACTTCAAAACAACACAAGTGCTGTGATGTGAAGTCTTGCTTAAATGATAAATAACAAAAGGAAAAATGAAAAAATGAAAATAGAGTATGACACAGGACCGAAAATATGAAGCAAAATTAGAAAATACTTCCAAGGAAAGTTTAAGACATTTTTATAATAAATTAATTCTTCATCTTTGGTGGTAAATAAAAGACTTGTACTACTTATTTTTTTGGTCCGTAAATTATATAAAGGTCCATTTATTTATTCATGTCATATGGGTTATATAGTCAATTTTTATTTTTATGTGTATGTAAATGCAGGCCAATCCCGATAATTGCCAATCACTTTAACGTTATTACCAAAACCAAACCACGGCCCGAGAGATATTATTGAATAATGCAAAACCAGTGAGTCTATTGAAAATCATTCGACTCGCCGGTATTACATACTTAAAAATATCCTCATGGTTGTGCTTTGATTTTGGTATGTGTGTATGTCTTTGTCTAGAAAGAGTAAATTTTATGTTATTAAAATGTCCACTTAGTTATTCAAAGTCGGGTCGGGGTGCTCGTTAAAAATAAAAATACTTAAGATGTTTCTAATGTAATTTTATTACATACTTATCCCAAATAATATCTGCATACTTAATTTGGCAATGGTCTCACGTTAAGATAATCGATCATAGTGATGTCGATATTGCTCGGCTCAGCACTATTTGACAGTGCAGTGCACACATGTATGACACACACACATCAACAGTTTTCAATTTGGTCTCGTTTCTTTTACTGACCAGCCAATCTATTGACGTAGTCAAAAAAATTCTAAATCTATGCACGCTTGATATCGAACACTTTGCGAATAATAATCCACCATTATTATGCACAAATACTCAAAAGAACACAAATTTTGGAAAATAAAATACAGCGCCGATACTGCTCTTCACAGCTTCCCGCCAAAAGTCCTCCGAAAGAACTTTCCGCGGAAATAGCTGTCTCGGAGTGGTACCTACCTATAGCATCGATAAACTATCGACGATCCATTCAATATCACAAAATATGTAGGTACCCATGGCCTATGAATATTGATCAGGGCCCTTACCATCACCTCTAAATGCAAGGCAGAAACGAGTAAGTGAACAAGATGGCGCAATACAAGGTGTAAGGTGATATCTCGCTTGCTCACTCGTTTCCGCCCTGCTATTAGAGATGATAGTAAGGCACCAGATCATTGATTTTTAGCTGTCGATATGTTCAAAGCAAAAAACCACGATAAAATTGTTATACTGTCGATAGATAACCGCAACAACACTATTCCATAGACTAGATTTCCCTCTGCCATTCATTCAATAATTTTCAATTGTGATTCGTTCATATTCTTATAATTCCTTCTCTTTTTGGTCATAAGTCCTAAGGTTAGACCAGAGAATGCCCTAAAGGCAGGGCAAAGTCTACCTTTTGTATTTTTTTGTATGAAGAGCATTTATGATATCGTTAACCAAACAGTTTTGTCGTTAAGGTCGATTATCTGTGAACAAAATAAATTTTACGTGTTATTGTAACCCTACACTCGAGTTGTAAACAACGCTCTATAGATTATTTTTTTTTATTATGTGTTTTACGGCCATGAATACAAGTCCTTTATAGCCCTTCTTAATTTTTCTATCTTCTTCAGTCCTACAGTGTGGTTTCGTCAAGTCCAAAAGTCTAGTCTGTAGTCAAGTCTAGTCATAAGAACCAGTTAAGTGAAGTGGTAGAATTATCTGCACTTAGCGATTACTAGGAGCTTTTGGCAACAAGCATGAAAAGCACATAAATCAAACACTGTATCACTTCTCAACACTCACGCTTGGTATCGAACACTTTGGGAATAATAATCCAGCATTATTATGCACAAACACTCAAAAAAACACAAATTTCGGAAAATAAAATACAGCGCCGATAGTGCTCTTCACAGCTTCCCGCCAAAAGTCCGCATAAAGATTTAATAAATATGATCTGTCAAAATGTCAATCTGTGTTCATTCATTCATCTGTCAAGTCAATATCATGTAAAAAAATTGTAAAAAAACTTGTTTTGTTCGCGTGAAAAAATATTATTTTTTTGTATTTTAGATAAATCTCAAATTTCTTAGCATAAACTACATTTTATGGATTTAATTAATAATTAATTTAGAATCATTCTGGTAAAAAAATTACTAAGTATGTCACATGTAGCCGATATGAAAATTCTCTTCTCTAGGTTATTTTCTGTGAAGAATGGGTAAGTGAAATAATTTATATCCAAATAGGTATTCATTACTTTATTTCATAACCATTTGTAACAAAGCCTTATACGGGTTTCAAGATACTTTCGTAAATAATGTATTTCGTCTGACGCAATTTGTCATAATGTCTCCGCTACTTACTTCACAGGCCCTAATAAATAAATATAAAATTTGCTTTCATTTTACATTTTAAAATATTATTTTGTTAATATGTTTAATCCTGAAACTCCCATTTTCCTTATAGAGAAAAATTAAACCCATAAGCTGAAATTTTTTTTTTTTTTATTTCAGCCTAAATACTCCTAGATGGGGCATTAGAAAATACAGCCGCGATGTTGACAGACCTGCACAACCATTGCCAAAAGGCAGTGTGACACCCCTGCCTCCCTTATCTGAGCCAATTGCAAGTCTCCCACCAGTGGTATACTCTACTGTCAAGTCCGAAGATGCAATGACAGAAGTGACTACATTGAGTAATGGCCTTAGGGTGGCATCAGAAAAAAAGTTTGGCCAATTTTGTACTGCTGGTGGTAAATAATTTACTTGTGTACTTATCTGGTTGCTTCAGACCCTACTACCTACCTACTTAAAAAATAAAGTTAAAGGCATTCAATAAATTTTCTTGCATTACTGTTTCAATGAAAAAGGTGATCATCACAAATTGAATCCATACTTGGTGCTTAGGAAATTAAAATTTCAATTTAAAGTGTTTTTAAATTTAAATATAAATCGGTTCTTGAAGCTAAACTAAAGGTCCGGTGAAAACAAACAGAGCCAGACTTGTTAAAAGTTTTTTCTTCTTGCAATACTATTTGCAACACAGCCTCCCATGGCTGTACCTTCTTCTTCTCCTTTACCTTGTCCCACTTTTATATGTGGGGTCAGCATAGTATGTTCGCTCCTTACACTTCCCTCTATCTCTAGCCATTTCCTTCTCAACACCCTTCCTACTCATGTTCTCTGCTGTTACACAGGTATTCACCCATAGCTATACCTGTGAGAAATAAAAAAAAATCATCTGATCATTTATATTTCCACTAGCTGTTTTCTGCAGCTCTGCGTGCGTCTAAAAGTATCCTATGTTTGTCTTTAACTACATTCATATCAAAACGTGTTCAGCAGTTTAACTGTGAAAGTTTAAAAGACAGATATTTTAGTATGAATCAATATTGAAGAATGGATGAGCTCTGCTCATGATTTATTATGCTACTTCTTTATTTTTCAGTTGTCATTGATTCTGGCCCAAGATATGAAGTAGAATACCCAAATGGTATATGTCACTTTCTTGAAAAATTAAGTTTTGGTGTAAGTATTTTTTCATAAGCCTCTTAATTTGGTTGCCCAGAAAGAAAATAATTTTGTGATTGCCAGCTGTCCTGTCATTTTATTTTGCAAACTTGCAGGAAGAGTTTTTTTTTATTAAACTATTAGTCTTATCATATTCCAACCTTTTTTTAAAAACCAGGATTCACTTACATGTTGAGTACAAATAATGGACCTAGTTATTATAAATGCTATATTTTCAGGCCACTCATAAGTTCCCAACTCGAGACGTCATGCTGCTTGAGTTGGAGAGGCATGGTGGTATCTGTGACTGCCAGGGCTCTCGTGACACAACTGTCTATGCCACTAGTGCCGATTCAAGGGGCCTCGAGGCTGTTACACAGGTATTGTATTCTTGTATTTTCTCTTCTTACCTATTGACTTTGGATACTCACACATTTACTTTTTTATTTGTTAGGAAGATGTATAACTTACTCAATAATTTAATATTAATAATGAAATGATAATTAACAATTCTGCACTGACAAATTATTCGTACACATATTTGGGGGAGTCCTATGTCCAGCAGTGGACTGCTGTCTGCTGAAATGATGTTGATAAAATTTTATTTATTTTGTAACTAACAGCCCGTCCCGACTTCGTCCGGGTTATACAAATTATGTAGTAGTAGGTTGAAGCTAACCTCTTCATTTAGCATTTCTTTCGGCGTTACTATTGCAAATTTTAAAATGAAAAAGTAGTTGTTGTGACAAATCTATTAAAACAAACCCCATCTAAATCCGATGCATAGTTTTAAAGATTTAAGCATACATAGGGACAGACAGACAGGAAAGCGACTTTGTTTTATACTATGTAATGATAAAGCATGAGCTAATGTTGTTTAACATAAAGAAACTTTAAACACAGGAAAGGTTAAAGTGCAAATAGTAATGTAATGCACACATTATGAGAAAGCAAAAGAAATTATGCAAATTTAAATCTGCTTACAATACTAGAAGTATATTTGTAATAGTTTGTAGTGAAATTCAAAACAATGTCAGAAAATAAATGCTTAGTATATGCGAATTGTGTGAATCTATAATGCTTTTTACCAGTCAAGAGGTTGTGGTCCACCTGCTTGTTCATCTGGGTAGACCATGGGCACGTTTTCTTGCTGGTGAATCACTTAAATGATGAGTTTAGTCACTTGACCTAAAAATATAATTCTATCAAAATTCATAGTATTAGTATTTATTACACAAGTGACCTATTGGCATATTATTAGTTATTATGCAACCAAATATATAGTCCTAGTAGGACTAATGAGATGAAGCAAGACAAGGTTTATGATATTTTTTATAATAATAAATTGGATTATTTTTTACAGGTATTAGCAGAAGTGACATTGAGGCCGCAACTATCCACTGATGAAATGGAAGCAGCAAGACAGGCAGTTGCATTTGAATTAGAGACACTTTCTATGAGACCGGAACAGGAAACAATATTGATGGACATGATACATGCTGTAAGATGATCATTTTATCCAACTCCATGAGTCACAACTGTGTTTTATTTATAACCCAGTTCATGAAATATATTTTTGGACCATGGGCTCTGAAGCAAACAGCCGAGGATGCAACCAATGCGCTGAGATGAGTGTAAAAGAGAGAGGAAATATATTTTTCTTAAACATGCGCGGAAATATTGTCATTATTTTTAAATAAAGAACACACGAAGTAACATATTTACGTAGACTGAAAATCAAATTCACTTCCCGGCGCGTTCTTTGAATTTGGAACGAAAAGCGCGCCGGCAATGTTGTATGAAACGGTGTGCTGTTTGAATTTAGAACTTTTTCATCTATCGTACCCATTGCGTTCTCATGGCTGTATAGCCACAGATGCTTTTACCTTTTGGCACAAACTGTAAAATAAAAAATAAAAATTGGCGGTAAAGCGGAGTTCGTTGTTATTTTGTTAATAAAAATTTATTATGTAAAAGGCCCTTTTTTATTTCCTTGCTTTTTTTAAGAAAAGCACTATATATGTCTCGGCCGAAATGGCAATTGCCTATTTCGCTGCCTTTGCAATAATGTACTATTATTCAAATTTATGATTTTAGGCTGCATACAAAGACAACACACTTGGATTACCAAAGATTTGCCCACAGGAGACTGTGCTCAAAATAGACCGTAATATAATTCTGAATTATTTGAAGAACCACTACACCCCTGAAAGGATGGTGGTTGCAGCGGTTGGGGTAAGTATAAATTTAATTTTCAGATTTTATGATTCAAAGTTGTCCTCTTTCTCATACATTCAAATCTATCACCATGTTTACCTTTCTTGAATGTATTTTTTATGATTTTCGTTTATTCTTTCTAAATAGCAAAATGTTGAATCTGTGGCAAATATGTTTGTAAGGGATAATAGATAAAACATTAATTTTCCTAAGAATGTAACTTAATAAATCTGTTTATTTTTAGGTGGATCATGAGCCATTTGTAGAATATGTCCAAAAATATTTTGTGGATATTAAACCCACTTGGCATTCCGAAGATAACTTTAAGCCAAATGTTGATAAATCTGTAGCAAAGTATACAGGAGGTATGCAGCAGGTATGTTAAAAAACTCATTTTAACTTATTTGTTTGTTATGAGAGATTTAGGTATATATATTTTATTTATTCATGGAAGTCATACAGACTAATTACAAAAAGGTTTTGAACAGAAAAGATATTTTAACAATTTCCGACAAGAAGTCTTTTTTACATCTAGTAAAACAGTCAAAATTACATTATTTTTAACACACAAAGTCTATAATGAATGACTGGACAGTACATACAGTGGCATCTGGTACTAAAAACTGCTACCAGCAGGTCTAAAATGACCACTTTGAGCAATTCATCAAAATGAATCATTTCATGAATTGCGAAGCTTAGCAATTATGCAAATTTTGACATTGACGTTTCAACTCTAATTCAATTCATTTCGTGATTCATTTCCTGAATCACTTCTCGTGTAAGTGTTGCTTTATTAATAAAATAAAAATAGATTTTATAACTTTTTTACAGTTAATTTATGATAGTAAATCAACATTATTGATTAGAAAAACTTATTTCACAAAAAAATCGTAATAGTAAGCACGCTATGCAAAACTAAAGATTATTTTTACGCCTGGCAATAAGGTAAAGCAATTCACGAAAAGTAAGCCATTTTGCGACTTTCCGTTAAACAGCAGAATTGCATGAAATGATTCATTTCATGAACTGCCAAATGTGGCTATTTTAAGATTTGCAATGATTTATAATGTGATCATATTGTAATTCGTGCAAAGTGGCCATTTTAGATCCACTGTATAAAACCAATAAAAAATCAAATATACAAACAGGTACCTACCAATAAAAACCAATTCTCATTTTTATAAACATATACATTCAGTCAGTAAGTGCAAAACTAATCAATATAAACAAAGGTACTTTGGTGTATTAAAATATGATTTTACTTACAATTAGAGATGCATAATCCTGCGTAATTAGATGCATTTGTTTTATATTCCAGGATGAGTGTGAAATCCCATTGTATCCGGGCTCAGATTTACCTGAATTATCCCACGTTGTCATTGGCCTAGAAAGTGAGTAACAATACCACTACAAGAAATTTGTTTCAATTCAAAATAAGACTATGATAATAAATCATTATACCAATAGGGAAATCGTTAAATGAGAGAGATAAGGCTTCAAAATCTTTCATTATAGTCATGGACCCAAATGAATCGAATTTTTATTAAAAACAACAAATATATTTATTTATATTTTCACTATTTTCCCCAACCCTCTTTTTTTTCTTCTTTGTCGTCCATGTGGCAACAAAACTTTTAAAATGTCAAAATAAATTATTATTACCATATTCAGCTGCTTAAAATTAACTAAGAACTTATTTAACCGTTCTTCTCGAGTCGAAATGGCTATGGTGTCATAAGACAAGACCAATATGTGGCCACACTGACCCTTAACTTAACCCTTTATGTTGTGTTGTATTTGGTACACACAAGCAGCTAAATATGGTTTACTTACTTTTTAAAAGTGATAAACAATTTTATTCCCAACTATGTCATTGGCATAATCATCATTTGACTAAAGATGAAGCCATAGAATTAAAAATGGAATTGATTTAATTCGGTTGCAGGTTGTTCCCACGGCGATCCCGACTTCGTGGCGACATGCGTGCTCAACATGATGATGGGCGGCGGCGGGTCGTTCTCGGCCGGCGGGCCCGGCAAGGGCATGTACACCAGGCTTTACACCAACGTTCTTAACAGGTACCCGCATTTCTGCCGATACCTCCATTTCTCTAACCGCTCGGTGTCGGTGTATACCGTTAATGACAGTTTTTGTTATCAAAATGTTTATTCCGAACTTCGTAACAATACAGTTTGGAATGCAACTGGTAGGCTCTGTGTACTGAGAGAAAACGAACAGTTTACAAATATGTATCAACTAGCTGAGCCCGCGACTTCGTCCGCGTAATGTTCGATTATACCTACTTTCGTTACTTATTAATCTTATTATCCGTCATTGCAGAGATTTACACAAAATATTTGATGTTATCAATATTTAAAATGTTCAGGAGGTTGCTATGTAAAATATTGCGACTGAATACTGTTTGGCATGAAAGAAAAAGTCAAACAATCGTGATTTTTATATGAATGTTATCCACCCATAAACTCTTTCCCGACCTATAAAATCATGATTCGGGTGTGAAAGTTTTATTGATAACCACCAGTTGGTAGCAAGCATAAATGCTGTCCTTGAAATATACCTATTTTTGAGAAGTATTTGTTTAACTCACCTCATTTGCTTTCGACTTCCATACCTATATGATGAGTCATACTTCTCAAAGATGGGTATATTTCAAGCAGTTTCCGAAAAAAGGCATTTCTGAGAGCAGGGTATGCAGGGTTGATGTACGGTGTAACCACTCGATACGAATAACTGAAGAGTCATACTAAAGAACCCACGTCAGAGGCCGAAAAGCGTTTCCCAAAAAAAATGTGACACCAGGTTGTGCAGGGTCAAATGACGATGTAACTTATTCGATAATAATGACTGAAAAGTAATAATAAAGAACTCACGTCAGATGCCGAAAGGGTCTCCGAAAAACTTCTGACACCAGGGTGTGCAGGGTCGATTGACCATGTAACTTATTCGATAAGAAAGACTGAAAAGTAATTATGAAAAACCCACATCAGAGGCCGAAAGGAGTCTCCAAAAAAACTCTGACACCAGGGGTGCAGGTTCGACTGACCATGTGTAACCCACTCGATAATAATGACTGAAGAGTCATCCCAGGTCAGAGGCCGAAAGGCATCCCCGAAAAAAGTCTGACACCAGGATGTGCAGGGTCGATTGACCATGTAACCCACTCGATAAGAATGACTGAATAGTCATAATAAAGAACCCACGTCAGAGGCAGAAAGGCGTTTCCGAAAAACTCTGACACCAGGGTGTGCAGGGTCGATTAAACATGTAAGCAACTCAATGACTGAAAAGTCGTTATAAAGAAGGCACGTCAGAGCTCGAACGCTCTCCGAAAAAATTCTGACGACGAAAATCGTCTCCGATAAAACTTTAACACCAGGGGTAGATTGACCACGTAACCCCACTCTATAAGAATGACTGAAAAGTCATAATATACTCGTAGAACCCAAGTCAGAGGCGAGGTTTTGGTTACATTAATGTCTTTCCATTTAGCGCGATTGCCCTCCAGTGTTTTATGACCAAATTCTGAACACATGCTATAATGATTCTGTGCTTTGGAAAGCACGTTAAGTCGTTGGTCTCGCCCGGCTGCCATCTGGAGGTCGTTAAAGGAACCATGTCAGAGGCCGTAAAGTAATTCTAAAAAAACTTTGTCACCTGGATGTCCATGGTCGATTGACCATGTAACCTAGTAGGTTAGGTTATACATTCATTCACAACGAGTAGGTTAAACCTACTCGTTGTGAATGAATGAAAAACATTTAAGTAACTACGTAATGACATACATTTAATAATAACTCACATTATGAACACCACCATCAATAATTACATACTCCAATTACAAAGCAATAGCAAAAATAAAATAAAATAAAAGGAAAAAAATCCGATTATTTGTTTCCAAAAATTGAAATGTCCAATGTTGTACGTGGGGCGCACTATAAGTTTCCGGAATGAATATGAAAAAATACTATTAAAGGTACAAAATTAATTTATTGTTTTTCAAAATAATTCCCTTGGCGTCTATGCACTTTTTCATTCGATGAAACCAGTTTTGAAAACTTTTGTGCCACTCCTCTGTGGTGACCTCTGAAACGTGTTTTTCATACTCATCGACAGCCTCTTCTGGTGATGAAAATCGTTGACCGCGTAATTGGTTCTTAATTTTTGGGAACAGAAAAAAGTCACAAGGTGCCAGGTCGGGACTGTATGCAGGATGACTCATGAGTTCTACATTTTTCGCCTTCAAAAAGTCGTTTGTCTGTCTGGCCGTGTGAGAACTAGCATTGTCGTGGTGCAGGATGATACGGCGTTTACGGTTATTTTTACGGAGTTCGTCAATAACTTCCGGCAAACAAATGGTCGTGTACCAGTCACTATTCACTGTACGACGATTCTCTAAAGCAACAGTAGCCACGTGTCCAGTTCTATTAAAAAAAGAAGCAATCATCCGCTTAGATGCACTTTTCACGCGCGCCACTTTGGTTGGTTTCGGCTCATCTTGAAAGACCCATACGCTCGATTGCTGCTTTGTTTTGGGATCGTAGCAATAAATCCATGTTTCGTCACCTGTTACTATGTCCCACACCAAATTTGACGCACCTTCGTTGAATCTGGTAAGCATGGCACTGCACCAAGTGACTCGTCACTGAGATTGATACGACCACGCTTGAATTCTGCAAACCAGCTATAAACAGTTGTCTTGCATGGTGCTTCATTGCCAAAAGCTGTTTCAAGCCGAGCGATGCTCTGTTGAGCTGTCAAATTACACTTAAAATCGTAGAAAATCATACTACAAAAATTTTCCCGAGTTAAATCCATGTTGTTGCAGACACACAATTTTTTAAATGGCGCCACAAGGTAAAAACAAAAGACAGTCAGATGAAACAAACTGCATTCTACAGCCAAAGAGTTCTATTTTCAAATGTTGCAATAAATTTTTAAATATTGTTTATGTAAGTGGCCAGTTCCGGAAACTTACAGTGCGCCCTATGTATGACCTCTAATATAGTATGAGCACCATACAATTTAAAAGTCAATTTAAGTTGGTAGTTGTCCTTCGAGAACTGGTAAAATTAATGCGTATATACCTATATGTTGCCGATGACTATTTAATAAAAAAGTTTTTGTCCAGTAGTTTTTGCGTGAAAGATGCAACAGACAGACACAAATTCCAAAAATCTTTTTGTTTTCTTCTCTTATTTTATAAAGATTCCACGGACCAATTACAAACAGAAGATGGCGTTTCGAATGGCGCAGTGTTCCGATGTCAAGGGGCCCTAGTAATATTTTTTCGTTTTATATTCAATTACTACAGTTTTATTACATTAATAGACATATGTGCAGAATAAACCCTACAGTACAGTTTTATTATATGTATTGTAGATGTAGATGACATATGATGATGAGTATGATATAGCAATGATACCAAGGCATACAGGGTCGATTGACCGAGACAACTTCTTCATCATCTAGCAAACAACTCCAAGGAAAATGATGAAATAATGTGATTTTGACGACTTACTTCTTACTCCGCTTATTACTTTGCTATGAAAATTTTGTCAGGGGAAATTGAAAAAATCTTTAAATGATGATAACTTTCTTTCCTGATGTCCAATTTTGATGAAACAAAGATTAAATGTTACCCTTCACTAAGGCCAATCAGTTTGTGAAAACTAAATTCAAATCTGCCCAGTAGTTTCTGAGATTAGCGTGATCAGACAGACAGACAAAATTGATATAAAACATTTTTCTGTAATCTATTATTCATCTTTAGTCGTTCCCTCTTATTTTCTAGCCAAAATAATAAATGTACAGACACGTCGATTCTACTCTTTTATTATAGTATAGATTTACAAATATGTATCAAACGGGCTCAAAAATAAATTGACATTTTAACATAAAAGTAACAACTATACAATAAAAAATATTTTTTATGCCCACATTTCATTTTCATTTCATGGAAAAAGGCTAGGATGAAGAAGCTATTACCCTGTTACGGCTTTCGTCTATCTACCTCATATCATCATCATCATCATTTCAGCCGCAGTCAGTCCACTGCTGGACATAGGCCTCTCCCAATGATTTCCAAAATGATCGGTTGGCAGCAGTCTGCATCCAGCGTCTGCCTGCGATCCTTTTCAGGTCATCTGACCATCTGGTCGGTGGATGTCCAACGCTGCGCTTACCGGTACGTGGTCGCCATTCGAGAACCTTTCTGCCCCATCGGCCATCGGTTCTCCGCGCTATGTGCCCCGCCCACTGCCACTTCAAAGAACTAATCCGCTGGAACTAATACCCCATATGAGAATATATAAAGCAAGCTGTATGCTTTAGCATTAAGTCCACCCATTGTACTATTATTTAAAGGTAATAAAGTTTAAAATAAATAAATAAAAGAATGGATAACGTTAGGTACTATATATACTATACATGACGTTACTGTATTAAAATGTCCTGATAATTGATTGCAGGTATCATTGGATGTTCAACGCGACGGCTTACAACCACGCATACGGCGACACAGGACTATTCTGCGTACATTCCGCGTCGCCGCCAAACCGCATTTATGATACTACGATAGTGATTGCGAGGGAGCTCGCTAATATGGCCGGGAAAGTCGGCGACACTGAGTTGAGGGTGAGTTTCTTATTAGTAGTCTTCTAAATCTGTCATTTAGCGTGCCTAATGTTATAAATATTTTGTAAGACCTTTTAAAGTAAAAAATAACATTTATAGATTTCCTCCTGAAGAAGTCGAAAAACTATTTTCAGAATTTTTAACCAAGTACTCACTAAAAACATGAAATTTAAAAGAGCTTTGTGTCGTAACAGCTTGAGCTTCGCATCTGAAAAATATACATCGCCATCTAAAAATTTACCAAAGTATTTAACTCAAATGTTATTATTTTAATATTTTTAATTATTTTGCCATACAGAACAGACTTGATTTGTTGACTTTATTTGCTAAAGTTAAATTGACTGTTACAATATAATTTCAATCCGAAATATATTATTACAGAGAGCCAAAACTCAACTCCAGTCAATGCTGTTGATGAATTTGGAAGCGAGACCCGTCGTGTTTGAAGATGTCGGACGCCAAGTGCTGGCCACTGGCAAAAGAAAGCCGCCATCATTCTTCATCAATGAAATAGGTATTTATGCCTTTATATCGTTTACTCTCTTTGTTGGTTCAGTTGTCGCAAGAGGCGAATAAGGGAACAGAAGTATCGAGTGATTTAAGCCTGCAATGTCCTGACCAAACGCAAACTACTAAACAAAGTATGCTTCCCATGGTAATCGAACCCTCTGGGTCTTAGACAAACCTTTACCTTAAATACATACGCATTTGGACGGAAATAAGAGATGATAGTAAGCCACGATAATTAACAAGTCTCTAAATGATTTCAGAAAAAATAACAGCGGAAGACATACACCGCGTGGCTCGGCGTATGCTTAGCGGACGCGCGTGTGTCGCAGCGCGCGGCAAGTTGGCGCATCTGCCGAGCCTCGACGAGATCCAGGCTAACATGACGCTGTCCAACGACGCTCCGCAAGGAAGACGCCTCAACCTCTTCCGCGCTTGAATCTTGTCACCTTACAATACGCGGTCTCTGAAGTTGGCTGCGAGTAACGCCGCAGTAATATACCTACGCGAGTCGGCAGGAAGTTGCCTAGCAACGCCCGTCTGTTTCTGCGCGTCTTTTGGCTAACTTCAGAGACGCAAAGTTATTTGGCGCGGATTATACTTTACTGCTAAATAATAATACAGATTGTATTCTAATTCCTTATTTTAATGTTAATAAAATTTAAGAGTTATATTCTTTCTTTTTTGTTACAAAATTTTAGCTGGTTTGCCTCCTGTTGATACATGATAGATTCCTTCAAAATCTATATTAACGAAAATCTATCGCCGCCCATGTACTATTTATACTTGCGAAAGCGCTTCCGGCCGCGTCGGAGCGTATTTTACTGTTTGCCAAAGAAAATTGAAACCTCCGTAAAGTAGTTAATTTACGCAGGTTTGAAGTCGACCGGCAGCGCTCGGACTCCGCGAGCTGCTCGCGTACGCAATCGGCTACTCGAGTACGCGCCCGGCTGCTCGGGCACGTGGTCGACTGAATTCGGCTGCTTGACTCGGCTCGTCTGACTGCGATGTGATACTAGTCAGATCATGCCGACGGATGCCGTCGAAAATAGCCGTCAGGAGGTTCCGTTCGGCTGCTGACGCGAGCATCGAGACGACGCGCTCCGACGCGACTCTGCAAGTGTGAATAGTACCTTGACTCTATCTACACTAATATTATAAAGAGGAAAGATTTGTATTTTTGTGTGTATGTTTGTAATGAATAAACTCAGAAACTACTGAGCCGATTTCAAAAATTTTTTCACCATTGGATGTAGGTTACATTCACCCTGAGTAACATTGGCTATATACGCAGGCTGCGGGAAACAGCTAGTGTATAAATAAAACAAATTTCATTCTAACAAAACTCTATATTGCACTATGTACAGTCTTATGAATAATCAACAACTACATATTAAGTTCATTCAAGAAATACATGGCAGTATCTGTGGAGTTAGAAAAAAAACAATTTTAAGGTGCAGTCTTGGAGAGAATATTATGATTAAAATGTTAGTAACAAAGATTATTATAAATGCTAAAAACAAATAAATCCGGTTTGAAACTAAATAGAACAAAAAAATTATTTATCCACATACATTTTAAAACATTAAATAAACACAGCACCATTTCATTTCCTTATAATCAATCTGCTAATAAAGCTTTATTATAATTTCCTTTAAATATACCTCTGTGCACTGATTCCATTTTGATCACGAATTATGATTATGAATGATTCTACTTAGCCTAAAACAAATCCTTATAATGAAATCTAAATGTATATATGTATTTGAAGGGCACGTCAAAAAAGGTTACGATCCACATTACATTGATAAATGATCAAATGGAAGATTTCAACCATTAGCAAAGTAAAAATTCAATTTTTCTGTGCTAAATAAACTGCAGTTTTCGCGGCTTCGTCGGCGTCGTTTATGATTGTCAATGGGAGACCGGAATTTTCGAGAATTTTCTTAGCGTCTTGAGCGTTGGTACCTTCCAGTCTGATCACCATTGGGTGCTTTGGAGGGCTTTTTTTGCATGCCGCGACGATGCCGTTTGCAATTGTCTTACAGTTAACAATGCCTAAAAGAAAATAAACAAACAGTTTATAAATAGATTTATTTTTTATAAAACTGATACTATTAGGCTTGAATCACGAAGTAAATTCTAAATAACTTTTAATGGACCTTTTCTTTTTATTCATTTAAAACTGTAATTCCATGTAGGTATTTTAGATTTCATGCTTAAGGCATGCTCGACCCCTGGTACCGGCTGTCTACTGATTGGAGATCGAGAGGTGGCTCCGAAATATCGGCGAGTTCGATATTTAAGGATTTTTGTTCACTATCGAACAATTTTCATTCCATACATATGTCATTCCAAAATTAGGGCTCATGTTTTACAGAGTACATCTTAGACAACACTGATTTCAGATACATTACCTACTTAACATACCAGTATAAGTAAACACAAAAAAAGAAACTGTTAATTTACCTGCGAATACATTGACAAACACACTCTTTACTTTAGGGTCTGATTCGAGGATCCTCAAAGCTGCCGAAACTTGGGTTTCACCAACCCCACCACCGAGGTCGAGGAAGTTAGCCGGTTTTCCGCCATTGAGGTTGATCAAGTCCATGGTAGCCATGGCCAGTCCGGCCCCATTTACCATGCAGCCGATGCTGCCATCCATATCAATATACACCAAGTTTAACGAAGCAGCCTCCCTCTGTCAAAGATGATTAATATTCCATTAGTCTACTGGTTTGTATTAAGGACCGGTCAAACTGACGCGAATCCCGCGCGACTGGCGGGACTTCCATAGAAATAAGAATCGGTAGAAGTGCCGTACCGTATGAAAAAGTGAACTGGCCTGTTAATGACATTTCTATATATTCTTATTTCTGTGGGCGGGATTCGCGTCAATTTGAACGGTGCTTTATAATGTAGCACTTGTATTAATGTGATATTTACCCATCATATAAAATCCAGGAACAACAATATATCATACTAGCTGTTTCCCGCAGCTCCACCTGCGGTATATAGCCTATGTTACTCAGGGTGAATGTAGCTTTCATATGGTGAAAGAATTTTTGAAATCGCCACAGTAGTTTTTGAGTTTATTAATTACAAACATACTCACAAAAATACAAATCTTTCCTCTTTATAATATTAGTGTAGATAAAATTTGTTCAAAATGTCGTAAAAGGCAACTAAGAGAGATTTATTTACACGCATCTTAAGGATGGTTGCCCTCAGACAAGAGTTTCGTCATATTATTAAATTGATGGAACAATTTCATGTCTTAGTATTTTGTGGTAGATAAAATGTATAATGTACTTTAGCAAACTCTGGGTTCACAGATGTACCTGAGAACACCAGCATAATGTTCACAAAGGTGTTTTAGTAAGAAAACGGACGAACAGTCTCGTTTTACCCTTTGGGTACAGAACCCTAATAATTGACTTGTCTGACTTTCATAATTTTTTTTACCCTTCAAAAAAATCAATGGGTGTGATAGTATATAACAGATAAGAAGGCATCAAAGACTAATGATTACAAATACATCTATATATTAAATAAGATAAAAATATGACTTGAGAGCAACTAGCATTACATAATAACTATTGGAGAATGGATATTTTACATTTTGTTTTGGTTTACAGATGCAAAAGGTCAATCATTTGATAACAAATGTAGTTCAATTTCACTTCTGTTTAATGTATGGTTGACAAAACTTGAGTGACTCCTATTCAACACAAGTAACCCCTTTTACAGGGAAACCATACCAATAGTACCATTTTAATATGAAGTATAGAAAATACATTAATATTACTCTAATAAGTATGTAATACTGATGACGTCAATGATGCATTCATTAGTAAATATTTTAAAATACATTTAAATGTGAGTGTAGTTGGTATTATTTGAGCAAATTTTTATCCTTCTTTCATATTTTCTCACCTTTTTCGAAATCAGCCTATCTGGCTATGAGCAGATGTGTTAAGGTGGAAGCAGTCTGGTATGATGAACTGTGACATTAACTGGTTACAATAATTTTTCAGTCCGAGTTTGTACTTTTTGCACAAAATATTATTTTCTCCTTCACTCTTGCTATATTTTTATTCTAGTGGAATTTTTTTTCAATTACTGTGACTTTAATAAATGCTCAGTTAATTAACTTAACTTATAATCTAACTACTTACTTCTCTGGGATCTGATTCAGATACATCATCAAGTGCAAAAATCTCCTTCTGTCGGAATTGAGCATTGTCATCAAAGTTGATCTTGGCATCAACTGCCACTACTCTGCCATCATCAGTCTCTACTAATGGGTTGATTTCGAGTTGAGTAGCATCCACCTTAACCAAAAATGAATGATGTTTAATTATAAAATTAAAAAACCTAAAAAAATTATAAATTAAAGTCTTTTTGCTATTACTCAATGAACATTTTCACTTGCATTTTTGTACTTATATTGCACTTCTATCTATAAGAAAAACTAAAAAAGTTCTTAACAGATTTTCTTGCAGTTTTAAATAATATACATTCAGGTTTTGCATAAATTAGGGGAAATATGATAATATAAATAGAAGTCAGAAACAATCCAGCCCGCCAGCAGAGAGTGAAACTGGGGCCGGCCACTAATGGATATAAAAATAGTTAGTTATTAAGTGTGTGAAGATAATAGAACCATTTAATAGACATACCTTTAGAAACAATTCCCACATCTTCTTAATTTCTTCTGCACATTTTTTTCTTAATCCTCCTTTGAATTCTAAAAATTCTGCTACTTCATTTGCAATTTTGTCTGTAACCCCTTCATAAATATCTATGGGAACGGTCTTTAGTAAATGTGGGGTCTTCTCAGCCACTGTTTCAATGTCCATACCTCCAGCTGGAGACGCCACCAACGCCGCTCCATTGTAACTTCTCTCCATAAGAATACTCAAATAAGTCTCTCTCTTTATTGTGACACTCTCTGCCACCATGACCTTATCTACCATTATACCTTCTTTAGGAGTTTGTTTAGTAATTAACTTATGTCCAATCATGTTTTTTGCCAATCCTACAATTTCATTGGGATTTTTAGTCAAGTGCACTCCACCTTTAAACCCATTATCGAAGTGTCCTTTTCCTCGGCCCCCAGCTAATATTTGTGCTTTTACGACATATTCGTCTGCTTTAAATCCCGAAAGGGCTTTTCCATCCAAAGTGTTATCTAAAATACGAAAGTCTTGAACAGTTACTTGATGTTTCCGTAATAAATCTTTACTATGGTACTCCTGCAGATTTAAGTTTCTTTTAATAGTCACTCGTGTGCCGCATTTCGGAACCAAAACTGATAATTTTTTAAAATTCCTGGGGCTTTTTAAAGCAGCCATAACGAACTTTGTACACTTGCAGATAACCTAAAATAGAACACAACAGTAAATTAATAATTATTGATATTGGGGATATAGCAGTCAGTATAGAGAAGAACCTACCAGTGGCAACAATAAAACTTCGAATAAAAATATAAAGCGTTTATCGTGGATTGATAAATAACAGTTATCAGGATAACAGTTTTGATGTTGATTTGATTTTGATAACTGAGGGAGGGGTAGGCGGGCGGGCGGGACGGGGACGGAAATGCCACTAAACTATATAGGGATACTACGTATCAGACGGGCCAGCTCAGTACATTTTATGTGGGCATTAGTGGGCAATACCGGAATACAATGCCACATTTTGACAAGATTTTATTTATAAGCTACAAAAAAAATTGTGACTTTTTTTAATTAAAAAGCGTTTATGCAAGGGAAAGGCAGTATAAGGTTTATTTATTTTTTTGTTTAAGATTAGTAAGTCCAAGAAAGAGATGATATTCCATGTTATCCCTCAGGATGACCTAAAGGATAATATGAAATATCATCTCTAATAAGGTGAAAATACAATAAAACAACTTTTTTTACAAACCATTCTTTTATTAACCTACTTAATCGTTTAATAACAATCAAAACAACATTAGATTAAAAACATATTAAAACTAACATGTAGTAATCTATTATTAAAAAATGAAATAAGTTTTACAAATCATTATTTTAAATAACTGTTTCCGAGAGGCGATTTACTGTGATACTAGGGCTTACGTAGTTGATTGATTACATTACCCGTACTATGTGAATGAATGATTATTTTAAAATTACCTATGTGTTATTCGATACGTCCTGAAACGCGACGGGGTGTTCAGCAGCTCCAGTGGACTGTAGTAGGGTGAAGGTGACGGGATCACGAAGAAAAACACACACATACAACAGTAATTGGAGCCAAATGATGAGGAGATGGAGGCCAACCACCAGAGATTCTTCCGAGTATTCCGTAGTTCACTTCTTGTTGTTCTAAGGGAGCCGCGTGTCGAACTGAATATGGCCGCCGATCGGCCGACAATATATCCAAAAATCTATGGCGCCAGAGCCCCTTCTCCTCCAATCTTTTTTTTCCTTTTTCCCTTAGTCTAATTACACTTCTTACTGTTCTATTGTACATAATACGGTTAGTAGTTCTTAGTTAGACTAACCATCTGCACCCGTTCGTTTGAGGTAGGTCGCCCCGTATTCATTATATAAACCATGGAGTAATTACAAAGAGGAGATGCCGTAATAAGCGTTTTGTACGAAAGCGTTTGTGAGGCTACACGGGGCGGAAGGCAGACGTGCGGGGTGCTTGGTTTCGGCCGTGGCTCCAATCATAGAGCACGAGCAATGACAAGCTCCGCCCACTGCAGTGTCGGCGAGGCGCCAATGATCACGTCATTGCGCCATTTCAAACGGCATCTCCTCTTTGTAATTACTCCATGATATAAACATTTTTCTATTTCGTATATGGGCTGACCCCGCCCGGCGCCGGCCTGTCGGCGGTGGCTAACCGTCATGCAGATGTTTATTTACAATGATACTTATTTCTAATAACATATGTAATCTAACTTATTCTAATTAAAAGACAGGGAAAACAACAATTTATTTACAAGTTCGTAACTTAATTTCTAGTTCGTCGTGAACACTATGTCTATGTACTCGTTTGACAACATGTAATAAAATCCTAATATAGTACAATTTTTAAGTAGATATCCAAATCTAAAACTTCAACTTTTCATAATAGTAGCCTTATGATCTCTCAGATAATAAGTAAATAAATAAAAAGAAATTAAAATTACCTAAAATTAAATTAATAAAGTATAACCGTCGAGATAATTAAAACTAAATCAGTAAAAATATAAAAGCGAAAGTTCACTAAATTATTTTGTTTTAAATAACGATATACCAAAAACTACTGGGGTGCTGTTATCGAATGATTTTCATTAGAGTCACCGGTATTCTCGGTATTCACTCCACCTATGAAGCTGAAATTCGGCAGGTAGATCTTGTACCACTGCATCAGTTTCTGAAAACAAAGATAAATGAAAATACATAAAAGAAAGGTAGTTTAGTTACAGAATTTATAACTAATATATTATAAAAATAGCTGAAGCCCTATATTGAAAGTACAGGCTTACGCAAAACCGGTGAATCGTTATGAGATGGTGGTGTGACAATACCACACTAGTTGTTCGCCGCGACATAGACCTCGCGAATTTTACTCAATAAAGTTTACAACTAAAACTTCAACCATTGAAGTTCATACTGCATAGATTTTACCTAAGTAAGACTTTTTTTAATACAACTAAGTAGGCAAACAGGCGTACGGCCCACCTGATGGTAAGTGGTTACCGTAGCCTATGAATGCGTGCAACACCGAAAATGTCACGAGCGCGTTGCCGACCTGTCCACTATCAGCACATCTCACCTTTTGTAGGGTGGAGGTACTTCCCCAAACGGACTACTCCTCACATTATGTCCTACCTCTCTTAAAACTCAAAAAATAGCATTTTAATGGCCGTGAATTGATAATGACACCAAGGCATATGGGGTCGATTAGCCTTAGAAAACATAAACAAAATTATTTTAAGATAAAGTAAGTGAATTTAAAAATATTAGAGATCAAAAATGTTGAATTGAGTTTATTTGGATGATTGTATTATCGTTCTTTCATATGCCAGTCTCATTGATTTTTTATGATTTAATGATTTCTTATGCTTTCGCGATTGTTATACATTAAATTAAACTATTTTAAATTATTTTAGCTGCTGTTGTTAAACCCCTCAAACATTAATTATTAATATATTATTAATAAGTAGTTTTTCTACGATTTCATTGAAGTTGTTGTTTTTATGGGATTTGGAATTTCTATGAAATCTCATTGAAAGTAGGTAGAAACTTTTGGCGGGAAGCTGTGAAGTGCAGTATCGGCGCTGTATTTTATTTTCCAAAATTTCTGTTTTTTGAGTACCTATCTACTACGACCTACTTATATTTCACTGTGAATTGGCTAGTCAACTAAAAAATAAATTGTGTATTTTATAGATTTTATTGCTAGAATAGACTATTTAGGAGATACAATTTAAATGAAAAAATTCTTTAAATTATATTTAATTTGTTATTTAATTTTAAAGATTTTATAGTGATGACGTCACGCAACTATAATGGCCATCTCGAACTGCAAGAAAGCAAAAATTACTAAGGTATTAAAAAATATGTATGTCAGTGTCAAATGTCAAAGTCAGGATGGACCGAAGGCCGCGAGTTGGTTTCTTGTTCGTTAACAATCGCCAAATATCTTGGTACCTACCCCATTTCTCGTATTTAATGATATTGGCCTTTACTGCCGTCTCTTCATCCGTTGACATCTGATTTTTCATTATATAATTGGACACCGATTCTTTATTATAGTGTTTATATGAATGTAATGAAGATGTAGTTATGTTATGTATGGGTTAGTTATGTTTACTTGAACAGAGATGACATTTGACATGGGTGACAAGTACGTGAAGTTGACGTGAAGCGCCTAATTAGTGCTACCAAACGAAAATATTTATTCACTACCCTGTGCTACCAACCTAAAAAAATAAATGTGAATAGCCGGAAGTTATCCAGCTACGTCATACGTTAACTTTGCTAAAAAATGAAAGTCATTGGGTTTTCTGCGATTTACTTAATAAATACTTGCTTATCTAAAGATCTGATTAATGTAATCTGTTCCTTAAGCCTATTCCTCGAAATGGTTAGACATTTTCATGAAAAAGTTTACTAGCCAATTAGTTGGTCTATGACGAATTATTTAAAATGGCGCGCGGCAATTATATTGGTCGTATTTACATTTAAAACAGTGAAATTAGATTATTTACTGATAAAAAGTTATTACGTTGCACTTTGCAGTGTTCCTTGAATTATTGCTAAAATACCTCAACACCATGGAACTAAAGGTATAGATGGAAGCAAGCAGGCATACACCAGGCTGGTTCAAGAAAATTTGACTTGAATGCATTTCGTTACCCACCTCTTTCTTTCTAACTCGTGATGTGTTAGGGTGTGAATCTGGGTTTCCATCACAGCACTTGATAACAACCCCAAAAGTTGGAAAAATGATAAACAGTTACGTAGCAATATAATCTTTATTTTGAGGTAGATTTTTATCAAACAATGAAAAATATTTCTGACTAGGCAAATTTTTGAACTGAAGGTAATACTTTGAACCAGCCTGCTTGACTTCCATCTGTGGAGGAGGAACAGGAGAGAGGAGAGTAATGTAAAGGAAGGAGTGTAGGGATAGTAAACGAAAGTATTTTTACACACAACACTCTATTTACATAATTGTAAACGTCCACAATAGAAATAAGTAAAAAAAGGAGTATGATGAGAGGATAAAGATAAAAGTTACAGAATACAATAAAAAATAAGCAACAGAAAAATTCGCTAAACCAGTTGACAGAAAAATCAAAATTTAAGAGAGAAAATTTGTAGTTTTAATAACAGCCACCAGAGAGCGCAGTTGCCATGGTTGCACGGCGGAGTCTGCGCTCTAAGGCGAACCGTCAACTGCCATTATTTAAAGGAAATTTAATGACAACAAAACTATATACATAAAATCAGTTCATCTGTCCGGATGTTACAAAATTAAAAATATCTTTACAAATTATTAAAAAACTGAAAACACTAAAATTAAACATTATGTACAAAACTAAATTAAACCTAAAATCAGTGGCACCACGCCACTCATCTTTACCTTTAGTTCCATGATCAACACACACCAAAGCATTTTTTAAAGATTTTCTCAGTATTTTTGATTTTTAATTGGCTAGTAAACTTTTTCATGAAAATGTCTAATTCGTAAACCATTTCGAGGAATAGGCTTAGGGAACAGATTACATTAATCAGATCTTTAGTTAAGCAAGTATTTTTTAAGAAAATCGCAGAAAACACAATGACTTTCATTTTTTAGCAAGGTTGACGTATGACGTAGCCGGATAACTTCCGGCTATTCACATTTAATTTTTTAGGTTGGCAGCACAGCGTAGTGAATAAATATTTTTTGTTTGGTAGCGCTAACTAAGCGCTTCACGTACTTGTCACCCATGTCAAATGTCACCTCTGTTCAAGTAAACATAACCTAATTACATTCATTCATACATTATAATGAAGAAGCGGTGTCCAATTATTGAAAAATCAGATGTAAACGGATGAAGAGACTGCCGTAAAGTCCAATAAACAGGCCATTATGCAATAGATACGAGAAATGGGGTACCTAAATATTTGGCGATTGTAAACAAACAAGAAACCAACTGGCGGCTAGCGGTCCATCTTGACTTTGACATTTGACACTGACATATATATTTTTTAATACCTTAGTAAATTTTGCTTTCTTGCAGTTCGAAATGGCCATTATAGCTGCGTGACGTCATCACTATAAAATCTTTAAAATTAAATAACAAAATAAATATAATTTTAAGAATTTTTTCGTTTAAATTGTATCTCCGAAATAGTCTATTCTATCAATAAAATATATAATATACACAATTAATTTTTTAGTTGACTAGCCAATTGTCGGAAGCACAAGACCCGAAACAACTAGCAAGCGACAAAATGAGTTGCGGCGCGTTCGCCGCAGTTGAACGGGACAAAATAAGGAAGTGCGGTGTCTTCTCTAGTACGTGAGTACATATATGTCGATGATCAGTTCTAACATGACGAAATCAAGGAGTTATGCTGTCAACATTCACTCGAATGAGAATCTCCTCCATTTCGGATCCTGAAGTCGGTTGAAATAAAAAGTTAGAGTGCGTTTCCCTAGGTATCAGTACCTTGTAGGTTAATCAATCCTTCGATTCCGATCGATTTAACTACTCTGTTTGCCCTGGCATAAATATTTAAAAAGAACCTCCTTTGGTTATCGTTAAGTTTTAGTCCGTTAGACTAATAATAATATTTATTGATCCTTCTACTCTCACCCTTGTATATTAGATTAATATCCCGACTTCAAAATATCTTCACGATGGTCCCACAAATTTGACAGAAAAACATTATATTTGTGATTTGGAAAAAAGATGATTAGTTTACTTCGACGACATCATCACTATAATTGGGATGACGACAAGGTTCAAAAATTGAAAAAGTAATGATATTTCATGATAGATACATGTATTTATATTCGTTATTAAAATTAAAACTTTGAACTTTTGCTCAAATTAGACTTTATCTCTAAAGGCGAGAGAGTTTTTTTCCAGAAATCTCGAATTCGACTTATCTCAAAGACACGAGAATCATTTACCCGCGTTCGTAGCGCACTTTTTTTCATAAACCTTGTCGGATTTTAAATATATAGGTACGTTTGATACCAGCCGATAGGTATTTATTCCACCCTAGCGTTTGGGAGCAATACTATCGATATGATGTTTCACAGCATCGATGTTAATCCCTAAACTTCAAGAATTAGGTTGAAAATTGTGAAAATTCACGTATTTAATTTTTATCCAAATTTAAATTCTTAAGCATCTTACACAATCATGTGATAAAACTACATGATATTTCTCATATTTATTTATTAGTGCGGAAAATCTATCGAAACATTTATGAAATCATGGATTTATACCACAGACGTAAACAGACGGAACATAAGATACTAGTTGCCCTTAAGTAGCAAGTAATTGTTGTTATCCTTGTCACACTTATTCGGATCTATAAGGCGACATCTCTATTTTACACCTGTAGCAACATTCACTCACACATAGATATTAAGCTACGCGTGGCAATTTTTGGCCGTGACGCCATTTTGTAACGTGCATAAGCTGCGTTGTTAGATCGGTGAATACTAAAAAATAATAGAGTAGAATCCACACTAATATTATAAATGCGAAAGTCTGTCCGTCTGTTACGCTTTCACGGCCAAACCGCTGAACGGATTTTGATGAAATTTGGTATGAATATAGTTGAAGACCCGGGGTCAAACATAGGCTACTTTTTGACGCAGGCAGAACTGCGGGAAACAGCTAGTACCATATAAATGATTAGATCATGCACACCACACAACATTCATACATTTTTGAAACCATGGGGAGCATGATCGCAAACTTTCTCTTTGTTTTATAGTGTGGCGGTTGAGCAGGCGAGATGTCACCTTACATACAGATTGTATTGCTCCATCTCGCTTACCCGTTCGTTTCTGCCCTGCTTTAAGAGTTGTTGGTAAGCCTCACGTGTGTACGTCACATCGTCGTTGCATCTTGTGGTCGTATCGTACCTTGTACCGTACCAAATCTACTCATAAACCGATAAAATCGATACTTTTGTCGATTTGATATGTCAAAGTTGCTGCTTGGACGCACTATAACATATTACCAACCTTCCAGTTTTTACTGATGTCGAACTTCCTTTTCTCGTGTACTTTTGACAACGCGAGGTTATAATTTCTATTTTGCAATAGAAAAGTATGTATTTTTGAGTGTCATTATTTGTGTGTGTATCAATTTGGTAAGTGTTTATTGTAATCTAATGCTCAGCTTAATATTTTAGGTAACAGCAATGGCCGAGGAAAATTGGACTGATGAAATGGAAGCGGGCAGCATGGCTGTGGAAAGCATGCCATTGCCGCAGGCGGCTGATATCCCTGAAATCAAGCTCTTTGGCCGATGGAGCTGTTATGATGTGCAAGTTTCTGATATGTCTCTCCAGGATTACATATCCGTCAAGGAAAAGTACGCTAAATATTTACCTCACTCCGCCGGTAGGTACGCTCACAAACGTTTCCGAAAAGCACAGTGCCCTATCGTGGAACGTCTTACAAACTCCTTGATGATGCATGGCCGCAACAATGGAAAGAAGTTGATGGCCGTGCGCATTGTCAAGCACGCATTTGAAATTATTCACTTACTCACTGGAGAGAACCCACTGCAAGTTCTTGTGACAGCTATTATCAACTCTGGCCCACGTGAAGACTCTACTAGAATTGGTCGTGCTGGCACAGTCCGTCGTCAGGCTGTAGACGTGTCTCCACTCCGTCGTGTAAACCAGGCAATCTGGTTGTTGTGCACGGGAGCTCGTGAAGCTGCATTCAGGAACATTAAGACTATTGCTGAGTGCGTCGCTGATGAGCTTATTAATGCTGCTAAGGGTTCATCAAACTCTTATGCCATCAAGAAGAAAGATGAGTTGGAGCGTGTAGCTAAATCCAACCGTTAATCCTAAGGACAAGTTCAATAAACAAGTAAGAAAATTTACTAATGTCTTTTATTTATGTGACAATTACAGTGCCTTGCTTACAAAATCTTAGGTTCGATCCCAGGTCAAACTTGATTGGATAAGTAAACGAAATGCATTTACAAACTATTATACAGACCTTGTCACTAGCCAGGCTAGCTCAGCTCAAACATTTACTGAAGCTGACAAACTTTGTGTGCACTGTTATTACACAATTATTGGCATATTTCCTGAGTTCTTAGTATGTTTCAGACACACATAGTTAACTTAGGATTTAAGTATGCATGTAAGGCTGTGGGTGAAAGTTAGTATTATTGACTCTGTGCTATAACATTTATATAAAACTAGCTGCCCTCTTTGACTTCTGTCCTAGCCTTCTTCGATAAATAGGCTATCCATCCAACACTGAAAGAATTTTTCAAAACAGACCAGTGGTTCTAGAAATTAGCGTGTATATACAAACAAACCCTTCAGCTTTGTAATATTATTTATAATTCATATTTATTCTATAAAATAATGTGATATTTTGTGAGAATTGGATCATTAGACAAGACATTAGAGAGTGAAGGGGTACCAAATATACTTTGGCAATAATAATAAGTATAGATTAATAGTATAGAATAATAAGTATAGTTAAGATTGCATTGAAGAACTGTGTGAATGATTTTATTGCAAATATATCAAAAATTGCAAAGGCTTGCTGTCAACTTTTAGGTACCGTAATGTTATGTTAGTGAAAGTTAGTTGGAACAATCGCAGTGATAACAACTGCATTTTCTTTGCATATTATGGGATTCATAAAATATCAGAATATCATTACAGTCAAAAAGTAAAACTGAGAAAATATAAAACATTTTCCTAAATTAGGAAATCATGAAGTTGTTTTAATATCATCCGCATACATGAGCAGTCACGGAGGTTGCTCATGTGTGTCCCTGATACTGTTTGACTCTTTGTCTAATACCACGCTGGACAGATAAGGACTGAGTACCGAGCCCTGATGAACCCGTGTGTGTGTTACCCTACCCAGAATATTCATGCCAGAGTAATAACTAAGAGTGCAACACATAATTAGAGCCCTACATGCTGTGTAAGTGCCCTAAATAAAAAATGTGTGCTTATTATACCTAGTTATTGAAAAAAATAAATAAAACAATGGAGCTCCAGTAACGTTGCTCCAGCAAGAAAATTCTAAACGATTAATCGGAGAAAGAAATATTGTGCATCAGCAGGTAGCTTACCCTTGTGGAAAAATGTGCGCCGAAAATATTTTTAGTGCGTCTTCAGGTTTTTAAAGATATCGCGTTTCCTGCTAGGGTAACGTTTTGCAAAATCGTATATCTTGAAAACCATTACCTGCTTGTGTGCCTGCAGAAGAAATATACAAAAGAAGTTCTCTATGTGTATTCATTTGAGACCTAATGGTATTTAGGAAAATATTTATAACTAGCTTTTCCCGTAGCTCCGCTTGAGTCAAAAAGTAGCCTATGTTTGACCCCGGATCTTCAACTATATTCATACCAAATTTCATCAAAATCCGTTCAGCGGTTTGGCCGTGAAAGCGTAACAGGCAGACAGACAGACTTTCGTATTTATAATATTAGTATGGATTCATAAGAAAATGCGATTATTCAAAAATTTTAATAAAAATCAAAGCTCCCGAATGGGCGAAGTTACAAGTTCACTGAAAACTGTATTGCATCCATCTTAATGCTTACAATCACCATTAAAAGTTTCAAAAAGATAAGTGAACAATTTTACAAAATCTCAAAAAAATTGTTCCATAACTTTGACACTAGATTTACAGGTATGAACCAGAAGAAATTAGAAGGCGGACTCAATAAAACACAGCGCCATACAGCTTGGAATTTTTCGTACATAATAAGATATAAACAAAAACGAAAGTATATAAACAACGGCTGGCTATCCGACCAAATTCGAAAGCGATGGTTTCATACAAATCGATGACTTCCTTCATTGGACGTATTATACCTGTAATATCGTCTATACCGTTGCATTCAAAAGTTTATTGTCAATCATATGATCTAATTGTGGGGCAAATCCATGGAGTAATTATATAGTTACTCCATGGGCAAATCCATCCTAAATAATATTATATGCCTAGGTGGGTTTGTATATTTATGAGTCTGTTTGTTACCTCTTTACATATTCCTTCCAAACCTTCATGATTTATCTTCATAAAATGTCGACATCATAATATCGATCACTATCTAGTGTCTGGAGGCCTATTTTTGAATGTATGACATATGTCGAATGAAAATCAGTCGATATCGAACAAAAATCCTTCGATATCGAACGAAAATCATTGGATATTGAATAAAAATTATTCGACTCACCGATTTTGCGGGAGTCATATTTTTCCAAAATACCACTCCTGACACTAAAATGTTGAACACTCTTTGTGATCGACATCAAAATGTCGAGTTTCTGGTAGGAATATATAAATATTACGATTTCTTTTTGGTGTATGAAGTCAACATTTCGGTCACTCCATGTGATCGAACGAAAATGATTCGAGTCACCAGTTTTGCATTTTATCAGATATCGGGTTGATTTTGGTAAATACGTTGACGCCCTTTAGTGTTCCGCGATCGGCCCCTGAATATTTTTTAAAGTATACCTCACCAAATCGGTGAGTCCAATGAAAATCGTTCGACTTATCGATTATGTCGATGGGAAATAATTCAATATCGAACGAAAATCATTCGAGTCGCAGGTGTTGCGTGAGTCATACTTTTCAAAAATAGAGCACAATGTGTCAGAATCTTTGGGACACGGGGATTCGATTTTCGTTGGATTATGTCGAATAAAAATCTTTCGAAATCGAACGAAAATTTGTCGATATAGAACAAAATAATTCGACTCGCCTATTTTGCGGGAGTTCGAAGATAGCTCTCCTGGTCACAATGTGTTGTGTGTGAGAATCTTTAGGACTTTGGAGGTTCGAATTTGAAAAATTTTCTGAAATCGAACGATAATCATTCGAGTCACCGGTTTATTCATTCTCAAAAATAACCCTCGCGGTCATGGTTTAGTTTTGGTAATAGGTACGATAACGACCTTTGAACAGACCCCTATTTTTGAAAAGTATGACTTACCCAAAATCGGTGAGTCGATTGAAAGTCTTCCAACTCATCGAATATATTATGTCGGTTGAAAATCATTCGATATCGAACTAACTTAAAGATGTGTACCTAAATGATTTAGATTTTCTATCGGTCTTTCTATCTATCGGAAAAATTGGTAGATATAATAATAGGTTGGGGAAAAAGCTTTTCCGCGTTTTTTAAGGAAATTCAAAACATTTTTTAATATAGTTTATTTACATTTAACTAATGTATGTAGGGACATGATCCCATTGCTATAGAAATTTTAAGGCTTAAATCTCATTAAGTCACAAATTAGCGCATGTCGAGACCTTCTTGTGTATATTTCTTCTGCAGGCGCACAAGTAATGGTTTACGAGTTATACGATTTTGCAAAACGTTACCCTAGCAGGAAACGCGATATCTTCAAAACCTGAAGACGCACAAAAAATATATTCGACGCACATTTTTCCACAAGGATAAGCTACGTACTGATGCACAATATTTCTTTCTCCGAATTTTTTTGCTGGAGCCACGTTACCGCAGCGTTTTTTCTTATTTTTTATTTTTATTTATTTAAACTTTTTTGTACATAATACAATTGTATAGCACAATAGGCGAACTTAATGCTAAAAGCATTATCTAATATCTATCACTTTGGAATGAATATTCTGGGTAGGATACGAGTAATGCACACTGCTGCAGTACAAACGTATACTCATGGTGTGTGTAACCCATGGAGTAATTACAAAGAGGAGATGCCGTTTGAAATGGCGCAGTGATGTGATCATTGGCGCCTCGCTGACACAAAAGTGGGCGTAGCTTGTCATTGCTCGTGCTCCATGATTGGAGCCACGGCCGAAACCAAGCACCCCGCACGTCTGCCTTCCGCCCCGTGTAGCCTCACAAACGCTTTCTTACAAAACGCTTATATCGGCATCTCCTCTTTGTAATTACTCCATGGTGTAACCCCAGCAAAAAGATAAAAAAAGTATTCGCAAAAAAAAAAAAAATCTACTTCGAAATCGAAATCTATGTTTGAATTAATTAAGGCCTACAACTGATATTTTTTTCAAACGTCTGCTATGAACAGATTTCGAGAATTAAAAATTTAAAAACGTTACCCCAGCGGCAACTTGAATATCTCAAGCCTTCTCTATCATCTGTTTCCACTCGGTGGTGATAATTTAGTATGTCTATATAGTTTGTGTGGTGATCTCCCTTAGGCAGTTTGGAAGTCCTTAAACAGACTTCGGGCTAGTGTTGAGAGATCCCAAAGGAAACAAAGTTAGGTGGGGGTTTTCGGCTGACAGCCTTTTAGTCCATAGCGCATCTGCGCTTGGTGTGTCCCAACTGCCCGGACTCCTGCTCGTATGAGGATCTATGAGTGGCCACAGGCCAACGATAGGGCGGTGGCCGTGGCCACATAATGGTCTAATTGAATCTGAAGAGTCAGCCGTTTCGACTCGACAAGAAAATCTCTTTATTTCAATCCAAATGTTCACTCGGAATAAGCGAGATGTCACATTACATTCCGTATTACTCCGTCTTGATCACTCACACGCATTTGCATGGAAATAAGAGACCATAGTAAGCCTCCAAGTATTTGAAATTCGAGACCACAGAAATAAGAATAGATAGAAGTTCCATATTGTAACCCAGTACAGCCTCTCGAATCTTAACTCAGTATGGCGATGCTTAATTGGGTATTCCACTCAATTATTTTTTTCTGATTCATATCAAACATTTTAATACCAGAAACTGAAAACAGAAAGATTTATAAAATCCGTTCCTAAATAAATAAGTTAAAAGGCTTTGAAATTCGGTTGGAGGAAAATATTTTAAAAATACGATGCACTGTGTGTGCAGTGACGTCACTGCCACTTGGTTTCGTGCATACAAAGAGATAGCAAGATAAAAATTGGCTAGTAACTTTATCATGAAAATGTCTTATTCTGAAACCATTTCGAGGAATTGGCATAGGGAACAGATTACATTAATCACATCTTTAGTTATTCAAGTATTTTTTAAGAAAAACGCAGAAAATTCAATGGCCATTATTTTTTAGCAAGGTGACGTAGCCGGACAACTTCTGAGGAGAGCAGTTTGGAGCTGTATTTTATTTTCCAAAACTTGTGTCTTTTTATGTGATTGTGCATAATAATAGTGGATAACAAAAGTCAAGTAAAAGTAATATCCGAGAACAAGCGTGGGCGTTGAGAAGTGATACAGTGTTTGATTTACCTATGTGAATTTCATGCTTGTTGCTGAAAGCTCCTCTACGCTAAGTACTTCTACCACTTCACTTAGCCTGATTCTTTTGACTAGATTTGACTACTGACTAGACTTGACTAGGACTTGACGAAATCACAGGACTGAAGAAGATAGAAAAAAGGGTTTTATAGGACTTGTATCCATGGCCGTAAGACCCATTATTACTAAAAAAACGCCAAGTCGCCAACGTCAACAACCTATCTCAACAACAAACAAACAACGTCAATCAAGTGTGAACATTTTCTTTGAATGAATGACTGACACCTAAAAAAATGAAAGCAAACTTTGATTTTATATTTGTGGTGTGTTGATTGAATATAGTATAAATGGATAAATATTGCACCTATTACTAATATCTTAACCATAACCTGTAACTTAGTGTGTACAATATTTGTGAATACATAGTTTGGACTGGGAAAAATGATACACAGTTTATTTATAATAAACCCGTCTGGGTACGTATCACAAAGTATATTTCTTAATTTTCTTGAGAATTTAATTTAAAACGAATGTTTTCCATATCCTCATTAATTTTGTTTCTATTAGAACAAGATTCGTATAAATAATAGCAATACTATAAATTGTACGTAAAGAATCGATACCAATTATTACCTATTTTATTTATTTCGACTGAATTTTGTCTTTTTAGGGACGTGTTTCTTGAAAAACATTGGCGGAGTGTTATTCCACGTTCAGTATGTGATTATTACTTAGAAGCACAACGGGCATCACCAAATGTAAGCTTATTTTGGCTTTAACTAGAAGTACTATCTGTTCCATCGGTTTAAAAGCTTTCTCAAACAGCTAACACAATTAAATAAATTAAGCAATGTAGTAATGTAATATCATGCAATGAAAAGATTGGTTGATGAAATGTTATTCCAATTCTGATTGTCTGACCATGTCACCTTTGTTGGCCTCTTCTTTTCATCATAAATTGTGTGACCATTTTTGTTTCACATTGTGTATCATGTGATCAGCCCGTGATAAAGTGTTATATATGTCATCGGAAAATAACAAGAATCATAAGTTGATCAATTTACAAGTTAGTCGATCAACTTACAGAAAATAATAAACTTGCAGTTGAAATGTATTATTTACCACAATAAATTTCAGCTGATTGATCAACTTACAGAGCCTAGCAGGAACTTACTAATTAACAATTTTGTCAAAAGTAAAATCATACACATATGGGCCAAGTGTTGCTCAGTGTACTATGTTACGGTACACTATCACCCATCAAATAATACACTGTTGATTGGTTGATAACATTGGTTGTAAGCATTGGGCAAGTAAACACTTGTCAAATGCTTACAACTCTTAATAAACATTAATAAAGTCCACAAACATTTAGATCTGTTATTTTAATATTGAAGTTTTATAGTCATGTGAAAGTTCACTTATAATAAATCCATACTAATAATATAAGTATGAAAGTCTGTTTGTATGTGTGTTACGCTTTCACAGCCACATCGCTGAATCGAATTTGATGTTTGGTATGAATATAGTCGGAAGACCCGGGGTCAAACATAGGCTTCGACGCAGATGTAGCTGCAGAAAACAGCTAGTAATTTAAATGAGAACGCTAGTAATTAAAATATATTATAAAAAAAAAGATACAGAGCTCGCTCAACACATCATCACATCAACTTACGATTCTTGTTATTTAACGGTGACATATACATATATTAATAAATGAGGACTATAGAATTTAAATGCTTTTCTTTTCATAAAAACAAACAAATCCAAGGTTCAAACATGGAGTGAGTACATATTATAGGTGTGTTCTATCCTTATAAAACCTAATAAAAATAGACCTGTAAATTCACAATGAGAAAATTCCCCTACATTTGGGAAAATTTTCAGCCCCACATTACTATTTCTGTTTTCAACAAATACTTAGAACATGTCTTGGGTTTTTTTAATTTATACAGAGTTTATTGTATCTAATATTAAATGTTCCTATTCAAGATGTTTTTTTTATTTTTATTCAAAATGTTAAGAGTTATAAACTAATTTCCAGGATGTGCCACCAGTGTTGGCTGCCCCCCACCATTACCTCATATCAATACAGAGGAGCGGAGTGGCCCTTGTGGCTGTCTGTAAGCAGGAGGTGTCTCCGCTCTTCGTGATAGAGTTCTTGCACAGGGTTGTTGATACATTCCAGGTAAATTATTATTTTTTTATGCTAACACAAAAACTAGATGTAGAAGGTGAAGAAATAGATGATTGTGTTTGCCCAAGTAATTTACATTTTGGAACAAAAGTGTTTCCAATCCCTGCTCATTTCAAAAGAAACTAATCTTGCAATGAAACTTAAATATCACATAGCTATCTATAAAAAAACAATAATTGAATATATGGTTTTTTTTCAGGATTATTTCTCAGACTGCACTGAAACTATTATTAAGGAAAATTATGTAGTTGTTTATGAGGTAAATATTTTGTTAATTATAAGTTTGGAAAAAAGGGTACATTATTATGTGACCTATTGGTCATGGAGCAATAGGTACATATTCTGAAATGAAATCATATTGGAGTTTTTGTTTTTTAGTTGTTTGTTACCTTTTGAGATTTGTTATTTGTATTTTGTACAATAAACTTGAGTAAGCAAGTAGGCATATTGGTCCATCTGACGGAAAGTGGTTACTGTAGCCTGAGGACACCTGCAATGATTTTGCATTGAGAAAAATCTTAATAAATGTGGCTACTCTTCTCACCCAAAAAAATTGAACTAAGTGAGAGTCTGATTGGCGCACAAAGGGTTCCATACCATATTTTGTGTATATTTCAATATTTATTTTATGCTCCAGTAAATGTATTATTTCCATATTAAACTTTGTTAATTATTCCAGCTATTAGATGAGATGCTGGATAATGGTTTCCCCCTAGCCACAGAGAGTAATATTTTAAAGGAATTGATAAAACCGCCAAATATTCTTCGAACAATTGCAAATACTGTAACAGGAAAGTCAAAGTAAGTTTATTTTAAAATATAAATTCATACTATAATATTATAAGTGCTAAAGTCTGTCTGTTACGCTTTCACGGCAAAACCGCTGAACGGATTTTGATAGAATTTGGATAAAACATAGGCTACTTATTGACGCAGGCTGAGCTACGGGAAACAGCTAGTAAGCTATAAGCCTCTTATTAAAAATAATTTATTAAGCTGATGTTAGCTAAAACGTTTTGCGTCTCGTTTCTTCTAGCTAAATATCGATTGAGAGAAAGGGACGAAACATATTTTAGCTAACATGTGGTTAACATATTACTTTTAATACGAGGGTTAGTATTTAAAATAAGACTTACAACAATTTGAGGAGGCGAATGCGGCTCGATAGCCGAGCGCTGCGGGCGTATCCGTAGCGAATGCGTGTGTCAAGCGATGCGAAGACGCGACCCATGTTGAATTGGTCGCAGTTTTGCTTTATTACGAGCTCCTCCGTACTTTGGAAGGCACGTTAAGCCGTTGGTTCCAGTTCTTATCGATAGATGACAGTCGTAAGGCTGTGTTAGATGACATTAGGCATAAAAATCTGACAGTGTAGGCCACTAACAAACATTGGGTCATGTTTCTTATTGAGTATTTCTTTACATATTAGTCACGTTTTATTTGAAAATCCCAAACTTTTTGTCACATATTTAGTAAATTGAACATTGACTCGCAGGTTTACTACTCATCGTCAAATACCAATTGGTACTGGTTCAAATACCAGCCTTACCACGCCCGTTTTGTCAACATAAACTACTGCACATAATGGAAGTAGTAAAAGACATCTCTGTGTAAATATGTGTACTGTAAATATTTCCTTTATTTCAGAAAGTTTTTTAAGTCGGACTGTCAAAATCTCATGAAACATGATTTTTTAAATATTTTCTTTTTAGAATAGAATAATTTTATTACCATAAAATATGTTTACAGGGAACTTACATGTTACAGTTTTATTAGAATTCGATCAATATTATTTTTTTCTATGCATAAAAACATTCCCTTTAATAATTTTAGTCAAAATAAATATCATTTAATTACAAAAAATATTGCCATAAGGCAACACCTGATATTTCCAGAAGTAATGATATAATAAATTTTTCAATCATCAGAAATCATAAAGGGAGTCATAAAATACATTATACTAAAAAAGTCATAATGGGTTAACTTTAAGAGCAACAAATATATTATATTATTTTGATTTTCACAGCGTATCTTCTATATTGCCTTCTGGTCAGTTGTCAAATGTCCCTTGGCGGCGCTCAGGGGTTAAATATGCTAACAACGAAGCCTATTTTGATGTGGTGGAGGAAGTGGATGCAATCATAGACAAAAGTGGTGCTACTGTATCTGCTGAAATACAGGGATATGTATGTATAATGTCCTATTATATTTATTTTATTCTCCTACTACACGGCTAAAACAATAAATTGATAAATAACAAAAAAAAACTTGACATTGCAACTTGGTTAATCAGTACATATTTTTTATTGTTTCCAGATTGATTGTTGTATAAAATTAAGTGGAATGCCTGATTTGACCCTCACATTTGTGAATCCAAGATTATTTGACGATGTGTCGTTTCATCCTTGCGTTAGATTCAAAAGATGGGAGGTGAGTAATGTAGCTTTTTCAAGTTTAATTTATTGCCTAATGATCATTACATATGAAATATTCACACTTCCATTTCTTGCTTCTTTTCACACTTAACAAGGTGTTGGCAGCCTGTAGGAAAATGTACAAGCAAATTAAGATTACAATTTTCCTTAGTCATGTTTTAAAACAAACACAAGAAAAGATAGTAATGAAGGGATGCATTTCCGTCTCCTTGCGGTACCCACTGGTAAACTGTTCGAGCAAATTCATAGTTTGAATTGTTCGCCAATCCGCACTGGCCAGCGTGGCATTTTATTGCTAATTTAAGAAAATAATAATAAAAAAACAAAAAAATTAAAACTAAAATTCATACAAGAAGAGAGGCCCCATGCCCAATAGTAGGCAATAACAGGGGTACGATCAGGAATATCAGGATGATGATGGATGCATTTCCACCATTGTCGAGATGGACTGAGCGGAGAGGAACAGACTGTTACCTAACTAACCTCTGATGCGGAGTGGAGATGTCGGGTGTTCTCATTGGTTCACAGCGTGTATGTTTAATAATAAGCCTGACTTTTTTTTCAGTCTGAGAGAATACTCTCATTCATCCCTCCAGACGGAAACTTCCGCCTGATGTCGTATCACATCGGGTCGCAGAGCGTGGTCGCGATTCCTATTTATGTTCGCCACAACTTGTCGCTCCGGTCCAACGGCGACCAGGGCCGGTTGGACCTCACCGTCGGTCCCAAACAGACCATGGGTCGGACTTTAGAAAGTAAGTTACAATTACAACCGACTCTATATACAAAACTGAAGCCTCAAAGCTATAATTAATTAAATCTACTCAAATCTTCAATACTTAAGATTTTAGTCTTCAATACTTAATACTTTAGATTGTAATCCGCGTCTGTGTGCGAGCGAACCTGTATGTATCTGTATTGACAAAGTCGACGACGCGCTTGGTGAAAAAAGTGTCTGAGACTTGTGTAGCCTTGTGTGTGGTTTAAAAACAAAATAACATTGTTTTCAGATGTTGCGTTAGAAATTTGCATGCCAAAATGCGTGCTAAACTGTTCTTTGACTGCAAATCAAGGGAAATATTCATACGATCCAGTCAGCAAGGTCCTTCTTTGGGATATCGGCCGTATCGAACTTCCCAAATTGCCGACGATCAGAGGAACCGTGAGTATTCACTTCATTCTGTATCTAGACGAGCACAAAGGAAACGATTTGGTTTATGGGTGCAACAGCACCTTAGCACAGTTGTAATCACGGGTAACCCAACTAAATTTCGTTGTCAGTGAAACAAAATTTACACATGATTAGTCCAGAGAGACTTGTACTGATATCGTTTCGAAAGCGACAAAGATCATCAAGCGATGTGGGCCTCTCGTATTTTTTATATTTTCTAGGGGGAAAGAAGGTAGACGAGTATACTGACTAGCCATCCTATAGTATAACATAGCCCTCATAAAACGTAGGTCTTACTGCTCTACATAAGTCGCTATTTTTCTACAGGTATCGGTGGCATCTGGGGCGGACACATCAGGTGCCAACCCTAGTATCAACGTGCACTTTACCATACCTCAACTGGCCGTCAGTGGCCTCCGAGTCAGTCGTCTCGACATGTACGGCGCTAAATACAAGCCGTTTAAAGGAGTCAAGTACGTCACGAAGGCGGGGAAGTTCCACGTGAGGATGTGATGGGAGGAGGAAGGGGAAGGCTGCTGGATATACTCGGGCCTTTCCAGTTGAATTGATGGATCTTTGAATGTTTGTGATGATAGTTATTCAATTATTGGCACAGAAAAAATAAAAAAATTACAAGCAACAGCTTTTGCAGCAGAATTCAGCCGTCTAACTTGGTATGCAGTAAATCAAAAAACAAACAAAAATGGCTGCATCTTTAAAGTGATGTTACTTAACTAAAAAAATTTGCCAAAGTAATGAGATTACAATGCATATAAAGTGTCAGAAGTCCTATTCACAAGACCAAGGAACCACTCTGAAGGTTGCATTTAATTTTAGAAGGAGCATGGTCATTATATCAATACTGCTGGTCTTCGAGATTCTGAACAGAATAAAACTAAAAAGTATAGAAATTAAGAATAAAGATGTGTGTATCATTGAGTAAACGAAAGGAACAGTGGAATACTTATGCTCTGAAATATTTTTCAGTGTGTTGTACTTAGTGCAATTTATATCAAAAGTGTATATTTACTTGTAACCTAATTATGCCATTAATGAATTGTCAGTTTTTACAAATAAGAAATAAAACTACCTATATACGTTTATATGTATTTTTATTATTTTATCTTCATAAATTTTTTTGAAGTAGAAGAAAATATAATGCCTACTCGTATTCAGATATATCTGGAGTTTGAAAACTTTTGCCAGAATGCGTCAGGCGTTGTATGGAGTAGGCCAATAGAAGAGTGGTTATGTTAGTTGAGTTTTACACCCCTTTTGTAAGGGTAGCGGGATGTAGTAGTTTTCTATACTTCAATACAATATTATAGACTACAATAAGCGGTCATAAAAGATCGTCTATGCATGTATAGGCTCCGCAGTAGCTGGTCTGTCTTGTCTTAGTAGGTAGCGGAAAAATCAAAGTTTCTGCGTGCTCCCGTATTCTTTGTTGAATTTCTTACTGAAGTATCGTTGAGCTAGTACTGACATCAGCACCGGGAACTCTTTTTCCACGTTTGCTTCTACATCGCGTTCCTATAAAGTCGTAGATAAGATGTGAAATATGGACATGGTATAGACTTCGTTGTCGTCGGCCTAATTTTGAAAAAATCGTTTTACTTACCGATTATGACGAATAAAAATCATATGACTCACTGTATTACATGAGTCATACCTTTAAAAAATAGTACTAGGGCGTCTGAAGGGAAAGCAAGTCTCCATTTATATTGAAAGTGGCCTTGACCCCGAGGTCGGGGGTTCGATTCGCACGGGAAGCATACTTTGTTTAGTTCTGTGCAATTTGGTTAGGACATTGCATGCGCATGCATCGTTCCCATTCATCCATACTTCTCATTTCATAACCATCCTCCATTACATTTTAATTTAAAAATAATTTCGTATTTCAAATCATCTTTTTTTTATCCAAATTGTTTTCACGTCATCTCATCACCTTCCGTATTCATCTCGTAGGAGCAAGAGCTCTATTTCTATTTTCTGTATTTTACCTAACTTCAGTTTTATCAATTTGATTAATCTATAATAAAATAAATATAATTCTGTGAAGTCTAAGAAGATTTGTGCATTTCACTCAAGAATCCCACCACAACACTCCTATCATCTACTTCGTGTGGCAGGCACTAATATGGAGGCATATTAGTCTCATGTAGGGACAGCCGAGCAAGGGAGTCGGCCACACGTTGATCCCGCCCGTCTGCGTGTGTTTAAGTGGTCGTTAAAAGAACATCATGATCCTATTGGTCTAGTTTTCATATTGAAAAGAGTGACGGAGGTCAGACGGTAGTTGCTCCTATGTAATAACCAGTACTGCCAAAATCTAGGACCATGATTAAAGCGTACCCTGGGCTCGGAAGCGTAAGCTGACGACGCAATTAGGTATTGAATAATTGGATAATGGCTAAAAAAAACAAAGAGGTTTAAAATAAATACGTTAGAACGAAAAGTAGCCGTCACGAGAAGGTATAAATTTAGTAAACAAACTAATCTCTACTCAGGTGGGTTCTAGTGGGTGGTTACCTAGCGACAATATTATGAGTTACTAAATACAATTGACTTAAATTACTATACGGGTAATATGAAACTAACGACAATTCCAATTAAGCGGGTTATATTTTGACGATATGACAATGATGCATGGTACAGGAACGAGTCCGGCTTAGTGAATGTAAACATTTGGCCGGTCATTTTATTTTGGTGAAAGTTTATCATTACACTTTTGAAACAAATAAATGAGGGGAAAATAATACAACTAATATATTATTAATCTATTCAATTATGAATCATCTAAAACCATTCTTAAATTCAAAATTCTCTCTAAACATTAAAATATGTCACAAAAATACTATTATTTTTTCATTTATATGTTGCGAACCGCTAAGGATTTTGCGAAGACAAGGATGGTATAACGTCTGCCTCATAATACAGCGTGAATCGGAATGAAGAGAAGTACGAGTGGGGCTGACAATTTAATTATACCATGGATTATATGATTTATACTTAGTAAAGGTTCAGTGTTGCCAGTAGTGTGTAAGAATTTTTTTTGCAATTTAAATCAAATAAAACTCAACACTATGAATACACGCTAGGATTAAGAAGAGAGTGGTTAGAGAACCCGAGTTACCAATGAATTTGATGTGATTTGTAAATTTTATTATATCAGTATGTCGAAATGACGAAAAGGGTAGGCTTTAATGAGAGAGATATAATTAGTTAGGTTAGCAATCAATTATCATTAAGATCTTATTAAATTAGACAGAGGGCCTGTTCATCCCGATAGTGGGACGCTATCCCAAATCATGGTTAAAGCAGACGTATACGACTGCCCGCGTCATATGATGATCCACAACCAAGAGTCTACCTGGATCTCTCCCATGCTAACATATTAGGAGACAACTCGTCAAGAGTCAGAGTTAAACTAGGATAGTGCATCGAAGTGCACCTTACCGAGCCATGACTGGCTAAGACTGACTGACGATTCAGGTTTTTTTTTTGACCGGACCTACAATTTTAGCTCCTGTGAGCTTTCAAATTTACAGCGGGACAATGACGATTCTGTCATTGTGCTATCGATTGATATCCGCTGCAAAAGAAGGGGCAACAGTAGGGATAATGGTGGAGGTGGTAGGCGCACGTGTTGTTTATAACGACGAGCCATACCCCTCTCATTATACTTTATATATTAAATTATAGATAGTTAGGTTAGTCATATGCCGACAAGTACTTAAAATGTTTGTTTACCAAATAACAACAGTAAGAAGAAGACCATCGTGCGCGTAGTCCAGGGGGGTTCCCAAATTTAACTCGAATCCAATCTACGACGGTGCTCATTCCGGCTGCAGTGGGAACCAGATTGAACGGTGAAGGCATTGTTGTTTGCAGTATGTAGTTTATGTATACCTGAAAATCAAAGATCAAAATATCGATCGATCGAAGGTATGATGAGATCTCACAAAATGTCAACGTTTTCCAAACTCCCTTCGTTAAAAAATTGAATCTTGTGACAATGTTTCCTCAATATATTCTATGTGCGAAAGTCTGTCTGTCTATCTGTCTGACTGTGTTACACTTTTATGGAATATAGAAGACCCGAGGTCCAGTGCCGGGGTCAAACATAGGCTACTCTTTGACGCAGGCAGAGTTGCGGGAAACAGCTAATTGTACAATAAATAAAGAGTTTTCTATTATATTGTAAGTTATTGTTGAAGTCCAGTTAATAGATATATATTTCGTAGTCTATGTTCATATATATCGGATATTACATAGTAACGCTTATACCTACAAGCGGAAATTCACACAAGCATAATTGAGTTAACCTTTGTTCATCGTATCGTATTAGGTAAAAAATAGATTAGTCCCCATAGTATTAATGAAGTGGTAATTAAGCGGACTTGCAAATCTAAGCGCGTAACTGCATACGTAGGATGATTTTTACAAAAACGTGTATTCTAAGAGCGGTGTTATGTAACTGTTATGGGACCGTTAGCAAGTTCTATTTTGCTATAAGATTGCGCATAGGTACTATACCTATGCAGTGCGAATGAATACTAGCGGAACACAAATCAAAGCCGTTTCCTTTGACAACATCTAAGTACTTACCTGTATTAGGTTTCTATCTATAGGTAGTTTCATTTTTGAGAATTAAGTATGAAGTGCTCGAATAAAATATCCACCTTTTAAAATGGACATGCAAGGCCACCCAATTTCTTTAAAGGAGGTAATGTGAAACTAAGCCACTCAAATAAGTACTTTATATTGGAAGGAATATGAGAGATATGAAGAATTAGGAATGACAAAGGTACCTATTATTCCTCTAGGAAAGAAATGGGATGGTGGAGCGGCTAGTTATTTTAAATTCCACCAGGTTTCTCGGATCGGAATCCGGAATATATTGGTTCACTGGATCGTCCGTAATGGCGTTAGGAGGTACTATAAGATACCTCTGGGCCTCTATACCATGAGATTTTACTATCGCAGTCTAAGAAAAAGATAATAAATAAGGTAAGATAACGAAGAAATGACATACAAAGTAGCTATCGTCTGCGTTAATAAAATCTTTGGTAGAGGCGTACGTAAGTAATACAGTTTACTCGGTATTGTTTTCTCTATATCTCTACGATTTAAAAAACAAGGTCTACTTACTTCTGTTCTACCAAACGTCCATTCAATGGCGACGTTATCAGTGACTCTCTGAAACGTGTTGGACATTGTCGCTATCAGCATGTTCAACACAACAATTACTGATATTACTTCGAAAACTAGAAATATACATGTCATAATGAGTAATGTTTACATGTTAGTAGGTACCTAAATTAAGTTATAAAGTTTGAGGGTATATAAATTTTGTATCAGTATCCCAAGAAAAGCCAGTAGTTATCGAATGTATTTGTTTTATTTCGCAAATTCATAATGATAATATTACTAAATAGGTTGTAAGTAACTCGCAGTACAACAACAAAACGTACAATATCTTTAAACTCTTCATCTTATAGATAAGTATACTAACAACCAAAACAGAAGTATCCAATGAGCTCAGTAAATTCGTGGCGATTATCATGGAACTTCTCCGAGCTCCTGATTTCTCTGGTATTTGAGATGACAACGTCTGCACTCTCCAAGGGTGCCATGCAAAACAGAGCCCAAAATAACGTTTTAAGAGTATCTGATAGACTCGTAAAGGATGATACCTATTGGGTAAAATAATAAAATCCATTATTAACAACAATAATAGTTCGAAGGATCGCATAGCTTGGAAACTCATGTGTGGCCACGATCCTCAGCAGTGAGGGACCGGTGTAAAAGATGTCAATAAACAATAAACATTATTGCTTGCCCGGGTTCATTACTCATCTGACTTAGGCCTGATGATCTGACTTAGGTCATATAAGATTCGCCTTTAATGTCATAACCGGGCTCTCTATGTCACCTCTCCATGGAAATTATGTTGTTGGTGGAATCTACTATCTTTCGGCAAATGCAGGAGAAAGGGACGTAACATAGTTGGGTACAATATCGTTATTTCTAAACTGAATAATGGAGTTTACAGATAGTTCTCCATAGAACATCTTGCACTGAATCATTATATTTATTCATTGAACACTGTACCTCTACCACGAGATTTTTATTAACGCAGACGCTAGATACCTCGTTAAGATTTAATATGGAATTTCTTAGTTATCTTACTGAACTCTACATTTAATATAGGTACTTTATTTATTCGGATGGTGTAATACATAAACGTAAGAGTGTCAAATAAGAAAACCTTGAATTATAGGTCCACATTCAGGGTCCCCAACCACGAGACAACATCAGGCGTTAACTTGTACAGCTCATCTGGGGAACCCGAGTATTAGTGAAGAGGGCAACGCCGTATGATGTGCTCCATAGTCTGGATCTCCGTGTCGTAGTCGCGCAGAGCGGATATAGGTACTAATTTGAATATAGTCTACACATATATATAGGTTTCACAAATTTACTAGAATATGTGCCTCAAATAAAATTAACTTTGGTAGAACAAACCTGTACAGTCTTCATTCCAAAATCGTCTTCGTAGACCATTCCATCGTAATACTGGTATAGGCGAGCGAGTCCCGCCGCAAAAGCGCTAATTATTATCGTAAATACTATAATGTACTTGTAGATATCGATAGTCATCTTGCCGAGGGAAACCTGTAAATTAAAATGAATGTGTGAACTAATGTAGTTTGCTGATGCTAACGATTTGCAAGCAGAATGCCTGTGTGAATTTCTATGAATTCATTCATAGAAATTCACACAGGCATTCTGCTAAGCTAATTAATAATTCGGCTAAAGCTAAGTTGTCGTATGACTATAGATATTACCTGCTTAATTATAAAATTTATTTAATGTTCATTTTTAAAACAAAAACCTTAGCGAATACTGAAACCACAATATAGATTTATGTAGTAATTAATTAATTTTAAAATCAATCAGTCACAGTGCTGACGTTAAAAGGAAAAGTTAAAGGAAGCTTCGATACCTATGTCATAAGGTCACATACTGAAAGCTGGTGGAGCTCTATTTTTGAAAAGTATGAATCACCGGTCAGTCGAAAGATTTTCGTACGATATTGCATTCGGCATAATCGGTGAGTCAACTCACTGATTTTGGAGCTCCTGGTATGGAACCAACACCACTTATTAGAATACCAATCCAAACTGACCTGTTTACTCTTTAAAAGCTGCAGCCGTTAATACTAATTCATTCATTAACAAGGACCTATCTTGGATGAATTAGATGAATTGATATACCAAGTCTATTCATCAAAGATTGCTAACAAGAACAAGTTCTATGAATGGACACAAGTCACAAAATGCTAATAGCCGCATTATGCATACCTGCAGTGGCCCTAGATGGTAACTCAATTGGCACAGGAACATGAGTCGGAAATAAGCAAATATGGTTGCTAAGCAGAATGTCCCTTCTGCGATCAATATTGGGTCATGTTGATTCCAATATTTGCGTTCTGTGGGATAGCCAGATTTTTAGTATAAAAAAACTTTTCTTTTAACATATATACGAAAAGTCTATGTCTGGAACAAGGAAAGCAAACAAATTTTTACACAAATATGCTCTGTTTTTTCAACTATTCATAGATTTATTATATAATAAATAAGTACATTTTAATAATTAATTTAAATGTTAGTCTTTCACCACACGAAATGAGCTTAGTGCTTGTTTTAACTTGTAACTAAATAAATGTTTAATTGATCCATTCATAATAATCATCGTGCAGGTTAATTGTCAATCGACCATGTAGATCCTGGTGTCGTAGTTGTTCGTGACCGCCTTTCGGTCTCTGACGTGGTTCCTTCAACGACCATCTGAAGGAAAATACGAGTCCTCGGCTCCTTTACGCAGTCCTGAATAATATTTTATATATATTTTACAAATAAAACACCGTCATTTCAGACATGACTTTACAGAAGTATATATTTCGTTCGAATGTGCCTGTGACAGATTATAAATATCTAGCAGTCAGTATCATCTGCTCAACACCATCAGATGGCAACCGGGACCAACGGCCTTCCGAAGCACGGAATCATATATTCAAATGAATAAGTGTATAATAACCTAAATATTCATTTCCATTGGCGACATCTATGGCAGCCGAGATCCAAAACCCGAATGACAACAGGAACAGAAGCAGCATGACGATCTCGGCCCAATTCCACATCTCCGTGAAGTACCGCTGAGGACCCTGCATGAGGCACATGCGCACAGCTGACCATATGTAACCGCACACGTATAAAATCACTGGACCTTCTGCCCCTGACAATAAGAAAAAAAAATGTTTAGCCGCTCACAGATACTTTGGAATATGAGGAATTAAATAAATTAAAAAACCAATCTGTCAAGAAAAAAAAAACTATATGATAAAATAAATGTACTTAGAGCAGATCAGCTGTTTTAAGAGGCGGTGGCCGGTTTCCGACATAGCGCTTAAACCGAGGTCTAATGATTGAGAAAAATAAAATAGCGACCACGCACCGGAAAGCGCAGCGGTGGGATGGGCACCACCAACCAGATAGTCAGATGACCTGAAGAAGGTCACAGGCAAGCGTTGGATGTAGACCGCGTCAAACCGGTCATTCTGAAAGTCCTTGGGGAGACCTTTTTTCAGCAGTTAACTGACTGCAGCTAAAATGAATAAATGTAGAGAACCAAAGAAGTACCTACAGGAGTGCTATTTTTGAAATGTATGAAAATCGTTCGATACCGAACAAAAATCCTTCGATATCGAACAAAAATGATTCGACTCGCCGATTTTATAATCTAAACCAGTCGTTCTTAAATAAATAAGCTTTGTGTTTTATTTATTTCCAAGCGTATTTAACAAACTAAAAATAAAGTATTGATACTTAGTCTTAATTGACCAATATGACATTTTTGTTATTGGAAGGCGGAATGAGGCTTTTGTATGTTTTCGAGGTTGTACAGAAATCCCATGTAAATATCTGGGAAATAATCGCGTAGGTACATTAATTCTAATTACAATAACAAAGTATCTCATTAGTAGCGTGAAGTAAATATGGTTTGGATGCAAATCACCGAAAGTATAGAAGTTTTTTTAAAGCAATCTTTCAGATCGCTTACATTTTATAACATTACAATTCGACTCCAAATATTTTTTTCGTCATTCATCAGTATCTTTTACAGCACTTTGACTCTAAATTTTACTCAAAGCTAAGAACAATACGGGACTTTTAGAGCTACCTACAATAGATAGAAATCGTATTTTTAAGACTAATAAATCGGTGTAAACGTATGGGCTAAAAGAAGTAACTATTACTTTACTATAAACAATTTATACATTAGAAAGTCGTGCCTTTGCATGAAGCTTTATTTCTACATTTATTATTCAGCATTTATCACTCCGTGCCACGGACCTGTATTTGGCGGGCCCCGTTTCTGCTCGCTTTTATCTTTATTCGAGATGTGGAAGACTAGAGTGAGGAAGACAAGGTATGCAGCAGCATGGGTAATCAGCTTGTTCAACGGGATTCGCCAGTATCTAACGAGCCAGTGTCGTGGCGCTACCTGTACAGAGAATTTATAGTAGTTTATTGTTATTGTAGGATAATAATGTGGAGTATCATAGCACTTACACTGAAAGATATAACGATCATCAGATGACTACCGGGATCAACGGCTAAATTTGCTTTCTAAAGCACAGAATCATCTTTATTATCAGACAATTGGATGATTGGCCCTGCAATGTCATATCGAAACTGGATACAACTAAACAAAGTGTGATTCCCGTGGGAATCTAACCCACGACTTTTGGGTGTAGATCCCGTGTGGTTGGGTGTGTAGGCAAAGGCCACAAAGTTAGTTAATTAAGGAATGAAACAGATATTTTAAGAATGCTTACCACGGACATAACCAACATTAAAGGGGTAATGAAAATTCTTGTCAGAATCACTAAAACTTTCATAATGTAAGACTTGTTTTTCCAGCTGCAGTCACCCAGCCAATAAGACTCCAAAACCTACAATAATGTAGAAATAGTGTTTTTTGGAAGGGAAAAGCTTAAATCGTAGATTTATTTTATCGACCGCGACCAGTTCATTCACCAGTGGGTCTACGGAGAATAACGAATAACAAAGGAAAGAAAGGCCAAACAAAAATAATTATAATTTAAAACGACGATATAATTTATAAGCAAGCCCATTATAGGTGATCGGTATGCTTGACTGTCAATCTAAATATTTTTAAAACCGGTGAATTGAATGATTTTCATTCAACATAATCGGTGAGTCGAACGATTTACACCAGACTCACTTAGTGATCGTATATTAAGACAGGTACCTGTTGTGTATTTGGATGTGCCACGAACTCCTTCTGTTTATAATTCACGGCCATCAGAAGACGTGGCAGCACGAAATGTCGTCGCTTTTGCCAGCCAGATGGTTGCTTTAGAATCAATTCCACTTCCCCGGATGTACGGCAACAACCTTTAGCCGAAAAGAAAAATCTGTATATATTTTTTTTGCTTGCTTATGACAAGTATATCCTATTTGTGCAATTAGGAGTATTTTTTTATTATGTATAGGGACAAATCACATAGATTGAGTTAAGTAAGTTCGAGACTTGTATTATGGGATACATGTGGGATACTAACTCAACGACACTATATTTTATGACATATACAATTGTAGATAAACATCCAAAACCCAGTACTTTTGTGAACGACAACTTATGAACTACGTGGATGACAGCTAGTTTATAATGACAAAGCTAGCAAAGAAGTGTGTGCTTCAACTGAAGCTTACTGACTTCCTAATCATCTTTTCTTCATAATCAACTTTCATTATTTTTTCGTCCTCCACTCATACTCTCTCTACTGGACCGAAACATCTCAACGTTCTTTACTCAATATTACTTAGTCAACAGATTCTCATTCACACATTCACACCACACCTTTTTCTAATCCTAATTTACAGGTAAACAGCTTAAATCGTATCTAATTTATCAATGTATGTAGTTAATGATGCTATCAAGTTCTATCGATATATTTGTTAAAAGATTCCAGATACATGTCACAGTTGTGTCACGATGTTGACACCCAAATGCTGTTTGTACAAATTAAACATTACTTACATTTTTGTTTAACAGTTCTTTCATTTAGATGTAAAACTTTCTTTTTTAATCAAAAACAAAGTTTATTCGCATCATCATGTGCAATGTTTGAGTATCTATAGTTTAAGAAGTATATTAGAATTTATGGTTTTATGAAGCCTAACTATTTAGTTTAAGGACATAAAGCTTCGTTAAAGTCCATGAAAATAGGCGTGCCTTTATGTTAAGTCAGGGCTTTCGAGATTCATATCAAATCCCAAACTTTGGGTTTTACACAAAAGTGGAGTAAACGGTAAATGTCACCTATAAGGTCAACGGCGAAAGCACTGACGTCATCTTTAAGCTGTATGTAGGAGGCTGCTAACTGTATATATTTGGATGCATTGGCGTCGAGATCGGCAGCCAGGTGGAAGGCAGACAGGATCGGGTCGGGAGAAGTTTGGATGATGTAAACGGGAGAGGATATGGCGTGGTACACTGACAACCGCGCCAGACTGGAGCGCAGGGGGTCCTCGTTTACCGATGAATTTCTGCAAAAAATATTTTGTATGTTATCAAACTGGAAAGCGACCAGTCGGTCGTCCCAGGTACCGCTGGAGAGACGAAGTCGTGAAGGATCTGGAAGCGCTCCAACGAGTCGACTGGCTGTCGGTTGCAATGAACAGGGAACAAGTGGTGATCTCTAGTGTCGGAGGCCAAGACTCTCTTTGGGTCCCTGAGCCATCACAGTATGTATGTTTTCAAAGGAAGATTGACAGTGTTCGGATCAGAATTAATTATAGTTCGCTAAGATTCTTGCTGGTTCGAGAAGTGAGCAACGACGCTTTGATTGACCCCCAAAAATAGTATGTATGTATGTTCGGTTAGTGAAATTAGTATCAAAGAGTATTTAAAATAATCAACAACCACCCAGTCGCACAGTTATTTCCACTACTGCATTAACTGCATGCATGAGTAGGTAGGAATATATATTCATGTACTTACTTGCAACAAATAAAGAAACAGCTAGTCGAATGAGGCTTCGGGATGGTATGTCCACGTTCGATCAACAACGATACTACATCGTAATGTCTTGACTGCGCCGCTAGGATCAAAGGCGTAATGTATTCAGGAAAATCAGCTGAATGTGTAACACCAGCGAATTCCAAGCCGGGAGAAATATTTTTCTGAGCTTCCAGTAACATCACTATAAAAATTAATTCTATCTTTATAAGGTGAAACAGTAGTAATGAAATATTTTTTGGTATTTAGACATTGAATTGGCTTTCTGTATTTCTTATTCCTTTGGTTAGTGCCTCTACCATTTTATGAACTGGGATTTGTATGGAATTTCTTAGAGACATAAGTTAGCTTTTTTTATATAGTTGGTATTCTCCATTTGTGGTATTGTGAAAGGACATTAAGCGTGATAGGAATCCGCCAGGGGCTTTTTATAGATTTGATTATTAAAAATTGAAAACGACTGCGTTTGAAGTACTTATCCCATAGTAGAGGCACGGGTATGAAATATATTATGGTATGGAGGGATACTAATAAGTCATTGTATTATGTACGCCACAGGCTTCGAAGTAAATATGATTGAGGAGGCGATGGGCAAATCTTTATGTAATTGTAATAAACTGAAATAAATAATAAACTGAAACGAGAGCAAACACTAAAATGAAAAGTCAACATAGTTAAGTCTACAAAAAATAGGCATATCTACTACGGCGACTGATGACAAGAAGTAACTATATAAATACGACATAGATATAACACATTTTCCAAGTTACAACAATATCAACGAACTAAATAAAACGTAAAATCATTCTAGAAGTATAATAATAAAAAAAGTGAAATCAAGGACACCATTTACCCAAAATGTTAATACTGTTATTTCTGACGGCATGCAACACGTTGTCACCGACGTCTATACGAGGTTGTTTCAATAAAAACTCCACCATATCCACAGATTGCTTTCGCACCGCTATGTGAAGAGCCGATATGCCCTACATTAAAAATTACACCTCTAAATTCACAAATAGAGTTTACCAACGAAATGGAATCAGGTACCAATAGATATGGCAATCTCTATTTGAGTAATATCTACTCTCTCAATTAAACTCTGAATTTCAGTGCAAGGTCGTTAGGTTCCTAAAATAATTAATCCTATTTAATATATTTGTACGAAAGGTGCGTCTTCATCCTAGCATGTATTCCTAGTTGCGTCCTCAGTTTACGCCTAGGGTGCAAAAGATTCGTGAACTAAATCAATTTGTTTTTGCTATTTTAGGGGCTTAATAGTAGAAGACTTTTCCTTGTGTATTAAAAAGGTAGTTCATTCTTATGTCTACTGTTTTCCAATCAGGCTGGTTACATTTTGGTCTTCAACTTCCATTCACATTATAACCTTTATGCTTTAATCTCTGTTTAACCCAAAGGTTGACTGTTAGATAATGATTTTAGCATTAAGTTGCCTATTGTGCTATACAACTGTATTATCTATACATATAATAAAATTGTAACAGTTCGATGTCTGTACATTAAAGATTTTTAGGAAAAAACAATATGAGGGGTCATTATTGGACCAATAGAAGCCAAAACAATCATTTTTAGAATTTTTGCCTGTCTGTCTGTATGTTTGAAATCGCATGACGCAAAATCTACTGTATGGTTTGGAATGCGGTTTTCACAGTTGTGATGCTAGAGGTCCAACTTAGAAATTAGGCTACAATTTATCCTAAGGACAATTGACGAATTTAATTGACCTTTAAAATGTATGGCGTGCATACTATATAAAAGATCAAATTACACTGCAATTTTATGTACCTAAAGACTTTTTACGAAAATTTTGCTATTGCTTAGTTATTTGAGTGAGATTTAACTGATAGTGGTGTTTATTTTCAGTTAGGTCACATAAGCAATAGTAAATGCTATTTTTAATTAGGTAGGTACCTACTTATGAGTTTTTCAGTCATTCATATCGAGACAGTTACATGGTCAGATCAATGGACCCTGCACACCCTGGTGTCAGAGTTTTTTCGGAGATGCCTCACGGACTATGACGTGGGTCCTTTATTATGACATTTCAGTCTTTCGAATCGAGTGAGTTACATGGTCAGGTCAATGGACCTTGCACACCCTGGTGTCAGAGTTTTTTCGGAGACGCCTTAGTGGTTAAAAAGTGTTTATTAGACCCGGAGATCGTGGGTTCGATTCCCATAGGAAGGATTTTTTAAGTTGTTAACAGAAGCCCTATTTTTGAATGTGTGTTTTCGAGTTCGAACAAAAATCATACCGATTTTGCGTGAGTCACGCTTGATAGCACTCCAGTTTGATTAGGTTATGATATTGCAGGCTTGAATCACCGATTGTCTGATACTAATAACGTTCCGTGCCTTGGAAGGCACGTTAAAACAAGCGGTATTTTTGACCTTTACAGATTTTCATAAAATTTAGATATGACTAGAAGACAGACACATTAAATTGAATAAGAGGCAGGATCAGCACCATAGCTATGGCTAACAAAACTAACATTAAATATTACAAAAATAATTCTAAATAAAATAACCTGGAAGTTCATACAGTTGATATCAACGTCGGGAGACTTTTGAAGGAATTGCTGGACTGCCTTAACGTTGCCTTGGGCCACCAATTGCATAAATTCTGCTTCACTAGAACTCAGCTTTGGCAGATGAATGCAGCGATTCAAAAACTTATCTTGAAACTCATCTCTGGACTGTAGAATCAATAAAATATACTTACAAAAGACAGACAATTAATAAGGCATATTAAACGTTTATTTAGTTTAATTACGTGGCAATTGTAATAAAATATGTCTTTTTAACAAGTAAATAATTAATTTTCAAATTGTTCAATATTTGCCATCGTAGCAAGAGGGGATTTGTACTTTAGTAGGTGTCATAAACTGTGGTAAGATTCATAATAAATGTTGTCACAGTACCGGTTTAAGTCCTTTGTAATCTCGCATTCTATGTTTCATATTACTCATTTTGCCTATTTATGCTTGACTGTAAATATCAATATTTTGGTTCTAAATTAAACAGACTTTATATCAGTAGGTACTCGAGTGAGGTAGTTAAATTATGTTATAAAATAACATAATAATAAAATTAAATGACGTTCCTTTCTCAATGAGTGTAGAATACCTACTTAGCTTTTGCAAGATCTCTGACAGAACATAATCAAAATTATTTGTCAAATCAAGACAATACCAAACTCATGGAAGTATGAGTACCTAACAGTACCGGTACGGTACCGTAGGTACTTATATCTAACTTCTATGATGGGTACAAGGTACAACCATTATATATAGTATACCACGCACCTACGCCATTGAGAAAGGAACGTTTCGTTGATTATCTTTGGTCCATGGAATCAGAAAAATCATAGAGCAACAAAAGAGTTCCAATGTTGTTCTTTGAAAGCTGAATGTTGATTATGAGCGTATCTGAAGGCACGGCAGTACCACCGCCAAGTCACCGCCGAGCAGACAAGCGGCACGGCCGTACCATACAACACTATCTTTTCTCGAAGCAATTCAGGCCATTTTCGGCCCCCTTATAAATTCGTAGTGGATAAAGCTAGAAACCTGAATTTTCAATATCCAAAAAGGCATTATATAGACACAGTATGTTTCAAATTTCATTTAATTTGAACTAGCAGTTTAAGAATTATAACTAACCAAAGTTTTATAATTTTGTCACTCACTGACTGACCGATCATCAAAAGTCTAAGGCACTTCTAGCAGACATAGATGCTTCAAATTTGGAAAACATGTATATAAATCAAGGAAAAACTAAAATATATTTCATTTAAAACATAGAAAGTCAATCTATATTATTTAAAACATAGAAAATGGATATGGTCACCCCAGTAAGTTCCCCACAGTAAGGACTGAATAAATAAACCGACTTGGTGTTAGAACATGGATCTCACAACTTTTTACGGCAGAAGAACTAAGTAGTGAGATTTGGGTTTTTTACAAGTTTTGTTTGAAGGTATTCATTATTTCTATTTGATCCGCATTTAAAAAATTTAAATTAATTTTGTTTTTTTTTTAAATTAAATTTTAATCCACATTATTACTAGCATAGAAGTATTAAATAATTTCCCTTTATATATCTGACATCGTTATGAGATGTTTCGAAGGGTATTCTTTGTTTTAAGAGTGGGTTTTATAATATTAATGCATAAAGCTGTGGCTTTATGTTACATACTTTAATAAATACTTTCTTCTTCTTCTTGGTATACTCATGCCATTCCAACGATCCGATCAGATTCTTCCCGAATTGCTCCATACTGTATGTTAGGTATAGTTCGGTTTTGACTTCATGGATCAGATTGTAGGCGTTTCCTTAATTATTTGATCTCTGGCTTAAATTCACTTTTTCCAAACAATATAATGACTTTATGTACTACATACTTACCACAGTCACTAAAGAAAAGGGTGAGGGATAAGTTGAAAATTGTGTTAGTATGGCAAGAAGTAAAATTTAACAATGAGACATTTAATAATAATTTACTTTTTATTAATAACATTAATTTTTACTGTACATTGTGTACAAAAGAGCGAAGTATGAATAGGATCTGGTTAAGATCTGAAAAAAATAATTCATTTTAAAGTATACAGAATTTTTATACAATACTTAAATAAAATATAAAAAATGTATTTTTTTGATAAAATAAACATTCGTTTTAAATTTATTTTGGAACATGTAACTTGGCGGATTACAGATAAATTTATGGCCGTTTTCAGCAACAAGTCCCTACTATAATCTCAATAAACAAAATATATTTCGTCTCGTTCTTTCTCGTCAAAAGTTAATTTGGTTTTATTGAACGTCTGTTTATTTTTATGAATAAGGGGGTTAATCTATAAAGATGGATAACCATACTTCCACACTAATATTATAAATGCGAAAGTCTGTCTGTCTGTCTTTTAGTCTGTCTGTCTGTTTGTTCCACTTTCACGGCCAAACAGCTGAACGGATTTTGATGAAATTTGGTATGAATATAGTTGAAGCCCCGGGGTCAAACATAGGCTACTTTTTCACGCAGGCGGAGCTGCGGGAAATAGCTAGTCTAAAATAAATATTTATTACTAAAGCTTAATATAATCTTGTACCAACTGATCATAAAATACATATATATTATATGTCGAATTTATATTATTTAAGCCATAAATTCATTTATTGGAACGTTTTATCACAGTAATAAAGTAACCTAAATATATTTTGTAAGTATAAAAAAGAGAGATGATATATTTACCGATGAATAAGTGACGAGATTGATGTCGGTAAATCCCATTGCAGTAAAGGCAATCGGCTTTTGAGATCTGCAAGAAAGTGTATATTATATAATAGCAACGAGCACTACGAATAGGCAAAGGAAATTTATTTAATCATCGACTAACATCTGAACTCAGAGAGCAAATTTTTTTTCTTGATTACTCATGAAAATTCATTATTATTACTAAGGTGTTGCTTGTGTAAATAGATACTAATGATTTTTTTTTAAATCTCCGTTGAGGGAGATTTTTTTTGAGTTTTAAGAATTAAATTAAGTATGTTGAGTAAAATTTTTGCAATTTAAGATTCAAGACTAGTTGAATTAGTTAGTAGTTGCGATACGTAATAAGGGCACTGTTAGTGTGTTTTGTGACGTTACTTGGAAAAATCAAAATATACCGGTGGAAGACGATTCCGCTGGAAGTACGGAGCTGTAGAAATGCTGAACCAGTCGTTCTGTGACCACGGCCGTTGTAACACGGTTGAAACGTATGAAATATGAAGGTATTTTATGCGCTTAATCCTGTAATTTTATGTTTTAAATATATAGTGCGTTAGTTAAAAAGTTAATGAATTACTTAGTACAATTTATATGGCGAATTTCATAATCTTTGGGTCATATCGTGAGTCATTTCTATGCCTAGATTAATAGCCATAGTGTACCAAACGCTATTTACTACAGAACGACAAATTTAGAAATTCGCCAAATACCTTTTTTCAATTATATTTACTACTATTTATATATCTGTTTTATGTTGCGTCTTACTGGGCCAAATTAATATAGTTTTATGCCATTGACACAAAAGAATAAGTTACTACAAGTAGGTATCCATCCCTATTTATGCCACGTTTGATGAAGCTTGTCATGTGTGAGCGCAATTACGCGCATGTTCTGCTTGATTCACGAGTAAGTTTCTCGAATTTCAATAAAACGCTTTCTTTCACTGTTCTAGTGAAACTTTACAATCATATTTAATTTCCCGAAGCCGTTATAGATGTTATTGACTATTTATACTGACAACTGCTTACAATAATAGTCTCAAAGACCCGTATTCTTAAACATAACCTTAAGAACGTCCTTCACTCAAACTCATTCGAGGGCGCCTTAAGGAAGTCCTCGAACTTTCCTTGAAAATGACATTCTTAGTTGGTTGCTTAAGCAAACTCCAATGAAGTTATGATAACAATATTAAGCAAAAAAATTTAAAATTACAAAAGAATAGAGTAAAATATAAAATGAAGTTAGTAAATACCTAGGCCAAAAGTGGCAAAACTACTTTATTTCATTTTAAGGACGCCTCAACGTACCTTTCGACCAACCTTATATTTGACAGTTCAATACTCACCTCCAATGAGAAATCATCTCAAGTCAAGGAAGCTTGTGACAACTAATCATACCAATGAGGTGGAGTAACGTTGAGTCGAGTTTGAGTGAAGGTTTAAGAATACGAGTGTAAGACTCTCACATCGTGTGTATATATGTACTTACTAGAGTCTATCTATATAGCATTCAAACCCGATAACTGGTTCAAGAGTTAAGAGAATTTTCCCGCAATAATAAATAACTATAAATAAATCATATAATAAATAGTAGCGAGGATAATAGATAACAGATGGTTGACTGGTAGAAAAGCCTCCGACTTTCAAGTCTGCCTTAGTTTACATTATTGTAATGAAATTAAATAAAAACATAGAAACCAACAAACATTACATGAGCCAAATACATGATACTCCATTTCACTTTGCCGCCATCAGGTAATTCAAAAATAAGCGCGTAAAATACCTTCATACTTTCGACTTTTCAACCGATATGATGTTTTAAATATGCAGTGCGTTAGTTCAAAAGTTAATTCAGAAATAGAACTTGAACAATCTTGATACGAGTATCCTCATAGTATCGTAGTCGATTCGAACAATGCGCTAGTGACATGTATGGTTTTCTTATTTTTCTATTTTGTTTCTTTACAGTTGAACTTACCTCTGAATAAGGAAAAGCAGGGCACGGCGACAACGAGGATTAATACGGTACCATTTACTATTATAAGCGGAGACGGCCACGTCCGCGTTCTGCAAATGTTGAGCTATGTCATGGATATTGTAGAAAACTTGTGGCCCTTCCTTAAAGCACCTAGAGCTTGACTACATGTCTTGCAAATTGAAAAAAAAATGGTTCTTTACAAGGCATTGAAATAACCATTTAGAAACTGGTTATTGTTCTGATTGGATGATAAAGTTGTCATAAGTTTAGTATCATTATTCAATGGACATTTAAAAAAAAAATGTATTTATAATATAATACATTTTTAATTCTTGGATCCCAACTGATAGGTACAGAAAGCGAGGAAGGCTAGAAACGCGATGGGCACATTGTAAAAGTATTTTTATTACTTGTGGTACAATATTTTTTTTATAAATAAATAAATAATTAAAGCGGTACTTACGGCGTTATATATTAAATCGGCGTACATGCATATAATTCCTACTTGAATAATGGCCGACATTAGAAACAATTTGCTGCTGAGAACCAGCAATGGTTCTAGAAGCTAAAAGTAAATAAAAATATCTGTTACTATAGCTTGACCACACCCACTGTACCGCCCCTGAGGCATGCGAGCGGCGAGACGGGGGGTGAAGTGTCAGACGCACATGAGATAAAATATCTAAAGATGGGTCTTAAAGTTAAAGTTCAATATTTTTTTTTAAAGTTGTACTTAGATAAAAATCATATTGAACAACAAGATAACGGTAATTTGAAAAACTAAAAAACCCGATTACATTTCTTCGTAATTTGGAAATGATAGTACCCAAAAAAATTAGCCATTTTTTATTTTTTTTATTTTGCTATACCCAGTGTCACTCTTAAAGTAAATACGAATCTAACGACACCTCTCAAGCTAAAATACATCGAGCCGTTCAGGCTGCAGAGCGGGTTGGATATAATTATACTATTAAATATACAGTTTCAAAAAAATTGTAATTCGATATCGTTAGATCTGTCTGGCGGCACTACGAATCTTATGCCCACTCCCCACTTCCCTGCGCATGTCCAAGGCGCGGTACAGCGGTTGCGGTCAAACTATACTCGTAATATTAGGTATATGTCTTAAAGGGGCCTATTCTCACACCGTGATAAATTCGAATTACACATAGTATCTCGAAAAACATGGTGTCTGTCTATTGAGAACCTTGTGTTCGTATTATGGTCGTATCTCAAGTGACATATCTCTATTCCCAGCGTGCGAGATTTAACATGGTATTTCAGTCGACATGTTTCTTACGACTTATTTGATTTGTACTCAGTATAAACACAATAACAACAAAAACAATGAGAGAAACAGGCCACAACATTATGGAATGATCTCCCTGAGACAATCAGGAGAGCCCCCAGCCGTTCTGCCTTCAAGCGCGCAGTTCATGAACTGTTTCTGCAGCAAGCCCGGGGGAGTCATAGTCATTCAACTTATATCCTATGTATTGTATGTATATATTTTATGTATTTATGTATAATATGTAATCTTATGTATTATTACTTTTCTTTTGTAAGTATATTTTAACATATTTTATCTTTCTTGTGTGATTTCGTCTTTATCGCCAACTCTTTTTTCTCTGTTTGGTCCCATGGTTGACTGGTAGAGAATGCCACTTGGCATTAAGTCCACCATTTGTACAAATTTTTGTATTGTGCAATAAAGCTTAAATAAATAAATAACTTAGTGTTCTCTCTTTATGGTCTTCTTCAGTCTAGCGTATACAGTTGCGTTGTCAGCTTAGGCTTTGGAGCTTAGGGAACGCTGTAAGTCATGGTCATAGATTTGGCGGTACTGGTTATTACAATAGAGCGACTGCAGTCTGACCTCCGTAACCCTTTTTACAGGGAAACCAGACCAACAGGAACATGACCCGAGATGTGTTAGTGGCCAACACTGTCAGATTTTTTTACGTTGCCTAAAGTCATCTGACACAGCCTCACGCTATCTATCGATAACAACCGGGACCAACGGCTTGACGTGCCTTTCGAAGCACAGTGGAGCTTGCCACTAAATGGCGACCAATCCAATAGTGGTCGCGTCTCGCCGTGCCGTCGCTTGACACGCGCATCCTGTACGGATAAGCGCGTCGCGCTCGACTATCGAGCTCCTCAGCTTCATAAGCCTATCAAATTAAACTCACTACAAAAACTGTGTGTGGTAAGCAGCTGAAATAAATGCTGGAATATTTAAATATTAATGCCTATAATTAAAAAAAAATGAACAATAACGTTAAAAATACTTCACAGAATAGTTTTTTTTTTCATTAATGGTGATTGCGTCCTACAAAAATAAATATAAAACAAACCACAATGACGAACAAGACACAGCAGATATTTATCGAGCTCAGCACAATATTGACGAAGTTGGAGAAGGAAAACGCAGCCTCCAAGTCATTGCAGTACCTGTAATTTATGCAACATGTAAATTATTTTGCTTATTCTGTGTGACGACCCGATTTGACTAACTATAAGGTAGGGTCGCCGGTTCATCGCGTTTGGGGACAAACTATAGTACCGAGTGTACAGAGTAAGGCTTTTGTAAATCTTAGTGATGGGCTTCTTACGGCACATACTAGTAGGCTTTACAGCCCAGGATACAGTTTTAGTCATGGCCCTAGATTTGGCGGTACTGGTTATTACAATGGAGCGACTGCCGTCTGATCTACTTAATCTTTTTGGATAGAACATAACACACATGACAACCATCAGATAAACATAACAACCACTAGATGGCAGCTGGGATTTAACGTGCCTTCCGAACCACAAAATCGTTTTTATAATCAGACAATCAGAAAACCAAATTGGAAACAAATCACGCTTTCCGTGGAAATCGGGTCTCCGACCTAAGATTTTCCGCAGGCTGTTGTAGCACGTATTTAATAAACGTTAAAATATCTGTACTGAACTTGCCTGATAAGTCGTTGGTGAAGCTTTATGTTTTCAAGTATTTCTTGATAGTGTTCGTCGTCAGTTTTGTCCGTGGTTGCAAAGATTTCCAGTCGTCTTTGTAACAGCTTTAGCAGCATGCCGATGTGGCTGGCCAACCCAGAGAAAAGCAAGTCGGAAGCTATCATTATCCAAACGCAAGTTTGTCCTAATAATGAATAAGAACAATTAAGAAATGTAAAAAACAAAACACTGCTTCTACCAAATATTAGAATTCACTTAATTCCGCCTATTAATTTACACAAACATAGCGGTTAAGCTTACAATGCCCTTCTTTTTGGTCCTACTATTCTAGGTACTATTTCTATGACATAAAATATAAGACCAATTAACATTGTCTAGGCAACAATACTTTGTGTTTTACGAAAGTAGGATAATACGATATTTGTTTTAGGAACACAGTGTTAGGGTGTAATCATCTCATCAACTGCTACATTTTTGGTGTATGACAGTAGTGTATAATCAACTATTTAAACTAGTTTAATAGCTACTAACTTTTCTCTAACGGCGCTGCACTCAATGAGATAATAGTTATCTGTTGATAATTCTATAGTATTAAAACTTTCACTCTTCCAACACGTTAATTGAACAAACATTTGATTCGCCACTTACTAATTCTGCTCGGATGGTATAAAACATATTTCGCTAGATTGTGTGTGTGTATATATTGTGTTAATAGGTTAATTTGTATTGATGACTGGGTTCTAAAATAAAACAGTCATCATTTAGTCATCCAAAAATGGATACATAAGTATTCTACGGTTTACAGAATTACAGAACTCTATCAAGGCTTATGACCTCACTACTAGGTAAAGATTGTGTTTATTAAATATTTAGAGCGAAATTTAAAAAAAAATGCCTGAATTCAGAAATTCTGTCTTTTTGGATTTAGAAAGTTGGTTGAAAAGAAAAATTTGTCGGGCCATGGTCGATGAATGTTTTAATTAATAAATGAGTAAAGCAAAATTAAACTAAAAATTAAATGTCGATGACTGGACAGTACAAAAGAGATTATAAATATGGATATGCGGCGTTAAACGTATAAATACAAAATACAACATTACCTGCAAATATTTCAAATATGTAAACAACAAAGTGGGCGAAAGGCTGGTGTTTATCAAACGGGTACCAGGACACCCAAATGAAGCCGAAGTAGGTGTCCTGGCCCCTCAACTTATTGTAACAGTAGTCCATTATAGGTGTCAGATTGTAAAACCATACCCCAATCACATTGACGTAGAAGTACCCTAAAATATGTAAAAAATGTACTTAACTATAAATATATTCTGATATCTATAAACATTTTGAGGTTTGAGAATACACATGATTAAATACTTACATCGTGGTACACATAATCAAACTTACTATAAGTGCTAGAGGTTCTCCTAATAGTGGAAAAGGATTATTTATCTACCTCATTTAATTGATAATCACCTGCTACTAAAATAATCTCTATGGCATGCTATGCTTATTATAACGTTAGTACCTATTTGGTATAAAAGACATTTATAAATTGTGTTAAATCTTCTTATTTTTTGCGAGTCGATGGTCAACTTAAATATTCTTAAGCCCCAAAATTGGGCCACCTAAATAGAGTGTTTGCGGTAAAATTATACAGGTCCTCCAGCGTGCAGGTTATTGTATTAAATAAACTATTGAAAAAACATGCAAAAATTATTACATTTGTGAGTATACCGTAAAGCGGTCAGGCTTTTATCTTTAATTAGTTGGTGTTCCTTGTCAAGAGGCGGCACGGGCCAAATAGTGGCTAGTTCGACCGTAAGCTGCCTGAATACGTCCCTCTTGTACCAAAGTACGAATACTTTTGCAATACCTGAAATGTTTTCACAATACATTGTAATCGATTTATTTCTTAGCAAAAGGTACGATTAGAAACAAAAATATTTAAAAAAATCTTAATTTCTAAAAAATTAAATCTTAATAAAAAAAAAAATCATCATTAAAATCAAAATTTTCAAAAACTATTAGAGAAACTAAAAAGTTTCTATATATGAAATCGTCTTGAGCAAAATAGTTTGACTTCTTTGCACGAAATACAATTATAGCACAAAGTGCGATTTTATTAAATAATTTTCTGGTGACGTGATACATTTTACTTAAATTTTGTTAATTTGGTTTTATCTAGTAATAGGTTAGTACATCGTTTACTTACTCAAAGCGCCGTATCCAAAAGTGTGGAAAAGTGGGACAACTTCTTCGACTCGTGGCGAACTGGCCAACGTGAGCGTTATAAAAATGAATTCACTGAAGACATGGTAGCAAATGCCGCATACAGAAGTGATAAGCATGGTCTTCTGAATTAAGTGAGAAGTCGCAGATTTCGGGGGGTCCAAATATAGACCAATCCGACGCATGCTGAACGTGGACAGGAATAAAGTATCATTAATTTCCCGTTTGGGATCAAACTTCGTGTCGTCCATTTCTGAAAGGTATCTTTGACGAAATGGACTTTAGAGCAGCTGAAGTTTATTTTATAAACGTCACCTAAAGTCGTATACACAAAGTTTGAGGAATTAATTTTGTATGTTCATCATATTAACTTTAATTCTCAACATAGTTTTAAAGTAATCAAAGTTAATTTTTGCTGGAATTAGTTATGATCTTCTGTTCCTCTGAACAATTCTACTGAAGAAGATATAAAATTGAAATAAGTTATTCTTATTTTGTAATATACAAGCAAAGCAGGGCGAATAGTTAAAGGTAATAAATATTTAATTATCACAAACCGTTAAGTACGGGCGTGACCAAGAATTATAAATGTTTAAAGTTTAGAACTTTGATATTGGAGTGGTGAGAGTCGACAGCCTAACCATACCCTCCGGTAATAAACTTGAGGGTTTAACTCACTTTATTTCTTTATAACACAATATTTATTATTACTTTAGGTATTTATTAGTGCTATAAAGTTGTAATGTCATATCATTGTTATAATATCCATGTCCCATGTCTGTTATCAATGTTTATTGCGTTTATGCAAAAAAGAATACACATTATTTGAAACTATTCTGTTTTTAAAAGTCTAGGAAAAAAACAAAAATCACTCTACATTAATGAAAAAACATTGCGAATGGAACATTTTACTGTGTTCGGTTTTTATGCTCTTTGAATGAAATTGAAAGAGACAAAGTCTTCGTCTCTTAGTAGTTTGTCGGGTTGCTAAAATTAGAAATATATTTTTTAAATTTTCATAACTCATATAGTAGGTTTCTAATCTTTAGCTTTTAGAGGTCTAAATTAAATTATTCTCAATAAATTATGTTATAACGTCATATGAGACATTTATGTTGGGAAGCACGCATTACCGCAGACTATCCCACCTTTGTTACTTCACACCAGACTGGCACATGCAATCACTGTGTACTATCAAGAAAACTCGATTCAATTGATTTCGCCGTTTTTCTGTTTGTGTTAGCGATAAGCATAATATAAAGAATACCGTAATAGTGTAATGGCGTGACACGATAGAATCAGAGCCTACATGGGGCTTACATGATCTTTAGTTCATAACGTTACGTTCCTTTCACGCGAACCTGTGTGGGATCGAAGATAGAGTCGATATTAAAAGTATTATTTTTGAGTGAAGTCAATGTACCTCCTAGAAAATTATTTAACACCGTAGCTGTTCGGAATATGTTTCTCTATTTTAGAAATCAAATATTAATTATCTACTTACTTTAAATTAGTTTAACAAACTTTAAATTCACCCCTTATTAACTTATTTATGTAATATGAATATACTTTGTCTATTCTTGTGCAGGAAATTAAATACAAGGGACTGTCCCCTGTATGATGTACTTTTAAGAGACGTAATACATTGGTATATTTTTTTTTTACTTTATTATGCATGACAAAAGGAACATAAAAATTCATAATTTAACTAAAAATCAAAAAATTTTGGTTTGACTACAAATGAATAATAAAATATTTTCGACAGGTATTCATTGCAATCGTAGGCACGTGATTATTTCTGTTAATTTTTCAAAAAACAAACAACTCGTCGATAGAAAGTAAACAGTTGACCTCTGCCACTAGACGAGGTTGTCATATTGTTCGAGCATTGTATTGTAGGTACCAAAAGCATATCATTTCTGGAATGTTACCAGCACCTCCACATAATTATGTATTGAGGCCTCGGGCAAAACTTCTTTTTGCCCTAAAATCATTGCGGGGCTTATGCTATGCCATCTTATACAGCAAAATCTTTACTTTTGTATATTTCTTGCGGTGATCATGATTTTTTGTATAATTGACTTTTTTCAGTGATGGGCGGGCATCGACACGAATTAGAGTGATTTAAGATTTTCCCGCTAGAGATCGCGGTGTTTCGGCAAATTTAGCACGCGGCCGCGGTCCGTGGCACGCTTTACAGTTCGCCACCGTTACGCAGCGATTAGGCTGCGCACGCGCACCTTTTGCATCACTCTCGCCCGCTGCAATGTCCGCAACTAATGCAACGCCAATTTTGTAACTCATCTCGCGTCCAATTACAAATGCAGAGAAATGTTTTTCATTTTGTCAGGTTCAATTGATATAAGTAGAGCTGCAGTAATAGAAACTGGCCATTTTCTTGTTGCGAAATAGAAGACTCAATTGGCTAGTACTAATATAGCAGGCTGGTTTGTCCAGTGACAATATTACAAACAAGGTTGTTAATACCAACTCTTTTCAGATAATGATTGGTCTTAAAATAGTTGATGTTGATATTGTAGCAACAGGAAAAATTCTATATTAAGATACATTCATAGAAATATGAATTCATTCCTCATAAGAAAAGAACGGTGGTTCTTTTTTTACCTATGACTGTCAATGTTTTTACAGCGCTAAAAACTTTCATCGCCAGAGCAATCGTAAGCAGTTTTAAATACTACGCGAAATTAATTCTAATTGTTTAAAAGAACATTACGAGTGGTTTAATCATTAACGTTGGTGCTAATGTTAAAATAATAATCGACGAACTCTCTCAGAAGTAAAAGTGCTACGTATTATCAATGTTTGGACGAGCGACCTAGTTCTTTTGACAGACAGATGCGAGCAAAAACATAGCACACAGTCGAAATAAAACGTCAGTAGCAGTAATAAACTTTCCAAGTAGGATTCATGCTGTGCTGTACTGATTGACTGTATCTGTTATTAAATTATTGTAAATATTAATAATATAGATGATGTGGTGACAATACTAATTAGTTTTTTAGTATGTTACACAGCGTTTTTTTTTAATTTGAATTAAAAAAGATAATAATATTTGAATGTGCTATGTAATAAATGCAGTTATAACTTGTTAAATTTTACTAGCAAAGATGCTTTTCTCTTTTTATTTGAACTGAAATTGTGCAGAATAAATAGGGAATCTATAAAGGATATTAAAGTAAAATTGATAACAACAATCAGCTTATATTGCAAAGTCATCTCTGAAGTCATACTTAATACGATTAGTAACTTCTTAAAACAAAAGATTCGAGATGTCCATGCATCAAAATAATTACGAATTGACTACGAATCAATGGCATAGTTTTGAAGATTGTTATAAAGAAATGGTATTTTATTTATTTACTTATCGGAATTAGGCTTTAAGTAAAACTTAAGTAAGTGTTGCATGACTGTTAATGGCGACGACACAAGTAGTCCATTACTATGAGGTAGATGCATCGATGCGAGTATCTCATTAGTTTGCGCGGCGCCTTCTAATAGCACGTTGACGACTGCGACCAGACTGTCTACATGAATTATATACCTAAATACATACTAAAACCAATTAAAACCAAAGCTTCCGTAGTAGCTTCATTTAATAGCTAAGACATTAAAAGAGAAAAACGTAGTATACCTTGAAACTTAGAAATACCGTGTTCGGAGGTTTTTGTAGAGCTACCATATTAAGAGTGCAAGTCTTATTTTCTTTTCAATTCCTAAATGTGCTCAAATCATAAATAAATAAATTAATTCATTGCATTAATTTTCGAATTTGTCTCTTGTAAAAGTAAATAAATAAAATAGAACGTCGCTCTACATACAAACATATAATCACGCCTGTTTCCATACGTCGCTCTACTACATGCCAGTAATAATTTTGGTAATATAATTTCATGTGATGTGAACACGAGTATTTCTTATATTCTTATTTGAAGGTTCAAAGGCGGAATAGGAATAGTTCTGCAGAGTCACCGGCGGCGGCGGCTGTCGACCCAGTAGCGCACACACGTACTCACAACGTAATGGATTAAGTGCTACAACATTAACACAATAACCCACATCATGTTGCATTAAAATCATTCGGAAAATGACTCTCCTTACACGACTCAAAAAACTGATATTGTACTTAATGCGACTCACTTAGACCCGCTTAAACTAAATATATTATTTGCTGTTTGCCGTTATACCATGTGGTTTGCATGAATTTATAAAAACGTGTCAATGTAAAAAAATAGTGGTAAGATACAATGAGGTTTGATTTTTTTTAATAATATTTAGCATTTGTATCAACAGAGGTATCTTAATATAGGTAGGGGAAAAAGATTTTAAGAAAATTCAAAACATTTTTAATATAGTTTATTTACATTTAACTAAAGTATGTAGGTGCCATTTTGTTCGATTACTTTTTTCCATCTTGTAGGTAGGGACATGATCCTATTGCTATAGAAATTTGAGGCTTCTGATCAAAATACCGCGACAAGTGGATTTGGCAGTCCTCTCGTGATGTTAACCTGACACTGCCTAAAGTATTCTGAAGAGACCGAAACAGTTGGAAATCTGAAGGTGCAAGGTCAGGACTATACGGCGGATGCATTAACACCTCCCAGCCAAACTCTCTTAATTTTTGCTGAGTGACTAAAGATGTGTGAGGTCTAGCGTTATCATGATGAAAAACCACACCCTTTCTGTTGATTAATTCCGGCTGCTTTCTTTCAACTTCTTGCTTTATCTCATCAGTTGTTCGCAGTAGAGTTCAGAACCGATGGTCCTGCCTGGTGGTAACAGCTCACATACAGCATCACCTTGTTGCGAGTTAACCCGGGTTTCGCCACACTCTGTGAAGCCTGACCGGCCTTTGACCACGACCTTTTTCGCACGTTCTTGTCGTACGTAATCCACTTTTCATCACCAGTTATCAGCTTCTTCAAAAATGGTTCGGTCTAATTACGTTGTAATAAAGAATCACAAATGAGTACACGGTTCATTAGGTTTCTCTCAGTGAGCTCGTGAGGTACCCAAATATCGAGCTTTTTTGTGTACCCATCTTTTTTTCAAATGCGCCAAAACTGTTATGTGGTCAATTCCCAGTTCTTCAGCTGCATCGTAACTACTGATAAGCCGATCTTGCTCCACTTTTTCAAAAATGGCATCCATTTTATCCGATATAAACGCTTAAACCAAATTTGTGCTACTCTTACAGACACTGCACTAGATTCATAAACATCGCAAATTTTTTTCGCGGCTTGCGTTGTCTTTTTACCTTTTTTGTAGTCAAATTTTAAAATGTATCGAATTTCTTCATTAGATTCACTTACCTTGACAAACAAAATCACACATTTTCCTAATTTGAATTTGGAATTATCTTCTTAGAATGTAAATTTTTAATGATACCAAAATCAGCCAGATACAAATAGCCAAAGAGATTTTATTACAAGTTCATAGATACTATATGCGAAAAGACTCCCTAACCTAATATAATACCTAATATTTTTTTAGTTTTTATTTACCTTGATTAGTTTTAGTTTTAAATTTAAATCATTTTGTATTAATTAAAATGAATGTTTATCACTGTTATTAAAAATACAAATTGATTTTATTGAGTACAATGCGACATTTATGTAAATATCTGGTTTATATTTTACAAAGGTACTCTTTAACATCACCCTAGCCGAAATAACATCGAAAGAAGCGGCTTTGAGTAGAGCTTTCCTCGTTCGTTGGTTTCTAGGAAATTATTTTAAGTCTACTTCCATGTCAATGTTATTCAATTCATTTAGAATAAAATTAAAAATTAAATATATTAACTTAAATTTTTCATAAGTTGATTTCAAGTATGTATTTATCGAAAATTATAGTTGACTAGCAGTTTCCCGCATCTCCGCCTGCGTCAAAATGTATCATATGTTTGACCCCGAGTCTTTAACTATATTCACACCAAATTTTATTAAAATCCATTCAGCGGTTTGGCCGTTAAAGCGCAACAGACAGACAGATAGACAGACAGACTTTCGCACTTATAATATGAATTAGTAGGGATTTCTCTACAGCATTCATATAAGAATAAAAATGGGGTAAATAATTCTGAAGAAATATCATAACGTTTTAGACATAATTTATATTAAAATCACTACTTAAACACAACCACACATAGATAAATTGAATCTTACACAAATAAAAATAAATAAAGACGTGTCGTGTGCAGAGTAATTTAAGATTTTCATCGCGGATAATGAGTAGCAATGCGAATCAACATTAACTTTCACTGTTTATCAACATCTCTGCACAGGTGAATTGTACAATTCATCTGTGCAGAATTACAAGTCAACCAAGGTGAAGGCAATAACGTATATAGGCCTGTCCGATATTTTCCTGATTATTTTTTTAGATTAAAATAAAATTCTAAAATCAAAACAGGTTGCTAAGAGCTTTTACACTTGGGTAAATGTCAAAATGTACATGTAGCATCAAATGAAGTATTAGAACCATCACTTACTATGTTTTCTTAGTTATAGTGTTTTTCATAATATATTTCACGATAACTACTTTAGATAGAGCCGATGGATGGTTGGACAGAGATCTAGATGCAGCTGAAAAAATCCACCGAAAAAATCTACAACGTGATACTTTGTAACCCTTGTGATACATGTAGTAGTTGATGGAAAAGAAGTAAGACATTTCTCAGACTGATTTCGAGCAGCCTGCATCCAGCGACTTCTGCGACCTCGATAAGGTCGTGAAACCATCTGGTATGTGGATGTCCTACGCTAGGGCTGCATTTTCTGATACATTTTCCTCATTTCATCCATACTTTTCATTTTATATACATCCTTCACCACATTTTCATTTAAAAATCATTTCATATTTCGAATCAGCTCTATTTCTATTTTCTGTATATTTTTATTCTAAGTACCTAATTCTAGTTTTATCAATTTGATTAATGTGTGGAAATCTGTAATAAAATAATTAAAATTCTGTGAAGTCTCACAAAATTTGTGCATTTCACTGAAGAATTCCACTACAACACCCCATCATCTACTTCGTGTGGCAGGGCTCCCATGAAGGGTCAGCCGGGCAGGCGAGCCCGCCACATATCTATTAGATTGTATAAAGTGGTTTAAGATAAGGAGACATAAGTAGGGTATTATTGGGGATTTCAAAACAGGTAGTTTTCATCACACCGCTCATTTCATTCGCTCGGTGTGATGAAAACTACCTGTTTTGAAATCCCCAATAATACCTTTGGTTTTTCAAAAAATACGGAATATCAGTCAACGGCGCTTGGTAAAATGGTATGCATAAGTAATAGGATAATTTGACTCACCTGATCCGATTGCTGTTTGTTCACACTACACTAGATTGTTACATTTTCACACTAAACAACTTTTAATAGTATAAATATATTGCAACCAAAATACATATTACTCTAGTGATTAATAATTGATGAACAAGGAAAATCGTTTGCCCAGGCCGATTGCTCATACCGATGATCAAATTGGTTGGCATCTTACTAACGATCAGTGTCTCAAATGATCTTCGGGACGCCCTTGGTAGACGCCGAGTTATCCCATTACTGGCCTCGATTAGGTCGTACCGTTCACCGTTTGGTTGGTGGCACCCAGTAAACTAGATTACTCTTTATCACCTTTTAGGACATTGGTACTTGAATAGCCAGGTCAATGGAAGACACTGATTTTCAACTGGCCTCGATTAGGTCGTACCGTTCACCATTTGGTTGGTGGCACCCAGTGAATCTCAGTTTAAACCATTAAATATGGACAATTCTGTACCCACCGCGACCGATATTGAGAATGTCTCGCTTTCTGATACATATTTACCAAATTCGACTGTTGGTATCCGGGAGAACAAATATTTCCTTTATCAAAAAACAAAAGAGGCTTTTCTTTAATTTAAAATAGGAATTCAATAAATTTATCCACTTCGTTTCGTAACAACGATACACGATCATGGTTATTACGGTAATGATAAAAGGAGTAAGTAAGAAGCACATTGTGTAAGTGTTGTGCTCATAGCATTTTGTTCTATCGATAAAAAAGAATTGACTTTTACTAAGTACTTACTTGAATAAAATCTAAGATCGCTAATCAATTTATAAACTATTGTAATACTGTGGTTATTTGTCCGTAGTGTAGTATAACTATTACTTTAGAAGACATTTTCACTTACATATTTATAAATAATAAGTAAGTATATGATATTACTGTATAATAGTAATGAGAAGTTATTGTATCGTTTCTAGCTAACCCAGCTAACGTTGTTTTGCACTATAAAATAGTTTACAACCTATTCTCAGACATACCTACTGAATACACATATAAAATTTCATCAAAAAAGGTCAAGCAGTTTCGGAAATTATCGATAAACTCTAGTTCAGTACTAGTGCTTGAATTTTGCTCAGTATGCCGACACCTGTGTACAGCCGACGGCATATAAACCCGACCAAATGTGTACTAGGTATTACCATATGTAAAAGTACATTTTTATCTGCCTACGGCTGTACCTCCGGTTTCATATTCGTAACTTATGGCTATTCGCACACTACAACGTCTTTTATTAAGCGGGAAAATAACCACTTATACACTTTATGATGATACGATTACGATATTATCTTTTTACCGTTTTTGGAATATTTTTTAATATTTTGTACATACAGCACTTTATAACAGAAATATGTCAAAAGTTTATAATTACTCGAAATATGAAGGAATAACAGTAACTCACAAAGCGTTATACTCCAACCAAATTTTTTTCTATGCACATCAAGTAGTAAATTACTGTAAGAATATAAAATCGTACCCGTAATGGTAATCGTAACCAGTCGTATCATTACACCGCTAAGCAATTTGCCGCGTGATAATTATCGTTCTGTATGTGACGAGCCTTTCAATAAAAACATAACCCTCTTTGATAATGGGTAGCAAAATAAATGATTATTTATAATGACGCAAGTAAATAGTAACATGAATAACATGCCTACATATAGTGCATATGCATGCGGCATACTTTGAGTATTCGATTTCACAGGAAATTATGCAATACTACACGTTGTTATTGACTTCTATATTTTTAATATTGAGATATTAAATTATTTATCAATAATTATTAAATTATGCTGACTTTACATTAAATGTAGTGGTCATCAACATTTTGGTACTTAAAATTTTTGATGGCTTTGCATATTTTCAAATAAAATATATGTACCCAAGTAAAAATATAGCTTTTATTCTTGGTTGACCATTCCTGAAAAAAAGTAGCGATTAAGCAAAAATCTACTTTAAATTCGCGCGTACCAATAGTTGTGAACTTTAAATATTTTCATAACTGAGAGAACGTTGTTCGACGCTGTCGTACCGCCCGCCCTGGTTGCGAAGCCCGCCTACTGTTGTTCCACCAGCAGTTAGTCGGTTGCTGAGTGCTTGTGCCAGCTGCCTGCCTACGCGCCTACCACTGTGCCGCTCAGTTGTCCTGCGTGCCACCCACACTTAGAAACACGAAGATTCGTTGCATTGCAATCATGTTCGTAAGTTTTTTAACATAGGTATTATTATTATTAGTACATTTTAAATCATTTCATTTTTCTTAACATACTTATAATATTCATTTATGTGTAAATTATCTTTAATAAAGTAACTATGTCTAGCGAGTTATTAAATGATTTATCATGTTTATTTCAGGTCCGACTCTGAGTATTACGATAAACGTTGCAAGCAGGCTAAGAAGAAGCTCGCTGAAGATTTCACCTCAGATTCCGAAGAAGTATCCGCTGCAAGCTTGATGTATGTATGATTGTTGTTTAATGTAATTTCGTTATCTATTCCCAGTTAGCAATCACTAGTTTCTCGGCTGTGTGTTCTCAGTTGTGTGTGTGTGTGTTGATTATTCTAAATTGATAGTAACTACGTGTGTTTGTGTTCAATCAAAACTTTATACTTGTAATCTCCGTGGTGTAATGGTTAACATACCTGTCTACTGTTCACGAGGTCCCGGTTTCTAGTATAAGTAATTGTATGTTTTGTTTCCAGTTATAAGAAAAAGGAACCTAAAGCTACGAAGCGGGTGATAAGTCGAGCACAGCCAGCATCCAAGGCTAAACGCCTGAAGAAAGCTTGGCAACTCGACAGCGACAGCGAGGAGGAAGCGGAAGCCCAGCGAGCAGCCGCCGCTAAGAAGATCCCTCCGTTGCTGTCAGTGCTGTCGCGCCGTGTAGCAGACGGTGTCCTGCGCCGCACTGCTAACCTCGCTGGCGATGTCTTTATAGATTTAAAAGTATACAATGTTGCTGATATAAAGAAGGTCGATCCCAAAGACCGTTGGGAACACGCGGTAGTCGCGCTAAAATTTCAGGGGAATTCCGATTCCCCTCAACTGATGCTCACAAAGGAGCTTATTAATAAGTGCAAGCCCCTCTTTACTGAAGAGGGTAAATTTTTTGCAACAAAAATTATTTAGTGTGCGAACCATTCTATAATTAAGTACCTATTTTATGTTATATACAAATAAAAGTTTTTATTTCATTTTATTAATATACTTATTTTTATTAGGTTATTATGCCCCGATGCCAATTTCGTTTTTTATAATTAAATAACTTGCAATAATTAAATAAATCTAAACTTATTCTGTTTTCCATTTTATTCATGAGTTTTAATTAATTTTTTATCATATTCTGATATCATCTTTTAATTGCAAGTAGTCAATTAAATAGAACAATATCTTTAATAAGCAATCACTTAGTTTTAAGAATAAGTACAATGGGGAAGGGAACAGTATATTGTACAGTGTGTGATATATCTGTTAAGTCTAGCTCGTTATCTGCACACTTGCGAAGTAATATCCACAAAAACAATAGTTCAATAGAAGTTAGTGAAGGTATTGAGAAAGTAAGTAGTGCATTCAGAAGTCGAATCGCCTCATATAGAGTGAGACCTCTAAACGCGGACCGTGTGCTCGAGTCTGAGTCAGACTTGTCCCCCGTGTCCCCCGCTGACTTCTTGCGCACACTTCGTTCTCGTGTACACCAATTGATTTCGGCTAGACAGGCTACATTTCATTGTATAAAAGTTAACTTTGAATTTTTCGCGGAGTTTAATTTACCTAAAAATAGCACCACCGACATAAAATCATTTGCAACCCAAAACAAAATATTTCAAAATGATTGTGATTTTAAGGATTATTATTCTAACATGATTGACATAATTTCAACAAAAATTTCTGAATTTCAGGAAAAAGATTCTGGGTGGACCTTGATACGTAATCTTTACTTAGAGGTCAATATTAATAAATATAATCCATTGAGAGTTGGTCAATTTATTGAATTGCCGAAAAGTATTAAATCTAAACGCGCTTGTATTAATATACAAAATGGGGATGCGTTATGTTTCGTGTGGTGTGTAATGGCAGCGCTATTTCCCGCCAAAAATAACGCGCATAGAATAACCTCATATCCGAGTTACGAAAACATACTTAACATTCGAGATATCAAGTTTCCGGTCGGCTTCAAAGATATTCAGACTTTTGAGAGAAATAATACTCATATAAGCGTTAACATATACGGTCTTGTAAATAACCATAAAGTAGTGGGACCCCTTTACAAGACTCGACAAAAAAGAAAGAACCATGTGAATTTATTACTTTTGGAAAAGGGAGAAAAAAAACATTATTGTTTAATAAAAGATTTAAGCAAATTAGTCAGATCACAGCTCACAAAACACAAGGAAAAAATTTATTTTTGTGATGAATGTATGATATTTTTTAATAAAGAAATATTATTCAATTCTCATATTTGCAGCGGAGTACGTACTGTTTTGCCTGATTCGAATACTTACATCCAATTTAATCATTATGATCGGATGCAAGATGTGCCTTTTGTAATCTACGCAGACTTTGAATCATTGTTAGAACCAAAATATGGTGACAATAAGCATAACGTGAACACTACAGTCTTACATAAACATGTGCCTGCTGCGTTTGGTTATTATATTGTTTGCTCGTTTGATAGCTCTCGCAATAAATACGTATCGTATCGCGGGCAGGATTGTGTTGACAAATTTCTGAAATATTTATTTGAAGATGTTACGGAAATTAATAAATTATTGAAAGAAACTATTCCGATGATTCCATTAAGTGTAGAAGAGAAAAGACAATTTGATACTGCAAAATACTGCTTTATCTGTGAGCAATTACTTTTTGACAACAAAGTAAGAGATCATTGTCATCTAACTGGAAAGTTTCGCGGGGCCGTTCACTCTTATTGTAATCTTAAATACAGGTTACCAAAATTTGTACCAGTATTTTTTCATAATTTGTCTGGGTATGACAGTCATCTTTTTATTAAACAGTTGGGAGAATCTCAGGGCAGAATTAAAGTAATAGCAAAAAACAAAGAAAATTACATATCTTTTACAAAATTTGTGAAAACCGGTCGTCAGGAGTTTTTGCCAGTTCGATTTGTGGATACTTTTAAATTTTTAGGTACTAGCTTAGATAAGCTTGTAAGCAACTTGAATGAAGCCAGTTTTGTCCATTTATCTCAATTCTACCCAAAGAAAGAACAGTTTGATTTACTAACTCGTAAAGGTGTTTATCCTTATGAATACATGACGGACTGGAATTGTTATAAGGAAAAGAAATTACCACCGCGAGACTGTTTCTATAGTACTATAATAAATGATATTGTTTCAGAATCCGATTACAATCACGCCAAAATTGTTTGGTCAATGTTTAATATTAAAAATTTAGGTGAATATACTGATTTGTACTTGAAAACAGACGTAATATTACTAGCAGATGTTTTTGAAAAATTTCGCCAAACTTGTAAAACTAATTATAGATTGGATCCTGCATTTTACTTAACCGCACCAGGTTTGAGTTTTGATGCAATGTTGCTTAAAACAAAAGTCAAACTGCAACTAATAGACAATCTAGAAATTATCCGACTGATTCAAAAAGGTATTCGCGGTGGAGTGTGTTTATGCCCTACAAGATATTCCACAGCGAATAACAAATATATTTCCGGGTATAATTCGGAAATACCTGATAACTTTTTGTTATATATCGATTGTAACAACCTGTACGGTTATGCAATGTGCTCACATTTACCATATTCAAATTTTGAGTTGATGAATCAAGTTGAAATTGGAAGTCTTAATATTGTTAACGTACCTAATGACTCAGACTATGGGTATATTTTAGAGGTAGACTTAGAATATCCGGATTATTTGCACGATTTGCATAATGATTTACCATTTTGTCCACAGAAATTTACGCCCCCAGGTTCTAAAAATCCTAAATTAATTCCAAATTTGTATGACAAATTTGAATATGTTATTCATTATATACATCTTAAAACATGCTTAAAAAATGGTCTTATTTTGAAAAAAATTCATAGAGTGGTCAAGTTTAAACAACAACCATTTCTGAAACAGTATATTGATTTAAATACAGAATTTCGACAAAAAGCTAACTCTACATTTGAACAAGATTTCTTTAAATTATTAAACAATAGCATTTTCGGTAAAACGCTAGAAGATACCGAAAAAAGAGTAAACATTTATCTAGTAAATCGTTGGAACGATGATAGAAATAAAACAAAAAAGTTCTACTCCGCTGAACAATTAATATCAAGACCTAATTTTAAGAATAATACAGTGTTTAGTGAAAATTTTGTAGCTGTACAAATGAAACCTGAAACTGTTATTTTAGATAAACCTATTTATATAGGTTTCACAGTTCTAGAGATATCCAAAAATCATATGTATGATTTCCACTATTCGGTCATGAAATCATTTTATGATACAAGGTTAAAATTATGCTATACCGATACTGACAGTTTTTTGTATTCAATAGAAACTGAAGATGTATATAAAGATATGAATATTTACTTTCAATCATATCTCGATACAAGTAATTATGATGAAAATAATAGATTTGCTATTATACCTAAAAATAAAAAAATACCTGGTTTATTTAAAGATGAAACAGCAGGTTCTCTAATAATTTCCTTTGTGGGACTTAGGTCAAAGTTATATTGTTTAAAAACCGAAAACAAAATTGTAAAAAAAGCTAAAGGAGTTAAGAAAGCAGTTGTAAAAGATCTAACTTTTAATGACTACAATGATGTTTTACTGTATAATAAGATTGTGCGTAAAAGAAATATATTATTTAAATCGCTTAAACATGAAATATTTACTCAAGCTGTAAATAAAGTAGCCTTGTCTTCAAATGATGACAAAAGAATTATACTTAAGGATAAAATTTCTACTTTGGCATGGGGACATAACACTCTTTTATATTAGAATATAATTTACTAATTGGCTAGTATAAGTGTATGAAAATTATTGTAAGTCTTCTTTAAATACTTTATAGTTTTTTTGTTATAAAAATATATTAAGAATAAATAATAAATAAATAATAAAATGTATTTGAATTTCCTTTGTCATAACCTTGATATCATGTTTAGTGCCAAATATGCTGATAATTCAATAACTCATATATATTCGATTCGTGTAAAGACATGATTGTTTGCATCACCTTTTATTGAAATGTCAGCATAATATGATAAGGCTTGCGAAAATGAAAAATAATTGTTTTGTCAGGAGTTTGAAATCCGATATTCGAGTTTATATTGCATATCGTGGTCAGTCGCGTTAAAACAGACGAGGTTCTAACACGCTGCACATATCAAATCTATAATTTACAAAATTGATCGGTATTGCAATGTAAGTATTACAATCAAATTTTGTTAATTATGATGTAAAATGTTTAGTAAAAAATTAAAATATTCATTGTTTTACAGATCATGTCTGACTCTCAAGATACAATGATACTATTCTCTCAAGATGCTCAGGACCCTTATGAACAAGCGGAGGAGTATTACCAAGAAATGTTAAGAAATAGAGCAGCTGAAAAACAGAAGGAAGAACAACGACAAGATTTGTTGAGAAAAAAAATGGATGGATTGTCAGCATCATCTTATGTTATCAGAAAAGAGCATCGAAAACCCAGAAAAGTAATTAAAATACAAGTATTTGACATAGAAAATGACTTGGTAAACAGAGATGTTTCGGAAAAAATGGTATTAAATGCACAGTATCTCATAAAAGACTCCGTCGACGATATTTTGGATCTCACAGAAAATGTTATTAATAAAATCGCAAAAACATTAGCGAATGATAATTTTAGTTTTAATTAGTATGTAATATGAGTTTTATAAATATTTTGTAAATTACTTTTTTAAGGTTTCTATAATATTATTACGTTTTATCTGTACAGAACAATGTCTTATTTGTAATAAAGAAAATTCAATAATTAGTTACTTATATAGTTAGAATGTGATTTATATCAATAAATATTAAATCAATCATTTTACTTTTAATTTTATCCTTTAGGCTAAGAGTAAAAATATAAGCTTTGTTTATGAATATAGAATAAAGAGTAAACCAAATTTTGTATGTTAATCAAAAAACTCCATCTATTAGCATTTGACTGGATCAAATTAATATTTACTTTTATTCATTTAATGATTCAGTATAAACGCAGTAGATGTCGCTGTTTTAAATTTTTATGATGTAGATAGAGTAATTATAATCACAGTAGAGCATCACCAAAAACTGAGACTAGTTAATATTACGGCTTATAATATTTCTTACACATTAATTTTTTTGCTAAGTCAATAAATGAAAAAAAATATTAATTTAAAAAGTTTTATTTAAGAGATTAATTTTGGTCATTACAATATACAATTATCATAATACCATTTTTTAATACAAATTACATTTTTTAGTGCACACACTTGCTGATGACTGAGACAGTTATACTTAATTTCAGGTTTACAATAAGTTTTATATAATATAGAGAAATTGGGGCTGCCTTCTTCTTCGATATCCAGTAAAAAACAATTTTTACATAAATTACTTATCCAACTTTGCTTTTCACGCCCCTTCATTATCACTGTTTTATCTGTTAAAATGTGTTTAATTATCCTTTTGAACTCTCTGTAGTCGATATAGCCTTCGCTCCAAGTTATGCCTCTATGTCGCTCAATCCATCGAACGCGTTTCTTTTCTTCTTTAGTTAAATATGTATATGAATAAGGAGGTTTTACTAAAAACACTTCAGTAAACTCTTGGGTAGCTATTGCTAATTCTTTTAATATAAAGTAATTATTGTCATCTTTAAATCCTTGGATATCAACAAAAACATATGAGCTCATGATATCTTTTTAACAATGTTACTCAAGGGCTTGTACTCAAATATACAGTCGTTTAATATCAAGCAATATGCTGCTGTCTGATCAGGTATTTCTTGGTCAGTTTCTATTTCAACTCTCACATCTATAGAGCCCTTCAAAGTCTCTTGTTGACGGGAACAGTCGATTACAAATAATGGAGCAATATCTTTGAATTCTTTTAAGCTCATCAATGGTTCTGCTCGACGGCCATAATAAGACTGTTGAAATCTTGAATATTGTTCGTATAATAAAGAAAACTTATTTTCTGAGAAACTTATGTTTAATCCTTCGTAAGGGTAATACGACGAATTCAAAAATACTCTAATGTCACGAACATTACAATGATCGAATTCTGCCATTGACATTTGTGATTGATGTTTACGATTGGTTTGTAACGCAATTATAACGAACCGCGGTTTCTCAGTTTGCGATGTAGTTTTAATTGCCCAAGTATGTTTGCGAGTTCTGGGGAGTAGTGGGTACTCATACAGATCCCAATTCCGAAAAGCTAATGTTATAGCACGATCTTTTTCTAGATGTTTCAATAAATTAATTCTTTCACGATCTGATACTTTGACGTGTGGAACTCGCCAAACTATTTTATTAATAACTATATCGTCAACAATTTCTTCACTATTTAATTTTAATGCATTAAGGTTGCTGTTGCTTCTTAGTAACACTAACTCATGTTTACAATTTATTACGATTTTCTCATAATCTTCCGCGAAGCCCAATATTCTGTTTAATGGTATTACAGAATTGTCCATATTTAATGGTTTAAACTGAGATTCACTGGGTGCCACCAACCAAATGGTGAACGGTACGACCTAATCGAGGCCAGTTGAAAATCAGTGTCTTCCATTGACCTGGCTATTCAAGTACCAATGTCCTAAAAGGTGATAAAGAGTAATCTAGTTTACTGGGTGCCACCAACCAAACGGTGAACGGTACGACCTAATCGAGGCCAGTAATGGGATAACTCGGCGTCTACCAAGGGCGTCCCGAAGATCATTTGAGACACTGATCGTTAGTAAGATGCCAACCAATTTGATCATCGGTATGAGCAATCGGCCTGGGCAAACGATTTTCCTTGTTCATCAATTATTAATCACTAGAGTAATATGTATTTTGGTTGCAATATATTTATACTATTAAAAGTTGTTTAGTGTGAAAATGTAACAATCTAGTGTAGTGTGAACAAACAGCAATCGGATCAGGTGAGTCAAATTATCCTATTACTTATGCATACCATTTTACCAAGCGCCGTTGACTGATATTCCGTATTTTTTGAAAAACCAAAGGTATTATTGGGGATTTCAAAACAGGTAGTTTTCATCACACCGAGCGAATGAAATGAGCGGTGTGATGAAAACTACCTGTTTTGAAATCCCCAATAATACCCTACTGACATATCTGGCAATGGACGTCTTGTTGTTGCGGTGATGATTCCTATCTAGCTCTAATCTCGTGGAGAGCGGTGTAGCAGTAATGATCAAATCACAGTAAGATTGCGTTTCGCTCGCGATTCCGCGATATAAGTTCGCACGTTTTTGCTCCACATATCGACACACTTGATTACCTCAGCTATCAAAGCAAAGAAAATAAATAAGAATATAACTTTTTTCTATAAATAAGTTTTATGCAGTTCCTTCTTATACTGGTAATATATTTATTTTTTTAACTTTAAGCAGGCCTTAAATAGTAAAACTTTTTTGTGTGTTGAAAGTGTGTTTGTTTCTATACTAATCGAGACAAAACGTACTCCTTGCCTGAAGTTGAGAGCCCAATAACCAAGCGCGCATATTAGAAACGATTGCGTGCGTAAAGCGACGACAAAACGCAACCCGTATTGGATTGGTGTCCATTAGTGACATTTTCTATCTCGAGCTACTCCGACGTTCGGATGGCACATTAAGCCTAGAGTCTCTGTTATTATCGACTGATGGAAGTTTGTCAGGGTGAGATGCCTTTAGATACATAGCCGGAAAAAATCTGACAGTTTAGGCCACTTTACACTTTGAGTTATATTCCTGTATGTGGGATTTCCTTGTAAAAAATGTAATAACTAGTAACGCCAAATCTATTAAAAAATAAACATTTCTCTGCGTCTTAGATAAAAAACATTGCTTTGGACATGTCTGCTATTTAATTACTCCACAGTAACATTAGCCGGCGCCATTTAAAATAAAGCAAAGAGTTTTCCCACATAAACTGAGTACGAGTGTTCCGCATTCATTTCATTTCTCATTCGCATATTTAGCCATTCTGTGCTTAACTTGTGAGTGATGTGATGACTCATAGTATTTTTATGTAGATATAATTAATTTATAGTATCCTATATTTATTATTATTTATTAATATACTAGTAGCTTAGAGTTGATGCGTGTATATCTCTGCACTTCTGTTTTTAATGTTCTAAACGTTTATCAACTATATACGAGCTATTTACATGTATTTTAATATATTTAATGCAGTTTCGCAATGCGCTTTGTAGCTAATTTAAAACTAACATATCATACATGTTTCATACTGCAATTCAATAGGTTATACGGTTTATTCTGAGAGTTGTTAAATTTTGAAAAATAAAGAGAAATTTTATCTAATATGAAATTAAATTTTATCTATTTAAAAAGTCATTACATAAGTACTCGACTGTCGACATTTACTATTGTGATACCTGTATCTTCCCTATTGCTGTGAAATTGTGAAGCATGTTTGTACTATAACATTTTTTGCAAAAATGTGTACGTATGGTTCGGTTAGAAAACACCTAGTAGCTGAATTGGTTCATTTTAACCTTCCTCAATTTTTTTTTACAGTATTTATTTAGACCTAATTAACAGCCATGTCGGACAAAAAATTATATGTATATAATGTAGGGTTTCTTTCAGGATGTTACATCGTCACATATTTTAGCCGCTGTCAGTTCACTGCTGGATAAATTCCTTTCCAAGGGATATACAGAATTAATGACCAGTTGGAAATTATAGTTCACCATAATACATAGAGACTACTAGGACTTAGCCCCTTGTATTGCGCTGTTGGCGGTCGTTTTTTTAGCATTTAGCTAGGAATTTACTGGAATTAAACTTCGAAAGTGAATAATCATAAAATTGGAACGGCCCAACTTTAGGATTTTTCACTTTTCATCCTGCAGGCCACTGGTGCACCAGAAGTTCGGCAAGTGCGTGTGTTTCCAAAACGGCCCTTCACAGAAAAGGAAATCAATCTTTCCTGTCTAGTTTGAACTCTTTTCCAATAAACTCACACGAGATCATTGAGATAAAGTTTTGAAATTGATGCTTCAACATGGCTAAGCCCTTGTCACATAGTTGCGTTCAGACACCCTGAGTCTTAGAACGTTGGCAAATTGCAGTGTTCAGCTCCGGGCGCTTTATTGAAAATTCTATCTGTTACAGCGAGAAGGGGACTTGGATCAGCGGCAATATGCTTCTTGTAACCTTGGAAGAAAGTTCAATATCGTGGGGCTATCCCGCCGGCACAACTCCGTTATCCGGCGTCAGGTTACGGTCACGTCTATAAAAGACCGCGGTTCCATCTTCACCATTTCATTCCGTTTGAGACGCGGTCGAGTGTCTGTGCGTCTGTCGCTGCGTCCTTGTTCGCGCCGGTTCTTTCGCTCGTCGGTTCGCTCGGGTCGAGTGCTCGCTTTATCACTGGGACAGTTTAGTTGTGAAAACTCTTTGAACTTTATCACGTGAAAGTTAAAGGCGGCGAAGTTGCTGTACGGCTCAGGTATATGGATTTTTGTACTACAATAAAATTTGTTCCATTTAGATATTGTAATTGTTGGCTTTATACTGTTATGTCCTTTCTATACTTAATACATATAGTATTTTAAGTGTAATGAAATAATATTGTAAAAATTTTCCTCTTTAATACAAGAAATTAAATAATAGTAAAAAGCTCGATGAATATTTCGCACAAATTTTAAAGTACTTAGTTTTAAAAGTTTTAAGCTATGACGATTTTTAATTATATTAATATGTATGATCATATTGTAATGAATTATATGTGTTTTAACTGAAAATATAATACACGATTACGTTTAGAACAAATTGATTTAAATAGACTAGCTTGGGTGCTTATTTTCCGTGAAATAAATAAGGGTACTCATCGATGCGTTTCTAATCACCCAATTTTCTTGCTTGGTTGGTTATCAGGGTACATGGGAATGTAGGCACGAGTAAACGATACAAAAAATCAGTGTACTTTTAGACGCATTCGTAGTAAAGAAAAGTTTAGAATAACTCTTAAGGTCAGAGTATAAAATCGTTTTGTAAATTTTGTTTAATAAGTAATATTTAATTACTATTTTGACACTCTATAAGACTTCTTTTCTTTAAAAAGGACTAGATTTTGCATGGATTCTAAAAAACGGAATCTGGCTTTATGCAGAAATATAATACATGTTTTGTACAAATTTTACTCAATTCAAACTATATTTCTAACAAACTAGTAAGTATTAAAGTAAATTGTCCTTAAGTATATCATTAAGCGTAAAAAGCGTCGTGGATCAATGGACGTAACTAATCCATCAAATAGGGCTGCCGTTACTAAATTATACATAGGATGTCTTTTACCTTTTATACATAAAGAATTACAAATTGACAAGAACACAAAAGAATAACTCATAGAAGTTAGCTTACTTTTAAGTAAAGCTATTTTCCTATTATTTATGATTATTATTACAAAAGCTCATGTTGGTGAAGTGTAATTAATGGTAATCCATCCTTCATTAATTTTTTTTTTCTCATTAGGAAAACTTCATCCTAGCTTTTCCACGCTTTCTAAAAGAAAGACTGTCAAACCTTTTAAATAATCTAAGAGCTTTATCCTACACTATTCGATTTTTATTATTTAAATATTGTAGCTAACTTGTTTCTCCATTTTCCACTACTAAGAAAGAAAGAAAGACAAAGTATTTACTATGATTATCATCATTCTAGCGTTTTCCCATCTTGCATTATAGGCTGCAATGCTTTGAAGTTTATTTTCCTCTTTCTTACGTACTTCTTACGACTTGTTATATTTATCAATCAATTAGTCATTTATTTCATTTTGGATCATATGTTGTACAAGGTGGAAAGAGTAAAAATATAAGATCGATATGTCATACCGTTAGGGTTTACAATGATTAAAATCATCAAATCTCTTAGGAAATGATGTTTTTAGTGGAATCTGCTATCTGCGAGAAATCGCTCGATAATTCAAGGGTTTTTTTATCTATATTACCACAACATTCATAATGAAAGTCTTTTTTACCACAAAAATTAAAAAGCTCGTTCAAGGTGATATAAAGGACATATTTTTTATTGATTTTTATTTTTTGTTAAATCGTCATGTAATAAAAATGGGACTTCTTCAAATTGCGCTTGTCAGATCTGTACTCTTAATATTTCGTTCTATAACGCTGTGCAAGCGTGGGTTATTGGTGCGCCGATGGTAAAATGATTACCGTCATTACCGTGGATTACCAAGGAGTTTCGCTCCCATACAATATTACGATTACGTGCACTCGGGATACCAGCGGGTTGTTTTTGCGTCAACTAAATTGACTACAAATTATTTATACGCCTAGTAATAGAGCAGAAAATATAATTTGTGAGATGTGTACTTGTGTCCGTACACATATATAACTTTCCGAACGAGCTTAACATTTGAGAAAGAAAATTAGATTATCATCATTTATTTGCCACGCTGTTTCGTTATAATGAAAAAAATATTGAAAGTTAACCTACATACTTTAATTTTGCATATAAATTAATTAAAAGATTTTATCAATCAACAGAAAACGCACAAATCGCTAATTGATAGAGATGGACCGGATGCTTTAATTCAAAATCATTTAAGCCAAGAAATACCAATTTCAAACTGGTGCCTACATAACTTAAAAATTGAGTATAATGAGAATAGAATAGAATAGAATAATTTTATATGAGTAAAGAAATCTGAATTAATATGTTGCTTTTATTCATTTAACACAATCCGTAATGTCATTAGAATATTTCTCACACTTTAATTTCGACTGAAGTGCTTCCATTTAAATCAGTCTTCTTCTATAATTACTCTTTCATATCAGTTCTGCGATGTAGCGATATGCTTCTGTTAACTTATGTAAAAAGAGAAAAATACTATCCAAGGAAATGTATAAGTGAGAGGTTGAATATATATATGTAACTGGAGGATTATATTTAGCCTAGCGCGAGATCTAAGACTCGTTTTAAACAGGTTGTACTAGCAGCGTGCAGGATGCTGACCATTTAAAATTAATAACCCGCTCTATTTCTACCCGAGAGTATGCAAAACCTAGTTCACAGTACTTACACATATTATTTATAAAAAAAATAAGATAAATAAAATATTAATCATTATTGCTTTCACGTCATTTCTTCAGTAGAAAACATTGATGATGGGAGATTTAGGTTGGGTAGGAGGTTATAGGAAGGTCATGAAGTCATGGCTCTATTAACAACAACTACAAGGTATAACTCAAATGAATTATAGCGCGATCATTTTTTAGGAAAATCTAAGTATGTTATAGAGATATATTTTAGGAAATGTCTTTTGTTTTAATAATCGTGGCTGCGGGCTGCGGAACATTCGGGAGTGTACCGGGATAGCAAGCGCAGCTGAGATGTTCCGTAGAGCGAAAAACAAAAAGGACTTTAGCAAGCTAATCGCTAACCTTCACTAGTTGGGGAGGCACCCTTAGAAGAAGATTATTTTAAACTAAAATAATAAAAATATCTAAAGAAATTAGAGATAAATGCCCCGGATTCCGCTCTTGGTTCCTGAGGTTTCAGGAATGTTAGAAAAAGTATGATCTGTATTTAATAAAATTATTTATTAGACGAATAAGTCACCTATTGCTTGGGCTTATATTCTAAATCAAAATTTAACTTTGATAACTGGAAAACATTATCAAGAGTGGGGGCTATGTCCGAAAAATAATCAAAATAATATTAAACCAGCGTGTTTAGTATTAAAGTTTATTCGTTCATTAACCTTTTATTACACAAGTGTTGCGGCAAAGAATTCGATATGATAACAACATGCGTGGGTGTATAACCAGTTATTTTGCGAAGTGCACGCGGCCTTGACCGGGTGTCCACCAAATCATCGGTCGCTCCACTTCACACTCGTTCATCACATTCATAGACAAGTTATGTAAATGTCTCTCATAACTGTAATTAATCTTTCAGTGGCACGATATAACTTTACAGTTTATGTCACGTGTTTTTGATTACACTTTTCATTATTAAATATGAATTTATGCATAGAGGAAGAGACGGGAGAAATAATAATTGTATGATATTGAGTTTTATTATGGAAAAAATGTATTAAATCGAGTATTATTTTTAACATTGTATAATTTCACGACAAGAGCCTAGATTTATTTTGTATGCTTATAAATTTTATGAATAATTAAATATGACAGTGACAATGATAGATTCTACATCAGCAAAAAATATGAGCCGACAGATATGTTTACGAGTAACAACATACGTCGTTAATGTTACTCTCTGTCCATACCAATTTGCCATCGCTTGAAGCTACTAATATTGCTATTCTTGAGTTATTTATTTCTCTCTCTTCTACATGTGTAGTTAGCATGTAAAAATTTAAGAAAGTGCTAAATGATACAAAATTTGAGAACAACATTAAACTTACTCGATGTTAGAGTTTTACCGATAAAGATTTTCTTGATTGTTTTTCTCTCTACCTCTGATAAGATTTATCAGCCAACCAACAAATGACTTAATTAATGCCTAATGATAAGTAAAATTTTAAGCGTGAAAGACAAGTATAAGTAGTATTTCTAATTTAGATATGAATTTTAAGTTAGTATTTATATTTGTCGACTAATTGGTCCCGAGCAAATGTAATTTAAAAAAATAATCTTTTAGATACATCGAAACGTGAAACTCTCATCTGTTTATCTTCATATTTTTAAGAATCATACAATATTTATCATAGTTAGACATGATAAACGATGATTTCGCGATGCTTCCCAACCTGTATAGTTTCCCAACCCGTCATGTCAATATTTACAAGCACCACAAGTGGTAACTACTACTCGACTGCCGGTCTTTAATAATTTATGAAGCTCGTTCTTGTTTGACAACCTGCAGATTAAGAAAAAACGTGTGAAGCATGTTTCTTTTTAAATCAGTGCTATTTTAATTATTTATACCTCTATAATCACGTATCATTCCGTATTACTTATTTTCAATACATTTAATTTAAGTTATCGCTTAGAGATTTATATTTCCAGTTTTCTTCATAAATAGTTTGTCTTCCTGACATTTAAATTAGAAAAAAAAAATCTGATAGCCTGTTAAGAAGTAAGCGTATTAAACGAGAATGTCTTTGCAATCAGAACTAAACGCGTTGGTTATTCATTTATTTAAGTTAGTAGTATTCGTAATTTTTAGTTGACATAACCTAAAAGTTTAATTTATAGTTTTGTAATAATTTACTACATATCTTTATTTATAAATAATAATAGGAAACAAGCAGTAGACTTTCGGAAAAGAAAAATTAACTGCCTGTGGTTGTCGCTGTATTCTCTTGTTCAATGGCAATACCTAAGAAATCGAACGCTGGAATTAATGCAAGAAAAAATTGAATAAATCTTGGCACTGATTTACATCCCATAGATCGAAACAAAAACATTCTTATGCATTATTACCTCGTTATGTTGCTTGACTGGGCCTTCTTCACAATACTTGACAGCCTTAGAGATGTGTATGGTTGACTGGGAGAGAATGCTTTTAGCATTAAGTCCGCCAATTGTAAACTTGTGGTACAATAAAGATTTATAAATAAATGTTCAAGAAAAAACTTCTTCACTTATTTGTGCGTTACTTATTTAGTTTTATTTTAATATATTTTCAAAGTAATCGATATATTATCACAGATTAAAATATACATAGGTTTAGATGGTGAATCATATTTAAAACTTTAAAAAAGTTGTTGTATAGTATGGTGGTAAACTATGGGACATATTTTGGTGGATGGCAAATTGAAAGATTATTTAATTTGTGCTTTTCTGTGCGCCCTTTTTTTACGAAAGTTGATCAATAAAAAGTTGATTAGTATCAAGATGTATAATTTTTGTATCTTGTAAAATAAAGAGTATATTTTTTAATAAACTGATACCGATATGCAGTTTATAACTACACTAAGCTAGAGATAAATGATCTAAGCAACAAGTGACGCTTTTTCGTCTGTACGCCCAGTGTTTCAAGTTTTATGTGAAGGTGGCGTGCATCGCATGCGATTTCTAAATCAGCAGTAAATGTGGCAGCACGTCCATGCAATTGCGCGTGCTCGGTTCACGTATAGCACGTATAAGCCCCACTACTTTCCCCCGACCCACTGCCCTCCAGCGGCGACCCACAACCGCTCACAATTCCGTAATGTCTCACATTTTATTTAAGATTTGCCGTGCCTCATTACACGTCTGTTGTACAGTTATATCTAATAATGCATCTCTATTATGCGATTGTCCACTCCGACTTATCGCTAGTTATTGATAGTGAATAGCGTTTATGCGGTCTTTATGGCGTTGTCATTTGTAAATCTCTAATGATCTGTGGTTCACTTGCTCCGACAATAGAGATTAAGAAAACTGTGATAGAGAGTAATTTGCTGCGTAAGCGCCTACATTCGTGGCGAGGCTAACATTATGTGACGTTGTCCCATTCAAAAGCATTCCGAACGGTAAGTGATTAAAAATTTAATGACGCATTATCAACTGGTTTGGAACCGGTGCAGGGGCTTGACCATGGAGGGCTTGACTAAACGGTTGTTACGGAAGCTGTAGATAAGCATGGTAACAAGGTTCATTTGTAGAACATTTATAATTTGATCGATAGATATTCAAAATGCAAGGTATGTTTAAGTACTCATGTACACCAGTATTTCTCGCGTGTCATCAAAAACAAAATATAAACATGTAGGTTTTTATGACTCATTCGTTTGCGAATCTGCATTGTAGTTACTTTCGCCTAAAAATCGGGGTTATGGTAATAAAAGTGAATGTTTACTGAAAATCTAAGCAGTGTGTCAGAAAAATTCTTATGAATTGACTTTAATGCTTTATTTCTATTTAATGTTGCATGTTTGAGCAGAAGGAAAACATGCAATATTAAATAGAAATAAATGTTTTCCTTCTGCTCAAACATGCAACATTAAATAGAAATAAAGCATTAAAGTCAAGCAGAAGGAAAATAACTGTGATATGGAGATTGTAGAAATTTCTTGTCCAGAAAAAGATAAACATGTAAGTGGTTAATCTAATAATTATGGACGAAACATGATGCGCAAGTAAAATGCAGAAAAATAAATGATTCGACGAGGCAATGCAACAGGCCTAGCGACGTTATAGTTAGATCCTGTCAGGTAGGTCTCGTCATAATCGCTAGGACAAACTTGACATACGAGTGCATTTATTTCTGTAGCTGGCCCGATGTAATCACGACGGCTCCGGCAGCGGCCGCTGCAAAGCGAGTCACTATCGTGTGCATCTCATTGGGCCCGAGCAAGAACAGTTACACGAAATTTTCCACATTCCATTGCTTCGTTTGAGAGAAAAGTAAACTCGAGCGAGCGTAGGCGTGTCCTTCAACCGCAATGCAGGGTTTCTACTGAATAACAATTGTTTCATTTGACAAAAACGTAACTTTCACTGACACTTTGGACCACGTAGATGGAAAATATTGGAAGTATTGTGAGATGTAATGGATTTACCACAGCAGCGCAGTGCATGGAGCGCGTGCTTACTTATCTATACCACAAATCGGCGAGAGCACAGACAGATAACTACAGTTAATATATTGCAGACTGTAATGAATTTTCGTAGCAACGTTCGTAAAAATACTTTCCCATGTTTACGGCGTCCTTACTATATAAGATTGTTACTCTATGTTACACATCAAATATGTTTTTTACTCTACATAATTGAAAGTTAACTATATCTGCTTTGAAACTATGAGGTAACCCATCTGTAATAGCCTTAATTTATGACAGCACGTCCCATTCGAACGCGACCCACTGAATGATGAATAAACGAGAAAGTGCACGCGATTCCACCTCTCTGTACATCAGTAAAGTGAACTAATAATTTGCATGGTTGCTGCCAAACTGTTTGTGTGATTGAATTTTTGTTAATATAAATGTAGCCTAATTTATTTGTACTATTCTCTGCGAAACACAAAAATTTGGCTGTTAGAAAAGTTCTTCTAAAATATTAAGCAAGTTGCATTTCATACCATATTAATATTTTATTTTATTTTATTTGCTTAATAAATCAATAAATAAAACTTTATGGTTAATTTTTGTTACATTTTTTTATAATGTTAAACAACAAAATTTTGAGTGCCTTGTGGTTTATTGCTCAGTAAACAAATAAAACTAATTTTATTTACAATTAACAATTACAAAGAATTCTATCATAGCTTCGAAGTGCAACAATGGCACCTGACATAACGATTTGCTCGTTTTCTCTGTAAGTAGAGTAGTGTGACAGTCACACGGCGTCAGTGGCGTGTGTCTTGAGAACCATGCCGACGACCAGCGCGTCTGCCGACCCGAATCCGGTCACTTGTAACTGCTGTGACACGGCGACCAAGCGTGAATGCTGGTCAAGTGAGTGACCGCGACTTAGCTTCCTGCAAATGAATAGCGTAGTGACTAATAGGAAAAGTCAGTACTTTGCACTGTTAATAGAAATACTAAATTACGAATTACTTTGGTTATTTTCCTGTCTAATGACACAATCAGTTGCATGTATTGCTTCGGACACATAAACATCAAGACCCCGATTTTTGAAATATATGACATACTTATATGTCGAATGAAGATCGTTCTATATTATATCGAAAAAAAATGATTCTACTCGCCGATTTTGTTTCGATTACGAGCTTGAGTCACACTTTTCAAAAATATCACTCCAAATCTTGTTATTTCCATATAACCTCTACTGTATTTAATATATTATGTTTGTGATAACCTGCACGTAACTAAATAAGACTTAAGTATACAGGAAATTATAAATTATTCTTATAAGTTGGCCGCCGTTGGTAAACAAAACATTCAAATACATCATAAAAATAATTGACAAAGTAACAGTTAATATAACTGAGTAAATGATATCATCGGCACCGATTATCTCCGCTATATAATGACAGGTATTATCATTTTTCTGATCTGCGGCTATATGATTATCATAAAGCGACAATATCATCTTCATTTGTCGCATTTGGTATTCACATTGTTTCATCATCCGCGCAGTGGCGAGACGGCGACAACCGAATGACAAATTGAGACATTGAGATCGATGTAATGAATAATGATACGAGAAGATAATCGACATTGATGACATGTTAACATATGATAAAACGAGAAAATATTTTGTGAGTAAACGTTTTATTTTGACTAAGCTCTCGTTAAAATATAACCATTACGCCATTTAAAGAACGTATGTATTTTTATTAGGTGGCATTTAATCTGCTTCGCGATGACTTAGTTATCCAAAGTTCTGTTACATTTAAAAATAACGTTTAAAAGAAAGAATTCCGTTTGAAGCTTACTTCCGATTATAGCAATCCAAATATTTATCATTAGCATGCTTCAGAAAATAATGGTCTTTTCTTTTTTTGCCAATATAAATATTTAAATGTAATCAGTACTTTAAATATTAATACACCATAAAACTAATTCCATATTGTACGCTCTACGATCACGAGATAGATCACGAGATACAGAATTGTGATGAGCATCACAATGTGTGATGCAACAGTCATGAGCGTGTTTATTCGGTTCTTGAGATGCAAATGAAGCGCAACCAACGCGATACTTTATGCCTCTTGTGTCTTTGTCCACTTTTGATAAAATAAAGGCTACGTTGTTCTCTTTTGAAAACGTGGATTTTATTTAGACTGATAAATCTGTAGAGTGGTGTGATTTTATAAAACCAAATAAAAGCTAGTGAGCCCTGCAAAAATTGTTGTAAGTGTAAATCTTAAGTCCTGGTACGGCAAAATCTGGGACTAGCGTCTAAAGCGTAAGCTGCGAATGCAACACGCGCGAAGAAGAATAAAATGTTTAGTCTCTATGTAACCTTTTTGGGAAACTTTGTATGTCAAAAGTAATATATTCCCATTAACATCGCAAACTTTATGTTTATGGATTAAGTACTCTTTACACTACCATAAACTTGTTATAAACTCAAATAGTCCCAGTAACAACATTGAACCAACTTAAATTGAGCCGATATCTCCCGTTATACTTTTGTGGAGGCACTCGACCTAATCGATTATCATCGATAACGCCTTTTTTTAGTAAAATACGCAGAGTCATAGAACACACAGTTCTAACAATATGCACACCTAACTTTGTGCCTATTGAAGTATTAGGTACTTGTGCCTAATACAGATTAGATCATACAAATAGACACGACTTAAAATTTTCCGGATACCACATGCACCATTTTTGTGTTTTCCGATCTTCTTTGAGGGCACTGGAAGGAGACACGTATTTTAAGTAACCAAAGGTGGAAAATTGAATTAATACAGTGACTGCCTGTTATCTATTTGAATGAAAATACATGCAATTAATGCTCACCTTTTTTGTAATTTTCCCAAGAAGAAAGCTAACAATCTTCGTTTTATCTTCGTTAATTAAGTATTATCCAAATCTCTGGACGCCGATTCTCGCACCTTTAGATATTAAGGCGAATGTGAGGGTTCTTTGTAGTTAGCCACCACGCTTTTTCGAGAAATCTCTCATTCGGCTTGTTGACGTACTTTTATTTAGTCAAAGATCATAATTTCAGCCGCAAGAAGTTCACTGCTGGGAATAAGGCCTACCCCAAAACGACTGGTGATAGTTATTGTAAAGTGAAATATGAAAAGAAGTTATCCTTCTGTTTCCTCATTAAATCTACTCAAATCTGTTCACCATCGATGCTTGGATTACAAATTGTTTTTGTTCAGTAACGAGAGCCTTCGTTCGCTACATGTAAACCGATGTCGGCCACTTCTGTACATTTGTTAACATCAACAGTTACATCTGATTGGGAAATAAAATCCGATGTTATCAGTAATCGATAACTTGTCTCAGATATTATGACTTGCATTATTTTATATGTAAATAAATAATTATAAGAGCTCTTGTTAAATAAATTTTAGTTTAAAATTGACTTTTGACAAGGAAAAAAACTGTAATAAATGAAAAGTAAGTAAACATGCAACATAAGTAGACATGCCTATATAAAATAATATAAATAGTTTAATAAAAAAGCTCCGAGTAACTGATTTAAATCCATATCATATTAATATTATTGCTACTAACCACTCCTCTAAGAAAGAAAATTGTGCAAAAGAAAGAATCCTGTTCGTATCCATCATACTCGTATGTAAAATAATATGCGTGATCGAGTTCAAATCACCGCAACGAAATTGATACCAATATTGTAAACTAATTAGTTCATAATGATTTCTTATGTTTTCGCGATTGTTATTCATTAAATTAAACTATTTTAATACTATATAATATTATAATAATAAATAAGTAATAAACGCGATAAAACCGTATTAAAATAGTTTAATTTAATAATTCGTTCATTACAAAAAAATATTCAGTATATTTTTTATCCGCTGAAACGAAACAAGAATTAAAACATTCACAAACACAAAAAGTTAATATTAGAAATTCATAGAAAAACAAATATGCTTAAAATAATAAAATCAAACAGCAGTTTGCTGAAGCAGGCTGTAGCTGGCATTCGAGCGGACTATTATTTTTTTATTACATAATAATTGTGGGACGCCGTGCTCTGCGGTTGGCGAACCCCCTTCTCCCCCCTTCCCCGCCATCTCCATCAGATCAGGAGCCCTATTTTTGAAATGTATGACATATATGTCGAATGTAAATCGTGTGATATCGAACAAAAATCCCGAAGAATTTTCGATATTGAAATATCGAACAAAAAATATTCGATTTGACAATTTTGTGTGAGCCACATTTTCAAAATAGCACCCCGAAGAATTTTTGATATTGAAATATCGAACAAAAAATATTCGATTTGACAATTTTGTGTGAGCCACATTTTTCAAAATAGCATTTCAGGATCCCTATATTTGAAATGTATGACGTATATCTCAAATAAAAATCGTTCGAACAAAAATCCTTTGATATTGAACGAAAATTATTCGACTCGATCATTTTGCGTGAGTCACACTTTTTAAAAATAGCACTCCAGGACCGAGTTCCTGCAGCAACGCGGGAGACATTTATATAACCACGGGATAAACCGTGGATAAACATTATCCACGCTGTCAACGATCTCGGTAAGTCACGTTGATCGATTCTTTGACAACATTTGTAACAAGGCCGTTGACCCCTTCGCCTCAAAAGCTCGACTTTCTACGAAAATGAACAATAAATTGTAAACATTGCGAGAAAGTGACCACCAGCACATCATCATTTAACTGATACGATCATTTCGGTAAATTCTTATTTCTTTAAGTGTTGAAACCAAACCCAAAGAATGTATGTGCGATAATCTGCTGCTGCTCTCTGAAGTAATAAATAAATAATCTATTTCTTTAGTAACTTTTTTTTTAAATTACATGAGTAAATACGTTCGTACGTAGTGAACTTTATGTTATGCAAGTTCTGATTTTAAGTTACTCAAAGAATACTCTCATATTTTTTACATATATCTATCCCTCGAAATTCTGCAAAAATATTATTGTAATTAGTGAAATAAATATTATCTCTCATATAATGCTCATTTAATATAAATTATAAATTACATGAAATATACATTTAAACTTAGCTCATACATTAGACATCAACGAGCCACAGCTACGCGGCTACGGATCGTCGTAGCGCCTCGTTAGAAGTAAATTCGTTTTTGACGGCTCGATTACGCGATGCTCTAGTGTAATTTTAAATTAAATTTAAAACTAAATTCCTATGCAAATTCACTGCTAATAACATAGTATTAAACAAGAGCGGTTAAACATATTGTAAATTTGTTATTTGATTATTTTCGTATTAGAATTTTACATTATGATCAGGGTGTCTATTCTCTTATTTTACATAATGCTCAATTGAACCGTAATTGGATCGTAATAACAATTTTTGACGTTTCTGGTATTCTGTTACTAATTTTAAGACCAATCGTATTCCATTGGCATGCCATTGAACTGCAATCGGAAAATTCGAATTTGTATTCTGCTATTTATTACATTTACATTTTTTGTACTATTACCATTCAATTAAGTTTCAATTGAGGTTTAAAATTGTGTAAGCAAAATATCAATATTGTATAATATACTAGCTTTTCCCCGCAGCTCCGCCTGCATCAAAAAGTAGCCTATGTTTGACTCCGGGTCTTCTACTATATTCATACTAAATTTCTTCAAAATCCGTGCAGCGGTTTGGTCGTGAAAGCGTAACAGACAGACAGACTTCCGCATTTATAATATACTAGCTTCCTCCCGCAGCTCCGCCTGCGTCAAAAAGTAGCCTATGTTTGACCCCGGGTCTTGAACTATATTCATACCAAATTTCATCAAAATCCGTTCAGCGGTTTGGCCGTGAAAGCGTAACAGACAGACAGACAGACTTTCGCATTTATAATATTAGTATGGATGTGTGGATTATCAGTCGACATATATGTCATCCATTTCAAAAATAGGGCTCCTGATGTGCTTATTTCTAATTACTGTTAGGTATTATAAATCTACGAGGTATATTTATCACTAGTCGCTGAAATAAAAAGAAATCCTCAATAAACTGCTAAAAATATGAGGAAGTTTCAAAACGCTGAATACCGGTATATTGTAAAATAGGTGCCAATTTTGTCTTTAATTAGTGATTATGGGCGTAAAAACGTCGGTAATTGCCTATCGGACCGTGTCGGTGCGATTGTTTGCAAAAACAATTGTAACGGAATAAATTTTCATGTTCGTCTGTGGTTTGCCTCTGTGGTCCAGTGGTTAAGGCATCTGCCTTTGACCCTGAGGTCGCGGGTTCGATTCCCACGTTAAGCATACTTTGTAGTCGTCAAGATCATGACCCTATTAGTGTGGTTTCCCTATTAAAAAAAGGGTTACGGGGGTCAGATGGCAGTCACTCTAATGTAATAACCAGTACTGCCAAATTTAGGACCATGATAAAAGCGTACCCTGGGCTCCGAAGCGTAAGCTGATGACGCAACTAGGAATACACGCTAGAATGAAGAAACATTTTCATGTCCGTCTGAAGACTGGATAAACTCAAGGTACCTATAATATATAACAATGTTTTAAATACCATTGCACTGATTAATCCTGACTAATATTATAAAAGTGAAAATTATCCCTGTGTTTGTCTTTGTTACCTTTTCATTCCTAAAATTAGCATACCTATTCTTAGTTGGAGTAATAAGAACAGAGTACATAGGGTACCTTTCATCCCGGAAAATTTGGTCCCGCGAAAGTCCGCGTGCGAAGATGCAGGTGAAAGCTAGTCTAATAATATACAAAAAATCTTAAGTCACAGTGTTTTGTAATTGAAGTCTCCAAAAAGGTTTGAGCTATATGACCTGTCAAACAGCCACAAATAATACTTTGGTATTTTTGCTCTTGATCTGACATCTGAGAAAATGTTTAAGGCCTAATATAATAATAAAAAATACATAAAAAAGGTTGTCTGTTACATAAAACTTTTAGCATTAAGTCCCCTTATTGTGCTTCACAATTGTATTTGTACAATAAAGTTTAAATAAATAAAATATAAATAAATATTTTATAAGTCCCGCAGTTTTATGCGCGTGATGGATGCGTCGTGGACATCAACTAGTAAATTTAACTCGTTCAAAACAATAAAGCAACAATGGTCAAGTTAAAATTATGAATAGTCGAATGCGGGGATCCTCGATCACGATCCGTATTGAACTGGCCATTGTAATGTATACGATAATAAAAAACAAAACGCGTATCATAGACACTGTTGGAGTAATGCACGCTATTGCAGATAAATCGATTTAAAATTCATTACAATCGATAAAAAAGCGTACGGATCTAGCTCGTAGATTATGATCGAAAAGTATAAAGTGTAAACATAGTATCATCGCAGGCTGCTTCCAACCTGTCATTTGGAAATGATTAGGAGAGACCTATGTCCAGCAATGGACTAACTATGGCTGAAACGATGATGATAGTACCATGTTTTAAAATGTTATTGAGTATCGATAGATTCATTTGAAATCTGAAAAGCTTTTGTCGAAACTACCAAATTAAAATACGACTTGTTAGTTACCTGTTTAGTCCTTGTCCACTTATATTATACCTGTCTTCACAACAAGGTACTTATATTCTGTTTGTTGTGCGATGTTGTAGTACGCGTATTAACAGATTGTATGAGAGGTAGTTTCTACTGCATTAACGAATTTCCAAAAAACTCATACAAATAAGCAGTAACCTGAAGATGTAGGACAAACCTAAAGTAGGTACCCAAGTAGATTCTTCAAACAATTGTAACTAATCCACTTATAAAAATAAATGATATCTAAGTATCTAAGTAAATTTTACAACACAAGCAGTCATAACTTTAAATTATATTAAAAAGAGATTTTATTAATTCCAAAGGATATTGCATATCAGAATATCCTCTTATGGCTTAGAAAATTGTTCTCACATTTAGATTGGCGTTTGCATAATTTATTTTACGAAAATTATATAACTTATTTATATGATGCCTATGCTCTATCTTCTGTCATTATTCCCATAAATAAAATATTTTATGCGTCAGAAAACTTAGGTCAGTTTATGCGCTTAATTCATCCATATCTATGGTATCTTACAGTTACAACTCATACGTATTCATTTATCGTCTTTTTATGGAGTGAATTCTCATACTTTAAAGTAAAACAAATGCACAGTAAACTCTGAATAATGACGCGGGAAAAATTTCTTTTGGCTAACGGTTATGTCATCGCTGCTGGCTTAATTACTCTAAAAATTAACAACGCAACGGTATAATTGGAAGTAAAACATAAGCCGCGTAAACTTGTGAGACGATTTAATTGATCGCCATTTTCTTTGTTTTTTTTTTGTAATAGATGCATTGTTCTGCATTAAATGTTTGGAACTAATTGTCCTTTGGCCAATTTTAGTAAGCGTGTAATACAAGCTTTACAATGTCTACAGGCAACATAAGAGTGATTAACATCAAATACGAAGATATTGATAGCAAAAAGTTTTTCAACAGAAAACGAAGGCCCTACATTCTTTTATTCAGTTTTTATTGTGACTAGAGAGAATGTGGTATGTAAAACGCAACAAGGGAGGGGCCGAGCCCTGCTATTTGTTGCCACCTCCGCATCGCATGACCGCAAGCCATGACATTTCAAACATTTTATTCTATCGCTAAACATAGTATTTTCGTAAATTACATAGATGGCAGTGCAGGCACGCAATAGAACAAATACCATATGTTACACGCTCTCATTAGGCGTGTTTATTTTACGCTCTGTAAACATTCGTTCTCCAGCGTGGGTTTAGACCTATTTGAACTGCCTCCAAACGGTTTCTATGACGTACCTCGTGCTTTTCCGATTATTTGGCCCGATTCCGTTATTTCCCGTCTGGGCGCGGAATCACCGCGAATTGTTTCATACTGACTCGTCCGTTCTATTAAGGCTTTAACTGTTACCTGTTTACGCTGATATTGGACAGTTCATGCGTAAGATAGAATTTTATTGCCTTCTTAGAGGTGATTGATAGGTCGATAAATTCTATCTGGAGGTCCATTGTTAACTTAAATGGTTTTGGTTGCGATTGTTTGTTTTCTGATTTATTTTAAATTGTTTGGTCTTAATGTTAGGCCAATCTTAATTTAACTACTTTGTTTTTTCTTTTAGTTTAGCCAATACATAAATAAGATACAATACATAGATGTTTGTGTTGTGCATGATGTTTACATTTTTTATTTTATTTATTTTTATTTAGTTTACTTATGGTTGCTACATCAATACTTTTCAAAAGCTTTACAATTAATAATTTTAGCGATAATTTCAATTACAAGAAATCGATTGTTTAACCCAAATACTTTCTGACTACGTTGTAATGTAAACATAGCAGAATAATATTATATCTAAAACGTTTTATGATAAATAAAAAAAAAGATTTTAATGCTAAAGAAATAATTTATTTTCCTTTCTCCTCAGTACACCTAATGTGTCTGTGTATAAAGTAGAAGTATTACTATACTTGACCAGCTAGTTAGCTCTATTATGACCATTTCTGTAAGTTCTCAAAGGTTATTAACCCAATTTCAAGGTACAGTAAAGTGCGTTTGTGTTTAACTTTACATACAGTATTGTGTTCTCGTTTTGTTGCGTAATGCTTAAGTGTCGTCCCACTTTTAAAACAGAAAAAAATATCAAAGAACAATTTACCATAGAATATTGGCTGAGAATATACAACGGGATGTATAACTATAAAATCTTATTAAGCTAATAGGCAAAATGTATTCAAATCTAACGATGTCCTAACCCAATACGGCCATCAAAGTGCATGTCGGTACAAGCGAACAATACTAATGTCAGTTCCTTAAGTGGTTAAAGTAATAGAGGCTAGAACAGGGAGAGTTACAGGACCGCGGGAGCCTTCGGAAGAGCGGGCGGAATGTGCGCGCAAGGTCATTGCGCCCTGCGCGGTCATGCGCTCGCGCACCCCGCGCCGCGCCCACCCCGCTCCTACCACCACATTGTCTAGCGATCAGCTGCGGATAAGGGGGAAGCGACCGCACCAAAAGGCGATAGGAACCATTTCAATGCGAACCTAACTTTATTTTTCTATTTTGCTCGCTCGCTTGGCGGCTGCACGAACGCCCCGAGCGATATTGTTCCATGCTCTAACGCCATTTTCTAACTCGAGAAAAAGACTATTGAGGCACTGACGTTTATTTACGATGCTTACCCCGACTAGCTCTTATCCCGTGCTATATCTCTGCCATAGAACTGCGTTGAAATCCCTGGGAGTTAAATTACATTGTGTGAAACCTCAATCAGCGCTGAAATATATTTATTGGCACAGCAAACTGATGAATAGTAATAAATGTAAGTAAGAGTTACATGAAACTGGTAAGTTTGAATGATACGTTGATTGAGATTATGTTTTAAGCTAGGACAAAAATGTTCTTTTATAGTGTATACGATTCTGTGCAAATTTTTCGTTGCCTCTACTTTTATTTTTTCTGAATCACCACGAGACCTGAGTGTCAATGCCGCTAATAAACGTTAAAAGACCATGTAACTGATATTCAATTACGACTCAATTACGATGCATTTTTAATATGTTCAATATTGGTATTCTGCTAACACAATTTTGAAGCTCAACTTAATTGCAACTAAAACGCAATAGAATGGTAATATTAGAAAAAAATGTAAATCAAAGAGTACCCATTATTGATGATATTTTTATTAGCAAAATTTTAAGAAAATTTACTTAGAAAAAATAGATAGGAAAAACAGATAGGAATTATAACTAAGAGAAAAATAAATATTTAGTTCAGATAAATACAGTAAAAGAAATGATATAAGGAAACGAAGTAAAACAATAAGAACAGCAAGTGAAGGAAAAATTGCAAAATTTGTAATAAAATAACCTTGCAATAAAACAGCAAACAATAAAATAATAAAATTTAGGCACTTAACCTTTATATGGCAGACATAGTCTCCGAGAAATTTTGTCTTAGATCCAGACGCTCCTGGCGTACAAAAATTAAAAAAAAAGATGACAGCACTTTGTGTTGTAAATGGAAATTAACTACTAAGTATTTTTTAACTAAATGTTCGTTATCCTTGTTACAGGATTCAATTCCTGGGTCCACGGACATTTGATACTTCAGAAAAAGGTAAGTAAACTACTTTTACCGAATTGCCCTAAATCAAGGAAGTGCATTCTTATCGCGAAAGTGGTAGGAACAGCGCTCGGCTGTGTTCCGATACTATTACTCGTGGGACGCCCGTGAACTCTGTCCCATAGATCTTTTGTATCGACGATGTTTAACACTGCGCTATTGTACCTTCAAACCATCGCAAGAAGATCCTTGTTACACTATAAAATATGACTTATTCAAAGAAATAACGAGATGATTTTGTATTTAAATAGCTCTGAAATGACTAGTCATTCGATCCTATATACGAATACGGGTTCATTGATTGCATGATTTAACAATTTTATGTTGGTTTTGCACAGGTGATTTTTTGTTACTAATATTGATTGAAAAGGAAATCGACATGCCGTGTTTTAAAGTGAAAGTAATTGATGATGTGCTTGAATGGTTTTGGTTTTGAATTGTACCTGCCTGAATATACCTACTGCTTTAAATTCTATACGTATAAATATGACCGCGTACAAACCAAATCACTTTCTTTAGGAAACGATGTAATGGAAGGAGCGAAAGTAATTATTGTATTCATTTGGAAGCAAAAAATTCATGAATGTTAATGAAAGTAAGTATGTATTTAGGTTGTAGACTTCTGAGCCTTACATTAGTAAGGTCACTGAATGAAGAACAATTTATTGCACCATTTACAAACAAAATAAACACATAGTTAAATACTAATATTATAAATGCGAAAGTCTGTCTGTCTGTCTGTTACGCTATCAAGGCCAAACCGCTAAACGGGTTTTGATGAAATTTGGTATAAATATAGTTGAAGACCCGGGGTCAAATATAGGCTACTTTTTGACGCAGGCGGAGCTACGGAAAAAAGCTAGTGTCTAATAAAAATGTAAGATCACTGGCTGGCATTATGCTATATATGATAGGTATTTCATTCTAAATAGGTATCTAGCAACTTAGTTTATCGAAAGCAGACTGCAGCTTATCTCTGAAAGCTCAATCTTTTATTGGCCTCAAAAAAAGAAATTATGACAAGAAAAAAGAAAGACCAGAATATCAAAAACATCAAATGTTAATGTGCAATATCAAATCAATAGTTTATATTGTTTTAGTTGAGCAAACCCAATTGAGCAGAAGGGTAAAAGAATAATCCCCAGCGTCCCGATTAAAAATAGTTGAGCAGTTTGGTTGAGCTGTGCGATGTTCCCACTGCGCAACTATTCGCAGTTGAGCAGAGGGGAAATCAATTTTTAACATACCTACATTGGTATACATCTGTAAGTTTGACCTAGTCTCTTTTGTGAGAGTGTATATACCTTTTAAAAGGTGCCAAGTGATTACACTGTCATTCATGAAAATTAAGTATAATATCCAACCACAGACTAGTATTAACAAATAAGTAGTTATTGAGATGTAACACGCGAACTCCTGTAAGCATGAGTGACAGCCGTCCGAGCTACCTTCACTACCAGTCCACTGCCGCAGGTCAAAGAAAATTCTTCCACTTCGAATAGAAATGTTAAAACACAATTGCCATGTAATAAAGATAATCGACACTAAATCACTATATTCCTAGCAAATATGAGCTGTTTGAGCGATAATGATGATATTTTACTATAAGGATCTTTTAAGTAGAAACTTTATCCGTCTAGCAAAAAAATAAGTAAATAACACATATGATTTATAGTATTGTAATTTGTACTTATCTATGCAGCCCAATATCCTATTAAACTGTATGTATAATCACGTACCAATATTTATTCAATTTACTATGCTTAGAATTTTTCTGTTCTTGGAAAGATCTAAATGGACTTATGACAATTCGATACTTACTGCATTGTGGATCTTGGCCTCCGACACAAGACTTCTTCACTACTCCTTATTCTGCGCATTTGTTTGTCAGTCTGTCTTATGTAGGGCATCCAAGTCAAGATGACAATTCGGTAGACATACGTTTAAAAAAAGCTACACAATGCTAAGTCTTCTCAATGTTGCAACTCTTGGAAACATGAGCTAATTAATCTAAGCCGTGTTATATATACCTGTGTAGAACAATTAGAGGGAGCTAAGACGCCCTAATAGCGTTTTTCCCCGTGATCAAGTTCTGGACCCTCGGGAATGCGTGACCGGTGGCTGCGGCGGTGTTTGCTCAGATTCCGAGCGATTCTACACGCTTCCCTGTCGTTGCCATTTCTTGTCTGAGATCTTTATAACGGTCGAGGTCATCATCATTCATTTTATATTATAGGGACTTCTTGCTTGCTTTTCCAGGAGTAACCGTAGAGAAAAAATAGTTACCAAGTTTAGGTGTATACGAAGTATAGATTGTCGTTTATGTAGCCAAAAAAGACTGAGAACAATTTACAGAGCACTTGGCAAAGGAATAATTAAATATTATTGTCGTTTCTTGACAGGACTTGAAGGATATGACTATCACGGTCAATACTCGCCAAAAGACTCCAAGTGTATTATATTTTATGATTTAGAATTTATCAGAAGTAATAATTTCCCCGCTAAGTTACTTTTTGTTTAACTTTATTAGATAACATGTAAATGGCTGACTTAAAGCCAGCTAGCCAGCTGGATTTCAGTCAGCCAAGCGGTGGTGGCGAAAATTTATATATTTATTTGATGACATATATTTCTTAAAGATTATACAAAGTAAAAGGGTTATTTACACCATGACTTATTTTTGAAACGGGTAAAGTATGAGTGGGAATAACACAGGCTCTTTTTATCCCAAACATTACACGGATGCGAAGCTTCGGGTGAAAACTAGTAACTCGATTAAAACACACATGGACGGAAGAACGCACCAAATATGTTCTTTTTATTTATTGAGTAAGTACATAGCGCTGGTATTCCAGAACACCTGACTTCTCTCAAAGGATGATTGAATTGCTGATAAACATTTTATTGATTGTTACTTTTTGCACGTTTTATTCATTGAGGTGTTGACTTATTTCATTGCTGTGAAATAAATTGCTATTTGTATAAGTCCCACACATATAATGTTCATATAGAAGTACTTTTTTGCGACTCCCAACACTCCGATCAACAGAATTACTTACTTTTAACGAAAACTTTGAAAACTATAGTAAAAAGTATATATTTGCCTCGAATCCTTTGAACTTGTTTGATAAGCTAAGCATTAAAAATGTTATGCCACTAATACAAAACAAGAATAAAAATAAGATGCATATTGTATCTAGCACGGCTATAATATAATCTAATCAACCTCTCCATTAAACATTTATTTCATTAGTAAATAGATATACTACTATAATGAAACAGTTAATTTTCTCATTACAAGTAGAAACTGACCTGTTTAGGCTGTTAAGTGAGTAATAAACAGCGAAAACGTTATACAAGCCAGATACCTAGAACTATCGTTGCAATTTTCTTCAATGTACGAGTAAACCGCAATTAAACCTGTGCTAGAAATGATAAATCGTCTTTCTTATCAATCGTCATTTAATATTTTAATCAGGCGCGATGATAATTTATCTCAGTCGACACCCGCAATGTGTTTCGTATTAACTCTACTGATTACATATTATATAAATGACTTATTTTAGAACACTCTCTATATCGGCACATGTTTGCTTTTTCACGACTAGTCGGACAACTCTGCGGCGCCTACTAACGACGTCTTGCATTCATTACTTTTTGCCGCAAGACACGAGCCTCGTCTTTAAGAAAATTTATTTAGAGACGTTTCAAATGTAATCGGGATTTCTATCAATTCCCAGGTTGTTCAAAGTTTAAGGTATAATAGCACAACACGTCTGAGGATAGTTAGCGTAATAAAACGTTGACCTTAACGCTTTCCAGCTTGACAGAAAAAAAAGATAGCCTTTTTCCCCCACTCTTTTCTTATTTTGGTCATACGTATATGTTCATTATTTTACTATACTTTATTGCATTAAGTTCAACTTTTGTTCACCAGGATTAGACCTTAGAGATTTTTAATTTGTTAATATTTACCTTTTAATTAAGAATGTGCATAAACTTATAATTTATTTACCTTACATTTATCTAATTAACAATTTGTATCGTATATGTATACACTAAGCTTAGGTGTAGTAAATTATTTTGTATTTATTTTATTGCTGTGTCTTATTTCTATTGGCGATTTAAATTTATTGGTAATAGGCATGACGAATATTTTTCGATTTCGACCTCACTCTAATAGGCACATTGGTAAAATAAACACGTCAATAAAACTTGAACTAACTGATTGATATATGACGAAGTTAAACTTACGTGCATTTTGGACGATACCAAACGCTCCAAACTAATGGATACCTAGGGGTGACGTCACGCCTAGGGTGTGACTAAAATTTGTTCGACAACTACTTTAAATATTTTTATGTAAATAGTTCGTAAATGAAAGTTTCTTTACTTTTTATGTGTTCATCGATTATAATATAATTTTAAATGGTTATAAAAAGTATCCTTTGCAAAAATTCAATATGTTAATTTTAGTAACTAATTTAAACACATGTATGCTATCATGAAATATCATTACTTTTTCAATTTTTGAACTTTGTCGTCATCCCAATTATAAGTAAACAGACAGCCAGTCTTAGACATTCTCGATCTTATGTTTCTTTGCAAATGGTTTTATTTCATTTCCTTGTATTTTTAAATTACCTACGAAGCAAAGTGCATTGAGATAAATGTACTAAAAATTAACGGCTTCTAGCGAAATATTATTTTGATTTATAAAAAACTTTATGTTTTCTAAATATCAGTCAATGTTTTCAGTTTTTGTAAGTATAATGTGTACTCAGAAATTATAATTAGTAAATCAAGATATAATATAAGTACTTATGAGTAGTTCTTGACTATAATTACAAAAAAGTTTGTTCTTTAGCGTTTTGTTAGTAATTATCAACGAAGCACTCGAGTAAAAAGAACAATAAGCGAATAAACTGCATAAAAAAGGTTATTAAGTAAATAATATTCCATCTTGATAAGCACATCCGCTCGCGCCTGTGATTTCGCCCGGCGACCGCGGCCGGCGTCGCGTCGTCGGCCGACCGACAGCGACATGGCACAGCTTTTGCATTTACAAATATATAGGTTTACTAACACGCAATCCTATTTTAGCTAGTTTAATATCTAGTATATATTTACATTTATTATGCACAATGAATAAGTAAATAAATAAAGAGACCTCATTTGCTTGGGTAAAGTTCAGGATTTGGTTTCGCTTAATTCAGAGTTTTGCAACATCCACAACTGGGCGTTGGGTTATTCTAGGGGTACGAATCCTAGTTTTCTTGATACTACTTGACTATAGGGAATCTAGTTTCCTATAGTCAAGGAGCTATAGGAAACTATATTCTTATTCTCTAAAGTCTAAATTGTAAAGTTTGTCAATAAATATCAGTTTTCTCCACCATCGTCTTTGTAAATTGTCGCCCTAGCGTATAATCCTTTACAGTATATATATTGTATTACTGAGTTGTTACAGAGTGTTTACGATTTATGTTGGTTGACTGGTAGAAAAAGCCTATGGCATTGTAATGAAGCTAGCATTACATTTATTATTCAGTTTGAATTTATAATTTCATCATTAATCAGTATTATGCGTCAAAAATAATGTTATGTAGTTTTATACCCCTAATTGTGCTTAACTTTGTCTTTTTATAATTTTTCTACAAAAAATAATAATTTAGCACTTTATCATTCTTCACTAGAAGTAGTCTCTATTTAGAGCATAATGAATGCAGTTACTATCCACAATATTTTTGCTCTTATATTCCTTCCATCTTTGAAGTCTTATTATGATATTAATGATAAAGTAAAATTTACATTTTAGCCCCCAATAGAGCCGACAATTGTAGTAAAGTCACGTCTCTCATAAGTTAGATGGGTTTCTTCCGAGGATACGTGCTTTCGCGTATCTCCTCTACCTAGCGAAACCTGAGCAAAAACCGGTACGGTAGCCATGTACGTACGTGTGCTATTCTAGATTGGTCGCTAAGGAGGCTACACGCAATCACGGTTGAAAAAAATACATCAACCGAGTAATCAATTCTCAATAATTACGATATGATGGGAAAATGTACAATTTTCTCATGAAAGTGAATACTTAATTTCTCGGACTAGTGAGAAGTAAATTATTTGTATGGACGTTGGGCATTGATTGAAATAATTTAAACTCTTATTTTCTGAATTTCGTACATCACGACACGCAAAACATATAACATTAATTTTCTCGACTTAAGGGAAACCAAAGTAGTAAGTGATATTGAGCTAATATATACAGCGTAAGTATGTTTATGAATAAATGATTGATATATGTCTATATACGTTCAAAGCCTTGATTAATGAATAAATCGATTTTCGTCAAGTCATGCCTTTATAATCCAAAACACTCCTGAGTATCTATCTGTAAGGATGCGATAATTGGCTTAAGTAGAACTTGATTCCAATCAGCTGGACAGGAGCAAAAAAGGTTTAACGAGTTTATTAACACACATTCTTAGTTTCAGTAAATATGACTCATATTTATTGTATTTAAAACATGCGTTTTTTGCCTGAACATTTTTTCATCCAACTAGAGTACTAAAATATGTATTTTTGTGGATGGGTGAACTGGAGGTTATCATGACAATAAAATGTTACACATTTTTATTTTACAATGAAAACGTAGTTTTATTTTTTTAACTTGTTGTTAGGTCCAAGTACGTAAAAGGACCGCATAGTAAAACTTTCTTAGAAAAGCTTTAACACGAAAATAATGGTGTAACATTATAAGCACGTGCATAATAAAGATTTTAATGTAGAAATATGTGATAGAGCTGGTGTTAAACCAGATACTGAAACAATATAGCGGTCAGTCCCAACATAATATTATCTCAGAGTCATACAACGGGCATAAAGCTGTGTGCCACACAAGTGGAGTTATGGGCATTGAGATCTTTTGATGTACCGGCGCGGCGGGCCGGCTTAGGTCAAAGGTTCACACGTGCATATCTGCCTAGATATATAATCAAGCCTACATTAATAATAAATAGCTATCTTAATATTTACTTGGACATGTCAAGTATTATATATATTTTAGAATTTTGTTTCTGTTATATGTATAAATCATTAAAAAATGTTACCCCTGTGATAGTATTCTTTGTTCCATTCTATATTATTGTATTTTTCTTTATGTTACCGTAAGCTTTAGTTAAAATAAATATTTTTATTTGATTAGATTTTGAATCATCATAATTTTAATGAAATACAACATACATACACAGTACAAACCTCTTCATTGATAAACAAATACCTACAATAAAACTTTTTATTATAAATCATAGTGTCTATGGATAACAAAATTCAATACTGTTGAGAACTGAACCTTTTTATTAGTAAATACTCTGTCTAATATATATATATATATATTTTGTTGGTTGTTATAGAAACAATTAATAAACAGTCATATCAAGTACTCAAAAAATATCTACGTGTTTTATTTTCCAGCCTTAATATTAGTCCACAAAATATTAGTTTTCTACAAATACCTATACAATTTCTTGATATGATAAAGCACGAACTTAAATCCTGAACTCTATTATTAGAGACTAGACTATTAGAGACATTTACTCAAAGAAAATAAGTTTGAATTAGTATAACACAAGCGCAGTAGCCTTACAATAGGCCGAACTTGACCGCGATAACGGTACTATGACAGTACCAGCGCACCAACTCAAATTATAGATACTACAGATAGGATCAAGTATGTGACATGAAATCTTGTATAAAGCTATATAATCTGTTGAAATTTTTAAGTACCTACTCTGAATGCTCAGCGAAATGATGATATTTCGTTTTGACTATTTCCATTCAATTATATTTTCAGATTGTACTTAGGTGATCACCATACTCTTTATTTTGAAGTTTAGTTTAATTTATTTTTTGAGATCTGATCTCAATACTTTTCAGTAATATTTCTCATGATAACTTGTTTCGGGTAGCTCTTAGCGACCGGGTTTCGGGCTGATCACGCAAACTCGTTAACGTATTTACCTAAACCAAACCATGGCCGCGAGGGTTATTTTTGAGAATGCAAATCCGGTGAGTCGAATGAAAGAGTTGGTTTTGGTAAATACGTTAACGTCATTAATATATAACGCGACCGACCAACTCATTTTACGAGCGTAAATCACAGAACTGGTATTCAAAGATAAATTAAACTGGTAAAGTTTTGTATTTTGTATATTTTGTGACCGCAGACTGGCCGTACGCCGACACGCCAGACAATGCGTGTATACGAGCCGACAGGTTGCTCGCCTGACCCAATTATCTGTTCCAACTGGGCCATGTATTTTCGAATGCGTGTGAATTTTCCTCCTGTACTTTCATATCATTGCTCTGTTGATGCCACTGATTTTGGATCAGTATTGATTATTCTATTGAAATTATTTTATAATTTGAAGGGATTGGATAAAAAGGATCAGCGCGACCTAAGCGCAGGGTATCAGATAGCGGACAAATATAATCAATTTAGACATTTAAAAATCAAAGTTCGAACGGCTCTATTTGACTATCAAAGGAAACTTTTTTAGAAGTGTCTATTATCTTAAAAGTCATAACAACTTACTACATCATTTATATCTTACCCAAACAATGGTTGGTTATTCCTTAGAATTGATGAGAATCCGACCGCGATAGCCTTTCACATGGCATTAAAACCTGTATAAGCAAATAACTAACAGGAAACGCGAACTGTGGGTAATTGTATTGTAAAGGTCTTTCTAGAATAATTGCAGAGGTCCGATATTGAAATTGCCGACTACTAATCCAAAGGCGGTATGGGAACACAGAACTATTGTGTGCGTTGTAAAAAATCATGTGGAGTGCAGCACGGTCGATTTGTAGATAATCATTAATTGCACCGGCCTACCATGCATTAGTAACGGTTTAAATATGAACTTATGTTAATGGTTGATGTAGATGTTCCGAATATTGCTGCTCATGAACTCTTTTGTACGTTAAATAAAAACAGACAAGGAGTTAGTCAGAAATTATTGCTGATAATTTTCAACATACATATTTCGTTTAATTTTTTTATACAGTAGAATTGGTGCAATAAAATCTTACTGAAAAAAAAAGAACGAAAATGGCTAGGAATAAAGGATGTTTGAACAAATTTTTTGAATCATGCGTCATGAAATGAAATAAAATCAATCTTTTTTTACTAAAACCTAAAAATTATGAAGTATCGAAAAATTTACAAAACTACTGTTACCAGCAGTATAATGTAAATAGTAATATAATAAAATAAAAATAGAAAAAAAAACAATCGTCACGCAGCAATCTTTAATAGTGAAGTTTGCAACTATTACTACAAATTTATTCTAGAGCTTCCAGTTAGGTAGCACAATTACGACCGCCTACAGCGATGGGAATGTTAAGATCTATGAATTCGTGTACACCGTTAAATTGAACAATTTGTGGAGGCATACGGTGGCTGCCTTCCCGCTGCGACACGCTCAGCGCCTCCTGATATAACCGTTACTGTTGCTATTACGTGACATATGAATATCGTCACATGTACTAATTACACGTCACGTTACTCTGCACTTGTTCCCGTTTTTGCGCGATGGTTGGTTTATTGTCACGTTTATTAACCAACATACAAATTACGATGGAATGGCGTGCAAAGCTACTGTAAACTAACGCCCCGACTCGAGTACATAGACATTTATCTTCCGGGGAAATTAAGTGCGTATTTCAATTATACTAGTTTCGTATTTTTAATCGAATATCACACAAATTAATTTTTCTTTATGTTTAATCACTACTTCTACTTGTGCCTCTTTTATATAGACAGAAAAAAGCCATTTGCTTTTCAAGTTTTTTTTATCTGACTTAGCTGAGTCTGTCATTTATCGATAACAGTAGCAGCTTAAAAAACCTTGCCAATTTTTGTAGAGTCCTTGATCTTATAGTAAGTGGCCATAACTCCAACGCTAAATAAATAACTCTTTATTGCACCAAATTTTGAAAAGAACATTATTGTGTTGATCGTCAAAGTAGGCAGCCGCTCTTTTATTACCCAGTTTTCAGTTCAGTGAGTTTAGTAGAACTTACTTCTGGAATCTGAATATGCTCAAAACAAAGCTTCAATCACAAAAATGGGCACAAGGGTTCCGCTGTTAGATCGTCATGGTTTCGACGGAGATATTTTATGGGTGAACTAACTGTTTCACACCTTCCTCCGCTTAGCATATCAAGTCATGTTGTGGAAAATGTCAGCAAATGGTAATTTTGTCGGCTTATTTAAAATTTAAATAGATTTCTTCCCGCAAACTTGAACTGTAGTCTTAGGTAAAACAAACGCATCTTTTAGATTCTTATTTTTAAGTATAAAAATACTATTTGCTATAAAGTAGTTTTTTTTTGATAATTTGTTTAGCTAGTAGAGTCATATGTAACGGCGAATTTCAGTTATTGAACAGAGAGACATGAGATTTAGATTACTTTTACTACTGCCAGGTTAACATCTTAATTTTGTAATCTCGTTAAAGTTAAAATATGAACTGTAAAGTCTCCTATTCCGGCGCATATAGAATACGATACTAACGGAAGATACATAAAATTAGTGAATGACGATAGTCCGTCGAAAGCCAACGGTATTTTATACCATTTCTAATGTTAATGTTATGTGGAAACATTTTTTTCGTTAATCACACCATATTTGTAATAGGCCTTAAAATCGCACTCAGAAATTTGAAATCTTCTCCACAGAGAGAATTTTAAATCTGTACTAAAGACTTGCTTATGTAGTACTAGCTGTTTCCCGTAGCTCCGCCTGCGTCCAAAAGTAGCCTATGTTTGACCCCGGGTCTTCAACTATATCCATACCAAATTTCATCAAAATCCGTTCAGCGGTTTGGCCGTGAAAGCGTAACAGACAGACAGAGAGAAAAACTGTCGCATTTATATTATTAGTATAAATTAAACAATTTTTACTATGAGAAGTTTTTTTTAATTATTTGTATTAACTTGATTATAATTAACATCTGTAAGTACGGCTGTGACAGATTGTCTTTATAAGATACTGAATTATCCAGCTCAAAATTGTTTACAAACTTTTAGCAATACTGTGTCATTCGAGAAAGCAACCTGAATTGAAGTAGCGGTATGTGCATATGCAGACCAAATTACTTTATGAATTTATCAAGATACGCCGTAATTTGTTCCTGATTGTGACCATAAATTTACATTAACATTACTATAAAAAGCCTTATAAAATACTTTGATTAAACTTTGTGAGAGAACCGAAAATATGAAACGATTGAATGGTTCTCGACTCATTGGACATGTATAAATCATTACATGGATTCTTCGATGCAAATACAGTGTACGATTCAACAATCGGTACACTTTCTCGATTACAAATGATCATTCATTCCGTTTGATAAAAAGGCTGAGTGAAAGTGATATTGCAATGCAAAAAAGTAAATGAAAATTCGTGTCACTGACTTTCCTATTAGCCTTCGTCTGTGAAGCTGGTATTGACCCGTATTCTGCAACAATATGTTACAAAATACTCACAGTACAAAAGGTAATATTGAATTGTATCTCACTATACATAACATACCTGTGTTGCTTTCTTTTCACACATACATTCACAATAATTTGTTTAGCTTCATTATCCAAATGACTGCTTATCAAGAAGGTTTACTCTTAAATTTCGTGGCAAAGTTAATGACCACGTTTGCATGAAATGCAATGTCCCAGTTGCTTCGCGAATTCTACTGAATTTGAATTTTACTCAACTGTTAATTTGTTTCGCAGAATTCATTAGCAAAAACGCACGCAAAAACAAGATTTTGGAAAGAGCTTTTTTGTTTGGATTTATTTTCATTCTTCATTACAATTTAAAATCGTCATCGTGCATTTGACATTGTATCATAATAGCCTGTAGTCCTTTCCTAATCAATATTATGGCTTGCCTTGGGCGACTTGGAAAAGCCTAAACAAGCTGAGATCTTAAGCGCTTGTAGTAGGAATAACCTGTACTAGAGGTCCTTCACAAATAGTGAAGACTGAACCTGCGAGTATCTAGCATCTGCCCAGACAATGAACCGCCTTCAGGAGTACTATTTTTGAAGTGTGACTCACGCAATATTGGTGGGTCAAATAATTTTCACTCTACATATGATACATTTCAAGAATAGGACTCCTTACCTGTTGTACCGTACAGATAACGCTATACGGGTAGATTCATTTTGGGTTTATGTGGTCAACGTCATTCATTCATATAATAAACAAATAATTAGGTACACGTCGCATCCACACGATGAGAAGAATCAATATTATGAATGCGAGCGAGTTGGTATATTTATTTGTACAAAACTAAATACCTTTTCATACTTTATTAATTTCGAAGAGTATTAGGAGAAAATAAATACCCGAAAAAAAGTACTGTCACCGTGGGATTTAACGACGCGCGTGAAGACATTTTTAATAGCTAGATAAAAATTAAATTCCCAACACCTATACACACACTGTGGTTTCATTAAAGATTTTTTTGTTTTGCAGTTACACATCTGCCCCTATAATAATTGTACCCAGCCCCCGATTCTCTGCTAGGTAATTGAAGCCCATTTCAACGATTTTGTCATTAGCTGATTCGTGATTCTCAGCCATTGTCTATGATTGAAATAATCGCGTATTTGGTTTCACTTTTTACCTACTTTTTTAAATTTAGCACTTAATATCATTGAGTTTTTTTTTCATAGCGATATATAGGGGACAAAACATAGCCAGCCAAAATATATCTACAATTAAATTGCCATTACCACAATTCGGAAGTTATCCATCAATTTATACTAATAAGAATAGAAGATAATTACATTATATTAAAATTAAACTAAATAATTAATACCTATATTATTTGTAGTATCATTTAGTCTCGTCCGTGTGAAAGTCATTAACGCGTCCATGTAAAACGAAAAAAAAGTGTCTTTTTGTGAATGTATATATTTTTCTGTTGGCGGGTCATTGCTATTTATTGTAGGTAGATAATTTAATTATTCGACTCAAGGGCGATCAAATGGCTTTTTACAGTCAGAAAGAAAACCAGTTGTACTTAATAAGTACCCTTTTCCTAACCCCAACTGTTACTTTTCTTTTTTCACTAAGGTGCATGAATCTAAAAAGAGAAATAATATTTTATTTCATGTAGATTAATAAGATATGCTTAAATAGTAACTGATTGTATCTCAACAATCTATGCATTTGGTGACTGGCTTCGAGCTTTCGATTTTATTATATCCACTTAACAATGTATCAGATTCTCCTTTGTCTCATCCGAGGATTGCGCTTTTCAACGCAACCTCGGTTCTGTTTGTGCTTTTTGCTGAACTTTCTACTATTGGTCGTCTATTTTTATTTCTATTATAATAATGCGAAGTCGACCTCGGTGACCAACTACATTATCCACAATTTATTGCTATAGATGTTATCTTCTTTTTACTGAGACATACCTGCCTACATTTCTTTTAAAATATATTACACATTTTTTGGAGTACATTCACAGTTCCAGAAAGAAATCGGTTTAGCACTACATTAAATTTATGTTAATTAAAACTTATTGTTATCTGCTAATTTAATCTTTGTAAAGTTTCTGTGAAGAGGAAGACATGTGCAATTAAAACACAAACAACCAATTTTTGTGTTTCGATGTAGTTACTCTTAGACCAATTTGAAGAGAAGATTGAAGACTATTTAGCAAAAATTTTATGTTGTGGTAGTATGACGTCTTTTCAAAATATGTTTTTTTTTTAGATTGGTGGTCCAGCGCGCGGCGGCATGAGGGGCGAAGCGCTGCGGCTGGCGCGGCTAGCGTTCTTGTTACTGCAGTGCACATGTGTTCTAAGTAAGTATTCATATTAATACTAGCTGTTTCCCGCGGCTCTGCCCGTATTAAAAGTAGTCTATCTTTGACCCCGGGTTTTCAACTATTTTCATATCAAATTTCATCAACATCGGTTCAGAGGGTTGAAAGGGTGACAGACAGACTTTCGCGTTTATAATATTAGTATGGATATGATTGAATACACATAGACTTATAACTCATTCATTGGCAGTAGCTGTAGGCGGCAGTAGACAACATATGTCCGGGAGGCGCCAAAGTGCATCTTACATTTCATCTCAGAGTTCACGATTACAAACCTCTTCAGTACCTTCTTTATTTACAAAAACATAACAAGACTATGATGATACCTTGTTTTTTTTTAAATAATAAAGGGCTTATTTTTATTCTTATATATTTGGAGCTTGAAGTCTACTTATATGGTCTTATGTGATTTGTCCCCCATATCATCCATATTTTATTGTGACATAAAGATAATGCAAAAGCTTATTACAATTTATTTATTTTAAAATCTGGTCGGTCGTCTGTATAATACCAAAACTCTTTATTGGGGCTGTTTTTAGTCATTTTTTATTATTATTTTCATTAGAAACAGAGCTACTGCTCTACACATAATCCAGATACCACAATATATAATAAGAGTGAGTAATCTTAACTCACAAATGCTAAACAATTTGTTTGTGTTTCAGGTCGGATCGCCTTCGAGAAGTTAACGGACATCGATTTCACCGGTACGGCGTACTACACCGTGCGGAACCTGTCCCTGTACGAGTGCCAGGGCTGGTGTCGCGAGGAGCCGGACTGCCAAGCTGCATCATTCAGGTATGTTGTCAATACGTTTCTTTTATTTACAAATTGAGTATTTACAGTCGCAATTTCTAGACTTACAAACTGTAAAGCACAATAGATGGACTTAATGCTTTTATTATCTAACAGTCTATCTTTGGGTAAGGCAGAGAGCTTGGATGTGGGTGTACTGAAAAAACTACGGGAACGGCTAGTAAATTTATTTAAATACGGAAACAATCTGCCATAAAATGCTCAATATAAATTTTAGCTTATGGTTCAGTAAAGAAAATTATTAAAAAGGAATTCGGCATGATCAAAAAATTTCCGAGAAAATAAAGTCTGATCAAATTATATAATTGCAAAAGAAATACCAGAAAAGAAAATTCAACTTAAATAAAATGCGTGCTTACAAATATTATAATTCACGACCTCAAGTTCTAAATAATATTTCGGTAACGAGAAAATAGTAGCGTAACAAACAAACATTACAAATGTTACTTTTTTATTAAAGATATATTGTTCTGATAGCTTTACGATTCGTTGATCTAAAACTGAAGCCTGAATAACAATGCTTCTTGGATCTGACCTACTGAATTTCGCACTGAACAACAATTACTTATCATACCTGTTCAAAGACTGATTCGTCATTCTCTGATCGATCATGAAACAAATAAAAATCAACGTGTCGTATCTAAGTGGAATCACGATGCTAACCCAGATGTCATAGATATGAAATCAGACTGACGTGGAGATTCAATAATTCGCAGTGCATCGATTGAAATCTGACATAGCTTTGGGAGTTATTTATTGAATGCTGCGTGAAATTTATGAACTGTAACTACTAGTGATATCCTGTTATCTATGTTATAAAATTATCATGCGAATAGTCATTTGGAATCTTGGTGTTACAAGCATTTCATAAGCTACAGTTACCGCTTTCCACAATTTGGGTCATATATAAAACAGACCAGACGAGGGATCGTTTCGTCTGTACTTATTATTCGCATTCGGAAATCCTAATATTTTCTATTTTTGAAGAGGCCTGCGATATGATAGCAGTATTCTTTTTCGACGTTTATTCTAAAATCCAAAACGAATTGATTGATTTCGCTCACTAAATATCAAATGATTATTATTATTTTTTCATTGTTACTAACAAAATGATCCGTGGATGGTTCAATAAAAAAGTTTATTATTATTATCTTCTACTTAATAAGTAAAAAGAAAAACTTGCTAAACTTCAAGGCAATCGCTTCTCCCTTTGAATGAAAACAGAGTGAGTGAAATCTCACGTACCTATTGCTCAAGTGGAAAATCAGAAAACGTTTGAATGAAAATAAACACGTTTTATTACGATGTGGTCGGGTCAATAGCAGTAAACGTATATTGCAGGCAACGAAAGCTCTTGAATGGTGTGCAAAATCAAGAGCTAATATATGTTTTATGTTTAAACAAGTTTCTTGCGAAACCTTTGTGATAAACCTCACTGCCGTCTTCGAACTAAATTTATATCCAAATAGTTTGCCACTCACAACTTTGTATCGTAGCCACAAAAAATCATTTTTGTTCTTTTGACCTCGCAGCGGAAAATAGCTTTTATAGCAAAGTTTGGTGAAATAGTAAATCAGGAGAGGTCCGCAGTGCTAAGGTCGGGCCGGGAATGTGTGTCAGTCAGCCACACGTCCCCGCAGCATTCCAATGAACACGGTCTTGGCTAATAACAATGTGACTGGAGAACTGCAGCCACAAACCGTGTAAAAGCGGAAACCGACCTCGCCGCGCTCCAAATTGGATAACAGTAAAAGTGATCGCATACGTCTTCAATAGATTATTGCCGGATGGACCATTTCCTAGCCGATAGTTTTCTTGATTCGCGGTTCGATGGGATTCGTTAATTTATTGTTTCGACTGTGCTAGTTTGGACTGCCGCAAGTATAGTCTGCAATTACACTTTCATTGTACTCTTTACTTAGGCTATTGTGTTTTTATTTTGTTAAATGGGTAAGATACTTTCTTCTGACATTGAGATGTCCTTAATTTAACTATGTTAAGGCGACATACTATTATGTGTGCACATGTTTCAATCCCTTTTATTATATTAGGAAACTGTACTGACATAACAAATTACTTGTTTTGAAAACAAGCACCAAGTTGATATGTACGTATATTTACAAAAAGCTGGCTGAATTTGCAAAGCGAGTTATGCTAAAAAAATTGTGAGAAAACCCTCGATTGGCTTTTAGATAACATCTATCAGTAAATATGACTCATCTGTTTTTCTCATTGTGCAACCAATCATTACGATAACAGTTGCCGTGTAATGCAAAAAATCTAATTGCATTAAGCTCAAGTGAGGCATGTAACAGTATTAGAACGCTAGTTAGATTCCTCGAAATCAATTTGAACGGGATCGGTCGAAAATCAATTCGGTATTCAATTAAACGAGACGGAATTTTCCCGCGATTTCGAACTAGCATTGTACCTATCTCGAATCAATCTGTCCAGACAAATACTGAACTGACAATGGGATGGCCTGATACGATATTAACTTATCTGTAACTGTTCCGATCTTCAAATTGCCACCGATACACGACGAAAGCCAAAGGTCAGTTTCCAGTCGTGGTTGACCTATTTCGTTTATTTCAGGCATTTTTCTTGGCCTTGGGTCACGGTACATACAAATTCACCTAAAAAAAATTAATGTGTGAGTTAGAGTTATTGATAATGTTAACGTTGCGAAGAATAGATTTTTACTTAAGGATGTGACGACTATAACAACTTCCTACACAAATGGAAGGATTATTGCTCTATATAGAGAGGCGTAACCACATAAGGGGAAGTTTTCTCTCAGCAGTGGGACACAACCACGGAGCATTTACTAAGGACACAGGAAAAACTAATTCTTCAAAAATACAAATTCAATCAATAGGATGAATAAGTGTATGATGCAGAGCTAGGCAATATAACGGATATAGTCGCAATAAAACCACAAAGCAAATTTGGGCGCAGTTCATGGAAGTCAGGGTGTTATAAGTTCGTGCTTTCTCTTCCCTCTAAGTTGCGAGCCTAACTTGCAGCTATGAATACCGTTTCGAGGCAAAAGTCAACAAAATCACGCACTGGACGTCCAAAACGTTCATCAAATTGTGAACACTGTTGTCTGCCGGTGATCTGATCTGATAAAATCTGATCACGAATGACAAGCTCTAACTGTTTATAACTTTGAAATTGTTTTAATCATTATTTGTATCGGTCGACACAAGTCTAAAATAGCTTTTGTCCGCCTAATTAAAATTTAGTTTAACGAATAAATTAAGTTGGTATTCCACAACTTTTACAATGAATTTTTTTGGCTTCTCCGCGATTTTCAAACATATACCACCATCAAAATGCTGTTTTTTATTTGCGATCAAAATATTCAAAAGGTTTTACCTTTTATAGAGAGTAAGATTGAATTGAAGATAAATCAGAGGCTACTTACAATTTTCACTGACTACGGATGATTGATGTTATATGCGTGCGAGCGCCATCTAACGGAAAATATAGCTGTACGGTTGGCGGGTGCATGTCTTGGCTGGCCAATATCGTAATAATCGTAAATAGACTTGTCTATGACTGCCATGCGAAATGGCTCCGTTTATTGCAACTACCGCTTCGTTTATAAAGCATAGCGCTTATCCTGCCGAAACATAAAACTATATGTAGAACAGTGTAATATTTTTTACTTAGAAGCGAGGGAAGACTTTTTTGTGAAAGAAGCGTTCTTATAGAATTTTCTTGTTCCATCCCTCTAATCCACTGTTACCTATTCAATAAATAAATTGACTCAATTTCGATTAGAAGAAAGAGAAACTATCTGAAAATTATAGTTATAACACGGCTAACTGTTTAAAAAATCAATTTTCGTAATTCACTACTCGAACACATTGTCATAATAGTAAGTTTGCTAGACAATATACAATGGACAATATTTTATAGCAGTTTTATTTTTATGATGGCTAGCTGGCAACCCAAACAATTTTAGTGCAAGAAAGTAGAACAAAAATAATTACTTTTCTATTGTTGTTTTTATTATTGGTGAAAATTAAAGCTTTTTTTTTAGGTGATGTATGAGAAATACGAAAAGTATGGAAAAACTTTCTGGTATTATTTTACTTTACCTAATGTTAATGCCAGTGAAAAATCCCACCTAAGAATAGAAGAAAAAATCTTGGTCTATGATTTTTACGACTTCCACACGAAGTAGAGTGATTATTTATTTAGGTACTTCTTCCAGGTGGTTTCCTTCTTTAAAACTGCTTTTAGTCGTAGCCTACAATTTTTGATAGTAAAAATATTACATAGAAGAATTTTGTTTAACTTTCACAGAATGTAGTTTGTATCGTACTATCAATCATCTTTAGATCTATCTTTCTAATTGCTGAATGTGTACAATGCCAGCGGCGCATTTGTCAGAGTTTTTCCATTTACTATGATTAATGTTCGCGATCGAAGCAACCTCCAAATATATGTTTATTGTATCACTGATCAATTTGCGTTTACCTCTACAATCGATGCCCATCTCTGGTTAATTGCATCTTTAATAGCATTGCACTCTGGAAGATTTATCACAAGAGTTGTGAAATCAAAAAGGAATTGCAGGTCATTAGTATAAAGATTTTAAGGTAGCATGTTTTTTTTGTTTATCAGTATGATATTATTTTTATAAGTAAATCAACTCGATTGGATCAAGTTGAAACTAATTGTCATTTAATTACATGGAAAGGAATTAACAAAGGAAAGTGAGTTATATGCTCATATCAGGCATATGCTATTTCTAAATTCTGTTACTCGCTTAAAATCAGTGCGAAGTATAATTTTCATTCGATTTCGAATGATGTTTTCAAATAGACCGGTGCTAGAATCAGAGAAAAAAGAAATGCAACTATTCAGCAAAATCAAGTGAACGATAAAATATGATTTAAAAATAATTAATCTAAACAATTCAATATCCTTATAATGTTAGTAGTAAAGAATGTAGTAGTACGAAACAGGAAGGAAATAGAATAATAAATTTACGTTAGGCATCAAAAGTCAACAAAATTAAGTTATTTTAAAAATAAGTACTTAGAAGTTTACTTACTTACTGTTTGAAACTTTTATTAGCATTTCTAACCATCTACCCATGTATCTTAGGAAACGCTTGAGGCGTCTTTCAAAAGTATGCAACTTTGCCCTTTTAGCCTACTTATTGATTGACGCTTGTTTTATGTAAATTCTTAGTTGTTACTGCATACATAAACTCCCACAGGCTCTATTAGCTGACGATAAATTTAGAAAAGTTTATAACAAAATCAATAACTTTTCATTTATAATAATTTATTCTTAAAATGCATTTTAAAAGATGAATAAAATACGAAATATCTAGTAGTACGGTTAATCCGGCTCCGTTATCTGAAGCAAAGTGTAACGTGCATTCTCATTGTCACTTAATATTGCTAATGCAACCGCAGGCTGGCCCTAAATACTAACATTGATTTACATTGCGTTGGTTGGGTGAAACATTCCTTTGATCAATGCGTAATAGATGAATGAACGATTGATTTCAAGATTGAGAGCAGAACCGTAAAAGAGTCATGGAGGCTAATGTTAACTATTTTATTGTAAACTTTTAACATGTTTGTTCCCAATACATAAACATTTTTTTATATTTTTATGATATTAATATCATTTGCAATGTAAGCAATAAGAATATTTTTATTGTTTAAAAATACCTTTTAGTGTTTAAAAATACCTTTTTCATAAATTTTTAACATACCCATTAGTATACTTAAAATATATATTCAGCAGACAACAAGATAGAAGATGTACCTACCATTTTCTTTTTCCTCTTTTTTATTAGACGATAAAATATTAACGAAGAAATTGTTGAATTTTTCCTTTTCATGCTACAGAAAACAAATTTTTCAACAAATTAGTGAAAGCATGTATAAACTTTGTTATGTATATTGTTATTCTGTGAATTGTTAAACGTTTCAATAAAACGCAACATGAATTTTTAAGTACTGCGTTCCAGTTTCAATTAGTGCATACAGAATACTTGTGTTATTAGTTTTATTTATATTTCTGCAGGTGGAATGGAATAATGCCTGTAGATGCGGTTTCCTGCAGACTAATGCAATTACGTTGCATGACGCCACTTCAATTAGGGAACACTGGGATAATCACACTGCAGGGCATTCGAGCCATTAAAATGCAGTATCTTTCGTCATCTAGGCTAGCTTGCTTAATATTAACTACACGTTAGGTTAGGATTATACTCGTAAAAGCCTCCAGGGAATATACTGTTTCTTTTATTCCTATCATAAAATGTATCAACCTGGCACAGGCACAGGCAGGATGCCATAATTACGATAGACGCGGCTGATTAGATAGTCTTTGTGACTCGATACTAAACATACGTATGAAAATAAAAGGTGATGATGTCCTTAGGGTTAATAACAGGTTTTGTAAATGTTAAATAAACGTCTATAACCTCCTTCTACATAAGGGGTAAATATGCTCGGAGACTAAAGAAAATTACACACTTATTATCACGCCTGTTGCCAATGGAGGTTGGCATAGAAGATAAATTTAGACTTGTTACGAATCTCATACATATTTCTTTCGCTTTTCATACACTTTTCTTTCATCATCTGACTTGATAGGGAGAGACCATCCTCCATCCATCCTTGCTTGTTCGCTGCAGATCCACGCAGACCAATTGCCTAATAAATATTAATTAGATACTACTAACGATTAGATATAGACATGTAGAGTTAACTTTTTAACCAAAGGGTTATAGTCTTCACTTTCATTGATTTTTACATACCTAAACCATCTAAATATTTATTTCCCATTTTTGTCGCTGCCTTGTCACTCACTTCTCAATATCGTATTGCATCGTCAATTGCTATGCGAACTTGTAGTCTTTAGTTATTTCCCGGAGCAACGCTCTGCTCAGGCTCGATCGCAATGTCCTCCCTTCCGATACCGCAGTAATGACAATCCAGCGCAATTTCTAATCTAAGGAATGATTTTTTTTTAATATTATTTTTAAATCAAAGATTGCGTATTAAAAGTAAAATAAGAAGTTATGGGTAATTATTAAAAAAAAAAGATATTTGATCCACATAGGAAGAATGCCATACGCAAGCGCGGCTGCACATTATTAGAAATTTCTAACAGAAAAATTCTGTCTGACAATTTTTCTAACAGTGTGCGGGAGCTAATACAAAATGTATGCACCGATTGCCTTACGGCGAGCGTCAGAATTTTTTTTGTTAATTGTTTCTTATAATGTGCGGTCACGCAACATCTTTGGCTTTTGCAAAAAAATACCGAAAAGGAAATGCTACTTTGTTACCAAATTTTTTTAGTGAATGATAATCGTCTGCAAATAATTGCTTTTAGCAAGTGGTTGAAAAAATTTTTTTGGCTGGGTTTGAAAAAAAATGCCTTAACATTTAACTACAAACATCTCCTTCTCTCTTTAGGCCTTATTTCTAAGACAGAGTAAGTTTTAATCATAGTTCTAGATTTGGCGGTTCTAGTTATTACCACATACACATACAGATGCATAAATATTTTTCAGTTATTTTCTTATTGCGTCGAGAATAGGCTCTACCTGTCGTGAATGTTTGATATTAACACAAGAAGTGGTCATAAATAAAGCTATACAGCTGACGGTTACAGAGTACTAACAAACCTTATTTAACATTTACGCAGACCTCACACAGAGGTTACGATAGGCTAGTTTGTTTTCATTCGGATACAGTAAGAAATTACCTAATGTTTTTAGACGAAACCTGTTTTATTCGATAAAACTTCGTGTTTTGGAAATTCTAGTTTGTTTAGCCGTAACCGTAATACACATTGAATCATACAAGGGTACTCATTATTTCTAAATAGATTTCTTCCGGCCAACCCTCTACAAGAACTTTGTAAGAAAGAAGCAAGAGCAAAGAGCAAGGAGAACAAAATAATTACTAAATACAAATTCTATCTATTAATATTCATAAACACAACAATAAATCTTCTTACAGTTCCTAATAAACAAAAATAAAATAGTTATAGACATTCACAACATTCGGTTGCCTTGAAACTGCCAACCCAACACTTATTTACACCCTCTATCTATAACAGAATAACAATATATTACAATACAATGTATGGCCCACATTTGGGGAATAACGAAATTGAAATGACAACATTGTTTACAATATTAAGCAAAGGCTTATTGCTTAAGTATATTAATTATTTATCAGATGAATTCCTGTTTTAAAATTGTTTTATCTTTGCAGTTTCGTGTTAAATCCCCTGACGCCCGTGCAAGAGACGCGGTGCCTGCTGCAGAATGACACTCAAGCCAACAATCCCATGGCGACGCCGCAGGTACGGGCCACACTAGCTATTTACAAAATGGTTGACTTGCCCATAATAAGACCAAATGAATAGTTGCAAAGAGTAGGCTGGCGAGTGTAGCCGACGGCCTTTCATTTGTATAAGATTGTCAGGGAGAATGCTCAAGCTGTCCAATTTACTTAAATGTAAATGCTTTTGCTATTCATTCAACTAATTTATTCTAAAGTTAATAAGGCTAAGAGTTTGGAGAAGCAAAGTACTCCTAAAAGCTTACATAATTTCTCGTTCCTTAACATTTAATACATTTAATATTTAAGCATTTCAGTTACGCTAGACATAAATTTAACTTGTAAGACTGAGACTGATCTAAGATGTAATCCAATTGCCTAGTTTTAGTGAGGCTAGTCCAATTGATGTACGAGTAAGAGCATGTAATTAAAATAGTTCATATAAGTACCTAAAGTAAGAACATCTTTAGTAAAATTATGCAGTCTGGCGAAGTAATGCAAGTAACCGGATAATGCGATCTGAAAATTAAATGAATTCGCAGCAGGTAAGATGTGAATATTCATTAGTGTATGATATCCTAGTATGCAAAGATCAATGATAAAACACAATAAGAGGGTATTTGTTGTGTGGGGAACATAAATCACATTTATAACTTTCTTGTGCTGTGTAATGGCCAAATAAATCTCGGCTAAGATAACGACTGGCAGCGTTCCCCGATACTGCCAATTAGCTGGCAGCTGAGATAGTATTAACAATTCAGATTAAATCGGTCAACCAGTGGTAGGGAAAACTAGGAGTCGATGCGGTGTAACTGTTCAATGAGACAGTTTAACTTTAATCGATCCAAGGCTAATGAACAGTCTTCCTAACTAATGTGAAGCGATGCGGCTCCGTTACGCTAGTTGGCTAATGTTTGTACGGGCACACTGCCTATAAGCAGTGTTTAACATTAAATGCAGATATGCAATTAAGGTTTAAAGCCACTTCATAATTAAATAGCTTTAAAAGATAATCACATTTACCATACTGCGTAAACTATCTAACGATTGCTATGACCATATGTTTGGTGTCTATCTGATCTCCTTAAGGTTAAAAAGCTTCCCGTCTGTTCTAGTTGACGGTATAGGTATTTTATATAATACTTCTTAAGTTTTTAAGAAATCTACAACTGAATATAAGTCTCTTCAAAAAAAAGCGATCTTGAACACTTAAACAGTTCGGACCACTTATATTTTTTTTCTTGCGCAGCGTTCGGTGAACACATACTACATGGTGAAGCTGCAAGTCCGCACGGAGAGCGTGTGCCTGAGGCCGTGGGCGTTCGAGCGCGTCCCCGGCAAGTCGCTGCGAGGGTTGGACAACACCATTATTTACACCTCCACCAAGGAGGCCTGCCTGGCTGCCTGTCTTAACGAGGTAACTACTTTATTTTACTATTTGACCATCTATAAAGCTAAAGCTTATTCCAAGGATTACGCGTCTTAAGAATAACTGGTCGAATTTGAAAATCAGGTTATTCTCCAGGCTCCTCCTAAGAATCAGGCTATTCCCCAGGCTCCTCCCGATAATCAAGTTCCAGAAAGGACTTCTGGAGAATAGTCTGATTCTTGGGGAAGGTTATAAAGTCCACACACACACCATGGGAGTATGAAATCTTGTGGAACAGCAAGTACTTACAGTAATACAAGCGTGAAAAATTTGCTTTGGTACTTACGACAAGCTTATTACTTCTTTTCTACGAAATTCAACAGTTTTTTTTCACTGGTCGGTTTCATGGTCACTGGACACAAAATTCGACGATTTTCATTTAAATTACTTACCTACGAACACAAATGAAGTTCAAAATTTTATGTATTCTAACATTTCTCAGGCTTTGCTCGCTCGCTGTAAGATAAATTATATTGATCTCTTTAGGCGAGTCTAGAGTAGCACGCTATTTGACTGTCACAGGATAACTTACTACATCCCAACTAGTTGAGAAATGCTCCACTCTCCGGCGTAAGTACGGTCAGTATTTCAGAGCGTCGTCGAGTCAATGTCGCCTCTGCAATGTAATTTACCGTTTATCTATTCAATTTATATTTTATGGTTTCGCCCTAGTTGGCGTTATTCAAGATATAGGCGAAATGATAGGGGCATGTTTATTACGTCCGGATAACTTTGTAGTAGACAACATGGCAATTTTGAAAACCTGTTACCTAATAATTTGTAATTTTCTGAGTGTTAGATAGAGCATTAATATAGCTCATCTTCGTATTTTATTATTATATTTTGTTTCAAGTTTTCAAGTTAGGGGTGTCATCCAGTACTACGTACTTTGGTATGACATCGGGTATGCGACCCCGGCTTCCCGAGCTGTTACGGACTCAATCCTTATGTCTTCCGAGTCTGTGGCATCCCTTACCCTGATCCCTACCCATTTCCAAATAAATCCCTTGTATATATATATTTATTTCCTTTATCTATTTCATTACCCCTTCCATCCTCTTTCCGCCAATCCTAGGTAAGCCGTGCCGAGAGATGCGTGGCTAGGGGCGAGCCTAGTCAAAAGCGTGCCAATTGCCCTGGGGTGAGGCGCCCCCAGAGAAAGGCTAGCCTTCACCTGGTACAGGGGGCTCTGCTGGGTGCGACAGTTTGGGACCTACACTCGTGGGAATGCTATGATTTTGGGAAATAAAAATCTAAATGGCGGCAATGCGGTTCGCAACTCATTACGTCTCATTTCTCGCGGGGGCGAAAAGCGGGCTAGTAGTCACTGCTGCCTACCCCTATGGGGAAAAAGGCGTGATGGTATGTCTATGTTTCAAGTTTATTTGTAAAAAAAGACGTAGGTAACGTACATAACGTTCATAAGTTTAGTTTCGTTTTTTGTTTGTAGTCTTGAACTTTAAGGCACAATATGTAAAATAGGTAATCACCATTCAAATCCATAGAGAAGTTGAAAATGACATTATTGTAACCTATTTGTAAGTATAGGTTCAATCCCATTTGTAATAAATATTCATAGATACGTAAACATAAGAAGAAAGGAAGGAATTCTGTGATACATTAGGAATTCTGAAATTATATAAGTACCTACTGCACAAAAGCCGTTACTTCTATCACACATAATCCAGGCATTGATAAAAGCATACTATAAGGTGCGATTGTGAATGTTCTACTGTACATGGGTTGACATAGGCCCGCTACAAATCAGACGGAGCGGTACCGTGTAAAAAGCATGCGAACTGAATACATCATGTACTCGTATTGTTATAGAAGCGGTTCTCATGCCGCTCGGCCGAGTACGAGTATGGCAGCATGCGGTGCGCTCTCAGCGACTCCGACCGCCGCACGGCGCAGCATTTTGTTCAACTGGTTGATACGCCCGGGACTGACTATTTTGAGGTATTTTTTTATTTTAATGTGACAATAAAACACTAAAAGAATTATTTTACTATTTTTTTAAAAATTTTGTCATATACTTTAGACATGACTATGTGTAAAGAGAATTTTCCTAATCTCAATTCATAAAATTAGAACCGATTTTTTTCATAGTTTCATGTTTTTCGTAAATATATAATACTTATATTTATAAAATGTAGTAGAGTAAAATAAAGTATAGTGAAAATTGCACCAACTCTACAAACTACCAATGGTATTTTTAAGTAACATTAGTTAGTTCATAGTACAATTCTAATTGTAAACGTTTGCATACAATGAGAAGAAAGTCAAATTAACCTAAATGGAAATTAAACAAACGATCTGGGCCAATTTCCGCACAATGCAATCCAAACATTCAATTACATGGCAGCCAACGCTTCTGAGTACAGCGTTTCCTAGAAACAATTGCGGCGTTGTACAGCTTTGTTAAATCAACATCTTGACTAGGATTATTACAAGCAGTTACTGTATTTGTATGTGTGTGGTCTAGAATCTGTGCCTGAAGGCGTCTCAGGCGTGCAAGGGGCAGCGAGTGTTTACAGCGCCCAGGGTCGGCGTGGCGGAGGACAAAGTCGCGCAGTACGCAGGACTACATTATTACACCGACAAAGAATTGCAGGTAAGTGGGAAAAACTAGCTAGCAACAGTTTCTTGGAATGAAACTCCGATCGATATGGTGATATTTTGTTTTTCAACCTATAAGGTTGCATGTTTGCGAGAATGTTTTACGAAGTTTACCAGGTGCTCATACTCACGCTTTTTTGCCGCGTCATTCTACATGACAAGTAATAACTACATACTGTCGCACTTAGTAATCACGAGGATGGGTTGAAAGTAGTATATTTTTTTATAATAAGTTCTAACCAAAAACATACTTTTTGGGATAACTACAAAATTTCTAAATAGAAATTATATAAGGACTGATTTTTCAAAATTACCACATATGCAAACTATCCTCTTACCCTATTATCATATTAATTACTATTTTCTTTAGTTCTATTTGTGGGATAAATTGGGATAAAGCCTCACCCAGCATACATCTCTATCCATAACATTTCCTCTTCAGTATTATTAGTATTAAAATATTTGATGCACAATTATATAGCCCAATACTAAATATAGTTAAATTTATACCTACTACTTAGTAAAATTTTCACAAATCGAACGAGATAACTTTATGAACACTCGACTAATTTATTGACTAAATGGCCACTTAAATAAATTATTTCACTTAACGAAGTACACTACAGACGCCCCTAGGCGATGGTAACAATTTGCAGGCACGTACTGCTCATGTTATATTAAAAAGGATTAAATAGTTGACGTGCTTTTTAATGCAACACTCAAATAGGATAATAAATTGGATGGCATAACATCAAGACACCTCTTTAAACCTTTACTTTGAACACTCCTTACTTAACATTATTTACACGACAGGCAATTTGCATAGCAAGCATTTGTGGGTTATTAAGTTACACGAAAAGAATAAAAAGCTTGCTGACAGAATGATGGGCTTGTTTATTATGGCGCAAAAATAAAATTCATTCTATGTAAACATGGACTTTTTTTGCAAAAAACTGGAGTGAACTAAATTTTTATTTCATTTTCTTGGCTAAGTTGGCAATTAACCACACGGCCCGAAACAAGACGAGTTCTCACACAGCGCACAGCCGCCGTAGCAAAGTCAAACCCATTTTCTTTACCTCTTTGCATTTTGAATAAACAAAACTATTTCATTATCATATCATATTGCTTTGAATCTCATATATTGTGTAAGAACATTACTAAAATGATATAGGTAATTTTATCATTATGGAATCTGTTAAAAATTAAAAAGCATTCGATTGTTTTTCGTGCAGGTGACATCAGAAAGCGGTTGTCGTCTCGCCTGCGAGATTGAATCAGAGTTCCTGTGCCGATCATACCTCTACCTTGGAGCTCCTCACTCCACCACCTACAACTGCAGGCTGTACCACCTCGACCACCACACGCTACCGGACGGACCTTCAGCTTATTTGAACACGGAACGACCACTTATCGACGATGGAGAACCAATCGGGAAATACTTTGAGAACTTCTGCGAGAGTGAGTACCCCTTTGATAGCTAATGCTTCTTTTTAAAGTTTTGTATCCATTGTTATGCTAATGGCACTGTTCGCGAGGTTTACTGTTCACAGAACTACTAGTATTAAGATGTGATCCACACTAATTCATTGCCGACTCTACTAAATTTGATACTACTTTATCGCGTTCAAAAATGTGTAACTATCAACGGCAAGCTTATAGCCCTTTACAGCGAAATTTGTCTGCAGTGTCCAGATGCTTCTTATGTACAGCGCTGACCAATTAAATTACAGGATCCCTTTTTGTAGATGTTCAGAGTACATTGTCATGATACAAAAAACGAATTAAGTAGGAACTTTTATTTATTTATGTAGATTCAATAAAAACTGAGTTTACATTAAGGCATTACATTTGCACAAAGAATGCTAGTAAATGAATAAGATATATGACTTATGAGAGAACTTGCCTTTATCCTTTTTATATCGTCAGATTAGTAGGTATATTATTAATTAAGCGTTCGGTAATGGAAAAATAATGCTGGGGTTTAATCAAAAATGTGAGTAGCTTATCGTGGACAATAATTATGTAGACGGAGGCGCCCTTAATACCGCATTTTACAGGTAATGTAAATAGCCGCAAGACGAATCGCAAGTCAGGAGAACACGTCTTTATAGGTATTTAGTGTAATAGCTTTATAACTTTACAGCTGTGTAATAATGCACTAGAGAATTGATATTATTTTTTTAGGATGGTTATACCACAAGACCCTTTTAATTTTCTGGCCCGTAAACTGTAAATGGTGTTTATTTTATTTTTTAATCGGTGAGCATTGTCTGTAATCATACGATCTCTGAACATTTATATAAATGATAAACGGGAGAGTCGGTCAGCCAGTTGTTCGTACGTTTATCTATCGTCGCAATATATAACTTTATTGAATTGAACATGGCCGTGGTTTGCAGATCACGTAGACTTGGTTAAGTATGGTCTGGATCACGGAACTGATACCGGTTCATACTGCTTTATTCCACTTATTTATTGACTATATTTTGCGCCAACAACTTGATATTACGGCATAGTTTCTAAACCCTAAAGGCGGTGTTAAATCTATACGAGCCATCTTTATAGTGAACAGTAAACATTGATCTTGTCAACAATTTTATAGTATCATAATGATTTTCTTATACATTTCACTCCAACTTAATTTACTTTTTCCTTTGAAATCTCAAATACATGAATAGTTTACTTTAACTAATGTCTTTTTTTTTGGTTTCCACTATCTAAATAACTTATTGTCGCACTTTGCTTAAGTATCCCATTTTACGTTGACTAGTTTCGCAGTTATTTAAATTAGAAAGTAGGTAATTACAACGCATGCTAGTTATCAGAACCACAATGATCAAGGTATAATAGTCTAACAGCTGGGTCTCATAGAAGTCGCAGACCAATCGACCGGCCTTGCTAATGATAACAGTCTGCAGGCGACCACAATTAACTCGATAACGAGTTTGTGGGACAGCCGCGTAGCTATGACGGTCAGTGCGTTCACCCCTAACTTAGATTTAATGATGTACTCAAAGTAAATACTTAGTGATAGTGATGGGCCCGAAGTTTGGCTAACTACTCGATATTGATGCACTCAACGATAGAATGGAGGAGATCTGGTATGGCTTGACTTTTAAACTTTATTTATTATTGCTCCATTCATACTCTATAATGAAAAATAATACATACAGTCGAATGAACCTCTTACTTTTTTGAAGTCAGTTAAAAATAACTATACAATTCTGATTGTTTGTTAAGAAAATCAAACCTAAATGTCTATTTGCAATAGTGATGTATCCATCCATTAATCTCGAGTGGGTGACATGGTTAATAGACCAAGTACACTATGTCAGAGTTGTCCTCCCGATATCTGACTTGGTTCCTTATTAGCGATTAATTTCCATTCGTACTCATTTCTGCATACCTATATTAAGGTAAAAATATAACTCATTAACAATGAGCAATTTTAGTGCCCCGTAAAATACAAGCATTATGAAACGTTTGTTGCTAAAACCGCACTAACTATTACCACCTACTAAATAACATCGAATAGTCATATTTTACAAAATGGTTCACATCTCTACATATAATGTTTCTATGCATCGAATCACCCAAAGCATAAATTAAAAATTACAACTGCATTAATGGACAACACTACCGCTCATTGTGCTGTCAAGGCATCATCGTAAATAAAAAAAGTAAATGGTAGTGTGAATCTTAATTCACTTAAATTTGCAAAGGATGTACCTATGTAATTAATATTTCTCACACGCTACACCGACTCCCGAGAAACAAAAGTATTCGCGTAAGCAATTTGTATGCCAATAATCATACATCTTTCCTTGAATATGATTATGTCCTATTACGCAGATAGCATTGCAAATGCACGGCAGCTTAGTTATGACTAGAAATGAATATTCGAGATTAAGATTGCAGTGTCTATTTTTACGCATATTTAATGAAAGTACCTTTGTGTTATTGTTACGTGCTATAGATTTCAATAATAAATTAAAAAGATGATATTACATAAAAACTAGCTGTTCTCCGCAACTCCGCCTGCGTCAAAAAGTAGCCTATGTTTGACCTCGGGTGTTCAACTAAATTTCATCAAAATCCGTTCAGTGGTTTGGCCGTTTAAGCGTCACAGACAGACAGATAGAGAGACAGGTTTTCGCACTTATAATATTAGTATGGATTTCTTTACTGAACTATATAAATTAATGAACAACTATCTGCTCTGGTTTAAAAAGACTCCTTAGGAGTTCCTCGATTTGATCTCTTATAAAATCGACAATCATCAAATTTATCTATTTGGCATTTTTTATCAATCAACCATGGGACCAAACAGAAAGTATGATTGTCGGCGATAAAAGAGTAGAATAATATACACAGAAATACTGAAATATCACATATATTTCAATCATAAGATGCAGTACATTCTGAAGGTAATTTTCAAGTGAATTCTGAAAAGACACTATCGCAAAGGAACGAACTCTATGTCACAGTAAGCAATGAAATGCATATTGCGGTAGGCATTCAAGTTGGATTGACGAGTTCCAAAGATAAAGCGAGCAGCACAAAATACCAGGATGTAGAAGTCTAGTCAAGTTCACGGCTTATGAACTTAAGTAGAGTTTGAAACTTTTTCTTCTATGAAAGATTACTGGCCGTCAATAAATAAAAATATCGCAAATATTAAATACAAAACATTTTTGATTAGATATATTACTTGTGAAAATTCCTATTATACAACAACATTCTTTTATTGAATTTGTTAAGTATCATTATAAGTGTTCGATTTTTCAACTTGCGTGAAATCTAAAGGATTATCATTCAGCTTAAAGTCTAGCAAAATTATAATATTTGGTTTAAGTTCAAGCTTCATTCGATAGTATGATACTAGTATAGTAATGATCAAGTGCTATATAGTGACCTTCAGACTCTTTTCTCAAAACACAGTACATTTGTGAGAACCGTCATTTCAAGTAATAAACTTCATCTCTGTACTGTGACTGCTTTGGGCGCGACCACGCTAGATCACATTGGCGACGCATGCAGTAGCTGCTTTTTGTACTGCGGCAATCAGCGCAAAGCGCAGTACAGTTACGCTGTTTTACTCTGCTTGTCATCTGTAATGATTATTATATAATGACGTCAAATTGCCGTTTAGGAGGCGTTTACCGCATACGACAGTTAGCGTTACAAATTTTTTGTGATAATTATATATTTTGAACATTACTTTTATAAGTACCGTTCTTTATTGTAAAATTTGTAGTGGTTTACGAAAGTCAGGTTAAAGCAAATTACATAAATGTTTTTGGACGTACCCTTTCAATATTAAAACTGAAATTACTTTGTTGCTCTGACGATAATTTTGGTAGTCTATATTGAAGATTAATTTGTAACACAATGTGCAATCATGTCGACGATCATCTCGATGATTGCACTAGCCATTCGTGCGCTTGTAACGACCTCGCGCCTACGCCAAATTGATGTTATTCATCACGCTATAGACAATGAATGACAGAACAAATCAAAACAAAACGGTCGGCGGCTCGATAAATAATTAGTCATGTTTGGGCGGCCTGCTTTCGGCAAGTGAGCATTGCACAATTGGCGCCGGCGTAGCGTCTGTGATTACTTATATCAGAAATAAATTGAGCTATTATTAATAAAACTTTTGAAATAAGAAAAATCTTAACAGTAATTAAAATGTGGTTTTCGTAGATCAGGCCTTTCAAAAAGCATTTATGTTAATCCATTCATATATCAAAATGTTCAATAGTTTAGTTATCTTATTCATATCTACCAACCAACTAGTAACTTTGACATCTACCCGTGTACCACATTTTTAGCAAAAGTAGTTGATAAAGTAAACAAAGATATTTTTTAGCATAGTTATGGCAAAATCATTAACAATGAATTAATAACGATATAAATCTTAATAACGCCTTTAAAGCTCCAACGGATGTTAATAACTGTTAATTGTTACCTTAACTTCTCACGTTGTGGTCGTGAGAAATGTCTACGTACACGTACAAACAATAAAAATTGTTCTGAGATGCATTGAGACCGATAAATACAATCGATTAATTTCTATCAATAAATCACAGTAAATGATTTGATCAAAGCACCCGATATTATGTATTTATTTTATTTATTTATTGTTGTTCACCCTGATGTTCTCAACCCATTAATTTTTTAGGATTATTTGGAGTAAGCAATACAAAAGACATCAACGCGTTTGATTCAGAAGACAAATTTTAAAAGATATTATTATTAGTTAAAAAGCTTTTATTAGTTTCACTGAGATGTTTTTGTGTGTTAATGTTTTTGTAAGATCTTTTTTATCTTATGGCTTTCCTGGTTGCATCGCCAGCAGATTGCTTCGGAGCCCAGAGCCCGATTTCCTACTTTTTTATTTTCCACTTCGCCTGTCTTTGGCAACATTGAGTATTTTGACACGTATATCTCAACTGCCGTGTCACACGACTGCTGTTAAATTATTAAAACGGGTAAGGTCTTCTTGGTATTTTCAAATCATTTTAATAGCAAAGTTCCAGTGAACGTTGCTACATACTCTACTAAAAAGGGCTGACCTAGCGGGAAAAATGCTAGGCACAGTTATAGTCGTTGTCATAGCGAAGAAATGCGCCAGGCTAGTTGATATCTCACGCTTCATACTCGGGGGTCAAGTTCAAATGACGTGACTCGATTGAAGTCTCAGGTCAAAATCAATATTGATCGACTGTAAGAGGAACCGATTCGACTAGATAAGAACGAACCGTAAGACCGTTTTGCTTTACTGTATATTCTATATGCGTTTCTTGCATTTAATGTAGGAAAAAATATTTCTAATGATTTTGTTACAAGTAGTTCAGTCAGTATGACGTGATGTCTACTCATACGCAAGCGGAATGAAGAGACTTAAACTGCGTATAAATAATTCTTCAAATATTACACAGAACATGATACTAATTGCTAATTTTTAATTGAGTTGTTGAAGAAAATTGTTTACTAATACAATTAAATCGATTGTTGTAATAAAATACTAGTAAAATCGATCATATAACCACGTAATTGGCATTAAATATTTAATAGAGATAATACTCGTAAACATAAGGAGCTAGTTAGCTAGTTAGAACGTTGAATACTCGTACTTAGCTAAGTCAATACTCATATCGGTAAGTATCATGTTGAAGCCTACAATACACGTAATTATATGATGTGAAAATGACCTTCTAACAGGAATTCCTTGTGGAGCCTGTAACAGCCTCGCAAGTTCCGTATAAAACAAGTATGATACCAGATACCTGTTACCTTTTACACGATACTGTTGTTATATGTGAAGATTGCAATCACTACCAGCTTCTACGGGCAAAAATGTTCCAACAGAAAATATCCCGTTATCGAGAAATTCAATCCCTAGTATTTCCTCTTCTATAATGATCAATCGTAATTACATAGGCGATTCTCGATCTTATGGTGGCCGAAGACAGTACGCATTAATGTGGTACAAGCATGTTGGAAGTATTCATTTCCTGTGTTGTATCCAAGTATAATGAGCTAACGATTTGAATATATTTTTGTTGTAAATTGTCCAACTAGACAGTAATGCTTAAACAGGTATGTCAGTCTAATACGCTTGATAATTTCTTATTATCATGTTCAATTTTGAGCACAAGTGCTTCTGAGTGTCAGCCGTGTCCCAGGCTCTTTTATTTATTTCCAGTCATCCTAATATCGTCTGGCCCATAGTGTGGATTTTGTATTGAGCATCGTTCTTGACAGCATATACGCTTAATTATTTTAAACGTGTTCTATACTATTTTATATTGACTCCAATCCATGGTAAAGTTTAAATTATGAACTCAGCAATTTAGGCAATTTTTAACTACGAGTACATTACGTTGGGATAGGCCGTAGATCTATTTGCCTTGTCATCTCAATAGTTTAAAAACATATTCCTGGTCGTTGACTACCAAAAGCGCCACGATAAGCACGAACTAGCCATTTAGCTTTGTATTTAGTATTTATTTACACCAAATAGGCCGCATTACTGGCGATACGTTTAAATAATTTCGTTAGTCATGTTTACAATGGCAGAAGATGCTGAATCATGATATCAGTTGTCTGCATATTGATGCAAAAAGCTACAGGCGCGATGTAGTCGGAGGCTGCGGCGCTCGTGCGTGCGTCTAACGGCGGCATACACCAATTGAATAGCATTTTTTGCCGCCGCCGTGAGATAGTTTTCGTCGTGCTCTAGCCCTAATTTGCCAGTAATTGAATCACGACGGAAGCAGAGACTGTAAACCCTATGAATTGCTACAAGATCGCCATTAAACCTCTTGACATGCCATTGCGGAAATTATCAAGAGTTCGAATTAAATAAAGTAATTAAATCCGCTGTTTAATTTACGGTTGATTAGTGAGTAAATCAATGGTCGATAATTGCAGGTTAGGTTGCTAAAATTACGGCCGGGAGGTCGCCTTTCGCGATCGTTAGTTAACCAGGTATTAATATCGAGATTGCGGTAGTTTAACGCGATAGTATAGCGGCCTTGGATGGCCTTGCCACCGGCATCGAAGCATCAATACCTGGAGGGTCAGTGGCCGACTTGCCGGTTATTGCTAATTGAAAATTGAAATTCCTTGTTTATAATAACTAGCTCGTAGATTAAAGTGATTTATATGGCTATGATTTATTTTAATACATGCTAGATCGTGAACATGTTTTGCTGCTGCAGTTAGTAACTATATTTTGTTTTACTCCAAACACATCGATTTTATGATAGAAGATTATCGATCTCGATAAGATTAGTAACGGGAGAAATTGGGTTGTTTTTGACCGCCACAAGAGTAAAATCTTCGTAACTGAAATTCGCCCCATTAAATATATTTTGTGTTCTGTCACTACTGGGACAGGATATATACTATTTTGTGAATTGTTAATCAGAGGATATAGGGCAAATGTACCGAACGAAACGCTTAAAATTCATTTATTACAGCAACCTCGCGTAACGGTCATAGAATAGTAAACATTAATGCGCATCTCATTACGTTATAGTACGTAATTAATTCAAAGTTGTTCTAATATAACTCGTGACCAGTATTTAGAATATTCCCATGGTGTGCACGAGTTTAAAACTCAATGGAACATATAAATGGTAAGGCATGTAGTTTAATTTTATTCCTGGCACGAGTTTAGATAACGGAATGTATCGTATCTAACAAGATTGCCCACGGACCCCAGTTCGATTCCAACAGGACCGTTATCGCCTTTCGCGGACACTTCCGAGCACTGCTACCTTACTGCAAAGCTCTTTGTATTATTTAGTAATGAGATAATCCTCTATTGGATCTAGAGCAGTGTGTATTTGCCTATTCTGTAAATCTTTTTCAGCGTTTGTGTCTGGAATAGCGTAGGTTTGAATGTTTTGCCTTTTTGTTGTTTTTTTCTGTTTATATAATGTTGTGGGCTAAGATATCACCGGTAAGCCACCGAACTTTTAAGAGGCAGTTATTGGCGCCCACGGATGCTGGAAACACGCACTTTAACGATTTATGTTTTGTTTCGACTTACGTAAGATATACTCGTAGATTATGCCGTTACTACTATTTTGGTAAATTTAAGTAAGTTAGTAAGTAAAAACTCTTATATCTCTACGAAAACTTCGGTAGAGAAAATTTGAAATTAGAAAAATCTCAAAGAGTGCCACCTCACAAAATCACGTTGTTTATTTTGGTCTAAGATCAGCATACTTTTTTGAAATCAAATCCAAAATTCTAAGCAATAGAACAAAAAGAGCGTGGGAATTTTTCGATCGGTTTTTATTTTCAACCGAAGCGTTGCAAATATGCCGATGAGTGCAACAAAGTCAACGACTTTACTACAAAACACTGACAGTGCAGAAAAATCGTATCTATATAATCTTCTAATAATATATTTCAAGTTGCACAAGACCTTATTCTACCGTTATGATGATAAAAAAACAGTAAAAGTGGATACCGCCCTTGGATAAATTCCGGACGCGGTAGTTGGCAAATGCGACAAGTAGGGGACGTCAAAAGTTCTTCGAAACAGGTTTCTCGTAGTCCCAACTTTTTAAATCAAAAAGAATAACGTTTCACTCTAACTTGAAAATGTCTCGTAAGCTAAGTACATAGAGCTTTATTTCGGTACTTGTAATGTTTTGTGTCTCCGCAGTTCTGACAAATATTATGCAACATCATTGGTGATTCTTATTATTAGGCAGCGTGATATAATAATTTTCCGCTATGATTTATCCGCATGACTTTTAGTTACTAAGTTAAGAATTACCGTTTATTGCCCATATAATCGAAGTGTAATGTGGGAAGCTTTTAACCGTTAACTTTTGGTTGGATTCTAATAAAAAGTAGTAACTAACTTTGGGTTTTCCATTAATTTGTGTAAATTTGAAAATATAGAATACTAGCTGTTTCCCGTAGCTCCGCCTGCGTCAAAAAGTAGCCTATGTTTAACCCCAGGAATTCAACTACATTCATACCAAATATCATCAAAAATCGTTCTGCGGTTAGGCCGTGAAAGCGTAACAGACAAAAAGACAGACAGACTTTCGCATTTATAATATTAGTATGGATAGTATAAGTATATATTATTTATAGTAGAAGTATATATAATATGGATAATATCTTTACACTTTGTAAGGTTTTCTATAGATATCAATTCTAAGATCAGAGCTCAACCGTGTACGTCTTGAAACAAAGGGTAGTTTGTATAAAAATAATAACTATACACTGAAAAGTTTAAAGAATTGACTTGGAAATTAGTTTAGGAATAATGTTTAAAAAAAAATTTTGTTAGTATTGGTACTAGGTAGTTTAGTTAGTCTAAATCACTTTTATCCTCCACTCTTTTCTTTTCAACTCAACTTCCTAAGTGATGAATGGTTTATCACTACGTATCAAGGACATATGTGACTGAATATATGACGAAATCGAACTTCAAGCCGATCTTGAACTTTAGACCGTCAGTATGTTAAGACAAATTATTTCAAAGACTATATAGGTTTGTGACGATTTGACCCTAACTTATCAATAACACCGGTCTAAGCCAAAAAGATATTAATCGCAGCGTAAGTAACATTCTTGCTTTTACCGTCATTCAAAAGGATGTCATTACTGTAATGAGTTAGGCGCTAGCAAATTATAATGTCAGGCTGTATTGAGGGTGCTCCGTAAAACAGACCACTCATAATCACCGCTAGAGGTCCTACTTTACTCATCACTACGCTTAAGAACTGGCTCAGTAATTGCCTTTTTGTGGCTATTCTTATAATTCATTTAAGTGAATCTATTTTTACATTGTTTAACAATAACAAAGTTCCCACAGCACTCCATTAATGACTTCTATATTTTTGAACTTTTAATGTTTTTTGCATGAGTACATTATTTTTGTTTCTTTATGACGTGTATAACTTACTTTTCTGTGTTATAAATAATAGTTTTAGATTTATTGTATTTATTTTTTGACCTCTGTTGATCCCTTAGTCGCAATCGACGATATCGAGGGAAAGAAGATTATATAGTTTTTTCATCGGATATTATAAGGTTTAAACTAATATTATATATTTTAAAATAATTTATAGGACGTTCTAACCAGGGACAGCTGCTAGCAATAAATATTGGATCGGATCCAAAGATCTGATAAAGAAAATTAAACGTAGAAAGTGAAATGTTGCAATAATTATAATTTGTTGAATTCTACATATGCAATCAAAGTTGTTCATTTCTAATCGGTTGATCATTTCACAAGTTTTATCTTCAGATAAATTTTACACGTCTAGGTGGGCCGGGAAATGTAATGTCAAATAAACGAACGAAATTTTCAATTACTGAGATTTACAGATAGGTAATTTAAATTAATCATGCTAAATAAAAATACATACACACGAACATAGAAGTCGGTTAACAAATCCATACTAATATTATAACTGGGAAAGTCAGTATGCCCATCTGATGTCTGTTACGCTTTCACGGCCAAACCGCTGAACGGATTTTGATAAAATTTGGTATGAATATAGTAAGGTAATAGTAATACAGGAATAAAACATAGGCAACTTTTTAACGCAGGCGGAGCTGCGGGAAACCGCTAGTCTAAAATATACACATACAAATAAGAATCCATAAATAAATCTACTCAAGTTACTATTGTTTTTGTTTAGTTACGGTATTGCCAATTACTATAAAACAGTAACTGAAACTGTAGATGCTTCAGCACCCGGAAAATCCAATCCGTTGACTCTAAATACTTATTATTGCATTTAGAAATGTTCAGATTTCAGTTATATCCATTTAGTGATCTGATAACGAGTACAAACAAATCAGACTTCCATATAATTTATATAATTAATAATAAGCATAGAATATAAGATGGTCATCGAGCCATCGTAGATCATGGGCAAGTGTGACACTCATTGTCCAGCCTCGGTCAATGGCCTAAATCGCCAGTTTACGTCACCCGGCCAGAGAACAGTATTGTTCCTTTCTGGTCTAGTAAAAGGTAGTATACAGTAAAGTATTTAGTAACACTAGTGAGAAAAATATACTGTTAGTTGGTATGGATGAAGAATATGGATTCTCTAGTGCTACGCTAGTGCTCATTAAGAAAGGAACGGCTAGCTGTGTGCGGTTTCGTTGCTCTTTGGCTAGCGCTACACAAATCGATTCAGATGAAACTAATTTGAGTCTCTGAATTAATACTTTTTACTGCGATTGTGTGGTGTTAAATTTTAGGTCCAAATTTTTTTTGCACGTGGGTTTACTCAAAGGTGTCGTGTGGAACTACTTCTTGAGAATATGTCTATGGTTGTCTCGCCTGTCGAGCTGGAGATTGGCGCTGTGCTAACGAATCGATTAGGAACGGTTCACCGACCGAAAACGTTAACCGATTCATTTATACCAATGTCGTAGGTACCATCTAAGTATTTTAACTTACTTCAATTAATAAACTACCTAGGACTTCTAATAGGAATAAAATAGTTTCAAGGAAGAAAATAATGATAAAATTAGCTCTATTAAGTTTACACTCTTGATTTTCTTTATAAGACTACTTCATGTCATAGAAAATTACCATCTAACAACAATACGTACGTCTAGAGATCACGAGGTTTTAATAGCGTGCATTTGTTCTGGACATCGCTCACACATCAATTGCGTATGAAATTCATGGGATTGCTCGAAGCGGCGGTCTTTGCGCGATGACCGCACCGTGTACTGTAAATTGTAGTCGCAAGTTGCACTTAGAATCGAGACGCGTTGCAGCAATCTTGAATCGATTATGATACATGCACGCACAGATGTTCTAATCAGCGGTTGGCTTGGATGCCCTTTCATACATTTGTTCCGCTTTATTAAACACAATTTGGATTGCGTTGATATCTTTGGACTTAATAATCAAGTTGCTTCATGTTCATAAATGTATACATACGACTACCAAAATGTATCGTTGAGTGCCAAATCATCAATTTGTCCTTAGTGTTAGTACTAATAAGTATATGTTAAGTATGTAAGCTTTTCCACGTTTGTTCAACAAAATTAGAAACTTTCTGATATCGCGTTGCAAGTTGGTATATGCAGAACGTAAAACTACCCTTCCGCAAAAGTGTGAATCGGTAGGGCATAATTTAACCAAAATTGTAAGTTTGAAGACTTTGAAGTTAGGAATGTAGACGTAATGAATTTTTTCATCATCAAACCTAATTAATTTTCTATTTGTTTTAGAGCCTCCAAGCAACGCTAACCCTCCGGGCGAGCTGCCTGTGACGATTGACCATCAGCAAGATACAAACGCGTCCAGCAACCTCACGAGGAATGATGCCAACTGCGATAAGACTGGAACTTGTTACGATGGTAATGTCTATTTTAATTCCAACTCATGAGGCTCTATTAAAACGATTTTATGCCTTGACTTAATAAGTTGATGGATAACGTGTGTTAAACTTATTGAGCACAACTTTGACAGGTGAATGAAATCAGGATTAATAAGCCCTATGAATAAATTAAAAACGTTGCAGAAATAGGAAGGACGTACTTTCCCCGACTAAACCGACGGCAAAATGTTATTTGATCATTAATCTCAGACCTTTCTCATTTCAAGGCTGTCTTTAGATACTTGCGATATCTTCGCTAAAACGCATTCAAGTAAATCCTCTCAAACACTCACTCGTGTATTTATTTTTTTGCAAGTAGTTAAGTACTTACTTAATAGCCTAACTCAGTTGTGGGTTGAAACGTACAACTAACCAAGTGCATAAATACAAGTAAAAGTTGCTTAGCAATTTACATACACGTGTATTTCAAAGTCACGCGCGAGTGAAGCCCGTGGGAGTAGGTTTAAAATGTTTTGCTTTTTTAGTATCGGTGCACTGCAAGGATACCAGGATCGCCATACAAGTCCGCACTAACAAGCCGTTCAACGGTCGTATTTATGCTTTGGGCCGATCGGAAACTTGTAACATTGATGTCGTCAACAGCGACCTCTTTCGACTTGACCTCACGATGGCTGGCCAGGATTGTAATACCCAGAGTGTCGTGAGTATACCTGTCTGATAATCTATTTTTTATGCAAAGATTTGATATCTTGTAATGAGAGATTTTATTCCGTTTGTTCTGTTTGTCATTTATATTTGTTTTGCTTTTACCTACTAATACGCAATAGGTACGTCAAAGTGAGTTAGAGTCAAGTCAGTTAAAGTGCAGTTAATGCTTAAAGCAACTTCTAACAGCTTTACTTTCGAAGATAAAGCACACTAGCTTTAATTAAAACATACAGGTTTTAAAGCGGAAATGAATAAAACTTCGTTTCAATTTTCTACTGAACTCTATATTAGCTATACCTTATATGACTGTAGAGTTTCTTCTGTCCATATCCTTTCATAACTTTCTGCCGCGACTTTATCCAAGGAATTTCAGCACCTCTTCCTTTTGTACGTTTTAGAGTTCTGATGTACCTATTAGCGGCTATTTGACATGAACAAAGAAATATTCATATAATCTACATAGTAAATTGTTAATTCCAGACCGGCGTCTATTCCAACACTGTTGTCCTGCAGCACCACAGCGTCGTAATGACAAAGGCCGATAAAATCTACAAAGTCAAGTGCACATACGACATGAGTTCGAAGAATATCACATTCGGAATGGTGCCAATCAGGTTAGTATGCCGCAAGAACAATTTTACGCATTCTCAACGAATATTCCAAGTAAATATATAACGTATTCAGAAGTGAACCAAGAGAAAAGGACGTGACATGATTTAAATTAGAAAACGGGGTTATTACCAACTACATGCCTCGACGAAGGACATTGAAAATCAGGGTAGTCGATGACTGCTGTATAAACGCATAACAATTACTGAAAAACTCGAGCGTTGGCAGGTGTTCCGTGGACGTGATGACGACCCTAAGGCATCGGTCTCACATAAAGCGAAGAATGAGTTGTTAATCATGAGTTTAACTAAGCTAGAGCTCATATTGAGGTACAGAGGAAAACCATCTATGTTTGTAGCGTCGTTAGATACGTTTATAGAATTAATTTTACTGGAGTGGAAACATTTGGTATAATTGAAATCTCTGAGCAATTTTCAAAATTCCAAGGATACTCTTAAAAAATCTATTTTTTGGCATTGAAACAGCATTTCAATTTCATACAGATCAAATTTTTGATAACACAGAGATAGTTAAACTTACAAGCGGTAAAATCGCTATAAACTAGAGAGTAGCCGAAAAAACATTTTATATTTTTAACGAATACGCGATAACTATCATGATTACAGCCAATGAAGCCCATGTGACTACTTGATGGGATCCCATAATGATGGCACTTACTATGTAAAACAACTTACTTTGTATGACAACAACGTGTGAAATGCTTTATTATCTCAAGTCTATTACGTATGATGACGTTTATATTGCTCCATTATAAGCCCTTAAATATAATGAACATAATTGAATTATAGTGGTATTTTCATAGTTATTTTTATATAGCCTTGTATGTTATCTTTGATCTTAGCAGTTGATCTGATAAGGGATAAATATGGTCATATGTAAGATCAGATATGGTTCTGCATTCAATGTGTTATCTGATGTGTCCATGTTAATTAAGTTGTTTATTGCGTTTGCAGAGATCCGGAGATGATTTCCATCACCGCGTCTCCGGAGGCTCCTCCTCCGAGGATTCGCATCCTCGACGCGCGACAGCGCGAGGTGGAGACGGTGCGCATTGGAGACCGTCTCACCTTCCGAATTGAGATTCCAGATGACAGTAAGTCAAGTTTTTACCCGACTGCGCCAGAAGGAGGGTTATGTTTTTCGAGTGTATGTGTGTATGTTTAATTGTTTGGCACGCCCTGCAGCCTGAACGGCTCGATGGATTTTAGCTTGAGATGTGTCGTTAGATTCGTATTTAATTTACTGTGAGAGTGACACTGGGTACATAAAATTAAAAAAATAAACAAAATGGGGTATTTTTTTTGGGATTTTCGTTTCCAAATTAAACTGAAAGGTAGTCGGGTGGTTTAGTTTTTTAAATTACCGTTATCTTGTCTTAATGACCAGTTGTAGACACCAGGCGCTAAATACATTGAATTTTCGGCTTAGTAGAGCGTTATCTCTGTCGCAGTATCTGTTTCGAGGTTTTTGCGATATTAACATACTATTGCTGGGTTTTATTGTAAGTAAAAACATTCAAAATTAATGGTGACTAAAATATCTTGAGGTATTTGAAATAATAATTACAAACTCATGTCTTTTTGAATAAGCGCCTAACCCGTTAATTCCGTGTCCCGTTAATAAAATTTTGATAATCCATTATGTTTATCCTCCCCAGATATAGAACATAAAATTTACATTTAACGTTATTTATTTAAAGATGACAACAGGCTAAAGGATTTCTTTTATTTGTTTCAGCTCCTTATGGTATTTTCGCACGCAGTTGTGTCGCTATGGCCAAGGACTCTAAGAGCACATTCCAAATCATCGATGATGATGGGTACGTACCTTCTGTCGCTTATTTTAAACTAGCTGTTTCCCGCAGCTCCGCCTGCGACAAAAAGTAGCCTATGTTTGTCCCCGGATCTTCAACTACATTCATACCAAATTTCATCAAAATCTGTTCAGCGGCTTGACCGTGAAAGTGTAACAGACAGAAAGACAGACAAACTTTTACATTTCACAAGTATAAGTATGTGTAGTATATAGTTTAAGTATTTATATTATAGTATGGAAGTATGGATTCGTTTATAGAATCACAGGTAATACAACTTCTAGTGTTTTAAACTTTCCATCGCCCTAATAAGTTTTTCTAAGTTTTATTTTGAAGAGATGAAGACTAATCATGAAAGTATCACGGTGATCCACAATTAGTCAAATGTTAAAACATACTTAGTTTGAGTTGAAATATTTTTTTATGTAATAATATAGGTACTACAAAAATTAAAACCTACTCGAGTTTGTAAATTATTTGTAAATTGTGTTCATTGCAGTTTAATAAATATTATTTTCATTTGCATGGTGTCAATAGTTAAAAACTACATAAATTTTACAAAATTTGGTCACTACTATTACTTGTTCAACATCCACGCAGTTCCACAGACATTGTTTTAAGAAAAAGGCTAAAACAATCAGTATTTTATAATAATACACAAAAAAGCTCACCAAATCCAACAATATTGACAGGTGTCCCGTGGATCCATCCATATTCCCGGCGTTCTCGCCCGACGGCAACGCGTTACAGTCAGTGTACGAAGCCTTCAGGTTCACGGAGTCTTACGGCGTCATCTTCCAGTGCAACGTCAAGTACTGCCTCGGACACTGTGAGCCGGTGAGTACAAATATTATTAAGAATTTGTTTTTAAAGTTTAACAGTATTATGTAAGTAGTGTAGGTATAAAGGGCTATCCACACATTTCCGGGTTCCCGGCCCTACCGTGATTAGTCAGGGATGGGTAAAAAATCGATTTCGTACAACTTGTATGAACTCGTTCACACAGCTCCGTGTCAGGCGCACGACGTTTTGTTTAAACGTATGTATTTATGTAAAATTATTTATTGTACATAGAAGAAAACAGTTGCAAATGCTTAGTTTTTGAAATTTTCATCTGTTCCCTATTGTTGTTTTCAACCACTTACATTAGATACAAGGAACTCCATCTCGTGAATTTAATCAAAGCAATACTAATGAAAATCAAACTATACCGAGCTATAGAATTATAATTTAAAAATGAAAGTAGGTAAGTACATATTTTTTGTGATTTCGATCACAGAGACAGAGCATTTGTTCGCACAAACATTTATGAAAAAATATTTCCAGGCTGTGTGCGACTGGGGCCGAGAGTCACTGGAGTCTTGGGGCAGAAGGAAACGTTCGCTGCCACAGAACGAGACCGGGGAGGCCCACCAGGAAGAAGATATGAACATCTCCCAGGAAATCCTTGTGCTGGACTTTGGCGACGAGCGCCAGAGCACAGACTTCTTAAGATCTGACAAGCCTGGAGGCGTTGCATCTGAAGCTAACTTCGGTGGTAAGTTGCCTACATATTTTTTTTTTTTACCAATCTAAATTAATCTAGTTTGCCCAAAGTGTTTTGAATTTGGCTTATTATTGGCCAAATCCACGGCCGGTTAGGTGATTCGCCATATTAATATTATATATGTGTGTTATATTATATAAATTAGCGACTTTTGGTTTAGGAGCAGGCACATGGTGAGCTATTGATTCTGAGGTTACATAAATATAAATGTGTTTACAGTTCTTGCATTACACAGCAACCCCAGGCATATTCTTGCTTGTGCAAACAAACGAAAAAAATGTAATAAAAACGTTTTAAGTTTTCTTCCAAATAGTTCTTTTACCACAAATAACCCTCTAAGTAGGTAGTTACTTTATAAAAGTACTTTTTACAAAGAGATAATTCAGTACCCAAGCCTTCGGCAACAAAATCAAATGTGCTTATTGATATCACACATTATGGTCTGTTATGTAAATAAACGATATTGTCTGCATAATGAGATTGTAATGACGACCTGTATGACAGCCTTTAAAAGAGCATTTAGCATTTCATCAACATAATTGAGTGGTTAAACTTCTTACACATTGTTATTTGTGATCTGTGGCTGACAAGCGTAAAACCTGTTCTGTTGAGCAAACGTGTTAAGACGATTAGTAAATTTTTATTTTAAACTAGCTGTTACCCGCGGCTTCGCTCAAGTGATCAAGGGAAACAATGCTAACTAAATTACACATTAGTGAATCCAATGATCTGCCTACCGACATCAAAATAAATCACAACACGCAAACATACTCTAACAAAACTTAGAAAAAAAACGTAGGTAAGCCATGGATCGCTAAAACTAAATTTAACTGAAATAAGTAGTATATAATGAAAAAGGAGCTCGATGGCTGAGAGATGGGCGCAGCAATCTAAAAATATCGTAAAAATCTAAAAAATATCGTCAAATAAAGGATAATAATTAAAAAAGCGTGCGTGGGCTCTAAAGCGCAAGCTAAAGACGCGCCTGGCAAACACTAAGATTATAAAAGGATATTGTCCTTCAAAAGGAGAAATTTTAAATCCATACTCATTAGTATAGATAGATATGTGCCTATGGTCCAGTGGTTAACCCGATGCCCATGGAAAGCATTGCCTAACTAAACAACAATAACTGTTTCCCATTTAATTAGGACATGGCAGACTTGAGTCACGTCTACAATAGTAGGCACTCACGTTTCACATAATATATATACGTTAAACAGTTGTATGTATGTAAAAACTTTATTGTACAGAAAGAACAGTTAATCCCGGCAGCCTGGTTGTCGTATGCCTAATGTTTAATAATACATAATTCATAGATTAATAATTGATCTCGCGCGCGGTCGAGCGCGCGCAAGACCAATTATTAACCTATGACATATCTACGTGGGGCGCACTATAAGTTTTCCGGAATTAATATGAAAAAATACTATTAAAGGTACAAAATTAATTTATTGTTTTTCAAAATAATCTCCCTTGGCGTCTATGCACTTTTTCATTCGATGAAACCAGTTTTGAAAACTTTTGTGCCACTCCTCTGTGGTGACCTCTGAAACGTGTTTTTCATACTCCTCGACAGCCTCTTCTGGTGATGAAAATCGTTGACCGCGTAATTGGTTCTTAATTTTTGGGAACAGATAAAAGTCACAAGGTGCCAGGTCGGGACTGTATGCAGGATGACTCATGAGTTCTACATTTTTCGCCTTCAAAAAGTCGTTTGTCTGTCTGGCCGTGTGAGAACTAGCATTGTCGTGGTGCAGGATGATGCGGCGTTTACGGTTATTTTTACGGAGTTCGTCAATAACTTCCGGCAAACAAATGGTCGTGTACCAGTCACTATTCACTGTACGACGATTCTCTAAAGCAACAGTAGCCACGTGTCCAGTTTTATTAAAAAAAGAAGCAATCATCCGCTTAGATGCACTTTTCACGCGCGCCACTTTGGTTGGTTTCGGCTCATCTTGAAAGACCCATACGCTCGATTGCTGCTTTGTTTTGGGATCGTAGCAATAAATCCATGTTTCGTCACCTGTTACTATGTCCCACACCAAATTTGACGCACCTTCGTTGAATCTGGTAAGCATGGCACTGCACCAAGTGACGCGGTCCGTTTTTTGAGCCTCGGTCAAGTTGTGTGGGATCCACCGCGAGCACAGCTTTCTCACACCCAAATGTTTGTGTAGGATTAATTGTATTTGACTCATGCCTATTTCTAAGGATGCGCGAATTTCATGGTAGGTCACATGCCTGCCTGTTTCAATCATACGGCGCACAGCATTGATGTTTTTGTTGGTCACAGCGGTGGACGGCCGACCATCGCGAGATTCGTCACTGAGATTGATACGACCACGCTTGAATTCTGCAAACCAGCTATAAACAGTTGTCTTGCATGGTGCTTCATTGCCAAAAGCTGTTTCAAGCCGAGCGATGCTCTGTTGAGCTGTCAAATTACACTTAAAATCGTAGAAAATCATACTACGAAAATTTTCCCGAGTTAAATCCATGTTGATGCAGACACACAATTTTTTAAATGGCGCCACAAGGTAAAAACAAAAGACAGTCAGATGAAACAAACTGCATTCTACAGCCAAAGAGTTCTATTTTCAAATGTTGCAATAAATTTTTAAATATTGTTTATGTAAGTGGCCAGTTCCGGAAACTTACAGTGCGCCCTATGTATTTAAAACAAACTGTATAAACTTGTATATACATTGAAGAATTATTTTATAGGAATTGTAGAATTTATCAATGCATTGCTGTAAAATGAATGAAAAACTTTATTTTAGCAATTTCTCTTGTGTAATTAATTTATTTACACAATTTCTTATGCATCACGTAACAAACAATAAATATACAAAAAAAAAACAATCTTCCAACGAATCCAATCGAAGCAACGTACCCAAAATACTAGCAGAATTTCCGTTGTACAAATATCGTTGAACATTATGCGTATTTCGAAAAAGCTGCCAGACCTTTCTATCCCAGGTTTACTATTCAAATACTAAACCAAAACCAAACCTGTCGATAGAAACGACATCAAAAGTTGTTTAATTCATATCTTTGAAGGAGAGTCCAATAAATTCCGATTCATATCATTTAAAATAGTTTTGACTCACTGCCAAGTAGATACATTTTTGGTTATCTCTAGCGATTCCTTTATTTTGCCGATATAATTTGTACTTCAGAAGTTGACCCGGTGTATATGGTAGGTTCATGCTAAATTTCAAGTCAATCAGTTCCGTAAAATATGATTTGTCATCTATATCCATAGCTACCTACATAGGTAGCTATGGATTTTTGGTTTTTGTTCTATCTTCATTTATTTATTTCATGACACTATAATAATATATAACATTATAAATAAGTAATGTAAGTAAATATACTTACATTGCAAACTTAGATTAATAATGTCGTTGTGGGAGCGAAGACCAACTAATAATTTAAGATTGAAAACTTGAACATTAGGAAAACTTGATCATCATCTCTGCAGTTTCTCGGTCGAATCGCAAGCCACAGCTTATCGCAGTCCGGAATCTAATAAACGACGATTTTAAAATAATTATGTACTTACAAGTTGTATGTAAGTGGCTGCAGCAACAGCTTAACTAATAATAGAATTCAAAATTTTTATATAACGAAAATATATTTGAATTTTCAGAAAAAACAGTAACGATAGTGGAGCCCTGCCCGAGCAAGTCCTCAGTGCTACTTTTGGGAGTGGCGTGTGCCCTGCTCGTCTTGCTGTACATCGCAACCATCTTTTGCTACTACATGCGCAAGTGGCTCACCCCGCCCAAACACATGCCGTAGACCACCAGCCACAACACCGTCTCCAACTTCTGAATTGAGGAACTTGTGATACAAATGACTGATAACAAAAACATGCGCTGCCAAGCCGTCCATTAATTTTAAGTAAGAATCGTGATTATCGACTATCGATTATTTGTGGTGTAGCGATTTAGCCAATTATTTGGTATTCAGATATTATTGTAACCACCGCGCGTGCATTTACTTAGTGGTAATTTTATTGCATTTAGAAGCATTTATTAATATTAGGTAGATTATAGTTAATTTAATCAATGAAATTCCTGGCAACATTTACAAACTCATCAGGATATTTATTCCCCCTTAATGCTGCAGTTAAAGGGTACCTACTTTAATAAATTAAGATAATGCATTTATTAGGATATAAGAAATGGACAAGTTTTGTATAATTATTGAGTACTCATAATAGTACATACAATATGGAAAAAAAGATTTGGAATAGTCCCTTGGAATTCAGTACAATGTAAAACATTTTATTTTTGTTGTAACTTATAAATTTTAAGGGATTATTCTGAATGTTTCGGTTTACGATAAGTACGTAATACTATTAGGTTCTTTAGGTAAATTTCATTATAATATATCATAACAATCAGAAGTTAAGGCATTCTAGTTATCATACACTGACAGTTTTTTTTAGAGAAGATAGCTATCTTCAATCCAATATACATGTAGCATTACATAAAAAAAAATATTTTTGTAAATATGTTTTAGTATTAGGTACTTGCGCTTTGATGCTATTCAGTTTTAGTACTTCTTTTGAACTTTCAGTTGGGTTTTGCAGAAATTCATTGACTATATTTATTGTACCAGGTACATGATGACTGTCATAAAAATACAGTTTCTCTTAACCCAACTTGAGATTTCTTTTTATTTATTTAGATTAATTGAATATTTAATAATTACTTATTTATTACTTTTTTAAAATAATTAACAAATGAAATAAACTTGTACAAATTAATCTTGTCTTTTATTTCTTTTTTAACAAATTGTAAAGTTAACAATAGTATATAATTTGTTTCTATCACTTAAATATATAAATTAAAACAATGTTACAGGTTAAATTCAAATAGATTGGTCTGACAAAATGGAATCCACATTTCGACTGACACACATACTAAGGAATACCTACAATGAGCTACAAGTTAATTACTTTTAGTATCAGCAGATCTTGTTTTTATTAATGTTACAATTGTGAACACATTTTTTTTATTATACTAAATTATGAATGAATAAAAGTACTACTGTTGTTGCTCACACCATTTTGTCACATAAGCAAACCAAATGCGCTGGTAAAACAAGTTTAGACAACATTTTTTGCATCACAAAGACATTTATGATCACTTCAGGTGTTCACATAGTCAACGGCCATAACTCACAAATTTCATATTAATTTGCTCACTTTAAAATTTCTGGGCAACGTCATGAGTAAGTAATTTGGAATAGACTTCGTTTAAAATTTGTTCTTGAGCAGGTATTTCCAAATCTTCGGACTTACACCCAAATATACTATCAAATGTCTTTAGAAACAAAGGAATTGCTTTATCTATATTAAAATTAACTCCAGTCTCTTTACTTAATGATGTGACACCCATATCATCGATCCCGCAAGGGTCTATGTGGTCAAACCAAGAGAGGTCATTGTCACAATTTAAGGATATACCGTGAGTAGTGACATACCGAGATGCATGGATACCTATTGCTGCAATTTTATTGTCATCCACCCAGACTCCAGTGTGCTGTGAGCGGTTTGCTTTTATACCTGAAAATTAAGACAAAATATTTATTTGTTTATTGTTACAAAGACAGCTTATATCTATACAATGGGTAACAAACTTAATATTAGTAAGAGTCTTCACTAACACCCAAATTCTTATACATAAGCTTAAGGATGTCCTTCACTCAAACTCATTAGAGGGAGCCTTAAAGAGGTCTTCGAACTTTTCTTGAAATTGACATTCTTCGTTGGTTGCTTGAGCAAACTCAAATGAGGAACATCACAGGTTATAATAACAATTTTAAACACAAAAATTTTAAATTACAAAAGAGTAAAAAATAAAATAAGTGGATATTTAGGCAAAGTAGTAGCAAAAATCTGATTTATATCCACTTTATTTCATTTCAAGGATGCCTCAAGGTACCTCTTGACCAACCTTATATTTGACAGTTGAATACTCACCTCCAATGAGAAATCATCTCAAGTCAAGGAAGCTACTGACGACTAATCATACCAATGGGTTGGAGTAGGGTGAGTCGAGTTTAAGGAAACATTTGAAAATATGGGTGTAATAGTGGTCAAGACTAGGTGTGACAGAAAATAAAATGTTTAGCAATAAGAATTTTATCACAGCACAATATGAACTGAAGAATGTATGAATGAATGAACAATAAATGACATATTTGTAGCAAGCTAATGTAATTTGTAATCATAGTTATCTCTTGATATATTTCAAAAGTTTACCTAATTCCTCACACATTTTGATCACTGTTTCTTCAAGATTATTGACATACCATTTGACACTAGTTTTAAAATGTTTCAAATTAATAATAGGATATGCCACCAGTTGTCCTGGGCCGTGGAATGTGATCAAGCCACCTCTGTTAGTTTTCTTGAACTCGGCGCCAAGAGCGCGTAACCTCAAAATTTCATCTTTCGGTGTTTCATCTCTTATGCCTGAAAAGAATAACAGTTTCTTCTGAAAGTGCACCAAAGTACATCCTACGTATTATTTTGTACAAATAATAGAATCTAACCGACTGTATACACTGGTTTGTGCTCCACAAGCAAGAGAGTATCATAGTTTTCGTCAAGTCCTTTCAATAAAGCGTCTAAGTGTTTTCGGGCAATTGTAACTTGTATTCTATGTGCGGTGTCATAGCTCATTAGGCCTAGTTTCCAGACTTTTACCATATTTTGCATATTTTTTTTAATTAATTAAATATAACTGGAAATTTAGAAATACATATATTTTTTCGAAACAAAAGACAACAGCGAAATTCATTCGGTGAAATAAGTGACATAATTTGACTTGCATGACTGACTTTGACAATTGAAATTGACATAATACATACTCGGCACAGGTAAAAAATGTCGTCGGGCACAGAATGGCCTAGTACCTCCATGGGCACCTGGCCTCATAAATTGGGTATTCTACAAAATTTTATTTTTTTTATTCATAATAAACATTTTACTACCAGAAACTGAAAACAGAAAGATTTTTAAAAATCCCTTCATAAATAAATAAGATATATGACTTTGAAATTCGGTGGAAGGGGAAACTATCAAAAAACAAGAAAAGGATGAACTGTGTGTGCAATGACGTCACTGACACTTGGTTTCGTGCGTACAAAAGAGATAGAAAGACGTCCCCACCACGCTCCCACTTTTCTTCTTGAGAAAACTTTAAAATCTAATTACTGTCTTAATTTTCAACCAATTTTATTGTTGTTTTCGGAATCGGTTACTTTTTAGTGTACCGTAAAACGTGGATACTTGGGACACTTTGAACTTTCGGCCGGTTCAATGACTATGTTATTTTGACAACACCACTGTGCAAATTAAAGATGTATGTTAGTCAGACGTTCGATAGCAGATAAAACTATACTTAGTAATAGCATAGATAATGGATATTTTATTTTTATTTTTTTTGTTGTTGTCCCAAGTTTCCCCTTGATCTGTGGATAATTGGGACGACATAGAATTCTCGTACAAACCGCAAGATAGCAGTTTTATTCTTAACTTGGGACAAAAAACAAAAAAAAATCATATACATTGGTGTTATCAGAATTTTCTTTAGATCAATAAAAACGTCGCAATTGTGAAAAAATCTCTTTATTGAAAATAATTAAAAGTTAATAGCACCATCTTGAAGAACACGTAATAATGAATTAAATTAAATTTAAAATGAACAAGAAATACAATTTTTTTCTAACAAATTTTAATTATAAAAAAAAAATGAATATCAAACTTGGGACGACCCAACCCAACTAACTTGAAGTCAACTTGGGACATTGTTAAATGTTACCAAAAATAAATTAGTAACTTGGGACCAGTAAAAAATAAAATAGAAAAGGCATTAAAAATGAATTAAAATTTTACACCGACTATGTCCTCAAAAATATGACGCCCTCTTCTGATCTCTGGTGGTAAAAGTTTTCGTACAATTTGCGCTTTGTTAATTTGCATTTCGTCCTCAATATGTGGAAAAATAAAAGTCGGATTTTTGACCCTTTCTCATAAATTTGCATGTAAAATTATTTGATTCTTCCTTTATTATTTGTGCAATAAAATATTTCACCGACGGCTTTTTCGACTCTCTGTTATATGTTAGTTTTATTAAAATAAAATCATCTTTTTTATATAATATGTTTTCAGTGTTACTATTCTCTTTATCCTCATTATCCTCATAATGCCGGGGTCGTCGTGTCTGGTGAACCTTGTCATATTACCTTAAAAGAAGTAACCGATGTTATATCATCAATGACGAAAGGAAAATCGCCAGGACATGACGGCCTCAGTATAGAACATCTTCAGCATGCGGGTCCGCATCTTTCGGTTCTCCTGTGCGCATTATTTAATACTTGTATGGAACACTCATATTTGCCGGATGAACTTATGAGGACTTTGGTTATTCCAATAGTTAAGAACAAAACGGGAGATATATCAGACAACACAAATTACAGGCCGATCTCATTGGCCACTATTATAGCCAAGGTGCTTGATGGTGTGTTTGAGCGCAGGCTATGTGGTCAGCTCAAGCTACATGATGCCCAATTTGGTTTCAGAGAGGGCCTGTCAACTGAAACTGCCATTCTTGCGCATAAGCATACTGTGAGGTACTATACCGATAGATGCACGCCGGTGTGTGGGGCCTTTTTAGACCTCTCTCGGGCATTTGACATGGTAGATTATGACACCTTGTGGTCCAAACTACGTGAATTATCTATACCGGAAGAGATAATAAAATTACTACAATACTGGTATGATCACCAAATAAACCAGGTCAGATGGTCGGGAGCGTTTTCTGATGCATACAGATTAGAATGTGGAGTGAGGCAGGGGGGGGCTGACCTCGCCTACGTTGTTCAATATCTACGTGAACCAGCTGATCGAGGAGCTCAGCAGGACGGGCATCGGGTGTTCCATTGATGGGCTGATGGTAAATAGTATCAGTTACGCGGATGATATGGCACTGCTGAGCCCTTCGATGAGCGGGTTGCAGGAATTGCTGGGAGTATGCGAGAGGTACGCAAGGACCCATGGCCTAGTGTACAATGTACGTAAGAGTGAGGTGATGGTGTTCAGAGCTGGCTCCAAGAAACCGGGTGTACTACCGCCCGTGTACTTAAACAGTAATGCCTTAAGCGTGGTACAAAAATTTAAATACCTAGGCCATGTACTGACAGAGGGCCTGTCTGATGATGAGGACATCGAGAGGGAACGGAGGGCATTGGCGGTTCGCTGTAATATGCTGCCCCGCAGGTTCTCGAGGAGCTCAAAAGAGGTAAAAAAGACATTATTTAAGGCTTATTGCCAGTCATTCTACACCTGTAGTCTGTGGGTTAGGTATACGCAGGGGGCCTACAATGTCCTTCGTATCCAATACAATAATGCTTTCAGGGTGCTGATGGGGCTCCCACGTTTCTGCAGCGCATCCGGGATGTTTGCTGATGCGGTGACTGATGACTTCTACACAATTATTCGGAAGAGAGCCGCTTCTCTGATGCGCAGGTTGCGGGGGAGCCCTAACAGTATTCTTAGAGTAATTGCTGATAAGCCGGACTGTCCGATCCAGTGGCACTGGACTCGTATGCATTGTGACGTGATCGGTGTCCCTGGAGGTGTTCTTGCTAGGTACATGAACTAGCAGACAAAGGTATGTGTCAATAATAGAAATTAGTTTTTATATTATTTATTATTATTATTTTTAATTGAGTAATGGACATGTAACTATAATGAACAATTTTGACTAACAATAGGTTAAGACTTACTAACAAATAAATATGGTTGTAAAATTGCTGAAATAAATGATTTATTATTATTATTATTCTTATCTTCATTTTCTTGACCTCTGTTACTTATATCTTCATTGGTAGTTTGTTGCCTTTCCTCATTAATAATATCTATCATTTCTTGAATTTCGTTATTTATATCATCACTATTTATATTCTGATTATTCTGGCCCTCATTTAACATAAAATCAAAAAGTGGATCTTCGTTTTCACAGTTTTCATGGTCATTATCTTCAGAACTGCTAGAGATCCTGTCAATGTCTTGTGTGAATGTAATAAATTCAACTCTACTCTCAGTGAGTGTGTCATCATCACTTTGTCCTAATTCTTGTTGATTGTTTGTTGGTCTTTGTCTACTTGTTGTTGCTTCTTGAAAGTCTCTTGCAGATATGCTTTCCCCTGGTTTGACATTTAATTTTGATCTTCTTTTCTTGACAGAAGCATCTTTTTCTCTAGTTTTTTGCAACATTTCCACAATTGATTGTGACCAGAGTTCACCAGATGAGCTGGTTTCATGACTTTGCCTATTGTAGAATTTTCCAGATTTGTAAAGTATGACAAAATATCTTCCTTCGAAACTTGTGCCCGAGCTCGTTTTATGTTAGAACACAGTCTTGAAGACAGTTTAGTTTTGTGTCTCTCTAAAAACGAATAGCACCATTCCTCTCCAGGCATGTTCATTTTAAAACGTTGGCTTACTTGACCTTTAGTATCTAAGTAAGACTTCACAAGAAGCCTTAATTCCCAAGTGGATAAAGGAGTCCCCCATTCAGCTAAAATAATCAAACCTTGGACGAGTTTGTCTTCTTCATCAGCATCTAGTTCAGTTGGTCGGCCAACTTTTCCCATGTGAAGTTGCTTAATTTTTCTTTGAATAGTAGATTTTGGGATTTTGTATTTATCTTGTGCAGCCCTTAGTGTCCCCCCCAACCTAACTTCATTTATAGCTTTCTCTAAAGTATCACTACTCCAGTTCATATAAGGCCTACTGCCTAGAACTCTTTGATGTTTTCGTGGCATCGTCTGAAAAAGGTAAATTGCATTTGGTAAGATATGAGCAACTTGGGACAAGAAATATGATATGGGTAACTTGGGACAGCTGTGCCGAGACACGCCGGTAACTTGGGATCAGGTCCCAAGTAACCCCAAAAACGCCGAAAAGTAGGAAAAAAAATCACAGCTTAATTATTATTTCCTATCACTGCGAGATTTTTAATGGAGAGAGGCACTATGAATATGAGATTCGATGTAAAAATTTCAAGCATACTTAACCCCACCAGTTTATGCGTTTGAAACAAAAGTTTAAAGGTATTTAAACAGAAACAAATATTACCTGCGACTTCGATGCTCAATTTCTGTGTATTTATTTACAAAACACTTCCTTTTTTAAATTTAATCGTTTTAAATTTAAACACGAAACACTTGGCGGTGACAGATTGACCATAGACTGCAGAGATTAGTGTTTCCAGCGTCATTTCTAAAATTACTCCTACTCGGCCCAAGTATCCACTGCGGCCCAAGTATCCACGTTTGACGGTACATATTGTTTCGTATTCAAATATTGCCCAAGTATGAATACAGTCAAGTAGCCAATTCCATCTAAATGCGAGTGAGTAAGTGAGTATAAAATCAACTTGTGTAGTCGTGATCGAATGTGGGTATGTAAAAAAGACATATCTTCATTAGAAGTTCCATATTCTTATCTAAATGCGAAGCGGAGAGCGGGGGCGGGCGCGGGCGCTACACCGACGACTAAAAAAAATACGTAACAAAATATGCACTAAAAGCCACGGGAACTAGTGACCTGCAAGGCGAAATGAGGAGAGGTAACGTTTAGTGCACTAAAACTAATGTATTTCTTTTAGTCGCCGGTGGCATCGCAGCGAAATCCGCCACGTGGACAGGCTGTAATAAAGGTAAAGCACGCTTTTCTATGTCACCGACTTAATGTTATAATTTAGCAGTGCCTTAGCCTTCCTATCACTTCTGCAGGGCAGAAACGAGTGGGTAAACGAGATGGCGCAATACAAGGTGTAAGGCGACATCTCGCTTGCTCTTTCGTTTCTGGGCAGAAACGAAAGGGCAATGCTATTAGATGATAATAATAAGTTTAGTTGTAATTAGTTTATAGTTTATATAAATCAACAGATGTCCCTTTAGTAGAATGCTTCAAACCGTGGTCAAACATTAAATGCTATTCGCTACTAGATGTTAACTACAATAATGATTCAGAAACTTTAGTGCTGACATCTATGGGTGAAGTTGGCATACCATCTTTGGTAGCTTACTTTCAGGTTTCGTGTTGTTGGTTTATTTTGTTCACCTTTGTCTTATTAGTTCTGCTACTTGCTGCTAGATGGTGTTTTGACAAATATTTTGCGAATTGGCTGGACTGTACAGTAGGTACGTTGTACCTACTTTTCAAATCTTTCACATTTGGTTGGTTCAGTTTCCCGTGTTCCTTGCTCGTAGGGCGGTGTTTCGTATGTTACGTAAATTTGCTGTCAATATAAACATTGTAGTTATATGCTAATCGAAGAAACTTTTAGTGGTATTTGTGTGTTGTATAAGTTTGAATTAAATGCAGCGTTTTTAGATTATACCAACGTGTATTATCTCAAAATAAGGCTTTATGAGATACTGATCCGAGTTATGTTTGGATGAGATATAATTCTTATGACATCGATACTATTGATATTTTATGTTTTGTTGGTACGAAGTGTTTGTGAGATCGGAGATGTGGTGCTCCTCGAAACGATGACAAAAGGGGTAAGATTATTTTTAATCAACTCATCTGGAATATTTGAAAGTATAAACCACTCAAAATCGGTGAGTCGAACGATTTTCATTCGACTCACCGATTATGTTGAATGAAAATCATTCAATATCGAACGAAAATCATTCAATATTGAATTGAAATCATTCGCCTCACCGGCTTTAGACTAGTCATACTTTTCGAAAATAGAAACTTTCACTGCTGTGCTTAGTCAGTGTCAGTGATCTGTACTGTATCAAGACCTTCTTAGTCATGGATTTGATCCTTACCGTGTTTTTGCTGTAAGTTTGTTCGGTGGATTTAACCCAGTGATTGGATAAGCTACATTAGTCTGTAATCTAAATCTAAAACATCTCTCTGTGGCCCGGAGAACTAGTTACTCTGTTTTGTTGTCTCTTGCTTAGTAAGGACTTTGCTGGCTTAGACCTGATAATGTAGATGATTCCATACTTGAAATGGTCTTTAAAGCTCACCCTCATTTATTGTCTGGTTTTTTTTTACAGAAAGGGTATTAATTGAGGTAATACGGCCGTTACTCCATTGTAATAATCAGTGCTGCTAATAATAGGACCATGATAAGACTCCTTAAGTCAGGGGTGTTGTTTTCAAGCATCTGTCCGATGGCTTGGATACATGACACACGGGTACGCGAGCCCGACTTACCCGGTCTGCTACTGAGTCAACCCATATCCTTCCGTGTCAGTAGCATCCTAGTACCTCATCCTTTCCCCAAACCCAACCACATCCTACCCTTCTCTAGCTTATGAATACTTCCGATGGGCACCAGGGTCGGAAGTACAATAAGCCGTTGAAACTGCGCTCGCCAACCCGCCTGCCAAGCGTGGCGAGTATGGCATCCCTCAATTCGGGGAAGGCCTAAGTTCAGCAATGGACTGATTGCGGCTGAAACGATAAGACTCCGATGCATACACTGAGGATACAACGGGAAAACACTTCCATTATCCCAGGACACGCACAGCACACGCCGTCGTCTTCATTAACTTTTCTTGCTTTTTCTTAAAGTACTTTAGGTACCAAACCATTAGGAACATGTTTCGAGGTTTGTTAGTAACAACAGTGTCAGATTTGTAAGGCTGATCTGATGCAACAGAGGCAGCCTCTACCGCTTTAACTATGTATCTATATATGTAGAACTGCAAATGGGACTAAATTACAATTACCTACATTCCACGAATCTCACCTGAAGTACAGAATTATTAATAGTACTAACCTAAAGCTAAGCAGACGGATGTCCATTTTGATTATGTTTTTGTTAAAAACTTATCACTTTAAAACTACTTGTCAGTTTACACCGGAAATTTCAAATTGTAATGTCCGATTTACCTACTATTTCCATGTTCTATTCTATACCTACTATTTCCATGTTCTATTTTATAGTCATTTGGAACTACCGCATATCACTATACTACTAAACTGATTTCTACATATATGATAGATAAATAGATATGATTTCTTGAAGTGGGAAGGTCATGCCATGACTTAAGCCATGCTGCCTACCAAATCGTTACGCTCCGATAGCGGTCCAAAAGCTAGCCCTGCTACCTTGCTCAAATGATAAGCCTTTTCGATACACTACCGCAAGTCGCGACGATTTTTAATAAATACTTTAACTTTTAGTTCTTATGTTGTTTTAATTAGTTTAATTAGATTAATTCTCATCCTAGCAGTTCTATTTAAAACACGATTTTCATCTGTGCATAAATTGAATTCTAATATCAATTTTATATGTCGAAATATTTTACTGTACAAATGAATATGTATCAAGCAAACATAGCCCTAACACTAGAACGTACTTAGCTTTTATTTTTTTGTCAATTCTCAGCAACGTCATAGAAGAATGAATATTGCGCGGACGCACCCTCTGTCGTCCACTCCCCAATAGAAGCGGTTTCCTATAAATATAGACATGTTGGCAGGAAGCGCACGGTTCCTGCTACACGGAACAATTGTTTACCTTACGGGTTTAACCCTACGAGTGCTAGTGGTGAAATACTAGATGAGGTCTTTGAACCCATGCATGTTGTGGTAACATGTGGATTATTTGGTGATTGGTATCATTATAGCTAACTTATTTAAAATTAAAAAAGGAAAACTTTCTGGATTGAAGTTCATTGAAACATTGAAGTTTAAATATTTCACAACACAACAATGTTTGTAATTTTATTAACTAAATAAATATTAAAGCGGTCTATTGTATGCATTAGGCAAAGTAACCGGGCCAGTAATGACAGTTTAAGCTTGTAACGATTGCTATCTACTCATATCAGAGACTGCACCAAGCAACGGTATATCGTTCTGAAAAAACGATTGACACGCGCAATCGTTATCAAAACGCATGTCACGCTCGGCTATCGAGCTCTTTACACGAAAAAACCTTGAGACGTTTCTCTAGGAAATGTCTATCCGTGTTGCCCACACAGGCATGCATGTACTGGTTTAGTCCATTAATGGTAATACGCCAGGATATTTTTTGATTTTTAATTTGGTTATAAACCCGGGTGCATTGCTACAAATGACATTATTTTGCGGTACCGGTACGGGTCTGAATTCCAGTCGCTATGGCAACGACGCAGTGGGCCCTGCAACTCCGTGACAAGAATGTCAAGTTGCGGATCGATGGCGCTCACACCTTTTTTCGTATTAACGCCTCTAAAGCTCTTCGCTCGCTTATCGAGTGGCAAGGTCAATCGACCCTGTACCCCTGTAATTGTACTGTACCTGGTGTTTAAAATAGGCTATTCTACATTTTTTTTTATTTCTCATATCCAAAATTTGAGTCCCCGAATTTTAAAATAGAAAGAATTTTTGAACCCGTTCAATATAAAATTTTTGTTATTGTTTATTATCCAAATGTAAACACAGTAAAGTAGCCTATTGTCTAAAGAAAAGAGTTCTAAAATAGAGGAATAGAGAATTTAGCAAATTTTTTGGGTGATGACATTTGCGGAAAAGAAAGTCTTCCAATCAAGTTCGTTTGTTAACCAACAATATTGCTTAGTCTTAATTGCTGTGCAGTAATATGGTGTTGTTAGTACCCAAATGGGAGCATTTAGCCCGTAAACACAGTAAAGTAGCCTATTGTCTAAAGAAAAGAGTTCTAAAATAGATGAATAGAGAATTTAGCAAATTTTATGATGATGACATTTGCGGAAAAGAAAGTCTTCCGATCAATTTCGTTTGTTAACCAACAATATTGCTTAGTCTTAATTGCTGTGCAGTAATATGGTGTTGTTAGTACCCAAATGGGAGCATTTAGCCCGTATAAACAGTCTGCGTTTGAACTTATGGGTTCAAGTACTCCCCGAACAAATAATTACTTAGCTAGATAGTTACCTACCTACCTCGAAACCCTGAAAGTCTTCTAAGAATGCAAGTAGTTACTTAGATATTTTTGTTTTGTGTAGCTATTATTATTAAAAGGATCTCGCTTATAATCGAGAAGAATGGAAGAAGCTCCGCCTACAAGAGCCCAGCTCTTAAATTTATGATGATGATGATTAGCTATTATTAATTTTATATATTGATCCTTTGAAAAAGAAACAAAAACGATTAATGCCATCACTGATTCATTAATATGTTAATGATTTTTAACAATGAGAAAGGCAGTTTCGTTTTCTTATCGCAACCTACGCTAAATAAGCAGTAAGATTTGACCGACTAAACTTTGCAATACGTTAGTTTGAATAACTAACGTATTGCATAGCTATCTGCATAATAATATGTAAATGTAACCAAAAACCAAGCCACAAGGGGGTTAGTCAACGAAAAGCACAACTATGAGTTCATTTGCCCCTTCATGTAGCTAAAGCAGCAGGACAAAGGGTCAATCACTGGAAACTTTACAATACAAAATAAATCTATTGCACAATAAGGAAACAAATGTCAAATAGTGACAACTAAAAGAAAAATCATGCGCAAAGGTGGTTTTATCAGCAAGCAATTTTGTCAGGATCTAGACTACAATATACAGTTGTAGGTACCTAGTAGTACAATCGGTGTAGTGCACCTTTAGATGATCAAACCAGGACCAACTGGACACATTTGAAGTGGCGTAAAATTTATTATTACATTATATTAATTACACACACATTTTGTTAATTTAATTTCAAAATTCCGAATGTGGTTACTTATTTTTTTGGATAAAGCTTGGCTTTAATGGAGCTCTAAAAGCAATGAACTGTGCAAAACACATTGTGGATAAATTTGTGTTTATAAAGTGTCTGGAGGTTGGAGATAGCAGAATACCTTTATTAATCTTACACAGAAGGTGGGTTTATATTATACCTAGGAGTTTCAGCCAATCATCACAAGTAGTTGTAGTACTGAAATCCAAAACACTTACTGCGTTATTAGCACGGATTCAACAAAAAAATGTCTGTATCACAAGACAAAAAATATTTTCTTACATAAAAAAGCTCATGCAAATATTCTAAAGTGTCGACATTCTTTAAAATAGACTTTGATACTTAATAGGTGTAGGTGTTAATAAACAAATAAATTTCTAAAATTAATACTCTTAAAATAATAGTAACTAGAAATGTTCAGTTTTACATTAGATAGAGCTTTTAAAATAAATAATGTAACAAATTGTTGTCTCTTGGGGTCTTATTCGACGCGCCAACGTTGTTAAACTAATTTCATCTTGAACAATAAAGTATACATGCTTCCGCATTCCGAAGCGCTCGTTTCGGAGACTCCTGCCCGGAGATGTAACTAATTAAGTCATAAAAAGTAGCATTTCCTCAACAGAAATGTTATTTTGTGACAGCAGCCCAAGGCTCGGCGCGGGTGAGTTATGGTCTCTATCCCCGCTTTTAATTATTCATGAGGCCCGAGTTTTAGCAACTTGGACCGCCATCTGGTGGGCTTCTGTTAAATAATTTTGCACTTCTTTATTTTGCATGTTTGCTTCGCCTACATTAATTTATGGCTGAGAAGATTGAAAAGGTTAATTCAATAGTAATACTATTGATTTCATACGGTAGCGTCATTTATTTTTGAGGTGACACATTTTATACCATGCAAGCGGAAAAAAGGAAATGTATGATAACCCTTCCCCTGCCATAAACTAGATAACAATAAAAAATCCATGTTATTACCAAATCTGGTTAGTGCGCAAAACTATTTTTAGTAATTTATTATGAGGTATCCCTTGAACTGCACAAATTTTCAAATCATTTCTAGAAGTGCAACTTTAAGTGCGCCAATGAAATCATATAGATGTTGTAATTTTATATAATTACCTAAATTTATAAATAAACACCGCTGAAAAATGTCTTGTGAAGGCACTATTCCCTCATCATCTTCACCTCTCGTATTTAAAAAATAAAGTTCTTCCCATTTTCCTTAATATAAAAATGTATCTATGTTGTTCGCAGATGTGGTCGCGGTCGCGGACGAGCCCGCCCCGGTGAGATGAGCGCTGCGGCTGGCGGCCGCAACTACTCCTACGATGAGACCATTCAGGTATGAATGCTCATTCATTAGTGCTTCAGCTGATTTTGCTACTTTGCATTTGATAGGCGGAAAAGTTATTTGAATCAGCTTGTTTAATATAAGCCTTTTCTATTTTGATAATTAAAATGAAATTAACTATACTGTACTAAGTTAGTGGCCTATCATGGTAAATACTTATCATTAGAGAAATATATATGTGTGTGTGTGATCTCTTCCTAATTTTTTAGTCGTTGTGTCATTCGTGTCTGTCTCTACTCGTCTTTATCGAGTATATAGTATCGAGATAAAAATATCATAACCAAATACCTAAATAATAGAGCTACTAAGTATATTAATAATAATATAATATGATATTGGCATAACTTTTACTGACATTTAATTGACGTTTTATTACAGTAGAGGAAACTATTGTCTTCATAAAATTTTCTTAAAGCATAACTATACGCTCGTTTCAATATACGTTTATCTACGTTTCAACACTTTCGCTATACGAAGGCAGTTTTCAGTAGCGTACAATTTCGAATGTATAAAGTACTTTCACCTCGATCGAAACTTCAACATTAATTCGACTGTAAACCCTATGCAAATGTGTGAAGGCTTGTTTTACTTCATAAAGAATGTAGAGAACCCGAAACTGCAGGCTCTGTGATGGCCCGTAAACGCGATTTCGTGCGGGTCGCGTCTCCAATTTGGATCTTGTTTTCGAGGTGTTAAGGTCGTTATTAATATAAATGATTGTTTCTGGGATATGGAAGAAGTTTTTCAGGACGCGCCATAACGACACATTAGTCGACATGGGCGCACTTACCTTTAATAATGCGGTACAAGGCTCGTCGATTATACCGCCCCGGTAAGTTGGCTCTCAATGCTTTATGTTCGGGTCAGCGACAAACTACCTTTTAACTATCTATTAGCGCCCTTACCGGAACTCGAAGCATATTGGAAATGTTTGACCTTTTCAGATTATAGTCATATTTTGCAAGAAAATTGATAGAGTTTGTACGCTGTTAATCATGGTTCATCATTTGGCAGTACTGATACATGGAGCGACTGCCGTTGTTCTTTATGACCTAAAACAGTTTGATGTCAACTTTCTTTGGGAGCGCTGTTACTGAAAATATAAATTGACCTAAAAAACGTCTACAGATAATGTTAATATATTAATAGAGATTTAGACGTAGGTACTAGGATAGAACACTCACATGTTGCTAAAATTTTCTATCCTCAGCAGCTGTTAAACTGGCGGAAAACCAAATGCCACCTAAAAATATTTAAAAATAAAAGCAATTTAAAAACAGAACATAAAATTAAGAAAATCGTAACGATACAACCGTTATTAGAGTACAAACGGCGCTTAACGTCCGCCTAAGCGTTCGAGTTTAATTCGAGACGTTTCTTATCTTCCCGAGGCGCGCCCTAGCCTTTATTTCTGAGATACAATATTCCCGGGGGCCCGCGACCATTTATCAGCCTGCGACCCACATTGGCCCGACATCTGGTGCTTTCTATTTGGAGCATAGAGGTAGCGTCTACAATAAACTAGATATAATGCAGAACATATTGCATAGACATGTTATTAATTGTACATTTGTATTTTTTTTGAGTTAACTATGTAAATATTTCGGCACTTGGCCGAGATGCTTGGAAGGCTAAAGAAGAGGATTTTGCCCAGCAGTGGAATACCTAGGGTTATAAAAAAAAGGAAATATTTAATTTATTCATATTACACGACTCAGTTTTCGCTTATTTTAATTTAAAAAGGCATGTTCTCAATCAATTATTGTTAATTATTGTTTGAAATGCTAGTCCCCTTTATAACTGCATTGCGATGTATAAATGTGTGCCTAGCCCACTGAGCTAAATCTACTTTTGGCCATCAAATGACTGTCGCAAAGAAGAATCAATAGTGCCGTCTGGAGTACCCTCATTCGATTAGTTTATCAGCCTCGGGGCAATATATTATGATTTCGCTATCTTGAGGCCGGAGATTGGCCCAGTGAATTTGATTAACGAACAGTTTCCGCCTTGGCAAGGGTTGGCCTAATGCGAGTAATGCGTGGACCACATCGCATTACGGAGGCGACGTCCAGAAAATCGAATTTTCCGCTTTGTGCGTCCGCATTCCCATACCTTTGTACCTTTGTCAGGTTTTTCAGAGCGTTCCGCATAAACAAAATTGTGGAAATTAACATGAGGTAAACACTTTCTATTTTTTAACGCAAGTTGAGGATTATGTTTTTCGTTATAGTCTCTTTATTAAATTATACCTAATTCAATTTGTTAGTGTATTTAATCGTCATTCTTTTTTCTTTATGCATATAGGGAGGATCGGCGCAAGAAGATACGAAGAGCCGACCCAAATTGAAATGGGAAAAGGCTAGGATTGATGATCGCAATCTTTTTGTTAAATTTTTCCGAACCAAAAACTACGATATTCATAAAATATTATCACAAATAATTAAGTAGGAGTACAGTCGACACAGCACACGTTTTGACCCAATTTCTTACGGTACTTATCTCCTATCAGAAAAGTAAACAGTTAACAATTTCGAAGGCTGTGGAATTAGCGCGTTTACATAGATTTCAGGAGGGAGGCCGTAATCCAAATTCAAATTTTCCGAAAGATAAAGCGAGTCGGATGCGCGTGTACGGCGCAGGTTTACGGGCCCCAAGAGCCTCTTGCTAGCCTGGCTCTCTCTATATATAAGTATTACCTACCTACAAACTCATCTTTGTATGTTATATTCACTGAATTTACTTTTTCAGCTATTTAATTTAGCTATTGTTAGAACTTATCTAAATATTTTCTTTAGTGTAAAATTACTGAAAGGGCTTGTGGTTTTCGGTAACGTACTGCACTCTACCGTGTTTAAGTTTTAAGAACCTACAGTTTTTGGGGCTGTTGTGCAATATAATTTTAAATGCAGTTTGCAAAAAAAATTGGTCTGCAAAAAGTAGAGCTCTTATAACATTTTATGGATGGATAAATGAGTACAGATATGGTTCAGATTAATTAATTTCAAAAGTAGTTATCAACCTAGTTAGTTCACGGAGATCCCATAAAATGCAGTACTTACAAGTTGCAGCACTCATATAATTCTAAAATCTATAAACTTGAACTGAAATATAAGTATATTCCTAAAATGTGATTATACATTTATCGCACTAGACAACTTTTCATAGCGCCATAATGTGAATTACCAGAGTAACTATAGAACATTACTGTCAAAGAAAGCAGGAGTCCTATTTGTGAAATGTAGGTACGATATCGAACAAAAATCATTCGACTCGCCGATTTTTGCGTGAGTCACACTTTCAAAAATAGCGCTCCAGTACTTGATTTGTTGAAAATCAATGCAATTCGTGAGTTATAGATATCTAAATATATGGTAACACAAGATTGAAGAAGGGGTTATTTCTCTCTCGTCACATAGATCACCCAGTTGCACGATGCGTCCTCAGTTGATTACTCTTCTACTTCGTACGGTATTCTGGATCTTGTCGGCGTATCATCCGGTCCATTTGTGGTGAGGTTCCTAAATATTTTGATACTATTGACTAGATGATATCGAAGGACTTAATTTTGAATTCATGTTTAAATGTTGAATTCAAATTCTGTCGAATCCACAACGAATGCTTTGATTGTTTACGTATCCTATTTATTTATGCACATTTTTTCAATTTCATTTCCAATGTAGCGATTTTTTTTCATAAATGTTGAAGACCATTAAAGACTCATAAAGCCACTAATTACGTTATAGTTATAAACATATAAAGATAATACCGGGCCATCTAGTATCGAATAGCAGCAATAAAAATAGCAACCCCACAAATCAGTCACAATAACGCCAACCTAGAGGGCGCGCATAGTTCAGAAAGTAAGCATAACTATTATTTAGATGTAAAACTACTCATAATATACTACAATATTTAACCATTATTTACTTGGCGATATCACTTGGCATAAAAAGTAAGAAGTATTACAAATACTTATCTAATACACAACAATGACTAACAATACCTAAAACCTCATTATTTAAAATTATTAAAAAAAACCTTACCTAAATAAAAGAATGGAAACATTTTCGCTGTAAGCTTACCACTTTACATTTTCTTAAGAATTCCTTAGTCGAAGACTTTGTCTACTTATAATATTTGATTTATTTTGATAATAAATCAGTGTAGTGTTCATGGAAAGTGGTTACCGCATTCAACGCCAAGACAGTTCGCGCGTGCTGTATATAGAACAATTTATCTGAAAAATAAAAGGTCATCAATAAAACAGCATCCGAAATATCCCATAACCATTAGTTGGTGTTCAATGACCATTTGTCGTAATTAACTGCGTAGGTTAATCTGGCCGCGTCTCGCCGCCCTAAATCACGATACGACATCGTGAACTCGTGACAACCAGCCCCAAACTGTGGGGCGGTTTATCTGATAGTGTGCTATGACCTTTAAAAATTTCGGATACAGCTGAAGGTTGAAAACGATGAAATTGTAATTGAATTGAATTTCAGAGAAATTCAGTAACTTTAAAACCTTTGATTTACTCGCACATATAATTTAACAATTTAATACAAACAATCGCGAAACCATAGACAGAAATTAAGATAAGAAACCGATCATAAGACCAAAAGGTATAAATTCCTAGTATAAAGGTAAAAATAAGATTAAAATTTACTGCAGTTCTTTTCTAAGGCTGCGTTTCCACTAGAGATGTGCGAGCAAAATGTGTCGTGCAAGGATGTGTAGCTGTGCTTTGAAAATGTGTGGGCGTTTCCACTAAAGCTTTGCGAGGAAAATGTGTCATACAAGGATGTGTAGCGGAGCTGTGAAAATGCGCATTAATGTGCGGTGCGAGCCGTGCGAGGATGTATTGCTCTGTATCTTCTGCTTCCATTTCTTCATCGCAAATTGATAAATACAAAAATATCTTCTTTTATTATCCATATCAATTTGACATTTACTTCCAACAAACACCGTTTATGGACCGGCTGATACAAAACCTTGCAACACAAACTCTTTCGCTTGTTTTGTACGTACAAAAACCTCGCTCCGCTAAGCTATTTCCACAAGAGCTATGCTAAGCAAGGCTAGGTAAATAAAGCGATTCAATTGGTTCTTTAAAAACAAATTTCTCGCTACGCATTCTCGTACATCTCTTGTGGAAACACTGCCTAATTCTAACCATGAATGCAGTGCATTACTCTCTGTCAAGAAGGTGAAGAAACAGGGGCCGAAGAAGGAACCTCTATCGGTGACGTCATCTCCCTTAGGCGTCGAATTCTTTCATTAAATCCGAACACAGCTAACTGCGATTATTCACACGATTCGCCTGTACTTCTCAAACTGTAACGATACCTATTAAATCTGAACCATCGAAATATAACAACGTTTTAACTATAAATAAATTAAACTATTTTAATACGAAGATTATAAAAGATCGTCATATTATTACATAATGTAAGGCGATAAGTCCGCCTTTGACCCTGACTGTATTTGTTGCTATTATAGATTTCGATATAAATAAATAAATATATAGGGACAAATCACACAGATTGAGTTAGCCTCAAAGTAAGTTCGAATAGATTCTAACTCAACGATACTATATTTTATAACAATTTATAGATAAACATCCAAGACCCAGGACTGTCTTTGTGTGTATTTGTCTACTAGTTGCTATATCAATTCGTTTAAATCATAATAATTAATCGACAACAGATAATTGACAAGATTTAAAAAAAATCTTTAAGATGTTAGATCCACTGAAGTTTTGAAAGTAACGATTGGAAAGGAAATAAACGATCCCCTTCTTACAATAGTAATCCCGAAAGTAGATGGCAATGTGGCGATATTATTATACAGCATGTTACTTTTCAGAACGAGATTTTTTTTTGTTATTACTATAGTTAATAGAAATGGATTTTCGTGTTTCTGAAAACTATGTTCAGAGTACAAAACATTGTTTTTTGTATTATTTCCGTTGTATTATAAAACGTTATTTGATTAGTGTACATGCTAACGCGATTGAGTACCTATAAGGCTAATAAATGTAGAAAAAATATAATAATTATAATTGTATCAATTTGACGTAATTTGTATTAGTTTAATATTATTTTTTATTTAATGAGACTTTCTTTAATGCTGTGGTCAAATAGTAGCCACTAGACCAAATCAACCGTAGCTGCAGTTACTTTCAATGGGCAGATAAGACAAAATTATTTTAATTTTATAGTTTTAAGTAATGGGTGTATTCGTGATTCCCAACCAAAATACATAACTAATCTAAAACAATTTCCATCGAAAATGCAAGTAAAATAAAATGAAAATAGAACAACAATGTCAACTTTACTTTACGAGCACCCTGTACATACAGATGCACGTTGCACCGGTGCACCGAGAGGGCGAGCGGCCGAGCCCACTGCAAGTATCGCCTTAATCAAACCGAGCAATTTATGATCGCCACACAATGCGACGCCGGCTGGTCTATTCTGCAATTTTATTGTATGTCTCGTGTAGGCGGTTACGAAAAACTCTAACACCCTGTGCAGAGCCGATTGACCATGTAACCTAATCGATATGATCATGATGATTGTATGTAAAAATATTGAGCTCGAAGAGAGTATCGTTTGGTACGAATGGCAAACTTATGATTTTGTAATGATAGTTAAAAAGTCTGTGCAAATTAATTCACGACTCTGTCAATTTTGATTTAGTTCCCTCTTTTCAAATATTTGTTTTTTTTTTATTAAATCTTAATGGCTTATGAAATTTAATTTTACTTTTAAGCAAAAGTATGCGGAATGTTTTACCTTTCTTTTTTTAACATTTTGTGACAGTTTCTTGCTAAAAAGGGTTTTTTTCTTTCCTGTCTTGCTTTTCTAGTCGATTTTTTATTATTAAAAAGCATGCTTCTTTTTATTGTTGAAGGTTAAGATAAAAAATAAATATGAATTGAGATCTGATTTCTTTTCCAAAGTAGGCTAAAAACTCCGGAGCGAACAATTTCCAACAGTTTTATCATCACGCTAAATCAGCAGATTTTTTCAACGATAACATTACAGAATCACCACACTGCTTGCATTGTATCTTAAGTCGGGGGGCGGCACCCCTATTGAAAGCGCTTACATTAGAACTTACACTTGCGGGCCCAAGCAATAACCTTCGAGCCTAACGGTCCCATAGCACAGGATATTGCTAGTTTTATTCACATCGTAACATTGTCGAGACTTATTACAAGTCGTAAGAAAAAAATATTTAGAGCAAAATTTCAAAAACTTTTCTGCAACTTTATTAATGCATCTTAAGACAGAAGACAGATTCTTTATTTCCTGGCATACTTACTAATAAATAAGTACAGTAGAATCCGTTTATTATGACTCCGCCTATATTGACCAACCGATTATTATGACGTAATTACACTACGAAGTTTGGTTTTCATATAAAATCCATATCCATACTACTATTATAAATGCGAAAGTCTGTCTGTATTTCTTTCTGTCTGTCTGTTACGCTTTCACGGCCAAACCGCTGAACGGATTTTTATGAAATTTGGTATGGTTATAGTTGAAGACCCGGAATCAAACATAGGCTACTTTTTGACGCAGGCGGAGCTGCGGGAAATAGCTAGTTCTTTATAAATAAGTCTGATATAATGACTTCCCTGTAAGTGACATGTCGCTTATTATGACCCATTTTTAATAAATTATGTCCGCTGTTTTAAGATATTTAATTGATTCAGGCGGAAGTTAACAGTAGTGGGTGGGTGCCGGCAGGCGATAGTTTTCATGAACTAACTGGTGGAGGAAGCACGCAAAATAATTCGGTAAGTGCTTGTAAATTATGTCCGGTTATAATGACCGACATGATTCTTTACACCTTCGGTAATGTTCGTTGATAGTTGAGAGGCTGTTTATACAATAAAATGAAAAAAACAAAAGCAGACAAAAATTACAGATTACTTACATTAAAAAATGAAAACTATTTAATAGTATGTATACTATGTTTCTCTATTAAAATACTCTATTAAAGTACATATTTACATAAAAAAGGTTTTTTTTTCACTTAACCCCTTTCAAACCTACCTACGGTCGAAATTTATTTATTTAACCTTTATTGCACTTCATACTAATAACAAAACAAAATACAAAAGGTGGACTTGAAATTCGTGATCGACAGTAACTAGACTTGTAGTTTCAATTTTCACAATGGCTGATAAGTACAGCATGCTTCCTACAAACTTAGTCATGTTATCTTTGAATGGTAATAAAGTCGATATCTCTACAATAGCCTGTTATCAATAAAATTCAGTTTTATTTCTCTCTAGTCTGGTGAACACAGACGGGAATCGATAAAAACGTCCCTAGTCACCTGTAACGAACCGGCCGCCTGTTCTCCGGATGTCATGTCCCGGTTATCTCATAAACCTCGCCTTAGGTTCTATTGACATTGCAAATATTGACGATAAATGGGTTTAAAAGTAAATCAAGTAAGAAGTCAAAAACATTCCGTTCATGTGTAGGGACCATATTAAAATCACTGAAGATTTTTTAAATTGCATCGTTACACATATCGTAGAACATTAAGGACACAAAATGAGATTACAGGCAAAGGCGTTACTCGTCAATCTCATTTTTTGCCCACTAAACCAGTTCCTTATTGAAGTAGTTCATCCATTTTTACTCATCGCCGCTTGCATAAATTAGTAGAAGAGTGCAACCAGCTTCCGCAACCCCTAGCACTTCTCACCCCAGATGACTTGCACTTTGAATGCACATTTTAATGGGTTTGTTCTCGTCTCAAAAGCTTCCCGTTTGTATTATAAATGTAGGAAATTATTAGAAAACACGTTCGCCTTAAAATATTGTTAAATTGAATTTCTTAGATATAAAACACAACATACAATTGTCCTGTTTATGGTTTCAAATTAACTAAAAATATGCATGTTGTAGAACTTTTGTGTGGTAGCAAACTGTGAAACAAATTATTATTGCCATTTTCCAGTTCAATAGATTCCTATTATGCTTTCATTCTAATTAAGTTCTTCTGATATTTTCGTTCATTGTTGGGCATGCCTCTTCTATGGATCTAATAATTTTCTACTTACAAAAGGTGGTTAAATAATCATACACAAGTTTAGTGCATGTGCAGTGTGCAGGTATTTTCTAGTGCATTAGTTAACGATGTTATAGATATATCCATAAAACCAAGTAGACGGAATAGCTGAATGTGTGGACTGTTATTATGTGCCATCCAATATCCAGTGTACAGAAGTATGCCAAAAATGTGCTGATACTTTTAGTATGGATTTTATTTTATTATTTATTTTATTTTGCTTGTAATTTTATCCCTAACAATAAAAGACAACGCAAAATAAGAAAACCAAGAGACCGAAGATCTAGAGAGAGACTCTCGGTAATAAAATGTCTTAAGGTTGCAATCTACGTAATTATAGTTTAGATAGGGGGTAATATGCCTACGAAAGAACACGACGAACGAAATAAAGTGTCCCGATTTTACACTTCGTTCACGCTAAATACTAGTAGTAATTTTCATACAGGTACGTGTCGAATTCAACTGAAGTAAACGAAAAATTTGTGTAAAAATAAATTCAACTCCGCATAAATAAGAATAAACTACCCTAACTCGATAGTTCTAAGTTGTCAAAGAATAAGCAAGGAGCTCCAAAATTTTACAATTCGCAGACATTGTGGCACATCTGTTAGTTGTTTTAATTTGTTCATTTGCATTGCTTTGCACAAAGGTAATGCGTATGGCGAAGCGACGGTGGCCCGTAGTCCTGAATATTACAGGAATACAGTGCCCGTATGGTGGCGTATTTATGTTTTAGTTACATTGTACTTAAAACATTTATTGTCTAATCGATTATTTACATATAACTTTAGTAAAAACTAACTTCGCTATCGCTGGAATCCAGTTAAGCTTATTTAAATACCTTCAGGCTTTAGGCAGCTTGAAATATTGAGCACTGACAGTAAATTAAATAATATAAAATAAAAATAATTTTATTTTATTAATCTTAGCAGAAATTTCAATAGCGGATAACAGTTACCGATTATAACATCTAAGAAAATAACGCCGTACTAGTCAGGCTTGTAATTAATCGTCCTTATTACATCCATGTTGATATGTGACTGAACATGAGCTTTCCATTCATTTTTTCACATTACATGAATTAACTAACGTGTGGGTAAAACCTTCTAAAGTAGGTGTAACTGTCTTAAAAAATATCGATTACATATGGATTAATAATAGGTATCTACAGAAATTATGCTATACAGATATTCGACCGCTATACATTGAAACACGCCAACTTTCTTGGTTACTCGTTGGGCTATTCAAAATCATTGCTACGCCATTTATCAAAACCATGAGCAGTTATTTTCTTAATTTATAACTTTTTAAATTCAACACTTAATTAACTATTTATTGAATGTTGGTACTTAAAAAATCGGCGTTTAAAATATTATATTTCTCATTTCGGTAACAATTCTTTTTTGATGCAATTTGTTTTCATGCCTAAGTAAATCCTATAAGTAATAAAACAAATTTAACATGTTTTTTTTATTAAATTATTTATAGAACCATAATCTGATAGCAAATCTTAGCTAGTTAGTTTAAGCATTCATCTTGGTTTCGCGTGCCGCCTATTGATTTTCTATAAACTCGCGCATCTGTGGATCAAGCTAGCTTCGTGGGTACCACAACTTTTAGAATAAGATCAAAAAGCCATTTTCCCTCGCTTAAAGTTGTCAGCCCGAGTTATAGCTGAGTACGTGACCAGGGGTTCTAGAAAATAGTTTATGTAGTTCTTAGACCGCCTTCACTGTGGTACGTTTTGCTATGAATTCAAACGTAATTGCATCATGTCGGAATTGGATGTGCGTTATTTTGCACAGACTGCCATGATGTTTTATTTAAGCTTTATTGCAATTAAAAAAGCTCAACTTTACTCTACCGAAACTCTACCTAGTCAAAGTTTTTGAAATTAGAGTTTTTTTATGACAATATAAGTTTCACACACTACCTACTTACAGAATATATTAACAATATAGGCTTCTAATAAAAAAAAGAAACGACCGACGGAGTATAATATAATGATTTTAAAATTTGGAAATAATATCACTGGTGTCTTTGTTTAAAATTACACACACGCTGATCATTGTCAAATTACATAGAACATATAAACTGTATAGGTCCATATTATATTACTTACATAATAATATTATGCATCGTATTACAATTAAATGAACAAGATTTTCAATAGAGTAACTCACGCGATTACATAAAACTATCCGACCAATTTACCAGTCCAATCTTTTCCAACTTTTGCAGACTGAATTTTTAAACACAGTCGCGAAAGCCACGAGCATGGTAATGACCTGAATAAAATATAGATAACAAAGCATACTTTCACCAAGATAAGGTAAAAGAACTGCAAGTGCGCATCGGGCGGGCGCCGGCAGGGGCGCGGAGGCTGCAGGAAAAGTTGTTTTTCCGGCTAGGGCGGCAGTGCGCGCCGTGCGCCCGGACCATACGAAACTCCGCGCGCCCCTACTATTTTAATATGAACTTTAAACTCGCACATACATAAACATAACTAGTAATACGTGTCAACATTTTATACATATCGTATTGTGCAACTTTTTACAACTTTATCGTGTTTTGTGAAGTGTTTACATTTTGGATGTGATTTTCTTGGATGTTTGTCGTGTTATGGTAAATTAGTTTTATCAGATTTTTTCTCGTAATGTTTGAACAACGTCCGATGCTGCGGATATTTATGCGTGTCATATTTTCTTGGCTCAGTTTTCCGTACTTTTCTTTTTATGGCTTAAATGGCTAAGGGGATTTCTGCAGACTCGTGTTTTATGTTATTGCATGTCGGAGCACATTCTGCGCATCAGTACAATAGTAAAACTTTTTAAAATGTCTACTTGAACTTAGCTTCATAATTATGTCTACAACTTTGAGAAATATATTTAAGTTTATCTATGACTAGGTCAAGTAAGTGTTATCTCTATCAATTCGCAGACTAATAAAATACATAAAACAAAAACAGAATACAAATCAATTTGATATTTTCAATCAGTTATCAATATGAATATTCTATATCCTGGAATATTTCTTATCCTGTTTTGGTGGGATACAGTTGTAGGTAAAAAGTTGGTTTCGTTCGAGGCTGGTTGGGCTTACAAATCTTGGGAAGTATGTATTTAAGGTAGGTATTAATATTAGACTGTTTTTTATCTTTTTATTATATTTATTCATAAAAGAAAGGTAGTTAATTATGTAAAGTTAATGTGTTAATGCTGTAAAATTAATCGAACGACTTATAAACATTGGAACATTACAAGTTATCAAGACATTCATTTTCTAAAGCTCCTAATACGACAAAAGGAAGTTCTTGTCGAGTGGAATACCCTTCATATTAAACAATTGATTGATAACAGTAGAATATCTTCATTTTCCGCAACAAGAGACACTACACGCATCAAGCGGCTTCATGCTACCTTCCATTCAATTATGACTCACCGCGTAAATGTCTAGTATTATTCATAGCTCTTTTTTACCAAACATGAATGACCAACTCGGCAAAACAGTAATTCCAAGGTGAACCTTATTGTAAAAACTATTTGAATCATTAAGAGCACTGGCCTGAATCATTGACTTCTAAGATCTCTAAATTACATTATTTGAGGTATGTTTAGAGTAAAACAGACCTGCCTCTAGTTGTTTTCTCGAGTGTAAACGCACCCTGGTCTCCGAAGAAACCAGCTAAGGATGCAATCGAGAAGACGGAAGAGTTTCAAGTGTACGTTGTCGACACAGAAGGAATCATTTCACGCTTGTCTTACAGACTGTAATGTAATATTTTATTGTAATTACTTACGCTTCACCTGAGAACAACAATAAGATACGTGCTGATTATTATGAAAATTTGTACATAATAAAGATATGAAATCTTCATACGGGTTACTTGATATTCTCAAGTGAAAATTGTAGCGGCGGCGCAAGATGAGTCACTGTAGAATTATTGGATGGAGACGTGACCGAACGCCCGTGCTCCGAATAAATATGTTGCGACAATATTTTGTGAGGATACATTACGATAACATCTCTATAGATATGTGGATGAAAATTGGAAAATAGAAGATTAGGATGTATGAAGTAGATTTTATAGACTAACTTTTTTTTTTTATTTAGGTACATGATGGTTAAATGATTGATACTGTTTAAATAGTCAGTTTACTTACTTTTATGAAATAAAACAAAATATCCTAAATTTTAATTGCCAGTTTAATGCTATCAGATAACAAACAAATCTGTCCTCGGGGCTAAAGTAAACAAAAACAAAAGAAGTGTCGCGTTACATGATTCTGCCGGGGGCTGATCCGGCCTACATTTGTTTTTGATTAAACAAATTGCCCGCGCAGTTTATTGGTCCCCGGCGCACTCCCCCGCACTTAGCTCAGCTGTGCCTTGGCTATGGAAGCTGTGGCGATAAAAGTTTCATGGCTTTTGAACTACCGTACTTGTATGACACACATAGGTATATAAGCTCAGTTATCATTTATAATATTAGTTTTATCCTTACACATCTTATACTAACACGATCAATATTTTATTAATGGAATATAGAATTTTAATATTTCACATATAGGTACAATGTTTTTATAAATAATGTTTTATTTAACTATTCATACTGAGTAATTTGTTTATTTCATTAACGGCTAAAATGCATCTTTTGCCGTTGTGTCGTACAAGCTGAAAATAGTTTCCTCCGAAAATACTATGTTTTATTTAGCCATAAAAACTTATAGATTGTGTCATAAGAAAGAGTTTCACATTCATGTCATAATTATTTTCTCTGCCTATGATTCGTAAAATGTTTTGCCATGCATCATTTAAAGTTCAGTATAAGTACATATATACGAGTAAAGTCAATAAAAACACGCTCAAAGATTTGTCCGTAGACATGCGCAAGTTTTCAGACCTTATTCATTATCCATTGTTACTAGTTTACAAGAGAATATTTACTTGAATATTTTATGAGACATATTTCGCAATATTTCTTTGAAGTTTTCGATTCGATTTCACTCCAAATTTCTGCTGATCTAAGAGAAGGATCTGCTTTTGTACTCACATCAGGTGCAATAGCAATTTTATCCGGGTGAAGGCCTGCCGGGGGGAGTCCAGACAGGCGGGCTGTGTGAGAAACGGTTAGCCCCAAACCTTTATTTTACGTATAATTTATACTAGCGAAACAGCCTTTTCAATCTTCAGTCGGATTATCCAATGACTCAGAATACATTGTAGCGTTAATGTTCAGTCAAAGACAGATAAACGTGATCCCTTTACCGTACCTACCATAATGGCTGAGGGGTTTGTCTTGGACTGTCTGTACCATAGATACGTCCAGGTATACTCTTTCTAGACCTATGGTTAAAATCACTTTGAACTTTCTTGGTCATACTTAATGAGGAGAATGAAAAGAAAGTGCTAATAAACTTTAAATAAGTGTTTTTCTTCAACTTCATCTTTATTCAAAAAGAATTTTTAAACAGAAACATTATGATGAGTATGATGTCTTAAAGCAAAAAATCATTTATTGTGCTAAAAACATCTCAAGATTAGTTTTAAGTTCGTAATAGGTGAATTAGGATTTTATTTAGTTACTCTCTACCTTTAATCTTCCACATCAAGAAAAGACTAAAACACCAGTCAACCGATCATTACCGATGCTATTTAAGATAACAATTAATGATGTCCAACTACTGTAAAAAATAAATTGACCGATTATTATTATTAGCTACATACCTACATCACAAAGTAAGGAGGAATAAGTAATAGTTCTATATTCTGTGCCTACGTCGCCTGACTATATAAAATAAATCTTAATCATTATTATCGTCGGAAATAATTTATTATGATTCTGATTCTATAAGAATCCTTACCATTTATCTACTTACAGATATTATATCCAGCAAGCGGGCACGTTCAGCATTTATTGAGATTTTTATTGATTACTGTTATTTTGGTTCAACCCGGCTAAATGGAGCGAAACGTGAAGCGAATCTGTAATTCCGGCTTATTTAATTATGCATCTCGAAAAATGTATACCTTCTAATTTTTTACCCAAAAAAGTAACCTTTGTATACAGCTAAATAATATAAATTAGATACTTCAGTTGATTGAGATGAGATATCAACAATACGTGTGTTTGTAGCACCAGCATTCTGTTATCTGTGGTAGCAATGGCAGGCAGGACTAACCTAGATGGTTTGCAACCTTAAAATGATTCTATGCCTTTAACATTTATTATTCTGTAGCGAATTCTATTTACATAATACTATAGTATCAGTAGTATAGTAGTAATCAGATGTAAGTTATACAAGATGTTAAGCTTACTCTCGTACTATTAACAGACGCTTATCTGAACGTACCACATAACACTGTATCGATCCTCAATTGAAGATAAGATTTTAATAATGAATACTATTATGTCAATTAGGCACTGGAACTGGCATTTATTCATGCGCTAAAATTTATGCCAACTATTTGTAGGTAAGGCTGTCAGTATTTTTTATCAAGGTTGTCATCAATGGAACATTGCTTGAGTTAATTACCCGGTTGTAAATAAAACCGGTCAAGTGAGAGTCGAACTCGCACACGAAGGGTTCCGTACCATCGGTACCATCATCTCCTCAAATATTTTCTTTATTCCTTTTTTTAGAAATTGTTGTAATAGCAGCAACAGAAATACATCATCTGGGAAAATTTCAACTGTACTATAAGATGACAGACGGACAGAGCGGACGCATAGCGAAGTCAGAGTAAAAGGGTCCTGTTTTACCCTTTGGGTACGGTACCCTAAACAATACACGCTGTCTTATAATAAATAAATATAGGTATATGATGAATTGTTAAATTTGAAAAAAGGCCGATAGTGTTAACTTTCTAAAGTTCATACTTTAAATATGTCAACTTGTTTGATGGCATCGCTGTTATAAATTTTATGAATTTCTTTTACGCGTGTTTTCCTCTCATAAAATTGGAAAAACGGTATCATTTTAAGTTTACTGCTCCTTTGTGGATAAAAATATAAACGCCTTCAACATTTAATTTATTACATTTCTTGTGTAGTGTTACAAGAAGAGGTCGTAAAGAATTAAGAACCAAAGATTAAAGAAAAATATGTTTCTTGTCTATTTTTTATACTACTGAATTAAAAAGTAATTTAGCCAAAATGATGACTTCCTCCTCTTTTAATTTTGGAAGTCGATTCATGACAATTATAATTAATTTACATATGACATCAATACAATTTTTTTTAAATAACATCTGAAGGTGTTGAATTTATCAAGGTTTGTTTATAATTTAATCAAATCTTCCACGGATTTTTAATACTCGTAGATTCATTGTTAAAAATACTGATTTAATTTCCTAGACCGAAAATATTAAATGAAAGTCATGTTGCCATTAATTTCTGTATAATATCATATTTGCCGCACAAAGATCAGATTCAATTTCGCCACATGGAATAGAATCCGAAGGGACTTTTCTTTGCGGGGATATGAAAGGGAAGACATACATTCACAATAAGGATATTGAGCGGAAATATTGGTTAGTTTTATTACGGTACAATATCCGATACAAATGCGGGGCCTCTAGTATTCTTGTATTTTGACAAATGCAGTAGAATTTCGCAGAAAGTATTAATGGGGAACCCATTTTAGCTGTTATACTAATAATGTATCAGAATCAGAATCATTTATTTTGCTAGAATACATGTGTAAAAAGGTTACAAATTTTTGTAGTGTTATCTACGTGTAATCGTAGGCACCTGTTTATGTGTCTGAAAAATAAAAATTCTTTCATCATCTACTTTCTCGGTCCAATCAGAGGAATGCCTATAAATAACTAATTTATTAGTTTATAAACACGGAGCTGTTACAGCTGATGCGTCTATATAAAGCAGTATTGATTTTACATAAAGTCACTTCGAGTTACAGTTTGTTATTTTAGAAAAGTCATGATTATCCAAAAACCTTATTGATATCCATCCATACTTTTAAACAATCTTCGTGTCTCCCGAAAATATAAAAAATCGCCATCACGACAGTGCAAGTTGACAGTTGCAGAAAGTTGTCGCGTGAGCAACGAGCATTAGATGCAGAGAACCCTTTGTGTTATTTATTGAGGAGCACAGCCGGCCGACACTATTTACATATCACTTTATTTCTCTATTCGGAAAAAAAACTATTTATTGCACAAAATATTTCAAAATACTTATGTAAAATTAGGAAAATATAAAGTAAAATGTCTTGTTTATTGATTTAGATAGTGTCAGAGTTTTACGAAACCGCTTTTCGATCTCCCTTAGAGAAAGCATGGCATACGAGTAGCTATTTTTGTGTTTACTAAATATGTCTCATTCAGTTAATTAGTTTATGGACTACGTAACTTATTAAATGGATGAGATATATTTAGTAAACACGAATAGCTATGAGTAGCATTGACAACGACTATGTGGTCGGTTTGGATGCTCTTTGATGCTTAGCTATAAAACATAATTTTGGCAGTTAGAAATTTTATAGTCAGAAGATAGATATGTCATTGGGTCAGCTAAGAAGACGTATAAAGTATGTTTTGAACACATGTCACATCTACAATACTACAGTCACTTAAAATTTTTTTAGATATGTGTATACTTAAGCATTTTTTTTTATTCTTAGGCTATGTGTTATTTGTCACAAGTGACAAATTAATATAAAAGTTATAATAGGACGCGGACGTGACTTCATCTCAGCGACATTGTTGTATGGTCGCATGATTAAACTTTGCAGACTAGAGATACTCGTATACGGTGAACGTAATAGAGATAAAAGTTAACTTTTGTTTACATGTTCCAAAAAATTATTTTAAACAAAAGAACTAATTTACATGTCAACATCAAAACATTTTAGCTACAGATTTTTTTGTCATATCACTTTATTGCAGTAAAACAGGAATAATAATAAAAAGGTAGAAAGGTAAATACAGATTAAAGTATATGTTCAAATTAATTTATAGTCAGAGACGTAAATGATTACATAAGCAAGGAGAGTTTTAATTAATTGATATATTATAAGGTCAAATTAATACAATTTTTAAATACGTGATTAATACAAAGGTTGACTAATAGATGCTTTTAGCATTAAGTAATACAAATTATATATTTGCACGATAAGCTTAAAATAAATCAACAAATAACCCAAAAGAGCAATATAACAAATTATAAATTTAATTAATTAATTTACTAATCAAAAGTAGCATAACGAGAGATGGAAACCTTGACTTAATGAATATTTAAAATTGGGGGAGATTGCGTGCGCTGCATTTCGATGGCTGACCGATGACAAAAAGCGGACGGAAACCCAGACGTTTTGTAAAAGATATATTTGCTACTAGCTTTTTCCCGTAGCTCCGCCTGCGTCAAAAAGCCTATGTTTGCCCCGGCTCTTCAACTAATTCATACTAAATTTCATCAAAATCCGGTCCGCCGTTTGCCCGTAAAAGCGTAACAGACAGACAGACAGATTTTCCCATTTAAAATATCATCGTCCTAGCGTGTATTTCTAGTTGCATCGACAGGTTACGCTGCGAAGGCTAGGGTACGCTGTAAGTCATGGTCCTAGATTTGGCGGAACTGGTTATTAGAATGGAGCGACTGCCGTCTGCCCTCCGTAACCCTTATTTAGGGAAACCAGACCAACAGGAACATAACCCGAGGTGTGTTAGTGGCCAACACTGTCAGAAATTTTCAGGCTGCCCTAAGGCATCTGACACAGTCTTACGAATGTTATCTATCCATAACAACCGGGACCAACGGCTTAACGTGTCTTCAGAAGCACGGAGGAGCTCAAGATAGAAAATGCCACTAAATGTCGATCAATCCAATAGTGCATCACCGTCGCTTGGCACGCGCATTCGCTACGGATACGCGCGTCGCGCTCGACTAACGAGCTCCTCTAGGTTTTCGCATTAGTATGGATAGTATAGAAGTATGGATAGTATGGATTAAAAAACCAAACGCATGCAACACGTTCCTTTTTGAATGCATACAACCCACAACAACTACTACATTGCATACGTCTTGACATCTTCGCCGCCGGGTCACAATCGAATCTAGACATTTCATGTTAAACACGGATTTACTGAATTTTACTTATAAGCTTCATTTTGTGAACACATTTAACATATAAGTATCTAGGACTTGATGTTTTATCTCATGTTATTAAGCCATGCTTTTCCTTTATTGACTCCGATCCAAAGAGGAATTTCCATAGGTATGTCATAAAAATGATGATGATTCGAAACTCACGTTAAAAATGTTTTGCTTTTATTTATGACTAGCTGTTTTCCGCAGCTCCGCCTGCGACAAAAAGTAGCTTACGTTTGACACCGGGTCCTCAACTATATTCATACCAAATTTCATCAAAATCCGTTCTGCGGTTTGGCCGTGATTGTGATGCAGCACTGTTCACTATATGTACAATCATTTGGCCAGAAGATAGTGTCAAATATTTACTACAAATTATTATCCAAAGTATTACAAATATAAAGGAAAAAACATGTATTCGCTTCTAAGCCGGTTGAGCTTTGGGTTCGATGTGTGAGTGATGAATTGATGATATAATAATGTCAATTTAATCGTGGAAAATTATTGGACTTGGGACAGTGTCGTTAAAAATTAACGGGTTCCGTCTTGATGGTAAATCGATACACCGAGCTCCTGTTTGTTTACCTCTGTGAACCGAATTTTACTGCTCGTTCGAAGAACGCTGTTTCATTTCAGTATAAAACACGAGTCCTACGACGTACGAAATTAAAGTTGTGTTGTGTGTAATAAATTTTTCTTCTAAATAAAGTTTTTATAGTAAAGCAGGCTGTGTATCCTTAAAAAATTTAAAATATCTTACGTGTCTTTATATGAATTTCCTACCTCTTTTGGTATATATGATGAAAAATCGAGTAAATGAGTCTCATTAATTATTCTGCACTATGTTACTTACCCAGGTCATAAATTACTGTAATATTTCACAAGGATAAACGTAAGACGTCTCCCTGGTATGCCATTAAGTCTCTTAATGATAATATCTTGGCACTAATGCTTAATAGTTGCTTCATCACACATTTAAGGCGGCCATAACTCACATAACTCGGCCAACCCGTTCAACTAAGGAAGTTTATTTAGAATAGGGTTAAAATCAAGGACGATCGTAAATTACCGTAGGCGCCATGTTGTCTCAACGATCGTAAATATATCCTGTTTTAATTATCGAGCTCTAATAATTGGTTGTATGCACGCAATGTTACGAATGAGCGCGTTAGAGGGAGGAAAAAACGATTTCCGACAATTTCCGCTCTCATATTTTCGATTGTTTTTTCGGTGTAATCGAAATTTTATAGGTTGTCTTTGACACTCATTGTATTAAGTGATACTACAAAAACTACAACATCTTAGCGTTTTCCGGGTTGTGTAGCTGGTTTTCAAGCTCAGGGTCCGATGAGAAGAGTGCAATGTTATTTTGATATTTTTGTGGTAAATGTAAAGAGATGAAGCACGTACAATTAGCGACCGGCTCTGGCCTTATTTTTCCCCCTAATCTGTAAGTGTTATGTTCCACTGCTGGGCAAAGGCTTCCCCTTTTTGTTCAACCGTCTACTTAACTCTAGATCACGCTATCTCCTGCTTTTCTTTCTCTAGCAACTTACATTAAAAATTTTAAAACAAATCATTTTTGAATACGATAAACGACGCTACCTTTACAAACATAAATTTGTTTTCAAAGGAAAACTGCTACGGTTAAGATCTTATCGGTTTTTGATTGTAGCAATTTAAATTCATAAAGTGCAGCAAAGTTACCTGAAAGAACTCACCTGAATGAAATGCAGTTATTCCGATCATTGCTTCACCTTGTTAAGTTCTTAAGAAATATTTCTATACACACGACTAATGGGTTTTTATGAGTATGAATATTGCTAATTTATATTGATTGTGCTTGGTAATAAGATCGAATGTAAAAAAAATATTTATGTTATTTATTAAATATGCTAAAATGAAGGACAATATAGGTAATTAATTTGAGGTAAATATAGATTTTATGTCTTCTTTTTCATGTAGATGGTTTGGAAAGTGTGTATGCGCATATGTATCTATTTAAAAACTTTATTGTACAGAAATAACATTGTTACAATAGAATACAACAAGAGGTGACCTTATCCCTGATAAGGAACTCTTCCAGTCAACCTGTAAGTAAAGAACTTAATATGGAAAAAGTTACAATAATAAAACAGGAATAGAATAGAAACTACAGGACACACAGGATACATCCAATATTCATTATTCTTACTAGCTCTCAGATTGAACTATCATTTTTATCTGCTGGCAGTTCATAAATAAGTTATTATCGGTGCTGGGGTCATTAACGAGGTCATAAATCGCGAATAACGCATAGGGTCGATGTTATGCTAATTTATGACCGGGCCGACACCGGTCATTCTGGAGCACAGTAATACCTGTTGAGTTACTGGCTGGATTACAGCTTTGACCTTACTGGTAACCTGCTATTTTGACCGTTTACTTTGTTATAAAAGGTAAAGTCTGAATCGATACAACATTCTTTGAGAAGATTTTTAAAATATAAAGAAATTTTGGCGTTTTTGTTTATTTTAATATCATTGAAGTTATAAATATAAAATGCTTTAATATAAAAATAGCGGACTATTCTCCATCAGTGAATTAATAAACAGAAAGTACAATTGATTTTCTTTCTCATTGACAAACTGACGTCTATAAGTTATCAACCCTGTGGTCATAAATTCGTTTAAGAACTGATTGAAAACCTCTATGGAAAATCTTGACAACTGAGAGAGATTCTTCCGGAACAAAAAATTTTGTTCAAGAATGAAGTAGAAATATTTCAAAATCTTGTTTTATTTTAAAACTAACATTTAAAGTCAAGAAATTTAGACGATACTTAAATTTTAACTTTCAATTTTCCACCCCTTTGTATTCCATTGCAGAGTTCACTTGTCAGGGTACTATTTATCTTATAACCGGCGTCCGGACGATGGATGACCCTGGACGAAGTATTTGCATATTGCCATAGTAAACATACACACAGACACTATGTTTAGGTATTATATTTGTTGCCTCGGAGGTAGCTCTAGTAATAATTTTATGATTTTCTTGAAAATTCTTTTAAAAACTGAAAACAATCAAGTAATGTTATTATAGGCACAATTGGGAACATTGTATGATAATTTGAATTTAGATATTTACTTAGATAATAAAGAGATTTTGATGTCATATCATAATTATTAAAGCTTTTCTGAAATATCTAAATTCAGAAAATAAAGTTTGGTTATGTATGTCCACCATTTATTTTTAAAAATGGTTATTAAAAATAGTCTTAAATTTCATACAAGGGCAGGGCAAGACCGAAAATACTGCTAGGCAATTTAAAAAAAAATAAAAAAAAATTGGTTTGTACATGAGTAGTAAAGCGTATTTTATATTTACACAAACATTTTCAATCTCATTCTAAATGAACGCGTTACGTTAAAAAATCTCCGAGAATTTGCTGTTAATTTCACCGCTAATTCCCTTGATCTTGTAATTTTAACCGAACTGACAGTAATATTTTCATTATTTTTCCTCAATCGCGTACGTCTCCCCTTCTAATATCGCTTAATTTAATCAAAATTTGCTCACTCTAGCTGTTTCTTGCCGGAATTTTCCACCACATAAGAATTCATAATTAGTCCCTCCACGCTGTGGTGAAGTGTAAATAAACGGATCATGACTTTATTAAATTGCAACCCTATAAGTATATGTTGTTATGGTTTTCTTAATACAAAATTTTAAATTATACAACTAGGAACCTAAGCAAATCTTTTCTGTCCTATCCCATCTGTTACTATTTTTTGAAACACTACACAATCCAATGCATGTTTTAGGTTGCTGAAATTAGTTTATGCTTGCTCAATGCTTGACATTTAGTGTATTTATTTACTTAACACTTGAACAAAGAAAACATATCAAACAACATTATGAAATGATGCATCTCCTCAATATTATGCACTCCTAGTTAATATTCTACGCAGTACCACTGCCGATATTAAGCAGACTAATCCCTCCAACCATATTTCAATAATATAACAAGATGTCGCGCGCATTAATTAATTCCACATCGTTGATTCGAGCCATCAGTTATTGCGACAGAGTTCCAATGCCGTAAAAATCCACCCCGATGAAGTACCCTTTCCATTTATCCCGGCGTCATTAAGGGTATGATCCGGTATAACTTATGGTCGGTCATAGAATCTGCATATAAATGGAAAGAGGTTCATATCAGGGTTGAGTTCGGTTACATTACACAAGTTAAGATGACTTATCATCATCACACACCAGCAAACCTTTTACAGTGTTATTATTACGTGAAACTAAACCACTTTCAATAAAAATACGTTAAAAACGAGAAAAAAAAACAAATTCCCAAATTATTTAGTGACCATCTGACAGGATCTTGTAAGGCAAAAAAAAATCCTGGTTTTCTCTAATTTTTTGTTGTTAAAAGTGTTTCGGTTTTAAGTACTAGTAGTAAGCTGTATAATGCAAAAATTTGGCTGGTCTTTAAAAATACAACCTATAAAATCTATATTGTAAATCCCAGTTTTCATGCTATTTTTTTCAGCTTCTTAGTGAAGCCACAAATTAACGTAATATTTTGTTTTGTTTTAATTGTCTTGTTTGTATTCAACGCAAAATATTTAGAAGGACAGAAGCAAAATTTCTAAATTCAATGTAAAACCTAGAATTTTACAGAGAATACTCGCTAAGTAAAAAATATGTTACGTTTTCTCAAAGAAAAGTAAAACACGAGAAAACAAATTATTATTAGCAGAAAAGTCCGTATGTGGATGAACATAAAACCAAAATACGTTTATGGCGCAGTCGGTGTACCGTTAGAAAAACAACATTATTTTGTTTTAATTTCAACATTTGTTTATTTTTTAACTACATTAAACCAAATTATGACAATTTGGTCTACCTCCGAATATAAACGTTGAGAAGTGTTTAATGCTTTAGGTATAAAATAAATAAGTAATTAACGCCGTAAAAAATTTTAGCTTAAAGTAAATTTTGAAAGGTGCTGATATATACCTAATGTTTATAAACAATTCTTTATTAAGTAACTCGATTTATTATTTTTACAGTGCAATGCAAAAATAAGCCATCAATCATTATTTACTTGATGACACGAAAGAAAAAATGCAATATTTTGTTATTTTATTTGCAACATCAGGGAAAAAACAAAACGCGTTGGCTGTACAATGTTGATCCCTCTGTAATGGAACGCGCGGCTGCCGGCGGCGGCAGGACGCGGGCGGGAGAAAAAATAATTATAGGGCGGTTTAGACCGAATCCGATTTTGCCGCCTTGCGAACTTTGATTCTGTTATGTATGAAGCTCACTGTTCCACTTTGTAATCCTATTGGCGTTTGGTATTACAATGTTTGTTAGATTTGATCAGTCTATTTTTGTTGTTTGGTTCTAACACCGTCCGAAATCAGAATCAAAATAGATTAATATTTATTAATGGTTTAGGCCGAATCCGATTTTGCCGCCTTGCGAACTTTGATTTTGTTATGTATGAAGCTCACTGTTGCACTTTGTAATCCTATTGGCGTTTGGTATTACAATGTTTATTAGATTTGATCAGTCTATTTTTGTTGTTTGGTTCTAATACCGTCAGAAATCAGAATCAAAATAGATTAATATTTATTAATGGTTTAGACCGAATCCGATTTTGCCGCCTTGCGAACTTTGATTCTGTTATGTATGAAGCTCACTGTTGCACTTTGTAATCTGTAATGCCATTTTTGCTATGCCATAAATATTAAGTCGATTAACTGCCTAATTGCTCGATTGTTGAGTAGGGGATCGATTCCGCTAATGAACTTTTAAAGGCCACGCAACTGATATTCAATCGCGAATTAATTGTGTTGCATTTTTTTAGATACACTCAATAGTGGTATTCTGCTTAAACAGTTTTGAATCTCTATTCATTTGCGACTGGAGCGTATTTCAATGATATTAGTAGGTAAATGTAAATAAAATGAGTAACGGAATATCAGAAGCGTCAAAGTCAAGTCATTACGATCCAATTGCGATTCAATTGTGCACTAGGTACCTATTTAAAATAAGAGAATTGACTCCTCCGTGAGATGTATCGATTGCGATCGTGGAAGCAACATTCTGTATTTCTGAAATGTACGCGGGTGGTAAACGATAATCGAATCATTCCTTACTTTCCGTATTTCTTTAATCACTCATTGAATCCGTGCGAGTTGGTTTAATTGTCGCCGGCGTATCTCAAAAATCGATACTACATGCCTGTTGTTTTCACACGGTTCGGCACGAAGTCGATAGATAGTTCATCGAGTCGATTCGAGCAAATGTCGACTCCCGATGTCCCCATCACTACGACTGAACTGACAGCTAGACACTTGCCGACACCGGCAGACGAAATCAGATGATTTTCGGAGCGGGTCGATAGTTGCTCGCTATTTTTATAATTTAAAGGTTTCAATAGCCATTTAATACTGTTATTTTGGAGTTTAATAGTGCAACCGTCGTAACAAATATTTTCGCCGACGTGGTTGTCGTACGGCGCTATAAGACAAAAGTGTTTTGTTGGATATACATAAAGAACCCTGAAAAGGTAATTTATTTTATTTTAATTATTGTCCTATTGAGCTAAATAACCGATTAATTCTTCCATTTGGTCTAATAACTTTCTGGTTAAATTGGGGGTTTTGTGAGAAATTTATAATTTACAAAAGTGGGTAGAATGTGTATTTTATTCACATGTGCATTTTATTAAAATTTTATCTAATTTCGGTCTTAAAATGATTTCTCACCATTGGTACACATAAATAAGCGTAGAATATATAAATTCAAATTGAAATATTTCATACAAAATCGTTTTTTTTACAAAATTATGTAGATTTTTCATTGTCGGGTAACCTACCATTTGGAATTATGACTTTCTTTTTATAATTACAACCAAATAAGATTCAGCTCTAAATTTAGGAATAAACATACTCCATTAAAACAGAATTATACATATATTGAAAAGGATTTTGAACAGGAATAGAACCCGGAAGTTTCCAGAGCCCCGCCCTATAATAAACCATTGTTTCATAAGCAGTCTTTTGAAAGTTATTTTGTTATTCCTACTTCAGGGTTAAAAAGAACACCTCAAGTTTCCCTCAGCACTCCCTCCGCTGAACACTGGGAGTTCTTTCTACCAGCTTCCCGAGGTGTCAGGAGTGCATACCACATTTCTTTTATTTAAACAAGAGGACACTGCTTATACTACCGTTTTAATCTGCGATAGACATTTTTGCTTTAACTGAGGTAACCACACAGCCGAAGCCAGCATTATCGGTCAGCCAGTGCCTGCGCTTTCTATATTTTTTTTATTTTATTAACCCTTTATTTTTTTTTTTATTTAAAACTTTAAAGAAGGGATCTAAATATTGGCCATTCGATCTCCTGCGCCCCTAATTTTCTTTTCTCGTTTTAATCGCAATTACTTCTTTACTCAACATTAAATAGGTAACTTCCAATATAAATTCATTTTTTTTTAATTCGAGTTTTTAACTTTGTGTAACTTTCAGCTTCTTCTTCAAATAAATATTGTAAAAGTTTTTTTTTGTTATTTTATTTTAATTTTGCTTATTTCCCTTCAAATTTCATAGAGGACAGGAATTAGATAGCAAACCCAGGTAATAAACATTTCAAATCCTATTGGAGTTTGGTATTACAATGTTTGTTAGATTTGATCAGTCTATTTTTGCTGTTTGGTTCTAACACTGTCCGAAATCAGAATCAAAATAGATTAATATTTATTAATAACTAGCTGACCCGGCAAACTTCGTACCAACTCCGAATATATTTACCTTTTAAACCTTCCCTGGACTTCCACAAATAATTCAAAACCAAAAATAGCCAAATCGGTCCAGCCTTTTTCGAGTTTTAGCGAGACTAACGAACAGCATTTGATTTTTATATATAAGATTGTGAGGTGAATTGTGAGGTTGACACTAGGCTGAATTACTTTATAAGCAATACAATATGAATGATTCATTTATAACAAATAGTGCAGAATGAAGTAAACTGTAAACAATAACTGCAAAAAATTTCAACAAATCAAATTAGATAATTGTATCAACTAATTATATAAGTACATAAACATCATCGTCGTAACTTACACGTAATGTCATTTTGTTAAAATCCACACAGCGACAATAAAATGCATACACTTGAAAACTAGAAAATTTCTTTCGGCAAAATTGGTTGAAAAACATAACCCTGCTTCGGATAGCCTGGTAAAGTTGTAAAAACAGAAGACATTTCTAAGATCATATCAACTGAAGAGGGCGAAACAAACGCGTTTTCTTATTACATTAACATATCAAAGGCTTGCCAGATCTCCAGATCAGTTACTTTCATCAGTAAAAGTGCAGCCCCATACAATTAAACCATGATAAATGGATTGAGAAGTATGCAATCTAAATATTTAATAGTGAATTCCCCTAGTGCACTTTTAACAAAATAGTTAGAATGCAGATATAAAGCATTGTTTCATACAAACACATACCTTTACATACTAAAATTTTTGTAGTGCACTTTCTACATTCCAGCAAAGAGCATCGAAACCGCACAAATAAATCATTCCTTTTTCAATGATTCTAGTATAAGTTTGTTTCATTTGATTTATAGAATAAAGTCAAGATAAAAATGTTGAAAGATATGGGTAGAGTTAATTTTGCATTGAAATAATGAGTTCTCAAAGTATGTCATACCATAACAATCGGCATTCAAGTGAGCAGATAAAATACTTGTTGTTGATTTCTACGAAAGAGCACAAAAGCTCTTTGTAAAGCTACTAAAGACTTATATTTCACTGAACTTGGTTTCTATACGTTCGATATTTTATAAATGCATGTTCAACTCGCGGTGACACTAGCCCCTGTTAGCGCCACTTCAGTAGGGCGTAACAAGATTGTTTGCAGGACTTATAACACGATTTTTTAATTAGGAACTTTATGAGGGTGGTTAAATAAATCATGACATACAGAATATTACATTGAGCCAAAAATTAATCTGTAACAGAAACAACTCTTGTTTACTTTGTTACTAAATTCTTTATAGCACTTGTATACATAAAACCACACAAAAAATTTGGATCTATCCCAGAAAGGGTGTTTGTATTTTGATACATAGGGCGCACTGTAAGTTTCCGGAACTGGCCACTTACATAAACAATATTTAAAAAATTATTGCAACATTTGAAAATAGAACTCTTTGGCTGTAGAATGCAGTTTGTTTCATCTGACTGTCTTTTGTTTTTACCTTGTGGCGCCATTTAAAAAATTGTGTGTCTGCATCAACATGGATTTAACTCGGGAAAATTTTCGTAGTATGATTTTCTACGATTTTAAGTGTAATTTGACAGCTCAACAGAGCATCGCTCGGCTTGAAACAGCTTTTGGCAATGAAGCACCATGCAAGACAACTGTTTATAGCTGGTTTGCAGAATTCAAGCGTGGTCGTATCAATCTCAGTGACGAATCTCGCGATGGTCGGCCGTCCACCGCTGTGACCAACAAAAACATCAATGCTGTGCGCCGTATGATTGAAACAGACAGGCATGTGACCTACCATGAAATTCGCGCATCCTTAGAAATAGGCATGAGTCAAATACAATTAATCCTACACAAACATTTGGGTGTGAGAAAGCTGTGCTCGCGGTGGATCCCACACAACTTGACCGAGGCTCAAAAAACGGACCGCGTCACTTGGTGCAGTGCCATGCTTACCAGATTCAACGAAGGTGCGTCAAATTTGGTGTGTGTGGGACATAGTAACAGGTGACGAAACATGGATTTATTGCTACGATCCCAAAACAAAGCAGCAATCGAGCGTATGGGTCTTTCAAGATGAGCCGAAACCAACCAAAGTGGCGCGCTTGAAAAGTGCATCTAAGCGGATGATTGCTTCTTTTTTTAATAAAACTGGACACGTGGCTACTGTTGCTTTAGAGAATCGTCGTACAGTGAATAGTGACTGGTACACGACCATTTGTTTGCCGGAAGTTATTGACGAACTCCGTAAAAATAACCGTAAACGCCGTATCATCCTGCACCACGACAATGCTAGTTCTCACACGGCCAGACAGACAAACGACTTTTTGAAGGCGAAAAATGTAGAACTCATGAGTCATCCTGCATACAGTCCCGACCTGGCACCTTGTGACTTTTTTCTGTTTCCAAAAATTAAGAACCAATTACGCGGTCAACGATTTTCATCACCAGAAGAGGCTGTCGAGGAGTATGAAAAACACGTTTCAGAGGTCACCACAGAGGAGTGGCACAAAAGTTTTCAAAACTGGTTTCATCGAATGAAAAAGTGCATAGACGCCAAGGGAGATTATTTTGAAAAACAATAAATTAATTTTGTACCTTTAATAGTATTTTTTCATATTCATTCCGGAAACTTATAGTGCGCCCCACGTATAATTGTTTTGGCTAAATATTTCGGTACAAAATTATAATTTTTGTATCAAAATACTTACAAATATCTGAGAATGTTTACTTTTTCTTAACATTCTAATTATCTATTTAAAATCAAATATTAGAACTTATACCTACATCTCAATGAAATTTAACAAATAAATAAAACACAAAAACGTCTTTATTTTCTCCATATGCATAAAACAAATACAAAATTGTGCATTTAACCATAGTTACAACAAAATTAGTCAATTAACGCTTAACCAAATCGTTCAATTATATCTTTATTTCGATTGTTTTTTTCAAAATTATATTTACTTAGACAAAAAACAGATTGCTACGAACGCGAGGCTCGTAGCAGTGCTACGATATCGTAGCTCATTTTACTAAAGGTAGAATTAGATAAATGTTGTGTCTATATATTTGTCGTGGTAAAATATTTTCAATATTTGATTAAAGTATTTGTAATTTGATGCTTTATTTAAATAGATATAGTACAGTTACCAATTTTGGTAGCTCATTCATCATTACATCTTAGTAGCTCTCTCAATTATGTACAGTCAAGCAAGCCGACCAGGTTTCATTAAACTTTATCATAGTTCGTCTTCATGAGTCTTTGAGTATTAAACATAGTTTCGTCTTAGTTTATCAGACTCTGTTTAGATATAGACGATGAAGTCTTGGCTATTTGGAATTTAATAGAAGAGTAAGTTGTTATGGAACATGAGTTTCCTTATACCTTAAAATTATTATATGTTTTAGAATTATGAAATGTTCTTTTTTTCGCTAAAGCGCAACTTATAAACATAATAACTTATACATAGAGTAACTTAGACACAGAATATAGTACTGCTCAAGGTCACTTTGTTCAAAAGTCATCTTCTCATAACAGCAAATGGTACAGTCAAATTGAAAAGGGTAGATTAACATTTTATTATACCAAGTACTTAATACTTACGAATATTCGTTTTATACATTTAAATTTAATACAATTTGTAACAATAATACAGTTGTATTTTTTTATACATTTGATTCGATTAATCTAATAACACTTTACAATACGTACGTACTCAGTTTGAATTATATTTGAAGCGAGCAATTAGTATTCTGCGCGCATCACGTGCAACGTACAGGAAAGAATGTCATTATTGTCGACTTTTTATTTTCATTGGACTATTCGACTGTATTAGCATTTCAGCCAGACTTCTCAAAATTAAGTAAAGAATCACTTTCCCATTTAAATAAAAATACCATTTGATCTATAATGACTTATTTTTATAGTGACACAGCTTAAATTTAATTTTCGAAAATATTATCTAAGGGTGTTATTATTTTAGGCGATTAGTTAATTAAATAATTAAAAATATAATAATTCTGATTATGATATCTGAAAAAGTAGATACACAAATTTTAGGTTCAATGTTAATTGAAACAAGTCAGTCGTACAGGAGAAAATAGAGTTTACATACATACATGTGCCTTACAAAAAGTTCATGGTACAAACACATTCACAGTATGAATGTGTCAGTGTTAAATTAATGTGTGTGTATGTGTGTGTGTGTGTGTAGTGTGAGTGAAGACAAGTGCATCGTGCACCGGAGTGCAGGAATGCGCTCCGCCGGGACCGGGGGTGGCACCCTATTACAAATGCAAATAATATTTCTTTCCAACAAAATATTTCAGTGTTAATGTCGTGTTGCGGCCCTCCCTATTGTGTGCTTGGCCTATTTGCTTTTATTACTTCGTTGTAATACCAAAGGGTATCGAATAGTTTGTTTTACAATGATTATATAAGCTTTTGGTTCGTTTCGGATGTTTGGTATTGGTTACCGCAAATTCTATTGGGATTGATAAAACTAGTCAAACAGTGATTTTGACTGTAAAAAACTGAGCCTCAAGTATTTATTTCAACCGTTTTTTTACTTATGTAAAAAAAAAAACAATAACCTGATAATTGTTTGAAGCTCAATCACAGCTGTCAATGAAAATAGGGTTTATTTTAATATCTAAAAGCCTAGAAGGGATTGCTTAGCAATAAGTCTGACTTTGCTCCATATGTTTAAACTTTTGTTATTGTACAATTATTTGATACAGAAAGAAAAATTGTAAGAATAAAGATAAATTGTATTGTCAATAAAGTCTGTCTCAAAAGGTCCTAGGTAGACGCTGGATGCAGGCTGCTACCAACCAGTCATTTTGGAAATCATTTGATTCCTTAAAGATTTATACTAGTGACTGAGGTTGAATTTATGATTATTGTATCATTCCTGGGAATGTAGAGATAGGTTCATGAGATTAAAAACGCACTGAATGCATAATAATAGATTCTATGTAGCGACTATATCATATTTTACTTTTATTTTTTTAATAATTCTTGAATGTCAATACTTTGTACATAGATTGTAAGCGTTCGTTTTCATAAAGTTAGTAAATACTGTCCGTAGACAGCGGCTGTACGTTTTGCAGCTAATTACGTTAGTTCCGAGCCGGTGATAAAGCGATCCGTTGAACAAACAAAGCCAGTAAATTGCTTGGTAAGTAACAATGTACAATACAATAAAATACAAAATATATTTATTGCCCACATACAGTAAACAAATAATTTAACATTTACAAAAACTTTAACATAATATGAGCAAAAGCGGACTTATTGCAAGGCAATCTCTTCCAGTCAACCCTTACGAGGTGAAAGAGAAACAGTTAAGTTACGGTGGGTACAGCAACAGATATAGTTGAAAATTATAAACATACACAAATATTACATCCATACTGTAATCTATACTATCTATACTAATATTATAAATGCGAAAGTCTGTCTGCCTGTCTTTCTGTCTGTCTGTCTGTTACGCTTTCACGGCCAAACCGCTGAACGGATTTTGATGAAATTTGGTATGAATATAGTTGAAGACCCGGGGTCAAACATAGGCTACTTTTTGACGCAGGCGGAGCTGCGGTGTTGGATAATTGGATAATGGCGAAAGAAAACAAATAGCTTTTAAATAAATACGTTAGAACGTATATTCAAATATTGACAAGGATGGTATAACGTCTGTCTCCTAACACAGTGTGAATCGGAAAAAAGAGAATACGAGTGGGGCTGACCATTTTATTTATACTAAGGTTTAGTGTTGCCAGTAATATGAAATATTAATTTTTGCATGTTAAATTAAATATAATTCAACACGCCCCCTCAAAAATTAATCACTTAATTATTTACAATCATAATTTTCACTAACCAGAACATTATAACCATCCAAGTAGGGCTGGGGTATTCACAATGTATTATGATCCAACATTTGTTGCGAGGATTAGGAAAAACCCAGAAAAACCTAATCAGACCATTTAAAATAAACTTAATTATGCACTTAAAAATTTAAACCGTACATTTTAATATTTAAGTGTTAAGTGTTTTTAAGTGCATAAATATAAATAGTACATTTAAATATTATGCACTTAAATACAAATCGTACATATTAGTATTAAGCACTTAAATTCAAATCGTACATTTTAATATTATGCACTAAAATATAAATCGTACATTTTAAATTTATGCACTCAAATACAAATCGCACATTTTAATATTATGCACTTAAATATAAATCGTAAATTTTAATATTATGCACTTAAATACAAATTTTGTTTATAGTTACGAACATATGCTCATCTCATCTCCGAACTGAACAAATTGCAGCTATTGGTAATCGGTTTAGTCAAATTATCCGCTATTTTTGTTTACATGTGTGAAAGATACACATACAATTTAATAACATTGTTTTCAACTTTTTCTCTAGCAAAGAGTATTTTAATTTTATGAAAATGTGTTTAGATCTCGAATAATTGTATGGTATACCTTCTTACATAGCCATTACTATCTTCAAAATAGGTATTTCACAATAAAAATAGAAATTTAACACATTTGTTATTAAGGGTTTTAACCATAATGCCTATTTTGCAGCTTCAAACAAAGTCATGTACTTTTACATTATTGTACATTTGTTAAACAATTTAAATAAATACCCTGATGTTTTTATTTCATTAACATCATTACCACAATCGAAATCTACTTATCCACAAAATTTATGTTTAAAATTATTACACAAATTGCATTTTAGTTTTAATTTTATAGTACCTTTTTCAAACATTGCCATACCTCTTTATTTTTCTTATAACTAAGATATTGATATATTTACAACATTTTAGCTAAGTACTACTTAACCAAAAAGAACCAACTACAAGTTGATTTTGAATAAGTCTGATAATATATCTTTGGCATATCATTTGACTCGTTTAGGCTTACGAATCTTATAACCAAAAACAGATTCAAATCATTGTAAACTATCTGATTTTTGCTCAACTGTTTTTATATTATCCGCTTTCGTATTAAACTGATTTCGGACTATCAGCTTTAAGCATATCAGATTTAAAACTTTGAAATTATCAGTTTTTTTTTTTACTGATTTATTTTTATTTTATCCTTTTTAATATTTGACGGATTTAGGACTATCAGCTTTAAGCATATCAGATTTTAAACTTTGAAATTATCAGATTTTTTTTTACTGATTAATTTTTATTTTATCCGTTTTTATATTTGACGGATTTAGGACTATCAGCTTTAAGCATATCAGATTTTAAACTTTGAAACTATCTGATTTTTGCTCAACTGATTTATTTTATCCGTTTTCGTATTTTACGAATTTAGGACTATCAGCTTTAAGCATATCAGATTTTAAACTTTGAAACTATCTGATTTTTGCTCAACTGATTTATTTTATCCGTTTTCGTATTTTACGGATTTAGGTCAGCTTTAAGCAAATCAGATTCGGTCTGTCACATCTTTGAGGTTTTATAACCCTGACTTCAATGTCGGTTCAGTATTTTGGTAATGTCTAATCTCATTTCCTTCAAATAGAAACTTGGGGCATTGACGGCAGAAAATTAACCTCATTTCCTATGACATCACGATCTGATTCACTATTATTATTTTTATTTTTTTTATTTTTTTTACATGTATCACATTTATTTTTACATTCTATGTTTCATACCTTATAGCCATTCGGTACAATACAAAATCCACCAGTATATTCCGTCATGATATTTTATCAAAATATGTTTTAGTGAATTTAGGACGTACACACTACACAGTAGCACCAAAGACCTTTAAATATATAATTGCAGGCTTTTAATCGTGCCACATTTTAACCGGAGTTTTATTTTGTGTGAAAACGCGGGTAGGAATAATATTTTATCAAAAAAAACTTAGGTAATAACATTTCGTTAATTTTGCACCACTAACCATTGCGTGTGCTTTTTCAGTTATTGTTCACCACTTAATTTACTAATTATTTTGTTTTGGTGTTCTAGGAATAGTAAAAAGATATAAAATTCCTCCAAAAACACACTACTCTTTTATCTCAAAAGATAAATACTTCCGTCCATTATCACAGTACAAATTTACCAATTTTAAAATGAATTTTGCATCACTTTTTGGCTACAAAATCTTTAAAAATACAACATTTTATTTATAGGCTATCAGGTACGTGTCACATTATTGGGTATATTGATCGAAAAACAACAAAGAAATTCTTATTATCGATCAAGTCAGGAGTGTTCGACTCGCACGTCATTATACTCAACGAATGAATTTTGTAATCGAATTTGTTTCCCATTTATGCAGGCTTCGCACTGTTTTTCACCAGGCGTTACCGAATCAATTTAACTAAGTAGTGTAATGATTTAAAAAGAAAACATTTTACCAGACAAAATCTTAATTATTTTTATCACTACTGCCCATTCGAGAAACAGATCTTTTATCACAGATTTTGTATTTTTTTTTTAAATTAAATTGTTAATTGACTTACTCAGTAGTATACAGTCTTTACTGATGTAGGTTTCAAGTTGGTCGAAGGTGACCTGGCAAGCTGCATCCTGACAGCAGGTTGTACGGTACCTAGTTCCTTGGATGCCGCCGGTGTCACTCATTACTTGAAGTGTTCCACGTTTGGTGGCTGAAACATATTAACAGTTTTAACTACTGAAATTTTACAAACATACACATCACGCCTATTTCCCGGATTTCAATTTGCTAAAATATAAATAAAAATAATTACTAAGTAGGTAGGAATTCATTTCTTAGGTTTACTTTGTAATGTTTTTATATCATTATAAGTAACTGTCTGAATAAAGTATTCTTACTGGACAATTTACTATTAACATTATAAATGGTTTATGTAAAACTGTTTAGGAATTGAAAATACTTATCTTTCCTATTAATGATGTGGTCGAAAGCTCCGGAATCCGGAATTCATTGGAAACAGTCGTCGCCTCCTCAGTCAACTCCACTGCTTGAACGATCGAGGGCACTCCGCCGATCATCCATTAGAATAACTGTTAATGGAGCAGTTAATTGGAGGATACGTATGTTTATAAAAACAACAATTTGGAACTACAGCACAATGCTTTGGTAGCATGTCTGGGCCAATAACCTGTTGGATAATTGGATAATGGCGAAAGAAAACAAATAGCTTTTAAATAAATACGTTAGAACGTATATTCAAATATTGACAAGGATGGTATAACGTCTGTCTCCTAACACAGTGTGAATCGGAAAAAGAGAATACAAGTGGGGCTGACCATTTTATTTATACTAAGGTTTAGTGTTGCCAGTAATATGAAATATTAATTTTTGCATGTTAAATTAAATATAATTCAACATGCGGGAAAAAGCTAGTATAAAATAAACATACATAAATAACTTACATAATGTAACATTCATACATACAGTATGAATATCTAAGCGAAAAAACAGCAGTATCAAGTCAAAGTGAGATGTAGTAGTATTAATTAGTATTGTTTTTTATTTTATTAGAGGTAGTACTTGAAAGAATACTTCCTAATAATGTACTAGTGGTTCATGAATTTATTCCAATAATATTTGATTATAATATAATTAGAAGGAATCGTTTGCTCTGTATTGAAAGAAACCGTACGTTATTAGTAAGTTTTGTGTGAAGTAGTATCCACAAAATATTGATTAAATTTTCAGGAATATATAAATATATCTACCTAAAAGTTTTATTTTTATTGAGTAGATCCGGAATAATTTTGTAATTTCACCCCAATTGGGGATTTTATTGCGTTTCGGTTTCTCTAATACCCGAATTGCACCGTAAACTTCGCCTTCCTGACCCATTTAGGATATCGTTGGGGAGGCTGCACGTTTCAAATTTCGATTTCAAGCCAACTATCCTGCTGTCCTTTTCTAGCGCTCCCCTGAAAAAGGGAGAGACAGGCGTCTACCTTTACGCGATAACTCTAGTAACCCCGTTAAAGTAAGTTCTCCCTCCTGAAATGTGCTTCTCACGTAGGAAATGGGCACATTGCGATGCTATGCGATGCGATAATGCTATTCGCTCTCAAATGAACAGCTGAATTATCACACCATTCCAGTTTTTTCGTTGCTATGGGTTTAGTAGGTACAACGTTGTTATTGTTCACAAATGTATGCAGGATTCAAAATAATCGGCTAAACTAATTTACGCAATAAAATAAATAAACAACGGGAGTTTGACCTGACTTTCAGGATAATTACAGGTTGTAGCATAGAATTATGCCTACTCCAGAATTAGGCTTTAAATAATCATCAAAAAAAAGCCTAAAATATTTTTCACAAGTTCTTATAAGTGAAAATAATCTGTTTAGCTTTATAAATCAATGAATCTAATATGTAACCAGCCATCCAATTAGAAATCACCTTAGTCGTATTAAAAATTACGATTATTTCAATCTTTTCGCTTATATAGCATCTCTTTACAATGTGTAACTGCGTAAAGATTTCGGTCGCGGCGCGTCTGTAAATCACTAAAGAAGCGGGGCGCATAGAAGTTCTGTTTTTGTTCGCCCGGGACGAGCGATAAGATATATTTGCAACAGCACACAAACCTATTTCGCTTATTTGCTAAATTTTCGGCTTAGTCCCGACGTCCTCCACTATTTGTCGTAAATGGTGGACATCTGGACCACTTTTTGAAGGATTTATCAGTAAAATTTCTTTACTTATAGAATATGTTTTTTACTTCAAGTTTTAATTATTAATTATGTACTTATTATTCTACATCAAATTTGAAATGTGAAGGTCTATCTCGCAATTTACAGTTTTCTTAGTTGCCAAATTTTTTAATCTACGCACAGCCAAATTTCTTGAATTGCCCAGTCTAAGTATTGTGCTAAATATTGCAGCATTGACGACTTTGACTTTGATAATGATGGTTGAGGCCGTCTAATTTTTAAAATATGGACTTTAAAGAAATGATTCAGTTACAAGTTAATTGAGCCCTGCTTTATTTATTTATTTAAACTTTATTGTACAAATACAATTGTAAAGCACAATAGGTGGACTTAATGCTAAAAGCATTATCTAACAGTCAACCTTTGGGTCAAGCAGAGAGCTTTATGTGTTTATGCTTTCGTGGAAGCTATGAAGAAAGAGGGATGTTCTAACTACATTGGTAACAGTAACTAAAATGAACAGACGTAACCAGTTCTTAAATTTCATATCGTGGAAAATTTAATAAAGTTCGATAAAGTACCGAGCATTGGCTAGATTCTTGCTCGAGTAAGTTAGACAAGTTAATATGTTTCCGAACAAAATTCAAAAAGTAGAAATTATCCCATAGTCAAAAGTGGAAATCTATATTATTGAGAAGCAATGTTACATTGTCGAACAAATGTACATATGATAAATCCACTGGTTTTGTCAGGCTTCATCCTATTTGTCCATGCATACAGAAACAAAGCAATAAGTAAAATAACAACACCAATCTATGAAGAAAAAGCTAACTTATATAATTATAAGCAATCTCTACCAGTGAGCTTTTGGGTACCTAGTGAAAAAAAAAGTTGATTTATACCTACATACTCGTAGTTGTTATTATGCTTGTTGCTAATAATATTATAAAACAGAGAGATTGTACCCTACAGTTAAATTGAAAGTTTTGAGCTACATACTAACTGACAGACGCTGGAGAAAGACTACATAGAACTTACACCTACATTGTACTGGTAAGAAAAATAAACTCCACGATTTACAACGAACATAAAATACGTACTTAGAAAGTTAGATACAAGCTACAGAAGGCTACTGACTCAAAGTACAGTCAGCCGAACAATCCTAAAAACTAACAAATGTTGTGGCAAATTACATAAAGTTCAATTATAAAGTTACAAGCTACGTATAAGGCACGTGCGCCATGTAGGGGAATTCGAGCTTCGCGACGTAACAAATTAGAAAGTTTGTGTTAGATACTAGGAGGCAAGCAAGTTGAAGGTTCACGGTAAGAGAACCAAACTGAAAATGTTTTTCCGATGTCACGGCACTTACATTAATGGGGCAATAAAGTCCAATCCTATGTGTTTGACAAAGCTGTCGATTTGTGTGTTGTCATTCGATGGTAGAAATGAAATCGTTTATTTTCAATATAGGATATAAATATCCCTTATTGACGTCAGTTAAGGTCGTAAAAGAGTTACCCAGCTGGCAAGGAATCCATAGGCTTGACCACTAAAATACAAAAATAATGTTACTAAGTAAATATATGTTATGCGAAGTTGAGAAAACCAATTTCATTTCAATTTCAGGTCGAGATAAGCTGACTAAACTGCAATAAAGTTATTAAAATGCGGTAGTCAAAACTAGTTAGGCACTTCTCCACCGGACAGGATATTTATTGCCCCAAGTTATCCGGTAATTAGGTTACCGGGGACACTGGGGGGCAATTTGTCAGAATCTCTCGACACGACTCGACTAAGTTTATTTAGTTCGCTCGAGCTTATTACTTAAGTCATTTTCGTCTGACTGTAGCTTTGGAAGTTGCAGCAAAGGGAATTCCTGGAAAGATTTCCTCAGGGTTGTCAATACATTATTAACTCCTGTGATTTTGCAACTAGTTGTAGTTTTTTCATGTTGCGTAAGTTCCTACGTCTTGTCAGAGTGTTCCGAAACATGGAACATTCCTCATCATCAGGAAATTTGGTAAAAGACTGCTAAATATTAGTTGACGAGTACTTAATTATTTGCATGCGTGTCGATTTTGAAAATCATTTGTGTAAATATTAGGATCTTCTTTTCGTAGCTCTTACATTCAGTTTATTTGGTTAATATTATTAAAATTGCCCGAAGAATTTCATTATACAAATAAATAAAGCAAATAAAACAACTTGAACGTTATAATATAAAATTAAGCAAATGTTGAATACAGTCAACAAGAAAATAGTGCTTTACATTTACATACACATGCAGGTAGAAGTGTCATCACGTGCATTTTTCCTGAGACGCTGCCGCACCGTCACGACACCGACAAACCACTACTATAAGAACTGTTTTCCGGTTTTGTCCACAGACACAAACGTTCCTATATTCTTATACATTTTAGCTTAGATGGCGGAAAAGATTTCCCCCTTTTTACAATAAATGCGACCTGTAGACGAAAACAGACAGACAGATGGACAAAAGAATTTTCGGCCAGTTGAAACTGAGACGCTTCGCTCGCTCGGTCTAAAATCAAAATTAAGTAAATACTATTTTTTTTTATTACTTTTTCAATCACATTACAACAGCTATTACGAAACTGAACTTCGCAAGGTTTTTGACAAAGAATTTTCGGCCAGTTGAAACTGAGACGCTTCGCTCGCTCGGTCAAAAATCAAAATTAAGTAAATACTATTCTTTTGAATTACTTTTTCAATCACATTACAACAGCTATTACGAAACTGAACTTCGCAAGGAAAAACCTTGCGAAAATTCTTTTGTCCATCTGTATGTCTGTTCTCGTCTACAGGTCGCATTTATTATTCGATTGTCATGAAATTTTGTGAGTAGGTTCGGTAATTTTATAGAATTTCTTTGACGAGCTAGTTTTCCGAAATTTATAAAAATGGCCGAAATATGGGGATTCAAATCTTAAAAAATATCATATTTCAGCTATTTAAAAAAAATATAAATATCATTAGACTTTTTTGTTATTCTTATTAAGACACCATTTTTCTGTCTCAACAATTTTTTTATACGATAAACTTGAACGTGTTTATAGTCAGCAACTCGCCCAAAAGCTGTCTAAAAATCGATTTTCTGTATATTTTGTATTAGTGCATTTAGTATGATGTCGTAAATACAAATCTATAGGATGACAAGTATGAAAAGTGGATAGTAACTGTAAAATTAATATTGTAAACATACTATGTGTAAATATCGGTTATTCTGTGGTTGTAAGGGCTCGCGAGGTTTACTGTTCTCCTGTGAGATTCTGTAATCACTAGTGATATAATTATTTAGTTATACAACTACTTTTTTTAATAGCCTGCAGATTTTGCATTCCACTACTGGGTAAATAACAATAAAAAATCCATTGTTATTAACCAATCTGATTTCTGCGCACTTATGGGATAATCGTTTCTGTTACAGACTTTCGTCATATTGAAAAAGTCTCGATGTTTATACTTTAAACATTTATTTACTTTTACCCCTTCAATAGCATTAGAAATAATGGTTCCATTAGAGGCTATATCGTCTAGCAAGTCCCATGTGGCTGTTGCGTCAAGTTTGTAATTAGATAACAATCGACCGTGTTCGTGTTCGAATCCACTAATGATCATAGCCAGTCTGTATTGTACCTTATCTATTACTCTATCGGAATATCCGTTAGCCATCGGACGATATTCAAACAAACGCTATAATTCTATGTTATTACTGAAAGATTTACAGTGTAGTTTAACAATGCGATTATATAATGACAAGTCCAAGACGAACTAAAAAGAGTGGTGATACTCAGTGTGCTATCCAAAACTTAGATTGGGACTCGCCATCTGCAGCTACCGGGACTGTCAAAAGGAGAAGATCATGCCCAGAAAACTGTTCGAAACATACAGCTCAAACGCATGAAGCAATATTTGAGATCCAAACACCTTCTGACTCCGGCAGTGGAACCTCAAGAAGTATTGATGACACTGACAGATCTGATTCCCTGTTAGAAGTAGAAGAAAGGATATCATGCATTTTAAATGAGAGCCGATCATCTAAAAGTAACTCAGAATCTAGTGACGTTGAAATAATTATTGATAATATATTATTAGGCAAAACTTTAGATGGAGATCTGTTCACAGCCGCCAAAAATGACACGATTCTATGCGATCGTAGCAAAACTTTTGTCAAATCTCAAGAACCTGCATTTGTTAACCAGAAATGTGATGCTGATACTAATGAACAGGCAAATGATAAAAAGAGTAAGGAAAGGAAGCTTAAGACTCCAATTCCTATAAAAAAGATAAACAACAACTCATCAGAACACGTTAAGGTTACTACAAAAATTTGCAAAGGTACCCAAAGAAATTACGAAAAGGCTAGTGTTCTACCTGTTTATAAAAGTACTCTTCAAAGTTCGTCAATAGATTTAAATATAAATAATCACAAGAAAAAAGTTGCTTCAAAATTAAAATTACCGTTTTCGCCAGTTAAAGCAATGGATAAACCTAAAATGCCTTTCTTCCAAAATAAGAACAGTGGGCTTGAAACAAAACAATCGAAATTATTGTCATCGCCTGTACGACGTACTATATCCAATGAATATGTGCGGCTAAAATTTTCAAATGATACCGTTGTGAGGCGTACCATTGATGGTAAATCAGTTCCAAAGATAACCCCTAAAATACAGTCTATTATACCAGAAAGTCCTGTCGATACTGAAGATCCCTTTCTTAATTTAAGTCCTAATAAAAAGTACACTGTGACTGTGAACAATAAAGTGAGATGTGACAAAGATAATTATGTGATATTCGATCCTGATACTGGTTTTAAGCCAGATGAAACTTCATCTCTCACGGGAAATCCCAAACAATCTAAAATACCATTGAAATCCCCTAATAGTGAGAAATCACGAATTCCACTTAGGTCTCCCGTTGGTGAAAATTCCGGTGTCGCTCGTAAATCAGCGAATGTTAGTGATACGGATAGTGGCATATTGTCTCCGAACTCTCCGTTAGATTCGAGTGAAAAGAAAAGCGCGTATTATGTGAATGCTGCGGCGTTCAGTGATGCTGCCAGGAAATGTGCTGCGGATCGAGATATCACTATTTTGGATCCTGGACTAGCAAAGAAAGCTGTAGATCAAATAAAGGTCAGTGCAAATATTTTATTTTCTTACTTATGATATTAATTTTAACTTACTAATTTAGTTTAAGCTTGGAAATGCCAATGTACTTAAAGCGTGAGTTTTATCAGAAATATCTTTTCCGGTGATATTTACTTTCTGGTAATCGGAAATTACACATCTATCTTTATCAGCTCATTTGTATTTCAGGATATTTTTTTTTATTAATCCAAAACCATTGTCAAACGTCCGAAAACAAGGTGAAAAATGTGAAAAGTGTTCGGATATTTTCCTAGTGTCAAAGATTGTAGAAATAATTTAACTTTCGCTCGTACAGCCATTTTTCATGGCAACAGTTTACTGCAGCACGCCGGGGCTGTCGAACGTCAAGAGTTTTTGTTAATTTTTTTTTGAACAGAACGGTTACACTACTTTTGAACAGAATTTTCGGGAAAATATGCTTGTTTGTCTTAGCCATACTTAGTGTGAAATGAATGAAAAAAATAGACTAGATTTTCACAAACCACACAAAATCACAAAAAATGATATCATGAAAATCTGGAAATACACAAGACAAGCATCAGCACAGATTACATACGGAAGAATATTTTTGATTTAATTTAGATATGTAATATTGTTAGTAAACAATACTACCTACGCCATCTAGCGGCAAATAGCAAAAAAGGTTGGTTTTTAATTTTGTCTACTTAAATTTTAACCTATTACTAAATTATGTCGGTATTTCATGAGCTCAATCGCAAATGTATTTTATAAAAAATATTGATTTTGAAGTTTTGAAATTTGGTTTTAATTCATGGTTTTACAGTCATGCTTTTTCTTTTTAATACCTAGTTTCGCCACTGCGCAATAGATGGCGCTGAGCGCAGAACAACTTTTATTAATAAACGACTAGGCGTCCACAGTCAACATCCCCTTCTCGTTCATTTGTTTAGCGCTTCCCGTGATATATCTCTCCACACTGGCGTTATTATTCGGAAGCAATCGTGCAGTTAATTTCCAAATGGGCCCATTTAGCGAAAATAACGAACTGTGTGGCGGGCGTACGTTGGAGTCCACTTTTGTAATCACCATAGGCATGTGTGCTGGATAATTATGGCGATACAAATTGTCTGGTTGTCCGATCGCTATTGTTTGTGTTTGATGACGTGTGGTGATAGTCCAATCCTATCATTCGTGAATCTTTTTTTATGTTGGGGACTTTTGTATCTAGCTAATAATACCGTCTGGATTTCTTTTTTGTGATGTGACAACTCGATTATTGTACCACTGAATGCTATATTATGTACTCATCTCAGCGCCTTCCCGGTTGAGTCCTTGGCTGTTTGCCTTGGAGCCCAGGGTACGTATGCGTACTGAGTACATAGGTATAATAATATAATAATTTATTGTCATAAATAAATATAACCAATATTAACCTATATACATAGGGCGCACTGTAAGTTTCCGGAACTGGCCACTTACATAAACAATATTTAAAAAATTATTGCAACATTTGAAAATAGAACTCTTTGGCTGTAGAATGCAGTTTGTTTCATCTGACTGTCTTTTGTTTTTACCTTGTGGCGCCATTTAAAAAATTGTGTGTCTGCATCAACATGGATTTAACTCGGGAAAATTTTCGTAGTATGATTTTCTACGATTTTAAGTGTAATTTGACAGCTCAACAGAGCATCGCTCGGCTTGAAACAGCTTTTGGCAATGAAGCACCATGCAAGACAACTGTTTATAGCTGGTTTGCAGAATTCAAGCGTGGTCGTATCAATCTCAGTGACGAATCTCGCGATGGTCGGCCGTCCACCGCTGTGACCAACAAAAACATCAATGCTGTGCGCCGTATGATTGAAACAGACAGGCATGTGACCTACCATGAAATTCGCGCATCCTTAGAAATAGGCATGAGTCAAATACAATTAATCCTACACAAACATTTGGGTGTGAGAAAGCTGTGCTCGCGGTGGATCCCACACAACTTGACCGAAGCTCAAAAAACGGACCGCGTCACTTGGTGCAGTGCCATGCTTACCAGATTCAACGAAGGTGCGTCAAATTTGGTGTGGGACATAGTAACAGGTGACGAAACATGGATTTATTGCAACGATCCCAAAACAAAGCAGCAATCGAGCGTATGGGTCTTTCAAGATGAGCCGAAACCAACCAAAGTGGCGCGCGTGAAAAGTGCATCTAAGCGGATGATTGCTTCTTTTTTTAATAAAACTGGACACGTGGCTACTGTTGCTTTAGAGAATCGTCGTACAGTGAATAGTGACTGGAACACGACCATTTGTTTGCCGGAAGTTATTGACGAACTCCGTAAAAATAACCGTAAACGCCGTATCATCCTGCACCACGACAATGCTAGTTCTCACACGGCCAGACAGACAAACGACTTTTTGAAGGCGAAAAATGTAGAACTCATGAGTCATCCTGCATACAGTCCCGACCTGGCACCTTGTGACTTTTTTCTGTTTCCAAAAATTAAGAACCAATCACGCGGTCAACGATTTTCATCACCAGAAGAGGCTGTCGAGGAGTATGAAAAACACGTTTCAGAGGTCACCACAGAGGAGTGGCACAAAAATTTTCAAAACTGGTTTCATCGAATGAAAAAGTGCATAGACGCCAAGGGAGATTATTTTGAAAAACAATAAATTAATTTTGTACCTTTAATAGTATTTTTTCATATTCATTCCGGAAACTTATAGTGCGCCCCACGTATATATACCGATATATATATATATACAATATACATACATACATATATACAATATACATACATACATACATACATAACATACTGTGACCAAATCGCCAAAGATGTCAGGAGTACCCGTAATCGACGAGCGTGTATGACGAGAGTGATGAGCGTAGAAGAAGCGAGGGAAGTCTGTAAGGATCGTAGCAATGGAAATCCGTAGTCTCTGCCTACCCCTGCGGGAAAAAGGCGTGATGGTATGTATGTATGTATATATATATGTATATATATATATATATATATATATATATATATAAGTACCTACATGTTCACACCAACCTGACCATTTGATGTAGGTAAGTCCGGAGTTGGACAGGTAAATATGTATAAACAGGTAAGCTCAGAAGCACAGGCTGGCGTAAACAGGTAAGTCCGGAGTTGGACAGGTAAGTATGTATAAACAGGTAAGCTCAAAGGCACAGGCTGGTGTGAACAGGTAAGTCCGGATTTGGACAGGTAAGTATGTATAAACAGGTAAGCTCAAAGGCACAAGCTGGTGTGAACAGGTAAGTTCGGAGTTGGAAAGGTAAGTATGTATAAACAGGTAAGCTCAGAGGCACAGGCTGGTGTGGACAGGTAAGTCCGGAGTTGGACAGGTAAGTATGTATAAACAGGTAAGCTCAGAGGCACAGGCTGGTGTGAACAGGTAAGTTCGGAGTTGGAAAGGTAAGTATGTATAAACAGGTAAGCTCAGAGGCACAGGCTAGTGTGAACAGGTAAGTCCGGAGTTGGACAGGTAAGTATGTATAAACAGGTAAGCTCAGAGGCACAGGCTAGTGTGAACAGGTAAGTCCGGAGTTGGACAGGTAAGTATGTATAAACAGGTAAGCTCAGAGGCACAGGCTGGTGTGGACAGGTAAGTCCGGAGTTGGACAGGTAAGTATGTATAAACAGGTAAGCTCAGAGGCACAGGCTAGTGTGAACAGGTAAGTCCGGAGTTGGACAGGTAAGTATGTATAAACAGGTAAGCTCAAAGGCACAAGCTGGTGTGAACAGGTAAGTTCGGAGTTGGAAAGGTAAGTATGTATAAACAGGTAAGCTCAGAGGCACAGGCTGGTGTGGACAGGTAAGTCCGGAGTTGGACAGGTAAGTATGTATAAACAGGTAAGCTCAGAGGCACAGGCTAGTGTGAACAGGTAAGTCCGGAGTTGGACAGGTAAGTATGTATAAACAGGTAAGCTTAAAGGCACAAGCTGGTGTGAACAGGTAAGTTCGGAGTTGGAAAGGTAAGTATGTATAAACAGGTAAGCTCAGAGGCACAGGCTAGTGTGAACAGGTAAGTCCGGAGTTGGACAGGTAAGTATGTATAAACAGGTAAGCTCAAAGGCACAAGCTGGTGTGAACAGGTAAGTTCGGAGTTGGAAAGGTAAGTATGTATAAACAGGTAAGCTCAGAGGCACAGGCTGGTGTGGACAGGTAAGTCCGGAGTTGGACAGGTAAGTATGTATAAACAGGTAAGCTCAAAGGCACAAGCTGGTGTGAACAGGTAAGTTCGGAGTTGGAAAGGTAAGTATGTATAAACAGGTAAGCTCAGAGGCACAGGCTGGTGTGGACAGGTAAGTCCGGAGTTGGACAGGTAAGTATGTATAAACAGGTAAGCTCAGAGGCACAGGCTAGTGTGAACAGGTAAGTCCGGAGTTGGACAGGTAAGTATGTATAAACAGGTAAGCTCAAAGGCACAAGCTGGTGTGAACAGGTAAGTTCGGAGTTGGAAAGGTAAGTATGTATAAACAGGTAAGCTCAGAGGCACAGGCTGGTGTGGACAGGTAAGTCCGGAGTTGGACAGGTAAGTATGTATAAACAGGTAAGCTCAAAGGCACAAGCTGGTGTGAACAGGTAAGTTCGGAGTTGGAAAGGTAAGTATGTATAAACAGGTAAGCTCAGAGGCACAGGCTGGTGTGGACAGGTAAGTCCGGAGTTGGACAGGTAAGTATGTATAAACAGGTAAGCTCAGAGGCACAGGCTAGTGTGAACAGGTAAGTCCGGAGTTGGACAGGTAAGTATGTATAAACAGGTAAGCTCAAAGGCACAAGCTGGTGTGAACAGGTAAGTTCGGAGTTGGAAAGGTAAGTATGTATAAACAGGTAAGCTCAGAGGCACAGGCTGGTGTGGACAGGTAAGTCCGGAGTTGGACAGGTAAGTATGTATAAACAGGTAAGCTCAAAGGCACAAGCTGGTGTGAACAGGTAAGTTCGGAGTTGGAAAGGTAAGTATGTATAAACAGGTAAGCTCAGAGGCACAGGCTGGTGTGGACAGGTAAGTCCGGAGTTGGACAGGTAAGTATGTATAAACAGGTAAGCTCAGAGGCACAGGCTGGTGTTGGTTGGTTGGACGCGATTTATATATATATATATATATATATATATATATATATATATGATATACTTATACTTAATATTATAAATGTGAAAGACTGTCTGTCTGTCCGTCGGCTTTCACAGCTAAACCTCTGGACCGACTTGATAAAATTTGGTATGAAAATAATTGAAGACCCGACTACTTTTTGGCGCGGGAAACAGCTGCAAAGTAAAGAAAAAAACAAAAGCAATAAAAGTTATTTTAGAAATTAAAGTCACATCTATTGGTAAAGTACTAATCTAAATCAAGACACTTTAAAGTAATCGATATCAAACAAAATAATAGACTTAATAGATAAATTTATGTTAAAACCTTATCATTAATATTCAAGGCATGACAACATTCCGAAATCAGGCATCTGATTCTCACAGCTTACAAAATATGACATGTACGGAATTCACACTTGTGCAAAGTGTAACATTACTGTTTTTACCCGACTGCGCCAGGAGGGTTATATTTTTCAAGAGTATGTATGTATATACAGTACAGCACGGATGATCTCTATTGGGAATGCAAAGTATTGCGAGTACGGCAACTTTTTATTTTGAGAAGCGTGATAGCCACTCATAGAACTGTTCTAGCCTCAGACTACTATGAAAACCTTGTGAAGCGAAGAGTGCCAAAAATTAACGTCCCCTTTCGCTCAACGTCTCCCACCATTTATACCACTTCACATTTATAAACAAAGCATGTCATGGCATCCCCAGTCTAAAAAAGCTATCAACATTTATGGTCAAGCACACTGTTGAGTCTTGGTTAGTAACGCTAGACTACACAGAAACGGAAGAAATCTTACAAACACGTGTTTGAATACATCAAAATCCAATCACACAATACACACACACAACACTGTTGCACACTTACACAAACAAGTACAATAATAATGACAGATTTTGATGTTTAGTTCTTATATTCATATTTAAGCAGGATAATGAGGAACTCCTGGACTTCTGCGATACAAGCTTTGTTTAGTGCAGAGTCCAAAGTCCAATCTAAATGTACTAATCAAACTTACAAAACCTACTGTAATGCTTGTTTAGATCTTGGTTTATTGTTAAATAAAGTTTTTTTTATATGTTACCGGAAATGTATGAAATCTAGGAATTATATACAAATCCTGATAATGTATACAATTCCGAAGCTATTTAGGAATGTATAAAATATTGTTTCAAAGTTGTACCTTCGTTCCTGTACCAAAAGAGTTTTCTTGCAAGACAAAAGGACCTTCCGACAAATGCCAATTCATAATTTATTGATATCACATTCCACTAGCGCACACACTGAAAACTTGCAGATTGCAATGTTAACCGACGATAATGGGCGAAAAAGAAAGGCTGCAAAAGAGTTTTCAAGGCTTGTACTTTCCCCACAGTTTGTTTTGGGAAACTAAAATTGTACCTACTGAAGATCAACTTCGATTGTCGTCATTATCATGATTTATTTTACTAAAATCGGAAAAAGTAACGATCCGCAGTTTAATATTGCTAGTTTTGAATTTTTGAAGTTTTCCTGTCACTTTGAAACCATAGACAAAGTGTGAAATTGACAACTGGAGCTGCAGCTTCAGGTTGCAGGTGTTAAGATAGTGAAGGATTTAATGGATCCTATTAATATCATGATGTTCATTAATTGATAATATCATAAAATGTTGTGAGTTCATTGATCTGGTCAGATCACATCATGATATGGTCAATTTTGCTCTGGCCATGTCTTGAAATGCGACCATTACATGATCTAACCCACCACGTTATGAAATCACTAATTTTTTGATTTGGCCACGACAAAATATAAATTTAATTTCAGGAAAATAATGCCTAATTTCAACTGTAAAAAGGACTTGTACTTCAAGTGCTTTGAATTGTGTATTGGTATTGTGTGTTTGTATGGGTTGTTACGTGAAAAAGTATGAAAATTTTTATGAAATATGTTATAAAATTAATATATATATTCATAGAATCCTTTATTTACTTCATAAAGATATTTTTGAATATTTAGCAATAAAAACATGAGAGAACATGGTGTTACATTAAAATTGATATTTTTTATTTTTCCGCTTATTTGAGCGAGCCAAAAACATTTGAAAAACCATACTTTTTTTACATAATCTTGACGTTTGGATCATCGATCAAACAAAACTTTTTTTTTCGCCATACTTCGTGACACCCTACTCTGCAGCCTTAACGGCTTGATGGATTTTAGGTTAAGAGGTGTCGTAAAATTTATATTTACTGTGAGAGTGATACCTGGGTATATCAAAATAATAATAAAAAAAAAACAATATGGCGTATTTTTTGTGGAAAACCCCCAAAAATACGCCATTTAGTTTTTTTATTTATCAATTTTTTTATTATTTCCAAATTACACAGAAACGCAGTCGGTTTTTTTGGTTTTTTAAATTACCTTTATTATATAGCATGCCCATGACACCGTACTCAGTACACACGATTCCACATGTGCATCTCTACCATCGTAGAAGTTATGTTTCTTGGAAAATGCTTATTGAGTTGGTAGAAGGATTTTATACTAGCCCATAACCCGTAGAATATGCTAGTAGAGAATCTTTAGATATTTCATACCTGGGTCAGATGATCCAGGCTGGCAACTCCAGCTTCGAGGACGAGGTCTTTCGTAGAATCCGACTCGGATGGGCGGCGTTCGGGAAGCTACGTAGCGTCTTCTCGTCTAAAATACCTCAGTCCCTTAAAACTAAGGTCTTCGACCAGTGTGTGTTACCAGTCACCAGTTATATATGGGTCCGAAACGTGGTCTTTGACTATGGGCTTCATAAGAAAGCTCAAGGTCTTCCAGAGAGCTATGGAGAGGGCGATGCTTTGTGTTTTCCTACGAGATCGAATCAGAAATGAAGAGATACGTAGGAGAACAAAAGTTACCGACATAGCCCAGCGGATTAGTTCTTTGAAGTGGCAGTGGGCGGGGCACATAGCGCGGAGAACCGATGGCCGATGGGGCAGAAAGGTTCTCGAATGGCGACCGCGTACTGGTAAACGTAGCGTTAGACATCCACCGACCAGATGGTTAGATGACCTGAAAAAGGTCGCAGGCAAACGCTGGATGCAGACTGCTGCCAACCGATCATTTTGAAAATCATTGGGAGAGGCCTATGTCCAGCAGTGGACTGACTGCGGCTGAAATGATGATGATGATGATGAGATATTTTATAAACTCACTAGTTATTATTCATTTTTCAATTACACATAATAAAGACACAGGAAACATTAAACAATAAATTTAGTACAAGGATATTATTTATTTCAAAAAAGTTTTTGTTGTTGTGTTTTTGTAAGGTTTTTCTTTTTTGGTGCAATACAGAAAATTTGTATTGTATAAAAGCAGCTTTAGTATTAGCACATTCCACGCAATGCAACTTAAAAAATACCAACATGAGAATATTAATAAAACAAGGCTAATTATCTTTTCCTTCTTTCTTTAATACGTACAAACACAAGTAATACATTTGTACTTAACATAATTTGGTGTAGGTCGCTTGCATCGGATGCGATTTGCCTAGCGATGACACATTAACTTACAAATGAGACTTCGAATGCATCAACTATATTGATTCGACAATCGCCTGCATTTCTACATAGAAATGATATTCATTAGCTTCATTACACTTACCTACTTTGATTAATAAAGAATTATGATGATTCCTCGTCTGATGGCCGATTTTTTTAGATTGAGGATATTTTTGAAGCGACTTTATAAATAAGACCTCTGAGAATAAATCGTTATTGTGTTTTGTAACATCCTTGTGACATACAGACATTTATTTAATTTCATTACAATAATGTAATGTGACTTAAAGCCAAAGCCTTCTTCTACCAGTCAACCAGGAGGTAATGCGGAGAGAATAATATTTTTACAATAAGACGGATAGTCTGTAAATAAGCATACCATATTTGCGGGGTATAAGTTACTCTCGAGATAATAAAACCCAAAATTTATAGGTATTTAATAATTAATACACAGTTAACCTGCATCATATTTACGAAACCCCCTTACGTAACAAATCGTTTGATGTTTCGTTAAAAATTTAAGTTTGTGTATCAAAGAGGAGCGTGCCAAAAGCTTGCCAAAAGTTGTGACAGCCGGCGATACGTCACATGTAACCTAATGTATGTGGCGACGAGGCCGAAGCTTTGCCAAAATCCTGTAAGCTTGGGTTAATCCATGGTATTTATATCACATTTATTATTTTTTTGGTGAGTATGATATACTTTATGAATCATATATCATGGTAGGAGGAAGATGTCTTAGGGTTGCGCCTGTGATGTGTATATTTTAAATACTTTTACTTGAAATTCAAGAGAAAATAGGTTTAAAAAATAATTTAGTACAGTTTAGTAAAACAGGTTAGGTTTAAGTTAAGAGAAAGGGATCCCTTAAGTAACAAATAATATGATACCTAGGGAACAGCAAACCAGTCGTTCTGAGACCTAACCCAAGTTTATTAACATTTTTTTAATAAATCTCAAACGATTGTGTTTTGTTATAATTAAAAGAAACATTGTTTGTGGAAAAAATCTATACCAACATTTAAGCAACTTACATGCTGGCTCTTGATAAAAGGATAAGAAAAACAGCTTTTGCGAACCGCTCATCTAATGAGTGCAACAAGAGGGTGAGTCAACACGTGAAGCCTTCGAGCGCTCTCGACGTAAACGAGTACCTCACACTTTCAAGCCTCAAAATGTTCACCACTTAATTTCAAGCTTCAAAATGTTCACCACTTAATTTACTCTGCGGTTTAAGGAAGTTTGTCCAGGTTTTTGAGTGTTAAAAGTTATGTTTGCTGTTGTTCACCTAATACGTGTTGAAAAATAAAATTAGCTCTTAGCATAAAATAAAGTAAGTTTAATTTTATGGTAGTTTTGTTAAATAAATGTATTAAGTTCTGGAGTGCTATTTTCGAAAGTGTGACTCATTCAAAGTCGGCGAGTCGAATGTTTTTTGTCCGACATATGACTCATACATTTTAAAGATAGGGCTCTTAAATAAATAAAGTTACGTCGTAAAAAGGTCGAAATAATTAAGAATTTAAAATGAATATGGTACTCGAATATAGATACTAAAGTATGCATTAAATGGCTGGTGACTTGCCCATGCAGTTACATTGGATTGGTATCAACAATAGAGTGAGACCTAGATGAAGAGATAGGTAGGTACGACAAATTAATTATTTCAGCCATATTGGTCAACTAGCTGTTTCCTGTGGCTCCGCCTGCGCCAAGAAATATATTATATGTGTGTTTCATACAAATCTTTGAGGGTTGATTTCAATAAAAATGATGCCTATGTTTGCAATATAAATGAGCCAATGTTTGACCCCGGGTCTTCAACTATATACATTACCGGATTTCATCAAAATCGGTTCAGCAGTTTAGCCTTGAGAGCGTAATAGACATACTTTCTTATTACGGAAATAGTACGAATATGGAAATTATTCCGTAAAAAAACGAAGCTCTATCACGTAAAAATAGTTGAATGCTATTTTTAAGCAGTTTGCTGTTGCCGTATACAGCACAATTTACAAGGTTTTTAAGTGTATTTCATAAATCAAATAAGTGGCTGGTCAATTTTGAAGAGTCGCTGGGGTGTGGAACACGTAGTAACAGCGGAGCCCGAGTGAAATCAAAGAGGGCCCGCGGGCGGATTGCTAGGCGGCTCACGCCCGCGCGGGGACCATAACCTAATTACCGCATTGGAAATACTAGACCTGACGAAGATAGGAGAGGTCCATTTAAAAAAATATATAAGTTTAGAAGTACGGGATTTTTTTTTGTTTTATTAGCTAGCTGTCAGTATGCTCGAATAAAACTCGCGAAATTTAAAAAGTCCTAAATCCTTTTGAAACTTTCCTATTCTCGACGAAATTTTTCATAAAAATCTTCTATATAAGAAAACAATATGTGTGAAATCACATTTTAAAGGAAAATGGAGACTCATTTATTCTCCATATAAATTGTTATCTTCTAATGCTTGTGACGACATAATGGTAATATCAACGAGCACTGCACGACGCTGTGATCGATCGACCAACACGATATCAGGCTTATTAGCTACAATAGTCCTATCCGTGATGATAGGTCGATCCCAGTAAAGCAAAGCACGACCATTTTCGAGAACTGGCGCTGGTGAGTACTGGTAGTACGGCACTTCAGATTCAATAAGACCGTATTGAAAAGCAAGTTGCTGGTGGATGATCCTGGCTACTTGGTTATGTCTGTGCAAGTACTCGTTGTTAGCTAGATAAGAACACCCAGAAATAACATGTCGGAGAGACTTTCAACTTTCGTGGAATGTACAGTCTCATTACAGATAAACGTGGGTGAAGCATGCGATGAAATGTGAGCTGCTGACGGACTCTTCTATCCAAGGCGTCCAGTTCAGTCTGGGTCCATCTCAGTATGCCGAAGGAGTACATTAGTAGAGGCATCACCCACCCATTGAAGGCACGTGTCTTGTTGCCACCAGACAAAAGACTATTAAGGACTTTTGACAGGCGACAAAAAAATCGTTCCTTCAATGTTTTTTTAACGTCATCTACTGATATACCTAAGGCTTCGGACATACCGAGATATTTATAGGTATCTACTTCGGAGAGAGATCTGAGGGTCATTACTTCAGAAAGTTGTAAATTTGGAGAATTTACAACCTTCCCTCGCTTTACATGCATGACCGCGCATTTATCCACACCAAATTCTATTTTGTTAGCATTGCTAAAAACCTCTGTAGTTTTTAACAACGACATCAAGTTTTGAGAATTTGGTGCAAATAGCTTAAGATCATCCATGTAGAGCAGGTGAGAAATGACCACACCCTCCCTACGAAATCGGTACCCCAGTCCTGAATCCGTCAGCAATGTACTGAGGGGATTCAGGGCCAGACAAAACCACAAAGGGCTTAAACTGTCACCCTGGAAGATGCCACGCTCAATCCTGATCAAGTCTAGCGAGATTCCGGAATCGGCCCTACCACTTGGTTGACAAAGAACCGTGGTCCACTGTCTCATACATGCACTCAAGAAAGATCTCAAAGTTGTATCAATCTTATACAACTCTAAAATCCTCCTAAGCCGTGAATGAGGCACTGAATCATAGGCCTTTTTATAGTCAATCCAAGCAGTAGAGAGGGTCCCCTTACCTCGTCTGACTTATTTATTATTATTACAGAACATGTAGATCTATACGAAAACCTATTAGTAGTTAAGAAACTTTCAATCATAATAAAAAAGCAATTAATTAAGTAGAGTCGCCTCTACAGTATTACAACATCTGTGGCTCCGGTGTTTACTTCCGGTGAAATCCAGGACCCCAAAAGAGACTATTTCTCGATTGAGTGAGGGTGCATCTCTGTGCTGTAAATATGTGCTTGCATGTCTCGTAAGCAAGCACATAGAGGGAAAGCTCCTAACGAACTTGATTTCAGCGTAAATCAACGTTGGATGCGGATGTGTTTGCTTTAGAACCAGAGAATATTGATTTTGGTTTTTGATTGTTATTATATTGGTAACGAAATTAATTCGGTAATACAATTTAGGAATTTAGGCTTATTTTTTTTAAATTTATTAAATTTTCCAAGTCAATATTTTATGTTTATTTTTCATTTATACGTAGCCACACATAAATAGTTTATCCATAGTAGGTAGGTGTCTTATATTGTTTAAACTTTTAGCCGAAGTATTTTGCAGATGCACTATAAGTTTATCTATTATACAAAATATATACTTATCGAAATAATTTTCTTATTTTTTATTAAACCGCAACTCTCTTTCTCTTTGACTCTACATTTCATTTTAACAATACATCATTATTTTCCACTACATCTCTTCAGCGACAAAACATTTCTCCCCTTATGAATGTGTTAGACAATTTATACCCACATGTCACAAATATGTGTATTACGGTTGTTCAGTAAGAAATATGACTAACACAGATCCCCACTTTGGGCCAGTAAAAATAATACAGAGTCTATTTGCCACCGAACGGGAAGCATCGACTGAACTGTGCACCGGAAATTAAAACAATAAAGGAACAAAAATTCAGTTTATGCCTATCTCCAAAAATACAATAGAATATTTAAAACTTGAATAATTCAGATTATATTCTCTTTTATATTAAATGCATTCGAGCAATCGATTTATAAAACAATTGAAACGATTAAAAAAACGATTTTTATCTGACTGCAACGATTTAAAAAAATCAATCTACGTCTTTACATTTAAATTCAATTTGAATGTTCTTAATATTTACAGTTGATATAATCATCCATACAAATATTGTAAGTGCGAAAGTCTGCCTTTCTGTTACGCTTTCACGGACAACCCGCTGAACGGATTTTTGATGAAATTTGGTATGAATATAGTTCAAGATACAGGGTCAAACATAGGCAACATTTTGACGCAGGTGGTACTGCGGGAAGCGGCTAGTTAATTATAAGTAATCAATTATCCATCAATAAGGTCAGTTCGGGCTATACAAAACCCTTTCTCGAAACTCGACGTGTAAGCGATCTTTCTCTCTGTACGAGTAACATTCTGCGCCATAATCTTAAAACTTTAATCACTCAATGAGATCGTAAATATTACATCGTCCTGGATATATCTTGAAGTCTTGACTTTAATATAAATGTATCGTATTTTAATATTATTATTATTGATTTTTAATAGGTAGTTTTTACATAGGTACAACACAATCTATAAATATAAAATTCAAAGTCTTGACTGACTGATCTATATATCAACTAACAGCCCAAACCGCTGGGTTGCTTCATTCCAAAATTGCCACGTGGGTTGCTTTGGTGAAAGGATTTTTCAAAATTCATTTACCTGCCTGAATTTAGTACAATCAGCTCCTACTGAGATGCTACGGTACTGCCTATATATACATAAAATTCAAAGCCCTGACTGACAAACCTATATATCAACGCACAGCCTAAACATCTGGGACTTTTGGTTCCAAAATTGGCACATGGTTCCTTTTATGGACTAGGGGTGCACTAAGGAAGGATTTTTCAAAATTCATCCCCTAAGGGGGTTAAACGGGGGTCTAAACGTTGTATGGAGAAACGAGATTAGTTACACCGATTTTGTTAAAACTTCTCAATAGCAGTGATCATGATAAATGAGGAAATACCTGTTTTAGGATTTTCTGAAAATCAACCCCTAAGAGGGGGAACCGGGTGACTATGTGTTAAAGTCGACACAAATATCGTTTTCATGGTTATTCAGGTCGTTGACTACGTAAAATCCATTATACAGTCCCACGCGCCCGATTAAAAATACCATCAACTCCTACTGGAGTGCGACGATACTGCCTATTCTATTTATATATTAGATTCTAAATTCACACCTTAAGGGGGTTAAACAGGGGTGGAAACTTTGTATGCAGAAACGAGATTAGTTAGACCAATTTCTTTGAAACTGAGTATTGATCATGATAAATAATGTTTCAGGATTCATCAAATCCTAAAAAAAGGGACGCGTGTCTATGTCTTAAAATAAACACTGATATAATTTTAATGGTTGTTCAGTCGCTATTGAAAAGGCCCCGGCCTCGTGTCTTATTCAAAAAAACCATCAACTCGTACTTGGCTGCCTAAACTTAAATTTTTTTATGAAGAAAAATATGTTATTTTTTATTAGGCCACGCGGGCATAGCCGCGGGCAGAAGCTACTTTGTTATAAAACATAAATTTACAGGATTAAGCGCCTAAAATACCTCCATATTTCCGAATCCTGTAATTTTATGTTTTACATATGCAGTGCGTTAGTTTAAAAGTTAAATCTGTTATAGCAAAAACGTAAAATAGGAAAACCATACGTCAGCACAATAGCTCTGTGGTATAGGTACAGAAATAATAGTATGAACGACTATAATAACAAACGTTAAACAATCGCTAATAATCATTTTATTAATATTATATTCGTATGCTGAGCTTACAAAAAGTACGTAATCCAATATTTTTTCTGACCAAAATATCTTCGAAATCAAGCAATGTTATGGCGATAAATCTTCATCTTTTCCAAGACCAATAAAGCATGTTTATGGGCCCTCTCCCTAGTCTCTGCAAATACGCAAAACAAACCCAAATGCATAATTAACTATCTCCTTCCCTGAAAGTGCTAAATTTGATTCCTATAAAAGGCCGAGTATCTGTACTCTATATAGAATTTATTGTTGAATTGTAGCCCACAAATTATGGCCAAATTATACAATAAATTACCTAACTATATAAAGAATGAAAAAAGTACAATACGTTTAATAAAAAATTAAAAGAATTCCTAATAAATAAGACTTTCTATTCAGTAGATCTAATTATTTATTTACATTACGCTTACATTTACAATAATAATTACATTAGATGTCAGAGTGTGTTGTATACTGTACATGTGCCAGGGTGTTGCGAAATTACAGTTTTTTGTTACAACATAAAACTTAAAGTACATTGCATAAGTATGTCATTTTCAAATAAATAATGAAATCCATCACCAAAAATAATAACTTCCATCACCAAAAATAATAACTTCCATCATCAAAATAATTTCTAAGATCTAAGCATTCAATAAGTAATAACACTTATTTACTAAATGCTGTTTCAACATATTCTTAAAGGTGTTATCACTTTCTACTACTGCAATGTTCTTTGGTATTTTATTATAAATTTTAAAACATGCAGTATGGACCATTTCCGAACATCTTTATATTAGAATTTGGTAACACCAACCTATGTTTATGCCTAGTATTTCTGTTATGTGTGTCCTTAACTCGTGTAAATAACTGGCTGTGCTTTCGTACAAATATAGCTACTTCTACAATTTAAATACATGCTAGTGTTTGTATGTTTTTAGCAGTAAAGTGAGGTCTGCAACTATCTAATATAACTAATATTTAGAAGATAAAAATTCATGAACAAATTCATGTTTAGCTCTAGTTTTGTTCAACCAATTTATTTTTAAAACATAGTAAAATTTTGAGAAATAAAATAAGTGTGATTATGTTACTAATAAAGGTACAAAAATTTTGCATTATATAATTTGCATTTCTATTGTATAATATACGTATAATTTGCATTTCTATTTGCAATATATTGTATACTAGCTGTTTCCCGCAGCTCCGCCTGCGTCAAAAAGTAGTCTATGTTTGAAGACCCGCTCAACTATATTCATACCAAATTTCATCAAAATCTGTTCAGCGGTTTGGCCGTGACAGCGTAACAGACAGACAGACAGATTTTCGCATTTATAATATTAGTATGGATTTTGCATTCCTATTTGCAATACCTGTAAAAGGTTACTAAGTTGTAAGCACTTATAATTACTTAAGATCACTCTGTAACACTTAGTATGCCAATAAATAAAATTGAAATTGAAATTTACTTTAGTCATACAAAGCAATGTTTTATTGCTTAAACCTTTAAAATAGACTATGAAAAAACTTAATTAAAGATTATAATATTTTTTTTTTAAATTTAACAGACTTTCAAAAAGATCTTATGTAAACTTCATTGTTAGGAAATTTAACTTCGGCTAATCTTATCTTTCTCTAATGACCGGGAATAGTCTTAACAATATGCCATTAACAAGATAACTTTTCAAATTAGATTAAACATGATGCTATTTGGGCCTACTTTGCAGCTACCTGAGATATACAAAAAAATCTTTGGTAGTCCTTTCAGAGAAACAAATCTCTTGAGGCATGCTAAGAAGGCCTCCGTTGTAAACTCGCTAATCAGTTTTATAGGTATGACCCTTGTGGGACAAAATACAAATAATGCAACAAATCCTTTGTGAATAATAATTTGCTTAATCTGGATAGATACTTTAACATTGAAATGTCCACAATAATCTACACCAACTATATTAAAAGTTCTCATATCTATCTACCATTTGAGGTAGAGAGCCTTTATAGCTATATTGTCAGTTTCATTTTCTTATTTTGTTACTGTATTAGCATAGTATGGTCCCAGCCCAACTATGTTTTAGAAACTTAAAACATAAATCTGGCAATTTATTTTGTATTTTTATGGGCTGGTAACTCTGAGGTTGCTGACTCTTTCCGCTGTTCTTTTGTTCTGTATGGACGTGCACTAGTTAAATACAGTTCACTAAATTACACCAACTGTTTTTATTCAACAGACAACATTTCCGCTGGTATGGATTTGTCCATATTCTAGGAGTAGTTTTTCTATTTTAAAGGTCCGATAAGTGCGCAATTAATCGTCCTGATTACTGGAGCTAAGTTTAACTATTAACTGCTCATACAATGGGCAGTAACGTCTGTATCCTGTAGGAATATGGCGGTCGGAGGGATTAGACATCGTAAATTATCTCCTTTCGGCCGTGAACACAAAACTATATAAGTACAGAAATACCTCATCCTATAAAAAATGTACTTTTTGTTTTAAGTAGGCTCATGTCAGACTGGGCAAGTAGCCTAAAGCCTGTCAGTCATCATCATAATCATCAATCCTAGCCCTTTCTCATTTCAATTGGGGTGTTCTTCTTGTGCTAATCTTTCCTATTATGCACCTTTTATACCTGAAGTCTGTCAGTCATTTAGATTTTAACTTTTATGAAAATAACCAACCTATCTAGATCAATGGAAATTTCGTGGTTTCGTATCCATACGTGTACATAATTCAAAGCACCAAAGGTGAGACACATTGTTGATTACTCAAGTGGTCAAAATCTGCTTACTTTTTGTTTTGGTCTGTATAATACGATTGTTTTACATAATTTCACATAGAATTTGTCTGTTTGTACGTTACACAGACACACAGTTAGACACACAGAGTTAAGCCTACTTCTGTGCACTCTATAATTTTAATTAACAATAACCACCATTTCTGTTGTTAAGTTACAATTTTCTTTTCATGTGGTTCTTTAACTATTTGAATGAAAAGATGCAGAAATATCTACAAAAGAAATGGGTATTACTTGGCTTTAATACAAAAATCAGGCCTGTTTTTAAATTTGTGGTTATAAAGAAGTTTTCCAAAAATATTTTGTCACTAGATGTACACAAAGTAACTTTTGTATTAAATTAGTACACGTCAATTATTACTTTCTTTCTCAGTCTATAGAAAGAGATTATTTTGGAAACCAACGCCGTTGTAGCGATGGAAAAATGCTGTGTATCTTTTGTTTTTGTAAATAATAATGGACATTGCTAGCAGTAAGGACAATTAGTTGTTCAGATCGGTATTACGGCTCGACGTTCGCCTCTTCACTAATTAGCAACTGTTTCGAGGTTATAATCTTGGCTTATTTCCTATTTCCATCAATGGAAATATTGATAATGTAATGAAGCAAAAACGAAAAGTAACACAAGGGAAGGGAGAGAGAAAAGAGGAGAAGCAAGTACGTGTCGTGTACGCTATTATTGCTGACTGTATAAATATACGAGAATCACGAGTTATTATTATTTAGACATTACGTATAAAAAAAAATATTATAAATTTTTATTCATCTATAGGACTTACATTTCCGATTCTATTTAACTTAATTTTGTTTCTAAAGTCTCTTGACATGACTTTTGTAATAAAACGAAATTGAAAAAAAATACACATTGGCAAAATATCCATTCCAACTCATTACTACCGACATTCTGTCACTCTCAACTTATCAATGCATCATATTTATCTGGCGTAAGATTTCATATAAATTGTCGTAGAATTTATCTGGAACCCCTAGTTGATGGATGACAGGGGGCGATAATTAGTATGATCGTGCTATTCTGGGTACGGCGCGGCGGCGGGCGGCCCTTCCAGTGCGGCTAAAAATGGCCTAATCAGTCAAAAGTTGGTGCCGAAGGAAATCACAGACGTCGGATGTTGTTAGTGATTAACTAAGAGGGTTTTAGGGCATGGATCGCTAATATGATGAAGACTTCTGGGCGAATCAAATTACTTAGGGCATCTTGCTTTTTGATAAACTTTCGAGTTTGCTCTTACTGTGCTTTGATGGAACTCATTCATTTAATGGCTTTTCTGTCGGTAAAAGTAGTGGGCTCTTATTTCATATAAAAGACATAAATGGTAGTTTTTTGTTTCTTCAGTAGTTGCTAAAGAGCAGTATTATTGTATAGTACCTAGCCTCTGTGTTCTTCATTGAATACCGTGACGTTATGGATTACTATATTGTTCTCTGCGGTAGCCCGAAAGTTTAAATAATATTTCTATGTCTTTGTCTAATAAAATAATTTATTATGTTCTTCAATAACTTTGATAGAAATAAATACAGATTACATTCATTGGAGCGTAACAATTCAATCTACCTTTTTCTCGGCGCACCGAGCATCGGAGCAAGCAAAATCGCATCCAATAATAGGGAGGTGAAAGGAACAATATCTCAGTGAAATCTGCCGGAAACTCACCTGCAGCTGATACAATCCTTTTAACTTTAGTCTTTACGAGCAGAACCCCTCTGTGGAGACGGCTTTGCGTAAATGCATTCTTGTCATTTACGTACGGTTTTATGCTTTTAAATTTTTAAATTTTAATACTGCCTGTAACTCGACGTTTGCTTTTGTTCATTTTAGTTGATAATTACGTCGTGAAATATAATTTTCATGTTTTCTTGACTTACTTAGTTGTCCCGCTGGGGCCTTGAAATATTGACCAGTAAGGATAAAGATTTTTTCCTTAATGTGTCCTCTTCATATTCTATGCATTTGAATGCCGAAAAGCATTCTATAGCCACAGAACTTAACAAACAGGGTCCATAGCCATCCAACATACATGTATCGGGCACGTATGCTAGACATACCAAAAATGTAATAAAATGAATCGTTGTTAATATTTATGATTATACGAGTATTTGACCACTATTTAGTTTATTTATTTACATTTGAAACATACATTTATACATTAAGTTCTATAGATAGAATTGTAAGATAGATTTATTATTATTATTGTTGTCCCGAATGCGAATCAAATAAAAAACTTCTTTGCCTCTAAAACCACATAAATATTAAATCACTTGCATATGTGTACCTATAAGTACCCAGAAAAGACATTGGCAATCCGCTCAGGCGCACTTTGAGTAACTCAATCTTACGTTCAAAGGGACAGTCACCTCAAATAGATGGGCCGTCGTACTTTAGATCCGAATACGTGAATCTTCTCGTGAGTTATCCAATTCGTTGCTGCGTAGCTATATTGGTAAACAGAAGCGACAATCGACATTTATGTCCTACAATGGTAGGGATGGAAATGAATTTTTATGCAGAAAATATTTTATCACTGAATTAAGTTTAATATTAGGATTCCTTAGTGGCACAAAGATTTTTTACCACTAAGACTAGTTTCAAAGAACAAACATCATAAGATTGATATATTTTGATTGTATTGCAGATGTCTTTAACCTACATAATTTTTTCTAACATCTTGTGAGTTTGAGATTGATTAATCAGAGTAAAAATTAAACGTACACTTCTATATACTGCAGTAAGTCAATGTTCATGAGAGATGAAGCAAATCGTGAGGTGTTTCTATACTGAAGTCTAAATGTGAATGTGATCGTCTAGACGACTAATGAGACGCAAGCAAAATTAAAACAGTATCATTTGAAACTTGCATGAGGCTAATACAATTTCATCAACTTTGAATACGTAGGAATTGTATAATCAGATTTTGCATATTCATTTGTTAAGTTTAAACTTATAATTTTATAGGAGAATTGATTGAAAACTACTTGATAAAAAAAATTAATTTGTTTGTGACGAAAACTGTTTTTACTTACCAACTCTTTTAGGTTAGCAAATAAAAAGCTTCACGACTATAAAGCTTGTATATTGAAAATTGCAGGACTGTTTTAAAGAAGCTTCATAACTCCATATAAATACGACAAAACCACTTGCATATCTACCTAACAAGAATAAACAATAACCATCCACTAAGAGAGAGGCAGTTGGCATATCCAGCCACTCTATGAGTTATCCTTGCATCTGCATCCCCGCGGGAGTTGGTAGGGCGGCATCGATCCGCCCCAGTCGTGTGCCGGTCGTACCGTCGGTAGGACGAACCGTGAGTCGCCCGTGAAAGCCTTCGCGTTTAGGCGGGAAAGCGACTACGAAGTTTTTTCACGCTACGAACTTGATAGTAGCCTTGTGGTATCATTTGTAGACCTTATTTTTCGAGTTGTACTGTGTTGAACTTGATTTGGACGAAACATATTGTAAAATAATTACTGAGTCATTCTACCTAAGTAAAAAAAAAAATTAAAAAAATATTTTATTTTTTTATTAAGTAGTACAGTATCCACGGACAATCTACGGATTTTTGCGGCTGGGTACTGTAGTACCCAGGGACAATGGAGCAGATAAGTGATTGCTATGTAAACATTGAACGGTCTTCGTAGTACAAATATATGTGACTGGCTATGTGGACAACTTTAAATTTTGTATAGATTATTTATTGAACACAGTGGTTTCTTCAGTGATTTTTCAGTACATTTTAAAGGGAACACTGCCGTTTGTTGTCAACATATTCGAATGCAGATTGGAGTGATAATTCAAAGAAGTAGACACATGGAATATTTTTGATATAAACAACTGATTTTGGTTCGAAAGATAAAAATCTTTGGCGAAATATACTTCAAGAGCACCGTTATGTATCTTGTAACAACGTAATGTTGTTTAAAACTTTATTCGTGCGTAAAAACGCGATGTTATAGCTAGATATTATAACGCTGTTATTTGACAACAATACGACAATTAGAAATTTGTACCAGAGGGAGTTTAATAAATTGCAGTACAATATATTTTGCTCCCCCACGGTGGACTAAGTTGGCAACTTTCATTTATCACAAAATTTGCGAAGTTTATTAACCAAGAGAAACGCGAAACTTGCTTACTTCAGCGCTAATGATAACGAGGGGGAGCTGTTGATAACAATACGATAATAAGAGATATGAACTTCGGTAGACTAATTACTACACGTAGGTATATGGAGAGATTGCCTTTTGAAGAAAATCTGTTAACCGTAGATCTTTTCTTCGTTTGTTTCCTCTAATATCTTTCGGGTATACGAAAATGTTACAGTTACAAAAATAATTTCGTTATATTGAATTTTATACACAAAGTACAACATAATCAAGACCGCCTTCTTTTTTGAAAGGTGGTTAAAATAATAAACAGTATTATACCCCATCATAAAATGAGTACCTATCAAAATTAAGCTTCCTATGATATAGCTTCAGAAGATTATTTCAAGAGCCCAGTTTTTGCAGTTCGGCTTTGTAAAATGTCTGAAATGTAAATCTGCGTGTCAGGCTCGGTTCTCCATCAGGAACATGTCAGAGGCGATTAGCGCCCCCTCCCCGCCTCTCTTTCCTGCACCCGCCCTTATATTCTGTATGTAATGTAGTCGCCTTAATCCTCGCTTTAACACGCAACGCCCGCACCAAAAAATCATTTGATTATTAATTTATTATTAACTTTGATTGTTATAATAGAATAAGTTGTTGTTCTAATTTATTTCTGAATTCGTCTGGTTGATAGGTTAGTGTTGTTTGAAATTGGCTTTGCCCTGCGGTGTAATTTGCCCGTGATGTATTTTTTTCCTGCAATTTCTCAATGAAAAGATTGTTCTGGTATTTTGAAATTTTATAGCAAACTACTAAGCTTTATTATAGTAACTGTTTCCTGCAGCTCTGCCTGCGTCATAAAGTAGCCTATGCTTGACCCCGAATCTTCAACTATATTCACAGCAAAATTCATCAAAACCTGTTAAGCGGTTTGACCGTGAAAGCGTTAGAGGCAGACAGACATATAGACATACAAATTATAAGTTCTATCTGTTTTCCGCAGCTCCGCCTGCATTAAAAAGTAGCCTATGATTGACCCCGGGTCTTGAACAATATTCATACCAAATTTCATCAAAATCTGTTCAGCGGTTTGGCTGTGAAAGAGTAAAAGACAGACAGACGGACAGACAGACTTTCACATTTATAATATTAGTATTGATATTAATGATTGTTCGAAATATAACAGTTAGCAACAACTGTTGCTAGCAACAAGAAAAGATGCTGCTAATTGCTTTGTAAGTTGCCCTTCTTACGCGTAAATCAGCCTTAGTAATTCATGTAACTCCTCGCACATTTTTCTCCTCATCAAATTAGCACAGAAGAGACCAATGACCCATGAACAAAACAAAAGTTGCATGGACCCCTTTGAACTAAAGAAAATTCAGTAGAGTTGCCATAGCGACTGAAGGCTCGCGGGGCAAGCCGGTGAATCACTAGGGAAAACAAACTCCAACCAAATTCCTGACTCCAAAGGTAGAGGACGTAACCCCGTATTTTATTAGTTTCAGTTCAGTTCATTGCCTTTTTTCTTTTGAAACCGTTTCTCCGTATGATTTGCTTGTAGTGAATGAAAACGATTTAAATAATATTTTACCACATTTCCCGATCATGATTAAATTTAAATTTTCTACTTTCTAAAAGTATATATTTATTTAATTAATCTTACTTTGTAAAACACAATGACGACCTTAAGTACTTCTGCAAAATTTTATAAATAGCATATGACGGATGTTTACATTACGTTTCCCAATTACTAATTTTCATGGAATCTTCGACTTTCATGGAATGTCGACTTCGTGGAAAATCACGTGATAATGTTATAACCATGCTAGAAATTATTGCGATTCAATTAATTCACTCTACGTAAAAGGACCTAAAATATTGATATATATATTTGGGATATTGAGCTTACTAGACTAGATACTCTACGGACGACTAGACTAGAGTTCCACTCTATATATATAATGTCTGCGTGGAACATCCACCTGTGTATTTAAATATATTAAAAGCCCTTCTTTTACGACTGTGGCTCATGAAACAGAGCCATCAGAATACAAAGATAGCTCTATATAAACAAGGATGCGGATGCGACACCATCGGAGCCGGACATAGAGCGGCTGCGAGCACTTTCAAGCGGCTCATTAAGCCGAATATCTCGATTCTAACTAATCCCTTTACCTATAGCTGTACAGCTTAAATATATATATTATCCTATAGATAATATGTATGTGCATACATATATGCTTGTCTGCGAGAGAATGCTTTTAACAATTGTCCGCAATTGTCTAAATATTTTTTACTAGCTATTCCCACAGCCCCGCTTGCATCAAAAAATAGCCTAGTTTGACCCCGGGGTCTTCAACTATATTCATACCAAATTTCATCAAAATCCGTTTAGCGGTTTGGCAGTGAAAGCGTAACAGACAGACAGACTTTCACATTTATAATATTAGTAGGGATTTGTGGTACAAAAAATATTTATAAATAAATAATGTATTACCGTATTCAATACTCGTAACGACTGATATCAGACGGAAATGTATTTCAATTACATACCATTTACCAGTTCGAACAAAAGTATGTATAAATGTACACATAACATTAACTTTCGAACAGAGTTCTTGCAATTATAATTGTTTTGGTAATAAAAACATAAATCAGTACTTTATAGGTATTCAGTATTCAGTAATTCAGGATTTTATAGGTAGTATTAATTTAATCAGAATTTGCGATTAAATAAGACTCCATCTAAGATACGTTGCTTCCAATTGAATACTTTTTTTTATAAGACTTCCGCTTTTTAAAAAGGGGTGTCGAATTTAATTTCTAGTCAATTTATTATTTTGACGCGATGTGTATCGATACAAAGGATGAGAAAATTGAATTGCGATTTCCGCATCTGGAATTTCAATTTAAAACGTTTTTTGCTTAATGTTTTTATTTTCTCTGAGTCAAGAGATTCGAGAGTTTCTGGTCCTTTACACTTTATATTGGTTTAGGTATATTATTGAAACTTATTTTTTCATATCGTTAGTAACGTGTACCATAAAAATATGTTGTTTATTATCGATCAAAAAATTACTTACCAATCCAAAAAAAGAATCCAAAAAATAAATTTAAGCTGTCTTTTTCTTTGTCTGAGCGTGTTTTCCAGTTCTGCCCTTAGTGTACGCCTAGGACTTTGGTGTTAACGTTATTGCAATGGAGTGATAGGCGTCCGTGCCGTCACTTATTTAGGTTAAATTAACTTACCAACTTATAATGATTTCTTATGTTTTCAAGATTGGCGACCATGAACGCTGTAAAGTATTTGAAACGTTAGGTGTAAATAAATAGTAATAAACGCGATAAAAACCGTATTAAAATAGCTTATTAACGATTATAATTATATTCAATCGATCCGATAATGAGATGATTCCGTCCCGGCTGCCATTTAGTAGTCGTTAAAGGAACCATGTCAGAGGCCCAGAGGCGATTCCAAACAACCTGATACCAGGGTGTACATGGTCGATAGACAATGTAACCTATACGAAATGATGATGATGATTACATATTTTGTTTAACATTCGCTTTCATGGAAAATTCGGAATGTATGTATTTATTGATATAAGTCACAAGGGTACATAATATCAGGTTATGAACTAATAAGTCTCTAAAGCTACAATTTTCAAAGCAACATGTAATTTCACACGTAAGTGATTGCGAGGTGCAAGAAATAACAATGATCAGGCAATTCACACGTCCATAGACAACACGCGTTACCCCTTACTTTGTGCAATAATGACATAATTGCAGCTGCCCTATGCCTACCGGTCAGCAAAGGGCCCTATTTGCATTTTGATCACGTGTTGATTTGAAGTAATGCGACGCGCATAACATTACCGTAGTTAGATCCTTGCACATACATATTCATGTGTGCACTTGATACGTTCATTATTATAGTCATTCAGTCTGCTGATTTGGTAAATAAATATTTCCTCTATGTAATTTTTTGGGGATTATGATTATTTCGTTCATATGCACAAATCTAATTAGAATTAAACTAAAATTCTATTAAGTAACCTGTATACGTAACAGCCAATTAATTGCGTGTGCTTCTAGCAGTATTTTATGGGTATTGGGATGTAACCGGAAAAACGCTCACGTGGCAATAAGACGAGGACGTAACCCTGTTTTAACAAAGCCAAAAGCTTGCTGGAAAAAACCTATGAAAAAAATGTAAAGATGAATATGCTCCGATGAGCTCATATTGAGATCATAATCAAATTATCGAATCTTTTCAAAGTAAAAGAACAAAATTTTTAAACTATTGTAGTTAAAAAAAGAATACAATACATCATCGAATATTTTAAAGGATTAAAAAATTAGGGCGACTAGTTGTCGTAATTATCATGAGAAATGTTTAATTATGCCAGGCGGCTATAAATCAAGAAAGGATGTTACAGTCTCGGTTACTTATGATAACTGACGTCCCTACGGTTTACAACTTCATTTAGTTATTTACCAACCTACTTAATTAAGGTGTCAGGTTGTTTAGGTCAATATATCTTTATACCATGGTAAGTGGGTAAGTATTTATTAAACTATTTAGGTAGATATATCATAAATTCAGGAAACAAGCTCCGGGACCCCAATTTTATGCGAACAACAAATGTATACATTTACCTTATCTATTACTTAGGGTATGTTTCTAGTTTAAATCACGTTCAGTTCAGCAATAGAGGAATTAAAAGGAGACACATGAATCCGAGATGCATATTTTTGTAAATAAAATAATATGTTGTATCCTGTTCGATTTACTGTGTACATAAAAATTAAAAATGGTTAAATTAAATAAAAAATGGTTCCAAATAATTATTTTTAAACAAAATAATTTATTTTTAAATTAAACATAAGCTGCTTAAAGAAAATGTTTACTTATTGTGATGTTATTGTTTATTGATGATAAAGATTATAAAACAGGTATTTCAGAGAAACGACAGGAAGAAAGTGTAATATATCCACGAGTCACATAATTATAACCCGGAGACAGGTTCGCAGCATGTAGATCCCAGCGGACCCTGTATCGGGTCCCCAACTTAATTTGACCCCGACTTATTCACCAACTTAATTATAGTAAACGTGGGCCAAGTTTCACTTTTGTCACGGCATTATATAATATAAGCTCACTAAAATTTGCTTAAAGATTCTCATGAAGATCGTAGAAGTCTTTGCTTATGTAGACAAAAGTCACTGTCAAAACTAATCAAATATTTTCTACGAACAAGCCAATTAAATCACTCCCAATAGTCCAAGAAGCAGTGCCTTACCAATCACAGTTCAACGAACTATTTAACCGTACGCTTGGTAGATGTCAACAAAATAAATAGGAATAATGGAGCGGCCGCCTCTACAGGCGCCTCAAAAATAGACGCACCCCATATGCCAGCGCGAACTTGACAATATACCCACATGTTTATTTTTAACACTATCTTATTGTATTCGGAAATACACAGGAAATACGAAACACTCTTTGATGAGAGACAGAGGTGGAGAAATTCTAGTAATGTCGGTTTGTGGTAGTCATTCTTTATTTAAAACTTAAATTTCTATGAAAATGTTTTCAGTGTGCTTAGAACTATTCCTTCTTTGATCGCGAAATTTTCTTTAGAAGGAAAATACACATTTTTTTAAAACATCTAAAAGCTACAAGCAATGCAGACTACGTTATCGCATATTTACGTATTTAGATCATTATTTTGTAAAATAATGTTTTCGAAAGAAATTAGAAGCTTTAAGTCAAATACTACGGAACTCCATGTGTCATCTTGAATTCGTCATGTCATCGAAATGTAATAATTCCCCGCACCCTTGGGGAACCAATTGGTCGGGGAAAGCTAGGAAAGGGCGACGTTTCTTAAAGAAAAAGTTTTTCTTACATGGAGTAAGAGAATGGTGAATATGGCTTCATTGCCTAAAAATAGCACATCTTACAAAATAATTTTAGTTCTCTTTGTCTTTTTATTTATATCCCCAAGAATAAATTTTTCAATTCATGTAGTTTATCATGTTACTGTGTTTTTGTACGAAGTAAATTTAGCTAGTTAATTGGACCTTGCTACTACGAGGTTTTCTATTCCATAATACCCACTACTACCCTACCCACTACTAATACATAGTAACCCCGGTAGAAATACTTACTATGTCGAACTGATAGAACTACTTCCTAACTGTTACTTTGTCTCTAACGTGAGACAAACAGAGCAATGCTCAAACATGTCCAAATAGACGCGCCTTTAGTAATAAAGTCTCTTTAATTTGACATCTAATTTAGGATTGTTTTAACTTAGTTGGTGCGATGTTATTTATTTAAAACTTACAAAAGCAACGGTCTGAGCCCATTAGTGGGCCATTAGAGGCTTCGAAAAAATATAAAACTCATCCAATGCTTAGCAAATCTTTGTAGCGACAATAACAGGGGTCATGCGAGGTCCGGCTTATAGGCGATTGACCGCCTGTGTCGATACAGATAATCGCAGTCACGATTCGGACCACTACATAGACATGGTACAGGTTAAATTTTCGCGTATCGTCATATCATAACGGTGAACTTTATAAACAAGATTATAAGTAATCGCTGTGTAGTCCTCTGTGACTTATTTTGTAGAGCTTGCAACTACTTAAAATTGATCAACACAAAATAAGTGAACTGTCTATTGTTCATGATACTGCTTTAGCCTCAATATGTAATCTTTTTCGGTATAATATATAGTATAGTATATAATATATAGTACCTAAACAAAAAGCCAATTTTATCAGTACCCAGTTAAAGGACTGTACCTTTTCTCTACCACAAGATTTAACTAACACATACGCTAGCGACGGCGTTAAGATTTAATATACCTATAATTTCTTAGTTACCTTATTATCCGCGTAATTGTGTATGTATGTTTTGACCTATCATGTCTATTACAGTACAAAATCCGGAAAATCTGTAATTAGATTTCACTTGTTTGTTCGTACAACCAAAGAAAGCGTTTAATTAGTTAGTAAAGCGCATATACGAGTATCTAAAATACTTGAAGCAAATGTTACAATTTCTAGTTACAAAGTCAAACATGCTCTTTCTATGCGTGATCACAAACAGAGAGGGTTACGTGTTTTACTTTCCCAATTGGGTTATTTCGCTTCCTTTGTCTAGCAAATAATGCAATGTTAAATTTAACAGGTAATAAGTCATTGCCGTAAGTCAAAATATTTTTTGTTACTGAATAGGGTGTAAATAAAAATACTTCAAACAACACATGAATATACTTTTATTTGACAAAAGTAAAATATTTCTTTCTCAATGGTTTTTGATCATACTCGTATTTTTATTAATTGTGAATTTATATCATTTAATGTAAATCAATTAACCAGTTACAATAATTAAGTAGATATTTATTATTACTACTACTATGTTTATACGTTGACAATAAAATGAAGGAACTTTTAGTGAAAAAGTAACAAAATAATCTATTACAAAATATTAATTTAATCCATGAAAACAATAAAAAGTTTTCTTTGCATAATAAATAGGTTTAACTATTAAACTGAAAACTAGCAGCGGTTGCTCCCGTGTTTTCAACGCTGAATTCAAATCGTGAAGTTTCTACCCAAGACAAATTAAACAAAATTATAATCACGACGGATTCACATATTTTGGACTTTGAAAGTGTTGTAATAAAGGCGTTAGCAGGTGCATTTGATTTGTGTACGCATAAGGTTAGGGCGGCCGTGTTTGCCCACGCAGCGATCGATCGCAGCAGAGGCTTTTGCGTGAAAATTGCAACCCGTCGAGCTTCAGGGATAATACCATTACGGGAAAGGAGACGAGGGACGACACGACCACGGCATTTTTCTTTATTGTTGTGAAATATTTATTCCATTTTCTTAAATCAATTTAAAACTGAGACTAAGACCGTGACATTCGTTTTTTTTTAAGTTAATGCAATAGTATAAAACTTAAGGCACATTTTAATTGAAATTCTTAATGAAATTAATATATTTTATTTAGTGCTTACTGCTGAAAAATTCCTTTTTCAATAAGAGGAACAGAAAAATTGTTTATTTATTATAAGTAATAACAAGACATTCTTAAAATTAATCATACAATTTAAATAGCAAGCAATAATATACGGTGTAATATTGTGCGGCGTAATAAGTTTGGTTGTGTATAACATACATATAAATATACCTTAATATTAACATACATATGTACTACCTAATAATGATGAATAAATTGCAAATGTGCATGAACTCTCTCGAAGGAGAATTCAGTGGAGATTTTAAAATGGCTGCAGTATGAATAATCATTGTGAAATTTCACGACGGAAATAAAACCATAATATGAAAAGTCTAGTTCTAGTTTATATACAGGGCAGTTCTAGTTACCCGCATATTATATCCGTCGAGGGTTTGCTAAAAATCAGTTCTGCTCTGTTTATTTTAGTTCAAGGTTCGGACGCTTATTTATTTTTATTTTATAAAAAACACGCCAAAGATTTTTATCTTTAACCTATGATACATTATTCCCTAATTACATAGTAATGAAAAAAATCACTTAAGTAGGGTATAAATGGCAAGAAAATACATGGAGCGCCGGTTCTCAAAATCACATAGAACAACAATACCTAACAGTTTCAAAGTGCCTGAACCATACGAATTTTACAATAAGGCAACGCCTTTTGTACAACGAACATTGCTATTTGTTGCTGACGAAAATTCGGGACCGAAACCTAGTAGTTCTACGGAAAATGAGGCAAAGGAAGCGCCTGTCGAGGAGGTGGCTTCGGGTTCGAAAAACGAGCAAGAAAAATCGCCTAAGAAGAGCTCATTTTTCTTCTCCCCGTCGAAAAGTTGCAAGATGCACGGTCGGAGTTTTTTTCGGCTTCCGACTAGCCCCAAGAAGTCGAAAACGGAGGCGGGCGATAGTAATGGGAAGGCAGGGGCGGCAAATGCGGCGGGGGGCGCGGGGCTCATCAGTTACGCACCTGGATGGTCCCTGAAGGGCGAGCATCTCATGAAATGGCAGGAGTCGGGGAAGACCACTATAGAGGTAAGATTTTTCAAGTGCTTTTTAGTAAACTTCAAACGAAGGGTGTATTCTTAGTGAATTCGGATTAAAGATACCGTATTTATTGTTGCTTAATTTCAATTATTTTGAATTTATTTTAAATCAAATCGTTATTGGTCGTATACCAGAATGAAAATTTTGGTGGTTTAACAACAAAAACAGAATAGGTATCAATATTTTACGAATCATAAGAATCCAACATTTTGCAAATTCAACATTGTGGTCCAGAAAGATAATTTCCCTTATTTCACTATGTCATAAACTTTAGCAAGACAAAAAACATTCAAAGTTATCATAAATCGCCGTGTTTACCTTTCGTCCTTACAAAAATCTCCAAGAAAAAGTTGTACTTTTCTTTAAAAGTTTAAAATGAAGCACTTGTAAATATTGAAAACAGAAATGGAGCATGCAAATCTCCGAGCGCAGTAAACAGGGTGGCTGTTTCAGGGGTAAGGGATGGTTTTGAGACGAAAATGAAAATTTCAATCTAAACGCACCCTCAGGTGACGCCGCTTAGCAAAGGACGCTATTGTGGCGAAGAAAACTCCTTGAAATTCAATTTAAAATAGACAATTGCTAAATTCACGCTCGCTGAGCTTTCTTATATTATTAAATTGCCTGTTTTTAAATAAGTATTTCAAATGGTAGTCTCACTCAAAAAGTGTAAGAGCTGTTGTAAATCTCCATACAAGAATGTATTACAGCCATATTTTTATAGCTTCCCTAACTCCCTTTTCTTCTTTTGTTCATCAAACAGAAAAGTGGAGAACCACAAAGATCGAAAACGTTGTAATATTATCTATTTAAGGCAAATGTGATCGTTTGGGGTTGCAATTTAAAAAGACATTTTCAAAAACATTAACCAATTGATTGATATTGTCAAAAATGTTTACCATTTATACTTTTACCGTATACACACTTGTTTTGAACGATTTCAACCTAAACTAATATCTACCATGAAATTCTTAGAACAACATGAATTGAAGTTATACTTGGAATGTTCGTCAAGCATTAAGCCAACGACAATATTAGAAAAATTCTTGGCATAGTATATTTGACATATTCAAAAACAATTATGCATGGTAAATGCTACAATACTCAAAACATGCCACGGAAACAAAAATATGTCACTGCATTTACATATGCTATGTAAAATTTTGAATGTATTAAGCCACAGATTACAGAAATAAAACCTTTCCCAGTTATTTCATTCTCAACTCTGCTCTCAAGTAGTTCGTTATTGCCAACCAATTAAATACAACGGGAATTTTATTTTTTCTCTTTGAAAATGCAAAGATCGAGTAAGAGTTTTTTGAATTTTCAATTTCGAATTGCTTTACTGTACAGACATGGTTGCATTGAATCATGAAAGGAAGATATTTTAAGGGTTAAATGAATATTTTCCAGTAATTGATTTTTATAATTGGATTGATTACACATCAAGAGCGGTAATATCAATTGAATTACGCATACAAAGCCGCACAGTGTTTTTGACAAATGATACCTCAGCACAGTCACGAAAACATTAATAAAGTGGTGGCACACACAATAACCTAAATTTTCTCTCTCATAACCCCCTATTCCTTTGTCCCGGTATGTCCCGGGAGTTGTGAATATGTATGAGAAATCGAACGTAGACCGGTGATGCGTTCCTGATTGTTATAGGGTTAATTTAGGATCATAATGAGTGGGGTTGATGTTATTTTGTTGCGTTTGTCAAATCACTGAGAAATGACTGATAACGTTTCTTGTACTTTTCAGAAATTATCGTGATGTTTTTTTTTCATTTCTTAAAAGTCCATCGTAGACGAGCGTTTCTACTTGTAACACTATCAATAAAATCTTACATTTTGGAAATAATAAAACAGACAGTAAGTTTAGGTTAATAAGTTTTTTACGAGTACCTATGTTTACTTGATGTAGCTGTAAAATATTTTAAGCTTTTTGGCAGCTTAAACACCCTGTATATATTGTTACTCGAGCAGAAATCACTTACAATAATATCTCGCCAGAACGATTTTGTCACCCCATTCCCTTTATTCCTTTATTACTGAGTTTATTTACCTCGAAATAGGCAAGAAATAATAGTGTTTACACATGGAGTTATCATTTTCCCCAATAGATTATTGTTTTTCTAAAGTGCATCACAAATGCACCCTCATGGAAAATATATGGTGGTTACTTTATTTATGTGTGCGAATTCGTCCGTAGTGATGGATGACTAACATTGAAATCTTATTGAGATTTATTTTGTTTGGTTAGAAAAAAGTAGTTGATGTAATCAAGCTTAAACATTATTGTAAGGGTCGGTCCGTATTAACACAGAACTAAAGCGATGCGCACCCAAGGAGTATCGAAACCAATAAACGTTCCTTTGCGAAAACAACTTTTATGTTAAGTATGGAACTAGAGCTCCACTTTTTTTAATTTTTTTTTTTAAACTTTATTGTATCACATGTAAAAAAAAAATACTTTGACAATTGGCCGATTTAATGTTAAAAGTTTTGTGCGGCGTGAATTAACTCTAAAACTTAATGAAAAAAGGAAACACTTACCTACTGCTAAATAGCCATTGAAAAAATATCCATTTTTTGCATACATTATTGTGAAGCTCTCGGACTTCCTTTAAATTGGTATAGTACTATTTAATTATGATTTCTGTGACTTGGCTTCGCTTACCAATGTAAAATATTCTAGGGTACTTTCATTTCAAACCTGTGAAAAGTAACTGGCTTGAAATGAAACAAAAGAAGCGCGACCGAAACCGCATCAACTATAGTGTTCGATCTTTTTATCAAATGGTCCATACAAACGCCAGCCAAATTCCCGGAGGACTTCAATGGAGGGGTCGTTAATCACTATTGACAGCATCATTCGCAATACAAGTTCACTGAATATTGCAGAGGACTTATTAGCGGCTAATTATACAAAGGAAGTAGGGGAGCCAAGGGGAGCCCTCGTTGAAGACGTTGCGAATACTCCTGGACTTCTTGTTGTAGAAATACCTATTTAAAAATGATGCTTTTTAAGGAATCTGCATGATATTTATCATTAATTTTAGTGTGTTACTAAACGGTGGACATGACTAAAGTTGAATTTAGTTGGAAAAATCAATGAAAAGAAGAGATGCTTTTTATAATTGCAGTCTCAAAAAATTGGAATGAAGATTAGTTGGGAAGGTTTTTTTTATCTTGTTATACTGATTTCGTTGTTGCTTTTAATACAATTGGTATTTGTTAAGTAATGTCTTGTCATTATATAGAAAATACGTTGGTCCTAAGTTTGTTTTTTAATGCCGGAAATCGATCTAAACTTGTTCCTCATTTCCATTCATACTTTACATTTTATAACCATCCTTCACCACATTTTCATTTTAAAATCATTTCATTTTTCGGATCATCTTGTTTTTTATCCAAAGTTTTTACCTCAACTCATAACATTTCATATTAGTCTCGTAAGAGTAAGAGCTCTATTTCTATTTACTGTAGTTTTTAATTTAAGTACCTAATTTCAGTTTTATTTGATTATTGTGTAATAAAATAAATAAAGTTCAGTGAAGTACTTGTGGCAGAGCTCCCGTCCCATGCAGGGACAGCCGAGCAGGGGAGCTCGCCGCAAACTGACATTATCTTACTGTGAATACAAATGTAGCCGACTTCTTCTTTCTCCTGACACAATCCGCCTAGTTCATCTGGGGTCGACAAAGATACAAATTTATATTGCTTCTAGCGGCTCTCTGGCGCTCCGCTCTAGTGAAAATTTCGGAATATTCGTTAGCAGACATCCTCCAACTTCATATTAGCATTTTGCTTGAACACTTAGTTATTTGACCGCACTTAGTGGAAGTACAGAATGGTAAAAAAATTGAACACCTGTGAACTAGACACATTCGCCAATTTAATTAAAATGCTTACCACGTGATTCAACGAATACGATTCGTTACAAACAATAAAATGCAAACCAGTATCACGACGTCAGCTGATATCAACCAAACTTGTCAGAACAAAAACATTGTTTGACATCCAAAATGTCGCGGTTTTGACGTCATCCATGCCGCAAGCCTTCGGGCACAATAAATTACAAGCATTGAAATTTATGTCAAGAATTGATATTGTGAACACGATCACTTTCTAATAAAATTTTCTTATGACACATCAAAATAAAGGGTTGCACCAGTTTTTTTTTCTTTAATGAGTATCTTATTATGTTGAAAGTTCTTATATCTTCGGATAGCGGACTGAAAGGGCCAGAAATATACTGAGATAAAAAGGTAAGTGATCTTTGTGAATACTTCCTATGATGCATTTTTTTATGCTGGATTTTATATGAACTGAAAAGGCTACAAGATTTAAATCCATTCACTTATATTTTTTTTATGTCCCACTGCTGGGCAAAGGTATCTCTTATTTCTTTTGATAAAAATAAATAAATTAAAAATAAACTTTCAATAAGTCACAGCGCAAAATCAGACGATGTTTACCTATGATGTTTGATTAGCCTAAGAAAATGAAAATTATCTTGAATATTTAGTACCTATATTTGCAGTTTCATTCATCATCATCATCATCATTGTAGCCGCAGTCAGTCCACTGCTGGACATAGGCCTCTCCCAATGATTTCCAAAATAATCGGTTGGCAGCAGTCTGCATCCAGCGTTTGCCTGCGACCTTTTTCAGGTCATCTGACCATCTGGTCGGTGGAAGTCCAACGCAGTTTCATTCACATATATTTATTGCTTTAAGCCGTCTCTATTCATCCTTACACTGATTTAAATTACCTCAATGATATTTAGGTATGCCCGGACTCTAGCCAGGTAGGCTGGTATGGTAAAACTTTTGGCTCCCAGAAATCGATTTACAAATGTGGTGGTATTTTAAATCTGCCCGATATCGGTTTTATATGCCTATGATTTTCTTAATTTTTATTGTATTGATGTCAAATCATTAAAGGAACAATATGGTAGTTCATTTGGTGCATTTTAAAATATTGCTAATTTAATAACGCTTATTTATTAATTTATAAATCTTTATTGTACCACAAGTAAAAAAATACTTTTACAATTGCTGGACTTAATGCTAAAAGAATTAATTATCTTCCAGTCAACGATTAGGAAAAACAGAAAAGTTATGTGCGGCGCGAATAATCTTTAAAAACATAAGGAAAAGAGAAAAAAAACCACTTACTGCTAAATAAACATACTTGAATTTACATACATAGAGTGTTCATAACTATACATATACATACATAAACATACATTAAAGAAAAGATGACGATGGTTTTGGGGTTATAATGAGCTAGTGAGGTGAATTTGACTTTTATTTTTAAAGGCAAATTTGGTCAAGTCAAGGTCCTCTTGACGTCATCGGGTACAGCATTCCAGAGCTGTGTGGCCTGTAACGTAAAGGATTTAGACATAAAATTGGACCAAAATAGAGGAGATAGATAGATAGATATACACTTTATTGTACCAATCACAAAATTAAAATTAAAAGTAATACATTTAGAATATTGAGTACAAAGGCGGACTTATCGCTATTGCAATTTCTTCCAGCCAACCTTAGGGTAGATAGGATAAAAAGTGAAAACAAACAAAGGAGTAGAGAGGGTAAGTTTTTTGGAAGATCTAAGTTGCCTATTGTGACTGTCTTAAAGATACTTGAACTTCCATGTTAGATACTCCGGTGTCTGAGGCTCATTAAAAGAACAGAAAAGAGAGAAGTCAGCAACCGAAGTTGACGAAGTTGGATCGTTATGAGGAGATGTGGTCATATTTACCTAGACAGAAGATGAAACGAATACAGTAATTTATGAGGCGATCCAGTTTATTTAGGTCTTGATTGAGATCACGATAGCACAAATCAGCAAAGTCAATGATTGGGAATATTAACGTTTGAACTAATAAAATGTTTGTTTCGGGAGAAAGTTTCTTAGACAGTTAAGTTGCTGAAAAGCTGAGTGGGCCAACTAAGGTTGGCGTCAATATGGAGTCCAAGGTTCGTAACGCATTTAAAGATAATGATGACGTCATTGTTATACCTAATAGGCATACCTATAGGAATAGTACTCATGTCAATCTGACTAACCTGCCTAGAGCTACCCAAGATGATTGCTTGACATTTCGAGGGATTAACCGTAATGCCATAGTCATCAGACCACGCCATCAGACACAGTCAACGCTGAGTTAACGCTTTCGATAGCCAACTCAATGTCATGAACTGACGACTGAGCATAGATTTGCAAATCCTCAGCGTAAAAATGATGAGCACAGCCAATGGAAGAAGAAAGAAGATTAATAATAAGGGGACAAAGTAAAAGTTATAGATTTCCTCCTTGTGGCACTCCAGTTGAAAGGGAATTCCTGTTAGACAACTCACGGTCCATACGTACAGTCTGCTGTCGATCGCAATGCTACTGTAAGGATAGTCGAATAAAACTGCTTAATAATAATCTCTTGAAATCTTGTATTTCTGTTTACTCATCTTTTTCTCATAACTTATTCACTTTTCAACTTTTATTATTTTCTTTTCGAATTTTCTGAATCAATCCAACTGGCTCATCACTGACACCTCTCAAGTGTCAAGTTCTGCTTTTTTAATTTATTAGTGTTGCCCCAAAAAATGGCACAATCATCGTTAAAAGATTATTTACAGATTCTTCTAAAAATATTAATAAAATCTATCAGATCTTACACTACTGAACTATGACTACAACACCGAAGGAGAAAATTGCAAGTGATGCAGGATAGCAAGAAGAATATCTTGATTTACCATGTTGAAGGCGTTAAAGAAATCGATAAAAACCAGAATGGTGACCAAGGTATTCTCCATGCCTAAACGTATGTCTTCAGTGACTTTTAGGAGAGCAGTAGCAGTGCTGTCACAGGGGCGAAAACCAGACTGGAAAGAAGTAAGAAACGACACTTGGGATTGTACTATTGCTTCAGGAATTTTTGAAAGAAACGATAGGACGGAGATAAGTGTAAAATTATTAAGAGATAAAGAGAAGAGAGCTTTGGTAAAGGGATAACAAATGTTCTCTTCCAAACTAAAGGGAAAGTACTGTAAGATCTGATAGATGTTATTAATATTTTTTAGAAGAATTTGTAAATAATCTTAACGATGTTTGTGCTATTTTTGGGGCAACACTAATAAATTAAAAAAGTAGGACTTGACAGTTGACAGATGTCAATGATGGGCCGGTTGGATTGATTGAGAAAATTCGAAAAAGAAGATAATAAAAGTTGGAAAGTGAATAAGTTATGAGAAAAAGATAAGTAAACAGAAATACAAGTTTTCAAGGAACTATTAGCAGTTTTATTCGACTATCGTTACAGTACCTACCAGTAGCTATAGAAAAATTTATGATATTTTCCTAAATTCTGAGAGCGAAGGAATCTCCAGATATCGGCTGAGAACGTTGCTGTTGGCTTACTTACTTTTACTTCTTTGCCAGATTAGTAAAAATTAAATGAAATAAACTTTTAGACTAAATGTTGATCAGTACCTGGAGGCCAATTACGGTAATTTTAACGTAAATGAAGCTGATCACAAAAACAGCGAATGTTTGATTTATTATTTTATACCATTAGAACTCGTTATTGTTCACATGTTATGAAATGGAAATATGAAACGGCGGGTGTAAATTGGTTATCTAGTTTTTTTTTTCGGCGCTACCGAATTGAGAGTGCCCGTGTAATGCTATTCACCCTGAGTGATATGAAAAACTCGCCTCATTTCACCCAAACCTCTTATGAAGGGTAGCGAAATTTCCTTTTTTCTGACATTACGACGGACAAAAGCCGCATGGCAGTGCAAAATTGTGTCTCTAATGCTACTCATTTGTAAAACTATATATGTTTATTTCTTGCTACAGCAATTTGAGAGATTTTAAACAATCATTTAGGCAAAACAACATATAATATCTAGGAAAGAAAAAAAAACAACTATCACAAAACAAAAACAATGGTAAACCTTGGACAAAAATTACTGTTGGCTCTGTTCACATTTGATTACTTTAATCGAACTGGAATTTTAATAATTATATCCAATCAAGAGCTATGCAGATTGTCACAATTTAACACATGGAGTCGAATTTCACTGTACGGTCCAGTAACCCGATGTGTCAATTAGGAACGTCTGAACGCGTTCGTTTTAATTTAGATTTATATTGGTAACCAAATTATAGTTAATCGAAAACTGTCCGTGTGTTTGTCGACGATGATTTATACGCGACGCGACGCCAGCATGCTGCCCTGAGGCATGTTTGAACAATATTCAGCTTTTACCTATTCGTTATCGTATTGTGAAAATATTTGGACATTCATTTGAAATCCATCTACAAAATATTTTTTTCATACAGTTTGAATGCTATTTTTAAAAAAAGAAAGGTGAAAATATCGTTGAAATAACACATCTGTGATAAAAAAATCAAGCTTCATAAAGATCAAGTCTAATCACCATAGCAAATCATCGCGCATAAATGAAAAGTTGTTTTGCCATTTCATTTAACCACCAATATTCTTCTTCCCCGATTTATATCTTACAAACCAATGTATTTCGTGACAATATACTATAAATATCTTATCTAACCGACCTACCGAAACGTTAAATCTAATTGAGTAATTATGTAGTAGAGTTTGAATTGATTTATTAATTCCTAATTTGTGTATCCTATTTGCAGTATTGATGAGAATGGAAATTGAATTATCGTATTCAGTGATCAGTGTAATCCTGTTGATTAATCTTGTAGCTTTAATACAGCTCTGACCTAGTAAGGTATGTCGTTTAGTGTTGAAACGGTTGAATGATATATGTAGCTAATCAATTGTTGTTCAAACTTATAAATAATACCATGATCTCGCATTTCCCTACATGGCTATATTTTTCTCTGTGCAGTACATCCGTGAACAACAAACCTCGCAATTAGGTTAGGACACGTTTTCCTTGTCCGCTGTCCCGAAATCGTGTCAATCTTCATCACATCTCAGATTGAATTGATTTGGGTCTCTTGACGGAGGTTCAAAACGACAATGATTTAATGTATTGTGACGAATGGAAGTGAAGTTTATTTAAAAAAAGATTTATATCAGAATTCCCAACCTGGCAGCGAATACTTCAGAAAATCATCATGAATTTGTTGTGATAATAACGATAACATTTTTGTGTCTGCAGATTTAAATATTACTTAATTTTGATAACGTTATAGAGCTGTTATGTATGGGATTCAAGGAGTATAAACTAATGGGAAATAAACACTTGAAAATTGAAGGAATTCCAATAACAATAGGCGAACAAGAATTAATTATGACAAATCTTAAAAGTACTTTTTAAATGTGCACCTGGTGTAAACCCTTCTGTTTAGTCTATGCAAAATACAAGAGTTTACCTATGGTGTATATCGAATCCAGTGTCACAGGGGATATGCAAGTGGATAAAGTTATGAAATTAAATTAAAACCATCGATATTTGTTTATATTCACCACGCGTGTCATTAACGGTTCATTACGATTTGCGCCAAACTAATTGGCTTACCGTTGCGTATCGTGCTTTGAATCGAAACGTAATCAATTTTGTGGCTTCAAAGTCGGCTCCAATTGATATAATGTTATTGCGAAGTGCCAGTCGTCCTGCGTATGGAGATGACTGTCTGTGCCTCTACCATGAGATTTTGTTAACATTTTCCTAGCGACTTTGTTAGATTAAGATTTATTTGGAACTAATCTAAGCATAAAAAATGGATGGTAGACATTTTTTTAGAGACAGAGTCCTTTTACCGGAATTATAAGTGGATTAACAGTATATTCTCGGGTTACTTTATGGTGAAGTGTAAACTTTATTATATGGAGAGTAAAATACGTCATTATCCTTGGACTAAAACTTATCAGCATTTGGTGAAATCAGCCCTTGGTATGGAGTTTCATAGTTATCTAATTATCCACCAGGGACGTTTTACAGATTTGCCACCGCATTTACTAATAGTGTCTACTTTAGTAAATCTTATAGTAGAAGTACTGATCATGCGAGATAAATCTGTATGCAACTTTTTGTTGTTCCGTGATATGACTGGATGGATGGATGGCCTCTTTCATCTTTCATAATGAGGTAATTCCTTATCATTGTAAAACAACGTCAACGTCACTAAATAGGTCTAAATTATTATTTGTGACGGCTATTGGATACGTGCACCATTCCCTGCACGTATCTGTCATCACAACCATGGTAAATTTAGTGTCCACCGTGCTAACTAACCTGCACTACATGGCCATATTTTATTTACTACGCCGACTTAACAACGACAACAATTATGCAACTAACTGAAATTATGTTTGCTAAGACCTATATTAACGCCACGCCTGTCGAGCAAAGACTAGCCCCCACTTTTACTAACGGGTATGTTTTATTGCACTACCCCGCTATTTATGACCAATATTATTGCTAGCAAATTTACACGCGTTTTATCATATACATTAAGGGCAAATTGAAGTTTTATGTTAGAATCTCTTAAACGTTTTAATTTAAACACTAGAAATATTTTTCTAAATTTAATACTTTCCGCTCAAATTGAGCAATCTGTTGATGGACTTTTATGAGGTTATAAAAAAGAGAAAAGTGGTTCAGTGGAACTGTATTTAGCAGAATACAAAAACCGCAGAAAACACATTCGCCTCGAATATTTAAGTACGTACTTTATTTTAAATGCGATACTACGACGTCGACGTCCCGCCTCTCTCATTTAGCCGCCTAATTCTTCCTAACGCACAAAATTATTTTGATTTATTGCTTTGTGATTGTTGCAACTCGATTATGTAGGGTGTCGGAATTGATGCGATCGTAAAAAGAAACGTTGAGAAAATATTTTTGAGCGTATTGTATCGTCACAATGGTAGATGTTTTTGGGAATTTAATATCATACTAATCACGTTTAACGAATGTATTTAGAGAATATTGAGAAAGAAATTTAAATCTAATGCTCTTGTTAAAAATAATGAAGTCTTTTAATGAAAATATCAGAAAAGCGTATTTTAATGTACCCAAAGAATATTTTTCTTGGTAAGTATCATTAGGAAAAAAATATTTTTACTTTTATTCATTTATTTTTGTCTATTGTTAAATCAATATTCCTTTTAGTGTTTGTTTTTCTTATTATCAGTACCAAAGTGAGTACCAAATGTGCTTGTCAAGTACAGGTCTGCTTCCCCTACCAATTCATTTATAAAGAAATAGATTACGTAACTTATAAAATCACTTACTAAATATAGTTTTCAGAACTTTATCCAGGCAATAACAGTATAAAGTTGCACAACAGCACATCGTAATAGAGACAGCGTATTTGCGTACTGTTTAATTCAGTCCCGAGAGGTGAGCCGAACTGAGTCAGCCAGTGAGTCACTCTCCTGTGACTCGCCAGACTTCCCTGTCTAGTTTATTTACTCGAATATTGGATAAATCTGCCGATACGACCGGGATGTCTCGCGGCGATGAGTAAGCTACTCTCGAAAATGATTGAAATCGATGCATAGTTCGATGTCTCTACTATGATTCTGAAGACCACAGAATAGATAGTACTGATGCTAGGCCAAGATACATTTACATTGTATAATCACATGATTTTTTTGGAAAAAATTGCTAAAGTAAAATTTCCAGCCGGCATCAGTCCAGTATTAAACATAGGCCTCCAAGATTTCCAACTCTTGTGGGACAACGAGGCAGCAATGAGAAAGATAAAGACAATATAATGCCATATCGGACTTTCATTGTAAATTAATAAATTTTTTGATGATTTTATTTTCTTGCATTATTATTTATTTATGTATTTGTTTATTTATGCATTTGTTTAACATTTTCCAAAGAATCGATATAAAATGCATTTCACAAAACCAATAGTGTTAAACATTTATCTGAATTATCTTGGTATCAATCACAATAATTATAAGTGAGTCCGTATTATTTTTGTATAAATTAATATAACGAGTCATGTCTAATAAAAGCGTTAAAGCGCAAATCCCATCATAAATGGTGCAATAAATTATACGCTTCATAGAAACATTACAAAGCACAAAACATTGACGGCGCAGAAATTCCTCCTTTCTGTAATATACATTAGCTTTTCAGTTCAAATATATAATCTGCTTATTATCATTAAATAAGTGGTTATTATTTTAAACTAAAATACTTAAAATATTCTGTTGATTGTGTGTTACTTTCCTTACCTTACTCGTACGTATTCATTTAATCACTCATGCTTATGGGCGTGGTATTTATTCCATTTTGATTTATATGCTGAGCTTACCAAACCAACATCGATGATACAACCGGAATGTATTGTTGATGCCGAACCACTCTTTATTGAAAATAAAACCGGCCAAGTGCTAGTTGGACTCGCGCTCCGAGGGTTCCGTACAAATCTGTAGGTATCGCGTTCACGAGGAAAGGGGTAGTAAGTTTAAAATTATTAAAAATATATGTATTAAAAATATATATATTATGTAACTAAAAACTTACGGTTTGCGCAATTTTTTCTTTATCTGTGTGTGCTATAAGACGTTGCTTCGTACCAAATTTCAAGATTCTGAGTTCAAGGGAATTAGGTAACCCTGTAGGTTTTGATTCCCTTGCGAGTGTCAAAAATTTGCGGAAATTTGCGGCATAAACGGCTGTATCTTTTGCTTGCGTTGGCTTAGAAGTTTGATTTTTTTACAGCTCCAAGGGACAGTAGACCTGAGTATTTGATAAAAAGGTCTTGTCAGATAGACAGACGGACTGACGGATAACAAAGTGAGCCTATAAGGGTTCCGTATTTTCCTTTCGAGGTACGGAACCCTAAAAAAAGATTTCATCTTTGTAAATTTAATTACAAAATAAATTCAGGAAATTTAATTGACTTCGAAGAAGCCACCATTATGTAAATGAGAGATTTAAATAAATGTTATCGAACGTTATATCGTACACTTATTCACCACCGCAATGTAATAGTACGTCTTTCGAACCATCGTTAGTTTGTGATAGAAGTCATACAAATATACAACATAAACCCAGATACAACACTGCATCGCTTCAATCGCAAACATGCGTCGGCCAGGCAATAAAAGCTGAATTTATCATAAAAAGTTGCACATTTAAGACTAAAACACTCGTAAATAAGAAAATAAGACCACCTATTTATATTTGTGGCTCTGGGCTGACTAGCTAATCTTGATCTTTCGTATATTTGTTTGTCATAAAAAATTAGTAGATTATGATACAAGGGTGCGAAGTTGGTCATTTGCGATTTAATATAAACAACGTGTTGTTTACAACCCCCATTAAGGGCCTAATTACAATGAAATAAAAGACGACTTTATGAGCGAATGTGTTGAATATATATATATTTATATATATACATATTTACAGTCGAATAGAAATTTATTTATGCAATAATAAAAGTACGTACGAGTTATTAGTACTTTACTTAGTTGAAAAATATACAATTTAATTGTAATTTTAGAAACATGCACGACTTAACTTACACTGGTAAGCCTTACTTAAGACATTAAGTATACTTAACGTAATTTTTTTGATTTCCACTTCATTGATCCGTCTAGCCGAGACGAATCCAACGACACCTCAAAATCCAAAATCGAACCCATATATTTCGAAAAATTGGATCGGATTATCATAGTTCATTTTGTGAAAAAGTAAGTTGTGTCGCTTTATATTATGAATTTTCAACTGAAATTGTAGGTAAAGATATTTTCCGCTGGCCAATTAGTAACACTTAATTTAGGTGATTTAAAATACAAGTATCAATGCCTAACATTCAGCGTTCACGTCATCGTAGGGCGGAGGAACAAGCAGTTGGGCGAACGTTCATTGATGTGGGGCGGTGGCGGGCGCGGTGCGGCGGCGTGGCGGTGGCGAAACGTGTTCGAAATAGCCCGCCTGGTGCACCGACGTTTTCGACTCACCTGCGATCATAGTAGACTGTTGAACTGGGACACACTTAAATATGTTCATAATAACATTCGAGAAAAATAAAGTTAAACTGTTTATTAATTGCACATATTAGCACACGTAAAAAAAGCAAAAGATACATACATGTATAGAAAAAAGTCTAAAACAAACATGAAATGATCATAAGCTTATCTTTCTTAATATTTCTCCTGGTGGTTTAGTGATTTGATTATTCACATAATTGGCAGAGCCAAGGCAAGTACTGTTTAAAGTCAATTATAGAGTCTATGTACCTATCATGTCCCAAAGCAGGGCCTAAACATAAGCATTAGTGTTCCAAAATTCGTTACTTATTGTTCTATGGATGTCGTCAAATTTACTAATTAATCACAGGACACCCTTTTATCACTAACTCACCTTACACCCTAATTAGACTGTAGCGCAGTCTTGTAAATCGTAGTCTTGTAAACGATTAGTTGAATGTTTTATGATTTTTACGATGCAACACACTTGTAATCAAAAAACGTACGCATGTTTGCAATGATCGCGTGATTTTAACTCGTCGACAGAACGAAACCAGGACCACACATTGCAGGATTCAACGAAATTTATTTATATCAATTCATTTGAAGAAGATGCTGTTCGAAATAAAGAGTAGCGGCGACTCATAAATTATGTTAATAACAGGGACCGTATTCATGGGATTTTTTCTAATACGATAAGTCACGCTCAACTCTGGCATACAAAAGATCTAAATTCGTCGGTAGGTCAAGAGTTGGTTTCCCGGACGCGAGGCCTCGGGTTACAACAAAAGACGACTTTTTTTGGATAAGTCTAGTGACAGGTCGAGGGTGCTGGCCTACGTGTGGAGTGACGAGTGCCGGGAAATAATTTGACGTGCGATGAAGGTGGTTTATAAAAATAATTTTAGAAGCGGATAAATTGGTCGCAAACTTGCGATCTAAAACTATGAAGAAATGTAGCAGTTTTGCGAATTAATTTTCGACCCCATATTATTTATGCTCTACATAGATCTTTGTTTGTTCTTGCTATACGTTGTTTTTATTTTAATTTTCTTAATTCCTTAAAAAAATTGTATTTGTAAGTATGTTTCACTTTGCTTACTTACAGGCATAAGGTAGGTAGTATCGAAATATTTTTAAGTTATTTATTTTTAAGTCTTAGTTTATGTTTTATTAGTTTTATTTAGTTAAGTTTTAAGTTTATTTTTCACTTAATATTAGTGTAAAGTTACGTAAATTAGAAAAAATAAATAAAACATATTTCATGTGTAAAAACTTGAAATGGTAGAATATTTACTTTTAAGTAAAAAAAATTGTAAATATCTTTACATACAATATAAAGAAATCTATTTCTGTTCTACTTTGATCAACGCATTTTTGAACTAATAGAGATCTAATTATGGTTAATTTGTTTTGTTTAGAGGAAGTCGATTCTGGTTATCGTGCACATTCCGCGGGGAAAAGAATACGTTGATTGGATAGTACAGAAAAAAAATATTATAGTTTAGAATAGTATATAAAGTTGTATATTTACATACAGGATAAACCACTCTATTCTCCTTTGGATTTCGTAGAATATGTGACAAATAAGTTTTGATTTTCCTTACAGCATTCATGAAGAGAATAAAATAATGCCATAATTTTAGCATCTTAGCTGTTAAAATGTACTAAGGTATATTGAAAGGGCACCCTTCAGCTCGCATGGATGTATAATGTAAACTTACATAAAATTAAGGTAATATCTGTGCTATCAACCATCTTCAACAATCGACCATACTAAATTGAAAATTATAAACTGCCAGATGCGAAAGCGAAGGCTTGTTATATAAGTAATAATATGTAAGGGGAAATATCAATCATAAATAATTTCATGTCAGTATAATTTTTTTTTAAAGATTGTCAAAACTGTTAACATTTAGAGAATTTTATTAAAAACAAAAGAAAGTGAAAGCAGAGTAGGATAAAAAAAAATTATAAATAAAGGTAGTACAAATAATTTCGCATTGTCTCATTAGTCCAGGCTTGGTTTAGATATAAACTTAGCTTCATACCGGGCGTTGTCTCAGTCGAGAGCTTTCGTGAATGGAACTTTAAGCTCGTCTTTCGGTCACTCTGGTTAGTCACTGAAGCGCGCGCGCACGGGACGCGCGTACGTGGCCGAATTCTCACGACTTTGTCGCGTGGTCTAATTTTGTCGCGCGCGAGTCGTTGTCAACAATAAGTTATAATGTTTTATGTTACACCTTCGAAAGTGTTTTCTTTAGTTTGTCGCCCGTCAGTGATGTGATCGTTCTGTGTTCTGGATAACCGTTTTAAGAATACTAATTCCCCTACTAATCAAACTGAATCTATTTTAAGGGCACGTACGGTTGACCACCTGTCTTACAATATTTTGTAGCGAAATATGAAATGAGATTTTAACCGCTGATTTGAAACATACCCATGCCTCACTCTTAGGCCAGCTTCACTCCAAACGTTTATTCAGGAATAATACTTTTAAGATGTAAATTGAGATAAACCCACAAAACTAAGCAAAAACTACCGATCAATATCAATTTACGATTACACATTTTTGTAACGATTATTGCATAAAATAGAAATTAGGGACAATAGGCGAGGTGAATTCGATTTGCATTGAAGCATACAGCCCGCGTAAGATGGGTGCGTGCTCAGGTCACCGTAGTCTATTGACGCTTGTGACACCTTGAGCCTACTTGAGAGTATCACTCGCATGCTCCCAAGGGAACCTAGGTCCCACTACTGTGGAGAAAGAACCTATATTAAAATTACTGGGTACTCCCAGTAATTTTATTAACTCTTTTGCCTGATGAAAACAATGCATACAATGCTCTTTTGCGGTAGAAATAGGTGAGAGTGATGTACCCAAACATACGATCGGTGAAAATAAAACAACGGTTACAATAAATTGCTGGTTGTAAGTGCATTCAACAAAAGATTTATTATGCAATTTGTTGCACTTTTGCATTCGGCAAATAAATTCGATTGAATCACGACCCTGGTGGTTCAAATAATTGTTGAGTTATTTGTTATTGTCTTTCTGTATTTTTAATAACATAAAAAAATCAGCAAAGGTACTGTTTGATTTCTTTGTCATGGTTAAACTCGTAAAGGAGAAATAGATGTGAAAAGTTCTTGGTACTTTTCGACTCGCGATTTTCGCGAAAATTTTTGCGGGCCGGTTATTCATATAACACAATATCATATTTCATGCACATCTTTAGTGCCTCACAGACGATAATCGGAGATATCGAGAAAAACCATTGGTTTGGGATGAAATTAGGAAATCGCGATGTGGTATTACTATGATGACGAATCTAATCTATATTCTTTATATAGCTTTGGAGTGTAAAACTGTAATGTAAACATGTTATTGTGATTTCAATAAATATTGATCATGAATGAATGAACACTTTATTGCACCATTTAGAAATAAAAGAAACACATTGAAACTACTACACACTAAATCAGTCCATGATTAAACAATCTTCTTCGTCCGAGGGTATTTTCCAGGTTAATCTTAAGCTTCCGCTTCAGAGCCTATGGTATACTGTAATCTAGGTCCTCCTAAATATGAGGAAACGTTCATGGTGGGACAATACGCATACTTTAAAAAAAATCAACAAATTACTAACTAGCGAAAGATAATGATATGCTGAAGAACACCAAAATAAAATTAATAAATAAAAATTTATTTATTTTCCCAACACTTAGCAGGTGCGTTAATAGTAGGTAAAATATAAAAGTAACTGATAATACCAGTGTGGTGAGAGAGTGGTGTCTGAGGTAGGTTTCCGAAGAAACCTGTACTACAGATCACCACAGCCTCTAGACACGATTTTTTTATCTCTTGGTTGAGTCACACATATAATGATGACATGAGTAAAATTTAGGATGGAATGTAATCCACTAAGTACTAAACTAACCTAAGTAATGTAATTGCATAGGTGTGTGTTTGATACTGTAGAATTTCAAGACTTTGGATATGTCAAAATCCTGTTGAAGTGGTTTTAACTGCATCGTAGCTTCTTTACCTACATTTACAGTGACTATTTATAAAGAGTTCTAAGAAATGTTAAATCTAGCTTCAATATGAAAGTCATTGAGGATGAGTGGCTTGATATTTTCCATTTACTCTTAGTCACAGGAGTCTGAAAGGTCAATGTTACCATTAGGTCGATAAATTGCAAACCAATGTGAACCAACTGCTTTGGTTAAATAGAAAACTCGTGTTATGCAAATAATCTCATAGATATATAATTGTATGGAATATGAGAAGTTTAGGACAATTTATATTGTGTTATTTAATCTTTATTGGATTACCACATACAAAATTGTAACGCACAATAGGACCCAATATTAAAAATGTTCTTGTTTTGAAGTAAATACAGATTAGCGTTATAATTTTAAAACTAAATTTTAAGTCCACTAATTGTCAAAGTATTTTTACTTTTGGTACAAAATTTATAACCCTTTAAGTGTAAGCAAACCGGATTTGGTACATTGGAATTTTTATTGTTATAAAGTTTCAAACAGCCTAAGGGCTGATGTTGTTATAAGTACTAATAAGATGCAAAACTATTTTAACGTACAAATTCATAATGCTGTACGTTTTCGCGATTTTTACACATAGATAACTAAATAATACTTCTAATTTTAAACTTTCAAGACAAAACACAATTTATTTACATCGAGAAGAGAACTGGGAGTATGGAAACGTATTCGCTATAATTTTTTATTGAAACACTTACATTTATTTCGAATAAACATTTATAACTTCGTCGCGAAGACAAGCAATGTGTTTTTGCACCGTTAAATCAACTCGCAATTTTATAAGAATGTAAACAAATATTAGCAATAGATGTTTTATTACGCGTACTTTGCTCTGGTTTTGCTCGCGTATCTGGGAAAATCGGAAAATCCATTCTGAAGTTTACTAAGTAATTTTTAAAATTTCAAGGTTACGTTTTGAGTGAGTTTTGTTGGTAAGTATTTACTTATTATTTACACACAATATAATAAAGATAATGCCCTAGCAAATGAATATTATTGCTAAACATTGTCTTTCTGTTTATCTTAGGGACATTTAGCGAAGATATGTAGATCAAGACAATTTTAATATTTTGTCAACATGCGATGGATGTTGATGGAATACATTAATGAAAAATGAAGATAGTTAGTTATATCCAGGTATTTCTAACAATAACCATTCTGTGGGCGGAACACCAAAAACTTAATTGTTCCTTTCACACAAGACAATATACTCTATTACAATAATATCAAGTCAGTCGACGATAAATTGAAACTAATAGTAATCGCTTTAGAAAGGCGACAGGCACGAATCTGTGTCTTACTGACTTACGAGCTAGATGGAAACTTACATGTACAGTCAACTTGAGATTTATATAGTCCAGTTAGAAAAATCAGAAACTTATAAAAAGAAAATATTTACAAAGATAAGAGACGAGTTTCAAAAGGTAAATCACTTTTCAGTGGGTTGTATGATTGTTTGCCTACTAAATAGTTTTTTTTAATTATTTTGTGTTTTTCATTGGACATGATCTAGATAGAAAAAAACACAAAACATTCATTGTCATCTGTCAATGGAAATAACAAATTTCAACAGCCAAAGATTTTTATTTGAACCTTCCCATCCATATGATTTTTACGTATTTCTTGTTTTATAAAACAAAAAATAATATAATAAATCCATAACAAAAATAAAAAAAAATATAAAACATTCTCAAAAGATATAGGTATCCATACTAATATTATAAATGCAAAAGTTTGTCTTCTATCTGTCCGTCTGTCTGTCTGTTAGCTTTCACGGACAAACCGCTTAACGGATTTTGATGAAATTTGGTATGAATATAGTTGAAGACCCGGGGTAAAACATAAGCTACTTTTAAACGCAGGCGGAGCTACGGGAAACCGCTAGTATTAGATAAAGTCAATTTATTAAACTACGTAAGTTTTTCTATGAGTTCATACAATGTTTACATATTGTACTTACAACCTACCAAACAACGTAACAAAGCCTCGCACATCTGCGCCCCACATACGAGCAAGGCCGATATATCCTTTTGACAAATAGCTCTAACGGAGCGGACCTATATTGATTGACTATTGACGCCATGTTTGGAATATCGGTGACGCAAGGGAGTAATTTTTCATTGTGCACGTACTTTGTAGCCTTCCACTTATATTACATAACATACGAATATTGGTACATCTCATTGTCCGTTAGGTGTTTTTTGCTCAGAAGTATGACAACAGTGTTAGGAAGCACAAAATATTCAATCCAAAATCTCACGTCAGCCCAAACTGATTCATATTATTACAAGACCGGTCAAGTAGGCAATTCAATTTGCGTAGATAAAGATCCGTACGTTAAATGAACAACAGTAAGTGTATTTAATATTATTTACAACCAAAATTTTCTTATTTTTGCATCTCGACCTTAGTTTATCAGGTGCCTATTAAATTTTCAATCTCTATGATGTGCTATTAAGATACTTTTATAGTCACGATAGTTTGCCATTTACTACGTAATTACAACGGACGGTGTTCACTGTATTTATCAAGCAAATAAACCCTTTTAAGGTGCCTCGAATGTTTTGTCTCACATTATAGTTACTGTAAATGGTTGTTTTATGATTATGTCACAAGTTCGTTGCTCCGGCGCACCTTCCGCGAGGCTATTTATATGAGCGTGTGTCGAACTTTTGACAAGCGCGTAAATAAACAGCGGGCTACCGGATCGGATGCGAACGTCGGCCGACGTAACAACTGTTTACGGGATGGTAGGGTTGCACAATTTATGGAAACAGGGAACGGGATTAACAACTTCACTTTGTTACAAAATGTTGATGTAATGATCTTCATTTGGAGCATGATGCGTGCGTGGCACCGGTCGCTGTTTACATTTTTTATTGCCTCAAATATTCTAATGGCGGGGAATATTTTGTATAGTGTACAAGTGCAATCGCGAAGCCGTGGGCATACGCTAAAGCCCATAGTATGTTTATACATACATACATTATAAAATATTCCTTCAATAATATTATGTAATAGTAACCCATAAAGAACAGAGTGAGACATCTATTTTTAAGTATACCAGGCTCCTTAGACCTTCGGCTTGATATGATAAAACATTGAAGTAGTTACCGCCCGTTTCTACTCTTGAGTCTAAATCCAAATTTGTATCCAAGATTAAAGCATCAATCATTCTTTATTGCGGATACATCTGATATATCTTTTTTTCTTTTTTTACCATAAAAACATAGTTATTTATACATTATTGATCTAACGTGCGCGATGTCATTTCTCGCCGACAGCTTTATAGCTTATGAAATTTCAAACGTCGTAGTTCAAAGCGACGATGAAGTTTCTTCTCGTTTATTTACTATGTTGCTCTCCTTGCGTTAATTATTTGCGGCGAATTATTATTTTCATCGGACAGTTTCTGTGCCTATGGCTGTCAACAGAAACCGAAGTTTACTGCTAGATGTTGTTGTTCTTCTTTACAATTTTCACTTTACTGCGATCTCGAGTTGAACAGAGTGGTGGTAGAGTCCTACATTTGCATTATAATATTTTTTCCTCAAATGGTTTATCCGAATTATAAAAGCGAAAGTGATCTTTCTGACCTCATAACGCTGTATCTACTGATTCAAATTCGCATAGATACACATAGTCAAGAGTACTAAGAAGGCTAGGGTCTTTATTTCCAAAAAATAGTACTGTGCAAAGTGGGTACGTTTGTACTAATAAACATAATCAATATTGGCAGTCAATAAGATTGTCTAAATTTATTCTATTCAAAGCGGGAACAATTAGAGGGCAAGCCTCCGAGCTCTATGAATTTTGTCCTCTATACTTTAATAAATGTGGGAGAGACGTGGGCAGCTTGTCGGATTGTAGCCAATCAGTAATGAGAATTAAATGATTGTGCAATTTAATCTGTGCCCTATGACTAATTAGTATGATAAATGATCATATCAGATTAACATCGGAATGTTACTTTCCATTCAATTATTATTTTGACACCATTTTCTGATCCATTCTTTAGTTTTTATTTCAACGGCAAAGGTGAAAATATGTGTAAACTATTTATTGCGGTTATATTTTACCTCCTTTTTATTTGGGATCTAGAATTCTACTTTCGATGTCAGTCATGTCTCATGCAACAAATAAACATGTTGAGTGCTAAATAGTATTTTTGCCGATTAAGTTCATGTGTGGTTAGTTTCTCAGGTTATGGTCTCTTAGACTTCGAAATAGCCTGCAAAATAAGAGTGTGTAAGTTTTTTTTCGATGACTTGTTTTTTACTGCTTCCGTTATTGTTAAACATCAAACCCACTAGCAATAGCATATTGGTCCAAATAAACCTATCGCTAGTAGTCACGAAGACTAGACTCACTCGATGTTCGTGACAATTTCTTTCAAGAAGTAGAAAAAATATGTTACTCACAGAAGCTAGCTCAATCACAATGATATTCCCATTTTCCGTAGTGAGTCACTTTACGAGTAATGATAATAACTCTGTAACTTTCACCTCTTTTAAGTTTATAGGTTTAAGATTAAAACAATTTTAAATAACAATTTTTCATGCTTTGTTATCTTAAATAATCTTATGCCATTTTTTGTAAAATTACCCTTTGAAAACATAAGCCTATTTTTTTGAATTTTATGCATAGCCAAAGTATTTATCATATTTTTACAATTTCGTCATTTTACTTTGCATACAATTGTGAAAGTGGCGCTGTTCTATTCTTATTCACGGGTTCCCTTCAGTCGAGATCGACACCTAAACAGCCAAACACTTGTACCCTTTTGACATTGGGCCCTGCATAAAGACAAAAGTAATGTTACAGGCCCTCCCACTAAACGGTTAACTCATTGTTTTGATGCAACGCTCTATATGATTCTATAATTCATAACTATAATAACTCATATTCTTATACGACACAGCTTGTTATGTTTACTATTGTTAGGTATAGGTATCACAGTCTTTCAATTGTTTGTTATTGCTACAACAATTAAACATGTTGGGACAAATCACACATATTTAGTTAACCTCAAAGTAAGTTACAATGTTTGCATTTTGTATGAAATTATGTGTATTTATTAAAACTTTTGAAATCAAGGTATTGAGGATAAACACAGTGGATACTTAAATTAAAGTAAGATTTATTGCAGTTTACTTACAGAATTTTTAATCACTAATATCACACTCGTGTATCGAAGAAAATTGTAATCAACAAAATATAAGTACTTACATTTTGCACTGTAATTATTACTTCCATTGCGTTCATTTTGAATTGTAAAGTATAAAGAAAATTGGATTTTCAACAATCCGACCTCGAGAAAGCATTCTTCCTCCTAAAAGCTGCATTTGCATCATTCATAAGGCTTAAAGACAAAGGTAAAGTGAATCTCGTATACATCATGACCTACTGTATCTTTGTATCGATATGCGAAGAGCGTGTAGGCGTTGCCAGCGTCGCGATTGTAAATATTCCTAGAACAGTTTATCGCACTGTATGACAAAGCATCCATTCTTTCATGAACTGTGAAAAATGTACGTTGATCCAACATTTCAAATGTCTAAATAAACTTCCAAAGGCTCCACAGATCTCGCTAAACTGGTCTCTATACTTCATTGTGACAACACAATATAAACTGAAAGAAAAATACTAGGGCTTAGCGTAATTTATAACGGCAAATGTCTTGTCAGCAGTTAGAACGTTTCTAAAATTACTCATATAATATTTTTTTGTTTGTGTTATCCAGAACCGCAGAATAAATAGACTTCATTAGTGAACAGTTATATAAAAATGAAACTAACACTTACGTTCAAAATACTTACAAGTTTTAAAAGTAACTCTAGTGTTAATGTGAGAAAGTAATAATGTTAAAATAACTTACTAGCCGCTTAATACTAGTGGTTCTAATGTCAAGTTCATGTTATTATGTGGTGGTTATAGCGAAATGGATTCCGACACTTCTGAAGATTTAATGACATGACAATATGATACCCACATGTATAAGGGCACCCCGCTCTATCCAAGGGTCTACTGATGACGTCACGAGGCAAACCCGATCAATCGTACAGGTAACAAAAGAATTTGAGTGTTTTAACAAAATTATGAAAAACTAAATTGAAACACATTTTTTTACATATTGACATTCTACTAACACAAATAGATTTAGATGCTTTCTTATCGAATTCGGAAAGACATGTCTTGATCGAAAGATGGTGGTAATGCAATGATCATGAATGAAAGTAGCGTACCTACAAGCGTTCAAGTACAAGTAGAGTACAAGCTTATTGTATGTGATGGAACATTTGTGCTATGTACTCGTATATATAATCATACAAATAAGCATTTGGTATGGGTTGTAGGTTACAGTTTGGTCAGGGGCCGAATTGCCAGTTTTATCTACCTCCGACAGGCCATAAAAACCATAGGTGGATGACACCGCAAATGCATATAAGATATAGTTTAACATATAGGTATCAATCAGTACTTTCGACTAAAGTTAGCAAGAGACCGCGTGCGAGTTAGCTCAGCGATATTATAAGCACGACCTCATTCTGCTTCCGCACTTTGACTTGCTTCTAATGGCACTATGGTTTGGTGAACAGGAACTAGCTAATAGTCGCGGACTTATTTTAAAACGATATTGGGGCTGATAATGTAAAGAAATTACTAGAACATAGCTATGGTGATCGTAATGCTTTTCCATAATTTATTTGTTAAGCTCCATTGGCGGAACATTATTTTGTTAGGAACTATTATATTAGCGAATAGTGTATTGTAGGAAAGTCAAGGACAAAAATGGAGGCTGTCAATCCATTTTATAACGTCAGAACAGTGGGCAGTTGTTAGTGAGGTGGCATGCTTCGAATACCCCACAGGGACAAAGAGGATTGTCAGAAAAATTCCAACTGCACAGCAACTCTGTTATGACGGGTGTAGGGCCTGAACAATGCCTAATAGCACAGCTAGATTTCTAAAATATAAATTTCTTTAGTGGTATCTAATTTTGAATTGAGACTTCATGAAGGCTTAAAATAACTGGAGATGTAAATTTAGCCTTTTTTTCTTATTATGTCAGTATAAGGGCGGTGCCTTAAATCTTATTTATTACCTGATAAAAGAATGAATATTTCACAAGGCACAAACATAAAATAGGATAAAAAAGCAATAATATTTTCACACTGTGAACTATTAAAACATCTCAGTTGCAAAGAATAATTTCGCGGAGATTGTAAAAAAAGTAGGTTGGGAGTATCATAAACTACCTTGACTCATATTGTTGGCTACTGCTAACATACCTCATGATAACCTACTCGTAGAAACGGTGTAAGAGGTTTTAAAAATATTTTTTTATTCTATGATAATTAAAAAATAAAAGGTAAACTAGAATTAAAATTTAAACAATATATTTTGTAATGCAGCAAGAGGAAATAGGCTCTTTGCTTAGCCCTACGGAAAACAAGCGTGATTACATCGATCTATGTATGTTTTGTAATGTTTTTTTTTTTTAATAATTAATTTATTTAGCAGTTGGTGAAACAATAAGTGTAAAACAGAAACTTGAATGAAAAAAATTAAATGTTATAAAACATGAGCCTGAGATCCTAATTGTTAATTAAATTTAATCCTTGCTATCTAACTTACTACATGCCCCTGTAACGCTAAAGGTTTTAAACTATACTAGCTCGCAAAGTAGACTCTTACTTGGTTAAGGACGGGGTAGAAAGTAAAAGCCCGCCAAAAAATGCGGGCGGAAAAGTTGTATGGATATATGAAAATTCATTATTGACCTTTTTGATTTTTTATGTCACTTATGACATTAACACATAAAAATCTCAAGAGTTAATGCTAGAATTAAAAAAAAACCAATTCCAAATAGTTATTGAATGTTCGACTCCTTTGCATTTTTTTAAATGTTTGATTAGCATGATAGATGTCTTGGAACAGAGTTTCTGTATATGTATGTTGCTTTTGTAAATTAATTAAAGTACCTCATATTTTTTATGTACTTAATTCTATGTGTTTCTGAATTAAAATTCGAACACTCTTATTTATTCGTTCGTTAAAAAAGCGATTTATGCATCAATTGACATATAATCTCTTCATACATACTTAGTGACCAATTCCAATAACAAACATTTTCATTCCGTTTATAGATGTCTTATTTTCCTCGCAAGTGAAGAATAAAGCACTATGTATCACTCTGTAGAACGTGCGATTCCTCGAGCGTAATAAGGCCTGGACGTAAAAGGCTGCGCTTCGGGCCTTAAATTACGCCCTCGTTAGTAATCGGTCATTTTCTTCCCTAGGTGTATAATGTAATATTATCTTTCATAACATCACGCCTGTTCTTGTTCATTTAAATTTGCTACGATCCACACAGATTTACCCTTTTTACAGGTTTTAATAGCTCTCTCCTTGCCAAGTTTTATTGATCCACTTAATCAACATGACATAGTGATCAGGTTACACTTTTATCTTACTAAAGGTCGGCGACGAATGACTCATCGGCCATCATCTTACTATTAACTCAAACAGAACAATTGGGATAAAAGCAAACACTTATATTTAAAGTCCTTATATTGAAAGACCTGAATCTTGTGGTTGGTTACTACGTGCTAATTGGGATAAAGCGGTTTTACTCAGAATTTATTTATTCTCGATTCTAATAAATAGTTGACGACATTGCTTTATTTAAAATTAACTTAGACCAATCAAGTAACATATATTTAAAGCCTATGTTAAAGTTATTTAGTTTCTAACATTCCATTTTCGGAAAAATCCATACTATCCATACTAATATCATAATTGCGAAAGTCTGTCTGTCTATCTGTTATGCTTTCACAGACAAACCGCTGAACAGATTTTGATGAAATTTGGTATGAATACCTATAGATGAAGACCCGGGGTCAAACATAGGCCACTTTTCGACGTAGGTGGAGCTGCGGGAAACCGCTAGTGTTTGATGTTCCCTCAGTGACAAATTATTAGTAGATATATAGCTAGCTGATTACAAAAATTTGAGGTTGAATATATTTACTTAACCAAAAAAACATTAACAACAACATATACGAGACAAAAATTAATCTGCAATACAAATTTTGTGAAAACAAGTCAAACAGGCAGCAAGGGTCCCGTGGGGGATAGGGTGTCCTAGCGTTACCATAATTTTGTAAATTTTCCGGATAATTCCAGAAATTACAAAACACCTTATCATACTATGACTTATGCTAGTCATTTTTACATTACGAAGCTTCTAGTAAAATTTCCAGACTATCAAGATTAAAATGAATTTTATTTTTTATTTTTATAGACTGTAACAATTCTTAGATAAAGAATGTTTAAATGGTAGGTATCCGTATACACTCATGAAATACTTGTAATTTGAATCAATAAACCGCTAAAACCATAGGTGTATTAAATACACTTTTGGTAAACTTTAGACATCTGCATGCATATAAGTCTATGTCCAAGTCAAAGTGTCAAATTATAACTCATAATGAGATGTCTTGTAGGCTGACGGATGAAACAATTACAATGTGTATGGAAAAAGAAAATGAATAAAATTATATTTATGAAAGTCGTTTCATGGTTTTTATTTATATCTTTCTCCAATATCCGTTCAGCGGTTTGGCCGTAAAAGCGTAACAGACAGACCACCAATTCGCACTTATTATATTAGTATAAATGAATTTCCTGTTGCATATTTGTATGAAAACTTGGTTTTGGTTACCCTACCTGAGCACAAAGCCAAGTTGATTTGTTTGTTTTGGCCACCAATGGACCAAACTTGGGAAGGTACATTGTAAGACTAAATTACGTTTGTTCTACGGAAATATCCTGAGCATTGTTGTTTTCCCTGAAAAATAAATCAATCCTTTACAAACTTACGCACGATTAAAAAAGCCACCGCTACAGGATATGTCCTGCTAAAAGTTAAGTCTATCTATGCTTTGGTATGGGCTGTTCCAAATTATGAATTTAATTTCGAATAGATTTGGCATGCTAAATCAGCGTCTTCTGTGTAATTTATACCTTGTGATGCCAAAGCCCGAAACAAACAGACGAACAACTAAAGTTTAGTAATATCCCATCATATTAGGGTCCCATCGCTATTCTATCGGTACGGAACTCTAAAAATAAATGTTATTGTCAGCTTACGATGTTCATCTTACAATTGGTACAGTCATGGACAAAACAAATAAAGTTTTTTTTTTGTTACTTTTTAATAAGTTTTTATAATTTGTAATTTGTGAATAACAAAATGTGGGTATACCATTTTCATACAGTTAAGTGTTATCGCAAATAGTAAAATATCCATATCCATACTTAATATAAATGCGAAAGTCTGTCTGTCTTTCTGTCTGTCTGTCACAGCCAAACCGCTGAACGGATTTTGATGAAATTTGGTATGAATATAGTTGAAGACACGGGGTCAAATATAGGCTACGACTTTTAACGCAGGCGGAGCTGCGGGAAACAGCTAGTTGTTTAATATTTTACAAATTATCATCATCATCATCATCATTTCAGCCGCAGTCAGTCCACTGCTGGACATAGGCCTCTCCCAATGATTTCCAAAATGATCGGTTGGCAGCAGTCTGCATCCAGCGTCTGCCTGCGACCCTTTTCAGGTCATCTGACCATCTGGTCGGTGGATGTCCAACGCTGCGCTTACCGGTACGTGGTCGCCATTCGAGAACCTTTCTGCCCCATCGGCCATCGGTTCTCCGCGCTATGTGCCCCGCCCACTGCCACTTCAAAGAACTAATCCGCTGGGCTATGTCGGTGACTTTTGTTCTCCTACGGATCTCTTCATTTCTGAATCGATCTCGTAGGGAAACACCGAGCATCGCCCTCTCCATAGCTCTCTGGGCGACCTTGAGCTTTCTTATGAGGCCCATAATCAAAGACCACGTTTCGGACCCGTATGTCATCACTGGTCAAACACACATTGGTCGAATACCTTAGTTTTAAGGGACTGAGGTATTTTAGACGAGAAGACGCTACGTAGCTTCCCGAACGCCGCCCATCCGAGTCGGATTCGACGAAAGACCTCGTCCTCGAAGCTGGAGTTGCCAGCCTGGATCATCTGACCCAGGTAGACATACTGGTCTACAACTTCAAGGGTGTGGTTCCCGACTGAAACCGGTGATGGCGTAACATGGACATTACACATTGCCTTGGTTTTGTCCATGTTCATTTTAAGGCCCACCTGTTGGGAGACCACGTTGAGGTCGCTGAGCATGGTACTTAAGTCCTCCAGCGATTCCGCCATGACCACGATATCGTCGGCAAAACGAAGGTGAGTGATATACTCGCCATTGATGTTGATGCCAAGTCCTTCCCATTCCAGGAGTTTGAAGGCATCTTCCAGAGCAGCGGTAAACAGTTTCGGAGAAATGACGTCTCCCTGTCTTACACCTCTCTGCAATGGAATAGCCCTCGTGCTCTGCTCCTGTACTCGGACTGACATGGTGGCGTTGCTGTATAAACACTTCAATACTTTGATGTACCGATAGTCTATACGGCACCGCTGGAGAGACTGAAGCACCGCCCACATTTCGATCGAATCGAAGGCCTTCTCATAGTCCACAAACGCTAGGCATAGTGGCCGGTTATACTCTTTGGCCTTCTGTATAACCTGCCGAAGCGTATGGATGTGGTCTATGGTACTAAACCCTTTTCGGAAACCGGCTTGTTCGGGAGGCTGGAAGGCATCGAGCCTGTTCGCGAGACGATTCGTGATTACCCTCGAGAACAGCTTATAGATGTGGCTCAGGAGCGTGATGGGTCTATAGTTCTTCAATAGGGTATTGTCACCTTTTTTGAAGAACAAAACCACCACGCCCCTGTTCCACGCCTCTGGCGTCACGCCCTCGAGCAAAACGGAATTAAAGAGCTTCTGAAGGATTTTCAGTACCGGCGTTCCGCCCGCTTTCAGAAGCTCTGCTGTGATTCCGTCTTCGCCCGGCGCCTTGTTGTTCTTGAGCTGTTTAAGGGCAATCCTAATCTCGTACAGGCTGATGTCCGGGATATCTTCCGTATAGTGTCGGGTAAGCTTGGCTCTTGGGTCTTTGGCCAAGCTTTCAACGGGTTTGGCTACTGAAGTGTAGAGTTGTCCGTAAAACCTCTCGATCTCCCTCAGCACCTCGGCTCTCGTCGATACCACGTTGCCGTCCTCCGTCTTCAGCTTGGTCAGTCGGCTCTGCCCAATAGACTCCACCTTTGCGAACACTTTGGAGCCTTTGTTTTGCTCTATCGTCTCCTTAATACGTTCTGTATTGAAGGAGCGAGTATCGTTCCGCAAAGATTTCCGGATTTGTCTATTGAGCTGCCGGTAGACGTCGGCGTCTTCGGAGGTCTGCAGCATCATGGACCGTCGCTTAGCCATCAGATCCAGGGTCTGAGGTGAAAGTTTTTGTGGTTTAGTTTTGGGGCGGGATTTGAAGATCTTCTTTCCCACCGCCTGGACAACTTCTACAAATCCGTTATTAATCTCGTCCACGGAAATGCAATCCTCAAGGCATGCAAAGCGGTTTGAGAGCTCTAGCCGGAAAGACTCTTGGCTTTGGATATAGGCTTGCGAAGGTCGGAGTATAGACCCCATCAAGCGAGTTCTCTCTCGTCTGAGATCGATGTTCAAGATGCCCCTTACAATCCGGTGATCGCTACCGATTTTAATATTGCTGATCACAGAGACATCGTTGAATATCTCTCTCCTCGTCGACAAGATGAAGTCTATCTCCTGTTTTATTGGAGCTTGGCTCTTCTTAGTGGGCCCTAGCCAGGTCCACTTTCTTTGCGGTGGCTTCTTGAAGAAAGAGTTCATCGCGAAGAGTCCCTCTTTCTCCAAAAAGCCAGCCAGCATATGGCCTCGCTCGTTTCGCTGCCCATATCCAAACCGTCCCACCCTGAGCTCTCCACCGCCTCGACCGCCGAGTCTTGCGTTAAAATCCCCCATAACCACCGTAAAGTAGGTTTTGGAAGCGTGTATGGCTCTACTAATGTCCTCATACACCGCTTCCACCTCTTCATCTGAGTATTTTCCAGTCGGCATATATACCTGTATAACCTTCAAGGAGTATCTCTTTGATACTCTGAGTATCAGGTATATTACCCTACCGGAAACACTCTCGATGGTTTCGACGTTGTTTATGAGGGACCTGTGAACGAGGAACCCGACACCATGCTGGGACTTCCTCAAGTCTCCCTCCCGGTGATAGAGTAGGTTACCAGACTTTAGGGTTGTCGTGCCCTCTCCCTCTCTTCGGACTTCAGACAAACCCACTATGTCCCATCGTAACCTACTCATCTCCTCTTCCACTTCCTCCACCTTGTTGTCCAACCTCATCGTCCGGATATTGTGTGTTACCAGGGCCAAGTGTCGTCGGGGGTGGTAGCCGGGTCGACTCCGGGGATTCTTCGCACCCCCCGCCCCGCCGCTACCGTGACCGCTACCGGAGCCAGGAACAGCGGGGCTGCCGGGCACTGGGGGCCTTATCATTATATTGTCCATCATTTGGAGGTTGATGCCATACTCGCCACGCTTGGCAGGCGGGTTGGCGAGCGCAGTTTTTTGCGGCTTATCGTACTTTCGACGCTGCTGCCCATCGAAAGTATTTAAAGCAGGGGAAGGATAGGATTTTGTTGGGTTTGGGGATAGGAAAAAGGTATTAGGATGCTACTGACCCGGATGGATTTGGGTTGAGTGAGTAGCAGCTCGGGTAAGTCGGGCTCGCGTACCCGTATGCCATACTTCAAGCCATCGGAAAGATGGCTGAAGATGAACACCCCTGACCTAACTTTACAAATTATAAATGACCTTTTTCTCTTCTGAATAATATTTTAGTTATTACAACATTATTATGTTGAAAATAATATTTTATACTTAAATACAAATCGTTAAATCTATCATTATATTCAATCAAGTCCTATGCGTTCTACGAAGACTACCCATATAATTTTTAAGACATTTGGACGTGACTGTACAATCTATTTTACGGACAAGCGATAAAAATGTCCGCTTCACTAGATTTATTACAATCGAGAGCTATTGGAGGCGATTTGAATAAACACCCGTGTGATAGGAGAGATAAGCAGGGAATTGAGATGGAATGGGTCCAATAGGCCTATCTTTAAATATCGACTGGTAGTTACGTTAATATATTCGATTGTAATACACGATCAAGTTTATTTTGATTTATCTAAAAATTCTCGTATTACTTGTCATGTGTGAATAAAGCGGTCTCAATAATTCTTAAAAGAATAGTTTTCACGAAGACAAAAAAAAAGTTCACCTTTCCATTCATAAATTACATTTCTTTTATACTTTCTCTATATTCTTTAATCACATGGTTTCTTTAACGACCACTAGATGGCAATCGAGAAATCATCTTGATCAAATCAAATCATGTTTATTTGTATATATTTATAACTAGACAATTATATGATTCAAGCTTGTATTGTCCTAACAAAACTGGAAAAACTAAACTTAGATTAATAATTATTCTTTGCTCCTACTACGGGAGCGGAGAGCAATTAATAAGCAACTAAACATCGAACCCGCGACCTCTGGATATAAAGGTAGACCATCTACTCGCCATAGTGTAGAATAACCTCTACCTCGCGTGTTTTATACTTTATAAGCAATCTAAATCAATTGAGCAATTTATTTTCCACTTATGATACTCGTAAGTTGCTTTATTTTGTTAGGTGTCAAAAATTAATCTATGGAAAGTTTATGAACCTATTTTATAGGCAGTTCATATCAAAATAATCATTTGATAGACATGTAATAAATTTGAATCAGAAAAGGCATAAACAGATGATGAGAATATATTTGCTGGGGAATGAGGGCAACAGTAAGTGGCGACAGATAGTCGGCAGTCGCGCAGACCACTATAGCTATCCTAATGCCATGACATCGTACTTGCTAATGGGTTTGAAGACCGCTTTGATGCGTACTAATGGCAAGCGTGAGCAGTGGCAAATGTAATCCATTCGATTTGACGGCTTAGTTAGTGGTTTAGTTTAGTAATAAGATCACTATTACTAATATGTACCTAATGACATGCGACCCATTTTGTAAAATATTTATGAATATGTACTTACAATAGCAGTTCTTCTTCCTGTCGAGTCGAAATGGCTGACTCTTCAGATTTGTCTAGTCTAGACCAATAAGTGGCCACGGTCACCGCCCTATCGTAGATCGCTAAAAGATCCTCATACGTGCGTGCAGCACAACAGCAGTTATTACTTGCACGTTAAGCAGTTGGTCTTGGCTGCCATCTTATGGTCGTTAAAGAAGCCACGTCACAGGCCGAATGGCGGTAGCGGAAAACTCTGACACCAGGGTGTACAAAGTCGATTCACCATCCAATCCAATCGATGTGAATGAATGAGATTATTGTTGTGCCATAACATAAGTTTTAATTTTTTTATACAATTAAGTAGGCAAACAGGCCCACCTGATGGTAAGTGGTTACAGTAGCCTATGAACGCCTGCAACACCGGAGATGTCACGAGCGCGTTGCCGACACTGAAGGAATTAATGTCATTAATGAAAAATCCATGCCAATATTTTTAATTTTCATATTTACAAATAAGGATACGCTATTTCAGGCGGGTGGAATTCCGCATCATTAAACGTCCGTCTTCCGTAACTATGCTGTACCTCGCTAATTTGTTATTGATTGTATGCTTTGATTTGTTCCTTGTAGGTATATTTATAAGTAATAAAGGTATCCATACTAATATTATAAATGCAAAAGTATGTCTGTCTTTCTGTCTGTCTGTCTGTTACGCTTTCACGGCCAAACCGCTAAACGGATTTTGATATAATTTGGTATGAAAATAGTGGAAGACCCGGGGTCAAACATAGGCTACTTTATGACGCAGGCGGAGCTGCGGGAAACAGCTAGTACTGTATAAAATATTATTTTGTTATTTTATTGAATAAATGATTACGGTGACGGAAATAAAATTACTTATATATAGGTATATAACATTTTTACCTCTGCAACTAGGTTCTAGACTTAAACATTGAGAAAGCTCTGGTGTAATAAATAAACATATATGTATTTTAGTATTCTGATAATTTTATCTGGGATCCGACGCCGAAAAATGACCGGTAAAATTAACGAAATAAAAAATAAGGCGAATACTAATTGCCAGTAATTTTATACAATAGTATCAAACAATATATGTTTTAATTGTTTTATTGAGCGGTGATTTATTACATAAAAATAATAATATGTGATAAAAATGTGTTTGTAATTTTACGTAGCCGTTACGTAGCCTATAAAATTAATGAGTTATTTACAATTAACATCAAATATAATAATAGCTGTAGACGATGGCAGATGCTGTAAATTATATTCTAGTATTTTGTAGAAGCGGTATTTACAGTTAGCTAACAGATTCGTTGACGATTTCTATTCAATTCAATTTTTTTGCAGTAACTTTGTCCTACTTTATCGTAGTTATTTAGTTTAATTAAAATTATCCTAATAAAATCTTATTAAGGCATTTAATTTTATTTTCTACTTGAAGTCGTTAAAGTTTCTTACTTTTTCAAATTCGGTATTAGTAATTCAGATTCAGTATAGAGTTATATAAATGGATACAGATAACTAATGATTTTTTTTAGTTTTCGCAAGTGTCACATAATAAATTAAATTATATATTTTAATACGGTTTTTATCGCGTTTATTACTTATTTATTTACAACTTAAGATTTACTTTACATTAAATTTTACTTTAAGATTATTAATAACTAATTTAGCAATAAAATAAGTTTCAATGATCCGTATGTATTTGTTCAGTACATAGGTACACGTGACGAATTTAATGTGCTTGGGGTACGTTACGTATAGAAGGAAGTATTTCTAAAGTACCAAGAAGTAAATATTAGTTTGTTACAACCCTGTCTTAAGCTCGGTCTTTCAGTAATGATTTTGACCCCCTTGTTCTCCTACACAATATTTTCTAAACTTGTCTAATTCTCTTTATGGTAGAGTTTTTGGAAGGCTTCCATATCTACTTAGAAAACTATTCAAAAACGGTGTTTATCGCGTTTATTACTTGCTAGCTGTTTGAACTCGGGTCTACAACTATACTCATACCAAACATCAAAATCCGTTCAGCGGTTTCGCCGTGAAAGGATATCAGACAGACAGACATTCGCATTTATAATATTATTCGTTAATTTGTAATATTAGTAAAGTATTAATATATTAGTATTAGTAAGTATTACTAAAGTATAAGTATGGATAAGGATTAGTATGGATTAGTAAGTATTACTAAAGTATAAGTATGGATAAGGATTAGTATGGATTTATTTAATGTGTATCAATCGCGAAAACTTAAGAAATCATTAAAAATCTCTTTTGCCTACAGATCTACACAGACTGGGCAAATCACTACCTTGAGAGGGCGCGGTCGCGGCGCAGGGCTGGAGCATCGGGCGGAGGCCTGGCGAGGGACTGCGCCGACGGCCTGCTCCTGGCTGACGTGCTCGAAGGCGTGACGAGCCTGAAGGTGCCCCGAGCTCATCGCAAGCCAAGGAATCCACAACAAATGGTGAGTGATTATGGCATAGTTTATCCTTTTCAGAGTTATTGTTTAGGGTTCCGTAGTAAACACAAGGAACCTTTATAGTTTCATCATGTCTGTTCGTTTGTCCGTCACAGTCTGTCCTACGTTTATCTCAGAGACTATTAGACCTAGTGAGTAATTTAGTATGCCTATGCAGTTTACTCACGCGGAGCGAACTGTGAGAAAAATATTTTTTTAGGGTACGTGTAAAGTGGGGGTTGAAATTATTTTTTTCTACTTTCTATTTGAGTGGGGTATCTAAAAACATCATGAGTACCCTCAGTGTTTTTCGCTTACCTGTTTCGTTTAAGAGATATATATAGAGCTATAACGTTGAAAAATATCAGAGGTAAGTGTCCTCACCCGCTTTGGGAAAACTGTTGCATTTGGACACCTTAAAAAATTCATGACAGTAGTAATTATATATATCACTGCCGTAAGGCTTATAATAGTTTACGTCTAATGATTAATAAATAAAAAAAAACATGTAAAATTCCAATCCATTGAAATAAGCGTCTCACGTAAGCCAATAGTTTGACAACATTTTGACATTTGACATTTCCGATATCATCTTGATTTCGGCACTAATTGTGAAACTTGCCGTGATTTCGTTTCAGATTTGTTTTGACATGAAAAGAAAATTTTAAAGTAGGTTTTATTATCAAGACCATTTGGGACCATTCACGCTCTTAGCAGGCCCTTCAGGCACCATCCTGTCGGCCCTATGGCATCGAGCGTTTGTGCCACTCGGCGAGTTTGCATTTTGTATCTATGTTTAGTATACAAAAAGTTTTGTGGAAATACAATTATTGAGTAGAAAATTTAAAATTACATATTTTTTATAAATTTTCATCTCTGATTAATTATTGGTCTCGCGCGCTCGACTAGATACCGTCGGCGTACTAGAAAAATGCGGCAACAAATACCCGCGTCAGTCACGCCGCAACCGATGCCGTGTATTAAAAACATTCCAATTTCCCCGAGGTTTCGATTTTTACGAGGGTCAAACTGAAAGTTCTTAGAAAATCAAAAACTGAGCACACTAGCAAGTTATTCCTTTTATTACATCTTTTCAAAATAGTGTCCTTTCACGTCAATACATCTCTTCATCCGATGGAACCACTGAGAAAAGCACTTTGCCCACTCGTCTTTAGGGGTCTCTTCGACGGCGTTTTGAAACGCAGCCACTGCTTCCTCGGCGTCCATAAAACGTTTTCCTCGAAGTTTTTCTTTTATTTTCGGGAATAAATAAAAATCGCAAGGTGCGAGGTCGGGGCTATATGGCGGGTGACCTAGTAATTCCACGTTTGATGTCGCCAAATAGTCAATCGTTCGCCTGGCTGTGTGCGACGAGGCGTTGTCGTGGTGAAGGAGGATCCTACTGCGAGGTCGTTTCTCCCGAACTTTTTCCAAGACAAGTGGCAAACAATTGTTAGTATACCACTCTGCAGTAACTGTTTTTCGATCCTCTAAAACAATTGTCGCGTAATGTCCGGTCCTTCCGAAGAACGAGTCCACCATCTTTTTCCCCACGCTTCGACCTCTCTTCACTTTAGTTGGCAACTCCTCGGAAGGAAACACCCACTGAGCAGACTGTCTTTTGGTTTCGGGATTATAACAGTAAATCCAACTTTCGTCACCCGTAAGTATGTCAAACACAGCATTTGAGTCACCTCCGTTAAATCTTTGAACCATTTCACGGCACCAATCAACACGACGGATTTTTTGGGCCTCGGTCAAATCGTGAGGTATCCACCGGGCACAAAGCTTCCTGACCGCTAAATGTTCATGCAAGATTTTGTGCACTTGGCTCATACCGATGCCTAAACTTGCCCGAATCTGCTGATAGGTCACTCTTTTGTCAGTCTCTATCATACGCCGCATAACACTGATGTTATCTTGATGGGATTAGTGCGACCACGTTTGAACTCACTAAACAAGTTGTAAACAGTGGCACGAGATGAGGCTTCATCGTGAAAGGCCAATCGAAGTCTATCATAACTTTCTTGTTGACTTAAATGACAACGAAAGTCATAAAAAATCATTGCACGAAAATTTTCTCGCATTAAATTCATGCTGACGTGACACAGACAATTTTCAATTTGCAACAAATGACAAATTGATAAAATACGTACTCAATAATATTGGCAAAGAGTTCCATTTTCAAAATTTAAACTTTTTTTTTTATTATACTGTTTACAAGTGGTCAGTTCTAAAGACTTTCAGTGTCGCCCTCGTATTATTTGAATGTTTTGTTTTTTAACTTCCGACCCCAAAAGAGGAATTTTATAAGTTTAACTTCAATTTTGACTGTCTGTCTGTGGCATTTTATTCCTTCGGTGCTGGTCTAGGAGAAAATCATATAAATCGATTTAATCGACATAGGTAATCGTTTATATTGGTGGTTATGTATCGATTATGTATTATGTATATATTGATTATGTTATGATTACATCGATAGTAAATAATCGATGAATGAATTATTAATTGAACAACCAAGCATTTAAGGTACCGGTACTATGCAGATATATCGGAACTCGGCGGCGGGAGTGTACAGTGGGCATTACACAAATCATCGTCATATAACTCATAACGAAAAAATATTGTACTTACAGAAATATATTCTATATCACTATAGATACCTTACATTATTTTTCCAACTATCAAAGAATCGATGTGTAATCGAATTTCCGGCAACACCACCGTATGGAAAAAGGCCATGATAATATGTTTATGTCTATTTATTTATTTGTATTTAAACCCGGGTCACAACTAAAAAGGTGTCAGTAATCAATTAGCTCCAAGCTAATTAGAAAATTAAAAGTAAACGTTTAACATACTGTACTGTGTAATAATAAATCAAATGAAAGTTCTGGTTGCAATTTTATGATTCTAGGTATATTATAATTATTAAATAAAGTAGACAAAAATTAACCATTTCCTCTACCTTAGCTCCGAAACTATCAATTCTAGAATTTTGATGCATAAATTACAGGAAAACCTCTCCACGCGAGCCAACTCACACTTGGCCAGTTTATTTAAATTTAATTTTAAAGGATTTTCTTAGCTACATTTTATAATCAGTAACAAGACCACAGCAAATAATAATTTTCCCATTGGCCGGGCTCCATTCAAGTAGCTGGCAACACCATAAAATGTTTTACACACACTGTCCTACTCGTAACAATTTGCCGCATTCTGGAAACCGATTTTTCTTTACAGCGCGGTATCTACTTGTAGCGCCGCCACCGCGGAGACCAATTATTTATCTTTTTCACACTATGTTGACCAAATGTATTTCATCCGAAATTCATCCTTAGTTGCCTTTTGTCGATAAGGCTGTAACTTATAATAATTATTAGATTAAATTATTATTAAACTCTTATTCGTCTTCGTCCATGCGTGTTTTCCAGTTGCGTCCTCAGCTTATTTTTTTACTCGAGACGGACCTTGATTTTGGTGTTGGTTACTATAATGGACCGACTGCTGTATGACCTCCGTAACGCTTTTTACTCGAAAACCAGACCATCAGGAACATGTCACAAACTGTTAGATTTGTTTGGGCTACTTAAAGGCTTCTGACGCAGCCTAATGTTATCTATCGACAACACCAAACGACTTAACGTGCCTTCTGCAGCACTTCTCCTCCGAGGTAGAGATAGAATATGCCACTCTTCTTCTTCTTCATCGGGTCGATGTCTGACGGGATGGGGAGCTTAAACTATATCGGACCAGAAATCAGCAAATCTTATTGCATTGTCCGACCCCTTCTTGAGGTCCTCGAGGGTGCACTCGTCGGAGCAAGATGGACAATGCAACAAATGCTCTAAATGGTGACCAATTCAATACTGGTCGAGTTGCGTCTCGCCGTCGCGACGGCGTCGTTTGACACGCTAGCTATTCGTACTTCAGATGTCTGCGCGCCGCGCTCGGTTATGGAGCTTCTTGTTATATCTACTAAAGAACAATAGGTAGCTGGTTTTTTACTTTAACTTCTTTATTATTGGGACTATTACTACGGAACTTACATTGCGCGTGGCTTGACACGGCACTTGACCACTTATTATTCTACTCTCACTTATAACTGCTTCAATATATATATCTTACAATGTCTAGCAAGGGTTACAAATATCTAAATATATAAACTAATATATAAAAACGACTATATAAATATAAAATAATAAATAAACTTGCACTCCAGAATATGTTACTTTAATTGATAGAAATAAATAAATTGATCCTAAGGGCTGGAGCCGCGGCGGAGGCTGCAGAAGACGCCAAGCGGCGCAAGTATGTTTCGCTCAATAGTGAGTACATGTTTGTGCCGCTGTAGGTACAGAAATTTCTTTTAAAAGAAATTTTTAAAAGAAATTTCTCCCAAGCTTGTTGAAGCCGTAGGTGACAAGAGGGCTCATTCCTAGCGCAAAGAATTGCAATTGCAATTCAGTGTGGGAATGCAGCCAGTGTTCTTGGCACGATGCCACACGGATATTGTTTAGATTTAAATTTTTAGTTCATTTGTTTTTCTTACTTATTTTTCTTTTAAGGTTTTAATTTTAAGTTTTAGGTTTTAGTTTATTGACAGTGTAGTTTTTAATTTTTAGGTTAGTGTTTAATCTTGATTTATGGTCTGAAATAGAATTCTACCGAATTGATAATAAAAAAAAATCATTGGATTTTAAAAAAACGACAAACTTGTACAATATATGAAGTATGTACAGATATGTACAGATGGTATTGGTAAAAAATATAGACAGCCGCCATTACAAATGTCTACTTACTTTCTTTTCGAAAGTGAATCCTTAAAATTTACGCGTCATCATATTCACGCCGGAAACACATGCAGTTGACAATATAGGATTTGGGTTTGTGGGTTATCCAATCCATATATACTGATGTTAAGGTAGAGACCACGTCAACTACCGATATCACCAGTGCAATATAAAATTGATGAAAGTCAAAGCATCATACCTAATGAATCTCTATCTATACTGTTCTACGTTCGACTGTATGTGTTTTTTGCACATATAGTTGCAGTATAATGTACTGATATGAAATATGGCTGAAAATATTTCCACAGCGTGCTATTTTCATACAACTAAAAATCATTTTCTTCTAACAATAATTTTCGACCTCCCACTTTGACGTAAAACGCATACAAAATTCTGTCAGCTACTCAGTTGATTTGCATGGAAGCCCGAAAAAATTTTGATGGGATTTTTTTTTAGCAAGCGAAACCATATCTCATATCACCTAAAACGCAAAAGTAATTTGGTTATTCGCTTATTTAAAATATCCTGAACAGCGATATCCAAAAACAAAGACTTCAATAAAATATGCAGCTTCTAAAATCGCGGTCGCTTATTACTAAAGCATCTTCTCAAAAATTCGCGTGTGTATGGTAAACCTGCACCTCCGGATGATTTGTACACGTAGATGCATGCCCCGATAGCTATTTCTGGCCATCAGAATATTTTTGGCAGCTTACTGTTTTGGCTACGTTCAATAATAAACAATGGAATGATTGAATTTTTAACTTTTAGTCATATCTACTTAGTTCACTACTTTCCGTCACTTTTATTGGGTTTGTAGATTTATTAAATACTAGTTGTTCTCGCAGTTCCCGCGTCAATAAGTAGCCCATGTTTAATGGACCATTCAAACTGTATATATGAAATTGGTCATTATTTACGAGGCGGTATATTATTATTAATTTCATCAAAATCCGTTCAGCGTAATCGTAACATACAGACAGATGGTTTATTGATCTTGCCCATTCTGGTGTCTGCTTTTCTTTTTATTTACTAATAATGATTCATTTAATTATCCATTATATGCTAAGTACTTTGAATAAAAAGTAGGTTATTCTTCGGTTCTACTTGGACGAAATGTTAAACTAACTCGACGAGAAAACAGTTATGTCAATAATTAATGATCTAGTCACGTCTGTTTGAAATCAGATTAATTTCCACATTAAAAAAACTAAAGAATAAAATAAGATAAATAAACTAGAAAGTTAGACTTGTGTCAGAGGATGGATGCGCTAATTATTATTGGTGTGGACATGATTTTGCATGGTGTAGTGCACTACGGCACCATAACATAAAATTTTACTAACGCAGACTGCTTTTTGATTTTACTTTTGGATTACATTTGTCTGTGATACAAAACTACTGCCCACGGACGGATTTTGATAAAATTTGGTATGAATATAGTTGAAGATTCGGGGTCAAACATAGGCTACTTTTTGACGCAGGTGGAGCTGCGGGAAAAAGCTAGTGTCTAATAAATCTATACTATCCATACTTCCATACTAATATTATAAATGCGAAAGTCTGTCTGTCTGTTACGCTTTCACGGCTAAACCGCTGAACGGATTTTGATGAAATTTGGTATGAATAAAGTTGAAGATTCGGAGTCAAACATAGGCTACTTTATGACGCAGGCGGAGCTGCGGGGAAAATCTAGTGTCTAATAAACAGTTCATATTTGTAAATAATATTTTAATCATTCAATTAAACACAATCAAGACTTCTAAAAATCTCATTTGCGTTATACAAAAAAACTTAAGTATTCAATATACTTAAAAATACACTTGTTATTTTTTATTCACGTTTTTTCCACATTAGACCGAAATGGAAAATCATATTATAAATTAAATAAAGTCAAAGTTATTTCTACAACGCCATGGGAATATAAAGTAGTAGGTATACCTATTATAATAAAGACATTTATGACGTGATATACAAAACTATAAATGAAAAATAGATTTCTCTTTGTAATACGAGTATAATACTACTGTGGTGTGGCGAAGATACCCATTAGGTACTAGAGTAGAAACCACATCCGCCACAAACTTCTTAGTTACAATCGTCACGATTTATTTAATGTTAAAAATAAATTTAAATTATAAACATTTTTACCATAGATATAAATGTTATGAGATGAACAGGTGTTGTTTGCGATATCCTAATTTGGATTGGTCCAAATGCCCACTTTGCTCCTATCAGTAACATCTTTCAATGTGCGATTGTTTTCTATTATATCCTATCACTGAATAAAAAGTTCAAGCAAAAGTTCAAGTTGCAATCTTCCTGTTTTCCTTTGACAAATTATACATCTTTATTTACATACTAAGATAAGTTTATCAGTAGGTACAATACGCAATAATTGCATGTATATACAAGGGTGCGAAGTTGGTCATTATCGAAGGCAAATGTATATCACTCACCTTCGTTTTGCCGACGATATCGTGGTCATGGCGGAATCGCTGGAGGACTTAAGTACCATGCTCAGCGACCTCAACATGGTCTCCCAACAGGTGGGCCTTAAAATGAACATGGACAAAACCAAGGCAATGTGTAATGTCCATGTTACGCCATCACCGGTTTCAGTCGGGAACCACACCCTTGAAGTTGTAGACCAGTATGTCTACCTGGGTCAGATGATCCAGGCTGGCAACTCCAGCTTCGAGGACGAGGTCTTTCGTCGAATCCTACTCGGATGGGCGGCGTTCGGGAAGCTACGTAGCGTCTTCTCGTCTAAAATACCTCAGTCCCTTAAAACTAAGGTATTCGACCAGTGTGTGTTACCAGTGATGACATACGGGTCCGAAACGTGGTCTTTGACTATGGGCCTCATAAGAAAGCTCAAGGTCGCCCAGAGAGCTATGGAGAGGGCGATGCTCGGTGTTTCCCTACGAGATCGAATCAGAAATGAAGAGATCCGTAGGAGAACAAAAGTCACCGACATAGCCCAGCGGATTAGTTCTTTGAAGTGGCAGTGGGCGGGGCACATAGCGCGGAGAACCGATGGCCGATGGGGCAGAAAGGTTCTCGAATGGCGACCACGTACCGGTAAGCGCAGCGTTGGACATCCACCGACCAGATGGTCAGATGACCTGAAAAGGGTCGCAGGCGGACGCTGGATGCGGACTGCTGCCAACCGATCATTTTGGAAATCATTGGGAGAGGCCTATGTCCAGCAGTGGACTGACTGCGGCTGAAATGATGATGATGATGATGATGAAGGCAAATGCCTATAGAAGCCGAGTATATGATCATTATCAACATTCGATTTTCGCCATGATTAGTATATCTGGCGGAGTCAAATTAGTAAATCGACATATGTTATTAATAGTAAATTAAATACAAAAACAAATAGATTTAAAAATGGCGCCCCTTATACAGAGAGAGCAGACCCTGATAGTATTTTTTTTTGTAATGGGTTTTACGGCCATGGATACAAGTCCTATATAGCCCTTTCTTATTTTTCTACACAAATTAATATTTGTAGTCCAATACGGCTTATGTTCAGAAAAATTAATATTATTAAGAAATTTAGTTTTGATTTATCATTTGGAAGCTAAAATAGTTTATATTTTATGCAAAAACAACGAATTAGTTTGAGACTTAAAATCCTCTTGGCGTGCATAAAAAAAAATGTACCGTAACCATGAAAACCATTACTTTACAAGTGGGATTATTTTATACACAACGTGTTGTTTACAACTCCCATTAAGGGCCTTATTACAATTAAATAAAAGGCACTTTATGAGCAAATGTGTTGAAATATCTATTGATCTATTTGCTACAGTAACATGTTCAAAGTTCTTTATTTTATGTTCCTCAACTTGATAATTATATTTTGCGCAGAAAAGAAATGTAAATATCATTATTAATTTACATGCTCAATGTGGTTTCTTCTTATTGATATATTTTGCCACCTGAAATGTTGATTATAAATGGTAAATACGGTTGTTGACCACAAACGTCATAGGTCTAAGAATGAGTCGTAAACTACTGGCTTTGAAAAGCTGACAGCTTGTTAAACATGGATTGTAGTGAACTCTAGTGTGGAAAGTTATTTATTTCTAAAAGTGGATCTGAAAACTTTCTGAAAATATGTAAGTGTCCTAAGTGTTGGGCTGTGGTAACTGCTTCCTATTAGGCCGGCCGCATAGTATACATAAAAAAGTATGACCAACTGAGGACATTGAGACAAATCACCGTTAGGAATAACTGTGCTTCTTCCTCTAAAAGGATTTTGGATGTAACCGGGATAATGCATGGATGACGATAACAGCACCTTGCACTGCTCCTTCGATGAAAAGAAAAAAATACGGTTTGTATCGCGTTTATAACATATTTATTTACATCTAACGTTTCAAACATAAGTTTCAGTTAGTTTAATGTATAAAAGTCGCGAAAATATAACAAATTATTAACAAAAAGTAAGCACGTAAATAACTATTATGTATTTTTAATTCTATGGCAAGTAACGAGCCAGTACTGGTCGATTTTAAATCAATATTTTAATTTACAACATTCCTAAGTTTGTTTGTGTTATTACATCGGAAGTCGAGTATTGTTTGGCCAAGTGTCGATGGAAATGGGCTGGCGAACTATAGCCCGATACATTTTGATTGTTCTGTGCTGTTGAACTCTACTTTCTCAGGATTAGAAAAGGGATTAGGCGGTACTAGGCACAATTATTATTGAATTATTCTAGCTATTTAGGTTCTACTGGTGCGCAAAAATCTCTGCTTTTTGTTCCCATATCTCTCGGTTAGTTGTCTCTTCTTTTTAACAAAATCTACAAGATTTTGTTTTCCATCTCCCGTCTAGAGTCTAGTTTGTAGTGATATATATTCAAACATCAACATGTTTTTATAACTTGGTATATTTCAAATTATTTTTTTCTGTAAACTTATTTATGTAAACAATAAAATCCAAAATTGATTCCTTTTCACCAATCAACCCTTTCATCGTTAATCTTTTTTAAACCCTTTTAACTAGTAATTAGGCTCCCCGACCACCGACCTCCTAGAGCGACCTTTCATCGCCTTTAAGATGTGAGCAAAAAATTAAATAGTTTGAATGTTTAGGAGCTTTTTTTGCGTAACATCCGCCATCCATCGTTAGCTAGATGACTGGTAACTGACAAACAAACCGATTGTTTGCTTGTCTAGCCTGACAAAGTGATTTATTGGGTTATATCAGGACACAGAGTTCATTTTGCAAAGAAATGTCAAGGCCGATAATATGGAGCACTCTTGATAAAAATCGTTTTATTCTTACTATCCGAAGTAGTAATATTGTTATAAAATAATATTTTAAGGCTGGTACAGATATGTTGACAACTATTTATTTAGTCACCACAACAACCAAGAATAAAATTTATTAATCTTATAAAAACTAAAAATAAGGTTCAATTCGTAACAACTATTATCTACTAACTTTTTTCGCAGCTCCGCCTGCGTCAAAAAGTAGCCTATGTTTGACCCCGGGTCTTCAACTATATTCTTACCAAATTTCATCAAAAGCAGTTCAGCGGTTTGGCCGTGAAAGCGTAACGGACAGACAGACTTTCGCATTTATAATATTAGTATGGATACTAGCTTTTCCCCGCAGCTCCGCCTACGTCAAAAAGTAGCCTATGTTTACCCCGGGTCTTCAACTATATTCATACCAAATTTCATCAAAATCCGTTCAGCGGTTTGGCCGTGAAAGCGTAACAGACAGGCAGACAGACAGACAGACTTTCGCATTTATAATATTATTAGCTGTTTCCCGCAGCTTCGCCTTCGTCAAAAAGTAGCCTATGTTTGACCCCGGGTCTTCAACTATATTCATACCAAATTTTATCAAAATCCGTTCAGCGGTTTGGCCGTAAAAGCGTAACAGACAGACAGACAGAAAGACAGACAGACTTTCGCATTTATAATATTAGTATGGAAGTATGGATAGTATGGATTCTAAACCCGATGTTGGCAAAGTCTCTATCCTAAAAGTTTTCATAAATATTCCTGGCCCTGGAACTATCAAGCAAAGCAAAAGAAAAAACAATACGTAATAGTAAACCTTAAAAAAAAAATGTTACTTATCGTAGACTCCTCGCAGATAGAATATGATTTTTTTTCCGAATTTAACGAATAATAAATAGTACTGAGATATTTTCGTTCCGCCCGTAATTGATGTCAATTCTTGTGAAATATTATTTCAATGTCCGAGTCTGGGAGTCGTTATTTATTAATTGTTATGCTTATTGCGATTCTGATCGGAAATATGTTGAAGGTCGATTTTATCACATACGCCTTTCCTTGACGTTAGAGATGTCACTCGTTTTCTATGTACATTTAAAGAGCCTGGACGAATTCGACTGGATGGCCACTAACTGCACTTGGCCGAGATGCGAGGAAAGCTAAAGGGGAGGCCTTTGTCCAGCAGTCAAGTGGGGTGGGACACCTAAGGCTATTAAAAAAAACCCGTCTAGTGCGACTCGGATTCACGCACAAAGGGTTCCCTGCCATTATCTATAAAAACAGCAAAATATCACGTTAGTACAAGCAGCATCAAATCAGCGGTCACAATTGTCAAAAGAAGCAGATAAAATCCATCATCAGTAATCAGATTTTAACGTCCATTAGTTTTTTCGTTGAATTAGCCATGGATTCTTTCTGGATGAAGCAAATGTATAAGCCAATATCTTAGACAACAGTCGTACGCACTTGAAATAATAACATGTACGAATTTCGTATTCACACGGGGTTATCACTTTATAGATTCTGATCATAGCATAGCCTCATATACGACAAGTCAAGGCCACTCCTCATATTAAATTCTTAGAAGCTCTTATTCATAAGCATTTACTTCCAGTTTTATGACCAATCCAAGAAATTAATACTTAATGCATTTATACTATAAATGCATTTGATTGTATGTTCAAATGTTCATTTGCAATTCAAATGTTAATTGACTAAAATGCGTTAGACCCTTCATAACAAATCGTCTGAAATCTAAACTCTTAGCATAACGTTTCTAGATTTCTATAAAATTCTATTACCACTTGTCAAGACTATTATGCATATAATTTAATAGTACTTTATATGGGTCAATATATTTAAAATAATAATTACATATTTAGCAAGATTCACGGGAATGCAAATGCCATTGGCGTATTTTTGTCATTGTAACTGAACATTATGGAAAACATTATCTTCGATCTTTATTCGGCTACAGTAAGCGCCCATATTTGCACAACCGTTTACCGTGACCCGCCCAGCCGATATCTATCTCCGATCTAAGATGACAATGCACAAGTGGTTCATTGTTAAGTTATCACGATCTCCAGACGAAAGATTATAAACATTAAAAAGATCATTAATTTTTATTCGATTAAATTAATTGCCATGAGTTCTACTCGATCCCGCTTAATCGATGCTGTCTTCATACTGGATTTGATAGTGGTACGTGGTACAGCAGCAGAGCAGTACATAATCCATTCGCACGTTTGCATCGGCACGCGGCAGCCGCGTCGACCGACTTTTCGAACCAACTGTACTAGTGTTATGTACGACTTATCGATGTTTTTATTTGACGAATTTGACATTGAATTTTAAATTACAATTTCTTTGCGGCGATAATGACATTTTAATTTAAAGTGCAAGTGTTTGTGTAAAGTGAAATAAGTGGTTTTATTGGTGTTTACAAGGTTCGTTTATATTAAATTTTGTCCTTTATAAAATGATCATTTGACTTACTAATAGATAATTATGTAAATGAATAGTTTGTTTGTCTGGCTATGTTGGAAACTCCTTGCGTGTCCCCTGGCCTACCGGTTCCGTTAATTTTGTATTCGATTGGTTTGTCTCCATTTTGGGACATGAAAGTGACAAATGATGAACGTTTTCACAAATTAAATTTCTTTGACATTCTTTTCCGAGGGTACTTACTAAATTACATTTACTTATGTTAAATTCAGTATCTTTTTCGGCTTAGATGTAAAATATAGATACGTAATAAAAATACCTAAGTAAACACTTGATGAAACAAAAATAAAAAAGTCTCTTGTTTAAAACAAGGTAGAAACAAACATTTATATTATAACCATAAAAGATAAGCAAATGCAACCCATACTCAAATAAACACAACTCACTGCAACTGTTCAATTGAGATAGCAGGCTTCTCAGGCCTTTTAAAACAAAAGAAAACCGTTCATGATTTACCAAACATTGCTTATAAATCAGCATGGACACAGAATGGGTGTACATTAAAGAGGCTAAGAGGAATGGCGCTACTTAAATTATTATTTCAGCTGCTAGATTTCTTGACTTTATTAATTATAGGTCACCTCCATATAAGAGCTCCAAAATCTGACTCCTTGTCACTACTTCGTGGTCTGATTAATTCAAAGTTTCATTTATCTTAGGCATTGTGCATGTGCAATATATTTTAAGTGCTCATTGAAATTTTTCCAAAAATAAAATAAATCTCACCGGTAAGCAAGAAATACATTTTTATGCTTTCTACACATAATAATAAGTGTTAATCACGACTTGAGGATCTCTGTTAGTCGAGCGCGATCCGCGTATCCGTAGCGAATGCGTGACGCGACCACTATTGGATTGGTCGCCATTTAGTGGCATTTTCTATCTTCAGCTCCTCCGTGCTTCGGACGGCCCGTTATGCCGTTGGTCCCGGTTGTTGTTGATAGATAGCAGTCGTTAGGCTGTGTCAGATGCCTTGGGGCAGCCTGAAAAATTGTAAAAAGGGTTACGGCGGTCAGACGGCAGTCGCTCCATTGTAATGACCAGTGCCGCCAAATCTAGGACGCGTAAGGAAGCGTAAGCTGACGACGCAACTAGGAATACACACTAGGATGATGATGACTTGATTTGATTTAAGTAGGTACCCACTGATAACGATTGTTTTGTTTTTTTATTTTGTTTATTTGATTTTTTATCATCTCAAGAACAGAACGTAGATACGTTATTTTTCTTACTATCAACATATATTATACGTGTGATATGAGATTATGTCATATTCCTTAAAAAGTGGGTTTTCTTCTGTCCTCTGGTTAATTTATAGCCTGGTTGCAGCTGTAAAAATGATACGGAGGGATTACATTTGTCAAGTGATGCGCAGGCGCCGCCGCTGGCTTCATTCCTGTCGCCTTCAAATGTCAAGAGATTTTATATTTTATCCTTTTTTTTCATTTTGAGCAAATGACAAACAGTTTACACGTGGTGGCCCAGAGAGGCCATTTCTTAAGCGATTGATCACTATCACACCTGATGTTAAGTGTAGATGTGATATTGTTGTGGTACCTGATTTACTGTTAAGGCTTCTTCTTCAGCGTGGGAGTCATCAGGTTCAGGTTAGGTGTTTTTGAAATCGCTGCAGGGTCTCTGACGTACAAGTTCATTTGTAAGCTATCTGTCACACAATATGTATGTATTAAATGTTGCAATATAGCTCCAGATGTATTAGTCAGACATCTATGTCAGCTACTCCCGACGATTGACTGCGAAGAACAGACGTAAAGCATCGTGATGATTAGTGGTTGTTAATTGCCAAAACCAGACATCAACTGGGACAATCACATCGGTACATGCTATAAGATTTTTTGTGCTAGTTCACTTGTGGCTAGAAAACAGGTCAACCGTTCATAAACTGGTTTGTAATTATGTAAATACCCATGTATCTAAAGATGATATTGATCATGTCATGTTGATGGAAGTGGTTTTGCTTAGATGTATAAGTTTGGCTGGAAGAAATTGCAATAGCGATACTTAGATCCGCCTTTGTACTCAATTGTTTAAATGTATCTATTATTTACTTCTTTTTTTCACCTGCCACCTTCCTAGTTTATCTGGGGTCGGGCCTCCTCCGGGTTAGCAATTGTTTAAATGTAATTATTAGTGTATTTTTTTGTGTGATTTTGCATTATTGTATGTTTATATATGTATTATTGATGCCCGTAGCACTGAGTAGGTATTAAACAAACCTATAGTTTGGTCGCGAATTCTCGAGATCGGTCTATTTATATACCTTTGTACTCATATTTTCCTCGATGATTTACTAAATTTGAAATAGGTTGCTCTGAAAGTATGAGTCAAAATATTAGTCTAAAAGCTACTGTTATTGCATGCATTACTCATAACAATCTCATTGTTATTAACAAGTTTTTGCTCAACTGAATTAGACTGCCACTATGGATTCTGCGAATCCTCTGTATAAAATACCAGTTACGTATGAGACTACAAAATGGTAATATATATATACTAAAGTAAATTTTAATTACATAATTTTTAATCTACTAACAAGGTAATTTGGGCTTGGGCTTCATAAAGTATTTGGTCAATAATAAATACTTAGAAATATTCTTAGTATAATGTAAATTAATGAACATCCTATGTTAAATAGCAAAAAAAAAAGAATATTGAATGTGATAAAATCACCGATCACAAATAAAAACAATTAAAAGGTAATTTTGAGGAACGATATGGATAAAAATAAACTTTAGTCCTCTCTCCGTTAGGAGGATTTGATGGATTTCAAAAATGAACTCTGAAATCTAATCCATTGAATATATGTTCTAGTTTAAGATAAAGTTGACTTAAGTTATTAAGTCAACTTTATGAACACATTAAGAACATATATTCAATGGATTAGATTTCAGAGTTCATTTTTCGATCGAAGATAATTTCCTCCAGAATCCACTTGCCAATATTTTGTGGAGATGAGATCACGGGCTGGCAGACTCACGTCGCCAGCACAATTGTCACGTCCTCCTTCTGCAATATGAGTAAATAGGTCACTCAGTTTACCTCCATTTGAGGCTTAAATAAAATAAGTGTTCATTATAATGCTTATATGATCATCTAAATATAGACTTTGTACGCTTTATGCAGTGAAGCGTCATGTTCAATAAACAGCCTTTCAGTTTAATTAAATAATAATAATGAATAGCATCTAATAATGCAGAGATAAGAAGCATAATATGTTAATCGTCATATTGATATAAGGAATAGTTTCGAAAAAATCGAATTCTGCTATTTGGTTTGATGGATTTCAAAAATGGCGATTGTTTGATAAAAGAAGAAGCAAAGAAACTATTTATTGCAGAGGTACAGAGCTAAAAAAATTATTACTTTTTTCATGACCTAACACATTTTGACCATGATTGAAGGAATCACTTTAAATTTTTCTTATAACAGTATTGCACTTCTTTACCGCACGGTTTATACCAGCATTACAGAGGTAAATAGGTGAACCAAGAGGAAACTCGTTACAAAAACATTCACGAAGCGAAAAGAGCACATTGTCTATTTTTAGCGAAGAACAATGTGAAAGCAAGCGCTAATTTTTGGGAGAATTATTAAATGTTTGTTAACACTAGATGAAATGAAAAGAAAACGTATTAATTTCAAGTTATTTGGGAAATAGATAATTTAAACGTTGAAATGTGACCTATTTTATTTTAATCTTCATATTAGGTAGAATCTTCAGAACGCCTTTTTTTGTGGCAGATCCGATTGGTTCCTAAGTAATTAAATGTGACTTAGTTTCTCTCGTATCTGTCTGAAGCTGAATTTGTGTAAAGCATGATCATCATTTTGAGTTTGAGAGCCCGGGGTCCGCTTAAACAATTTTTAGTTCTAAATAAAAAAATGCCAGAGTGTGATAATTACATATTGAAACACATACAGTATTACTATCTAGTATATGCATTGCACTCTTATTAATTCTTGTCTCAAATTGTCTTCAGTCTCAACAAACAAAGCAAGCTTCGCTCGTCACCGCCTCATAAAACTAAACACATGTTTAGTCTTAACGAATTCGCTCGACAGCTGACCCTGAACTTGTCTTCGGAAGGTCAGCCAACAGTTATTATCAATCTCACATATATTGAAGCTCCTTTATGCACAGTATAAAGTAACAGTTTTCTGTGGTTATAAAACAGCATATTATTTACGATATTACTTTGTTAGGATGTTGATGATCTTATTTTTTGGTATAATTTCACAGTATTTTGTATTTATGTGTTAATTACACATTATTTAACAATAAACAAGGGGTTAATACTTTTAAGTCTAATCTAGCATAGATAAAAAGGTGCACTTCAGCATATTTTTCACTTTACAATACTCATTCATACATATCTGAATTATGTATCTACCCTTACAAAGTGGAGACAAATTTTAACCATAGTTAGGTTAATCTAAATTCTTATACCTAGGTCTAGGTCAACAATTCCTTGGAAATTTCTCGTTGCGATTAACAGAAGCTCCTTGTTTGGTAGGAATTCGCTTGATTACCTGTTTAGATTACCGGTAACATAAATCATCATTATAGCCTTTAGATACATTGCATGTGAACTTTGTTTACCTAATGCCTAAGTTCAAATATTCGCAGATAGTGATACCCCACAGTTTCATATAATTAAATTCTGGTAAAAATAGGTTTTTGTGAAATAGGAGTTGTGTTTATTTATTTAGTTGTAAGTATATGGGAAAAAACCTACAGTTATTTAAATGACGTTCACATTACATTTATATTACGGCTTAGGATTAGATATTTGGGTTGTTTCTGTTTTTAGTTCGAGTTGTTTTAATCAATATTGTACCTTTATAATTCACATAAATGTAAGACTATATCATTGGACTTAATATATTGGGTCTTCTCAGTACTTCTAAAATTTGAGGAAAATCGATTTACTATAAATGAAGCATTATGTGCTGATAAATAAATATATAAATAAAAATATATTGTACAACTCAAGTAGGATACATACCAATAATTTTTCATTTAAAAGCATATATGAAGAAAATACTGAAGAAGCATAAAAAGTCTTCTAGTCAGTATCTAAATGAACGCCATATCTATGTTTTCTATATCATTGAATAATGTTTTACAATAAAAGATATCTACGAAATAAAAAATAAATACTTAAAAGTAATAACCAATAGACAATAGTTTGGCTTTGTAACCTGTTTTAATTACATAGCCATTCGGATCAATGACTAGGTAGGTGGTAACTACGTATCGGTTTGGAACTATGGTGAAACTCTACCATTTGGACAGGCATTGTTTCAACTTCCGCCCTGTGGTATAAATTATACTATAATTGTCGAATGGCCCAATAATTATTGGACATAACATTAATTATATCATAGAACTAATTTTAATAATATTTGGTATGGGTACCGACATTGTAAAATAACAATCTTGAAATCAGCATGATTGATATGTTTGTATATGTTTTTTTTAGTAATGAGTTTTACGGCCATGGATACAAGTCCTTTATAGCCCTTCTTAATTTTTCAATCTTCTTCTACTGTAGGACACAGTGTGGTTTCGTCAAGTCCTAGTCAAGTCTTAAAGTCTAGTCGGTAGTCAAGTCTAGTCAGAAGAATCAGGCTAAGTGAAGTGGTAGATGTATGTTTGTCTATATTAAACGATTACGTCAGTTTTTTTTGCAATATACCGTTGTGTTTAATTTCTGCACACACAGTTGTGCCAGATCTTTTTCCAGATTGTCGCTAACTTTTTTCATTAGTATCACCTCCTAGTACAAAGACACATTTAAATCTGAATTACAAGTTTCTTACATCAAACATACTAAAATGAACCGAAATATTTTCTCCGCTACACTTAAAATCTAATTTATGACCCGAACTCTAGCCCGCACTTGAAAAATGCATTGAAATTTCTCACGGGCTCCGATCGAACATATTGTTGAGGGTTGAACACAAGTTAACACAACTCAATAATTCCTGGGTTCGTTCCGGCTGTTTTAGTCAGGGTGGTAAATAATTAACCAAAAAAAATGTCGTAGTGTTATGAGCTTATCGAAAAAAATTAGGAATTTTGTAATAAATTTCAGAATTTCAGAGTTTCTCAGATCGATTTTTTTTGGCATTTTAATGTGAAGAACTTATCAACAAATACTGGCCTTAATGTTTTTTTTAAATAAAATTATTCATTAACGTAACTCTAAAATTATGCAAGCCCTTTTGGACTATTAGATAAACATGAGATTTGTATAAAAAAAGATCCCACTTATAATGCCAAGCAGAAGATATAAAAAAGGGCTGATCTGATATAATTTTATAGCATAATAATTTTGCAGGCAGTCTTGCATTTAGTTAACATGCTACTTGCAGGGAAAGCGTTAATGACCTCATAATGAAATCTCGCACACTGGATATACGAAAGCAACCCAGCAAGGTTACTGCATCTTTCATAATCTTGTACAAAAGGTCACGCTTTAAAAGTTGAAGAATGCTGTAGTTATTGATCACTATCATTTTATTTTCGCTCTTTACTGATATTTTATTGAAGTACTTTAAACTGCAGAAATTACATATTTAATGAGAATTGGATAGGTTTTAAATTTGATGCTCGTGAATTTGATGCATTTACCGCAACATAGGAGATCTATGTATAGTAATTTGATATAATACTACATATTACATTGTAGTCTATCGTCGTGTAGTTTCTGGCGTAAAAAATAAATAAATTGAATATCGAATAAGATCAATTGTGGCATAAATTTATCAATAACTATAGGTTTTTGCTAGGGGAGTTCATTACATTTCTATTTACTATCATAAATAGTTGACGGCTTTTACCAAAAAATAGCATTCATAAGTTATGTGGCTGGACGTTACAATTAAAATCAATTTTTAGCGAACGCCGACTCTGAAACTCAATTTCCTCCTCCTTTGTGTACCTACAATAAAGATTTTAAATACATACATACAAATTGAGACACCTACGGTGTAACAACACGAAATGGTGTTATGACATTCGAAAGAGTCATCATTATTAATGATAAATTTATTGTCAGAGGCACATTAGTTCATGCATTTCTTAAAAATCCTTTTAAAATTACAGATAGGTACAATAGATAACGGGTACTGTTCCGAGATGATCATAAAAAACACATATACTGTCCAGGTATGGTCACACGCACTAATGCACGCAATAGAACATACGACATATGTCCAGGAACGCTATTTTTGAAATGTATGAAATATATATGTCGAACAAAAATCCTTCGATATCGAACAAAAATCCTTCGTGAACAAACGAAAATCATTAGGTATCGAACAAAAATTAGTCTGCTCGCCGAATTTGCGTGAGTCACACTTTTCAAAAATAGGGTTCCATGTCCAAACTCCGATCGCGTGACATCACTTCGTGACACCCCATCACTGTTCCCTTAAATTGTTATCACTCGAATAGTAGTCAGTAGGGGCAGCTTATCATGATTTATGGTTGTCTTCGAATAGAAAAGTGTTTTAGCTACTCGGCACCTTAATAACCCGTGTAATAGTGGCAGTCATAAATGAATCCGGATAAGTGATGTATTTCACTTTTATCTTACTTTCGTTATAATTTAGGTAGGTTTCTTTACCTGGACTAGGTACTTAATAGGAATGAGGAAAAGTTAAGTAACTTCCATATGTGTTTCATCATTATGTTGATAAGACGACTTACAAAATAAAAATTAGTTTGCCTTTTTCAATGAAAAGACTTCACGACAGAAATACTTTTACTAATATTATTACTATATATTATTACTTTTTAAATTGTATTTCCCATTTGATATTGTTCTTCAGCCCACTTCTCTATATGAATTCCAAGAATTACAGCTAGTTTGGGGCATGAAAATTTTACAGACACTGATTATTTTATCTTTGAGAGATTCAAATCGTTATGCTAGGTTTTGAATTTTTGTTCACACTACAATATGTCCAAATGGTTCGAATGTATACCTAGGTGACAAATTATACATCATATTTAGTTTTATTTAGACATTAGTCCATTGATTAATTTAAAGTTTAAAATGATTGCAAAGGTAAATATTGATCCCATTAGAACTTTTTCGTTTGAAACCCATTTTAGTTCAGAAAAACATTCCAAGGCAGTAAATTATCTCGTATGACTCAAATACATAGTTTCTCGCACTTCGCCTTAAACACATAACAATTACTCAGCTTACAACACATTCAGTGAATTCTTTGGAGCCCATTATCGTAAATGTTGAACGCGTGGTCACTTGCCATTCATCTACCTCGACAGAAAAGGAAAACGAAAGAAAGATTACATGAAGATCACGTCGGCCAATCTGTAAATACAAGTGGTTTTGGGCTTCTTTGTGAAACTATATAAGTACATAATCAACATACTAACATATTCTGTACTAGGAACATTGGCAGTAATTTTACTTTTAAATACAATTTGAAATGAATAAGTAAGTAAGTAAGTAAGAATGGATGATTACACTACAGGATAATGTGTTTTATTCATGGGGCTAAATTATCATCATCTGATAGAAGAATGGGTACCAAATAGTCTGGTTAAGGCACAAAAATTTTGATGAAATGATTTTTAACTTTTGATGCCGTTACTGATTTGAATCTTTCATTACATTTCCGAACGATATTATAGAGGTGAACGCGAGCGAAGTCTCACTAGTTAAATAGTATAATTAACTGTTGAACACATCGACTAATAAGATAGTATCACGAATCGAGTAAACTATCGTGAACTGTAACTTTGTAGTGAACAAGCCGCTTTGTCACGATCCGCGACACGACTTAACGGGATGTTTGGCTTTCAGTGCTCATTAGTTTATATTAGCATATATTAAATTAATGGAAATGCATGAGACCGAAATGTTTTTAGGCTTGTAGAACTCTTTGTGCTTCATCATCATAAGAACATTTTTATCAAACATGAGAAATTACACTTCATTCAAATTAAATAAAACCTTCGAAGGAAGCTAGCTAGTTTTTAACAGGTTATTTATTTGTATTTTTTAAACAGCAAAAGATTGCAACGTGCCTGCATCTCGTAACGGTGGATTAAAAATAACTTTTACAATAGACCGGCTTCAATAAAAGAATTTTGAACTCGATACTTAATGTTGGAAAATATAAATTGGCGTTAATTTTGAATTACCATAATATACACATATTAATTTTAAATATTATTATGCAACTTTGATCTTATAATAACTCATAATATCTATGCGGCCTAATTCTTAAGTATTTTCTTGCAGGGTTCTCAGCTTTGAGTCTAAGTGGCTTTCTCTATTTACAAATAAAATTCAATATAGAAACTAAGTTAGTACTTAGTGCATGCATATTTTGGAAATCAATAAACAGCCTCTTACTGATATTTCGTTTCGGTAGAGTCTGAAATAACTCTGTCCACTTTTTGTTGCGTTTACAGAGTTTCAGTCCCTATTTGTAACCCATAACGTAGGTACCATTTCTGTAGACTATTGATTTTTTAAAAGAATCGGTGGATTTAATGCCTATTTAAATAAGATCGCAAAACTAGGCCTGTACCTACACCGTTTGTTGTAGCTCTATACAAATGCAGGACTGTATGAGGAGACGCACCACACTATATCTCTGATACAACAGACCTCTGTTTCTCTCATGCCTATTGAACTGATTTCCATAACTTATATTATGTATAGAGAAAAAGATAGATTCGAATGTTGGTGTTTGTGCAACATCTACTTTCAAACAAATATCGGGCTTGAGTCATAAACAGATTGGTTACTCGTGTTTATGTTTACCTACAACTGGCAGGGTGAGGTCTCAAGGCAGCGTCAGGATAAGGCCGGGTGACCCACAGATCAGGAGACGCGCCTTTTAAGGGCCGGCGCCGGCTGCGTGAGGCAACACACGTGGCATTGAAACTCTCTGGAAACTTGCTTTGTTGTTGAATACAGGGGCCCTATTTTTGAAATGTACGACATATATGTCGGATGAAATTAGTTCAATATCGAACAAAAATCCTTCGATATCGAACGAAAATCATTCGATGTTGATCAAAAATTATTCGACTCGCCTATTATGCGGAGTTACACCTTTTAACAATAGCACTCCAGACACTAGACTATTCAGTTCGTATGCTATATTCGGAGATGTTCGACTGGGTCCCACAATTAGAGGGGGCATTGTGTTCGTGGCCCTATGGTGCTGGATGATGAATGTCTTTCTATAGAAAAATGTTTATATGTTCTCTCCCTATCCACATAACAAAAATTGTTTTTAGCGGATTAATTAGGTATAACCAGGAAAGAGAGGTAGAACATTTTGTAAGGTGTCTGTCTGGGGAAGTACGGAGGTACTTCCCCAGACAGACCCTACAAAAGACCGCAACCAAATGACATATGATGCAGTGTTGTGTTCCTGCTGGTGAGTAGGGTCGCCAGGCCCCAAAGGGGTCGCTGTGCTGCCAGCGGACAGGACGGTAACGCGCTCGTGACATCTCCGGTGTTGCAGGTGTTCATAGGCTACGGTAACCACTTACCATCAGGTGGGCCGTACGCCGGTTTGCCTACTTAGTTGTATAAAAAACAACTTTGTTTTTAATGTTTGAGATTGCTATAAAAACTAACCATAAACTGACCATATTCTTTTCGTTGTTACAGTTGGAAAACGTTCAGTGTTGTCTGGACTTTCTGCATGCGCAAAAAGTCCAGGGCTTGGAACAAGTGACTGCTGTGGACATCAGAGATGCTAAATTAAAAGCTGTGCTAGCACTATTTTTTGCACTGAGCCGGCATAAGCAAGCATCAAAACAACGCACAACGCCATCTAGTAGCAATGCGGCAAATGCGACTAAAGTTTCAAGCGAAGACGTGTCTCTAAGTTCCGTGCAACGAATCACAGGGGGCAGCAGTTGTGATGAAATATTAACCGCCTGCGGAAATAACGTCGAAATGACGACGTTAACGGCAAATAGGTAAGTTTTTTTATACTCAACTAATCAATAACTTTATCTATAAATAAGAAATAATACAATACGAATATTTTAGGTCGTTTTCAACTTAGATTACTTGAAGCGACATCTAGCGGTGAGTAGCAGAACTTTTTTTTACTAACTTTTACTTATTAGTACTCCGTTTCCACAACAGATGATGCAATGGTCAAACAAATCCGGAAATACTTTGTGAACGAAGACATGATTGTGTATGAAAGGCCGAAATTTATTTTCTCCTTTTTCATATTATTTCTGTGATACAAATTTAGATTACTTATTAAGGGAGATCGATTTTTTTCAGTCTTCACTTTGTTTTTATTTTATTGAAAGTAGTTTCGTTTCATTTACTTAGTATGTAGGTAGTACTACTTTATCTTAACTAAAACAATATCACAAGTGCTATTTTTGAAAAACGTGACTCACGCAAAATCAATGAGTTGTTTTTTTTTGTTCTATATCGACAAATTTTCTTTCGATTTCGAATGATTTTTGATCGATATCGAACAATTTTCATTCGACATAATATCTCTCCAGGAGTAAGTAGGTAGGTACTATGTTTGATTTATATGACTCATAGTTTGAATAAAAATCGTCCGACTCAGAGATTATGTCGAATGAAAATCATTCGAAATCTAACAAAATCATCGGACTCGTCGGGTTTAAGTGAGTCATAGATTTAAAAATATTACCACCTTATCTTTAGAACGAGCCTGGCTTCTTACCACGACTTCTCAAGGTTTCATAATGAGTTGCGCACGAATTCGCCTCAAGCAGCAAGAGTATCTATTATTGTTTGAGTACTTGCCCTAATCTAGGGTTGAAGATTTTGTGAGTGGATAAATATGCTCGTAGGTACATATCGCATTTCAATAATATATAATTATATATTTAAATTATTTCATTGGAGTTCGATAAAGACAACAAAAAAGAAAACAAAACAAAACTTTTTGTATTTATAGCTATAAATGTTTAACACCCACATGACAATATCTGTTTAACCCAAAGGTTGACTGTTAGATAATGCTTTTAGCATTAAGTTCGTCTATTGTGCTATACAACTGTATTATCCATACTATCCATACTAATATTATAAATGTGAAAGTGTGTTTGTTTGTCCTTCTTTCACGTAAAACGAAGCAACGGATTGATGTGATTTTTTGTGTGGAGATATTTGGAGACCTGGAGAGTGACATAGGCTTTTTTCCGTGACACAAACGGAATTCCACGAGGGCGAAGCCGCAATAATAATAAAATAATAAAGTTTAAATAAATAAATAAAAGAAAGAAAAATACACCACTTCATTTTACTTCCTTTGATTGATTACATCAGGATCTGTTATTAGTCAAAGGGGAACATAAATTTTACTCTCTCCAATGGAATAAAGTGTGATTCTTTTATATAGTGTGTCTCTTTTATATTTCGTCGCATCGAAGCTATTATTTATTCTGTGGGCGAGGTAACTCTGCGATTCTACTTCAAATATAGCTAACCCTATTTATAACTAACTACTTTCCTCATATTTTTCAACTACCTGTTGCCTCCGGCTTCGGTGGTGTGTTCTTTCAAGTTTTTGCACGGGCGCCTTTTTCTTTTTAACCGACGTTTAAAATGGAGATTATCAAGCACAAGTCCTCAAAACACCCTCTGAAGACATGATGATGAGAAGGGATGACGATGATGATCATCGTATAGGTTGCTTTTAATTTTATAAACCACATTAAAATCTACTCTCTCATCCTAAAGCTTTGCCGGTGGTGTTCACAACTTGTTGCTTTGATGTTGTACCTACCTTTAGTATTTAAGTAAGTATAGGTTGAAATAGTTAGTGTGAAATTTTCTGAGAATAATATTTTCTGGTAGACTAATAAGTATATTAAGAGCATATTCACATAAAAACGAAAGATCGGAAATGTCTACCGCCGCGCCGAGGTGGCCCGATGGCAATAATTCTCAAAGACTTGGCTGCGCAGTGACACTTCTATTTCCGACGATAGCGCCCTCTATTGGCGAGTTGCCGAGATGTCCGTAATTGCTGGTTTACTCATGATTCTATGTTTGTAAACAAGGCACGAAATGGTTTGAATTGTAAAATCATTGAGTACTAAATTAAAAGTATCAAAAATTAAACGCAGAATTATAATTAACCGTAATCTGCGGTGACTTAACTAATACATGTACACAAATACGGTGCTCCGTTTTTAAAAAATAATAAAAACAAACAAGAAGTCATAAAATGGCTAGTATTCTTCAGCTGAGCTACATATGCGCAGTTACTACTGTTCTACTCTACATAACCCTGTCGACTCCTGTCAATGTTGATTACAGGACATTGCAAGGATGTCACGTTACGAGTCCCGAACTCGAATCACGACAAAGGGTTAACAAGCCATTGTTTGTCAGAAGTCGCGCCGCTTCAATACGCCCTTGCATTGGATCGTTCTCTATTGCACTCTTTTTTAGACTACTTCGGTATCAAAAAATAGAATTTTTGTGGTTATTTATGGTAACGGGTTTCAAAGAAGATTTCTTCCTTTGTAGCTTATTTCACGTAAGACTCTTCCAATTTACGTCATTTGTTTTCAATCTTTTGCGACTCTCCTCCAAATCTTTAGTGAACTTTGGCGATGTCGTCACTTCAGTGGGTACAATAGGCAATAGGAAAAACCGTAACAATTACTTTTATTATTTATCCTCTTGTCTGTCATACTTTGTAAATGTCATGTCATTATATAAAACGCTACGGTCTCATGGCTCGTGATAGCACTTGACTGGTTTTATTTACTAAATGCACTTAGAATGTATTTGTGCTTTGACAAATTAAAAGCTTAGTAGCGTTAACAAATAGCCATAACTTGTTTTAGAGAGATTTTTTTTCTATTTTCTCTGTCTCATCTTAGCATTTTCGCTATTACATACTTTTCTTCATAGCTCGGATTCTGCGTGTTATACAAATTTATTACAAACGTATTTATTGAGTAATATAAAATCTAAACTGTAAAATATGTATAAAAGCTGTCGAAGTCTAAAAAAAAATACAATGTTAGCCGCTCCTACCGTAGTACTTAGTGGAACAAACCATCGCACGTGCCATATCATGCTGTCTTGTGTTTGTATTAATATTTTGGGGTTTTAACCGAAAAGAAAATTTTGTGAGAGGCGTAATAATGTATATTTTTCTTTATAAGTGCCTTCACGTTTTGTTTTAACCATCCTCAAAATTCAACTTACCTCTCAAATGAATTCTCTGTAAAAATCTTTTGACATGACAAAGATCGAGTACGTGATTTAGTCATGATTCAGTATTGGAAATATCGAAATAAATTAAGGCGGACCGGCTTCAAAGAAGCTAAAAGGTCGAGCTTTCTCCGAATGTTTGTATGTGGTTGTGTTATAAATTTGCCAGAGTGGATTCGCTAAGAAGAATTCCGTGTGATATCAAATTTAATTGCCAATGTAACTAAATGTAATGCAAAATCAGGAATTTGTTTACCCCTCGAAGGGTTATAGTTGTACGACTTGTGACTTGTTTCATTTTGAACAAAAAGGAAGCATGAGCCGAGGGAAAAGTGCTTCAAAATAACACAAATTGATATCGAAAGACCGAAACCAGTTCATTTCGGTTTAGGAATTGCAGTTTTTCTTGGGTGAACAACCGCCAGACGGCGGCTCGCTAAACACAATAGGACCACTTTCCTTACTGGGCGACTCCTTATAAGGGGCCACCGCGCACCGGAGTGACCGCTTGGATTCCTCTATGCAATTAATTGTACTTGCAGATGAAATCACGCGTCATATAATTAATGGAAGGTAACTATGTAATGCTACTGGGATTGTGAATTTACAAAGACATTTGTGTGAATACATACTTACATTCAGTCAGATGAGAATAATGTTTTGTCGTGCATTTTCTATTTAACTTTAAATGAAAATGTCTGACATAATTTGTACTCAAAATTGTTTTCAAAGTTTTTGTTCAATTTTATAATGTTATCATCACAGGTAATAATTATTTACTATTTCTAGTAAACATTGTTGAAGATTTTAGGGGGAAAAAATACAAATAAATCGGGATCCCTTTCGTTGACATAATGTATTTATTCCTAAAATGTTTTGGCACAACGAATTTGGCATACTTTTTTTGGCATAATATTACTTGGGCATTATTGATTTTTAGCAGTATATGTACTGTTGCATAATTATATTTAGGTATATTATATTTATACATAATTATAATTTGCACAATGTTTTTAGGCATAACTTGTTTTAGAGAGATTTTAACAAAGGAAAGTTAAAAAAGACTTGCTACCAGAAAAGTAGATTAGGTTATTAACATTTATATTTATCATATCTATTGGTTACTACAACTCTTTTATGCCCATGTACTCTTTTTTCCTTTGGTTTTCGGTTTTTGGTTTTCGACTGGAAAATCCTATCCCTATTTGAGATAAGTCCGCTTCTTGTTGTGTTCTATTTTTATTGTAACAATGTTCTTTCTGTACAATAAAGTTTTTACATAGATAAGGATGGATTGAAAAGTTCGCGGCCTCAGCAAGAAAACAATATAAAATATAAACAAAAGTAATTTTTTTTTTCCACCTAATCTCCACTTAGCTCAATGCACTTCTTCCATCTGGTTTTCAACGCCTGTATGCCAGTCATAAAAAAAGTTTCTTCAAGGCCTTCAAAAAAGTCACCCACCGTAGCTTCGACCTCCTCATTTGATGAAAATTTTTGACCTCCAAGGTGTTTTTTTAGGTTTGGGAATAAATGAAAGTCTGAAGGTGCCAAATCAGGGGATGCGGCAGTAATTCAAAGCCACAACCACGAATTTGTGCCATAGATTCAACAGACGTGTGAACGCGTGCATTATCCTGATGGAACAACACTTTCTTGCTGAGTAATCCTGGCCTTCTCTCTTTGATTGTTTCACGCAAACGACGTAAAAGGGTGCAGTAATGAGCCGAATTTATAGTTTGACCTTTTGCAAGGTAGTCCACCATGATGACACCCTTAGCATCCCAAAAAACTGACGCCATCACCTTGCCAGCTGACAAAATTGCTTTGGCTTTTTTTGGAGTCGGTTCATCAGGTTTTTTCCACTGCTTGGATTGCTGTTTTGACTCTGAGGTGTAGTAGTGTACCCAGGTTTCATCCATTGTCACAAATCTGGCCAAAAAATCTTGTGGATCAGCCTCAAAAATTTCCAAACAGTCGCGAGAAATCATGAGCCTTATTCGTTTTTGTTCAACTGAAAGCAATCTGGGTACCCACCGCGCAGAAACCTTAGAAAATCCAAGTTCATTGACTATGATGTTTTGTGTTCGTTCATACGAGATGTCAATAGTGTCTGCAATCTCCCTGATGGTCAAACTTCGATCTGCCAATATCAGATCACAGATTTTCCCGATGTTTTCTTCAGTCGTAGACGTCGTAGGCCGGCCGGAGCGAGGGTCATCTTCAATACTCTGTCGTCCGCGTTTAAATTCTGCAACCCACTTTTCCACAGTCGTATATGACGGAGCAGATTCCCCCAATGTTGTTGACATATCTTCGTGAATCTCTTTTGGAGTTAGTTTTTTGCACGTTGCTCAATTTTCTCCATTCTTTAAAAACGCTGCACTTAGGCTCACTAAATTCAGTCTAATTTAAAAACAGATATTGCTATTGCGATAGAATTTTACAATGTGACAACCAGAGAGTAAGCAAATCGAATGAGGTCAGTTACATTAAAATAGTTCAAGTATTTATGTGTAAGACCGCGAATATTTCGATCTACCCTCGTACATACATAAATCTGATCAAGCGCACTAGCACATCCATAGTTCCGAAGTTTGACATGTCGTATTGGGACAAACAAAATGATCTGTCATAAAGATTGTATTATTTGCACACAGGTTACTAATATCACAGATTACAGAATATATGCTAATCAGATATTCAACCGCCATACATTGAAACGCACCAACTTTCCTGGTTACTCCTGGTTAGTCTCAATACAAAGTCATTGCTACACCATATATCGGAGATATAAGAAGTTACAAATTAAGATTTATAACTTTTAAAATACAGCACTTAATCAACTTGATATAGAACTTAAGTGCGTAAAAAAAATGTGTTTTAAAAAGTCAGTTCTTTTTTTCGCCATAAATAAGCGAGATCAGTACTTAATTATTTTTCTTTTTGAAGCGCCATCTGACATCAAATAGCGGAACTAATTATTTTTATTGGGCAATGGGACCCCACGCTACTATTAAACAATATAAATTCACCATTCAACACAACACTGATAAATAGTTGAGTAAAATTTGTCGGAAGTTTTTGTATCGGGTGTAATTCTAAGTGCTAGCGCTGAAATGTTTAGTCGCGGTACTAGTTAGGTTTACCGCCAATTAATAAAGTTAGTGCTGACGACGGCTTCGTAACTCAAATAACTCTGGCTCTTGAAACTAATACGGGAGAAATTGCCATGAGGGTCTTGAGTTATGTTGAAGGTATTCGTGTTTATTTTATGTATTGTTGTATGTTTACGTAGTGTTTGAACTTAAGGTTTTGATAAAATTTGCTCTATGTTATACATTTTTTCCCCCTTAACTTTTTTGCACCAAACTATCCAATCGCCAATTGTTATAAGTATATGTGTACTTTGTGGAACAATAAAGTTTTAATAAATAAATAAGGTGCACGTTTTTATTAATAAAATGTTAATTTCAATTAAAACATTAGAATAGTTAACACTGCCACTCCTTCTATAATACTATCTTTTTTGTGACACTACATAAACTTTGGTTAGAACCGATTGCTTAGCGATAAGTCCGCCTTTGCTCCATATTATAAGTATTATTATAATGGTCATTATATTTATTGTAATGTGGGCAATAAAGATATATTGTATTGTAATCTTATAAACCAGATTTATTTTTATAAGCTTCTATTTAGAGCCATCTCTTTCACCTATTCACTTGTACCGATTTCATGTGTATCATCTTTGATCAATTTCTCATTTTCCACCATCCACTAGGATTTTGCTAGTTGTAGTTTCCTAAATATTCTGACAAGTTTTACCAATATATATTTTCTCTTTATTTCAATCTTAGTTATCTAAACCAATAATTTACGAGATGTAGTTTGTAACCAAATTATAACAAACTAGTTGAGCCTAAGGCTGCGTCTAACATGAACGAGTAAGTGGCTAAAGGATCCGAATATTATTAACAGTCAACACGCGAGAGGGAAACCAGCAAACAAACTCATAATTTCATTGCTTTACGATGTTAGGCCGGAGTTATGAATATTATGGTTCTACTCTGCCCGTCCTTTAACCAGAACTAGAATTTACTCTCTGAACATTTGGTGCGACAGCTTAGTACACATTTTTATGCTCCTTACTTATCTTTTGGAAAGAGGCGTAATGGTTATTGTCAATAATATTTTTATGTAAAAAAATGTTCCTGTCTTGTCGTTAAAGGACCTCGTCAAAGGCCGAGAGACGATTCCAAACAACTCTGACACCAGGGTGTACATACAATGTCGATAGACAATGTAACCTACACAAAATTATGATGATCGACTGGATATGGTCTTGAGGGAGCGACTGGCGTTTGACGTCCAACTTTTTTCATAGAAATACGAGATTAATACAACCATTATGATTCATGTGTGTTGGTGTGGCTATGAATGTCAGCTATTTCCGACAGCAAGAAGGCGATGGTTTACCTAAAAACGGCCTTTAGTTTTTTTCCAGTTTTGCTCTCTACTTTTTTCTTGATATTTTTAAACGACTATGTAAGTAGATTAAACTAATGAAATATAGACTCATGGAAGATAATAAGGAAGGCTTTCGCTTAGTATTGGAACACTTATAGCTAAAATGTAGATGAACATGCGAGGACATTTTTTTTTTTTACTTTTGTTCCACAGTACATTCCCGTCCAAAAGCAGCAGCCGCGTCCCGTCACTACGAATACGTTTGTTTACATTTCCCTCCATCACTCTGCTATCTATTCCGTCAACAAATATTACTCTCCAACTTAGTTTGCTTTGCTCCATAATGCTCTGCATAAATACGGACACTCTTTAAATAAACTGTCATATTTTAAACATCAAAGTTTTTGTATTCCTTGAATTGATGACCATGATGAGATCGTTGATGGAGAACAATATCTTTATTTCAACTCACTGCTTTAAAAATAAGTTTATGTTTGTCCACTTCTCATTCCTATGTTTAAATAAGTTAAGTTGGCACTTGTAAAAAATAGAAAGATTGAAGGAATAAATGTAAGAGAACTTTGTCTTGAGAATAGAACATTCTACATCAGTAGGCATGGCATGACAATGACACGATGTTTATATATATGTATATTGTAAAACTTTATATGTTCTAGTGCTCTGGGAATTAGTATTTTTGTAGTTGTCGAGAATTTTAATTTAATCTAGAAGAGAAAATTAATGAAATCTAGTAATTAATCTGACTGTTCCTGCAGGAGCAGAACCCATAGATCAGATAGAATAGAACATTGTTGGAAATTCCACTTATTAAACTACACTGTTTACGCCATCGTAAATTACGACTTATGAGTTCAATGCTTCGTTTAATCCAGCCCTTGTTTTATGACATCACCACGGCTAGCGTACGATGGTTTTTTTTAAGTGCGCCTGAGTACAAGACCCTTTCGTTTGATGTTTATGGACTTTATTGCTAAAACGTTACAACTTTTTTTAGATAAATTTTCATTGTATGATTATGTTTATAAAGAGTGAGACAATTTTAATACATTTTGTGTACTTTTTCACCGACTTCCAAATTGTTGTAACCGTTAATCTTTGGTCCGTCAGACAACAAGGTCAATAGATCCCGCTTCCCTGGTATATGGATATCTCGGGTTCAAAATATCTACAAGTTGGCCACAGAAAACGAGAGAAAATGAATGGAAGACGGTTTTTTGATTAACATCTAAAAAATATCATCTCTTCAAAACCCCTCTGGTAAATATGATAAGCGTCCTATAAAGACACGATTGATAAATAATGCTGCACTTATCTCCTTGTGACAAGCTTCGCACAATATCTATGCCTTTATATCGTCCTCTGTAATTTAATTCTCCATTTATTACGGTGGTCAAAACTTCAAAAATATATTCTCACGTTTCTGTTATAAATCACGGATTAATTTTAGATACTCCACGAGTAGTTAAATGCTATGAAATAGTGTTGTAGAAAAAATGTATTTGATAATAAAATGAATTAATTTTTGCGTCTGTGAATATTTCTTGATTCATAAAATATAATAATATATACCTCTCCCTCTTCATCCTAGCGTTTTCCCGGTTGCATCCTCAGCTGGTTGCTTCGGAACCCAGGTTAGGCCGCTACCACTACTATATTAAGGGGAATACCGACCGAAAAAAGTGATAAGTAATTCTACCTACATAAAAGTACTCGTAATAAACTTCAGTTTATCAACGACATAAAAGTGTTAGTTTACTAGAGATTTTCTTCCAAAAAATGTATAAATTTCAATATAATTTCTTACGTACGTTGTTTCAAAAGGACTGCTATCAGTTCATTTAAATCGTTCCACGCATAGCTTAATCTGGTTTAACAAGCGAACAGGGAATTAGTCGATTCTTAACCGATGAAACAGTAACATTTCCGTGTTTTATTTTTAATGCATCCGAATAGAACTTTAATCTCGTCTAAATATTTAAAGAGTTCAGCTTTGATGAAGAGTTACGACTAGGAAATATTTAAAATTAGATTATGTAAGTTCCTTTAATTTTCTGTTTCATGTTTATTGAGAGTGATCGAAAATTAATATGTGATTGATGAATGGCCATAAAATTTTAATTAATGGGGCAAATAATTGACTTCGCATAGACAAACCACTTACAGCTTTCAAAGTTTTTTATATTTTTTATTAGACATCCAATTGTTATTTCAACTCGAAAAAAAAAATTAGATACCAACCTAAGAAAAACTTATGAATTAAAATAAACTATTTTAATACGGTTTTTAATCGCATTTATTACTTATTTATTTACACCTAACGTTTCAAACACTTTACAGCGTTCATGGTAAGTAATAAACGCGATAAAAACTGTATTAAAATAGTATAATTTAATGTGTAACAATCGCGAAAACATAAGAAATCATTAAAATTTATGAATGAAACCAAATAGGTAAAAGTATTCTTGAAAACATCGCACACTAGATTAAATAATTCATATTGAATTGTTCTTTTTTCTTTGGGTTCCATAGTCAAGTCAATCGACCCTGTGAATCCTGGTGTCAGAGTTTCGAAGAGAACCGCCTTTCGGCAATCCAGATGTCCATACTTACATTAACCATTTTCAGTCAGACGGCTAGTCTGCATTTTTGCTTACTCATTGAATTTTTATATTATTTTCTTTACGTGATGAAAGTAATGTTATTATGAACATGCTTGACGTGTTTACAAAGTGAATCCTGTAGTATTTAGCTTTGCCAAAGTTTGTTCAGCTTTGCCTGCACTGCAGCAAATTCTTGTGTGGGGGGATGAAAACACCCCTATTTATTTTTTTAGACTACTGCAGAATAATAGTCGTATTTCATTTCAAGTGCCTATTTTTCTTTTTCTTTGAGCAATGGATGTATTTGTTGTACCCTCTCGTAATGTATTCAATTAGAAGACAATGTTATTTTATTTTTCAGACTCATTTCTCTTGTTTTTCTTAATAATTACATAATATAATTCTTTACTTTTCTTGTTTACTTAATTCTTGAATTTTTTAGGCTCTGCGGTTTTGTTGACTAATACAGAATACATATAACTACTAGCCGTTAGTCTACCATTTTGCAACTTTTTAAATTAACTTGTGCAGTAAATAAATCATTATTATTAAATCAGTAAGTCGTATAATGGTTACATTATATTCTACCCTTATAAAATATTTATTATGATCTAACAGTTTGCAGTTTGTATAGTTAGTGTATATTGACGTCATTATCGATAAGTATAAATTCATAGTGACGTGGCGTGGAACCCGCTCCCTCTTACTTTAATAACAATACGAAATTTTTGAATTGTCCATGCAACAAGGACCAAGTAAGATTTTATTGTTGGGATTTTTTGAATTAATTCACTTAGGTATATTATGTCACATAAAATTATAAAATTAATATCATTAATTAACCATGAAAATGCAAGAGAACAAAACTGGGGAAAAGCTAGAATGACGAATTATGATTTGACCAAGGAAATAATGAAGTCGATCGGTTCGGAAGGACCGAAATAACAAAAAAATGTTTAAAAATTGCTTCTTCTATATTTTTTTTACACTTTCTTGCCCAATAAAATAAAGTATAGAATATTCAAAATTACATTTCAAAATAACACATTACAGAATTTAAAAGGTAGCCTTACTCTTTGTCTGGTTTTGATACTATCTCTCAATTAAGATGACTTGCTATATAATATTGTAATAAAAAATTACAATACTACAACATATATTTTTTATATTTATTTCCCATATTAAAATAAATACAATGAACATTATATTAATGGTACTTTAAAACCTAGGAGCAAAGACGGACTTATTGCTAAGCAGTCTCTTCCAGCCAACCTTTATGTAGTGTCACAAAATGTATTAGTATAACCTATAGTAGAAAGAAGTAGAAGTGTGAAAGAAGACTTCTGAGGGTTGGGCACACAGTATACTTAATATTTGTTACCTAAACGCGTTCAATAAACCTCATTGCCTTAATGTCGCTAACTAATAACCGCCAACCACATTATCTCCAGGAAGCTGTTTGCGCTGGCTAGTGTAAATTATTTCGCGTCGCCTAGTGATTGAACGAGATAAGCCTACCCTACATTGCATAATGCCGTCCCGCTAATGCAAGGGTCCCTCCCTGACGCAGATGGCACTCGTGCCCATGCCGTTTTTCATACAACTAGGGTTGTCAATCGTTCGCTATTGTTACCTCTTGCCAGTGTTTTCATGTATAAACAATATCGCTAGATATATTAAAATTAAACATACACTGTCTATTTGCTGTTCTGATACGGCTTCATGTTTTTGAGACTATATACTTTATTTCCCTTCTAAGTATGACTAATGATTTTAATGGCATAAGCCTACCAGTTTTATCACAATGGTTAATCATTCCATAGATTTAATGACATTTATTTCTTTATTATTTAATAACACTTCTTTGCACACAGAAGTTTAATTTGTAACTAAAGGCTAATTTGACCTTTCACGCGTCGATGTTGCCATCTCGCTGATAATGTGCGAAATATGGAAATGAGTCGCAGCCCTAAGCCCTCTAGCTAGTAATACCATTCGCTGCATCCCGCGCGATCATGGATTCAGAAGGGGCGAAGGCCTGCGCTTTCGTCTGTTTTGTCTGTCGAACGCAATGGTCGCGCGTGCACGCATTTACGCAACGAAGCACGCGCCCGCGCTTGGCTCGCGAGTGTACAGTACACATGTGATAAATTCGTGATTGACATTAGCTATTATGTGTGTGTAATCTTAAGTTGTTGTGTAAGCGTATGTGTTCTAATCACAGTCTAGATTTTACATGAAGTTCACATCCAAATTTTACCTATTTACAAATTTACTTGTTGCTAATACCATGCACTAATGATTCACATTCGGTCCAGCGGTGTGACTTAACGTGAAACTAAGAACGTATAATTTTAGCATAAGTGTGATGCACAGTGTATTTATTTGCTTTACTTTGAAGCGACTACCAATCATTGCAAGTTGACCGTGCACTCGGTTCTCAACTTCTCGCCTCAGTTCTATTTTCATCAATCGACCGAAACATTAATTACTTACTGCTTATTCGAGATCTTGTGGATAACTCCGGAAGGACTTTAAGATTATATCTCACAAATAATATAATAAAAACGTTAAATTCATAAGTTTATATTTTTATAACTTTAAAATTATTTTATGTTTTGCAATGGATTTATACCTAAATTAAATAACAGATATAAATTTTATAAAGAACGTTAGCTATTGCCCGCGGTTTCGCACGCGTACTTCATTCCATACTTAGTTCACCGAACTGTTGTTTATTTTCGGGAAGAAAGGGACCTAAAGTCCTTCTCAGTCTCCTAACTTTGACCAATTTTGAATTCCAAAAAGATTGGTTCTAAAGATCAAGCGTGAAGACGTAACAAACAAAAAGGTATACAAACTCACATTAGTTATTATGATATTAGTTACGCTATCGTTGCGAAAACAGTACTTTGCTTGAAACTTATCTATGTCCGAATATGTACTCCAGATTATATGCGTGCAAAAGTTGAGGAAAGTTCTCTGTACGTCAATCATGAGGGACTGCGTTAACAATTTAGTATGGCAAATATGTGCCGAGCCTCCGGTGGATAGTAAGGTAACTAAGAAATACTTACCATATAAAATCCTAAATCGGGTGCTAGCGTCTGCGTTAATAAAATCTCGTGGTAGAGGTACTGAACTATGGGTCTTTAACAATATGCTGCGTATGTATTGCCTGGTTACTAGCCTCGCAATATTCGTTTTGCAATCCTAAAGTACAAGGGACGAGTTATCTCCTTACGCCCACTACTAAGTATATTAGTATACTGGTCCTACTACCTACCTTAGGGGTAGGGTAACCAGTTATGAAATCGAAAGACGTCCTGATACTTATCAAAATTTCCTGACATTGTGCTAAAAGCGCTATTCATAATTCAAAATCATTTTTATACTGCGTCCGTATGCAAATGATTCTGGGATGTTCTACGTACATTGAGCCTTAAGTTTAACTTTAATCTCTTAGTATTAAAAAAAATAGTTGATCCCAAATCTCGGCGCTGATTAATTTTTTCATAATCCTGAAAACAAGATACCATTTATATTTTGTGCCTAATTTTAAGTTATCTAGAGACTAGAAATAGTAAATTAGACCTAAAGGCCTAGCTAAAGTTAGTATAAAAACTTAACTGATACGCACTTATTCAATATTAATGTCACACTAACAATCACAAAAGTAAAATATTTGAAAAGGAGTTTAAGTATATCATTTAAAAGGCAAAAATAAATAAAACCTTATTCTATAATCTAAAGTCAAATAAAATTCAAAGTCGTTACGCTCTTCATTTTCGGAAAATTGTGGTAACCCTATTCAAGGGTCAATAAAACTCTTTAAAAGTTCAAATGCAACCGATATAGTCTTATTTGTTTACGTTTCAGCAGAACGAATGACTACCGAGTATCAGTTTTACAGTAATGTGACTTGCTTATAGCGGTCTGTTTGGCAACACTGCAAGCTTAGATTATTTAACTGCAAGTAAATAGTTAAGTTATTTTAGGTACCTTTTGCTACGCCCACGTAGGTTTCTGATCTGATCCTAAAATGAGAAAGTAATATTGAGAAAGCGTTCCACAATTCTTGTTTAATAGAGCTGTGATTAAGTAAACCACGTTTATCATGACGATAAAATTTATTTTAACTGTTTACCTAAATAACAGGTATAAATACAAAATGGCGGATAATAGTGGTTTATAAAATAACCCAACGCTTAATTTAAAATGTTGTTTTATTGTTACATTTGATTGCTTATAACATTTTGTTTGATGACTGTTCTTCGCTTTGCCATAGTGAGCACAACCATAATTCAGTAGATACTTTTTACGATCTTTTATGACTTGATACTCGTAATAGTCAAATTTCAATAAAAGATTATTACAATAGCTCTACCCAATAAATATTCGATACAATTTCTTGGCGAAACTGAAGCTACCATTATATTCAGTTTTGTCCTCACTAAAGTCGACTTAGCAACTCGTTGTAACTTGGTTCGCTAATTTATTTGCAATTTTAACTAGAATAAGCTCTTTTTAACTCGTAGCTTAAATCTAAACTAACTTACACAAACTCAATTCTTATATTTATTTTATTTATTTGGAATAACAAACAGATACAAAATATGTGTTGACAGTGCATAAAATAAACAATATGTAAATGTACCAATTCTGTAACCAACCACGTTATCCACAGATTAAAGAAAGAAGTATTTATAAAATAATTACTAGAGGGAAATTATAATGAAAGTGTGTAAGGGTACAAAATAACTCGGCAAGCATACAAGATGAATAAATAAAGATGAATATTCGTAGCAAGAATATCGATATGTATAAGCTGTATAAGCAAAGCGTGTAGCTTCTTAACATTTAGCTGATAAATAAAGTGTGATGTGTATTTGTTTTCATTGTTTGATAGAAAATAAGGTTTTTCTTATAACAGAACTTTAAATACCTCAGTATTTTTAATTACGTACCTGCATGGCGCTGTATTTTACGCGGAATCCGCAGTCTTTGATTGGAATTTGTGATTTCTTTAGAAATTGTTAGTATGCTAAGCAGCTATGGTCGTACATTTATCGGAATAAACCAGTCGGGGAGAGTAGGATGCATGTGGGCGAAACCCGATGCAGTGCGGCGCAACAGGCTCGATGCATTACAAAATAATCTCACGCTGCGATTGCGATAGGTGGGCACTGTTTATGAGACAAAAAGTTTTTTTTTTTTATTGGTTATTGTAACCCATTTATGGCTTTATACTATTATCGGCCTCTTTCATAATGTCATACGCATGGGCGAAAGTGTATTTGGGTGTCTTTCACTGTGTGTCCAGATGAAACAATGAATTGATTTTGATTTCATCAATGAATTTTTTAAGTAGTATAACAACCTTTTGCTGCACACTGAACCCATAATTTGCTACCTACCGATAAACTGATACTTAAGCCCTTAAGGCCCCGAGTGATAAAAAAGTGAATTAACTGGCCCACGGTGCTTTCGATTTGGTCCTTTCAAGTTGAATACTTACTGACTGATATTCAGGCCTCTCCGACCATTATATTTAGAATATTTTTATTCTCTTCTGGTAACACAAGACGCACCTATCTATTCTGCGCTGTGTGTATATTAAGGTTATGCGATATTTCACTGAAAGAGCATATTACCAATGCCGTTAGTTATATTTCAATTTCCTTCCCGACTGCACTAAATACAGACAATTCAATAAAACGTACACACCTATTATTAGACTGTCAAATGGCCAAGAATAGGTATCGTTTTATTACTCTTCAGAAATGGTCGTAGGTTGTGGATATGAACAATTTCATATTTTACAACTGCAAGAACATTTTATTTCTTTTTGGGTTCCTTCGGAAAGTGAGGAAATCGATGATAGTGAATTGAGATTTTTTTAAGAATAATTTCGGGCCACTTTATGTTTCATGCATAGTGTCAGAAAGAGAGATTGAAATAAGAGATCAATTCTCTAGTCCACCATTGTTCTAAATAAGAATTTGTGAAATCAATTAAAATATTTGTTAACTAACCAGATTACTCATATGTTCGTAGAGTAATCTATGCAACGTAACCTACAACTTATGATACATTTAAAAATATATAAGTTTTAGTATTGTATACGGAACACTGCTGTTGTAATATCTCTATTGCTCGTCTCTGAATATCAACTAGTTATGTTGCCAACAACTATTCTATTAAAAGTTTACGATGTTTGAATGTCGTAACCACAAAAAATGAGTTAAACGGCATTTGTGTCCTGAGGGAAGAGGGCGGGTTCCCCTAAAGATTCTGTTGGGCACAGACCCAACACAATACCGCACTTGGTGTAATCGATTGGCACCCTTTTTGTTCGTTGCGCGTGCACCGTTAAATACTTCTAACAACTACACAATATATTGATTTTCGTATCAGAGTTTTGACACTACACGTACACAGCTCATTCCTACCAAGTTAAAGATTTATATATTTTTTTAAAACAGCAACAGGTTTTTGCCGAATGGTTATTAAATTGAATTGAATCTTGTTTTGCATTACAGTTGTAACGATAAGAATTTGGAAATTGCAATTAAATTAAATTAACTTATTTAGCGCGTAAAATACCTTCATACATTTTACGCGCTTAATCCTGTAATTTTATGTTTCAAATATGCAGTGCGTTAATTTAGCATTTAAATTTACTTGTAACAATTGATTTAATAAAAAAAACTACTTAGGTATATATGCTATAAGATATGTTATTTGGTAAATACATTAATATCAAAGGGTAAGATGATCAATCGACGTTAGTGCATCCTAGTGTCAGAGTTTTTCGGAACCACCTTTCAACCTCTGTCTTGGTTTTTTTAACGACCACCAGATAGCATGCGGGACAAAGCGCTTTGTGCCTTAGTCATTAGACAAAATAATTATTAATAATCAAATCATAATTTGAAATACATACAATTTTATTTATAACAGTTAGTAGCTATTCTCTTCAGATATGTTGCCATAACAAATTAAACATGGCTTTAACAGAGATATGACTCGTATGTCAACATCATATAAGTTTACCAAGTTGCCAACTTATGTTTTTACATTTATGTGAGTAAAGTTAAGTTACTTTTAGGTGAGTTTGCAATTTTAAGGACCCCCAAAACACAAGGGAGGGAATGATAAATGTGAGTTAGTGTTGAGTCCCTATTCTCCTACAGATGCCTTGCAAATAGAAATATATGGTCATTCAACCTCCTGCGTTTTATGCCGGTTTTATGAAACGCGTGTAAAATTTACCTCATTTCTGGACAATGTGAAGCAAATATGAATTTATGACAGACATATCAACCTGCTTTGACATATCAACATACCTTAATCTCACTTTCATCGTATCGCTTTCCTGGTTATCTTCAGCTAGTTGCTTTAGAGCTGAAATAAACCATTCGTCATTGATTGTCATTGAAAAACTCACTGATTAAACAGGAAATCTAGGAAACTATTAGTTATAACTATGAAGAAACTAGAAGGTTTTTTTCCGTTTGTTTTGTACGAAACTAACTTAAGTATTAAGTGTTGAAAAATAGGTAACTATTTGGATTTCATTGCTTCTTATTTTGAACTTTAAGTACTTGAAAGCTACAAACTTTATTCCCCTTCGCATTTACGTGCCAATTCATTATGACACCATTACTGTGCATTTAACTGAGATTTTTCGCAGCAAGAATGTGATACAAAGCCTTTATTATTGTTATTAACGGTACTCTGATGTTAATGAACGGATTTTGCTGTATAACGCAGTATCTGACCAAGTGATAAGCTATTGCGGAAACGGGACCTCTGAAAATACTTTTATGCGATACTTTTTTGCGAAAATGGATAAAGCTTTTTTTCTGAAAAATCTTTTAGGGCTCTGTGATTGATTATTTTGACTTTTGGGCATTCGGAGACTTTTCCCATGCAGCTCTGAACCGTCAAATATGCATAATTTATTGCCCCACTGCTGGGCCAACGTCTCCTCCTTTTCCTTCCAAGCTTCTCTCTGTTCCGCCACCTCTGACCACCTAGCCTCGAATATTCGCAAGTTGTCGATCCAGCGCATCTTTAGTCTTCCTATTCTTTGCTAGTTTTCAAACGCGCATAAATTCTAAATTTAGTTTTTTTTATTGCTATGTACAAATATGTTAAAAAATATTAATTTTGAATATTCCAATTATTTTAAGGGTCTTCCGACTACCAAGGTTGTAGCAATGACTAAGATTGAAAGTATCAACGTGAGACACACAAAAAATGCCACATATTTGTGACATCGCATATCCATTAACAGTTTTTTGCTTGACTAAAAACGCTCGTAACTCTCTTCTCACTTGCGTCCGGAAATGTTTCGGATTCTCTGACTCGCGCCTCCCTGTTTATAGCTGCCATTGTATGAGCATAATTAATTTGCTTTTGTGTAAACACCCCCATCGTTTCGGCAAATTTTGATCGTGAGTTACCGTTTCCATATAATATCGATGTGTTTCTTTAAACAGAATTAGTTATGTAAAATATAATTTGTATACCATTGAAAATCATTCAACTGTTCACAAGGATAGCACTGGTTCTAATAAGGATACCATTGAAAATACACTATGAACATTAGACGGTATTATTGCAAATGCATTATCTTAAATCTATAAAAAAATATAGTACTTATCTAGAATTTAAAAAAATCTAAAAGTCTATATTTAAACACTCAAATCATAGAAGTGTTCTGACAATTGGTACTCCAATTCCCTTCACTTTGTTGTCCTACCATTCGTAAAAGATAATATCAGATATCCGAAGGGTATTTGTCTTCAAGAACACGTTGGTTCGCCAGGACTTGACTTATTTATTGCTTGAATTTCTCAATGTTACCTAGGCCACCTATTTATATTGTAGATGGGCGGTTACTTGAGATGAAGTATAAATTATGAAGCAACTTTCAATATTAAATCTGGTAGATTGAGTGGATTCTCGATTTATGCTATAGGTGTGTTTCGTTGCACTATGAAGTTTTGTTTATTTTCTAATAGTTCATTCACTTACTTCTTCTTGTCGAGTCGAAAGGGCTGACTCTTCAGATTTTAAACCAATAAGTGACCATCATCACTTAAACTTACACACACACTTTGAAGCCTAACTTCTGTTTATGAATTTGAAAAGAATTTGGCTAATAATTTCTCATAATAATTTTATGATTTTATTCTCAGAATATTCTTAACTAAGTATTTTTGTTTTTGGATTTCGTTTGATTCAGGAATTACAGTTTTCACCATTAACAACATTCTAGTCTTGTCACACAATAATATTTTTTGTTGATATTTTAGAATTTAAAAATACGTAGGTATAAGAATACCTACGTATTAGCAACCATTTCCAAAATTCTCATAAATTGTGGTATTTATATATTTTCAGGAATATTTCAAATAGAAATAATCTTGTAGACGTAATACGTTCATAAATACATGATTTAGTAAACCAACGTCCAAATTGTATGACATTAAAATTTGTAGTCCAAAGTTCTCATATTAAGGGTTAGGTCCAATTAGAACTTTGACTAACACCTTAATCCAACCGACAATAAATTAGCATGAACGTCTGCGTTTCTCGGAAAAGCAATTCATGTTAGTGGAGGACAAAGAACTTGCTATTATAATTAGAACTGAGTAAGGCATGGTGTATATTGTTCCACCAAGAAATACGGATTATCGATTTTCTTCATAAGTTATGACAAACAACTATGTATGTTATGACCTGACTGCAAGGTAGCAGTACTGAACCTAGGTAGTGGTAAATGAATTGAAAAACTGCACTTTTTTTTGTACACATTACATAAGTATAAAATAGAAAACTACCTATTTCGAGTGAATGGTTTTTATATAAAATTGTGGATTATGTATAGTAAAAACAACTTGCTATGGTAAGTTTTTGCTATAGTAGCGTAGGGTGTATTAAAGGATTCGAAGCAATCGATGAAAGAGCGAGGAACCATTTATTCGCATCGTAGCAATAACGTAGCTAAGGAAAATGCAATAAATAAGGATACGGCACGATTCCTTCTAGGTCTAATAAAACTGTTGTACGCATCATTACCAAGAGGAAATATAAAAGTGGGGTTGGTTAGATTGAATTCAAAACTATGCACTTATAGGACATTAAATATTCAGCCTTATATTATCAGGCGCATTGTGTCCCTTGTGACATTATACAGGGTGCAATAAAATATTTTTTATGCAAGCATTCTTGGTTTAAAATTTCAAATGCAAAGCCTGAATTGAAAATACATTTAGGGCCGTCAGCATCCCGCAAATCTTGATGCATATTCCTCACGAATAACTTTTGACATCTCACGAATGAACCGAGAGTGAGCTCGATCCTTTTACGCGATTTGTCCATTGTCATCATTGTAGGCGCATTATAGTTACTTATATGTTGGGAGCTGAGCCTTCATGAATTATTTACTAAGCAGTTTATACCTCCACGTATCGCAATTTCTTGTTCTCACAGATGTTTACCCTTATAACTTGCTCGTATTGCCGCTAAATTGGTTTATTATACAATAAAAATATACAGAGTCAAAGCTCACTTTTTTAGTACTCTATTTTGATTTGAGATCTTCGCGCTTCATTACATGCCCCTAATAATTATCAAATGAATTATTTAATGTGTCTACATGTACTTTCATGACTTAAAAAAGGATAGGGTAAATAAACTTTAAAATCTTGCTCTCTCAATACAATAACTTTGTAATTATACTTTTTTTGTTCATTGTGAGAGAGCACAGACAATAAGTGCTAATAGCTCTTATCCTGCTATTGTCATAATTGTGCCAGCCCTAATCGGAAAGAAATATAAGGTATACAAAAGATGCCGTGTTTGTTTGTATCTCTCGAAGGGTTGGCTTAGAAAAGTTTTATACTTGAAATTCCACTATTAGAAAATAATCAAGAAGACGAATTCCCCAGAAATGTTGCAGAAAATATTTCTAGTGTTTACGTCAAACAGTCTTAAATGTCTCTCTTTCGTTTTGCGAATGGGACGCAAACCACTAATTTATTAGGCCCGGTCCCCGGTCCAGCCGATACGACCTTTGGTATGCCAGCTATGGTCTCCGTGGTCGATCCATCGGCGCGGTATGCCGGCTTTAAACTATAGAGCTGTATACCTATATAAACGTTGGTATTCGAGGTCCACGGGTTAACCCACAGTATCCGGAAATTCATGCCTGAAGAAACTCTAAATATTTGTTGATAATCTTTAATAGTTACTGTAGTCTGTATTTTGGAAATTAAACTGTGCCGTACCGTAACCGTATTGAATTAAAGCATGTATTTTTTGTATAGTCAGTTTCATAGATCTCGACTGTGATTAGAACACTGCCTGTGTAAATATGAAATTACGGAAGAGAGAGAAACATTGTATTTTATTAAAATGTCCGGACAACGAGCGCCATTGTTCCGTCATATGACATGTGTTTTTGTGTGGAAGTGTACATAACTTGACATGGGTAACGCCAACTCGGGCCACGGATCTGTCCGGGCCAGTGGCAAGAGCAGGAAATCCAGGAGCTTGCCCACCTCACCTGAAGTCCGGAGGTATGTTTTTTATTTTTATTTATGATTTGTGAAGTATTTTGCCTAACGAATGAAGATTGTGTGACTAAAGTGCATTATGACATTATTTTTCTTATAAGCGTTAGGGCTAAGTAAGTAACTATGCCTTTGAATCAGTTGACCTATTATTTTATAAACATGTAAGGAAGCTGACTTACTCCGCTAGCTCAGCGACCTGAAGTGGATCTTGGCGTCCGAAACGAGAGAGCACCAGAGTGTTCTATTCAGCGCGATCGCCGCGCAGTTGTCAGCTCCCATCTATCGCAGATCAGCCTGTACCGCTTTAGCAGTGCCTACCTAGAACGAAGCTGATAGAAAAGATAAAATCTATACATATAGGTAAATTGAAAAGCGCGGGCTAGCTGGCTAATAGAGAATCAATTATCAAATAAAAATTAATAAAACACAATGTCCTTTTAATTTTTAAAACAACTCCGATGCAATTACAATCTTTTCCTGTACTTACCTACATAATGCATTTGAATTTTCCTAATCATTAAATTATTGTAACAAAAACCTACTTTTCTCGGAGAAAATTTCTCATCCGATTGCTTGTTCACAAAAGTCCCCTTTGTTCGGCTTAAATCAGTGAAGGCACTTCATTGTAGGCCTAAAAATAGGATGCTACTGCTAGTCACGGCTCTTTTACGATGCGCATTTCATCAATATCGTAAAAGTGAAATACTTGTTCAATCTTTGATCTCGGTGAGTTTTGTGTAGATTGTGTGCATTTACAATGGGCCTTATTTAGCTACAACTTGTTTTTGCCATAATAGTGAGATTAGTCACTTAGATTTAAAGTACAAGTTATACAACCCCTTATTTGTGGAGTTGTATCAATTAGATGAATTCAGACCATAGTATAGACTGCGTTAAAATTTCATAAAAATAGTTTTGTTTTTATATACGTTCAGTATTTCAATTTAAAGAGTTTTTTCAACAATCTTTCGCGTTGATGTCTTTTGAATTAGCATTTCACTAAAAAATATTTTAGGGGATATTAATCAAAGTAGGTACTTAGAAGTAAAAACTCTTGAAAATTACGAACTATCTATGCCAAATATTGTATTTCATATGTTTAGAATATTAATTAATTGTACTCTTTCTACAATACAATTAAGTAATTTTACTCTTCATCAAAAACAAATTCTAAAATTTTTCATTCATATCAATGAAAGACAAGCTTATATTTGAGCGTGTAAAAGGATTTAATTGCCATTTTCTTAATGCTTCGCTAGCGAGTTGGCGACCAACGTTATCTTTTGTGTAGTCAAAATAGACATCACGACTTCACACACCCTGACAGCCTCCATTTCCGTTCACAGCGGCCCGGAAACACGTTTCGTGATACTCCCGTTTTGGCACCTGTAAAATAATCAGGAAACAGGAGCGAAACGTCATTTGACCTAAAATCCTAATAAAATTTGTATATTAAACAGTGCCTCAAATGTTATCGGGAATGATAAAAAAATTATTTGCAGGTTTGACGCCAGGCTAGAGGCTAAAAAGTAATCATATATGTTCTAAGTGATTTTTGAAGAAAAGAAACAAATCTCAATTTATTTGGCTAGGCTCCGAAATCTCCGAACTTATATCGCTTGGTATGCAACCCAAATAAAGTTCATAAAGATGTTTTAAGAATTTTATAAAAAAAATGATTTAATTTTTAAGGCTTACTCCTCTTCAAATATTACCAGTTTGGTATACATAAAAAGAGGCCCAACGCTCAACAGCGAGCAAAAACGGCTGTGATGCCGATGATAAAAGTTGTCTTAACTGACCTAGAATCTTTTACATGTGTACTCTCACTCTTCACTCACTCACTCTGTTGATCACTTTGTTGTCCATCCGTCCGTCCCCGTTGCCTGTCAAGATTCTTTTTCTCAGGAACGCGTGAAGGTATCAAGCTAGAATTTATATCAAATACTCAGGTCTACTGTCCCTTGGAGCTGTGAAAAAAATCAAACTTCTAAGCCAACGCAATCAAAAGATACAGCCGTTTATGCCGCAAATTTTCGACGGTTTACTATCCATTTGCAAAAAAATTAAAACCATAATGTAACATGGCATACTGTTTTTTGGCATAATAATTTTAAGAATAATATTTTTAGAATAATGTTCTTAAATAACAGTTTTCGCAAAACTATTTGAAGCATAATGTATCAAAGCATAATCATGTTTTGGCATAATAATAAAAAGCATAAATGTATAAGCGTAATGATATCAATCCATATTTTATGAAGGCATAACATTTATTTAAGCATAAATATTTGTATTTATAAATTTCACAAAACTGTACTTCATTAACTTAGGTAATAGGTACACTTGGAGAAGGTAAATATTGTATTATAATAGTTTTATTATGTACATGAGTAAAGTAAATAAATAAATAAATTGTAATAGGCATGACGACAAAATTTCTATTTCATGTTTAATGAAAGACCTCACAATAGTAGACAAGTTTATTTTAAAAAAACTTAAGTTAGCCGAGATATCAATATAAAAAATGACATTCCCATCGATTTCTAAATTCTTATAAATAAAATCCTGTGATGATTTCAAAGTGAAGACTTGAGCAACAAATTTAAACACAGTACATAGGGCGCACTGTAAGTTTCCGGAACTGGCCACTTACATAAACAATATTTAAAAATTTATTGCAACATTTGAAAATAGAACTCTTTGGCTGTAGAATGCAGTTTGTTTCATCTGACTGTCTTTTGTTTTTACCTTGTGGCGCCATTTAAAAAATTGTGTGTCTGCATCAACATGGATTTAACTCGGGAAAATTTTCGTAGTATGATTTTCTACGATTTTAAGTGTAATTTGACAGCTCAACAGAGCATCGCTCGGCTTGAAACAGCTTTTGGCAATGAAGCACCATGCAAGACAACTGTTTATAGCTGGTTTGCAGAATTCAAGCGTGGTCGTATCAATCTCAGTGACGAATCTCGCGATGGTCGGCCGTCCACCGCTGTGACCAACAAAAACGTCAATGCTGTGCACCGTATGATTGAAACAGACAGGCATGTGACCTACCATGAAATTCGCGCATCCTTAGAAATAGACATGAGTCAAATACAATTAATCCTACACAAACATTTGGGTGTGAGAAAGCTGTGCTCGCGGTGGATCCCACACAACTTGACCGAGGCTCAAAAAACGGACCGCGTCACTTGGTGCAGTGCCATGCTTACCAGATTCAACGAAGGTGCGTCAAATTTGGTGTGGGACATAGTAACAGGTGACGAAACATGGATTGCTACGATCCCAAAACAAAGCAGCAATCGAGCGTGTATGGGTAATGGTAACAAAATAGGGAAAGAGTGAAGAAATTTGTTTCGCTGAGCCAATTCAGTAAGTAAGTAACTTTTAACACCAATACTTACGTTTACTATTTCGAACATCTAGAATACATACCAATTCCAATTTAGGAACAGAAGAATTAGGCTCTGATGAAGAAGATGTGATTGTTTCCCGTGGCGCCTTCTTTATTTCATTTTCAGAAGTGCTGTTAAAAAGCAGAAGAGCTGTTAAAAATAAAGATAAAATAAAACTTTAATAAGTTATTTTATTGAAATGTTCATGACGATTATTCACATATTAATGTGAAATAACATTCCCAAATTAGCTGTTGTTACATTTCACTGAGAGTGGCAATTAATGTCCGCTGTGTAAATAAATGCAGTTTGTAAGTATATGGGCTTTGAGCACGTTTGTCGCCTTTTCTTCTGCTCTTACATATAAAATGAGATATCATCTATAGTCAATACGCTCTCTTAAATACTAATCTATCCTACCAAAGCCTCCAATCCAACCAGCGTCTACAGGTATATTCAAAATATCGCTGGTATGCAGCTAAGAAATTGTGCCTTTATTTTTGCTGTTTGGGAAGATAGGAGTTCGGGTTGCGATAGCAGTTGTGATCAGGCATTGTGTAAATCAACCGCCCCTAAAGATAAGCGTAATACTGTAAATCATACATTTGTTTTCGTGTATGGGTCTTTCAAGATGAGCCGAAACCAACCAAAGTGGCGCGCGTGAAAAGTGCATCTAAGCGGATGATTGCTTCTTTTTTTAATAAAACTGGACACGTGGCTACTGTTGCTTTAGAGAATCGTCGTACAGTGAATAGTGACTGGTACACGACCATTTGTTTGCCGGAAGTTATTGACGAACTCCGTAACAATAACCGTAAACGCCGTATCATCCTGCACCACGACAATGCTAGTTCTCACACGGCCAGACAGACCAACGACTTTTTGAAGGCGAAAAATGTAGAACTCATGAGTCATCCTGCATACAGTCCCGACCTGGCACCTTGTGACTTTTTTCTGTTCCCAAAAATGAAGAACCAATTACGCGGTCAACGATTTTCATCACCAGAAGAGGCTGTCGAGGAGTATGAAAAACACGTTTCAGAGGTCACCACAGAGGAGTGGCACAAAAGTTTTCAAAACTGGTTTCATCGAATGAAAAAGTGCATAGACGCCAAGGGAGATTATTTTGAAAAACAATAAATTAATTTTGTACCTTTAATAGTATTGTTTCATATTCATTCCGGAAACTTATAGTGCGCCCCACGTATGCTGTAATTAAATCACATTACTTTCACAATTTTTGAAACTTTGTAAACACATTTATGCCCAAGAACCACCCTGCCGCACCATAACCTATTGATACGCTATATTGCACAAATCCATACTTCCATACAATCCATACTTCTGCATTAATATACATACTAATTTTAAATTTCTTTCTATTATGTATATATCTAAATATTATGCCTAAATACTATTAGTCTTACAGTGAATCTGCCTTAGTATGAATTATAATATTATTTAAAATTATGCCAAAATAAATTAGCCCAAAATTTAATTATGCCAAAATTACCAGTTTGCCGATAAATGATTATGCCAAAATATATTATGCCGAACTCGCTATGCCTAAGTATATTAGGACAAAACAAATTATGCCTATAGAAGGGATCCTATTTTCGCCACTCGCAAGGAAATCATAACTACAGGGTACTTCCCGTCAACTCAGAATCTTAAAATTTGGTACGCAGCAACGTCTTACAGCACGGATAAAGGAAAAATTGCGAAAACCGTAAATTTTAAGTTACATCATATAATAAAAATATTTTTAATAATTTCAAACTTAGTACCCCTTCCTCGTGAACGCGATACCTACAGATTTGTACATAACCCTCGGTTAACGAGTCCTTTACCGTTTTTTTCCTCTAAATCGACTTATTCTCTATTTACATAATAATACATAAAGAAATTTTAATTTTTATGCAAGCCCACGTGTCTCTATCCAAAACCAACTCCAACCACCGACTTTGGAAATTCTTCAGGTTATCGCTCCAAAGCTTTCTGAGTCTACCCCGTTTTCCTTGGGGAGACCTTTGCCCAGTAGCTCCCACTGCTGGCTGCTGCATTTTACGTCCCCGTAAATGGTTAAATAAAATACCAACCCAGGTCTATACAATCTATATTTTGTAGCGACCCATCCTACCAGCCGTATCGTATAGAACTCAGTGGCTGCGTTGCGAAAATACTGTCACGTCGGCTACCAACACTGAACTGGGACATTGAGAGTATTGAAACATGCTATTTCCCTGGTTTCGTGAAAATTTTATTCCAATAAATATTGAATTGTATAAAATTACTTAAGAGATAAATATAGGGGAAGTGTTTAGGAAATAGAAATGGTGTTTTTAATTGATATATACAGTTATGTAAAAATGTTTTAAGTTGAGTTAAGAGTTAAACAATGTAGAGCTGAACCTAGGTTCAATTTTGCGGGCACAACTCTACCTTTTTACTTGTCAGAAAAATAAAATAGCTTGTATTAATTTATTGCTCCCTTTTCAATATTAGAATCATTTTCATAACTATTCGTTATCATATACATTATGATTATGTAGGAAATATAATATTTTCTAACTTTTAACACTTAGTATAAAGTTTTAAACTGATACTTCACTACAGAGTTGTTTGAAACAAATTGATTTATTACGATCTTTATTAAAAGGACTTAGTAAATAAGAAGACCTTAAGACATATAACACCATTATATTATTCATTGTAACGTGGGCAACATAGTGTGAAATGTCAGGCGGTGTCAACGAACGCTACTTGATTGATATTTGAGATTGCAAGTTTGTGCAATCATATTGCATATAGATTTAATAACAAACAAAAAAGAATTATCTTACTTACTAATAGAATATTTAATATATTTATTTCTTTCATGTATATGGTCGATTGACAATATAACCTACTCGAATTGATGATGATATTCATGTATAGTCAAATATTAGATACTACATACAGAAGAACATAACGCAAGAGCAGGAAATCCCTTCCTGCAGACCTAATCCTTTCAGATTTAAAAATCGTCTTAACAAATCTAAAACTACAATTGGCACAAGCCATTTTTCAGGGTCCAAATATATGTAATCTTATACACGTAGGTCCAAAAATGCAGAAAAAGTGGACGAATATATAATCATTGCATATTAAAACGACTAAAAAGTCTACATACCTAGAGGTACTTCCATTTACCCAGGAGAACAATGTTGGTAAAATTTTTATTTAGAAATCACTTCGCCCTCATCCTCACACTTAGCACAAAGGGATTATATTTAATTTTTAAAGGTAGAGATTCTCACGGTATCATAATGTGTTTAAAATATCAGCCACACTGTTATTAAATTCAAATTATGTTTTGACAAGTATTTAAATGTTTAGTAACAAATTTAAGGCACTTTTGTTTCGATTATTTTGATTTACTTCAACAACTCTAGCGCCATCTCACGCCGAATAGCTAAACTAAAAATGTGTTCCGATGAGTGGGTCGCAAAGGTTGTTGTAGCAGCTACTAAGTACTGAAGCACACACCGTTCTCCTGTGATGGTTCTTTGAAAGTAATTTTTGTTTATTTTTAAAGAGTCCTACTATACAGTACCTATACGAAATTGATTATAATTTCTAAGAGAGCAAACGTTTTTATGATCATCCGTTGGCGCCTATATCGAGAAAGGTACTGTACCCCAAGCACGAATATTTGCAAGTTTCGTAACGTAAACGTATCGAGTATAAAGTTTTTATAAATTAATTATAAAGTTGCAATATTTAAAACTGTAGCATTTTTAAAGCTGCAAATGAGTAATCCTAAAATATTTATTTATCTCTATTTTTGTATAAACGTCATGTTGTTATAATTGCAGCCAGCGAAATTCAATAATAATACAAATTTTAGGAGCTCCCTACAGTAAAGTGAACGGAATGGAAAAAAAAATATTTGAATTAGTTAATCTTCGTAATTAATTAAACTAACTAACGAGTTACTACTTATCAAGAGTAGTTACTTGTAAAGATTGCTATAGAAAATCCAGCCTTGGCTCCTACACTATAGTTTAATTTGATAAATGTTACCTACGTTATAGAAATATTGCCTCCGTAAGAGCGTTGTTCCACAGCTCTTGGGATAATAAGTGGCTACCCTAGTTATATTACTATATAGTACCTAGCTACCTACTAAATATATTGTTACTCTTTGGATTACGACGCAATACTCATCATTTGACTACTTGAAAAGGAAATGCAATAGTATGTTAATTATAAAAATATACTACACCTTATCATAATCATAATATTTTGCTTCTAAATTATTTCTATATTTTGTATTGCATCCAAGACAGCTATTTTAAAAATGTATGACATATTATGTCGAATGAAATCGTTCGCTAACGAACAAAAATCCTTCAATATCGAACGAAAATGTCACACTTTTCAAAAATAGCACTCCAGGCTCCCATTCCCATAGTTGATACAATGGATAAAAAAAGTTGAGTTGAAACAGAGATAATTTATGACGAAAAATGCCATAAGTATATTTTAACTGTAATGGGAGAGGGTCTTTTGAAATAGTTAATAAGCCACCTGCTATTTCCCGAAGGGAGGTCTTTAATGGAGATTCTAAGCGTGACTTGTTTGGTAACACAGCCTCTTCTCTCTGTTATTAAAAATTGAATATCTACCTGGCAGACACTACAGTTACAAAATAGATAATATTAGGTACTACTCGTATAGTATATACATACATATCATCACGCCTTTTTCCCGCAGGGGTAGGCAGAGACTACGGATTACTATTTCCTACGATCCTTACAGACTTCCCTCGCTTCTTCTACGCTAATCACTCTCATCATACAAGCTCGTCGATTACTCGTATAGTAGTCGTATACATAGGGCGCACTGTAAGTTTCCGGAACTGGCCACTTACATAAACAATATTTAAAAATTTATTGCAACATTTGAAAATAGAACTCTTTGGCTGTAGAATGCAGTTTGTTTCATCTGACTGTCTTTTGTTTTTACCTTGTGGCGCCATTTAAAAAATTGTGTGTCTGCATCAACATGGATTTAACTCGGGAAAATTTTCGTAGTATGATTTTCTACGATTTTAAGTGTAATTTGACAGCTCAACAGAGCATCGCTCGGCTTGAACCAGCTTTTGGCAATGAAGCACCATGCAAGACAACTGTTTATAGCTGGTTTGCAGAATTCAAGCGTGGTCGTATCAATCTCAGTGACGAATCTCGCGATGATCGGCCGTCCACCGCTGTGACCAACAAAAACATCAATGCTGTGCGCCGTATGATTGAAACAGACAGGCATGTGACCTACCATGAAATTCGCGCATCCTTAGAAATAGGCATGAGTCAAATACAATTAATCCTACACAAACATTTGGGTGTGAGAAAGCTGTGCTCGCGGTGGATCCCACACAACTTGACCGAGGCTCAAAAAACGGACCGCGTCACTTGGTGCAGTGCCATGCTTACCAGATTCAACGAAGGTGCGTCAAATTTGGTGTGGGACATAGTAATAGGTGACGAAACATGGATTTATTGCTACGATCCCAAAACAAAGCAGCAATCGAGCGTATGGGTCTTTCAAGATGAGCCGAAACCAACCAAAGTGGCGCGCGTGAAAAGTGCATCTAAGCGGATGATTGCTTCTTTTTTTTAAAAAACTGGACACGTGGCTACTGTTGCTTTAGAGAATCGTCGTACAGTGAATAGTGACTGGTACACGACCATTTGTTTGCCGGAAGTTATTGACGAACTCCGTAAAAATAACCGTAAACGCCGTATCACCCTGCACCACGACAATGCTAGTTCTCACACGGCCAGACAGACAAACGACTTTTTGAAGGCGAAAAATGTAGAACTCATGAGTCATCCTGCATACAGTCCCGACCTGGCACCTTGTGACTTTTTTCTGTTCCCAAAAATTAAGAACCAATTACGCGGTCAACGATTTTCATCACCAGAAGAGGCTGTCGAGGAGTATGAAAAACACGTTTCAGAGGTCACCACAGAGGAGTGGCACAAAAGTTTTCAAAACTGGTTTCATCGAATGAAAAAGTGCATAGACGCCAAGGGAGATTATTTTGAAAAACAATAAATTAATTTTGTGCCTTTAATAGTATTTTTTCATATTCATTCCGGAAACTTATAGTGCGCCCCACGTATAAATTTGTTTCTCGCAGTATTGAGGAAAAGATAAAGGTTTTCTGTCTAGTAATAAGCAAGAGTCTCTACCATCAGTTATTGCGAAGTGACTGCGTGCAATTTGTTTTTAGCCTTCAGGGTCGGCAAGGCGCACGTGACATCTCCGGTGTTGCAGGCGTTCATAGGCTAAGGTAACCACTTACCATCAGGTGGGCCGTACGCCTGTTTGCCTACTTAGTTAGATAGCAAAGCGACTAAAGATTTATCTGAAAACCCTAAGAAAACACGCAGATGCTATTAATATATTTACAAAAACTGATGGTCTAATTTGACAGCTGTCATAAAAACAACGATAGCTAATGTGAAGTTCTAAAAACTTTCGATGCCACTCAGCTAGAGTTATGATGCAGAGAAAGCATTCGATTGGTTAATCGAAGTAATAGATGATAATGAAGATACTAATAAAAATATAAATTGTCCACAGGCAGGTGTCGGTTCTGCAGACGTCCATCCCTCTGCCGGCATCGGCGGCGGCGGTGAGACGTGCTCCGCCGGACAAACGACCTTTGCCAGCCACCCCAGTGCATTCAGGTCTGTACCAAGTAATACCCTTGAACATTTTCATATTGCTTACTAGCATGGGGTTACGCACCCTTGGCAATTTCTAAATTCTTCGTGATAATGAAGGTTACACCACTGAAAATTTCATTTAATACAATCGTTAGAGTTCTCGTCACCATCCTCACGATGTAAAAACTAAGTTAAAATAGATATTTATTTTTATTGCACTTTATAGTTATAACAAAATACAATAGGTATACCAAATGCCTTAAATGCCATAAGGCATTAATACTTAAATTGGGTAGCTGTTGATACAATTCAGTTTTCAATTTTACATGTACCTTGTACACCTTTATTTGTTACTGTATGTGGGCAATAAAGATATTTTGTATTGTATTGTACCTTCTAATCATACATTAAAACCAAAATAGTTCCGAATGAGCTTTCATTCATTCGGGAACCAATTGGCTTTTTGTCATTAGACCACCGAAGAATCAGCCCAATCAGTAAGTAATATCGATTGGTTAAATTGGTAGGGTTAACTCGATTAGTGGGGTTACTAAGGTAGAATATTGTCCTGAGCTTTTCGTAGACAGTTGTTTTTATCTTAAAGTTATTATGATTTAATTGCATCACAGAAATAGCGTCATATTTTACAATTACAAGCAATTTACGAGAAAGGATTTAACTAATTCATTCTATACAGGCGGTGTGAGTTACATTAATTTACTAAAATTCTTTTTTTAATTTCTTTAAAACTAAAGATCGAGTAAGTATGTCTCACTAAAATTGACATTGATGCCCATTATTTTATGTTTTTACGCCTATCACCTATACATACAGTAAAGTGAACTCATATTATATGTGATCTCATTTCTCTTGAAATACGAGAGTAACGACTATGTCGAAAGCATAGTGAGAGCAGACAATAACAACTCTCTATCAAGGGGCTTTTAATTAATCCAATTATTTAACAGCAGTAGGTTCCCGTCTCCTAGTGAGAATTGCAACGCATAGCGTCCATATGTTTCCTTTCTTTGTAAACAGACATTATGACACATATGTTTTTTTCTTCAATTATTTTGCATTTAGCAGATCTTGAAGTTGAAAAATTTCTTTTAATTTCATGATCTCAAAATTTATTAGAAAAATAACTATATTTTCGCTGAACATGGTATATTATTATCCCGGATTAAACCTTAAGATCAAATCTTTAAAAAAAGTTATTATTTACTTTAATACCTTTTAAACAACCCAAAAACCCTTGTTTTATCTGTGCCCTTATCCTCTTTTGATTTAATATCATGCTCATAGTCAACAGTAACAACAACTACTTACAGAAGGTCCGGTCTCCCTTTTATCTGTCGTAAACTAAACACCTGAAGGACCATAAAAGCACACATACCCATGGCACGGACCTAAGGGTATATTCACTCAATGCCGTTCTGATAAGTGAGCGTCATTTTATTACACGCCTGCCCATATGTTGATAACCGACACACATGTTAATATACAATTATTTTATCTTCAGATAAATTTATTGTCCTTTCTGTACATTTGCGAACTACGTTTTGTTTTAAATGTGATCGTTTCATATTTTGACGGCACAAAAATTAATTACTCACTCAGAATTATTTTGTTACTAGCTGTTTCCCGTAGCTTCGCCTGCGTCAAAAAGTAGCCTATGTTTGACTCCCGGTCTTAAACTATATTCATTATATGTTGAGCTTTTTGGCCGTGTAAGCGTAACAGACAGATAGACAGGCAGATTTCTACACTATGTTTACTCTACACTATGTAATATAATCAATTGTCATTTTATTTATGACAATCACAATACGCTGAAAATTAAGTCGCGCTTTACGGCATGCCTGATACTTATTTTGTTATAGGTACTAACTGTACCATAATTAAATTATTTCTGTAAAGAAATTATACTTAGTTTATATGCTGTACTGGATGTCTCACGACTTATCTCATGACGCGTTATCAACAACAGCCGGGCTTGCCGAGATGCAGGCGCATGGCAGTCGCGATGCACATGTCAAAGTGTGCGATCATTCGTTTTCGTTCGATGTTTAAACGAGAAAATTAAAGATTAATTGCAACGTTTCGATTAAGTAGTGAAATTTTTAATGTAATTGACTTGTGTATTGAAAGATTTTGATAGTGGCCTTTGGAAAGAAGGTAATCAAATAAGTTATGCCTATTTTTATAATAATATTATTTATTTTTATGGATTTTTTTTAGTTATGTTTGTTTGACAATTAATATTTAAGGTAGTTTTTTGGTAAGTAAGTCGGTAGCATTTACATTTCAAATTAGTGTTTTGAATCTGGAATGTGCCTTTAATACGAATGATCAAATTTTATCTTTTTTAATATTGAAAAAGTGCTTATGATTTTAGCAGTTTGTAGCATAATGAATGAATGAAAAATTATTTATTAAAGTGACCACTGTATTTAATAACGACAAACCCATAAATAAATATTAAGGAGTTCGTTAGTCGAGCGCGACCCGCGTATCCGTAGCGAATGCGCGTGTCAAGCGACGACGTGACGCGACCACTATTGGATTGGTCGCCATTTAAGTAGCATTTTCTATCTTGAGCTCCTCCGTGCTTCGGAAGACACGTTAAGCCGTTGGCCCCGGTTGTTATCGATAGATTGCAGTCGTGAGGCTGTGCCAGATGCCTTAGAACAGCCTGAAAAACTCTGACAGTGTTGGCCACTAACACATCTCAGGTCATGTTCCTGTTGGTCTGGTTTCCCTGTAAAAAGGGTTACGGAGGCCAGACGGCAGTCGCTCCATTGTAATTACCAGTTCCGCCAAATCTAGGACCTTGACTTACAACAGCGTACCCTAAGCTCCGAAGCGTAAGCTGACGACGTAACTAGGAATACACGCTAGGATGACGATGACCTATGAATAAATAAAAGAGAGTGGCAGATAGAAAATAATAAATAGGCATAGAGTTAGTTACGCATTTTAAATAAACGTATTGAGAAGTACTTAGGTGGAAATAGTAGTTAAGATATATCCTGCTTAGGGATAGGGTTATCCCTAAGAAGGAATAATAAAATGGCCATCAAAAAATTATCTGTAATTTTATGGATTATCGTTTCTTAAAATACTTTAAAATGAAATCCTTATCAAGTTTTCGCAAAATAAATATTTCATTTTGCGAAAACTTGATGAGGAAGGGTTATATTTTTTTAGCACAATACGACGCTGTGGTCATTTCCTCTTAAGATTTAAACAATTGACCGACATTATGTACTATTGTATTTATAGCTTTACCGTGCATATACATTAGTAGGTAAGTGATGGATCACTCGAGTTAGAATAAAGAGCGGATGCCTTCAGTTTACTGACGTCTTAAACCAAAGTAATGAGTGTATAGAGGTAAATCATCATATCACTGTGGTCTCTGTTCTAAGTTTCATGACATCAATTTAATAACCCTAGAAAAAGTATTGCTATTGCTACTAACACTACCTAATGTATTAGATTGTCTGAATAAACAAATTAAATAAATTTATGTAAGCAAATTCATTGTTATAATTTTATATACAGAAAACCTGTTGAGCTATAAGAAAAGAATTCGATCACGATTTTCGAAATCTAGACCTCCTTTTTGTTCAGAAATTGATGATTACTTATTTTTTTTAAATTCCGGTATTATTAGCATGGATGTATTTTTTTAAGTTGATAATAAATTTTTAAAGAGTTTTTTGGTGGCATGATTCTGGAAAAACAAAGTCTGTGGTTGAGATTCGACACGAAAAGAAGTTGAGTTTGGATTTCCTTTTATTTCATTTGTTTTGTGAGACATCTTTGTAATGAAAAAGGGAAATAAAACGACTTGCGTGTTTGAGCTCTGCACTTTTATTATTTTGTACTTCTTGCGTAGTATATTTTTGCAATGTATGTAGAATGATAACTTCCTTCGTCCTGTATTGTTTTGCGACACCTGGGTTGTTATCTATTTAGGAATTCCATGTTAGACTAGACATGAGATTCAAGCATTTTGTCGGACAACTGTTATAACAAAAAACGATAAACGTCAAATGTAAGAAAGTAAAACCCTTAGAATTAAAAAAAATATATAAAAATAAGATGAACGGAGATATTTCAAGAACTATACACGATTCAATGACATAACATAAATACATGTCTTTCGATCCATCATACAAAATGCTAACCTACGTAAAACAATCATACAGAAAGATATAGGTAGCAAATAAGGATATAGTACATAAGTTTTGAAAGTAACTTATATCAAAACATTAAATCGGTAGTTGCGTTTTAGATTACATCTATTTTTCAAAGATTATGTTATGAATATAGTGTGAACTTAGTTGCTATTATATAGTACACGGTAATGATAACATATTATTTTCAATAAAGCAGTGTATTTAAGTAGCGGATATTTATAGAGTTCAATCGAAGCAGTCATTGAACTGCCCAGGCGGTGGAGTGTATGTTTATCTTCATCATACCAACATCACTTCAACGTCAAACAATACATTTCCAAGCACTACTTGAGGAGTTGGAAAAGCAATTGCAATTTATTATGATCTAGACATTAATTCCTACAAAAAGTTCTTTATTTTACTCACAATGAGGATTTTATAAATCTTCTTAACATCAAAATATGCCAATGACTTAGGACAGAAAAATGTGTTTTACAAAAAAAAAATCGTCTATCAGAAAAGATATAGATAGAACAGGAATATCTTTGTCAATTTTTCTTGGCTTGCAAAATTTAACTGTTGCTCGTATTTTTTACAAATTCCATAGAGTAAATATTGTAATTTTTAAATTAAATACCTTTCCTATATAACAGGATACTCGCAAGGAATACATTCAATCCATACTTCCATACTAATATTATAAGTGCGAAAGTCTGTCTATCTGTCAAGCTTTTACGGCCAAACCACTGAACGAATTTCGATGAAATTTGGTATGGATATAGTTAAAGACCCGGGGTCAAACACAGGCTACTTTTGACGCAAGCAGAGCGGCGGGAAACAGATAGTTTAAAAATAAATACACCAAGGTAAATACTAGTTAGTTTATTGACAGCTGTCATCATTTCTGTAGCGAATTGATTTAGCCTAATACTTGTATTCGCCGGATTCATTATTCCCTATTTCCTCGTAAGGGAAGCTTGGTCCCTATTTGGGGTTGAATTGTGCGCGTGCATACATTTAAAATTATGACGTCACGAATTATTATTTTATTCGTGTGACTATTGATTTGACGAACCAAATTAACAAGATACTTCACTCACAATCATGTGTTCCCGGCTACAGTCTCATTAGCAATGAATAGGCGGGGTGGTGAGGTTTAGTTTAAATTGGTGTCGGTGGTGTGTTTGTATGTATGGTCTGGTTTGGTGACTAGTATGTCGCCCGCGCACGCTCGAACACTCGTGTTTTGTTTGAAAAACATATAGGTACTTATTTGTAGAGTATCAGGTCGCGGTGGGTGTATCTGATAGATTTGATTATAAATAAAATATTTAACTTGTCTTTTTTATTTTTATAGGTGGAAAGACTGGACTGTCAGCGAGTTCCAGTCGATCAACGAGTCCACTGGGGCAGGGAGCTGTAAGTTTTATTCCGCGAGCACCAACTTCTACATCAGGGTGAGTCAATTTTATATTTTGGTTTTCATCCTATTGGTATCTTTACTGCTATCTTATGCATGAACAAGTCAGCTAATTTTGATCTTTTATTGTACATTTTCTATTATTAAATCTTGGCATATGGTAGTACACTCTATTTTACTAATGTAATATCACGCAGTACCACAGAGTCAGCAATGTTGTTTACAGTTAGAAATTTGACCTATCAGCCAGTCAAAATAAAGTCTTCATCTATAAAATTGAAAAGTATGTTATTAGGGTGCCTGTATTAGTTTCAGAATATCTTCTGTCAAGGGAGCACAATTAAACACGTCCATTGTAACAACCATTTATTGGGAAGAGAGAGGCAAGGGTTGCCCTACGACAAAAGTATTTTTGCTGCCTCCATACATATATTACACCTTCACCCTTAATTAACAGTAGGTATTTAATTCAATTACAATCTTAGTTTTAAAGAGAAACAAAAAGAAATAACTAATCTATTTCAAAATTAAAACGTTTTACAGGTTTTTTTACTCGTTTAGAAACGACTGGATGATTCACTGGTGATTCAGTGGTATGACCTTTATCATGTGTCTCCGATAATTCATTTGTTTCCAAATGTTTTGAAATTACTGGGGACACCTCAGCGCTCGACCTTTGTGCCTCTGGTCTTATGGTCTCAATTGTATCCGTAGTTTTATCAACTGCAACTGTACACATTGGATCCTGATTTGTGGCCTCGACTTCTGAGTCCGAGGGTATTCCAAAGCAACTACTTCTTTTCTTTTTTAATTGATCTATGTGTCTTTTAATCGGTGGACCACTTTCCCTGCCTATAATATAATGACGTGACCCTAATTTCTCTTTTACCATACCATCTAACCACTTCCCTCCAGTATAATCTCGTGCCCAAACATTATCACCTATATTAACAGTTCTATCCGTCCCTCCTGCATTACATACTTGTCTATATTGTGCCTTTTTCACCTGAGATTCTAACTGCCTGTCCTCCCTCAGTAAATCTAGCCTTGATCGTAGATTGCGACGTTGTAAGATCATAGCGGGCGATATTCCCGTAGTGCTGTTCTACATTCCTATACATCATTAGGTATGCTTGCAATGCTGCCTCTAAATCTGTACCATCTCTTAATGATTTCTTAATAGCTCGTTTACATAATTTAACTGCATTTTCCGCTGCTCCATTTGAGGACGGATGATAAACAGCGGCAAATGTTAATTCTATCCCATTTGTTTTCATGAATTCTGCATATTCTCGGCTAGAGAATGGAGGACCATTGTCTGACACGACTTCTTTAGGGAGTCCAAATCGTGCAAAAGTTTCCCTCAATACTTTTATTACCTCTTTGGCTGTGGTTCTATGCATAAGAAATACCTCCAACCACTTTGAGGTGGCATCTACTATCAGTAAAAACATTTTTCCTTGAAAAGGTCCTAAGAAATCTACATGTAAACGTGACCACGGCTCTTTCTCATATGGCCATGACTGTGGGGGTGCGTGCGGGGGCGCGGCGCTCTCCAGCGCGCACGTGCGGCAACTTCGGCACGCTTGCTCGATGTCCTGATCTATACCTGGCCACCAGAATACACTACGTGCTAAACTTTTCATTTTAACTATACCTAAATGACCAGTATGCAACTCTTTAAGTAACTGTTCACGAAAAACGCTTGGTATAACTAAACGGTATCCCCAGATTATACAACCTCTATCAATATATAATTCATTGCGTCTAACAAAATATGCCCTTAAATGTTCATCTTTACATTCAGTCGGCCAACCTGTGTTAATAAAATTTAAAATTTTCTGTAAATTTGGGTCTTTTTTTATTTTATCTTGTACACATTTTCTAGTAATTGGCAGAAATTTTTGAATAAAATTTAAGTATGTAGTTTCCTGTTGTGGTTTTTTTATTTCACCTAATGGTAACCTAGACAATGCGTCTGCTGCATTGTTCTCACTGCGCACATACTCTATTTGATAATCATAACCCGATAAAATGACTGCCCAACGTTGCATCCTGCTAGCTGCCATCACCGGTATCCCTGTTTTATCCCCAAAAGTACTCACAAGAGGTTTGTGGTCTGTCCTAAGTATGAATCTCCTTCCATACAAATATTGATGGAATTTGCGAACCCCGTAAATTATAGCCAATGCTTCTCTTTCTATTTGAGAATAAGCTTTTTCTGCTGAATTAAGAACTCGGGAAGCATATGCAATTGGACGCTCACTACCCTCAGGCATACTATGTGAGATTACAGAGCCTAACCCTGTGCTGCTCGCATCGACCGTGAGAATGAGTGGAAGAGAGGCTGAATAGTGTGCTAATACTTCACTAGAAATTAACATTGTTTTTACAGTATCAAACGCCTGCCTACATCTATCATTCCATTCGTATTTTATATCTTTTTTTTAATAATTCATACAAAGGACCCAAAATTGTGCTTAAATTAGGCAAAAATTTTGCATAGTACATGATGAGACCCAAAAATGAGCGCAATTCCGTTATATTAGTCGGGACCGGTGCCTCTTTAATGGCCTCTACCTTATTGGGGCATGTATGTACACCTTGTTCACTAATCACAAAACCTAAGTAAGTAACTGATTTTGCAAAGAATGTACATTTTTCCTTCTTAATTTTTAATCCATACTTCATAAGCCTATTGAAAACTTCATGTAATGTCGCTAAATGTGAACTGTCATTCACTCCAGTAATGATCAAATCGTCTAAAAATACCCCAACTCTGGGTAAATCTGCAAATAATTGCTCCAATTTTCTCTGAAAAATACCTGGACTTGATGCCAGTCCATAAATGAGACGGTTGTACATGAATAATCCCTTATGTATGTTGATGACTGTGTACTTTTTTGATTCATCTAGTTCAAATTGAGCGTAAGCTTGTGACAAATCTAATTTTGTGAATCTACTCCCTCCATATAATTTTGTGAGGAGGTCTTCAACTTTAGGCAAGGGATAATGGTCCACTTCTAGACACTTATTCAATGTTAATTTAAAATCAGCACATACCCTTATTGTGCCATCTTTTTTCATGACTGGCACTATAGGAGTAGCCCAATCCGAGGTGGTGACAGGAGAAATTATACCCTCTTTCACCATCTGGTCGAGCGCCCGCTCTACTGGTTCCCGCAGAGCATAGGCAAGAGGTCGAGCACGTAGAAACACAGGTCTGGCCCCAGGTCTTAACTGGAATCCCACTTTTCCACCAGTGAACCGTCCCAGCCTATCCTCAAACACTTCACAATATCTGGAACTGAAATTATCAACATTAAACTCTTGAATTGATTGGCTAACTTTGTTACACATGGATGTAGATATCCTAATTTTTAGTTCTTCTAACCAATTCCTACCCAACAAACAAGTTTTCCCACTTTTAATTACAAATAATGTTAATTTTTTGCATGTATCATTATATTTAACAAGCGGGTAAAATTTTCCTACTGGATTCACACTTTCTCCAGTATAATAGCGCAATAGCAAATTGCTTGGTTGTAATTTGCAGGTGTGAAACAATTTATTATATAAATCAAGACTAATACATGAAATGGCAGTCCCTGTATCTAATTCCATTTTTACTTTTATTCCTTCGATTGTGATATATATAGTATACGGTTTAAAATTTTCAAAATTAATATCTGATGAATAATTATTTACCTCTTCGCTACTTTCGCTGTCCTGTCGACGATGGCCATACACAACCTGATCCTCACATATATTATGAAGAACTGTCATTCCCTGAATATTGGGGCACATTTTCTTTAAGTGTCCTTCCTTGTTGCAGACACGGCAAACATAAGTTTTGAATTTACATGAAACTGCATCATGTTTTCCGCTACATACACTGCAGGTATTTTTCCAGTCGTATTGCCTGCTGTTATACGAGTTTGTTCTGGTTGCTGTACTGTAACTGTGAGACGCGCCTCTTACGCCGCCTGCACCCGTACGTCCGACCCGTCCCATTGTGTTTGACGTCGTATAATTGTCACGAGACACCTGCGAGCCACCTTGATTGCCTCTTCTGTGTTTGTTCGCCCGTATTTGATGTACTGCTGTACCTGTGCCATCTTTGCTCAATGGTCCACTGTCACCCGTCCTTAACCGGGTACAGTCGTCAACCAATGCTGCGTTCGTCGCTGCGGCTTCCATTGACACTGCTATCTTATATGCTTTTTCAAACGTAATTGTGTCGTCTTCCGTAAAAAGTTTCTGCCGAATATCATCATCACTTATGCCACAAACAAATTGATCTCTTAAGTTTTCTTTTAAATTTTCCATTGTAAAACCACAATCCTTGCTTAACTTTTTAAGTTCTGCCACATAGTTCGCGATGTTTTCTTCTGTTTTCTGAATACGCTGCCGAAACTTAAAACGCTCTGCTAGTAAACTCGGTTTCGGATTCAAATGACCTTTCATAAGTGTCACCAATTCTTCATAAGTCTTGTTCGCTGGTTTTACTGGTGTGCACAAATTAACCATAAGATCATAGGCTTCACTGCCCATAACAGTAATCAATGTCGCGACACGTAGTTCTGGCTTTACTGAATTTGCAAGAAAATATTGTTCCAAACGATCTGCGTATGTCTCCCAGCTGCCATTTTCAAGGTCAAATATCCCAATTTTTCCCAGTGACATTTTCGACGCCGATTAGAGCTGCGTACCGCGTGGGGTTCTCTTTTTTTTTCTTTTTGTCCTCGTCGCCAGTGAAAAGTATGTTATTAGGGTGCCTGTATTAGTTTCAGAATATCTTCTGTCAAGGGAGCACAATTAAACACGTCCATTGTAACAACCATTTATTGGGAAGAGAGAGGCAAGGGTTGCCCTACGACAAAAGTATTTTTGCTGCCTCCATACATATATTACAAAAATAAATACCAAAAACAAGAAAACTTCTGAATTTTCTTAGGTATCGTAAGGAGCGCCTTATTAGTCACTAGCTGTGCCCGCACTTTCGTCCGAGTAACATTCGATTATTTTACCTCCCTTACTATACATATAACATAGAACTCCGTCATTGCAAGCTGGGGAGCTTCTGCGTCTGTTCTCCGCGCATCAGCTATGGCTCACAGAAACAAAGTGGACACCCAGCTAAATGAGGTCATGCGCCTAATAGCAGGTGTATTAAAATCGACTAAAGTTCTATGAATTTTTTATCAGTGTATTCCACTAAAAAGATGATAGATCCATGCGGTTGTAATACGAAAATTAAATATTTCTAGGAACTTGAAATCTAATCAAATCAAAAATATTTATTGTTCAACACAGGTAAATCTGATCTTGCACAATTTTATAGTCTTGGATGCTTATATTATTGTATTTGTTGCAGATCGAGGCCGAACTCATCATTGCTTGCTCCTGGTAGTAAAATCCCGTCCACTTTACAATCACAGCAACATTCTCAAACAACCACCAATCAGAATGGAACGCCAACTAAGCATTCCATGTTGGATAAGTTAAAACTGTTTAACAAAGAAAAAGCGAACAGTGATAAACAAAATAGTAAAAGTACCGCAGTGTCAAAACGCACAAGTTCTTCCAGTGGATTTTCTTCTGCCAAAAGTGAGAGATCAGATTCAAGTTTGAGCCTCAATGAACCATCGAATCCCACGAATACACATATCAAATCATCAAATTTATTAGGACCTAAAAGTTTAAGACAACAAAATGATACATTATCAAAAGACAAGTCTGGTAAAAATATAAAATCTAAGTTAATTAATTCTAAGACCCCTAGAGAATCATCCACTAATTTAAGTACGAATAAAACGAAAACAAGCGCTGAAAAATCAAAGAATAGCCCAAAACTCCCTTCTCGTGATAAAGAATCCAAACTGGCTGCTCCTAAATCCGTTAGCAATACGAAATTAAACCAGATCGATGATCATTCTAGGAATTCTAAATCTAAAATGGAATCAAAGATGATAAAATTATCTGGAAGCCAGATGAAACTAAGTGAACAGCGTAATGATACTGCAGATCACAGAGTTCAAGAAAATACACCTCAGTCTAAATCTGCTGCAGGGCAATCTCAAACATTATCTGGAGGACAAAACGTCGGATTAGTGAATCACACCGGGATCCCCAAACCAACTGCAGCCGTAAAAGGAACCTTTAAAATATCTAAGGAAGAAAGGCATATTATTCATAAAAGTACAAATAGTCAATTAAGTCCAATACAAAGCAATTCTAGTTTAAATTCCACGAACAATGTAAGTGCACTTCCATACAATAGAGAGCAGTCGAATTTAGGTAAAGAAATAACGCAGAAGCAAACATTGGCTGTATCTCCTATGCCAGTGTTAACTGGTAATCAGAGCCAAATATCACAAATGTCTGAAAGTTCCCATTCAAATTCTACTCATAGCACTACTGGACAACAGTCAAATTCAAGTGACGGAAGTGTTATTTATCGACCATCTAGTGAGTCTGGTTCAGAAATATCAAAAGCCTCAAATACTAATAACAAAAGAATCGACATGAATTCTACTTATTTAAGTAATGTGATTAACGAAGCAGAATTATCTGAAAAAGAAGCGGCACAAAAAAGGTTAAATAGTTCTGTTTCAAGACAACCATTTGATGGCAACAGAACCCTAACTGACACAAGTAAGAAGCAGGAGGTTGATACTAGATCAAGTACGCCGTCGCACTGTCGTGATAATTCTCTCGGAGAAGATGAAAATCCTTTGATGAATGTTTTACCAATGAGGCCTTTACTTAGAGGCTACAATAGTCATTTGACATTACCGATGAGGACGTCTGGTTTAACACAGAAAAACATTCCGGGATACCCTCATCACGCTAATACCGTTAAAGCAAACTTTGGAAGAGAAAATATGGGTTTGCGTGAGCGAATGAATTACGGGCCAGGTTTCTCTAATCCTGATTATTGTGACCTTGAAATTGCCTCTGGGTATATGTCTGATGGTGATTGTTTGAGACGGATTAATGTGAATGAAATGGACTGTGGAAGAAATAATGATATTATGGATGGATACATGTCTGAAGGTGGAGCGTCACTTTACGGTCGTCGAATGAACTATCAGCAACCTTCGCAGTTCCAGCAAATTGAGGAAAAGTAAGTGTTTTTATTATACTTTGTGACTGATTAAATAATATTGCTGAATTACTAAAAATATATAGGTACTTAAAATTGATTCGGTAGGTAACAAGGCATTGTTTAGGATTTCCGGTATGACGAAAATAGAGAACATATACCTAGTTTATTTAAATCATCTCATAAACTATAAATATTATCGAAAAATATATTTTGTTTAATCATATACTGTGATAATAATATGAATTAATAATACACCGTGTAGGCTGCACGAATAAACTATCCTGCTATTAGGCGCGTAAACATGAGGAAATCCATTTTCCAATAACGTCGGCTGAGCTTTTCGATCCACAAGTGGTCGTCCCGCCTTCCGACACTCTCTAACACAATGTGTGATGGATATAACGTTTAAGTAAAGATACCCCTATCTCTGTATAACATGTTTCTTTGAAATTCACTTTTTCAATATTACTCATAGTAAGCACTGTAAATATATACTACAATATCCAAGTAAACTTAATACGGATATGAGAATTCCAATTTAATTATTGTTTTCGAGTGTATTATTAAATTTCCTACGACCATACCAAGCCTACAAGTATGTACGGCACAGACACCAGTGACTTTCAATATTTGCTAGGTGCTAGCTGTCAAACAAAAGCTTGAACGCGTCATTTGGCAAACGACTGCAAATCGTCAGTGTGAACAAAGCTTTTGTAAAAATATTCGGACTCTGGCGTGCACCCGCCGATCTCCCAGTGACGACTCGCACGGCGCACTCACACTGTCGCAACGCTAGGGGTGAGGGCGGGGTGACCAAAATCGATACTCCTACGTCTCATGCCGCCCTCTACCCCTCTCGCCCCTACTATCTTAACCGTCTCGACCCTAACCACCCCTAACAGCAACGCACCATTCGGGACTTTAACGATCTCAGCATAAAATCGTACTTTCATCGCTTCGGTACACGCTGTCCGACGCTTTTCCACAAAGTGGATCCATTACCATTTCTGTCATGTTTTCCCACGTTTCCCTATAATACTGTCAATCGATAGTCACTACTTGATTTTAAATATATGAAGTGGTATAATTTTAAATGAGATTAATTCCACGAATTAACTCTTGTTTTACCAAGAGAGTAAGGCCTCCGCTCTTATCTAATGAGATTTTCGGGGTGTTAGTATAAACGGTAGTGAACTGAGTAGTGGCGGGTGCAGCGGCGTGCCGTAGTATGTTGGTAGTGGTGAGCACCGTGACGGCGGCCGGCGGCGGTAGGGCGGGCGGCACTCGGCGCCGCGCACTATCGGCGTGCGGGCGCGCCGTATTCGCCGCCCGCGTTTACTCACGCACGTGACAAACTTTCCCGATTTCCTCCACGGAAAATGTAAATCTGTTGGCGGCATCGATCGTTCCGTTAGACGCGCGCTCGCCGAACCGAGCACGCCGATCACAGCTGGCGCCATGGATCTGGACCGTTAACAAAGGATTGTAGACACACGGTCGCCCCCTTCTAATCTTGTGGACTTCTGATATTGTTATTGGTGTTAGTCATAAGTGTATCCTAATCAATGTAGTGGACCATACGCGTTGTGCCTTCTGCCGCTTGTTTCATGAGGATTTGTTTACGTGGGCCGGTTAATTTGCAACGGTTGATGTAACAATAATTTTTCGAACTATAACGTTAGGATAAGTGTTGCCTTGCTACGTGTCTTTGCTTTCGCGGTAGACGTTGTAAGCTTACGGTGCTTTATAGTTAAATAAAGATAATATTCACATTCTAGAAGAAAAAAAAACATTTAAAATTTTGTACTTAACTTCATAATTGATTTCAAGGAGATAAAATGGATTTGGTAAGATTTATTTATTCTATATTTCTTTAAATTTCTGCCCTGAAAAGTTCACATATTTTGCGATTACGACTGTAAAGCAATAACCTTGCAAACATGTGTTTGTTACAATTGTGACATGTGGTCACCAGTCCTGGAGTATATTAGTTCTATCCATGTGAATCATATTTGCGATATTGGTCTATACATTCTCAAAAAAGGGATTGTCTGGAAATCTTCAACACACACGATTAGTATACGGTTAGTGACCCGGAGCGATTGATCCGTGTTAGGTTATTACCTCGGCATCTGCAGGGTTATGGGCAGGGAGGGCTACTCATGCCCGATCCGAAACCTGACCCCCGATTTTCGATGAATTGCCAATAAATAATAAAATTTGAAACTCGTCTTCGAATTGAGTTACTCCTTATTTATAAAACAATTTAATGTTAAACTACAATTCAAACTTTCTAAAATTTTTGAAATTTTAGAAGATACTCTTTTTTGAATATAAGTCGGTACTAAGCAAAACTGTTTGCAAAGTTACTGCTTCGAAGTACGTGAGCACATATCACTGCGATTGGCTGGAATTTAAATTCACCACATTAAACTTTGTCCCCTACATAAATGAAGTCAACCGACCGAACTTCGTAGTAAGTTTGTACACCACTGTGCCGGTAGATTATCGACTTTTATAATTGGTTGGGTTGTTTTTATAATGAAAACGATATTTCACCCTATTTTGGTAACTAACTATAGATTGCATCTTTAATTAGATATAAAACGCTTTGAAATCGATGAGTTCGAATTTTATTTGTAGTTATTAACCATGCTAAGTAGTTATATAAATTTATATCGAAGTATCTAAATGTGTACTTACGCCCAATTTTTGAAATGATTGGACTCATATGTCTAATGAAAATCGTTGGATTCACTCACACACTCTCATTTTGCGTGACTTACACATTTAAAAAAATGCACTCTTGGAACCGAAATGGGCGTTCTTTTCAACTCTCGATGAAAGTCAATATATTGATTGCCCTTCACAATTAACCAATTACCAAATGAAAAGCTGCTTCAATTCGTAAGTGGACTCTACGCATTCCATCGATAATTTTAGTTTCATTATCAAATTTCTGTTTATATAGGTAGTACTATGCTATTAGGCCAACCAATTAACAGTGTTTTCCGGTTTGAGGTTACTTTCTTTTTATACCTTTAATTCACATATGAAACTTAACCATTTTATAGACACTTGTTTAAAGTTGATTTAATTTGGACTTCGTTTTGCATTCAAGTAATAGATACAAACGTGTGTAAACTTGCCACCAACACCTAAAATTATGACCACGACCACTCTGTCAAGAGTGAGCAATGCCATTTTGAAAAAGTTTCTTCGGACTCAGTGTATCTTTTTTCTGGTATTTACATTTCTTCTTCTTTGCGAGTCGACTCTGGCTGTTCTCAAACTTTAGAGGACCAAAAGTCCGCCACCGACAAGGCATCGTCGGTGGCTTCGCAGAGGTCCCTAAGCGTGCAGGTGGCTGGCCACGCAGGACAGGACAGGAGATGCGTCATGGTTTGGGGAGAGACACCGTATTTACACTGGTATATATACTTGTGATGTGGATTCCTTATATTTTCCTACACTTCCTGAAATTACGAATAGGCGATTGCTGCACTGCAGAGGTTCACATTACCTATTAAAAATGATATTTCAAGAGTACGCTCAATCGCGTAAAACCCTAAGCGCACACATTCGAAACAAATTTTTATTATAAAAGTTTTAATTTCGTGTTCAATAATGACTCCGGAGTGCAATGTGGATGTGCCGCGGCGCGGATATTGCACCATTCAGATGTTTGTTGTTGAAATTGTAATGAAACAATGTCGAGTAAAATGGCTTTTCTTCTTTCAATGTATTTCTCATGCAAATTTCCACCATTTATACCTGCCATCTAAGAGTTAAATGTCGCAATCTTAGTTACTAATAAGCATGCCTTATTTTCAGAGTTTGTTTATTTTCGCTGGGGGACAAAATAGAGCCTTTTATTTTATTTATTATCTAGAGTTGCCAATATAGTTGTCACGAAACTGCAATACTTTTTGTGTGATACTACGAGTATCACACAAAAAATTATCTTCTGATGAAGAGAAAGACAAAATTTCCTGTCACTCGAAGTCAAGTCACACAGCCTTTTAGTTTCCATATCTGTAACAATTTAATTATTTTTATGATTTGAATTTTTGTTAGTATTCAAGTCCAAAATCTGTGACAAGGCCGCCATGAAAAAAAAATTAACAGTGTTCTTATCACAAAGTCAATAAGCTTTAACCTATCTTATTTGACGAGGGTTGCATAAGTGTCCATAGACGTTTTCTCACTCGTTCGCCGAGGAGTAATGGAGTGAATTTGAGGACGAGCAAATTCTTTTTGGGTAAGACAAGTTAACGTACCCATGTCTTTATAGAAAATCGGGATAACAGAAATAAATTTATTTCGTTAATCATTATTGCAAATAAATTTATTGCATTCCATTCATTCACATCGAGTGGGTAGGTCAATCGACCCTGTACTCTGTAGTTTTTCAAACAGCCTGTCGGCCTCTGAAGTGGTTCCTTTAACGACCACCAAATGGCAGCCGGGACTTACGGCTTAAAGTGCCTTCCGAAGCACGAAACCATAATTATCAGACAATCAGGAGATTCAAGCTTGCAATATCCTAATCAAAGTAGATTTTTATTTGTACAAGTAAGTAGTTACATTTTTCTGAAATAGGTAATATACTGTGATCAAAGCTTCGTTTGCACGGGGCTAGCTGCAAAATATTTCCCTTATGAAAAAAGTAAACAATCACTTCACTTGTAACCTTTACTAGCATTGGGGAAGGAACTTTTGACTCCATATGAACATACTTGTTGATCTATGATTGCTAAAGATTTATTTGAAAAAAATATAAGGCAAGTACAATACAATACTTATTTTTGCACCAAAATAAAAAATTCAATAAACCAAATATACCTATCTACATAAAAATTGAGGAACAAGACGGACAATTGACAATTGAGGAACAAGTAGTATGTAGGTGTATTTAAATAAATAAAGAGAAAATATAAGAAACTTAATCCCTAAGTTTGCTAAACCACTACAAAACTGTCGCTTTCTCGATAGCTCTGTGAATTCAAACGGAACGGAAAATCCGGTAGGTTTGAGTTGTCCGCCCGCCTTATCAGCCTGTTTTCAATTTAACTTGAGCTTACCCTTTCAGAAAAGTTGACTTGCTTGTTAAATCTTCGGGGTTCTTATAAAGGAGGAATCTACATTGGAAGTACTATTATTTTTGAGGGTTAAAATTTAAAAAAAAAAATATCTTCAGAAAGTTAGCATTTCTATGAGCACCTAATACTAATTACTGGTCCTTCGTCCTAATGACATTTAGAACACGAAATTTATATTTTTAATTATCTTACGAAAACGCTTGATTGAAATTTAAGATTAAAAAAAAATAATTCTTTGTACTCTGGAATATAATAAAAAAAATTAAACTTACAGTGGTCAACAGAGCTCAAAACACTATGGAATGACCATACATTTACGAGTAGAATGTTTTTGACTATGATGAACTAAAAATGAAATCTGAATTGACTATGTAGTACGTCGTTACAATTTCCGTGTAAGCTTGTCGCTTACAAAAATTAATATAGGACCGATAGAAGGCTGTAGCTTTTCCTATAACGTGGTGAATCTAAAATAACAAACGTTACTGGGCAGTGAATCCGGTTGGTTTGAGTACCTAGTGGGAGCGTCTATTGTTATCTCCTGACTTTCACTTCAATTAAACTCGGGCTTACCTTACAAAAGTTAGACATGTTATCTTGCGGATACTTTACTGAACTATTGAGGTACTAATTACCTTTGTACAATCAGGTACAAGCTTTTGCCCATCTTCCAATCATAATAGTCCTTTTGTACGTGGATAGGAGCCTGACATCATATTCCAAAATATCTTACACATTTGTTTAGGAAAATAATGTTAAAGAACTAGGTATTAAGTACTTATTTATAATTTTATGGGTAGTCGTCAATGTAACTGTCTGTGAGCCGATTCATTACATTTAACTTGCTGCTTTATCACAAACTAGCTGTTTCCCGCAGCTCCTCCTGCGTCAAAAAGTAGCCTATGTTTGACCCCGGGTCTTCAACTATATCCATACCAAAGTTCATTATAATCCGTTCAGCGGTTTGGCCGTGAAATCGTAACAGACAGACAGACAGAAAGACAGACAGACTTTCGCATTTATAATATTAGTATGGATATCAACATTACTTACATTCTCCTTTATCTAAATACCTCGATTTAAGATTTTATAATTTAAGATTAGGTACATTGTATACGGAATGTGTTCTCGGGTCCTTTATGAAAGAATTTCTTTAAAATTTTTACGACCTCTGCCGTCGTACTTTTAACAACTTTACTGTATATTGGAAGAATAAATTCTTGAAATAACTTTGACAGCAACACGCTTGCAGTGTTTTTGTCGGAATAAGTTGCTTAGTTTGGAAGGAGTCGTTGTATGAGGTACATAAGTAGGATTTTTTTAAATAAAAAGTAATATATCTATATTGTACATAATATTATAACTTTTTTTTGTTTTTCTCCGGTGGCATTTAATTACCAAAGAAACTTAATAATAATTTAATTAGCGAGAGTTTTCGTGAAAATGTATTTCATGTCAAGCAATTATGCATTCAGTTATGTGTTTTTAGTATGTTACTGATTATGTTTCAAACATTCACTCAAAATACCAAAATGGCATTCACGAAATCATAATCATCAGATTTACGACCACCATACTTAAATGAACGAGCAAAATAAAATAAAAAACAAATTGACTCGTACAGCACAAAAGAGCAATTCACTCACGAAAATAATAGCAAGCTAGAAATGAGAGAATAATGAGGATGCACAGTTCATAGATAATGAGATGGTCTGGGTTTCCTTTCAACGGATCCGTCATCATTAGCGCGCGCTTGGGGTGACGCTGCGCGTTTTCATTAAGACGCCAATATTTCAAATGACAATACATTCATAGGTGTAGATATAGGTGTAAGTAAATTATGCTGGCATCCTATGTGATCCTTGGTGTGATTCGCACCGCGAACCAGAAGCACATGTCTAGTTTTAGATTTGGGGCTCTACAATTAATTTTACTTCTAAATCTATGTAAGTACTTAATAAAATGCAGAATTATGACTGTATCCAATTTAATTTCTATATACTAATACATTTATTTTTTACCGTGTTTAAACAACCATATCAGTCAATTGTATGAATAGGGAAGTTGATTCCTATTGATGTTGATTCACATCATATTATCTTACAGTTGTAGAGTAACCATTAGAAGGCGGGCGATATATTTATAATATTTCTGTTTTATAGCTTACTAGCTGTGTCAAAAGTAGCCTATGTTTGACCCCCGGTCTTGGACTATATCCTTACCAAATTTAATCAAAATCCGTTGAGTGGTTTGCTCGTAAAAGCTCACAAACAGGCAGACAAACTTTCGCATTTATAATATTAAGTATAGAAGTATGGATATGGATAAAACAAAGGAAGGTTAAGTAGATAGAGCAAGAAGATTTATTTTTAGTGAATCGAAAAATTCATTAAAACCTACGCGGTCTTCAAATTGTAACTCAAATTATTCGCAATATCGATGTCGATGCGGTTTTCATATTGTTTAATACTTACTTATTTATTTTGTAACAATCGTGAAAACCTAAGACATCATCCATGGCAATCTTTTACGAAAATATTCGTGCAAGGCAAGTGCGGAATAACGCGATTTACGCTTATGTATAGGGGGCTTTAGGTATTATTACAGACGGGCAAGGAAGGGTGCCGGGAATATAGATATATGTATAACTATATCTTTTGCTCGGATGCTGGGATTTTGTGCACATGATTATGTCGCAGACCGGATACAAACAAATATTACACGTTAATACAAACGAGACTTCTGGGACGAAGTATTTGCTGATGTACGCTTTAAGCCACACTCAGTCGTTAATGACCTTTAAAGAAAATTGTTCACAACTCAAATAAAAAATAATCTGTGCAATCTCTTGTTCTCATTCACTAGTTAGTATAGATTAACTTAAAAACTGCTTAGTATAGATTTAAAAAATTACTATTTTTTTAATATTATATAATTTTAGTTTAATGTTCAGTTAAAAAAATATTGCTCACAAATCCCTAACTCTCTCGGTACCAAAAAGTAAAAAAAAATAAAAGCACCAAAATAGCGCATATTTTCAGATGTCCAGACCAACCAAAATCCATATTTTTCATTCATAATGCCATTCGCACGAAAATCTTAAAAAATGCATAACGAAATACTGCATCTGGGGAATAAAGTGGGGCACTGCGGCGTTTGTTACTGCAAAGGCTAGAGAAACTTAATATGCTGTAGTTTGCTTAACCTGCCTTGAGACGGAACCACCATTTCCTACAGTCCTTTCCTTTTCACAGGATGTCACATTTTTCCCAAGTAATTACCCGTACTGAGCTGAATGTGAAAAGACTGAATGTAAGTTTACACAGGGAATATTTAAAGCGGATTCCGTTTCTTGAATTTCCTATGTTCTTGGGCTAGCTTTGTGTAAACTGGAGTTCATTTTGTGTTTTAAAAATGTAGCTGTGAGTGTGAGCTTTTTAAAACGACATTAAAAAAAATTGTAGGTGCTTAAACCTTCCGGCGACGACGCCTGTTTTGCTGAGCTCAGGGAGAGAACTTAAGTAAAATCTATTGATTTATACATAAATACCTCCTCCTATATGATGTTAAATTGTTGTCTTCAAGTAATACATAGGGCGCACTGTAAGTTTCCGGAACTGGCCACTTACATAAACAATATTAAAAAATTTATTGCAACATTTGAAAATGGAACTCTTTGGCTGTAGAATGCAGTTTGTTTCATCTGACTGTCTTTTGTTTTTACCTTGTGGCGCCATTTAAAAAATTGTGTGTCTGCATCAACATGGATTTAACTCGGGAAAGTTTTCGTAGTATGATTTTCTACGATTTTAAGTGTAATTTGACAGCTCAACAGAGCATCGCTCGGCTTGAAACAGCTTTTGGCAATGAAGCACCATGCAAGACAACTGTTTATAGCTGGTTTGCAGAATCCAAGCGTGGTCGTATCAATCTCAGTGACGAATCTCGCGATGGTCGGCCGTCCACCGCTGTGACCAACAAAAACATCAATGCTGTGCGCCGTATGATTGAAACAGACAGGCATGTGACCTACCATGAAATTCGCGCATCCTTAGAAATAGGCATGAGTCAAATACAATTAATCCTACACAAACATTTGGGTGTGAGAAAGCTGTGCTCGCGGTGGATCCCACACAACTTGACCGAGGCTCAAAAAACGGACCGCGTCACTTGGTGCAGTGCCATGCTTACCAGATTCAACGAAGGTGCGTCAAATTTGGTGTGGGACATAGTAACAGGTGACGAAACATGGATTTATTGCTACGATCCCAAAACAAAGCAGCAATCGAGCGTATGGGTCTTTCAAGATGAGCCGAAACCAACCAAAGTGGCGCGCGTGAAGAGTGCATCTAAGCGGATGATTGCTTCTTTTTTTAATAAAACTGGACACGTGGCTACTGTTGCTTTAGAGAATCGTCGTACAGTGAATAGTGACTGGTACACGACCATTTGTTTGCCGGAAGTTATTGACGAATTCCGTAAAAATAACCGTAAACGCCGTATCATCCTGCACCACGACAATGCTAGTTCTCACACGGCCAGACAGACAAACGACTTTTTGAAGGCGAAAAATGTAGAACTCATGAATCATCCTGCATACAGTCCCGACCTGGCACCTTGTGACTTTTTTCTGATCCCAAAAATTAAGAACCAATTACGCGGTCAACGATTTTCATCACCAGAAGAGGCTGTCGAGGAGTATGAAAAACACGTTTCAGAGATCACCACAGAGGAGTGGCAAAAAAGTTTTCAAAACTGGTTTCATCGAATGAAAAAGTGCATAGACGCCAAGGGAGATTATTTTGAAAAACAATAAATTAATTTTGTACCTTTAATAGTATTTTTTCATATTCATTCCGGAAACTTATAGTGCGCCCCACGTAATAATAGTAAAATCTCTCATAAGAATATAAATGACACCAGAAAAATAGAAATAAGAACAGGTGAAAGTAATTCAAAAAATTTATTTTCAAGATTTCTTTTAGTCTGTTTCTTCAATAACTCATGTGTAGAGATATTTCTTTTTTAATTCAACTGAATATGATTACAATGATTAAAAAGGCCTTTTAATTATCAGAGGTTGAATAAGTTTGTTTTAAAAATAGCCCTGTATCGTCTACAAAGATCCCATTGATATCACAATGTAATAGCCAGTGATTAATGATTACGATGTTAGTGAATGCATCCATTCTTTAGCATTAATTCAGTTCGCATCTTGATATCATTATTTAGGACGCACTTGTGTTGTTTGTAATGTTATATTTATGTAGTTGAAGAACGTAACTACCTACAAACAATATCTCATGTAGAAATACAACTTCAAAATATCAAGCATACTTGTGAGTAGTTTTTCATGACTGACCAAAAATGAAATGATCATAAAATATACAATATTTTAACTAAAGCTAAATAATATTTTAATCTTCATATAAATTTTCTCGATACCCTCTTTTTCGTAGGAATCAGCTCTATATTTAGTCTCCCTAATCGAGCATCGGATTACCATACTCAGGAATATAGGTCAGAGCGACATGTTGCTCGTTGCTCGTCGAACCCTCTATCAGCTATCAATTGAACGCCTTTGTTCCTCGAGCCTTTATGAGCAGTCATACATCCAATTTACTTTGATCTCACAAGTATTCATTCACATTCTCGTATATGAGTGGGTACTCACTTTGTTATATTTCATGTTGAAGTGACTATGTCCACCTTAAAAGTTAATGGCTGGACCTGATGGCAGAGGAACTTTAATTATATTTTTTAGGCACGGTTCTAAGTGAAATAATAGCTTATTTTTATATAAACTTTCAAAATACCTACTTAAGTATTTTATGTTGATCGCTTAGGTGCGATTATGACACGCAAGGTTTTTTTACAACAGTTCCCAATAAAATATTTCAGAACTAGCCGTTGGGTTATGCTAGATGAATGCATGGCCTTTGAACGAACTCTCTATCAAAAACATAAAATAAATGTAAATACATTGTTGAATAATAGGGAAAGTAAAATTTTCTAACTACTTACATAAAATATCATGAGATATGTGCACAGAAAAAGTCTTATTTATTATCTCTACATTGCAATCTTTTAAATTCGTAAAATCTTTTACATTCATATTACGTACGTCACCACGATGTTTTGTACAGGTATAAGATGATGCCTTGACGACATTACTTATCGTTTTCTGTATTTTTTTCAGACGCAGTGGGGGCCGCAATAGAGGCATGGAGGGAGGCAGCGGCGTAGTGTACAGAGTGGTGGGCAGAAATCGCAGCAAGGCAGACTGTGGGCAGCAGACTGAACGGCAGCCAGCACGCCAGGATGCAACGTGGAAGAAATACACAGACTCTCCTGGGGTGGGGACGCCGTCTTTGGTATTTTTTTACGTTTTATGACTGTGTTTCAGTCGACACACTCTTTTGAGGATTTTGTAAAGGCGATTTAGAAACAAAACAGACTAAATTTTACTTGCACCTCATTATTTAACAATCTGCTTAGTTCGGAAAAAGCGATGTACTTATAAAACATTTTTTTGGAACGGCCTTCTTGTAGGGATGTTTGACGTGAGGTTATGAGAAAGAATGAACTTTAAAGATTTCTTCAGGAGAAATATAATTGTACTTTAGAACACACAGCTTAGCATACAAACGGGAAAACTGTATGAGAGGGATAGAGTCAAATAAAAATAACATACGCTCTACAGGAAGTATCTTACGAATTCTTCTAACAATTCAACTGTGTTGAGTCACATACTCTGCCGTTAAACCATGTTTAAGTTACATTAGTACTATTATCTTCTTTCTTCAGCCCATCATCACACAAAGTGTGTAAGCATCTAGCATTGCACTTTACTACTTATCTATCCTGTGCCTCGGTTTTTACCTTAGAATATAGATCGAATAGACGGGGAAATGCGAAAGAGAAATATACACAATAATGTCCTATAGCGGCCTTACGGATTTCTTGTCAAAACAAATATTTAAATTATAAACAAAGTATCTAGTTGTAAGTGTTCAGTAGAAGCGTAATTCTAGTAACAAATAAAACCCACATCATTTCACATTTTACATATAAGTATCACCAAAGTTTATCACTGTATAAATACATGATTTCATAATTGTTTCGATAGTTTATCCGCACTAATATTTGAGAAATATCATGTAGTTTTATCACATGAATGTGTAAGATGCATAGGAATTCAGATTTAGATAAAAATAAATACGTGAATTTTTACAATTTGCAACCTAATTCTTGAAGTTTAGGGATTGACGTCGATGCTGTCAAACATAATATTGATAGTATTGCACCCAAAAGCAAGGAAGGAATAAGTACCTACCTTCTGGTGTCAAACGTATATTTAAAATTCAGCAATCCGTTAAGGTCATTAAAATTTTATAAAAAAAGTCCGCTACGAACACGGGTATAGATTTTCGCATCTCTGAGACAAGTCGAATTCGAGATTTCTCGAAAAAACATAACAGCTAACCACAGGAGGGCAATTCTCACGCCTTAAGAGATAAAGTCTAATTTGAGATATCGCGAAAAAACATGTCGGATTTCTACTGAAAACCCCGTGTTCGTTCATATTCTCATTCATCTCTCGTAATTGTAATATTACAATTTCTATTAAATATATACGTTTCAGATTTCCATTTAATGTAGATTTTTGCAAAAAATGACAGAGAAGAATGGGCTTCCAAAATATATTAACTAAAATATAGTAAACATTTTCAATAATTGCACTTCTATACTTTTTTTTAGTAGAGAGAGACACCTCTCAAAAACGGCGCGAGAATCGGCCACGGGTCTCAAAATTAGAACGAAGTAAAGTTATTAAAATGTCCACCTATTCAAAGTCTAGTAGGGGTGCTCTTAAAAATAAAAATACTAAAGTAGCATGTTTATTATGTAATTTTATGCTAACTTATCCCAAAGAATACTGCATACTTAATTTGGCAATGTTCTTACGTTAAGAAAATAGATCATAGTGATGTCGATATTGCTCGGCACAGCACTATTTGAAAGGGCACACACGTATGACACACACACCAACTGTTTTAAATTGGTCTCGTTTCTTTTACTAACTAGCCTTTATTTTGACGTAGTCAAAAAAATTCTAAATCTATGGTTTTTACCGCCATTTATTCTTATAACAGAATCAACCAGCGCAAGCGCCGCCAAGTCCGTCACATGGTCGCAAAGGAGAGAGACGGACGGGTCACCACTCTCCTCAGCATCACAAGAGGGAGAAACTGACGGCAGCTCAGCAGTTGGGCTTAGCGCCGCATCCACAGGTTATTAAAAATAAATAAATAAAAAAAATATTTAATTTATTGAAAATTTATAATGTACTTTAATTATCGAAAGAAAATATGTATCCTAATTATAGTTATTCTGACAGGCGCATGGTTTTGCTTTCATCTTATGGATACCTACAAAATCCGACGTGAAATCGATCGATATTAAGTAGATATTTTAATTTAAGAAGGATATAATCATATGGGATGAACCATATTTAGCTACAATAATGTACATGTCCTTATTGTTTATTTCCAGTATGCGACGTCATCTAATTCTTCTAGTCAACATTCTTCAAGAGGCGGATCCCAAGTAAGAACCTTATAAGTACTACCTATGTATTTCTAAATTCTCCAACCAATATTACTTTTCGCGTCTCCGCCACTAGTTAGCACACGCAAACTTCTGCCGAAGACACTGCATAAAAATCTCTTTAACTTCCGCAAAGTCATGTTTGAATCTATTCAATATCTATACATTCAATTCAATTCCTCATTTACAGCTTCAATCTCCTAGTGGTCCTTCGTCACGACCATCCAGCGTCTCAAGCGGTGGTAACGGCAGCAGTTGTTCTTCGAATAAGGCTAAAGTTCCACAGAACTTTGGTTATGTGAAGCGACAAAATGGAGCTCCTCAATCCTCGCCTCAATCCAATGGACCACCGCCCCAACATGGACATGGTTAGTATCCATTCATTAATAAGCCATTTTTTTACTGTTTAAAAGTTAAACAAGCATGAGTATATATCTGATGGCAAAATATTACAACAGCCAATAGAAGCTTGTAATTTCTGCAAGTTTTAATATTATAGTACTCTAAATAATTTAATATTTTAGGTGGCAGAACCGCTCAAGTTTCGGCAGTGCCAAGGACAAAAGTTAAAGTCTCTGGTGGTACACAAACCTGCACGCAAGACCTACAAATACATAGTGAGTATTGAAACATCATCTCTTAACTCAAACTATTTCAATGCAAAATGTTGAAACCTACAGTAAATATGGCTTACTGCAGGGTACCACAATAAAATGTCACGCGAGCAAGTTATTAAGAAAAAAATATTTTGCTTAATAAATCTTTTATATCAGCTATAAATAAATAAATAAGTATATAGGGACAAATCACACTGATTGTGTTAGCCCCAAAGTAAGTTCGATACTCTTGTGTTATGGGAGACAACGATACTATGGTTGAATATTTCTATTCTTCTTTAGATTGACATATATATGTATAATTGATCAGTAGGTATATTTTTATGTTTATTTTATTTTATTTATTTATTTAAAAATTTATTGTACCACAAGTACACATACTTATACAATAGGTGGACTAACTCAATAACATTAATTTGCAAAGATGAATGGAATATGCAACAATGTATGTTGCATAATTGCGTTGTAGACTCTTTTATAAAATATTTATTTTTATTTAAATTACTTTCCAGAAAATGGGATAGGACCAAAATCTTATTCTCTTGGAGGTACGGCTGCGGCCCAACTGTCAGCGTCAGTCAGAGAACGACTGCTTGGTTCTCAATCCTTGCCGAAACCTGGTACTCATGAGTTTGCTGCACTTTTCCACCACCACAGGTACGTAAATTCAGTGTCAAAATTGCATGAATACTGGACTTAAATATGGAAAATAGTCCTGACCGCGATAGTACATTTTACATAAATACATTTTTCATATATGTATAGACTAGCTGTTTCCCGCAGCTCCGCCTGCGGTATATAGCCTATGTTACTCAGGGTGAATGTAGCTTTCCAATGGTGAAAGAATTTTTGAAATCGGCACAGTAGTTTTTGAGTGTTTTTTCATTACAAACATACACACAAAAATACAAATCTTTCCTCTTTATAATATTAGTGTAGATGTAGATAAGAATACTAATGATGACCAAGGCCACCTGGCTTCTTGTAGCACAGCTTGCTTTTTAAATTCAAAGCTAAAAACGAGACATTTTGATAGTATCTATTGATTTTCAATTATGTTGATTCTCGATGAAAAAGTTTTAAGGCATAAATGAAAGACTAAAGGCAAATAAGACAAAAATTTAAAAATAAATACTTATAATAGAAATAAACACATTATTACGCTTAATCTGACAGTGATCATAAAAGTGTGTAAAAAAAAGGTTAAAAATTCCGCCGTAATCAGTGAAATGTACTGTAAGTATTTCGAAGAAATCTTGGAAAAAAACTGGATTGTCGTAAAAACAACAGCAGATAGATGTCCCAGTGAGCTAGAAGCCAATTATTGGTCTGAAACAATTGGCCGGTCTGCCAGACAACGGTCCAATTAAACTGTTTAAGTAATTAATCTTGATTGCCACTTCAAGCGATAGTAGATAATGATCTCGTAGATTTATTTTTGAAGAGTACTTGTAAGGATTTTACTAGACGACTAGCAATAATCCAATAAAGCGACATTCAAATCCATAAATATAATAATACTCTGCGAAATCGATTTCATCCATTCCTTAATCCTTAAAGGAAATAGGTTACAATTTAAGCTTTATTGACAATATTGACTTCCATTAAAAAGTGACATTTATTAATAATTTTAAGTAGGTTGTAAGGTTAATGGTCCTGCAAATCTTAAACTCGGAGGGTTTTAAAATAGCAACACATAGTCCTTTACCAAAAGATGAAATTAGTAGTGTATTCAAATTTGTGTGTCCTCTTTAGCAAGTTATGCGATAATGCAATTAAAATAAACTTGACCTCTGGACTTATCCAGCCGCATTATTTTGATATCTACTTATCCACGCTAGGTTACCTTATTTTTAAATTTGTCAATAAAAATATCAATTAAAACTGAAGTGAACTGCTCTACATTAGCTAACCATTTGACAAGACTCATTTTGAAGCACATAGCCTTAATGTGCTGACGCCTATTTATTAATTAGTGAATATGCGAGCCATTATTTTAAGTAGTTCGCTGGTGAATATCTAATACAATTTTGGAGTAGATACTATATTGAACACAATGTCTCAACAATATAATTTTAGGTAGGTTATGTTTATGATTTTTTTTTTAAATTTTGTGCTTCTTAAGTATAAATTTTAACACGTTATCTTCTTTTTTATTTTGTAACTTGTTCAGAAAAAAAAGAAACACTTTAATAAGCAGTATATATAATTTAAAGTTTTTTTTCATTCATTGTATTCGCTCGCGTTTTCACGAACCGGAATAAAATATCTCGAATAACATTTTTACGCAGATCTGTCAAGAAAATAAACATTTTATCAATGTTTGATTAAGATTATAAGTAAGAAGGGTGTCGTGGGAAGTTTTGTGCCATATTTAGTGCGCTGTGTCGTTGTATGTGGACACATCCAGTTTATTGTAGCGTTGTATAAGAGTTGCACCAATTAATTTGTTTGTGCGTGTCAATCCTCTATTACGGAGCTAGATATTTACGGCCTTAAACATAAAAAAATATATTAAAATTGACCGATTTTTGCTGGGTCTGGACATTTGAAAAACTAAAATGTGCATTTTTATTACAGAATCGCACCAAGAGGTGGTATGAAAATCAGTGATGGCAGTCTTTCAGACACGCAGACGTATTCTGAAGTCAAGTCTGATTATGGAATACCTTATGCGCCTTGGTTAAGACACAGGTATGTACTTATATGTACAGAATTTATTAACATTGGTATTGTGCAACAGTTTGATTGAAAATCACATTTGAACATTGTACAAAATGTACAATAAAAAATACACTCGATTCTTTTTTGTACTTATGCCGAGCAGGACTATTCTATTTATCCAAAATTAAAAAAAGAATTTTCAAGGTTCAAAAGAAACACATATTATTTATAAACTAAACAGTTTTGTCAATCAAGTAAGGCAATATATGTTTCTTTAGAATTTTCGTCTGTAATATCACACCCTTGTGTAAATATATTTCAACAAATCTTGGTAAAATATTACAATAGTACATATAGTATTCCCGTCATTCATCAAACCATGCCATTCTCTCTTTACTACTACCCTATTTGTTTGTTTGCATTTTGTGTGTCTTGGTCCATCATACTTATTTAACACAAAGTGTAACATTTGCTGTATCCGCTGCTTTGCCCTATATCTGATATGGCCAGTTGTATTGTCGGTAGTTAGTCATATTTTATTCAAAACTAAAATGTGACTAATATTAATATCCCTACATAAGTAATTAACGCTCGTATTATGAAACATTTGATAAGTATTCACGTTGAATATCGATAGGAGAGAATGAGACAAAACATAATTTAGCTAACATGGGCTCAACAAACAGTTCATAATATGAGGCAGGTAGATAACAAGCTAGATAAGTTCAAATAATATAACCATAGTTTGGATCACAGTATCTATCTGAACCTGAAATGCGCTATTATCACAGTATCTACTTGACAAATTTTTAGAAGGTATATTATTGATAACTATTATGAAAAATTGCCATTATAACGTACCTGCCTATCACACGAAACTGCTACATATAAATACCTACCTAGATAATTATAGTCATTCAATTTTAATAATAGACTAATTAAGAGTAGGTAAATCTCTTTAATGCCTAAACTTAAAAATTGAATTAAACTACAAATTTATTAATTTAAACTTTATTGCATACAATAAAAAAGACGTACTTGCAAAGAGCATTGTCAGACAACTTTGGATATTGAGATTAAAAGTGCACATCATTACAACTGGCCAGCATGAGCATCATCGTTTCCCTTTCAGCAACACATACTCCGCGAGCGGGCGCCTTTCCGAGGGCGAGTCAATGGAGTCGCTCACCTCGTTGCACACGGCGGCCCACAACCACACCTCCTCCCCTAACTCACACCACCGCAGCTCACTCACTCACAATAAGCTCATCATGCACCGAGACGCTCAGGGCTCCAGGCTTAACAGGAGCAACAGTATTAGGTGGGTCCTTTGAGTTAATATTAGGGTTGAAGAAGAGTAGAAAAATACAGTATCTTGGGCGTTTTATTCATACTGAGGTAATGGAATTTAATTGGGTATTCAGCACTAAGACGAAAACTAGCTAAACTTACAATGCTAGGAGTAGTCGCACTGGAAAGAGGAATGTTTACAGATGTGCAAATTTTTGATGCTATATATAAATTTAGCAACTTTTTCCGACTAAGATAAATCATTCTCTCCATATTTCTAGTAAATTATAAGTATAAATACTAATTGAGATTAGATTTAAATAGTTCTTACAATTTTCTTAGAAGTTCTAATTAGTACAATGTTTTAGCTTAAAAATCGACTGTATTCGTGTACTACATATTTGACCAACTCCACAATCTTCGGCAAAGTAAATTCAATGAAAACAATATTTGCAGAACTAGCTGTAGATGTTTTTAATTTCTTCATGTTTCGGGCATTTAATTTCTAAATGTTGTTATTGGAGTCGATGGCCGTGGTGAATGATGTGTTTTTATATGTCATACTTATTTCTTTTCATACTTATCATGTCACACACACGCATCATCATTCCCCGTTTTTTTTCTCTCTTGCTTTATTGTCGTGTTAATGCATAGATAATTTGTTAAGGTATATTGTGAAATAAACAGGTAATACATATCTAACAATGATTTAAAGACTATAATTGATTGAATTTTAGCTACCTCAGAGATAGGACGTTTCCAAGGTATGCCACTCAGACGGGAGTATGTATGAATGGCTTCAATGTGGCACGCTTTACTAAATACAATAAATAATTTTATGCATGTTTTGATCATGGCACGGCTTAATCTTATTTTAATCATACACAAGTTTTAAAATTATTTTATACACTTTTACAATGTGAGAATCAGCAACCCAATTATTTGAAATCAAATTATTAATGTACCATTTTGAATAAACGCAGTAAGAATGGGTACATTAACACAATACTAAATAATTATTTTATTTACTTTACTCGCTAATTTTATCGACACGACATGAATTCATAGGTTCAATCAAAATCGCTTTTTTTTATTGAATAGGCTTTCATCGTTGGCATATTGTATTCTGTACCATGTCGTAAAGTGCGCTATACTGAAGTGTGGGTTTGAAGAATTGCTAAAGAGTTATGTATTTACAGATCAACAAAATCGGAAAAATTGTACCCCTCTATGCTTCAAAGATCATCAGAGAGTGACTACGAACCTTATTACTGTTTGCCAGTGCAGTATGGACCAGGTGGACAAGGTATATAGCAATTTAGTAAACTTATTGATAAAACTAATTTGTTACCTATATGTACTTTTAATACTTATAGATAAATTATTTATGAACAGTTTAGCACAGTTTCAAAGACGCCATCAGTATTCACTGGAACACAACTTTGCATCAAAAATTTATAAGGCGCACTGATAGCAAAAGATGTCATAAAAATCACAAACATATCATCATTCATTCACATAGTAATGCAAATGTAGTCTTATGTCGAGAAATTTATTGATTCAAGAAAATAGTGTAGTTAAATGTACTGCTATTACATTTTATATGAACTGTAAAATGTATGACTTATTCAAAATAAGCTACCTGAAAGCCTGAACCACTTCACCTGTGAACCACGCATTACATTAAAACCCTATCATTATTCATATATTTTGTAGGTCTGAATTATGGTGTTTCGGAACCACCGTCACCCTCTCCGAGATCAGCCCTAAGCCCTACGCACCAACCCGGCAATGTACTGCACACACCGAGACATTCCCATCACTACCCTAAGAAGAATGACGATGGTATGTATCGTTCTTAAATGCACAGCACATACATTGCAAAACTAACACAACTATTAGAGGAGGTATAGGTAGAAAGATAAACTGCTATCAAACTATCTACCTATGCCTCTATTGATTAGATATCTTTCTTGTTAAGACTTTACTGGAAAATATTAATATTTCTTATTATATTATTCAGCTATTGTCACTTCATTCATTTATATCTAGTCAGTTACATAATCAATCGACCCTAGACGTACGTCCTGGGTGTCAATTCCGCTGATAAACTTTAAAGATCATGCTGATAGAAGATATTCAATTACGACTCAAAATAGTGTTGTTTTGATTGCACAACTTCTACCATCTGTCTTCTTTTAATTGTATTCCTGTAACGTCCTGTTAATTGGAAGAGATCTATATATGGGATAAGTCCGCCCGCGCCGTTACATTTATTTTTAGTTTTTGTATTTACTGTAATGCTATTTTCTGTTTAATAAAGTTATTACAAACAAACTCAATTACGATGCAATTTTAATAAGCTCAATATTGGTATTCTGCTAACACAATTTCGAATCAAATTTTTGGCAATATTTTAGTAGAATAAATGTAAGTGTAATAAATAGCAGAATACCGATTACTGAATAATTTATTTACAACTGTAATACTATAAAAGAGCCTAATAGCAAATTTTCCAATTGCATGCCAATGGAATACGATTGGTCTTTATATAAGTAACAGAATGCCAAAAACGCCAAAAATTGCCATTACGTTAAATTGTGCACGATTTAAAATAAGAGAATTGACACCCTGGTGTCAACGTTTTTCGAAAGCCCCTTTCGGCCTCTGACGTGAGTTCTTTCGACCACCAGAAGGCTTTCAATATTCGTTCTGAAATGAATTGGCGTGTAACAAATAAATTGTACTTTTTAATATTTGACGTGTTCATTTGTATCAACAGCTCACGGTTCCACAGCGTCGTTGGTTTCCACGGCCTCATCCTTGGCTGCAGGAGCAGGGTCTGATGAGAGACACGCTCATGAAGTAAGTTTTTTCTTAAATATACGAGTAATACTACCTAGGTAGATCTTCTTTTTGTTGCCTTTGTTATATTTATAATTGGGTATTCTACTCAATTTATCTTTCATATCAATAAATTTAGTACCAGAAACCGAAAACAGGAAGTTTTTAAATCCGTTGTTAAATAAATAAGTAAGTAATAAGCCTTTGAAATTCGGTGGAAGGATTAACTATTAACGCAGTCGGGTAAAAAACGAGAAAAAGACGTACTATGTCTGCAGTGACGTCACTGCCACTTGATCTCGTGCGTACAAAAGAGATAGCAAGACGTCCCCACCACGCTCCCACATTTCTTCATAAGACAATTTTAAATGCTAATTACTGCTACCTACTGCTTAAAAATTAATTTTGTTGATATTTTTGGAATCGGTTTCTTTTTAGTGTACAAGTATAATTACATTGACCAAGTTTGAACACAATCAAGTAGCCTGATTACCTAAGTATCTATACTTGTAATTAGTGACGTAGTTGTCGGATCTCGTACTCATTTGCAGATTCTGTTGTATACTGTAATTAGACTCCTGATCTTCTGATGTAAGCGTGATATTTTGGGTCAGTTCGTTAATTTCCTAAACTGCCAGCTAACATTACCAAATATCTTTCGAACTTAATTTTAACACCCTTCAAATATTTGCAAACATTGATTCGACATTTTAAATGCAGCCACCTGTTACATAAAAAGTACTGAATGAATTTTATAATGGCGTCAGTAACTGTATTTTAGCCAAAAGTTTTTTAAGAGAAAAAGGTGCTCATAATGTCTCTGACGATTCAGAATCAGAATCATTTATTTTGCTAGAATACATTTGCACCTATAAGTGTTAATAAATGTAAAGTTAACGAGCAAAAAACATTCTAATTTACATTTTGTGAATTATCAGGTACGGAAGTTAAGAAGAGAACTTGCTGATGCCAAAGAAAAAGTACATACGTTGACCACACAACTGACAACCAATGTAAGTAATAGGCATAATTTGTTACTGGAGACGGGCTTATTTGTATGGTAATTATTAACGCTGTGAAAATGACTTGTTTGAAACAAAATACGGAACTGTTTACCCTTTCAAATTGTTATTAGGCTCTAAGTGTTACAGAAATAAATTTTGTCGTCATAGTTTTGCTAGAGATTGCTTCAATTTCTTTTTCAAATAAATTTAATATATTTAAATTAAATGCAAGAATGATGTAAATACTAAAAAATATATATATATATATTAAATTATGTTTTTATTATGACAAGTGAAATTAATAAAACAACATTTTTAATGTCAGTTAACAAAAAGAAAACTGCAAGAATAATGTATTATACACCAAATACAAACAAAGTACTCGTATTTAAAGACGAGGAAATAGAAGATCAATTGATGATTGTTAAGATACTGAAACTTGAAAACTCGTATGAAAAGACACAAAGCCAAAAGGCATATTTTTCGCAAACTAAACAGAGCTTGCCAAAATGAAGAGTAGTAATATTATTAAATTTAAACTAACGCACCGCAAAAAGAAAACAAAAATTATAAGATGCATAAAATTATATTATTACAAATTATTTGTCGTTCCGCGACCCGACCACGGCCGTTGTAACACGGTTGAAACATTAGAAGTATAAAGGTATTATGCGCACTTAATCCTGTAGTTTTATATTTAAGAGTAAAAATAAACAAAAGTACCTTCCTAAATGTTGAAATTGTAACTGTATACCTCATAATTATTCACTTAGTCAGTAATAATACTTATTCGAATTTAGGCAAAGTGCTTAACTAGACGAAAGTAACGAAAACCAGTGAAACATGAGAATTCGATTTGATAAATGTCATTGCGTGACTGCCTACCACGCGTGAATAGGTTGCACCCATAATATTGTAACCCAATAGGCTTAACAACAAATTGTGTAGGGCGAGCGAATACATTAGTTACTTAGTTTATTCTTGCCCACTAAAACAGTTTTTTTATATATACAATGTAATGATACACCGCATTTGTGGTCACTTGGTCTCGTTGTGTTGACACGTTAAATATTTTGTTTATCTTTCAAATTATAGTTACGTTTTATTTATTTCGTGTAGGACGATCGTATACATTAGTTAGGTAGTTAGTTACATCTATCTTGCCCACTGAAGCAGTTTTGTTCATAAACAATGTAATGAAAAATGATTAGCTTAAAAGTTAACAATGTAACGAGACACCACATTTGGTGGTCACTTGATTTGTGTTGACACGTTAAAGCTTTTATTTATCTTTCAAATAATCCCTTTTATTTATTACAATACAATGTGTCAACTAGGTACTTCTGACTAAACAAAAATTGTTAAAACGTAAAGCTTTTTGAAATTTGAAACCACTTCAGTATTTAGCAAAAAAAAAACTAAAGTGTATCTTCAAATTTCTAGACAAGCGTGACACAACATAAATTATCTAAAATATATAGCAACTTTAGTGTAGATTAAGTGGTCCGACCTAATTTATGATTAGACAAGCTAAGGTTGTCCTTAGCCATAGTTTACAAAAGTAAGTCAAATGTTTTATGCATGTTTCTCCCAGAATCAGAACAAGAAAGTAGTACTGGTGAGTTTATAACCACAGAGGGTCAGTAAATAATAATGCGGCGGCCGTGAGACACCGGGCCGCCTATTTAGCTCCCATATCGGGCGCTAGGAATGTGTGCCAAACGCCAACTGCCACTGTCTTATCTCAAAAGTACGCGCAAGTTAAACGCGACAAGCTTACAGTTTTTAGGGAACCGTACCCATATTACATTTTAGGATAAAAAGGTGCGTGTCGGACTCGCGTTCTACGGGTTCCGTCCCATTATCTAAAAAAACTGTAAAAAAAAAACATGTCTGTTGTATGGGAACTGCAATAGAAATACATCACCAGTGCAATATCACGGTTCGTGAGATGGAGGCTGGTGACAGACGGATGGACAGACGGACAGCGGAGTCTTAGTCAAAAGTTGGCCTGTTTTAAGGTTTGGTAAAAAATAATAGGGTCGCGATAAATACAACAGCATGTTTATTTTTCGTCCAAAACTACGCATAATCAGCAGGAATCATACATGCGGCTAGTATAAAATATTTGACCAATTTGAACCTAAACCTTAGATTGGCTTAACTAAAAATATTTATAAACCCTAAATAATATTTGAGGAAAAATATAACTGGATTTAACTAAATCTGGGGTTAGAAGTAAAACGATAAAAGAGAGAAATTTGAATTGATTAACGTCGATTCGTTTTAGGGGTTTCTGGTCGAAAGACCAATTATTTGAATATTTTATATTATTTTGTTATTGATAAAGAATAATAGTTAGTTTTAGATATTTGAAATACTTATAGAAAAGTACAGGAACTAACGGGAGTACCCATGTTAATGCGCTATAATATTTCTAACGTTACTGCAAATTATCATGTTGGCGTAAACATACGATTGACGCGGCACCAGTCAAACCGGAGAAATTGATTTGTTCCTTAGAAATTGAACTATTAACTTGCCATACGAGGCAACAAGTTATGCACTGAATATTTTTAATTAGATCTTTATGTAAGTCATTAGATAGCCAATTGGTTTTTACTGACTCAATTTAAAACATTGGTTTATTACCGAAACAAAAGACAGTTTTTTTAAATGTTTATCATAAGATGTCCATGTGTAGGTGCCATAATGATTTCTTATGTTTTCGCGATTGTTATTATAAAACCGTATTAAAATAGTTTAATTTAATGTAGGTGCCATGTCTAAAAAACGATAAAATTAAAAAAAGAGGTATGAAACAGAGAAGAAGAAAAAGATAGTCTCCATACTTACCGACTTATAGCACTCACATGTTATCTTAGTTAAAATAGTACTTCTCTATAAATCATATAAAATGTGTTTGCTGGAATCCGGCGTCGTTTTATAACTTGGGCTCTCCTGCATTACTGTGTGACAAAGCGGCGGTAAATGAGTCAACATGAGCGCAAACTTGGGCTTGACTGTGCTCTATCGGACATCAGAAATGAGTATGACAAGTCTAGACCCTTATGTGCACATGGACTATGATCTAGATAGCTATACATGTTAGTTACGGATCAAATCCATGCACTAATACAACTTTGATTATTTTCTGAAATACACATAGTTTTGCTGGGTCGCGACTTCGTTTGTGTTTCGAATATGAATTTTAGTATAAACCATTTTGACTCGGTAAGTAAGAAGTAGAGGTAGGTATATTAATTTTACTTGCAGTGGCATAGAGTCTTCGTTATTAGTAGTATCATCTATAATTCTAAAAAAAATTGACTTCACTCATTAATTGCTTCTTAATTATTCTTAACACATTGACCGCCGATGACCCATCGGTTAAAATCAGAATAAGTAAATAAAATAAAAATATTACGAATTTAATTAAAAACCCCGTTATCGATTGTTATTCCAAGGAGTAAAACATAAATTAAAACTTTACATCTGCGCTTTGGTTTCGTTGTACACATGACAAAGAATAAGCGCTCTTGTCGATGAGAGTTCAGTTTTGTTTTTCTAATTTACAACCAGTATAAAGCTAAATCGTCGCCGACATAAATAATTCAACAGGCGAGCAAACGTCTACCGTTGTTCTTACAACGCTATTGTTTAGATTCCAAGCCACATTAAACCCTAGCTTATGAACTTCCATCAACCGAAGCTGGTATTTTTGAAATGTATGAGATATATGTCGAATGAAAATCGTTGGATATCGAACAAAAATGCTTCGTTAACGAACAAAAATCATTCAACATCGAAAAAAATTTATTCACTCGCCGATTTTGCGTGAGTCAGACTATTCAAAAATAGGGCTCCTCAATCAATGTCTTTGTTGTCATTTTTTCGTATTATATGATCACAAGCTCAAGTATATTGATTTGCGATCATCTAGATCACTATTTCCTTTAATTAAACGACTGCTAATCATTTCTGCTAATTGTCGCAGATTCTACCATTGGTATAAAATATTAGGTTCGACTGAAAATAGGATGTAAAATTAAAAAGTAGGACTTATCCACGATTACATTTTCGTGATGTGAAACCTCCTATTTTACCCCTTCAAATAGTTTCATTTTACAAAAAATAAAAAAAATAACTTTACTGCAACAAAAATTTCAAAAGAGTAACAAAAGCTTCTATTTGATACAATTTTAATCAATGAATACATTTCTCTTTTCGGAATCAAGGTTATAAAAGGTATAAAGTTCACAAAATATGACATTATTGGTTATCAAGTCATTAAACAGATGGTGTTATTACTCCATTTTACAATGTCTGCCATGGTATTTACAGCATGATTCACATTGAACACCATTCTCCGAAGAACCTTCACATTTTGTTTTCTTCGACTTTTACGTCAAGACCGTCCAATGGAGCTCATTACGATATTTAAATGTATTTACGCGTATGTGCATGCTTACAAGTTTGGTTTGTTGGTGTGCATTGTTTACAATGGTTAACTTTACATTTTAGGTTCTCAAATTGTTTGCCAGTAACTATTGCTTTTAAAGCGTGCGCTGGCACTAAGCCAATTGCTGTTAAACTTAACATACATTATTGTACAAAAGTGTGCCAAACTAATGCAAAATTGTAAATGTGTTATTAAGAACGTTACTTAATAATAAATTTGCAATTTTGGATTTACCACAAGAAAAGTTTTATTTTCATATTTAATATGATGAATTTCAAGTAATCCGAATGCGTCAATTCGGATTACTTGAAATAAAAGTTATTAAAGTGATCTTTTGGTCGGTGTAATAATATTACCTTTAGAAAAATTAAGCAACAATTTGATTGCAAAATTTAAAACAAAGGCTGGTGTCCCCGCGGTCTCGGCCTCTCGACTACATCTGCTCAGAGACGTTATCAAATGTAACTGGAGTCCGTGGCCCATAAATCTTATGAAGTGCCGCTTGCTTGCGCAACAAGTGTGCGCGATAATGTGCTAGTCGCCTCGGCTGCGGTATCATATCATCGCTTATGTCTTTAACACCAAAAAAATAAATTTAAGATATTGCGAGCACGTACTTTTCTAGGAAAATATTTTATTTAAACCAGAACTCAAAAGATATACAACGTTCAGTAGAAAATAATTATTTTGGTAAAATAATAAAAAATAAACTGTAATCTTTGAAAATTGTTTCGTAGCCGCTGTAACAAATTGTGTCAATTTGACTCTAAAATAAAAGCTAAAACTCAACATCGACTGAGATTTAGATACGATGCATCAATAAATGCAGTACTCAATTGACACGATATCCAAGGTCGATACAATAAACAATCACAATTTACACACACCCTAAACTTATTACCCTCAATGCTCGTCCCCATCCTGTCTGCAATCAATAGACCATGAGTAGTTCGATCAGTGATCCGGGTTCCTTGGGGTTCCGTGACTTTAGTTCAATGTAACCAACCATCGTTAATAAGTCATGTCAGAACAACCAGCCAACCCGAATCAGAAACCAGTACGCGTTGAACCTCAATGCAGGACGGACGCACGTGTTTCTATTCATTATTGCACACATTGTTCGGAACTTTATAAACAAACTATTAATTCAACTTGTGAATAAAAATGTGTCTAATGTGAAAAGTTTAAGTGGTAATTAGTGATCTAGTGATTTTAATTAATGTTTAACCAATTGGTTCCATCAGTGTTCGTTTCTTTTGAACTTCTGTGAGCGAAACACATTAATATTGTTTGATTTGTTATTTTGTTACCAAGACATCCGGGTACAATTTGATTCTCGTATCCCTATTTGGTCGATTAATTTTATGTTTCATTTAATCATTAATTTTAATGACATGCGTCTTCCAAAACAGAAATGTAATGGTCTAACTCAGGAATCGTATTTTGGTATTCTTTTATAATTTCGTAAATCGAGTACATTGTTTGAAATTGCTCATATCTGGTAATTTTATCTTATCGCTGATCATGTTATTCAGGCAATAGATAGCTGGGTATTTTGTGCCTGTGCGTAATGTAAAGTCCAGCTCTACCGGTAGAGAGCAGGTAAACGCTACGTTGCGTCCCCTTTTTTCAACTTGTTTGTAAAATCCTATTATTGCCGGTGGTTCCTGCTTCACTCGGTCTGCTTTTATTACTTTTGCTATTATGAAGAAGGCACATATAAAAAGGGACGGTAATACTTTTTGTCATGTTGGTTTCGCTTGAAAATGTATTCAACAAAGTGACAATAATAAACAGTATATGTTCAATAAATCATAAAAGTTAAATGAATAGATAAAATACACATTCAATATAATCGTTATCTCTCACCATATTTAACTCCTGGATCATAATAAATAAAAAATCTCATTGCAATGAATCTCACAGTATCTATTTTTACGATTTCAATTTTGGCACTTCTAGCTACTAATTTTCCCACAGAAAGACAGGTAGGTACTAACTTACAAATTTTGCTCGGGATGGCAGTGAAACTTGCTAATTGAGGAGACGTGTAAAACTAAACAAGCAAACATCAAACGCTCTGTGTATCTGTTTATAGGCGGATCTGGTTTTATTTGAGGTCAAACGTTTGATATCAGCTCGTTTCATGTGTTTTATGGCATCACTAACTGCACCTTTAGCCCTATATGTAAATAAAAAGCTAGTCTAATAAAAACGTAAGATATAAAATTGGAGGAAACCCTGTCAAAATTTCATTGAGTTGTGCTTTGATGATAAAGCTTTGATCTGCTGCAGAACTCATACTGAAATATAAAAATATTTTCATTCATCAAACTTAATTAGGTGTGATGTTTTTTTGTATTGTTTGTTGTAAATAATCGGTACCTATCTAATTCTGAAACGTGGAATATACATTGATATCATTTATGAAATATCAACTTGTGTCGATCCTTCATTCAAAACTCATAGTAGGATTTTTTTTCTTTTGACATATTCATTTATAATGTTGTTTTATTTAAATTAAGAATAAAATAGGCTCAATTAAATAACTTGCTTTTTTGAAAATTTACAACTAAACAAACCTTGACTATTTATAGCTATAATAAATTTAAATGGCATATCAGTTGCCGCCACCGGGTCGAGTCTTCGTGACAAAGACTCCTGCGCAGTAGCGAAGACAGTATCATGACAATGTCCTAATTACGACACTTGTGGTTTGCTATTGCAGCATCCTTGAGTAATTTAAGCTAATCTTACTTACATTAGGCATGTAAACATGTTTAACTATCATCTCCTTTACACCTTACATCAAAGATAAGGATGGAAAGTCTTCTTGGAAGCAAGAGTTCAAAAGACCGGATGGTTCGGTAGTAAAGTGAACAATATTTTTGTCATTAATCATAGGCCATTTGTGGCTTCTCCTTTTGAGGCGAAAGTCATTTGCTTTCTTACAAGCACATTACTGCTATGTAAATTTTATGATTGTTTTATTATTTCTAGTTTATTCTTAGTGGCAGTCCATTATCTTGAGTTACTTGATAAAATCATATTCACTGAAAGATTTATTGGTCATCTTATTGATCCTTTTTTACCAAAATAGTTTTTAGCAAAGCGTAAATACTTATACAGTATGTTTGCATATTCAATGATAAAAACCCTAAGGCATATAAGTACTAGCGCTGAGAGTACACTGTTTTCAATCAGCGAAGCGCCTTCTCCGCTCTGTCAATTGAGGTTAACTCATCCGGAGACTGGCCAGGGATCTCTAGCGCCCCTGCATTATTTATTCGCTCAATAAGCTAAATGGCCCACTAAATTGTCCTCATATTCATAAATAAATGCTGTAAATTCGTTTTGAATTATCAACAGCCTTCATCTAAAAAGATGGATTTTAAATTGAATATCTGCCTATTTTAAATTCAATTCTTTGCTTTCAAATGATAGTTGATATTTTCTTTACGAATGTTTAACTCAACCCGGTAACTATGCATTATATGATCGGGATGCTTAGATAACGTTAGCTAGTGTTTACAGTACAGAGACAATGACCTCATAAAATGTATTAAAGGACCACTGACTTACAGGTGGTAGAGCTTTTGTAGCTAGGACTTTGTTCACGAGTATATGGGCATTGGAAATAGTAATGTTTAAATGAAGTTTAACTTTGATTTTTAAAGCAAATTCGACTTGTATTCTTTCGTTCTACAGGCTAGCTTGTATTTTCTTTTGTACTTAAGTAATATATTATTTTGAAATAAATCGTTGTATCACTACCACAAATGCTCGACAGCAAAGTCACAAAAAGTGCATAACTATTATTATGTCGCCGTATTACAATATAGACCGACCCCAGTAGCACTGGGAAGGTGGCAGGAGAAATAAAGAAAAAGTAAAAGTAAATTACTGGTAATAGATTTCCTCTACGATTTAACTTATGGAGAAGATGATTTTAAAAACCTAACTCCCACAATCTATTAGATATCACGTACTCCGTACTTGGTATACTTGTAGGCTGTATGTTTACAGAAAATGGCCATTTCTCCCGATAAAATTGTATCTTTGTATTCGAAGATAGCTTTGGCAATTCAATTGAACCGGTATACGATTGCAGGAAGGAAATAACGTAAGAAATGTAATTAATTCCGATTTTAATTATTTTGATCCGTATGTGTAAGTTACAGCTTGCATAACCAAGGGAAGTGGAAAGAAATCGCAGTTAATTAAATATGCTAATGACTTCATTAAAACCCATTATTGAACGTAGATTGTTATTTAATAAAAAAATTGTAAACTACCTAATCGTCAAAAAGTAATTAAAAAGTTATTGGCTAGTGGTAGTACGTACAAATAAATTGCTGAAATTATTACTAATTACACATTTCAATCAAAAATATTATAATATTACTGTTACAAAAGCTTTTAAAATATTGTATTAATTCTTCATTGTAACAGGGATGTTAGTTAATATTAGACGCCTTATGGGAATAAGGCATCTAATATTTTCCCTTTCATATAATCCTTTTATCATCCTAGCGTGTATTCCTTGTTGCGTCGTCAGTTTACGCTTCAGAGCCTAGGGTACGCTGAAAGTCATGCTCCTAAATTTGGCGGAACTGGTAATTACAATGGAGCGACTGCCGTCTGACCTCCGTAACCCTTTTGACAGGAAAACTAGACCATCAGAAACATGACCTGAGGTATGTTAGTGGCCAACAATGTCAGAATTTTTCAGGCTGCCCTAAGGCATCTGACACAGCCTCACGACTGCTATCTATCGATAGCAACCGGGGCCAACAGCTTAACATGCCTTCCGAAGCACCGAGGAGCTCAAGATAGAAAATGACACTAAAATGGCGACCAATCCAATAATGGTCGCGTCACGTGACACGTGCATTCGCTACGGATAAGTGGGACGCTCGACTAACGAGCTCCTCATAAAATCCTATAGGCATATAATTTCTATAACGGCGCGTAGTGTAAAAAGAAGATTCCACATTGCGAATTGAATCATAAAATTAGAATAAAAACAAAAATCCATATTTTCGAATGCCTTTCCGGATTCACTAGCCATCACCCACCGCAATCAATAGTCATTTAACATGATATTATATCAGGACGTGCATGGTCGGTTGACCTTACAACCTATTCGATAAGTGAATGCTGTATTCTGGCCTATTCTCGCACTCCTCAATGTGGCGCTAAAGTTTGATTTCTGCGAACATCCTTTTCTTTAGATAATTTATTTTTCTATATATTATCTAAAGAAAAGGATATAACTGAATATCATTTCAGACGTTTTTTAATCATGCCGTTATGTGACCGTTATATTTAAAATTTACTATTAGCTCATGTTTACAAAAATTTTACAGACTTTGAAACGGTCGTCACATTGAATATTTATCTATTTGAAGACGATCAGTTTATCAGAAGAAATCAGCGGAATATCAGACAGACTGACACGGATTACGACATCCTTTACACAGTGTCTTGATTGATTGATATAAAAAGGTTTTATAATTTGAACACTGAACAATTTCTGAGACTACACCCTCTAGTATCCGGCAGTGGTGTTCATCAACAACAGTATTCCTTCAACTTTCAAACTAACGCACTGCATAGGTATTATAATAAAATACATGTCTTAAAAATTATCAGATAGAAAAATACTAATATAGAATCGTTGAAGCGAATCCTAGAAAAGCGAGAATACGGGTAATGATGGGTTTCTGAAACTAAAACACAAATTTGATTTCGGAAATATTTTTTATGTTTATTAGTCAGTTACGTAAGGATAGACAAAAGTTATACGTAGCCATTAAACCATAGCAGATGGAACAACTAGGTATAGCTAGTTAAATAATGAAATAATAGTAAAATAAATTGGCATGTTGGCCTCAGCGAAGGATTTATCAATGAGTTGGGCACGTACGTTGATACAAACTTGTTTAACGGCTGTTGCGTCACCAACTGACCACCAACCAGACCGACCTTGGCGGATCCGCGAATCTCGTCTTTACACATCCCGAGTACATTAACTTCAGTGTAGGAGTAGCGCATATTGTGAATAAAAATGATATGTAATAACTCTATTCTATATAAGCAAAAAATGCCCCACGTGTTATATCTTGAGCGAATGTAGGCGGTGTCGAGTGGTGACTTCCCTAAAAGGTTTATCTATTATCCTATAAAGTTGCGGAAGGAAGCTTTACGAAAGCAGGATCATGCCGTATCTAGTGAGGAAGTACAGTAGCTCTACTTAAACAAGGATAAGCCTGGGATCAGTCTCAGGTTGCAATAAACAGAAGTTATTTACTAGGTAATGCGAGAGGTGGTCCCTCACTCGACAAAAAACGAGATAACACTGACGACGTTGGGCATAAGTTCATGACTCAGACTTGCTCTATTAAGATATGTTAACTGGCATAATGGCGGTGGGCTTTATCACCTTTCTATGCACATGCATTTAGACTTCATATTTTTAACCATTGCGTCAGCAGTAGGTACATTAACACTTTATAAAAAGCTATGAAGCCAAAAAATCAAGAGCACAGATATTATTAGAATATTTTATGAACTTGCTTTTAAAGTAGATGCGCTTATATCCTGCCCTGTTAGTCCTGTTACCCACTACTTCGTGGTCTCTTTTGTAAATTTAGCAATTTCATGCTTTCACTACTTTTCATATTTTTAACAGTTAACCGCTCCTTGTCATATTGAATTTCACAAAAGATGTAGTTTCGTCACTGTTGATTGGCAACAGTGGCTTGTCGTATTAGCATGACAATAGCTTGAAATAGCGGTCGGAGGTCAAACCGTTGCCCTTAAAACTAACTGCTGTGGCTGTAACTCTATCTCATGGCATATTTGGGGTTGGTCTATTCTAAAGTTGTAGACTCTAGGTGCATATCTAAAATTAAAGTAAAAGATTCTCTAAAATTACTGATGCTTCCGTGTTAGTAGATAACTTTTCCGTTTTATCTTCAATCAATTTATTTATTTCATGTACACGCTGTAAATATAGATTGGAAACTTAACATTAGGAAAACTGTGTACTAGGCTGTGTGTGTTAATTCTTTTGCAATAAAAATTAGTTTGTTTTTGCCATTGATCTTCATTCTTCTCAATTTCTTATATAAAATATACAATTCTAACTACTTACTATGAGTTGTGTACAGATTTAGCATGTTCGGCCACGAAATATTAATTTCTTTTTAATAAGTATTATAAGGACGTGAACTTAATTAAGACATAAACCTACGACTTCTTTCCACATGCGTTCCATAATCAAATCAAATGATTTGAGTAGACTAACCCTGTATTCGCATGACAAGACAAATACAATGCGCCCAACCCACTCAATCCTTGTTTTATTGTCCTAAGAATTTCGCTCGTGTATCATGTATCTTATATTGCAAATATCTATGATTGTAATATCGCATATTTCATTCAGAACGTATCCGTTTCGTTTCACTGAGATTTCGTTGGACAGTATCGTTGTCAAGTCAATGTATAGAAATTGAATGTTTATGCAAATAAGGGCGTGTTTGATTTGAACGCTAGTTAATATGAATGATGTTTAGAATATATTGCCGATGTTTTGATTCCTTATAAAGTATCGGAGATAAGAAAGTGATAGGCCGCTAGCATAACCCACTTTAGTGTGCATGATAATAGCTTCAAGAGTTAGTGCAAACATTTACAATAATGTAGGGTAGGTACATTGTTTGACTCCCTTGACCGAATTAGTATGTATGTGTACTAAAAAATACACCATGATGCTAGAATTAACCTCGCTTGCCTTGCTATCGGATGTCTATTCCATCAAGTAGGTACTCAATCGCCTTCCATGTGCTGAACAGATGTGCCCTTTCGAACCCGGTTCAACGGTTACGCCAGCAATATTTTTGTTATTGCAAAAATGTTTAAAATATTTACAACATTAAATTCGAAATATTAAATTGAAATGAAGGTTTTAGCCGCAGAGATTCATTTATTCCTTTGAAATAAAATTTACGTTGTTATAAATTTAATTATTATTGTAATAATATGTTTACAAAGATTTAGGAAAATTTTGTATGTATTTCACAAAAAAGAATATATAGGCAATTTGATCTCCCTTCATTCACGCAACATGTTTAGTTTAAAAATACTTACGTTAGATATACCTAATGTTCAATGACTTGTTTACTGCGCATTTCAAATAGCAAGTGGAGTCTCTTGGGGACACATGTCCTTATGCTGTTGTATCCGCATGGCATAATAATTACTTGCTTAATGTTGAGATCATCATTATTCACATTATTATCCTTGTGTATGAGAAGATTGATCGGCTGTAACGAACTTAAAAACATGCACAATAAAATCGTTTCGTAGCATGCTAGGTATCTGATTATTTTTTTTAATTTATTGTCAAACATTGACGAGATTTAAATTAGTTGAGCCCTATTTAATTTCACTTACTTTAAAGCCCAAATTATTTTCTGTTTGATGAGGATTCGTAAATTCATTTGTAGAGATAAACATAAGTTGGGATAAACTTTGACTTAGTCAACGTACGTTACGTAGTAAAACAAGACCTTAGATAACAGAGGTCTTCGAATGTATAAGTATTTTATATTGATATATCGATATAAGATTATTAACAAATTAAATGCATTTATACATTTTTGAAATTTACGACTAAAAATCATACTATACCTACTAGGTAGAGTTCTTTTCTTTCTTATCGAGATCTGTCTTGTGTGCTACTGTTATATACATATCTTTGTTTCTTTATTTGACACGAATTACCTTATCAATATTTGTTTAATATATAAATTAGAGAAAAATGAAATGAACAGGTATCAAAACAGAAATACCGCCCAATATTTTGTTTGTTGATATTATAATCTGTATTTACGTCATTATTGGTTCTATATAAGTGATCTCACGTAATTCTAACATTACGATGTTAAATATAGTATCAGCTAGTAAATTGGTTCAAATTACACTAAGTAATTGAGTATCTTGCCTCATTGCATACGACGCTGCTCTCTGCCCCCAAGGGAGTATAACAAAACTAGTATTACATAACCCAGACAGTAATTTAACATTAGTTTTTGTAAGTTTTTTACTGAATCTTTTACAATTAACGTATTCTTCAAGTGCATCTTCATTACTGAAGGATGCCGTTATCTTCACAAACTTTTTTCCAACTTTTGCTATGAACAACAGTTATTGTTTTTACAAACAATTCCCGTTCCACTGTCAATATTTATTTAACTTTATTACATGACATGTAAATGGCGGACTTAAAGCCGTAGGCTTTTTCTACCAGTCAACCAATCGGTGGTGCAGAAAAAGTGTTAAAAGAAACGTAGTAGTCAAAATGGTATTTTCATCGTCTATCTAGTATTCATATTTTATTCTTTTTTACTGATATTAAGCTCATTGTAGCTTGAATGAGCTGATATGTAGTATCAGACAATGTATCTCAAATATATATATGTCATATGAGATAAATGTTGTAAAAAAATACTATTAAATTTGACTAAAACACCGCCGCCCGCCGCGCCGTGCCCCTGCACTGCTGTCGCCAATCTCTGCATCGCAATGCATTATTTTTTTTAAAATCTCTATATCTTAAGTTTTTCTGGTCGGAATTTTGTAGTATGGTATGTATCGTTTGTACTCTTAATTATCTGTGATTGCTGGCGTAGCTCTACAATCAGTTCCCACATGATCGTATCGTCAGAACAGAACCGTTAGGGTCGTGGTCTCGTTACAGCTTACAGCACGTGTCTTTTTGTATGCACTTTATGCTAAGTACTTCATGCGATAAATCGTGTTTGATTAGTTATCACATCACATATCACTTGTATTTGATAAGGGTATAAAATCATTACCTTTTCGAATTCGGGCTTTGATATTGTATTGAAAGAAATATAATGCATCAGTCAGTAAGTCTGTTGGCAAAAATGTAGAGTAATGTAATAAAATGAACCACATTTCGATATTGTGTCTGTCTATTTAAACAATATAGTCGGGTTGTGTATATCCGACTATATTGTTAACTCTTAAAACAACATACGTGTACACAGAATTTGCTCAGATGAAAATTCACAAATACATCAATATGTCATTCGTTTTATTGTAATCTAGCCTTTGAAATGTTACGAAATGACCGTGAAATCAAAATATTGTTCTGAGCTACTCTGCCTCTGTGCGTACAGCAATGCAGGTCGTTGATACGGGCCGTGCATATGGTGCATTAGTGGGACAGAGAAAGGCATACAAACATTCTACTCATCTTACTCTTATTGCAAATGGCAGTGGTATCAAAACTTTTGAATTTAGTTTCGAAATGTAGGTTTGACGACAAGTGGACTTTGATTTTGTAAAAATATTAGCATTCTATAAACAAAGTTACACATTTATTTATCCAACATGTAAGTAGCTCAGTATTTTTTTTTTATCTACGAAACTGTAAGGTATGTAGATGACGCACTCGTATGGAAATCAATCCGGATCACAATTAAAAATTAACTAGGCTACCCCGAATGGTTGTTAATTTACTTTTTATTGTCATATAAAGACAGTTTGAGAACGACTGCATCTTTCAATATAAAGAAGGGTCTGTTATAGCCTCTCCCTTCGTCTGAGATCGGTAGCTTGGCGCCCGCGATCACATAATTTATGGTTTAACTCGTATCGCCGTATGACCTACCATTGTTGGATTTTATTTAATCATGTAACTAGAACATAGAAATATTGTAAAAGGTAAGGTTATAGTTATTGGAGCTTAAATTATAGTGTTTTTTTTTTTGATTTCCAATATGTATATTCAACAAAAATAATATCTTTTCCAATTAAATTATTTTAATAAATGTCAAAACATACGTATTGTTTTAGTTTCTAAGAAAGAAATTTAAAACTGACGTTCCTTCAATGTTAACTTTTCATGCTGTCCGAGCTTTCGACGTAAATAAACCACTAGGTACTTTAAGCATGTGAAATGAGTCATACTTGGACTGTTACTAGTCAGACCAAACGCTTCATGACGTGTATCGTTGCGAAAGTAGCTAACGCGTGTGGCTTTTCTCGCTTACCAAAAGATGTATGCAAATTAACCTATACTTATAACTTTTAAGGAATTAAAATAAAGTTTAATAAAATATCCTATTGCGAATAGAATGTGTGTGTGATGCTCAGGTCACGACACAACGAACCAATGACATCAATATTCAACGCAAAACATGTGCTGATGACTGTTTTTCTTTCAATAACCGTTGATTTTATTAGATTGGTAGGATTATATTTTATAAAAAAATACTTTTAGTAACATAAAAAAATATGTAAAATAGGTCAAATTAAAAAAATAACTTGTCGCCCTGTCCTACTAGATCATTATAAGTGTAGTCAAGACAAACCTGTAGCGACCGTACCATTGATTGCCTGTCTCAACTGACGCCGGATGCTTTACTCCCGCTCATTACATCCATAAATAGAAACATAGGTAAAAAATAATTAGGCACATTCTGCAAAGTCATCCGGTGATCGGTGTTCCTGTATTAGAAAGTTCATATTCAATTTATATGGCAGGTAAAAGCGATTTCAGTATCGATTGAGCACACACGTCGCTCTAAGCAGAAAATATCATTTATTATAACATCTTAAGGTATAATGAGTAGGGTATTTACATTTGATAAAATTTATCATTTACCTATACAAGTTCAAGCTTTTACTGCTCAAATAGGTAATTAAAGAAGTTGCATAAATCTTAAACCCAAGAATGACAAAAATAGGATCACAGATAGACCTTTTCTCGTGTAATTCACGGTAAATAAACGTATTTGTGTTGGTGTGTTCGAAATCTAACAGGGTATATTCAAGTAGCATGTCTTGAACCCATTTTAAATTACAGTTCAATGAGATATAAACTAAAAATAATATACAGTCTGCTTGTTACTGTTAAAAAAGGGTCAAGAGCTTAAAAGCTTGAAAGTTTCAAGTAGGTATCTATCTTTGCGCTGCTCAAAATAATACTACAAACACTCAAAATTAACACTACTAGGTAGGTACGTACGATTCTGTTTGTTGCCCATTTCTTTTCAAAATGTATTATTACGCAATTTATACCTACCATACGCAGTTACCTATAACCGATGGTTTAGAATGTGTTTCGCTCGATAGTTTTAAAGTTCAAACGTGCACTTTATAACTTCACGCTTTCGTAGCTATCGGCAAAAAGATGCATGAAGAGAATTGTAAACTATTATCAATTTTGTCGTTAAATTGGACATGTGCAGAACAATTGTGTTTAATGTGATGTGAAGAAAACAACAGCGATGGCCGTGACTACTTCTTCGAATTATCATGGTTCTCCAATACACGATGGATTTGCCACTATCCGTGCACCCAGAAGTCGTATCAAGATTAGAAATTTAGTTGAACCAAATCCTATACCTAATCTACCTCAAAGGCATTCAGAATATTTCACTTTGAATAGAACACCCAAAAATAGCTTCCTCAACAAGTTTGATGTGCAATATGTAAGTAATACTTCAAATAGTAAAGATAATCAATCCCGCTTCAGCTTCACAGAGCCGATATATGATAAAGTTAGTTCAATACATTCGCAAAACAGTTCTCCAGTGAAAAATTTGAACGGAAAACATGAAGTGCATTATGATTCTATTGACACAAAGCCACGCAGGCGTTTGAAAAGTCTCGACCTAAGAGACGATCTGAGGGAGGATGAAAAAAATTGTGCCGGTAGCTTGAGTAACGGGGACCGGCTGTCGTATGAGTATCACGTAGGGCAGGATGGCATGGAGCAGCATTCCGTCCGCACAGACGCTACGGGCTCGTCCGGTGACTGTAGAAGGAGTCACAGCGACCGAGATAATTGCTCGGAATCTTCCTCGTACCTCACCGATAATGATAGGCCTATATCCAGCTACAGTGACAATTCCACGATACCTTCCACGGACACGGAAGATGTGCTGAGAGATCTACCAAACAAATCCAAATTTCACAGATCTCCACAAAAGTATGCTACTTTAAATTTACGAAGGCCCAAATTTATAGATCTCAAACAGCAAAATTCAAAGGAAAACCCGTTTTATGGGAGTCTGCAAAGAAACAAAATGGGATATCATTCAGAGCCAAACACCCCTTTAAATGGTGATGTAAGTATAACGGACGAAACTATAATTAGCGAAGTACAACAAATACCGCGAATGCCTTTGCAAAATAACAGAAATGGCTTTAAAAGATCAGTGAGTGAAACGAATGGATTCTCAAAACGTCTTAACTATCGGCATTCATTCAGTGCAGACTATAGACCTCATAATATTATTAGGAAACCTCATAAGTGCTGTGAATGTGTTACTGGAATACCTGCAGACGAAGACGAAATAACGCCAACGCGAACATCGTCAAGAACGCTGGGAACTTTATATGAATCTCAAGATCCGAAAATTGGCTGCCAAACCATACTAAGACCAAAGCCTCCGATTCCATGGTGGGATTTGGCTATCAGAAAATCTCGCTACAAAAGCTGTCCAATATTGGAAGAGGTGAGTACATGATTATCTCATATTCTATCCATAACAGATTATAAATTTCCAACATCATAGTTATACTATCTTGCCTATCATCATAGTTATACTATATGTCTCGTAACACTACAGAAATCTAATAAAAAATATAGCAATTATATAATATTTATCTACAGTCAATGAAAATATTTAATAATTATAAATCATTTACAATAAAAACTAAATACAATCGATTGTATACGCCAGCGTCATAGAAGCGGTTATTGTATTATGTTCTATCGTTTACGTGGACCAAGACCTGTTCGTGTGAATCACTTTCTATGCTTGTCCCTGTTAATTTTCATTTTAGGTGTGGTTTTCCCTCGTGGCTTAACATAATGGTGTAATAGATTGCAATGAATGTAACGTATCAAATCGAAATATTTAGGGGAGGGTAGAATATAAATGAGTGACATAGCGTGTTCCTTCACCTGAGGGCTTTATGTTGGGGTGGAAAATATTTTAACCTTTAGTATTGAATTTTTTTAACGTAAACGTAGGTATATTATTGTTTTTTTTGATTTAACTATTTATCCAAATCATTATTAGTAATCCTATTAACAGGTGTATGTAGTATATGCCCCCGTCATTTGGCTTTAATATTTTTCTAAAGTTTTTTGTAAAGATTTGGTAAAAGGGCCCTTCTGTAGGGCGTTATGTAGAAAAAATATTACCTGAGATTATTGGCTACCTATTCATGTCGACGTCGACGGTCAGGTGTTGACTTAATCGAGGCATGTATTTATTCCATTCATATTTTACGCATAAATGCATTTTCTCACGGTTAAAAAAATAAGGCGCATGAAAGACCGAAATTGATTTCTTTTCTTGGAATCAAATTCGTTGTCCATGTCTAATGTTTACGGCCCCACATCGATTACGTAATGAAACTGTATTTTTTTAACCGATTTTGTCCCACTGCTGGGCAAAAGTTCCCCATCTCCTTCCAAATATCTCTGTTTATGGCCATCACGAACCACCGCTGTTAGAAGTCTTTCAGCTTAACACTATTAATAATTTTATACTTTAGGCATGATATACATTTAAAAGAAATTACATTTTAAAAAAACAAACTCAAAACTTAAGTCGCTCTACGAGTACAGATAGAAGTTATATAATAAATTCAATAATAAAGACAACATAATCTAAATATTTCTGTTGTATTGTTCGTTATTTATTCAGCTGGAACCCACAAACCAGATGATTATCGTGATATTCTATAACTTAGAAATAGAATGCAGAATAACTACGTTCTTTGTGTTCATCTCTAGATAGCGGTATTTTAAACAATATTGATAGATGCATTGTTAGCGGATCGTATTTGGTAGTAGGTACTCTTACTACAGTATCGTACTGTTTTATCAATTGTTGGTGGAATAGTCCTCAATTCCCTCCTCTAGAGACACCTTTGAACTTGATATCGATATCTGATAAGTATACGGCATGCATGTTAATATTTTGACTAAATATATCGTTTATTTATTTATTTATTAATTCACAGCTACTCACTACACTTACAGTTTCCCAAGACGTATGTATAGTGAGTTAAATAAGTACAATTATTTGGTAATTGACAAAAAACTAATACATGCAGATATGAAATAGTTTAAATTTACATTGAATATGTCAACTTGCGGGAGCTGTGCAACGAGATCGTTGAGTAGCGTCAGGGCTTGATTGGTCGGCGCGTACCGTGAGGTGCAAGAATGGACCTCCGCGATCGAGAACAGAGGACGGCGACGCAACTGTCTGTACACAGTAGGCACATAAAAATTACATCTAGACAATGCAGGCGAATTATTAACTTTTCCGTTGAGCAGCAAATAATAATGAATTAAGATTGCACATTTACGTCTAAGTTCAAGAGTGTTTAGTCCTACCATGGCAGTAACAAACAGAGATGGCTACAAGAGAGGATACATTAAACATTATCTATCGGTTATTGCTGAATATTAAATTCCCATTGTATCAACATAATTTTGATAGGTAATAAACAGAAAGATACTTTCTCATTTGTAAGGCCAGTGTGGATGTAGTAATAATTGACTTAATAAATAACCAACCTAATCCCTCGGGTGTGGCAGGCAACTATTAACGACTAGAAATGCGCTAGAATCAAAACGTTAGCTAATTAGCGAGTTTAGTATCTTAAAAGATAAGAAGTTATTTGGAAAATTGTTGGAAACAAATAGACATTCCTCCAGACGTTATCGTCACGATCTCGGAGAAGCTGTGAGAAAACTGTCGATTGTGGTTCTCATTAGGGCTGTCTGCGGCCTGCGTACGGTATCGAACGGAAGATAAGTATCGTGGTTGTGGCCCTGGCTACCTCGCCGGCACACTTTCCTAATGCAGCCGCATCCGCATCATTTCTAAGGCTTAAATTACGTTTTTGTTATAGAAACTTCTTGCATTTTCTAATTTTAAAAATGTTATAAGAGCTAAGAAATTACCTGATTACTGACACTGATTATGATATCAACAGGTTAGTTTTATGGTTTAGCGTATATTATTACTCTACGTACTATACAATAAATAGAATATGGGTTAATTTCCTAAACATAGACACAAATATACTTATTATGTTTTAAAGTAAGAAGAACTTTTCAAAGTTGTTAAGATTATATATAAGCCTTAATCATTGTAGAAATTTCTTCCGTTACTAAAATAAAATACCTAAATGAACTCTATAACAAACGGTAATTTTAAGTTGTTTTTAACTAAGCTTTAGGTACATGTTATAATCGTATTTATAGTAATACCCGTGAAAGTACGTAGCTTTACCACTGTCTAATAGCAAACATTTGCAAATAAAGAGAAAACCTTGCTTTTATTAGAATATTGTCCATATTTTCCTAAACTGTCAACATAAATTGGCCGTAGTCTGGGTTACACAGATATGGTGCGACCGAATAAGGAAGAGTGCACTTGAACAAATAACCCTCTTGTTGAGAATAATGTATCAAGAGAATATTGTTGCCGTGGGCTGTCGAGTAGGTTTCATGTGAGAATTAAGTCATAAAAATAACACCCACTCGCTATAGTTATAGATGCATGTCACGATTTTGCCAAATTATGTCGAATAATATCATCGATGTATCTACATAACTTTTTGCTTAAATGCTCATAAACAAATTTTTAAAACCCACGTTCGGGTTTACGTTATTTGTCGTTTAGCGGTTGTCGTGGTTAGTTTTGGTATGCTGAACTATGCTGTATACCTAAGGAGGAAAATATGAAAATCGCCACATTTTTTTTATGTCCAATAGGTTCCCCTTTTGATTCTATAAAGTCATGGAGAATTAATTCTTGAGTCTAATACGACACTAACTTGTAACATGATATTAAAAACTTAATTGTAGCATTACCCAACTAAAGGTGCAGGACAAATGTGCAAATAATAATTATGTCAGTTACAAAGAAATCCACATTCTCGTTTAATTTGATGCTTTTAATTTAGTTCAAAAGCATTCCATATCTTTTTTACTACTGAAGGTCCGAAGAAGGATTAAGATTCGTAGTCCTTTATGTGTAGGTCTTATGGCAGTTTTTCCAGATAGCCTAGCCACTATTTTGATCGATTCATTAAATTAACAGCGGCTGTTTCCGCAGCTGTAGATAAATAAATTACTCTCCACCTGTCCAATTCGAAATAAACGTTAGGGTTCTGCAACGTGAAAGCGCCTAAGCGGAGCCTTCGCATTATGATTTATGAACGAGCATACTTTGTAGGACGTTAAATCACATTAGCAAATTTAGTAGTTGTAATGCCTATTTCGCCGCTCCATGTAATAATAATACCATACAATACAATTTACAAAAAAATTAAAACTACATAAACATACACGGCAACTTTTTATTTTGAGAAGCGTGAAGCCACTCATAGAACTATTCTAGCCTCAGACTACTATGAAAACCTTGTGAAGCGAAGAGTGCCAAAAATTAACGTCCCCTTTGTACATACCAGTTTCGCTCAACGTCTCCCTCCATTTATACCACTTCACATTTATAACAAAGTATGTCATGGCATCCCCAGTCACACAGAAACGGAAGAAATCTTACAAACAAGTGTTTGAATACATCAAAATCCAATCACACAATACACACACACAACACTATTGCACACTTACACAAACAAGTAGAATAATAATGACAGATTTTGATGTTTAGTTCTTATATTCATATTTAAGCAGGATAATGAGGAACTCCTGGACTTCTGCGATACAAGCTTTGCTTAGTGCAGAGTCCAAAGTCCAATCTAAATGTACTAATCAAACTTACAAAACCTACTGTAATGCTTGTTTAAATCTTGGTTTATTGGTAAATAAAGAATTTTTATTTTATTATTTTTATGTCATAACATGTAGTAAATATCAAACAGATTTAATGAAATATGTAATACCGATATAAAAATAACCAACAGATTTTGTAAAATGCTGTGCATGAACATTTATAAACAATACCTATATTATTTTTATAAACTACATTGCGTTATTATACTCGTATTTATATTTCATGCTATGCATTGTTGTTGATAGTTTCGATCTGATCTGATTCTTGTATAACTTTTACATCCAAATAACGTAATCGGTATATCATAATTTTTTCAAGTCATACGATCTGTTTATTTTTTATTATATTAAATGAATTAAGGCATTTTTAAAAGTACGGAACAGCTTAAAATAGCTACTTAATCATACTTTATCTCACGATGGTTCGCGTAAAAGGTGTTTCTAGATCTATCAATAATAAGTGAACACCATAATTGGATAGGCAGCATGCTCGTCGGCAGGTGAATTATTCTATAAATAGTTTATAAATAAACTACATGTAATGATAGTAGCTTATGCGTGTTGTCTCTATCTACAACAAAGGTAAATTTCCAACTATCAAACTTTGCAGTTGACTTTTATTGCTTACTTAGTTGCATAAAGGAATGCCTAAGCTTAGCTAATTTAAAAATCGGAGTCGCGGATTACAAGTTTTGAAAAATAATGATTAAATATTTTAACCCTCACAGTTCTCCAATGTTTTCTTTTTACTTTTTTTAAAAGAATCGACAAATTAATTGAAGCTTACCAAGTGTAATATACATAGTTGTGGTCGGGGTCGACACCCTCGTTTAATTTTGCTGAGTGCTTGCCTGCAACAACAAAGGGTCCTGTCCAGCGCGCCTACGGACACTATTACCGAACTATAAAGTAATTTATAACGATGAGTCACTCGCATATGCATGCTTATGTTTATACGCCGATAAGCCTTTCGGTAACTATACTGGGAATCTTTTATAGCTATCCTTAAATTAGATGTATTTTATAATTTATTGATAAACCTTGTTTAAATTCGTTTGTTAAGCCCATGTTAGCTAAAATGTGTTGAGTCTCTTTCTTTCATGCTAAATATCGAATAGGAGAGAAAGGGACGCAACATGTTTTATCTAACATGTGCGACCTTAGCGAACGGTTTTTGATAGTGCGGGCACCACCGTCAGCGTCAGTTAGGAAAGGGTTAAATTTAAATCATTATTACATACCGGCTCATGATTGTCTTTTGTTAATATTAATTATAACAAGTGGTAGGTAATTACAGTCCTTATTCGATTATACATTGTAAATTGTTCAATTTTATCGAGTTTAAAAAAAAAAAAAAAAACTGAGACAATCATTTTTTGAGTTGGTACACAAGAAACAATTGAACAAAAAGAGTTGAAAGTGAAAACTACATTAGCCACGGTTTGACTATTTTCACGGATCATAGATACTTTTACCGTGTAGGTGTAATGTAAAGATAACCGGTCTAATTTATTGAGTCAGGGATGGACTGGATACATAATAATAACATCATGCAACGAACGGGCTCAAGATCTGTGCCGTTTGTGGTCGTCTCATGTTACAGTTAGATGGAAATCTCATTGGCCACTGTTTGCGTAATTTAAACCTTAACATATTAATGTAAATACATAAGCAATAAAGGCTTATAATTTATATCGTTGTCGAACAAAGCATCGATAAACTACAAAACATTAATCATCGGTATGTAGGGAACCACGTGATTGTTTTTATTGAATTCCAATATAAGAGGTCGCAATAAAGTTAGTTAATAATAAATAGACTATTCTTCGGTCAGGGAATAGTAAATAAGGTACCTACCAACTTGTTATACTCTATTTACCTGTTTACAGTTCATAAAAAATATTTAGCTCATCCAATTTTTTATCTGTGGACAAAGGAGTATATTTAGTTATTATCCAGAAAATTTATTGTTGCAAGAATCTCTACATCGATATTTTCAATGCGAAGCGAAAGATCGTTTCGCATTCCAAGGTTTACGAATTTTCAAAACAAAATACGCGGTCAGATCGTATAGTTAATGATAAAATCAAACTTTTGCTATAATTCTTCGATATAAACCATATACTTATCAAAGAAAAATAATGTTCCGTACGTAATACTGAGCGTAATTTCAAGTATTAAAATGTATTTAAAAATATGTTTTGATTGTTGCAGGCACACGTGGTTTCGGCTTTTGAACAGAGTCTCTCGAATATGACCCAAAGACTGCAGCAGCTCACAGCCACAGCCGAGAGAAAGGTAATAAACCTGTTTTATTACTCTACAACAACTAAAACCTCTTTTTATCTCGAGCACATAAAATTTATGTACAACACTCCGCATGATTTAGAGATATTTTTTAATTTATCGTCATTGTGATCGCTCTGAGAAAAAGTGGAGTAAATAAAATTCAATTTCATTACATCATATAGATATGATTTTGCAGTACAGCTGTTTAATGCAATGGTTCATCGAGCAATGAATACTGTATGCAGAAATATAGGCATAATATAGAAATTTATAAGACTAATAAACTAAATCTTAACAATAAAACTATGAAATAATTTCTTAGTTCTTGAATGAATTATTAATGTTCTGCGGTTTCAATTATTTATTGATTTTAGAGTAGATATCATGAACAGTAAGTAGCTAACCGATAGTGTAACTGAAAATAATTTAATTGATATGATTTCAAATGTTTTTAAATGGGGTCATATAAATTTGGAAATGAAACGAAGGAATTGTGTATTTTTTCATGGCAATATTTTCTTCAGGACTCAGAAGTGACGGAGCTGCGACAAACGATAGAACTACTTCGAAAGCAATCTATCCAGGCCGGTCTTACGACTGCTCATATGCAGTCTATGGGCATCAGAGCAGATGGTGTCAATATGACTGGACAGGTAAGTGTAAACAATACCACCCTTTTGCATATCATGACGAAGCTTGAAGAGCGTACTGTAAGTATATGTTTTCATTCAATCACAAGTTCTTACTCTATTTCAATTTGCCTTGTTTTTGTTGTATGATGAAACTCAGCGTTGCTTAGAGCTAAAGAGCTATCAATCATTGTGCATCACACTCGGGCGCGCTGACGCATTGAGATCAAGTGTATTAGTTGTTTTAGTGTAATAGGTAATTACTACTTTAACCATTAAGCTCTTCCTTAAAATTGGACCTACTTAAGGTTTAAAAAAGAAAATTGTGAAAGCAGGCTGAATTTACAACTTTATTTATATTGAAATGGAAAATTCATAAATAAAACCATTCACAGAAGACAGTTTTACAATTTAATGAGTACATTAAACTGTATTATTAGACCGATAAACTTAAACAAGATCTTAAAATTTATTTATGTGCAATTCTTGTATTAAATATACGCTATGTGTGGCGCTTTTATATTATATAGTAATGGACGGTGGGTAATAAACTGCTCCAATGGCATTAAATTGACCATCAAATGAATTCGACCCCATTCGGTATTGGAAACTGGTTGATATGTGACATACTTAAGTAAAATTTTAACTCAACGGCCAACAACTAGAGTAGCGAAGTTTATTTTATTAAATGGATTATTGACAGATATTTTATTTTATGCCATAAGTATAACTATAAAGTAAAAAATAAAATAAAATGAAAATAATCAAAATAAATCTAAGTAAAATGTGTTTTTATCTTCTGTGTGATAGCAGAAGTTAAATCCACAGAACTCAGTTTAATCGAGAACTATTTTTTTTCCGGATCACAATCTCTCTATTTCTATTTGTTTCTTTTTTTTCAATGAATTCTATAACACAAAATTAAAAATAAATATCATAAAGCATTGAGGAACTTTCGATTTTCAAAGCCATTGAAAATATCAACGAACAGATATAGTCGAATTGAGAGACTCATTCTTTTAACGGATTCAAATTGACCATATGCACTTTCTATTGCAAACATACTTTCGAATCATGTCACCAATGTACCTAGGTACATCTACATATTGTGTGGGTTCTAGGTTAATCGACCCTAAACACCGTAGCATCAGAGATTTATCAGAGCCGCCTCTCGGTCACCAGATCGATTCATTTGATAAATTTGAAGATCGGTCAGATTGGAGATAAACGAGAGAGGCAGCAGTGGACGTCTTATGGCCAAGTAAAGATGATGACAATTTTAGTAAAAAATGTGTTTTTCTTGCAGCCGGAGCTAAACCCTCAATCTTCCCCACAACGCAACGCTCAGACCGGGAATGGTGCTATCACAAGGCATCTCTCAACTGATAGTGTGTCTAGTATCAATAGTTTGAGCAGCGGGTCGTCAATGCCACATGACAAGAAGCATAAGAAAAAGGGATGGGTACGTATTCAAGATTACTGCTTACATTTTTTTTGTAATGTAAATCTATTTTTTTTACTTTTATTAAATAAAATCATCAAACACTTGTTAATTAATTAGGTGGTGTGTAGTTAATTAACACAGAACCTGTTTATAATGCACGAAACGAAAGAATAAATTATTGTATATTTATAATTACATAGAGTTAAATAAAATAGAAAGATCAATAATTTACTTACCAAACAAGCGCTGTTCTGATAACGAGGAAAGTTGACTTCATTCACTTTGTATAAGCGTAAACACTTCAAACAGCTATCGAATATATAAATGACAAGTTTATTATCACGATAATTGATAATACTAATACCGAAGGTAGACTTTTTTTACTATCGTTAGTTCGTAAATAGGGAAAAGATCATGAGAATGGACCAGTAATCCATTTCAAAGCCGATGAGGTAACCTACTTTATAATTAATTTTCTAGTAGGTTAGATTGACCTTTAGATAATGCTTTTAGTTTTTAGTTTTTTAAGTTCGCCCATATTGTGCTATGCAAGTGTATTGGGAGGGCTGTTAATACCCTCTGAACACTTGGTCCGATAGATGTAGTAGGTGTAACTATTCTATGTCTATTTCAAATAAGGCTATTGTATTTTCTTCCATTAATTAAAACAAGTATTCAAATACTTGTCTAATACTGATCTTTTATTAACGCCCGCTCATTAAAATCTAAATACAGGAATATTAGCAAAGCAAGCCAATATTTCTACAATTCATCCAAGAGTTTCACCAAACCCAACATTTACTTTGTCATTTCCTGGCAGCTAAGATCATCGTTCACGAAGGCGTTCTCACGGAACGCTAAGATCTCGAAGACAGCGAAGCATTCGTCCCTCGGGCAACTGTCGTCCCAAGACAGCTCGTCCGGGTCCCACCACTACGACGACCCCCACACTATACGAGAAGGCAGCAATGAAAACAGTCTGGAACATTCGCATGAACTTCTAGTGGATAATAAGGTATGAATATTAAAATACAATCAACTTGTTTTTATTGTCCAACATAACGACTCAGATAAAACAATAGATTTAAACCCCTTATTCATAAAAATATCTTTGGATAAAACCAAAAAAGCATCGAACCCCTACAAAAGAGCAAAAGTTTTATTTTCAATGGATAAAACAGACAGCTGAAAGAAACTTTTCAACTGAGACAGCTGTTATGGAAAATTGCTCATAACGGCTTACCGTCGTACTACAAAAAGTTAGACAACTGTTCAACATGTGTTTAAAAATACTGCTACCATTAAACTACGTTTTTCTATAGTCTAAAGTAAATCAGAGTATAGATATGGTTTTAAGCTTTCTTAAACAGTAGTTTTAGAGTACTTTAGGTTATAGGTAAAGGATATAATTTTTTAGACACGTGTTGAACATATGTCTATTTTTTTGTAGTAAGACTGTAAGGGTTTACATATAACCTACCTTTATTGTGGGTAGATAGACTTTATCAAGTAAATACGTGAGTACATCCACGCTCTCACTCTCATCGAAGTAAATATACTTAGCAAAACAATTGTTCTTATAACCATTTAAACTGATGACAAGATTATTGTAGGAAGTTGTTCACAGAGCAATAAACTTTACGATTACAACCAGACCGCATAATAATGTTTTGTGTCCAGTCGTTCAGAGGCATTCAGTGGCTATTTGGCACCTATTCCAACATTGATTGGTCTAGCACAACAATCTTAATTAAGAACTCACGATTTTATTACTTGTACACATCGATATAGGATAACAACTAGATACACAGTCACGAAAATACGCCAGTGAAAAATTGTCTGAAGCTGTAGCAGGTACCTACTTACACACACAATAAAAAAGGTGATTGCATCAAATGTAAAAAGTATTACTTTCACAGTAAGGGTGAGAATTCTAAAACACAACACACACATTGCGCTTGCGTTGCGTACGTACTTGCGTACGTTAGAAAAAAATACAGTTAAAATAAAACTGTCCCAAACTCTTCCCATCGGCAAAATGGACAGACTTTTCAAGCGCGATTGTGCATCTAGTCTAGTTGTTATACTATATCGATGCTTGTGCATGAAGAATTTGAATGTCTTACATTCTTTATAGTTGCTACCAAAAGCTAAAATCAAAATACCACAGTATTTATTGTTAGTTATTATTCATACGTATCAGATGAATATTAATAGGAAATTATAACATTTATACGTGTAAAGCAATTGTTATTTAAGTAGATTGTATCTCATGGAAGGAGTTTACGATTTTAAGAATATGAGTTATTGCTAAAGCTTATTAACTATTTTGCCGTAGGGTATATATAGTAATGATGTCATCTTCAAGTCGTGAAACGTTTACCATTTGAATTAATAATATATTTGCAAGCTATTCTTGTTATAAAATAAGTTGTTATTTACATCGAATCGCAATGAGTAGTATTAAGTAATATTTATATTTATATATGTAGAGTTAATTTTTTGAAATCTTGTATATATGTATATTTTATTATTTCATGACACAATGAAATACATTGTATATTGAAAACTTAACATTAGCTAATTTTGATACAAGGGAGTTCTACTTATTTCTAAAGAAATTTCTTCCACCAGACCAGTGGCACAAATATCGAAAGAAAGAGGCAAATTAGCGTACAAAAAAATATCTAATTACAACTATTTTATAAAACATATTTACTCTATTTTCATATAACTACTTATATTGCTCACAATTTGTCATATTTTACAACAATTTATTTATTTTTAGGACAAGACAGCGGTACCCGCGGTCAAACCCGAAGAGCAGACCAAAGGTGAGCATATAATTTATTACTTGAACAAACAATGCCCCGAGCAGTTTGCCCATACTTTTAACGGAATTAGGGTGACCTAGTGAAAGGTATACGTTGAACTTTGACAGATTACCTCGCTGTTATTATAGTATACTGTTAGTCCTTAAGTGGCTTAAGTACTTATTTATTACATCGCATTATAAATAAGAGCACCATTTTGTTTTGTTCGCTCTAACATATTGAGGTAGAGCAAAACAAGACATATCCATGCATAAATAAATTAGATGAGCATCGAGTAAATGCCACGATTTTTTTCTTTCCTATTGATTGCATGATACTATACATGTATTTAAACTCATTGTTAAAATTATCTTTAGGCGATTTTTTATAACAATTAAGAATTCAATGGGAAAGTTCATTTTTAAACTATAAAATTACACATAAAAAATAAAGAAACTTTCATTTAGGAAATGTTTACATAAACGCATTAGTATGGAGGATATCGTCCAAAATGCACGTGAGTTTAACTCTCAGTTAGTTTAAGTTTTATCGACGTGTTTTTTCCCAATGTGCATTTCAAATTCAGGTTTTTCATTTAAACATTATTCGTCATGCCTATTCATACGGTACTTTAATATAAATTTGTTTGAATGGAAATTTTTAGGTTTTTGTTTTAATTGTTTCAGAAAAACCAGAAGACGCAGGCCTGGTGGACGAACTTAAGAGGCAGTTAAGAGAAAAGGACCTCGTACTGACTGACATCAGATTAGAGGCATTGAGCTCCGCGCATCAGCTAGAGAGTCTAAAAGACACAGTCATCAAAATGCGGGTAAGTAAATTAAATCTCTTTTTATCAAAAATCTTCTCGAGAAGGTACAATATTAAATGCTCTTTATCATATAAGTTACAAATATTATATTTTTGTAATCGCCTTAAAGCCCTTTATTTTAATATCACATTCAATATGTTTAGATTTAAAAAAAAATACGACGTATTTTTGTCGCCAAGAATCCGCCCTTTGTTTTTAAGACGAGTTGAACACCCTCCTATTTTGTCTTCACCGCAGTCGCGTTAAAAAGTTCCCTGAAGAACACAAATCCACTTCAATATTAAACCTTCAAGTCTTAAAGTCAATCCCACCAATCGTAATACCTACCTATTTTTTTTGTTGGACATTGACGCCTTTGGATGTTGATACGTTGAGAGTATTCATTTACTGTCAACGTATTCATTAATTAATATACTGCTCGGAGGTGGCCTGCCAGTGCGGTGTCTCTCCCGAAACCATGACGCATCTCCTGTTCTGTCCTGCGTGCCCGGCCACCTGCACGCTTAGGGACCTCTGCGAAGGCACCGACAATGCCTTGTCGGTGGCGGAGTTTTGGTCCTCTGAAGTTTGAGAACAGCCAGAGTCGACTCGCAAAGAAGAAGAAGATTAATTAATATTAATGAAAATATTAATTTTCAGTTACTCTCAACGAATCAAAATCAAATTAACAAATAAAAACAAAAAATCAGGTTTTAGAAGGTTTTTTAAGACTTTAATCAATTCCCCAATTTTTTTACAGAATGAAATGCTGAACCTAAAACAAAACAATGAGCGTCTCCAACGTCTAGTGACATCGAGATCGTTAGCTGGCAGCCAGAGTTCCTTAGGGACTGGCGGGTCTGCTGTGGAAGACCCGAGGAGATTCAGTCTTGCAGATCAAAGTACAATGCACCAGGTAATACTTATTCAAATAATATTCTTACTATCGTCTGTGTCAATGTAAAAAGACAATTTAAACAATGGCAATTTATTGAAATTATTCATCAATCACATCTCAATGAACCCACAAATCATGTTCGCAAAAACACCATCGACTAACCTGTCTTAATGTCAGTCGGCCATATTTGTTTAGTTGTCTTTTTCCATTGAGACAGATTATACAAAATGATAATGATTATACAATTAAACTTATCCTAAATTACACATATTTATACCTACATATCACCTCGCTAGGTAGGCAGACACTATGGATTATCCTTCATTATCTATCCTAAATTAATTTGTTTAATCATCAATTATCAATAAAATAGTACCTACAATTTTGCTCCCCTCTTATATCGATAAAAATCGAACTAAACTTCCTTGTTTCAGACCACAATAGACATTCATTCCCAGCCCCTAGACCTCGACTTCAACTGCATAACATCAACGCCTACCATGGACTACAAGAAAGGCTCCCCAACCGCCGGCATGGAGCCTATTTACGGTAATAAGGCCGTATGTGAAATGAACGAAAAGGGAGAATTGCTTGCTTTAAATGGTTCCGGCGATATGTTCACTAATGGCTTAAGTGGCACGGAGAGGCTGAGTGGAGACTATGATATAAATACCGTCTTACCTCCGCCTAAGACGAGAGAACTCGCCATTGGGGAGAGCTATTCAGATATTGGTGAGTTTATGTTTACGTACACCGTAAAATACTTATTATTTTACATTATGAAAGAATCAACATTGGAACTCTATTTCTAAAAAAAAATGCTACCACATGTCATGAAAGAGGAAACGATATCATATTGTATTTATTCCATACGATATGCATTTATTTTATCGATTTTCAGAGTTATGAGTCGTTATTACTTTATCTTATGAGGATGCTGTTGTGTCAGTAATAGATCTGTATTCATGCACTTGATACATATACCTACTTTTAGATAACTAAATGAAGTTCCCGATAACATGCATGTTTATATAAAATGCAAATACTTCAACAGAATCATCATTACTTATTTGTAAACGATTCATTTTAGGAGTCGCCGACAGTCAAGGGGATACCACAGATGGAAAGAAAATTGCCATAGCAGTATACTTGGGCCAACCAGAGACATTCCAAAGATATTTCGAAGAGGTCCAAGACACGCTAACAGAGTCTGAAGTTAGATTTTTTGCGAAGCAGTCTGCAAGCGGATTCAACCATTTCGAAAAACAACCTAGTTTCGATTCTCCTCGAATATCCCAAAACCAAAGTCCAGAGACAGAGAATCAGGACTTTCCACAGATAAATAAGTCTAACACAAATAGCCTTAAAAGCAATAAGTCTACGCACAGTAGTTCATATAAGAATGTGTATAATAGTGACTCGACAATAAACGCCAATGAATTCACTATAGCGTACACATATATTTCTGGCAAGACGACTTGGCAGAACTTAGATTATATAGTTAGGAAAACATTTAAGGACTATTTATCTAGGATAGACCCGGGAACGAATCTGGGATTGAATACGGACTCGATAACATCGTATCACTTGGGAGAGGCGACGAGAGGACCTGAAATAGGTTTCCCGGAGTTGCTCCCGTGTGGCTATATAATAGGAACTGTGAACACGCTGTATATCTGTCTGCAAGGAGTCGGCAGCTTAGCGTTCGATAGCCTTATACCAAAAAATATTGTATATAGGTGAGTTGATGTTTTCTTTACCTTTAGTATACCCTTTACCATTATTTTTCTAACCCTTTTAAATTTTGATTTTTTTAAAAAAGCGAGTAAAGTCGATGTATTGTTTGGCGTCTTCTATCTGTCGCATATTTATTTACTGACTCCTCGATAAGGCTTTTTATAAGCGAGGTGAGAGGATGAAATCATTCCTCATATTTTACCTAATTTTATTCTAAAACTAGCTTTCTACCAGGAGGCTTTCCACCATCTCTTAGAGCAGGGCTAAAACGAGTGAGCGTGCGCCTTCTCGCTTATTCACTCGATTCTGCCGTGCTTTGAGAGGCGGTAAGGCTTCGAGGTACTAAGGTACCCTTATATTTTTTCGAAAAAAGTAGTTTCATGTCTTTCCCGAAAGGAGTCAGTGAATAAATATGCGTCAGATAGAAGGAGCCAAATAATACATCGACTCTACTCGATTTTTTAGACAGATGAAAATAACTACCCTACTCGTGTTCACTATTCTTGAGTTAAAAATGGTAACTAACCAGACTTAATTTTATATATTTTCTGTTCGTTTGTCATTTTTTTTTTTAATTATTATTTAATTTTTTTAATCAATTTTTATTTAATTTAAATAATCTGATATAACCATTGTGCTAAATGTTGACAAACATGTGAATTCGTTCATTTAACTAGGTAATTAAGCAAAGTTTTTCTTATTTGTAAATTGACGTTTTGAAGAAAATGCTGCAGTGGAGTTTGTGGCGCCGCTTCTTCTCCACTTGCGCTTTGGAAGTGGTGGTAAACTTAAAATAAGTAAATTGACGTCAATAAGTGATATTTATATCCTACATTGAGAATAAACAATTTCATTTCATTTCATTTCATTTCATTTCATTTCATTTCATTTCATTTCATTTCATTTCATATGTATGTAGATATATCTCTCAATAACTACATAAACTTCATTTGAACCAGATACGTATCCCTGTTATCGGAGCATCGGCGCGTGATTCTCTGCGGGCCGAGCGGCACCGGCAAGTCTTATTTGGCAGCAAAACTCGCCGAATTTTACGTACAGAAGACGCAGAGGAGAGGCGTACCAGCCGAGGCTGTCGCTACTTTTAAGTGAGTCTTTCTATCTTCTAACTGCCTCCGTGGTCCAGTGGTTAAGGCGTTCGCCTTCGGCCCGGGGTTGGTGGGTTCGATTCCCACCGGAAGCATACTTTGTTCAGTTGTTTCCAGTTGGATAGGACTTTGCAGGTTTGAATCGCCTGATTGTCCGATAGTAAAGATGATTCCGTGCTTCGGAAGGCACGTTAAGCTGTTGGTCCAGGCTGCCATTTCGTGAAAATTGGGTCAAGTCAGAGGCCGAGAGGCGATTCCGAGCAACTCTGACACCAGGGTGTGCATGGTCGATGGACAATGTAACCTACACGAAATAATGATGAGTGAGTCTTTATACCAGTTAATTTTGTGTCAGACGTCAGTTGCTCCATTGTACCAGTACCACCAAATCTAGAAATATGGTTTAAGCGCACCCTGGGCACTAAAGTGCAACCTGAAGATGCAACTGGGTTCATACGCTTGTACCAATATTTTTTGCACATAATCCGAGTTTTATGTGTAAGTAAAAAATGTGCAGAGTAAACAAGGTTTTAAATTTTTTTTTTTGTGCCAGTTGTACATCTATCTATACAGGGTCGATTGACCATGCAACCTACTCTACGTGACTGAATGACAGGGGTCCTACAAGGGGTCGAGTTGGTTCAATTGTTCATTTAAGGCACTCTTTAAGAATTATTAAAAACTTAAAATTCCAGTGTCGATCGCAAATCGTGCAACGAACTCCGGGCTTACTTGGCGAACATCGCGGAACAGTGTGGCGCGGCAGTAGCAGGCGAAGAAGCCGCCTTGCCTTCGGTAGTGGTGCTCGACAACTTGCAGCACGCGTCAGCTCTTGGTGATGCCTTCGCGGGGCTCCTGCCTCCTGACAATAGAAACATGCCTGTGATTATTGGTGAGTTAGCGCTCTGACGACGTGACCACGCACGGCCTATTTGACCTGTGAGTCATGCTTTGCCAAAATATCACGTATCAGTCACAGCTGAAAAGGCCGCCTTGCCTGGTGCTGACAAACAGCCTCTCTGTGGCACGCACGTTGTTTTTAAGATTACACAACCAGGTACACCCTTGTTTATTTTATTTTTTTGTCGTTGTTGAGAGTGCAGACTTTTAATCACTTACAAGCGAGTACAATAAACTTAATCACGACTGTAGCGAGTGATTTCAATTTTAACTACCAAGCGAGTGATATAAAGATATATACATAATACAAAAAAAAAATTGCTCTCGTCTAAAACATATAACTAATTTATGAGTAAGAAATCGAAACACATTTAAGCAATGCGCAAAAAATATCACACAATTTAAAATTTTAAAGTTAAATTACCCAAATTAGGAAGTACCTTTGCGACTGTAATTGTCGTGTCAATTATTGATATACTTGTCATTTTCATATTTTTTTCAAAAGTCCCCCTTTTCCTGCGACAAATTCTTATCGACAGTGGTGACACCTAGCAATACCACAAAATAACTTACAGTACTACGGCTAAGTAGCAATAGTAAAATATCCTACGCTAACTTGTTCACAGGTACAATGTCTCAAGCGACGTGTAACACAACAAATTTGCAACTACACCACAACTTCAGGTGGCTCTTGACTGCGAATCACATGGAACCAGTTAAAGGATTTTTAGCTAGGTATGAACCAAATGAATGTATGAATAAATGAATGAATGAACACTTTATTGCACCATTTACAAACAAAAGAAGCACATAGTTAAAACCAATACAACTAAATGGGTACAAATGCGGACTTATTGCTAATGCAATTTCTTCCAGCCAACCTTAGGGTAGAAATGAGCTGCGGTAGAAAAACACTTGCGTGAGCGGTGCAGAAAGCTTAAATGTACATGCCATATAATAAACTTACATAAATAAATAATAAGAATAAACTTACAAATAACATACATAAATAAATACTGTCAAAAAGAATAAGAAGTTAGTGACGGTCGATATATTATCACAATAAAAGAGAGGATTATTCTACCTCGGAAAGGTAGTGAGACTTAACCTGATCTTTAAACGAAGTAATGGATTGTGCCTGACGAATGTCTACCGGTAATGCATTCCAAAGTAGGATAGCCTGAACTGTGAAGGACTTTGAATAGAAACGAGAAGAGTGGTCAGGAATCGCCAAACGAAGGGAATTAGCGCTACGGACATCGCGGTTACTGATCTCACTGAGAAATTTAAAACGTTCTTTTAGATACAGAGGTGTAAAAGGATTAAACCAAATTGAGTATAGAAGGGAAAGGATATGTAAATGACGACGAAGTCTGATGGGGAGCCACTTGAGTTGCGTGCGAAAAGCTGAAATGTGATCATATTTGCGTAAGCCAAATAAGAACCTAATACAAAAGTTTTGAAGACGCTCAAGTTTGTTCAGTTGCTCTTGAGTGAGATCAGGATAGCACGAGTCGGCATAGTCTAGGATAGGATAACCAAATACATTCTTGATTTCTAAATCTAAAATTAGTAAGTATCTTTTTTCGTGCCTATCAAATTTAGAGGTAAATCAAAATTACACCCCGGATACTCCATACAACAGCGGCGAGCCCCACACCTATTACTACTACTACGGTTAGGTCGCGTACGCTACGCGGGTCAAAGTGTGTGTTACTCAGTGTTGGTAATTTACTGTATCTGCGTCAAAGCGCGCCGCGGGCGGCTGAAGCGACATCCTTGCGTTGTTTTGCTATCGATTTTTACCCTAAATCTGCGCGGTGAGGTGCGGTATCTTCTTCAGGTGGGAGGGTGTAAGTGCTCGTTCTGTACGTTAGAAACTTTAATAATTATTTGTCAAAAAACAACTCACTATCGTTTCTCCATCCAGGTACCTCCGCCGTAAGTTATTCTCCCTGGAACTCCGATTGGGCCGACGCGAGCCCGCGCTGGCGGCCGTGCTGGAGTGGCTGCCGGGCGTGTGGTCAACTCTCAACTCGTTCTTAGAAGCACACTCCTCGAGTGACGTCACTGTCGGCCCACGACTGTTCTTAGCTTGTCCTATGGATCTGGAAGCCAGTCAGGTAATTTAGCGTTTATTATCTTTCAGAATATTGTGGATCGCAAAACGTACTTAAATTTATGACAAGAGCAATATCAAACGTTTGATAATGTAAAGTGCGGACTTAAAGCGTTTAAGGACTTTTATTCGATTACCTTTAATCAAAACAATAGCACCCACTTGTGATTCATGCATGGGACAGAGAAATTGTGATCAATCAAGCTTACCTGCATCGAGGTTAAATTATTGATATAGCTATTCATAACTCATCCAAGAGCGTTGGTCTGCCATCTGGTGATTATAAAAGAAAACACACAAAGGGCCAAGAGGCAGTGTAGAAAAAAAACTAACAATAAATTTAGCTCACTCTTTCCTACCAATACCACTACGTTAATTTTTGATGTAGGTACCTACTTAAATTAACATGTTCTTTTTTACCATAGGCGTGGTTTGCTGACGTGTGGAACTACAGCATAGTACCGTACGCGTCCGAAGCGGTCCGCGAGGGCGTCGCGTTGTATGGCCGCCGGAGACACGCGGGCCTCGACCCGCTTCATCACGTCAAGTCCAGCTACCCGTGGCGGGAACCCAACCATTCACACGTAAGTTATGTTTTACAACATTGTAAATATTCCAGACATACTCCGGCGCATCCTGACCACCTTCTTTGCGAGTCGAAATGGCTATTTATTATGTGTGAGTCTACCTTCACCGCTTCGTTACCCTACTCTAAATCCTCAATCGTGCAGGAAACTGGGCTTAGCCTGGGCACCAATCTGTGTGGACAATTTACTTAGTCCAACGCAGACTGCTTGAAATTTTCTCTTTGGGGTGGTTAGGTTTGAATTTCAAAATGTACTGATCCACATAAAGTACGTACTTCGAAAAGAACTTATCTCAAAATGACTGATTAATTTTTTCAATAGAATATAAGGTTTTTTTTATTTAATTTTAAGATTAACCTAAACCTCTCAAATTGTAAATGACTGTACACAAATTTGACAGTTTTATTTCCGACATCAAAAACAAAGACATTTAGAAAATCAGTCATTTTGGGAAAAGATGATTTTACGATTTTTTTAGAGATAAGTGCAGTTTAAGAAATTGTCTTAACAGACCAGAAAGAAATTTTCAACACAAAAGTGCTTTGAATATATAGTCAACATACTCGTAGGATCTATACTTATTTTTCCTTTATCCTTCATGACTCGAGAAGAAGACTCTTCTCTGAATAATACCTACTTAGGTAAAATATGATGAAAGAAAAGAAACTTTACAGTGGGAATTTTCCGCTTAATTCCCAATTTCCAGTAGGAATCAACCCACTGGGAATTACCTCTTGATGACCTACTCACATAGGGACCCACTTACAACGAAACCAACATTTGACTTTGTTTTCAAAGATCCTATTATTATATATATAATTTAAATCAAATAAGTACACATTATTCATTGAAGTATTTGCTTTCTTACAGACATTAAGAGCAATCACAGTAGAAGATTTGGACATTGAGGAGTCGAATCAAGACTCGGCTAGCAACAACAACCAAGACCCATTGGTAAGAAACTATCAATTATCTACTACCTATGTCTCTCATTTAAACCTGATATTTAGACTGTACCTTCGAGGAACATGAACAATTTTTTTGTAATATCGTCGTATTTTTGAACTCATCACAAATAATTCTTATTGCAGTTAAACATGCTAATGCGTCTCCAAGAAGCGGCAAACTACAGCGGAAACCAAAGCCAAGACTCTGATAACGCTAGTATGGACTCGAATCTCACACACGACAGCTCTATGGGCAACGAGTTATAAAACATATAATTATGTGTATACCCACGAAACGGATGAAATGTTTAGTTCAATCGACTAACGCCATCTTGTTGACTTAAGTAATCCTCTTAAATTGTGTTTATCCAGTGTACCAGTGTATTTTCCAATAATTTTTCCACCTAGTATTTAATTTTCCTCTTTTCAATAATATTTTTGGTCATATTTAGACTTGTCTTTATTGCTAATTATCTTTATAGTTTCACAGAATAAACTTACATCAAACTATAGGTTGAACGAGTTAGATTTTTATTTTTCTTTATAAGTTTGAACAAATATCAGATCTTTATACACCCTATGTTAAAGGTTCTTCACGAAAATAAATGAAGATTTCACATTTTTTTGTGAAAATGATATACAAAGCCAAATATTTGCCATATGTAAGTAATTTATATATATTTTCTAAGTGTTTAAATAATTTGGAAACTGTTATTTTATTTTATTGCGCATCTATTTGTATTGGTTTATAGATTTTGGAAATTGTTACTTGTGGATTGTCTGGTATGGATCCCAAAGGCAAAAACACTGCTAAACCTAAGTACTTTTAACATGGCTAAATATAACACCTACTTACTTAAACTTAGTGAGTAGTTTGTATTATGTTTGGTTATTAAATTTAAACAACAGCATATTGTCTTCGTGGGATTCATGCCATCAATTTATGAAAGGAATTTGCTCTGCAATATTTGTGTGACTAGCAAATATCATCGGTAAGAGTAGTAAAGCCTTTCATTGTTTGATTTCGTTGCAAATTTGTATGTTTAACGTCGATGTTAAAAATCTGAAATAAATCAACGACAGTGTCTGGAGCGATGTATTTTCCATTTTTTATGAATAATTCTGAAGGAGTAGGACTGTTACTGTTTATAAGAAGCCTTGTAGCTTTTACTATTGTTATATTTTTTCAAACTTAGGTTACGGACCGCATTTGTATTATGATGACATGTATGTAAATTAATATATGAAAGTGTAATTTTTATACCATTTTCATATTAAAACTCATGTACCTAAATATATTTAGATGTAAATAAAATATGTTTAATATAATTTTTTTCTATGCGATTACACTAACAGCTACTTATTATGCCATAAACAGTGTAGCATTACTTTTGTATAGAAATGCGTAACATTTTGTTACATGTTTGATATGGATTGACTTGTGTGCATAAACTGAAACGTGATATCTACAATCTATGCTTTACTGAAAATGTGAAATAAACATTTGATTATAAAATTGGGAGCTTTATTTGAAATACCCTACTCTAAACTCCTTACAACAACTTAGATACGTTATAAAAACCCTTTCTTTTCGGTATCCTGGCTCCAATGCTATACTCCAAAGAGAATAACATTTGTTATGGATTTTCGAATCTTTGTGTCCCCACTTCACTTTTCCTTTATAGACCTGGAACCCTATTTTTGAAATGTATGACATATATGTCGAATAAAAATCGTTCGATATCCAACAAATATCGTTCGATATCGAACTAAAATAATTCGATAGAACATGAATTATTTGACTCGCCGATTTTGCGTGAGTCACACTTTCAAAAATAGCACTCCAGGTGGTCTAATGAATTGAATTTAACAGATATTCTTTATTAGCTGTTTTCCGCAGCTCCGCCTGCGTCGAAAAGTAGCTTATGTTTGACCCCGGGATGATATATAGTGATCGATTGGAAATATTCAACAGAGGCCGTTGGAAAAAATATATAAAAGAAATTCCTTACATCTGAATTAAAAATGAAAACAATTTAAAAGTTACAAAACGATAATAATTTATTGAGTATATGTAGATGTTGAGATAGTCACTAAATCAGGAGTTCTATTTTTGAAAAGTGTGACATATATGTCGAATGAAAATTGGTCAATATCAAACAAGAATCCTTCGATATCGAACAAAAATCATTCATTAACGAACAAAAAATATTCGACTCGCCGATTTTGCTGAGTCACACATTTAAAAAATAGGGCTCCAGGACTTCATGTGAAAGATAGGGTAATGGAGCAATTTGGACGGAACCATTAATATTTTATTTTTATATTAGGACTAGATTAAATTACCTATTACAATATTCATTGAAATTCAAAAGGAACCTTCAGTTACTGATCAAACTTTGCACTTCCAGTAAATAAGGCACAACCATTTTTAAGAAAGCATCAATTATACAGACATTTTATAGGTAGTTCATATTGTAGTCAATATTACAAAGCCGAATAAAATAAACTTATCTCGAGGCCGCTCAATGACTCATTATTTACAGTTAAGCTGTTTTCAATTTTAAAAATACCTTAATAAAAGAACTACTTACAATTTTTTTCTTGAATTAGAACCAGTGTCAATAAGAAACGATTGAATGAATCTAGGAATAAAACTCTCACAATATTGTAACATGCGAGTTGGAGGTACGATAAGTAACTACCTACCTGGTAAGTAACTTCTCTCACTTTAATTTAATTGGTTTTATTTATTTAATTTTTAATTTAATTTATATTACAAAGTCTGTGGTTCCCTTTACATAAGTTTTAGCCAGAACTTCATTAATAAAGTGAATACTAGTTATTGACTAGTGTCATTGACATACAAAATAAAAGATACATCGCTACTTGATAGTAATTTAACAATGCCATCCTTACAAGGATAGTTTGAAGTTCATTTACCTGAAAAAAAAATGCAGATAAGTCAGTGTATTCCACTCAAAGCTATCCACTCTGGACAACACTTGGTCTTCAGTAAGTACAACCTTATCAGAAGACCTTCAAACAATACGATAGAAAACAATGCTTTCCTTTAGTTACAATTAAAGTTGGTTCCAGCCAACTTCCAATTTGCTTTTAGTCATCAGCAAAAACATTTTTTTTTAATAAAATTTGTCACCCCAAAGAACACTACAAATTGAACAAGATAGGTACACATATACAATATCCTAATTAGGTAAAAGATAGATTATGTTATATCAATCAATTGCTATAATATAATTGAACCAGCTTTTGGCCAATTGCAAAAGCAATTGCGCCTTTGCCCTAATTGTATTTTGTACAAATTACAGCATTTTCTGTTCACCATTAATGGTGTTACCAACCTAAGTTTGTTTCAAAATAATCAAATACAATATGGAAATAACTAGTTTTAACATCTCATATACACAAAGTTGATAATAGTTATGCATTCCACAATTTGAAAAGCAAAAAAAAGCAGTAATTCTTTTTTTCTCTCCTGTTCATTCAAGTGGGGTTTCATACATTAAGGTATGGGCATGCCGAAGATGTTTCACTATGATACCTCGCTGGCAGCCCCATGCTTTTACTGAGATGTTTGCACTGCCGTCCATGTAGAAATGAGTGTCATCAAGGTATCAACCACAAGCAGCTTCGCCATGTCTATATCCTAACACCTCATTACCAAAGAATTAAAATTCTATATCATTCGCAAAAATGATTAACTAAATCAAAGTTGATACATTCATTATAAAAATACTTGTAGATAACTACAGAAATAGCTTGAAATATGTTGTCAGATTTTTTTCACATTTACTTGCACACAAAAAATTGTATAGGTACATAGCTAATAAATTGTTTAAGTGCAGATGATGAAACGCTTGAACAAAAATCAATATTATGTATTGATAACTATCTAAGATTTCAAATATGTTAGAACTGCCTATCTGTTTTTACATATTAATTTCAAACTCTGCACAAACACAAAAAAAATGAAAAATTTTCTCACTAAATACCCTAACTAATTAGGTATCAATTCTTTTAGCATATTATAATACAGCAATATATTAGGATAAACTTAATAAAAAATTACTTTCTGGCAATGTTATAAGGAACAAAGTGACTTATCAATAAAACTTAAAATAGAGTCACTAATCACTATGTATGTCAAGGCTCAAATTAGAAAGAGAAGGAACAGGTGACTCTGAAAAATCACCAGAATCATCATCGGTCCTTGAAATCTTCTTTTCATTGTTGCTTGATTTTAATTTCTTGTTTCGAGACAAGTCTTCATTATGTACATGAGAATAACTTTTATCACTTAATAAATCAGTCACATCCGATATTGAAACAGAACTTTGTGAACTTTTTGAATTTTGTTGCTTTTCATTTTGCACTTTATTGCTCAAATCTTCTTGCACCGACTCCGGTGATTGCAATAGTCCATCAGGATCCTTTTTTGGTGTGGCTGATGATGAGAAATCATAACTATATTCTGCATCTGACTTCCCAGATTCCTCAATAGATTTTATATCATTAAACTTTGTAGGCTTTGGACTTTCGTTCTTCAAAGATTTTGAAGACAATGTTCCTGAAGGAATAGAATCTGGGGTGACATTATCTTCTGCCTTTTTAGTAAGTTCACGTAAGGGTGATATAGTTTGCACAGATGGTGATAATTTATGTTCAACGGTCTCCACTATTGGTACACCTGTAGTATTAATTAATTTTTTCTCAAGAGAACTGAACGGTTTTAACTCCACATAAGATGTTGAGTCACTGCTACTGTTGTTGCCAAATTTTATATCATGTAAACAATATGGCGATATATTTCCTTGAGGATTGTTGATTGAAAATGCATTCTGGGGCATTTCATTTTGAACACTGTCTGTTTTTTTGTAGGTAATTTCAGGCACAATCACATTTTCACTAGGAATGTATTCAGAGTTTGATTTATCTCTTGCAGAGTCGCTTGATGTGTCTGTATCAGAATTATCTAACTGAAGCCGCAAATGCAATCTGTTTTTTTCATCTGAAGAATTGTCAGACTGAGAATTACATGTTGCACTAGATGAGTCTTCGTGAACTATGTAAGTACAATTTTGTTCATCTTTGTATGAATTGTCATTTTTCTTTTCAAGTGGTTTATTGGATGTATTTAGATTTCTTTTTTGGTTAACTAGTAAAGCATTTTTAACTAAAGATATAAGGACAGGCTCCTGGTTGTAATCACCTTTGCCAAAATTAAATTTGGCTGACAGTCCTTTCGTTTCCTCGTATTTATAAGCTCTGCCTTGTCGACTCTCAGACTTGTAAACGAACAGTGTGTTTTTGAGGTTACAAAATTCCAAAAAATCATGAACAATTGAACAACACAGAGCACCTTCTGGCAAATTTAAGATATTGTCTAAACGGTCGTTTTGTTTTATATTTTCGCATTCATCTTCAAAAGCAAGAAATATATTGGCGCGGAGCAAAGCTCGTATCTTTGCCAGTGAGCCGTTTTTTTCCAGGGCTTCAATAACTAAATCCCTGAGTTCAGTGTCTTCAGCTTGCGCCATGTTTACCTACTGTAGGTTATGTAAGTACAGAAATTTTAATACAATGCGTTTATAGGACAATATGATTTAAACACCACAATATATTCACAATAGCCACATCACAAGAATCATAATAACCCGTTTGGGTTGTTGGAATTTTTCGATTGTTTTCGTTTTGCCAGCAAACCGCGTCCAAGCAAGGAGAGTTAGGAGAGCTGAGCGAGTTGTCAAGCCAGTTGCCGTTGAATTAGACCTGACATTGACGTTGACGTAACAGTGATAGGCTTTTTTCTACTTCCTCTTGTTTGCTCGACAACTCAAGAAAGAGCGTCCATGATCATGTAGGTCTGTGACGTAGGTACTTATTACCTAGTTCCCTGTGAAGGCGAGGCGTAGGTTCCTAGCTTATACCGGGGCTAGGCCATAAAGTACTCGTATTAATTGCAAAATTCACAAGGCAAAATTTTTTTCATTTGATTTTTGTATTTTACCTAATCTATGCTGCTATAGCGAGCGACCACAGAAATAAGATTATATAGAAACGCCAAGTGAGGGTTAGTTAAGCCTCTTCAGTCTAACTTAATTACATGGCACTTCATCTGGTTTCTTTCTTTCACTTCACTTCTAAACTTCAGGTAAAGGGTACCTAATTAATGTTATTTCTATGATAGTGACATTTGTCCGTTCACAGAATTTTCCATCTTGAGATAATAACTGGCCATCTTTGTCGTCACACTCGTCACCAACAAGTTACCTACTATAACAGGGTAAGTAGGTACCTATCTACAGGTACTGCCGCCGCCGCCACCGTGGTCTCGTGGTTAAGGCGTTCGCCTTGGACCTTGGGAGTCGTGGGTTCGATTCCCACGGGAAGCATACTTTGTTTAGTTGTTTCCAGTTTGATAAGGACATTGCAGGCTTGTGGTGTCAATTCTGCTAATATAAGACCATGCAACTGATATTCAATTACGACTCAATTGCGATGCAATTGGCTAGTCAACTAAAAAATAAATTGTGTATTTTATATATTTTATTGATAGAATAGACTATTTGGGAGATACACTTTAAACAAAAAAAATCTTAAAATTATATTTATTTTGTTATTTAATTTTAAAGATTTTATAGTGATGACGTCACGCAACGATAATGGCCATCTCGAACTGCAAGAAAGCAAAAATTACTAAGGTATTAAAAAATATGTATGTCAGTGTCAAATGTCAAAGTCAGGATGGACCGAAGGCCGCGAGTTGGTTTCTTGTTTGTTTACAATCACCAAATATCTTGGTACCTACCCCATTTCTCGTATCTATTGCATATTGGCCTGTTCATTGGACTTTACTGCCGTCTGTTCATCCGTTGACATCTGATTTTTCAATAATTGGACACCGATTCTTCATTAAAATGTATAAATGAATGTAATGAAGATGTAGTTAGGTTATTTATGGGTTATGTTTACTTGAACAGAGATGACATTTGACATGGGTGACAAGTACGTGAAACGCCTAATTAGCGCTACCAAACAAAAAATATTTATTCACTACCCTGTGCTACCAACCTAAAAAATTAAATGTGAATAGCCGGAAGTTATCTGGCTACGTCATACGATAACTTTGCTAAAAAATGAAAGTCATTGGGTTTTCTGCGATTTTCTTTAAAAATACTTGCTTATCTAAAGATCTGATTAATGTAATCTGTTCCATAAGCCTATTCCTCGAAATAGTTTACGAATTAGACATTTTGATATGCGATCGTTATATGATTCGATTAAATATTGGTACCTATTCTGCTAAAACAATTTTGAATCTCAAATAATCATTGTCTCATATTTATATGGAGCAAGTTCTAAACGCCATCTTTGTATTTTCTCGTTTTTAATCTTACTTGCGTGTTTTTTATGAAACATAAATGAAATAGAACGCTGATCAGAACTTAAATTCCTTGCCAATCAGAAAATGTCTCAATTTCTTTAATGATTCCACTATAGCGTATGCCTCTTTTTTACGGCTGAATGATTTTGTTCACTTGAGTTTAACGTTCTGAAGAAGAATGCTACAGGTCTAGAATCTTGTGTCAACACAGGTGCAATTGAATGATCAGAAGCATTTAAAAGGTATGTCATCACTAATTGCATAAATAGAAGACTTTGCAATATCTTTTTTAAGCCCGTCAAAGCATTCTATTTGATCCTTTGAAAGGAGAAATTTACCATCTTGGCCAGTGTATCAATTCTTTCAGAAAAATTGGGACTCCATTTGCCTAGAATTATGAGCGAACATACCTAGAGATCTACTTAAAGCTTATATATCACAAGTTGGTGGTAAATTTAACAAAGGCTTAAGGCGTTCAGCGTCAAGCTTGATTACATAATTGTTTATGGTGTATTCAAGTATAATAATACAATCTCGTAAAAAAATACATTTTTCTGTACTAAGAGTGAGAGCATATTTCTTTACAGCGCTCATAAAATGCTCCAAATTGTTGTCGTGCTCATATCTTGTACGTCCACCGGCAGTAAGGTCATCAAGATAGGCGTAAGTGTTCTTCAACCCTTCTTTTCTTATATTCCAATTGATAGGTAGTTCTTTATAAACTCCAAAAGGTATCCGTTTGAATTGATACAAATTTCCAGCCACCTCAAAAGCAGTATATATGTTATCTTGAGGTTGAATCGGTACTTGATGATAGGCACTTTTTAAATCTAAGGTACTGAAAACGTTGTTCTTGGCGATTTGCGGAACTAATTCCTCTATATTTGGCAAAGGATATGCATCTAACTCAGTATATAATTAATAACTACTCTTTTGCGATGATTCTCGCTTTTGTTACAAGCACCTGTGCTCTCTATGGTGACTTGTTTTCCTGTATTACACCCTCAGCCAGAAGTTCATCTATTTCCTTCTTGATAAACATATTATCTTCATCACTATATCGACGTGATTTTATAGCAATGGGTTTGCATTGAGGAGAAATATTTGCGAAAAGCGGTACAGCTGGTATAGAAGCTTCGGCCACATTGCATACATGGAGTGGCTTCTTTGGTGGGTTTTTGGTCCCCCAAAAAGAATTTCTAATTATTTTATTTATTTTACATTTTCCAAAAATTGATATAAACAAACCAACACAAGATGCATTTCACAAAATCACTGAGGTTTGTTTAGAAATAGCAGGTACATTTAAATCAAACTAATTTAAAATATATGATACCAATATAATAATAATATAAGAAAAGTGAAGTAAATCCTAACAGTGAGCCGGGCAATCGATCCTGACAAGAACCACAGAGATGAATGTAATATAATGATGACAGTCTTTCGACGACGTCATGGCCGATGATTAAACCAGAACAAAGATTTTTGACAATCAGAAGATGAACATTTACATTCTTTTAATGATTGATAGTTATAGTTTGAAATGTTTGTTCTTCGACTTGAGTTGAATTATTTAACGATGCCATGCAAATTGATTTATTGCAAAATATTTTTTTTAAACCGCAGAGAAGATTTAATTAATAAAACTGCTTGTACTGACAGTATCTAAGCTGCTATGATACAAGCTGTCGTTTCTGATTATCTGCCAGCACTACGAATAATTGGTTTTACAGAACTTCTGCAGACAGTGGCAAAATGCCCCTTTTTATTACAGAGTTGACAGGTTTCTTCAGAAGCTGGGCAGTTTTTACGTCCATGAACTTATCCTCTACAAAAGAAACATTTTCGTCGTGGAACATTTATAGCAACTGCACAGTTTGGATCTTGTTCTACTTTTTCTTCGCTGTCATAAAGATTAGAGTTGACAGAAGCATTATTAAAACTTAGAGAATTTTTCTCAGCTGTTTCTAAAGAAATAGCTTGACTATAAGCTTCATCAAGTGTTAATGTTAAATTTCCAAGAAGTCTCTGTCTTATTTTGATTGATGAAAGTCCAAAAAGAAATGCATCTCTTACGCTGTTATTTCTATTTGTTTTTGCGTCAACAGCAGCGAAATCACAATTTTTCCATAACTTATTTAAAGCTTATTATATTATATTATATTTTTAGGTTTTACATAAAGTTTTTCCTACAAATTTATTGCTTCCTCATAGTTTCTAGCATCGTAAATATAAGTAGACATTTGGAGATACATGGTTGATTAATAAAATATTTGAAATTTGTCGGATCACCGTGGTTTGCCGTGGTTACAGGCGACCAAACTTTCAAATGTTTTTCTCCAATGCTGCCATGCTTGCGTGGCGGAACTAGCAGAAGGTTCGACATCAAATTTTTCAGGTCTCAGATATTATTCCATGATTCAGCTAATTAATTAAAAAAAATAGTAAAATTGAAATCGTATCTCCACGATTCAGGTAAATAATAAAAATAAAATAAAGTAAAAATAAAATCATAGTACAATTTGTTTACACATTGATGAAGACACGAGTGACAATTGATATAATCTCTTCATAAGAAACCATAGTATATAGTAATATCAATTGTATCTAGAGAATATTGACAAGAAAATGGACGAAAGCAACAATTACTCCTAATTTTATGATTATAAAAATTTAGTGACTGCTATTGAGACCATTAATTCGGAATTAACGATGAAATTTATGAAAAGCAGACTTTTAGATGAAGAATTGAAATTTAAAAATAATGAAAATAGTATAATACTCAAAGCGTCCACAAGTCGACAACAATATTAATTTGAATATAACAGAGAAATAATTACAGAAAAAATAATTTTGGAGGAAATAGAGGCTACAATAACAATAGACGAGGAAATTATAGAAGAAGTAGAGGAAGAAGTTCATATATAGCTTTTACAGCAGATTGTGCTGAAGTAACAAAGAAAGAACAATTTATTCTATAGTTCAGCCGCTGAAAGAATGCGTTCCTGACACCTGTCAGTTAGTCGTCAACAGTGATGGGCAAAGAAATCACAGAAGAATAACACGTTATGCTACTTTCGCATTAGTGGTAACTGTTATTAGTCGATTATGTTAAGTGAGTAAATAAATAAAATAATAACATATTTTGAGATTTTAGAGAAGAAATTAAAAATGTCAGTATTATTTAGATATTTACTATAAATATTAATTGCAATCGTTTAAAAAACAAAGTTTAATCAGATTCTGATTTGCTTGAGGTGGTGTCTTCATCATCGTCTTTACCGACATGAATAATTATATTATGATCAATTATACTCGGATATCTCGATCGAAGTCTTCCAATAATTGTTTTTTTAGTTTTTTCAACACATTTAGCCCACTCATCTTTAGTTACCTTCTCGCAGGCTTCTTTGAACAGCGTCATCATCTATTTCGTGGTAAAGGGCGGAGAAGTATTGTGTCGGGCTGCGTATCCTTTTATTTGAGCCCAGATAAGCTCAATCGCGTTATATTGGCAATGGTATGGTGGTATTCTCAAAACGCGATACCGTACTCTAGAGCCCGTTCATCTACTTCATATCGGATATGTGCCATTTTATTTTCTTTAACTAATTTGATTAATTTTGGTTTTAGCATCTCCATATTTGCGTCAATTCCTTTTTTCTTTTGTAACCATTCCACCAATTCATGTTTTTTATTGGCTTGGGTAGGTGCCTTTTCTATTTGCACAGAATAGTAAGTAGCGTTGCCCATAAGAATAACAGAAGGCTCTGGTAGGCCGGGCAAGAGCACGTGCTGGAACCACTCTTTATATGTAACTGCATTCATTTCTTCATGATAATCGGTCGTGCTTTTCGATTCGAATACAAGTAATCCATTCTCCACAAACCCATATCTCGCAGTACCTGCGTGACATAATATGATGAGTCGTGCCTCTTTACCCATTGATTTTGATGTTGAGGCTTGAGTATCACCTGTCCATGAACGGGAAACTGTATGATGGGCATTTAGCCATGTTTCATTAATGAAGACGATTACCAAAAATGTGTGGGACAAATTAAAAGCTACTTATTCTAGTAAAGGACCTGCACGTCTTTACGTGCAGGTCCTTTACTAGCATAAGTAGCATCATCTCTGTTGAAACAATCAATTTTAACAAAACTAGACGGACAATATATTCGAAGTCATCTAAACAAGTTCATGGACACGATGGACAAACTTTTGGATATGGCCGTAATTATAAATGAGGATCTTTTAATCATAATGATGTTATACAGTCTCTCGCCGGATAATGATAATTTCAAAGTAGATACAGAGTCTCGAGACAAGCTTCCTAAGCCTGAAGAGCTTAAAATAAAGATAATTGAGGAATTTGAAGCTCGTCATAACCAAAACATGACTGCTAGTTACGAATCTGAATCATCATATCACGAAGAAACATTATTATATGTATCTTGCAAAATATGCAAACAAAGAGGCGCTAATTTATTTAAAAAGAAACATCATATAATATGTTCAAATTGTTGGATAAAAACTAAAAACACAAAACAGGAGTAAATAAAAAATGATAAAGCTGAAAAGAATAACATTGCCGGACAATGCCTAATGATACGTACCTAACAAAATGTCAGAAAAAATTTGTTGGATATTAGACAGCGGCTGTATATCTCATATGACTTACCAAAAAGATCTCTATAATACTTGTGAGAAAATATCTAACAGAAGACTTTTAACTGTGCAACTAAAGATTGCATATGCAGTGATTGAAGGGTACAGTTTCCTTCATTACAGAAAATTGTAACGGAGGTGATGCTATAACACACATAATACCTAACCTATGCACAAACTTATTATCTGATAGCAAAATGACTGATGCTGGATGTTCTGTATGCTTTATGAAGAAGAAAGCCACAGTCAACAATAAAAAATCTGCAATAACTCTCACTGCATACAAACAAAAAGATGGTCTTTACTACATTCAGCCAAATTAGCATGATAGTAACAATTTGGCCTCTGGTAATGATAAAAAATATCAAAAACAAAAAAGCTTGGACACATTAATGCCGAACGTTTAAAATTAGCACTAGAATCAAAGTCTATTTGGTTTAGATTTTAATCCATCTGACAGGTTGCCTAAATGCGATGTCTGCATTAAAGCTAAAATGCATCGTGTACCACCTCCCAAAGAGAAAACAACTCGAAGAACAACTGAACGCTTAGAAATCGTGGATAATGTTTGTGGTCCTATTCAGACACCGGAATCAGCGGAATCAGTTATTTCGTTACATATATGGATGACTTTAGATATAGGCGACAAACAAGTATCGGAAATTCAATCTGATAATGGTACCGAATATTTAAACAAAGAGTTTGAAGCTTATTTAAAAACAACGCAACGGCATACAACGCAGCAGTATTGCACCTTACCCTACACCCCACATCAAAGTGCATAAAAGACAGCATAAAAATCACACCCTAATAGAGAAAGCGAGAGCCTTATAAATTGAAGCAAAGGCACCATTAAAATGCTGAGGCGAAGCTATAATGACTGCAAACTACCTGTCGAATAGAAGTATAAACAGTGCCATCGAGAATAAAACGCCATTTGAATTATCGGTTAGCAGAAAGCCATTCATTAATCATCTCTACGTGTTTGGCTCAAAAACTTATGTTCTTATTAAACGCACTAAAATGTCACAAATTCGCACCAAAAGCTATTCTAGGCATGTTTATTTGGTATTCAGATAATTCAAAAGCCTTCAAAATTCTCTTACCTTCAAAAAATAAAGTGGTTATATCAAAAGATGTTCGAAGTCTAGAAGTTCTATGACACTGACAAAATTTATAATACAAACCACTTTCAATATGTTGTTCTAAAATATTTAAATATATTAAAACAACATAGGTACTAGACAAGTAGCAATAAACGAGGATACTGAAATTGGAGATACCAATACAATGGACTGCCAAAAGACTTCGATGCAACAAAATTCAATGTCACGCATTGATGGTGGTGATCACATTAACAATGAAAGTGATCATGAATCTCTTTGTGGATCAAATTACTTTGATAATGACGACGAACCTATGGCATCGCTGTTCAACCGAGGTATTTGAGAGACAGGTCAATTATCGCCGTCCCAAGACGTTACGACGATTTCGTTATGTAAGCAGCTGAAGAGATTGAGAACCTGTATAAACCAAAAGAAGCGATTGAATCTTCTGAAAAAGAAAAATAGCAAGACACCATTAACGATAAAGTAAGCTCACTGAAGGACAATCAAACCTGGGTTCTGGTAGATTTGCCGAAGGGACGCAAAGCGTTACCAAGCAAGTGCGTTTATAAAAAAAAATACTTTTTATATAGATTACCTCTTCGGTGTTTCTGTTTATTACTATAGTTACATACAAAAGCAACTGTCTCCTGTCTGTCATTAGAATTATTATAATAACTTTATTTAGTAGGTATGTGTAACATTGTATTTTACTAAGAAATAAATAAGGCAGATGACATATATGATGGAACGTTACTTGAATACCTAGTTGCCAGTGAAAAAATAAGTTCTCCTAAGTTTCCGCAATATAGCCAAGGCTGCTGCTATTTTCCTGGTCTGGCTATACTCGTAAGTACCTAGAATGGTGTTTTTGGCGGAAAGCTGAGAAGAGCTGTATTTCATTTTCAATTTTTTTTATTTGTGCAATTATCTTGTTCGGAATCGCCTCTCGTTTGTTCAATTGTGCAGTGCATAAGTATTTGCTTTTATTTTGTAAAATTTACATGTTCGGGCTAGAGAGTCACAATTCTGAAAGGGTTCTTACTAATCTTGGCTTAAATATTTTTTGATTTAATTTGTTTGTCGAGAGCTTTTTTGTGATTACGGGGAAAATGAGTGCAAAAAGGTGTAAGTTTGCTACAGCGTTATATTTTAACGCAGCGGTTCGCCATTTTTTTTTAGAGCGGAAAGGCCATTTTATTAGAAAAAAATCTAACAGAGCCCTATCAATACTTTTTACCCGACTGCGTCAGAAAATATATTATTTTATTAAGTTGTGTACGTACAGACTATGGACCATATACTATGTAAGGTATGTATGTATCTATGTATGTATATTTCTGTGGTCCAGTGGTATAAAGGCGTCTGCCTTTGACCTAAAGGTCACCGGTTCGATTCCTACAGTAAGCATACTTTGTTTAGTTAGGCTTGAATAAGTACCTGATTGTCTGATAATAAAGATAATTCCGTGCTTCAGAAGGCACGTTAAGCTGTTGGTCCCAACTGTCATTTAGTGGTCGTCAAAGGACATCATGATCCTATTGGTCTGGTTACCCTATTAAGAAGGGTTACGAAGGTCAGTCGGCAATCGCTCCAATGTAATAGGCAGTACTGCCAAATCTAGGACCATGATTCAAGCGTACCCTTGGCTCAGAAGCGTAAACTGACGACGCAACTAGGAATACACGCTAGGATGAATGAAGAAAAAGATATGTAGATAAAGATAGGACGGCAGTCTGCCGGCAGACTGCCGGAACTGCTTGCAGGATTTAATTATCGTTATTAGTTTAATTAGTTTGTTTATGTATGTGACAGGTACCTAGGTACAAATGTTGTAGACGTACATGTGGTATTAAATACGTAGGTGAAAATAATATTAATATGATACTTAAATTTCTAATTAACTGTTTCCCGCACCTCCGTCTGCGTCATAAAGTAGCCTATGACCCGGGATCAACCCGGGTCTTCTGTCAACTATATTCGTCCAAATGTCAATAAAGTCCGTTCAGCGGTTTAGCCGTGAAAGGGTAACAAACAGACTTTCGCACTTATACTATATAAGCTAGTATGGATTATATTCCGAATGTACAAGTCGCGATATAGCTAAGAAGGTGTTATCAAGTAACCTGTAGATATATCTATCTTCAGATGTATCTCGTGTTTTTGAAAGGGAGTTCTGAATTACATTACTATCCGCCAGGGGCGCTTTACAGTTTTAATATACAAAAGTGTTGACGCAGTCGCCAGCGTCTACGTTATTTTATAAAATTTCACTTTAGCGGCACTATTCGCAAGGTCTTCTGTTTACAGAACTACTAGTAAGTACATAATATTGTTAGATTTTTGACAAGGATTAGATATCCTTTTAAATATTATTTATTTTGTTTTTCACACAAACAGTCGTATTATATAGAAGAAAATAGACCTCCTCCTCAAGACCACACATTTCTGTTAACAATCCATCATAGTGCATACGAGTTAAATATACCAAAATTCAATTATTAGGTACATTAAACAGAATTTTTACTGGAATGCAGAGTGCCTATCTATCTAGATTTTACTGTTATATCTTTGCGAACGTGCTCGATTACAAGGGGTGAAGGCTTGCGCCGGGAAAATGTGGGAAATTCAGTTCAGTCAGTCGGGTCGAGACAGCGCGCTAGGGCGGTACACCCCCGTCGCTCTGCGGGACGGCATTATGAAACTTTTAGTCTCCTTTTCAGTCAAATCTTGAAAATAAAATCACAAAAAAATACAATTTTCCAGTGCCTACCGTGTTGTTGTAAACCTGAAAGGAAATTGACGTACAATGAAAATATAAGTGTTGAAATACTAGTGGCGGGAAACGGTTTGATATCTCGCTTGACGTGTTGTGTCTTATGTGTACATAGAGCGAGAGGAGCCGTCTGCCTGCCCTAGCGGGCGGCCGACATGCTGGATTCGTCGTGAATCGATATTTTTGGAACGTTGTGGAGCAGAAACCATGAGGTTCGAAGCTCAATAAAGGTACGACTGGTGATATTATTTATAGTTTTCGATTGCTCGCCTCCGCCTAGCATATTTTATTGCTCTACTTACCTCCACAATCTCATTGGGCACCGACGTGGGAGCTCAACTTATATTGGACGAGCAGGAGCAAAAGGTTTTTTTAAATTTCAGTCGGGTTTCAATAAAAAAAAAACAATTTCAAAAATTTGTTTGATAAAATATGTTTTATTTTCTGGAGTAGGTACTTATATGAATATCTACAAATTAGATAATGAAATATTATTTTATTTTTCTTTAAGGGTCTGGATAAAGTTTGATTGCAGCTGAATGCAAAAAAAGGCCCTGCCTACGAGTCGTATAGAAAAATTAACGCTTTGTGCTAAGATATAGTTACTACGGTTATAGCTATATTTATGGTATAATTTTAGCATATTTTTTTATTATTTAGCTCTACAAGAAGAGGCATCTATATGAATTCAGGATCGACATTTTTGAAAAGTATGACTCGCGCAAAACCGGTGACTCGAATGATTTTCGTTCGAAAGTTAATGATTTTTAAACGACATATTCGATGAAGCTATAAGAACTATTCATTCGACATGTAGTGCATTCAGGAATATAAAACTATTTTAATTGTTGTAAATATATTTAAATAATATAAGAACAGCGCATGGCAATCGAGCTTATATAGCAAGTAGAGTGTTACCTAACCTATTTGTAAAAATATTATTCAGTAAAGTTAAAATCCCTAAAATATGCAAGGTAGTACATAGACCCCTCAGGAACCTAAGCAGCATAGACTAACCGCCAAATTATAAAAAGCCAAATTCTACTTCAAGTACCTATGGGTTCCATAAAGAAAATTCAACATTTAACCTCCTTCTTGCTTTGAAGTTGGTTAAAAATTACATATTCTCCTAGCACCCGCTTCGAAGCATCTAACTACACACAAAATTCGCTGGTTTATTTAGAGTAAGTAGAATATGCACGAGCGTGTAAGAAGTTCTCTCCCGTGGGATCCGCTTCAGCCCTTTCTGCGGTGGGTATTCTGCGTTTGTCACTGGATTAAAAAGCTGACATGCATAAATGTATCGGAAATCCCTTTTGTGGGCAATCGTATGAATCCCGCAATTTTATAAAACCCCTATGTTAAAAGATAATGAGTTAAAATGTTTTACAAGCACGACGGACAACGTCATGCTTGTGTGGCAAAAAAATATAAGTTGCATTAGGTAAGTCTACCGTTTGTAAGTGCACATTATTTTTATCATATAAATACACCGAATGTAGAGGCATTCGATCATTTGATATTAGTACGGAAACGAGCTCATTGATTTTAAATAAAAATAATAATTAATAAACTCTATCTGCACCATAATATATATTATATTTTGGAAACGGAAAGATAGTTAGCTTAAGGCTACTATGAGTATATTTTCATAGACCGCAGGGGAAGAAAAACGGGAGCATTTTTCCTTCCTCACAACATAAGACTACAGAGGATGACCTGACCGTCGATGGTTCTCCATTAATCGATTTAGATTTCTTTTTAGGGTTTACTAAGAGAGTGTACAACAATTGAAGATGTAAGAAACGATCAAGTTTTTTTATCTTTTACGTGTTCGTTGAGCGCTCTATGAGCCAGTCTAATGCGTACCTATTTGTAAAAAGTCACCATATTACTTTACTTTAATTTTCTTCTGGTTCCTAGCGATTTGAAGTCTTGTAAATGCGACACTCCTGTCTATTATTTTTGTTTTCCAAATAAATACGAACAATTTCGCTGCTTGACAGACGCTCATACTGCTCTTGTAAAAGTGCAATATCGAGCAAAAATTCCAAATCTGAACACACGAGTGGGAAGAGTGTGGCTACGTGCTCACGCCGGATCACAGCGGATTAGTCTTCAACCAAACTACCTACATTTTCTGTTCGTGTCATTTTCTTTGCTACCTTGACATTTAAGTGAGCAAACAGCTCATTTGTGTAGAGCGGCTTAGATATTCCACTGAAGTTGGAAAAGTGCGAATCAATTAAAATTTTATAGCTAGAGTGGAATAGAGGGAGTCAAACATGAAATAGTGCTTTTAATATTGATATCAGTTAACACACAGATCTCTGACTAGTTTTAAAGAATAAACGTAAAGTATCTTACTTATTAGTGACATTCGACCATTCTGATTTGTAAACGGCATATTTCACTTTACCCACCCTAAGTTCGGCAACAAAATCTATGGGCATCATTTTGTACAATACCTACTTTTAAGTTGGTTCTTAATTTTCAGGAATAATCCCGGTAAAATAAATTCTTACAAGTACTTTCGCTCTCACTATTCAATATTTAGCTGAAGTGGCACAAGCGATCTCAAGTTTCTCACCGCCCGCCAAAGTTTCGTGACGTAAATGCATATTATTAATTCGCACATCGACCAGTAACTCCCTGGGCACAGATACCGGGATCCTATGTTATTATTCTGCCCACTTTGTACTCACAGTATCATAGTTAGTACTCGTAATAAACCAATAATAGCGTACCTGACCCGGTTGGTGACAAGTAATTGCAATTTATTGTGCTTACAAGCTTATTTTACTTAAAATCAAGCTTATGAGCATATAAACGTGAGAATGAAAATTGTGTATCAAAATTTTGGACTCGTTGTTAATAAATATGCTACAGCAAACGGGTCACTGACTCTGTACTTACGCGATGCATACTCCGGTTCAATAGCCACAAATAAAGTTCTAAAAAAGAGAGATCACTAGTGAAATCGAAGGAACATAATGGATCCAGTGGAACATACACCACAAGTTAGTTGACAACACATGACAAATCGGAAAGCGAAGTTCTTGACTTCCGTCTACTGGGTGAGTTGATGGTATCAGGAAAATAGCTGGCAAGAACAGAATTGCGATGGCCCAAAACAGAGGAGGTTGACGTATACGTATGCATTATACCCAATTAATTAGGTTTAAGAAAGCTTATGAAAAAAACATACAACTTATCTCTCCTCTTCACTTTTAGCAAGACCTACACCAAAATGAAGGTACTACCCGTATTCTTCTTAGTGAGTCGATGGTCAATAATATTTCAAACTACGTTAAAACCCCTAATAATCCCTACTACTTTACTATCCATACAAACTTTCTTCATGATGTATAGTTTATTATCAGGATTTTTGTAGCCAATAATACAGTCGCTTAGCACCGTGTAAGTCGAACAAACGGGATATTTTCTAACTAGAGTTCAAGCTTAAATCTATACATAAGAGTATGATCAGAAATTCTAAATGATTATGAACTTAGTTTTAGGTAAATGGTCTTACCAATGTATTACAAATATATGAACGTTTGTTTTTGTCCTTCATTTAAGAGTCTGTAGCAAACACAAGGAACGCTTATAGTTTCGTCATGTCTGTCCGTCTGTCTGTCCTACGTTTTTCTCAGAGACTTAGAAGTGAGCTAAAATTTGATATGCATATTACTCACGCGGAGGGAACTGTGAGATAAAAATATGAAAAATATATTTTTTAGAGTACATCCCCTACATGTAAAGTGTGGGTTGCAATTGTTTTTTTCTACTTTCTATTTGTGTGGGGTATCATTTAATAGGTCTCTACAAATCATTTTGAGTATTCTCAGTGTTAGTTGTTCAGTGTTTTTTTGATTAACGGTTTCGTTTATGAGATACTAGCTTTTTCCCGCAGCTCCGCCTGCATCAAAAAGTAGCTTATGTTTGACCCCGGGTCTTTAACTATATTCATTCCAAATTTTATTAAATTCCGTTTAACTGTTTCGCCGTGAAAGCGTAACAGACAGACAGACAGACATACTTTCGCATTTATAATACTATTATTATGGATATGGATTTTGTTACAACGTTGAAAAAAAAATCTGAGGATAGACACACCTAAAAAAAATCATGACGGTAGTAAATATAATAAATTTCAAAGGAAAATTATCACTGCCGTAAGGCTTATAATAGTTTAAGAGTAATAATTCATTTCATAAAAAAACATGGTAAATTCCAATCCATTGAATTATGCATCTCACGTAAGCAGATAGTTTGACATATTTTGACATTTCCGATATTAAGATGGCGCTATTTATGAAACTTGCCGTGATTTCATTTCAGATTTGTTTTAACATGAAAAGAAAATTTTATAGTAGGTTTTATGACCAAGACCATTTGGGACCATTCACACTCTTAGCAGGCACTATAGGCACCATACTGTCGGCCTAAATTATTATTTAATTCTTATTCGTCTTCGTCTAAGCGTGTTTTCCAGTTGCATCCTCAGCTTACGTTTCGGAACCGAAGCGCTTTTTTCACAAGACGGACCTTGATTTTGGTGTTGGCTACTACAATGGAGCGACTGCTGTGTGACTTCCGTAATGCTTTTTACTCGAAACCAGACCAACAGGAACATGGGTGTCCAAAACTGTCAGATTTTTTCAGGCTGCCTTACGGCTTCTGACGCAGCCTAATGATTGTTATCTATCGACAACACCAAACGACTTAACGTGCCTTCTGAAGCACGGAGGAGATAGAATATGCTACTACCTAATGGTAACCAATCCAATACGGGTCGAGTCGCGTCTGGTCGTCGTTTGACACGCGCATTAGCTACTCGTACTTCGGATACGCGAGCCGCGCTCGGTTATCGAGCTACTTGTTATATCTGCTAAAGGACATTATGTAGGTGTGCTTAAAGTTTAAATTCTTTATTATTGGGACTACTACTACGGAACCCTTCATTGCGCGTGGCTTGACACGGCACTTGACAACTTATTTATAATGTTAACGAAGCGACAAAACGACGAAAAGTTAATCCTTAAATAATTAATTCTCACTTCGGCTGCACACTAAAGAGAAAAACTCACATTATTTTATAAATTGTCAATAAGTAATAATGTATTGCTACTTCCAAATCTTTAAATATTTTACTTAATTATGGCATTTAATTAACTTCATGCGTATTTACTTACTTGAAGTCGAATATTTGATACTATTTGATATTGGAAAGTTTATTAATTAAATTAATCGAAAGAAGACCTTTGATGTTGGTCCAATCGTCATAATTAGAGATCAAGAATTTAGTTAGGTAATTGAAATGTCAAGAGTTCAGGAGTGCTATTTTTGAAACTACGACTTACAAAATCGGCGAGTTGAAAAATTTTTGTTCGATATCGTATGATTTTCGTCCGAATTCGAAGAAATTTTGCTCGGTATCGGACGATTGTCATTCGACATATATGTCATACATTTCAAAAATAGGGTTCCAGTTCTTCCAGTTGGTTAATGACCAAGACCAATTTGCAATCCATCTTAATTAGATATATAATGTTTAAATAGAATAATAGGGAAGGGGATAGAATTTAAGATCTCTGCTTGGCCCAAAGGTTGGGTGATATACCCACTGTATATTTTGTACAATAAAGTTTAAATAAATAAATAGAGTTCACTTTATCTACAAGAAAACACGATGGACTAATAAGCAAACAAGTAAGCTCTATTGAGGTCAAAGGGAATATAATCAAGCGTTTTGATTGTGGTATTTCAACATATTTATTTGATCCGTATCACCTACGAGATATACTCTCTACCTTTAAAGGTCTCCTTTATCAATTCTAAAATCCCCCTTTATGTCATTCTGTAGAATAACAGGAGTGGTCTATTTTTAAATAGGAACTAAATATTTAGCTAGTTACACTATACATTATTGATTGTTTTAAATTGTTTAGCGTGCTGTACACGCTATATGCTAGTATGGCACAAAAATGTCCATAATCCATATGATAAGATCATGAAATACTTTTAAAAATGACATGCAATTACTTATTAAATGTATACCTAAATAAAGTGTGCATTATAAATGTTTTCATAAAGTTTTTTTTTTTTCATTGTATCTATTATTTATTCATGTCATAGGCATTACGACGCGCGAGACCAATTATTAATCTAAAGTTATTAGTCTTTTCGCATATAGTATGCATGAATTTGTTATAAAATCTCTCTGGCTGGTTTTGGTATCATTAAAAGTTTAAATTTTAAAGAAGATAATTCCAAATTCAAATTAGGAAAATGTGCGATTTTCATTTGTTTTTTTTTTTTACTGACTAGATGAGTGAATCTAATGAAGAAATTCGATACATTTTTTTTTTAATAGCAATGGGATCATGTCCCTACCTACAAGATGGCAAAAAATAATCGAACAAAATGGCACCTACATACTTTAGTTAAATGTAAATAAACTATATTAGAAAATGTTTTGAATTTTCTTAAAAAATGCGAAGAAACTTTTTCCCCAACATATTATATAAAAGAACAAAGATGACTGATTCATCAACGCCCAGCCTAAACCATAAAAGCTATGAACGTGAAATTTAGACAGAAGTTTTATGTTATCACTTATGCTTAGATAAGAAAGGTTTTTTTCAAAATTCATCCCCTAAGGGGGTCAGACGGGTCTCCAAACTATGTATGGGGGAAGGAGATTAGTAAGTCCGATTCATTTGAAACTTCACAAGATTATTGCTTCTGGTAAGCGATTAAACACGTGTTATAGGATTTTAGGAATTCACCCTATTAATATGGAAAAAGGAGGACAAACGCTGTAAATGCAAAAGTTAAACGATCACTGATCTGTCAATGAATTTTGGCATGTGGGTTTCTGTTTTGGTAAAGGGGTGCACTAAGAATGGATTCCCCAAAATTCTTACCCGAAGGGGGACAAATCAGGGCCCAAAGTATGTATATTTTTAGCATCACTATCTTCAATCCAAATTTGATAAGAAGGAACCGACTTGTAGTCAACGCTTGGCCCTATTTATTTATTTACTTCCATCCAATTTATTTATTCAATCCATGCTCACACAAACATATTTGAAATAACATTCCAAAATGTTTATTATACATATAATACAAAAGGTACCATCGTCTTCTACTCAATAATTTTGTTCTTGAATTATATAGTTTGTAGGCTTTAGAATTTTATAGTTAAGTAATCTTAACTTCTTTTATAATCCATTCTTGTATCCAGAAGTGAGAGCACTGGAATTCTGTGGCACAGGCCCTGCCTTTTACAGGCTCCAGTCTCCTACAATCTGAGATGGAACCATTACGTGTATTGTAAGTACACACCTTGTATTATAAAGATTGTTGGAGAAAATAAATATCTTTTTATCTTATCTTTTATCGTATGGGGGAAGAAGATTAGGTTAGTCAGTTTCATTCGAAATTTCACAAAATTATTTCTATTGATGAATCAATAAATACCTGTACCAGTATTTTTAGAATTTCAATTCTAAAAGAGGGGACAAACTCTGACTAAACTGCAATTGAATTTTAGCAAGTGGGTTTCTTTTGTAATCAGGGGGAAGGCTAAGGAAGAATTTTTCAAAATTAACCCCCAAAAGGGAAACTTCAAAATATGTACGGGGGAAGGAGATTAGTTAGTCCGTTGCAGTCGAAACTTCACAAGGTTATTTGTTTTGATAAATGATTTGTTACCTATTTTATATATATATATATATATATATATATATATATATTGGTTTTTAGAATTCAGCTCCTGAATGGGGGACATGGGTGTTATTTACATGGTTTTTTTTTTGTTGATATTACATTTTTCCGCTCCATGGTGTTTGCAACGACCTTGTCTACTTCGCTACTTATACCTCTTTTTTTTTCTTTTTTTTATTTGTTTTTACTATCTGTGTTGTTATTTTTTGTCTTATACTTTTTTGTCTGTATTTGTATCGATGTTGTTATCTATTTTTATTTACAATTTTTGAATATTCCATCTTGTATATCTTCCTTTCTTTATCTTTTTTATGATATACCGTGTAATATATTTATTTTTCTCTTAATATGCATCTGTTTGCAAAATTTACTATTTATTATAGGTACTATTTAACTTCTTATTTAATCGAATTTATGATATATTTTATATTTCTTAATTTTAAATTATTTGTTATTAGTACCTGTTCAATTTTTATGTTCCATTTGTTTCTTATTCTTCATGCTATTTTTCTTTCCTATTTAAACTACCTTTTTATAATAAGATTATAAAAAGGTAGTTTATTATTATTAAAACCAGTTTTCCATCTCAAGAGGGCGGCAATCGTTCACGATTCACAAGAAGTTTTTTGCTGCGGTATACTTTCACCAGAATAGATCATTTTATCTTTCTAATCAAAGTCCTCGTCTGACTCTTGTGCTTCGCGAAAGATTGTCACCCGTTAACATTATTCTATTCCTTAGGAATAAGCCACATTTGATCTAGCCAAGGCGTAGCGTTTCTGCCTTATAGAGCATTCGGTGCTGAAAGCGTTGTGAACCAGATCTTTCATTTTCGCTTTCTTACAGTTTCTACAGGAGGGCGGGACCCCCGCCGTCAAGTCTCCACATTGAGCCCTCATGTGCGGGCCACCGCAGTGGCTACACACGTCCACCTCCAGCTCACAGAATCGCCGGCCATGCCCGTACCCCAGACAGCGCGAGCACTGTATGAGGGGGGACTGGTCGGCGTCTTTCACCCTCTGGAGGTCCACGTGCACAGCCCTGCAGTGGCCATCCTCTGCCATAAGTTGACCTTCGTCTCTTTTCAATCTATATCTTATTTTTTCCAAATATTCTTTCTTTTTAGACCCGATTATTACCTTCTGATCCTTAGCCTTTCTCACTATCTACTATTCTCCCTCCCCCCCTTTCGTTCACATTTAAAGCTTTTCTAATTTTTTCTAACACAATTTCTCCTGTGTCAGCTGCATCTGTGGACGTGATGACTACCGAATGCATGGCCGTACCCTTCCCATGCCCACCCTTTGGGGGGCCGGCCACCACGCTCGCGTATGTCATGACTTCCTTTTTATTTTGTTCTTGTTCTTTCAGTCTGTCTGTCAGTTCTGTCAATTGTTTTTGGTTTTCTTCAAGTAGTTTCCTATTTTCCTTTATTTTTTTAATTATTTATATGGTCTATGGGGTGCTGACTATGAAAATATTAACCATTTTAAAATGCCGGATGTGATCAATCCTTATTGGGATCCGATTGGGTAGTAATCTTCTAAATAAATAAAAAGAAGATCCTGAGTGACCTGTCATATAATTATAATCTAAGTGATTCAAACCTCATTGGAAAAAATCTTTTAATCAGGCGGGCGAAGCTGCGGGGAACAGCTAGTCGTCCATATTACTATATAATAAACATTAAATCATCATCATTTCGAGTAGTTTACTTTGTAAATATACCATTTGGACCCTGGTATCAGTTTGAGTTGTCCGTAACCTCCTATCAGCCTCTGTTGTGGTTCCTCTGACAACCATCATCGACCACCACGGTGCTTAAAACTATAGAATTACGGCGCACTTACTTATTGCTAAGCAATCTCTTCCAGTCAACCTTTAGATTAGTAATTTCATAGCAGTTCGTTACTTAAGCCGATTAAGTTTAAAGCCTTACTTAAGAATAGGCTTATCACCATCATATTTTTAAACTGGTACACAGAAATGATTTACTTTCTTCGCACAAAAAAAAAATACTAACCACTCAAATAATCATACGTAAAAGCAAAAAGTAAGAAAAGGAATGGTCGAATTGGTCACTTCGAACTAAAGAAAAGTACTAACTACTTACATAATCAGACGTAAAAGCATAAAGTAAGAAAAAGAATGGTCCTATTAGACAACTAGAACCGCCAAATATTGGACTATTTATTAAAATTGGACTTAATAATATAATATTTATTAAAATTTTATAAGTTAAAAAGTGTACTTGAAAACTGGCAACTGAGACCGAGAGAAAAATATGCGTTGATGAGTGACAAGAGGATTATATAGCGGTTCTATTATAGGAATACAAGAATACAATAAGCGCACTTAGAATAGGCTTATTCAAATTTGTGTGAATATAAATTACACTCATAAAACCTAATTTCACAACATAGATAGCCACATCATGTCGTGTTCGCATATATCCTAATTAGCTAGTTCCTGATTAATTAATCTAATGTAAACAAGGGTTATCTTCCCTAATCCAAAACTTCTTTGAATATAAATGGAGTTGATAACGGCTTTAGATATTTTAGAAGCCATTAATAAAGTCGACACTCGGTGTAGTGTAGATAAATTTGAGAGTTTATAAGAAAATATACGAAAACGAAAAGAGCCGCAGTCAGTCCACTTTTGGACATAAGCCTTCAAGAATTTCCAGAATGACCTGCATCCAGCGCTTGTCTGTGACCTTCTAAGGTCAGCTGCGCATCGTTGGGCGGGTGCCCAATGCTGCCCTTACAATTGCGTGGTCGCTATTCGAGAACTTTTTGCCATATTGGTCATTGGTTCTCCGTGCTATGTACCCCGTCCACAAAGAGCTAATTGATAAAAGTTTAATATTTTTTTTTTAAATCTTTTATTCTTATTTGAAAAAGAAATACCTTCTTTTACTAATACAACCGCTAGAACTACACGAGTGCTTTAAGTAGTAAAAAAATGATGGGCATTGCCTTGGGTTACATCCTTATCATAATTACGTATATATCAAAATAAAAATAATAAAGTGATTTAAAACTTTTTTCTGATTAAAGTTTGATTGACGGCAATAAAATCAGGTGGTAAATGTGGTTTTAAGTAATTATCAGGGAACAATAATAGCGGTTGTAGTGGGGCGGCTAGCAGGCGCCGCCGCTCACAGTATTGTGAAGGGGGTTATTCTTGGAGACAATCAATACGATCGTCTGCATATTTAAATCATTGCCGAGGTGAACGGCTCGCCTAGTACCGATGACTTGCGTGTCACGTGTTACAATAGGTAAGTACTCTATAACGATTTTCTTGAAAATTCAAATAGTTAATCGTGTGCGACAGAAATTCCATATTGTGCAATCGTAAATAGCAGAATCTGGTATGGAGAGCCAATATAAAAATATGTAAGGTGTGGAATTAACGTTTATAAAGTTGTTTGGGACTTATCGTCCAATTAAAGTTAAGTTACAATCTTCAATTGGTTTAAAACTTAATGAACAAGTTATGGAAAACACATACTATGAACTACATACGTATTTCATCAAAAGATACAAAAAAAAGAAAACAATTTTGCACTTATACTATACCTGAGTGTGGTTTTTATAAGGTCTATGGCAGATTACCGAAAATTCTAAGACATGTAAAGCCCCATGAAATAATTTGACTAGATGAATTGAACCTTTTTCAGGCATTTGAAGGGGTATAATTTATTATTAAACTTGCAATACCTTATTCAATTCAATTCTATCTGTCACAAATGTATGGCTGGTGGAATAAATAACACCAAATTTCACTTAAGGCTTCCCGTCCCTGATAAATATTTTAAGAGAAGTTGATATATCGTTCTAATTTATTTTTGTCGGCATCAAAATCGATTCTATAGGTATAGGTATATATATTGTCAAAAGTTGTGTCAGCAGTTTGATTGTCAATTCATTTTTATCAAAATATTTGTGAATATTTCTCAATTTGAATGAATGACAATATGCCTTCATCATACATGATCATTAACAAATTCCTTTGGTAGGATGTTTCTTACTAAAATGTTTTAAACAAAAAATCGATACCCGCTATTCCAATCTATATATATATATATATACCTAAAAGAACAAGGGTGACTGATTCATCAACGCCCAGCCTAAATCATAAAAGCAATAAACGTGAAATTTATACAGAAGTTTTATGTTATCACATAGTGCTCAGATAAGAAAGGTTTTATCAAAATTCACCCCCTAAGTGGGTCAAACGGGGGTCCAAAGTATGTAAGGGGGAAGGAGATTAGTAAGTCTGATTCATTTTAAACTTCACAAGATTATTGCTTTTAATAAATGATTAAACACGTGTTTCAGGATTTTTTTGTTCATCAATGAATTTTAGCACATATTGTTCCAAATTCACCTGTAAGGAGGCTGAAATGGAGTCAAAACATGTATGAGGAAATATGACAATTTTATTTAAAACGTCACATAATTATTTCTTATGATGAATGAGTAAATACCTATTTTAGGATATTTTGCATTAACCCCTAAAAGGGGGAAAAGGTTATGTATTTGATTTTTGATTGTGTTTATTATAGCAAGGGAGCTTCTTTTGTAATCAGCGGGTGCACTGAGCAAGGAGTTTTCAAAACGAGAGATTAGTTAGACTGTTATAATCGAAACTTCACAAAATTATTTCTTTTGATAAATGAATAAATATCTGTACCAGTATTTTTAGAATTCCAGTTCTTAAAGGGGGAATAAACTCTGACTAAACTGCAATTGATCTGTCATTAAATTTTAGCAAGTGGGTTTCTTTTGTAAATAAGGGGTGCACTAAGGAAGAATTTTTCAAAATTGTTGAAAGTATGTACGGGGGAAGGAAATAAGTAAGTCCTTTGCAGTTAAAACTTCACAAGATTATTTGTTTTGATAAATTAGGTTTTTAGAATTCAGCCCATGAATAGGAGACATGGTTGTTAATCGTATGGTTTATGGGGTTGCTGACTACGAAAATAATAACCATTTTTAAATCCGATGTGCCTAATGTGATATACTATCAATCCCTATTGGGATCCGATGGGGTAGTAATCTTCTAAATAGGTACATAAGAAGAAGATCCCGAGAGGCCTGTCATATAATTATAATCTAAGTGATTCAAACCTCATTGGAAATCTCTTTTGATCAGGCGGGCGAAGCCGCGGGCAACAGTTAGTTATCAATATAACAAATGTATATAATATCAAATCCGTATTACCAGTAAATTAGTAAATAGGCATTGTGAAATTATATGTATTTTCAAATTTCAATCGTATGAAATGAAAACGTCATCATTCCTTAGCAGATATATTTAGAAATTATCTAATTTGAAATGTGAATTTGTGTTCTACTGCCCTAGGGAGTTTGAATTTGTATGTTTGTTGTCAGTTTTATAACATTCGGTTGGGTATAATTATTGATCCACACTGTAAATATTTATTGAGGAGGAGTACGTTAGTCGAGCGCGACTCGCATATCCGTAGCGAATGCGTGTGTCAAGGCGACGGCGTGACGCGACAACTATTGGATTGGTCGCCATTTAGTGGCATTTTCTATCTCGAGCTCCTCCGTGCTTTGGAAGGCAAGTTAATCCGTTGGTCCCGGTTGTTATCGATAGATAGCAGTCGTGAGGCTTTCAGATGCCTATAGGTAGGCAAACTGAAAAATTCAGACAGTGTTGGCCACAAACAGACCTCGGGACATGCTCCTGTTGGTCTGGTTTCCCTGTAAAAAGGATTACGGAGGTCAGACGGCAGTCGCTCCATTGTAATAACCAGTTTCGCCAAATCTAGGACCATGGCTTACAGCGTACCCTAGGCTCTGAAGCGTAAGCTGACGACGCAACTAGAAATACACGCTAGGATGAAGAAGATACAGCTGGGCAATAGCTACTTATATGATTTATATTCTTCTTCTCGTTGAGTCAAAATAACTGTACTATATTAAATTTTCTCAATCCTTTACTTAATTGCTATAGGTGATTCGACATATTTACGACTTCCACAGTGCTAGAGACGGGACTTCTGGCACGACAGGTTTCAAATATGGTTTATGATTAAAGTCCTCCAATACTTTGATTATATTTAAATATAAGACAAAATGATGTAAGATGCAATACAAGATCTCAGGTAGTAAGGATTTATTGATCTTTAACGAAATTGCAATCAATTTGCGTAGCTTTATGTACTGTTAGTTGATCGACATTGTCGATTCCGCTTAGCTGCCGTTTTACATCTACCCTGATAATAGTTACATAACTGACATTATATATTCAGCTTCATCATACTGAACATATATTATTGTCTAATTGAACTCGTGTTAGGTTGTCGTGTAATAATAACTCATTATTTAAACAGAGATCGCGTATTTGCGGAGTCACGGGAAATAACTACGAATTTAACCGTCTATAAACTGACGTAATTTATATTCACAGTTAGGAAACTAATCGTAAATAATAGAGCAGATCAAGGTGCTAACTAAAAAATTGTCAAATTTTCGAGATAATGATACAAAAATTATTACTTAAGTAGTGAAAAAAATAAGGTAAGGTACTTAATGTAAAAAATGAACCTATCGAAAAATATTTTTTACGTAGTTTCCCAGTATAGTAAGGAACTAGATCTCGTAATCTTTGTAGTAGATTATGATACAAGGGTGCGGAAGTTGGTCATTATTTACGAGGCGGTATATCTATATTATAAATGCGAAAGTCTGTCTGTCTGATACGCTTTCACGGCCAAATCGCTGAACGGATTTTGATGAAATTTGCTATGAATATAGTTGTAGACCCGGGGTCAAACATAGGCTACTTTTTGACGCAGGCAGAGCTGCGGAAAAAAGCTAGTAGAATATAAAGAAAAAATTGGAAATATATAGGCTATAGAAGCCGAGTATATGACCAATTTCGCTCGCAATACGACAATAATAAATAATGATGAATAATGATTTTCAACACATTATCGAGAAAAAACATACTTTTATTATTAACTTTTTATTATTTAAACAATAAATAAAAGTTCACAAGCGATATAAAAAAAATTCTTCACGTTATTTTTTGTTGGTACACTGTGAACAGTTTTCACAATTAGATACACCATTACAGCAAAATTGGGCTTGTGTGTTTGTTAATGCATTGCTAGTATCTTTAAATACATAAGTAGTTCTTGAATCCGTTTTAAAACTTCGTCCACGCCTCGTCCTTATTTCTTCCTTTGAAGATTTAAGTTTAGTGCAGCCCTTAGACTATGGATCCAATAGACTGGAAATGCGAAAGAGAAATATATAGGATATGCGTATGTTAGAATGAGATAGAGAGCGTGACCATTTCTTAACACACTATTGGTCCATAGCAGCCTTACGGATTTATTGTCAAAAACAAATATTTAAATTATAAACAAAGTATCTATCTGTAAGTGTTAAAAAAGTGTTCAGTAGAAGCGCATAATAATGGTTTCATGTGCAGTGCCTAAATGTAACTCAAATAAGAAAGAAAACCCACATAATTTCACATTTCACACGTAAGTACCACCGATGTTTATCACTGTATAAATCCATGATTTCCTAATTGATTCGATAGTTTTTTCGCACTAAAATATGAGAAATATCTTAAAGTTTTATCACATAAATGTTTAGAATGCATAGGTATTCAATTTTTGATAAAAATAAATACGTGAATTTTCACAATTTTCAACCTAATTCTTGAAGTTTAGGGATTGACATCGATGCTGTCAAACATCATATCGATAGTATTGCACCCAAACGCTAAGAAGGAATAAGTGCATATAGGTACTTATTTAAATTTTAGTAATAGAATTTTTCATACAATTGGATTGGACTCGAAAAAACGTGGCGGCTAACCACAGGAGGGCAATTCTCTTTAGAGATAAAGTCGAATTTGAGATATCGCGAAAAACATAGCAGATGTCTACTGAAAATCTCGTGTTCGTATTCTCATTCATTTCTTATGTTTCAGATTTCCATCAAATGTAGATTCGCCAAAAATGCCTAAAAATGGTTAGCAGAGGAGAATGGATTCCCAAAAAATTTTAACTATTTGTAGTAAACACTTTGAACCAGAATGTTTTTCGAACAGGGGATAAAAAGAGTAAAACTAAAATCAGGTTCAATCCCAACAATGTGCATGCCCTCAAGTTGTAAATTTATCAAAATATTGTGTACTAGCTGTTTCCCGCAGCTCCGTCTGGGTCAAAAAGTAGCCTATGTTTGACCCCGGGTCTTCAACTATATTCATCCCAAATTTCATTAAAATTCGTTCAGCGGTATGGGTTAACAGACAGACAGACAGACTTTCGCACTTATAATATTATCACTGTCTTGTAAAAACTTTTTCACCGAACTAAACATTCATATGTTTGATTCTTCAGGACTGTTCAATCATAAACACTTGTTAACAAAGCTTATTATTGAAACTTATTTCATTATTAAAATATGAAGCAAAATAAAAAAATACTTCCAAGGACAGTTTAAGACATTTTTATAAATAATAAATTAATTATCTTTGGTGGTAAATAAAAGACTTGTACTACTTAAAAAAATGAATAATGCCAGTATTTTTTGCGTAAATTATATTATATATCATATCGTGTGGGTTATATAGTCAATTTTTATTTTTATGTGTATGTAAATGCAGGCCAATCCCGCTAATTGACGTTAACTTTAACGTTATTACCAAAACCAAACCACGACCCGAGATATATTATTGATTATGCAAAACCAGTGAGTCTATTGAAAATCATTCGACTCACCGGTATTACATACTTAAAAATATCCTTATAGTTGTGCTTTGATTTTGGTATGTGTGTATGTTTTTGTCTAGAAAGCGTAAATTTTATGTTATTAAAATGTCCACTTATTCCAAGTCGGGTCGGGGTGCTCGTTAAAAATAAAAATACTTAAGATGTTTATAATGTAATTTTATTACTTACTTATCCCAATTAATAACTGCGTACTTAATTTGGCAATGGTCTCACGTTAAGATAATCGATCGATGATGTCGATATTGCTCGGCTCAGCACTATTTGACAGTGCACACATGTATGACACACACACATCAACAGTTTTCAATTTGGTCTCGTTTCTTTTACTGACCAGCCAATCTATTGACGTAGTCAAAAAAATTCTAAATCTATGGTGCAGCCTAAGTAGTCAGTTTCCAACATTCGATTTTCGCCTGGATAAGTATATCTGGCGATTTGTTAAAATAGTAAATCAAATACAAAAACAAATAGATTTAAAACTGGCGCCAATGATACAAATAGAGCAGACCATGAGCAGATCCTGATAGTTTTGGTGTGGGTTTTAGTGTGGGTTTTACAGCCATGGATACAAGTTCTTTAATGTCCTTCTTAATTTTTCTACACAAATTAATATTTGTAGTTCAATACGGCTAAAATTCAGTAAAATAAATATAAATATGATATTTAGCGTTGATTTATAATTTGTAAGCCTAAAAAGTTAATATTTTTTGAAAAAAAAATTAATTGATTTGAGACTTAAAATCCTCTTGGCGTACATTTTAAAAAATGTACTACATTGCTTTACAAGTGCGATTATAATATAAACGTGTTGATTACAACCCCCATTAGTGGCCCAATTACAATGAAATAAAAGAGACGTTTTAAGCAAATGTGTTGAAATAAACTTAAAACAACTTATAACTCAGTTTTGTGATTTCCAAGATGTGGGCAATAAAGTTATATTGTATTGTATAACATTTCCATGAATAAATTAAATGAATACCAGCAACAGCTTATTAGTACTCTCATACTCCGCAGTTTTAACAGGTCTTGATGGAATCTTTGAAGACCCTTTTCTCCATAAATATTTTTTGAAAACTTCTTGATTTTTATAACTCCTACAGCAATCACATTCCTTCACCTCATCTATCTGATCTCTATTTTCATATTATCTCCAATTATCTTAAGGTAGCCTCATTTCATTTAATTGCATGTTCGATATGACCGCTTTTTGTGCCTATATTAAATTTCTATACCATTTTTAAATTTTCATTACTTTAATGTGCAAACTTTGTGTATTAAAGAGCTTAATAATAAAATCGTCAGTTCTTGTACCAATACGATTATTAAGTAAAATCAAAAATAACTTTTTGTATAAATCAAGAAACAATTCCTAATATTGTTCCATTCAATAGTTTGATTTGTATAAGAGGTGTTTAGCAAGCTCTTACGCTGTCTACCAGGTCCTTATGAATAAATATGCATTAGGCCTCCTTGAATAAATATCCAGAGGGTAAACTTGTTCTCGGGATTAAGTGAGGGCTGGCAGAACTCAGGGAGGCAAATAGCTGAAACAAGGACGGCTTGATACTAGGCAGATTAGTAGATATAAATAAATAGGACAGCAAAATGTCAGTACATGTTAACCTATTTTCAAATTAATTTGTACCACTATTTTTAATATTTTTTTCTATAATCTCGTCTTAGCGTTTTTCTAGTTATGTTTGTAAGTAAGTATTCGACAGCTCAAATGGTGCATTATCTTCCAAATGTAGACACCTTTTGCACACTAGCAAGCTATATTTAGAATAAAAATATAGCTTGGTTAGCTATTTAGAAAATATATGACTTGAAGCATCGACCCAAACGGAGTTAGCATCATCGCTCATCTTTTCATAAATGTCATAAAAATAAAAATCCGAATTATCTTCAGTGGCGGGAGTTCCTCACGTGGTCTCTCTCTAAAGAAAAGATGCAGTTTATGCCAATCGATGAAGGGCAAAAATGAATAGGGATCATATGGTTTTGATTAGAATGTTACAGACTATGTACCTACCATTGTACAGTCATTTGCCACATTTCGTTTTGAGACTCTATTTTCAAGTGACTACTTCCATGCGTTTGCACGTAGCGCCTGTTTCCCCATTACAAGTTAGACCAAGTCTTAGTGTTGTCAAATTTTAACCACTTTTGTTCGCAATAGTCTACGTCTAGTCGAATCAGAACAGAACAGATAACAAATCGTAAGCACCATGTTGATTACTAAGCAACAAGTGTATGAGTCTCGGCACGCGACTCTAACTAGGTGGGTCTGGTAAAATGCTTCTCATATCATCACTTTGTATACGTATAAAAATATTGACGCTTGAAGAAGTTTTCAATTATTTATCTAGCCTGCTTCCAGTTTGTTCGTAAGTTTGATAAAAATTACCTCATTTTGCTTTTCTTCAAGCGCTACAATTTCTATACTTACAGAACGATACAACCATAGGATACAGCTAAGAATGTAATAGATATTCGTCTGAAAATGGTCACACGACCATTCTCAGACGAACTATTATTATAGATATTGTTTTTTTTTTTAAATTTTCACACCATAGATCAACCTGAACTCGGCTTTCCGTAGGAACATGGAATAATTGACACTTGTAAAATAAGTAAGAAGAAATCAATGAACGGATCGCATATTTAATGGGTTCATATTTGTGTTGTTTCAAGTCGTAATGGCAACTTCAACCCAACTATCTACATTCAAGGCTACGCTTACATCTTAACTGCTCATTCGCATTTCTTTCCTAGTCACGTTTAGACTGAAAAATGTTAGAACTACGTCGGCGAATAACAAATCTCACTAACATTAACTAACGTGAGAGTGTGTGAGGCAAAACGCCTTAAGGTGCTTTCCTGTGCAAGATATACAAACTTTTACATATAGATATTTTACAAGAAAAGTAACTGAAATTATTTAAATCACCAATATATTCTAGAAATGGGTTGTATAAAATTAAAGATAAAAGGCAGATTCATGAAAATTGTTATGAAAATCAATCAACTCTACTACTCTTTATAGTCATAGCATCATATAGAGGTACTTAATTATTTCACAAATCTTATGAGTTTAAAGGCAATGAAATGAAATCGTTTATTTTCAATATAGGATATAAATATCACTTAATGACTTAAATTTACTTATATTAAGTTGACCACCACTTCCAAAGCGCAAGTGGAGAAGAAGCGGCGCCACAAACTCCACTGCAGCATTTTGTTCAAAACGTCAATTTACAATTAAGATACAATTTAGATATAGAACGAGAATTTACAATCTGTGTATGATGTACGTACCTTACTGAATTTTTTTTTTCTTAGGGGTTTTGTTTTTCAGATTTTATGTTGCAGGTTTTGTTGGAAGCATGTACGTGAACAATTTAGAATGTCTGCATTTCCTGCACAAACCTTCTCATAAAAACATATTACTATATCTGCCTACGGGAGGGGTCCTACCCTTAAGCAATGTATCTAATGTCAAAGGTTATTTTATCGCAACTGGAGAGCGTACGTGACGATAGTGGTAATCCATCACGGTGATGCCGTATTTTCGTTATTTATGATAAGGTGTAATAAATCGATAAATCCTGGAAACGTGCTAGTTACCTGCAAAAAAGATGAAACTTTGTCAAGTTTTAAGAAATATTTGTGTGGATAAGATCTGTTGGTTTTTTTGCCTTCTGCTTTGAATATTGGTTTGAAGTGTGTATTAAAATACTAAGATCACGAGAGAACTCTAGATCTAGTTCTCCGCTCTTCTCTGTTCGATACTATGTGTTATCCTTAGTCTCTCTGAGCGTACATCTTCTTTTCTACTTTATTACTCCAGTAGCAGTGCCTATAGGTCTTTTGGTTGTCAATGATTATAATTTATTTTAAGTTTTATTGAAAATATCATAGTTAATCATAATAGATGGCAAACATAAAACATGAATAATGTACCTATTTAAACGTTCTTTTAAAACAACAACGCACCTGACTGCTGAATAATTCATTTTCAGTAATTTGGAAACCAAAATACGTATAAAAAATTACTAAGTACACTTGTGGTGTACGAAATTCAAATTTTGATGGCAAAATTTAGATATGGGTAAGTGCTATTAATTCCGCTCTTAGATTCTGCCACACAAACCTCAAGTGGCATTTCGACATTTGTAATTATATTTTGGAGATGAAATATTTTCAATATTGAATGCCTGTCGACTTGACCTATTAACAGAACGGTGTCATGATCGCTTAGGGTCACCTACATTGAAGGGTTGCAGTGAATGGGCATAAAAAAACAAGTGAACACGCGATGAAACGGTATAAAAGTGGCACTCGATCGTAATCTTTCATGATGATTCTCCATTTGAAAATATTAAATTTATATATATTTTTTATTAATGCCCACAATAGGGGTCGTTATACTTGAAATGTACCTACCTACTTTGATGTGTTTGTTTTGTTCAAACTACGAGTACCTACTTTATAACTATATCTGCACGAAATTTTCCTTTTTTACTGTTATTTAAATCTCAAATGAGGAATAAAATATTTGTATTAAATACCGGTAAAATAGAAGCTGTAACTTTAAAAAAAAAACTGTTTTAATATTTTACTATCTCTATTTTATTCCGCTAATTGAAATTTATTAATAATCAATACTTCAGTTGTAATTAAATTCAATCACTGAAATCAAATATGTAATTGTACAGAAAAATAACGATTTCAAGAAAACTTTTACCGAAATAGAATTTATGTTGACGAATCTACCCATTTTGTAGGTAAAAGTATAAAAGTGATAGAAATCGCCACGTTATCACAGTACGGTAGATTTGAATTTAAATATAATAATAAATTTAATTGTGATGTGTCATAACTGAAATATAATTTTTTGTAACGTGTGTGAAGTGTATGTCAAAAAATATTTTTTTAATCTTCTCGCGTCATGCGCGTAGAAACCCAGACGTTTAAGCTGGTGACCCAATTTTGTATGTTACACCCATTGCAGATACTTTGTCTTTTGTTATCTTACACATCCTTATCACATTTTCGTTCTTCACCTGCTACCGACATTGCAGTGCACTGCATTGCAGGGTTATCTAAAAAATGTAATCAGAAATAATCTTTCGTAGGAGCTTTAGGCGGAAACACTTGCATTGCACATTATAGAGCAAACTTTGAATAAGACGAATAAATAATAACGCTTATACTCAGCAAAATAAAACTGAACTATTTTTTTTTATGTTGCACTTTTAAATTTTTGGAAAATAAAATAAAAGAATATACTTTGAAGTCTTACAACTACTACGAGTAGAAATAAATGGATATAGTCGATAAAAGTACGGCGTTCGAGTTGTGCTTCGGGTAAGATGTATTTCGGATACTTTCTTATCTTAGCGTTTATCTATCTACACTCTATGCTTTATTGTTTTTAAAAAAACAAATGAAACAATTTTCACTTGCTGTATCTTTAACTAACCAAGAGCAAATATGAAGCCCACATCATCTGATAAAAAGACTTTGAAAATGTATATAATCTGTTTTAATTACCAAAACAACCAGACCAAAAAGATCCGAGTGTGTCAATGACCAACACTATGAGTTTTTTGACGTTGCTCGCTTTTTTTATACAACTAAGTATGTAAACAGGCGTACGGCCCACCTGATGGTAAGTGGTTACCGTAGCCTATGAACGCCTGCAACACCGGAGATGTTACGAGCGCGTTGCCGCCCTGTCCGCTATCAGCACAGCGACCCCTCTGGAGCCTGGCGACCCTACTCACCAGCAGGAACACAACACTGCATTACAGTGTTAATTGGACGCGGTCTTCTGTAGGGTCGAAGTACTGCCCCAGACGGACTACTCCTTACAAAATGTCCTACCTCTCTTGCCTCATTCTTGCATTGCTGCAGTTTTCATCAATTTAAAATTATGGGTTAGAAAACAACATGAAAATAAAATTTTATAGTATAGGTTTTGCGCTCCGTCAAAATTTCCATGCAAAGAAATACGAATTAGAAAACCAGCAAGCAGCTAAAAAAACCTGACATTCATGTTAGGTATAAGGTTAAAAAGAAACATATACGGAAGCCAAAGAAAAGAAGTCGATAGAATAAGGGAGTATACGGCAGAAATTAGTTATGAATTCTTGACAGAGGTTCAGGTTATGATAAACAATCTTCCATTAATCCAATATCAATTGTCTGTAGAACAATCTAGAAGCATATGAAGTGTGAACTCTCTTAACTTACTATTTTATGTTCCTGTAGTATTAATAATGCAAGCGAGGCCTTTGCCCCGAGTTCCACTTCGGAACTAGCTATTAAGTGCCTATAATTATTAATTAGGCCATCATTATTGACTTACGGTTTATTGGAAAATTGTATTAAATTGAAGCAATATTGGCATGAAAATATTTCATACAACTCCAAACATTGAATTGGTAGTGTGGACGAGAAATCCTACAGATGATTAATAGTGACTTAACGCTTGGTTCGTAATAACCACTTGTGTTATTATAAAAGTTCATATTTATTTCCATATAACATTAACTAAGTACCCTAGAAAATACTATTACAGGAGAGTAACCAATGAGTATTTTTCACATAGCCTATCCGTATAATCCTTGAAAACGGATAGTCATTATATTAACTCTATTTCAACATCAGAAATATATAATACTGTTACGAGCTCGGGGTTCGCAATTTGGAGAAAAACACCTGATGACTCTTAAAAACGTTTATTCCCACAAGGATGGTCGCCGACGTCACTTCACTTCACTTATCACTAACAATGTCCCAAACACTTGCTAATCACAGTCACTATAACTTGCCGAGGTCGCTTGTATCACTTTGTTATTCGCTCCGGATATAGCTTCTTGATCGCACTTGTAGCTCAGTTAAATTAGAACTGCCCACCTGAGGCACCTTCCGATATTTATATGGCCCGGGAAACCCGCTCCATAAGTTTCTAGAAAGATCACAACTACTCCGGAATAGAGAGAGAGGGATACCCTCTGTCTCGTTCCCTTAGTACATACTAGAAGTGCGAGAGCGAGACAAAGCAATATGTCAGAGCGAGATAATCGATGTACTAGATCGTTTGCGATATTATTCCCGTATGCAAACACGCGACGATTGTTCGAGAATTTTCCGCGGACAGCGCTACTCAAACTTCCGCGGACCGCTTTTTATTTTTATTTATTTTTGATTTCGTAACACTGCCCCCTTCTTAGAGATGCTCGTCCCGAGCATCATCATTACTTCCGTGATATTTCGCCAAGCGGTCGATGTGAACAATCTTCATTGCTCCTCTTGGTTGACGCTGTATCCGATACGTCACATCATTTAGTCGCGTTACCACCTTGTATGGGCCCTCCCACTTGGTTTGTAACTTTGGCGATTTCCCTTTCCGGCGAGTCGGGTTGTGAAGCCAGACTAGAGCGCCTTCCTCGAAGCCATTTGTATTCGACATTCTGTCGTATCTGGTCTTCATGTTCTGACTCGACTGCAACCCGTTTTCTCGAACTGCGGCGTGTATTTCTCGCATTCGGTCACGCAGATCAGAAACGTAGTCTTGAACACTTTGAGGTTCATCTGGTGAGCCTCCTGTTAGGAGGTCCACTGGCAACCGCAGCTCACGACCGTAGTTGACATATTGTTATGAGTTGCCTTTATGCTTTCATGTTCTGCTGTTCTGTACGCTAGCAGGAACAGTGAAATGTACTTGTCCCAGTCCCTTTGATGGCTTTCCACTATTTTTGCCAGATATCTCTCGATCGTCTGATTAAACCGTTCGACCATCCCGTCTGACTGAGGATGGTAAGCCGTGGTTCGGGTTTTGTTCATTCCCATAATCCTGCAAACTTCTTGAAAAACCTGTGACTCAAAATTCCTGCCTTGGTCGGAATGGATTTCCAAGGGCACGCCAAATCGACAAATCACTTCTTCCACTATCTTGGTTGCAACTGTCGTAGCTTCTTGGTTTGGTATGGCGAACACTTCCGGCCACTTAGAAAGAAAGAAAGAAAGAAAACATTTATTTGCATTGAAAGAGTACAATCAGATATTACACATTAATAATTCGTCCTAACAATCAACCATTTAGGCATGCAAATGTAAATATGATTTAATATTCAAATAACTACATTAATCATAATAACAAGTCAAATATTATTATTTCCTTCATCAGTAAAACATGTCAATTTACTATCCAAAAATTCCCGAACACTATAAAAACATTTTTTTGTAAGTATCGACAATAATTTAGTTTTGAATGAAATATAATCTAATTTCCTTACTTGCTCTGGTAGTTTATTGAACAACTTTGTGCAACTGTAGTAACTGTTTCGATGCATATACTTAGTCGTTGCATTAGGCAATAATAATTTATTCGGGTATCTAGATGGTTTCGCGTGTTTTATGTAATCATCTTTTAATTGAAACAAACCCGGATGGGATCTCACAAACATACAACACTCAAATATATAAACTGATGGAACGGTTAAAAGATTTAGTTTCTTAAATAATGGCCTGCAAGATGTAAGTGGTGTAACTCCACATATTGCACGAATACACTGCTTTTGAGCTATAAAAACCTTATTTATATCAACCGAATTACCCCAAATAGTTATGCCATATCGTAAGTTAGAATTTACATAGCCATGATATGCTGTTAATGCTGTTTTCTGATTGACTTGTTTAGTCAATAAGTTTTAGGTAATATTCATTTTTTAATTTACGTGCATTATTTATGCATTTTTTTAAATGCTTCGAGTATTTCCTATACGTCAATTTCGCATTTTTACTTTTATGTTTGTAATATTTGTATCGTAATATTCTTTTAGTCGTACATGATATTTTTAGGCCTTTTGTTATCCAATTATAGTTATTACATCGTTTATTAACTTTTATTTTTTGCATAGGAAAACACAATTTAAAGAATAAAATAAGAGTGCTATGGAAATTACCAAATGCCGTGTTCACATCTGTTTCATTAAACACTTCATTCCAAGATAAAGATGAAATACATTCCCCAAACTTGTTCATGTTTTCAAGACTAAGATCCCTTTTACAAATATAAGATACACTTTTTGGCATTTGACTTTTCTCAATTTGGAAGCTAATCGTTTGACAATTCTGATGATCAGATAAACCCAAGTGGTGAGTCTTACCAACTGCATTTGGTACATTACTTATTATTTGGTCCAAGCAGGATTCCCCTCGTGTTGGTTCTGTTATATGAATTGTCATTCCATAATTTTGCGTTATTCGAACGAAATCAGAAAGTTTGCTACTGTTCTTTAATAAATTTATATTAAAATCCCCAATTATAACTAATTTTGTATTTTTTTTCGAACGTAATTTTGACAAAATGATTTCAAGTTTCTCCAGAAAAATATAAGCATTTGAGTTTGGAATTCGGTATATACAGATCAATATTAGCTTAATTTGTGGAATTTCAATGCCACAGCATTCAAATGTGTTTGCAGACTCAAGCTCTTTAAGGAATGGAATTTTATTCCATTTGTAATATTCCTTACTTAAAATACATGCTCCTCCGCGATGTTTATTGGTCCTACAATAAGAATCGGCTAACTGAAAACCATGAATGCGCAGATTTTTTATGTCACATTTATTTAAAAACGATTCTGTTATACAGATAAATTCCAACGGATAGCCATTATTTTCTAATTCTTTTATTGCAATTTGTAAAATGTCACACTTACTCATTAAACCAGCAATGTTTTGGTGCATAATAGTTAAATTTACGGAGTTATTTGTCAAGAAAAAAGTTATTATCGCTTTGTAATGTAGAAGTACTTTGTTTAGTAACGCTACTCGAAGTTTTTAGATTAGTCTTTTTACGGTATATCTTTGAATAATAATCAAGAATAGTAGTTTGTTTTTTTGTCCCAAATTCTTTTTTGATTATTTTAGGAGAGCTAGGAAATCGATGTATATTCTTGTGATTTTTAAAGTTAAGGAATTTTTCGTTATAATCTATGGAATCAATAGCAATATTTAACTTGTTCGCCATACAATAATTATTAAAATGTTCAGTGCTTATTACAAAATGACAATTTTTAACATTCTTGGAAATCATATAAATTTTCTTATTCAAAAAGTTTTCATTTAAAAATCTATTTTGATGTACATTTAACAATAAAACATGACAATTATATTTCTTTAATACTTTTAAGGCTGCAGACAATTCAATGGCAAATTTTGTCGGATTGTTATCATTTTCTCCTATGCACAGAATTAATTTATCAGATGGTTTCAGATCAAGATTTTCACATTCTTTTAGTACTTCTTCACTTGAAGCATATGATTTGACAAAAGCTGTTACTTCATAATTTTCATACTTCGTATATATTCTCGACTTAATTATTTCTGCGGCCAAACCTCTACATTGTTGAGTTCCCAATATTTTTATTTTCCTTTTCTGGTCATTAGTTTCCGTATGTTGTTTTCCATTTATACTAGTAGTTAAGAATGAGAGAGATACTGGTTCCTGCAAAGTACTGTTAAGTGTTTGCGTCGACTTTTCATTATAATTGACATCGCTTAAGCATATCTTCGTAGGCGATTCTATATTTGAGAAATCTATACATCTTTTTGTTAGGCTTCTTGTTTTACGTTTTGTATTTGTTATTGATTTATTCTTATTCATAGTGTTTGAGCAGATGTGAGATAGCTCGCTTATTCTGAGATCCTTAGATTTTATTATTTGTTTAAGTTGGCTGTTTTCATGTGAAAGTTTTTCTATTTCATCATTTGCACTTTGTAGTTTTTCATTAATATTTTCAATTGTAGTTTTTAATTCATTTATTTCATCTAGATGTATTGTCGATAGATCTGGTAAACTATTTATTCGTGTTGTTAAACAGGATAATGGTGAGGATGTTTTCGGATCGGATCGGCTACAAGGCAAAATGTCTATTGACTAAGACTACCCACAATTGAATAAGACTTGAGAGCAAATCGTCCACATTTGAAAATGTAACCAAAAATTGTTTTAATGACGTCTTGCGAAAATGTCTAACCAGCATATTGGCTACGAAGCAAACCGTCCACAATGCATAATATAACTATTGTTGAATGACAATCGGAAACAGTGTATGTAGGATAGAACTAATTGCACCTTACTACCTACATAATGCTTTAAGGGTAATGTAAACCCTTACATTGTCATTCAGATAATGTTTTATCAGTGAGCGCTAAATAATTTGAAAACAGTCGACTAATCACATCATCATGCATCGATGGCATCGATCGACTAACGTCGATGAGTATACAAGCGAGATTTGGGGCATAGTGCTATCAACTCATAGTTATCGATCGATCGATTAGTGAAATAGCACCTTAACGAGAGGGCAAGATAGGAAGATGTGTGAAACAAATCCATTCATTGTAATAATAGATAATTTCATTTATTTTTTAAATACTTTTTGAACACATACTTAAAAATAGGGTATATTGCAACTTAGGCTTACTTATATATTAAGTTTCACAAAAAAAAATCATTTTATTTTCTAAAAAAATTAACAAAAAACAAAATAGGTAATAAGTAATTTAAAAGCATGCAACATTTTAGTCAATATTTAAATAATATTTAATTTTAGAAATTCTTTTTAAGAATTCATAGGGTGAGATCAGATCTTCTTCCAATTTTTTTTTCTCCTCATTGTAACGCAAATTGAAACTGATATCGATTTTTCTCCTTTTACTGCTATGAAACAAACTGTTTTTATATCTGATTTCTTGCCATTTCGCTTCTTTCCTTAAGGCATCCAGAAATAGTAGTAATGTAGGTTTTTTACTTAATTTTGTGCTAAAGCGTCTATTCCATCCCTCAAGCGGATTGTTTGTACGAAATTTCTCATTATAGCAGCTTATATTCACAGACGCCTTAAGCCATTGATTCTCAAAATAATTCAGAAAGTTACGAGTGCCGTCTGTTAACAAAGCATGTTCTTTAATATGCAACCAGCACTCTGAGTAGTGTGTTGATGGTAGAAGAGGAAAATTGGCACATATTCTGATTATACTTCTAGATTCCTTAGTATCAGTGATATTCAAGGCTTTCGCTTTCCTCCAAATAGCGTAATGAAAATGATAATAGCATCCACTTATTAATATGTCTGGAAACACTTTTTTCAATGCATTTGTAATACCAATTTCAAAGTCACATTTTATTTTATTTATAGTTATGTCTAAATGTTGCTTTATTAGTTGAAACAATCGTTCATAGGTTATTTGTAATTTGTTGGGAAGTAATGCATAAATTATCCCTACCACATTTGATGTCTCGCTGTTACTGTCTATATCAACGTGTATAGATATAATCTGATAAAATGGTTTTGGTGTGCGTGAAAACGTACCATCAATAAAGAATAAGTGATCTTTTAAGTATTTAATATTAATTCTCAATGATGTTGTACAAAATAACAATATTTTGTCATTGTTAATTCCGTCTTCACAAACAAGAAAATCACGCGCTAGTATTTCTGGTATTTTTATATCGTTTAGAGAATCGAATTCTGTTCTTTGTACATTAAGAAAATGTCTTCTAGCGCGACGTAATGTATCCTTCTTGGATTGAAAATTTGGTACAAAATCTTCATTATATGTTTCTCTAAATTGCTCTTCAAATATTTTTTGGACTGGTTCATAATTCTTGCAAACTATGTCTTTGCACTTATCCATAACGACATCAATATTATTTTTTATATAATTGGGTTTGCACGTATGTTCTACTTGACGGAGAATTTTATTTCTTTCTTTATTTATTGTCACCGTAGCACTACAGCTATCACGATTAATACATCTCCACCTTGACGAGCCACCTTTATTTACAAATCCTAAGGTGTGCCTATAACTAGTGGTGTTCTTAACGGCTATATTTTCATAGCGCGCTATATGGAATATGCTAAATTTTTATAGCGTGCTATTTTTGGCGCTATATTATAACGAATGAAATTGTGAATTCCGAACGCGTTGTTGTAACGCCACAACGCCCACAACTATAACAGCCGAATTAACCCGATTCGCCTACGAAACGACACGAGTCACGACAACGATTTCACGAAAATAGCGCGCGAGCGACTGTCGCGTGCTAAAACGCACGAGAGGCGGTCGCGCCGTGCTAGGTCAGTGACCGCGCGCTACGTTGTAACGTAGCGTCATATGCATAGATTTATAGCGCGCGCTATTCGTTACAAGGAAATCACGTGCTATTTTTATCAGCTATTCGTTATATTAACCACCACTACCTATAACCAGCAATCAACAAAGCCTCCCGATTTTGTTGACTTTTAATAAAAATAAAATTTTTACTAGAATCACTTTCCATCATTGTTATATTGTTGATATATTGTTCAATTATATTTTTCTATCAATAAATAAATATTATTCTTCTGTATTCAGTGTCAATGTCAATTTTAATCGTTAGGTTTAACATATGGCTATTTAGATACTAAAGAGTTCTGTTTCATGAAGTATAAATTAAATTAAATTATAACAGGAAGGATGTATGCACATGTTTATCTATTCAATATCCTTTTTTATTAGTCTGTAGGAATTAATGCTAACATAATGCACCATGAACGATATGTCTACAGGCAGTTTTCAATTATAGACTACTTGAATTATGGACATAAATAAATTGTGGACGATTTGCTCCCAGGACAATCTCTACATGTGGTCAAGATTGGTTAAATAGACCTTTTGCTTGAGAAGACCAAAAGCATATATGAACATTTTGCTTTGTAGCCGATCCGATCCGAAAACACATTTTCGGAGTCCATTTTGTTGTAGAATATTTTCCCTTACAAAAAAATTTCTCAGCTCAGCAGGATTTGAACATACAACTTTTCAATGACAGCCGTTAGCGATCCCAATGGAGCCAAGGTTGAATTGCTCAAATTGACGAAATAGCTGGTATAGTGCTATTGTGGTTATGATCTCTGTAGTTTTATAGGTAATGATTCTCTCCATGGAATGTAGATGGCGCTAGTACATCAATGCTTTGCAAAAATATTAGTGATGCTACTTTTGATAAGCATGCTCTTTATTTGCATGCAGCACGACGCGACTGGTGCTCCTGCGCTCATGCTTTTAGCGTGCTTTTTGCAAGCATGCTTTGTTTACGTATGCAGTGTGAGTCAATAATTTTGATTTGAATTTTATAACGATTTAATTATTTCGTTTTTCGTAATTATGAGGACAAATCCTTTATTTTTGTAATCACTGTTATGTTTATTTGATCATTTGTGTAATAAAGCACTGGAAAATTGTCATATACCACCATTCAGTTATTTATTATTGTCAAATGTCGATGTTATGATAGCACTTTGAGATCAGATTCGAAATAATGTTAATATAGTCACTTTTCTTCAATAGAACACCCTGACAACACAAACACTTGCACTTTTGTTATTTTGAAATTTGTTGAAACTCTTTTTAATTAAGTTTGTCAATCGAAAGTATTTCAATTTATTTTAATAACACGATATCGGTACTATATGTGCACAGTGGCGCCACGCACTTAGACATAACTTAGACTTAGTGAAGTAGTCCATGACAACCATGAAATACTTGTTCCCTGAGTCAGTGACAGGAAATGGTCCAGCTACGTCGACTGCAATGCGTTCCCAAGGTGCACCGACGTTGTACAGTCGTAGATTTCCTCGGCTCCTGGTATGTGGCCCTTTTACGGCAGCACAAGTTGTACACTTGCGGCACCAGTCCTCCACATCCTCCCGACAATGGAGCCAGTAGAACCTTTCGCGGATTTTCGTTAGCGTCCTCTTGACTCCCAAATGTCCACCGGACACGCCGTCGTGTACTTCCCGAAGAACATCACGTATTTTTGTTCTTGGAACCACAATTTGCAGCTGAAACTCTCTGCCGTTAGGTTTATCCCATTTCCGGTAGAGTATTCCGTTTTGTACAACGAGGCTATCCCATTGCGCCCAGTACGCCTTGGAAACAGTGCCTGTCGGTGCAACTTCACTCCACTTTGGCTTATCATTACTTTGAGCCTTCCACCTGATGATGTGCCGTAGGTCATCATCATTCTCTTGCTCCTTTCTCATCGCATCGTTCTCCCAGGTCTCTAATGGTTCTGTCCGAGTTAGCTTTACTGTCATTTCTTTTAACTCCTGCCTGATACAGTGCTTACAATCTTCTGGGCAGGGTCTGCGTGACAGCGCATCCGCGTTTCCATGGGCCTGTCCTCGACGGTGTTCGATAATGAAGTCATATTCCTGAAGTTGTTCAATCCATCGAGCAACTTGACCTTCTGGGTTCTTGAATTGCAACAGCCATTTTAACGCTGCATGATCCGTGCGAAGTAAAAACTGCCTACCGATGAGGTATTTGCTGAAGTGTTGTAGCGTCTTCACTACTGCCAGTAGCTCCCTTCTTGTCACACAATAGTTCCTTTCCGGTTTAGACAGCGACTTACTGAAGTACGCTATAACAACTTCCCTGTCTTCCTGCTTTTGAGATAGTACCCCACCGATTGCGGTATTACTTGCATCCGTATCCACTATAAATTGACCTTCTGGTTGAGGGTATCCCAAGACTGGTGTTTCGCACAGATGTTTCTTCAGTTTTTCGAAGGCAATTTCGCAAGCTTCATCCCAACTAAATTGTCGTTTATCTTCAGTTAGTCGGTGTAATGGCTTTGCAATCTCCGAGAATCCTTTCACGAAACGTCTATAGTACGAGCAAAGGCCAAGGAATGCTCGTACTTCTGTCTTGTCCTTGGGGGTAGGCCACTTCTGAACGGCTTCCACTTTCTCCGGGTCAGTCAGGATTCCTTCACTGGTAATGACATGGCCTAGATAGCTCACTTCGTTCCTGAATAAGCGGCACTTTTTCGGATTCAATTTTAGGTTGGCTCCATGAATTTTCTCGAAGACTTGCTCCAAGTTCCGCAAGTGGTCCTCAAAGTCTCGGCCAACGATGATAACGTCATCCAAATATACTAGACAGGCTTCTCCTACCAATCCTGCTAGTACACATTCCATCAGTCGCTCGAAGGTAGCTGGCGCGTTACATAATCCGAATGGCATGACGTTGAACTGCCATAATCCCTTGCCTGTCGAGAATGCAGTCTTCTCCTTATCCTTCGGATGGGTTTCCACTTGCCAGTACCCAGATTTTAAGTCCAATGTTGAAAACCATTTCATGCCACTAAGGGTATCCAAGGTGTCATCAATCCGAGGCAGCGGGTAACTGTCCTTCTTGGTGATGTCATTAAGTCGTCTGTAGTCAACACAGAACCGCGTGCTTCCGTCCTTCTTCTTTACTAGCACGACTGGTGAACACCATGGACTGCTGATGGTTCAATAATTTTATTCCTTTCCATATCCGCCAGCAGCTCTTTGACTTCTACTTCTTTGGCTATAGGGATTCTTCTCGCTCGCTGTCGGATGGGTCTCTCATTTCCGGTGTCAATCCTGTGTTGTACTAGCGACGTTCTTCCTAAGTCTCCTTCTTGGCTGGTGAAGATGTCGGAGTAGCGCAGTAGAAACTTCTTAGCTTTAATGCTCTGCGAGTACGTTAGATTGCTTTTGCAGTTACTTAGAAGCTCATTGACTGTAGAATCACTGGTACTCGTTGTATCTGAGCTTTGTGTTGTACTGCACTTTTTCAGCCAGACAACTTCCTCACATTTTCCAATGATGTCGCCTTTGTTTAAGGTCCTCTCTTGGTCGCCTAGATTAAGTACTCTTACTACTGCGGTGTTTCTTCCTTTCACGAGAGTCCTCGCGGTCATGAGTCCTCGAGCCGCAGGTTTATTAGCTATCTCCTCAATCAACACGCATCCGGTAGATTTCTTGTTCCTTGTTATTGGTAACTTTACTAGTACTTGGGCTTCTGCTTTCCCAGGTATGACCGTTTGCTTTAAACATGCCACTCTCATGTTAATGCCTCCTAGAATGATGATCTCTTCTTCACCACACTTGAATACACCACTAGCAACGTCTATTCTACAGTTGTACTTTTTCATGAAATCTAATCCCAATACACAATCGTCCATAATTTCAGCCACGATGACGTTGTGGGTATATGTGGTTTCTCCCATACACATTTTTACAGACACTTCTCCCAGGACGGGTATTGGCTGGCCGGAGGCAGAAAGAAGCCGACAGTCCAGTTTCCTCATGCTTCTCATTATGGTCCTTACTAAGTGAGGTCGGACTATTGTTCTTGATGCTCCGGTATCCAGCGTCATCCTGCAGTTGATCCCATTTACAGTTCCAGATATTACGAGACTGTTTCCGTTGCATGCCTGAGAGATAATAGTTGTCGGGACTTCCTCCGCGCCAGCCAGTACTCGCCCCCTAGTCCTGGCTCTTACTCGTTTCTCCGATAATGAAGCCTCTTGCTTCATCTTCAGTTCCTTCACGTCGTCTTCAAGCTTCTTGATCTTTGGGCAGTTCATTTGTAGGTGCCCTCGTTCGCCGCACCTATAACACATGGATCCAGGTCTCTTCCTTAGCGGAGCTTTTACTTCTCTAACTTCCTCCACTACTTCGCGCACTTTGTGAGTCGCGGAATGACGAATGTCATGTCTGACGGCTTCCACCTCCAAAGCGTGGGCCAGTGCATCTTTCAATGAGGCATGATGGTTTAGCCTTACTGCAGCTCTGACTTCCGAATCCTTGATGCCGTCGACGAACGCCTGCACGGTGTTGGACTCAAGCATCTTCAAATCGGCCCCTGGATACGCCTTGCGGGCGAGTTTTTCTATTTCCAGCGCCCATTGCTGCAGACCCTCTCCTGAGCGCTGGACTCTGTCGCGGAGTTGAGCGCGGAAGACGTGCTCCAAATGCCGTTCTCCGTATCGCGACTCCAGTGCCTCCAGCAGGTCCTTGAATCCACTGCCCGAAGGAAGAACCTCCAAGACCGTCAGAGCCTGTCCTCGGAGTGCGACGGTGAGAGCTGTCAGGCACTGTTCATCTGTCCATCCGTTAGCAGCTGCGATGGTCTGGAACTGTTGACGGTATGCGGTCCAAGACGAGGTTCCGTCATATGGCGGCAATTTCACGCTAGGTCCGTGGTGGGCAATGACTGTTCCGCCAGATGCAACTGCTACTCCCGTTGTTTCAAGGCGCACGACCTTCTTCTGCAATGTGGAAAGGTCCGTCTTCATATTTTCCATGTCGTTCCCAAGAGTCGTGACGCGTTCCTCCACCAAGTCAACATCCTTGCGTAATTTGGTAACCACGCCACTAACTTCACCAATAGCTGACAGGAGTTGCTGTTGAGCCTTTTGTTGTTGCTCTTGAGCCTTTTGTTGTTGCTCTTGAGCTTTTTGTTGTTGCTCTCTTGCGTCTTGTAGAAGCTTCTCCTGCATTGTAAATTTGTTGTCCAGCATTCGCATCAATTCCCCAAAATCAAAGAAAGGCGCAGCCTGGTGGGCGTTGGACTTGTCCTGGCGGGCGTTGGATGTGGCCTGGTTGGTGTTGGACGTGGCCTGGTGGGTGTTGGGCATGGCCTGGTGGGCGTTGGACGTGTCCTGGTAGGCGTTGGACATGGCCTGGTGGGTGTTGGACATAGCCTGGTGGGCGTTGGGAGTGTCCTGGTAGGCGTTGGACGTAGCCTGGTTGCCGCTGGACGTGGCCTGGTGGGTGTTGGACGTGCCCTGGTGGCCGGTGGGCGCGGTGGGAGCGGCCTGGTCAGCAGATCCAGTAGAAGTGGCTTCCGCAGCACGCTTCGCCCTCGTCTTCACACCCTCACTGGTGACGTCTTCTCTCGGAGTCAATGGCATCTCCAAATCCACTTATGACACCAATTGTTACGAGCTCGGGGTTCGCAATTTGGAGAAAAACACCTGATGACTCTTAAAAACGTTTATTCCCACAAGGATGGTCGCCGACGTCACTTCACTTCACTTATCACTAACAATGTCCCAAACACTTGCTAATCACAGTCACTATAACTTGCCGAGGTCGCTTGTATCACTTTGTTATTCGCTCCGGATATAGCTTCTTGATCGCACTTGTAGCTCAGTTAAATTAGAACTGCCCACCTGAGGCACCTTCCGATATTTATATGACCCGGGAAACCCGCTCCATAAGTTTCTAGAAAGATCACAACTACTCCGGAATAGAGAGAGAGGGATACCCTCTGTCTCGTTCCCTTAGTACATACTAGAAGTGCGAGAGCGAGACAAAGCAATATGTCAGAGCGAGATAATCGATGTACTAGATCGTTCGCGATATTATTCCCGTATGCAAACACGCGACGATTGTTCGAGAATTTTCCGCGGACAGCGCTACTCAAACTTCCGCGGACCGCTTTTTATTTTTATTTATTTTTGATTTCGTAACAATACGTTCAAAAACTATACTTGTAAAAAACAAAGTCTTGCAACTTAGTTCTTTTGGGTCAAGCAGACAGCTTATGTGGGTGTAAAATAAAGTTATATCAACAGAAAAAGAATAAAAAATAATATGCAGTATATATATATTATATAGCTTATACTTACATACAATATAAACACGTATTTAAAATATACCTACATAAACAATAAATATATAGGTACTTAATTGCAATGCAAAATAAATAACACATGTGACGTAAACCGGCAACTAGATTGACATCACTCAGCTGTGCGAGAAAATGCTCGTAAACAAGAGCTTTAAAACCAGCACGGCTGGAGGCTTTCCTAATTGATTCAGGTAGCGCGTTCAAGAGTCTGACACCCGTGACGGCGAAGGAGTTGGAGTAAAACCCAGTATGGTGAGAGGGAGTGGCAAGAGTCAAATTGTTTGCAGAACGGGCCCTTTCGTGAGTCGAACATAAAAATTTGAAATCTGTTTTGAGATAATTTGGGGAAGATGGATTATTAAGCACATTAAATAACTTGTTCAGAAGGCTTCTAACTTATTAAGTTGTTCTTCAGTAATTTTTAGATAACACACATCAGCGTAATCTATCAGCGGTACCACAAGAGATTGAACCGATATCGTTTTGGTCTTTATTGGTAAGAAATTTTTCAGACGTTGGGTAATGTAGTGAAGAAAACACTTTTCTACTGACTTCATTGACATGTGATTACCAGCTCAATGATAAGTACAAGTGATAACAGATGAAAGAAGATTTATAAAAATCGACAATAATATGGGAGACAGAATTCCACCCTGCGGAACACCAGCCTTCAGCTCATAACAGTCAGAGGTATTTTGCCCGTTGTGAACTTGTTGCCGGCGACCACGAAGATAGCTAGAAAACCAGTCAATCACTGGGGACGAGATATTGCAGGGAGGAAAGTATAGACAGTAATATGTCGATATCAACCGTATTAAATGCGTTGCTGAAATCAATGAGAACTAATATAGTAACTTTTGTATTCTCTATACCAGCTCTAATGTCATCTGTGACTATAAGCATCGCTGTGGCAGTACTATGACCTGGTCTGAAGCGCGATCGAAAAGTGTTCAAAAGAGAGTTAACAAGCAAATGTTTTAAAAGTTGAGCAATAACTGTTGATTTTAGTATTTTATATAAGAAAAAAGAAAGTATAGACATGGGACGGACATCATTAAAACTGATTGGATCGGGGATCTCAAAACAGGGCGGACATAAGCGAGACGCCATGCTGAAAGGAAGGTAAAACGTGGGGAAGAATAGATGATATCATAACGCGACTTATTTGGTCCGGTCCTACAGCATTCGACGTACTCAAACGTCGGTTTATTTATTCAGTCCCTACCGAAGGGGCCTTCTGTCTTAAGTCATTACGTAATAAGCTTACCTAACAACATCTTATAGTGACCATATCAATATGAAATATCTTCTATGTTTTAAAAAAATAGATTGACTGAGGCACTGCCGTGCCCCCGCCATATCTATTCACTTGAAAAATCGTATAAAAAAAATGCACAGGAATAGAGTTGGTTTTCACGGCTCAGGCAAATCAAGATTTCACTATTATAAGCTTTAGCTTACTGAAGTTAAAAGAGATTTACTCCGAGTTATATGTTGGTTATTTGCATCAAAGTTAAGCGCTTTTCGCGAGACTATCAAAGTATTAGTGGGTACTTCGGCAGACTTTTTATGACTTAGCAAGAGTAAGTTGATGCAACTCCAAATCTCAACTTCAATAAGAAGATATAGGATATTGGAATCAAAGATATAGAACTTTTTTAATATAAAGTTGCTTAAGGAATATTTAACTTGTACTTATAAGGTAAGATGTTACATACAGCCGCAAAGTTTGCTGTAAACTCTACCGTATGTAAACTTTGTGACTAACGGTATTAATGTGTGCCTACCCCTGTTTATTCATTCATATCACATAAGTTAAAAAGTCAATTAATCCTCCACACCTTGTTGGAGTTGTGATTGGAGTAATTTTTCTTATATTGTAAAAGTCGTTTACAAATACAATACACAATACAAATACAATATTTGATGAGATAAATCTGCTTGCTTATACCGATTATGAATAGTTTTAGTACAGACCTGTGGAAGACCATAGTCCATTTACTTATTGGTATCAACGCAGTGCCATGCGGGCATAGTCATTGGCAATAAAATATTCGAAAAATTTAATGAATGGATGAGTGAATAGCGCTAAAGAAATTCATTATGAATTATAATTACGAAAATGAGACGAGTTGAGTAATGAAAGTAGTCATCTAGGGAAGGAAAGAGATTGTTGAGCTCCAGGACTAGAATTCAAATAGTGCATGTAGTTAATTCACGTAGATTTTTTTGAAAGCGTGATACTAAAATGTGATATCCCATTTAAGTAATAGCTAGGACACGCGTTACAGATTCACAATTATTTACAAACTCGTATACCTACTACAGAAATACATGAAAATCTTGAGACATCCACTCTTCGTTTTACAAGGCAAAACAATCGGACTATACAAACTAGGGCAAGTTAAAGTTTTTGGAACCGTGAGGGGAAAGTTCATTAGTGAAATCTACAGTTTAATTGAAATGTCACATCAGCTGACTGCGGCCAGGTGGGAAGGGTGGCACCTCGTTGAATTTAGCTACTTAATAAATGTCATAGTCGCAATACAATGCTGCTGTGTGAATATACACTGTGTGCTCAATTTCAAACTTAGTTTACAAACTTATTTGTAAACTAATCTAAAAACAGAAGTAAACGTAACATTCAATGTAATATATAGTTGTATTCTCACTATTGCAGAATTAATTTTATAAGTCTTGATGGTGCGTCTGCCTTTAGCGTGTACGCAAAAGTACAATTCATTTATTGAATTGTTTACTGGAAGAAATTTGCAATACAGATGTCCCTTTTTTGATACTCATTGTTTGATATCGTTTCAACATACGTAATTTTGTCAATGGCACATTATAGAGTATTTCTGAAACTTTCTGGTATTCAACTGTCATAACAAAATGCTACGAAATAGTTGTACGCTACGAAGCTGTGCTACAAAGTGTGCTACGAAGCTACGACATAGCCAAAACATTGTGTAGTACGCGTTCCATTTAAGCTTGCCAAAACCACCAAGAAAATTGTTTTCTGGTATTGAAACATAAACATTTGTTCATTGCGATCGTAAACTATTTTGTACTAAGTTCGAAAATAATTTTTAATAAATTTTGTTTCTTTCTGATAAAAGAATAGCGAAAACAAAGGTAAATTAAAAACGTAACAAAAGATAGATATATTTGTGACATATTTATAGTTATTTCTTTATAGCTACTCACTTCACATTAATTTAACTTAACGTAATGTTGCCTTCAGGATTACTATTAAGTAATTAAAATTAATAATTCACATCTATTTCGAATATAATAGACGGGGCAAGCCAATCCTTTTTGTAATGCATAAGTAGATAACTCAATTTTTTAAATGTGTTTCTTTTAATTTTAATTTTGTGATTGGTACAATAAAGTGTATATCTATCTATCTATTGTAAGTAAATATTTTTTATATTTTAAAGCTTCAAAATTAGTTTGATTTTTAATTTTATGTTTCATATGATATACTATAGGTGGTCTGAAAGCCTTGAAACGGCTTCATCAAAGGAAAATCTAAATACCTCATAAAACAAAGTCATGTTAGTTACACCAATTTTAACTCAAGAATCGCTGAACAGGCATTGTGAAACAAAAAATGCTGTCATTGTTTGTATTTAATAAATAAATAAACAGAATAGGCTAAAATTTTGTATATGGGTAGTGTAAGACTAAGACTAGCTTTAAAGATATATTTTTTTCTCTTAAAATTTACTCGAGAGTGAAGCCCCATGCAAAACCATTTACATAAAAAACGGTAAGCAAATAATGATAGTCAGTAATTTCTAGTTCCATTAAACATTTAGTTCCATCATTCATCAGGTCATATTTAGTTTCATTAAAAACAAACGGTCAAGTTCTATAAACACCGCGATAAAATAATACCAATTATATGGAAGTTCTCTTAAATATATTTTTTTTAGGTTTTGTCATAGCGGCAACGGAAATACATCATCTGTAAAAATCCGAACTGTCTTACTATCACTGTTCATAAGATACAGCCTGGTGACAGACGGACGGATGGCTGAGACTTAGTAATAGGGTTTCGTTTTACCCTTTGGGTACAGAACCCTAAAAACAAACGTCGGCCGTCCAGAGCTAGAGCTATTTTTATTTATGGTGAGGGTCGACTGTGACACAACCTATATTTAAAACCGGCTTTGTTCGGTAAAATAGATAAAAGTTAAAATTTATACCGACACCCATATTTTTTGTTTATTCAACAATATCTCTTATTACCTTCAATCGTTTAACGTAAACATAGTATATCAAATCTACCTATAATATGAACAAAATCTATACAAATATTTTTTTAAGTAGTGTTACTTTAGCTGTGCTAGAATGTGTCTAGAAATAATTTTGGTTACACCCATCTCAGACTGTAGATATCAATTTGCTCTACATTGGTAATTTGAACCTGTAATTTACATAAAACTTCAGCTAAGCCTCGCAACTTTTTATCGAGGAGAATCGCAACGAAAAAGTTTCTGAGTAAATTTACATTTTGTCATTGCTGACTTTAAAACAACTTAATTAGAATAAATAATCTTCATTATAAAGTTTGGTGGACATTTTAGAGACTAACTGCTTTCAAAATTTGATGGAAAGACAAATTACACGAACTTAGCTAGCCTCAAAGGCACATTGAAAATATATAATTTGATTGACCGGCATTGATAAAAGGGTAACTTTTAAATACATCATTTAAATAAAACTGCATTCAGTAGCTTTGCCCACAAAAAAAAATCCATTTCACTTCACATTAGATTAAGTTGCATTGGTTAATGTGACATACTTATAGATACTTGTGATTTCTGGTTTAGGAAAAGATCACTTCCTCTAAAACAGTGAGTATCGTAAGTGGTGACTAAACCCCTTCGCACACGGTGTCGTAGCATAGGCGTATAATACGCGTACTACGAGAGGAGTACGAGCGCATACATGTTCAAACAAGTCCGCAAACGAAGCGCTGTTGCAGCGTATCGTATAAGACGCGTATCGCCATTACGACAGGCGTAGCGTAAAAACCCAAGCGTATAAAATGTATTTTTCATTAATTTATTTAAATAAATTTCTGAATTTGAACAATCTAATTTCTATTTCTTACGACTTTTAGCTTTAATATGGCAAAAAAATTGTTGAATTCTCAAACTTACTCTTGTTTCTTGTGTGTTAGATTTTTAAAATACAAAAAAATAAGCGAAAACAGATTTTTTCCCATATTTTCATTCAAAGTAACGCAACGCCTACGCGAGCACACGTCTGAAGAACACCGCGCGAATCGTGCGCGTAGCGTCATAACAATACGCCTACGCTTACACCTCGTGTGCGAAGTGCCTAAGAGTATAGCAGAGTGCAGAGTTTATTATTACCTTTGTCAAAATAGTGGCGGATATTAAGAACAGCATTCTGAAGGAAGGTTACATAATACAAGAGGCAGGTCATAAATATCTAATCACGATCAACATGCTGTTATATCAACATTCGGTTTGAGAAACCATCTAGCAGCATCATTTCAAAATCATGGTCCCACAGATACAAGTTTACAACGTTTTAATTAAATTTCTGGGTATTCAAAGGGTCGTTTGGCGTCCTGACTGCTTCACGGTTGGCGAGTTTTGCTGAAAACAGCCGGACAGAATGTGATGAGGCGGGGGCTGCGTTAAATTACAATTATCATGTTTACTGCCTCTGCCGACGAAGCGAGAGTTTGGCCGCGTCCATTTTTTTATAACCACATTGGAGCGATTTGATGGCGCAGCACCTACATTACTTATGATTTGTACATTGTAAAAATACCGATGTTATTCCATTTGCTTTGGTGAAAACAATGGCGTACGTGATTCAGTGATTAAGTTTCGTGTTTGTACTGCAACAACAACAACGACAAAAAGACTCTTGGTGACGATGGTAAATTATTTAATACTAGCTGTTTCCTGTAAATCCGCCTGCGTCAAAAAGTAGCCAATGTTTGACCCCCCGGTCTTCAACTAATTCATACCAAATTTCATCAAAATCCGTTCAGCGGTTTGGCCGTGAAAGCGTAACAGACAGACAGACAGACAGAAAGACAGACAGACTTTCGCATTTATAATATTAGTAAGGAAGTATGGATTTGTAAATTTTTGATCCGTTTTGTTCACTCTGTTGCTAAAACAATTTTAATTTTAGGGCGGCAAGTAGTACCCATCTATCGTTGTATATTTATAAACAGGAATATTTGTTGTTTTAGTATTGATACAAAATTAAACACAAACAACTCTCACATAATTAAAACACGAAATCTAAACAGAAACAAAATAACCGTGTATTTTTAGAGTCTTCAGCACACTTGTTGTTTTAATAAGTAAGTTAATTAAACAAAGTTGTTAGTTAAAAAAGCAAGTTTGGAAACAAAACAATGGACTGCTAAAGTTTCGAAAACTAGTCTTTCGTTAACTACTAAACTAGAAAAGCATTAGGTACCTGCGTGCCTTTTTCTTTCCTAGTACTTCTTTAATTGAGATTTGATCTGCTCGGCATCTCTCTTTTATTTATTAAAACTTTATTGTTCCACAAGTACAAATACTTATAACAATTGACGGACTTAAACCTAAGAGCATTCTCTACTAGCAACCATTGGGACAAACAGAAGGATAGTTTGCCGCAAAAAAACTAAGGGCAAAAAATATATATTTATTGATATTCTTCTGTTTTTGCTTCTTTCAATAAAAATACTTATTCGCCAGATATATCGTACGTGTGTAATGAATAAAGGTCTTATTTTATTCGAGGCGTCAATTAATTTGACAGAAAAACCACGTTCAGCCCTGAAACATGAGCCACTTATGTTAGTATTTTACAGCTTTGGGGTCAGCCGGCAATATTTTCTGAGTGAGGAGGCTAGCGAACAAATGAGCCTATAATTCATGTTCTTCTGACCCATCTTTTTTACTCTCATATAAACAAAATCCCTTCAGTTTTTCCTTACTTTCTAAGGGTTGAATTATTTTTAAGGCTTACCGCTGCGCTCAGCTTAACACAAGACCCATTGTTTGGGATAACATACAACGTTCCTTGGTAATAAAAATGATACCGTGTCATTTCTGTACAATTTTATTGGGTAAAGTTGGAGTTATTGACTAGTTAGATTATCATACGAATATGTGCCTAGGATTGTGTTGTGACAATTAAAAAAAAATAGTTCTGTAATCTGAAATTTAGTTTTAGAAATATAATATTATTAAAGATTCCTACTTACACGAATATTTCGACTCAATGTCTGCCGAATACAACAATCAATACCACGTGTCTAGCTTGATAGGTATAACATTACCTCTAGTAGCAAGGATTTCTACGACTTCCACCATTGTTTTTCTTAATAATTCTAAAAATTTATGTTTTATCAATGTTGCTTAAAACAACGACATTTTGAGTCTGAACTTGCTTGAAATGTAATCGCGATACTTACAGAAAATCTAATTACAATTCTTTTTAGCACACAGTTATTCCAACCACTTAAAAAAACAGGCAAGATTTTCTCAACCTAAATGAAATTGAATTATAAATAGGTACCATTTCTTTTGTGGCGTTTCAAAGGCTCATCGTCAAAGGAATAAAAGCTTGAACTTTGAAATGTGTTTGAAAAAAAATGGTTTAAAATGTACCTAATGCGATAATAGCTTTAGCGTGAGTCCTTACGCTTTTATCCATAGTTTCATATTATTATTATAAGTGCGAGAGTTTGTTTATCTATCTATCTGTCTGTTACGATTCCACTGACAAATTGCTTAACGGATTTTGATAAAATTTTGTAAGACCCGGGGTTAAACATAGGTTACTTTTTGACGCAGGTGGAGCTGCGGGAAACAGCTAGTTTGTAGATAAAATATTCATTTTCTCAATTTTGCTTTTTTTGTTGATAAGCAAATATATAGCAATTTTTGATTCAACTCTCACAGCCAAATGGCATAGGCTACCAGCTATTCTGACGGTCACAATTATATGAAAAATAAGTCCCGATGAAATTGAAAATAAAAACATAACATTTCTATTTTTAACTTCTTTAAGACTTATTCATAACATTTTGGTAAAGTGCTCAACAAGTTCAAGGTACTGATGCCTAGTATCATAAATGAGTTCAACAAGAAAAAAATAGATATCGTTCAACTGAGTAAAGGATACCAAGGGAGGACTGGTGAGTCATTGTGGAGGTTTGAATAGCCTGTGACGGCCACAAGTGTCAAGTTGGTGACAGGTTGACACATGTAGACGGCGAATCTACTAAATGTATCAAAAATAATATACTTACTCAAGTAAATCGCCTGCCGCTAATAGTATTGTCGGAAGCTCATTAGTGTTAAGTACTAGCTGTTTCCCGCAGCTTCGCCTACGTCAAAATACTTTTTGACGTAGGCCGGGTTCAAACTACTGCCTATGTTTGACCCCGGCTCTTCAACTATATATTCATACCATTCGTCAAATCCGTCAAAATCCGTTCAGCGGTTTGGCCGTGAAAGCGTAACAGACAGACAGATAGATAAACATACAGACAGACTTTCGCACTTATAATTTAGTATGGAAGTATAGATATGGAAGTATAAATTCTACGGCGAGATTAATATTGTAAAGATAACGATAATAAATTTGGACATAATTGATTGAGCTGTAGGAAACATTAGGGTTACCCGGCTGTGCAACTTCTGCAGTTGAGCACAGGGTAAGAAGAGAAAAGTGAGAAAATAGAGCACTTAATCAATAAGACCTAAGATAATATTAAAAAATGCAATTGCAAACTTATGCTACGAGTAAAAATAAGCTTATCAAGAATTTTTATTTTATTTTTATATATTATATAATAATTAATTTTAATGTTAAAATAATTATGTACATAGTCAAAAACTGAACAAATAACACGAAATCATACTTTCTTGTTTAACCATTCGTAAGTAGGGGTCGGAGAAAGTCTTGTTTGCATACCTAATGAACAGACGTTATATATCGCGTGATCTAGCTGGACTATTCAGAATAATGCTAAGGTACTAACTACGTACTGTCTACATACTTTCACAACAACTAAAAACTGATAGGTACATAATTATATATCTATAGGTATTATCTATGTAAGCATGTGAAAGCGAAAGGTCAACTCACGAATGAATGTTTATACAGCAAAGTCATAAAAACTACTGGATTATGTTGCTAAAATTTTAGAATTAGAGAGTTAAATTTTCCACGAGAAAAGGAGCAGAGCCAAGCGAGGGTTAATAATATAAAACGAATGAGTTTGTTTATTTATTTACTTACTAGCTGTTTCCCGCAGCTGTATGCAATTCGTCGTCGGCGTGACTGGCACATTATCTCCTTGTTGTTTACTATTCTTTTTAACCCCGCCTTCCCTAACTATTTAAGAGAAATGTTCCAGTGAAGACCAGGTTCGTCCTTTGCGCAGTGCAGATAATCTTCGTTTGAAAACTCCGCTACACTCCACCGATTTTTTTACCCACTCCTATAGCGTATAAGCTGTTTGTCTTTGAAACTCACTACCAGTCTTCATTCGCTATGCCCAAACCTTGGAATCCTTTAAGTCACAAGTAAAAACACATTTCCTCTCCCTCTAACTCCTTATTTCTCTACTATCCCTTTTCCCTTCGCATGTGTACGTTTATTATTTTAAGTATGTATCATAATCTAGTACTGTATGTGTATTTTTCTATGTAAGTTATTTAACTTGAGTATATTTATTTTGCAGTAAAATTATTTTATTCCTTGTGATCAAATTTAAATGTTCTATTTAATGTTAAAATCCAATGTACCTATAACTTTAAAACATGTAAATTTGTGCAATAAAGGGTTTTGTATTTTATTGTATGAATTTTTGCATATTAGCAACAGATGAAAACATACCCCGAAAAATATATTAAGCGTTATTTATAATCATAAAATCTAAAAGAATGTGTAGGCATTTCCCATTAGCTAAAAGGATAGATAGTTTATTTAAATCAAGTCGTTTGTTGTAGATACGTTTACGATACACCAAAGCAATCAATTCTCGATTCCCGGCACCAGAGAGGAGAGACAAAGCAATCGGCTCGATTGTAGTAACACTGTATTCCCATTAGTACCGCAGTCTTCGACACGCGGTCACTGGATCACAATCCTATACAACACTCAATTCACTCTCACTCAATTGGTTACTAAGTACTGAATATTGCCGTTAGTATATTTTTAGTTTTTTTTGTTCTTCCTTTTCTTCTTATTTTACCGCCACAAAAAAATTGGGTTGTCAGATGCAAAAGCGGAATTAAAATATAGGGTAAATAAATCCCCTGTATGTTAACAAAATCAAACAGTCATAGAAAAATAAGTAGTTTATTTTAAAACAAATTATAATTTTTGTTAGGAAAATACAGGTTGAAATACAATATAAGTATGTCCTATGTATTATATTCATGACATGTAAGTATAACTACTTCTCGGAAGTTGTTCGCTTTTAAATTTTGAATTCGAATATTCTTTACTTGGTTTCTCTTAGCTTTGACGAATCAGCAAAAATAATATTATGTTAGCCTTTTTTGAGTAAATTGTATTTTTATTTGTTGGTTTTGAGAGCTGCACAAAACAAGATCTTACGTCAGCCTCAGATAATGCTATTAGAGGTGACAATTTTGTGGAGAAAAAAGCTCAGAGCTTTTGTATACGAAAAAATTAGAAGAATGTCATTTTAAGGATTATTAGAGGAATTAATAGGTTGTAGTTATTTAATCGATCTAAAAGCATTAGCACTACACTTGATGAAAAGGGAACACAACAAACGCAACCCATTAAACTCACTCACTCGACTGATTGCTCTTTGTGAATCAAATTCTTTATTCAGGACCTTACAACGGAATCTTTCATTTTTTTATTTATTCTGTGAACCTTTTTTATCGCAATATAAGCCAGTCCGGAAATTATCTCTGCGGAAATGTCTAAGAAAGATGAGTATCAAATTACTCGTACCGCCTTTTAGTAGATAAGAATTTGGTGTTTGCTTTTATTTACATGAAGAAAACAGCAGGTCAGTTTTATTTTTCTGTTTTAAATATTAAGTACAATTTTATCTTGTAACCTAGCCAGTTTCTCTACTGCAATGGCGACAAAAAAGTTGAAATAATCTAAACTAACTTAATAAACAAAAATAATATTTTTTTTATACTATTAAGTAGGCAAAAAGGTATGCGATCTACCTGATGATAAGCGGTCACCGCAGCCCATGGACGCCCACAACCACGTATCACTTGCGCATTGCCAATATATGTTCATAATTTTTGAAATTTTAATTGAATTTCCTACCTGTCCATACATTTTAAATACATAACTCCAAATAAATACCGCCTAAACCGAAATAATAATCAATTGATCACTGTAGTTAAATTATAAGACTAAGCCAAAAAAAGAATTATCCACGCGAACGTGGTTAATTAAAGAGTGAGTGAGAGACTTACTTTGTGGGCGGAAACTATTTCCGTGGCTTATACTTACTCGCAATGCCTAATTACTTCCCGTTCGGCTGAAACGAGAACTTACATTGAATGTGCGTGAACTACACTTACAATAAAACACAACTTTCATTTTATGCAGATTTCGGTACGTCAACCATGACATTTTGTTGACGCAGACGCCAGTGACTGCGTTTATAATTAAGTATGGCAAACACTTACAGCGCCTTTGGCGGATAGTATAGTAGTAGTAGATAGTAGAAATTTCATAGTAAATCTTAACGCGCTCGCTAGCTTCTGCGTTAATAAAATCTCGTGGTAGAGATAAGGAACCATGCCCTTTTTTATACTGTGCAAACATGCATACGATCCAACTGATCCAACTGGTGGTAGCGATTATCGCAGATAACTCTATATGAGCTAACAGCCTGCCACTATTTCACTTTTTATTTTAATTTGCTCCCTTCAGAGTCTTCGCGAATAGCGACAACGCACTGGCAAGCGCAGCGTTGGACGTCCACTGACCAGAAGGTCCGACGACCTTGTGTCGGATAGGCCGATATAGTATGGAGATTTTTTTTTCAAATTTCGTAACACAATAGTTGTTAAAAGTTGCGTCTGATTACGTAGATCCCAAAAAGCCTATCAGTTTTTAATAAATCACTAATCTTCGCCCTCTACCGGCAATCAAATATTTCAGTTTTGACCAAATTTCATATTTTTTAGATTATTTATTTCTACGTGTTTTAATGCCATGTTTAATGGTTTTTCTTTATCTTACGTTTAAATATAAACATATTCAAAAGAAATAATAATAAATTTGAAGAAGTTTTGATAAAATAAAAAAATAAAAATTATAATTTTTTTCACTTTTCTACATTTTTTATGTATTTTTTATTAATGTTTATTTCATTGATTTCTTGCTTCAGTTTCACCGGGTTTTCTACGAGATTAATGTTAGTTTTTATCGTATTAAAGACTTAATTAGATGATTTTTTTGGCATGCCTTGTGACTGTTTGTTATTAAATTTTTTAAGGGATGTCAAAATTTTTATACAAAATTTTGCAAATATAATAGTTTACAATAGTTAGTCATAAAGCTTGTCTTTTAGAGTTGGAAATCCATAATAAAGTGACGAATCCTTAATCATAGAACCTTGCTAACAGCAAGTAAACTTGTACTTTAATTTTTAAGTCTGAGAATAAAGTGTGCAAAGGAAACCACCTTATTTATGTTTCCTGCCTATTTTTTGGATGGTGATTGCAATTCGGGTGAAGCAATTGCCTCGCAAAACTCAAAGATATATTTTTGATACTTACTTTTATTTTCGATAATATCAAATTATGGCGTATTTCCAGTTACTGTTAATTAGTCCACTTCATCGTTTAATTTTTATCATATGTAGCTAAGGTTTTATCAATCGAGCCAGAAAACTAATAAAAACCATCGTTTATCCCCTTTGACCAGTTTAAGACAGATTCTGGTTAAGGCATTCATCTAGTTTTGTAAAACTGTTACTGCAGCAGCTTATTAGTGTAAAACAAGATTGTTAATGCACGTTTTAGATATTTCATAAAGTCATACTATATAAATTTTCTGCATTCATTGAAGTGCGTCACAACCAACACACCCCATACATTAGGTCGCCGCGCGAAACTAATAAAAACCAATATTTTTACAAATATTTACATGTCATATGTAGTTGCAAAGTGGTCAAATAATAAAATATACATTTCAGTACTGGTAAAAAATAATGAAATTGACAAAAATATACGAATTCATCATACGAAAAATGAAACTGAATTATATAAAAATATTTTTTTTTCAGATCTTATATCGCAAGTAGAGGGCTAAAAGTATTAAAGATTATTTTTATTTTTTATTTTTCTTGTAATCTACGTCGCATTACGCAACTTCTTAGGGGTCTTTCAACATAAAATACAAACATTTTTGAAATCGGTCCACCCTATTGTGTAGATGTCGTAGAAAGACGTTGGATGCAGGCCGCTTTAGGTCGGTTGATCGGTGTTGTGGCTGAGATGATGATGTTAAAGATGACATGACACTGTTTCTGCAGCAAGTCGCGGAGTCATAGTCATCCAATCTATAATCTATGTATTGTATGTATATATTTTATATACTTGTTTTATGTATTTATGTATAATATGTAATCTTATGTATTATTACTTTTCTTTTGTATATATTTTATCTTTCTTGTGTGTTCGTGATTTAGTCTTTATCGCCAACTTTTCTTTCTCTGTTTGGTCCCATGGTTGACTGGTAGAGAATGCCACTTGGCATTAAGTCCACCATTTGTACAAATTCTTGTATTGTGCAATAAAGCTTAAATAAATAAATAAATAAAATAAACAACTACTTCGCCTGCTGCCAAATAAGGAACATTTTTTATTATTTTTGGTATTATCCTAAACCAACAATGACAACTTTTCAATCTTAATAACGTGACGCAAGTTCGGTTGAACAAACCGAAAGTTATTATAGGAATTATTGTGTATACTTTGAATACAGAAACGTTATTGCTTTATTAACCTTGTCCTCATTTCGTCAGCTTGCCTTGTGTTGTACTACATATTCTCAAGGACAAAACTACTTTTTATTTGCTTTATACAAAAATATTAACATTATACGAACGAAGTCATAGCATATAACCTACTCCATAAAATAGTCCTGAGGTTAAAATATGAAAATACTGTAGTTTATAATTACTATGTAGGACAGAGAGGATGTTTCATATGAGATTAGTTGATATGTAAACCTTCCAAATACAATAGATTATACCAATACGAATTAAATACCTAACGAGATTTAATGAGTCATAATGCCTACACAACGCGAATTCAAGCGTCACAAAGGAATAAATCCAATAGAAGGTTTTAAATCTTTAAAAATCTACTTAGTAATAAAAACTTGAACTCTAAACTTTTGACGCGTCGGGAATATTCTAAGAAATGAAAAGCTTGATAAAAGCTTTTAAAAACCCTTACTTTTTATGTTCAATCTACCTACTATTCAGAACATTTATTAATTAGCTTATCAGTTCATTAAATTAAACTATTTTAATACGGTTTATATAAGAAAATAAACCAATTTTTAAGACCTGTAAAATCCAATATCCCATTGCAAGATGCTGGAGTTTATAAAATTGACTGTGACTGTGGTTTATCATACATTGGGCAAACAAAGAGAAGCATTAATACTCGTATAAAAGAACATATTGCTGACATGAAAAATAGACGCTCAACCAAGTCTGCAGTCTGTGAACATGCTCTAGACAAACCCAACCACTATATGCGTTTTGATAATCCTCAAGTCCTTGCAAAGGAAAACAGATTCATTCCAAGGATGTTACGTGAAGCTATTGAAATTAAAAAACATCCTAATTTCAATAGAGAGGATGGATGGTAGGTACCACCAGCTTGGGACCCAGTCATTAACTTAATAAAATCGCAAACTCGGAAGCAGACTGCAAGACCCTTAGATACTGTGAGCCAATACTGCGTGAATCGGAATAGTTCCCAATAAAAATTTCAGGCGGTAGTTTTGTAATCTTATGACATCAAAGACAAATGTTAACTTAGTCTGCCTGCGACCATGAACGCTGTAAAGTGTTTGAAACGTCAGGTGTAAATAAATAAGTAATAAACGCGATAAAACCGTATTAAAATAGTTTAATTTAATGAATAACAATCGCGAAAACATAAGAAAACATTAGCTTATCAGTTGCTCTGATGAATTAAAAGTCGCCATTAGACTTCTTTGTAAAGGACAAAGGAATCAATTAACTTTTTATAAAAGCGAGCTAATGATAACTTAATGTCGATTTCAGCAGCTAGAAGATTTTTTCATCTTTATATAATACTAGCATTTTCCCGCGGCTCTGCCCGCGGCAAAAAGTAGCCTATGTTTGATTCCGGGTATATAACTATATCCAAAATAATTTTCATAAAAATCTATGAAAGCGTAACAGAGAGATAGACAGACAGACGGACAAACAGATAGACTTTCGCGTTTATATTATTAGTATGGAAATATAAATAGTATAGATAATCTTAGTAGATAGATTTATCAGTTACACTTTATAGTAGAATACAGCAATTATACTTAATAATTACAATTTTATATCAAAATTCCTATTATTTTGACATGAAATCAGATTGAATATTATTTATAACCACTATCAAATTATTTTTGACTTTAGTCTTCCTTTTCTTAGCTAATCGATGAACCATTTAAATCTCCTTAAGGGTTTAAAACTGGGCTACAGTAGGGCATTTGCTGGATCTTTATACATGTCTTCCAGAGATCAGGTCATAGGGCAAGCTTGGCATGTCAGAAGCCCAAAATATGATACAAATGAAAGTCACAAATAAATATGCGAACATTTACCCCCGTGTTAAGAATAATTTGTTAAGCACATGTTAGCTAAAATACATATGTTTCGGCCCTTTTTCTCCTATTCGATATTTAGTGTGAAAGAACGAGTCGCAACACATTTTAGCTAACATGGACTTAATAAATTATTCTTAAAACGAGAGTAAATATGTAAACATAAAAATATTTGGTTCTTAAATCCATTTAATAAGACATAAAATAAGTTTCAATTTTAAATTCTAATAATGCCCGTGACTGTACCTATAGCCATTCATTTTTCATTTTTATATAATTTTATTTCTAGGAATATTCATGTTCATTAATGACATTGAATAAATTTCCAACCGTCTAAAAGCATTTTCTCTGTAACAAAGCTAATCAAATCTTCACGTTTCAACTACTGTATTCAAATTAGAATAATTTTCAAAGGTTGTACGTGTAACGACCTGACGAAATATTTGTAAGTATTTTGCTTGAAATATACTGCACCTAATACGACCCAGCAAAGTGCTATAGAATTTAAAATATAAAGAAAGTTCCTATTTCCAGATATACGTCGAAGATCTTACAAAATTGATGTTATTTATCTCGATTTGCAATGCTATCTATATACGTGCTTCGGAAGTTTACACAGTGCAGTAATGGAATTTCAGATGATTATTCTCCATATTGTAAGAAAATTAACAGCCTATTCTGATTGATTTCGAATTTTGAACAAGATTTTGACATCGTTCACATAGTTAGTGGTTAATTTTATTAGAAAAGAAATCATTTGTTTACTGCAGAGACCTTTGTGTAAGCTTGCACATTGTCTACTACGCGTTTCGTAGAGGATGCTACGGTACATCGTAGAACCAGCTACGAAATTCGTTCATAGTGACATTGTAGAGGATGCTACAATATTTTCTTTTAGTTTGTTCTTCTTGTCGAGTCAAATGGCTATTGTCTGCACTAAATTAAATTTGCCCAATATTTTGCCCGATGAGTCGCCATATTAAAAATAGTATTCGCCATAGTAAACGAACTAATTCTTGCGCTATAGAAGGCTTATTCTATAGTGCAAGAGTTAATTCGTTTACTACAACACAAAAATCGGTTATAGTGAAGTAACAGTAGAAAAATCCATACTAATATTATAAATGCGAAAGTCAGTCTGTCTATTACACTTTCACGGGCAAACCGCTGAACGGATTTTGATGAAATTTGGTATGAATATAGTTGAAGACCCGGGGTCAAACATGGGCTACTTTTTGACGCAGGCGGAGCTGCGGGAAAATGCTAGTACTTTATATTTTAATCGCAGTAGGCAATTTTTACATTATAGACAATTAGCACATTAGATAACCTTCCAAATAAAATGAATCGTTTTCCATTCAAAAGTTAATAAGTCTAGATATGAGCTATATACTATCAGAGTTACGCCGGGGAATTCGCGGGAATAGAATGTAAATACAAAGTCAATTTACGACTCAATAAGCGTATCTACGAAATAGGTCAAAATGTTCATTGTCTTAAGTTTAGGTTAAACGTACCAATTATTTATTGTGACTGTGTTACCAACATTTAATTTTGTAGTACAGTCTACGATCCTGCCGAAAATGGTCTACATCCGATCATACGTCGAAGTATGATTATGAGCTGTAATAAAAAGTTCATACTACTTTTACAACTGACTGTACTTTAAAATTGACTACTTAAATACAACACTGATTTTATTTTAATCAAAAAATATTTAACTCAAATACGCGATTAATATATTTTTTATGACTGTGTTCATACTTTATTTGTTTTATTGTACTGTGTGCAAAGAAGTGTTAAATAAATATAATGGGAATATATTTATATTCACTATGTATAAACTTGTATTTACAAGTTTGAGTATTTCTGTTACGAGTACAATGATTGTAGATGAAAAATTGATATTTGTTACAGAACAAATTGAAAAATATCCGTGCGGATTAACTTTTATCCATTCCAATTTGTTCCATCTACATATGTACTACAAGTTTTGTACACTGTGACTAAATCAACATCGCCTTGCCCAAACCCCTACTTAAAATTTATAAAACATAAAGTACATAACTTTATGGAATGCTAGCTGTTTCTTGCAGCTCCGTTTGCCTCAAAAAGTAGCCTATATTTGACCCCGGGTCTTCAACTAGGTATTTTCATAACAAACTCCAACAAAATCCGTTCAGCGGTTTGGCCGTGAAATCGTATCAGACAGACTTTCGCACGTAAAATAAACACTAAGAAACTAAGAATAGATTCTTCCCTTACGAATCGAATTTACAATTTAATGGACTACAGAGACAGTATAAACCTAAGTAGAGATAATTCCTCTACATTATATACATACATACATATATGTAGGTATAAACATCTAATAATTCGATTGATGTGAGCCCAACAACGACACAGTCCTTCCATGCGGAAAATAGGCGGCTCATTCCTGATGTCGAGTGTGGTTGCGATCAAACGTTTCTTTATGATGTCTTTTAGGTAGTCATTTGAACATATTTTGTACAGCACATTATAATTAAGTACGTCATTTACCGAATTTCGAAGTCAGACAAAACGTATAGGGCCTTTAATGGTTTCAAAAATTGTATTTGATGTGTTTCTCACTTAGGTACTATGGTGGCGCAAAATTCGAAAGTTGATTTTATAGTATGTTCATTCGGTTTATTTTATATTTCTGGTAATAAATACGTTTATCTATGATACACCCTATTTCATTCACCTAAGTCCACCTTATATATATTAGTGATTGCAATAGATACCCACTTAATTTTTAATTATTTTGTAGATAGATATGGAGAATCTGATAAAAAGTATTTTTTTACAAACCAATACTATCCTACTGCTAGTCAGGTCTCCCCCATTTTTCTTCATTCATTTTGTTTTTTCTATCCATATTAAATGTCTTCAAGTTATCGACCTAACGCAGCCTCAGTCTACCTTAGGTTTCTCCATCCTTCGTCTAGACGCCATTGGTTACAATAATTGGAAAACATAAAATAATTTAATAATTTTCAGCATAAAAAATAAATATAGATCCGGGCAATACATCGAGTGAAATAAAAAATCATCGCCATAACACTGTGATCTAGAGAACAACAAATAAAAATCCCCGCTCGGGCAATAAATACTTGGTAGATAAATTGATATCGCTCGCCAACTAGAAACTATTTCAGTCTTGCTTTCTGCGGTTAGGACAGCTTTCAAATCAATAAATCGATTCCACGTTGTATGAGCTTTTGAGACGATGCGTTTAGTAAGCTCAAAATTATCTGTATAGGTACTTAGTTTATAGATAGTTTTGAGCATTTTAATTTTGTATATATTAAACTATAAACTCAATAAACATTTCATTAGATAAATTGATCAACGACATATATTTAAACTTTTTGCACAAATTAAAATAAAATGTACAAAAAGTGGAGTCAATGCCATATGGAATTATCTACCAGTCGACTATAACAGAAAATACTATATTAATAAAGGAGTAAAATACAAATAAAATTGATTTCGATACACATGGACGTATTTTATTTATTATATTTTCCAAAATCTATCCGATAACTAGTACTAGTGGAATACCTATTTTGAATGTTCTTCTTGCTCTTACACAAGGGAACAAATAAACAGCGACCTTGATATCTTTGAAATTGAACGATTTCGTGTACCTTCAATGTCCAATAAATGAGTATGTCTATCAATTTTAATAAAGTAATTTCATAAATAACGTAGCACACGCAAATCGCAATAGTCTTACAACCCTTGAATGTAATTGATAAATTAATGGAATTGAGGCTACACTGAACACACTAATTGATTCACGAATGTATATAAATGTAATTTTAATGAACCACCCAAAAATAATGATTCCATAACACGCATAATTCCAAGGTAAAAATAAAGTGTTTTGTTTTTTCACCTTCCTAAAACAAAGTACATAAAGTGAACGAAATATTTCAAACAAGTCGTGCACAATTTTTGTCATCTCTGTATTTTGTGAAATTAGGTTAAATTATGAGACACAATCAGATCGTAATAAATTATTAATGTGTAGTTAACATAGTTCAGACAGTGTATAATAAAGTAAGATAAACCTTTCATCGTTGCGCATAAACTGCGATATAAATACCGCATTTTATTACATCACTAACTTAGTAACAATGAGATTGAAAGTTTCCCTTCCCTCGGGGACTGCTGAGAATTCGCAGTCTAGGGTAACTAGCTGCTAATGAGCCAGCAAAACGTTACTGCGCTTTCGTCGACGTAAAGAAGACAAAACCTCATTAGGAAGGCCCACTAATGTGACAAAGCGCTAATTAAAAAACTCCCAGTCACGAAACGTTGCGTGACTGTTCACCTTATCGATGTTTCCTACATACAGGGATTAAAAGTACCTTCGACGTATTTTAAGGGTGTCAAATAAAGTCACTTTTCAATAGAAGTAATACTGTTTTATTATGCATGAATCTGACAGAGTTTGAGGGTCGATTGATCATGTAGCCCACAGATGATGATGAAGCATGAATAAAATCGAGAAAATCGAAAATCGTACCCCCTCTTACTGTATCACAGGCTACTGTAGTAATTTTTTCCAACACTGGGTACATACCTATTTCTTTATGATTTAGAGAATTAATTCAATTTTAGGCACTCCTTGCATTAAATTAGGTTTTAACTCGTGTGTGTATATTGCTACATGTAAATATTTATAAGCAAAAACTGGTAAACAAGTATATGGTTTGCCGGATGATATCGGTTACCGCAGCCTATGGAGGCCTGCAATCACGCGCGCGTTGCCAATCCTGAAGACATTTTTTCACTGAAGATTTTTTCTTCTTTTTTCGGTTCCCTCTATGAAGGTCGGCAATCATCAAGAGGATCTGTACTTTCAAGACAGCCATTCGGAAAAGAGAGTTTTTTTTTATAAAGTAGAAATGAATGCTTGAAATGGCTTGGTTGTAAAACAGATTTTTCCAATTTTTAAAACAGCTAAGGAAAATATTTTTATACGGGGCGATATCTTATCACCATTAAAGGCGTATTTGTGATTCTTGGATCTTCAGGTTTTTGTCAAATAAAAACAGCTTTACAAAAAAATCTATCATCTAATTTGATTTTCGATATTTCTCTACCTACTTATAAATACAGTAAATATATGAAAGTTATCTTCATTCTATAAGATACTAGCTTAATGATAAGTCAATATAAATTTATTAAGGCATTTTCGTAACCTATCAAAGACACGATTCTTGAAACATCCTTCATTGTAAAATTTAATTACAGGTGGCCTAATTTGTTTAAAGGTATCCAACCAAAGAGATTCGATAGTTAAAACTATAAACTAATACTCGATCGGAAAGTGTCTCATTAAAAATTATCTAAGTGTCAAAAGTGATGGTTTCTGTTCGAGTTTTACCCATTATAACACTTAATCCTATTAGGGTTATTCCAGACGCACGCGATCCATTCGACATTAAGTTATTAGTACCAAGAGACCAGCCGCATACTTCGTGTTATCATAAAACTTTTGCCATTAATATGGACAATAGACTTCGAAATTATTTTTCGTGTTATATTGCTTATCCTGCCTGTTAGATACATTAAATCTTTATATCCTATATTATGAATTATTTAATTAGTGTGTAAATTCGAACGTTTTTTTAACTGGCGCTATTAATTCCTTAAAAAAAATACTTAAAAGTATTCGAGCAACCTTAGAATGTTTGCTATTGCAAAGATTATTTAAACTATAAATTTTGGAAATAATTATGTAGATGCTTTACTGCTAATGTAAATTTTCTATTGCTAATGAAAACATTTTCATAAACAAGAGCGTAAACCGCTTAGTAAATATATAAGTCAGATTTATTAAAATTATATGAAAAGGACTTAAGTACAACTTGAAAAGATAATAATCTCATGTACGAGTAACATAACACTGGTTATGATCTGGCGTTTCGTACAGTTCATTATAAATCTTTATTTTGCAAAGTTAGTATGTGCTGGAAAGTAAGAAGACACGTTTTATGAGCTACTTAATAAACTGGGTTGTTTTCTGTCCTCTGACATTTCCCGTCAAGTTTTATTACAAATGTATTTCGCTTACCTAGTGTTTGTTTAATGAATGATGTAGTTAAAAAACAATCTGTAGTTTTACTTGTATTGCCCGGCATTCGTAATTAGAAATGCCCGATTTGACAATATAAAAAACTCCAGACAACTTTTAATTTCACATATATAGGCATTATATTTACAATGATTATTATGTCAAGCTATTTAATTAACTACAATTGCATATAATGAAATATGTAATCAATAAACAATATAACGGGTGGTAGAGAATGCTTTTGGCATTAAAAGTCCGCCAATTGTTAAAAGTATTTGTACTTGTGGATCAATAATGTTTTAAGAAATAAATTTAAACTAATAAATATTTTCTATGCATTCGTAACATTACAATATATAAGTTATAAGTAACAGTTGTAATAGTTTATTACATTAGGTACATATATTCAATATTCTAATTTACGTTATGTTACCTTTTAGGTATATATACTTATAAAGTGACTATGAGATGTTTAGACTTGTTTGTTTACTTAAAATAGTGATTTAATAATAGAAGTCAAAATGTCTTTCACACGAATTTTAGTAATTGGGTAAGTATTATTAAATTTTAAATTCGGGAAGCGTCTCGTCGCCCCCAAAATAACCCTTAAATTTTGATTCAATTATATTGTCCCCTTCCACGTTACCTTCTTCTCTAAGATAGGATTATAAGCTAACAAGACTGAGGTTAGATAGACAATTTCGATAAATATATTGTTGGAAATATTAAATTGGAAGAGATTTGCTGAAGCGTTGTTCGTTTTTCGGTTCAGTGAATCGATTAAGCATTAACTATCAAAGCATTAACTATTAAAATGTCAAACAAAAGCATTAACTATCATTATTACATTTGTTCGCTTTACACTTTTCATAGTTTTATTTAAAATTGGTTTAGTTTTTCAATTACTCTTGTAAAATGTAAAAAATCATATTACATTATTTACATGTTTCTTTCACTCCGATATGTTTTACCTATTAAGTATAAGCGAAAATGTTGACGAAACCCCACTTTCACAGTATTAATAGAAAACCCATAACATATCATCCTTTGATGATTATAATGAAAAACCCTTACTAACTCCTTACTTACCAGCGAGTGGCCTCAACATTATATTTATTTCCATGTTCAATATGATGAAAGTTTCCTTTTTGCCGTGTGCGCTGTGAGCCTATTGACTTTGAAGCATGGAAGTAATAACTACCTTTTAAGTATTTCTAACTCCATCGTAGAATGTCAAATGATGGTAGTTTTTCCTTTTTTTACTAGCAGCATTCATTTGCTTACAGGTGTATCACGAAGGCGCTGTATATTTATTAAAAAATTACAGGATCACGGAAATGTAGTGCCAACACGTGATGTCATTACAAATCGTGTAAAGTGTAAACATTTTTAAGTGCCCCCACTTTGAATCAACGGAGATAATCTGAGCGGGTATTTGTCACTGAATATTTTTTTCTACATCACTGAAATTTAACTTCAGTATTTTAGCCGCCCACGTTTAATGAGACATCAAAAACCTTTGTGAAAAGTGATATTAGTTGTAATCCCCACCAACCTTTTCACAAAATTTTAAAAACAAACAAACTTTTAAGTTCTTCAATTTAAACTAGTAATGTGCGTGCTTCTGAATTTGGTATAGAAATACTTATTATTTGTTAATTTCCCTTTAAAAATAGAAAGTTTAGAAAACTTCTATCTCATATTCTTTTTAATATCCTATTTTAATTTAAGTGACATTCAGGAATCTGTTTGTTACACAAGTATTTTACTTTCGCGTTTTTAATATTAGGAAAGAAGGGATGATATTTTTGTAAAACCTCTTACGCGGAAAAAGAGGATTGAATTTACCCTTGCGTACAATGATTCAATGTAAATTATTTTGTTTTATGTTTAAGAAAAAACATATGTACTGAATTAACTTATTTTCAGAGTTAACCCTTTACCATTTTACTGTAGAGTTCCAGTTAAAATAACAAACAAAGGTGCGTAAAGCGGTACGTTAAAGGCCGACAAAGAAGAGGGTATTTTCCTTACAGACAGAGGCCACATAATACATTTTCAGTTATACACCATATTACGCATAAAATATAAATGTATGGAAATGAATCCGGAATGGGCTAACTTGGCTATAACGAGGGCTTTAATGAAATTATATTTCCCTCGTTATTCTTGTGAAATAGATATTAGTAGAAGTATCAACCCCAAACATCATACGACTACACAACAACACAAAGTGGTTTATCGCGTTTAATGGTTTATTCACATTTTTGAGTAATTGTGTCGTTCTTACGTTTTTAATCAGAGTAGTTTCATATTAATCTTCTAAGTATAACCTTTTCAGCTTACTCTGCAAAACCTCCTAGATATTGTGGCACTATACACTGTAAAGACTGCATTACCTAGACTGCCTAGCGATTACAGCCGGTATGGAAGCACAGATTATAGACATAAAAGCTACTATTGGCGGCCAATCCAAAGCAGGCCAAACTTGCTGTTACTTGAAACAAGATTCAAGTCTTTTAAATACAAAAAATGCATCTGAAAAATTATTATATCTTGAGGGAGAGAGAAAGAGAGAGAGACTTACGGCGCCAAAAGCAGAAACTCAAACAAATCTGCGTAAACGCTAATGTAATAAACATCAAAAGCAAATTTTTACAACAGTTTAAATAAACGTTCACTAAGTGAATTCTCCTACATCATAAAACAGCTGAAACGCCACACAGCACATTACGGGTTATTACCGAACATGGCATGAAACGCTATCGGAACTTTGTTGACCTTCGCGACCAACACGCCTTTGCACAAATGACTTTCGTTTTCGCCTTATTATACCGACTTTATTTTCAACGTGGGCCAATGGCTGTTACTAATGTAAAAGTTTATTTTACCTTGAATGCGATATTTTTGAAGGCCGCGGTGTTTGTTTGCATAATTTGTTCTAGAAATTCACTCTTTTGTACTAAAAGTGAGTATGTTAGTAGAGTTACTACTACTGAATACTCATCATACATCACGTGTATGATTAGTATTTACTAGCCACATGTATTTCTCGAGTGCCTAGTAAATTCAAATAATTCTTCGTAATGCGACAGAATATACAACAAACAAATAATCAGAAGATATATAAATAATAAGCACTGACGGTAATACTTTTCATGCTTTCGATAAAGTGCTGAAAAAAATGTTTTTATTAACCTGCATCGCCCAAATTAATATTTTTACTAATCATACTATTTTGTTCATTGCCATTGTTTTACTCTTCAACTTGTTAAACAAGTTTCATAGAATACATTTCGGTTTTGAATATCTCCTTTTTTATTTCACTAAGTCTTTTATTTTAAGAGATAGAATTTACATGGAAATTAAATCTGACGCTGAGGAATATTTCAAAAGTAAGCTCTAAAAGAAATGGAAGACCAGAGGGTTCAACGAAACGAAATGTCTCAACAATTTCAATTTTACTCAGATTTCTTTTTTTTTGGAAAAATCTTGTTGTACCAAATTATATTTTACCTAATTAAATGTTAATCAGGAAATTTTTAACACTGTAAGAAAGTGCCTATAACTTAGGTAATATTGATTGTAAATGATTCAACACAAAATCACTAGAATTGGGAAAGTAGTAGTAGTAATTAAGTACTAATTACTGAAGACACTTTTTTTAAAATCACAGTACCTATAGTATCTACACACAATTTTTAGGGTTTCGCACCCAGAGGACGTCTGTTACAGATCGCGCAAAATAACTTGGCGGCTCGGAAGTTAGCTGTCAGCGTCGCGCATTCACGTTTTCATACAAGTTGTCTACTGCGTTCTGCGCGAAGTTCAGATCCGCCAAGTTATTTTGCGCGTACTGTACTAGGCTTTATCTCATGAACCGTGATAGTTAGACAGTTAAAATTTTCACAGATGATGTATTATATTTCTGTTGCAACTATATAATATACAACTATACTATATAACAAATACTAAAAATCTGAATAAAATAAATATTTAAGGGGGCTCCTATACAACAAAGGCAATTTTATTTTGCGGTTTTTATTGATAATGGTATGAAACCCTTCGTGCGAGTCCGACTTGCACTTGACTGGTTATGAATTATCTATGTGTTTGGACATAAATATATTTAATCAAACAGATGACTTGCTTACGTGCTCGAATAGAGAACAATTTGTTACAAATTGTCGGCGTGTGTTCTGCATCTGAATATGCTATGACGACAAATGAGATGATCGCGAGAGAAATATCAAGGAGTCAGTGACTACGTTACGACTAGCGTTATGCATGCAATTTCTTGGCACTGGGACTGGATTCTGGGTATGTAAAAAGGTGTTTTGAATATAAAACTTTGTAAATCTAATCATTTGGTATATTTTTATTATCAAACCAACTCTTTTAAAAAGGAAACTCTATCAAATAAATTACCAGTATAAAGATATCATACGCACTAAAGTTATATATGATTTTTGACAGAGGTTTTCAAAAACTCTGTCACCCTGACGTTGTAATCTGAATAATTTCATAAATGTCGAGGCTGTAGAGGCTGATTTTCAAGCTGCTTAAGAACATTTATTTATTTAACCTTTGTTGTACTAATTACAAATGGAAAGCACAATAGGCGGACTTAATGCTAAAAGCATTATTTAACAGTCAACCTTTGACATTCTGCCTAAGAAGGCCCAGCAACTGCCAAACAACCAGGACGCACAACACCATTTATTTACTCTTATTTAAAGTTGGAATCCTTTACGCCATTATTTCCATAATCTTAAAATATCGAATAACTTCAGCGACTTTTTAAAACCTTATTTGAATAACTTGCATTGAGTGATTCAGAGTTCAGAGCTCTACAGCGTACCATCACAAAATATCTTTTGTGTTTGTTTGACTTGAAATTTTAGTAGAGTACCCACTAGTTTGCGTTTAAGTCGCCTAATTCCCGTTTCGAGAACTTCAAAATGTTCGATTATCGAAATCAAAATTAGATCGAATGTAAATCATTAAATTTCCAGTCTTTGAAAATGTATTTCTGCTTCTATTTCTGGCTGGAATTTTAAAATTATGTAATGGTCGAAAACGTTTTTTTTGAACTATTATTGTTTAAAAATAATTTACAGCAAACACCTGAAAGCACAAAATACGTAAAATGTACACCGAGATTTAAAAATGGACGACATTAACATAACTAGGCCCATTGTTATGTTAAGTAGAGGGCGTACGAAATTATCAATTTGTCGCAATCCGCTCTGAATCATTTTTAACTTATATATCGAGAGAAATAAGACAAAATTTATCCAAAATTTGGATATTATATTTTTAAGATTACCTGCTCGTTGAGTATATGAAGTAGGTCAGGTTAAGTCATAAAATGTAAATTCAAAACTGACAATGTTTTGTGATGTAAATGAAAGCTACAGATCTTTTTATTTAACATTTCGCAAAAACAAACTTTTTATAGGCTTTATTCTGTCTTGTTATTTGTCTGGATATTTCGCTTATAAATTAAAATACGGAATATACTGAATATATTTTATCCCAATGAGGCATAGTCTACTTGCACTTAGCCACTTGCAAACTCTTGAACGCATTCGGTAAATGACATGATCGTCTAAACCATGATTGATCATATTTTGTCTTTGGTCAATATAAATTGTAGTTATTAAAAACAAAACAACTTAAACACTATATAGGCTTAACTTTTAACGCTGTATGCAAAGGCGTGATACGTTTCAAAATTTAAATTTCCTTTTTGCCTTTTGTGCTACGTAACTATAAATATTCAGGTGTCTCCGACGTTTTCAGCGCCTTTGGCATAGAATACAATATTGCTCCACTTTGCTACTGTGACAGCAATAATAAAACACTCACCCTTTTCCTGTTGACAGTATGTAATATACCAACTTACGAGGTATATGAAAAGTATTGACCAATATATGCTATGTGCACGTACGTATTCCTTAGCGTCGAAGAAATGGAAAGGACGAATTGAATTAAAAATGAGGATTTTGGCAAATCTGCTCTTTGACAGTTTCGAGTCTATATATTACATAAATACTTTCATATATCACCATATCTAGTTCCGTCGACAAACTGATGGCTAAATAACTTGCAACAATGGCCATCAATCAGGGTGACGATTAATGGCGCGATACCAACACAATACATTCATTGACTCTGATCAAGTACGTCACCATTGATGAAACGTTGCCCATACATAGGTGAAGTGTTTGTTATCCTATTTAAAATCAATTCTTTATTTTCTACTCTGTGAAATTTTAGTCATTTTGGACCCATCGTCCAGTGACTCCATACATGCAACTGTACAACTTTCCCCAAGATACATGGGTCGAAATATGGAGTAAATTTTTGGACCTCCCATACAAAATGTCTCATCACGTGACCTAACTTACTATGGAAAGTCCAAATTTGTTTTTCATGTTTCGAGCTATGTTCCTTGGGGAAATTTGTTCGGTTGCATGAATGGAGTCACTGGACGATGGGTGCAAAACGACTAAAATTTCACGGAGTAGGAAATAAAGAATTCACCGTGTATCATCATCATCATCATCAAGGCGCTACAGTCCTGTATGGGCCTGGGCCTGGTCAAGTAAATTTCGCCAGACTGTCCAATTTTTAGCTTTCTGTTTCCAGCTTCTGACACCATATCGGTACTCGGAACTTTTTCCACTCTATCTATCCATATCAATCTGGGTCTGTCTGCCTCTAGTTTTTCTTTAGTACCTAGTCAATATATTTTATTTATATTCATATACATATTAGCGGTGCTAGCCCATCATGTTTATCATCTACACGGCGGGCTATAAACTAAGTATTTCCCAACAAAACAATTTTCAAATTTAAATGATTTTTTCAAATGCGAGCATTATTTCTAAGATACATGACCTAAATGAGATCAAACAAAAATACTCAGATTAGTACTAGTGCTTTTGTTGATCAATCTCGTACTTGTAAAGGATCTAATAGCAATTTGTTTTACAAGTATCTTAGTTTTATTAGATAGAGCTAGAAGCCATAATCTAACCTTTTTTATAAAGAAATATTAATTTCAAACATTAAATTAAAATAACGATATTGTAATAAATGTATAACACCATTAAATGTCATTTCATTCGATCTAGCTATTTTTTATATTAGTCAAGAAACTTTCATACAACGCGCTTATCTTAGTCATTAATTTTCATAGCTCTACCAGCCCTAACGTCGCATGACTACTTCGGCCCAGTGTTCCTCGGTAGATCATGCTATATTTATGTTTACATCACCGTTTCTGTGACACCATCGACCCAGTCGCATGTAGTGTTTAGAACGCGGTGGTTTTCAAAGCGGTTTTGAGACAAGAAGAGCAAGCAAGCCTTATTCAAAACACGTTTCAACAAAACTAAAATTAATAGTGGTCGCTAATGGAACTATGTCAGAGGCTGAAAAGCAGTTCCGAAGAACTCTGACGCCATAGTGTAGAGGACCAATTGGCTATTTAACCCAATCAATATGAATGAATAAAAAAAATAACAATTAAGTAATATTATTAATAATTTTTATAGAAAGTATTCGTATCTTCGTATCGTATCATAAAAATCTGGTCAGTTGTTGATAAAAATAGAAACTTGTAGCTGAACGGTAACTTCGATTCGCTTCCACACAAATCCAGATTGCGGCTTAGAGCGTCCGTGGTGTGAAATAACGTCACACGCGACTGACGTCATCCACGGCTAATACACATTTCTATTATTACAAACCCGCACGAGTTTGAGTAAGGTACACATCACAATAAACGAGTACGTGTAGAGATACCTACCTGTATAAGGTTTTCATTCGACGCCTAAAATAAATTATACTATATGATATTTTGCAAATATATCATTGCGATTTAAAAAAACGCTAGCTTCTACCTTTAACTTTAGCTTCTACCAGTTGCGACATGGGTACATGGGTACGGAGTTAATCTAAATAGTTGTCTAATTTGTATCAAAAACATATCCAATTACATTCAGCTTCGCTATAAGGCGCTTTAGAGGCGTATTTTTTTATAGTTTAAACGCATGTTATGCAACTTCGGGCGTGGTCTGCTCATGGATGTATCTATATTTAGGCCTTTTTTTAACGTGTGGAAAATGCCATCGCCTACCCCCCAGCCATGAACGGGAAGCTAGGTGGTTATGTGGGACTTGGACTTACTAAAAACCACACGGTGAAAAAAGGCCTACCGCGTATTGCCGGGATTTTGTGCTTCTTAACGCTCCACAGTCCCAGCGACCTATATATAGACCTATGAGTGCTTTGAACACATTGCTTCCCCAGAAAAATATTACTACTATTCTTTTACTACGTGATATTTACAGGTAGTCCAAAATATCTGGTAGGTCAAAATTAAATAAAGTTAAAGCTGTTAAAAAAAAGTACAAAGTTAAGTGCATGAATAATGAAAATCTATCCAATGCAATAGATCCTAGCATTATTTAAAAAGTATCGATTGTGATGTTATTTTTACATAATTATAGATAACAACGAAAAATTACATGTTCTTGCTATGAATAAGTATAATACTGAGTTCAATATTATTTTTGGAATATTTTCACATTTACCAGTCACATATGTATTTCGGCGAAGAGTTATGAGTCGGTGTAGACAACCATGACATTATGACACCAGATATATTACACTGCCTCGTACAATTTGTTATCTTCACATAATCTCATCGTTTCAAAGTAGTATATAAAATTGAATTACAAATATGCATATTTGAATTCTAACATTAGATTACCTTCTTTGCTGCAACTAAGACTTACAAGTCTTATTTGTTCTCATGTCTTTTTTGTTTGAGATTGAAGAAACAAGTACCAAGGTACCAAGTTTTTCTCATGACGTGCGATTGTCACGAAAACCTAGGTCCCATTAGACTATATAATTTCTCAAGAATCAACATTATTATATCATAATTATTCAAACCTCTTCGTTTTGACCTCATACTTATAGTGAGTTTCATTACTTGTTACTATGGTTCCAATGTTCTCCTTTCTGTCAGCAGAAGTAAGGATCGAAAAGTATTTATGCAAGCCTGAGGCTTTCTGTAGGATATTGCGGCCAATTGTGCTCGGTCGTTTTTCTTATTTATAATAATGCTGGCTAAGTCGAAAAGTTAAAGAAACGCAGAGGGCTCTGAATAAATAATGGAGCGCGCCAAAACTTTTACAGATATTGGGTTTGTTTCTCAACAGACAGATATTAACGAGAGCAGCTGGGGCTTGATATACGAAGTTATATTTAGTTAGACACATCGGGCGACCACAGCACTGCGAGAATGGTGGAATGCACCATTCGACCGCAACAGTCGGGCGCTACCTGAAACACATGTCTAAGTGAAGGCAATGTGAACAGAGGTAATGATTATTCTGGATTCTATAATAAATTTTCGGTTGACCAAGCTGATCTAGCTAATGACAGGCAAAGTGTCAACCGATACCAGATATATGATCCTCAATTCGGTTTCTAGCAAAATTTGACATCAGCTATTCCTAGTGCTTCAAATTCATATTATCTTTCAAAATTATAAGCTTGTATATACCTAGGTAACTTGAAATCAATTTTTACCGCAACGATCATAGGTTCTGCCCGCTACGTTCACCGTTCAGTGCCAGTCTGCAGCAGCGGATCTGAAATACATTTTAAGCATCTAATCATTCCTGATACGATTTCTTAGAGAAACACTAAACACAGCCTTTGTTTAGCAAGTATTGTTTAAAACAGTAGATAGACGAACCCTCATTACTAATGAATGAAGGCAACTTAACACGTCGATTCACTATTGTCTAATCCCGATGCTACTATTGGTTCATTCTAAAAGGGAATGGAGTAAATTTAACGTGGACGTTAAATCGACTCGACCTTATTCCTAAAGGATTGCTACCAGGGAAATAGAATTGACTTTGCTTTTCCGCTAACAATGGGTTAAACTGTAAAAGTGTCTTGAAAGAATAATTGCATGTTCAACGTTTAGAAGAAAGTTCAAAATTTAAGTGCTTTAGCCTAGTGATATGTTAGTCTTTTTCGTCCAAGCGTGTTCACCAGTAGCATCCATAGCTTGCTTTTCGAATTCCAGAGTACGCTATAACCATGGTTATAGATTTTGCCTTATTACAAAGGAGCTGCTGTCTTTCTACCTGACCATTAGGCTTATATTGTGCTTTATAACTATCTCCAGATGGTAGTCGGATTCCGAAGTTACCAATTTGCACTTCCTGTTTATCTAAGACGTAAATATTATCCTAATTAAATAAAGATTTATTTTAGCTTTTCGTCAGAGTTGCTTTACTTTGAAAGACTGCGTAAATGTCTCATTTGAAGAGTAGGCCCACGATTTGTCATAGTCCATTTCAATTAATTCCCCGAGAGTAGCGAAGTTCTTCAAATATTATTCTCAGAACCCTCTTAGAAACATCCTCCTTTTCGTCGTTAAAGACCAGCAAAAAGGACGCTGTAATGACATTCGAATTTCAAAGATAATTTTGTACTAGCTCCTACCCAAAAGTTTTATGCAAGACGTTCCTTTGTCAATAGTTTTCTGAGAATCTTTGCGAATCATGTAAATAAATAAATTGATTGATAGAAGTCTAAGTTAGAAGTTTTGATTTTGTACTTCGCTGACATGTAATATGAATTTGAAATAGAAGATTTGTGTTTGAAATATGAAGAAAATCGTGGAAATAACATGGAAATAAACAATTATTTGTTTATAACACAGAATTTATACAAAATCTTTATGATTTTTTAAACTATAAATATTAAACACCTATCGATATTAATCACAAATACGTTTGATCAATATTTACTTACCTATTGAAAACTAGCCGTCCATATAGGTTCAAAATGTACAACCCTCTTCTTCCCGTAGGTGTCGTAGGATAACTAAGGAAATAACCAAATTCTCAATTGACTCGTACCTATTATCGTTTGGTGGCGGATTTCAACCAACAATTGAATTCTTGAGGAGGGTTGACGTCAGTTTGGCGGATAGATAAGCAAATAATGTCGAATCGTATTAAATTTTTTCGTATTGTTGTTAATAAAAAATAAATATAAAAACTAAATTAAACTATTTTAATACGGTTTTATCGCGTAAAGTGTTTGAAACGTCAGGTGTAAATAAATAAGTAATAAACGCTATAAAACCGTATTAAAATAGTTTAATTTAATGAATAACAATCGCGAAAACATAAGAAATCATTAAATATAAAAACTCTTTATTGCACCAAGGACTAAAAAAGTAAAGTGTTAAATATTAAGATACCCTTCAGAATTATGATAAGAAAATTACTTCCTATATCGTAATTTATTTCATAGAATAAACCTGTTATTTCAATTTAAATAAAAAACTAAATAAAAAAAATTGCTGATTTGACTCGGAAAAGGGAGGAATGAAACTTCCCATAATCGACACCTCAGATCAGCCATGATACTATGGATCTTATCTCCTAAAACCACTTAGTATAACATGAACAACTCTGAAGCAAATTACATCCGATTAGTACATAGATTTAACAGTGTAGCAGAAACTTATTAAATCCTTCACGAGATTAGAACTTAGGCAGATACATAAACTAACTGTTTAATTAGTTGGCCAGGGCTAGCATTTATGAAAATTACACACACAGGCTCTGCATTCATAATGTTTCTGTTTGCAAATGAGTTTGGCTCTTTGGATTTTAATTATTTTCAAAGTAGGAAACAATTTCAGAAATAATAGACCGCTGGACTTGCGACGTTCAAAAGTAAGGAGTATCAGAAAAGAAGGAATAAAAGAACTTTACGAGTATTTCTCATTGACTACATAATGTGAAATGCCAAATAGGCTTATTTAGTTATTCACATTAACAATAAATGACTGCAGTCACCTCATTTTATACTACTTTATGCCAATAATACAACAACCCTTATGTGGCCAAAGTTCTGATCGTAAATATTTCAAATAAAATGTGTTGATCGTCCATATACCATCCGACATGAGCATCTGAAACTTATAATGTATTCATGCATTTATAATGTAATTTTGATCTCATATTGCGATATTTTTGAGGATCTTTCAAATGCAAATGCAGTAAACAGGGTAAAACATTTACAATTGTCCATGTTCCTGCACGGTCGAAGATATTGGAGCTGCCAACCACAGAGCGGTCAGCGTTGCCACGTATTGGTCTAGCCATATTATGACATCGTAGTTATTTCGACTCGAGAAGAAGTTGTAAATATATATTTTTTTCTAAAACTAATAATTTATATAGCTACATGTATGAATTTATAAGATTAAAAGTACAAAACATAATCTTTTCTAAATATTTACTGTTTTTTGAAGAGAGCCAATTTCAACCAATAGAATCCTTTCTAATTAAAACCCTGAAAAATATTGCCACCTAAAATCCGAACCAACATTCAACTTTCCCACACTAATTAATATTACCAACAATAGGTACCTACTGATTAATCAAATTGTTTTGTTTGTTATAGGTAACACCTACTTACTAATTGGATACATCAGAATCATGATCCGGTACGTGCTGAATAATTTAAAAGCTATACAAATAGCAATACTGGCTTGGCTATTAGCTGTTTTCAAGCTTGTTTATTGACTTAATTTAAATAATTTTAATGTTAATACTTTCTAGTATGCTACAAAGCAGGCTTTATCCTTATCTTAGTAGATTCGATAAGGTAAAATGTTTAAGTAATACCGACTTCACTAAAGTATTACTTATCTACTGCGTTGACACAGCGACCCAAAGAAGATCTTGGCTTTCGACACTAGAAATATCCCTGTTCCAACTGTTCCCTGGTCAGCTCAATTTCCTGCCAGTCGGCTCCTTGGAGCAAAATTACACAGATTCAGTTAGCAAAGAAAGTACGAGATTTGTGACTTATGAGATACTAAATTAACGATACAATATTTTCTAACAAACACATATAGGTATAGACAAACATCCAAGACCGATCACCTAAAATATTGTACAAAAAAATTAAGAATAACTATTTGACATTTACCAATGCAGACATAGTATTTTGAGCGCGAGGATTAATAGAATATCCGAGACTTAACTTGGAAAGTTTAGGAAAAGCAATTTAAAGTGCAACTATTCAGTATTCCGGCGCGAGGTTTTATTCGGGTTTGCTCCTCATGGCTCTGGCGGGTAAAGAGTGTACTTCCTTAATCCGCCTGTCGAGAACAAAGCAGGCTAAATGGATAATCGATAAACCCCTCAAGAATTCTTCTTTTAAATAAGTGAAGTGACCGAAACAGAATAATGCATTTACGGCTTGGAAGTTGAAAATACAATTGAATCTATCGTATTGAATGTATTTCTGCCACAAATAATTAAGATCTTATTTCTTAGATACCTTATTTCTTACGAATATATATGAAGTTCGGTACAACTATGCAATTCTGATAGCATTTTATTGCATTCAATATATAAATGCCGAATTGGTAACATTGTTTAAAAGACAAAACAAAATTGTTTGCTTGTCTCTGTTTTCAGTAAGGCCTTTATCCATACGTATGAGATTTATTGCAGTATGTTGGGTACTAACAAATTTCTATGTTTGTTTATTACGCTATTATCTTTAGATAATCCTACTCGTCAACATTTGTCCCTTGAATATTATCATGCAATTCCGAGGCAACCTCTATAAATCATTGTAAGGACTTCGCGTTTAAGCTAGGCCGCATGTGTTTACTAAATTGCTTACTATAAATAAGTAAATGACCAGACGGTAATATATTACCTTTATTTGGCGTATGAAACTGGATTTTAGCATGAAAAATGAAATAAGTAAAACTGCTTTACACTATTTTTCGTGGAAAATATTAAATTTCGTGTTATTAATAAAAAGATGATATTTAAATATCTTCTAAAAACAGAAAATAAAATGCAATCGAAATTATACTTACATTTGTTATTTTAATAATAAGTTCCTAAACAGGTTACCCATTTAAACCAATTCATTAATGTTCCAAACATACTGTTAAGCCTTTATAAACATTGTTGTTTAAAGAATTTAAATATTATTACTTTGAAAGCGGGTTAGTTAATACTTCGCTACAATGTGTTAAAAAGTTAAACGTAACAGACTATTTACGGGAAAAGTTTACTGCTTTCCAGGGAAATGGTTTGCTAATAAAGTAGTTAAAATTTTACATTTACTATATTTTTAAAAGGATCGTTTTACTACATGTACTTAGCTTGTTATTATGTCTTTTTCTTATATAATGTAGAAATAAAATTGTTTCTTATTGCTTAAGCTAAAACAGCTTATATAACAATTTATCATGTTTGTTAATGATTTATGTGTTAATATCAAAAAGTATTCTGCTGATTTCCATCTTCTCGATAGGTGGTCTATCTTTCTGCAAACAACAATCAGCCACATTTTGTAACATTTTAGTAATTTTACGTTTAAAATTTTACCGCAGCCTTTTGACTTCTTTATTTTATGCTTTGTATCTATTATATCGGTAGGTACAAACCGAGGTGATACCTAATACTGTGTTACTAGAAGGGTCGTCATATCAGTCCTTCACAGATACTATAAAAGTCACTGTAACAATAAAACCTTGGAGCTCATGAAAGAAATACATAAATAAAGAATAAAAAAGCAATGACCTGACCCTTAAAATCTTAGGCAGATTATGAATAAGTGGCTATCCAATTCCCAGGCGCAGCTTTATATCCAATAATCAAATCGAGTCAATATCTTTGGGACAAAGGAAATAGAACGGGATACCAGATTATGGCAGCATTTGGGACATCTTATCTGGTAGATAGTGAGCCTACATGTGACTTAACGTAAGACAGCCCCGACTAATGTGTTTGGGTGACGAAATAATAGCAAGCCATTTAACACATTGCTTTGCTACACCCAATGCCTTCACAGCTTCTTACACGCGACGATCATTGTTATTCTGGCATTTTGAAGGATATTTAGGTCCATTGTTATTCTATGTAGCATATGTACAAAGGCGATATTGTATTTAAATGTAGGTAGTAAGACTAGTAGGTACCAATTTGCAATGTAAAACAGTTAATAATATTATTTATACAATATTTACTGAATAAATTAGATACTCATTAAGTATCAATACTGCCTGCAGACAAGCCCAACGAGAGCTGCCGACGTCAAATCAGATCGTGGCGGCTTTAAGAATCTATGTTCGAGGAGTTCGCGTCAACGATTGACGAAAAATACGCTGGCATAGATAGCGACTCCACCCATAGTACTTGGGACAGCATTCAAGCGGTGCTCGGCGTGTCAAGGGGTGCGTGCAGGTGTGACAAGGAGACCTGGTGGCCCACGTTCCACAGTGGGAAATAAAAGGCACCGCCTATCAAATGCCTATTACCCGGGGACCTGCTAGTACAATAATAAAATGTAATACGTGAAAGGCGGCTTAAATGAAAGCTGATTGGCTCCAGGCTACATTTCAAATAAAAAACTGTGTCGTACATACCTTTGTATGTCGTACATAATTGTTACTAACACTTACGAAACAAAATCTATAATAAAAATATTTTTAATATCTAATAATATTTTTTATGTTATGTGAGTAATAAAAATATTTGATTGTATCTTAGTGCTAAGTATAAATTAAGTGAAGAGGTGTGACATTATATTATGCTTAGACCCTGCAAACATATATGAGGAATAATCTGTCTTGGTTTAAATAGTTCCACATACTCCGGTGCCAATTATTTCTAAGCCCATAACCAAACCTTACATAAGCAAGGAACAGGATGTATCTATTACAACTGAAGGCAGGAGAATAAGGTAAAACTTTGTCGTATGAGTAAAGACTGCACAAAAGGATTCCTCAAAGCATAAACAATTCATGGGTATTGCAGCGAGTCTGATTTTCTCTGTACTTTATCCACTCGGCTGCCCTACCGTATTCAAATGTATCATGTTTCACTAGCAGTTTTCCATACTAGTATCGTTTATTTTAAATTTTAAAAGTCTTTTACATTTGTTGCTAGAAATAGGTAGTTTTCAATTTTTAAGCTTGTTTTAATGGCTACCAGAGAGCGACTATGCACTATGGTTTATATTACTCAACTTTGTCTAAACATTACACTCTTCCTGCTATGAGAGGATATATTTAAGTCAGTTATTAAAACTTCCGACGCCTTACAATGATGGAGATGATAGGTAATATTATTACAGATTTGAACAAACGTTTTTCAATCTAATGCGTTACTTAAATACTAGTTCAGGGTGAACCAGTATTTAAGTAACTCTACAAAGTGGACCGCTCATGGTGTATAGAATTTCTACTGGCTAACTACCGCGACCAGTAGAAATCATAACTCTTTATTCGCCTTCTTGTTTGCTCACCAAGTAAAAAAAAAATAATTCTAATATGCAACTTAACTCACAAATTTTAAAAAGGATTAAGTATTGTAATTGTTATACCTAATTCATATTGATTAGGTTTATAGAAAGCAGATTTAACACTATTTTATGTGTTATTTAGCAGAGGTTCATCTTCATTTTCATTTTCATTACCTGCGACAAACGGCACTTAACGTCCACAATAATGAGATTCGCGGGTTCTTTGTTTTAAATTCAAACACAATTTACTTAATTAGACGCAAAGTATCCCGAAGAATAATGCGAGTGCCCTCAGGCATAAAACAATGGGTGTACAGAAGAATAATTAAAATAAACTTTAGGGTACTCCTGCCTGCTGACCAACGATAAACAGAGACTTTTTTTCAAACTGGGTACATGGCAGTATGTATGTTCGTGCTCTGCTTCTTAAGGTATACTTGTATGGTCCATGGATATTGTACCTGTGTATATCCATCCATACTTACTTATATCCATAATTCCATACTAATAATATTAAAAATGCGAAAGTCTGTCTGTATTTCTGTCTGTCTGTTACACTTTCACGGCCAAACCGCTGAATGGATTTCGATGAAATTTGATATCAATATAGTTAAAGACCCGGGGTCAAACATTGGCTAATTTTGACGCAAGCGGAGCTGCGGGAAACAGCTAGTATCCAGATATTTTTACTTAGAAAATATGATGTAGAACAGGACAAGTAGATGACAGCAGGCAATTCCCCTTGTTAATCACCATTTATTTTTTTTATTTTAAAATATATATAATTAGTTAACTTTATTACATGACATGTAAATGGCGAAACTTAAAGCCGTAGTCTTTTTATACCAGTCAACCAATCGGTCATATCGAGCGGGTTGCGTCGTACCGAGATAGGAGAATTACTAAGAGAAAATCTTTTGATAATACTTGACACCATTTTTTTTGTACTAAAGTTATATATCTAATTATAACATTTATATTGACTAGTCTGTAAGCTCTCTATTCTGTGCCTCGGGCTTAAAGGGCGTGGTGGCAAGGGCAAGAGACTGGATCGCAACAGGGAGGGACAAAAGAATTATGGAACCAGATAGATAATAATTTAATATACTATTCTTTTTGATAATGCAGATAAAATGTATGTTACAGAACGGTAATAACATATTTTTTGTTTATAGTTTATTTATAGTTCGTTACTTGTCAGTTAACTTCACGAGAGCGTGTTTTCATAAAACCTTAGATTTCTTCTTCGTGTGTTCCATTTACATTCTCAATTTATCAGAGCGATTTGATCATGACCATTTACAATGGAGCTACTGCCGTCTGCAATCTGCAGCTGCATATAAAAAATTCTATAAAAATTATCTGCCTTGAAATCAGATTGCCTAGCAGAGGATAAAGATATCAATTGAAAGATTAAATTGAGGAATTTGGGTCACTGAAATGAGTTCCGATTGAAATAGGTTACCTCTTGACTAGAACTTTATATACTAGTGTCTGTCTCGTTTTAACTATTAATAAAAAAATCTAGATATGGATTAGTAGAACGGACATTTTAATCTAGTAAGATGCACAAAGTAATGAGAAAATGCTGTAGGAAAATGTAAAACAATAATATATCTCAGTTATTCGGCAGAGGTTGGCATTTAAACTACGATTTTTATTTTTATTTTACTGCAGCTTAGTCACGGGCAAAACTAGTGTGGTATATTTATGTACACTTACACTGAAAATTACCCAGAATGGTAGCTGCAACTTAGCATTTTCAGTATACAGTCAATTTATACGATGCCGTAAAGCCTGAATTAAAACTTGTTAGCAATTTAGATTGCCCAGTCTATCCTAGAACGGAACTGGCAGAGATCTGAGATACTGGCTCTACATCGTACACAAGTGAGGCAATCTGCCTCTTTGTCGGTAATATTGAATACGCTAGTAGAGAATATGAAGCGTGTTAAATATATTGCTCTACAGTACAATACAATTTAGTACAAGTATTGGGTATGCGATGCCTTCAAAGTAATGAAAAACTAACTAAGGAGAATGTTTTGGTGTGATTCTAATAATTTGTATATTCATTTATTTTCACGTAGAGTCTACTAAACTAATCTTTATAAAACCTATCTACCAAATAGTTACTCCTTTATTCATAGAAATTAATGTTTATTCGACAAGATCAAATTAACTAAAATATGTGTTTTCTTGTTCTTTCAGGTCAAATATAGATAAGACAGAAAGAGACTAAACATATTTTTGTATTTTAGTTAATGTATTCATAATGAATGGTAGTCAGTTTTTATGAATTAATAAAAATCTTCTGGAATTCTCATCCATTTCTGATCAATCGATATTATCTTTTTCGCTACTAGAAATTTTATAACAATTAATATTTAATTTTTATTACGAGTATACTAGAAGTTAGCCAGTGAAATGGTTAAATCATAGGAGTAAACTGCAAAATTAATCTTAATTTTTCATGATTTTCCCATGGTAGCGAAATCCTGGGCCGTCAGTATTTTGTAAACAAAATATTTGGCAGGCTAGCTTACGTAATGTTCTGAGCGTTTAGTGTTTAATAACTACTCAAAAGCCGTATTATGAACAGTTTGATCGATGAGGAGTGAATGGGCTCTCGACTATCCGAAGCTCCATCATGTGTCAAAATGTTTGCATTGCACTGCCGCTATGAATAAACTCTCAAAATAAAGGACCGCATGCGACGCAACACATTTGAAATTGTACGGCGTAGAGCGCACTTCCTTGTGTAGAGTCTAATACGAAACTCCTGCGTAGAATGACAGCTTATAACTTCTTGAGTATCTTGTTTACATAGCTATGCTTATGAAGCCATTGTGAAGAGATTGTTTATCTAGATACTTGGCAAAACTCGGGAAAAAGTAATAAGAAATAATAAGGCTGAGGTATGGTCGAAAGTTTGCACGGATCGATATCTTGGGAAATTGAGTTTGTTCGGCCGACCACTTGCTGGTTTATCTTTATTAATATTGTTTTGATTAAGTAGTAGCTCTAGCTCATGGCTTTGCCTGTTTTAATTCGTCAGCTTTCGGGGTAAAATAATAGGTATCAACAAATCCATTCAAATTCAGGTCAATATTAATCAAATTCAAAGAAAATTAATTTCGCATCGCTGTTTAAAAATCTTCTTAGGATTGAGTTGTGGCAGGCTTGTAATAAATATAAAACCGATCAATCTAAATCGATCTGTTAAAATATTTCTTATTAATTTAATGCAATAGCAATAACAATTATATGGTTGTAATAATCTTCTTCGTTCCATCAAGTCTCCCAGTTGAATTGAGTTAAGCTAAGGTTAAGTTCTGAGGCTAATGTACATTTTTTACCATGGCCCTAATGACAGCAACGGCTACTAATGGCGAACAAATCAATATATATACAGCGTTTCGCCGTCGCTTTACATGCGCAATAGTTACGGATGCGCAAATGACAGCTTCACAAATATTGTTGTAATAAAATATAATATATCTAATATAGGTAATTTTGTCCATAAATAAAAAGTAAACATTTGTTATAGATACTCAGAAATCATTATTTAAACTATGAAATTGTATATCCAAAGCAAAGGTAAAATTTACATCAAAGAAATCCTGCGGGGTTGCTCCAATATTCAAAACACCCTTGGGCAAAACCCCCAACGGCACAACTCTAATATTGTAATATTTTGCACCATTGATTTTTAAGACTATCGATGCGACCCTGTTTCACTCGATGTTTAATCGATAACGACCCTTGATGGCTCTTGTAATATTTTCCATAAATTCTATCTCTATTTACTTTTCAAGTTGTTTTCAACTGCAGTAATGAACAAAACTTGTTATCTATGTTATAGGTACCCACTCATATAACTATTTTTGCATATCTACTGGCAGACAGTCTGACAGATAAGATGCATAATAATTAAGTAATAACTGATTGTTTGGTCTGAAAAGTACAGCAGCCCTTATAGCTTTATATTTTGCTTTAAACCCTAAGTTCCACCAGCATAGCATAAACAGTTACTTTATTTTTACCACTTTGTTGGTTTTTCCGAGTAAAAAACGTTAATTGTTTTATTATTGAGCTATAAAGTGAATGGCTATTGGTAATACCTAGCATAAAAACCGTAACATCAAGTATAATTATAAATAGACTTGACAATCCTGCAATAGATACTTAAGAATCTCAATCACTATATCACAGACCTATTCATTTTCTATCACGCTATCATGTCTAATCTTCAATATAAAGCTATCTGTCACTTTCGACGTAGAAAATCTATCTAAGGAAAGCGTAACGGCTTTTTATGCTTAGGCCAGCGAGGCAGTGTGAAGGGCAAGTGTTCGATCGATCCAAGTGGCTTGTTATTAAGGGCGGTGTTCTACTGGCATGTTAGATTTTATATTTTAGAAGATGAGGCAGGAAAAAAATGATTTTACTTTACGCGTCGAGCGTCCTAGTAACTAAAATGAAAGCGCATATTCTCACACGGGTATGTTACTAGGACATTCGACTGGTTAATACACTTCGTCCGAGAGTGTTTTCCAGTTGTGTCCTCAGCTTACGCTTCAAAACCCGAGGTATATTTTAATCATGTTTCTAGAATTTCTTTAACGACCGCCGTCTAACCTTCTTAGGAATAAAGAAACCTATTGGTACATGATCCGTGGTGTGTTAGTATCAAGTCAATAAATTCAATTCCTCAAGATGATTCATTCTGTGCTTCAAGGTACAGTAAATTTCGTCACTGGAGTTGATATTTTCGTCGATTAATGTAGGTTTCTTAGATTGCTATCAATTTATCAGTCGTAGATCTTGACTCTTGCTTTAAATTTTTAGGTCTCTAAAACACCGCTAATTACATAAAATAGACAATGATGTCTTATATTTTCTTGATTATTACACAAAGAATTATAAGTTACTATGGTTTTATAGCGTTTATACATCTTTTTTTACGCCACGTTTCAAGCACTTTACAAGCGTACCTGCGAACATGAACGCTGTAAAGTTGAAACGTTAGGCTTAAAATAGATATGTAAAAAACGCTATAAATCCGAGTTAAGTTATTTAATTCTATAAAATAGATAAATTATCAACCATCATAATATAATATTACAGTTAAATCGAAATATTAAATCATGTGTCTCTAATTTCTACACCAAATTATGCCCGTTAATGCTAATAAAACTTTTAATGTCACCACAAATAGTTTAATTCTAATTTATGACAAAACTACGCGTACCCTAACTGATAAGTTCAGTAATTTGTGTGTCATTGTAACATTGCCCTAAGGGTTCAAGTCTCTCAAAATTTACATAGTGCGGTTAACGGTCGTTATAGAAATGCTTACGTTGCAAAATTAAGTTAAACAAAAGCATAACAAACTGCTGCCAATCTTGCAAGTTTATTTTGCACTGCAATTTTAGTATAATTATAACCTCTTTATTTGTTTGATGTGGAAACGGGCCACTCCCCTTTTATTCCTATGTTCGTATTTTGTTAAATGTGAAAACAGTAGGTTTTTTTTTGTTTGCGGCCAGTCATAAAATATTGTCAATTCAGAAGAAAGATTAGTAAGTATGGATCAGCTGGGATACAGTGAAACTCATAATTATTAACATTATTGCTTGCCCAAGCCACTTCAGGGTTAATCTGTAGAACAGATATGTTGTAGGTGATAAAACTTAATGTATTTGTAACGAGGTAATAAAAAAAATGTTTGTCACCTCTCATTTTTTATTAAGGTACTAAACCAATATTTCTGTTATTTTGAGTATACCACCAACCTTCAAGCCGTAGAGCTTAATTAAATAGATATAGAGAATAGGCAAAAATACTGAAAAATAAATAGTCCTTTCAACCTGGAAAAGTACCGCTGCGCTGCCGTGGCATTTGATTACGCGTACGAAACCTTGGGTAAAATATTAAAATAATTTGGCATTTTTGGGCAAAATCGCCCGCCAATTTCCAGTAAGATGAGTTAATAAACAAACACATTATACACACACATAGAAATATGTGTGTAAAAGATTTAAATGATATGAAATAAAGAAAAAGAAACAGAGTAGCAGATACTCAAAGAACTTAGAAAGAATCCTACTGGGCAGACTAAGACGAGAGAGGTCATCATCATCATTTCAGCCGCAGTCAGTCCACTGCTGGACATAGGCCTCTCTCAATGATTTCCAAAATGATCGGTTGGCAGCAGTCTGCATCCAGCGTTTGCCTGCGACCTTTTTCAGGTCATCTGACCATCTGGTCGGTGGATGTCCAACGCTGCGCTTACCGGTACGCGGTCGCCATTCGAGAACCTTTCTGCCCCATCGGCCATCGGTCCTCCGCGCTATGTGCCCCGCCCACTGCCACTTCAAAGAACTAATCCGCTGGGCTATGTCGGTGACTTTTGTTCTCCTACGGATCTCTTTATTTCTTATTCGATCTGGTAGGGAAACACCAAGCATCGCCCTCTCCATAGCTTTCTGGGCGACCTTGAGCTTTCTTATGAGGCCCATAGTCATAGACCACGTTTCGGACCCATATATCATCACTGGTAACACACAGTGGTCGAAGACCTTAATTTTTAGGGGCTGAGGAGACGAGAGAGATAATTGATACTATTTAGTATTCTCGCTTAATACCTACTATTCAGTATTCTCGTCATCCATTGTTTAAACAACAAATAATTAGAAATGAGCCCAGTGCTTGGTCTAAATCGGCTAATGCGGGAAGGTGGTAACACAATCAACCCGCACCAGTGACGCTGTTCGGGATGCATACTGATTTTGTCGCACTAGTTAGTGAAAATCGGATAAATTTAACTTCTGTACCATATATCCAGAATTTAGCTAGATAGCTTTTGGATCCGAATAATTACTTTGTATGGATTAGGCAGGTTCTTAGCAAGTTTTATTAAATAACTAAAACATATTGATGAATAGTATTGACTTTTGGCCGAAACAGGTACTTGATCAAAGTATCTGATCTGATATTATAAGAGACAACGAAATATACATAATTAGCGTGAGTTGTGAATATATTATGATAATTTACTTCCTTATTCATAATCATCATCAAGACGCTATAGCCCTGTGTGGGCCTGGGCCTGGGCAAGTAAATTTCTCCATGCTGTTCTATTTTGAGCTTTCTGTTTCCAGCTTCTGACACCGATATTACTTAGATCTTTTTCCACTCCATCTATCCATCTCAACCTGGGTCTGCCCCGACTTCTGCGAGCCTCTGGTTTACTTTCCAGCCAACGCTTGGCAGCTCTCTCTTCATCCATTCTAGCCACGTGTCCCGCCCATCGCAGGCGTTCGATTTTGATGGTCTTTACTACATTGGGTTCATTGTACAACCGGTGAAGTTCATGGCTATATAGTGTCCTCCACTGACCGTCCTCACAAACAGTCCTAAAAATGCGTCGAAGAATCCTACGCTCAAATACCAACAAAACCTCTTCGTCCTTTTTACTAAGAGCCCAACTTTCGGAACCATACGTCAGTACTGGCCTAAGCAGTGTTTTGTGTTTGTACAGGAGAATCTTAGTGCTTCTTGTAAGTATTTTCGATCAAAAATATCGAGAGAGGCCGAAAAAGCACTTGTTAGCAGCCATTATCCTCCTGTGCACCTCTAAGGACGTGTCATTATTATGCGTTATAAGTGTACTAAGATACACAAAGTCATCGACACAGTCAAAGGTTCTATTTCGAACGTTGATAGAGGTTCGGTGCACGGTTCTTTTCTGTCCTCAGGTACTTCCTTATTAGCCTGATTTATAACCGAAATATATTTCGTCAATACCAAATTTATGTCAGACAAGATAGTATCGTTGGTAACCCCAGTATTTATAACTATCGGATTCGTCTATAAGTAAGTTTGTACATACCTATTTTTTATTTTTTATACTTACCTATATACCAATAACGGCAGCTGAGACATAGATATTTATTACTTTAATTTTATAAAACACATGTGTTGTTTTTTTATCTTTGTCCCGTGTTTTTGGAATGATGACTTTTTTCATCATCGTTAATTCTATTGCTGCCCAAGTTGTATGTATGGCTACGAAGACCTCTTTACGAGGAAAATAACAAGTATCGGTTAGGATTGCAAAACTTAAGACTAGTAAAGTTCAGCATTATTTCGGACTGACACATATGCAATTAAATTGATTTGTCTGTTATTCTCTTAACTTACCATTGAGTATTTAACATTTGATTACATAAAGTAGGTAACTATATTCTATAGCTAATTGAAATAATCTCTGTAATGTAACTGTGTTCAAAACTTGCGTTTTTGACTGAATGTACACTATTATGCAAATGTCTAAGTGACTATTTAGTTATGTAAAAAAACACATTTATTTATTTAACTTCATTGCAATAATGTAAAGGTCGGACTTAAAGCCAGAGGCTTTTTCTACTAGTCAACCAAGAGGTCACATTCCTACTCAAAAGCAAGTATCAATTAATATTTTAATATTCTTCCAACTTGGTCTGTCTGAATATTTTTCATGTTTTTCCAAAAGAGTGTCTTGCAAGTAGCAAACAGAAAAACAGGAAATGAGGTTGCCGCGTCACTTTATGTCGTTGTTTGTTTCAGGCGGTCAAAACAGCAAAATGTGTGTTGGTATCGATTCTTTCATTATCAGGGTTCATTACATATAAAAAACGGGCCTGTATTACTAAGCTGCTATTAGTCCATACGTCCGTCTAACTGTCAATAGGCTGAACTGAAAAAATAGATCATCTCTATTTTTGCTAAAACAACAAAAAGAAAATAAGTTTGATACGATAAAACAAATTGATTTTTCACACGAAATAGGTACAATAATTATTTTGCTGCTGGCAGCTGGTACGTATATCACACATGCTACTTAATGTTTGGTCGATTTAAATATACTTAATGATTAAACGAACTTACCTGTACGTGAAGTTCAATCATAATTATATGAAGGCTTCGTCCGAAGAGATTAGCATTATTTTATTACTTGTAGTACCGCTAGGACTCACCACTTACACTTGAGGGTAGTTTTTTTTTTTTTTTTTTTCTTGGCCGACAAACCTGCGCTGCGCTTCAGTTAGTTGAGAGTTAAAACTACTGTAACATTTCACAAGGAATGGGAAAAGCTACATAGAGATTTGGGTGGGTGGGATGCTAATCTCTTCGGACGAAGCCTTCATATAATTATGATTGAACTTCACGTACAGGTAAGTTCGTTTAATCATTAATTATATTTTGGCTTCGTCCTTCGAGATTAGCATTATTTTATTACTTGTAGATCTTTAGAGTATTTTCTGTGAAATGTTTCTTTAAAGTTTTACACGTAAGTATATGTTATAAAAACAAATTTGTTACTGTAGGTTATAATTATTTATTTTGTTATTACACCTACATTTAAACAGTGCAAAAAACTTAATGAGAACATATTATAAATAATAGTAGTTATAAATCAATTTGTCGTGCTAATAATGGCATTAGCAAAAGACTCATCTAATTTATCATTTAAAGGTTTATTATAAAACTTAAAAAAGGTGTTAGAAGTCCCTGACCAACCAGCCGTTTTTCTGATGCTATCGATATTTACGCCGGAGCGATGCGCTGCCGAAGTAGCAGCGTGTCGTGTGCTGTGTGCACTAAAAACTGACACGTCAATACCACTGTCTTTTAACGTGTTTTTATCCACCGACTAATAGTCTGAGAACACACTGCTTTGTAGGGACTTCTCACACTTATAAATAAATTACTAATATCCTTACGTTTAACTTTAGTCATTGCTAGATAATCAACGAGGGTCTTTGCAGGGCAAATAGACTCATTTTGATTATAAAAAGGTATAATCAGCAATGGATAATTTTCGTTAGGACGGGAAGTTTTAATAATTTCTGTGATTTTAATTGTTTCTCTGTTAGATGTGATAGATATATTATTTATATCGATTTTAGATAATGTCTGCACTCTGTGTGCAGTTACCAATGCTAAAAGAGTGGCCAATTTTTTAGAAATCAACTTTAAACTTAAATTTTCATTAGGGTATTTTGTGGTTAAAAAATTTATGACTATAGATGTATTCCAGGTTGCCTCATATTTAGGTGAAGTTGGCTTTAATCTAAATATCCCTTTAAAAAATCGTTTAACTGTATCATCTTGACCTAACGAGTCGCCTAAAATGAGAGAAAGTGCTGAGCGACATGCGTTTAAAGTATTATATTGGGCACCTTCTTTGAATAATTGGGTAAGAAAATTCATAACATCTGGAATACATGCATTATATAAATCAACATTGTGTTGGTTACAGTATATGTACCACTTTCGTAAATAAACACTATATTGTCTGTGAGAATTATTTGATAACGACGCGAGCATAACCTCAGCTACCGCAGGTGTTATATTTCTATTTAGGTATGCCGTCCTGATAATATTGCGACTGCCAGGGTAATCTCCCAGTGGATACTGTTCTCGCCGGAACAAGGTGAGACAATAACGTTTTCATAAGGTTTAAGTATTAAAATTTCTGAACAAATGAGGCTTTGAAATAGTGGGAACCATGGCTGACTGGGCCACCAGGGCACTACCATGATACCTTTAGCTTGATCATAACTAATTTTTCTTAAGACTTTGAGAATTATCGAGAATGGAGGAAAGGCGTAGAAATAAAAGTTAGACCAGGATACGGTGAACGCATTGATAGCATAAGCATCTGGGTCGCGCTGCCAGGCTATGAATTTTGTACATTTATTATTGATTCTATTTGCAAATAGGTCAATGTCTGGGTTACCAAATGTGTTTGTAATTTTTTGAAAGGAGTTGTCGGATAACTGCCATTCAATATCTGGATGTATACGTCTTGATTCAAAATCCGCTTCTATATTCTCAGATGAGCGTACATACGAAGCATATACAAATATGTTCCGCATTTCGCACCACTGCCATATCATTTTTGTTAAACTCGTAAGGTGTGGGAATTGAATGCCACCCATTCTATTTATGTAAGAAATAGCCGTAGTATTATCGATTCGGAGTAAAATTTGGCAACTTTTATAATTATTAGCAAAAATTTTTAACCCAAAGTAGGCAGCTAAAAGTTCCAGATAATTGATGTGTTCATTGCGTTCCTCGTCATTCCACTGGCCGCTTGCTCGTTTTCCCCCACAAGCTATACCCCATCCCGATTTTGAGGCGTCAGAGAATATTTCGATAACATAAGTATCGTGCTTGATTTTACATACAGAATTATCTAAAGCATTTTCCCACCATTTCAAATCAGGGATAAGGGTACTAGGTAAACTCATCCAATGGTCATAATTATGGTTATTATTATTTAGGTTTAAAAAATTTATACGTTCAAAAAGCTTGGTATAAAGCCAACCATATTCGACTGCTGGACAGGCGGAAATAAGTAAGCCAACTAAATGAGCAAAATCTCTTATTTTGCAAGATCTAATTGTTAAAAAACGTTGTATTTCGTTTTTTAAACGTTTTACTTTGTCTAGAGGTAAACTGACTTGCATATTTTTTGTATCAATATTATTACCAAGAAACAAACAAGATTGCATAGGGCTCATGGAACTTTTTTCTTCGTTTATGATAAACCCGAGCGCAGTAAGCAGTTTTCTTGTTTGGACAACGTTTTCTAGACATTGCTCATAAGATTGGCCCAAAAGACACCAGTCGTCCAAATAAATGGTTGATAAATAGCCTGCGCTGCGCAGGAGTTTTGCGACAGGTTTCATTATTTTAGTAAATAAGTAAGGGGCCGTATTGAGACCAAATGGCAAAACATTAAATTCGTATAACTTTTGGTCAAATTGAAAACGTAAGAATTTTTTATAATCTGAATGTATTTTAATACAAAAATAAGCATCTTTAAGATCGATTTTTGCTAGAAAACAGTTTCGAGTTACCAACTTCAAAACTGTTCGAAAATCTTCCAATTTGAAATGGTTTGTGTCGATAAATTCATTTAATTTCTTTAAATTTAAGATTAACCTCGTTTTGCCATTTGGTTTTGGTACAAGAAAAATACCAGATATAAATTGACCCTTACATGGTTTACACTCTGTTACTGCACCAATTAAAATAAGGTTGTTAATAACAGAGTAATATTTAGATTTTTCTGAACTAGAATAATTAGTAGCGGGTGGAACGCAATGTTGAACTACTGATTTACAAAAGGGTATTTTATACCCGTTAATATAAGAAAGTATAACTGGATTCTTAGTTATAAGGCACCATTGATCGTAAAAATTAATTAATCTACCGGCATATTTTACCGGGGTTTCTAGCGACGCGCGAGATGCTGACGACGACTCGGTGACCGTTTTGAGGAGCTGGAGCGCAGATTCTTTGTCGATGCAGGGGTTTCCTTCGTCTTTTGGGTGGCTGCTGCATGAGGCTTGCGACCTGCATGCGGATCTTTCCAGTTTTTTGGAGCCGTTTTATTTGCAGGTGTTGTTTTTGAAGTTTTGACTGTGAGATCCGAACTAGTTTTATTTACTGCCTTAGCAGTTTTTAAAACGTCACAAAGACTTTGACCAAACAAAAAATTATCAATTTTTGAATTTTCAAGCGACTCTCTCATATCCTTTTTAACAGCGTTAATTATAAAGAGCCGCCTAGTTTTGGAATCAGCATGTTGTCGATCACAGAGTAAACGTGCTGTGTCCATGAGCGAGCTTAATAATTTAGTGTTTTTATCTTTGCTAGATAGCAAAGATGAGATAGTTTGACCTAGACTTGAAATTGCCGCTGCAGTTATTTTTTGCTGGGCTTCCATAACTTTATCTCTCTTAAGCATAAATTCTGAAAGAGCACCTTTGAGCTCAGGGTTTAAAGATGGCGCACCAATGACTCGACAATTATCAGGTACGAGATGTTTATCTAAAAGATTTTTACGATCAGGATTTTGTAGGCCCTGAGTCACTCCATGCTCTAGACGTATGGCAAGATCTTTTTGGATACCTTGACTGTATTTAATGGGATTTGTAGGATCAACTCCCAAAATCTCTAAAATCTGTGCATCTAGAGGAGTCTCGGTTTCGGTTTCCTCTATCTGGTTTACACTGGTCGAGGTTCCGGCAACTGGCTCACTGACAGACGTTGCAGTTGGCTCAGTTTCTAACTGAATATTTACACCAGTTAGCACTGGCGTCGTTGCCTCATCCTGGTTGCGATCTGTAAGCAAATTACAGAAACACATCCTCAATGTGTAAGAAACACGACGCAGTAGCTATTCGGAAGACAGATAACCCCATAAGTTATCCGGAATTCCGTTTTATATAGCGTATATGAGCCAAAAAAGGACGGGATAATGTCAGAATGATTATTGCATACTCAGAGTAAAGAGTATAAAGGTGAACAGATAACCCTACTGGTTATCCGGAACACCATTTTATGGTACGAAGTAGCCCCACAGGCATACCCGCAATACCGATTGCAAAAATCACTTGGAATTATTTAACTAGGTAGTACACTATTTATCACTATTCACCAAAATAATTAAAAGCACTTACCCGTAGAATTCGACCCGCGAACTACCGAGGCAGGAGACGACGAGCGTGATGTCGATGCCGAACGCGATGATGATGACGACGAAGGAAGTCGACGACGTCTCTTACGTGATAATTTGTTTTCCAACTCTTTAAATTTTTTATCAATGTAATCTTCTAAAAGTTTAGAATTTCTTTTAGGCATTGTTACAAATAATTTAAAGTAGCTGAGATAACGTGTGAAGTGGTTGAGCACTAAAATGCGACTGTAGCGCAGCGCAGGTTTGTCGGCCAAGAAAAAAAAAAAAAAAAAAAAAAACTACCCTCAAGTGTAAGTGGTGAGTCCTAGCGGTACTACAAGTAATAAAATAATGCTAATCTCGAAGGACGAAGCCAAAATATAATTTTATATTTTGTGTTCTTATCCTGATATGTTTTTTTATTCTCTCTTAGCTGCAATTCCTTATTTCACTCAAGAGGATTGACATCATGCATCTATGGGTCACCTACTTATAGATACAAAGAGCAATTCGAATACAAAGTAAAAAAGTTCCTTTCTCAATGGTAATCAAAAGATACATACCGTTGTCGCCATATTTAGGCACATGGCTAATAGAGCACCCTAGAATCATCATTCTCAGAAATTAAAAAGAATACAATCTGTAAACGCACTGCAAGGTAAAATTAAGAGATTTACCTATAGAGACATAAATGTACCCTCGCAAAAAATGTTGACCGTGTCCTAAATCGATTGATATTTCGCTTTCATTCCACACCACTGCGTTATTTACATTCCGTCTACTGAACATTCAAAATTTTATTTTTAGCGAGTTTTCAATATTTGCAACATTAACATGATTACACATTTCTGTTGAAAAACATATTTCACATAATTTGATGTTTTTTCTTCGGCCCACAAAACGGCACATTCTAATATATTCTTCCTTATGAGCTCTGCAGGGAAGCCAAACTAATAAAAGCATGTGTGTTAGTCTAACGACTTCCATCGAGCGATTATAGCTCATACACTAGTGGCGACCAATCCAAATCAGGCTATACTCAACGTCGCCTTACGCATGCGATTTACGACCTTACGAACTTAAACTCATTCTGTTTGTTAAAACTTAGCAGATATGTTTTTTTTACGAATTTGCGTATGTTTATCGGAGGTATAATACCTACATCCGATTCCAGAGGGGTTAACCGAACGCAATCGGGTTTGTATTGAGATCTGTCAATCCGAATCGAGCGGAAACAGGTGAATCCCCATTGTCGTCGTATTTGGCCGTAGGCTGCGATTCCACAGATGCGAAAAATGTGCGGCACGTAAGATGAAAAAAAATTCTGAAAAACTTCTGAAACCTATGGTTAGAATAGAGAAACACATACGGACTTGAAACTTGACTACCTATTTTCTCAAGAAATCAGCTATGATAATAAAATATATACTTAGATTATACGATGTAAATGTAGAAGTATCCTTGCGAAGTAATGGATTAGCACTTAAACAGGTGTATACAATACAACAAAGGTACTTTCTTTTTGTCCCCACAAGAGTAGTTCGTTTACATTCTCCTTTCCTCATATTATAAACTTTGAGAATATAGATAGGATTTTGTAAGGAATTGTTTGTTTGTGTTCGAATTATATTAAACGACTGTTACTAAACTTAATGTTTTCTTCAATGTGGTTATACTGATATAAATATTTGTCACAAAGACGGAAAACGGAATCGTCTAACGATCACAAAATAATATAATACTTAATAATAATTTACAATGGTATAATTATTTTATTTTTTATTTGTCCCAAAATTACCCGCGGCTTCGCTCACGTGATCAAGGAGAAGTGTCAAGGGTGCAAAGCTAACTAAATTACACATTAGTGAATCCAAAGATCTGCCTACCGACATCAAAATAAATCACAACACCAAACATACTCTAATAAAACTTAGAAAAAAAAACGAAGAAGATAAGCCATAGATCACTAAAACTAAATTTAACTGAAATAAGTCTGATAGAATGAAAAAGGATATAGATGGCTGAGTGGGACGCAGCAATAATCAATATCGTGAAATAAAGGATAATGATTTAAAAAAAAGCGTACCTGGGCTCTAAAGCGCAAGTAGAAAACGCGCCTGGATTAACACTTAGATATTAAAAGAATATTCTCCTTCAAAAGGAGAAATTTTAAATCCATACTCATTAGCATTGATACTTACTATATTTAATTTCAAATACGAAGCCTATGGTCCAGTGGTTAACCCGATTTCCATGGAAAGCATTTCCTTACTAAACAACAATAATGGTTTCCTATTTAATTAGGACATAGCAGACTTGATTCACGTCTACAATATTACTCACGTTTCACATATACGTTGAAAATTTAATCCCGGCAGCCTGGTTGTCGTTATTAAAGGAACCAATATGCCTAATGTACGTCCGCAAAACTCTGGAATGTATAATACTTACTTATAACAAACTGTATGAGCTTATATATACATTTAATAAATAGGAATTGTAGAATTTATCAATGCTTTACTGTAAAAATGAATGAAGAACTTTATTTTACCATTTTCTTTTGTCTTATTCATTTATTTAACAAAAGTACTATCATATTTAGCAGCTCCCTTGTACTTTCTTTTTCTCTTATGTATAATCCTTTACATTATTTATTGTGTACATGAATAAAGTAAATAAATAAATAACAAACAATAGATACAAAAAAACAATCTTCCAACAAATCCCTTCGAAGCAACGTACCTACCCAAAATAATGGCAGAATTGCCGCGCGATGATACACGTTGAATTGAACTTATGCGTTGGTCGAAAAAGCTGCTAAACCTGGAATCTTCTGTAGCCTCGATGAGGCGAGTTGCTGCCCCAGGTTAACTATACTAATACTAAACCAAAACCCAAGTACTTTCCTGTAGAATTGAAACGACATCAAAAGTTGTTTATTTCATATCTTAGACGAAGAGTCCATTAAATTCCGATTTCATTTAAAATTGTTTTACCTCAAATGACATATAAATTGCCTGGAAAAAATTGCTATTGCGATAAGGCCTTTGCGCAAGGTTATTTTTCTTGAAATTGCTTATATTTAACAATGTATCGTTGTGGAATAAAGAGTTTTTTGTATCGTATTGTATCTAAGTATATTATATTTGATATTGAAATTCAGAGTAAAGATCATAGCCCGCTTACACCACTCTGTCCAACACAGATCCCACCCAACTCCGCCCAAACCTGAAACGACTCGCGATTCACACAGCCAACCACTCTCGCTTGTCTCGACAGACACAGTTAGCGATAGCAGTAATTTGACAGTAAAGTAAAAATTTTACTTGTCAATGTAAAAAAACAGAAAAAGGTAAAATTGGATTTGTCATTGTAAAATATGATATATAGAGTGATACTCAAAATTTAATGTTACTATTTTTGCTGGGTGGGAGCGAAGTCGTGTAAGTGGGCTATTATGACCGTTATCTGCCGAGTACAAAACTTTTTGCTTATCCCTCGAGATTCTATGACTTTTCCCGGATGAAATATATTTTAAACGCGTTGCCATACATTGTTTCCACGCATTTCAAATACCATAGTTATCTGTTATTTTACATATCCCGCGGGATTTGTTAATTTAGCCGATATGATTTAGATTTACGATATTGACCCGGTACATAAGATAGGTCCATGGCGAATTTCAAATGGTCCAGTAGTTTTTTAATTAACCGCCTCGCATATCAATTTTTGCTTATCACTCGAGATCCGTATATTTTTCCGGGATAAATTGTACTTTAGATATTAACCCAGTGTATAAGGTAGGTTCATCTACATTTCAAGTCAATCGGTGTAGTAGTTTTCCTGTGATACGTGCATAGACAGACAGACGGATAAAAATTCCAAAAAAATATGATATGTCATCTATATCCATAGCTATGTCCTGTATGTACACTAAGTGTAGGCAAAAATATTCAATGTACAATTTAGCCCGGCTACAGTTTTATTATATGTATATAACTTTGGCACAAAACAACACATTTTTTAATGCGTTAAATGTGTCAACGGGCATCATACCAAAGTGTTTTTGGAGTTATGCCCGAAAATCCTATTGCGGTTACATTTTATAGCCTTTGGAGCAATAATAAGTATTTGTGATGTAGGCTACCGAATGTCTCTCGAAGCTTATTTCTTATTTCATTTACGAACATGTTTTTAAATAATAAATCAAATTCAAAGGCAGGACGGTGCTGCTACGATTAATCCCATTGTCCCGCACTTCCGTGCCTTACACAGATACACAACGGAAATACTTTTAAAAGTTCTGGCGTTATCCCGTACTCGTATAAACAGCACAACTTTTGCAAATTATTCCTATTGTCCACTAGTATTCCAAACAAATAAATAAATTTCTTTCTTTCTATGTAGAGAACTAATCGCGGTGTTAATTAAAAAGTAACTGTAACTTATCTAGAAATGACCTAAGTTATTAGACTTCAGAACTATTTCTGGAGTGTAACAATTGGAGTCCTTCATCATCATCAGCTTTTTATATGCTGCTGGGCAAAAGTCTCCTTCGGTCTATGCCAACTATTTCTGTCCTAGGCCATCGCTATCTAGTTGTCGCCAGCTATTTTCCCTATATCGTCGACCCACCTAGCAGCCTCTGTTTCTTAGGCAAGAGTCTTATTCCACTTAGTAAAGTAAAATAGTTCCTTAGTTGCACGCATTATAAATGAAGATACAAGTTGCTTTGTAAAAATATTCTTTGAGAAATATACTACACGGAATTTAATTCAGTAATAATGTAGGCTTAACCTTATCTAAGCCTTGCACCGCAGCCACATGCAGCTGTTGCGGCTTGCCTATGAATTACATTCTATACATTCCATACCGTTTTATGTGGAATATGCTAACATTTGCATAGATTTTCATAAAAATGTTACAGAATAAATAGCTTTCATTGAGCTATTGATTAGCAAAATGACGAAATGCCTGCCCGATGTCCCGGGTTCGATCCCCAGTCAGGTCAAGATGGAAAATCTGATTGGCCTTAGTCTTATATGTTTATTTATACATTCGTAGGCATTTGCTATAAATATAGAGTTGGTATGTTAGTATCGTAAAACATAAGTCTCGAACTTACTTTAGGACTAACACATTTGTATAATTTCTCTAAATTAAAAAGATAAGAAGTAGGGACTTAATACCATCGGTCCTAAAGGTCCTATATACTTACATTCGAATAGCAAACACTAAATTTAATAGATTAATACATCTTAATAACTTACTGTACTTTCGTACTGGACTCTATTAACTTTTACCATTCTGCATGACTCTGGTGGCAGATTCCACAACACATTGTTTGAAGACGTCAGGCTTTTAATTCGGATTTTACTTTACATGGTGTAATTTAACCTAACTATTTTTTCTCTCTTTCAGGTATACCTATAATCATCCTTATCCTAACAAGTGAGTTGTAAATACATTTATTTAAGCTTACGAAACAATTTGCAAAAATAAAAACAAGGTGAAAGTTACACGAGTTGTCACACCCATGTTTATACGAGTTATCCCCATATGATTTTAATAGCGATATTTCATAGAGTTCATTATATTAGTCTCATAGATAATTGACAATTTAATGACGGTAATTTTGTGCTATGGAAAATTTAATATCAACAATAACAGACGGATTAGTTACATAAAAAAAAAAACAAAAACAATAGCATGGAGAAATTACAAAGAGGAGATGCCGTTTGAAATGGCGCAGTGATGTGATCATTGGCGCCTCGCCGACACAAAAGTGGGCGGAGCTTGTCATTGCTCGTGCTCCATGGTTGGAGCCACGGCCGAAACCAAGCATCCCGCGCGTCTGCCTTCCGCTCCGTGTAGCTGAACAAACACTTTCTTACAAAACGCTTATTACGGCATCTCCTCTTTGTAATTACTCCATGAACAATACCATTTTTCTTGAATCTATACTTAATATTATAAGTGCGAAAATCTTTCTCTGTTATCTTTCACTGGACGTTCGATGAAATTTGGTATGAATACAATAGTAGACGGAGCTGCCGAAAACAGCTAGTCTTTTACTGAAACTACGTATACATTTTCAAAATTTATTGAAACTAAATCTATTATAGACCAGTTCAATGGAATTCATAGTCAGTTTAGACATTTGTCTGAGTTATCTTGTCAGTTAACGGAACTATTTTAATTATACTACTAAGCTTTATTAATGAGCTGAGCAATGGAAGATCATATTTGACAGCTAAATGCGAAATGTTCCTTCAAGACAAATGGTTTCGTGAAATAGGAGAATAACCTGCTAAGGCTGTAACTCCTGAGAATAATTTTATTAATTTTCAACACTTTTATTATTTTTAATTAGGCCCTTAAAGGGGCTTCCAAATGATAAATCAACACAAAATTTCAAATATATATATTATATTATTAGGTCCTTATATATGAAATTGGCGTTTTGTATGGCAGGAACAAAATGTCGAATATGTTTTAATGTAATATATTTATTTAATCAAAGTATGAACCATTGTTATCTATGCACTTTTGCCATCTCATGGGTAGTTTATTGATCCCTTTACTAAAAAAACCATTCGGACGGGAATCAATAAAATCTTTGAAGGCGGTTTGGACTGCCCCATCGGATTTAAATGTTTCCTTGCCAGAAGTTATCCAAATATCGAAAAAAATGGTAATCTATTGGAGCAATGTCCGGGTCAGATTTTAGAAAACTGTAATGAACGACACCGGCACTAGGCCACCAAACGCTTACAAGTAATTTTTTTGGTTCAATTTTCGCTTGGGGCAGGATTTGGCTGGCTTGCCAAGGTCCAGCCATTGCGATGAGCGCTTTCGATTATCATAGAGAATCCACTTTTCATCACAGGTAATGATTCGATTAAGATGCCACGGAGGAACTCGTACTCGTAAATAACGCGATATTTCAAGTTTTCCATTTTGTAAACTTAGCGCCGCAAACAGAAAAAAAACAGATGAAAAAAAAACAAATGAATAACGGTTTACGGAACATAAATACATGGGGAAATAGCTGTATTAATTTGAATTTTGAATTCCTAACCGAAGAGGAGAAATTTGTGATTAAAGTGGCCAGTACGACAATACGCCAATTTCATATGTAAGGACCTTATATTATTATAAAGGGTCGATTGACCATGTAACGCACTCAATATGAATTAATGAATTATATAAAAATTATTAAAAATATAATTTATGATAATAATAATTATCATAAACGAATTCCGGGTAACAGGATAAGTTATGATGGTTGAAAAATTCTTCTTTAAAAGCTACTTCTGCATAAAAACCAGATATGTTTTAACAAGAGTACAGTGTGATTAAATTACTATGTAAAAGTTTGACTTCCTAAGATAAACACAAATGTTCAAATTCAATTCGACCGTTTGACCTAAACAAACCTACTAAGTGCTAACTGCTATGCAAATATCCCAAGATAATAGAAAAATACAACACTTCTAACTTTTGCATAAAATTGTTAACAAACTAGTAAATCAATATTGATCAATATAACTTTTGTCTGTCATTGTAAAATATCTTTCAAAATTTCTGCAGTTAATATTTGCTCTAATTTGTGCAAATGTAAATAAAATACAGATGTCGTACAATACTATGACTTGCAAGCTTTTTCTTAAAATGTGTTCGTTTTATAATTTAAAATTGCATTATTTTGAAAATTTCATTCTCAAACAAAAGTACTTGTATTATTGTGTTTCGATTCAAAAGGTGAGAAAGGTAATGGAATCACTGAGTATTTTATAGGTATATATAAGTTTTTATGATAGTACACATAAAAAATTCTGATATATTAATTTTTACCCGTTCGCCGAAAAGCGCGCGAAAATTTGCGAAAATCTGACTGTTGACGTGTAACTTGACACCGGGGAAGGACTGTCAAAGGGCTATCTATTTATGCAAGTAAATAAAACACTTTATTGCGCCCTAGAAAATTACATATAAAGTTATGTTATCTTTATCAGAGGTGTACAATAGGCTATAATATAGTCTGAGTATCAACTCTATGGTTCACGTTTTTATTAGGCAGAAAAAGTAAATTTAGGTACATAAGTTTAAACCTACCTATTCCCATCTACTTTTAATAACAAAATCCTGTTGACATTTTATCGACCTCAAAACGAGTATATCTGTGGAAAATAAACACTGCGGTCGAGAGTTGTGGCAACCGATTATATGGACTTCAACATAAACTGTGTTAAATCGGCATTCCGATACAAAGTCTGCTATTGAGCCTTATGAATAATAGACGAAACAAGTCGCCTGAGCAAACCGAACTGGCAGATACTGCTCATTTCATTTCGTATTCCGCCACGCTGAAAACTCGCGCACTTAATATTTTTTAATAAAACAAGTAGGTATACGTGATATTACGTCACATTTGATTGCTTTTCCCTTTTGTTTTTTTTTTTATTGTGTCAATTAATTTATGTTTTTTTTTAATGGTCCTTGATTGCCTCTCTTTTTTATACCTTTTACGTTTAGACGACGGAATATCTTAATTATTACAATCATGGTCAATAATTATTGAAGCTATTTCCGTAAATACGAGTAAATTATACCTGTGTATCATTTTAAGTAATAAAGTTTTAAATAAATAAGTCATAATGCTATTTATTGGTGTATCGAAGGGAATTTACGATGGTTCATTTCTTTACCCGCATAAAAAGTAGCCCAAGTTAGGTACAATCCGTTTTGTTATGAAAGAATACAAACAAACATACTGTCACAGTTATAATATACTATGGATTATTAAGACGCACAATGCACATGCCATTGTGTATGTTCTATTTATTTGGCATAGACGTATTATGCATTCCTACAAATAAATAAGCAATTTGAAAAATTCCAGTTTTTTTTTACCTCGAATGGAGAATATGAATCTAGAGCCTCGGGAACGGCGGACTAGCGTGCAAACCCTTGTGCGACGGAGATCGTTAAAGCTTAATTATAAACAAATCAAATTACTGAGAGAGTGCGTTGAAACTCATTGGCAAAAGCAATTTCGGAGATAAAATCTCATTCCACGCTTCTTCAAATACAACTGGCAACATCTCCATAATGTTTCGAAACTCATAACGATTAATATTGTTTCATGATTCTTGAAACAAAATCAAAGGAGAAACAAATCAATAACAAGGGTAATCATTTGTATCTATCATATCAAATTTTCAAAGCTCTACTTTCGAGAATCTCTTTTAAAAATAAATTATTTTCATCAATGAAATGTCAAATCAAAACTAACTGCAACATTGTGTGAAATTAAATACTTATTTAAATATGATAAAAAACATCTAAGTAAGTAGGTAATTTACTTTATTCACAAAGTTAACATGTTTTCATAATCCGATAAAAGGTTTACTTTTCGGTTTTAGTTTTGAATTTACTGTTGAAATTTTTATGTAATAACTTTTTTCAATAAATGAACATGTGTTCTTAATTCGACATATTTTTATGTAAAAAAAAAAATATATAATAAGTTTTTAGTAATAAAAAACCAGTCGAGTGCGAGTGGGATTCGCGCACGAAGGGTTCCGTACCAAAAAACTGCAAAAAAGAAATATGTCTGTTGTATGGGAGTCCCACTTAAATATTTGTTTTATTTTAATTGAATTATATTTAAACTGAAAATATATCTAAATATTCTGTGAATATTTTCAACGTTTACCTATTGCCGTTATTAATATTAAGACCTGAGTATTTGATATTAATTTAAATTAAATACTTTAATTACATCATATAATATTTTTATTATATGATGTAACTAAAAATTTACGGTTTTCGCAATTTTTTCCTTTATCTGTGCTATAAGACGTTGCTTCGTACTAAATTTCAAGATTCTGAGTTCACGGGAAGTACCCTATAGGTTTTGATTCCCTTGCGAGTGTCGAAAATTTGCGGGAATTTGCGGCATAAACGTCTGTAACTTTTGATTGCGTTGGATTAAAAGTTTGTTTTTTTTACAACTCCAAGAGACAGTAGACCTGAGTATCCATACTAATATTATAAATGCGAAAGTCTGTCTGTCTGTCTGTCTTTCTGTCTGTCTGTCTGTCTGTCTGCTGTACGCTTTCACGGCCAAACCGCTAAACGGATTTTAATGAAATTTGGTATGGATATAGTTGGTGACCCGGGGTCAAACATAGGCTACTTTTTGAAGCAGGCGGAGCTGCGGGAAACAGCTAGTTTCATATAAATTACAGCTTAATACCTCCACGCGTTCTTCAGAAAAAGGGTCTTGACAGACAGACAGACGGACGGACGACAAAGTGATCTTATAAGGATTCCGTTTTTCCTTTCGAGGTACGGAACAAAAAATGTACGGTTATTTATCACATGAGATTTCATAATATATCTCCGACAAGAGTTACCTATAATAATATCGAACATAGTCCATCAAGGGTTTGGTTACTTAGCCCTACATCAATAATGTCGACCATTTAAAGATTAATAGTGCGGTACCATTTAATCTAGCGATTTATCTTATGGCGTACGTAATGTTACCCCGTATAATTGAATTGGCCACCCGATGACTGTAATCTTGAATTATCATGTCGGTGGCGGAAATCACAATCAAGCCTCATTTGTGTCTGACTGCCCTTTGTATATGGGTATGGTGTGCAATAAGCCAGTCAAATTATCTATTTCTTTTTATGTGATGGGCTAATAAAAGTAACTAGTTAAACAAGCCTCTTGGCTATTTTCGGGTAGTTGCCCTGTCTATTCCACAAAACAAGACCAGAGGGCGTGGTGATGAAGGTTTAAACACAAAAAATACATAATATTTAAAGCAAAAAAAATATGCTTTAACGTGTAGTAATCTCTTCAATAAAGTATCGAGCGTAAAATCAAGAAATATCCATGTAAAAGTTGTTTTTCTTCAGCTTAGAATTTCATAACTTTTGGGTAATGTTTCCGAAAACTTGACCCCACTGCGTCCCCTCACTCTGTTCCGTGAATTTTCATAAAATATCCGTCTTATTTGTTTCAACAAAGGACTGAGAGTTTCTAAGAAGATCGATCTTTAGTTTTTCAGGAAAGTTCTCAGTTATCATAAAGAGAAAAAAAATACTTGTTTTATTCAAATAGATACTCATAGGTATGTATAAATAATAACAATTCATCACAATAAACGAAATATTTTTGTTTATTTAAAGTAACTATTATTGGGAACTATTTGGTTTCAATTTACGCAAGGCAAACAACACAGTCGAAATTATTAGAGTTAAATGGGCACATGATCACGGCCTTGTGATAAACGCTCAGAAAACTAAAATAGTTCATATACGCTCATCACATAATAAAACAAAAACCGCACCAGCTGTTAAGGCCCATGAACACGCCTGCTTACATTCGAATAACTTATCTGATTGTCAATGTCCCATACTAGAAATAGTAGATAAACATAAATACGTTGGTGTCTGGATTGATAGCCGTTTTTGCTGGGGACCACATAAAGATCATGTTTGCAACAAGCTGAGGTCAGTAATTAGCAAGCTTTACATGCTCAAATATAAATTACCTTTTAAGATCTTGAGATTATTATATTTTGCCTTGGCGGACTCTGTTGTCAATTATGGCCTAAGTAGTTATGGAAGAACGTATTCGACATACATTGAATCTATTTATAAATTACAACTAAAAATGTTAAAAATAATTGTTCCAAATAAAATCTTAAAAAAGCTAGCTAAGGATGATGCGGAGTTATTTAAATATTGCAATATAATGAGTGTCTATGATAAAATTCAATATCTTATTTTAACTGAATCATGTCAAAAAAATTGTTTAAGGGAAAAAATGCGACCTAGCTACCTAAGAACACTTTGTTATTTAAATAAATATAGTCTTCCAAAATTTAATAATCAGTATGGGACAAGAATTCCTAATTATATGATACCAAACTATCTAAATAAGCTTCCCTCAGAACTTCAGGAGTTGTATAATAATAACTTTAAAAAATTTAAATTGAGTTTGAAAAAATACTTGAGTACTTTCTGAATGTAATAGCGACTCACCGAACACAGATAAACCCATCGAGGTTTCCGCGGTTCGGTAACTGTTTTATGTGTACATTTGATATTTACTGAATAAATGATTTAAAAAAAAAAAAAAAAAGGCGCCTCTAGTTTGAAATTTACGTAAAACGTAGAAATTTCCTTCGACAATTAGCCGTCTATATAGATATTTATTTACCAAATAAAATCACTTTAGTTTGTAACTAAACCCACTAAACGAAGATTTTCAGTAATAAATACATTCCCAATTAAATATAGTAAATTTCCAAGCTAAATGGCTTATTTCACTATCACCACAGAAATGAGAACTTTGTATAATTGCCGTCGGTTAGTATTGTGTAAAAAAAACCTTGATTTACTGGGAATTTTGAAAATTCCCAGTAAATCAAGTCACTAAGCAATGCGGGAGCAAAGTGAAGCACAGCTGGTGCGTTTGAAAGCAGAACTAACTAACTTTCAGAAAAATGCATTTCAAAGCAAATAAATAAATTATTTTTGATAATAACATTAAAACTGATAGACAATTCGGATTTCAATCGAGTAAAAATACAACACAGCTACTCACAAAATTAACTGACACCATAAATTTACATATCAACAACAAAAATCACGTACTTGTAGTGTTTATTGACTATAAATAAATAATAAATAAATAATTCTTTATTTCAGACAACAACAGTATCACATCACAAAAAAAAAGCACTCAAGGCATACAAGTACTTACAAATAATATATTATTAATTATTAATATGGCAAACTTGCGGCAACAGCCAGCCATCGTTTATATGTATCGGTGGTGAGAAGTCTCTCTGCCAGACTCCGTACAATACTATTTTTACACGCGTTAACCCTGGACATGAGGTTGGCTATACGGTGACGGTATATGGCACAAAAACTATTGACTCTTGCCTCTGCAAACATTCCAGAGACGCTGCACCAAGGCTTCAAACACATCAAATGCCTGAAGATGTTGATAAAGGCTACTCTTAAGCCGTTGTATGCTTTTCGCGTATAGTCAGTCCAAGGCTGACACGTATAAAAGGACTGACAGAAAGACTTGAACTTGGGTTACTTTCACGTGATAGACAAGAGGTCTACGTTGCCGCTCTATATCAGAATCAGAATCAAAATCAGAATTTATTGCAAATCACTGTTCTCCCTCGTCGTCCCTCATGGTGTATGTATCCATGTGGCCAAGGTACCTAAACAAGGACGTGATGTTCACAGGCTGTCCATCAAGTGTTAGACGGGGTATATGTTGGGTACCCTGTCCGGATCTAAACACTACCATCTCTGTTTTTTTTACATTATAAATTAGGTCGTGCTTTCTTTGCATACTCTTCGCAAATAGATAATAGCTTCTGCAGACCCTTAATTGAGGGGCTGAGCAGCACCATGTCATCAGCATAACTTAGATTGTTTAGATATCTATCATCAAGTTTCAGTCCGACTGGCGTGCTGCTTAGCTCCACAATCAAGTCATTCACATAAAGATTGAATAGATCCGGAGAGTTAAGCCCGCCCTGTCTCACTCCACATGACAGCCTGTACCCATCAGATATCTTGCTATCCCATTTTACGTTATTAATCTGATTACTATACCAGTTTTCCAGGAGATCAACAACTTCTGGGCTAATATTTGTCTTACGCATCTTCTCCCAAAGTAAATCGTGATTTATCGTGTCAAAAGCACGACTTAGATCAAGAAAATACCCGTAGACAGTTGTACCACGATCCGTATAGTACATAACTATTATTTTTAATGAAAAAATAGCAGTATCAGTAGACAAATGGGGCCAAAACCCAAATTGAGCGTCGTCAATTTTAAATGATTGACTAATTTCAAAGTGTATAACTCGATCAAGTACCTTCGCCACAATGGTTGCCAATGAAATTGGTCTATAGTTAGCCATGCCAGTTTTATTTTTGATTATAGGAACAACAAGAGTACGTGTGAGGTCACTCGGAAGGTAGCTGTGCTGCATGCATAAATTATAAAACGTGATAGTACTTCACAGGCATATTGGCCCGCACACAACAAATGCTCAATACTTAATCCGTCATGGCCGGGAGACTTACCCCTCTTCATATCTCTTAGTATTTGCGTACCAAGTCTCCTAGTCAGGAGTTTCATTCTTTTTCCTATTAATGTCCTTTTTCACATTATCATTTTTCAAATTAAAATGTTGATTAAACAAATTGGCGATACACTTTTTGTTATTACTTCCTTCAACTGTTAGTGACAAACTACTCTTGCTATTCTGCTTTTTTACTTCTGTTTAAAACCGTATAAAATTCATATCTACAGTGTGATGACGAGCTAACATGTCCATTTTTATTTTCTCCTGTCTATTTTGGACATATCTAAGAGCATTTTTGAAATCTTTACGAGCCGAAGACATAATTTCATAGTAATAACCCGAGCATGGCCTACCATATGACACCCACTCCCTAAAAGACTCCCTAGCTTTAACATGTACCTACAGGCACCTGCCTGACGTGGAAATTCCACCCCACCACCTTATTACTCTGTACTCGAGGTTTATTACGCATTGCCTAGCAGAGGACTGTAATACATCAATTATATCACAGTACAGGTTGTCCAATTTGCTAAAATCATTTTTACATAGCATTTCATATTTATTAAAATTCTGTAAAATATATAAAAACCCATCAACACGATCCGTGCACTTCACTTACGAAAGTGTATGAGTCAACCGGTAGACGACACGCATCAACGCAACGCAAAGATTGTTCACTACAGTAGTCAAACAATTCCTTTCCGATAGCGTACCCGGGTGCGCGTTAAAGTCGCCGAGTACTAAATCATTTTCAATACCTGTACTCTCAATCACCGCATTAATTTCGGCTAAGCACTGGGTAAATTCGGGCAGATTATCCTCATTATCTACAGGCATGTATACACAAAAAACTAAAATACTTCGATCGCCACGGGACAATTGTACAGCCATTACACGATCACTTCTACACTCAATAACTTCACTAGACGTAAACAAATCCAAGCGCCACAGCAACGCGGTGCCGCCATAGGGACGACCACGGATAACACCCCCCGCTGTATCCATAGATGATTTTGCACTACATCCAAACTCTTTGTTGATTTCGCTTATAAATCCAAGGTCGTGATGCATTAACCACGTTTCTTGTAGACACAACACGTCTACGCTCTTACATAACTCACGGACATGTTGGACAGATCTTTTAACAGATTTACAATTAAAAGAAGCCAAAACTAACTCATTATTTTGTCGTATATTCATAATTGTTTACTGACTGGACGGTGGCATCCCCATGGAATGTGCGTTTCTGTCGGTAACGTCTAAAGACTAGACCTTCTGGCCAAAAGTCATTCCTCAAGTAATTGCCAATTTTTTACGAATGTACGGTTATTTTAAATGAGCTAAAATTTGTTTCCCTATTCTGTTTCAACAATTCTACATTCAGACAGACTTCCTTCATATCGGTTATGTATAGTAAAGCCTTTGAAACTTTAAAACATGATACACTAGTAGAAAAGATAACTGTGGTATACGTGGATCTCTAAATCAATGGTGTCAAGATTTTAGATCTCTTTTATGGATCTTATGTTGTGAAAATTGAAGATGAAATCAGTGAACAAATAATGGTCCCAAACGGTACAGCGCAGGGATCTGTGCTGGGTGTGCCGGGTGCATTACATTAAATACTGTATGTAATAACGCTAATAAAAAAAAATATCAGTTTGCTGATGACACATGTCTTACAGCAGCGAATAAAAATCTGAATTCAGTATTACGGGATTTACAAGAGGACTTCACATTACTGATGAAATGGTCACATGATGTAGGACTGGTACTTATTGCTGATAAAACAAAATTAATGTACATCAGCTTAAGTCGAAGTAGGAGTAAAGACAATATAAAATTAGTAGCCCATGGTCACAAATGCCTACACAGTGGACATTAGAATTGTAACTATCCTCAGGTAGAAATAGTACAAAAACATAAATATCTTAGTCTAATTATAGATGATAGGTTAAAATGGACGGACCACATAAATTATATTTGTGACAAATTACGGGCTTTACTGGCAAAATTTACCTTAATTAAATACAAAATTCCTTACGTTTATACAATATATACTAAGCAGTTACGGAGGAACTAGTAAATCGCTTCTTGACGCCATATACCAGCTCTAAATAAGAATTCTGAAAACAATGGTACCAGCAAAAATAAAAAGCAGCACCAGGACAACTACCTATTTTCAAATAATACCAGATCATGATCAGGTAACATATGATTAGGTATTACCGAAAATTATTTTAATCAAAATTCTCAAACCAATAAATCTAGAAGTAAAAAAATCCGAAGCGCGTGTAAAAAGACCTTAAACGTATCAAAATATAATAATCTTTATGGCAAACAGCTATTAAAATGCCAAGTATCTAAATTAATAAACGACTTACCAACAATATTATGAGAAGAAATAAGTTGTAGAAATAATAAGGAACCATTAAAATAGTAGATTATGATACAAGGGTTCGAAGTTGGTCATTATAAAGAGAATGCGTATAGAAGACGAGTATATGACCATTTTGCTCACGAGTTGTCATACGACGATTTTCAACACATTTGCGAGGAAAAACACACATAAATTTCTAACTTTTTATTATTTACACAATAAATAAAAGTTCTCAAGCGATATCAAAACATTTGTTCACATTAACTTTTTTTGGTACACATTGAACACTTTTCACATTAGATACAGCATTAGAGTAAAATTGGGCTTGTGTGTTTGTTATTCCATTGCTAGGTATCTCCAAATACTTGTATTATATACGTCCTTATTTCTTTTTCTTCCTTTGAAGATTTCAGTTACTTAACTGTTACTAAGCTATAGTCAGCCCACTTAGTCAATTATCAACATTTGATTTGCGACTAGATTAGTGTATCTGGCGGAGTCATATTTGTTATTAATAGTAGGTAAATTAAATACGAAAACAAATACCTACGCCACTAATACAGACAGAGTATAGACCCTGATTGAATTTTTTTTAGCAATGGGTTTTACGGCCATGGATACAAGTCTTCTTTTTGTACACAAATTTTATTAATATTTGTGGTCCAATATGGCTAATGTTAAGTAAAATAAATATAAATATGAAATTTAGTGTTGATTTATTATTTGGAAGCTAAAATAGTTCATATTTTTTGCAAAAACAATGAATTGGTTTGGGACTTAAAATCCTTTTGGGGTACATTAAAAAAAATGTACCCTAACTATGGAAACCCTTACTTAACAAAAAATAAAAACATATAAATTACCCCGTGTGACACCGCATTTAACTGGTAGTACCTACTTACATAAAAAAAATAAATAAAAAGGAGATGATGTTAAAAAAAATTGAAGGAACGATTTTGACTACTAATGTACTCCTTCGGCATACTGAGATGGACCCAGACTGAACTGGAGACCTTGGATAGAAGAGTCCGTCAGCAGCTCACATTTCATCGCATGCTTCACCCACGTTCATCTGTAATGAGACTATACATTCCACAAAAGTTGGGGGTCGTGGCTTTTTAAACGCTAAGAACCTCCACAGTGGATTTGGGATGCATCGTGAAATGGTTGCAGCTCACCTGGGCCTGACACCTCTCTACTTGGCAAACGAGAGTTGGCGTAAGCCATCGGTGCTAAGCACTGAGGATCGGAGGAACGTATGAAGGAGCAAGGAGCTGCATGGGCGGTTTATTTATTTCATCATTTCAGCCGCAGTCAGTCCACTGCTGGACATAGGCCTCTCCCAATGATTTCCAAAATGATCGGTTGGCAGCAGTCTGCATCCAGCGTCTGCCTGCGACCCTTTTCAGGTCATCTGACCATCTGGTCGGCGGATGTCCAACGCTGCGCTTACCGGTACGTGGTCGCCATTCGAGAACCTTTCTGCCCCATCGGCCATCGGTTCTCCGCGCTATGTGCCCCGCCCACTGCCACTTCAAAGAACTAATCCGCTGGGCTATGTCGGTGACTTTTGTTCTCCTACGGATCTCTTCATTTCTGATTCGATCTCGTAGGGAAACACCGAGCATCGCCCTCTCCATAGCTCTCTGGGCGACCTTGAGCTTTCTTATGAGGCCCATAGTCAAAGACCACGTTTCGGACCCGTATGTCATCACTGGTAACACACACTGGTCGAATACCTTCGTTTTAATTAATTATAATTACCTAATTATACATTCGAACAAATAAAACTACCGGGTGTGGCATACGCATAGATGTGTATGGCTTTCTACCACATTTGGGGGATACAGGGTCCCGCAGGAATTCCTGTCGATAAAAACGATGTTCCACTAGTTCAAGCAAACAGCAGTTAGGTATAAGCTTAGCACTCACCTGATCTGCAGTCTTCTTGCCGATGACCCACCAGCTGGCGTTGGAGTAGGAATTAAGGTTCACTACGGCACAAAGCGGTGTGCGCGGGCGGTGCGGTTTAGATAAGTGCCTCGCTCGACAGTTTGAATCGTACTGTCGCCTAACACTGGATGCCTGAAGTGTGGGAACATCGATGTACAAGAAATATCGATATCGATCGATTTCATATCAAAAATAAATTAACTACGATAACGGAACATCCCGCCCACCAAAATGCATATGGTATTTTCTGGTTAGAAAAGATACTTAGATTAAATAAACGATAAAGTTGCTGAAGACAGCATCCAGCCTAAGATAATAAACGACAACGAATATGCTATAACTAAGAGTTGCTTATGTAACTAAAGCTTACTTACGAATAATTGCAGTTTATAACGATTTAAACTAATCTTCTATAGGAAGAGGACAAAGTTTAACCAACGGTCTTTGAAGAAGAGTGTTGTTAGATGTTCTAACAACAGCACTTCGAGCTACTCCATCAACACCAGGTTTCAACTCCACTACTCTGGCTAAAACCCATTGCAAGGGGCTGCGATTGTCATCTTTAATTATCACCATCGAACCCATCGATAACGGTTTAGAATGTTTAGTCCATTTGGCGCGCTGTGTAAGAGAATTTAAATATTCGGATCTCCATCTAGACCAAAAATTCTGTTGTAATGCTTGTACCATCTGCCAACGATGAAGCCGTTTTATATTTACATTTGAGAGATCTTCATCAGGGACAGATGTCAAAGGCTCTAAAGTGAGAAAATGACCGGGAGTTAAGCAAGAAACATCATTTGGATCAGAACTGATTTGATATAATGGCCGCGAGTTCAACATGGCCTCGATTTGAACGAAAAGCGTTGTGAGTTCTTCAAATGTTAGCACTTGGTCGCCTATCACGCGATACATATGTGCCTTTGCTGCCTTTATTTGGACCTCCCATACTCCGCCATGGTGTGGTGACGCCGGGGTGTTAAATTTAAATTGAATTTGCTCAACGTTAGAAGCATGTTGCAAAGAAGACAAAAGATTTTTAGCACCAACAAAATTGGTACCACAATCTGCGTGGATAGTGCTGCAACGTCCGCGACGACCCACGAAACGCCTCAACGCCGCCACAAACCCGTCTGTGCTTAGAGCTGACACCACTTCCAAATGAACGGCTTTGGTGGCCAAGCACACAAAAAGACATAAGTATGCCTTCTCTATTCGAGCATTTCGATATAATCCTAATTTTACACGAAACGGACCTCCAAAGTCCACGCCTACCACCGAGAATGGTTTAACTTGATTTATTCGAAACGAGGGAAGATCGCTCATTAAAGGTTGCAAAGGTTGCGGATTTGTTCGAAAACATGGAATACACTTAGATAGACGACGACGAATAGTTCGTTTCGCAGATATAATCCAAAATTGTTGAAGAAGTAAAAAGTGCGTCGTGTTGATGCCAGTATGGCAGTACGATTTGTGAATGTGTTCAATGATTAAAAAGGTAAGATTGTGGTCAGATGGTAAGAATGCCGGATGTTTGTGTTCATATTCTAAACCTGATCGAGAAATCCGGCCACCTACCCTGAGAACACCCTCCCTGTCAATAAACGGACTAAGTTTACGAAATGGTTTGCATAACGATCTGTTATTTTTTAAAGCAGATATTTCTGCATTAAAAGTTTGAGATTGCACATGCTTAACAATTTTCATCAAATTTTGATGTCGTTCTACGTTATTGATAAAATTGTTGCGATTTGATTCATTTGGATTACGAGAATTGTCAATAAAGCGATAAATGTAACTGATGATATTAACAATCTTTCGAATCGATGAAAAACGATTTAACAAATCTTCATAAATACTCGTTTCAGTACTTGCGTTTATAGCTTTGGTATTCGAAACTAAGGCTAACGATTTGCGTTCTTCCGATCGCACAATGACATCACTATTTTCGCAAAGAATATTGCTTTCACTATGAGATGGCCAAGCCTCTTGATCCAACAATAACCAGGCCGGTCCCGCCCACCATAACGAATTGTGAAGAAGTTCACGAGGAAACTGTCCACGTGAACATATGTCGGCAGGATTATCTCCAGATGCTACATGATGCCAACATCCAACAGATGTTACACTCTGAATATGGCTGACTCGATTAGCAACAAACGTTGCCCAGCGCGATGGATGAGAACGTAACCAAGAGAGAACGACCGTGGAGTCTGACCATAAGTGAACAGCAGCGATTGGAATACTTTTGAACTGAATGTCATGTACGAAATTGTATAAATCGGAAAGAAGAACCGCAGCGCAAAGCTCGAGACGCGGAAGAGAAATACGTTTAAGCGGAACAACACGAGCTTTTGAGCACACGAGGAACACATGAACGCTGCCGTCCTTTTCAGTGACGCGCAAGTAGATGACAGCACCGTATGCTGTTTCTGAACTGTCGCAAAAGCCGTGCAGTTCATACAAAATAGCGTTAGTACGTGTGAACCGGCGAGGTATTCGAAGTTCACCTAATACCGGTAACTGATTTTTGTATTTGTTCCATGTACTGATGACCTCATCAGGTGGCGATTGATCCCATCCAATACCGAGAATCCAAAGTTTTTGGATGTACGATTTGATTTGTATTGTGATAGGCGATAGATATCCTAATGGGTCGAATATTCTGGCGAGTTCGCTCAGAATAACGCGTTTAGTACACGGCCGATCTGAAGATGCGAATTCAAACAGAAATGAATCCGATGAAGGATCCCATCTTAAACCAAGAACCTTAAATGTTGAAGAATTTGAAGTATCCAATGATACAGATCCTGAGAGGCAATGTGAAATGGGTAAATCAGATAATAAATGTGGATTGTTACTAACCCATTTCCTGAGTTCGAAACCACCCCGTTTAAATAAAGCGATAAGTTGGTTCTTTGCTAGTTCTGAATTCTCGTACGTATCATATCCAGTGACGACATCATCAATGTAAACGTCCGACAGAATAATTTCCTTTGCTAGTGGATATGCATCTCCGTCGTCCTTAGCAAGCTGTCGCAATGTACGGCAAGCGAGAAATGGGGATGACGATACTCCATACGTCACGGTATTCAGCCGGTACTCCCTGAGAGGTTCACTTACTGAGGTTCTCCAAAAAATACGCTGATAGTCGCGATGCTCGGGTGAAATAAGAATTTGACGATACATCTGTCGTGCGTCACACATGAAAACGATATTATGTTCCCTAAAACGAAGTAGAATGTCCAGTATATTAGGTTGCAATTTCGGACCAATCAGCTGAGAGTTATTTAAGGAATGAGAATGAAAATCCTTAGCGGATGCGTCATAGACGACACGTAAACGCGTGCTCGCCGAATCAGGTCTTAGTACGCAGTGATGAGGGATGTAATATTTTCCTACGCTTAACTCATCAGGCGGAACCAAAGACATGTGACCGCTATCAATATAATCCGACATGAATTCGACATATTGTTGATATAGCGATGAGTCACGGGACAGTTTTCGTTCAATAGCAAAGAATCGTCGCTGTGCTACGTCACGAGAGCCCTCGAAGATAGGTTCAGAATCGGTTTTGAACGGCAATCGTACGATATATCTCCCAGATGAATCGCGGGTGTGATCGGTTACAAATTTCTGTTCGCATAATGATTCATTTGGTGTCAAAGGTGGTGGTTTCACAATAGAATCTAATTCCCAAAATTGTTGAACCAATGAATTTAATTCATTATCGAATTCGAGTGAAGTATGCACCAATGTATTAGTAGCTAAACGGGTCTTTCCCAATAAAAGCCAACCGAATAAAGAATTAAAGGCCGTGGGTTGATTAGAATCTCCCTTGATACGCTCATTAAGGAGAGACTCTGCGAAGACATCGGCAGCGAACAAGATATCGATGGATCCCGGTATATCAAAACCTGGGTCCGCCAATGGTAGCGATTCTACGTGTGACCAACCTGACGTATTCAATTTTGCAATAGGTTGATCTCCACATATCTTAGCGATCACATGCATGTTCAACGTAAATATTGTCTTATTGTTCGTTCCTACGGAGCAAATGACGTCACCAAGAAGATGAGCCGCGTGATCGCCGAGACCACTCACATTAGCGTTTGTGTTTGTAGGTATTAATTGTAGTCGCTTTACCGCCGATTCTGTTATAAAATTATTTTGACTTCCGGTATCAAATATTGCTCGAAAAGATTGCAAAAAACCTGATGAATCTCGTACTTGTACAATTGCAGTTGCAAGTAGAACTGTAGTATGAGAGGGTGACCTTGAAACCAAAGACGAAGAGGATTGATTTGAATCGATAGTTTTGTCGCGATGGAGTAAGGTGTGATGCTTGCGCTTGCATGTACGACAAGAAAAAAATGATTTACAATCCTTCAATTGATGAGATGGTTTTAAACAATTATAACACCATTTCTTTTCGGTAGCAACCTTCATGCGATCATCGAAAGATTTATTTAAAAATTCCGAGCAAGACGAAATTGAATGAGATTCACCGCAAAATGAACACTTAATAGTAGGAATGGTCGGTACAGCAGTATTTGAAGCGCGCGATTGATTATTGTTATTGGATGCGACAAGTGTGTGAGAAACGCTATGATGATTAATTTGTGAAGACGAGCTAGCAACTTTATTATTCGACTTATGAATTTGCGACTTATTATTTTTAATCGCCTCAGAAAAATGCGTATCACGTAACAAAGCCTCACATTTAGATTGTAAAAATCCTTTTAGTTGAACGTAAGAAGGAAACTCCGTTTCTGAATACTTTTCTTCAAAATTACGACGCATCTTCGTATCAAGTTTCGATAAAATATGATACACCAAAATAAAGTCCCAATGTAAAACAGGCAAATTTATTGTTTTTAAAATGCATAAATTTTCTTCAAATAGATCGAGTGATTTTCGAAACAAATTAGCGTCATTGCATTTAAAGTCAATATCCAAGAGATCACGCCAACATGTAAACGCTAAGTCGCGTTTACTTTTGTAACGGGTGGTGAGAGCCTCGTACGCGTCGCCGTAGTGCTCGTGCGTGAGCGGGAACGCCTTCACTAGGGTTAGCGCATCACCGCTAAGAGATGAAACCAGATAATGGAATTTCTCGGTATCGCTTAAAGTTTTCGAATTATGTATTAATGCGTTAAATGTATCGAAATATTCCGGAAATTGTTTAATATTACCGCCAAAAGTTGGCAATACGATTTTAGGCAACCGAATATTCGATGAAGAATGTGGAGAAGAAGATGATGATTCGCTTTTGGCTAGATTACGTTGTATCGATAATATTTGGTAATACATTTCATCGAAAGATTCTTGAATTTCACTATCTTCGTGTTCCGGGTCATCCAAAATTTCCAAAATTGCAAAATGCGCATTTTCAAAAGTCGCAGCTATATTTTTTGCGTCTTGGTAATACGATAAAAATAAATCTATTTTCGATGGATCGGTCGAAGCCAAAACACCCACTTCGAGCGCCTTAGAAATTCGTTTAAAAGCGATAGTACGTTTTCGACGCAAAGCCGGGAGATCCTTACTAGTATATTCGATGTCGAATGATTTTGATCTACACCTTTTAAATGATTGACGTCGATGTGAACTTTTCGTTAAGAAAGACATGGTTAATTTGTAATAATATTTTACGATAACGTTATTCACTAATAACGTTACTTAATAACGCTATAACGTAAGTTACACTTCACTAAACACCGATACAACCCTTATACAAACAAATGTAAACAAAAAATATCGATGTGTAAATAACCTGTGTGTGCACAACCCTAGCGTGTAATGAGTGTAAGTACAACACCAGGCGGGCTACGTGATATTTTCGATTTACCCCCGAGTATTATACTTTTTTACACACGTTGAAATGTAATGGTATGTTCTAGTAATTACTATAATATTTGATGAGATGTTACTAGAAAACACAAATTAAATGTTATTGTAAGTTAGACTAAGCACCGATTTAGTTTGTGATTGCTTATTCCAACTTCCAACAACTACGATTTTACGTATTTATAAGGCTACGTAAACACAAATCTATTTTTAGAACAAAGAAATTATGTTTCGAAATTATGTACTTTTATAATAATTGCGAGCCGATAGAATCAAGCACCGACTAGAATAAATGATTGCTTGATTCGATCTCGCAATAACACAAAATACATACGATTGAATACCAAAACTGTCGAATTTGTTCGATGGTGATGATGATGAAAACTCGTGAATTTAGTACTACTTTACGATATGATGAGTGGGTAATTCTGATGCGATGAAACAACTTAGAATGCGAGAAAGAAAAACGATTGATATTCTAAGTTAACGATAAATTAACCAGAAATACCACAAGCAAATGGATAAGTAGGTACTACGCGATAAGTCTAGTTGGTGGAGTCCCGGGTTTCGGCACCATTACAATGTGGCATACGCATAGATGTGTATGGCTTTCTACCACATTTGGGGGATACAGGGTCCCGCAGGAATTCCTGTCGATAAAAACGATGTTCCACTAGTTCAAGCAAACAGCAGTTAGGTATAAGCTTAGCACTCACCTGATCTGCAGTCTTCTTGCCGATGACCCACCAGCTGGCGTTGGAGTAGGAATTAAGGTTCACTACGGCACAAAGCGGTGTGCGCGGGCGGTGCGGTTTAGATAAGTGCCTCGCTCGACAGTTTGAATCGTACTGTCGCCTAACACTGGATGCCTGAAGTGTGGGAACATCGATGTACAAGAAATATCGATATCGATCGATTTCATATCAAAAATAAATTAACTACGATAACGGAACAACCGGGCCTTAACAGGATCTGATGTAGACCTGCTCACGTCGGTGAACTGGCTACGCTTCGGTGACCTCTTTGGGGAAACTGAGGGTTTTGCCTGTGCAATTGCATGCAGATGAGGTTATCAAGACTAGGAACTACCGGAAATACATCATAAAGGACGGTACGGTCGACATATGTCGGGCATGCCACCGTCCCGGAGAATCTCTCCGACATGTTATTTCTGAGTGTTCTTAATTAGATAACAACGAGTACTTGCACAGACATAACCAAGTAGCCAGGATCATCCACCAGCAACTTGCTCTTCAATACAGTCTTATCGAATGTGAAGTGCCGTACTACCAGTACTCACCAGAGCCAGTTCTCGAATTTGGTCGTGCTTTGTTCTACTGGGATCGATCAATCATCACAGATAGGACTATTGTAGCCAATAAGCCTGATATTGTGTTGGTCGATCGATTACAGCGCCGTGCAGTGCTCGTTGATATTACTATCCCGCATGGCGAGAATCTCGTCAAGGCCGAGCAAGATAAACTGTCAAAATATCTAGTCTTGGCCCACGAGGTTACCGCCATGTAGGATGTTGATTCGACTAGCATTGTGCCGATAGTAGTATCTGCAAACGGCCTAATAGCGAAGAGTCTAAATCAACACCTAGTTAGGCTCTCGTTAGGTGGTTGAATCAAGGGTCGGATACAGAAGGCAGTCATCCTTGACAAGGCACGGATTGTGAGGAGGTTCCTCACTTTGGAGCCCTGACCACCGGCAGCTTGAGTCTTGACTCCGCTGCCGATGGGTGCCCCCTTTTTTATATATTTTTAAATGTTTGTGTTTTATTTATATTTAAAAATGTATTCACAAACAAATGAGAATAAATAAAAATAAAAAAATAACAAATTCTATTGCAACAGCCCAGTTTAAATCCATCCAAACTTCATAACCATTACCCATTTTATTTTTTTCACTTATTAAGCAATAATTCTTCCTCCTACCCAGACCCGTTCATGGAAATGTTATCTATTGATTTAGCCGAGGACGGGTTTGGGCACCACATGACATCAACTTCTCTTCTTCTCTACGCGTTGGATCTCCGCTCAAGCCTCTCAAAGGCAACCCGTGAATCCCAAGCGGAGGTACATAATAATAAAAGAAATATATTCCTTACCTTATTTTAATTGTTTATTAGTACTCTGCACTAAATGCATGGAACGGGCGCTCGAGGCTGAATGCAGCAGTGTATGTTCAAACCTAGGATTTGGTTTTTGTATGCTGCTTTGTATAATTTGTTTAAAGAATTAATGGTAAATAATTTTAAAAAAGTACTTACGTATATAGGTGTAAACAAGGTAAACGTGTCATGTACATTTTGTATGAGCTGTCTCAGCATTCGGCCGGCACAGCGCGACGTACGGATTCAAAAACGTATCACTCATCAAAATTTATTAAACGGTCGTGTTTGCTCGATGGGACCGCCTATATATCGATTTTATGTGACACACCTTGCTTTGTTTATTGTTCGGGGATAAAACTTTCCGCTCTATCAAAAGGAAATAGCACAGCGGTCAGCTATTTAAATATTAACAGGGAATAAAATAAAAAAAAAACAAGAATCAATGGTTGCTCTACTCAAAGAATTGAAAAAAATTGGGGCTTAGCCAAAGTAACAATCTGAAAAATTATAACGATATTATTGTTTTCTCATTATTATCGGTAGCAATTCGTTTCTAAATCAACTGCGTGAATTTAGCCCGGCTTTGTCAACATCATTTTTATTTTAGATTCGTTTATCGCTAACTTTAGCCCTTAATAGATTATTAGACTTAAGACGGTTTCCAGTTTAAAGAAACTCATCCTTCAAAATTATGTAACCATTATTTCAAGTACAGTTCAGAGGATTATTACTCATCTGAAAGTTCAAGAGCCTACGTACCTTCAAATAGTCTATAAGAAGACTCTTGCCTAGTTGTTACTATGACGATTTATTTTCAGTTAAGTACTGATGTTACAAACGACTGCAGGTCCTGGACAGGGTCATAGATTGCAATTGCGGCTGTCGAATTGGGATTTAACCGAAACGTCAGTTAAGTATTACGGAATATTCAAGTTGAAACGGAACGCAATTAGTGCGGTCGGCCAAGCTAAATACTGTGCAAACGGTCGGTTCAACTAATTAGGAACTTGTTTATAAATACGGTGTCAGATTAGTCTTGACATTTGCATAGACGTCTGTCCACTCTTATGAATAATTAACTTCGTGAATTACTGAAGGACAAGAGCCATCTTGCGATCGAATCCTTGCGCTCCGATTTAGTGCTAATGACGGCATACGTCTGCAAAAGACCTTTGCAGCAATAAACTAGTGTTTGTGTTAACTAATAGTAGCGGGCATGTTGGGACTAACAGCAGTAGGTAGGTGCCGGCCGGCAATTAATTTGTATGAACTAAAGGTTGGCGGAAGTACGCATAATAATTTGGTAAGTGTTTGTAAATACAACGCCACAATTTTCTCCTTCTCCCTTATATTTCTATTTTGATGTATACTAATTAAGTACTTACCTCCTACCTCAGTCGCTTTAAAAACTACCGGTTTTTATCGTCTTAAATCTAGAGCAACTTTCATGTACAAAAATTATAAATTAATACCAAACTCTTATTTTAAATACGAAATGGCGTCTGGATCTAAAGAGATAACGTGTTTGAAGCATAACTAAGTAACATTTGAATTAAGAAAATAATGAAAAAATTACCTGATTCTTGAAGGTGTTATCAAAAAGCTGTAGTAAGTAGCGCTTCGAATTAGGATGTATTTACAAATATCATCATATTATTCAGTTTCATGCGTATCAGTAAGAAAAAGTAGCAGTAAATCGCGTTACGTTTTGTACGAGTATACTCTAACATGGACTCCGAAGTAAGAAGGTAAGGATGCAACCGGGATAAGGCTAGGACGATGAAGAAAAATTATTAACTCAAATTACCGGTAATTGCTAGTTGGTAGTGAGATCTGAGTGAGAACTGGTGATCTAGATAGTGCGGGCTCTAAGGTTGACTGTTAGATAATGCATTTAGCATTAAGTTAGCCTATTGTACTATACAATTGTATTATGTACAATAAAGTTTAAATAAATAAATAAACTCAGGATGGCCTTACCAATAAACATTTTGAACTAACAGAATAATATTTTCCTTTATAAATTCGAATAGGTAGTTTTATTGATTAAAGACAATTTCAACATCAACACGCAAAGGAATAAATTTGTAATGGCATCCCTTTTTCGATATTAACATCAATTGGATATTATCAATATTTACAAAATGAGGCACGATTCCCGAGAGTTCTTTATTACATGCATACAATTATATCAGAACGACATAATATCAGAGCGTTAATTGTTAAAATTCAGTTCCGAAGAAATACACGATATTTACAATACCGATTTTGTCATAACGTTGGATGTTAATAATCTTGCTTTTGTGGTTAATTAATATCAGGAGGATTGCGCTCGCTGTCACATTTGCGCCGTTGGTCAGCAACATTGGTGGTGCTAACGAAACTTATTACATTATGTAGTTTTGTTTACAGAGCAGGAAACAGAGGAATTTGTATAGATGCAATATTATAAGGGCAAATTTTTTTGAGTCCTAGTATTATTTTTATGACCGGCTACCTCCTTGATGTCAGCCCATTTAGGTTTTGGTGGAATACGTAATCGTAATAATGATGTATTTTAAATTGATATTACATATTTATTTGCCTTTGTTTGTAATAAATACAAAAAAAAATTCTTAAAAGAAACATATACGAACATAAGTTTTTTATAGAAAAAGCGGGGAATATTTATACAGGTATTTTAAGCTGGATGTCATGCCGCTACTATACAACAACTAAAGTAGTTCCTTTTTTACTCGCCGTTAAAAAGGCTAAGAAGTATCTTCATGAATATACGAAAATAATTTACATATTGTTTTCTTATGTTTTCGCGATTGTTATTAATTAAATTAAAAACTTTACTTAAAAAATTACTTAAGTAATTATCGCGATAAAACCGTATTAAAATAGTTTAATTTAATAGTTTACATATATCAAGTTATTTAATGCACAAGTATTTGTTGGATGCAAAATATCTGGGCCGTCACAGATCAGATTGCTTTCCAGTAGAACGGCTTGTCACACACAAGATTGATACGCGAAACATTGTGGAAATACGGATATTTTCATATCTTACAAATTCTATTTGCAAAGATATCTCAAAAATCTGATACAATATTTATTTATAAATATATCTTTATTGTGCCACAAATAAAAATACTTTGTCGGTCGGCTTAATCCTCAAACACATTCTCTCCCAGTCAAAACATTTGTGGGGCGCACGTTAACTTTAAAAAAACTTAAAATATAAGAAAATCTAGCAAATTTTTAAGAGTGACAGCTTTCCGGTAACTTAATTTATCATGATGATCTAGAGAAAATCATTTTGTGGGAAATCATAATTTCATAAGCGACTCGTCTTTGAGTGGTTAGGTTAGCATTAACACAACACAATGAACTATTTTTCTATTTCCTGAAGACTAAGGAATCTTTGCAGAACGTAAACGTTCCACGTAGCAACGTTTTATTATTCTCCCAAACATTCTTAGGATCTCTTTGTTTAATTATTTTAAATTATTATTTTATAAGTATCTATCAAGAGATTAAAGAAAGCCGAGAGTTATTAGAAATGCAGGTTTTACAAAAATAGCCCAAACAATTTGTTAACTAAACTCATCTGTTTTATTCCATTTGTCTTACAGCCACAATCAGCTGTCAAAAATTGAGTTTGTACAATTATGGGCGTTGGCGCTAAAGCCATTTAGTTGAACTTTCTTGTTTACGTTTAAGACGGTGGGACGTCATTCCGCGGACTATTAATCAAGAAGTATTTGCTTGTAATTCAAGCAGCATAAATAGATTGTGAAATATTATGAACAAGTAACATTTTGAAACTCAGGATTAGTATTCTCAGTAGTAGGTGTCTAGACAGAAATGTTTTGGAGACAAGTTTATCTATGATATTAAAGCAATTTATAATTTTGTTGAGAAATAGAATTATGCATTTTTTTATATTACATATTAGACAAAAAAGACATAGGTATTGTCCTCATCGTGGCAATCGTTCACCGCAGCCACCTAGGGCAATCTAAGCGCTACAGCACACCTACCCAATTGACGACGTAACTAGGTAAAATCTTACGATGCCACTAAAAATGCCGCATTGGGTAAGTCAGATAACATACTAAAAAACTCCCTTACTTTCAGTCCATGTCCAAAGCTGTAAACATTCATTCGACTGCCTTAAAATTTATTGTCCCCAATGTCGGCACCACCCCACACGCTGTAAAGACTAAAAGGGACTTTTTGTTTGCGTGTGTAACTTTTGTTAGATGTCGCCATCTATCTTCGTAGCCTCAAGAGCGCTGCGACAAAAGCGGCTATTACCACGCGCCTCCAAATTGCAACTCGACAAAGGACTTTGCTGTATCATGTCTATTCAATTACTGGAAAGGTCGACATACTTGTACTATGTATCTGAGATGGCGACCCTTGCCAGCGTTATTCGTATGGTTTTGTCCATGATATGTACCTAGTAAATTATCCTTGAACCGACTTTGTGATAATCGAGGGTTACTTTAATCAATATCTTAGCTACCATTTTTTTAAAAGATGTATATATCTAACGATATTGCAATAATAACAATAATTGCTTATTTGTATGGTGTGCAATAATAGCAAAACATAGCAAAACATAGTGCGTCTTATACTCTGTAAAACATCTTATTATGTACCTATGTTTAACAAATAAATAAATGATTGATTGATTGATTGAATACTTTAACTTACAAAATGAAAGTAAGCAAAATTATTTATCTAGGTACACATAATACAATTATTTAAATTTGCTTTATTATTCAATATTAGAAAAAATCTGCGGTTGCAAGGACTGTCTTACGCAAGCTTTGTTGTTTGTTAAGAAACCTAGTAAGTATTAGATGATGTTTTAAACAACATGAGTGCTCCTCTGGAAATTATAATCAATTGACGTTCTTAGTTTTTCATGCACTACATGGAAAGGAACAAGCATGCATTAATTTTGTTTCAGTTGCAAAAATACATTGTAACACAAACACACTACATAAACATGTTGTAAAAAATCAGAGAAACATATGAAGGACGATTGAATTTGTATTTAAAGGGCGTATATATAAGTCTACCCAGCGTTCGCCTTTCGATGTGAATGAAGTTGAAGTAACTTTTTCAGAAGCCACAATGGCCGTCAGAGTCCGTTGAAAAGGTATTCGTATGGGAAAAATCTTTGTGGGACATAGAATCACAAACCTTTTTCTGACGGTTTGCGTTCACCCAGACCCTACAACTATTCATAAATTTATAATTCAGATAGAAAAAATACTTTCATTATTTCCTTAGCTAAAACTATTTTCTCCTGGTAACCATTAGTTATTTATCAATTATCTACATGGATTCTTCTTGGTACGGTTATTACTAACTAAAACGAAACACCATGGAATAAGTGAATAATATCCACTGCAACTCTAGTAGCAGAGTGTCAAAAGCGAAAATCGAATAAAATTTATGTCTATTTCTCTGGAAATAAAATTTAATTGATCTAATAAAAAGTAAGTCAAAAATAACGATTTCAACAGGTTGATATTTTTAGGTAAATATTGCGGTGTGTATCCCGGGTTTCATAAGTAGGTATCTCTTTATTCCATTCTGGTAATAAAAAATCATTTGATAGTGAGCAATGTATTTCGAAATTAAAGCGATAAAAACAAACATATCAATATTAATAAGTCGCAGTGTTTGCACGAGTCGAACCACGGAATCCATTTTCCAAGTATATTTCTCGTTATTTTGATTGCAAAACCCCGCTGCTAGCTTATCATCTGAATTTATGCATTTTGCCTCAATAAAATTCTCTAAAACGAAATTCGCTGTGATTTTTATGCTATGAAAGAGAAATGTTACACTACGTAGTACTATTCATTTGCGTGTTATGTACCTCGTGCCGAGATGAGGTGGAAAATATAGATTTAGATTTTGTGGCTAGTTTAAGAGATGATGCAAATTTGGATCTTTCGACGGACAAAGAGTATGAGGACTTGAGAGCTGAGTTGCTAGCGTCTCATACTGTGTTGGCCAATTTAGTGGATAAAGATGAAGAAGAATTACAAGAATATAATGAAAATGCTCGAAGTATGTATCTAATCTTACCAAAAATTAGGGTAGTGCTTGTTTTCAAATTTCCAAGTCGTCTAATTATGTTTGCTTTATTAGTTCTGGTACAAAAGGACGCCTATTTTGACTTTTACAATATATGAACTTCACAAAATGCTTCAAAAATTGCCACTAACATACAACTGACGACGCAACTAGAAATACACACTAGGATGATGATGTATTTAGGTACTCATTTCCCTTTCATGTTTATCCAAGTTTATATACCTAATCAATAGCTTAATAATTTTATTCATAAATTAATAATATATGTATTATTTATATTTTCAAAGGGTACCTGACAAATACTGCTTGTTGGAACCTCAGCGGCATTTGCGTAGACTCCAATTTATGTACTGGGTATAACTACCTAACTCAAGTCCCGGGTTGCAAGGACAAACTCAAAGTATGCTGTTTTAATTGGAATAAGTTTCATGTAAGAGACATGAGAGAATTTGGTTTGAGTAACCTGGCTATGCCATGGTCCATGCAAGAAAGCTTTGGAAGTGGCGGTGGTATTGTAGAAATAGATACAAAGTTGAGAAAAACAAAAAAGCCAAGGAAACCAAGGAAATTAAAAAATAAAAACAATACGGAACCCTTGATAGACGAACCTCTTGCTTTATTGCTTAGACTTAAAAAATAAATATTAACACAATGCCGCAGTTTTCTTGTAATTAACATTAAATGTATTATATTTATAGTTTTTAGGATTCCGTACCCAAAGGATAAAACAGGACCCTATTATTAAGACTTTTCTGCCCGTCTGTCACCAGGCTCATGAAGCGTGATAGACAGTTGAAATTTACACAGATGATGTATATCTTTTGCCGCTTTTTCAACAAATACTAAAATTTAAAATAAAATAAATATTTAAGTGAGCTCCTATACAAAATGTTTGCTGTTTTTATTTATAATGATACGGAACCCTTCCTGCGCGCGTCCGACTCGCACTTGATCGGTTATTTTATAATCGAACTTTAGAAATGTAAAGGTGCATCACTCGCACGAGTGAGTTTATATATTTGACTGCAAGCATCATGTAGAGTTAAATAAATACAGGTACATATTCCTGGCTTTGAAATTAGGGCCAAAGTTAGATGCATGGCTCTACATGAGTTCTGATAACTATTTGAAAGAGCGAGATTACAATATTGAGCATTGTATTGGCAACATTTTATGTTAAACTGGTTTTACCTGCATATTTTACATAAAATATAGTTTGGTGAGGTTAATACACCACAATGCCACATGATAATTTATGTGAATGAAGACTCTATTTGTTTGTTGACTTTGTTTGACTCCAGTTCTTCTTTATACAAGGTTGAACAAATATCTCTACATATTTGTTAATTCTTTCATTAGAATTGAACATTAGTTACAAATACCCAACATCACTTCACTAAGAGGATTATTACTCTTAGTTTATTAATTAAAGGTAGGTATTTCAATAATTCACTTACTTTTGTTTTAAAAAATGGCACAATATTTACATTTTTCCGTGCTACAAAAAACTATTTCAATGAATACTAATAAAAAAATATGTTTTAAATTTTACGGGCATGACGATTTATAATTTCAACGTTAAAATAATCTTAAATTAACAAAATACGTTTTTTTTTAATAACATCAACATTTTTGTTATCAGACATCTTAGAACTCTTATACCTTTTTGGGCACCTGCAAAAGTGCATGCATACATATGTCATAAACTGTAGTACATTTTGTTCTAATTTTTTTTTACTTATATGGGAAATATGTTAATTGAAATATATTATTGTACTCGACCCATACAAACGTAGTAAGGCAGATAGAAACGGACGCAGTTAGTTCATTTAATAAATGAGACGGTTCATTGCAAAATCAATCAAAATGTTACGTACTTCTTTACGCCTTGCAAAATTTTCATTATTTTTGCAATGAGGCTATTGCTGAATAGTATTATTTTAGCAATCATTACAATAGCTGCACCACAAAAGGAATATAATGACGTTTTTTTGCCAGGCTTGAATGGAAGACCTACGCTTAGTAAGATTTTTTCGATATCTAGTCTAGTAAGCAAATACGTGTCTGGTCATAGTTAAAAATTTAATTACACAGTTTTTAAATCAATTTCTACATTCACTTATATACTAACAAATGTTTGGCATATTTTTTAATGATATTAACATACCTTAATTTCGAAACTGTAACTGTGTCTTAGATGACGCCATCCTCATACTTGCAAAATTTATATTATAATTTTATGTATCTAGAAAATACTCGATGCAAATCAAAGCAAAAATATAAATCACTAGCTGTTTCCCGCAGCTCCGCCTGCGTCAAAAAGTAGCCTTTGTTTGACCCCGGGTCTTCAACTATATTCATACCAAATTTCATCAAAATCCGTTCAGCGGTTTGGCCGTGAAAGCGTAACAGACAGACAGACAGACTTTCGCATTTATAATATTAAGTATGGATAAGTATGGATTTTCAATGTAGAAGAAATCATTATTACTGTTGTAGTATGTAGTATTTCGATATAAATCTATAAGTACGTTGTTGCTTCTTATGTAGTTGTAAAATAAACTCACCTATCTCTCAGCTAAGCCAGACAATCAATCAATGGGTTATTAACTTTATATGATGTCAGGTATAGATTGTGATAGCACAATCTATCAACGTATGATGAACACCTTGTCATATATCGGTGCGTAGTATAGTATAGCCATTGATTGACGGTGCTTATCCATTTTCTAAATAATAGCAAACGAAAGTGGCTGAATATCATAATCAGAAAAAAAAATTGCAGATACGATGCAAGGCACTTGCTGGGCTCGAGGAGGCATTTGCGTTCACATAAAACAGTGCCCCTCTCTACATATGGACTCCTCCGTACCAGGCTGCAGTTGGGGCTTCATGGTTTGCTGCAAAATGACTAATGTAGGATCACAGTACAGCACCAGCAGGAAAAGCAGAGAGGTTCTTGTATTCTCAAACAACCTAAAAGAATTTGATGTCGATTCTATCAAAGCTCTAGCAGTAAAAAATGCAGATGTTGTACGACATATTCCTTAGAAATGCATTGCAGTCTTATTTGGGTTTTTAGTGTTATATTTCATTATTTTTCCCTTTCAATATTCCCAACAGATAGGTGAAATTCTGTGAACCCCGATTACAAGTTCGTGGTAATTAAGAGTGAAATAAAAATAGTCCACAATTTTTTGTATGCCTATCAATCATTCTCTAGATCAGAAAACAAAATAAAAACTGTGAATCTTTTAAAGTAGTTGTTAATTTCACATGCATCAGAGGAGACGGCGTATCGACTGGTGCACCGTTACGGTCATTGGTGGAGTGACGTAGAAAAAGGGGCGGAGTTTACGTAATTTTTCGTTCAACTGTGAATGATGTGTGACGTGAAGGGAGCTCTTATGTGTTTGTAATTTTTCTTATTTACGTTTCGTTTCAGCTTACAATATTTTATAAAATATTTTAAACCATTTAGTGTTAAGTGTTTCAATGGGAACACAAAAAACGAAAGTAAAAAATATATTTTCGAATTTACTTGATTGATTTGTTACACAAAATATACATATGTTTTTAATTTTTAAAATATCTGTAATGTAAAGAAATATAAATATATTGTTTATATTGAAATATTCGATTTGCTAGCGACACATATAGATAAATAGATGGGATGGGCAATAGAGGCGGATCCACGACCAAACCGAGCTCCCCGCACGTTTGCCTTCCGACCCGCATAACCTCACACAATTTTTGTAAGGAAGTTCTCGATATTCCATCTCCTCTTTGTTATTGCTCCGTGATCAGCAAGAACGATAATCTTAAAGACATAGGTACTGTAAACATATAGATACTCGTAAGTTATCAGTAGTGATAAACAACAAAAAGAAACCTGTGCAGTCTCATCTTTGACCCTTATAAACACATTGTACTAGAATACAAAAGGGTCTCAAGCTGATTCAAGTTATATCATAAATCCTCTCGTAATCCTATCCACACTAGGAGCTCTCCAAATAATAAGGACTCTTGATCCAAAGATAGCCCGTTAGTTTGAATGCGTGCCAAATTAGTTTACCTCGGGAGCTCGCCTTTCAACGGTGCTGGCCGAAATGGGAAACTCTGTTGACCTCAAATATATATTAAGGTCGCAAATTCGCAATGGCAAAACTTTCTAGGTGAGTTCAAGAATTCAATTGCAAGTATTGTGTGAACCTAAAAGTCGAACGTGGTTATTACCGCCGCACTGCCTCCGTGGTCTAGTGGTTAAGGCGTTCGCCTTTTACCCGGGGGTGGTGGGTTCGATTCCCACCGAAAGCATACTTTGTTTAGATGTTTCCAGTTTGGTTAGGACTTTTCAGGCTTGAATCACCTGATTAATTGTCTGATAATAAAGATGATTCCGTGCTTCGGAAGGCACGTGAAGCCGATGATCTCGGCTGCCATTTGGTAGTCGTTAAAGGAACCACGTCAGAGGCCGTGAGGCGGTTCCGAACAACTCTGACACCAGGGTATGCATAGTCATGATATGTATGTATATGATGCATGATGATGATGACCGCTAGCTAAGTAAAGTAGTTATCCTTTTTCATCAAACATTTTCAGTCACTTCTGATATAATCAGTGACTATGGTTTTCTCATGCATTTATCATTATATTTTTATATATTCATATATTTGCAGGTTTGAGTCTTTCTCAACCAGGCTCTCCTCAGATAGCCGATACTTCTACTTTTACATTCCCAAAGGTCCTTTCTTCCAGATACTACGTAGGTACTACAAGACGCCGCTGAAATCAGTTGTAATATTAAAGTTTATGCCATTGCCATAATCATTGCATCAGTTTACCGAAAAACCTAGGTGATAGACAGGAACTTATTACAGACAAATTGTATGAATTCACTGATGCTTTCCTATCACCATTAAAGTATATCTAGAAGCACTACTACTTCTGTTCTTTTTGTTTTAACCAACACTGATTGAATATTCACTACCTAAAGATTTATTAGCGGCTTGAAATGTGGTTTAAGAGCACCGAGGAGATCATAGCACGTCAGGAAGATATATATAAATAACAAGAATATAACTACTTACTGCAATATGTGTCAGATCATATAGCGTTACTTGGTAATCTATTATGACATTACCACAAACCTTATATTAGACAGCTCGTTGTCATAGTAAAGGCTTTTCGCAGATCGTTGGGTTTACTAATATATTTAAGTTGAATTATTATTTCACAACACTCTACCAAGTATTTCCGCGGAACCGTAGTACTTTATGAAGGTTAAAAGAAATAGTAAAATAAATGGGTATTGTGGTGAAAGTTTACATGTTGTCTAAGTACGCGAAGAAAATTTTATGGGGTGAATATTTGTGAACAAAAAACAGAAATATACAATACAATACAAAACTCTTTATTGTACTAAAATGATACATTGTCAAATACAAGTAATTATAAAAAAAACCTTGCGCAAAAGGCAGCCTTATTAAATACTAGCTTTTTCAAAATATACAATATGATAAATTTACGTTACTGGAACAGAATATACAAGATATATTAAGTATTTATAATTACTCATTTATTGAAATAACATAAAAAATGCAATAAGAATTACGGGTATTTACTGTGCTCCCATATTTGCTCTCTCATGAGCCCATCCCTGAACATTTCCTGTAATTTTAATTTCCTGCAGACGTAGCTGAGAATTAGGGGTGTATTTTCCTGTTATATTTTTAGTGCCTTCAATTTATTGAAACCCTGCGTCTAATAGGGATTATTCTTCTCTTTCCTCAAAAGTAACTACAAAATTATAGAAATAAATTAAAACAGGAATTAGAGTTTCTCTGCTACTTAATGAAATAAACAAATCATTCGTTCATACATTAGATCTTTGATGTAGCGTTACGAATTCTGAGCTTGAAATATCTGACGCGGAAATAACATCACTGAGATATTAACGTATTTGATTATAATGATATTTGTTGCATGGTGCAAACTAGCAGTCGGTGGTCGGAGGATATTAAAAAGATAACAGAATGAAGTTGGACTTACACAGAATAAGTTAGAAACACAGAAAAATTTAATTATCTATTATTTGCTAGAAACGTCGCAAACAGTGAACGATGGTCCAGCAGTGGAAACCAATATACGAAGAATAAAAAACCAGTTTTGGAAATTGTTATTGTTTCTCAACTGAGAAAATTCGAATAATTTTATTCATCTAAAACATACTAATAAAAAATGTTTGTTAAACTTCTGTATATTTAATCAACCAATTTTGGTTAAACGAAAATTTTTGGTGAAATTCCGCGAAAAGATAATTACCTAAGTATGCTTCGTTTGGAAAATATGAAAACCATCGTGTAATTTTAATATTTGGTAAGCCGTTTTTGTGTCATAGAGCATTGAAACGTGATACAACGGGTAAATTATGTATCAAGAAATATAAATATAACCTTGTATATGCCAGCTGTTTCTCTTCCCATGCATAACGAATAAGCAGATCGAGGGAATGGTCCATATACCTATTATATTCTGTAAGTAGATGATGAAGAATTAAATATGCCTAGCTTTAGTCTTCATTTTCCTGAATTCGTATCAAAGTAAGTGCGGAATAGCTCACAAGAGAAGTAAACATTTTCGATGAAATGCTATAAAACAGGTTCAGCCAGGTGACGTTTCGACGTTAAGATAATTCGTAATGCCAAATATGCCAATGTCTAACGCAAAAAAACATCGAAACCGAATATAAGTAAAACGTTCCTTTCTCAATGGAATTAGCTGACCAAAGGGTCCCTTCAATCAATGCAGCATCTACCAAAAGTAATGTAATATACCTTAGATAAAAAAAGGTACATTTATTTAATCTAGTCTTTATTTAAGAATCACCACCAAATGTATTATTTCTTAACTAATATTTCACACGAAATCAATTCTATTTCTTCGTGGAAAAGGTGGGTAATTTAAAAAACTAGTATATCTAGGTATAATTTACTTATCAATAAAACAGTACCTCCCAATCATGTCGAACATCTTTATCGTCGAAAACTCTGGCGTGTAAACTTCCGGCTTCCTGTTTACAATTAAGCTAGCAGAAGATATGGAAATTCCGAAAATGAAATAAAAAACAATTCAATTTTTTAGTATCATAATTTGATTTTCGCTGGATGATCTGTACAGACAACGCTGTACGGGCGGCCCAGTTCGGGCATCAAAGGATATATTAGGTGAGCGTCGACACGCTAAGAAAAAAAATATATTTTTTTTCTCATAGCCGTGCAACATCGCTCGTGAATCGTAGCGACGTCAGTCAATAAAGCCTAACGAAATTACTTCGTTCTTCGGGGTTGTGTAATAAATCGCTCAATAGGCAGGTTAATTAGACAATTTCTCCAAATGGCACCGCGTAAATCGGAATGGCCCCTTTGGCTCCGGAAACGGTTTCCATGAAAACAAATGAATTCTTAACAGAATAAAGGAGTTAGCGCTTAAATGAGGTACCAAATTTTCCAGTATCAAGAGGAATATTCAATCTAATTATTCATATTCACTGCTCCTGTGTCATTTTAAAAATACCAATATTTGTTACACTACACAGCTACCTCTAAATATACTTACTTATCCAACAGTAATGTTTCTCACCTGTAAACTAACCATGTAAATAGAATTTCACAATTGTAGGTAAACCTTAATTTAGGTATTCATTCATCTAATCTTAGTTCTTGTATACCATAGTCCCATAACAATTTGAAAGGTAACTTGTTATTTATCAGAGCAATGTATGTTAACAGGTAATTACTATACCCATAATTCGCTAGGTTTCAGTAGAATTCGTAAAACAATGGCACTTTGTTCTCGATCACGAAACGGAATTAGAGGGCAACGGTTTTTTTAAGCTACGGAATAAGTTTGAACGGAAATTTGTATAGAACCAAAAAATAAAGTGCGTACAGTATTGGTATTTTGCAAAAGTACAGCTCTTGTAATGTATAGGGACGTAGCTGGCCCAAATACGGTAGGGCTTTTTTTTTTTGCTTTATCATCAGCCTTGGGTACAACCTGGATAGTTGCGTCGGAGGAATACTTGCGCTGGTTCCGAAAATTATATGTTAGGACCAATAATGGCGCTAGTGGTATTATAGTTGGAAGCGCACCCCCTGCAGGCCTCATAGCCATGTAAACCGTTAGAATAGGCGCACACGTTTCATCCCTGTACTACTGTTGATAGACACAATACTCATTTGACAATTTTTTTGTATAACGCTTTATTAGGCCGCTACAGTTTCCGTCAATACCTACAAATGTTTTGTGTAAGTTTGTGTTTAAAATATTAGTAAATAGGTGCCTGCTCGTAAACTAACTCTAATAGAATTACCTACCTATATGAAAAGGAGGAAACATACGCACATATAATTTTTTGTTTTATGTTTATATACATTTATTTTTCTAACCATTAAATTTATACTTTTATACAGGCTGTTAGCAACTTTCAACTTGACGATTATGCCACACAAACACTTGACAATTGAGGTTATCTGTGGATAACAACTTTATAGAATGCCGAACCTCTACAATTATGTAAAAATAATTTTGGTTACTCTTCCAGGTTTTTTTTATTTTATGATAGCGCTCGCCATTTCTCTCATTTTCCCGCTTCGTATGCTAATGTGTTGAACACTACAATACATTTTACTATTTGCATTCTAGCTAATTGCTTTTGCTTTCGACGCGGCCCGAACAAACGACCGCCTATTTCTTTATACGCAAAATACCTCATCGGTTGAATTGTACCATTACCTTTGTGATCATTTTTCGTTTCGTTTAGAAATCGAAGAATGGGAATGAAAAATAATGAAAATAAGAAAGAACATTCGTTCAAGTTGATTCATCCAAATTGTCACCTTTACAATTACACCTTTCTAGACGCTACCTTCACTGCTTATTTACATGCCTGTTTAATGAAATTTATTTTTGTCCTCGTATTAAGAAAAGTTTGTTTGGCCCATTTTAGCTGCGTCTCGTTCTTTACACTAGATATTGAATAGGAGAGAAAGGGGCGACCTATTTTAGCTAACATGTGCTTAACGAACGATTCTTAATACGAGGTTTGGCAATTACAAAAATCTCTGCAGGTTGCGCACGCTCATGGCTCTTTTCAAACATCATTTGTTATTTATTAGTACTAAAGTTAGACTATTTAAATTAATTTTGCATGCTCCTATATATAATTGGTGTGATGTGGCCGACCATTTTATGATGTGGCCGACCATTTCATGATATGGGTAGAACAATTATTATTGTAGTGATCACATCAATAACCACTGACGTTTAGTTCTAGTAGGCCTTATCATGAAATGGTCGATTTTTATAATATGGTCGGCCACATCTTAAAATTATCAATTCAACATCTTACCAAATCATCATACCTAAACAATAATTTTAGAAGCTGGTTGTGAATTAAAATAAAATTGAAATATCTAAAACACTCTTTTTCATATTCCTGATAATTTTTGAAACAATAATAGTAGCTATGCAAAGTCAGCGTTGTTTGTATCTTCAGAATGTCTTATTATTTCAGAAAATAGAATTTTAATTTTAGCTTGATTCTTGGAAACAATGTTTTAAGTAAATACTTTTATAATAATTGAATAAATGGTACTTCAGTACTGATCGAGAGCAGTGTGTAGGTAGCAATACAAAAGCTTCGTAAAGTCTTGAATAATATGTACAAGACTACCTAATACATTATGTATTTCACCAAAACGGGTAACTTCATTTTATACTTCGGTAACTCGTTAGAGAACCGATTTTGACGGTTTTCGTAAAGGAATAAAAAAATATTGGAAATACTCGTTGAATAGATTCTTTTTAACGTATCCCGAGAAAAAATAGCTGTGTTATTATTCCTACCTGTCACGGCGTTTCCTGTTTCTTTGAGTAGGGTTAACTTTTGCTACTATAAACAAAATAAAATTTTAGTTTCGGAAAAAAAGTGTCGTACAGGAAGGGAAGGTTGGTGTCAAAGATTCAAAAGAGATGGTTTAAACTGTCTGCGAATATCTCTTTGGCAAAATTGATAAGTTCACTTAGTTAACAAACATTTCAGAGCCAAAAAAGTTCAAACAACAGGGAACGTCGTCCCATATCACGATTGAAGTCGGAACCCCATACCTATGGGACCGTAGTCCAAGTGTCTACAGAGACATCTGTGTTTTAATATTTTGACAACCAAGCCGATGTCGCACGGAGAAAATTATAAAGAAATTGCTTAGTTTCTTATTAAAAAATAAATGGAAAGTATAAGGGTTGGCGTAACAAAGAGACGCTTATATCCAACAGTGAGTTGTAGAAAGATGATAATGATGATGAATCAAAGGGGTAATTTTGATGCACCTTACGTCGCCTACACCGCTGTTTTATTCTACGCCTCCATTTACTATGCGAACCATACGCAAAAATGCTGACGCCAACCAAATTACCCTAAGAGTCTTCTAAAGGACAAATTAATATTTTTTTATTATTTTCCGTATAATCAACTAAATAGCCAGTAAAGAGCCCACAACAGCCACTTTGTGCCGCTGCGGGCCTGCGGGCTTTTTGATACATATTCCTTTTAATATACCAGTCCCTTTTACATATTTTAACGGGCGATTTAAGCCCTAAGCTAATATTTGTGCATTTTAATGAGGACGCATAATAATAACTTAAATATTGCATAGTACGTTTTTGTTAAGACAAACGAAAAAAGAAAAAGGATCTTGTTTATTAGATTTATTTTTGTTTTACGATGAGACGTCATCGAAAAAAATATTCAAGACATGAATATTCATGATCAACTTTAGATAGAAATGGATTTTACAAAATTTTCTTGAGAGCCGAGCTCCAAGTTGCTTTTAAGTATGTTTCATGTTGTTGATGCATATTTCAGACATTTCATTTTATCTCTTTTCTTAGGGGGGCAATATAATACTAATTTTAATTTATTTTTTATGTAATAAAATCGCTGTGATCAACATGAATTTAAAATGTTTTTTGGTAAATTTTACTTCAAAACTTGACAAAGTTTGAAATACTTACAAACTTAATTTCAATTGCCATTCGCAAGATACAATTGAAACAATCTGATTATAATTTTGCAAAATTAGATCCAACAAAGAGAAACAATTGCGTGAGTCAACTCCATCAAACTTGAAGTACTTACTGCTGTTATTTATTTTCAATTTAAACTCGACTAGCGTTTGTACCTAACAACGAATTTAGTAAGAGATGTTTAAAATATTATACTCATTTCTAAACTTCTGATGTAATGAACCTCAAAAATGTAGAAATACAGTCTTCTTCTTGTAACGATAAAAACGCTTTTCTGGTTGCATTCTTAGCTGGCTTCTAGTGCGTACAACTTGAACTCTCTTACTGTTTCTTCTCTACTTCGACTAGTCTCCGCCATATTTGAGAGTGAGAAAAATGTGTGTGTAGAAACATAAAAGTTGAATACATCGAAATATTTCTGGACTATTACTATATTATATTAAAGTTTTAAATTACTTATCTCGCAATTCATTTAACATTTGATTTATTACTTGTGCTTTTTTTTCATTTTAATAAAGCGTTTTAGAGTGCCGTTTTAGAGAGTTTGAGAGAGTTTACGATTAAGACAAGTGCGTTAATGTTCATCTTTGGCACGCGAAACCTTTCTTTCAGAATGAAATCACCTACTAATGTAATGAACAGAAAAGAATTGATCTTCATAAAATGCTGAACAACGAATAGTATAGATTCACAGGTTTGTGATACGGAATCCATCATGAGTGAGTATAATATGAATAATACTCAAATCAAACCGATTTTAAAAAATAAATATGTATTGCAGCATCATCATCAGTCATAGCCTTTTCCCATTTAAATAGAAGTCGGCTCTCCGTTTCTTCTTGGGCTAATAATCTTCTTATTCAAATTCATGCACCATTTCAGGGGTTATCTCCATCGTCTCTATGTCTACGTTTTCTTATGGTGTTCGGCCAAGTTGCGCAGGGGCGACATCCGCCTCTATGTATTGTATCAGCTGGTTTCCGCAGCTTCGCCTGCATCAAAAAGTAGCCTATGTTTGACCCCGGGTCTTCAACTATATTCATACCAAATTTCATCAAAATCCGTTCAGGGGCTTGGCCGTGAAAGCGTAACAGACAGACAGACTTTCGCATTAATAATACACTAGCTGGTGCCCGCGACTTCGTCTGCGCAGGATAAGTATTTCAAGTAGCTTATAGTAGCGTGGCGTAGAAAAGAACTAACATTATGACATTAAAATTAACACATAAATATTTTTTGGGTAGCATTTGAAAAATATAACAGTCTGACAATATTGAGATGTTACAGTCGCACTATAATAACGTAACAATATTGTCAACATAAGAAATACGGTAACTAAGTACTGCAGAGCCCTTATCATAGGCCTATAGGTACCTACTGCAGTATACTCCTATAAACAATATTTAACGATTTTTTTTTCCTTTAGCATAAACATGCAGATTTTTCGCTTTAGAAACACGTGAGCAAGCCACATAGAGCTGACCGTGAGAAAAACATGGCGTGCCCAAATGTATGCCTGCTACCTTCAAGGTTTGACCCTGCGATTTGTTGATCGTCATTAAAAATGCTACTTTTAATGGGAACTGCAGGCGTTTAAAATTAAATGGCAAGTTGTTGGGTGTGATTTGGATGCGCGGTATAAGAATATTATCTCCCTTGGCTTCTCCAGTTAAAATTATGGCCTTCACAATGTGCCTTCCTAGTTCGTTCGCCCGCCACCGCGCCGGGCGGCGCCGTGCCGCTGGACCGCACCGTAGTGTCGCGCACTCGGTTTGTCATCGTCATAACTATTAAAATAATATTTGTCAAGACATATTTTATCTACTTTAAATACCAGAAGTGATAAAAGTATCTATTTTCATTTAGGAATCAATTTATTATCTACTACCAAATGTGCATTTGAAATAAATTATTATTTTTTATTGTAGTTATGGTTTACTATTTTGGCTATAATGGCTTACACATAAGATATAGATATGTACTGTAGCGGGCTTTTTTGTAGGACATTACATATGTGTAACTCTAGCGGTTTTGGCAGCGCACGCCAGAATAACTCGCAGATAGTAGATTTTTCCTACTTACTTGACACTTCTCGTCATATTTTGGACAATTCACACAATATCTTTATAAATTTTAGCCTATGTGTTATTCTGATGTATAAGCTATATTATTGTAAAGTTTCATTAAAATCCAATTTGTAGATTTTACGTGAAAGAGTAACAAACATACATCCATACTTACAAACTTTCGCGTTTATAATATTATAGTAGGATATTAGGCATGGATTGAACAGTCACATAATTGTTATCATCAGCTTACATAACAAACTTAGAATAAAAACAAAACCTTTATTTTTCTCTTCACAGAAGTTTCAATGAGTTAAGCAATTATTTTTATAGAAATCTATATTGAAGCGGTGCGCCATATGAAAAACAACGAAACTGTGACTACTTGTTTGGTAAGCCGCCAATGAAAACTATCGCGTGACTGGGTCATTTTGTCTATTATTTTTCCAATCATATCTATTGACTTTCGAGTGACTGGGCACTTAGTCAATTATTTTGTATGGGAATTCTGACTGGTTGAATAAAATATAAGAATTTTTATTGAAATCGAAGTAGGTACTTTTTAGGGTTCTGTGCCGGTATTAGTAGGTACTCTATAAATCACGTACCAGTACTACCGTTTCAAAATATTGAAGCAAAAATTTAAACTCACGAACAAAGTATTATAATGATAAATGTGACATAAATTCTTCTCAATAGATAAAAACGTAAAACATTTAACAAATTTATATATGTTTCAAAAGAAATGTTTCCAAGTAAAGGAAATGTAATAGGTAAATATCGTTATTTCATTGTAATTTGCCAGTAAGCTTCATTATGCCGACGCGCTTGCCTTTTATTATTTGTTCGTTCATTTCTCACAATTTAACGAATATAAAAGAATAAATTGGCTGAATTTTAAGTTCAAGTTACTTTATTTGCATAAATGTAGGTAGGTACAAAGTTGACAAATAAGTTACAGGTAACTTGAGTTCCAATACATTTTATTTTAATAAGGTGCGGTAAATATGCGTTGTCTCATTTAATTATACTAAACATTACAAATTATTGAATTTGAATTATAAATTAAATAGTTTTGGTCCCATAACATACACAGATTTCTTATAAATATCAAGGTATGGTATACGTATGTTGAGGAATTATTTGTATTTTATTTCGTGTTGCTCTAGGTCTATTATTCACAAGTTGCTTAAAATTATTCAAATTTTTTTTTACATATGAACATGCTTTCCCTATATACATTGAGGGAAGAGTTAATATCCCTATTTTTTTTTTAAATATGGTACACAACGATCTCTTTGCTTCCCGCCGAACATAGCTCTAATACATTTTTTTTGCATTCTAAATAACAAATTTTTTTTAAATACATTCACATGTGTATATTCTTAGGAAATGTAAATGTAATAAAACGGGGCGGGGTCACCTTACATAAGTATACTTATTTCATACGTCAAAGGTGACTCCAACCATTTAATTTGTAACAACACTAAAATACTGAATAACAATATTTTTCATTTTTACATCACTCGTACCTAATAGGCGTCCTATCTCATTGTAGAGACACGAGAAAAGCTAAATTAGTAGGTACTCGCTAACCTAATTAAAACGGCACTATTTTGAGAACATGTATTTTTGTTTAATCTAAAAGGAATTCTGTGTTAATAAAGTTTTCGGATGCCGGTGCAACCCTTTCGTCGCAAAATGAAATTGTCAACGAGTTTAGAGCATCCTAAATATTTGACCTAAAATTTTACTGTACGAATGCCGTCTCGCTGACAAAAGATTTTCTTTTTATTCATACTTAAGTAAAGTAAAGTAAAGTAAGTAAAAGCCTTTATTGTTTGAATTTAGGTACAAGTAAGATGTAAAATAACAATAATCTCCAAATTCTGCCATTCCAGGCGTACAGTATATTATGAGTCCAATGAATGGGAGCGAATCCCCGTTAAATAATAATGAAGTAAAAAATGTGAAAATATTTACTGCAAATAATATCTATTACATAAAAAATATTCATATCGTGAGGTAATACTGTGTTTATTTAATTGTATTAAGTATTTTATTCAAAAACGCCCTTCATCCATTGACTTGTTTTGTTTAACGAAAGCATGCCTTCCGAAACACGGAGTCGAAAATGTTATTATCAGTTTGTATTATCAATGCACACATGCACACTACGTGTAACTTCTTATTTGTTGCAAGCGTAAATAGGCTATCAAAAGTAATATTTGCTTTAGTCCGTTTACTGTAGCGGCCTACGTTTTAAAATTGACAAAAGGTAATTCCAACACACAAAAATATTCATACAATATTTTTTTTTTAATTTCATCTAAAAGATGTTCTATAAATTTGGTTAGATTTTATTTTGATTTCAAGATAAAAATGTGTTATTTATTGCAATCCAACAATGGACGTTAATTATATAATATTAACATTCGTTAATAAGATAGATTTTTGCATATGTCTAATACGTTATAACACTTTATAAAAGGAAAAGTTAATTAACTGCCGGTTTGCATAAAGGCTTACTATCACACTTCTCGGTATTGTTGAAAATTTTAGTTCCTCAAACATAGTCCAGGATGCTCATGTTTATCACGCTGAAATTTTCATGCAAGTGACGCGTCTCACGAAACTCAGTGTTTGTACGCAGTTGATGAAGCAAGTTTATTTCTATTTATTAGTCAAAGAAACCAAGTTGGCGCACGTCTAGTGTAGTAAATTTAATTATCTCTCGCTCCTTACCTGTCTACGCCCACCTTACGTAACCAGACCACAGAGTTGCGGTATGCACTCTACTCGCGCTAAAGAGCACCAACAACAGCTAATGTTGCAGAAGCGTCGAATATAATCGGGTCGTAAATCGAAATGTTTTACGACGTCATTATTTAACGCCTTTGCTGTAATACAATGTTATATTGCAGCCTGGGACATTTTCTTTATTTACTGTTTTTAAATCATTGTTAAAATGATCACAGCTTACAGTGTTTTGCAAAGATTTTGAAATCCCAAATATGTGGGTAATATTTTGCCACATCATACTAAAACAAATAAAAAAAACTGTTAAATAAATGTTATGTCTTTACGAAGACCAGAATGCATCTTAGCATTAAGTCAGGTGATAAAATTATTTGTACTTGTGGAACAATAAAGTTTAATAACTAACTGCCACCATATTGTAATGAGAGCCATGAGAACAAACATAGTAAAAAAGCCTGATCCAGAATACATTAGGTATAGGTATAAAAATAAATGTTTTTCAACGTCTACAATGAACAGTCATTGTAATTACAATTAGGTATACTCAGCCACGTTCGTGCTCAGTATCTTGTAGTTGTCGGAGATAAGCTCAAAACAATGCGAATACACGTGCAATTGCTCAGAAAATAGTCAAGCTTACAGTAATTGTAGTTGTAAAGACTGTTTGTACTTCATACTGAAGCTGGTAACATAATTGGCTCATTCCGAAGTTGATATCGTGTCGCTTGTGAATGCATTATATTTATATTTGCATAGAGGTGCGAATTAAAGATTTTTGGGTAGTAATCTACATGGTCTCGTGGTATTTAGCTTGAAATTCTAATGATTTTTTTTTCTAATTTTCCAAAATAATTTCAGGGGCTCAGAAACCAATCGTTGTAATTGTTGTTGCAATAAAGAGTGTTTGTATTGTATTGTTGTACAAAATAGGCTATAGCAGGTCGCCGGATCACTTGTCGGTTTTACTTGCATTTATTTACTTTGTACTATTTTTTTTGTTCAAAACCTGAAAATTGTACTCAATCATCATAATCTACATGAGTAATATGAATCAGATATTAATGCAGAAAGTCCGTGATAGCCGATTGTGCAGTTTTCACGAAAATATAGGTAGGTACTTATGTGAAATAAAAAATACGCAGCTGCCTGAAAAACACGGCAAAAAATATTGGTCGTATTTTCCTGCTGATGTGTGAATCACTCAGGAAATACCATTTTCATGTCGAAAGCACATCAAACTAAGCTTGCATGTAGGGTATACATTTTCAACTAGATTTACTGCATCTATAAACTTTCCTACAAACATACAACAATTTTAAAATATCACACATTCATACGTACATTTTTGTTTGACGAATTTTAATGAAATTTGATATGAATATAGTTGAAGACCCGGGGTCAAACATAGGCTACTTTTTGACGCAGGCGGAGCTGAGGGGAAAGAGCTAGTCTTTTATATTTGTTTATTTTATTCGACTGCGTTTATAATACGTTATTTTATATACTATAAAGTCGGAAAATATTTGTTTCATCTTTTTAATTCATGCTTCGAGGATTTTCCATAGAAATAAAACGAATTTTTCATACACTACAGATATTAGGCTTACAAGTTAATAAATCATTTATAAAATATCATCATTATGAACAAATCATAACAGATTATCAGCACCGATACTCTACAATGCGAAGGGACGAATCTCAAAATAAAACATAATCAGGTGACATTCCTTGGTAAACTGGAGTGTTCCTTATCTAAAACGTGCTACAAATCTACGTTATAAACGATTATGTCATTGGGAACATCAAGCTCATTTTACGAGGGTCTCACGGGCTATGGTGAGATCGACAATTAAGATACGAGCGACACAGAAATTAAATTCAATGGATTTGTTTAACGATGTATCGGTAACTGTAGGGGTTAGTATTGGCAATGTTTGGCGATTGTTCAATATTGGGATCGAATCGAAATTGCCTTGATGCTCAGTTTGAATTGGTTGGGAACTTCGGTTACTAAGCAATTAGCATAAATAATTTTTTCCCTGTTTTCATACTTTTTTCAGTTTACAAATGCATGTAAATTTTCCTCTGACCAACAAACTACAACTTTAAGGCAATCGACTCCTTATACTTGACATTGTAAAAGACCCGAAGCAACACTGGTGTTAGGTAGGTATATATGTACCACATACTATAAAAAAAACAAAATATTTCACTTATTTTAATTTTATATCCGCTGGTCAATAATTACAACGAAAACCACTTATCTGACCACTGCTCTGCTCAATTAATAAAATGAAAGTTGATGCAAAAAATCCAGTATGATATGAACTCGCTTTGAGAGTCCGTCCGTACGTTTTAATAATATTTTCTTGTTAGTTTAAAAAAAACAAGTCACAACTTGGGGCAGTCTTCAAGCGATATGAATTATAAATTATGTATCGCTTTCAAAATATTATATGATGTATAGAACTTTGTATCCCACTGCGGGATTTTCTCGTTTCGATTCTAGTGAATCCTCAATCTCCTGAATATTTAAAATGTAATTTCAAATATCTATCCGACTCTCATGACCGTCAACTTCGCTCTTCTAATTCTCTCTTACTAAGTACTCGACTTTGGAATGCTTTGCCTGCAGATGATATTAAGGAAAGTCCTAACAAATTTTCAGTTAATGAAAACTTATATATATATATATATATATATTATATATATATATATAAGTATATATTATGTATATATTTAAAATGAAACAGTATTTGTGTAAGTTTTATGTATGATTACGTAGTGTTTGTGGTATACAGATGTAGGGGCAACTGAAATGATGGTTTATACGTATAACCATTAGTGATATTTCACATAAATTAAACCATGAACGTAAGAAGTTGGTTGAAAATCATTTTAGTTTTTATTCTATCTCACTATGCTCAGCTTTTCACTTTGCGGACGCCTTTTTAGGATGAATATTCATGTTCGCGCTACCAATTTAGAAGTTTTTTTGGGATTTATTTCCAAATGAAACCATATTGACGAGCTTGTACAGTCGAACACAGTTATACCTGATCCCTCAACATTACGGTAAAGACGGTAAGGGGGTCACTTTTAAATGGTCTTCGACTGTACGTCTGCAGAACTTCGTATGATTCAGAAATATAGCAAACAAGCATACTGAACACTTTAATTAAATAGGTTTGGTATTTTTTTCTGTTGACTGATTCTCGAAATAGGTAAAAGATGATAGATACCTTAAACAGTATAAAACCCATTTTACATTCACTTCGCGGCCGGACAAAATCAGAAAGCACGACTAGATTATCATGAACCGCGTAACAATAAGTATTCACCATTACACCCTTCATTGCCAGCTGAGATAACATAACCGAAATTACTCTGTTTTATTCTCAAGTCGAGGCATATTATAATAAATAGTGGATTATGCATCTACGTAAATTTTTCTCATCACAAAGCTATTATCTGTGTGACTCAAACAAGAGATAATAAATTCGTGTCTAGAGGCTGTGGTGATCTCTAATACAGGTTTCTTCGGAAACCTATCTCAGACACCACTCTCTCACAACACTAGTATTACCTACTTCTGTATTGTACCTAATAGCACTTACCAATTTGTGTTAAGAAAATATATTTTTTTTATTTCATTTATAAATAGATAATCTAATGGACGTGTTAAATGATGACATGGATTTTAATTATCCGAAATAAAACCTATTTTATTATTTATTTATTTATTTTCATCATCACTTATGTCACAAAAATATGTCTCAATAAATCTTAGCCACCTCAAATGGATCAATTTAACGATTCAGTGGAGAGCGGCAAGTAGGGCATTAGTAGGACACAGTTACAAAATAAGCTGAAATACTAAAAATAAATAGAAAATCTTTACAAAGGCGGCTTGAAACAGATTAGAGTGGGATGCGCATAGTACAAGAATAACCTAGAATGAAAGTTAATTAGTCTATTAAAGTATCAAGCTGCAGAACCTGATATTATTTTTACACTTTTGAAAAGTCCTCATGTTGTTACGCGCCTCGGATTGGATTGGTCGCCGTTAGTGTCATTTTCTACCTGGAGCTCCTCCGTGCTACGGCACTTTAAGCCGTTGGTCTCGGTTATTATCGCAAGATGGCAGTCGTTAGGCTGTGTCAGATGCCTTTAGGCAGCCTGAAAAAATCTGACAGTGTTGGCCACTAACACACCTCATGTTGATGATGATGTCATGTTTCCGTTGGTCTAGTTTCCCTGTTAAAAGGGTCATGGGGGTCAGATGGTAGTCGCTCTATTGTAATAACCAGTGCGGCCATATTAAGGACTTACACGTAGACTTACAGCGTACCCTAGGCTTCAAAGCTTAATCTAAGGTCACAACTGGGAACCACACTTGGGTTCGCTCAAGCTCAAGACTCTATACCTACTTAGAGCAAAGTCGGTTATAACCAACTTGCTATCCTGCGAGAACATATTATATCCCGCCGCTGCTGTGTTCTACACTGTCTGTCTATTACTAAACGTTCCCCGCTATCACGGAAAATTGAAGCCTTCTGACCTGAATTGAAATATTGCCATGAAAGGAACAAATCTGAAAATACGATTTGAAAAATGATTGCAAAGGCGGACAGGTTGGCTTGCCAACAAAATATCAACTTTACAGACTCTTTGTGTTAAGAAACTTTCATTGAATTGAAACTTGTCTACGGACGGTATTTCGTTACATGTTTCTTGATCGGATATTGTAAAAAGTAAACACTTGTCCTATTTTTGGGGTTTAAATAAAATAAAGTAGAGTTGCGCAGATACGTCAAATTTAAACATCAATAAGTGGGGAACTTATCGCGATGAGGTTTAAAACCATAGAACAACCAGAGATTCTTCACCAGTATACTTAGTAGTAGTATTCTAAGCCATCCGGTTGAAACTCATAGCAACTGTAAAATGCATAAAACGGTACCTTATTTCGGCCACAGAAAATACCACAGAGGTCTCAAGTTTCCGGGTTAACTTAGATTGTGTTTAGATATTCGACACAAAAATCAGATTTTTTAAAATAAGAAACGACTTGTTCATTAATCCCAATAAGATGTTCTGATAAATTTAAAGCGATTTCTGATATCAATGTGTTTAAGCATCGCTACATTTCATCCGGGAAACCATAAATCATAGTGAAGATAAGTGAGATGGTCGTGTAAATATCTAAATAATTAACTAAACACAATCTCGCACTTGACACTCCTCACTGATTGATCACCATACTGCAGTAGTTTAGTACTTTATATTGGGTTTCATACATTGACATTCATTTAAGAACTTCTTTTCGACCTAGCTTTTCACGAAAAATGTACCTAACTGCATGAAATTTTTTGTACAAACATTTCCTTTACCTGCCGTAACTACCGTACATCGATCTTTTTCACGGTAAGATGTTATGCTCATTTTCGTCACATTTTTCATTTTTAAGTCACACAAACATATTTTATTTAGCTCCTGTATTTAATAAATACATATTACAGAATACTATGCAAGTTAAATGGCATCATGCTGCTTGTTCTTCGTGTAACTTTGTTAAAGGTTTTTAGACAAGTTAGATTATCTTTGTTTGTAAATATTTAGTAATTAGTTTTTAGCATTATACTTATTCATAATATAGCAAACCTATTATTAAAAGCATTTTTTCGATCAAAAACAAGTAAAAATGACTTTGATGACCTTCTAGATAAATTATTAATATTAAAAACAACATTTCGTTATTTGCTGTTATCTTTAACGATCAGCCATTGGAAATGCATTAGCTGCATTCAAATGATACCGAACAGGGTTTGCACCTCATTTTATTCAATAGTGATTTACAGAGCAATTTTTGAATAGATGTACCTACTGCATATAAAGAAATTTAAATAAACGATAAAATAAGAAAAATATAAAATGAAATTAAGGCATCGAATTTAAATTAATAAAGACCAAAAATATTTAAAAATTTTAAAGAAACTATTTGATAATTAAAATAACCTATTCCACTACCGCACTGCTTGTGCTCTCCATTAACGATGCTGAAGACCGGGCGAAGTGGAGACGTAAATGCGGGAAAGCGGACCCTGGGCTCCGAAGTGAACGACTGAGGATGCAACCGTGAAGACGCTAGGATGATGATGACTATCGCACTGTTTGTGGCTAAGTACCTACCTACCCAATAATATTAAAATTTAACCCAGTTCTTTCAAATGAAACAATGTCAAGTTTGTTTTAGACAAATGACACGTAAGGAATTAGCCTCAAAGTAAGTTCGAGACTTGTGTTTTAGGAGAGGAACACATCGTTCCTATATTTAATACCAAAAACATATATAGATAGACATCCAAGATCCTGGCCAATCAGAAAATAGTACATTATTGCAAAGGCAGCGAAATAGGCAATTGCAGGTCGAGTATGAGTTTGAAGGCCGAGCCGCAGGCGAGAACTTCAATGATACAAGACAGGCAATTGCCATTTCGGCCGAGGCATATATAGTGCTTTTCTTAAAAAAGTGCAAGGAAATAAAAAAGGGCCTTTTACTTATAAAATTTAATTTATTTTACAGTTTGTGCCGAAAGGTAAACGCATCTGTGGCTATACAGCCATGAGAACGCAATGTGTACGATAGATAAAAGAGTTCTAAATTCAAACAGCACACCGTTTCATACAACATTGCCGGCGCGCTCTTCGTTCCAAATTCAGAGAACGCGCCGGGAAGTGATTTTGGTTTTTCAGATACAGCCATGAAAACGCAATGTGTACGATAGATGAAAAAGTTCTAAATTCAAACAGCACACCGTTTCATACAACATTGCCGGCGCGCTCTTCGTTCCAAATTCAAAGAACGCGCCGGGAAGTGAATTTGATTTTCAGCCTACGTAAATATGTTACTTCGCGTGTTCTTTATTCAAAAGTAATGACATTTTCGATATTGACCTGTCCGGGGATCAAGCTCGGGGAGCCTCCTAAGAAACGGGTAGACATATCAATCATTACGCCAGGTTGTCATAAAATTTTAAGTGACACTAAAATTCAATATATACTTGAAAGCTATACTTGCACTCCGCAACAAAAATATACTTAGCATAATGAAAATTGTAAATGAAAGGGTAAACACCCTACTTCAAGAATTTTCGGATTTGATTTTACAAATGATATTTTAATTTCACCAAAAGATATAATTTTGCCCGGCAGCCGCTACGCTACGACCGTCAAAGTTAACAGTCGATTTGATGCCACTTCACCTGAATAAAGCTCAAAAAGTTTATGGAAGTTCCGCTAAATTAATTCGAATTTAAATAAATGTTTATTATATTTAATTGATTCAGACGTTACTTTGCGGAAGTTAAAGTTATAAGCACTTACAAAATTATATTCAATGGTTTTATATTTTTAATAGTTTGCATGAACTAACTGGTGGCGGAAGCATGCAAAATAATCAAGTGCTTGAAATATTTATTGTTCCTGTGATTTAAGCTTTATCCTCTGGCTGACATTGCCCCTCCGGATGATATTGAAAGGGCCAAAATGGAAGCGGATCACCGGCATCCTATAAACAACCACGTGTCCGTCACTCAAAAACTGAAGAGTCGACACAGCTTCGTCAAAGAAACAAAACCACTAACTGGCGAAGCCTCTCAGTCTAGAGTGGATATTTGGACGGAAAGATACCCTTCGGCCTCATCTCTGCCGTTATCGGAGTGCCTCTCTCCTGGACATGACCTGCCATGACTTACATGGAAGTCTTTAAACAGACTCCGGACTCTCGTAGGCCGAAGCAAGGAAAAGATGTTCAGGTGGGGCTACTGCTCGGAGGCGGCCTGCCGGTGCGGTGTCTCTTCCCAAACCATGACGCATCTCCTGTCCTGTCCTGCGTGCCCGGCTACCTGCACGCTCAGGGACCTCTACGAAGCCACCGACAATGCCTTGTCGGTGGCGGTTACAGCCAGAGTCGACTCGCAAAGAAGAAGAAGATTTAAGTTGGTAAATGATTAGCTAACCAAAAACATTAACTTATGCTCCGACTGTACAAACAAAAACAATACTTGATGACACCCACTTTAGCGCACCTTATACAGATGCAAAAAGACCTTATAAATTATACAATCGACAAACAATAACAAAACTGATCATGATTTAGTAGAAACATTATAAAAGCGAGATTCTCATTAATGTAATTTTGATGGATTATCTGTTCAGAACAAAAAAACAATCACGAATCATTAACTTCTCATTTTGCAGCTGACTCGATTTTAACGTCGATAATCGAGCATCGGCATCCAACAGCGAGATTTCCCATTTGAAGGCATTCACGAGTGCAGTATGAAAGAGTTTTTGAAAGTTACACACCATTGAAATTCCCAGCTATTGTGCTTTAGTGCACCGCCATCAAGTTATAAATTTTCGATGTTTCAAGCATCACACAATTGCAATATTAGCTGTCATTCTCAACATTTAATGGATGTCCTAACATTTTAATACTGATTATATCTTCGAAATGCGAAAAAAATATTGAATTTACCAGAAAAATAAGGTGAAACTGACAAAAAATCATTAGAGTTTCAAGCTGAAAAATTACACTACCGTTGAGTGAAAAGTACCTAACCAAATCATGAATAATGCCCTAAATTGTAAGGTCTTTCATTTATTATTTGTGTTAAATTAATTTAATATTTAAACTAAATTAATTTTTTATTGGAAACTAACTTCGGCAGTTAATTTATTCATTACATCGTCGAAGTTTATCAACACATTTAAATGGAATATGATTTAGAAACACGCAGTATAATTATTTTAAAAAAGTATTTAAATTCTGGAGCGTATATGTAAGAGGTAAAGTTATTATTTTTAGCATCTCATTTATAATCATGTTATCAGAAAATTCACACAGGTGTCATCAAAACCACATTTTATTTTATCTGTTCATTCACAGAGGTACCTAATTTATATTCAGCCATTCTTTCACATACCTACATTACACTCTTCATTTCCTTCGACCTAAATCTTTTATGAACGGGAAAATACAGAAGGTTCAGAAGAATCTTTATTCGATTTAAAATTATCTAATATTTAAAACATAAAATTGCAGGATTAAGTGCGTATGATACCTTTATACTTCCGACGTTACAATAAAACGTTTAAAAACTTAAATAAAGGTATAATACACACCTAACCCTGTAATGTTATGTTTTAAAACACTAATCGTGGTTGTAATCTTAATTAACAGATTACATAAAGTCCTTTTTTGTTCCAGGAGAGAAGATGGAAAATGCGAGAGGTGACCAATGACAGCATGTCCCCGGCGCGAGCGATGACCCAGCAAGGCGCCGGGCGTCGCTCGGAACCCCGCCGACCCGCCCGGTGTGACGCGCCCCTTGATCCACCCTCGATGCCGTATTTTATAGAAAATTTCACGCTTATTAGGCTATGTCTACAATCTCTTCGGGTGATATCGCATTTATATCAAAATGACAACGCTTGTCTACCGCGAGTGCGCGGCAACTTAAATTTTTCAAAGCGTCCGCTAGTCAAATTAAAAGCAGTGAGTAATGAATTTAGCTTTCGGACTAGGACAGTGTTTTGTGATGCTAAGTCGTTGTTAGTAAAAACATTAGTGCAATTATTCGTTGTTGCCAAGTGGGTTGTGTGTTCTGCGCGGTTGCGGTGGCATTGTGGGCGAAGCAATGACATGCGCCGAGGACGGGCGCTTCTACTACTCTGGCTTTGTAGCTTCGGAAGCTACAGCGAAGGTCGGCGAGACAACGATCTCCACATAGGAGGCATTTTTCCAATGGAGGGAGAAGGAGGCTGGCAAGGTGGGCAGGCCTGCAAACCTGCCGCAGAGCTTGCCTTGATAGATGTGAACGCACGAAAAAACCTTCTATCTGGATTCAAACTGTTGTTACACAGTAATGACAGCAAGGTATTTATACATTTTCTTTATAATTTATCATAAAATAGGTACTTAGTGACTAATCAAAGACGCAATAAAACGAATAAGAAATTTGAGGAGAAATCAATTATAAAAACGATAGCCCAAAGGGTACTGTGATAGGGAGTCTCATAAGTAATCATTAGAAAAAAAATAAAATACATCCAAGTCATCATCTATAAACTGTTTTAGTATATGTCTATAGATCATTATGCGGCAAGCTTTAAATTTAGTATCTGTGATGTTAATAGGCCGAACTAATTATCATACCAGATTACAGTAACCCTCTGAACACAGATCAGGATAGACACGGGTAATTAAATTTAAGTCTCATTTAGCTGTCGACCCGCAATGAAAATGCCAATTATAATTTCAATCAACGTAATGTGCATAACGTGTCGCCAACCGGCTGAATGACAAGCGCCTAATCCATTAACTTTGAAAATCAAGCTCAGTGAGGCCCAGTAATTAACAAAAAGGGTCTTTTATCAGACTCATATGGGACCTAAGTTAGCCTATAAATCAAAATGAACTAAAATCATAGGCTTATGATATTGCAGTGAGCGGGTGAACCCGACGTTCGATTCAATTATAGAGAATTTATGAAAGGCTCAGGGAAGAAAATTTTACCGGATAGAATTTCCGATCCGGTTCGAGGGTAATTTCCAATTTATCGATTTATATTCGGGGACAAATCGACGATTTCGTTCACTTTGATATTGATAACGCGGCGATTACGGACAAAAATGCTGAAAGACTTGATAACATAATAGAACATGAATTATGATCGAAACCGCCTGCGATAGATTGGAGCGTCTTCATGAAGTCTGCCTCTCCGAATAAAACTTGTGAAAGAAAATCGCAATCATTAGACATTATGTATTAGGTTTAAATATTTATTTCAAATTATGAACAAAGTATAAAGAAGTTTTACAAAATTACACCTAGTGTAAAGATTTTTCCACATAGAAATAGTAAATTAATCTCTGATCTAGATAGTAAGTACTTGTATGTTGTGTTCAAACAGCAAAACATAGTGGCACAATGTTAACAACTTTATGTAACTATGTTTAACAAATAAATGATTTCTTTTCCTTCTTTAAAATCGACTGTAAAATCATTCGACCAAGTTATAGGTCTTGATAAAATTAGATTTATGTTTTCATATAGACGTTATCTTGACCTTTAATAGTTATATTCAGTAATAACTGAAAGAATGCAGCTAATGACATATTAGTTTATTTCTACATAACATCAAAATATTTATAGTAAAAAAAATTAAATACTTGGGGTCTGTACTCGACGCGTCCGGGGACATCGATTGCGATGTTAAGAATCGTATTACAGCGGCATGGGCAAAGTGGCGTGAGGTGGCTGATGTCACTTGTGACCCCAGAATGCCGATCAGGCTTAAGAAGCAGGTCTAGAAATCTATCATTAGACCTGCCCTCCTGCATGGCAGTGAGGCGCGGCCCAAGGAGTGACGCGGAAGGACCGCATAAGAAACTCCCGCATTCGGGGTAGCCTTCATGTCCGTTACATAGTGGATAAGCTTCAAGAAAATTGCCTCCGATGGTACGGTCACGCCTTACGTAACCGGCAACATACATTGAGAACAAGTATCTGACCATGCCACCTCCACCAGGGCCTGGTAAAAGAGGTGCGCCCAAGAAGAGGTGGCTTGACGCGTTGCGTGCTAACGGACTATCTGTCAGGGATGCCGAAGACCGGGCGAAATGGAGACCCAAAAGTAGAAAAGCGGACCCTGGGCTCCGAAGCAAACAGCTGAGGTTGCAACCGGGAAGGCGCTAAGATGATGATGATGATTAAAATAATTATAGTAAATATCATTTTTTAGGAATCCGTAGTAAACACAAGGAACCCTTTTAGTTTCGCCAAGTCTGTCCGTCTGTCTGTCTGTCTGTCCGTCCGTCTGTTTGTCTGTTCGTCTGTCTGTCCTACGTTTTTCTCAGAGACTATTAGACCTAGTGAGCTAAAATTTGGTGTGCCTATGCATTTTACTCACGCGAAGCGAACTGTGAGATAAAAACATGAAAAATAATGATTTCTTATGTTTTCGCGATTGTTATTCATTAAATTAAACTATTTATTAATTCTTATGACATCAAAGACAAATGTTAACTTTGCCTGCGACCATGAACGCTGTAAAGTGTTTGAAACGTCAGGTGTAAATAAATAAGTAATAAACGCGATAAAACCGTATTAAAATAGTTTAATTTAATAAACATGAAAAATATTTTTTAGGGTACCTCCCCTACATGTAAAGTGGGGGTTTAAATATTTTTTTCTACTTTGTATTTGTGTGGGGTATCATTTGATAGGTCTCTAAAAACATCATTAGTACTCTCAGAGTGTTTTTCGATTAACGGTTTCGTTTATGAGATATTTAGCCATAATATTGAAAAAAAAGCAGAGGTGAGTGCCCCCAACCACTTCTAGGAAAACCATTGCATTAGGACACCTAAAAAAAAAATATTTTTCATACTTTTATCTCACAGTTCGCTCCGCGTGAGTAATATGCATAGGCACACCAAATTTTAGCTCACTAGGTCTAACAGTCTCTGAGAAAAACGTAAGACAGACGGACAGACATGACGAAACTTTAAGGGTTTTTTTTGTGTTTACTACGGAACCCTAAAAAGCGAAAAACGTTTCAAGATAGCTGGATTCGATGACTTTTGACATGTTCTTAATTATCACAACAAACAACAATCCGTGAGTTCAAAATGTAATGATTTTTAAAGTGTTGAATGTGAATATCCCTCTTAATAAAATAACCATTAAGTAATATGAAAGCTGTATAAAAGCATCCGTCGTCCATTAGGCATTCGTCGACATATCAATCCAATTTGAAATTAAAATCAATTTCGTTCGCCTATTATAGAAGGCAAAATTGGATGAAATATCGAGACTGATTTAAGTGATACTGTACAGAGAAAAAAGGCTTTGAATGACAGCAATTTCGGGTTTTTGAATTAGGAAACAAAATATGATATAAGCTTTTTAACTTTACGCCTATCGCAAAGAATTAATAAAATACTGACTGTTTCCCGCCCAAAAAATAGCCATTATTTGCCCCCGGTCTACAACTATATCCATACCAATTTTTTTGATGACAGCCTTTCAAATTTATAATATTAATATGTAAGTATATTTTTTAAAATAATCTGCAACACTATGGACCGATTTCACCAAAGTCGGATAAGTTTATTCCAAGATAATGACGCAATTTACTCTCGTATTCTTTATATTCATTATTCATTAATTGTGTTTAAAGGATAGGAACGATGTTGGTGAAATCGGTCTTAAGTGTTCTTTGCATGACCTATTCACCGCATGTGTTAATTACTAATCGGAATAAAAAAGCAATTATTCATAAAATCTCAGACTCCGTTGAAATATTTTTCAATTCAATTCCCTTTGAGCGAGCCATAACCTTTGAAGAAATTAATTATATTTCCAATTGCTAATAAAATACGGTCCCTATTTTTATCTTTAACTTCTATGAATCGTTTAAAATGTCCTGGTGGAATGCTTTGAGATCTCAGACTATAAGTACATTACACGTGTCGTGAAGTGCCAGGTGTGTGGCTTGAATAACATGTCATGTTGAAAGCCCTTATATAAAGCTCCCTTGGATATGCTAATGATGTGACGTCATATAAGGGTGTCATTCAATACTAAAATAAACTTGTCAATTTCCCGAACGCGCTTGTTAATTTACGGGAAAGCTCTCTATGAAGGTGTTGATAAGTTAAAAGATTGTTAAAAGGTGTGTGTTCGTTTTGTTTACAATTTACAACTTATATTGTTAGTTACTTATTCTAATTTTTAAGCTGAAAATATAGGCATAATAGAAAGAGTAGTTAAGACTCTAATTAAGCTATCGAATAATTTGATTTAATTACCGATGTCAAAGTACAATTTAAAAATATAATTGTATGTCTTTGAATACGTCTTTTGTCTCTGTGTAATATTAGGTTGGGGAAAAAGTCTTTTCGCACATAGTATGTATGAACTTGTAATAAAATCTCTTTGGCTATACTATTTGTATCCGACTGGTTTTGGTACTCGTATCATTAAAAGCTTAAATTTTAAAGAAGATAATTCCAAAATCAAATTAGGAAAATATGTGATTTTCATTTGTTTTTCTTACTGTCAAGATGAGTGAATCTAATGAAGAAATTCGATACATTTTAAAATTTTACTACATTAAAAGGTAAAAATGCAACGCAAGCTGCGATAAAAATTTGCGATGTTTATGGGCCTAGTGCAGTGTCTGTGAGAGTAGCACAAATTTGGTTTAAGCGTTTTCAATCCGGAAATTTTGATGTCAAAGATGCACGTGGCTCTGGTCGCCCTATTACGGATAAAATGGATGCCATTTTTGAAAAAGTGGCGCTAGATCGACATATCAATAGTTACGACGTAGCTGTAGAACTGGGAATTGACCACAAAACAGTTTTGGCGCATTTGAAAAAAACTGGGTACACAAAAAAGCTCGATATTTGGGTACTTCACGAGCTCACTGAAAGAAACCTAATGAACCGTGTACTCATTTGTGATTCTTTATTACGACGTAATGAAACCGAACCATTTTTGTAGAAGCTGATGATAACTGGTGATGAAAAGTGGATCACGTAGTAAGGCTTCACAGACTGTGGCGAAACCCGGGTTAACTCGCAACAAGGTGATGCTGTGTGTGTGTGGTGGGATTGGAAGGGCATTATTCATTATGAGCTGTAACCACCAGGCAGGACCATCGATTCTGAACTCTACTGCGAACAACTAATGAGATTAAAGTAAGAAGTTGAAAGAAAGCGGCCGGAATTAATCAACAGAAATGGTGTGGTTTTTCACCATGATAACCTTACACATCTTTAGCCACTCAGCAAAAATTAAGAGAGTTTGGCTGGGAGGTGTTAATGCGTCCGTCGTATAGTCCTGACCTTGTACCTTCAGATTTCCACCTATTTTGGTCTCTTCAGAATTCTTTAGGCAGTGTCAGGTTAACATCACGAGAGGACTGCCAAAACCACTTTTCGCAGTGTTTTGATTAGAAGCCTCAAAATTTCTATAGCAATGGGACCATGTCAAACCTACAAGATGGCAAAAAGTAATCGAACAAAAGGGCACCTACTATACATTAGTTAAATGTGAATAAACTATATTAAAAAATGTTTTAAATTTTCTTCTTAAAAAATGCGAAAAAACTTTTCCCCAACCTATTATAACAAGTTGACAGTTAAGCAGGTATCGTCATGTAACTATTGACTTGTTGCATCTTAAATCCGTATTGCTAGAGAGACCGAGGTCTGTATAAACTTCTAGCAAAACTAATAGATGCATTAAACTCGAATACTTTGCCAATACAAATAAATATTTTACCCATAGACAGATTCTAATACGTTCTTTGTTGTCTTTGGTAGTCACAAAATCGGTTCCCTATAATTAGATTCGCCTCAAGTAATAGTGGCGCTGAGTAAAATGAAAATAAAAGTTTTTTTTTTACTTTTTTTTCAATAATTTACTTTTTCCAGTGTGAACCAGGATTAGGGGCAAGTGTCATGTACAACTTGCTCTACAATCCACCACAGAAGCTTCTGTTGCTAGCTGGCTGTTCCACAGTCTGTACCACTGTCGCTGAAGCTGCCAAGATGTGGAACCTCATGGTTGTAAGTAAAATGTTATTTGTATTTATGTACAAGAACTGCCTATTTGCCTGAAGACTCGAAAGGTCCGACGAAGCATTTTTTTTCGGTTTCGTAAGGATATTGCAGGATTGTAATTTTAATAAAGATGGTTCCGTCCTTCGAAAGACCTGGCTGCCATCTGATAGTCTGAAAGGCGGTTTTTAAAAACTCTAACACATACGCTAAGTACAATTACCTTGTAACCCTTTACGAATCTGTACGATATGAATGAATTTACAAGAAACATTACTAATATAAATAAATAAATATTGTCAAATAGCTTGACGTAGGTCCCTACTTGCAGGTATGGGTACAGGTATGCAATAGCCACTTTTTCATTGTTGCATCTCTCCCTATAGACAGAAATACATATGAATGAATATCAAGAAACTATATATGAAATTTTCCCTTTACGAGTTATTTATGTTCCTAATTTCAGTTGTTTACAGTAACGTTTTAATAGACAACAATTTCTCAGTAATATATTCGTACATGCAAACTAATGCAAACCAATTTTACTCTGAACTACGCAGTGGAATATTAAATGTAATAATGCAACCTAGGATGCTACATGCGACGTTCATAGCTACCTTGTAATAGCCACGTAGCTAATGAAGGTCTATATATTACGTTCACTACGCAGAATTATTACATTCGCTACGTAGATCGTAATACTGGCTATGAAATAGATAGTATAACTACCTCCGTGGTTCAGTGGTTATGGCGTTTGCTTAAGACTATGGGTATTTTGCCATTTAGGTCATGGGTACGATTTCCATGGGAAGCATACTTTCTTTAGTTACTTTCAGTTTGGTTAGGACATTGCAGGCTTGAATCACCTGATTATTTGATCATAATGATGATTCTCTGCTTCATAAGGCACGTTATGCCGTTGGTCCCGGCAGCCATATGGTGGTTGTTAAAGAAACTACATCATAGGTCGAAATGCTATGTGTACAGGGTCGATTGACCATGTAATTCGAAATGAATGAAAAAGGTATATTATTTTGCAGAGACGCAACCTCAGTATTCAACAAGCTTAAGAATGTTGCAGTTTTGCAATTCTGTTCGGTTTCTATCATTGAAGCACTGTGTAAAATATTATACGATGCGACTCGTAGTGAATACTGTGTTCCCACAGCGTACAGTGGTTGAAAAACTTTGCGAAACGGAGATATGAATTTTTGCGAAAATAAAATACTTAGTATTTTATTTTTCAACTGTTTACTTTTAAAAATGAATTTGATTACGAGAAAATAAATATCCCAATAGTCCCATATTGGACTGGGATACGGCGTTTTATCCGAAATATAGGCACTTACGGCACCTTACCTACGTGCTTGAAATTACATAATATAGAGTTACCTAATAAGTATAAGACCATTTGTTTCATGACTTTTAGTTTCAGAGCATGTTCAAGATCTAGTCGGGCTTGAACGCTTTTTAATCAGCTGTTTTTACTTTACTCTATTTTAAAACAAATTGAACTATGTGCTCATTTCTTCGAAACCTATTTTATAAAAAAAAGTTCTTCAAGGATTCGAGTAAACTATTTTATTTACGTACAATACTTGCAGTAAAGTCAATTGAAACTGTTGGCTTTAGAGTTTTTCAAAAGCAATTGTCGATATCTAATGGGGTTTTTATCAAGCACACTTTAGGCAATGTTCTAGCTGACTGTGCAACTTTATTTATAAAAAATATAAAGTATAAATTCTCTAAGGATTTTAATAGCATATCAAAGCAAGTCAAATCGACGACATCTGAAAATAGACACAGAATGTATTTTAGTTTATGATATTATTAAAAAAAAATCTCAGTCTCAGTTGAATAATTTTTAAAAACTAAAACTTCATATAACATGCTTGCTTTCCTCCAACAGCTATGCTACGGAGCATCATCGCCAGCCCTGTCAGATCGCTCGCGTTTCCCCACTCTCTTCCGCACGCATCCTTCGGCAACTGTGCACAACCCTACACGGATCAAACTGATGCAGAAGTTCGGCTGGTCCCGCATCGCCATTCTACAACAAGCTGAAGAAGTTTTTATATCGGTAAGTAGCTTTATTTTACTTTTTATAACTATAGATAGATTGATCTACACTTTATTGTACCAATCACAAAATTAAAATTAAAAGAAATACATTTAGACAATTGAGTATTGACTATGTGTAGTGTTCACGATTTATATTTCACACGTATTTTCTGATACAATTTGATGGCACCGCGATGTCTGACCTGTGGCCACACCAATAATGTCCCACCAGTCTTAGGCTGGTTTCAGAGTCACGCGTTTGACCAGCGCCGGCCAGACGCGCGCGCTTGCAATTACAAATAGTAGGGCAGCGTTTCATAGTCTCGCAGATGAAACGCGCCATTCGTGATTCGGGCGCCGTCGACAAGCGCTGGCGAAACGCGCGCGGGTCAAGCTCCTTTTCTGACAGTTAGCGTTTCAGGCTGGTTTCAGAGTCACGCGTTTGGCCAGCGCCGGCCCGAGTCGCGCGCTTGTAATTACACTAGATAGTAGGCAGCGTTTCATAGTCTCGCAGGTGAAACGCGCCGTTCGTGATTCGCGCGCCTTCGGCCAGCGCTGGTGAAACGCGCGCAGGTCAAGCTCCTTTTCTGACAGGTAGCGTTTCAGAGTGACACCGGTCGGACGCGCTGTTGCGTACACTTACACCCATATTCTTAAACCCTCACTCAAACTTGACTCAACCTTACTCCACCTCATTGGTATGATAAGTCGTCACTAGCTTCCTTGACATTAAGGAGTTTCCTTATTAGAGGTGACTATCGAACTGTCGAGAGGTACCTTGAGGCGGCCTCGAAAGTGGTTCAAAAGTCAAAAGTGGAAATCAGTTTTTTGACACTTTTTCCCTAGTTATCTACTTACTTGGTTTATTTACTCGTTTACGTTACGTTTATTTTACTCTATTCTTTTGTATTTTTAAATTTTTGTGTTTTGAAATGTCATTATAACCTGTGTCGTTCCTCATTGGAGTTTGCTCAAGCAACCAACTAAGAATATCGGTTTCAAGGAAAGTTCGAGGTTTTCCTTGAGACGCCCTCCAATGAGTTTGAGTGAAGGACGTCCTTATGGTTTATGGTTATGTTTAAGAATACGGGTGTTAAAATGAGTAATGACGCAACTGTACACTGCAACGAAACGCGCGATACTAAAACTCGTTTCACAGTGATCCGCCGGTCAAACGCGGGCTGTTGACACGCGCTGGTCATCAGCGCGTGTCGCCGGCGTCACTCTAAAAACCAGCCTATAGTCCACTACCTTTGGGTTCGTCATTGTCAACCTGAGGGCCGCAAGCCCTACATTATACGTACCACTATTAATCGTGGTCGCTTTTTACAGTCCACACTATATACACTGATACAAAATTTCCAGCATACTTCGTTTTTTTATAAGTAGTAAGTACTTGGGATTTTTTTTAATTGACATGATCCTATTTGTTATTATATGTGACTCATATTCTGACAACTGTCGATGTTGAAACACCTCATATGTATCATGATAATATGATGCGTCCGTAATTGAGTTACTATTGCCTTATCTTTGAAAAATTCAATCACTTTGTACAAAGACCGCGCGCTGGCGTAAATTTTTAAACCGGTGAGTGCTGACACAAGCCACAGTATATTAAATTACACAACATGCTGTGGACATGGACGACATTCGTCGTAATGCAAACCGAAAACACAAGCATTTAGACGATGGTACTCTCGAGGGAAAACTGTAGTTGCATTGTTTGTTTATGCTATTAGAGTTGATTGTTTGTAAACAAAGGTCTAATTAGGTTAATTAATTAATTATTATTCCTCTAATACATCCATTGAAAACTAAGACATTATCAATTGGCTAGTCAACTAAAAAATAAATTGTGTATTTTATGTATTTTATTGATACAGAATAGAGTATTTTGGAGATACAATTTGAACGAAAAAATTCAAAAAATTATATTTATTTTTTTATTTAATTTTAAAGATTTTATAGTGATGACGTCACGTAGCTATAATGGCCATCTCGAACTACAAGGTTTAAAGCAAAATTTACTAAGGATTAAAAAAATATGTATGTCAGTGTCAAATGTCAAAGTCAGGATGGACCGCGAGCCACGAGTTGATCTCTTGTTTGTTTACAATCGCAAAACATCCAGGTACCTACCTCATTTCTCGTATCTACATATATATATTGCATATTGGCCTGTCTATTAGACTTTACTGCCGTATCTTCATCCGTTGACATTATTTTTGATCAATTGGACACCGATTCTTCATAATAATGTATGAATGAATGTAATGAAGATGTAGTCAGGCTATAGAGTGGCATTTGATATGGGTGACAAGTACGTGAAGCGCCTAATTAGCGCTACCAAATGAAAAAAAAATATCCATTACCCTGTGCTGCCAACCTAAAAAATAAATTTGAAAGCCGTAAGTTGTCCGCCTACGTCACACGTTAACCTTGCTATAAAATGGGTTTTCTGCGATTTTCTTAAAAAATACTTGCTTATCTAAAGATCTGATTAATGTCATCTGTTCCCTAAACCTATTCCTTGAAATGGTTTACGAATTAGACATTTTCATGAAAAAGTTTTCTAGCCAATTATGTGAGCGAGAACGTGTAAAGTAATAAGAAAGTCTATTCATATGCTAATATTTATAAGAGAACAAAGAAATACATAGAGAATATATAATTTAAAAGCTTATTTATAAAGCTACGAGTATGACTCATCTAATAAGCAAAACAAGCAAAGATTGTTTTGCGGAGTTTACAGAAGAAATAAGATAGTAATTGTGGAGGCAGCGACCGAGGAGACGGCCTCACCCTATGACCTCCACTGTAAAACGTTTGCATTTTATACTCAGATTCAAATGTATTTTATATTTTTCCTTGCTTTGCGGAAGACTAGACACTGTTTTGAAAGATGTGTCACAGCCCTTATTGTAGGATTATACTCTTACGAAATTTTCTTCGGATTGTCATGAAAACTGGCTGATGTTTATACTGTGACGATAATGTATTTTTACGAATGTAAATTATAAAATTGTTATGGTCTAGAGATAGGACGCCGGCGGGTGACGGCGTTGAGCGGCTTGAGCTCGTAAGATATAAAAAAATACTTACTGGTTTGAAGCCAAACATAGAAACTCCTCTATATTTGAGGTCGATTAAAAATGTCTGCGATGAAATGTCGAAAAGGCTGAAATAATTTTCCTTGACCAACTATGTCAGTCTTGTTAGAAATTTTGACATTTGATTACCATACCGTGGTTGTTTTGTAATTCTCGTTAACAATCAATAAGATTGCGATAGCGATTCAATATATTTTCCATGTCGAACTTATATTCGAATGGATTAATATATCCTTAAAATAATATAATAGGAGTAAAATATTGGCGTGTTTATACATATTTATTGCTAGAGAGATACTGAAGGAAATTGGCTTTTCATCCGCCAACCGTAAACAGATTATGCAAAATAGTCGATGGATGTATCTACGTATTCGAAATGATTGTAAATTTATGGGTTTCTATATTGCTAGACTATTGGCACTTACATATATTACTTGCATAAGCTAGTAGTTATAATAAACATATTGTAGTGTTTTTAAACTGGTTTTCTACATACAGTGATCGTTCGGGCATTTTTCTTGATTAAACCACAGAATAGATAATAATAGTACTATATAACATATACCTATATGACATGACAAACCGCGAGCGGTGAAGCAATACAAAAAAAATATAACTCCGTCATTACTCTGACTATAAAAGTCCGCGGAAGAACTTTTAAAAACATGTTTTTATAGGTATTTTAATAGGGCAAAGTTCAGCTACTACCCGCCATCCAATTAAACTAAGATGACATAAAAGAAATCTTTTGAATTCCTCGAGATAAGGTAAGTAATAACGTTAGGGGAAATCCGACTAACAAACAAGATCACTTCCTTCACACACCCACATAATGAACCTTCCACGGAACGTAATAAAGTGGATGTTCTCATGTAAGTTGAGAAGGGGAACTTTTTGCGTCATTGAAATCCATCATTGGTTTATAAAGGATTCAGATTTCTTTTTCTCCTTGTAGGTGTGATTTTGTTTTTGTTACACTTTAGCCCCATCTGTTCCACTCTATCAAACAATAAGTATACATATGTTAATCAGACTTCTGTTTTATCTCAAAGCAAAAAAAAATGATTCTGTTTGACGATACATATACAGTCTTTAAAGATTAATAGCATTTGTGCTTATTAATAAAAAATAATGAAAAAGTAAATGAAATTTCACATTGAGACATTTCGCGCATTCCAAAATGTACCAAATTCTCCATCATTTTACTTCATTATTGTCACTTGTTTGTCCACTAGCAGTTTCATTTTAATCAAACGATAATAATCTATTCTAAGAGCATAGTATGGTTGACTGGATTTACGGTTAATACTTACGTCACAAACCGAGCTAATAAATCTAATAAAAATGTAATCATTGTAGTCTTACCCAGAAAATCTGATGTTGCGCAATTGATTTAGGGTATGTTTATTTTAACAAATACATCACATAGAAGATCTCACGTAGGGTCGTAGTTTTGGATATGTTGTATAGAGACGTTGTATAAATAACTTTATGCCCGCACAAAAAAAACTCCAATGCATAAATAACGTTACTAATGGCCAATAAATAGTGATTTTTTTAAATCCACAATTACATACAAATCTACTTTATAAAACAGTTACAACAAAAATATATATATTTTGACAGTAACTGCTGTATAAAAAACATGTCAGGGACTTTTGGCGGGAAACTGTGAAGAGCAGTATCGGCACTGTATTTTATTTTCCAAAATTTGTGTCGTTTTTTTTAAGTGTTTGTGCATAGTAATGGTGGTGGTTATTATACGCAAAGTGTTCGTTAACAAGCGTGATTGTTCAGAAGTGATACAGTGTTTGATTTATGCGATTTTCATGCTTGTTGCCAAAAGCTCCTAGTAATCGCTAAGTGCAGTTTTTCTACCACTTTAATTAGCCTGATCTTCTGACTAGACTTGACTACCGACTAGACTTTTAGATTTGACTAGGACTTGACTAAACCACACTGTAGGAGTGAAGAAGATAGAAAAATTAAGAAGGGCTATAAAGGACTTGTATCCATGGCCATATAACCCATTATTTTAAAAAAGATGTCATAACAATTCTACAAAAGTTCTATTTTTAAAATTCATTACCAACATGTTCTTTTTCTTATCGAGTCGATATTTATGTAGACCAACATAGCGAAGGCAACATGTTTCAAAACATTGTAGTTTACAAAATTTTGAGCCTGAAAATCTCCTGCCAACAGTTCCCATTCGGCTAAAACCATTACAAAGTTAAATTCTCACGAAATTATATTTAATAGTGTGTTTTTTTGTAAATCTTTCTGTGAAAACAGGAGCAAGAATGCTTGAAACCCACTTATGCAGAAAAACCCCGAGCCGCACTAATTACATTGAATCCAGCGTGAAAGGCCGGGTGCCATTCACGGCGGGCAACTATACCCCCCTCGTTATGCCGCGTACGTTCTATAAATAGGTGTTTTCTTCATACAAAAACTTCACATGTACCGAGTGCATAGCAACACAGCACTTAAGCGTAAAATGAAAATTAAATAGTGTGCGCGAGTTACGCTGCCATCGTTTACTTTTTATTTTGTTGGCGTTGTCTTTTCATCATTTCAATTATCTAGCTGGCTATACGAAAAAGGAAGTACACTAAGTTAATAAATGTACTCGTATTAACTAAGTAGGCTATGTTTACTTTTTATCCTATTTTTACGTTTTTGTATGAAATAAAAAAGGTTGTATTTTAGACTCTAGAGTCAATATATCTACGCTTAGGAATAGAAATATGAAAAACTTTCAAAGATATGTTCAGTATTATTTTAAACACCACGTGTACAGATATTTTTTAAAATTTTAACATCTAGATTACCTATAACTCAACTTAAGGGGTTTAACAAACGTTTATCCCTAAATTCATTTTCCAATATAACTTACCGCTTGTTTGAACGTAATCCAAATTTGGTTGGCAACGTCCGTCCATATGTTTCTAATTCGCGAAAAGCTTTACTAAACATATTATTTTTAGTTTCAGCAAACAGTGTCGCAATTTCTCACCACACGAGCACAAAGCGTAAAGCTTTCTTAAAAGCTTACAATTTACAACTTATTATCGACTTAAAGGTTTTCATGTAGTTAAGTTGTGATTGCACACAAATTGAGTGCAAACATGCATTTTGCATGTGGTAATATGATTTGACTTATTTATTTTATTTTTATTTAGCCACCGAAAATGACGAGGATATTAAAAGTTTGAAATCATAATTTTATATTGTAGCGCCCTATCGATTATAAATTGATGCATATTTTTTTGTTTGAAAGGAAAGCTTAGCGAATCTAAATCGCGATGGTTCTTAGGTACAATTTGGAGATTAGTTTCTAGATAATTAATTACCTTATTTTCTACTTGACCACTGTACAGTATAAATTGTTGATCTTTTTTGAATTAAGTGAATGGTAAATCTCGTCAGTAGTTAAACAGAAGTGAAAGTTAATTCAGACTTCTGTTATTCTCATAACCCATATAGACTGACCAACCCTGGATTTGGACCATATGCGAACGCACGGAGCAATAACAAAAATAAACGGTTATATCATTAAATCATGTTTCATACCATAACCTTTTTTATTCAGCAGTAAGGCATCGGTAGTACTTGGCAGTAATACACAACTAAGAGTGCATGTGATAAAATGTGATCTTCAGCGTACATATTATTGAAGAGAAGTGTTATGACTGTTTACACGAAATCATATTTCTAGGACTTATTCCATAAAGCATAAAAATGTAAATAAGTAACCTGTAAAATGGACCCTGATATTTCAGAAAATAATATCGATACTTTGTACAGTTTCGTATGTAGTTATTATAATAAGGTACAAAGCCTTGAATAAAACCACTATTTGCATAGTATTCACTCGCGGGACGAAGACATCTGATTCAGCGACTTTTACTTAAGCCTTGAACCGACCTCTGGAGTTTGTCGTACGATTAAATCGACAAAAAACCACTGGTGCGGCAGCTTTATAACCTTTTTTTTAACCATTTACTGCTGGGCATAGGTTTCCCCCATCTTCCGCCACGTGTCTCTATCTTACTTTGGAAATCCTTCAGATAACTCGCTTGGCGCTCCAACGCTTTCTGGGTCTGCCCATACTTTATACTTTATTTATTTTGCCTATACTTTTTTAACTTTTTCTGTGATATACTTATATCACAAAAAAAATAACTTGATATGCAAAAAGCAATATACTGCGTACTTTCATAGAGGTGATTAATTTCTTTTCACTGCAATGTTTTGTATGTTTTCAGAGATCTGAAAAGACGTATGACTGTTATCATGCTAATGGCAAGAGTTGGTTCCTTTTGTTTTGGAATGTTTATTGCATGAAACTTCTTAGGTTTTAATTTGTGGTCCCCGACAATGGGCCTGAAAAGAAAGCTCAAAGTCGCAGGCAAACGCTGGATGTAAATCTTGTGTGGACTGATTAAGATTGAAATGATGATTAAGAATTTGTAAACAAGTAACTCTAACTCATTTTTGATAATGCTAGGACTAATCTATCTTCCAGAATATACAAATTAAGAGTAAAATATATGAATTACAAAAATATTAACCGAAAAACTTCCAACTTTAAATTTGTTTTAAAATTACCTCTTAGTACGCAGTCGGTACGTTAAGATACTTAATTATCGTTCATTTTCATTGAGAAAGGAACGTCATTCAAATGATGTTCCTTTCTCAATGTTTATTTTAATAATTTATTGAAATACTACTGCGCGATTCTAATCGTTTTCGTGTTTTTCATTCCATGATTTTTTTTTGTTAATAATTTTGTAGTAGTGGCCAGTTTGAAACCCAATAACTTAAAAGAACAATATCTTCAACAGACCGTGGAGGACTTAGAGGCCCATTGCAAGAAGGCCGGCATCGAGATAGTGACGCGGCAGTCGTTTCTGTCCGACCCCGCCGACGCCGTCCGCAACCTTCGTAGACAAGACGCGCGGGTCATCGTAGGCCTATTCTACGTCGTAGCTGCGCGGCGAGTGCTTTGTGAGGTCTACAAACATCGCTTGTATGGGAAGTCTTACGTGTGGTTTTTTATTGGTAAGTAATTTGAAGTTAGTATTTCTTGTTTATAATACGGAAGAATGGAAGAAGCTCCACCGACAAGAGCCCAATTCTTAAATTTATGATGATATTGAAACTATTACTTTTTATAAAATTTTATGCCCTACGTTCTTTGTGAAAGAATCTGATGCTTTAAAAGCTTTGTGAATATGAAAATCCGAAAATTATTTCACTATTTTTTTTTTATCTTTCTTTAAATAAATAAATAGTATTTTGACAATATATAAATAAAAGCGTAATAGCTAGAAAATATTACATAAGTTTTTTTTTTGTACCTAAATGATGTCATAATACTTTCGTATTTCGCATAATTCTCTATATTTTATTAAAAAATAAAATGTAGCACACTTTAGTTCACATCGAGACGCTGCATATTTCATGTAAGCTTACTTCCATTCCCGCATTACATATTGCCATTCTCATATTCTTAGTACGGGCACAAAAAGCTTAACCCCATTACAGCCCTGAGCAACATTTAAACACGCGCAAATGGCGCCATTTATTAGTCTCTGCGACTTACAATCCCGTTTATTAACCTAGCTGTATATGGCTCTGCGCATATGAGGGAAATTTAAAATAACAATGCATTAATATTAGTGACGGCATAAGCAATAAGAGCTTTATAAATTGTGAGCCATAGACAGGATTATAATAAGAGTAATGGAGGACGGCGTCATGACGTGCCACGACGTTCTGTCGCGAATGAAACTCATTTACGGTGCCTTAGTGGTCCATGTTCCAAAAAACACTCGCGAATTATTGCCTCCTCCGCATCACCCCGGTATAAATAATTTCAGGAAAACTCGCAACAATTCTGGCTTGAGTATTCGCTTCTGTATTATGTTAGACTGCCGCGCTAACGTAAATCATAACAGCCATCTTCACTTTTGTTTTCATTTTTTCAAAAGTATACGAGAATTGTTATCTTTCTGGCGTACAAATATAAATTGCCACCAAGGAAAACAACTGTAAGATCGCATCTGTCATGACGAACACAAGACCTTGGATAATCACAATGGATAAAGAGGTTTTGTAAGTAAATTGTGTATCTCCAGTCTTTCGCTATGATTTTCATACTAATACCAAAGTCTGTCTGTCTGTTACGCTTTCATGGCCAAGCCGCTGAACGGATTTTGATAAAATTTGGTATGAATTTAGTTGAAGTCCCGGGGTCAAACATAGGCTACTTTCTGACACAGGTGGAGCTGCGGGAAACAGCTAGTATTTTATAGTTAAAGTTACAATTATAATTAAAGTTAATTAATAGTAATAATTTAAGTACGAAACACTTTTTTCCACGTTAAGAAGTATCTAAGTACTTTTTCTTGTTTATAAACGAGTCTCACTAGACGGGCAGGATATTTATTAATGAATTTCCCGGATGATTCCTTTGGGAGAAACCACTGCGCGACAGTAATGGAAGCGAGAAAAAATCTTTAAGATAAAGTGGAGAAAGTAGACGTAGGTAACGATACACAAGAGGTTAATAAAAAGCGGAATAGATATCTGCATGTTGTACTTCATCATACTGCTTTTTTTATTCCCACCCTGTTATTTAAGGCCACTACCTTTTAGTATACTTTTAGTTTATATCCTTTTGTTTTGATATATTTTTTTAAATTTATAGAGAAAAAATACTATTTTACGCTCGATGGTACGTTTAGACAAATATGTCGTACTACATATGTTATTGTTTTAATGCCAATCTAGATCCTGTAGGCTTTCATAATACGAAGTAGACGAAAGGGGTCCATTGTAATTTGTTCCTATACTCAAGAACTTCCCTTAGAATTACGAAGCAGCATCATATTTTATTGCATGCCCAATTAGTTCAAATATACCAGCAAAACAAAACAACAATGTGGAAACCCTATTATTTATATTTCCTGACAAAGTCCGAATGAACTTTGTCCAAAAACTGAAAATGTACAACATATGCCCTTTCGGCCGAAGTGTATTGGTATATGTTAAATTAGATACATCGTTTGGTCCAAGGGAACAGCAGCATACTTTATCTTTAGCCCAAATGAAAGTTTCAAAAATTCAAAAAGTACAAATATAGAGAACGCATAACATGCTAATAATTGAGATAAAACTATTAATAAACATTTGTATAGCAGGGGCCCAAACCAACTCTTGTGATTTGAATAATTGTCTCGTTTAGCCTGTAATCCTTCGAAACATATAATATTACTGCTAAGTATTGATATAAGCACGTGTATATCGGACAATGTCTAGTCCCTTCTTTAATCCATTATATTGTGTAATCTTTATTCGTATAATCTACTCCAGGCAGACTAGTGTACCCAACCATAGTAATCAGCCGTCCATTTCAAATCCGACTGCATGCGTCACTTCACAGAGCTACCCTAATGTGTATGCTCAGAAGGATTCAATAACCCAAAATTCAATCACATTTGCTTCCCGTACATGTTGTTTCCGAAAACAGACCCAAATTAGTTCAAGGTAGCTCGAGAGCTCTTTTCTTGATAAATGTATATTGTTATTGTTCAAGAATTCCTGCGGGGAATTTAGTCAACACCACATAAAATATATATATTTTTCCATATAATGATAGTAAAAAGATTTTTTTTATAATAAGTACCTATTTTTCTTTTTCCGTGCCTTATCCCTTTATTTGGGTATATTATGTACCTAATTAAACATAAGGTTTTTGCGCACATACAAGCCGGTCGCAGTGACACTGGAAAAATCCCTGTAATAATAATAACGTAGGGATGTGACGACCCCATCGCCCACTGGGTTCCCTTTCCAGTACAGTCATTCTCCGCAGGACAGCTGTTGGCGAGCTGTTGGTGAGTGGCGACACCGCGAGCCTGAGTACTCCCAGGGGAGGTCCCTCGCCTCCGACCTTGCTTCGCCAAGGTCGGAATGAACACCGATGAGGGACAGGACACCTACCTCTGGCTTGCCTAAGCCGGCCTGCCAGAGTGGAGTCGCAAGAGCTATATGCGCGAGGGTGGAAGTGTATTGCACGTAATGGCGTAATAACGGAGAAACCCGCTCACGAGACAACTCGCGATGGCGAAACCGGAGCCGCACCTCCCGGCAACCTTAGCCATATTGTTAGTCATTGCAATGAGATAGAGACAGGAGCTAAATATTTTTTTATCAAATTCGTGGAGTCGTACTCAATTTTATGTACCTTGACTATAAGCTGACTCGGATATTCGAACATTAAGTTTGAATTTGAAAAACTAGTTGCAGTCACATTCCAGTCATAAACTCTGACACAATAGTGTATTGTGTTGGTTGGCTATGCAAATCATTATCGCTTAAAAACGTTAAGATGATCAATTAGTTAAATAATTACGAGTAACTATCGCTGCAATTCTCATCTGCAACCTCAATTGGTCGCTTCCTTGGGGGCTATCTAGGGTCGCTTCCCTTCAATCCAATGACTTCGGAGCAAAATATCGAAGCAACGAAACTTACTTTGTCATCAAGCAACTGATGACAATACCAAAAATTTATAAATTGCCAAAAACACTAAGTACAGTTTCTACCCACACTCAAAACGTCCTCGTTACGTCATATTCAAGACTTTTTATACGGCTTTCGAGCTTATGCTGTAACATATAAAGTACATTTGGAACGTCGCCAAAGGTGTATCTTACAAATTTGGCAGGTTCATCAACGTTCGTTTGCCCTTAATACACGCGAGGAATCTTTTCCGTAATAAAACTTTATTACATACTATAAAATAGCCCACTAAAGAGATCACTTCATATAAAAATAATCGACACGTTCCCCAACTCAAAGGCGATATGCTCGGTGCTTGCAGATTTTTTATGTTGGTGACGCTGGCAATAAAACCTGGTTATATGGATGATAAATATTTTCCTTCTTAGTTGAACAATCTGGGTTTACATTGCGATTGCCGATGTGATCCGCATATTTCTGAATCTTTGAGTGTGAGACAACTTTCGTTTTCAATGTTTTTTTATGATTCAAAAGTTTACATGCTTTTTAATCTTATCGACTCCAATTTCAAAATTATTTCGATATCTACCTATACATTCTCTTAATTATGTAATCTTACTTCATCTTTTTAACATAAGGAAACCTTTCTAATTATCTACGATATCTATAAACATAGTGAATATACACTGATTACAATTTTGAGAGAATTAAAGCTAAAGTTCGGGCTTTCATGGCACGTATTTTATATTCAACATCAGGCTCTCCCTTGTAAAGAAATATTTCCACCAAGTGTATATAAAATTATTTCTACCCTTCATACAAATTACTTAAAAAATGAAATAATTAATCCATTGACGTAGACATTGCAACATATTAAGGAAATTCAAGTAATTTCATTAAGCACTTATCAACAATTTTAGATGGACTTCGCAAATTTACCAAATTTTCATAATTTTTACAGTGCTAGAAATTTCCCACGTAAAAGGGTGAACCAAAAGGCAATGAACCTACTGCTGATGACAGGTATGAGTAGACTTACCAATGGGATGGATGGGATGTTGGCCAGCCACTATTTATGATCTTCCACTGTGGACTAATTATTATAAAGATGAACATGAAAATATCTAAAACTTTCGCAATTATGCAATGATAAAATTATAAATTCTTTCAACAGCTTATGATTATATGATTGCTTTAGAACTCTAAACTAAAATATAGTTTTTAATCATTTTTAAGGAACTTTGCCCATTGACCTGGACTATGGTGCTTGAGGAGTGTATTAAAGTTCAGCGAGAATGTGTAATAGTATTGACTTATTTTGTTTTAATTTAGTTACATTTATAAGACTAACAACCGTACACAGAGACTATTCATGATTATTGCTTATGCACCTACTTATTATAGATTTCATTTTTTGAATCTATACAAAAGAAGTAGTTAAGAAATTACTAAACGACTGTTTAAGATTGTTTTTGAAAGAATAAATAATCAAAGATTAACGTAAATTAAGAGTTTATTTAGTCGCTATTTAGAACTTGACTCGTAGATAAAGTGAGCAAACTACGGTACTTTCAGGTAAGGGTTATCTGCTCTCAATGGGGCATTACTTGCATATATTTAAGATTATATTTCCTCGTTGTAAATTTAGTTAAGTAGAGTATGAAACATACTTATAACCAACACTAAACTTTGAAATTTACCCGGTGCAAAATACAGAGCACTAAAAATATTACATGTAGTAGAAGAAGAAAGAGATAATATTTTGCAAATAGCTCTCACCTCCCCCAAACGAGTGTATAAGTACCTTCGAAAGTCCGCGCCTCTTGGGTAAGTTAACATCGCTTTATCCCTATCATGCCCCGTTGATTTTAGCTTAATAGCCCTTGGTATACCGTAAGGGACGGTTAGAAAATGCGTTTCAATTTTGGGATATAATACTACACAAAATATGTATTCTGTTCTGGAAATATTTATTTTGAAAAGCGGATTAGTACACACATTTTTCTCGTGCTTTTATCAATAGATATTTGGAGTTTCAGGCTATTTTTACCACGACAATACTTCCTAAGATAAGATATCAAAACATAAGATATTTTAAATTAAACTATTTTAGAACCGATCCGAACAACTATGACACCAGGGTGTACATGGTCGATAGACATTGTAACCTATACGAAATGATGATGATGATAATGGCCGCAGGTAGAAAATAACATTTGTCTGTGATGTCAATTTGATGTGTAACAATCGCGAGAACATAAAAAATTGTTAGATTGTTTTAATGTTAATAGTACTCAGTAATGTAGAACATTAATCTTTTCCAAGCCGGTATTTTCAAACAGTGTCCTGATCATTTAAATCTAGTTTCCCCAAAATCCGACTAAAATTTTACGGCATTTGTTTTGAACTCTCAGTATAAACGTCGGAACTGAGTTGAATTAGGAGACTATTTGTGTGAATTGATGTGTTCGTGCCAGGCGTAAAAGTTGAGAACTTGGCTCGACCCCACTTGTATTACAATTTATTGATAGCATGGTAAGCCTCACACACAAATATTTATCACTTTTCCAACTATTGTAAGTGCCTACGAATTATTTTATATTTATCATAGTTACGGAAACATACAAAAAAAGAACTAATTGTATAGAAATGTTACAGTTACTACACCGCTTTTATTAGTAACGCAAATTACATTGTTATTATTTGTGTGCAAAGCCATAGATTATTCAAATGACAATTAGAACTACATTAATTAATAATTAATAATTTCTACATTTATCATGAAAATAATCAATGTCAATAACAAAGATCTAATTTGTGAAAGTGGCGAATCATAACAACTCTCTGCATTATGAAATAATTGGTATAAATTGTCTACATTAAACTTTTTAGGTTTTCATCATCGTTAGCTTTGTAATAATTTATTTTAATTGAGCGTTCTGCTTCAGCTGTTAATGTACTAAGGAAAGTGTAACATTTAATTTGTATTACACTGTGTGCAAAGAAGTGTTAAATAAATAAATAAATAAAGTGCCTATAAATTACATTCTTTAACTTTTTCAAGTTGCTAAGCTATTAGTTAAACTCGAATCAAAATGTCATCACAGTTTATAAAGAGAATATTCTATACATTATATACATATTTTTTGAAACACAAAATATAGATGATGCCCATACCCATGGCTTGGTATGACTTACATCAACACTGCTATCTCTAGTTTTGATAATATATAATTAGTTGACATGACACATACCTTTTGCAGCTTGAAAACTTTGAAACCAGTACATATTGTCAGCTATAACCTCTTTCAAATTTAAAATTCTCATATTCAAAACTCCCATACAGTATAGTACTGGCCATAGAACTACAAGAACATCCAAACACGATACTAGTCTATATATTTCAACTTAAGTTTACAAAAAATGATGAGGAAGTTATATTGCCACTTATGAAACATTTCGCTTAACTTTCATGAAAATACTTGGCCACGGGCGAAGCGGGGACACAACAAACACACATTTGTCTGCCTCGGGCCCGCTAACAACAAACAGGGCAAGGAAATGGATAGAGAAACGAGATAAATAATGGTCGAGGGCGACGCAATGTCCTCTCGGATAAAAGAATATCATTTTTGTAAAGTAAAAACCAAAGCAAATTCAATTTATACACTGTAGCAATATACATCTGTTTCTTTGCTTTGCGTCTTATTTTTTAACTCTTTTTGTGTACTTCAAAAGTATTTTAAATCCAATTACTTATGGCCTGTTTTAGTTAATTTTAGAATTATAAAATTAAGCGTTTATGTCAGTTGGAACACCCATCACAACCTACACTTTTTAATACCATAAGAAAATAAAATGTGCACGTATAAGAACTTTTGAATTTATAATCATTAGATAATTTCTTATTTGTGTTTAAAATTATTTGCTGTAATGGTCATTAACGACGCACGCATGGCTCAAGCAATACAATACTCGAGATGGCTTTAAACCCATTTTTTTTTTAATCTACTTGACGCTCGCAATGCGATAGTAATTCGTTGTTTTAAGATTTAGTTTTGTTTACACTTGCCTAGTACTGAATTAAATTATTTTCTGTTAGGTTGGTACGAAGACAATTGGTTCGAGACAAACTTGGAGAAGGAGGGTATAGACTGCACAGTAGAGCAAATGCGGGAAGCTGCTGAGGGACATCTCACAACTGAAGCTCTCATGTGGAATCAGAATGCTAACCAAACCACTATCTCTGGGATGACATCTGAAGACTTTCGGTAAGTTACAATGTTATTTTCAAATATCTTTTCTTTTATTCTCAAAGTAATATATAATTAAAGTATTATGAGATCAAATTATTTCAAATATTAACAAATACTTTTACTTATTGTTCAATGCGAATTCGAGCCTGTTCCTGTTCAATGTTCCTGCTTTTCACAACCACTTCCTGGTCTGAGACAATTTATTTGCCTTTACATTTTTTAATCAATGATAATGTTAGTTTGTCTAAACAAGATTTGTGACAACTAAATTAAAGTAAAACGCGAATAAAAGTTGTACTTTTATTCAAAAGTGTGAATGAACACGTCAAAACGAAGAGCATGTGTTAAGTATTACGACGTACCTAAAACTTGATGACGTATAATAATAGGCCAATTGAATTGTCTGTCATAAGATAAATAAACCTTTTGAAATCACGTCCTGGTTCCGATGTGAAAATCGAACAGAATCTCAGAGTGAGGATTAAATTTGCATGCGGTGTCTGAACCAACGGCACTCAGAGTCGCATGCACCAAAGTCAACGGGAGAAAATGTTTCAAGCGACATAGCGATTGAAATTGCTGGCACATATTTTTCTATAAAATGAATAGCTAAATAGAATATTATGTTTCAACCGTTTTCTGTTAAAAATGAAAAATTGGAACAAATGCTATAAATAGCAATATTTTAACTGCAACACGTACAAAATACACGTATTACAACTAGGTACCAATATATTATTTGTAACAATGTTTATATATCCCATTAAGGTAATTCGCAAACTGCAGCAAAATTATCTCGGTTCTATCATTAATGACGGTCTTGTTGTTATCGAAAAGTTGTTAGTTTACCTCTTAAATGGTACTTTAGGTACTACTATACCAACGAAAATCTTTGTTCAATCATACTCCCAGGAAAATTAATTTTTCTATGTTGAGTGCCCGACTGATAATATATTTTTGTATTCAAAAAAGCTTTCATAAGACATTTATGAGGTGCAATCGTACATAAAACCTCTTGTCACAGCTTTTACGCTGCTTCACATAATATTCCATTCTTTGGACGTGCGACGTTTTTAGTTGAAAATGCCTAGAGATGTTCGCTATCGCCATTCGTGACGGGACTTTATTGTTATCGGGGTTTTCGCGGGAAGATTCGGGATATCCTTTGTGAGCTAAAGATAATAAATGTCTCGGTGAACATCGGCATAGACAGAAAATATTTTTTCTTAAAATACGCTCCTAGGATCCACTTTAGGATCGATCCGGTTTATGAATAAAGTCAAACATTTTCTTAGATCCACAAAAAATTGATAACGTTTCGCATGTTATTTTTTATTCACAAAACCTGCTTAAAATTTATTATATGAAGTGAAGCATTTATGGCTACAAGCTATTACATTAGAATAAACAACAACCTTTTCTTCATTCAGTAAATACATTTAAAATGATGAAACTGATATAAATTTATTCCTGAGGAAATTACATATACAGTACAGCAATAATAAATCACTTTTAAAAATAAGTCAAGTTTCGACGAAGCTGAGATTGAAAAATATACCTCCGGGGGTTGCAACCTTATTCCAGGCAATTTTCGTCGTACTTTCTCAGCAAAATAGATACCTATAGTATGAAGTGCAACTGCAGTAATGGGAGCGCTTCGTAAAATGATTCTGGATAAATTTTATTTATACGAGCCATTGTCCGCCTTGCAGCGCGATTGTCCTCTTAATGAGAAACGTGAAACCGACTCATTAGTGGAGGTACGGTTTATATGAGGTGGAAAAGTGTCTGAAATTAAATAATGAAATTTAGAAGTAAAATCCGAATGCAGGATGATTTTCACATCATTATTTGTTATGGTAATGTAATTTAATATTTACCATTTATTGTGTTGGAGGTAAAAACGTAATAAGCATTAAGTCCGCCTATTGGGAAATACGATTGTATATTTTGTAGAATAAAGTTAATAAATAAATAAAAAAAGAAAATTTAACCCTTACAAAGTTCTAATAATCAGTTTCTAAAATGCATAAACTATGTAAACCTTGTCGTTTACGTATAATACATTTTATCTACGAAAACCTCGATAGCGTTTTTATTGCCTTACTAGTGAATCATGGCCGTTGCTAAATGTAATGTTAACCTGTAAGTAGGTACCTAATCTTATTCAATTGGTGCAAGTCTCTACAAAGTACTCTAATAAGTCATCTCAAAACCAGATTAGTCGAAGATAAGACACAATATATTGGTCTCAAATAATGCCGAAAATTATAGAAATAAATAAAGCATTTTTATTTTATTACGATTGTTTTCTCCTTTTTCCCCACTGTTCCCCACAAGTTGAGCAGTCGGTCATTCGTTACAGGTATTTGCTACTGCCCTATTACTACTTAAGTTTATAATATAGAAAAAAATATTCCCATGCTCATAAGAATAAAAACCCCTAAATGAACACCACGATACATAATGAGCATCACGACACAATCCGGCATCGCTGTTAATATGGCAACAAAAGATGTATATTATATTCTGTGTAAGTTCTAATCTGTGGATAAACATAGCGTAGGTAGGTAACAAATTGATTATTTTTGTAAACAGGTCACGCCTGAACGGGGTGCTCCGTGAGGCAGGGTATGACATCGACGGCGAGAGATTCCCCGAGGGATACCAGGAAGCACCTTTGGCTTACGATGCCGTGTGGGCGGTGGCTTTAGGTAACTTCTGTTATTTCTTTCATAGCTATAGGTATTATTAATACGTTAATATTTCTTTTCTTGTACTTTACGTTATAGTTTTGCTGGCACTCAACAAAACAAATGCATCGTTATCTTAAGAAAGTGTTAGTGTTAGCGAAAGTGTTACGAAATGTAACATAATAAAGGGTTATTTTTTTAATTATTAACCCTCACTGCTGACGCAGAATTTCACGCTACACATAACAATATAAAATTTGATGGTTGATCTGAAGCCGGAAACGACAGGGCGCGATCTCCAACCGGAAATAAGATGGGATTTAGTTTTTGACTCCCGAGTCTTTGTCGTCTTTTGAGACTGACATGAAAAGAAATTACCTATTATTTTATGAATTAGCACTTGTATTTACAAATTTATTTGTTTGAAAATATCTTTATTCTTTCTATTATGAAGGAAAAAGTCTGATCTAGTTGCAAACTTAGAGGCCTACAATTCTCAACCTTAGAGCCTACCTTTAGTTTTCTTTTCAACAGATATCAGTGCAATCAATGTTTATCAGATCTAGCCACCAACTTGAAAACACCATCTAATCACTCCCGGGGGACTAAGGGACAAATTGATGCCTTAATTTATTTGTCTCTAATAAGTACGTGGCAGTTTTCTCACTTAATTTTCTCTCAAAAACAATCATAGATCACATGGTCAGGCAGGCAGCCGATAATAAAAACAATCTAAATTGTCATTGTCTCAAGAGGTGGAAGGCTAACGAGGCGTAATTTTGCCGTGAGGTCCTAAAAGAAGTGGAGAATCATTACAGAGAAGGAGGTAACATTAGAGTCTTGTAAGGAGATCGAGCAGGAGACTCCAGCGAGTACCACGCACTCTCCCGAGATTTGGCTCTAAAACCGCACGGTTAAAAAAACCATGGGAGGTGGAAAGAGGTGGAGAAAGACACCAAAATAACAGCTTAAAATACAATCTGTGCAACACCATAATGGCAGAAAGACAGATCAACGTTTATCAGATCTCAGTACGGAACAAGTTCCTTCTTAACAAACTTTAGATAGGTAACTAGGCAAGTTCGAGATGAACGCTAATTAGTATCCTTAGGAGTTGGGGAACTCATTAGCTTTTAGAAGTGTTTAATGCTAGACAGGTACATGAAAATTTAAATAAATAAAATACTAGATGCAAAAAGAGATGAAAATAAAAATATTTACAATGCAAATTTTAAATTTATATTATGCTTGTTATTTATTTATTTAACATTTTCCAAAAATTGATACAAACAAATTCACATAAGATGCATTTCACAAAACCATTGAGGTTTCTTTAGATTAAGATTTATTCTAGATTATTATTTATTAAAACCTCTGTAAAGTATATTCATAACATCCTTTTGAAGAAGTCTTTGGGGAACACAGTTAAAACAAGGTGCTTTGTATAAACCAGAATTGTGTACGGTTGTAAATGTTGATGTTTACTCGTCGCGCTTTATTGAATTGACAAATACGCTCAAATCGGTAATGTTATGTGAGAGTTTGGATTCAGTTGATGGACACTTTTTATGTCGGATTTCCTACCAAAACATAAGATCGGACAATAGCTCTAGAATTTTGATGAAAAGCCGCACAGTATAAAAGTGAAACAGTTAACTAGAACAGTAAACAAGCAGTGGCAATACTGTTAAGAACTTGAGAACCCACAGGATTGCTCGCCCGAGTGTTTCGCAGCTGATTTTGTTTAGTCAGAACTAGATTGGAAGCTTCTAGACTCTACAACTATCCGGCTAGTTTGTCGAAGTTTGCGCAACCGAAATTTTAGACTTACGTACAAAGGTAGACTACACTTTATATGGAATAGTTTCGTCGACGCTGGAATGTTATTTTTGAAAAGTGTGACCACGGAGTGTGACTCGTGTAATCTGTCGAATATTTTTTGTTTGATATCGAATGATTTTTGTTTCCATCTTTGATTTGATCGAACAAATTTACTATCGACACATATGTCATGCATTTCAAAAATAGCGCTACTCATTCCTGATTGAAATAGTGGTATGATGGGGTTGATAATAACGACTTAGTATTTTGAAATGAAATCTAGAAATATTGAATAGAATTTGACTTTTGGATTCTGAAGTCTATAAAACTGTACTTATTTTAACTAAGTACTTGTATTACGAGTACATTCTACCCATTTGCAAAAAAGGTAGCTATATAAGATTAAGGATAATTATTATTTATGTTTATGTATTTTGATAAATTGCATTTATTTACTTACTAAAAACATTGTGTTTGTAGCTTTCAACAAAACTATGGAAAAGCTACAGAAAAGTGGTCAGAGCCTGAAAAATTTCACATACACTAACAAGAAAATAGCCGACGACATCTACGAGGCAATAAATTCTACGTCGTTTCTTGGTGTATCGGTAAGTGCCTATACTCACGTTATGTTTCTTAGCCGTTAGTGCCTTTAATGTAAGTATATAAGGTTTTATAGTATACATATGTCGGCGGTTGTTACCTCATAACTTTTAAGACAAAATTACTTTTACCGGCTGATGCAACTTCAAATTCAAATCATTTATTTCGTTTCATATCGGTAGTAAATTAACTTAAATGATAACTAGCGAGGCGTAAGTAAATAAATAGTTTTTCATCTATTGTAAAATAGTTTCAATCGTTGTATTACTAACTGACTAAAATAAAATTATTTCACTAAGTAAATAAATAGGTGAATATAAATAATACGTATCAATATTATTGACATAGCTTCTATATTTTATTTTTCAAAATTCGACGATTTTCCAATACGAATAATTTCATCTCGTCTCTTGTTGTAGCGCCTTAATAAATCGCAATATTGTCTGTTCTAAAATTGGCCCAAAATCGTAAATCAACCATCTTGGGCAATTGGCTTGAGCTGAGAATACGTCGTGCGCCCATGTAGCTCCGTACATCGTCGAGAATCGCTTTGTTTTCTTGTTGTCCTATATTTTGTAGGTAAATTGATCAAACACATTACCTATTCACTCAAAGTTAACCTAGCTAGCTATGCCGGGAACTAAGATCGCAGCGCGCCTTTGAATGTTCGGTCATAAATTCTTTATTCATACTACAAACACTTCAGAGCGTCCGTTAACCAACTTAGGTTCCACTCAAACTTTGATTCTAATTTGTTAAACATTATTAATTCAAATAACTTAACGTAGAGCTGTGTAAATCTCAATTAAGTACTTACGGTCGAATATTCAAAGTCATTATAATATTTCAAAGTATCGTGTTACCTCTGTGTAAGTAGAGAAGTTTGCAAGATAGGAACAGTACAACTCTTCAGATACCTTAAGATAAGTAACTTGAAAATCCATACATGACAATTCGTATGAACATACATGGATTATATGCCTAATAGATCTCTGAAAATGTTCTTACTTTGAGGTAAATATACACGTACAAACACGCTTTAAACCTTTAACGATTCATTAATGTGAAAAATCAAAAGAGAAAATATTATACGTGGGGCGCACTATAAGTTTCCGGAATGAATATGAAAAAATACTATTAAAGGTACAAAACTAATTTATTGTTTTTCAAAATAATCTCCCTTGGCGTCTATGCACTTTTTCATTCGATGAAACCAGTTTTGAAAACTTTTGTGCCACTCCTCTGTGGTGACCTCTGAAACGTGTTTTTCATACTCCTCGACAGCCTCTTCTGGTGATGAAAATCTTTGACCGCGTAATTGGTTCTTAATTTTTGGGAACAGAAAAAAGTCACAAGGTGCCAGGTCGGGACTGTATGCAGGATGACTCATGAGTTCTACATTTTTCGCCTTCAAAAAGTCGTTTGTCTGTCTGGCCGTGTGAGAACTAGCATTGTCGTGGTGCAGGATGATACGGCGTTTACGGTTATTTTTACGGAGTTCGTCAATAACTTCCGGCAAACAAATGGTCGTGTACCATACACTATTCACTGTACGACGATTCTCTAAAGCAACAGTAGCCACGTGTCCAGTTTTATTAAAAAAAAAGCAATCATCCGCTTAGATGCACTTTTCACGCGCGCCACTTTGGTTGGTTTCGGCTCATCTTGAAAGACCCATACGCTCAATTGCTGCTTTGTTTTGGGATCGTAGCAATAAATCCATGTTTCGTCACCTGTTACTATGTCCCACACCAAATTTGACACACCTTCGTTGAATCTGGTAAGCATGGCACTGCACCAAGTGACGCGGTCCGTTTTTTGAGCCTCGGTCAAGTTGTGTGGGATCCACCGCGAGCACAGCTTTCTCACACCCAAATGTTTGTGTAGGATTAATTGTATTTGACTCATGCCTATTTCTAAGGATGCACGAATTTCATGGTAGGTCACATGCCTGTCTGTTTCAATCATACGGCGCACAGCATTGATGTTTTTGTTGGTCACAGCGGTGGACGGCCGACCATCGCGAGATTCGTCACTGAGATTGATACGACCACGCTTGAATTCTGCAAACCAGCTATAAACAGTTGTCTTGCATGGTGCTTCATTGCCAAAAGCTGTTTCAAGCGGAGCGATGCTCTGTTGAGCTGTCAAATTACACTTAAAATCGTAGAAAATCAGACTACGAAAATTTTCCCGAGTTAAATCCATGTTGATGCAGACACACAATTTTTTAAATGGCGCCACAAGGTAAAAACAAAAGACAGTCAGATGAAACAAACTGCATTCTACAGCCAAAGAGTTCTATTTTCAAATGTTGCAATAAATTTTTAAATATTGTTTATGTAAGTGGCCAGTTCCGGAAACTTACAGTGCGCCCTATGTAATAAGCCTGAAAAATTCAGTCAAGTGGCAACCTAGATCCTTGCTCATAAAACGCACAATATAACTGGGATTACGAAAACTTTGAATTTGATATCAAAATACAAAATTCATGAGGGCACTATTGTATGGGGTCTACTCACTGTTGACATGAAAAATTCATAAGGGCGATTGTGCACGGTTGAAATCTTGCACGCATCCTTACAAGTTCAGATCATTATAGGACTGAGTACGCAGGTAAAAGTGGCTTTTTTACGGTATCGTGAATGGAAAACCCATCTTTTATTCCAGTATCTGCGATTAAATTTGCTCAGAGATCATATCGGCATGAGAGTTCGTTTCTGAAGGTCTTAAGTTTTATTGCCAGCTATCGATAAATTGTAACGGTCAGGAATAAAATTGAGTGGTGTAGTTTAAATGTAAGACAAAAGAAATTTAAATGCAGATAGGAGGTACAAAAATTACTTCTTATAATGATTTCATGGTTGATTTAAAAAAAAAAAGGAATTTATCATTTGTATTCTCAAAAAGATATCAATTTTTTTACTGTATCACAAAACTTAACTAATTTAATCGGTTTATGAACGCTCAATAAACTGGTTTAGTCGCAATAATCTCGTTAATCTTTAAGCAAGCCAGGTTATCAAGTAATGATCAAGAAATGTACACTATAACCATTTTCCCTTGCAGCTTACTCAATCCTCTTACACAAATTGCGACATTTCATTGCAGGGTTTAGTGGCATTCTCGTCTCAAGGCGATCGGATAGCGCTGACTCAAATCGAGCAGCTGACAGACAACCACTATGTGAAGCTGGGTTATTACGACACACAAGCCGATAATCTCACCTGGTTGGACCGGGAGAAATGGGTTGGTACGTATCGTGCTTCAGTATATTTAATCATGATAGACAATTATAGAGCTTGTAAAGAGTTCGACAAAAGCATTATAAAAACTGCCACATTTTCAGTTTTGATTCTGATAAGTCCACGTTATTTCTTGTCTTGATTAAAGCTTTAGGAATTTAGCTCAACGGTATTACTATTCTATTAGCAAATTATTTAATAAACATGCGGAAATTAATGCCGATATATCCCATACTATCAGTTTAAATATGCATTTCGAAATAACTACCTTAGTGATATAATTTATCTACCGTATGACTTCCAAACTCTTGAGGAATTTCACTTTTAATACTAGTAAATTGAACAGATTACTGAAACAAAGAAAAGGTCACAGACAAGTGAATAGCAACGTAATCTCATCCAGCGTACAGCCGCTGGCCAGGACTTCTTGCAAGTCACCTACTTTCGTCTTTCTCCTCTAATGTCACGAAAAACGTTCAAATTTTATCAGGGCGATTAGCGGTGACTAATTACTTTGCGAAAATATGGGTCATGCTCTTTTATATCTACATGGATAAAACTTATCTATCTTGAATAAATTAAAATTATGCATGAATTTTTTTAATTGAATTTGGGAAAGTTTTCTACACAATTTTTTTGTGTAGATATCATTATTTTAACATGAAAGCTACTGAATTACAAGTTAGGCAATTTACGCTAAAATACAGTTACAACTGGTGGTATGATTACGTACTTTGTTTCATGTAATTTATTTATTTATTTAATAAGTTCCACAAAGTAAACATACTGATGACAGTCAACGATACCAGGAAAGATAGTTAGTTAGTTTAATGTGGCACCGAGTGAAACATAAATACCTACCTCAAGGTAAATCTATGAATTCGTTTACTATTTTAGTTAAATAGAAAAATAATGTAGGCATAATTAAGATATTTCGAAGGATTCTTACTAATTGATCTTCATTTTCAAATTAGTACCCTGTCTCAGATGAAATGAACAATATCCAATGTCTAATTAATGATTCGTCTTTCGAAGCAAATTAATATTAAGTATTCATCGTTAATCAAAAGCAGTATTGTTTGCTCTCCGTCCGAGTAATTTGCTATAGTACCTTAGTTATGTCAGTCAATTCAATTACAAAGGGAATCAAATGAATACTTGAAACCTAGTAATAAACTAATATAAAATATTTATCTTTGAACCTACATTTAATTTAGACTTAAAAATTTCCACTACTCGTCATACAAAGAGATTATTGTATTTGTGCTTTCATTAGAAGCCAAATGTGTAGATTCGTGAAAAATACTAAAATCATTTGTTTTCGTTTACCCTAAAAATATCTATGTGCCTATATCTAAATATATATGCAGCCCAAAAACCTATCTCTTGCATTGCTTGCTTGCAACCTATCATTTGCAAAACAATCTGCAGGAACTTTATTTGAAAATCTATGATTAGGAAACTAGTTCAAAATCGGTGAGCAAAATGAAAACATGTTAGTGAGTAGACTGACCACGAAGTAATAACAAAGAAGAGATGGCATATCGAGAGCTTCCTTACAATAATTGTGTGAGGCTACGCAGGGCGGAAGGCAGACATGAGGGAAGCTCGGTTTGGCCGTTGCTCCGCCCCTATTGACGATCTCCTCTCCTTATAGATGTCGCTAGCAAATGGAAGATTTCAAAATAAAAACATTTTTTTTTATTTCCTTATATTATAAATATTTTGAACATTAAAAACAGACATATATTTTGTGTAACACTAAATCAATCAAATAAATTCGAAAATATTTTATTTATGTACGTTTATTGTGATCTCATTACAGTACAGCATTGAAACACTTAAAGGATATTTTACAAAATATTCTAAGCTGAAACGAAACGTCAATAAGAAAAACAAAAGAGCTCGCTCCACGTCACGCATCGTTCACAGTTAAACAAAAAATGGCGTAAGCTCCGCCCACTTTTGACGTCACTGCGCCAATGACCGTAACGGTGCACTAGTCGATACGGTTACTCTCCTCTCTGTTATGAGACTGACTTATTTTTGAAAGTCATTTAACATGTAAGATAGGAATAGGTACTAGAAAAGAGCAATTCAAAATGTGAAAAAAAACTAATGGAACACCGATATTGAATGAGCAACAGATTATAAAAATTTCGCTCTACTTCACTATGTTTCTAATAGATTATGCCTAGAATGGAATTAACATAATTCGTGTTTTACAGGTGGCAAGGTACCTCCGGACCGAACAGTGGTGGTGAACGAGCTTCGTACTGTTTCCCTTCCTTTGTTAGCCTGCATGACTGCACTTTGCATCGCCGGGATATTAGCTGCTATAGGATTAATCGTTTTTAACATCATGAATCGACATAGACGGTAAGCGATATAGACACACAGCAAAACACACTACTCGTACATATACAGAAACACACACTATCTTACCTAACTCTGCAAATACAACTCCCAAACACACACACACACACATCCAAAGTCTTTGTCTGTATTTATTTACTAACTGTTACCCGCGGCTTCGCCCACGTGATCAAGGAAAAGTGCGAATGAAAATTGCTTCTTCGACTAATCGTGTTTCCCAGTTGCAATTCCGATAGTACTGCTTTTTTCGATTAGTTTTAGTTTTATTTGTGAACCGACGACCAACTTCTATCATCACAAAATATTGTTAACCACTCTTAGATTGCTGCTACACAGACCTGCGTACCTAGTCTAGAGATCGCAAGTAACCTATTTTTTGTATTAATATTTAACTTGATTATACATTATGATCGCAATTGCAAAGTCAACAAAAGAAGTCGATCAACTAAATAACTGCACTAGGAGTGCGAGTTTTCGTTTATATTGCGAGTAAAAGAAAGCTGACCCAAACTAAACAAGTTTCTAAGTTTTATTGCATCTTATATTATATCCTCACCGGTACTGAATGGACCTCTGTATAAAACGATATTAGTTATTGATGATGTAATAAGCTCGAACAAAATTATACAAAACGTCTGCTTTAAGTTCTTTGGAATTATTCATGTACATATTTTTGTTAACAAATGAGATTGAATTTAGGGTATCATTAATCAATTCAACCAAAAGCTAAATCAATATTTTTTTGGTCGTAAATATTAGTACTTCCTTTGTGAATCATTGCTCTGGCATGTTTTCTATTACATTTTATTATAAACTTAACTGAATTTATCGTCCTATTTGGTGAATGATATCATGGCACAAAATAGGTCGAGATAAATACCATTCAATATAAAATAAATTGATTGAAAGTATTGGAACGTAAAAACGATCTGATTGTTGTGACCTACATTGGACCTACATCAATGTCTAACTCTGTTCAATCAGCATGAATAGTCATCAGACAATTTGATGCTGACACGGGTTTGATCTTCAATTTAAATTTATTCAACATTACTAAATAATAATGTTTATTTTTTTTATATTTTCCTTATTTCAAAAGCCTTGTTACAGTATACTCTACCGTGGGAATTTTAGCATAAAAAATTATAATTGACGAAGTCTGAAAGTAATACCATTAACGAAAAAGTTGAGAAGTCATAAATTGAGATGACGGGCATGTCATGAACACAGGGGAGAGAGTTTTTATTATAAAATATTGGATATGAATAATTGAAAATTGATCAAATTATGACCCCAAAAACTCTGAAGATTTAAAAAAAGAGATGGTCTATGTTCAATGAGAACAACATTATTTTTTTGGACTTAGGTATAGGGAATATTAAAAAATCCTATATTGTAAAATGAAGACTGTATAATACTTAATTTTAATTAAACAGCACTACCAACTACAAAGAGCAGAACTTTGCCATCGCCTTGTTGGAAAACAACATTCCTAATGCAAATTATTCCGAACGAACACTAAAGTCGTTTTAACTTAAAATGGATTTCAACTCCGATGGTAGGGATTATCTGAAAGAATAGATATCGTTTGATTATTCTAGCAATTTTCGAGATTCCAAACAAATTTTAACTTGAATTACTGTCTGGACGGAAAACGCGTTTGCGCTTGTGAAAATAACAAGGTCCTTTAATGAAATTATGTCTTAGGTCATTAGTTAAATTAGACAAAAATTACAAAAGATTTTTTTTTTTCTCGTAATATTTGCACTTGAGTGAAACGTTTGGTTGAACAGAGTCTGCAGAATCTCAATGATCTCTGACGCACTTAAAGTACTTTCCCAGAGCATAGAAGTTTTGTGTAAACATTACACAATACTTTACAAAATTAAAGAATATAGGTAAGTAGAAATAGATGAAGGCGTACCAGTAGCCGAAGCTCATTGTCTATTCCGTTTTCGAGAGCTTTCAATGTCAAGTTGCCGTTACGTACAATCACCGACTGAATATGCTATTTATTTTGAATGACATTGCACTAGCATTACGAATTAAATATTAACATTTGCGAAGTTAGCTAGTAAAAACTTCTCACTAAAAAGGACAATGTAAGTAGTTTTACTACCCACAAACATCAAAACGTGTCACAAACGTTAAACGTTATTTACATGTGACAATAACATTTTTACGACAGGGTCATACAATGGTCACACCCAGCTTGCAACACTGTTATGCTATGTGGGTGTTGCATATGTCTGGGTGCTGCTGTGGCTTTGGGCGTAGACGGCCGATGGGTGCAGCCTCAACACTTTACTGGACTATGCGCAGCAAGAGCCTGGCTACTCGCAACTGGTTTCTCAATGGCCTACGGAGCACTATTCACCAAAGTCTGGAGAGTACACAGACACACGACAAAGCCGAAAGTTGATTCCAAGGTATGATAAAATTAACTGTCTAGCTTTTGTTCTATTTTCTCTGCGATTTCATGTTCGACGGCGAAAACCTATAAATACGATATTGGCCTTCGTGTTTCGTAACTGAATAGGGACGATTTGTTCGATATTGTCTATTAACGTCTGTTTCGTGGAGTCAATAGATAACTACAAAGAAATAGACTAATTTCCGTCGAATGCTTTATTTGCTCAAGTTATTTATCGAGCTTATTCCAATTGAGAGAGAATTAGCCAATTTTACTTTGTCGTTCAATTCTACGATCTAGTAAAATTCAATATGGAGTAATAACATTTTATTTCAGCCACTTACTATCGGGCGAAGTATACATATGCTTGTTAGATGGCTTTGTTTTTTTTTATTTTGTTGTTTCTTTGCTTCTGTTAAATTAAGCTAAGATAACAATCATACGATTTCTTTACCATAAAAATTGATTTCAGAAACGCATGCACGGTTGGAAATTATACACCATGGTAGGCGGGCTGCTCATGGTTGACGTCGCATTGCTGACAGCCTGGCAGATCAGGGACCCGCTTCAGCGACGGATTGAACTGTTTCCTTTGGAAGCCCCGAGACATCACGACGATGACGTCCATATCAGGCCTGAGTTGGAACATTGTGAGAGCGAGCACAATACTGTTTGGCTGGGTGAGTTATTTTCATCAGGTTGATATCTATCAGTTTTTATCAATATTTAGGGTATATTTCAGCGATACATGACAAGCTGCAGTGCTAATTTTGGGTTAAAGTCTGGTTAATTATTATATTTTAACATTACAATGCACATGCATCTTAGCTCATGTGATTTTTTTGAATGGATCCTAACTCCTAATTCTACCATAGGTCAAAATGTAACTTCTATGTTTTTTTGTTACAAGTATATTATTTGCACATTATTTGACAAAAACTCAATTTTGCTTTGTGGAAACAAAAGCTTATTATAAGTATTTGAGTCAGAATATCAATAGGTACAAGTACGACCGAACTTCTTTAAGTTTCCGAAGCTAAAAATTAATTTCAAAGATCTAAAACTGTTATGTTTAATAAATATATGTCCATAAATTTATTTAAACATAGAAATACATTATAAATTAATCTCATCATAGACTGTAGCAATATAACACAAAACACAATTTCCGCCAACATTAAAGCAACGTGGCTTTAGGTCTTAAAATATTACTTTCTACGATAAAATATGTTTAAGATGAGTTTTAATATGAGGTAATTTGAGTCCAGTAAACAATAAATTACGCAATAAATCTCGGTTTAAAATCCGTCGAGTCTCATTTGCGACGGTAAACTTGCTGAAGAGATTTTAAAAGTTTTAAAGTCGTTAATAGCAGCTGTTTTACTCATTATTTCATCTCATGATATTGTTTTCACTTTAGTTTTGATTGTAAAGTAGAATTTTATGAGTCTGTAAAAATCGTAGCAAATGGAAATCCTTAGTCTCTGCCTGCACCTACGGGAAACAGGCGTGATTATTTATATGTATGTATGTATGTAAAACCAACAATCGGACCCATACGCACTAACTATTATATAGGATATGCTGCCAACTAATTAGCATTTTCCGGAGGTATAAAGCGAAATGATAGATTATTTTTAAAAAAAAGTGTCCATTAAGAAAAGAGAGGCCGACTATTTTTATATTTTAGTTTAGGATTAGTGTGATTTGCTACAGTATTAAAGAAAATGATCCTCAAAACTATAGTCAATAGTTAATCACAATATTTTCTTCTAGGTGTGATGTACGGGTACAAAGGCCTGGTGCTAGTGTTTGGACTATTCCTAGCATACGAGACCAGGTCGGTGAAGATTCGGTCTATCAACGACTCTCGCTACGTTGGCATGAGTATCTACAACGTGGTGGTGCTCTGCCTGATAACTGGCCCGGTCACTCTGGTCATCGCGAGCCAACAAGACGCCTCATTCGCTTTCGTATCTCTGGCCATCGTCTTTTGCTGTTTTTTGAGCATGGCTCTAATATTTATTCCTAAGGTAAGTAAAAATATAAGTAAACGATATTTTCAAGTGTAAGGTTTGTCATGAATTCTATGAAGAATGATGGCCATTTTATAGGATAAGTAACTTAACATTGTCTAGGCAAACCATTAGCTTTATATCCGATTCATTGTATTTCGTGCAGAGACAGAAACAATATATCATTGTGAATGACCTCACATTAAAAATACTTTACCTATATCTGGTTTGAAATGTATAAAGGTTAATGTAAAAGTTACCGTCACTGACAAAGTTAAATGCACTTACTTTTGGAAAACGGTAAAATGCTCTATCCATTCACCGACCTTTCGAGTTACGACCATCATATCCCTAAAGTAAACTTTTTTTGACAGCTATCTTTTAGGGTAGGGTTTGGACAAAACAAAAAGCATATTTTACGGTTCATCGATGCTTGCTCACTGAAAGAGTGGAAGTTCAATCGACCCTAAACACCCTATTATTACCCTAATTCATAAACGATATAATAGCTATTGAAGATTCCTTGACAATTGGTTTATTAATGACCATTTAATTTAAAGTCTTCTTAAACTAGCCTTACCAAGGATGATGAAAGATGGGAAAGAAGATTGAAGTGCAGACATAAAGGCAGAAAAGCTCCCTGGGCTCCGAAGCAAACAGCTGGGGATGCAACTAAGAAAGCGCAAGGATGAAGGCGAAAAAGATGTTAAACGAATTGTCATAATTATCAATATCCATTCAATATTTTTCTTTTCAATAAATCTCACAATTAAACAATCGCAACATCATGTCGACATCTCCATTTAGTTTAACCAGCAGAAAATCATTTTGCATATCACTTATGCAGAAAGTCTGAGGTTCTCAAATATAACCATCACATTACAATGCATTCGAAACTAAGTTCCCAACTACCGTAGCTCCGTGGCTCGGGTGCAGTAATTTTAAAAGCATATTCTAAGATAGATTGCGCGGCGTGCGCGTTCAGATATGTAGTTGAATTACCGAGATATATCTTAGAGGATGGAAAATGTATGAATATATTTTGAGATAAAACAATATGTGTGATAAATCCCAATACGCTGCGGATTATTCGTCAATCAGAAAATTGCCATCATTCATTCCATTAAACAGAAACACTTTTGACATTTTAGCTAATTTTTACGGTGGGTTAAAAATGTAATACTTAATTCTATCTAAAGAAACTTTCAATTTTATTATAATAAAATTTCAAAGAATCTCCGCGTAGAAAGTTTGATTAGTAGACTGGACTTATTATTTTTTCAACAGTTAAAACTGAACAGGATTCAAAACTTAGCTGGTGTTTAAAAAGTCACAGTTAATTTTCTTAACTGTTACATTTAAAAATATTTTGAAACGTAAGATGTTCTGGAACTTTGAAATAAAAATACACAGCATTAACGGATTACAATTAAGTCGATAATTTATTACTTAATACTAGCTGATAAAATTATTACTTTTGAAACTTTATCTACTGGAAGAAATAATCGGTTCAATTGGATGGTTCTTGAAATATTACAAAGGTGACTCCCGCAAAAGTTTCCAACCCTGACAATAAATGCCATTACGATGGAAGATATAAGACATTTACAGTTGATTTCACACAATTAGCGGGGTTGGGAACCACTGGTTTAAAGAGATAAGACCATTTATTCCCTACGCGAGCAGTTTGCCTTTTCCTGTGTACAATATTGTCTGATAATGTCCCTTTCGCTTGACAATGTTCTCTTATGATAAATGTGAAGATTTTCTTTGATAATTATTCACTGTTCTGTATGTATAAATTTAAGAGTTGAGTTGTTGACGGTGAACTTTTTTCCATTCTGTCCTATCCCTTGCCGGTGCTTTATTTTTTTGATACGACACATTTACTTTCTCCTTTATTTGCTTTATGTAACTGTGCCTTAGTCTACCTGATCCCCTTTTTTTCTTTTATCTTTCCTTCTGTTATATCTTTTCTGTTGAATTATTTAAAACGCAATTTAAATTATACGTTTAATAAACTATTTTTAGAGTTATTCGCTTTTGTAAATGAAATGCCTACCATGTCATATTCCTATCTAATATGTCAGCAATAATTATGCAATACGAACGTGCTACGACGTATGACCGCTACGAGTTACGATTGCTACGAGCTACGACGCTGTTTGCTACGCCTGCCCTATATCTACAACGCTGCTACGAATCCAGCTTCAATTACATTATCGTACTCTATGTAGGTAATAACTCGCTCGACTTATATACTATTATATAAATTAATTAATTATTCTTGCCAACTTAATAATAAAAAATATGTTCTATCCTTGTCTCCTCGTCATCAATATTCGCACACTGTTAATTGCTAATTTTAGTAAAAAAATGCTTTTAGTTAATAAATAGTATTTATCAAAGAACTTCGATGAAATATTTTCGAACTAAGTGATGTATATTATATTTAACAGGTTATAGAAGTTATCCGTCACCCGACGGAACGAGCTGAGAGTGGAAGAAGAGGCTCTGGTTCAGGTTCGATGCCGGGAGACGAAGAGCGATATCGGGAACTCATCAAGGAGAATGAGGAACTGCAAAAGCTGATCGCACAGGTACTTATCATTAGTTAATTTTAAAATACATACTATTATTATTACATTTATTATTTACTAGCTTTTTCCCGCAGTTCCGCCTGCGTCAAAAAGTAGCCTATGTTTGACCCCGGGTCTTCAACTATATTCATACCAAATTTCATCAAAATCCGTTCAGCGATTTGGCCGTAAAAGCGTAACAGACAGACAGACTTTGGCATTTATAATATTATTAGTATATTAGTATTAGTATGGAAAGTATGGATGCAAGCCGCTTCCAACCGGTCTTATTGGAAATCATTAGGAGAGGCCTACTTTAAGCAGTGGACTGACTGCGGCTGAAATGATGATGATGATTAATTTGTTTTTATTCATTAATTTGTATTCATTTTATATCAAGGCAAATATACCTACGGCAATATAAATTTAAGACTCGTGATTTAAGTCTATATTTATACTGTCGTAGGTATTAAGACAGGATTATTTATTTTGTATATGTATTTCTTCCTTAGATTATCGTCAGCACGGATATCTGTTTATTCTTAATTAAGGCAGTAATTAATTAATCTAGGCAGGTATTTTCAGGCTGAAGAATTGTGTCATAAAGATCCTACACTGTTTCGGAATTTTCGCAAATAAACATATTCTATAATTTTTAAAATAAATTAGACTTACAATTACAAATTGTTTCATTGTTTTCAGTGTTCCACAAAAAAAAACAGATTAATTCGTGAAACATTTGTTCAGAAAAAGTACAATCATAAAATAAATTAGCGCGACAAACAACATTACTCTCCGCTCGCCTGTATCTACCTAAATGAAACTCCACTGATTTTTATTGTTCGCTTTTATAACAATTTCAATTAAATTCTATTAGGGATCAGATTGTTGTATATTTTATCCATAAGACTAATGTGAATTATTCAAATTATTGAACTTGCTTTTGCCCCATAACCTTAATGTCTATAGGAAAACACCCAAATCACATTACTTCAGTGGTAGTCGAAACCTGGCACCACCTGGTGAGTCGCGATAACTTAACAGACTGCACGCACTTTTAATCTATTTTTGATGATACCAAGTTACAAATACAAGCTATTTTGCTAATATATTAATCATACGTTAACTACAGTATCCTTACAGTAGCTTACTTTAGTCCCAAGCTTTACAAAAAAAGAGAAAAATTCGACGACCTATTTGCTCGAGTGGCGGTGTGTTCTGGTTTCGGCCTCGAATTCCGCAGCAACAAATATTTGAATGCGCAAGACGAGTTTTTGTTTCAACGCCGGGTTTCATACGATTATTTCCTCAATCTGAAATGTCTGGCTGGAATTAAACAAGTTTTTATACGGCGGCATTTCCATGAATTAATAATTTGCTCTTTCTTATAACACAGAGTTTTTCTCCTCAGCTATATTGCCCGTGTCGAAGGGCTTGCTAATTATACTCACAATATTACTTAGGGCTGCAGGAATACTAGATAGACTGAAATGACAATGCTTTGCTAGACAAAATTACGTTTAATTCCAAACAAGATTAAAATCACGGCCTAACCGCTGAATGGATTTTGATAAAACTTGGTATGAATATAGTTAAAACCCCGGGGTCAAACAAAGGCTACTTTTTGACGCTGCCGGAGGTATGGAAAACAGATAGTCGTGTATTGTGCTTCTCTATATACTTAATATATTTTCGAAATACATCCCTGTAATATTGTCAGAGTAAAAATCATAATCTGACTAATGAGATGTTGTGTCTCCGACAACAATACAAATACAAAACGTTTGCAGAAGGAGGAGCGGATTCGGACACTAAAACAGAAGCTAGCGGAGCGGGAGGCGGCAGCGGCGGACGGCGTGACGCAAGGTACGGGCGGAGGCGGGGTACTGGCCGACCTGGCCACTGCCACGTCTGACTATGGCACCTCTACTAATTACACACGATCCTCCCGCGCCTCTGTCTCAGAGCTAGACTTTTCTGAAAGTTATCTCTAATCCCTGTGATCTGTGAACCTTAACCTACGTCATGTTTCTTTTTTTTTATCCAACTCCTAAATATTTGTGATTTTTTTTCCTCTTATTTGAAATCGCATTTCTCATTTTTGATGGGTTAAATGGAAACGATGTGTTGTAGAAGGGTTACGTGCGACTTAATTGATGTTTCAGCAATAAATACATATATACAATATATCTGATGGCTACGAAGCTTCCCGACAGAGTTAATAACCTACTTTCTCATCACTTAAAATACCTTACTCGTAATTTTGATCTTCCTAGAACTTTCGTTACAATAAAATTTAATTTAATAATTTAAATTCCTTAATTTTCATGATGAACGTTTTGATTCAATTAAAAAAAATACTACTCAGATATACTGATACTACAATTTCCTTTTGAAATCAAAATGAAATCGAAAATAAGGGCTAAAATGAATTTTAAAATTATGGAATCAATAGTAAGTCTAAAAGGGAATATACTGCAATTTCCGCTCCATAACGTGCTAAACTTATATCCTGACCTGCTAAATTTCAATTTTAATTACAAAATTCACTGCTTCGTTATATATTAACCTCTTTAACTGTATCAGAGTCGTATAATTTATGAGGATACAAAGTAAATCAGTCCGTTTAATCATTTTCCGATAATATTTTCACTTTGTAATTATTTGTAAATGCAAAACTGTAATCAAAACGAATTGTGTAATATTTAATGAAACACTTTTTAAAAAGAAGCTTTATACGATACTGAAAACGTTATAACAATAATTTTAATAAGTACAACATAACCTGAGTATGTAAGTTGAGAAATATTGTAAAATTAAATATAATGGAGTTAATGTTTACATATTAACAACCTTATTTAATAGACATTGGACAAGAACATTTCTTGGTCTACAATCGTCAGCTTTGGCCGGTTTAGACGGATCCAGTGCGGGGAATCCAGTAGCCTTCATGGACACGAAACTGTTTGCGTGTGTGCCACACACAAGCGTGTCAACATAGAAAAATTCGCTAGTAGATTGCCGACGCTGAATCCGTATAAACGAGCCATAAGCGAAATACATCAGTATCAAAATTGGTTGCGACAACTCTTGCGATAAGATCTCTACCGACGTTGACGGTCGTCCGATGACGTCACTACACGTTCCCGATACAAGCCATTTGCCCTCAAGAGAATGCATGCCCTCAACAAAGGAAATAGAAATGATTCAAAGAGTACGATGGCCCTTTCAATCCCACTTTCGTTACATATTTATTTCAACCGTTAATAATGAAGAATATTTTTATTGTAATATTAAAGAAATAAATTAATATATTCATAGAGTAAGTGAAACCTATCGCTTTATATAGATAACAGATCTTTAGTATTAATTTTCAAATCCAGTTTCACTGGTAATATTTGTTGAATAAAAATACTTTAGGCAACAAACACAACATTACACTACACGCTTAGTGAATCTAAATGTACTAAAATGTGATTTCGATTTTAATAACTTTGTGCAGAAACCCTTGAAATATTTCTCTTATTTCTGTCAAAAACAAAAGATAAACCTTTTGAGGGCTCATTTTCATTGGTCATCATCATTATATGTGAAGTAACAAAGATTTCTTTATCAGAAAAGTTGATACAGAAACACGCATGTTCGTGTGGCAATCTGGAAACAATTTTAATTATTTAGTTACACGCACATGTCTTCGTAAGCGGTATGCATGGAAGTAATAAGTACCTACCAGTGCGGTATATTATACCAACCAATATGTGTTATTTAGTTTTGAAAAGCAAGAGGTAAATTTGCGGTGCAATCGAGATACTAAAAATGTAACTAAAATAACTATTGCCATGCGTTATTCTATGGTGTGTAATCATTTTTCTAAAATGTATTCGTAAATACAACGCAGTTACTTCAAAGACTAATGAAAATGAAATATTTCAGCCCCTTTCATACTACACTGGCTGCAGCCTAAACTCTACCTCACACTTACCTATTGTTATAATGCACGAGTTGTATGTTATTGTGTTTAATACCTACAATTCCTACTAGACTGATCTAGAATTACTCTTAGCTATATAACATCTACTCGTAGACATTTTCACCTTCAATTGTAACTGCTAATATTATACCTAAAATATATATTGTAAAGATAGTTAAATAATTTGGTCAGTTTCTACTGGTTAATATTAAGCGTCGCAACAACGATTGATCTTATATTTAGATTATAATTACTCTCAAACTACGAATGTCTTCAATATATTTTATTGGCACCATTTATAAACATTTAGCTAGATTTTAGGCTCAAGTTGTTGTTGGCAAATTTATTTTTGTTGTTTTTGTAGATTATTAAAGTAAGTCCAGAACAAAGCTGTTGTTTCTTGCCAGTTATTAATTAAACGCATAATTTAGTCGCACTACAAGTCATAAGTATTCATGCAGTCAAATCTCGTTATAACGCAGTTTTTGTACCTATTTATTCATATTTTAATATTAATATCTGTGCGTAATGTTTTCGTTCAGTCATTTTATAATCAAAAAAGAGAAAAAGATCATCGGTAAAGTGTTTCGAAGCAGAGTGCTCAGCTCAATGATAATTCTACTTCCCACCATGTGCATAGGTATGTGTACCTGAGATAGATTGCGATGTAAGTAGTTAGAAGATGTTGTCCACCCTAGTACCCCTGTGTGTACCTTCCGTTTGTGTTACCTACAAAGCTTGGAGAAAAGTGTATGTTCTGATTATCAAATAGTTCCATAAATGATATTCTAAATATGACTGTTTATGTATTGCATTGTTTAGACTGGCCTCTTTTGGTGGTTTTAGATAGGCTTTAGAATATCATTTTTAATCTAATATAATTTTTGATCCTTACGTCATTGCCTGAAGTGCCTACCTAGTTGTGGATGTCGTATTATTACGTAATAACAATGATTTTAAATTACAATTTCAAAATACCTTCTGCGTTTTGACAATATGTTTAATGTGGCTTCCCAAAGTCGGCAGACACATATTTTCTTAAAATATACTGAATAAGACAAGAGACAAGGAGATATAGGTGGGAGTGACTACGTTGTTCTCATGCGTAGGAGTGCAAATTGACTTTTAATTAGTAAGACTCACAATGCCTAACTCAATATAAGGAATTAGATGAACAAAAAAACTGATAAGCAATGCAATGCTAGCAAATCGTCATCAACAACAGTTAAAATGTGTGTGTGTGTGTGTGTGTGTAGATGAGCTACGGGATACTAGAATAATGAAAAACTACAGTATTTTTTTGATCAAGCAGCAATAAACATAAGCTATGTTCAAAACAACTTATTTACACAATGCAATCCAAAAGTTCCGATTGCAAGCGGATAGTGTAATTTTAATATCATACGAAGATGACATGAAGTTATGTATGACTTCTTTTTAAAGTTTTCATAATCTTAAATCACATACACTCTTCTTCCGTAGCCAAACATGCATGGTACCTACCCACATTCACGCTGCACTATCCCAGTTCTGATGCCACTGTTTTTCAAAATATCCTATTGGCACGTGGTTGACATTATCACCCACAATAAATTCACTAATTACATAATTGCTGTAAAATAACTACAATTTTATACAAAAGAAATAACAAAGTTCATTTCATAATACTCTTTTTAATATTTTGTTTAAAAAAATAAAATTACATATAAAAATACGTTTCAATGTTTAGGGAAAATCTAATAAAATGCTGAGTAACGAGATTTCCTTGCATGAATGTTGTTACCGTACGTTTTATGTTTTTGAAGCTTACTTCATTTCATTGTTTATTCGTTAATAACGTTTATACTTATTATTTTAAGATGGAATTTTTTAAATGTGAAAATAATAGCAAATACAGAATGCGCGAGAGCACTGTTTAAAGTAATTTTGTTACTTAGAGTAAATTATTCATTTTATAACATGTTTTTTTTTCTAAATCACTTTATCCTATTTATGCTTTGTCATTAGGCATACAGTTTATTGTACTAGCATGAATTTTCAATAGCGTCGCAAAATGTTCAAATTCAAGTTGATCCGGTTATAAGGTTTCAGTTACGTATATGGATGAAGGGGAATGTCTCAACTATTTTAATATAAATCTCTTCGTAAATATTATCACCAAAGTAAAGTATCTAGGAATTTACAATGCAATGAAAGTTCCTAGAAAGCTCTACTCGTGCAACGTTTATTAAATTCCATGAAATCAATCGATACTCCATTGTGATTGTCATATTAAAATTTATTTTTTTAAATCTGATTACATCTTTATATTGTTGTATCACAAGTTTACAAAAGTAATAAAATGTGTCAATAAACAATTACTACGAACATAAATATATGCCTCTACATCGAAGTCAATTTTAATCAGTAATTAAATTAAATGTGTTTACCAATAATTCTTACTAAACTCATTAAATATTAGAATGCTGATTGTTTTGAAGATGATAAATATTGTATTTTTAACGCTTTGATGTTTTATTCTGTTTGCTTTGTCCGTAATTAAGTAACCTGAGCTTTTTACAATCTAGCCGTAGTTAAGGAGGGACTTGTCTGGGATCGTTGATTTTTTATTAAATATTTTTTTTTCTCTCTCGCAGATGTTCAGGACGAACGCATCTGATCGCACGGAGCTAGCACCGATAGACTAACAATTAAAATTAAAAATAATGCTAAATTAGACTCGACGAACATCGCTGTAGTGAAATTTCTTTTTTAAACATAAATTATAAGAAATTAAAGTGTTCTTATATGGTTAGATAAATGGACTACATAATAATGTAAACTCAAAGTGAAAAATTAGAACTTGTTCCATGTGTTAGTGAATAAAATATATATATTGGAACTGATTGATACTGATATTAATATTAATTCTATCATATTTTGTTTGTATTCGTTTCTTGTAGGTGTTCCTACATAAGCAATCGTATAAACTCAAGTTATAGACATAGTTACTGTCTACGAGAAATATTGTTGAATAGTTTATTAATTGTTGCTCAGTATAATTTTATCATGTAAAATTAAACCAAAAGATTTCCCTATATTTACTTAAAATTAGATAGATTTAAAATGAAAATCTGTAATAATTAGCTATTTCCACTTCAATTTGTCTAAGAAACGATTCACTTGCTGCTATGTAACTAAGACATGAGTAAGTTGTTCCACCTACTTTGTACCTTGACATACACGAAACTTGCATATTTAACATATCAAAATGCAATGGATTCCTCCAAACTGTATCCCTATATGATATACAGTAGAGTAGTAAAAAAAGGGAAATAAAAAGTTAATATCGTCGCTCAATCAAAGTGATATTGCATGCCAAAACAAATATTTGTAAATATGAATTAAATCTGTAACAACCAAAATCCGTCATCTGTTAACGATTATACAAAATTATAGTTAGATAAATACAGATGTTACAAGCACTGCCAATTAATTATATATTTAAATAGAGAAAATGTTTTAGGTACCTAAGTAACAAACTAGTCCTAGTCGTTTTTAGATTGTTTTGTTTTAGTTTCACGTTTGCATCAAGATTATAGTTTATTACCAAAATAAATTATTCAAACAACTTGCTTACTATTTTTTATTTTCATGAATGAGAATGGTTTTTACATATACACAAGTCACGTGATTGAGTACCATCTCGCCTAGATTGTCTCAAGAATTAAAAAAAACACAATTTTTAATACGCCGCTGAAGTCTGTTAGATTTTAGATTTTTAAAGACTGCTATCGGGCCCCTTATAAATGTATGTGTAGAGCAACAGTGGGTTACTTTACCATATTAGAGCAGTTTGTTGAATTGAATGATTTTTAGCAAATGTTGCCAACCCAAAAGATAGTTGAGTATAATATCAGATTGTAGAACACAATTACTGGCATCTACATTGAAAGTCCGCTTTTTACGGAATGGCTGTTTCCGCATCTTTCTTGGCTTGTGTTCAAATCGCTGTCGTTTTATTTTCCTAACTGCAAAGCAAGGTTCGTCCTAGCGTCTCGGCTTACATCTCTGACTATCTTATGAATATATTTTAATGTTTTTGTTGAACGCGACCATGGTTAAATTTGCGCCTAAAAATGTTTGATACCCACGTTTGGGCTGGGCTCACACGGGTAAATGTTATTTCACTTTTAAATGCTTGCATGTGTAACAAATGAGCACGAATATTATTTTAAGGTGTTATGATACTTATATTTTATTATAAATTTTCATCAAGTTCAATTAAAGCAGCGAATAAAAGTAATAAAACATATCTGAACGTTTACCTGCAGTACATTGTCTGTAAGCTGTTAAGCTGGTAGTAGCCAAAGATTTGACTGCATAGAATTACGATTGGCGTCACAATTGTCACCATTATTGTTATTAAGCACATACTTTCTGAATGGTCTACGTAACTGAGCCAATGAAAATGTTATTTATTAAATATTTATGCCGAAATGATTTTGCCTCATTAAATTATACTAGTACAAAATTAATATTCAATGCTCGGGCCTATACAATATTATTTTCAGCATCTCTGTTAATTAGACCATTAATTATTGAAGGTATGTGTTGTACTTGTGTACATAAACTTTAAATACATAAATAAAATAGGAGATCGTTGACATTCGAAATTTTATTACATTTGAAATCAAATTATGTTGTGATCCAATCAATGATGGCAGCTGAGTATTGACGCTGGAACTTCATTGAAAGGATAGCGTAGATAGTGTAGGATATTAGAGAAATGTCAAATTGATTATAGGCTTCATAATTGGTCGGTTACTTCCCTGTGATCTGTACGTTTGGTTGTATTAAACGTTTCACCGAAGTCATCACTGTGTAAATAAAGAGTCATCGAATGATCTGAATGTAAAAATTGTTTTATTTACTTAACCGTGTGTAATGGCTAATATAAACTAAACCATGGCTGTAATAATTAAATTTCTATTTAAAAATATTCCCAAAGAAGAGACATTTTAACTTCTTCTTCTTAAGATATCTAATAATTTAGAAATACTTAGGCTTCAGCAGAGTCGCTGACTTCTCATCAAGTTCCCTTGGAAAATATAATGGTAAAACCAGCTACAGGATCAAAAAGAAACGAGAAAATTTAAATTTTTTCTCTTTACCACATTTATGGATATGGGATTCTAGGAAATCCTAATGCCGGAAATGACGAGATAATAATACGGGTACGTATTAGAATACGTAAAATTAAAATATCTACAGTTAAAATCCCAATGGACAAAACCCCTAAATTTAAAATATGAAAAGGTCGGCAGCCTATCTAAATTTAAAATAATTAAAGTTCTAAGCATGAATGAATATTTAATCGAAGACCAACAGAATTAAATTTCCAAGACCTACAAATAATTTATCTAAAATCTAAATACCTAATGTACAAAAACCATAACACCGAAACTCAGTAAAAATAAACTTAAATTGCTAGAAAATAGATGATAAAGACTGCTATTTGTACATGTAGGTAGGTACAACGTTATTTACGTGTCATTTCTAATTGCACCCAAAACTAGAGGTAGCTTGCGAGGAGCGATGGAACGAGCTTTATGTTCGACATTAAAAAACAAGCGCGAGTGAGTTTTTATTAGTTGTGACGTCTTATTGTAAGCTTACGCTAAGAAGCGTAGGGTAAGTCATGTCCCTAGATTTGATGGCACTGGTGGTTGAAAAACAAAATATCTTATACAATAAATAAATAAAGAATTAAATTTTGTCTTATTTTATGTAAGTGATTCAATCTTCGGTATTGTGTACTTATATATTATGACTGTAGATATTGTGAACCATTAGATAATATGGATATTAAGAATTACCAATTTTGGTGTAGATCGGTGTTGCGTTTTTAGGGTTTATGAAGTATAAAGTATTTTAAATTTAGGGGTGTTGTCCATTGTGGTTTTAACTGTAGATATTTTAATTTTACGTACCTATTAATACATTAATTTTCATAACATTCGTAAGGTAAGAGTCAAATTCAAATTTGACCATGTTATTGGGTAGAATAGGTATCTTCTTCACTTTTTCTTTCAAAAGCAGTTATCTATATTTGCACATTTTGAGCATTATTCAAAATATAAGCTTGAACATTTTTATACCTTTAGTCAAATAGATCTATGCAAGAACCATCTATAGCAAAATCTTACATCAAGGGTAAAGTTTAATCAAAGCATCGAAGGGATTATCTCAATCTCGAGCAGCAAAATAAAGAGCGTACAGCAAAATAACACTTTGTTTTATTAACTTTCTAGCTAAGTCACTGCAGATAAAAAAGGTTGAACGACTAGTAAATATTATTGTAATAAACGCTATAGGGCGAATTAAGTAAATTGTTGGAAGAGTCGATCGTCACCCAAATAAGAAGAAGAATAAAACTACCGCCAAAGTTTAGGTGATATTTAGACTCTGGCGCAAAAAAATGAATACGCAACCTGGTAGCCATGCTTGAATAATCATGTCTTTACAATTTATAGAATTTCTTATGTTATACATCTATATTGTCGTTGACTTGTATTTGGGGTAACTTCACAAACTCGTTTAGGAGATACCATTAGATGGTTATACTTGATTCTAACTAAACACATTGTGCGATACGTTAGTATTGTCCTTTCAATACCCTGAGTCATGCTCCTGCTTAAATAATGGTTTGTTCATGTGTCGACGCCAGACTGCCTAAGTAGCAGTACAAAGGGCTCGATTATGTTTTCAAGAACAAAAGCTATTTACACGAGGTACTTTAGGCTGGATGTCGACAAAATGATTGAAGCATAAACTTATAATTTGTTCAATAACAATACAATCACTTAAAAATTTACTATAGGCTCATAAATAACTTCTTATTATTAAAGGTCAGTAGTCTGAGGTAATAGTGGGATCGTAGTCGATTTAAAAATTCATTGACTTAAAGTGCTTTTAAAATGTGTACTTTTAGTGAACCAGAGAATAAACGACAAGGCTTTTTCGCTCTGTTAAATACTAGAATGCAGATCCCTTAATTTAGTGGAGCAAGAAACCATTGACCGCGGTCACTGGTAGCATACAAATGAGAGGTGATCCTACTATAGGGTACAGTCAGATTCAGTTCCCTTAACATTTCTTCTACATCCCGATATTAACAGTTAATATAAAGTTACGCTTTCGTGTATTTGTATTAAGTTTAGTAGTTTCTGAAGTTTATAATAAGACATTTTAATTCCGTCATACTAAACCAATTCACCTGTAGTATTATTTGAGCAAGATACAAGAAAGTCTTGTTTAAAAAAAAAAACAATCTTTTACCAGCGACATCGCACGCGTATATGCCACTAGAATAATACCGTTCATCCCGGAAAAAAGTAACATATTTTTTTTCGGGATGAATTACTATTGCTCCTACTTATCTAGGTAAATGTGATTTTTTATAAATATTAGTTCATTTGATAAAGCGTGAAGAAGGATATAATAATTAGTTGCATGCACAGGCGTAGTCCTTAGACATTACTAGTACACTCATTCCTTAAATTAATACCACAAATAAAAAAAAAATCTACGTGCCTGACTGTATTTTGACTGAAAAGATTTTTTTACACAAACCCTCCGAATCCCACAACTAATTATAAGAGAACGTGACCGTTGATTTAAAATATAAAGTAAATCTCTAGTCGAAAGTAAATAGGTACCTATTTTTAGATTTGTTTTCAACCTTACCTATAATATGAATGAAACAATTCCAATTACAACAAAAGGAATAATTACCTGCTAATTCGATGGAATTTACAAAAAAAGTTTAATCATATTTATAGTTTAATCGAATTTAATTGAACAAAGATACAGACACTACACAATGAAGACATATAAACATTTTAGATGAAGTACAAAATGACAACAAGCTTATACCAATACAGACATATACCTAAAACGAAATGTTGACAGATATTTTTCTAAAAAAACCAAACAACTACCTTTTAAAAAATAATATTTATAATTGCCTCGTTAGATATTTTTTCCTTCGAGAATTATTTAGGAAATTTGAAACTCCGTCGTTTCTTAATTTCCCGAATCATAAACTCGAACGTAATGTAATTAGTTCCTAATTTAAAATAACTTTAAATGTTTCTTAACATTTTGTGGCATAAAATCGGAAATCTTTTCATTGTTCATTTCTTTTAAATGTTTGTAAATATTCAATTTGTTATTTACAACCTTTAAACGTAGTAACACGTTTATTATAGACAATTGTAAAAATTTCCTATCTCTTTCCAAACTTAACATCTTTTCAAAATAAGATCTAGTGCACAATTTCAATAAAATAAACTTTAAATAAACAATATGACATGCACGGTAAATAATCGCGTAATAAAAGTGAAATGGTAGAACGATTCTAAAACCTTTTGTTAACAGGCAAGAACATTGCAAAGCTTCCTGGCTCTACTAGTAAGCAAATAAAAAAAAAATTAAATAAAGTTAAAATATTAATTTATGACACTAATTAAAAGTGAGCAATTTTCCTAATTTTCATATATTTTCAAACCGTGATCCATTTTCTTTTTACTTCGTTTTGTAAAGAAAATATATTTATTTATTTAATTTTTGTTGGTATTTATTCAATGACACGAATAAGAAATACTAGTAGGCATTCAAAAGTTTAACTTATCAAAACATTTAGATAAATGTTTATTCGAATCGAATCGCGAACATTTCCAGTCGTTAAAATATTCATTGTCATAGAAATCCACATTGTATACGATATTAATCTCATTCTATTTTCCAATTCAATTCCCTCTTCATTCACCTAATGGACGTGACTCAGATAATAATCCAATTATGATTTTCGCAAATGGTCTAGCTTCTTACATAATAACGTTTCATTTGGCATATCATCGCTTTAGAAATGAAAATCTCTGCGAGAGTGGATAATACAATCACGTCTTTGCTTTTCATTGGAGTCCTATTTCGCGGTAACTCTACAAATGTTAATTAATTTATGTGGATTATCATTGTATCATTTTAATGATTAATGTTTCATTCTGTAGTTGTTCTATTCATCAGTTCAAATGCATCTTGAAGGGAAGGGATTTTGAAACAATAACATCAGGGCTTACAGGGTCGATTGACCGAGACAACTTCTTCATGATCTAGGAAACAACTCAGAGGAAAATGCTGAAATTATGTGACTTTGACGACTTTACCTTCTTAATCCGCTTATTACTTTGCTATGAATATATCAGGGGAAATTTAAAAAAAAAATTAAATGATGATAACTTTCTTTCCTGATGTCCGATTTTGATGAAACAGAAATTAGGTATAGCCCTGAGCTAAGGCTAATCAGTTTATGAAAATTAAATTAAAATCTGTGTAGTAGTTCCTAAGATTAGCCTGTTCAGACAGGCAGACAGACCAGATTGATATAAAACATTTTTGTAATCTATTACTCATCTTTAGTCGTTCCCTCTCATTTTCTACCCAAAATAATAAATAGACCTGTTTGCACATATTTAATTGAGTATATAGATTAGGATGATGAGTATTAGATTGAGGTAATTAGATAAATAGACGTTTTATATAAGTACCTTACATTAAAGCCAACATTTAACGACTTATATGTGGCTCATTCTCAAGCGAAAAAAATAAATCAAACTTATTTTATTTTCCCTTTAAATGTAGCACTGAATCGTATAAATATTTTAGCAGGCATGAGAGTACCACTCAGCCATCATTAAAATGGTCGAAAGTTGGCCGCTTTACTCTGCTCAACCAACCACGGCGGCGCGGAGTGGAGTGTCAACTTGAACAATTTTTGTTTTGGAACACTTTTGTTAAACATGTTTTCGGTAAGTAACTAGTGTGAAATGTATTTTTTCCAAACATGAACATAGAAATAGACTATAATTAGTTTAATTTTGGTAAATTAGATAAGTATAATTGTATTAAAGAAAATGGGCGGATACGGTTTTCTTCTGAGTCAACCATTTTAGCGTGGTTATCGTTGTTTTTTTTTTTGTTGTTGTTTTTATGGTAGCCCCATAATGCGGAATCCACAATGCATCTTTGATGGTAAGTAGATACTGTTAATCTGACTTCAGACTGACAGTCTTTCTTCGCAATTGTACATATATAAGAAGTCTTTTTATTTTTACATTTAAAGACCCGTCCTACCGACTAGGTACACCCAGGGCTTGAAGGTTTTAAAAATTTATGGACTCCGTTGCGGCGTGATTTGTTTTACGATCGATAACAGACATCGGGTATCATCAGCCTAAAGTGCTTTTTCAAGGCGTGAGAAATCTTCTTTTTTAGCGTACATTAATATCAACATGAACGAAGTTCTGTAGGTATAAACTAAATAAGTATAATAATTTAACAGGATAAAAAGAATATTCTATTAAGCTATAACTTCTATGACAAACATAATTTATATTTGACTTCACTAAAACACTGTAGTTTAATTATATATTTTTATACTGGGCGATAATTCTAAAAAAAATTTTATGAATAAAAACCAACAAGCAAACAACTATCCGAAATTCTCGACATATGAGGAGACAGGTGAAGCCCCCTAAAAGCGGATAGGATTGCCTGTTACGCCCTTAAAGTAATGGAGACTTTCTGTAATAGAAAATGGGGTGACACAGTTTAGGCACACATTTGACGTCAATTTCAATGGGTTTTTCGAGTATTTCTGTCGAGCAGCGTAGCCATTACTTATTTATTATAAACCAGCTGCCATCCCATAACTGGCGCGGGTAGTCAAAGATGATATGCAAGATATTACTTAAAATAATTTAGAAAAAAAAAATATTTTAAAAAAATAACGAAAGAAAAGGTGCTTATGACTAATAAAAATGTTAATACTTGGATATCGAAAAATAAAAAAGTAAATACGTCAATTCATCTCGTTTTATGACTATTTTCGCCGAACTGTAGAGCTTCCTATATCGCCCCAATGTCGGTGTGTGTTTACCCAAAGTTGAGGAAAGGATGTCGGGAAATTGAAACGAGGGCATCTGCTAAGTACCTACTTATGTCGTGGGGATAAGTGAAAAACAAACCAACGACAGATGAGCTAATTCACTTCTAAATTCACCTTTAAGGTTCGAAGTCGACACTCGAGCATTGTTGTTCTTTTATTGATTCATAATGTCAATATTGGAAAAACAAAAAGAGTACATAGTCTACTCTCTATTCATTTCTAAATGAGTCGTAAGAATTATACATTTAATTAGATGGTAATATCAGAATTAGATAAACTTAGGTTGTCCACGATTTTATTTCTTTTAACTGAAATGATCATCAGATAAATAATGATCATCAGGTTTAATTAGGTAACTAAGTATTATATAGTATAGACCAACGTGATAAATATTATAGACTAGCTGTTGCCCGCGGCTTCGCCCGCCTGATCAAAAGGTATTTCCAATGAGATTTGAATTACTTAGACTATTTATGGCAGGCCTCTCAGGATTTTTCTATGTATTTAGAATATTACGGCCCCATCGGATCCCAATAGGGATTGATATAATATCACTGTTAATTTCGTAGTCAGCAACCCGATTAACCATACAAATAACACCCATGTCCCCCGTTCAGGGGCTGAATTGTACAATATAATACTTCTTCATCCTAGTGTGTATTTCTAGTTGCGTCGTCAGCTTACGCTTCGGAGCCTAGAGTATGCTGTAAGTCATGTTTCCAGATTTGCCTGGACTGGTAATTACAATGGAGCGGCTGGCGTCTGACCTCCGTAACCCTTTTATTAAAGAATCCAGAACAGCAGTAACATGACCCGAAGTGTGTTAGTGGCCAACACCGACAGATTTTTTCTAGTTGCCTAAAGGCAACTGACACAGCCTCACGACTGCTATCTATCAATAACAACCGGAACCTACTTAACGTGCCTTCCGAAGCACGTAGGAGCTCGAGAAAAAAATGCCACTAAATGGCGACCAATCCAATGCGGTTGCGTCTCGCCGTCGCTTGACACGCGCATTCGCTACGGATACGCGAGTCGCGTTCAACTACCGAGCTCCTTAGTGTACAATACAATACAAATATGTACTTTTTTATTGCACCAAAACAAAAATTGTAAAAACCTTAAAACAGGAAACAAATCATTTATCAAAACAAATAATCGTGTAAAGTTTCGACTAAAACGGACTATCTAATCTCCTTTCCCCGTACATACTTTGGACTACAGTTTCCCTCATAAGGGTTGATTTTGAAAATTCTTGCTTAGTGCACCCCCTGATTAAAAAAGGAGTCCCCCTGCTAAAATAAACACAATCAATGATACACAACTTTATTCCCCTTTAATGGGTTAATGCAAATTCTGAAATAGGTATTTACACTTTCATCATAAGAAATAAATTTCTGAAGAACCCACATGTCAAAATTCATTGGGATATCAGTGATCGTGAAGTTTGTGAAGGGGGACATTTCCCCCTTTAGAGGGTGAATTCTGAAAAATCTTGAAACAGGTAACTAATAATTTATCGAAATTAATCTTGTGAAGTTTCAAATGAAACGGACTAATCTCGTTCCCCCAAACATATTTTGGACCCCCGTTTGACCCCTTAGGGGGTGAAACTTATCTGAGCACTATGTAATAACATAAAACTTCTGTCCAAATTTCACGTTTATAGCTTTTCGGTTTAGGCTGGGTGTTGATTAATCAGTCAATATATAGATAATATTTTGCAACCCCAAATACACGCCCGAAGATGCGATTTTTTTAAATCCAGATTTTTTAAATGAATTTTTTTTTTTTACTTACTATTAATTCAAACATGTAGTATCTTGCTTCAAAAATGACAAAGATTTTACAAATTTGCAACCCCTTTTTCACCCCATATAGGAATGTAGTTTTCAAAATCTAATAAATGCATTATCTTTTTCTTCTAACTACTAATATAAATTAAAAAATTCATGTGTCTCGCTTCAAAAATGACAAAAGGTTCATACAAACTTGCAACCCCTATTTCACCCCTATAGGGATGTAATTTTCAAAATTTAATAAATGCCTTATTATTTTTACTAACTACTAAAATGTATATAAAATTTCATGTGTCTCACTTTATAAATGACGAAGATTCATACAAACTGGCAACCCCTATTTCACCCCCTTACGGATGGAATTTCCAAAAATCCTTTCTTACCGAACGTCTCCTAGCCACAATCTATATTCCTGCCAAATTTTATCTTCATCGGCTTAGTAGATTTCGAGATTTTGTGATGAGTGAGTGAGTGATTTTTGCTTTTATATATACGTGGGGCGCACTATAAGTTTCCGGAATGAATAGGAAAAAATACTATTAAAGGTACAAAATTAATTTATTGTTTTTCAAAATAATCTCCCTTGGCGTCTATGCACTTTTTCATTCGATGAAACCAGTTTTGAAAACTTTTGTGCCACTCCTCTGTGGTGACCTCTGAAACGTGTTTTTCATACTCCTCGACAGCCTCTTCTGGTGATGAAAATCGTTGACCGCGTAATTGGTTCTTAATTTTTGGGAACAGAAAAAAGTCACAAGGTGCCAGGTCGGGACTGTATGCAGGATGACTCATGAGTTCTACATTTTTCGCCTTCAAAAAGTCGTTTGTCTGTCTGGCCGTGTGAGAACTAGCATTGTCGTGGTGCAGGATGATACGGCGTTTACGGTTATTTTTACGGAGTTCGTCAATAACTTCCGGCAAACAAATGGTCGTGTACCAGTCACTATTCACTGTACGACGATTCTCTAAAGCAACAGTAGCCACGTGTCCAGTTTTATTAAAAAAAGAAGCAATCATCCGCTTAGATGCACTTTACACGCGCGCCACTTTGGTTGGTTTCGGCTCATCTTGAAAGACCCATACGCTCGATTGCTGCTTTGTTTTGGGATTGTAGCAATAAATCCATGTTTCGTCACCTGTTACTATGTCCCACACCAAATTTGACGCACCTTCGTTGAATCTGGTAAGCATGGCACTGCACCAAGTGACGCGGTCCGTTTTTTGAGCCTCGGTCAAGTTGTGTGGGATCCACCGCGAGCACAGCTTTCTCACACCCAAATGTTTGTGTAGGATTAATTGTATTTGACTCATGCCTATTTCTAAGGATGCGCGAATTTCATGGTAGATCACATGCCTGTCTGTTTCAATCATACGGCGCACAGCATTGATGTTTTTGTTGGTCACAGCGGTGGACGGCCGACCATCGCGAGATTCGTCACTGAGATTGATACGACCACGCTTGAATTCTGCAAACCAGCTATAAACAGTTGTCTTGCATGGTGCTTCATTGCCAAAAGCTGTTTCAAGCCGAGCGATGCTCTGTTGAGCTGTCAAATTACACTTAAAATCGTAGAAAATCATACTACGAAAATTTTCCCGAGTTAAATCCATGTTGATGCAGACACACAATTTTTTAAATGGCGCCACAAGGTAAAAACAAAAGACAGTCAGATGAAACAAACTGCATTCTATAGCCAAAGAGTTCTATTTTCAAATGTTGCAATAAATTTTTAAATATTGTTTATGTAAGTGGCCAGTTCCGGAAACTTACAGTGCGCCCTATGTATATAGGTATGAATGAATATATTTATATTTTGTATTCTAGAATAGGTAAAGTCAAACATTAAATACTAGGAAAATTTTAGATGTTCCTCAAACGTTTCCGAGGGGAACTGGCCATAGGAAATGACACACCGTATAGGAAGGCATTATGACAGTGGGACAATTAAATGACTCGAGACGATACACAGTTTATGAAGCAGACGGCCGACCTCGGTCTACAGGTTTTTTGTAGGGTTCTGTACATACAAACAAACATTTTAACAACGGTATTCTATTAATAAGGCCATGTGTATATGCCGTCTACCCGTCTGTAAACGGACTAAATGTCGATTACAATAATGGCTAGGAATTTGAAATTGGCTATATTTATAAGGCCGGTATAAAGTGAAATATTTTAGAATGAAATCATATATCCAATGTTCTTGGGAGTCAGTCAAAACCACAGAAAATGAAGTATTTGGAAGAAGTTTACTCAAGTATAAAAGTGAGGTAGAAACTCCTGAGCTGGTGTAGTTGTGGCGGGCTCCCTTGCTCTGCATGAGACTAATATGGGGGCCCAGCCACACGAAGTAATGAGTAAGATGATAAGAGTGTTGTGGTTGGATTCTTCAGTGAAATGCAGAAATCTTTTTAGACTTCACAGAACTTTATTTATTTTATTACAGATTTCCACACATTAATCAAATTGATAAAACTGAAGTGCTTAGAAATAAAAAATACAGAAAATAGAAATAGAGCTCTTGCTTTTACGAGATGAATATGGAAAGTGATGAGAAGAAGATAAAAAAAGATGATTAGTAAAATGAAATGATTTTAAAATGATAATTTAAGGATGATTATGAAATGAAAAAGTATGGAGAAATGAGGAACGATGCAAGTGTATCGTTACATAGTTATCTGTTATCTACCTATGGCCAGTCTTTGGCTGACACCAATAGTATTCATTTATTGTGACGGTTGAGACTTGCTGTTAAAAATCCAATATTCTCATTAATATAAATTCAAACTATTATTTTGAATTATATTTTTTAGGACACAATGTGACAAAAGGGTCCGATTACTCTATCTGTAATATTTTTTAAATCTGTGCTCAAAACATGATAGATAAGTCTTATAATCAGAGAAAACTAATCAAGGTTGCGTAAAATGAATACAACGATCTCTTAGTAACTTTGGAAAATGATAAAAGTAGCGTAGTACATTATTCCTTATCAAAATGACAATACACCGCGGGAGAAGTCCCGCTAATCAAGAAACGACGAATCAGCATTTCGGCAAGATTATAAGGAATGGCATGGAACAACAAAGATTCTCAAAGTGTCTGCGGAATCTTACAGTAACTGCTACTACTTAGTCAATCTCAATAAAAAATATGTCATGTATTTTATTCTCTAGTTTATTTTTTAATTTACAGTTGAATCATGCAGCTGGGATTACGTCGAAGACTTTAAACGGATTTAACACCAGATTTTCACAATAAAGTTGCTAACCCATAAGAAATAAAAATAAAAAGGTAAAAAATGTTTCAAGTATTTATTTACTTAAAAGTTAAAAGAATACCTAATAGTAATACGAGTATGCACAGAAAACAATTACTAAAATTTGAAGAAACCTAGCCATCTAAGTATGGCCTCTACACTTTGATTATTATAAAACTTAATTGAATAGAGACAACTGATGTTCTTAACTAAATAAATGGGTAGATACGGATAATTAATATGTCGGAACATGAGAGTTTTCTTAAGCCAGGGCCCGTAGACAAAGTCACAATTTGCAAAACTATACCGACATTTATGTTCGCGTTGTTTCGGAATTAGTATGAAAATCGACCACGTCAACCGCATACATTTTTTGGTTTCGAATGTCGTTCTCGTTTTCAAATTGTGACTTTGTGTACGAGCCCTGATTGCGTTCGCGAGGTGTTTTTTGGCTGTCAAAGTGTTAGCATATTTATGACAAGAAATTAGGTAGATCATAACACTATCATAAAAAAAAAGTTTGAAACCCACTGCACTACAATACAAAATGAACTTTGTACGCTTCGTTTGACTTGGCAAATTTCCGAGGGTAACAAAGAAGGAATCAAGCGAACGAAACACAATCGCGATACGATAATAAGTGTGTTCCAGCCAATCACAGAGCGCAGATATTGTGAAGAAAAGCCACAAAAGAATTTATACAGGATATTAATTTTGTGACTACAATTCTGACTTTAGAATATTCCTTTATATGCAAATCGAAATCATTGAAATCAATATCTCAATAAATAAAAAAATCAACTAAACTATTGGTTTGGACTTTTTGTCCCAATAATAATCTGGGTGCACAGCACTACTCGCGCCAAGTCGAAGCTAAACAAAAGACGGGGACGCTGTACTATCTTTTGTAACAACACCCTGTAATTTCGTTTTAAATAATATATGAAATACAATTACACACAAAGTAAATTTAATTAAAAAAAAACAAAAACTTAAATATCTAAAAACTTGTGTCTCGATGGTATGGTTCAAAAAAAACGTCTTGTTCCAATATTATTTTGCATATTTTTTAATAATCTAAAGTACAGTTTGATAAGCGAACATATTTTTGCCGAATTTAATTTATTATGACATAAATCAGATTCTAATCATTCCTGTCACTGTGTACTTATCTCTATTTCGACAAACATAAATGCGTGTTGATTCCTTTAATACCAAAAGTACAGGGTATCTGGTGTATATCTTCCTCTAAACGATAAACAGTCCTAGCACGGAATTCAATTTCGAAAGTATAAGTCTCGCAATGACGGACACGCGTTTTTCGCCCATGTTTATTTGGGTCAAGCCCCTAACTACATGTGAAAAGTTCTTGCGAATTCCGTGGCGCGTGTAACTACTAAGTAAATATTGAACTTTCGAGATTCCAATAATATGGATGAGATTGTATTTGCTGTCATATTATAGTTTCATTGATCAAATGATGCGTAGGCAAAATGTTATTGCTAAGTTCAAGTTGTTTCATTTTTGACTATGGACAATTAGTCTGGCCTCATTTTCATACAATTAGGTGATGATATATATATATGATTTATAATTCCATTTATTTTTACTAGCTGTTTCCCGCAGCTCCGCCTGCGTCAAAAATTAGCCTAAGCCCGGGTTTTCAACTATATTCATACCAAATTTCATCAAAATCTGTTCAGCGGCTTGGCCGTGAAAGCGTTACAAACAGACGGACAGACAGACGGACAGACAGACAGACTTTCGCATTTATAATATTAGTATGGATAATACTAGTATGTAAGTATGGATATGGATTTTAGTTGTAGTAATTTTCTAGTAAAAAAAAACTAGCAGAGCTGGTACAAGGACACATTTATTATTATTTTTTTTTAATATAGAAAACTAGCTGTTTCCCGCGGCTCTGCCTGCGTCAAAAAGTAACCTATGTTTGACCCCGGGTCTTCAACTATATTCATACCAAATTTCATTGAAATCCGTTCAGCGGTTTGGCCGTGAAAGCGTAACAGACAGACAGACTTTCGCATTTATAATATTAGTATGGAAGTATGGATAGTATGGATTAGATTACATATGTGAGAACTTTTACTATTTATTGTTTCTTCAAAGTTATAAAATATCTACACATAGGTACTTTGGGGAATTGAAAATCGTTTTCTCGATAGATGAGATGAAAAAACCCTATTTTTATACAATGAAAAATTTTTAACCTTTTCTTGCAAAGGTTTCCAAGGAAATATAAACGTGTGGTTTCAATTGAAAGACCTTTAGACGTTAATAAATAACAATATCACCGCCGTATCCTGGACATTTCGTTTTATCGAGAGTGTACAGACCGACCATATAGACCGACAAAGGCCACTGTTGTAATATAACGAGGGTTCGGTTTTAGTGCCTTTACGCTTTATTAATCCACTCATATTATTACAAAAGTATACTATATACACCGTGAAATTTTAGTCGTTTTGGACCCATCGTCCAGTGACTCCATTCATGTAACCGAACAAATTTCCCCCAGGGAACATTGCTCGAAACATGAAAAACAAATTTGGATCACGTGATGAGACATTTTGTATGGGGGGGTCCAAGAATTTACTCCATATTTCGACCCATGTATCTTGGGGAATGTTGTTCAGTTGCATGAATGGAGTCACTGGACGATGGGTCCAAAACGACTAAAATTTCACGGTGTATATTTATTGAACAGAATAATTATTATTATAAGCTTAGATATTTCATAAAACAATTAAAAGCAACTTTACTTTAGGTTAAGTTAATTTCAATTTGTTCAATTAAGAAAGGTTATAATTAAATATATCAGAGTACTTACATACTAAAATAATCTACAAGGTCAATCAACCGAGATAATTTTTTAATGCTTAGCAGTCATGAGTTAGTCGAATGTTTTTAATAAGACATGACGGATAATACGCAGCACACCAGTTAGTTACATCTTTTAAAACGCCAAAATATATTTCCCACTGATAATAAGAAAATATTTAGAGGATGTGCATGATCAAATTTTACCAGAAAATCAAATTGCCGTTATCTTCGTCTCATAGAGTCCTACATACCTTCTACGATATTCCTTACTATAAGCGTAGATTCGAACACTAAGTAATCACTTACTATTTCTTGAAAAAAATGCCTGTTTTGAATCAAATGCAACTAGTTCGCTAAAACTTTAGGTCTGTTTAAAACAAACTTGTTTTACAGCATAAAGCTTTTTATTGTTCTAATAGTTTGTATCCTCAACTTTCTATTTCCGATCACTGGATACTTTTAGCTTTTTTGCTTTTAAATCTAGCTATGGCGTATAAAATCATAGTCCCTTATATAATAATAATAGAAAAATGCACTGTCATAATGACAGAAAGTAGTTAGTTTATTCGAGTTATTTCTGTAAACATAACTCTAATTGTTTTTAAACACCGTGTTTTTAATCAGGCGCGAATAACGTAGCTACGCAGTAATTGAGGCAAACAGTCTCTCCATATGTAAAAGTAGACATTACTCTCAAAATCCATTGATAAAGCTATTGAGATTCCCTAATCATTTTATTAGTCGACAAACAAATCATAAAAATGCTAAGAGGAACAAGAGTATCTTCCCAACGATTGCGTAACATGCAGTCTCCGTCAGAATCGTAAAAGTACTTGCATCTCGCTCGAATAGGAATGTTTACGCAGCCGTGCCCGACCGACCACACTATATCTATACTCAAGGAAATGTATCCTTTTCAATCTTCATATTTATTCATGATAGCATGTATTTTTTAGTTAAATAGGCACTTTTATACGTTGCAAACTTAGATTATTAATTGGTCTCGCGCGGTCGTAGCGTCGCGGAGACCAATAATTAATCTAAGGTTTCAAACTAGTTATTAAATTAGATACCCACTTATTTTTAAATTGAAATACTTAATTCTGTTCTTGGTTGACATTGAGGCAAACTTGTGGACGACCCTGTGCACCTTGGTTATCTAAATCTTCTGACGTGGTGATTTCATGACAGGTAGGAGAAAACATCTTCTAGACGGACAATACAGACATAAATTAAAAAAAAAAATTATACGTACCTAGGTATATGTATTTTGGTTGCTATACGTTTCCGTGCCCAAATTACGAGGGAACATGGTTTTCACAACAAAGTTTGTTCAGAGCCCTAAGGGCACGAGTGATACTACAAGTATTTAGATAACCAAAGCAGTGTTTGGATGTTGTCAGGACCTTTCTTTGTATCTTATTATAAGTACTCATACCACTTTTACCTTTATACAAACTGAAAACCGAGGAATTTGCTTGAATGTTAAATATTATTAACCTGCCAATAGGTACATTTTAAAAGCAAGTTAACGCTCATGAATACTCCTGGCACCTTTACGATTTTTCGCTACAGTAGATACTCGGTAAATTCAGTGCCTTATTACCTAATCCTTCAAATAGCACTTGTCTAAAAGCAGTGCTTGCATTGTAAGATTCCGGACACTAAAAATCAGGACGGCTTGCCAACGAATATAAATAAATTTATTTTAATTTGCTTGCTTAATTCTGTAATAATATGATATACTTAATAGTCATTGAGAAAATAACGTTTACATGCGCTTTGTTAATAGTATTTGTTTTGACAGTTTAATCTTTAAACCCAGTTTTTTCATCAACGTCAAGTGAAACTGCAGGGCGAAGCTAGACACGGTACATGAGCAAATGGAATGAATAAATAATAAGTAATCAATAATCAAAAGCCAGTCGAGGTACTCAAAGCCAAATTGCGTGTGTGTAATCAGCAAATACGTACACGTACTCTACAGGGTGTCCCATTGTATTCGGATCCAATCGTGTAGGATAATGCGTTTAACATCGATGGCACCAAAGGGAACCCCCTTCCGTTTTTGGCTCAAGTGAATATTTAACCTCTCTCTTTATCCTTTAACGTTGAATAAACAGACTTTTCTTGAATAATTCGTACCTACTTTCAATACGCTACTCGTGTGTAAAAAATAAAATTAATTTAAGTATATATATACTCATTGTTTTCTTCTGTTCTTATCTAGAAATAAAAATAACAATTCCAAATTTAAAGTAAGTATTTTGTTAATAGCAATGTCCGAATGAACTTTATTCGACAACATCAAAAGATACTATAAGATAATATACATTTTAATAAAAAAAATCTTTAAATTCATAGAATAAGAAAGGGTGTCTGTGACGAAGTAGCTATTTATCATTGTCAAAATTAAGTTCAGTAGCCGTGAATTATAAAAAACATTTGTTGTTTATTTATTATCACATTCACATAAAACATGGTATACATACAAGAAATAATGTTACATAAATTCATGGCTCCCATGCTTTACTAAATGTATGGCACAAGTAAAAATAAAATAACTAGCTATTTCCCGCAGCTCCGCTTGCGTCAAAAAGTAGCCTAAGTTTGGCCCCGGGTCTTCGACTATATTCATACCAAATTTAATCAAAATCCGTTTAGCGGTTTGGCCGTAAAAGCGTAACAGACAGACAGACTTTCATATTTATAATATTAGTATGGAGTATGGGTGGATAGTATGGATATATAAAATATAAGTATTGCAGGCCAGCATCAGTTGCTATTGCACGTTTCTCAGACTCGGCAGCGCTTTCATTGATTTCGCCGGGAGAAGCATTCAATTAATATAAATCACGATTCACGACTCAACGGTTCGGCTCCGCGGCTTCGACCAATCAATACCGGTTACCGGTGCTCAACATTTAAACCGGAATTTGTTTTGGAATCGATCCAGTTTCTATATAGCGGGATGGGTAGAGCCTCTAGCAACAGGTCTAGAAATTGTATATGCTCAGCAATGGGCAGGAAAGGTTCTACTTTCTTGAGTCCATCATCATCATAACTTGTCTCCCAGTTGAATCATCAACTTTTACTCTTGAGTGGCCACTTAACAATCACAATTTTAATTATTACGTACGCGTAACACTACCGGGTCATCGAACTTTTCCGATCAAACCTTGTTCATGTAGCTGTTCTTAGGCCTCTACTCTAACCAGTTGAAAGCGGCCTGCGTCTCCTGCGTCTTTCAGAGTTAGTATAGTACAACACATATCCCATGCAATGCTTGTCAGGCCGTAGTCGCCTTTACAGAATCTATCACATATATACCTGTGTGTGTTTATATTCTTTTTTATTATACACAATAGAAATACATAAAACCGTGACAGATTTTAAAATAAAACTATTGGGCTTTGTTTTGGTGGCAACGTTTGTATGTCACGTTAATCTGCTTTGAGCTTTGAAAATAAACATTCCAACTTCATTGTTGTGCAGTCTGTATCCGAATTCAAAATTTATTCTCCACATTTATTAACCAGACAATTTCCAGCTTTTTAACCGAATAACAATGCTATTTCCAGTAGTATTAGGTTTTGGTAACATTAAACGCAAAACGGAATGCATAAATACACCTCTTCACAGTATATATTTATCGAAATTACGAAAAGAGTAGGCTGACATCAAGTGACAGGACAGGATGGCGGTAATGAAAGCTCTCTTTAATGAGAGAGATATGATTAGGTTTACATTGATTATCATTAAGATCTTATTTAAATGGGCAGAGGGCTTGTTCGTCCCGATAGAGGAACGGTAACCCGAATCATGGTTAAAGCAGACGCACACGACTCCCCGTGTCATACGATGATTCACAACCAAGAGTCTACCTGGATCTCTCCCATGCTATCATACTAAGAGACATCTTATTAAGAGTCAAGAGTCAGAGTTAAACAAGGATAGGTACATCAAAATGCACCTCACCGAGTCTCAGAGCCATGACTGGCCATGACGCAGACTGGCGATTCAGTCATTCTGCGATCGATTTATACCCGCTGCAAGAGTCACCAGTAGGGCTAATGGTGGAGGTGGAAGGCGCAGGTGTTATTTACAACGACGCGCCATATCCCTCTCATTTTACTTTCTATATTAAATTATAAATAGTTAGGTTATTCATATGCCGACATATTTATTGTAGCTCTACATAAAAGATATGTATTATGTAACAGATGTACCATGGATTTATATGTTAAAACTTAATTGAAATAGTACTTTGTAAATTCAGTATTAAATTTGAATATACTTTGTAAGACTGTCCGACTGATAGCAGATTTTTGTAACGCTAGCATTCCTATAATGGGTTACCGTTAGGTATTTAGCTTCAGGTAGCCAGCTTTATAATACTAGCAGCTCATGAAATTAAAAAAATCAAGTTTCCTAAACAGACCTTGGTTTGTACACAAAAAGGATAAAAACTTTACGTATGAAAAAATAACAATGGAGGAGGACCTGAAGAGAAAAGGCAAGATGACATCTTGGCTTGGAGACGGGAGCCAGAGATAGGGCGAAGTGGAAGAAGATTGTCAAGGAGGCCAAGCCAAAACCCATAAAGTGTTGTAGCGCCCAGGAAGTAAGATAAGTATGAAAAAATAAACATACGACGAAACATTTTTGATTTTTTTCCCATGGTTTTTTTTGACAAACATTTTCATCACTGCATATGATATATGATGATAAATGTATTTGTTACAAAATATAGTATCGTTGAGTTAGTGTCCCATAACATGTTACGAACTTACTTTGAGACTAACTCGATCGGTGTGATTTGTCCCTAAATGTTTACTATTTATTGCATACTACAAGTTAATTTATTTAAATGTTTTCAAAGTGAAGTAAAGCACTCGCCCTCATTTCCTCGAGAGGCCGCAGCTCGGGCTTCCCTGCCTTTGTTTTCTCAAGTACACATATCATACATTTACGACCTGATATTATGCGACTTAATGTTAAACAGTTGATTATGATTTATCTATTCTATTATCTATGTAACAAGTAAGAAAGTAGCTTCACCTGCTTTTGTTTATGTAGGCCGTCGCCTAATTTCGGCCCTCCAAATTGAAAATACCTACTTACTACTGGAGATTGATGTAAATAGAATGGTTTTCTTCACTCATAATGATTCCTAATAAAAAACTTTACTCTGATTGAACAAAACACTATTCCCAAGACAAAGATAATTTATTGTTTTTTTTTTGTTTTTTGTTACGGACCTACAATTTTAGATCCTGTGAGCTTTTAAATTTACAGCGGGACAGTTTGAGGCGAGGGCTATTAACCACTCAGCCTTTTCGGCAAATGCACAAGGGGCTTCCAGTTGGGACGAACCTCGGGCTTTGCCTTTGATCAAGCGAGCGATGCAAACTCGCGAGCGGTAGCAAACGCTCAATGCCATAAGGGCCGACACTATTGTGCCTGAAGGGCCTACTGAGAACCTATCGGTGGCGTGAAGCGCCCTGGTACATTCCGGTACCTAGTAAACTGTCTACTGTTCCTACTACGTCGCACTCGCCGGCGGGTGCGGTTATATGTTCCAATGGAAAACCCAGGACTCCGTTGAGTCGAGGGGTACATCTTTCGCCGGGCTGTAGTTGGCAGCCCGCACAACTAACGGGTTCGGATGGGTTGGACATTTCTCAAAGTAACGTTGAGACGTTTCTTTGAGATATCTCGAAATGGATGGAAGCTCAAGGTCCCTGTGTAGGTCACGTGTACGCAGGCCCGGGGGCGATCCCGTGACTCTTCGTGCGAACCTATTCTGGATGAGTTGGAACTTGTTCAGGAGAGATGGAGCTGCATGTGAGAAGATCACGCTCGCGTATGTCATGACAGGGCGGATGGCTAACTTGTAAAGTGTCAGCTTATTTCTAAGCGACAATTTTACGTTGCTGATCATGGGAGAGAGTCTGCCTAGATAGAATGCAGCTCTGTTGCGAACTCTTTGGATGTGTGCTCCAAAGGTCATCTTGCTGTCAAAGATCTTACACAATATATAACAAACATAAGAACTTCTAAGTTAAAATAATAAAATTAAGTAAGTACTAACACATCTTTTTGAGACTGAAATGGATAATTACATGCCTACGATTATGACTGTCAGAAAATTCTACAAGAGCTCTAGTGTTATGAGATTGATAGAAATGATACAAGAAATAGATATTTTGTTCGAAAGAGATAGGTACTTAAGTTCTAATAGATTCTGTGTTATAAGCATGTTTAATACTTAAAAGTTAAGATCAGTTTTGTTCCCGATATCGTAGAGATGATGAGGTGAGTAAACTGTTTTGGATTTATGTATGTTTAATGGATTACAATTGGAATCCTGAATGATGTTTCTAAATGATGACTTGTCTACATGATAATGAAAGAAATTACATGAGGTTGATTTTTGATAAGTATCTTGATATAGTTGTGACTTTGATTCTCTTTTGGTCCCAGAACAGTGATCAGATTTCAACTTCCAAACCCTTTTGAAATCCCTTTGTTTGAATGTAGTGTGCATGGAATGAATGGTAGACTGATCGTGAGACTGGTGTGATGTTTCTACATCATCACAAACCTTACCAGATATGATCCATCCTAGTTTAGTATTCTGAGCTATTATTGATCCTTGTGGTTCTCTGATTAGACCTTCTGTTATAACCTGGTAGTAGACTTCTGCTCCTAGCAACAAATCTATTTTATTTGGTTGGTTGTAATCAGAATCAGCTAAAGTAAGTTTGGGCAAGTTTGACAACAAAGTAAATTTCTTTTCAAGTAGCAAAGTGATAAGTTTTTTAAGAACATGAGCTTTTACGTTAATTACAAAGTTTCGGTTGTTGATAGATTGCAGCTTTACATAAACTACGATTTGTTTGAGTCACCTCCTACACCAGAAATGACGCTTCTGTTTGGTAGTTTCCTAAGTCCAAGTAACTGGACTGCAGACTCCGTTATGAACGACGCCTGTGATCCTTAGTCTAATAAAGATCTAAGTGTTATATAACATCCTGTTTTAGCTTCAGCATCAACTAAAGCTGTTGGTAATAGAACTTGACTTTTAATATTAGAAAAACAAGTGTTGATCTTGTGTTGTTCATGTTGTTTCAACAACCTTGGTATCAACTGACTGATTGTTGGTTCCGTTGGTATCAGTTGAAGTGTTGACATTGTTGGCATGTAGTAGAGAATGGTGCTTTTTGTGACAGATTTTACATGTGGTGGGTACGCGACACGATGAGACAGAATGATTTGGTCCTAAACAGTTAAAACAAAAACCAGACTCTTGGATAAACTTGCGACGAGTGTTAATATCTACATTTGAAAACTGTTTACAATTTACCTATCTTATGAGTGGAGTCAGAACAATAAGAGCAAGTAGAAGATTTACCAGAGTTAACATTTACATGATGAGATTTCGTATGTTTTACAGTTTTATTATCCAGAAATTCAAGTGATCGAAACCTATGTTCTAAAAAGTTGAAAAATTGATCTAAGCTCGGTAATTCGTTAACAGATCCACAAATTTTATCTTCCCATTTTTTGCGAGATTCGGTATTCAATTTCAAACTTAAAATGTAAATAATAATGACATCCCAATTTTCAGTTTTGACCCCAATGTTTACTAAAGCGTTCAGACATTCTTTAGAAGTGTCAAAGAGTACCTTAATAGCAGAAGCAGATTCATATACAATATTTGTTTGACCAAAAAATCGCTTAAAAATACTAGTTGTTATATACTTTTTGTTGTTAAACCTATTTTCTAAAAGTTCCCAGCAGCCAGAATAGTTGTCGCTTGTAATCGGCAGATGACGAAGTAGTTGCTCAGCTTCTCCGGTAAGATAACTTTTCAAGTAATGTAGTTTCTGCACATTTTGCAATGTTTTGTTGGTATGGATAAGTAACAGAAACAAATCCCGAAAAGAGGTCCATCCCAGAGAAACTAGGTATCTCAATTTTTGCTAACTTGATATTAATCTGTTCGTTGTTGTTACGCGATTCTGAACTATAGACAACAGCTGCAGGTTGTGCTTTAATTTTGTTTAGTTTCTCCTTAAGTTCGGATTTGTAATCAGTGTACAACTCCTCTTCTAGTTTGTCGTAAATCTCCTGTGAATAATACTCAGATAACTCCAATTCCTTTCGTGAAAATTCAGTTATTAGTTGTTGGTGTGTATCATTGAAAGTTGACCATTGTTTTTCCAAACTTTCCAATCTTGTTTCCATATAACCCTCTGTTAGTGTATCTTTAGGTGATTTTCTAAATTTAGTTTTAGCTTTGCTCATTTTCTTTAACAAATCTTCTTGTAGTTTTCATAAGGCTTCCATGTTTAATAATAAAATTCAAACTTTGTTCTAAGTCCAAATTCAATTTGATTTTTCTAAGTTCAGGTTTTGCTCAAAATTTTCTAAGTGTTTGAAAATTTGAGACTTAGGTAAAATTGGGCATGGATTCCCCGTCTCAACACAATTTCTCTGAATATTTTACAAGTCCGAGCATTAATAAATTTCTTCTATGTTTTCTAGGTCTAGTTCTCTAAGTTCAATTTCGCTTGATACTTAATGCTCGCTCTTGTCTACGGTAATAATGTAAATTACTTACAGTTTGTCCGCTTCATAATCTCATTGCTTTGTTACTTAACTGCTCACACCGTTACTTTTGATCATTCCTCCTGGTAATATAATCCGACTCTGTAGGACCAATGAACAAAACACCATTCCCAAGACGAAGATAATTTATTGACATCAACATATGTATCACTTTACAAATGCTATATAAATTATTGAAGGTTGTATATTTGTGTATGTAATACTCTATTCGTATGATTTTCATACATATTTTGAATAAGCTTAGTTTCGGATTTTTTTATAGTAACCGTGTGTAATATTGAGCTGAAAGCTTGTGAAATAAATTATTCACCACCAAGTTATTTGTGTTTAGCCTATTAGTATTTACCTGTGGTCACTCTGCTGCATATTTTTTAATAGGTTATGGGCTCCATGCACTAAAAGTGCTAAAAATATTAAATAATTGCGTGGTTGAATTTTTTCGTGAGTAGTCTCTTGTTGCTCTGAATTTGTTACGATGTCGGAAGAAGGCGGCATTAGTGGAATTAAAAAGCTAAAAGGATCTAACGATTACCCTACATGGAAGTTTATGGTGAGAAATTACTTAGAAAATAAAAACTGGTGAAAAGTAATCTCTGAAGATAAAACTGACGATGTATACTTTGATACTTCAGATCGAAAGGCACGTACTACGATTTGTTTGTTGTTAGAGCCTGAGTGTTTTACGCACGTTTACAAAGCAAAGACAGCAAAAGAAGCTTGGTACAGTTTGCAAAGAGCGTATGAAGACAAAGGTTGGGGTAGACGCATCCAAATTCAGCGTGAGCTTTTTAATAGTAAGCTAAATAATTGATAGACATTACTTTATCAAACGGTTCATCACTGATACCCCAAAAAGTGTAAATAAATAAATAAAACCAGTCATATTCCGTACCATTATCTATAAAAACCGCAATAAAAAAATGTCTGTTGTATGGGAGCCCCCTTGAATATGGCGGTTTTTAAAGATTTTACGGAAATCTTTGTGCACGACTCCAGATCGCACTTGACCGGTATTATTTTACAAGACAGGAGCTAATTACAAAAACAATTTCAAATAACCGAGCCCAAGCCGTGGCTCTGTAAGCCGCTGAATAAACTAGAGAATGGCTGAACGAGTGGCGAATAGCTTTGCCTACCTTTATCAGAACCTCCCAGCCATCCTGAACAAATTTTAAAGCAATTGAAAATTTGCTTTAATTCCACAAAGTATACTTATTAAATATAAATTACTTCGTAATTTATATAAGTACTACCGTTTGTTGTATGATGAGAGGAAAACCAATTAATGTGAATTTCTAATTTCGATGCAAAAAGGGTAGATAATGAAGTGTTAAATACTTACCTTTTCTCTTTTATCATTTAGAGCATCCTTAAAATTATTCTATTTTTAAAATTAAATAGTGCTCTATAATGCACATACGTATGTATTCGAGTTTCATAATTAAAATGGGAAAATGAAACTAAGTTATTTGAATTTGAAGCGGTTTACATAATAGTGTGTAATACTTTGCGTCCCAATTAAAACTAAACGTATTTTAAACTGTACTGTACTGTGTCGGTATCTTTATAAATTTAAAATGTGAACTAAAGTGGCCAAGTAACAATACAAATTTCAAAAAAATATGAAAAATACGATTAAAAAAAAAAGGTTTTTTTCACAGACAATAAGTGTATGAACAGACACGATTCAGTCAGTTATTTAGTGTCCACCGGGCACCGAGAGCAGGTAAAATATTTAAAATGAAGAGCGACAAAGCACGTACGGTGCTGCAATCTACCACGACCGCTTTTTGTGGAAGCCTAGGTACTCCATAATATATGATGTGTACGGCTTCGGACAACCGTGAATTTCGGCAAGTTTATATAGAGATAAATGTTTATTATGAATAGCTGGTGGTGCGCGTGCCAACTTCAGGGAAATTATTAAAAAATAAAACCCCATAAAACGTTACCTTACTACGCTGATCATAGTTTATACTTACAGTTTAATAAATAAGCTAGCTAGCTACTGCTACTAGAATACTTTTTAAACATTTTTGGTTGTAAGAACGTATTTACTTAGTAAGTATGTAGGTAACTACAGTTTTGTATTGTATTGTAACTACTTAGTTTACTGTCTTGTAATGCAATGTAGTTTACTAGATTTTCTGTGTCTAATTAAGTTACGTCAGTACCTATTACCTTTTTTGTGGTATTAGTAATTTTTTAATATCTCAATATCTAAAAATATATTTTAAATGTAGCGAAACAACGACATAGGATCTGATGTTTTTTTTATTTTCCTTTCGATATGTAGCTTGTGGCGCCGCCCTAATTCTAGCCTTTGTTCTATATAAGGGATCATGGTTAAAACAATGTGATAAGAATAAAACAAAAGAATACAAACCCCACTAGAATAAGTACCAATAAAAACACAAATTAAATTAAACAATAAAATAATTAAACACATTATTACACATATATATTAAGATGGCTCAGCGATCTAAAGTGAGTCTCCCCCGATAATAAGGATGATTATTACACATACTATGTAAAAAAAACCAACTATGCTTTTAATTTTAATTCTCAGAGACGGACTGCTATTAAAAATGTGCCACTCACCGAAAACCGGAAAGAATATACATTATTCCTTACAGATTATGTTGAATAAAAACCAAATCATTCGAAATTGAACGAAAATCATTTGTCATATCGGTGAGTGTCATATGGTTGCAAGAGCAATGGTCTAATAATATCGAAACAAAGATGTTTAATATTATTGGAGACCCTACCTATATTATGATATGTATTTTACCGATCTCTACAAAGATAGTAGCTAATACAAAAAAAAAATAGTAGTCTGTTTGCCGTATTATGTGTCGAAAGGATACTGTCGGAGAGGAGAAAAAGTATGCTGGGACCCGCTGGTGGATCGTAGGGGTGGATTCAAGTGGCAGCAGGGCTGTTTTTGATCCAGAAATTGTATACCAAGAAAAAAAGAAATTGACCCCGACGTGATTTGAACACGCAACCTTCTGATCTGGAGTCAGACGCGCTACCGTTGCGCCACGGAGTCATTGATTGTATGCATGTAATTAGTCAATAGTTTAGTTACTACAATAATCAGTCTAATATAATCATAATAGGCAGATAGACACAGATACGATACGTTGTTTATCATCTTTTATCTAATGCATGATGAACAAATGAGAACGTATAAGTCAACAATATTAATATGTCTGTTGTACTCGTATGTACCCAACCCACCTACAATACAAAATTTTAGTTAGTTCGTAACCGTAGTTATTGGCCTACTTAAGAGAAGATACATAGATTTTTATCATTTCTACTTAAAATGATAAAACCCTAAAATATCATATAACCAATATTACCTATCGTAACTTATCATATCGTACCTGTAAAGTATAGGTGCACGAGCACTTAGTTACCGAGTTTAAAAATAACAAATGACATTTTATAAGCAATGAAAGGGTCGTAATAGGATAACATATTAGGCCTTGTTAATCGAAACATCTGAAAAAACGTAAAGGGTGCTTTCAGCCAAATGACATCACGCTTGTATATATGGAAATTTTTAACAACCTTCAACAAAAAATGTTATATGAATGAACATGGAATCAACATGAATAAAGCGGTATATAAATATTAGATACATTCTAAGTATTATAACCTGAAAATTTACGTATGTCAATTGAATAGGGATTTCAATAAAATATTCATTAAACAGTCTTTATAGATATATGTATATTTATCACAAACAACTAAACGCAATTTTTAAGCAAATTTCAGCCCTAAATAGAAGAATAACTCTTTAATATTCTTTTTACCAATATTGGTTATTAAAGTAATTCGTTTGTAGATTTTAAATATATTTACTTGAGTACTGTAATACAACAAAAATCTTAAATATCCCGGGAAAATGAAGCAGTCGCTAGCTATTGAGATAAATAAAGTGAAACCATTTAAAGGTCAAAAGGTAAAGGTTCCCCGAGGAAATTGTTAGAAACCTACAACTTAAACTAACATTGATTCTACCGCAGCTATGTAATTGAGATTGGAAGAAAAAACATACCAACACGAAACTAAATTACTTTCCAATACGCTGTGAAGGCATTCCCCTATGAAATGTCGTGAGGACAAAGAAAATGTAACCTCTGTGTACATAAACTTAAGACTGTTCTTTTTTTATTCTTGTTTTTATTTAGAGGCTTTTGTCTGAAAGATTAAATTTCTTTCTTCGTATTAAATAATTTTTAAGAGGCCAGTATATAACCTATTAAAGCTATATTATGATATGAAGAAGCTTCTAATTCTTCGAAGTCTTAAGCTTATACAGAGATTAGAAGTGTGATTTGAATTGAAACTCTCTCACACATCGAGGTTCAAAAAATATTTTATTTAAAAAACACGCAATTACTTTAATTAAGTAGGTACTTAAAAATGAGATTGGAACTGCCGATGTCAGGTGGAACAAGATAGATCGTGGTGGAGATCCTTATTATCGGAGGCCAAAATTCACTTTTGGTTGGGAGTTTTGTACTGTTTAAGTTTAAATTTAGTTTTTCAATAAATTTGATTAATATTTTGTAATTTTTTCTTTTAAAATATTACTCGTATGTAGTCGAACCGTACGAAAAATATTTATTTTAGTCCTTCTTAATCAGTGTATCTAGTAACAATTTTCTTTTAAAATATTATGGATCTAGTAACAATACTATTTTTCCCGTAGTTCGCTTGAACGGACCACGGGCAAATAAAAATTGACCATGGATCGACCAATAGAACTCCTTGATAGGACCCACAGGCAATAAATGGGTCGCTGCGCTATCTTAGAAGTTTTTGTTCCGAAAATGCTGGCAACATTTCCTCGTTTAATAGACAAACTAAAATACTTAGGTCTAAATTTAATTAGAACCGGAACTTTGTGATCCGAAACCTACAGGATCCACTGGTGGATCGTGAGGATGGGTTCAAGTGGAATAAAGGCATTTAACACCACGTCATCGCAAAGACCAATGTACTAATTTATTGGTTTCTCTTTAATGTCGGCGAAAAAAAAAGAGTTGATTATTATTTCATATACCTATAGAATATATTGTGAAGAAATGAAATGAAAGAAATCGTTTATTTTCAATATAGGATATAAATATCACTTATTGACGTCAATTTACTTAAATTAAGTTAGTAAGTAAGTAACACAAAGCGCAAGTGGAGAAGAAGCGGCACCACAAACTCCACTGCAGCATTTTCTTTAAAACGTCAATATACACATAAGAAAAAAACTTCGCTTAATTAATTAGTTAAATGAACGAATTCACATATTTGTCAACATTTTGCACGATATTTTATTGTGATTTCAGATTATTCAAATTAAATAAAAACTGAATAAAAATAATAATAATAATAGGCGTAGGGATGTGACGACCCCATCGCCCACTGGGTTCCCTTCCCAGTGCAGTCAGTCTCCGCAGGGCAGCTTGTGGCGAGCTGTTGGTGAGTGGCGACACCGCGGACCTGAGTGCTCCCAGGGAAGGCATCCGTCCCTCACCTCCGGCCTTCCTTCGCCAAGGTCGGAGTGGACGCCTATAGAGACAGGACCCCTACCTCTGGCTTGCCTTAGCCGGCCGGCCAGAGTGGAGTCGCAAGAGCTATATGCTCTAGGGTGGAAGTGTATTGCACGTAATGGTGTAATAACGGGGAAACCCGCTCACGAGGCAACTCGCGATGGTAAAACCGGAGCCGCACCTCTCGGCACCCTTAGCTGCTCATGCCAATGTTGCCCCTCTGTTGCTAAGCGCGGCGACTATTTGGGAGACCCATTCACTGAGTGGCGAGTCATCGACTGCCACTAATAGTCAGTAATCATGATTATGGCAGGTGTTCGAATCTCTATTACAATAGCCCAGTTTCATCTCCATCCAAACTTCATCACTATATCCCATATATCCTTTTTATACATTAGAAATAGTTCCTACTCCTGCCAAGACCTGTTCATGGACATGTCATCTATTGATATAGCCGAGGACGGGTTTTGGAAGGAGCACCACATGACATCAACTTCTTCAAAGGGCCTCTACGCGTTGGATCCATATCCCCGCGCAAGCCTCTCAAAGGCCCGGGGCAACCCTTGAATCCCAAGCGGAGATACATAATAATAATAAAAAAATGTGAAATGTAAAAACAGAATATATATTGATATGTCAGTTTGTCGAGGACTCTGCACCAAGCTTAAGTTCAACATTCCTGCCATTATGAAAATCACCAGTACTATAATAAGCCTTTTTACAAAGTACATCTTTAACATAGGCTTTAAATTGTCCATCAGGCAAACTAGTTATTGATTCAGGAAGCTTATTGAAGAACCGTATACCTACAGTTCCCCACAAATGAATCTTTAACCCTACACAGTCTATATGCAGGTAAAAATAATTTATCTTTATTGCGCCAAGGTCTATCAGTTATATCCGAATTCTTACTAAAAGTAGTAATATTTTTCCTCGTATACATGATAACTTCAAATATATATTGTGAAGCTACTGTTAAGATATTAATTTCTTTAAACAACTCCCTCAGTAGTCCTTCCCCTTCCCGAAGAAAGTCAATACTGGACGCTATGCGCTCAATATTACTTAATTGGGTAGTGTATGAAATATGTGGCAGCAAATGTAATATCCCGTCCATTTTCGATTCAATGGTAGCCAATCAGAAAAAAAATATTTGGTCGAAGCTTGGTTTAAAAGCTTTTACAGATCCAACTATGACATGAATATATTTCCGAGTATTATAAATTATTGTTCATAATAATCGTACATGAATAGCTAACTAAGTATACCATTGAATCAAAACCTTAAAGTATATTTGTTCATGATCAATGAAAGCGAACTCCCTAGTCTAAGAAACAATGCGACCGAAAACACTTTGAAATAAAAAAAAATCCTGTCGCGGGTCTGCTGGATAATAATTATTTAGAAATAAGTAGAAAACTTCTACCCAGTTTTCCGAATGTTAAGTTTCCAATGTATATTTACAGCGTATACATAAAATAAATTATTACATAAAATAAAATAAATAAAAAAACAAGAATTGACAAAACTACAATGCAATTGTAAGAATGCATGTAGAGCTCCAAAACAACACATCTTCATCTTGAATCGGTTTTGTAGCACATTTACTTTGATACGATTTTATACTGTATAAGATAGCTACTTAAGCTGGATCGGGCGGAAATCGGGCGAATAATAGGGCTCTGACTATGCGATTTTGTCATTGTATTGTAAGGGGTTGTTTGCGTTGAGATTATATTACGGATATTGTTAACCAAGCGAATCCACTGGTTTGCTTATCTTGAAAATGTATCTCGTCAATAAATTAGGCAAAATAATGAGGAAACAGAGATGGTTGCCGCTAAAGCTCATCATGGTCCTATTGGTCTGGTTTTTTCTATAAAATCGATCCATTGTAATAACCAGTAACGCCTAAATCTAGGGGCATGATTGAAGTACTCTGGGCTGTAAAGCGCAAGCTGAAGAAGTAATTTAGAAACATATGATCAGATGAAAAAATTAGCGGGCAAACGCTAGACGCAGACGCAAATCTTTTTGTAACACTTATCATTATAAAACAAATATATGTGCTAAACAAGATAATCTAAGTAGTTTTTTCCCATACCTTATTCCCGTGTGGCAGACGGCGTTGAATCGTGCAATTTACAAAATTAGTTTTTAGTCAGCGTTCCTCTGGTGCATAGAAACAAACTTGTCAGGAGAAGTTTGCAGTTTGTCCCGCCGGAAACAAGTTCTGCCAAGTAATGCCTGCACCACTATTTGACGTAGATAAGCGTTGTACAATGAATAATGTCATTCTGTTCCACCTTCTGCAAACGTTTGCATTCATCGTAAAATATAAAAGAATCTTGTTTGTTTGTCTTCTTAGAATCTTCATAGATATTTGCATTGTTTAATATTTATTACCTATCTAGCAGTAAGGAAATCATACTGGTATGTGATTTGTGTATTAATATGTGGGGTATTGCAGAACCAGCGAGCCCTAAGACTTGCTGACTGAGAAACGCTGGAAGAGCTATATAAAGCTACAGCAAACGTTTGTATGACATTGACAATCGATTCGCTAAGAATAAGAAGAATAAAATTACCGTGCTGATGCTACGTCTTTCTACTAATAAGCAATACGTATGGAGTAGGTATTAGGTAAATTGATTGTAATTCCAAAACAGACCGCAGACTGCAGCTGAAGGCTGCAAGCGACACCACTTGTATCTATGCATCTCTATGAAATTGATTCCAAACGCAACACGTGTAATGTTCACGCTTTCGAAACAGGATGTAGATAAATTAATTTTTATGCACTGCACTGTGCTGCCGAGTCATGCGGCCGCAAACCGAAGTATCAGCAAAGCTGCATTCGGCGGCATATTAAACTATTTTAATACGGTTTTTATAGCGGATTTTTATTTTAGATAATTTTTATATAAAATAATTTAATTTAATCTGTACCAATCGCGAAAACACAATAAATGAATACAATTTAAATTGTAGAGTTTTTCTTTACTCTTAAAAAGCATATAAAAAGTAAGTTACGTTGACAAAAAAAATATTCACGAAGAAGAACATTTCCAAATTGCAACTGATAGTACTTGGTATCACTACAGGTTGAATACCGAGCAAATTGGGTTCGGATGTATAATTAGTTTGGTAGTAATTGCAATCCGAGCAGTGCCGCTGTCGCGCAGTAACATCGTTATGCCTGGAAACATGACAGATTATTATATTACTTCCAGGGACCCGAACATAGTAAATATACCGATGTTTACAATCAATCTGCCTATGTCGCATAATTAAGATCTTCGTTCGTATCTTTCTTTTAAACAAAAGATATGATCCACATCTTTGCTTATTTAGTAACTACGCTTCGTTGCCACAGGATAATTATGGTGTAGGTATCAATCTGGGACACAAAAAATTGCAATATTTTCGATAAACTGAAAAACTAAATAATCAAACAATGTAACAACGAGAAATTACACATCATTATATACTGGCCAATTTATAGATTTCCTCCATTGTATTCTATGCTGCCTTCTAGTTAGAAATTAGAGGCTCTCTACTATAGTCAACAAGGCAAGACTCAAGTAGGTATATTACTCTCGTATTGTCAGACCCGCTTACTCTTAACAACCATCTATTAACAATTAGGTTCCATTCTTGATGTGAACGGAATAGTAGGTGATTTGCCACAGATTTTGCTATGATTCACAATCTTTTAAATTATTACATGGCAGTATAACATACTATGGCAGTAACAAAAATTATTTTATACAGTACACGCGAGCAATTTCTAATCATAAATAAAAGCTAAAAACCACATTAATCGAAATCTACGAGAAAGATAAAGACCAATGTCAAGGTGTGGCCGTCTCTAGCAGAAACGACGAGAGTCCATTTTTAACAGACCAGAAACAAAAATTGAGGTTGTGAAGGCTTGTACAAGTGGTTACAACTGCACCGATTGCAATTCAAATTAGAAGTTTTCCACCGAAAGATAAGCGTGAGCGTTTTCCATATAAAAAGCTTTCGATATAGATCCCCAAGATGCTAGTGCGTAACCTATGGTGTGCGATTATGAATTGCGTTCAACCAGACATTTTTATAACGATTTACTAGAATAACTAATACTAAGATACCCTTGTTCTTACAGTTAAACGGATAGCTGTCTGTCATAGTAAATTTTACAGTACATTTTTTTTTCTTAACCTATTTCGTCCCACTGCTGGGCAAAGATCTCCCCTATCTCTCTCCAAACATGCCACCGCTGTTGAAAGTAAAAAAAAAATATTCCGACAAAAACACTTTATCTACTGCTACTTACAATACGGAACACTTGTCAAGCCGGTCTTACTTAGATAATTATTTCCCTTAGAAAACAAAATACGGCAAGGTACCAAATGAGTATTGTGTTTAATTCAAAATGTACTCAAAGACGTACGGTAAACAAGGACTTAAACAGTATAGAATAAAATTTTCCTCAGGGGAGTAAGACTAGGTCCGAAGGAACCTTGAGCCTGATTTATTTATTACCTACGCAATTTATTCCCTAAGTTTGTTTGGGACTCCTCGCTTAATTTATATAATGATATAACTTAGCAATAAATATAATTATGAAGGGAGTAATTAGATGACTCATTTTTATTTAGCATCGCAATCTTAGATAATTTTATTATAATTTATTAGAAGCAGAACTGGACGTTATAAAACTCTTGACAATATAAGAATATAAATAAGTACTTACATTTGATGGACTCACATTATAGAGTCAGAGGCCTAGAGACGGTTTCTTAAACTGATACCAGGCTAGTAAAGTGTCAATTGAACTTCTAGCCCACATGATAATTTATAAATAAATTCATCAATTAATACTTGACGTCTTTGATACAAAGAACAAACATAAAATAAATACATGTACACAGGTATAGCAGAAACGACAAACTGAACAATTGCTCTTCAGTTGTCAAACCATTAGAACAAATTGCTAGAGGCACGAAAAAGAAAAATAAACACTAGGTGTGACGATAGATAAATAAAAAACATTTTGGAACTATGTAGGCTTTTATGATTAGAAAGGTAAGCCAAACCGAAAGCAAACGTTGGAACATTGTACGTGCCGAATTTCAACAGAACTTCTCTTGTGTTCGTATTTTCCGAACATGGAAATCCAATATTCGAATATGCGAATGTTTTTGCGGCACGCCCGTTAAGAATTTATTACGAAAACGATACAGACAGGTGGAAAAAACTATGGTTATATCACCGTAATGTGAACAATATTGAATGTTATGTCAAATCCTCATATTGATGTGGCATTTTCCTTAGTCGTGTACATAGTTGTAAAATATTTATATAATGTTACTGTCAACAATGGTGCGCAATGTCGAAAACACTTGTCTATTGGAAGTTGCGTTCCGTTTTTAGGGTTCCGTAGTAAACAGGGACCCTTATAGTTTCTTCATGTCCGTCTGTCTGTCCTTAATTTTTCTTAGAGACTATTAAACCTAGTGAGCTAGTTTGCTATGCCTACGCATATTACACTTGTGGAGCGAACTGTGAAATAAAATTATGAAAAATATTTTTGTTTACGGTACCTCCCCTACATGTAAAGTGCGGGTTGTAATTTGTTTTTTTCTACTTTCCATTTGTGTGGGGTATCATTTATTAGATCTTGAAAAAACATTATGAGTACTCACAAAGTGTTTTTCGTTTTACGGTTTCATATACGAGATATTTCGCTTTAAAGTTGGCCATTTTAACAGAGGTGAGTGTCCCCATCCGCTTATGTAAAAGCCGTTGCATTTAGACACCTGACAAAATTTATGACAGTAGTAAATATAATAAATTTCAAAGGAAAATTATCACTGCCGTAAAGCTTATTATAGTTTAAGAGCAATAATTCATTATTTAAAAAAGATGTAATTTTCTAATTCATTGAATTAAGCATCTTCATCAGCGTAAGCAGATAGTTTGACATATTTTGACATTCTGATGTCAAGATGGCGCTATTTCTGAAACGTGCTGTGATTTCATTTCAGATTGGTTTTAACCACAGTTTTAACATGAAAAGAAAATAGGTTTATATATATATAAACATATATATATATTATATTATATCAGACTATTTCAGGCTGCCTAAATAAAGGCTTCTGACACGGTCTAATGATTGTCATCTATCGACAACACCAAAGGACTTAACGTGTCTTCTGCAGGTCTAAAATGGCCACTTTGAGCAATTCATCAACGAATCATTTCGTGAATTGCGAAGCTTAATAATTCTGCAAATTTTGACATTGACGTTTCAACTCTTATTCAATTCATTTCGTGATTCATTTCGTGATTCATTTCGTGATTCATTTCTTGAATCACTTCTCATGTGATTATTGCTATAGTAATAAAATAAAAATGGATTTAATTTTTTTTAACATTTTTATTGATAATTAAATTAAACTATTTTAATACGGTTTTTATCGCGTTTATTACTTATTTATTTACACCTGACGTTTCAAACACTTTACAGCGTTCATGGTCGCAGGCAGACTAAGTTAACATTTGTCTTTGATGTCATAAGATTACAAACTACCGCCTGAAATTTTATTGATATTTATAATTCTACAGTAAATTAATGCTAGTAAATCAACATTATTGGTTAGAAAAACTTATTTAACTAAAACAATCGTAAAAGTACACACGCTATCTAAAAATAAATAGTATTTTTATGCCTGGCAATAAGGTAAAGAAATTCACAAACAATTCACAAAAGTAAGCCATTTTGCGACTTTCCGTCAAAGAGCAGAATTGCCATGAAATTATTCATTTAATGAACTGCCAAAATGTGGTTATTTTAAAATTTGCAATGATTCATAATGTGATCATATTGTAATTCGTGCAAAGTGGCCATTTTAGATCCACTGAGCACGGTCGAGATAGAATATGCCACTAATGGTGACCAATCCAATACGGGTCGAGTAGCGTCTTGCCGACGCGCTTAGTTTGACATGCGCATTAGCTACTCGTACTTTGAATACGCGCGCCGCGCTCGCGGTTCTCGAGCTTCTTGTTATATCTGCTTAAAGACAATATGTAAGTATGTCACAAGTTAAAATCATTATACATCAATAACTTGTAAACAAGACATAACATACATATTCTTTTATAATGTATAAATAAAATCATAATAAACAAAAATTCTATAAATAGGTAAATAATCAGGAATAAAGTATAGTTGTCAAAATACATAAAATAAAAATAACAGTGTAATTGTATAATTAAAAATGTGACAAACGCAAAACGTGCAATATAGTAATATTTAAAAAAACGTCTTAAAATTTAAACAATAATTAAAATGTGATAATGAAATAGTTTAAAAACAGTGTATCTAAAAACTTAAATAATATAAAAAAAATTGACTGGTATAATGAAATGAAATGATTTATTTTGCAATGAATGAGTAAATTACAGTTGTTATTTTAAAAATGTCCTGTCCATTCAGCCTTAGTTGACATGCAAAGAAGTAAAAAATTACAAACTTAAAAAAAATTGCTCAATTAATTATATCTACAATTTCATGATTGATTTTAATTTTATTAATAATAATAAACAATTATCTTATTATGTTGTTATAGGCGTACGGATATGACGACCCCATCGCCCACTGGGTTCCCTTTCCAGTGCAGTCAGTCTCAGCAGAGCAACTCGCGATGGCGAAACCGGAGCCGCACCTCTCGGCACGCTTAGCTGCTCATTATAATGTTGCCCCTCTGTTGCCAAACGCGGCAACTATTTGGGGGACCCATTCACTGAGTGGCGAGTCACCGCCTGCCACAAATAGTCAGTAATCATGTCTCAAACAATCAGTAATCATTCGGCAGGTGTCCGAATCTCTATCACAATAACCCAGTTTCATCTCCACCCAAACTTCATCACCATATTCCATATATCCTTTTCATACATTTGAAATAGTTCCTACTCCTGGCGAGACCTGTTCATGAACATGTCATCTATTGATATAACCGAGGACGAGATTTGGCAAGAGCACCACATGACATCAACTTCTCCAAAGGGTCTCTACGCGTTGGATCACTATCCCCGCGCAAGCCTCTCAAAGGACCAGGGCAACCCGTGAATCCCAAACAATTATTAATATAAGTTTTAAATATTGAAATTTTAAATGTTTAATAACAATAACAGAAATGTAGTAACCAATTAACAATGATATTAATAATGTAAGCAAATCTAAACAATGTAATAAAATATAGTAATTAGAATAGAGTTATTACCAATAAAAGTAAACAATAAATCTCAATGTATAAAAAATGTATGACGGAAACTCAAAAATAATAAGGCAGACTATATAAATGTAAAAACTATAAAACAATGTAACTAATGCCATAGCACATACACTACATCAACATTTCTAACCAGTGGTAAAAGACATAGGAATTACGACCATGAAAGACCACGCGTTGCATGTTGCGCTGGTAGTAGAGAAATGTCACACGAGAGATACTGAGAATGAGGACAAGGTTTTCAGTAGACATCTGCCATGATTTTCGACACTGCTATAATTCGACTTTACCTCTAAGAGTGGGATAATCGGCCTCCTACAAAACTGTAGACGCGGTTGAAAGGGGCGAAGGGGTTATTGATGGGCGGTGGATAAATTCTCAATGGTTGAAAACTCTGGTATTCAAACAAAATGGTTAAAACCTCGTTTTCAACCGTTTTCTATTGTTTGCTATAAACTACGGTAGAAAACTTTACATACATTTTTCAACATTTTCTAATTAATTTTAGAGTTGGATTCGTTTGTCAAGGATTCCGTACTAGCAAAATTAGGGTTCTATTTATAAAATGATATAGATTTTGAACACTTAATTTAAATTTCGTATGAAAAAGTTTTAAACCATAGATTTGGTACTCGTATAATACCGGTAGAAAACGGTTGTTTATTCGGTATTCTATACCGTGTTGAAAACCCATCACTAGCGTAGGTACGTAAAGCTTCTCAACATACAAGTCGTCTAACCACCTATTGTTCACATAAGAAAAAATAAACGGGCATTGATATGACCCTGTACTATTTCTAATCTATCGAAAACGACAGTCACAAATTACCATACATTCTGTCGTAAAAGCACTGTCGTCTGCGAAATTTGGTACGAGGAAGCTCAAAGGCGGGAATGTTTACCTTTGTGTACAACCTTTGGCACGAAGTATTTATTTATTTAAAGTTTTCGCGATTATTACAAATTAATGAGGTTTTTTCGTGTTTGTTACTAGGGTATCAATAGTATTGATATAATCAATTTAATCGATCTTTGACAATTAATCAAAATAATTAATTATAAATTGCAATACTAAGCAATTATATCGATGGTTGAAATGGGTCGATATAATCGATTATATCGATTTAATCGACATAATCGAAGTTAAATGAATACAAAGCAAATCTCATCGCCCAAAAAGTGTTATGTTGTTTCTAGGTTAAAAACAGTATTTAATTGTCATAATAATCATTATCCAACGATTGAATTTTCAAAACTTAATTAATTATTTACTGTTTTCATTTATTTTTCTGAACTTGGAGCCAACAGACCATGCATTATCTCACTGCATTCCTAGCTTCCAGTGATGATACCATACAACCCATGGGGCCTATATGGTTAATGTCTGAAGATATTACTATTTAATCCAGTTATCAACAAAACTGCAGATGTAGTTAGTTTACATACCAGAACAACCGCAGATACAAGAATACAGGAAGTGGGTGAAGGAGATATATGAAAGAAAGTGCTCAATAAAGACTAGCATTAAAGTTTGTCTAGTACAGTGAATAAAACAAAGAAGTATAGTAATTTTATTTTGTGAATTTAAAAAATAGACTGATGGCATTGCCAGCCACTGGTTGTGACTGGGTCGGAATGAAGTGTGTAGGAGACGTGGGTTCAGCGCAGGATAAACTAAAACACAAGAATATTCAAAGCGAATATTCGAATTTGCCGGTCAAATGTGATCACGCCGAATGGCGGCAAAACGACACTAAAATAAGCGCGGTGCTAACTAGCGGAGCAATATGTTCACAATGTTGGCGGAACCGGAAGATGCTTACTATTTTAGCAACTCTTAAATTATATAGTATCACATTAGTTACTTCTAATTCCTTTTTATATTTCTAATTTTAAGTTATTTACAGCTTATGTGAGATAGAATAATGCCAAAGGCAAGTAATCTATATTTCTCAACAAACTCTATTCACTAATTATTTCCCTTTCAGGGTTAGCCGGGTGAGCCTATTACTAACGCGTCGTCAACAAAGTGGATATTGTCTGCAAATTTTTGACTGTGTAAGGATCTATGCAAGGTCTCATGTTTTTTTCGGAGTTAATATGTTAGTCACTGGTGTTAAAACAAAAAAAAAACCTAAATCATATTTTTAAATGGTTTTATTTATTATTCCATTTAAATAACAATAATATTCCATTAAAACCAAAAAAAAAATAGGTGTTTGTATTATAACAACAATTAATAAGACAAGCAACTATTACTAATGCTAACTATATGATCTGTTGTTCGCTGTTGGAGAAGCAGTACAGCAACAAAGAATATTTATCAAACTGTATATTAAAGAGACTATTTGATCAAAAACGCATGCATGTTGAATCCGCTAGTGCACTTAAGGATCTATTAGACACAACTACCGATTGTCTAAGCGCTCTTAATAATATTTGCATCGATGTGTCCATCTGGGATGTAATTAATTGTCATCAAGTACACAAACGTTTTTTCTGCAAGCAATTTGCCAAACAATTAATTGAGTTCAGACGTGATTTTGTTGCAAAAAACAACATTTGTTTCAATTGCCTGGGAAGTAACGACAGCAAATCTAAATGCAGAAAACCAACAAGCTTCAAAATATGCAGCAAGCATCACCATTCGTTGTTACACAATCGTCAGAACCAGGTCAGTACAGAACCCGGGTTTTATTTATATCCCAGTAGGGTTCCCAACCAGATCAACTAGTACCAATTTACCACCTCCAGCAGTGGTGCTGGACAATTATGTATCGATTACATATCGATTATGTATCGACAGTATCGATATAATCTTTAGTATCGATTTTTGACAATTAATCGATGAATTATTAATTAAAATACCAAGCGCATTTAAGGATACTATACAGATATACTCGGCGGAGGGAGTGTACAGCGGTCATTACACAAATCATCGTTATTCAACTCATACAGAAAATTAATTGTACTTAGAGAAGTTTTATGTTATCAAAAATTAAGTACATCTACTACCAAACTACTATGCAAAGGTTGCGGACATCTGTCCAGACAGAGTGGGTTTGACGTCACAAAAAATATGTGGCGAAAGTGTCGTAACTCAATCTTTTACGATTTTGAAGACGTTGTATGTTATCGTGTATTATTATATATGTCATGGCAATAACCAATGGAATTAGATAAAAGAAGGCATTTTATATCCTATATATAATATATATATTAACAAACTACGAAAACATATGAATAGTTGAAAACTCCTGAAGATTCCATAGTTGAAATATAAGAAGTTATAACTCGAATTTCATATAGATCGATTACCGGTACCACGATTTCGCAAGGGTTACAGTTTGCGATACCAATGTATGGAAACGATTCATTATCGCAAAAGAAAAGATGGTTTTTTGGTAGATAACACTGACCGATTATTTTTTGTTAAGTGAACAATACTATAGTAGTTTCTTGTCCTACGTGATGTCCTTTCTCATTATTTATTTATTTAGTGTTAAATAAATCTTTGCACTCAGTAAAAAACAAATTAAATATGTTACATAAAATGCAAATATTTATTTTATGTTCAACTAGCATTTGCCCGTGGCTTTGCACATATACTTTAATTTCACGGGAACAATACTTTCTCTGGGATGATAAGTATCCTAATGACCATCAGTACTCCTAACTATGCCAAATTTCAAGAAGATGAAGGTTCAGTAGAGGAAGTGTGAAGAAGTAGCAAACAAAATACGCATTGTGGGATTCGAAAGGACCAAATTCGATACGTTCCGTCAGACCTTCCGAAGCAGTATTTAAGTTTTAGAATCACAAGTAAAATGTAATTAATTAGGTGTGTAAAAAACCTTTAAAAAAAATGTATGTGGAATATGATCTTCCAAGCCACGGGAAGCCTGAAGTTTTGGGGATTGAACCCACCAAAAATTACAAAATTACTAGAGTTATAGAAATTATTTATAAATAATTATTGATATAAATCTATATCATATATGATAATCATCATAGCCGATTATTTGATAAATATACAGATAAAACACTATTCAAATGATATATGAATAGATAGCAAGATACATATATGTGATTGATCGCTTATGGTGTGATTGATAAAAGCAATAATAAATTAAACGGGTGCTTTGATATTATTTAGATAAGTAGTATTTTGATCAACCTCTCAATATTTTAATTAATATAAAAAGTATGTTTGGCTCCTTTTTTTATTTAATTAAATAATAGGCATATAAGTTATTTGTAATTAGTAATGATATCAATCAATCAATCAAATCAGTACATAAAGGTTAGAGTAGCAAAAGTTCAAATATTTACATAGATAGTTTTTTTACCTAGAAATCAAAAGCAGCTTGAAAAATAAAGCTAAAAACTCATTAGACATATTTACATTGACAACACCTACAAGTGATAAATGACCGTAGGTACCTAACCTAGACTTTGTTACAAATGCAGGTTATGTACGGTCAATTGCAACAAGATAATTAATAAAGCCATCGTAATAAGATACATGTAAGTAAACAAACATTAATGACACTATCAAAAAATTGGATAAGTAAATATTTTTGTTAAAACATTGTTGTTAGTAAATATACTTCAGTTCTTAATTAAAATCATAATTGTTTAATTTTTATAATATCTACCAATGTATTGTTGCTTTTTGTATAGCTACATTATAACAAAATAAAATTAGTAACGTCTACTTTTCACCATCCAATATTTGAGAGCTGTGTACTTGTATGTAGAGCATCTTACAAGTTCGTTTGAACTATTTCTGCTAGCATTTTACCATTCCGATACGGTACACACATTTTAAGTCTTCTTCCTCCCTCTAGCTCTATTTTTACCGTAACTATAACTGATGAAAAGTGACTATTACTATTTTGGATATTTGATCTCTACTAATTTGAAATGTTGCATACAGAAACATTTGATGACAACATAATCTGACAAAAGAGCGATCTTACGAAATGTGTCTGTTACCGATATCTAGTTAAATAAAGTAAACACACATTTACAAAAAAAAAAAAAAATTATATATATATATATATATGTATATAAATATATTTTATTATTTATCTATTTAAAATTATTATACTATTTAAATTCTAAATAAATTGTAATTATAAAAAGTTTCATACCAATATTGCGCATTATCGAGTTTTTTCAAGATTCAGTTTACGATAACATATCGGATTCTCTCATAGTGCTGCCGATCAAACGCAGAAAGAACGTAGTAAAACAAATAAAAGCATTGAATTTCATTACCAGTTGCGGCATTCAGCGACATCTCATACAATATAGAGTCTTAACTTCGGTTCATTAGATTACTATTCGCATAAACCGAAAGTCCAAAAAGTAACTTGTGAAAATTTCGCAGCTTCGATGTTCGGTCGAATCCACCACTTTAGGGCTCGATTCGCGCGTGACCAAAATTTAGGCGTGATCTAAAAATATCATGTTATCGTGCCCACTGCCAAAACAACCCCATAAATATTACCCGCTAGCTGTTTGCACTAGTTACGACTGTTTTACAGTTCCGCCTTCCTACCCTGATGGAATCATACTGTTTTCTCCCTAACGTTTGATCTTTTTACCAACTCTCCGACTTTTTCCTAACTCGATGTTGTTCAATATCGCTAATGGTTTGACGTCAAACTTTTTATTGATACTTTTAATATCTAAGAGTTGAACTTCGTACTGTGATAATGATTACTCTTGAAATTTGTATGTGAACTACTTAAACTGAATCTTAACGTCAAAGAAACTCGTAAATGCGCAATATTGGTATGAGACTTTTTATAATTACAATTTATTTAGAATTTAAATAGTATAATAATTTTAAATCGATATATAATATTTAAATATGTTTTGTAAATGTGTATGTTTACTTTATTTAACTAGTTATGTATAATTATATAATATACTAGCTGATTTCTAATGTACCGCCTCCCATTTTGTTTCTATTTTTCCCTGTCCACATTAAGGAAGAAAGAAATTACAATAGCGATAAGTACGCCTTTGTACACATTGTTTAAATTAGTATCAAGATGTATAATTTTTGTTAATGGTACAATAAAGAGTTTATCTCTATCTATATTCAACAAAAATTAAAATATGTCTCTTTGTCGATCAGTGTTTTCACAATGAATAATACACAAACTTAGCCATATTAAATTACCTGTAGCATGCAAAATTGTTTACGCAACAACAAAATAATAATACTCTCATACCTCCCATATAGTAAGTCAGAAATTCACTAGTCATATAATAAAATAAAATGGAATGGTCATTTAACTTAATTTGCAGAAATTAATTGATGATGAACCTCCAAAAATCGACCTACCAAACTATTTAACTAAGAATTAAGTAAATGGCAGTCACACTCTTTAGACTTAAATTGAGAAAACTTTCCAAATTGAACTCGGTGATGAGATCATTTACACTAATTTCATCTTTCCGCAGGGTGCCTTCAAATAAGATTAAATCTAGGAAGAACATGACTTGAAATGTTACAAGTTTTGAGCATGTTCAGTTAGAATGCAATGAAACATAATGTAGCTAAATAAGGTTGAATATTTGTGTTTGTGATGTTTATTTTTCTCTCAATTGTTGGCTGGTAGAGAATGCCCTAACAATTAAGGCCAATAGTTTTATGTATTTTTAATTGAGTAATAGTTTTAATAAATAAATATATCTTTTGTACCTAATTATAATTGATTGAAATTCAAAAACAATATTCACGTGGGTACATGTATATTTTCTTTCCATAGATTGAGTATGTTTGCCTAATGACCGATTCCACATACTACCAAGCTTTTATAGGTGGAGGGCCACCTAAGCACTTGTCCACCATAAAATACAGCTGGAATGTATACTTGGTACACCAATTTGTGTGAAGAATGAAAAAGAACATCATCTATATCGATCGAGACATTTTCTTTACTTAACACAATGTTGCAGGTGTCTTTAGACGCAAAGGACACTATAGAGATAGACGCAGCATAGTGAAAATATATAATATATCTATTTACCTCTTAATTTAATATGAATGTGCTGAATTACGTTAAAACTAAACATTTTTGAGCCGTCATAGAACCTGTACTTTGTTATTAACTAACTATAGAGGACTAACTCTACCGCCACTAGGTTGAAATACGTTCCTAAAATTGTGATATAAACTGAGTAAGTAGTAGGTACATTTATTGTTTATCTATATCATAGACAGCATTATCGATTGTCGCTTCTAGATATTTATAGTACTAATTACTCCAATCAGTGGCACTATCTCAGTTGGGCAAGAAAACTAATTTCACTTAAACATATCGACTTACAAGTCACAAGTAGAAGGACTCAACGAATGCATCCTCTGTCATATTGTTGTAGAGTCTAAGTCGCTAAGTCATAAAATATTAAATTTAGACCAAACCGGGATTTCAGATTATATTACTACTAAAAAATATCAGGAAAAAATTACCATTACAGAAAAGAATACGATCTTTTTGACTGCATGATTATACAACTAACGCTAGCTTTGATTGCAGATAGATTTGAATAGTTATCGCCACAAAATAAGTACTATATTCTCTGTCCAAAATTGGGTTGGTTTACGGTTAGGCTAGCTTGCTTTACGACTAGGAGGACCGTAAAACTTTTATGTCCGCCGTGACATCAGCGCCCCTCGGCGGACCATGTTTGTACGGTCTTCACGCGGATGACATAATAATGTTCTTGGTGTGCTTCATATTTAGATTCAAGGGAACAACTTTATCTTTATTTCCCTTGGTGGTAAGCATACGCGCCATAATCTTAGCGTTTTCATAATTGCATCTAAAGCCGAGTATTACCAGTGGCATCCACCATCAATCAGTGTCGAATGTAGAGACGAATAAAATGCATCCAAGTTTCCTAAATATTCAATTTCAATAAGACGTTTTGGCAGTAATTGTTGTTCTGTGTATTACTTATTTTTTAGTTTGTTATTTATTTTCTGCCTTGTTTCTTGCATAGGCCTCCCCCAAAATTTTCCATGATTTTCTTTCTTGTGATTTTCTCCGCCATGTTGAACCTGCACTTTCCCTCAGATCGTCATCCTGCTTGGCGATCTACCTCCCTTTTTTATAGGATACCATTTTATCAGTTTCTTGCTCCATTTTTCAGTTTTTCTCACATAACTCACCTACCATTCACTTACCTTCCACTGTTCGATGGTGTTAACGGGGTTGCATTAACGAAACACTATTATCTATATAATTTTTTTTACAAAAGTGTTTAGGATTAATACAGAGCGGAACAAATATAAAGGTAGTCTAGGTTTGTTATCTTTTTGAGATATATTTAATTTTATAGAACAAAGACATTTTGACGTAGGTCTCTTACTGCTACTGACGTAGGGTATGGAGATGGCATGTGACGTCACACTACAACCGGATATCATGACTAAATCGACCGTAGATGGTTAATTTTTACCGAATTATTTTCTTTAAACTCCTTAGATTATAAGTTAAATGTGAGATTCGCGTCTTGTTAGTAGAATACGACTACATTTATTTATATTAACTTGATGACATAATTAATATGTGCAAAATAACGTTGTTATTATGTTGGTCGAGTCAAGGGCATTAGATGGCCGCCTAGTGCAATGCCAATGTCAACATGGTTTGGTGTTCATCATCTCTACTATACGAATTTTTATAAACCTTGCAAATCTACAAATTGAGCGACTTTTAAGTCGTATTAAAAAAAAAATCTGTTTTTCGTCTTAAAAAAACCATTCGTATATCAGGTTCAACTTGAAGACTCAAGTTATTGTTGTTGTTGCGTCTGTCACGCACTTTATCTATCTTGTGCTTTGCTTGTAAGACCTTTTCTGTGACGGATCTATCAATAAACTTTATTCTATTCTATTCAGTATCCAGAAGCCTCAGTTGAACAGTGGTCGGTTCTTAGGCTGTGCATATGGTGGGCCGATGGACAATTTCTAAATATGTTTGCCAAAGAAGTATGGGTATCAGATAAAAGCGTAAGCGTAAGATAAGACCGGCAGACCAAACGGAACCCTAAAATCGTTTTTATCACAGAAGTCAATTTATGAGATTTATAATTATGTAATTAAAAACTCATATATACGGTTTATATAAGTTAAATTTTTAGATATCCAAGTATGATACATACTGCTAACTTCCACTAATTTATTAATTTAGTATTTCAGAAAGTTTTCAATTTTTCAAAGATTCGTGTTAATTTGGTGATAATAGATATATTATAATATAGGTGGATTGCCCATAACTAAAATTTTATTTACTCATTAAATTCAATCAAAGGAGATCATAATCTTAGAGAATCACAAAAATTTAGGCGTTGTTCTAAATATGAAACATTCTCGAACATTCTCGTTTCAAAGTCAGCAATCTGAGGTCATCAATTAGATACGTGAAACTTTATTTTACAAACTGATATTAGAGATGTAACAAATTACAAAGTCATTTAAAATTACCCAATAAATTTAATAGCAATTCTAATTACTGTTTTATTTTTATTTTTCAGTAAATGAGAAAAGAACTTTATTACAATTATTTACAAGAAAAGAAGACCTTTGGTCACCTATTATATACAATTTGCCATACTTTATTATATTTTGATGTCATTGTCAGTAATTATCTCACAATGTATGTGAAGGTTGTAGTTTATTGTACTTACATATCACCTGGACTCGTATAGAATAAATATAACACCTTATATTATGAGGGCAGATAATGTGGATCAGTTTTCATAAAAGAAATTTAAATCCTTGCCCACGAATTGGCAATGAACTAGAGACACCCTCAACGGTAAAAGGGCTACGGCATTGTGCGATAGTCTATACATGTTTGTTTAGAACCTGAGTTCCCTGTTTATAGATACTGGTTTTTAATGAAAGATTATTGTTGTTTTTTATGTAACGGAATAATTTATCCCATGTAAGTATTTTTCGTGGAAAGCCTCGTTCTGGAGAGAACAATAGGTCCAATCCCTAAAGTGTTAAAAAGTGACACTGTTTTATGTTTCTCATTTCATACACAAAATATATTGTAAACAATATTATCAATCAGTAAATATAAACAGGGAAATAGTGTTAGGGAAATGAATGGAAATCGTTTTTGTTTTTTTGGAAAAATTAATCTTATGTTTATCTATGTGAAACGGGCGGGTCCCCAATCTCGCAACTGATTTAAGGAACGATAAACACGATAAAAAGCGTTATCGTGCGATGCAAATAGTTATTACTGATTTGGAATTACGTCGACATGAGGGTCAGTCGATAGATAACAGACACATTGAAAATCCAAGCTAGTCATGTCAATTTCTTTATGAATTCCGTACTTAGGAACTTATGACTGCAAAGTGTTGTTGATACAATACCAGGAAAAATATTAAAATATGTGTTGATCTGTACCTGACTGACTACGTTGACTTTTACGTGATGTTTTTTCTTACAGAGAGGTTTGCAAAGACATTCGACAATGATTACCAGGGTGTAAGAATTTCAAGGCTACCTGATGGCTATTATTACATTGTTTTTGTTGACTTCAAATAAAGTGAAAGCAAAAAATTTGTAGTTAATAACTTCTCGAATGTACTATCCCGATTTTATTTTGCTTACAAACTACATTCATTGACAGAGGTAATTTAATTAATTTATTAAGAGTTATTTGTATTTTAATAACTTCCTTAGCGGTTGTAGCGTCCAAACTGCCTTGATTTAGCAGCTTTGACTTTGGCGATATCCTTATATATAAGTGATGCCATATTTAATTATCAAACGGAAGGAAATCGAGGCGTAGTATTGCAAATCTTCTAATAAACTGAACCCTTCTCTGATAAGGGCAGTTGTATAACGTTATTGTGTCAGAGTAAACGCTACCATTTGGTGAATGTGCACGTCGCAATATTAAACAAAACATAAACATGTGGGACACGGTGTTGATGTTTGGTTTCCTTTGCATATTGTCTTATTTTTTCTGGAAAATCACGCAGAACGAACCCAACAAGATCAAGTTCAACTTTAAGTTCTTCGTCTTCTACTTCATCACATCAGTTTATTCATTTTTCGTGTGGCCTTTGTTTTTGTTTAGGCCGAAAAATCCAGAGAACATTTTGTAAGTATTTTACAATTTTTAGTATTATTATTTTTGTTTTGTCTTATTTATGGTAGATATATTTCGCAGTAATCTTATCTCTCATCTCCTCACCAAGCTACCAATATACCACAAAGAACTAACGAAGACGAATACCTACAGTGATGCAATAAAGTGATTCTAAAAAACCTGTTTTAAATAAGAGTTTTGGGATTACGAAAATATGCATGTTTAAATAAAAATCTACTTGAACTTATTACCGATATGGGAAGCTATTACGAATTCACAAAATATACAACTTGTTAGTTACATTGAGAAAGATATGTAACTAACAAGTATATAATGTTTGTTCGGTTACGATGCTCTTTCGTCAGTTATAAATAAAAAGAAATATTAGCAAAAATTAAAAAGCTAAATCAGGTGGATTGAAACAGCTTTATTTGACATGTGTATTTCGGATATTACTTACTTAGGTACCATATCTTGTCTTATATCTGTGTCCAAAGACATATGACCTGTGCGCGAGATGCCGTGTCGTCAACGTTGTCTCATCAGCGCTGTGAATTTCATCTGATGGCAATATGCTGAGTTGGGACCTTTTTGGAAACATGCATCCTTTTTTTAAGGCTTATTTCTTTTATGTTTCGTTTTTTGTGTGATTCTAAAATAAATTATTTTCTTTCTTTCTTTCTTCCATATATTTTAAAACTTGACCGACACTTCAGTGAACGTCTTTATAATTTCCATACCGCGGCTTATCTATAGTTTACAAAATAATATTCTAAATCAAAATACCCTAAGTATAGGTATTTGTTATATTGGCAGAAGTATTTTTTAAATTAGTTCCGGTAAATAAATGATAGAGCTCTTTAAAATCGCTTTTACTTACTGTATAAGATATCAACTTTTTGTCATGTATGTACGTGTCAGGGAAAAAAGCAGTAGGGAATTTACTTTCTTGGTATTATATTATTAAAGCTGCCCGAACGCATATAGCTATGGCAGCTGGGACCAACGGCTTCACGTGACTTTCAAAGCATGAAGGAGCTTATTACTCGCTTGTGTATATGATAACCATTCCAAGAGACATAATAGACTGAATACTAAGGACATGTCAATATAATTTATTAGGTAGAATAATCTAAACATTTTTAGGTTCTTTTTCATATAAAATCATAAGTATGACCTATACCGATTTAACTTTTTAAATAAGTATACCTAAAAACAATTCAGTAATAGAGGACAATTAAACAAAACAAAATAAAAATATTTGGCCTCTCATAGAGCAATCATCTGATCTAATTTTAGAGAAGTCTAGTTTTATACCTATACTGTACATTTTCTATTGTAACATATGGGGAAAGTTTCTTATTTTATATAACTCTTGGATAAAATGTATAGTTGACTGGTATATCTTTGTTAAAATGTAGATATATATGATCATATTGCATTAAGTCCATCATTTGTATATTTTATTTTAAGTTGTTCTATATAGACCAAAAAAATACAAAATTTCACTGTGTGTGTGTGTTTAGATAAGTTTTATAAGGGAAATATTGCTTTTAGTGCAAAAACATATATTGTTTTGTAACAAGGAAACGTTATATTAAAATAAAATCAGATGGTCTTACTTTAATCTTCGCCTTTGATATGTGGCCTAATTCCGGTACTGATAAATTAATACATTCATGGCCATTACACTCTGTTATTATCAATTTTTGACGCAAATAATGTGTACCTTAACCTGTGGACCGATTGTTTGCTTTGTCATGTATTATATAGGTTATCATCTTATTTATCCAAATGCAATTTGTCTGAGCTTTAACATTAAATAAAAAATAAATGGACAATCTAAGCTTGTAATAGTATTTATTACAATACTTAACTAAATAACCTAAAGTAATTGTTTCATCCGACAATATATTTCTACAAAACGTCAATAAAAAATTGTATTTAACCGACCCATTGACGCATTTTCATAATCTCAAATACAAAAACTTTATTGTTTCACAAATAAATTTTAATGTACTATGATTGACGGGTGATCTGGGGTGGGAAATGCATAATTAAAAAGAACTGTTCTGAACTGGTGGCCTCATTTGTACATTTATGCAATTAAATTAAAATTAAAATGCAGACAAGAATGATTAGAATAAATAACCTGGCAGCTTAAAACCGGAGCTGGTCTTCTGTTGGAACTTGTCTTTTGAATGACTAATCACAGAAAAGACATAACTCCAAACTAACAAAATCATCTAACACAGGTCCTAAAAAAGTTCGTCCAAAAAAGAAATGTTATCTATCTAAGTACTTGTATTCTTTATGTCTACGTATGTATCTGGGACCACGTTTACTTACCTATATGATTCTTTTATTGAACATAGATTTTAACCTTTTTACAGAATAGGCGTTTGGATACCGAAGCAAGTGACAAAACTATACGATCTAACATGGAACCTCCGGAATGGGGAAATACTGTCAGAAGACCGTGGAGCTGTTATAGTGTCCAATCATCAATCATCCCTTGATATCTTAGGTAACTGTTCATAAGTCTTACTATACCTACACCTATTTCTTTATATGTATTAAGCCAACTCTTATGTATGGTAGAGAAAGTTTGGTTTGGCAGAAAAATAATGAAAGCAGAGTGAATGCAGTTGAAATAAGAGCTTCACGGAGTATGTGTGGTGTACGTCTGAGCGATAAAATTAGAAATAGTGAGATAAGGAAAAGGTGTGGTCTGAATGAGGATGTAGTGACAAAGATAGAAAAAGGCATGTTAAGATGGTTTGGGCATGTAGAAAGGATATCTATACCCAAACCATCTTAAGGGAGGGAGGAAGGGAGACTTACGAAAGGTATTTACAAATCAAAGGTGTCAGGAAAAGTCGGTAAGGGCCGGCCTCGAAGAACATACTGAGACCAAATCGCAGACATATTAAAAAAGGGAGATGTCAGGAGTACCCGTAATCGACGAGCGTGTATGAAGTCAGTGATGAGCGTAGAAGAAGCGAGGGAAGTCTGTAAGGATCGTAGCAAATGGAAATCCGTGGTCTCTGTCTACCCCTACGGGAAAAAGGCGTGATCGTATGTATGTGTATTACGCCTATCAACAAAAACGCAGTCTGCGTAAATCATTTAAAATCTTAAAGAAAGGAACGTGCCGTTTCGATGCTTTTGTTTAAAACAAAACAAACCTGATCATATCGATGCAGGAAATACAATCTTAAAAAGTTTTGTTCCAAAATAAAATAGTACAAGGAGGATTTAAGGGAGAGGTAGACCATGGCTACGTAGGAGCGATGACTTGAAAAGAATTGGCAGTCAATGGGTTGTTTCAAAACAAAAGGAGTGGAACAAAATGGGGAAAATCATTACACAGCAGTGGGAAAGCACAGATTGATAATAAATAATATATAATTTTCAAAATCACTTTAATCCAGAAGCTTGCTGCCTAGCGCGGCAGACTCCGTAGTCTGTTAATTGTACCTAAATACCGTTATTTAGGTACAATCAAGTTATGTTGTACCCTTATGAGAAAAAAATACGATAATTCAGAAAATAAATAATTGAAATCGTAATTACTTGTATGTTATTACAGGTTTGTTCAATTTGTGGAACACTGCTAATAAAATGACTGCTATTGCGAAGAAAGAGCTGTTCTACGTGTGGCCATTCGGACTTGCGGCGTATTTAGCTGGCGTCGTTTTTATAGACAGGTCTAATCCCAAAAGTGCATACAATACACTTCAAGTTACTTCTGAAGTTATGGTAAAAAATAAGGTAAATCGTTTGTTTATTCTTTTTTTTTTGACTTTTTTTGATTGAATGACTGGAACCTCTTTCTCCATCAATCAGTATTATAAGAAAAATAAGTGAAAACCACGTGAAAACCAAAATAAAATTTCTATCTCCCATACAAACTCCCTTTAACTGATTTCTTGATAGGTATGTATATTGTTAAGTATCTTTATTTTTTTAATTTTACGTTCTGTCTGTCTGTATTAATTTTATAATTTCCCAGATGTGGACAATAAACAAATATTCAATTGTATTGTACTGTCTGAACATACTGTAAAATTTTACCGGTATTTCCAAAGTCATCCCGTGTTACAGATACAGTCAACTATGTTATTGTCTCTTGAATTTTATTTTTCTTTAAAACCAAATCAGTTTTTTTGAGCAGCAACTACAGCTACATCATAACATCATCCCTAATTTACTTATTTACGCAAAGATCAATACCAGGAGTGTTATTTTTTTAAAGTGTGAGTTTTAATAATAATTTTTGTTCGATATCGAACGAGTCACACATTTCAAAAATAGGGCTACTGCACGCACGGCTTTACGCTGACCTTTGCTACATTTATACATATTTTTACTTGTTTAATTATATTTGTTTCAGACCAAAATCTGGCTCTTCCCTGAAGGAACTAGAAATAAAGATTATACAAAATTCTTACCGTTTAAAAAGGGGGCATTTATAATGGCTGTTAACGCTCAAGTTCCTATACTTCCTGTTGTTTTCTCTCCGTACTACTTCATCAATCGCAAAAAATACATATTTAACAAAGGTATGTAATTAATCTGTATCTAATTACTAGAAGCCCGTCCCGACTTCGTCCAGGTCTATAGCCTTCCTCGATAAATAGGCTACCCAACACTGAAAGAATTTTTCAAAACGGACCAATAGTCTTGAGATTAGCGCGTTCAAACAAACTCTAAACTTTATAATATTATCTTATTAATATATTTAAAGTAAATAATGCGTTCTATAGCTCATCTGTGTTTATAAATAAGTTCATAGAGCTAGTCTAAAAAAATGTTAAATTAAAAATAGGTATATAAAACGCCCAAGCCTTTAGATTCTAAAAACAAAAATGACAACCGTTTAAATAAGTTACTACCTTTTTAGTTAGTATTTCGTACCCAAAGGGTAAAACGGAACCCTATTACTAAAACTTCGCTGTCCGTCTGTCTCTAGGCTGTATCTCATGAAATTTTCACAGATGATGTATTTCTGTTGCCGCTGCTACGAGTATACCAACAAATACTAAAAGCCAGAATAACTATAGGGGGCTCCCATACAAAACGAGATTTTTTGTCGGTGTTTATAGATAACTAGCTGTTTCCCGCATGCCTATGTTTGACCCCGGGTCTTCAACTATATTCATACAAAATTTCATCAAAATCCGTTCAGCGGTTCGGTCGTGAAAGCGTAACAGACAGACAAATAGACAGAAAGACAGTCAGACTTTCGCATTTATTATATTAAGTATGTTATTGTTGTGGACTCGTTCTTAGCCATTTATTTTAATCTGTAGTTACAAAAAAAATTGTATCTACGTCTTAGATTTAGGATATGGAGGGGGGGGGGGGGTTAAAAGTTATACACTGGCGACAGTCTGTCAACATTTTACTAAATACCTTTAGACACAATTATGTATTTTATCGGAATCATTACATTTTTTTCGATAATCCATAATTACGATACTGCCTGCTAATGATAAGATAGTTCTGTAATTTGTTTAATATTTTTATTGCCAAGGACAACTGGTAAGATCAACGACCTTCTTTATCCGAGCTTGTTCCTTAGTTTGCGCTTCATAGTCCAGAGCCTGAAACCAGTGACGTGCACAGATATTTTTAAAGGGTAGACAAAACTTGCCACGCGTTTTTTATTAAAAATTTTGTGTGAAAAATATATTTAAATTAATCTTAATAGACAAAGTCAAAATCTCTTTATGAAAAGCCTGCTACTGGCCTCTACCATGATATTTTGGACGACTTCTATCTAAACTACTGTAGAACAGTGTACAGCTGACGATTGGATCTAAGTGTGCAGTGTTTACGAAAAACATTGTTAAAAAGAATTGCAAATTTAGGTCTATATGAAGTGCTCATCATCATTTCGTGTAGGTTACATTATGTACGCCCTGGTGTCAGAGATATTAGGAATCGCCTCTCGGCCTCTGACGTGTTTCCTTTATCGCCTACCAAATGGCAGCCGGGACCAACGGCTTAACGTGCCTTCCAAAGCACGGAATCATCTTTATTATCAGACAATCAGGTGATTCAAGCCTGCAAAGTCTTAACCAAACTGGAAACAACTAAACAAAGTATGCTTCTGGTGGAAATCGAACCCACCACCCCCAGGTTGAAGGCAAACGCCATAAGGAAGAAGAATAAGGAAGTGCTGAAAGGTGGTTTCGAAAACTGGCACCAAGGTGTGCTCACGGACTTTTCAACTCACACGATATGAATTAATGACATTTTCTCTATAAATTTCAGGTCAGGTCACAATCCAATGCTTGGAGCCTATACCAACGAAAGGCCTTACATTGGATGATGTGCCAAAACTCATTGACACAGTATATGAGAAAATGGCAGCCACATACAAAGAACTTGCAAAAGAGGTCCTCAGTTCGTTGCCCTCGGATTACCCATATACGACTATAGGCTAATTTAGCATAGTAATTTTAGTTGGTAGAGATATATTTACGTACAATTAAGGTGTCATTTTCCATGATTTGTATCATAGTACAAATGTACTTGCATACAAAACTTCTGTATTTAGGTTCCAATATATTTCATCAGTTCATTAATAAGTATGATATGCCAAAGATAGGTTTAACTTTTCCATGAACAAGAATATTTAATTTAAAACATTTAAACCGACTTCAAAATAGTAATTTATATATATTTATATTTTGTATGCCATGTATATTTTATTATTATGATGAATATAAAGTCAAAGTCGGTTTCTTATACATACATATCTTACTTAGTTACTGATACATACATATCTCCTAGATTTTGTGATAGGTATAGGAAAACACATAGGAATTTTGGCACACTTAGAATTGACGAGATTATTAAATATTCTCTTTATACCTACTTAAAAAGCCGTGCAATAACCTCATTAAATATTAACATCCTTTTTTAAGTCGGTTAAAAAATATAGTCATGTAGTATATTTATCTCATTGGTTACGTAATTTTATTTTGTACATAAATCGAAAAACTTTAATAGTACATGTGATTTCAGTTCATAATGAGTACAAAGTAATGTCTATAGTGACGTAAACACAACAATTTTGAATTATGAATAATTCATATTTCACAGCTAAAATATGTGTTCCTTACTCAATGTTATGATAATAATTGAGTTCCTTACAAAATGTTTAAGTACAAACCCAAATTTTTACATTGTGTTCAGTAGAAAGATAGATAATAACTTTATTTGTAACTAGCTATTTCCTGCAGCTTCGCCTGCTTCAAAAAGTAGCCTATATTTGAACCCGGGTCTTCAACTATATTCATACCAAATTTCAGCAAAATCCGTTCAGCGGTTTGGCCGTGAAAGCGTAACAGACAGACAGACAGACAGACTTTCACATTTATAATATTAGTATGGATTGAGACACACAACACAACAACTTTGATTTAAACCACTTTCCATAAAATATTTAGAGAAAAATGTTAATTTACTTGTGACGTATACAAATCCAGTTATCAGTTGGGAGAGTATGAAAAGTCAATTTTTTCCCCCCTGTTTTCACTTATTTTTTGTACTGCTGTTTCACATACTACACAAATTGTAAAAACATGGCTTTAGTTTAATTAAAAAGTTAAACTGTATATGACTTTGATGAGCACTAGAAGTGACATATTATGAGTAACACTAAAATGACGAAAATGTTAAAAATTAACTTCTTTATTATATGGACTTACCAAACTTGGGATATGAAATATTAATAAGTATGAATTGATATTGACGTTATCAAACGTCCCTTAGTTCTATTACAACACTCTCCCCGACGGTAGTTACTGTCAAGTCGGTCAAGTTTGACCACTTAATAATATTTAACATTTGAACTGCTACTGTTGTCCCGTTTCTGTCAACAAAACACTTTATTACTATGTCATACAACATTTAAATTTTTATCCTAAGTATAGAAGAAAAAGAAAATGACTCGAACTAGCTTTGGTAGCATAATAAAAAGAGAGAGATTAACAAAGAGCTAATTTATATAGTATAATTATAATTAGTACATATTTAAGTTAATTTGCATTTAACTATCTCTAAATACGTATATTTACTTTTATATAACCATAGCAGTGCCACAGAAACCATGGTAGAAGTCCGTTAAGGAGAAGACACACACAAGACCGCGATAACTGGCGTGCATTAGATAAGTAATATAATTTTATCTAATCTCATACTATAATGTAAAAATTTAAAAATCTAAAACAGAACTTAAATGTCAGTCATTATACGCATGCACGGAAATAAAATTAAAAAATTAAATTATGATACAGCTTTTGTATGGACAACTGACTCATAACTTTTTGACGTGACAACGTCTAATAACTCGATACTACGAGCTGCATGCACGAAAAAGATGACGTCATTGTCCCGTTAAGCTCATTGTCACGTTCCGCAAGCGAGAGCGCGGCACCAACGAGAGAGAGGCATGATCATGTGTATTATACTACTGTAATGTTTGACGTTGTCACGTCAAACTACCGTCCGTAAACCGAATTTACAGACAACCAATTTTTCCCCCCAATAAAGTAGGTACAGCTTGACCTGAACCAAGGAGGTTGAAATGCAGTTTTTCTACATCGTAACCTCCTTGGTCCTTTATAATCTGTGGACGCGGCAACACGCCTGCGCGATCAGGATCAGCGATGGATTCCATTTACAAATTTGTTTCTGTTTAAAATATGTCTGAAAACGTAGCGATAGCGATAGCGATAGCGATACTGAAAAAAAATTACACCATTTTTATGTTTTATCTAATTTTATGAGATTAGATAAAGTTGTGTATGAAACTGCACATAATTAGGTCTTACAATACTCGTGTAATGCTATAAAAAACCTTTAATATGCAACAGTTTTATACACTACTATATACTATTAGAAACACACTTATTATCGCTCCTCGAAACATTTAAGAAAGAGATGAATAGCCCTTACTATTGGTAGATGTGACCAAACCACGGCTTGATTATTAAATAGTGAGGTGAATGAAATGAATGGTGAACCAAAACAATAATTTATTTTTAATTGCAACATCTATAGGCAGTTATCGTGGTAAAACACATTAAAGATAGATAAACATAAACACCCTCTTACTTAAACATACATATTTCAATTAAATTTATAGTGTTATGACTCGTTATATGGATTGTATAATCTGAAATAAATTATTATTTATTTGCCGCTTGTTTATATTATTTTGACTTGAAGAACAAACTAGATGATGTGATCACGACATAGTAATGTATATACATATACCTATTTAAGAACAAAATATGTCAGTTTTATTGTATTGATTTGTATAGATACTTTAAAAGAAATTTAAATTTCCATCTTCTGTTTGTTTTAAAAAGTTATCAGGTAGATATTTCCTATCATTGCGTGACAAGGTTCAGAGTATACAATTTGTAGTGCAATAAATTTAAATATGTAAAAAATAAGGCCTCTGGCAAACAGTTGCTTGTGTGCTGTGTTACCCGTGTATAGTAAGACCCTCGTACTATCCATTTTGAGATAAATACAAAAAGATCTCTTACAATAATATAATGTAAATATATTTTTTAAATATATTAGTATCGATGTCAAGGATATCACTAATTAATTATCTTTGTCAAAACCTATTTTTCAGTGAAACTTGTAGCAGTGTTAGGTACTTTACAAACAAAATGGTCAATGTTGTTACGTAACTATTTAATTTTCAGTTTTTGAATTTTTATTCTATAATTTATTACTCTTATTATGTTAATTTATTCGTTTAGCATAATTTCATAAAATTTGAGATAGATGTAGGAGATATTTGTCCAGTAGTGGGTTGAAAATCGATAAATAAAAAAAAAATATTTCCTCACAAAATGTGTTTGAACTTTGGACTAGGTCAAATTCTAAAGATTGACTTAATTAGAGATGAAGGTCGTATAAGCAAATATAGTTTTTTTTAATTGTCTAACTAATCGATTTGCATAAAGGAAGCCTTTAAGAGGTACAAAATCTACATAAACCAGTAGTAAAACATTAAATTAAACTATTTTAATACGGTTTTATCGCGTTTATTACTTATTTACTTACACCTGACGTTTCAAACACTTTGCAGCTCTTATGACATCAAAGACAAATGATAACTTAGTCTGCCTGCGACCATGAACGCTGTAAAGTGTTTGAAACGTCAGGTGTAAATAAATAAGTAATAAACGCGATAAAACCGTATTAAAATAGTTTAATTTAATGAATAACAATCGCGAAAACATAAGAAATCAGTAGTAAAACGTAAATGAGTCTTTTTTTAAAAATTAATGTCAAATTATGTGAAGTCTAGATTTAAGTATAATTCATTTTACTAACTCTAGAATAAACTAAAGAAGCCATGGCCTCTATGGCCACTATCGGCACATGATCGGGACTAAATGTCTTGTCAAACCAAAAATATTATAGACATATTCAGTCTAATAACTTATTTGTGTTTTTGTTATCTTTATTCACTTTATGGTTTGTATTAAAAGTATTAAGAACTAAGTATATTTAAAAATATATCAAACTAGTCAAGTCCCCGATGAATTTTATTAAAAACAAAATTAATTATATGGGTTTGTATTGAAAAAAATATATTGATGTATTTTACAAAAAGTATAAACGCAAGGTTATTTTTCTTGTAATTGCTTGTATTTAACAATGTATCCTTGTTGTGCAATAAAGAGTTTTTGTATTGTATTGTATTGTATTGTATTGTATAAAACATAACAATTAATAAAATATGACCAATGGATTTCGCGTTATTTTATTTCCAAATGATTTAAAATATTTGTAAGTTACATTACAATGACGAAATACCTACTTACTATTTCCCCTGTACGCTCTATTAAATATTCTATTAATGCAATGTTACATTAAATATATGGCATCATATAGGTTTTCTTAAATTTAGGTAATCATTTATCAAAACTGTCTAACAGCGCACTGAAATAAAATTTCTCCGGTAGAGGGATTTTTAATTTTATAGGTACTTGTAGATTACGTACTTATTATTATACGTATAGATTTACTTAAGTAAATACTTAGTAAGTACGTAAAGATTTGAAATATTTATCTATAGGAGAATATACTATCTCAGTTTGTAGACATTAACGAGTGCGGTGCTCCGAGTCTTCTTCGTCTTTGCTCATTCCCACTTTAGGTGGGGTCGGCTCTCCTAGTTAATTTGCGGCAGGACAGTCTGTCCTGGGTTGTTGAATGAGGTATGCTTTCCACTTTTAATAGCTTCGTCATGCCTGTCCACCAGGTAGTGGGTAGGCGTCCTCTGCCTTTTTTTCCTTCTGGTACGCTTAATGCTTTCCTGACTATTTGTTCTTCATCTCTCCGCATCACGTGCCCATACCAGCGCAGACGGCTTTCTGTAACTTTTGCTGCAATAGGGGCAACTTTGAAACTCCCTCTTACATGTTCATTTCTTATCTTATCAAGCCGTGTCACGCCTCCGAGTGCGGTGCTCTAAATTCTGCGGATTAAATATAAACTTATGTTTTTTGCATTACCAGTTTTTCTAATCTAACTAGCGGTGCAATCGCAATGTTTTCTGGTATTCTGCAATGAGATGAGATATGTACAAATGTATTAGGAAAGGTCGAAAACTTTCTGTTTTTCAACATGACAATATGACACACTCGTACTTACTGGTTACTTACCTTTGTCACAAAATTATTAATACTTAGTAACCTCTGTTGTCAGCAAAACAAACTAGATCTTTAACTAGCTTCCTATTTAGTACTTCTTATTTTTACAATATAAAAGTTAACCCTACCTAGTTTACCTCCTTATTGATAACTAATATTTTGACATACCTTTGATTATCTTTGATTAAATTTCGATAACCTGAATCTACGTGTTTAGCAACGTGCGCCCGATGTAAACACATACTTATTTTATATTTATTATCTTACCTAACTTATTGGTAAATAAATATTACCAGACGTTTATTTGTTTTATGTTTCATACAACCTAAAGTTTAAACTCTTATAACCGTAATGTTTTAATTTAAATAAGTATTTTTACTTATTACTTAATGATTGTCCTAAAATTTATGAGATTTTTCTCGTTTACCGAAGCAAATTAGCACTGGCAATTTTTTAAGTCTTGGGTATACTGGAGGGCTTCTTTAGATGTAGACTTAATGTCGAATTAAAATTATTCGAAACCGCAGGATTCGACTCACCGATTTCAGTCACAGATCTCTAAAAATAGCATTCTCGAAGGCGAAAGTTTGAAACTTAGTAAGGGCATTTATCTACCTTCTGAAAGATGGAGATGCTCAATATGCTCATGATGTTAAGACAGTAGCTGCTACGACTAATCCGAAGTAGCGCTTGGAAGCCAGATGGCAGGCCATCTCGGAGCCCATAGAAAAATGGCTTGTAGAATGATTACAAAGCGACTTGGCAGTATACATAAATTACTACTACTTATATATGTAATAAATACCTACCTATGTATTTATTGTATTGTAAAAATCGTATATACTTAGGTAAGTACATCAATAGTGTAATTACAATTTTCCTTATTGAATATAATTCCATGGTTCTCTACTAGACTCAAAGCAAGCGAACGAAGCCACGGTAATCCACATATACCTAAGTTACTTATTTCTTACTATGTTAACATTATTTTCAAAGTCATCGATATTTTTATGCTCTGTACTCATTTACATGTAAATAAATCTATTCTTTTAAACAAAACAAGTTATCTCCGATCACTAACAGTCTTCCTTCTTACTGCTTCAGTAAACTTGAATTTAAATATCTGCGCAAATTATGTTATCGAAAATTTATAACGGATTATTTTTTTTATTAGCAAAAGTATGGCTCGTTTTATTTATAACAGTAATAAGTTTTGTAGATTTTATTTATAAAAAAACAATTCATGATGAAAAAAATACAAAATTACGTTTTTATTATAACTTTTTTATTGAGTATTTGTGCATTATTTTGGGATCAACCACTATTTTCTTCGTCTTCATTTTAAGACCTGGATACGAGAGTAATATAAGGTGAGTCCTGCAAATATAATATTACTAATAAAGAAAAATTTTATTTTTTTACAAACACCTAATTTTTAGGTAATTGTTTCATTTAACAATTATGAATCTTGTTAACAAAAATTTGCCGCCAAAACTCTTGATTTCTGCAAATAACTGAAAAAGGCTTAATTTATTAGAGTTTTTAATTTAGATTTTTGTGGGTTGGATTTAAACAAGATATAAGCAAACCTAAACAAGTTATTTTAATACAAGAACAAAGTGGTCAGAAGATTGACATGGATCCAAACTGCTGATCTCGTATCTTCAGATTAACCTTTTCACATCGACATAACATAAAAGAAATTCCTATTAATTATTTATTCTTATATTTTTTTCCATTTAATTCTTAATGAAGAATTTGAATGGAAAAAGAAAAAATAAACATAAAAGTTATATAGCGTTGTATCTTTTCTGTTTTTTCAAATGATCGAAACTCTGTATTAGAAAGTCTCTAGAAACAGCAGGGGAAGAACTTAATAAAAATATAGGAAAAGCAAACGAAATTTTTTAGGGGTTTAACCTATTTGTTTAGGGGTCGATTGAACTGCAAACTACTTCGAAATCAATCAAGACAAGATGATTGCAAAAAAATATAAAATATTCGAATTTGTTACCTTATTTATTTATATTTTATAAATTTACATAGGTAAGTATTTTTGATTTTAAAGCCTACTCAAGAATTTTATAAATCATTTTTAAAAGACGAAGATATTTTTGTTTGGAAATCAGTTGATAATATCGGGAAAATGCCTATATGCAATTAATAGAGTAATCGCAATAGTAAATGCAACCTACTGCGATGCAGTTTGTCGGCAGCCGTTCTCGTGGATACTTATACGTGTACATTCAAATGTACAATCCATACCTATTAAGTACCCACCACCTATAAAAACAACAATATACATAATAACAAGTGCAATGATTATGATGATGTTAGCATCTCTTAAAACCAAGTCAACAAACTCAACGTAGGTAACGTTAAACGTTAAACCGATTTTGATGGAATTTCTAAAATATTTGACTATATACCTGTTCACATACACTTTTACTAGACTTAGCAATTTTATTTTGAATTTTTACTCAGGCTTGAAATATGTCTATGGACATAAGGACATATAATATTTTTTAAGTATAGCTTTTAATTGGTTCTTGCTTCTAGCATTATTAACATTCTGAACTATGTCTTGTGGTAACTCATTCATATAAACTGGTGTGAGATAGTTTCTTTTTCGTCGGCCATAATAGTTTATTGTCCTTGGGACTATTAATTTATATTTTTTAGATAGGCGGGTTGGGTACATAAACCTCCTTTCCTGTTTGTATTCTTTTCTACCAAACTGCTCGAGGAGAATAGCCATTTTTACCTTTAGTTCCACAGGCAATATTTTACATATTTTAAATAAATTTTCATAGCTTTCAACAGAGCGTTTCACATGTCTACCTACCAAGAGCTTCAACGTTCGTGTTTGGAGACTTTTGATCTTTTTTAGGTGAACAGCAAAGGTAAGACCATATGCATCCAATCCATAAGAAACCACAGCGTCAGCTAATGCATAGTATATTAAAAACATAACACCCTTAGACAATATATACTTTAAATTTTGAAACTTAGAGAGAACTGATCTCAGCTTGTTGCAAACTAAGTCGACATGGAGGTTCCAATTAAATACTTATAAGACGTTACACTCTCCAAGTTTTCACATTTACAATTAATTCTATTTTTATAGTTGTGCAAACACTCATAAGTATGTCCTTTAATTTTCAAGAATATATTTTTATTCTTTTTATAGGGTGATCTAATGTACATACATTTAGTTTTAGCGATGTTAATAATAATCCCATTGTCATGTGCCCAGCGCACCACGTTGTCTAAATCATTTTGAACAGCATTGAGCAAGACTGATTGGTCTTTATGGCTATAAATAAGGCATGTGTCATCGGCAAACATGAACACATTACAATTTTCGACTACATTAGGCATACTGTTTACATGCATCTTATAACCGGGTCCGTACACGGAACCAGTAGGTACCCCATATTTTACCTTTTGTACTTACTGCGCCACAAATGTTAACTTCTAACTGTCTGTTTCTGAGGTATTTCTTAAACCAGGTTTTTATTGGTCCCCGTATGCCACATTTATCCATGGACTGCAATAACTGATATTATAAGTGCGAAACTCTGTCAGTCTATCTGTCTGTCTGTGACACTTTCACGACCAAACCGCAGAACGGATTTTAACGAAACTTGGTATGAATATAGTTGAAGACCCGGGGTCTAACATACTTTTAAGGCGGAGCCAAGCTGCAGGAAACAGCTAGTCTAAAATATAACTTACAAATCTATTTTCATCCCACTTCATAGAACTAAGACCGAATTCATGTCGCAAATAAAAAGCAAGTACCTAAGTAGTCAAAGTTCGTTTTGTTCTGCACTTGTTTACAATTTAGATCAAAAGCCAAGGATAGCAAGTTTTAATACTTACTTCATTTTTTTCCATAAGTATCTACATGCTTACACATAAGAACATTTATTACAAAATTTTGTAAAAGAAAAAACTTTAAATTTTAAGTTTTAGTTTATACTTATTTTAGTTTAGTTTTTTAATGAAACTTACATTGTCGTTGATTAAATAAGTTTAAATATCTACCGGAGTACCAAGAGCGAAAAAAACATATTGCAAATAAAGATGCTTACTTGCAAACAACGTTCTGGCGCTCTCTCGTTTCGGAGGCCAAGATCCACTTCGGGTCGCTGATCCAGAGGAGTAAGTAAGCCCTGCATAAAATACTTACTTACTAAAACAGGCACAGTTTATGTCTGCACATTGAAACAATTTTTTTTTCTAATATAAGTTAACCTACGCCGTCAAACTATTATCGTCATGTAAAATTTTACAACCAGTTGTGAACAGAAGTTGCGGTAGCGACCCAAAAGCCATCGATTCTCATCAGGAATGCTATAACTGTGGAAATCCACTAAAAACAGGTTAAAAATTACCTATGTTAAAAAATAAAACTACTTCAAAACAGCAAATTATTCATTAATATTTTTAAATGACGCGGTATGTATAAGAAGATTCTATGAAGCCTTGATATATTATATGTAGAGTCCTTTTAGTTAGTGCCTAATGAATGGGTAAATTTAATTATTTTTTTACAGTATTACTGCCCCAGTAGCAAAATATGTTTCAAGAATGCTGGGTGTTCCAGTGACCATAAGGAACAGAGAACATTTGGCCATAGATTCGGGTGCCATTGCTACTATCAATCACCAGTCCGTTTTTGATCTGATAGGTAAGAGTCACAGACCAAGTAAACTAGTAAGATAGAGTCACTGCACGTCATCACCAAAGATAATAATCACTAACGCGTCATCACTTTTAAATCATTGCTATTAATTGTTAATATATTAATGATCAAGTTATAACGATAAGCCAAATAAAGATAAATAATTCATCATAAGCCTGAAATACGGAAATACACGTCCGAGTAATATTGAACGGCCGAAGCGTAGCGCAGGATTTGCCAAGTTATTATTAAAGGACGAGGCGATATCCCGGCCTTGACATTTTTTAAAGAGCTTTTCTTTAACTTCAAAATAAAATAGAGGTGTTGCGGACGTCAATGGGCTACGGTGACCACTTACCATCAGACGGGCCTTATGGCTTTTTGCCTTCTTCATTGTATAAAAATTATAGTCGTATTAAAATTATCATTGGGCCAAATAATAAGATATACCTTAGAACCTTAGCTGTACCTAGGTTTAAAGGTCAGGCGATTTTACAGCCCACTGTACCTGCCAGATTGCATGTGCATTTTATTCAAAACAAATGCAGAAAAAGTTTAAAGAAAAGAATTTATCTACATGTCATTTATTTTTCAGTCACACTTAACTTTTGGGATATCCCGAAAAAGATGATTGTGCTTGGTAAAAGCGAATTGAAGTATGTGCCCCCATATGGACCCATGGGCCTTCTCGCTGGCCTTCAATTTGTAACCAGAAACAATATTGTTAAAGCACGAGAGCAACTTAATAAAATTGCCCACATTTTAAAGGAAAGAAAGGTAACAACACAAGTCAAAAAATAATTTAATTAACTTACCTACGTTACTACATGAGAACCTCGATAACCTAGTGGGGCACACGTGTTCGAATCCTTTTAAACTGCCTATATTATTCAATGGTTAAGGTGTTTGCCTTAAGGCCCAGAGGTAGCGGGTTCGATTGCCATGTATTTTGTTTAGATGTTTTCAGTTTGGTTAGAATATTGCGGGCTTGAATTGTACGGAATCCTTTTTATGACGGAATTCTTTTTGCACGTGATGCCCCTGGTGTTGCGGGCGTTCATGGGCTACGGAGACCACTTACCATCAGGTGGGCCGTATGCCTTTTTTCCTACTTAATTGTATAAAAAAAAACTATGATCGTCTGATAATTAAAATTATTCCGTGCGTTATGTCGTTGGTATCGACTGCCGTCTTGTGGTGGAACATCGTGATCCTAATGGTCTGAACTGTAAAAAGGGTGACGTAGGTCAGACGGTAGTAGTTTCATTGTAATAACTAGTATCACATAGGTAGTAATTAAATGAAGCACCAATTTTATTTTTTTAAATATCTAGGTACTATTGGATAATATATTTTTTTTCAGGTTAAAATGTTGGTGTATCCAGAAGGAACTAGAAATCAAAACCGAAAAGAGTTCTTACCATTCAAAAAAGGGGCGTTTCACACTGCAATCACAGCGCAAATACCAATTATCCCAATGGTCATCTCTCCTTATTACTTCCTGAATAGCAAGAAGAAGATATTCGAACCAGGTGAGGATTTTTAATCCATACCTTAGTATGGATATTACTTAACTAATAATATATATAATATTGCCTAGCTAAGTAGAAGCCAAGGAAAAAGATAAGTGTTGTAATTTTATCTGACCTGTTGGTCATACTTCATAATTCATGTTAAACTATAGAAAAAAAATTTAAACTTATCTATATAAAGGGATATTTTAGAGCTCCTTTGAACGAGATAGGCATGCAAATCTACATTTCATTAATTCCAATTACCTACAACCAATTCCATTAGATGATTAGAAAACAAGGAAGAAATGCATTTCAGCCTTTTGAGAAGAACGGGGAAATTAATTCATAATTCAGTGTTTTAAAGATGTGATTCCGAAATGGGCATCCTGCGTGCGACCTACGGCTGCGGTCGACAGCAAGGCGGCCTGCAAGACGCGGCTGCCCAATGCAAAAACACTACATCCTCTGAGACAGTCAGATAAAACGGTTTAAAACAATGTTGGTACATTATCATCATGAACATAGCGAAAAAATCCTGTAACGCCGACATATCTCGAATTCGAATTATGGCTCAAACCTCGAAAATCAGTCCCGAGATGATTCATTTTTGTTTAAAAATGCTGTTGTTCACAGGTCGTGTAATAATTCAATGTTTGGAACCAGTGCCCACCGAAGGTTTGACATCGGCTGACGTACCAGCTCTAGCTGAAAAAGTCCGCAATTTAATGTTCAAGACCTACCAGGAACTCACGAAAGAAGTTCTTGATACCGAAGCTAACGAAAAGTCTGTTGATTTCGAACTTACTCAAAAAAAATTAGAATAGTTTAATGCTTTTATATTTTATAAATGTGTTTCTCTCTTTGCATGATTTACTTTGTGAAATTACTGTGCGAATTTGATTTATTTATTTTTACTAACAAAACTTGGCATGTGTTCCATGATATATGGGCCAGGAGCCCTATTTTTAAAAAATGTGACATCTGATATGTCGAATAAAAATCTATAGGTACTAATATTATAAAGCTGAAGAGTTTGTTTGTTTGAACGCGCTAATCTCAGGCACTATTGGTCCGATTTGAAACATTCAAACAATTCAACAACTATATATCGGGGAAGACTATAGGCCTGAGCGAAGTCGGAACGGACTGCTAGTCGTTCGATATCGAACAAAAATTATTCGACTCGCCGATTTTGAGTGCATTACATTTTCAAAAATACCACTCCATGCCGAGAATTTTTCAACATGTGACGTAAGTGTGAAATAAGATTTTTACGTCACAACAATAAAATGTTACGTAAAAATAAAACTATAAAATGAAATGATTTATTTGCTGGGTAATGCATTGACATGAGTATATATTTCCCGCCTGTCAAGGACCGGCATGCAAAATTGTTTACATTTATTATTGAATTTAAACTAAACTTACTACATTATGTCACAGTTAATTAGTAAATTTAAAATTGAAATTTATAAAGAATTATATTAAAATTGTCGATTAACTATTTGGAGACAAAAATTCATTATCTAATGTCATAAAAACACTTATTTACTAACCACTTAAATAGATTCTTTTTATATTCCATTAAATTAAGCATTTTTAATTCAGTGATTTAATTGAAAAAATATTCAATAGGTTGTTGTAAATCTTTATCGTTATTTGATAACAGTTTTTATTGTGAACTTTCTAACCTTTATATAAAGGTCTTATTAACAAAATCGGATCTATCTAGGTTTTATGTTATGTTATCTCTAGGTCTCAGTCGTGTATTTATTGGTTTTAAGTTAAAAAAAGTTTCGATGAAACCTTACAAAACAACAACATTGATGAATATATAAACCAGTAAATGTTAAAAGAATAAACTTCCTAAATAAGGGCCTACATGAATCCAAGGTCCAGCTATGGCCCTAACACATTTCTTTTATCTGATAATGGCGTGATGGACGTCTGTAGAGTTACCCCATAATATCACTTTAGACGTTTTAAGGCATACGCGAATATTTCCAACTTAGTACAAAGAAGGTGCATATAGTAATATATGCACCTTCCAATTACAATGTTTGTCCAGCATTATACCATGAAACTTCATAGATTCCGTTTCTTTCAGGCTTTGTTTTTGGCAATTAATATTTAATTTAGGTCTACGTGCTTGAAAATTTGAAAATTGTATGTAGTTTGTTTTTGTTATATTTACTACTGTCATTGGTCTCTAAGTAATCATATGCTTGTTTGACAGTCTTATTTATTAGATCCTCTTAACCAGATTCGACAATTTGTTCTCTTTGAGAAATGTCATAGGGAATAATAGATAGATCACCAGAAAAGAGAACACACTTGAAATTAGTAAACAGGGGTAAGTAATTTATATACAGAAGGAACAATAAAGGACCGAGGATACTGCCCTGTGGAACACCAGTATAATATGTATTTAGAAAAGGAGATCTGTAGCTGGTCATTTCTTTATTATTATTTATTTTCTTCTACACACTGTGTTCTATCAGCCAAGTAGCTTTTCAGCCAGTCAAGAGCTGAACCTCTGATTCCATAATTCTCGCATTTATGTAACAATTTGTTATGATTCACCATGTCAAAAGCTTTAGTTATATCAAAAAATACCACTGTAACTTGTTTCTTATCGTCAATATTTTCAGCTATCGTTTTGATTAATAAGAAAACTACAAGTGTAATCGATTTGTTTTTCTGAAACCCATTTAGCTCTTCACAGATAACATTATGCTTTATTATGTTTTTACGAATACTTATGTAATGGCTTAACAATAACAACCGAAGTTTTAGTCTAGTGGGAAAGTTTCCTGCAGTAAAAGACAAGTTATTATTTATTTAATTAACATTTTCCAAAAAATTATAAGAACAAATTAACATAAAAGCATTTCACAAAAACATATATATCAACGCACAGCCCAAACCGCTGGGTCTTTTAGTTCCAAAATTGGCACGTGGGTTCCTTTTGTGGACAAGGGGTGCACTAAGTACCAACGGATTTTTCAAAATTCATCACCTAAGGTGGTTAAACGGGGTTCTAACGTTTGAAAAACAAGATTAGTTAGACCAATTTTATTAAAACTGCATTTGATCATGATAAATAAGTAAATACCTCTTTTAGGATTTTCCAAAAATCAACCCCTAAAAGGGGGAAACAGAGTGACTATGTCTTAAAATCGACACGGATAGGTATCCTTTTCATGGTTATTCGAGTCGCTGACTACGAAAAAATACCTATTTTAAAGTGCTACGGTACTGCCTATCTTCTTCTTCTTTATATATAAAATTCAAAGTCCTTACTGACTGACCTACATATCAACGCACAACCCTAACCGCTGGGTGTTTTGGTTCCAAAATTGACACGTGGGTTCCTTTTCTAGACTAAGGGTGCACTAAAAAAAGATTTTTCAAAATTCATCCCCTAAGGGGGTTAAACAGGGGTGTAATCTTTGTGTGGAGAAACGAGATTAGTTAGACCTTCTAGAGTTTTTTGAACTTCTCCGGAGTATTGATCATGATAGATGAGGAAAGAACTGTTTCAGGACTTTTTTAAAAATCAACCCTTAAAATGGGGAATCGGGATATCTGTCTATGTTTTAAAATCGACACGGATATGGTTTTTATGGTTATTCGATCGTTATTTTATAGGCTTATGTGCCCGATTCAAAAAACCATCGACTCTTACTCGGCTGGCCAAACTTGAATTTTTGTTTATAAAGAAAAATATATTTAACCGATTCAGGCGTTACTTTGCGGAAGTTAAAGTTACAAGCACTTAATAAATTATTTTGCGTGCTTCCGCCACCAGTTAGTTCATGCAAACTATTGCCGGCCGGCACCCACCCACTACTGTTAGTCCCAACATGCCCGCCACCACTAGCTTGCACATGCAACACGTGTTTCGCCTCTACGCGAGGCATCTTCAGGCACTAGACCAAGCTGTTAATAGTCCGACGTATAAACGACGTCGTTTATACGTGCAAGCTAGTGGTGGCGGGCATGTTGGGACTAACAGTAGTGGGTGGGTGCCGGCCGGCAATAGTTTGCATGAACTAACTGGTGGCGGAAGCACGCAAAATAATTTATTAAGTGCTTGTAAAGAAAAATATGTTATTTGTTATTAGTCCAAGCGGGCGAAGCCGCGGGTAGAAGCTAGTTATTTTGATAAAACAATAAGACACTATCACTTTTTTCAACACTATTTACGAAAAAGATTAGGACTTTTATTTAATGAGTTTACGAAAAAGATTAAGACTGTTATTTAATGAGTTTAGTATTTTCTATCTCTACCATATTTTTCTTTACGATAGGAAAACAAAACGGGATAGTACCTTTTTTAGGTTTTTTTATATATAGTTTGTTTGCAATAAACTCAGATAAGGAAACATCTCGATTTCTGTTATTAAGCATTTTAGTACGTTCATTTGAAATGTGGAAATAAAATGGTATGGTACCTTTCTTAGGTTTATGTAAATAAAATTTATCTTGCTTTGTTTCTTTAACAATATTGTTGTGTGATTGATGCCTTTTAAAATAATTTTTTTTTTCTAACATAGTTAAATATTTATTTTAATAATCACAGCTGTCAATATATAAGTTTCTCTTGTAGCATAATATGTTCAGAAATGTTGTATAATCTAGATTTCTATTAAAGTAATTATTAATTTACAATTACAAAAATTTGAGCAATCGTTTTAAGAGTAATATTTAATTTGTATTCGTGTATATATTTATTTTCAGAGACTCCTAGTAAGATAACCTTTGGTTTTTAAAAATTGTTTTAATATAGCAGAGAGTTCAATCTGTAGTCTTGTAGGGTTGAAATCGTCTTGTCATCACTGAAAATAATGTCGACTACATTCCTTGGTTGTCTTCATATTATAACAAAATTTAATATGTCTTTACTTAGAGCATATGGCTTGGTAATGGCTGATATATGGTTGGGGAAAATATTTCTTCGCATTTTTTTAAGAAAATCCAAAACATTTTTTAATATAGTTATAGTTTTTAACATACTTTAGTTAAATGTAAATACATTTAACTAAAGTATGTAGGTGCCATTTTGTTCGATTACTTTTTGCCATCTTGTAGGTAGGGAACATGATCCCATTGATATAGAAATTTTGAGGGTTCTGATCAAAATACCAACCGACAAGTGGTTTTGGCAGTCCTCTCGTGATGTTAACCTGATACTGCCTAAAGAATTCTGAAGAGACCGAAACAGTTGGAAATCTGAAGGTGCAAGGTCAGGACTATACGACGGATGCATTAACACCTCCCAGCCAAACTCTCTTAATTTTTGCTGAGTGGCTAAAAATGTGTGAGGTCTAGCTTTATCATGATGAAAAAACCACACCCTTTCTGTTAATTAATTCCGGCCGCTTTCTTTCCACTTCTTGCTTTAATCTCATCAGTTGTTCGCAGTAGAGTTCAGAATCGATGGTCCTGCCTGGTGGTAGCAGCTTATAATGAATAATGCTCTTCCGATCCCACCACACACACAGCATCACCTTGTTACGAGTTAACCCGGGTTTCGCCACAGTCTGTGAAGCCTGACCGGCCTTTGACCACGACCTTTGTTGCACGTTCTTGTCGTACGTGATACACTTTTCATCACCAGTTATCAACTTCTTCAAAAATGGTTCAGTTTCATTACGTCGTAATAAAGAATCATAAATGAGTACACGGTTCATTAGGTTTCTTTCAGTGAGCTCGTAATTCCAATCCAAATTCCAGTCCAAATATCGAGATTTTATGTGTACCCAGTTTTTTTCGAATGCGCCAAAACTGTTTTGTGGTCAATTCCCAGTCCTTCAGCTACGTCGTAACTACTGATAAGCCGATCTTGGTCCACTTTTTCAAAAATGGCATCCATTTTATCCGTAATAATCCGAGTTCATACATACTAAGTATATGCGAAAAGACTTTCTCCCCAACCTAATAATAAAATGATCATATTCAGTGTTCTTTCTGGAATGAATCAATCGTGAAGCCATTCCGACACATTGCTGACCTCCTACAATAAATATATTTTTAGTGCAATACTGACTTTGTTTTACGTAGATGTATTGTTAGCTAATTTTTGGGATGAGGAGATAACATTTACTTTTTCTTCTTGAAGTTTCTGGCTGAAATATAAGTTTCTTTTGGCTAAGATTTTCCTTTTGAATTTTCTTTTTATTTATTTTTTGTTCTGTGTCGATTTAGTTAAAATAAAGTCCATTCTGTTATTAAAACATTGTCTTTTCTCAAGTTATTTTAAGAGAAAAATTTGCAGGTAGTAGTAATTCATCTATTTTATTATTAGCATTTTCGAGACGTATTTTCAAAGTGTTTATTTAAGGCCAAGATCTTGTAGACAAATCTGGAAGACTTGCTGCTTTTTGTGATTCTGCTTCCCAGCCCATTGGTTTGGGAAAACAGGGGTTACTCCAGGTCAAATTTTCTTGAACCAGCCTGTTGTATGCCTGCTTGCCTTCAATCTTTACCTTTAGTTCCATGATGAAGATGTAATCAGCTGTTTAAGTCTAATTTCTTTGTTTCTCCTTTCCATACAAAATTTAAATTGCAACCGTCACTTTAGAATTTCATTGTATGTTGATGCTGATAATGTACGTTTTTTTTTCAAATATTTTTTTCTCTTGTTATGTCCACAATTGTTTATAATTTTCAGAGATAACATTTATTCTGACCCCCTTATTCATAATAATAAACAAAGGTTTAATAAGACCAAATTAACTTATTTATGTTTAGTCCCTTTCTGCCTTACCTATTTTTGACGCGAAATAACGAGACGAAACATAAATTAGATAATTTGGTCTTATTGAACGTTTGTTTATTTTTATGAATAAGGGGGGTATGAGTTCAGTCAGATCGAATGTCAGTTTTTTAGTTCAAAATATCTTCAATACACACTGTTTTTATATTTAAATTTACACGGAACGGATATAATCACCGTGCGCTAGATGGCGCGCTTCTAATATTTAGGTTAATATAATAACCTAAAATTATTCCATAATGGATGCCAATAAATATGAATCCACCCTTTATTTATATGACTACAGCCTCGCCTTACATAAGTATGCCGCCCTGGCTTGGTACGCGCAAAAACCAGCTTAAAACCCAACAGTCGATTTCGCTCCGAGTCATTACGAAATCTCTTCGCTAAGTATGTGAGGAATTCTACAATGCGGAAAGTGTTCCAGATGGAGAGTCGGGACGCCTTTATTAGGCATCTAACGAGGTGGCTATTTCTACCTTTACCACGCACGTCCTCTCATAACCCTTAAAAGTATGCTAGAGACATCACATTGACTCACAATGATTTCTATATACAGGTTTGTTATTTAGTACCTAGTATGTCCTAGTATACCGAGTATGTCCTGTTTGCTGATATAGCTCGCTGATGGGTGAGACCACGAGTCAAAAACCGGCTCGAACAGGGTGCCAATTCTCTTATTTTACATAGTTAGTGCACAATTGAATCGTATTGGATTGCAATGGCAAATTTTTGAAGTTTCTGGTATTCTGTTAATAATTTTAATACCAACCGTCATAGATTAATAATTGGTCTCGCGCGCTCGACTAGATACCGCGCTGTGAAGAAAAATCAGTTTCCAGAATGCGGCCACTTAATAGGAAAGTGTGTTGCCAGCTACTTGACTGGTGCCCGACCAATGGGAAAATTATTAATTGCTGCGGTCTTGTTACGTATTATAAAAAGTAGCTCAGAAAAACCTTTAAAATGAAATTAAAATAAAACTGGCCAAGTGTGAGTCGGCTCGCGTGTAGAGGGTTCTGTACTATTTTTTATTTTTCTCTATTTGGACCTCCTAAACAAATTTAAAATTATCTCATAGGTTTTCCTGTAATTTATGAATCGAAATTCTGGAATCGATAGTTTCGGAGATAAGGTAGGGGAAATGGTTAGTTTTTGTCTACTTTATTTTATAATTCTAATAAAGAATCCTAAAATTGCAGAAAAACTTTCTTTTGATTTATTATTACACAGTACAGTATTTTAAACGTTACTTTAATTTTCTATTTAGCTTGGAGCTAATTGATTACTGACCTCTTTTTAGTTGTAACCCGGTTTAAATACAGACAAATAAATAGACATACACATCCTATTAATATTATAAACGCGAAAGTTTGTAAGTACGGATGGATGTTTGTTACTCTTTCACAACTAAACCGCTGAATTGATTTTCATGAAATTTGGTACGGATATAGTTCAAGACCCGGAGTCAAACATAGGCTACCTTTTGACGCAGTCGGAGCTGCGGTAAACATCTTGTACATACGAGTAGATATTATCATGGCCTTTTTCCATACAGTAGTGTTGTCGGAAAATACATTACACATCGAATAATAATCGATTCTTTGATAGTTAAAAATATAATCTAAGGTATCGATAGTGATCATATATCGATATTGATACTATTGATAATATATTTCTGTAATTTTTTTCTGTATGAGTTGAATGACGATTATTTGTGTTATGCCCGCTGTACATCCCGCCGCCGAGTTCCGGTATATCTGTATAGTATCGGTGCCTGAAATGCTTGGTATTGTTGTTAATCCATTAATCGATTATTTTTCATAAATTCTCAAAAATCAGTACTACAGATTAGATTATATCGATACATAATCGATTAATAACCATGATATGAACGATTACCTTTGTTAATTAAATCGATATAATTTATATCAACCCATTTCAATAATCCACTAATTGTTTGATATTGCAGTTAATAATCGATTAATTGTCAAAATTCGATTAAATTAATTATATCAATACTTTCGATATCATAGATTATTAAAAAAAAAAACAAATTCTATTAATCAATTATCCGGCAACAATACCCTACGGGGTACCAACTACCTAAAGGCCATATTTAGAATGTTGGTCGGCGTAAAGTGGAAATGGAATCAAAATAGTGATAGGTTGCTAGTCGCATCGCCTACTGATAGGTATGGTTCTTCGATTTTCGCCCACTTCCTCGGCCGGCTTATATGGTCTGCGCGGGAATAGAAGCAGTAGTACATTCCACGTATTTACTTTTCTCCCAGATCAGCATTAAAGAAATAAGATGTTTGTGGCGTGCGTCCACGTCTTTTAATTAAAAAGGAAGCTATAGTTTTATTAAGTTGTATAGTATTAGTATTATAAGTTTTTTATTTTGATAATTACTTGTAAATATTTTAAATAAACTACAATACTAAAACTTGTTAATTTTAGATAATTTAACTTAAAAATTTGTATATTTCTAATGTCAACGAACAAGCGGACAAGTGTTGTTGTTTTATATAGATAGCGAATGCGATGCGCGCGCATGCATGTCAGCCGCTGCGATCGGCTCGGACGATGCGCGCGCAGCCCACGTCACGGCGATCCGTGCGTCTCGCTGGCTCGCCAGTCCGAATACCATCTTGAGACTGAACGCACGTTGCTTGCGCTCGCATTCGCGCGCTTACGTAAACTCATTTCTCGCTTGATCCGTTCCTTCACTTTTCTCACCTGTATTTTGTGCTTATCATAACCTTCTGTTAATCTTTAAGTTGTCGGTGTGCTTGTATTGTATTTGTTCTATTTAATTGTGCTGAACTTTTAATTATAGTGTTAAATTACATATTGACTTTATTTAATTATCCCGCCTCATAGCACAATAGCCTAACTTATCATAAACATTACGCACGCATCGCTTTATGTTAAAGACAGACAAAATTGTCAGAAAAAGTCAAAATTACAACATCTCTCTTTTGGAGTCGGGAGTTAAAAAACAAAATATCTAAATAATAAAAATCGAAACCTCGGGGAATTTGGGATTATTTAATACACGGCAACATTGAGCACCGAGCGGTACTTCGCGCCATATTTTAGGGTTATATTATTTTCGTGAGTAATTTATGTCCATATTTCGAAATAATACAATACTTATTGATGGTATGTAATACCAGTATCTTCCTTATTTCTTTTAGTATTATTCTTACACAGTTTGACTACGCAAACTGCACATTTTGCGTCTACTTTTACATTAAATTTTATATTTATCTAGACATCCAATTCACTCATCGGTCGCGGCATGACTGACGCGGGTATGCCGCAACCATGCCGGTTTCGGCATGGTTTTAGTTGCGAATCTATGTAGTATGCCGACGGTATCTAGTCGTAGCGCAGCGGAGACCAATTATTAATCTATGACCAACCGTATTCCATTGGCATGCCATTAAAATGCAACTGGAAAATTTTGCTAATCACAAAATCATCAAAATCACCAATTTTTTCAATAATCGGTACTCTGTTATTAATTATATTTAAATTTTTTCTACTATTCAATTACGTTTTAGTTGCAATCAAATTGAGATTCAAAATTGAGCATATCAATAAAAATAAGGTCAAAAACTAAAACCCGACTACTGCAAAATCACGCTCTAAAATGTATGAAACAAGACAATAAATTATTATAGTCTTGTATATTTTAGAGCGATTTGCAGTAGTCGGGTTTTACTTTATGAACTTATTTTTATTTAATTAGTTTTGAGGTCTGTCATTAAGACACATTCTTTTTCCACTGCTCATATCGAGAATCGCTTAAAATTTGAATAAAGCCAATTATCCAGCAAAAACCAAGAATTATTTGGTTCTGCTAGATTTGAAGACAAATATTTCTAATTATCGATTGAAAGCAAGTAAAACCACCAGCAAAGGCTAACTATATTTTTTTTTCAATGTGCTAATTATGTGTGACAACCTATGAAGAGCAATATCGGCGCTGTATTTTATTTTCCAAAATTTGTATTTTTTTTGAGAGTTTGTGCTTAATAATGGTGGATTATTATTCGCAAAGTATTCAAGAATAAGCGCGAGTGTTGGGAAGTGATACAGTGTTCGATTTATGTGATTTCCTTGCTTGTTGCTAAAAGCTCCTGGAAATCGCTAAGTGCCGTTTTTCTACCACTTCACTTAGCCTGACTCTTCTGACTCGACTTGACTACACTTATCTACAGACGTGAATTTAGACTTTCTTGTCTTTATTTAAAAATTTTACTTGATACTGGCTAAATACGAAAGTAAGAGCGATATGAAAAGAAAAAAAAAACCTTAAGGACGTCCTTCACTCAAACTCATTCGAGGGCGCCTTAAGGAAGTCCTCGAACTTTCCATAAAAACGACATTCTTAGTTGGTTGCTTGAGCAAACTCCAATAGAAACGACACAGGTTATAATAACAGTTCAAAGCACAAAAAATTAAAAATACTAAAGAATAGAGTAAAAAATAAACAAAGTAAGTAGTTTAACTTGGCAAAAAGTGACAAAAACTGATTTATAACCACTTTCGAGGCCGCCTCTCGACCAACCTTATATTTGACAGTTCGATACTCACCTCTAATGAGGAATCTCTTAAAGTCAAGGAAGCTAATGTAGACTAAGATTAGTTGGAGTAAGGTTGAGTCGAGTTTGAGCAAACGTTTGAGAATATGGGGGCTAGCTTTCTAACGATACTCCATTTGTTTGATTATCACTATTAGATTTGTATGAAAATATTCTCAAATATCGGATTAAAGCAAGCAAACCCATGAGCAAAAGATGACAATATATATATTTTCACAAACAATATAAGACGTACACAGACAGAACATAAGTTAATAGTTAAACTTATGTAGCAAGTAATTGTTGTTATCCTTTTCTCGCGTATTCGGATCTATATGGCGACATCTCTTTTTTACACCTGTACCAACATTCACTCACACATAGATATTAAGCTACACGTGGCAATTTTTGGCCGTGACGCCATTTTGTAATCTACGTTGTTGGATCGGTGAACACTAAAAATAATAGAGTAGAATACCGTTTAAATCTTTAAATGATCTCAGATCATGCACTCTACACAACATTCATACATTCCTTGAACTCATGGGGAGCATTATCGTAAACATCTTACCCTAGACTAGATACAGCCCAGGCTGCATAGTTTTGCATATGTGTGTTTATGCTACGCTAAGTAATAGCATACCTTCCGTCTGTTTACGTCTTAAATGTCTGTGATATTTTAACATGTGCTAATTTAGTTCTATCATTTGATACCCCACACGGCATCAACAAAAAATATTATTTTCTCGTCATAACTCTATGCCCGCTAGATGGCTCTGTTTCAAATTTAATATGACGTCACATAGCCTAGAACTAGCGGATAACTAAAACCTTTCCAACGATACCTCTTTGGAGCACGGCGGGAGCGATGGTGTTATGCTCGACCGCCGCAAAGGGAATTACTTCCCGCCAGGCGAGGTGTTATGCCTGGGGAACCGCGGCTCCGACGGTGGTCTGTCGGAGGTTGTATATATGCTCCAATTCTCAGAAACTCCAATTGCGCGATTTAGTCTTTGCATGCTGATTGGACGTCTTGTTTGCGAATTTCGAATTAGTTAGTCTCTTTAACGCCATCTGTTGCGGTGTGTTGTAACTATTTTACTGTGCGATTGTGTCGCCACAGGACTCCCTCCCAAGACCGAAAGTCTGATAATTTTGATGTGCAGTCTGTGCTTCAGATGTAGCTTGCAAGTGCCAGTTGCTTGACGTCCCAGTGAGTCGGGAGCGTAGTTGCTGCTCGATAATCCCAGTGAGTCGGGCGTGAGCGATTGCGTTGCGTGCTCGTAGTCTGCGGTGAGTCGAGACTGTAGTTGAGCGATGTTGACTTGTTGGCGCCGGTGGATGTCTTGTGCAGAACTGCCACGCTGGTGTGCGGTGGCCGGCCGTGAGTACCAGACGTGGGCTGCGGTGGATGTGCCGGTCGCTGAAGTGCTTTGAGTTGTGAGGGTAGTTGCAGGACCAGGAAGCTCAGTGAGTCGGCTGCGATGGACCCTGGAGATACCCTGATGTTGGTTTGCTGTGAGACTGCTTGCTGCTGACCAGATGATGAGACTTGAGAGGATGAGAGAAGTTGAAGAGTCGTGTGCTGTGCTATTCTTGTTTCTTGACAACGACGTGTGATAAGCTCCGTACAGCACGTGCATGTTCAACCAATCTTGTTTCTATGACAACTCGCCGTTTCTTTGACAATGCGTCGCCATAAATAAAATGCTTGCATGATGTGTGTGTTGTGTTTTCTTTCTTGATATCCTTAAAAGAGTTCTTCTTAGAGCTGGTACTTGCTATCCTTAAAAGAGTTCTTCTTAGAGCTGGTACTTGTAACTGTTTCTAAAGGTTGTTCTATCAAGGTATTTTCTGCATGTGATGGTAAGGTATCTTGATTTGTACTTTAAGGTAAGGTAATTAGGTAAGTATAAAGGTAATGGTGTAGCCACACCTCATTTGTTTAATTATCACTAATAGTTTAGAGGAAAATCGGAAACAGATGAACATAATACAAACATAATATACAAACCGGTCAAAATCATTTGCCGAAGTCGAGTAAAAATGCATCGTAATTGAGTCGTAATTGAATATTAGTTGCATGGTCATGGTAGTTTATTAGCGGAATTGACCACCCAGCACCCAGGAATGCTATTTTTGAGTATGTCATTCACCCAAAACAGTTGAATCAAATGAAAATTGTTCCACTCACTGATTATGTCGAACGAAAATCATAATAACAGATATACATACATACGTATCATCACGCCTTTTGCCCGTAGGGGTAGGCAGACTTCCATTTGCTACGATCCTTACAGACTTCCCTCGCTCCTTCTACGTTTATTACTATCGTCATACGCGCCCGTCGATTACGGGTACTCCTAACATCTCCATATATATAATCAACCAGATAAATGTTTAAGAATACGTAGAGGCACAAGAAATAAGATTAAGTAGAAGTGCCATAACGTGTATCAAATTTTAGCCTCGCTAAGTTAAGACTCGAGAGGCTTAACTGATCTATACATGGCCCTCCTACCTATTCCTAATTGTGTGCGTAGAAGTGCCTTAAGTTGGCCAGTTAAGCCTTTCAAGTATGGTGAGGCTTAACGTTGACATACGTCATGGCTACTAATCTTATTTCTGTGGCAAAAAGCATCGAAACACGTTCTAAACGTTCCGTGGCCGCGGCCGCGGCCGCCACATTGTCGCTAATTTAACATCAAAAACAATTTAAATCGGCCTTTATGCTAGCAACATTGGAATCAAAATCGATCGATCTGTCAGCAAGCAGCGAGTGATCTGTCAAAATCAAATCAAATTCATTTCGCGTTGTTGTTTCTTGATTGTATTTTATTGTCATAGTTTTATAAAATTCATTCATCATTAATAATACCGAATGAGAAAATTGGCTTAATCTAATATATAGAGGTCCCTTTAAAATGTGGGATACTGTGATATACGTTTTTGTTATTATGTTGGTGACTTACATTGTGAAACAATTGTTTTCGGAGACGCCGAATTTCATAAAGTTTAAGTCAAAATTTCTGATTTTCTACATTTGGGCTTCTATCACAGCTATAATTTTGATGCCGTTTTTCGTATTTAATCCGAAGAATGTCAAGAATTCCTTGTAAGTATCCGGCATTAACTCTATCCTTTTCAAAGACCATGTCAGTGAAATGACTCATATGCCTGAAATGTTAGTTGTGTGGTGGCCAGCTTAAGAATAGACTTCTCCCAGTGTTCCATTACTACCGTGGATGTCTTATTAACTAATTGCACATTCAACCGACATTGGCATTCTGAAGGAGACAACTGGTCATAAAAAAATAGTATAGTAATACCTCATGTGAGGGTTCAATTGAGACAAAACATTTATCATCGCAAGAAAATAATGCTTAGATGAAGAGCCTGAAATGTCTCCTCTTTTTGGGTAGTGACTAATTAACAATTTCATCACTGAAAGCACTTCCTTTGTGTTTTATAAAATCATTCTCATGTGAGGTTCCATTGTGCTATATTAATATTCCATCTAGTTAAATTAGTTTTCTGTTGGACTGTTAATATACAGTCCAAATAAGTAAAACACATTTAAAGTTAGTTTGAAGTGGTTCTGGGTTACTCTGGCACCACATTTTCATCACACATCTGACACATAAGTCAATTTACAAGGTTACCCATTTGATATGAATTTGTAAAGTGTTTTTTTTTTCAGATTTGGATCTCAGATAATTAAACATGTTACCAAAATTATAGAAGTAAAATGGCACTTGAGAAATGGCAAAGTGCTAGCTGAAGAACAAGGGGCTGTGGTGGTTTCCAACCATCAATCTACAATTGACATTTTAGGTTTGCATTAAAAATAATTAACAATGTCTTTCACATACAAATGTGTAGGTTACAGTTCTAAGACCCAACACACCCAATGTCGAGTTTATACTACTGGTCTGTCTCTGATGTGATTTCACTTAATAAAGAGCCCTTGTTTATTATAGCACAATCAGAAAAACAGTAAGTGCCATTAAATAACAATGTAGCCCATAGGTATGTTCCCGTTGTAAATGTTTCTAAAAAAATTGTTCTCTTTTACAAAGACAAAATAAAGAAACAAAATAAAAAAATTGTAAGAATATAGTCAAACAGCTAGATTCTTAGTGTTTTTTTTTTTTTTTTGTTTGATATTCCAATAATGCATGGGGCAAGACCTTAGCAGTTACATGAGACTAACCTTGTTAATTAAATAGTTTCCTCGGGAGCTGATGGATTATTGTGTGATTATTTTGTAGTTTTTTTGTTTGATTGTAATTTACATTTGTATTTTAAGTCTCGGGCTTACAACAGTGTAGTAATAGAATATGTGACAGTTTTAACATATAGAAGGTTAAACACCATAGATACCTCTACATCAATCAAAAAGTAAACACCACTGATCATCCTATGCTATGGTCAAACATCTCTGAACTCTTTGTTATTGATCAGAATAAAGTATTGTGAAACTAAGTCCAACCAGTTGAAAACAGTTGCACAACTCGTTCAGCTAATGCTACTAAATTTCTAATTTGTGTAAATTTTAATTACCTTTTATTTCTTAAATATCAAATTAACATTTCTAACATCCTTTTACAAATATGGCAGTGGTCTCCCAATCTCACTTAAACATAATTCTTACACCAGAAAATTTCTACCACTGCTGTCTGCTCTGTCTAACTAAACATGGACACCATAACTAGATTATTAAATAAATAATTTGCAGGTATGTTCAACATATGGCATGTCGCAGATAAAGTGGCTGCAATAGCCAGGAAAGAAATATTTTATGTATGGCCTTTTGGGCTCGCAGCATATCTGGCTGGTGTGGTGTTCATCGACAGGAACAATTCCAAGGATGCTTATAAACAACTTAAAATCACCTCAGAAGTGATGATTAAAAACAAGGTAAGTACTTATTTTGTCACAACTTTTTGTTTCCATTGGGGATAAATGTTACTGATCAATAAACCCATTAGATCTGATCAGAGCATACCATGGGGGTAATATGTATGTAATTTAATCGTAGTAGAGCTTAGTATTAGAGTGACCAAATAAAAGAGATTATTATTTTAGTTGACAGCCTATTATGTGAGAAAATATAATTTAGTTATTGAATCCTCTAATAGTTATATGTTTATGATGTCAATATAGGCTAATAAATGATTAACTGTTTATTTATCAACTGTATAGATTAATATATACATAAACCGGTAATTAGTGATAATTATTTAATCCAAAGATTAGTTTGTTATTGAGATTACTGAAACAGGATGTTTATATCCTAACAAGTTACAAGATTATGGCATAGGTCAACACATGTGTTAACTAACCCTTCTGCTGACACTGCCGCTGCCGCCAATCAACGTAGATAATGTAACTGCTATTTGCTCTGAAACTCATTTTAACTAGTTATGTGACCATTTAGACATTAAAACCTCTCATATTATTGCCCGAAGAATAATAGTAATTTATTTTGCAGACCAAAATCTGGTTGTTCCCTGAAGGAACAAGAAACAGAGACTTGTCAACACTGCTGCCCTTCAAGAAGGGTGCGTTCAACATAGCTGTCGCCGCGCAGGTTCCCATCATACCCGTTGTGTATTCGCCTTACTATTTTATCAATAGAGAGAAGAATATTTTTAACCAAGGTAACTTCATTTGACTACTGTCTAATCATAGTTCATTTATTCATACAAAAACAATATGCATTGTCTGAAATTACAATAATATTATGATTTGATTTTACATATGATATCAATATTATATATCTATCTATACAGTAATTAAGTCCAAGTTTAATTCAAAATTAAATTAAATTGTTTATTTTTAGATTCTATTTCCTACTATTTGTATTAGTTTTTTTTCAACCACTTTGTTCCAAGAGACATAATACCAAAAAAATTGTTATGAAGATCTCAATCAATTTGTCTCTTTCAATATTTTAAAAACTAGTTTAAACAAATTGTAAACTATTTTAAAACATAAAATACTAATGTTAAATTACTTCCACACTAAAATTATGTGTTTAATATTTTTTTAAACACGCCATTCATTATCAGATAAAAAAGCAAACTTGCAAAACATTGCAACATTTTGTTGATATTGCTCTAGGCCCAGTAATTGCCCTAAATTGATATAATCTATTGTTGATTGTCTAATATTGCAATAAATACGCGCAAAATGCTATTGTACTAATAAGCAAGTAAAAGCCGAAAAACCATAAACAAAATGCTGATTTTCGAAATGCAGACGTGAAATAAAAACAACAAACAAGTATAATTTTTTATGGCTTGCATGTAAATTGATTTTCCAAATGACTAGTTCGTATGATTGAGAATGCCAAGAGAAGCGTGGTTACTCACAGGAAAATGTATATCACGTAATAACGAGTCAGAAGCGAGGAATTTTCCAGTATGGTTGACACATACTTAAGTGAAAAAAAAATGATTTCTTAAATTTTCGCAATTGTTACACATGCAATTAAACTATTTTAATACGGTTTTATCGCGTAAAAATATTTTAGTTCTGCCTTAAATTATGTTTTGTGCGATTTATAAAATTTATACATCTGTTTTATTAAAGTGAGCTCAGTTTTGTTTGCCAAAGTTGGTGTGTTTAATTCGAAAATAAATATATTCTTTGAGATAGTTATTTAATTAAAATTCTGGAAAAGTATATTTATAATATACAATAAATAAAGGATTTCATAATGATTTCTTATGTTTTCGCGATTGTTATTCATTAAATTAAACTATTTTAATACGGTTTTTATCGCGTCGTAAATAAATAAATAAGTAATAAACGCGATAAAAACCGTAATTTAATAAAGGATTTCATTTTATTTATTACAAAAATGCTATTAGCAATTTGAATGGTTGTGGTTAGATTAACTGAACTACATTAGAGGAAAACTAGAATAAATTACACAAGATTTGCACAAACAAACAGTAACAATACATATACATATATAGAGCACGCTTAAGCGGACCAAGCCAAGGATGCAACCGGGAAGGCGCTAAGATGAGTAGTACATATATAAAGCACGCTTATACACTGAAAATTTCAAATATTCTAACTCGTATCATCAGATCAGACCCTCCTTAATACCAGGAAAAAAATGTAAGCTATATTAAACGAACATGAGGCAAAACTCGAGGGATTTTCTAATCCCCTGAAGTGTTCTACTGTGACCTGCCTAACACAATCATCTAACCTTCTATACCAAGGGCAATCAATCTCTCAGGTACTCTTCATAATAAGTTATGTAAGGCAGACTGAAGGGATATATCCTCCTATAGTGCCTCTAAAGAGTAACTTACATTATAATAACAAAAATAAGTTTGTATATCTTTATTACTTCTTCACACTTTATCTACTGAATCAATCTTTCTGAAATTACGCATAACCAGTTAGGATTACTGAGATAGATATAGGATACCTTGCACCCGGATTAAATTAATATTCCCGTAGGATTTAACTAAGAGTTGAAGCGGCGGGAAAAAACTAGTTGTATTTTATTCTGAACTTCATAAACATATTGTTAAGTAGTCACAACTAACGCTAATGAAAGCGTGTTAATAACGTGCAAATATTTACATTTTCAGGTCACGTAATAATTCAATGCTTGGAACCAGTGCCAACGAAAGGTTTGACAATGGACGATGTTCCAGAGTTAATAAACCGGGTGTATAAAGTCATGGACGCCATGTACAAAGAACTTTCCAAGGAGGTGTTGAGCGCCCTCCCTCCTGACTATCCCCTGCCCACCAAATAAAATAAAACTAGTTGTATAGACAATATACTTGTAAGTCATAACACACATCCTTATGATGTAAGTAGTATAATATGTACGTCCTGGTGTCTTAAATGTCTATATTGGGAAACTACAATCTTATATCTGTGATTATAGGATGAGAAGTGTTCTCAAATTCAGATTGTATTGAAACGTATTATTTCGGATATTGCAGTGTTTATAGAACCGATTGACATCAAACCACTCAGCAAATCCTTATTTTTGTAGTCATTTTTAATATTTAAAAATTGATCGTCACAATCAGGTACTATTTGTACCAGGAGCCCTATTTTTGAAATGTATGACATATGTCGAACAAAAATCCTTCGTTATCGAATAAAAATCATTCGATATCGAAAGTGAGTCACACTTTTCAAAAATAGCACTACAGATGACAATAACTAATGCCATTACGTCTAGTTAAAAATCGATCTCAAAAATTTGAGGCTTGTAAAATTAAGACCAGTTATTTGTAAGAAAACATTAGTATTGTTTATTATCAGTGAAGGCAAACATCGTATAGTTGTTTACAGTCGATGTACAGCGTAAATTACAACGCGTAACAGAGTTGCGATTACGACAGCTGACCACGTTCCCACCTAGTTTGTATACAATAGGCGTTGATTCGTTTCATTCGATTGCAATATAATTTCAACTTGAATATTAAACATTCAACACTGAATACTTTTAATTATTATTGTCATGTATTAATTATTTTCTCGGTAAGTATATTATAGGTTATTAATTACATTTATCTTGGATGCTCGATAGCCGAGCGCGACGCGTATTGGATTGGTCGCCATTTTAGTGGCATTTTCTATCTCGAGCTCCTCTGTTGTTTGGAAAGCACGTTAAGCCGTTGATTCCGATTGTTATCGATAATTCAATTTATAAATTGAAGATAAGGTCATCGCGCTGGCCTCGGGGCTGTGGAGCATGAAGAAGCTCACGGCCCCGGCAAAAAGCGGTTGTGATGTTGACACCGTGTGGTTTTTAGTGGGTACAAGCCCCACATAACAACCCAGCTTCCCCTTCATGGCTGGGAGGTATGCGAAGGCTTTTTCCACACTTAAAAGAAGAAAAAAAGCTAGTTTTAGCTGTAGTTCGTAGATCTCGCCGCGAATACTATTTTTGCGTGAGTCAATGAAAACCGGTGAGAAGAATGATTTTCATTCGAATATGGGAGCTGCAGGTGCTGGCCGTAAGCCCGCCTTCTGCGCCCTGTTCGCCGGCGACGGATGGGCAGATCGGAGGTTGCCTCCCGATCCCTCTTCCACCGCCTCTTTGCGGAGCATCACGCTTTTCGCAAAGGCCTGCACCGCATTCCACGACATCACGCTGTCGATGGTTTTTACAACAGTCGACAGGGAGAGATCGTCCGCCGCGATCACGCACAGTTCCGCGCGATCTTCCGCCCAGGCTGGGCAGTCCTCTAAGATATGCTGGGTGTCCTCGTCCTGGCATCCGTCACAATGGTAACAAACAGCAGACGGCTCCCGACCCGCTATGTGACACAGATGCCCTCCGAAACAACCGTGACTGGAAAGAATCTGCGTCAAACGGAACGTCACTAGACCCAAAACTGGACGGACCGCCTCAACGATTCTACTTCTAGCAGTGGGCTGCTCCAGCCTGCGAGACCACTTGTCAATAGCACGCTGACACAGCCCCTTGTGGCGTCCTGTTATTTCCCTTGGGGCTGGCCTGTGACCCCGGTGCAGCTAAAACTAGCTAGCTTATATTAATTGCGATACCACCGAAATAAGCTTATTATGATTCGAATTTAAATTCAGACTGCTGTAATTCAGCCAAAATCATCCAGCATAGATACACCGGTGTTTTTCAGTTGTTATAAAATGTCGTCTTCGTTTACATCTGCAATTTAGTAAAGGCCTTTCGTCCGAATAACAAATTCTCATTAAGAGCTATAGTCAGTAGTTCAGGTCCGAAAAGTTGGATTTCCAAAATGTTGAATTTGCAATTCTCAGTCATTTCTCGTGTGATAGTTTCTCTACTCCAGCGTGCGAGATGCAACGCATTGTATGTCGTGGTCGACATTGAAATATCTCTTACGATACGACGTACCAGTATTCTTTCTCTACGGCCAAATGTACATGTTAATTAGATAAGTGTTTCCCGAGAATCGCCCCCCGGCGCTAACTCAGTCAGCTCTAGAGAAATGGGAGCGATTTTATGATACCATAACTCCCCCTTGTAACTCACTATTTTTATTGAATTAGTTTTGTTTAAATGTACTTTAGACGTAATTTAGAACGTCGCCGTTTGATGCATTGCATGAAGGATCGCTTAGAATGTGTGTTTTACTAATTAATGTAAAAATATGTATTAGTATACTTACAATTGTTTTCTTCTATAAAACATAATATGGTACGTATTTTATTGTAATAAGCTGTAATTGTACATTAAGGACATCGGATGCAATTATCCGGATAGCCAAAAAATTATATAATCTTGAATTTAATTTAGTGCCATCTTTGAAATTATTTTATTATAATATAAAACACATGATTCAAAATAGTAACGGGACTAGTTATATTTTGATGTAAAAAATATGTTTTAGTATACTTACAATTGTTTTCTTCTATAAAACATAATGTGGTACGTATTTTATTATAATACGCTGTAATTGTATATTAAGGACATCGGATGCAATTATCCGGATAGCCAAAAAGTTATATAATCTTGAATTTAATTTAGTGCCATCTTTGAAATTATTTTATTATAATATAAAACACATGATTCATAATAGTAACGGGACTAGTTATATTTTTGAGAGTCTACTGTATAACTTTCACTATTTACGATTTTATATAATTTATGCTATTTTATAATTATTAGATCCTGGTATTACAGATTACGGAAGTTTCTAAAGTTGTGAAATTACGAGAATCCCGTTTTCACAGCATCGAACAAGATAATTGAAAGATCGAAAACTAAAAAATGTACGAAATTAACAAAAATAAAAACGAAATTTTAGAGCGACTAGGAGTATAAATTAAAATAATTATTATATTTTAGTTTATTGCTGTGTATTTAAAATAAACAAAATTAAAATATTAAATAAGGCACAGTTAATGAATTATTATTTTTTCGAGAAGCTTCATATAAAATGTAGGCGGCGTATGCGCATTTAATCGATATGTTCAAACGCGTGTACAGCCCTACGTTCTTTTACTATTTTATACCAATGGCAAAAAGTTTTATAATTATCTAGATGTCGTGTTCTTTTTTCCATGTATATGTCATAAAATGCGACAAATCCCTTTATGCTATAATAAAATTAGTAGCAGGCAACACTGGATCTAAAACCCCTGAAAGGTGGTTTTTGTACAACTGTGATAAATGTATAATACTTTAATTGCTCATTGTTATTTCTACTATTTTATTTAAAAAAATTGTTCCATCTCAATATAAAAATTAGAAATTCTTTGATTGGTATTTAAATAACTCGTAGTATTCGTTTTAGAAAAATAATTTCCCTTGTTTATGTGAAGGTAGCGTGTTTTGTGAAGTAGGTATGTATTGAACTTGAAAATGTTTTAACATTTTATGAAAAAAATACTAGCGACAAGATTTTTTTTAAATAGTAAATAAGTTTTTTTCTTAAGAATTGTGAGATTAGAAGCATTTTTTCATGAACTTTAAGTAGATTCTATATACATTATTCATACGTTTAATTTCTATTTGCATTCTTCGTACATAATGCATATTACGTCAACAACCAAAAATGTATACTTACTCGTATAATTGTGAAAATGTTAGCAGTAAATATATTAATTATCTTGTGTATACTATTATTGAGACAAAAATAATGAAATGTGAACTATTTTTCCATATTTTCATAATGTCTTTTAATAAAAGAACGCACAGGATTGATGTGTTTCATTCAATAAAATTGAACTCGTGCTTTTGTTGCATAAATTTATTGTATATATATATATACACATCTATATAACAACAAACATAAACCAAAATCACTAAACTTCAGTTTTCTATTTAATTATCACAGCTTTTTTGGGGGTTACAGTTTTTGCAACATCTGAAAAGGAAAATAACCTTTTTGAATAGTTAGGACAGGAATAGAATTGGCGAAAAATATGAAGTATCTTTTTTTTTTCAATTAAGGTCAATGTGGCTAATTCCGTCATAGATTTGAGCTAGTTCAAAATTTCAGACTTTTTTTTTAAGCAAACTTATCCATAGCGTGCATGTAGTTGGCTGATAATTTACTTGACTTTCAAAGAAAAGCATGTAATTCGGTGTAGCTACGTTGGATATTTTTATACATATATTTTTTTTAAAACAGTCAGGTAGACGGAATTTCCCCCAAAAATTGGGTTTATTGCGTCATACGAGGTGCTTGCCTACTATATCAGTGTTTTTTCAAATCTATGCTAGTTGAACACAAACACAGGCAGATTTTAATCAAATTTGTGTTTTAAGGCTCTAAATATAAGGTTCACAATAAGAGTTATCGACATATATATTTTTTCGGGGTTATTCCGGCATATTTTTGCAATCAGATAAGCTAAACCTTTTTCATAATTTTTAAATTTGATTCTTTTAATCAAGTAGGGCTTTGCACTAAGCAGTCAGAAGTAGTCACATAGGTAATAAACTCTCCTATTGAACTTAAATCTGTCATCATGGCTAAAACTATCATTAGTAGTATAGCCCGGGATATCGCTAACAGAGCAATTACACCTTAGGCATTGTTCATCGAAATTATTTTCATCCTGGGGATTCCATAAATTTGCGCGGCTTTGTATCCATTAAATGTACCACTTTGGACTGCCTCTACAGCTGCACATAAATCATTGTTGCTATAACAAAAAAGAAACAACTACTTATATAGCGATTTCCCGCAGCTGAGTTTGCGTCAAAAAGTAGCCTATTTTTGACCCCTTATCTTCAACTATTTCCATACCAAATTTTATCAAAATCCGCTTAGCGGTTTGGCCGTACAGCGTAACAGACAGACAGACAGACTTTCGCACATATAATATCAGTATGGAAGGATGAAACATGTCAATTGCCATGTATTTATAGGCCTCACACTTTTGGAGCGCTAGTAACTTATCTACTTATAAAATATTATCAGAATTTTAAAAATCTATAAAATATTCAATGACTGATGCTAATACAATTTAAAGACAAAAACAACGGTACGGTACGTTACATGCCTACTACGCGTGTACATAATTATATGTTACAAACACAGCGGGCGTGATTTAATATAGCCTATAACATTCCTTGATATAAGCTATCTAACACTGAAACATTTTTTTAATCAGACCCGCCGTTCAGACATCAGTGCGTTCGACCAAACAAACAAACTCTCAGCTTTATATAGTATTATTAGTATAGTATTAAGTATAAATATTATGATAACAAATATATGTAATTACGACGGGTTTAACGCGAATTCACTTGATTTACCTTTATGTACCGAAGTTTCAACATAGTTTAAAATTTCGTGGTCGCGCTTTTACTGATGAATCAGCAAATTTTTAATGGCAATCTTGGAAAAAATATTTCTATCTATTCTTAAAATAACCACAATAAAAAAATGTTGACGACGTCTGGAATCTGGATATTCCGGCATATGGCGGCTTAGACCCTTTCATAATGTACGGAATTTCCCACTTCATCATTTTAATGTTATTAATTTTACAGTGTAAATTACTTAAAACCAGTTGAATTTTACGCATAATTAATAGACGGATACCTTTAGACATATCCTAAATATTGTAATAAGTACACTTATAAGTTAATAAATCTAACTCTATTGTATTTACCTTTGGTAAAACTGCGTCATACTACATTTGAGTTTCGTCTTCGGGACACAACTGAACTTTGAAAGCAAATACTTTTCTTCGTCGAATGCATAGCCCCATCTGTGTTCTTTAGTTAGAACAAAAATGCCCTATTTGCTTTATCGACTAAGTCGTTGACAGCGTACTATGCTTATATGGCGCGCAGACGTGTATACGACGGAATTGGCTAGTAAACTTTTTCATGAAAATGTCTAATTCGTAAACCATTTCGAGGAATAGGCTTAGGGAACAGATTACATTAATCAGATCTTTAAATAAGCAAGTATTTTTTAAGAAAATCGCAGAAAACCCAATGACTTTCATTTTTTAGCAAGGTTGACGTATGACGTAGCCGGATAACTTCCGGCTATTCACATTTAATTTTTTAGGTTGGCAGCACAGCGTAGTGAATAAATATTTTTTGTTTGGTAGCGCTAACTAAGCGCTTCACGTACTTGTCACCCATGTCAAATGTCATCTCTGTTCAAGTAAACATAACCTAATTACATTCATTCATACATTATAATGAAGAAGCGGTGTCCAATTGGCTAGTCAACTAAAAATTAATTGTGTATATTATATATTTTATTGATAGAATAGACTATTTCGAAGATACAATTTAAACGAAAAAATTCTTAAAATTATATTTATTTTGTTATTTAATTTTAAAGATTTTATAATGATGACGTCACGCAGCTATAATGGCCATTTCGAATTGCAAGAAAGCAAAATTTACTAAGGTATTAAAAAATATATATGTCAGTGTCAAATGTCAAAGTCAAGATGGACCGCTAGCCGCGAGTTGGTTTCTTGTTTGTTTACAATTGCCAAATATTTAGGTACCCCATTTCTCGTATCTATTGCATATTGGCCTGTTTATTGGACTTTACGGCAGTCTCTTCATCCGTTTACATCTGATTTTTCAATTGGACACCGCTTCTTCATTATAATGTATGAATGAATGTAATTAGGTTATGTTTACTTGAACAGAGATGTCATTTGACATGGGTGACAAGTACGTGAAGCGCTTAGTTAGCGCTACCAAACAAAAAATATTTATTCACTACGCTGTGCTGCCAACCTAAAAAATTAAATGTGAATAGCCGGAAGTTATCCGGCTACGTCATACGTCAACCTTGCTAAAAAATGAAAGTCATTGGGTTTTCTGCGATTTTCTTAAAAAATACTTGCTTAACTAAAGATCTGATTAATGTAATCTGTTCCCTAAGCCTATTCCTCGAAATGGTTTACGAATTAGACATTTTCATGAAAAAGTTTACTAGCCAATTATTGAAAAATCAGATGTAAACGGATGAAGAGACTGCAGTAAAGTCCAATAAACAGGCCAATATGCAATAGATACGAGAAATGGGGTACCTAAATATTTGGCGATTGTAAACAAACAAGAAACCAACTCGCGGCTCGCGGTCCATCTTGACTTTGACATTTGACACTGACATATATATTTTTTTATACCTTAGTAATTTTTGCTTTCTTGCAGTTCGAAATGGCCATTATAGCTGCGTGACGTCATCACTATAAAATCTTTAAAATTAAATAACAAAATAAATATAATGTTAAGAATTTTTTCGTTTAAATTGTATCTCCGAAATAGTCTATTCTATCAATAAAATATATAATATACACAATTTATTTTTTAGTTGACTAGCCAATTAGCCACATAGACCTTAACAAAATATTATTAATTTTAACGATCGAGGTATCCGACAAACTAAAACCTTAGATTCAAACTATTTTACTATTCCCCAGGGAACGTAGTTCAATATCAAGGTTACATTTATAAATACAATATGTATGCAATTTACATACATTATTTAAATTCAGCTTATTCCTTATTTTGTATAACTACCAAATACATACATTTTTCTTTCAGCTATAATGTTCTACAGAATTTTTTTAAACCACGGATTGAGGTTTTTGTTTCTCAAATAAAAAGTCGTGGTGTAGTTAGGTATGTCGTTGAAGTGTCAGATATATGCGTTATTTATTTTTATCGATTAATAAAAGATATGTAGGTATTTTGCCTCTGTATATTATTTTTTTTATTTTTTTTTTTTCAAGCATGACATTGTAATAAATATACTTTATTAACCTTCACAGCGACACATGTGTTACTGTGTCGCAGAAAAGTTATTGTAAAAAATACAATGGCGCAAATAAACAAAGTATTTGTGTACCTACTTTGAAGACTTAGTAGCTGTTTTATAATACCAGTTTAATCTCTTTCTTCATAATTACTTATCTGTTATTATGCGAGATGTCAAGTGTTGTTAACAATTAGAGGTCATTCATACTCAAACTAATTGTCCATACTAATATTATAAATGCGAAAGTCTGTCTGTCTGTCACGCTTTCACGGTCAAACCGTTAAGCGGATTTTGATGAAATTTGGTATGAATATAGTTGAAGACCCGGGGTCAAATATAGGCTAGGCTTTTTGACGCAGACGGAGCTGCGGGTAAAAGCTAGTGTCACATAATTTGGCTAGAACGCGTTCTCTTGCTTACATACTAACCTCGATTATTCAACCTTAGCACGGACGGCACGTCGCGCTTTCGTCTCCGCCGTTGTCCTCGTGAATTCTTCCTGCATTCTGGCCTGTGCTTTGTCCACTAGTGACTGGATATCATCCTTCGCCACGCCTTCGGTTTCTATCATCGGCAGGATCGTTATTATTATTTCACCTGAAAATGAAACGTGAAAATACTTAGGTACTTATGTACCTAATAATGGTGTTATGTACTTGTGTTAGGTCGATAACGCCTACGTGACACTCGGACTCCTGTACGTCAACTATGAGATTTTATTGATGCAGGCGCTAGCGACTGCGTTAACAATTAAGTATGGCAAACATGTACAGCGCCTCTGGCGGATAGTTAGTTAACTAAATTTCATATTAAATCATAGCTAGAGTGGTAGAGACTACTGAATTGCAGCCAGGCAGCCGTCTATAGTCTACGGTAATCACTTCCCATCGGGTGGACTGTAGCATACAGTACAGTTTAGTAAATGGTACTAGTATTTTGCCATGAACATAAACCTCGCGATTATTGTATAATAAAAATATTAAAGTATTACCCCATTATTCATAAAAATAAACGTTCAATAAGATCAAAATAACTAATTTATGTTTCGTCTCGTTCTTTCACGACAAAAATAGATGTTAATTTGGTCTTATTGAACGTTTGTTTATTTTTATGAATAAGGGGGTTAATGTTTATGAAGCCTTAATTAAGTGAATTTCTGTCTATGTATACTTATATAGAATAGGTCCCATAAGCCTTATTCTGACTTCATCTTCAGACCCTATTTGACCCGTTAGATATTCTTAAAAATTATCAAATTTTTATAAGCCCACATTAACAAAAGTATATAAACAATAATACTTAAATAACTTATATTTTGTCTCGTTTTTTCTCATCAAATTATCGTTATGGGGCAAAGAGACTAAAAATAAATATGTTTAGTCTCTTTCTCCAACGTTAGTCAACGTTAACCAAAATTAAATTATAAGGCCGGTAAATTACAAAACTTATTAGTCATGAAATTGGTGTTTCTTGCCTACATCCTTATAATTAGTGCCATTTCTGACTGTTAGATGAAGGAAATAGGTCAGCTCTCAATGCTATTGCTTGAGAAGCCCGAGACAGATCGCCATGGAGAGTCACTGTGGATGCCCTCTGCCCCAGGTAGGGGACACAAGACCATAAGTCAAGTAAGTCATTGTCATTAGGTACCTACCTACATAACTTCGTCTGTTGTGCAAAAGGCTTATAGTTTTACTTGGTTTTAAAAACATGTAGAGTAGGTACTTCACACATACCTGAACCGAATCTTCTTCGTTCGCCGTCCAAGAAATGGTACTTAGAGACTACGACGGGAAGTATTGGCGCTCCTGCGTCCATAGCCACGTGGAAAGCACCTTTTCGAAATGGCAGCAGTTTGTCGCCGCTGTGCCGGGTACCTTCGGGAAACAGCAACAATTTGCGCTGAAAAATACAAACGAATAATCAAAATTTCGATAAATAAAAAGTACTTATCGCGTAAAGGTACCCCGGGTCTTCAACTATATTCATACCAAATTTCATCAAAAGTATGGATTCCAAAACGTACTTTTTAGGGTTCCGTAGTAAACACAAGTAACCCTTATAGTTTCGTCATATCTGTCCGTCTGTCTGCCCTACGTTTTTCTCAGAGACTATTAGACCTACTGAACTAAAATTTGGTATGCCTATGCATATTACTTAAGCGAAGCCAACTTTGAGATAAAAATATGATAAATATTTTTACCTCCCCTATATGTAAAGTGGGGGTTGAAATTTTTTTTTCTACTTTCTATATGTGTAGGGTGAATAAATGAATGAAATCTTTATTGCTTAAAATGTGGTACATATGAAGGATGGATACAGATACAATTGTCATTTAATAGGTCTCTAAAAAACATTTTGAGTACTCTCAGAGTGTTTTTCGATTACCGGCTTGATTTAAGAGATATTTAGCTATAACGTTGAAAAAAAATCAGAGGCGAGTGTCCCTAACCGCTTTTGAGAAAACCGTTGCATTTGGACACCTGAAAAAATTAATGACAGTAGTAAATATAATGAATTTCAAAGGAAAATTATCACTGCTGTAAGGATTATAATAGTTTAAGAGTAATAATTTATTAATTAAAAAACATGTAAAATTCCTAAAATCACAATCGCTAATTCTTAAATTTCCTGAAATTCGAAACGCTTTTGACTGAAGACGGACCTTGATTTTGGTGTCGGTTACTACAATGGAGCGACTGCTGTATGACCTCCGTAACGCTTTTTACTCGAAAACCAGACCAACAGGAACATAGGTGTCCAAAACTGTCAGATTTTTTCAGGCTGCCTAAAGGCTTCTGACGCAGCCTAATGATTGTTATCTATCGGCAACACTAAACGACTTAACGTGCCTTCTGAAGCACGGAGGAGATAGAATATGCCACTAATGGTGACCAATCCAATACTGGTCGAGTCGCGTCTCGCCGTCGTTTGACATGCGCATTAGCTACTCGTACTTGGGATACGCGCGCCGCGCTCGGTTATCAAGCTTCTTGTTATATCTGCTAAAGGATATTACTTAGGTTAGGTAAGTTTAAATTCTTTATTATTGGTACTACTACTACTACTACGGAGCCCTACATGGCGCGTGGCTTGACACGGCACTTGACCACTTATTTTGTATCTGGAGCCCTATTTTTCAAATGTATGACATATATGTCGCAAAATCATTCGATATCGAACAAAAAATATTCGACTCACCAATTATGCGTGAGCCACACTTTCAAAGATAGCATTCCTGGAGCCCTATTTTTAATGTATGACTCATCTGAAACCTGTAAGTCGTATGATTTTCTTTCGTTATCATATGCTTTTCATTCGTACATCGATGACTCTAATGATTTTTATTCGACTCACCGATTTTGGGTGAGTCATATGGTAGGTAGGTCAAACAATTTTCATTAGACATAATCGGTGAGTCAAATGAATTTTCATTCGACTCACAGATAAAAAAATCATTCAACACACCAGTTTTAGTTAGAGTTATATATATTTTTCAAAAATAGGGCTTCGGGATGACTACGCGCTCCTCGACGTTTGTTTCTGTAAACAACTTTTTTTGTAAGACTAAGTAAACATTGTTTTTTTTTAGAAGTTAGCATTATTAACATACAATTTGATAGGTACTTACAAGAAAATATTGCGAAAGTAAAAGTATGTAGGTACCTAGGTAGGTGATATAGCAAAAAATTCAATAAATAAAAGAGCGCGAGAGCTGGGCGCCGCCGATCGCGCAGACTGCATAACATGTAGGTACCTATTTACATAATACCAAAATCAAACCACGACCGCGAACGCTATTTTTCAGAATACAAAACCCGTGAGTCTTATGATTTTCGTTATTTTCGAATTATTTTTATCACACACATAGCTGACCCGGCAAACTTCGTACCGCCTCCGAATATATTCACCTTTTAAACCTTCCCTGGACTTCCACCTAGAGTTGCCAGGTCGCCAAACCTAATAGCCGGACAGACCAGCCAGTTTGGCCGAACATTTGGCTAAAACGGCCGGACACCCTACATTATTGAGGATTTCGTGTCTCAGTATTTACAGCTTTTCTGATTATTACCATAAATCTTGTTAAATTAAATAAAATGTAAAAAGCCTAACAAAAGCCGGACAAGCTGGACACCGTTTATTTTGGCTCTTACTTTGACAGTGTGTTTATTTAGAGGTAGAAAGGTACTTATTGCATAAATACGTACATATTATAGCTTTAAACTTTCACGTTGCATCATAAAATAAAAGCAGCTCGTTTTACAAGTAAATTAACTTAGTTACATAATATTATGTTTACTTCCCTGCCCGTCCGCGTCCGTAAAAAGCATGTCATCGACATATGCTGTGATCGCCCATGCCCATGTAGCGCGTTTTGTTGCGAACAGGCGTCCCAATCTGTCACGTCGCTAACACGTTTATTTAACTTCACGACGCCTTTCAAACTTTTTCAGATGATATTTTACCCCAAGGTTTGACTGGAAGAGATCGCTCTAGCGATAAGCCCGCCTTTGTACCTCAATTTTTATGTACATAAATTGTTTTTGTAAAATTTGTATTTTGGTGCAATAAAGAGTATTTGTATTGTATTTTTGGATACGGGGCACAGAATAGTAAATATCACTATCTACTTTGTGCACCTAATCCACCTAACACCTAAAACACCTAACTAGTATCTCGCTGCGCAGGTCATTGACACAAATTGTGACATCGGTGCATCATCAGTTTTTAAATAAATAAATGTTTAATGCATAAGTTTATTTTTATATATTCAAATACATTGATGTAGGTAAATACCTACCTAACCTTCTGACAGAAAGGATCGTTTATCTATAAATGTATATTTTTGCGTAAGAACATTATGCCACCAGTAGGAGTAGGTACTATAGAATTCTGGTGTCTTTCACTGTTTCACAATTTACAAATACGGTCGACTCGACATGTTTACAGACAAAATATTTTTCTTAGGAGTAGAGTTTTATTGCATACTAACCACATGTTTATGTTTGGCCCTCTGGGTGATGCGTAGGAGCATTGTTTGAATTTTGAATGAGATTTTACCTGCCCACACTGCCCCACATACCCGTACTATTCCACACACGCATTGTAATCAACTCTGTGTGACACACGTTCCTTATTTCGTAATGCCTTATCTTGGCACTCAAGGCTAGCTCTGTTTGCATTCGACCTAGGGACGTTCGAGCTACACAGGATACGATGTTTGCTGAATACAAACAATTTATTTACCTACTATTTCAAATGTTACGTTTGTTTCGTATATGGTATACCTGTTCCAATAAACAAGGGCAAGAGACAAGTTTAGCCTGCTTTGGTCACCTAAGTACCTATTCACCGGCAGATACGACCACGAAGAATAAAGTATTTCTCTGTGGATACTAGGGAGTAGGGTTGCCATCCGTCCCGGTTTTCCCGGATTTGTCCTAATTTAGAGGGATCCGGGGAGCATCCGTTCACTTGTACTTATATTATTTTACGATAGTTATCGTGGATATCTGTAACAAGTATGCCAACAATAAGAATGGGAGGTTCAGGTATGGTCCAAAATCGCCGTTTAACACAACTACAAATTTGAGTTGTCTCAATAATCTCCTCACCCTAGCGCCTTCCCGCTTGCGTCCTTAGCAGCTTCGGAGCTCCAGGTTCGCTTTTCTTTGTTTTTATCCATTTCGCCGAACCGTTCAGATCACAAAGCATATCCTCTAATTTTCTACAACCTTTTGTCCAAAAAGTACCTACCTGTCATGAATTTTGTTAGGCGCATTTTACAGAGTTCAGGAATGCTATTTTTGAAAAGTATGACTCCCTGAAAAAAAGTGAGTCGAACGATTTTCATTCGATATATGACTCAAACTTAGATCTCAAAAATAGCACTACAGCTAAATTTGAACTACGAAATTAGGTTTTCTTTCTTATCGAATCTGTTAGAAAGAAAACACAATGACGTAGTAAACCTAACAAATGGGTATGCTAGGTAGTATAAATATAGCTTAGTCATAAGTTTTTTATCGGTTTTGCAATAAATATATGACATGCATTATAGAATTGCAATGTCTATATTATGTTCTAAATAGGTAAAAGTCAGTGGGGGGAAACCTATTTGCATGTGCTTATTATTAGTTTCAAAAATGCTATTCCTAAAACTACTATATAATTACATACCTAATCTGTGAGTCTACAGGCATAGGTACCTACTCCGAAAATCTCTCATCAGCTACATTCATAACTAAGTATGTGTATGTTTCATCTTCAGAATACAAGGCTAAATTATTTATTGCTTGTGGTAACATACTGTTAAGCTGGCAATAGATATAATTAATGTTAATTATAACGAATCACGATTGCGACTACGAAATAACAAAAACACTATTATTGCAACATCGTACCTTACGTACGATCCCCAAATTTGTAATTTAAAATCCTCGGGTTCAAAACTCAATTTACTAAGCACACATGACTTCTATTGTTTTATTTATCAAATTAGGTCATCAATTGATTATTTTAAGATGCCAAATAACATTTAATTGCGTTCACATGATATCAAAAGAACAAAGTATTTTGACGCTCGTGAATTTATTTTTGAAGAAAATAATGCAGTGTAGCTATTGCCCGTTGCCCGCTTATTCTCCAGTTGGGCTTTAGAAATGGTAGTTAACAGTTCAGAAAAGAGTTTAAAACATGTCCGTCTTCAATGTTATCAACGTAGTCCTGGGCTGTGTGATGGCCCTGCTCATCGTATCTTTACAATTAGCTCTATCGCCAGGTACTAAATAAAGATATGAAAATTATGCAATGCACTCATGCAGTAAGCCATTCCATTTTTAGTGCGGTGCTATGGTATTGAGTCCAAATTAGTAGTTATCCACAATTGAGTAACTATAGATAAGATAACAGAAATAAATAACAATCTTATACCTAGCAGGTGTTTTAAATAAATAATGTAAATCATAATCATAACATAGTATAAAACAAAGTCGCTTTCCTGTCTGTCTGTCCCTATCTATGCTAATCTTTAAAACTAAGCATCGAATTTAGATGGGGTTTGTTTTAATAGATAGGGTGTTTTAAGAGGAAGGTTTATATGTATAATACATGCATAATATCGTAGAGGAACACTGATAATTTTATTGGTTTCTAATGTGATGTCGTAAACATTTTTTGCTCTTACATTGCAAATGCTGGCTATACCATAAGAGGTAGATCAAAATAATATACTACAGTATTGTACATCTTAAAAAGATTCGATCACAAAAAAGTCCGTGGTACCATATGTACCTATTTTAGTTACGTCACAACAACTATAAATTTTGCAATAGTAACGCCGGTACAAACTAGGCCATATAATTCGTTTCTCGGTATTGATCCTTATCCAAACAAACCATACCATATTCAAGGATGGTTTAATACCTGTAAATTACTCTTTGAATGAATGAAATCGGACATTCCATTCCAAAGATATTACGGATTTTGTTTTGTGTTACAATCCCTTCGCGTGGCGAAGCTGTACGAAGTACACGCTTTCTTCGCGTGGCGCTTAGGTTCAAATACGGAGGATGAGGAAAAACCCAGTGGTATCAATAAACGTACGCGTTCTCAATGAAGATTGACGTTAGGCAGACGGCCAGTCATAAAACAGGGAATCACTCAGGAGTGCTTTTTATGACAAGTGTGACTCACGCAAAATCGGCGAGTCGAATAATTTTTGTACGATATCGAATGATTTTCGTTCGTACAAAAATTATAAATAAAAAATAGGGGCTCCGTATGGAAAAGCGTCATGAAAGCGGGAGCTGAGGACGCATTCCTAAGGAGGGTTGACGTTAGGCAGGCGGCCAGTCGTAAAACATGCCAAGATAATAATAGGAATGGAAACAACCGGAAGGCATGCGTCATGGAAGCGGGAGCGGATGACGAAAATGAGGGAGTGTCAAAATATTTGTACTACATATTTACGGATTAATTTTACGTGTTTTTCCCGTGGATGTTTTAAAAGGGGACGTTCTGATACTGTCAGCTGTGTAGACAGATGTTAAGAGAGTGTACACGGGATGACCAAGTAGAAATCGACCAGTCGGTCGTCCCAGGTACCGCTGGAATTTCAAAAAAATAATTACATTTAATTCCCCTGAAAGTGAACTTTATTAACTTGAAAAATCGATCTTGACAGCTTTAAGGGGCACATCGATAGACATAACTATCAAACATTTAACGGTTTTGATAGTTTGACTTTGACACTGACTTTAACTTTAATATGCCTACCGAAGTGGCAGATGCATATGCCCATAGAGCCATAAAGATACATTATTTTATGTTTCGATCTTCCTTGGAAATAAATACTTTCGGTGGCGAGATTCACCACCACATCACGAGATGAATACATATGGTATTCATCGGTTAATAGGACTACTTGACTCGCCTTAGGGAGATCTATGTAGCCGGTTTTAAAAGAAATGCTAAAGGAAGAGGTTAGCTTCAACCTACTACTACATAATTTGTATAACCAGGACGAAGTCGGGACGGGCTAGTTTATTGATAAGGATATCCTCTATTTCTTTCTGTTATACGCAGAAATTTGGTTCTGTTATACGCAGATTTTGACTCTTCTCAATCAAAAAAGAAAATCTAATACCTAACTTATAAAATTAGAATATTGCATACCTGAGCACATTATTCACTCATAAGAAAATAGAGTAAAGGTAAATGAGTGTGCTCTTCATTCGTTTTTACAAACCCATTAAATACTATCCACTTTTTCTACATTTTAAATCAAATTATACTGTTTTGAGTCACTTTTTAAAGTATATTTATTTAATCCTAAAAGACTAGTAAAAATGTTAGTAATGGGTTCTTGAACAGTAGTTGTTTTGCCTACCCTATAAATAGTGTCTATGCACGTCACTGCTGCTAACGATATAAACAGTGCAGTGATCGGAGTGCAGCAGTCTACCGCCGTACTACAAAAACATCCGCTTATCTCTACTAAGCTACTGACAATCACAAGTACTAGTTTGCCAAAGTCGACTCGCTAAGAAGAAGTACTACCGCCAAGTCGCAGCGAAAACAATAGATGGGGTAACAATTATTATCAAAACTTAACAAGCCATTTATAAGTCATAAGGGAACATAGAGATGGGCTAAGGTACTATACAACATCAAATCTTCCTGTTATTGTATTGCCCAAGTTTAGTTAAAAAGGCATAGGAATCTACGTATGTAGAATGACGTGACGTCATCTATTGTTCCATAAAGGTACCTATTGAAAACGAATGTTTTATTGCTTACTGATGGTGATCTCATCTAATCAGTGAGTTACAAATTATAATAGTAAATATCAATACTAAAATTATAAGTGCGAAAATCTGTCTGTTACGCTTTGACGGCAAATCCACTAAACGGATTTTGATAAAATTTTGGTATGAAATAAATATATTTGAAACCCCGGGGTCAAACATAGGCTATTTTTTGACGCAGGCGGAGCTGTAGGAAACAGCTAGTATAAAATTAATGAGACCAAGAAAATTTCATCAAATTACGAAGAAACGATACTTACTCTACGCAAGTTCCTACAACCTCAGGATACCTACTTACTGAGGTGTTTATTATGCTTCTTGCCTTGTCGGTGGTACTACTGGTAGTACCAAACTTCTCCGGGATACGTAAGTATATTAGTCCACACAGTAACAACTAGGTACAAAAAAGGGGCCGCTCTTTGATAGCGATATTGCTTGCACAGAAACGATTGTTGAGTACACAAGATGTACCACGAACAAATATTTGCCCGGATTGTCCACATAATATGAGAGAGACATTTGTCTAATCTATTGACTATTTTGTTACTATGTCTTACGTTAACCACGAAATCTCAAAAACTATCGGTTCTGTGAAGTAGGAAGTCGAATTCGTGTTTTGTCGAAATAAATTGCGGCTGACTACAAATAACCCTATTCTTCCGCCATTTTCTGTCGTCTCTTTTAGTCTGAAAATTTGCTGAAAGATAGTGCGGTTTAGGTAGAGCCCTGAACAATATTCGATCGAACGGAATCAATGCTCAGAAGCCCTATTTTTGACATGAAAATCGTTGGACTCACAGTCACTTAGTACGGCGGCGGCGCGGCGCGGCTCGGCGGCGGTTATGTTTAACTGCCTCGTGCCATCTTGTGTTTACCTTGTGATCTCTTACGGCCTCTGCTTGCTTGTTGAGCGCGTCGCGGGCCGACTGCGCGCCTCTGTCGATGAACACCGTCCCCCAGAGCCAAGCTGCTGTCCCGAAGGGCACCAGGTACTGAAGCGACCGCTTGGACACCACAGTGCATCGCTCCATCAGCGGCCATAGCACCGCCAGAACTGCAAGTATTGATAAAATACACTGATAAAAGTAGTCATGAATATGAGCAACTTTGTATGGGATCGACTCAATCTGACCAAAAAAAAATCTGCTGTTCCATGCTATTTTACAATAATTACTCGCCCAAAATGTATGGAACTACTGATTTTTCCCCCCGTACAAAAGTACTTTCACCAGTAGAAATTATGCCAATGTTCTTGACTGTAGCCTTTTTCAACTTAGGAGGAAAAATTAGGGATACTCTTGGTTGATGATGATAAATGATGATACTGATTAAAAAATAGCTACTTAGTTAAACAATAATTTATACCCATTTATTTTGTTCACGGTTATATTTATCAATAACGTATCTTGGTCAACAATCGCCATTGACTCGAATAATCGAAAGCGCGTTATCTAACATTTCTTTCCGACACCTACCTATGTAGTTTAGGTATCTTTCTGCGACCTCTTATGCAATTTGATAGTCTGTCCTTATTTACAATTAAAAATTAAACAAAACAAACTGATGAAGGTGAAAATTGTAAGATATAAGTATAAAAGGTGTACATCTGACCTAATATGTATGTAGTACAAAGTGGACTCGTGGAACTGCAATTTGCCTCACCAGGAGCCCTATTTTTGAAAAGTATGACTCACACACACAACCGTTGATTCGAACGATTTTCAGTCGATGTAGAATGAATGTCGAATTCGACTATATGGGCTAAGTAATCTGTTTTTACAAATACTTAAACCAAAACTGACTTCCATTCGTTTACCGAGGCCAAAGATATTCTAAACGCTTGAGGTTTCCCGAGTTATGATGTGTCAGATGCCTTTAGGTAGACTGAAAAATCCGTTTTTAGTTAAATCCGTACTGAAGGTCCCGTCTTTTGGTTTTTTGCTTATATCTAAAAACGGTGCGTCGTACGAAATTTTGTTATACTACATAATGGAACCTGATATAATTCTCTACAACTTTGCTGTACACACTTTTTATCTATCTCCAAGCGTCGATGAGCTCCGAAAAACAAACGATTTTCAAAAAGTCTTCAATTCTCTGTCCCGTACTTGCTTACATCCCAAAAACGGTGCGTCGCACGAAATAATCATCATCATTTCGTGTAGGTTACATTGTCTATAGACCATGGACAACCTGGTGTCAGAGTTGTTCGGAATCGCCTCTAGGCCTCTGAAGTGGTTCCTTTAACAACTACCAAATGGCAGCCGGGACCAACGGCTTAACGTGCCTTCCGAAGCACGGAATCATCTTTATTATCAGACAATCAGGTGATTCAAGCCTGCAAAAACCTGACCAAACTATAAACAACTAAACAAAGTATGCTTCCGATGGAATCGAACCCATCACCCCCGGGTCAAAGGTAGTTCTTTGCAGATAAAACACAAAATATTTACTTAAAATCAAAGAGTACTTTGTAATATTTTTAAGCGCATGTTTTTTTGGACTTAGTACTGCTCTCATTATATTCGCATTAATTTATTGGACTTTGTACAGCCACTCATCATCATAACATTGTTTTTTTAAACTTTGTACCTCCGTTTGATTTTAGATTTGATACTAACAACTTAAGTTTTAATCGCATTGATAATTCGGAGGGGAAGTGCAAAATCATATCTATAAAATTCTTCAACCACTTCGTAGTTGAAAGTCTTGAAAGCACGTGAAAAATGGTTCCTTTTGTTTTTATAAGGGTTTCCGGACCTGTAAACGATATTTTAGGATGCAACCAAAAAAAGACTAGGTCAGAGAGACTACGAGGAGCTCGATAGCCTTGCGAAGCAAGTTCTTAATAATCGTGCAGGAAACAGGACTTGGATTGGACGCCACGAGTGGCATAACTACCTTCAACTCCTCCTTACTTCGGAAAGCACGTTCTAGATTGCTAGATTTGACTGTCGTCGTCGTCCTTAAGCTGCGCGCACCATACAAAATCGCTCAAATGATGAGATAGACTTACTATAAAGATCAATTCCACTTTGATGATTGAGCAGTACGACAGCTCCTCGGGAGTTGTCAACGTTCTCCAAACCTCGAACCGTCCAGCGAATGCCCAGAACCCTGGCAGTAAACCGCAATAGCGCTGCTGGTATCCTGATACAAGAGAAAAGTAAATTAAGCAGGCATAGAGGACCATTACGATAAGACCCCGCTGTTCAGTCGGGCAGGGACAAAAAATTACGGAATTCACTTGGTAAGGAGATAATATGGAGTAAAAACAAAGACGTCACATTTATTTACGTCACGTTTTTTTTATACTTAATATAAATCTATTTTCAAAATGATTTTAAAATAAAAATGTAGTGAAAGTTACGTTACTCATGTCCTTCTCAATACTCCTGCCTATACGTATCTATTTATGTGCAATTTCAGGAAGATTAGATAAAGCGTAAAGAAATAACAATAAAATAAATTAACACATAGGTACTTATTCAAACTAACTTTCGCACATCTTTCGCATTTATAAGTTTAGTTAGAAAGTTAGGATTAGTAAGGATTATTGTATGAAAAAGTTGACTAGCGAATTGAACTACCTATGTAAGTAAATACTTATACTGAGACTTCAGCGGATTTATGCTAAGAGCGTTCTCTACGAAGTCAACCACTTTAGGGCCGATTTCACCAACATCGTTTCTATCCACGAGTAAATAATCTAAGCATAAATAATTAAAGGCAGTCATTTTCATTCTAAAAACAGAGTCCTTGAACCGGAATTATACCTGGATTAAAAATATATTCTTGGGTCAACTGCGTGGTAAAATGTAGACTTTGTTAAACGAGAGTAAATTGCGTCATTTTTGTTGGAATAAGAACCTGTTTTGGTGAAATCGGCCCTAAGTATGAGTATCTGAACAATATTCACTTACAATGCATTCTTTGGATCAAATGGTTTCAACAGCATCAATGGTATCGGGGCTGTAGCGAACACCAGGGACAATACAACGAATAATGTGAACTGGAAAAAAGGTCACTAATTAGAGTTAAATATTTAAAAAGCCAAATTTTTAAGTAATAAAAACGCGCGCGAAACGCCTTATTTCTAATTAAGTATTTAGTTAAATCGTAATTTATTTGTATCTGGTCTATAAATTCGTTTTAAAATTTTAAGATCGGTTCCAACTAGCGAAAGAAAAATAAGTACCTAAGCACAGTTATATTTTTGTCAATATTATGAGCACATTTTTATATTGAAATAAATTTAATGAAATTTTTGTCTTCCATTCGAGAAAACACTGATTGTAAATTTAACAAAATTGTAATTACACACACTAATATTTTACAAAAATCAGCCGATTGACACGCGGGCCATGTAATTTGGCCCTTTCAGAAATTCAGACTCAATACCATAGGCACCGCATGGGTGCATAATTTTCATACCTTTATGTAATACCTGGCGATTGAGCTAATTGTGAAGAGTATGATGAGCAGGGCCATCACACAGCCCAGGACTACGTTGATAACATTGAAGACGGACATGTTTTAATCTCTTTTCTGAACTGTAACAAATAAAACAACTCATAACAGACGACATTCACATTTTACAGTACGAATTTGAACTAAAATATGAGCACATGAACACTATCATAATACTTATAAGCGGAAAACCAATTGATCATTTTTATTTCTTAGTGCCAAATCAAAGAATGAATCCAACAGACGTACCCAACTTAAAAATTAATATAGGTAATTTCTGAACTACACTTTGTCCATTGACATGGTCGTGATGAAGGACTCTCACAGCACTGATGAGATAAAGCAAATGGCAAAATGTTCGATGCTTACTGGCCAGTGACGATCCTAAACTTTGCCCTTATTTGCATGTTCATTTACTATCTAAGGTCAGGTACAGAAAGAGTGCGCTGGTGCCCGTTATAGACCGAATATGTTAGAAACAATTTTTTATTCGACAGAAAACTCACATAACACTTAGTTAAATAAAAAATATGTACTTATAACATAACATAGGTATATAGTAATGAAGTTATTCCAAAATATAAAATAGGTAAGTGTTGTTACGAATCGCGGCCCCACAGCTGACAATTACTGGAAAAGAGTGAACAGCAGGGCGGAAACTTCTCGTAAATACGGGAATAATTGCGCGAACGTTCTAGTACATCATTTGTCTCGCTGTGGCGTTTTACTTTGTCTCGCTCTCACATGTTCGAGAAATTGAATGAACGAGATCGAGAGTATCGCTGTCTCTCTCTTACTCTTCTGGAGTATATGAGATTTTTCTAAAAACTTATAGAATAGAACGCAATTCGCGGGCTATATAAACAGCGGAAAGTGTCAAGTTGAGATAAGCTACAAGAGCAATCCAGAAGTGAAACAAGTGCCAAAAACAAGTGTAACCTTGTGGAAATAAACGTCTTTTCGAATCACCAAATGTGTTTTTTCCAAATAGCGAACACCAGCTGCTCGTAACAGTATTTACGTACTTAATTTGATTAACAATTGCACACAATCCCAAAGATACCACACAAAATGTAAAACTTAATGCTACAGTTCGCACGCTTATTACCACTCTAGATATTTATTGTTTTCATACCTGTTATCGAATATATTATTATAATATCCATTCCTTTAAGAGAAGTGATTTCCGACATATTTTACATTATCTGCGTAGCCTAGTAGCCCGAAAAAACTCATTATACTTATCGAATGAGAATCGTTCAACTAACCGATTATATCCAATGAAGATCATTCGATATAGAGCGAAAATCATTCGATTCACCGGTTATGTGTAACTCATATATTTTAAAAAGAGGACTCCAGAACTTATATTTGATTAAGTAAGCATAGGTATGTGTCATATCATATGATTAAGTATATGTATGATTTTAAATGATTACGATATGACCTTGTCGCTACAGCAATAAAGTTTTACTCGGTAGGTCTCAACCGATGGACAGGTATTAAGCTGTTACTTATTGAATTCTAATATTTTCGCAATTGTTTTAATTTATTAAGTTTCATTCAATAAATGAAACTTTTTTTATATGTTTATTTTAACATTACATAAGTACCTATTAAATTTTACATGCAAAATATGCACCCAGTGTCTATCCAGCTTTATGGACTTCTTATCAGAAAATAGCGGTATCATAAAATTATCTATATACCTTTATACACACGAGTAGATACGGATCATACGGACGGATCCATAAGTAAATTGTTAACATCCGCTTTTATTCCCAATGACCATTTTCTCTATAATAAAATCAAATCTATCTAAGTATCTATCTATCTATCTTCTAAGTATATTTCATATATATTAGGTTGGGGAAAAAGTCTTCGCATATAGTATGTATGAACTTGTAATAAGATCTCGTAGGCTATACTATTTGTATATGGCTGGTTTTGGTATCATTAAAAGTTTAAATTTTAAAGAAGATAATTCCAATTTCAAATTAGGAATGTGTGATTTTCATTTGTTTTTCTTACTTCCCAAGTTCTTACTACGTCAAGATGAGTGAATCTAAAGAAGAAATTCGATACATTTTAAAATTTTACTATAAAAAAGGTAAAAATGCAACGCAAGCCGCGAAAAAAATTTGCGATGTTTACGGACCTAGTGCAGTGTCTGTGAGAGTAGCACAAATTTGGTTTATGCGTTTTCAATCCGGAAATTTTGATGTCAAAGGTGCACGTCGCTCTGGTCACCCCACCCTATTACGGATAAAATGAACGCAAAAGAACTGGGAATTGGCCACAAAACAGTTTTGGCGCAATTGAAAAAACTGGGTACACAAAAAGCTCGATATTTGGGTATCTCACGAGCTCACTGAAAGAAACCTAATGAACCGTGTACTCATTTGTGATTCTTTATTACGACGTAATGATACCGAACCATTTTTGCAGAAGCTGATAACTGGTGATGGAAAGTGGATCACGTACGACAAGAACATGCGAAAAAGGTCCTAGTCAAAGGCCTGTCAGGCTTCACAGACTGTGGCGAAACCCGGGTTAACTCGCAACAAGGTGATGCTGTGTGTGTGGTGGGATTGTAAGGGCATTATTCATTATGAGCTATTGCCACCAAGTAGGACCTACCTACAAGATGGCAAAAACGGCACCTACAAACTTTAGTTTTACTTGACATATAGACGTACGCACGGCCTAACCGCTAATAGTAGAAAGGTAAAATTTTCACAGTTGCTTAATTTTAAAATGCGGACGCACACTAAGAAGGGAATTTGAAAAATGTTAATCCTAAAGGGGTGCAATAGGAGTTGAAAGTTTGTATAAAAAAATATTAAAATCAGCTACGATTTTGATGAAAATAGAGATTCATGCTTTTAAAAACCTTTTATTTAAAACGTGTTTCGTGGTTTATTCAAATTTAACCCCTAAGAGTGTTAGATAGGGGTTGAAAGTTTGTATGAAGGATATTCAAAATGTCTACCAACTTCTATGAAATTTATTATGCTAGCTCCTAAATATAATTCAACGCCTACTAAGAAGGTATTTTGAAAAATGCTAACCCTGAAGGGATGAAATAGGGGTTGTAAGTATTTATGAAAAATCTTTGAATCGGCTACGATTTTGATAATTATTGAGATTCATGTTTTTAAAAACATTTCATTGAATAATTTTTTCATGGTTTATACAAATTTACCACCTAAGGGTGCAAATAGGGCTTCAAAGTTTGTATAGAAAATAATTAAAATCTGCCCCAACTTTCATGAAATTTACTATCCGAACTTTTAGAAGTTATGTATTATAGATATATTTAGATATATCACGATTTACCGGTTTTTTTATATTCATGCACAGGGGTTGTAAAATAGGGGTTGATAGATTTAGAAAATATTTAGAAACTACTTAGATTTCCATGAAATTGAATAGTATCTGGGCTTTTATAGACAAGCATGTAACTGGAAACAAAAAAAACACTTGGTTCTAAAAAAACACTTAGTACTAAGTACCTGCTAATAAAACACATTATTTAATAGGTACTATACTAAGTTAGTACTAAGTACCTGCTAATAGAACACATTATTTAATAGGTACTATACTAAGTAGCCTTCATTTGGCTGTAAAACAAAAAAACCCGACACTAGGGCTGCGATGTCAAATGAACGCTCTCTCTAGAGCTCCACGTACCGTTTTGTACACAGGCTATGTCAGTAAAAACATCTCCTTATGTGCATGTATAGGAAACCATGACGATGGACCTACATACACGCGGGCGAAGCCGCGAGCGAAAAGCTAGTCTATCTATATCCATCTATATATATACATCTATATATACAAAAGGAGATGTTCCCACTGACATATAGAGGCACGCACAGCCGTAACCGCTAATAGTAGAAAAATAAATGTTTACAGTTGTTTTATTTCAAAATGCGGACGCACACTAACAAGGAATTTATTAAATTGTCTACAACTAAACTCTAAAGGGTTACAATGGGAGTTGAAAGTTAGTATGAAAAAATATTGAAATCAGCTACGATTTTGATAAAAATGGAGATTCATGCTTTTAAAAACATTTCATTGAACACGTGTTTCGTAGTTTATTGAAATTTAGCCCTTAAGGGCGCAAAATAGGGGTTGAAAGTTTGTATGGAGAATAATCAAAATCTCTACCAACATCCATGAAATTTATTAGGCGAGCTCCTAAAGATAATGAAAACGCCCACTAAGAAGGGAGTTTGAAAAATATTAACCCTAAAGGGATAAAATAGGGGTTGGAAGTTTGTATGAAAAATATTTACTACTTATTATATATACCTAGTCTTGCCATAAATGATTTTTTTTATTTCTATTGCATATAACATTTATTTCTGTAATGTGTGTTAGTTTATACAATTAAAAATAACATAAAAATATGTAAAGCTTATTCGAAATGATCTCCATTGGCTGCAATAGTCCTTTAAATGTTGAGTCCAAATATCAATAGAAGCACGCACTTTTTCCATAGGACAATTCTTCACTGTCAATCTTATAGATTGCTTTAGGGACTCCAAATTATCATGGCGTTTAGAGCAAGTCATACTCTCTAAAAGTGACCATAAATCATAATCTAGCGGATTAAGATCGGGTCTAGGAACGTTCGTTTCAAACCAAGCTTGGGTAAGTCGAGCTATGAGCCGGCGCTGAGTCTTGCTGAAAGGACCATTCTTGGTTATTAAATATAGTGTTGTAAAGCGGCTTAACCCTCTCAAGAATGGTATCTTGATATACTTGTGCCGATATTTTGATACCTTTTTCACAAAAATATGGCCCAGTCACTTCTGTGTCACCATCACTGAAGTGGGATAATGTTCACGTTGTGCTCTGTTGACTAATTTGGAAGCTTCTTTAGAACTTTGAGCATAAACTTAGTCATTCTGCTTGTATAAAATATTGATCAATTGTAAAAAAAAATCTCATCCGTAAACATTTTTTTTCTGTAACCTCCCTTAGTTGTATTGATTTTATCACCCTGTTCTTTTTTAAATTATCAGATTGAGTAACGACCGGTGCGTCTCTAATAGGCTGCAAGTCCTAAGTCATCTTTTTAAATACGCGACATGGTCCTAGGAGCTATCTTCATCTCCCGAAATAAAATCTTTTGCTTTCGTGTAGGATTTCTTCGAATTTCTTCCCTTACTGCTTTGATTTCCTTTTTCGTACGAACACTGCGTGGACAGCCAGATCTTTTCCTGTCACAGAACAACAGAGGCGGTTTCATTGTACCTATCAATAGCCCGGTATACAAACATTCGACTAATACCAAGCAGATAGAGACTTTTAAAAATTGTATTTAGCGCCATGCCTACTTTGTGTAATGCAATCACAGCGATTCTGTTCTCTTTATCACCCCAAATGAGAAAACACAATGAACATTTATAATAGAATGGGAGATTCCAAATTCAAATGTAATATTTTGCTTATTTTTAATTGTAACAGTATTTATGGCCAGACTAAGTATAATATATAATATGTGGGGCTACGATTTTGATAATAATTTAGATTCATGTTCTTAAAAACCTTTCATTGAATAAGTTTTGGAGTACGGCGGGAGCGATGGTGTTATGCTCGACCGCCGCAAAGGGAATTACTTCCCGCCAAGTGAAGTGTTATGCCTGGGGAACCGCGGCATCGACGGTGTTCTGTCGGAGGTTGTATATTGCTCCAGTCCTCAGAAACTGCTATTGCGCGATTTAGTCTTTCCATGCTGATTGGACGTCTTGTTTGGGAATTTTCAAATTAGTCCCTTTAGCGCCATCTGTTGCGTTGTGTTGTAACTACTTACTGTGCGATTGTGTCGCCACAAAGTGTTTCATGGTTTATAATAATTTACCCCCTAAGGGTACAAAATAGGGGTTGAAAGTGTGTATGGAAAATGTTTAAAATCTGCCCCAACTTCCATGAAATTTATTATCCGATCTTCTAAATATTTCACGAATTTACCAACAACTAAGTGGATCAACTAAGGGATTACATACACATTTGTTATCAAAACATAACATCAAGGTTATATCAGCTTCTACAAGTCAAGATTCTGAAAATCTGAACACAGCACCGCCGCCAGCCAAGCGAAAGTTAGATGATTATTTTACTAAAAGTGCCGACGATAGCCTGGATGATATTTTGGCAAGAATGATTGCATTAGATGGATTTCCATTCAGTGTATTCATAACCTCAGATGATTTGAGAAAATTGCTCTTAGCAAAATACACGGATTTACCAAAGTCAGCCGTCACGTCACTGTTCAAAAACGTGTTATGAATTACAGTGAAAAAATCAGAAAGCAAGTAACTGCAGAATTAAAACATTTGAAAAGTGCAGGTGAAAGATTTAGTCTTTCTTTCGACGAGTGGACTTCAACTTCCAATAAACGATACATGGCGGTCAACGTTCATTCATATAAAAAATTTTGGAACTTAGGACTTGTTCCTATTTACGATAGTATGACAGCTGAAAATTGTCTTCGTATATTGCAAGAGCGTCTAAGTAAATTTGACATTTCCCTAGAAACTGACATCGTGGCTATTGTAACCGATGGACCGAATGTTATGATAAAGGTGGGGCGTCTTGTTTGCACTGAACAACAACTGTGTCTCGCACATGGTATCAATTTGGCGGTCTGTGATGTGCTTTATGAAAAACATAATAATTTGCAAGATAGCCCTACCTCAGATGATACTATAAATGAACCAGCTGTGACTGTTGATTATATGGACGACAGCGATGATAAACACCATTTAGAAGACTTAGACTGTCCAGAATCAGGTTTAATCGTAATGTCACAAAATGATCTTGCGCCAGAACACGTACCAGTACAAGATCCGTCCACCAAAATTCAAGTCCAAAGTCTTAATGCAACGTAATTTTGGTGCTATAGACATTGAGCAACTTCGGAATGACGCTCGTGATGGTGACTGGCAGTCTGTTGTAGATGCAGTGTCAGTTGATGATCAGCTCAAGTTATTTGAAACAACTCTTCTAGATCTATATGACCGCCATGCACCTGTGCGTCCTGTCCGATTGAAGCACTACCCTGCGCCCTGGCTGACAGATGAAATGAAGTCGATGCAGGCTAAGAAAAATAGGGCCAAGTCGAAATATAAGTCTGATCCGGATACTTATCGTGACGCATACATTCGCGCTAGAAATCGCTGCAACAGGATGTGTAGAGAAGCACAGCGACTCCACATACACCAGTCCATCCAAAACGGCGACCCAACCAAGGTCTGGAAATTTCTGAAAACTCTGGGAGTTGGGAAAACTCAAAGTGACAAATCCAATGACTTTGACATTGAAGCCCTTAATAGACACTTCGCTACTTCTGTTGCCTTTGATGACAACATAAAACAGAACACATTGAATACTCTCTCTGCACTTCCCACTCCTAGCAACACCCCTTTTTTCTTTAAACCAATTTCTGATTGTGACATTGAGAAAGTTGTACGTGCCATATCGTCGAATGCTGTTGGCGCTGACGACATTAGTCGTAAAATGATCTTACCTATCCTCGACATCATTCTTCCTGTCCTTACCATTATCTTTAATAATTCCCTTGCGTCGGGGGTTTTTCCGCATTCATGGAAACACTCATATGTAACACCAATACCTAAAAAGAATAACCCCAAATCCTTATCCGACTATAGACCAATATCCATACTCCCTTTCCTTTCCAAAGTCCTTGAGCGAGTGGTACAACAACAACTCTGCCACTACCTTACAGTCAATAACCTCATCAATCCTTTCCAATCTGGTTTCCGTCCTGGTCATAGTACGACTACTGCTCTTGTTAAAGTTACCGACGATATTCGACGTGGGATGGACGGCACACGGCTGACTGTTTTGACTCTGCTGGATTTTAGCAACGCCTTTAATACAGTTGATGTTGACATTTTGCTGGGTGTCTTACGCTCTCTCAATATATCTCCAACAGTTATTGAGTGGTTCCGTACGTACCTGTCTGGAAGACAGCAATGTGTTCGCGTCGAGGACCATTTATCTACGTGGCGTAGCACGTCTGCTGGTGTTCCACAGGGTGGTGTCTTATCTCCCCTACTCTTTTCGTTGTTTATAAACTCCATAACCTCTAATCTTCAATCTTCCTGCCATCTTTATGCGGACGATCTGCAAATTTATACGCAGGATTGTGTTGATAACATATCAGCTGCGATTAGCACTACTAATGAAGACTTGGAACGTATTTCAGTCTGGAGTAAAAATTTCGGTCTGCAAGTCAATCCCACTAAGACTCAGTGAATTATTGTCGGCAGTTCTAGGCTGTTGGATAGGCTTGATTACAAACTGCTTCCCCGAGTTGTATTTGATGGAGTGGTTATAGAATACAGCGACTGTGTTAAAAATCTTGGCATATATATTGACAAAGCACTCACTTGGTCAGTTCAATTGGCTGAGGTTAGCAGGAGAATATTTGCTACATACTGGTCACTTAAAAGGCTTAGTGCCTTTCTACCTATAGCCACCAAAATCATGCTCGCACATTCCCTGCTCTTCCCTATCCTTGATTACGCTGACTCGTGTTACTTGGACCTTACTGAGGAGCAACTAAATAAACTTGAGCGTCTTCAAAATCTCTTCATTCGTTTCGTATATGGCCTTCGCAAATACGACCACGTTTCCCAATTTCGCGCTGATCTCAAGTGGCTCCCTATTCGTCGTCGTCGAGATTTACATATTCTGTCTTTACTCTTCACAATCCTTTTTAACCCTTGCTCGCCCAGCTATCTAAGAAGCCTATTTCAATTTCGTGGTGATGTTGAGGATCGCTCACTGCGCAGTGCTGAGAGACTTCGCTTATTAATTCCAACTCATTCTACTCAGTTCTACTCTGGTTCCTTCGCTGTACAAGCCGCTCGTCTATGGAACTCACTGCCATTCACCGTTCAGTGCGCCGAAACGTTAGCAAGCTTCAAATCACAAGTCATGTCGCACTTTTTACGTGATACTACTACTTAATACTATCCTTACTTATCATGGCTATGGTATTCTACCTTGTTTGTAGTATTGGTGTGTGTATGTGTAGTGAATATGTTGTTATATTGTATGTATATATATAGTTGTATATAAGTAAGTGTGTAATATACATTATATGTGTAAGTTTATGTTTTGATATTTATAAAATTATTATGTTTCTTCTTACTCTTGTTGACACCTACCGCATCTTTAATATTTTTACTCAATTTTCCGTAAGGTTGCCTGGAAGAAATTGCTATTGCGATAAGGCCGCCTTTGCGCAAGGTTATTTTTCTTGTAATTACTTGTATTTAACAATGTATTCTTGTTGTGCAATAAAGAGTTTTTGTATTGTATTGTATTGTACCAAAGTTAACACAATATGAAAATATTAATAAGCTGATAAAGAAAATCCGCAAAGTTGTAGTGTATTTCAAAAGATCTCCATTGAAAAATGAAACAGTACTTCAAAAATATGTGAAAATTGAACATGGAAAAGAGTTGTCACTTCTTTTGGACTGTAAAACCAGGTGGAATAGTCTTTTAACAATGCTGGAGCGATTTTATCTTTTAAAAGCATGCATTCAAAAAGCTCTTATAGATCTCAATCATCCAATTCGCTTAGAAGATGTTGATTTTGAATTGGTAAATAAAATTGTTGATGTGCTGACCCCAATTAAATTGACAGTAGAAGCAATCTGTCGGCGAGATGCTAATTTATGCACAGCTGATGCCGCTTTGAAATTTCTTATAAAACAACTGTCTAGCAAAAACTCAGCACTTGCCAAAAAAATTAAAACATCCTTAGTGGAACGTATAAAGCAACGACGAAGTGATGATTTAACTGGCGTGTTAAATTATTTACAAAGAGTGTTGTTAAAAGACTTAATAGTCGAGATAACACGGAAGAAGAAGCAAGGTCAGGATCACAAACAGATGATGAGCTAAGGTCAGAAACCTCCCAATCCCAACCCCAATTGACATTAAAGGAAAAGTTACAGCTGGAAATTAACAAGAGTATGAAATCCCCAGATCCTGAAGTACAAGTACAAAATGAATTGGGGTTGGCAAATAGTATTAGACGTGAAATGAGCCTGTTCGAAAATGGAGGAGTTCGTGGATATCACTTAGAAACAGCATATAAGTATCTATTGTCTATTCCTCCGACCAGCGTAGAAGCTGAACGAGCGTTTTCAGCTGCTGCTTATGTTGGCAATAGACTACGAAGCAGGCTCGGAAGTCAAACATTGGATGCTTTGATATTTCTGCGATTATATTTTCGAAATTCTAAATAGTTATTTTGTGCTGTTTTTTAATTTCTTGCAAAAGTATAGTATTTTTTGGTTTGTGTTTTTTCTTTTCTTATTATTATTCTGATTTGTGTTGTGCAAAGACATTAAAGACATTTTTTTTAATTACTCGTGTTTTTTATTTTAGCCCAATTAGAAACCACATAGTCTAATCCCGGGATAGGCCCGGGATCCCGGGAAAAGGCTTCAAAAATCCCGTAAGCCCGGGATTGAAAAACATGCTCGGGATTGTATTCTCTAGTAGCATTAGATTAGTCTTTTATTTAAATAATACATTCAGTACCTAGAGTCCTATGAATAAATGAAATGTATGACTGTATGTCGTTCGACTAACCGTTTATAACGAATGAAAATCATTTGACTCACAAGTTTTGCGTGAGTCATATATTTTGAAAATAGGGCGCGTCTTAGTCGTTCATATTCATCATTCAGTCAAAAGATGATTTTGCCTCGTGAATCATAAAGTGAAGAAATTAAAAATTTATGTCAATATAATGCTTACTTACACAGTCCAATAGATTCACGTGTAAATTACTCACATGTTATCATTATCACACGTAAGTGTACATCATATAAAACTTTATCTACATATTTTAAGGGTTTCACCATAGATTAATAATTGGTCTCCGCTGCGCTACGACGTGCGCGCGAGACCAATTATTAATCTATGGGTTTCACCTATTAGATATCTGAATGTATTTTTAGTTCATTGCTTCACTTCACTGAAATAAGCTATAGGTGCTGCTTTAGAATAGAACCTGAGTAAGATTTTGCTATTTCATAATAGGTATCTAGTACTTACTTAAGTACCTAGACCTACGTCTAATGTAGTTAGGTACGTATTTGAATAAGTCTGTTTAACCAAACAGAATGCAGATTATGTTTACCTGATGACTTACAATGTCAATTTCCGAGATCATGCAATCGGAATGATCAGTAATTGCCATGCACATGATACCGATAACACCGATAGCCCCGACCTGGGGCATCAAGATCGAGAGGCCTTTTGCAAGTCAACAATATAATAACCAACTGGCGTCGATGATAGTACCTACTACCTACATTTAATTAATTTATTATTATTAGCGTTCGCTCGTGGTAGCGTTTGCCGGATGTTTGTTTACATTACAGTAAGTAAATACCTACCTAAGTATTATTGTAGGTACCTACAAAATGATTAAATGGTTATGGGGATCACAAACTGGTGACCCCGTTAAACTTTTTTATTTAAGTAACTGAAGGTGGCCATAGGAACCTGTGATAGAAACTTAGCAAACAAACAACTCAATCCCATCGATTAAAAAGTAATAAAAGCTTCTTTTTAAAAAGGTTTTTGAACTTGTTAAAAGTGCCAAATGGAAGCCCAAGTCTTATGAACCTTTGAATACCAGCATAAACATCTAGGTAAGTGTAGGTAGGTATATTTTATTATATTAAATAGAGAAAATCGTCCAATCTAGTTAAATAAAGCTTATTTTTGGACGTTTCTTTCTACACTACTTATACAAAGATAAGAAAAATTGGATAGGTAAATACCTACCCAGGTACTTATATTGTGATAATGAGAGAAAAGGAAAAAAAGTATCTGGTCTGCATATTTATAATCCAATACATAAAGGATTGAATGGTTAATCGGGTAGGTTTAGGGCTTAGATTAATAATTGGTCTCGGTCGTAGCGCCGCGGAGACCAATTATTAATCAAAGGTTTAGGGATTAAATTCAGAATTAGGTACTCATAATTTACTAACCTTTCGAATGCGGATCAGACACGGCGTATTAACACAATTTGCAACAATAATAGAACTTTTGTTCTCTTAATGGGAATAACAATTTAGTCCCGAGATGAGGCTAACCTCATCAAAAGTCTGAACTTTTGCACTACAAAGTTTAAAAAGTACAGAAATATTTTATTTTTTTGTAAAGGCGCGCGCAAATTTTTTGATATTCAAGCAGAGGCCGTACAGGCCCACGACAGGGTTATTGAGAGGTACAGGCGTAACGTATGCGATTGACACCGTCTACGCTTTGAATGGCACTGACTGAGCGGAGCACTCGGCCCGATACGCAGTCATTCTTTCAACCGTCGTCATCGCATTCTTCTTTTCCTTATCACAAAACCAAACTAGCAATCTCACACGGTTTTAACGCCAACCAACGATTGTAAATTAACTGGCTGCGGCAGGAATATAGAGTATGGTAAGTTGTAGCTAACAGCCTGGCCCCGGGGGAATTCGCCACGGCGAATTTCTCCGCGATGCCACCGGCGACTAAACCGTAGATTAATAATTGGTCTCCGCAGCTCGCGAGACCAATTATTAATCTAAGTAAATAACAAATGCACTAAAAGCCAGCCAGGCCAGGCTGTAAGTCTGCAAAATAAATAGATTGAAAATTGAATTCATTGTCTATCCATCTCATAGGATTCAAACTTACCTATTTAGGTAGGTAAATTGGTGTAGGCATTTTGATATTTATTTTGACTATAATTATTATCAACCTTTTACATAACCATGAAAGACTGGTAGAAAAAGCCCATAGTCCACCTTTTACATGTTTTGTAATGAAGTATCGATACTAATAATAAAAATGCGAAAGTCTGTCTGTCACGCTTTCAGGGCCTAACCATTGAACGGAATTTGATGAAATTTGGTATGAATATAGTTGAAGACCCGGGGTCAAACATAGGCTACTTTTTGTCGCAGGCAGAGCTGCGGGAAATAGTTAGTTATGAATAAATATATAACGTTGTACTTATAACATTTTATATGACAATGTAATGGTATATGGTTTAATACATAAACGTAAAATGCCGTAAAGTGATGTTTTACAAAATAGTAATAAAACCAAATTGTGTTTACACAAAATCAATATATTTTATAGTTGTATTTAATTGTAAGCAGTGTTGGAACATAACATTTACTTTGAGCTAGAAATAAATGATAAAATATAATAAAAATATATTAAGCATCTATAATAATAATTTAAGGGTCCCAGTTTGTTTAATGAAAAAAATTTAGTTTAGCTTAATTAAGTAATCATTAACGTCTTTGAGTGTTTATTAGTTTGGTTTTAATTTAAAATTTCTAAGTTATGAAAAGACACACATTACATTTTTACAGCCAAATTTATTTTTATCATACAGTAAATAATATCAGTCAATAATATTGTCATAAAAATCAAGGTCAAACAAAAAAGCAGCTTATTGTTTATAACAGATTGCTGTGGAGCAGAAGCAAATAATAGCCAGTTTACAAAAACAAACAATGGCATAAATCCATAAGTAATGGAGATCTGATACCTTACCATCACCTCTGATAGCAGGGCAGAAACGAATGAGCAAGCGAGATGTCGCCTTACAGCTTGTATTGCGCCATCTCGTTCACTCACTCGTTTCTGCCCTGCGTTTAGAGTTAATGGTAAGGGCCCTGTCTAAGTTAAATAATGTTTAGGATTATAATAGGTTGGGGAAAAAGTTTCTTCGCATTTTTTAAGAAAATGCGAAAAAAAAGTATGTAGGTGTCATTTTGTTCGATTACTTTTTGCCATCCATGAGGCTATGAGGCTTCTGATCAAAATATGGTACCGCGACAAGTGGTTTTGGCAGTCCTCTCGTGATGTTAAACTGCACTGCCTAAAGAATTCTGAAAAGACCGAAACAGGTGGAAATCTGAAGGTGCAAGGTCAGGACTATACGGCAGATGCATTAACACCTCCCAACCAAACTCTCTTAATTTTTGCTGAGTGGCTAAAGATGTGTGAGGTCCAGCGTTATCATGATGAAAAACCACACCCTTTCTGTTGATAATTCCGGCCGCTTTCTTTCAACTGCTTGCTTTAATCTCATCAGTTGTTCGCAGTAGAGTTCAGAATCAATGGTCCTGCCTGGTGGTAACTCATGCTCTCATGCTCAAGAGAATAATGCCCTTCCAATCCCATCACACATACAGCATCACCTTATTGTGAGTTAACCTGGCTTTCGCCAGTCTGTGAAGCCTGACCGGCCTTTGAGCATGACCTTTTTCGCACATTCTTGTCATACGTCATCCACTTTACATCACCAATTATCAGCTTCTTCAAAAATAGTTCGGTTTCATTACGTCGTAATAATGAAGAATCACAAATGAGTACATGGTTCATTAGGTTTCTTTCAGTGAGCTCGTGAGGTACCCAAATATCGAGCTTTTTTGTGTACCCAATTTTTTTTCAAATGCGCCTAAACTGTTTTGTGGCCATATATATGTATGCCGATCTTGCTCCACTTTTTCAAAAATGGCATCCATTTTATGCGTAATAGGGTGACCAGGGTGACATGCATCTTTGAGATCAAAATTTCCAGATTGAAAATTAAACCAAATTTGTGCTACTCTCACAGACACTGCACTAGGTCCATAAACATCGAATTTTTTTTTTGCGGCTTGTGTTGCATTTTTACCTTATTTGTGGCAAAATTTTCAAAAAATATCAAATTTCTTCATTAGATTCACTCATCTTGACAGTAAGAAAAACAAATAAAAATCACACATTTTCCTAATTTCTTAACTAAGGAATTATCTTTTTTTAAATTTAAACTTTTAATGATACCAAAACCAGCCAGATACAAATAGTAAGCCTAAGAGATTTTATTACAAGTTCATACATACTATATGCGAAAAGACTTTTTCCCCAACCTGATATATCAAAATACTCCATACTGACACAGTTACAGAACTCTTAATTTTTAAGTTTGTCAATTATTTAATAAGTAATTTTATAATTTACAATTTAGAATGTATTTTTACATCTCCATATCCCATAGTTAAACTTCTAATAAATTAATTTATTTGTAATACACTTTTGTCAATCACAACAACAATTGTAAAATTAATAAATCTTTGGTGCCAAAGTGTAGTAATATGCAGTGCAGATGACATCAAAACATTTTCTTTTTCATGGCTGTGTATCTCTCAGTATACTCGTTGTATCCTTCCAATGAAGCCAGCTGCTTTGCTTCAAACAGGTTGCCATCTAAGTTGATTGTATGTATTTTAGAATCTCTCAATAAACTAGGCTGTATCGCATCTAAACTTAAACAATTCTCTTCTAGTCGCAAGATCTTCAGTCTTGGTGCTTGATGCAAGTCGTCACCAAGTGACGATATCTCATTTTGACTCAAATTTAATTCCATAGCAAACAATTCAAACATGCCACTAGGCACCTCTGTAATCTTGTTGTTTGAGAGTTCCACAACCTCCAAATTATGCAGTTTTAACAGTTGAAGAGGAAATTCCTTGAATTTATTATTGTTCAAGTAAATTTGCTTTAAATTGCTTAGATTCACAAATGTTGGTGGCAATGAAGTTAATAAGTTGTTTGAAACATTCAACATTTCTAATTTCTTCAAATTGGCTAAAGAGTTTAGTAACACCTCTATTTTATTTGAGTCCAGGTTCAGTTGTTTTAACTGCTTAAACTTAGATAAATCTTCTGGCAAAATATTTATTCTGTTTTTGGATAAGTCTAAGTTTCTTAGTATATCAGATAAACCTAGAACTTCTACAGGTATTTCTTTTAACTTGTGGTCTGCTAGCTGTAAAACACCTGTTTTTGAAGCAGTCTCGTAGTGTTGTTTTAACCCAGAATTACCCATTATACAATGGAGTTGAAACACTATGAGCAATTAAATTGAATAATAGTACACGGACGGAAGGAAAATCACTGTCAGCAGGGCATAGAAATCACTAAATCAATTTCATATGGTCAGGAACATGTCATAAAATTATTTTATCACATTTCTCTATTCTAGAGAATTAATAGGTAATATTCCGAACATTCACAAGGTTTGAGATTGTGTCGAAAATGTTGACTTCTTATCTATCTATTGTACCAAAATTAGATCACACATTGAAAAATTAATGATGAGATAACCAAACAAACAATGCAATCGACAAAAACAGTCAAAAATCTTCAAATATCCACTCAAAACTCAATCAACATTCAACAATTTACTCTTTGATTCAACATTTCAATTTCGTTTTCGAGTTTCGAGTCGACTCCAACCAAACTCACAACACGAGTGTGACATGACAGACCTGACATTGACAACTTGACAACATGATCTCTTTGGACCTTATTTTTACATTCATTGTGTTTTACAGCCGTAGTTCCATACTCTTTAAGGCCCGGCCCTATATGGAGCTTACTATCATCTCTTAATTCCACCCGAATGCGAGTAAGAAAGCGCTATACGGTTTGTAAGATGACATCCCGTTTCCTCACTCGCATTAGGACGATTAGAGTAGAGGTATTAAGACATTTTAGATTATGAGGTCGCAAAGTTTTGGCTAAAACATCGTTAGACCGACTCATTTAGTATCCACAGCGTCTAGGTCACTTAGGTTATGTGCGTTGGAAAAAGTTGGTCTGCCATCATGACCTTGTTGCGTTTGGTAAGTACAGCCATATAAACATGGGTTACTCCACACAGTACCCATATGATCAGTACAAAAACTGACAACCTTGGCGCGTTTGGAAGATATGGCTAATCAAAGATTTTCAGTTATCATAACAAAGTCACAAAAATAGCAATAGGATGGTTGATTATTCGTTTCAACGTCGCGACGAACACTTAAGTGAATGAAATAGAGCCGGTCTGTTTCAAAAATGTTGGTGCGGTTGGTTGTTACACGCGTTTACAAGACCGTTCACACTGACGCGAATCCCGCTCGCGTGGCGGGACGACGTGGCGGGACACAGAAATAACAAAATAGAAGTGTCATTAGCATGCCAGTTAACTTTTTCATACGCTACTGCACTTCTACCGATTCTTATTTCTATGAGCGTCCCGCCAGTCGCGCGGGATTCGCATCTGTTTGAACGGTCCTTAGAAAAACATGAAACGGGTTTGTTATGGAATGTATAAATATTTAGACCAACTTATTCATGAATAATGTGATACAATAGTCATACCAACAGTCCAAAAACTGACATCTTACCATGGTGCGTTCAAAAGATATGGCCATGGCCATGGCCATTCAAATATTTCTAGAGCTGATAACGAAGTAAAAAAAGCATTTGAATGAATGATTTCGTATCAACGGAGTATAGATCACTTGTAAACGGAATAGAGCCGATCTGCTTCAAAAATGTCACTTCATTGTCACCACATTAAACTACTAAGTCCATGGTCACCACTGAAAATCTTTGAATTGCCATATCTAGCAAACGCACCAAGGTATCATGTCAGTTTTAGAACTGCTGGTATTTGGTGAATATTTTCAGTTTTATGGCTACTGTGTAGAGAATCGTATTATTTGTGATCATGAATCAGTTGGTCTAAATGTTTTCTACTTCACAAACCCTTTTTTTTTTAACGGGTGCAAAACTCGCCAATATTTTGAAGGTACGCTTGCACGCCGTTGATACAAAAACAGTCAAATGCTCTCACTACGTTGTCACCATTATAATGTCAGTTTTGTACTGTTCATATGGGTATTGTGGGGAGTATCGTATTTTCCTTGAATCAGTCGGTCTAGTGATCGTTTAGTTGACTGAACCATAACCCATGTTTAAACGGCTGTACCTACCAAACGCACCAACGTCATGATAGCAAACCAACTCACAAGTGACCTACACGCTTTGGATACTAAATCAGTCAGTCTAGCTGCCACCTCTTAATCTATTAATACAAAATTTATTCATTTTTTACAGATATAAGATGCTGTTATTAATTTTAAAAAATTACACCCAACTTCCCCCTTTTTGCCCTCAATATTCAAAAAAGCTAATAAACTTTAATAAATCAAGGAATACGGTACTAGAACACTTGTATGGAAAACCCGCAATCAAAAAAGCTCTAAAATTATAAATCAAGAATTAAATTGATTAATTTATTATTAGTAGGACCGCACTAGGCGGAACTGCACTGCAACGGAACTAAGCGACACGTCGCGTCAAAGTATTCTTTGTATGAAATTATATGAAACAACACGCTCTAGGGTCTACTCACATTTATTCAGCTCTATTCAGCGTTTGTCCATAGAAAACAACGATTTTGTATGAAATCGCGTACCGTTCAGCTTTCCGCGTCTATTCAGCTTTTATGTATAAATGTGTTTTATTATGCTAGTACTATAGATAGAGTTCAGCGCTTTTATGCCGCATTCAGCGCGGTTCCGTTGCGAACGTGGCGGAACTATGCTACAAATGAATGATTCTCGACTCCTTGTTGACAAGTTGCGAAACGATAAAAATATCACACATGGAAGTGTCCATGTTGAAAGCAAGCACAATACTATGAGTAGCATACCGTTTTCGCAGCATATTTAAAGATCAAATTTGAACCAGCCTGTTGTATGCCTGCTTGTCTTCCATCTTTACCTTTAGTTCTATGACTAAAAAGTAACCGATTTCGAAAACAACAACAAAATTGGTTGTTAATGTTGTTATTATGGCAGTAATTGGCTAGTCAACTAAAAAATAAATTGTGTATTTTATATATTTTATTGATAGAATAGACTATTTTGGAGATACAATTTAAACGAAAAAATTCTTAAAATTATATTTATTTTGTTATTTAATTTTAAAGATTTTATAGTGATGACGTCACGCAGCTATAATGGCCATTTCGAACTGCAAGAAAGCAAAAATTACTAACCCCCGTATTCTTAAACATAACCTTATAAACGTCATTCACTCAAACTCATTCGAGGGCGCCTTATAGAAGTCCTCGAACTTCCCTTGAAAACGACATTCTTAGTTGGTTGCTTGAGCAAACCCCAATGAGGTTATAATAACAATTTTAAACACAAAAATTCAAAATTACAAAAGAATAGAGTAAGAAATAAAATGAAGTAAGTAAATACCTAGGCCAAAAGTGGCAAAAACCCGTTTTTTATCTACTTTATTTCATTTCAAGGACGCCTCAAGGTACCTCTCGACCAACCTTATATTTGACAGTTCGATACTCACCTCCAATGAGAAATCATCTCAAGTCAAGGAAGCTTCTGACAACTAATCATACCAATGAGGTGGAGTAAGGTTGAGTCGAGTTTGAGTGAAGGTGTAAGAATACGGGTGTAAGGTATTAAAAAATATATATGTCAGTGTCAAATGTCAACGTCAGGATGGACCTGAGCCGCGAGTTTGTTTCTTGTTTGTTTACAATCGCCAAATATTTAGGTACCTACCCCATTTCTCGTATCTATTGCATATTGGCCTGTTTATTGGACTTTACTGCCGTATCTTCATCCGTTGACATCTGATTTTTCAATATTTAGACACCGATTCTTCATTATAATGTATGAATGAATGTAATGAAGATGTAATTAGGTTATTTATGGGTTATGTTTACTTGAACAGAGATGACATTTGACATGGGTGACAACGTGAAGCGCTTAAGTAGCGCTACCAAACAAAAAATATTTATTCACTACGCTGTGCTGCCAACGTAAAAAATTAAATGTGAATAGCCGGAAGTTATCCGGCTACGTCATACGTCAACCTTGCTAAAAAATGAAAGTCATTGGGTTTTCTGCGATTTTCTTAAAAAATACTTGCTTATCTAAAGATCTGATTAATGTAATCTGTTGCCTAAGCCTATTCCTCGAAATGGTTTACGAATTAGACATAAGTTTACTAGCCAATTGGATTTTTAAGTTTTCTCAAGAAGAAAAGTGGGAGCTTGTTGGGGACGTCGTGCTATCTCTTTTGAATGCACGAAACCGAGTGGCAGTGACGTCACAGTGCATCCTTTTCTAGTTTTTTGACAGTCCTTCCACTGAATTTCAACGGCATATAACTTATATATTTAATAATGGATTTTAAAAAATCTTTCTGTTTTTAGTTTCTGGTAGTGAAATGTTTGATATGAATGATAAAAATAAATTTAGTAGAATACCCAATTCGAGACCGACAAGTGTGCGAGTGTGGACAGCTCTGGACAGGCCATTGACTCGGGCCAAAAAACCGACGACCAGCCGAGAACACGGTGAGAAAAGGAAAAGTCCGAGAAGGCGAGAAGAATAGCGAACGGGATCCAAACTCGTGGTTCTCGCGCTTTTCTCTGGTTTTCGCGAGATCCTCGTGTGAATGAGGAGCGCACAATAATGGCATGGCATGATAGGCAACACTGTCATCTGACTGATTTGATTTTGTGGATTTGATTCAATGGCGAAGATTGTGGTTGTGGATTGTGGTTTGAATTAATTTTAAAGTGATTTTTGTAATGAAATTTGTATGTAATATGTAATAACGTAAACTTATTTATAGAGCAGTTGCAAAAACATATATTTTTAAGTATACACTATTTATTATCAATAAAAATTGTTACCGCGGGAAAACAGTGAAACGTTTGACTACTAATAATGGCCGCAAAAGCGCCAATGCTGTTGAATTTGCAGTTCTAAAATGAAATACAATTTAAAAATTATGTGTTCATTTGTTGTTCATCAGTTAAGTAATCGTTTTTGAGTATGGACATCAACGCTGGTGAGTCTAGAATAAAATATTTATGAATATAAATGCTTGATAATTTTTAGTACGAAATCACTTGTGCTTTTTCAACGTGTACCTTTATTCAATTTAGGGTTTATCCATAATTAATGGAGTTTTGAATGTTTATATTGTCGATAGAAAATGTATTTCTATTTTTTGTCATATGGATCACAACGTCATTATTTTGTAAATTGAATAGGTAAATGTACTGTGAAATCCAATCTGAATTTAACATCATTAGAGTAGGTACATACCATGATCTCTGGCTGTATTATCCAATTTGCGGAGTCACAATTTCCTTAAATTAGGTATTACATTATTCCAATAGTTCACAAAATCTAGACACCATGACATTAAAATTATCCATAGATTCAACTGTGTTGGCATTGATTATTCTATCGAAAGGAGTCTTGATTATAAAATCCATAAAATACTAGGTAATAAGGTATGTACCTTTATAGTTTTCAGATAAATAGAACTGTATGGTAGGCCAAACAAACAAAGTGTAGCATTTTAGTTTCAAAACCCTGGGTATTTAAATTTTTTGAAATAATGTTAGTGCAGAAGATACATTATTAGTAGCACTAATTCAAGTATGTAAAAATGAATCTAACTGGAAAGCTATGCTTAGTAGTTGATGCATTGTTTGCCTTCACAAGGTTACAGTATCATATTCACACTCATAACAAAATCTCTGGGTTTGGTACAGAGTGACAGCAAAACACCTTTTTTAAAATATTGGTAATTACCAGCCTGAGAGCTACTGGTAACTGTTAAAAGTTCTCATCATACTCAGCTTATGGTTCAGAGTTTAGAATATGTTAATAATGGTCCTAGATTTGGCAATACTGGTACAAATTTGGATTTGACAGTACAAATGAATGACTGCTGATCAGACTGCAGTCACTATCTTAAGGAGGTCAGCCTCCATAACATTTTTTTCAGAGATACCAGACCAACAGGAATATGATCAGAGGTATGTTTGTGAACCACATGCTCAAATTTTTAAAAAAGGTGACACTTCAATTACCATAAACACAATTTTAGGTTTATTTGAAGATTGTAAGTCCATTCTGAACCAATGGTCTCTTCAAATTCATTTTAAGCCAATGAATCTAGTTTATATATACTTTTACCCCTTTGTAAGTACCATTCCATACTAATTCAAATATGTTCTGTCTTTTTATGTATTGATAGGACAGCAGTGTTGGGTGTAGTTACATTTTGTAGTTTAATTATAAATTATGATTACATGCGCAACTGCGTAAATTAGTTGGTAGTTTAACTACTGTAATAATGTAGTTGTAACTGCCGATTACAATATATATTTTTTGGTTTGTAATGATATAATTAAGTGTTGATTGATTAAAATTTACCAAGCCCTGCCACAATAATAGGCTAATACCGGATATTTAATAAATATTTTTTATTTTATCATAACTTATTTTACCACCAAATACAAGGCACACCTAGCAAATCACCGGAACCAACTGGCACAGAAGTTACTGGTCAATAACCCAGCAAAAAGACTGAAAAGAGCTAATATACTGGAGTTGGACAAGCGATTTGTACTCAGCTGAAATGTAGAGACTATGTCATTATACAAATTCTCCACGCCCATATCCTACATCTCACCTGCTCATAGTACTAGTACTGATGGCAGATAATGACATACAAAAAAAAAATCATCACAACTTTGCCTTTGTGAACCGATTTGAAAAAATACCTATTTTATCTGATAAAGCATTACTCCGAGACATGGTCCATGAACAGATATAATTAATAATTAAGTATATGTTAATTAAGCATAAGCTATATAATTAAGTATATGTACAGAACTGTAGAAGTAAGTTTACGTAGACTGTCACTTAGGGTTCCGAACAATTTTCTATAAAATGTTGTATGGGAGCCCCCCCTAAAAATTTGTTACATTTTAATGTATTTATAAATTTTTTATGTTAACATATAACTAAATATTTTGTGAATATTTGGCATCTACCTATTGCCTTTTTCAATATCGAGCAAATATTACCAAATAAGTCACATTTGTTGTATATGAGCCCCCTTAAATATTCTGTTTTTAGTATTTTTTGTCATAGCAGCCACAGAATACATCATCTGCGAAAATTTCAACTGTCCAACTATCACGGTTCATGAGATACAACCTAGTAACAGACTGTCAGGCGATCAGCAAAGTCTCAGTAATAGGGTCCCGTTGTACCCTTTGGGTACGCAACTCTAAAAATAACTGTGCATGAGAAGGAATAAAAAGAAAATAAAAGCTTTGATAAAATATGTAGTTCCAAAAAGTAGTTGGTCATGTAATCGTAATTGTAACTACAACTTAATGAAGACAAATGTTCCAACTACTCTTTTGATTACTTTCTGTAATCGAGACTACAAAACGTAATTGTAGTTACATTTTGCCCAACTCTGTACGATACAGAGACAAAACATATTTTAGTTAATACATTAACAATTGGCTTAACAAATGTTTCTTAATATGAAAGTAACCATCTACTACTACTTGTAAGTGTGTAGTGTAAACATAATACGGTTATTTAAATCTTCAAATATATATCACCACACTTGTTGAACATCATCATTTCATAGAACCTACCTCAGTTTTTAATCTGGTGCACTCCAATATTTCATTATAATTTTATTTTGCCATATCCACTAAATATATCTAGTATTACAAACATAGGTTACTATTGTATTTGCAATATAAGTTATATTTTTCTTTGTGCTTTCTAATATGGAAAACATTTCCAAGTAAGTACAAATATTCATTCAGAATATTGTTGAATGTAAGTATCTCCATACAAACAACATTGTCAAAATGGACATTTTAGGGTGATTGGTTTTACACACATGCTAAAATCTAACAAAAGATTTGTTACAACCTCTCTATCTTTTTGCTTGTTCTGAAGAGTTTTCTTATATACATTCTCAATCAAATCCTTATCATGAAAATAAGGAGATGTGCCGAGTCAGGCTCAACTGCCAATACCAACTCAAATACCTCATAGGTACTTAAGTATTCAAAATCCAATACACAAGTCCAGGATTCACAACAAGACAGGATTATGTTATATATATATATTATACTTTTTTCTTTTCATTTTTGTATTACTTACAAATTTTAAACATCAGCTGATCCAGCATCAAAAAGTAGCCTATGTTTGACCCCGGGTCTTCAACTATATCACATATTCGTGAAAGCGTAACAGACAGACTTTCACATTTATAATATTAGTATGAAAAAAAAAAAAACAAAAGATTCAAGAAATCAAGCACTCTTGATTCTTTTCTCTCTCTTGCATTTTCCCAGTTGCACTTCTTGCTTCAGAGCCCCTATTCATAATCCATCTTATATAAATAATAATAATAATAAAGCCTCTTTATTTCCTATAGGTTTGGATCACAATATATACAAAACAGATACAAATTTTAAACTAAATTCATAGGAACCCCTTTCGGGTATAGGCCTCCTCCAATTTCTTCCATTTCTTCCTATCTTTTGCTTTCTCCATCCAGTTCCTTCCTATTTCCTTTTTTATTTCGTCTGCCCATCTTTTGCGTGGTTTCCCAACTTTTCTCTTACCGTGTGGCCCATCCCATTTGGTGACTCTGATAGTCCACCGTTGATCGGTATACCTCGCTACGTGTCCGGCCCAGTTCCATTTCAACTTCAGAGCTTGATGTAATGCATCTGTAAGTTTAGTGTTATTCCGAATTTCTTGGCTTTTAACTTTTTGGATTTTTCTTAACTTTAGGATGCTTCTTTCCATTGCCCGTTGAGAACTTGAAACTTTATTTTTAATTTTTTCTGTGAAGGTCCAAGTCTGGGAGCCATAAGTTAGGCAAGGCAAGATACAGGTGTCCATGATAGTTTTCTTCATATTAAGGTCGTAATCACCCTTCAGTATATCTTTATGTGCCCAAAATTTGTTCCAGCTTGATGATATTCGTCTGTTCACTTCGTCTTCGTTGTTAGATTGCCGGAAGGATACTTGTTTTCCCAAATACACGTAGTACTCCACATATTCCAGTTCCTCATTGTTAAGCATAACTCTACCTGGTTTTTTGGCGTTAGTCATTATTTTCGTTTTGCTTAGGTTCATATGTAAGCCTACCAGTTTACTTTCATCGTTGAGTTGGTATATCATTTTCTCCAGTTTCTGATGTGTTTCCGCGAAGACTGCGATATCATCTGCGAATCTTAGATGGCTTAAACGTCTGTTGTCAATCTGGATGCCTTCCAAAGCCCAATTTAGTTTAGTGAATATGCTCTCTAAGACCGCTATGAATAATTTGGGGGACAACGGGTCACCTTGTCTTACACCTCGCTCTACTTTAAACTCGTCTCCTCTTGTTTCTAACTTTACTCTACTTAGGCTGTTCCCATAGATGTTTTTTAGTACTTTTATAATCATTGGGTGTATGTTGCATTCGTGTAGAGCTTGCCATATAGAGTTGTGGTGTATGCAGTCGAATGCTTTAGTGTAGTCGACGAAACCTATGTAGAGAGTGCTATTGAATTCGGTATATTTTTCTATGACTTGTTCCAAGGTGTGAATGTGGTCCATTGTCGAAAATCCGGATCCATCTTATATATTAATAATAAAAGTTTTTCTTGGAATACCTTAAACTCTGGAACTACCACAAGCACTTGAAAAATTCTTTTTACATTTGATCACCCAATTCTTTTGGGAATTCTTTATTTCACTAATGTATTCCTTCTCTTAAAACATTCACTGCCGGAAATGCACATGTGCATTGAAAGCAATTTAAAATGCATTGTTACAGTAGGTAGTGCATTTACAATAAGGTATTCTTAGCACTAGATTCTCCACTGACATAGGTCTCCTCCAAGTCTTTCCATATTAATCTGTCCTGTGCTTTCCTTGTCCATGTTCCTTTTCCTGCGACTTTTTTTAATATTATCTTCCCATCTACAAATTGGTCTACACTTTTTACTCCTCTGGGGTACCAGTAAGTAAGTTTTTGTGACCATTTGTTGGGACCTCGGACCATGTGACCTATGTACTACTATGAATATGTATATAAATCTTTAAATCCCTTCATTATGAAATAAATCTTTAAATCCCACCAAATACATCTTTAAATCCATGATTGTATGTGTGTATGTTTCAATATACACAGCAGGCCTTAATAGGCCTGATATTACAGATTTTACTTAATATGCTTAATGTTCACATTTCTTGATTAAAAATAAAGACAAAATATAAACATGTTTATGAGTGATTTAAGTTTGATAGAAAATTTTTAATATCATACTTTTAATGCATCATTATATTCTGATTTACTGGGGATTTAAAGATGTATAAGAGTGATTTCATGGAAAATATTTATTAATCTCTGTTCCCTTTAGAGATGTATTCTATGCATCTCTGTATTCTATAGTACTAGTTAGTGTCAATAAAGCCATGAAATAATAAATATTTTGAGATTACAGCATTGCTGAGGATTTTTCAAGTTTATTAAGGATGTTTATTTCTATTTCTTCTAATGCTTTTCACATACTTGTGAGAAAATAGAAATTTTTCTAAACTTTTCCTTTGTTTAAATATCAATTTTAGTACTGAAGTTACCATTTAGCAAACAAAGCTTTGTCACTAAGTCCTGGGCTGACGCCCAGGACTACTACTGATAAATGATAAATCTCACTGTTTAAATTTAAAAAAAATATTTTCTTTTCAATTTTAAGAGGTGTCAACACAAGCTCTGATAGATGTAATTCTGAGCGACCTTCACAAAACGATACCACCATGCGCTAGTATAAAGAATGAGAAAAAAGAAGAAGAAACACAGAATGCCATGCCAGACTCTACGACCAACACGGAGAAAAATAATGCTAACCCTTTTCATTGTGGGGATGACGTTCTTGTACCAAACAAAGATGGACGATATTATTTAGGTAAGCTATACATAAACATGATTCTCTACTCTATTTATTTTTGTGTAATGGAAATGATCATTCAGATCTTTAAATTAGAATATGGATCTTATAATTATTCATTCATTCATACCGAGTGAGTTAAATGGACAATCGTGGACACCCTAGTGTCCACAGTTTTTGAAAGCCGACTTTCGGCTTGTAACGTGGTTTCTTTAACAACCACCAGGTGATTGGGGCCAAAGGCTTAACATGCTTTTCGAAGCATAGAATCATCTTTATTATCTTATGATCAGGTGATTCTAGTGCAATGTTCTAACCATATTGGAAACACTAACCAAAGTATGCTTCCTACAGGAATCTTACCCATGACCTTAATGGAATGGAATGGAATACCTACATGTAAATAGCCACTTGGTTGCAAAAATGCGCAATTTTTGCAACCAAGTGGCAGTGACGTCACTCCACCTCTATGGTCGTCCTTTTCTTGTTTTTTGACAGTTTGTCCTGCCGAATTTTAAATGTTTAATTTATTTACAAAGAAGCATTTCTGTTTTCGTTTACTGGTACTGATATTTTTGATATGAATGATAAAAATATGAGTTCTTCAATACGAGTATTCTTAACAATGATAGTATGAAAAAAATGTTATGAGTTAATTCGTTAATAAGAAGGAAAACATTATGAAGAATGATCATTATGAACACAAATTGGTAAATACACAAAAAATATAAATTTGATTTTTATGAGAGTCAATATTGACCCGTAATAAAACCCGTAAAATAGTATCAGAAAGTTATCAGTGAGTTTTTCTCAACATTGTCTATTGTTTTATGATTTTAGACTAAAAATTAAAACAAAATTTAAGGTCATGACCATTGCCGACATACAATTTGTATTTTTAAATTATTGAAATGGCATCCATCTGACATTTTCAATTACTCATGATAGTATTGCTAAACTTACTGACGCGTTAATATAAACGACTAAGTAAATAAAGTTTCATAATCTTAAACAATTATTAACTTGCCAGGTACAATAGTCGAGCTGAGCACCAGCAATGACAACGATTCTTGCGACGTGGGCACTGGCGTGGCCCAGTGTTTGGTCAAATTCGGTGATGGCACGCATTCGTGGGCGCCCGTGGCTACGCTCAAGCTGCTCAGCGCTCCACCAGCTGACGACGGTCGCATTATGTGCGTGGTGTGCAAGAGACGGGAGGGCCCGGCGGCCAGTCCGGCTACTAACGCCATTATCGCCTGTGACATGTGCGGTCGGGGATACCACGCCAAATGCCACTCGCCGCCGGTCGACTCTTGGATCAATGGTGAGTTATAAAGCTCTATTCACTGCCGCGAATCTCGGGCGACTTGCGGTACGCCAACAGAAATAAAATTCGGTAGAAATGTCGTATCGTGTGCCAAAGTTAACTGGCCTGCTTATGACACTTCTACGTATTCTTATATATCTTCTTATATAATAAATAGAATAGAGCATCGAGATATATGTACTAACGTACTAGAGAAGACACCGCACGTCCTTACTTCGTCCCGTTCAACTGCGGTGAACGTGCCGCAACTCACTTAGTCGCTTGCTAGTTGTATTGGGCCTTGTGCTTCCGACAATTAAAAATCAAAAACAACAGTAGGCAGCGTAATTCTAAAATATACCATTGAATGCATGTTGTTTGATTTGTAAATAAGAGATTGTTATTTAACCAAGATGGATAGAAAATAAATTGCCAATTACAAAAATGGTCTCAGATTTGCCAACAAACTTACACCACGTCAAATAGACAAAAGATAACTAAACTCACATCGTTTAATTATTAAAAGAAACAAATAAAAATAATCACATAAAGCAATTTGTCTTTTTTAATTATTTTGGAACCACATAGGTAAAATACCTACATTGTACATTCTGTACCGTACCTGCCATTATCTATAGGGAAGCCATCTTTAAAAAAAATACACGCTTGTAGCAAATCTAGTATTATTGTTTTAGAGCTGCAGCGGCTAAAATGATAAATTATCAAAAATAGAACAATGCAAATGTTCTACGTAGCTTCTCTAGTACGTTAGTACATATATCTCGATGGAATAGAGCTTTATCGTCAAAACAAATATAAAGTTGAAGAGAGAGTGGAGTCTTACGAGTAATTAGCATAATCGAATGAATACATATTATAAGTTTATTTTATTTACAGGTGCATCATGGCACTGCAAGAGATGTGTGGATCAAAGGTACCGGGTAGCGGCGGCCGAAAATCGCGCTTCGAAGCGGTCAGACTTGTTCAGATTTAAAGGCGGCCCGCAGAGACGGCAGCAACAGGAGTTGACGCCTCCTTGCGATGTGGGTTGATCTCTCTTATTGCCTTTGTACATATTGTGTTATTTTGATTGATTGTGTGAAGTCTACAACATAAACTTAGTTTTTTTTTTGTTATTTATTTATTTTTTTGATATATCTTTATATGTATATCTTTAATACATTGCAGACTGCTTCAACAACGTCGTCGACTGCGTCTGAGACGGGGAAGGATCAAGATGAGGCTCATTGCTATTGTGGAGAAAAAAGCGATTGGCTGGCACAGGTAATTTGCTCTAGATAATTTATTTTCCCTTCATTCTCAAAATCTCTTTATTGTGAAGCACAGGTATACAAGACTTCTCTTGGATCCTTACGTGGTTCTTTAATATTATGACTTCCTTTTTATATTATTAGGTTAGTAACTACCAACTTGGTAGTTAATTGTTTAGCCAAAGTGTCTTTTTCGATTTTATGGCAATACATATCTAAAAACTTCATGTCTGTAAACATCTGTTCCCCACACGGTTTCAAACCTCTACCTGTATAATTTTATTGATGAAACAACTAGATTGAATTTCCAGATGTTACTATGCTGTCGCTGCTCTCGTTGGTTCCACCAAAGATGCGTATCCAGTTTACAGTATCCATTATACGCCGGTGATAAGTAAGTAGTCAGTTTTTAAATAAGTCCGTTCCGCGCGGTTATGCCCGATTTTGTACATGTAATCATATGGAATAAGAAATGCAAAAATAAGTTTTATGAATAGTTTCAGAAAATAACTTTTTGCGGTCTTCCAGGGACAGGGATCACCTATAAAGGGGGGGGGGAACAAGACATTCATTTGCACATAATTTACAGAGGGTCTCGTACTTGTTAAAAAATTTCTAAGCTTTTGTTTCAAAAAAATTCTTGTTTCTGTCCTGACTTATTAAATAAGTAAGATAGCTTAAAAGATGAATTCTTTTATTTAGATTTTAGGTCATCCACACTCCCGAAATAGCATGTACAGTTTACACAGAAATAAAAAATATATATTTGTTTTCAGATTGTATATATTTGCGTGCGCAGATTGCAATGGAGGAAAGGAATACCTGAGAAGGCTAGAGCTCTGCTGGCGGGACTTGGCTCATCTGGCACTCTATAATCTCACTGCATATAATGCACCAAACAATTTCGACTTAAACAATGTTATAATGCCATACATAATGGATAACTGGCACGCATTACAACTACCAGAAAAGGTAATATTTGTTAGGGAACCGGTAATATGTAGTTTTATGAAAGCTTCGATCATTATAATAGGACAATAAGGCATAGCGTCACGTTAGCATCTTCCCGCGGTTAGCGAATTGGATTGCTGGCCATTAATGGCATTTTCTATCTTGGGTTCTATTGATTCAAAATCAATATTGAGTTCTGAGTCAGCAAGGAAAGAAGAAATTGTTTATCGATGACTTGCATTGCAAAATACACTCATATTAAATATTTTGAGACCTGTGGTATGTCATTTATAGGTTTAAAGATTCTTTATTTCTCAAAATAAGACCTGTGAGTCACTTACATGAGAAAACTAATATAACTTAATTGAAAAAATATATACAGTAGTTATTGGCTTCCATCATAGAACAGTAAGAACATGAAGAAAATATGAATTTCAACAAAACATACTGGTATGTAAGTACTTACAGAAATACCAGAATCAAGTCATGTCGGTATCCAAACTAGGGTTATCATAATTATTAAATACAATCGGTATTGTGCTTCCATACATAATAGTTGTTTCCTAGTGTTTATGAGGATACGCGGCACTCCAACTAACTGAACTATACCTTATTGTTGTAAGTAGTTTGGAAAAGTGTTTTGAAATTTTTTTTCATTGAAGGTAGACCGTTAAAAAGCTGTGCTCCCTCAAAGGTGAACATTTTCTTACCATAGTTTGTTCTAGTTTTAGGTAGAACCAGATAACTTGCGCGCCGTGCGCTGCGCTTGTGAGTCTGATGTAAATGAATAAATGTGATTGAAGTATGGATGGCTTTATGTAATACTTTCCAAACAAGCAAGCAAATATTATATTTATGTAACTGTTTTAAGTTATAGGTTTAGTTTCTTTAGAAATTAGAAATTGAAGGGTAATTAATAGTAACTTGATTATTTTATTTTGGGTCACTTGGATTTCAGATAATTTTGTTTTAGAGGTACTGCCCCATATTTTGATTAAATTAATTTAATGTGTGTTAGAGTTAATAAGGGAATTGTAAATATTGTAACGTAAAGGAACTTACGCGGGATACAACAAATAATAGGACGCAAAGAACCTATAATAGAAGATAATCTTTTTTTTATTTGCTGCATATGTATGTTCCAATTTAATTGGTTGTCCATCAGAAGTCCTAGATATTTTTCATGTTTTTTTTTTCTTTAATGGGAATGTCATCAATTGTCAGTGGTCTATACAGAAGGATAGGTTTATTTTTTGCTCTAAATGTATTGTAAGGCGTTTTGGACGTATTTATTGTCAAAATATTATTTTTTAGCCAGATAGAAAGTATCGAGGTCTTGTTGTGCTGACGCTATGATATCTTTAATAGATGACCTAAAGTAAAACTAACATGTGTCATCTGCAAATAAAGTAATATGACCTTTTAGCCCTATTTTGTTTATGTTATTAAATATACTAAAAACAATAGCGGGCTCAATATAGAGCCTTGCGGTATTCCATAATTTATTGGAAGGGCCGTACTTTGATATTTATCTATTTTAACTATTTGTTGCCTGTTCCTCAGGTATGATTGAAACATTTTGAGCACATTACCAGCAATTCCAATTTTCATCAACTTTTTAAGCAGACGTCTTGTGACTTACTGTGTCGCATGCCTTTTCAGGTCTATAAATATACCCAATGCTATGTTTCTATCTATATACGAGGGTCAAACTGAAAGTTCTTAAAAAATCAAAAACTGAGCACACTAGCAAGTTATTTCTTTTATTACATCTTTTCAAAATAGTGTCCTTTCACGTCAATACATCTCTGCATCCGATGGAACCACTGAGAAAAGCACTTTGCCCACTCGTCTTTAGGGGTCTCTTGGACGGCGTTTTGAAACGCAGCCACTGCTTCCTCGGCGTCCATAAAACGTTTTCCTCGAATCGCAAGGTGCGAGGTCGGGGCTATATGGCGGGTGACCTAGTAATTCCACGTTTGATGTCGCCAAATAGTCGATCGTTCGCCTGGCGGTGTGCGACTAGGCGTTGTCGTGGTGAAGGAGGATCCTACTGCGAGGTCGTTTCTCCCGAACTTTTTCCAAGACAAGTGGAAACAATTGTTAGTATACCACTCTGCAGTAACTGTTTTTCGATCCTCTAAAACAATTGTCGCGTAATGTCCGGTCCTTCCGAAGAACGAGGCCACCATCTTTTCCCCCACGCTTCGACCTCTCTTCACTTTAGTTGGCAACTCCTCGGAAGGAAACACCCACTGAGCAGACTGTCTTTTGGTTTCGGGATCATAACAGTAAATCCAGCTTTCGTCACCCGTAAGTATGTCAAACACAGCATTTGAGTCACCTCCGTTAAATCTGTGAACCATTTCACGGCACCAATCAACACGACGGATTTTTTGGGCCTCGGTCAAATCGTGAGGTATCCACCGGGCACAAAGCTTCCTGACAGCTAAATGTTCATGCAGGATTTTGTGCACTTGGCTCATACCGATGCCTAAACTTGCCCGAATCTGCTGATAGGTCACTCTTTTGTCAGTCTCTATCATACGCCGCACAACACTGATGTTATCTTCAGTCATCGCCGTAAAAGGCCGTCCCTCACGCAGATCATCGGTGAGATTAGTGCGACCACGTTTAAACTCATTAAACCAGTTGTAAACAGTGGCACGAGATGGGGCTTCATCGTGAAAAGCCAATTAAAGTATATCATAACTTTCTTGTTGACTTAAATGACAACGAAAGTCATAAAAAATAATTGCACGAAAATTTTCTCGCGTTAAATTTATGCTGACGTGACACAGACAATTTTCAATTTGCCACCAAATCGTAAAACAAATGACAATTTAATAAAATACATACTCAATAATATTGGCAAAGAGTTCAATTTTCAAAATTTAAACTTATTTTTTTATTATACTGTTTACAAGTGGTCAGTTCTAAAGACTTTCAGTGTCGCCCTCGTTTTGTCTGATTTTAGTCACTAAGTCAAGTGTTGCAGCTAAAGTATTAGTTTTGGGTCTAAAGCCAAATTGTCTGTCAGAAAGAAAATTTTATAATTTATATATTCCATAGATGTGGCGGACACCTGTGAACGAGCGGCGAGAGCGGATATTGACGGCGTTGACGTCATCGCGCAAGCGGTTTAAGTGCGGCCGTGAAATGAAGAAGCGAGCGACGATCTGGGGGCTTCGACTGCGGAGACCACCGCCGCCGCCGCTGCAGCTCGCCGCCTTGATGCAGGTGAAGCTGCTTGTTGTAGCCAGCTAGCAGGAGCTGAAGCAGCGAGCACCATCTGGCGGCTGCAGGTGACGCTGTGCTGTAGCCAGCTAGCAGGAGCTGAAACAGCGAGCACCATCTGGCGGCTGCAGGTGACGCTGTGCTGTAGCCAGCTAGCAGGAGCTGAAGCAGCGAGCACCATCTGGCGGCTGCAGGTGACGCTGCTTGTTGTAGCCAGCTAGCAGGAGCTGAAGCAGCGAGCACCATCTGGCGGCTGCAGGTGACGCTGTACTGTAGCCAGCTAGCAGGAGCTGAAGCAGCGAGCACCATCTGGCGGCTGCAGGTGACGCTGTGCTGTAGCCAGCTAGCAGGAGCTGAAGCAGCGAGCACCATCTGGCGGCTGCAGGTGACGCTGCTTGTTGTAGCCAGCTAGCAGGAGCTGAAGCAGCGAGCACCATCTGGCGGCTGCAGGTGACGCTGTGCTGTAGCCAGCTAGCAGGAGCTGAAGCAGCGAGCACCATCTGGCGGCTGCAGGTGACGCTGCTTGTTGTAGCCAGCTAGCAGGAGCTGAAGCAGCGAGCACCATCTGGCGGCTGCAGGTGACGCTGCTTGTTGTAGCCAGCTAGCAGGAGCTGAAGCAGCGAGCACCATCTGGCGGCTGCAGGTGACGCTGTACTGTAGCCAGCTAGCAGGAGCTGAAGCAGCGAGCACCATCTGGCGGCTGCAGGTGACGCTGTGCTGTAGCCAGCTAGCAGGAGCTGAAGCAGCGAGCACCATCTGGCGGCTGCAGGTGACGCTGTACTGTAGCCAGCTAGCAGGAGCTGAAGCAGCGAGCACCATCTGGCGACTGCAGGTGACGCTGTACTGTAGCCAGCTAGCAGGAGCTGAAGCAGCGAGCACCATCTGGCGGCTGCAGGTGACGCTGTGCTGTAGCCAGCTAGCAGGAGCTGAAGCAGCGAGCACCATCTGGCGGCTGCAGGTGACGCTGCTTGTTGTAGCCAGCTAGCAGGAGCTGAAGCAGCGAGCACCATCTGGCGGCTGCAGGTGACGCTGCTTGTTGTAGCCAGCTAGCAGGAGCTGAAGCAGCGAGCACCATCTGGAGGCTGCGACTGCGGAGACCGCCGCCGCTGCAGGTGATGCGATATTTTTAAATAACAGATACCATCATGACAACACAAAAATAATAATAGCAAGATATAAAAATCTGCAGGAGCTTTGCCCGACTCCTGTGACAAGTGGGCTAAGGCTACCGTTTCCGGGGCGGGCACGGCTAAAGAAGCGAGCCTCCTCAATGTTGGCACGCTAACCGGACGCGCGAAGGAGCTGGCGCATGTACTCAACAGGCGGCCACCCCGCTCCTGACGGCAGCGGGGTGGCCGTAGTGCTTTCCAAGGAGTTCTAAGCCAACGTCTTGGAAGTGAAGCGTTTTAGCGATCGGCTGATGGACGTGGTGGTGCTTATTGAAAAGGTTAAGACTCACTTGATAAGTGCCTACGCGCCACAAGTCGGTCGTAGTGACGCGGACAAGACTGCGTTAGTAGGTTCCAACTACAGGATGGTGTGCTGCGGGAAATCCCAATGTCACAGGCTATCGTTTTGGGTGGTGATCTCAACGGTCACGTGGGTGAGGCGTGTAAGGAGTTTGAGCGTATTCACGGTGGCTCCGGTTACCGTATCCAATACGGTAACCGCAACAAGGAAGGGGAAAGTATCCTCAATACTTCTGCGGTTGCTGACCTCGCTATCGTGAATGCGTTCTTTAAAAAGAAGCCCGAACATTTAACCACCTATAGAAGAGTGGGACGCGCTACCCAAATCGATTTCCTTCTGACAAGGAGACACAGTATCGGTAGAGTAGCCAACTGCAAAGTCTAACCTGGAGAGAGTCTCACTGCACAACACCGCCTCCTGGTCAAGGATTACCGCGTCAAGCCTATTGGCTCAATGAATCTACGTCCAAGGAGTTCGCAACATCGACCTGCCAAAAATTTACTGCTTACGACGACAGCGACTCCGCCCAAGAACTTTAGGACGTCATTCAGGCCGCCAACACCGATGTGGGAAAATCCGTGCTTGGCGTGTCAAAGTTTGGACGCGGGTGTGACAAAGAGACTTGGTGGTGGAACGACACAGTCCAGAGGGGTGATAAAGGTGAAGAAAGCTCTTTAGAGCGTGGCAAGCGTCAGGATCTACTGAGGATCGTGACGCATATAGGATTGCCAAACGCGCCAGCAAAAAGGCAGTTGCCAGAGCCAGGCGAGACTACTTGCAACCTTTATATGACAAGCTAGAATCGTCTGAGGGGCAAAAGCTTATCTATAAGCTAGCTCGTTCCAGGGACAGGGCTAGCTGCTGAATAAGCAACACAAAGAGGTGCAGCCGCCGGTCCTCCCTCCGAACCAGGGACTAATGCCACCTATCACACCGGACGATATCCGCTTCGCCGCATGAAAAATCGGAAGGCTGTCGGTGCCGATGGAGTCCCTATCGAGGCCTGGAAAACGATGGGCCAGCGTGGTGTGGATATACTGACTGACCTTTTCAACCGTATTCTCTTTGGCGGCAAGATCCCTGACCAATGGAGGCTGAGTATTATTACCCCAGTTTGGATGCAGGAGTGCCAAAGTTATCGCGGCATGAAGGTCATGTCCCACACCATGAAGCTATTCGAGCGTATAGTGGATTCTCAAATCCGACAGGAGAGTGCAGTCTCGGAGTGTCAATATGGATTTCGCCCTGGTCACGGAACCATGGACCCTGTTTTTGCCCTTAGGACCGTCATTGAGAAGTACAGGAGAAAGAAGAAAGGCAGACTCTCTATTTCTTATCCTTAGATATGGAGAAGGCCTTTGACTATATTTCTCGGTCGACGATCTGGTAAGCACAGAGATCTATATATATTAAGATTATCCGAGATATGTACCGCGATTCCAAATCAACAGTTAGGATGGCTGTTGGTGACATCATACCCTTCCCCATCACTATTGGGGTTCACCAAGTCTCGGTTCTCAGCCCTCATGATTGCCTCGGAGCCCAGGGTCTGCTTTCCTACTTTTTCTCCTCCATTTCCCCCAGTCTTCGGTATCCTTGGTTGTAAGTCCATTAGTACGCATATCTTCCGTTGCGACGTCGAGCCAGCATTTTTTGGGTGCGCCCTGTCTACTCCGGCCCAGCGGAGGCGGCATGGCGACGACACTTGTTCCCCACATAATTAGCCGTGGCCGTACCATCTTATGCGGGTCTCCTGAAGTTTGTCCGCTATATCGCGGAACATGAAGGCTGCCCCGGATACGGGAGTTTTGTATGCGATCTTTCCGTGACACTCCACACATCCATCGCAGCATCTTCATCTCTGTGACACGCAACACTTGCTTATGCCGCTCAAGCACCAGCCACGCCTCCCTGCTATTTTTTAATTTTTTTCACCGGAGATGTCACGAGCGCGTTGCCGACCCTTTAGGATTTTTTTACGCCCTTTTCGAAGGCTCCAATGTTATATTATATGTTTATTTGGCGCGCAGGTAAGAATTTCAATATTATTTCTCGAACGGTGGATTTGTTCACTACAAGTATAGCGAGGGCTAAGTTACTTCTTTATGACCATTTGTTCCAGCAGGGTAATGTTTATTTATTTATTTATTTAACACTGTAATTTAATGTTTAGGATAGTTCGTTGATTTTTAGTTTGTTGTTAATTTTTGGCTTTAAATTGTTTTCCTTTACTAAACTAAACGGTGTTGCTTTCGATTAATGGCAATATTATAAATAAAATAAAAAAAACTTTTTTTTCAAAATGCAATGTGTGTACTATGTTTGGTTTGTTAGTTGTACTATTCTAGTTATATCTGTGAGGACCTATAATTGCCTTTAAATTGCTTAAGTTTTTTTTCTATTGTATAGAGATATAAGCTGTTGGTCTTCCTTATAATAAATAAATAGTCACTAGGGAAAACCATGGCAGAGAGTTCATTTCATAATAGCAGTGTACGAAGGAGGAAATTCCGTTTGAAGCGTACTGTACGCTATAACATGGGATCCAAGGTATGGGGATGAAATCCCTGACGATGGCGAGATATAGGATAAAAACTAGATACACAGTCACGAAGGAATGAATAAACGCCAGTGAAAAAGGGGACTGTAGCAGTTACTTACATACACATACATACTTGTTACGGTGATTGCCTCAAATGTAAACAGTACTACTTTCACAGTAAGGATGAGAATTCTAAAAACGACACTCACGACTGTAAAAATAAGACTGTAAGACTGACTCAAACTCACAGATTTATGGCTGGGACACTTTCCTTGTGCGTTTATCCTGGATCCATGACTAAAATACAGATAATCTTGTTATTTTTATGAAACATTCATCGACGTTGCGTACTCGAGTACGACGACTGAGATAAAATAAGACTCACATAAGACTCGCGAGACTTAATTGTGGGTCGCAGGTGACGCCCACATGGCCATAAATATTCTAAGTTCTGTATTTCAGACCTACCCACACCCTGGCTCATTAAATCAAATGCCTATACCACAGAGACAGTGAGTCAGTAGTTAATAACGATATTTTTTTTTCAGATAAAGAAAGGAGAGCCATTGACTGACGAGTTAGTAAGGACGCACGCGCCTCGGTTACGCTTTCTGCCACGAGCATCGTCGCCGCAATCTCACTCATCTGTCGACGATAGGTAAATATGTTTTTAAAGCAAGCAGAATTGATTCGGAATTTAGAGATCTTAGATCTTTTCTTGTTCTAATGAAGTAAAGAAATTCATACAACTTACGATCTCAGATGTTCCATATGCTATGACAGCAAACCAATAGGCGCACGGTTAAAGAGCTATATTATAGCTATGTAAATAACATCCTACATCAATCTTTTTTTCAGTTCACAACCACCAACCTCAACAAGTAGTAACAACGTAAAAAGTTCCTATAAACGCCACAATCAGCAAATGATTGTTCCCATCGATGGCCACTGGTTGAATTTAATGATGGGGAAACGCTTTCATGAAAACCTTAACTCTAATTCTAACTCTGAGAATGATTCAACTAGTTCCTACGAGTCTGCCAAACCCACAGAGAATGAAGAACAGCATTCTCCCTCAGTCTCCACATCCACCGCTAGAAAGTCTGATGCCAAAGATGATAATTTAGAAAAAATACATCTAAATGAAAATGAACTAAATGAAGCTAAACCACTGCGCGAAGAACCTCAAGTGCCATCACTCACGACATCGCTAGTTCCCTGCTCCGTGAAGTTAGATAAAATTCCAAAAGAAATTGATGAAAGTGATAAAACTAAGAACATCAACATTAACACACATTCTACTAGAATAGCGACAATGAATTTAGAAATATCTAAGCTATCTACTAAGAATATAATTGAACATTCCAAAATAATGTCCTTGCAGCACATGGATAGTATAATACCTTATAGCAACAACTTCAGCCATGACATCGAGTCCTCCGGAGATGAGACTTCGAGCCGCGGCACTTTGGATGCCATCATACCACCGCTAAAAGACTTCCAGGGAAAAAATAATCCTTTTCTCATGCAACATACCTCAAAAATTTCTCTTTCAAATGTAAACAACAAAAAAATAAGTTCATATTACTCGAGGTTTTCATTACCCGCTCAATTGAATCCCATGATGGGCCCTATGATTAGACCTCTTAAAAGAAAACTTAGTGAAAAAGATATTGTAATAGGTCCAAATGGAGAAGTGAAACGTAGAAAATTTAGACGGCCGAGAAAATACTTGCAGATGCAGGTAAGTGTTGCTGAAAATTCTTTATTACATAACACTATTTTTTTTAAATGTCTGCCATCAATTTTTATGCTTAGATTAGTTACTCTTGGATAGGAACGATGTTTTTTCGTTTCATTTAGCATAAAAATGGATGGCAGCCATTTTTATTCTAGAGACAGAGTCCATAGATAAATAGTTTACACTTTATAGCATCAATCACAAAATTAAAATTTAATATATCGGAATTATACGATATATGGATTAACAGTATATTTTCGGGTTAACTGTGTGGGAAAATGTAAACTTCATTATATGTATTTCAATTTCAATTACTTCAATGTATGTATTTTAAGAGCTAGGCTCTTTTCGGTGGAGATTTTTTCCATTCTGTCCTATCCCTTGTAGTTCTTTAATTTTTTGATACAACTTCATTATACGAGAGTGAATTGTGCCATTATCCTTGGATTAAAAGTTATCCGACTTTGGTGAAATCGGCCCTTAGGGTTTCTGTACCTTAAGGAAATTTTACGAGTAGATACCTATTTAAAAAACATGTACAATGGAAATCTCACATTGTATACAAATTAAAAGCTCATTGTTTCCATTGTCTCGCATTTCCCGGCCGTTGCTCTAGTTGGGAAAACCCATAGAATATGTCGGGAAATTACATATGATTTTATGTTCCGTGAAGATGTTGTTTTTTGTTTGAGTTTAACTTGATTCATAGGACAGCTACACAATTGATTATTTCATAATATTTTACTAACCCACCTTGCTTGATCTGACATTTGAACCCGTCATAAATAGATTTTCTATGGTTTCTTGTAAAGCCCGCTAATAATAAAATTTTATTTTCAGCTAAACAAATCATGTCCCCTGCCAGACGACATTAAAAGTGTTCAACCCCAAAACGAAAACGGCGAACTCGCTTCGCCGAGCACTCACAACAACGTGAAGTTTCACGGCAGAAGACTGAGACAGCGGCAAGAGAAAAACTATTACGAAAACGCGCGACGAAACACTAACAACAACAACTCTAGTAATAACAATAGTGTGAAAAGTCTGCAACTGAGTCCGCACAAGATAAACAATAGCGCGCCGGAAGTGGACGCGCAGCAGCTGTCGGCGCTGAAGTCCAGCGTGCAGTCGTACTTCCGCGCCGGACAGACGTTCCGCGTGTTGGCGCGCCGTTCGTGCGCGCATGCGGCCCCCGCTTACCTCATCGAGTGGGATTCCGCTCAGCAGTAGGCGCTGGCCCTCACATCAATTTATTTAAATATACATATTATTCTGGTAATATATTGTAAGTGCTTGTCTGTAGTCTAATCTAGTTGTACAGTAAGTTCGAGGAATGTGATATATTATTATTCCAATTTGATTTTGTAGTTTCATTTAACTAAATTTAAATGAATTAATTAGTAAATGACTCTTCATGTACTCATCTTCGCCTCGGTTGAAATAACAAGTATCTATACTTGCTATTTCGGCCTAGGCTTGTCCACGTCCATGGATTTAATATATTTAGACTTGTCTAAATATATGTTACGGCTATTGACTGTACATAACAGACATTCGCATCCTCCCACCGAAACAGATACCACACCTCAGCGTTGACTTCAGCCGCCCGCGGCCGCTGCGCGCTATGACATTGATATGGTAAATGACCAACCCTACTAGTAACACACATATTGACGCGCGTGCTACGCGACCGAATTGTAATAGTTATAATATATCGATAGGTATCGAGCTCGGCGTTGTGTGGAGTGTCCATGATGGTGTGTTAAGTTTAGTCGGTTAATCTTAAGTGTAGCCGACCCCTGATGGTTAAACTTAAATGTAGCCTGTTATCTGTGGCTAGACTTAAGTTTAGCCGCCGCACTCATTTCGGCGAAAACTTTAGCGTAGCGATCTCTGTTGGCTTAGGTGAAAGATTATTTTTTACCGTATATTACTATTTATGACTTGATATTTTTGATTAAATTCCCCAAGTAGATAGGATCTAAGTAGTCTATAGACATTTATAAGACAAGGAGTGTCATTTGCGTGTTGCCGAGCCTCAAAACAAATTTGTAGGTAAACAAGCATACGGCCTGCCAGATGGTAAGAGGTCAAAGTAGTTGCTCAAACTGCAACATCTGGAGTGTAACGTGTGCATTGCAGACTCCAAGTACTGCTAGGCAACCAAGTTGTTTAATTAATAGACAACCAAGCAAACTGTCCGCCTAATGGTGAATTTTCACAGTAGTTTATAGCAGCTGAAACACTGGATAGTCACACACGCGCATTGCGGAAATTTAAACATCTAGTGTCAATCAAACCTATATACTACTACGACTTCTTACCATCTGGCGGGCCATATACTTTTTGCCTGTAAAATACACTCCTTTTCTTATAAATGTCTATAGATTATTTGGATCCTATCTACTTTTTTTATTTATTCATTCATAAACAATACTTTTTATTAAATATACAAAGATATACAAAAACCTTAACATATTTGTGTGTATATCTGATTAAATTTTACCAATTTGTTTTTGTTTTTTTTTTTACACACTACTTAATTATATGACAATATACGATACTATAAACTATATTCATTACATGCAATTCTTACTTTGACACAATCACACTGCAACACACTTCATATCTTTAATTTTTTTATCCACACAAAATGACGGTGGGCACACCGGCATTCGCGTAATAACGGACCAGCAGTTGGTAGTGTGCATGTGAGATGTTGTTAAGAGCGTAATATTAACAGGTGATTCATTTAAAAGAAATCGTTTCAAGCTATTTTTTATGTTTTTATTAGTGAGTTTTTCTGCAATTTCAATTGGCAATTAATTAATTAATTGGGGTATGACATATTGTAAGCGTCTTTTACCATAAAGGTTGTTAAAAGAAGGGAGAAATAGTTTCTTTTTTTAGGTCTCGTGACATATGAAACAAAAATTGTTTTCCGCAATGTAGTGTCAAAAAAATTTTCTTTAAGTATATCTTATTTTAATATGAACTGTCATTACATTGCAGAAAGAAAATAATTTGTTATAATTGTCCTTATATTTTTGTTTTATTTTATATGGTACAATAGTTTTAAGAAGTCTCAATTGAAGATGAAATACAAGATCAATGTTTGTTTCAAATGTACGTCCATAGCTGCTGCGTTCTGCCAACGCCTTGTATAAAGATAAGCGAACTGAGAAGGGAATTTTATTTTTAAGTATAGTGAATTTAGCTAGTAAAGCTCTCAACCTAAATAATAATATAATAATGACATATGTTAATAATATGGTCTTTCCAATTAATGCGGCTATCAATCACAAGGTCCAAATATTTTTGTTTATCTACTAATTCTATTTGCGGACATTGACAGTTAAGATTGCTAGGTTTATGAAGGCAAGAATGATTGTGTGCTCTTAGGGAAATATTTGTATTGATTCTATTGTGGCTACATTACTTTAGTATTTTCTGCATTTAGAACTAAACCTACATCATGAGCCCATTTACACAGTAAATCAAAGTCGTTCTGTAGCCTTTTGAGAGCTTTGTGTACATTATGATCCGCAACCACGAGACAAGTATCATCTGCAAAGAGGTAAGTATCACTATTTTTTAAGTTGGTTAGATTATTGACGTACGTAAGGTAGTGTAAAGGCCCAAGTACCGAGCCTTGTGCCGTTCCTTGTGTAACTAAAACTTCATCACTGATTGCATCACAAATCTTTACCCTGTAAGTTCTGTCAGTTATGTAATCTTCACACTATTTGAGCAGGGGTCCTCTTATACCACTATCATTAAGACTCAAGAAGCTTATCGTGCCGAAGGGTATCGAAAGCCTTACTAAAATCTATGAACAATACCAAAACATGTTTCTTTTCATCTAAATTTTTAAATATTTTATCTGTAAAGTTGCAAAGTAGTTGAGTTGTATTTTTATGACGTTGAAAGCCGTATTGTTTTTCAGTAAGGATGTTGTTAACTGAGTAAAATTAGTATATTTGGCGACTTACATGCTTTTCTACTATTTAGTCTACAATAGATAGTATTGTGATAGGCTGAAAATTGCGTCATTCTTTACGAGAACCACTTTTATGAATAGGTCGAATTATACCTGTCTAGTCCTTCGGATACCTGTAGACATACTATGTCACGACTCAATAGTTTGACATCAATGGGTCTGATACCGTCTATGCCAGGTGATTTATTAGTGTGTAAGGACTTAATAATCTTTCCTACGTCATCTTCTCTTGCTCTTTGAAACTTCATAGATAAGTCCACTGTACGTTTATAATCGTCTTTATTTAAAAGAGGAATTGTGCATGTTGGGATGATAGATTTTACATTATCGTCAAAAGTTTTAGCAAATTTGTTGGCTATATCAATAGTTTTCATATTATTGTCAAAAGCATTCGTAATAACACTATCTATTGAGACTTTAATTCTACCTGTTAAATTATTCAATGTATGCCACAAACATTTTGAGTCATTTTTATTCTCTTGAATTTGTTTTAATGTATACATATATTTAGATTTCTGTATTAATTTATTTACATAATTTCTAGTTTGGTTATATTCTAATTTTAAAATTATATTGTTACTGTCATTTTTCCACAAGTTAAATAATTTATCTTTGTACTCTCTAGCTTTAATAATTTTTCTACTAATCCAAGAATTTTTCTTGCCATTGAAATTTTTCACATCTTTTACTATTGTTACGAGCTCCGGGTTCGCAATTTGGAGAAAAACACCTGATGACTCTTAAAAACGTTTATTCCCAAAAGGATGGTCGCCGACGTCACTTCACTTCACTTATCACTAACAATGTCCAAAACACTTGCCTCCGAGATATTTTTGGGACAATAATCCATATGGATACTAAAAATTAATGTTAAATAAACGACAGTAAGTTCAAACGCTATAGGTATATATTGCTTACACGAGTAGTTTTTTTATGTCTTCTAAAGACCAGGATTTTGACGATGACTTTGTCGTTTTCTTGACGCCTGGCCATAACTGTCCCTCTCCTACACCAGATAAACTTGTAGGTATTTTTTAGTTCCTGCTTAGCGTGCCACAGAAGTTTTTTATTGAATAGTGTTAGTGCTTCACGTAATAAAAAAAAATCGGTTGACGAGTTATCGAATGTAGTGCGTCTGGAATGATGTCCATCACGAATATTTTGGATGATTTAGCTGCTTGTAACCACTTGTCTTGTAATTTTTCTTCCTTTAACTGAACCAGAATAGTGCTTGTGGCATCTTTTTTTGCGGAAGTCTTCTTAACACATACTATGTCATTTTTTGGTTGATCCATCACAGTAGCCACCCTCTTAACAATATCAGAAACATTGTCACTTTCTTTAATCGGTACATTGAATATTTCTACACAAGAAGCAAGTTTTTCTTGTTCCAGTTGTTGAAGCTTTGGTTCCAAAGCACCTACCCTAGTATCCAGGTTTTTATTTTTGTTTATAAGATCACTATTTTTACGTTGCAAATTTTGAATGGTTTGCTTGATTACTTCCATATTCTCAAGAACTTCGTCTACCTTATTAATCTGAAATTGAAGGGGGGTGTGGATATCTCTAACCGCTCTATTAACGCATTTATCTACTTCTGTCGAGATATCTTTAAGTAATTTTTTAACATTTATTTTTTCATTGCATGAAACTAGAGAATCATCGTCCTCTTCTTCATCAGGAAATACCAATGATCCTCTTTTAGACGATATATTCTGGCATTCTTGGCATGTCCATTCAAGGTTGTCAGTATTCCGTACGGCAGTTAGCTGTTTATTTGTGAGACCTGAGCATTGCGTGTTACAATGCACAATCTTTTCACATTTATTGCATTCCTTCAATTTTAAACATTTATTTAAGTCCTGGAATTTTCTTGGTAATTGTTTTTGTGCACTTATCACATTTATTCATTTTGACTCACTAAAGGGTAGTTTCAATTTAAATACAGTAATTAAGTAAGCGTGTAGTGTGCACGGATGACATTCGAAGTGTGTATCAAGAAGTTAATGAAAAATACTTTGAGAAGTTAATGAAAAATATCAGTCGTAAATAGTAATACATAGGGCGCACTGTAAGTTTCCGGAACTGGCCACTTACATAAACAATATTTAAAAATTTATTGCAACATTTGAAAATAGAACTCTTTGGCTGTAGAATGCAGTTTGTTTCATCTGACTGTCTTTTGTTTTTACCTTGTGGCGCCATTTAAAAAATTGTGTGTCTGCATCAACATGGATTTAACTCGGGAAAATTTTCGTAGTATGATTTTCTACGATTTTAAGTGTAATTTGACAGCTCAACAGAGCATCGCTCGGCTTGAAACAGCTTTTGGCAATGAAACACCATGCAAGACAACTGTTTATAGCTGGTTTGCAGAATTCAAGCGTGGTCGTATCAATCTCAGTGACGAATCTCGCGATGGTCGGCCGTCCACCGCTGTGACCAACAAAAACATCAATGCTGTGCGCCGTATGATTGAAACAGACAGGCATGTGACCTACCATGAAATTCGCGCATCCTTAGAAATAGGCATGAGTCAAATACAATTAATCCTACACAAACATTTGGGTGTGAGAAAGCTGTGCTCGCGGTGGATCCCACACAACTTGACCGAGGCTCAAAAAACGGACCGCGTCACTTGGTGCAGTGCCATGCTTACCAGATTCAACGAAGGTGCGTCAAATTTGGTGTGGGACATAGTAACAGGTGACGAAACATGGATTTATTGCTACGATCCCAAAACAAAGCAGCAATCGAGCGTATGGGTCTTTCAAGATGAGCCGAAACCAACCAAAGTGGCGCGCGTGAAAAGTGCATCTAAGCGGATGATTGCTTTTTTTTTTAATAAAACTGGACACGTGGCTACTGTTGCTTTAGAGAATCGTCGTACAGTGAATAGTGACTGGTACACGACCATTTGTTTGCCGGAAGTTATTGACGAACTCCGTAAAAATAACCGTAAACGCCGTATCATCCTGCACCACGACAATGCTAGTTCTCACACGGCCAGACAGACAAACGACTTTTTGAAGGCGAAAAATGTAGAACTCATGAGTCATCCTGCATACAGTCCCGACCTGGCACCTTGTGACTTTTTTCTGTTCCCAAAAATTAAGAACCAATTACGCGGTCAACGATTTTCACCACCAGAAGAGGCTGTCGAGGAGTATGAAAAACACGTTTTAGAGGTCACCACAGAGGAGTGGCACAAAAGTTTTCAAAACTGGTTTCATCGAATGAAAAAGTGCATAGACGCCAAGGGAGATTATTTTGAAAAACAATAAATTAATTTTGTACCTTTAATAGTATTTTTTCATATTCATTCCGGAAACTTATAGTGCGCCCCACGTATACGGTAAAAAAAAATCTTGCTCCTAGCGAACAGGCCGTATGCCTACTAACTACTAAATTGTTTATGGATCGGTAATGCGCACGTGACATTCTAGGTGTTGCAGGTCCTCGAACTTCACTGTCAGGCAGGTCGTATGCCTATTACATGACCCATGGTGTGTTAGTGGTCAACATTATCTGTTTTTCTTAAATTGTACTATGCGACTAATAAAAGTGATGGAATTTACTTATTCCTTGAATTTTTTGCTCTCGTAATTTCCCCATTCTGTAATCCTAATACTTATGCTCCGGAGCCTAGGATACGCTACGCTGTAAGTAATGGTCCTTGATTTGGCGGCACTGACGGCGACATAAAATTTATTTATTATCAGACAATCAGATTCTAGCACCAAATTATATTTTGAGGAGCTCGATAGCCGAGCGCGGCACAGATATACGTAATCCGTAACGATTGCGTATGTCAAGCGATGGGGAAACGCAGCCTGTCGGGGATTGGTCGCCATTACTGACATTTTCTATCTTCCGTGCTTCGAAAGGCACGTTAGCCCTAAGTCCCGGTTTTCATCTATATGTGGCGATCTTTACACACCACCATCGGATGTGTGCATTACTCTACCCAGAAACACTGGTTTTTAGACTCGTGGACCCACCCATTTTGTCCTACTAATATTAAACACTAGGGTACCCACTACTACCAACCTTAGCTCAAGCGTGTTTTCCTAGTTGCGTTTGTACCACTGTTACTCTGGTCCCACTTATTAAACACTAGGGTTCGTAGTCCCACTACCTTCGTCCAAGCGTTCTCCTAGTTGCGTCCTCAGCTTACGCTTCGGAACCTACGGTAAGCTTGTCATGGTTCAAAATTTGGCGGCACTGGTTATTACAATGAAGCGACTGTCGTCTGACCTCCATAACCCTTTTTACAAAGAAACCGACGAACAGGTACAAGACTCGAGATGTGTTAGTGACCAACACTGTCAGTTTTTTTTCAGACTGCTTATAGGTATCTGACCTGACACAGCCTAACGATTGCAATCTATAACGACATAGAAGATGCCACTAAATTGAAACTAATCCAGTAATACGCCGTTGTTTGACACGAGCATTCACAACTATAATACGCGCGTCGCGCTCGGCTATCGAGCTCCTCAGCTCTCACTCTTACCAACTCAGTGGGACTATCAGAGCTATAACGTATGGCTTGTGGTCCGACTACTTAGTGGGACTGCCCCCAGACTCCAACTTAAGAGTATAAGATGAACAAATGCCACAAAAGTATAAATATGATAACCTCGCAGAACATGATTTATGATCAGGGTCTGTGTGTGTTATACTGCGGTACTTTTTAATTATTGTCCACTAGTGACGGTTTTCACCAAAGATCACAATCAGGATGACGAGGGCAATGGATGGTTTGCGATAAAAAACTTATGTGACGTGATATTTGGATTATTATTATTACCATACATTCTAATTCTTGTGATTATTGCTATATGAAAAAATATTACCTCATTATTTTAATTTCAACGAAGCTAGTTGTTTCCAATCTTTGGAACTTATTTTACAACAATGTAAAGTTTGTATTCTTTTAAATTACTAGATGTAATTTAGTTGTTGATGATCATCAAATTTAAACAACAAAGTACAATATGGAATGTCAATATATTTTACTTCATATCTACATTGGATTTTGAGAAGAAAGTAACTGAAATTAAAATTTGCTTAAAACATACAATGTTCTTTTTTGGGCTGATACCATTTACTAATAGGTCCTCATACTTACAGGTATGGAGATTTTGGCTCACCTGTACTACAATTTTCCACTGGAGTTTATCTATCTACAAACATAAAAGACATATTCCAATGTAAAATAAATATATTTCAAATCAAATGTATGACATTTGATCTGCTTTCAAACGACAAGACTGATAAAAAATCTACTAACATTAAGCAATATTTATCGAAAATCGAGTACGTAACAGAATTTCCATTTACTAATAAATACATAATAAACCGCGTCCTTTCCCACTGCATGTGTCAAATGGCAACATTAGATATTATAGGATAACATATAAATATAAACAGTGACATAGTTGTACGCCATCATAATGTCCACATGTAGTGGCAAAATGCACAGATGACAACAAATTTCATGGTTTAGTTGATTGTCTATTAATCAATTGCATAAAATAAAGCATTCTTGATTTCCTTTTAATTTTCAATCACTACAGTTACTATAGTCATTAGTATATTCTATAAAACAATTATGGAAGGTAGTAGACGCTTCTAGAACGAAATATAAATATAGACTTACAAATGTAAAGAGAGTTAATTACTTTAAGAACTTAAATACAAGCTTACTATAGTACACGATATTTAAAATGCAACCCCCTAAAAAGGCCCGTAACACGACCACAAAGTCAAGGTGATGGTACAACAGTTAATTTAAAATAAGTAATCTATTCACAGCACTTAACCACATGTTAGTCAACGTTTCACACACAAAACGATCACAAATCACTTTGGTGTCACATTATCACCATACAGATTGCATTGCTATAATTATACACTCTATGTACATTTATTTATCGTTTTTTGGAGCACATTACAATGATTCCTCGAACGCGGCCATCAAATCACTCTGCAGATTCATATCTATCTGTCCTGCCATCTGAAACAAAGTTTTGCACATAAATAAAAACGGAAAAAAAAGATTCTAAATAATCTGTGTACAGTGTAACATTACTTATAATCACAATTTTTTACCCAATTAAGGAAATTCAAAAAGGAAAATTGCAGATGTAGCATGTTCGGGCGCATTAGAAGAGTCACAAGGAAATCATCATCTACCAAACTAACACCAAATGTAGGTGTTAGATGATTTACGCCACCAGATGTATGTGAACATTGTCATCCTATGTAACGCTTTATACAAGGAAACTAGACCAATTTCTGGTTTCCTTGTTTAATACAGGGTTACAAAAGTCAGAGTTGTTCTATTGTAATTACCATAACAACTGTGCGTTTTCGCTCAATTGCGAATCAGCTCGGCGAGTCAGTCGTGAGGGGACTTTCTTCGGCCGACTTGTATGACGCGGCATAGTGGACGCGGGGTGGCGGAATGATTCCGGCAGAAAGTGTGAGCGAGACAAAAGGATAATGGTATGGCGTCGTCCCGCTCACACTCATGCTCCGGGTACTGACGAAGAGTTGTGATGAAAATGGAATTTCGATCGTACTCCGCTCAAATGGACACACCCTATTCTGTTCCGGCTATAAAGGACGCCAGGCCGTATATAATACGTACCGCTTCCCGGCGGCGGCGCTCCTGCTCGCGCTGGCGCAGGCGCTCGCGCTCGCTGGCGGCGGGCTTGTCGGGCGCGGCGGTGGAGGAGGCGGCGGCGGCGGCAGCGGCGGCGGCGGCGGCAGCGGCAGCGGCGGCAGGCGGCGACGCGCGCGCCACCGGCGACACGCTCGGCGACGCCACCTCCGCGCTCTCAGCTTTGCGTCCGCCCACCACCATCCTGCTGCATCAAACGAAGAGGCTATATATAGTCCGAGGTTTAATATAATGATGGAGGATTCCATTAAAAAAAATATATATATTAAGTAATAAATAATATGAAATATAACCATTTTAATAAATGCAATATTTTACAGTAGCTGTCAAAGAAATAGGCTACTTGACTGTGTTCACCTTAGAATATCGATCCAATATACGGGAAATGTGCGAAAGAGAAATATATAGGATATGCGTATGTTAGAATGAGATAGAGAGCGAGACCATTTCATAAACACAATAATGTCCCATAGCGGCCTTACGAATTTCTTGTCAAAAACAAAATATTTAAATTATAAACAAAGTATCTAGTTTGTAAGTGTAAGTGTTCAGTAGAAGCGCATAATAATGGTTTCATGTGCAGTGCCTAAATGTAACTCAAGTAACAAATAAAACCCACATAATTTCACATTTTACACACAAGTACCACCAAAGTTTATCACTGTATAAATCCATGATTTCATAAGTTTTTCGATAGTTTTTCCGCACAAGTCAAAAAGTAGCCAATGTTTGACCCCGGGTCTTCAACTTTATTCATACCAAATTTCATCAAACTCCGTTCAGCGGTTTGGCCGTGAAAGCGTAACAGACAGACAGACAGAAAGAATGCAAGGAAATAAAAAAGGGGCTTTTACATAATAAATTTAATTTATTTTACAGTTTGTGCCGAAAGGTAAACGCATCTGTGGCTATACAGCCACGAGACCGCAATGTGTACGATAGATAAAAGAGTTCTAAATTCAAACAGCACACCGTTTCATACAACATTGCCGGCGCGCTCTTCATTCCAAATTCAAAGAACGCGCCGGGAATTGATTTTGGTTTTTTCAGATACAGCCATGAGAACGCAATGTGTACGATAGATGAAAAAGTTCTAAATTCAAACAGCACACCGTTTCATACAACATTGCCGGCGCGCTCTTTGTTCCAAATTCAAAGAACGCGCCGGGAAGTGAATTTGATTTTCAATCTACGTAAATATGTTACTTCGCGTGTTCTTTATTCAAAAGTAATGACAATATTTCCGCGCATGTTTAAGAAATAGTACATTATTGCAAAGGCAGCGAAATAGGCAATTGCAGGTCGAGTTTCATACAACATTGCCGGCGCGCTCTTCGTTCCAAATTCAAAAAACGCGCCGGGAAGTGATTTTGGTTTTTCAGATACAGATGAGAACGCAATGTGTACGATAGATGAAAAAGTTCTATAATATTAGTATAGATTCTAACCTATTCCAAAGAATGTTCGGCAATGTTCTTACGTAGAAAATCGATCATAGTGATGTCGACATTGCTCGGCTCAGCACTATTTGACAGGGCACATTATAACTAGAAATGAAACGGTGAATATGTTTGGTAAAAGCGCTATTCAGTCAGGTACAAACATTTCTACTGCCACCCCCGCGATCTCAGACTGTCTGCTAGATCTGATCTTTATAGAAACTGGAATAAGTTGTGGTGTAATATAGGTCAGTCACGGGCTAAATACTATTCTAAAATTCAACCTGATATCCCTCCTCGTCCATGGTTCTCTAAATATCGTAAATTTGACGAACATCCCACCTCTGTTATAATCAGACTATGTTTAGGTCACGTGTGCTCTCCGGTTTTCCTGGCTAAGATTAGAATTAAAGATAGCTCTTTGTGTGAATGCGGCCTAGATGAAGGAACTTTAGATCATATCTTTTTCAATTGTCCTCTGCGGTCTGTATCTTTATATGATCTACTTCCCCGCAACATCCCACGTCCTGTCAATTTTTCATTTTTACTAACCCTATTGTATTCCCCGTTTGTCTCTATTTTGGCTAAATATATTCAGAATAACAACATTTACATTTAAATTCCTCGAATTGATATGTGTTTTCTATTTCCTTTTCCTTCCCTTGGATTTGCTTTTGACTCATCCATTGTTTATAAAATGTCTATATACTAATATTAGCTACAAACTTACTAACCCTGTATGTTGTGTTGTTTTAGGTTACACACTGCCCGCTCCATTAGAATATTTTTATTAAAGTGGACCACGTTGCTTTTCCCAACCCAGACATTGGCAAAATCATTGTTTGATTAAACGATGGAGTCATAAAATAACAAATTGAATTGAATTGACAGGGCACATACATGCCAACAGTTTTCAAATTAGTCTCGTTTCTTTTACTGATCAGCCAATCGATTGACGTAGTCAATTTAAAAAAAATCTATGGTGTTCACATTTGAACAATATATAAATATATTCACGAAATCAATTGGCAGTGATACCATGAGTGCTTCTTTTTCTTGTTTCTTTTGACAGTATCCCCCTTCCACAGGATTTTAATTTTAACTTATTTATTTTTTTAATTGAGGTTGAAAAGATGTTGAAAGGATTTATTTACCTCATTTTATCTTCGTCGGGATGCCGCCTCTCCGTTTCTTGTCGTTGTCTCTCTCGTTCCGCTTGCTCTTTCTTCCGTAATTCCTGCTGCTCAATCAGAGCTCTCTGACGATCAATTTTCTCTCTTGCTTGTTTCTTAAACGCCTGTAAAATAACAAAAGGTGTTCAGGGTTACCTCGTCTTGCATAAAATTATATAACAACATACTAAAAAAATTATGTGAATATCAACTCACTTGAAAGCTATCCATTACGGGTTTCTGTTTCATTTGGTTATTTGTATTTATATTAGGTATACTCTGAGGACTTCCTGCTTGCGCAAGTGATGACCAAGAACTAGCATTCTTCAAATTTTGTTCTTGTTTCAACTTAAAAGCTTGGACGAAATTAGAATTTTTGGCATCTTCCATTTTCTTCTCCATTTCATATTTTGCCCTATCAGATATGTTATTTTGACCCATATTCGGTAAGCCCATGAGATCTTCAATAGGTTTGGGAGTCAATAAAGGTTTAATTTCTTCTTTCTTTACTGCTGGAGTCATAAGAGTTGGCGCGCCAGGTACTGTGTGATGTGATTGAGCAATAACACTAAGAGGAGCAGAGGGTACTGGATCAAAAATTGACGATACGGGTACAACAGGAGTTACACCAGGCATAGTAGTATTTACATCGGGTCGCAGCATCTCTCGCTCGTGATGTATATTTTTCTCAATAAAACCATTATGAGATGGAGGAACAAACATTTCGTTCTTGATGGGCTCGGGCACATGAGATATGTCGGTCAAACCGCCCAGCTGCGCCATGAGATTTTGATGAGCCGCGTCCGGCATCATTTGCGTCTTAGGCAAGGAAAACTCGTCTTCTAGACGCATCGAGGACTCGGACACTCCGACGCCGACGTCCATCGGCACGTCGGCGTTGAGGCTTCTCTCGAGGCTGGCCAGCGAGCGTTCAATAGGGTCGATGTAGTGAGAAGCATCGACTTTATCGAGTCCGTTACGCGGCTCCGGCTTCGGTGCGGGTTTGTCGTCGTCTTCTCGGTCGCGTTCGGCCGGCGCTATGGAGGAGTCGGGCACGAGGTCGGCGGGCGGCGGCGGGGCGGGCGCGGACGCGGGGGCGGGTGCGGGGGCGGGCGCAGGAGTCGGCGCGACCGGCTCGGGCGCCGCCGCCGCCGCCGCCGCCGCCGCACTCGCCGCCGCCGCTGCAGTCGCCGCGTTGTCCGCGGGCACCGCCACTGGCGCCGGCAGAGCCTTCTGTAAACGTTACGGATCCCGTAATACATCATAACAAACTCATCGACATCAACGAAGTACATATCAGAATGAGATATTTACTATTTGTGGCGGATGTACTGGCTGTTTCTTGGCTTTCTTTTTTGGCGTCCTTCCGGATCCGGTTCCTGCAATGAAACAAGAGTTATTTAAAATACAAAATTGTAGAAATATTATTCAAAATAATGAAACATAATGTCATGCAGCATACTTAACTTGGTCGAGTGCCATCCTTCTGTAGATGATGGCGTCGAAATATAACATCTCAAAGGTTTGGCTAAGAAAATGTAAATAACACAAATTCTCTGATATTATGTAATATAATGGTACCATGTCATGTTCGCTAGAGTTTAAAAATCACATCGTAAATATAATTGCCAATGCAAATATAATTTTTGCTTGTAATTTATATTTCCATGTTTATTTTTGCATAAAACTTCAGATCTCAGGGCAGTACAAATAAAATCCAGAATAAGTTACTTAAAAGATTTACTTAATTTTCTGTTATATACTGAAATATATATACAATGTTTATTTCCACTCACTCTTATTGCCTAATCAATTTAAGTCATGAGTTGATTAAATAAATCTTATATAAATTGTAATACACATGGTGTACTTGTTTACACACTTGCAACTTTCTACATTATTACAAATTACAACTAAATGTTGCGCTGAACTAATTGTACCACATCTAGCATACTCATAGAATCTCCAATATCTATACATATTATTTCAAGCAAATTGTGGTGGTAAAAACAACTTATTTACTTGATAATTTAAACTTTATTGGCAAAATCTAGAGTAAGTATACTTACCATAGACTCATTTGTTCTCTTTATTTCCTAGCCCGTTCGGGATAAAAGGAACTCTAATATAAAATAATTACATCACTAAATCTAACTTACATTAAGATCTCTTGAAGCCATCAGAAAATTGTACTTGACAAATTTAATGAAACAATGACAATTTCGGTAAGCTGGACAAAATAAATATTAGGAATGTAATTGTCTCAATTTTAGATACAAATTGCCCTACTCTGGTAAAAAAACAGGTAATATCCCATTTGTATAATTTAAAACATGCAAGTAACACTAGGAAATTAAGTTAACTTCACATAGGTTCATAGTAAAATGATCAACATCCTACATTTTGTGTGATGTTTTACAGATAAATTGTGTTAATATGTCTAATGCTACTCAATATATCACTATATTTTGTTTTTAGGCCTCAAATGTATATTGAATCCATAAAATGTCACCTGTACAAATATGTTTTGTTATACTTAGCAGTTTAGGTACTATCTCGACGAAATATAGAAACTAGTTAACTCAATACGAACTAAAATATTTATAGTTCTTTTTACAATTATTTTGTATTTAAAATTATGGTACAATGCAAAAGTGACTTTTTAAGAATTGCGTCCACCAAGTCGGAATCAGTGTCAGGTCGACAACATACTGACGTTTCCTACACACAGATTACGACGCGGTGCAGGCGAAACTTAAAACTTAGCGAACCATATCAGTATAAATGACATAATTACGGTGAACAATTTAAAAAAATCAAGAATTTGCAAGAATTACTAAAATTTCAAGTAACCTGATTTAGAAGTTCAAAATGATTTTACCGAAATTAAAAATATTGAGACTATAAAGATTAGATACATTTATTCAAAAAGCACCTGTTAGTAGAATGACTCAAAGTACCAAGCCAGCAAGTAGGGCACCAAAAATCCACCCTCCTTTGCAGGCATAACCAATTAAGAAATTCATTGTAAACATCTACACTGAATCTTCTTTTTGACATACAATCCAATTTAATTATTAACAGTCTCTTAATTCACAATAAAGAGGCTATAGCGCCAAGACATGTATATTCGATTTACATATTCAATACAAAAAAAAATATTCATCTGAATACACCACAACAATGTTGATTAAAAGAGCTTGTTACAAATACAAGGTTGCAAACAATTGGTGAAGGAAGGAGGCCAGCTTTTGTATAATTGTAATGTAATAAACAATTTTGATCTTACGCACGTTCTTTGGAAGCAAGCATTGTAGAGTACCAAACATCAAACCAATAAAACCATACCTTTTCAAGACACATAATTTTTAACTACAACATGTCACAAGATTACATCCTCGTTGCAACACAAAGCTCAGAGCTGATTAGTTTTGCTTGCAGTTGGTATCCGTCCTTACACAATTGTTTGCAATACTCGGCAGTGCCGTGTCCGCGCCGACCGCTGTTCCCGTGGCTCCTCTTCGCTCGTCACGGCCCAGGCAGGCGAATGTGGACACTGGACGGTGGACGTACCGACACTACTAGCTATACTCGTATTTATATCGTTATCGCTTTCACGTTCTCACGATCACGAGTTCATCGGATATATTGGGATTAAATTTCACACTCAAAAGCAATTGGTACCATGAGATCTGAAGTTCCAATAATAGTTCAAAACAAGATGCAAATGAAATAAGATCGCGTTTGAGGACATGATATAGTTAAAAATATTAATATGAAAAGGTATTTCTTATTGGTTTATAAAGCAAACCAAATAAAAAATATTTCTTACCGGCGGCACCAATTACAGAATATCAGCGAACGTTAAAGCTGGCTTCTCTTCCTTACCGACAACTAGACTGTGCCGTTGCCAAAATTTTATTACTTTGGATAGAAAAGGTTCAAAACTGAAAGAACCGCAGATGGTGTCCTTTTTCATATCACAGTGAAATCATATACAAAATCATTCTCTCAGTATATCATTCACACCATTTAACAATGAATGAGGAAGGCAAATGCAAAGTCAAACGAGGAGGCTTTGATCGTTTTAATTTATAGTGACGATCTTTAGAGGCAGTCACCTCCCCCATACAAAGGCGCCAGCTCGCTGCACTTTATTTAACTACTACGTATAATATCCGAGTCTCTAGTACTTGGCGATCAAATCGTCACATACCTAGTCATTCACACTGTCACTCGTATCAATTCGCATCAATGAAACCACATGCTCTCTGTGCAAAATACAGACCGGAACAAAGCATAAGGTTATCATTAAAATACAGAAAAATAATAGAACTGTGAATATAAAATAGAGCTTGAGTCATAAATTAAACAAGCTCCATATCTTGACAGGACGTCTAAATAAATAAAATATAAAATATAATTGCTATTCCTCTCCTCAGGATAGGACGGTAAACATTTAATATTAAAATCGAACTCGCACTAATAATTAAATTACATTGATACCCTTTCGAATGTCCTTTCCCGTATATACTCAGATAATATAGAGACGCAATTCTGAATCATTCATTCGTTCGCTGACATTATTTCAGACTAGATAGACATTATTAAATGTTTCACCATTACTGCATTACAGCATATTAAATACATGATATAAAAACAAATACCACAGTCATCAACTATAAAATACTGGCAGAGAGAAATAAAATGTCTCATTCTTATTAATGGAGTTTCTGGTGACCATGTCTGTAAATCTCAACTCAAGTGTTTAACATCTTACAAATTGAAGATTTCTTAATTTAAATGCACATATTAAAATCTAGTAGTAAGGCCCTTTGACACACAACGCAACGTAAGTATCCCATATTGTTTAAGTTAGAAGGCCTTTTGTGATTGTTTTCAATTGTTCATTTTTGAAACTAAATTTAAAGAATGTGCTTATAGAAATAACGCATGATTTGTGTTTGTGAAACTTAGGCTGATATGGAATACAATACTTGCGCCACGTCATGTAGGGAGGGGCTAATTTACAATATATGTGCGGTACTACGCGGCGGCGTAATGTCACATTGCTATATTCGCGTTAGTAAGTTTGCCGAGATCTAACCTGCTTCGCTGTCACTGCTGTCGGAGGAGCTGGTGTCGGTACTAGACGACGAGTTGGAAGAGTCTGAAGAACTCGATGACGACGACATCCCGCCACCGAGGCCATCTTTTCCATCTGTTAAAAAAACATTTGTTAAATATTCTTGTTTCAATATTCTCCTTTTGTCGAATTTGACTATCTAGCTTTCTTCTTTGAAGGAAAAAGGCCACTCTATTTCTATATCTATAAAAAATTACTAAATAATAATTAATGTCTAATAGTCGGCCAAGTGAACCAGACTTAAAATACAACCCACTCTTCTTAAAGTTTAATAGGATGTCAACAATCATTGCGTGGTCGATTTTTATCCACGCGCAAAAATAGAATAAGCACTTTGGAATGAACACATACCTTTTTTCTGCTGTTGTTTTTTATTAGTTCCTAATTGTCCGGAGACATCCTGTAACCGTTTTTCTAATTCTTGTTTCTTCTCTGCCATTTGTTCATCTTTAGATTTACCAGACATTTTACGGTCTGAAAGAGAAAAAAACATTTTACATATATTCAATTATGGAAAATGTTAATAAAAGTGTGATGAAATATGAAAAAAATGACACTTTATTGCACCATTTACATTTTTAATATGTGTAACTTACGTGTCTTCCTGCGTAGGCATGACGCCACATAATTTTCTAATTCCCTTAAAGTGGAGGGTTTCAATGTTTCAAAGTCGATTTCGATTTCATCTGGATTGGAATCTCGCAATGAAGGTTCTCTACTCTGGATTATGTGGACAACCTTGCCCAGTTTATCACCTGAGAACAACCAAATAAAATCTGAGATAGTGTATTTAGTACAGTATTAATATTTGATTCTATACAAATTTTAAGCTTAAGAGCACAAACCAGCACTGGCGATGACCTACTTTAGTTGAATGTCTTATTAAAATTAAATAAATTTACTAAAAACCTCCAATAGATTCTGAATAAATAGACATATCTATTGAATACTTCTAGATAGACTGTTCGTTCATATGATTCTAAAGTTGATGAGGAGTTTAATACCTAAACCACAGACTTCCTTATGCTGCTGCATTACTTTTAATATGCTATATCTTAGAAATGCCATACCACTAATAGGGTACATATCAAAAGATATGTTGTGCAAGTGTTATGTTTTTCAAAGTGATTTTTTATAATTTTTTCCTATTTTCAATAATATAAAAAACTAATAAAAATGGCAACTATTGACATAGCCAAGAACGGGTTTGGCAGGAGCACCATAAGACATCAACTTCTCCAATGGGCTTTTACGCGTAGGATCAAAATTCCCGAAACTCCCGCGCAAGCCTCTCAAAGGACCGGGCAACCCGTGAATCTAAAGCGGAGATACATATAATAAAAACCAATAATACATGTACATCTTACAGGGTCTTTCAAATAAACAACAAAATAAAAAAAAATCATCTCTACATTAGTGAAATTCTGAGGAGAAATGAAATATCTGATCCAAATCTCCACAAATTATTATAGTAAAGAATCATATCGATCAAGTAAGCTTTCAAACAAAAAAAAACACATTAAAATCGGCTCATCCGTGTATCTACCGAATCTTTCCACCATTCTATAGACAGATAGATACGCATACTTGTGTTATAATACAAGCTAAGTAAAAGACACTTGACATAATATTCACCTGGTAGCTTGTTAATGTCGAGCGAGAGCTGCCGCTTCTCGTCGTAGGACATGGGTTTGGCGACGTCCTCCTCCTCAGAGTCGTGGTGCGGCACGAGATGAGGCGCGGGGGCGGGCGCGGGTGCGGCGCCCTTCTTCTTGCCCGCGCCCGCGCCCCGCGCCGCGCCCGCTGCACGACCCGCACCCGCCCCCGCCGCGCCCGCGCTTGCTGCACCCGCCGCGCCCCGCGACCGGCCCGCCTTGCCGCGCGCCGTACCTGTCGCGGCTGCACACAACACACACAACTCCTACTGCTTTACTGCGATAAACTAGTAATGTAATGAGCTTACGTAGACATTTTTTTGCAAATATTGCCGACGACACGATTTAGTAAAATAAGGAACAATCAGATGGGAAAAATAGAACAATGTCGATGAATTATTGTCTGTCATTAATTCATTTCTTTGCCAGTTGTTGCTCAATATTTTGTGAGAAATTTTATCTGTTTTACTATTAGGTTTTACAAAAGCGATTCTATTATTTAAAATCTAAATAATTAAATAATGTCTTCTGCACTTCTCTCCAAGATTATAGTTACAATATCAAAATAAAGTTACCTAAGTTGTCCACTATATTGTTGGTCTTCCCTCCATAAGCAGCTACAGCATTTGGTTTAGGTATTGTGCTGTTTGTGATTGGCTTCTTAGTTTTTTCTTTCATTTTCTTTTTTGCCTTCTTCTTTGTATTGGATTCCTCAACAAGTTTCCTCATCTTTTCTTGTAGTGCTAAAAGTTCTTTCTCAAGAAGTTTGACTTTATTGTTTCTTTCCTCTTCAGAGTCGTCAGATTCCGAATCGGACTCTGAACCCGATTCGGAACTCGATGCAGAGCTGCCTTTATCCATGTGAGGAACACCAACATGCACAGGTTCATCCGGAATTTTGGCATACCTAGAGGGAGAGTGCAGAATATGATTAGATTATTTATATAAAATATGAAGGACTTACATATTTCATAAAAAAATATGGCTTTTACCTCATTTCAAAGACATCCTGGAGTTTGCGAGCCATTGCTACCACATCATGGTCTGGTGGGTTATACTTGTAGCAGTTTGTGAATATTAAGCGCACGTCGGCGGCAAATTCAGCGGCTGTTTTATACGACCTATTGTCCATCTTTTGCTTCACAGTTCCAAGATCCATAGGTTTCTTTATAATATCAAAATAGTCATGAAGTCCAAGTAATTCCGCATCTACTGGCTTATAAAACGGCCAAGCATAGCCCTGCAAATATAATAACGAGTTAGTAAATTCCGTTACTTCGAATACTAAATTACACTGGTGAAATCAAAAGTGGTCTTACCGAATGTTTCTTTGAGAATAATTCCTTCAAAATTTCATTACAGCTTTTCAATGCGTCGGATAATTTCTCTTTGTTCTTAGCTAGCTGCGGGGTCATGGCGGAATGGTGAGACGCACCTGCCCCGCCCACGCCTGGTGACATACCACCTTTGAAGTTATCTTCTCCTGTTCTGCTTGTCTGTGTAAAAATAATAACAAAAACATATAAGTACCTACATAAATAGATTTTTTTTTTTATTATAACACCATTTACAAAGATTAAGATGTGAATATGCTTAAATGAAATAAACATTAAAATAAATCATCACAACTTTACATACCTTTTTCTGTCGACCACTCTCTCGTCTCGTTGAGATTTTAGCAGGTTTTGGACCGCTTTGTTGGTCGATTGTGGGAGTAGTGTAGCCGCCTTCAAAGGAACTGCCCATTGGCGTGGTGGTGTCCGCTTTTCTCTTCACGCCCTTTTTCACCTGAAAAATTACTATAAAGTTAGTTTGTCAAATATAAAAGGCTAGTAAATGTATTTGTTTCTGTATGTCCCAGTCACCAAACAAAATTAAAAGATGTTGTAATAATACCTTAGCAGGTTGAGTTTGCGATAAAGCTACAGTCGGAATGGTGGTAACGGGCGTAGTTGGCTGCGACACGTGGAAACTCGAAGGTTGTGTTGTCACCTAAAACAAATACATCTATGGTATAATAGGTTACAATTATAAAGTTGCAGCCACTGGTTTTAATGCAGAATGTAAAGCTGCATCAGTCAGATGCATTTAGACAAAAATTGGTCAGTTAGTATAACAGTGACGCTAACAACTTATTATAGATTCATTTTTAATATCCTGTATATACAGTAGTGGTTGTATAATTAGAAACACTACCAACGGTCCTTGACCTTATGTAAGACACTTCACCACAATCGTTATTATTTTGAAATTAAACAATAAATAGGACAACAATATGTTCAACTATTTATCATTTATTAGAAAAACAATATAAATTCCACTACACAAGTGCAGTTTCAACATTTAAATCAATTTTAAGGTATGAACAATAATGGTCAACTAATTAGAAACAACAACAAAAATGTATAAAAAACAATATTGTTAAGTATTAGTAATTAGTATTTACGAAATAGCTACTATCCACAGCCTTTAGGTCCAGGTATAATTCATATTTAGTGGTGTATCCCTTATTTTAATAAACAGCTCTGCAACGACGTGGCATTGATTTAATCAATTTCATACGTTTTTCTAGAGAAATTGAATTCCATGCTTCATATAGTTTCGTTTTGACTGGTGTTACGTTTGTTTGAGATTTTCTTTTTAACAATATACCAGAGATTTTCGATCGGGTTTAAATCTGGACTGAACATTTGACGCTATTGGCCGTGTGTTTAGGGTCATTTTCATGCTGAAAGACCCAGGTTACAGGCAAATGATCGTCCGAGTAGGGAATCATTGTGTGCTCTAAGATATTTTTGTATTGCCATTGATCCATTGTACCTTCAATCTTCCGAATGGGTCCAACTCCACATCCAGAAAAACACCCCCAAACTTCAATGTTACAGCCACCGTGCTTGACTATTATACTCCTTGTGTATTTATAATTAAAAGCATTGTATACAGGACGTCTAACATAGCGCTTTACATTGGAATTTACCATATTTTTTTTGTTTCATCTGAAAATAACACTTTTTGCCATTCTCGTACCATCCAATTAACATATTCTTTAGCGAATAATAATCGCTTAACTCGGTGTTGCTTGGTAAGAACCTTTCGAGAGGTTCTTCCAAACAATTTAGCTTCCACTAATCTTCGGCGTATCAGTCTTGACGAGACGTTTCTCGGGGTAATCAGGCGAAAAAACTTCATTTTTAATCTGGTTGGAGCCATTAAATGGGTCTTTTTTAGCAACACAAATGATTAGCGTATTTTCTCTGGGAGAGGTTTTTCTTGGCCGAGCCTTTGTAAGAACATTTTCAACAGTTCCATGTGTTTTATAATGATCAATTGCATTAAAAACTTTCTTAACAGAACAATTTAAATGCTCAACTATTCTTGTTTACGCCCACTTTTGATCTATATGTAAATTAACAAGTATTTGTTTTTTCATTTTTCAAATTCAGATTTAATATTGAATTGCCGCCAAAATAATAGAAAAAGCCAAGAAAGAAATGTTATTCTCCTATTTAAAAAAAAAGAACGAGGTCTGGATGCTTTTTTCAAATGTTTCTAATTAACAGTAACAGAAAATAAACTCCTACATGTGTAAGACTCATTTTATAATTAAAAGTAAAATATGTTTTATTTTTTATGCATTTAATGAGTTTTTTATTTGAGTGGCTATATTATTGCATGATTATTAATTATTGAATGTATATATTTTTCACGAACATTTGTACGTCGAAGTTATCCTCCCTTTATTCATAAGAATTGTTTCTATATGACCACCACTGTATGTAGTGTGCAAGAAAGTGTAAATATATAGCTAAGTTATGCACCTAGAGCATGAATTTATTGATCTTGTTTCGCAATATAAAGGGTTATGGAGGTCAGGCGGGCCGGCGGCGGGCGGGTAAATAATATATCCAGGACCACAATGAAGAATGAAAAAATATAACTTTAGGTGTAAGGTGTTAAACTTTCACGGAACTGTAAATAAAACAGAACAATAATCAATTCATCAAAAATTATCGTTGCAAGCAGTTACCGCTTATTGACATCATTTCATGTAGGTTACATTGTCTTGAGTCAGAGTTGTGACGTGGTTCCTTTAATAACAAATCGTGTACCAACCTGTTGCGGGAGGCCGGTGTGCGTGGCGGGCGGCGTGGTGCTGGGAGGCGGCGCGGGTGGCGCGGGCGCGGCGGGGAACATGGCGGGCAACATGCCGGCCGCCGCCTTCACGGCCGGACGCGGGCCCGCCGACGCGACGCCGCCCGGGGTCGCGGGGGCGCCGCTCGCGCGCTTCTTAGCACCGCCGCCTTTACCGCTCTTCGACGGCAACTCGATCTCCTTCTCCTCTTTGTCCATTTGAGCTATCTGCACGTTTCAATAGATATACTATTCATATGTTTACTCTATCTCCCCTTATGCTACAACCCTTACTGCTGCTACCCTTATGTTAATCAAGACGCTACGCAGGTGTGGCCCACGTGTTAACGTACTAGCGTAATTACTAATGACGTTAAGGTCTAAGCGATAGCTCGGGTGTCTGTTTTTTGGACACATCAAAGTGTTTTCCTGCGCAGTGTAATGCGCTAGAGTATGTTGGCTACATTAACGCCGGCTCATTCCGCACGCGACGTATGCGTAGAGGAACGACGTACTTGCTTTCTTTTAGCGCGAACGAAATAAGACAATGAGAACGTCCAAATCCAATCATCCACCATCTACTTTTGAATTCTGTTTTTTTTCTTATTGAATTGCACAGATTTATATAATTTGAAACATTAATTTTTGCCACTATACTTCGGTCGCTGAAAAAATTGCGTTCCTGACAGGTCGTAATCTAACTCACCATGTGACTTTGTAACAGCGTCAAACAGCCTGAATAATATGTATGTTCTTTTAATCCTACTCATAAATATTAAAAATCAAATTATTATGTGAACAGACAATCAATGTAATGGCCATATGCTAAATTTCCTTTAAAATAAATTAGAAAACAATATATTTTATAATCTATGCTACGCTGTTACAAAGTTTTATGTACTCTTTGTCTTCTTAGAGATGGGACAAATATAACAGACAAATTATCGTAACCAAAATATGTAGTAACTTAATTTTTAATTATCGTTTTAATTTATTTACATATATAATATATTTTTATTATTTACAAGCAATGGATAATAACTAAAATTATTTTCGTATTTTATAAAAATAGGTTTAAAAATTAGTTTTTGTGATGCTCACATTCGACTGCTGTCTTTTCGTGCGCATAGATCACATTCTCTAGTGTTACTCGATTTGTTTATTATCTAATAACTCTGCTTTCGTTAAATTGACTGTTTCTGGTTTTTTCTTTCTAAATTGGACTTGTTTTCTGTTTTGCATTGTGTGTATACTTTTGGTGTGCAATAATAATGCCTAAACGTGGACAAACATTGAAAAGTGCAATTCCGTGAACAAATTATCAAGCTGCAAGATTACTTTGAGCGGGAGCGGCAAAATGGTAGACCCTTGGTACCTGTCGAACTACAAGTACAAGAACGCGTTTCTCAGGCGCTTGGAGTAAGAAAACGAACTATGTCAAATATTAATAACGAAAAGTACGGCTCTTCGGGCACGGCGGATAATATATTGCGTACTCCGAAGAAGAAACGTGAAGAACTAAACTAGTGACAGATATCGACACCTTTGACGCTCATGCAATAGGGAATAAATACGGTTACTATTCAAGAAATAAATACCTTAACAGGTCAAAGCTTTTGGTATCATTGAGAGATGCTGGATTGTTTAGCGGTGGTAAAATTACCCTACCCAAAATCTTAAAAGATTTGGTTTTCATATAAGAAACCCCTTAACGAAAGATTATATTGGAGAGATATGATATTTTGAAATGCGTACATTTTTAAGAGAAGCGAAAAAAATCGAAAACTCGGATAGCATCGTCTTCATTGATTAAACATGGTTTAATGCCCATCATACAGTTTCCCGTTCATGGAAACTCAAGCCTCAACATCAAAAGGGCCAATGAATAAAGGGGCACGACTCATCGTATGTCACGCAGGTACTGCAAAATATGGGTTTTTGGAGAATGGATGAAAAGCACGAACGATTACCATGAAGAAATGAATGAGCTACATTTAAAGAGTGGTTCCAGGACGTGCTCTTGCCCGGCCTACCAGAGCCTTCTTTTTTCTTCATGGACAACGCTACTTACCATACTTTGCAAATAAGGCAACCTACCCAAGCCAATAAAAATCATGAACTTGTGGAATGGTTACAAAAAAAAGGAATTGACGCAAATATGGCGATGCTAAAACCAGAATTAATCAAATTAGTTAAAGAAAATAAAATAGCGATATGAAATAGATGAACTGGCTCTGGAGTACTGTCATCGCGTTTTGAGAATACCACCATACTATTGCCAATATAAAATAAAAAATAAATAACTCTTTATTGCACCAAATTGTAGAAAGTAACAATATAACGCGATTGAGCTTATCTGGGTTCAACTAAAAGGATATGCAGCCCGCCACAATACTTTTCCGCCCTTTACCACGAAAAAGATGATGACGCTGTTAAAAGAAGCCTGCGAGTTCACTAAAAATGAGTGGGCTAAATGTGTTGAAAAAACTAAAAAAAAATAATGGAAGACTACGATCGAGATATCCGAATTGATAATCATATAATTACACATGTCGGTGAAGACGATGGACGAAGCCACCACCTCAAGCGAATCAGAATATGATTTTATAATAAATATCTAAATAATATGACATATTTATTTTCTTATTTAAAATCTCAAAATATGTTATAATTTTATTTATTTACTCACTTAACATAATAGACTAATGTTAAGTTTCCGATGGATATTTACAGCGTGTACATGAAATAAATAAATAGACTAATGCTAGTAATGCGAGAGTATATTCTTCTTTCGAGAGTGATTTCTTTGCCCATGACTATTGACGAGACTAACTGGCAGGTGTCAGGAACGTATTCTTTCAGCGGCCGAACTATGTACAGCTGATGGAGCCCTATTGACATATATGACGAACGTTCAGTATCAAACAAACATTTTTAGTTAACGACGGAAAATCATTCGATATCAAACAATAAATATTCGACTCGCTGTTTTGCGTGAGTCACACTTTTAAAAATAGCACTCCTGCAACGTCCATTTTGTAGTTTCTACCTCCACTTGTGCATTTTGTAGTTTCTACCTCCTCTTGTGAGATAACACGTTAACTAGTTGAGAAATAACTTTTTGCTGCGTTAATGCCCAAGTGTAGCCAACGCGCACGTTTAATGCATTAAGCGACGCGCAGTTTGGCATTAAGTTAACGCTAACGCAGATGAAGCAGTAGCATTATTCATAAAAATTAACGAACGTTCTATAAGTCCAAGTTATATCATCTATAGGCTTAACGAAATAACTTTAATGATTTTGCTTTGAATCGAAATTTTATTCAAGTCCCTGTGGCGGCATTGTGCGAAAGAGACATTACGAGAAAGAAACATTTTACGACTAGAGGCCATTTTGCGTCTGACCCTTAGAGGCTGATGCATGCAGCGTGGTTGGCGACCGCTGACGAATAATCAGCATCCCCGACCGCTAAAGCTTATGTGTGTAGTGCACACTTTACCTTGGTTGTTTTTTATATATTTAAGCAATCATAAATTTTGCATTATGCTGTTTAACTTCAAATGTTAGTAATTATATTGAAGCTAAAGTGTAGTATAGATACTGATATCGCTAAATGTTAGTGATTAGGCTCTGCCAGATGTCTTAAGTAAGGCTTAACAAAATCTGACAATGTTAGCCTCACACACACCAGATCTTGTTCCTATTGATCTGGTCTCCTTGTAAATGGAGTAACAGAGGTCAGACAGCAGTAGTTCAATTCTAATAAACCACCAAATCTAGTCTAATCTAATAATTATCATAGAAACATAATAATTACCCTATTGAGAAATAGCTTCTCTAAAGTCTGCGCCATGATGACTACATCTTCTCCAGGTTTATTGTACACATAGCAGTTTGTGAACATGGTATTGAAATCCTGGATACATTCCTGTGCAGAGTAGTAGTAATTTGACTCGAGCCGCTTTTTGATAGTTCCCAGATCCATAGGTTTCTTTATAATTTTGTGGTAGTCCTTGAAAAAAAAAATAAGTTTTATTATAGGGATGTTCGCCGAAGCAGGCGTAGACTGCTTCTACGCAACAATGCGTAAGCGGTATGCGTCCCTGGTGAGCAGGGTGCACGCGAGCGGTAACAGCATCCTGAATATGATCGCTGGGAGACTTGACTGCCTGTATGTCAACCGCTCTTGTACCATTTCGGGGGTAGTGGTACAGGAATGGCCATTGTAATTTTTATATAATTTTATTTTTAATTTAATTTGATCTAAATTATTCTAACATAGGTTATAAGCAACTATCAAAAAATGAGTCTTTGTTACTTGAAAAATAAATTCATTCATTCATTCATTATTGCACTAGTCGACTTTTGTGTAAAATAACTTTATAATAGAAAATAAATAATAGAGAAACGAAACAGAACATACAATGGCAGAGTTAGTATAGCTAGGAAAATAGCAATTTCAAAAAAAAATTGGATTAAGGTTTTTTAAATCCCATTACACTTTTCTCATTTAATTTATGTGCTTGCACAAAAAAGGAAAAATTATGCAATAATAAAATATGTTTCTTTTCTTTGTCTAAGCTTTTTTTAAATATGAATTAAAGGCAATACTTACTGGTAAGTTTAATTTTTTTGCATCCACAGGTTGGTGAAACGGCCATGCTAGTTTATGCTTCCAAACAGCCTTCATGACATTCTTTTGGAGAAACTGTAGCTGATTAGTCATGCGCCCCTGCCGCCTTGGGGTTTCCTCCGCAGTAGCGCCATTGACGGGCTCCGCCGTTGGCTGTTCAAGTACACAATAATATTTAAAATAATAATACATATGTAGTTAAAAATTGAATATATAATGAGGAGCTTAAAAATGTGTTGAAGATTGAGTATGTTGAATTGTGAATGACTTAAATGTCACTACTGGTAACTAGTATTAAGTAAATTTAATGAACTTCCAATGAATGTTATTACATTTAGTCCGCACTCAACCACTCCAAGTATATAAAAATATCAAAGTATAATGTAATGGGTCCCCATAGTTAGTTTTTTTTATTTTATTTTTACAAACTATTCTCCCAAAAACTGTACCTTATTGCCTATATATATATTAATTATTGCCAGACCATCTAAAAGTCATAGAAATTCAAATGAACAATTTAATTAGTGTAGTATTTTATAGAGAATCTGGTATGAATTAGTCAATCCGAGAATTTATTTTCTTTAAAAGAAATGCCAAAGAGCTACTTTTTTTCTCTTTTTGTGCTTCTTTCGTGATTAAACTTTAAACATGGGCAATTTTATGTGGGGCCTAAGGGAACTCCGAAATTAATGTATTTCTTTCTGTGAGTTCATTAAAAGCAACATTTTTGTAAAAATAATTACCGTGCTAGTTGTAGCGAGGGGATCAACTGCCTGCTGCATTGTGCTGGAGTCAGCAATCTACCTGCCGGAGTGAAGCCACTACTGTAGTAAACATTTCATAACAAAAATACATATAGATATGCGCAGATCAAAAAAAAAACTCTCACCTCAACTGTAACAAGAGGTTCATCCAATTTCTTACTAAGAGGCATCAGCTATATCCTCTGACTTTTAACCATTCTATCATAATATAAATGTTTTGGTGCTGTTGCACCTAGAAAGAAGTCATCACATCGACTAATAAATATACTACCTGTAAGAAATTAGTAAAGTTTAATTTTGAAAAATAGTATATTATAGCAGTCACATTTGATCTGACAAATTTGATACCAAGAGTTCCGTACCAGCAGCTTTCTGGAATCCATACCTTGAGTAAATAGAACACCAAAAGAAAGCATTCTATTTATTTATCAATCTTAAAAATATTATGCATGAATTAATGAAAGAAATTACCACCATCATGTTATGAATAATAATAAAAAAACAGAAGCTGCATTTTTTATTTTAAACAAATATCACCCCTATTTCTACTAACTAGTTATCTAGGTAACTAGTTATTGTTAGTACAACAATAGATACATGTATGCAAGTATGTATGTATAATTCTTCATTGTACATAAAAGAATACCGTTATTACAACATCAACAGAAAAATAAATTTTAAATATGTAACTGTACAAGTGTAGGTAACCTTAACATTTTTGATACGGAACCCCCAAACAAGCAAAAATACTGTGAGTTCATTACCTTGCAGGGCAGGGTAGAAGTAGAGATAAGAACGCCAAACTGCTGAAAGCAAAAAGAAAACATTCTATATAAGATTACCAATTAATATATTAAAACTTTATTGTCACAAGTAAACATACTTCCATACTCCATACTAATATTATAAATGTGAAACTGTCTGTCTGTCTTTTACGCTTTCATGGCCAAAACACTGAACAGATTTTGATGAAACTTGGCATGAATATAGTTGAAGAATGACCCTGGGGGTCAAACATAGGCTACCTTTGGACACAGGCTGCGGGAATCAGCTAGTGGAAATATATTTTTCAGTGTCACATTTCATCAAGATTGATCCAGGATTAATTTTGGCATAAAAACCGACAAGAGCAACAAATTTGGCCCATTCCTTGCTTATAAAAACTGAATACATGTGTTTCCAGTAACAAACTAGACTAGTCGGAAATAATTGGCAAATTGCGCTGACTATCCTGCTTTTTTAAAATTATTTATTTATTTTTTTGCAATCAAATTAAGTAAAGTGGAAATAAGTTAATCAGTCTAACTTATTATTTGTTTGGATAAATTAATCAAAGAACTATGTCAAACTAAGTCAAAGAACTCAACATTTTTACAACTTCAAATTGTTTGGCAATTGTTGTACAAATACAAATAGTAGGTTTTGTGCTTTGAGAAAAATTATTGTGTAAACTATGTCTGCTTTGTGCAAGGAATATCTAGATCAATACTCTTGTATTAGTGAAAACTAAGCCGAAAACAATTATTTTTTTACAAAATAGTGTCATGATTTGGTTTTACCAGTGGCCGGCTGCTTCAGGCTGCATAAAACTATATACTGCCTGTCAGCTGGGACCAACCATTCAAGCCCACTCAAACAATGCACATCATGGCCACTAATCCAAATTAAGCCATCACTTGATATGCACAATTACAATTGTTATAAAGATGTATGGAACTAGGCTATCAAACTCAAGTTTTGTGATAAAGATAAAATAAGAAGAAATAAATGAATAATGTAAAGAGGAAATAAAGAACTTATTTTACTCCTCATTATGACTTGTTTATTATAGCTGAACTCCTAAGCTACTGGCAAATAGGGCCATAAAACATGAGAGCAGTAATGCCGATGTTCAATTTTCACTTACTCAGAGACTTTATGAAAGACATTCTTACATCAGTCTTATTATCCATACTAATATTATAAATGCGAAAGTCTGTCTGTCTGTCTGTTACGTTTTCACTGCCCAACTGCTGAACCAATTTTGTTGAAATTTGATATGAATATAGTTGAAGACCTGGGGTCAAACATAGGCTACTTTTTGACGCTGGCGGAGCTGCTAAAAGCTAATTTTTAAATGCTATCGATTATTTAAGCTTAATTTTTTATGACGCGTGTTGGATTACTTATTCTCTCTTCCGTTGGATTTAGTATTTTGGCGGACCCTTAAGATTTTATAGTAATACTAGCTGTTTCCCGGGTCTTCACCTATACGTTTTAGCTGCAATCAGTCCACTGTTGGACTTAGGCCTCTCCCAATTGTTTTTGTTGTTGGGTTGGGTTGTTGCCATACTCGCCACGCTTGGCAGGCGGATTGGCGAGCGCAGTTTCAACGGCTTATTTTTTTTATTTAGTTTGGGCGAAAGGATGAGGTACTAGGATGCAAGTGACATAGTGCATCGGACAGATGCTTGAAAACAACACCCCTGACTGACTACTCAACTACGTCTTCATCTATATTCATACCAAATTTCATCAAAATCCATTTTTTCAGCTTTTTGGCCATGAAAGCAAAACAGACAGACTATCGCCTTTGTAATATTAGTATGGATTGCTGGTTACAATGCAAATGGAGAGCATTTCCTTCTTTTCTAAAAATTTACCTATTATACAGTAAGACTAGACATCAGTATCTTTTCTATAGAGTTAGGTACCTATATGCATAATTGTTTTGGTTTGTTTAACTCTTCTAAAAGAATGTTATTATTCTGTAGAATGTCTTGTAAATTAAAATTTATAAATACATAAAACTTCCATTGAATCACACATTCCTACTAGTACTAATCAGTACAGAAAGTGTTAAAGGTACTGGTCATGAGTGAAATTTCAGAACTAGTGAGTCATCATAAAAACCAATTCTTCCAGTCTAATGTACTAAGGAGAATGTACAATAAAATCTAGAACATTCCTTGGACCAAAATTCTAATAGATTAATATCTTTTGATAATATTAGGTAATATGGGTTTTAGAGAGAATAAAAGGTTAAGATTTTTGATACATATACCTGTATTTTACACAATTAACAATATTCACACAACAAAGACTTATTAAGTAGGTAGGTGCTGCAGAATACTCAGCATAAGCTTCTGCATAAAAAAGGAATTGACTTACTACTCATATACATAAATAATTGTCAATATGAGTACTAATAAGCGATGTATTCATAAATAACTTAAAATGCTGATCAAAGGAACTGTAAAATCTCACGAAAATTGTTCGTTACCCAGCGCAGAGATGGGTGAAAATTACCTCAAAGGAGGGCATGAACTAGATGCTCAAATAACGCTTTATTCCCATAACATGCAGATTCTACTTATAGTTAAAATAAAGCCTAGAAAAATGGGTAACATAAATATCACGTACATAGAGCGAAATACTAAAAGTAAAGCTAAAAATTATCGAAAAAAGACTTACGAAAAGATATTAACGCCAATATGGCGGCCGAACTAAAAATACGATGTAGGGAAGTTGGGTGTACTTTCTTGAAAAGCAAATAATATCGATTTGCTCAGATCTGATAAACACTCCACAAACAACCAAAGTTCGTAATTAGTTCATGTTCCATTAATTTCATTGTCCTATGTTTAATTAATAAACCACTATCTTTTAAAACAATACAGAACAGCACAGCGCGGATTAAAAAGACGCAGTCGAACTTCAGATTTAGACATGGCGGCCAAGCTTGAAGGTCCAGTCAAAGGAGGGCGTCTTTAGACGTATGCACATATTTTACTCTGGAAAGAAAAATATTACAAAATCTGAATGGGGAAATCAGCAAAACGCATTTATTTTGGATTTTCATTACAGGATGACATAGGTTTTCATGAAAATCATTGGATTCAATACGAGCTATCCGCTCGAAGAAATTTCGAAAACTGTTTTATTTTTCGTTTGGCACCGCTGCTACTGGGAAATCAGTGTTGTCGGATCATCGATTGCGACTCGAACAAAAATCGATTATCTGTAGTGAAAAAAATAAGGTCCATTTTGACCACATTTTGACACATAAAAAATTCTTATTCATATTTTTAGGGTCCATACCGATTTGTGTTCTTAATCATCGTTCTTCATAATTTTTTTTTCATTCTTTTTTGATTACAAATTGTTATTCATACAATCCGAACTCATAACATTTTTTATTCATACTGCCATTACTAAAAAGTATGAAAATACGTAATTTTTTTGATCATAACTCTTTCTCTGACTTCTTTTATGCTTTGCCACCGACATCACAGTAAATCTTCCAATGTCATGGTTTGGATTGCCCTCACTGGTTAAACCAGCCTTTATTATGAGACACTGCAATGGTTAAATCAATACTTCGATTCAATCAATTATCATCAATCATTCAAACTAACACAAATCCCGCGCGACTAGCAGAACGCCCACAGAATTAAGAAGAAGTGCTATTAGCAGGCCACTTTGGCACACGCTACGGCACTACTACCGATTCTTATTTCTGTAGGTGTCCCGCTAGTCGCGCGGGATTCACATCAGTTTGAATAGAGCTTAAATCGATTTAATGATTGAATCGCTTCATTTCTATTAGCATTGCCATTAACTATCGAGTAATTGATTAATTTTGAAAGAATATTTAAAAAACACAATCGGTTATCCGGCAACACTATTGACAAGGGATATTTGCAAAAAGAAAAAAAATATAGTTATTTTACCAGCATATTCTCGAACGTTTCCTCAAACTCGACTCAACCTTACTTCGACTCATTGGTATGATTAGTCGTCACTAGCTTTCTTGACAAGGAGATTCCTCCTTGGATTGGAGGTGAGTAATGAATTATCAAAAATAATGTTGATCAAGAGGTACCTTGAGGCATCCTTGAAATGAAATAAAGTGAATATATATCGGTTTATGCCACTTTTGACCTAGGTATCCATTACTTTATTTTATTTTTTACTCTATTCTTTTGTATTTTTCAATTTTTGTGCTTAGAACTATTATTATTACCTGTGACGTTCCTCATTGGAGTTTGCCCAAGCAACTAATATAAATATAGTTTTAAAGGAAAGTTCGAGGACTTTCATAAGGCTTCCTCCAATGAGTTCGAGTGAAGGACGTCCTTATGCTTTTGTTTAAGAATACTACTGTACTTTATTGGCAGTCCTAGACATAGGCAGGCATGGATTGCACACGGAGCTATTCCAATGAAACTTGAGATACGCTACCCGTACCGTATACTTACACCCGTATTCTTAAACCTTCACTCAAATTCGACTCAACCTTACTCCACCTCATTGGTATGATTAGTTGTGTCACAAGCTTCCTTGACTTGAGATGATTTCTCATTGGAGGTGAGTATCGAACTGTCAAATATAAGGTTGGTCGAGAGGTACCTTGAGGCGTCCTTGAAATGAAATAAATTAGATAAATTACGGGATTTTGCCACTTTTGGCCTAGGTATTTACTTACTTTATTTTTTACTCTATTCTTTTGTAAAATTATATTTTTGTGTTTAAAATTGTTATTATAATCTCATTGGAGTTTGCTTAACAGCCAACTAAGAATGTCGTTTTTAAAGAAAGTTTGAGGACTTCCTTAAGGCGCCCTCGAATCAGTTTGAGTGAAGGAGGTCTTTAAGGTTATGTTTAAGAATACGGGGGTTACACCCGTATTCTTATACCTACCAGTCGCACGAGAGTATCTACCCTTGACCTTGACTGTTTGCGGGGTCAATCAAGATTGGCCCCGTCTGTTTTCGCTCATAAAATTGCTATTTACACACAGACATTTAAGACGAACACAGACGGAACATAAAATAATAGTTATACTTATGTAGCAAGTAATTGTTGTTATCCTTTTCTCACGTATTCGGATCTATATGGCGATATTTCTTTTTTACACCTGTAGCAACATTCAAATAGATATTATGCAACGCGTGGCAATTTTTGGCCGTGACGCCATTTTGTAAGCTACGTTGTTGGATCGATGAACACTAAAAATAATAAAGTAGGATACCGTATAAATGATCTCAGATCATGCACTCCACACAACATTCATACATTTCCTAAAATCATGGGGAGAATCGTAAACATCTTGCCCTAGACTAGATAGATTCTACAACCCAGGCTGCATAGTTTTGCATGTGGGTGTTTTTGCTACGCTAAGTAATAGCATACCTTCCGTCTGTTTACGTCATTTAAGTCTGTGTATTTACACGACACTTGAGTAACTCTATGTGTCTATGACTTTTACTCGGCTTACTATGATCCGGTCACTATCGATTATGAAGTAATTCCATTGCCATCCACTGCGGAAAAAATTACATATAACGAATTTGAAGTTGACCTTGACAGGTCTCATTTTTTCTAGTGTTCAGTGGTACAGGAAAGTGCCTGGCTAGAGAAGTTATCCTTTATATAACTAATGAATTTTTTTGAGAATATGCCTAATTAAACATGCCTACAAATTTCGCTATGCCCGCACTGCCCGCAGACGATGCGACTCATAGGACGCTACCTGTCGTCATGCGTCGTAAGCAGTTAGCACACGGCTCTATTCCAATGAAAGTTGAGTATACTACCAGTCACACGAGAACATGAGACGAGTAATGTAAGCACGTCGGCCGAACGGCCATGCGCTGTAGCTCGCACGTTAGTAGTAGAGAAATGTCACTAAAGAGATAACACAAGGCAGGCATTGAGAAAAGAACGTCATTTGAATTTGACCATGGAACTAAAGGTAAAGATGGCTACCACCATACCTTCAAGCAGGCATACAACAGACTGGTTCAAGAAAATTTGACCTGAATGCATTTCGTTACCCACCTCTCTATTTCTAACTCATGATGTTTTAGGGTGTAAATCTGGGTTTCCATCACAGCACTTGATAACAACCCCAAACTCCTAAATAAATTTAAAGAAAAATTAAAAATAAATAAATTTTAGGTTCATTAAATTAAACTATTTTAATACGGTTTTTGTCGCGTTTATTACTTATTTATTTACCTGACGTTTCAAACACTTTACAGCGTTCATAAAAAATATAAAAAGTTAGTTTAAAATAGTTTAATTTAATGAATAACAATCGCGAAAACATAAGAAATCATTATTTCATAGGTTTTTCTGTAATTTAAGCATCGAATTTCTGGAATCGATAGTTTCGGAGCTAAGGTAGGGGAAATGGTTAAATTTTTTCTGCTTTATTTAATAATTCTAATATTGTTACATAAAACTACTACTACTAAATTATTATTACACAGTACAGTGCCTTACCATCACCTCTAATAGCAGGGCAGAAACGAGTGAGCCAACGAGATGTCGCCTTACAGCTTGTATTGCGCCGTCTCGTTCACTCACTCATTTTTGACCTGCGTTTAGAGTTGATGGTAAGGGCCGTTAAACGTTACTTTTAATTTTCTATTTAGCTTGGAGCTAATTGATAACTGACCCCTTTTTAGTTGTTACCCGGGTTTAAATATAAATAAATAAATAGACTTACACACATATTAACACGGCCTTTTTCCATACGGTAGTGTTGCAGGAAAATCAATTACACATCGAATAATAGTCGATTCTTTGATAGTTGAAAAAATATATCGGTAGTATCGATATTGATACTATCGATAATATATTTTTGTAAGGACATTATTTTTTCTATATGAGTTGAATGAAGATGATTTGTGTAATGCCCACTGTACAATCTCTCCGCCGCCGAGTTCTGGTATATCTGTATAGTATCAGTACCGTAAATGCTTATTATTTCAATTGATAATCCATAATTCGATTATTTTCGATAAATTGACAAAAAATCAATACTACAGATTAGATTACATCGATACTACACAAAATCGATACATAACCATCGATATAAAAGTTTACTATGTCAATTAAATCGATATAATCGATTATACCGACCAATTTCAACCATCGATTAATTGCTTGGTATTGCAATTAACAATCGATTATTTTCGATTAATTGTCAAAAATCGATTAAATTAATTATATCAATACTATCGATACTCCAGATAATTATTAAAAACAAAATCGATTAACCGGCAACATTACCCTACGGGGTACCAACTACCCAAAGGGCACATTTAGAAGGTGGAAAATGGAGTCAAAATAGTGATATGTTGCTCGTCGCATCGCCTACTGATAGGTATGCTTTTTCGATTTTCGCCTACTCTCTCGGCCGGTTTGTATGTCTGCGCGGGAAGAGAAGCAGCTAGTACATTCCACGTTTTTACATATCTCCCAAACAAGCATTAAAGAAATAAGATGCCGAAGACAGACAGACAAAATTGAAGTCAAACTTTTAACATCCCTCTTTTGGGGTCGGGAGTTAAAAAACAAAATATCCAAATAATAAAAACCGAAACCTTGGGGAATTTAGGATTTTTTAAACACTTGCCTTATTTTCCATGGAATACTAGCATGAAAAAAATATGAAGTTACAGTTCAAAGATCAAAATAAAAGATAACATCAAAATATTTTTTTAAAAGTATTTAAAACCTAGCAAAATAAAATAGCAAATAAGCTATATCCAGAAAAAGTTTCGACGCGAATTACTTGATATTTTCAGCGACAACTACCAACTTTTTTGCGTCTATAAAAATTATAACTTATATGGCAGACACGGGTTTAAAACTGAGACTGGTGACAGGCCAACCGTTATCGCCACTTTCAACCTTATTTCATTACGCGTACGTACTATAATCAAATATCGCGATATCAAATACCGAAGGGTTAAGGGATACAGCATAAGTAGAATCGCAAGTTTTAGACTATTTAGCTCTATGAATTCAACTTTGATTATGTGGAAAAAAGGGTGTAACGAAAACATTATGTCTAATATTGAATTCATATTAATTATCAATAATGAAATTCATAGATCATTCGGATCGTTTTCATATGCAATCACAATTAATACATGTACAAACTGCAAATAAAATCTATTTGTTTACTTGGAATTCGTTATTCCGTTCCACATGTGTTCCACGAATGATGTAAAATCATGGACACTTTAACACATCACGAGTTAGAAAGAGAGAGGTGGGTAATGAAATGCATTCAGGTCAAATTTTTCTACCGTCAGCCTATTGTATGCATTGGCACATCCATTTTAACTTTAAATCCATGGTTACGGCCATGGAATAATTACAAAGAAGAGATGCCGTAATAAGCGTTTTGTAAGAAAGTATTTCTGTGGCTACACGGGGCGGAAGGCAGACGTGCGGGGTGCTTGGTTTCGGCCGTGGCTCCAATCATGGAGCACGAGCAATGACAAGCTCCGCCCACTTTTGTGTCGGCGAGGCGCCAATGATCACATCACTGCGCCATTTCAAACGGCATCTCCTCTTTGTAATTTCTCCATGGTTACAGCCGGTTTTACCGGTGTTTGTGCCAAGCCCTAGTATGCTGTCCCACCAGAGTTGCCAGAATGTTACAAAACAAAAGTAACATTTTAGGTTACACATTTTGTTTAAAATTAAATTCGGATTCCTCTTCGATGTTTTTGTATTCGGGTTTCACAATCACAGGTACATAATAAGGCACAATTATTTACAACTATGGTATGGTACAGGTACTCGTGAGGCACTTTTCGTCCTTAATGTTCTAGTTTAAAAATGTCGTGACATGCAGACTAACGTCATATTATGCTTTATTGACTACTAGCTGACCCGGCAAACTTCGTACCGCCTCAGAATATATTCACCTTTTAAACCTTCCCTGGACTTCCACAAATAACTCAAAACCAATTGATTTTTATATATATAGATGAGAAAGCATTCGATAGTCATACATGGTGTCCTCTTTCAATATTTAATCGACATAGGTCTCGTCAGCAACGAAGTAAAAATTACAAAAAACCTTTACGACAAGCAAACGGCGACGGTAAGGTTGGAAGACGACATCACAGAGGAAATTGATATATGTCGTCGTGGCGTCCAACAGTATCTGGTCCACATTTTACGACACGACAGATATCAGCTGCTTCAGTTAATTATGATGGGGAAAATGTAAGGAAAGAGGTAAGTTTGTAGACGGAAAAAATCATGGCTGAGGAACATAAGAAGTCGAAGAACTTTTTGATATAGCAAAAGATCGAGCAAAGTTTGCGCAGCTGGCGGCCAACCCCCAGTAATAGTGAGGCACTTGAAGAAGAATATTTATAATTAGCTATTTCCCGCAGCCCTGCCTTTAGAGGTGATAGTAAGGTACCTGGACCCTTACTCCAAAGTCCGCCTTTGCTCCATATTTTTTTTAAAGTTTTTGTGAGTGTACAATTATTTGTTGCTGTATGTGGGCAATTAAGATATTTTATTGTAGTGTATTGTAGCACCTCTAATAGCAGGGCAGAAACGAGTGAGATGCCCATCTTACAGCTTGTATATCGCGTTCACTCACTCGTTTCAGCCCTGCTATTAGAGGTGACAGTAAGGCCCCTGACTTGATTTTGCTTGAGTGAACAATTTTATTTGATACTGGCTAAATACAAAAGTGAAAGCCATGTTTTTAAAAAAGCTTAATCGGTACTGTCACTGTCCGCTGTCAGTGGCTGACATTACTGTCAGTCTGACAGAGTCTGACTGACACGCACGATACGAAATTAATTTCACTTTAATCCTTTTACTTTTATTTCAGTCAGTTTTGTGTTGTGTATTGGGTTGAGATGATTTAATATACCTAATCTAAATTACTAGCATTCATAACAGGATATGAAAATTAATTGATACTGCTGGTCACATCGGGCCCTTAACAATATTGATATATCTACTTCTTCCGATTTATCAGTAAGTGGATGTCAAATTATGTAAACTATCCTCTACCTACCATTCTATTCTACTCTTTGGTCTACCCTAAAGATGTTCTTACTGGCTTATTTTCAATTCTTCTATTAATAAACGAATTTCATTCCCTACCGTACATAGACCTTTCCTAGTTCTTAAATTTTCACTTTTAAAACAATGTCAACTTTTTACTATAGGTACCTACCTCTTCAGTTTCATTGCAGCTGGATAAGGTCAAATTGGCAGTGGATAATCAAGTTCAGTGGCAATTTGCCACTGTGATTTGAAAATGATAATATAATAGAGGAAATCCCCAAGTAGATATTTACCTATAATGTTCCAAGAATAAATAATTTATGTATTATTGGTACCTACTACTACATAATACTTATTGTTTTCTGTATGTTATGATGTATTCTATCCTCTCCACAAGAATGATTTAATGATTTCTTTCCATCTTCACACCAGAGTATGAGAGTACAGTAATGTACCTGAGGATGCACTTAACCACAGGCTTCCATGGTAGAAACATGTTTACATCGGCTCATGGAACATAATCCAGAACTGACAATGGCTAATATGTCATGTTAATAATATATAAATCTACATTAACTTAAACCTGTTTGGACAGATGACATCCAAACCTGGGAATTGACAATAAGGGAGGAAATAACATTTAATGGCTAGAAGCACAAGCTTAGGTTGGCAAATCATCCTTACCAGCTAACCTCACAACTTCTCATGCCAGACGGCTTCACTACCATACAGCTTACACTATTTCTTTTAGTCATAGAAAATTCGTAGTGGAAAATTCTCTCATGGCCTGGTCGTGAAGTGTAGTAGGGATCTGGGAGAGCAATATATAGGCTGCCACTATTATTATGATCATTCCTAAATAGGAATAACTACCAAACATGTCAAGAAGCACACGCTCATCATCATCCTAGTGTGTATTCCTAGTTGTGTCGTCAGCTCACATTTCGGACCCAAGGGTACGCTGTAAGTCATGGTCCTAGATTTGGCGGAGCTGGTTATTACAATGGAGTGACTGCCGTCTAACCTCCGTAACCCTTTTTACAGGAAAATCAGACCAACAGGAACATGAACCGAGGTGTGTTAATGGCCAACACTGTCAGAATTTTTCAAGCTGCACTAAGGCAGGCACAGACATAGCCTCACGACTGTTATCTATCGATAACAACCGGGACCAACGGCTTAACGTGCCTTCCGACGATAAGAAAGCACACACTACATCTGCATAATAGTCTGGATAAAATTATAATTTAACACTTCAAAAATTACAAATAGTAAAATGAATTAAAACTTTCTGACGGTAAAATAAAACACTATTACCTATTTAATTACTGGGCTAACTTGAACATATTCTACACAGAGTTTAAAGTTAGATCTTAGATTAACAATTTGGTCTCTGCGCCTGCTTTAGAAATAAAATCTTCACTGACCTTCCCCTTTTTTGGCTTCATTTTTTTCACCAATCAAAATAATTTCTAGACCAAAAATTTTAAATTAATCAAGGAATACATAAGCCAAGTTTCGTAAAACTCCGTTATGTGACGTCAAAATTGTCGAAATGGAGACGCTTCGCTCGCTCGGACAATTTTGGCTTCGATTGAAGTCACACCTTAAAATCAACTCTATGCACATATTACATAGAGTTGACTCCAAATTGGACCGCAGACTAAAAGCGACACTGCTTGTTTCTAGGCATCTCTATGAAATTGATAACAAACGCGACACCACAGGTGCTGCTACCTGTGGCCGCTGTGGCGCATCGACCGCAGACTGCAGCATCAGGTGTCGCGACCGCAGAGATTTGGCACGTGTAATGTTGACGTTTTCGAAAGAGGAGGATATTTTTTTATGCATTGTGCTGCCCCGTTTAGAAACAGAAGCGACCGCGACCGCAGGCCGCAGTACGGTCGACTGAGGTTGCAGTTTGCAGCCCATTTTGGAATAGACCAGTGCTCCAATATTTCAACTGACGCTCTCATTTCGGCTACATAAATTTTATAAATTTTCATACTATTTAGACTTAATGTATTTCGCCCGAGATTTATCCTTAGTTGCCTTTTGTTGATAAGGCTGTAACTAATTATCCTCAGTTGCATCCTCAGCTTACGTTTCCGAGCCGAAACGCTTTTTACTCGAGACGGACCTTGATTTTGGTATTGGTTACTACAATGAAGCGACTACTGTGTGACCTCCGTAACGCTTTTAAGTCGAAAATCAAACCAACAGGAACATGGGTGTCCAAAACAGTCATATTTTTTCAGGCTGCCTAAAGACTTCGGACGCAGCCTAACGATTGTTACTCGTATTATCGACAACACCAAATGACTTAACGTGCCTTCTGAAATACGGAGGAGGTCATGATATATGAGAGAGAATATGCCACTAATGGTGACCAATCCAATACGGGTCGAGTCACGTCTCGCCGTCGCTTGACACGCGCATTATAGCTACTCTTACTTCGTATACCTGCGTATCTACTAAAGTCTTCGTATCTGCTAAAGGACATTATGTAGGTGTGCTTTAAGTTTAAATTCTTTATTATTGGGACTACTACTATAGAACCCTACATTGCGCGTGGCTTGACACTGCACTTGACCACTTATTTTTTATGGCACCACCCTTTACTTCCTTCTCTTTTGGTCCTAAGGTTTGACTGGCAGTGATTGCCTTAAGTCATTCAGTCCACCTATTGTATTTTGTTGTATAAAGTGCAATAAAGATTAAATGAATAAAAAGGACATTATGTAGGTGTGCTTTAAGTTTAAATTCTTTATTATTGGGACTACTACTATAGAACTCTACATTGCGCGTGGCTTGACACTGCACTTGACCACTTATTTTTTATGGCACCACCCTTTACTTCCTTCTCTTTTGGTCCTAAGGTTTGACTGGCAGTGATTGCCTTATGTCATTCAGTCCACCTATTGTATTTTGTTGTATAAAGTGCAATAAAGATTAAATGAATAAATATATCTACTTATTTAATGTGGTTCATACATAGTACTACCGGGTCTGCCAGTCGTGACGACTCTCAGCAGTGAGGAACAGATGATAACGAAGCCAAACACTTTGTCTTCTCCACTGTTGCCAATTTCCGAACCGTGGGTCATCTTTCTTACCTGCTTGATCAGACTCTTAGCATTAGGTCACATTGCCTAATAAAAAGAAATATTTGATGTCAGATGGGGCGCTTCAAAAAGAAAAATATTTAGTTAAGTACTGATCTCGCTTATTTTTAGCGAAAAAAAGAACTGACTTTTTGAAACACTATTTTTACGTACTTAAATTCTTTAACAAGTTGATTATGTGCTGTATTTCAAAAGTTATAAATCTTAATTTGTAACTTCTTTATTTTCGATAGATGGCGTAATAATGACTTTGTATTGAGATTAACCAGGAAAGTTGGCACGTTTCAATGTATGGCGATTGAATATCTGTATATCATATATTCTGTAATCTGTGCTATTAGATTGTAACAATAGCAACCAGACAAATTGAGATTGCCCTTGTTCACAACTTAATTAATCTTCTAGCGCAACGTAGACAACCAGTTGCGGTTGCGGCAGAAAGGGTATATTTCGTATAGATTTTGAACCCACGACCTCTGCATCGTAAGGCAAATGACTCTAGGCTACGGAGGCAGGCTATAATAATAATGAAAGGCAATGAACTTGTTATATTTCCCACTGAACGCTCCGCGCGTTGCGTACACCCCACTCTTCCAAAAAGTTATTGCTACATGTAGTGTCATGACGGCATCTGTTCAATGAAGGCTTGCACATAGTCCACAAAGGCTTGCATGATTTCGTTTGCGAACGTGAGTGTAGTATAACAGGCTTGTTTTTGGTTGTACACACAAATGTTTAATAAACTTGGTTTGATTGTTCTTTATTAAATGCTCTAACGTTACTTACAAACGTGTGTGATAACTTATAACATTGAATGTCATCGTGTTTTCTTCGGCGCGCCGACAATCTGTTGACCTTTCTTGTTATTTTATTGGTGTAAAAATGTTATTGCAAGTAGTCAGGCAGCTATACTTATTTCAGACTTGATATAAGATATTCCATGGATCACTTGCATGAAATGGAGCACCACGAGGGAATGCAGCAACATCTTCATCATAAAAATATGGACCACGATGCGCATAAAATGAATTTTGACATGAATGTAAGTAAACCTATAATTAACCGATTTCATTACAAGTCCTATATAATAATTATTTGCCAAAGTATGTATACTTATACATACTATGTATTTAAATGCTTTGGTAGTGTACTTCCAAGTTGCTTTTTTACATAACGTGACAATCTAGTTCAATTTGGCCTTGATTTACGATACGAACTTTTACTGATAATAATCTGAAAGTAGTACCACAAGTAATAATACGATCTTGGTTAATTGCATAACATACCTGAGAAAGTTGACTGATTTTGAGCTTTCTTATGAATCAAAATGTTGAAAAAATATTCACGCACGTTAGGTAGAGAAATAATTTTAGTTCTAAACGACATATGACAATGAAACTTTTCCTCAACAACATCCAAGACAATATCTTACTTTGTTAAGAGCATTATCTACCAGTCAACCATTGCGAGAAAGGCTGCACGAAAGCGCTGAACTATCTTTATGTCATAAAGGTATCAGATCTATGTCACTTAAAGGAATAGTATTCTCGACACCATTTCAAGGAACCAACACACAGCGAGCAAAGCTATGGATAACAGTTTTTATTAAAGTAGTAGTACCTTCAGATCAAAGCTTTTCCTTACGCAAAAGCTGTTCATCGTCGTGCATGGGACTTCCAAAAACATAATACTCGTGTTTAATTATTACAAGGAAAATAACACCCAGGACCAGTTTTACTAGTAAAGTAATAATAATGGTTAATAAATAATGGCGATTTCAACGTTTTTTACCTGACAGTAAAAAAAGGAAAGTGAAACACCTTACGCGACTTTGGCAATGCGAAAAGGAGAATTATGATATTGCCCGGATTGGTATTTATGTGTCTAGGTTACCATAAATGTTTCTTATTTTTTAAAGAGTTTTTTTTTTTAAATAGTCTACATATTATATGATGACTATGTAACTATACATATATGACTTTTAGCCTTTTTCTTGAAATTGTCTTGAAATAACATGTTATAGATAGAGTTTTGTAGGACAAATCTTCCAAAATATGGTTCCCCGGTTTCCGTTCTTCAGAAGGCAGGTGAAGCCGGGACTATTTTATTTATTTACAAATAGTATTTATTTTATTTCCTTTCAGTTTATTAATAACACAACTGACGATATTAGCAGTATGGGACAGACTGCAGATATTTTAAGACAAGGTCATGGAGCACACGATGGTCATGGTGGCCATGATCCCCATGGAAATCACGGCGATCACTCGGGGCATGGTACAGGAGGTCATTCAATGTCTATGACGGTATGTATACAAACAGATCTGTATACTTAGGTAAGTAAAATAAAATTTGAAATTAACAACCAGACTTTGCCCGCGTATTTAAGTGATAAAGTTTAAATTACGACACCCCTCTTTTAGTCGGGACTGCCGGGACTCAAAGTAGTTTTTAGTAGTACTAGTAGCATAAGTTCCGCCTTTCTTAGCCAGTGAACATACCGTCAAAATCGGTTTTTCATCTCGTGCAGTCATAAATTGGCTATTGTCTGCGCACTATTTTTGATTTTTAATAAAAAATAGTTTAAACTAAAATTCTTTAATACTTTGCATACCTATATTGTCAGGCGATACGTCATATTTACGTCTTCCATAGTGCAAGAGACAGGACCATCGGGGCACGACAGGACATTAAAATAGTAAAAATAGTTATTTCATTTTAGTTTCACGGAGGTTGCAATGAAGTAATACTTTTTTCGTGGTGGAAAGTTGAAGACGTTGGGGAATTTGTTGGATCTTTCTTCGCAATATTCATAATGGCTTTACTCTATGAAGGGTAAGATATTTATATCTAGAAATTTTTATCAATCCACTATTCCAAAAAACGGCAAAGGATCACTAAACTCTCATTCGGATGGGTGATTTAGTAGGAAAAGTTCGTATATTATGTATGTGAATGGGATAGCGTATCGTCTGTTTGCTTGTATGACGTTCGTGCAGCATATGGCAAGCCATTGAAATATGTGTCATGTCATAGTTAGTTTACTAAACATCATATATGTATATATATGGCTGTATGATTTTCTGGATATTTATTTAATGTTTCCATCATTTTAATATATTAAGTATCCTATCAATTAAAAACTACTACTATATTACACACACATATATATATATATATATATATATATATATATATATATATATATATATATATATATATATAATACCATTAAAAACAAGCTATAAATTAATACAAGTAGTATAAATTAATACCTTACATTCTTATTGTATCTGTATCGCTTCGTGCCGCTGAGCTAAGGTAATACCCACAGAACAGATTAAATACCACAGGGTAATAACATACAAAAAATTTAATATCAACTTTTTAATTTCAGTTTAAAATACTACAGAAAACATTTACTATGGAAAACTTACACTGGCCTTCAGTACTGTGCTGTATCGCCCCCTGACAAACGTGTAGCCAATATATGTGCGACAGATGAGCCGCAGGTCATACAGTAAGTGAAATCAAACTATCGTATGATTGTTAGTTTTGGTAGATTTTGTATCCGCTTAAAAGGGACAAAACAAACACGTGTGCCGCACTCGGCTATCGTGCTCCTCAAGTCTCACGACTATGTAATAATGTTTTAGTTAATAAGTTGTCGTCATTGAAACTCGTATTCAAACATTCAGCAGTAAATAATATTTAAATTGTAAATATTACATTTTTTAATGTTTATAATTATCGAATGAAAGCAAGCAAAACCAAGCAGTCACGTAGGTATGTAAATTATCAAAGCGAGGCGGTAATGTATCTACGCGTTGCTTGGTAGGGAGGAAATGAGCGCGAGCAAGTCTCGATGCAATCCATCGCATACCCCGTGACCGTAGCAGAAAGTTCGGCGGACTTGTACGCGTGACAAATACACTAGTTTGGACGTCATTTGTTACGGGGAAAACGGCAGACTCCTTTGAAAAAAATTCTCCACCACCACACTAGGATTTGTTACGCCGTATAATGTTCGGACCTTTTATTTTGATAGTGTTTGACAGACGGTGTGTTCGGGAGTTCGGGTATGGATTACTGACTAACAGTACATGTTCGCGTGTCAAATCCCGTCCACACTGTCGTACTTGTTACGCGTGCTTGACACGGCTACGGTTACGGTCACGGAGAAATGTTACAAGTGTGGACGTGCCTTTACGTAATATCATAAAAACACGAATTTTAATTTATACTTTGCAAATGCGAGAAAAATAAAAACTGGCAACAACATGGATACCTATTATCTATTTTGTTGCAATATTTTTAAATTAATCGTTAAAATAAGACCAGGTGTAGTCAATATTTTTTCTTATTGACTTTTAGTGTAACAAATACAGTTATAAACAGGGGTGAGGCAGTTCAAAATTTGTGTTATTTCTCCTTGACTTTTGAGAAAGATATAAACTTACACATCTTACGAAACTAGTTTTAAATAGCAATTTCTATTTTTATTTTTTAATCAGCATCAATTCATTAAAGAAATGGCGAATTATAATACAACGTATCGCTTCATTCCAAGTAATGTTGTAAAACGTGCAAGTATTATGTTAATTACTGATTAAGATGTGTTCATGAAGCTTTGTCTTTTACTGGGTCAGTATCTACATTAATAGATGTGGCCTCGGACATCGTCTTATTGAAACCGATTTCATTGGCGTCTTTGGTAGTGAGAAATGCTCGGTCATAATAACTTCATAAGATTGCCGATAATGGAGTAGCAGCCGTTGTTCAAACACAAGATAAATGTATTTAGCTACTTTTGTCTGACTGGAACAGAGTTATTTGAGACTTTTATTGTATAATATTGTTATTACTACTCCTTACAGGGAGTGTCCTTCTGAAATTAGATAGTTAAGTTACGACACAGTCTCATTTTCGGAAAACAATAGAAAGAGTACACACTGCTTCGAGTAAAACTTTGTATTTTATTTGCCAAGTATTTATTTTATATTAGATATGTAAATTATTAAGAGTTTCCTTTTGTAATAATAATTATGTGCGAAAAATTTAGACTTAATTGTTTGTTTTCCTTTTTAACAAAATAAATATATATATATATATATATATATATATATATATATATATATATATAATAAAATAAACTGATAAAATTTAATCAATAATGTTGCGATAAGATAATATAACTGAAATAACAAACATTTCATAGGAATATTATGTTGTAGGTATATTCTGTCGGTATAGAGATCCGCCGAACTAGTGCATATCGAAGAAGAGTTTAAATTTAGACAGTATACATTTTAAGTAATCTAACCCAGACAGGGTTAGACTTTTTTAATATACTTGATTGAATCAACCCAAGAAAATGTCTTAAATTTTTATTCTCCTATTGGTAAAGTTGTGGATATATAACTATTATGTAGCTTTAATTCGACGTAGCTTATCGCTTAATAATTTTGTTGTAAACATTGGTATAAGATAACATTGTATTTCACTAATTAAAGTTAACTAAGTAGAGTTAAATGCATGGAAATTAGTTAACTAAAGCCTCTACTAATTGCTATGTTAATTTTTTAACAGTGTATTTTAGAACAAGAAAGATAAACATTTAATTGACCTGGGTTTCCCTGTAAAAAGGGTTATGAGTTCTATATTATACAGAAAAAACAATAAAACATATCATTAAAAAATACAATCGAAAATCGGTATTTTAATGACGATGTCAAAATGAATTTTTGGTCATATTATATTTTAGAAAAATATCAAACGCTTTCGGTATTAATGTACTTTAGTATAATACCTATTCGAGTTTATATTGACTATTTATTGCGATCACACAATTTCAAAAATGAGTGGGTCTAACAATTTAAAAAAAAAAATACCGAAAGTAGGTTGTCCTTTTAGGGTCCTAGATAATTAAAAGAAGTTCAAGCAAGATCTTCTGGGATACTTGATTAGCTTTAACACCATTTACGCGTACATAGCTTTTTATATTCGTTTATTTCTTCTGCAACATCAAATCAGCACTTTTCGATATTCATTTCAGCTCTTGCATGGGGAAAGGAAACCTTGATTTTTTTGTAAGTAACCGGAGTTAGGTGTGGAACTCTTACCGTCTTACTACAAAAAAGTAAGATATCGTACAGAATTTAATTAAGTAAACAGCGAGAAATCTATTAACTTTCGTTAATTTATGACCGAGATTTAGATTAATATACCTATTTAAGCTCTATTCAAACTGACGCCAATCCCGCGCGACTTGCGGGACGCGTCAGTGATATCGGTCCTTAATTATTAATCTGTCTGTCTTATCAAATTCAAATGAACAAACTTTTACATATCTTTATCTTCTTTTTCAGACCGGTACCTCACGTTCTTGAAAGGAATGTGTAAGTATTGCTACTTATTTATATTTAAAAAAACAGAAATGCTGTTTTTTTCAACACTCGGCATTTGCCTAATGATGATGATGCTTATTTATTCAGAACGCCTTCAAGCTGTTGGTGGTATTTCAATTCATTTATTTATCGCATTCAAATAATGTTTTTTGTAACTTTTAATTAATTAATGAACTCATTCATTCATATCGAGTGTGTAACACGGTCAATGGACCCTGTACACCTTGGTGTCAGAGTTTTGCGGATCAGTTAAACGCTTCATATGAAAGTTTGTTTGTTAGTTGTTGTGCTTTGGGAATATAAAGACCTGAAGACTTGGTGCCATCATCCAAACAATAAAGATTGATCTAGGATTAATTTCTACTTTATCAACATATTTATTTAAAATTAAATTAAATTGTAAATGGCGATACTATCAGTGACAGAACAGTTTAATGGGCGCACGCGGTCATGCATGCTTGATCAATAACGGAAGTGATGTAGTGTTAGTAAACAGTAGGCACATGTAGACCACCAATCGACTGCTCATTTGTCTACGGTCAGCATAGATTCGTCTCTACTCTTCTTCGTCGAATCGACGACTGTCTGATTTTTAGAGCCCAATACGCTGCTATCTGAGCTGCAGTCGTTGCCCCCATGAGGTCGCGTCTACTACACAGAGTAGGTAAGACACAGTTGACTCTCCAACAGGTGCAACATCGTTTGCAGTTCCTCTCTACACCGGCATTGTGAAGCTCTACTACACACGTCACTACCGTGATTAATTCTTGCCATAATAAGGAACTGATGGCTATATTTTTTTCTTTTCCAGACCAACCATGCTCAGCGCCCCTCATGCATGGCAAACTGTGCTTCACGGCCTCCAAGTGCTGGTCAGTTACATGTTAATGTTGGTTTTCATGACATACAACACTTGGCTTTGTGCAGCAGTTGTACTCGGCTCGGCGACGGGCTACTTCCTCTTTGGTTGGCGTGAATCTGTAGTTGTCGACTTTACGGAACATTGTCACTGATATATAGCTGTGATTGTGACTTTAGTATTACTAGGTACCTATTGTATAACCTCGCTATTTGAGAAGCTCAAAATGAATTACAAATATCATGGTATTATCATGTTATAAGCGAACAGCCTTTTGTGTAAGCTTTTTTGGGCAAAAATATTTATACCAGTTATATACTTTTTAGGAATATATTATTTAGGTTACTAATAAATGAATGATTTGAATTTATAGTTTTATTTATGTATTATGTTTATTATTGAGCGTGTGAAGTGGCTCTTATATTCGAAGCAGAAAAAATAGAGGCAATGTTAAGAAATCTTTAGAGAAGAAATTCTTCAATATATAATTTTATTTTCCGTCACGAGTCCTTCATGCTCATACAAACTATTGTCGCCTGGCACCCACCATGCCCAACACGATTAGTTTGCACACACAATCCATGCGACACGTGTTTATCACAACACGTGTCGCCGGCCGGCAATAGTTAGCATGAATTAACTGATGGCCAATGCACGCAAAATAATTTGACTTCCGCAAAGTAACGCCTGGATCGATTAAATATCTAAACCTTTTAATTTAAATTATGATTATGAAAAAAAAGCTGTGAAATATATGCAATATATATTTATTGCCCATATTACAAAACAATATAGTGAATATTAATTAATTAAAAACCATTAAGCAAAGGCGGACTTATTGCTAATCTATTTCTACACCTTTGGCTAGTGACACAAAATAGATATAAAAAAAGTAAATATAAAGCGAATAAGTGAAATTCTCAAGCATACAAATACTTCCGCTTATTAATACTAGTAGGGATCAATTTGGTGTTAAGCCTCCGTGACGATGTTTGCAATGTTTTTTCAAATTTGAACTACTGTTGCATCTGTAGCTGCAATAGTTGCAATTGTATGGTCTTTCATCAGTATGAATTCTCCTGTGCACCTTCAGAGAATTTATGAAATTTGATCTGAAAGAGCACTGGTCACAAAGATAGGGTTTTTCAGAAGTATGTATCCGTTTGTGTTTTATTAAATTAGATGATACTTTGGAAGTGTATCTGCAGTTAGGATATTCACATGAAAATGTTTTCTCTTTGTGTAACTTTGCATGTTGTTGGTGATCTTTCATGCTGCTGCTTCTGAAAATAAATAAATCAATGCCAGTTTATAAAACATAATTTTAACACAGTTGGAGTAAAGCTAGCAGGCAGTAATAAAAATTATGCCTTATCTTTTACTAATGTCTCTTTGTAAAGAATGTGTCAAACCTTAGATTAATATTTGGTCTCGTGCTAACTAAAAGTTATCATAGTACAGTAAGTAACTATTATCTGATTTAGTTTATTAGATATCATTTGAAATTTTACCTGTGTGAGCAGTTCTGACAAAGAATATAACCACTTTGATCAGGCTCTACAAATTCTAAATTCGGTGATTCCAAAGATTCTACACATTCATTTTCTTGCTTCAGTTCAACATCAATTGGTGACAAATTGCTCTCATTCTTCTTGATTGTTTTAAGTAGCTTTGATATAATGGAGACAGGCTGTTGGCCGAATCTGATCAAAGTTTCATTTTTAGGCCTACCACTTTTATTGCAAGCCATAGTAGAAGACTTTTGTACTGATATAAGACTGGTGTAGATATTTCTTTCCTTTATAATTTTTTATTATCCTTTCATTTGTCCATGCCTTCAAAAAACTGCAAACCCTTTCTACGTAAATATGTATATTTTCTATCTTCAGTAAGGTTCATTTTAGTTGTCTAAATAAAGAAATAAGAATACTAAATAAAAAAACTTATGTATCACAAATTTTAATGAATAGGCATGTTGTATGTCGAATTTTTGGCATTGAGAAATAGGTACCTACATTCACAAATAAAAAGAAAATATACCTTTATTAATTCTTTGCTAACACTTCACTGGTTCACTACACAAACAGTACGTTATTATTCTCTTTGCAATACATTATGAAAGAGAATGTAAATAGTCACTAGGTACCTAGTTAAGTAATTACGTTATTAACACAAATATGGCTTTAGTAAACATTAAACTTGATTTATACACAGTGTACACCACAACACAACTATAGGGTTATTATATTACGTATCAATAGTATCCCTATGTAGTTTGTGGTATCAATCACGAATTGGGAAACTGGGCCCTTACCATCAACTCTAATAGCAGGGCAGAAACGAGTGAGTAAACGAGATGTCGCCTTACATCTTGTATTGCGTGATCTTGTATAATGTTCGGACCTTTTATTTTGATAGTGTTTGACAGACGGTGTGTTCGGGAGTTCGGGTATGGATTACTGACTAACAGTACATGTTCGCGTGTCAAATCCCGTCCACACTGTCGTACTTGTTACGCGTGCTTGACACGGCTACGGTTACGGTCACGGAGAAATGTTACAAGTGTGGACGTGCCTTTACGTAATATCATAAAAACACGAATTTTAATTTATACTTTGCAAATGCGAGAAAAATAAAAACTGGCAACAACATGGATACCTATTATCTATTTTGTTGCAATATTTTTAAATTAATCGTTAAAATAAGACCAGGTGTAGTCAATATTTTTTCTTATTGACTTTTAGTGTAACAAATACAGTTATAAACAGGGGTGAGGCAGTTCAAAATTTGTGTTATTTCTCCTTGACTTTTGAGAAAGATATAAACTTACACATCTTACGAAACTAGTTTTAAATAGCAATTTCTATTTTTATTTTTTAATCAGCATCAATTCATTAAAGAAATGGCGAATTATAATACAACGTATCGCTTCATTCCAAGTAATGTTGTAAAACGTGCAAGTATTATGTTAATTACTGATTAAGATGTGTTCATGAAGCTTTGTCTTTTACTGGGTCAGTATCTACATTAATAGATGTGGCCTCGGACATCGTCTTATTGAAACCGATTTCATTGGCGTCTTTGGTAGTGAGAAATGCTCGGTCATAATAACTTCATAAGATTGCCGATAATGGAGTAGCAGCCGTTGTTCAAACACAAGATAAATGTATTTAGCTACTTTTGTCTGACTGGAACAGAGTTATTTGAGACTTTTATTGTATAATATTGTTATTACTACTCCTTACAGGGAGTGTCCTTCTGAAATTAGATAGTTAAGTTACGACACAGTCTCATTTTCGGAAAACAATAGAAAGAGTACACACTGCTTCGAGTAAAACTTTGTATTTTATTTGCCAAGTATTTATTTTATATTAGATATGTAAATTATTAAGAGTTTCCTTTTGTAATAATAATTATGTGCGAAAAATTTAGACTTAATTGTTTGTTTTCCTTTTTAACAAAATAAATATATATATATATATATATATATATAATAAAATAAACTGATAAAATTTAATCAATAATGTTGCGATAAGATAATATAACTGAAATAACAAACATTTCATAGGAATATTATGTTGTAGGTATATTCTGTCGGTATAGAGATCCGCCGAACTAGTGCATATCGAAGAAGAGTTTAAATTTAGACAGTATACATTTTAAGTAATCTAACCCAGACAGGGTTAGACTTTTTTAATATACTTGATTGAATCAACCCAAGAAAATGTCTTAAATTTTTATTCTCCTATTGGTAAAGTTGTGGATATATAACTATTATGTAGCTTTAATTCGACGTAGCTTATCGCTTAATAATTTTGTTGTAAACATTGGTATAAGATAACATTGTATTTCACTAATTAAAGTTAACTAAGTAGAGTTAAATGCATGGAAATTAGTTAACTAAAGCCTCTACTAATTGCTATGTTAATTTTTTAACAGTGTATTTTAGAACAAGAAAGATAAACATTTAATTGACCTGGGTTTCCCTGTAAAAAGGGTTATGAGTTCTATATTATACAGAAAAAACAATAAAACATATCATTAAAAAATACAATCGAAAATCGGTATTTTAATGACGATGTCAAAATGAATTTTTGGTCATATTATATTTTAGAAAAATATCAAACGCTTTCGGTATTAATGTACTTTAGTATAATACCTATTCGAGTTTATATTGACTATTTATTGCGATCACACAATTTCAAAAATGAGTGGGTCTAACAATTTAAAAAAAAAAATACCGAAAGTAGGTTGTCCTTTTAGGGTCCTAGATAATTAAAAGAAGTTCAAGCAAGATCTTCTGGGATACTTGATTAGCTTTAACACCATTTACGCGTACATAGCTTTTTATATTCGTTTATTTCTTCTGCAACATCAAATCAGCACTTTTCGATATTCATTTCAGCTCTTGCATGGGGAAAGGAAACCTTGATTTTTTTGTAAGTAACCGGAGTTAGGTGTGGAACTCTTACCGTCTTACTACAAAAAAGTAAGATATCGTACAGAATTTAATTAAGTAAACAGCGAGAAATCTATTAACTTTCGTTAATTTATGACCGAGATTTAGATTAATATACCTATTTAAGCTCTATTCAAACTGACGCCAATCCCGCGCGACTTGCGGGACGCGTCAGTGATATCGGTCCTTAATTATTAATCTGTCTGTCTTATCAAATTCAAATGAACAAACTTTTACATATCTTTATCTTCTTTTTCAGACCGGTACCTCACGTTCTTGAAAGGAATGTGTAAGTATTGCTACTTATTTATATTTAAAAAAACAGAAATGCTGTTTTTTTCAACACTCGGCATTTGCCTAATGATGATGATGCTTATTTATTCAGAACGCCTTCAAGCTGTTGGTGGTATTTCAATTCATTTATTTATCGCATTCAAATAATGTTTTTTGTAACTTTTAATTAATTAATGAACTCATTCATTCATATCGAGTGTGTAACACGGTCAATGGACCCTGTACACCTTGGTGTCAGAGTTTTGCGGATCAGTTAAACGCTTCATATGAAAGTTTGTTTGTTAGTTGTTGTGCTTTGGGAATATAAAGACCTGAAGACTTGGTGCCATCATCCAAACAATAAAGATTGATCTAGGATTAATTTCTACTTTATCAACATATTTATTTAAAATTAAATTAAATTGTAAATGGCGATACTATCAGTGACAGAACAGTTTAATGGGCGCACGCGGTCATGCATGCTTGATCAATAACGGAAGTGATGTAGTGTTAGTAAACAGTAGGCACATGTAGACCACCAATCGACTGCTCATTTGTCTACGGTCAGCATAGATTCGTCTCTACTCTTCTTCGTCGAATCGACGACTGTCTGATTTTTAGAGCCCAATACGCTGCTATCTGAGCTGCAGTCGTTGCCCCCATGAGGTCGCGTCTACTACACAGAGTAGGTAAGACACAGTTGACTCTCCAACAGGTGCAACATCGTTTGCAGTTCCTCTCTACACCGGCATTGTGAAGCTCTACTACACACGTCACTACCGTGATTAATTCTTGCCATAATAAGGAACTGATGGCTATATTTTTTTCTTTTCCAGACCAACCATGCTCAGCGCCCCTCATGCATGGCAAACTGTGCTTCACGGCCTCCAAGTGCTGGTCAGTTACATGTTAATGTTGGTTTTCATGACATACAACACTTGGCTTTGTGCAGCAGTTGTACTCGGCTCGGCGACGGGCTACTTCCTCTTTGGTTGGCGTGAATCTGTAGTTGTCGACTTTACGGAACATTGTCACTGATATATAGCTGTGATTGTGACTTTAGTATTACTAGGTACCTATTGTATAACCTCGCTATTTGAGAAGCTCAAAATGAATTACAAATATCATGGTATTATCATGTTATAAGCGAACAGCCTTTTGTGTAAGCTTTTTTGGGCAAAAATATTTATACCAGTTATATACTTTTTAGGAATATATTATTTAGGTTACTAATAAATGAATGATTTGAATTTATAGTTTTATTTATGTATTATGTTTATTATTGAGCGTGTGAAGTGGCTCTTATATTCGAAGCAGAAAAAATAGAGGCAATGTTAAGAAATCTTTAGAGAAGAAATTCTTCAATATATAATTTTATTTTCCGTCACGAGTCCTTCATGCTCATACAAACTATTGTCGCCTGGCACCCACCATGCCCAACACGATTAGTTTGCACACACAATCCATGCGACACGTGTTTATCACAACACGTGTCGCCGGCCGGCAATAGTTAGCATGAATTAACTGATGGCCAATGCACGCAAAATAATTTGACTTCCGCAAAGTAACGCCTGGATCGATTAAATATCTAAACCTTTTAATTTAAATTATGATTATGAAAAAAAAGCTGTGAAATATATGCAATATATATTTATTGCCCATATTACAAAACAATATAGTGAATATTAATTAATTAAAAACCATTAAGCAAAGGCGGACTTATTGCTAATCTATTTCTACACCTTTGGCTAGTGACACAAAATAGATATAAAAAAAGTAAATATAAAGCGAATAAGTGAAATTCTCAAGCATACAAATACTTCCGCTTATTAATACTAGTAGGGATCAATTTGGTGTTAAGCCTCCGTGACGATGTTTGCAATGTTTTTTCAAATTTGAACTACTGTTGCATCTGTAGCTGCAATAGTTGCAATTGTATGGTCTTTCATCAGTATGAATTCTCCTGTGCACCTTCAGAGAATTTATGAAATTTGATCTGAAAGAGCACTGGTCACAAAGATAGGGTTTTTCAGAAGTATGTATCCGTTTGTGTTTTATTAAATTAGATGATACTTTGGAAGTGTATCTGCAGTTAGGATATTCACATGAAAATGTTTTCTCTTTGTGTAACTTTGCATGTTGTTGGTGATCTTTCATGCTGCTGCTTCTGAAAATAAATAAATCAATGCCAGTTTATAAAACATAATTTTAACACAGTTGGAGTAAAGCTAGCAGGCAGTAATAAAAATTATGCCTTATCTTTACTAATCCTTATCTCTACTAATGTCTCTTTGTAAAGAATGTGTCAAACCTTAGATTAATATTTGGTCTCGTGCTAACTAAAAGTTATCATAGTACAGTAAGTAACTATTATCTGATTTAGTTTATTAGATATCATTTGAAATTTTACCTGTGTGAGCAGTTCTGACAAAGAATATAACCACTTTGATCAGGCTCTACAAATTCTAAATTCGGTGATTCCAAAGATTCTACACATTCATTTTCTTGCTTCAGTTCAACATCAATTGGTGACAAATTGCTCTCATTCTTCTTGATTGTTTTAAGTAGCTTTGATATAATGGAGACAGGCTGTTGGCCGAATCTGATCAAAGTTTCATTTTTAGGCCTACCACTTTTATTGCAAGCCATAGTAGAAGACTTTTGTACTGATATAAGACTGGTGTAGATATTTCTTTCCTTTATAATTTTTTATTATCCTTTCATTTGTCCATGCCTTCAAAAAACTGCAAACCCTTTCTACGTAAATATGTATATTTTCTATCTTCAGTAAGGTTCATTTTAGTTGTCTAAATAAAGAAATAAGAATATTAAATAAAAAAACTTATGTATCACAAATTTTAATGAATAGGCATGTTGTATGTCGAATTTTTGGCATTGAGAAATAGGTACCTACATTCACAAATAAAAAGAAAATATACCTTTATTAATTCTTTGCTAACACTTCACTGGTTCACTACACAAACAGTACGTTATTATTCTCTTTGCAATACATTATGAAAGAGAATGTAAATAGTCACTAGGTACCTAGTTAAGTAATTACGTTATTATCACAAATATGGCTTTAGTAAACATTAAACTTGATTTATACACAGTGTACACCACAACACAACTATAGGGTTATTATATTACGTATCAATAGTATCCCTATGTAGTTTGTGGTATCAATCACGAATTGGGAAACTGGGCCCTTACCATCAACTCTAATAGCAGGGCAGAAACGAGTGAGTAAACGAGATGTCGCCTTACATCTTGTATTGCGCCATCTTGTTCACTCATTTGTTTCTGCCCTGCTATTAGAGGTGATAGTAAGGCCCCTGAACTGAAGCAGTTCAGTTGTACTTGTTAGTGAAATGAATGAGCCACAAGTGGAATTAAAGGCTGGTTTACACACGATCCAGTGCTTTCACGGACACGAAATCTACCCTTTCCTCAAGACCTACCCCACACACGCAAACACATTTAAATAATTGTTTGTATGTGTGTGTCCGTTAAAGCACTGGATCGAGTGTAAACCAGCCTTAAGGGTAAAGTGGGTGATAGACGCACGAACTTAAAGTACGCGGTTTAAGTTTGCGAACTTACTCGGCTCGACGTCCGCGTCGGTGACACACGTGAAGCTTGCTCGCGATGTCGTCGACAGAAAAAGCTTTGTGTTATTTAGGAATAATGGCTGGTTTACACACGATCCAGTGGCGTCATGGCCACGAAATTACCCACCGTATTGACCGTCAATAAGAATGCTTGTGGAATATAAAATCAATTTATTACCGGAATAGAGAATCTAGGGCTACAGCGTTAATAAATATTTGTCTAAGAATGAATATTGGGGGTTTGACTAATTCGGATGTCAAAAACAAAATAAAAGATAAACATAATACTTGGAAGTTGATAAAATAAAAAAATCTACACGGTCGGGGGCTGGTGCTAACCAATATATTTCCAGAATAAAGTGGATGCATTCATAAGAGATGTAGCTACCAAAAGACAAACAATGGTAGGGTTTTTATATAGAAAAGTGTCCGTGAAAGCACTGGATCGCCGCACTGGATCGTGTGTAAACCAGCCATTAATGGCGGCTCGCGGCTCGCAGTGCTGCCACACGTACGAGCCGTGACGAGCTACGAGCAAGATTTGAAACCGGTTGGATCGCCGACGAACTTGCGCGACGGTTTTAAAGTACGCGTATTTACGGTGACACACGGGCGAAAAAGCTCGTCAAGCCATAAGTTCGCGTACTTACTCGCACGTCTGTCACCCACATAAAGATGGAAGCCAAGCGAGCATACAAAAGGCTGAGCCCAGAAAATTTGACCTGGAGTAACCCCTGTTTTCCCCAAAGTATTACCATCACTTCAAAAATTTTGCCTAGTCAGAAATATAGTAGAATAAAAATTTCAGTGCGCTTAATATAATTGAGCTTTATATTCCTATGCCAAAAACAAGTTTAATTATTTTTCATTTATAAATAAAAATCTACCTCAAAATAAAGATTTAATTGCTAGTAATTGTTTATCACTTTTTCCAACTTTTGGGGTTGTTATCTAGTACTGTTTATGGAAACCCAGATTCGAAGTGTCATCATGTGTCAAATGTATTACAGCCCAAAATGGTGGATTTTTTTTTGTGTCACCTAAAATATTTTTATAATTTTAAAGAAATGGTGATGCAGTGTATTGTTGATGATTGCAAGAGTGAGTGGCATCCAGGATGTAATATCGGTAATATCATATTTCACAAGTAAGTGCTTAACTTTGTAAATGAAGTTAGGTATTCAATAAACTGATTTATTTTGCAGTATTTTATCATAATAATTTATCGATTTACCCTTGAACCTTGCGACCGAATTACATAAGGGGTGTTATATTATAAAAGTGATTTGAAAGTATTTTTTCTATTTTGGTCATTACATATTGTAGTGAACTAGGGTGCCTATAATCATTCAGTTGCTAGGATTTTCTTTTAAAGATAACATCTGTTTATTCTCCTATTACTATAGATATATATATATGGTGTGCGCAAAGCTCGCCCCTTAGTTTTGGTGACAATTGCTTGTTATAACGGTATAAATAATATTTAATATTTGTTTAATGACGTCACATCTTTGTTTTGAATAAAATATTTATATCAGATTCCCATCAAACTCAACATATAGAGAAAAATGGTTGTCAATTGCAACATGCCACTTTTATAAATGCAGAAATATGGTAGTCTCCAATATAAACCTACAGACTGTTTAGTATTTGGAATGAGATTAAAGCATGGAGTTATTGCATTTATTTTATCAGATATGATCCGGGTTCTTTATTCCACGTAAATAATCATTGCTTAAAAAACTACAACCACTAACTACATTTGGTAGAAATTTTGATTCGTTTGGCACGAATTTGGTGGATATTGAAGTTCCAGGGGAACTTCCTCACTCTTCTAATGCGGAAATTGATGGTGTGCGAGATATTATCGTTTTTGTTAATTATAACCTTAAAATATATGAAACGTTAAAGTACTTTTTTTTAAATGAGGCCTTGTTACATTTTCATTATGAATAAGTGAAAACATCAAACCGCATATGTGATTAAAAAAAAAAAAAAACTGACTGATATTAATAACGTTTTCTTTATTTTTTCTCAAAACATGATCCTTTTGAACTCGGTTTAGGCCCAAAACGAAACCGTTCGTAAAATTCGGTTTCGGTAGTAAAACAAGTTTCGGTCGGACACTAAATATTTAACTGCAAAACTTACCAAAGTAAGATTAACAAAGTTTTACTAAAGTAATATTAAATGAGTTACTTTCAATAAAACAAACACTATCATCAAAAATACACTTTGTTCTGTTCATTTAAAATAATTTGGTATTTTATAATTTTTTGCTAGTGCACACTGTTATTCTTTGAAATATGTCATGGCCTCTCCTTGTCACAACATTTTTAAACTTGAAATTGTTCTGGTGATATTTTTTCCGAATTCAAAACTAAAATAAGTTTAAAATGGTGAAAAATTGTTGCATAAAATACTGCAAAAGTGACTCCTTTGCTGGTTGCGGTATATCCTTTAACTGGTGAGTCGAAAATAATTTTTTTTGATAGTTAATAAGTTTTATTTATTTAACTGTGTATTTGTGTGTTTATTGACATCAATAAACGCACAAATACACAAAGTTTTAATGACGAAAACCCTATAATGGTTGTTAGTTTTTATTTTTATACCTGTATACTTCATAAAAAGTTGTTGGTTTTTCAAATAAATAAAGTATTAAATACTCTTATCACGTTTAAACTTGTGAAAAATAGGGTGACACCGCTTTTTTGGATCCTTCGGATATGTAATATTTTAATAAACACTTTAAAATGCTATTGTGATTGTGGAAAAGACCTGAATAAATTAATTTTCACCTCCACGTTTCCCCATTTTCTGATTTCCATTTGCATGAAACTGATCAATACACATGATCGTGATTAGTGATCATTCAATTTTGGTCATTGAGGTTAGTAGCCATAGCCAACAATGTCAGATTTTTCAGGCGACCTTAACACGTAATTATGCAGCTGCTATATTGAGATAACAGCCCGGGGCCGGGACCAATAGCTTAACATGGTACGCCAAATGGTGACCAATCTAAGTTAGGCAGCACTTGCCGTTGCTTAACTCGTGTAATCGTTACCAACAACCACGTCTCGCTAACCTATCTAGCTAGCTCCTTATGTGCAGTAAATACAAAATTATAAATAGTTTGTCACAATCAAAAACATTATCATGGTTACCCTATTAAAAAGAGATAGGTTTTTTGTGCTCGGGTGTTAGGTCAAACAGCTCACTCAGTCTTGTTTAAAATACTAGGTCCATGAGTTCAACTCAATTTCAAGGCCACGATAGTATCATGATACTATCGATAGACTATTTAAATCGCTACGTTGGTATCAATAAGCCCACTTTACACACCCGCGAGACAGGCCGAGGCGAGAGTGTAGAGATAACGTCTCGTCGGCTCTCAGGGTCACTCGTCAGTCATGTCAGTTATTCGGCACGAGTCAAAGGGCCTTTTTTTAAACATGCTATATGGGAATTGAACCTAATAATAATGTACATATGGATATTAGCTGAAATAATGCAAATAAACGCGAGACCCCCGAGAGTGTACGTACATGGTGTGCCTCGCCCTCGGGCCTCTCCCCCGAATGTTTCAGACGAGAGCAGAAGTGTACAGCGGGCATTATAGTTTGTGTTCATGGACTTACACCCATATTCTTAAACCTTCACTCAAACTCTACTCAACCTTACTCCATCTGATTGGTATTAATTAAATTAGTCGTCACAAGCTTCCTTGACTTGAGATGATTTCTCATTGGAGGTGAGAATCGAACTTATAAATATAAGGTTGGTCGAGTGGTACCTTGAGGCGTCCTTGAAATGAAATAAAGTGGATTTATATCGGGTTTTTGCCACTTTGGGCCTAGGTATCTACTTAATTTATTCAATTTTTGTGTTTAATATTTCTATTATAACCTGTGACGTTCCTCATTGGAGTTTGCTCAAGCGCAACTAAGAATGTCGTTTTCAAGGACAGTTTGAGGACTTCCATAAGGCGCCCTCGAATGAGTTTGAGTGAAGGACGTCCTTATGAATACGGGGATCAGTATACTATGATACAGGACTGAGTTCTTTGACCTAAAACCCGAGCAGACAAAGATAGAAATAGTGGAGGAAACTATCTTTTTTTAATAGGGTAACCATGATAATGTTTTTAATTGAGACAAAATATTTTAAGCTACGTAAATACTGCACATAAGTAGTAACTAGCTAGGACGTGAATGTTTGTGACGATTACGCGAGTTAAGCAACAGCAGGTGCGAGCTAACTTGGAGTGGACAACACTTGGCGTATTACGTTCAACCGTTAGTCCTGCTTGTCTGGTGGAGCCAAGGCCACTAGTAAAGTTTCCTTGTCTTCCCCTAGGGAGACATGTCTACAAAACGTTATTTTCGACTAGAGTCCAACTTCCTTAAAGTCTGCACAGAACTACTTGGAAGGAGGTTAGGCTCTCGTCACTCGGAAAGTATGTACCACCTTCCCCTTTTTTCCAGAAGACCGCGGTCACCCTATTTTGCACAAGTACCAACTTGATATAGCTTGTATTTGCTAGAAAGAGACAGGTTCCTCCACTATTTCTATCTCGCTTGGCTTGGCCTTGCTGCTATGCAAATTTGCAGATCTACTCAGTCCTGTTTAATATACTAAGTCCATGATTGAACTATATTATGTAGCTATCTAAACTATCGAAGATTTACGATAGTATCGATAGTTCGTGCCGAAAATAATTGGCTAGTCAGCTAAAAAATAAATAGAGTATTTTATATATTTTATTGATAGAATAGACTATTTCGGAGATACAATTTAAACGAAAAAATTCTTAAAATTATATTTATTTTGTTATTTAATTTTAATGATTCTATAATGATGACGTCACGCAACGATAATAGCTATCTCGAATTACCAGAAAGCAAAAATTACTAAGGTATTAAAAAATATGTATGTCAGTGTCAAATGTCAAAGTCAAGATGGAACGCGAGCCGCGAGTTGGTTCTTGTTTGTTTACAATCGCCAAATATCTAGGTATCTACCCCATTTCTCGTATCTATTGCATATTGGCCTGTTGATTGTACTTTACTGCCGTCCCTTCATCCGTTGACATCTAATTTTTCAATAATTGGACACCGATTCTTTAATTATATGTATGAATGAATGTAATGAAGATGTAGTTAGGTTAAGTAGGGTATTAGCGACGTGACTGAAAACACTACTCACCTTGATTTGTATAGAGTTAATTAGTATAGTATATAGTTAAGTTGCTATGTATATCAAGGTAGATAAGGTAATTTTTAAGGTCAAATAAATGAAGGGATTATTATTAGAATAGGGTAATAAGTGTAAATATAGCATAGGGTTTCTTATTTTTAGCATTAAGGTATTTTATAAGAATTAATTTTGTAATTGTAAGTAGCACTATTTGATTTTCGAAGAGCGTTACCATAACGAGAACCAAGGTCTTTTTTAAGTAAATATGGTAAACTCACATTCCGAGAATCAAAAAGCGTTACCGTAACGAGAGCCGAACACAAGATTCCACGACTGCCGATAGATGGCGCAGTTACGAAATAGAACTGGCTATGCAGATTTTTACTCGCGAGGTAATAAGGTTCGACGCGATTTTGAGTCGGCAGTACTGGAATCAATTCGGCTCTCGGAACACTTGGAATGGAAGAAAACTAAGGAAGACGAAATAAAGGAAGTAAATACAAGTGATCTTTAATTTCGGACCCGGATCCCTGCTCCAGTGCTCAAGTGAAGTGTTAGTGAATATCGTCGGTCGGATCGGAAGCTAGGACCCCTGTGCTCGGAATCGGACCCCTGCTACTCGGAGTCGTCGAGATCGGACCTCTGCTCGGATTGTCGGCGGATTAGAAGATAGGCCCCTCGCTCATCCTGCTGCCCCCCCCCCCCCCCCTCATACAGTCCACTCATCGACGTCGTCCTCGGCAGCCGGAGCGAAGCTAAGCAGCCCGAAGCCACGCCGCATCAAGCTACGCCGCCCGCAGCCACGCCGCCTCAAGCTGCGCCGCCTCGAGCCAAGCCGCCTGAAGCTGAGCCGCCTTGTGCCGAGCCGCCCGAAGCTGTGCCGCCATAAGCTACGCCGCCTGGAGCTGTGCCGCCTGAACCTAACCTGCCTACGCTGTCGCTCGTCCGCACCTGCCTTCGCCCTCTACTACTATAACGTGTTGAGGACAGATTGGGACGACTGTGCGCCACCAACAGCGCGCGCAACGCCAACCATATAGGGGTTATGTTTATTTGAACAGAGATGACATTTGACATGGGTGACAAGTATGGGAAGCGCTTAGTTAGCGCTACCAAACAAAAAATATTTATTCACTACGCTGTGCTGCCAACCTAAAAAATTAAATGTGAATAGCCGGAAGTTATCCGGCTACGTCATACGTTAACTTTGCTTAAAATTTTACTAGCTAGTAGTAAAATTTTTCATGAAAATGTCTAATTCGTAAACCATTTCGAGGAATAGGCTTAAAGAACAAATTACATTAATCAGATCTTTAGATAAGCAAGTATTTTTAAAGAAAATCGCAGAAAACCCAATGACTTTAATTTTTTAGCAAAGTTAACGTATGACGTAGCCGGATAACTTCCGGCTATTCACATTTAATCTTTTGGGTTGGTAGCACAGCGTAGTGAATTAATATTTTTTGTTTGGTAGCGCTAACTAAGCGCTTCACGTACTTGTCACCCAATTCACCCATGTCAAATGTCATCTCTGTTCAAGTAAACATAACCTAATTACATTCATTCATACATTATAATGAAGAAGCGGTGTCCAATATTTTTTTTTTTTTTTATAATTATTGAAAAATCAGATGTAAACGGATGAAGAGACTGCAGTAAAGTCCAATAAACAGGCCAATATGCAATAGATACGAGAAATGGGATATCTAAATATTTGGCGATTGTAAACAAACAAGAAACCAACTCGCGGCTCCCAGTCCATCTTGACTTTGACATTTGGCACTGACATATATATTTTTTAATACCTTAGTAATTTTTGCTTTCTTGCAGTTCGAAATAGCCATTATAGCTGCGTGACGTCATCACTATAAAATCTTTAAAATTAAATAACAAAATAAATATAATTTTAAGAATTTTTTCGTTTAAATTGTATCTCCGAAATAGTCTATTCTATCAATAAAATACATAATATACACAATTTATTTTTTAGTTGACTAGCCAATTGTGGACCATGAATTTACTTGTGGTTGCATACATTTGTGGTTGCGGATCACAGTTTCTTTGATTTGTTTTGTTGTGGATCCATGTTGATCACGTGGAGGCAAACGTCAACGTCAATGTCAGGTTTTGATTTGCAAGACATTGACATAACTAAAACAACTTTTATCATTTTTTACATTTGGATGGTTTGCTTGCTTGTGATTGTGATTGTCACGGCTGGTAATCTTTCCTATAGATAATCGGTTCGTAAGGAAATCGAACGAATGAATTGAAACGATTTACATAATAAGTCATTTTGACGTTGTCTGCAACTCCCGCCCGCCCTTTCCCTCCGTCCACGGCGTCCTCCATCTTGAATTTTCTTAGGAATTTGCACGTTCATTTGTTTGCGCATCTTGAAGTTATTTAATTTCGTTTGTTTTAACTTAGATTCTCTGTCGAAGTTTTGTTTATTGTGTTAATATGCCGAAGAACGTTCATTTATAATTTTCTCTTTCCTAGACATACCTAACTTTTTCTTTTAACAACAAAAGTGATTTCGTGTGAAGTGGACTACTTTTGACTAGTTGTATATAGTGATTTTTAATTTATTAGTGTAATAATAGATGGTTATACCTAAAAATGAATAAGACATGCTGTATTCCTGCTTGTCGGAGCAAATGAAATGAAGGCTTTTACATGCACAAATTTCTAACTAGACAAAAGCAAAGAAAGATATGGCTGGATTTACTTACAGCTAATAAGTTTGTTAATTTAGATTTAGGTAAATAGAATTTTACATTTGCCACAAACATTTTAAAAAAGAGATTTTATGGAAAATATCCACGCTTGAAGTCTTAACGCCTTCCAGACTCTTTTTACCTCAGCAGAAATTAACAGTGGCCTACCATGCAAATAAACTATTAAAGGTATGCAGTTGTCTTTCTATTTTAATATATATTTAAATAAGTACTATAATATTATATTGATATATGGAAAAGTGAACACTGGGCTTCAAGGCATTTCCCATCGGATGCAACGGGAAAAACGCTGACATAAAAGATCTTTTCATTACACAGTGACTAATTTCACCAACAATAGCTTTCATAAGAACGGTTGTCATAAATTGTATAACTTAAAAGTATACTATTTGCATACAAAAGTATACAGTTTTTCATTTTATTAACAACTTTATTTGATTGTTCTTAAATTTTTGATTTACAGCATGGACTTCAGAGAATAAAGTAACTGATGACCACACTTACGTTAATTCAAGAAAGCACATTGATCACACCTATTTTAAAACAATCTGCAATGTATATAGCTCTTCACAGAAAAATGAGACTCTACAGGAAAAGGAATTTTTAATGGGTAATCGAAATCTTATTCATTGATAAATAGTTAAAATGGGGCTCTTTGTTAAGTTATATAAATAAATTGATACTATAGTAGTTACAACACATTCACACACTGTATATTCTATTTTGTTCATAAACTAAATAAAATATATTATATATTACATAATAAAATATATTTATTAGGAAGACCAACAGCCACTTTAGTATGGTAATAATATCATAATATATTTTTTTTTACAGAAGAGACAAATTATGTTGAAAATAATTTAGCCCTTATGAGCCCCCTTCAAGACATTACTAACTGGAAATTGTCAAAGATGAGGAAATTATATGCTTCTCCACGGAAAATTTTAAAATCAATGTAAGTATCAATGAATCAACTTTTAAATGATGGCTACCCCAACTGTCCTAGAACAGAGATGGTTGCCGCAGAAAGGGAGAGGCTTATGCCCAGCGGTAGGTTATATAAAGCTGATGATAATGAGAACTTTTATACACTTAACTAAGGAGTTATTACTTTTTGTATACGAAAATCCAAGCCTACTTATAACTTGGTTACTTACGGCAAAAGCTCTTATGATTATGACTAGTATATATTAAGCCCATCTATCTCTAAATCATTAAAAATGAAAAAAATATTAGAGAACCATTCTACATGATCCTATTATTATACAATATGTTACAAAATAACTTAGTGTACATACTTACATAAAGAGAATTCTTATTTATTATGTCCGCTCATACATTGAGAATATGGGTGAACTAGATTATGCTATGGTATGATATATTTTGGAAATGTACTGATTTATAAAAATGTATGTTTTTATTAGACAGTTTGATGACCATAATTATGCACTCAAAAGTGACAGTAATTTTTGTTCTGATTAACCGAAGTTTAAAAAAATATATACTTCTCCGCTACAACATGAAAAACTAATTAGTAATAATTGCTAATAATATAACTTAATATACTTTAAATTATTAATTTAATTATTAATTGAGTTAATACAAAGTGAATATTAATTTAGATTAACAATATATGCTATTGTATTACCTACTTTTAAAAATATATCCATACTAATATTATAAATGCGAAAGTCTGTCTGTCTGTCTTCTGTTACGCTTTTACGGGCAAACCACTGAACGGATTTTGATGAAATTTGGTATGAATATAGTTGAAGACCCGGGGTCAAACATAGGCTACTTTTTGATGCAGGCGGAGCTGCAGGGAAAAGCTAGTAAAAAATAAATATGAAATTAAAGTTTATTTAATTTTCTTTTTCAGATACCACTAATTTAGAAGTCTACAAATTCTGGTTGGCCTCAATTAGCTCACTCGAAAATAGTATCAGGTAAGACTACACACATAATATGATGTGCTTCTAATTTAATAGTAACTGACTCTTGGTCTGGTTTCCCTGTAAGGAGGTCAGTAGCAGTCACACCATAGTAATAACCAGTGCCGTCAAATGTAGGATCATGACTTAAAGCAAAGAGTGAGCTGATGATGCAACAAGGAAAACACGCTTAGACGAATAAGATGCTTTTAATTTATTTGTATCTGACGAAAATAATAAATAGACGTTATTTTAGCGTTCATGTATTTTTGCATGTATGTGAGATTCTTTATTCCACCATAAGTCAAGAACGGCGTATCAGATATAGACGTATGAGGTGTCTTTAGATTCCTTGCTTTCTTATGAGTGTTATGGGGTGTGTGACGTCATCATAAAAACAAAATGGCGGACTATATACGCAATAAAAGGCAGACTCGAAATAAAAATTTTGAGTAACCTAATCGAGTGGGGTATCAAAATGAAGAGCTTTAAAAAGAGATTTTAAAAATGTATATAAGTTGTACGTTTCAATGTATTTGTGTGACAAAAAAAAATATTATAAAATTCAGTTTATGATTGTACGAAAAAAGTATGAATTGTATAGCAGTCAGTCGTGTTTTTTATGTTCAAATAATTAAAAAGTTGTTATACTGCTAAGTAGGCAATAACGATACGACTAATAATATAAATTTAAAGAATGCCTCCATAAAACCATGATTTTCTTCATTACAATATGAAAATGAAGTTTATTTGTATTATTTTTCAGATACCGATTTAGTCTGCCTCAATTACCACAAATGAAATAAGCATCAGGTAATGAAAACCACATGTTATGCTTCTAAATTTTATACTGACTAAAATAATGCTTGTTATTAACTATACTTTTTACAGAACTTCGAACAGACTTGCAAGTTATTCATACATGTTTTTAATAGTCAGCATGATGACTTTTTTTTAAATCTTTATTCTTCTTCTATGCGATTCGACTCTGGCTGTTATCATACCTCAGAGGACCAAAGTTCCGATCTTTATTCAAAACACATAATCAATTTCTACAATTATACAAGTGCGCCAGACAACGAAAACCTCTTTGGGTTATTCTGGGTTCCGGCGGGTCACAGTTAATACATAAAAGAAATTAATTTTGTTTATTTGATTTTATTATTATTTTAAAGATGAAAGTAGTATCAGGTACTACAAGTTATGCTTTTAAATTTAAAGTGACTGACCAAAATAACGATTATTAATAACAATTTTTTATCGGAAAATAAGTAGATATGATGGTCTTCTTCTAAATTATAATATTATTTTTATTATTCTAGGTATATCAGGACTAGCACCAAAACAGAACCAAACATTACAACCTAAAAAAGTATGTAGAAAAAGATTTGCACCTAACGTAAACCAACTGATACCGAAATGCCATAGAATATATATCTAAAGAATTCAAAGAATCCAAGAGACAGTATTTTCAGAGAGGGCCAAAAGGGCAATGGACTTTTCGAAATTTCGAAAAGAAAACAAAAAACATGAATAGTATTGCCAAAGAATTTTTTAATATGCAAGTAATATGTGCAAGAAATCCAAAAAAGGCAGAAGTTTAAAAGGAACACTTCAACAAAAACTTATATCGTTGTCCATTCTTAAACAAAACCCAAAGGCATATATATAGATTTCATCAAAAAATATTCATTTTGCCCTCTGGAACTACATTGAAGAAAATGACTGCAGAATTAGACTTAAGGACTGGAATAAATACTCAACTTTTCCATGTTATTAAAGAAGAGGTATGTAACAAAACTCTGTGACCATGAGAGCTATTTTTGAAAAATGTGATTTACACAAAATCGGTGAGTCGAATAAATTTTGTTCGATATTGAATGATTTTCGTTTATAACCAAGGATTTTTGTTCGAAAACGAAGGATTTTTGTTTCGATAACGAAGGATTTTTGTTTGTATTGTTAGTTAGAAACTCTTTAATGTACATTAAACATTAAAATTATAGAAAAGGAAAAGAAAGTGTGCACAAAGGCGGACTTATTCCAGAATTGGATTTCTTCCAGTCAACCAAGTTATTCAAAGGACTAGCAAAAAAAGTAAAACAGTAATAATATATATGTCATACATTTAAAAATAGGGCTCCTTTTTTAAGATCAAACATTACTTTAGATGAATGATTGTAGAACACCTATACATTATTGAGGCCATATCATATCTTAGCCCTATTATGTAGATATTGTAGGTTTTACTTTAACTACCAATTACCTTGAAATAGACCTATTTTTTGTATTCAACTGTAAAAATGCTTTTGATATTTTCATTTAAAGGTTAGCAATTGAAAGGAATGTAAAAAAACTGTGCACCGTTATGTTTGATGGAATGTCACTGGAATCTGGACTAACTTATTTCAAGAAAGAAGACAGAATTTGTGGTTTCGTGGATACAGATGAAAGAAGTTATGATATAGCAGACTATGCTTTAGTATTTTTAATTAGAGGAGCAGTTACAAAGTGGCAGCAACCTGTTGCCTTTTACTATACCGAAGGCGCTGTGTCCTCTACAAAGCGACAAGTAATTCTGAAACAAGTTACTTAAATCATAATCGGTACAGGACTTATTTGTGTGTGATCAGGGAGCTTCGTTTCAATCCGCACTTAAGAATTTACAACAAGAAACGAGAGGTAATCAGTTACGCGAAGGATTAAGTACAGGTATGTTTTTGATAAATGCCAATGCATTTTAATCATCATCATCATTACCCCCCTCCTCTTCCCCTGGTCACGACCTGCCTTGACCTGCCCCCTTATCTCATTAAAGGAATCAGAAACAATTTTTTGTCAAAAAATATTAAAATGAATGAAAAGTTGTCTACATGGGATGATATAGTGGATGTGTATACGAAGGATTGCAAACACGCTAAATTCAGAATGCTTCATAAACTTAACGACAAGCATGTGATACCTGCAAAAATAAAATAAAAAAGAAGGTTAGCAAATATATAATGCTTTTTCTTCTTTCGTGTCAATGGCTAAACCTAATTATTAGACGCAACACCCACAACCGAGTCGGAAGCCACAGCCAAATCGTCCCATATATAATGCTGTTGTCTACTCATTGTGTTTCCCTTTTCAATATATAAGTTTTTCAATATAGTTAGTTGAAAGGATGGAGAGTAACATACTTTTGGTCCTGGAAAAGCATCATGTTCCCAAAGGAAGTTTAAACGCGAGCGAAGCCGCGGTAAAGCTAGTAATCCATACTTCCATACTAATATTATAAATGCGAAAGTCTGTCTGTCTGTTCGCTTTCACGGCCAAATCGCTGCACGGATTTTCATGAAATTTGGTATGAATATGGTTGAAGAACTGGGGTCCAAGATAGGCTACTTTTTGACGCAGGCGGAGCTGCGGGAAAAAAGCTAGTTTTATATATTCTAAAAGTATTCGTTTATAAAATGAAGAAAAAAAAATATCAATAAAATAGTGTGTTTAACTCCGGCCTGTAGTTTCCAAGTGAGGGGGTTATCTTGTACTTATGTATTTAATGAATTTTTCAGGTGAAAAACTGTGTTCGGATGCTAAGCAAAAAAGTTCTTCTGCATTAGCCTACACTGCCGAATTTTGTGAGTAACTGAAATACTATTTGTTATCATAAGATCGTCGAATGATTTTCGTTCAAAATCGAATGATTTTTATTAGGTATTTAGTCAAAACCGGTGAGTCGAACGATTTTATTTTTTATTATTTTTCGTCATATGAGTCATACATTTAAAAAAAGAAAAAGTACTTAATATTGTTTACAACGTAATACCTAGCGCAGTATTTCTTTGTAAACAATATTTTTTGTTTTCCTTTCCGGTGATAGAATTACCAGGCTGCTCCGTCAGCTTATTTTGGAAAAAGCCACATATAACTGACCATATGAAAAGCAATTTTCCCTTATGCTATGTTAAGAGTTTGGCCTTGAGATTAATTAATAGTCGTGGCAAAGCAGACTGAGGGGAAACTGCACTCTTTTGATCTCCTAGGGGTAGTTCGATGGTGTTAGCGGAATCCTCGGAATGAAAACAGACTCAATTAAATCAAGACAATTTTTATAACAAAGTGTCCATTACAAAGATTCCATTTTTTTCTATAGAGGTCCGGGATCCAAAACTCCTATCTTAACCGACTTCCAAAAAAGGGGAGGTTCTATATTCCACTTTATTCGATTTTCTTCGTCTATTTTGAACTGATTTGGAATATTCTTTTATTCTAATATTCTTTTAAATCTAATATAGAATATTCTTTTATATTGTATTAGAAAGAGCACACTCCAGATATAAATATAAACCCTCGTTTTAAGAATAATTAGTTAAGCTCATTTTTTTTAATATTTTTTTTTTTTGATTTATTTATTTATAAGGCACATCAACAATATAAACACAAGCATTCCATTTTACATTTTAAGACTTAATCTAGTGCTTATATCTATTACAAATGTGCACAGCATTCAGGTATAAAAGTTCTATATAATATTCCATTCAACGGAATTACCAATAAAGTACATCAGAACAACAAACAAAAAACAAAAAATGATAGCAAAAGGGATGAAACATATTTTAGCTAACATTTGCTTTAACAAATTTTTCTAAATGGACCTAACTTTATAGAGATTTTAGGCTGATTTCATGATTCGAGTGTTTATTTCGTGTTGCATGTGTGTATGCAGTGGCTAAGTCAATGTAACGAATTTCTTTTGGTTTTACAGCTCATTACTCGGACGACAGACCTGTTAGCAAAACCCTGTCGAACACAGCTGAAACAGTTGGATTTTTCGACGACCTGTTTGATAGTGTGAATGGTTCCACTCTTGACCACAAGAAAAGCGGAGGAAAATCATTAAGAAAAGCCGTGACTGCAAAATCTATTCACCATAAATTTTGGAGAGATGCCATATCAACAATCAAAAATACCAAATTTATAAAAAATACCTTCTCTGAAAAATTGGATTACCACATTTAAAAGTTACCAAAGGATATGGCAATTATTGCTTTAAAAAAATATAAAAGTTATGCGCCCGCGTTATTTTAATTCGGACCCTACGAGTATTGAATATTGTTTCGATCGTGTGATATAATTTTAGATATATGACCCAAATTGCCATACTTTTGGAAGCACATTTAAATCCTTATTAATGACAGGATTCATAAAGTTTCAGATGCTTATACTTGTGAAGATGATTATTGTGACCAATTAATTAAAGTGCAAACTTTATTTAAAAAAATCAATGAAGACGACCCACATATTAAAAAAATTAAATGAAAGGATGTTAAACCCGGCGAAAACGATATATTTTTGGACAATATTCAGGTGCAAGCGGCCCGAGAAAGGCTAGGTATACATGTGAAAGCATATACAGTTATATGGGTCATAAAAAATACCAAATTAAAATGCAGCCATGGTCAGAATAGCCTCTACACAACAGAGAGCGACACTCATAAATTGATCAGCAAAAGAGAGTTTCAAAGTATAAAATGATAAATTTGACTTATCCGACTGAAAGTGCTGTAAGATATTTCGGGTATATAGTCGAGGAAACCAACGGATACTTAGAAAATAACGCGCTCAAAGATAAAATTTCAGAAATTTAAAAAAACCTAGTAAAATATATGTATCCATGCGGTTTTCTTGACTATGACCACCAAGGCTGTCTTGTACCTGAATATTTTAAAAATATTTCAATTAGGTTATCTATATTTATTCTATAACATATAAAAAAAGTTAAAAATAAAAGGTTAATATTAAAACTTGTTTTAATTTTCCATTACTCCATTCACAGAAATAAGACTTAATTTAATATGCTATGAATATGCTAAAGAAAAGAAAATTTAATATTATACCTATAAACAGGTAACATGAAAATTACTGCGTGAAATGAAATGTTTCCTTTGAAAATTGGTTTTACGTTCAATTTCTCGTTCACGGAGTTGTCAAAATGCTTCGTTTATAGATTCGTCTCATTCTCAGCCAATCAGTGCCGGCCTCCTTACGATACAAAAAATTTGTACTGACATGTCCGTCTGATACGTAGTATCCCTATGTAGTTTGTGGTGATTGTGAATTACCTACGATAACATTTTTTAATGTTTTGTATTAATTTCTAATTTTATGATCGTTAAGACACGATTCTTTGGACATGCAAACATATAGCTATTAATTTTGAAATAAAAAATGGCACAAATGGAGATATCATGCGGTTTAGATTACAATATAACACCTGATTTGCAAGCATGTCTTACAGAAGCACTGCACTGCAGTTACTCGTTTATTGTCGCGCCAATAGTTCACCCACGTTTACGAAGACAATACATAGTGGGTAATAGTAAATCTGGCGGTTTTACCCGATCGGATATGATATTATCACCACAGGACTGGACTATCAGGCTGGTCGGGAAATTGTCTCCATATTTGAATGTAGACTCTCCGTCATTGACCGTGAGACAAAAACATGAGGACTGTTTGAATGAGGAGCTCTCCTATTGCAGAGGTCTCGGAGTTCCCGCAATTATGCTAACTTTACATGGACGGCGTACCAATAATCTGGCAAGAATTCTTCAAACATATTATGAAACAAGGTTTGTAATTTTTTGTATACGCAATTTGACATTTAAATTGTAATTTCCTAAAGTATCGCTATAATTCTACTGGGCCCACCCTTACATGTTGTTCTCTTATTGTACAAAGATTGGCTAGAAGAGATTACTTAGCAATAAGTCTGCCTTTGCTCCATATTGTTAACAATGTTATAATTTCATTTTTGTGATTTCCCAGATGTGGACAATAAAGTTATATTGTATTGTGTGTAAGAAAGTGAAGTAAATTGCTTTTCTCACAATGCAAGCATTTCTCACACGTACAGCAATTATAAACAAAGTATGAGCCACTAGATTTTTTGTCTATTAAGTTTCAGAGGGCTGATGACAACAAGTACAATCAGTATTATAAAGAAAATCTATGTTTTGTCACCCATTACAGTTATCATCTGTCTCTAACATGGGCACGTGTTCCAATGATGTGCAATAAGACACTCAGAGAATCAACATGCAGCAGTACTGAGGATGAAGAGGCAGCATGGAATGAACCCTGGCATTGGTGGTCTAAGTTCCATGAACGAATGGATTGGGACAAACGTGTTGGAGTAGTCTTGGAGCTCTCGGCAGATTTGCCATCGCAGGAACTAATTGATAGATGGCTTGGCGAACCTGTCAAAGCTATAATTTTGTCTACTAGTATATTTCACAATAATAAAAAAGGGTATGTTGGTTTTTAGAAACTACATAATCATTACATATCATTACATAGTTTATAACCAAGTAGCTTTCCTGTCTGTCTGTCCCTATGTATGCTTATACTTTAAAACTATGCAACGGATTTTGATGCGGTTTTCTTTAATAGATAGAGTGTTTCAAGAGGAAGGTTTATATGTATAATTCATGCATAAAATAGTAAAGAATTACTTATAATTTTAGAGGTTTCTGATGTGAGATCGTAAATTTAACACATTTTTGACGCTTACATTGCAAACGCTGGCTTAACCCTGTGAGATAGATCAAAATAATGTACTACAGTATTGTAGATCTTACAAAGTTCTACAAAAAAGTCTGCAATACCATATGTCTAACTATTGCAGTTACATCACAGCAACTACTTTTTCATGTTAAAATTTGAAACAGTAACGCCGGTACAAACTAGACTACATTATTTGTCTCACGGTATTGATCCTTATCCAAATAAATCATTTCATATTGAAGGATCGTTTAATACCTGTAAATTACTCTTTGAATGAATGAAATCGGACATTCCATTCTAAAGATATTACGTATTTTGTTTTATGTTACAACCCTTCGCGTGGCGAAACGGTACACGCTTTCTTCCTGTGGCTCTTAGGTGTCGTCAAATACCATGAGGAAAAAACGTACATTCTGCGTTTCCATTGAAGATTGACGTAAGGCAGACGACCAGTCGTAAAACAGACCAAAATAATAGGAATGGAATCACTCGGGAGTGCTTTTTTTTAAAAGTGAGACTTACGCCAAATCGGCGAGTCGAATAATTTTTGTACGATACCTAATGATTGTCATTCGACATATTGTCACACATTTCAAAAATAGGGCTCCAGAAGAGAAAGCATCATGGAAGCGGTAGCTAAGGACGTATTCCTAAGGAGGGTTGAAGTTAGGCAGGCGGCCAGGCGTAAAAAACTTGCCAAGATATATAAATAAATATATAATAATATAGGAATGGAAGCAACCGGAAGGCATACGTCATAGAAACGGGAGCTGATGAAGAAACTGAGGGAGGTGTTAAAAAAAATTTTAGTAATTAATTCATTTTATGTGTTTTCCGTGAATGTTTTAAAAGGGGAGGTTCTGATACTGTCAGCTGGGTAAACAGACAGATGTTAAGATAGTGTACACGGGATGACCAAGTGGAAAGCGTCCAGTAGGTCGTCCCAGGTACTGCTCAACGACTTGGAATTTAAAAAAATAATCACATTTGATACCCCCGAAAGTGAACTTAAACTTGAACTTAGAAAAATTTATCTTGACCATTTCTATGGGACATATCGGTAGACGTACCTATCTAACATTTAACTGTTTCGATAGTTTAACACTGACCTGACTGCCAAAATTTTGATATGCCTACAGAATTAGGCATATGCCCATAGAGCAATAAAGATAGATTATTTTATGTTTCGATATTCCTTGGAAATAAATACTTTTGGTGGCTCCCGCCACCACATCATGAGATGAATACATATGGTATTCATCAGTTAATAGGACTACTTGACTCGGTCTTAGGGAGACCTCTGTAAGTTTTGAAAGAAATGCTAAATGAAGAGGTTAGCTTCAACCTATTACTACATAATTTAAATAACCCAGACGAGTCGGGACTGGCTGCTAGAACAATAATATAACATATTCAATAATTTGTTTTAAAATTTACATATTTTCTTTCAGCATTTATGTCATCATATTTCAGTTTATAGGAACATTCACCAAAGCCTTTGGCAAAATTTTTATGCTAGATGCTGCTGCTTCCAACATGTCATTTTAGAAATCATTAGGAGAGGCCTATGTCCAGCAGTGGACCTACTGCAGCTGCAATGATGATGATTTGGCAAATATTTCCTTGTTGTGCAATAAAGAGTTTTGTATTGTATATTTTCAGATTTCCGGTGTTATCACGAGCTCACCAGCAAGTGGTAGTTAGCATGGTGGAACGAGAAGCTCAAGTTATTATAAGTGGTGCTCGGAGGTCCAATATACAATTCTACCTACAATATGTGTACAGGTTGTGGAATAGAAGACCAAACCCTGCTGATGATCCGATGTTAAGTTATGCTAAAGGGTATATATTATTGATAACTATCAAACTATCTAAACATGTTATAAAAAATAGCTTGATTTTAAATTTATTGCATTACAAGAGGGTTTTTCAATCAATTTTCTGCACATGGCATATTTGCCTATTTGTGTTGTGAGTCATGCTTTGCCAAAATATCTTTTGGAATCACAAATATATGGGCAAATAGGCCAAGCGTGGTTGTGCTATTACCCAATTAAATTTTTATTTGTATTTGTCATAAGTCATCAATTTTTAGGTGGGAAGATTACTTACAAACACCTCTGCAGCCACTTGCCGACAACTTGGACACTCACACATACAATGTGTTTGAGAAAGATCCTGTCAAGTACGACCAATATCAAAAGGCGATTGCACACGCACTTATACATCTCAAAACAGCTGACATGCAGATACAAATTACAAATGTATGTATTCATTTGTATATTGCATTAGTTTATGAGATATGCAAATATTTAAAGATTTTGTAACAGTGATTTTGAAAAATATTATTTCAAAAATTGGATTATTGATTATGTTTTAAAATATTTTTGAAGAAAATATACTTGATTACATCATAGCTTGACTTGACTGTACAATACAAACACAGATTGGAATGTACCCCATGTGGTGCGTCACTAAGAATTGTGCTTTCTTTTCTTGTGTACATAGATAAAGTAAATAAATAAATAAGAATTGTTATTTCAAATTTAATACTGTATTTTTTCTCTGTTCAAAAGGCACCAAAAGTTTTATGTAATATTCTGTCTCGCTGAGAGGCAAATATTGGCTCTTTCCTTTATAGTTTTAAATGTCTTCGAAGTTGAAGCTACTTCTGTTTAAATTTCAGAATTTACCCCAGAACATGTCATTAAGTGAAACAAATGAAGTTGGACAAGGGGATCATGTTGAAAGTGATAATAAAGTATATACTGTAATGGTACTAGGAGCAGGTCGAGGACCGCTGGTCAGAGCGACTTTAAATGCCGCCGATGTCACCAAAACTAAAGTTAAGGTAATTATGTAAAATAAAAAAAATAAGTTACTTTTGGGGTAATCAGCAGAACTAACTTGTTTTAAAAAAGATCGTAGATTTTTCAGAAGCTTACAGGTTTTTGTAACTATTAGTCAATTTATTTATCAATGTTGTTTATTGTACAAGATAAATAAGACAAAAACAACCCGAACACTAGAAGACATGGAATGTATGTTAATTATGCCATTCGGATTTCCTGAAATTCCTACGGCAGTTGAGCACATGGTCAGCTCTAGATCTCAATTTTTAAACGACGAGATTAGTTTGACTGTAGTGTTTTTGTTTGTTCTAGGTGGTAGCTGTAGAAAAGAATCCTTGTGCAGTAGTAGTGCTGGCTGCGCAAGCGCGCGAGGTGTGGCGCGGCCGTGACGTGGTCGTGGTGCCGGGCGACATGCGCAGACTCAAACTGTCGCCGAAGGCAGACATCATCGTCTCAGAATTATTAGGTTTGTAGACTATTGTCATCCTAGCATTGCCCTGGTTGCACTCGTGCGATGATTGCTGAAGACATTTGTAGTCCCGACTGCCATCTGGTGGTCGTTAAAGAGACCAAGTCGGAGGCCAAGAGGCGTATCAGAATATACAAGGTTGATAAGTAATCCGCACAAACAATTTCTCATTATTTTTATGACCCAAGGAAGGCGTCAGGCGGTTCTGTTGTCAGTGGTTACCCTGACAGAGTTAAAAATGTCGTAAGAGACGAACAAGGACAGAGGAAGAACATTAATTATGTTTGTTTTTTGTAATTTGTATTTAATTAATTACTTAATTGATTTTGTAATTATATAGTATTCTTATTAAGTGCAAATATTTTGAGAGGTGGTTTATTTAGGCTATAGAAAAGTACTAAGGGCAAAATTTTAAAAATTTACACGCTAGTTTTTTCAATTTTTCCTAACAAACTTAATTTTAAATTTTTTAGATACTTAACTGTAAGCACACTAGGAAACTTATTCATTGTAACGATCTATCAATTCTCTCTCTTCAAACTACGTTTGAATGTAAATTATTTGCTATCTTCCTCATTTTGTTTGTAATAGACAAAGACAAAAATCTTCTGCTAGTATTGCCAGCAAAATAGAAGTAAAAAAGGAAAACCACTCGAGAATGTCTTAATTATTACTATTCACTAAAATATAAAAGATCGATTTTCTCAGAAACGTGTGAGGTTTATGAAACCAACATAAATCTGTTTTATATGACTTAATTATTTAGCTCTGAAAGTATCTGTACTTAATTTAAATCCACCTTATATATATAGTGTCAATCTTATGGTCTAGTGTTGTCTGAAATAAATGAATTTTAATATTTTGATTTTTGATTATGATAGTGGTGAACATAAATTACGTTTTGCGTTCTAGGTTCGTGGGGCGACAACGAGTTATCACCAGAGTGTCTGGACGGCGCTGCTGGATTACTTAAGCCGGGAGGCATATCAATACCTTGTAAATACAACTCATATGTGGCCCCAATATCGTCTCCGCGGCTGTGGGCGGCTGCTAAGGTAGCTAATACGAGCTCCACAGTGACGACAAAAGACAAGAATCTCGAGACTTTATGGGTTGTCTACATGCAAAATAAACACGATATTGCAGATACAAAGGTATACTATAAATAAAATGTACATTATACAAACTAACTACTATTCATAAAAATTAAGGAACACTCAGTGAGATAAAGTTAATTAATAAATGTATTGCCTCGTTCTTTCACTTCAAAAATAGATAAGACAGAAAGGGACTAAACATAATTTGTTTAACGAACGCTAGTTTGATTAAGTCTTAAAAATGACCCCCTTATGCATAAATTAACAAACATTGTTAAGCTCAACTTAAATAAAATATATTGTCTCGTTCTTTCACATCAAAAATAGCTAAGAGAGAAAGGGCCTAAACCTTTTTTTAGTTAAAATAGGCTTAACAAACAGTTGTAAGTTGTTAACTTTTTATGAATAAAGCAGTTCGTATTTTCGATTGCTGCTGCTGATTCGATTGGTTGCTGAGAGAACACATTAGTGCCACTAGGATGGGACATTACATTGAAAAGTTTAACAAAATGTGTAATGTTAAAAAAAATGTACTCATATTATTGGTAAACTCATAGTTTATTTAATGTATTTTGAGAATTATCTTATAACCTATTCTATATTTTCAGCTGGTATTTACATTTAATCATCCAGCGAAGGGTGTAAGAGATAGCGAGGGCCAGGAATTATCCGATTTTCGAGGATTACCACTCACAGACAATAGAAGATCTGCCACTCTATCTTGGGAAGTAAAGCAGGACAATGTGATGCATGGCTTTGGTGGATATTTCGACTGTTTGTTATACGGAAATGAAATGATTAGCATAGTGCCGAAAACGCACAGCCCAGGAATGATATCATGGTTTCCAGTATTTATTCCAATCAAGGTGAGACACTAGATAAGTTAGTTAAGCGGGAACCAGGAATGTATATATTAATGCGTAGTATAAAATATAATGTAATAAGTTAATAATAGACCAAATTTATGTTGTAATCAAATATAGCATTTGCATATAGGGTTCTTATCCCAAAAGAATCATGACAATGTATCCTTGTTGTGCAATAAAGAGTTTTGTATTATATAGTGTTAAGACTAGTCCACTAATCTTAACATTAAAATATACACACTTATTAACTGCTTGAAAGAATTATTACAAAACAAAATAGATCGGCATTTATAATAATGACGAGATTGGATATTTAATAAAATTTATTTTATGTTGCAGACTCCACTACGAGTTGAGAAAGGACAGGTGATAACTGCCACATTTTGGCGATGTGTCGATTCTCGAAGAGTATGGTATGAATGGGTTGTAGAAGTTGGCAACCACACCACACCTCTGCACAACGCGAACGGTCGTAGTTCTCAAATGTTGTTATGATTCAAAATTTATTTTGATAGGAAATGTAAAACTTTATAAAATTGAAATAGTTCTCTTTGTTTGCTTTTAAAATCACGATGCAGTCACAGACATAAAACCTCACAGAATAAACGTGAAGAGCAAACTAGCGCATGGCGGGATATTGCATTTTTTTTTATATTTTAGGTCATTTTGATTTTTCGGCGTCATGCTATAGGGAAAATGTATAGATACTAGCTGTTTCTCTCTATTTCGTCCACGGTTAACGGTATGTTGTGTGTGTTATTTATAAAAAATCTCCCCTGATTACACTCAATGAGGGTTGACTTGAAAAAAAGCGAGATTTTTATTTTCAAAAGACCCAAATGTACTGTAATTGATGTTAATTGAAAAGCCGTGAAAGCGTAATAACACATATTCTCGCATTTACAAAAGAGAAGGATGATAGTCTTACTATTTTTTGATTTTATGCCATAACGTGTTATATAGTAAAGTAGTGTGTATGCTATGTATGTTTAGTCAGAGCATTGAAAAGATAAAAAGTTCCTAGGATCCGTAGAAAGAGCAGGCCTTTACCCAGCAGTAGCACTTAGAAAAAAGTAGCAATGCAATAAGAACAATTTAATATAATCTTTTCAATCAATTTCACTATTTACATATGCGACAGCATATTCTTAAAACTATAGACATATAGTATGAACTCAAACCAACCTAACAATGTTCATTTCTTTATGGAAGTCATCTATGTCTTGATCCCACCTTTTTTCATAGTATATACCTGAAAATAATATCAATGTGAATTATCATGAAATTATCTAATGACTAGGCGAAAATTAAGGGGCGCCATTTTTGAAAAGTGCGACTCACGTAAAATCAGCAACTCATATTTTTTGTTGTATGTCGAATGGTTATTATTCGACAAATGAGTCATACATTTCAAAAATAAGGGTCCTGGGTAGGAGGAGGAGGAAATAGTTCATCCGACGGATGTTCATCCACAAACTATAAAAAGACCATGGAACTAAAGGATATAGTTCATCCATTCTTAATGCCGGCAGTACATTCTCGCCCGAGACATTCGGGGGAGAAGCCAGAGTTCGAGGCACACTCTCGCAGGTGTGTGTAACTCCAGCGGTAAGTTGCACCCCATAGTAATGAGAGTATTGCAAATAATTAATCCATAGCCCCCAAAATTAGTTCACATATAGAAAAATTTGTTTAAGTTCTATTTTTGAAATATTAAAAAAAAATTGATTCCGCTGGAAGGACGTTACTCCAGCGGCAAGATTTTTAAAAAAGGCGTTTAGCCTGGAACCAAGTATATGAAAAGATAGGTCCAGAAGGGTTATAAATGTATACCAACAGCGGCATTTGTTCATCTTTTAGTTATTGAGATATTCAAGTTGTCGCTGGAGAAACGATTTGAAGTTTTCAATATCTCGAAATCTGTTCATAGCAGAAGTTCGAAAAAATATCAGTTGTAGGCCTCAATTCCTTAAAATTAGTTCGATTTTTTAACAAATAACGAAGTAAAAAATGTTTTTTCGAAAATCAGAAAAACACTATTTATTCGTAAACTATTATGGTTAAAATAAATGCAAATCAGAAATACATATCCTATCTACGTGTATAATTCTGGGTTAATAAAGTTTACGCGATAAGAAAATATAAAGAGATTTCATCAAATTGAATGCAGATTTCACCAAATCAATTTTGGTGGTCGAATACGCAGCCCCCTTTGAATACAAAACAATACTCTACAGTGAACATAGGTGTTCATTTTGTTAAAAAGCATACCTGAAAGTTTCAAGTTTAAATCACAAATGGGAGGAAGGTTATCCAAAAAATAAGAAAATTCATACTTGAGCGTAACCATCTCAAATTAACAGTGTATCAGTCATGTTTTGGTGGTACTGACTGTACTTCGTACATTCAACAATTTTGTTTTTAGTTTTTTTATTATGCTATGAATAAAAATATGAATGTATGAAAAATATGAAAGCATTTATGAAAAAAAACATGGACATTACCCATCGCATATAGGAGGCCGTAGCGTATATGGAAACTCTACCAGTATTCAGAACCTCCATAGTTCTGAGCTGCGGAAGCCTTTAAGCAACTAAATTTGCAGTTTCATACATTGATTTTTGTATATTTATAATTTTTTCTGGTATTTTAGTCTCACTATATTTATTAGAATAGTGCTACGACATAGTATTAATCACGTTAATACACAAGGTGGATTTTTTGTAAGTGCAAATATTTTGAGTGGTGGTGAAAATTTCTAATTCGTAAACCATTTCGAGAAAATTTAGGCAACAGATTGCTTTAATCAGATTTTTAAGTATGCAAGTATTTTTGAGGATAAAAGTTTAAAAAAATATCAGAACCGACTTCAAACCCATCTAAAAGGAAGAAATAATCAATTACCTAGTTGTTGGTTATTAAATGTGGTTTCCTATCAAATATTTTAATTAATTTGAAGTCTGTGCCAAGTGCTAACTTAGGAAAAGAAGGTTCACGTTGTAAACTTATGCCTAGAAGTGGGTTGACGACAGCTGATGATGACGATGATCGCAAACATTTTAAGTATTTACTCCTGGACTTAAGCCCACTCGTTTAAAAAAAAGTCTGGATTTGAAATCCCATGCACCACATCTTTTTACTATAAATACACTTTCTCTATAAAGCTTAGACTCCATAGTCATTGGATCCATATCCAATAGACGGGAAATGTGAAACAGAAATATATAGGATATGCGTGTGTTAGAATGAGATAGAGAGCGAGACCATATCATACATGGAGTAATTACTAAGAGGAGATGCCGTTTGAAATGGCGCAGTGACGTGATCATTGGCGCCTCGCCAACACTGCAGTGGGCGGAGCTTGTCATTGCTCGTGCTCTATGATTGGAGCCACGGCCGAAACCAAGCACCCCGCACGTCTGCCTTCCGCCCCGTGCAGCCTCACAAACGCTTTCATACAAACCGCTTATTACGGCATCTCCTCTTTATAATAACTCCATGATATCATATACACAATAATGTCACATAAAGGCCTTACGGACTTCTTGTCAAAAAAATATATTTAAGATATAAACAAAGTATCTAAATGTTAAAAAAGTGTTCAGTAGAAGCGCATAATAATGGTTTCATGTGCAGTGCCTAAATGTAACTCAAATAACAAATAAAACCCACATAATTTTACATTTTACACTAAGAACTACCAAAGTTTATCACTATATAAATCCATGATTTCATAATTGTTTCGATAATTTTTCCGAACTAATATATGAGATATATCATGTAATTTTATCACATGATTGTGAAGTTGCATAAGAATTCAAATTTGGATAAAAATAAATATGTGAATTTTCACAATATGCAACCTAATTCTTGAAGTTTAGGAATTGACATCGATGCTGTCCAACATCATATCGATAGTATTGCACCCAAATGCTAGGAAGGAATAAATACCTACCTACTGGTATCAAACGTACCTATATATTTAAATTTCAGCAATCTGACACGGTTTATGAACAAAAGTCCGCTACGAACGCGGGTAATGATTTTCGCGTCTCTGAGAGAAGTCGAATTCGAGATTTCGAGTTTATATCTGTTTTGTTGTAGATAACAACTTAGCTTTCTGCACCGCTCGCTCTAGTTTTTTTTATTCTCTGCTCCTTTCTACCATAAGGTTGGCTGGAAGAGATTGCATTAGCGATAAGTCCGCCTTTGTACTCATTTCTCTTAATGTTAATTAATTTCAATGTTGTATCTTTTCTTATATGTATGTAAATTGTGCAATAAAGTGTTCATTCATTCATTTTTCGAAAAAACGCTCACGCCTTTAGAGATAAAGTCTAATTTGAGATATCGGCAAAAAACATGGCGGATTTCTACTGAAAACCCCGTGTTCGTATTCTCATTAATTTCTCGTAATTGTAATATTTCAATTTTTATACCTATGTATTTTTCAGATTTCTATCTAATAGATAAAAGATATTTTCGAAAAATGGCTTAAAATGGTTGGCAGAGAAGAATGGTTTTCCAAAATATATTCAACTATATGTAGTAAACACGCGTTGTCTTTTGTGGGATGCAGCCTGCGTCAGCCCTTATGCGGCGTCCTATCTCAATTCAACTGTTCGTGAGCCTGGGGCAGCAGCGAGGATAGCTGCTGGACATAAACACCACGAGTTTGTTCCAGTAGCTGTTGAGACTGCTGGACCTAGGTGTTGAGGCAAAAAAATATTTGGCCTAGATAGGACGTCGCCTAAGAGACAGAGGTTTTGACCATCGCTCAGAGTGGTGCTTGGTTCAAAGGATGTCCATTGCGATTCAAAGAGGTTGTGGCGACACAATCGCGCACAGTAAAAAGTTACAACACTGCAACACACCGCAACAGATGGCGCTAAAAGCGACTAATTTGAAATTCCCAAAAACAAGACGTCCAATCAGCATCAAAAGACTAAACCGCGCAATTGGAGTTTCTGAGAATTGGAGCATATATAGAACCTCCGACAGAACACCGTCGGAGCCGCGGTTCCCCAGGCATAACACCTCGCCTGGCGGGAAGTAATTAAAAATATATAATAAATGATGTACAAACGTAAACACTTTAAATACAGTTTTCAGTAGAGCGAGAATCGGCCAAAATTATAACAAAGTAAAGTTAGATAACATTTTGGCTGTTATAATAATGTCCACCCTTTCGAAGTCGAGTCGGAGTGCTACTTTAATTTGAAAAGAAGAATACTTGCATACTTAATTTGACAATGTTCTCACGTTAAGAAAATCGATCATAGTGATGTCGACATTGCTCGGCTCAGCACTATTTGACAGGGCACACATGTATGACACACACACATCGACAGTTTTCAAATTGGTCTCGTTTCTTTTACTGACCAGCCAATCTATTGACGTAGTAAATAATCTAGCATGGATTTAGTTTTTTTTATAAAGGCGAAACCTAAAGTAAACTGACTTACCCCCGTATTCTTAAACATAACCTTAAGAACGTCCTTCACTCAAACTCATTGGAGGACGCCTTAAGGAAACTTTCCTTGTAAACGACATTCTTGATGTTGTTTGAGCAAATCCAATGAGGAACGCCACAGGTATAACAAACCAAAGCACAAAAACTTGAAGTACAAAAGAATAAACAATAAAATAAAGTAATGAATACTTAGGCAAAAATGGCAAAAAAATTGATTTATAACCATTTTGTTTCATTTCAAGGATGCCTCAAGGTACCTCTCGACCTTATATTTGACAATTCGATACTCACCTCCAATGAGAAATCTCCTTAAGGAAGCTAGTGACGACTAATCATATCAATGAGGTGGAGTAAGGTTGAGTCGAGTTTAAGTGAAGGTTTAAGAATATGGGTGTTAGAGACTTTTGATATTTATGACGTAAATATTCTTTAGCTCACGACTTAAAGGTTACTTGACCTACCTTACCTATATTTCGATTTTACTACCAAGTCAGGAATTAGTTTTACTTCCTGTAGATACTGTAATATGACCTTATAATACATATTACTTTATGAGCAAAATAACAATAGGTTATCTGTGGTTAACTTGTAAGTCAATATTACTCGGAAATCCGACTTGTGACGCCTATCTTTACGTTAAACCGCCTGATTTGACGTTATTTATGTCAACAGGCTGAATATGAAGTCAATAACTTTATCGCTTTAGCTACAAAACCATAAAATGCAATCTTGAGCAGAAGTGTCTCATGATCAACATAGTCGAATGCCTTGTAAAGGTCACAGAACACTCCAATAGCACCCTGAGACCCAGGCGGTGTATGAGTGGTGAGAGCCACTCCCGCATCGGTTGTTGATTTGCCGACTCCAACATCTCTCCTTGATCAATACATTCATTAAATATATAAGCAAAGTCTGGAGCAACAATACCAATGATGTGATAAATTACACTAACAGACATACAGACCCCAGTGATCTTCAGATTTTTTTAAGTTAAGCTGTTTAAATGTGATTGTTCTTAAATGGAAAAAATGCACTTGACTAATTAATTTCATTTTTTTATGGTAACTGTAAGAGCACCACCCCCCAACTACACGAATTAGCGGTCATTTTATTTTTTGAATGTCTCCTAGCACTACCGAACCAGTAAAAATTCAAGACAGTATAATTAAGTACAAACCAGGTAATCTATACTAATATTATAAAGCTGAAGAGTTTGTTTGTTTGAACGCGATAATCTCAGGAACTACTGGTTCGATTTGAAAAATTCTTTCAGTTTTGGATAGTCAGTTTATCGAGGAAGGCTATAGACCCGGAAGAAGTCGGGACGGGCTGCTAAGAAATAAAAGTGCAAAAAATAAAGCATTTACTGGTGCAAGCAAGGCAAGTAAATTTAAATTGAAGATAAATTTAATTTTCTATGAATAAAGTCGTATCAAAAGCATTTTGCATTTAATAGGTAGCAAACCCACAGTAGCCCAGCGAACAATAGCCCAGCAACAAGCGGCTGTCCTTGAGCTTGAACGCATTGATAACGAGCCCGGTATACCTGGCCGTAAAATATGTTGCAATAATCAATTAACACTATGATTATCGCAACTCACGAAGAATATTGAATGAATATATGGCTAATAGTGTTGATAGCTAAGAAGTAGGCGAAAGATGATGAATTTTGAAAGGAAATTATATGACGTAATAGAATAATTTATCCATACTAATATTATAATGTCTGTCTGTCTGTCTGTTACGCTTTCACGGCCAAACCGCTGAAAGGATTTTGATGAAATTTGGTATGAATATAGTTAAAGACCCGGGGTCAAACATAGGCTACTTTTAGACGCAGGCGCAGCTGCGGGAAACAGCTAGTATAATATATAGCGTTATAGTTAAGGTTCACAAAAAGCATTTATAAAAAATACAAAATAGTATAAAACGATTTATAACTGGCATGAAAGTAAAGGCAAAATACCATTGTTTATTATCCAATATCTTTCAAACTGATATAGTGTAATATTTAAAAAAAAATCTTTAAAGACAAAGACGTTTTTCATGCTGAAACAGTGGACTTTACCTTCACTTCTGCCATTATTGCCAGCAAAATGGAATTTAAAAGAAAATAAAATCCAGTACAGGATGTATTAATTATTACTATTACATCCAGTATAGGATGTATTAATTATTACTATTATGTAAAACCTTACAATTTCGATTTTAAATTATCTAATTATAAGAAAATTATGAAACTAACATACATCTGTTTTATATTATTTGATTATTTAGTCCTTAAAGTATTTGTATTTAATTTAAATCCACCTTATATACTTATCGTCTACAGAGGTAGATGATAAATTAAAAATCTCATATTATTAAAAAAAAAATGCACATTGCAATTATATAGGTATCCTAAAAACAAATGCTTTGTGTGGCAAATTATATAGGCATAAAAAATTTGTTAATGCGTAACATTTTTTCAGTTTAAAAAAAATAAACAATATATATTTGTTGAAGTACTAAAAAGGTACTAAATATTTACAAAGAGAAAAATAAATAATGTTATCTCAAACTAAGAGAAAAAAGGTGGTCCAGACAACCTGACGTTAGGATTTCTGGCCACTTTCTTTAGCTATTTTTTCACAATTTCATCGAAGTACCAAATATTTGAAATCAGGTATCAAATAGTAACAAATTTTGGTAATAATCAAACATCAAATATTGCTAATGGTCCAGGGGCCCTGACGCTTACTACTCAACGGCTGAGATGATTCAATGCCATAAATGAGAAATGTGATTCACATGGTTATGATAATACCAAATCAATTCAATTATGAAGAATCAAACATAATCTGGCTGGTTGTTTTTTTGAAAGAGTAGGAGGTACTACCCAGGATATCTAAGGATTTGTGGTTGAGAACCAGATCATTATATTCTCTGCACATTCTAACTAGCTGTAGTAGCAAGTATTGTTCTTATATGTCTTTAAATGAAATTTGCTCTATTTATAATATTACACACCTGATACATCTTACCTTGCATAAATTTTGCTGTATTTCCTGTTTTGATAGCCCAAGGTAAATAATATGTAAGGTATAGTTTGCGATGTTTGGGTTTCAGCCTGCCTGCTCCCCAAATTCCACCGTTAATACACATTGGGAGTCTTGTTTGTATACCCTCTACCCATTTTACTGTTACCTGTAACATGTGTAACATTTGCTTACTCTCAAAATATCAATAATTCAATAAATATTAAAAATATATGTGCCAACTATAGAATGCTTTCTTGATTAGTGTATAGGTGTAGAAACTTACTTTCATATTTCACCAAGATTTATTTTAGATTATTTTGTTAATAATATATCTTAGGGTTTATTTTAAAAGAAAAGAGAATAACTAGTTAGGCATGTACCCCTAGTGCCTGTAATGATTTCATGATGCTCAATTGCAAGACTATCTGGTCACAATTTTTTTAAATATATGTTGCTGCTTCTTAAACTTCTGTTATTAACTGGAAGCTTTGAAGGCAGCTCTGATTTCCCGCTTTTTCTTTTCCACTTCGAACGTCTTGTGAGTTCCAAGCTGGCTGCCAGTAACAACTTTAGTAGCTGAAGGATTAAGTAATGCAATCTTACAAGGGTGGTCCGCATCTAGCATTTCAGTGAAAAACCAATTCTACTATAATATAAATAAATTTCTACTGCACAATATAAAAAGTAGCTCTTACTTCTCCAAGCATAGTAGTCTTCATAAATAATGTGGCATGAACCAAGTCATGTACTTCTCTGTACCGTTGCATTACATATGCAAGTTCAGGGTCACCAATAAATTGCACAAGTAGGCGAGAGTCAGCTGTAATATTATTATCCCGCATAAAGTCTGCATACACACGGCCAACTGTGTTCACGGGCATCTGAGAAAGGGCCTCAAATGAAACAGTAGAAGTATTGATTCTGGGCATCTCCTTTAATATTTCTGTACCCTCTGAAGTCTCCAACATTTTCTCTCGCATGTACTTGATAGCACTGCCCCCTGTGACTTCACCCAAACAGGCTATCATATCACCTCTATGTGGGTTTAATAAAGATACTAAAGCTGATCCGCAAGACAACAATGTTCGCTGGAAGGTATTGGTTGGAATATAATTTTTCTGCATTTCTTCGACGAAATTGGTGTTAGTTCGTGCAGAAATAGAGAATCTTCTAATAAACTGTTTAAGCAGCAGCATTCTCAGTTATTGTAGATATTGAGCTTAGAAAGATTGATACTCGTATATAATTTTATTTTCTTGTGATGATATCCAACCAATGCAGCACGGGCAGCATGGTTAGCGCGACAACTGTTTTAACCTATGATTTTATCGCACTTCCCGCGTTATCTAACGTTGCGAGCATGGGTTCTAAACATTGGTTTAAATTTTGCAATCGACCTGTCATTTTATCTAAGACCGCGATAATTTGTCTCAAGTGCGAGCATGGCTACAAGATGGCTGCCGTGTTTTGAAGATAAATTGTCGACTTTTGACAGTTTAGTGGCTTAAATTTATCTGCGATTTTCGAGACCCAGATAAAAGGTAAGTTTATTAAAAATATCGTTTTTACTTATTAAATTGAGCGGTTTTATGTAAATGATCAATAGAATTACTTTAAACTTACTGTCAATTAGTTCAAAGTAAGTAAAGAATACATATTTATTAAAATTTAATTACAGTTTGCAATTTGTAATCTTTGGCCCTTTCTATAAATGTTTGTTTTTGTTATAGATGTCAAGAGGCTATATTAGACATATTTTGTCCTTTTGGAAGAAAAGGAGGCAAGGAAGCGTCAAAGGACGGAAGTAAGGGAGCTTGCCCATATTTGGAGTCTACCTAGGGAAGAATTTTTAGAAAATTATAAAATCAGCCCGGTAATGGTGCAATATTTATGCGAGGAACTGGAGGAAGACTTGGCTCCCCGTACTGTCGAAGGATATCCAGTACTTATCAAAGTAAAGAAGAGTTACAGATATATGATATTCAAAAAATGATTTATGATAGTAAAACAAAAACTCGTATTTATCGAAGCTTTATCTTACTTTTTTCAGGTACTCACTTCACTAAGAATTTTAATAAATGGCCATTATCAGCGTGGTTAATGGTCAAGACCTTATGTCGCGTCGTTAAAAATCTATCTAGGGGAGATACTATATCGCGCTGTCAACCCATGCTCGCATAATAGATAGAAATAGCGTGGAGTTTAAGAAGTTTATGCGCCGCGACTCTTATCTATCGCGCGAGCCATGCTACGGCTGCAGGTTTTCTTTCTGTAGGTGTTTTAGTTCAGTCAGTTTTAGATTTTATTAAATGGACACGATATGATTCATAGATTAAGAAATATAATCAAATTAAATATATCTATTATTTTCAAGTTCAATTAATCCAAACCATTTCTAAACACCAAACCAAAACAAACAAAGTAGGTACATGAAAGAAATATGTACAATACCTACGACCAACTAGGTCTGTGACTTTGACAGTTCGTCATTTTTTAAATAGGTAATACATTAGCTTCTTACTTACATGCATGGATGCTTTTAAAATCTGTACAAAAAAGGTCTTCTAAAAAATTCTAAATCTATGGGTCTTCTGCCGTGCGTTGCGTTGCATGGTTGCATGCTATGCATGCATCTACTGTGTACTAAAATCTTATTTCTGTGATTATGCCACATGACATGACCGTGTGTTGATTAGTGGTTTAATGACTCGACTGTTTACTGACGCCTTACCAACATCTCCGGCAGCCGCTGTTAAAGCTGGACCATGGAGCAGGCCGAAACCGCAGGAATTAAGACTGCATCTTTAATGGTTATTGAATGATCCAACACGGGCAATCCTGTAGCGAAATTGTCTTTGTAGATCTATGATAAAGACGCGCTCATGGACATGAGTGTGAGTTGACGTATGAGTGTGACCCCATATTCTCAAACATTTGCTCAAACTCTACTCAACCTTACTCTAACTCATTGATATGATTAGTTGTCACTAGCTTCCTTGACATAAGGAGATTCCTCATTGGAGGTGAGTATCGAACTGTCAAATATAAGGTTGGTCGAGAGGTACCTTGAGGCATCCCTGAAATAAAATAAAGAGAATATAAATTGGTTTTTTGACACTTTTGGCCTAGGTATCCATTATTTCATTTTAATTATTACTCTATTCTTTTGTAATTTTCAATTTTTGTGCTTGGAATTGATATTATAACCTATTACGTTCCTCATTGGAGTTTGCTCAAGCAACCAACTATGAATATCGTTTTCAAGGAAAGTTCGAGGACTTCCTTAAGGCTTCCTCCAATGAGTTTGAGTGAAAGACGTCCTTATGGTTATGTTTAAGACGGGTGTGAGTAAATGTCGTGTCCATGAACGCTACTGGATTGCCGGCACTGAATCCATCTAAACCAGCCCTTACTCGTATGCGTGTGCCAGACCATTTGACTAAACAAAACCACTTTGTTCAAATGATGTATTTTTAGTAATTTATCACAGACATTTAAGACGTAAACAGACGGCAGGTATGCTATTACTTAGCGTAGCACAAACACACACATGCAAAACTATGCAGCCTGGGCTGTATCTAGTCTAGGGTAAGATGTTTACAATAACGCTCCCCATGATTTCAAGGAATGTATGAATGTTGTGTGGAGTGCATGATCTGAGATCATTTATACGGTATTCTACTCTATTATTTTTAGTGTTCACCGATCCAACAATGTAGATTACAAAATGGCGTCACGGCCAAAAATTGCCACGCGTAGCTTAATATCTATGTGTGAGTGAATGTTGATACAGGTGTAAAAAAGAGATATCGCCATATAGATCCAAATACGTGAAAAAAGGATAACAACAATTACTTGCTACATAAGTATAACTATAAACTTATGTTCCGTCTGTGTACGTCTTATATGTTTGTGTAATTTATAAAACTTTGTATAATATTTTCTGGCTAAATACGAAAGTTAAAGTCATTTTGAAAAGAAAAAAAAATGACAATGTTTGACTTTGACGTATATGTTGGGACTTTTGGCGGGAAGCTGTGAAGAGCAGTATCGGCGCTGTATTAAATTTTTCCAAAATTTGTGTTTTTTTGAGTGTTTGTGCATATTATTGGTGGATTATTAATCGCAAAGTGTTCGATAACAAGCGTGAGTGTTGGGAAGTGATACAGTGTTTGATTTATGTGATTTTCATGCTTGTTACCAAAAGCTCCTAGTAATCGCTAAGTGCAGTTTTTTTACCACTTCACTTAGCCTTATTCTTCTGACTAGACTTGACTACCGACTAGACTTTTTGACTTGACGAAACCACACTGTAGGACTGAAGAAGATATAAAAATTAAGAGGGGCTATAAAGGACTTGTATCCATTTCCGTAAAACCCATTACTAAAAAAAAAGAAGTATATGTTGAATTGTTGACTGTATGACGTTGTTTTCATTCAGCAGTTTTATTTTTGAGTTTGAGGTTAGTTTTTGTGTATAGTAGAATTTTTAATTCACTGGAGTAAACTGACAGCTGCTAATGTCAAATTGTAAAATTATGTTGCCACATTTGTTGCACTAGTGATGCGTTTCGTTCATTCAGATCACTCACACAAAGTCAGTAGGAACGTTTATTATAAAAATGTACTTTAATTACCTAATTGGCTAAAAAAAGGTACTAAAATAATAAATAGGCAGGTACCTACATGAATTCTATCAGAGACGATGTACACAATATACAGGGTGGAAAGAAGTTATGGGCCCCGGAGGGAAACTACTTTAAATCCTTTAGTTTGCTCATTTTACTGAAAGGAAACATTCCTTTATTTTTAAAAAGAAACCTAACTGCACTCAAAGATTTTCCAAAATTCACTTGATTCACCCGGGAATCGAACCGACTAAAATTTAAAATAAACCCTCGCTTGATTATTTTACGAATCGGTAGGATTACTGAAAGCTGAACAAAACAAAATTTGAAATTCGAACGAATACTTCTTTTTTATAGGTTTTAAAAATGTTATCGTTCCAATCTCAAATTTGTTGCCCAGCTTTGCAAAAAAAAACGTTCCATTATTAAACTGGAACGCAACCCTAAGTGACGCACGACACCCGCGCGGCCATTTTGTTTTGTCTGTCATGTCATTCATTCGGCTTCTAACCTCTGGGTCTGAGTGCACGAATGTTTCTTTGTGGTTTCTTTTGCTCACGCGCTGCTCATCGTTAAGTTTTTCTACGTTGTGTTTATTGTTATTGTTAAGTTTTGTTTTGTGTTTTGTTAACCTGTCGTTGTACTGTTTCGTTATCAATACGAAAGATATGGATCCTCAACCAGGAACATCACGCCAACAAGACTTTCTTTCTCCAAAGAAAAAGAGACCAAAGGTTGCTCTTAGTGGCACCGAAAAAGTAATGATATGCAATGTCTACAAATACGTTTTTGAGGAGAAATCTGCAGTGTCACAAACAGAGTATGAATCTCCGAAAAAATCGGAATGTGTGTCTAAAACGGCTGACATATTAGGTATCAGCTCAGCCACTGTATACAGCGTTCTAAAAGAACACAAAGAGAATGAAGGTTTTAAATCTCCTCAAAAAACTGGACCGAAACATGATTTCAAAGACAAATTGGATGATTTTACGTTTGCAGCAATTAGACGAAAAGTTCACCAATTTTTTTATGCAAATGAAGCTCCCACCATTACAAAGGTAATTTTAGCCTTTTTTTGTTTGATTTTAATCTAAACTTATTTATCGTTAATAAGTAATTGTACTAAAAAAGTAGCGCTTCTCACTATACTATATGCATGTAATACATTTTTTAAATCTTTGTAGGTGCTTAAGGCTGTCAATGATGACTCGGACTTGCCCAACTTCTCATGGAGTACCATGAGAAAAATATTGAAACATTTAAATTTCAAATATGCAACGAAATCAAGAAAAAGTATTCTAATTGATAGACAAGACATCATATTATGGCGCCAGCGATATCTCCAAAAAATTAAAGACTACCGAAGGGAAGGAAGGTACATTTATTATCAAGATGAAACCTGGGTCAATGAAGGTAATTTCTATTGTATTTTTCATTATTATACATGTTTTTTTTAAAGAAAACGCCCAAAAACACAAAGTCAGGTCGTAAAGTCTCGACTTCCGCCCACATTATGGCCATGATAATATTTATTTTATTTAGTATTTTGGTTGTTTTCCAGGACATACACCAAAGAAGGAGTGGGTTGATACAAAAATTCAATCATCTCGGCAAGCATTTTTAGATGGCTTGACCACTGGTTTGAAAGCCCCTTCGGGAAAAGGGAGACGTCTAATCATCGGCCATATTGGCGGAGAAGAGGGATTTGTCGATGAAAGTCTGCTAATGTTCGAGGCCAAAAAGGGTACAGAAGATTACCATAAGGAAATGAATGCTGAGTGTTTCGAGGAATGGTTTAGGGTGGTTTTACCTAAACTAAAACCCAACTCTGTAGTGGTCATGGATAATGCCCCCTACCATTCCCGGAAGATAGAATCACTACCTACGATATCGTGGCTTAAACAAAGAATACGTGAGTGGCTGGCAAGCAAAAATATTCCCTTTGAAGAGAAAATGACAAAGGCCACTCTTATAGATATCGTACGGCAAAATAAACACTCGCATCCCGACAAGTATACTGTGGACGAGATGGCAGCAGAGCATGGAGTCACTGTCTTACGCCTGCCCCCTTACCATTGCGAGCTTAATCCTATCGAGCTGATTTGGGCGCAGGCAAAAGGATACGTAGCGAGAAATAATAAAACGTTTAAAATGACAGAAGTCAAAAAATTGTTCGAAGAAGGACTCAAAACCGTGACTTCCGAAAGATGGAGCAGCTGTGTGGGTCACATAATAAACGCAGAAAATAAAATGTGTAATCTCGACCATATGATGGACAATGTTACGGACCGTTTTATAATAAGTGTCACTGACAGCGACGATAGTGATAATATTATGTCTGACGACGACGAATAAAAATTATATCCATTGCATTTTTGTTTCATTTTATATTTATAATTCGAGTAATTCGCCTTTTCAAAGTTATCATTTCCTATTGTCCATTTGTTTAGGTACTCAAAAAGTGTAAAAATTCTTGATACGTCTTTTTATTGAAATATACACTTTTCAAATCAAAATCTTTACACTTTACTTAGTTTTTGAGTTTATTCATTACACATATACATACTTACAAATCTTTCCTCTTTATGATAATAATGTAGATTGGCCTATAAATGTATCAATGCTAATATTTTTATATCCATTAAACAATAAGGAGATTTCTCAATTAATTAAATGAAATGAATAATGTGATTTGATTCAAGACGTAATGAGTGAACGCGTGAGTGATTGATTTCAATCATCTTGTCACAACACTATTTTTTGTGCACGAGAAACTGGTAACACTGCAAACGTCAGATTACTCCAGTGAATTAAAAATTCTACTTTAGATTTTGCGGTGCACATGTGGTGTTTGAACATATTCTTGGCATTAAAATCGATCGTTTTAATAAATTGCAAGAAAGAGTTCGACCACGGCCTCTCGATTTTATTTCGACAGATGGTTGTAACAATGTACTTCTGTAACTAAAACTGCAAAATTTTACCCGATAACTACATTTGTTGTGGTCTTAGATGCTTGATATCAGTATGACCTCGCATAAAAAAATGTCTAAAAACAAACAAGTAAAAGCTGAATTGGCTAAAGAACTAACTTTTGTTAAAAATGTGTTTTCTCTACTATCTCTGCCATCAAGAGGTTAGTTGTGAATTTTTATGTCTGCTTGCGCCTATATTTGGCTCCGGGGCTTCAACTATATCCATACTTAATGAGTAACAAACATGTATGACTTCTCAAAGAGATATGTTCTTTTGTCTTGAAACTGTCACTGCTCTCATACTTTGCGGATTTTTATGCATACATACCATCACACCTTTTTCCCGTAGGGGTAGGCAGAGACTACGGATTTCCATTTTCTACAATCCTTACAGACTTCCCTCGCTTCTTCTACGCTCATCACTCTTGTCATACTCGCTCGTCGATTACAGGTACTCCTGACATCTCCGTTTTTTAATATGTTTGCGATTTGGTCGCAGTGTGTTCTCCTAGGCTGGCCCTTACCGACTTTTCCTGTCACCTTTGATTTGTAAATGCCTTTCGTAAGTCTCCTTTCATCCATCATTTCTACATGCCTAAACCATCTTAACATCCCTTTTCTATCTTTGTCACTACATCCTCATTCACCTCACACCTTTTCCTTATCTCACTATTTCTAATTTTATCGCTCAGATGTACGCCATACATACTCCGTAAAGCTCTCATTTCAACTGCATTCACTCTGCTTTCATTATTTTTCTGCCAGACCCAACTTTCACTACCATGCACAAGAGTTGGCATTAACACTGCTCTATGAACAGCCAGACATGCATGTTGTGTAGATACAACTCTACTGCTCATTAAGGAATGCAATGCCCCATTTACCCGATTACCCGTAGCCACTCTTTTTTTCAATATCACCTTCATGCTTTCTGTTTCTCATAAACATACAACCCAAATACACAAATTCATTCACTTGTTCAACACTCTTTCCATTTAAACTTACATTGCAAACTGATCTACTTTCATCTCTTTCAAACACCGTTACTTTTTACTTACATATATTTTCATACCTTTGCCTACAAGAGCATCATTCGTTATGATTGAGTGATAACATAATGAAATGTATTATAAGTTTGTCCTCCTATGTGAGGTACTATGTAACACTTTTTTTTTATACAACTAAGTAGGCAAACCGGCGTACGGCCCACCTGATGGTAAGTGGTTACCGTAGCCTATTAATGCCTGCAACACCGGACTCACGAGCACGTTGCCGACCTGTCCGCTATCAGCACAGCGACCCCTCTGGAGCCCACTTTGCTGAAAACTCTCCTCAAGTCCTTCGAAATCATTCCAACAATAGTTCTGTACATGTCTCATGTTCTGATTGATGACAAACCTCCATGGGAATGTTGGAAGCTGGAATGCTGACTCCACTCCACAGAAAGAAGAAGTAGAGGCTTGTCTGTTGTTAAGTCACATTTATAATTCCTTATATCTGCTTTATCAAAATGACCAAAAAGTTATAGTTAAATATAATTCATTTCTGAACTTAACATTTCAGTTGACAATGAAGATAATGCTGATTATGAAATGGTGACTGATGCTAAACCAAATGAAGATGAAAGCAAAGTGGCAAAACGTGCGCGGAACATTGCTGAACTTGAAGAGAAATTACAAAAGATCAAATCCCAAAATAAATTTTCATTGAAAAACAAGCTGGTCAAAAAGAGCCTAAGTAGTAAACTAAACAAAAAAATCAAAAAAAAGGAGAGAACTAATAAACAACATGTGAAACCATTTGGAGGAGTGCAGAAAGCAGAGAAAGCGGAAGTAGAAAAGAGAATTAAAGCAAATGTAGCAAAACCAGTCTTCAATAATGATGGAAAACTAGTGTTTTCCAAATTTGATTTTGCCAATGATAATCAAAAGGGTAAGAATACAAAATTAATCAAAAATATTGTTAGTAAGAATTTTGAAATTGGCCTCACTGTGAAGAAAACAAATTAATCAAGTTAAATGTTATTAAATGACCAGAGTTATTAAAGATTCATCTTAACCCACTAGCATTCCTTACCTTCTTTGTTTAGTTGTTTTTAGGACATTGTTGGCTCGAATCACCAGATGGTCTGTTAATTAACGTACATTAAGTCGTTGGACCCGACTGCCACTTGGTGGTCAATAAAGGAACCACATTAGAGGCCGAAAGGTGAAAATGGGGTGTACAGGGTCCATTGACCACGAAGCCCACTCAATATGAATAAATCTCAACCCATTGTTTTTCCAGTTGTTGCAAATCTGGTTTGGCTTTCAAGCTCTTGGTCCCCTTATGTGAACACTTATTCATTTCTCTCAATAAAGTGCAGTAATGTCTTCTTACCAGCCTGACATTCTCTCATTGGGAATGCTGTTGTTCAGTCAGACAGCCATACTAGTAACTTGAAACCTCATATGACATCCAAAGGAAAAAAGGTTCAGTCAATTCTAGCATATCATTCTTAAAAAATTGTAATACTAGCTGTTTCTCGGACATCCGTCGAATAGTAGCCTGTTTGACCCCGGGTCTTCAACTATACTTACTTACTAAAATGGCGCAGCGACCCATAGTGAGCCTTGGCCTCCGAAAATAAGGATCTCCACTTCGATCTATCCTGCTCCATCTCTTGCCATCGGCCGTGAAGCTTAGATATGAGCGCCGATGGGTAAACGGCCGGCGGCGGTGGCTCCGTCGGCGGCGTGACCTTCAAAGGTTTTTTTTAATTTATTAAAAGGAAACAATCAAAAGACATAGTTTGTCGATTAGAAACTCTGTTTTTATTAGAATTTAAAAAACGCACGTATGAAAACAAAATTAAACCAAAAAAATCAACATTATCATAAAATCTTAATACCAACCAATTAACACTTAAACGAACTTTACTCAAAAATATAACATAATAACAATCTTTGATACAGACAGAACACAGACATTAAATTCTTCTTGGCTCCATGAGATCATACAAAATTAAATCACATCTGTAACTTAGGTAGTCTAATCAAGTAGAAAGGTATTTTCTAAAATTACTAAATCACAGTATTTAACAAAAAAAATCAAAGTAAGTAAGTAGTTTTAATTTCTACTTTTATAGTTTTCATTTTACTAGGAATTGTCAAAAAACCAGTTTAAGTATCTCTGTTTTTACAATGATGGTAATTGTCATGTATAAATATAATGCGATTAATCCTTAATGGGTTTAATCGTGACTGGAGATGGGCAGCGGGAAGAAATTCAAGAAGGAAAATATAAAATGCAAGGGGAAGAAAATAGAGAAAATAATTGATTACTGGGAATTTTCAAAAACTCCGGGAGTAAATGGGTTGAGTTTCGGAACATAGAATTTCTACAATTTGCTTGAACTTTTCTAAAAATGTTATTAAATCAGCAATGAGCTTGTGTTCGTTGTCTTTGAGTTGGTAACTATAGCGTCCTATGTCTCTTAACATATCATTAATAGGCCGGCGATTTGCTTTATGATTTAAACTTGACAGCATCATAAGTATGCTGGGCCATCTAGTTGGTGTGCTCGTTTTAATAGTTGGCGGTACAGAAATCGTGTCCGTATGCTGCTCCAGAGGGTCTCTTTCATCACTACATTCACCGGATGGTATCGTTTCGTCTGAACTTTCAAGCTGTTCTCCAATTTCATTTATCGTTAAAAGCAAATCACGATGTTCTCTACTAGCAGCAGCTTCAAGTTGTGGTGCTCTGTATCTTACATATTTTACAAGGTTTTTGCACTTGGTGATAAGGGTATTTACCTCCTCCGTTGCTTGAATACCGTCAACCGTTATGAAGTTATGCAGTGCATGCCCAAGGCAAAGATGGTTTCCCACATTCAGCAAATTGGCAGCCCTTTTTATGTTGCTTCCAGCGTCTGTCATCAACACAACCTTTGATTGTTCAATCAGAAAGTCTTGTAAAATTTCTTGAATTAAATATTTTATTGTTTCGCCTGTATGTTTTTGAGTTACTTGTTTGGTAGCTAATGTAATTTTTTATTAGTTCCATTTCTTCAGTAATAAAATGAAATGTACAAGTTATAAAATTCCGTCGTCTGTATCAGTCGGTCCAAAGATCGGGAGTTAAAGCTCCAAACCCAAATTTCTGCTTATGGATGATGGTTTTTGCGTAAGCCTTCGTAAACGTCTTCAAGCCCTTCCCGAGCTATGTTATGCCGAGACGGAAGGTCAGTATCCGAAATAACTATATTGTATTTCCTAAAAAAGTCCTTCATGGCTTCATCATCTATGCTGTCACATGGTATAAGGGATCATTCAAACCATAACGCAAGGTCGCGAGCAAGCAGCGACTTGTCCTTTCTATTAATGCTGTCATCGGTAGGGGCAACCTTCGACTTTTGTTGAGTTTCTTCCAATTTATGTTTATCTTTCAAATGATGAATGAAATGAAATTAAAAAATATTAATTCAAATATAATTAGAATTTTATTTTTTTGTCATTAAAAGTAGGTACAGTTATTTTATGAACAGTTCAAAAAGAAACTCTTGTACGAGCTATTTACTGTGCCGCCATTTTGAAAAAGTATTAATACGCTACGAGATTAGGAATCGGGCATAATTTATTTAAAAGATATTTATATATACACCTACACATTTATATTGCATTTTTTAAACTAGATAGTATAGAAAAGAGACGTTTCCTACAAAATTTTATTTACCTCTTTAAAATAATACACGCCCAACTTTCTACTTCTTTAATATCGAGTGTGCAGTTTAGAATTCCTAACAGGTCAGTTCGCATTATTATTCCCTTCTCCATAGACTCGTGTAACAATAATGTTTCCTTCCACAATCCGATTCTAAGAATATGCCGTGAATATAATAATTTATATAGACTTCATAATTCTGATCAGGTACCTGACATCTATAGCTTATCACTTAATACTTTTAAATACAAAATTTATGAATTGATTCATTGATTTAAGTATGAATGTCTTAGTCATTCTTATTTACTTTATATTACTTATTCAGTACCTAATGCAAATCTTGTCCTAACATTAATAGTATACACATATACATGCTGTCCTGTGTTTACACATATACATGTTTCCACCGTTTGATATAAATTTCAACTCATTTGTAGTGTTCTCATTTATATGTATTTATAGTTTTGTCAAGCGCTAAAGTTAAACATGCTGTGCGCGCTAATCTCTTGGTTTTCCAACTAGCCCATGAACCCATGTAATATTTATTAAGTCATGTTTTGTTGTAAAACTGTATAGTGTGCCAATAAATAAAATAAATAAATAAATAAAACACCACTACGTTAAAAAATGCATATGTAATGATAAAAACAAACATTAATAACTCAGTAACTAATATGTAATTTTAAATTAGTTAAGTATACACACGCTTAAAATAAAACAAGAGTTCCCTAATTAGGCCTCAAAGTTTGTGCACTATGTAAAAAGTTATTGTGTATAATACTGTTTTTGAAAGGTCTTATTCTTTTAAATGTGATTTTGATTTACATCTTTGAACTTAAATACTTAGTAAATAAGATAGACACAGGTTGTACTCATCTCGAAAACAATCCTTAGCGTTTTTTAAACATTCCTCACAAAAGACTTGGTCACAGAGCACTGTCCTTCTATATTCACAAGCTGTCCAAAATAGTTCCAACAGTAACTGTGTTTATTAGACTTTAATTTTGAAAGTGGAGATACGGTAATTTTATCTAGTTTGGTTTTAAAAACGTCCACATTTTGTTCTTCTAATGACGACGACGAGGGCGTGGCCATTTTGACGCAAACGTGTAACACGTCCTACCATAACAACGAGCTCGTTCACACTGATTCATTGAATCTTTCCTCTCGCTCTCGCTCGCTAAACGCGCCGGGCCGCGCCGTTGCCTTTTCGCGGCGGCGGTGGCGGCGCGCCGGCGCGGCGCTCATATCTACAGCAGGCGCAGATCTCTCCGCACCTCGTCAATCCAGCGATATCTGAGACGGCAGGCGGCCGAACGGACGCCGTCCCCTCGGCCCTCCCACATATGCTCTCTTCACCGCTCGATGTTACTCCATTCTCTCTAAGTGCCTAAGCCAGCGCAGTCTCTGGGCTTTCGACTCGCTAATTATATTTGGCCCTGCTACCAGATCTTTATTCTTTCTTTGCCTCCATTTCCCATTTTCAGTCTTTACCGGCCCCAGAATTTTTCTTTCAGCCACCAGGCGTTTGGCCTCCTCTTTTTGTGTAAGTGTCCACGCTTCGCATCCGTACATTACAATTGGTCTAATAACCGTTTTATATATGTGAATTTTGGTGTCTATTTCTAGCTCTCTGTTGTTCTTGTCTGTTATGATGCAACCCATCTGGGTGTAGACAGGTTCAAGTATCTGCTTGTCATACATTTACATCTTTGAAATCTCTGTATGTCATATTACCGACTATAAGTGGTGATCTGGTAGATCAGACATTTCTGTATCTACGCATATGCATGTATGCGGTCTTCTGGTGGTTTATTCTCAGGCCCACTCTCTTTGCTTCCATCCCTAACCTTTCAGCTGCATCTATAACCTCCTTTTTTTGTTTCCCCTAGTAATGCCAGATCATTCTGCATATCCTATCACTTTGTGTTGCCCATTAAGTTGCATTCCAAGGTTAAGTGTCAGGACTTGTCTCATCACATATTCTAGTGCCAAGTTGAACAACACAGGTGATCTCCTTGTTTTAGTTCGGTCATTACTTTAAATTCCTCAGTTACTATGCCTCCAATACGCACCACAGCGTTGTTCTCTAGTGTGGCGACCATTATCATTTTTAGCAACTTGGTAGGAATGCCAAAAGATTTAAAGATCATGAACAAGGTAGTGTGATCGATACTATCGTAAGCCTTTGCAAAATCTACGAAGAGCACATGGATGTCCTGTGTGTACTCCCACTTCTTTTCCATTAATTGTTTCAACAAGAAAATTTTATCCACTGTACTGCGTTTGCGCTTAAAGCCACACTGGTAATCACCAATTATGGTTTCAGCAAAAAGCTCTAATCGTTTTAGCAACACATCGGACAGGATTTTGTACGCAGTTGGAAGCAGGACAATTCCGCTGTAGTTTTTACACTTCTTTCTCGAACCCTTTTTATATATAGGGACTATGACTCCTCAGAATTAGGTCGTAAAATTTCGAATAGATTACACCACCTCCGTATTTCCAAAGTTCTGCTGATGACTTATTATTTTTAAGACTTAACATGGCATCCCTAACTTCTTCGTAAGTTGGTGGGGGCACCTCCTTGTCCTCGTTATTGATTAACTGTTTCCCGAAGCTCCGCCTGCGTCAAATAGTAGCCTGTTTAACTCCGGGTCTTTAACTATACTCATACCTAATTTCATCAAAATTTGTTAAGTGGTTTGGCTGTAAAAGCGTAACAAATAGACTTACGCAACTTATAATGTTAGTATGGACCTATATCCAATAAACTTTTAGACCAAATGTTTATCAAAGAATACAAATAACATGTTTCCCACTTAATTATTTCCATTTAATTCAATACTTTTCAATTAATTGATTTGAGAAGTGTAATAAAAAATATTTTTACAGAAAAACATCACAAGTCCGGAGAAAAGGATCCAAGGAAATTGTTGGATAATCTAAAACAGCAGCAGGAAAAGATACGCCAACTCGAAGAAACCGAAAGTGGCAAAGCTAAGGAGGTTAAAGAAAAAGTTGCTTGGAAGACTGTGTTGCAGAAAGCTGAGGGACAAAAAGTCAAAGATGATCCCACTTTGTTGAAAAAATCTATCAAGCGCATGGTAAAATCTTAGATATTTGTTAAATTTATTGCTTCATATATTTTGGCATACTTAGTGCCAAGAGCATTCTCTCTACCAGTCAATCATAAGGAGAAATAGAAATTTTGTGTGTTGAAATATTTTTTTATACCAAACAAAAAATAAAATCTTCCGTATTAATAAAATAAGAAAGGTTCAATGTTATTATTATTATATTACTGATATTGTTATGTTCAACCCCAATTTGATAACTCTGGTTACATATCTAGGTGTCACAAGTGAAATAAACCTATAATATACATACATTCGAAAGTAAATTTAAGAAAATTACAAGCGATCTTAATTACATAACCTAACCTACTTATTACTATAATCTGTACATTCCACCCGGACACTCCACACAACAGCGGCGGCCCGATACCTATTACTACATCTACGATTCGGTCGCGTACGCGTAACAAAAAAATACTTATATGTATTACAGATATTTTAAACATTAAAATTTTACACATATTTTGTGTAACACTAAATCAATCAAATAAATTCGAAAATATGTTATTTACTTACGTTTATTGTGATTTCTTAACAGCACAGCATTGAAACACTTTACAAAATATTCTTAGCTGAAACGAAACGTAAATTAGAAAAACATTAGAGCTCGCTCCACGTCACGTATCTTTCACAGTTGAACGAAAAATGACGTAAGCCAAGCCTACTTCCGACGTCATTGCGCCAATGACTGAAAACGGTGCACCAGTCGATACGCCGTCTTCTCTTTGTATTTGCTCCATGGTTCAGGCTTTGAATCCTCTCACTATTATTATTGTAAACCATCAATATCCTGTTATCCTTAACTTATATCATCTGTATTAATTATTTGCAGGAACAACAAAAGAAGCAAAGCAAAAACCAGTGGGAAAACAGGATAAAATCTGTGGAACAGAAGAAAGATGAAAGACAGAAAAAACGGAAGGAGAATATTGGCAAAAAAAAGAAAGAAAAGAAGTCGAAAATTGTCAAAGCAGCTGTGAAAAGAGGGCGGGTTGTTATTTGAAATTATTTTTAAGAATAAAACTTACAATAGATATTTAAGTGTTTGCTTTTATCATATCAATACGCATTTTTTGCTTTTACATTGCAAACGCTGGATAAACCATACGAGATAGATCAAAATAATGTACTATAGTATTGTACATCCATGGACTTAGTATTTTAAACCGGACTGAGCTCTTTGACTTAAAACCCGATCAGGGAAAGGTAGAAATAGTAGAGGAAGCTATCTCTTTTTAATAAGGTAACCATGATAATATTTTTAATTGGGACAAAATATTTTAAACTTCGTAAATACTGCTCATAAATAGCTAATTAAGTTACGGAGCGTGAACGGGAGCTTTTTAAAAACAACTTATAAAGTTTTCAGAAAGACTTTTATTGTAAGAGCTTATGGCTTTACAAGTAGAAACTTAGAGAGCTAATTACAGACTACTTTAATATTAGCTTAATGCTATGAACAATGGGTCGGCCGTTGCCGCGTCAACATATCACGGTGGTCCGATAATGCGTGGGTGCAATACACAGAATGTGCACTATGCGTTTATTAGAACTACGTCTCTATGGGTGGCGCCGTGCATAACTCCTCCCTCCGTAAGTTCGAGACTATCCGTAGGATTGTCTCGAGTTTTCCTCAAATTACAAATTTTTGAAAAAAGCTTATATTTATAACATACAATAAGGATAACTAAAGCTATGATTATAACTAAGTTTCCTATGCTAAATCCGGTTAGAACACTTGGGGAATTTTCACTTTCACTTTCGGCACTTAAATCACTTTTTCGCACTAAATAGTTCAGAAGTTGGATGTCAGCAAGGTTGATCTCATCGAGAGGAATGGTCTTCAGCGGCTCTGAGGTATTGTTGACCATGGGCAGTTGAAGTAGAGGTAATTTTGTCTCGAATATCTTCTTTCCTTCAGTAGCATGTTTCTTTAGAGTAATTTCTTTAATTTTTACGTGACAATCATTGTTTAAAGTCAAAAGGTAAGTACCAAGTATAACTTCCTGGGCTGTTTCTTCTTCACAATATTCGGTAAGTACATTTTCGTATTTTGTGTAAATGATCCAGCGGTTAAGCGGTATTGGTTCAATTTTCACATCTTTTATAACAACTGGTATAGGGTGACAACTCGACGTATTTGTCGAAAACTTCATAAGTTCAGTGACGCAATCATCTTTCCTTTGAGTTGCGAGGTCATTTTCATAACATAAAAATTTTTCTTCATCAATTTCAGAGCATGGTTGGGATAGCAGCCTTGTTTTCAACCCCTTCACAAGTACGTAAGGATATTTGGGAAGGATTATGGAAGTTTGACTAACGTAAATACTTGAAATTGGTATTGGGATTAATTTAAAGTAGTTATAAACTTCGCTTGAAATTAAAGGAATGTGTAAAACAAACTTTATCTGATTTTGTCTGATATAAGCTTTTATTTTGGTACATAATTCAATTTTTACAATATTTTCCGAAATGGCTGGAAATACTAGCTTATCAGTAAGTTCTATTTCCTTAAGTATAGATAGAAATTCTTCTGGGTCTATAATAGATTGGTGTAATATCCTAATTTTACTAAAAGCAAGCGCGGTTTCAACTTCATTGAGCCGAATATATAAAATTTGGAAATTATTTAAAAATGACATGTAAATATGTATAATTTTATCTATGTTCTCTATACGTGGTCTTATTAAGGTAAACTTCTATTTCCTTTATATTTTTTTCTATTTTCATAAAGTTGCTTTTAGTAGAATTTGCTACATTTGAAAAGATATGTATCATTTCTGTAACTATTGTCATTTTCTCATTTATAGCGTCTTGTTTTGTTTTTATTTTATTAATTATTTCTTCAAACTTTAATGCGTCATCATTATCCAGGTTGCCTGTTATAAACTTTATTAAAGAACCAAGGGGATTAAGTAAGCCACGCTTAAATCTTGCCGTAGGAAATAATTGCTTATATTTATCTATAGTACTAGACATCATATACTTAGTTTGTAACTCTATATTAATTAAGTCTGTTGCCAACATTTTCCTATTGATACAATTATAAACTTCATTTTTAAATGCTATACAACTATTTATATTTAATTTAATTTCATCGTATATTTTACTTAAATCTAAAACTTTAAATATGGTCCACTTGTCGAAGCTGATGAAGGCTTGACCTTCTCTGACTAGTAGAAGCCCCGGATTCCTGTCAATCCGGTGCAGTAGAAGGGCCTGGCTTTGGATCATTTGCATCCCCAGAAGCAATAACCTGTGGAGGGCGTTTAACGTCTTTAATGGGAACTCTAGTCTCTCGGTTATTAGTAATAACTGGTAAAGTATTCCTTTGAATTGGGCCTGTAACTTGTGCTTTTTGGTACCTTGCTTTATCTTTACTACGTCTAGTGTTCACGCCTTTTGTAAAAATATCGTCTCCTATATCTATATCGAACTGGGTTTCACCTCCGCGTTTATTAACAATATTTTCTTTATTTCGAGTAATTTTGTCCGTTAAATATTTATATAAGTATTTCGTTTTCCTTACATGTTCTTTAACTAACTGTTGAGTAAACTGTTTTTCGAAGTCTAATGAAAAAGCACTATTAGATTCGGTATGTCCAAATACAACCTCAAAGGGTGTTAATCCTGTAGCTGAGTGTATAGTGTGGTTATAGGACATAATCGCATACGTCATAACTGAGGCAGCATCAGTGGCCCTCCGCTCATATTTCGCAATACGATATATCTCTGTAATAGTAGAGTGGAACCTCTCTATTAAACCTGTAGAATTGGGATTGTGCGGAGTGCTAATGTGTAGGTTAACTTTATAAAATGACAGCATTTCCTTCATTAACAAGTTATTGAATTCCATACCCGGGTCTGAACTTATTCTATTGGGGACGCCGTATAATGAAAAGTACTTGATCAAGGCTCTAACGACTTCGGGTGTTGATTTATTTATGATTTCCATGGCCTGTCCCAGTTTGCTAAAAGCATCAATTATTGTAAGGTTAATTTTTCCTTCTATTGTGAAAGTATCTATGAATATTTCCTGAAAGGGTTTTGTCTGAGTCTGCGTAAGTTGCAGTTCTGGTTTTAAGGGTTTGCGGTCATATTTCATCATCCTACATGTTTCGCACGAGTTTAATATACTAGCCACCGTTTTTTCCATAGAATGCCAATAGAAAGTACGTTTTAAATGTGCTAGAGTTTCTTTGATTCCCCTATGGCTATTTTTACCTGTGTGGTATTTAATAACAATATCTCGCTGTTCGTCTTCATTATCTACATATATAGTTCGCTTGGTACACTCATAAAATTTTACTGTTCCCTTTTTAAAAAGTGTTGTAGTAATTTGAGAAAACAGTTTGCGATGTGATTCACTCTCAAAGTAAAAAAAATATTTTATTTTAGGCTTAGTATATTCCAAAAGGAAAGTTTTAACAAGATCAGCATTATTTTCAGGTAAGTAAACTTCTAGTATGTTTTGTTTTTTTCTAGACAAATTTTTAACTGATATTTGATTTCTGTTCCAGGTGTATACGAGTATTTGATTTGGCTTCGTGTCTACGGCTTCATGCAAGATAAGTATACCTTCTGTATCTAAGTCACGAGCAGAATGTATTGTTTCTATATTATCGCAACTTTGTGTTTCAGATGCGTATGCTGTAGAACTATCTATAGAAGGAATCGAGTAAGGCGAAGTTTTATGGGAATCAGAAGAAGAGATGGTTATGGGAGATGCTGAACGCTCGCTGTTTCTAGGTTCTATAAGTATTTCATAAGCTGGGGTATAATTTATAGGTATACATGCGTTCGGTGTTTGTAAAGCTTGGTTAGCCATATCTATATTAGCTGATAGTTTTTTAAGAAGATCAGAACCTATAAGTCCGTCGTATCTTCCATCAACGTCAAATATATAAATTTTTTGATAAAGTGTGCTTTTAAAGGTTTTAAATAGCGGTATATATATCACCTCACTATGGGTACTTTGTGCATGAGTACTTACTACAGTAAATGGCTCATACTCTTTGAATTCACTGAAAAATTCCTGAGCCTTGGCGGGACTAATGAATGACCTACTACTTCCCGTGTCAATAAGAAATTTGGAGTTAATTTCGGGGATTTCAATGTGAGGTAATTTTAATATGCTGTCACAATAATATAAATTTATTATTTGATTTTGCTGGTACTGGCTACATTGTAAAAAATTTTCAGAGTTGGGGTCAACCTCCTCATTCAGTACATTTTCCGAAGTTTCCGTATAATTAACAGGGAGTCCCTCTGTCTCATCGTACTCTATTTGTGACTCATTAGTGTAGTAGTTATACTCATTACTATGTGGGTAATATTCTAAACCATTAGATGGCTCCTCACTATAAAATAATTCATTATTTAGCATATTTTGTCGCACAGGTAAGGTACGCATAGAAACATCACTGTCAATCTTATGTTTAGGTAAATTTTGCTGATTTTGCATGCCAAATTTAACTTGATTGTTATTAGAAGGCTGTTGATGTGGGATGCCAAATTTAAAACCGTTATTATTGTATAAACCAGGCTTAAATTGGTTAGTATTCTGGTGATTTTGAGGAATTCCAAATTTAAATCCGCTATGCTGGAAGGGCGCGCGATATTGTTGTACAGGACCCTGATTAAAGTTGCGTTGGGGTGTATTATGTGCAGCGTATGGACCCTGGAATGGCAACCCTCTATTTAGGGGTGCAAAATTTGGTCTTAAATGCGTTTGGCCATGATTAGGAATGCCAAATTTAAAATTTTGCTGATTAGGCGCTTGATTTAACGCCTGGCCAGAATTGTTAATAAAAGGTTTTGTATTACTTTGAAAGCTAGGGCGCTGGGCAACGTTTGACCTAGTTTTATTATTTTTCGCATTATATTGCTCTAAGAAATTAACCTCTTCCGTAACCACACTTAACGCATTTTCCAACGTATTACACTGTCTCAAACGGACTATGCGCAACATTTCCTCCGGCAAATTGTACATAAAAACTTGTAAAGCGGTATTGTTATAAATTATCATTTTAGCTGCCTTAATCCCTTCCTCACTTAAACTATTAACTTTCGCAATTAATGAACTCTTAACATTTTGAATACGGTGACAAAACTGGATGTATGACTCATTGTGTTTGATTTTCAAATTTTCTAGTTCTATTGCAATGCAGTCTTCTGAACGCGGGTCACCAAAATGCTGGAAAAGAATGACCTTGAGTTGTTCCCAAGACGTAACATTTTGGTGTTCGCTCAATAGAGTCGCAGCTCTACCTGTAAGTCTGCTTGTCACTGAGTGATATATATATAAATCTTGGGCGACATTGCCCTCTCTTCTGAATGCTCATAACACATAATCACATTTGTTTAAAAATAAATTTAGTAACTTTTCATCCCCATCGTATTTAGGGATTATACATAGGATTTCCTTAGGAATGTCTGTAACTTGTTCCATATTAATAAAATACAATCAACAAAATTATTCGAATTACTAAATATAGCTAAATATGTATATAATCAATCTATTTTGGGATAAATTATCACTTAATCTAAATAATTAATCGATTTCTTGATTAATTATACCCTACAAAATCAGATAAGTTCGACTATTTTGGGTCGGGAAAAGTGGAAATAACACAGACATATATGAAAAACAGGGGTGAAGAGGTCTACTCACACACTGCTCAATGCCATGTCTTCCTTGAGTCTGCAACTGCTGTATTTTTCACACACCGCACTCAAAGTTATTTATTTGTTTAGGTTCGAGTCCGAAAACTGCGAAAACCGACTATAGTTGAAGCACTTCACCGATTTTGGGGCGAAAATCACTTGCTACGACCGGCGGCAGATTTTTCGAATCCTACCCAGGCTGCGCCAATTAAGTTACGGAGCGTGAACGGGAGCTTTTTAAAATCAACTTATAAAGTTTTCAGAAAGACTTTTATTGTAAGTGCTTATGGCTTTACAAGTAGAAACTTAGAGAGCTAATTACAGACTACTTTAATATTAGCTTAATGCTATGAACAATGGGTCGGCCGTTGCCGCGTCAACATATCACGGTGGTCCGATAATGCGTGGGTGCAATACACAGAATGTGCACTATGCGTTTATTAGAACTACGTCTCTATGGGTGGCGCCGTGCATAACTAGCTAGCTTGATTGCTTAGCGGTATGTGATTGTTTGTGACGATTACGCGAATTAAGCAACAGCAGGTGCGACCTAACTTAGAGTGGACAACACTTGGCGTATTACGTTCAGCGTTTAGTACTGCTTGTCTAGTGAAGCCAAGGACACTAGTAAAGTTTCCTTGTCTTCCCCAAGGGAGCCAATACGGGGACATGTCTACAAAACGTTATTTTCGACTAGACTCCAATTTCCGTAAAGTCTGCACAGAACTATAACTTGTGAGGTTAGCTAGCACCTCTGCACTCTGAACATTTCAATGTGTCTGTAAAAAAATCTACATAAAGCATGTACCACCTTTCCCCTTTTTTTTCAGAGGAGCGTGGTCACCCTATTTTGCACAAGTACCAACGTGATAAAGCTTGTATTTGCTAGAAAGAGACAGGTTCCACCACTATTTCTATCTCGCTTGGCTCGGTCTTATCTCTATGCAAATTTGCAGAAGTACTCAGTCCTGTTTAAAATACTAAGTCCATGTAAACGACATTTTAACCACCTATCAAACATTTTAACCATTTCGGTAGTTTGACTTTGACACTCACATTTACTTTTTTTAATTTTTGATATGCCTACCGTAGTGGCAGGGGCATATGCCCATAGAGCAATAAATATAGATTTTATGTTTCGATCTTCCTTGGAAATAAATACTTTCGGTAGCGGGATTCACAACCACATCATGAGATGAATACATATGGTATTCATCGGACTACTTGACTCGGCCTTAGGAAGATCTATGTAGCCGGTTTTGAAAGAAATGCTAAATGAAGAGGTTAGCTTCAACCTCCTACCTACTACATAATTTGTATAACCCGGACGAAGTCGGGACGGGCTGCTAGTACTATAAATAAAAGAGTGGAATCGACGTGTCTGTACATTTATTATTTTGGCAAGAAAATCAGAGGGAATGACTAAAGATGAATAATAGATTACAAAAAAATATTTTATATCAATCTTGTCTGTCTGTCTGAACACGCTAATCTCAGGAACTACTAGACATTTAATTTAGTTTTCACAAACTGATTGGCCTTAGCTCAGGGCAACATCCAATCTTTGTTTCATCAAAATAGGACATCAGGAAAGAAAGTTATCATCATTTAAAGATTTTTTCAATTTCCCCTGATTAAATTTTCACGGCAATGTAATTATCGGAGTAAGGGGTAAGTCGCCAAAATCACGTAATTTCAGCATTTCTCTGAGTTGTTTGCTAGATCATGAAGAAGTTGTCTCGGTCAATCGACCCGGTAAGCCCTGGTGTTATTGTTTCAAAATCCCTTCCCTTCAAGGTGCATTTGACGTCAGTTTCTCTTGGTTCATTCAATCCATGTCATTTAAGCTGTTCACTCTGGTGTCAAAGGGTCAATTGACCCTGTATGGCTTGGTATCACTGTTTAAGCTTTGCCTCACTGTCAATATTCTATAATGTACATATAATAAAACTGTACTGTTAGGTTAGGTTAATTCTGTAAAATGATTATAAAATGAAAAAAATATGGCTCTTTCACATCGGAACACTGCGCCATTTGAAACGCCATCTCCTCTTTGTAATTGATCCGTGCGATCTTTATAATGTAACAGAAGCCAATAATAGATTTTTGAAATTTCTGTCTGTCTGTTGTGCATCTTTCACACAAGAACTCCTTACGAAAACTTTTTTATTAAATAGTTAATAGGTCGGCAACATACGTTGCCTTACGGTTGCTTACTTCTCTTTTTTCAATTCTCAAGGAGCCTCAGTCCCCGGAGTATCTAAAGTGTAAGTTCAAGTATCTTTCTGACGGTCACGATAGGCAACTTAGATCTTCCAAAAAACTTACCCTTTCTACTCCCCTATTTCGGTCCAGTTTTATGTCAAATTCATTTACCTTACAATGGCTCTGGAATGCTCTACCCGATGACATCAAAGAGACCATTACTAAATTCGCTTTCAAAATAAAAGTCAAAATTCAACTCACTAGCATAATATCACTCTAAATAGTCATCTTTTTCCGTTTTTATCTCTTCTTTTAAGTATGTTTATGTACGTATACCTATGTATAGTTATGAATACTTGTAAATCTATGTATGTTTATTTAGCAGTTATGTGTTTTTTTTTCTTTCTCTCATTGTATTTTTAAAATAATTCGCGCCGCACATAACTTTTCTGTTTTTCCTAATGGTTGACTGGGAGAGAATGCTTTTAGCATTAAGTCCGCCAATTGTAAACTTGTGGTACAATAAAGATTTATAAATAAATACGTACGTAAGAACTACCCACCAATTTAAATTGACTCCTAAAATGTATGGTGCGCATACTATATGTATATATGCGAGGTCAAACAACACTAGCCAATTCAATTTTTGGAAACAAAGAAACGGTATTTTTTCCTTTTAGACAGAATTTATTTTTGCTATTGCTATGTAATTGGAGTTGTGAGTTATTATTAAATGTATGGCATTACGTAGTTACTTAAATGTTTTTCATTCATTCACATCGCGTGGGATAATTGGTCAATCGACCATGCACATCCAGGTGATAAAGTTTTTTCGGTAGTACTTTACGGCCTCTGACATGGTTCCTTTAACGACTGCCAGATGGCAGCCGGGCGGGACCAATGACTTATCGTGCTGTGTTCAGAATTTGGTCATAAAATACGGAAGGGCAATCGCGCTAAATGTTAAGACATTAACTTAACCAAAACCTCGCCTCAGACGTGGGTTCTATATTATGACTATTCAGTCATTCTTATAGAGTGGGGTTACATGGGCAATCTACCCTCCACACCCTGGTGTTAAAGTTTTATCGGAGACGCTTTTCGTCCTCTGACGTGGGTTCTTTATTACGACTAACAACTTTGTAACACTGAGCTGCCACCTATTGAGACGTCTGTCACGCACTTCTAACTTGTACTTTGCTTGTAATACCTTTTCTGTAAGTGATGGATCTATCAATAAAGTTTATTCTATTCCATAGATTAATAATTAGCAGCGGAGACCAATTATTAATCTATGTTCTATTCTTTTCAGTCATTCTTAACGAGTTGGTTTGAAGTCGAAGCATTTTCTTTAAAAAGATTCAACTCCTATCGAACGTCTAGCCGGATGGAAATAGCTTTTGGATTTATAGTCTAAATAAGACATCGTGTAACAGAAAAGAAACTTCGTTTATTGGTGAATGTTATGGTATTCTATGTTCGTATCATAATACTTCAGCTGGTAGCTAATATCTACGACCGGGTAATGCAGGGCTAGCGGCGAACGCGCACACGAATAATCGCGTGCTGCAATCAAATTAAAGAGTTTTTTGATGATAAATAACTCGCAGTTCACACAACCATATGTAGAAATAAGTAGGGCGGGTGGATTTTCCTGTAACAATATTGGGTAACAGAGGTAGTTACTCATTATACAACTGCTTGCTACCACCATACAACTAGCGTAGTACATGATAACTATAAAACGATTTAATTTGGCTCTCAAAATATGATTTATCATAATTTCGGTGGAAAAAATAAACTTCAAAGTACAGCAGAATTACTGTTTTACAGTCTACAGCACTAACAGATAAACTATATTCTATATATAACTAAATTCATATGAACACATTTTTTCTTAAAACTAGGTGCAATAAAAATTTACACACCATGCTAATCTACGGAGACAATATTAGGTAGCTATTGGTTTTCTACTGTGACGCTATGGCCAACAGATTATTGGAGAATTCGGTGGAGCAGTAATTATACTGCTTTTATTTTGTACTAATAAACCGGTCGTACAGATTCAAAAATAAAAAAATATTGTTTAATTCACACTAGCAAAAGAGTGAAGGGCGAGTGTTTAACTGATATACTTGCTGCTGAAAGCGAGCTTAAGTACCGTTTAGGTAAGAAAAGAAAGACATACACTGCACGTTTCCTCGAATAACATAGTAGTAAGTAGTCGTATAGTATAGATAGATACTGATTCCAGCATAGATTTAGTATATTAATCTTTTTAATCGATCAATCAAAATCAATTTAAAGTTACTAAAAAAAATATATGTTTGACTTGAAAGGTTGATGATGAACGAGTCATTTTTTGTGAGAAGTTTAACACGCACGGCCCTTAACTCTGTGGGAGTGCAAATAAATATGTTATAGTCTTGTATGTAAAATAAAATTAGAAATATTATAAAGATATAAACATATCAGACTTTAGTAAAAGTACTTCAAATTTGTTAATAAAATCTTAAAAGGTTAAAAAACCAATTGATATCCGGCATAAACATCAAGTACCTTCCCTTCTTAAAATGATACGTTGTATGACAGTTAGGTTATTGTCATGTCATGTATGCTCAAGCCGGCTTGCCTGTCTGTACCTAGTGTGTTTGATAAGGCATTTATACAAGACCAATGATCAAGTTACTAAATGTTGCTGTAATTGTTAGTCATCTAAAAGGTCATCCAAATTCGGCAAACTATGAACTGATTACATATTACAATCAGTCTTCATATAAATGCCCTAAACTACATAGATAGATACTATCCTTTAATTTACCATTAGTAATTTATTCATGATAAAAAATATATTTTTTAAAATTACGATTTTATCTTAGAAATATGTGTTATTATTATCAATAAGATCGCCCAACAATGCAGTACAACACAAATGGACACGTGGAACTATTGAACTGCATAGAAACTATCTGTATTCTACATTTGAATATTCAATGTGTTATAAAACATGTGTTTTTATTCAACCTTAGGCTTGCAATTCGTTCCATGCAGTGACAATATAACCAGTCAGGTGTACAACACATTTAGAGTAAAGAACATATAAACTTAACTTTATAGAACTAAAACTATCTCTGCTATAAAAAAATAAGTCATAGAATCATAGTTGAAAATGAAAACAAATGTAAATAGCAACAACTAATCATAAAAAGCCTCAAAATAAAAGTACTTTCATTTGAAATATAACACAAATAAATAAAACATAGTTTCGGATTTTTAGATAAGTTAAAATTCTATGAAAGAATAAAAGTATACTCATAAAAAAAAAACTGAGCATAAACATTTAAACATGAGTCATGAGTCATATAAAGGCCTACAATTTTTAAATATAGCCTCGATTCTGCCTTACATTTAGGATGCATACCACATGTTACATTTTTCTAAATGTTATTATATTAAATAGTTCTATAAATTGCAGCAATAATTTATCAGTGTATAACACTTGAATAAATATTACGGTTAAAGAGAATATAACAATGAATTCCTTTAACCATTTCCCTTAACATGTTCAAGGCTTAGCCAATAGTTCATTGCACTTCAGTAACATTACTTACTCTATAGATCTAAAATTAAAGAACAAATAAATTTCTCTCACGCACTTGCGTAACTGGTATGTTTCAAATACTACCTGGAGACTACTTAAGTCTCCAGGTAGTGTTAGAAACAAACCTTAACACCATGTTTGAAACTATAACATCATCTTTGGAGTAAAGAGCACTACAGAGCACTGGGAACAAAGCATGCTCCTTGTATAGCCTCCTTAACCGCTTCCTACTAAATTCAGTATTCTGAATAATAAATCTAAAAACATTATAAACTAAGAATTACAAAAATAACATAGCTCTTAGAAATTTCCCGAAAATAGAAAAATAAAAAATGATGTAATACTGCACATAAATATTTCTCTAAATCAGTCAAGTTATTTTTATATTGAAATAAAAATATATGTATGAATCATATCTGTAACATGTCACAAATTTACACCTTGCTCGCCTGTTTCGGTTTCTAATTAGTAAAGCTGTTCTTGTGGAACAAGTTATGTATGAAGATATAAAATAAAAAGCAATTATCAATTTAAGTGTATATCCATAGTCTGCAGCATTGGGCTGCATTCTATCCCATGGCTAGTTAACCCTTATGATGGAATGTCATGTCATACCACAAAACATCAATTTTACAAAAATATTGACATCAAAAAAGTTAACTAGAAAAAATATGGATACACTTAAATAGTAATGCTGCTTATGCTAATGTATAAACCTACAAACTAAAATCTAAATTTAAATGGTAATTATAAAGCAAGTCGTGAGGCGGGATATTTGCATCAGTCTTGTGAAATTCTCAATTCTGAAAATTATAACTGTCATTGTTTATCTATTTGGTAATCTTGTTAAAAAGAAATATGTTTACTAAAACTGTACATCAGAATGATTCCTTTTTACAATGTGCCATCAGTTCATATTTGACTTCAGAGATGAAAGTGTAGCATCAAGTACTCTGCTGGCAGCATATCCTGGTATGTTTAGGTAAGCTGGCTTATCATGCTCACACAGGCCAGGCTGTGTGCAGCATCTGTTCAAAGAACCAGCAGCATTGGATGAGCTAGCTAAGCTTCCACTGGCATCAGATGTTGCTCCTTGACATAACATTTTATGATTAGTAAACTGTTCCAAAGAACGAAGTTGTTCACCACAATTTTCACATTTCAGTTCCCTAGCATGAACCTTCTTGTGACTATTAAGTGACCTTGAATTGTCAAAGACTTTGGTGCACATGTCACAATACTTTAATGTTTTTTCTCCAGTACAAACTACTCTATGATTGTTGAGTCTGTCAATAGACATATAGCGCTTGTTATTACAAAGGTCACACTTAAATTGTTTTTGTGGGACCCTGCCTGTGTGCACCTGCATATGTTTACGTAGGTTACTCTTATCTTTGATGTATTTAGAACACACTGAGCATTTATTTACATCTTTACGAGAATGTTGAGCATCTAAGTGTCTTCGTAACTGTGATTTTTTATGAAAAGGTTCCAAACATATTTGGCATCTGAATGGTTTTTGTGCTGGATGAACACCAGTCAAGTGTGTATTGAATTCCAAAATTGTAGGGTAGCTTTTTCGACAATGTGGACAATGGAAAAGCTTTCTACATACAGCAGCACTGGAGTCACAAAATGGATCAGAGCAGTCATCACAAAATGAGTCTAATCCTACTGGTGGAGTAGGTGTACCTGTCGCAAAGTGGTCAACATCAGTTTGTAAAGGATCTCTGTCTGGGGTTCCAGCACCAGCTGGTTCTTCCTTAACTTTTGCCTCCATTTCTCCACTTTCAGAAAAGTCTTCCTGCGATGGAATATTTCTCGACGTACTAGCGAGCATCCACCACGGGTTGTAGTGCCAAGCACCTAAATTAGTTTGCGACTGTGCTTTTAAGTCACTAGGTTTGGTTTGAGTTTCAGCATTTGTAAATCCTGGAAAACTAGGTAGCTCTTGATGTTTATTTCTGGCAGATTCAAAAATACTATGTTGGGATATTAGATTTTCGTAATCACTTGACTCCAACTTCCTTTCGTTTCGCTCACTTTGTTCTCTTTTAGACATTTTTTCTTGATATGATCTACAAGAAAAAGAATAGCGATTGAACTAAACATGAGATAGACTTATTACAATTAAATTGACAGCGAAAATAACATTCATTGATGAGATTATGAACATAAAAAGTAAACAAACAACGCAATAGCGCGCCCAAGTTCATCATGCAGTGTTAATGATTCAAAATGTACATCTAAAGTATACTTTGTTATAATAATCGTTGATCAAGTAAAATTATGTTTACACACATTATTAATGACCATTTATTAAAATTTAGTGTATTCTTCATTGAAACATAAATAACAAGGATAAACAAACATTATGATCTTACGTTTGCAAGATGAATAAATCATCAAAACATCATTATCCAAACTGAACACCAGTGTCGAAACGTAAATAGGAAAAAAATATTATCGTATAGGACCTATTCACTTGGTAAGAAACAAATACAAAATTTTCACACAAAAAAATCTACCTATTCAACTCTCAAAGACTGTCAGCCATTTTGTTTGGTTGGAGTTTTATTTTTTTATTATGCCGGCTCTACACGCTTGTTGGGCCCAGCAAAAAGGGAATTACCATGGTCTCTTCTCTCTTATTTCACTTTTATCAGTTTGGTCCTAGAGCCTTATTTTTACCCGACTACGGCAAAACCACTGGTAGGGTTATGATTTTGACTGGTTTGTAGGTATGTTCATATGTGCCCAATTTTCTTCTAAACTACAAGTGAATGGAGTATCGTTGGAAATTGTCATGGATCTAAAGCCAAAGGGATAGCGCGCGGGCCTACAATACGCTGACGGCAGAAAATTTGACCTGAATGCATTTCTTTACACACCTACAATTTTAGCCCCTGTGAGCTTTTAAATTTACAGCGGGACAGTTTGAAATACACAAAGGGCTCCCAGTTGGGACGAACCTCGGCCATCGGCATTGCCTTTGATCAAGCGAGCAATGCAAACTCGTGAGCGGTAGGTTTCTAACTCGTGATGTGTTAGGGTATTTATCTGGGTTTCCATCACAGCGCTTGATAACAACCCCAAAAGTTGGAAAAAATTATAAACAGTTACGTAGCATTATAATCTTGAAGAAAATTTGACGTATATTTTTATTTAAAATGAAAAATAATTATACTTGTTTTTGATATAGATATATTATAAAGCCCAATCATATTAAGCAAACTGACATTTTTATATTACTGTATTTCTGACTAGGCAAAATTTTTGAAGTGATGGTAATACTTTGGGAAAACAGGGGTTCACCGCCGTCTATGATGAGACGGCGAATGGACGTGGGCCTGGGGGACGGGCGTGGTCCATTTATGGACCACTGTCCGATTTGGGGGGGTGGCCGAAAGGCCAACGGTCGGGGCCGAAAGGCCATGGCTGGAGGGCGTCGTGGTAGAATGCTAACGCGACCCCATGGCGCCCTCAACAGCCGGTGCGGAAACGCCGGAGGGGTTTTAGTGGGTAGTCCAGGCACTCTGCCTGGGAGTCCCACACTCACCCCCGTATTCTTAAACATAACTTTATGAACGTCCTTCACTCAAACTCATTCGAGGGCGCCATATGGAAGTCGAAGTTAGTTGTCACAAGCTTCATTGGTTTGAGATGATTTCTCATTGGAGGTGAGTATCGAACTGTCAAATATAAGGTTGGTCGAGAGGTACCTTGAGGCGTCCTTGAAATGAAAAATAAAGTAGATAAAAAACGGGGTTTTGCCACTTTTGGCCTAGGTATTTACTTATTTTATTTTATTTTCCACTCTATTCTCTTGTAATTTTCAATTTTTGTGTTTAAAATTGTTATTATAACCTCATTGGGATTTGCTCAAGCAACCAACTAAGAATGTCGTTTTCAAGGAAAGTTCAAGGACTTCCTTAAGGCGCCCTCGAATGAGTTTGAGTGAAGGACGTTCATAAGGTTATGTTTATGAATACGGGGGTGACACCCGTATTCTTAAAACTTCACTCAAACTCGACTCAACCTTACTCCATCTCATTGTTATGATTAGTTGTCACAAGCTTCCTTGACTTGAGATGATTTCTCATTGGAGGTGAGTATTGAACTGTCAATTATAAGGTTGGTCGAAAGGTACCTTGAGGCGTCCTTGAAATGAATTAAAGTATATAAAAAACGGGTTTTTGCCACTTTTGGCCTAGGTATTTACGTAATTCATTTTATTTTTTACTCTATTCTTTTGTAATTTTCAATTTTTGTGTTTGTTGTGGTTATTACAACCTCATTGAAATTTGCTCAAGCAACCAACTAAGAATGTCGTTTTCAAGGGAAGTTCGAGGACTTCCTTAAGGCGCCATCGAATGAGTTTGAGTGAAGGATGTTCATAAGGTTATGTTTAAGGATACGGGGGTTAATATATTAAACAGGACTGAGCTTATGACCTAAAACCCGAGCAGAAAACGATAGCTATAGTGGAGGTTTCTATCTCTTTTTATAGGGTAATGATAATGTTTTTAATTGGCTAGTCAACTAAAAAATAAATTGTGTATTTTATATAATTTATTGATAGAATAGACTATTTGGGAGATACAATTTAAACGAAAAAAATTCTTAAAATTATATTTATTTTGTTATTTAATTTAAAAGATTTTATAGTGATGACGTCACGCAGCTATAATGGCCATCTCGAACTGCAAGAAAGCAAGAATTACTAAGGTATTAAAAAATATGTATGTCAGTGTCAAATGTCAAAGTCAAGATGGACCGCGAGCCGCGAGTTGCTTTCTTGTTTGTTTACAATCGCCAAATATCTAGTTAACTACCCCATTTCTCGTTATTGCATATTGGCCTGTTTATTGAACTTTACTGCCGCCCCTTCATCCGTCGGCATCTGATTTTTCAATAATTGGATACCGACTCTTCATTTTAATGTATAAATGAATGTAATGAAGATGTAGTTAGGTTTACTTAAATGAACAGAGATGACATTTGACATGGGTGATAAGTACGTGAAGCGCCTAATTAGGGCTACCAAACAAAAAAAATATTTATTCACTACCCTGTGCTACCAACCTAAAAAATTAAATGTGAATAGCCGGAAGTTACCCAGCTACGTCATGCGTTAACTTTGCTAAAAAATGAAAATCATTGGGTTTTCTGCGATTTTCTTTAAAAATACTTACTTATCTAAAGATCTGATTAATGTAATCTGTTCCTTATGCCTATTCCTCGAAATGGTTTACGAATTAGACATTTTCATGAAAAAGTTTACTAGCCAATTTCAAAGATTTTATAGTGATGACGTCACGTAGCGTGGCCATTTCCAACTGCAAGAAAGCAAAAATTATTAAGGTATTAAAATATGTATGTCAGTGTCAAATGTCAAAGTAAAGATAAGTAAACTATTCCTCGAAATAGTTTACGAATTGGACATTTTCATGAAATATTTTTTTTGTTGTTTATAGCCAATTGGGACAAACTTTTTTAAACTTCGTAAATACTGCACATAAGTAGCTAGCTAGGTAGCTTAGCGGGACGTGATTGTTGATGATGACGATTACCTGAGTTAAACAACAGCGGGTGCGACCTAACTTGGAGTGGACAACACATGGCGTATTACGTTTAGCCAATAGTCCTGCTTGTCTAGTGGAGCCAAGGCCACTTGTAAAGTTCTTCCCCGAGGGAGTCAATAGGGAGACATGTTTACGAAACGTTATATTTTCAAGTAGACTACAACTTCCTTAAAGTCTGCACAGAACTACTTAGGAGGAGGTTAGCACCTCCTCACTCGGAACATTTGATTGTGTCTGAAAAAAATCTGCATAAAGTATGTACCACCTTACCCCTTTTTTCCAGCTGAGCGTGGTCACTCTATACGTGGTCCTCCACTATTTCTATCTCGTTTGGCTCGGCCTTGCCTCCATGCAAATTTGCAAAAGTACTCAGTCCTGTATATTAACACCCGTATTCTTAAGCTTATCTATAAGGACAGGACGTTCTTCACTCAAACTTATTAGAGGGCGCCTCAAGGAAGTCCTCGAGCGAATACGTTAGTCTGTTCGCGAAATATATTCTAAACTACTAGTGATAATCAAGCAAATGGAATATCTTTGGATTGGAAAGCTAAGTGAGACCATGTGACGTCATGTTCAATTTGAAACAGCGCCCTCTAGAGAACAAAGAGTTATGTGTTACGGTTTGAGGTATAAATCTAAGGCCTTAATTGGCACATTTCAAACATATTTAGCAGTTTTTGCTGGTGGGTTTACTTGCTTTCATTCGATATTTGACTTTATAAGAAAAATATTCGACTTGTTAAGTAAAAACAAATTCAGCTGTCCTGTCTTGAAAAAATATTAACTGTCTGTAAGATTGTATTATTTATTATTCTATTAAATAAAGTAAAATTCAGTTATACAAATTGTAGAATTTTCCTCCACAAGCTCTGCTGTACTTGTAAACATAAAAATACAATACGACTTATCTTAGAGACGCGAGAATTACCCGCGTTCGTAGTGGACGTTTCATTAAAACCGTGTCGGATTGCTGAATCCATATCCATACTAATATTATAAATGCTAAAGTCTGTCTGTCTGTTACGCTTTTACGGCCAAACCGCTAAACGGATTTTGATGAAATTTGGTATGAATACAGTTGAAGACCCGGGGTCAAACATAGGCTACTTTTTGGCGCAGGCGGAGCTGCGGGAAATAGCTAGTTTTAAATATATAGGTAAGTTTGATACCAGTAGGTAGGTATTTATTCCTCCCTAGCATTTGAATGCAATACTATCGATATGATGTTAGACAGCATCGATGTCGTCAATCCCTAAACTTCAAGAATTAGGTTAAAAATTGTGAAAAATCAAGTATTTTTTTATCCAAAGAATTCTTATTATGCATCTTACACAATTATGTGATAAAACTACATGATATTGCTCATATATTAGTGCGGAAAAACTATCGAAACAATAATGAAATCATGGATTTATACAGTGATAAACTTTGGTGGTACGTATGTGTAAAATGTGAAATTATGTGGGTTTTATTTGTTACTTGAGTTACATTTAGGCACTGCACATGAAACCATAATTAAGCGCTTCTACTGAACACTTTTTAACACTGTTTTCCCAAAGTATTACCATCACTTCAAAAACTTTGCCTAGTCAGAAATACAGTAAAATAAAAATGTCAGTTTGCTTAATATAATTGGCAAGTAAACTTTTTCATGAAAATGTCTAATTCGTAAACCATTTCGAGGAATAGGCTTAGGAAACAGATTACATTAATCAGATCTTTAGATAAGCAAGTATTTTTTAAGAAAATCGCAGAAACCCCAATGGCTTTCTTTTTTTAGCAAAGTTAACGTATGACGTAGCCGGATAACTTCCGTCTATTCACATTTAATTTTTTAGGTTGGTAGCACAGGGTAGTGAAAAAATATTTTTTGTTTGGTAGCGCTAATTAGGCGCTTTACGTACTTGTCACCCATGTCAAATGTCATCTCTGTTCAAGTAAACATAACCCAAACATAACCTAACTACATCTTCATTACATTCATTTATACATTATAATGAAGAATCGGTGTCCAATTATTGAAAAATCAGACGTCAACGGATGAAGAGACGGCAGTAAAGTCCAATGAACAGGCCAATATGCAATAGATACGAGAAATGGGGTAGGTACCAAGATATTTGGCGATTGTAAACAAACAAGAAACCAACTCGCGGCCTTCGGTCCATCCTGACTTTGACATTTGACACTGACATACATATTTTTTAATACCTTAGTAATTTTTGCTTTCTTGTAGTTCGAGATGGCCATTATCGTTGCGTGACGTCATCTATAAAATCTTTAAAATTAAATAACAAAATAAATATAATTTTAAGAATTTTTTCGTTTAAATTGTATCTCCCAAATAGTCTATTCTATCAATAAAATATATAAAATACACAATTTATTTTTTAGTTGACTAGCCAATTGTGCTTTATATTTCTATAACAAAAACAAGTATAATTATTTTTAATTTTTTAATAAAAATCTACCTCAAAATAAAGATTATATTGGTACGTAACTGTTTATAATTTTTTGGGTTGTTATCAAGCGCTGTGACGGAAACCCAGATTCACACCCTAACACATCACGAGTTAGAAAGAGAGAGGTGGGTAAAGAAATGCCTTCAGGTCAAATTTTCTGCCATCAGCGTATTGTATGCCCGCGCGCTATTCCATATATATACACACACACACACTGTCACTGTCATTTGATATATAAACTGTCATATTCCATGGACAGATGGTATCAATTTGTGTAAATCGTGTAAAAAATATGTATGTACTGTAAATGTAAATAATAGTGTAAATTAATCTAAAAATATTTTATGGGAGACTTTTATCTATTTTAATAAAATATTTTTAGTACCAATACCTACCGTTCTGTCCGACCATGGAGTGGTTAGGTTCAACAATTTTAAAGACATTTTGGAGACCTACTGTAAATACAGTAAGGTTAGTTTTTTTACATAACCTACCTAATAGAATGCAGGACTAATGTGATATTACATGTACATGCAATTATTATTTTCGCAGAACACGTTATCATGCAGATAAAACTCGTCTAGTGCGACGGTATGGATATGAAGAAAAGATATGGTCTGGCGGACTATTGCCTAGAACTGGAGGTAAACCTTTACCTTTACCTGAATATAGGTGAGATTATTATTGACATTTAAATGCTATTTTTGAAACTACCAGCTAAATCACTAAAAACGTCATCTTTATTTTTTACAGACCTGCAAATGTATGGACTGAGAAAAAAGCCTTGTTTGGTCAAAATGACTACATAGATATATTGGGAACAGGTGAAATACATCCAGTTAAAACACTGTACAATATTCCATCCTGGATACGAGGAGTCAGTGGAAGGGAATATCATGTAAGTTTGTATAAAGAGTTTTTGATATTGCCGAGTTGTGTACTTATTATTTGTTGATCAGGATAACATTCATATGTAGTTTTTCTTCATATTGTCAAAAATATTTATGTAAATGTTCTATATAAATATATTAAGTACTTGAGTAAGTTTTAACAGAACTGCAGTTTAGTTATTAAATGAATAAAATATCATACTGAAATATTTCAGATTTTGTTGAGGAAGAAGAAAATGTGGGCTAAAACAGCTTCACCTGTTGTAAGACCAACCAAATGGAAAGAAATGGAAAAGAGACTAGCATTCTTGTACAGGAGACTTAATAGGAAAACAAAAACTGGACAATCTCCTAATTAATTGGTATTGTAGATATAACTAGTGAACTATTAGAAATTTAATAAAAGTAATGTTGATACTACTAGTTGGTTTAATAATTGATTTGCAGTAACTATACTAGCATTCTCTCCTGTCCTAAAACTCTCCCAGTTGCATTCTCAGCTGCTGGTTGCTTCAGAGCCCAGGGTTGAAACAAACTTGTCTACCTAGCTGTTTCTCTTGTTTCTCTGAGAATTCTCGCGAAAATTCTCAGTAAGAATTCTAGGCAAGAATTCTCGAATAGAAAAGTCGGTTGGTTCGTGCTGCACAACGAGAATGTGGACATCATTCTCGTACTGTGGTACAATGGGTGGACTTAATGCAAAAGTATTCTCTACCAGTCAACCTTATACTAATATTACCTTGAAAGAGGTGTTTACAAAAATAGCTATTACAAATTTGTCGGGAATTGGGTAAACTGTTCCCTTCCAGTATGAAATCTAGAATTTAAATAAATAGTTTCTTTTCATACTTTTATTTTTAGGGTTCTGTACGCAAAGGGTAAAATGTATTCTATTGTTAAGACTTTGTTGTCTGTCTGGCAGTGCTTAAGAGTCGAAGTTTTCACAGATGTTGTATTTCTGTTGCTGCTATAACAACAAATACTAAAAGCCAAAATAAAATGAATATTTGCATAAACAAAAATGATTTTTTTTGCACATTTTTACTCTATATTGATAACTGCAGTAGGTAGATGTTTGAAATGTTCACAGAATATACATATATTAATTTTAAAAATAGATAATGAAATTAAAATAAAACAAATATTTGAGGTAGGCTCCCATAAAACAAACTTGATTTTTTTGAGGTTTTTATAAACCCTATATATATATAATATAAAGAAACCTTTGTGTGCGAGTCCGACTCGCACTTGACCAATTTTTATTACTTATAAAGTGTAAGTCATCATCATCATCCTAGCGTGTATTCCTAGTTGCGTCGTCAGCTTACGCTTCGGAGCCTAGGGTGTCGGTCATGGTCCTAGATTTGGTGAAACTGATTGTTACAATCAATCAATCAACTTTATTGCGTATTATGGGTGTACAATGATGTTATATATAGCAATTACAAGATCTTAGACCACAAACAGCCGTACAGCATGCAACATGTTTGTCCTATTGGACAGCATTTTGGAACTTGTCAGTAAGGAACTCTTTTACACTAGTATGCTTTTTCAACCAACCATTTAAATATTTTTTCTTTGAAGCTATTTATATCCTCGATTTCAGTAATTTCCTGTGGTAATTTGTTGTAAATTTTCGGATTCATACAAAATACACTCAGTCGGAAAAAGGAGGTTCTGCATGAAGGATTAGACTGTGTAAGTAATTACCACACGGCTTACCAGATGGCGTTAAAAGCAAATAATCTCAAGTCCCATACAAGAACCCGAATTACAATGGAGGATAAATCGTGCTATCGAAGTTTCTACAGATTGGAGCATAAATACAATCTCCGACAGAACATCTTCGGAGCCGCGGTTTCCCAGGCATAACACCACGCCGGGCAGGAAGTAATTTCCTTTGCGGTGGTCGAGCATATCACACCATCGCTCCCGCCATACTTCAAAAGACAATTCTATTACGATGGCGAATTCCCACACACTTTTTATATAAATGTATGTTCTTTCTAACAAACATTACACATTCATATATGTAAAGACTTGGTAAAGTTACATTTTTTTGTGACTGAAAGTGTGGTCTACAACTGTCATCATGTCGCAATTTACAGACCGATCTCACACATCGTTTTTGAGCTTAAAAGGCTTGCTCCTTGTGTGTTGAATTTCTCCAAAACATTACACCGTATCTTAAAGCCGAGGTCACGTATGCATGATACGATGGTCAAACTGAAAGTTCTTAGAAAATCAAAAACTGAGCACACTAGCAAGTTATTCCTTTTATTTTATTTAAACTTTATTGTACAAATACCATTGTAAAGCACAATAGGTGGACTTAATGCTAAAAGCATTATCTAACAGTCAACCTTTGGGTCAAGCAGAGAGCTTTATGTGGGTGTAAAATAAAGTTAAATTAACAAAAAAGCATAAGAAAATAATATGCAATACATATTTAAAGCTTTTATTTCATCTTTTCAAAATAGTGTCCTTTCACTTCAATACATCTCTGCATCCGATGGAACCACTGAGAAAAGCACTTTGCCCACTCGTCTTTAGGGGTATCTTCGACGGCGTTTTAAAACGCAGCCACTGCTTCCTCGGCGTCCATAAAACGTTTTCCTCGAAGTTTTTCTTTTATTTTCGGGAATAAATAAAAGTATGTCAAACACAGCATTTGAGTCACTTCCGTTAAATCTTTCAACCATTTCACGACACCAATCAACACGACGGATTTTTTGGGCCTCGGTCAAATCGTGAGGTATCCACCGGGCACAAAGCTTCCTGACCGCTAAATGTTCATGCAGGATTTTGTGCACTTGGCTCATACCGATGCCTAAACTTGCCCTAATCTGCTGATAGGTCACTCTTTTGTCAGTCTCTATCATACGCCGCACAACACTGATGTTATCTTTAGTCTTCGCCGTAGAAGGCCGTCACGCAGATCATCGGTGAGATTAGTGCGACCACGTTTAAACTCATTAAACCAGTTGTAAACAGTGGCACGAAATGGGGCTTCATCGTGAAAGGCCAATCGAAGTCTATCATAACTTTCTTGTTGACTTAAATGACAACGAAAGTCATAAAAAATCATTGCACGAAAATTTTCTTGCGTTAAATTCATGCTGACGTGACACAGTCAATTTTCAATTTGTCGCCAAATCGTTAAACAAATGACAAATTAATAAAATACGTACTTAATAATATTGACAAAGAGTTCCATTTTCAAAATTTAAACTTATTTTTTTATTAAATTGTTTACAAGTGGTCAGTTCTAAAGACTTTCAGTGTCGCCCTCGTATGCATACGTGACCTCGGCTTAACTTATAACTGTTGGTGTACCAAATACTTTACTAAGCAAGCGCAATGCATATGAAAACTTACTAAGTTGAGCACATACATTCCTAATGTGGAGTTACAATGGAGCGACTGCCGTATGACCTCCTTTACCCTCTTTACAGGGAAACCAGACCAACAGCAACATGACCTGAGGTGTGTTAGTGGCCAACACTGTCAGAATTTTTCAGGCTGCCCCAAGGCATCTGACACAGTCTAACGACTGCTATCTATCGACAACAACCGGGACCAACGGCTTAACGTGCCTTCCGAAGCACGGAGGAGCTTAAGATTGAAAAAGCCACTAAATGGCGACCAATCCAATAGTGGTCACATCACATCGTCGCTTGACACGCGCATTCGCTACGGATACGCGGGTTGCGCTCGACTAATGAGCTCCTCATTTATAAAGTGTAAGTGATTTGATAAATGAACAAACAAAAAAATTTGAAAATTATAGGGTCAAATCACACAGATTGAAGTAGCACAGAAGAGAAATAGTACTAACACCTAAAATCATATTTATATTAAAGTCATGGGATACAAACTCAGCGATACTATATTATATAATAAATAAATATATTCATACTAATATTATAAATGCGAAAGTCTGTCTGTCTGTCTGTTACGCTTTCACGGCCAAACGGCTGAACGGATTTTGATTAGATTTGGTATGAATATAGTTGAAGACCCAGGGTCTAACATAGGCTACTTTTGACGCAGGCGGAGCTGCGGGAAACAGCTAGCAAACATCTAAGACCCAGGCCAATCAGAAAATGATAATTTTCCATCTTGACTTGACCTGGGATTGAACCTTTTTATAGGCATGTTAACGATTACGCCACAGGTAGTTTTAAATTAAAATCTGTATCGATCGATACAGAAAACTTTACTTCTTTTTGTCCTTATAGTACCCCCTTAATAAAAAAAAAAAAACAAGGAACATGTGTGCCAAGTTTCACAAGGATCCCTTCAGAAATAACGCTGCAGCAAATTTCCCATTGTTTCCCCCTCATGTTCGCCCCAATAAACAAGCTCATACGTGGGGCGCACTATAAGTTTCCGGAATGAATATGAAAAAATACTATTAAAGGTACAAAATTAATTTATTGTTTTTCAAAATAATCTCCCTTGGCGTCTATGCACTTTTTCATTCGATGAAACCAGTTTTGAAAACTTTTGTGCCACTCCTCTGTGGTGACCTCTGAAACGTGTTTTTCATTCTCCTCGACAGCCTCTTCTGGTGATGAAAATCGTTGACCGCGTAATTGGTTCTTAATTTTTGGGAACAGAAAAAAGTCACAAGGTGCCAGGTCGGGACTGTATGCAGGATGACTCATGAGTTCTACATTTTTCGCCTTCAAAAAGTCGTTTGTCTGTCTGGCCGTGTGAGAACTAGCATTGTCGTGGTGCAGGATGATACGGCGTTTACGGTTATTTTTACGGAGTTCGTCAATAACTTCCGGCAAACAAATGGTCGTGTACCAGTCACTATTCACTGTACGACGATTCTCTAAAGCAACAGTAGCCACGTGTCCAGTTTTATTAAAAAAAGAAGCAATCATCCGCTTAGATGCACTTTTCACGCGCGCCACTTTGGTTGGTTTCGGCTCATCTTGAAAGACCCATACGCTCGATTGCTGCTTTGTTTTGGGATCGTAGTAATAAATCCATGTTTCGTCACCTGTTACTATGTCCCACACCAAATTTGACGCACCTTCGTTGAATCCGGTAAGCATGGCACTGCACCAAGTGACGCGGTCCGTTTTTTGAGCCTCGGTCAAGTTGTGTGGGATCCACCGCGAGCACAGCTTTCTCACACCCAAATGTTTGTGTAGGATTAATTATATTTGACTTATGCCTATTTCTAAGGATGCGCGAATTTCATGGTAGGTCACATGCCTGTCTGTTTCAATCATACGGCGCACAGCATTGATGTTTTTGTTGGTCACAGCGGTGGACGGCCGACCATCGCGAGATTCGTCACTGAGATTGATACGACCACGCTTGAATTCTGCAAACCAGCTATAAAAAGTTGTCTGGCATGGTGCTTCATTGCCAAAAGCTGTTTCAAGCCGAGCGATGCTCTGTTGAGCTGTCAAATTACACTTAAAATCGTAGAAAATCATACTACGAAAATTTTCCCGAGTTAAATCCATGTTGATGCAGACACACAATTTTTTAAATGGCGCCACAAGGTAAAAACAAAAGATAGTCAGATGAAACAAACTGCATTCTACAGCCAAAGAGTTCTATTTTCAAATGTTGCAATAAATTTTTAAATATTGTTTATGTAAGTGGCCAGTTCCGGAAACTTACAGTGCGCCCTATGTAACAAAAAAAAAAAACAAACCGATCAAGGAATATGCGTGACAAGTTTTGTAAGATCCTTTCAGAAATAACACTATAGCAGACTTCGTCCTTTTTGCCCAATGAAAAAAGGTATTTTTTTTATTTTGTAAAAAAAACAAGTAACATGTGTGCCAAGTTTCGCAAGGTTCCTTTCAGAAATAAGCTATAGCAAACTTTCTTCCGTTTTGCCCTCATTTTTATCTCAATAAAAAAGAAACTACAATTATTTTTAAATAAATCATGGAATAAACGAGCCAAGTTTCGTAAGGATCCGTTCAGAAATGTAACATACATTTTCCGGAACAAAACAAAATTGGTCAGTGTCGAAAGAGCGATGCTACGCTCTTAGACTGCTACGCCGCCTGCAGAACACATGGGATATTTATATTAAAATCTTAAGTTCTCTTTTTTTATTCTTGAAAATTAAAACAGTATGTAATATACATATTTGAATATCTAAATGACTTGAATTTTTGGTACAATGTTCATAATGGGTTCTTCGTATTGAGCTTGCCCCAGTCTTCTTTGACGAGGTCGGCAGCCTTCTCTGCGATCATTACCACCGCAGCATGCGTGTGCGCGGCAGGGATGCGGGGCATGATGGATGCGTCGGCGACCCTTAATCCTTGCATACCATGTACTAGCAGTCTTGGTGACACTACTCCCGTAGGATCACCAGCAGGAGCCATTTTGCATGTGCCAACCTGCAAAATAATATTTTTAATATTAAAATTATAGCAATTGAAAGTTAGTCGAACTCGCGCACGAAAGGTTCCGAACCATTATATATAAAAACCGCAAAAAAATTACGTTTGTTGTGTAGCTGTAATAAGAGTTCCCTGAAATATTTGTTTTATTTTGTTTTTTAGTATTTGTTGATATTTTATTACATTGTAAAAAATATACGTCGTGAAAATTTCTACAGTCTAACTATCACGGTTCAAGAAATACATCCAGGTGACAGATGAACAGACGAATGGACAGCGAAGTCTTAGAAATTACTCCCTTTGGTCGCGGAACCCCAAAAAATTACTAATTTATGTTTTGAATTTCCCACAAAGATTACACTGCAGAACTGGATGAAGATATTAGTTAAAATTTAAGAAATTAAATTGTAGTAAGTAGATAATTACTGTCTCTAATCAATATTTTGGTACCCATTTGGAGTTCCTAGTCAAAAATGCGGAGCTGGGCGGAGTGCGGCACGGAGCGGCGCGGAGAAGTTCAGTATATTATCAATAATAATCCTCTAGAAAAAAATAATAATCCAGCATTGTCAATGGGTCATCTCCGCATCACCTGCGTCAGTGCAGGCATAGCCACTTTGTCCCATTAGTCCCATGGGACAACTGTTACCAATTACGAACCTCGTGATCTAATGTGATAGAAGTTTGCATTATGGCACATTCCCAGTACCCGTCTGAATCGAAATCGTGGTGCTCACAGCCTCGGAATGGTGTGTCGTGCAGGCGAGTGCCGTAACGTTGGAATGCTTTCGTTGATATCACTCTTTGCGCCTGTGGGCGGAAAATAGCAAGCGATAGAATTAACGTTTCATAGTAAACGATTAAACATAGATCCCTTTTATCTTTTAAAGAATTGTTTCCACCCACAGAACTGTATCAAGATACGTGTTTCCACAGCATTATTCATCGGGCGTTGGATTTTGATCATTTGTAAAGTTATGTTCTATAATAGCTAGACATTAAGTTGATATCTGTATTTTTCACGGCTTCGTTGACTCTTCCTTGAAAAAATTAATAGAAGTGATGAAAGCTTACCAATCTCACTCCTTCAATCATTACCCCCATGTCACGAGGATCATCAAAGTAGTTTAACTGTATCTTCGGATGGTCTGAGAAATGCGCGCTTCTCAACATCAATCTTCCAACACTCCGTGGTCTTATTAAAACTGGGTTGAGGGCAAAAGACTGCTGTCTTGCCCGTAGCGGAAGTTTATAGTACATGTGGGACCACCAATCGTCGGTTATACCTGCAGAATAAATCATTCACCAAATTCATCACAAAGACTTTCAGGGTACCTAATTATGTAAATAGAGTTTTTTTCTCGCGAGCATGGTAATTATAAATCACGTACTGCAGTGACTTATAATCAGACTAGGTAGATTTTTGATCACTTTGCTAGAGATTTTGACATGACAATTTACTTATACATATATAAGTACTTATAATTATTTTATATTTATTCTTGTACGACTTACGAGAAATCGTAAGTGGATGCATACCTACGAGTACGTCATAATTACTTCGTAACATCCAGTTTGCACAGTTTTAGTGCAATCATCCATTCAGTGGTTTGAACCTCTGAAGTAATATGCTAAACAACATGTATGTTATTTTATCTAACTAGATACCTTATGAATCAAACACTGATTACCAACTGTAGTGCGCAGTGATCCCAAGACATCACCAGCGATGGATCCACCGCCCATGACTAGTTCTATATCAGGTCGAGTAGTTGCGGGGTCATCATCAGCATATTTGGTTCTGCTGAATGCGAGACCAGCCGCTCCACCTGGCAAGGTTAATGGCCCCTTCCCTGCAAGGTAGGCCGCCGCAGAAGCAGGAGATGCTGCTTGTAACTGAAACACGGACAATTTGGATGTTTAATAATATGGAGTATATTTTTAGAGAGCGAAGAAGGCCTTTAACCTGCAGTGAGTAAGGCAAGGGTAAGTACAAAAGAACCCAGAGGTTCGACGTGCTTCCTGAGTATAGGACCCCTTATGCAAGATAAGATAAGATACCCTGCAGTGAATTTGGTTAAAAGAAACAAAGTAATTCCCGTATTTGCTATCACATTGTGACTTCTGTACTTGTTGACCGAGCGAGCGAAGCGTTTTGCTTTTACATCCGAAAATATATGTTCCGGGCTAGAGGTCACATGTATTGGCTTATGTATTCCTTAATTTATTTAAATTTTTTGTCAAGAGTTTTTTGACTGGAGGAAAAATGAGGGCAAAAATGGGGAAAGTTTGCTGTGGGGTTATTTCTGAACGGATGTTTATGAATCTTGGCTCATGTATTCCTTGATTAATAAATTGTTTGGGGGAAAATGAAAGCATAAAGAAGGAAAGTTTGATGTAGGGTTATTTCTGAACGGATCTTTACGCAACTTGACAAACATGTTCTTTGATTTATTAAAAAAAAAACTGTCTAAAACTTTTTTAATTGGGGCAAAAATGAGAGCAAAAAGGAGGTAAGTTTGCTGAAGGGTTATTTCTGAACGGAACTTTACGAAACTTGACACACATGTTCTTTGATTTATTTAAAATTTTTGGTTGAGGAAAAAATGAGTGCAAAAAAGGGGGAAATTTACAGTAGCGTAGTTTGAGTCAATAACATTGACGAATGTGTCGCCTCTAGATATCGAGTTTTAGCGCAGTTGTTAAGCGCCCTGTCTGCTATTCAGGAAGCTCCGGTTTCAATCCCCGGTCAGTGAAAAAGTTTTTATTTCTTGAGAAGTTTTTTTTTCTTTTTTTACTTTAAGTTTTTTGAAAGTAATTGACTAAAAATCAGCTAGAAATTAATTAATTCAAGTAAAATAATATTGGTTAAGCATACTTTAATTTGTAATCAAGATCAGAACTTTCAATAAATAATATTAATTTTGCTTTTTTGGAGATCTTAATTACTTTAATATCCCTCTGTCTATTTGTCACCAGGTTGTATCTCATAAATCGTTATAGTTAGACAGTTAAAATTTTTGATCTCACACACAGGTGATGTATTTCTGTTGCCGGTATAACAACGAATCCATACTAATATTATAAATGCGAAAGTCTGTCTGTCTGTATGTTACGCTTTCACGGCCAAACCGCTGAACGGATTTTGATGAAATTTGGTATGAATATAGTTGAAGACCCAGAGTTGATAGTTGAAGGTCAAACATAGGCTACTTTTTGACGCAGGCGGAGCTGCGGGAAAAAGCTAGTACTAAATAAAAAATAATAATGTAATATTTAATGGGGCTTTTACGTTTTAAGCGTTTATTTTTTGCTCGATGTTGATAAAGGCAATATTTAGTTATTTGTTAATTCAAAAAATAATTCAAAATTAAATATTTTTGAATTATTTTAATAATAATAATAATAATAAAGGGGGTTTCCCTAACAACAACAGTGTTTTTTTTTTGCGGTTTTCATAGATAAATAATGTACTCCATACTCTACTCGTCTCTATAGTACTCCATTCGTTTTGCACAATTGACCTGTTTTATTTATAGACAAACTAGCTTTTTTCCGCAGCTCCGCCTGCGTCATAAAATAGCCTATGTTTGACTCCGGGTCTTCAACTATATTCATACCAAATTTTATCAAAATCCGTTCAGCGGCTTGGCCGTGAAAGCGTAACAGACAGACAGACAGATAGACTCTCATTTATAATATTATTAGTATAATTATACTCGTATTAGTATATTAGTATGGATTTATTGACGCAGTCACTAGCGTCTACGTTATTACATTGTCTTGGTACAGCATGGTTATTACATTATTATTACACTGTTCGCGAGGTCTATTGTTCACAGAACTACTAGTTTATGTAATTTCCTATTTTATTAACCGACTTCATGGTATGGTTTAATTGTGGTATCTCGTTTATACTTACATCACTTACGGTGAGGTCGCTATCATTGACTAGAAAGGCGTTTCCAGAAAAAGTTAGGTGGTCTTGCAAGTTGTAACCCACGGGGAGATCAAGAACAGGGTCTACTCCCATTTCCTTTAGGTGCCCGGCAGGCCCGATGCCTGATAGCATTAGTAACTGGGCGGAACCTATTGTACCCGCCGCCATTATCACCTCCCGCCGAGCTCGGACTTGTCTCCTGTTATAATGAACGTAGAAAGCCATTTAATTCCATTTAATTACCTTCATACTTTATGTTGCGTGACAGCTGAAATATTTAATTACCTTTTATTATATTTTCTAAACTCCACCCCAAACGCAGTTTTGGTTTGTGATTTAATTAATATTCTCTCCACCGTCGAATACTTCGTTACCTTTAAATTTTTTCTATGACGAACTGGTTCTAAAAATGCCTTGGAACTACTACATCTTCTACCTTTCCTCATCGTGGCTTGCGGTTTGGTAAAACCAATTACTTCTTTTCCGTTAGGATCGTTCCATTTATAACCAAGCTCTTCAGCACCTTTCCTAAAGGGAATTTCGAGAGGAGATTTGAAGGGAGCATAATCGATGTCTAAATAACCACCGCGCCCGTGATATGAGGAATTCTTTAATTCAGGTATTTTAATGTTTTCCGATTTCTTAAAATATGACAGCACCTCGGCATAGCTCCAACCCGAATTACCCATTTTCACCCAATCGTTATAATCATCTGGATGTCCTCGTTGATATATTAAGAAGTTTAATACACTGCTTCCTCCGAGGACTTTGCCTCTTGGTAGGTAACATACTTTTCCTCTTAAATCTTTACACGCCCTTTTCTCTGGTTCTGAGCTATAACCCCAACTTAAAGGGGTTATTGAAAGAAACGGGGCAAATATTGGAACATCTGTAAAAAAGTTTTCATTGCCCCCAGCTTCTAAAAGAAGCACATTCCAATCTGCAATCTCAGTGAGCCGGTTTGCTAAAACACATCCCGCGGATCCCGCTCCGACTATTATAAAATCAAATTCCTCTTGGTCTTTTGGTGTGTAATCTGTTATGAAACCTTCTCTGGGGTTGCGAGGATATGGTCGAAAAAAGTCTGTTCCTAAATCAAACAGTTTCGAAGGGTCTAAGGCTTTTACTTGTATTATATTGAATGCTATCCATCCGCCAATTATCCATCTCATGATGGTCTCCGTTTTTCGTCATTCCTGAAATAAAATTCAATAATTACTATTATGGCAAAAGGTGTAAATTTAATGATTGCCATCTTACTGCTGTAAAGAAGAAGAGAGTTACTTTTTGCAATACAATTAAATATTTTTTGGGGTACCGTACATAAATTGGCTCAGTATAAGATCGGTTGGAGAAGGATAGTGACGACAGTGTTACGTCCCTCAGTCACGAGGATGGAACAAAGAAGTTTATCATTAGGTACATTACATAGTAATGATAAATCTTATCATATCATGCGGTCACGGTAGCGACTGAGTTAGAAATTTGGAATGACAAAAACAAGCGCCCCTAGTAGATTATATAATGGGGTAAGAAATTCCGTAGATAGGTACTATTACCACGGCGCCGCGCGCCGGCGCGAACATAGACATTCGAAGATTAATCTTCTGTGATTTGCCCCTGTATAATTGTTTTAAAACCGCTTCACCACTTCCGCAATCGTAAATCTTCAGCCCGTTAGATCACTCTTGTAGTTGTAACTTCATGAATTCAAAATATTTCCAAGTTGGGCTCAGTAATTTTTTTGTTGAATGGAAGGTTTTTTGGGGAGAATATTATATTCATTTATAAAATATTATATTATTATTTGTTTTACTTGGGCGACATGATCATTCCAGAGATTTTTTAATTATTTTGATGAACTGGATTAATTAAATAAAATAAAAAATGGGTCTTAATGACTTTATACGCTTTCAACTATAAAAAATATTTTCAGTAATGACGAAGTTATTAGGTAGACAAACATAAAATAACATTAGATAGAGCCTCCTTTTTTAAAGTATGTTTACTAAATCGATTTTGATACCAAACGTAGTTTAACGTCTCCTACAAAGGTACCTACATTTTGAATATTAAATACTTACAATACCAACTCTGAAAGTATTGAACCGAATTTGATGCCGAACCAATTGGAATATTCTATGTCTATACACCTTACATAGGGCGCACTGTAAGTTTCCGGAACTGGCCACTTACATAAACAATATTTAAAAATTTATTGCAACATTTGAAAATAGAACTCTTTGGCTGTAGAATGCAGTTTGTTTCATCTGACTGTCTTTTGTTTTTACCTTGTGGCGCCATTTAAAAAATTGTGTGTCTGCATCAACATGGATTTAACTCGGGAAAATTTTCGTAGTATGATTTTCTACGATTTTAAGTGTAATTTGACAGCTCAACAGAGCATCGCTCGGCTTGAAACAGCTTTTGGCAATGAAGTACCATGCAAGACAACTGTTTATAGCTGGTTTGCAGAATTCAAGCGTGGTCGTATCAATCTCAGTGACGAATCTCGCGATGGTCGGCCGTCCACCGCTGTGACCAACAAAAACATCAATGCTGTGCGCCGTATGATTGAAACAGACAGGCATGTGACCTACCATGAAATTCGCGCATCCTTAGAAATAGGCATGAGTCAAATACAATTAATCCTACACAAACATTTGGGTTTGAGAAAGCTGTGCTCGCGGTGGATCCCACACAACTTGACCGAGGCTCAAAAAACGGACCGCGTCACTTGGTGCAGTGCCATGCTTACCAGATTCAACGAAGGCGCTTCAAATTTGGTGTGGGACATAGTAACAGGTGACGAAACATGGATTTATTACTACGATCCCAAAACAAAGCAGCAATCGAGCGTATGGGTCTTTCAAGATGAGCCGAAACCAATCAAAGTGGCGCGCGTGAAAAGTGCATCTAAGCGAATGATTGCTTCTTTTTTTAATAAAACTGGACACGTGGCTACTGTTGCTTTAGAGAATCGTCGTACAGTGAATAGTGACTGGTACACACCATTTGTTTGCCGGAAGTTATTGACGAACTCCGTAAAAATAACCGTAAACGCCGTATCATCCTGCACCACGACAATGCTAGTTCTCACACGGCCAGACAGACAAACGACTTTTTGAAGGCGAAAAATGTAGAACTCATGAGTCATCCTGCATACAGTCCCGACCTGGCACCTTGTGACTTTTTACTGTTCCCAAAAATTAAGAACTAATTACGCGGTCAACGATTTTCATCACCAGAAGAGGCTGTCGAGGAGTATGAAAAACACGTTTCAGAGGTCACCACAGAGGAGTGGCACAAAAGTTTTCAAAACTGGTTTTATCGAATGAAAATGTGCATAGACGCCAAGGGAGATTATTTTGAAAAACAATAAATTAATTTTGTACCTTTAATAGTATTTTTTCATATTCATTCCGGAAACTTATAGTGCGCCCCACGTATTATAAATTTTATCGAAATTAGACTAATATCTCGTGAGTTTTCACGGAACATTCATACCTACTTACTTACAGACAACGTTTTTTCGCCCCAATTTGAATTGTAGTTATCGCTTCGCTCGGTCGTTCAAAAATCGTAAAGCCTTTGTTACTTGCATCTTATGGAAAAAGGGCACAGTTATAACTAGTGAAATACTATACGTAAAGTGATGATGAGTCTTCATGGTAATTCGTCTTATGGAAAAGTTAAAAGTACGAAAGAAAAAATATTTGTTGAACGCGATAACATTACAAACTTAGATTAATAATTGGTCTCATCGTAGCGCTACAAAATTAAATAACAAATGATTGTTCAGTAGCTAACCACCAGACTGACCACCAACGTAGGTACTAAATATAGTAGGTACCTATCTATTAGTATTCTGTTACAGTAACTGGTCACAATACACATGGGACGTTGTCCTTGAATTATTCATATTATAAGTAACTTATTTTAAAATCATAAGCACATTTAGCTCTTTTATACCTACCATACAAGACCCATCAAGAACGTGCAAGTATATGCCTCAGATTAAAGGGCCGATTGCGGAATTCCAAGGAATTTTCGTTTTCAAGAACAAACTTTTACCATAATAGTCCTTAAAGTTAACATGATAAAGATTAAATCTAATATTTCTCTAGATTCGATCAAACCAGTTTGAAAAGCGGATTTGTAAAATGGCTTTTTGTGTGTAGTTATAAAGAGCAAAAGGGCTTAAATGGTAAACAATGAAGTATTAGTTGTAGAATGGATGCCTATTAGTTGGTGAGTAGATAACACAGATGGATATAAGTAGAAGAGAATTGAAATGGTACAAAGTGATGACTTGGGTTTACAAGATTATCGAAAAGTTATGAGTTGACACAAAAAAAGCTTTATCAAAGATCACCTACACATACTGTCTTAAAAGACTAAAGTTTAAACAATTTACTTATAAACCATTTACATAAAAAAGGTCAGAATCTGAATCATTTATTTTGCAATAATGCATCTACAAATTAAGTCGGTTTAAAAGGTGCTACGAAATGTCAGGCCATTTATGCTCTGTCTGCTGGCAGACGTAAGTTTTTACATTTTAGTTTAATTATGGTCTGTCACTTATACTATGGGGCGAAAAAAAAAGGGTCAAGATCTCTCTACTGGCTGTGTCTTAGAACTTAGAAACGAGGAAATCCGCAGAAGCTAAACTAAAGATGACCGGCTGAGCCCAGCGAATAGTTAGCTAAATTGGCAATGGGCAGGGCACATAGCGCTCGGCAAAAAACCTTTCGGAACGGCAACCATGTATAGGCAATGCGCATGCTATTGATTGTTCCTTAGAAGTAGGTATAATAGGTTTCTGCAGAGAGAAAATATCAATATGGATATAAAATTTTAAACTTTACACATTTAACTTTAAATAATTTCAGGGGCGGCAACGCGCCCGTGACATCTCCGGTGTAGCAGGCGTTCATAGGCTACGGTAACCACTTACAATCAGGTAGGTCGTACGCCTGTTTGCATACTTAGATGTATAAAAATTAATCCATACTAATACTATAAATGCGAAAGTCTGTCTGTCTGTCACGCTTTTACGGCCAAACCGCTGAACGGATTTTGATGAAATTTGGTATGAATATAGTTGAAGACCCGGGGTCAAACATTGGCTACTTTTTAACGCAGGCGGAGCTGCGGGAATCAGCTAGTATGTTATATGTGGTCAAAATAACCAACTACAACGTATGCTAAACTAAGTATATCTAACCTACGTAACTATTTAAATTGTAGCCTAGAGCTAAATCCACATTAATCAATGAAATGCCACTACAAAATCAATTATTTATTTGCACGGGCTTATATAGATTTTAGTCATTCATACCGTTCACTTACTAACAATGGAACCCTATTAACACTTAAATGCAAACAACATGCACCTTTTGGTTACTACCTACCTTGATTTAAGTAAGTAAATAAAGATCTTTTGAAGATTTTAGTAAGAAGGTACTCGTAATAAGGTAGGTTGTAAGGTAAGGTGGATTTCAGTAGGTAGGTATCAAGATAAGTTCGTATTAAATTACAAGTGTGAGACAAAAATATTTACCTACTAGCTGTCCTGCAGCGTAAAAAATAGCCTATGTTTGACCCCGGGTCTTCAACTATATTCATACCAAATTTCATCAAAATCCGTTCAGCGGTTTGGCCGTGAAAGCGTAACAGACAGACAGACAGACAGACAGGCAGACAGAAAGACAGAAAGACTTTCGCATTTATAATATTAGTATGGAAGTATGGATTCAATTATTGTCTATTGACACAACTATTGCAAACTGTTATGGTTTTAGTGTCACGAATATCAATCAGTCTTGACATTGACATGGGCGATATTTATGTTCATACATTTTAAAGAAAGAAACAAAAAAACATCAGGAAAAGGTAAAGTCCCTTCATATAGTCATCGTCAGGGATGGGATCCAATGTCACAGTCATCTTTGAATTAATTTCCCTATGAATTATTTTTTTATTTCTGGTTTTCCTGTAAAAAGGGTTACGGAGGTCAGACGGCAGTCGCTCCATTGCAATAACCAGTGTAATAAGAAGCGTACGCTGGCGACGCAACTAGGAATACACGCTAGGATGAAGATACAAAACTAGTTTCACGTACTACACTGTGTTAAAAGGTCACCCTGTATTTTAAGGTCTCTAATTAACACAATACCTCGTCAAACTCAAATTAACTTTACAAAGGAAAATTGATCTGTCTATGTTCAATTACCGAATTTGCCGACTGGCAGGAGGTTGCGCTGAACAGGGAACAGTGGAGGCAAACATCCTCTTTGGGTTGCTGAGCCATCGCAGTAAGTAAGTATGTTCAATTAAGAGCTTCCTATTATTCCTATATCGTTTGAAGCTAAACTTAAATAATTCTTGTTCCTCCCTATTGAGACATTGTCTCGGTGATGTAAAGCGATGTCGAATAAAGATTAAAAATGTTGAAACTCACTGAGTTTTTGTAAGTAGGTAGGTATTAGAAAACTTTAAAAAAAAGAATTAAATTAGTAAAACAATTAACTCAAGGTGTGGCCGAACTTAATTTGGCTTTCGTAAAACACTTTAGGCGTGTTTTTACCCGACTGCGACAGGAGGAGGCTAATGTTTTTCGAGAGTATGTATAGGTATGTTTGTATGTATAATTGTTCGGCACACTCTACAGCCTGAACGGCTGGATGGATTTTAGCTTAAGAGGTGTCATTAGATTCGTATTTACTATGTGAGTGACACTGGGTACATAAAAATAAAAAATAAAATATGATGGCGGATTTTCGGGTTTTTTTACATTCTCAAATTGCCCAGAAAAGCTGTCGGGTGTTTTATTTTTTAAAATTACCGTTATCTTGTTACCATTATGTTATTTTGTTGGGGAAATTTAACATATCTCTACTTCTCGTCACTAGAAAAATTATTAAAAATAAATTACTGGAAAGATTATGTGATAAAACTTACCAAAACTAACACTACTTAAAATTTAAAACTATTGCTATTTTCAAATTGATTTAAAAATATTCACAACACTGGAAACCATTCCGATAGCACTGCACTCAATGTTCGTGTTCATTCTCATATTATTTATCCTTGAATCAATCACTGAATTTATTCGATATCCATATGAACTTATAGAGCGGCATCCAGGTGAACTCGCTACGCACGCACCAAACTATTTATGAATTGGTCGCGTGCGCACGCTACACCACGCAATTTAAGCCTCTACAAGGCATCGATCGACCTTGTGTCCTCGCTCGATTATTGTAGCAAGTTTTCTATTCTTTTTTATACGAGTTCAGTAGCTTTGGGGTTAATTTAATTCCTTACGTATTTGATCAACTGTAGGAGTATGAATGTCTATGTAACTTTTTAATTACCTGACAATTGTAGATCATGAGAAAAGCAAGTTAATAAAAAAACAATGAATGCACATTTGAGCTTATCAGAGTTTATAAATAATTACTTTATTATAAACTTATAAAGGTAATCTTGAAATTTTTCCGGTATGACGTGGGTATGACGAACAGTGCCTGCGCATGTGATCATATCTTCACTTGCACTGCATGTATAAGGATCTTATACAAAGAGCGCTCATATTTATGTAATGAAGAGTTAATTGACAGCTCCATGATGGGTTTACGTGTAAGTAAGTATACCCGTAAATAAAGCCATAAGTTAAAGTAAAAGTTAAGTGATTATTTTTTAACATATAAATCTAAAATCTTAATTTGAAACAATAAGCAGTCGATTGCTCATAAACAATTTCACTGCTTGTCCCGCAGACTTGGTGGACGTGACTTGCAAGTTTCTCTAATTTAATTATCTCGACCGTAATAATTTCAAGGCTCTGTGAGTAAGCTTTAGAAATGGTGATCATAAATGAAATTTATAGACAGAAAACAGGGTTCATTAAATTGTAACAAATATATGTTTTTCGTTATAAGATTGTTTCAGACCGATGTTTTAGACCACATTTTGTTTCTGGTTTATTGTGAAAACTGCACGAAAACTGTTGTAAGTAGAATAACTGGTTGAAACTTTAAAATGATTCAAGTATTTATTTTGTTGCGATGTGGTAAAACTCTTATCTCGATTTTGTCTTCGTCTTGAATTACTGGTATTATGTAAATGTATAAGTTTTTCTTCGAAATCCTTGAATTATGAGTAATAAGAAATCTGGCGTAAACGCGTTGAAGTCTTTTTTTTTACATAAATAATTTCAACCTGCGAATTAGGAGTAAGGGAGATATGTAGTTACACACAGTACAGAGTTAGAGCATTTTGTAAACCGTGATCTGCAACTATTGTTTTAAAACAGATCAATTTTTGCTGGAAATATAGTTGATCGTTATAATGCTAAGTACCTACTTATAATGTACATTGTATGTACCCGTATAAACGCCGCCGTTAATATGAGACACGGCACCCGTGCGGCAGTTCCATCGCCTTGAATTTTATAAAAGGGTGAGAATTTAGTGAGAACTTTGTGCATCGGATGTTGTCATTGTTATACAATGTTACATTATTATCAAAAAAATATTTATTTGCCGCAGTAAATGACGCAAAAACTAGGTTGAGGACCCGGCGGCAATTTGAATCTAGTTCACAAGGTCGGTGCGCTGAACCTGAATTAACTTTATTAGGTGCCCAATGTTAAAGGTCACTAGCATTTTAATTCGCGAGTTTTCGTTCGGACTCAATACACGTCATTATGAATGAACTATATTTACCCGATTGCGACAGAAGGAGCGTTTTTCGAGAGTATGTATGTATATTTGTTTGGCACGCCCTACAGCCTGAATGGCTCGATGGATTTTAGCTTGAGAGGTGTCATTAGATTCGTATTTACTGTGCGAGTGACACTGGGCACATCAATAAAAAAAACAAAATTGCGGATTTTTCCGGGTTTTTTCATTCCAGTTTTTTAAATTACCGTTATCTTGTTATGTAAAAATTAGCATTTTTCAAGGAGAGCGGACGATGAGCTAATCATCATCATTTCGTGTAGATTACATTGTCTATCGACCATGTACACCCTGGTGTCAGAGTTGTTCGGAATCGTCTCTCGGCCTCTGACGTGTTTTTTTTATGATTACCAAATGGCAGCTTGGACCAACGACTTAACGTGCCTTCCGAAGTACGAAATCATCTTTATTATCAGACAATCAGGTCACTCAAGCCTGCAAAGTCCTAACCAAACTGGAACCAACTAAGAAAAGTATGCTTCAGGTGGGAATCGAACCTACCACCCCAGGGTCGAAGGCCAACGCCTTACCACAGGGACAGTTACAGATGAGCTAATAATTTATTCTTTGGTGAAAAAAAATGTTAAGTAGTTTACCTATAGAAAATTGAATTTTCTTTTAATCATAATATAAGTGCTTAAGGTGGGATAAACAAATGTAAAAACACCAAATACAGAAAGTTTTTGTAAATATTTGTATATACTTATTGTTTATTTGTAAAAAGTACTATTTTATTACTTTGCACCCACAAACTGTTCTCTGTTAAACACAAATCAGCAGTTCGCTTTTTTGCATATAAATAAACAAACGCATGTAATTTTTGTGTCAAATTAAAATTAATATATTTAGATTATGTTTAATTAACAAATCAATACATTTACAACCTTCACAGTATTTAACAAGTTTCAGTGCCTTATTGTGATAATAAAATCAAGGTTTAAAAGTGACATGTCGTCATATTTTTTTATTAGATATGATTACATAAGACGTGCAACTACATATTGTTGCATTAGGTATTATATGATTACACACAGGAAGATGTTCAGTGATATCCATAGAAAAAAAAAAAATTGTATTCACAAAAAACGTTTTTAAAAGTTCCATAGGAGAGGTGGAAAAAGATAAACAAGAGGTTGTTTCGAAAACCTCTGACACCAGGATGTATTGCACGGGTTAGATTGATCAATATGAATGGACGGATAAGTTCCCAATAAGGTCCTTACTCAGCATTATGCCGGAAATACATTGATTGCGCTAAGTATTTGCGCTTCAGACCGATCGGTTTGGAAATCATCAGGGATAGCAGTAACCAGGGCTCTATTTTTGAATGTATGATTCATATGTCGAATGAAAATCGTCGATTATGACGAATGAGAATCATTCGTTATAGAACGAAAATCATTCGACTCACCGATTTTACGTGAGTCATACTTTCAAAAATAGCACTCCTAAGCTCTTGTGACAAATACTTACGCTTATAGTTGTAAAGTCGGCTGGTACCCAAGTACATTTAATAAAACAAACATGTGGTGAATAGATGAGTAACAACTTCCACTTAATCGGTTGTTTATGTCTAATCAAATACCTAATAGACGTAAACATTATATTTTCGAGTAACCTTTTTGTTATCTCTAATCAATAAATAATAAAATAAAGTTTAATAAAAATTGGAAAAAAGCAGTATGAGCTTGAAACTGTCAATATCGTCCGCTCTAGGAATCTTAAAAAAATTGTTGGTTACCATAAATATTAGCGGTTTAGGTGTTTACACTTTGGAGTGCAACTACGTGCTTTCTACCTATACGGCTAGAATACTTGCAATATGTTGTGATGTTTAGGCATTTGGATTAATCCCACTTTTGTTATATTCCGATATAAAACAAAATAGTCCGATAAATATTTCATCTTACCATATGACTTTAGCAAACCTTTTTTTTTATTTATTTATTTATTTAATAATAAAAACAAACATCTTAAATATACATCACAGTATACTACACTGTACCTTGAGACTGACAATCTTTTGTTCGTGGCTTGTGGCCAGACAGGGATTATGCGAAGATGAGAGTGAAAGGTCAAGATTTCATTCTAACTAATGAGTGACCTTATTCACATCTTTAGACAATGAACAACATATTAATAATAATAATGTGTTCAATTGCTATACAATATTTCAAACTGGACTGCTCACTGCAAATTTGAGTAAATAGGTTTTAACCTCCGGTCTTCTTTTCTTTGAGAATTCCCGGATAAGAAGTATTTTTTCTGTGATTCTTTTTCTACAATTTCTTGAATTGAGATTTTAAAGATCCATTGTTTTAAGAGTATCTATAAAAACACTTTTTAAAGCACACTTGTGTTGTGAAATTTTTCTTTTGGATCATTAACTTAATTAATTGTACAATCAGAAAAGTTGACTAATGTTATTATTAATGTTTAATGATTGATCGCCCTTAGGTAATGTCTAATCGTGATTTATGTTAATGGTTTCTTATGCACTTGTACCTAACTATACTTGTGTGATAATATTTCGTACTGAACTGCAAATAAATTAAACTATAAATATCTTCAAACTGTTAAAAATGTAATTTATATAAATAAATTAAAAAATATATAGTAGTTGTATATACTTATATGACATGTGGTGTCAGACCAGGGGAAAATGCTGAAGGACGAATTAATGTATATATAATATTTAATAGACAGAATATTTAAATATTATTTAATTCCAAATAACTTCACTCATAGTGAGATGACCTAGGCGAACATAGAAATGTGTAAGTAGATGTTGGAATCCAGTAAGGTTTTAAGTTATAATCTACATTACATATTTCAAAATTTATTCAACGCTTCGAGTACTGTAAATGAACGGAAAGTCGATTAAATGCAATTATAAAAAAATACAATACGAAATTGAGAAGGAGATTGAAGGTCTAAGTTGCCTGCAAATTCATTTAAAATATCCCGTACTAGGTCAGGATATAAACAAGTTGAAATTGCGTGGAAGTGGTCACGCAAGATCTCACTGGCTTACTGCGTCTAACATGACATGCACCACGTGATGGCCACCCGACTGGTTGATTAAATTGCATAACTATCTTATACAAAAACAGATTTAACCTCACGGGCACTGCCGATATCGATTATGGAGATAAGTATTTCAAAATTTAGCCTTGATTCTCGAACCGTGGAGTCAAGGTTGCATTTATGAAATAATAATGCATAGAAAAACAAATGACGTATCTTTTTATTATCTGCAAATACACAAAGATTCGAAGCTTTTTAAAGCAAAAATAGGTAATTATAAAGCTCTATGTCACACTTACACATAAACTAATCTAAATAATTATTTTTCGATGAAAATTCGTAGCACTTATATTAAAAGTCCAGTGGCCTTAGACAAAGTCACAATTTGAAAACGATACCAACATTCGAAAATAAAAAATGTATGGGTTTTTCAAAATGTGACTTGTCTACGGGCGCAGATCCAGTATCTAATTCTCTCATTGTTTTGCTGTATTACATGAAATTACATCAAACATAGGTATAAATAGGTCATTTTAACTAATATAAATATTTTAAATAAATACACGATGATAAGATGTATATCAAAATCATAGTGAGAATGAATGAAAACTTAGAATTTTAAGCTCTTACAACAATAAGTTAATTAAATAAATATCCTGAGATTTTATAATCATGTTATTACTTAATTTGCTTGCTTTTTTCTGTTTTGCGTAAATTTAGGTACACTGAAGGAAACTTTATTTATTCTTACAACATATATCGAAATTTTACGAGTGTGAGTTAAGTTTTCGGCATGGCATATTACAAAGCGACTTTTTAAACGCCAGCCAAATTACATTTAGTAAGTCAAACTAACCCACTTTCTAAAAAAAAATTAGTAAATTCCGATTTTTTATATTGAAAGTGGTCTACGCGTACTTACTAAACACGCTGTGAAAAATGGATGTTTAAAAAGGCACCTGGGGGTAAATTCCGCTAATAAACATTAAAAGACCATGCAACTGAAATGCATATACGACTCAGTTACGATACATTTTTGATATGCTCAATATTGGTATTCTGTCACAATTTTGAATTTCAATTTAATTGCAACTAAAATTTTGTATTTGAATGGTAATAGTAGAAAAAATGTAAATAAAATAAATAACAGACTACCGATTATTGAAAGAATTGATGTTTTTTTTTGATTAGGAAAAATTTCTAGTTGCAGTTCAATGGCTTGCCCATGGAATACGATTGGTCTTAAAATTAGTAATAGAATACCAGAAACGTCAAAAGTTGTCATTGCGATCAAACTACAATTCAATTGTGCACTATGTAAAATAAGAGAATTGACGCCCTGTATGAATTTCATCATATCATGACCTTACAATAGTTTTGATAAAAACTTGATACAGAATAATTTTTAATTATTGAGTAACTCTGAAGAAAATAATTTAATTTCTTTAAAGATATGTACGAAGGTTTAAATGAACTTATGTACGGTACGTGTGAAATGCCACGATGTCCGCTTTGCGCAATGTTTTAAGCTAAAATTGCGCCTATAGGTAAGTTATTTATAGAGAAGTTTGTAACAAACTGGCCATAAAAAGGCCAATGGAAATTGGGTGCTGTTTCCACACCCATGATCGTTCGATTTCGTCTATCGGCGTCGTCGTCGGTCGTTTGAAATTGCTAGGCTTTGTTTCGCCAAACTGTGCGGCCGCGGCGTGATGTATTGACAATTGAATTGCAAAGGGCAGCCCTGTTAACTTTGAATTCATATAGGTAATATAGGTATACTATATTCGTGCCATCAAAATATTGTTATCTGGTCTCTGTCTTATTGTTTTATATTATTGACTCATATATTTTATTAGTTATGGACGAAATAATTATACTTACATACGTAGGATTCAAGATAAAGTTCATTTGATTCTTACTCAATCACTAAATAAACTCAAAATTCACCTCACTAGCTTATTATCACCCTAAACCATCGTCATCTTTTTCCGTTTTCATCTCTTCTTTTATGTATGTTTATGTACGTATATGTAAAGATAACTTTACAGTATTCTTAATGTAACAATAAGTTACATTAAGAATACTGTATGTAACTCTATGTATGCTTAGATTAATAATTGGTCTCCGCGGCGCTACGACTAGATACCGCGCTGTGAAGAAAAATCAGTTTCCAATGCGGCTACTTATTAGGAAAGTGTGTGTAAAACAATGTGCATTTACGCACACTAGCGTCGATTATGGCATTACCAGCTACTTGACTGGTGCCCGACCAATGGGAAAATTATTAATTGCTGTGGCCTTGTTACGGATTATAAAATGTAGCTCAGAAAATCCTTTAAAATGAAATTAAAATAAAACTGGTCAAATGTGAGTCGGCTCGCCTGAAGAGGGTTCTGTACGATTTTTTATTTTTCTCCATTTGTACCTCTTAAACAAATTTAAAATGATCTCATAGGTTTTCCTGTCATTTATGCATCGAAATTCGGGAATCGATAGTTTCGGAGCTAAGGTAGGACATATGGTTAATTTTTATCTACTTTATTTAATAATTCTATTATAGAATCCTAAAATTGCAACACGAACTTTCATTTGATAATTATATCTACACAGTAATTAATTTGCATAGTAGTAGTACAGTATATTAAACGTTACTTTTCATTTTCTATTTAGCTTGGAGCTAACTGATTACATACCCCTTTTTAATTGTGACCCGAGTTTAAATACAAATACATAGATATTATACTTAAATATCCTAGTATTGCCGGTTGACACTATCGATAATATATTTCTGTAAGTACAATTTATTTCTGAAGGAGTTGAATGACAATGATTTGTGTAATGCCCGCTGAAGATTAGATTACATCGATACTATTGATACATAATCGATACATAACCATCGATATAAATGATTATCTATGTCGGTTAAATCGATATAATCGATTATTTTTGATTAATTGTCAAAAATCAATTAAATTAAATAGATCAATACTATCGATACCCTAGATTATTTAAAAAAAATCGATTAATCGATAATCGATTATCCGGCAACACTACCTTACGGGGTAGGTACCAACTACCCAAAGGCCACATTTAGAATGTTGGTGTCTGCGCGGGAAGAGAAGTAGCTAGTACATTCCACGTTTTTACTTTTCTCCCAGACCAGCATTAAGAAATAAGATGCCATAGACAGACAAAATTGAAGTCAAACATATAACATCCCTCCTTTGGGGTCGGGAGTTAAAAAACTAAGTATCCAAATAATAAAACTCGAAACCTCGGGGAATTTGGGTTTTTTTTAACACACGGCAACATTGAGCACTGAGCGGTACTTCGCGCCATATTTTAGGGTTTTATTATTTTCATGAGTATTTTATGTCCATATGTTGAAATGATACAATACTAACTGATGGTATGTAATACCAGTATCTTTCTTATTTCTTTTAGTATTATTCTTACACAGTTTGACTACGCAAACTGCCAATTTGCTTCTGCTATTACATTACATTTTAAATTTATCTAGACGTCCAACTCACTCATCGGTTGCGGCGTGACTGACGTGGGTTCGCCGCGAGTACGCCGAATTCGGCGTAGTTTTAGTTGCCGCATTTTTCTAGTACGCCGACGGTATCTAGTCGTGCGCGCGAGACCAATTATTAATCTAAGCTATGTATGTTTATTTAGCAGTAAGTGTTTTTTTTTTCTCTCATTGTATTTTTAACATAATTCGCGCCGCACTTGTGGTACAATAAAGATTTATAAATAAATAAATATCGTTTGTGTTGCGAAAGATTAATTTCCATTAAATGTATCTCGTCAGGCAAGGCCAGCTTTTAAATTTCGAATATACATACACCTAACTAATGAAATTAATGTCGAGCGAGTGACACTGTGATCTAAAAGGTAATTTATTCAATGCAACGTTACTCATAGATCCGATGAATCTATGATATCATATCATTCATTGCTGCTAAAATAAGATAAACGATGCGAAGACCTCAGACGAAGACCCTGTGTTAACAATGGTACAAAAGGTTTGTTACAATTACATTATCGTATCTAAAGTACCTACATTAATTAGGCAAGTATTTTCAATAGCTTTAGCATTTGGTCATATACTCACTAGGGTGCTAACTACTCTTCTATTGTTCGTTTAATGTACGTTTATTTACTACGACTAGATTTTGTTTAATTCAATTGAGTAAGTACTTACATTTAAGTGGGTATCTAATTATCTTTTGCTTGATTGCTAACTTATATATTTCCAACCGTGCGCTTTTCAACTTAGTGCAGATATATTTATAGGTATATTACAAAACTATCTACAGAACACTCAGGTATGTATGATATATCTCTGGTCAGTACCGTTATATACCCTAACGTTATATACCTCAAAGTAGTAAGTTAAAGCTTCGTTAAGTAAGTAGATATGTACTTATAAATATCAACACAATATTACAACTATCGGAGTTTTGGCCCAACCTCATATCTAACAATAAGACATTTGTACACATTAAGTATTTGTATTTTGTGTATATATGTACAAGTTATGTTTCAAGTGTGGGGAGGTAGAGTCAACAAAGCCAATAAATAACCAGACCCTAAGAACATTGATTTAACTCTGAAACCTGAAATTGACATTGCATGAAAAGTTATTATTCGACATTGATGCTGATAAAATTACAGAATCTTTATAGTTAAGTAAAAAAAATAAATAAACTAAATATCTACACCAAAAACTTTAATGTTCTTAAAAAAATTAAGTATGATAAACTTACATAAATAAAACTTAAATAGAACATGAAACTCGAGTTTTTGTATTATACAAGACGGTCACTTTTTGTTATTGTTGACTGTAAGCAAGTAGCATAGGTACCTATTTTATACATCGACGATGATTAATGCAGTGTACTTTATGAGTGTTTTGGTTTCACATTTTCTATTTGACATATCTATAATTAAAACCAACTATCGGAGGGAATAACATACATAACCTTACACGGCAGCCGGTCGTTTTAATCGTTAATAATGATTCTAAGAAATGTATTGGCACAAGAAAGGTGTACTAGAATCTAAGCGGAATGTCCAGGAAGAGTTTCATGCGCTCGCCTATGTCGGCGACGGAGCGCTCGTCAAACTGCTAGCTGTCGAGCGCGAGGTCTTCCTCAGCCTCGTCCTCGTCCAGCGGCTGGCTGGTGAGCGCGGCCCAGAGCGGCGAGCGAGCGCCGAGCTGTGCCGAGCCTCGCCGCTAGCTGTCCCGAGCGCAGACTGCGGCGGCCGCGGCTGTCCCCATTGCCCCGACTGCGCTGAATAGTATGGCACCCACTTCGCGATCAGGAGTTATCTCCACCTAGGACGGAAGAAATTTCTTTATAAATAAGTAGAACCCTTGTACATGATATAAATAAATAAGATAGTATTAGCAGTTATTCCAATTTGTGTCATAAATTTGTTTCAATAGTAATCAGCACACCACCTAATTTCACCATAACCCCATATAAAAGTACCTATTGAATGAATACTTTATTGCACCAAAATTCATTATACTTATAAGTATATTCCATACTTTCCATACTTAATATTATAAGTGCGAAAGTCTGCCTGTTTGTTACGCTTTCACGGCCAAGGCGCTGTACGGATTTCGATGAAATTTGATATGAATATATTGTAGATCCAGAATCAAACATAAGCTTCTTTAGACGCATGCGGAGCTGCGGGAAACAGGTAGTTTTACATAAATACTTTGTAGATAAGATTTTTTTAATTCTACTATGCATTGCGTAAGCACAAACAGTATTGGTAAATAGTTTCAGTTTCATTTATGTTGTTTGTTGTTCAAAAATAATTTGGATGTGTGCATTTTTTTATTTTCCTTGAACAAAAATCATAATAGGATCAATTTATTTGGAGGATATCGAATAACTTGTTCATTGAACAATTTTCATTGTTTGCTTTTTGTGTTTAGAAGCAGCGCCAAAAATGCCAAATACATTGCGTATTTGTTCATTTTATATTTTAAGTTTTCTATCGTAAAATGTTCGTGAAAAACTGGGACATATGCCTAGATATTCTTTATAAATATATAAGTATTTCTGTATTAATATTTCTGTCTTCTGGAGAATGGGTGCATCCAGAAATCCCCTGGGATCCTATTGTATTTTTATATCGCCCTGAAAGGTGTCTGAGACACTAAGATCCCCTTTGGCTTATTACCCTTAGATCGAATCTCTCCATAAATCAAATTTTGTTGAATTCGTCAATCCAGTAGGCTTTTCGGACATTGTGTTACTAGAGTTTCCAAAACAAGAGTGCTGACGTTTAGTAAAAATTTATTTTGTACATTTGGGTCTGAAACGAAGTTACTACATACGCAGTTTAAAAGGCAGCACGTTTTGTGTACATAAAACGTATGTAAATATTTGAGTTAGGTACAAGTTGACATACAATTATTGCTAAGTGCAGCGCAGTGCACTAATGGTTCGGTAGCTAGGTATAGGTGTGATTGCTTTGGGAATCTGTGCCCCTACATACATAACACATGCTATGCTGCAATCGTCTAGCTGCGTTAATTAAATCTCATGGCAGAGGTGGGTACTGACTAACGAAGAGACAACACGAGTTAGCTTGCATTGCGATATTTGCGACACGGGTGTTTGTTCGAGGTCGGAGTTCTAGTTCGATAATGAGTTTTGTTTATAATGACAACATAAAACAAGAACATAACGAGACTACAAGTTATATACTTACCTACAACCAAAAAGTTTCCTACAAACTGTCTACCGTAGATCAAGTTACTACGTACATGGGGGCATTACGTGACTTTGCTAAAAGTAATTAGGATTACCTGGTGAACAGGATCCCTTTGTTTTATCTATTATATCCATAACTTTAAAAAGTATAAAATGAAAATGCTTCTCTTTTCGTTGTCTTCATGTTTGTACTACAAAACGGATAATCCATACTTCGATATCCATACTTAATATACTTACCTAATAATTAATATACTTAATACTTTACTTAATCATTACATAGTGTAAAATAAAGTTGTTTTCCGCTGTCTATCTTAATAGATAGAGTGTTTCAAGGGGACTACTACTTTTTTTTTATATTATTTTTACCGTTACGGCAGAAGCACATAGACGTAGAGGCCTTGGAAATACCTACTTTCGGTGTCAAGATTCACCACAACATCATGAAATGAATACTAACGGTGTTCATCGATTTATTAATAGGACTACTCGGCCTTAGGGAGATCTATGTATCTGATTTTGATAGCGATGCTAAATGAAGAGGTTAGTTTCAACAAAATTTGTATAACCCGGACGAAGTTGGGACGGGCTGCTAGTAATATTATAAATGCTAGGGTCTGTCTGTCTGTTACGCTTTCACGACCAAACCGCTGAACGGATTTGATGAAATTTGGTATGAATACAGTTGAAGATCCGGGGTCAAACATAGGCTACTATTTGACGCAGGTGGAGCTGCGGGAAACAGCTAGTACTTAATATACGGTTATCGACAATAGATACAATGATTCACCAGGAAGGTTTCCTTGTAAAATTCATAAATATTTTATGCTAGTTGACTAGAAAATAGGAGGAACCACCCACCTGCGACACAGTGGTTTGTTCGGGATCTGAGCGTTCCTCAAGCACCGTATCAAGTTCCAAGGTAGGGGGAGGCCGTGGCGACCTGATGAGGCTGACGGGCCGAGGTTTGCACTTTACGGGGGACAGCCGCACCACTGATAACTCACCACGGTCGAGCTCGCAGTTCCGTCGACGAGCACGTTCTCTGTGCAACATAAATTAAAAAAAGTTTATACATACGAGTATCAGGTGACAAAATTTTGACAATCGGGTAGATCCAAATCGATTAACCTATAAATGTTTGCAGATTGGTAAAAACAATTGTTTAGTTTTACTATTTTGACCGCGCCTAGACGAGTATGTCGCAGGCCGTATCCCACGAGAAGCATTTAGTTTAGTTGTTTCAAGTTTGGTTTGGACATTGCAGGCTTGAATCACCTGATTGTCTGATAATAATGATGATTCCGATTCCGATCCCGCTTTGGAAGGCACGTTAAGCCGTTGTTTTCGGACGTCAGGCCGCAAGGTAGTTCCCAAAAACTCTGGCACCAGAATGTACATGGTCACTCCACTCGATATGATGATGACGACATAGAAGTATTATAATTCAGTCTCACACCCACACACTGGAATTCAATTTATTAATATCTACTTTAAGAAATAGCGCGATAATTATTACAATGGCACGTATAAGTGAAAACGTAGACGCGGTTTTAGGCTCCTTGGAGACCCTCGGGTCGTCTGCCGTCTGCAGCAAGACTTACTATACTTACCTACATAAGTCGTGTCAGAGTGCTTAGCATAAATTAAGTGAACATTTAATATAGAAATCTGTATTTACAATACATTGTACCGTCAACAAATAAAACAGACCATATTTATGTAAATAAATAATAATATTTTATTGCGAACGTTTAATACGATTATTTTATTGTTATTTCTGTCATTATATATATGGTATATTCAATAGTCAGGTCATAGTTTTAAAAACCAATGTTAAATATTTCATAATAAAATATACCTTAGAAAAGTCATTCATTTAGATCAATTGTGTAAATCGTCTACAATTACCGCGCATCTTTATCTGTGTCTTTAGTGCGTCCTAGGGGTAGTCCATCTAAGTGGACGGAGGGTCTAATGCATGATATCGAATAAAAATATTTTATGTCCAATTATTGCACCAGCAAAGTAGGTCTGAGTAAGGTGGGCTGATGAAAGCTTGTTTATGTAGGTACTCAGTATAAATAAAGTACTAGAAATAAGGTAGAGTTCACGCTGGTGGAATGAATGAGTGCAGGTAGGGGGCTTACATATCACCCGTTAATTCCATCCAATTGCGAGTGAGTAAACGAGATGTCGTATTACACACCGTATAATGCCAACTCGCCATTTCTCACTCGCAATTGAACGGAAATAAGAGATAATAGAGCTCTCAGTTTCTTGATTATCCCATCGATCGAGCTTATAGCACGAAACCAAATGATTTTTTTTATTTTTTTTCCAATGATGGAAACATTCCTAATAACCAAGTAAGTAGGTATGTACCTTAAAGCAAAAACCCGTTTTTTGTACAAAATTTTTAAAACTTCAATTTGCATGTTAATTTTTTTCTTTCTCTTTGTTATTGGTACAATAAAATTGTATCTATCGATATGCAATATGTATTTCTTTATTCATCGCTTGTATTATGAACTAAGATAGCGATTCTGTCTCGTGTACGTTCGTATCTACGAGTTAAAATTAATATTCTAAGCCCGTATGTTTCGTTCATGTGACTATCTGTAGTGCAGTCAAGCATCGAGCCCATTGACCTGATTATATTGCGTCCTCTAGCAGGATTTAAATTGTCGTAGTCTTTGATTATGCGTTAACACGTCTCTTTACAATTTACATACACAATTACTTAAGTCACAGTTACTCAAATCGCTCAAATTATAGGACTTTTAGTATGCAACTGCTGATACACCTACTGCAACTGTTTCAGGTCAAAGGAAAATCTGACAAAATCTTTTATATTATATATTTTATATTTTAACACTATCGCTGACTGTCACGAGATAACAATAGCAGTTCGATTGTTATCTACGCCGAGAGACGTTACCGTCTGCGAAAGTGTTAATTTATAAAATTGTAGTTCATTTAGCGGCGATTTCTCGAGAAATTGTTGAATTCAAAATATACGGCGAAAGTATACGATATTCAGTAGTCCGCTGTAATTTTTTTTTATTTGAAAATATTTGGCTTCAACTTCATATTTAAAGGTTCGAGAATCGGCCCACGGTTGCTTTTCTGCGGCTTTTTATGTTTTCAATTTAGTCCTAATAATAAAGTTGATTTTTGGTAACTATAGAATAGTAAAAACACTTTAATACGCCATAGAACACATACAAGATGTAAAATAGGCATAAATAACATACATATATTGATAGAATAAATATTATACATAGAATAGTTGGTATATTAGCAAAATATCTAATTTCATATCCGAGCTGTAAAATATTCTGTGTTCATATTGTTCATGCCTCTTGTTTGGCTTGTCGAAGACTTTGTATGTGCAACTTTGCTAAAACTATTTCAATGGAACGCTTTAGTATGATAAGATAAAGTTCAGTTAGAATGTATCATACATACCTAGTGTGTTTATTTTCAACATTTAGGTTGAAAGCTATTTATGACATAAAATATACGATTGTTGGTTTTATTGGGTTTGTATGAATATGTGATTGATTTTGCTTCTTTTCGAGTCGAAAAGGTCAAAAAAATACTAAAACTTGTTACTCTTCAAACGATTCGTAATTGATGTTATTACTACAATGCTTTTTTAATATGATTATTAAAAATATAAAAATAGTGCGGCGTGTGGCAGAATATAAAGACCTTTTTAAAAAACAGGATTGGTATTAATAAGACATAACCTTAATTACAAACCTATAATTGGTTTTTAAAAGGCAAACATGTAAGTATAGAGATCTGAATTTAAAACTTACCTTGCTAATTTTGCTCTCCGCCGAAGACAGCAGATGACTGTGAGTGCTAATAGAGGAAAGCCAAAAATGCAGGATACTATTGGTACTACGATCGATTCTGGAGTCACTGAAACAAAATGAAATAATATCAATACAAACAATTTAAAATTAGGTTACTTAGGTATTATAACAGAGTTGGGCAAAATGTAATCTAACTACCAATTACTAACTACGATTACATTTTGTAGTTAGTAGTTGCAACTACTTGATTACAGAAAGTAATCGAAAAAGTATTTGGAACATTTCGACCACTAACTACAAGTTGTAGTTGAAATTACGATTACATGACCAACTACATTTTGCAACTACATATTTTACATAAAGTTTATATTTTTTTTATTCCTTCTCATGCACAGTTATTTTTAGATTTGCATACCCAAACGGTAAAACGGGACCCTATTACTGAGACTTTGCTAATCGTCTGTCAGTCTGTTACTAGAGTGTATCTAATGAACCGTGATAGTTAGACAGTTGAAATTTTATTACGGCCGCTATAACAAAAAAATAATAAAAACACAATAAAATAAATATTTAAGGGGGCTCCTATACAACAAATGTGATTATTATGCTCGTTTTTTGCTCGAAATTGAAAACGACAACAGTTATACGCTAAATATTCACAAAATATTTAGTTATATATTCATCTTCTTTCTCCTGCCACCTTTCCAGTTTATCTGGGGTCGGGCCTCCTCGTAACTCGGCGCCAGGATTGTCTGTTCTGGGTTGTCGCGGAAAGGTTCTTCACGTCTCTCTTTATACTGGACCACCACGTGGCGATGGGCCTCCCTCTTCCTTTCGGCCTCTCAGGTATGTCCATTGCCTTCCATTCCGCCGGGGTGGTCGGCATTCCGCCTCATCAGGTGGCAATACCAGCGGAGTCTGGCTTCCTTAAGCTTTTCTGTTATTGGGGTCACCTTAAATAAACCCCTGACATGTTCGTTTTGACATTTAGTTATATATTAATGTTAAAAATTTATAATTAAATTAAAATGTAACAAATATTTAAGGGGGGCTCCCATACAATTTTTTTTGCGATTTTTATAGATAATGGTTCGGAACCCTACGTGCGCGAGTCCGACTCGCACTTGACCGGTTTTATTATATGTAGGTATACAAACTTACTTCCACGGTCCAGCCTGTACATATGCTTAATTATATAGCCATCCATATGTGTGCCTAATTTCATCTTCTTTAATTTATTGAGGCTTCAGTCACATATTGTGACTATGTCAGCCTCATGAGGGAAGTCAAAGGTGAGATAAGCTCATCTTTCAGCCCTAGACAAAAGAAAAGAAAATAAGATTCTGAAGAGCTCTTCAGAATGCATATATGGACTTGGCTCTACCTGAGAAGGGCGAACTCAATGTTATTATGTTATGTTATATGTTGTTTGTTAGACCGCCACTGTCAAGAGAAACACCATCCAGAATTCCACCCAAATAATTATAATGTTATATTAACTTTTAAATTAACACACTACATATTTAAAATATGAAATTACATTATTAAGATTTGCACTTTTCGTAGTTGCGATTATTGTAGTTAAACTAAATGTAGCTGCAACTACATAATAAACATGTATTAAGTTTATAAGACCTCTGCTGTACCTACGTGATAGCTTTCTCAATAAAGATATATTCTATTATCTTATCTACTTGTAATCGACTACATGTAATCGTAATTTGTAATTAAACTGCAAAATGTAGTTAACTACGCCCAACACTGGTATTATATTGTGCAGTTATGGCACTTTTTTTGTTAGGGCATATAGGAGCACGTTATTTTGTCTTGTAGTCTCGTAAAAATAGATAGTGAAGTTCGATTTCTGGAAATTTCTTTAGTTGCTCCTAATCCTAAAACACAATGCTTAGAGAAAACAAAAGTGTATGGGGAAATGGCTCCTATGTATCAAAACAAAGGAATAACATGACCCTTGGGGGCTCAGTGCCAGTTTTATACTCAATTGGCCAATGGATGTCGTTACAAAAAGGAAACAAATTATAGCCAATGGCTTCGCTAAATGAAAACCATTACAGTAACGGGTTCCGTAAGTGTTTATGTTGCGAAAACCTATGCCAGTCTGTATTATTGTGTAGCTTAAATTTTTGAAAATATTGGTACAAAATATATTTGATTGTAAATTCTTTTATTATTACGAGTCTTTATTTAGTTGCAGTGACACCGATGTCTGTGATAAAATCTTGTAAGTAAAATTTGACCCGGTTTTCGACAATGCAATATTTTTATGAATTGTAGGTGCTCTAATTTTGAAATCTGTGACTCAATTCAAATCGGCATGTCGATTGGTTTGGGACTTTTGACACTTTCTTTGCAAAATCTTTAATATAAAGCTCGAAAGAGTTATTCAAAACATGGAAAACTAATGATAATCACTCAACTCCGATTTTGAATTAGTTACAGATGACGGAGCCGAAAGACTAAATAAGTTTTATTTAAGATTTTTTTCATAATCAGCCATAAAAGTAGGAGATGTTATTAAACCATTCATTCCATTGTGAGGTTTTATAGGGTAAAAATGTTAAAAATTAAAAACATAATAATGGGTAATGTGATGAAAGATCGTTCTCTAGTATCTTGAAACTTGGATATCCAGAAATCCTTGAATCAGGAACCGGTGTGCGAAATAAAAGTTAGTATGTGTGAAGTATTTGATGCCGAGGAGGGTTGATTGTCATGACAGTAGATTAAACTCCTGCAAAACTTTAGCTAAAGCATTAGGTTAGGAGGCCCATTGTTCTTAATACTCAGGTAAATTAAAGGACTTACCCGTAGGGTAAATGATAATAGGCGTAGGCCGCTTGTTTCCGTTGGCACCAGGTTTGGCCACCCCATTTGCAGAAGTCGCTGTGGTGGCGGAGGTTGTAGAACTCCCTCCAAACCTCTGTAGAAGTCCCAGAGGGTCCGTTGTTGTAGTTCGCGTCATGGTAAGGCGTCAGTTAACCTGAGAAAACGATTTTTTAATAAAAAAGACAATACCACAACAAGAAACAATGTGCCCATCAAGATGAGCCGGATACTCCGTTTTATCTCTAAATCTTTTTGTATATAATTTTTAAGTTAATTGTACCAATTTTTTCCTTAATAAATAACTTTTCGTAAATCATAATATGATGAGAAATACTGGTAACGATTTAACCATTTCAATAATATCAGGTATAATATTGTGCGTGAAATAGTAATATCCATCTTGCAAAAAAATCCGAGTATTGTAGAATATACTTAGTTTATTTTTGTACTTAAAAGATGTGTTGTAATCATGTTGAAAATATTTAGTGTAAAAAATATAAGAAGGTGATGCAGGTGCATCTCCCGAAGGTATACTTTAGAGCAGTGATTCCCAAAGTGGTCCAGGTGGACCCCCAGGGGTCCACGGGAGACTTGCTGGGGGTCTACGTAGGCGTGAACAAAAAATGGGGGTCCATAAGATGTTAATGGGGGTCCACGAAAATTTATCTGCTTTTGATAGTAAAGAGCAAAAATGTAAGCATAGTTTTTATAAGGGCCTACCTACATTGTTTTAAGTACCTATCTAAGCAGATAATATTTTAATAAGGCAAGCGACTGTTACTTGTCCAAACTTGTGTATTCGATATTACGTACAATTTCGTGTACAGACTTGCAAAGCGCTATCTGCCCGACAATGCTTAATGCTTGTTCAGACATGAACTTGATCAACACTATAAATACTTGATGCCAAAGGCAACCAAACGCATTCATTTGTTTCCGGAATTTCGAAAACAAGGCGGAATTTGGAAAAAAGTTGTGAGAAAATTTATATCTGTGTTTGCTAGTGCCGGAGAAAAGTAAGTAACCTACCTTTTTTTGTTATAGTACTTAAGTATTTTGTTTACGTGTACTAGTCGGTTGATCACAACGGCCTGTATAGATAGGTAACTTAGTAACTTACAGATATTTTAATTGTCCTCTTTCGATTTGAAGACAAACACAGCACGTTTTATTCAATTGTTTTTTCACGAGAGAAGCACTGCCTCTCTAAAAAGGCCGAATAAGCAATATTGCAGAGCAATTAATTTTGTAATTTTTCTTGCAAATAACTACTAATTTTATAAAACAGTAATTTCATAATCATGTTAAATTGATTTTGAAGTAACTATTTTATCAAAACTATTCCTTTTCGGAAAGAGCGAGCGGTGATCCACGAGAAAAATAAGTTTGGGAACTACTGCTTAGAGTAATCAGAGACTACACCAGTAGTTCCCAAACTTATTTTTCTCGTGGACCACTTTCAAAATTTTACTGGTTTCGGTGGACCCCCTGCTGCTACATTTCTACCACATTCTTAAAGTCGCCAAAAAATAAAAATTGTGTCACTTCTGAGTTCTGTCCCTATATTTCGATATGTAAAATAAAAACGAAAAATGGTACATTTTATATCACTTTATTTATTAAAAGAATAGAATTACAAGAAAAAAATATTAAGGTAATATAGGTTCAGGTCATAATTTTAATTAATGGGAAGGATGTATCTGATGGAGTGTCAGCAAACGATCAATGTTTGGCTTTATTTTTGTGAGCAATAACCACAAATCCCCCCGCTCTGTGATGTTTAATTTGCTCCTTTTTTTTGTTAAGAGGTTTGTAACGGCACTAAAACTCCTTTCGACAAGATATGACGAGGGAAAAGCTATTAAAAATTTCCTTGCGATTTCCCACAGTCCAGGATATTTTTCGGATATTTCTGCTTGCAGCCAAAATGTTGGGTAGCCATTTCTAAATTTCACCTTCAGCTCCTCATTAGTGCTTAGCTCGAGCAGCTCCTCTTGTAATACAACATTGGCCACTTCCGTTTCATCAAATGGATTTATTATCCATGGTGGTATATCCATCGTCAGTATATCTTCAAACCTGGTTTTGAAGTCATCATGCAGGGCACTTAAATGTTGACTGTAGGTATGGATATCCTCATCAATACATTCTACCTGCGACAAGTTTGGAAATTGAGAGAATTCGCGCCGACTAATGTTTTGCTTCATAAATTTCAATTTCCCAAGAAAAGCCGAAATTATCCCCTTTGTTTTTATTAAATTCAGGCTGTCCCCTTGTAACTGCAAGTTAATATCATTAAATTTTTTAAACAAATCTGTCAAATACGCAATGTCTGCTTTGAATTTGATCAAGTTTTCTTTTAAATCTGGATCTCTACTTTCTAAGAACTCTAATATGGAATCGAAAACAGAGTAAAATCTCGTTAAGCATGCACCTTTCGACAACCAGCGTACTTCAGTATGTAAGAGCAGTCGTTGGAAGTCTTCATCATTTTCGTCGCACAATTGAGCAAATAAACGTGTATTCAATGCATTGCTTCTGATTTTGTTGACAGCTTTTATTACAAAATGAAGAGATTGGTTCAACCTGTCACTTAAATGTTTTGCCACAAGATGTTGTCGGTGGATTACGCAATGAATAGCTGTAAGTCCTGGTATAATTCTTTTGAGATGACTTATAAACCCACGATATCGCCCGACCATTGCAGGAGCTCCGTCTGTTGCCACTGAAATAATGTTTGTAAATGGGATCGATTTTTCCGTAAAAAAATTACTCAGGACATTAAATATTGATTCGCCTTTAGTGTCAGTCTCCAAAGTTCTGGCAAATAGCAATTCTTCGTGAATTTCTTCCTCAACAATAAATCGGACATATGCCAATAGTAATGCTTCATTACTGGGTAACGTTGACTCGTCCAGTTGTATAGAAAAATGAGTTTTTTGCAGATGATTGCATAAAAAGCTTTCGATATCAGAGCTCATTTCATCAATGCGTCTTTGTACAGTATTGTTACTTAATGGAATTCTTTTTAGTACGTCAAATGGAGATTTGTGCAAAACAGTTTTTAAAACCTCTTCAACAGCGGGTAAAATTAATTGTTCTCCGATAGTGTGCGGTTTTCCAGATTTTGCTATAAGTAATGAGATATTGTAAGATGCCCGCAAGCCATCATCGTTACTTTGAGATGTTGAAGCGAACATACTGTGCATGGTGGGTCTCTTTCCATATTTTTCTTTCAATGTTTGAAAATATTTTAAATCTTTACCTATTTTATCAGTATGACACCTTTTTAGATGATCTTCGAGCTTTGATGGTTTCATAGAGTCATTGCTCAAAACTTTGTTGCATAATAGGCACATGGGCAATTGTTTGTCTGCCTCTGATGGAACAAAACCATATTTCAAATAATCGACACTATATTGTCGACATTTTTTCTTTGCTGTAGCCATGTTTCGTGTCAGTTACCTTACCTGTAAAAAAAATGTTTTAGTAACCAAGTTTTTTTCTGAATATAGGTATCACACCGCAGCCTTTGTCAGCACGCGGAAATAGAATTACGGCTTGTAAAGGGACCAACTAATAAACCGCTGAGACAAATACAAACGTTTTCACAAAACGGTATCAATTTTAAAGTACATAATTTACCACTAATTTTTAATAGTATAAATAAAAATTAGTGTACTCAGTATCGAATACTGATCATATTTGTGTAGGAAAAAATAAACGTCGAAATCCCAAAATTGTCCATAAAAACGATAACTAACATTTTATTAAATCAATGAGTTCACGCGCTCCGTGTATTTGCGTATTTTTTGTCTGCGGCTTCATTGTTAAAACGTGACAAACAGGCATCGAAGTTCAAGCCCCGCCCTTTTCCCGTCGCCCGCGCACCGCTCGCTCTTTCCGAAAAGGAATAGTTTTGATAAAATAGTTACTTCAAAATCAATTTAACATGATTATGAAATTACTGTTTTATAAAATTAGTAGTTATTTGCAAGAAAAATTACAAAATTAATTGCTCTGCAATATTGCTTATTCGGCCTTTTTAGAGAGGCAGTGCTTCTCTCGTGAAAAAACAATTGAATAAAACGTGCTGTGTTTGTCTTCAAATCGAAAGAGGACAATTAAAATATCTGTAAGTTACTAAGTTACCTATCTATACAGGCCGTTGTGATCAACCGACTAGTACACGTAAACAAAATACTTAAGTACTATAACAAAAAAAGGTAGGTTACTTACTTTTCTCCGGCACTAGCAAACACAGATATAAATTTTCTCACAACTTTTTTCCAAATTCCGCCTTGTTTTCGAAATTCCGGAAACAAATGAATGCGTTTGGTTGCCTTTGGCATCAAGTATTTATAGTGTTGATCAAGTTCATGTCTGAACAAGCATTAAGCATTGTCGGGCAGATAGCGCTTTGCAAGTCTGTACACGAAATTGTACGTAATATCGAATACACAAGTTTGGACAAGTAACAGTCGCTTGCCTTATTAAAATATTATCTGCTTAGATAGGTACTTAAAACAATGTAGGTAGGCCCTTATAAAAACTATGCTTACATTTTTGCTCTTTACTATCAAAAGCAGATAAATTTTTGTGGACCCCCATTAACATCTTATGGACCCCCATTTTTTGTTCACGCCTACGTAGACCCCCAGCAAGTCTCCCGTGGACCCCTGGGGGTCCACCTGGACCACTTTGGGAATCACTGGACTACACTATATTTAATTGTCGAAAGTGCTGAAAAACTTGACGCGCGCCTGCTAGGGCCGCTAAGTAACAAAGTGCATGCACGAAAGATTTGTGTTTTTCTTTTTTTGTTTTATTTATTTATTTATAAATCTTTATTGTACCACATGTTAACAAGGCTATGGATGATGCAAGTTACTGTCATTACAACAAAACATTACAAAAAAATATAAAACAATAGAAGTCCAAGAAAAATAATTAAAAAGAAAATTAAGTTTTGCAAGTGATCGTTACGAGTATTTTATGCAAATAGATTCTGGCGTACTTGTCATCACCGTAGACGTACAGTTAAAAGGTCTTCTACGTTTTGAATGAATTTATTAATTTGACATTTTACTTGAAACGGCTGTATTTGTCGAAAGTTATTTACCAGCAGCATTAATAATTGTATATTTTTATTGTTATGTAGGTATATTGTAAATACGTGTTTATATTATATGTAAGTATTTGCTATATATATATATGTATTGCATATTATTATTTTTTATGCTTTTCTGTTAATTTAACTTTATTTTACACCCACACAAAGCTCTCTGCTTGACCCAAAGGTTGACTGTTAGATAATGCTTTTAGCATTAAGTCCACCTATTGTATATTTTATATCATACTATCGATACTGTCGATACTATCATTGCAAATATAATATATAGTATGGATACTATTGATACTGTCGATACTATCGTTGCAAATATAATAGATAGTATGGATACTATCGATACTATCGATAGTTTGTTATTAACGAACTACGATAGTATCGATAATATTTCACTTATCCGATAGTAATGCCTTGTTATGTGTTATCGATAGTATCGATACTATCGATAGGCCGATCAATAGTCTTACGATTGTTTGGCTATCGATAGACTATCGATTAACCATCGATAGTCGACTATCGATTGGCAACACTACTCCGGAGTGCAAGCGCAGCCTGGCAGTTCAGTGCGCGCGCACACAACGTCACACATACAGACTCTTGTAAATACAATGTACCTGTCTATCATATGAACGCAAAGTCTATAACATTATAAAAAAATTAAAAAATACACGTAGTTTCGGATATGACGAATTACCCCCAACCTTTATAAAAAATGCGCTATATTATTGAGTCCTCCTTTTGGTAAAACTCATTAATCAGTCTTTTGACGAAGGTTATTAGTTTCCGGAAAACTTAAAGATCTCCACATTAACACCAATATTTAAAAAAGGAGACCCTTATGACCTCGCTAATTTTGGACCAATCGCGATCCCATACACTATTTCAAAAAAATTCGAACAAACAATGACTTTTAGAGTAAGTAAATATTTTTTTGAGAGATATTCCGTATTTGTCGAGAACCAATTCGGTTTTAGGAAAAAACGCTTCACCTGTCTAGCTGTATACCACTACGTGCAAAAAATACTAGAACATATTAATAACAAAACCTACGGGGTGGCACTTCTTCTGGGCATGACAAAAAGCATATAACAGGGTCTTCCATGGCGAACTTTTACACAAGTTATATGACGCAGGTATCCACGGACAAGCTCATACCTATTAAATCGGCAACAGTTTGACCAAATAGAATATAACAATTTAGAAACAATAGAATTACAATTAATCAAATCAAATAGTCGAACCACAAATTGTTCTATCCCTCAAGGAAGCGTGCTCGGTTGTGTACACTTCCTTATATATACAAATAACCTTCCCCAATTATTTTCTAATGAACAGAGTCTATGTGTTAGGTATGTTCGCCGACCACGTTTTATTGCTTTACCAATGTAAAAAAGCCAACGAATCATGCGCTACGCTCAAAGCTACGATAAACAAATTAAAAACTATTTAGGATTCCCAAAATTTAGAAATAACCTTTAAAAAGACTAAAATTATTCAATTTAGACCACCAAAAAAACGCCTATTTCAAATAGCTGTAAACTACATTTTATAGAAAAAAAATTATATGTCCTGTGTTTATATATTGCCGTGTTTGTCAGGAAACACAGCAATTTCTTTACTTAACTTAAATGACTTAAATGACAAATCCAACAAATTATTTAAAAAAAAACTAGATATATACTTACATGTATAATGTATGTGTCTCATGAACCTGTGTAATTTATATTGATAGAATTAAGTTTTGATTAAATAAATAAATAAATTTGTGCTGTCCTAACTTACAGCACGCATTGGGATACTGTAAGTGCTGTCAGTGTTTGTATAAATTTATATTGATGTTTTTTTAATATTCCTAATCTGAAATTGTTACATATTTTAATTGTGCAATTGATCAATTTTTAACTAAATTTCAATGTATGATAATAATAATTTCCAATTAATAAATGTAATTGAATCCTAATTTAATTAATTTTCTGACTTAATGTCTGAGTGATCAAATGTCGCTATGCCCAAACTGGGTACATGTACTGCTGTAACTGCTCTTAATAATGTTATCTGTAATGCTTACATGTATATGATAAATGAATTGAATTGACTAAAAGATGTAAAGTAAAATCAATAATCTAAGTGATTCCCATTGCATTAAGAACTTAAAGTGATTAAGTATTGAATAAGCTCAAAATCAATAATAAGCTTCTGCGGCAAGTAATGTTCGACTTTAAGTATATTTCAAAGTGAAATGTTTGGTCGTAAACTTCAGCCCGTTGGTATTTGCTGTAAGTCGACACAAAAAAATAACATAGATTTATTAATGTATACTTTTCGACACAAAAAAATAACATAGATTTATTATTTTGAAAATCTGTATCTTCTATACATATTATATTTAATTATAAAAAGAAGAACGTTTGTACGTGCTCGTACATTTTGTCTGTCTCTTCGGGAGACATCCATCAAACCCATGGATTTTATGGTTTAGGTACGGCTAAACATTAAGGTTTTTTACACATAAGGGGAGATTATGCAAATCTTAATTGAAGAAGTCAGCCGTCTGAGAGCATTCTTGTGAAGCTTGAGTAGGCTATCTTTTGAATAAAATACGTAAATTTGCAAAGATTAATAAGACAGGTTAAACACAACAATTTTTCAAAATGGCGAAACCAACCCCATAACCATTTTTGATGGCTGTGCCAAGGCCGTATTTCTAAGCTTTCGCTCTTTGGCTATCAGGGAGGAATATCGTATGAAACGTAATACTCGTAGGAAGGAAGATGCTTTTCTTGTTCGTCCGAGCGTGTTTCCCAGTTGCATCCTCAGCCAGCATTTGGAAGCCCAGGGTGCACTTTGATTATGGCCCTAGATTTGGCAGTATTAGTTATTACAATGGAGCGATCGCCGTCTGTTCTCCGTAACCCTCTTAAGTAAGGTCTTGCCGCTAAACAGCATATTTAGCAGCAGGTAAAATAGTTTAGTAATAGACACCATATATCGATCTATGGTAGAGTTTATTCCGAACACTATTGATAGCAGCACCAAAATATATATCAAAATAAATAGTTTTTTAGTGTATTTGCTGTATATTAGAGCATAATAAGGTTTGCCTTCAGCTGAGAGAATATCGGCTTTAGTAATCGCATTTGCATGTATTGTTTAAGTAGGATGCTGCTGCACTTCCGAAGTCCCTGATCTCATGCAATATTTATCGCAGAATTGATCAGTGTAAGCTACCGTGACTTAAATTTATTCCTCGGGGAGAAAGAATAAACTTAAGATGCAACTGAGAATTAGGATGTATCAATACACTCTTGTATTCGTATTGAAACTGAGTGCGATATGGTAAAGGTAAATATTTTGTTCATAGAGGTCATTTAGTTAGGTGTTGTATAAAATTTCGTTATTGTGATTACGACGGTTACTTAACAAAACCGAAATTTACTGGTACTTCTTTCCGACATTTGACGGAACTTCCTGAAGGGGAATATGTTACTTACAATGATCATGTCAATACTTTACTATAAAATCTGATATTATTCCATTATATATTATAATTAGACATTCCGGAGGTAATGTAAATATTTATGGAGTAGAGTCATAGATGAAACTTTTACAAAGGAACGGTTGTAGAGTTTTCAACTTGAGTAAAGCAGTTTCCTTTCTATTTGTATAATGAGAAATTTCTACTGTGAAAGTTTCGCTACAAGGAAGTTTATACATGACTGATAACACAAAAAAATCATAATAACTTTTGTCAAAATCGTTAATTACTGTTATGTTTGAATTAATACAGGGCATGTGCATATAAGATGAGCATCTGAACTCTCAAGAATTATTTAACACCACTAATGCTGGTATAGCCGGCTCTTTTCCATTAAAATTTAAGATGAACATTTACCTAAAGGCGTTCAGTGATTTATTTACCCTTATATCGAAGTACCCAGTTCAGTCCAGTTCGTGTTTAGGGGTGGAAGGCTACGAGTATATCTTTTGATTTATAGTTTTTTTTTGGCACAGGGAAGGGGCCCATTAATAAACGGGGCCCGCAGCATTGGCTACTCATGTTGTGTTTGTATAGGTACAGTAAGGTATTACAAATTGCGTAAGATGGGCGATCGGTAATGGTGTTTTATAGATTTTTGTATCAATTTGGAACAGAGAATGCGTTTAAACATAGATCCTTATCCTAGGTAATCTTTTATTAATACATAGGGCGCACTGTAAGTTTCCGGAACTGGCCACTTACATAAACAATATTTAAAAATTTATTGCAACATTTGAAAATAGAACTCTTTGGCTGTAGAATGCAGTTTGTTTCATCTGACTGTCTTTTGTTTTTACCTTGTGGCGCCATTTAAAAAATTGTGTGTCTGCATCAACATGGATTTAACTCGGGAAAATTTTCGTAGTCTGATTTTCTACGATTTTAAGTGTAATTTGACAGCTCAACAGAGCATCGCTCCGCTTGAAACAGCTTTTGGCAATGAAGCACCATGCAAGACAACTGTTTATAGCTGGTTTGCAGAATTCAAGCGTGGTCGTATCAATCTCAGTGACGAATCTCGCGATGGTCGGCCGTCCACCGCTGTGACCAACAAAAACATCAATGCTGTGCGCCGTATGATTGAAACAGACAGGCATGTGACCTACCATGAAATTCGTGCATCCTTAGAAATAGGCATGAGTCAAATACAATTAATCCTACACAAACATTTGGGTGTGAGAAAGCTGTGCTCGCGGTGGATCCCACACAACTTGACCGAGGCTCAAAAAACGGACCGCGTCACTTGGTGCAGTGCCATGCTTACCAGATTCAACGAAGGTGTGTCAAATTTGGTGTGGGACATAGTAACAGGTGACGAAACATGGATTTATTGCTACGATCCCAAAACAAAGCAGCAATTGAGCGTATGGGTCTTTCAAGATGAGCCGAAACCAACCAAAGTGGCGCGCGTGAAAAGTGCATCTAAGCGGATGATTGCTTTTTTTTTAATAAAACTGGACACGTGGCTACTGTTGCTTTAGAGAATCGTCGTACAGTGAATAGTGTATGGTACACGACCATTTGTTTGCCGGAAGTTATTGACGAACTCCGTAAAAATAACCGTAAACGCCGTATCATCCTGCACCACGACAATGCTAGTTCTCACACGGCCAGACAGACAAACGACTTTTTGAAGGCGAAAAATGTAGAACTCATGAGTCATCCTGCATACAGTCCCGACCTGGCACCTTGTGACTTTTTTCTGTTCCCAAAAATTAAGAACCAATTACGCGGTCAAAGATTTTCATCACCAGAAGAGGCTGTCGAGGAGTATGAAAAACACGTTTCAGAGGTCACCACAGAGGAGTGGCACAAAAGTTTTCAAAACTGGTTTCATCGAATGAAAAAGTGCATAGACGCCAAGGGAGATTATTTTGAAAAACAATAAATTAGTTTTGTACCTTTAATAGTATTTTTTCATATTCATTCCGGAAACTTATAGTGCGCCCCACGTAATGAGGTGTTAATGTTATATTTTTGACTTTAAATTTGGAATTGTTTTGGCTGTGAGCCTGTAACCATATTTGTATTAAATACTTATTTGTATGCTGTGCAAAAATAGCAAAACATAGTGCATCTTATACTCTGTAAAACAACTAATTATGTACCTATGTTTAACAAATAAATAAATGATTGATGGATTGATTGCGAAAGTGGTTTTGCATATTTGTTTGTACTCCACGCTTTATCTACTCATCCAAACTTAGTACTATAGTTAGGAGTACTAAGGACATAGCGCACTTTTTGTCCTGGAAAAAGTACCGTTTCTGTGGATTTACATGAGTGAATCTGCGGGTAAAAGTTTAATCTGTGTAAATCTAAAGTCAATAGCAAGCACTGCTATTTGGCGACAGAAATAGGCGAGAATGAGTTACCCGCGCAGACTTCGTACACAAAGTACTAATTTAGGGATATTGCGAACGCTGTCATTTAGAATTAGCGCCAGCTTTGGCATGAAATTCCTTTTGGAGCCAAAACCTTTCTCAGTATAATTCTCGTAAATAAATTGGATTAGGCGGGTAATCTAAATTGTATGTTAAAAATAAGTTATTTTGTTACACCTTTCAGTGTGATCCTCTCAGCCCTTTAATGTAGAGGAATTTGTCATACTCTAGTACTATTTACTTTACAAAAACCTAAGAATTCGTTTCTAAATTTCAGCAACATACATGTCACTTAATTTTGTTAACATATTAATGGTACAGAGTACCTACTTACAGTATTTCATTACCTGCATTATTTATTATAACTATGTTAATCAGTTAACATGCTGCGCGGTTTATTAAATTAATTTCGAAATCGAAGAACGGAAATTGCTTTGTTATTTCGAATTTATATTAAAATTCCCAGTTGCCCTTACACTTTCATTAAGTTAGCAAATGCAATTTTTACTCTCTGTAAATTCTTTGCAATAAATGTGTCTAACTAAGATTTAATTTTCAACTTTCGTGATAACAGATTTAAAAGTATTTTAGGAAAAAAATAAGACATCTAAAGATTTCATCAAATTGTTAAATTTACCATACATTTATATAAGTTATGTTATCGAACATTGTTTGAGTGCAATAAAAATGTAATCCGGCAATATATTTTCCCAGATATCTAACAATTTAAATGACACTTACAAACAGTTTACGAATTTTATCATTTAAATCATATATTTAGGTAGTTCGAAACATTTTTGTTAAGTCTAGTATTAACAAAGAAGCCTACTAGACCAAATAGGATTACGCTTTTTGAATTGCAGCTTGCACTAGGCCAGAACTGGGAGACCTGCTTTACATGACATTTTTGACTTACCTATGCACTGTTTTGTGTGGTTATGCACTCATTACAGCGTACTACATAACATTTTAAAAATGGAATTAAGAATGATTGCTCGATATTTTTTATGGTTTAAATATCGCTCGCGCGGTTACTCTTTTAGGGGTCACGGCAATGAGGGCGAGCGTCCCGATGCTCGCCCGTTGGAGAACTGAAACCCGCACACCGCTCGCCTGAAACTGAAACATTTTGGGCTCCCTCGCTGCCAATGATATCTTTACGTGTATATATTGACTGGACTGGAAATGTTCTTTTCATTAGTGTAAAATGCTAATTTACAACACCCCTTATATTCCGAGTTCTGAAGTGAATTGGAGTTATGCCGTTGGTTTATCTAGGTGGATCGAAATAAAATTACTTTTCTACTTTATACCGTTTTTTGGCTTATATTTGGCTAAAATAGTGTAATATTAAAATCTGTTAGTATTTATTCTGATTATGGGTTAATTATTTTGAATTTCAGAGTAGGCAGCCTAGCGAGTAAGGTAGGTATTAAAGTCGTTTCTTACTTTATGTCGTCTTCCGACCCCGCTCCCTCGCTTCATTAACTCCCATTTTGGTAATTTTGAGTTCTTTCGCAAATCTACAAGATATTTGTGAATATTTCATTATCATTACGCACTTATATACCTAGCTATAGTATCAAAAGTATATGTAGCTATAAGTAAAACGGATTTTTAAATATTATCTGTTTTTTGGGTAGGATAAACATACTAATGACTCTAAACGTATATTACACAGATTACTCGTACATAGCAGTTTAAGGATGCTCTTATAAATACAAATTTAAAACTATAAATATCGATAAAACACGTAAAAAATGCGCAAGGTTTTTTTAGATTTCAAGTTTCAATGGATTTGACATCTATAAGTCAACGTTCTTCCATCCAAATTATTTTCCATTTATTTATGAAAACGAGAAATTATCGCGGGCAGGAAAATTCCTAAAATATTCATTACTTTTGTAATGAGTTTCGTCGAAATTAATTGCTGTAATGAACAGCCGAACAAAGAAATGTAATAAATACAAGTTTTATTTCATACCTACTTAAAAAAAATGAGTAAATATTTAACTTCAGATCAACCTAAGTACCAACTTGTTAACACTATTTGACTACATGACACGACGACATATCCTGAATGTGGCAATGGTTCTATTGATATACTTTCGAATTGCTTCAAAGTCTGTACAAAACCCTAAATTATTCACGGATTCTACAATGGTAATCCAAATGTGAAAAATATGCCAGTCAGTGGAGTGTGCGTCTGATATGAATGCATTTTTTTTACAAATTACTTACCCTGTATTGTCAGTTTAGCGGGAAAGAATATTGATAGTCGATTTCAAAAAGGTAATACGGCGAGGCAGTCGCATCCATCCATGTAATTATTGTCCAGTACCGTTAAATCTAGGACCATGATTAAAAGCATACACTAGCCTTTGAAGTGTAAGCTAAAAAAGCAACTGGTAAAGACGCTTTTACGAAGAAAGAAAGCAGGCATTTTGTACATGGTATTTAATTACCTACAACTAGCAGTTGCGAATTTATCGTACTGAAATGTGCACTTTTAAAGGATCCAATCAAATGTCATTAAAATCCGATCAGTGTTCCATTAAGCTACTTTCCCATTAATAGGATTAGAATAGATTAAGTCGGTATTAAAGCCTTTTAGGTACCCAAAGTAAATTAATAAGAAAGTACGTTTTTCCATTACAAACTTGCGAGGGTACAAATTACATCACGAAGGCCGTTGAAGTTCGTCAGAGCAAACAGTTTTGGTTCCGATTTCTTGCTCGGGACACTCTTGTCATTAGATAGGTTCTTTGAAGTTTAAGACAAGTTGACCCTTTCCCTTCAAAGAAGGGTAAATGGAAGCTTAATAATTTGTTTACATTTGTGGTTGGACTGTATCTATGAGTACTTAAAAAATAATGTGAATACCATTGGTTTAGCTTCAAAAATGCACAAATCTATATATATAAAAGAACAAGGGTGACTGATTCATCAACGCCCAGCCTAAACCATAAAAGCTATAAACGTGAAATTTAGACAGAAGTTTTATGTTATCACGTAGTAATTTCATTGTTCATCAATAAATTTTAGCAAATATTTTTCCAAGTTCACCTGTTAGGAAGCTGAAATGGGGTCCAAACATGTATGACGAATATGACAATTTTATTTAAAACGTCACATAATTATTTCTTATGATGAATGAGTAAATACCTTTTTTAGGATATTTTGCATTAACCCCTAAAAGGGGGAAAAGGTTATGTATCATTGATTGTGTTTATTTTAGCAAGCGCCTTTTGTAATCAACGGGTGCACTAAGCAAGCAGTTTTCAAAACGAGTGATTAGTTAGACCGTTTTATTCGAAATTTCACAAAATTATTTCTTTTGATGAATGAATAAATACCTGTACCAGTATTTTAAGAATTCCAGTTCTAAAAGGGGGGAGAAACTCTGACTAAACTGCAATTGATCTCTCATTGAATTTAGCAAGTGAGTTTCTTTTGTAATCAGGGGGAGCACTAAGGAAGAATTTTTCAAAATTGACCCCCAAAAGGGAAACTGATGTTCAAAGTATGTACGGGGGAAGGAGATAAGTAAGTCCTTTGCAGTCGAAACTTTACAAGATTATTTGTTTTGATAAATGATTTGTTACCTGTTTTAAGGTTTTTAGAATTCAGCCCCTGAATGGGGGACATGGGTGTTATTTGTATGGTTTATGGGGTTGCTGACTACGAAAATAATAACCATTTATAAATCCGACGTGCCGGGTGTAATATACTATCAATCCCTATTGGGATCCGATGGGGTAGTAATCTTCTAAATAGGTACATAAAAAGAAGATCCCGAGAGACCTGTCATATAATTATAATCTAAGTGATTCAAACCTCATTGAAAATATCTTTTGATCAGGCGGGCGAAGCCGCGGGCAACAGCTAGTATAATTATAATCTAAATGATTCAAACCTCATTGGAAATATCTTTTGATCAGGCGGGCGAAGCCGCGGGCAACAGCTAGTATAATTATAATCTAAGTGATTCAAACCTCATTGGATATATCTTTTGATCAGGCGGGCGAAGCCGCGGGCAACAGCTAGTATAATTATAATCTAAGTGATTCAAACCTCATTGGAAATATCTTTTGATCAGGCGGGCGAAGCCGCGGGCAACAGCTAGTATAATTATAATCTAAGTGATTCAAACCTCATTGGAAATATCTTTTGATCAGGCGGGCGAAGCCGCGGGCAACAGCTAGTATAATTATAATCTAAGTGATTCAAACCTCATTGGAAATATCTTTTGATCAGGTGGGCGAAGCCGCGGACAACAGCTAGTAAAGTATAAATTAAGAATTAAAATAGTAAAGTCAACATGTCAGTACTTAAAATTAAAATGTCAAAGTGACCATTCCCCGCTTAAGTTTATTTAAGAAATACCTAGTAGCTTGAGTCTTAAGTTATATTTATAGTCAATCTACTAAGTGTCTGTTCAAATCAATTGATTACGATGCTATCGATTTTCACTAAGAATTGAACTGTTCGTGAAATGCTATGTTGGCACCTGCGTTTGGCATTTGTTTTATTTAGCATATCTATATTTAATTAGCATAGTAATTTATATTTATTGTCATTGAATGAAAGAACACTTGATTGCACAATTTACAAAGAGTAGACACGTTAAAACAGTTTGTATATAAGTAAATGAATACACAGGCGGACTTATCGCATAATGCAATCTGTACCAGCCAATCTTAGGGTAGAAAGAAACATTAGAGAATGAACAGCGGTACAGAAAAAAACAGTTACAGCTTAAAACTAAGGAATGCTGTTGGTGGAAATCGCTACCAAATTTTTGATACAAAGACATATTGGTCATTTTGGGTCATAAAATTAACGAGTAAGGAACTCAACAAATCCGATCTATCTTTGGCGTGTCTATTGACTCATGGATTATTTATTATTTATTCTTACAATCCAAGTACTATTCACACATAATCGTTGGTGCAAGTAGAAATCATAAGCTTTAATATTCTGCCAAGGGATATTGTGGAGCAAACGAGCAGCTAGTATTAATGGTTATAATAGTAAGTGCCTTCCACCCATACACAGCGATAATGCTTTGTTATCAGCGAGTGTGGTGTAACGCTATTATCACAGCATAATAGGCACACACACTTTGTCTATTAGTATTATGATCATGAATTCTTCACAAGAATTTAGTTAACAATTTTCAAAGGTTTGTGTTTTAAAATGAATCGTAGGTTAATATGTAATGTGAAGTATGCGTACAAATGGTATTACAACCAATGCAACAGTTTAGACTAAATTTAAGTGAAAGAGAAATAACCAAAAAGTCGACCTTAATCGTGGAAGCCAACATCTTAGAATGCAAACAGGCGCTAACATAAGTAAGACATTTAATATGGACTGGATATATAGTATATACCTACGTGTCTATTTTTGAAGTCGCATAAAGACAGTAATTTAACAAGATGTAGAGCTGTTCAAGTAATAGAAAGACGATGTGCCTGCCCTATAATTTACGTCCAGACAAACTGCCTCTGGCGGTTAGTAATGAAGGGCGATCATGCCGTCTCGTGAAGATAAATAGAAGCCAAGTATCAAAGCTACAGGCTGATTTAATTATTCTCATCATATACTATCTAAAATAAGCGAATTGTTATTTCAATGACTAGTACCTTTATGTTACTCAACGTGGATGATTTGTACAAGTCTATAAATAATCTATATAGCTTACTTCTTACTTCCTGCGGCGCTACAACCCTTTGTGAGTCTTGCCCTCTTCGACTAGTTTCTTTCAACTACCACGCTCCCTTTCCTCCTTCTTCTTAAGTTCTTCCTCCACACCTTCCATCCATCTCTTCTTTGGACTACCTCTGGGTCTTTTCTGCTGCGGCGTCCATTTCGATATGAACGATATATCTAAAATGAAGGCATAAAGCTACGAACGCCCAATTACGGGCGTCGAAGGGTATTTAAGTGAATGTGGATACTATAAAAAGTATCATTGTTGATTTTTGTCATCGTGAAGGCTTCTTTTTCTTAGTCTTTAAATTAATCAACCAATCTTCAGTTTATTTATCAATATTGTTAAAATTATATGAAACAAACAGAACTACGAAAAGCTAGTGAAAATCACATTTCCGATTTTAATTAGCAGAATACAGCTGTTTTATTTCAAAGAATTTTTGAAATGGGTTTACCCTTTGGAAAAGTGAATATCATTCTTTGGAAAAGTGAATATCATTAAATTAATGTGGCTCGGTGGTTCAGTGGCTTGGCGCAATCTCTTGAATGGACGGACGGACGAACTTGTGCTAATATAGGGTGGCTCTTTAGCGGGCACTGTACGAGCCGATGTCAGCCGATACGTTAGCGACACTTAATTAAAGTGTCGCTGACTGACTTGCACTCTCAGTTAATGGTTTACTACACTGCCCAGTCAGATAAATCAAACGGAAGAAAGAAGGTAATAATATCAAATGTAGTGTCGACTGGATGATTCTCACTTCGATAGAGACATAAAGATAGAAAGAAGATCTATGTCTTTACCACGGAATTCTGTTTTCAAAAATGTTATTTTTATTTTATAACAAACAAATTTTAAAATCATTACAAAAAATATTAAAATTAAAACTAAATATTAGTTAGACCCTAAACATTACAATATAGGCAGATATCACATTTTATAATTTTCAATTTAAAAAAATATGAAAATGAAATATACGGAGTTCAATTATGTTATTTTCTAAATTTGGTAATCGCGAGCAAATATTGCTTGGCAATGGGGAAGATGGGACATGGGACAGTTCAAATTTGCACAGTTGTATTCAAAACATTCATCACAGTGTAGGTAGACCAATCATATTAGTTATGTGTGACATATACATTATATAATGGCCTACCCCGAATATCAAGCTAAATTGAATGGACATGGAAGGAAATTAAACAGGGAGTGCGCTGGCCACACCGGATCACAAATAAAGGAGTGCAACAGACACAGAGAGCAGTTTCTGTATTCAGCAGATGCACTGATGTCACACTTGGTTTTCATGTTTCTCTGGTTAATATTTTTAAGAATTTCTCAAATCCGACAACTAAGTAGTAGTAGTTCATTGTTATTATTACTTCTATGTACTTTTATTGTACCTACATTCAAGTAAGTAGATATTATTAAAGCTTTGATTATGATTACTTACCTACTTGCTGATTGTAAATAATTAAATCTATTATATAATTAATTTAATCATTTTAATCAAAACACATTTTGATTGTCGTTTGATTTTAATTGATTTCAAAAATTGGATAGTTCTACAGAAAAAAATATGAATTCTAGAAAACATCTGTGTAATTTAAGAAATATGTGAATGTGTGTGTGTTTTAAGAAATGTATGCGCAGGTTCTTTGCTCTGAGCATTTTGTGCCGGGGCGCGCGTCGGTGACGATGATCCGATTGCATGCCACGTGACGACACGGGGTGAATGCGGACGTCAGCGCGCCTCATACAAACTCGGACAATACCAACTTCCAGTAAAATGGCGGGTAGCACGTACAACTTGCTCTACACGGATGCTGCAGTGCGAACTGGCGAACTTTTGAACAGTCAACGACATGATATATACCTATTACGTTATTCGCTGTGTGATTTCCAGCTCAATTGCAGGCAACTACTTCTTCTCTTGAATGCTGTAAAAGTTGAATAAACGACAAATAGAGACGTCGATTTCCGTATTTTCAGCCACAAAAATATTATCAAAACAAGATGGTCGTTCTGCTTGTTGGAAGATTTGAAGACATTGACTAAGTGGACGAGCTGCTGTTCGTTTCTAAATTCGAAATTTAAAGGACAAAGATAATCTCCTTTAGTTGAAGATTCAGTTCAGCTTGTAGACAATGAAATATAGAAGCTGTTTCGGTGGCGCACGGCGGCGGCAGACTTCAATTTACGGTTGGAGAGCCCGCGCCGCGCCGCCAGTAGCACACCTCACGCCCCGCTCCCCGCTCCGTTTTACGTGTTTATTGCTGAACAAACTTCCACAGTTTATTTTCTTTTACCTATTTTCAACCCATCAATTTTCTTGATACTCCGAATAATGTATAAAGGCCGCGATCTATCTAATTATGTTCTCATTTTGGTCCTTTGAATATTTAGGTATTTTATGAACATCAATGATAACTTGTTAATATTTTATTTTCTTCTTTGAGCATGGCTTAGTATTGATCAGCTCATCTATGATATTTTATTTTATTAGCATATGACCCGTGATTTCATGCGTGCAGGAAATGAGCTATATATATATAATCAAGCATAGCATATGGCAAATCAATGATAGACACCAGTCTATCATTGATTTGCCATATACTGTTTATCTAAGCCGAAGTTATTAGGAAGGCTAAAAATGTTTGTATACGAGTAAGCTTTAGATGCTTTAATGATATTTTTCTGAAATATTTATTTATAATGTATCTACAGACATCCATATTAAAATTGTATTATAATATTTAATTAAAAATGTATACTTGTATATAGTTCCTTGTCGAATTTAAAGCTTGATTCAGTCCCGTCAAAACTTTTCCAATTTTCCGTCACTTTAAAGTTTTCAGCTCATTATTGCGATGTTTTATTGAATTTTTCGAACTAATCATGAAAAAGGGTAGCGAAAAGGAGAAAATGTTTAAACTTAATTAAAATCAGTTTAGTTACTGAGAGGGAAAATTATTTTTCGAGTATGCTCGTGGTTCTTCGCTGGCTTTTTCATTTTATGGGTTTACAATATTCATGACGTGCCCTATTATTTTCTCTAAAATAAAAGTAGATCTACAAGGTTACTCCTTACAATCTTTTATCACAACACAAATTAGTGAATGTTAATATTAATTATTATTAACATGTACTTAATATTAATATGTACATGTACAGTGATATTGCTTGTTTCCCAAATAATTAAATAAAGGTCCTGTCAAATTAATAGAATTCCCTTTTGGAGAAACGAATGACAGATCGCCTGACAAAGCATGTATTTTGCTACCCAGATCCTTAAGGTATATCATGTGCTTTTAACAGAAAGGGGACATTTTATTTACTTGAATGGATGGATACATGATCCATCGATAGATAAAAACGAAATAAACCAACGAAAGTTTGGAAAGCTCAGAGTTAGAGGCACATACATCAATGTCTCGTTAGACGGCGTGGAACTATGGTGAATATAAAAGCTGTAAAGTAGGTCAGGTACGTGCAAATCAACCAAATGGGAATAATTCCTGTGGGGTTAAAGTTGCAAACAGATTTTCAGGTTCCGATTAGCAACTTAGAAATTTAAGAAAGATAAAACCGAGTCTGTGTACCATAAGTATCATAATGTAATGGGCGACGCAACAGCATCCCCGCCACCGTGCTGCGCCGCCACGCCGAACTTTGGCCGGTTCCGCCGGACCTCGCCGCCTGATACCGCCGAGCTCCCGCCTGGTCCCGTTGAGCCCCCGGCAGGCTCCGCGGTGCCTCGCCTGGCTCCGCCGAGCCCCGCCAGGCTCCGTCGAGCCCCGCCAGGCTCCGCCGAGCCCCGCCAGGCTCCGCCGAGACCCGCCAGGCTCCGTCGAGCCCCGCCAGGCTCCGCCGAACCCCGCCAGGCTCCGCCAGCCAATGGACATTATCTACCTCCACTCTTTGGTTATTGACTTGCAAATACACATTTGTTAAGTACTGCATTTTATTTTATCGCTCTCAAATTCTTCCTTCTTACAATAACGAAGTTTTTTTAGCTGAACTCTAACTCTACTAAACAAAACTATGAGCACTAAAATAATATTTTATTTCTAAAGCAGTGTTTATGTAACCCAAACTTTATATTATTAATTGCAACACGATAGAATAGTTACGGGACATGTGTCTTCTTCTGTTTAACAAATCACAAAATGTACACTGTGCTTATTTTACGTATCGTACACTTCCTGAAAAGACAATATAAGGTAAATTACAAATCACGATGGTTGGTAAAAAAAATACAAACATATCCAAGTAAATTGATTATAGTCTCTAGCGAATCTGGAACATTGTATGAAATATTTATTTAAAATTATTTATGGTATCATTGGTTTCACAGTTTTCGCTTTCATGCTTCCTGACTTCGGCTTGAAGTAACAAGCGAGCCTGCGAGCGAGCGATAAAGAGTTCCATTTGTTTGCTCACCGACGCGGCAAAACGTTTGGCTTTCATTATATTTCTCGTAAACAACAGTAATGATTATAGTATTTTATCTAATCTCATACTAAAATGTACAGAACTTAAATGTCAGTCATTCTACACATGACATCGAAATGAAAAAAAAAAAAAATTTATGATACAGGTCTTGTATGAACAACTGTATCATAATGATATACTTTTTTTTCCATTAAAGTTCCATTACAGGTTTGGCTGGACCAAGGAGGTTGTGATGCAGTTTTTCTACATTGAAACCTCTTTGGTCGTTTATAATCTGTAGACGCGGCCAAGACGCGAGAGCGATCAGGATCAGCAAAGGAATTACATTTTCAAGTTTGTTTCTATTAAAAAAAAGTCTAAGCAATATTAAAAAAAAAATTACACCATTTTTTATTATTTATCTAATTTTATGAGATTAGATAAAGTAGTGTATAAAACTGCACATAATTAGGTCTTACAATACTCGTGTAATGCTTATTATGCAACATTTTCATAAACTACTATAATAAATATCTGCTATTATCCGAGGATTCACGCCCGTTCTCTCGTTTGAATTTTTTCAGAAAATTATTTCATATTTAATTGCAAGTACATATTCATTCGAAAGTTATTTCAGTGTAGCATTTTATAACAAACATTGCTTAATATGATTGGCTATTTACGAATAATCATGCTGTTAGCAACGTTATTTAGTGATTAAGTATATTTTTATTTACATATATTTCAGAATAACATTTGGCTAACATGATGCAGCGATCCCTGACGAATAGTATTTTTAAACGAAAACTTTGATAATATAGGCCGGAAATGTTTGTTACATAATATGTATATATATTTAAAAAGCAAATAGGACTGAGATGGAACTTGCCTTTTTCAATATGTGTCGACATTTGCCTTTTAAAATAATGCGGAGGCGACAGAAAGCTCTACTTGGATAGAGACCAAACTACATGAAGATTAGACTTGCTCTCTAATATTAAGTCCCTTTAGAGACATTGATACACTGTTAAAGAAACATTAGTAGGAAAGTAAGAGCTACTATTTATGCCGTCTCTTTTTTCCTTTTTATACTTGCCTATGTGAAATAACAAGTATTTATTTAATATTGACAAAGTTCATAATATATCTTACGTCAAGGATAAAATTGATAAACAGATAAAAAATATTGTCAAATTGCAAAATAATACCTTCTTAAATTGTGATGGTATCGTACACAACTACAAAATTGTAACGTATGTTTTGTGTCTCTAAATAAATAAATAAATAATATAAATATAAAAAAAAAAATCAAAAATCTTTATTTGGTACCAAAAATTGTGCAGTAACAGATTCGTGATTGGAATCTCCAATTAAGTAAGAATTTACCTGTGTTAGGAGATTCCGCTCTTCAGTAACAAAATTATAATAAGGTGTACAAATAATAACATGCTAGTAATAGAACATTGGGTGATTTTAGTGGGTTAGTTAGTGTGGAGTATATGTGTGGGTGTGTGTATGTGGAAACAGTTTGTGTGAATGTGGGATAGAGGGAAAATAAACAGAGATAAGACAGCATGAGTGTAGCGAACAAAGGATGGGCATTCATAAGAAAAATCATATTAGGAGTGGTTGACATAAGGCTTCAGTAGCGTCATAGTCAAGGTTTTTGAGATGAACAGTTAAAATGTCTTTAGAATCATGTTTATTATGAGGGTAGAAATTTAATAATTTATCCAATTTGTTGTATAAGATAATGGATTGAATAGTATATTGTCTACGGGCAAATCTTGTTCTGGCATAAGGCACTCGTATTGCTTGTCTCCTACGCCGATTACGATTTATGGGAGTATTGTATTTAGTCTTGGAATGTAGCCGAAGTATTATATTTAAGATGTAAAGTTTTCTAATGGTAAGTAAATCGCATAAATTGTATAGGCTTGTAGTAGGAAATGTGTAAGGTTTAAAATACATTAATTTCAACAAAGCTCTTTGGGATCTTTCTAGTGCTAGCATTTTATCCCTAGTAGCTCCACCCCACACAGGAATACAATAGGCCAGAACAGACTGTGCTAGAGAAATATAAATTTGTTTTAATAATTTAGTATCTGCAATATGCCTCAAGTTTCTGAAAACCCACATTAATTTACGCATCCTACTCGCAACCAAATCTATGTGATCATGCCAAGTCAGGCGCTGGTCGACAACGATTCCTAGGTATTTAGTATTTTTAACCTGTAGTATTGATTTACAGGAACAGGGATGATTGTTAAGGTTACAATTATGAATTTTAATACGCAATGGCTGAGCTGGCTGCGAGTTGACATAAATAGAGTAACTGATAAAATTTGTTTTCGATATATTTAGAGTAACAAGATTAGACTCGAGCCATTTCGTTATCTTGCCGAGACCGTCCTCAGTAGCTTTGCGAGTTCCTTCCCAGGTGTCACACGAGAATACAATCGCAGTGTCATCGGCGTAAGCAAAGATCTTACCATTATCTAAAATCATATTGCAGAGGCTATTGACATATACTAGGAAAAGAGTTGGCCCCAGAACACTACCTTGGGGAACTCCATATGTTATATTTTTCTCTTCGCTTACATGTTCACCAATCTTCACAGACTGTTTACGATCCGTCAGATAGTCAGTGAGTAATAAAAGGGGAATGCCACGTATACCTATGCTCTCAAGTCTATGTACAAGAATGGGAATCGAAACCGTATCGAAAGCTTTTTTAAAGTCTAAAAAAGCAGAGATACATTTTTTGCCTTTATCTATTTCTTGAACTATCAATGAAGAAAGATCAGTAACAGCATCTCCAGTTGATAAACCGGGCCGAAACCCATATTGAGAATCGGATAAAATGTTATGTTTATGGAGATACTGCTGCAGTCTCCTATTAATCAGTTTCTCTAGAATCTTTGCAATTGGAGGTAGAATGGAAATCGGTCTAAAATTTGAGACATCACGTCGATCCCCACTCTTGTACACTGGAATAACAATTGCACGTTTCAGAGCAGAAGGAAATACACCTTGAGAGAGGCACAGGTTAGCTAAGTGAGTAATAACGGGTACGATGATTTCATAAGCCAGTTTTAAAAAGTGTGTTGGGATACAATCCCATCCCTGAGCAGAATCGGATTTGAGATTCATTAAGATATTGTATACTTCATTACAATCCGTTTCATGTATAACAAAAGACGTTTCCTGATGGGATTCACTATTATTGTCCTCAGTTACGGTCTGTGATGTTGAGCTTCTTAAGATTTCTTCAGCTAGATTTTTACCAATGTTAGCAAAATAAGTATTAATAGAGCTTACAGCCTCGACTGGATTCGAATGAGTGTTAAGTAAATCTAAGTTTTGTAATTTATTTTTATTACGATAAGTCACAGTATTAATAGTATTCCATAATTGTTTCGGATTGTTTTTGTTTTTATTTAACACATCTCGATCATGTTGTCTCTTCAATTTTTTTATAAGATTATTACAAAAATTTCTGTACCTTCTGTAGGTAATTTTTAGCAATACATTTAATGGATCAGACTTCAATTTCCTTTGCATGGCATTTCTATTTCTGATGCACCTCAATATACCTGGTGTAATCCAAGGCTTAATTATTCTTTCCTTACATGGAATATATTTACGTATAGTATTATGAGATAGGCATTGTCTAATTTTATCAATTACTGCATCCGCAAGATCGGAAGGGTTATCCATATGGATAAGATTCATAAAGTCACTATTTTTCAAACAAGTTAATGCCTTGTCATAGTCAACTACAGTTTTGATTGAAAATTTATTTTGCGAAGGAAGGGACTCCGATAATTTAAGAAATACAAGATTGTGATCAGTAACGCTTGTGTCAAATACAGTAACAACTACAGCATGATTCTTAGTATCAATTTTTATCATAAAATGATCTAGGCAGCTGTCTTGCCTTGTTGGGAATAGATGTCCTGGATGTATGCCATGCGACGCCAACATGTTGAGGTAAGGGAATCTATTTTTAATTTCTTGGTCTGTTTCTTTAAGCCGACTAATAATGTTGATATTAATGCCGCCAGTAATTATAATATTTTTATGTTGTTTTAATTTGTCTAGTTGAGAATTTAAAGAATTCAAGAACGGTTCCGCGTTGTTGTGGGAAGGCGAACGATATATACATAGTATTACAGAGTTACCAAAATTTATTTGTAGACATGAAGCGTGAGTGAGTTTAATTTCATTGACACTAATTTTATGCCGATCTTTGACATAAACTACAACTCCATCGCATTGATTAAGGTGTAGAGTAGTCGTGTATGAAATATAATTATTTAGAATTGGAACCGGTTTATTTAATACAAGTCTACATTCAGTTAAGATAAGTATATCAGTGTCAAAATCTAAGCTACTTAAAGATATCTGTAAGTCATCAAAATTTTTGTAAATACTTCTAATATTTTGAATCATAATGGTGATATCGCTATTTTTAACATTACTCGGTTGTTTTGTGAACTCCTCTACAGAAGTTTTATTCGATTGAGCCAAATAGATTTCATCAATTTCTTTCATAATACTTAATTCAGAATTATCCATATAATAATTTTAAACTGCAAAATAAAATGAAAACTCGAAAGTTGGTATATGTTTTTACTTTAAGTAGTCTAAGAGTGAAAGTTCTTGTTCGAACTCCAGATAGTGAATTTCCATCTCTGATTATTAATATGGATTCTGTAAAATGAGTAAGAGTGTTTGTGTGAGGAGGTAGAGTGTGTGTGAGACATGTGACGTGTTTGTGTATAATGTTAAAAAATTTAAAGTTGCTGTAGGACACAGCTGTAATTGTAAATGCGTAATTTATATTAACACAAAAGAAAGACAATGAGAGTAGTAGATAATTAATGCAGATGATGATATAAAAATTATTTTTATATAGTCATGGTTCTGAGCTAAGTTGATTAATTTGTGCTTCAGATTTAATATGAATGATTTTAGAAGTATCATCTTTTCTTAAATAAATTTTACCATAGGCAGTCCAACAGTATTTATACTTCTTCGATTTGACGAGTTCTCGCGCAAGAAAATGAAGTCTGGAACCCTTGGCTGTTAAATGCTCCGTTACAAACACAGGGGTATCCTCTTTAGTTTTATGCCCTAGGTGTTTGGCACAGATGTTATTTTTCTGTTTGGCATTAAATAATTTACACTGCTTTAAGTATTCGGCCTTCAATAGTGTAGAGGATGTTTCAACAATGATGGGAGAATTTTCCTGACGGTTTTCTTCTCCATTGCGACTTTTAATTCTGTATATGTCTTTGATGTCAGATTTATTCATTTGACATGTGATATGCTTAGACAGGTTCAACACCATCACAATCAAATCCTCTTTAGTCTCGTCTTTTTTCTTGGGCACATTTTTCAATTCAAAATTAGATTTTCGATTATAGATCTGATACTCCTCTAGTTTATTCTCTAAAATAGTAATGTGCTCTCTGTCCTTTTTAGCATCGATTTCAAGCTGTTGCACTTTATTTAAGAGAGTATCATTCTGGGCCGATAAGAAAGTAACGGAAGCTTCAATTTTTGCGTTAGTTTGGTGAACTTCAGACATCATTTGGCTAATCTTTTTAATTTCCTGTTGTTGCTCCGTTATGAGGGAAGATAATCGGTTGAGCTCATCCTTAAATTCCGAATTTGATCCAGAGATTTCACCATCTGCACGCCTCTTTTTGTTGCGACAGCGAATAAATTGCGGAGTTTTATCTTTTATTATTTGGCTGAGGTCTGATTCAGACAAGGATTTGTCCATTTGTTCTGACATACCAAGGTTTTAACGTTCTTTTACGTATTTACAAAGGTACAGAGCTACAACAATGCAGAGGTAGTAATAGTTTATTGGTTACCTGCCGTTTGTTGCCATCCATAAATCAACACTATTTCCAATAGGTAATCACATCAATCACAAGAGGAGTGTATCTTCGTAGCACAGTAGATCGTCGTAGCTCTCAAATGTTAATCGATAAGTCGTAGCACAGAAAACTTCCTTCGTAGCAGTGTAGGTATGCGGGCCAAGAGTTATTTCGTAGCTTGATCAGATATTCGTAGCAGGGGCCTCGTTCGTAGTCGCATGGACGAAAGAGACCAAAAATGGCAGCCGTCCCTTATCGCAGCGGTGAGGATTGAGGTGGGGTCACCGTGTGGTGATGCATCGACGGAACGTTGTCAATGGGATGTTCGATAATGTAATAAGTAGCTTCTCGAGTATTTAAACTTTTTATAGGGCACTTAGGGAATATAATACCTTGTACTTTATTAATTATATGAAATTAAAATTTGCAACACGTCCACTCACAAACAAGTCTGGCGGCGAAGAGGAGGAGAGGAAAATATATATAATTCGAGTCGAATAATTTTTGTTTGATATCGAATGATTTTCATTCGAAATATATGTCATATATTAACTGTTTCTCCCAACTCCGCCTGTGTCAAAAAGTAGCCTATGTTTGACCCCGGGTCTTTAACTATGTTCACACCAAATTTCATTAAAATCCGTTCAGCGGTTTGGCCATAAAAGCGTAACAGACAGACTGTCAGACAGACAGACAGACTTTCGCATTTGTAATATTAGTAGGTATGGATATAATATTAGATTACGCTCTGCAGTGAAAGTAGATTGTCTCGGCATAGCAACATAAACGGTATTATCCGTCGTGCTCTTGCCACTGCCGGCTTACCGGCAGTTTTGAAACCCAATGGCCTGGTACGTGACGATGGCAAGAGACCCGATGGAATGTCGTTGTTGCCTTGGAAGCTGGGCAGGCCTCTGGTATGGGACGTCACTTGCGTCGATATCTTTGCGCCTTCCCATCTTAAAAGCACTGCACACAGCAGCGTAGACTACCAAGCGGCTCAAATAGACAAGACTTGTAGGAATCTATGTATTTGAGCCGTTTGGTGTTGAAACGCTTGGACCGTGGGGACAGAGTGCATGGGCTCTCTACCGGGATCTGAGCAAGCACCTCATCGATGGCACACGTGACCAGAGGGCTGGCCTATTTTTAGCTCAAAATATAAGCAATGGCAACATTCGACGTAGCAATGTTGCCAGCCTTCTCGGCACTTTGCCATCGACGGACAGCGATGCGGAGGAATATTTCGACGCTTCTTAGCATCAGGTAGTGCCGAAATATTTTTAAGTATTAGCTATATATTATGTTATTACATTTTTATTTAGTTTAGTTTAGCTTTGGTTCATATATAATTACTTCTATTTAGTTTAGTTTTTATTTTATTATGCAAAAAACATTGTATTTATTAATTATTGTAATAAAGTTAAATCATAGAGATTACAGTAAAAAATTAAAGATTAGGGTATTGAATAATATCCATACTTCCATACTATCCATATCCATACTAATATTATAAATGCGAAAGTCTGTCTGCCTGTCTGTTACGCTTTCACGGCCAAACCGCTAAACGGATTTTGATGAAATTTAATATGAATATAGCAGTGACGTGCACAGACATTTACCTCAGGATAGGCACATTTAGGACTTGGGAGAGACCTTTGCCCAGCAGTGGGACAATATAGGTGAATTAAAAAAAATGCACATTTAGTACTTCCATACGTTACATATACCTACCAATCGTTAGTACGTATCGTGTGGGTTATGTGGTCAATCGACCATGTACACCATGGTGTCAGAGTTATTCGAAACCAATACCAATTAAATAATGTTTACCTAGTGATTCACAGTGTAAAAAATATATTTTTATTATCGTGTTAAAATCAGGCGGCGTTTAGCAAAGGTTCGAAAATAAAATTTAATAAATAACTCACCTAGAAGTTGTGGCTTGTTCATTTACTCTTCTAGACTAAGGTAAAGGTAAAGTCTTGTTCTCGTTGTATATTGGTTAGACCACCTCAAGTATCCATAAATTAATAGAAATGGAAACATATTAATTTGAGCCTTTATAAAGGCCGATTTGCGTTAAGTTTACGAACAATGAATGAAGGGTATGAAGGTATCGAGCCAGATAAACGAGTCATATTGTTTTATATTAAATTTTCTAGTTACTTTACCTTTCATTTGAGTTAAATTTATCCTGGTTGATATCGTCCATTTAATATTAATGACTTTTTTCATCAAAAGTGAGATTTGCAAACGAGTTATTCTTTAGTTTTTGTAAACAAGCACTCGGCATACAACAATCACACGAAACTTTTCTATTTTAAACTAAAAACAAGTAATAAACTATGTTATTATAAGAGAAAAATAAAGTTTGTCCTTCATTCACTTTCGCGCGAAAATGTATCGGGCGTTTGACGGTTCGTTTACTGTTTTTTGTTATGAATGAAAATTAAATGTAAGTAGAAAATCACAAGGTAGGCAATGTCTTTTTGTCTTTATAGGATGCACGTCACTGGAATATAGTTGAAGACCCGGGGTCAAACATAGGCTACTTTTTGACGCAGGCGGAGATGCGGGAAAAAGCTAGTAAATAATAAATAATATAAAAATTACTTGCGTACTTTGACGAATTTAAAAGAAATATCGCTAAGTGTTCGAGAACAACGAGTGTTGGGAACTGATACAGTGTTCGATTTATGCGATTTTCTTGCTTGTTGCCAAAAGCTCCTAGAAATCGCTAAGTGCATTCGTCTACCACTTAGCCTGATTTTTCTGACTAGACTCGACTTGATTAGACTTAACAAAATCACAGTGTAAGACTGAAGCAAAATAGAAAACTTAAAAAGGACCATAAAGGTTGTATCTTTATCTTTATCTTATCAATGGCCGTAAAACCCATTCAAAAATGCAATCAGTGAAGTATAAAAAACAGTTAGGTACGATGATGTGACGATGAAAGGCTCAGTTCTCAAAAGTGGGCAAAAATAGACTTGTTATGATGACTAACAAATGTACTTAGACTAGTCTGCGAGTACTCGTATTGCACCAGATAGTGTTTTATTTTTCAGCCGACGCTTTTATAGCAACGTTAGCCAAATTTAGATCAGCAACATTTTCCGCCCGCCCTGCCCATCTACATTTAGCTAGAGCTTTAGACAGCTAAATGGATAGTTATTCAACAACAAGAGTTTATACTAAACATAGTCTGAATGTCAAACAATTGTGAGAGTAGAATTTCTTTTCTATCTATACTTCAAACAAATAAGTGCTAATTTTATAAATGTGAAAGTGTTTGTTTGTCCTTTTTGCTCGTCAAAAAGTGGCTATGATGGATTGAAATTATTTTTTGTTTGGAATTAATGATATTACATCTATACTATATTTATGCAACAGCGGCAGCTGTTTCAATTTGTGAAGTTTGGTTTAATTTTGAGGTAAATTCATACTGATCAGACCTTGTTCATTCAGCAAAAAAAAACAGTTTTATTTAACAAAGCATTTGATTTGATGTATGTGAATAAAATTAAGTTTGTTTGTTCGGCCTAAAGCGAATCATAAATTTTCTTGACGACATCCATTTATTGAAAGATTCTCGCGTAATTGAATTTCCTTCGGAGGGTTCGTTATAGCTATTTTGTATTTGCTTTACAGGGTCCATTTTTATTTGTTTCCCAGTCAATTGCAGGGTAAGATCAAATTTTGAAGATTTACTTGGACCGTGTCGAAATCACTCGAATTGTAGGATATGCAAAGGGTCACTAGCAATATACCTTATTGTGTATTTTTGTTAGATTGTTTTAATTTTATGTGTTGGCTTAAATTCAAGGGATAAAAAGAGGTCTAAATTTCGTATATCCTTTTTTTGTTAGGTAGGTACCTAGCTGTTTATTCCGTCGCAACGGCACTCCCAAGGAGGTTTGACCAGAAAGGCGACTGGCTATAAACATAATAACAAACATTTTTAAATACAGGGTACAATAAATAAATACAACTTTTTATCACTTAAGTGAATATTAAGTTCATAAAACTGTTGCATAATAAGACCTAATTATGTGCAGTTTCATATACTACTTTATTTAATCTCATAAAATTAAATAAATAATAAAAAATGGTGTAATTTTTTCTTCAACATCGCTACTTTTTCAGACATTTTTTAAAAACAGAAACAAATTTGAAAATATAATCCTCTGCTGATCCTGATCGCGCAAGCTTGTTGACTGCGTCCACAGATTATGAAAGACCAAGAAGGTTGCAGTGTAGAAAAACTACATCACAACCTCCTTGGTCCAGCTCAAGCTGTACTTTAATGGAAAAAAGTTATATTATGATACAGTTCCCATACAATGAGCTGAATCATAATTTAATTTTCAACACATTTGCTCATAAAGTGTCTTTTATTTCATTGTAATTGGGCCATTAATGGGGGTTGTAAATAACACGTTGTTTATATTATAATCGCACTTGTAGAGAGATGGAAACCATTACCATGGTCACGGTACTTTCTTTTTTTTTTAAATGTATGTCAAGAGGATTTTAAGTCCCAAATTATTTTATTTTTGCAAAAAATATTAACTATTTAATCTTTCAAATGATAAATCAACACTAAATTTTATATTTACATTTATTTTACTAAACATTGGCCGTATTGGACTACAAATATTAATTTGTGTAGAAAAATTAAGAAGGGTTATAAAGGACTTGTATCCATGGCCGTTAAACCCATTGCTAAAAAAAAAATTCTATCAGGGTCTGCTCTCTATGTATCAGTGGCGCCATTTTTATAGACTTTTGGCGGGAAGCTGTGAAGAACAGTATCGGCGCTGTATTTTATTTTCCAAAATTTATGTATTTTTGAGTGTTTGTGCATAATAATGGTGGATTATTATTCGCAAAGTGTTCGATAACAAGCGTGAGTGTTGGAAAGTGATATGTACAGTGTTTGATTTATGTGATTTTTATGCTTGTTGCCTTTAAGCTCCTAGTAATCGCTAAGTGTAGTTTTTGTACTACTTCACTTAGCCTGATTCTTCTGACTAGACTTGACTACCGACTAGACTTTTAGACTTGACGGGGACTTGACGAAACCATACTGTAGGACTGAAGAAGATAGAAAAATTAAGAAGGGCTATAAAGGACTTGTATCCATGGCCGTACAAACTATTACAAAAAAATAAGCCATTTTTAAATTTATTTGTTTTTGTATACAACATATAATTTACTGTATAAAATGTCGATTTAATTTAAGGAAGAATACCTAAATTTGACTCCGCCACATATACTAATCCAGGCGAAAATCGAATGTTGGTAACTGACTAAGTAGGCTGACTAGCTAGAATAGCTACTTAACTTAAATCTTCAAAGGAAGAAATAAGGACGAAGCGTGAACGAAGCTTAAAAACAGAATCAAGAACTACCTTTATATGTATTTACAATGCATTAACAAACACACAAGCCTAATTTTATTACTCTAATGGTGTATCTAATTGTGAAAAGTGTTCAAAGTGTACCAACAAAAGTTAATGTGAAGAAATGTTTCGATATCGCTTGAGAACTTTTATTTATTATGTAAATAATAAAAAGTTAATAATATAAGTGTGTTGTTCGCAAATGTGTTGAAAATGGTTGTATGACAATTTGTGAGCGAAATTGGTCATATACTCGGCTTCTATAGGCGTAAATATGACCAACTTCGCACCCTTGTATCATAATCTACTATTTTTAATTTTATTTCGATGGCATGTGTATTATGACTGACATTTAAGTTCTGTTTTTGATTTTAAAATTTTTACATTTTATGAGATTAGATAAAAGTAATTATACTTTTGCTGGTAATGAAAGAGATTTAAAATTACATAATAGGTTGGGGAAAAAGTTTCTTGCTTTAATCTCATCAGTTGTTCGCAGTAGAGTTCAGAATCGATGGTCCTGCCTGGTGCTAACAGCTCATAATGAATAATGCCCTTCCAATCCCACCACACACACAGCATCACCTTATAGCGAGTTAACCCGGGTTTCGCCACACTCTGTAAAGCCTGACCGGCCTTTGACCACGACCTTTTTCGCACGTTCTTGTCGTACGTGATCCACTTTTCATCACCAGTTATCAGCTTCTTCAAAAATGGTTTGGTTTTATTACGTCATAATAAAGAATAACAAATGAATACACTGCTCATTAGGTTTCTTTCAGTTAGCTCGTGAGGTACCCAGATATCGAGCTTTTTTTGTGTACCCAGTTTTTTTCAAATGCGCCAAAACGGTTTTGTGGTCTACCCAGTTCTTCAGCTACGTCGTAACTACTGATATGCCGATCTTGCTCCACTGTTTCAAAAATAACATCCATTTTATCCGTGGTGGACCAGAGCGACGTGCATCATTGACACCAAAATTTCCGAATTAAAAACGCTTAAACCAAATTTGTGCTACTCTTACAGACACTGCACTAGGTCCGTAAACATCGCAAATTTTTTTCGCGGCTTGAGTTGCATTATTCCTTTTTTGTAGTAAATTAAAGTGTATCGAATTTCTTTATTACATTCACTCATCTTCACAGTAAGAAAACAAATGAAAATCACACATTTTTCTAATTTGAATTTGGAATTAGCTGCTTTAAAATTTAAACTTTTCATGATACCAAAACCAGCCCGATACAAATAGTATAGCCAAAGAGATTTTATTACAAGTTCATACATACTTTATGCGAAAAGACTTTTTCTCCAACCTAATATATTATAAAACAGTCAACAAGTTAGTCCAGTCGGGCGGTATGTGCTCCAAACCGCGGTTACGATGGTATCTGGTCTACAGAGTTTAATATCTATGTGCTGGTTTTGCTTAATCCGCCCTTTCATATTAATGGGATTGAATAATACAGCTGACGTGAATTAATGTCGGGGTTGACGTTTGTACACTGAAAATTATATTAAATTTTGCCCTCTGATAAGACTCTGACGTAAATTATTTGAGCTATATAGGCTCCAAACGTGACACAAGGAAAAATGCGTAAAAGTGGTAATAGGAAAAAGTTTAATCTTCAGACATACGTTTTCATTAAATGTAATACGTTGATGTTACTCTTACTTATCAAACAGATATTTGCATGGTTGTAGGTCAAAAACCTCCAATCCGTCTGGTGCCCAAGGGCCAGAAAAGTAAATATTATCTTATATTTTAGAGCCTTTGGTGTGTAATAAAACTTGTTTTACCCTGTGGCGGGCTCCCCAGCTCAGCTGACCTTGCATGGGAGCCCTGCCACGGCTGCCACACGAACTAGATGAAGGGGGAAGGGGGAATTCTTCAGTGAAATGCACAAATCTTCTTAGACTTTATACAACTTTATTTATTTATTTCATTTTTTTATCAAATTGATAAAACTGAAGTTAGGTACTTAGAATAAAAAATACAGGAAATATAAATTGAGCCCTTGCTCTTACGAGATGAATATGGAAAGTGATGAGATGACGTAAAAACAATTTGGATAAAAAAGAGCTTATTAAAATTATGATCTGAGTTAATGTTACAACCGTATTATTTAGTTTGCGTGATGTCCCATTGCATGCTGGCCTTTTATTGGTTAATCAATTAGCGTCATATTATTCAGATTCAGAATCATTTATTTTGCTAGAATACTTGTGTAAAAAGGTTTACAAAATTGACGTGCAAAATTATTTATAACATCAAATTTAATAATATAATATTACGATGTTAAAATAAAAATAAAAACAATAATAAATTAGTCAATAATAATAAATGTAGCTAAAAATTATTACAAAAGTTATTAATATAAATTGTCAATAAAAATTCTTGTATTAATACTATTATACTCGTAACTTAAACAATTTAAACAAAAGGAATTTTCCGTTTCCGCCAGTATGGTACGGTTGGCGGCAAACAATTCATTCGTTACATTTTTAAATGGGCAACCAACTATGTAACATCACTGGATTAGTATCTAAATAATAGCATACTTTCTAGATGCTTTTAATAAAGTTATGTATGAAAGCACTTCTAACTTATGAATAAATTTATATAATGTAATACCCTGTGGCTGAAATTGTCAATGTAAAGGTGAGTGTAATTTTGAACATCAAAACTTTTTACATGAGATGTGTTATTGTTTAATATTAATTTTAATGACACATTTTTCAGCATAAATCATCATAATGCATCAATACTGGCAATATGGTTCTGTCAAGACGTATTGTCTGTAACTTTAAAATATGTATTATTGTATTATCTGTTGGTGAACTAATAAATAAAATTCGAAGTATGAAAAGCTTCCTGAATGATGTAGATGTAGTGTAATAAGATAAGTTTATGTAAGATACTATAAGATAGTGAAAACTAAGTAGTACTCATAAATATAGTACTCATAACGAAGTACTATAACGAAGGACCTTTATCCTCGCTTAAAGTTAAGATTTGGAATTGAACCGGCGTCCGGCCTCGCGTCAGAGCTCCTTGGGCTGGGCATCCTATTGTAGGTGAAATCTACAAAACAGTTCAATTGTTGTAATTGCTATCCAATCACGATTCAGAATTAAGATAATTGATACCCTGTTGGCATCATTCTTGAACCGGAACGAAATTGTGTAAAAGATCGAAACCAAAATATAACTAAAACTGTAAATATTTATTTAATTAAACTTTATTTTATCTTAGATGGACTTAAATATATGTTAACTAGTCGATAATCTTACAAGAATTTACATAAATAAATATGGAAACGAACCACTGTTGGATCTGTCACAAGAGAATCTGCTTATTATTTAATTAAGCTTCGTATCCACAGTGAAGGCTGTGTATGTAAAGCAGTTTATTTTCGACGACAGCGTCGAGGCTCTGGGCGCTACTTTACATATCAAATCGCGTTAGACACAGATAGCTTGGTCGCGTTTCTTTCTGGTGAATAACTCTTTTAAAATTTTATGATGAGCAATATTGTTCATTAAATATGAGTGGATAGGATACTTTTATTTTGCGTCCCTCAATGAAATCGTTAAAAATGTAACCGCTATATATAATAATATTTAGGATCTCGGTGGATCCCTACATTAGTTGCCTTTGACCGCATATACGAGATAAAAAAAGAAAAGGGAATTAGATCGAGATCATCCTTAAACTGAAAAACGTCACACGGCTTTATGAATAGTATAGATTTTTTATACTTACAATTTATTAGGCAAATAGGCATGCGGCCCATCCGATGGATGGTAAGCGGTTACTGCAGCCTATGGACGCATGCAAAATCAGAAGTAAAAAGTATATTGGGCGCGATGCCGACCCTGAAGAAATTAAAAGTTAGATACATCGCATGAAGTTTGTGGATTTATGGATTGGGCCGCCTACAGTGTGCACCCCGCCACTTTTCGCTTTATTTAAGTGCGGCCGCGGATTTATCTCACCATCTGATACGCCTTCCCTCCAAACGCCAAGCTTCATACCTACTTCAATAGAATTATTGTACACTTTACCAAAGCTACCCTCATTTAACCCCGGAAATACTGACTTTAAGTGCAATTTGTTGTAAATACGCCGACCAATTTTCAAAGCTGGCTTCTCTCTTTGTTTTATAATCCTACAATCGTGGATTGTATTCAAAACCATTCGGCTGGAATATTCGACTGAGTGACTAGATATTGCGATTGTGGTCCAGCAAGTTCTGGCTATAAGATAGAATCTGACGTTTAATATATTCTGAATCTTGCAGGCGATTTATAAGGTTTTTGCCCGCGGCTTCGACCTCTGAGAACGTAAGCTTCATACTCGTAGTACCCAAAACAATCTTAAATCTATGCTCCTATAATACGTTCATATACGGAATAATATATTTTCAATTCAAATGGCCAAAAAATACCTGAATTCAAATTAATTTTTTATGTTAATTTATAATAGTAGTATACTGCATAATAGGCTTTACGAGTTTTAATAAATAATAGACTTGGGCAACTGACTTTTTACAGTATTAACCATACTATACCTATGTTTTTATTTTATTTTTTAGGTTTTCGAATAACGCGGCATCGAACACCGGAAGCGCCCGCTGCTCAATAACTTCAGTGGCGTAAGCTTTCGATGAATTTAACATTCTTCCCTTATATATTTATTTCCTTTGGCACCGGTTTTCTATAAATAATTTACAACTAATAATTATTATTATTGTTACTTACATCTAAGCTTGTAAAGGGTGTTTTTTTAAAGGTATACATTCAAAACGAAATAAAACACGTAAATATAAATTTTATTATCATGATATTGGTCTTATTTGAAAGATATTTTTATGCCATTATACCTTGAAAATGATTTCGGGCATATATGGTCGCCATGGCTGGCTTGAATGAAGCGTAGTCGGGAAGTCCAATATCGACCACTTTTTCGAGCAACTTGGGGCCTATTTTGGCCTTGCTTTTTAGCACGGCGAATATTGGCTATCAAGTGGTCCAACAACAGTGGTTTATCTGCATAGACCTGTGGTTTCACATAATCCTTAAAGAAAATAATCCATAGGATTATATATATAGATAATAGGAAATAATTCACACGATCGTGGACCTGTCCATTACAGAAAATTATGCGCTCATCGAGTGATTCCTGCGCTTAAATGACGCTCGCTGTGTGCCATGCTGCACCATTCAACTGAGGAACGATAAAGCCGGCAATCATGGGTCTGGAATGTCTGCCATGGCATGGAACTGTGCCAACCGCTGTGCACGATGGCGAATCGGCTCATTCGGGTCCTCTTCAACACTATGCTCCACAGCAGCAATAAATTCTTCTGTATGGCGTCTTTTTGGATGCGTATTATCATCTAGAGTGAGCGTGATACGAAAACGATCCATGGTTTTCAGAATAAATTGCTCGGATGGAAGATTATGTCGACCGTAAAATGAACAGTAAGATTGGCGAACTGAACCTTGATTTTCAAAATAAAATTGCACAATTTGCAAACGTTATTTTGAAGTAAGTGTATTTATTGTGAAAATGGCAAAACGTACTGATCACAAATATACCGCCAATTTTTAAATTGACAATCACTAGAAACAATGTTACCAATTTGAAAACCAAACCTATAAAAAAACACCCTTGCATAGTTATTAAGTTTATTTAATAAACTGCAATATTAAATATTGCATTACCTGTATAACGATAAATTCAATTTACCACTTAGAAAATTAACTAATATGCTGTTAGTCAGACACATGAAACTAATTTTAGCGCTGCGCTGGTAGGTTAGGGTGTGGAGGGCCGGGGAGTGACGAGGGACCATCAGATAAATGCCTCAATGAGCAGCGCCCTTCCTCAAATACAAGACACACCTGAAGTACCCCTTGGTATATCGCACTTATAGATCTAGTATATACTACATAATAGATCTATAAGTGAGATATACCAAAGGGTATATATATATATTTTTGATTGATTACAGATTTAAAGGGTATAAATATTTAATGATCGCACTACGCAGGTACTCATCTTAAGTTCTTTGAGTTAAATAGTTAAAAATAAGAGTCATATTTTTGTTCAGTTCTGTTGATTATAATACTGTTTATGACGATAATTTTTTTCCAAAGAATGCTCACCATGATATTATAATTATATTAATTAAATAAATGATTAATTCAACAATTTAATTCATCGGGCTCTTGCCACCATCCATTTGCCAGCTGTTCTGAAACCGAATGGGCTTGCTCGAGATGATGGCAAGAGACCGGATGGAATGACTCTCGTGCCCTGGAGGTTGGGGCGGCCCCTCGTATGGGACGCGAATTGCGTCGACACGCTGGCGCCGTCGTCTCACCTTTGGGTCACGGGGCCCACGGCTGGCGCGGCCGCGGCGTCTGCGGAAATCCTCAAACGGCGCAAATAGGTAAATCTCGGAAGCAATTACATATTTGAGCCGTTTGGGGAGACCTTAGGCCCATGGGGGCCCTCAGCTCACAAAATCTATGACATTATCGCCCGTAGATTGATTGAGGTTACTTGTGGCCAGAGGGCTGGCTTATATTTTGCCCAAAATATTAGCATTGCCATACAACGTGGTAATGCTGCAGCCTTCTGGGCAGCCTAACTAAGGGCAACGTTTTGTCAGGACTGAACTTTTTATAAGACTTTTATTGTTTAGTTTTAGTTTAGTAGATATTATGTAAGTTACTTAAGTTATTATTTCTATTATAATGATACATAAATAATTAAAAGTACCTGAAATTACATAAATTAAAATACTGACTTTATGTTCATGATGTTAATAAATTTTCAAGACGATTTTCAGTATTCTAAAATATTTTTATCGAAATAACCTGGTGTGATATCAAAGTGTAGTCACTAGACAGCTTCGTCATAAATTTACATTTTCTTTCAAAAACAATTCCGTCAGATTTTACAACATCGAAATGTTTTTTTGGCAAATATCCAACGTTTTTATGCGTCGATCCACTCGTATAGAATGTTATTGGGTGCTCCACGAATCGTAAAGTAGCCGCGATGAGCGCCGTAAAAACGAGATATGTAACGCTGTTAGCTAAACCTTAGCTACGGGGGAAGCCGAATTTTGTGTAAAGGCGAATATAACAACTACATTTATTGATACCTGACCTGAAATAGAAATGCTTGATTTATTATGGCAGTAGATATATGTAACAGTTGTGTTTTTGTGTTGCAATTTTTTTGATTCTTATGTGTATCTTGCTAAAACTAACATGGCTAAGTGTACCGTCCATCAGTGCCTCTACAATGAGATTTATTAACCCAGACGGTAGCGACCGCGTTAATATTTAATATGGAATTTCTTAGTCGCCTTATTATCCGCCAGGGTCGTTGTACAGGCTTGCCATACTAAATTGTTAACACAGTCGCTAGCGTCTCTCATGGTAGAGGCACTGTAATCTTTACTTAAAATAGGGTCCAATAACTTACCGATTTTATAAAACACTAGCTTTTTTCCGCAGCTCCGCCTGCGTCAAAAAGTAGCCTATGTTTGACCCCGGGTCTTCAACTATATTCGTACCAAATTTCATCAAAATCCTTTCAGCGGTTTGGCCGTGAAAGCGTAACAGACAGACAGACAGAAAGACAGACAGACTTTCACATTTATAATATTAATATGGATTCTGGTTCTGATCGATTCAGATACAATTTAGTGAGAGATTATGAGACACACTAATAAAAAGTCTACATTTTATCGGTAGTCTCTATACGTCCTTTCTAATGTTTCTATATTTCTTGTCCTTCTAAGACATTGAGAAAAGAACGTCATTTGTAGGTTCTAATATGTGTTAGAAATATGCCTCTATACATAAATAAGTAATTCTGCCTTTGTGGCTCAGTGGATAAGACGTTTGCCCGAAGTTTTACGGAGTTTTTAAGTTGTTCGTTCAATTCCCACGGGAAACATTACATACTATGTTCAGTTGTTTCCAGTTTCATTAGGAAATTACAGTGTTGAATAACCTGATTGTCTTTTAATAAAGAGCTGTAAAGCGCAAGCTGAAGATGCAACACGCTTAGATGGGGTAGAAGACATAATGGCACTGAAATCTTTTTCAATTTGCCTCTATTTATGTAAGGGAATATAATGAAGCCATATTTTTACTTCGTTGGTAGATTGGGGCTCTACGTGGGGCGCACTATAAGTTTCCGGAATGAATATGAAAAAATACTATTAACGGTACAAAATTAATTTATTGTTTTTCAAAATAATCTCCCTTGGCGTCTATGCACTTTTTCATTCGATGAAACCAAGTTGAAAACTTTTGTGCCACTCCTCTGTGGTGACCTCTGAAACGTGTTTTTCATACTCCTCGACAGCCTCTTCTGGTGATGAAAATCGTTGACCGCGTAATTGGTTCTTAATTTTTGGGAACAGAAAAAAGTCACAAGGTGCCAGGTCGGGACTGTATGCAGGATGACTCATGAGTTCTACATTTTTCGCCTTCAAAAAGTCGTTTGTCTGTCTGGCCGTGTGAGAACTAGCATTGTCGTGGTGCAGGATGATACGGCGTTTACGGTAATTTTTACGGAGTTCGTCAATAACTTCCGGCAAACAAATGGTCGTGTACCAGTCACTATTCACTGTACGACGATTCTCTAAAGCAACAGTAGCCACGTGTCCAGTTTTATTAAAAAAATAAGCAATCATCCGCTTAGATGCACTTTTCACGCGCGCCACTTTGGTTGGTTTCGGCTCATCTTGAAAGACCCATACGCTCGATTGCTGCTTTGTTTTGGGATCGTAGCAATAAATCCATGTTTCGTCACCTGTTACTATGTCCCACACCAAATTCGACGCACCTTCGTTGAATCTGGTAAGCATGGCACTGCACCAAGTGACGCGGTCCGTTTTTTGAGCCTCGGTCAAGTTGTGTGGGATCCACCGCGAGCACAGCTTTCTCACACCCAAATGTTTGTGTAGGATTAATTGTATTTGACTCATGCCTATTTCTAAGGATGCGCGAATTTCATGGTAGGTCACATGCCTGTCTGTTTCAATCATACGGCGCACAGCATTGATGTTTTTGTTGGTCACAGCGGTGGACGGCCGACCATCGCGAGATTCGTCACTGAGATTGATACGACCACGCTTGAATTCTGCAAACCAGCTATAAACAGTTGTCTTGCATGGTGCTTCATTGCCAAAAGCTGTTTCAAGCCGAGCGATGCTCTGTTGAGCTGTCAAATTACACTTAAAATCGTAGAAAATCATACTACGAAAATTTTCCCGAGTTAAATCCATGTTGATGCAGACACACAATTTTTTAAATGGCGCCACAAGGTAAAAACAAAAGACAGTCAGATGAAACAAACTGCATTCTACAGCCAAAGAGTTCTATTTTCAAATGTTGCAATAAATTTTTAAATATTGTTTATGTAAGTGGCCAGTTCCGGAAACTTACAGTGCGCCCTATGTATATACTCGTACCTAGCGCCGATAGTGAAATCGAACTATCACGAACCGCAATTTGTACAAAACGCTCCGGTAACATCCCATCGAGGGCATAAAATTTCCAGGAAAAGGGCACGAAATAAGAAAAATATAGAATTGATACTTGAAAATTTTATCAACATTGTAAAAGTAAATTGACTCTACAATTTTTTTTACTTTGTGTAAAAGACGAAAAACGCTTAGTCATTGTACCTTAGCACCAGTTGACTTGTTATTCTTAAAAAAAATAGTAATAAATAAATAAATTGTAACGTTTATATTCACGGTACTCCGGTGTCGTTCTTGCATGTCAGTGATGACTAAATATGTGATACCTAGCATTACCTACATTGTACCTTTCATATCTAAGATCTTATTTGTGTCTATTTACCATGTGTATTGCAAATAAAGTTTTATTCATTCATTCATTCATAATAAAGCACAATACAAGATTTATTACCTAGTTAAGTTTTTCAAACAAAGAATGTCAACTACATGTAAAATTTTCATATACAGCAAAACAAAAGTCAATTTATTCATAGATGTACATTTCTGTTTTTAAGCAATGTAGATTTCGGCCACTCTTCGTCTTACCATGTGTTCAGGATTTTTTAAATGCAACATTTACATAAAGGCTATTAGTGTCACAAGTAATGTCTTTAGTGTACAATGAAATACTAGCTGTTTCCCGCGGTTTCACCTGCCGGCACCTTTTATATGCAGCAAGAAGTTTTCAAATATGACTGGCATTATTGCGATAACTTTATACTTACCTACTTCTGTGAAATTAGTATTTCATGGAAAGAGCGAGCTCATTACGTCGGAATCGCCTCGCAGTTTCGGTTTATTTTGTTTCACAACAACTTTTATTGTTACGCGTTTCAACTCCAGTCTGTGAGCGCCCTTCTGTTAGCATCTTTACAATTTTGAGGAGCAAATCGGAGCAAGGGAGGAGGAATGTTTATGCTTCATTGACCTGATCTCATTTTTATTGGAATTTAAGCATAAAAATAGTTCGTGCAATACCATGGTGTACGGCTTCAAAACACGTTATAACTGAAAAAAACACATGCTGAAGACTTTGTTTCATAGTTTGAACGCTCAAACTACTAGTGGAATTTCAGATATTCTGCATCTATACTTGTGATGCTCTAGTACCAAGTATGATAGTTTTTTTAAATCTGGTTATTCAGTGGCAATTTTAGAATTAAATCTTAATAAATATATTTTCAACACATTTGCTCATAAAGTGTCTTTTATTTCATTGTAAATAGGCCATTAATGGGGATTGTAAACAACACGTTGTTTATATTAAAATCGCACTTGTAAAGTAATGGTTACGGTACAGTTTTTTTTTAAATGTACGCTAAGAGGATTTTAAGTTTCAAACCAATTCATTGTTTTTAAAAAGTATAAACTATTTTAGCTTCCACATGATAAATAAACACTAAATTTATATTTATTTTACTGAACAATAGCCATATTGGACTACAAATATTAATTTGTGTACAAACATTATGAAGGGCTATAAAGGACTTAACTAGGCTTAGTAGGCTGACTATACCTAGCTTCTCAACTTAAATCTTCAAAGGAAGAAATAAGGACGAAGCGTGGACGAAGCTTTAAAACAGCACCAAGAACTACGTATATAATATGTATTTGAATATACCTTGCATTAACAAACACACAAGCCCAATTACTCTAATGGTGTATCTAATTTTGAAAAGTATTCAAAATGTACCAACAAAAGTTAATGTGAAGAAATGTTATTTATTGTGGATAATTAATAAAAAGTTAATAAAGAAAATCGTCGTATGACAACTCGTAAGCGAAATTGGTCATATACTCTGCTTCTATAGTAAATGATGACCAACTTCGCACCCTTGTATCATAATAATTGCTGCATGCGACAAGAGTATAAAACTATTGAGTTCAAACTATTGAGTTCCACTCATGAAAGAATTCTGCGTTCCTCCAACAACATGACCCTCGCTACTCCTTCTCACCATACCGGGTTTTTCTCTAATTCTCGCTGTGACGGCTGTTAGACTTTGGAATAATCTTCCTGAGTCCATTAGAACAGTCTCCAGCCGTGCCAACTTTAAAAGGCTTGTCTACGATCTCCTACTCTCGCGGTTACGGGAGCAAATTTAGGCAGTTACACATGAGTAAATTTTGAGTTGCTGCTATTATTTCGTTGATATAACTCTTAAAATTAACTGTATTTTGATTATTATTTCATCGTATATATGTAAGTCTATTATGTAAGTACCATAAGTAAGTTTATTATCATTCCAACTTTCTGTTTAACCCAAAGGTTGACTGTTAGATAATGCTTTTAGCATTAAGTTCGCCTATTGTGCTATACAATTGTATTATGTACAATAAAGTTTGAATAAATAAATCAATATAAATAAAAAATAACTAGTTCACCCGGCAAACTTCGTACTGCCGCCAATAAAAGTTGCATGGTAATTATCATTCTTCTATCACCGCAACCCTCGCCATCGATTTGGAAATTCATCTGACGTTGCAGACGGTACGCTACGGTAATTGCTTACCATCAGAACGCCATATATTCGTTTGCCTACTAAAATAGTTGTTGTAAAAATAAAACTTTTTCACTTTATATTGTATGAATTCCTTTGCAATTTCAACACAGTACTTTCTACAGAATAGACACCTTTCTAGTGTACTATTTTCAAAAATATTAACGATTATTCAGTAATACTTTGGAATAATAAATTGATCTCAAATTGATGGAGTCATCAAATAAATCACAGATCAAGCAAGCTTAAGTAAATACAACCGAATTAAGAACCTAACCATACATTTAAGAAAGTCGGTTAAAAATTTATAAACAGAGTTTAACAACAATAAGTACATATTTGCGAAGTAAATACTTACATATCATTTATTTCAGACTTGACAAAAGTAAAACTTTCTTAAAACCGTCCACCTTCGCACTTCTCGTCATGGACAGGGAATTCATCCTCATTTATGTATATCATCCTAATACCAAGAATTGCGTACAGTTATGTGCTCCATGACACTGTTTTCCCGAGACACTACAATATGAGGTTTTCGTCGTGAAATTATTTCTGAAGGGTCGACAATGCTCCCGGTGGCGTCCATGGGTGCGGTGACCGTTTACAATCAGATGGGCTGCTAGGTACTTCTATTTGTTTAAAAACAACTTAAAGAAAATTTAAAAAAAAAGCAAGGCCTTGAAAGACTTTTATCCAGGGCCGTAAAACGTTTATAAAAAAATTTTGTTCAAATCAAATCATTTATTGCTTCCTTATTGTATATATACAGATGTTATCATAGGAATTAAGAACAATTAAGGGCCCTGACGGGCGCTGCAATGGGAGAGGGGCCATTTTGTACACTAATATAGGCAAGTAGTATATTTAATTTCGTCATATTTGTTAAATTAATTATTGTATTAGTCATATTTTTATTATTTAATTATTGAAATATAAGTATTATTACTGATTGGAATCTATGTAATGTCATTTATTTATAATTTGTTTATGTAGGTAAATATTTTGGTAAATTAATTAACTTCTAGATTATATATTTCTCTTTGTCATCCAAGTATTCATTTACAGAGTAGTAACATCTGCTAATCAGAAATTCCTTGATGTGTTTTAAAAATGTTTTATAATTGTCTATGTCTTTTGTCTAGTTTCTTCTTGCTTGCCATAAAAACCAAACCGCTCCAAAAATAATGGACATTAAGCGATAACAGCATTTAAAACATACACCTGTGGATCTAAAATGGCCACTTTGCACGAATTACAATATGATCACATTATGAATCATTGCAAATCTTAAAATAGCCACATTTTGGCAGTTCATGAAATGAATCATTTCATGGCAATTCTGCTGTTTGACGGAAAGTCGCAAAATGGCTTACTTTTCGCGAATTGCTTATGAATTGCTTTACCTTATTGCCAGGCGTAAAAATAATCTTTATTTTAGAATAGCGTGCGTACTTCTACGATTTTTTTAGTTAAAAAAGTTTTTGTAACCAATAATGTTGATTTACTATCATAAATTAACTGTAGAGTTATAAATAACAATAAATATATTAAAATAATTTTAATTTATTATTGAATTTTATTTTATTACTATAGCAATACTTACACGAGAAATGATTCAGGAAATGAATTGAATTAGAGTTGAAAAGTCAATGTCAAAATTTGCAGAATTGCTAAGCTTCGCAATTTATTAAATGATTCGTTTTGATGAATTGCTCAAAGTGGCCATTTTAGACCTGCTGAACTAAGAACCAATCATCTCTTATTAAAGTCGGTTAAAAATAAACAGATATTTTCTGAACGCAGGGTATCACAATCATACTTGTCTATTATTTTTGACTCAAAAGATGAAAAAAATAACAAAGGCCAAGACCATAAAATATATTAGAAAAAAGTATCCGGCCTCTTCTCCAAAAAAAACGCTCCCAAAATGACGGACGGTTAAACGGTAGTTTATAACTAGCGTTTAACATTTTAAAAATATATAGCCGATTTAACTATCCTATTCTTTTTGAAAGTCGGTTAAAATGTCTAATTAATTTCTGGACGCAGCATTAGAAAACCGTAAATAACAAATATAAAAAAATCATCGGCAAGTGTCATGTAGGTATATTATTATATTACATATTACTTCCCTGAATAAAAATAACAAAATCCTTAAAGAACTCGTGTCCAGGTCCGTAAAACTTAAAAAAAAATTGGACTTTCTCTGCTTTTTTTAAAAATGATTCTATGGTACATGGTACATCCAGTTTCTATGGCAAAATAAAATATACCTAGTTGTTTTTACTACTTTCCCTGCAACCTCCTTATATTTTTTAATCTCTTAATTTTTCTGTTAGCTTCTACAAAACAAAGGCCAAGACTCGTATCCAGGACCGTTAAACATATTTGAAAAAAGTATTCGGCTGATCCTACAAAAAGAAAATGCTTTCAAAATGACGGGTTTACTACCGTTTATCACTTGAAAAAAACAAAAAAAGCCGAGTTACTTATCCTAGTCTTTTTGAAAGTCGATTAAAATGTCTAATTAATTTCCGTACGCAGTATTTGAAATTCTTAATTAAAAATATGAAAAAATCATCGGTACCCTCCATTTTTTTAAATTTTCTATGGTACATATGGTAACTTTTTTCATTAGGGTCTCATATAAATAGAAGAAATCAATTCGATCGATCAGTTTTTGCAAATCATTAATAATCAATAATGTCTTCATATGCCTACCTACTTTATATAATTTTTTTAATTTTCGCTTATAAAAAAATAAGTAGCTTTGTTGGCAATTTCTTATAAATCTTTTAAATTTTGTTTTAGTTTTATAGCTAGTGGACCTTAATTCTAGCATTATTAACTGTTTTTTTTCTGAGTTATACTTATAAGTTTGCCTGGATGTTTGCTCGCACTTGCATCAGCATTGCCATCATCACATTGCCGCCATGTTACGATTTGCAGAGACTACATAACTTGTAAAAAAAAAATATTTTTATTTGTTTAGATAGTTTTTAGTGTATTTTTAGTTTAAGATAGTTTAAATCTAGTTTACCAACAAGATTGCTGTAATTATTAACTGTATGACTTTTAATATCCAAAATAAGAAATAAAACTATTTTTTTCATTGTTTACTGCACTCAAACAGAGCCCAGACATTTTTTTTTCTTGTTAAAATATGTTGGTACTATAAATTTATCATGATATTTTTAATTGACTGATTGATAAAATATAATTTTATTATAAGTATTATTTCATTTAAGTAAACTAAATTTAATATTGTAGCTAAAGTAATTACGCAAATTTAAATTGGATTATGATATAACTATAGTAATTAGAGTGTGATAGCGGTGGTTAAAATTGGAGCATGCCACCAGTGAAACTGTCTAGTATTTAAAGTTAAATTTAATGGAACGACTTTAGTTTTGCGAGCAAATAGCTTTATGTTAAACCTCTTTTAAATTAGTTTATTGAGAAGAATGATTTAATAGTCACCCCTATATTCATAAAAATTTATGAACGTTCGCTAAACCTACATTAACTAAATAATGTTTAGTCCCTTACTGTCTTTTCTATTTTTAACGTGAAAGACCGAGACGAAACATAAATTAGTTAACTTGGTCTTATTGAACGTTCGCTATTTATGAAAAAGACGGTATATCTTCATTTTTTATAGATTGAAGTAATATTTAACTTATTATATAAAGCTACAGATCTGAGACGTGCAGATTATTCTTAAAGTCTATTTAATTATATCTATGTAAACTGTCAATAAATAAAGGTTTTGTTTGAAGTAAACACTATGGTTATTACTCTCTTATAGAGTTGAAGATCCCGCGGTAACATCGTTACCTACCTGAGATGACTGTGAAAAGGATAGTCTTACATAAATGTCTTTATTTTATTAGATTCTACTATCGGATATACTGAGAGTATAAAAAGTAAGCAGTAACAATGAACTACCCGAATCAGGCTTTAACCCCCTTATTCATTAAAATCATCCATCATATTCATCAAAAAATAACGAACTTTCCATAAGTCCTAGTTATCTAAAATATGTTTCAATCAATCAATCAAATCATTTCGTCGTCTCGTTTTTTCTCGTCAAATATAGATAAGACAGAAAGAGACTAAACATAATTTAGTTAACGAAGCCTAAACGATCGTTCGTTATGAATTAAGGGGTTTGCTGGAAGTTTGCAAAAAACCATACATAATATACTTATAAGCTAATGGATAAGACCTGCCAAATAGTTATATCTAGAATCTACTTTATTAATACACCTTAGACGAGTTGCACTTGTTTCTAACATTACCATATTTTATTAAATAATAATTTAATTCATTTAACAGAAATCACCAAAAGGTTATCATGGCTGCATGTAGATAGATGACTATTGAACAAAATTGTGTGAGTACTATCAAAACAAATCAATACATTGTATATGTATAGGCGAGCTAATGGAGGCAAACCAAAGAGCTATTAGCGACTGACATAACTAAGAACTATTTACGAATATTATTGAGTAAATGAGGATGGAATATGGGGCTGGAAATAGCTTGACCGCCCATACAACCATTCGGGTCGCAATATAGAAACTGTAAACTATTAATATTACTCACTGGTAATGTCCATACACTGCGACCAGAATGGTTGTATGTGGTCGGGCAAACCAGCATCCCAGTCGCTCGGGCCAATCTGTTATGTCCCTATATTCCGTACGGGTTCAACATTACAAGAGCTATTTTCCTAGATATGTGATTTCTGATTAAGAGAATGCATGAGAAGGCCACTTCCAACCTCTTTGAGTAAAATTCGATAAAAACCCAAAACTCCGGAGGACATAAGTACATATTATCTCCATTATCAATTAACTGTTCAAAAGTACCACATCGAACCATGAACTATGAGAAAGCATGTAACCAAAGGTTTTTAAAAATATTGTAGTTTTGTCAAGCAGCCTTACTTTTCGCGAAAGCTCAACTTCTTTAGTATGTATCCTGTAACAGCGGATCTTGTCATGTATGGTTCAAATGAGCTCCTCTGTGATACGTGACTTCGTCCCCCGTTTCAAATTTGTACATTTAGGTTTTCCCATTCTATATGAAACGATAAAAAATATTTAGCTTCTATCATATTCTTTACGTTTGGTCCTATGATTGATTAGTAAAGAATACTACGTATAACAAAGCATTAAGAGCCATTTCACAAAAATACTACGCGCGAGTTTAGGTATTAGAGGCGTTGTTGTTTATGTGTGCGTAGGTCCTCACACGTACGCAGCGTAAACACAGTAAAACGCGCGTTCGAGATGGACCAAGAAATCTTGAGCCGTGGTAAGTTATTACTTTTAATGATATTATTTTTAAATAAATATAGTTTATTGGTATGTATCCATTTAAATTTTGCTTTTGTGATAGGTACAATAAAGTGTCGTCACACACAGCGAAGTAAATATTACTAATTACTAGTTGTTCGTCGCGACATAGACCTGGCGCAAAAATGTTAATGTAATAAAAAATTGGGGTTTGTGTTCCTGGATTAATACTATCAGAGACAGATAAAGATGACCGTCGACCTGATCCGCCTCGCTCGGTCAAATAGGGAGAAAACTAAAAAATTTCAACATTTCAATTAATAATAAAACACAAGTTTGGCAAATACATCGATGCAGTGATTTTATTTAGGTCTGAATGTCCAATTCCGTAATGATTGAACCTGATACCGCTCCTGCATTGAGATCCAGAACAGCTGCAGTATTACTATTAAAGTCCGAAGTATTTAGAACAAATTCAGTGCCACACACTGCACACTTTATGTCAATTGTAGATACGAGGTCCATCTGTTTCTCGTTGACAATTTTAAATAAGTTTAATTTGCAATCAAAGTTTTTGCTTTGCAAGCTTATATTTATTAACTGCCACCAAAATAATTGAAAATCAATTATCCTTCTGCCATCCACTATGTAACCATCCTAAAACAAAGATAACCAAATAATTATTATATAGAATTCGCGTCAGGAAAATGGAAAAAGTAAAAATATAATTACGAGTAAGTACACGAGTATATAATAATTTTAGGTCCTTACATATGAAATTGTATATGTAATCGTACTGGCCACTTTTATCACAATTCTCTCCTCTTTGGTTAGGAATTCCAAATTCAAATTTATACAGCTATTTTCACATGTATTATAATTTATGTTTATGTTTCGTAAACCGTTATTTATTTGTTTTTTTTTCTGTTTGCGCTCAGTTTACAAAATGGAAAACTTGAAATATCGCGTTATTTACGAGTACGAGTTCCACCGTGGTACCAGTGCTGCGGAAACGGCTCGAAAGGTTAATGATGTGTATGGCGGTCGTGTCGCAAAAGAAAACACAGTGCGTTTTTGGTTCCAACGTTTTCGTTCTGGAAATTTCGACCTGCAGAACAATCCCCGTGGACGGCGGGGGACCCAAGTTGACAATGAAAAATTTAAGGCTATTGTGGAAGCGAATCCATCGCAAACCACGTCCGAGTTAGCTACAGGCTGCGGTTTTAGTAATAAAACCGTTTTAATCCACTTGAAGCAAATTGGGGAGATTAAAAAGCTCGAAAAGTTCCTCACGAATTGAGTGAAGCAAACCGACAAACGCGCGTCGACTGCTGCGTTAAATTTCTTGACCGGCACAATAATGAAGGGTTACTTAATCGAATCATTACCTGTAATGAAAAGTGGATTCTCTACGATAATCGGAAGCGCTCATCGCAATGGCTAGACACTGACAAGTCAGCCAAATCCTGCCCCAAGCGAAAGTTGACCAAAAAAAAGTTATTTGTAAGCGTTTGGTGGACTAGTGCCGGTGTCGTTCATTACAGTTTTCTCAAATCTAGCCAGACGTCTATTGTCAGCAATTGCAAATCATGATGGATAAGCTAGCTGCTAAACAACCGAGGCTGGTCGATCGCTCTACGCCACTGCTGCTTCACGACAAAGCTAGACCGCACACTGCACAACAGACGGCTACCAAATTAGAAGAGCTTCAGTTGGAATATCCAAGACACCCACTCTCCAACAATATTATATTTTTTTTTCGAAATTTGGGTAACTTCTTGCAAGGGAAAAATGCAACTCCGATGGGGCAGTCCAAACCGCCTTCAAAGATTTTATTGATTCCCTTCCGAATGGTTTTTTAGTAAAGGTATCGATGAACTACCTATGAGATGGCGAAAGTGCATAGATAACTATGGTTCATACTTTGATTAAATAAATATATTAAATTAAAAAATATTCGAAATTTTGTTCCTCCCATACAAAACGCCAATTTCATATGTAAGGACCTAATATTTACGTTCGAGTTTGAAAGAGCCGTTGATTTGTTTGTGTCTTCTAGATCTGTTGCAACACTTGCATCAACTGTTTTAGCTTCCTATAAGAATAAATAAATAAATAATTAATAACTCGCTTTTTCCCGCAGCTCCGCCTGCGTCAAAAAGTAGCCTATGTTTGACCCCGGGTCTAAAACTCTATTCATACCAAAACTCATCAAAATCCGTTCAGCGGTTTGGCCGTGAAAGCGTAACAGACAGAAAGACAGACAGACAGACTTTCCCATTTATAATATTAGTATGGATTTACAACTATGTACTAAATAATTTGTATTAAATCTAGTTGTAAAAAATATTACGTACAACTTCTTTTACCGAATTCGAATTATTACTTGTACGGCTTGTTTCGGGCACTGCGTCAGTTCTAAAAGTGCAACCCTCTTCTAGGCGGTTCAGAGGATTTCTCGCCCTAAAATGAAAATAATCATAAAAAATGGTCAAGTGCGTGTCGGGCCACGTACTATGTAGGGTTCCGTAGTAGTCCCAATTTAAAACACACTCCACTGAAATGTCTCTTGCGCATTGCATTATAGAATTAAGTAGAGAATACGCAAACGGCCCTCCTGACAAAAATTGACAAAGTGTATACAGACACCTGCAACATCTGGAGTGTTGTTGTGACATTCCAGGTGTTACAGGTGTCTATAGACTAGTAGGATGTCTTACTATCAAACAGTCCGTATGCATGTTTGTTTCCAAATTGTTCCATGCTCGGCAATGCGCACATGACATTCCAGTTGTTGCAGGTCTCTATAGACTAGTAGGATGTCTTACTATCAGGCAGTCCGTATGCATGTTTGTTTCCAAATTGTTCAATGCTCGGCAATGCGCACTTGACATTCCAGTTGTTGCAGGTGTCTATAGACTAGTACGATGTCTTACTATCAGGCAGTCCGTATGCATGTTTGTTTCTAAATTGTTCAAGGTTCGGCAATGCGCACGTCACATTCCAGGTGTTGCAGGTGACTATTAACTACTGTGAAATCTCACCATTAGGTTGGCCGAATGCTTAGTTCCCTACTAAACTATTTAAGGTTTGGCAAAGCGCACGTGCCATTCCAGATGTGGCAGGTGTCTAAACTCCTGTGACCTCTTACCATCTGGCAGGCAGTATGCTTGTTGCCTACAAAATATATTAAAAAAATAGTAACATATGGTAAAAACATTTCTTTCAGATAAGATTAGCCGGCATTTCGGCTACACTTAAGATTAGCCGGCGAACCTTAAGAGTAGCCGCACTTCGGTCATTAGCCGTAACCATTTCATTGTATAAATTTACCTCACTTCTATTGCTTTTTAAAAGCTGCAGAATTATCGGTTTCCTTTTTCTCACACAACGGTATACATTTTCATTGCGACCCATAGCTAAAAAAACAAATAAAAAATATGGTTATAATAATACAAACAAATAAAATAAACTATTTCAATTTTCTTCAAAACTTACCTCACGTTACAAAACTCAAAGCGGATCAAAAGTATTTAATCGTAGTATATCTCAACACTTTACGATACGAGCGCGCGAAATTCAGGACGCTAAAAAAATGGCATAGGTCCTGCCCAGACAAGCGCTCGCGCCAGACTAATCGGATCCCGCTTGTGCATCGCAATTTATATGATATTGTAATAAATAATAATGACAAAATTTATTGCTAATATTGAAAAATACTTGTAAAAATTAATTCTCCAAAGAACATTGTTTATTTTGGGATAATTTTTATTTTGTTTTTACTGTAATCTAAGTCATAAATCACGATGAAAGTCAAACGTAAATCTTTAAATATTGCCAAGTTGTTTATTTTTTTATTCAGTAATGGTAATGAAATTCAGGAATGTTTTACATTAAACGTCGACAAAAATATATGACCGATTATTACGTAATTTATTTATGCTTATTATATAAGCATTTTTAATAGATTTAGGACTTTGAAATTAAGCCTGCGGCAATTTCTCAGTAAAATGGTTGTGGGAGATGGGGCACTAAAAATTAAAGAAATAAGTTTTAGTAAATGTGCTTCATTAAACGTCAACAATAAAGATTGATCCATTTTTCCCAGTTATTAAATAATTTCTGCGTGTTACCTAAAATAGAAATCAAGGAGTCCAAAATCATAGAAATTCGCGCGAATATGTAAAATGGCTCTTAAGTCTACCATTTGTACTTTTATTTTAATTTATGCAATAAAGTTCAAATAATTGATAAGATTTTGAAAATGCTATTATACTTGTAATAAATCATGGTTGTGTTATTTACTTTTCTGCCTACAATGTTACTTCACGTCGTAAAGCGGATTTATTTGCCATATTTGGGCGACAAATGCTACCAAATCTAAAATAATGTTTAAATCTTACCCCGGGGCTTTGAAGCGCAAGCTGAAGATGAAACTGTGAAAACTGATAATGATGAGTTAAACTTATTTTACATTTAAATGAGGTTATCAAAAAATTATATCAAAAAACAGTCGCTGCATTTGATAGACGCTCGTTCTTTGTAATGGCCATTAACTGAAGCAAAAATGTCTTTAATTAACAGCTGGAGCAGTTTTTGTCGGAAACGGGAAGCAATTAGCAGAATCCTGGATAGAGAGCGTTGCATTGCCAGCACTTTGTTTAAAGTAAAACCTTATTGATTAAACCTTGTCTACAGTCATTAAGTGATCTTTTTATTCCTCAATATAATACTTAATTGTCGATAAAATTAACGGAAACTTAGTAAGGAAAACTCACTTTGCTATAGGTAGGCCTGTTTGCCTATAAAATAGTACCTACTTATACAGATGGTCGGATCAGACCTGAATTAACACGTAGCATTCCGTGACATATAAATCCTGGATTTGTGATCCCGAAATTTCTACCAAAGACTTCTCATCCATGTTTTAAAAATATTTATTTTATAGTTCTTAAATGCGAGCTAAACTGGAGCTGAATTTAACACTCATGTCAAGAAGATAAACTTTTCAAGAGTAGGTTTATAGCTGCTAATAAAAATAAACCGTAAAATTTATGAGCTAAAGCGGCTTTTACTACTTATATATAAAATTAAAAATACGCAAGTAAACAAATAATATGACTGTTTTGCCAACCCCTCTTCAGAAAAGACCAGAAGGAGACAACTAAAGGCATAACAGAGGTCTCAATTTGCTTGTAATGTTACCTTTAGGTGAGAGGCCGGTCTAACTACGACCGAATCTTATAAATATGTTACTGGCAATAGTCTATCAAGTCATTCGGCTTGGAACCAGGATAAAATTTACACGATGAGAATTAATACTTATTTATAATTACTTACCCATTTTAATTTAAAAAAATATTTAAACATGACGAAGTTTATGCACCACTAAGCTCACAATCGGCTATAAGAAAGGATACGTCCAACACTAAAATGGGAATGTCAATAAAATAGCAACTGACTTTTTAGTGTAAAGGTACTCAAATGCGAGACTATGCATGTGTCACCAAATTAACTCCAAATTAATGATGAAACGGGCTGGTTGAAAAAATTCTTGCATATTTTTGTGCACGCAAAAGTTTTTCAGGCAAACGATAATCAAGCCGACACAAAAGACTATTTACCAATCCTAAAGGTAAATCTAAAAACGATCCAGTGGATTATAAAGATCTCTTTATGACATAATTTCAAACTACCTTTGTTTGACTGGTATAAAATCAAGTATATTGTAGTATAAATAACTTTTAAAATATGTAAACATCTTCAAAATTTGCGATGCGGTTTAAAGGAGAAATGTATCCCTACCGACTAACATAATGTTACGAGGTCGTTCATAAAATACCTTATATAAGCAAAGTTACCGAGTTACACCATAAAGAGAGTTTGATAATGATATTAAATGCCGAATATTTTGTACCCTGAAAATTCTTGATTAAATTCTTAAATAACAGATCATGCTTTTTAAACTTTTCATTTTGCGTTCACGCTATATTGAGGTTCTATGAAGCGTGGTTAGTTTTAACTACATTTCGACCTTGCTCGGGACTCTGGGAGCGATAGACTTGATGAAAGAAGTAAGTGATAATTATAAACTTGAAACACCTCACCTATTTTTGTCCGCTTTTTTCCACCGAGGGCGGTTTATATACAGTTTAAAAGCAGACGAATAAGTTACGTATTGGATTGACTCCCATTCACCGTCTAAATTCTCTGCGCTTAATATTTATTTACATATAATAAAAAAACAATTTAATCTACATATATTTTTATTTAGAACATCCATACTTACTTACTATACTTAAAAATATGTAATTACCATAAAATGATTGAGTGTTAAAAGTTTGAAATAGATTTTTACTTTTCTCTCCATTTATTTTAATTACTTAGTATAATTTCAAAATTAATTTAAATAAATTTTTTTTTTTTTAAATAATTTCATACGTACAAATAATACACTTCAGTAATTTCTCAAATGTATCTGTTCCTTAAAAACATATTTTTATTATTACGACAATACTCTCCCAGGAAGAAATTATGAAATGTGTAATTTTTCACGAGTTTGTACAACGAGGAAGATTGATGGCGACAATAAGCGAGTCTGTTCCTCCGGGGAAGAATTTCGAGATTAGTTTTCCACGGCGGCGAGCAGAGAGCATCTGTTCAAATGTGTGTGTATATCTGGCTAAGGCGGCCGTGTGCGACACTCGTGCTGTATCCGTAATGTTACTAGAAAAAAACAATTTTTTCTTGCACGTATTAGGTACGAGACTAATGGTATCCTGTTGGCTGCTTTTTCAACTCTTGTTTGTAAAAATAAGGTTTAGGTATATTTAGGTTAGAGTTACATGAGGCATACAAACGCGATTAAAATTTGATAATACACATTACATTACTACGATAAATTTTCATGAACATAAAATGTCTAGTAATTTCGTGATTTTTATCAAAACAGGTCTTTAATCTTTTTTTCTACTTTAACTACTTAGGCACTGTGTATTGAATGCATGTAGTTAACCGGTAGGCATAATTAAAAATGATCCCTAATATGTTATTTTCATGCAATAAATGGTTTTGTATTGTAAAATTTATTTGAAGTTTGTTACGGATATTTATTCCGGGTTTCTAAAATATGGATCAAGCATTTAGAATACACATCAAGTAATATTTTTTTATAGCCTTCGCCTGCTTTATGACCAGACCATCGTGCAGTAATGGAGAGCTAGTCTCCATTACTGCACGATGGTCTGGTCATCAACTCATAGGTAAAACTTAGTATTGTATCTTTTGCCAAGCGGGTTGCATGTTTTTCAGCTTTCGCAATTTTCACAATAATATATGACTAAAAATATGATTATAAAACTATCCTGATTTGGGTCTTAAATAGCCTAAAATTGTAACCGGAAATAGAGGAAATGCTAAGGTGACAACGATATAATATTAAATTGCAAACGTTAACACTTTTAAAGCTCTAAAACTAAAACAATACAAACGTAAAATAAACCATTTACTGGCGGGAACGTGCGCTCAGCAAATCGATCGCTGCCGCAGCCGCTCAGCGGTTTATAAAGCACGCCGACATAAAGACTCACGTATCTAATCTTACCCCATTTGGTGATTTAGGCTCGGGACGTAACCGATCGGTTACTAATATTTTCCTTCTATAAATACTTGATATATTTCTTTTACACTCAAATTCATAAGGCCTTTAGATTTTAGATAATACTTATTACTCGTTCGACTGTCATCGTAAAGCACTGTTTGTAATACTTTGCAAATAAATAAATTAATACTTTGTGTTAATATTATATTAATTTATTGGTTATAAATGTACAAATTAATTCGTCTCATAAAGTAACAATTTATTATATAAGTAGGATAGCAAACCAACATCAAATTGGCTTTTACAATTGAATTTGACTATACACCCGATTTGATTTCCGTTTATTACTGAAAATCAGTAAATGTAAGCATAAGCATAAGCTTACAATATGTTATGAAATTACAAAAACTAAATGACTGTCCACTTTTAAATAGTTAACTAGTACTTCAGAATGCTTTCTCTCGGAACTACCTTTACATTAAATTAATACCCTCTGAGTATCAAAGGATCTTCACTTTCGTGCTTTAAATTAGGTACAAAATAGTTCAACTGTCCGTACGGCACCGTCTTCAGGCAAAGTAAGGTACAGCTGGGTTATTCTGTTATTAGTATTTATCTTAAGGTCTTATACATTTCGGTATGTTCATTGACTGATGATGAAGAAGAATGAATGAATGAAGGTTGACGGTTGCTTTTAGCATTAAGCCCACCTATTGTGCTTTACAATTGTATTTGTGCAATAAGTTTAAATAAATAAAATGAATGATGATGATGATAAATAAATAAAACAGTGTGTATCTAATTAAATAAATTGTTTAATGCGACTATTTACATAAAATAATAAGTGAACTTTGTCATTTTTTGTCACAACTAATGCTAAAATATTTACATAATCGCTGCTCGTCAAGAAAGGTACTTAATTGTCGAAATTAACAAAGATAATGGACGGACAAATATTATTAAGTACTTAATCACAAAACTTAAAACAAAAGAATAGAGTCACATTATAAAAATTTAACATTTGGCTTAAATAAACTTGTTGAAAGATACTTTTCAGGCACCTTAAATTTTGAAAATATATATATATAGAAATATAATTTCTACAAAAAGAGAAACTTGACACTAATAGGCTGACTCGACATGGACTATCCCAAAATCTTGGATATAGAAAGAGGAGAATTTATTCAGAGTAAACTTAATCATTAAAAATATCCTAGGGCATTTATATTTTCTTGAAAAGCCGCGTGTCAGTACAAACTTTGAAACTCTTTTCTTAAAATGTGTAACATTATTATTAACTTACAATATAACCTTAATATTTATATTATATACATTATTTTCATATTAATCGTCATTTTTTCAGGTTGCATACTATTGCACACATGTCGTACATGCGAATGGTTAAAAATTAATTATCTAAAATCATCATTGTCTTTCACGTGAAATTGAAAACCAAAACCCGGAAGAAAAATAAACAAAGAATAAATAGTAACTTATTAATTACCGCGTATTATCTGAACACAATAATGTCGTGGTATTTTTTTGCCAACTAAAAATAATCTTATTTGTTGAGTTTGTTACACTTCGCCCAGATGAAAACTGTTTTTCTGAATGAAAATTAAATGGGTCTCTTACAATACAATAACCATTGTGAAAGATATCCCCTGCGCTGTGGGCTGTGAACATTTAATTCTAGAGCTTAGTTCAATCGTTTCGACCAATAGATTTTTATCTGACAATCTTTTGTCTGGAAGTCCAATGAAAATTAGATCCTTTCAAAAGAAAGGTACTAAATGTTGAACAGGAAACTAAGTGAACTGTAAATTTTTTCATGCTTAAACTGGCAATCAAATAAAAAAAAACGGAAGAATTTTCCTTATTTTTTCTAAAGACGACCGTAATATGGTCGTATTCACATCAATATTTCTAAATAAAACTACTTCAGTGGACGCATTAACCCAGTATGCTATTATAATGTGCGTAAAAGTTTTTATTGCGTTAACATAGCTTTCGCTCATGCTCTCCCTTTGTTTTGCAGCTTTTGTGTCCGGCACATGTTGTTGGTTTTTGTTATTTGTTTTTCTGACCACATATACTGAAGTTCCTTTATATCACGTTTATTTTCGCCTCAGTTTAGCTTATTACTTCATAATTCAATTTATCGATCCTACTTCGACCACGTAACAAACATTCCTTCTAAGAAATAAACCGTCCTCAAGATTTTTAAAGGAAATAGTAAGTAGTAAAGTTTGTTCTAGATATCTGAGGGCATCTTAAATTCATTGCCGGAGGTGAATAACGGGGACCTGCGCAACAGGAGATAAAATATTCAGAGTATTTTACTTACAATTCGTACCTTTGCATCCCATGTTATATGGGATGCAAAGGTAGAGTCAGTTTACATATATTGTCTAGACTAATGCGTGAAATAAATGAGAAACGAAGGTACTTATTATGTTTAAATGCTTGTACAAGATACATTCATATGAGTTTACAATCATTATTTTTTAAATATCTTCAGGGCCATATATAAAATAAAAGTGATTATTACAACAATATTTCAGAAACCAATCGTAATATTTAAATAGAGCACATGTTTGTAAAATGTTTGCTAGGGAAATGAGTTGCCAAAAACGTGTCACGTACTCAAATCTATTGCCGAGATCAAATTCATTGCAACTAAATTCATTCATTGTCAACATTTGTAATGAATTGAGAAATAAAATAAAACATTGTATGAAATAAACTTCGATTACTGATTGTTAATTGACTTTGTATCATAATTTACAAGACACAACAATCGCTATCAACATCTCAATTGAAATACCTCCGCTTCTACATTAACATTACATGCCCATAACTAAAATGCATCCACGACAATATAATGAATGTAATTCGACTGAGAGCTATTGTAATTGAAACCATTTAAAGCTACACCTGATTTATTCACATGATACAAAATGTAAACTAACCGTAAAAAGGTACTTTGTGATATCGTTTCGATCACTAAACTTTATTTCAAAGTCAATAAAAAAAATTTGTTTAGTGTTTACATTTTATCTCAAGATATGAAATATAGTATAGCTATGTCAGTTACATATAGTGTTCATTGTTTGTTGGGTCGCCGGAGGCCTCCGCTCATGATCTTCAATATGCGTACCGCCGGAGCTTCGAAAGCTATCGACACGGCGAAAGAAGCGAGGAAGGCCATGACAGCGTAGCCTGCGTACACGATCAGCTGTAAAGAAGAAAAACTTAAATAAATGTCGTCACTTAGGTACTCATATGTGGAGGAGGTTTGGAAGGAGATGAGACCTTAGTGCAGCAGCGGGACAGTATCGGTTAAAAAAAATTATCACAGGCGAGATTATTACTGAATTATTGAAGACAAGCTTTTGTCCACGGGAGCAGTAGGTACTTATTTCTGGGATGAAAGACCCCCTTTGTCCTTCTCAGTACTAATTCATTAATACCTGACCCATTTTGACCCTGATTTCCAGACCCGTACATCCTCGTGTCAGAGTTTTTCTGAACTACGGAGATGGGGAAAGAATTTCGCAAATTCATTGCGAAATTTCAGGAAAATTGGTTCAGAGTTATAGCGTAAAGTGTTAATAAACAAATGTACACACGTATCGCATTTATTATATTAATTAGGATATTAAGATGGCTTTAGTGAATACTATCCTAACCTGCAGTAATAAATGTCAGTATAATTGCCTCGTCATAAAATGCTCATTTGTATGTACAAACGTACGACAGAGATAAGTAAAATTTATAGGTTATTTTTGTGTAATAAAATACTATCAAAATCCATTAACAGTGTGCACCCGTGAAACTGTAGCAAATAAATTAAGCAACTTTGTTAATTTACAAAAAGTCAACACAAGACGGCAAACACTTTGAATCTACTATATTTAAATAATAATACTACAATATAGTTTATTAATTTAGAAAACGTTGTTCGTCAATAGTTTTGTAGATAGTGTAACTGGCGCGCACAATACTGGGCGTCCATTCTCTTATTTTACATAGTGCACAATAATAATTAAATCGTAATTGGTTCGGAATGACAACTTTTGACGTTTCTGGTATTCTGTTACTAATTTTAAGACCAATCGTATTCCATTGGCATGCCATTAAACTGCAACTGGAAAATTTTGCTAATCAAAAATCACCAAAATCATCAATTCTTTCAATAATCGGTACTCTGTTTTTTATTTTATTTACATTTTTTCTACTATAACTATTCAAATACGTTTTAGTTGTAAAGAAATAGAGATTTAAAATTGTGTTAGCAGAATACCAATATTGAGCATATCAAAAATGCATCGTAATTGAGTCGCAATTAAATATATCAGTTGCATGGTCTAGTTGTTGTTAAAGTTTATTAGCGGAATTGACCCCCTGGAATTCCATAATGTTTGAAGCGGCTGGAAGCAGCTGATATTGACAAAGTGAACGGGGGGCACCAATAGCGGGATCTACATAATCCTCATCTCGACTTTTACTGTTCAGTTTACAAGCAAGAATAGATGTATGTACGCTCTGGGTGCCGATTCTCGAGCCTTTTATAATAAAAGTCGAATGAGAGATTTGTCATGGAAAAATAGCGTCCGACTACCGAAATCCCGTGCAACGCGAAAACGCGGCAAGATCGTACCCCTGCACTGCATACAACACTGTTACAATGTAGCTAAATATTAAAATGAAATGTTGATAATAAACTTGTACTGACATTTGTAACGATTGTGAGTATAGGTAGTCAAAATATGATTTGAATAAACAAGTAAAAAGTATTATATGAGTTCCTGTCTAGTTTTGTCGTAGCGACCCGTAGCCTGATTGTAGCTGCGCTATGATTCGTAGCAGGATTCTTACTACGCCGGAATATCGTAGCGATTCGTAGCAGACAATAAATGACGTTACGACCATTATATTAAATGCAATCAAAAATCAATTCTGTGGTTCGAAAAGGCTACATATTGTTTTGAGACTATAATAAACAAGAAAAAAAAATAGTCCAACGCTGCGCTTGTCACGTAGTCGCCATCCAATAACCTTTCTGTTCCACCAGCCATGGGTTCTTAGCAGTATGTGCTCCAACCACTGCCACTTTAAAGAGCTAATCGTCTGGGCTATGTCGGTGTCGATATATGGCCAGATGGTCACATCACCTGAAGAAGCACTGCGGATGAAATGATGATGATACGAATAGTAATATCCTCTCACACCGTACCAATTAAGGGTCTGTAATTTATCGACCTATATACGAGACAATCACGAACGCACTATCTGTCACCATCTCGTATATACCTATGTAGTTAATAGACACTATTTGTCTTTGCTAAATGAGGCCTAACAAACCGCTTATCTCTCGGCGGCACCAAGTTGGCACAGACTATGCCATTAATCGTCGCATACAGCCTCAGTCACAAGTCACACTGAGTATAATCTAATCTCCAACAGACAGCTGGAGCACCGTATCTCATATAAATGCATGTTTAATTTGAAATACAGGTTTTAATTATTTATAGTTCTCATTTAGTCACCGAATTTCACTAGGACGACGAAGCAGTAAACGAAAATATGCCCAGATGAAGACGTCATGTTAATTCATTTATTTAGAGTAGACTACCTGAACAATGGACCCTGTACACCCTAGTGTCAGAGTTTAATGGAATCAACAGGTCAATACAACATACGCATCCTCTTACTCACTCTTTATCATGTCAATGTTTAATTAGAGAATATATTTACTTTATGAAAATATATTCTCTAATAAAACATTGTGTAAACAAATTTAATTTAATTAATATTTAGATGAAAACATTGAAATAGCCAGGAGTCAGGACTATCATGCATTTGCAAGTACTTTCCATATTTTTATGAAATTTATATCAATACTTACATTAATTGTATATTCACAACCATGTCTGAACCTAAACTACATTTAGACGTGAACTCAAACTTTAGCCTAGTGCCTGGCGAATGTCTTCCGAAATAGTTCTAACTCTCGAGGGTTCCTCAATTATTAAGCGAAGTGGGAGTAAACCGCATCTCCAAGGAATTAATGCTGATCTGTAATTTGCATGTTTTCATTTGCGTCGGCTTTCGGAGCATCCCTGTTGTCTTCACCCACGTCGGAGATTTATAGCAGTAATAAGAATTGTAGTGAAAACATTGAGAGTACAAACATCAACTTTTATTTTCTCTGTTTGGTCCTATGGTTGACTCATAGAGTAAGTAAAAACACTTTATTGCACCACAGATAAATTACATACATAGATATGTTGTCTGTGACAAAGATGTACAATAGACGGCCTTATCGCTAGTGCAATCTACCTTTAGGATTCATATCTATCCCTATCAGATAGATACATTATTTGTGCAAACTCTCGTGTGGAAATTTGGGTATCTGCCTGCTTAGAAAATATAACTAATTATTATTGATCACGTTCTTTCTTATATTATGAAATCTAGCTCAGAACATTAGCTGCCAGTGACTCACATAATTCAGAAAAGATAGAAGATTGAGTGCCGAAATTAATATAAAAAATATATAGCAACCCGAGAAAGCGGTACGAAACCAATTATCTGAAAACGCCCAACAGGCAGCAGAAATGCGGCGAATTCTGAATTTTCAGAATTTCCTAGGCAACAAGGAACCCGTATAATTTGGCTTCCATCTGTCCATCCGTCAGAGATTTTATTCATAGATACTTTGGATCAGTAATTTAGCATCTAGATGCAGTTCCAATATTCATTATGAACACATGATGGTATATAGAGTTTTTAGAATCATTATTTATTGCCTATATATCTTGTTATGACGCTTATATGTAATTCATATGTTTTATCTTTTCGCGATGGTTACACATTAAATTAAACTATTTTGATACGGCTTTTATTTTAGGTATTTTAATCCTAACTTTTAAAATTTTATTAAATATAAAAAGTTAATAAAACCGATAAAATCCTTATTAAAATAGTTTAATTTAATAGGTTATTATTTTTTTAAAATTTATTTATAAAAATACAGTTTTGTAAAATACAGTAGGCGAATTGCATAGTGCAATAATGTTTGATTTGAATATTTATTTATTTCGGCAAATCTAAACGTCTGTTTCAGTTCTTACAGTAATGTTTGCTATGGATAGTTTGTGTAGGTATACTGCTTTATAATTTTAGCCAGATTACGTCCTACTCTAGTTAAATGCCCCGCTCGTAGATTTCGCATCTGACAGATTCAGTCTTCATTTATTTATTTAACTTTAATACATAATTGTAAATGGCGGACTTTAAGCCTGAGGTTTTATCTACCAGTCAACCAAAATTCATTCTTCATGTGGCCTTATTTTCCAAAGCTGCTTAAAATATTTTTCATTTACACACTCGTAAATAAAATGGTCAAATGTATCTGTATCATTAGATCTATATCTGTATCATTAGTGTTTTGTACTGTAGTTTACCGAGCCTACAAGAATCGAGATTACACGGCGACGTCTTAAGATATAGAGCACTATAAAGTTTATTTTAAATGCTTACCATGATTTTATGGTGAAACTTTACAATGTATTTTATTTTTGTTGTCGAATCCCCAGAGACTACTACATGACTGAAATGCGCATGTAACGCTCCTGATGTGTTGTGGGCCTCCATGGGCTGCGGTGACCACTTACCATAAACTACTAAATTGCATATAATTATTCGGTAATTAAAAAAAATATAGAACACTTTGTAATTACTTGAATTAACTATAGGTGGTGATATGCTTAAAGCTTAATTGAAGAAGAATTGTTAATGTGTTTCTGAGTAGTGTGGCTGTATTAGTGTCACGTTAATAAAATTTTATCGCTATCAAAGTCATTAAAATCGGAGACAGACGGAAATACAGACACATATGGCGAAACTCTTGTCATTTATTGATCTAAAATTGAAAAAAATAAAATAAAATATTTATTTTTTTGCTCGCTGTGCACGCCTTTATCTATAGCTAAAATTTCACCTATTCAAATTGTCTAAAGCTTTGATTGTTAGGTAAAAATAAAAGAAATATTAAGGCATTTAAAATATTCTTATTTAGGCTCCTATCTGAAAATCGGATACAGCCCCTTTCGCTGTGTTAGCAGAGTCGGTAATCGTAAATTTATAATGTTGTGTAGGTTATTCTGGAGCCTTGTAATCTCTTAGCCCAGAATATACTACGTCATAAAGTATACTATCAACGTATTGAAGCTTACTAAGTCCCTAGGGAATATTTTACCTGGCTTTCTACGAAATATTAAATGGGGTAGGGTCCGATTAAGTGTAGGTATTCTACTATTATTTCATTAGATTTACTTTTTGCCATGATATGTCTGTGTTGAAATGATGATAAATTTTGTACGATTAGATGGGAAGAACCCATTTTGATAAAGTATTACAGCTATTGGCACGATCATTATAGCAGCTGTAATGATGGCAATTTCATCGTCGGCAAATTTCAGAATTCCTGCGATATCACACTGAGAGCCGTATTAGTTTTGGCATGTGAAACAGTATGCAGTAAGCACAGTATCAATTATTAACGGCACATCCAATTTGCGATCCTATCTCATACTACCAATACACGGGAAGCATACTTTGTTTAGTTGTTTCCAGTTTGGTCAGGACATTGCAGGCTTGAATCACCTTTTAGTCTGACAATAAAGATGATTCCGTGCTTTGGAAGGCACGTTAAGCCGTTGGTCCCGGCTGCCATCAGGTGGTCGTTAAAGGAACCGCATCAGAGACCGAATGGCGGTTCCGCACAATTCTGACACCAGGATGTACATGTTCGATTGACGATGTAACCTACACGAAATGATGACGATGATTACTACCAATTATTACTTTTTGAGAACCCGGTGGCGTAAATACAAACCCGATTACGACACAGACACCTTTAGTCTGTGCTGTATCATCTTGCGGACTGCTTAAAGAGGTAAAGTCTGTCCGAACCCAGCTACAACACAGAGCGTCTGTAGTGCAGCCGCTTTTGTTTCATTACACGCGGAAGAAAGAAAAAATGAAAAGGCGACTACAACACAGACACCCAATAAATACATCATACCCATAATCACCCGTTTAAAAAATTACGTTATATAATTTTTCAACTGACTTCCCAAAATCATTAAGGTTTTATTTATATATATTTTTTTTATTTGGCGACAAATAAATCCGTCATTTCTGAATAAAAATAAAACTAAATTGGATGCTCGAAACTATAAGCTTTCAATTAGGTCCCATTCAAATTTTATTTAAATCGGTACATAGACTGCTAAAAATATAACCCTTCGGGGATTTTTTTTATACAATTAAGTAGGCAAAAAGACATGCAGCCCACCTGATAAAAAGTTATCTTTATATTATATTTATCCACACAAACACATTTCAATGTTTTTAATCATTCATGTCTTTTCAAATCGCATACTCGAGTTTACCATATGTTGTCTACCCTAAAAGACTCTTCTTGCCTCTGTTCAAAAATGAGTGTTGTATAATCAACTCGACTCGTTTTATTTAACAACCGAAAATTGAATATTTTTTTCAACAAACATACATAACAGGGGCTGCAAGTGTGTTACATTTGAGTTTAAAAAAACTAAGTAAGCTCTGCCAATAACATTGAGAAAGGAACGTTTATTTGTGTGCGGTTTCGATGCTCTTTGGCCAATAGACATAGAGTGGAGCGGATACATTAATTTCATTTTCATGTCGTAAAAGTGACTAGCGGTTTAATATTTCGCTTAAATGTTACAAATGGTAATGTTAGTTTGCGTGGTTGTACAACAGGATATACTAACAACTGATTGACGTTGTTTAATCAATAGTAATATCTATACTTATTTCCATTTTAGTATATTATTATAAAAGCGAGTGCGTCAAATGTTCTGGAAATTACAAGCTGTTCTATTTAATCTATATAAATGGTGCAATCAAGTCTCAGAATACAGAACAAACTTTTTTGTTCTGTATTCTGAGAATAAAGTGTTCATTCATTCACTTTTCAAAAGATGAAATCCATACTTACTTAATATTATAAGTGCGAACGTCTGCTTGTTTATCTGTCTGTGACGCTTTCACAGCCAAACCGCTGAATGGATTTAGATGAAATTTGGTATAAATATAGTCGAAAACCCGGGTCAAATATATATTATCGACGCAGGCAGAGCTGCGGGAAGCAGCTAGTTACATAAAATAGTTCTTACGGAGCCCAAAACAGGCAGAGCTGAAACAGCAAACATAAACAACCAGTACTATACTTACGACAATGGAGTTCTGTAAATGGAACGGCCCATCGAGATGGAAGGAGGTGTAGACCATAATGGTGGGATGTATGAGGTACGCGCAGTAAGTCAGGCGGCTCAGAGGCAGCAGCCCTCGGTACGACAGGAAAGAGTTGATCAGGCCGCCGTAGCCGCAGCAGCAGGCGATCGACACCCACGCCAGTGCGGCACCCCAAGCTGAAAAAATGAGTAATTATTGAGATTTTCATGAAAATTCTATTCTGTTTATGTCAATCTCAAGGAATCTAATGGTTGACTGGGAGAGAATGCTTTTAGCATTAAGTCCGCCAATTGTAAACTTGTGGTATAATAAAGATTTATAAATAAATAAATAAATCTGTGTGTGTGTGTGTATTTTTTTCTGTGTATGTAAATGGTGCAATAAAGTGTTCATTCATTCATTCTTTCTGTGGTATTATTTTGGTTTGGACATGATAACATAATAGCGCGACCACACATTTTTGCCAATTTGTTTGTGAATGTCTGTTTTGCCAAAATAGATACAAATAGGTACGCAAGGCATGACTCGCGTACTCGTAATGCCTATACTTATGAATATAACAGTTACGACATCAAAAATATTATCATTTTGCTTCTTCGTGTATAATTCGTACGCCGAAGAATTAAAACTTTCTACCAGTTGAGTACTGGATATTTATAACTTAAGTCATTTAATAGGCTAAAGTAGATAATTAATGAACCAGCGAGCTGCATCCTAGACCACTTAACAAAAGTGAGATTATGAGTGATTGCTGGTCATTTAGTTAATAAAATCTATATAATAATTTACTTCTATGTTCATCATATAATTTCTGTATGTAGGAGGTCTGCTTCCTATTTTCCCCAAATAATACCAATTTTCCTAGATACTCGTACTATCATTAATTTTTTATTGACCCTCAGTCCACTTTAAGGGAAATTGCAATCCGATAACAATGACGAGCAAAATTTCATTTGATTAATGAACGTTGGCCGGGAAATAAAATTTGCTAAATCGAATGAGTAAGGTAAGACTGCTCAAGGACGATCAGCTGGGTCACCCTTCACAGCCCCCTGTTACATTACATCCTGTATAATATACAGATAAAAGTCACTTTCAACTCATCATGGTCCAATTTCATTGTAGGTATTGGATGAAATGTTCTGTCAGAATGATATTACGTTTCTCGGTTTCACAAATATAAATTTACAAAATGAAAAACTAATTTGCATTCGCATAAAGTTTAATTGAACTGAACTGGAAATCTTCGCAGATGCACGACTCTTGAGTAATAATTTTTACAACTATAAAAATGTGAAGCGCAAAGTTTCCTTTAAACTGTATATTGAACCCTACTCGTTCAAGTGTAATGTAGGTCGCATCAGATTTCTATTTCGAGCAGTGTATGTGAGAACGAAATGGGAAACTTTATTGGCGATCTATTGAAGCCGATCCTTGTTATCGCTGCACAACTTCAAAATTTTCGAGAGGTACCTGTCTTCCAATTTGAAGTTTTGTGATTTGTACGTAATCCTAACTATTATCATGACTCAGATATTAGATTTGTCTAGCTTTATTACGTGGATGCATAGCGCGGATAAAACCATTGACCAAATTAATCGTTAGAAAGTAATGGTCCTCTTCAAGGGTTGCAAAGTCAATCCTGCGTTACATATTATCTCAATTATTTTCCAAAATTAGTAGTTTACATACTTATTTCACTTTTTAAATGGAAATTGGTCTGACCACATGCTTTCGGTCGGCACATTCGACATTAAAATTAAATATTGTACTATAAAAACAAAGAAAAGTCTTTTCCGTTCTCGCTTTTTTTCACCTCAAAGGTGCTGCTTTCACAACGGAATTGCTTCAGACTCATTTTTCGTTGTCAGAACGTTTTTTTCATTTTATTTTGTCTGCTTTACAATGCCACTGAAGGGTATGATGTTTTTCTAAAAATAAATGTTTACGTGGCAGCCATTGTAGAGAAGCTAGCTAATCATTGAATACAAAAGATTGAAGACGATATTCCTTTAACTATTTTGTATAGTTCGAAGCAGTAAGAGATATAACAGGAAAGTATAAACCAATATCCAGATGGTCATGGTCTCTGGTGATATCAGGGCTATCTAAATTTACTTTCAGCCCTCACCAAGCTACTACATAAAAACTACCGTATCATGAAAAAGAAACGGATTTACCTGTATGTCCGACACTGACGTACAAAGCGGTGGGCCATACTTCGAAGTATCCGTCGACCATGCCGAATATCAGACTCCCGATGATGGCCAGGGCGGCAACCCATCCAACAGCTACCAGCCAATATGGAATCTTCACCTGGCACTTCGTTTTGTGTAAGTACCAGCCCACCATCATACCTTAAAAATAATATAATTAATTTTAGTTGTTCTTGACTGAGAAAAAACAATGATTTACGATAGAGTTTTGTATGTATGTATGTAAAAATCTTTATTGTACACAAAAGAATATAGTATCAGAATACAGGTTATAACAAAAGGCGGACTTATCCCAAATAGGGATCTCTTCCAGTCAACCAAACTAACAATGCAACAACGTCAACAGACTATTTCAGTTTTCTGAAATAGTCTGTTGAATCGAATGACTATAAAACTCATTCTAAGAGTACATTGGTTAGGTAAGTTTGGACGAAGGGTTGGGTACAGTATGATATTTTTATGCTCATCACAAAACCTTCCTAAAGTATAACATTTCCAAAATCGGCGTTCTAGTAAATGTGAAGGACGACAAATGCTGAATTATGTTATCTTTAGCACTGCCAAGTCCTTCAGATAACCATATCTTGAGTGAATGGTTGGCATCAAGTTACCGAACTGTTCAGTTGCCATTCGGTTTTGTTGCCGCCTTTATGGAGGGGCTCACTGTCCACCCACGAGGCGAGATCCGATACGATACGTAGTCACTGATATAATTTTTTTGGCATCGACATTTTCCGTAAAGTTCGTACTAGAATGTTATGAGCACCAAAGCGATAACCAGAAGGCGATAACGTTATAGAGATATCTTTTTTCAATAGTGGAATTTTCCTTAAAAAAAATCTCCAATGCTACATGGCAAATACAACTTATATACAAACAATCTGAGATATGTGAAACTAATTATTATATTTTCACACGCATGTCATGCATATATTATTTTTATCAACAACTTAGAATTTTAACTGAATCATGTCAAAAAAATTGTTTTAATGGAAAAAATGCGACCTAGCTACCTAAGAACACTTTGTTATTTAAATAAATATAGTCTTCCAAAATTTAATAATCTGTATGGGACAAGAATTCCTGATTATATGATACCAAACTATCTAAATAAGCTTCCTTCAGAACTTAAGGAGTTGTATAATAATAACTTTAAAATATTTAAATTAAGTTTGAAAAAATACTTAAGTACTTTCTAAGTGTAATAGCGACTCGCCGAACACAGATAAACCCTTCGAGGTTTCCGCGGTTCGGTAACTGTTGTATGTGTACATTTGATATTTACTGAATAAATGATTTAAAAAAAAAAAAAACAGTTACTGATAAGTAAAAGACACCTTTTCTGAAATAGGAATTCTTTCCAAAAAAAAAGACTAGTGTAATGGGATACTAACTCAACGATGCTATGTTTATAACAAATACAGAGATACACACCCAAGACTCAGGCCAATCAGAATAAGATCATCTTCCATCTTGATCTGATCCTCTAAATAGCAAGCAGGCATGTTAACCATTACACTAGAGAGGTATAATGAATAACATCTTACAATGGACAACCCGACAAAAAATTTGGGTGTTGTTTTAATTTGTTTTTAATTTGAAAAGGTAATAAAAAAAGTAATATTTCGCATTTATAATACTAATATTATAAATGCGAAAGTCTGTCTGTCTTTCGCTTTACGCTTTCACGGCCAAATCGCTAAACGGATTTTGATGAATTTTGGTATGAATATAGTTGAAGATCTGGTGTCAAACATAGGCTACTTTTTGACGCCGGTGGAGCTGCGGGAAATAGCTAGTTTTCTCTATAAATCCTTAATTCCTTAATAATTTCTTGAGCTCTACAGAGAAACGTCAAGAAATGGTATTTTTTCTTTAGCAATAATTTGTCGGGTTGTCCATTCATCATTCAATTCGCGTTATTTACAAACGTGACGTAGAACAATAATACGTACCTACTAAATATGGCCCAATCCTAGACCATGGCTTATCATATAATGCGTCGAACATTTCGAAGGGCTCTTGAATTCGGGCTTTGTATTGATGCCACACAGAGATATAAATAGTAGTTGCCCAAGAGCTCACAAGTACCACCCCGAGGGTTACTCCCGCGAACTTCGGGTATCTGAAATGTGATTACTACACTTAGATAATTTAACTTGCGAGAGCCATTAAGTTTTAAAGATTTTGGAGCTGATCCAAAAAGTAATCAATAAAAAACTTAAGCTAGATAAAGTTGGATTACCTTAAACAGCTTTTCGAAAGGCATAAAAGTTTAAAACTAAATGTAATAATATGAAATTTAACAAAATTGTAAGGCCTTAACATTCGTACTTACTTTACTGATAGAAGAAGTATTATAATCCCAACCACATAAAACTGAGTATCGTTAGCCATGTACCATGACCACACCATACAAATTTCTCTCTGGGGATAGAAGTTGTTGATGTAGAGAAGGTTTCTCCACCAGTATTGTTCGCAGGTCACATGGTCGATGACTGCAGGCTCGAAAACTGCTTGATTGTGGACATACGTAAATATGATCTGAGTCAGCCACAAAACGAAAGCATATGCTGGTGTAAGTCTTACAATCCGATATGTAAATAACACGAAAAATGACCGAATCATACTAACAATCTCTCTAAGCGTATATATTTTGGTTTTAGGTTTGTCTAGCAAATCTTCCTTGAACGACTGTTGGCTTATAACGGAGATGGAAAGTGCTGAATTAGTAAATCCGTTCAAGTTTTTGTTAATGTCTTGTTTGTCGGATTTTTTCTTTGCTTTTTTGTCTTCTGTTCTGAGAAAGAGTACGGTTACTAGTAATCCACTGAAAATAAAATTAAACATGTGGTTAATAATAGTTTAAAATTGAAAGAAGTATCATAATCATAACATTTCAGTAGAAATAGAAATCATTAAGATAAAGTAATTAGGTACAACGTTACATAATACGCACCGTTAAATAATTTTTTTAATAGTCGCGACAATATCTTGATTTAGTACTTAGTTGTAATTATTTACTAGCGTATTAACAATAATTAACAAATAATGAACAAACCTTATAAAGAAGAACGAATCGACGCAATACGAAGCATTGCCGACCGACTGGTACATCAAGTTACGTTCGGTGACTATTCTCATCGTCTTGTTGTCTGCTATGTAAAACACTGTCAAGTATGTATGGACCATGATCACCCATGTCACTGACAAAAACCTGAAAATAAATATTTGGAATTTTAATGACACAGCACTCGATGGTTGGCGTCTAGAGTTGAGAATTCACATTTTTATAGAAATGTACTTTACAGCAGCGTATTTCTATTGGCACGGAAACAACGGCGACCATGTTGAGGCTAGTATGTTATTCTCAAATGTTTATAATAAAAGACTATACTTGTACTTACCTAATACCATGAAGACTTGTAAGAGCTCCGTCACTCGCTGCCTGCGTGCTCAGTATTGTCCTTCCGTTAGATAGAATGGAAAATGATAGAAGTAACTCTGCCATTGTACCTACAAACGTTAAGAATATCGTAATATGGAATTATTTAAGTAATTTAGTACAAGCACATAATGCCGACCCAGAAACATTAGCGCGCTATCACCTTAGTATAGGGACTTCAAAAAGATGTCAAATGCAATTTGCCCGAATGAGTCTTGAAATATGTGACCGTGTTTGTATTTGTTACGCACTAATATAACAAATAATAACAAAACTTTTTCCCAATAAGCCTGCCTGCTCATTTTATTCTGTAGTAATACCATTTTCTAATTTTCGGATAAGATTTAAAAAGCGTTAGCTCAATGAATATTTCATAAAAATTGTTTTATATTAAGTATCCTCAGGACTTTTGAAAATATGAAAAAAAACCTGACTTATTACAAGTCACGTAACGCACAAAATTGTTTGCTTATCCTTTCAAGTTGAAAACTTGACGGATTTACAGAAATACGTAATGAGAAGCTTTTAGAAGACTCGAAATTCATTATTCAAACGAGGGGATTACAATACAAATTAGGTGTGGTATGGTTTGAATAACGTTATGTAACCTAATATTTATTTATTACCTGTCTGAATATATCATAAGGGAAACGAATAATGCCTTAATTAAAAAAAATGCATTTATATGGGACGATAACATCCACAAAGTGTTTTACTAAACTTTATAATTAGGTACATACTAGGGTGAGGTTAACTTCACCATTCTCTACGTATATAGCAATAAACTAGAGTTAACCCAGTTGTTTAAATTTCTTGCAGTGATCTAGATCTACTCATATATAACTGCGAGCCATTAGGTCAGGATAGAAGCTCCCTCGGGACTGCCCGCTTGTTTGCCCCTAACTTTGTTGGTGAACTTTGCGGTCTACGTGTGATAAATCACAGGCCATTACACATGAAATGCATTGTTTTAAACTAATTAGCCCTAGACAAGACATAATATACATTAAGAAGTTTAGAATAGTTTTACAATGCAGGCACATTTCGCTCGGCAACTCATTTGTCAAATGCAGCAGGTTTGGGAAGCATTCTTACTTTAATTTTACATATAAAGATAGACAAATCCGTATGAGTAAGATATATTTTTGTAGCCGAAACTTATAACAGAATCTCAAATATTGTTTTGTAATAAATAATATTGTCAAAAATAACAAAAGCAAACCACAAGTTATTTGAACATTAAAATTTGAAAAAAACTACTTATTTCAATTGATGTGCTATTGCCGGTCAATTTGGAGAGGCATATGTCCAGCAGTAGACTGTGTGACTGAAACGATGATGATGCTATTGACTTACTCAAAATAATACCTACCCGTAATTAGGCAAAAAACGCATGAGACTTACCACAAGTGTCCCGCCGAAGGTCTCTGTCTTTATTGTCATCCTCGGTCCGCTTCTCATCGGCAGGCATGGGCACATTGTTATTGGGCTGCAAACATTTATGTGAACATACATCTCGGGAAAACAATAGAATTATCTATTCAACCTGATTATGTGTATGGAAGGAAATTGACGGCCTCCGACCGCCGACCCCACGTCAATCGTGTCGTGTTTGATTTGAGGTTGGATTCCCAATGATATACACACAGCACACACTTCAATCCAAGGAAATCAATTATTTTATATTTTCTTCAAATAAGTACCCAATACTTATACGTTGCTTGATTATACTTTTATTAAAATTTCTATTTATACGTACAACTATTTATAAATACATCAAACTGTTTGGACAGGAGTTTCAATAGAGAATAATAATGGATGAAATTAGGTAAAATAATTCTTTGTTCTATTTTTTTAAATCTATAATGTCGATTGTACGTATGTATTTACATTCATACAATCAAAATATTTTTTTTTATTAAAGGTATAGGGATAACAAACAGTAGTTTTTGCTTACCCCGTGAGAGTAGTACATGGTACTACGTTGGTAAGACATAATATATACATTCATAAATTGGGTCGATACAGAAGAGACAAAAGGAGTCCACACGGTGTCATGCTATGTGTATATTTCAGGCAAATAGATTGGATAACGTTGATTAAAGCGATAAGACCAGTGTACACAACCATTGATACGCGATCTAACCGGTATTTGATTTTCGTGATATGTGCAAAGTGAACTCACACATATACGAGTTTATGTTAGTGGTAAGTTGATCAATAAACGTTTCTAACTAATGTTACAATGTTACACGTTAAACATAAATGCTAATGTAATTAAACGTAGCTTAGTGCAGTAAACTTAGGAACATCAAATGTAAGTGCAACATACGTACTCGCTCGTATTTATTTAGTATCGCATAAAGCCCTCTACATTTTAGTGTAATTGATCAATGTTAGCATGTACTGTATAACTTTACCCTACGCATGTACTAATTGTTTACTGATCTTTGACAGACAAAAATTTGGCATAAATTTTAACCATGCCGATGTACATAGGCTACTTATGGTCGCAAAAACCGAGAGCCACGCGGGCGAAGGCGCGGCCGGAAGCTAGTATGTGATATTGAAAGATGATATTAGATATTTTCAGAAACTCTTGAAATTAGAAGTGCAAATACAGATTTAAAAAAACACACACACTATGTATGTACGTGCATTATTGTGCACATAGTGGACTTTGTACTTTCCACGATGCATAATATACTCGAGATAAATCAATGAGTTCGATACTGTCTCCTGCTTAATAAACTGTGCTCTTATAATATGTGTAAGTCTTTTTTTGTGTAAAACTTAATTCATCTCTCTTTGTTCTTTAGCGCCGGTCGCAAAAGACATCGGATTTTAGATACTTTGAAACCGTATACTTAATGCGACCAATCCATCGTTGTGTAGAGCTGTGAATTGCCCACCATTAGAGTTCAAAATTGCAGCATGTGCCAATCCCAATCCATGCGGAATTATGTCATGTACAATTAAATGAAAGTGTTGCTTTATTTGGAATTCAAACCCAATTCCACGTAAATTGGACACTGGACAGCATTATCTCTGTTCATGATATGAAATGCGAGTTAACCGCAATGCATATCGATATATATCAAAATGATGGCTTGGATGTGAAATGTGTGATGTGATCGATCCACACTAATATTATAAGTGCGATAGTCTGTCTGTCTGTTTTTTTGCCTGTTACGCTTTCACGGTCAAACCGCGTGACGGATTTTGATATTATGAAATTCCGTATGAATATAGTTGAAGACCCGGGGTCAAACATAGGCCACTTTTTGACGCAGGCGGAGGTGCAAGAAACCGCTAGTTTGAAATAATTTTGAATGAAAGTACTTCTTAATTTGCGATATTGCTTTAACAAATTTATTTCTTTGTGTTATTAACGTATTCAATTTGATAGTAAGCACTTGAATGTGAAATTTTAATCCTCAGTGCTGTATACACAGCTGGCGAATCATTATTCTGATTGAATCCCTTGTACAAAAGACAATAAAATTGAGGCAAAATATACGTATTCCCGTTGCAAAACAAATATTATCCACGAACCTGCCGCCTCGGTCGTTTCGGTAAACTACATCAACATGACATCCAATTTGAAAATGGAATACATGGAATAAATTCACTTATTTCAAGTGTACATACCAATTTGAATGTGGTTCATAAAATGGAAGTTACTTAGGGTAAAGCGGTGCGGTGGAAATACTAAAATAAGTTTGGAAAATCCAAGAGCTCGAGCCGATGTACTCGTATGATGATATATTTTTATTAAGGATAAAATTTAATGTGAGATGATAAAAAATGATTCAATTATACAGGGGTTGTAACAAAAATTAAATCCATTTCGGAAAAAGAAGTATGAAAATTGTGAAAAAAATTGTTAAAGACCATACATGGCTTGCGGCGTGCAAAACTTCATTGATATGTATTGTTAGCAAATAACTCTTTCTGGTTTAATTGCTAATACTAAAATTAATAATAAATTTATCAGTAAAAAATAAGTATAAAACCAGGTAAATTCGTAGATGAATCCACAAATTCCAATGTATTTTTATGAAACGGGTTCTTAACCGCCAGATTCCAATCAGCAGGGATGATACAACCTTTAAAACTTATGCTGTATAATGCTCGTTATCGGCCATCCCAGTCGCTGGGTTGATTAATAACCACTTACCATCATACGAACCGGCCTGATGGCTAGTAGTGGTAAGATGTTTTTTGTTTACTTAATTATATAAAAAAAATTAAAGAGTTTGATTAAAAGTAGGATCTGCGCGAATTGTACACTGATGATTGGCAACGGTGGCGCAGGACAGTGAGAAGTGGAGATCATTATTATCAGAGGCCAAGACTCACTTTGGGTCGCTGCGCCATTCTAGTGAGTGTGTAATCATCATATTAGAATAGAAGTAAGCTACCAACAGGTTTGTGATTGTCGTTGCGCGCCAGTTCCAGGTCTTTGGTCATCTTCAGTTGATAGTTCCTCTCCAGATAGCCCTCGTACAGGGAAGCCGTCAGCATCAGCAGCAACACGACACCAAGTGTTGTCCTGTTGTAAAACAAATAGTAGTATAATAGTGATGTGAAATTTTCTATAGTGTTCTGTTGTTTCTATATAAGTATTTTACGGTTTTCCGTGATGTAAGTGTGTAAGATGTCTCAACTAATGTATAAATCAATCAATCTATCAATATTTTTTTTGTAAAACAAATATATACAGGTGTTATATTTTTTTATATAGAGATCGCTATGTTTTACCCTGATACAGCATACAATAATTAAGAAATAAAATTAATACAATTAGATTAAAACAAAAAAAAACATTACAAATATTATCTTAGTAAGTTGAACGAGGGTCAAACTGAAAGTTCTTAGAAAATCAAAAACTGAGCACACTAGCAAGTTATTCCTTTTATTACATCTTTTCAAAATAGATTTTGTAATGAATGCATTTAATGAAATGTAACTTTTGACCTTTTATCATTGTAAACCCTAGCGGTAGGACATATCGATCTTATATATTTACTATTTCCACCTTGTACAACATATGATCCACAATGAAATAAATGATTGATTGATTGATTTATTTTCGGGAATAAATAAAAATCGCAAGGTGCGAGGTCGGGGCTATATGGCGGGTGACCTAGTAATTCAACGTTTGATGTCGTTAAATAGTCGATCGTTCGCCTGGCGGTGTGCGACGAGGCGTTGTCGTGGTGAAGGAGGATCCTACTGCGAGGTCTTTTCTTCCGAACTTTTTCCAAGACAAGTGGCAAACAATTGTTAGTATACCACTCTGCAGTAACTGTTTTTCGATCCTCTAAAACAATTGTCGCGTAATGTCCGGTCCTTCCGAAGAACGAGGCCACCATCTTTTTTCCCACGCTTCGACCTCTCTTCACTTTAGTTGGCAACTCCTCGGAAGGAAATACCCACTGAGCAGACTGTCTTTTGGTTTCGGGATCATAACAGTAAATCCAGCTTTCGTCACCCGTAAGTATGTCAAACACAGCATTTGAGTCACTTAAATTTTTGAACCATTTCACGGCACCAATCAACACGACGGATTTTTTGGGCCTCGGTCAAATCGTGAGGTATCCACCGGGCACAAAGCTTCCTGACAGCTAATTGTTCATGCAGGATTTTGTGCACTTGGCTCATACCGATGCCTAAACTTGCCCGAATCTGCTGATAGGTCACTCTTTTGTCAGTCTCTATCATACGCCGCACAACACTGATGTTATCTTCAGTCGTCGCCGTAGAAGGCCGTCCCTCACGCAGATCATCGGTGAGATTAGTGCGACCACGTTTAAACTCATTAAACCAGTTGTAAACAGTGGCACGAGATGGGGCTTCATCGTGAAAGGCCAATCGAAGTCTATCATAACTTTCTTGTTGACTTAAATGACAACGAATGTCATAAAAAATCATTGCACGAAAATTTTCTCGCGTTATCTTCATGCTGGCGTGACACAGATAATTTTCAATTTGCCGCCAAATCGTCAAACAAATGACAAATTAATAAAATATATACTCAATAATATGGGCCAAGAGTTCCATTTTAAAAATTTAAACTTATTTTTTTATTATACTGTTTACAAATGGTCAGTTCTAAAGAGTTTCAGTGTCGCCCCTCGTAGGAGCAGGCACAAGGAAGGCCAAATCTCGTGTAAAACAAATGTTACCCATACACATACATATTGTTCACGCTTGCTTATAAAAAAAAGAAAACAAAGAAAATGAACTCAGTAAATTACAAGATTAACTATGAAACTTGGACGAAGGGCTGTGGAAAATGTAGGTACCTCCTTTGCTCGTAGAAGCTACCATAAAATCCACTAAATTGATATTAAACTCTACTCCCAAGTTAATAAAAGATTCAATGAAAAAAATAAAAGAAAAAAAGTAAAGTAATGAATAAAATAAACACATTTGTAATATGAAGACAACATTGGAAATAAGAATGTATATAAATACTTACTTAATAGGACAAGAAACATTGTATTAATTTTGTTGCGTTTTTTTCTATTGTAATGTACTTTAATTTTTATTGTGCAATAAAGATATTACAAACAAACAAGCATCGTTCATAAATTTTCTAAAAATTTGATAATATTTTCAGCAATTGTCTAATCTACGAGGAGCGAATCCGTATTTGCAGACGGCAAACATTAAAAAGTGGAGCTTAGGTAAAAAACACTTATCAATATTTTATTTATGGAAATGTTTGTTACAGAGGTAATGAAACTTCCAAGATCGTCCTAGAGGTATAGCCGAGAAGGGCTAAATTGGAATTTTAGTAGTTAGCTAGATATGGTCCTGTACAACTAGACTAGACAAACAGATGGCGATAAAACACAATTTACTTGCATCTGGGATGGCAGTCGTAGTCAGTGGTCTGGGTTAAGGAAGTCTAGAGCGCCTAATACTTTGTGGGACTTCTAGAAAATTGTAACATAACTTGACATAAAGAGTGACTAAGCAGCTACACTTTGCATCGAAGTATGTAATAGGTAGGCACCATGTGCTTAAAGTTATTATCCTAACTAGATGTTCGTATCATATATAGCTACTTGAGTTAAATGTACATATGATTTTAAGTACCTAAGAACTAAGTTATATTAAAGTAAAAAAAAAAATATGAATAAATATATTATGTAGCCTATGTGTTATATTTACCCATATCTTTATAAACTGTAATTCAGCTGATTTTCTTCAGCTTCTGGAAAAACTTTTCCACTGTTATATCTTATTCATTACTTTACATTTGTTTAATTTTAAATAAAAGAAAATACGGCTGAATGCAGCTTGATTGTCGTTTTAGGAAGTGCTTATACCAAATACTAAATATCAGATTTAAATACGATATGTCGTATACTCACGCTAGGACGTAAAATTTGGTGTCTGTCAATAAGTGGTATTTTCCAGGCACTTGTCGCACATTGAAGGTCCGGATGGAGCCCTCGAGGCCGGCGGCGGAGGCGCGTGTCGCTGCCGCCCTCTCCGCGCCGGCAAGGAAAGCGGTCACCGCTTCCGTGTTGCAAGACGCTGGCAGACATTCTCCGATCAGTGATGACCTTCCCTGTGACATACATGGATATTATGCACTATTTAGTGACATTAAAAATACATATAAAGACCGTATCGACGCAGAATAAGCTTGAAGCGGTTGGTAGAATGCCATAATTGACATTTACTTTACTACGAGCGACAATAATAAATTTGTATTCTTAATTAAGAGTTTCGTGTTTATGATATAAAAAGATATCTAGAGATACACCTATCTAGTTGCTATTGGGATTAATGTTATAGATAATGTGATAAGGTAAGGTTTCTATCAAGAAGGAAATAAGAAAAACCCTAGATGCTGCATTCTATCTGAAGCCTGCGTGAGTTACTACTATACGATTAAACATTATTTTACTAAAGATTCACGCTCGAACCAATATATCTTCCTACTCTAGGATAATATTTCAAGAAATAAAATGTTCGTTGAAAATATTGCATTTTTGCCGCTATTCACTGAAAATGAGCTGTAATAATAGCTCGGGAGTTACGTGTTTTTTTTTCATTTTCTATTTACTCGTAGTAGGTTCCCAGTTGAAATGTGATCGTACTTGTAAAGTCACGCAACTTTTAATACAAAAGTTAGTAGCCTTCGCCGGAACAGGTCCCGAGTCACGGGTTCTGTCGATATGAACCTTTTCTCAAAGTTTAATCTTGTTGTCATCCAGAACATACTTGTTTTTCGAAGTTGCTTAAGTTACAAGTTTCTATCGACACTAAAGAAGATTTTAAGTAGGTATTTATATTGAAATTTGCGAAACTTTTGCTTTCGCCTTTATTATTTATGGGATAAATGCAATAAAAGGTTTCATAATTTGCTTTTATTTTATTAATGATTTATAGAAATTAAAAGATATCTAAATACTGACAAACCTACTAACTTTTACGAGTGGTACCCCGGAATACCAATTGTTCCTCCTACATTATTAAATAAAATCAAAACATGGCGGGAAGCATTCATGAGATATAGGGGAGAGTAGATAACGGTTAGTGCGATGGATCGTAGCTTAATTACTGCACCAAAATGGACCTAGTCTAATTAGCGAATGACGCAAGATCATAATAACGCAAAGACACGCTATACTAAACAAGAAATTGGTTTTATTATATTTGGGGCAAGCTCAAATTGAATTTATATGTATATTTGAATCCACTGAATAGTCCATTGCGATGAGGAGTAAAACGTATCCAGGGGACTACTAGTAGATCCAAGTTAAGGATGTAGGTGAACGAAATCTATGTGATTTGTCCATGTAAATTTATTGGTTATTGGTTATCTATAAATGTAAAATATCCATTACCCACAGGAAATATCTAAGGGGCATATTGCAAAGAAAGTTTACTTGCGGTAGGTGATCACCGTCGAGACTGATGTTGATCCTGGCCACGAAGAAGGAGGCGTCGAAGGGCGGGGTCTTGTCGTAGTACTGCTTCAGCTGGAGGTCCCGGCACGCGTTGATGGAGCCCGTCCAGAAGTCGTTTCCAAACAGCACGTTGGAGAGATACTGCCCCGATGCATCGTACACTGCAATCAATAGGCATGACCAATAATTTTGATTTCATGTTTAAATGAAAGACCTGACTCTAATAGGCACATTGGTGAAAAACACGTCAAAAAACTTAAACTAACTGAGATATGACGAAGTTAAACTCACGTGCATTTTGGTGCAAACGCTCCATAATACTTTTTATGTGTTCATCGATTATAATATAATTTTTAGTAATTTTATTTTTTCAAAATGGACTTTCCCAACTATTTTTAAATTATTAAAAAAAGTCTCCTGTGCAAAAATTCTAAATGTTAATTTTAATAACGAATTTTAACACATGTATGCTATCATAAAATATCATTACTTTTCAAATTTTAATACCTTGTCGTCATTCCTATTACATACTTATTTTAATACTTTTCATACCTATTCATTGGACTTTTAAATGTATTTCAAATCTTATGCAAACCCCGTTGTTTACAGTAATTAAAGGAAGGAAGGAAGGGGGTAAGCGACTGGCGTCAACTAGTATAAGACAGCCAAAAGTGGCGCCTTTTCGTGTCGTAGGCCAAGATCCATTTCGGGTTTTCTGCGCCATCGTAGCCTAATAAAATTTAAGGAACTATACGTCTTGGAAAACTGTAAGTGTAGTGAGTAGCTGTGAATAAATAAATAAAAATAAATAAAATGTCAGAAACCGAAAGGCGGTTCCAAAAACTTGGATATCATGTGACACACTACCATACAATATATAGGTATATCAACGTATCGTAAAAAGCAACCAGAGGGACAAACAGAAGTCTTAATTTCCTTGTCAAAAATGGCAATTTAAAGAGAGTTGACATCAGGCAGGCGGCCTGTCATTAAATATGACATCGCGACATTGAAGATCCTTGTCATAGCATAGAATGCTTGCATTTGTTAACTATTGATTTAATGATGTTGAATCTTTAGCAAATCCAAAAATAAATTGAAAATTAATGTTCGTAGTAGATAAACTTTTTTAACTCTTTTTATAGACATTAAAAATGCAACAGTCACAAATGGGCGCTTAACTGAAACCGCGCCAGGTGGCTATTTTTAGTGTTTGCAGCGGTGTGATTGCGTTCGCTAAAATTTATGGACGCGCGGAGCGCTGTGCAAGTTACTTTAATGTATTTTTTTCAATTAGTGTTCTGATTACGCGACAATTAGCTGAAGGTAGTTTAGTGATAAAAAACATAAGAGCTTTTCTCTGGGTAAATTAGATATGAATTTATAAAATTTTGCAGAATTAAATTCTTTTATTAACAGTATTTATTTGGTGAGAAAGCTTTCTGCGATAAATGGCTAGTTTACTAAATTTTAAAATGTTGTTATTATTATATATTACGTTATTGTGTTGTATAATCAAAAAAAAATGTATTTTTTGCAATACTCGAATCTTACAATATGTATTTTGTATTTAAAAACGCTGACTTTTGGCGGGAAGCTGTGAAGAGCAGTATAGGCGCTGTAATTATTTTCCAATATTTGTGTTTTTTTTTTGTGAGTGTTTGTGCATAATAATGGTGGATTATAATTTGCAAAGTGTTTGATAACAAGCGTGAGTGTTGGAAGGTGATACAGTGTTTCATTTTTGTGATTTTCATGCTTGTTGCCAAAAGCTCCTAGTAATCGCTAAGTGCAGTTTTTCTACCACTTCCCTTAGCCTGTACTGTAGGACTGAAGAAGATAGAAAAAATAAGAAGGGTTATAAAGGACTTGTATCCATGGCCGTAAAAATCATTACTAAAAAAAATAATTAAAAACGTTCTGCACTGTCATGGCGATTTGAATGACGTCATAACTTTTTGTCGCTGTACACTCTCGTCGAGCCATACAGAAATAAGGTTAAGTTGTTATGTCGTTTGTGGGCCAGTTAAGCCTCTTGAGTCTTAATAACTGTATATGGACCACAGACATATGAGACGTAAACAGACGGAAGGTATACTATTACTTAGCGTAGCAAAAACACACACATGCAAAACTATGCAGCCTGGGCTGTATCTAGTCTAGGGTAAGATGTTTACTTTAATGCTCCCCATGATTTCAAGAAATGTATGAATGTTGTGTGGAGTGCATGATCTGAGATCATTTATACGGTATTCTACTCTATTATTTTTAGTGTTCACCGATCCAACATCGTAGATTACAAAATGGCGCGTCACGGCCAAAAATTGCCACGCGTAGCTTAATATCTATGTGTGAGTGAATGTTGCTACAGGTGTAAAAAAGAGATATCGCCATATAGATCCGAATACGTGAGAAAAGGATAACAACAATTACTTGTTACATAAGTATAACTATTAACTTATGTTCCGTCTGTGTACGTCTTATATGTCTGTGATATGGACAGGCTGAACTGTCATTTAAGTTACGCCTCGATAGGCTTAACTAGTCCGCATTCAGACGAGAGTGTACAGCCGCCATGAAACAAAAATTAAGCCATTGACAAACATTTGTCAATGTCAGATGGCCACATTTATTTACCTGATTTGTCAGTTTCATAAGGAAAAGGACTATTGTAAAACGTCGACATCGACAACAACAATGATGTTTTACGTGGTGTGACGTAATCGCTTCTGATTGTTGTTCAATGTCTCGTGACAAAATGGCTATTTTCCTCGATTTTGTTTTCTAAAAATAGTAACAATCTGGAACTTTTGTAATATATATATTAGTTTATTTTTTTCACTCCTTCATATTTTATTTCATAATTAGAAAGTGTCAGCTCTCTGATTAGTTCTTAGTGAAAACTAGCCTATTTGATTGGATTAGAAGCAAACTTTCCAATTCTTTCATTTTTGTGTAGAGTTATTTTTCTTTGTAAACTATAAGATTTGCTTTGAGTAAATTGTATGAAAATGTTATCTCGAGATTCCTGCCTGACCTGACCATTACATTAGATATCGGGCCTAGAGCCCACGGGATACTAAATAATGTATGGAGAGGTAGTTCTTAAGGAAATCAATCTCCGTTGAGGTATTTTGATTGCTTTATTATTCACGGGAACGAAGCTTTTGAGATTATATTACTTTTGGAGAATAAATTTGAGTAGACCCTTCCAGAAATTACCGAGTGATTTATGAATTTAACCATACCGCAACTTTTTGGACCTGTAATATAATGAGAATAAAATTTAAACAGCTAAGTGCCGAGCACTACAAAATAAAATAAATAAATAATTTTCTACCGAATATTTAGTATTCAGATATTTGTAAGTAGTTATTGAGTGTACGAATACTATGAATAATTAATGATATATATATTTTGCACGCAGATACTGTAATTTATAGTCTACTAAGTAAATGGATAACAATAAATCAGCAACATTTATATAACTGCCACATGCGTTCTGTAATTACTTTGAAAAGCGCAACAAAGCAAATATTAAATGTTTCAATGTAAACTCTCTTGCTACAGATCTTTCTGTAATTAATACTGTTTATGTGGTCAGAGTAATGTTTGAACCATTTCATGTAGGTATATATTGTATTACATACGTACGTATTTCGCTTTAAAATGTGGCATCAGTCTTTAATTACATCTTTCGCGATCGCACAAAGTAAGGAGGAGTTCTAAGTATATTCTGTGCTTGGACTATAAATACTTAAGAGCCCTGGAACATATGTGTGACTGGAAACATGGATGGTGCGAAAGGCCCTGAAGGTATAATTTACAAACCCTTGTCAATGTCGGTAGCATTCACATAGTCTAGTACAAGGAAAAGCCGCAAGTTTCATGGTCGTTTATTTTTTATTTCATAATGAAGCTCATGATAATTAAGCGGTGGTGTCGCGAGAGGCGACCGCAAGCGCGCAGTCATGGCCGGCCGTCGTACCAAATCAGCCATCTAACAAGCTTGAATAACTGTTTGTTTATTAAATAAGATTTTAAATTTATAGTGACTTACATTAGTAAATGCGAAATAAGAGAATGTTGGATATACGGAACCATATGACGAGGTAAAAAAAAGGTTATAACCTAACGCGTTAACTTTGAAAAGTCTGATTCAGATTATCCCATTGTACCATAATTATCACTTAATGACCGGCAACTCATATGTCATCAACTTTCCATCGGAATACTATATGAATGATGATGATGAATTCCTTACCCTCGTATTAAAATAATTTGTTAATCTGATGTTCTCGATTAATATCTAATAGGATAGAAAGGGACGAAACATGTTTTAGCTAATATGTGATTAACAGATTATTTTAAATACGAGGGTTAGTAGCACTTACTACTACCACGGGAAAAAGAAAAGCCGAAAGCTACACGGCTAAATACTTAGGTATTCTTGTGAAGTCTAAGCATCACAGTCACGTTTTTCTAATTACGGCAAAAACGTTTACCATAGTCGAAATAATTACTAGTTTACGAAATGTTTGGCAATGTCCCTTGTAGAGTGGATCCGTTGCACTGCAGTATTTCATTTGCGGCAACCAATATTCTGCAACGCATTACCTGCCTTCATTCGATGTTTAAGTACATACATGGATAATTAATTATTGTAGTTATAAACATGTTTATATTTCTCATAAATCCTGCGGCTCATGCGAAGGAGAACGTATCGGCCTCCAACATGTATACATATCTAAATAGTTAAGATTATATTATTAGTTATTATTAACCTATATTGAAGAAATTGCTATTGCGATAAGGCCGCTTTTGCGCAAGGTTATTTTTCTTGTAATTACTTGTATTTAACAATGTATCCTTGTTGTGCAATAAAGAGTTTTTGTATTGTATTGTATATTATGAATTTGATTTATTTGTTTTTAAATAAAGATACATTTTTATTGAACTAATAATCAAAACTAATAAATACAAACCTAAGAACTTAAATAATTAATTATTGTACACACACGTTAGATATATTTTTAGCAATAAGTAAAAACTATTATTTGCACCAAAAAAAAAACAAAACAGTTAAATAAGTCCGCATCTTTTGATGTACAATTGTATTTTGTATAATAAAGTTTTAATGAATAAATTTCATAATTTATCAAAATAACTTTGTTGAATACATATAAACCAGATTTCTTAAAACCATACATACATGACTCAGCTATTTAGCAACATTGTTGCCGCTTTTGAGATGTCAGGAGTACCAGTAGGTAATCGACGAGCGCGTATGACGAGAGTGATGAGCGTAGAAGAAGCGAGGGAAGTCTGTAAGGATCGTAGCAAATGGAAATCCGTAGTCTCTGCCTACCCCTACGGGAGAAAGGCGTAATGATATACTTATATGTATGTTTCCGCTTTTTTGCTAGTAAGTGACGGTGCATGGGAAAATAATAATTTCGCAATGAAACCACAACAAAATTTAACGTTTTCATAATGATCGGTACGATTATGTACTTACATGCATATCTAGTGGGTGATTGCATACTCATACTGCTATCGCAATATAACATCAAAAAGTGAGTGTGAAATTAATTGAGGTTTTCGCTCTCAGACTGAAGAGAAGACTGGTTAATTGACCGAGCGAGTGAAGCGAGCGAGGCTACAAATCAAGTTGGGGCAAAAAAAACATTGTTTATATGTATGTTTCTATGTATGATCTCCTGAGCCGTCAGTCCGATTTCGATGAAATTAAAAAAGTATATAGGAGACAGGCATAGGATTTTCAAGTTCGTTTGACATCAAAATCGGTTTTGTAGTTTTTGAGCTCTTTGTATTAAGGTAAAAACAAATAATTCTTAATAATTTCAAAGTCGTTGGTCGGATTTTGCTGATATTTATAATGTATGTAGAAGACTTTAAAATACATCTGGTAAAAAACTTATATTTGTTACCTAATAACACCGTCGTTTCTAAGCTGATTTTAAAAATTGTTTTCATATTTTATAGCGTACACTGTCAGTTTATACTCCTGAAATTTTTAATGCAATCGGTTTGGTAGTTTAGTTATAAAATGTAAATAACTGAAAAAAATACCTCGATGATCATGTCGTCTAAGTAAACAAATAATATTTTTTTATTCAAAAAACAAGAAATTTTTTTCTATTAATTTACTGGGACCAACAAGTTAATCTTCAAGGGTGCCGTGGTCCCGGTTGTAGCCCGTTATCTTCGGCTAGACTTAAGTTTAGACGGCATTGTTTCGGCTTAACCTACAGTGTAGCCGATCTCTGTTGACTAATATTAGGTGCAGGATAATTTTTATCGTGTATTACTATTTATAAACTGACGTTTTTGATTTACCTACTCTCCATGTAAATCTGATCCAAGTAATCTATAGACATTTATAAGACAAGGAGTGTCACTTGCATGTTGCCAACCTTCAAACAATTTTGTAGGCAAACAAGCATACGGCTTGTCAGATTGTAAGAGACCGTAATAGTCTGTAGACACTTGCAACTCCTGGAATCTCACATGCGATTTGCCGACTCTTGAACAATTTAGTTGGCAAATTAGCATACCGTATGCCTAATGGTTAATGTCAAAGTAGTATCTGTTGACTACTTGATATATATATATAGCTGGTATCCATTGAATTAGTAGTCTTAGTAGACGTCTTACCATTACGCAGGCCGAACGCCTGTTTTACTATTAAACTCTTTGGGGTCTGGGTGGTGGCAATACGCATGTGATACTGTTGCAGGTACTACTACGACATCTTATTACTAGGCGAGCAATATGCCTGTTTGCCTACTAAATTGTTAAAGGGTTGGCAATGCGCTCGTGATCTTCCAGGTGTTGCAACTTGTCTACAACTTCTTACCATACAGGACGTATGCCTGTTTGCCTAATACAATGCGGATGTGACTATCCAGGTGCTGTAGCTCTCACCATTAGGCGGCCCTTATGCATACTTGCCAACTAATTTGTTTAAGGGTCGGTAATGAACATGTCTGCGGGCCGTATGTTTTTTATCTACAAAATTGTTTGAAGGTCGACAACACGCAAACTCTAACGTCTATTTGACTCCTTTCTATATAAATAAAATAATCGCAAAGTCAATTAGTCTTGTAAAAAAAAGGTATATAATTATTTTTTGTAAATTAAACGAAATTTCGGCCTAATCTCCTCTCTCCGTAAAACTCAAATATTATAACACATTATTTTGCGTGCGTCCGCCACCAGTTAAAATACGCAAAATAATTTGGTAAGTTCGCCGCCGACTGAGTTCGAGGCGTATCGGTTTAGTATGCCCTTCCATATACTTGAAATGGAGTGTTCACAGTTTGCTAGTTTTGCGCTCACTCTACGCAATTTGCGTAGATTGCCGCTACTCAGTCGGCAGCGAACAGTTTGCCTACTGGGAACGCAGCCTAACTTTCGCAATGTAACGCCTGAATCATTTAAATATCAAATATTATAAACTGTAAATACACCTACCTAAATACACACTTTCTAAGTACAAATAAAGCGACCCAATTATATCGATAACTAGCTGTTTCCCGCAGCTCCGCCTGCGACAAAAAGTGGCCTATATTTGACCCCGGGTCTTCAACTATATCCATACCAAATTTCATCAAAGTCCGTTCAGCGGGTTGGCCGTGAAAGCGTAACAGACAGGCAGACTTTCGCATTTATAATATTAAGTAAGTATGGATCTAACTAAACAGGCAGACACATCACTTGACAATTGCACTATTGAAGATTGCGGTAGCCATTCCCTTTAAATCGAGATTTCAGAAGCAATCGTACCGGGAGGATTACAGATGCCGAGGGTTAATAGTCCACAATAATCGGGTGTCTCGATTCCCGAGGCGACGAAATTGCGATTGGCTAGTGGGACAATAACAAAACTAACATGACTCTGTCGCCTTGATAGGGCAGCATTTTTTTTGAAATTTTCTTACGAATTCTGAAATTTAAGACGGAATTTATTATTCTCTTCTACTTCTCGACTCGAAATGGCTACGATTAACGACGGAATTTATTATTTTCTACCAAATTAATTCAATTAAATAATTCGACTCCAGGGAGAACATCCATAACTTTACGCAATCTTATGCGACTGCTAGATTTCTGAGGCGTTATTCGTTTCTTTTATTATTATTTTTTCCCTCAATCTTCTTCCAAAGTTGCTTGTTCCGCAAATTTTTTTATAACATTTCTTCCGACTGCTGGCTAATGGTCTTCCCCATCACCTATCAAATACATTTGTCTATACCCAACTGCTATCTCGGCTTTTGAAAACTCTATTCATTGTAACTCCAACAACGTGACCTTAATTCATAGTTACAAAAAAGTATTCCCAACTAAGACCCAAATGGTTATACACGATGTCAAAGTTGTGGATGATCGATCACCATTTCGATCATATGTGAAAGTTCACGATAGTCTTACGGACTGCGAAAAGATTATCAATATTCTTGAAATGATATTTATTGGACATCTATCTCATTAAATCCATAAGCTTATCGCTTTTACCACCATTTCGGCGTATTTCCGATTGTATCCCAAGATTTATTTATGGCTTAAATTTTTCAAAAAAAAAAAAAGAAAAGTTCAGTAGCTAATCATCCTTGTTCCTTACTTCCTTAAGGGCAAGGAGGATGCCGCCTCATAAAGCCTATCTATAAATGCGACTGATAGTGTGACAGGACAAACCGTTAATTTCAGTTTGGTAATCCGCGCCTTTCAACTCGATCAACATCGCTGCTTGGTGTCGGAACATTTGTGGAAACTGTAGGATGAAAATGAAAATAGCACTCCAATAAATTATTATTGTATTAGGCAAAACCTTATCAAACAGTTTATGGTTTCAATAGATATTTTATTAGTTATAGACTAATAAACTATTACGTAACTCTATTTCAAATTAAAACAGTAATTTCGCAATAACACAAAATAGTCAACAAGATGTAACTGCCCTTCTGTATTTTATACACTTTGTACCAGCAGTTATTATGTCTGAGTACATCATTAAATTACAGGTCATTAGCAGTGCAGTGGTTACATTGATTGTTGCCTCGGTGGCGTCAACTGGGTGGTGCGTAATTGCAAATAATAAGGTTACGCTGCAGTGACGTGAAATAGCTAAGTACGTAGATAGTTTTTTTTTATTACAATCAAGTAGGAAAACAGGCGTACGGCCCACCTGATGGTAAGTGGTTACCGTGATGTGCCTTTCCCGAGAATTTTCGGAATATTTTGGTTTGTTTACGTTAAGTTACGTTTTTAAATGGAATAAAACTAAATGCGTACAAAGGCGGACATATCAGATGTGAACTGATGGCAGTAGATATAAATTTTCACAAAGGCTGTAAAAACCTAGTCAGAAACTTCCACATGATGCTCTTATTTTAATTTTATCATATTTCACTAGATACAAGGTGACTTCTTAACCAAGCAACACTTTTATTGTTAGTTTAGTGAATAGCTGACATGATTTTTCATGGGAGGTCAACAAAAAATAATTAAAAGTGGTTTAGTTTTACGTTGTAAAACTGTTACTGCTGTATAAAAAGTCAACCTGTAATATTGTTCAAAATATCAAAAATATTTTGAAATACGTTTTCACAACTTTCAAAAGTATTATCCCATCTCAAACTGAAACAAAGCGATAGAACAATGAAACAAAACAAATCTCTTTGATATGTTTGTGTTCGAGCGTTGAGCTCCCGTCACCTGCACTAATGTTTTCATTTTTCGTCCGCAACTCGCAGTACATCCTCGTGACACATCCTCAATAGCATTGTGTAAACCAGCCTTTATTTTTATTTTATTTTCAATACTATTGCCTTGGCATGACATTGGCATGCATGCATTCATTTTGGCATGTTTATCAACTCTATTAAAAGCTAATTTAAATTTGAAATACGTAGTACTTAAATTATAAGTGACGCAATGGCATCTCATGTAAATTCATACATATTCTTGGATACCAAGAATTAGTACCTAAATGTTAGTGTTGGTTGCTAGTGTTAATCAGTTACGCTTTACATAATTAAATAAAATACGGTGATCAAACACGGCGGTGATCTTCAGCAGGCCGTATGTATGTTTGATTTCCGACGTAATTCAAAGTACCTTATTTATTTTCTCTAGAAGACAGTGATAATTCAAAAGCGATATAACGTATATGTTCTGTCTACTGCCAACTTAGCGATCATCAAGCGAGGTATTGCCGTCATCTACGTATCTTATACGGTCACAGAGTTCTCGCATAAATTTGCTAAATTAAGACATGTTATATCACGAAGAGCTTGTTTGACATGAAAACTTGAATTCGCTCATAGACGTGTGTGCCAAATGAATTTACGTTTACTTTCACACATTTATGAAAATCGCGATTACAAGTCATGCGCTTTAGTTTGCGCAAGAGCAGCTCGCCGGTCGGAACTGCTGGACTCGGGCGTCAACATTATGTCACAGACCGCTGCCCGCCAGTTGCCCAACCAGACTAATAAACAAACATTTTCTAGTGATAAAACCCATTAAACAAATGCTAAACTACTAAAAATGCTGAAGAGATTGTCTGATTTAACTCTTTTACTCCGAAAGGCAGGATATTTTTATATTTGACAGCCCTTTTCTTGGGTAAGGTTATAAGAAGTAGGCACAGACCACAGGCGAGTAAAACTCCGTATAGATGTAAGTATTACCTATAAACATACATTACAAATCAAAAATGTATTTTATTGCTATGCCATTAATACAAACTTTTTTTCGAAACGCAATTACGTGTCGAACGACGAACGTTTTTTTGGATTAACCGTACTTAAGTTATTAATTTAAGCGATTTTTTAAAGTATTAGTTAAATTCATATTGTCTATTTAGATATCATCTGCCTTAATCTTTAATTCCCTCCTCGTAAATGTCTGCACACCGTGAGGTATGTTCTACAAAAAGACATTTTTTCAGAATTTGTTCGACAAACAAAGTCGGTTTATCTCGTGTTTACATTCAGGATTGTCAAAAAGAGAATATTTCGTATGTGCAAGTACATATTTGCGACGATTGTTTATGTTCACTCATAAAGTCGATAGCTCTTCCACAACTAGCATTCTACAGAGTGACGAGTGCTACGAATAGTTGTAGACAGGAGTCTACGACAAACGCTCCCGTGCTACGAGCGCGACCTATTTTAACAAGCTTTTGACTCATAAATAGCATAATGTGTTATTATATAGTTGTAATATGTTATTTTTGTATTAGTATTTTTAGTTTGGTTTGTTAATCGGTTTTAGCTTCCGATAAGCGTACTTATATTATAAAATGTATGTCTTGTGTGTGTGTGTGTGTGTGTGTGTGTGTGTAGCTGGCTAGTATGTATTTGCCCAATTTCTTCGAAAATAATGTAATCCAATCGCAGTTCGATTTTACTGAAATGTTACATACTGTAAAATAATTGTGCTTTATTAGAAGTGAAGTTAAGTTACACAATTATTTACCGTTAAACTGTATTCCATAATTTGAGAAAACAAAAAGATCTTTCTGTTTTGTAATTCATGTATTGATCCCAGATTATAAATCGAGATTTCCGATAGATATATCATTTGCATATATACATGCGAATACGAAACCTTTTATTAAAATCTGACCATGTTCCTGTGATGAATACTTAATCCGACAAACAAACAAATTCATCGTCTATCTCATTTGGCAAAAGGTTTTATAACAAATTTAATTTCAGAGGCATTGTGATAAGCAAATGAGGTTTAGTGTTTTCATCACAGCTTTAGCATTAACGCCCGTCTCTGATGCAAAAGCACGCCGTCAGCTCGCGCTTTCAGAAAAATGTTTGCTTAGTGCGTCCGATCCGATACTAACTCAATATTTATTGTCTGAATTTAATATTTAATAGAAGTTTACGAAACAAGGGGCAAAATCTAATTTTTCAGAAATATTTTCTAAACTAAATGTGTACAAAAATTGTCGTTAAAAAATGTAATATATGAAATCTAAGAAGTTGCAAGTTTTCTAATGCAACTTACATTGTAATTGATTATACAAGTATAACTTTGCAAACAAATTTTTATTTATTTTATTTATACAAATTAACAAATAGAGAAGTTGCACTCATTGACAATGGGTATCTGAATGGTATATTCCATCAACAACAGTGTGCTTATATATGTTACTAGCTGTTTCCCGCAGCTCCGTCTGCGTCAAAAAGTAGCCTATGTTTGACCCCGGGTCTTCAACTATATTCATACCAAATTTCATCAAACGTAACAGACAGACAGACAGAAAGACAGACAGACTTTCGCATTTATAATATTAGTATGGATTAGTATGGATTCTCGGTCATCCTTACCCGTGTAAAAAAATTCAGCCGTTTTTCTTGAATTACCTATTTATGATTACCAACCCGACTTTGCTTTATGCATAACTATACAAAACAGATTTATACTCAACTACTTATAATAAGATGAGATTATGATAAACAGGCTTACACTATAAATTTCACGTGCCAGCGTAACATAATAAACTTGCTAAACAACTGGAGCCCTATTTTTGAAATGTATGACATTTATGTCGAACAAAAATCCTTGGAAATCATTTGAAATCGAGTAAAAATTATTCGACTCGCCGATTTTGCTTGAGTCACACTTTTCAAATGTAGCATTCCAGAACGTCACGTAACAAGATCGGTAGAAATAAAGGGTTCTTTATTAACTTTCCACTACAGAAACAGTTAAACACGCTTATCCGAGGGCAAAGCTCTCAATGTAGGTCAGATTACATTTTTCATTCATAAGAACTTGTGAACTAGTTCTCGCGTAACAATCCATTATATAATTCGCTATTAGTTCCAAGTAAAGATATCTTTGGATAAGCAAAGAAACGCCTTGTGAGTCTTCGATATTTGGAGTCGTTTCGTAAATTCATTAAATTATGTTCTCGAAAACCTACTTGTTCATATAGTGCGTCATCGTAATAGACAACATCTTAGTTATCCATACTAATATTATAAATGCGAAAGTCTGTCTGTCTGTTACGCTTTCACGGTCGAACCGCTGAACGGATTTTGATGAAATTTGGTATGAATATAGTTAAAGACCCGGGGTCAAACATAGGCTACTTTTTGACGCAGGCGGAGCTGCGGGAAAAAGCTAGTAGTCTATATTTTTGCAAAAACAATGAATTGGTTTGAGACTTAAAATCCTCTTGGCGTACATTAAAAAAAAACTGTACCGTTACCATTACTTTGCAAGTGCGATTATAACATAAACAACGTGTTGTTTACAACCCCATTAAGGGCCTAATTACAATGAAATAAAAGACACTTTATGAGCAAATGTGTTGAAAAGAAATTTACAGTGAAATGAGGAAAAATGTCGACCGATACCAATTGAATGCTCAACTGACGGAACTTTGGATGGTGATTAAAAAGTTACCTAAATTAAATGTATAATCATAATATAAACTGATTTTAATATTACTCATTATCATTTCATTTTTATTTTTTTAATTTAGAATAATGGTATTGTGAAAGTGGTGATGCGAAGACTCGATAGATTGCTATGCTAGTTCTATTATTAATTCTGAGATTTGACGTGATATAGCCCAGGTGTCTCAAGTGGAATAAACCGAAATATGAATGACAAAAAGGACGCAACACGGTACTTTATAATATTAATTTGAGCATCAGTATAAATCGTAAAAAATGTAGGTCGCTCATTATGCAAATTCCATGAGAAAACTTGTCAAAATATGCTGTCATCTATTGCGAAACTTGTGTTACGATTATATTGCACGTTTATTGTTTATTTATGTAAGAATACATAAATAAACAATATGTGGGAGAATAGGATCCTATTAGTTAATAAAGACTCACTGAATGACGCAATCTGAACAATTTATTAAATAAAACTTTCTTTAAAACAAAATAGCTTCTTAACAATCGAAGTCGTGTCATATGTAAGAGTTTCTTTGATTGTTGAAATGGAAAGGCGTTTTCGTGTTTCTAATTGTATGAGCTCCAAAAACTGTCAAAAGAAATCGTTTTTTACTAGAGAAGTTAATGATGAAAACGTAACATACCTACGATATGTGCTTTACAATGGTTGGAAAGCGAGTGGGTATTTTTTACTTGTCCTGTTTTATCTGATATATTGCCAATGAATTTTCATTCGTTTATTTAACTTCCCTCTTGCTAACATGCTTCACGGAAATGATCGAATTTTGAAAATTAAAATTGTATTGAATAAAAATAGTCAGATTATTTAGGTACTTCTTAATATTACCACGAGACAACCTTGCGAGAAAGAAAACTTAATGGTTATGTTATAAGAAAGGATCGTGGAAGTTCTCTACATAAATTAAGGCTGGTAAAGTATTTTTTTCCTTAAGTATGCTTTAATGTCTCTTTTGTGAAGAAACCCTAAATCTTAGCATTCTTATTCAAGAAGTTTTTCACTTAGTTATTACATGGATGGTTAAGATCCAGTAGTTATCTGTAAAACGCGTGTTTAATGCCAAAAAAGACAGAAGCCTAAAAAATTAATGACTGACGTTCCTGTGGATAATTTTAAATCATGGATGGGTTGCAGAATAAATTTACTGATTTCGACATGGTGCTATGCATGTGCCATTCGCTTATTCAATGTATTATGCTAATACTTCTGAAGGTTTTAAAATCAATTAAATTGTGGTAATTAAAAGTAAATAATTGTTCAGAATAGGTAGAAGCAGAAGTACCTAGTCAGCGGCAGAAAAGGGGGCCGAAACAACGAAGGTTGGCGCAAATAAATTACGACCACGGATTGAAAGGGGCTGATAGCTCGCTAGCCTGCGACATTACTTAGAGCACCCTCGTTCTATAATCGACATACTGAGTCGACGAAACGTGAAGTTCGGAAAATTCACTGGTTAGCGGTAAAGTTTTACAATATAAATATTGGGTAAGACAAGTACGAAATGTCATGAAGTAGGTAGATTCTTAGAGAATTGTTTTGCTGTGAGTGTCATCTAGTAAGAATTTAAAATAGGAAATGTCAGATTAAATATAACCATATATTGGGCACTGATTAGAAGAACCTCTTTTGTTTTCGATTGCTATCGCAATGAATGTTCACAATTCATACCTATTAACCTCCTCACTTCCCTGGTGGCTGGACTCTACTGAAACGTTTGCAATCACGTGTTACACGTACTAGTTCCACCAAAATTAGAAATGTATCTATGTTTATATACATTAATTAATATTTTACATTATTTCAGTTTGCTAATAGTTGCAATTTCAACAAAACAATATAACATTAAACACCGGTAAGAACTATTAATGCCATACATTATAAGTACAATTTGAAATTGACAAGACGCCTGTCAGATTTCATTGTATTTTTACTACTACAAAAAATATAAGTGACAGAATCATTTATTTACTTGTTTAAAAACACCTTCAAAGCGCTGTACGAAACTGTGAAGTGGGACACGGGAAAGTAATGTAGAAACGTCAACAAGCAATTTACTTATTTGTCAAGGTGATGTGCGGCCGCGGACTTCACGTCATTAGGCAACTTCACAATCCACACGAGATTAATGGCGATCGAAGGTCTTGAAAGTATTGATTAACTGGAATAAGCTTTAGTTTTATTTTGGTTCCAACGTATGGAGCAGAGACCTGAGTTACAACAAATGAAGAAATTTACAAACTGTGTGGTGCCTAGGAGCATTCAGCATACATAGGCAGAAACTACGGATTTCTATTTGCTAAGATCCTTACAGACTTCCCTCGCTTCTTTTACGAGCATCACTCGTCATACAGGCTCGTCGATTACGGGTACTCCATGGGTACTCTTGACATCTCCCTTTTTTAATATGTCTGCGATTAGTTCGCAGTATGGTTTCCGAGGCAGTATTACCGACTTTTCCTGTCATCTTTGATTTGTAAATACCTTTCGTAAGTCTCCTTTCATCCATCCTTTCTACATGCCCAAGCCATCTTAACATCCCTTTTTCTATCTTTATCACTACATCCTCATTCACACCACACCTTTTCGTTATCTCACTATTTCTAATTTTATCGCTCAGACGTACACCACACATACTCCGTAAAGATTTCATTTTGAACTGTATTCACTTTGCTTTCATTATTTTTCTGCCAGACCCAACTTTCACTACCTACCTAGGAGCAATATTAAGAAAAAAGGGTGAGTGTCTGTGTATAAGACAAGAACACATAGAGATTTGTACTAATTGCATGTACTGCTTCGCAAAAAGATCTTAAACTCAGAAAAAAAAGAAAATAGCTTATAACCTAAAGCCAACTTTCTGACGTCGGATAGAGACCACTTGGGATGGGCTGGTCCCACTGTCATGCAATCGGACTATTGTGCGTGACTGCGTGTGTGACGTGGAGTTTAGGCCATACGCCATACATAAATTTCCCAATACAGGAAGACCTCAAATAAGATAGAAGGATGACACCAAAATGGCGCAGAAACTGGATCCGACAGAGAGAAAAAAGATAGGTGGTAAAAAAGGCATAAAGACAAAATAGAGCTCTGTTTATAATAGCACTTAAACTCTCTCGACAGAGATCTCGTCTTACTATTTACCCGATTGTTTCCTCAGTTGACAAAACAAACCATTATTAAATAACCAATATTAAATCATATAGTTTATATGATAAATTATTTCTTAGATCAACCCTCAAGGGATATCTGTTTTTAGGAATTTAGGAGCAAAAATAAAAAGAAGCTGAATTGGCCATTAAAACCAAATTGTTACTAGCTACTCGTACTAATACGAAGATAAACAAAAATTATGATGCTGATTAATACAGATATAATAAATATTACAGAGTTAGAAATTGCGGGAGGGGTATATTTCCACATAGAAAATGAAATATCTAGAAGTAGTATTCTAGTGAGAAAGTGAGGCATAAACTAGTAATACAAACTAGCATAGTACCTGATATCTCTGGTCACTCTGCTGCCGACTCGCACACAGTAATCATTTGTTGTAACTTGCTATAAAAAATCCAATATGTCTTCTTGTATATTTTTCACATCCAAAATATTTACTGAACAAGTCACAATATTATATTTTAGGATCTTTTTTCACATGTTAAACAAAACATTCACAAGTATTTTATTTGATAAAATAAAATAAATTCAAACCTTTTAATTTGACTTAAAAGTTGGCGCCTCGATTTTATAGGTGTTGCCAGTATTACAAAGTCAAAAAATTAAAATTGTTTCAAAAAATTCGTTTTATATTTCGATTTCTTTTTGAAATGATTTATTTATTTGTTTATTCTTGATTATAAAATTCATTCACTAGCGACTGCGTTATGGTTTTGTATGTTTGTATGGGAAAAAGCATATAACAGATTTTAATTGTAAAATAATCAAACAGGTTTTGCTGAAACACATGGTAGATCTTGTACTTCGTCGTGTCGATGACTCAAATTTTAGAGCCCAGGAGTGCTAATTTTTGAAAAGTGTGACATATACATATGTCGAAGAACAAAAATTCTTCGATATCGAACGAAAATCTTTCGTTAACGAACAAAAATTATTCGACTCGCCGATTTTGCGTGAGTCACACATTTAAAAAATAGGGCTCCAGGAATCTTATTTTCGAAATAAATGACTCACACAAATTCGCTGTGTCCAATAATTTTTATTCGCCATAAACAGTGAGTCGAATGATTTTCGTTTCTCATAAACGATGAGTCGAATGATTTTCATTCATCATTGAGTCGAATGATTTTGTATGTTGTAGTTGAAAACTGAATTTCTATTTATATAAATTTTTAAAATAGTTTTATTCTCGTCTTTAAATAACACACAGCATTTAAACACTATATTTCTACAAGAATTGGTATGTAACATACATCCTGGTAATCATGAAAATAAGAAAAAGTTTCAGTTTTGGACACAATGCGACGCATAAAAAAGTGTTGGATGACTCTATCTAGAGTATTCTTTAATCTATGGTATTCCATAACAACATGCTCTTATAAAATTTTGTGGCTAGTAACCGCACCATCAGCGAATTTAGTTTTCAGATCCGAGTAACAGTGTAATGCTAAATAGCAAAGTCTTAATATTCTAGATAGCTGTTTTGTATTGAAGTACAAAAATAATAGGTCGCCGTATACAATTGAATCGTAGGTTCCTAAACGTACGTACGAAAGCATACTCAGTAATTATATTGTAATGGAATAGAGATGGTTAACAAATGCAGTAAGTAATATTGTATTTAATTTTGCTTTTATGACGATGACTTTTGAGAAATTACTTAATACCCTATAAACCTACTAAAGGTTTATTTAGAATTCTAGCCACACATTGCCACTGCAGCATTTCTATTCACCACAAAGCTGCATGCAGGAGGTGTATGCCACTGCAGGCAGATTGTAGCATTGTTTCGTATTTATGCGCGTGTGAACCGAGAAATTGCGATGCATTTCGTATTAGACGGAGCTCGATCAGATGTTTTAGAAATGATTTTCATGTTTTCAACTTTAGCAGGAATTCCTATTAGGTGTCACGAATCTGTGCCGTTTAATAATGACTTTGGTATTTGTATTGACTAAGTTACATAAAATTGACTTATAGTTTGCCCAGAAATAACTTATTTGATTATAAACGCCAAATACAATTTTGTTTTACTTCTTTTACGACCTTATTCCCAATTAAGTTAATGAAATCTAGGTAATTAATGTGGCAAACAAATTACTCACTAAGGTACTTTTCAGTTAGAATATTATGGAATTATGCATTCGCATATGAGGCAGAAAATAACATACAATAAACTACATAACTGAGCAACATTTTCTTCCAAATCTTGATAATTATATTGTCCTCCAAGAATTGATATTTTATATGGTTAGGTATAATAGCTGGTATTTTCTAGCTGACTAAGACATCCGACTTTCATTCAGAAAAAGATATCAAAATTTAGTGTTCCTCTGACGCAATAAAAACTGCTCGAACTGAATGATGGATGTGCTCTAACTGAAACGAGTGACAATGTAGTGATCGGCAGTTTAGTCACGTAAAGCGAATGAAGGCCCCAAAAGGTATTTATTCGTTGCTTGTTCGGGAGAAGGTTAGTAGAGGAGAATGATAATCAGAATTAAATAAATGTTCCCATCCTGAAATGTCTTATTTACAAAATAATAGTAGGGACTGTCCCTACTATTATTTTGTAAATAAGACATTTTTTTAAGTAGTTTAGGTTTTTCATGCAGGCATTTTGTTTACTTTCTTGGGGATTTGTTAGGTTTCATCTATCTACAGAAAGGGCGAACGAACAAGTAATTTTTACTTATTTATTTATTTATTAAAACTTTATTGTTCCACAAAGTACACATACTTATAACAATTTTGCGGACTTAAAGCTAAGAGCATTCTCTACCAGTCAACCATTGGGAGAAACAGAAAGATGGTTTGGCGAAAAATAGTGAAGGGAGAAAAAAAAATATTATAGAGCAAATAATACCACAGAATAAAAAAGCACTTAAAGGTACACACGCTTTTTTTGTAAAAAAAAAAAAGAACTACTAGATCGCGGCGACATTAAATTGGTAAAATATGCTTTATATCACATATTTTTGCAATCGCCTTTGAAAGCCCTTTATTTTGATTAGGTGCAGGAGAAAAGAATTTGAAAGTATAATTTTGGACGCCAAAATTGGCTCAGATCCTTTTTTTGGCTTTGCCACAGTCAGATAAAAATAACAACGCGAAAAATTGGTAAGTACCAAGTATAAATATAATTACTAAAATTATGACCAACACAATTAAATAAAATTTCTTCTGGGTGCAGTAGTTAGCTTCCTTGGTTTTAAAAGACTAAACTCTCCGTGCAGTGTGCTACAATGGTTAAACAATTATCTGTCATTTATATTAATTGCCTTCCATTCACATAAGTTTTTAACAATTCTACGATAAGACTGACTCATTTACTCTACTTCCCCGTTTCCTTGTTTTCAAATCTGAGCCAAGAAAAAGTAAAACTATATTGACATTCGCATTGGATCAAGCTTTGATAGCTTTTTTTGGCAGAAAGGCATGTGTGACATGTTTAAATATCACGTTGATTCTAGATATTTATTCGGAAGCAAATAGTAAAGAATAGAAATGGGAGTTGGAAAATGTAGAGTCAGATTAGTCATCCGACATTTACTAAATAAATGAGTGCATTTCTTTTGACCTCCAATCCTTCGACCTACAAAATCCTGTCAGCTGATACTAGATATGGGAGGTCAAATAATTTTCTAGGTTTTAACATTTTTATAATGGTACTTTCTCTTAACATAACCCAACATAATATTTTGCAGGTGTTCAAAAACTCATCATGTATTGATTTGTCTTCTTTTTACGTAAGTATAAATAGTTTTCTAAATATTCCTTTAGTTTTTGGATAAGGACGGGCGTTGTTTTCACAGATATGCAATTCAAAAATCGTGCTAAGAGTGCCTAAGAGCCGGCATAGTGTCCGAGCGGCCCACTTGAAGCGGCGAAGGCGTGACCGCCGCGCCGGCTGCCGGCGACGGCTTTCTTCGACTTGTATTCCACTCCACACTTACATAATATGACGCAAAGAGAGGCGTTTGCTATACGCATTATACAATTATAAAACAGGTCAACAATCTTTAGCCGTACGCAGTTGCAATCGGTATCGCCTTTTAAATAACTTAAATGCTGGTTAGTGTGCGTTATCTCACTGGCTGACACCCATACCTACATTATTTAGAACTGTTATTACGCATATTTTACATAGATACCTTTAAGTAACACTTTACATATAGTTATTAATTGTATTTATTGTAATTTTCGCAATAAAGATATGTTGTATTGTTTTGTTTGTTGTTTAAAAAAATACAATTTAATCTTTGTAATCGTGTTTATTAGGTATTTAACAATTTTTAACATACCAATTTGAATAACGCGGCAATCCTGATCGCTATAAAATAAGTTATTATAAGATTCGCCAACCTGATCCTTTATAGGTTTATCTTTTTAATTCTCATAGAAAATCAATGAACGTTTGTCACGGTTCAACTGTCATAAAATATTTGTAAATCGCTTTATTGCTCGTCGGTGGGAGGTATTGAGGTTTCTCAACCCGAATCGATCGCTTGGGACGTGAACGTGACTGGTCTAATATTCACGTTGTGGTAAAGATACATAAATAAATAACTAGTGTACCGTAAATAAAGTGTGTGTTTATGTTTTATGTGATATACTTATGTTTTATTGTTCTGTGCAAACAACTGTTAGATAAATAAATAAAGTGCTAATACTGGGAGCGATCTTTTTATCTAAGGATTATACATTCAGAAAATAAACCAATGTTAAATGTAAAACTGGAATGTACAATTTATCACAGCTTAAAGTCTAAAGAAGCTAGACACGTGATTTGAAGAAAAGATTTAAATGAATAAGCTTTTTTTATATAAATCTCATAGGTAGAATGTTTCAGCGTGTATGTATAGGTGAGGGGCTTTGGCAAAAGCCGCGAAGTATTTTTCAATAATTTATAAGCAGTCGCTAAATAGGGTAAACAACTAAGAAGTCTACACTTACTCTTAGAAGCCCACAATTCTCCATTTTCGAGCGCTTGGAGGTAGTTCCTTAGGTCTTCCTCACAGTTTTTCGGTAGCGAAGTCTTATCGACTACTTCCATCCAGTAGTGATGGTCCAGTAATGTCTTCAGCCACCACATTCGAGACTTCGATAATGTCACATCACTAGCAGAAGAGTTCACATTGGCACCCACCGCACTAATTAACACTATAACTGTTGTTAAGAACATCGTTCTAATGTTTATGAAAAACATTCTTATTTGATTTTAGAAGGCCAATACAAATGTCATATTGGTATATGTACCTACCACATGTACCTGAAAAAAAAAAATGTTTTGTTAATGCATTAACATAGGTAAAAATACTTAATATTTGATAAGAATTACAGGGGTTTTAAAAAGTGAAAAGAATTAATAACAAGGTGTAGATTCGGATAAAAAATTACCGATTCGCCAAATTAGTTATAAGCCTTCTTTATATTTATAAAATTGTAAAAGTAATTATATGAATATTAAATTCTCATATAGTTTATATTCAAACCAAAATGCTGAACAACAAAGAACACCTTTCATTTATTTCAGCAAAATTTCAAGCTTTCGTTGAGGTCAACACGCAAGGGTTGTTCCTTAGAAAACATACAAAGGTCTTCCAACCTTTGTGTTTTTTTTGTCAACAAAATGTTTGTCAAACAAAACCTTTGTCAGGTAGGGACGTATACATAATTAAATTTCCTCGGCTCCGGTTTTAATTTTAAGCAGAATTACCCTTATAAAGTCATCAAGTCTGTTCTCAGCTTTTGTCGAAGGCTCACAGAAGATATAATAAAGTCATACCTAAGTGAACCTTGTTAGGCAGAAATTCAACAATAGGTATCCAGGTTGTGTAGATTATATACAACAACGTCAGTAGACTGGCGGATATTCATCACTTATTCGCGGTGTGGTTTCAGAATGTTTGTGAATCGCAAATGGACGAGATGTGAATATTTGCTTGATTCGTTCATGTTTTTTATTTTGTTTTTATAAACTACATAAGTACCTACAGTAGATCGTTATATCAATATTCTAGAAATCAAATGATGAAAAGAAAAGATAATTCTTATTAATTCGTTTACCTGTTTCAGTGATAAGTGTTTTGCTGAAGTGCCTCGAGAAGGGACCCTATAATTTTCCATGATTATACCTTTAATACTTACCTATGCTTTTTCTCTATCTTAAATGCCATCTTCACATGATACAGAGGCTACCAAACTTTCACCTCTTGTTTCGTAATAAAAAAATTGCAAGATCTATCATACAAAAGTTTTTAAATATAAAAGTATTTTTTTTGATCATATACACGATTATTTTGTAAAAAAATATTAAGAACTGGAAGAACATTATTTTTCTGTTCTCGTCTTCTGGTATAGAATGCTTTTGAATGAGAGTAAGTATATAGTTTTGACAAATAAATAAATATTATCACATGTTGCTTCTTCTTTTTTGAGAGCTGGACATTTTGAGAGTTGGACATTTTGAAACCGCTAGACATTATGAGAGTTAGACATTCTGAACTGAAACGTTCTTAACGAATCGATGGTCTACTTGAATAAATAATATACAATAGAGTCAAGTCACACAAATTGAGATAGACAAGTAAGTTTTACACTTCTGTTGTAAAATAATAACTCAAATTTATGACAAATTAAATGTCAGTATTGCTTTATTTTTACAACTTACTTTTTCGATTCAAATAAATTTACATATTTTTGACGAAACAGCGTATTTGACGGCTTGAACAAATACTTATAGACTTTGATTAATAACGTAAAAGGGAGCGCCCGAAACGCAATTAGATTGTATTCAAAAAGTGTTTTTACATTCACCCTAAATCCCTTTGATGAATACGATATAAGGTAAGTATAATACAATCCAATATGCTCAAAAATGGTTTGCTTTGAATATTTGGGTCACTGCTCAGCGGACTTTGGGTCATTCTCGTGTTATTTGAGATCGAATCAATAGTGTCACTTGTAGATTTGTGCAAGAAAAATATATGTGAGTAGATATTTACTCACTTCATTTTAGTCTTTCTCTCTTAGTCTCCATCTTAGGATTTTCCCGGTTTGTTTGCAGCCCAAGTTAAATTAGTAAAATTAATTTTATTCCTTTTTCTTGGCCAATTTGTACTATAACTTGTTACTTAGTCACAGCGACCACTAAATTTAAACATATTTCATTGTGTAATTTCTCCACTGAGAAAATATGGCCATAATTAGTAAAATCGTTTTTGCTAATTAAATTGAAGCACGTTTGAAACAGCATTTTGTTCCGGAAATGAAATTCAGGTTCAGCACGTTCATAAATACGAAAATAAACTGATTAGTTAAACGTAATGAAGACATTTAGGGATTTGCACGCTGTGTTACATTACTGCGCTTGTTAATTGGGTAATTAAATTTATATTTTAATTAAAATGGCTATTAAATCTGGAAACTTGCTGTACCTATTGTATAACTTATTAAAATGTTCATAAGCTGAGCATACGTGTTGTAACCAAAAACTTAATTTAAAAACTGTAATTAAGGCTGTATTGGTTTAAAATAGAGCGGCTACCGTTTGATCTTTATAGCCCATTTGTAAAAAAAAACCAGGACCAAAAAGATCAAGATGGGTTACGCGACTTTAAATAGATGAGTTTTTATTTCGTTGCAGATTCTAACTCATAGGCAGATGCGTGTCTAATTGGTCACCAAGTATTGTTACTCATATATATGTTACACACGCAATCACTGTTGGTGTAGCATGCAATTTGCACTTTAAATTGCGTTGCATATCCGTAGTATAGTAACACAAAACACACACAAAACTAAAGCATTTAAAAACAAATTTCAAATAAGTAAATTTCAACGTACATATAGACGTCGTCTACTTAGAAGTCTATGAAACGTCATGAAAGTTTTGTGGGGCAAAATCCACTAAAACCAGATAGTTATTTGGAGCAGCTAGCAGTAATAGCCCATAGTAGCTATTACGAGATACCGATACATCAGTCAACGGCCAGTCGATTTTCTGCAGAGTGTGTAGAGCATAAACGCGGTGCCCTCCGCATGCTTGTTGATACATACTTGTTGAAACTTTTAATATCGAAAATCTATTAGAACACTCGATATATCTTATGTTCTTGGTATTGAATAGATCCGAACATTCATTCTTTGTTCAGAAACTCATTCTATTTCCCAAGTAACAGGAAAAATATTTGGTAATGAATCATATAAAGGACATATCCTTCCATATTCAATTTGCCATTTCTATAGAAAGTAATTTTGCGAAATCCTTGTATATTGGCGTTTTCTTTAGTATCTGTCAAAAGCGGCAATTTAGTCATATCTTCCCTCAGCCGCGTCGTTATACACATATTATCGACTTGGGAGACACCGCAGCACCACATAATATCGTATATGTTTTCCTTATCTCACATATTAAATAACTCAAGTGAAAGAACGAAAAAGAAAATAGATTTTTCATGCTTGTGGATATGAACGCTTAGAAGATCACTTTCGCTTTTCTCTGTCATAAGCTTCATTTCGCAAACATTATATGATATGACATAAAAATATTTGGGGACTGACGGTTCGTACATCTTTGAGTGGCTACCTATAGGTAAAAATAATAGACACGCGGCAAAACTATATGCAGAGATATATTTTTTAGTTTTATTTAGTCGACTTTGTATACCTTCGTTTTTTTAAAAGAAAAAAAGAAGACAAATATATTGGACCTAACAACAAATAATGGACCTATTATGGAAGCTAACGAGATGCTCTTTTTAGGTATCTTAATTGATAACCAGTGTAGCTGAAAACTGCAAATAAATAAAGTTTGTGCTAAAATAAATAGATTTGTGTTTGCCCTCTTTAAACTAGCGAGGCAGGAAAACGTAAAGACTGCATTAACAGCCTACGGTTACGATAACTCAATCCTAAAATATGGCTTACTTTTGTGGGGAAACTCAGTTGACATAAACCGTGTCTTTATATCGCAGAAGCAATGCATTCGAGCTATGGTTGGTGTAACACCACTAACTTCTTGCCAACTACTGTTCCGCAAATTGAAGGTACTAACGGTCCCATCAATGTACATCTATGAATGTTGTGTATTTGTAACGACCTATCCTGACTTATTTGACCAGAGAGATAATTATATAGGCAGACCATCTAGACGCAAAAATATACCAATTAAAAGTACTGCATATTTTAATAGGAATTGCTATAATAGTTGTGTAACATTATACAATAGACTGCCAGATACTTTAAAGGGGCTTGAGTTAAATTCTTTTAAGTCGCAACTATATGAAAACCTTGTAAAAAATGCTACTATTCTGTTAAAGAGTTTTTCACAACTATTTTACTTAAATTATTTTTGTGACATTGATAATAATAAATACTGACATTTCATTTTGTCCTTTAAATTTCTTAACGTGTTTGTATCTTATTTGAATAATAATGTGTGTTAATAATATGAATGACTTGCGAAATAACCGACTTCTTGAATAATTATGATAAATTTGCATGCTGTTCAAAATGGCTAAATAGGATTGCTACTTATATTTGTGTACCACCTATGTATTGTAAACTTACCCTATTTTATGCAAATATTTATTTGCATATTTTAGATTTGATTTGATTTTGGTTAGTCTAGAAAATTTATAAAATATAATAATTTTAATTAGGTTTTAGCATTGTTTTGATTAAAAGCTACATAGATAAGCACAAATTCTTTCAGCGTTTTACGAACATTGCATTATATTATCACGTAAGTACTACCAGGTACCAGAATACCCGGCTGTAGTCCGCGGTTAGAGTTTACCTGCTAGTGAAATGCGTCGTATGCCCAGTATGCCACAGAATCAGAATCACAGGCCTGTGACCAACATACCACCGCGGTTGGTGGTTTTGTAGGTCAATTTTGAATAAACATTTCTTTTTTAATTTTTGGTCATATCTTTTTTAATTCGTGAAATGAAAGGTTTTAAGTTTTCTTGGTCATAAACTAATTCTCCATAAAGTTTCAAACTTGATCGCAGATTTAAAATCTTGACTTGATACTTCAAGTCGAATAAAGTGAAAATTTTCCATTCTGTGTCCGCTATGTATAGTACCTAATTTGTTTCGACACTTAATGCCTGTTTGGCATTTCAGTTTTGTAATCACGTCTTTCCTACAGTGAGGCATAGAACTGCTTTTAATAATTGCTATCGAGTTCGAAGATTGTTCGTACTGTTGCAATATTTCGATTTTTGGGAGGCACTTCACTTGCATCTGTACTAAGCACAAAGGAATTTATGAATACATATTTTTTTTTTTTATAAGACGAAGTGTGTCGAATATAATATTGAGTGTACTTGCGTTATACTTGTAATACCTGAAACATGTTGTACGTCGGTATGTAATGCGCACATGCAGTCTCTTTAAGCCCTAAGCTCACTTATGACAAAGCGGCACCGGACGCAGGGCTTACGACTTGACTTGTAGGATGTTGAGAAGTAGGTGTATATCGCCGCTTACATTTAACTTTATTTTATTTAAAGATTTCGTCTCTGTATGTGTTATGCTCAATAAGAGTAAATGGCAATCTATCGCATATCTATCAAAACATATTTTAATAATTGATATGTTACAAATGTTTATGAAAGTTTTGGGACATTGTTTAATAATTTTGTTTTTTACAACATTGGCATTAATAATCATATTGACAATGATCATAAGTCTAAATTATTCGCAATATTTTTATAAACTCTAAAAGGAGTATTTATATTTAAGTCGTTCTAGAGTGAACAACCGTAAAATTTCGTCGAATTTTCAAATTACTTGTTTACGATCCTATCACGTATCTGGCAGTGGCAGTACTAACACAGTAATTTCTGCGGGGCGAAGTAAAACTTTTTCGTTACATTAATCTCCACAACCAGATCGTAAAAGCCCTGCCAGGTGTTTCCGAAACACAATACATAATATCCATAATTTATTTCAATATTTAGAAAAGTACAAACGAAGGAAACCTTTTTCATAAGCATTCTCTATCAGCCAACATTAGTAACAAGCATATGTCTAAATACTAATATATATTTTTTTGTAAGTTTATTTTTATATATATATATTTTGATTTCAATTGAGTCTAAATACTCGATTCTTAATGACAATAAATGATTTTTGTTCATAATTTTTCCATTTCGACACTTTGTGCGTGTCTAACTAACTCTTTCATCATTGATGCGCTCCATATACTCATTGGTATATTCCAACACTAGAAATCGCAATGTTATTTCATACCCGATTACATAGCCTAGTACTGATCAGTTAATTTTGCTAATAAATACATTAAAAACCTTCGCAAATCATGTTAATTTATATTTTCACGAGTATTATAACATATTAATTCTATTCATTTTGATGGTGGTTTCAAAACCAAATCATAGCGACAGACTTTTTTTCGTATCTATGGTTATCGTAACTTTCAAACTACAGAATCATTACTATTTTCAGACGTCAGATGGCTTAGCCTACAAACCCATTAACACAATGAAAAAATTTTGACAACGGGATTCGAGCTCACGACTTTCTATGGGCCATTAGCTCACGTTTAAATCAGTATGCATTATGTAACCTGACACAAAAAGGGAAAGGCTAAATCGTCATAAAATTGGGCTAAACATTAATTTTATCACGGATGCGTGCACACCCGAAGGTGGCCGTCGCCACAGCCAAGCTTCTGTTGAAGCACATGGTGCTAGTGCCAACCTGCAAAGCTACATTACACCGGCTCTACAAAAACAACTAATCATGGAACTAATTTTACTAAGAATAAATGTTATCTATATAAATAATAAGTATTAGTTACGGGCTATGAAACTTGTGTGTTTTATATACTCCCACTATTTTTTGTTTATTGCACTACCCCTTCCTACACATAAGGTACTAATATTTTGTCAGCAGACTAACAGTTGTCACAAAAGTTAAATAGGTATATAAATAAAACGGTTAAATATATTAATAAAGACAAATTAAATATTAAACTGCGGAGCAAATTCAGCCAAAAGCAGTATTTTGTGAAAAGTAATTGCGACGTTTTAACGGGTGGTTGGTCCCAATTACCCCTGCTCACAAACGCGTAATGCATACATTATGCTCAGGTATATTTTTCACACCACATTATTCAACTCGTGCCCCGGATTATTAGAATAAAATTTGCCCCTCACTTGAAACTTACCCTAATATCAAAGAAAGATTATTATAGTACATCTACTTAAAAAAGTGGTGGTACCTAAACTTAATTTGAGAAATTATTGACGTCAGACGAAGTGATATGAATATTCTATATTGAAAATGAACTATTTCTACATATGTATGCGTCTTAAAATTGTATTTTCCTGGTGCAATAAAGTGTTTATTATTATTATTATTTGACGATGCATTGTAAACTTACCCTATTTTATGCTAATAAATGATTTGATTTGATGACCATGACTTTTACAAATGAATTATTTGCGTAAATCCTGGTGGGTAATTTGATATCTTAATACATACCATCACGCCTTTATCCCGCAGGGGTAGGCAGAGACTACGGATTTCCATTTGCTACGATCCTTACAGACTTCCCTCGCTTCTTCTACGCTCATCACTCTCGTCATACACGCTCGTCGATTACGGGTACCTTAATACCAACTTCTATTCAAAAATCTAGCTAAAGCGCTCTAGACTGCGTTTTCAAAACTGAATGTAGAGACACTCCACTCGTCTTAATGTGCGTGCCTCCCACACGAATCTAGGATTGTTTATTTTCGTAATTTTATCTCACCATAAAGTCAGCCTGTATACTCGTTATAGCAACATGCTGTACCTATATCTCTATTCCGAAACTTCTCAGCCCTAAGTGTCGACATGGCGACTCAAAATTGCCTAATAGATTTTGTAGACGTCCATTAAAATAATTTCAACTAAAATGTTGTATATTTTATAGGTTTTAGCACTGTATACTTGTTAAAATGTTAAGACTCGTTAACAAGAAATATGTAGAAGAAGAAAAAAGCTCTTAAGTCAAACTCTTACTATTACTGTGCTCATACCAAGGCACTACTAGCAATTTAAAGTTATAATTTTATGACTTTTTCATTATTCTTCTCTCTCTCATTTCAGCGCCTTCCCAGTTGCGTCCACAGCTTAACGCCTCGAAGGTTAGGGTCATCATTATTTTTTATGGTATTTTTAATGCGTTTTTAAATATTATAAATATACCTAATAAGTAGATATATAAGTACCTATACATTCTTAATACCCACATAACGATCTCTGTTTAACCCAAAGGTTGACTGTTAGGTAATGCTTTTAGCATTAAGTTAGCCTATTGTACTTTACAATTGTATTTGTACAATAAAGTTTAAATAAATACATTTATTTTTCACAACCTAGTGTTCTATTTTGTTCTTTCTGTATAATAAAGTTTTTACATACATACAACTGTATTATGTACAATAATGCCGTTGCATTTATATTTAGTTTCTGTATTTACTGTAATGTTATTTTCTGTGCAATAAAGTTATTACAAACAAACAAATAAAGTTTATAATAAATAAATACACATCGGCAGCGTTGAGAAAATCGAAATTACGCTATGGGAGCTAATAGGGCAAAGACAAGAAATCGCTGCCGAGCACAACCTAACCTAAAAACTACCGGCAACCGGTCGGCCTGTCGGCCACGTTATCAATCATGGCAAAGTTGCAGGAATGGACTTCACCCGTCCTCGTTATCCGTCTCAAAATATTACGGCAAATAGTTATATTTTATGTCCCGGGTGGCAATCTTGTAAGTAGATTGAAAAATGAGTGTAGGGAGTGTAATGTAACTACATGATTAATCTTCTTTTAAAATAGGAGTCCCTTGAAGCTTACAACATTTACATATTAGGAAACTTTATGTATTTATTTTTAACTTTATTGCGCAAATTAAGGCTTGCCAAATGAGTGAAGCCGAGAATGGTACCTATAAAAGGTACGGGTTTCTAATGAAAAATTTTGAGTTGCGAAATCAATTTTTTATCAGTATTATAAGAAAATGAATCTCTATTTCTCTTGGCCATCGCGTCAGACGTAAACGGATGGAACAATTTCGTTAAATACTTTTTTTGTCGTGTATTATTGTCAGAAGATTCTTATAAAGGAGAAAATTAAGGAAGTTGAGCGAACCATTAGAAAATTAAAGAAAATTTTAGAAAAGTTACTTACGTTACGATATTCGTAGTTGATACAGGACAACGTCTGTCGGGTCAGCCAGTTTAATGATTTAAGTATTTTTCTACTCAGAATGCCATATTATACCAAGTAGAATATTATTTATTGCAAAACTTTTGTGTCATAAACAAAACATGATCCTTTTCTCTATTTCTCTCTGTAGATAAATTCCCCGATTTCAGAATAGACTGTAGTCGAAAAAGATGTTTAAGAAAATATATCTCTTTTATGACATTTTACCATAGTCGCAGGACATTACATTCCCAACGTGGCACGAGCAATGTGGGTGGAGATAATACTTTCACTTTTGTATGAGACAAGTGCGCAGTACAAGTGCCCACTAGGTAAGCTAACTTAGGTATGCTTAATGTTAAGTACACTGTCGTATAAATTGAATAAATGCTACATTTACTCATATGCTTTAAAAAAATTGATTCTTCCCTGTATGACAAGTGGAGAGATTTTTTAAATTTTATAAATTTTTTGCAATACTCGGCCTGCAAAGGGGATATGGGATCATAAGTGAGAAACATGTCCTTTATTAATAATGCAGAATATCCTTACACCTTTTTGCGGCTTATGAATCCGTTTGCGAAAGTCAATATTTTTTAAGAGTCCATTGAAAACTTTACCGTGTGACGTTGATGCCTCCCTCCCCTCGCTACATGCACCCCCGCGCCATTTATAAGGCCGGACAACACCATTAGAGCTGACTTTTTGCATCGGGAATCAAAGTTAAGTATCCTATATGGTTGTCCGACTGTGCGACTGCCCCATAAGACCTAATTTCGAGACCAAAGTCATACTAAATTCCCTTACTCAATAGTTTGTCTCTTATTACTATTATTTGTAAAAAAAATCTAAATTAGTAAATAAACACCTTTGTTGTTTATTTGTCTTTCCAAGTTTCTAAAACAAAGAATAACGTTAAAGACAAAGAAATAGAGTATACCACCAGTGAGTTGATGAATTTCAATTTACTTATTTGATATCAACAAAAGATACTGCAATCTGGATCCGAATAAAACATAAAGGCCGCAGACGCTAGCGATTAATAGCATATAAAGGCAAGATCTCAACTTAGCATTTACCTTTCTCATGCATAAAATTATAATTCAAAGTGTATAGGTACCTACCGTCTACTATAGTTTTTTTGCAAAGAATACTACGAAACACACACCTATAGTACGAAAATGTAAGAGTTGTAATCGCAAGGCTACATTGCGTATTTCCTGTAGCGAGAGAAGGCAATTATTGTAAATAATACATGAACTCCCTAAAGCTCTACAATTCAAATAATATATTCCAACAAAAACTGCGATGCGATGCGTGAATACCTATATTTCCCCCGGTAGGCAGGTAGGTAAGTATGAATTTATCATCTCTCTCTAAATATGGCAGGAATGTAGTGTCGCGCGGGAAATCGTTATGTCACAAAGAGTCGACATTTATATCCATTTGTGATACCATGTGTGATCTTCCTTCACGACTTACGTGAATAAGTTACGAAGGTCACTTGCGATGCAAACTAGGGCACATTTTGTGATCCGTGAAGTGTTGAATAGTGTGTTAAGTTGCGGACTAGTGGCCTAATGGAACTATTTATAGGCATAGAAAAGCAACCGCTCTCCTTTTGTAACGGCTTACCCTAAACCTTCCCCTTGTACATATAACATTTTCTTTGTTTTGTAAGAGCGGTGATGATGAAAAAAAAACTATCGATTTTTGTACGATCTTAAGACAATGAATCAATTGACAAATCTCAGGCATTATATAAAATTGTACACGCCTTGCTAGCCACTTATATGACGTGATGCAACGTGACATCTTTGTCCGAGGCAAAACTAACAAACGGTGAAAGTTCAGCCATGTGCCCGCGGCCTCTTACTCAAAGCGCTGATTGCCGATACGTTATCGATTGTTTAAATGTCAATATCTACTGAAGTCCGCGAAATGCCGGATGTGACCGTAGCGAGGGTCAGGATACGCACAATGTTTTTCACTTTACTCGTGAGTGCTCAAACCGCCGTGGCCTGAAACGGAGCGGTAACTCGATACTGGTTTTCGCACCACTTTACGCAACTCATCGATGCAATAATTTCGCCTGGATTCCGTGGTAATGATTATTGCGGTTATGATAAGAGAGTTGTGTACTTCTAATTAGCACCAAATCACGTTCAAGAAGCTCACACGATTACCGTTGAGCATCAACTGCCTGTCAAATTAAAATAAGTATGGGTATCTACATTAGATTATAAGTCGCTGATCATCATATAGTTATACAACACTCCGTCATGGTGTTGACCACTTGATTTTAATGTCTCGGACGGATTATATCATTCAACAATATCTGAATTAAGTAAAAAACATAATGATGTAAGAATACTTTTTGTAATGATCCTAACATTTGAATTTCGTTCTACGTAATATGTTGTTGTTGTAGAAAGCACTTGCTAACATTCTTCTATGCAGTTCATGCAGTTAAATAAAAAGTTGGATTACAAAAGTTAGTTAACCTTGAATTTAGACAATAAAAACTCTAATCAGTTAGTAAATAAAAGAAGAAACGAAATTACGAAAGATTCACTACTGAAGCAGATCAGAATCTATTAGAATACTAACTTTTCTAATCTAAGTAGGTATGATATTATTTTTTGGACAACATATTTAAAAATGCATGTATCATTAAAAATATCTCCTATAATGTGTTTTGAAATCTTAAGTTGAGTGTTCGTAGTCGCTCAGATCACTTATGAAGCAAGTCGGCCATTTTTAGGTCAATCCTATTAATATCCTAAGTATTCGAATTGACATGTTGAGAAATATTGATCTCGGACAAAAGCACGTTAGTAGATAAAAATCATTTAGATAGAAAAGAATCATAAACTCTTTCCCGCCTTGTGGTGTCTTCGCATTGGATTTATTTAATTTCAGCATTGTAACTAATTTATGTTTATTTATTGTATAAAAATATTGTCGAGAATTTAATTTAGCAGAGTAAACTCGCTAAGAAGAAGTAAAAATACAATTTTAGGCATAGCGACCATATGCGAACCTTACACTTTTTAATTTAGTTTCGTTCTTTCCTATCGAATTTTAAAGTGAAAGAACGTTTGTTAATGTTTATGAATAAAGAAGTGAAAAATAAATTTATTTATTAAACTTTATTGTCCAAATACAATTGTAAAGTACAATAGGTGGAATTAATGCTAAAAACATTATCTAACAGTCAAGAGAGCTTTACATAGTGGGTATAAAATAAAGTTATAAGTATCAACAGAAAAATAAATTTATTTAAAATTAGTTTTTCTGTGTCATGGTTACCTATGTGGCAGTGGATGGAGGAAAACTTTAAAAAATCACACTACACCTTTAGCCGGTTTGACCCCGGGTTTTAAACTATACCAAATTGTATCAAAATCGGTTCAATGATTTATCCGTGAAAGTAGTATGGACGTATGGATAGAATTCTATGTATGTTTACTAGTTGAACCGAACTTTTAAAACTGAGGGAAATAATTTAAGTTTTGATTCGAATAAACTTTACATTTATTAACTTTACTTATCTCATTTGCATGTATTAAAGCGGTGTATCAAAGCCGACGGAGGGCAATTTATTTGATGACCCATTTATTTTATTACTCTTTAGCTACAAATTATTTTTAGTTGTTAGGATACGATTCAACATGGGATATCGCTAAACATTATTTAGATTTTTCACTACTTCTTAAGTTTTTAACAAACTCACGCCTAAGTTAAGTATGTTAAACAGCAGTCTTATATATACCAACTACGTTTATAATATACCAACCTTTGTAGGAAGTCTAAAAATCCAGCTGTTCTGAATACGATTATTTGTTACACCACTTTCTCATATCACTTTATTTTATGAAAGTTCTTTGGAATGAGTTTATGAGTTAACAAGGTAAATTCGACAGCTTCGTGAGAGGCTGGTGCGCATGCGCGTTGCGCCAGAGTCGACAGTTGTGCGGACACTGCGCGCCGGCCGCACCACCACCACCTACCACTATGAAAGTATGCAACATCTAATTAATATCACTTATTCGAATTTTCCTAACATTTACCACTTATTGTGTCAACAACTATTTACGCAAGCGATCGCACCTACTGGGTACCAACTTAATTTATTTATTTATTCATTTATTTTCAGATCATGATAATCCATAAAATTGTTAGTATATATTACTTTGACTATATTAATATGCAAATTTAGAATATAATTTTAATCAATAACAGATAAAAATCAATTTTGTTAATACACAAATTCCATAAAAATCAACGTTGTAACAATTAGGGCATGTAGAAATAGGTATGAGATTGCCCCTTTTTCCAGAATTCTTACCAAGTAGTCTTACTGGTTGAATTACTGACACCATCGATAGGAAACACTACAAGTTAAACCTAATAATTTAGCAACATTAGATTATTAATTAATAGCAAGTTTACCGGTAAGAGATCTCTACGTGAAAAGTGATTCTATCGATTTCCCTAATATTTTCCCCTTTTATATACAGTATACCGTACTGTGTTAGTTTTAACCGATTTTAAAAAAGAGGAGATTTTACGTTCGTCTGTATGTATCTTTATATGGTTTCTAATATCCTGTAAACAAAGGGTAAATAGGTAGAAAATATTATTTTCCTACCTACATAGAGCCGCTCAAGAGGAGCCGATAATATCTAGTCTGATTAAGCCCTCGTGAACAACCTTCGTTTTATTTGCAATTAAATTAATTCAACGAGACAGAAGTTTCATTAAGTGGAAGCGAGTGAGAGCTGAATAACAAAGATCAGCGGCTATGACGCGAAAGCGTAATGTTTGCTCTTGACAAATTACAGGGCTTTAGTATTCCCACTAGGACCTCGCACTCTGGAGAGACATCGACTCTATATATTGGTCACGACAACAGACAAAACCATTTTCATCACTAAACGCCCGTCATTCCTTTTTGGCCGAAACAGCCTCATTTATATCCAGAGCAGACCTTCAAATGGCCTTGACATGATTTATGACCATGACACCATATTAATAAAAATGCTACACCAATTACGTCCGGAATGTTTAATTCAAAGTTATAAACTTTCCGGGGGTAAGTACCTTTATACCCCAGTTTATAGTACAACTATCAGAGGAATCATAGTAAAATACTTACTGTTCTGACAACGAGTCATTGTGTGATAGAGATTTGATAGAGTAAACTTAACTAGAACGTCTCCGTAAAGATTGTACATGTCAAACGAGCGCGGCCAGATTTGGACGGATTGGTCGTCACTAGTGGCATTTCTACCTTGTGCTTCTCGTGCAAGGCAAGTTAAACCCCGTAGGACCAATGACGCAGGTCATGTCATCATAGCATCCTAGTCAACACAACAGGAGGTTAACACGCTGGGACGAACAAATCATTTCAAAAAATGTTAAAATGTCAATCATTTTATTATTTCGATTTCTATTGGGTGCGTGCAAAAGTCAACAATAATGATGGCAACACCAATGATTTTTGAAGTAAATTAAAAATACTTATTAAGTAGGTATTAACTTGGTACATACATGTGAATAACTGTAAGCACTTAAATATCTAAACTTAATGATTTCAATATCAGCGGTTACCCATTTTACAAGGCCAAACCTTAATTACACACTACACTTAGTATGGATTACCTACTAGTATCTACAATGTAGGTAGGTAGATATTTAAGTATTTAAGGTGCATGATTCGTGAGTTTAATTATTCCAGTAGGTACTATCCGATAGATGTATTAAGTAAGTATCTGGGTAGGTAATTTAGTTAAATTAAGTAGGTTAGTGAACGTACCAATGCCTAAAAAAAAACAACATTTTACGAATACATAGAATGATACGTAGAAACTAAATACTAATCTACATATTATTTTTTATTATTTGCTAATCCTGGTAGAGCACTGAATAAAAATAGCTACATAAATAGATTTTTTAGGCACTCCTCTACCCTGAGATCACAATTTTAAAAGTAGTCGACCTGCACACCCTGGTTTCAAAGTTTTTTTCTAAAGCGCCTTGTAAGGCGTCTTCTTTGATGACCACCAAATGGCAACCGGGACCAACGGCTTAACGTGACTTCAGAAGCACGTAATCATTATTATTATCAGACAATGAGGAAATTCTTGCAATATAATATTAAAGCCTAGGAATTCAGTTTGTAGCCTATAGGTAGTTACTACAAGATGCCTAAATTAAAAATAATTATTGTGACCTCCGGCATTATTAAACCTTATGCGTTATTTGTAAGCTTTCGATTCACCGGATTTTAATTTCGACATGCGCTGATACATATGGCATTGACATCTTTCATTAGATTACAATACAACACGATCGTATAACTTGATCACTTAAATGTTATAACAACGTACTTACACAAATGTGGTGCGTCGATTTTTTTATTTTAATACTAACTTTATTTCAGACAACTAGCTTGTATACATATTTTATACTAGCAGCCCGTCCCGACTTTGTCCAGGCCTATCTAGATCAACAGGCTATACAACACTGAAATCATTTTTCAAATCGGGCCAAGTATATCCTGAGATTAGCGCGTTCAAACAAACAAACTCTTCAGCTTTATAATTATATATATTATATTATTAGTAGATAAGTATATTAGTACAGATTACGTTACGGCAAAGGCCTCCTCCAGCACTTTACAACTTCCACGATCGTTAGTATTTTAATACTTACTATTATTCTTAATTTCCTAATGAAAAGGCCCATATCTGTTACTCACCTATCCTAAGCTGTGTGGCTTCCGAACCCGGAGTGCGATAAAATGGCAGTGTTTACCCGACTATTGTGAAACCAAAATAATATTTGATTTTTCAATGATAAAGCAACGTTTATTTGTAAGGTTTCGATGCTCTTTGTTTTGATCGATAGATATTTTATTTAGGGTTATCGTACCCTAAGGATAAAAACGTGACCCTATTACTAGGACTCACTAATTCACTACCCGCCTGTCAGTTTGTCGATAGGCATATGTATCATATGAACCATGATAGCAAGACAGTAAAAAATTTCACAGATGATGTATTTCTGTTGACGCCATTACTGCAAATACCTACTAAAATCAGAATAAAATAAATATTTTAGTGGGTCTCCCAGAGATCGAACGTGAATTTACCTATAACGGCAATAAGGCGTTAAGGAGACGCTTAAAATACTTATTCCCATAACGTGGTACGCAATCCTTTGTGCGCGAGTTCGACTCACACTTGTCCAGTTTTTTTATGTAAAATTGCTAACCTACTTAGTAATTAAGTACGAGTATACACAATAAATATCACTTATGAAGGTCTAAATAAATGGAGTTAGGAAGATGATGATTAGCGCTGAGCGTCTGTAGCATGTCTTCCACATGGATGGAATTCAGTACTTGTCTCCTTCGCTGCCGCGTTTCAAAATTTGCATGAAAATTAGGTAGAATAGAAACCTTAATTTACTTACTTTAGCTAGAAAGGACGAACAACGCAACATCCATAACCATCCATACTTCATACATACATACTTGTCTGTTACGCTTTCACAGCCAAACCGCTGAACGGATTTTGATGAAATTTGGTATGAATATAGTTGAACACCCGGAGTCAAACATAGGCTACTTTTGGACGCAGGCGGAGCTGCGGGAAAAAGCTAGTTTTAAATAAAATCATAGTTATTGATTACACAACATTCTTACTGTTCCAGCCAGAACAGGAATACGATAAATATTTGCACAATCCTCGACCTCGGGATGGCATACAATCCCGCGAAACCCGTTCTTACTTGGGAGTTAGTGCTTTACCAAGATACCTTTAATAAAGTTTGTTTTCTATTACCACCGCTTACATCGCCATTTTACCACATGTGTATGCGTAGGTTTGAGAACCGAGGGAGCAATGGATATTAACCATGTAATTTGTCTGTTAGTGGATTCAATTATGCAATAGTTGCGTGGCAAAACACGGAAGGTGGTGCATTCGGCCAATGGAGCAGCCAGCGCAATGTAACAAACTCGCGTCTCATGCAAGCGAAATTATGTGGTTTGTTAATTTAAAATTCAGTTACCGAATAAATTACCTCATTGAAGCTAGAATGATCCAAATATTGGCCACTAGACTGCTCTTACTTCCAAGCCTACATATTCATATTACACTAGCTGACCCGACAAACTTCGTACCGCCGCCAATAAAATTTACATGGTACCTAATATCATTCTTCTATCACTGCAACCCTCTCCATCGATTTGGAAATCCATCTGACATTGCAAAGGGTACGCTACGGTAACCGCTTACCATCAGAACGCCAAATACTCGTTGTCCTACTAAATAGTTGTTGTAAAAATAAAACTGTATTTACTTTCTTAAAATTTAACACAGTACCTACTACAGAATAGACACCGTTCTAGTGTATCATTTTCAAACAATATTAACGATTGTTCAGTAATAATCTGAAATAATAAATTGATCTCAAATTGACGGAGTCATCAAATAAATAACAGACCAATTGATTGTAGCAAACTAAATACATCCGAATTAAGAACCTAACTATACATTTTAGAAAGTCGGTTAAAATATCTCTAATTAATTTATAAACGCAGAGTTTGACAACAGTACTTACATATTTATTATTTAGACTGGACGCAAGTAAAACTTTTAATTCTAAAAACCTTCTACCTTCGCACTTCTCGTCATGGACAGGGAATTCGTCCTCATTTATGTATGTCATCCTAATACTAAGGATTGCATACAGTAATGTGCTCCTTAACACTGTTTTCCCGAGAGACAACAATATGGGGTTTTTCAAAAAGGTCGTGAAAGTATTTCTTTGAAGAGTCGGCAATGCTCCCGTTGACCGAAGAAAATTCTAAAAAAAATCTTCCGATTTCAATTAAAAGAATGGTACTTATTACTTTTTATTAACAAAATTAGGTGAATATTGAAGCAAGATGGATGTACAGTAAAATATTTCCAAAACTTCTAAACATGAACTTTACATACTAACGTTAGTACTATTAATAATTCCTAAACCCTAGTTTTTGGGTTTTGAAAGTCGGTTGAAATTAAAAATAATCAAAGAGAATATAAACAAAAAATAATACACGACCCCACAGGGAGAAAGATCACGGATGTAGATTTTGATTTGTGAAAGGATAAATACTGTACGATGCAAGTTGCAACATTTTGTAATTAAGTATGTTATTAATTCGTAATGAGGATATTGTTACTGGGCATGTTCCTCTCAGGAGCCCTATTTTTCAAATGTGAGACATATATGTCGCTTGAAAATCGTTCGTTAACGAACAAAAATCTTTCGGTTTCTACAAAAAATTAATCGACTCGCCGATTTCCCGTGAGTCACACTATCAAAAATAGTACTCCTATTCTATTATTTATACTATTGCCAAATGTCGCTTTAGACCAAAAAAAATATCTAAACCCAAAAATTCCTATTTTATACATAAGACAGATAGAAATAATAACAAGGATTAAAAAATAAAATGAAACTAGCGATCCAACTTTCAACAGTAATGTTAATTATGTCGTAAAATGAAACTAACTTTTAAATGTCCTCATATATTTATTATTATTTTTTTTTATAAAATCAATGCCTTCATTCATCCTTCATCTCATTATATATAAATACATTAGGTACTATAAGGTGGCATATAGCAAATATTCGGAAAATAGCATTGGCTAATTAATACATTTAGCTAGCAATATTAACTATGTAATTTCTTCATAAGCACATTATAATACAAGAAGTGTGATATCGGATACGGTATTTAATAAATCATTACTCATTACATGTCAACATTGCGGGACTTACCGAGTTTAAACAAAAGTTTACATAATTTACACTTCATACCTAAGTTTACATCTATTTTTGCTATAATTTCAACTACTCCATGGCAGAATCACATAAAAGCAAGAGTATAAAACTATATAATAAGTACGAAAAAACCTTAACGCATAAACAGCTGGCACAATGAAGATCTAGATGAGTTATACAATATTACATTTAATATTACACTATAAAGCCACACAACATACATGAAAATATGTATGCCCTGTAACCGGAATATACACAATAAATAAGATCATGGAATGTTATTATGATTTTCTGCGTTTGTTCATCAAAGGCATTTATGCCAGAATAACAATCGATAGAAACGACACGATAAAAAAATAATGCTAATTTCCGTAACGATAAATTATAGCAAAAATACTAGTTATATTTGAATAATAACGCATAGAATTACTGTGAATGTTTCTATTGACGTTCGTTCGTGAAACAAGGTAAAACGTTTCCTCGCCTATTTAGGTAGAGCTCCACAGCTACAGGAATGTTTATGGCGCGTATTCGTCATTTTGCTCTACGCAACGACCTAATGTAAACACGCGACGAAACGCAACCGTTTTGGTGGTTTACATTTTTATTTGCCTATTTTGTTTGGAAATCGTATCAATGGTTAAAAAATCTTATTTTTCAACGACCAAATACAAGCTTACTACCCCCTTAGGTACTTTCGTACTTCAAAAACGACTAGGTTTTTTATACAGAATAGTCTTATTTTTAGACAGATGTCGCTGACTGAAACGTCAATTACCGAATTGAAACCACTAACAAGCGACGTACTCACATCGAGCTATTCTTTATTTACATATATGCTTTCGGGTTTCGTCAGTAACGTAAACATTACAATTGTATATTGTTTCACTAGTGAAATGTATGCGTTATTATCCGTGGTAGGCCGTAGAGCGGTGACGTCACGAGCTGCGTGGTTCGGAGTCCGGACGCCGCGAGGTGTCAGCCCTTCATTGGCTGGCGAGGCGGTCGCGAGCGTCTGGAGAGCCCATCTGAAATACAATCGTTACATATTTTTTTAAAAATTGGCGATGGAAGTATTTAGTAAAAAGTTTGTAACAGGAATTTATATTCTGTCAATTTCTTGTAGAATTTTACACACAAATCGGCGTACTTGTTGGTTACAAAATATTTCACTTGTATAATATTGGAGTTTTGGTAGGTGATACTATTTTGATAGATTTTGAGATGGTATGCCCCGATTATGAAGTGAGGCGGAAAAGGAGGCGGCATATTGACGTGCTCCCTTACGGTCATCAGGGCAGTGACGTCGGAAAAGAGGGCGGGGCTTACGTTATTTTTCGTTGAACTGAGAACGATGTGTGACGTGGAGCGAGCTCTTATGTTTTCCTTACTTTTCTAATTCAGGTTTCGTTCCAGCTTAGAATATTTTGTCCAATATTTTAAACCATTTAGTGTTAAGTGGTTCAATGCTGTACTGTTATGGTATCACCATAAACGTAAGTTAATTGTGATCCCATATTTTTTTTAAGAATTTCAGGTCATCTGAACATCTAGTCGGTTGATGTCCCATGTTGCGCTTGCCGGTTCGTGGTTGTCATTCTAGAACCTATCTGCCCCATCAGCAATCGTTTCACGGCACTATGTTTGCAAATAATACCATTATTATGCACAAATACTAAAAAAATAATGCGGAGCCCCAGCTCAGTCCATATCGCCGAGTCAAAGTTGTGGTAGCAAACACAGCCGCTCGCCGCACTCCATGCGCATCGTTGCCCCGGTACCGTTGCTGTAACACACGTTACCGGCTAGTGGTGGTGGTCGGGGTAGAGCGTGGTGGCGATGTAGGTGGTGGGCACGAAGCCCTCCTCGCGGGTGTGCCGGCGCCGCACGCGCGTCCAGCCGTCGCCCGCGTCCGTCTCCAGCACCAGCAGCCGCTCGCCGCACTCCATGCGCATCGTTGCCCCGGTACCGTTGCTGTAACACACGTTACCGGCTAGTGGTGGTGGTCGGGGTAGAGCGTGGTGGCGATGTAGGTGGTGGGCACGAAGCCCTCCTCGCGGGTGTGCCGGCGCCGCACGCGCGTCCAGCCGTCGCCCGCGTCCGTCTCCAGCACCAGCAGCCGCTCGCCGCACTCCATGCGCATCGTTGCCCCGGTACCGTTGCTGTAACACACGTTACCGGCTAGTGGTGGTGGTCGGGGTAGAGCGTGGTGGCGATGTAGGTGGTGGGCACGAAGCCCTCCTCGCGGGTGTGCCGGCGCCGCACGCGCGTCCAGCCGTCGCCCGCGTCCGTCTCCAGCACCAGCAGCCGCTCGCCGCACTCCATGCGCATCGTTGCCCCGGTACCGTTGCTGTAACACACGTTACCGGCTAGTGGTGGTGGTCGGGGTAGAGCGTGGTGGCGATGTAGGTGGTGGGCACGAAGCCCTCCTCGCGGGTGTGCCGGCGCCGCACGCGCGTCCAGCCGTCGCCCGCGTCCGTCTCCAGCACCAGCAGCCGCTCGCCGCACTCCATGCGCATCGTTGCCCCGGTACCGTTGCTGTAACACACGTTACCGGCTAGTGGTGGTGGTCGGGGTAGAGCGTGGTGGCGATGTAGGTGGTGGGCACGAAGCCCTCCTCGCGGGTGTGCCGGCGCCGCACGCGCGTCCAGCCGTCGCCCGCGTCCGTCTCCAGCACCAGCAGCCGCTCGCCGCACTCCATGCGCATCGTTGCCCCGGTACCGTTGCTGTAACACACGTTACCGGCTAGTGGTGGTGGTCGGGGTAGAGCGTGGTGGCGATGTAGGTGGTGGGCACGAAGCCCTCCTCGCGGGTGTGCCGGCGCCGCACGCGCGTCCAGCCGTCGCCCGCGTCCGTCTCCAGCACCAGCAGCCGCTCGCCGCACTCCATGCGCATCGTTGCCCCGGTACCGTTGCTGTAACACACGTTACCGGCTAGTGGTGGTGGTCGGGGTAGAGCGTGGTGGCGATGTAGGTGGTGGGCACGAAGCCCTCCTCGCGGGTGTGCCGGCGCCGCACGCGCGTCCAGCCGTCGCCCGCGTCCGTCTCCAGCACCAGCAGCCGCTCGCCGCACTCCATGCGCATCGTTGCCCCGGTACCGTTGCTGTAACACACGTTACCGGCTAGTGGTGGTGGTCGGGGTAGAGCGTGGTGGCGATGTAGGTGGTGGGCACGAAGCCCTCCTCGCGGGTGTGCCGGCGCCGCACGCGCGTCCAGCCGTCGCCCGCGTCCGTCTCCAGCACCAGCAGCCGCTCGCCGCACTCCATGCGCATCGTTGACCCGGTACCGTTCGCTGGAACAGCAAAATGCTGTGATTACTCCAAATACTACGACGAATTGTATTGGCACTTGGATTTGACAGTGAAGCCGGTGTAAGTTTCAATGTGCGCTTGAGGCAACTAGGACACACGTTCGGTTCCCAGTTGCGTCCGCAGCTTACGTTTCGGAGCGTAGGGTCAAATCATGATTTGTGATTTGACGGCACTTGTTATTACAATGGAGAGACTAATCGTCTTAAATCATAATGAAAAAGCCAGCAACAGGAATACGAGCCGAAATGTGTCAGTGGCCAACACCATCAGAAGTTTTTCTGGGTCCAACGTGTGTTTCGAAACACGGGGAGATCGAGATAGAAAGTGCCACCAATCCAATACGGATCGGCGACCCGCCATCACTTGACACACACATTCACTACGGAGTTTCGCTGGAACAAGACGCGATTCGCTAGCCAGCGGCACGCGGTCCATGAGTGGCGCGCTTTAACTGCGTAATCATGGAACGCATTTACTATCAACATCTGCCTCTGCGTGGTTTAGGCCTTCAGATGTGAATTTGATTTAACGGCTGTAATCTAATAAAAAGCTATATGAAATAATCGTTCTTTAAAGGAACTATGACAAAAGTCGAGACGCTGTTCTGTAAGTCTAACACTAGTGCGTATAGTGTCGATTAACCATGCCTGAAATTAAAAAAAAAAAAAAAAAAAAAAAAAAACATAATCAAACAACTAACCTTCGAACGCATACAACGCCATACAATATCCGAGCGGCTGCAAATCAGGCTCGTAATAGTAATCAAAGTCAGACTCGTGTCCGTTGTCATGGTCGTCGTGGTCGTGTTCTCCATTAGCGTGATCCGCGGCGCTGACGGCCAGTTCTCCGCCGAGCCCCGATTCTGGAGAACCACCGGCCGTACGACCGACTGCGTTAGCGCCCGCTGTGGAAGCTAGTCCCGCTGTGCATTGGTATTGGCCTGTGCCGGTTCCCGTGCTCACTGATGACTCTGATGCTGATCGCGATAGAGATTCGCTGCCGATGCTGGGGAAAACAGTTTCTCTGTTAGCAAGTACGGCTTTTGGAAGAAATATTGTAAAAACATTTTGATAAAAAGCAAGTTATGGTCAAGAGCATTTTGGCGACTTGATGAATGTGCAATAATGAGATGATTTTTTCTTTATATGTGTCTCTGAAGTTAGCCAACAGCCTGGTCAATCAGATGCATACATATAAGCGCTAGACAATGCGGCTATTTCGTCAGCGTTGAATAGCAACATCCTCCAGAATCACGCCCCCAAAACTGATACACGTAGCCAACTTCAGAGACACAAAGTTCATTATCACCATTTGACATGGACACAGATCTCTCCTGATTTCCAAAATAACCGGTTGGAAGTGATCTGCATCTAGCGACTGCCTCCGATCTTTTGTCAGGTCATCTGATCCGGATCATCTGGTCGGTTCAGTCAGGGGCATGTGTACCCCTGACCGATTCCAAGTATCTGTCCGATGATTTGATGACATGGCATACGGGTACGCGAACCCGACTTACCCGAGCTACTACTTACTTCACCCCCATCCGTCCGAGTGAGTATCATCATCTCAATACCATTTTCCCATTCCAAACCTAACCAAATTTCGACCCATTCCTTGCTTAAAAAATACTTGGGCAGCAGCGACGGAAGTGCGATAAGCCGTTATAACTGCGTTCGCCAACCTGCTTGCCAAGCGTGGCGGGTATGGCAACAACCTCATAATGATTTTACAAAGACGGAAAGTTATTTAGCATATTGTAGATAAAGTCTGTCTCAACGGAAAAAGATAATAATGTAAACAAATATGGCCGGCTGACATTGAGACAGGTTTGTCGATGGTGCTTTTGTAAGAATGATTTGTGGGTTAATTGAGATGTAAATTTAATAAGCATTGATAATCAAATGTAAGCGATTTATGAGTGGCATTAATAAATTGCCATTGTTTACATTATTGTCTTTTCCCATTGAGACAGACTATATGTATAGTATAGTCACCTCGTGGCCTGCGTGGGCGCGGCGCCGTTGGTTCTGGCGGGCGGCTGCTGCGGCGCGCTGACCGCGCTGTTGGCTTCAGCCAGTAGTTCCTCGAACTTACGCAGCTGCGCCCGGAGCTTCTTCAGCTTGTCGCAGCATTCGTTCAGTTGCCCTGGGAACATCGTCGTATTATCGTCGACATACATACTGCAACATCGCCTTCTTAACCTTAAAGCTCCATTCAAAATGGCGCGAATCCCGCGGCGGGACGCCGACAAAGAAAAGATTGGGTTGAAGTGCTATAGCGTGTGCCAAAGTTAACTGCTTAAGGCGTACGTATTATTATTATTTCTGTACAATTCGCGTCAGTTTGAATGGGCCTTAAGTTCACTTATATGTCTTCATAAAGCTCTCCTTAATATGGGTCGTATGAAGATACAGAGAAATTATTAATAGTTATATCGTGTGGAGCTCGATAGTCGAGTGCGACCCGCGTATCCGTAGCGAATGAACGTGTCAAAGCGTCGGCGAGATGCGACCACTATTGTATTGGTCGCCATTTAGTGGCATTTTCTATCTCGAGCTCCTCAGTGCTTTCTGAAAACACATTAAGCCGTTGGTCCCGATTTTTATTGATAAATAGCAGTCGTTAGACTGTGTCAGATGCCTTTAGGCGGCCTGAACTCTGACAGTGTGGGCCACTAACAAACCTGGAGTCATGTTCTTGTTGGTCTGGTTTCTCTGTAAAAAGGGTTACGGAGTTAGACGGCAGTCGCTCCATTATTATCCATACTTACAGCGTACCCTACCGAAGCGTAAACTGACGACGAAACTAAGAATACACGCAAGGATGATGACATTATCTATTTTTAAATCATATTATTTCTCTTATAAATTATTGTTTATTGTATAAAATTTAGACTAGCATTAATAACGCCTGAAACACAGGATGCTGTACAGAGTACATCATTCTAGCTCAGGCCACATTTATTTTTCTTTTTTATTTATATCATCATCATCCTAGCGTGTATTCCTATATAGTTGCGTTCTTATTTATTTATTTAATAGACTAAAATTGTAAAATTAGCTTTTAATAAAAATCGGATAAAGATTAATGTACATAAGGTTGACTGGAAGAGATTGCCTCGGCGATACCGCCTTTTACCTCACTCCATTTGGTTAATATGTCTCTGTAATGTTTTCTTTTTTGGTGCAATAATACATAGGGCGCACTGTAAGTTTCCGGAACTGGCCACTTGCATAAACAATATTTAAAAATTTATTGCAACATTTGAAAATAGAACTCTTTGGCTGTAGAATGCAGTTTGTTTCATCTGACTGTCTTTTGTTTTTACCTTGTGGCGCCATTTAAAAAATTGTGTGTCTGCATCAACATGGATTTAACTCGGGAAAATTTTCGTAGTATGATTTTCTACGATTTTAAGTGTAATTTGACAGCTCAACAGAGCATCGCTCGGCTTGAAACAGCTTTTGGCAATGAAGCACCATGCAAGACAACTGTTTATAGCTGGTTTGCAGAATTCAAGCGTGGTCGTATCAATCTCAGTGACGAATCTCGCGATGGTCGACCGTCCACCGCTGTGACCAACAAAAACATCAATTCTGTGCGCCGTATGATTGAAACAGACAGGCATGTGACCTACCATGAAATTCGCGCATCCTTCGAAATAGGCATGAGTCAAATACAATTAATCCTACACAAACATTTGGGTGTGAGAAAGCTGTGCTCGCGGTGGATCCCACACAACTTGACCGAGGCTCAAAAAACGGACCGCGTCACTTGGTGCAGTGCCATGCTTACCAGATTCAACGAAGGTGCGTCAAATTTGGTGTGGGACATAGTAACAGGTGACGAAACATGGATTTATTGCTACGATCCCAAAACAAAGCAGCAATCGAGCGTATGGGTCTTTCAAGATGAGCCGAAACCAACCAAAGTGGCGCGCGTGAAAAGTGCATCTAAGTGGATGATTGCTTCTTTTTTTAATAAAACTGGACACGTGGCTACTGTTGCTTTAGAGAATCGTCGTACAGTGAATAGTGACTGGTACACGACCATTTGTTTGCCGGAAGTTATTGACGAACTCCGTAAAAATAACCGTAAACGCCGTATCATCCTGCACCACGACAATGCTAGTTCTCACACGGCCAGACAGACAAACGACTTTTTGAAGGCGAAAAATGTAGAACTCATGAGTCATCCTGCATACAGTCCCGACCTGGCACCTTGTGACTTTTTTCTGTTCCCAAAAATTAAGAACCAATTACGCGGTCAACGATTTTCTTCACCAGAAGAGGCTGTCGAGGAGTATGAAAAACACGTTTCAGAGGTCACCACAGAGGAGTGGCACAAAAGTTTTCAAAACTGGTTTTATCGAATGAAAAAGTGCATAGACGCCAAGGGAGATTATTTTGAAAAACAATAAATTAATTTTGTACCTTTAATAGTATTTTTTCATATTCATTCCGGAAACTTATAGTGCGCCCCACTTAGTACATTGTTGACCGAGGCAAGAAAGTGAGAGCACCGAGTGCTTACTACACATGCGAAGAAAATAAGACATGTTTATGTGGAATCCATATTTGAAAATGTTTGTTAGTGGAATTGGTCACTAGTATTAACGTTCATTTATCAAATCAGAAACACGTGGAAGTCAGTAGGTAGGTACTTAATAATATTATGTACTATAATTTATCATAAAAATAGAGGTAAAGAAAATCAACAATTAATAAGTAAATTTAAACTTGGAGGAAAGACTAAAGTAAAAATGCGAAGGCCTAATCGAGCATTGAGTATCATTTTGTTTGAAATTTGATAACATATTTTTTTTTATAATTCTGCCATTCATTCTGAGATTTTAATCTGTCAATGTCAAAAGTCAAAAGAGTCGTATCACAGAATTATTAATAGTACTAACGTACAGGACGGACACTCACGCCCTCCTACCCGAAACAGATACCGCATCTCACCGCGCAGATTTAGGGTAAAAATCGAGAGCAAAATAATGCAAGGATGTCGCTTCAGCCGCCCGGCCGCTGCGATGACTATGATGCAGATACGCATGCCCGTACGCGGCCGAACCGTAGTAGTCGTAATAGATATCGCGCTCACCGCTGTTGTATGGAGTTTCCGGGGTTTGCCCGTATATAACTGGTTCTTGCCCTATATAATAAATAACCCTTTGCTAAATTATTGTTTTATAATTTCAATGAAAAGACAAAACATAGCTTAAGGCTGAGTTTTCACCAGAGATGTGCGACGATGCGTAACGAGGGATGTGTTTTTGAAGAACCAATAAAATCGCTTCATTTACCTAGCCTCGCTTAGCACAGCTCTGGTGGAAACGACGACTTAGCGAAGCAAGGTTTTTGTACGTACAAAACAAGCGAGAGAGTGTGCGAGAAATGTGTTGCGAGGTTTGAGTCATACTGTATCAGCTAGTCCATAGACGGTGTTTGTTGGACATAACACAGTTTCCCAACACATCCTCGCATTTACACAGCTCCGCTACACATCCTCGTACGACACATTTTCCTCGCACATCTCTGGTGGAAACGCAGCCTAAGTGAAGGTTTAAAAGGTATTAATTGCTTTTTATTAATAAGTGAGATGTACATACACGTTGAAACATTTTAACCCTGACCTAAGAGAATAGTACCAAATAGATATATGATTTAATTCATACCTTCAACAGTCATAGGATCTCCTAACGTAGGATTTGTTTCATATACGCCTTTCATTTTCATCAAACCTTCCATAGCGGCTTGTTCTTGTGCAACCTGCAAAAGAGTTTTTTTGGTTAATCATTTTCTCAAGCATTTATTGCAGTAAATTAGTTAACTATTATGTTTTCTCCTTAACTGCTTTGATGGTATTGAGGTTTGCACTGACACACAAGTTCAATAACCTTATCAAAATTGTTAGGAATATTAAGGAAAAACACTATTTGTTTTTCTACAAAACTTTTATTTCTCAAGATCAAATTAATTCAGCCGCCATTACAAGTGAGAGAGGGAGAGAGAGAATCACTTTCTATTGTCTTGCAGGAAGTGCTGACACAATTATAAAAACAAACGAAGCACAGACTAAAAATATTATTTTTGCATTGCCAACATTAACACCCTCCCTCAATGCAAAAACACCCAAAAAAAACTATAAGAGTACAAAATAAAAATTAACTTCTCGTCACCTAACACAACCTTCCTAAACTAAACCACATCTTAGAGAAAACTTAGAAAGTAAATTATTATTCAACGCTTTTGTTAACATGTCAGCAACCTGATCCTCAGTTTTAACATATTCGACAGAAATTTTCTTATTAGTAATCAAATCTTTCACAAAATGAAATCTTATTTCAACATGTTTTAAACCTTTTATACAATTAGTACTTGCTATTTTAATAGCTGACTGGTTGTCACACAATATCTTTGCAGGGCTAGTACAACAAACATTGAAATCTCTGAGTAAATTAACTAACCAACATGCCTCACTGGCTGCCATACTAAGTGCTATATACTCTGACTCAGCCGATGACAAACTTACTGAATTTTGTTTCCTAGAACACCAAGTGATTAAACAATTTGAATACATAAAGCAATACCCTGTTGTAGACCTTCTATCTTTCTGATCCCCTGCCCAATCTGCATCACAATAACCAGTCAAACTATCATTGTTACATTTATATGCTAACTTATAATTAATACTATATTTCACAAATCTTAACACTCTCTTTAAACATGACAACAATACATCACTTGCCTTATTCTGATACCTACTGAGTATCGATACAGCCACACACAAGTCTGGTCTCGTCCCTGAGACTGCATACATTAAAGAGCCTATTATTTGTCGACACAAATTTTCTGTTTCTTTATCCTTACTTTCATTATTATTTTCTAACAACTTAACATTAAAATTAATATCCATTGGGGTTGACATAGGCTTACAATTTTCCATTTTGAATCTTTTCAGTACACTTTCTAAAAAACTTTTCTGACTCAATTCTGTTACATCTGTCTCTAAATTCTGTTTTATATTTATACCTAAAAATTCTGACACTAATCCTAAATCCTTCATTTTGAATTCCTGATTCAATTTTGACTTTACATATAATATTTCGGTTTCATTAGTACCAAACAAGACTAAATCATCGACATACAGTAATAAATATGTACTGTCCTCTTTGTTACATTTAGAATATAAACATGGATCACTTTGTGATCTTACAAACCCAACACTGGTAATTGCAGAATGAAACTTATTATTCCAATACTTAGGAGACTTTTTGAGTCCATAAAGACTTTTATTTAATTTAACAATATTTTTACCATCTGGTAAGCAAAGATAAACCTCTTCTTCTAAGTCTCCATACAGAAAAGCCCCTGTAACATCTAATTGGTGGATAGGTAATTTTAATTTTGTTGCTACAGCTACAAACAACCTCAATGTAGACAACTTTGCCACTGGGGCATAGAACTCATTTAAATTAAACTGATCATTTTGTTCAAAACCCACGAGCTACTAACCTAGCTTTGTACTGCATATTATTATTACAATGTTTTATTTTAAAAACCCATTTACTACTAATTACCTTCCTTTTTTCTGGCTGTCCAGTGCACGGGGTCCAAGTGTTGTTTTCCTTCAAAGTCTTAAACTCTTTATCAATTGCCTCCTGCCATTTATTTGCATCGTCCCGCTGCATTGCCTCTTCATAAGTTGTAGGGTCGTCATCCGCAGTATACACATTATTACACTGGTAAAATGATGTCTGTTTTCTAATACGCTTCCCGACTATGTACTTTTCTTGTTGTATTTCAGACTGTGTACTTTCCTTATCTGTACCATTGTGGTCCTCATCTTCTTCTAATAATTCTTCTTCCCCACATGACTGATACTCCAAGTTCTGCTCTATTTCCTTTCCGCCATCATAATTTCCTTCATTTTCCGTCACATTTGTTTCTGCTGTGTGTTTATCTTCTTCACCAGCATGAGTACTTGTCTCAGACATGACTAAGGGGGCCTCTACTACATCTGAACTGTTTTGATTGCCTTTCTGTATAAACACCACGTCTCTTCTTACGTCAACAACATTCTTATGAGGAAAGTATATCCTAAATCCCTTGACATTTTCTCCATATCCAATCATAATTCCCTTTTCTCCTTTTGAATCAAATTTTCTTCTTTTTTCCTTGGGAATATGTGAGTAAACAGGAGAGCCAAAAATCCTCAAAGTATGTATGTCAAATTCTTTGTTTGTCCACAATTCATATGGTGTTTTGTCTGGCACAGAGCTCTTAGCTGTCCTGTTCAAAATGTAAGCTGCGGTGTTAACCGCTTCTGCCCACAGCTTTTTAGGTAGTTTCTTTGAACACAACATAGTTCTAGCAGCTTCAATCAATGTGCGATTTTCCCTTTCTGCTTTTCCATTCTGTTCTGATGTGTAAATTACTGACTTTTGATGTGTAATACCTCTTTTTTTAAATATATCTTCAACTTCCTTATTTACATATTCTAGGCCATTATCGCTTCTAAATATTTTAATCTTATTTCCTGTCTCATTCTCCGACTTAGCTATGTAATCTTCTATACACTTCTTAACTTCATGCTTTCCTTTCACAAAATACACCGTTCGGTAGTTTGAGTAATCATCCTTAAACAATACAATGTATCTGGCACCTCCAACAGATTGAACTTCCATTGGTCCACATACATCCGAGTGGATCAGCTGGCATGTCTGGGTAGTTTTACTGTCGCTGCTGCCAAACGGTAGGCGATGTATTTTTCCCTCCAGGCATCCTTCGCAGCTACCAACAACACTGTTATCCTGCACCTTGATGTTATTGTTCTTCAGTATATTTCTCACATAATCCATATTCTGATGTGCAAGCTTTTCATGCCATTCTATTAAATTCGCAGCACTGCAAGCTACTGGTGCGTCTTTGTAACGAAAATCCATGTAATACAGCTTTCCAACCCGTTTTCCTATTGCCGCGACTTTGTTTTGTTTGGTAAACACGCACGAAGTGACATTGACAGACATGACATAACCTCTCGCGGTAGCACTTGTCACAGAGAATAAGTTTATTTTTAAATCTGGCACATAGAGTACATTGTCTATGGTCGAGTTCACCCACAAGTCACCATTGAAAACTTGTGCCGCCATCTGTCCGTGGCCTAACACACTGAGTTCTGTCCCATCGCCGATAACAACAGATTTACACGACTCACTTGTAAATGTTGTAAACATCGACCGATCACAGCACATATGTTCGCTCGCTCCGGAATCAATTAGCCATCTACATTGTTTATAGTGTTCATATTGTCCACCAGAACCACTGAAACTTTGACTGAAACAGTTTAACGCCATAAACGCATTACTGCCACTGTTATTTTCTTTTTGCTTTTTGAAACGACACTGATTCTTGAAGTGTCCAGGCTTTTTACAGTAATAACACAGTTTATTGTCCGACCGAGCACTTACACCACCATTGTTTCTACAGTCACTCGCATAATGTCCCATCTTGTTACACTTAAAACACTTTATGTTCTTTTGGTTTTTAGCAGCAAACGCCGACGACGTAGACTGGGATTTAGACGTTCCCTCTCGTTCCCGGATCCTCTCCTCTTCCACCAATAATCTTGCCACAAGATTATCGTAATTTTGTTTCTCATCGGGCGCTGACTCCCACGCAGACACGAAGTGACTGTATTCCTCAGGAAGGGACATGAGCACCTTAGTAATTACAAACTTGTCTGATATCTCTTCACCCAACTGTTTAAGCTGGTTTTGCATCTCCTGTATTTTTGACAAAAATACAGCCATAGAAGTCCCGTCTTCGTACTTGTATTGAAAAAATCTCTGCTGCACGATGTGAATGCTCGTCTCACTCTTCTGTTCAAAAACACTATGAAGCTTCTGCCACATCTGCGCTGAAGTGGTACAGGTGATGATGTGCAGCATCACATCCTCGGCCATCCGTGTGACTAATATGGTTTGGGCTTTTGAATCCTTTGTGTCCCATGCTTTACTATCAGCAGCACCTTCAGCCTTCACGCATCGTCCTTCCACAATGTCAAAAAGCCCTTGCCCTCGCAGTAAAACCGAAGTCTGGAATTTCCAAATGTTCCAATTGGCGGCTCCCACCAACTTGATGGTATTGTGCAATTCCTTAATTGTCTCCATCTTGCTTTTCTTCCTGCAAACCTTCCCTGCTCGGTCCTTTGAGCAAGTTTTCCTTTTTTTGTCTCGGCCGACCGGCGTGCACGCGGCGTCTTAACCTCCAAACGTAGCGGGCGACGAAACTAAGTTGCGGCCGATGTAGTTCGCAGTGAAAATAGTGTTCTCCAATCCCCGACTGATTATGTGCCTGCTGGGCCCATAACCTGTTAGGAATATTAAGGAAAAACACTATTTGTTTTTCTACAAAACTTTTATTTCTCAAGATCAAATTAATTCAGCCGCCATTACAAGTGAGAGAGGGAGAGAGAGAATCACTTTCTATTGTCTTGCAGGAAGTGCTGACACAATTATAAAAACAAACGAAGCACAGACTAAAAATATTATTTTTGCATTGCCAACATAGTAACACAGACTCATGGAAGACTCCTAATAATTCACACTTTGCCACCGGTTTCCGTGTTCACGGTTTCCGTGTCCAATCCCACACCTCCCGCTGCAGGTTGGAGAAACCTGGATGTAGAATCCTGGATATTTGATACACGCACTGTGTTCATTCAATATGATACCATGTTTAAACAAATACAATAGTCTTACAAAACATAAATAAAAAAAATAACTGTGTTCTCATCTTACCTGTTTTGACAACTCGTGAACTTTAGCTTGTAGTTTCTTTTTCTTTTGGTTCGGTGGCAAATCTGAATAATCCTCCTTTCCATCGGTAGACATATTGTTCTGAAAATATAACAGTGTTTATAAGCTAACTGTTAAAACAATGATGTCTAGAACACATACTCTCAAACCTCAACCAAATTATCTACAAAGTTTATTATCGATACAACTCAACAACAAAACACTAACTTTAAAGCTAGGAGCCTGGAAGACTGTATAGTCAAAATAAGTTTTTAAAAATTTCCACAATATCGAAAAACAATTGTTCTTGCATTATTCACCATGTTAACCTTATAATCCGATCCTCACTTTTTCATATCTAAATTTAAAAATTCCTGTTACTTACTTGTGTTTAATTGCGTTTATTTACATGAGTTGGTTATTCACAGTCAATACATACATAGTTATATAGTGAAACAGTATCAAGTATAAAACCAATAAGTGTGCTTAAAACAATGAAAGCTGTGATAGTTAAACCCAAGCAAAAGCAACACACGCATTATATTTGATAACTTTTAGTGGTCAGTTTTGTTAAGTAGGTAATATTTTATTCACACAGTGACGTAAACGCAAGTCCAATGTATTATTACAAACAGAGTACTATTGCATAGTATATTTACATACATGTTTGTATGACAAACTGAATGTTTACCGAATTCAGCACCTGGCTATACGCATGTATATTCGGAACTTAAAATCATCAATCAACTGCATTATAAAATACAGCTTCTCGCTAATAACGTTTTACAAATTAGCAAACTTTTTGTTATGATATTCCAAGTCCAGATAAAAACAAAGAAACACCATTTTCCTTGAACCGGTTTGAGACAAAGAGGTTTACGTTTACAAGTTTGTGAACACACGGTGCCATTTGCGGGTCAAACACCGATTACAAGTGACATACCAATCGTGACGACCAATAAATGTTACCACAAATGAACAAACCATCGACACTGGAGTCTCGGGACTGACCTTGATCGAGTTGCAGGCCTCGACAATCTTCTGTGGGGAAGCGTTAGCGGCGGGCGGGGCGGAAGGGCAAACAAACAACATTAAACAGGGTCACTAACATTATATATTCGCTGGACTCTCTGTGTTACACCATGTAATTGCAGCCTCGCTGGCAGTGTGAACAGTTTTCTATTTCGGTATAACATAATTCGTCTTTCGTCGAGAACAATAATCTCATGTAAATCTCTAAATTCAGCAAAACCAGCTAATTTTGTCCAACGAATATATATAAATGTATCGGAGAAGAGTAAAGAGAGGACTGGCGCCGCTCGCAAGGCGCGCTGTAGCCCTAAAGCAATAGACTCAACAAAACAAAATCGGCAATGTGAATGAAAGCTGAATTGCAAATGTGACATAAATATTTATATCAATAATAATTTGCTTTTACATTACACAGTTAATAAATAAAATAAAAACTATACATAATCTAATGGGATATTCACAAAAAGATTGGTGCAAACAGGAGTGATAAATTGTCGAATTTTCAAGTGAAAATTTGGGAGTTGGAAAATCTACGAGGAATTTGCTACACGCCGAAGAAGTCGATAAATTATGTCAGTCGTAATCATAACTAGACATTTGTTCTTGGCACTGTATGTACACTATTTAGTGAACAATTGGTTTGATGTAATGATTTGCTACGCCAGTTGTACACTTAAGAGTAATCGCACGAAAGAAAAGTAAACCAAGTATTGTGTTACATTAAAACAGATGTGTGATGTAATTATGTATATATGAAAGAACAAAAGCCGAATGAGTCATGCTATGACTTGCTCCCCAATAACTTACTTTTCATGTGATAATGCACCGGCGGCCGCCAATGATAACAATATCGGTCGTTATGTGAACCGTGTTAGGTGGGGATCGAACGGGATAAAAGATAAAAACAAATTAGTACCTTCAACTTATAACAAAATAAATAAATATTGATATTAACCGGCGTTTAGTCATCAGCCGTGAAAGAGAGTGACTCACTGGCAAATTATAGGCCATGATTAAACGCCAGCTAAGTAAACATGTAATAATGTAAATCGAATCAAAAATATTTAAAAGTGTAGTAAAAAAATATCTCTGCATGCACAACATTTCTCATTGTAATCGATTAAAATAGAAATAATAAAAAATATTAAGCGCTTTGCCCAACTGTCAATTACTTCAAGCATACACAGCCCCATAAGATTATCCAATAGTAAAAAACATACGACATAATACTTGTCCGAAAATATAAGAACTAATAATAATATTTAAATACCAAAACAATAAAACATGTAATCCGATTTACCCATAGTCATACCAAATTAAGCTCCATACAAACTGACGCGGGACGCCCACAGAAATAAGATTAGGTAGAAGTGTCATAGCGTGTGCCAAAGTTATAACTGGTCTACTTAGGGCACTTATACGGATTCTTATTCTGTGGGCGTCCCGCGTCCCGCGCGGGATTCGCGTCAGTGTGTAACTACAAGACCTGTAATACACACACACACATATAAACTGAATGATTCTCAATTTGTCACCTTATTCGAGCTGAATATGGACAGCAGGCCGCCCCGTTTCTTGATCCGGTTGCCGGAGACGGTGCCGCGGGCGGCGGTGAGATGGTTGTGCGGGTGATGCGTCGTCGCAGCGTCGGTGGTGTCAGCGCCGGACGCCGCCTCGAATTGGAAGTCTTCTGGCGGCACGAAGCCGGATTTGTACCTTTCTATTACTAATTGTGTGTCCTGAAAAATATCAATTAACTCTTTATTGCACCACTAGCTGTTTCCTGCAGCCTGTTTAACCCCGGCTCTCCAACTATATTCATACCAAATTTCTAGACAGACAGATAGACAGACTTTCGCACTTATTAAATATCGAAGTATGAATTAACAAACAAGATAAATACATAAACGACTCCAATAAAACAAAACAAAATGCGTGCAAAAGCGGACTTATCGCTAAAGATTGTTTTGGTGATTTATCGGGCTCGATAAAAAAAGACGTCGTGGTGAGTTCGAAGTGAACAACTGATTTTCACAATAATTTTAAATTTCATTGCAGAGATGTTTGACCTTTTTTATACTAGCTTTTTCCCGTGTTATGTCACGCCTTAGCATATTATGTTATAACTCTCCGTTTTACAAGCCATTATACATATCAGTCACCACCACAAGTCCATCTGCCCCTCGCCTCACAGATTTCCAGTCTCAGTGAGTCCACCCCGATTCAAATTGTATTGTAAAATTTCAGGTAATTTCAAGCAAAAAAGCATAACACATATTATTGTGTTTGTGTGTGTTTTTTTAGTTTTAATGCTTCATTTTAATTTATTCTCTTAAAGGTGTGAAACTTTAAAATAAATCTGTGTTTAAAAAAAATCTATTTAATTTTTATAGAAAAAAATTATTAGTTACCTCTTTTTCGTTTATACTATTAGCTGCTTGCTCCATTCCGTCTAGGCACTGCATTATAATCGGGAAAACTTTTCTTTCGACGTCCACTGAACTCAACATAAAATTTTTGATATTTTTTATTCTTTTCTCATCTAAGTCCTGTAATAAAGAATAAAAACAAATGTGAACATCTTAAAATATTAACAACACATTATTTTACTAAAATAGATGAGATTTTACAAATTTTTCTGGCTTTCGATTCGACCTAGTTGGCAGCGCGCCAATGCCCCTGCATACGCGGCTGCACTTCGTACCAGCTACATTTCACCAAATTGTTTAAAGTTAACGTGACTCACATCCTTTAGAGTCATCTTCTAAACATACTTTACTAATCTACTGGGAAATTTAAATACACAATTTATAACCGCAATGAAAAAAGAGGCCTGTTTTACCACTCGCGTTCATTTGACCGCAACGAAATTATCAGAGACAACACGCTTATTAAATTCCACTGACAAAAGAATCATTTGAGCGAAAAGACAAATCGTTTTTGAATTTCCCTCGCCATTTGAGTATTAAATAGCGTGACAACGTCAAAATCTTTTCAAACAAATTATCTGATTAGTCATTGTGATATTACAATGACTATATTCGTATTTCTCGTGTACATCTTCACCTGTAGACATTTTGTCATTAATGGATGTTACTTTCTATGACTAATGATTCTATAATGACAAGATTATAAAACAGTAGGCATGTTTAAGATGTGTATCTGAAAAATTTATATCATGTTTGTTTTACAGCCTTAAATAGTTACTGAAAATTATATAAAACCCTATTTGCCCCACAGCAGGGAAAATAACGCCACTTTCCGTCTTCCAAACATCCCTGTTTTGTGCCGTTTGTTGCCATTCACTTTGAACAAATAATTATTTTTTTATAGTTATTAGTTCCTGACCTGTAACTGTTTGAAAACGTGGGGCAGCCTCTGCTCGTAGTGCTGCCGCTGCGCCTCGTTGGTCTTCCTCAGCTGATCCGTATACTCGTGTTTCGCGTCTTCGCACGCTTGACTCCGGAGTTTCATGTTCGCCTTCTGTTTCTCCACCTCCGCTCGACTGAAAATTAATACAATGTTTTTAGTCACTTCAGAGGAATATACCCGTGACTTTAGAATAAACGAATTTTAAACAGAAAAGCGCCTTCTTCTTAGCGAGTCGACTCTGACTAAATTATATTGGTCATATTTCGCCACTGACATGCATTGTCAGTGGATTCATAAAGGTCTTTGAGAGTGCAGGTAGCTGGGCACTCGGGGTAGGATAAAAGATTGGCTGGAATCCTCCGAACTGTAGCCCCACCTAAATATGCTTTCCCTGCATCGGCCGACCTGGGTACGGAGTCTGTCCAGAGACTTCCATGTCAACCAGAGTAAATAGAAAAGCCCTAATCTTCATGTTTATAGTGCCGAACTGCTCAGCATATTTTTTATTATTAATGCGCAAACGTTCTACGAACGCGTAGGACTATGTAAAAGGACCCTAATATACATACTTGTTCGGCGAAACAGGAATACAATAACAGCATAATTCTCAATTAAACAATAGCTGTTCCCAATCCAAAAGGAATACGTGCAGTTTATTATGGTGCCGATTTGGTGCCAGTGTTGTTAAAATTATTTGAGTGCAAAATACTCGTACTGTATGAGGCATTGTGAGGAGCACGTACTTACTCTTAAAGCACAGTTCTATTTCGTTGCCGCGCAAAATTGTTCTTAGACACATTTTATTTATTGCGACTAGATAGCATATCTACAACTCATTTATTCGCAGCACATTTTGGAAGTAAAATCTTAATCAAAGAAAGTCGGAGTAACAAGATACAAATATAGTTCTTGTCTTCGGTAATTATTAAAGCGTAATTCAGTGTAGCACTTTCGTGATCATCCCAATATTTGAATGGTAGAGACAAGGGGTAAAGAATGGACGGCATTATATCCACCTGTTTTAGTGCAATAATTTAAATTCATATGCAGAGTTCTTGCTTACCTTAAATTAAAATCCGCGTCGGCCTTTTGAAATGCTTCAAGAGCTCTTTCCGATTCCCTGGCCGCCCTCTCGTACGTTCTTCTCGCACGGTCTAAGGCTGCAATGGCCGCGTTTAATACTGCAGTCTGTTTAGCACCCTCGTTTAAGTGTTGCTGCCAATAAATATATATTCATAAGTACATCGTTAACCAGCTTTCGTGCGACATTTGGGGAAATTAAATAAAAAAATATTAAGTATCTATAAACGCAAACAAAAAAGTTAAAAATAAATAAATATATATATCCAATCCAATAATCCATTCTACTATACTTTTAATTTAATACAACATATGCCAATTTTATTTTTTTAAATCAACAAGCATTTCCGTTCAAATTCACTTTGAATTTCAGTTTTATTTTTTATCTATTACATGCACATCCCCTCTCTATTTATACCAGAGTTATCAGAGCAGTCAACGGAAAAAGTTACTGTAATCGCTTTGTTCTAGTTTCAAGAAATATTTAACTCTACATTAGTTAATACGTATTAAATGAATTGTGAAATTAAGATAAGTAGGTATTTTAGGTAACCGAAATGGAAAATGAGTTTAGACAATGTAATGGTAGGAATATCATACTAGCAAAGCTTTTATTCTGTTAATTTTATATAACAGGATTTTTACAAAGACTACATAATACACATGACAGGCGTGGGAAACCGCAAATCACATCAAGTTTTATCGTTTTAATGCTGTTTCAATTTCAACTATGGAAAATATTTAACCCGTATCTCCAAGTGATTTTGCATATAAAAACAAGACCCGACGTCGACCTTACCTAATAACTTATCGTTCAAGTTAACGATGACATTGATCTTAACGACTCAAGAATGATAAAAAATAGGAGACATCATTTATCTTTAAATGAATACATAAATAGTATTACAGATTGACTTTTTAAATCCCAGACATATTTTAATACTTTCAATAAAAAAATATGAAAACCGAGATAAATTTTCGATTGTTTTTTTTGTTTTGGCTGGTGTTTAACAAATAATTTTATATGGGGCCTGTATACCCGAACAAACACAACACCGAACTACTTATATCGTAAGTCCTACAATCTTGCAATTTTATTTCCAAGGGAACTAACTGGAAAAATCTACCTGCAAGGTAATTTAATATATCGTCTATTATTTTCTAGATACATTTTTCAGATAATTTATATCGTCTTTAAAATAAATAAAATAAAAGTCTTCCAGACAAACGGGGAGCGCTAGCGTGAAATTACCGAGAACGAACTCTGTGCTACAGTGGCATTCCGACCATAGGTTTCAAATTGAACTTACTGCGATTTGACCGTTACGGTTTCATAGAAATATACATGTATGCAAGTAGCTCGTGTGGAAAATGAAAATAGACCCATTTTAATAACTATACTATACCCGATGCAAGCTATGATGTCCATTTTGACGTTTGTCTACTAACTAGTAAAGTTTCGTATAAATTGATAACTACGTTTGAGGGAGCAAATTAACGCGGGTTTATTGTCAAAACATTTATATTTATAGAATAGAATACTTATAGCAGTTAGCTATAAGTAGCGATGTATAATTTTATAACACAGTTACATGCTGTTGTATGTTACCTAATTCTGTTTTGTACAATAAAGATATAACAAACAAGCAATATATCGTTCTGCTCTGATCTGCAACAGAATAGATAATAGTAAGAGGTCCTGCTTGTTTGCAGGACTTACATTTGTATTAACGAAAAATCTGTGCCAATTTTTTAACACAGACTATTTCATTTTAATTACATTAATTTCATAGCTACTAGTATAATAAATCGATTATATTATCAATTAATATCTAAAAAAAATTAGTTGTGCCATAGACGAGTGATTTTTTTCCACTGTGTATTTGAGTGGAAGCTATCAAAGATTCCGACAAGGCAGATCATCACAGAAATTACCTTTCTCTCTTCTCGCAGCTCCTTGGCAAGTAGATGTAACTCTCTTACAACATTTGACTGTAAATTTTCTGCTACCACCTCCCGCTGACCTGCGAAGTCACCCAGCTCTTGAAGTAACTGTCTAAACGCTTTGCAAGGTGTGTATCTAGAATAAAAAATTAGGTTTTTAAATCCATTCATAGCTAAGATTTTAGGCATTTTAAATACTTAATTATAGTATTCTCTATATACAGTACTAGCTGTTTCCCGCAGCTCCGCCTGCGTCAAAAAGTAGCCTATGTTTGACCCCGGGTCTTCAACTATATTCATACCAAATTTCATCAAAATCAGTTCAGCGGTTTGGCCGTCAAAGCGTAACAGACAGACAGAAAGACAGACAGACTTTCGCATTTATAATATTAGTATGGAAATATGGATTTTATGTATTTAAACGGAAACAGCAAGCATAGCTATTATTTTCATAACCTGAGACAATCAGGATATGAAACGAAAATTGAAGACTTATATATTCGATTAATTTCAGTTATTCATGATTTCATTCAGTCTAGTGTAGACCGATTACACTTTCAATTCACTTCCAATGTCACTTATAGGAATAAATAAAATAGTTACTGAAAACAATGACATTTTAAAAATTCTATTTAGTTTCATGAAAACTTAGTAAAAATTACTTACTGATACTCGTCCTCTTCTTTTCTTTTTGGTTGGTAGTTTTTGACGAGCCTCCTGTAATAAAATAAAACATTTGATTTCATGTTGATAATATAATTACTAGCATTCGTACCACATGCAGAAGTTATTGACCACTGTTAAGGAAACATATGGAGGTGCCTGAACAGGCTGAGAACCCAAATGGCCGTAGTAATAATAACCGGGACAAATGATATTGCTAGTTATTATTGCTTGAGAGCTTGTGGCACTGGTGTGTCTTCTTAGACAACGGCACAGCTGATGACATGCCCAGCGAGCCCCAAGATCTGGGGGCTGATCGTATTTCATTCGAGATTATATGTGAGTCGATTAAATTGATTGATTTAAGGGATTTTTAATCGACACACCTATTTTCCTCGCGGTCGTCGTTTGGTTTTGGTAAATTGAATTTAACACGATAAGACTCCTGCACGATCTAGATGATTTGTATAAACTCTTGACGAACTTAAGAATAGACCATCGCGCATCATTTCGCTAAGAAGACAGAGTGAGTTTTCATTTACAAAATATTAAAAATCCAAATTCATTGCGCCGTACATTCACTGCATGTAAGGGTGTAATTTGTTTTAATTAAAACAAAACTTCCTAATATAAATATCTAGCAATGAACATCATATTTACGCCACGTCTAAAATGAGCGCAAACTATTTAGGTTAATCCACTTACAAAATACTTGAAATTTAGTTTGAGATATTAGGAACACGCTAAACTACTGCGACATTGTATATTGTATCTTCTAAAAATACACATTGAAAGCACACTACTTTTCTGTTTTCGGAATTTTAATCATTATATGTATTATGAATGTTTGATGAATATTAAATGACGATTGCTATTAATAAATCTCATCAAATATTCAATTGCGACCGGAATGAAGTAAAAGTGATACAATCCACAAACCAGTAACACCAGTTTCAAAAAACATCAATGGCTAAATTTCTTGAACGAAAATTTGTATACTTTAACAAATAAAATGTTAACTAATACCGAAACAGGTTTTTTTAAAGCTACTCCTCTCTCACTCTTCCTGTGGACGTTGTTTAAGACGACAAGGATCTAAGTGATAAGTCTTTTGATTTTACCTCTTTCTGTCAGCGGATCCCATAACACCAATCATAACAAGGTCATTCGGTAGATTGGACACCGGGAACAGGTATTCCGTAGTATAAAAATGCAGTTTTGGATGCCACGGGGTACGATTGTTGCATAATATGATAATTACAATGCAATACAATACAAAGCTCTTTATTGTATATCGAGAATAATTACGTCACCGTTTCTTTAAAATATTGCAAGAAATTCAATCAATAGTCAAGTCTAGTCTGTGTTACGTTAGTAAAGACATTCATATTGATGACTTACCTGAGCTTTCCTGCATATTCTAATTCTATTGCGCACCTTTCCTTTACAAAATTTCCATATTTATCTAGAAAATCAATTCCTTTGTGTGTGTGGGCGGCTAAGTTCTCATATTGATCCTGTGGACAAAGAAAATATATATTAAGTATATGTAGTAATTAAAAGAAAAGACGGAGAATTTTTAAATTTGTACTCATTTGTATATATATTTACAATGGTCACTTTTCATAAAATATCGACCACATCATGAAATGATACATTCAACGACCTGGCCACGACATATACATAGATTTAAAAATCACTATGGGATTATTCTTTTATTTGAATTTGAAGGCTTTGCATTAGTAGCTAGTCATTTGACTCTAAGTGCTGCAGGAAAACTTCAAACATGTAAAATACCGCCAAAAATAATATGTATTCCAAAGCCGAGCCTTGTGGAGAGTAATAGTACAGATACAGAAAGAAGAGTAAGAAAAGATACGTTTGCAAGAATAAATAAAACGTTTTTCTCATATTGAGAGAGAGGCTCTAGTCTAGTGATAGGACTGATTTTGATACAAATATTGAATTGTTGATATCCATTACCAGTAGCTGCACTGGCGTCGTGTGTCATATTACTCATATTCATATCCCGTGCATTGATAAGGGACGAATAATAAAATAGAACAACAATACAAGTTTTAGAGTGGCATTGTTGTGGTGATCGCGAAGCCAGAGGAAGCCCGATACGAGGCCATCTCGGCAACGCGTCACGCCCGATAACTCGAACTAATGAGCACACAATTAGCTGTTTTAATGTTGATAGTCAATAATTGTACGTGTTATCACTGTTAATACTCTTTTTTATATTTAAAATAAAATAAAAATATTAAATTCCTTTTTTTTTTATATACTAACTATTCTTAACTAATTACCTAAATTAATACCTAGAACCCTTTTCAAATTGAATAATACATTAGTTGAACAGGACAATGACGCTCGAAAGTTGTAAAAATTGTTATTATCGACTAAAAGTGTTATATCAAATAAGGGAATATATGAATGAAGACACGTGAGTCTTATCTTTGTGAATCTCTGATTTTGTCAAAATTTAATTATGGTGACGTTGTTATAGGAAACTGTTTGCTTGCTCGTGCAAAAAGATTAATAGAACACGTTCAAAACTATTGTGCTGGATATTGCTTTCCTATCCCCCGTAGAACTCACATATCTCCTTATTTAAACAAAAATAATCTACTGAATATGGAATCCCGGCGTTCCCTACCTCTTGCAGTGTAACGTACTACGGTATCATTAAAAACAGAAGTCCTTCATATTTATCACACAAATTAATATTCACCCAGCGTGCAAGAGTGCCAGCTTGCTTTATGTGTCCTCGACATAAATCTGCTGCCTTCCGCGGTAGTTTCCGATATTCTGGACAAGATGTTAAAATAATATTCCACCACCCATTAGAAACGTAAGCAGTTTAAAAACTTTTGAGAATCCAACAATATTCAATCAATATTTTTGTTGTATTCTCAAAAGTCTTAAACGCAGAGATCCATGTAAACTATGCAAATGTTATAAATTTTTATATAAACTTGTATTTTCTTTCGACCATTCTATTATTTTTCATATTTTTATGCATTTTTTTTTTTTTGTTTTTTGCAGAATAATTTTATTATTTTACTTTTAAGGAAACAATAGTTATTATAGTAAATAATGTTATCCTTGTTGTATAGCTAGTTCATACGGTCTCCGCGGAATACCAGCGTCGTAGTTACTGATACTGAGCGGAGACCATTTTGGTAGTTACTCTTTTGTATTGTTATAATTATGTTAATAGGTATTGTAAATTTATACCAAATAAACGCCTTTTCTTTCTTTCTTTCTAAATATTAGGTTGGGGAAAAAGTCTTCGCATATAGTATGTATGAACTTGTAATAAAATCTCTTTGTCTATACTATTTGTATCTAGCTGGTTTTGGTATCATTAAAAGTTTCAATTTTAAAGAAGATAATTTCAAATTTAAATTAGGAAAATGTGTAATTTTCATTTGTTTTTCTTACTGTCAATATAAGTGAATCTAATGAAGAAATTCGATACATTTTAAAATTTTACTACAAAAAAGGTAAAAACGCAACGCAAGCCGCGAAAAAAATTTGCGATGTTTATGGACCTAGTGCAGTGTCTGTAAGAGTAGCACAAATTTAGTTTAAGCGTTTTCAATTCGGATATTATGATGTCAAAGATGCACGTCGCTTTGGTCGCCCTATTACGGATAAAATGGATGCCATTTAAAAATAAAAGTGTAACAAGATCGGCATATCAGTAGTTACGACTTAGCTGAAGAACTGGGAATTGACCACAAAACAGTGTTGGCGCATTTGAAAAAAACTGGGTACACAAAAAAGCTCGATATTTGGGTACCTACCTCACGAACTCACTGAAAGAAACCTAATGAACCGTGTACTCATTTGTGATTCTTTATTACGACGTAATGAAACCGAATAATTTTTTAAGAAGTTGATAACTGGTGATGACAAGTGGATCACGTACGACAAGTTCTTTAGGCAGTGTCAGGTTAACATCACGATAGGACTGCCAAACCCACTGGTATTTTGATCAGAAGCCTCAAAATTTCTATAGCAATGGGATCATGTCCCTACCTACAAGAAAAGTAATCGAACAAAATGACACCTACATACTTTAGTCAAATGTAAATAAACTATATTAAAAAATGTTTTGAATTTTCTTTAAAAATGCGTAGAAACTTTTTTCCCAACCTACTTATTACTTTAGTCAACTTAGAATTAGGCATAAAATATTATATTTTTTCTTTACTAATGTCTGACACAATAAAAGACACCCAAGACAGGGGCATTGACACTATTCCCACTTTAACTATTTGTATTAGGTATCATTAAAATCTATTATACGAGCGTAGACTTGTTCGAAGAAATTTCAAAGGCATCATAAAACATAAAAAATAAGAACTAGCATATTTATTTTAATAGTCGTAAAATAAATGATAAAGTACCTAACGATCGATAAATTTGTAGGTGTAAACATACTCTTTTAGTATTATGAAATCAAGTGGAATCTGAAAGAATGTAGTTTATAGAAAATAACGTCGTCGTCAGCTAATTAAGATAATTCAAAATGCATACACGAGTAGCCCCCCAGTAAATTTTAGTTACTAAATGGGAATGAAAAAATACGGGAAAATTGGTTTTGGTTTCCCGCTCCCACCATTGGCTGGCTAGTAGGCGGGATCTAAGTTTGCGTGACATACAGAGATGCACGCAGTCGCCACATCAGGTATCGCCCTTGACTCTCGACAAGGTATATAAAGAGCAACGACTTCTTGTAATCTAATTGCCTCCAGTTTAGTTTAATATGACTGGAGGGACGATTGATCAACTACCACTGTCTAAATAATGTAGTGACCGGAATTTTGATTCTGCAAAATTCTGTACCGGTGCAGCGACCCACTAGCAAAACAATGACTAATAGACGAAAATAGTGTAGGGAAAAACGGACGCTAGCTGGATGCGACACAATATGATGGCAATGCGACATGACAGCTAATAAGTTTAATTGAACGGTATGCATCGAGTCAGAAATGTGAAAATGAAAAGTGTTTTAATATAAAATCGGATAGATGAACTATTCTTCTCATTCCTTATAGAGATTAGACTCATAATCATAATCATATATTTTGTCGTACACAGGTTACATAGATGTTAATAGAATGTACAGATCTGTGTGTGCACCAGTAGACAGACAAAAGAAATTTGTTTTTTATTTAAATACAAATACTACAAACATACATGCTTGTATCTACATTATCTGTCTACAAATGTTACAGTGACAGAATTGCCCATGGTTATCGCTAGGTCGTCATTATTCCCATCTGTAAAACATTTAGCCTATCATCTAGCTCCAATACCGGTATAAGTTACCGGTACCATACCATACAATAAATGTCTAATATACAGTTGGATTCATTATTAGTATAGTGCTAGGTGTCGCTTTTATAATAATAGACAAATATGTATAAATACTTAATCAATGAGTAGCCTGTAAAGTAATTTCTACGAACATGCTCATTATCAGCTCTATTATTCAACCATTTCGATGTGTAATGATGACGTACGACAGTATATAGGCCATTTGTGTACTTGACGTCTTTTCATATTGTGTTGTACAGTTATGAATGTTGAACACAGTGCTCGGCAAAAAGTTACAATGCCTCGTCTCATGGAATATGATCAAGCAATAGACAGTAACGTACATTCTCCGGTGACGGCGATGTGAGAGCGTCGTCGTCGGGTTGCAAGGAAACAGGATCTCAGTGACAACTCCATATCTTTACTACTGATAAAATAGTACACATAGACAACGTGAAATTACTTTGCAGGCTGTTGAACCGGTACTTAACTATTTCTGGAATCATTAACCTGACGTGTAGAGTAACTAGCTTTCTTAAAATATTTTAAAAATAAAAGCATCGTGCTTAGAGAACCTGCGAATCCAAGCCAATATATTATTTACTAGCTGTTTCCCGCAGCTCCGCCTGCGTCAAAAAGTAGCCTATGTTTGACCCCAAATTTCATCAAAATCCGTTCAGCGGTTTGGGCGTGAAAGCGTAACAGACAGACAGACTTTCGCATTTATAATACATATTAGTATGGAAGTATGGATTATACATCTAGGGTGCAAGTGCAACTGGTAAAACCCTGGGATTGATGATAGTATTATAAAACATATCCTGTCACCACCATAGAAATTTTTCTGAATTCACATGAAACTCTCACAAACTGTGGTCACAAAAAGGTAGCCTTGAGAAACGTGGAATATTCAGTATTTGGTCGTTAGTGTGTAATGGCAAATGTCGGGTGGTGCCGGTCGGTCGTTGGAATGCGCACACGCAATGTTAGGCTCGGACATCTGTATGCAAAGCATGTCCGAAGCGGTTGCCGACATGTGTAAGGCTCTCGGTTACTCTGACCAATTATGATATGTACAACTACGTCCATTCGGTATTGATTGACCAGACCAGACACATTAGACTAGTTATTAAAGAAATTCTAACATCAATCTGGCAGTACCAAACGACATAAGTTATGACTAGAAATAGGTAGTTTTTGTTTTTCGAAGTAAGTATCGAACCGTACCTGTATTATAAGAATCTTATTGTTGCGCGGTTAACCTGATAAATGCATAATAATATAGTATAATACAGGTACAGGTGACCTTGCTAGGTATCTCAGCGTCTTACTTGAATGCCAATGTCAACACGTACGTATTAACGTTCTTAGTAAACTGAATTGAAGCGAGGCTATAGTGTTGCAATATGTTCATATAAAATATCATAGGACAAAATATCTTCACAGTATTCAAAATGGTTCAATCAACGGTATCGTATAACCAGCCTATCATGCTCCACTTTCATCAGTGGCCCGAGACATAAAATGTGTTATTTATTGCTATCATCTAATGTAAGGCCTTATTCACGTCTGGGACTTGAAAGTTGTCTGAAAATTCGACAATGCAAGTTGCACATCTTCTACTTATCTAAAAAGAACTAGTGTCTATCAGGTAACTGTATTATATATTGTTTTATTTAATCTCGGAAGGACACAGTGACCTTGTGATTTTCTACTTACATTTAATTTTCATTCATTACAAAAAACAGTAAACACACCGTCAAACGCCAGATACATTTTCGCGCCCCAAACACAAAGCACATCGCTAGGTACATAGGTATCACTCAGCGAAGCCGCGCGGGGATCGCGTCGTCGCCAAGGTAGGCAGTCCGATTTTTGTCCTCGATTTCACACAGCAGCAAGTTATTGTCGTTTAGTCTACATTGGACAGATTCTACTTTGGACATCATAGTTTTATTTCGACAGATTCTACATTTGACAGAATCTGCATAAGACATCTGTATTGGACGGATTCTACTTAAGACATATTCTATATTAGACAGATTCTGCATAAGACAGATTCTATATTAGACAGATTATGAAAAAAGGAATCGAATGTTAAAAAATATCTGTCCAACATAGAATATGTCTTATGTAGAATGATATTTAATCCGTCCAATATAGAATCTGTCTTATGAAGAATCGGTCAAATGTAGAATATGTCGAAACTAGACTATAATGTCCAAAGTAGAATCTGCCCAATGTAGACTAAACGGTTTTTGTCTATGTGTCTATATCGGGAACATGTACAAGCTTCCATGTAGTAGTGAGGTTAATTGAATCTGATTGGCCGAAATCCGTGTTATGAGACACTGTCTTTAACTCAACAATTAAAAATGTGAAAACATTATTACACAAAAATATTCTTAAGTATCTTTTTTATAAAAAAAATTTAAGAAGTTGGAGTGATTATCAGATTCACAACCCTTAATATACGAGCTGGACTTTTGCCTATCCAGAGTTTTTTTTCAGCGTAAGCCACTGGACACCCCCTTCAAATAATATCTCGATGTCTCTATGACATCAACATGAACGAGGAGAATGCCTTTTTGAAAAATTACCGCAGTTTGGCTGTTAGATAATGCATAATTAATTAGTATAAAATCCAACTAGTTATTTAAAAAAAAGATACGCCATCAATATCCAAATCTAGATATTCTGAGGGGCTTGGCATAGCGGACCATAATTTAGTTTCAAAAATACATCAAACTATCTAGGATCTATAAAGACTCGTACACTATACTACTTGATCAACCAATTTTCCTACATATACTTACTTTCTTACCTTAATCAATGGATACCGAGTGTGTTTTTTTGTTCCGTGAATGTCATAAATCGTAATTGCTTAGTTATATATCATAAATGCTAAAGAGAATTTCTGAATTTGTTTGTTACCTTTTCATGAATAACCTACTTACTCTACTAATCTTCCTGAAATTTCGCATAGTGGGATTAAAGAACGCGTGCGAAGCCGCGGACAAAAGTTAGTAATGAATATAACGAAATGTCAAAATAGGAGTAGATATTACGGAATTATTACCGAAATAAAAGAGTGCCATCAAATTTTATTTGAATCAATTTAAACTTTAGTCGCTATAAGCTTAAAAGCTTGGAGATAGTTTGTATGTAGGAATAGAAAGTTTACGATCAAAACCGACACAGGTATTGTCTACGTGTACATATAACATAATCGTACTCGCGCGACCTTTCGCACGCACTCTCCGTACGTTCTCAGTCACATTTCCGGCGTTTGGCTGGATCTCGAAGCTCGATGCATCGACATCATGGACTCATACCGGAACAGTCGCCGACGAAAGCAATCAGTTCGATTTGATGTTCAATGAGTCACGGCAAAGGAACGCCCCGGCCCGGCCTTTAGATGATTAGCACTCATTACTCATCGTGATAATATGTAATCAGACAACAAACAATGCATACGACGCCGTACTTGATAATATAACGTGACTTTAATACACGATCAATAACAAATATTACGTAAAGTGACTGCCAATTTCAATTCGTGAAAGTTAGCGAGTTCTTTGACCTAAAAAAGAAAATATGTTTTGGATAACTGCGATTAGATAAGTTACGATGCTATTAAATCTGTCTCACACAAAAAATCACTGATGTTGCTTTTATAAATAATACCCGCGCACGACACAGGGAATTAGACAGTCTGCAAATTAGCCGATTCACTACAAAAAACAGTGTAGTGAGCGATGTTCTCTAAAAACATTTTAAAATCTTTTCGGAAATTCATATAATAACAAAAAGTCATCTCTTAATCTTGGAAAAATGGAATCTTGAAACAAAATCTAAATTGTCAGAGAATCTGTAGTATAAAAGAGTCGTCTCTACAAAATGAATGGTATGTCTGTAACTACAAGAAATTTCAGGAAATCCGTTTCAGATACATATGGAAACGTCTCCAAATATTCAGGGAATTCCGCAGTAATGTTTATTTATTTATTCAAATAGGTACACCAACAGCAAACATCGGCTCATTTAGTGCCAATTACAGGTATACACGGCATTGTTTTCTCCAAATTGATTGAATATCTCTGTCCGTCAACTCTCCAATCGTTCACGAAACTCGACTGCGTAGATAGAAGGGTACTTGTGCGAGTCGGACTGAGACCCTAGATTTATTGCACCCTTCGAATAAACCTAAATGTGGAAGTAATACATGTAATGCAATATAAACGGAATGAGGGGACGTCTCCTTAGATTTTTAGGCACCGGGGGTTACGAATAGCACCGAAGGTAGGCGGAATGTAGCTGTACTGTGCTCGTAGATAAAATACAATCTTAACGACTGCAGTGATAAGAAACTAAAGTGTAAATTGATATCCTGTATGCGAAAGTGTGGCTCTCTCTTTATGTAATTCGTTACTTTGCATAACTCAACCCACAGTAGGTGACATAATTTTGAGAAGTACGCAGCACCGAGTAAGTCGTGCTTGCCGGTTGAAAGAACGCCTAAAATATTTAGGGCTCCGTATGCATTGAATATAAAAACGGAACATAAGTAAATAACCTCCGCTGGACATTTATCCCTCGGTCTGTTTGTTATATCTCATGAAACGTAATAAGATGGTAAGTAGAAATTTTAGGGTACGCAAATAAAAATTACAAAACGAACCCTTTTAGGAAAACTTGTACATGTAAGTACGTCTATTTGTGCTAGTCCGAAATGTGTTAAAATAATAAATATTCAGATAACAAACATATGTTAGTAACCTTTGCACATGTTAAATAAAACTTAAATGAAATTTATACATGGTTACGATTTATGAAAAGACTCGCATGTAGTAAAAACAATTATCAAAATGAAAGGGCAAGTTTCATACAAACATCATTTTAGACCCGAATTCGGCATTTAACCGTATAGTATATATTTACGTTCTAACTTAACTGAATATATTATAACATCGTTAAGCCCACACAAGATCTGCACGTGTGGCCCCGGAAAACTGGGATCAATTTTATGCGGTATACCACAAAACTTGTATCTATAACACAAATACATATAAAATCAATACAGTTTGAGCATTTTCCATCTTAAAGGCCATTCGGCTGACTTTTATCAAAGTGTCGTCGTTTCGTTATAGCCTCGAGACTTGGAGACCGAGTTCTATGTCAGGCAGGCGTGAGTCACGCTACCGATGACGTCACGGGGTGCCCGTGTCGGGGCGCAGCGCACCCCTGCCGCGCGCGTCACCCTGCGTGACTCAACGACGTCTCGCCGCATCCGTCTAATACAGACATAAAAATTATAAATAAACTTGGAATCACCTCAGATTCGAGTCCAGGGATACTCAGGATTAAATTGGAAGTAATTATTTTTCTCTGCATACAGCTTTTAATCGGAAATTTGTACTTGTATGTAAAATTTTAAAAAAATATGTGTATCGTGCTGTTGCCATCTGAGAAATGGTCACCTGTGATGGTCACCGATATATATATCGGGTCTTTCATGTTATTTTTTTGCTTAGATATAAAGGTAACTTAGTCCTTTTACAGGTCTAAAATAATGCATCGTCCGTCTCGTCTTATCATGTGGGTTAGGGGAAAACTCGCCCGTGTATTATATAACATTGAATAAGCTTAGAAAGGATAAACCTACATGTAATAAAATGAAGTAATTTATGCTAAAAAATTATTTAAAATGCTAATATTATTGTAATTTTATTTTTTATGTATAAATAAATATAAGTAAATTGAATTGATTCAATGAATTTCGTGCAAACGGAATCATTTCCTCGGTAACGAATTCAGCTCCAAAAAAATTATAAAAAGTGTAAGGAAAGTTTGCTATCGTGGTTTTAGTAAACCGTTTAGAATCAAAATTTTTATACGTTGAGAATTTACTTACTCCCCATCACCACTGAATGATGAAAAGCTGTAATTAATTTACGATTATTACGTGCCTCCGCACAGAACAGTGTAAATTAATAAGTATTCTATTCGATGTGCCTATAATTTACATCAATAGTCTCAGTGTGTGTCATAATATAAATTACATATTAATCGGTTTACTATGTGTTTACTATCTATATAAAATGTTCAAAATGTCATTAGCCTGTTTAACATAACGTTATTCACTTTCTTTTTAGTAGGTAGGTTAGATATACCTACATACTTTCGATATATCAATGCACGGCACGCCTTAAAATAGATACGTAACATATCCGCATTTTTTACACTTTTAAGGCGGACACACACATACAAACAATTATTTAAATATGTGACTAGATTGTTTGCGTGTGTACGTAGTAAATAAAGGTCCTGAAACACTATTGTCAGTTTGGAATAATTGGTACTATATTAGGAAAAGATAGAGATACGGAACATGATTTAACATTCGTCAGATGATTCGATCAAATCCGGGGTCTGGGCACGTACAAATATTTACGACTCTTTTTGGTACTTTCTCTTAATTGCATAGCCTTTGTCCTTTACACGTTTATGCAATACAAATTATATATTACGTTACAGTAATAAAGTCACAACAGTTCGCGTGTAAATACTCAAGTATATTTCTTTTCTGATGAAAACAATTGAAAAAAAAAGTTTAATTTATTCCGCCTTACTTACCGCTTTACTTATTAAAAAGTTTTCATCCTAATGCAATTTATCTATTGAAAAAAGTTTTATTAAGAGATTATTTTATTTTATTTTACAATTATTAAATTTTAAATTTTGTTTTTTATAGAATTCTAAGGACTGGGCGAAGCAAAGACACCAGGTGAGAATATAACCTGGAAAGTGTTAGGAGTTAACATGATAATTTTATATTGCACGCTCTCTATATGCATACTGCATCATAAATACCATGCATTACTTACAACGTGAAACCGTGGAACACTATATGTCCTTATCAGACACTGTGCAGTGGAAGTCGTGAAAAGCTGTTACGTAGTGGAAAGAAACTATTCAGAAAGTGCAAGGACATCTACGATTGTAAAATTAAAATGACATTTTGTGTTCTTAATGTTCTTATAATATAAACTGAAATATTTATAATAACTATATACAATATTGTACATGGGATCCACAGCATTCCAGTCATTATCCCACATTCAGAATAACTTATATAAGTACCTAGAGTTCAAAAATTCTAGAGTTGTTCCAAAACTAAAACCATTTTTGATAGACACATAGAATATAATTATAGTTAACTATTAAATTAACCGTTAGGTATTTAAAAAAACTATTTATATGTCCCTATATGCCAACGGAATCTCATGTAAATTTAGTTGAGTACACAGAGTGTTTAAGTGAGATAAATTCCATTATTGAGTGTAATGATAGTGAGTGCTGTATTGTGTTTGGCGATTTTAATGCCAACCCAGGTGGTATGTTCTTTAATGAGCTGATGGATTTCTGTGCGGAACAGCACTGGAAATGCGCAGACGTCGAGCACCTTGGACTTGACTCAGGTACTTACACATTTATTAGTGACTCTCACGGTTGTTGTCGTTGGCTCGACCACTGCATTGTATCTGAATCGGGTAATGAACTGATAAGCAATGTAAAAGTGCATAATGACATATTTTGGTCAGATCATTTTCCTATAGAAATAGAGTGTAATTTTAATTTGTGGAGTCATAAGATGTTACCAATTTGTAAGAAAACTAATAAGATAATATGGGGAGAGAGAACGGGAGAACAAATTAAGCAATATTCGGATTTGTGTGATAGTAAATTAAAGCTAATACAGTTTCCATCTGAGTTTCTTATGTGTGCGGATGGGAGCTGCGATGACTCAAAACATAGGGAACTACTAGATGATTTGTATCATAAAATTATTAGTATCTTGCAGGAGTCTGCCATCAGCAGCAATAACCTCAAAAGGGGGACTAGAGGGAAACCAGTGATTGGCTGGAATAAGCATGTTAAAGAACCTGAGAGCTAAGTCTTGTTTTAATAATTGGGTCTTTCACAATAAACCTTCTTCTGGTGCTGTTTATGAGGAAATGCATCTTAGTAGGAAAGTTTTCAAATCAAAGCTTAAGTGGTGTCAGGATAATGCGGAACAGATTAGAATGGACATAATAGCTACCCATCGCACCAATAAAGACTTCAAAAAATTCTGGCAAAGCACCAATAAGCTGAATGTGAGGCCTAGTCATGCTGAGTGCATCAGTTCCGAGAGGGATGCTCAGAAGATAGCCAATTTATTTAAGACACATTTTAAAGTAAGTCCTCTTCTTACGGATGAACCTATTAAGGCAGAGTTGTCTTCTGAGGGTTTCAGGAGGAGTGTGCGCTTTAGCTCTAAAGACACTAAGAATGTAATCGAGCATATGATGAGGGGTAAATCACCGGGATTTGATGGCTTGAGCATTGAGCATTTTCAGTTTGCAGGTTTTCACTTGCCCCGAGTCCTGTCTATGTTTTATTCATTATGTATGGGGCATAGGTATCTTCCTGGGGATCTCATGAGAACAGTTGTTGTTCCTATTATAAAATGCAAGACTGGAGATTTAAGTGACATAAATAATTATCGTCCTATTTCTCTTGCTACAGTCACGGCAAAGGTTTTTGATAGCTTGCTCAATTCCCACCTTAGAAGCAACCTTAACCTACAACCAGCCCAATTTGGTTTCCAACCGGGTCTTTCCACTGAATCTGCTGTTTACAGCATGAAAGAAACTATTCAATATTATCTTACCAGGAAAACTCCAGTATTCGGTTGTTTTTTGGATCTAAAGAGTGCGTTTGACTTGGTGTCTTATGGGATCCTCTGGGAAAAGCTTCGGTGTCATAACATCTCCAATGATATAATAGATATTTTTCAATTTTGGTATGCCAACCAGACTAATGTAGTGAAATGGGCTGACAACTGTTCAGAGGAGTATAGACTGGAGTGTGGGGTGAGGCAGGGGGGGATTTCTTCACCCACACTTTTTAATTTATATATGGACAGCCTGATAGAGGGACTGAGCAAAATGCATGCGGGATGTTACGTAGATGGAGTGGCTGTGAATAATCTTAGTTATGCCGATGACATGGTGTTGCTGAGTCCCTCCGTTAGTGCCCTCCGCAGTTTATTGTATACTTGCGAACAGTATGCATTAAGGCATGGCCTAAAGTATAATACAAAGAAATGTGAATACATGTACTTTGGTTTAGGTGGAAAATCTCCTGAGATCCCGCCTATTTTGTTAAACGGTATACCTCTTAATAGAGTGCATCGCATTAAATACTTGGGGCATTTTGTCACAGAAGACCTTAAGGATAATGTTGATATTGAACGAGAACGCAGGGCATTGGCTGTACGGGGTAATATGTTGGCCCGTAGGTTTGCTCGATGTTCACCTATAGTTAAAATGACACTGTTTAAGGCATATTGTCAATCTTTTTACACGAGCAGCCTATGGGTTAGCTATACTCAGAGGGCATACAGTACCCTGCGTGTTCAATATAATAATATATTCAGAGTGCTGTTGCGTCTGCCACGTTTCTGTAGCGCCTCTGCCATGTTCTCTGAGGCAGGGGTGGATGGCTTCTATGCCATCAGGCGCAACCGCATAGCATCCCTGATGGGCAGATTGAGTGGCAGCAGCAACAGTATTCTAAAGGTGCTTAGCTCTAAGTTTGATAGCCCCATGCTGGCTTCTTGGAGCAAAATACTTATAGGGGCTATTAAATAATTATAACTATCGCTTTCATTTATATTTCTTACTAACATAGTTTTTAAGGAAATTGTTAGTAACAAAAATGGATCCTGGTCATCTGAATAAAAGATTATATTATTATTATTATTAATAAAGTTTACAAGATTATAAATGATTTACTTTACATAGTTTATCTATCCTATACATTCTATTGAAACCGCATACATCTCAAGAAGGTGCAGTGGTACCATCTAAGCAAAAACTATTTACATATTACATGTAATGTAAGAGTCACACCAGTATAGTTATTACATAACGCGATCTTATCGTTGCACAATTAACGCTGCGGGCACTTGCATCAACCTGGCTTTGTTACCAGTTTCGTCTTGAGGTCGAGGCTGACCCTTTCATTGTTACCCGCTTCAATATGGATTGAATTAAAGTATGGACTTTATTAGTTAATAACCAAACAGGGAACAGACAACCGCTACCAGTTTCAAGTGTGACATGCTGTATGATTCTCGTCATCTCTTACAGGAAATTGATACAATCAGCAATATCACACTCAATTTAGACTTTTGGAATCATCAATTTCGTGATCGGTGATGGCAAATTTCCTGTTTCAATGAATCAGAATCATTTATTTATTAGTTTTTGTGTGCAAATATACTTACCTTTTTAAATTCATAAATACGCGTGAATATAACTCTTTTATATGTTTGTATCCATAATTGGATATACTGTAACCTTCGGAATCCAAGTTTTATCTACTCAAAGCGTAAAAATTATGAAAGCAGCTATTGAGATCATAATAGTAGGTATATTAATTTTACACGCGTAATAAAAAAGAGTAAATGTATTTATCAAAAATACTTTCTCCAATAGCAAAAATAATAAACCTCTGTTCTATTGATGGGCCAGTATGCTTGTAAACTTTAAGACCTGACCAATTAAAATTCCACTTTCTGCTCATCACAACAACATTAAAAACGCTATTCGTAGAGCAATTATTTTATAAACATTTTTAAAGAGCATTTTCTTAAATACCAATGTATATTCTCAAACCTAATTAGAGTGTGTTGTTTTAATAATCGCATAAAATTACACGGAGTGTGATCACCTACTAACATATTTATCAAGGCTCAGATTTCCCCCGTTATTGTTAGTCATTTTATGAAATTAATCTTACTAGTTACCGTATACTTATATAGTTATATGCTAATGCATTGTAATCCAAAACCTGCATTGTAATTGTAAACACGAAAGAGCGGGTGGTACTTTTGATAATTTCATTTTCTATAATATAATAGGTTTGTTTCTTACTAATGATCCAATAGAAAGTTAAATGAATGGTTACAACTAACTATTGATAGCTAGACAAATTCGGCTGTAGGCTGTGTGAACTTTAATTTTAAATTAGTTTTATAGTTCCCGTCTGAAAAGTTTTCAATAAAACCACAGGCGAGCCTATGAAGCTCTACAAGTGGAAACTTTGTCTGATTTTATACCTTAGCGAAATGCACTGGTGGAATGGAGCCGCGGGCGCATCCCGTCTGTACAGGAAACGTGCACTTTTATGCTGGAAATATTTTGTTATTTATATTACGCCAGAGTTTGCGAACGTTGACCTTATGATTGCAATTAGCAGGTTGATAATGCAGAATGTTAACAGTATGTTTAAGCTATGATAGACAAATAAACTCTTATTTTAGATTAAAGACTAATGATAGTAATCGTACTTGATTTGTATCTATTTCTTTGAAGGACAAAGTTAGATTAAAAAGGGATATAAATATAAATTATACTTTGGAAATAGCTAAAGTTAAAGAACAAAAAACCAAGAGTATGTTGTCCCTAAAAGCATTAGGTACAAGTAGTTACATCGCAAAATTAAAAAAAAATGTCGATAGAAAATCTAGCAAATACCCAAAAGTATTAAAGGCACACGAATATGTAATGTATAAAAAATTCACAGTGAATCCCATACTCATAGTCAGTAGTCCGTGTTATAATATGCACTGGCACTGCATTGTGGAGCTACGTGGGAAGCAGCAAGTAGACGACCACGGGCGCATTGTGTTGCCCCTGGATACTAAAGTCTTTTTGTCATTATATTGCCTATTGTTATACACAAAGGGAGTTTCCTGTTATTAAAGCTTATATTAAACATCGTAGATACACAGGAGTATGATACCTAAATAAAATGATATAAACTGAAAAAATAAAAATGATGATCTCGTACAATCGCTGTGTGTTTCCATAAACACACAGCGATTGTACGAGAAGTTTCCGCGGGCAGGGTTGCTCAATCGTAACAATACCATATCGTCCTATACTTTAAAATTTTTTTACGTCTAATGTTAAACATATTTTAGAACTATTCCAAACTAGCTATGCCCGCGGCTTCGCCCGCGTGGAATTCCGTTTGTGCCACGGAAAAAAGTAGTCTATGTCACTCTCCAGGTCTCCAACTATCTCCACACAAAAAATCACACCAATCCGTTGCTCCTTTTTAACGTGAAAGAAGAACAAACAAACACACTTTCACATTTATAATATTATCCACACAATTATTATAAATGCGAAAGTCTGTCTGTCTGTCTGTCTGTCCGTCTGTTACGCTTTCACCGCCAAACCGCTGAACGGATTTTGATGAAATTTGGTATGAATATTTTCTATTTAATTTTTAATTAATTCCGCAGCTCCGCCTGCGTCAAAAAGTAGCCTATGTTTGACCCCTGGTCTTCAACTATATTCATACCAAATTTCATCAAAATCCGTTCAGCGGTTTGGCCGTGAAAGCGTAACAGACAGACAGACAGACTTTCGCATTTATAATATTAGTATGGAGTATAGATTACACGGTGCTATTTAACTAGTTAGTTGTTGTGTTTTCTGTGCTAAAATCTCGCACTTGATTATGTAAAATACTTCAAGGAACATAACAATTGAAGTGTAGAATATTATTTAGGCACGAGCCAAGAGGTATTGTTCAGACACACGCGTTTCCGCTTTCTCGTGGAAAAATGCAGGCACATTGCTGGAAAGTATACACATCGGACGATTTTAAGAATGTCGAGCAGTATTTGTTTGCGATAAACTGAAAACACAACAACGGTACTACCAGGCGTTACATTTTCAACAAAATCAACTATAATTTTAAAAGATCGTTAAGCATACCGACAAAGTCTTTAAGCAACATGGTAAGTAGTCTTAAGTATAACACAGAATTCTACAGGTTTCCATTCGAGTTTGCAAATATGTAGCAATAAAATAAAATATGTTGTTCCATTTGAGTTTGCAAATATGTAGGATTAGGACGTGGTAACGCAGCTGTTAAAATGCTAAACAACGAGGAAGCAGACACAGCCGGGTCGGGCTCTGGATTAGTAGAGGCTGCAGTTGTATCGGCAGACCGGCGCCGCCCGAGTACACAATTTACAACAGCCCACTGTTCTTGACGTTTCAATGTGAGCTTGAGCCAAGTTATTACAGACGTACTCGACCGCGGTCGATCAACCGAGTCTGCTGCGGCCCGGCTCAACAAAATCACAGCCGTGACATCGAAGTTGTATTAGTTACTTCAAGATAGCTTGTTTCTACATTACTATCTGCCTACCACAACCTCGTGTGCTAAAGTTTAACTAACTACATATATATTTTCGATTTCGATAGAGTTCTACTAACTTACTAACTATAAACAAGTTACTCATAAGTATCCGAATCATTTCAAGTTTTGAGTTTTGCGTAGTCTTCGTAATCTTTGAAACGAATACGTTAATTTGTATGTTCTTACACTGGTCTAATGACCACAATGAGGCCACTGTGGAAAATTCATAAAAACAAATCAATTGATCAGATTTAACTATTACAAGGTTCGCTCGCAATGTTGTTCTGAACATAAACCGGTATAAATGAATAACACTTGAAAATTATATAGAATAGTGTTTGTACGCGTAAGATCTGTCTGTGAAGCATAACTGATCAATATCAAAAACATGCTGCGGGACGACCTTGTATTGTCCGTTCTCCATGGACAAATAAACACGGTTGAAGACGTGCAGAATCGTACCGATAATACGTTTAGTTTAAAATAGTGCTGTGACATGGTTTTGTCAATAGTTAGTTAAGTTCAACGATGTGCTATAAGTGAACAGCAGATGTGCATAATTTCATAGTCGAGCGGACGTGGGACCGGTCAGAGCGGAGGGGTAGGTCGGAGGCGGCGACTGGTGACCGCAGCAGGTGCAGCGAGTCGCTGATCGCTGATCGCAGCTAGATAACTCGCGACCCGAGGAATGAATATCTAAAATGTATGTATTTCAGGGCTGCACCATAGTCGCCTGTCGACCGAGGAGCTGATTGTTGGGTATTTTCCTATGTGTTATAAAAATATGTTGTGTAACAACATATTTTTCAAAGCTATTTCTAACAGCTAAAGAAATATATCCTAGAAATACTAGAAATCCAGATAGGATAGTCCTACCAAAAAAACCTCGCACAGCATATGCCAAAAAATGCTATGCAATGTGTGGAAAGGTAATGCGCTACCTGAAGCAATGAAAACACTTGCAGATGATGAATTTTGGCTTAAGAATAAATGCTTCTACTCAGTGACTGAATTTCTAAATAGGACAAATGACAAATAACTTTTGTAATTGATTCTTTTATTGACATTATAATAGTAATTTTAATTTTTAATAATTCAAAAATGTTGAAATAAATAATTAAATTATTTTGCATGTCATGTATGGTGAAATATGTAGATCCAAATTAAACTGTAACATGTAACATCCCTGTAACCATATTTTATAAAAAAAAAAAACTAAACTAAATCAAATAAAAGATTGAAAATGTGACACCAAAGTCACAATTCCATTTCACACATGAAATTTTTATGAATGATAATTTTTGCTTGTATAAAAAATCGATGGTAAAATTGTATAATATTGTGATTCAGAGGTTGAATTCATTTTAACGGCGTTATGATCAACTTAGTAGGTGCATTTACGGCACGACATTTCTAATTTCGGTAAATTCATCTCAGAAACGACTACAATGTGCCCGACTTCTATTTATGTGTGAATTAGAGTAAGAAAAAGCTACTCAATTATTTACCTACCTAGGTATTTATAAATTGTTCGAGTACGGTACAGCCGTAGGATGATTAAATAATCACCAAAACTTTAGGTACCTACCTAAAACTGTACCATGCTGCCTTATTGATCAATGTACTGATATTTCAGCGGGCCTCAGCGACAACAACCTCATTGTTATTATAACGCTGCTGAATTAAAAGCATTCATTCGTCACTCTTTACAGCTCGATTGTCAATAAATTTTAAAGGAGCACTCGACCAGAGACCGCTTAACATTGTCCAAATGGCCCAAGGTTGACGTCAGCATTTTGCCGATAAAACTCTCCCGGGCTGCTATTTGGGAACACAACAACCACAATTATGAAGAACCAGCCAAGAAAGATTGGTATTTTAAGAGCCAGAACAGCGATAAACAATCATAAGCATAAGGCTTAAATTTGACTGAAAAGCTAACATTATAATTAATTGTTTAATTTAAATGCGTTCCTGCACTACAAATTAAAATTCTCCGTTATAACTAGGTCGATATTGAGCCTTATAGTTATCTCCAATTGTCTCGTAGTTATTCTGTTTTTCGCAAGAGACAAAAGTGTAATTTTAAAAAAAAGTATTAGAGTAATATAGTAAAAAGTATTATTTTTAGGGCACCCAAATGTAAATTAGCTGAAAAGAGTGCTTTAACTTAACCTCTAAGCTGAGAGCGCTGCAGCCTGTAATAACGCAGGGTGCACACCTCACGAGCAAATTGACAGGGGCTTCATGAATTTATTGTTCAGTTTTTCCAAAACACGGAAATTTCGAATTAGTTTGATGGCGGCGAAATATTTGCCAAATAGGATGCAGGCCGACTTGAGTCGGCAGAATCGTAGGCAGAAAAGATATCAAACTACACTCCCCAACACGTAGTGCGACTAAATTAGGATAGTTACGTTAAAAACATCCCAATTTTATCTGGGATTGAAATATTAGAACTTTCGTGAATGAGTTCTACTTGTTGAGTACAGTTCATTGTAAAATATCTACACACCGTTTCCCGTAGTTCACCGATTACAAAATGGATGTATAATTGATTTTACAACGTGTAAAGACGTTAATGTAACAAACTAATAATGCAATGTCTGATCAGGTGTGTTTAAATACTACACAAAAATCAATATCTGACATCGCCACGTGTCACTACGCGGCACCATGTGGTTCATTCGTAGGGGATCCCAAACCCCAATGCGTCGTTCATCATTTGGTATTGGTACTGTAATAAATAATGCGCACGCGTCGGAAGTCTGTCCTTTGTTTATAACATGTTGCAACTAGCAAAAAAAAATATATTACCGATCTTCCAAGAATTGGTAGGTCATTTCATTTAAGTAGGTCAAATCAGCATGAGTAAGTCTAATTTACTTGAACAAAATATTACACATCAGACAAATCATATTCAGACATACATTTTCGAGTAAATTCGGGAAAACCGTTATTTAATTTAAAAACAGCCTCATGTAAGTAATATTTAATATTCTTCATCGACATAAAATTTAAATTCAAATCAATTATGAAAAAACATTACATGTTATTAATGTGTTGATAGAGTGATACGAGTGTAGGGTGCGGACGGGATTCCATTGTATGTTTTGAATGTGCAACCTGCATCTACGAACCTGTATACATTCATTCACCAGAATGTACCCTACAAAACGAAACACATGCTGACAAATAATAAACAAGTGACGCATTGAATCGTTTGCTAACAGGTTTTTTCAATGTTTATGTCTACACCCATATAAAATCGATAAGTACTGATATGATAACAATGTTAATCAATTTCATTGGTAGTTGTTATTATTACAAAATAGATAATCAAATAGAATTTGTGCGACTCTCATATTTTATATCTACCGAGTTTCCTTTCACGGTAAGGCCTTGAAATATAATCTTGTTATGCAGCTGCGCGAACAGACGTATAAAGTTTGCTCGCAACATCGTCGAACACAAATTCTCACGCTATGTATGCAATCACAGTTTTCCGTGGAATTCCCACTATTTGAGCACGTACACACCGACCGACGACGAACGGACCTCAATTAACAAGACGCGTAAGCTAATGTTTGTCGAAGTGAAAGAAACGTTTTATACTTATACCCGCCGCCGAGCCGACCTACTGATGCTTAGTATGTTAAATGGGGAAATTTTACTTAGTTTTAGTTAGATAATGAAAGAAATTACTTTTGTGATAGACCGCCTTTGTACATAGACATTGATTTTTTTTGTGTAATCTGTATTTTAGTTTTAGTCCGCGGTGTCGCCACTCACCAACAGCAACAGCTCGCCACAAGCTGCCCTGCGGAGACTGACTGCACTGGGAAGAGAACCCAGTGGGCGATGGGGTCGTCACATCCCTACGCTTTTTTTTATTATTATTTATCACTAACTTTCATTCGATATATATGTAGTGGCCAAATCGTAGAATTGAATATATGTAGATAGATTATACATTATATATATAGATTTATAGAATTGATCATTTCATGATATGGCCAAAACAGAATCGACCATATGATTAAAACGTCAGCGTTTAATGATATGGTCGTCCACGTTTGGCCAGATCATTTCAATTATAAATTCGTATTTTTTTGCTCAAAACATAGCTCCTAAATTCTGAAAGTTTTGTTTTAAGTTTAGTATACATTACTAAGTGCTTTACGATAATCAGAGTATCCTATAAGTTTTATTTTCGCAATATTCTTCTTCGATTTTTTAACAGCTGATATGATAATGCTCAAACAAGGAGCAACATCAGCGTCTCTACTGGTTAAAAATGTAACAATTTTACGATATGATCACTTGATTCTTGATCAGATCATGATGTAGCCGCGTATCACTGGATAATATCATAAAATGTTGGAAGCTCAGTGATCTGGTCGATTCTGTTTTGGCCATATCATGAAATGGTCGCATTTTATGATATGATCGACCACATCATGAAATGATCAATTCAACGACCTGGCCACGACATAAACATTGTAGTTATGTACAATATTCGAGAATTATCGATTTTAACAAAGTCACTACTACATATGAGCTTGATCGCCGCCTCTTATGTTAGTAAACATGAGAAATTCCACGAAAATGAGACGATGCATTCGAATACGCTATATGTGTGAAGGAAGGCGAAACGAACGGAGCACAACGACATACAACACATTATCAACTTGCGAGGAAGATTAGAGTCATTTGGTGCCATGCCAATGCCAATTTCCAAACGAAACTTTCACTATACTGTCCTGTGTTTAAATTGGATTACAAAACTAAACCAGTACAGCACAATATTACAGAGCAATCATACTACACGTACTTGCCTAAAAGCGTATTCGATAACTAAACTACTAAATTATATTACATAGTTATTTTCTCTCTCATCTTTAGCTTTTTTGGTTGCATCCTGAGCTAATTGTTTCGAAACCCAGGATTCGCTTATTTAATGCTTTATCCTACTTACAATTTATTAAGAACATAATACATATGTGTAGTTAAAACCTAGGCAACGCAATGTGCGTCAGATAAAATCACGCACTCGAGCATATGTTATGAAGATAAAATCGTTATAACAGTTGGTTGCGAATACAAATGAACCATCTCAAGACTCACAAGTCAGGGTTTTCATCATGAGATGACCTTGAAAGCTTAGGAATAATCTGTGCCCCATTGTTGCAAAATTAATCAACAGTTAAAATATTTCCAGACATCATTTAATATTAAATTATCGATCTAGCTGAAAATGTTTATTAACCGAAATGAAATCAATGCATTGGTAAAGGTAAGTGCATCACGTATCGGCGCGTATCTTGCTCAACGTGTCAGTTTAACCGTCCAACCGGTCTTCTATCTTTAAACACTTATAACACGGCGTATGAGGAAAGAGTTAAATAATTTTTTATATTATATCAACCAAGCGAATGTAGTCTCATAACAATCATGAATGCTCATTGCACAATAGGAAAATTTATCTAGAACCATATTTGAGCAAGAGAAGAACGTGTTAACGACATTAGATAGTAAATTATCGAATGTAGTCTCACGAGCGTGTTGTAAACATAGCTGAACTAGAAGAGATACTGAAATAAATGTATCTCCTTGAACGTGTCATCGGTAATGGCATATCTTATCGATGACCGATAAGAACTTATCGTAAATCGATCCCGTTCAACTTAGAAGTAATGGTATCTAAATATAAATATGAAGCAACAGGAAATCGACGAAACGCCAGAGGCTAAAATGTACTGTAAACATGAACCGCATGAACGCAACTAAATACAGGACGAGCCCTACAATTGAATGATGATATCCGATAGACATCCTGGAGTGAATATTCAAGGATTTTTTCCATTTTCATTAGACATATAAATATACACACACAGACATGTATTTTTATGTACAATATTTTACACATATTATATTTGCGATGAATAGTTATTGAAGTTCTGTAGAAAACCCCTTTTCTTGTCTGTATTTTCCTGAATGTAGTTTTACGAAAATAGACTTATTTTTCAGGAAGCCAGGTAGCTCAAATAAAAGTGTGAAATAGATTGGCATTGATATTGTGTAAATCGAGTGATAATCAATAAGTGAATCGTTACCGGTCAGCGGATTGCGTGCAACTGAATACATTGCGTAACTTCTACTCACCTGAAACCAAAACAATAACCAAATTAGCATATTTGCAGACAGTACTTAATTGGTAAAGCGGAAAAGTTTCTCCATTATATCCCACAGATAATAACAGTATGTAGTTATTACAAATTAAATTAGTTATCACTTTACATAATTTCAAACCTATGTAAGTACATATTTTTAGATAATAACTGTCACAAAAAAGTTATTCCAAAATTGATCAGTATCTTGTATTTCAAGAATCTTAAAAGCAGTTAAATAAAAAAAAAAATAAGTATGTTAAGTACCTACTTTAAGTAATAAATGTATTTAATTTATTTCACAAGACAATGCGTATGCATTATCTTGCACAACAAGCATGGTAGGTATAACATAAAATGAATGAATCACACACATCTGACATTAAATCGTCCGGCAATGAAAAAAATTATCAAAATACAAATTCAAGCTAGAGTGAATAACCTCGAACTTGAACAGAGTAATGGCTACCATAAGTAAACAGAGGCGCGATCTGGCAAATGAAATTCCTATTGACGATAGACCCGCTTCCTCATCTGTTGCTGCCACGTGCCGTTTGGGAGAAACCGTTGCATGTCTTACGCATACGTGTTACTTGTGTAGAGGAAAATACAGCGTCAAATAACCTAAACAGTGTAACAGCTAAGCTAACCATACATTTGGAATGTTTACAAGCTTTTGTTATTTATTTATGGGGCGTTGAATTTAATGTTTCAATCTTTAAAGTTATATGGTGAACTAGAATTTACACGCGTACTTATCCCAGGTGAAACGGCACATTTTCCGGGATTAAATGCCCTCTGTCTGTACTCATAACTAGGAAGATTAAAAACACACGCATAATTTAATTTTATATGACTCCAATATCCCAATATCACATCCATACTTCCATACTAGTAACCAATAGTCTGTTTCTTACGCTTTCACGGCCAAACCGCTGAACAGAATTTGATGACATTTGGTATAAATATAGTTAAAGGCCTGGGGACAAAATTAGGCTACTTTTTGCAGGCAGAGCTGCGGAAAACAGCTAGTTAGTAATAAATATTATAGCATTAACGTAATAATATTTTAATTTAACTCTTAAATAATAAACATAATTTACATAGTTATATTAACTATCAAAACATCCGATTAGGTAACTTAGCACAAATATTATTTAATTAAGTAACGAATCTTAGCTCCTTCCACTTTCCAATGCAAATTAACATTTATTAAGTCAACGACGTGTAATCGAAATCTAGTTTCAAGGAGACAACAAATAGTTTCGCTTTTGGCGAGTTTGAATAAATTTCAGTGGCTGGTCTGGTTGTGTAATGTAGTTTAACAGACAGACTTGACCTTCGATTACACGAAATGGGAAGGAAAGTTACTACGTTGGTGTTATGTTACCTTATAAATTGATTCCTTGGATTTCCTAGTCCCGAATGAAAATAACTTTATTTCTTGCCTCGTTCTGACCTCTCAGAAACCGACCGTATATACACGCACAAACAGAAGATAAAAATAAATAAACTTCAGTAAGATATTTTTTTGTGATTCTAATAACTAGATAAAGTGATTCTCAGGGATGGTTAGGTTAGGTAAACACCGAGATATAAATAATAAATTGGATCAAAAATTTTTGTTGAATAAGTCGGAAAATGTCCAATTGTTTAAAAGAAGAAAAGGCTGCAAACGAAATATAACTATAATTTAAATATATTTAAATATTCTTATTTATTTATTATCTAAACTTACTAGTAAAACATAATTGGGAGCAGGTGTAACTTATTTAAATTTAATAAATTCCTAACCTATAACTATTACCTATTATTTTGTTTTTATTTATTATTTGTTTTCATATGGAGAATTAACATCTATAGAATACAGAGTATGGAATAATTTATACACTTAGAGCCAAAAAAAGGTTTCTATCTAACTGACTATAGTATATACTATTATTTATGAAAGCTCATACATAAAAGATCAGTCTGGTTTGAACTCGAAGTATTTTATGGGTAGGGATATTATGTAGGTTTCATTAAAATTTACCGTACCACATGATGGGAGAAAATGAAAAAACTTTCACACAATCCAAAAATTTCGTCATGTTAGAGGCAACCGCAAGGTAGATTCACTGGTTGCGTAATTTAATTAATATTTTTAGATGTTCTCTCTTTTAAGATACAGTACGGTAATAAAATTAAAACAACACTTCTAGAAAGAGAAATTTAGAGACCATGCCTTCTAAAAGAAATGCAGCGTGTGCATCTGGCGTTAAAAATTTTATACTTCGCGATTTTGAAAAAGAGCTAAAGTTTCAGTTTAAAAATAATATCCGTCCGTAACATTTACAAATGCGTAATTACCACTTTCAGAATAAAGTAGAGTAGGTAAGCATTGGTGAACGCACGTCGAACGAACTACATAATTACACCATTGGCATATAATTGCTGACTAGTGACTACGCTTCATCCAACGATCCGAGAGCAAAGCTGTTATTTCTCATCTCAGGGCAGTTGGTCCAATCTCACATTGAAAACCATAGAAGATTTGAAACAATGCAGTTTTGAATTGCGGTAAATTAATTTCTTTAAGTGGTGTGGGAACTTAGTGAAATCAGGGTGCTCATGTAGTGTCATTCTGAATTTCGACAGTTGATTGTTAGACGTCAGATAAAAAAACTGCCAAGTTTTAGACTGTGTTCTGTTTATGACACAACACGTATCGTCCTAATTACGGAATCACATTGTTTTATAAATTAAATAGTTTGTACAATGTACGAAAAGGTCCGACCCCGAATAAAGGGATAATGCACGGAAGAAGTATTAACAAATTGGTTGGTCAAACAGGAAAATAATTTTCATTTTAGTCTGTTTATAGTTCTTTTAAGCTAAGACTTGAACTTAATGACACCAACCATACAAGCGCTGGACATCCACCGCTCTGATGGTCAAATAATCTGAAAAGTCACAGGCAAACGCTGGATGGAGACCGCTTCCAACTGGTGATTTTGGAAATCATAGATAAACTAAATGATATAGATTTATTTATTTAGGAGAGGGCTAAATAAAAAACTATGTCCAGCAGGGGACTGACTGCGGATGAAATGATTATGATGATACTGAGACTTTCTAGAAATGTGAGGGATAATAACCGTGGTTTAGGGCATACAAAAATAATATAACTAACTTGGTTACTTCAGGGTACTAAGCCGCGTCTTACGTCATGAAACCACGCTTAGCTTAATATTATGCAATTAGAAACCTTATGAATGAAACAATAGAACCGAAAGTTGCTAGTGCCACCACCCGCGCTGTTCCATTATTTAGTGTGGCCAATGTGGCCATGTGTATTCTGGTCGGACCGGTTCTGCGCTCGAGTCCGCGAATGGACCTGCTTCCACTCGCCAGATGAGGTGTGTGGCTACATCGCAAATACTGTCAATTCTGGTTGGATGCTAAAGGACGACAAGTGCAATATATTGTATTGTATGTAAAGCAACTATTTGGAGCAGTTGGGATTACTGTTCGCTCCTAATGGAAGAACAATCAAGTCGGTCAAAACGTATTGCTAAAGCTAAAGGTCACGAACCCCCGAATAGAAATCTGAGCCCAGTTCAATTAAGCAGCCAGCACTCAGCGACCGCACCTTCGTTACTAACTGGCTTTTAGTCTCGTATATTTAATCAAATGTATAGTAAATAGGTCTCACACAACTTCGAAAGAATAATCATGACACCATGTTGAAAATGGCCAAAAAAAATCCAAAAATATTGCGTATTTATTATTGTTTATCTAAATACTTCAACCCTCTTTTTGAGGGCGACAAAGACCTTCTAGTTATACTATTACGGATTGAGGATCTCGCATGTACAGCACTATTTCCATAATCTCGCAATTGCCAAAATATTATTATGTTGATAACAAACCCACGCCTTTATGAATGTTTTGCTGGTGGGTCGCTCAAACGAAAAAAGGACCCGACCTATTATGGTTCCTACCGCGATGGTCGATGATCTCATCGGCTGCGGACTTTTCGTTACTAACTAAAGCCATGTCTAGCACAAAAATACTAAACCACTTATCCAGTACTATTTTTAACATAACTATCATGTTTTTTTATACTTGACACAGGACTTTACATTTTTATAAAATTTTAGGGTATGTAACTATACAACGCCAAAAATAGTGATATGTCATCTCCGCCCGCAGGTAAGTTTAATATTACAGTTACTAACTGTCAGTTAGTGTCGAGTAACTCCATGGGTTAGTACTATTAATAATTCTATGTCATGAAATTGTTAGTAGTTATTTGAATTTTAAATACTACGGACACTATTTCATCAAAATATTAAAATGCGACGTCCTAAAGTACGAAACATCGATATTCCAAGCACTCGTAGCTATTGTTAAAATAAAATCTAAAGGTTGTGTGTCAGCTAAGTAATTGAGCAACACATTAGCATCGAAATCGTGTAACCCTAAAATAACTACTTTGCTTTGACAAAGCCAAAAGTTAGAAACGGCACAAGAAATGGAATCTCCAGTATTTTACTCTTCAATGTAGTAGAGTAAAGCTATCAAATAAAGGATGTTAAAAGATTTTTACAAAAATAGTTATTCAACTTAAAAATGATGAAAGAATGATATCAACTGACGATGGGTCCGCCGACATTTTTAGAGATCATTGATAATCAATTGTCTAGAACAACTAGTTATAGCTAACAAAAAACCCTTGATAACCAGCTGAATTCTTTGTGAAATTCAACCGTCTGGTATCCGGCTAACTTAGGTCGCGGAGACCAATTATTAATCTAAGCCGGCTAAATTCCTAAAGAACAACTAAGTAGTTACAAACACAGTAACTACATAACTAACTATAGCGCGCAGATGAAACTGCGTGGTGAAGCAATTAATTCATTTGAATGTATTCAGTTAAAAGCGTAATGTGTAGTGTCTCTAACACATTCGTTCATGATGATAAAGATGACATGCCAACCATGCCATTGATAGACCGTAAGTGTACCAGCCGGTTAATAAACCTGAATGACAATTTAGCGTGAACTACGAATCCCGTGGCCCTTTGGTAATCCCGTAACTTCTACCTACACAACTATCAAGCTGAAGCCACTAACCAGGTCACGTTACAAAACGCTCAGTGAACTAGTTCAAGGACAGTACTCGATAATTCAATATTGAGTAACTCTGAAATGCAATTTTGTTATAGCAACTCAAATGTTTTTGTTTGGTACTTCCATCTAATTAAACAAGTTTAACTATACTGGTTATCTTATAATAAATACCATCTTATCTAGCTGGTACATCTTAATTTTTACACTAGTTAACTATTTACTGGGAAATAATTACGCTTGGCCGAAGAGAATTGGAAATCAAATACAAAAGAAGCTAACTACTAATACGCTTCAAAGCTCATTTAATCATGGTCTTAAGATTTGGCGGTACCTACTGGTTAATTAGTAATTCAATGGAGCGCTGGAACATGATCCGGGACGTGTTACTAGTGAGGCCAGTTTTTACCTATTCTGTAACGTGGACATGTCATTTCAGCAAAAAATAATTAGTTAACTAATAAGGCAAAATTAAAATTTATTTTTACCGAAAACAAATCCCCAAAAATATCTAAAAACCCTTCAAATCAATTACCTTTTCTCTTTCATTCATGTTGTATGTACGCATCATCTCTTTTAAACCAAACAATTTTAATTTCATGTTGACCATAATCTGTTGAAGATATGTAATAAATGGGCTCATTTCACAAGTAGCAAGCACGGAATGCGGGTCGCCACCGGCTGCTTGCCAACACTGACCACTCTCGCACACTTCTAGATCAAAATGGACACTGCAATAGCAATACGAACCGTTTATGTACGTGTATGTAGAGAGCGATGACCGTTGTCTAGCTGTAGCCAAACATACTGCCATTTTGCCGTGCAAACGGCCCACAATAGAAATTTCGTAACTAGGTTTATCAGTCATACTGTAGAACTTGTTGAGTTGTTGATCCATCGATTGTGTCCAGGATACATTTCCTTTTGAGAAGATCATTTATGAGTAGTTCGCTGCGCGTATTTTATTATAATGTGTAACTAACTATATAATAATTAAGATAGATTTTACCTTCCTACAAGAGTGAATAAAAATCTCACACTTCACAACGGTTTATTAGAAATTCAGTTATTCTCTGACGACAGGAAAACCAAACCAACAATCATGATCCAGGCGTGTTAGTGACCCAACACTGACAGATTTTTAGGATGATGCCTGCATCGGCCATAGCCATAGACTATCGAATATACTTAATCGTTACAAAACCCACGCGTTTTTCTCATGACTCTTGGAGAAACTGGAAAATAACAAACCATATAATTTTCATGACATCGCACTATTCACCTTCACAGATCAGTAGATCACCTGGTGACCTTGCCTCGAAAACTATGTTTTGCGTACCTAACTAGGACTCTGCGCAAAACTTTATTTCGTCCAAAGATTTGGCGCGTCATTTTAATTGGACCAACAAACAATTAAAAGGCTATGGCAACCATCTACATTGCTCTTATTGTTGGCAGACGTTGATTAGCACACAATGTGTGCATATGAACAAGCATTGATTGTTTAAAGCATTCTATTGTTTGCCAAGTGAGGCTGAGGAGTCAAATATTGTGGAGTAGAAACCTATTATATTTTGTGGAGTAGAAGCCTATTAAAGGAAACTTACGAAAGGAATTTACAAATCAAAGGTGACAGGAAAAGTCGGTAAGGGCCGGCCTCGGAGAACATACTGCGACCAAATCGCAGACATATGAAAAAAGGGAGATGTCAGGAGTACCCGTAATCGACGAGCGTGTATGACGAGGGTGATGAGCGTACAAGAAGCGAGGGAAGTCTGTAAGGATCGTAGCAAATGGAAATCCGTAGTCTCTGCCTACGGGAAACGGCGTGATGGTATGTATGTAGAAACCTATTTAAAGACACAAATCGATGCAATGAGATATTTGACCATGCCCAGTAAACTGTTTTTCATCAAGTAACTATTCAACTGTGAGCTCTGTCCTTGTCTACCTTGCAAGAGATTAAGACATGACATGATCCATTGAAACAACTAAATAATTAGCCTTTTTTAGCACTTTCAAATATTTTTGGGCAAAAAAACTTAAAATAAGAGACAAACTATGAATGTAACTTTTATGATGCCTTAATAGCTTAATAAATGCTAGTTACTAAGTCTAATTTCTTTGGGACACCAAGCGACAGAAATACAAAGACAGGAACTTCTTTGTTACGGTCAATGTTACAAAGGTCAATTATTATCGTTTTCTTTTTTAAATAGGTTGTAATAATAATTAAAAAATTTGAGATACAAGTAGGTATTGGTATTTTTGGCATAGAAAACTGTTTTGAGTATTAAGGCACAAATAATTAGCCTTTAAATTAAATATACCGAAATTGATACACCACCACTTCAAATAATATAAATATAGACTTATTTCCTTGTAAAGAATGTTAAAGAGGTCAGAAGGGTTCAAATTGTAAAACCAGTAACTACTGTCAAATCGCGATTAACATTCCCTAGGGCTTCAAAGCTAAGATGTGGACGTAACTGAAAAACCTGCTCAGATGAAGAAGACACATAATTTTTTAAGAAATATTCTACGTGTATGTAAGTACATAACTAGTCATAAGAAATTGATGTTGCTGCACATTTTGTGCATGCCAAGCACCTGAATAAATGGCACCGGAGCTATGCCACAAATGGCACCTACAGATAAGCACTTACAAGTGACACTTTTAGGAGATCCACATTACTCATTTTTTATTTTTTAAGAGAACTTGGTTTCTTCCTATTTTAATAATCTTTAACCATAAACCAGTGTACTATGATTCCAGAAGTTATGAGGAGGAATAAGAAACTATAAGCTGTAAAGATCGATTTTTCAGGGGAATAAAATGTGATTATATTTTTAAATTAATTGGCTGATCCTAAAAATAAGATAATATTTTTGATTATGGAACATGATTCCTATCACAAGAAAAATAATTGTTTAAAGAGTTTTGAAATTTTCATCTGTTCCCTATTCCAGAAATAAAAAAAGCTAAATCTAAATCACATCAAACATAGTTAAAATATTCTTTTTTTGGCTTTGCCACAGTCAAGAACACACCTATGAATAAGTGATTGACAATCCAAATGCTATTTTCCACAAGCTGATTGAATGTCAATCATTAAAAATTCCTCTTATGACATTGAGCAAATCGCATAATTAACATTACCTTTAGTAACTAATATTATTAGTTAAACGTCTAATAACTAATTACTAATTAAAAGAAGCTTATTCAACATAATGTTATGTATAAAACATCATATTATAACCCAGTGCTTAGAATGGATCCTCGATACAACGAAATTCTTACTTCCAATAGGCAACTCGATACATTTCATTTAAGTTTGTCACAGTTCTGGAGAGAATTAAACACTATTTCAACTGTAGCCCTGTATCTTCGAAAGTATTTGTTTCCGCAGGGTGGGGATTGCTTCCCGTTCTTAAAACCATTAAATCAATCATCCTTACTGGAAATTTTTACCTACAATTTTTTTACACAACACATTACATCTCTGTTATCCTCCATTTAATATACATTTCGCTTTGTAATTATTTCTAGATATTACTATCATTTAAACTATCAGTTATTACAAAATATATAAATAAAAAAGGAGTTACTTGAATTACAAAGTAATTTTTTTTATCTTTTAAGTTGTATGTATAGTTTGTAATGTCCAATGTTCATCCACCTTAATTCACTTCCCTCATAGGAGTAAGGAGAGTAGATCTAAACTTATACACATTTAAGAATAGCTATACAATTTATTTATTCAATTTATGTCATATGTTCACAAATAAGTTTTAGAACAATAAGTTTGTGTCCTGTAATAGTTGTTTATTAACACTTTAGCTGACAGGAATGTCTCTGGACATAAATAACAATTGGGTGTTATTGTTATTATTTCCTCAACAGTCAGTGAAAGTGTTAATGTGGAATTATTTGTTTTATGATTTAAAATTTAAATTAAGTGGATGAAAATAGTAAACAGATATTTTGGACTGGAAATATAAAAAAATCTCATGTATTGGTGAAATTTGAATCAAAACATGTTTGTCATTGAAGAAAATGACACTTTCTAATAAGCAATCTGAAAGAAATACAGAATTTTTTTAAAGAATTTACTGATGTTCTGTATTATAACTTAATATAATTTAAAGCATCATCTAAAGCCTCTTTGACGCTAAGATTACGTAATTTATGTTATGTCACAAGATTCATGTTTTAATATCTAGAAACTAACTAATAAAAACATAATATAGTAGTTATGTGCACCTAAGTTGTATGGATTTCTTGTCCCGACCACCACAAGAGTGTGTCCCAACTGTCACAGACATTTTACTCTTAACCACTCCATTGTCCCTGGGTACTAATAGCATCCAGCCGCATAAACCCGTAGACTGTCCGTGGGTACTATAAAATATTTATTAATTAACCTTCAATTGGTGATGTGCAGTCAATTTGACGTCACGCAAGAAAAATTAGAAATATCTTCAGAACAGCTTTTTCAACGGTCCGGGTGCCCTCAGTAGCTGTTTGTTTATTACTTTGGTTTCTGCCAATACTCAAACTGGACATCGCATGTGCTTAGGTCAGGAGTTAGAGGATACCCGACGTCAATTTGACGTCACGTCTCCAATAATGTCAGTATTTTTTTGTTACTAATTTGACATTTTTCATTAAAAATTAATTCAAATGACAAAAATTTTAAAATGTATATTCAAAGGACTGTTAAATCAAAACGACAGTGATGTTAGTGACACTGAAGATCGTCATTTGTAAGATATTTGCTAATTGGAATCCGATCAAGATACCAGAAGTGAGCTATCTTAGATGAAAATAAAGATCAAGATCTATCACCCGACTTTGACTCTGATGATGAGATTCTTATCAATTTTGCAAGCAACAGACCATACTATTTAAAAAAAAAAGTTATAAATATACAATTAAGAATCCTCATAGAAATATATTAGGTATGTAGTTACCATGAATAATTCTTTTTTTTTTAATGGATCTAATATTCAAAGATTATTTGATTGTGTTCATAACTTGATTACGATTAAGAAAAGGTCTTAATAATTTTTAGTTCCATCGTTTCTTTTTTTCATTTTATGCAATTGATCTCATGTCTATGAAAAAAGTCTAAAATTTTATACCAGTTTTCTATGAGTATTTCCTAAATCAATAGTACTATTAAAATATAATAAGGGTGTTTCATTAAAGAAAGAAAGACATCATCTTGTAAATAAAGTATTTTGTTTTCATTCCCACGCAGTTAGTCTCGAGTATATAGATTTTTCAGAAGTATGACAAAATGACGATACGTCACCAATACTGTGACTTATTTTGACATTGCCAGTTGAAGGTTAATAGAATGACTTCCAGTGACTACAAATTTTTCCAGTTAAAGCCGCAATGAACAGGTTTATTAGAAAAAAATAATACTTGTGTCTTAAGGAAAAAATAATACATCTGTTCAGAAAAAAAATTGAAGTTGATAAAGGCTGTGGGGTGAGTGGGTGTCTGACGAATAAAAATTTATCATGTCGCCTGCATTAAGACCCGAGACTCAAAAAGCTTGCCATAAATATGTGAGCAGTTAAATAGTTGTTATTTACATAATTTCTTAGTAGGTACAGCACTTGTCAGGTGCAACATAACTATTAAAAAAGAGCTATGTAGTAATTTCATTTTTTCTGAATTCAAGTGCAGTGCTTGTACAATTTCACTGACTCACACTGATTTTGTAATTAATTTGACACAGAAAACAACTGAAATTTCTAATTATTTGTTGGCATTAATGTACATTCAAAGAGCTATCAAAACGTTAAAGTTTAACATATCATCATCTTCATGATATTAACATTTAAAATATCATTTAATTAGTTATTTTACAAACAAAAATGATCATTGGTTTGGCATCAATACAGTGTCATACAATTTAGGATTGTTCATCATTGCCTCAAATCTCTCGAGTGTACAAATATGAACTGGCTTTCCACTTTCTTAATTATATAAAATAATAACCAAATGTTGTTTTTTTATTTGATGCCCTTTACATTTAACGCCCTTATAAATACCTAGACGGACTATTGTACATACCTACTTAAAAAAAGGAGGAAGTTCCACAATTAACCAGAGTAATTTGTGGTTCATCAAAGACTGATAATGTATAAATTGAATTAGAATTCCTATCACAACACTTTTTTTTAAATCTCGAAGTTCTTGAAACAGGTAACTACCTACCTATCTAGTATACCTTTCGTTTCGTTGATCATGGGAAATACTTAAAATGAGTTTCTTAATTTTTTTAACAAAAGATCACATAGTTCTAGTTTGCTGCATGAACACAGGTTTTTCTTCCTTACAAAAAACAAAAATTACTTACCCAAAGCTCAGTGCCCCAATTCATTTTTGCGGCAATATATCACCTCACTTACACAAAATAACACATTTATATTTCACTTACACAGTAATAAGAAAAGATAATTATATGAAAACGATTCTCACAATATTTTTTAAACCACTACCACCATTTCCAAACACATTCCAAAGAAATAAACATGGCTGACTGACTGAAGTTGACTGAACTAGAATAAAACGAACTGACTGACATACCATTCAATTCAAAAACTGACTACAATTTATAGCTGACTGGGTTGTCCCCCAGGGTGACCAACTTAAAATTGGCGAATCTGCCTGATACTGGCCAAGAATCTGCCAAACTTGATTAAATGTCGAAATATTAAATGCCTTTAACTGAAAAAACTAAAATAAATAATTACTTGCCCTAAACCGAAACAAAAACATGAGTATTTTATTTATTTTATTTTATTTTATTTATTTCAAGTACACGCTGTAAATATACGTTGGAAACTTAACATTACTGAAAACTGTGCACAATTATGTTGCATTTATATAGATATGTACGTATACATACATAGCATGTGCGTAATATATTAATTTATTTGTACGACAATTGGTCATTTCTTTTAGAGTTGTTGTTGGGTTGAGCTGTAATAAATTAATTTATAAATTAGTTGTGCTGCAAGATTTTCCTATTTTGAGTTGCACGAAAAATTAAAATTAAAATTAGAAAAAAAAAGTACCATACCTACCTAACCAGAATTAAAAACGGCAATAAAACGAATTTTCATCAAACGCGATAAAACCGTATTAAAATAGTTTAATTTAATGAATTTTCATCTTGTAAATGGGTATTGTTGTAGGCGAAACTATGTCATAATCTCCTCATAGCAATGAGCTTGGGCGATGACTCTTTGTGTCTGTACTGCAGAAAATATATAAGGTAAAAGTGCCATAACGTGTGCCAAAGTTAAGCCTCACCACACTAAGTTAAGACTCGAGCGGTTAACTGGCCTACCTAAGGCACTTTTGCGTATTTTTATTTCTGTGGTCTGTGCACTATTTTACCGTTTGTATATTTTCTGTCTACCGATACTAAAGCACTACTGGCTCGCTCTCACTTTATTCCTCTTTAGAGCCCTTACTATCACCTCTAAACGCAAGGCAGAAACGAGATGGCGCAATGATGATAGTAAGGCACTTGGATTCAATTATGTCGCATTCCTTACTGACAAACACTAGAGCGACTTCCGAACATCATCATATTATCATCACTTACTTATGATCTTTAACTAGTGTTATGTTTGTGAATTTAATTTGATTACATCCAAATGCAAGCGAGTAAGCGAGATGTCCTCTTATATACCGTGTACCATCTCGCTTTTTCAATTTGGGTGAAATGAATAGATGATAGTAAACTCACTGCATTCTCTATGTTTTAGGCCTTAGGAAATATGACTACGTCTCAGCATTTCACAAGCGTCTGAGAACTGGTTACCAATAAGAATACGTCGTCATCTCCATATTGTGTCTTCTCTTTATAATGTTCTGTTTATTTATCCTTCTTCTCCTGAATATCTTAAATCCATATCATCTCTTCGGGAATATTAAATTTAAACTAGATGAGTGACGGATGGAGCTGGTAATTGGCTAGTAAACTTTTTCATGAAAATGTCTAATTCGTAAACCATTTCGAGGAATAGGCTTATGGAACAGATTACATTAATCAGATCTTTAGATAAGCAAGTATTTTTATAGAAAATCGCAGAAAACCCAATGACTTTCATTTTTTAGCAAAGTTAACGTATGACGTAGCCGGATAACTTCCGGCTATTCACATTTAATTTTTTAGGTTGGTAGCACAGGGTAGTGATTATATATTTTTTGTTTGGTAGCGTTATTTAGGCGCTTTACGTACTTGTCACCCATGTCAAATGTCATCTCTGTTCAAGTAAACATAACCCATAAATAACCTAACTACATCTTCATTACATTCATTCATACATTATATACGAATCGGTGTCCAATTATTGAAAAATCTGATGTCAACGGATGAAGAGACGGCAGTAAAGTCCATTATACAGGCCAATATGCAATAGATACGAGAAATGGGGTAGGTACCTAGGATATTTGGCGATTGTAAACAAACAAGAAACCAACTCGCAACTTGCGGTCCATCTTGACTTTGACATTTGACACTGATATACATATTTTTTTATTACCGTAGTAATTTTTGCTTTCTTGCAGTTCAAAATGGCCATTATAGCTGCGTGACGTCATCACTATAAAATCTTTAAAATTAAATAACAAAATAAATATAATTTTAAGAATTTTTTCGTTTAAATTAAATCTCCGAAATAGTCTATTCTATCAATAAAATATATAATAAACACAATTTATTTTTTAGTTGACTAGCCAATTATGAAAAAAAAAACGGGAAACCCTATACATAATATCTACTTAGGACAAAAATTGCCAGCATGGTAATAATAAACACGACAAATAAAATAAACCTGGTCAAGAGCAAGTCGTATTCGCACACGAAGGGTTCCGAACCATTTCATCATTTATTAAAACCTGACAATGCGTCAACTAAGAACCAAACTCACGCCACGCGGAAAGACTCCACTTTTAATGCTTTATAGACTTTGTTGTGCTATTCCTACGATTTGTGAAATGGTGACCAATTTGAATGCCAGTAAATTTACATTTGTAAAGTATATATTAAAATTTCAATTGATTGTATACGTACACAAATTAATATACTTGTTTAAAATCAAATTTATTTGAATCTGTCAAACATTATGAGTACATTTTATGAATGGTCGGCATAATCAGCCCAGCCAAGGGAAAAATCGACCCAGATGGCAGAAATCCGTCAAAAATGGTCACACTTTTGGCCGTAGTACCACTACACAAAAAAAAACCAGAGAATGAATTTGGAATGGCAGCGTACTTCATATATGTCAATGCTGTCAACGTCATCTGACTCTAAATTTGACAGAATAAAAAATAAAAATATTGTCTATGAAAAAGATGGTTGGATGGATGGACATTTTTTTTTTTTGCCAGTTAATTTTCCCCTTATTTTAAGGAACATTGAGGAGAAAGGAACGTTTATTTCTACGGATTTAGATGCTCTTTCGGAACAATAAAAGTAAATCGTAATGTTCGTAGGTTTATTATGTAATAAGTAAAGTATCTCTGACCTACACATAACTACATGGTTATTAAAATTTAAAAAAACCTAAATCAATGTTGTCAAAGCACAAACACACACATGCAAAACTATGCAGCCTGGGCTGTATCTAGTCTAGGGTAAGTTGTTTACGAGAATGCTTCCCATGATTTCAAAGAATGTATGAATGTTGTGTGGAGTGCATGATCTGAGATCATTTATACGGTATTCTACTCTATTATTTTTAGTGTTCACCGATCCAACAACGCAGATTACAAAATGGCGTCACGGCCAAAAATTGCCACGCGTAGCTTAATATCTTAGTGTGAGTGAATGTTGCTACAGGTGTAAAAAAGAGATATGAATACGTGAGAAAAGTATAACAACAATTACTTGCTACATAAGTATAACTATTAACTTATGTTCCGTCTGTGTACGTCTTATATGTCTGTGGTGTTCACCGACACGGCTCAACCGGCTCGCACGCACGGTACGCAACGGATTTTAGTTTGCTTTGTATGACTTTACATATACATTGCGTCCACTACCCGGCCCGCACGCATGTACACCGGCATTTTTGAGCAAAAAATGCGTTGCGTGCCGACGACGTCACAAAAATCAGTATAGAGATGGGCGATTGTAAAAACTTCTTAAATCTATGGGTCTGGAGGTACTTATTACTTTTATGGGTAACATGGTTGCGTAATAATCTGGCTCAAACTACAGTTACTTCGGCTATGACGTAATTATTTATTTAACCTTTTTAAAAATTTATACAAATAAATTCACATATGATGCATTTCACAAAACCACAAAGGTTTGTTTGGATATAGCAGGTACATTGTCTCGCCTCTGGCGCAATTCGAGGTCACAGTGCATCTTGGGCACAGAGAGAGTCCTTAATAGAGTAGACTATATATATTGATATTTTCAAAAACTATCGACACTTTTAAACATTTCCAGCATCCCTAAAATCCGTATGCAGTGGACGCGGGCTATCGGTAATTCCGTCCATCCGTTGCCTGCGTTGTGGCCGAGCTGGCCGTGCCGATCTCGCCCCCATATTCTCAAACGTTTGCTCAAACTCGACTCAACCTTACTCAAACTCATTGGTATGATTAGTCGACGCTAGCTTCCTTGACTTAAGGAGATTCCTCATTGGAGGTGAGTATCAAATTGTTAAATATAAGGTTGGTCGAGAGCACAGATAACCCCCAATAGATTGAGTATCATTCAATGCTTGTTCGCGTCGACAGTCACCAAACTTAGAGGAAGTACGGGGGGGTCGGGAGCGGTAGCTGACGTTACAATGTTGCAGGTTTAGTGATGTGACATTGAATGAAACTACCAAAACCTTATCGATTTTGTGTCACTTTTCTTGCAATATTTATAGTATTATCAAACGCGCAATAACATTAATAATCGCACATATTTTTAACCGACTTCCAAAAAGGAAGAGGTTCTTAATTCAGTTTTATGTTTGTTATCTCATATCTCCGTCATATAGGAACGATTTGGATAATTCTTTTTGATGTGATACCTAACGGTTTATAAATCTATGAACGCCGGATACATGCACGAAAAAGTGTCAGGTTCCACGTGCAAAAGAGAGCGCGGAACAAGCCATAGAGAGGCATGATCGGCCTCGATATTATTTTGCATCAATATTTTCTTATGACTACGTTATCACGTAAAACTATCGTCTCTAACAGACAACCAATTTTTATTTGAAAGGTATAACTGACAAATTGGTCCCATAGTCATCAAAATCTATGTATATACAAGGAATTAGGGTAACTCACTCTTTAGAATAATAAGGAGAATAGAATAAAACATGTAAACATCATTATTTATTAGTTTCGTTTTAAAATATTGTAGCGGGAGCGAGGTAGCATGCTCGACCGCCACAAAGGTAAGATGGGGAACCGTATGGCTCTGACAGTGCTGCGTCGGAGGCCTCTTATATAGTCAGCCAAGTTGCGAACCCCAAGTATCGCTCAACGCCATCCAGTGGTCATGTTGCCATCCTGTAGTTGAGTCTAGTAATTCCAGTGGCGCATGTATAAAGGTCGCCACAAATATATTGAGATACTTAATCCATTTTTCATTTTTCGTCGGGCTTTTGGAAAACCTTGAAATAAATTACATAATTAAAATCTTTAATTAAATTTAATTAATAAGTCGTAATAAACAATCGATAAAAAATTATTCTTTCAAATTGAAAGGGGTAACATCACTACGGTAAAACGTAACTTATCGAAAAAAAGGACAAACATATAGTTGACACTTGGGAAAGAGAGAGATGCTTGCAAAAGACATCAACGTCACCCCATTTTGGTACTCTGGTTGTTACATAGTTTGACCATTATAAAGTAAACTCTGCACTTAATTGTATTAAATTAATTAATAAATTTACCTGTCAAAATTTATACCATCCTTTTGGAGATTTGATGTCTTTGATGATTTTCCGCACCATTTTATGCAACATGTACTAATTTTTACACACTCAACGAACCTAATACATTTTTTCGGAAATTTTCACGAAACAACCTCACAGCTCTGAGTTCTGGTCGCAACTAATGAAAGGCCTATATGCAATTTCATTTATCTGTGCAAAAGCATATAAGTGCGGTGACCGCGGACGCCCATACAAGCGGAATCTATTGGGGGTTATCTGTGGTCGAGAGGTACCTTGAGGCGTCCTCCAAATGAAATAAAGTTGGTTATAAGTTTTTTTGCCACTTTTTGCCTAGGTATCTTCTTACTTTATTCATATTTCATTCTATTCTTTTGTATTTTTAAATTTTTGTGCTTTAGATTGTTATTATAACCTATGTCATCTCTCATTGGTGTTTGATCAAGCAACCAACTAATAAGAATATCGTTTTCAAGGAAAGTTCGAGGACTTCCTTAAGGCCTCTTCCAATGAGTTTGAGTGAAGGACGTCCCTAAGGTTATGTTTAAGAATACGGCAAGTCCTATTTCGTATTTTACAGGTGCACTTACATACGTACGGCTGTATTTTCATGTTTTTTTAAATCAAAGTCCTGTTTTTTTTCTAAGACATTTTTGGTATAAATTTACTAGAAACATGGAACGTTTGTACCATCCAGCATCTTTTTAACTTACATTCAAGTAATGTAGGTCTATTTACTTCTTTCTTTACCACCTTTACTTATAAAAATTTTAATATGTCTTTCATTAGCTTCATTGCGTGACCTTAACAGTGAACCATCTGATCCACGTCGAACTAACGCTGTGCGACGTATTTCCTGCAAAACAAATCAAAGATTCAACGCTTCATTTGGTATCCACTAAACATTATACTTACTTTATATCTGTAATTGTCTATATTAAAATTTATTTACTAATAATATCACAGAATTTTAATAGTACTACTAACCGATGTATTAGTAACAAACAATATTCAATTTATCTTTTATCAGCCCGCCGGGCAGCCGTCTTAGCCTTTTATTTCTACAGGAGTGTTAAGTGTGACTCATATGCTCATTTTTATCAAAAATAAAGGCCCCTGAATCCAGAACCACAGAGGTCAAAGCGAGAACTGCTACTGCATATGTAATACGCTAATAATTTGCAAGATAAAGGACCGTTCAAACTGACGCGAATCCCGCGCGACTGGCGGGACGCCCATAGAAATAAAAACATATAGAAGTGTCATTAGCGGGCCAGTTAACTTTGGCACACGCTACGGCACTTCTACCGATTCTTATTTCTGCGGGCGTCCCGCCAGTCGCGCGGGATTCGCGTCAGTTTGAACGGTCCTTAAATCGAATTGGTGATCCCTGTGACAAGACCTATTTCGGATCGCTATGTAATTATAGTTCGTCATTATTTATTTATTTATCCACAGCTAATATTTACTATGTTTTAAGTTAGATTAAAATATATAATTGATTGGGACCGTAAAATTGCGGGCTCTCAAGAGGGATTGTAAACTCTCAAAATTTTGTGAACTGTTTACAATTTTACTTATTATTTTTCTTAAAATTATTATGGTTGTTTTGATGACTATTGATTTCGTGTTAAATATATATTATAAAATTTAAAACTTTAGTGTCAGTTATTCTGTTTCTTTATTTCGTGTCGATTAGCTTAATTTCAGACTTTTCTTTCCAGAAGCATGCCACCCCTATGCCGCCGCTTTCCGTGGCTGACATGAGGTCTTGAAGAATAACTCATATCAAATTGTTATGTAAAATTTATAGTTACCATGACTGGTTCCAAAATGATATGATGACTGGACCTCCTTGATGTTGAAGGACCAGTGATGGAAGAAGCTCGTGAGGATGGTAAGGGGCTCTGCAAATTCGATAATCAATAATATATTAGAACAAAGTTTCGCAGAAACATAGATATGTAAAATATTACATAAGATCATAAACACGCACACACACGTGTGGCACGGCACGGCAAACACATCTTAATTTAGCTCATAATCAATATCTGTGAAACGGTTTAGCATTTTTTCTCATCATTGTTTAGTCCTATTATTGATACAGTCAACATGAACTCCTGCTAAATAAACACGGACCCTGCACACCCTGGTGTCAGTAGGCTAGGTACTTACTTTTATGGCAGGTATAAAACTAAAGTCTGAAGGCAAAGGTTGCGTTTGTATGCTGTAAATTCCCTCTTCAGATGCTACTGAAACTATTGATGGACGAGCAGATATTTGTTGAGCTAGTAGCACTGGGTCTGTATCTAAAAAGATATGATTGTTTTAATAAATTTAAATTTACTGATAGTAAAAATTAAGTTCTAACTAATACGTATATACGTGCGTTAGTACAGGACTCTCACTAAGAGACTAATATTGTTAAGTGATGGTCTGCGAAAGATGATGATTTTAATTGCAACAATTTAAGTGTTATCTGTTCAAAAGTTACCTATGTTCATACACCTGGCTACCCGTCTGGCCTGTAACACTCTACCCGCACTTCTTCTAAATTTGATTCCTTTTTCTGCTTCTCGTCTAAGTCTTTGGGCAGCCGCAGCTGCCTCAGCGACTGCCATAGATATCGGCCCCATTCCAGACCTTTTGAGATTTATGTCGATAATATAACTTAAACAGATAGCATTTGACAAAACATTGTCACTCGGCTAAAAAAAAAATACTTTATTTTCTTTCAAACTCTCCTTTGCTACATATTTAAAGTATAAGCTAGTTACATAAGTGTATGTTTATTTATATGTATTTATGATTATTCTATATAGGTATGTAGGTTTATTTAATGTATATCCTTTATAATAATATTATATTGTACACACTTCTACCCTTCTGGTAAGCATATCTTCTCCTGCCACTCGCTGGTTGACTGTAATCCCTAAGTGGGATAAGTCCGCCATTGTACTTATTGTTTTTTCATGCTTGTGTATGTAAATTATTCGTTTTATTTTGTACAATAAAGATATTACAAACAAACAAACAAACTTTTTTGGTTACATTTCCAAAAAGACAATCACATATTTTTATATATTTGTAGCAAATATTCTGTACGATCACTTACTAACTAAAACTGATATCTAATGAAAAAGGATGATTTCAAATTCACTAGGTTATTAATATTACTAACAGATCCAATATCATTAACGCTGATGTCAAGAGATCGTAGAGGAGTTTTGACGAGTCCAATAGCTCTAGCCAAGAGATCACCACAACTTGGAGGATTTTCAACACTTGTGAGTGACCACACTCCAGCTGGTGGTTTGGTCAGAGGTCCTGGTTTAATACCACATCCCGATATATTTAAACTGAAATGCAAAAAAATTAGGTATTTAAGTTCAAAAATGTTATAATAATAATAATCAACACTTTATTGCACCAGGAAAATACAATTTTGAGACACGTACATGTAGACATAATGGTGTGCAAAGGCGGCCTTATCGCAATAGCAATCTCTAATAATGTTTTATAATGTTTTGTTATAATAATGTTTTATACATATTATTATACAGAAATAAACACTTATTATTCCTACTACTATTTATACTAGGTAAACAGTTGAGTAATTATGTACAATGAAATAACTAACAAGCTCTTTTAAATAAAAATATATTTAACCTAATTCCGACCGCAGATTGCGACATAAAATTTCGGAATTTCCATAGCAAAATACTTTTGAACTTACGAGCAAACAAATCTTTGTAATTGCCCCTCTAAATTGAAAACACATTCGATAGGTTTAGGAGAAAAAAAATATAGAAGTACTTTTTTGCAAAAAAAATCCGTTATGTTGATTTTTTACTGTTAACCTATTCAGTGACGCTTGTGCCATAAAGACGAATCTATATAACGACGTATCATTTAACGAAATCGGTTGAGCCATTTTTTGGCTACGGGGAAACAAACGGACAGACCTAACTAAAAGTGAAACCCATAACCTAACTTTTTAGTCTTTGCAGTCGGGTACAATATAAATAAACGTCGTAGAATTTATCCACATTTTTAAATTAATATCGTAAAATATTATTATCTTCTTACTGAATGTGATACTTACTGCGTAAGGTTACATCCTCGTGCTAATGTTACTGCTATATGGGCAATACCTTCAGATCCAAGTCTATTATTTAGCCTCAGGTCAAGATGACGCACACCACAACCTGGATGTATGAGTGCGTGAGATATACTTTCTGCTCCTACAGGTCCTGTAAACAAACTTAATTTAAGTAACTTAAAAACTTTATTTCAAATTAAAACATGTTACTTAAAAACTGATTTACCAAAAACATTGTCTGCCAATATTACACTTTTTAGGTTCTCATGCTTAGAAATAAATTTTGCTACTGAAGTAGCACCATCGTCACCAATTTTGCAATGGCTGAAGTTCAAAGTTTCTAATATTTGATTATCAGAAATACCTCGCACAATGTATTTGACTTTTTGACAGGTCATATCTGTTCTTGTTATCCTGAAAACGTTAAATTTGGTAAAATACAAGCCGCTAAACGTTTAAATATTATCTAAACTTTTAGTAAGAAAATTAGCTATCAAAGGGTTTAAATTATTGATAGCTATCGCGCTTGTTAGCGCTAATATACATTTGTTAAGAAAGTATATCAAAATACGAATGATAAATATACTAATCTCTCATTCTTCTGGCGATGTCATACATAGGGCGCACTGTAAGTTTCCGGAACTGGCCACTTACATAAACAATATTTAAAAATTTATTGCAACATTTGAAAATAGAACTCTTTGGCTGTAGAATGCAGTTTGTTTCATCTGACTGTCTTTTGTTTTTACCTTGTGGCGCCATTTAAAAAATTGTGTGTCTGCATCAACATGGATTTAACTCGGGAAAATTTTCGTAGTATGATTTTCTACGATTTTAAGTGTAATTTGACAGCTCAACAGAGCATCGCTCGGCTTGAAACAGCTTTTGGCAATGAAGCACCATGCAAGACAACTGTTTATAGCTGGTTTGCAGAATTCAAGCGTGGTCGTATCAATCTCAGTGACGAATCTCGCGATGGTCGGCCGTCCACCGCTGTGACCAACAAAAACATCAATGCTGTGCGCCGTATGATTGAAACAGACAGGCATGTGACCTACCATGAAATTCGCGCTTCCTTAGAAATAGGCATGAGTCAAATACAATTAATCCTACACAAACATTTGGGTGTGAGAAAGCTGTGCTCGCGGTGGATCCCACACAACTTGACCGAGGCTCAAAAAACGGACCGCGTCACTTGGTGCAGTGCCATGCTTACCAGATTCAACGAAGGTGCGTCAAATTTGGCGTGGGACATAGTAACAGGTGACGAAACATGGATTTATTGCTACGATCCCAAAACAAAGCAGCAATCGAGCGTATGGGTCTTTCAAGATGAGCCGAAACCAACCAAAGTGGCGCGCGTGAAAAGTGCATCTAAGCGGATGATTGCTTCTTTTTTTAATAAAACTGGACACGTGGCTACTGTTGCTCTAGAGAATCGTCGTACAGTGAATAGTGACTGGTACACGACCATTTGTTTGCCGGAAGTTATTGACGAACTCCGTAAAAATAACCGTAAACGCCGTATCATCCTGCACCACGACAATGCTAGTTCTCACGCGGCCAGACAGACAAACGACTTTTTGAAGGCGAAAAATGTAGAATTCATGAGTCATCCTGCATACAGTCCCGACCTGGCACCTTGTGACTTTTTTCTGTTCCCAAAAATTAAGAACCAATTACGCGGTCAACGATTTTCATCACCAGAAGAGGCTGTCGAGGAGTATGAAAAACACGTTTCAGAGGTCACCACAGAGGAGTGGCACAAAAGTTTTCAAAACTGGTTTCATCGAATGAAAAAGTGCATAGACGCCAAGGGAGATTATTTTGAAAAACAATAAATTAATTTTGTACCTTTAATAGTATTTTTTCATATTCATTCCGGAAACTTATAGTGCGCCCCACGTAATATTGCGTTTTAATAATTATGATTACTTAAGCGAAATTTTGGCGCGACGCTGAGAAGTGCTGTTTCGGCGCTGTATTTATTTTTCCAAAATTTGTGTTTTTGATCTTTCATATCTTTTAAAGTCGCTTGTTTGAGTCTAAAATAGATTTAGAAAACCAATCGACCTCATATGCCCTGATATCAGTTCTACCAAACCGCCTCCTGGCCATTATAATGGTATTTTTGAGGCCTGTCTCTCAGCTTCTAGCAAAGCTGAAGAAATTAAAAATATAATCAATAATCATTTTATTCTTTATAATATTAAACTTGTTCTTACTTAAGTGTCTTCAAGCGACTACATTTTTCTAAACCATGAGCAAGATTCTTGGCGTCGTTGATAGTAAATTGGAATTGATCCCGTCGATATTCTTCACATATATTCTGCAGCTGATACGTTAAGTTTAACTCGACTAAATTAGTCAAACTACCCAAAGCTGCATGAAGAGATATGTGATCTGAAAGTTATTTGATTGATAGAACTTAACTGTTGTCTGACTAGGAAGACAGATAAGACTAGATTTTCTAAACCGCCTTTTTAAATTTACCACAGAGACATACGAACATACTTACTTCAAACTACTTTAAGAAAGGTAGGACATTTTGTAAGGAGTAGTCCGTCTGGGGAAGTACCTCCACCCTACAGAAGACCGCAGCCAAATAAAACTGTGATGCAGTGTTGTGTTCCTGCTGGTGAGTAGAGTCGTTAGGCTCTAGAGGGGTCGCTGTGCTGACAGCGGACAGGTCGGCAACGTTCATAGGCTACAGTAACTACTTACCATCAGGTGGGCCGTACGCCTGTTTGCCTACTTAGTTGTATAATAAAAATACTTCATCAGTGCTTGTTACTAGTCATGTGGCACTGAAGCGTAGTCTTTTCATTGGGTCACATAAAAAATCTGAGTTTGAGCAATTCAGCGCTTGAAAAGTCTATGCTCAGTTGTTCTCAAGGAGATTGTTTAAGAAATAGAGAGATTCGTGGACAAACTTGGATTATTAGTGGCTATACTAATCTAAGGCAGATGATATCATTGGTATTAAATTATATTTCTGTGGATGAGATCGTTGAAGTGGCAATGGAAAGGACTCAGAACTTATGGCCGTTAGGACAAAAAGGATAAAAATGTATAATGTCACAATATCCACCATATTGTGGTTCTAGGCGAAGGGGTGGTGGATGGCGTTCTCAATGCTTCTAAAATTACAATACAAACCTTCTATTTTTTATGTGAAAATTCATAGTTAGCGAGAAATTATCATTTTTGTAAATCAAATTAAAAATGAATGCAACTGTTGAAAACACAAAGGGTGGTTTTTAATGTCGAAAACTGTAAAAAAAATATTTGGGTGTTCGAGCCCTTCGGCTTGACCCACTGTGAGATATACGTTCAGAACATCGGCGCCATGTTGTGAATGAGTTCAGTAACCGTCAAAATATAGTTCACTCGTTCATTCAAATGGGTAGTGGGGGTCAGCGTCGGACCGCGCGCTCAGCAGCGGTAGCCATCTTGGATCAGTACGCTTTTGAATCTCGGCGTCATCGGTTGTCTACAGACAAGAAAAAATAATATAACAATAGGTAAGCAAATGTCTCTCGTTATAGACTAACTACATCATGAATATCCCTAAGTTGTTAGGGTAAATATCCACGAAGCATGGTGCAAATATGATAAGCGATAGCTTCTCATATTTAATTTGGGATAAATTCCCATCATATATCGTCTCGCAACGAACGATTGTCTTGCGTTGGATCTGATCCACCTATGACACGCACCATGCTACGATTGCTTAGCACAATCGTACCTACGATAATCCATTGGATTGTCGTTTCAAACAAAACTCCTGTGTTAGGAATGTCGTTTCAATAAAGTGGCTACGGACAGCTACAAAGTCCAGTATGTCGTTTCAACTGAAACGTCGCTTATGTGGACGGTCGTTTCAACGAAGCGACATGGGAGATTGAATTGGGAGTTCCAATACTTAATCCCACACATAAGAGTGTTGCCGTTTGTTTTAAATGAAACGTCAACATAATAAGGAAAGTCGCTTCAATATAACGACTGTATACGATACGATTATTACTTTCGAAACACGACAAGTTTTACGATAGTTACGTATAACTTTCTGCTGTTACAGACATGCCACCTATGTACGAACTGTGTGAAAAAGCCGTGAAAGATGAAGACAAAGGGTTCTTCTCTCGTATCCTCCAAATTGTCGACAAGAACTACCCAAAGGATTGGAGATCATGGGAGGTTGAAGATAACTTCTACACTGATCTGTTTGGAGATCGCATCTCGCCAGAAATGGAGAAAAAACTGCGATTCGCCATCCCTACTGCTGAGCTAGCTCATGCCTACTCACCGAATGACCCAGTACTTTCGGAGAGGAAATACAGGCTCTTAAAGAGAAAATTACTAGAATGGCCCTTGGGACGATTATTGCTTTACGCGCCACATGCTATCATGGAAAAAATTCATGTGAAATCCTATGAACCTTTCATGTGCGCTGTGAAACTCCTGAAACCCAAACTGACTTCGAGAAAAAGGAGTTTGTCACCCAAGCCTTCGACATCCTCATCGAACAAGCGAACACGACGAGAGAGATCATCCTCTCAAGTGAGAGGCATATTGATATCGCCGTCCTGTGGCGGATCGGATACATGTGCGCCTCCTACAAACTCACAACAGAGTTTCTTAAGTAGCGATTTGCAATTGGCATTTTACGAAAAGATGATGAGTGTTCTCACCGCTAATGCGCAAGCTATGTCGGGTGTCGCTAGTCAAGTAGCTGATTTGTCAGCAAAAGTAAATAATGATCAATATGAGAGCCACACCGAAGCGGAGTCAGAATCCGGCGATGAACCACCTGGATCAGCCGACGAGGGTGAACAGGATCCTACCACGGATATCATCGATGATAACGAACCGGACGATTGTAGCTTTTCACCTAGCACAACTGAGGCGGAACCCAAACTTGCAAAAGCAGATCCCCGTTTGGTGGACCAAGGCCGTAAGTGTCAACGACTTGGGGACGATGGCTGTAAGATTCGCGGACGTGCAAAAACATTTTCACGCGACACCAGTGTTCAGTGCCCTCAAGGTGAATTCCTTATTGGCTTCACACACCCCGGCATGGAGCTCACTCGCACACCTGGAAAAGACAGACGCCACTTTGGGCGCAATAACTTATGGCCTGCTCTTGCAACGACAGGCTTTTGAGGAGGCTTGCAAAAAGTTAGATAAAAAATCTAGACAAGATGTACAGAAAAATTTCTTGGAGGAAAGCTGTGAGTTCAGGAAAATTTCCGATAAATTGTTGCAATATACGTGTGGCCGAAGAGCGGAAACTATCCAAGCACGAAGGGACACTTACAAGTGTCCAATAAAGGTGCTAAACGAATTTTTACATGAAATTCCACCTTCAGATACGCACTTATTTGCTGAAAATAAATTATCGGAAGTTGTTAAAGAGCAAGGAGGGTCGCACAAATTTTTCCCTAAAAAGCCAACGAATTACAAAACTGGCAAGAAAAATGTGACAAAAGGTTCTAACACCAACACATCTCGCAATTTCACAGCAAACAAAAATAATAAGAAACCTCCAAATCGGAATTTTCGTCCCTCGTGGAAACAACAAAACTCCGCAAATAAAACCAAGCCTTCCCAACAAACCGAAAAGAAAGCCTAAGGTAACTCATACTTTTATTGCGGGTTAACTTGGTTCTAAAATTGATCTGTGGGAATCTCTTGGTGCGCCAGAAACAATCCTCAAGGTTTTGAAGGGATATCGCATACCTTTTGCGCAGAAACCGCCACTCATTTCACTTTCTAATAATAATGCAAAGCATTTTGAACCTAAAACATTAGATGTTATGTCAGAACTAATTGACAAACTCGTACAAATGGGTGCAATATCAGTTAATAAATACAAGCGCGGTTACTTATCTCCTATATTCTTAAGAGAAAAGGCAAATGGTTCCCACAGATTAATATTTAACCTAAGGGGATTGAATCTTTATGTCAACCCTCCTAAGTTTCGACTTATAAACCTAAAAAAGGTTGCTCAAATAATACAAAAAGATGACTATTTAGTAAAAATTGACATTTCGAACGCTTACTACCATATACCGATTGCAAACGCTCATACTTATCAATGTCGTACAACGGCAACATATATAATATGCAATGCTTACCGTTTGGGCTTTCAAGTGCTCCTTCCATATTTAGTAAAGTTATGAACTGGGTAGCATCTCTTTTAAGAGAGAGAGGGATGCGAGTAATTGTTTACCTTGACGACCTGCTGCTTTTCAATCAAAATCCCGAAATTTTGAAGCAGCAAGCGCATCTCACAGTTTCCCTTTTGGAAAATTTAGGTTGGGACATAAATATTGACAAATGATCTTTAGATCCCAAAAAACAAATAGAATATTTGGGACTTGATTGGGATTCTGAAAGGAATCTTATTGCACTCCCCAGCTCCAAAATTGATAATATAAAGACTACCTTAAATGGCCTGTTACGTAATGGTAAATGGACCTGGAGGAAGGCAAAACACGTACTAGGTAAACTTACTTTCGCGGCTAACGCGGTCCCTCTGGGCCTCCTTCATTGCAGGCCCATACAGATGGCATCAAAAATACTCCCGGACGACGACAGACACAAACCATTTCGAATCCCGATCCAGGCGAAGGAAGAGCTTCTCTGGTGGGTACAAAACTTGTCAAAGCGCTCCACGCTACAATTAGCTCCACCCACAGCCTTCGTAACCACCGACGCCTCAGACGTCGGCTGGGGTGCGATAATAAACAGCAAGAAGCTCTTCGGACACTGGAGAACCTCGCAAAATCATTGGCATTGCAACAGGAAAGAACTGTGGACATTTTACGAGGTATTACAAAAAGAACTACAGGAAATAGAAGGGAAAACCGTAGTCGTACAAATGGACAACCGCACATCGGTGGCACTCTTAAAGAAACAAGGGAGCACTCGTTCAAAAGTTCTTCACAATATTGCTTCCAAAATACTGAACCTTGCTTACGAACACAATATCACAGTTGTTCCAAAATATCTACCAGGAAGGTACAACGATGTGACGGACAGTCTATCCAGAAGAAAGGACCAGCCAGAATGGCACTTGGACCAATCTGCACTAAAAGCAATCTTTGCAAAGATGGGAACGCCTGTTATAGACCTTTTTGCATCGAAGGCATCAAATGTAGTTCCGAGGTATGTGAGCGAGGACATCGGAGATCAAAAAAGCGAGTTCACAGATGCCTTCAGCAGACCGTGGGATTACAGTCTAGGGTGGATATTTCCACCACCAGCCCTAATTCCTCGCATTCTCCAACATCTGAATGCCTCCCGTGGAGACTATCTTTTGATAGCACCAAAATGGGATCGAGCGTTCTGGAGACCAGATCTAAAGAAAAGAGCAACATGTCCACCATATCGCATTCAAAACCTCGAAATACACCTCTTAGATCTCAAAACCAACCGGCCACCCCGCGAGATAAAAAAATTAGTTTTGGAGGCCTGGAAAATACGGGCTGGTCCGAGGAGATAGCCCATTGGAGTCAGGATGAGCGAAACTTTTTACTCTGAAAACGTATAAACAAGTATGGAATAGTTGGCAAAAGTGGGCTCTTGATAATAACATTTGCATATCAGCACCTAAGCCCAATGATGTAGCAAGATATTTAATTTATCTTAGTAAAATTAAAAAAATGGCTGCCAGAACCATATTAGTGCATAATTCAACTATCGCAACCTTCACTAAGTTATCACCAAATGATTCACTGAGTAACCATCCCCTAATTAAGAAAGTAGTAAAAGCAGTGTTGTTGAGAGACCCGCCAAAACATAATCCGTCAACATGGAACATTAAAGATTTATTAGATTGGATAAATCAACGGTCGATTGATAAATCTAATATTTTTCAGGTCTCGCAGCATGTTGCAATCGTGTTACTTTTAGCATCCAGCCGACGCATTCACGATCTCACATTACTTCATATAGATCGTGAACGCTGTGAAATAACGGAAAACGAGATTATGTTCTGGCCAGCCTTTGGTTCCAAAACGGACTCTACCAACTTTCGACAGTCAGGTTGGTGTCTCTCGAAATGTGGATATTACAATTTAAACCTGTGCTATTGGATCCCATTACTGATACGGATCACTGAGAAACGTCGTGGGACGAACACCAACTTATTCATTACTACACGGGGGAAAATCCGACCCGCTACCAGATCAGTAATAGCGGGATGGATTAGAACCGCACTAAAAGAAGCCAAAATAAAGGGATCACCAGGTAGTTTTAGATCTGCAGTGGCTTCGAATAACTGGAGAGCAAAAGAACTTGATTTAGAAGTGGTACTACGTAAAGGAAACTGGCGTGGCGCCACTACATTCTTAAAGCACTATTATAAAGAAATAAGGAAACGTGATTCGAATACTGATTTTGTAATGTCAGATTGCTTTAATGCAGCCTAAAATGTTGCACCTCCTTATAAGATCTGTTAAGTTTTTTTTTTTGGTTTTTTCTGGTGTTGGTTATTGGTAAAAATAATAATAATAATTTTCATAATTATTTCTTTTTATCATTTAATACTAATAGTACATCACAGTACGCGGTGTCAGCGCCGGCAGATAGTAAACATCTCACAGTGGGTCAAGCCGAAGGGCTCGAACACCCAAATATACGTGTTTTCCCCCCGAAGGGTAGAAAACACATATTTGGGTTTCAGCCAGGAGGCTTGACCCACCAATAACTCCCTTGCCGGCTTCCGCCTCGCCTCGATTTTAACAGGTACTCATCCAAGATGGCTACCGCTGCTGAGCGCGCGGTCCGACGCTGACCCCCACTACCCATTTGAATGAACGAGTGAACTATATTTTGATGGTTACTGAACTCATTCACAACATGGCGCTGATGTTCTGAACGTATATCTCACAGTGGGTCAAGCCTCCTGGCTGAAACCCAAATAAGTGTTTTCTACCCTTCGGGGGGAAAACACGTATATTATTAGGTAATATTATTATATACGAGGGTCAAACTGAAAATTCTTAGAAAATCAAAAACTGAGCACACTAGCAAGTTATTCCTTTTATTACACCTTTTCAAAATAGTGTCTTTTCACTTCAATACCTCTCTGCATCCGATGGAACCACTGAGAAAAGCACTTGGCCCATTCGTCTTTGGGGTCTCTTCGACGGCGTTTTGAAACGCAGCCACTGCTTCCTCGGCGTCCATAAAACGTTTTCCTTGAAAGTCGGAGTTCGGTCGGGGCTATATGGCGGGTGACCTAAGTAATTCCACGTTTGATGTCGCCAAATAGTCGATCGTTCGCCTGGCGATGTGCGACTAGGCGTTGTCGTGGTGAAGGAGGATCCTACTCTGAGGTCGTTTCTCCCGAACTTTTTCCAAGACAAGTGGCAAACAATTGTTAGTATACCACTCTGCAGTAACTGTTTTTCGATCCTTAGAGGAACAATTGTCGCGTAATGTCCGGTCCTTCTAAAGAACGAGGCCACCATCTTTTTTCTCACGCTTCGACCTCTCTTCACTTTAGTTGGCAGACTGTCTTTTGGTTTCGGGATCATAACAGTAAATCCAGCTTTCGTCACCCGAAGGTATGTAAAACACATCATTTGAGTCACCTCCGTTAAATCTTTGAACCATTTCACGGCACCAATCAACACGACGGATTTTTTGGGCCTCGGGCAAATCGTGAGGTATCCACCGGGCGCAAAGCTTCCTGACCCCTAAATGTTCATGCAGGATTTTGTGCACTTAGCTCATACCGATGCCTAAACTTGCAAGAATCTGCTGATAGGTCACTCTTTTGTCAGTCTCTATCATACGCCGCACAACACTGATGTTATCTTCAGTCGTCGCCGTAGAAGGCCGTCCCTCACGCAGATCATCGGTGAGATTAGTGCGACCACGTTTGAACTCATTAAACCAGTTGTAAACAGTGGCACGAGATGAGGCTTTATTGTGAAAGGTCAATCGAAGCCTATCATAACTTTCTTGTTGACTTAAATGACAACGAAAGTCATAAAAAATCATTGACGTGACACAGACAATTTTCAATTTGCCGCCAAATCGTAAAACAAATGACAAATTAATAAAATACATACTCAATAATATTGGCAAAGAGTTCCATTTTCAAAATTTAAACTTATTTATTAATTATACTGTTTACAAGTGGACAGTTCTAAAGACTTTCAGTGTCGCCCTCGTAAGTACGTTGATAATTACAACTTACAGCCATCCGATTCAATACGGTAAATTTAAATGTGACAGAGATATTTATAATTTTATAAAGAGTTTCATCGCCATCATCATTTTAGCTAAGTACAAAATGGCTTTTGAAAAAAAAATAAGTAACTATTAAACACGTCATATACCTACCTCTTGATAAAACTTCCATGTTCTTCTTCGTTTCTCCTTTCTTTTTCTGACTAGTTATTAAATCAGCCATTTCAGGCGACGTTATTCTCTGAACCGGAATATCCAATGGAACCAAACTACGTATAGTTAAAGATTGAATAAATGGTCCACATAGTTTCACTAAGTTCTTCACCTACGATGTGAAAATTGTATGAAAAATAAAGAAAAAATTCTTAATTCATTTAAAAATTTAAAATATTTTACAAAATACCATTTAGTTTTAAGTGTTTCAATACTGTACCGTTATGATATCACAATAAAAGTAAGTAACATAAAAATAACATATTTTCGAATTTATTTAATTGATTTAGAGTTACACAAAATATGTGTCTGTTTTTAATGTTCAAAATATCTGTAACTAGCTGTTTCCCGCAGCTCCACCTGCGTCTAAAAGTAGCCTATGTTTGACCACGGATCTTCCAACTATATTCATACCAAATTTCATCAAAATCCGTTTAGCGGTTTGGCAGTGAAAGCGTAACAGACAGACAGACTTTCGCATTTATAATATTAGTATGAATATGGAAGTATTATAAGATATAAAGAAGGATATAAAGAAATATTATAAATAATATATTTTTTTTATGTTGAAATCTTCGATTTGCTAGCTAAATCTATTGGTGAGTAGAGGGGATCGTCAATAGGGGCGGAGCCACGGCCAAACCGAGCTCCCTTCACGTTTGCCTTCGGCCCCGATACGCCATTTCCTCTTTGTTATTACTCCATGACGGAGGCCCCGTTCACATAATTCACTGTCAGGACTCACAACTCTCAGCCAGTTAAGAAATATTATAATTAAATGACTGTGATGGGTGGAACTTAAGACGATGATGATTTAAATTTATTTTTACGTGTTTCGTGCCTCCCACCTTCTCCCCACTGTTTTTATTCAAAAAAATAGTAGATGCTGTTATAAATGTGGCTGCAAGTTACTATACTTGATAACAATGTAGCTCACTTGAAAAAAAAATTAGAACGTATCAATAAATCAATCAAACCATTGTTTACTTAAAAAAATAAATAAATACCTTTTCTGGATCGTAGTACCGAGGATTCATGTTTTCTAATACATTAGCGTAATGTCGTTCCAAAAATAAATTTAACCATCTTTTTCCATCCGTTACTGTGGGCGCATCATTCCATCTAGAGAAATAACATCTTTTCCAAAATATATCACTCTTGATATTATCCACCAAAATTTGCAGGGGCACATTGGTATTCAAAATTCGTAGAAATAATTCACGGTCCTTAATAACCAGCATGTTTAATTTAGGATTACCTTAAAAAATATTAGTAGGGTTTTTTTAATAATCTATGTCTGCCTATTCATGAAAAATAATTTCAATTTTCTGTTTGATAATTCACTTACCCATCCAATTTTGGCTTATCTCTTGTATGCATAATGTAACAAGTGATTTTGGATGATTGTTGTCCCAATCAAAATTTTCTGCTTTTACCTTCCGATTGGGTTCCAATTTCAAGGAATCACTTGGTTTATACGTTAGATATGTATTTACGTTAATACTGCTAGGGAACTGCATTTTCATTTCCATTAGTGTAATTTACTTATAAGTTAAGTTTGTGTCCTGTGTGTCCTGTTAAATCGATATTAGTTACCGCGGCTATGCACGCGCTTGTGTACTTGACTAAGAGTTTATTCAAACTGTATTGCATTGTGTACAAGAGTGATATTTTTGAAAATTGTGAGTTTGTGACTCAATCAAAATCGGCGAATCGAATAATTATTGTTCGTTAACGAATGAAAGAGTTTCATTCGACATATGAGTCAAACTTTTCAAAGATGGCACTCCAGTTCAAAAGAGCACACACTTAATAAGAGCATTATCAGTTATCGTATGGGTACGTTAGCACTATATAATTCTATGCTATGGGTTTCTGTTTTCGTTTTCTTTAACATTGTCAATTTATGTATGCAGTCATTCAGTTTTCAAAGCGTGTGTGGTTTTATCTCGTACTTTTAGTGTTTTAACGGTTGATATATTATACATAACCGGGGCAAATAAATTTCGTTAATAAGGTGGTTTAGTAAGGTAAAGGCTTGTTAGGTCATAGTAAATTGCATGTTTGTCATTTGTTTCTTTTGTATAATTTTGTACTGTGGTCTGTGGTTTTTTTGTGAGAGTTATACTAACCATCCGACTACTTCGTTATTCCAATGCAACTTGAGAGATATGCTACGCGTTTACTACCAGTTGCACCGCATAGTGTTGTAAATAAACCGTTTTATAGAAACAATTTAAGGATTCCCCGAAAGAGACGACCTTTCACGACTAGATGCTACATTTAAAGTGTAAGTATGGGAATTCCCTCGGCTGGTTAGACAATTTCAAGGGATTTCCCGTCTAATTAAATTACGAAATGTACCTATCTATATGTCCGCGGAATATAAAAAAGTAAAAGTACCTACTCGCCTAAATAAATGCACGGGAATTCCTCTATTTTAAATATCTCTGTTGACAGTATATGTCTTTGTGGATGGTCAAACATCGACAGTAGTTGTTACATTAACTCATTATCATTATATAATTCAATTCCAATCCTACAATTTTTAGAGTGTTGGTAATTGTCCCTTTTCACTAAACATATAATTGCAATTTTCTCCCGTTGTGTACATGATTTAAAGACGTTTATTGTATGAAAACGTAGCCCTTTGAATGTTGCATTAAAATCAATTAAAATAGTAAAATGCCAATTTTCCACCATTTTTCACAAAATCTCAAATATCTCGGTAACTAGAATCTGCCCAACCCTTTTGCTTGGAACGCCACATACATTTGAGATGGCCACAAGAATCCCTTTCATATTGTTACGAAACGCGGCCCCACAGTTGAAAACCACTGGAAAAGATTGAGCAATCCTGCCCGTGGAAAATTACTCGTACGGAACGGAATTATTGCGCGAACAATCTAGTACACTGTTTGTCCCACTCTGTCATATTGCTTTGTCTCGCTCTCACGTGTTCGAGATCGAGAGTATCGTTGTCTCTTTCCTGAATTTTCTGGAAACCTGTCCTGTAGAACGCGTTTCCCGGGCTATATAAATTTGAAAGCTCACAGGAGCTAAAATTGTAGGTCCGGTAAAAAAAAACCACCGGAGGCAAGTTCAAGTTGAGTTGAGCTACCAGTGCGATCAAACAGTGAAACAAGTGGGAAGAACAAGTGAAACCTACGACTTCATCACGACAGTGATAAGCAAGTGATTCAAATTGCCTACTTTGTTTCTTGTTCATTAGTATACACGTAGAATATTGGATGAGGATCATGAGGATAGTCTTTTCTTGTGAATAAGTCAATATGCCGTGAGGTCCTAGCGAAGTTTGGGATTAGTTTTTGCTTATTTCTGATGTCAATGGTAAAAAACATGTCTTGTAATGTGGAGTACAAATTATAAATAATGCATTTTTTATATTCTGAATTCTATTTTTAGGTTAGTAAATTCTAATAGAGAAACGTTTTAAACTTTTATTAAACCTCAAAAATTGGTTTAAAACGTTTTAAACAAAATAAATGGTTTAAAACCAAATAGCCTCAAACTTTAAAAAAAAAATTTGCACCTTTATCGCATGCGATTGTCTTTCAAACAAAATCGGCCTGTACTTAGACGCGTCGCGTTAGTCGAGATAGCCGATTTTTATGAAAGATACTCGCATGCGACTGGTAGGTAATATAGGTACTATGCGAAGCTTAGACTATGGATCCAATAGACGGGAAATGCGAAAGAGAAATATATAGGATATGCGTATGTTAGAATGAGATAGAGAGCGTGACCATTTCTTAACACACTATTGGTCCATAGCAGCCTTACGGATTTATTGTCAAAAACAAATATTTAAATTATAAACAAAGTATCTATCTGTAAGTGTTAAGTGTTCAGTAGAAGCGCATAATAATGGTTTCATGTGCAGTGCCTAAATGTAACTCAAATAAGAAAGAAAACCCACATAATTTCACATTTCACACGTAAGTACCACCGATGTTTATCACTGTATAAATCCATGATTTTCTAATTGATTCGATAGTTTTTCCGCACTAAAATATGAGAAATATCTTAAAGTTTTATCACATAAATGTTTAGAATGCATAGGTATTCAATTTTTGATAAAAATAAATACGTGAATTTTCACAATTTTCAACCTAATTCTTGAAGTTTAGGGATTGACATCGATGCTGTCAAACATCATATCGATAGTATTGCACCCAAACGCTAAGAAGGAATAAGTGCATATAGGTACTTATTAAAATTTTAGTAATAGAATTTTTCATATAATTGGATTGGACTCGAAAAAACGTGGCGGCTAACCACAGGAGGGCAATTCTCTTTAGAGATAAAGTCGAATTTGAGATATCGCGAAAAACATAGCAGATGTCTACTGAAAATCTCGTGTTCGTATTCTCATTCATTTCTTATGTTTCAGATTTCCATCAAATGTAGATTCGCCAAAAATGCCTAAAAATGGTTAGCAGAGGAGAATGGATTCCCAAAAAATTTCAACTATTTGTAGTAAACACTTTGAACCAGAATGTTTTTCGAACAGGGGATAAAAAGAGTAAAACTAAAATCAGGTTCAATCCCAACAATTTTCATGCCCTCAAGTTGTAAATTTATCAAAATATTGTGTACTAGCTGTTTCCCGCAGCTCCGCGTGGGTCAAAAAGTAGCCTATGTTTGACCCCGGGTCTTCAACTATATTCATCCCAAATTTCATTAAAATCCGTTCAGCGGTATGGGTTAACAGACAGACAGACAGACTTTCGCACTTATAATATTATCACTGTCTTGTAAAAACTTTTTCACCGAACTAAACATTCATATGTTTAATTCTTCAGGACTGTTCAATCATAAACACTTGTCAACAAAGCTTATTATTGAAACTTATTTCATTATTAGGCTAAAATATGAAGCAAAATAAGAAAATACTTCCAAGGACAGTTTAAGACATTTTAATAATAAATTAATTATCTTTGGTGGTAAATAAAAGACTTGTACTACTTAAAAAAATGAATAATGCCAGTATTTTTTGCGTAAATTATATTATATATCATATCGTGTGGGTTATATAGTCAATTTTTATTTTTATGTGTATGTAAATGCAGGCCAATCCCGCTAATTGACGTTAACTTTAACGTTATTACCAAAACCAAACCACGACCCGAGATATATTATTGATTATGCAAAACCAGTGAGTCTATTGAAAATCATTCGACTCACCGGTATTACATACTTAAAAATATCCTTATAGTTGTGCTTTGATTTTGGTATGTGTGTATGTTTTTGTCTAGAAAGCGTAAATTTTATGTTATTAAAATGTCCACTTATTGCAAGTCGGATCGGGGTGCTCTTTAAAAATAAAAATACTTAAGATGTTTATAATGTAATTTTATTACTTACTTATCCCAATTAATAACTGCATACTTTTAATTTGGCAATAGTTTCACGTTAAGATAATCGATCGATGATGTCGATATTGCTCGGCTCAGCACTATTTGACAGTGCACATATGTATGACACACACACATCAACAGTTTTCAATTTGGTCCGTTTCTTTTACTGACCAGCCAATCTATTGACGTAGTCAAAAAAATTCTAAATCTATGATGCGAAGCGTAGGTATCTCGGTCGGCATCACAAGTTGCATTGGTATAACACTGTGTACGGATGGCCATAAGTGATAAAGTGAGTGATATTGTTTTCTTTTTGCGGCTACCACATACAATATAATTTTCCCCACAAACCCTAGCCATTTTCCCCATCACTTTCCATCCGTTGACTTGACCATAGACAAATAATTATAGGAGGCGTGGACTTGAACATGGACACCCGTATTCTTAAACATAACTTAAAAAAACGTCCTTCACTCAAACGTCATTGGAGGACGCCGTATGGAATTCCTCGAACTTTCCTTGACAACGACATTCGTCGGTTGCTTGAGCAAGGTTCTAATAACAATTCAAAGCACATAAATTGAAAAATACAAAAGAATAGAGTAAAAAATAAACAAAGTAAGTATTAACTATGCAAAAAGTGATAAAAACTGTTTTATAACCACTTTCGAGGCCGCCTCTCGACCAACCTTATATTTGACAGTTCGATACTCACCTCCAATGAGGAAAGTCAAGGAAGCTAGTGACGACTAATCATACCAATGAGTTTGATTAAGGTTGAGTCGAGTTTGAGCACTCGTTTGAGAATATGGGTGTAAATATATTATACATAGGCATAGGAGGTTTACTGAGGCTTGAGAGGGGGGGATCTGGGTATCCCATGCTAGGTGTATCATTAGGTGTATTTATGTATACCAAATAGTATCTGGTAGCTTATTATCATCTCTTAATTCCATTCAAATGCGATTAAGCGTGATGTCGCATTAAAAACTTACGTTACTTCATCTCGTTCACCCAATCGCATGGATGGAATTAAGAGATGACAGTAAGCCCCTTGTATGTCTGGATCCAGTGTCATTGAACTCGACTGGCCAGTTGTCATTGTCATATCTGCCAAAATTAAAATGTCATACATGGAGGTGTCATGTCATCGAAAGCAATAAATTAAATTAAATAAAAATATTTTAAAAAGTTCTATATTCGGAGTAAAGCTGCCTTTTTATTTACTCTGTAAGAATGGATAAGCATAATAGTTCAGAAATATTAAATTCTGACTATTCCCTGTCTAAAAACGCTAGTTCTGATTCATTGGATTCTGACTCCAAATCGAGCTCATTGAATTCTAAACACGGACAGGACTCCGTAAGTTTCCTAAATGGATTAATTTATTCTTATTGAGTTTCATAAGAGTCTGCTACTTCCCGTCTTATTTATCTACGTGCTTAAGTTTATTCGTATCTTCAGTGGTGTGTTATCTCTAATTCGCTACTCATAGCAATGTACAACCCAAAATCAATACATATTTGTTTGTTTGTAAATCGTATTCATAGTCACAAACCAACTGAACTATCAAAGGTTACAATACCTTATTTTCAAATAATTCACAATGAAAGCCGAAAACCCGACAGAACAAAAGAAAATCCATTGTTTTGTCGGATAATCGGCATTGAAAGACATAAAATTATTAAGTTATGTTTTCTTTTTAGCCTCACGTTGTGGGTGACATTCAGTTTTTGGATAGTGAAAAACTCAAAAGAGTAGCACAAGATGTTACTTACCTGTGCCCATTCAATGGTCCTATTCGTGGTGTGCTGCAAATCACCAACTACCAACTACATTTTAGGCCCATAGAGCAATCATCTTTACATAGCACTTTGAGTGTCCCACTTGGTGTTGTAAGTACCTTATATACATTTATAACATAGTTACAATCTTGATAACTTTTTCACTTATAACTTTTATACACTATAACAAGCGTATTTCAGAAGACCCTGAGCTCTGAAGCAACCAGCTCACCACCACAGGAGTAAAATTTTTCGATCATTCCCGTTGTCCACCACCTCCCTGTCCACCACTGGTGGACAGTGATTTTTTTTTGAAAAAGTCGTGTTGTTGTCCACCAGTGGTGGACAACAACACGACTGTTTTCTTTCATTCCCGATGTTCCCCATCCGCTTAAAAGTTCTGCAGTTATGTACCCAGCATTGGATCCTGATATTTCATGTTAGTATTTACTGTTTTAATATTTTTCTAGAGACAGTCAAACACAAAATTATGTAAGTCCTTATTATTTAGTCTCTAATATATATTATGGATTCATAATAAGGGCTTTGGGTGCTATAATTTAAGTAGAAGAGATTCTGTCATGGCCGATAGCAAGCGCCGGCGCCGGGGGCGGGTTACCAGGGTGCACTGATAACGTCATAACCGGGAAAAAACGTGCAGAATGTGCGCAACAGAAGGGGTAGCGGGGGATGTTGGTGAGCGCTAACCGACTAGTTAGGCACGACCGGCCATGATGTTTTCCCTATATATTTAGCTATTTTATGATCAAATTTCTGATATTTTAGACTTACTTAAAAACAATAATTGGAAGTTAGTGAAAATACTTGAGGCAATATGTATATGTACCTAAGCATATTTTATCCTTCTTTCAAGTGCTATTTAGGAATGTTACATGTTATTTAATAACGTATAGCTGTTGTTAACAACAACTGTGATGGATTATTATCGTAAATTAAGTAAGTCTACTTTATTACATTTTGGTATGATTAAAGTAAATTATGATATTTTATATGAGCAAGCACATTTATGCCTTGTAAAGTTTTGCCTTATACTGTTTGTAAAATATGTTGACAAACGTGATCCCCTTCACATTCTCTACGACGGAAATTATAGCATGCACACTTTTACCATAAATTATTTATTAAAATAAGACGTAATAAAATATCGAAATTACAACTAACTAAAAACTAAAAATAAAAAACCACAAACTTTTCTAATCTAAAAATATACCACCCCGAACGGCACCCGGCTCAAAAGTACCCATTATACTGGCAGCATTACCTCTCTGAATCGCAATGGATATCCTTTGAACCAAGTACCACTCGGAGCGATGGTCAAAACCACTTTTACCTGCACAATTTTGTACTTAACGGTCTCTAGAAAAATATTAAAACAGTAAATAATACTAACATGAAATATCAGGATCCAATGCTGGGGACATAACTGCAGAACTTTTAAGCGGGTGGGGGACATCGGGAACGAAAGAAAACAGTCGTGTTGTTGTCCACCACTGGTGGACAACAACACGACTTTTTTTATAAAAATTTCACTGTCCACCAGTGGTGGACACGGAGGTGGTGGACAACGGTAATTATCGGAAATGTTGTGTTGTTGTCCACCAGTGGTGGACAGTGATGTTTTCTATTCTGAGCTCCTCTGTATTTTGGCATGTTAAGCTGTTGTCCCGGTAGTTATCAATAGATGGCAGCCCTTTGGTGATGTCAGATGCCGATTGGTTTGGTGATTTGGTGATGCAGATATAGGCATCCTGAAAAATCTGTGTTTGCTAAAAAAACTGTTTGCTACAACAGTTGTACTAACTGTTGCCCTAGTTTCCCTGTAAAAAGATTACGGATGTCAGACAGCAGTTGCTCCATTGTAATAAACTACTGCCAAATCCAATGGACATGATTTACAATGTAACTAGGCTCTGAAGCAGACAATATGTATACTGTAGTACAGCATTTTGTTATCTGTGATATTACATACATTTTTATACTTAAATGAAATAATTTCAGATATCTCGCATAGAAAAAGTTGGAGGGGCATCTTCAAAAGGAGAAAATTCTTATGGGATAGAAATATTTTGTAAGGTGAGATACCTACTTGTATTAAATTCCATCATTTGCATATGACTGATAAGTTAGTAAATAAAAACCTGTTAAAACTATTTATTGCATCATTGTAAATACAGAAATATATATGGGGGTATTGTGGGGTTATTATGTACCTTAAAATAAACCAGTAAAAAAAACAAAATTATGGCGTAGAATTTCAAAATGGTTCACAAACCAAAGCTGCAGGCTTCAAGCCACACTATTTGTTTCTGTGCATTTCTATAAATATTCATTCCAACGCTGGTGCGTTTTGTGTCGCAAGCACATAGATTTGTCACAGTCTCATAAAATTTTTATTACAGGATATGCGAAACTTGCGTTTTGCACACAAGCAGGAGAACCATTCTCGGCGCGGCATATTCACGTATTTGCAGCAACAAGCCTTCCCCTTGTCACATGGACTTCCACTTTTTGCATTTAGTTACTCTGAAACATTCCCTGAAGATGGTTGGCATGTGTATGAACCAATAGCAGAGTTAAGAAGGATGGTAAGTGCTACACTTTTCAAGTTTCTTTCATATGCCCCTTACTGAGTAGACTGAGCCTAAGCCTAATTAGTTATAAACTATTCGGTCACTGTGTTGTATCCCATAAGAGAAGTATTTAAATTCGGCTCTAGCTCTTCTTAAGTGAATATGTGACAAAAAATAATGTAATATATTTATTGGCAGGGGGTAAACAACGACATGTGGCGTATCACGCGAATCAACGACAAGTATGAAGTGTGTGACAGTTACCCTGCTGTCTGGGCGATACCCACTGCGGCCACAGACGACCTCCTGCGATCTGTAGCCGCGTATCGTTCAAGAGGACGAATACCGGTGCTCTCTTGGATACATCCAAGTTCTCAGGCGACGATTACAAGATGCAGTCAGCCTTTAGTTGGGGTGAGGTCTTATGGAAGCTTATAAGCAACTTTCAAGTCTTATTCTTCTTTTTGTGTCAATGGTACAAAGTTTACTAATAGTAGGCTCATAGCCATTTCTATAGTTTTCCGGTTTGCTGGCAGCAAGTGCTTAGTAAGTCATCAATCTAAATTAAGTGATATCTAAAATAGTAAAGCGTTATTTAGTACTACTACCTTTTCTATTAAACGCCGACTGACGGAAAGTTGTCTTTGTGTTATAATTTTTGAAGTTTTAGTGCGAATTACCATTTTATTTTATTCATGTTATTCACATTAAAAGACAAAAAACTAGGAATCTAACAAATGACTTTCTTTTTGTTTTAAAATATATCCCTGATTTTATCAGGTAAGCGGTAAACGCAGTCGGGAAGACGAACGTTACATCCAGCTGATTATGGACGCCAATGCTCAAGGCAACAAGCTTTATATCATGGATGCCAGACCCAGTGCAAATGCTATTGCCAATAAAGCGAAAGGAGGAGGGTAAGTTTAAAAAAATCTTTTCTTAGTTTCTAGCACTTCTATAAACTAATCTTTCTAAAAATAATCTCTGCTCATAAGTCTCAAGAGAAAGATTTGAAAATATAAACCTTTTGAAGGATTTTTTTTGGCGCAAAAAGAGGCCAAAACGTGATAAATAGTGTTCTGCTTGTATTTATAAAAAAAAATAAATAAATAAAAAAAAAAATATTGGTGTATGTGTCGTGGCCAAATCTATCAATCAATTAAATGATCGACCAGATCATTTAATGCGACCATTTCATGATATAGCCAAAACAGAGTCGACCATATCATTAAAACGTTAGCGTTTAATGATATGGTCGTCCACGTATGGCTAGATCATTTCAATAATAATTCGTATTTTTTATGGTCAAAACATAACTCTTGTTTTAAGTTCAATACAAATTTCTTAGTGCTTGATGATAATCAATTTATCCTATTATACTTCGGCCGCTAAAAGAATGCGTTCCTGACAGGTCGTAATCGAACTCACCATGTGACTTTGTAACGGCGTCAACCAGCCTGAATAATGTGTATGTTGTCTTTTATTCCTACTTACAAATATTTAACAAAAGAAGCAAAGTACGGCTCTTCGGGCACGGCGGATAATATATTGCGTAGGTACTCCGAAGAAGAAACGTAGAACTAAACTAGTGACAGATATCGACACCTTTGACGCTGCTGCAATAAGGAATCATATATACGGTTACTACTCGTATTCAAGAAATGAATACCTTAACAGGCCAAAGCTTTTGGTATCATTGAGAGATGCTGGATTGTTTTGCGGTAGTAAAACTGCCCTATCCAAAATCTTAAAAACTATTGGTTTTTCATATAAGAAAACCTATAAACGAAAGATTATATTGGAGCGATTTGATATTATTTTGAAACGCGTACATATTTTAAGAGAAGCGAAAAATATCGAAAACTGGGATAGCGTCGTCTTCATTGATGAAACATTGTTAAATTCCTATCATAGAGTTTCCCGTTCATGGACAGACGATCAAAAGTGCCAATAGGTAAAGGGGCACGACTCATCATATGTCACGCAGGTACTGCAAAATATGTGTTTGTGGAGAATGGATTATTTGCATTCCAATCGAAAAGCATGTACAATTATCATGAAGAAATGAATTCAGCTACATTTAAAGAGTGGTTCCAGGACGTGCTTTTACCCGGCCTACCAGAGCCTTGTTATCTTTGTGGACGACGCTACTTACCAAATCTGTGCAAATAGAAAAGGCTACCCAAGCCAATAAAAACATGAATTGGTTGAATGGTTACCAAGAAAAAGAAATTGACGCAAATATGGAGATGCTAAAACCAGACTTAATCAAATTATTTAAAGAAAATAAAATAGCATATGCCCGATATGAAATAGATGAACTGGCTTCAGAGCCAGGTACTCCAGAGTACGGTCATCGTGTTTTGAGAATACCACCACACCATTGCCAATATAACGCGATTGAGCTTATCTGGGCTTAAACAAAAGGATACGCAGCCCGCCACAATATTTACCCGCCCTTTACCACGAAAAAGATGATGACGCTGTTGAAAGAAGCCTGCGAGAAGGTCACTAAAGTGGGTGATAGTACGCGGTTTTTAAGTTTGCGAACTTACTCGGCTCGACGTCGGTGACACACGTGAAGCTTGCTCGCGATGTCGTCGACAGAAAAAGCTTTGTGTTATTTAGGAATAATGGCTGGTTTACACACGATCCAGTGGCGGCAATCCAGTGGCGTCATGGACACGAAATTACCCACCGTATTGACCGTCAAGAGGAATGCTTGTGGAATATAAAATCAATTTAATCAAAAAAATCTAGGGCTACAGCGTTAGTAAATATTTGTCTAGGAATGAATATTGGGGGTTTGACTAATTCGGATCTCAAAAACAAAATAAAAGATAAACATATTACTTGGAAGTTGATAAAATAAAAAAAATCTACACGGTCGGGGGCTGGTGCTAACCAATATATTTCCAGAATAAAGCGGTTAAACGAATTGGATGCATTCATAAGAGATGTAGCTATCAAAAGACAAACAATGGTAGGGTTTTTATATAGAAATGTGTCCGTGAAAGCACTGGATCGTGTGTAAACCAGCCATTAATGGCGGCTCAAAAATGTAATAAAGAATCATAAATGAGTACACGGTTCATTAGGTTTCTTTCAGTGAGCTCGTGAGGTACCCAAATATCGAGCTTTTTTTGTATACTCAGTGTTTTTTAAATGCGCGAAAACTGTTTTGTGCTCAATTCCCAGTTCTTCAGCTATGTCGTAACTACTGATATGCAGATCTTGCTCTACTTTTTCAAAAATGGCATCCATTTTATCCGTAATAGGGCGACCAGAGCGACGTGCATCTTTGACATCAAAATTTCCGGATTGAAAACGCTTAAACCAAATTTGTGCTACTCTCACAGACACTGCACTAGGTCCATATACATCGCAATTTTTTTTGTTCGGCTTGCGTTGCTCTTTTACCTTTTTTGTAGTAAAATTTTAAAATGTATCGAATTTCTTTATTAGATCTTGACAGTAAGAAAAACAAATTAAAATAACACCTTTTCCTAATTTGAATTTGAAATTATCTTCTTTAAAATTTAAACTTTTAATGATACCAAACCAGCCAGATACAAATAGTATAGCCAAAGAGATTTTAACACAAGTTTATACATACATTATGCGAAAAGACTTTCCCCAACCTAATATTAGGTATAACTTTTAGAGCCGTAAATATATCTTATTTAACAGAAACCAATTATTCAATGCTAAAATCGTAAAATAAGCCGTGGAAAATCGTGATGCACTTAGTAGCTCGCGATCTGATTCTCGGTACACTGTTGAACGAGAAATGACAAGCTCCTCCCACTTTTGTGAGCGACGCTGCGTCAATGATCGCATCACTGCGCCATTTGAAGCGCCATCTCTTCTTTGAAATGCTCCGTGATCAATACTAATATTTTAAATGCTAAAGTCTGTCTGTCAGTAACGTTTTCAGGGCCAAACCGCTGAACGGATTTTGATGAAATTTGGTATGAATATAGTTGAAGACCCGGGGTCAAACATACTTTTTGACACAGGCGGAGCTGCGGGAAACAGCTAGTATAATTATACATGTCGGTGAAGACTACGACAAAGACACCACCTCAAGCAAATCAGAATCTGATTAAACTTAGTTTTTTAAGCGATTGCAATTAGCTAGTCAACTTTTTCATGAAAAAGACTATTTCGTAAACCATTTCGAGGAATAGGCTTAGGGAATAGAATACATTGATCAGATTTTTAGATAAGCAAGTATTTTTTAAGAAAATTGCAGAAAACCCATTGACATTCATTTTTTAGCAAGGTTATCGTGTGACGTACCCGGACAGCTTCCTGCTACGCTATGAAATTTTTTTAGGTTGGCAGAACAGTGTAATTAATAAATATTTTTTGTTTGATAACGCTAATTAGCGCTTCACGTACTTGTCACCCATGTCAAATGTCATCCATCTCTGTTCGAGTAAACATAACCCATGGACTTAGTATATTAAACAGGACACTACTTCTGCAAATTAGCATAGAGACAAGGCCGAGCCAAGCGAGATAGAAATAGTGGAGGAACCTGTTTCTTTCTAGCAAATACAAGCTTTATCACGTTGGTACATGTGCAAAATAGGGTGACCACGCTCCTCTGGGAAAAAGGGGAAATGTATCATACTTTATGCAGATTTTTTTCAGACGCAATCAAATATTCCGAGTGAGGAGGTGCTAACCTCCTCCCACGTAGTTCTGTGCAGACTTTAAGGAAGTTGGAGTCTAGTCGAAAATAACGTTTCGTAGACATATTCTTCGATTTTTTAACAGCTAATAATAGCCAGCAGCCATGATAATGCTCGAAAAAGTAGCAACACCAGCGCCAATTAATCGACCTGGCCACGACACATGCATTTACGTTTTGATTTCAGATATGAATCAGAAGATGCATATCAGAATGCTGAATTAGTGTTCTTGGATATTCATAACATTCACGTGATGCGGGAGAGTTTGCGGAAATTGAAAGAACTGTGTTTCCCTCAAATAGACCAGACCAGGTAATTTTCTTTTTTTACCAATCGGTGTTTGGAAAGTCTCTCCGTGTATTAATAAAAAAGGCTTGCATCAATATGGTTTCGCTCGCCCATATTTTTCTGTATACGCGAAGAGTGGCGAGTATGGCAAAAACTCCTTTAGGATTGGAACTAGTCTATCTCTACTACCTCAAAATAATTTCCTGCTTGGGACAATACACCAACTATTTGCCCATACATAACAACACTCTTATGTTCGGTTTGTGCATGTTTTCACATCTGTAAAGATTGCTACTGAATGTCATATTATAACGTGACCATTTATTTATTTATTATTTATTTATTTAACACTTCTTTGCACACAGTGTAATACAAATTAAATGTTACATAAAAGGTAAACACAGTATGTATACAAAAGGCGGCCTTATCGCTCAAGCAATCTCTTCCAGGCAACCTTAGGGTAGTTAGAAATATAAAGAAAGGAGAGATACGGATATGGTGCATAAAGAACAGAACAGCGCTAGGCAGAATAACAGAAGTACACGATACATAAACTACTTAAAATAAATACTAATATACGTAAATAAAAAATAAATAATTATGTATATATATTTATATATAATAAATAAACTATAAAACAAAAGAGAAGAAAAAAACACGAGAAGTGGAGACTGAAACAAGATGCACTGAAAAGGAACGAAGCTACAGTGAGGAAAGAAAGTGGGACTTTACTTGCGACTTAAAACTGGTCAGAGTTTGAGCCGTTCGAATAGGCAGTGGAAGGGAATTCCACAGTCGCGTTGCCTTGGCCGTAAAAGAATCAGAGTAGAAGGTAGTGAAGTGAGCAGGAGTTCTTAGGCGTAGATTTTCGGCACTACGTAATTTACGTTCTTGTTGAATCTCACTGAAGAATTCGAAGCGCTCTCTTAAGTAAGCAGGGGATAAAGGATTGAAGAGAATTGAGTATAATAAAGATAGGATATGCCAGTCACGGCGAAGTCTGATAGGCAGCCATTCAAGTTTAGAGCGAAATTGAGAAACATGATCATACTTGCGAAGACCAAATATAAATCGAATTTATTTTTTACTCAAAACGGGATATTGGTTTATTTACGTCAATTGGTAGGTTTAATTTATACAGAAAGACTTTTTGAACACGAGTCAAAATTTAATAGTCTGTTCAGTATAGGATACTTAACTAATTTCTTTCAATCAATCATTTCCATTAGTTCCCAAAAGTACCCAATTGAAAGGCGAGAAAAATTTTCGACCTCCCATACAAAATTCCCTTTCGGCCGCCTCCGTACCTGTGTATTTTGTAACAAAAAAAATCTCTTTTTTCGTAACCAGTTATAAACTAAAATATTTTTTGCCAGCTTTACCAAGAAACTGCAGAAAATATAGTCAGAATATGAAATTTTGAAAGATTTCGGAAAACGGGACAAGCTCCTTTCGGGGACACCACAACATTAAACCGCAAACAGGGACGGTCCCGTTGAAAACGGGACGTATGGTCACGTTAGTTATAATGCACGTCCATAATTTTTCCAATATATCATGTGCATTAGAGTTTAAATAAAAAAGAGTATATTTAAAACGTATGTTATTTTTTCACCAGATGGTTTAGCGGTATTGAAGCCAGTTGTTGGCTGAAACATATCAAATGTATTTTAGCTGGAGCCGTACGCATTGTTGATAAGGTGAGTTATTATGTAAATTTTCAATTTCTGTCTTTATATTTATTTATTTATTCATGTACACATGTAACACAAACATTATATATTAAATTTGGTTCAAGGGTTATATATTAAGTTATATTATTTCAAATTCGTTTAGTTGTTCTCAAGTTACAAACAAACTCTTTTGCTGTGTTCTATTATATTTCTTCTTTTTGTGTCGGTTAGCTCAAAACTCAGACATTGCTAGTGTTGTCAATTGCGTAATGATGGAAAGTGCCCAGGCTACTTCTAGTATTTATTTATTCATTTGGAAAGCCAGTATTATAATTAATGTATGTCATCAATCTCTCAATGATATTTCATGGATTGTTTCATTCTGTCCTATAGGTAGAGAACCACAAGACATCTGTCCTCGTCCATTGTTCAGACGGCTGGGATAGAACCGCACAGCTAACAGCCCTAGCAATGCTTATGTTGGATCCGTTCTACCGAACACTAAGAGGATTCGAAGTGCTGATCGAAAAGGAGTGGCTCTCATTCGGACATAAATTTCAGTTGGTAAGAATTTAAGTTGGTTTATAGGTTAGAGAGGAGATTTTATTGATAAATACATTGTAAAGTATACATTTGGCGTATTTTTTGTATTTTTTGAAGGCACATAATGCTGGAATATATACAATCTTAAATTTTAACTATAATAATAAATTTTAGTAATTCTACGAACACATTTTATGTTTTTAAATTTTTTCACTTACTCGTTACTATTACTCGTATTGAGTATCGGTTTATTTTACATTTTGCAACATATTTTCGATTAAATTAACATTACTCGTATCGAGTATCGGTTTATTTTACATTTTGCAACATATTTCAGATTAAATTAACATATTACTCGTATCGAGTATAGATTTATTTTACATTTTGCAACATATTTCAGATTAAATTAACATTACCCGTATCGAGTATCCATTTATTTATATTTTGCAATGTATTTCAAATTAAATTAACATTACTTGTATCGAGTATCGGTTTATTTTACATTTTGCAACGTATTTCAGATTAAATTAACATTACTCGTATCGAGTATCGGTTTATTTTACATTTTGCAACGTATTTCAAATTAAATTAACATTACTCCTATTGAGTATCAGTTTATTTTAAATTTTGCAACATATTCCAAATAAAACTACATCATTTTTAGATTAAAGTGATTACAGAGAGTGTGAAAGGCATTTGTAAAGAACATACATGAAAAACATACTATAAAAAAAGTTCGAACAAATGAAACAATTAACTTTTTAGCGCATTGGACACGGAGACGAACGACATTCAGACGCCGACCGCTCGCCAGTTTTCGTACAATGGGTGGACTGCGTATGGCAGCTGCAGCAACAATTCCCCACCGCCTTCGAGTTTACTGAGAGGCTTCTCATCACCATCGTGGACCATCTGTACTCGTGTCGGTTCGGCACTTTCCTGTTTAATACTGAGCGCGAGAGAGTCAAAGAAGGTAACTAGGTAGGGTCTGTAATTGTAGCAATGCGTTCTTAGAGTCATTGTTAAAAAATATTCTTCGAATGTCGAATTGAGACCTATGTCTCTCAATTACCTATTACTGACATTATGTTGATCTCTGCATTTAATCATCATTGAGATATATGAATAGGTAGTTGAATATTGCTTTTATTTATTGTTTTTTGTACATGTAAGTTAGATTCGATAATCTGAACTCCTACTTCAGCCACATACTTTCCTCTTTTATAGTGGTTGACTGGAAGAAATCCCTCATAGGGATAAGTCCGCCATTGTACATTAATATTTAAGATTATGTATAAACTGTTTTCTTTTATGTACAATAAAGAATTTTACACATACATTCATAAATCTCTGCTTATATTTTTAAGAAATTACTAAGTACTTCGATAAAATATCCTAAGTCAGTAATTTAGCAAGAGAGGGATGCTTAAGGCGTGACGATCTTTAGCCACGCCACGACGCTGACGGCGGCCGCTTGTTTTCTAACACAAAAATAAATATACATTAATGCAACCACAGACTCCATGAAAAGATCTCTTCCAGTCTCGAGGAGTTAATAGCAGTAAAAATAACTTATGTCTTTATTGTTACAGAGGTGAAGACGAAGACCGTATCCCTCTGGTCTTACATCAATAGCCACCAGGATCTATATCTGAATCCACTTTACTGGGGCCCGGCGTCATTCGGCCCCAACTCGCCGACGTCGCCTTACGCAAGGCCTCAAATAGTGCTCGTACCAGTCGCTTCGTTGCGAGTTATAAAGCTGTGGAAGGCGCTGTATTGTAGGTGGAATCCTACTATGAGGCAACAGGTTGGTAATGTACTAGATTGTTTGTAGAGTCAACTATATCATAGTTACGGCTTCTTACTTGATTGAGGCATTGATTGAGGTTATACTTAATTAACATCACGACAGAGGTTTTATATGATGTGTTTCGGACATTTATTACTAGGTATTTTTTACATCCTTCCTAAAAGTATTTTCAAAACTTTGATTTATAACAAATGTACGTATTCACAGGATCCCATATACCAAAGGACTCGCGAACTGGTCGCACTGAGAGCGCAGTTAGAAGCTGCAGCAGCGGCTGCGGCCGGAGATCACGCAGCCAGGCATCATCGCCTCGGCCTCACGCCGCCCAGGGTCGCCAGTCCGCACCACGTGTGAACCTGGTACGTTATCTGACACTGCACCGCCAGCTCTCGCACTGCGCGACATCGAGCGATATCAACTAGGTATTAAGAAACTTAGATTTTCAAATTGCATTGAGTTTAACACACATATTCTAAAACGTTACCTCAAACTCGACTCATTCTCACTCCAACTCATTGGTATGATTAATTGACTATAGCTGCGTTGACTTGAGATGGTTTCTCATTGGAGGCGAGTATCGAACTGTGAAAATATAACGTTGGTCGGACCTTCAGGCGTCCTCGAAAGGAAATAAAGTGGTTATTAATTAATTTTTTACCCAGGTATCTACTTACTTTTTTATTTTTTACTCTATTCTTTTGTATTTTAATATTTTTGTGCTTTGGATTGTTATATAAACTGTGTCGTTCCTCATTGGAGTTTGCTCAAGCAACTAACTAAAATGACATTTTCAATGTGTTTGAGTGAAGGACGTCCTTGAGGATATGTTTGAGAATACGGGTTTAAGTCTATTTAACTTGAAAAAATTATAAAGGACTCAAAATTAGATGACATATCGTTAATGATCATAAGTTGGTTTTGTTGAATCTGAACTAGAGAGAGCCATTCTTCTTCTTGTCGAGTCGAAATGGCTGACTCTTCAAATTCGTCTAGACCATGGACTTAATATATAAAACAGGACTGAACTCTTTGACCTAAAACCCGAGCAGAAAAAGATATAATAGTGGAGAAATCTATCTCTTTTTAATAGGGTAACCATAATAATGTTTTTAATTGGTACAAAATATGTAGCACATAAGTAGCTAGCTAGATAGGTTAGCGGGACGTGATTGTTGGTGACGATTACGCGAGTTAAGCAACAGCAGGCGTGACGTAACTTAGAGTGGACAACACTTGGCGTATTACGTTCAGCCGTTAGTCCTGTTTGTCTAGTGGAGCCAAGGCCACTATTAAAGTTTCCTTGTCTTACCCGAGGGAGCCAATAGGGGGAGACATATCTACGAAACGTTATTTTCGACTAGACTCCAACTTCCTTAAAGTCTGCACAGAACTACTTGGGTGGAGGTTAGCACCTCCTCACTCAGAACATTTGATTGCGTCTGCAAAAAATCTGCATAAAGTATGTACCACTTTTCCCCTATTTTCCAGAGGAGCTTGGTCACCCTATTTTGCACAAGTACCAACGTGATATAGCTTGTATTTGCTAGAAAGAAACTGTTTCCTCCACTATTTCTATCTTGCTTGGCTTGGCCTTGCCTCTATGCAAATTTGCAGAAGTACTCAGTCCTGTTTATTATACTAAGTCCATGGTCTAGACCAATAAGTGACCAGGGTCATCGCCCTATCGTTGTATTTATTTTGTATGTGTTATTCATTCATTCATTGGCCTAATTTTGCACTATTTTGTTGTTGTTTATTCCGAACAACTCTGACACCGGCACCGGAGTGTACGTGGTAAATAGACAATGTAACCTACACGAAATTATGATGACGATGAGCACTAATAACGATTTTTCTTTTGCAGATCATCTCAACACATGAAAACAACTAGAACCATCTACTGACAGGTCACATATTTAAATAATTTACTTATTTTATTAACTATGAATAGTATTATAATATATAGTTTTTAGTTAATTAATTGAGTTAGTGTAGAGGCTTATAAAATACCTAAGTTGTGAATTTACGACGTAGGTAAATGTCGATATCACTATAAAATAAAAATAAAACATTTTTTTGGTTAAAGCGTAAATAAATATTTCAAAGATAGGTTAAATAAAAGGACATTAACTTCTGTTTAAGTTTGCCTTGCCAAACTAAGTTAGGCTAAGTTTAGGCTTGCCAAATAAAGCTAATAATCTGTATGAAACGGAATTTGTATAGCAAAAAAAGATATTATAAAAATTATTTAATGTAAATGTAGGTTTCGGTAAAACAAGTGCAAAATTATAATAAAAATTAGTATACACAAAGTATCCACCACCACTACTTACATCTTAATAATTGATTTCTCAAACGCTATGTTAACATTAATCAGTCGTTTACATAAAGGGCTAATTAGTGAATAGTGAACATCAAATGATATGAAAAAGTAGTTTTAGATGTAAAGAGACGTTTAAAATTTAAACATACGTTGGTGAAAAACGGGCCGTATTTGATAAGGTTTAAAGCCCTTACATTATTAACATTTTTGTGACACTTTCGCCTTTTACCGATATTATTTTGCTATGTACATTCCGCGCTATATCAATATGTATTAATAATGGCGTGGCGCTAAAGTAAGTATATTACTTAAGTATGAGATTATGAGAACACTTTTTTTGTACATCATCATCACATCAAAAAGTCATCAACAACATCGTACATCGAATCAATCCGGTACTTTTCACTAGGTATTTTTGCATCGTTCTCATATAGATCTCCAGATCATACTTAGTTGAGAGTCAGACCATAATTAACTTAAACTGGGTGTAAAAAAAATACTTATGAGAAATTAAGGATTTAACAAATATTCTGAAAATATACAAAAATCACTTTTTGCGAATATTGCGCCACAGAATAGAAAAAGAGTAGGTACTAATTGCGCGAAGCAAGCTGTTTAAACATTAAATTATTTCAGTTTTGACGGCGGCATTTTTATATCCTGTATATTTAATTTCCAGAATAATGATTTAGTAGATTAAAATTTAAGCGAAGAAAACAAAAGTCTGTAGTTGTATTGCATTTATTTAAGTCTATTAATAGTCTATAATTAGTCAATAAATATTACTGATATGGTTTTATGAAGGATAAAACTATTTCGTTATTGTTTTATTGCATTGATTATTGTATGCGACGATTGTATAAAACTGTAGAGAAAATATAAAAATTGTAGCCTTGTTGCATATTAATCGTGGTTTTTAAAACTACACTCGACGCTTACTTGCGCCGAAATATGTATGTAACATATTGTACTAACTTTTTTGTAAATAACTAACATAGTATATAATACTACAAATATATAGTAAATAAATTATTAAATATATTCAATTAGTATGTCTCTTGGTTTTAATTTGTATGCTAAGTTGTTTTATCAACACTTCATAATTCATCGTTTTATTAGTTAAAATTCGTTTTGTTTTTAAATTGAACTAAATACGAATTCCTAAAGCTTGGCATTAACGCCCAAACATCCTATTGTCTGACAATATCTTGCTTTCGAATGATTTGCTTTGATAAAGTTTTGACGTAGACTTGTCGGTTGTTTTTATTAGCAAGGTGTGCGAAAGAGACGACGCTCTACGAAGCCTCTGATTATCTCTCTCCTTATTTTATCACTGGCCTCTGTAAAACGAGTATTTTGACTCTTGACTTGTAAACAAGATAAATAATGCCAAATCGGTGCAAGATTCAAAAAAATAGTGACTTATTTTATTTTATCCATGGTTCTTATTTTGTGCAAGGTAGTTTTAGTATCAAAAAATTCTAGGTTTTTTGTACTTTAGGAGATAGTTCGAAGAAGCATAAAATTAAATATAGTTTCTTACTTTGTTTATTTATATAAATCTTCACTTTGTTGATTTGATCACACCATCAATAGCTGTAAAAGTTCTTATCAATATGATATCGTTCTCATGACTTCAGTTGTGCATTTGACCTGGGCTAAGGAATAGATAATTATTTACTTCTCTACGCTACACAGTTAGGTAACAACAACAACAAATTAAAGTGTTTTATCCCAAGTAGTTTTGAAATTAACATAAAACATTGCTAAACGCAATAAAATACTGAAGAGTCTGTTTATTTCCATATCCTATCATATTCTGACTAGATGACAATGGTAGTATGTCCAACATACACGAAGTATAACAAAAAAAAAAATTTATACTTCGAGTAGAGTCATAAACGTTTATGAAAATGAAACCTAAGTGACGTCACTAAGAACGTTTCGTTCTCAGTGACTAGGATCGATCTCGACAGATACGATGCCATGATTGCTTATCAATTCATAACGATTTTCAAGTGGAATTCACTTGTTGATTCCGTTAGCTGTCTACTTAAAACTTTAAGCTTATTTTATATATATATTATCGCTTGGAGAATCTATATATTGTTGGTATTATCATCACGAGGCCCAATGTTCTTTCTCAGGAGCCAACCGATACTGATTGCTCTTTCAACGCAACTAAACGGATTGTGTTGAAATTTAGTATATCCATTAAAGAAAATATTTAACATTTTCCGAAATTCTCATGTAAGTGATTTGTCGGCACTGGTTATTACAATGGATCGACCGCCGTCTGACCTCAGAACCCCATATTACAGAGAAACTAGACCAGCAAAAACGATGTTAAAGAAGGTGTCAGATATTTTCAGGCTGCCTAAATGCATTTGACACAGCCTAACGACTGCCATCTATCGATAAATTATTCTTATAATAACCAGGACCAACGGCTTAACGTGCCTTTAGCCTTGATTTTTATTCATTCTTAAACATATTCCGATTTTTTAACCACATGTTGAACAGTTGTCTTAACTTTTTTGTAGTGAGACGGATTAACTCCTTATTAGAATTTAAAGCAGACAAATGAAGGTACCTTGCAAAGGATTGTGGTGGAAATAAATGGAAATTTACTGTCGGAATCTATAAGTTAAACCTAATTATCCAGGTCCATGTGCTCCCAAATATGTTATACGGTAATGTTATGACTTTTCCGTAGGGTCTTACAAACGACTACCTTCGTCTACTTTTCTTAGGGTACTTACGAGTATTACCTAAACACTGCCTTATAAATTGTAAAATAAATATCACGCCTGATCAAACTACACTTAAGAGACTTGCTATTAAACACAAGAATGGAAGGAACTTCACGAAATTTATGATGATGATACTACTAGTAGGTAGTCAAGTAAAATTTGAAACATATTCTTTCTAACGAACTTTCAGATAAATATCATTAGAGTAAATTATCCATAGAGCGAAAGTTATGTCTTATATTAGCTGCTGTACTTGGTGTGCTTTTCCTGCTAATGCGCCCACGTTCTAAGGAATATTGTTTGGACCCGATCATTGCGCCAGAACCATCGTAGAGAGAAACACATGTCGTGCGAGACACTCAATATAAAGTGTCTAACTCATATAATTATTTGTTCAAACTGATTTAATTAGGGCGATTTCAAATGATCTCTTCGGAAATAAGATTTATAATGCAATGAAAAATAAGCTTTAGTGTGAAGGCCGCTTGCGGCATGAAACATATATAATACAGTAAACGCGACATCATTTGCTGTTTGTGTGTGGTGGTTAGTGGACGGAGCAACTGTGTTTTTTTTAAAGAATAATGTTTAAAGTTATAAAAGATGGCAGTGTTAGATTAAAGGCGGCAAACTTTTTGAAACATGTGAATAAGAGGTATGCTTCGCAACATGAGGTAGAGTCTTCAGCCGATGTGGTCGTGGTTGGTAAGTCAAATATCTTATTGATAGATGGTTAATAAAATTGTAGTAATTTTAATAAGGAATAATAATCATAAGTAGTAATATATAGCAATTTAACATCGCAAATCCATATATCTACTTGGTTCAAATTTGTGTTATATGATTTAGAAAACTGTAAAATAAAAACTTAAGTAATTGCAGATTCATATTTGTGTACACATAGAATTAACCGACTAAATAAAAAATATGCAAATCTTCCATTAATTTGTATGCAACAGCTTGTTCAAATTCAAATTTCACAATAGAGTGCATTTTAATTTTAAAAACAGATTCTATATATTACTGTTTTTCTAGGTGGAGGGATAGCTGGGTCCAACACAATCTACCAGCTGACAAAAAGAGGTGTGAAAGCAGTTTTGCTCGAAAGCGGCAAAATAACCAGTGGAACAACATGGCATACGGCCGGTAAGCATCGGCACGTAGTCACTGTGACTGCGCCCTTTGAATTAGACCGTACTTATTGGACAATTGATCGGACAATCAATTTCGAAACACTGTTTATTACACAGTCATCTGCGTGGATGCTGCATAGTAGGGATAGATTTGTAATTTGTTTGTTTTGAATCTTCCTACAAGTATCTACTGTGGCGGGCCTAATAATTTGGTTCGCAATGAATAATACTAGAATTGTTATTTAAAGGCAAACATGCCTACCTGATAGATTGTCATTACCGTATACGATGATCGGCTTGTGTGACGTAATCTGGAAATGCAAAAATATTTGACTTCGCGTAAATACATACACATATGGTGTCAAAAGGCAATCCAAAGATAATGCAAATATTCAACCTGAAATGAATTCCAAAGGACACTTCCATTTTGTCCGTGAGGCCAAGCCAGATCAGCAAAAGGTGCTTTTATTTCATTGGTGAATTGTCCCAGACTCTCCAAATTTTTCTTTCCAACCAACATTTGCTCGACATTCGCATAAGTAGCTGACCTTTATAATAATAAACATATTATTCTAGGCTTAGTATGGTCGCTTCGTCCCGACGACTTGGAAATAGAGTTACTGCGTGACTCTCAGACAGTCTACAAAAATCTGGAAAAAGAAGACGAAAACTACGCGGGGTGGATCAACAATGGCGGGCTTTTCATTTCCCGTAGTAAGGTAAATAATTACTATCATTTATACTACCCTAATATATGTTCGGAGGTTGTATTGCTTGAATTAAACATCTCGCAGTCGATAAAATATAAAATCAATTAGAACAATTATTGCCTCATGCATGATAAATGGGGCAGGTAAATTTTAGTACCGCAATTATTTTTACCCATATCCTAGTTCTATCTGTGGGAGCGCCAGGATTATCATTAACGTAATTTTGGATATCTGCATCTTTTTCAAAACAACTTGCACTATCACTTAAGTACATATTTTATACCAATTAAAAACATTTTTTTATTTTATAGATTCGAACACAAGAGTACATGCGTCTGCATGTTTTGGGTAACGCCATGGGGATCCCGAGTACAGTGCTGGACCCACACGAGGCCCAGAAGCTATTCCCGATCCTGGATCCTTCAGTTTTCCAAATGGCGCTCTATAGCCCGAACGATGGAACTATTGACCCGGCTATGGCGTGCGCTTCCTTGTTGAAAGTAGCAAAGAGCAATGGAGCGATAGTAAGTCAAATTATACATATTTTCAGGTATTAAATTGATTCAGGTGTTAAAGTTACAAGTGCTTACCAAGTTACATTGCGTGCTTCACCGTTATTACTAGTGACAAAAAAAGAAAAAAGTATTTATTTACATAAAGAAATACATTTTTCATTTTATATATTTTTTAAATGTCACATTTTACATTTTATTCATATAAATTGCCACTTTATATAAACAGAAGGATGCATAACGGGTTTGTACTTATATGTTCAGTTGTAATACTTCACTAAAGGTTATTACCCTAAGTCACATTTGCATAGACCTGATCCACTCCCTACTTAGTTCCATTACAATCTTTACTTTTTCTTATATTACTGCTGATTTATGTAACTGTAACAAATAAGAACACTTTGTGATATATCCACATACGTACGTTTCTAACTAAAATGTTCGGAAACAAATAAAACACACTTTGTGATATACATATAAGTACGTTTCTATCTAAAATGTCGGGGTTATAATAGAAGCATTTTTCTAAAAATAATGATGTTTTTTTCTGTTTGCAGATATACGAAGACTGTCCAGTACTAGATATCCTCTATTCCCACAACTCTCTAGGCAACAAGGAAGTCACCGGCGTTCACACTGACAAAGGAGTTATCAAAACAAAATGCGTCGTCAATGCTGGAGGTAAAACTCTTAACTAAAAAAAATAGTTTAGGCATACAAGGTCTTATTCTTCAATTTCTGTCACTCTTTCAACACTTGGGTTGTCTGGAAGAAATTTCAAAAAGAGAGAAACATCAAAATAGCGCATTAGTAAAACCCAAATACGTTTTGACATTTCGGATTTGGATTGGATGGGTACATGATCGCTAAGTGTTGAGATTTGAGGCTTATTGTAGTTTTCACTGTAGACTCGTAAACAAATCACCGAGTTGTGAAGTCGCATAATATTAATATTTTTTAATATTTAATATTTTAATATTATTTTGATTTTTTATTTTTTTATTATATTATAAAGCTGAAGAGATTGTTTGTTTGAACGCGCTAATTTCAGGAAATACTGGTCTGATTTGAATTAAAGAAAAGTTTTGGATAGCCTATTTATCGAGGAAGGCTATAGGCGACCCGGACGAAGTCTGAAGGGGCTGCTAGTGATAAATGTAATCGCAATAAAACATATTAAGCCTTAAGACGCTAGTTAAAAAGGGTTTATATGAAACTAGCTGTAAAGTAGCCTACCCCGAGTCTTCAACTATATTCATTTTATCAAAATCCGTTCAGTGGTTTGGCCGTGAAAGCGTGACAGACAGACAGACTTTCGCATTTATAATTTTAGTATGGATAGTTGAAAGTTATATATTTAGCTTAGTTGGTACTAAATAAACGAAATTTGTATTGAACTTTCTCACGGAAATGTACTTGTTTGATAAGTAACGATAGTTATAAATAGTCATACAATTTGTTTTATTTGTTATCATCGTTCATTAAGTTTATCAATACGAGAGTGCATGATCTAATATAGTGATCTTTGCTTCTTTTTCTGTTCTAAAACAGATTTCTTGTATATTGTTAGTTGTCAGTTTTGAGTTAAGAGTGATGATTTCACGTCGTTACTTCTGTGCTAGGCAGAATCTCAGGTTCAAATGTTTAGTTGAATAGTAAATAATCTATACAAGGGTTAAAAAAGTATCTTATTAACTTGTGTTCTCCACATTATTATTGTTTGATTACGTTTAAACTAAAGGAATATCATTAACATCTCATAACAATAAGCAGCTAAGTGTGGCATTAATTATTACTTAAATGAGGCATAACAGGGGTGTGACTTGCGCAATAATGGTGAATCGAATGATTTCAGTTTGATATCGAATAATTTTTTTGTCATAATCGAATCGGTGAGTCAACGATTTTCATTCGAAATATGATTAATGCGTTTTAAAATAGGGTTCTATGCTATTTAAAAGCCAATACCGGAGAAGTTTTTTCACCTTTTTCATCATTTTTTACACTAAACATCTTTTTAGGTGATGATTTCTTATGTTTTCGCGATTGTTATTCATTAAATGAAATCTTTACAGCGTAAAGCTTTACAGCGTAACGCTGTAAAGAAAGTGTTTGAAACGTCAGGTGTAAATAAATAAGTAATAAACGCGATAAAACCGTATTAAAATAGTTTAATTTAATCTTTTTAGGTGCTTGGGGCCCCCGTATCGCCCGCTACGCTGGCGTGCCATCCCTACCACTGATACCTTTCAAACATGCGTACGTTGTATCCGACGCGATTCCCGAAATTCGCGGATGCCCGAACGTTCGCGATCACGACGTCAACCTGTATTTGAAGATTCAGGGGGAAACCTGCAGCATCGGCGGATATGAGAACAATCCAATTATGCTGGATCAGGTAAATAATAATGTCCATGCTTCGGTTTATACTTCTCGTGTTATTATTTCCAAGTCTTTTAAACTTAATCATGCTGCTACCGGCGAAAACAATCGTTAAGATTAAGCGGCAGCCAGCTGTCACTTGTTCATAAACCCTGCGGGTCTAAAATCGCCAATTTGCGCGAATCATAATATGATCACAATATGAATGACATTGCAAACCCTAAAATGGCCACATTTTGACAGTTCATAAAGTGAATCACGAACAATTCATTTGATGCAATTCTCCAGTTTGACAGTTTTCTATGGAAATTCGTAAAATGGCTCACATGAAAGGAATTACTTTTAAGTCAATCATCTGAATTATAAAAAAGTTACTCTCCAGCAATATCTACAATTATTTTTTTAAAATTTAAAAAAATTTGCTCAACCGGGGAGTGAGAATACTTTGTTATTTTGATTTAGGGTAAAATTTGTCAAGTCTGATAATTGTTCTGACTCGTCAAGCTAATTTTTATCACAGTATTGTTGTTCAAATTCGTCAAATACTAATAAAGTTTCGTATTAAATTGTTATTATTTCGTAAGTATAAAATAATGGTTTGCCTGAAAATTGTTTAGAACATGCTCGTGTAAGAAGAGGTAGGAATTCTAGACGCATCTAGCTAGTCGTCGCCGTCATCGCAGTGCGAATCGAACGACCAAACTGATACTGATATACCGTGATATATTAAATCCATCTAAACGCGATTGAGTGGGCGCGATAGCGCTGTATGGGATGTAATATAGGGCACACATCCCGCGCACTCACTCGCATTTGTAGGATAGAAGTAAGAGGTCATGGTAACCCAGTGATATTATTCTTTGCGTGTCAAAGTTTAGCCTCGCCATATGAAATTGAGACTTAAGAGGCTTAACTGGCCGACACATGGCACTTTTATCTACCTAATCCATTTTCTGTGATCTTAATTTCCTTTTTAACAGTACGTTTATCATCAGTAATAATATCAAAGAATTATATAAGAAATAATGAATCAGTATTGTCGGTAAATAATCGTTTTATTACTGTGGCAATAATAACACGACAAATGATTTACGAAATGAACTGAATTGTTGATGAATTGCAAATTATGTGTGTATTCGATTCCCACGGAAAGCATACTTTGTTTAGTTGTTTCCAGTTTGTTTAGGACATTGCACGCTTGAATAATTTGATGGATAAAGATGATTCCGTGCTTTGTAAGGAACATTAGTCCCGGCTGTCATCTAGTGGTCGTTAAAAGAACGACGTCAGAGGCCGAGAGGCAGTTCCGAACAACTCTGACACACACGATATGAATGAATGGACAGACTACAAAATATAAATATTTTAGGTCCCGGATAATCAACAATTCCACTTGTATGAACTCGACTGGGACATTTTTGGGGTTCACATGAACAGTGCCAGCACCCTTTGCCCCAAACTTGGTACCGTGGGCATCAAGAGTACAGTATGCGGACCGGAATCCTTTACGCCTGACCATAAGCCGTTAATGGGAGAGGACCCCAACATCTTTGGTAAGTGTTGGATATTTGTTAAAAGCATTTTAGTGGTACATGTTTATAAATTTGGTTTAACTGGAATAGGTTTCGTCAACTAAATAAATAAGTACTTTATTTATTTGTTAAAACTTTATTGTACCACAAGTAAACATGCTTAGGTACACAATAGTTAATGCTTAAAGCATTCTCTACCAGTCAACGCCGATCATAGGCTATGGAGAAACAGAAAATTTGTGCGGCGCAAAAAGTATACTGACATGAAAATCCATACTAATATTATAAATGCGAAAGTCTGTCTGTCTGTCTGTTACGCTTTCACGGCCAAACCGCTGAACGGATTTTGATGAAATTTGGTATGAATATAGTTGAAGACCCGGGGTCAAACATAGGCTACTTTTTGACGCAGGCGGAGCTGCGGGAAAAAGCTAGTAGTAAATAAGAGCGGAACAGAGTGAAAGACTCTTTGCACACGGCGCTATTCCATTGCAACTTGAGATAAGTGCGCTAAGAATCGGTCGATAGCAGTGCCGTGTGCGGAGAGCCAAAGAGTTCTAAATATCCATATCCATATTTCCATCCATCCATACTAATATTATAAATCCGAAAGTCTGTCTTTCTGTCTGTCTGTTACGCTGTCACGGCCAAACCACTGAACGGATTTTGATGAAATTTGGTACGAATATAGTTGAAGACCCGGGGTCAAACATAGGCTACTTTTTGACGCAGGCGGAGCTGCGGGAAAAAGCTAGTACTACATATGTACCTAAATTTATTCTCATAATACTTACACCAGCCGGCGCATAAAAAAGCAAAGGTCAAAATCGATCTGAAGCCGAATTTTTGAAATGTTCATATGCTGAATGAAAATCGTTCGATATCGAACAACTATTACTCGATTCACCGATTTTACGTGAGAATCGAATAATTTTCATTCGACATAATCGAATCGGTGAGTCAAACTATTTTCATTCGAAATATAAGTCATACATTTAAAAAATAGGGCTCATGGAGGGCATTTACATTATCATCATAAATACACATATGCATGAGCAACAGCGATAACCAATAGCGAACGGGGAAATTCGTTCATACATGTAACATGTTTTAATTGACCTAGAGATATTTTGGCGTTATCTAACACATTACGTAGTACGACGGTACTTTGAAAAAACTTTCATCCTAAGATATTTATTGGACGATTCAGATGTCCTACTTAATATGTCTTTATTCCAGGATTATACCACAACTGTGGGTACAACTCTGCTGGGATGATGCTGTCAGCTGGGTGCGCTATTCAGATAGCCGAATGGATTATTACTGGAAGGTAATTTTATTGTATTACTTATTTATCAATACCATTTCGTATTACGCCAACATTTACCATTCGGCTTTGGAACGGTGTTTTCTGCCCTTCAAAAGTAAAATTAATAGTAGTAACATATAATAATAGCACATACTTTACCCTTAAGTGAATTAATTAATTATTTGATCGTATTTTGTGCAATGATGATCAGATGACTTAAAAATTGGAAAGAATCAACAAAGTATAGAGATTCATGGAAGAAAAGAGGAGAGGCTTTTGCCCAGAAGACACTTATGTCTTGAATAATAAGGAAAATTCAATGAATAATGATTAAATCATTTTCATTCATCATTCAATTTGTAAGCATTGTTATTTGTTTGTAACGTCTTTTATACATGAAATAAACATTAGATAAGACAACTTTTTCCCTTTATCAGTGACGGCCAACCGGCGTAGAAATAGCAAAGGTTATTAGAGGATATCAGAACATATCACTTTGAACCTATTTGATTACCAGTTTGTTTTGATTATATTGAAGACTGCTATGTTATCATTACGTCAGTGAGTTATATAGTGAATATTGTATCTGGGCGTCGTCAAGGTAAAAAACCCCGAGACTGAACTATCCTCATAATCGCTAAAACAAAAACTCCACTACTGGACAGTCTTTTTATATGTAACGGAGAATTAGTGTTGAATGAAAGGAATCATGCGTAAATTTTCTTGTACGTCTATCCGAATTGTGGCAGATTCCACCAATAATGATCCAAACTGAATTGCAGCCAGGCTTGTGGCTGTTTATTAAAATAATACCATTTTTATAGTTAGGAATCGGATAATGTAAACATGTAGGTCGTTGGTCTTAAGTTATAGAAGGAAATCAATATGCCACGACCGACACCCAAAAAAGATTGTAAATGTCGGTCGTGGGATGTGTCCCACCTACCGCATAATAGTACTTCACTGCAAAAGCTGTAGATACACAAATAACTGAAATAGAAATACCTGGAGTTCTGTTTTTTGAAATGTATGAGTCATATGTCCAATTAAAATCGTTAGACTTACCGATATTGTCGGAAAAAAATATTCGACGCACCGATTTTGCGTGATCTTTTTAAAAACAACATTCCTAGTCATTTCCTGAATTAATTGTTCGGCAGGCCAAGCCTTAACATGTTCAACTATGACATCCGTCGATTCACTCCGGCGCAGTTGTCCCGCGGCCATTGGATGCGCGAGCGCAGTCACGAAGCGTACGTCAAGAATTATGACATCGTATTCCCTAACGATGAACCGCAGGCTGGACGTGACGCGAGCCATGATGCTTTGCATCAGGAGCTGGTGGAAGATGGCGCTGTTATGCAGAGCAGGGCTGGCTGGGAGAGACCGGCTTTCTTTATGCCTGGAGAGAAGGTACTGAGGGCTCACTTTGGCCACGCAAATGCTTGTCATCATCCTCATTTCCTGCAGGAAATAACCAGGATGTAACCTGCAGGTTACATTGTCAAACGACCTTGTACTCCTTGGTGTCAGAGTTGTGCGGAACCGCCTCTCGGCCTCTGGCAACCAGATGGCAGCCGGGACCAATGAATGCGAGTCAGTAAACGAGATAACGCATTACAAGATGTAAGGCGACATCTCGCTTATTTGCTCACATTCATATTTGGATATTATATTTTTAGATACTATTTATGACTTTTATTACATTTTAGAGAAAAATTAATATATAGAGAGAATATATTTTTTAGAGAGAAATGTATATATTAAGAGATCATGGCACCCAACTTGTTGATATGACGCTGTGGGGTCTTCAGAGAATTGCATATTCCTCTCTTCTCGAGGTGTTGGCCTAAGGAGTAAAGAGTTTTGCGAAGGCCAGCGGGCTAACCCGCAGACCGCTCCGTGGAGAGCGTCCGTGAGCCGACGCCGCGCCGGGAAGCACATAGTTCCGGCAATACGCGGTAGTTGTTTGACACCGTGTGGTTTTTAGTGGGTCCAAGTCCCACATAACCACCCAGCTTCCCGTTCATTGGCTGGGTGGTAGGCGAAGGCTTTTTCCACACGAAAAAAAAGGAGTAAGGAATTTTATAAAATCTTATTATAAAAGAATATGTACATCTGCACAGATGACGTACTCGTTTTTGGTTTTATTAATGTCTTCGAATTGTTTACAGATCAGAGTGCCTCAGTACGATTGGTATGGCACTCATGACTACCCGAGGAACACAGATCTTCGCTATGAAGACGTATTGAAAGGAGACCACACCTTCGGCTTTTCTAAGCACCATGAACTGGTAAGTTTTATTTACTACTGATAGTTTTATTTATTTATTTATAAATCTTTATTGTACCACAAGTTTACAATTGGCGGACTTAATGCTAAAAGCATTCTCTCCCAGTCAACCATTAGGAAAAACAGAAAAGTTATGTGCGGCGCGAATTATTTTAGAATACAATGAGAGAAAAAAAAACAAAAAAAACACTTAACTGCTAAATAAACATACATAGATTTACATACAATATTCATAACTATACATATACCTACATAAATATACATAAAAGAAGAGGTGAAAACGGAAAAAGATGACGATTTAGGGTGATATTATGCTAGTGAGGTGAATTTTGACTTTTCTTTTGAAAGCGAATTTAGTAATGGTCTCTTAGTTTATGGTTAATAGTTATACACGACCTTTTACTTTTTAGGAATTACTCAATGTGAAGTAGAGGAGGAAAATAAAAAAATGTCCCTTGTACGGCTGACGTACCATCGCGCAGTATTAAACAACGTTTAAATACCAATGTTAACGTAGTTTATATAAATTTAATACCGGGGCTCTTGTCTGTAGAGTTCCTTCCATTTCTTTCCCATCATAAGCGTGATCCTTTATTTTTATGGAAAACCATATTTTCATAATTGCTCAACTCAGTTGCAGAAGTTGAGCAGTCGGTCATTCGTATATACATGAATTCCTCACTGCCCAACTATGCTCAAGAATGCTATTTTTGAAAAATGTGACACATGCAAAGTCGAATGATTTTCGTTCGATATCAAATGATTTCCATTCGACAGAGTCATATATTTCAAAAATAGGGCTCTAACTGTATTTAACAATTCTGTCGGAGTCTGACCGTGTATTAAATTCTGTTTTCTTGTAACTTAAACTCTATACTTGTTTTTCTAAGATATATTTCAATGTTGCAGATAGGCCAAGAGGCACTGGCGTGTCGGAACGCTGCGGCAATGTTCAACATGTCATACTTCGGCAAGTTCTACCTAACAGGGCCGGATGCTCAGCGTACCGCCGAACTAGCTTTCACAGCTGATTTGTCCAAGAAAGATGACCGGTAAGACCCAAAGCACAGACATTATTAATAGTACTAAAGTAAAGAACGGACACTCACAGGGTAGATCGTGACCCGATCTCGTTAAGATCCAGCTCCGTATTTTTTAATTTTTAATAATAGTAAACAATCATATTTACAATCAAATATATTTGCAACATAACTATAATATAGCTATCGAAGACTTTTTACAACAAAAAATAAGAAAAGTGTATTCCATTTGTGATTTTAAGTGTTAAAAACAATACAGTGACTGTGAACTATACGCAATAATATGAAACTAAACAAAACTAAATAGTATCATAAAACTAGTGGAAACAGATGCTATGGTGAATAACAATTATAATGTATCCTTATTTCTTATCAGATCTGATTATCAAGTGAATATAAAACAACTGTGCATCGCATTCTTAATAATATATAAACGATCAACTACCTACCATTGGAAAAATCGCTTATATTTTTAAGTTGATACCATTCACTATTTTCCGCACTTAAATTAAACTAGCCGTAGTCGAACGGTTAACGCTTTTGCCTTTAATCGTCGTCACCTTTCTCTGCGACCCGAGTTCGAATCCTACCAAGATCAAAATAATTATTTGCATGAAAATTGAAGATTTTATAGATTGAAATTCTTAGAGCTTATCAGTTTACAAGATAAATAAATAGCATACTCGTGTAGCATCAAATAAAACAGTGGAAAATGGCAACTGAGGAGGAATCATTCAATATCACAACAAATGGTTCAGTAGTCTCATTGAAATTAACGAATGAGGAATCAGAAATTAATAAACTAAAGTCTGAACTAGACAGTGCCCTATCAAGATTAAATGAAGTTCTTCTGCAAAATAAACAAATGGAAAAAACAATATCTGAAGAGCAAGCTTACTATAAATCACTTTAAAAAACAAATCAACGATGTAAATAATTCACAGACATCTACCAGAAATAGAAAGAAGCGTAAACGTAATAACTGTACTTCATTGGATAACAGTATAAACTCTGATGAAGAATTAGCCGTAACACAGGATAATGAATATAGCCTACCTAATAACAAGGAACATACTGAATCTTCTTTGCAAATTCTAAAGTCCAATATATGTATACTGAGCACATCTAATAGAGACTACGTCACAAAATTGGCTAAAGAATACGGTCCACAATATAATTCCTGTCATTATATTAAGACTGGCGTGGGTATAGAAATTTTACTACAAGATATTCAACACAAAGTAACCAATTTTAACAAAAAAGATTTCTGCATTATAATGATAGGCGAAAATGATTTTATTGAAACCAAAGACTATATTCACTTGGTATACAAAATCAGAGAAACATGTCTTCATCTTCGGAATACTAACGTCATCATAGCCATGCCTTCTTATATCTGTGGGGCTATGATATATAACTGCAGAGCTGAAACTTTTATAAGTCTACTAAATCTTGACATACAGACACATAAATATGCATATTTTTTTGACACCAATCTTCCACTGAGTTTTGACATGTTCTCCTTCAACACAGGGAAAATTAATAAAATTGGCATAAAATGTATTATAAAAAGCTTATTTGACTGTATTGACGACTTAAAGAGCAAATATGAAATGGAATTAAATTCATCTATAAATATGGAAACAAATGAAAATGAAACTATGGACTCTGAAAATATTAATGAAAACAATGATAATCTTTTTCGTTGAAAAGGAATTAAATATACTACACCAGAACATATGTGGCATGACAAATAAGATCGATACTTTAATGGTACACATAGATGAACTTAATGATGAAAAATGCGACATCGACGTAATATGTATCACAGAACATTTTTTGCTGAATGATGAAATTAATTCCCTGCAATTGTGCAATTTCAACGTGGCTGCTTATTATACAAGAGACTATAAAAGGGGAGGGTCTTGTATACTTTTACGGAAAGATTATGAATTCAAAACAATAGACGTCACAAAATTTTCTATTAAAGCAGTAATCGAATGCTCAGCAATCGAACTTACTCAGTTCAACATAATTATTGTATGCGTTTACCGACCACCAAAATATGATATTGTAACCTTTTTTGACAAAATAGACAAGTTACTTCATTATCTAAGTCGTAACAAAAACAAAAAAATTATACTTTGTGGAGATTTCAATATTAATAATCTTATAAGAAGTAACAGAAGTATTGAATTTGAAAATTTATTGTCAAACTATAATCTTAAACTCCAAATTAAAGAGCCTACAAGACTTGCTAGCCAAAGATGTTTAGATAATTTTGCAGTTAACTTCAAAATTTTAAATACTCAAGTTATTGGTTTTGGCCTATCAGACCACACAGCACAAATTATGAAATGTCGTGCTAAGGCAAACCACCTTTTTAACTCATATAAAGTTAGAAAGAGAGATTTGTGTCGGGATAATTTATGTAAATTTTATGAAGCTATAAGTAGTTTGAGTTTCTCTGAAATTTATGACATGACGGACGTTAATGAAGCTTACAACAGTTTTTACGACACTGTTCGATTGTTCTATGATCTATGCTTCCCATTTAAAATAGTGAACTATAAAACTAGGAAAAAACAAAAATGGATATCCAGGGGCATTAAATCATGTAGCAAAAATAAAAGAAAATTAGTTTGGCAATTCTGGAAAAATCCTACGTCATCTAATAAAAAAAAACTTAATGATTATACGAAACGTCTAAGGAAAATTATTGATCAAACAAAGCGATCTCAAAATAATTACTATATACACAATTCTAAAAACAAATCAAAAGCAACTTGGAATATTATTAACAAAGATAAAACTAAGAATAATAACACAATTAAGCAAATTAGAGCTAAAGATAAAATAATAACAGATCCTATTGAGATTGCTAATGCATTCAATAACTATTTTGTTGACCAAATTACTGAAACATCCAAAATTAAATCAAATAATAAAAACTATGAAAACACACCTAATAATAGTAATTTGAATTCTATTTTTTTATCACCTACGACTATACCAGAGGTACATCAGCATATAGTATCTTTGAAAAACACTAATAGTGTAGGGTATGATGAGTTGAATACAAAGGTAATAAAAAGTTGTGCTTTGTATCTGGCTCCTCCACTTACCCATATTATCAATTTATCTTTAAGTGAAGGAGTATTTCCTGATGCCCTTAAATTATCGATTATAAAACCAACATACAAAAAAGGTAATAAATCTGATCTTAATAACTACAGACCAATAGCTTTAATACCGATCATCGCAAAAGTTTTTGAAAAAGTAATTTATGAGACTCTCTATGCCTTTTTTGAAAAAAGTAATATATTTGCTCCTGAACAAAATGGATTTAGAAAAAATAGATCTACTAAAAGGGCCTTATTTGATCTATATAAAATAGTCATAGAGGCAATGGACAACAGAGACCACGTGTGTTCCATATTTATGGGCATGACTAAAGCATTTGACTATGTTCACCACAAAACTCTTTTACGCAAACTATATAATTATGGAATAAGAGGATGTGCTCTCAAATTAATAAAGTCTTACCTAACTAATAGGAAACAGCAAACAATTGTAAAAAAAATATGTCCAAAGTCTAAAATGGAACAAGGTTATTTTTCTGAATTCAAGAATGTAGAATACGGTGTTCCACAAGGTACAATTCTGGGTCCACTCTTATTTTTGGTCTATATAAATGACCTCCCAGCAAGCATTGCATATCCAATGACACTATTTGCAGATGACTGTACAGTTATTATAAAATGTAATAAAAATATGACATCATATGAAAATGAAATTAATTTGACATTAAGTAAAGTAATTGATTGGTTAAATAAAAATAATTTAATCATAAATATTAATAAGACTACAGTTATGCATTTTCGACAATATTCTCAATCACCCGATGTAACAATTCGATATAATAATAAAATAATACAGCCATCAACATCGACGAAATTCTTAGGCTTATGCTTAGACTACCAAATGAACTGGAAGAGGCATACAGATGACCTATGCAAAAGAATTCATAGTTTTATTTTTGCACTCAGAAATCTATCTAAAGTTACTAACACAGATACGGTCGTAGTTGCGTATAATGGATATATCGCATCTATCTTGCGATATGGCCTTATTTTTTGGGGTAACTCTGTAAATAAACATAAAGTTTTTAAGGCACAAAAGAGGTGCATTAGAGTTATAAAAAAATTAAAATCAACTATAAGTTGCAAAAAATATTTTAAAGACCTAAAAATACTAACGGTTCCCTCACTTTACATCTATGAAATAGCAATGTTTGTTAAGCATAATCAACATCTATTCCCAAAATTTTCAGATTTACTTAATAGAAGACCACAACGTCATAATCATAAAATAATAACACCAACTTCAAAAACACAATTAAAAAGAGCCAGCCTGTTATGTATGGCCGTAAGAATTTATAATAAGTTACCCCGACACTTATTAGAAAAAGACATTCCTACATTTAAGAATACTTTGACATCCATTTTAATTAATAAGGCCTACTACTCTATGACTGAATTTTTTATTGACAAAGAACTAGTATTAGTAAATTAAGTGTACTTACTTTATTTGATATGTGACATAATAAGATATTGCATGTATGATATTAATATTTCTTTATAAAATGTGAATTTGTACGCCTAAATAGTGGCAAAACATAGTGATACAATCTAAAAATTGTCAACTTATCTATGTTACCTATGTTTAACAAATAAAGGAATTGATTGATTGATTGATTGATCACACCCTCCCACCCGATACAACCGCACCTTACCGCGCAGATTTAGGCTAACTAAAAGACAACTCTATGACTAACACACACATTGACGCGCGTGCGTATGTACTTGACGTACGTGACCGAATCGTAGTAGTAGGTGTCGGGCTCGCCGATGTTGTATGGAGTGTTCGGGGCGTGACTATTTAATAATATGTATTAGATTTATGATACCATCTTCTAAAACCATATTTTTATATAGAGTCCTCAGTACCTCAATCGCAGTTTGAGCGAATCCCGGTGTTGGTGTTGTGGCTTTATTTGCTTTTAGTTTATCTACGTACAATAAGCCCAATTAGATAATTTAATTCTCCAATATGTTCATCTTCAGTAGTAAGAGTTTATGGCATTCCTGTTATTGCAATATACAATTTAATACTTTTTTTTTTAACATGCTATATTTTAATGTTTTCTTATGTTTTCGCGATTGTTATTCATTAAATTAAACTATTTTAATACGGTTTTCAGGCGGTAGTTTTGTAATCTTATGACATCAAAGACAAATGTTAACTTAGTCTGCCTGCGACCATGAACGCTGTAAAGTGTTTGAAACGTCAGGTGTAAATAAATAAGTAATAAACGCGATAAAACCGTATTAAAATAGTTTAATTTAATGCTATATTTTAGTATTTTTATTTTTAACGAGCACTCCGACTCGACTTCCAATAGGTGGACAGTAATTAACTTACGCAATAATTAATAATATATAAAAAAAAATATATATATATTTTACTTAACATTAAGTATAATACTTAATGTTAATAATATTTTATATTTATATATTCGTGATAATTTAAAAAAAAATAGCAGAGCGCTTAAATTTTTACTTAATTTTTCTTGTAGATTGGTATACTCGCTGATCCTAAACGAGAAAGGCGGAGTCGAAGCAGATGTCACAGTCAGTATTCTAGACGGCGGCAGTGGACAGCTTCACGAACCTATTTTTAAGGTAAGGCATTCATTTGGACTGAAGGTTTTTCAAATTAGTCTTTTCTTTTTTTCTTTCTTGTGAGTTAGATATTTCTTATTTTATTTTTAAGCGTCCTACAATATTACAGTAATTTAAGAAGAAGAAAGGAATAGTATTTTTTACCCATCTAAAGAGAGTCACATAATTTAACAATTGCCATTTAGCGATAGTAATCGAGAATAATGCCATAACGATTCAGATTTTATACCTCTGGGAAATTCTCATTTGGGTGGATTCTGTGAGGCTAGATTTTACCCATCTAATCAAAAGTGTCATTGGTCACATCAATTAATTTCTTTTGAGAAGTATGGTAAAGTTTAGTGATCATTACCTCGAGTGACAGCGGTAAATGCAGGTCACAACCACGACCTTACATGCCAATGGCCTTGCAAAAACACAAACATTTTATTTACAGTGTGATATATATGAACTATCTCAAAAACAGCACTTCTGAAAACAGCGGCTGTTGCATGTGTGGGAAAGTTGGAAGTTATGGGATGTGGGAGTAAGCTGTGTGTGTCTTTAATATCTTTTGTACAATTTATATGAAGTTGCACACACTTCAAAGTCATATATAATGTGTTCTTCGTAATTTTCGCCGGCTTATTTTTTGTATAAATCACGATATATTCCTCGTTGCCAGGGTCGCGGTTACTACGTGGTAACGAGCGGTTTCAACGCCAACCACATCCTGGCACATTTGCGGCGCATCGTACAAACGCACAAGTTGCGAGCCAACATCACTGACGTCACTAAACAACTCTGTATTCTCAGTGTGCAAGGGCCTGACAGGTAACGAAACAGAAAAAAAGAACAAAAAAAAACTGGATTAAGGTCCATTCAAACTGACGAATCCCGCGGGACTGACGCCCACAGAAATAAGAATGGGTAGAAGTGCAGTAGCGTGTGCTAAACTTAACTGGCCTGCTAATGACACTTCTTCACAGAAATAAAAATATAATGACACATATATACTTATTTCTGTGGGCGTCTCGACAGTCGCGCGCGATTCCCGTCAAATTTGTTGTTTGAATAGAGCTTTATTATTTCTTACTAATCTAGTCTATCAAATAGTAAACAAATATATGTTTATTTGAAATAGTCTAAAAAATGAAAACTGATATCAATCGATATAAATTTTCAGTCAGCGTATACTACAGCGATACACCGACGCAGGGCTGTCCAATGACGCGTTCCCAGTAAGCACTCACCGCAGCATTAGATTCTCGAAAGCGCCTCATTCTCCAGAGAATAAGACCTGCACTTGTCGGGCATTACGCGTGGGTTGGACTGGGGAGCTCGGCTGGGAGTTGCACGTGCCCTCGGCCCATGCTCCGCAAGTTTACAGAGCATTAACAGCCGCGAAAGGCTTAAAGAATGCAGGATGGAGGGCATTGACGTCGCTGAGTGCAGAAAAAGGTAAGCAAATTATCTTTATTTTGTAAAACACTTGTAAATAACGTTCTCAATCAATCATATTTTATTATATTGTATTGAATTAACAGTTAATTATATAAAACTTACTTGCTAGTAAAGTGACTCTTATATCATTAAATTTAGGTCCATAATTGTGGAATTATAAACTCGGTTCTTTTATTTTACTTCAGTAGTTCGTAACGGTATAGTTTTCTAAAAGGATATTATAAACGAGTGTTGTAAAGAGTGTTGAGAGGAAAGAAAGGGTTACAGTGATGAGCGTTCATATTTCTTGACTATTAGTATCTACTATTATCTGTTCTGTGCTATTACCTAAAAATAGGGTGGTGGTTTATTAAGTGGAGGGAAATAATTTTTAGTGATGGCCCGAACATGGGTTTCACCGAATACAGACATTCGCCCGAATGTTCGGTAAAAAAATTACCGAACCCGATATTTGGCCATAAAATAATAATTTAATTTAATTTGAAACGATAACTATAAAGCAATTTAAATTCTTCAAGTTATGTTCGTAAAAAGAAAAACTCCTGTGTTATAATATCAAATGTCAAGTATTACATTTGATTGAATCTCAATAAAGATCTCCTCTTATCTTATTTTGTCACTAGTATAATTGAGTAGCTGACTTTATTAGTAAATTAATAAGTTTATTAGTAGAGAAAGTACAAACATTTTATTTTTGTTTAAAATCTGAAAAGTTTAAAACTTTGTTTGCAATTGTTAAATAATTTTAGATGCAATAAGTACAAAACAAATTATTCATAAATAATCTACCTATAGGCTATACGTTGTAGTTTAGTAATGAAACTGTTCTCACGATAAATTTCAACATTGTGGTCCAGAAGGATACTGATCCTTGTAATCCACACATGTAATTATATTTTTAGAAAAAGTTAATTGCAACTGAATCCTTAACAGCCCATTTAGGCAGCCATGATTATGTTTGTATGACCATATTATTTGTATGCTGTGACTGAAACTTAAACAACTTTAAATTGATTAAAATTATATAAACTAATATAAACTTTAAGTTGCTACTCAAATTGCGAATTCACTGGGCAAACTGGTGTTTGGCCTGACTGATGAGTGAATGAAAGAGAGGAGGCCTTTACCCAGCTGTGGAACATAAACGGCTGGGAAAAAAACTTTCCCGAACATTCGGTGATTTAGCCGAATCTTCGGCCGAATACGAATATTCGATAAACCTGCCGAATACCGAATATAAAACGAATATTCGGCCTATCACTAATAATTATATACCGAAAAAATTTCAGGCTATCATTTATGGAATGCTGATGTCAGGAGCGACGATAACCCCGTAGAAGCTAATTTAGGATTTACTTGTCGTAAAGACGGAGATTATATCGGAAATGAAAAAGTTACTAAAGCACGACAGCATGGAGTTACCAAGAAATACGCTTTCTTCACATTGGATGAACAGGTATATTTCAGAAATAGAACAATTCGGTCTATTCTTAAAGAGGCGAGCTGGTCGCAATGGGTACATCCGGAATAATGATCTAATGATAATGACATACTATGTGACTGTGTTATTTTTAACTGGTATTGTGTAATTTTAGGTGGCGTTATATGGGCAAGAAGCAGTGTACAGAAACGACGAGCCAGTAGGCTTTCTCAGAAGAGGCGACTACGGCTATTACCTCAATAAACCAATTGGTATCGGTTACATAAAAAACAAAGGTTCTGAAGTTACAAAAGCGTACTTGACAAGCGGCGATTATGAGATTGATATCCAAGGAAAGAGATACAAAGCCAGGCTTCATCTTAAATCTCCTTTTGACCCCACTAGTCAACGTATTCTAGGAAATTATGGTGAACATGGAACGGACGAGAATACCCACGAACCTCATGCTGGACAAAATGAAAGGGCTGGAGGCAGTGAATAGATATATATATAAAAATAGTAGTGCGCTGCACTACAGATACTAAAAGCGGTGCCACTCAAGTTTGAAATTTAAAACGATTGCAACCGGGAACGGATGAGACACAGAGAAATGAATTGATTCCTACATAATTATAAGTGATAATATATTTTATTTAATGTAAAAATAAGTAATCAGTAATTAAATGAATTATTACAGATTTTTGGTTGCATATTATTTGCTAGACATTTACCACAATCGCGAGGGCTATTTTTGAGCATGTAAAATGGGTGAGTCGATCGAAATTAGTTCGACTCACCGAATATATCGAATTACTCATCGGTTTTGCATTCTCAAAAATAGCGCTCGTGGTCGTGGTTTGGTTTTGGTAAATACGTTAAGACTAAACAGTCGCAAAATTTTCTCAAGTAAGCTCCGCTCACCCCGGCACATTATACTCGTCGCCTTGATCGCCCCGCGGCCGGGCGTCACTAAATAAAAAATAGTAAATAAGAGAGGAACAGAGTGAAAGACTCTTTGCACACGGCGCTATTCCAATGCAACTTGAGATACGTACGCTAAGAATCGGTCTATAGCAGAGCCGTGCGGAGAGCCAAAGAGGTCTAAATATCCATATCCATATTTCCATCCATACTTAATATTATAAATGCGAAAGTCTGTCTGTCTGTTACGCTTTCACGGCCGAACCGCTAAACGGATTTTGATGAAATTAGGTATAAAAATAGTTGAAGACTTTTTGACGCAAGCAGAGCTGCGGTTGCGGGAAACAGCTAGTAAGTAATTTATAGAGCGTTCATTATTTAAACCTATTCTTATATTCATGAATTTGGTAAATAAATATTTTTTTATTCTGGTATCTGACATCAAAATATCAATCACTTTCTAGTGTTGGACATCAATTATTAATAAATTCAAATTTTATTGTTTTCTTAATGTACCTACATAATATCTATTCGGCCGCAAAATACAAAAAGGTATCCTATCTAATAATAAAAGAATAGAATCGACGTGTTTGTACATTTATTATTTTGGGTAGAAAATGAGAGGGAACGACTAAAGATGAATTTTGTTTACAAATAATAAAATATAAATCTTGTCTGTCTGTCTGAACACGCTTTCATAGCAAAGTAATAAGGTAAGTCGTCCAAGTCACTAATTCAAAAGTAGTAATTTCAGCATTTTCCTCCGAGTTGTGTGCTAGATCATGAAGAAGTTGTCTCAGTCAATCGACCCTATAAGCCCTGGTGTTATTGATTCAAAATCCCTTCCCTTCAAGGTGCATTTGATGTCCGTTTATCTTGTTTCATTCAATTCATATCCTGCTCATTCTGGTGTCAAAGGGTCAATCGACCGTGTATGCCTTGGTATCACTGTCAATATTGTATAATCTATATCTAGATCTAAATACATGTAATAAGCAACATAAGGCATTAATTTATCCCGAAAATTTTACCAGTTCTCGAAGGACATGTAAGCAACTTAAATTGACTTCTAAAATGTATTGCGCGCATGCTATACGAGAGGTCAAACAACACTGGCACATTCAATTTTTGGAAACAAAAAAACGGGGTTTTTGTCTTTACGTTACGACACAATTGGGTATTCTACTAATTTTTATTTTTTCTCTCATATCAATATTTTTATTTCCAGAAACAGAATTATGAAAGAATTTTTGTAATCCGTTCAAAAATAAATAAGTTATAAGCCTTTGAAATTCGGTGGAAGGGGAAACTGTCAAAAAACAAGAAAAGGATGCACTGTGTGAGTTGTGACGTCACTGCCACTCGGTTTCCTGCGTACAAAAGAGAAACCAAGACGTCCCCACCACGCTCCCACTGTTCTTTTAGAGAAAACTTTAAAATCGAATTACTGCCTTAATTAACAACCAATTTTGTTGTTGTTTTCAGAATCGGTTACTTTTTAGTGTATACCTATTTTGTTTAGTATAACAATATTAACCAAGTATAAATACAGCCAAGTAGCCTATTATGCTAACTATGCTTTGTAATTAAAGTACTTGATGGCGGTGTTCATAATGTGTGTTATTTTTAAATATACTCGTATGTCATTAAGTAGTTACTTAAATGTTTTTCATTTATTCACATCATTGGGTTACATGGCCAATGGACCAAGCACATCTAGGTGATTAAGTTTTTTTGGAATTATAATTATATGCTTTCCGAAGCACGGAATCATAAGTCTTTTGAATAAGCACGTGTTGCAGAATTTGGCCATAAAATACTGGGGGGCAATCGCGCTAAATAGACAGGCGTTAACGTAACCAAAACCTCGCCTCTGACGTGGGTTCTATATTATGACTTTTCAGGCATTCTTATAGAGGGGTTACAAATACACTACAATACAAACACTTATTTTTAGCTATTCAATTCCCACTGCTGGGCAAAAGCCTTCCCGCTCGCCTTCCATAAGTCTCTAAACATAGCATTCTCTTGCCAGTTTCTATCAAAACACTATTGTACCAAAAAAGAAAATAATACCTACAGAAAAAGAAAAACGGGTTACATGGTCAATCTACTTCTTTTACTTAACTTTTCAGGTGACGCCATTCGGCGTCTGACGTGGGAATAGTCATTCTTATCGAGTGAGTTACATAGTCAATCGACCCTGCACATCCTGGTGTCCGAATTATTTTTAGAAACGCCTTTCTGCCTCTGACGTGGGATGACTCTTCAGTCATTCATATCGAGTGAGTTACATGGTCAATCGACCCTGCACATCCTGGTGTCAGAATTTTTGAATATGCAGGCAGGCCACAGACATATAAGACGTACACAGACGGAACATAAGTTAATAGTTATACTTATGTAGCAAGTAATTGTTGTTATCCTTTTCTCACGTATTCGGATCTATATGGCGATATCTCTTTTTTACACCTGTAGCAACATTCACTCACACATAGATATTAAGCTACGCGTGGCAATTTTTGGCCGTGACGCCATTTTGTAATCTACGTTGTTGCATCGGTGAACACTAAAAATAATTGAGTAGAATACCGTATAATGATCTCAGATCATGCACTCCACACAACATTCATACATTCCTTGAAATCATGGGTAGCATTATCGTAAACATCTTACCCTAGACTAGATACAGCCCAGGCTGCATAGTTTTGCATGTGTGTGTTTTTGCTACGCTAAGTAATAGCGTACCTTCCGTCTGTTTACGTCTTATATGTCTGTGAGGCAGGCAGCCTGTGCCTAAAACTAAACTGTAAAATACTGTCAATGTCAAACGTCAACCAAGAACCAAATAATCATGTTTTGTTTTGATTTCACTCAGCGTACTATCCTAAAATTATTTCTAATTTGTGCCATAAGTTCTTAATTTGTGATTTGTGCCTATTTCTAATTATTTTTAGACTTGTAGGGCACAAAATAATAATCAACTTTGTAAATTAGAAGTTAGATCTTGCTTAACATCTGTAATGTCTGTATCATTGCACACAGACGTTGGAGACATCAAAATTGAGTTATTTTGTGAGCAATGTCCAAAAGCATGTGAAAACTTCTTAGCCTTATGTGCCAGTGACTACTATAACGGTTCCTTGTTTCATAGAAATATCAAGGTAGGTAATAAATTGTTTTATATGTTATTAATATAATACGTCCCACTAGTTCTGTGCACAGAATAAGGGACTTACACCCGTATTCTTAAACATAACCTTAAGGAAGTCCTCGAAACTTTCCTTGAAAACAATATTCTTAGTTGGTTGCTTGAGCAAACTCCAATGAGGAACGTCACAAGTTATAATAACAATTCTGAGCACAAAAATTGAACATTACAAAATAGAGTAAGAAATAAAATAAAGTAATGGATACCTACGCAAAAAGTGGCAAGAAAACTACTTTATAACCACTATGTTTCATTTCAAGGACTCCTCAAGGTACCTCTCGACCAACCTTATATTTGATAGTCCGATACTCACCTCCAATGAGGAATCTCCTAAAGTCAAGGAAGCTAGTGACTACTAATCATATCAATACGTTAGAGTAAGGTTGAGTTGAGTTTGAGCAAACATTTGAGAATATGCGCATCTCCCCTTTGTAATTGCTCCATGGCCCTAAAGTTGAGACTTGTGTTAGGGATACTAACTCAACAATACTATATTTTTTAGCAAATACATACTTATATAGAGATAAACATTCAAGACATCTTGCATTACTACTACATTGAATATAATTTATTTCACAAGTCATTGTTTCTATTTTAGGGCTTTATTGTCCAAACAGGGGATCCAACTGGTACAGGGAAAGGAGGCACATCTATATGGGGCAGAAAGTTTGAGGATGAATTCAAAGAAGAGTTAAAGGTATAAGACTGCAATTTATCTTTATTGTGATACAAACAGTGTTGACTGTAAATGTGGTTGGTTTGGGTGGAGGCATTTGGCATATTAAACAATTTCATTTCATTTCAATATTATCGTTTTGTTGTTATAGCAAATTTGTTTTTCAGCACACTACAAGAGGGATTGTGAGTATGGCAAATAATGGTCCAAATACAAATGGCAGTCAGTTTTTCTTTACATATGGAGAGCAGCCTCATTTGGATCTTAAATATACAATATTTGGAAGGTACTTATAAAATAATTATTTACTAACTATATTTGGGAATAATGGATATGATGACTGGGCTTGAAACACATTTTTACAATTAGTACCATGGGATTATGTAAAAATAATGAATAGGTACTTATTCTAGGATTTATTTAATTATATTCTTCTTATTATAAAAAATACATTTTTTAACATTATGCTTATTTACTGGGCTAACCCATTGAAACTTGTTCCTTTCTCTCATAATATTTGATGTGAGAGAACAAGACTATTCAAGTTCCAGACCAGGTAGGTGGTGACGTATCTAGAAGTGGCATATACCAGAATTTAAGCATAATATCAACAATGTAGAACAACAATATCCAAAAAACATTTTTTTCTCAGTCATCATATCTATTGTTATACTATTCAATGGTATTTAAAAGTATGTTTTCCTCATGGACCAACTGGTATGTACAACTAGTTGTGTCATTAGAAATATATTTTCTAAATGGTTAACTTTTTTGTTTCAGAGTGATAGATGGCTTTGAAGCGCTTGATGATTTAGAAAAAATGCCAGTGAATCCAAAAACATTTAAACCACTCACAGAAGCTAGAATAACATCTGTTACTATACATGCTAATCCACTTGCTGGTTAAACTATGTAATGTGGTGAAAAAATCTTTCAAATGCTACATTGACATACCGGCGGCACACACTATTCATATTTGGTTGCCTATTTTATGTATTTGACAATATAACTACCTAGTGTAGAGGGTTTATTTGCCCATTTGGTAAAAATATCAAATAAATAACATGTTGATTTTTTAAGGCATTTGGCGCCATGTGCGGACGGTTGTATCGCCAATTTGTTCCTACATCAAATATTTTGTCAAAACATGTAATCACAAACACAAATAGCCAAGTGTGGTGTCAGTATAACAATATTAAGCCAAATCTTTTGAGGATTGTAAAAATTTAAGCAGTATTTCTGCATATTTTTGTGGTGTAAGATGTGTGTGTGTGTGTGTAATCCCAGCGGAAATTGCGTTCCAGAAAAATAATTAGTCCATTAAACCCTTCTGGAGCTAAAAACATCTTTTAAAATCTTGCCACTGGAGTAAACGTCCTTCCAGCGGAATTTTTTTTTTCAATAACTTCAAAAATATAACTTGAACAAATTTTTCTATAACTAATTTTGGGGGGCTTTGGACGAATTATTTTCAACACTCTCATTTCTCTGGGCCGCAACTTTCCGCTGGGGTTACACACACTTGTAAGATGTGTATACCATGTGTTTTTCTTAATTTTTTTAAACAATCTATTGAATAATAAAACAGCTTGGATTAGTACTTAAGAATAAATTGCAATTGTCAAGACTAGTTCACATTTTTTTTTTTTTTAATAAAGACTAGTTAAGTTTAAGAAATCAAGATTTGTCTTATTTGTGAAAGAATTAAAATAAATGGACATCTTTCTACAGCTCACAATTAGCTCACTGCACATGCAATGCTGTTATCTAGTTATTTTAACATAAAAATTTGTGCAATGCTAATGAGGATTTTGAAATATATGAATCCTACAATCTTTACTTACATTTTAGAGTACCTACAAAATAGTATTTACTTGTATAATATGATCATTGTTTAATCAGTTTCAGTTAATCAGTAAGCAAGTTATTGAAAACAAAGTGTGGTTGCACTACCACTATACACCACAACTCAGCGAATCTGGTTTTTCTATACAAAGGGTTACAAAGGTCAGACGGCAGTAGCTCTTTTGTAAAAACCTGTACCACCAAATCTAGAACCATGATAAAAAGCGTACCCTAGGTACTGAAGAGTAAGTTGAGGATGCAAGTGAGAAATATTTTAAATTTAAAACATAACAAAAACAAGCACAATTGTTCTTTAATATCTACATTAAGCAAAATATGTATATTTGTCATGTTATCTGTTCCACATAATAATTTTTATTACTTATTTCACTCACAGCAAATTGCCTTTAATCAATTAGACAATATATTAAGCATATCACATATGTAAACAAAGATATAAAACTATATAATAAAAAGTGAAAAATGTGTGCCTTTAGAAAGAACAATACCTATTAAAATACATTTAAAAATAATTAACTTTTGTGGCTTCATTATTAATAAGAAACAAAAACAAGTCTACAACACAATTATTAATTTTTTAAAAACCAAATCATTTTTACATAATACAATTTTCTGTTAAAAACTTACATGAATACATGGTAGCCTTAGATGGTACCATTTAACATACAACAAAATATTCTTCTAAACTTAAGACATTTAGCAAATGTCAAGTCTCGAGTCTACATCTCAAGTTTCTAAATCATAAAAATTATCATCTGTTTGGAAGTCTCGTTCTTCCTCTTTTTTTATCTGAGTTTCTGAACTGTCATCGTCTATCTGTTCTGCAAAATGGGACTTGAGATGAGCTACCAGATCTGCTTTCTGCTCGAAAGTAGCACCACACTCAATGCATGGCAAATTTGCAACCATGTTCTCGTGAGACTCCTCATGTTTGTCTAGTTTATCTTTTCTTGTGAATTTCTTGTCACACTGGCTGCAAGAAAATTGTTTCCCAGAATGTACTGCTGCATGTCTATCTAGATCACGCTTCCTTGGGAACTTCTTAAAACAAATTTTACATTGAAAAACCCTAGAGCCTACATGGGCTATAGAAACATGTGTTTTATATGCATCCAGTGATGAAAATTTTTTGGGACATTGGTGACATTTTATATTCTTTGGTTTGTTCTTGCTATTAGTAAATTTTGACTTGGTAGGAGAGATTTGTGTTTGTTTACCAGAAATTGAAGGATTTTTGGATACTTGAGTCCTAAAACTACCTTCTCCTGATATGTGATCAGGTACCCTTGGCAGTTCATAATCCATGTTAGAAGAATCAGGATTTAGTTGAGGAGGCGATGTCATAAGATTGCTGAAAGGATTTACACTCACTACCATATCATGAGGGTCTTGGTCATTATTATACTCACTAGTTTTTTGATGAGAGTTTCCAAAACCATGTTTCATCATCTCATGCTTGATGAGCTTGTCTCTTCTCCCAAATGATAATGGACATTTTTGACACATAAATGGCTTCATGCCTGAATGAACAAGAACATGTCGTTGTAGGTCTCCTCTTGCTACAAAGCTTCTCGGACACAAGGGGCAGACATGTGGTTTGTGACCAGCATGAATACGAAGATGTTTGCTCAAATTTGTGTTGCGTGAAAAACTTTTAAAACAATACTGACATTGATAAGGTCTAATGCCAGTGTGGACGATTGAATGTTTTCTAAGATCCGATCGTCTACTAAAACATTTTTCACATTCAGGACAGTGGTAAGGCTTATCATTACCATGTACTTGTTTGGTGTGCTGCACATATTGGCTTCGTTCGGCAAAAACCAGGCTGCACTCTACACACTTGTAGGGTAAGTTAGGATCATGATAAGTTTGTTCATGTTCTTGGCATTTCTCTTGTGAAACAAAAGCTTTGTCACAGTACTGACACATGAAAACATTTTTGAAGAATGTTTCGGGCAATGGCTCACCATCAGGAATATTTTCTATATCAGGGGTTTCATGTTCAACTTGTTCAGTATTATCAGATTCCTCAGAGGAATCATAATCCAAGCTTGGATCAACAACCGTCACAACACTGTCTCCTACTATATATTCTTCATGTTTGGTTTTTGTGGACTCTTGAATGTTATTATAATTACAATTACTTACTTCTGAAGAGTTTGAATTGTCCAATTCCCCAGCTCGGTTAGTAATTTGCCGCAGTCTATTTTCATTCTGTATGCACTGAAATTTGAATTTACAGCATTTGTCCACCTTGAACAGACATTTGTAACAAATGTTTCCAGGCAGGCCATCATTAGGGTCTATCTGTAACAGTTATTAAAATATATAATTAATAAATAGCAAATTTTATTTTATGCGTTTATTGTACAAGAAAATTAGATACGAAAGTATATAGTTTATGTACCCACCTGCAATTCGAAACATTCGGATATTTTGGAGGTTAGAGATTCATTAGTGTCGTCGTCGGGTGTAGCTCCAAAAATTGAAACTGCGAGTGTGCTTTTGTTCAAACACAGCCTACACAATGCGTGAAAATTGGCAATAATATAAGAATCTTCCATTTTTCGGCGACAGTCATCTACGACTTCTTGTTTCAATTTGACAATTTTCGTATTTGGAATATCCTATGGGAATATCAATCAATTGTATTTGACAGTCACATGAATAATGATAGGGCTCGGAGGCTACGGTCGTGTATCGCGACTACGCAATCGTTCGATCCAAGAGGCAACTAGGGCGATGTCCGCCAGGGCTGCGCTAGCGGAATGTCTCGACTTCTCTGCTGGTAAGCTCATGGGTAAACTTTGTCTCACTAGGTTTCCATTAGCATTAATTAAATTCAACTCAAATCAAGCTAGAAATACTTAATACGAACGAAAGTCAAGACACACAAGTCTTGCAGAAAAATTCAAATTTAAAATAATTAAAAACAAACCGCGCGCCACTTTTGGTGTAAGTGAATGAATCACAGAACAATACGAATGAATGAAGAATGAAGTCTTAAATGAGTAAAATTTCGAATCAGTGAGTGAAAAATTTATTTCAGTGTTGCCGCTCGATAGTCATAATCGCGGCAATCGATAGTTTGAGACCAAACAATGTATCGATTGCACTGTTGGTGCAAAACCACTCGTTGGCCTTTACGTTAAATGCCCTCCTCGCTTTGGACTCATTCTTAAAAGACCTATTTTTGGAATGGTTTAAATATAGTCCAATATCTACTTAGCGGACTAAGCCCTTCTATAATTATTTCTGTGGTTCAAGTGGATAGACTTGATAGTAGACAAACCTGCTTATATGATATAGTAAAATTGCATCCACCAAGAAGCAGATTCGACTTAAATATCGTGCTTCTGTAAAGGTTCATTCAAACTGACGCGAATCCCGCGCGACTGGCCGGGGGGACGCCATAGAAATAAGTACACAAAGAAGTGTTATTAGAGGGCCAGTTAACTTTGGCACTACAGCACTTCTATTTATTCTTATTTTTGTGGTCTCGACTTGACTTAACTACAGACTTGACTTTAGATTTGTTTGACTAAACAACTTTGTTGTATTATATATATAATTTATATATATAAAGTCCGTCTTTGCCACAGACATATAAGACGTACACAGACGGAACATAAGTTAATAGTTATACTTATGTAGCAAGTAATTGTTGTTATCCTTTTCTCACGTATTTGGATCTATATGGCGATATCTCTTTTTTACACCTGTAGCAACATTCACTCACACATAGATATTAAGCTACGCGTGGCAATTTTTGGCCGTGACGCCATTTTGTAATCTGCGTTGTTGGATCGGTGAACACTAAAAATAATAGAGTAGAATACCGTATAAATGATCTCAGATCATGCACTCCACACAACATTCATACATTCTTTGAAATCATGGGAAGCATTATCGTAAACAACTTAGCCTAGACTAGATACAGCCCAGGCTGCATAGTTTTGCATGTGTGTGTTTGTGCTACGCTAAGTAATAGCATACCTTCCGTCTGTTTACGTCTTATATGTCTGTGGCCTTTGCTCCATATTGTTAACAATGTTATAATTTCAGTTTTGTGATTTCCCAGATGTGGGCAATAAAGATAAATTGTATTGTATTGTTTAAAAAGAAAAAAATACAATTGTAAAGCACAGTAGGTGGACTTAATGCTCTGCTATATTATTATGCTATGTGCTTAGAATAATAAATAATAATTGGTCTCCGCGGCGCTACGACTAGATACCGCGCTTTGAAGAAAAATGAGTTTCCAGAATGCGGCAACTTATTAGGAAAGTGTGTGTAAAACAATGTGCATTTACGCACACTAGCGTCGATTATGGTGTTGCCAGCTACTTGACTGGTGCCCGACCAGTGGGAAAATTATTAATTGTAATAATTTTCCCGTTGTAATGTGTAGAAAGGTGTTTAGGTTACCTTAGTACTTAGGTATTTCCTAGGGTATGCTCTTCTATCAAAGTAGACAGCAGCACTCGATGTAAGGCAAAGCAATACAAGCAGGTGAAACAGCGGAAAAGCAGTGAAGAAAAAGGTGAAAGAAGAAAATAGTTTGTATAGATAGGCAGTATATTAAGCACTAGTTAAACAGTTTACAATGTTTAGCAAATTCACTTGCACAGCAAAATAAATAAATAGGCACCACCAAAGTCCAAGATCAAAGCGTGGAAGTCGCGATAGGTACGAGAGCGCGCGATACGTTTTATGCGTCAAGCGATGAACCAAAGACTGGCGGCGGCCGGCGGTTGGCCGCGCCCCGCGCGCCCGGCTGGATTATTCGAGAAAGCACTACATTGCAGCGTGCACGCAGCGGTCGCACGATGTAAGGGTGCGGTTTGACTTTTGCGAATCATAGTAGCGGCAAGCGACTCGCCACAATGTCTTGTTACGGATTATAAATTGTAGGTCAAAAAATCCTTTAAAATGAAATTAAAATAAAACTGGCCAAATGTGAGTAGACTCGCGTGAAGAGGGTTCTGTACGATACTTTTCTCCATTTGGACCTCCTAAATAAATTTAAAATTATCTCATAGGTTTTCCTGAAATTGTGGAATCGATAGTTTAGGAGCTAAGGTAGGAGAAATTGTTAATTTTTGTCTACTTTATTTAATAATTCTAAGAAAGGATCCTATTGCGGCAGGTGCCCGTGTGAAGAATCCACTGGGAATCCCTACTGCGGAGATGAATGATACTTCGATGTTATTTGAAAGTCGGACTGTATATTAGTGATAATTATGTCCAAAGGCTTTTGATGTGCGGCGCGATCGGTTACTTGTCGTCAAGTGCCCGTCCGTTATATCGGTTCGACGAGCTGTCAGTTGTGTCATGCTGACAGATGCATGACGATGATGTTGACGCACGCCGCGGGCGCGGCTACGCGGCCGCGGCTGTAGACGATGTTTCGTCAACATACTCCCGGCCTTGAAGTATCTTCAACAATCGGTAGGGGGCAGATGGTGTTGAAGGCCCGGCGGATCGTCCCCTTGCGTGTCCGGATGTCGGCCACCCTGGCCACGCCGTCGAGGCCGGGCTGCACGCGCAGCACGCGGCCCAGCAGCCACATGAAAGGCGGCGCGGAGCTGTCCTTGATGACCACCATTGTACCAGGCTGCAGTTGTCCACGTGTCTGGTGCCATTTCGCCTTCCTCTGAAGCCATAAAATATATTCATTGTGGAAGCGATTCCAGAAATGCTGTTTGAGGAGCTCGATGCGTTGGTAGCGTTGGAGGCTTGTGATGGATCTCTCGATGATCTGCGGATGTGGTACGCAAACCAGAAATCGACCGATAAGGAAATGAGCCGGAGTTAAAGGAGTAAGGTCGGAAGGATCGTTGGAAATAGGCGTAATCGGGCGAGAGTTGAGGATAGCCTCAATCTGAGTTAATAGAGTCGACATTTCCTCGTAGTTTAAATGCGTCAGATCTAAAATTCGTCTGAGATGATGTTTGACGGACTTCACGGCGCTCTCCCATAGGCCTCCGAAGTGGGGCGTATATTTAGGTATAAAAGAAAAGTTAATACCTTGATCTGCGGCGAGACTCGACGTTAGACTGGGATCCCTGAGAAGCCTTCCTAACTCATTGAACGTACCCACGAATGTAGTGCCATTGTCAGAGAAAATATTCTGAGGTTTTCCGCGACGCGGAATAAATCTGTTAAGAGCTGCAATAAAGGCCTCTTTAGTCATGTCTGAAACAAGCTCCAGATGCAGCGCCTTAGTGGCTAAACAAACAAAAACACAAATATAACATTTGATTAAACGTGTACCTCTACCTTTGCGGTCGGCTATCAAAAGCGGTCCAGCATAATCGCATCCAGTCTCTAGAAAGGGAAACTCCAGGTGGACGCGTTTGTCTGGCAGATTACCCATTATTGGCTGAATAGTTTGACCTTTGAACCTACAGCATTTCACACAGGAACGTACAGTGCGTTTAGCAAGCGCAGTTCCTCCTAAAGGCCAATAATTGTGTCTAACTGTCGCTAACAGCAGCCAGTATGTAAATGAGTTTTATGTAAATTTTCAAAAATAAGTTGACAAAGTCTGTGTTTACTACAAAGGAGTATGGGATGTTTAGTATTATAATCGTAGTGAGAATTACCAAGCCTTCCGCCAATGCGAATGGCATTGTTCGTGTCTATGAAGGGTGATAAAGATAATAAACGATTTTTATGAGGCAAAGATTTATTATTTAAAAGCAAGTTACGTTCTTCAGGGAATGATTCCTGTTGAGACGTAATTACAAGAAGAGTCGTTGCGGCCTTCAGCTCTGACAACGACAAATGTGCTCTAAGCTTTGTGACATTTTTACAATTATGTATAAATCTAAGAATGTAGGCAGTTATGCGTTGTAATTTAGAAAAATTTGAGTATTTATTAATAAGTGATTGAATTAGATCTATATCTGATGCAGGTGCTTGTGATGTATGAAGTGTGTGTATTATCTCCGGCAGCTCTACATTATTCCGATTAGGCTTACATGGCCATTGAGACTGCTCCAGCAGTAGAAAGGGCGGTCCCGACCACCATAAGGAACAATCCTGCAATAGATCGGCTCTTAAACCACGTGAAACCAGATCGGCTGGATTTAGTTTGGTTGGAACATAGCGCCAATTATGGGAACTATCTTGTATCTCCACAACGCGGTGCCGAACAAAAGGTTTTAGTTGAGCTGGTGAAGAAGAAAGCCAGCCTAATACAATCATTGAGTCGGACCAACATGTACACAAGCTATATTCAAAGGTAACAGATGAAACTACCTTAGCACACAGTCTTGCTCCTAGGAGGGCTCCACATAACTCTAGCCGCGGAATGGTTGTAGATTTAATAGGTGCTACTTTACTCTTTGATGTGAGTAGTCGCACACACACTGACCCATCAGGTCCTACACTTCTCACATAAACGCATGCACCATATGCTTTTTCCGATGCATCTGTAAACACATGGATTTGGTTATCGATAGATGGTGTAACTTTAACACATCTTGGTATATTAAAATTATTTAAATTTTGTAACGAAATAGAGAAATCTATCCATTGTTTTTTAAAATTCTCTGGAACATCCTCATCCCAGGAACATTTATGAATCCACAAATCTTGTAGTAGAATTTTGGCTTCCACAATACAAGGCGAGATTAATCCTATTGGGTCATAGACTTGAGATATTGTGGATAATATGAGACGCTTATTTACTTTCTCAAATTTTGGCAAATTTATACGAAAAACCAAGGTGTCAGACAAACAGATTCAGTTAAGTCCTAATGTTTTAGATGTTTCCTTGTCACTGAGATCTACACTACCAGACATGTCTGCATCGTCACAGATTGCACTTAAAACTTTCTTGTTATTTGAATGCCATTTACGTAGGTTAAATTGGGCAGATTTTAAAGTTTTAATGACATTTTTACACTGTCTGACCGTGCCTTCTAAAGTGTCCTGACCTGACAAGTAATCATCGACATACATATCATGACATATGGAACGTTTTGTGTCTGAATCAGTCGAATCTAACCCTAACTGTTTAAGACATCTAGTTGCTAAAAATGGTGCTGACGATGTGCCAAAAATGACCGTATTTAAAGTGTACGTCTTTAATGGTTGAGAGGGGTTGAACCTCCACAAAATTTGTTGTAATGGACGTTGCTCTTCCTTAATTAAAATTTGTAAATACATACGTGCAACATCACTTGACACGACGTACTTATGTTGTCGGAAACGTATGAGAATCGAAATTAAATCATCTTGTACTACAGGCCCAATGCGTTGTATGTTATTCAATGATTTTCCCGATGATGTAGCACAAGATGCATCTAAAACCACACGAAGTTTCGTGAAAACACTGCTTGCCTTGTAGACTCCATGATGTGGAAGATAGCAATAGACAGTGTCAGGAATTTTTGATGTTGTTTCTGACATGTACCCCGATTCTAAACATTCTGTCATATATTCATCGTAGAGTGCTTTCATACGTGGATCTTTTTCTAACCGACGTTCTAGAGAAAGAAATCTACGCTTTGCAATAATGTACGAGTCGCCCAGGACTTCTGGAGACTCCTTTAAAGGCATGGATACTACGAAGCGACCATCTGAGTTTCGGTTAGTAGACCCAACAAACTCTTGTTCGCAAGCGATCTCATCTGGGGTAAATTCATGCTGAGATGGAATTGTATCTAGTTCCCAGAAGCGAGATAAATCTATTTGTGGTTGTGTGCCATTACTAAACATACATACAGATTGTTGAGAACCGGAAGTTGCTATGGCGCCCGAAACTAACCATCCAAGTTTGGTTTCAGATAAGACCGGTTTGTTTTTACCTAGCTGGATCCGATTGGTGCCTAATACTCTCCAAAATATGTCCGCACCTACGAGAATATTGATGGCTGACGGAACATTAAAGGTTGGATCGGCTAAACGAACACCAGATGGCAATTCTAAATGGCTTATATCTATGTATGTGTTAGGCAGTAATGATGTAATAGTAGGTAAGACGTAACAGTTAATATGTATCCTATAGCTACCATCTAAAGACTCGAACATAAGAGAGCAAGACTGTGAACTATTGGACGTTTGATTATTAATACCTGTTACTCTTGAACACGTAGCGTGAGTATGTATTTGTAGTTTGTCACAGAGATCCTGTGTCATGAAGTTCTCGGTACTAGCGTTGTCCAACAAAATTCTGGCAGTGCAAGGTGAACCGTGCGAATCAAACACTTTGACCAGAGCTGTGGACAGTAATACATGGTTTGTATTAGAAACTGATTGTTGTGAATGTGAGTGCTTGGCAGACAATACAACACTTTCATGTGAAATTGCTTCTTTATTAGGTGCATCTATATGCAAAAGTGTGTTGTGTTTTACTTTGCAATATTTACAGTGAGACAAGGTACATTGAGACTCATTGTGACCAGACCTTAAACAATTCCTGCATAGCTTGTACTTATTGACTCGCTGTATGCGTGTTTCAACTGGAAGTTTTCGGAAATCAAAACAATTAAATAAGGCATGTGCCTTATTGCATAAAGGGCAAGAAATTGATTGTTTGCCTGTTGAAACAATAAAACTCCGTTGTTTTTGAACACAAGGGTTTTCAGATTTACCTTTAATGCTCCTGGCCTCTTCCAGTGTCTCCAGAAGGTCAGCTCTGTTTGTTAAAAAGGTTAAAAATATATCTAAGGTTGGTGGCTCACTACGATTATTACGATGCTCCTCCCACTCTCTGTTGGTGATTGGATCCAACTTTGCAGCCATCATGTGGATGATGAGTGTATCCCAATATTGTGTAGGTTGATCAAGAGTGGCTAAAGCTCTTAGATTTTTATTTAAAATATCCACAATGTAGCGCAAAGATTTACTGGATTCCTTTTGAATCGAGCTTACATTAAAAAGAGCCTGTACATGGTTATTGACAAGCAAGCGTTTGTTGTCATATCTCTTGCAAAGTAAATCCCAAAAGAGGCGTAATTGCTGGCTTTAAAGTCTAAACTTTTAATTACCAAGGCTGCGCTTCCATGGAGACTAGCGCGTAAATAATGAAATTTATTGATGCTGTCTATACTATCACTCGAATGAATTATCGATATGAAAGTATCTCTGAACTCAAGCCACTGTTGATAATCTCCATCAAAGGTAGGTAAATCGATTTTAGGAAGCCTTACAAAATTATTGTGTTTATGTGTTGCATCATGAGAGCTTACCTCAGCACTATGCATGGAGGTGTTAGGCGACGATGCTGATGACACGGAGTCACAGAGAGATTTGGCTGAACCGACGGCAGCATAATACTGGTCCTCGAATATTTCTCTTTCCTGGTACCGCATCTCCATATCGTCAGAAAGCTCCTCTATCTCTCCCTGAAGAACATCAAAGTCAGTATATAACAACTCTATTTTTTCCAGACGTATTTTAGCTCGTTTAAGACATTAGGATTTTGAACTGAAGTATTATTCAATAAGTTGATGTAATTGCAAAATGTTGTTAATTTACTCTTTAACGTTCCTCTCTTTTTAATTAATTGGGATATCTTAGCGTCCGTCATTGTAGTAGTTAAAGTTTAAATGCAAAGAAATTTAAGTAGTGAAAAGTCTGAAAATTAGAATTAAGTTTAATCTAAATTATGTACGTTAGGGGGAAAAAAAAAAAAAAATGAATAAACTGAGTGGAACGACACGTATATTTTGCTCTGATGTTATGCCAGCACACTGCTAGGTGTACTGTGATAGTCGAAGTCAGCTGACTACCGACCTATAAAACAAAGAAGATATGTTAGCGCAAAATAACCATAAATGGGATTGTTATTATTGTTGAGGGAGGGGTAATGATTATGTTGTATAGAAAGCGTTATGAATGATTTGCAATGAGATTTGATGTGGACTTTGATCTATGAAGTGATTGATGATTTTGTGAGATGTGGTGAAACAGTGATGGGTATTTTTCTAAAATTAAGCACTAAATACACCAAAACTAATTACTACACACACCTTACACACACAAGTAATCACACAAGGCCACTAATAGGCTAAAATATTCAAATGTAAATGACCAGTAACTGTTAATTTTTAAACTACAAGATGATGAAATGCCAACAACTAATAAAGCAGATGAAAATGAATGGAAAAGTGAGCACTAAATGATAGTGAATGTGAAGAAAAATGTAAGTAAAGGAAATTGGGTCGATCTCACGATTTTGGTGCCCTTATCCTTGTTTCTTCCTGTGGCGGAAATGTTTCTTCACAACACTTCTGGGTTGCCGATGCGATTATGCCGCTTAAGACTCGACGAAACAGCCAGAGAACGCGATGATGGTGCTGGATTAGGTGGAATTTGGTAACTTGATGACCGTTGTAACTGCTCGTCTTCAAACTTGAATTTTTGACAGCAGCTGGCAGGTTCACAAATTCCTTTGTTCTTTTTGTAGGTTGAAGGACCAATATGTTGCGGCAGGTGCCCGTGTGAAGAATCCACTGGGAATCCCTACTGCGGAGATGAATGATACTTCGATGTTATTTGAAAGTCGGACTGTATATTAGTGATAATTATGTCCAAAGGCTTTTGATGTGCGGCGCGATCGGTTACTTGTCGTCAAGTGCCCGTCCGTTATATCGGTTCGACGAGCTGTCAGTTGTGTCATGCTGACAGATGCATGACGATGATGTTGACGCACGCCGCGGGCGCGGCTACGCGGCCGCGGCTGTAGACGATGTTTCGTCAACAATCCTAAAATTGCAACAAGAACTTTCATTTGATTTATTATTACACAGTAATTAATTTGCAGTTGTAGTACAGTATGATAAACGTTACTTTTAATTTTCTATTTAGCTTGGAGCTAATTAGTTACTGACCCCTTTTTAGCTGTGACCCGGGTAACAAATAAATAAATACTTAGACATACACATACATACATAGTATGTAGTGTTGTGTAGATTCTTTGATAGTTGAAAATATAATCTAAGGTATCGATAGTGATCATGTACCGTTAGTATCGATATTGATACTTTCGATAATATATTTCTGTAAGTACTTACAATATTTTTACTGTATGAGTTGAATGACGATGATTTGTGTAATGCCCGCTGTACACTCCCGCCGCCGAGTTCCGGTATATCTGTATAGTACCGGTAACTTAAAAGCTTGGTATTTCAAATGACAATCCAATAGTCAATTTTTTTTTATTTTTAGTAATGGGCATTTCGGCAATGGATTCAAGTCCTTTATAGCCCTTCTTAATTTTTCAATCTTCTTCAGTCCTACAGTGTGGTTTCGTCAAGTCCTAGTCAAGTCTTAAAGTCTAGTCTGTAGTCAAGTCTAGTCAGAAGAAGAATCAGGCTAAGTGAAGTGGTAGAAAAACTGCACTTAGCGATTACTAGGAGCTTTTGGCAACAAGCATGAAAATCACATAAATCAAACACTGTATCACTTCCCAACACTCACGCTTGTTATCGAACACTTTGCGAAGAATAATCCACCCTTATTATGCACAAACTCTCAAAAAAACACAAATTCTGGAAAATAAATTATAGCGTCGATACTGCTCTTCACAGCTTCTCGCCAAAAGTCCCCAATAATCGACTATTTTTGATAAATTGTCAAAAATAAATACTACACATTAAATAACATCGATAATACCGATACATAATCATTACATAATCGCTACATAATCGATACACAATCGATACCCTAGAATATTTAAAAAAAAACGAACTTGATTTATCTATTACCCGGCAACACTATCCGTAGGGACGAGGTACCAACTACCCAAAGGCCACATTTAAAATGTGGGTGGGCGTAAAGATGGAAAATGGAATCAAAATAGTGATAGGTTGTAGTCGCATCGCCTACTCCCTCGGCCGGTTTGTATGGTCTGCGCGAGAAGAGAAACAGCTAGTACATTCCACGTTTTTACTTTTCTCCCAGACCGGCATTGAAGAAATAAGATACCACAGACAGACATATAAAATTGAAGTCAAACTTATAACATCCCTCTTTTGGGAGTTAAAAAACAAGATATCCAAATAATAAAAATCGAACCCTCGGGGAATTTGGGATTTTTTTAACACACGGACAGCACTAGCGGAAAGCGGTACTTCGCGCCATATTTTAGGATTTTATTATTTTCATGAGTAATTTATGTCCATATTCGAATATACAATACTATGTACTTAGATTAATAATTGGCCTCGCGCGCGGAGACCAATTATTAATCTATGACTATGTAATACCTTTCTTATTTCTTTTAGTATTATTCTTACAGAGTTTGACTATATAAACTGCCATTTTGCTTCTGCTTTTACATAAATTTTAAATTTATCTAGACGTCCAACTCATCGGTTGCGGCGTGACTGACGCGGGTATGCCGCGAGTATGCCGAATTCGGCGTAGTTTTAGTTGCCGCATGTTTCTAGTACTCCGACGGTATGTAGTCGAGCGCGCGAGACCAATTATTAATCTATGGCTATGTGTTTGCTTTAAGTCCGTTTCTCGGCCTTAAAATTAAAAAAAATACATTATCTTAGAAAATTTTAAAATTTTCAAGTCATCATCCATGTGCTCTTCGTAGATTTTGCAAAGGCTTACGATAGGATCGATATATACTTTAGATACTTTGTTCAGGATCCTTGAATCTTTTGGTATTCCTACCAAGTTGGTAAATATGATACGCCACCCAAGAGAGCAGAGCATTGGTGCGTATTGGAGGCGAAGTAACTGAGAAGTTTGAAGTAATGACCGGTCATTAACTAACTAAAACAAGGAAATGCGTTGTTACCTGTGTTGTTCAATTTGGCACTAGAATATGTGATGAGACAAGTCCTGACACTTAACCTTGGAGTGCAACTTATATTGGTCAACACGAAGTGATAGGTACGCAGATGATCTGGAATTACTAGAGGAAAGAAAAGAGGACGTTAAAGGTGCAGTTTAAAGGTTAGAGACGTTGTATAGCCGGTAATATGACATACAGAGGTGTAGACAGATTCAAGTATCTGACAGAACTGGAAATAGACACCAGGTTTCAAAGTGCCCTCCAATGCATAAGCTTTGCATAAGGTGTTGGTGTTCAAGCTTCTCAGCAAACGCACGAAAATACGCAATGAAAATGAAATGAAACGGTCATTAGACCAAAGAGAACAAATTCCTGGTGGCTGAAAGGAAAATCTGGAGGAAAGTTCTGGGGCAGGTAAAGATTGAGATTGGGGAATGGAGGCAAAGGAAGAATGAAGAGCTAGAAGATATATTAGTAAATAAGTACTTAAATAAAACACACACACACATTGAACAAAATATTTTAATTTTCACCGTAATTGCAGTCTGTTACAAAGTCTGAATGCACGCAACTTTGGGCTTTGGGGCTGAAAGATAATCCGCGGTCACATTTGAGTAAACGGGGATGTCCTTCTTGGCAGGCTATGTAGTTTTTACAGCTTTGCTTGTATCTGGTAAAAAATCAGATTAAAAAAAAAAGATAAACTTTAGTGACGCGATTTTACTAGAAAAATCTATTAAAAAGTTGAGATTCGTTTTCGTTCGACAAATTGCTCGAAAATATAGCGGAACATAATTTAGTAAGTAAGGTAAGTGATACAAATAAGGCCTACCTAATTTCAAGCACTCGTTCGTATCTTGATAAAATATTCTAAAAAGGCAATAAATAAAATCATGACATATTATTCTTTTTTTTATAAATTTTAAGTAATTATGAAAACATATCTAATATCAAAAATCACATAAAAAGAGGTTCTTAATAAAACTTAGTTTTTGGCCTGTTTAAAACATAGTAACTTAACAAGGCCCATATACTTAACTTACAGAAATATTCATTAAATTAAACTATTTTAATACGGTTTTATCGCGTTTATTACTTATTTATTTAATTAATAATTAAAATTAATAGTTTAATTTAATGAATAACAATCGCGAAAACATAAGAAATCATTACAGAAATATTGTTATTTTAGAGTAATAATTATGTAAAAAAATGTTTGTATGTACCTTTTATCATGTAGGTATATCCATAAGATCATTAAACAACTTTTTAAGTTATTTTACTAAATATTTTGCTTAAATTGCTAGTCAAATTTGACTAAAATAAAATATAGGTAATAACGAAAAATATTTATAAAAAAAAACCGTTTCCATACATTATATTTATTGCTGACTAGCTATTTCCCGCAGCTCGGCCTGCGTCAAAAAGTAGCCTATGTTTGACCCCTAAACTTCAATTATATTCATACTAAATTTCATTAAAATCCGTTTAGCGGTTTGGCCGTGAAAGCGTAACAGACAGACAGGCAGACTTTCGCATCTATACATATAAATAAAATTGGAGTGTCTGTTTGTAATATTACAATAACCGTTTTTTACTACCAAAATAACATTTTTTACAATTTTTGTCTTTGAAATGGCTGGATCGATTTGATGGGACTTTTATTGGCAGGTAGCTGATGTAATAAGGAGTAACTTAGGATACGTTTATTTTAGAAAAATTCTTTTATTTTAGAAAAATAAAGTAATGTTGCAATGTCCAAGTACTGTCCAGTACCGCGCGCAGCTCACGCGCATGCCACCACATAAAAAAACAACTAAAAGTTCGCCGGGTCAGCTAGTTTATAATATTATATAAGTATTAGTATGGATATGGAAGCATGTATTAACATTTCACTCAAAATTATTATTAAATATTGAAAAAGGATATTAGGGTAATGGCTTTTTTTAAAAGTAGGCCTTATACTAATTCAACGGTAAATGCAGTTATAGCTAGGATATTACAATTACAATAAGTATAAAGTCATATTTTTTCTGAGTTATGTTGTGATCAGTATAGAATAGAATAGAATATATCTTTATTGAGAAAGCTATCACGTAAGTACAGCAAAGGACTTAAGCATAAGCTACATGTTTATAATGTACGTGACAGACGTCTCAATAGGTGGTGGCTCAGTGATACGCTAGACATGCAGGCATGCCTAGCACTGATTTTCAGCCACCACCTATATATACGTATACATAACTTGAAACAAAACTTCAAAGAATTAACTTATTAAAATTAAATAGAAATTACCACAAATTACTAACACGCAAATGAAAACGCCCATCCTTCATTAACGACCGGTCACTGTTGTCGCTGTAAGCGCGATTGGGCCTCTTGCACTGTTTATGCGCATGTGAAGTAATTTTTGATGTAATAGTACATTATTGCAAAGGCAGCGAAATAGGCAATTGCAGGTCGAGCATGAGTTTGAAGGCCGAGCCGCAGGCGAGGACTTCAATGATACGAGACAGGCAATTGCCATTTCGGCCGAGGCATAAGTATATAGTGCTTTTCTTAAAAAAATGCAAGGAAATAAAAAAGGGCCTTTTACATAATAAATTTAATTTATTTTACAGTTTGTGCCGAAAGGTAAACAACGCATCTGTGGCTATACAGCCACGAGAACGCAATGTGTACGATAGATAAAAGAGTTCTAAATTCAAACAGCACACCGTTTCATATAACATTGCCGGCGCGCTCTTCGTTCCAAATTCAAAGAACGCGCCGGGAAGTAATTTTGGTTTTTCAAATACAGCCATGAGCACGCAATGTGTACGATAGATGAAAAAGTTCTAAATTCAAACAGCACACCGTTTCATACAACATTGCCGGCGCGCTCTTCGTTCCAAATTCAAAGAACGCGCCGGGAAGTGAATTCGATTTTCAGTCTACGTAAATATGTTACTTCGCGTGTTCTTTATTCAAAAGTAATGACAATATATCCGCGCATGTTTAAGAAAATATATTTTAAAAGACTTTTCGGAACTATAGGTTTTATTTGAGCATAGGCCTATTAGATTTGAAACATATTTAATTGGTTCTGGAGAGCTATTTTTGAAAAGTGTGACCGCTAAATGTCGAGTCGAATAAGTTTTGTTAGATATCGAGCTAGTTTTGCCAGCATTAGTTCATGCAATAGTTTGTACGAACTAATTGGTGGCGGAGACACGCAAAATAAATTGGTAAGTGCTTGTAGATTGGAAACTACTTGTTTCACCCTCCTACGGGATCCAGAGTGCTATTATTAAAGTATGACTCATACAATATCGGTGAGTCGAATGATTTTTATGCGACATATAATCGGTGAGCGGAACAATTTTCATTCGGCTAGCCGGTTTTGAGGGAACCGTATAGATACTTCTTAATACTAGCACTCCCGGTAAAAAGAGCAATCAATCCCTGCTTTACTTACGTCCCTCAGGAATTCAGGATACGTGCTAATGAGTGCTCGTTGTCAAGGATGCCAAAAACCGGGCGAAGTGGACTACTTTTACTTCGCAGAAAGCGACCCTGGGCACCGAGGCAGAACAAGAACAATGAAAACGAATCGTTTTCCGTTTTGCTTACCTGAAATTAATTATAACACCAAGAGATCCATGATTGACGCCTGTTGTGGGGCAGGAAAATCCACGTAACACTGAAATATGACAGACATGTATGTGTCTATATACAACATTATTTTATAGTAACATACTACCTACTTGAGATACCTTATCTAAATAAGTTTATAACAGCCGCACTCAGAGTATTAAAGCAAATACTTAAAATTTTAATCAATATATTTTTTTTAATTTATACTTATTAGTAATGATCAACATCTCCTTAGTTGTCAATGCAATTCGATTCAATTCAATTCAATTTATTTTTTTATTAGACTTTACAATAAGTAGGTTTGACATACTATGTTTGTAAATCTATCTTTAACAATCAGTCAGACGAGAAAATTTTAAACTAATGGCCGCGCCTTAATTTAGACGGAAGATATCTAGTAAGAAAGATGTGCAAGAATGTGAGCAGGACAAACTTTTACTAATCTAATTATAGGTATGGGTTCGTCTCGCTCACATCTTGCCAAGTTATAAGCCGCCGGGTAGAAAGTACCTTCAGGATTGCAGGTTGGGACATTAACTGGCCAATCGCAAGTTTCTAATTCAGCATTGAAGACCAGGCCAGCGGGACAACTCATAATGATGGCACTACCAAATTCACATCGCATGTATTTACCACATTCAGTAATATCCAGGGGGAAATGCCCTCGCCAGCGAGGACAGCGTTTGGTAGTAACTTCTGTTTCATCTGACACCGAAGGTGCTGTAAGAATATAATTATTACGTATCTCGCGAGAACTGCGAATGTACCCGTAGACCTATTTTTGAAATAAGTAGGTATGTGACTCATACAAAACCGATTCGTCGAATGACAATCGTTCGACTTACCGATTATATTGAAGTTAGATATGTATAGTCAAGTTATAAGTCACAAATTTCAAAAAGTGGGCAGTGGTTTTCTTATTTTTTTTTTGCATTATAGTACTTTTCTTTTCCATTTTCTAATAGATAATCTAAGTACAGCTACTAACTTGTCACCGAATTGCTTGATTCACATCTTGCTACAGATGAATTTGAGCAAGGCGTTTCTTGCCAAGGGACTTTAGGATCGAAATGAAGCCCCAAGTTGCACACATTTAAAGAGGGCACGTTATTCTGAAAGGCAGAAAGTGTGGATGACTCAGTACTTTATAACTACTTAAGTCTACTATCTTTTCTTAAATGTTGTAAATAAACTGTTAATTCATTCATTCATGTACTTACACCAAAACCAGTGAGTCGAGTAAAAATCGTTTAACTTAAACAATATATGTTACCTTAGATTAATAATTATGCGGAGATCAATTATTAATCTATGGTTACTACTAATCACCAAAATTGCGATGCGCCCGCTAGATAGTAAGAGGTCTAAATAGTCTATGGACACGTGCAACATCTGGAGTTTTAGGTGTGCATTGCCGACTCTTAAACAATTTAGTACGTAACCAAGCACGGCCTGCCTAATGGTAAGTTTTCACAGTAGCTGTCTATAAGCTACAACACTTGTAATTTCGGTGTAGCCGGTTATCTTCGGCTAGACAATACAATATAAAAACTCTTTATTGCACAACAAGGATACATTGTTAAATACAAGCAATTACAAGAAAAATAACCTTGCGCAAAGGCAATAGCAATTTCTTCCAGGCAACCTTACGAAAAATTGGTTATTAAAGATAGTGCGCGGTAGGTGTCAAAAAGAGTAAGAAGAAAAATAATAATTTAGACTTAAGTTTAGCCTTTATTATTTCGGCTAGACCTAAGTTTAGCCAAAATGATGCCGGCTAAACCAAGGTGTAGCCCTTTAGCCATCTGGTGGCTAAACGGCTACATTAGCTAAACTTAAGTGTAGCCGGTATATCGGCCGGCAGTTTTGCCGGCTAAATTTAAGTGTAGCCGAACTTCGGTCATTAGCCGTAACATATATAGGGTGGATTTTGTGCAAATATTTTAAGGGGTGGTTTATTTAGGCCAAAGAAAAGTACTAAGAGCAGAATTTTAAAAATCTACACGCTAGTTTTTTTACATTTTCCTAACAAAGTTAATTTCATTTTTTTATAATGGCTGTAACCGCACTAGAAAACTTATTCATCGTAACAATCTATCAATTCCCTCCCCCTAAACTACTTATGAATGGAATTTAATTGCTATCTTCTGCATTCCGTTTTTGATAGACAGAGACAAAATAAGTTTTACAACTTCTGCCAGTATTGCTAGCAAAATGGAAGTAAAGAGAAAAGAAAAATCTCTACAGGATGTCTGAATTATTACTATTCCGTAAAACATAAAAGTTCGATTATCTCGAAAACTAGTGTGTAGAAAATTATGAAACCAACATAAATCTGTTTTATATTATTTGATTATTTAGTCCTGAAAGTATTTGTATTTAAGTTAAATCCACTTTGTATATGTATTGAGTATATACATCTCAAAATATAGGCTTCCAGCAGAGCAGCTATCTAATTCCTTGGTATTGCATCAACAATCCTATTAAGACTAAGAAATACATTGAAATGAAAAACCGACCAACTCCGAGTTCAAGACGCAAAGAGAGAGTTCCGTTCAGTACGTTAGGTATGTGATTATTTGATAGTTTATCTTTTTAACTTGTGTATTTTTTAAAATTTAAAACTTTGAGTAATACTCACTTCACATTTCACAAATTTTTCACAATCACCTTTGAATCCATAGTATCCGTTAGACATTGGGCAAATAAAATTAGTTAAATTATTGGAGATCAATAAAGCTGAAAAACTTATCACTCGGCTGGGCTGAACATTTCTTTTACAGCGGGTAACTGAGTATGGGGCACAAGGATTTTCATCGAAGTCTGCATTTTGGTCGAATTGAAGATCCAAAGGACACTTGTACAGCGAAGCAACATATTGCTGTAATTAGTGTAAGCTTTCATATTTTTGAAGTACTAACTTAAATAAATTATTAGATAAACCTAGAAATGCTAAAAGAGTAGATTTATTGCTCAATTTTGTGTTTTTTTAATTAAATTTTTTTAGGTGATTTCTGTCAACTATAAAAAATTAATTTGGTAATATTTCTACCATAGATTAATAATTGGTCTCGCGCGCTCGACTAGATACCGCGCTGTGAAGAAAAATCAGTTTCCAGAATGCGGCCGCTTAATAGGAAAGTGTGTGTAAAACAATGTGCAAAGACGCACACTAGCGTCGATTATGGTGTTGCCAGCTACTTGACTGGTGCCCGACCAATGGGAAAATTATTAATTGCTGCGGTCTTGTTACGTATTATAAAAAGTAGCTCAGAAAAACCTTTGAAATGAAATTAATATAAAACTGGCCAAGTGTGAGTCGGCTCGCGTGTAGAGGGTTCTGTACTATTTTTTATTTTTCTCTATTTGGACCTCCTAAACAAATTTAAAATTATCTCATAGATTTTCCTGTAATTTATGAATCGAAATTCTGGAATCGATAGTTTCGGAGATAAGGTAGGGGAAATGGTTAGTTTTTGTCTACTTTATTTTTTAATTCTAATATTGAATCCTAAAATTGCAGAAAAACTTTCTTTTGATTTATTATTACACAGTACAGAATGTTAAACGTTACTTTAATTTTAGAGCTAATTGATTACTGACCTCTTTTTAGTTGTAATCCAGGTTTAAATACAGATAAATAAATAGACATACGCATCCTATTAATATTATAAACGCGAAAGTTTGTAAGTATTAATGGATGTTTGTTACTCTTTCACAACTAAACCGCTGAATTGATTTTCATGAAATTTGGTACGGATATAGTTCAAGACCCGGAGTCAAACATAGGCTACCTTTTGACGCAGGCGGAGCTGCGGAAAACATCTTGTACATACGAGTAGATATTATCATGGCCTTTTTCCATACAGTAGTGTTGCCGGAAAATACATTACACATCGAATAATAATCGATTCTTTGATAGTTGAAAATATAATCTAAGGTATCGATAGTGATCATATATCGATAGTATCGATATTGATACTATTGATAATATATTTCTGTAATTTTTTTCTGTATGAGTTGAATGACGATGATTTGTGTTATGCCCGCTGTACATCCCGCCGCCGAGTTCCGGTATATGTGTATAGTATCGGTGCCTGAAATGCTTGGTATTGTTGTTAATCCATTAATCGATTATTTTTCATAAATTCTCAAAAATCAATACTACAGATTAGATTATATCGATACTACAGATACATAATCGATTAATAACCATTGATATAAACGATTACCTTTGTTGATTAAATCGATATAATTTATATCAACCCATTTCAATAATCGACTAATTGTTTGATATTGCAGTTAATAATCGATTAATTGTCAAAATTCGATTAAATTAATTATATCAATACTTTCGATCTCATAGATTATTTAAAAAAAAAAACAAATTCGATTAATCAATTATCCGGCAACAATACCCTACGGGGTACCAACTACCTAAAGTCCATATTTAAAATGTTGGTCGGCGTAAAGTGGAAATCATGGAGTAATTACAAAGGGGAGATGCCGTACTAAGCGTTTTGTAAGAAACCATTTGTGAGGCTACACGGGGCGGAAGGCAGACGTGCGGGGTGCTGTGGCTCCATTAAGTAATGATATCCATCTTACGGAAAGTAGCAGTACTACGTTATTTATAAATTATCAAGTACTTCAGACACCCGACACTAGATGTCACTACTGTTTACTTACTGTTGTTTTTAATATTAGGTATAACTTTTAGAGCGCTAAATATATCTTATTTAACAGAAACCAAAGAAAATTATTTCTAATTAATACATTTATAAAACGTAACTAAGTACAACTTACCTGTGGAAAGATATTTGTTGATTATGTTCCAATTTTTTGTCAGAAAAGTTTTTACACTGAAGCACACAACACTTCATCCTTTATATTTATATGAAACAAAATTATTCAATGCTAAATTCCTAAAAAAGTCGTGGAAAATCGTGACAAACTTAGAAGCTCGCGATCTGTTTCTCGGTACGCTTTTGAACGAGCAATGACAAGCTCCGCCCACTTTTGTGTCGGCGAGGCGCCAATGATTATATTACTGCGCCATTTCAAACGGCATCTCCCCTTTGTAATTACTCCATGGTGGAAATGGAATCAAAATAGTGATAGGTTGCTAGTCGCATCGCCTACTGATAGGTATGGTTCTTCGATTTTCGCCCACTTCCTCGGCCGGCTTATATGGTCTGCGCGGGAAGAGAAGCAGTATTACATTCCACGTATTTACTTTTCTCCCAGATCAGCATTAAAGAAATAAGATGTTTGTGGCGTGCGTCCACGTCTTTTAATTAAAAAGGAAGCTATAGTTTTATTAAGTTGTATAGTATTAGTATTATAAGTTTTTTATTTTGATAATTACTTGTAAATATTTTAAATAAACTGCAATACTAAAACTTGTTAATTTTAGATAATTTAACTTAAAAATTTGTATATTTTTAATGTCAACGAACAAGCGGACAAGTGTTGTTGTTTTATATAGATAGCGAATGCGATGCGCGCGCATGCATGCCAGCCGCCGCGATCGGCTCGGACGATGCGCGCGCAACCCACGCCACGGCGATCCGTGCGTCTCGCCGGCTCGCCAGTCCGAATACCATCTTGAGACTGAACGCACGTTGCTTGCGCTCGCATTCGCGCGCTTACGTAAACTCATTTCCCGCTTGATCCGTTCCTTCACTTTTTTCACCTGTATTTTGTGCTTATCATAACCTTCTGTTAATCTTTAAGTTGTCGGTGTGCTTGTATTGTATTTGTTCTATTTAATTGTGCTGAACTTTTAATTATAGTGTTAAATTACATATTGACTTTATTTAATTATCCCACCTCATAGCACAATAGCCTAACACTTATCATACACATTACGCACGCACCCCGCTTTATGTTAAAGACAGACAAAATTGTCAGAAAAAGTCAAAATTACAACATCTTTCTTTTGGAGTCGGGATAAAAAACAAAATATCTAAATAATAAAAATCGAAACCTCGGGGAATTTGGGATTATTTAATACACGGCAACATTGAGCACCGAGCGGTACTTCGCGCCATATTTTAGGGTTATATTATTTTCGTGAGTAATTTATGCCCATATTTCGAAATAATACAATACTTATTGATGGTATGTAATACCAGTATCTTCCTTATTTCTTTTAGTATTATTCTTACACAGTTTGACTACACAAACTGCACATTTTGCGTCTACTTTTACATTAAATTTTATATTTATCTAGACATCCAACTCACTCATCGGTCGCGGCATGACTGATGCGGGTATGCCGCAACCATGCCGGTTTCGGCATGGTTTTAGTTGCGAATTTATGTAGTATGCCGACGGTATCTAGTCGTAGCGCAGCGGAGACCAATTATTAATCTATGTTTTCTACATAATATATTTTTCATTTCTCATACTCGGAAAGTAGTCTATGTTTGATCCAAGTATCGGTCTGAAAATGCTTCATCCGACCCGCGGGTCGGAATGTTTCATACAAATTCATTCCGAACCAAGGGCCGGAATGGATTTCAAAAATAGAACTAATACATTTCTTATGAAGCCAGCTGTCAAAAATTTAGATTTTTTTATGATTTTTTTTTATTTTAGAAGTCAAGTTAAAAGAAGTAATTAAAAAAATTATATTTGTCTATATTTTGTCAATATCATTTAAAAAAAAAAATCTATAATTTTCTTAATTATATATAATTATTTTAATACATAGGGTTGTTTTATGTAAAAAATGATATCTATACCTACATAGAAATATGTCACCGATTTATTTATGATAAAAAAAATCAATAAAAAGGCACTGCATACCTACATACACAGTATTTAAAAAATAAAACAAACATTTTTTTTTTAACGTCGAAATGGATGGCCTGCCGCGGAGAAGCTTTGTGTTCCATATTTAAAATTAGTAAAATAAAAGCTAGAAAAAAAAAAGACTTGAAAAATTATTTGGCGGGATTAGAGCTGTTTGTTTGCATTGCAGAACTATTTTTACAAGAGATTTGTTTAAAAATGAGTTCAAGTGATACTGAAATACTGACCCCAGATTCGGTTAAAGATGTAGCAAATTCAGTAATCGAAAATCTTTTACCAGCAATTTCTAAAGAAAGATACTTAATTGTCATAGATTAATAATTGGTCTCGCGCGCTCGACTAGATACCGCGCTGTGAAGAAAAATCAGTTTCCAGAATGCGGCCACTTAATAGGAAAGTGTGTGTAAAACAATGTGCAAAGACGCACACTAGCGTCGATTATGGTGTTGCCAGCTACTTGACTGGTGCCCGACCAATGGGAAAATTATTAATTGCTGCGGTCTTGTTACGTATTATAAAAAGTAGCTCAGAAAAACCTTTAAAATGAAATTAAAATAAAACTGGCCAAGTGTGGGTCGGCTCGCATGTAGAGGGTTCTGTACTATTTTATATTTTTCTCCATTTGGACCTCCTAAACAAATTTAATATTATCTCATAGGTTTTCCTGTAATTTATGAATCGAAATTCTGGAATCGATAGTTTCGGAGTTAAGGTAGGGGAAATGGTTAGCTTTGTCTACTTTACTTTATAATTCTAATATGGAATCCTAAAATTGCAAAAAAACTTTCTTTTGATTTATTATTACACGGTACAGTATGTTAAACGTTACTTTAATTTTCTATTTAGGTTGGAGCTAATTGATTACTGACCTCTTTTTAGTTGTAACTCGGGTTTGAAATAAATAAATAAATAGTTTAAATAAATAAATAGACATACGCATCCTATTAATATTATAAACGCGAAAGTTTGTAAGTATGGATGGATGTTTGTTACTCTTTCACAATTAAACCGCTGAATTGATTTTCATGAAATTTGGTACGGATATAGTTCAAGACCCGGAGTCAAACATAGGCTACCTTTTGACGCAGGCGGAGCTGCGGTAAACATCTTGTACATACGAGTAGATATTATCATGGCCTTTTTCCATACAGTAGTGTTGCCGGAAAATACATTACACATCGAATAATAATCGATTCTTTGATAGTTGAAAATATAATCTAAGGTATCGATAGTGATCATATATCGATAGTATCGATATTGATACTATTGATAATATATTTCTGTAATTCTTTTCTGTATGAGTTGAATGACGATGATTTGTGTTATGCCCGCTGTACATCCCGCCGCCGAGTTCCGGTATATGTGTATAGTATCGGTGCCTGAAATGCTTGGTATTGTTGTTAATCCATTAATCGATTATTTTTCATAAATTCTCAAAAATCAATACTACAGATTAGATTATATCGATACTACAGATACATAATCGATTAATAACCATTGATATAAACGATTACCTTTGTTGATTAAATCGATATAATGTATATCATGTCAAAAATCGATTAAATTTATTATATCAATACTTTCGATATCCTGGATTATTTAAAAAAAAAACCAAATTCGATTAATCAATTATCAGGCAACAATACCCTACGGGGTACCAACTACCCAAAGGCCATATTTAGAATGATGGTGGGCATAAAGTGGAAATGGAATCAAAATAGTGATAGGTTGCTAGTCGCATCGCCTACTGATAGGTATGGTTCTTCAATTTTCGCCCACTTCCTCGGCCGGCTTATATGGTCTGCGCGGGAAGAGAAGCAGTAGTACATTCCACGTATTTACTTTTCTCCCAGATCAGCATTAAAGAAATAAGATGTTAAAGACAGACAAAATTGTCAGAAAAAGTCAAAATTACAACATCCCTCTTTTGGAGTCGGGAGTTCAAAAACAAAATATCTAAATAACAAAAATCGAAACCTCGGGGAATTTGGGATTATTTAATACACGGCAGCATTGAGTACCGAGCGGTACTTCGCGCCATATTTTAGGGTTATATTATTTTCGTGAGTAATTTATGTCCATATTTCGAAATAATACAATACTTATTGATGGTATGTAGTACCAGTATCTTCCATAATTCTTTCAGTATTATTCTTACACAGTTTGACTACGCAAACTGCACATTTTGCGTCTACTTTTACAATAAATTTTATATTTATCTAGAGATCCAACTCACTCATCGGTCGCGGCATGACTGACGCGGGTATGCCGCAACCATGCCGATTTCGGCATGGTTTTAGTTGCGAATTTATGTAGTATGCCGACGGTATCTAGTCGTAGCGCAGCGGAGACCAATTATTAATCTATGTTAATTGTATATAATGATTTTATGAATTGGCGAGCTGACAAGAAGATAAATTCATTTTCCGAAAGTGTGTTTCTAACATACTTTAATGGACAGTCTGGCAAAGTTAAACCTTCTACGCTATGGAGCAGATATTCAATGCTTAAGAGTACACTAAGTGTGAAACACAATATAGATTTGACAAAATTCCATAATTTAACATCATTCTTAAAAAGACAGTCACAGGGGTTTAAAAGTAAAAAATCAAAAGTATTCTCCTCTAACGAAGTGGAAACATTTTTAAATGAAGCTCCCTGACGAGATATATTTGGCAGTGAAGGTAAGCTAATAAGTAAATGTTTTTATGCAAAACCAACATGGTTTCCCTTGTCAGAATGCATAAAATGGGAACATAGATGTTGAATGGTGTGTGTTTTCAAAATATTTTTAAATCTCTATCTATACCAACAAAATTATGTTCTTCACAGGTAGTGTTGATATTTGGCATAAGCGGCGCTTGCAGAAGCAGTGAGCTCACAAATCTAACAATCTATGATGTTGAAAATCAAGGCCAGTTACTACTTGTTAAATTAACCAAAACAAAAACAAATATTGAGCGCACGTTTGTAGTGCGAGAAGACTTTTAAAAAAAAAATATCAAAAAATAAGACCAGAAAACATAAAAACGGATCGTGTTTTTTCTCAACTATTAAAAGGGAAAATGCTATAAACAAGTGATCGGTAAAAATAAAATATCAGGTATGCCCAAGCAGATAGCGACATATCTGAATTTGCCTAATTGTAACGAGTATACCGGCTATTGTTATAGAAGAACGTCAGCGACACTATTAGCCGATTCTGGAGCAAATATGACTATGTTAAAGAGACACGGTGGATGGAAATCCAGCACAGTCGCCGAAGGATATATTGAAGATTCTGTTCAACAAAAAACGAAGATATCGAACAAATTGACTGAATCCATTAATATCCCCAGTTCGCCTAACTAAACCAACCACTTCAAAAGATTCTCAGCCATGGATTCCACCATCTAATCAAATAACTAATCTATCCCCTACTTTTACAGAAATTCAGCTTAGCCAAGTTTGTAATAGTGGAGTAAGTGATAGAGTGAATAAAAATGTCACTTTAAACTTTACGAATTGTTCGAACTTTTCCATTAATTTTAAATAAATATTTAAGAAAAATGTTTTTTTTTTACTTTCCTTATATTCGAAATGAAAAGTAGAGTGTTCCCCGCGGGTGGATGACATCAATTCATACTCGGATTATATCCTCTAAACACCTCGTATGGGAATTGATGTCATCCGACCCTAGTTTAACAATCTACTATGTTATATCTATTTCGTTGGTAAGCCTAATTTAAGAGATTAATAATGTTTTTAAACTGTTGTATTTTATTTTTACTAACCTTACATTCAACAAATTCATCGCAACTCTCTTCAAATCTGTAATATCCTTCAGATGTGAGACAGTAATAGTTAGAGATGTGAGAATTTATAAGAATTGCTTTGGGTGATATTTGGCCTGATGAAGATGAATTGTTAAAAGACTCTGATCTTGATGCATTTGTTATTCCAAGGCTTTCGATTGTGTAATAATTATGAGATCGATTAGGAGATAAGGGCATTAATAACTGTTCTGATTTCATATATGACGAATTAATGTCAGTGATTACTTTTGATGTTTCTGCTCTTATATCGAACTCTGTATTTTTTGATAAAAAATGTTCTTTATTTTGCAGTTTTACATTAGAATCACTTTTAGCAATCCCAAAAGTCTCTAGTTTTGTTTCCTTATTTATTTTTGCATGTAATGTTCGGAGTTGTATTTGATTTAAATCTTCTATAGGTTTTACATTTATTACAGCTTGTGCTTCATAATCATAATGCTTTGGTGTTAATTTCAATTTATGTTCATTTTTCTTCGGCACAGCTTCTCTGTTTTTCTGCAAAACTCTATCATTAGACGTCATGAAGTGTTTCGTTGACAAAGGAATTGCAAATGTTGTTAGTAAGGGCTTTGATATTATTTCCAAAGAAAGTTGAGTTTTCCGATTCTTAGTATCAGATGATTCAGATTTATTACCATGGTGGAATTCTTTCACTGATTTCACTGTAGATGGAACCGAACATTTTGATATTTGGTACACAATCGGTAAATTTATCAACAAGAATAAAATAAAATACGCTACACATGACATGACATTCACAAACCAATATCTTATTGTTAATAGCTAAAGATATCAACAAGACATCCATTTTATCTAATACGCTTCTAACTTCATATTGGTATCTATGTATAGACCGTCAAATTCTGGTTCTTAGGAAGGAACAAGGAACCTATATAGTTTTGTCATGTCTGTCCGTCTAACCACTTCCGGGAAAACCGTTGTATTTGGACACCTGTAAAAATTCATGACAGTAGTAAATATAATTAATTTCAAAGGAACTGAAATAAGTCTAGTCTAAGTCTTACAATAGTTTACGAGTAATAATTCAATAATTAAAAATCATGTAAAATTCAAATCCATTGAAATATGCATCTCACATAAGCAGATAGTTTGACATATTTTGACATTTCCGTTATCAAGATGGCGCTATTTATGAAACTTGCCGTGATTTGTTTTTACATAAAAAGAAAATTTTATAGTATGTTTTATGACCAAGACCATTTGGGACCATTCACACTCTTAGCAGGCCCTTCAGGCACCATACTGTCGGTCCTACCTATGGCATCGAACGTAATTATTAGATTAAATCATTCGTCTTCATCCAAGCATGTTTTTCAGTTGTGTCCTCTCCTCAGCTTACGTTTCGGAGCCGAAACGCTTTTTACTCGAGACGGACCATGATTTGGTGTTGGTTACTACAATGGAGTGACTGCTGTGTTCCCTCCGTAACGCTTTTTACTCGAAAATCAGACCAACAGGAACATGGGTGTCTAAAACTGTTAAAGTGTTTCAATCTGCCGCTTTTGACGCAATGATTTTTATTTATCGACAACACCAAACTACTTAACGTGCCTTCTGAAGCAGGGGGGAGGAGGTCGAGATAGAATATGCCACTAATGGTGACCAATCCAATACGGGTCGAGTCACGTCTCACCGTCGTTTATCTTGCGAATTAGCTACTCGTACTTCGAATACGCGCGCCAGGCTCGGTTATCAAGCTTCTTGTTATATCTAGTTATATCTAGTAGGTGTGCTTTACGTTTAAATTCTATATTATTGGGACTACTACTACGGAACCCTACATTACGCGTGGCTTGTCATGGCACTTGACCACTTATTAATATTTTCAAACGTCCTATAATCGTTATTTTATTAACATGGGTAGTTCTTCAGAGACAAAATTTTCGATGTCTGTGGGTATATTTCTGGAACTAGCAGATCAAACGGCATGTGTTTTTTTTTTATGCATAGTTTATCTTTATCCCTAACTGGAACAAATGATATTTTTTAAATAATTATAGTCAAAGTACAAAATAAAAAAAAATTAAGACTGTTCTCCTGATTCATATGACGTGTCCGTTACCCATTTCCTGGAACAAAATTGTCGATGTCGCATTTTTCCTTTGATAAATCAAAATAAATTGTAATTATATCGAAAGAATATGAATTGTGTTCTTACAAAAAAAATGTGTATTATGAAAAACTAAGTTAATTTTTTTTTAAATAAATAAATAAGAAGTGTCCGGCGTACAATACTGATTACTCTGGCCTAAGCTGCGCTTGACCATACTTGGACGGGCTACCATAATGAGAGGTTAGCTTACCGCGCGGGGGGAAGCCAGTCGTGCGACGGAGAAGCTAGAAGGTGGACGTGCGGCTGGTCAGCTTAAATCCCGGTGTTACGAAGGTAAATATCTGATTCATATGTGCTTGGTTCAGGTGGCATACTGATTACAATGCCCACTCTATAAAATTTATTTTATTATTTTAAAACTTTAATATGCGTTTTGTGTGATGCTATTGGGACATAGATTCATGTAAAAAAAATGACAATACTGCAGTGTTTATGAATAAAGAGATTTTCGTGATTGGAGGCAAAATTCTGATTTATCTGTGCCTGATTCATATGGTGAAAACCCCATATGAATCATAAAATTAATTCTTTCTTCCTTATTCAGCACAAAAAGAGCGCTTTTGGTGTATTTCTTGTCATCAGGATGTCATCATCAGGAAGATCAAGGTCATTTTGAGCTATATTCAAATGTTATCCAGTCTAGGTTTCGATAACAGATTAGCTACGTTTGATCAATGAGCTGCATGAAGCTTTCTTCGATTTCTCCTTGCTTTGTTGTTTATTGCAATCTTCTGACATAGTAAAAAAACCCAACGTTTTGACCGTACATTTAATAGCTTCCTTTAACCAGTTGCCCATACTAGAACTGAGTTCTCTTCTAGTCAGAGTATGAAGTTTATTGGCACTCCACACAACACTTCTGCATACACCACAGGCACTAATGGCTAATTTTTGGTAAAAAGTATTATAGATTTGTATATGTTGCCACACATCACAAGTACTTTATTTTCACGAAATCGTAAAATTGACTGTGGATGTTCCCAAATTGCGAAAGCAATCGTATAGCTTGACTGCTTGTCACAATTTTCTATCTATAATGTAATAAATAAAAAAGATGTGTAATGTTACTAAATGTAACTGGCGTATTAATTGTTGTTGTTCTCGCTAAAATCGCTATGTGTGATGTATTCATTAGGCTTGTTTAAATTTCTATATTAAGCAATAATATTTCCGCATTGGCATATAGTGCACTAATAGGTGTCCGAAATGTGATGCATCATAATGATCGAAGAATCTCATTTAAAGATTTTTTCCTCAATAAGATCATTTTTCCGAAGGACTACAACTATCAGCTCCATATTTTCATGATCTTTGCACAAACGTTATTCTCCAATATTGACGTCTGATACCCCTACCTTACCCAAAATGGACGAAGCTTGCTAATGCACTGTAGCTTATTTAGTAGGTATTGTAAATTTTAGCGTTGGATAAGATGTCTAATTCAGGTTTCATTTTTAATTAGATTCAAACCAATAAGTGTCCTATTTTGTCTTATACTGTGGGTCGTGTAATATGTGCAAAAAATAAAAACCTATTTATTTATAAGTCAAAATCTATATGATTTCTGTTATTTTAGTATTGCAGATTACAACAGAAAATATTCAACTCAGCCAGTGGTCGAGATTTGTATGGTCGAGTAGCCACCTAAGCCATTTTAATTAAATTAAGACTGATGATAAGTTTGCATTTCAAGTGCAATGTCAATGCAAGTCTGATTTTTTTATTATGAAAAATAATAGCTAAGTCAATAAGTATAATAAAGAAGACTACACTTGTTTTGTTAAAATATGACTTTGTTAACTTGCATTGTTGTTCTTAAAATATGATTATTTTCTTATTAAAAACTGAGCTAATCTATATGAAGTTTTTATTTTATTTCGATTCTGATTCATATGTAACAAGTTCTGATTCATCTGTACCATGAATGTTTGAACGTCGATATCTTGAAAACTTCTTCATAAAAACGAGTCCCTCATACAAAAATATATTCTTTGGTATACCTTCTTACATATAAGCATGTGTTACAGAGTTGAAAGTGAAGTTTAATTTTGGTCATATGAATCAGTCGAAGAATGAAATTTCGAAGAAATACCCACATCTTAGTGTGTGGTTTTTACGGTTCCGTAGTAAACACACGGAACCCTTATAGTTTCTTCAAGTCTGTCCTACGATTTTCTCAGAGACTATTAGACCTAATAAATAAATTTGGTATGCCTATGTGTATCACTTACGCGGAGTGAACTGTAAATTAAAACGATGTAATAGTAGATTGTTAAAATAGGGTCGGATGACATCAATTCCCATACGAGGTGTTTAGACGCCCGAGCGCAGCGAGGGCGGATATAATCCTAGTATGAATTGATGTCATCCACCCGCGGGGAACACTCTACTTTTCATTTCGAATATAAGGAAAGTAAAAAAAAACATTTTTCTTAAATATTTATTTAAAATTAATGGAAAAGTTCGAACAATTCGTAAAGTTTAAAGTGACATTTTTATTCACTCTATCACTTACTCCACTATTACAAACTTGGCTAAGCTGAATTTCTGTAAAAGTAGGGGATAGATTAGTTATTTGATTAGATGGTGGAATCCATGGCTGAGAATCTTTTGAAGTGGTTGGTTTAGTTAGGCGAACTGGGGATATTAATGGATTCAGTCAATTTGTTCGATATCTTCGTTTTTTGTTGAACAGAATCTTCAATATATCCTTCGGTGACTGTGCTGGATTTCCATCCACCGTGTCTCTTTAACATAGTCATATTTGCTCCAGAATCGGCTAATAGTGTCGCTGTCGTTCTTCTATAACAATGGCCGGTATACTCGTTACAATTAGGCAAATTCAGATATGTCGCTATCTGCTTGGGCATACCTGATATTTTATTTTTACCGATCACTTGTTTATAGCATTTTCCCTTTTGATAGTTGAGAAAAAAACGATCCGTTTTTATGTTTTCTGGTCTTATTTTTTGATACTTTTAACTATTTTCGAAAAGTCTTCTCGCACTACAAACGTGCGCTCAATATTTGTTTTTGTTTTGGTTAATTTAACAAGTAGTAACTGGCCTTGATTTTCAACATCATGGATTGTTAGATTTGTGAGCTCACTGCTTCTGCAAGCGCCGCTTATGCCAAATATCAACACTACCTGTGAAGAACATAATTTTGTTGGTATAGATAGAGATTTAAAAATATTTTGAAAACACACACCATTCAACATCTATGTTCCCATTTTATGCATTCTGACAACGGAAACCATGTTGGTTTTGCATAAAAACATTTACTTATTAGCTTACCTTCACTGCCAAATATATCTCGTCAGGGGCTTCATTTAAAAATGTTTCCACTTCGTTAGAGGAGAATACTTTTGATTTTTTACTTTTAAACCCCTGTGACTGTCTTTTTAAGAATGATGTTAAATTATGGAATTTTGTCAAATCTATATTGTGTTTCACACTTAGTGTACTCTTAAGCATTGAATATCTGCTCCATAGCGTAGAAGGTTTAACTTTGCCAGACTGTCCATTAAAGTATGTTAGAAACACACTTTCGGAAAATGAATTTATCTTCTTGTCAGCTCGCCAATTCATAAAATCATTATATACAATTAAGTATCTTTCTTTAGAAATTGCTGGTAAAAGATTTTCGATTACTGAATTTGCTACATCTTTAACCGAATCTGGGGTCAGTATTTCAGTATCACTTGAACTCATTTTTAAACAAATCTCTTGTAAAAATAGTTCTGCAATGCAAACAAACAGCTCTAATCCCGCGAAATAATTTTTCAAGTCTTTTTTTTCTAGCTTTTATTTTTTTAATTTTAAATATGGAACACAAAGCTTCTCCGCCGCAGGCCATCCATTTCGATGTTAAAAAAAAATGTTTGTTTTATTTTTTAAATACTGTGTATGTAGGTATGCAGTGCCTTTTTATTGATTTTTTTATCATAAATAAATCGGTGACATATTTCTATGTAGGTATAGATATCATTTTTTACATAAAACAACCCTATGTATTAAAATAATTATATATAATTAAGAAAATTATAGATTTTTCAAAATCTAAATTTTTGACAGCTGGCTTCTTAAGAAATGTATTAGTTCTATTTTTGAAATCCATTCCGGCCCTTGGTTCGGAATGAATTTGTATGAAACATTCCGACCCGCGGGATGAAGCATTTTCAGACCGATACTTGGATCAAACATAGACTACTTTCCGAGTATGAGAAATGAAAAATATTTTTCGGGTACTTCCCATAAGTGTAAAGTGGGGGTTGAAAATTTTTTTTCGACTTTCCTTTTTTGTGGGGTGTCAGTTCGAAAAACATTTTCAGTATTTTTCAAATGTTTTTCGATTAGAGGTTTCGTTTACGAGATATTTAATTTTTAAATGAATTTTTGTTCTGGGTACTGGGTACAAGTGTCCCCATCTCCTGGAGAAACGGTAGCATTTGGAAACCTGACAAAATTGATGACAGTAGGAATTATAATGAATTTTAAAGGAAAATTATCACTGTAGTAAAATTTACATAGGTAAGTTTACGAGTAATTTTTGATCAATAAAAAAAAATCATGATATATTAAAATCCATTGAAATAGCGTCGCAGCGCATCAAAGCAGATTGTTTGCTTGACACATAGATTTAGAATTTTTATCTAACATTTGCCTACTAATTAGATGACATTGCCTTGTGAGGTATAGATTAAGTACCTATTTACTCTTCTATACTATACTCTTTGTATCCCATTTATAATATGTTATTCCGTCAAATATAGACAGTATTATTCGAGCATCCACTGGTTTCATTTATCTGACAACGTCGCACCTTACATGGCGACCCTGCCTATGGACTCTTCCCCCGCGCCGCGAATTTGAGATGTTACACGTGTAATCGTTAATTAGAACAATGGAAAAGTACCAGTTCTATCATTGCATCGGACTAAACGCAAGTGTGCAAGTGAATAAAAATATACACCAACAAAATGGGCTCGCAACAATCTAAAGAAGAAACCCTGGTTATCCAGAATGCTGCGGCTGGCAATAATCAAGCCACAACAGAAGAAATTCGTTTTCATATGAACACCACAAATATTATCCTGTGCGTTATCCTGACGATTATACTGTGTGGCGTGCTATTTTTTGTTTACCGGATGTATAGAAAATGTCATAGAAAATGGATTGTTAAGGAGATAAATCGGTCGACTATAAGAAGATCACTATTCCGGCGGCAGATAGAGGACATAAACCCACCCCTAAAAGTATAAAAATAAGATAAAATAAAAGTGCCTAAACAAAAATGTGAAGTGAACTCGTGTAATAAAAGTGAATAATAATATATAATATATATATATATATATAAAACAAAAAAAAAAAAATTGAAAATAAAATATAAAAATAATAATAATAAAATATTAAAAATACATAATCTCAAATAACATAAAATAAATAAACGCGTAATTATTATCAAATCGTAACCAAATATACCTTATCATAATTTCTAAGAACGAGATGAGGCCGGCAGGTGAGGAATGCAGCGACTTTCCATATACGTACGGACAAATGATGCACTCAGATTGAACTTTGGACTTCGGTGTTTGATAATTGTAATCGTGAATATGTTTTAGAGTATATTAGATATAATTAAACATCTTATAATGTGTTAATGTTTACTTATGTGGACAGGTACAGGAATATTTTTCTTTACGTTATGGTGGTAAGTACCTAATGGATATTATTATATCATTGTATGAAGAATTAAAGAAAATAAGAGTATATCTAATTAAATTAGGTGCCCGTCGAAGAACAGTAAACGTGTTAGCGAACAAGTTGAATGAGATTTACGAAATTAATGAGAAATTTGAGACTTGGTTGATAGATTTTGAAGAAAAAGTTAAAAATAAATATTATAGTACGGACGATATTTTATTAATAGAAAATTATTGTGGTCGATTCGAAGAATTACGTGAAAATATTTTATTATTGTGTAATAGTGATAAGTCTAAGCCGTTGGTCAATATGAGTTCTTTTGATTTAAAAACTGCTTTAAATCTTTTACCTATTATGACAAATGAGGAATCAAATACGAAACAGTTGATAGACAATATTGAGTATTATAATTCTTTATTGAAAGAAGATGCATGTAAACAAAATTTAATTAATTTTGTATTAAAAAGTAGACTTTCTGCGGAAGCTAAGTTGAAATTAAAAAATAAATATGAGACGGTTAATCAGTTAGTTATTGATATGAGAAATGTATTATTGTGTAAGAAAGCTGCAACGGCAATACAAAATAAATTACAAAGAATTAGACAAAATAACATGTCGATTGCTGACTTTGGGAAAGAAATTACAGAATTATTTGTGGATTTAACAATAACGCAAGCTGACGGGAATGATCAATGCTATAAAATATTAAAACCAATTAATGAAAAAATAGCTGTTAAGCAATTCGCTGATGGTTTGCGTAATCGTAGACTTAGTACGATTATTTCTGCTAGAAATTACAGTTTACTAAAAGATGCTGTTCAGGCAGCCCAAGACGAGGAGGTCTCGACACCCACAACATCAGGTGAACTAATGGGTATGTACAAGAAACCATACCAAAATAAATATTTTAACAATGGTTCTAATAATTGTAGAGGCTGGCGTGGTGGACGTCACAATAACCCTGTATACAGAGGACGAGCACGAGGACAACAAGAAGCTCATCTTGCTTCTCAGAGGCAATGGACACGAGGTCAGTTTACGCGAGGAAGTAGCGGACGTCGACAGCAGAGGGGTAAGTTTTTTAATTCAAATAGAGGAAATCAAGGGATACGTAATATTAATTTAATGCATAATAATGATTCTAATTTTAAAAAATTAGAAGACTCGGATGTATCATTGAATCAGTTTTTTCGTGAAGAATAGTGATAAATTTATTTTAGCCAGTGATAGTAATTGTTACATTTCTTTACATTCACCATTATATAATAAAAATAAAACATATTTTCTAGTAGATTCTGGAGCATCGATATCGGCGTGTACATATAAACATGCTATCGAATGTAACATTCCAATCCATAAAGAGAATGTAATGATAAACGGTTTAGGTGGAAGTGTGCAAGCAATAGGATACTTGTATTTACCATTAACTTTTAATGATGAAACAATTAAGCACAAATGTTTTGTTTTTCAAAATTTACCAATTAAAGGAAGTGGAATTTTAGGTCGTGATTTTTTAAATAAATACAAAGCTCAATTAGATTTTAATAAAAATATTTTGACATTGTTTATTAATTCCAAAATTACTCGATTGCCCTTTATAAATAATACCTATAACGTTATTCCTGCTAGAAGCGAGTCAATACATTTTATACACACGAACATTAATGAGGATTGTGTCATATTATCTCAAGAAATAAAACATGGTGTATTTTTAGCAAGCTCCATATGTACACCAAAAGATGGATTAATTCCTGTTAGGATACTTAATGTTACCGAAGATGATGTACAACTATCAGAAATAAATCCAAAAATTGAAAAAGTTACTAATTATAATATTTGTGTATTTGAAAAATCAGAAATAGATGCAAATAGAGTGAAAAAATTGTTTTCGTTAATGAAATTAGAACATTTAAATATGGAGGAACAAAAAACTATCGAAAACATTTCTGCAAAATATTCCGATATATTTTTATCTTTGAGTTATTACGGAACTCTACATTGCGCGTGACGTGGCCCGACAGGCACTTGACCACTTATTAGTTTATCAAGTTCAAGACCTACCTGCGACCTACGTACTATGTAGATAGATTATAGTATTCTTTTTGATTGACTAAATAAAGTAGTTTTTTTTTTTGTATTTATTAACATCTACAGTTTTACATACATATGTTAATATTCTTAATATATATTTATCGTAAATTCGTTATTCGTCTATCTTAAAGTCAAACCATTTCAGTTTGTGCAGCTTGGCACTTTATCTGAACCAACGCAAGCCTGATATTCTTCGCTGAAGTACAATCCTTTGTTGCAGCTGAGGAGACGAGGGTGTCCTTGTTGGCACGCTATGTATTGCGTGCAACTTTGTTCGAATCTGAAAATAACAAGGTGTCTAAGATACTTATCTTTCAATTATTTGTAACTAGCTGTTTTCCGCAGCTCCGCCTTCGTCAAAAAGCCTATGTTTGAACCTGGGTCTTCAACTATATTCATACCAAATTTATCAAAATCCGTTCAGCGGTTTGGTCGTGAAAGCGTAACAGACAGACGGACAGAAAGACATACAGACAGATAGACTTTTGCATTTATAATATTAAGTATGGATAACAGTACCTTGCACATTAAAATAAAATTAAAAATGTCGACTCATTAGTCGACAGGGAAAAGGAATCAAATCAGATTACAATTGGAAACTACGAAAAGAAATACTGAGAACAAAGGGAATTTTTAGCGAAGTGCACTACCATCTAGCTATATCATTTTTAAATTTTCTCTAGGTTGCTTGAAAGAAATTATATTTAGCGATAAGGCGGCGCCTTTCGTGCATTAATTTTAAAATTGTATTTAACAGCCGATGTCACCGGCGACTAAAGGAAATACATACATATGAATTTGTTTCAGTACATTACATTACAGTGCACGTTACTACTCCTTATTTTGCCTCGCTAGTTACCAGTTCTCGTGGCTTTTTAGTGCATTTGTTATGTATTTCTTTTAGTCGCCGGTGGCATCGCGGCGAATTTCGCCGTGGCGGATTGCCCGGTGGCCAGGCTGTAACTTACCATGTTAGTTTTCTTATACATTAAAGGGTTTTGTACTTACTTAAACATAATAATTGTGCCGCCAGTACCTCCATATTCATCATTTTCTGTCGCAGGGCATGAAAATCCACGGAACACTGTAAAAAAAAAGTTTACATAAATTGTATTTAACACGAAAAATGAAACTTTTTTTTTGTTTTTTTTTTCTCTGGTGCAAAAAAGAGTTTTTACTGAAGGAGAGGACTACAATTTACAAGTGTGCAGAGGGTTAGGAAAACGGAGAAACAAATTCATTATTGGATTTGTTCAAAGCATGAAATGGAACAAAGGAAAATATAATTATTTCTTTTTTATTCAAATGTTCTTGATAATAAAATTTATGATGCTACGTAGATTGGAACTCATATTAGTTGATTTATATGGAAAAAATACTGTGAGGTGAGTTAAAGTCGACATCTTACAAGTAATGAAATATAAATTTTACAGATAGAAATATTTAGAACGTTAAATCATTAAATCAGTTTCAGACAGTCGTGTTCAAAATAATAAAGGATTATTAAAGGGACGGAGGATCTATGATACCTTTCAGGCACCCTATACAGAGACGAACGTTCTTTTTACACACGAATGTCAATTGACACTTTATTTGCTTTGATCAGGTATCATTCTTTTTATCTCTAATATCTAATAATATAGCCATAGCCAGGATCATTTCTGTAGATAAATTTATTACGTAGACTTGCGTCCCCTGTTGGCTCCCTCGGGAAGAAAAGGTAACGTTTTCTATTTCCCAAAGACCAAACTATGACCAAAATATATGAATAATAAATCCGTTTTTTCTGCGCCCAAGTTTACTGCGTAGTTATAGAAACTTTGGAAGTGAACTTTGGAGGTCGCCAAGAGAGACAACAATCAAAACATTATTCAATTGAACAGCCAAAAACACTTTGAATAGATTTGAACTTACACTCAGGATTGCATGATTGCACATTTACTGGCCAATCGCAGTTTTGTAGTTCGGCATTGAAGACTAGTCCAGGTGGGCAGGGCATTACTGTCGCCCGTCCATTTTCACACATTACAAATTTGCTGCATTCAAACGCATCAAGAGGGAACATGCCATCTCTTTCCGTACACTGGAAATTCTCATGGTGTTCGATGGGTCCAGGTGGTTCTAAAAACAATTTATTAACTAAGTTTTTATTATTTTCTTTAAGATTGAATTTAAGAGTAAGTGTTCTGTTTTTTTATCACACTTATCCACTATAGTTACTACGTGCCATACGGTCGTTTCTGCTTCTATCTATGTATTGTCATTCTTTGAAAGTTGACAAACTTTCACGATTATATATAATACGTACTTTTGAGAGCTGTTTCACAGCGGGCTATCGACGGCAAGACACATACATCCGTTCCCCTCCTCACGTTTTGATTGAAATGAAGTCCAGAGTTACACCTATACAATGATGGCAAGTAATTCTGAAAACAAAGAAATTTAATTATTAAGTGTAAATATAATTTAGTATCAAAATAGACCTCACTTTTTCTATGGATGCCGTACGTAAGGGAATACATAACTATCAATTTACATAATGATTCAAAATTTAAAACAAAAAATTGAAATAGTCCTGGCTTTGGGGTATTTTCCATGGTGTTGGCCATAGAGAAACTATCTGATATTTCTGTTTCTGGTATTATAGTGTCCTCTCTCCCTCTCTTTCTCTCGATATATTAGTTTCGCTTTGTTGTAGATCTTTTTGTCAAACTTTTGATTAATAATAATTCGATATCGACCAATTATTAATCTAAGCTTCCACCTCTGTTCGGCTAGTGGCGGATTCCATCCAACAACTCATATCAGGCAGCTAGCTCATAAAGTAATGCCAAATTCTATTTTATGCCTTGGGTTTCAGAGACGGGAAAATGCAAGGATGATGAGAAATGTAAGTATATAGATTATATATATATTTAGGGTGTTTTATAATGGTTTGTTTAGCTACCTTGCACTCGATGAACAGATTACATTCATCCTTTACACTGAAATATCCATTTGCAGCTAAACAATTATAGCGAGAGACTGGTCTCATGATCAACTTGTAGGAGGAAATCGGCGCCAAAGTGGTAGTAGTGGCAGGTCTGTTTTCGCACCGAACTGTGGATGCGCTGGCGCAAGGATCTTCTCCGAAGCGAGCTCGCCTGTTGAATTGTAGTCCTTTAGGACACATGTATAGCGATGGGATGAACATCTGGAAAAATGTCATTTTTGTAGGAAATAAAACATATAATTCATCCTTTCATTGCACATAATTAAAATTCTGCAAAATCTTTGATACAACAATGCTGTCTCCAGGCTACACCGACAATCAGTATAAATCCTCAATGATATTATAATTGTGACAGTATGTGAGTTTGTTTGTTCTTCTTTCACATTGAAAGGTAGACAAGGATTGATGTGATTTTTTGAGTGGACGGACATAGAACATACAATACCTAGGGTGGCGGGTTATCGCTTATTGTTTTATATGAGGAGTAAATTTGTATACTTATTGCATTAAATAATTTACCTCGCACTTGACGAATCGTTCGCAGTTATTATCAATGCTGAGATATCCATTAGACTCTTCACAACTAAAGTCTTCTAAATGACTGGATATCAGAATAGCTGAGAATACTGGTCTAGGAGATACAGCTTTGCAATGGACTGCAGATTCGCTTGCACAAGGATCTTGTCCCCATAAGGCTTGAACATTAAACTGAAGACCCGACCAGCATTTATACATTGATGCTATAGAATTCTGAAAAATAATCGGTGTCTTATTATTATTTTAATTTAATACAATTTAATTCAACAAAATGATAATGAAAAATTTAACTATAAGACTTCTGCGTTTAGTTTTACCTAATATTTTTTTAAATTGATTGGGTAGCATAACGATTCGAATATGAGAGATTAGTAAATCAAAAATTGTTACAAGTGTTCTGTAGGACTGAATTATTGTGTCATAACGCATGTTTTTAATAATTTACCTCGCACTTCACGAAATTTTCACATTCATCACCATGTTTAAAGTATCCGTTACTAATACACACAAAATCCCACACACGTCTCGAAACTAGATCAGCAGAAAACAGAGGCTTCGGTAGCGGTTCCACCACTGGCTTGCAGTGTACCAGTTCCTCATTGGCACAAGGGTCCTCTCCCCAAGATGATATCCGGTTGAATTGTAGACCAGGTAAACATCTGTACAGTGACGCAACTCCATTCTAAAATTTTAATAATACACGTTGGTACTAGGATTGTGAAAGAATACCTCACAAAAAGGTCTAGGCCTAGGCCTAAGCCTTATTTACTGATCATTCTTGCTACTGGTAGGTACTATTTACTATACGTAATAAATACCTCCCAAAGATTGATTTCCATACGGAATGGAAAATTGCCCAATCATAATGCTTAAGCGGAAAGTTCTTCCCCCATCCCCTAGAAGACCTGATTGCTAGATTTCTATAGCATTTGAATATTAAATTACCTCGCATTTGATGAAATTCTCGCATTCATTTCCATATTTTTTTTTTTTTTTTTAATGATTGTACTTTGTTTCCGCCTTATGGGTAAGAGGCGCCCTTGGCTACTATTTTATTGTTTGTATATCTTATTTATAGTATGTGTGTGTGTGTGTTTATGTAGTTTGTTATCTATTTTTGTTATCCAATTTACTTCTTTTAAATTAATTATTGCTTATTTTATTTCTATTTATTTACTTTCTTTTAAAATTCCACTTATCTGTGCTTTGTAATGTACTTTATCTATTTCTTTAATTTTTATTTTCAGTCTATGTTATATTTAGTTATATTTATTTAGTGTTAGGTGTATAAAATTTTTGTTTATTTAATTAACTTTGTATCTTTTAAGTTTATTTTTATATATATATAATATATATATATATATATATAAAATAAACTTTAGTGACTGTTTTATATGTTATCCTTCTGTTAGTATCTTCCCTTTAAATCTGGTGTTTTATAACAACGATTATAAATATTTATATAGGCACAAGATATTTCCTTTGTGGTGTACGCATTGATCAGAAGAGATAATGTTTATCTTTCTGATCAATGCTCTAATCCAATACTTGCGCCTACGTACTCGATTACTGTCTCCGCGTTCCTATCCTTCCATCTGTATGTCTGTCTGTCAGTCCAGTAAAGTCACAAATAGGCCACATTGGCCCTAGCCAAGGCCTCTCGCCTCTGCCTAATTGGGCAGACGGTGCTGAAGGCATTATGAACCAGATCGCTTAATTTAGCTTCTTTGCAGTTTCTACAGGAAGGCGGAACCCCCGCCTCAAGTTCAGCGCATTGAGCCCTCATGTGCGAACCACCGCAGTGGCTGCACACCTCGACCTCCAGCTTACAGAATCGCCGGCCATGCCCGTACCCCAGACAGCGCGAGCACTGTATGAGGGGGGACTGGTCGGCCACTCTCACTCGCTGGAGGTCGATGTGCACAGCCCCTGCGGAGGTTAGTCTTTGCCACAACTTTGGCGCGACTCTGAGGACTCTATGGCATTTGTGCGGGTCTTTCGTCCGCTTCCTGTAGATAACCTTCATCCGAACATCCTGATCTAATAATCCATCGAACAGATGACCGTTCTGTGTTTTTAATGCCTTCAGCACAGTCTCATCGGAATTTTCTTCCAGAAGGTTCCAGAAGATGATAAGCGGGTCCTTATTCTTCAACTCTTGTACTGTTAAGTTGCTTCCTTCGTTTAATAGCTTTTCTTTAATTTTTTGCAACTCTTTTATATTCCTACACCCGATTATCACCTTCTGGTCAAAGGACTTTCTCATCACATCTACCCTGGTTCCTTCCTCGGTCGCATTTATAACTTTTTTGATTTTATTTAACACCTTCTCTCCTGTATCAAAGTCATCCTTTGAGGCGACGACTACCGAGTGCATGACCGTGCCTTTCCTTGGCTCTCCTTTTGGGGGACCGGCCACTACACTCGCGTATGTCGTCGCCTCCTTTCCTTTATCTTGTTTAACCATTTCTGATAACTCTTCCATATATTTTCTATTTTCAATTAATATGTTCCTATTTTCTCTAATTTCTTCTATCAAACATCCTTCTGCTTCGTTTTTCGTTTTGCTGACCGATTCTTTCTTTTCCGTCTTTTCCTCCACTTCCAAAACCAACTCGAACATAGTCGATAATATTTTAAGTACGTTTTCTTTGATGGATGTTTTTATGTTACCGGATTGCTCCAATTGGGATTTACCCTCTTGGAGCAACCGGAACGCCTTTGAAGTCGCACTTTTCTCCCCTGTCTCTCTCTCCTCCAACGAACCAGACGCAGACGCCGTCGTCCCCTGTGGAGAATTCTCCGCCGGTCCAGGAATGTCACTTTCTTTATTTGTCAATTTCTTAACTGTCTTTTGCTTCTTTATCTTTGTTATAGTTATAGTTTTATCTGGCACGGCAGGTACATCAGATGTCATCTCAGGAGAGTACACGAGCGTCCGCTTAGGTTTCGGGGTGTGAAACATCTTAATAGGTCGAGTTTGTTTATTTAGTGAGATGCGATAATATAAAGTCAATTATTGGAATTAATCAAGATTAAAATATAAATTTGTAAAAGTTGTATATAAATTTTTAAAATGTTTGTAAAATCAGTAGAGTAAATAAATAATGTAATTTAGTAGTTAGTTAATTTTTTTAATTATTAATTATTTTTATCACAGCGCTTAGGTCAAATTATTTAAAATGTATATTTATAGTGTTGTTTAGGCTATAAGCTGCATGTATAGGGTGCAGCTTATAATAAACAATGTTAATATAATAAACTTTGTCAGTGCTGAATTTACTTAAGCTAACTACCACGTTTGTGGGCACCTGCCCTGTCTTATAAATACTAACTATTCATTTCCATATACGAAGTATCGAGTTTGCGCCGGGCAGGTGAAGTCGAATGTTTTTAATACGATGGTTGCAGAGAATTTGGGGGCAGGTTCGGGTTTGCAAAAAGTGCATCTGAAATATTTAATCTTACCTCACACTTTATGAATTCCTCGCACTCATGTTTTGAATCAAAATATCCATTATTCGCTGGACACTTGAAATCGAAGAGTATCTTTGAAATAACTGTAGCAGAGAATTTCGGTTCGGGATCTTTCACATTTTCTACTTTGCAACTAATAATTTCTTCTCTGGCACAAGGGTCTTCTCCCCAAGCTGTGTCATTGTTAAACTGGAATCCTTCCCAGCATTTGAATAAGGACGGTAAGGATTTCTGAAACCGATGTTGTGTTATACTGGGAATCAGTCAAAGGGTACTTAAACCATTGGCCATAAATAAACCGGGAAATGGTCCCAGCGGCATTATATCTAAGACATGGGTAGAATCTTTTGGTTGATCTGCTAAACTAATTCGTGGACCGAGTAAGCATGAAAGTTATCCATTGAGTTCTAAAATTATAAAAATATGTAGGTACTTACTTCACACCTAACGAACTTATCGCAATCCTTTTCATATTTGAAATATCCTTCACTGGACGTGCACTCGTAATGTGCGATTTGCCTTGTCACTAAATCTGCTGAGAACTTTGGTTCTGGTCGAGGTTGAATGACAACAATCTGGCAGCGAATTAATTTTTCATCGGTGCATGGATCTTGACCCCATGTAGCGTAACGGTTAAATTGTGTCCCAGTTGCGCATTTGTACAAATACGCTATAGATTTCTGAAATAGAAAAAGTAAATATTTTGAAAGGAATAATCTATTCGGTAAAATATAGCTACAGCATGTGTGTATTACCTAGCACCAGTACAGCCAAAACCACGTCTTTTGTGAAGAGAAAGAATGGAGTGGCAGTAACTCTAATACCACCTCTACTACTACTACTCTACTCTAGTAAATTTAAAAAGGAATCGAGGTGAAATTGGTATATTTTAAAACTCAACCCTCTCCAGACAAAGAGACACTCCTTAGTTTAGATAACCGTGAAAGAAACTGAAACCATAGACTTAGTTCCAGTTACTGAAAAATATTCCCTACAGACACATAAGGATTTAAATCATATATAAATAAAATCAGGCTTCTTTCGTACAAACATAACAACAGTTAATTAGAAATATCACTATATTTTTTTTAGGTTTTGTTTTTTAGGTATCTTGAAAGATGACTTACCTCACACATGTAGAATTGGTCGCAATAGCTTTCAGTACTGTAATACCCATTAGTTGCAGGACAAGAAAAATTATACACCCTGGTGATCAGCTTAGCTGATAATGATGGTTCATGAGTGGGGTGGATGATGACAGTCTTACACCTCACTATATCCGAGTTGGCGCACGGATCTGCCCCCCAAACTGCGTAAGCGTTAAACTGGAGTCCAGGGTTGCATTTGTATGATGATGCTATAGAATTCTGAAAACATTAATGTTAGATTGAAATCTGAAATAACTTAGAACCAGTAAGCAATTATAAAAAAGTGAACTTTAAAATTGAACACCTGGAAAGAATGGATGGCACCAGAGCTCCCAAGGTCATCACTGAATGGAACCCACATGGAACCCATAACATAAAATACCCCGTGAAAGACCTAGAAAACGGTGGAATGTCTGGAGGAGGACCTGAAGAAGACATCTTGGAGACGGAAGGCCAGAGATAGGGCTAAGTGAAAGAAGATTGTGAAGGAGGTCAAGACCCTGAAAGGGTCGTAGTGCCCAGGAAGTCAAAGTAGACCTTCGAAAATGGTTAAAGCATCGTTACGTGAGGTTCAAATATGTGCATCTAAGTAAATGTAAGATTTTACTGATTTTACAAAAAAAATATCATTCGTTTAATTCATAGAATGAATACTTTCAAAAGAAACGGCTACTTTTTGAATTATAGATTTTTAAACATTGGGTAAAATCTTACTTCACATTTGATAAACTTGTCACAGTCATTTTCTAATCTATGATACCCGTTGGCTGTTGGACAAGAGTAGTCAGCAACTCGATCTAAAATTAATGCAGCAGATATCTTCAGCTCAGGTGGTGGTGGATGCACCACTACTGCTTTACAACCAACCACAGATTCGTTTTCGCAAGGGTCGTGTATCCAAGATGCATAACGGTTGAACTGCAGCCCAGATGCGCATTTGTATAATGACGCTATTGACTTCTGAAAATGTAAAATAAATGTCATAAATATAATGAACAGGTCATTGCAAAAATTTTACAAAAGAGATAAAGTCCATGTATAAAATTACCGATCTAATATTTAAACTGAGGTGAATCCCGCGCGACTTGCGGGACGCCACAGAAATAAGAATATATAGAAGTGCCATTTGCAGGCCAGTTAACTTTAGCACACTCTACGGCACTCCTACCGTTTCTTATTTCTGTGGGCATCCCGCAAGTCGCGCGGGATTCGCGTCAGTTTGAATGGACCTTAAAACTTATGCCTTCATCGACAAGTCTTTTAAACAGAGATCGACTTCAGCGCGTGGCAAACACACATTTTTTTTAAGGAAATGTATTTAATTTTAACATGAATAAAAAAGAAGGATACTCGTAATACGATGATATAATTCGTGGGTGTGTAGGTATTGTTTCTAATAGAAAATTTGGGGTTCAAAAAAAAGTTCGTTAAAAATACCATGGAGAAAATAATTGAATTGAATGGAATATTGTAACATATTTTAAATAGTCCACTATAATTAATCTAATAACAATCAATATAATATAAACTAAAATAACAAACTAAAATTAAATTAAAACTAAAAACTTAAAAATCTAAAAACTGGTGTCCCTGTGGCATGGTTCCAAGAACGCCAGCCGCATTCCCGCGCTGAATAGCAATTGCTATTCTTTGCGCGAGATATGAGCCGGCCCTATCACAGGAGGGCCGGTGACAACCAGCGACGTCGACCAGTCGTGGGGCCAAAGTTTTATAAAAAGATTTCATGCTGGGCCCCCATGGACCGAACGTTGCAAAGCCAAGCGGAGCAAATATGTTATCACTAGGCGCCCTCTGCAGCCTCCGCCGCGGCTCCGGCCTTGGTGACTGTTCCCTTGAGGCGGGAAGGAGCCATCGTATCGACACATGCTGCGTCCCATACGAGTGCCCTTCCCCGCTCCCAAGGGACCAGTGATAGACCATCTGGACGCTTGCCGTCATCCCTAACTAAAACTAGCACCTGTTCCAGCGCACTAGGGATATTGATAGTGGCAAGCGCCCTTTTTATTATTTCATTTAAAGAGCCGTGGCGGAAGAACCTGCCAGCACTTTTGAAACAGTGCAGTCCATGAAGGCCTTTCCTGTATACGTCGGCGCCACAGAGACACTGATGGCGTTCGACAATGGCAGCTCCTAGCCGAAGGCCTACGGCGATCCGGAAGGTGACATTGTCGAAGATGGTTCCGAGGGCGGTTGAAGGTAGGGCGTGAAGCCATTGACCTGACTCGGCTACCGACACAGCGAGAAGTCTAGCGTGGTCATTGTCACTGGTAGAATTTTGAACCAAATAGAGTTTCGGAATATTTACTAACCTCGCATTTTATGAATTGTTCACAGTCGTTTTCGGAAATAAAGTAACCTTCGCTCTTCGGACATATGAACATGGAAAGTTTCCTTACAAAGCTTGCTGATAACTTCACTTCAGGTTCGGGTCGGACTATCACTGTTTTGCATTGTACTTCAGCAGAACATGGATCATGGCCCCATTCTGCATAACTATTAAATTTAAGGCCAGGGGCACATTCATATGTAGCTGGAATTAGTTCCTGAAAAATAAAATTCATGAAAAATAAAATTCTTGTAAAAACCATGTTTGGATAAGTATTTTCAACAAAAAGAAACGTTAATAAGATAAGAGAAGCTTTGTCCATCACAAGACATAAATGATCATATAATTGGCGGTTGAAGACAAAAGAAATATCTATAAGAAAAACAATATCAGTTAGTTCAAACTATCCATAAATTTTGATAAGCTGAACTGCATGCAATTCGCATTGTGCATTTTCTAATTTTCATTCAAAAATAATTATCAATCTATTTGTATATTTTTAAAAACAAGTTATTTACATACCTCACATTTAATGAATTTCTCGCAATCATTTGCGAGTCTGTAGTATCCATTGCTTGATGGACATACGTAGTCAATGCTACTGGAGATTAAAGTAGCTGAAAACTTTGGTGCCATGTGTCTTTCGACCGGAGTTGGTGGAGATGACAATCCTAATTCTGAACTGTATTTATCAGAGTGCGGCGGTTCATTTGAATATGAAACAAATTGTGTAGGCGGCTCTTTACTTTCTTCAGTTGTTACATGGGTAGTCCAGGATATTGTAGTTGATGGTGTTTCTGTGTAAGTGTACTGAGTCGGTCCAAAGTTAAAGGTGCGACGCCTCGGTTTTATTTCATAATTAAGATCTTTGGTTGTTGGCGGAAAAGTTGGAGATAGAGTAGATTCATTAATCTTTTCAGGAATCCACAATGTTGAACTTGGCGATTCATTGAGAATTTCTCTAACCGTGAAAGATGGCTGTGTTGTGGACGCAAATAATGTGTTATATTTGGGTAATATTTTCAAATGATATGATTTATCTCCATCCAATGCTGCAGGTGACATCGATGAAACAAAAATGTTTCAGTAGTCGCCAAAGACCCGCCACTTGAAGATGTCAGAGGAAGTTCTTTTACTGTATTATCATTAGATGTTGATTCAAAATCGAAGGTGCGGTGCAATGGATTACTTTTGATGCTAATATCTTTTGCTGGAGGAGCTGGAGATGACGCTGGTGGAGCCACAGATGGTTCAGATTTAACAATACTTGCGGGAACCAGGGATATAACTGGTGATGCGTTTGGGAATTTTGGTGATACAGTTAAAATTGGAGTTAGTTTTGATTCCGTGATAGTTTCTGGAATCCAGGTTATTACCCTTGAAGGTGCATTAGGTACTTCTGATTCTTGTTGAAATCCAAAATTAAACATGCGGCGTTTAGGCTTTATTTCAACAACAGGTTCTTCTGATGTAGTTGCTGGCAGTGGACTGATAGAAGTTGGCATTTTAACAGCAGTCTCAATAGAAGCTGCAGCTTTATCAATTTTAGAAATCCCCATCGGAGTTTCTAAATTTGAATCAGTCGCTTTCAGTTCAAGATGTTCCGGTTCAATTGTAGCATCAGGCTCCAAGTTCTTAGGATGTGCCGGCGTAGTACTCATTTGTGCTATTTGGTTGTTACTAGATTGGTGTTTAATAATTGGTTTTCTCCAGTCTTTAAACCACGATGACTCTGTAGTTTGGTCATTATTATATATTTCTACGGCTTTCACTAAAAAAAATAGTGTCAATAAGAGAAAGTTTGACAAAATAGATTAAAACGTTACGTTATTATTGAGATATAACTTACCGTTAAAAATAAGAACTGTTAAAAATAATAATATTTTTTGGCGGATCATATCTACTGTCTACTATTTTGAAAGTAGACAACAGATATACAGTTTGTAGCGACACTATGTTGTTAAGACTAATGTGATAATGTGTATAGATGCTACATTTATATTCTTTGTTATCACCAAATATCATAATCAACATTGTAGTCAATCATCAAATTGTTATTTAATGTTAGTATCTGAGACAAGTGTGGTTGGTTGCGGTGTAGGTCGATATATAATTTAATGGTAGGTATGTCCAATTTATTAAATTTAAATTCCTCAACGCTGAACAGTTATTTTAGTACTCTCCAGAATTAACGATCGACATTTAGGAATTATCAACTGTATAGACTTTTTTAAACACCAGTCAAGTTTTTACAGTGTTTTATTACGTGAAACGAAACTAAACCACTTTCATTAAAGAAATAAGTAAAAACCAAGATTCAATCCCCCATACTAATTTGATCTCCCATACTAATCTAGTGATCAGCTAACACCATATTGTGTGGTAGGTCGAAAAATTCTCCCTTCATTTAAAGAAAAACATTAAGCATAACATTTTATAGGATAAACAATTCAACACGTTAGTATTTACATGGTCATTTCGACTTCTTTAGATCCGTGTAGGACTTTAGATATCGCAATAATTAGTTGGATGAAATTACTGATGACTGAATTAAATGTAACATACAAAAACTACCCCATACATCATTAAATTACATATCGCTTACCAAACAGTAAAAAATTGAAGAAATATATATTTTTATAATCGCCTTTGGAAGCCCTTACTTACTTACAAGTCAAAAGGATAATTTTTTTTGGATCCGAAACAGTTGGGTAAAATGAGTCTGACAATAAGATTATTCAGTCTAGATGGAGTATTTCAAAAATCATCATTCAAGTTTAGTAAAGCTAGCTGCAGTAACAACTTGACTTTGGATTAGGAATAAATAAGTAATCAAAGGAATCAATACAAGTAGAAATTGTCAGACTTAAAAATTGGAAAGATACTCTCCCTGATAGATGATTTACCGTATTTCTGGTAAATTGTATCGATTGTACTATATACAGGTTTTGTGGTCAAATGATTTGAATTTGGTATTACTTTCTGTAACTTGTTATACTTGTCTATATCAGTTTGTGATCGATTAGTGTTTCCTCTTTGAAGAAAAATTACAATATAATTACTTAATCAATGGTGTACCTACCTACATTTAAAGGTGCATTTAACAGCGAATTTTATTTATTTTGTACGTACTTTTAGAGGAATAAATGAATGAACACTTTATTGCACTTTGATAGTAGATTAGGTGGGTAGATTGATAGGCGTATCCACAGCGAATGAACATGTCAAATGACGGCGAGACGCAACCCGTATTTGATTGATCGCCATTTAGTGGTATTAATATCTCTAGCTCCTCCGTGCTTCGGTAGGCACGTTAAGCTGTTGGTCCCGGTTGTTATCGATAGATGGCAGTCGTAAGGCTGTGTCAGATGCCTTAAGGCAGCCTGAAAAAAATCTGTCAGTGTTGGTTACTAACACATCTAGGGTCATGTTCCTGTTGACTTGGTTTCTCTGTAAAAATGGACGGAAAAGGTGTATGATACGGAGGTCAGACGGCAGTCGCTCCATTGTAAAAACCAGTGCCGCTCAATCTAGGACCATGACTTACAGCGTACCCTACGAAGCGTACTCTGAAGCGTAAGCTGAGTACGCAACTAGGAAACTATTATACGTTTGGACGAAGAAGACTCTCAGACGACAAGTTAACTTGGTTAAAAATGGTAAGAATTTGTAATATAATAAATTTAGAGAAGGCGGTAAGGAATATATGCAAAAATATCCATGAAAAATATGGAAAGTAGAGAAAGTGCCATTACATTTCATAGCTTTGTTCGTGTTATATAAAATATTTACTCATATTGAAAGTCTTATTATTTATTTTCATTGTAACTATCAACAACCGTTGCTAGTAAAACTTCGCTATGGGTTTCAGTATATATAATGACACGCCTCCCCGCCGATTCTGACGTTTCGCCCAAATCCTCCGAAGAAGCGTGAATACTGAATACGCGTGCGGGATACGAGGACCAAGGGAAATAGTGTTTCCTTTTATATTCCGGTGCTTAAAACTATACAGGATGTTTGGTGTACCGTGTGCCAAATTGAAATGGCGGACTGAAAGGGTTATTTGCTATGCTCTCATACCCCTCAACAACCTCCAAGTCCTGCAGATTTTTATATATTCGTTTTAAAAACCTTTTTATTAAAAATACCTTTAATTACTAATTTTGCACAGAAAGGCAAATAAAAAAAACTACTTTGATGTATATTGATGTAAGTTTCTTTCAAAATGAACAATACTGGGGCGTTAGTCGTCTAAAATAGTTATTTTTAAAATTTACTTTCATACATTGGAAATTGGAAAATTTAAATTTAAACTTCGACTCTATCACTATAAAAAAAGACTAAAAGCGCCTGGGGTCTTCCAACTTCCTCAAAAATTCTTTAGTTTATCCTCTTGATAAAGAGACTTGTCATAAAAATCACTAAGAAATTTTGAAAATTCGTTTAATTTCCGAATTGAGTCAAATAAAGTTAATACAAAATTCAGTTTAAAAAATATTTTTGCATAGTGATATGAGAAACAGGTAACATTTGTTACCTCGCTCTTCTCAGTCTATCTCAGATCTGTTACTTTTATGGGTTTTACAAGAAAGATAAATAAAATCATTGTCTTTATTTTACTTAATATTTTACAAATCCTGCTCAAACATTGCAATTATAGAATGAATACCCTGCCATGGTTGTCCCCAGTGATTACAACATGGGAACCTTCAAAAGGGGCGTGAAAAAGTTCCTTTAGGGCCGGCAACGTTTGACTAGCAGTAACACCTCAACAGTCGGAATCTCCGTAGCTCTTCGGCACGTCGCCAGATTTAAAAATCAAAAGTGGTTTCGTTTAATAACGAAGGAAAGAAGGTGAAAGTAATTTGGGATATTCAAAAAATACATCCAAGATTTCTTTCATTTATTGAAAACATATAAGAAAAATGTTTAGGGCCGGCGCCTAGGGTTCTCGCAGTTGATTTTGTCTGCTGGTCTGCAGCTTCCTGAGGCTGGGTCAAACCCGAAGCCAGGGTCGCAGGTCAGTAGGCGAGCTTTGCCTTGGATGCAGGAGTAGAATGCGAAGCAGTTACCCTCATACCTGGGAATAGGATAATGGTTTATATTATTTGGCTCTGGCTATTTTTTCCTTCTTCTGATGTGTAAAAAAAATCATCTTCGAGAAAAGAATTTAACTTACATTTGAATAAAAATTAAGACTTAATAAACCTACGATTTTGAATACTTTTTAAAATAATATAATATTAAATTTCTCAGTACTTTTGTAAAATTATGTTATATTGCCGAAATTGATGTAAATATAATGAATGATTAACTTACTTGTAGTTAATAACAATATCAACGGGCTTGTTGTTTTCGTCCAAAGGAGGAGCTGGGCACCTGAAGCCCAAGAATTCTGTAAAAGATATTTTCTGTATTAAGTTCCTATGACCACTGTAAATTAAATCCTGAAAATACACATATGAAAGAAATGTTAATTTAATATTTTATGTCATTAAGTATTTCTTTCAAGCATATATTCTAACATAGTAGACGAAATTTCTAAGTTGAAAACATCTAAAGTTTTTAATTTTTAATTTACCAAAACACAAACCTTGTCCACCATTAAATATAACTATAATTGTCACAAAAAAAGATTTTTGTAATTGAAGAGGCCGTGTTGCCTATATATCCATACCTTCAGCGTTACAAGACGCTACCAATTCAGGCCAATCACAGCGGGCAGTCTCGGGGTTGAAAGCCAAGCCGATAGGGCACTGCATCTCTAGAGCCTTGCCCTCCACGCATCTGCGGTAGTAACCGCACTCGCTGGAGGTAGCCTTTGGAGATGGGAAGAAACCATACTGATGTGGGCATTCAGTAGTGGCTTTCGCTGGCTCTGAAGAAAATGGTAAGGTTATCCAGGGAAATATCAGTGGATTGAAGAAAAGATACATGTTTTCAGTGCTAGCTGTGTCTATATAAATGGATGGAGAATTAGGATTGCCCAATTGTCATGGTTTGTAGGATGTTAAAGGTATGTCTGAATTTACTTAGGTATAAGAGTTATTTTTAGGCTATGTCGCTATAATTCATTTATTAACTAAACTTGCTTGTAAGGCAGGGTTATCTATTAAGAAAATAACACTAAGACTACCAATCTTTGATTTATTAACTAAACTGCTTGTAAGGCAGGGTTACCTATTAACAAAATAGCACGAAGACTACTAAATAAAATGAAAATTCGATAAACTGTTTGAATAGGTGAAGGAATAGGAATGGGAACTTACGAGGAGATCTCCGACCCTGGCAACGCACTTCAGACGGGTATCCACAAGGGTATACAGGCCAGGCTACGTTCGGGTCGTAGTGGAGTCCGTCAGGGCACTGCATGTGCCTAGCTTCGAAGTCCTAAGACGAAATAAACAATTATACTTAGTAAGCCATCTTAAAAACTCATGTATTTGTATTCCGAATCGCAAGCAAAGTCTCGCATTATTCAAATTCTTCGTCAGGTTTTATTAAAATGCTAAAAGATTTTTGAGTAGTAGAGTAAAAATCAACATCTTTAATTACGTACCAAACATTCCAGATAAGAGTCGCAGCTGCCATCAACTGGGGTGTAACCGTACCGAGCGGCGCAGTTGAGGCTGTGTTGCACGTCCAAGGAAGCCCCATAGCCTGTAAAAAAAAATAAGCAATGTACCTTTGTGGTGAAATTTTGTAAGACTTTGTAAAGAGAATTAGGTTTTAATGATTAGGTACTAGTTTTACTTTTTTTCGGGCTTGATCCAATTAAAAATATGGGGCACTCCGAAGATATCGATTAGAGTGCCCCATATTTTTTACTTTTTGCTTAACTTACTGCTAGCTACTAAAAAGAATACTAGGCTAAATACAGGTGTCATTTTGTAATTAACTTGAGTCGTTTCCTGGAAAGAACCTTCTACTAAATGCTACTAAATATCACTTTTATCTCTTTTTATACGAACATTGATCAAAAATATAATTAAGAATGAATTCAGGTACTTTGTGGTAATGAGAGTAGCGGTAGAGACTCTTTGCGGCAGTAGTTAATAGGAACAATAATTAAAATCCAATGACTTTCTTATGTAGATCGATAGACCCGCACCCGAAAGGAAAGGTTTCGTTTAGTCCAAGATTTTACATTTAAATCTTGTTTAATGAGTCTTTGAGTAGCTCTGATAAATTTGAATGAGTTGCTTAATTCCGATGTTATCTATGCTTTTATATGCTGATAATTGCTTGACTTGAGTGAGCCAATTGATGGTGGTCTGTTCGCGCTTCGCGCACGAATAATTCTATAATAACCCTAGGATTATATACTAATTTTAGGTTTAAATCCTTGTTTTAGCATATGTAGTATGATCACTTGTCCCGTGACGCCTCAGACGCCCGTAAGCTCTTCACACAAAATCTAAGAGTAGTGATCATTGGTTTAATTTATTAATAGCACTCCAGATCTATAGAATCATGAACCGGATGTGAAAGTTTCTTTGGTGGCCACCAGTTGGTATCAGCAGGACTGCTATTCTTAAAATATGCCTATTTTTGAGAAGTATGAGTATGACTCGCCGTAAATGGTGGTCAAAGGAAGGTGAATGAAAATCGTTTGACTCATTATGTCCAGCCATTGAGAAAGGAACATTTCTTTTTGTCCAACGAATCATTTGATATCGAGTCAGGAGCCCTATTTTTGAAAGTGTGACTCACGCAAAATCGGCGAGTAGACTAATTTTTTGTAGAAAACGAATTATTTTTGTTCGATATCGGAGGATTTTTGTTCGTTATCGAACGATTTTTATTCGACATAAATGTCATACTTTTAAAAATAGCACATGCTTTTTAAAAATAGCACTCCAGGTGAGAAATGTTCATTTACAAATCGGTTGCGCAAATTTAAATTCAAGCAAATTGATTTTTTTCGATTTTTTGTTTTTTATACCATTCTATTCTGCATAAAAATACACACAAATCCGCATTTAAAAAATATTTATTTTCCGTATACTTTTTTAATTTTTAAGAAATAAAATTCCAAGCAACTGTTTTTTCATAAAAAAAACCACGCTGAATCCTAGTATCTGGACAAAAAAACTTGAAAACAAGCAAGTGAAAACATGGTTGCTTGTTTTATTTCGACTTACTTGTGTTAATGTGTCGAATTTTTGTTTCACAATTAATATATTTGCTATGATAAAACTATAAAAAAGAACTAAAACCGACTACAACAATTAAATTTCCATGTTCTTAACATCCAATCTTGCTTCAGACAAGAATTAGGACTAGAAAGAGAGTGAAGGTTATCTCCGCTTCTTCGACAGAGTCCTCGATTTTATGCTGCTTACAAACCCTAACTGTGGACGTTACGTATCCCTTACAGAGATCCCTATGATCAGCCAAACGTGGCAGGAAGACCACGCCAATATGCGGAGACCAGCCAGCGTGGCATTTTAAATCGAAACCTTTATAAATTTATAAATATGAGCACTGAGGTACAAAAGGGTTCTTGATATTTAAATTGAAGTGAGATAACCGTACGACGTACGTCTCGTTAAGGACCAAATCCATCAAATCCTTCCTCGTCTTTGTAGGGTTTATATCAACCTGGTTCGTAGGCCCTACCTGCTTTGTGTGAAGACTTAATATCAAACAGTATTTCAGAGATTAAAATTATCAGTCGCCGTGGCTATTCAAATATATATCTGAGTCCCATGAACTAGTGCGAATAGTAGAAGACAGGTGCAACGTGTAAATGAACAATCACTTGTATGGAGTGAATTGAGAACGTTGTTAGAAATTAAATGGCTAAGACGAACTACATAGCTTGTTATATCACTGATTTCTAATCTGTACACATAGGCAAGGACTTTGTCGAGCATACGGACTAGTTCAAATACTTAGGATCGAACGAGAAATATTAACTAGGACAATAGAACTTATTGCGTAATAAGCAGTGGCAGAAACTACTCTGGTCAACCATGAAGGGTAGGTCTATAAAAATATCATACTGGTCAATTCTTTGTGCTTATGAGTTTATAAAGAGTACAAGCAAGAGCTTCGTTTCATAAAGATGGATATTCTGTACTGGTTATGTGGTATCTCGGTAATCTCTAGTTTGTGTCATGCAAAAGTGTTTGTGACATGCAAAAGTGGTAAGCTTCAAGATCACCTGTGATGAGGATGCAACCGGGAAATTGCTTGTAATAATATGAAGAAGCAGAAAAAACTAAAAGTGATTGAATGAAACTACACAACTACACAGTTTTTTTTAATTTAAAAATATATTTTTTTTGTAACTTTATTATTTATCTTCATAACAGTTGCTTGTTTTCAACTCAAAACTTTTATTGCAATCTTCCAACGGTACCCAAGTAACTGACACTTGCTTGTATTCATTGTGGAAAAAACCGATTTATTTTCATTGAATTACCAAGCTGAAAAAGTTTTATGTTTTTGTATCCAAAACTACTTCCAATATAAATAATCTGTAAAGAAAGTATATGGTAAATCAGGCTTTTACGAAACTATAATTGAAATAATTACTAAAATATTCCTATTAGTTTGAGAGAATTGCTGAATAATAAAGATAAATGAAAATCAATAGTGGCTCTCTCAAAATGACATTTATGTTGAGCGATTAACTGATGAGTATATAATTATATAGTAAAAGTTTGGAGATATAGGAGCGAAATCTGGGTGTAAGGTAGACTAAAAACAACTGTATTGAGAACATTTTTATTTAATTTTACGAGTAAAATTATCTATTCAAACTGGACAAATTACACTCTGATGGACTAGAACTTAGTGTTGCTATATATAAAAAATGTTTACAGAATAAAAATACATAACTTGAGACAAAAAAGAAGAATATTATTTATATTCTTATTAAAAAGAAACAGTTTAGTACCGGCAGTTTTTGTTTTACTAATAACATCTAGAATTAAACTGGTAAAGTAAAATCACAAAAATAACTGACATATATAACTCTAAACAATAATTTTAAATTCTCCTCTTAGAAGAGATCTTGGGAGAAACAGAAAAATGTTAAGTTTTGAAATAAATTAAAACAATATAAGTAAATTTTAATTATAAAATGGAACAAAATTATGCAATGTTTGAAGATAAAACTTACAAAAATACAATTCGTAACGAAGAGACTTAGCTAGTACATACAGTAGGTACAGTGACCCAGGACTATTTACACAACTCTACATTACGTGCTTAAAAACGACTAAAACTTCCTCTTATGCTGTAGGGGTTTTGAGTAGAAATCTATTTCTTTAGCCAACCGCTGTTTCTCTTCTGCCCGCGAACGAGCTGCTGAATCTCTTAGTTCTGCAGGACAGGCTGAGACTTCGTCAGCGGAGACGCAGGTGGACGTCAGCTCGTCGAAGGCAGAATCTCCACCACATGATAACACGCGCGGACGACCATCAATACAAAGGAAATACTTCTGGCAGTTGTTGTCAGCCCTGCAAAATTTAAAAAGAAGATTATAATTAGATTATTAATTTTTGTGGCGAAATAACTACATTTGTTATACAACAGGAAACAGTGGTTGGTAATCGAGCAGATTACCAACCACTTTTACGTTTATTAATTATGTCGACTTAATTGATGGCGCAGTTAGCTATGCACGTACCAATGTTACGTTAAATTTTAAATAAGTCAGTGTTTGCCCAAGCCTAGTTTTTAAATATTATCTACCACCCATTAGGTCCTAAGGGGTGGTTATTAATAGGATTATTACAATATGCAATATTTCATCAAGGTCTTTTGCAATTCTACCAAATATGACTATATATATGTTGTTGTGTATAAACACATTTCACGCATTTCAGCAAAAAACAAACCAATCAACGCTATCCTATTCGACCTCTATGACTTATTAGAATACGGAACATGCATTTCAATAATTATATTAAATAAAAATAAACACAAAGAAGGTCGTGTGCACTGGGATGTGGAATATCTAAGGTGATGTAACACAAGGTCGTCCATCTTCTGACATTAAGACATGCGATGACCAGCGACCGGTCTATTAGGTAACCTGTTCTGCTTAATACAATTCATAAATATCTGCCAATGAATCTAATTGTATCCAACAATATATGTATGCCTAAGATATTTTATTCTAAATTTATGAGGTCCTACATAGTTGAAACAAAATCTTGGAAATTTGTATATATATTTTTTCAAAATCATGAAAATGTAAAATTTAATTCACGATTACGAGACAGCCTAAGAGAATCGATTGAAAATGAATAATTACGATGCCATTATGACACTTCTTGCTAAGTAAAATTTTTGCGTGTCTTTCCTAGTCGCATCTTCAATTTACAATTCAGAGCCCATGCAGCGTACGCTTTCATAGTGGTTCTAGATTTGATGGCAATTGTCATTTAATAATAATCTACCGAAATATTGTGATAATGTAGCCCTGCATCATCATTTCAGCCGCAGTCAGTCCACTGTTGGACATAGGCCATTCCTAATGATTTGCAAAATGACCGGTTCGGAGCGGCCTGCATCCAGCGTTTTCCTGCAACCTCATCTGGCCATTTCGTCGTTGGATGTCCAACGCTGTGCTTGCCGGTTCGTGGTCGCCATTCGAGAACGTTACATTCGCCATCATTATTTATCAATAATTAGAAGACTAAAATTTAATCATTTTTGAGATTTGATTATTATATTCAAAATATATTTTTAAATAGTTTTATTTTATATCACGAACTTTAATTGAATTACAATAGACCACAGACCAAAGGTTTACATTCGGGAAAACCATAAATATTTGCATTAGGTAAAGGCACGACAAAATTGTTGCGTTTGGTTATGTAACCTATGTGCGTTGACCATAAAATCTTCACAAAAACGACACTAGTACCTATTGAATGAGACAATAGTAGATTTCAAATGCTTATAGCTTTAGTCTTGTAATAATCCATCTCTTCATACAATTGCCAATGCTTTTGGAAACATTATTTACATTCTACGATTTGTGACACCAGGGTGTGCAATATGAAAAAAAAAAAACTAAACATATGTATTCACCTATAAAATCTGTACCCTACAGGTGGTCCAAGCTCTCTAGACACGGGTACCTCCGGGCATCGGAATCCAAGGAAAGCTGGAAATTAACAAATACACTATTAATGTTATTATGGTCAACCCCAGCTGTGTCATCGGTCTATAGTACCTGATCCCTATAAAGACGACAAATCATCATCATCATCATTTCAGCCGCAGTCAGTCCACTGCTGGACATAGGCCTCTCCCAATGATTTCCAAAATGATCGGTTGGCAGCAGTCTGCATCCAGCGTTTGCCTGCGACCTTTTTCAGGTCATCTGACCATCTGGTCGGTGGATGTCCAACGCTGCGCTTACCGGTACGCGGTCACCATTTGAGAACCTTTTTTCCCCATCGGCCATCGGCCCCGCCAACTGCCACTTCAAAGAACTAATCCGCTGGACTTTTGTTCTCCTACGGATCTCTTCATTTCTGATTCGATCTCTTAGGGAAACACCAAGCATCGCCCTCTCCAAGACTACAAATACCTAACTCCAAATAATGAGTTTTTCTTAAACTTTTCATTAGGTTGTTTTTGTACAGTGGCCTACACCGAACACATACCTTATTCATATCATTAGACTTATATCTTAGGTTGTGTATGCGTGGCCTACTGTATAACTAGCAAAAATATTGTTGGTATATAGATTGCAGCTCAGCAGATTTTTCTCTACCAATAGGTTACAGTAACCAAACCACGTATTAAAACATGAGCTGTTTCTGTTTTCCTATTGTAGTAAATAATACTTTAGGTATAACAAAATATTTGAATTTTGATTGAAAAAAAAACGAGATGGCATGCAATTTTAAATAATTATTCTTAAAAATATACACGAACTCGTTAGATGAAAAACATATCTATTATATGTGCAACCTCTCGTAATATTTACATAAGTTGGGGTCACATTTATAGTATGTTAATGGTAATGTAATATTGTTGTCCGTACTGCGCAAGTATTGATTTGCAACATAGTTACCGAGCAGTTCTATGGCACATTAGTACACAGATATACAATTATATAAGTTCTTTTTATTCAGCTCATCGTCATCCAATACTCAGCCTAGAAATGTAGAATAAATAGGTTAAAATCATACAATTTAATTAGTAACGCATAGGATAGAATTCATTATTCTTTATATACGGGTGTATTAAATGGATGGCTTACGAGGCGTCATACAGTTTACAGTGACTTGAAACTGATCTCTTTCTACTGGCCAAAGGGCGCTAAACATTTTAAAAATCTTGATTTGGAACATAACCTAATTAACACAGAGTTTCATTAAATTAAACTATTTTAATACGGTTTTTATCGCGTTTATTACTTATTTATTTAGTTTCAGTAGTGTATGTACTTATATCTTCTGAAAGTTTAGAACACACGTAAAGATGGTGCGTCGATCTTATCAAAGTCGTAGGAAGACGCTGGATCCGGCCCGGATCGACAGACTTAGAGAAAAGAGAAGTTTTACAACCTAACCTTATAATTGGCTATGTTCAGTATTGGACTTTTTGAGATGTTGATCAGCGTGAGACATGGGCGAGAATTTCAATGAGCGAGATACTTTACAACTTAGCACTCTCTTGTTTCCCAGAGCCAGAAGACTAAGAAGCCCTAAGTATTGTAACGAGACTTACTGGAAAAAAAAGATGTAGATTTCAATATCGAATGGGGGCTTGGTTCACAAATTATAAAAGGGAATTCCCTATATAAAAACTAGACCGATACACTAGATTCCAGTTCGATCCTTGTCTTTGCATAAGTAGTATGATCACTTGTCTCGTGACTCCTCAGTGGTGGCTAAAAACCAGTGCTAGTCATACTTGCATGTCTAGCGTAACACTAAAACACCACCTATTGAGACGTCTGTCACGTACATAAAAAAAAAACAAAACAAACTTGTAGATAAATAGAAATAAAGACTTCATTGTACCAGTCACAAAATTAAAATGAAAATAATTATATTTAGACACTTGAGTACAAAGGCGGACTTATCGCGATTGAAATTTCTTCCAGCCAACCTTAGGTAGCATAAGTTTGTAAGACCTTTACTGTACGTGATAGTTTTCTCAATAACGATATATTTTATTCCCTGTACCTTCAGCATCACAGTCGGCGACCTGGTCAGGCCACTCGCAGCGGTACGTCTCCGAGCTGAAGGCCAAGCCTTCGGGACATGTGAAGTCGAAGCCCACGCCATTCACGCAGTTCCTGAAGCCGCTACAGTTGCGCTCGTCGCCCAGCTTGTAGAACCCAAACTGGTGCGGGCAGTCGGCTGTCGGTTGCGCTGGTTCTGCATCACACAATATGTATTTACTTACCTTAACAGATAACATTTGTTACAATAATGGGATAAAGACTATTCCTAAGCAATATCTTCTTTAGGTCTGTAGTGTTATTTAAATCATTTATTTTTTATGAATATTTTAAAATGATAAATCATAAAATAATTATCCATAATTAAAAAAACATCTTAGATGAGTGAAGACGATTCGCCAAAAAAAATTTTTAATTAGGAATGGACGATATTTTGGATATTTTTTTAAAACGCGTTGATGTCTTTTGCGCTATTGACAAACATGCAAGCGCAACTAAAGTCTGTAGTCAACTGTAGTCTTCGCTGCAGTGTATAGCGGTATACATGAAATTCAAAACCAAGCGACAATGAAGTGAGATTTATAGAATATTCTAGATGAATCTTAATAAATTTAATCAAATAATTTGTTTGTGAAACATAAGATACATGACCATGCAGTTGATACCAATATATTATACTTAAGCTGTATTAAAACACAATCTATTTTCCTCGTAGAGGTTGGCAATTTGGCATTTATTTTATGACAACTGACCGCCAGCCTGACCTGCAACATTAGAATTGTTGTCGCTAAAAGAAACCTGTTATTTGTTGGGAAAATGTACTTATTATGATGATGTATGGTCATCTATACAACATCTACATCACTTCATCGTCCACATCGACATCTACTGAAACTGAATAAGTCTTTAATTAATTCGAAAGCTGAAAACTTAAGAATTACACAGGAATTAAAAACTGAAATCCATAATGCTGTCCTATTTGACCCCTACACACTTCATGCGAAAATCTCACCTTGGTGAGATAGGCCAGATTCTAAAGTGATTTAGTGTTCTCCCCTATTAGATTCGGGCAAAAAAACACACAAAAGTCATAGAACACGACGAGAAAGGGCTCCATATTTTACATTTCTTGTACATTTCTCGCTAGATCCTCGCGTGAATGTAGACGGGTCTTTAATTCTACAACCTAAAGTCAACAAGACGGAATTTGAAGAACGACATACGTTTAGCAATCAATCTCAAGGCATAGGGTACACAAAGGCGACCTTTAGAGTTGCGTGAAGCACCCAAGACTTCACATTGGCACAACGATGATGTGTCAAGATAGCGTGGAAAATGTTAATATGTGTGGAAGGCTACATCGCAGCTAGTGTATTCGAATTATGATAATATCAGTCCGTTCTCAAGACTTCTCTGTATACAAAAAATATTCTTAAGGCATGTGTACACAATATGTGTTAGCAATCGTAGGTATAGTGTTCGTAGTCATTCTTGGCAAAAAAATTGGCGGCTTACTTATTCGTTTAATAATTGGACTATGTAAGTAAATACTAGAGTAAGTAAAAGATTTGTTCGCATAGACCATCACATCCATTTAGAATAAATTACGTACGGCAAAGCCGTTTCAGAAAACGTATTTAAGATTTCTGGTTGCTTTATCATTTTAATCGCAGTAAGTTTATTGCTGAGCATAGGCCTTTTCGAATGATTTCCAGAATGACTGGTTGAAAGCCTGTATGCAGCGCTGCGACCTTTTTTTATATCATTTGACCATGTGGTCGGTGGGTGACCATGTGTCCAACGCTGCGCTTGATGATTCGTGGGCACCATTTGAGAACCTTCGGCTTCGGCCATCGGTTCTCCGCGCTATAGCAACAACCCCTGGGTACCTAAAACTAGACTATATTATTGATCTTGTTCCCTTAATTAATTCAAATTATCATCTTTAGGTTGCCCAAGTTTTAACATTTTCACTGGGAAATTATTTTCACTATCACTAACACACAATGAATTTAGTTTTATTACTTTAGTACTATTTATTGTCTATTCTGTGGTTTCAGTGATGTTCGAGTAACTACAAATCTTGTTGTACATATAATGCAGAGTATAGCTTTTAGTGTGACTATGAATGTTTGCTCATTGTATTGAGATGTTACTCACGTAAGGAAGACCGCTCGAGACAAGCCACCTCGTTGGGGTACTGGCAAGGATAGCCGTTCGCGCCGGGGTTGAACAGCAGACCGTCTGGGCATGTCTTCTCCTCAGCTGTTCCATTCTAAAACAAATGAATGAATGACCAAACACTTAATCACTTTATTGCACCATTTACAAACAAGAGAAATACATAGTTGAATCAACTAATATAAAGCAAAATGCATATGAAGGCGGACTTACCGCTAATGCGATTTCTTCCAGCCAATCTTAGGATAGAAGAAGCTTCGGCATGTTATTGTTAGCTTTATCTCTCAAGTAAAAGTAAATATTAACATACAAAATATTACCTTCAAAAGTTAGCTTTAAATTCTGATTTTTCGATAAGAAATAATGTTTATGTTTATACAAAAATGATCAAATGAATAATTCTTTACTTGTTTTTTCGTAAAAATAATAAAAAACTAAAAGGCACAAAAATAGTGGAATCAAACTAAAAGAAAATGAAAGCCAACTAAGCTAACTATCGCTAAGTAACTGACCAGGTTCCTAAGTAGCCAAAGCCGAGATATGCTGCTAGTTGTCATTTTACCTAATGGTTTGTCAATAAATCGTTAGGTAATAAGACTATTTGGCCGTGGTTTGAAGAAGGTATGTCATAATTACTTTTAAAAGTTTCCTTAACCTTTTCTATCTGACGATAATATTAGTAGAACTAGTTGTGTAGGTCAGTCAAAATATTTAAATCCGGTTACGATATTTTACGGTCCGAATTTTTGTGTGTCATAAGTATGAATGCTAGCTTATTCATCAGACGCATCTTACATACAAATGAGGTCTTGTCTGAGAGCTTTGTTGAAAGATGTAAATTTAAATGTGAATACCCAGTTCATTTTATTTTTTATATCCTGATCTAGGCCATACAAGAGGTATGTTGTACACATACAGAACACTTAAAAGAGATTACTAGACAACTTAAATTTTGCATTTTTAATTTTAATTAAGAAAACTAAATAAAAATTAAAGTAAGATAATGATTTCTTTCAAGCCAGGATCCTACACGAATATGAGGTTTTTAAAGATTGGAGCACTCTAGAAAATTAATTGGTGCTGGCAAACAAACAAAATGTATAAGCATTGCTATGGCTTACAAGGGTAGGATGTTTTAAATTCTAGTTTTTAGTATAAAATGTCGTTTAACACATAATAGTTTTTGTTACTCTGTTATTCATTCATTAATTCGAGTAGGTTACGTGGTCAATCGACCATGTGCACCCTGGTGTCAAAGTTTTTAGGAATCACCTTTCGGCCTCTGACGTGGTTCCTTATAAAATAACCCCATTATCAAAGAACTGATGTATCTGCTACGTTTCAAAGTTACAGGAGATTCGAAAATCCTTTGCCGATCTACTAACCAGCTTTAATAAACAAATCATAAATTCTAGGTTTTAAATTATTTTCTAATGTTATTTTATAATTGTTACTTACCACGCACTCGACGTATCTATCGCAGCTGCCCGACACTGGTGTTCTTTCGTTATCTTTGCAGGATCCAAGATTTTGTGATCTTGGAGCTGAAGGTTGCTGATACTGGTTTTGCTGGTACTGATTTTGTTGGTACTGGCTCCCCTGGTTCTGGCTTCCGAAGGTATTTTGAGGCCTAGCTGTTTGTTGGAATGTATTTTGACCTCGATAATTCTGCCCGAAGGACGATTGGTACTGGGAATTCCCAAATTGAGCGTATGCTGGTAACAAAATTTTAGATTAGGTATATGATCTGTCTTTGAGTAGTATTCGCGATAAGGGTATAAAGTATTAAAATTCTTACTTACACTAAATATAAAAATAAACTTTTAAAAAGATTAGACATGATTAAAAAATTGTTTAATTTCAATTTAGGATATTATCGTTTATTCTCAAATAAGGATAAATAACAACTTATATTTGATGAAACGGCGCGCGGCGGCGCCGGCGGTAAAACTCTCTGTATGAAGACCAATAATTTCCCTAAATATTTTTGACAACAAATACTTTTGGATAATACGAATAAATAAGTTTAAACAACTTATTACATAATTAGAGACTAATCAAGATTCAAATGACGCCATTGAGTCCCGAAGTAGAAGTTACAAAACATAGATTATGATGAAAAATTACACCCAAAAAAAAATCTACGTTATTGTAAAAAATATATTTCCTTGGTGCAATTGAGTTAAATTGTTTTATTATTATACCTATTAAAACATAAGTTGCATCGCTTGTGCTATATCGCACACTTGTAGATCCTACACGGTAATATGAAGTAGGTATAAAATCGGAACCCTAAAAATTATTGAATACCTTTAAAGATAGATACATTTATAAAACATGTTGTAATTGATAAGTTTTTTTTTTTAAGTTTTAGGTTATAAAGGTTAAAAATTACAGTTGTTTATCATTTTCCGCAATTGATAGAGTTGGTACGTTGGTAGACTTGAAGTATTCATGATATATTATTGTTTTGTATGTGGGTAATACAAGAATTTTGTATTGTATTGTATTCTGTTTGTTTGGTCTACCTCTAAACTACAAATAAAGAAAAGTAAAATAAAATGAAAACATTTAAGGTGGCCCCGTAAAAAACTGAATTGAAAATCGTGATATTTAGACTAACAGTAATATTTTTTCACAAGAATCTTACTCGCGCTATTTCTATGCTATCCATAATTTACACATAAGCAACGTAAAAAAGTACAATGATGTGTATTAATTCACGGCTAATTATCCAATTACATATGTAGAGGCCGAGCCTCTACCATTGGGTGTAACCAGGTAATTAAATAACTTTAATTACATCCAAATCTATCCACTCTACAATAAGTAAAGTTGACTGTTACGTTTTTATCCCAATCCTCATAATATTAAATTATTTTTTCAGTTTGCTATAATTTTGCGTACCTAAATCATACGCAATCATCTATAGTATTTGCCTATATTATTTATTTATAAATTTTACGTACCTAGTTGTTTGTACTTATCAACATTTATTATTTATAGATATTCTTACTTCACGAGTTTAATTTTGTTCACGATTTTTCAAACATTACGACGACGAAATTACGACTTTACTTATCGGAAAGCAATTAATTATATTTACTATAGTTTTGTTAATTGTAATAAAAGAATGAACCGAATGTTCTTTAATATATAAAACTCCAAAACTTTTATCAGTCAACCATTAGTAAATATACAGTAATTAAAAACCGCGATGTGGTTAGTATAAAATGTGTTTAACATCGGCGTATTTGATTTAGGTACTTAAGTTGCCTAACATTTTTAGAAATGGTTTAAGTTGTTAATGTGAGTTACAAATAGATGTATGGAATTTATAATTTTTATATTGTTTTGTCAAATGAAGAAGTCTATAAATTGGTATACCTATACTTTACATAGAATTAAAATTTGAAAGTTCTACTAGAAATTTCTACTTTCAAAAAGTTTTTTTTGATAAGCATATTGTTTCCAGGGCACTCACCTACGGCGCAGATGCACGCCAAAACCACAAAAGCCTTCATTTCCACTGTGACAATAACACGTTCGCACTAAGCTCGGACATACACTGAATGGCGATGCGCAGAAGTTGAGGAGTTGCGACCTTGGGTCAGATCGCCTTGCGAAACCCCGACTCATCTCCGCCGCACCTTCACAGGTGCCAGAGGTGGCTCAAGAAAAAGCTTTTTTTTTTATCAGAATGATCTAGAGATTGACCCCATAAATACCTCCTGATAGGCTATATAATTGACGATGAAATTATAAATTCTTAACAAATAATCTTTTAAATCATATGTAATAATTATGACGTTGATTGCACTGTCATTTTATTAATGTAAAGCTTACAATGTACATGATAAAAAGCGCTTACTGAATGAATCCAATGATGTTTTAGTTTTATTAGGTCTTTGTCTCTATTAGTACGTTAGTACTGTTACCTATTCTGTGCGTCTAGCACAGACTTGGGCACACGTAATAGTACTAATGTACCATTACATTATTTTTTATCATTGGCTATTGTTCAGGAGATCCTGAGTGTTATCGTTAGAGGCTTTCAGATTCTTTACGAAGCCTAAAAAGAATATTCCTTAAATTTGTCTACGTCATCTTGGCATCACCTAGGTGAATTATCTATTGCAATTAACCGTCTGGGTTATGCTATAGTTAGTTCTAGAATCGTTGTATTTTCATAATCATAAATTAATTTAGCAAATACGTACAAGAGAACATCATTCGAAGCACGTGCCGTCTGAAGATTCTGATAAACTTCCTTATCCCGTTCCTCATCTGTATTCAGGATGGCACGCCCGACATCTACGGTAATTTGGCTTTTAGATCTTGGAGATTTTCGTTTACTTAAACTAGGAATTTTCAATATAATACTTAAATCTATTGTTTTTTAATTAAAAATATTCTACGTTTAAGAGCTTTTTCTACCAGCCAACCATTCATATTTAGGAATTATTTAATATATATAAAATAAAATACATCAGTGGTAGTATATTAGATAAAAGTGTTGTTAAATGTGTCGTTTGCACGATTGTCATTCCATTCGGGACACGGTATCAAGTATTATATCATGCTTGTGTATGTAAATTATTATTATTTTCTGTACAATAAAGATATTACAAACAAACAAACAAACAAACAAGTATTATTGCATTGCTTCTCTTACTTTTTCTCTTATATTTCGAAAGAAAACAATGCAAACATTCCAGTTGTTCCATGGTAGTTAGTTGGCAGGTGAGAGTCAAGTAGAATATCATAGAGCTACCCATAAGCTACTTCACTCTGCCGCCAGAGAACACTTCGCCAGAGTCGTTACTTTACATGGTGTAGGTATTCCCATAGAAGTAATAAGTACCATTGGTATTCCAAGCAGAACCGTATAGGATTGATTTAAATACTCATAATGTTTTCACATGTTTCTTTAGCCTTCATACAGCGAAAAATAAAAATTGACAATGAAAGGTCATGACCAGTCTGTAATATGTATTCTTTTAATATTGTATCATTCGGTATTTTTGCGACAATTTCTAATACAACGCATTACGAATATTTACTGTAATCGAGTAATGGTGCCAGGTAAAGATTAATGTTTCTACGTATGGACTTGTATTATAACATTTGTTCCTGTAGGCATCAATACGTTCAATGAATTTGGAATGAAATTACTCATCAACATTTATTAATATTGGTAGTATTTTAGGTACCTGGTTGCTTTTAAATGGAGATGACAATGACTCAACAAATGGACAGAGCTCAGAAGACAGTAAGACAGAACAAGCAAAAGAGGAGAAAGAAGAACCAGGGAGCCCTACAGAAGCGCAGTCAATAATAACCACAGAAGTAGAAGAAAGAAGGAAGCGTATAATCAGAAACTCGAGTAGTCCTCATTATGACACTCACGATAGCCATCATCTTCCTGGGCCTTTCCCTCGGTACAGACGATCTAGCTGTACTAAATGCCGGAAGTCCTTGGCATTGTTAGTGATTAATATTTATATGGGATTTAGAATATTACACCTTTATTTGTAGTTTCCTTTTTGAAGCAAACTGTACCTGCGAGTTTGTTTATTCATCTTCGAAACTACTATTTTGTGCGTATGATAAGTTTTTTGGAAATTAAAAATAATGATTTCTTATGTTTTCGCGAATAAACGCGATAAAACCGTATTAAAATAGTTAATTTAATGAATTAAAAATAAGTTCATTTTCTCATCAAAGCATGCAAGTATAGGATATTATAATTAAATTGATTTAGGCCCTTTCGCCCTTTCTATTTCCAAGTTCTAGTGTAGTGATTTGGTAGAACTTTATTGCGTTAATAATTATAGCTACCTCTATACAACTGCTACAAATCTTATGAGCTTATTTTCATGGATGTAACTGTATAATGTCACAGGTAGTCTTTGTAAATCTATAAATATAAAAATCAATTGCTGTTCTTTAGTCTCGCTAAAACTCGAGAACGGCTGGACCGATTTAGCTATTTTTGGTTTTGAATTATTTGTGGAAGTCCAGGGAAGGTTTAAAAGGTGAATATATTCGGAGGCGGTACGAAGTTTGCCGGGTCAGCTAGCCCATACTAATATTATAAATGCGAAAGTCTGTCTGTCTGTCTGTTATGCTTTCACAGCCAAACCGCTTAACGGATTTTGATGAAATTTAGTATGAATGTAGTTGAAGACCCGGGGTCCAACATAGGCTACTTTTTGACGCAGGCGGAGCTGCGGGAAAAAGCTAGTATGTAATAAATATAAAATATGGTCACAGTCACAGGTGTCAACTTGAAGTTAAAATGCAATCAACAAAGACGAGGGAGACTTTTGGCGGGAAGCTGAAAAGAGCAGTTGCGGCGCAGTATTTTATTTTCCAAAATTTGTGTTTTTTGGGGTGTTTGTGCATAATAATGGTGGATTATTATTTGCAAAGTGTTCGAGAATAAGCGTGAGTGTTGGGAAGTGATACAGTGTTTGATTTATGTGATTTTTATGATTGTTTCCAAAAGCTCCTAGTAATCGCTAAGTGCAGTTTTTCTACCACTTCACTTGGCTGAGAAGGGCTATAAAAGACTTGTATCCATGGCCGTAAAACCTATTACTGAAAAAAAAACAAAGATGAGAGAGCTGTCAAATCCATTTATATTTTTTGTGTTATTAATTTTTCATTATAATACGCCTTTTTTGCGATATCTTTTGATACAACCTGTTACTATTAATTTTGGTCATAGAATCATTGTATTAGCATCTTTATTTGGACAACCTCAACCAACCAACAAAACAACTTCTTTGAACAAATGTGTATGTATTCCAACAACTACAATTTTCCATCATTCAAATACTCATACATTCCCTCTCATAAGAGATAATTGCCTCTTTTCAAATGGGGATTCTAAAGACGGAGGGGCTGGAAGTGGTGATGTTTACAGATCTGAAGATAACAAACCCGAAGCGGCTGCGGAACCAGAGAAGCCTGATGAAGAGCCACAGCGAAGACACGATCCTAGTCGCACCCGTGATCAAAAATTCTATGACTTTCATAAGTTTGGAAACTGGACAAAACCGCCTGAGAACCTTTACCACTACCCTCCTACTCCTAGGCCGGAAAATGAACGCTCCGCTGATGCAACTTGGCGAATATCTTTGAATTTGTTAGTTTTGTGTATTCTTGTAAGTTGAGTGACAATATACTTATTTGTAAGCAACATAAGTACGCTTCATCTTGACTCCTCTAGTGCAATGAATACAAACAATTATTCCTATCAAAAAGCTTTCAAATGGGTCAAGTAAAACAATTTAAAAAATTCATTTTTTATTTCGATATTCGATCGAGTACAAGTTTGCCTGATAGATTTTAATAAACAGTTTATATAAAAATTACATTCTAATGATATAAATACACTTTCATAAATGATCACATTGAGGGAGTTTATAAAATATTCCAATTACGAACTAGGTATGAGGCACATTGCCGAAGAGTGAAAACTCACCACATGCGTGTACCGTTACCAAAACCCAATATATATAATTAAGATTAAACTAAAAGACTAATTACATTTAAGAAATAAAATACAAGAGTAAAAGGAAATAAAAAACCAATATTGAAGCTTCAAATACCAGACCACTTCTATCTACTCGTATATAAATTGAAAGAGTGAGTTTTAGACAGCAAGAACACACTTGAAATTGTAAAAACCTGAAGTTGACTCACATGTAACATGCATATAAAATAACATAAGCAAATGACTATTTTACAGTGAATGAAGAGAAGATGAATAGAAAGAGTTTTTAATATTCATCACAAGATATAAAAAGGATCTTTTGTTAAAATCGAGGAAGTTTCTATGGCAAAACTTTCATTTAATCCTCCACGCGAAAAACTTTTATATGCAGGCGTATTTTGTGAGACATACGTATTTCGATATCATTTATTACTTTTGGGGTTTTTGTTACTGGTTGGCCATTTGAAATTTTCGGTTTTTGATGTATACCTAGCGGCTTTTATTTCAGATTTATACTACTAAAAAATATGACCGACCTGCAGCTCACATTAAGGATTTAGATTCTGAAAGGAAGTCCTGACTTATGAATGAAACTTATTCTAAAATTACAACTTAATAATTAAAAATAAATCTAATTTCGAACGTGGTGAGTTTCATCACTCATGTTTGTATACTACATTATACATACCATCACTATTCATTTAAGGCCAACACACGACGCGTGTGTAGGTATTTACAGGGTGAAATATTTAAAATCCAGATCAATAATATTGTACATACTTTCAGTTCAGAATGTACAGAATCATTAACTTAGTAATTTTCAATAACCAACAATTTAGAGATAAATATTGTTGATTTTGTAGAATTAAAGTTGGGACTAAAAGTTATTCGAAAATTGCATTTCACCCTGTAAACACTGCTTATAAAACTATGGAGCTAAAGCTTCCTTTGAATATGTATAGTATTACAGGACCAAATACATACATAGTACTAAGAAACTTACTAGACACACAATTCTTAAAAAAAACTCGAGTTAAATTATATACATTATTGAAAACAAATCACAATGAAAATAATTTAGGTAAAATAAAACCATTGGTCTTACACAAAGAAAAATTACGTTGACTCTTCTCAATGAAACATTTTATGTCTCTTGAAATTATATTCTATCGCAAAAATAACAACAAAAAAATCAGATTATCGAAAAGATGGAAAAGTAGAACCTCGTTTATATTTTAGTCGGAGTATAAATATGTTAAAACAAAATATACGCACCATTGCCCTATTATCGAAATGGCACAACTCATTGATAAGTTGGACGTCCACTTATCAGCTCCAGATTATGTGTATGGTATATATTAATTAATTGTCGGTACTATTAAATTCACACATGAGTAAATGATAAAAAAAAAAAATGTTGTAATATGTCTTAAACATTTTTCAAATAAAGTTTTACCAGTTTTTATGGTTTGAACTCTTTCTTTCATTTGCATAGGCAAATGCTTTGTTCATAGCATTTTTTTATAAATACAATTGTTCAAGATAATCTACTGTTACGTGTACTTCTATAAACTCTTATAACTAAAAGGCCATCGTTTCTTAACTGTTTACAAATTGATGTTCATTTTCAAGGAATTTAGATTTTGCATAAATGAGTCGGAAGTACCTACATTATGATAATTAAGTGATAAATGGTTTTGGATGCAAGGATTACAATACTTGATAAAATAATATTTATCAGATATCATCAAAATTAAAATAAAATATACGTGCATGCCTGCATGATTAACCAACACAAAATTGTTGCGAGAAATTATTGTGTGAAAAAAATTTTCAAAGAGGATATTTCATAAATTGAATAACATAAGTCTGTAGGAATGATATTAATCACTAGTTTACTATCACCTGCAGAGATAGAAATAGGTAATAAACATTCGAGGTCAACCGGCATACATGTGACATTTTATCGACATAACGGCAACTTTTCATCATGAAAGGGTCATAATTATATTCATTTACACACATGCATTTAGATTTATAATCTACAATAGATTTGCAATTCACTTTATATCCAATCTGTTCATACAATCATAATGCCTTAAATACATTCGATGTTCATTACAGGCCTATAATTCCTTTAGTTTTTATTCACTAAGCCCATTTAGTCGTAATGGTATAAAGTAGGGGGAAGTCTTTGGTCCTTTATACATTGCGTGCACGAGGTACCAGAATCTAGGAACTAGGATTTATTATTATGTGAGTAAGTATGGTAATAATTTATAAGGCAATGATTTTGTTTAAAAAATAAATTGTGTAGATGATGATAGAAAATCACGAGGGCACTTCGAAATGAGAAGGCCAATGGAAGTATTACGAGTAAGTACCTATCATGAGAAGGCCACATTTTCTATTGGACAAGACAATTTGTTACAAACAAACTTACACAGAGCCGCAAATGTTACTATTTCAAAATCGTTACAAATGTTTTTTGTGATAATTAAACACTGTCTCTATCAGATTCTGTCCATCATTACTAATTACATCACAAAATAAGCCATGTGGCTGCATCTAGCGTTATCTGCAAATCCAAAATGATATGTTTAATTCAGATCTTAAGTATTTAAATTGAGACGAATGCCACCCTGTTTTTGATTGTTTAGTTCTTTCATAAATTCATTTGTAGTAACAAATATTTATGCATTACAAATAATTTTAATAAGTTTACGTTTTCGTCACAGCGCGCAACCATTTTTAGTGCCAAAGAGTTTTTTAAGTTCTGGCATAATAACACTTTTAACGAAGCTGCCTTGTTTTGAAGTTAGGAAATCCCTTTTGGCATCCTTAACGTAGCGCTTGATACCCGGTTTGTGGATGAGAAAAGCGTTGTTAAGAATCATGAAGTCGTAGTCTTTGACGCAAAGGATGTAGCCCTGGAATCAGACAAACTATTTTAGTACACTGACTCAAGCCACAATTCGAAACATGATATGCTACAATACAAATACGAAACTTAAATCTAAATCTGGAGACTGCAGTCTTCCGGGGAGATCATATGACTCATAAGAATATCTTCAATTTATGAGCATAACACAGCTAATGAAAAATCTTAGAACTCGTAAAGTTAATTTAACAGATTTCCAGTTTTTGTATTTTTAATTTTCCGTTAAATAAATACGAGTAGGTAGCGCCAAACTTTTTTATCCTTACGCAAATACTTTTAGGAAATTTACCTGTGTCATCTTATCCTTCTTGCCTTCCCAACTGAGTCGTTCATCGTAATGGGGATCTTCGTGTGTTCCAATAAATATGGGTTCCCAATGAACGAATTTCCCTTGTCTTTTACCAATGTGAAATACGTCCATTTCTGTAATAAATGAAAACAAAAAAATTATCCTCCATCTACTCTCTATGGCAATGGCTTTATTGCAATAATTTATTGTAACAAATTGAAGAAAGCCTACTTTTGCGTTGTTAAATTTGTTTACGAGCAATTTCATCACAATATTATGTGAATGCATAAAAATGTCAGTTGCGATCAAAGAGCATCGAAACCGAGTAAAAAGTTCATTTCTATGTTGTGATAGGTCATTAAAGAAAGTATAATTTACATCTATACTGGACTTTAGAGTAAATTTTGTAAGTTAGAGAAGTATAAACATTTCCACTGTATGGGCTCTTTCGCTCAACGACCTTGAATTGGTCGGTTTCGTGTTTGGTTAAAATAAGTCATTTTTAAAAATTATTTTAAAAAGGACTTATTTTAACATTTACATTTACATTAAAAAATTACATAAAATAAAAAGATAACAGAACATATTTTAAATTAAGTGGGAAATTACTTCCATTTAGTTGGATTTTATATGGATGTGCTTGTATGAAATTACGGAAATTACGCAAGACTATCGTTACCGGCAGTGCCAGTTGTGTTGAAGCAGAAAGTTTATGATTCTGCAAATTGGCGTAGAAGTCTGAGCCGGTAACCGGTAGTCTGGGAATGGGTGGGTAAGGCGCGGTCATTGAACCATAATACGCAATTAGAATGCCCCATACGACGGCCACGCCATTACACACGGCATAAATAGCTCACGATACTAACAGCACCCGAGATTAATTGCCGGTGCATCGTGACGACATTGCGAAATGTATTCCTAACCTTAATTTTATCAGGACGTCCATTAACATCATAAACACTTGTTACTGTTTCTTATTTTGACATTGCAACGGCAAAGGCTACTCCCAATTTCTTGACGTCTAGAGAAGATGATGGGTTCGGAAGTATAAATCAAATCTTGTCCAACACTCTGGATATATCATTAGACCACCTTGCTGGGGGCTTCACTAAACATCTGCGGTTTTTTCATGGTTTCTTTTCTACTCTTTTTTCCGCACATTTCCATTTCCGTTAAACGACGACCTATATACCTAATACATATAAATATAAGTACTACATACGTATAAGTGGCCTACATATTTTTTTGATAATTTGGGTGTAAAGGCAATGTCACATGAACTTATCGCAAGAAGCAGGCTAGAATTTTTATTGATATCTAGTTTGTAGCAAGTGAAGGGTCAGAGATTATTCAATGGCACGTTAAAGTAAGAAAGCGGACCCTAGGCTCCAGACTAACCAACTGAGGATGCAACCGGTTAATTGCGTGGGTACTTTATTTCAAGTTAGGAACAAACTTACGTAAAGTTTCCGTGGCGCTCATCCATTGTGCTGCCTGAGGTATGTTGTGGCAAGTCGGACACACGAACTTGTGGAAAGGAATGGCGGTCTTATTCGATAGCATCCCCTGCAGATCCGTTTTGGTTGATGGAACCTAAAACATATATTTTAAACTGTTTATTTTTATATGAATATAGTATATTTAGTGATTTAATGCTGAGTTCAACGAACCTATGAATTGTCTGCCTTAGAAGTATAAATCTAAGGTGGTTCTGTCTTTGAAATAGAGCGCGAGCTACGAAATGAAAATAGTCAGCAGATTAAAAACTAAAGAGATTTATGGAAATATTAAAAGCTAAAAATAAAATGTCATAGTCTGCTGTTATCTTGTTACAGTTGTGAGTTTGAATTCGATTCAATTAGATAGTTATTTATTTAGGATTATCGAAAATGTGTACCAAATTAAAAAAATGTGTACCAAATTAAATAATTATGGCAATATAATGCTGTCTTATGTTTTCGTGATTGTTACATATAGTTTATTAACTTCGATAGATTTAGTATGTATAAAGGAATCAATCAATTTTAAGATTTTATACTTACTAAGTATCATTTTACGCCTAACCTTATAACGCGTGTATAACATATTTATATGTGATATATAACCTTTCAAGCACTTTACAGAGTTCAAGTTCGTTTTAAAACTAAGTTAATAACTATAGGCTTGCAATGCAACCCGTCATTAAGTATTTCTGGAATTCTATTTCCATTTATATGTCCCAATTTATCTAAGTACCTAAGTACTATGTATACATGAACTATTGGCGAATGGGTTACGCTGGCGATAATTCTACTACGAAGAGCCAGAAAAATGCTCTATAAATGTAAACAGTAGCTCTAAGTCAGCGAGTTACGCATGATTAACGATTTCTTATAGCAAAAAGTGACTCACTTGGACATTTGCGGCGACTTCGAAGAGGCTTATTGGAAATACTCTGGGTTTCGTGGAAGTATTCAAAGGTTTGGCATTCCTTGCAATCATGTTCAGGAACCTAGGAACCAGATTGGGGCTCGGATAGAGCTCTATGTCGGATGGCAAGATAAAGTGTGTCAAGGCCGAATCTCTGGCAACGTTCCGAGCGACATTCACCGGGTACAATAAACTCTTTTGCTTCATGTAGGTATTGGAAACGTTCACATTCACGTAAGGAGGTGAAAGTGAGCAGTTGTAAGGAGTTGCCAGGAATTTGTTGGGGTCTGGGATCTGAAACATAAAAGTTTATATGCTCAGAGTAATCACAATAAACAACTGGAAATTTTAATAGAGTGTGTTAAAAGTAACGGCGGTGTCAACTGAATTATGTCATGAAATGCTAATGAGGATTACCGTAGAGTTAGATATTATAACAATTTGCAACGATCATTTTGTCAAATAAATCATACAAAAAAATTCAAATCAGTGTATTTCCTCATCTGTATAATGACTTACATTACCTGCTTGATAAAAATACAAAAACAAAACATTTATAAGGAGTAAATTCGTATACAGACTTACTTACACGATTTTTTACGAAGGAGGAAAAACATGAACTTTTGACATTTACCTCACCAGGAATGTGTTTATTGGAGAAGAAGACGTGGAAGGTGACATATTGCCGGATGAGCTCGTTGCCAAGGCAGTCCCTGAGGTACCTGATGCTATTTACAGTAGGGGTCATGTCAGAGCCTGGAGCGTGAATAGCCAAACTCACGGGCGCAAGCCATCTGTGAACAACAATTTCTTTTTTTATTTTCTTTACAATTTTTACCAATAAACTTAATCAAAAATCTGCCCCCAATTGGCACCAGGTATTATTTTGTTAAAAATCAAGCTTCCTACATTCCAAGTGATGAGTTATGTGAATAGAGCGGAATCTGATGTGGTTACTGGAATCTAGAAACACCCTTTGTTTATCGAACTATGGACATTTTTCTACTAGCTGTTTCTCGGAGCTGCGAGCTCTAAGCTTGCGTCTTAAAGTAGCCTATGTTTGACCCCGGGTCTTCAATCATACTCATACCAAATTTCATTAAAGTCCGTGGAGCGATTTGGCCGTGAAAGCGTAACAGACAGTCAGACAGACTTTCGCATTTATAATATTAGTATTAAGTATTATTAGTATGGAAGTATGGATGGACATATCAATTGGGTATTCTACAAATTTTTATGTTTTCTTTAATATCAATATTTTTATTTCCAGAAACAGAATTATGAAAGAATTTTTGTAATCCGTTCAAAAATAAAAAAGTTATAAGCCTTTGAAATTCGGTGGAAGGGGAAACTGTCAAAAAACAAGAAAAGGATGCACTGTGTGAGCTGTGACGTCACTGCCACTCGGTTTCGTGCATACAAAAGAGATAGCAAGACGTCCCCACCACGCTCCCACTTTTCTTTTAGAGAAAACTTTAAAATCGAATTACGGCCTTAATTAACAACCAATTTTGTTATTGTTTTCAGAATCGGTTACTTTTTAGTGTATATTTTGTTTAGTATAACAATATTAACGTAGTAAGTATGAATACAGTCAAGTAGCCTATTGAAACTTTGTACAAAGTTAAAAAAAATCGCTAGATATAGATAAGACAAGAGAAAAGTAGCAGAAGTCCAACAAAGATATACCAGAAGGGTAAACAATCCTGTTACAGTTTCCGTCATTTCCAAGGTATAATCAGTCTTAATGTACCTACAAACGTCGATGTTACTAGCGGCGTCCGCTTTCAAATAAACAGCTATATTCAAGAACAATATTAAAACAGAGAACGGGTAACTAAAAGCACAAGTTAAACTGGAATACGTAAACATTAACTAACTATCTGATCAATAAAATGGGCTTCACTCAAGGGGACACGTATTCGCGTGACTAGAGACATTTTATGTATTTCCCACAGGCTAGTCAGCCGACCGTAACCAACCCAGTAAAGTTCATAAAATACAAAATTTACTAAAAAATTTAATACTACTTTTGTAATTAGGTACTTTTGCTAAGGCTTTGGCTAAGTATATGAATTCTAGAAATGTTCAAAGAAAATGAAAAATGAAAAATTGTATATTTACATTTTGATTTCTACCAATCAACTGCTCTTTTATTCAGATAAATACGTATCAATATTATTTTTAAACGTATATTTTTGTTTGCTTAAAAACGTAAATGGCAGTTATGACCATATTTGCCGATTTTTTTTTAAACTAAGACATCTACTGTATTACCAAAAAGTCTTTTATATAAAGCCATTTTACTCTCCTCTTTAATACATATATACTCTCTACTCATGCAAAAGTCTTTTGCACTCTGTTTAATCACAGAAAATATAATAAATAGTACTGAACTACTGACGAACTAAAGAAACAAAGAATACCGCAATCTTCTCTGTGACGCAATTATGTAAATTATAATAGAAGCTCCTGAGGGTCTAGTGTCACAAAGATTTCATCTTTTATTTTCTTAGCGAGGTTATTATACTGCAACATCATCAATCAACTTAATTGAAGCAAATATCTATTACATACACTACAGTTTTTAACTTATTTAAATAAAGATAAAAGAAGTACCCTCCTCGAAAGTATTTATTAGTTTCGATTTTAGAAATTGTTGATATTCTAATAATTTTTTTTACGATTAAATTACAACATTATCATGGCAACGTCCGTCAAGCCAAACCGAAAAGGCAAGCAATGGGGTGGTTATTTTTAGTTTTATTTTCGATGAATTGGCAAATAAATACACAGTGAAATCTAAAACAACTCTGATTGTAATCCAGAAACCGATTTATATTTGATAATTATTTAATATGTAGTATTTTTCGCCAGTCACTTTTCGTGACCATATTAGCTTGCTTGAATGTATATAATCGATCAAGAAACGGTTCTTTCAAAAGGTTGGGTATTAATAAGGGGAAAGAAGGCGGCGTCACAAAAGACGGCTGAGGTGTGGTGTGTACCACCGGGTATCCAGGTCACGATACCCATGGCTTTAGTCACGTGGCATTTCTTTGCCGCGGAGTCATGGAGGGTTGGTATTTAGTCAATTTCAAAATAAATGGCCATTGTATCTGTTTTGGCCGTAGTGGCAATGATAGAGTGAGTTTGAAGGTTATCACTAGTTATCAATATGTAGTAATGCAGTTACCTACAGGTCAAAATGTACTTCAACTGAATATTGCACTCCTTTGAAGAGTTTGTAAAAATATACATGGAACACATAACCATTATTTTTGATTGATGAAGTGATGATGTCAGATTTTCATGCAACTAAATTTTTTTCGCGTGCGTAAGTACGTAAATTCAACAGGAACATTACTTTTTCTGGGATGAAAAGTATCCTAACTGTCCTTCACGTACTCCTAACTGTATGTGAAATATCAGGAAGATTGATGCAGTAAATAAAGCGTGTAGGGGTAATAAATAAAATTAACGAAACACTTCATTTGAATAGACCAAATAAGGATAGTTAGGATTAGGATACACAAAAGGTAAGGTTCTATAGTTCTATCATCAATACTAATATTATAAGTGCGAAGTCTGTATATCTGTCTGTCTGTCACGCTTTCACGACCAAATCGCTCAACGGATTTTGATGAAATTTGGTTTAGTTGAAGACCCGGGGTCAAACATAGGCTACTTTTTGACGCAGGCGGAGCTGCGGGAAACAGGTAGTATGATATAATTCGAGAGGCAGATTGCTCTACAATTACACAATTAAATTGCGATTGTGACTCGTGGACGATGATACGATAAAAATAATTCCTTTGCGATGACCTGAATAAGTATTACATAGAGCTTGTAATGCAATCAATGTGAGAGAATGGAGGACTGTTCACCCACAATGACATTCTAAATGTTAAACCCTGTGTTCATGAATGGAAATTATATTAAATCTGTCTGATCAACGACTTCAATCATAGTCAAGTGTTTAGGGAGATATTATGATGTCCTAATATTTAGTTTATTTGAACTAGCATCACAATTGATTCTAGAATCCAGATTTTTGAAATATATGACATATCTATGTCGAATGAAAATATTTCGACTTCGAACGAAAATATTTCGATATCGAACAAAAATTATTCGTCTCGTTATAAATCCTTATTATCAAAAAGAAAAATATTTTATCAAAAGTTAACGCGTTTAAACAGTCTAATTGCTCCTTCTGTGTCATAATATTAGTATAGATTGTGAAAAAAAAATGTTTTAAATGTATTATTAATGTAATGATATTACAGAAGAAACATGTCAAAAATTTCACAGAATGGCGTAATATTATGATAGTATAGTGTTGATAGAGCAATTTTGGATTTATATTATGGTGATCATGATTTGTTCTCACCTGCTGACCTCGAATCATGGAAATATTTCTGTGTAAATACAATACGGATGTGTTTATAATGGTTTATTCTTCTAATGACTACTGATTTGATGCTGTATCTAAATAACAAAATACTCTAAATAGGTCATCGTCCAAATATTAACGGTAGTAAAGTTCCGAGTAAAAGCTACCAATAAATTGTATATGTAGGTAGTTTATTATACCATTCCACTCCAGGAATGTTTTGTAGAACGTTCGTCGATCCCAAGGGGAGTTAATTCGAGAGGGTGCGACAGTCTGGTGTTATGTCTATGCCTCGTTTAATAGGCGAAGTTTACCTGCCAACCAATAAAAAAAAATTGTTTTATTATATACCTATATTAATGTTTTATTATGTTTATGAATGCTGTGTTCACCTGTAACTGGGTTGCATGCTAGTCAAAGACTACAGAGGCGATACTATTCCTAGATGCTAGCACGTCTCTTGGAATGTTTATTGTGTATTATAACATGTAACATGTTGGTGTACCAAAATTCATTAAATAAACCTGTAGATTTAAAGGCGGAAAATACACGCAAATGGTTGAAAATAAACGGGTTCCTTCAAATATTTGGACAACCGTGAGAACCCGGTTCCCGATGAGTGAAGTAAATGCTGCATGCGTGTGTAAACATAACAGTAAATAATTCTTTGTTTTTAAAATATTTTCCATCTGGCAAGCAGATTTCATGACACATTTTCTGTACAATGGATTGATTAAAAAACATCGTGCTAAAAGTAGATTAGGTACCTATGTAATCTGTGCTACATCTTAGTTTTTATTACTCCTAAGAAAGCTGAAGTTTAAACAATCCCTGTAAATCATTCGTTATAAGCTACAGTAGAGTATTGATTAAGTATGTAAATATTTCTTAAGAATAGATAAATTATTTAGTTTTCGTAATAATTAATGCATGTACTCTAAATAGTAATAATCATCATAATAACAATAAGGTCACTTAAAACAATCTTTACTAGCCCAATAATATTTAATACTAGCTGTTTTGAAACTAGCAAGTCTTATGAATGGTGTCAACGAACAAATCGTGTCCCGTGTAAAGTGTACCTATAATTCACCACGTGGCTATAATTATTTGTGTTAATATAACAATTTGTTAGTAGGTACCTAAATAAAAATAAATACATTCAATGCGCATTTTATAATAATGTAGAGAAGCGTAATATAAAACAAAAAAAAGTTAGACAAGGTCATCTTGAATATAGACAAATCTTGTATTTATGAGTACCAGACCAAAGCCGGAAGCATTTGATTTAGCTCAATGACGGCCGTGAACCGATACGCAAACCAACATTTTTCTTGACGCTTCCAAGCATAAATCAGCTCATAATAAAATATCACTACTATATCCAGAGTAGGTACTTGACAAAACAATATATGTAGATACTTGGTAGGTGTAGGTAGGTCTGCAATCTTTGGTACTACATAAACCTTCAGGCCTTGAGCTCCTCAATCCAATACATGATTTTAGTACCGAAAATTTAATCTTATTTTAAGTTACGGATATAATTTATAGTGCAACACAATCTTACCTACTAAGATCACCACCTAAAGTTGAACATACCTGTATACTCCTCACAGTGTTACGCCAACTCCTTCTCAATTCTCGCTGCAAATCTCTGGAACAAGCTTCCTTTGGAGATAAAAGAGCTGTCTTCTCACTCTTTCAAATCTCGGGTTAGGGAATACTACGAACGATTTGACTTGACCTGAGCTTACTGTTTTTATGTGTAATTGAATTTGTATGTTAGATGTAAGTCTATGCACCTAAGATTTCTTTGCGTGTTGTGCCCTCTTCTGTGCCCATATGTCTATGTCCTATGTTAGTTTGGTTGACTGGAAGAGATCCCTATTTGGGATAAGTCCGCCTTTTGTTGTAACCTGTATTCTGATACTATGTTCTTTGTATACAATAAAGATTTTTACATACATACATACATACAAGATTAATATTCATAAATATATAACGAGTATACAATCATAGTATGTAATAAAGGTGTGATATGAAGAGACAATAACATTGCCTAAAATAGCAACAAAATTATGTTTGATATGAAGGGTACATTTACTCTTTACTGCAACAATACCAAACAAAAGATATCTAAATTTCACCATGAGCCATGCTCGAAAAGGTGACGACTGATGAAACAATAATGCATCTGGTGGTGAAATATCGAATATAATAAGTATGTAATAAGGTCCTGATCCCATTGATGTAAGACTGTGGGTGTTCCACGTGGGGTTACCTACTACCACAGACCTACTACTACTTATAGAGTGAAAAAACCTGTTCTATGCACGTCACGACGGAGCCACGTGAACTGTGTCGTTTATTTCAATTGCTCTGTGATATCATCTAATCCTATTCTACTCGGATCGGATCATGTTCTCACCTTCCAGTCTAATTGAATATATCGATATTACGAGGTTAAGTGCAATAGCAGCATTGCAGCAAGTTATTTGAACAATAGCCGGTCTATAGATCACAAAAATTCTTAAAGAACATTTAAAAGTGGTCAATCGTGATTCATGAGGAAAATCTACATTATCCTTATCTTCTTCCTTCATCGTGCAACAATGCCGTAGTGTACTACTTATGGTCCTGTTCATCAAAGCAACCTTAATACAATTATTATCTTTTTCATCCTAGCGTGTATTCCTAGTTGCGTCGTCAGCTTACGCTTCGGAGTCTAGGATACGCTGTAAGTCATGGTGCTAGATTTGGCGGCACTGGTTATTACAATGCAGCGACTGCCATCTGACCTCCGTAACCCTTTTAACAGGGAAACCAGATCAACAGGAACATCGCTACGGATACGCGGGTCGCGCTAGGTTATCGAGCTCCTACTTGGGTTTATTTAGCTTTGATGCAGTACTTTCATCATCACCATAGCAGTGCTCTTCATATATAAATATTACGTGTACAAATTAAGAAGTATTTGCCATTTTCGGTTAGGTTGTCCATTAAGTACATATTCTGCTTATATAATATAAAGTTTACAATATGAACATAATCAATCATTTTTCGATCTATCTTCATAATAGCCATATTAAAAAAAAAACTCGATGGGTTCATAGTTATGTTATATATAAAAATATCTGCGCTAATCGTCGACTGTTTTACAACAAAAAGTTTGCGCTCGCGATGTCTGATGATCAGAATGGAAAAACTTGTTTTCACTTTCACCTTGTTTCATATATTAATTATGTGCCTACAAAACCACTTCAATTATTATTATTATTTTATACTACTACGTAGGCAAACAGGCGTAAGGCCCATCTGATGGTAAGTGGTTACCGTAGCCTATGAGCGCCTGCAACATCGGAGATGTCACGAGCGCGTTTTTTCTAGGTATTTAAAGTTCAAATTTAGTTAGTACCAATACATAGGTTGCATAAAAAAGATAGCACATTCACCGCTAGACGAAAAGTAAGGAGTGGTTCGCGTGAGCTTTGACATTGAATAATGAGAGCCAAGATGGCTCGAAATTGAAGTGTATTTTATTTTAATGAACGCAATTGTAGGTCGACCGTTGCACGTGCTATTACGATTACTAATGATGCAACGTTACCTGAAAATATACTTGATTGATTTTAGAATGCAGGAAGTCATTATGCTTAAATCTTTATTGCAACTGTCTTAAGTCCGGCGCTTGAGCAGACATTTGTGTGCAAGGAAAACGATGTTAACTGTAATTTAGATTACCGACGAACATATGCGTCGTAAAGCTAGCGATTAAGGCCTTTTTTACTGCGTACAATACCTGTTTACGTTACTACAATATGATGCCAGACAAATGCGTCATTGAATAGCTTGACCAAAGTGGAAAGATAAAGGAACTTAAAGTTGATGAACAGAAAGTTTTTTTGACCCTTATGTACCGATGTTACTAGTAAGTATAGTTAAAATATTCAAAGGTAATTTGTTCTACTTTTATTATTAAAAATATGTGTAAGTACATTTAGTATGGTACTTCTCACCAGACCACGGCTCATCTTCTGTCTTGCCCTGCGTGCCCAGACCCCTGCACGCTAATATTTTTTTACGAAGCCACAGTCAAAGCTTTGTCCTTGGCGAAGTTTTGCCAGAATCGACTCGCTAAGAAGAAGAAGAAGACAACTATCTAGGATAGATTATCTGCCCCACATAAAGTATTTACATATTTTCTATCAAATCAAACAAACATAACGGCAGAGATAAAGTAGTAGTCTTTATGACGGCGAACCCACATATTTTCAGCCCAAACAAATGTATAATGTAACCCGTATAACATTATCGGCATCGTAAAACAGGTGTTAACGTATGTGCCTGCGCACGATCCGCTCTCGCTTGCGGTCAACCCAGATGTACGTGGATGCTAGTGCACCTCACTTAGACACGACTGCATCTATACTGTTATCCGCATTGCGACTGCGGTCATATGTAGGTCGAAATTAAGTTTATGGCTCTAGAATTCCATTACTAATAATTGCGACTCCATGTTTTAATGTCTGATTATGCATGCGACTTGCGGCAGGAATTTTATATCACGTTGATGTAAATATATTTTTTTTTGTTTATACCTGATATGACCAAATAAAAAATTAGCCTGGAAGAGCTTGCACTTGCGATAAGGCTATCTAAGTATTGTATCTTGCATATGTAGATGAAGTAAAAATCTTTGTAAAATTACAAAAGACAGAAAGTACTTCATAATAAAATTAATCCTACCCTACCAAAACGTATCTAATACTTATAATTATTTTTAAATTGCCAAGCGCGGAGACTAGTATAAAAGAAAATTTAGTTGCTAGTTAATTGACATTAACATTCTATAATAACTTGTAGATTGTAACATATGAGGCAACCTACTTCTGTATATTTACAATAAAGGCAAATGTCCACAGCGTTGACCTTTACGAAACATTTGATCAAAGACATTTATTTGAAAAGACTTTTGACTGAATGTATGTAACTCTTGAGTTATTTCAAAATATCTAAGTAAAAAGTCGATTAAGTCCCAAGCATATATTATGTTGTAAAATATATACATGTCCAATAATTATATCTCAGAGTAGAACTAATTTACAATACAATACACAACCCTTTATTGCATCAGAAAAAATAAGGTTTTAAAACCATTTTAAAATTAATGCGCAAAAGGCGGCCTTATCGCTAAAAGCAATTTCTTCCAGGTAACCTAATATTATGTCAGCTAAAACCACACTGCAGCCAAAGTATATATAAATATTTCAAATTATGTAAAATGCACATATATAAAGCTCACGTCTCTACCACTATACACTGTTTCCGTGGTTAAGACTTAGGCGAGCTAATTCAAAAATTGTATATTTCAATTTGATGATGCTTATTTTAAATATAGTGATAGATTTTTTTTAAAATAATGAGACGGTTATGTCGTCCTCCTCATCGCGAACTGATGACAGCAACCTCAAAACTTTTCATTTTTGCGCCAGGGAGCGCATGTGACTTAGTTACTAAGTTCAAAGTAGGACATGCCAAAAAAAAGTACAAAGGCCTTGCCATTTTTAACATTTCTCTCAATATATAAATGCTTATAATCTTTGAACAAATAGGTATACTTACCTAATCGAAAGATTGAGAAACTTAATGTATCTACTTTACCATGTATTCCCCATCCACACCTGTTCAAAGTGCGCAATATTGATCTAACAGAAATTTCACCAGACGCCCAAATGATTTGACTATACATACCTCCCTTTATATAAGAATTACTTCGATTTTGTAATTGTTTTAAAATATGATCGCTGTATTTAGGAAACATAATTGTAAAAAAACCTTGAAAATCTTATATTAGTGTTGGATACCACAGTGCTACTTCATGCAGATAAATTCTAGAACAGCTTAATAAACAAAGTACTTTTACCCTAACAAAGAATAGACTATATAGATCGAACTGAAGCTCTAGATGTTTACATTATCGTCAATGGTCAGTCAAGATATCGACTACAATTGCACAGGATCATCATAACTCTATGACTTGTGCATGTGCAAACATGTAGAAATGAACTAACAATAATTGGTTTATGATACTTAAGATATTTGAATTTAAGGCTGGTTTACACACGATCCAGTGCGGCAATCCAGTGCTTTCACGACACACAAATACAAACAATTATTTGAATCTGTGAGTAAATTGTTTGCGTGTGTGGGGTGGGGTGGATTTCGTGTCCGTGAAAGCACTGGATCGCCGTACTGGATCGTGTGTAAACCAGCCTTAATCTGTAGGAATGACTTAGAACTGTGACTGTTGGAAGTTTGTTTGTAATATGTTTGTGAAATCAAATAATTTATTTATGAAGTTTTTTTTCTTGAAAATTTCAAAATTATAAGTCAATTTTGGTGTTGGAAATTTAATAAATAACACTCTTCTTCTAAAAATAAAAAATAGACTCATTAAAATATTAAGAGACATCTTTTACGTTTCTGCATCATATAGTAAATTTCCAGTTTTCAAACTTGCTTTTTGGCTAACTTTCGGTTTTAGGCATATCAAGGTGAAATTAAAATGAAGTAATATTTGCGAATCTTACGAAACCAGTAGAAAGAAGACCAAAGTAATCATTTACAAAGTACCCATTTTAGTTTTAGAAGTAAAATTTTGCAATGTAAGTATGTTTACAGAAATTCTAGATTTTCGTAATCATTGCTGTAAGTGCTTACTGTCAGACTTGTAGCTATCCATTTATTGACAACATACTGAATTCATTTGAATACGAAATAAGAAACTAACAACTTCGAGACTGTGGTGTACATACGATCTTGAATAATACATTATCTATAGTGCTTAAAAATTACTTTAAATTAAAAGAAGAAAAAATTGTCGTAGACAGGGGGAGGCTAGATATAGAAAGCTAATGATAATATTTTTTTCTCCCACCTCAAACGATGACTTCAATCAAGTATCAATATAAATTATTTTTACCTACTTGAAATCAGGGTTCTATAAAAAAATTACTTTTGAGCGACTTTTGCTTAGCTCTGAAACAATTGACCCAATTTTCAATATTTTTTCCTATCCCCTTTCTAAGTTGATCGTGATCCTCCCTCTCGTGATTCTTGCAACTAGTCAATCTATATAACTGTCTTCTAGGTATACTATAATAAAAGAGTAGAATCGATGTGACTACATTTATAATTTTGGGTAGAAAATGAGAGAGAACGACTAAAAGATGAATGGATAGATTACAAAACAATGTTTTATACAAATCTTGTCTGTCTGTCTGAACACGCCAATCTCAGAAACTATTAGGCAGATTTTAATTTAGTTTTCACAAACTGATTGGCCTTAGCTCAGGGCAATATCTTATCTTTGTTTTAATAAAATCGGACATCAGGAAGAAAGTTATCATCATTAAAAAAAAATCCCTGGTAAAAATTTCATAGCAAAGTAATAAGCGGAGTAAGTAGGTAAATAGGATAAAGTCGCATAATTTCAGCATTTTCCTCCGAGTTGTGTGCTAGATCATGAAGAAGTTATCTCGGTCAATCGACCCTGTAGGCCCTGGTGTTATTGATTCAAAATCCCTTCCCTTCAAGGTGCATTTAATGTCCGTTTCTCTTGGTTCATTTAATTCATATCCTATAAGCTGCTCATTCTGGTGTCAAAGGCTCAATCGACCCTGAATGCCTTGGTATCACTGTTTTAGCTTGGCCCCACTGTCCATATTCTATAATTATACATGTAATAAAACTGTAGAAAGGTCAATTCTGTGGCAACTTATGGCATTTATTTAACCCGAAAATTTTACCAGTTCTCAAAGGACATCCAACCGACTTAAATTGACTACTAAAATGTATGGCGCGCATACTATACGAGAGGTCAAACAACACTTGTCCATTCAATTTTAATTAAAAAGATTTTTTTTTCTTTACGACACAATACGAGTAATGAATGGTGGGGTTTCATAATGTCATTACGTAGTTACTTAAATGTTTTTCATTCATTCAGATCGAGTGGGTTACATCGCCGATCGACCAAGCACATCCAGGTGATAAAGTTTGTTTGGAATTACCTTACGGCCTTTGACATGGATCCTTTCACGACTGCCAGATAGCAGCCGGACGGGACCAACGACTTAACGTGCTTTTCGAAGCAAGGAACCATTATCATCATCATCATCATTTCAGCCGCAGTCAGTCCACTGCTGGACATAGGCCTCTCCCAATGATTTCCAAAATGGTCGGTTGACAACAGTCTGCATCCAGCGTTTGCCTGCGACCTTTTTCTGGTCATTTGACCATCTGGTCGGTGGATGTCCAACGTTGCACTTACCGGTACGCGGTCGCCATTCGAGAACCTTTCTGCCCCATCGGCCATCGGTTCTCCGCGCTATGTGCCCCGGGCACTGCCACTTCAAAGAACTAATCCGCTGGGCTATGTCGGTGGATTTTGTTCTCCTACGGATCTCTTCATTTCTGATTCGATCTCGTAGGGAAACACCAAGCATCGCCCTCTCCATAGCTCTCTGGGCGACCTTGAGCTTTCTTATGAGGCCCATAGTCAAAGACCACGTTTCGGACCCATATGTCATCACTGGTAACACACACTGGTCGAAGACCTTAGTTTTAAGGGACTGAGGTATTTTGGACGAGAAGACGCTACGTAGCGAGTCGGATTCGACGAAAGACCTCGTCCTCGAAGCTGGAGTTGCCAGCCTGGATCATCTGACCCAGGTAGACATACTGGTCTACAATTTCAAGGGTGTGGCTCCCGACAGAAACCGGTGATGGCGTAACATGGACATTACACATTGCCTTGGTTTTGTCCATGTTCATTTTAAGGCCCACCTGTTGGGAGACCACGTTGAGGTCGATGAGCATGGTACTTAAGTCCTCCAGCGACTCCGCCATGACCACGATATCGTCGGCAAAGCGAAGGTGAGTGATATACTCGCCATTGATGTTGATGCCAAGTCCTTCCCATTCCAGGAGTTTGAAGGTATCTTCCAGAGCAGCGGTAAACAGTTTCGGAGAAATGACGTCTCCCTGTCTTACTCCTCTCTGCAATGGAATAGCCCCCGTGCTCTGCTCCTGTACTCAGACTGACATGGTGGCGTTGCTGTACAAACACTTCAACACTTCGATGTACCGATGGTCAATGCGGCACCACTGGAGAGACTGAAGCACCGCTTACGTTTCGATCGAATCGAAGGCCTTCTCATAGTCCACAAACGCTAGGCATATTGGCCGGTTATACTCTTTGGTCTTCTGTATAACCTGCCGAAGCGTATGGATGTGGTCTATGGTACTAGACCCTTTTCGGAAACCGGCTTGTTCGGGAGGCTGGAAGGCATCGAGCCTGTTCGCGAGACCATTCGTGATTACCCTCGAAAACAGCTAGATGTGGCTCAGGAGCGTGATGGGTCTGTAGTTCTTCAATAGGGTATTGTCACCTTTTTTGAAGAACAAAACCAACACGCCCCCGTTCCACGCCTCTGGCGTCACGCCCTCGAGCAAAACGGAATTAAAGAGCTTCTGAAGGATTTTCAGCACCGGCGTTCCGCCCGCTTTCAGAAACTCTACTGTGACTCTGTCTTCGCCCGGCGCCTTGTTGTTCTTGAGCTGTTTGAGGGCAATCCTAATCTCGTACAGGCTGATGTCCGGGATATCTTCGGTATGCTTGTCGGGTAAGCTTGGCTCTTGGGTCTTTGGCCAAGCTTCTACGGGTTTGGCTGCTGAAGTGTAGAGTTGCCCGTAAAACCTCTCGATCTCCCTCAGCACCTCGGCTTTCGTCGATACCACGTTGCCGTCCTCCGTCTTCAGCTTGGTCAGTCGGCTCTTTTTTATTTTATTTATTTACATTTGGGAAACATACAGTTATATAGTTGATATACATAATACATTTACAATACACTCAAACCAATTAAGTTTCGTCAGATTACTTTTACAAAAACAACGACAAGAACTAAAAATACTAAAATGAATACAATATAAAAATTTGGTAAACATAGAATAACTGCACTTTAATGACTTTTACAGTGAAGCATTACGTGATTTAATATTACTTTTGAAAGAAGCGATAGTCAAATGGAAAATATCTACGTCATTATATTTAGAGTTGTAATTTTGGCAAGTGCGATATAAATAAGTATTCTTAACATAGTTAGTTTTGCAAAGGGGAATATGGAACAATGTCACAATTCTAGAATTAGGTCGATGGCATCTATAACAAATTTCACTGACAAGAAATGGCGATTCGATATTATTGTGAAGAAGCTTATAAAGAAAAGTTTGATCCTTTTCCATGCGGCGGCTTTTCAACGAGGGTAGATGGTTGGTTTGTTTATTTTTAGCGTATTTCTCAAAGTATTGCAGATGTTTAGCAAATTTTTCCTAAATCCTATCTATCATATCTTTATATACATCGTATTGTGGATTCCAAACTGTGGATGCATACTCTAACACAGGTCTTACAAAAGAGTTATATAAAAGAATCCGTGTTGAGTTAAGTTTAAATTCTTTACTAATGCGTAACACAAAGCCAAGCATTTTGTATGCTTTAGATGTAATTTTAGTAATATGGTTGTTAAAAGAAAGTTCGCTATCCATATAAACACCCAAGTCTCTCACAACAGATACTCGCCTTATTTCAACATTATCAATTTTATATGGATATTGAATAGGTTGCAATTTACGGGTAAAAGAAATTACATTGCATTTATCTATAGGGTGTTATTTAATAAATATACACACTCTCTCTCTCGGAAAACAGCTAGTTATTTAATAAATATAAAGTTAGTAGCATTTGTTAAGTTCATGTCAATGAGCCACACCTCAATGCGCACATTTTCACTTTTCGCCGTGGAAATCGAGACATCGAGATGATCGCGGACCGGTTTGACCATTTACATAGTTATTTCACAATCATTCCAATATTCGGTTGCGTGCGTAAGCTCGATTCGATTGGCGTCGAAAACGATAATTTAATTAAGAGCACTAGACCAAAAGCATTGACGAATTAGTTCTTCTAGGTCAGTGGATCGTTCAATATTTTATTCATTTATATCTAATACAACTTCTGTTATATGAAAGCGAAAGGTTATACACATTGAACATTTTTGAAGTTGAAAGTAGTAGGTACTTGTCGGAGATAAGAGCTAAAACAGAGCTTTTAAAATTCCCGCGGAAAAACACTAACTAAAAAACTAAATAAAAATTCACTGAATACATGATTTTATTAAACATTGAAAATCTACATTATGTATAGCAAAATATGATTATTGCGGCTCCTTAACAAAAGGATGAAAATGGGACCTTATGACTAAGCCTTAACTGGGCGTTCGTCCCTTCGTCTGTCTCTGCTACAACATATCCATATCCATGCTAATATTATAAATGCGAAAGTCTGTCTGTCTGTCTGTCTGTCTTTCTGTCTGTCTGTCTGTTACGCTTTCACGGCCAAACCGCTGTACGGATTTTGTTAAAATTTGGTATGAATATAGTCGAAGACCCGGGGTCAAACATAGGCTACTTTTTGACGCAGGCGGAGCAGCGGGGAACAGCTAATAACAATAAGTGAAATATAATAAAAAAAATACAAATAATTGTGCTACATATTGCTGTGTATTCATGCGTGGTTCCTGACATTCGTGCAGTTGTGCTAAACGAGGCCAGCACACATGTGCATTCTCACCCAGGGCTAGCACTTTCATGCAGAAACCAACCAGTTTCCACTCTGGAAGGATTCGAAATTAAAGCCTTATATAAATGCATTGCAATGTGGAATTTTACTTAAAAAGACCTATGTTTTCACTTAAAAAGACTTATGTTTCAGAAGAGCTGCTTATATTTAAATAGCCTTGTTTTTATCATCTCTTATTCTCTATCCTGCGTCTCACATCTAGCTTGAAAATATTATAATGCATGAGGCCAACCTAAATAGTCTTTGTAAATATTTGCTGGGGGTTCCTTAATCACACAAATATAATGGTTTCGCAAAATTGTCCTAAGGTTTCTTCACCTGGAATCTAAAAATTTTACAGCTATTATGGGGTAATTGCCGTTATTTTAACCTTGTGATAAAAAGCTACTAAAATGCCGTAACCATTTTGCAAATGGTTTGAAATCTCTGTTCTTCTTGCCTTGGCTAATTCGGAGGTTTTAAAATTAATCAGTTCCTGTTCAGTTCAAAGCCAGTTGCAATTAATTTTACTTTATATGATTTATTGTGTATGCAAGTAACAAAATGCAGTAACCCTAGATGGGACGTTAGGAAATGACCAAATGGTATCGCAAGCGGGACGTATCCGGGCGATATAAAATTTTATATTGAGTCTGACTTGCGCAAGCGCATGTACTTCAATGTTCGCAGTTAATGATTGATGGACCACGACCTTGACTTTCAAATCTCAAAGTACCGTTGTCGGATTGTAGGTAAGTGATCTTAATAATTAGGTGCTCAAATAACTTTCTTGCGTAATTGCTTCTCATATAATTATTTAGGTCTCCGATTCCGTGGATAAACAAAAATAAAACATAAACACCTATTCGTGTCTATAAGAGCTTTTGTAAAAATGATAATTGTGTATAATTTACGAATTATAAGATATTGTTTTTCCATATTTCCATATTATCCATTTAATGGATAAATTAATGCCTTATGTTGCCCCAGAAATGACCTTTTTATAGTTTTATTACATTTATATAGATGTAGATTATATAATAATTACAGTGGGGCAACACGGAAACAGTGATACCAATGCATACAGGGTCGATTGACCCTTTGACACCAGAATAAGCAGCTTATAGGATATGAATTGAATGAACCAAGAGAAACGGTCATCAGATTCACCTTGAAGGCAAGGAATTTTAAATCAATAACACCAGGGCTTACAGGGTCGATTGACCGAGCCAACTTCTTCATGATCTAGCACACAACTCGGAGGAAAATACTGAAAGTATGTGACTTTGACGACTTACCTACTTACTATAACTTTCTTTCCTGATGTCCGATTTTGATGAAACAAAGATTATATGTTGCCCTGAGCTAAGGTCAATAAGTTTGTGGAAACTATATTCAAATCTGTCTAGTAGTTCCTGAGATTCAGACAGAGATACAGATTATACAAGATTTATATAAACCATTTTATAGTAATTTATTATTCATCTTTAGTCGTTCCCTCTCATTTTTTACCCAAAATAATAAATGTACAGACACGTCGATTCTACTCTTTTATTATAGTATTAGCGTGTTCAGACTGACAGACAGACAGGCAGACAAGATTGAAATAAACCATTTATTTGTAATCTATTATCAATCTTTAGTCGTTCCCTCTCATTTTCTAGCCAAAATAATAAATGTACTCGTACAGACACGTCGATTCTACTACTCTTTTATTATAGTATAGATAGATAGAAGATATAGATAGATTAATTAATTACTTACTAATATCATAAATAATAAAAGATTTTGTTGACTTTGAAATTTGGTATGAATATAGTTGAAGACCCGGGGTCAAACTTAGGCTATTTTTTACGCAGGCGGAGCGGGAAACCGCTAGTATAAAATAAAAACACTACTTAATAATCGAATAAATCACATCATATTTTAAATTTAGTAATTTCTGAACATCACAGGCTATTAATATATAGGGCTTTGTTTCTTGAATATTCTGCTTATCACAACTGCTTTCTTCAAAAAAGTGAATTTTCTTATTTCAATGTTTAAGCTCCCATACTAATAACATCAATGCTCAAAACCATCTGAAGTCACAATTTAGCGTAGCGTTTCCAACTCATAAGAGAGATTGATTTGGTGCAATAATAAATTACTTTGTATATGACCCTAGTCCGAAGGTAATTAGCGAGGTCGCGAGGTCAGATACGGCATTATGATTACAACCAGTGTCATTGTTGAAATATTACACTTTGTCCTCTAGCCTTGTATGACACAATTAATATCAGACGTGTACATGATGCAGATTATCGCATTTCAAAGTATTATTATGCACGTGTTTATAGATCAATTCAATAATGGCTACCGACGAAATTGTGTCTCCATCTATTTATTGTTCAATAGTTATTACTATTATCAATTCAGTATTAATTGATTTAATCCATCAAATCTTAAAGCAATAAATAAAGTAAGTATTATTAGCTACTTAAAAAATCATTATGGCGCAAAAATAAGAAATTTTCTTGGTCGGTACTTCCTAGATCAATGAATGCCTTATTGTAATAATCTTTGTTATTATTATTATCCTTATTTATATCGTCTTTACCACATACGTAGGTCATTGTGACCTTTCGTAGTATATAGCAAAATTCTAAACAAACAAGTAGGATCTTAAAGTTGTATTTGTGTTTTACAACATTGTTATTAGCGCCCAAATTCTTACTCTGTTTTTTAAAAAGACAGACAAAATACTTAGAGAAATATCAGCAAACAATTTGAAGAGGTTTTACCAACCTTGACGTAAAACAAAAAAAAAAAACAAGAGGAAACACACGTCCATTCAAATGAATTGAAATCTAAACTCAAGATCGACAGAACCAACGACCCAAAGACGAACACGTGTACACTTCCTTCACTCTTATCTGAAATTCAGAAAAAGGATCTTCCAATCATAATAGCGTTCTCTAATTAACAGTTTCATATGTTGTAAGAGAAACAATGAACGCCATATCTGATTCAATTAGGGTTACCTCTTTTTACTAGCGTTTTATGTTATTGGATTTCAACTTGCTTTGTCCGTTGTAAAATTCGAAAATTATTTTATTCATTTTGATTTACAAATGAAACAATATGAACAAGATTGAAACAGAACAAAATTGTGCAGGGTAGTGTTAGTTAAATAGTATGCTATCTCACATGTGGCTACCGACAAATCGGTAACCCTAGTAACAGCAAATTTTAGAAGTCGTTGCATGAAGAAGGACGTAACGTTGAATGAATCCGGTTGCCTCATTATGACTTTTTTCTTCTAACATTAGTTTAATGTGTATGCTGGCCTTATGCTGATTTTTTCTTAGGTAATAGTTTCGTAGTCTACACTTGTTATGTTTTTTCGTTGCTAACTTGTAACACCATTTATTCCAGAAGTTTTTTGATTTTGTGCAGTTTCTTGTTCACCTTATCATGACTACCTAATAAGTAGTTACTTATCTTATAAAAGTTTTGTTAATCGTGAAGTAATCCACGTCGATCAGAAAAGTAGTAAGTAAATAAGGGTGGTAGGGTTGGGTATAGTGGAATCGAGTTGATTTACCGCCTAAAAAAATTTGCAACCATATGGATAAATAATAAACTTTTTCTGTTTCCGAATTGCGCATTAAAAACAAAAATTAAACATTAGTATAGTAGCCTAGCATAATTAAACATAAAGATGCTTATGTGACAAAGACTCGTATTTTTTATTACTTAATAATATAGCAAGTACTAGAAAGCAATAAAAAATGTTTATGACTTCCTTTGAATAAACTTAATAAAACGAATCCTTTAAATGCTCAGTGCGCAACGAAAATGTTAAGACGTACGTAAGCAGGTACATTGCAAAATATAGAGAGCATTGCCCCCGTGTTAATTAGTGGGCATTTAAAAACTTACCGTTCGACCAAAGGCTGGACGTTATCAAGGAACTCGAAGCCGGCGTGTGTTGTGTATGTTATAGTTTCGTGACACTGTATATCTCCGTGGTCTGCACGTACATAATTCTTCAGTACCCAGTATTCCCCTCGCTGAAGGTATTCGGGGCGAAAATCTTTATCATTGCACGCCAACAATGATCGCAGTCGAGAAAGAGTCGTATCTGAGACAGCGTTTTCATCTACTATATCCAGGGTTTCATTCGTCAGTTCTGCATCCGATGCCGTATCTTGCCATTTAGATGCCTTGGAATCTACTTCTACAACAGACGCAGTGCTCGAGGTTGTTTTGTTAGTTGAAGGCATCGTCGATGGCGTTATCTGGGACGTTACTTCTTCGATAAGTCTAATGCCAGATTCCATTGTTCTTGTCTCAGTATCATTTCGGACAATAGACTCTTCTCTGGTAGAATACCTCAATTCAGCGCTCCTTTCTGACCCATCTGCTGTTATTTGTACCCACTCTACGCCCGGAGGGTTACTGCCGGATAGATGCAATGCCGCGTAAAACAATACAACGACGTTGATCACGATGCTCACTCTAAATATAAAGTTTCTTCGGTTAGCTACCATTATAAATAGATAGGCACTTGCACTTTACAAAACTAGTTTATGCTATAACGTCCTTCGTCGTCCTCTAGGACGCAGTTTCCTGTAGAGTCCTGTTCGTGTCAGCATCACAAATTATTGTGTCATCAATAGGCGTTCGGAGGTGGGCGCCAGTTCGGCGCCGCTCTCTTTGACGCTTCTGTAACAAAATCATAAAGAGTGGTTAATGGTTAATATCGACAAATAATTAAAAATGTTTCGCGATATGTACTGCAGCATGTATGTATGCTTCTTAATGTTTTTTTATAATATCTTACCAAAAGTAAGGACAATAAATTTTGCGTGTGAGTTTTTGTTGCCAAAGATTTGTCTACTAACAAACACAAACATAGAGTTTGTAGCTTGTAAGCACTGCATTTATTAAGATTTTATTTTATTATAATTCTCGTAACCCGTATTCACCGTATGTGTTGTTTTAATTCCAGTATTTTCGCAATGAATAATATAATTTAAAATAAATACAGTCCTCATCCTCATAATTTCTTAACCCATAGATAAGGGATGATGCTCAGTGCCATCGTAATGAAATACGACCATGATGTCATAAATCTATACTAAAACTGAAGAGTTTATGTAAATACTTATAACTTTTGAACTACCAGACCTAAGTACCTGTGGAAGTACAAGATTGATTTAAAAAATATTTTTGCACATGATAAGTCCAATAATTTAAGATTAAATACCTACGTAATAATTTTTGTACCTACTTACAAATGTCACGGGCGGTGAAACAGATGTACAATGCAATAAAATTGCATACAAAAAATATCATACTTAATCAAGAAAAGTTTTAAGTAAGTATAATAACCACAGATTACATAATATACTTATGCTTTACAGATATTCAATCGCCATACATTGAAACGCGCCAACTTTCCTTGGTTACTCCTGCAGGTCTAAAATGACCACTTTTAGCAATTCATCAAAACGAATCATTTCGTGAATTGGGAAGCTTAGCAATTTTGCAAATTTTGACATTGACGTTTCAACTCTAATTCAATTCATTTTGTGATTCATTTCTTGAATCACTTCTCGTTTGAGTATTGCTATATTAATAAAATAAAAATAGATTTTAAAATTTTAATATTTTTATTGATATTTATAATTCTACAGTAAATTAATGATGGTAAATTAACATTATTGGTTAGAAAAACTTATTTAATCAAAAAAAATCGTAAGTACGCTTTGCAAAAATAAAAATTATTTTTACGCCTGGCAATAAGGTAAAGCAATTTACAAGCAATTGACGAAAAGTAAGCCATTTTGCGACTTTCCGTCAAACAGCAGAATTGCCATGAAATGATTCATTTCATGAACTGCCAAAATGTGGCTATTTTAAGATTTGCAATGATTCATAATATGATCATATTGTAATTCGTGCAAAGTGGCCATTTTAGATCCACTGGTTACAATACAAAGCCATCTATCGAAAATTAAGAAGTTATAAATTAAGATTTGTAACTTTTGAAATACAGCACTTAACCAACTTGTTATAGAATTTAAGTACGTAAAAAAATAGTGTTTTATAAAGTCAGTTCTTTTTTCGCCAAAAATAAGCGAGATCAGAACTTTATTAAATACTAGCTTTTTCTCGCAGTTCCGCCTGCGCCAAAAAGTAACCTATGTTTGACCCCGGGTCTTTAACTATATTCATACCAAATTTCATCAAAATCCGTTCAGCGGTTTGGCCGTGCAAGCGTAACAGACAGACAGACAGACAGATAGACTTCCGCATTTATAATATTAGTATGGAAGTATGGATTTTTGATTTTGGTTCGCCATCTTACATCAAAAAGCGGAACTAATTCTTTTTATTATGCAATGGGACCCCATGGTATAACGTACGAGGCAAAACTTATTTTTCATTAATTAATTAATAGCTTTTCATTATTGTTTTTTTTTTATATCTAATAAAAAAAAAAAAACTGAAATTATTACTCTTTCTTTCTATGGGCCAGTCTCGAAGCGATATTTTTAATTTTGCTTTCATGCCCTATTATTATGACATATATGTCGAATAAAAATATTCGATATCGAATTAAAATTAGTCCACTGGCCGATTTTGTGTGAGTAACACTTTCATAAATAGCACTCCAGAAATAGTTCTGAAAGTGTGATTGCTAAATAAAATAACTCAATATATTCAAAATATGAGCCGAAGTAAATAAACATTGGCATAAACTAGTTAAGGTATCTGAAATATTTACGATTTCTTGTTATTCACAATAATAATTGTGGGAAAGACTTTTATTGCGTACTATTTATTTATGACTATGGGCGTTGGTAATGAAAGTACCTACTTATTGCTTTTAACGACTACTAAATATTATATTCAGTAACATCGAATGACCCGATATGAACCCATAGATGTCTGTCTGTTGCATTTTTTACTAATTATGACATTTAATATTAAACCATTCATACTAACTGGGCCTAGTAACAAAGTTATCTGAATAACTTTTCATGCCTTTTTCTGCGGGATTTATAAGGGGTGACTATCGTAACAGATCGTGGTGCAATCGGTGTTCATACATATCATCACGCCTTTTTTCTGTAGAGGTAGGCAGAAATTAAAGATTTCCACTCGCTTCGCTCTTAACAGACCTCCGTTTCTGAAAGCTCATACGATGAATTATGTATCCACACATAACATAATATCTCCCTTTTTCAAGATGTCTGCGATTGTCGCAATATGTTCTCGGAGGCCGACCCTTACCGACTTTTCCTGTCTGCTATATATTACCGTCTTAAAAAACTCGTTAATCGATGGATTAAAATGCTTTTTACATGCCGTTTAGAAGCACATTGATGAAATATTTTTTTTCTTCATTGATTTAGGAGTGAATTAATTCAAAATTATAATATTTCTTTTAGATTATGAGAGCCAAAAAGCATCGAAACCGAACAGAAATATTCTATTCCCAATTATGAGAGCTCATGTATGTTGTTTGTTTTTCTTTCCTATCACGAGTAATTACTGTAACTTCATATAGTTCCAAGGTCTATGAATTCATAATAAATAAAGTCGGCCAAGTTAAATTACTATAATAATGGTGACCATTTTCCGTCCCAAGGCCTTTATTCAACCCTAATATACAAAGAAGTATGCCAATCGGTATGTACTTATTAATATGAATATAAATTTCGTCTGAAACTGTAGCAAAAGGATATAGAAAATATTTATTGAGCCATATTTTGTGAGATTCTAATCAGGGATAAGTCCGCCATTTGTTGTTTTCTATATTGCTGTATCAATGTTCTACAATTCCTATTAAATTTTAGAAGTAAAAGAATTCTTATTAATTGCAATAACAAATATATAAGATTATACAGCTTGTTTTAAGTATCATACAATCCAGAGTTTTGCAGACGTACGTATTCGGCATATTGGTTCCTTTATTAACGACAACCAGGCAGCCGGGATATACTCATCATTATTTCATTGTCTATCCACCATGTACTCCCTGGTGTCAGAGTTATTCGGAATAACCTCTCGGCCTCTGACGTGATTCCTTTAACGACTGGCAGCCGGGACCGACGGCTTAACGTGCCTTCCGAATCACGAAATCGTTTTATTAACTATTGGATTTATCTATGCGTTTCTTTTGTTTGTAAATGGTGCAATAAAGTGTTTATTCATTCATTCATCTTTATTATCAGACAATCAGGTGATTCAAGCCTGCAAAGTCCTAACCAAACTAGAAACAACTAAACAAAGCATGCTGCCGGTGGGAATCGATCCCACCACCCCCTGGTTGAAGGCGAACGCGAACCACTGGACCACGGAGGCAGTTCGGGATTAACTGCTTAACGTATATATTTAGACGTGACTCAAGTCTGCAATGTCCTAATAAAATAGAAAAAAAATATAATTGTTTAGTTGGAAATGCTTTCCATGGAAATCGGGTTAACCACTGGACCGTAGGCTTCCCCTATTTGAAATCTAATGTAGTAGTTATTATACTCATGAGTATGGATTAAAATTTTCTCCTTTTGACTGAGAATTTTCTTTTAATATCTTAGTGTTTGCTAGACGCGTCTTTAGCTTGCGCTTTAGAGCCCAGGTACGCTTTTCATCATTATCCTTTATTTGACGGCACTGAGCCCGTAGACAAAGTCACTTTTTGAAAACGATAACGATTTTCGAAAACAAAATATGTGCGGGATAGAAATTAGCTACGCTAAATTACGTGGTCGATTTTCATACTGATACCGAAAGATCGCGAACACGAATGTCATTATAGTTTTTTTCCAATTGGTACTTTGGCTAAGCCCCCTGATTATTTTTTTAGACCAGTGTTCTGGTTTCGTTCCTTTCATGTCTGGTTATGTTTTGGCTAACTTTATGTGACTGATCTATCATAGATATAAACAAAATAGTAATCAAGTAGTTAATACCTAGTAAGTACCTATATTTAATCATCTCCATAATTTCTACACAAATAAGTATAATGTCATGTGTGAAAGGAATTGTCTCTCGTTCAAGTCAAATGTGTAAAAGGTGGACATATTATATTCAGGCAAGCAAAGACTTACAAATTTATAATAATAACTAGTTTCGTTAAATTTAAGCGTGAAAAATTCTTCACCTGATTTCCTATAAGCACTACCCTGTGTAAAAATATGTTTTGGCATGTTCTCTAAAATTGGATTGAGTTTGTTCGTGTAACATTTCTTTGAGTAAGCATTCAGAATCGATCAGTCTCGCATTGGTTAGACCTTGCAATTGTTTTATTTTAGGCGAAAAACAGGAATTCTCCTGATTCTACGTTTGTGTTGTGAATCGTCATTTTATTTTATCTTTTTTAATGTAAGTTCCTTGATAGAATGTCATTTTTTCATTAAGTTGAAAAAATTAAGTGCCTATATTTTTATTATTTAGTGCATTTGTTTGATGTTTGTAATACATTTACTGTACATAAAAACCTATAAGTATGATCATTGCTTTTCAACGCTTCGTGTTATATCGCCTCCGAGGCTTTGCTATGTCTTGTCTTAGACCATTCCCCTTTTCCCTAGTGCCCAACTACAAACTACTCAACTGCATTCAGTAAGACAAGTAGAGTCTGGCCGTCCTTATCATGTCATGGAAGTCATCTGTTCGCGCCATTGAGGAATGAACTTTCGACTTATGGTTCGCGCTAATCCAAAAATATTATGCCCAAAGACCATCGAAACCGCTTTTCAATGATTATGCCAGACGCGCTACAAAAACGCGGCAGCCACATCCAAGCATTGAAATCATTTATTTATTTAACACTTCTTTGCACACAGTAAAATATAACATATGTATGTAACATAAAACATGAACACGGTTTGTATACAAAAGGCATATAAATCATTGTTAAAGTAAGTTATCTTTGAAGATGAGCCTCTGAATCTCATCTTTTGTACATGTTCTACCAATTCACTTGGAATCATTACGCGCTAGAAGTGCATGAACCATTCCGTACTCAATGAGTATGAAGGAACAAGTACGGCCTTAGGCTTTTCAGTAATAGCCATGCAGCGAGGAGGAACTAAGTAAGTTGCTACTGTATAATGCTTATTATGAAATTTAATATGGCTGGTATGGAACTCAGTTTCTTGTCGTTATGTCTAACAGTAGTGGTGTCCATAAACTTATCTTTTGCGGTGTTTGTACTCAAAAAACGTTATTGAAAATTCTACGAAGTACTAAGCAGGTAGGTAATATAATTTTTGACGAATGGCAGTTCCAACCATTCATACATTGTCACCTTGGTCACTGCAACATAAAATAATAATAATCCAGAAAAATAGAAAAAAGCCTGCAAAAATTATGTATATATTATTTGCATAATTTTTGTAGAGTTGGAATGAAAATGATAATTTTGTTTTCCGTTCCAAATGATACAAATTTCTCATTAAAACAGGAAAATTTACCTGAATAAAATCAACCTAGTACGGAACAGAGGATCGTAGTAACAAGTAGTAAAAACGTGCACATAAAAAACCGCGTTAAAATATTGATCGGAAATAGTACAATAAATATTTATAGGACCATTAAAAATGTATTTGAGGCCAAAATTACAAAGTTTTATAGGTAAGTTTATGAAAAGAAACTTAAAATATACATGAAGTTATTTATTCGCTCACAAAACTTACTTATCTGGCTTAGTAATCGCGATCACTATGAAAATCGACGACATTTAAATATTGTCGAACTATCTGTTTGCCGCAGCCTGGTCTGCGTCAAAAAGTGTTTGATCTCGGGTGAAGCTAGACTTATAATATTAAGTATAGAAGTATGGATATCAGTAACGTTTTTAGTTATAAATTCTTCATTCTATTAATCTTCTGCTGACTTATCCATACATTATTTAATTTGTGCCCGGCCCTTAGCCTCAGCCACAATGCATCGTAAGTCGTAACTTCAACTAGGAATTTATCTTTAGTAAATTTAACAGTTTCCCAGGTGAGCAAATAGGCAATAGTTGTGGTCGCACTAGCCACCTTTCATGGGTGAAGTTGCAGCGCTGGTAGTGATGGGCAGTAAGTAAATCTCAAATGTTAAAAATCAGGTATTAAATCAAAAAAGTTGGTTCAAAACTCATTTTAACACATTTGCTGCTGATAATTATAATAATTCATCGTCAATTGTTTACTTACATCGCACCATGTGTGTGAATGTGGACAGTTTTCTATGGGATTTTTTTCTATTTAAACCGCAACATATTTTATTTTATTTTGGTGTTGCATTACCATACCGAGGGTTTCGTATCAGTATGTCTTATTATAAAAATAGTTCTTTGTAGGTATAAAATATTGTAAAATTTGAAAACCTTATTAATCATGAAAAAGTGGTAAGTAGTTTTGGTTTACCACTTGCAGAAAATGGTTGTTTATTGAGTATCACCACCAATTTTGGTTTAATACCATGTTAAAAACCTCTCACTAAACACTAGCAAAAGTAGTGGTAAGCTACTTGCAAGTATTATGGGCCGTGTGGGTTTGTTGTTCAAACTGTACATTTTACGGAGTTGTAAAACTGCGGCCGTGGATGTCAAGAGTGATAATTTATGCTAGAAGTTCACGCGGTGACTTAAATGTATTAGCTGAATAAATATACTCAAAAACCAATAGTCCAGCACTAAAACTGCATTAACTCCTACTTTGCTGTAGCTTATGGCCCAACCACCCAGTAGAGAATATTTTAAGTAAGAAGCCATGTGGCAATTACGCTCTGGGGTGCTATTTTTGAAAAGTGTGACTTACTCAGAATTGACGAGTGTGTGACTTACTCAGAATTGACGATTCAAATTATTTTTGGTCGATATCGACAAATTTTTCGTTCGATTTCGAATGATTTTTGTTCGACAAAATATGTCGACCATTTCAAAAAATTGGCCGGAACTATATGATTTTACAAGAAAATGATCCGCTAGACGTCAGGCCTGAAACGGACTCTACCGCCGATACGTATCGTACTTATATGGAGGAAAATAAGCTATATCTGACAGTTAGGTAAACTATCGATGTAGAAGCTAACCAGCTAGAAAGAAAGGATGAACTTTCGAATCATGAATAGTTTTACTGAACGTAAATCGCAATGCAGCAAACCTGTTACTACACGTTGATAAAGAGATTTACCCCTATTAAAATCCATACTTCCATACTATCCGTACTTCCATACTATCCATACTAATATTTTATGTGCGAAAGTCTGTCTATCTGTCTGTCTGTTAAGCTTTCATGGCCAAACTTTTTGATGAAATTTCGTATGAATATCTAGTTGAAGACCCGAGGTCAAACATAGCTTTTTGACGCAAGCGGTGCTGCGGGAAACCGCTAGTATAAAATAGATTTATGCTCTAAGTCTATCCATAACTACTTACAGATTACTTTGTTTAGTAACTTGGTGTGCCTAGAATGTCCTAAATGATAAGCTTACCTAGTACTCATTATTTTAATATTGATGTTTATTGATTGGTATAATTCAGCATTTTAATTTTAGTTAAACTCCGAAGAAAACATGGCACATATTTCATTATCACTATACTGTTTTAGAATAACAATTTGTACACCAGTTTATATTAGTAAACTCCTTGTTTTAAATAGTTATAACATTTTTTAGCAAGAGCGCTTTATTTTGATACCAAGCCACTCTAGCGTAAGATGTTTATGAGATAATAACGACGAAGCTCACTTAAAATATATGATGAATACTGTCCTGTAAAAACAGATACGTATAGGGTGCTAAAAATACACTTGTCGTATTTTTAACCCCCGCCTGTTCGGAGCCGAGAGCGAGACAGGGATATTAATCGCTTAGTACCCTGCAGTGTGATAATGTTAGATTATAGACTGAGGGCAGCATAATGATTTCAGTTCAGATTTTGAACAAGTGTTAAAAATATTATAATGCGTAAATGAGTTTGTAATTTGTCTATTACCTCACGACTTATTTACTGAATAAACCTTCTCTAAATTTCATGTACACATATTCAGGAGTACTGAAAAGGACAAAAGGTAAAATTCAGCCTGGAAACGAATTAACGGATTAACGCAAACGAACCCACGGGTTTCATTACATTGTTTTAGATTTCATGGTGGGGTTGGCGGAGTAGTAGGTAGTACCACTTATATTACATTTTTTTTCTTAATTTGAATTTAAAAATGATATAAAATAAAATTAAGCAATTACTTTGTAGTTACATTATTTTTAATCAGTAATCTGAGGATAATTGTGCTGGTTGTACAACTATATAAACATTGTATTGTATCTGAATATGCATTACCTCTTGTACAATTGTTTTATGTCCTAAATAAATAAAAATAAAATAAAATAAAAATAAGCTCATTCAAAAAGCACACACGTTGCGTTGTGGTGATAATAAAATGGGTTGGAATGATTTTTACAATAGTCTAACACATATTCTCAGAAATAAATAAGTTAGTATGAAGTTGATGATGTTTTGTTTACGAATAAAGTAAATAAATAAAATAGTATAATATACAAATAAGTCCTACGCAAGGAGGTCTGACGCAACTGCGTATTTAGAACCTAGTCGGTAAATATGAACCACTAGAGCATGCAAAATAATATTGTTTGTTCAAAACGTTTGCTCTATTTGGCACATCGTCGCAAACGTAACACTTTCGGACGTGTGTCGTAATTTGAGATAAATTGCATAATAATAGTCAATCGACTCCCTAGTTTTAGGTACATACTGAAAAATAAATTTCGCGGTTGTAATTTGGTTTTGGTAATTACATTAACGTGATTTGCAATTAGTTTACAGTGCTTGCTAGTGTTTTGCAGATACAATACAATACATCATTGCTTAAATCTGGGAAATCACAAAATTGAATTTACATTACAATATGAAGCAAACTTATTGCAAAGCAATCTCCAAAACCAGTAAGACCAAAAATAACGGCCTTTAATCGGGTAAAAATAATTTAGGTCGATTTTAGAGTAATTAATATCCGGATAAGGGTAGGTCAATGCCGGTTGAGCGGAACCGGTAAAAAATGAGTTGGTTAATATTAACAAAGTTTCCGATTTTTAAAACAGATACTAGAAAATCCGTGTTAATAGTGAAGATTCTTGGTATTTGTAGGTTCAATCTAGAATATTATCTCGAGATGATTGTGATTAATTCACGCAACGTTATCATGCAATTCATTCCGAGATAATGAAACTGTATATGGTGGTAGACAGAAGGCCAGTTCATTAACAGGAAGCATACGTCGCAGCCTGCATGCTAAATTATGCTAGGTAAGTACCGATGCCACAAGTATAAAAATAATAATTCATGCGGCGTACGGTCCAGAAAGATATTACATTTAAATGTTACTAGCTTATACGCTTGCTAGAATTCTACACGAAAAGTAAATTTTCTGGGAAAATTACTCTAAGTATGTCCTTCTCAATCGGCGTGATAAGACTGGTTGATAACATGAAGGGTGGAGAGGTAACATAATAAACAAACAATCGATCACTTCGTAACAATGTTTGTTAAGAAATTAGTGCTCTAGTTTCTGCAATTTTTACCTAGATTTGTACAATACTAGGTTTCTCTAAAAGAAACTTGTTTTCACTAAAATATTCATCTGTTTAATATTTTACACGTAGAGTCAACAGTTAACACTAACAACACGATTGATGTCAAGGATTTTAGCAAAATAAAAGGGCATAAATACACACAATACTGGCATTGGCACAAAACTTGATTTTTCATTGCAAACGTAATTATTTACAAAAAAGTATGCTTTGATTGTCGATTATGAAACTCAAGGGAAACTGTAAATACTGAGACGTAATTTAAAAATACTTAATGTGAAGTCAATATATTAATACGCAACATAAAAATTGAAATCAAAAGTGTAAAAGTAAACGCGTGTCCTTGCTAAAATCATACATTTTCTTACAAAAAGCGCTATATTTGGACATAATAAATTCAAAATGAAAGCTACTGTTATCAAATGCGCTATACCGTTTGTACATATTTATTAAAACTGGTCTAGATTTAGTCGAGGGAAAGGAAAAAATACCACAATTAGAATGGTAACTGTTCACTTAACAATACGTCTAACTATCTTTTGTTCAAGTGATAGGTGATGGGTATGTATACGCAAATAACCTGAACATACCGTATTCTCGAGGACAATTACTCTATTGTTTTAGAAGGATGTGTTGATACGTTCGACAGCTGGCGTTTTTCTTAGCATTGAGGTATTTAGAGGTTGAAGTATTTAACAAGCGAAATAATTGACAAAAAAACTTTCAGTGTCAACAGACTTGGTCATTGGTCATGGCGGTCATGGTTTATTATTGGTACTTACCTACTCACTTATTCCCTTTTGCTATTATTTTATTCATCTTATAAATTCTATGAAAAGGGTTATAATTATTACTTTTTCTAATAAATTGTATTTCGGCTTGTGTTTCTCAACTTTTTTAAAGATTGAGTGTTGGTCATTTAATACTATACAAATACCTATACACCCTATACACGTAGTTTTACTTAAGATGTCACAATTATGACTGTTTTGTGTGCATGTAAGAAATTTTATTTTATGGCTAAAAATAAGTGCAAGAAAAAAGCAAATAGACGATGGTCATTGGCCTAGATAAACAATGTGTCTATGCAAAAAGGCAACCGCGGGTATCGTATAACGAAATCTATCCTAGTTCGTGAGCAATCAATCATTACAATCCAGTTTGGCTTCCAAGTCAATCCTGCTTGCGTTACCTAGTAGATGTGTAATTATTTCACTGTGTCTGTATGTTTTAACTTTATTTTTTCTACAGTTATAAATATGTTATTTTAGAATATTTTCCTCATCAATTTTCTCAGACGCTACAACCTGAATAGATTTCCAAATGACTGATTTTTTCTCTTAATCACTATATTTACATGGTTAGTAAGATTTTATGATCATTTATCAACTAGTTTACAAATTAAATTGTAAATAACTTTAACAGTAGAAACTTCGTCACATTTTTAATAATTAAATCAAAGTGAAATAAAAATTGATTTGATCAACGAAATGCAACAGTGCAACCTCAAGCAAGGGAAAGGAATACAGAATTATGGTGTCCCAACCGCAGAGGAGATGAGGTAGCGTGTCATTTAATTTTTGTAATGGTTGACAATTTATAACTGAAATTGTTGTTACCACAACCGCGATGCTTAGATTAGCATTAAAAATCTATGACTTTTTTATTGTTTATTAGAAAAGCAGGTTTCGTCTTGTACTGAACGAATGGTTTATTATCAGCATTATAGATCTTTCTTTGTATTCAAGGAAAGGAAAGTTGCCTGAAAGAAAATGCTTTTGGAGATAAGGCCGCTGTGCGTATTAATCTTAAGATTCAATATTATATGTAAAGAGTTACAACTCTTATGCATGGTAATTTGTGCAATAAAGCATATTGTATTGTATATTTCTATAGTTTAATACTAAAATGAATTGATAAAAACACTGTTAAAATGATGATAATATTATGATTGGAGGACAAGACGAGATACTAAAATCAACATAAGTTTGTGCCAAAGAGCATTGAAATTAAACACGAGTATAAAGATCCATTCTAATAATTAGTGTGTGCATTATAGGAAATAAAGGGCGATTAAAAATGACGTTATGCTAGCCTAATTATGAAATTGCCATTTAGGGAAAAAGTTTATGTAAGAAAATATCGGACTTGATTTAAAATCGCAAAAAATAACGAAAATTACGCATGAGAAAGACATTACGCGCTTCCAGAAGTAGCTATTGTAAACTCCATCTTTAAGTATTTGAGATTACTAATATTCCAGTAAGTATCTTGCTGGCGTAGTATCTGTGGCGAAACTATCGTGCTTGTTATTTCATCGGCCAGCAGCTGATAATAAATGATACAATGATTTAATCCCTAGTGGTAACAAATAGAACGCACGTGCCACTATTACGACTTGAAGGTCGCAGGTGGTAATTTGTTGCCCACGCGCATTCAATTACTAGGTGTCCCGCCAATTTCATTATCAAGTTTATTTTAAAATTATAATTTTTTGAAACAATAAAAAAAATGGTAAGAACATAAAAATGTTTGGAACAAATCGTACTAATTTATCTTATTTGCACTTTGTTAAGATCAAATTTACCTAAGTTCAACAATAAATATTTTTGATTTGATTTTGGTTTTTGAGATTTTTCGTGACCTTCAGTCAGAAATGCTGACTGTTACATTTTACAATATATCTCGTCTTTGCCTTTGCCGCAGTCGGGTAAAAGAAATGAGATTTTGATGGATGACATTCATAACTGAAGGACAATCACGGTAATTCATTTATAATTATATAAAATATTTATATTAAAAAATCATGTTAACGTAACCAAAACATTTTCACGAGTGCGAGTATTTTTGAGTTTGTAAAACCGGTGAGGAGATTTAAAATCTTTCGACTCACCGTATATGTCGAATAAAATTAACGTGAGTAAACAAATTTGATTGCTCCCCAGTGATTTCGATGCCACCTATTTTATATCTGTAAGATATTATATACTCTTGCCGAAGTTCTTGGAAAAGCAACATACTCGACTCGAGGATCGTGATATGATAACGTCAAGTGTTACTTTGCGTGATCTAACGCATTTTCATTATCGTACTGATTCGTACTCAAACTGAGAGGTTAAATACACCAGCAGTCAGGAAAAAAAATTCGAATCTCAATATTAAAAATAAACATTGTTTGTATTTATATTTAGGAGTATTGTTAAATGAACATATCAATTGAACAAAACTGTGTCACCAGCGCGTGGCGCACAGCATCGCAAAAATAACGTAATTTCCCACAATATAAAAATAAATATACCTATAGTGGTAGTATATTTATAAAGATTTTATATTTTCAGTAGATGTAGAGCCATGTGGCCTTGGTGTAGAGCAAAGGAAAGTTCTCTGTCGGCACCAGGTGGCCATGCAGTTATTGAGTGAATTACCGGTTACTGTGATTATGTATTGTTAACTTATTTGTAACTAGCTGTTTCCTGCAGCTCCGCCTGCGTTAAAAAATAGTCTATGTTTGACCCCGGGTCTTCTTTTTTTTTTTTATACAATTAAGTAGGCAAAATGGCATACGGCCCACCTGATGGTAAGTGGTCACCGTAGCCCATGAACGCCCGCAACACCAGGGGCATCACGTGCGTATTGCCGACCCTTGAGAAATCCTTTAACGCCCTTTTTGAAAGACCCCATGTTGTAATCTCTTGGGAAAACCATGTTGGGGAGTTCATTCCACAGTCTCAGCGTACGTGGGAGAAAATTTCTATTAAAGCGCACCGTACGCGATCCTTTGAATTCTAATGAATGCGGATGAATCCCCTGTTAATGGCGACATCAACTATATTCATACCAAATTTCATCAAAATCCGTTCAGCATTTTGGCCGTGAAAGCGTAACAGACAGACAGACGACAGACAGACAGACAGGCAGACAGACTTTCGCATTTATAATATTAGTATGGAAGAGCAATACATCTTTGCAGTTGACATTGTTTGTTTGATTTGTTAGTTAAAAACTCAGGAGAAAAACAAATCAACTTGATTGTTGAAGTGGAAAAAATTGTGAACAATTTATTTCTTTCCACGTAATCAGATACAATGGTGAGTCATCGAAGGTCATCGATCGCTTGTTAAGTTTGAGCAGATGACATGCCATTGATTCTTGTTTATTTTGTTATAAGCTCGAACATTTTGTCAAGAATTTGTAATTCTTTCTCTGTATTTACGGAAAATCCATACTAATATTACAAGTGCGAAAGTCTGCCTGTCTGTCTGCTACGCTTTCACGGCCAAACCAAACGGATTTTGATGAAATTTGGCATGAATATAGTTGAAGGCTTGGGGTCAAACATAGGTTACTTTGTGACGCAGGCAGAGCTGCGGGAAACAGCTAGTAATTAATATAAGCAGAATTAGTAATATTTATCGGTTTTGTAAGTAAATTTAAATTTATTTTATCTAAAATTTAAACTGGTCAGATTAAAATAATCATGATTATTTTTACATTCATACATTTTTGGCCTATGTGTGTGTTACCAATAGTACTTATCTGTGATAAATCTGATAAAAACTCTGATAAAAGTTGGTTATCGGTCTACTTAGAAGGCCATTATAAGCGGCTATTTTGAATCATCATATTATCAGTTATGAGTATATCTGAAGGAACAAAAGTCACTGACAATGCATTTGCCGAGCTCCGTGACGTAAAGCCACGTACTCCATGCTAGTCTGCCACTCCAGAGATTTTGTTTCGAATCCCAGAGCAAAGAAATATTTATATTATCATAGTGGCTGTGTCCATCGGACATCCACAAGCTAGAAAATTAGGAATGTCCTTGATAAACGGTTCCGAAATACACATTGACTTGCCGAGATAAGGGTTGTCGTCAGGGTAAAACTACACCTGGGTAATCAACCAATCGCGTAAAAAATTGAGGAAAATGCTTAAAGCAAAATATACTATTGTTGAGATTCCTAGGCTCTTGTTATGCTGGAAGTTTTTACAGATATACTGATCATGATTATACATTTTGAGTTACGCTCTTGTCAATGGAACTTTCAGTCTCCCTTTATCTAGTTCCTTTATTTAGTGATAGGACTACCTACATACATCAATATTGCTGTAGCTTCTTTTAAACTTTTGAACAACGTCATCCTATTCATTGTTTTTTGAGTTTAAAATGAAAACAAGATAAAATTTATTGCCATATTTTGTAGAGCTGATTTTTTATTAACTGAGTAATTAGTAGCGGAAACAAGATAAGATTGTCAAATGTTTTACATGTAAATGTTAGGTATACAATCATACTGAAATGTACTAGTTGAAATTATAATTTCCTACCTACTCAAAAACGACAACGAAATATTTAGAACAAGTATGAAATCTCAAGAGTACCACCACCTACGCACAAGATCATTTTACGAATTGGCATGAATCAAACTCGTCCTAGCGTATTCCTAGTTGCGTCGTCAGCTTGCGCTTCGGAGCCTAGGGTACGCTGTAAGTCATGGCCCTAGATTTGGTGGCACTGGTTATTATAATGGAGCGACTGCCGTCTGACCTCCGTAACCGTTTTTACAGGGAAACCAGACCAACAGGAACATGACACGAGGTGTGTTATTGGCCAACACTGTAAAAAATTTTCAGGCTGTCTAAAGGCATCTGACAGCCTCACGACTGCTATCTATCGATATCAACCGAGACTACGTGCCTTTCAAAGCACGGAGGAGCTCGAAATAGAAAATGCCACTAAAATGGCGACCAATCTAATAGTGGCCGCGTCTCGCCGTCGCTTCAATCGTAATCAAACTCATCCCATATAAGCCCCTACAAAATAATTTATTCCAAAACGAGTTCCAAGTCTTCAGTGACGATGTAGTCACCGGATTAGACGGAAGTTCCAAGAACCACAAGGCACAAAAAATGTTTTGCCATCACGATTCCCATCAGCGGGTACCGAAATGTGGTTTGCTTTTACGCAACATTATCTCGCTAATTAACGTTTGTAAATAATAATACATTTAGCTATTTACTTGTGGTTTTGGTAAGGAATCTTTTGTTTGACTTTGATATCAAAAAAAAAGATTATAGTTGCAACGTGAAAATTTTGATACTGAAAAAATTCGAAACAATTATTTTTCAAAATATATTAAGAAATAAAATCTTATGGAAACATAATTAGCTGTTTTTGTTGCAGGCCCAACGTTTTAAAATATTTTTCCTTGGTATTGGGTTGTTCGCTACATAATATCACGGACTCATTTCAATACACGGTTTCAGTTTTTAGGATAATTGAAATTTCACAGTGTACACTTGTAGAAGGTACTTGTTATGGTAATTGTCGGTACCTAATAAATATAAATGTTTTAGTAATTTAAATATGTATTTAAAAATATTAAAATATCGTAGTAAATACATATGTGTACATTATTATTAACAATGTAAATCATAGGCTATGATAATCCATACTAATATTATAAATGCGAAATAGGTGATATATTGATAAATTAATAGAAAGAGTCAAGTCGAGATGAAAGAGTCTCAAGTAAAAGCAAACACTTTGTTGTACTTGCAATAAATACCTGTTCAAGTTTGTATTTTATAGCTAAATAATTATAAGCTTGTAAAACTTTATGTTTAGTTTTATGATGATTAATCGAAAATCTAATTTATTTTATCTTATCACCAATAGAGATAGAACACAGAGTACTAGATTATATGTTGCCTTATTTCTTAATATTAAGAAATAATGATACAATCACTTTTAACGACCTCCGCGGAACAATTATAATACCTATTTCTGTTCGTTCTGGGTTCAAGCCAGAGCAATATCTATGTAATAACACTGTAGACTGAAGAGTCCATATTCCACCCTAACCTATCGAATAAATCCATTGATGTAGGTATTTGTTTTCACTCTGATTCATCAATAGATTTATATTATACTAGCTTTTTCCCGCAGCTCCGCCTGCGTCAAAAAGTAGCCTATGTTTGACCCCGGGTCTTCAACTATATTCATACCAAATTTCATGAAAATCCGTTCAGCGGTTTGGCCGTGAAAGCGTAACAGACAGACAGACTTTCGCATTTATAATATTAGTATGGATGTATTATACTTCGAGAATGTAACTAGCATCTATTTGATTCGATCTTTGTAAATCTATTTTAAAATACTTTTAGTGAGATTTCCTGAATAATTTTTGCCAATACATATATGCCTTATTATTTTTAAAGTCACCCTTGCAATTGTTTACTTAAGTGCCTTTCACGACAATGACGTAATATCGATTTGATGTCAAGATCAATATAATTGTATGCACCGGACACGACTGAATTCCGCGCTTTGTGACCAAGGACAATCTAACCAGAAACAAACATTTGGCGCGCGCAAATTCAAACAAACAAATTTACAGTTAAATTATAGTGTGTATCTCAAAATCAACATTCGGTAAGGCTCATTATCCACACGGCTAATGACATAAAAATGCCTGCCTATTTTTTTTCACAGGACCACTTGAGACTCTACTATATGTTTGTTAAATACGAGTTAAAATATAACTTTTCCTGAAAAATAAATGATATTCGTAGTAATAATTATTGATATTTTTACATAATTAACCTAAGTAACGCAATCGACTACGGGAAGAGCTTGAGTCATCAATTATTATTTTAACACGTAACAGTTATTATACTTTACAAACTAAAAGCTGAAGTAACTGGTTTAAGTAACTACGGCAGCATTTGTTTATACTGCAAAGTGTATTCTGCAGTTGCTGAAAATACGAGTGTTTTCGTTTCGAATGTTTACGCAGACTTATAAACATCTTTGGCCTCAGGGTTACCAACAATCAGAAAATTCTTAAAAACGAAGTATCTTTGATAAGTTTTATCAAGATATTAATTAGGCTTAAATATTTCGCCACCTCATTTAGAAAAAATAAGGAATGTTCAATAAGCCAATTTTATGTAAAATAAGTTTTTTCACATCAAAAATGTGTAAGAGAGAAAGGGACTAGGTAAACACAAAAAACATCGAATAATAGTTCCTTTTTCAATAGGTAAACATAACATATTCGTAAAGTAGGCTTAACGAAGAATCTTTTTGAATAAAATGGATATGCTTTTCGAAATTAATGACAGGTTACAAGCAACCATACATAAAACGAGATTCCGTAATTTTGGTCGATTATTTTTTACGTGTCGTAATGTCATGTCCGGAAAATTCCAGCCGTATGGCAGCCCTACTCATGTTGGCTCGCTTTCAAATGTACTTTAGCCTCACCTGTATTTCCTCCATTTTGTTTGGTATTTCTCGATTTTGTACGCGAACCTTACCTTTGAGATTACCTTCTTGACTGACCTTTTGAAATGGTGTCTCGCATTCCGCGGATCTAACAGTACCTACTGATTTTGAATTGCAGTTTAAATGTTTTATTTTAAATATACCTAAGTATAAAATTATTACAATATGATCTTTGATTGTGATCTTTGTAAAAATAAACTACTTAAAGCGCATCGGGTTTGGATCCTCTTAGATCGAACTTCTCCAAACAAATCAAGGATTGTGTTTATTATGATTCAAATGACTGGCTGACGATTTGGACATAAACATATTAGAACACATGACCGAATTAACACTTTTTTAATTTTAATATTTTTTCTTTGATAATTCGGAAATTTGTGACTGTACAAAACATTCAGGTGTCCGAATTGTCACTGAAAAAAATGATAAAATTTAAAAGTGTCAGTTCGGACAGTGTGTCCTAATATATTTGTAGAAGTGGTCAGCAAGTCATTCAAACTCACTCCCGGCTTGGCCAACTGACTGACTCACCGCCACAGCTACTATGACGCACTGCGATCAGCATATCATTATTCTAAGGCACGTATGAATTAAGGTGTCTTTTTTCTTTAGTATAAAGCGGGAAATTCCCACGACTTCGCATCCTCCTTACAGCGTCAATTACGTGTTCTGGGTAAATTGCTTTTAAAGGCAAGTTTTTTCTTCGGCATTTTTGAGATTGAAAAATTTGCATTCGGTGATCCAAAAAAATTTAATAATCCTACCATTTTTTCATAAGCATCCTGAAATTGTGTATAAATCAAAACAGCGAATATTTTTTGAACTGAATCAACAGGATTAAATTAAAAATATTAAAACTGTTTAGTATGTATTTACTTGTCGAATTATTTTGCACGGCAGCAGGTACTCAACAAAGTAAAAGCAAAAAAAATTTACAAAGAGATGAGTGACTTTTTTGGAAGTCAATTAATCCTTTTTAAAAGCTATTATTTAACTTGTTAACTCCGTTCATATTTACGTCTCAGCTTTTAAGTATTGGTTAATAAAAGCACCGCATGTATTCGTGACTTGCTTACCATTATAGAAGTACGTTAATAGGCATTTGCTAACTCCTTTTCAATTGGATTGTCAGTACAAAACCTCTTTTATAGATTATTGTGTAATTCATTCTCCTTTTTTGGGGTCGTCCATTGTCTTTGTATATGTACAAGGTATGTGATGACAATGGCTAAGAATGTAATTATTATCAATGTTTCGATGAATTTACAAGGCACACCGGTGAACATAGTTATTTCAGCAATATCTTCATATGTATTATGTATCTTTTCCTAAATACTCGTAGGTTTTTAATAATGAGTTATAAAATGTTTACCTTACTAAAGTAGAGGTATGGATATTTTCTCACCAATTCACGTATTTTACACATAAGAACTATCTTCACAACCTCGAACATAGGGGTATTTGATAATCACTAAAGGAACGCATCAGAGGGTAAGAGGCGGAACCCAGAGATTCTCAAACTTTTTTGGTGACCCTTTTGAAAAGCAAAATATTTGGCGGAACCCAAAGGAAACAAAAAAAGGCCAAGTGCGAGTTGGTCTCGCTCTGGAGGGTTCCGTGCATCAATTAAAATTAACCATATTAAATTTATATTTAATTTAGGTGTTCTTTTCATTGAATAAAGCTTATTTTTATTTCTACAAAGTTTAACACAAATTATCAATATCTGTAATTTAAAAAAATGTGTACATTTTTGTAATTTTCTTTTATAACTTCAAAATAATTTATTTGAAAAAAAAATGTACTTCTGCTGTTCAACAAGCCTTTTCAATAGATATGTCGCGCGGTGCAGTTTAAATTTTTCCAATTACCTTCACTTTTTCATTCATCTTCACTTTAAAAAAAAAAAATCTGTAATATTAACTCTATTTTGTGTGATTTGCTCTATATTATGTTGTTGAGTAACTCTGAAGATTGTTTCGGCATTTTTCTTAAATACTTTCAAAAATACTAACTAAACTAAAAAATATTGAAAATATGTATAAGCCGTTTCAATTGATGTTTATCTTTTGCTAAATTTTTAACCCTATATTAACTTCTAAACTAAAGCACTGCATATTTACTATACTTAACATAACGTCGGAAGTATAAAGGTATTTTACGCGTTTAATCCTGTAATTTTATATTTTAAACCCTATACATATATTGAAATAAATTAACCAAACAACTTGATTCAAGAAGACGTCAGTGACAGACGGACGGAGAGACGACATGAGTGATCCTGGGTCCACTTTTCTAATTTTCATAAAATGAACTCTAAAAACTTTAATGTTTAACATAGTGTCCTACTGTAGATATTTTGTTTTGTCTGCTAGATTTTTTTTTCTTATTATTACAGGTTCTCTCGCGGAACCCCAGGGCACCGCTGAACATACTTTGAGAACCGCTACTGTAACCCACAAGATATTAATAAAATGACTAACTATATTTCTTTGAGACCACTGAATTTAGTTTGTTACACATGGCATAGCACGCATATTTAGGTTGTTACATTTGGCATATCACTCATACCTATATACTTCAACTTACTATTACGTGTATTCCTGACATATTTCCCTATGTGATTTGGCTTTCTTTCAATTATATTTTCAATTATATAAGTAGGCAATAGTCTTATTAATAACTCTATAATTTTAGCACCCCGGCGTGACATCTGCCTAGAAAATTGTATGCCGTAATCCATCGATGGATATAAATGGTGGTTGTTATTAATTACAGGTATTACATGACTCGGCAGGGTATTACGCAGGTCCGCTTATACCCGTTAGTTATACTTTATTAAGTAAGACCTTTTCTTAACTAGATAAGACAAAGAAGGTTGAAATTACTCGATGGGATTGCAAAATATTTATGCTAAGTCTGAATTGTGTAATTACGCATATTTATTTATTAAAACTATTGTTCCACAAAGTATACATACACTTATAAGAATTGGCGGACTTAATGCTAAGAGCATTCTTTACCAGTCAACCATTGGGAGAAACAGAAATATATTTATTGTATGATGAAGAATTTTGGAAGGTAAGACCATGGAGCAATTACAAAGAGGAGATGCCGTAATAAGCGTTTTGTAAGAAGGTATTTGTGAGGCTACACAGGGCGGAAGACAGACGTGCGGGGTGCTTGGTTTCGGCCGTGGCTCCAACCATGGAGCACGAGCAATGACAAGCTCCGCCCACTTTGTGTCGGCGAGGCTCCAATAATCACATCAGTGCGCCATTTCAAACGGCATCTCCTCTTTGTAATTGCTCCATGGGTAAGACAAACGTAGATCAGTATAAAAATTATATAATTCAATCTTTAGACAAGGAAATATTGTGTCAAAGAATTGGTCTATAAAATTTACGGTCTTTTACGGTATAGAAATTATGCTAAGTATTAACTTAAAGGAAGGTAAACATTATGGTAGAATTATCAGAGATTTTTTATGTTAGAATGCTCAGTGATTAACAATTAGCTCAGTGATTATCATGAACCCACCTGATGCTAAAATTATAGATGTGGTTCTAAGATAGAGTTCTTTAGCTTATTAATAACCTATTCACTCTAGCCTTGAAAATACTCCGGTTGTAAGAGCCGGGAAAAACGTCTGCTGGAAGGAAGTTCCAGTTCTTTGTTGTATAAATAATTATTAAAAAATATAGGCGTCTTGTAAGACAACAGAAATATCTTACGATGTCAACTAGCAACTGGCTGGTTGCAGGTCGGAGAGTGGCGCCAAACTGCATGCATGGAATGCCACGCTGCAGGATCGGGTCCCGTTGTATGTGCAAACGATTGAACAACTTTAATAAATATTTCCTAAAGAGCCGTACGTCATGCTAATGACTCATCGATCATCGATTGATTATAAAAGAACATAAATTATAGAAAGATGGCTGTCAATATTCCTCGGATAATAACGCATTATCATGCGTTATTATGGACAGAACAGTTTTTGTAGAAGGCAAGAAATTTATTTGATAGTAATACCTATTTTAAACTTTTCAGAAATATAATTTGCCAGAATCGACTCGCTAAAATTACTAAAACCAGTAATAGCGTTATTCAGCATAATCTTTAAACCGCATTCGTAAATTAATAGACCGTTAAGAAAGCGCAAATTCTCGGAAAGTTAATGTATTAATTTAAATCAATAAAAGCATGAACAGAGCTGTAAAATTACAATCATTGTAACTAACAACTTCAAATAACGACATTCATAATACGGCTTCTACGATGAGAGACGGCAAACAAGGCCAGGCGCAATTGTTAGGCGATTTATCGGATCTGCCGACGGGGCAATGTCTAGACGTAGTTGCATATACGTAGTATAGTATACCCATCTTATTTGCGGAATTTTAGTTTGGAATCTAAACTATTATTATATTCCGCAAATCAAAATTTTGCTAAACTAGGCCACCTAGGCCAAACAAGTCAAATAGCGTCCACTTACATGGTAAAATTTATATTTTTTATACGTATGCCCCGTTAATTCGTTTAGTTTATTCAGGTACACTAATCTAAGGCAAACATTTATCCAAAAAACAAACTTTATTGCGTTCAATACGTACAAAATTACCCATTATTTTAAATCATCATCTCAGTTACAAGACTTCCACTACTGGACCTACATCTCTAATAGACATCCAATTTGATCGATTATATTTCATTTTTGTTATATTTATTGCGCATCGACGAAAAAAAAACTTTATCAAGACAACGGTAATTTAAAAAACTAAAACAGCCGACTCCCTTTCTGTTTAATTTGGAAACGAAAAACCCAAAATGACCCCCATTTTTTTTTTAATTTTATTTACCCAGTGTCACTCTTACAGTAAATACGAATCTAACGACACCTCTACGAAGCTAAAATCCATCGAGCCGTTCAGGCTGCAGAGCGTGCCAAACAATTATATATACAAACATACATACATACTTTCGAAAAACATAACCCTCCTTCTGGCGCAGTCGGGTAAAAATACAAAGCTATGCTGCAGCTGACTAGACTGCGGAGATTTAGTAAAACGGTAATTTGGATACAGAACCTTCAAAACGAATGCCAAGACCAAAGCTTCCTTTTGTCCGGTAGTTAGCTAAGTGGCTATGTAATTACTTAGATACACAGTACACGCGCAAGTAGGAGTGTCCAGTTACGTCAGTGGTAACTTGAACCGAACATGGCTGGCGCTTCGGCATACAACACTCAAGTTACTAAATGGACTACCTGTGTAGGCAAATATTTTGTAAACTATACCAATATATTCATTCATTCGAGTGGTACATCATCAGCATGTGGTGTCATAGATTTTAGGAACTGTCTCTCGGTCTGTGACGTGGTTCTATTAACTACCAAGAGATCTAAAGCATAACATCCTGAATAACAGACAATCTGATTTAAGCCTGCAATTAGCTACAGGAAACTAGAGATTTTGAAAAAGTCTTTCACATTATTAACGTCTCACGACTATATGATTTTGTTTTCTCCGATAGCTGAAGGACTTCAATTTTGGTAGTGATATAATTTTGAATAGACGTCCACATGGGCATTATTTTAGCCCTTTATAAAGGAGATATGTCGCGGCCGCCTGACTAGTAGTGACTAGTCTCCTATACCGCTTAGGTATAACGTTCACTATCAAATAATCACTGTAATAAATTTCTTGATAACTACGCTATTCGTTGATTAGGAACTTTACGCGGATTCTCGTATGGTTTATCAGGAAGTATAATTACTAATTTTGCGGTTACTGCAACAATGTTTTCTCTCGTAAACTACGTTTGTACTGGGATATTCGATAATCGTTGTCATATCATGCATCTTCTTTGTCCAAGGGTGTTTCTCAGTTGCGTTCAAAGCTTACTCATCAGAGAGTCTAGGGTACGCTGTAAGTCATTGTCCTTGATTTGGCGGCAATGGTTATTACAAGCGGCTGCCGTCTGACCTCCCTTATCGAGACCAGGTCAACGTGAACATAACCCGAGGTGTGTTTGTGGCCAACAACGTCAGATTTTTCAGACTGCCCAAAGCCATCTGAAATTAACAACTGCAATCTATGGAAAACAGCTAGCCATAGTTATTCTGCTTAAAAACATTATTTGTGATTTTGGGTACAGAACAGGATTGAGGCACCAAAACTACAATAAAGGTATGGATAAATAGGAAGTAGAGTCGTTATTCGTTTCAGATCTCTTGCTTTACGTGTGCATTACAAGAACGGTCCATTCAATTTACTTACGTGTATAAAAATATTGCTTCAGTGGCATTCTTCTGTTTAAAAATCAATTCTGTCACATCATGTGAAGATACTTATGAGCAAGTGCGCTACGTAAGCTTGTGCTTACTTAAAAAGGTTGATTCTGGCGCATTTAGGGAGAAGTTATAGATTAATATGCGGAAATATCGATGACCAGCTGTTCTGCATCAAAAATGTCAAAAATACCACGAGCACCGCTAAAATGAGACATGCCTGAAAATTTAAGCGTATCGGTCTGACATGTAAGTAAAAGTTAAAGTCAAAACATTGTAGTCGTTTTACAGCCACTACGTGCAAGACAAATTTATAGCATTTTAGCCATCCGATCCAGTTTCGCACGGTAATTATGCAGTTAATTTTCCCAGGAAACGGCCCTAATGAAACTCATTATTATCCCAGTAGGTACTTAGTTCCTGTGATTAGCCAACTATCGGTTTGTAAATGGTCAATATTACGAACTGCCTTCGTTCATGGGACATTACTCCTCTGAAGATCTGCGATGGGAATAAACTACTTAGTTGTTTAGTTAGAGTTAGTTAGTTAGTTGCATTAGTTATATAGTAGATATACATAGTTTGATTAGGGTTTTGGTTTTGCATTTTGAAAAATTCAATATTTCCAAATGTTTGTTGCTTTAGTTCGGTTCATGGTTCGGTTTAATTCGGTAGTTGGTTAAAAGTTTAAGCATCTGTAGTCTCGAATCTGCCCAATCCAAAATCTGTCCAACACCGAACAAAGTTAATCTTGGTATTTATTTGTTTTCTTTCGTTGAAAAGATTTCACTGGTAGTAAAGGTCACATCTATGACGTTAAATGTTTTGCTTATCAAATAGGTGGCTGCTAAAAAATATATATTGTTCAATGATCATCTGTGTGACCAGTCAGAGAGGTATAGTGATAATTTTTTAACGTTAGTTTAGTTTTATGAAATATATATTTGCATAAATATACGTGAATAAAAGTGATAAATTACAGATTTAAGTCACAGAGTTAACCTTTATGCAGGATATGTTTAATTAAAAAATGGTATACTGGTATCTCCCCGTATCATTTCAATGTATGCACTTGAAGTGCGTCACCAATACAAGCTCGTTAAGTTTTTAGTGATAAGATAATAATGGTAAACAATGTTGTACAAACTTTTTATTTAACTAGAAGGTACTAAAGAATGTTATCAGATATCCACTACTATTTAGACTTAAAAAATAACTAATTTCTTATACCGATAATCAAATTAATTATTAAAATAATTATTACCAGATAAATATGTAATTCATGAGTTGTATTTATAGGACAAGTACAATAAAACATAACTATTAGTGAATGATAAGCAAACGATAACACTTTGATATTAACGATGAGGGCACAGTGTTTAATAGAAAAATCAATCGATATCGATGGGAATGAAGTAGGTCAAACGTATAGTTTATTTTTGGAATTTATTTGCAAGCGCCACATACAAATGAAGTATGTATATTAGTAATTTTTTCTAATTAGATAATTATTGTTAAAATTCTAAAAACTAAGAACTTTTTGAAAGGTTCTTTAAAGTCCTGTATTAGTCCATACTTCCACACTAATATTATAAGTGCCAAAGTCTGTCTGTCTATCTGTCTGTAAAGCTCTCACAGCCAAACCGCTGAATAGATTTTGATGAAATTCGGTATAAATATAGGTAAAGACTCGGGGTCAAATATAAGCTACTTTCCTGAGGGAAACAGCTAATAAATTAAACTTTCTTGGTTCTTTCTGGTTTCTTCAAACGTGTTCTCAACGGTGGGTCTAAAATGGAAATTTATACGGTATTTTTTTGGTAACGATAAAATCCCTTTGTCACCGTTATCACTATCACACAATTATTTGATTACCCAAGCACTACAAACGAATGCTAATGCAAATACGGTATTTATAAATCGACTTGCTATTTCCCGCAGCTCCGTCTGCGTCAAAAAGTAGTCTATGATTGACCCCGGGTCTTCAACCATATTCATCCAAAATTTAATTAAAATCCGTTCAACTGTTTAGCAGTGAAAGCGCAACAGACAGACAGACTTTCGCATTTATAATATTAGTGTATGGAAGTATGAATAGTATGGAAGTGTTGCTGCAATGGATATTGAAAGTTGTTGCTGCAGATTTATATTTCATATCCCACAGCCCAGTCCCCTCATTGAAATTCCTACCTCCGAGGCACTCCTGTTTAGTGTCCGTCTGGTCCATTGTGTCCCGGTCTATTGATTACAGCGACAGAGGGGCGTGATTCAACCGTGACGCACACAATATTTGCTATAAATTGCATAGATTAGATATGTTGTACTGTACATATCATATGATAATTGAAACATTCACACACAACATTCTTCTCAGCTTTGTTACAATTGTTCCAAAGTTTGGTAGGGTATTCATCATCATCAACTTCCTGCAACCCACCACACCACTTACTTAAATGAAAACGGAAGTTTCTATAGACATTTAAATAGACTACAAAAATTTTATCTGGCAGTATCGAGAATAAGATTTAAAAATAAACAGACACTTTAATAAAGATTTCAATCGAGATTTACGATATAGATTTGTCGAATCACGACGTTTTATTCGTATTTCCCGAGAATCTGACTCCTGACGAGTTGCCATTTCCATACTCAACAAGAAACAACGAAATTTTGTGTAATAATTTAATTGTAAAGTATTTCAGAGATAATGGTATTCAGTTTAAATGTGGTTCTATCATTATAACTGCTGAATATCCGTTGCCTTCAATTTGATACAGATACAAACTGTGTGGGTGGTCACTTCACCCACAACATGACAGGATATTTGCAAAACCGCGGAAACTAATTTAATTCTAAAAACTGATAAATATTTAGGTTATTCATTCCATATATTGTTCTACTAGCTTTTTTCTGCGGCTCCGCCTGCGTCAAAAAGTAGCCTAAGTTTGACCCCGGGTCATCATCAACTATATTCATAGCAAATATCATCAAAATTTGTTCAACGATTTGGCTGTGAAAGTGACAGACAGACTTATAGTATAGAAGTGTGGATTCCGTCGCTGTTGAAATCAAAACATCTTAAGAAAACTTAAAAAGTGGAGTGAACGTCTGATGTTAACTGGTACTTCTTAGATGTCTGCCTGAGATTGCTGGGTTGTGCAAGCAAAGTAAGTAGATATGAATTGTACAAATTGCAGCCTTGAAATTTGACGATAGATCAATTTAAATAATTTTATTAAGCATATCATCATTATCATAATAGCTAAGCATAATAGGAAACAAATATTTATAATAAAGTAACTAAATTTTATAGAATTGAAGTGAAGCAATGATTGTGATTAAATAAATTACCACCATTCGTTTGATAATATTAGGTTTGGGTAATTTCTAAAATCGATGATGAATGTAAATATTTCCTACCTGTGTGGTATCCGGCATAACTTAAGAATACAAATCTCCCTCTGTAGGTGTGATATGGGACGATTAAGGAAATAACAGGTCTCAATAATAGGTTACATTTTTAGGTAATCCGTCCAGGATAAAAACGCTTAGATGACATTGAATAATGGGTAAATGGCAATGTACAATAGTATAACTTACTTAGAAAGTTCAAAAGTTCTATTCTAATGTTTATTTTTCATTCATTATCCATAATGTAAATACTTAGGTAATAAGTAACTTGTGTTGCAAAATTAGTTTGTATGTAATGTTATTCTGACATAACGAGTGAGTTTGAACCCAGTAATTATAAATTATTCATTATTGTTATCCTATCTATGGTTTTGAATTAAGATATGTAGACTTAAGGCGGTAATATCTACCATCATCTATCTATCTTATTTATTTACGAATCATTTGGGTTTACGCATTGCACATAGTTATTAGGTTAAAGTATAAAAATAAAAATTACCTTCAAAGCTAATTATTTGCTTTCATGAGAGAAATTAATCATCAGAACAGAATGATGTTATTGAATAGGTGTTCCAGATGGCTATCGATTAAGCATAAATTAAATGCTACTCGAGACTAGCCACACGCAAGCAAAACTAGTTTGTAAGACTACATAACATCGGCTAGAATGACGGTCTTCGCATCGCTATATAAATTCCCAAAAAGAAACTACCTATTACTTATTAAAGCCATATATTAAAGCAAATCTACTTTCGCTTAAGAATATGCTTCTTTAAAATCTATTAACATAAATAATACGAAGTTATCATCATTTACCTGAGCATGTCCAGGTAAGACACTGACCATTTTTGAACAATAAACTTACCGGAATCCTATGTTTATTTTTCCTCAAACAAATGTCCCAAAACCACATTTACGTGGCCAGGGTGCTCGCGGGCAGTCCGTTACTCGAGTTGTTTAAGCACTTCGAAAATTCACGGAATATCCGTCAGTTATGCACTTAAATCAGCAACTTGCGAGGGGGACAAGTTTAAATGACACCCAGCGCTAGGAACGGCGCGCGTGGAGTTGCGAAGCCGTCACGCAACGTACTGGCTGGCTGGTTTGTTGGGACGGTCGTGTGCAGTCCCGTCGTGTGGTCGCCCTCCGCGACATGCGTGCTCGGAAGCGGCCGAGACGGGACCGTGAAAGAGGGCCAGACCAAGGCAACGTTTTTGTCCTGGAGCTAAGATTAGCAATCGACACCACGACACTGTCTGGGTCTCGGGAATTCATTTGCAGTTTTCGAGAGTCTGCCTGCTCTTCGGTTATGGTCAAGCTAAACAATTTTTTCGATTTCGTCATCACAGGTTTCATTAGTATACCTATAGTTACTCAGGAAGCCATAGGATTATGCCCGGATCACCTATTTCAGCACTTACTCCATAGAACTGGGCTCTAATAACTTTTGTATAGTAATAACCATGGTATTATCCATACCAAAGTTATAGGGTTGGCTAGTAAAAGGTATTTTATTTTGTTATAAATACACATAAATATCATTGTACTTACCTACAAAAGTAAGTGAAAAACAATCAGGTCGAAGTAATGATATTAAATCCGTTGGAACCAAGATCCTTTAAATAATGCAATCTTCCTTCGGAGTACTTCGAACAGATAAGTAGATTTATCAAGTTGTACTCAGATACCAACTGAACTAAATGTTATAAAGTCTATTTGTTATTTCTGTTTGACTAAATCGTGATATTGTACGGCTTTTGAATTACGTCTTGTTAAAAAAATGTTAAAAATAATCCAGCTATTTAGGAAGTGAGATATGATGTCACTATCATGTCATGTTTGCGTATAAATCGTGATAAAAGGATATAAAAACCGTAAACAGTGATCTCAGAGGTGCTAGGTCTTCGCAGTCACGACTCCCGAGGATTAAAAGTTTTGTTACACACCGATTCTCAAGGATTTTATATGGAAGCCATTATTTTTTGTATGTGAAAATTAAGAGTTTAATTACTTCCCATATAGGTAACAGGGAAGAAGATGTCACTTCCGCCTTTACCGGCGTTCTGTTTGATACCGGTTGGACGAGGCTCTTTATGACTTCCTGAAAATATTGTATTTAAGTAGGTATCTTTGGTAAGAAGTACACTTAATAATCTAGAATTTTATACTCTCACACTATGTATGTACTTACACTATGTGTGTACGTGTGAAAAAACTGTGTAGTTTTGAAGAATTTGTAAAAAAAGTCATTGGTTGATCATAACTTTTTTTTATGCCTGGCCTGAATTTAACTTTTTTGGATAAGGACAACACCTCTTTTTTCAAATGTAAGTAGCCAAAAGGATCGAAATCGATAATAGTATATACTTTATAACCAAAATAATTATAATTACTGATGATAATTCAATTTTGGGAATTTTAGAAAACAATCATAAAGCTTAGGCGAGACCAATGTAGAATTGCTTTGAAAATAATGCGATAAACAATTTGAACAATAATTATGATCGTTCGACCACCCTTTATAGCAATAACATCCGTGAAGTTGATTTTCTGCAATTCCAACACGATTCACGATTTTAAAGGTGTAAATGAACAAATTCTTGTTATAAAAATGTACGTTTACCCGTGATGTTCGGTTTTAGAATAGAAGTACATAAGTGGATTCAAAAAAACATAAAAAAATCAACGGATCCACTAGTAGATTCTAGAAGACCTAAGAGTGTTCATGCGTCCAACTGTGGATTTAAGTGGAAATAAAAGTTTCCACGGATCCACCGGTGGATCGAAGAGGAGATAAACGTATCCTTGGATCCACTGATGGATTGAAGTGGTGGATCTAAGCGGAATGAGTTAGATTTATCAGCGTCAATTAAGGAAAACAAAAAAAAAAAAAATTTTGTCATCACAGAAAACACACTACATAATCAAGCCCACTCCAAACAATCTCACTATCGATCAAAAAAAACATAACTATACATCTTTATTACCACCATTGTCATGGCAATTAAGTATTATAAAAGTTATCAAAGCGTAAATGAAAACAGCTTTATATTATGTTGTGCTAGAAACCGAGTTCAATAATACAAGAGCATAAAAAATGTCGTTAGCCCGCCCACACGAAAGGCTGCTGCAAAAAATGGCGCCTCTCCCGCTATGTCATATCGAGAGTCGAGTGGTAGTCAAGATCTAGGTAAGTCAGTAGAAAAAACCATCCAGTTAGACGCCGGAGCCAACGAACCTGTGAATGGGGACGACGCCGATGTACAAAAACATTCGATGATTGTAAATATTGTAATAGGATTATTTTTTTAATAAGTCTTATTTGGAGGACCTCCATTCTGAAATATCTTCCTTTTCTATATTGACGAGACTTTGGATCGCTCTCTGTATCGTGTAGTTTAGAAGAAAAAAACGTTTTGAGAGCAGCGAAACAGTGTTCTAACAATATATCGGATTATTAAAAACTAGCTTTTTCCCGCAGCTCCGCCTGTTTGACCCCAGTGGGTCTAAAATGGCCACTTTGCACGAATTACAATATGATCATATTATGAATCTGCAAATCTTAAAATAGCCACATTTTGGCAGTTCATAAAATGAATCATTTCATGGCAATTCTGCTGTTTGACGGAAAGTCGCAAAATAGCTTGCTTTTTGTGAATTGTTTGTGAATTGTTTTACCTTATTGCCAGGCAAAAAAATAATCTTTATTTTTAGATAGCGTGTGTACTTTTACGATTTTTTTAGCTAAGTTTTTCTAACCAATAATGTTAATTTACTATCATTAATTTACTGTAAAAATATAAATATCAATAAAACAATTAAAATTTTAAAATCTATCTTTATTTTATTACTATGGCAATACTCACACGAGAAGTGATTCAAGAAATGAATCACGAAATGAATTGAATTAGAGTTGAAACGTCAATGTCAAAATTTGCAGAATTGCTAAGCTTCGCCATTCACGAAATGATTCATTTTGATGAATTGCTCAAAGTGGCCATTTTAGATCTGCAGGTCTTCAACTATATTCATACCAAATTTCATCAAAATCCGTTCAGCGGTTTGGCCGTGAAAGCGTAACAGACAGACAGACAGACAGACAGAAAGACAGACTTTCGCATTTATAATATTAGTATGGATTGTATTGTCTGTGATATTGGACAAAAATAGACATCTTCGCTTGATTTGATGTCAATAAGATTGTATGGCATTGTACATTGCAAGATCTAGATTGTCGAAACACACTACCCTAAATAACTGCCAAAGATTAAATTTAATTACTGTAACATGCTTAACGGTAGGTTTTTTTTTCTTTGCAAGTTTTGAATACCTGCTGAGATTTCTGACGCATAGACCATGCGATTTTTTTTGGTGTGACCAGACGCGATGATATAAATTGACCTCCACCGGGTCGCCTAGTTCCATTTAAAACTACAAATAAAAATTACCTAAAGCATGTTACGTTATGCCCTTTAAGTAAACGAAATCCAATTTCTAAACAAACAAACAAACAATGATATTTGTTATGACACGGACAGAATGAGTGTATATGATTTATGACCATAATTTTTTTCTTAATCTTTGTAACCATCATCATAACACAATTTGTGACCAAGTTACGAAATCATTGCCTGTAAGACTTTAGGTACCCAACGATATAAATTAGCTACCAATTTCATTTACTGTTACTATTAATTCAGACATTAAACAATTTAACCTTTAAAAAGACCCATTAAATCTTTTAAAGGATTGCCATACCTATTTCTAGTAGTTAGTTGCTCTAGTAGAGCTAGAATGGTTTTACATGATACCGAAATTAAATACGGTAGTTTTTTGTTAATGACTGAAGTATCTAGTAAGCTTATAGGTAACTAGCTGTTGCCCGCGGCTTCGCCCGCCTGATCAAAAGGTATTTCCAATGAGATTTGAATCACTTAGATTATATATGGCAGGTCTCTCAGGATTCTTGTGAAGTTTCAAATAAAACGGACTAACTAATCTCCTTCCCCCAAACATATTTTGGACCCCCGTTTAACCCCTTAGGGGGTGAATTTTGTAAAAGCCTTTTTTTATCTGAGCACTATGTAATAACATAAAACTTTTGTCAAAATTTCACGTTTATAGCTTTTAGGTTTAGGCTGGGTGTTGATTAATCAGTCATTATATAGATCTAATATTATGCAACCCCAAAAGCACCAGGCATGTGATTTTTTAAATCCAGTTAATGAATTATTATTTTTTACTAACTACAAAAATAAATAAAAAATTTAATTTGTCTCACTTTAAAAATGACGAAGATTCATACAAACTGGCAACCCCTATTTCACCCTCTTACGGATGGAATTTCCAAAAATCCTTTTTAGCGGACGTCTCCTAGCCACAATCTATCTTCCTGCCAAATTTCATCTTCTTCGGCTTAGTAGTTTTCGAGATTTCGTGATGAGTGAGCGAGTGAATTTCGCTTTTATATATAGAAGATTGAAGAGGAGGCCAATCGCGCTAAATTCAAATTGCTATAACGTATTTACCAAAACTACGATTTCGAAGAATTAATTTCAATCGACTCACGATTTTACATGCTTACTCAATCAAAAATAGTCCTCGCGGTCGTAGTTTAGTTTTGGTAAACGCAGGTAGAAATCAAACTTCGGGCAGGCCGAATCACAGAATAGTACGTAGTTTACGTAGCGGAATGAACGCCAATACCGCCGCCGAGGCGATGCATAGGGTAAGTACCACTGAAGGAACTTTCAATAAAAAATTAAGTTAAACCGAGAAAAACCTTTCGACCTCACAAATCTAGTGATCAGCTGACAGGATTTAGTATGGAGGATCGAAAATTTTACTGAGTCTATTATTTTGATCCCAACTTGTTTAGTTAAGATTTCCTACTACATTCAGGATTTTCTACTAGATTCACCTCCTAAACAACTGTTAAATTTGGCTGGTGTTTAAAAATCCTCCTGTATCATTGATTACTTTACTATGATTGTTAGTCCGGCGCGTGGGGAGGAAAATCCAGAATCCGCAAATAAACGCCAAATAACCAAAACTTAAAAATGAAACCAGTCACGATATCAACTAACCTTCTGGATGCCATTGTTTAGTTCATATTATAATGGCATTTACACTAGAGCGCTAATAACTAGTCCAAGTAAAAACATATTTTTTCAGACACGTAGATATGTGACTGATCTTGAATGTTAGGTACTTATGATTACTAGTTTTTTTTTTTTTTTAATTGTAATAGAAATATTGACTATAAATTGCAATTCTGTTCTTCGGAAGACTTTCAGGTCCTTCCTCCGATTATAAGTTGTTACTGAACCAGGAGCAGTAGTTATGTAACGATGCGAATATATGCTTCGTTCCTCATTTCATCCATACTTTTCATTTCATAACCATCCTCCACCACATTTGCATTTTAAAATGATTTCATGTTTCGAATCATCTTTTTTTTATCCAAATAGTTTTTACTTCATCTCATCACTCTTTACCTTGATATCATAAGAACAAGAGCTCTTTGTTTTTTATATTTGATCTTACTTCCATATTACCCAGTGAAGTAATCGAAACTATTGTAAAAGTGATAAAAAAACACTTAATTTGTGTGTGTCATTAACAAAGAACTCTATCTATTACACCTTCTTCATCTACTTCGTGTGCCGGGGGTCCCATAAAGTCTCTTGCAGGGATAGCCGAACGGCAGAGCCTCCTCCTACAAGTGGAAAGCTCTAATGTCACAAACACAGGGGCTTTAGAGCTTCACCAAGAGCTGTTGCAGTAGGTATTTAAAATACCAAACTGTACAGTTTGGTGGTTCTTGCAAAATTTTGCGATTCGAGGACATTTCATGAAGTTTTAATTTCCTACAGTTCATCAATTTTATCTTAAGATTGACTATTTGTTAAAAGATTGATTTCTTTGTTTTAATAGGATGGAGGAAAAAAACTTACAAGGCAAAACGAAAGTAGAAAACTCCTTAAAAGGTTTGGGAAAACCCCAAACTTGAAGTCCCTAAGGTAAACTGACAGACAATGCGTTACACCGTTAAGTTTTATCTTTTTTATGTAATCTTTTGATTGAAAGTTAAAAAAACTTTTCATTGCCTGAACTAATCGCAAACATGTTAGAAACTAGTGCCTTGCCTCTGTGGGCATATTTCGGCTGTGACATTGCATCATACAGCGAAAGTGCTGGTGATGGCACGCGACCATGGTTGTGACACCACAATTAGAGCCTTATGAAGAATGACGACATTGCACACGCTTGTTAAAAAGCGATAGTGTTTTTTTTTTTATATTCTTTAGTATTTACAACATACAATTACAGGGTTAAGCGCGCAAAATACCTTCATACTTCCGACGTTTCAACCGTGTTACAACGGCCGTGGTCACGGAATGACTGGCTCAGCATTTCTACAGCTTCATACTTCCAGCTGAATCGTCTTGCACCGGCATATTTTGATTTCTCCAAGCGCCGTCACAAAACTCACTAACAGACTAAACTAACGCGCTAAATCCTGTATATTTATGTTTTAAATATGCAGTGCGTTAGTGTTTATGTAAATTCTTTAGTATTTAGTATTACGTTTCTTTTTCGTCCGACCGTTTCTTATGATGCCTGTCTCTGTGATTCAGCGGTAAAGGTGTTAGTCTGACCCACAGTTCGTAAGTTCGCTACCCACGGGAAAACATATACTCTGTTAAACTTCCGGTTTGGTTTTGTTGCTACAGGCAAGAATTACACGATTGTCTGGTTATCAACCGGGTTGATCCTCTTGGTCTGACTTTCCTGTAAACATGGTTATGGAGGTCATACGGCAGTCGGCAACATAGGTATAAAGTTACTATAATTTCGCAACCTTTAAAAGCATTCGCCCATGAATTTTCTTATCTTCAATATTCATAAATCGGCGCATTTCAATAAATAATGTCTTGATACGTAATTGTATGTTGGCAGCATAATATTAAAATAAGTACTTTTTATTTATGAAATTATTCAATATATCATCGAGGGTTGCCATCGCTGACAGTAACAATGTAAATTTAATTAATTTGATTTTGCATAAAAAATTGTATTTATGACCGGCTGCCTGTTAAGTCAACTTTTCTGAATCCATACTTCCATACTTATATTATAAATGCGAAAGTCTGTCTGTCTGTCTTTCTGTCTGTCTGTTTGTCTGTTACGCTTTCACGGCCAAACCGCTGAACTGATTTTGATGAAATTTGGTATGAATATAGTTGAAGACCCGGGGTCAAACATAGGCTACTTTTTGACGCAGGCGGAGCTGCGGAAAACTGCTAGTTCTACATAAACATTATTAGCATGTTTTTTTTTTTCATTTTAAGCAATCCTACATAACTAATTAACCTCGTCACGTCGACTTACTGGTATAATGCCATCGGTATATGTGAATTTCATCATATCATCGATCAAATAAATTTGCAAACCAACAAACAGTATGATTACATACAAGACAATTGATTTAGGTCAAACAACTGCTCGGTGCATTTGCAAATTGTACTGTGATTGCTTCATATTTTATAAGCATTTGTTTAGTAAACGCACCATCACCACATCATAAAGGAATTTGCTGAATGAGGTATATTCTTATTGTCCATACTTGTACCGACGTAGAAAAATATATAAATATCCAACGAACGTGTCAAGACCACTCAAGACATAGACCAATAGAGACGACTCAATATTTTTTTCAGAGGAACTAAAATTATGAATCTCAAAATTGATTGGGTGATTCTAAAAAAATGATATTTTAAGCTTAAATATAGAAAACTTAATCAAACCACTATTAACTGAAAAATACAGAAAAGTCTAAGCCTTTTATAGAGTTCAAAAAGGTCAAATCAAGTGGAACTTACTAGACACCTAAGGACATTAAAATATGAATTAAACTAATTATATTATAAGCGAGTTACTTGCATTTAGTCCGAGGAAAGGTATGTTGACGATGCTGTCATCTCAAATTATGAACAATTAAACATCTCGTTAACATTCTTGTACTACAGGGAAAACATGACAATAAGGAAGTAATGTGTGTGAGTAGATAGGTCTTTTTTAAATCTCACCATGTTTTAAATTAAGATTATTTTTTAATATCTAGTCTAGACTGTCACATTTGTACCTAACAAAAGTTAAAAGAATAAGTTTTACTGTGGTTAAACCACAATTAATAAATGATCAATATCTCGATTTAATTTTTAATTTTACTTATTTTTTTGATTTTAGAAAGTACTTCATGTTTGTATTGAAAGTATGTCCACGTTTGTATAATAAAATGCCACCTTCTTCTTCATCCTAGCATGTATTCCTAGTTGCGTCGTCAGCTTACGCTGAGCCCAGAGCTAGGGTACGCTGTAAGTCATGGTCCTAAATTTGGCGGCACCGGTTATTACAATGGAGCGACTGCCGTCTGACCTCCGTAACCCTTTTTACAGCGAAACCCGACCAACAGCAACATGACCCGAGGTGTGTTAGTGGCCAACACTCAGAAATTTTCTGGCTACCTAAAGGCTGACACAGCCTTACGTCACTCCACCCCTAATTGCGTCCTTTTCTTGTCCGTTTCTTTCTTAATATAACTTATTTATTTTAGACCGGATAAAAAAAAAACAGTTTTCGATTTCTGGTACCTACTGATATTTTTAAAACGAATGATAAAAATAAATTGAGTAGATTAGCCTATTAGTATTTTCATACAAAATGTCAAATGCCAACAAAACTTTTAATTAAAAACAAACAAATATTGATAAAATACAACAAATGCCTACGTGCCTTTCTGCACTAATCTCTTTCGTCTGCTTTGCTCAGCTTTGCCTGAGGGAATAGTATATACCTATTTCTGTGTTGAAAGGATAGGTACCTTCCTTAATTTGAAGATGACTGGTGCTGTCAGAGTTCCTACCGCAATGGGTTCAGTAGATAAAACATGAAGAGGTCATAAACAAATGCCTACACATGATGTGGACAGACAACCATTATTTACATGTATCTTCTTCTTATCTAAAGGATCGTTTCTCCTTCTCCCGTCCGATTGATGCACCTTGCCGTTCCCACCTTAGAACCCTCCTCAATATTCCCATCCATCATTCCGATTCCTACACTCACTCCTTTTCAGTCCAAGCAGTAAGATTGTGGAATTCATTGCCAGCTGATATACGTGACTCTAAAACTATCTCAATATTTAAAAAACTAGTTAAAGATTATTATCTGTCCTTAGCACAGTAGATATTTATGTATGTATTTTATAAGTAAGTTTATTATGTATGTATTTTATATGTAAGTTTATTATGTATGTATTATTTGTAATAGTATTTGTGTATGTATGTTTACATTATAAGGATTTTAAAAAAGTTTTACCTAGGTAATTAGGTATACTTTTCCTTTCTTTTTTGTACACGCTAATTACCCTTTTCTTGTCTTTTCCTCTCTTGGGTCTGCTGGAAGAAATTTCTTTAGAAATAAGCAGCTCCCTTGTACTTTTTTTTCCTCTTATGTATAATCCTTTACATTTTTATTGTGTACATGAATAAAGTAAATAAATAAATAAATGTATTGTGTGTATAATTCCCCTAACATTGCGCACCCAAATTTTCAGCTATTTGTTTGTTCATGTCTTATTTATGAAATAGCATTGTATATTTTCCAATAAATATTGAATTAAACAGAGGTTGAGTATCTATATCTCGTTATGTCTAATATAATTATTAATAAACCAGGCCGTTCTTAAATCTATGAATTTTATGTATCCTCTACGAAATCTACATAAGTTCGATGTGTTTTGAAAATTTATGGGAATGAGCAAAATAGACAGTTTCCTACTTGACAAAAATTGTTTTACTTAACTTTTGGACTATCCGGTTACTATGAAATTTTCTATATTTGGTATTTCTAAGACATTGTTGTAAATAGTGCCGCCTAATCAAGGACCATTAATTACAGCGTATCCTAAGTATCCTAGGTAGCTAGGGTAGGTATTCATTTTTAATTCTAATTAGTAGCGGTTTGGTGTCGGTATTTTATGCCGTTCTTTTATATCGTCAAAATCGTTTTCCTCAACTCTCTCTGGAAGGTGGTCACGATTCGAAAACACCGTTGATTCAAAATAACTGCTGACTTGGTAATATATTTTTTTATTACGTTAGTAGGTACAGCAAGCTTTACCGACTTATTACCTCCTATCCCGAATGCAGTCCGAACTATTTAAAAATGTAAAAATCTTATAGGTTAGGTAAGCCCTATATTTTATTTAAAGAGCATTGAAACCAAACGTTCCTTTCTCAATGATTTTATTGCATTGGTCTACTCTTATTGAGAAAATAACATTTTTCGTCAGTCCACAGCTCTCCTAACGATATCCAAAATGACCAGTTGGAAGCGACCTGCATCCAGCAAACTGCCTGCGACGTTTTTCAGGTTGAGGTTTGTCACCCGACCATCTGGTTGGCGCTTAACGGTTCGTTGTCGCCATTCGAGAACCTTTCTGCCCCATCGGTAATCGGTTCTCCGCGCTATGTGCCACCACTGCCCCTTCAAAGAGCTTATCCACTCGGATCTCGTAGAGAAACACCGAGCATCGCCCTTTTCATAGCTCTTTGGGAGACCTTGAGCTTATACGTGTAGTATACATATACCCATACGTATAGTAAATCTTAAAAACTACTGGATTAACGACGCTGAAAATTGGCAAAATAAGCGTAAAATGTCCTTCATTTTGAATTTGAATCTTTCCTTTGGAAAAGATAGCGAAGCCCCGGCAAAACGTTTGTAACAACTTAACAAGAGGTAAATAGGTAGATAAAATTTAGATGCGATATATCCTAAACATTGTTTAACATCACTACGAAATATTTATTATGAACTCCGAATAAATTAGTTGAGTCCAAAATCCAAACCTCTGTTAGGATAAAGTCAATGACCTCGACGCGGGCTCTAAATTGCCGTACGTCTGGAACTCCTCCTTGCTTTTTTTTTGACTCGCCAAATTATGAAGGCATCTGATGCCTGACATGCATTTTAAAAAAATATCTTTATTACAACCATGTTACTATGTGACACATAGTATGTGTCATTATTCATTCGTGAGTTTGACTTCGCCGTGCAGAAATAGGTGTTAATGGACTGACTGACAAGGATTCCGAAGACTGGACGAAGTGTGGAAGAAACAAGATAACAGTAATTTAAAAAAACAAAACACCCGACTGCCTTTCTGTGTAATCTGGAAAAGAAAAACTCAAACAACCCGCCATTTTGTTGGGTTTTTCATGTACCCAGTATCACTCTCACAGTAAATTCGAATCTAACGACAACTCTCAAGCTAAAATCCATCGAGCCGTTCAGGCTCCAGAGCGTGCCGAACAATTATACATACAAACATACATACAGATCTACATACATACTCTCGAAAAACATAACCCTCCTTCTGGTGCAGTCGGGTAAAAATAGGAAAGCGTTTCAGTTTTATTATATAATCCACAATGCGAAGGCACTATGACATTATTAGGTTAATTATTTCTAAATAAAATGACTCTTCCAACTAGCTGTTTTCCGCAGCTCTACCTACGTCAAAAAGTAACCTATGTTTGACCCCGGGTCTTCAACTATATACACACACAAGTTCAGCGTTCAGGTTTGGCCTTGAAAGCGTAACAGACAGACAAACACTTATAATAACTAACATAGTCACTAAAACAAGTAAAAAGACGAGGTGACGTTGCTGCACCGGCCCACTTATAATATTACCTAGTATAGATGTATCGCTGTGAACATCGCTAGTAAATAACTTATCTGATTGTCCAAATTTTTTTCATTTGACTGTACCTACTTCATTTCATTTAGAAGTCGGATAGTACGACGGAAGAATTAAAAATAAAATACTCTCCGTCTAACGATCCCAAAGGAACCGTCGCAAGAGGGATCAAATGACGGGACGGGAGACGTCCTCATATCGACTTATTCACATTGGTCATGACCGTCATAAAAATCGAGGCATATTATAATATCATTATGTCATGAACATAAAAAAGATACTATTTTGAATTGCCTTTCCCTTCCAATATTACAACGAATTTAAATTAGTATATCCTTAAATATGTTCAGATGGCAAGGCCGGCAAGGATTGCATTAGATCTAATGCTTGGTAAGATGAAAATTATTTTAGTACCACTTCATATTGGTAGCGCTAGTGACACTCAAGAAGTTACAAGCGAAAAAATTCACAATGAGAGCACACCCCCAAATACTCCATACAACAGGGGCGAGCACGATACCTATTACTACTACTACGATTCGGTCGCATTCGCACTCGCGTAAATGTGTGTATTAGTCATAGCGTTGGTTATTTGCCGTGTCTGTTTCTCAGCTGCCGCGCGGCAAAAGCGACATGCTTGCATAGTTTTAATTGCCCTCGATTTTTACCCTAAATCTGCGCGGTGAGGTCCGCACCTCTACCACCTATCTGTTTCGGGTGGGAGGGAGGTTGTGGGTGACCGTTCTGTCCGTTAGTACTAAGAATTAAATTATTCTGTGATAAGAGTTCATCTTTCGGTTGATGAAAATACATTTTCCATTTTCTGATATAGAGTTATTTTATTAAATAAAGAAATGTTTTTTTTCTTACATGTATATCTTATTCATCAGTTTCACTAACAAAGGCAGTAAAGCCCGTTGTAAAATATACATGGAGTTTTACAAAACGTGCATTAGAAGGTACACGAGCAAAGCCATGGGTATGCAATGCATTCGTTAATAAGTCAGAAATAGTTCTTGACAAATTCAGTATATGGACGGAAGAGAAGTTAAGAGAACTAATACAGATTGCTCTTAAAATGGAAGTGAAATCATTGAACAAAAAAATTGAAACAGCGCAACAAAGAATGATGACGGGCGATGGATATAACATTCAAACATGTCCAAATTCCTCAAAAACAAGCCAGGAGAAACAGCGAAAGGAGAAATGGAAACAAGAGTAAAACACTAATTGGAACAAAGAATAAGTAAAACGAGAATTGTCAGTTAAATTGCATTAAATATGTATCTATGATTATCTAATTTATAAATAGTTGTTTTATTATTAAATTTTTAATCAATTACTCAATTCACTATGTGTTTAATTTTAATATGATCAAAAATAATCAGATTTAAATATATTCTTCATTGTGATTAATTTTACTACTCATTAATCATGTTGTAACTTATTTGTTTATTTAAACTTAAAAATACTATTGCAAAGCACAATAGGTGGACTAATTCTAAAATGCCTGCCTCCGTGGTCCAGTGGTTAAGAAGGGCCTTTGACCCGGTGGTGGTAGGTTCGATTCCCACCGAAAGCATACTTTGTTTAGTTGTTTCCAGTTTGGTTAGGACTTTGCAGGCTTGACTCACCTAATTGTCTGATAATAAAAATGATTCCGTGCTTCGGAAGGTTCGTTTAGCCGTTGGTCCCGCCTGCCATTAGGTAGTCGTTAAAGAAACCACGTCAAAGGTCGAGAGGCGATTCTCTCTCTCACCAGGGTGTACATGGTCGATAGACAATGTAATCAGCACGAAATGAAGATGATGCGGCAGTCTTATCAGTTCTTTGATCGGCGTGTCATTATTGCTCTGTACTTTTCGTTTGTGCGTAGCATTTTGGAATATAACTCCATAGTGTGGGATCCTCACGAGGAGAAATACAGGCAAATGCTTGAGCGAGTGCAGAAGAGATTCGCCCGTTCTTTATATAAAAAAATGTATGGATATTATCCCTTCTTATATCCGTCGCTGTATGTATCAGGTATGGTAGGCTTAGATACACTGGAGCTTAGACGAAAATGCAGCATACTCCTTCATTATTACTTGTTACTAAATGGAAAAATCGACAACCCACCGGCTCTGGCTAGGTGCAGCTTTTATACCCCAGTGGTTTATAGGCAATTACGCAACCGGCCACTACTCGTGGCTGCGACGTCGGCCACGGAAACCGCGCGGTACGCGCCCACTAACCAGGCCATGGTACTCTTTGGCGCCTTGATTGCTCATTTGCCAAACGTAGATATATTTTATGATAAGCTGAAATCCTTTGTTCGTTCGTGTATAATGTATGAGTCTCATAAACCTGTGTAATATGTCCTGTCCTAACTCACAGCACGCATTGGGAAACTGTAAGTGCTGTTAGTGTTTGTATAAAATAAATAAAATAAATAAATAAATGATAAATGCTAAAATGATTTTCTAACAGTCAACCTTTGGGTCAAGAAGAGAGCTTTATGTGGGGATATTAACTACTAAGACTGACCGAAAAATAGACCACTCTTATTCTTTATACCTCTGGCTGGTGAAGGAACCCCCAACTAAAGCCTTCTCCCAACATGACATTAGGCTTTGTCGGTATTATGAACTGAATGTTGTAATATTTTGACGAAAAGTATGAGTACATACAGTTGAAGACCCAGGGTCAAACTTTGGCTACTTTTTGGCGCAGATGGAGCAGCGAGAAACAGCTAATATTACATAATTCATTTATGTTACTCTCATGGGCGATTCACGGGCGGTATTAAAAATAATGCCAAATCGTATAAATAAATGTCAAAAATCTGCTTATTAAGGGGGAGAAAATAAGACATCATGCGTAAGCATTGAGAAAGGAACGTTTATTTGTCGATTTCGATGCTCTTTGTGCGTAAAGCCAAGTGTAGGTTAATGCAGAGACCATTCGTTTTGTATCTTGATAATATAATATAATATTAATTAATATTTTTATCTTGAAATAAGTCTATGTGCTTGAAGTTTTATAAAATTCTAAACCTATGCTTGCAATACTTTGTTTTGGATGGATAAACTTTTTGAAGAGTTTGAGTGAAAAGAAGGTAAGTACCGATTGGTTTTAATTTTCAAAGATTTTTTTTAATGGATAAAAAGTGGCATCCTCGGCCAAGTGTCACAATCACATCGATGACGCTTACCATCAATTTGCATCAAAAAACGAGCTATATTTCAATTCAACTAAATTATTGTAAAAAAAGTGAATTTATCAAGGCAGCTCCAACCGAACAGTAAATTATCAAATGGCAGCAAGAACGGCGTTAGAATTGGCGCTAGGTAAGACCATTTACATTTTCTTACTTATGTAGAGTCGTTTTTGAAATCCTTATCGATATTCGAAGAAGATGCTTACTTTTGTATTTTTTTTTTCTTGTTCTTCTTTTCTTGTACGCCTCTTTGCCTCTTTCTTTCGTAGTTCCTGTCGCGGGTCTGCTGGAAGAAATTTCTTTAGAAATAAGTAGAACCCTTGTACACAGTTTTCCCAATGTTAAGTTTCCAATGTATATTTACAGCGTGTACATGAAATAAATAAATAAATAAAATGCTTATTATTTTGAGTGCTTGGATGCAAATAAGATTCAAGATTCATTCTGGGGACTATGCCAACATGTCCCTAGTATGAATGAATAAATGAAATGATGATGAAACAAGATCGCAGTTATAAACTTAGTCTTAAAAGCAATTCTGTACAATTTCTTTTATGACTTAGTTTATTTTCCAAGGTCCGCCCAGGCCCCTCAATTTTTTTGGGTTAACATTACTACCTATTTTAATAGGCCCTCAATAAAACTTTATGCATTTTAGTAAAATAATGAAACTAAATCAAAGCAAAAGTAGAAAATGACGAAATGTAATTCTCATTATTAACTTACCTATTTTTGTAGAAACAATGAAACATGGATTATTACGTTTGAATTTATTATATTTAATTTCTACTTTTGTTTTGTATTTCAGTTTCGCTAAATAAAGTACTGAAGCCAACCATAAAAAATGTGTGGTATATAGCTAAATCAGCTATAGCAGATACACGGGCTAAACCAATAGTTTGTAATGGCCTTGTAAGCAAAGCTGAAACAGCACTGGAAAGATTTTGTGAAATACTGGAGTTTAAGATAAAAGAACTTCAAAAGAAACAACTTTACAAAGAAGTAGAAACTCTAGAAAAACGGCTAGAAGATGCTAAAAAGAAACTGAATTCCTAGCAGATAATAAATGACTTAAGGTGTTATCTGAATTGAACAATATATGATAAGTACTAAAATAAAGGATTAATAAGAATAATTGGTCTAACTTGTTTTCATTTTTTGTTTGTTTTTGTATTAGGTTCAAATCGTCACAAACTGAGGTAGTCTATGTAGCAACTCTTCTAAACAAGCTAATGGTCTATCATTAAATAGTCCTAACATCATAAGGCCAAGTCATGTGTTAGATAACTGTTTGTGACCACTAGATGAAAGCGGTGTGATCACGAGTTCGAACTTTCGTTAGAATAGACAAACAGTAATCTAACAAGGACAATTTAGTCCTCGGGGATTCCTATGGTTTTGTCAAAACGGTAGAAAAACTTAAAGGAAACTGAGGTTATAACACTGAATGTTTAGCTAGAAAACGTTCCGAAAGTGCTACAACTACAAAAATAAATACATTTTCAACGTTTTCTTTAACACACTGTTCCTACATTTTTTCTATTATTTTAGCTGCAAGCAAAGCTGTCATACCCGTTATTGGTACTGCATGGAAATATGCTAAAGTAGAAATGATACCTCCAATGACACACGGTATCGTTCATGGCCCTATTGGTAAAAACTTTGAAAATACAGCAGCAAATTTTGGACAAAGCATCATTTCTGGATTTGAAGGTAGAATTAAAGAAATGGATATGGAAGTTGAAAGAGTAAGAAAAGAGAAAGAGGCTGCTATTAAGGCAGCTGCTGAGAAAGCCGCAGCCGCTGCCAAAGCAGCCGCCCAAGCCAAACTGGACGAAAAGAAACGGCAAGATGAAGCCAAAGCAAAAGAAGTAAAAGCAAAAGCAGCTGAAAAGCCTAAGGAAGAAAAGAAGCCTGATGCAAAAGCAGTGGCTCCAAAAGCTTCAGCTGCAGCTCCAGCTGCTAAGCCCGAAGCTAAAAAAACAAAAAAGAAAGAGCCAGCTAGAAAGAAAGAACCAAAGAAAAATAGACGTGATGACAAAAAGGGGAAACCTCCTAAAAAGTAGTAATTTTGTAGTGTGTGGTTTCCATTGTACTTTTCGGGCATATCACCATTTTACTTGAATCTTGAGACATATTTTATTTTATATTTTTGATATGATCATGAGTATCATGACAATGATAATAAATTAATGCACGATACACCCAGACCATTCTTACAGACCGAATGTGCCTACAGTATAATAATTATTCTGTCCTTTATGTAATTTTTGTCCAATAAATTATCCAAATGGCTGCTTTCTTTTCGTTATATTTTATCTTAGATTCTCACGCGCTCGACGGAGACCAATTATTAATCTAAGCACTTGTGATTATAAACTAATATTTTGGGAATGAAAAGTTTTTTCGCAGTTTTTAAGAAAATTCAAAACATTTTTCAATATAGTTTATTTACATTTAACTAAAGTATGTAGGTGCCATTTTGTTCGATTACTTTTTGCCATCTTGTAGGTGTGACATGATCCCATTGCTATAGAAATTTTAAGGCTTCTGGTCAAGTGGTTTCAGCGGTCCTCTCATGATATTAACCTGACACTGCCTAAATAATTTTGAAGAGACCGAAACAGGTGGAAATCTGAAGGTGCAAGGGCAATAGGAGAATTATATGAAGTAAAATTGTATGAATAAAATTTTCGCACCTTCCATATAATAGGGCTCAAAATTTTATGGGAAATAATAAGTGGTCAAGTGCGTGACAATCCACGCGCAATGTAGGGTTCCATAGTAGTCCCAATAGTATAGAATTTAAGCTTAAAGCACACCTATATGTATATACAAGTAGCTAATGCGTGTGTCAAACGACGTTACGGCTATACGCGACTAGGGACCTAGGTGTTTTTGAATGTATGACATATGTATATGTCGAAGAAAAATCGTTCGAAATCGAATAAATATATCGAAATAATAATATTATAAATAAATAATTGATATATAATAACTGATTATTATCTATTTGAAACATTTTCTACGTTACGAAATTCTTTGAAACTTTTGTCTACAATATAATATTAGGGTACACCTAAGAGGTCACAAAGTACCAACCAATACCAAAATCAAGGTCCATAACATACAGCGTACCCTAGGCTCCAAAACGTAAGCTCAGTACGCAACTGGAAAACACGCTTGGACGAAGACGGAGAAGAATTTCATTATTCATTAATCTAATAATTAAAGAGGAACAGTTCGACAAAAAGCTTGTACATTTAGGTACCTGGTAAACCTTCAAAAAATTCTAAATCTATGCGTGATTTTATTCATAATTATTAATGTAACTATGAAAACCAGCTGTAAGCCATTATTTAAGAAATTAAACCTACTAAGTCTGCCATCTATGTACGTTTATGAAATATGTCAAATAGTCAAACTACATTTAAATTTATTAAATTAAACTATTTTAATACGGTTTTATCGCGTTTATTACTTATTTATAGCGTTCATGGTCGCAGGCAGACTAATAATAATAGTCTGCCTGCGACCATGAACGCTGTAAAGTGTTTGAAACGTCAGGTGTAAATAAATAAGTAATAAACGCGATAAAACCGTATTAAAATAGTTTAATTTAATGAATAACAATCGCGAAAACATAAGAAATCATTACATTTAAATTTGTTTACAAAGTATATTGATGTGCCCAGCAGATTCGGCAGACGATGCGCTGCAAGATTAGTTAATTAATCCTATGAATAAAACTACGCTTTGCAGTGCAAATTGTTACTCAATGGCTGTAAGAATTTACAATAAATTGCCCAATGAATTAAAAGTGCTACCAATAAAGGAATTTAAAAGCAAATTGTACAAGTTGTTAGTTAATCAATGTTTTTATAGCGTCCAAGAATATTTGGGATGCAGTTTGTCTTGATCTTGACAATATAATACTATTAATGGATTAGATATACCTACCAGATTGTTTTTGAGATGATTGTTATTAAGTCATGGACTATTAAATTGCATAACTAATTGACCTTGCACTGCAGTAGACGTAGAGTATATATTATATTAACGCTTTCACGGACAGTCAAGAAAATAACAATGACACTCAATTGATCTACGTCGAGAGACGTTACTGTCCGCGAAAGTGTTAATTATTTATGGATATGAAAATAAGTACTTATTTTATATTTAGTCACTCAATTGACTTGTAATGTTATTCTTAAAAAAATCTTTAAAAAAATAGTAATAAAAAAATAAATAAATTGTTACATTTATATTCACAGCACTCTGGCGTTCTTGCATGTCAGTGATGACTAAACACCTACATTGTACCTTTTATAGCTAAGATCGTATTTGTGACATTTACCATGTTTATTGCAATTAAAGTTTCATTCATTCATATTGCTAATCCTATCCGACGAGGTAAGAGATTACAATAAGTGGCAGTTCACTACCATAATGGGATGATCGAGCGAGGTCATGAAACCTACTACACAATTTTATTTTCATGTTAAAACAAATCTGAAACGAAATCACTGCACGTTTCAAAAATAGCGCTATCTTGATATCGGTTGTCCTATCCTAATAGTATGTTATATCCTAACAGTTGATTCTTTCATTTTTAGTTTTTTTACTTTATTTTTCTAAAATATAAGATTTTTTTCTTAAATAAACGTAGCCTAAGTTACTCCTTATTACATCAGCTACCTGCCAATTAAAGTCCCGTCAAAATCGGTCCAACCATTTCAGAGATTAGCCGGAACAAACAGACAGACAGACAGACAAAAATTGAAAAAAATGTTATTTTGGTGTATGTACTGTATATATATTCATATGCATGTAGTACGAAACGGTTATTTCAATATTACAAACAGACACTCCAATTTTATTTATATGTATAGATGTATAGATATCATGATTTTTTTCAAGTGTCCAAATGCAGCGGTTTTCCCAGAAGAGGGCGACACTCAACCTTATTAAAATATTCAACTTAAAAGCTAAATATCTCGTAAACGAAACCGTAAATAATGTTTTTTACACACAAATGGAAAACAGAAAAAAATAATTTCAAACCCTACTTTACATGTGGGGAAGGTGCCCTAAATAAATAAAAATATATATATTTTATAGTTCGCTCCGCGTAAGTAAATTTTAGCCCTCTAGCTCTAATAGTCTCCGAGAACAAAAAACGAAGGACAGACAGACGGACAGACATGACGAAACTATAACCTAAGGGTATCTTGTGTTTACTACGGAACCCTAAAAACGCGCACTCAAAATTCACATACAGAGCCGAAAGTTCCTTCCTCAATGGATCAAAGAGATGAGATCTCTTTTTAAGATAGGTGTTTTAATGTCAAAAATGTGTCAAAAATTGACAAATACTTATCATTTAATTTTGCACAACACAAACACAGTATACACAAATCAATTTGGTGATTGTGTCCACAAAATATCACGTGATAATAATTTAAAGTGCAAAATCGTTATTATTCAGTCATTTATTTAGGTATTCTGTGTGCCAAAATCAGAATCATGACTTCCCGCATAAACACCATAAGAACTTTGTTTCTACGTAAGTAAAAGATTAATTTAGTAAATTGCTTTTTGACACTTTTCTAATAAAAATAAGAACATAAATTGTACATATGATTTTCGAAATGTATTATGGTTAATGTTGGTAGTTGGAACTTATGAAATGATTTTCATTCGATTGACCGGTTTTAGTTTGATTTCAAGAATATTGACACTCATATTCTCAAATGTTTCCTCAAACTCGACTCAACCTTACTCCAATTTATTGGTATGATTAGTCGACACTAGTTTCCTTGACATAAGGAAATTTCTCATTGAAGGTGAGTATCGAACTGTCAAATGTGAGGAAGGTCGAGAGGTACCTTGAGGTGTCCTTGAAATAAAATATAAAAATGGTTATACATCAGTTTTTTGCCACTTTTTGCCTAAGTATCTAATAATTTCGGAATTCCGCACACGCCTAAATTAATTGGCTTCAAATAAAAATACGTCGCAAACTCCATATCCTATGTTTTTAATATATTGTACTTTTTAATCCCTTCTCTCCTGATTATTTAAAATCCAAATTTTCCTTCCATAATGTTGATACCCGCCTTCGAACATCGCACGGCCAAAAAATGGATTTACCTGAATACTCCTCTCAGTGCTACAACTATCAACGCTAACTCTTTTGCAATACTTGCTGCACGTTTAAGGAACAAGCTTCCTCTGGAAATCAAACAGTCGTCCTCTCTTCATACCTTCAAATTCCGGGTTGGAATACTTGAGCGTTCGGACTTGAGTTGACTTAGGTTTAGGTTAAGTTAGTTTTTAATTATTTGTATTTATCGTATCTATTGTACTCTTTGATGCCCATGTACTCTTTTTTTTTATTTGGTTTTCGGGTTGGCTGAAAGAGGTCCCATTTAGGAATTCGTCCGCCTCTTGTTGTGTTCTATTTTGTTGTAACAATGTTCTTTCTGTACAATAAAGTTTTTACATACACTTTTTTCATTTTTTATTCTATTCTTTTGTATTTTTTATTTTTTGTGCTTTGGTTTGTTATAACCTGTGTCGTTCCTCATTGGAGTTTGCTCAAGCAACCAACTAAGAATGTTATTTTCAAGGAAAGTTCGAGTACTTCCTTTAAGGCTTCCTCCGATGAGTTTGGGTGAAGGACGTCCTTGAGGTTATGTTAAGCAATACGGGTGTAATTTACTTAAATTCTTCATTCATTCATTCATATGAGCTTCAGTTTCCATCATTCTGCTAAGCCATTAGTCTCTGGCTTTCTGTTAATGATTAGTATATCTAACCTATAATAGTAGCTATCGACTACCAATTATTTATCTCTACTTTTAATATTTCAGTGACAGGATTTGAATTGAGTAGGACCTTAATTTATTTCAGGTACAAAATACACAGTTTTGCACAATGTTTCTGAGGTGTATAAACCCACTGTAGATGGTTACAAAGAAAAAATTCTGGAGGCTTTAAAAGGTACGTACATAACAGCCATTTTGTTGTTAAGCGAGCTTTTTTTACCTGCGGCTTCGCACACGATCTTAAATTCAAGTAGGTACCTATTTTCTTCCGGGATGAAAAAATTGAGGAAGTTTGAAACAAACTTTATCTTCTTTCACTTGCTGATTAACTGTAAGAGATCCCTAAATGGTATAAGTCCGCCATTGTACTTTTGTTTTTGTTACCTACGCTTTTGCTAGTGTTTGTGTTTGTGGTTAAAGATTTTAAGAAAACTTTCTGAAACAAATTGTTGTGTTTCATTATTAAATATGTACTTTATGGCACACTTAGCGAAACATACAACTTTTCAGAGAAAACTGAGCGAGCTGCAAAATCCGAACTGGCGCAAAAAATCAAAGTACTGAAAGGATATTACACCCTGGAAATGGCACCACCTTCTGGAAACGAAATGCAGGTTATTAAGTTCTTCTCATATGACCTTAAAGGTTTCACTTAACTCTAGTGTAGGTCTTTATAAAAAAAAATGGTATTGGGCTGACACCGGGAAATTCGAGCTCTACAAGTATGCAAGTATGTAATGACGTAGCATGTCAAAAAAACACTGGTGTTAAATTTTTACATAAAATTATTCTTCTAGTGTTATTTCTGACTTTTGCGCGTTCGTACTATCGTGCGTGATAAAAAACAGCGAGCATGATGTAAGTAGTCTGACTTAGTATGGGCGCCATTGGAAGTTTAATAGTTAGTACAATGAGCACGGAGGGGTGCTTTAGAAGTTTCGTTTAACCATAGAATACGCAATATTGCCCACTAATTCGTTGTCCCTGTAAATAATGTCACTACGGTTAGACGATGGCAGTCACTTCGTTGTAACTTGTAATATCTAGTACAGTACCACGATGTCTAAGTACCCTTGTAGTCAAGTGGTCATTTTATTAATCAATGCGACCACCTTCTCAAATGAGGGAGGGACACTGCGATTGTGGAGCAGACTAGTTGCTTACAAACGCAAGGTTTAACTTATTTTTCTTGAGTAAGGCGCACAATATTACGTGCACGGACGGGTAATACCGCGGAAAACGGCTAGGCAAACAGAGCATAGGTACCTATATATTTTATTTTTTCAGAAATTGCAAAGCGACCTCGCCTTGGTAAAAGAATTTATCAGAACTGGCTGCTACAAGTTTATCACAGTGAAACAGGCCTGGCTGCTCATCCTTGTCGGCACAGAAGTAGGTTTGTGGTTTTACCTTGGAGAGACCATTGGGAAAATGCACATTGTTGGTTATAAAGTTTAAAAACATAAAACTCTACAATTGGTTATAATAAATGCAGCTGTAAATGTAAATAAATAGACAGTTATTGTTTGAATTACTTATATTAAATTTTGTAAGAAATTTAAGAAATAGATGATTTTTCATTTAAAAAATCATCACTCCGTTTTTCCCCACCGCCCATGCAACTAAGTTAATTCTCAACTAGTGCAAATTGTACGGTTCCGCACCGTTGCCCTTGCAGGGATACCGTGAACGTGCTTGGACACGACGGACTCTCATGCTCCAGGAGCGCCGTTTAGGGCGTCATGCTAAACAATATCATCCATCGGGCTCTTGTCACCATCCACGTTCCTGCAGTTTTGGAACCAAACGGTCTGACTCGGGATGATGGCAAGAGACCAGATGGAATAACTTTGGTGCCCTGGAGATTGGGTCGGCCGCTTGTGTGGGACGCAACTTGCGTCGATACGCTTCCTCTGTCTCATCTTTAGGCCACCAAATAAAAGGCTGGTGCTGCTTCAGCTGAGGCAGAGATCCTCAAAGGGCGCAAATATGCTAGTATTAGTAGTAACTACATATTTGCGCCTTTTGGGGTAGAAACTTGGGACCGTCCATGGGCTTTCAGCTTTTTCGGCTTCTGTCGAAAAGTCTGATAGAGGTATCCCGTGACCAGAGGGCTGGTAATTAATTACCTTGCTCAAAGTAAAAGCATTGCCATTCAATAAGGCAATGCTGCCAGCGTTCTTGGTACACTACCGCAAGGCGCAACGTTAACAGGACTGTACAATTTGTAAAAAAAAAAATGTTTTAATTAGGTAGTTTTAGATTTTTATTAGGTTAATTTTATTAAATATTCCGATGTATATTCTCAACTTATATAGTTGCACAAGATGTCATTTAGGTAAGTACCATGAATCCATACTAATATTATAAATGCGAAAGTCTGTTTGTCTGTCTGTTACGCTTAACTTCAAACCACTGAACGGATCTTAACGGCCAAACCACTTAACAGATTTTGATGAAATTTGGTATGAATATAGTTGGAAGACCCCGAGAACCCTATTTTCGAATGAGTGACATATACTATGTCAAATGAAAATAGTTGATATCGAACAAAAATTCCTTCATATCGAACGAAAATCAATTGATACCTACCGATCTTTTATAGCCCTTCTTAATTTTTCTATCTTCTTCAGTTCTACAGTGTTGTTTTTTTGTCAAGTCATAAAAGTCTAGTCGGTAGGCAAGTCTTGTCAGAAGAATCAAGCTATTTCGCGCGCTCGCGCCGTGGAGACCAATTATTAATCTATGCAAGCTAAGTAAAAAAACTGCACTTAGCGATTACTATACTAATAGCTTTTGGCAACAAGCATAAAAATCACATGCACAAACGCTCAAACAACACTTGGAAAATAAAATAGAGCGCCAAAACAGCTGTTCTCAGCTTCCCGCCAAAAGTAAACTCACGGTTCGGACATGATATTTCATTTTTCAATATGGCTTTTCCTAAACGTATTTAGTCAAACAAATGAATGTCGAAAAAACAAGTGAATGCCGGGAAAACAAAGGCAAGTCGGAAAAGGCTCGTTTGTTGATCGTGTGTTGAAAAAATAGGTTCAAGCAATTATCGACCTTATTGCCATTTTTAAAAATTTGTTCATTTCAAGGCATTTTGTTGTCCAGTGGCCTCTAAAGAGCATAAAATTAACTCGCTAATCGCTTGAGCCCGTTTTTTCAGCATATAATCGCTAAATAAACTTATTTTGACTTTCCTTGTGTTTTCCCGACATTCACTTGTTTCCTTGATATTCACTTGTTTTCCCCATATTCTTTTGATTTCCTTGTTCTATACTTTGAGTTGTACCATAGGTTCACTAGTACCATTAATGGAGCTAGTAATACAAATGATCATGTTGAAAATTGCCTGATGGTACTACTGATCCCAAACAAGTGCACTAGTACCATTGATGGTAGTAAGGATACTGAACAGGTTCGTTCAAGGTTTGTCGGCTTGTCGGGGTTGTCGTTGATAATGAAAAACCTCGGATTTATTTCCCATATCCTTCTCGTCTCGTCGTCAGTCCAAAAGTGAAGTCAAGTCCCTTTTTTCCTCTATCAGTCAGTCTTTGTTTTTTATAGTCATCAAGTCATAGAGTCATGTCAATAAGGAGGCTGGACGCTGCAACAGATACATTTATTGGTACAAGGACTACTACTATACTACCCCCAACTCCCCATGGGGGACAGTGGGAATAATCGAGAACATTGTCGTTAGAGTTATCTTATGACCGTAGTAAACATGACCGTCTTGCATTTTTGACTACGCTATTTTATCACAAAGAGCTTCGAAACTACAAAAAAGTTTCTTTCTCAATAACATAATTTTGACAACCAGTCAGTCACCTTGATAGCAAAAAATATTATTATTATCTATAGAATGCACGACTTTCTAACGACGATTATAAATAAAATGGTAATGAAGTGAGTGTTATTAGTACCGTTTTAAATGAATAAAATAGTTTCACCCTCACAGCCCAGTGGTGTTTTTAGTAAACGTATCTGTATTGTAATGTGGCGGAGGGCAAAATTTGATTCTATTTGTTTTGCAGTCGGTATCAGTGTACTATTTATTATTGCCGGATACTTAAATAATAAAAATCATAAACCGTCCGCCCTGAGCCGAAAGAGTTTTACGGACAAGAACTTTCTTAGAGTCAACGTCAGAAGAATTTTTCGAACAGTTTACTTTACTACTACCCCATTTCCAAAATACACTTCAAATAATATCGAAAAACTATTTGATAAAACTCGCTCCAGAATTAAATATGATTTATCAATATATAACTTCAGTCATTCTGGAGTCCACAAGTTAGAAGATTTGCTTTTAGAATCCGATGGAAAGCCAATAAGAAGTGTTATTATTTCAACTTGGAGATCTGGAACCACCTTCCTTGGGCAAGTGTTAGATGCTATGCCTGGTAACTTTTATCATCATGAGCCTCTAATGAAGTTTGATGTAATGCAGATAAGAGGTCTTCCTGATTCTACGGAAGCACTTAATAATATCAAGAATATGCTCAGATGCAATTTTGTTGGTATGGATAGTTACTTTAAGTATTCTGAAAAAATATCATATCAATACAGCTTTAATTCAAGATTATGGGAGCTCTGCAAATATAAGAAAGTATTGTGTTATGATGCCAAGTTTACAGGAAGATTTTGCAAACTGTTCCCCTTCCAGAGCATGAAAGTCGTGCGTATAAGGCTACGCCTTATGCAAGAAATACTAGAGGATGAAGAGTAAGTTCAATAATTACCGTGACCATTGGGCACTCATATACATAGTTAGCAACAGACAGAATAGTAGTTTATGAAACTGTTGCATAATAAGGATTCGTACAATACGATTACACGAGTATTGTAAGACCAAATTATGTGCAGTTTCATACACTACTTTATCTAATCTTATAAAATTAGATAAATAGTTATTAAAAATGGTGTAAAATTTTCTTCAACATCGCTACGTTTTCAGACATTTTTTTTAAACAGAATCTTTTAAAATGGAATCCTTTGCTGATCCTGATCGCGTACGCTTGTTGGCCGCGTCCACAGATTATAAAGGACCAAGGAGGTTGCATTGTAGAAAAACAGCATCGCAACCTCCTTTGTCCAGCTTAAGCTGTAGTTTATTGGATAAAAGTTATATTATGATACAGTTGTACATTTAAAAGCTGTATCATATTTTAATTTTTTAATTTTATTTTAATGGCCTGTGTATAATGACTGACATTCAAGTTCCGTTTTTAATTTTTTAATCTTTACATTTTATTATGAGATTAGTTATATATTATGCATTTTGTCATGAATAGTTCGATGAAATGACTCGAGAGCATTTTTTGTCGCAGGCTGAATAAGTGTGTCTACAAACTATTGAGCGACCTCCATTCGCATCGACGAATCTCTAGTTTTCTTTAAAATAATATTTAAAAATAAAAAAAATACAATTAACCACATTAACAGCTTTCAAAAATTTTGTCAACTTTTTTTGTAGGATAAATGTCAAGTTCTCTGCATTTCTTGTCGTTCTTTTAGTAGATTAGTCGATAATTTATATATAAGTAAGATTATTCGCAACTATTGGCTAATTGGTTTCGGGATAAAATTAACTGGTCGAATAAAAAAATTTTTTGCGACTGTTGATGATACTGTTTTTATGACTAGAGCGGAATGAATTTAGGTCAGCAACTAAATTCCTAAACTGACGACTAACATTGATTAGTAAAAAAATCAGAAATGTCGAATAATCCTACTAAGTGACCAAATTACTAAATTAGCGACTAAATTATAAATGGGCGACTAAATTACTGAAATGAAATGAAATTGTTTATTCTCAATGTAGGATATAAATATCACTTATTGCCGTCAATTTACTTATATTAAGTTTACCACCACTTCCAAAGCGTAAGTGGAGAAGAAGCGGCGCCACAAACTCCACTGCAGTATTTTCTTCAAAACGTCAATTTACAAATAAGAAAAATGAGTAATTAAATTACTAAATGTGCGTCGAAATTACTACATTAGATAGTGTCACGACAAAAGAGAAGATACAAAAAGACGACTTTCTGACAGAAAGTAGGTTAGGTTATGGTTTTACAGTCACCATAACAGTGAGCGAGCGAGAGAAGCGAGCGACAGAGCTTGTGACAGAAACAATTGAATTTCAAAATACGTCTTTGACAGAAAATTGGTTATGGTGTTACAATGATCGTAAAAGTGAGCGTTTTTTGTTCTAACGTCAGTAATCCAGTTTGCTAAATTGTGAATAATATGCAGCACTATGCTACACAGCACAGAGTTTGTCACTAAAACAAATTTTTCATTTCTCATACTCGGAAAGTAGTCTATGTTTGATCCAAGTATCGGTCTGAAAATGCTTCATCCGACCCGCGGGTCGGAATGTTTCATACAAATTCATTCCGAACCAAGGGCCGGAATGGATTTCAAAAATAGAACTAATACATTTCTTATGAAGCCAGCTGTCAAAAATTTAGATTTTTTTATGATTTTTTTTTATTTTAGAAATCAAGTTAAAAGCAGTAATTTAAAAAATTATATTTGTCTATATTTTGTCACTATCATTTAAAAAAAAATATCTATCTATAATTTTCTTAATTATAAATAATTATTTTAATACATAGGGTTGTTTTATGTAAAAAATGATATCTATACCTACATAGAAATATGTCACCGATTTATTTATGATAAAAAAAATCAATAAAAAGGCACTGCATACCTACATACACAGTATTTAAAAAATAAAACAAACCTTTTTTTTTTAACATCGAAATGGATGGCCTGCGGCGGAGAAGCTTTGTGTTCCATATTTAAAATTAAAAAAATAAAAGCTAGAAAAAAAAAGACTTGAAAAATTATTTGGCGGGATTAGAGCTGTTTGTTTGCATTGCAGAACTATTTTTACAAGAGATTTGTTTAAAAATGAGTTCAAGTGATACTGAAATACTTACCCCAGATTCGGTTAAAGTGCTACATCTTTTAGTAATATTAAAATTCAGTAATCGAAAATCTTTTACCAGCAATTTCTAAAGAAAGATACTTAATTGTATGTAATGATTTTATGAATTGGCGAGCTGACAAGAAGATAAATTCATTTTCCGAAAGTGTGTTTCTAACATACTTTAATGGACAGTCTAGCAAAGTTAAACCTTCTACGCTATGGAGCAGATATTCAATGCTTAAGAGTACACTAAGTGTGAAACACAATATAGATTTGACAAAATTCCATAATTTAACATCATTCTTAAAAAGACAGTCACAGGGGTTTAAAAGTAAAAAATCAAAAGTATTCTCCTCTAACGAAGTGGAAACATTTTTAAATGAAGCCCCTGACGAGATATATTTGGCAGTGAAGGTAAGCTAATAAGTAAATGTTTTTATGCAAAACCAACATGGTTTCCGTTGTCAGAATGCATAAAATGGGAACATAGATTTTGAATGGTGTGTGTTTTCAAAATATTTTTAAATCTCTATCTATACCAACAAAATTATGTTCTTCACAGGTAGTGTTGATATTTGGCATAAGCGGCGCTTGCAGAAGCAGTGAGCTCACAAATCTAACAATCCATGATGTTGTAAAATCAAGGCCAATTACTACTTGTTAAATTAACCAAAACAAAAACAAATATTGAGCGCACGTTTGTAGTGCGAGAAGACTTTTCGAAAATAGTTAAAAAATATCAAAAAATAAGACCAGAAAACATAAAAACGGATCGTTTTTTTCTCAACTATCAAAAGGGAAAATGCTATAAACAAGTGATCGGTAAAAATAAAATATCAGGTATGCCCAAGCAGATAGCGACATATCTGAATTTGCCTAATTGAAACGAGTATACCGGCCATTGTTATAGAAGAACGTCAGCGACACTATTAGCCGATTCTGGAGCAAATATGACTATGTTAAAGAGACACTGTGGATGGAAATCCAGCACAGTCGCCGAAGGATATATTGAAAATTCTGTTCAACAAAAAACGAAGATATCGAACAAATTGACTGAATCCATTAATATACTCCTCAGTTCGCCTAAACCAACCACTTCAAAAGATTCTCAGCCATGGATTCCACCATCTAATCAAATACCTAATCTATCCCCTACTTTTACAGAAATTCAGCTTAGCCAAGTTTGTAATAGTGGAGTAAGTGATAGAGTGAATAAAAATGTCACTTTAAACTTTACGAATTGTTCGAACTTTTCCATTAATTTTAAATAAATATTTAAGAAAAATGTTTTTTTTTACTTTCCTTATATTCGAAATGAAAAGTAGAGTGTTCCCCGCGGGTGGATGACATCAATTCATACTCGGATTATATCCGCCCTCGCTGCGCTCGGGCGTCTAAACACCTCTTAACAATCTACTATTAGGTCCCTCAAATTTTATAATGCTGCTCGGTTTATATTTTAAGCAGCTCATAAAAATTCAGTCGTCGAGTTTTTGACATCCAAACTCATTAATTTAAACACTTCAAATTTGGATTTACAGTCACTCGTTTAATTACAACCCATTGGTTTCAGGCTTAATGTGAAAATAGTGTTTTTAATTCGTGACCCTCGTGGTGTGATGCAGTCCAGACGACATACAGAATTCTGCAAACCATCACCGGACTGTTGGAGGCCTGAGTTGCTGTGTGCTGACATGATAAGTGACTATGTGGCAGCAGGAAGATTGCTAAAACAGTATCCGGATAAGATAACGTAAGAATTTTAGGCCTCTACGGTAGTCTAGTTTCCGGCTTAAAATAAAACTTAATTCAATATACATAATGTAAAGTGTAAAAGTGTAAAGTGGCATATTTTTTTCATAAAACAGTTTCTAGTAAACGTCACTTGAGCACTTTTACCGCTTCTCGTGGATGTTGTAATAAATAAATTATTGTTGAATAAACTGTGGTCTCAGGTCTCCTCTAATTTGCAATTTCGACATATTGTTTATATAAAATACATTAGGATTATTTATCTATTATATCGTGTCGTAGAGTGGTTAATACGTTTATATAACTTTTTGTGTAAAAATATTGAAACATTAATTTAGCTTACATTAGGAATAAAATTTTCTGTGCCTCTACCAGGATTTTTTACCAACGTATATTTTGAGGCACTCAATGCGCCCCTCCATGATGGGAATTATTTATCTATTTCAGAGTTCTTCGATATGAGGAGCTGGCATTCCAGCCATACCACATTACACAAAATCTATTTCAGTTCTTAAGGTTGGGCATGACAGCCTCAGTTGAGAGATTTCTCAGCGCCCACACGAACGTCTTTGTGGCAGGAGTTAGCTCAACATTTAGAATCTCACAAAATGTGCCTTTCAAATGGAAGAAATTATTAGATTTTAAATATGTCGACGAAATTCAGGTAAATATACTATTTATAAGCACTTGCCAAATTATTTAGCGCGCTTCCGCTACCAGTTAGTTCATGCAAACTATTGCCGGCCGGCACCCACCCACTACTATTACTCCCAACATGCCCGCCACCATTAGTTTGCCACCACGCGACACGTGTTCAGAACACGTGTGAAGATGCCTCGCGTAGAGGCGAAGTACGTGTCGCATGTGCAAACTAATGGTGGCGGGCATGTTAGGACTAATAGTAGTGGATGGGCAATAATAGTTTGCATGAACTAACTGGTGGTGGAAGCACGGAAAATAATTTGGTAAGTCCTTGTAACTTTAACGCCTGAATCATTTAAATACTATTTATAACTGTAACGTATAAATCCTTTCGGTTGCCAACGCGCCTTTATCAAAACCATTTAAATATTCGAAAATATTAAGTATAAAATCAGAAAGTGAGTTTTAATCTTTGTTTGTTCGATCCCATCCTTTACACTTTGTCTACTGAACCATCCTTATCGTCCTGAAATTACGCATACTATATAGTTATGAGTACTTAGAAGAACATAAGGGCACTTTCATCCAGGAAAGTACAGGAGTGCTATTTTTTTAAAAGTGTTACTCACGCAAAATCGATGAGCACAATGATTTTCGTTCGATATTGAATGATTTTCATCTGACATTCAAATTTCAAAAATAGGGCTCCTGATCGCTTTTTGCATTATAACTACTGAGTAAAGTCTCTTTTTGTGTTTTGTACATCCTTCCTTCTTCATCTGTCCCTCAATGCTGAGGATCGCGACCATAAATGTGTATCCAGTATGCGCGATCGGCAGTACTATGGACCGCATTATACAAGCTGCCTCCAGCCGCTCACTTCACGCTGTCCGCCCATCTAGCTGGAGGTTTTCCTCTGGCACGTTTCCCTTCCATTTTGCCCAGGATACCGAATATAACGAGTACGAGTTTTTAAACATAAAAACCGTAAAACCGTATAAACTTGTACTATTTGTAGTTTATTTTTTTTACTTTTCTTTATTGCAGACAGTGTGCAAAGACGCGATGCATGTTTGGGGTTATCGCCTGGCGCACAATTGTTCACACATGGCAAGCAAGGAATTTATTCCCGTAACGGAATACAATTTCATTCAGTGATTCTCATTTCATCCCTTGAAGTGAGTTTATTCTATGCGCAGAAATGATTTTTGTAAAAGACCTACGACCTATCTATGTACTTAAGTATTTTTTTACTGAGTGTTGGTACCTTATCTTAGTGGTCTACTTAATTGCATTTCCCTGCTTACGACAAAACCTACGGTACCTCTATTCTTCATAACTCATCAGAGCCACCAGGCACTCGATCAGGAACTCTAATTTTGAAATGTATGAGTTATATGTGTCTACTAATTGATTTTCTGTGAGTCACACTTTTCAAAAATAACACTCCAGGTCATATCAGCGTATCTAACTAATTACACATTATATTATAATAATAAGGTGGATTTAAATTAAATGCAAATATACTTTCAGTTCAGGGCTAAATATTTTAATAATATAAAAGAGATTTATGTTGGTTTCATAATTTTCTATACCTACGCTAGTTTTCGAGAAAATCGAACTTTCATGTTTTACGGAATGGTAATAATTCAGACATCCTGTAGTGATTTTTCTTTTCTTTTTACTGCCATTTTGCTGGCAATACTGGCAGAAGTTGTAAAGTTCCATTTGTCTCTGCCTATCGCAAACGAAATGAGGAAGATTTTCATTTTCAAAGATAACAAATAAATTCTATTCATAAGTAGTTTGGGGGGAGGGAATTGATAGATTGTTACGATGAATGAGTTTTCTAGTGCGCTTACAGCCATTACAAAGAATTGAAATTAATTTTGTTAGGAAAATGTAAAAAAAACTAGCGTGAAGAATTTTAAATATTTTCTCTTAGTACTATGGCGGACACATACAAAACTTCTTCGGATGACAACCTCCGCTCAGCGTTAGAAAATTGTCAAATATTAAAATGTCATCCAAATATGAGAAACAGCAATCTAGGCCACGTAGTACTTCGTCGAGAAACCTTTGAAAGGTTTGGGCTGCATTTCTGAGTCCGAATGGCATGTATGGAAACTCGAATAATCCAAATAGTGTTGTTATTGCAGTCTTTGCTACTTCTTCTGTAGCCATAGGAATTTGGTTATATGCCTTCAGTAAATCAATTTTGGAAAATATGGCGCAACCAGCTAACCTGTGCGAAAAATCTTCTATGTGCCGAATGGGATACCTGTCTGGTACGTTGCGGGCGTTTAGTGCACGATAGTCGCCGCAAGGTCTCCAACCATTCTTCTTAGGGGCCAGGTGGAGTGCTGTGGCCCATGGAGAGTTTGACGGGCGCGCGGTGCCTTCTCGAACTATATCTTCAAAATGTTGTTTCGCAATTTTAAGGCGGACAGGTGCTAGCCTGCGTGGTCCTGGAGTAGTATTGGTGAAATGAGCAGTTAAATGTTTTTTCTCGATGAATGCCAGGAGGTTTATCTAAATCAGGATTTTTTTCCAACAATTTATGAAAATCCTTATTACCAGTAATAGCTTTGATACTTGTTTGATCGCAGTCTCTAATTCTGCTAAAAGAGAGAGTAGCAAAAATACCACTTGAAGCCTCGTCTTAAACCTAGATCTAAATGCATTGTCATGGTTCTGAAAGTATTGATTTTTGTTCCGTTAGCAGCTCAATTGGTTGTCTAGGTTGACCCAAGAAACGTTGTGGTAAGACACATATCAGATTCTGTGTCAATAAAAAATTGTACCTTTGACTTCCTCTGTTATGAAGAGGCGACTCGTGGGTGTACTGTGGCAGTTGTCGGCCGCGTCTACAGACTGCCGCTGTAGTTTTCTTGTTTATTTTTTTAAATAATTGCATGGCTGTGTGCATTTTTTCGCTTTGTCGCCATAATTATCATGGTACCAACATAAGCCAGGAGTTCTGCTTCCACTCCGGCTGCGGGACTGATACCTGCCTCGAGAACGGCTACGTCCACGATATCGCTAAATTTCCTTATGTAGTTCGTTTATCTGTTTTACGAAATCGTCATAACTACCAGCCGCGCGTGAGGACGTGGCGGCCGCAACTTAATGTGATGTTGGTTGCGTAGCTTCCATAATTTTGTCAGCTAGCTCTGCAATCGCTTCGATATTTCCAGTTTGTGTTACAATGATAGCTTGCACGTGCGATGGTAAACGGCTTATCCATAAGCTGCGCAAAAATTCGTCCGTGACGCCATCTGCTGCCAGAGTTTTTAAATGCCTTAAAAACTGGGAAGGATTTTGGTCTCCCTATTCTTCCCTCGAAAGTAATTGCGTTATCTGGCGTTCACGCGATATCGATAACCGCTTAGTGAGAGACTGCCTTGATTTTTCAAATCGTCCGGAAGTTGGTGATTTCTTTCATGTATCTCTGATCTAGTTGTGAAATTATATAGTTGAATTTTGTAGTGTCATCTTTAATACCTGAGATCTGAAGCTGTGCGTCCGCCTGCGCAAACCAAACTTCTGGGTCTTCTGGCCAAAAGGGAGGCATCTTCACTGCTGTCTACAGAGGGGCCAGATGCATCCTGAAAATTTTCCTCCTTCCCTGATGAGGGAACGCTCGTCATTTTTATTTTTGCAACTTTTCACGTCGTTGATAATTTAAGTCACCACTATAGCGGGTAGGATAAAGAAAATATATTTTATATTAGAACCGCTATATTTTGTATGCTATCACATTCAAACTATATTTATCACAAAAATAGGACTCTAAAATAGGATTTTTAGGGCCTTGATAAAGGTTATATGTATGTTGGTGCCGTTTGGTGTAGAGACGCTGGGGCCGTGGGGGCCGGGTGCCTTTGAATGTTTCAAGGATTTGTCGAGAAGTGTAAAAGAAACAACACTTGATCAAATTACAGAATTACCTATTTACTAGTGTGACTCATGCCAAATCGGCGAGTCGAATATTTTTTGTTTAATATCGAATGATTTTAGTTAGTTAGCGAAGGATTTTTATGCGACATACTTATATGACATACATTACAAAAATAGGGCTCCAGCATTTTGGGCACGTGGCCACAAAATGTAGATTATTTTTAGTTTTAATTTATAACTTATTTTTTTAATTAAGTTCATATTTATTTATTTAAACTTTATTGTACAAAATACAATTGTATAGCATAATAGGAAAACTTGATGCTAAAAGCATAATATTATCTAACAGTCAACCTTTTTTTTGTTTACCTTTGTCAATATTTTAACTGGTTTAATATTTATTTCTATTATTTTATTTAAAATTTTTTTGGCTATTTGCCGTTAAATATGATATAAATGATAAGCAATACTTATTTCATGCTATTTAAATAAAATAAATAAATATTACCTCTGATTGTTTCCCTTATACCTTGGATTCCAAGGTAACACATAAATATATTCAACTTGAAGAGTATTTTTCTCCCTTGTACACTGGCGTGAATTATTTCCTTGAGGGTCGGCAACACGCTTGTGACACCCTTGGTGTTGCAGGCATCCGTAGGCTATGGTAACAACATACTATCAGGAGGTTCCCTCCGTTGTTCAGTAGTTAAGAAGTTTGCCTTAGACCCGGAGGTCGTGGTTTCGATTCCCACGGGAAACATACTTGACCTTGTTTAGTTGTTTCTAGTTTGGTTAGAACATTGCAGGCTTGAATCTTCTGACTATCTGATAATGATGATTTCGTGCTTTGGAAGGCACGTTAAGTCCTTGGTCGAGACCAAGCTGCCATTTGGTGGTCATTAAAGGAACCACGTCAGAGACAGTGACGTATATAGCTACCTAGGGGCTAGGCGGGGCAGTGCCCCGAGGCCCTCAAGCTCAGGGGCCCCTTGAATCCTTACATACAAAATAAATATGATAGGCCGACTTTAATTATGACAACTCAGTTGAGAGAAATTTGAAAGTTATAACCTAGGGAATTCCCCTAAATTCTTTCTGTGGTTGGCAGTGTTTTCAATTTGACTGATAGCGATATGTGCGTTTTATTCATCGATGTGTGTTTTATTGTAAATTCGAGATAAGATTATTTTTTTCGAGAACGGTTAAAAATTAATACTGATACAGCATTAATTTTTGGAGCTTACACGGGAAAGTTAATTTTTTTTGTGTAATCATGTTTGAATAATTCAACAAATTCTCTTATAATACAATACAACGTGCAATTTTATCTGTTGGCCAATAAACTACTACTTTTACATTTGCCTTGCACTGCTTACAAGAACCACAACATTTAATGTGTACTTCATTTTTTTTTTAATAGTTTTGAAAAATCCTACTGCACGGCGAACGTACATTTTTCCATATCTTTTCTCTAAGAAGGGTTGCCCATTCATGACTCGGTTATAAGGTTTTACAGCGAAAACTAGCCAAAGGTAGTAAATATTTACAAAGAGAAAAATAAATAATGTTGTCGAACTTAGAGTCTAAGAGACAAAAAGGGGCGGCCCAAACAACCTGACGTCGGGATGTCTGCCCACTTTCTTTAGCCAGTTTCATCGAAGTACCAAATATTTGAAATTAGGTTATCGAGAAAGGTGTTTTTCCAGATAAGCTTAAACACACGATAATAATACCTTTGCATAAAAAGGACAATAGAGACAGTGTAAGCAACTACAGGCAATTAGCACTAATATTAGAAGACACACATCTCGAAGATTTTTGAGAATGTAACGTATGAGGCGCCATATATTTTTTTTGAAAGTCGTTATTTATTTTGCAAGGAACAGCATGGGTTTAGGAAAAGTAAAACCATTAACGAAGCCATATATGACTTCCTATTTATAATAACAAAAAACGTTGACAAAGTAAAATCTGTAAATGCTTTATACATGGATATGACCAAAGCATTCGATTTTGTTGACCATAATGATTTAATTGACAAATTGTATAAATGTGGAATTAGAGGCAATGTCCTAAATCTTTTGAATTCGTACTTACAAAAACGAACTCAAGTGACGCAAGTAAAAAGGCTCTGTCACGATACGAAATGTGAACGCACATACACTTCTGATATCAAAGAAATTAAATATGGTGTTCCACAAGGGAGTGTATTAGGCCCTTTCTTGTTTATCATATATATTAATGATCTGCCAAAATCCATAGAACATCCAATGGTACTGTATGCAGATGATAACACACTAATTTTTGAATGTCAAAATCCAAAAAGCTATGAGAATGAAATAAATTTGACATTGGATCAAGTAATTCAATGGCTAAGAAGTAACAATTTGCTAATAAACCTAGAATAAAACTAAATTGATGTCCTTCAGACAGAGAACAAATAAAAATGATATAAAATTAGATATATGTCATTAAGGAAAATCTATTTTACATACAGATGTAACCAAGTTTCTTAGCCTATACATTGATAATAACGTGAAAAAACTCACATCTCACACATTTGTAAACAATTAAATAAATTTTCGTATGCGTTGTATATGCTTAGACAGGTGGTAAACCAACAAGCACTATTAGCTGCATATCATGGATATGTAGCATCGACATTAAGGTATGCTATCATTTTCTGCTTTTAAAGCATTACCTTACCTATTTATATTGTAAAATCATTGTAAAACCTACATTTTATGCAAATAAATATTTGATTGATTGATTGATAGGTATCAAATAGTAGCATAAAGGTAGTGCACTTGTATACGGTTATAACTATAACCTAATCTACTTTCTGTCGTAAAGTCGTCTTTTGACACTCAGTCGTTTCAGTCAGTAGGTCTGTCGCCCGCTCACTGCTATGGTCACTGCATAACCATAACCTAACGTACTTTCTGTCATAAAGTCGTCTTTTGACACTCAGTCGTTTCTGCCAATAGGTCTGTTGCTCGCTCACTGTTATGGTCACTGCATAACCATAACCTAATGTACTTTTTGTCATAAAGTCGTCTTTTGACACTCGGTCGCTTCTATCAGAAGGTCTGTCGCTCGCTCACTGTTATGGTCATTGTATAACCTTAACCTAACCTACTTTTCGTCATAAAGTCGTCCTTTGGCAGTCAGCCGTTTCATTCTGAATAAAAAAAGTCTATTTTTACATAGTCTATTTACGAATATAAAAAACCAAGGAACTAAAGGTAAAGATGGAAGCCATGCAGGCATACAACAGGCTGGCCTCAGAAAATTTGACCTGGAGTAACCCCTGTATTCCCCAAAGTAATACCATCACTTCAAAAAATTTGCCTAGTCAGAAATACAGTAGAAATGTCAGTGCGCTAAATATAATTGGGCTTTATTAATTCCTACTAGCAGCCCGCTCCGACTTCGTCCGGGTTATACAAATTATGTAGTAGGTTGAAGACCTTTGCATTAAGCATCTCATAAAAAACCTCCAAATAAATACCGTACGAATGTATTTTCAAAGAAGATCGAACCATAAAATAATCGATCTTTACAGCTCTATGCGCCTAATGCTTTTGCCACCAAAACGGCTATTTATTTTTAACCGACTTAAAAAAAAAGGAGAAGGTTCTATATTTGTATAACATAACCTAATTTACTATGTCTGTATTTTTTTCTACGTACCTATTTTCAAAATTATTTTTTTATACAAACGCACATATCCCCGAGGTAGTCTTTTTGTCAGGTCAGGATCTGATGATGAGATCCCAGGGAAATCGAGGGCAAACGTATAATTTTTTAGGCGCGCATCACTTAAGTTCACCGATTCCTCTACTTATTTGAAAGGGCATAAATGCTCCCGAGGTGGTCCCATATTGTTACGATGTGATTACAGAGAAACCGAGGGTAAACCTAAAATTTTATAGGCGCGTTACGTTTTTTATATTTTCTGATGCTAGTCAAGTCTTTACGGTTGTCTAGTAAACACTTTATTATGTTGATGAGCTGATGATGGAAGGTATAACTCTTTGATGGTAAGGAGTAGGAGGATAATACTGTGTATCTCCACCTTAAAGGTTCTTATACAGTTTTAAATGAAGCTTCCTCGATCGTCTTACAGTAATTATATATAAGGTCCTAATGATGATGGAATCCAGGGAATATCGTGGGAATTTTTTTTTATATTTTACTGTGATTTGGGTATTATGTATGTGTTACCGGAAATGTATGAAATCTAGGAATTGTATACATTTCCTAGGAAATGTATAAAATATTGTTTTAAAAATTATTTAATACATACATATCCTATGTAATGTATACATTTCCTAGAAATTGTATATAATTCCAATATCGTAATAGGAAAAGTATAAAAAGAATGCTTTCTGTAATAAAACACGTTGTTAAGTCTTCATATTCAGTCTACATATCCTAGGTAATAAATCTAGTTTATTTAGATTTATAGATAGAATTCCAATATCATTCAAACGTCGTCTTTTGAAACTCAAGCGTTTCTGTCACAAGGTTTGTCGCTCGCTCGCTTCGCTCGCTCGCTAACTGTTATGGTCACTGTAAAACCATAACCTAACCTACTTTCTGTCACAAAGTCGTCTTTTGAAACTAAGTCGCTTCTTTCGCAATCGTCATCATTATAATTTCAGCCTTGTCTTACATTTCCGATCGCTATTTAGGAAATGTATAGATTTCCTAGGAAATGTGTCTAATTTCTATTATATCACACATTTCCGGGCGATTTTAGGAATTATATACATTTCCTAGGAATTTTATACAATGACGGATATACATTTCCGTTAGCATATGTATACCGTCTCCGTGGTCCAATACAATTAATTCAATTTATTTAGAGTAAATAGGGTTAACAATATTCTTGTTTGCTAGGTTAGTGGCTAGTTCAGTGGTCACAGCATTTGCTTTATACCTTTAGGAGGTCGTAGGTTTGATTCCCATGGGAAGCATACTTTGCTTAGTTCTGTCCAGTTTGGTTAGGACATTGCAAGCAGAATGATCTGTGATAATAATAATAATGATGACTCAGTGCTTCTGAAGGCACGTTAAGCCGTTGGTCCCGCCCGGCTGTCATTAAAGGAACCACATCCGAGGCCAAAAGGCGGTTCCGAAAAACTCTGACACCATGGTGTGCAGGGTCGATTGGCCATGTAACATGTAACCCATTCGATACGAATAAATGAATGAAGGTGAACCGATGCTGGAACGTTTATCTGACTTCCGAAAATGTAGGTTTGGATTTCATATATGTCTGTCTGTTACGCTTTCACGGCCAAACCGCTGAACGGATTTTGATGAAATTTGGTGTGAATATAGTTGAAGACCCGGGGTCAAACATAGACTACTTTTGACGCAGGTGGAGCTGCGGGAAACAGCTAGTTACAGATATTTTAAACATTAAAAACAGACACATATTTTGTGTAACACTAAATATGATAATTACTTACTTTTTTTGTGGTATCATAACGGTACAGCATTGAAACACTTAAAACTAAATGGTTTAAAATATTTTACAAAATATTCTAAGCTGAAACGAAACATAAAAAAGAAAAACATTAGAGCTCGCTCCACGTCACCCATCTTTCACAGTTGAACGAAAAATGACGTCACCCCCACTTTCGACGTCACTGCGTCAATTACCGTAAAGGTGTACCAGTCGATATGCCGTCTCCTCTTTGTATTTGCCCCATGGTAACGAAAACATTATGTCTAATATTGAATTTATATTAAATATCAATAATGAAATTTATTGATCATTCGGATCATTTTCATATGCAATTACAGTTAATAAATGTATAAACTGCAAATAAAATCGATTTTTTTACTCGGAATTTGTTATTCCGTTCACATGTGTTCAACGAATGATGTAAAATCATGGACACCCTAACACATCCCGAGTTAGAATGAGAGAGGTGGGTAACAAAATGTATTCAGGTCAAATTTTCTGCCGTCAGCCAAGCAAGCGCGCCATCCATTTTAACTTTAGATCCATGAACAAAATAAACCATTTTTCGATAAAAAAATTATCTACTCTTTGATAGGTTTGTTAGATTATAAATAATAATCATGAAAATAATTTATTTGTGTTTATTGTTTATTATGTTTCATTGAAGTAAATAGTTCCTAGTTGAAATAATAATATGAGAAATAAAAATGTAAGAACTGGGGGCCTACCATGAACTTTTTGTAAACCATCCAAGTTCCAGGCAGTTCAATATCCAGCCTGCTAAAGAACGGATTAAATCCGTACCATCACCTCTAAAAATCCTTCCTGCTGCTGGCTGGAAATTCCGAGTAGGTGGATGGATTTTAGTCTCTGGCTTGTTTAAAATCATTCAATTCCTTCATTCAAAATCCAAACAGTGTTACCATTTGTGGAAGAAATGTGCCATTTGGAAGACTTAGCACTTTTTAGGCCCACAAAATTGGGCTACTTTTATTATTGAGGAATTAAATTAAGCTATTAAGTTTGCGATATGCCGTAAAGGTACGCGCACATTATGACGGGCCGCAGCGGGGCGGAGCGGGCCGCATCGCAGCCCAAAATGCGTAATTAGCAGATTGGTGACGGGATGGGCCGCAGCGCATTGACGGATTTTGAGATTAAAATACCAAAATCCGTTTAGAGGTTTGACCGTGAAAGCGTAACAGACATTTCTAATAAAAGCACTGATTTTTGTGACTTTTCGATTGCGCTTAAGACTAGAACCTTTTATAACATGTGCAAAAGTTAAGCTTCGCCATATTACGTTAAGACTCGAGAGACTTAATTAGCCGGCACATAGCACTTTCATTTACTATTCTTATTTCTGTGCCTCACTCATTCCGCGCATGTTTTGTATGTTGAGGTTTGTAACTTTTTTTTAGATAGGTTATTATTATATTAAGATATTTTAAAGTATTTTTCTTTTAATTTAGGGGGTTTGATTGAGTTCGATTGGACAATTTTTGTTTTATCTGTATATATGTTAATGTTACGTGTTCTATTGCTTCTTGCACGAAATCACATAAAATATTTTGTATGTACGTACAAATATTGAATTAAATGCGGCCAGCATTTTGAGCACGTTGATATATAGATAAAGATGGTATTAGTAAATTTTTTTTCTTAAAATAAAATGTATTTTTTAACATTAACTATACATAAAATAAATCTTTAATATCAATCAATCATGAATGATGATATATAAATTACGAACAATTATTGTCAATCAATTATATTTCTCAAAACAAAAGAAATATTAATTACTTTATTATTTCTAGTATTTTTTTGGAGTTGGCAGAATTACCAATTTTGAACTGGTCACCCAGAACTTCAAATCTAACCTTGAAGCAAATCAACAATCAATATTTTTGTTAAAAAATATGAAATAAAATATATTAAAATCTATTGAAGATGCTGTAGTTCACATGGGAAATTGGCAATGTCCTAAATTTTGCTTTGAGCTGACGGCGCTAATTATATGAACTTGCCAGTAAGTTCTACTTTTGTTTATATTTCAAGTGCAAAATGTATTATAATTTTACTGTTACCATCGTATACGGGTATGAATATACCACTACCTATCTTTCCGATAAAACCATTTCACAAATATAATAATATCAAGTTAAATGAATATAAAGCAAATCTCATCACCCTGAAAGTGTTCTGTTGTGTCTAGGTTAAAAAGAGTACTTAATTGTCATAATAATCATTATTCATCATGATGAAACAATTGAATTTTCAAAACTTAAATAATTATTTACTGTTTTCATTTATCTTTCAGAACTTGGAGCAAAGAGACCGTGCATTGTCTCACTGCATTCCTAGCTTCCAGTGATGGTACCATGCTACCCGTGGGGCCCATATGGATAATTTCTGAAGATATTACTATTTAATCCAGTTATCAACAAAACTGCAGATGTAGTTTACATACCAGAACAGCCGCAGATACTAGATTATAGGAAGTGGGTGAAGGAGATATATGAAAGAAAAATGCTCAATAAAAACTAGCATTAAAGTCTGTCAAGTACAGTGAATGAATCAAAGAAGTTTAATAATTTTATTTTGTGAATTGTATGTGATTGAAAAATAATATTTCAGTGAGCTTGCTGCATACTGTTATAATCTGTATGATCATGAATTTATAGAATAGGCATTGCCAGCCACTGGTTATGACAGGGTGGGAATGAAGTGAATATTGTCTGCTTTCATTTTTAGTTGGCATTGAACCATCCGTCTAGTTTATATGTCAAAATATAGTTATTTAAATTTTTGAATGTGTAAGGATCTATTTAAGGTCTCATGTTTTTTTCGAAAATTAATATGTTAGTTACTAGTGTTAAAACAATAAAACAAATCTAAATCATATTTTCAAATGGTTTTATTCATTATTCAATTAAAATAACTATTTTCAATACATTTATTTTACTTTCATCTAAGTACACATAATTGAACATACACAATAAAAATTTAAGCATGGACAGTCTAATCACATCTTTGAATTTCCTCTCATCATTTGAATTACTCTTCTTGTTCGGCATTCAAAATTGTTGCATTGAAGAACCTGAAAAAGAGATGATCGTTACTTACTTTTAAACACCTTGTTAGTCATGTTTCTTTGATCAAATTTATTTACTGCATAATATACTCCACTATAATAACATATTGATTGCCAATAACCCAACGGAACAGTTGATTTATCTTTAGTTTTGTTGAGTTATTGGTGATCAATTTGTTGAGATTCAAAAATACTAATGTAATAATCTACACTAATATTGTAAAGAAAGAGAGAAATTGCTCATGGGTTGGTGAAACCACGGCTAGTTTATACATAATATAAAAATACTTGTGTGGGTGTTCATTAATCTGCTCATGTGTAAAGTATGGCTGGTATTAACCGTAAAAAGACATATCAGTCAGTTTGTGAAGTTACAATATCCATACCTACATTCTGTTCTTAGTTACCTTGTAGCAACTTGTTTCTTTACTTGTTGCAAAGCAAATTGTTCCGTAACCAACTCCACATAGTCCAAATAAAATGGGTCCTTTTGTATCTTATTTCTGAGTCTCATATATGGGTTGGCAGTACTATTTTCATTTTCCCTTTCCAAGTAGGATGTAGATAAATTTCATACTCATCGTCAGTCATCACTGCCCGTCTGTAAACAATTATGGAGATTTAAGTACGTCTTAATTAAGTCCCTACTTTTGATTTGTTTGTTTTGTAAGTACAAACGATAAGTAGTTCATTTACTATCTAGTACCCCTATTTAGTTTGTGTTATTACCTCTTAACATTTATATAAAAGCGTAGAACAAACAAAAGCCGACTTACCGTATAAACATTAATTGTAATGTAAGTACAAAACAAAAATATCATTATTCGATATCGTAAGTTGTATTAATTTCTTGAATAACGTCGATTTTACTACTTAATTTGAGCGAATTTATAACTTGGAGAGATAATTAATTGAAAATATAACCCAAAAATCCCAACATCACAGAACAATATTGTGAAATTCTATGCAGATAAGCAGAATCGGAGTTAAAAAGCTAGTACAATAGGAGCTTTTTAAAAATCGCTTAGATGACATTTGCGACGTTCCAGCAAAACTGCATCGCTGTCAAAATGGTACGTCATGGTACGAATTCCCATACAAAATGAATAGTGGATCGTAAAGTTGTCTCGCTGGCAAGTGGCTAGAAGTTGGATAGAAATTGCCCTGCTTTAAGATGGTGATAGTACAAAATAAGCCAGCGAGGCAGATTAGGTCCTGCTATAAGAGTTCATGGTAAGGGCACTGACTATTATTTGAAACATTTTCTACGTTACCAAATTCTTTGAAACTTCTGTCTACAATAGGGTACACCCGAACAAAAATTCTTCGATATCGAAAAAAATCTTTCGATAAATCGAACGAAAATCATTTTTGATATCGAACAAAAATTTCTCGACTCCCTAATTTTGCGTGAGCACTGTGTTGCACTTTAAAAAGTAGCTATCCCGGTCCCACAAGGAACTATCTTTAAAAAAAATGTTTGTCACAGTCATGCTTTTTGTGAGTCAATGTCAAAGATCGGATGATTTTGACAGTTCAAAAATGGCCTAGTTCAAAATGGCGAAGAAGGTGCAATGCGGTGTTTCCGCGGAAACGCAAAACGAAGAATTATGATTCAAACATATAAGCAGGATTTTATCTGTTAATAGTATAAAAATGGTAGTGAGTGTTATAAGTACCGCTCGTTTTAGTTAAATAAAATTGTTCCATCCTCACAGTATCGCAGTGCTGTTTTTATAATACTACGGTGTATTGTAGCGTAATGTTGCGGAGAATTAATTTTTACTCAATATGTTTTGCATTCGGTCTCAGTGTACTATTAATTCTTGCTGGAAGTCGATATACAGATAACATAAATTATCATCCGTCCACCCTGAGCCGAAGGAATATCAGGAACTTTCTAAGGGTCGAGGACGGTGATATTCCTCAAGCAATCTATGATCCAACAATCACATTTCCAAACTACGACACAATGGATATCGAAAAAGTTTTTAACAAAACTCGCTCCAGAATTAAATATGATTTATCAAATTACAACTTCAGTCATTCTGGAGTCCAGAAATTAGAAGACTTACTCATAGAATCTGGCGGAAAGCCAATAAGAAGTGTTATTATTTCAACTTGGAGATCTGGAACTACCTTCCTCGGGGAAGTGTTGGATGCTGTGCCTGGTAACTTTTATCACTATGAGCCTCTTTTAAAGTTTGATATTGTACAAATAAGAGGGCTGCCTCTTTCTGCGGAAGCACTTTATATTATCAAGAATATGCTCAGATGCAATTTTGATGGTATGGATGATTATTTTGAATTTGGTAAAAAACATCAGTTCCAATTCAGCCATAATACAAGACTATGGGACCACTGTAAATATAAGAAAGAATTGTGTTATGATGCAGAGTTTACAGGGAGATTTTGTAAACTGTTCCCCTTCCAGAGCATGAAGGTTGTGCGTATGAGATTACGCCTTATGCAAGAGATACTAGAGGATAAAGAGTAAGTATGTACATACTTTGTCGATAAAATGTTGAGAATACTTCTTTAAACAAAGCATTTATTTTTACTTATCAGGAGGGTTTGTGGTCAATTGCTGGACATTTAACATAAAAAAATTACCTCAATAAATTATTTTGAGGGTTTCTATATAATTTAAGTACTGCAATTAGCAATAATTTTTATCTAATTGATGTGACAATGGTTCAAAGCAATAGTTAATGCATTTCACTATTATTACTTAAAAGTTGCAATCTAAGCATGTACTTTTGTGCCCATGGTCCATTTGAAAGGTACTAAGGTGCATCTATTTATATTATTAGCAATCTAAGTATTAATTTTGATTAATAAGTGAAATCATGCTTGTCCAGCCATTAATATTTAGTTACTTCTTGCTGGCATCCATCATTAGGACAAATGATCTACATATATCATAATAATTACTTAAAATACAAAGTATAAAACTCATAATAGTTAAAATTCCTCTAGTAGCACCCTGATTATTAAGCAAAAAAATGTATTTAACAATCATCTGTTAACCTTGTTTATAATCATAGATGTGGGCTTGCTTGCTATGTGTTCACTAACTAATAGAATTGACATTGACATACATAGTGGCTTACAATGAAATTTAATAGGTTGTTACCTACCTAACCTATGAAATTGCTGTTTTGTATGAAATAAGTTAAAGTAGGTACTTTTTTATTTATGTTATTCAAAGTAATCACCCATGCAATCAATGCATCTTCGTCAAGGCAATGGCAGTTTAAAAAACAAATATAACATTTTTTTTTATTTGATAAATAACTTATTTAATACAAAATGTTAATTTCAAACATCTGTGAAGGGAATATTTAGGAAGTTTTGTAATAACCTGGCACCACCTAGGTTGGCACCCTTTTATACCTGTTTACATGTTGTATTTGGCTTCATTTTAATTCAGTTTGTAGCTGATGACTCCTAACTATATGCTTACTGACAAATTTCAACTAAATTGTTCTAGTAGTTTTTGAGATTTCCTGTTTATTTAATACATGAGTGAATATCCTATTGCTTAAAAAGGTTACAAAATTGTTGTATAATTTTTTACAGGCTAAATGTGAAAATGGTGCTTTTAATCCGTGACCCCCGTGGTGTGATGCAGTCCAGACAACATAGGGAATTCTGCCAACCTGCACCTGACTGCTGGAAGCCTGAGCTGCTGTGTGCTGACATGATAAGTGACTATGTGGCAGCAGGGAGACTGCTAAAACAGTATCCTAATAAACTCATGTAAGAAAAAATACTTGTATGTCTTGTGTCTGGCTTTAAATCCAGTGGAAGATAAAATATTTTTTTGTTTATCTTTTTGAGGCTTCAGTCACAAATCGTGACTATGACAACCTTATAGATAAAGTCGGAAGTAATATAGATTGGGTGGGATAAGTGGTTATCTTTCAGATATAACAGCTCTCCAAAATGCGTATGATTTGGCTCCTCGCAACAAAGTCTTTACATTGAGCCTACTATTGTCAAGAGTAACATTATCTAGAATTTAACTCCTGAGCTACATTCTAGCAAAATATGAAGTAAAACTTCATAAAGATGTTGAAAATGATTAAGGGATAAACATTTCAAGCTTAATTGATTATTGCACCTGTATGAATCGCTATTTTAACCGTTTTTAATATTAATGGTATGTTAGTTTTACCTAGTACAATCAGTCCATTCTAAGAATCTCAACTGCCTCTGTGGTCCAGTGTTCAATATATTTGGCTGAAGGTCAGTATGTGGGTTCAATTTATATGAGAAGCTTACTTGATTGTCCTATGACAGAGTAGTGATGAATTAAGCCTTCTTTTTCTTTTTCGCCCCGAATTGGTGGGTTGACTGTGTTTCTTTCTTGTACAATAAAGTATTTATGTCGAGTGGGTTACATGATCAATCGACCTTGTAAGCCCTGTAATTTAGCGTCTGCAAGAGCTAAACCGCCTGTCCGCATCTGACAACAAATTTCGACACATTCCAAGTATGTTAAATCACAACAGTCAGACTGGCCTCGTCGTGTCGTGACGATCATTGACCATTCTAAGCAGGAAGGTTTATCAAAAATATCTTCAAAAGTTCTATGTATTTAGATACATGGTCTTTTTTTATGACGATTGATTATGTGTTTCAATCTAGCAGGGTCACCTGACCTAGATGAAAAAACCAAGTGGCAATGCTTAGTTTGTTCAATGTACCTCAAGAATTTACCAATATGATATGATTTAAGATCATATGTACCTCAATAGTTCTGACAGAAATTTTAAAAAATCAACTCGTCTATTCAGCGGGGCCCTCGGTTGTATTACGCTCGAAGTACGTAAAAATAATAATGATCGATACTTGTCGTTATGTACCTCTCTATTTGGGTACATATTAGAATGCCAAATAAAATAACGCCTTACCCGAATTCTAAATAATAAGTATTCAAAATGCAAAATATTTGAGACTAGCTTTTGCTTGCTTGTGCTTGAAGGATTTCAAAATAACTGTTTTTCTAAGTGCACCCTCCACAAAAGGAACTCACGTGCCAAATTTGGACCGTTTAATTATTCCCCTTTCTTTTCATCTATCGCCGTCTACTAAGTATGATATTATTTGCGATCTCTGTGTTTTGCACTACTCTGTACATGTGATATTTACATTTTTTTGTCTAGAAACGTAGGTAACAGAAACTGACAGACGCCACAACTAACTGTTGTCACACATCGCAGCGCCTGATGATTTGTGAAGGCAATTTTTTTTATCTGCAATATGCAATATTAACAGTCGTTTGCAATTAAAACGACTTATCTTTATTCGCGATCAAAATATAAATTTTTCTACGTAAAGAGATTGTTACCTAAATTTTTGTTTTGGAAGAAAAATAAATTTTAGACATCACTTCTTAAAATATTTTTTTTGTGGTTTATTGATTTATTTTAAAATTTTAAGAAGGCCAGCACATTCTTTATGATCCGAACAAACTTAAAAAATATGTTTTTAAGCTTAGAATTATTTCAGGTTAAAGTTCTAGTTAATAGAAAAACATGAAAATTTAGCTAGTTGTCTTCGTATTGGGCCATAACTAAACTAATAGATACTGGTATTAACAAATGGAACTAATCGACACACCCAATAATCTAACCAATATTTATTTTCTGGAAGAACAAACAACCACTGAAATCTTCGCAGGGAATAACAAAAAGAAAACACAAACACATTATTATTTCCGAACGAACAACTATATTGAGTTTTAATTTTACAGTGGCGCCATCTGTTGACGTATACATTTCAATATGTTTTATCATTTTTAAACGAAAGACCACACCGAGTTTTGAATTTTGGAAAAAATAATAAACCAAGTAATTTGAAATAATTTGTTGTAAAATAGTAAAAATAGTTAATTAAGAAAAGAATTTTGAGGTACATTGGTATAACATAATGGTGTGCTTGACAGACATTATGTTTTTATCGATTTTCTCCCTTTCTGTTAAAGGTTCTTTGAAGTTCATATTAAATCGAGAGGTACGAGTACATAGCGAAAAGTAACGATCACTATTATTTTTATGTACTTTGAGCGTAATACAACCGGAGTCCTGCTGGATAGACGAGTTGATTTTTTTATATTTCTGTCAGAACCGTTGAGGTACATAAGAATTTTTCAGTTAATTAGTGAGGTACATTGAACAAACTAAGCATTGCCACTAGGTTTTTCATCTAGGTCACGTGGCCTTGCTAGATCGAAACACATCGATTTATTGCATGATTCAATATTATGTGGTGATGAAATTGATGTGCTAACTTGGATTAAACATTGCTTGCTGGAAAATGTTTGAAAGCGATAAATTATGACCATGACAGTGTTTATTGTATGCAAACAGCATGAAGGTCTTAAAGAAAATGTTAATAATAACTTAACTACTTCTGTTCCTTGTGGTTTTATCCGCCCATAGTTTGTACATGTACTATAGCCACGTATCGTCGCAAAATGTCCCGTCCCGTACGCAAAATGCCCCCTAGTCGCAAAATGTCCTTTTCGCAGAATGTCCCTTTCGCAAAACGTCCCTTTCGCAAAATGTCCCTTTCGCAATAAATGAAAAATGTCCCTTTCGCAATAAATGAAAAATGCCTGGTAGAAAAATGCCCCCTGGTGGTAAAAATATACCTTTCGCAAAATTTCATGTTTTCTCAATTTCAATTCCAAATATCTTCCCCAAGAACAGGACTAGTAGTATAAAGTAGTATCTATCACATGCAGATACAATTTTTAAAGTATGTTCAGTAGTTCCGAGATTAACCTTCTACCAAATAAACTCGCAAACTTACAGACACTTTCTATCTTTATAATAACCATATTTGCTTTGAAGGTAATATTTTTAGTTTTTTAGGTTTACATGGCTTCCAAGTAATATAGTTTAGTTGAGCATTTTTGATCGTTCTTATGTTTTTAAGTGGCTTCCTTGATTAAGATGTACAGTAAGCTGCAAAACTCCATATAGAGTGAGCAAAAAGTATCGCATCCAGCCGTCATACTCACTCATACAGCTACACAAATAAACCAATAAACTCCTAGTCGATCTACTAGCTAGCCAAGAAACATATCAATAATTTCGTCGCCATCCATTAGAAGCTCTGTGGCTCGATGGGAATTGTTCCGGCTCTGATAGTTGTGGTTCATGGTTCAAATCCCATTTGGTGGTAGAGGGTTTTTAAGTTTTATATCATAATATTTTTTAAAGATCAGAAATTATGAGTATGAGAATTGTCTAAACAACGCTTTCAAATTTCTTTAATAAAAACAGCAACAATTTTAACATTTAGGTTAAGAACGCTTAAAATTGAAGGGTAGGACACGTTTAACATGTCATAAGAACTCAAAAAGTTGACGTTAACCGAGTAAATTACACAGCGATTGATTTTAACTTTGTCTAATGCTTTGTCGTTACTAGTTCCCTGGCGAAGGTGCCTGTGTTGTTAAAATTGATTGAATATCGTATTGATAGTTCCAATAACTATGCAATCTAATATTAATATGCAGGACAGGATGCGCATTGTGGAATTACATAATATGGGATATAACATATCTCAAATTGCTGATAAGACTGGATTTACTGTAAGTATTATTTTCTTTGCGAGTAGTTTATAAAAAAAATAGTGTAATATTTTTATGTAAGTATTTATTTAGTGTGGATTTGTTTCAGTGGATAACAGTAAAACGGTGGATAAGCCGCTTCCAAGAAGAAGGCGTTGTAACCACACGACCTCGTAGTGGGCGTCCGCGGCATATTGGTGCATCACAGCGGAGCTTCATGGTTCAGCAATATGAAGCAAATGGCTTTGTGCCGACGTCTGTGTTTGCAAATATATTCGACACGAGTATGAACACTGTCCGGCGAGCTTTGCATGCTGAAGGAATTCACCACAGAAAGCCAGCTAAAAAACCCTACCTATCCGAGAGCCACAAACAAAATAGATTGGCATTTGCAAGGGAGTATTTAGATTTTGACTGGAACGGTACTATATTTACCGACGAGAAATCGTTCATGTCATCCCAACACGGTAGACTTCACTTATGGCGGAGGGATAGAACTCGTTATGATGAACAAAACGTAGTTGCAAATATGGAGTCTGGGCGCATTTCAGTAAATATGTGGGGGTGGATGAGTGCCGCTGGACCTGGCGAATTGGTGTCCATAGCAGGCCGCGCTACAGGTGCTCATTATGTGCAAGTGCTGCAGGATCACATGATTCCAACTGTGCGATGTGTCTATCCAGTCATAGATATGCCACTCTTATCATATGTGCAAGATAACTGTCCTGTGCATCGAGCTCGAGTAGTGCGTGAATGGTTCAGACAAAATAATGACATAAACGTAATTCCCTGGCCAGCAAAGTCGCCGGATTTAAATCCAATAGAAAATTTATGGGGCTTAATGGTGCAGAGGTGGGACATGCGGAATGAACGGACTGCAGAGGCCTTGGAAGCGCATTGCATGGAAGTGTGGGAAAATTTAAGAGGAACAGAAATTTGTTCAAATATTGTCGGATCAATGCGGCGGCGCTTGCTTGCGGTTATTGATAATAAAGGAGGCCATATCAAATATTAAAACTAGGGACCCGCACCGGCTTCGCACGAGTGTATATTATACACCTAAACCTTCCTTGTGAATTACTTTGTCTATTAGTGAAAATAGTATAAAAATCCGTTCAGTAGTTTTTGATTTTATCGCGAACAGACAGACAGACAGACGCGGCGACTTTTTTATATTATGTAAGAATAAGGAAGATATTTTCTACAAGTAAGTAAATAATAGTGTATTTAGTATATGAGAAGATTTTTTTTAAATTATCTAACCACCGAAAAAAAAAGTCCAGCGCCGCCGCATGATAGTAACAATTGTAATATTTTTATGGTTAGCTGGCTTCAATTTTCTTTTCATCACGAAAACGAATACTTAAGCTATAACTAACCATATGAAATAAATAGGAATTTGAAATGTGTAACAAGATTATGTCAAACATTGAATTAAAATTCTTCTAATATTGTTTTGTTTTTTATATTAAAAATTATATTACATACTTACTACTTTTTATATTTATTTACTTTTGATTCAACACATAGTATTTATTTACCCTGTGCTTTTACTCTTGGTATTGAATATAAATGAAAAATACCTTCAATAAATACGATATGATTCATCGCCAGTCACCACAGCCGGAAACGGCAAGAGAGATATATATTTAAGTATATGTATAATATAATCATAATAAGTCATAGATACTATGACTTACTATACTATTAAGCCGTGTGTATTCCGGCAAAGTAGAATAGGACCACTCCAAGTCTTCCCGTGCATGTCGTAAAAGGCGACTAAGGAAATACAAGCTCAACACAGCTTATATATAGAATATCACAAACACGTTTCCTAGGATTGGTTCTGGTATGGTCTACCCTTTGGGTTGCGGAGGTCAGACTCTTTTATATATATATATAAATATTATAATATATGTATAAATATTTAATCTACATAAATAATAAACTAAACACACTAAACAAATTGATAACAAATAAAAAAAAAAATGAAACGAAATTAAATACAGTCAGATTTGAACCGAGGTCACTGCTTTTCCAAGTAGATGTGTATACCGATAGACCATTGCATCTATGATTCATCAGTCGAAATAAAGAATCTCCCTAATCATTTCCGAAAGCAAACGCTGTGAGGTTACAATATAAGCGCTTCGCCATTTCGTAAAGATATATATTGAGCCTTATGTCTATTCAGTTAAGGTTGATAGGTATTTATTTGTTATAGTTTACGTCAGGTGTGAGTAATCTGCGTGCACGCCATTTTAGTCATTAAACTATTATGGAATTCTTCTGCCAACTGCGTGTTAGCGTTATAACTTTAGTATTAAGGTTGATATTTATTTGCAATAGTTTATGTCAATGTGTGTGTGATTTACGTGCACGCCGTTTTCGTCTTTAAGCTATTTATGGACTTTTGCAGCCTACTGTACATTAGCTAGAAGGTCAGTCGATGCCGCCGATTGCTCGATGTTTTACGGCTATTGTAATGTTTCTTTGACATCTGTCTATTTAAAAAGATAAGATTCTGAGCCCAGGGTCCGCTTTCCTACTTTTACTTCACCGGTCTTCTGCGTCCTTGGCAGTGAGACTGCCTCCATGGTCCATGGTAAGCAAACTTTGATTAATTGTCCAGTTTGATTAGGACATTGCAGGCTTGAATCACCTAATTGTCTGATAATAAAGATGATTCCGTACTTTAAACCGTTTGTCCCGGCTGCCATCTGGTGGTCGTTAAAAGAAACCACGTCCACGTCAGAGGTCGAAAGGCGGTTCCGTAAAACTGACACCATGGTGAACATGTAACACACTCGATCACAGAAAATACATTTCACGAAACCACTTAAGGTTTGTTTAGAAATGCCGTTGCATTCAAATTCAATTTAGTGACACCGTGTTATTAGACCTACCCCAAGAAAACTTATATAATTAAATAAATGATTCAATATATCACCTAGTAAATAAACCTATATTTGTTGCAGGGTTCTTCGATATGAGGAGCTGGCACTCAATCCAAATAATACTACACAAAATCTCCTTAAGTTTTTAAGGTTGGGCATGACACCCTCTATTGAGAGATTTCTCAGCACCCACACCAGTGTCGATGTGGCAGGAGTCAGCTCTACATTTAGAATCTCACAAGATGTGCCTTTTAAATGGAGGAATTTGTTGGACTATAACTATGTCGACGATATACAGGTAATTATTACATATAGAAGTGACATTTAATAGACTACTCACTCAATATTTTTTTTATTATTCAAATCACAAATTTGAGTACTTGAATTGGAAAACAGAAATATTTTTTTGAATCTGTTCTATATTAAATAAGTTATAAGGCTTTGAAATCACGTGGAAAGGGTAACTGTCAAAAAACACGCACTTAATGGTGGAGTGACGTCACTGCCACTTGATTTCGTGCGTACAAAAGAGATAGCAAGACGTCCTCCCACTTTACTTAATTTGAAAACTTTAAATGCTAATAGCTGCTTTAATTAATAACCAATTTTGTTTTTTACCAATTCTTATTTTTAGTGTATGTATTGTTTCGTATAAAAATATTGTCAAAATGTGAATATATATTACATACATTCAATTAAATTGAATCTATATTGTGACTTATGATTGTAGGCAAATGCTAATTTTGTAAATAAGTCATGTAAGTATCGGATAAGTATGATGCGTTTGTCCTGTAAGTCACTCTTCTAACAGATTTTTTTGCAACTGTAATACTTTGAATTCAAATTTGATTATTTTTTTCAATTACAGACAGTGTGTAAAGAAGCTATGGATATATGGGGCTACCGCCTGGCGCACAACTCATCACATATGGCAAGCAAGGAATTTAACCCTATAATGGAGTACACTGTCAAGCAATAATTCCTTCTATGAAGTGAATTGACCCTACTCGTCTCGTCGGATTAACTTCTGTAAGTATTATCATTTAAATGTTTTTTTTTGTGACTGTACATTTACACCACCTTGCTACTTCACCATTCGCTGTCGGGAATATTTTTATATGGAAAAATGTGGTAGTGATTGCGGGACTGACGTATTTACATTACTTACTTCCGTTGTCAACTTCCCCATCCAGAAAGTCTTAAGGCACAACAATAATAAGATGGCATTTTTTTATGACATAATATATATACTTCTGTAGAAAATAAATAACTAAGTATAGCAAATGGAGACCTGATAATCTGATTATTTTACAAATATAAAGTTTGTTACTGAGATATGCTTATCCTACTCATTAAATAATTTATTGATTTTGTTTTCACAAGATAATTAATGATAGATACAGTAAGGTTAGGTTCTTAAATTTATTAATTTCAAGACTATTCCTAGTTTATTTTATGATATTCTGTTCTGAAGTAAGTATCTGATTAAAAAAGCTTTTATCTTTGTTTACTTCTATTTAGTGTTTGTGCCGAATAACATAATATAATCGGCATGTTTATTCGGCAGTGGAGAAAACTGTAAATTTATTTTATTACAGATCACGCATAAGTGCCAGCATCATTTTGACGTTGAAGAAGTTTTGCTATTGCAAACATTGGATCTAGGTATTTAGTTTTAATTGTTGAAACAATAAGAATATCACTTTCATCGAATTACCGAACGATATTTGTGTATGCGTATGTCATCGAACGGAGGTAGTATCTCATTTACAAGGCGCTTCTCCCAACTTGGAAAAATAAACACTCAAATGCGCGTAAATCATGCCCAGTAAACATATTTAACAGTGACAAAATAATATATACCTAATTGAAGTATTGAATCAGATAAAGAAAGCTGTATATTATGTATTGATATTATTTAGTGTAAGTATAAAATAAAAATATTTTAGCTACTAGTCACAAGAGGCGAAGGGCCTTATTCACCAGTAGCAGTTTTATGGTCTTAAAGCAAATTGTTACTTCATCTATGTTATGATTTAACAAATCTTTCTCGATCGCGTATGAATTTACCTTTATTTTGAAAAGATAAGTGCACCTAATTATTTTTTCTACAATTATCTAACTCCCATTAAAAGTATACATCTCTTCGAACAATTAGAGAGCATAAGCTCTCCGAACAATAAGATGAATAAAACAAAATAAATTTTAGTTTCGATAATGTAATTATTTCATAGTTTTTTATACTTGTATGTATAGGGATTTTTTCTTTTAAACAAGGAAAGAAAATTACTACAACACCCGGTTTTATCCGCGTTTCGCTTGATCCAAGTAATTGACGCCTCAAGCTATCGTCATTATCGAGCGACAGTTGCAAATTTGTACGAATTTATTTCTGTAATTCAATACTGCCGATGCATATATTTTGTTCTGTCTACCCTGAAGCGTCAGTTTTACAGCCATGACGCAAGTCTCGATTAAAAAAAAAAAAAATTTTTTCCATAACAGAGACTCAATTTCCACTCATATAATTAACGCGATCACTTGATGACCTTAATTTTGGTTTATATTAGTTACTGTTATTTCTAAAGACTGATTCATGTTTCCAACAGTTTATCCAATATCTTCCATATACAATTAAACTTATTTTTGGCAACTAACACACTTCGACTGTCAAATGTGTATGAAAGTTTATGACAGAGTGTTAGCTCAGGTTGTGCTGCACACTGCTCGTGTGCCATTATATCAAAATGTAAAAGATGGACCATTAATTATACAGGTTAAAATTGCTTGAACATTTCGGGAAGCGCTTTAGTCATGTAGGAATTAAAATAGAACGTTTTGTTCAAACAATTTTAACTTTTATCATTTACGCGTTTTATTGTTAAGCTTAGGCAATTTGGTATTTAGCACTCACGGAATTGACGAATTGTTGATGCTTCCATTGTTGACACTTATTCGATCTTATTTAAAGATGCGTATAACGAAATTCTACACATATTTAATAGAATTTGGAAGGCTAAATGATGTTCGAGTCAGCCGGTTATGTGACCGTTATATATTATTCTATATATGTTAAAGGTTGATGCTTCGATGTATATTTTCGGGTTATATCGCTGCTTGACTTTTCATTGTTGTATTAAAGTGATGTTTAAAATAAGTCGAAAATAGTAAAACAGTTGCCTATAAATGACACAGTTCATTATCGCCCTTTAGAACACAAAAAAAGAGAAGCAAATAAAACTAAAAAAAAATTAATTAGAAATTAAAAAAAAATTGAAATGTGTTGTTTTATACACCGAAGCTTCAATCTAAAATTATATATGAGGACTGGCGTTTAAAACCCATATAATCTAAGATGATTACACGTAGTGCATTCGCGAACGTAGGTAAGGCTTTTCTTAGCAATATAAATAAAAATAAGGTGCTATAGTGCACGTTAGTTAGCCATCCTATAGTTTAGTTTTAATATTCTATATGGAATTGAAAGATTTGAACTGAACATTTAAAATAAGAGCCTAATTTTATTCAGAAATGGTAAACTATTGTATTTAATAAGTTAAACTTTTGCTGAAGAAATAATAGGAATCAAATTAAATATTGTTGATACTTACAAAAAATATGTAATACTGGGAAGGTTTTCCTATTTATGTTCTTACAATAATTATAATGATTCCACTTCTCAAAAACTTGTGAATTCAACACCAAACCAAACACCAATTTAAAATATGATAATAATATATAGAATAAATGTCTATAGTATATGTGATCCATAATTATTAAAATGACACCACTGATAAAATAATGCGAAAAATTAAATTTATTTAAATAATTGACACGCAACTGATAACATTATTTACTTAATAAAGATACATTTCCGTTTATGAGATAAATAAACATAATTATTAATATATTTATATAAATAAACAACATATAGTAAACCAAACCAATTTCACGGAGAAGTAACATCAATTTTAACAAGTTAATTCACTTTCGTTCTTTTAACATTACCCTAATACATACCTTCATTCCATAGTGGGATTCTCTCATAATTTTTTTTGAGGCGGGTTTTATAAATAACTTATGTAATACTAGCTGGTTTCCCGCAACTCTGCTTGCGTCAAAAAGTAGCCTATGTTTGACCTCGGGTCTTCAACTATATTCATACCAAATTTCATCAAAATCCGTTCAGCGGTTTGGCCGTGAAAGCGTAACAGACAGACAGACAGAAAGACAGACAGACTTTCGCATTTATAATATTAGTATGGATACCCGTGCTAAAATTGGAGATAATTCAGAATAGCTTTTTATTTCTGCCATAAATAGTATTTTAAATTATATTTTTGTTTCATATAAGTATTATTTTTAAAATCTTAAAAAGTCTTACTCGTAAAAAATAAACGCCGTTCCGTAAGCCTACTTTAACCACGAACATATTTTAGTTAACGAACGTTCCTTATTTTATTTAAATAAGGAGGTACATATTTAACTTCAATTGTACTTTGACCTAATAATTTTGTACTTCAACTGACGTCAAAAATACGCTCTTCGTATATGCAATGCAAACAGTTGTTTCCCTTTTTGCACAATGAGTAAGATAGTAAGGTCTGCCGGGTGAGAGTGTCCTGTTTGAAATGGTTAAGCCGGTTAGTTAAAGTTAAAGTTAAGCGGTTGGTTAAGGGATATTTACACAATCCGCAAGTCAAGAATAGAAGGGACCAATTGCTGTTGTTCTTGTATGGATGGACAAACCAAATATTTTTTTCCCCCAAAAGGAATCATCCATTTTGTGTGTACCAAGTGCCACAGCATAATTAAATTTAAATTTTATTTTACAACTAGCTGTGCCCGCGACTTCGTCCGCGTAACGTTCGATTACATACCTGCTTTCCTTACTTATTATCCGTCATTGCAGAGTTTTACACAAAATATTTGATGTTATTAATATTTAAAATGTTTAGGGGGTCGCTTTGTAAAATATTGCGACGCAATACTGTTTGGCATGAAAGAAAAAGTCAAACGATCGTGATTTGTATATGAACATTATCCACCATAAACTCTTTCCAGACCCATAAAACCATGATTCGGGTGTGAAAGTTTCATTGACAACCACCATTTGGTAGCACAAGCAGGAATGCTGATCTTGAAATATACCTATTTTTGAGCGTTTCGGTACCTGAGTTGTTTATCCTCTGATTGACAATTCACAAAATTCCCACTGTGCTAATTCACCATATTGTACACTTCCTGAAAAGTTCACTTTCATGTTATATCTATTTCCTGAAATTCCCACTTTATAGCCGAAGTACTACTACGGAAATTATAAGCGGGAAAAACACCCTAAGCCCTCAGCATTTTTTGTGGTGAAAAGATCTGTGAATTTCCTCATCATTTCTGTAATTCTAGTACTTACTTCGGCTAATAATTATTAAAACAGGAATAGATCGTGTTATCTTGAAAAAATATCAATGTACACCTCCAAAATTTAGTGTGAATTAGTTAGACAAAGTGGGAATTTTAGGAAATCACTCTTATAGACAATAGTGATTATTGCAAATGGGTAAAAGAGTAGGTATTTTGGAAAGTGGGAATCATAAAGGACTCAGGTACCGAAACGTTGAATTTAAGTTGGTCTTTGTCCTTCGAGAACTGGCAAAATTTTGGGATAAATTAATGCCTATATGTGGCCGAGGACTATTAACATTTAATAAAAAGTTTCCGTCCAGTAGTTTTTGCGTGAAAGATACACAACAGATAGACAGACAGAAATTCCAAAAATCATATCTTTGCCTTCTGTTACATTAGGAAGATCCCACGGAGCAATTTCATAGAGGAGATGGCGGTTCAAATGGCGCAGTGTCCGATATGAAAGAGCCCTAGTAATTTCATCAATGTACAGAATTGACCTTTCTACAGGGTTATTACATGTATTTATTTATTGACATTGTGGCAATGCTGAAACAGTGATATTAAGGCATACAGGGTCGATTGACCCTTTGACACCAGAATGAGCAGCTTATAGGACAAGAATTGAATGAACCAAGAGAAATGCACCTTGAATCAGGCTTACAGGGTCGATTGACTGAGACAACTTCTTCATGATCTAGCAAACAACTCGGAGGAAAATGCTGAAATTATGTGGCATTGACGACTTACCTACTTACTCCGCTTATTACTTTGCTATAAATTTTTTACCAGGGGAAATTGAATAAAAATTTAAATGATGATAACTTTTTTTCCTGATGTCCGATTTTGATGAAACAAAAATTAGATGTTGCCCTAAGCTAAGGCCAAACAGTTTGTGAAAACTAAATTAAAATCTGTCTGGTAGTTCCTGAGATTAGCGTGTTCAGACAGACAGACATGATTGATATAAAACATTTTTTTGTAATCTATTATTCATCTTTAGTCGTTTCCTCTCATTTTCTACTCAAAATAATAAATATACAGACACGTCGATTCTACTCTTTTATTATAGTATAGATAAAGAAATCGAAGCTGACTACCAATCTGGAAACTTTTATTTTGAATTACACTTTTATTAACTTTTTTGATAAAAAATAACTGTTATCAAAGGGAAAGAAAATTGAGTTTTACTGTGGCTTCAAGCCTTCTACATTTCGAGTTGTCATTATACACAATAGTATTAAAGTGTGGGCAGTCTCAACCGGCATTACCTTATTTCATTATACAGAACTATTCTCTGATAGGCGGTGGGTAAATCTTCAACGATAAAAACTGGTATTACTTATACCATTTTTACGGTTGTTAGTATAGAAAACCACTATAGAAGACGGAATTTTGGTTTAACACCAGAAGAAAATGATTGAGTATAGTACCGTATTAGTACAGTGCAAAGCTATTTAAATATCTTTACAAATAATTATTGACAATGAAACAGCAATATATCAGTGTCGCCGAACAAACATTTTTCAGTGATTCAAACGTTTTCAATACTCTCTACTAAATTATTATCCAACTTTTACGAATTCTGTAGTTATAAATATTTCAATTTATTTTATAATGTACAATCTATATAGGCCATGTACTGGTATTTGAGCTTATATGCTGATGGCTAACTAGAAATAAGGTGATCATTTATCATGTAATTAGTTTTAAGTTATTTTTATTTTAGTAGGAAGAAAACTATTAGATAGAAGCTTAGAGTTTATTAGTTTTTGCTTAGCATGATTTTAATCTGAATGTATGCTCAGTAGGGCTCGGATATATGGAATAAGTTTGGAATACCTGTAAGTGTATACGTCATTCTATGGGCAATATTTGGAATTTTTCGCTTGTACAAACAATAAGCAGGATGATTAACTTTGATGTTTATTTCAAAGACCTCACAATAATATACACGATGATTAAATAATTACTTTGATAAACTAAAAACTTACCGAGATATGCCGAAGTTGAATTCACAGACAATAATTTTGCACGTCTGCTAGCAGACAGAATACACTGGGCGTAACCTTTTTACACATGTATTCTAGCAAAATAAATGATTCTGATTCTGATTCTGACAACGGACTATTCGAAAACACTCCATTGTAATTTTGGTCGTGTAATTAACCAAGGGTCTCTGAATTTGTTCGACAGTTAATCTACCTTAAATATTGGGTTTATGTAAATAGTTTCTAATGTTTTATCGCTTCATCGGATTCTCATAATGGACTTTCCCATCGATTTTTAATGGTTACATAAAAACTCCAGTGCAAAAATATTAAAGTGAAAATTTGAACAGTGTATTTAAAAATAAGTATCACGGAGTAATAACAAAGGTGTTCTATCATGACATCACATCAGACCTTGGAAGCTAGGGTTGCTTTTTAGTTGACTACAGGCCTTCTCAAACTGACGCGAATCCCTAGCGAAAAGGGACGTCCACAGAAAAAAAAAACACACGAGTAGAAGTGCCATAAGCGGGGCGCTTAGCCAAAGTCACAATTTGAAAAACGATAACGACATTGTTATGGATCCATAAGATTTTATAAAAATCATTTTCATAACGCCATAACCATATTCTATTGTTCAAGTGAAACATTCTAAATATTTTATATCGTCATAGTAAAACTAATACCTAACACTAATATAACAAATGAAACTAATTATATTAGTAGTGAGATTATTAAGTGCACTTGATAACAGTAGTCATATAGATTAAACATTAATATCGTTAATTATAAATTTGAATGTATTTATTTCGGCAAACTTCCAGTGGCGTATTATTTATTAGTGCCTATGCAATACTATATTAAATACTTATTATAATAATTTAGATCTATAATAAACTGGACAAAAATTCTCATTTTAATGATGTCAATTTATGGTTGGTGTGGCCTGCTTGTAATTCAATATACCTAACGTAACGTACTTTCCATAATATACACAGAAAAAGCTCAATAATAGGTAATATTTGTCAAAATAATAAATGACTTATTTAAGTCTTTAGTAAAGATTGGTAGCAACGCATAGAAAGTTGATCTGATCAGATATAACGCATGAACTTTATCTGAGGTAGCCAAGTCATCATATGATGATTAAAAACAAACTGTATGGAGAAGTATAACGTTTTAGCAGATGTATAATAAAATAAAATAAACCATATAAATTATTATCTTTGATTGTGATTTGACGAGTCTCTCTTATACACTTTGTAACGTGATAGGTGATTGCACATTTATGCAACATAGTAAACGAAAATCTACAACATACACATACAGTATTTATTATATCTTATAAAATACATATGCCCTCTAAAATTAATCCCTATCATCTAAGTTCTAGTCATGGATAAAATACTATGTTGCACTTGTGTGTACTAAATTTTAAAGCTTACCAAATACACTAATGTCAATGAAAAGCATCAATTATTAATTAAGATGACATGCTTCCTGATAGATCTGACAATATAATATATTCAGTTATGCCTTAAAGAAATACTGGTAGTTATAAGTAAGATTTACTATTACATTGCATGTTAGAGATATACATAATAGTTATTATATAATATAAATAGCATTTTGGTGACTGGCTGGAACCAGTGTAGATTTTTTATCATATCATAGCATATCATAATATGGTATACACTAGTATTGTAAGGCGTTTTGACGAGCGTGCTTGAAATTCAATTATTTGTTTAAAGCGCTATACGTGCTCCTTTGATTTATTAATAAATAGTACCAATATAATATTTTCCTTTTTGATGTGATATTTTTGCTTAACGTATATTGATCAATATTTATTTACTTTCATCGAATTATTTTTAATTTTGTAGTCGTAGTTTTTTGAGTATTTTTATAAAAAATACAAAGATATGTTGATCAAAGTTTTATTTTCATGATGTTTTATATCCAGTTATAGAATGTTTGTGTACATAGTTTAATATAAATAACATTCATAGAAAATACAACATATTATTCATACCGGAGGAAATATAATTTTTAACGCTTCATGAGGATATTGGTACTGTCTCTCAAATTATTTTTTATGTTACATACCTAAAACCATGACAATTAATGAGCAATAATTATAAAAGATATATTCGCTATTGGCCCATACATACGAACGAAAGAGGTAGAATTTAAAGGGTAGCCTTATTAGACTAAGAGTTACGATTGGATAAATGTTGAAATTTTACTCAATAAGTAGTTCATAGCACAGCCAGCGTTATTATTGCAAACGATGTATTATCTTTTTTTTTATTTAAAGTTAATAAAGTTACAATAAATGAAATTGTGTTTTATATTTTACTCTCCTTTTGATATAATTATGATGAACATAATTATGCTGTTTCTTCATGCTAAGTAAGGCCACACCCCGGACACTTCATACAACAGTGGCGAGCCCGATACCTATTACTACGACGATTCGGTCGCGTGCGCACGCGCGTCAATGTGTGTGTTAGTTTACCGTATCTGCGTCATAGTCGTCGCAGCAGCCGCGCGGCAAAAGCGGAATCCTTGCATTGTTTTGCTCTAGATTACCCTAGACCTGCGCGGTGCAGTATGTTTCGAATGAGAGGTTGTGACTGTTCGTTCTGTACGTTAATATTATAAATGATTCGTTCCTTATTCATGATCGCATATTTCTCAGTGTTATCTAAGTGCATGAGCATGATAGAATAACTTCTTCGTAGACTTGGCTCCCATGACGGCCCTTGATAACTTGACTTTGGTCCCTTTTTCCCCACTGACCAACGGATTGCTCAACTTAGTTGCACAAGTTGAGCAGTCGGTCATTCGTTACAGGTATTCCCCACTGCCCAACTTTACACTGCTCAACTGCATTTGGCAAGACTGGCAGATGTAGAAGGTTGGCAAGAAGGGTAGAAAGCCTGTATTATTTAAAAATCGGCATTACCATAAAATCCGAAACTAATACGAGCGAGCGGGCGTTTATCTGTTTTCAAGGAAAATATATTATACATCATCAGAAGTACTAGGATAACAGAAATAATGAGCATGATGATTCACATATCTTTTCATCTTAAAACATTCCGCCCTGATTGCGGGCTGGATATTCTTTTTTTCTGTGAACCTTATAATTTCTGGTATCCTTATATTTCTGAAGATGATCAATATATTTTATCGAACAGAAAAGCTTTGCTCTCAAGCATTAAGCATGTTTCGCAGGAAACCTTAAAATCGCTAGCTTTGAAGTAGAAATTTTGAATATTATTTTCTTTTCTATTTTGTTCTAGTTGAGCAAACCCAATTGAGCAGTAGGTAAAGGAGATAATGCCCCGCTGCTCAATTAAAAATAGTTGAGTAGTGGGGAAAAAGCGACTGGTGGATATGGATTTTAATGCACAAACACAACCGATGACTCCAAAGTGGTTAAGAAAAAGCAGGAAAGTTAAAAGAATGATACAAGCTCCACCGCGACTACCAAATAGTGGTTCAATAGCAAATCAAAGAGCAGTCACATTTTTTACACACCCCTTTTAATGTATCCCTAATATAACTGGGTAAAAATCTATTGGACCGACCACTGTTCTGAGGGTATTTTTGTGTCCCTTGATAAAATTGACCACTCCTGGGTGAGTGTTGGGTTCTTTCAGTATAACGTCTGAAAAAAAAATTATTATCTGAGACCAGGTTACTATAGCCCCAGATACAGTACAATACTTATATCTTTATTACCTATATCTGCGGGAAATCACAAAATTGAAGTTGACAACATAGTTTTTAATGTGAATACAAATTTTAATTTTGTAATTGGTATAATATAGTGTATATCTATCTACAGATAAAGAAAACTGTTAATGGTAGACTTCTTCTATCTAGGTTCCGTTCGTATCCTCAGCTCTGCTGTAAACCAACTCAATTCTTAAGGGAATAAATGGCTGGTAACTTTGGATCCCCATGATCCGCTGTCTAAACATTCTTTTAATTTAACCTTTTTGGAAAATGCCATTTCAACATGTTGGCGAATTCAACATTTTATAATTTCAACTTTACCCAAATTACGAAATTAACTTGGTGGTCCGAAAGGAAAATATCTAGATACTAATGTATCTAATCACCCAACTGCGGCTAAGACAAGGAGAGATTATGTTCGGTAGGTACCTTGACCTACCTATGTCTATTTTGGCTGTGTCACATTGCCATTAGGCAGCCTAAAAAAACTGTCAGTGTTGGCCACTAACACCTCGGGTTCCAGTTGGTTTGGTTTCCCTGTAAAAGGGTTATAAAAGTGTCGAAACCAGTGCCGCCAAATCAAAGACCATGACGTACGGCGTACTTAGGCTACGAAGCGTAAGCTGAGGACGCAACTAGGAAAGCACGCATGGACGAAGAATAAGACCTATATGTCTATCAATCAACATTTATTTTGATGAGTCGTCATTCCGATCAACATTATTGAATCTCTATTTTGAGACTGGCCTGGCTTTGGTGGGGATATTTGCATGTGGCAGCGGAATGTTTGTTCTGGGTTAGAGATCGCATTTACGAAACATATTACACGTGTTCCTTGATTTATTAAAATGAAATTTGAGATCTATGTTGGAGGGTAAAAACGGGCAAAGCTTGCTGTAGCCTTATTTCTGTACCTTCTGTGATAACTGCCGATAGTCACATAATCCAAAAACCAGTTTTAGGATTATGTGTGAGGAAATTTATTTTCATCGGTAAGATGTACGAAAAAATATCCAGACAATATAGCCTGATATAAAGGTGAACCTAATCAAGCAGTTGTGAACTAAATTCAGCTTTATAGCTCAATTTAAGAGAAAAAACATCACAAACAACATAGATCGGGCACATTTTAAAGGCATAACAATAATAATTGATTACAAAAAACTTAGCTACTGTGCCTGACGTAAGCGTTATAAACTAGGTATGCGTTAGTGTACAATCAAATCCAAGTATTGGTTGTACTACTATTTAGTGAAAAATCTACTTCATCGTGTCGATGACTCAAATCTTTTGTGCCCAGTATGTTGCCACCTCAGTCACAATCTTTAGTGAAAAAATGTACTACTATCCTTATTTTAATGTGACAAAAAGTAGTCATATTGTTTAACATTTTATTAGAATTCGGGGTTTAAATTATTTAATTTTATTTAAGAGACTAGAGCCTAGCTGTTTCAAAATGTTTGACCCCAGGTCTTCAACTATGTTCATACCAAACATCAAAATCCCTGTAGCTATTTAGCCGTAAAAGCGTAACAGACTTTCGCAATTATAATATTGGTATTGATGTATAAGTAATTTAATTTTATGAGATTTTTAAACAACGATGTGATTACAATTATTGTTTATATCACTCAAGTGCGCTATTGACATATTCTGCACATGATTGGTCTTAACTCTCGCCTATGTAGTTACCTATATCATTTTACACCGAATGAAATCATATTTCCCTATTTTTATTTTCATATCTTTTTGATACAAATTATAAGATATCCGGTAACACAAAACCGGAAACCGTAAGTCATCACTTGTGTAAACTGATATATATGGAGGTATATCAGAGTTCACAATAAAAATATAAAAAATAATTTTAGTGAAAAGTGATATCAGTGTAGTAAAATTATTTTACATTAAAAAAAAATCCGCTCTGTTCAGTAGGTTGTAATTTAAATTGAATCGTTTTACACAAAAATATTTCGTGGGAACTCGAAAAAATGTAAGGTAGAAAAAAAAAAACATTTTTTTCTGATTCCGAATCTATAAAAAAATTAAAATCGATACAACTTAAGTTCTAGCAGTTTTCACAGAAGGTACAGATTTATAAACTGAATTCAATCGTATTTGAAGAAAACATTGTTTGACGCATTTCCCAAAGGTTACGGTTCAGGGACTGATAGATTTTAACAAGATGCACCTATAGATACTTACTTAGTGCCCACAGGATCAGTATGACTGTAACAACAATACAACCAAAAACTCATTCCTTTATATTTGTAAAATGTATTATTTGACAACGTCAGAGTGACCTTCTATTATAAATACTTACCTACGATAGAAGCAATAAGTACCTACCTACCGCATACGTATGGACCACAGATCATCAAAACCTTTAGATTTCAACGTCTGGTGGGTTTATGTAAAGCAAAGATACTTGTATACAGACACTACCTAATCTAAGTATTCTTACCTTATGATACTCGCATAATCCGAGTTGAAAGTTCCTTCCTCAATGAAATAATATCATTCACTTTATTCACAATGAATAAAGTTAATAGGATTGCACTGCTTACAGCATTGAGGAAGGATTTTTCGACTCTGTATGAGGCCTACAGTATTCGCAAAATTAGTATCATCTTGAATGTAGAGCTAATGTAGAGTACATTAGCTTAGAGCCTCCTGAGGAGCACGCGAAATGCAAGTCAATGACAAAGAAACGTGACCCATGGCCGGGGAGTCAGGTTCTTTAATCCACGACTGTACCTATGCCTTTGCCGACGTCTGAAACTTTTTGATGCTTATATACGGCGAGCAAGGAACTTATCTGTAGTGTGCTTTGCAGATGGTTGCCGACCCCGCCCTAATATGACCTCTGTCCCACCCGTAAGATACTTACAATAATTTTCATTGTTTTAATTAGATTTAAGTAACTTCTTTTTACATTAATTAAAGGTGGACCCAATATGCTGCTTTACATCCACCTAAAATGTTTTGATCAAACGGAACCCGGATCAGAATTGAACAAAGAATACGTACACTTCCACTACGACTCTACCAAACAGGTAAACCCATTAAAAATAGTTTAAGTAGAGCTACCTAAGTATTTGTTAACTATCTATGAATATGGAATAAGTATTAGGTACCTAACTACTTACCTGATTACTTGGTATAACAGTGTTAGAAATGTATTTTGGAGTAAATGAATCAAGAACATTCGTCTGCTTCTAAGAGATAAAAAAACCTGAAAATAAAATTATTAAATGTATTAAGTACTTATATACATTTTATTTGTGTAGTTACATTTGTCTTCTATATCATCCATTGTTTACAAAATTATTATTTTCTATTGAATAATAATTACTTAATTACGGAAAAATATTTTACATGAAGATAAGCACACAAAGTTAGGAGAACAGAGTAAATAATAGCAAGTTGCTATGTAAACGAACAATGATTAAATAAGAATTGTTTTCATTTATATCTAAATAGAAATGTTTTGATAGAGCATTCTGAGCAAAGCTATATTGTGTTATCAAAACCAAGATGTGGCATGCAATTCGAGTTCAGTTCAAGTTATAATTAGAACCTGACCAGTGCACTCCTAGAGACTACTGCGCAGGCGTGGCGGCGCGGCGGTGACATACTACGACGCTCATTTATTCTTTGGAGGCGGCATTGCGTACGTGCGTATGCGCGGGGCTTTGCTGTTTACAAACAATTCTTCCTGCAACAAAACTAGTTTTTAAAACAAAGTTGCTGCTAAACTTCCAAGGACTGCATATAAATAGGTGAGTTCTTATTACTTTACTTATTTCAATACTGTTACATATTTTTATCAAAATGGAAATACGAAAATGTCAATAAGTTGTTTTGAAATACTCGTAGAGCAGCATCTGAGCCCCCAATAACTTAAGAATATGACGCACATTTACTCAAGTACTGAATTTTACAAAGAAAGATAAGTAAGTAGCTTTTTATTTTATTTTTTATTCTGTTGGTGCCGACATTAAGTACTTTATGATTATAACTGCGTGACATTGAAGATAAATGTTAATAACTCCAATGATAATGAAGTTTATAAAGAAAGTAGGTTTAGCTAGATAGGCAGGTATTTATATTTTTTAAATCATCTGCTCGATAATGTTCATTTACCTTCTTATGATTATGATATATCTTCACTTTATAAATCACAGCCTAAAGCGAGTCACCATTTTCCATTAATGCGTGGGTGTCAATCAATTTATTGCTGTAAAGTAAACTTATTTTTTTTTATTCAAACAGGGAAAACATTATTAGTTTTTAGTATGTAGCAATTTTCGATACAGTGTTTGATTTATGTGATTTTCTTGCTTGTTGTCAAAAGTAATTGCTAAATCAGTTTTTCTACCATGTAGCCTGATTCTTCTGACTAGACTTGACTAAAGACTTGACGTTAGACTAAATCACACTCTGAAAAAGATAGAAATAAATTAAGAAGGGCCATAAAGGCTTGTATACATGTATGTGGTACGTTATTACACGGATACCGATATCATTAGGATAATTTTAGAGATATGAATAAATCTGCATTGTGAGTAACAAGCTAGGTAAGTATACTGGAATTGTTCTAAGGTAAGGTAATCATAAATAAGTTGATCACGGTTAAGCCAGTAATTTATGTGTAATTGAGTTTAAGATTTTTTGTACCTTTCCGTAAGACAATTGAATCGATGATGAAATAATAGCACTCAAATAATTCATCTTCTTAGACTATGGTTAAAAAATCTGAATCTATGGTCATTAGATGACCATAGATTCAGATTTTTTTTTATCAATAACGAAGATAATTTTTAATTACACGACAAATGGTCATGATCACACAACTTTCTTTCGTCTTATTGATTGATGTTATATCCATCCATACTTCTATACTAATATTATAAGTGTGAAAGTGTGTCTATCTGTCTGTCTGTTACGCTTACATGGCCAAACCGCTGCGCTGAACGGATTTGGATGAAATTTGGTATGAATATAGTTGAAGACCCAAGATCAATCATACACTACTTTTTGACGCTTATGTTTAAGTTACGGGAAACAGTTAGTATTACATAAATCGATAGGACATAACTGGGAATAAGCTAACAGACGAAATTTTTGAACAGTTTACTTACATTTAATTTGTTTTTATATGCGCGTGTACACCTACATATAAAAAACAAAAGTCGGCCGCCTGTCTGATGATATTTAGGATTATGCTGTTTTTGTTAGTGGAAGATGCTATTCGGAAAGAGGTCTTAACAATCGGATCACACGAATTATAAAATAATAATAATATATTTTTAGAAAAATAAATTTAATTGTATTTCGTGTTTGTATTTTAATGAGATAATTTAAAATTCTTTGAACTGGTTTTTAATGTTAACTTAATTATTAATGCTTTGAACTAGAATACACATTGCTTCACAAATATGGTTCAAACGACTTTGGGAATAGTTTAATTTATAAAATGTTAATAAAGCATTCCTCCCGTATTTTTTAAAGTAACATATATTTATGTTATTCGTGGTCATACCCTACGGATGTATAAAATTTGAGTCAATTTAGTTATAAACTAACCAGACTAGATTTTTGACGGCTTCTAAAAATCTCAAGATCTCTCATCGTCATCTCTCATGTAATGACATATACCTTCTGATATATCATAAATTGGGAAGGAAACTCTACTGGATAGTCTATTCTATGCTTTCAAATTTAATTCTATGTTATATTTGAATGATGCTTGGGAGGTTCCCTATCTTATAAAAAAAATTAGCCATAATATAACATGGCATACTTTTTTTCGGCATAATGATGTTTAAGCATAACGTTCTTACGCATAACAGTTTTCACATAATTGTTTAAAGCATAATGTATGAAAGCATAATCATGTTTCGGCATAACATTTTGAAGCATAAATGTATTTTAGCTTAATGAATCAATCCATAATTTATGAAGGCATAACGTTTATTTAAGCTTAAATATTTTCAGTCATAATTTTCACAAATCTGTACTTCCGTACTATTCATACTTCAACCTACTAGGTATACTTGGAGAAGGTAAATATTGTTATAGGCATGATGTCTAATTTTTGATTTCATATTTAAATGAAAGACTTGCAATCATAGGCACAAGTCGATAAAACTTAAACTAACTGAGATATAACGAAGTTAAGCGCCACCTGAATTTGGAAAATACTATACGGTCCATACTAATGGAACTGAAAAGGGTGAGACTGAATTTGTTCGACAACTCACTTAAATATTGCGTTTGTGTAAATAGTTTTTAAATGAACGTTTCTTTATTTTAATGTGTTCATCGAATTATAATATATATTTTTTTTATTTTATGTTTTTAAACATGAAAATACCCATCGATTTTTAAATTTCAAAATTTAAATCACTTTTACAATTTATGAACCTTATCGTCAATCCAATTGTATTTAAACATATTGGTGGCTTAAGGATGGCCCAAGGGCCGCCGCGCCCTAACCTATTGCTACACTATTGCACAAATCCATATTTCCTTTCTATCCGTACTACTACAATAATATTATAAACTAGCAGCCCGTCCCGACTTCGCTCAAGTCTATAGCCTTCCTCAATAAATAGACTATCCAACACTGTTCCTGAGATTAGCGCGTTCAAACAAACAAACTCTTCAGCTTTATAATATTGTTATAGATACTAACTTTAATTTTGATTCCGTTATTCCTAAAAATATTATGCCTAATATATATGCCTATAATACTATTAGTCTTGCAGTTAATATGCTTTCAGAGATTATGCGAATTAACATAATGCCAAAGCAAATTAGCCTAAAAGTTAATTATGCCAATATTATCAGTATGCCAAAAAATAATTATGCCTAAAAATTATTATGACAAAATATTTTATGCTTAACTCGGTATGCCTAACATTAAAACAAACCAAATTATGCGTAAAAAAGGGATCCCTGCCTGAGAAACTTAAGCGATCATGTTCGTAGTGATTATAACACGCCAATTCACTACTTCTGAGATTCGATTTCCAGCTGATTAAGTTCCAAAATGAAAATTTCAAAAATTATATTACCTTCTTGGGAATTGGAATAATAGTTTGCAAAAGCATTTGTAAAGGTAGATTACAAAGTCGTGATTGAAAATTAATATTAAATTGATTTAACTAACAGTTGTATTAATAAAAATAGTACTAAAACCGACTGCATGTAGACATTTTTATGGCCTATTTCATTATCAAATACTATCAATTTGTTTGAAGCCTTGGCCTTCCTGCAGCAAGGTCATGCCACGCTAGTAGCTATCTACTACTATATCGGTGGTTATGCTCAATTCATTCATTCCGTAGATGGAAGTCCTTAGACGAGTGACCGCATAACAGACTGAGTTCAGTTAGATATAAATATTTTTATTCACAATGAGTTTTTTTAAATAAATTTACTTAAGTAATAGACTTTTTACAAGGAACCAAAATGAAAAAAATCGATACTTGTTCCTATTTTAATTTAAGTACCTAGCTGATCTTGATATTCTAAACGAGGTCGATATTCCTTGTAAACATGCTCCATTATACTGCGTACCTAGTATAAAAATAAACCATACCATTTAGTCTGGCGAGAAATAGTTTTAATATCGAAAGCTGGAGTGCTATTTTTGAAAGTGTGACTCAGGCAAAATCGGTGAGTCGAATAATTTTTGTTCAAAAGCGAACGATTTGTATTCGACATATCCATACTATCCATACTAATATTATAAATGCGAAAGTCTGTCTGTCTTTCTGTCTGTCTGTTTGTTACGCTTTCACGGCCAAACCGCTAAACGGATTTTGATGAAATTTGGTATGTATATAGTTAAAGACCCGGGTCAAACATAGACTACTTTTTGACGCAAAGCTGCGGGAAAAGCTAGTATGTCATATATTTTAAGAATAGGGCTCCTGGAGCTCCATAAAGTGTAAAATATTATCGATAGAATTTTATGAGTATTAATGATAATGAAAATACTGTCGACTCTATAGATAGTTTAACGTTCAAGATTATAGACAGGTATTCGGCTTTATAAAAGTAATCACATGAAAATAATATCGATTTTAGTTTTGGATAAACTGTCGAGAGGTAGTTAGTCTACTAACAACACTAAACAACCTAAGATACATTTCTCTTTGTCATAATCTCTCCAGATAAAAATTAATAAGAGTTCCTCGTGTTTACTCCGGAACCCTAAAAACCAAGTAAAGCTTCCGCATGCAAAGGCAACTTTAAAAAATATCAAATCTTAAGTGTCACTTAAGTTACCAATGAGTAAAAATAGCATTTTTTTTATGTGTGTAATATACGATTTACGTAGGTCTGTGTTAACTTAGACATGGAAGACATTTTTCGGCTCACGTTTACTAAGACTGAAATAATTATTAATATTTTAAATAGGACAACATTTTTATAATTGAGCAAATCCAAGTCTATGTAATTGATATTATCCGTGTGTCGTGTACTTGAAACACAATACCAACAAGTCAACCCGTGTATATTAAAGTATAGAGTAACAGGATTGTGGTCTACCTACATGTTACTGAGCTCTGGTTTGAGATCTTCGTGTAGGTATAAAAAATAGCAGACATCTAAATATACCTATTACTAAAAGCTTAGGACATTTTCTCTGAAACTTCTAGACATCTTCTTCATTATCAGCCTAAATCGTCCACTGCAGGACATAGGCCTCCCCTAATTCACGCCAGCCATCACGTTTTTGATCTTTTGCAACAATAATATTGTTGATGATAAAAAAAACTCTTAATGAAATTATATATTACACATTCAGTAGTAATTTAGTACACATTGAGTTTTATTTATAATCATATTATCTAAAAAACGAGGAATGACAAAAAATAAGGTTTCACTCTTTCGGTAATACGTACTTTGCCTAATTTGAACTTGACGAGAAACTACAGTTAAAGATATAACTCGGTATATACTATCGGTACGTATTGCAGTTACAAGTTATATGTTGCAGTTACATGAAAAAATCTGTGCAAACATTTGAACAAGTGGCTATCCATGCCAAGGTATGTATGGTTTATATTTTCCATACTGTTGTGAATGCCACTGAGATATTATTTTTTTTAATTTATAAATATTTTATTAAATACCTATTAAATAAAAAAAAACGGGGTCTCCTCTCAACCTCCTGACATAAAAGTTCATTCACAACTTCCATCTACACATAGCGTTTGTTGGAAAATTTGGTATTGTGTTTAAAGATGCTTGCTGGGTAACCGGATTGATTTACATAAACGTAATTACTAACTAATATTTTATTTAAATTTTTCTTGAATTACTAAATACAATAAATTAAACTATTTCAATAAGCTTTTTAGGTGTAAATAAATAAGTAATAAACGCCATAAAAACCCATATTAAAATAGTTTAATTTAACGTGTAACAATCGCGAAATAAAAATCATTACATACTCGTATCTATTTATGGCAAATAATTGTTTTAATCATCTTCTTTCTGTGTCAATGACAAATTTTTAAACGTAGTAGGTAAAAAGAAATATCACTGTGTGATTTTGAATCGATATATTGAGAATAAATTGTTTCAAATATTATGTTATCGAGGCTCTTATCTAAATTTGTACAAACAACTGCCATATTATCATTGTTATTACATCAGCGTTCAGCCAGCTGCATTGCTATTTGTATCTCAGTATATATTTAATAACTCAGATCTCAGTATTTATTTATTAATTTGTTATCGTATACACATCTTTGTTTATGAGTACCTAACCTGCAAGAGGCATTTCCTATAACAAATGTAAGTAATTCGATGTTCTAAACTATTTTTTAAATCTGGCAGCTCTAGTTTTTTCTTCCATGTGTAAGCGTGTAAATTTGCTGGCAATATATTGGTCATAAATAGCGAGAGTAGTATAACAAAGCATACCCGTTAATAAAAATGGGGGCTAGTATTTGCTCGACATAATGCCAGTTAGTCGCATAATTTGTTGTTGTTGTTAAACCGGAGTAGTAAATAAATAAAAAATGGCCATGTAGTGTAGGTTAGTTAGCAAGGTGGACATCAAATTGACCATGGTTGTGATGACAGATACGTGCAGGGTTTGGTGCACGTGTCCAATAGCAGTGACAAATAATAATTTAGACCTATTTATTGTACGTGTTAGCCTTTGCACTTTTCGCCTCGTTTTGCACATGCGAAATATTTGTAATCATTTCCAAATTTTATCAATTTTTGAATTATCTTTAACGGTATTCACGAAATCAAAAAGTGGTCTATTCACAAATCACATCTGATTCTATATTTAGACCTAAGTACCTACATAATATTTGATATGTAGGCATCCATACCTACTGTTTGTTGACTTTTCGTAACACAAATAGATCTAACAAACGCATCTTCTTGTCTATTACAAATTCGATTAATTAAGAAGTTAGTTGGTTCTTTTGGGCTTAAGACCTCTCATTAGGATCGCCAATCTATCTTTGTTTGTTGTTTAATTAGACCTTCTGAAGATCAGTGATGTTCACGTAGTGCGACCACGCACGACTCTGTGTCCCTACTAATTAAACAGATTGAAGAAAGACATCTTAATACACTTCTAAGCAATCACCTTAGCATTTTTCATGTTGTTGGTAGCTTGGGAATTCCAATGTCTTCTTACTACATTGCACTCAGCTTGTAGCTCTACTAGATATAATATGTTATATTAATTTCTATTCACTTTAATTTAATACTCAAATAAAACAAAAATTTAAAATATAAGTACAGCGCCATCGTAACTACTCTTCTCAGCTTTCCGACAAAAGTTCTTTAAGTAACTTCTCTATGGTGCAGATTAATGATAAAATTGCTTAATTTTATCAGAAACCTAGGAAAATCGCACTCGTTATGCCCACCTTTATAACAAGGATTCATTAGAAAAGGTTTTGTTTTATAGATGAATTTCATGAGAGTAGGTACAAGTACTTAGTTAGAATCAGGACTAATAAAAAAATCTAAAATTTGTCTCTAATTAATTTATTTCTTTTCAGAATCAAACAGATGACAAAATTATAAATTACATTACAGTTCGGTACTTACTGACTTAATAACATTACCAAGAAGTATCTACCTGTAAAAATACGGATGAAAAATAAGTAGTTACAATTAAATAAGCATTAAGTCCGCCAATTGTAAAAGTATTTTCTTTTACTTGTGGTATAATAAAAATTTATAAATAAATAAAATGTTGACAAAAGATTTTTTTAAATTATTCCTTTTTCGACTTTCACTTTGGATTAAACGAATAAAATATAAAAAGGTAAACTCATTCTTGAATTTTCAACTTGTCACGATTATATATTTTTTTTAACTATATGTCCCACTGCTGGTCTAAAGCTACGATTACATTAAATACTTACTACTAATACTTTTTATTTTGAGAACTGATATCCAGCGTCAGAGGAGCCCAAAAAGCATCGAAACCGAACCTATCAGTGACTCATCATGGAAAGGGTTGTAAGCAAATTAAACGAACTTTCGTTTATTACCGAACGAAACTCAATGGTAAACCAAACATTGGTTTTATGTGAGAGCGTTTCACTGGTGAAGTTTACTAATTCATGAATTGTGTCCAAAGATAAAATACCCTTAAATCGGATAAGACCGCCACTGTACTTTTGTTTTATCATGCTTTTGTATGTTAATTATTTGTCATTTTGTACAATAATGAAATTACAAACCAAACCCTTTGTTCATATTTGATGGTAGATGCATGATCACCGCTTGCAAAGTAGAGCTACTTAATGAAGAAAACATGATGGGATTAACTCGTTTACCTCACAGACGCTCCAGTTATTAGCGTGGTGAAGGACGCGCATTTATCTGCACTCTAGATTCTAGAGAAACCTAGTTGAGTGTCCTTTTTACCATATTCTCACTACAGAATCTTCAGTAAGGTTTTTCATTTACAACCAGTTTTGTTATTTTTATAATATCTAAGAGAGAAATTTATAATATAACTATAAGATTTAAGAGAGGTAGGACATTTTGTGAGGAGTAGTCCGTCTGGGAAGTACCTCCACCCTACAGAAGATCGCAGCCAAATAACACTGTGATGCAGTGTTGTGTTCCTGCTGGTGAGTAGGGTCGCCAGGCTCCAGAGGGGTCGCTGTGCTGATAGCGGACAGGTAGGCAACGTGATCGTGACATCTCCGGTGTTGCAGGCGTTCATAGGCTACGGTAACCATTTACCATCAGGTGGGCCGTACGCCTGTTTGCCTACTATGTTGTATATAAAAAAAATCCGAGTTAAATAATTGTATTCCCTTCGGCCGTCTACCAGTAACTTCAAAGGGTCTTTGGACCCAGTGGTCCAAAGACCCTTTGAAGTCCAGACCACGTCAGTACGTGGTTCCTTTAACAGCCACCTAATGGCAGCCGGGACCTACGCCTTAAAATGCCTTTCGAAGCACGGAGTCATCATTATCATTATTATCAATGAAATAAACATATTTAACATGGCATCTTTCTTATATCTTTCTAGTGCCGCGGACCAGAGCAAGAGCCACAGGCTAGCAAAATGACCAATATTTTTGAGTCCCTGGATTTGGAGCAGGAGTATTCTCCAAGCAGATGGTCCCAACGCTTTCCTTCAGCTCATGAGGTTTTAAACAATCACGTGCGACTTGTCACAGAAGGTGTGTAAGTTTTTATTCAAAATAGACTCCATTTGCGGACGCTCAATTTTTTCGCTCTACGCACTACGCCGAATTCGGCGTACTTACGTTGTACCCGCGTCAGTCACGCCGCAACCGATGAGTGAGTTGGACGTCTAGATAAATTTAAAATTTAATGTAAAAGTTTGCGTAGTCAAACTGTGTAAGAATAATACTAAAAGAAATAAGAAAGATACTGTTACCTATATTATGTATTGTATGATTTCGAAATATGGACATAAATTACCCGTGAAAATAATTAAACCCTAAAATATGGCGTGAAGCACCGCTCAGTGCTCAATGTTGACGTGTATGATTATAATCCCAAATTCCCCGAGGTTTCGATTTTTATTATTTGAATATTTTGTTTTTTAACTTCCGACCCCAAAAGAGGGATGTTATAAGTTTGACTTCAATTTTGTCTGTTTCTTCAATGCTGGTCTGGCAGAAAAGTAAAAACGTGGAATGTACTAGCTGCTTCTCTTCCCGCACAGACCATAACGCATAGACATGCATAGACGCAAGCCGGCTGAGGGAGTGATTTTGATTCTATTTTCCACCTTTGCGCCCACCAACATTCTAAATGCGGCCTTTGGTTAATTGGTACCGGTAGGGTAGTGTTGCCGTATAATCGATTATCGATTAATCTATTTTGTTTTTAAATAATCTGGGGTATCGATAGTATTGATATAATCAATTTAATCGATTGTTAATTGTAATACCAAGCAATTAATCGATGGTTGAAATGGGTCGATATAATCGATTATATCGATTTAATCGACATAGGTAATCGTTCATATCGATGGTTATGTATCGATTATGTATGGATTATGCATTGATTATGTATCGATTGTGTATCGATGTAATCTAATCTGTAGTATCGATTTTTGTCAATTTATCGAAAATAATCGATTAATGGATTATCAATTGAAATACCAAGCATTTAAGGTATCAGTACTATACAGATAAGTATACCGGAACTCGTCATTCAACTCATATCGAAAAAAATATGTTCTTATACAGAAATATATTCTAAAAAATAATCTAAGGTATCGATAGTATCGATATTGATACTATCGATACCTTAGATTATTTTTTCAACTATCAAAGAATCGCTTATTATTGGATATGTAATCGATTTTGCGGCAACACTACCGTATGGATAAAGGCCGTGTTATGATGTATGTATGTGTTATTCTATTTATTTATTTGTATTAAAATCCGGGTCACAATTAAAAAGAGGTCAGTTATCAATTAGCTCCAAGCTAAATAGAAAATTAAAAGTTTACGTTTAACATACTGTACTGTGTAATAATAAATCAAATGAAAGTTCTTGTTGCAATTTTAGGATTCTATATTAGAATTTTTAAATAAGTAGACAAAAATTAACCATTTCCCTTACCTTAGCGCCGAAACTATCGATTCCAGAATTTCTATGCATTAATTACAGGAATTGCTGTAAACAGCAAGATTAAAATCGGTAGCGATCACCGGATTGTAAGGGGCATCGTGAACATCGATCTCAGACGAAAGAGAACTCGCTCGATGGGGTCTATACTCCGACCTTCGCAAGCCTATATCCAAAGCCAAGAATCTTTCCAGCTAGAGCTCTCAAATCGCTTTGCATGCCTTGAGGATTGCGTTCCCGTGGACGAGATTAATAACGGATTTGTAGAAGTTGTCCAGGCGGTGGGAAAAAAGATCTTTAAATCCCGCCCCAAAAATAAACCACAAAAACTCTCACCTCAGACCCTAGATCTGATGGCTAAGCGACGGTCCATGATGCTGCAAACCTCCGAAGACGCCGACGTCTACCGGCAGCTCAATAGACAAATCCGGAAATCTTTGCGGAACGATACTCGCTCCTTCAATACAGAACGTATTAAGGAGACGATAGAGCAAAACAAAGGCTCCAAAGTGTTCGCAAAGGTGGAGTCTATTGGGCAGAGACGACTGACCAAGCTGAAGACGGAGGACGGCAACGTGGTATCGACGAAAGCCGAGGTGCTGAGGGAGATCGAGAGGTTTTACGGACAACTCTACACGTCAGTAGCCAAACCCGTTGAAAGCTTGGCCAAAGACCCAAGAGCCAAGCTTACCCGACACTATACGGAAGATATCCCGGACATCAGCCTGTACGAGATTAGCATTGCCCTCAAACAGCTCAAGAACAACAAGGCGCCGGGCAAAGACGGAATCACAGCAGAGCTTTTAAAAGCTGGCGGAACGCCGGTACTGAAAATCCTTCAGAGGCTCTTTAATTCCGTTTTGCTCGAGGGCGTGACGCCAGAGGCGTGGAACAGGGGCGTGGTAGTTTTGTTCTTCAAAAAAGGTGACAATACCCTTTTGAAGAACTATAGACCCATCACGCTCCTGAGCCACATCTATAAGCTGTTTTCGAGAGTAATCACGAATCGTCTCGCGAACAGGCTCGATGCCTTCCAGCCTCCCGAACAAGCCGGTTTCCGAAAAGGGTTTAGTACCATAGACCACATCCATACGCTTGGGCAGGTTATACAGAAGACCAAAGAGTATAACCGGCCACTATGCCTAGCGTTTGTGGACTATGAGAAGGCCTTCGATTCGATCGAAATGTGGGCGGTGCTTCAGTCTCTCCAGTGGTGCCGCATAGACTATCGGTACATTGAAGTGTTGAAGTGTTTGTACAGCAACGCCACCATGTCAGTCCGAGTACAGGAGCAGAGCACGGGGGCTATTCCATTGCAGAGAGGTGTAAGACAGGGAGACGTCATTTTTCCGAAACTGTTTACCGCTGCTCTGGAAGATGCCTTCAAACTCCTGGAATGGGAAGGACTTGGCATCAACATCAATGGCGAGTATATCACTCACCTTCGTTTTGCCGACGATATCGTGGTCATGGCGGAGTCGCTGGTGGACTTAAGTACCATGCTCAGCGACCTCAACGTGGTCTTCCAACATGTGGGCCTTAAAATGAACATGGACAAAACCAAGGCAATGTGTAATGTCCATGTTACGCCATCACCGGTTTCTGTCGGGAACCACACCCTTGAAGTTGTAGACCAGTATGTCTACCAGCTTCGAGGACGAGGTCTTTCGTCGAATCCGACTCGGCTGGGCGGCGTTCGGGATGCTACGTAGCGTCTTCTCGTCCAAAATACCTCAGTCCCTTAAAACTAAGGTATTCGACCAGTGTGTGTTACCAGTGATGACATACGGGTCCGAAACGTGGCCTTTGACTATGGGCCTCATAAGAAAGCTCAAGGTCGCCCAGAGAGCTATGGAGAGGGCGATGCTCGGTGTTTCCCTACGAGATCGAATCAAAAATGAAGAGATCCGTAGGAGAACAAAAGTCACCGACATAGCCCAGCGGATTAGTTCTTTGAAGTGGCAGTGGGCGGGGCACATAGCGCGGAGAACCGATGGTCGATAGGGCAGAAAGGTTCTCGAATGGCGACCACGTACCGGTAAGCGCAGCGTTGGACATCCACCGACCAGATGGTCAGATGACCTGAAAAAGGTCGCAGGCAAACGCTGGATGCAGACTGCTGCCAACCGATCATTTTGGAAATCATTGGGAGAGGCCTATGTCCAGCAGTGGACTCACTGCGGCTGAAATGATGATGATGATGATGAATTACAGGAAAACCTACTAGATAATTTTAAATTTATTTAGGGGGTCCAAATGGAGAAAAATAAAAAATCGTACAGAACCCTCTCCACGCGAGCCGACTCACACTAGGCCAGTTTTATTTTAATTTCTTTTAAAGGATTTTCTTGGCTACATTTTATAATCCGTAACAACACCACAACAATTGAAAATTTCCCTATTGGTCGGGCACCAGTGAAGGTGCTGGCAACACCATAATCGACGCTAGTGTGCGTGTTTGCACATTATTTTACACACACTGTCCTAATAAGTTGCTACATTCTAGAAAATGATTTTTCTTCACAGCGCGGTATCTAGTCGTAGCGCAGCGGAGATTAATTTTTAATCTATGTAAATAAGTATAAAAATTTATTATTTTGATTACAGCAAGCGATGAAGTGACCAACAGTATTCCACATAAATTAGAGATAGAATATGGATCCACGCCCGGGCAAAAGTTGGATATACTTGGCACAGATTTACCAGATGGTAAGGCAAACTTTCATGTCGATAGTATTAAAAGTTTTACAGTGTTTTTGCTGACTGCCTTCATGGTCCAGTGGTTAAGGCGTTCGCCGTCGACCCGGCGGTGGTGGGTTCAATTCCCACCGGAAGCATACTTTGTTTAGTTGTTTCCAGTTTGGTTGCGACTTTGCAGGCTTGAATCACCTGATAATAAAGACGATTCCGTGCTTTGGAAGGCTCGTTAAGCCGTTGGTCCCGGCTGCCATTTAGTAGTCGTTAAAGGAACAACGTCAAATGCCGAGAGGCGGTTCCGAACAACTCTGACACCAGGGTGTACATGGCCGATAGACAATGTAACCTACACAAAATGATGATGATGAGTGTTTTAGCTGTTCTTGGACATTTATATGTCTTCCCGACTCCCCTTTGGGCTTTTATATCATCCTTATGTCAGTTTCTGGCCGTCTACTGTTGGGCATAGGTCTCCCCCAAAGATTTTCAGAATTATCGGTTGTAAGCGGCCTGCGTCTAGTGCTTACCAGCGATCTTCTTTAGTTTGTGGGTTTGATAGAGATTTGACAGCTAAAGGGTTAATGGTCCCTCTAACCACCGTTGCAAGTTGATTTGGCTGCTGGTAAACAGAGTTTTATTTCATTCTCTTCCCTGAGAACCCTGTCGTTGATAGAATAACTGCGGCAAACGCATTCATCAGGCGGGACGTATGCTTGTTTACTTAATAAATTAAAATGTATGTAGGTATAATAATTTATTATTGGTACTACATTTAAATGTAGGTATATGTGTTTTTTTAAGTTGCTTTTAACGAAATCACCCAGAACAAAGGGTCTATTTTGATCTAGATAACACATTGCTGCAATCGTCAGCATATCAAATCAAAATTGGCATAGTACAAACTAGGTGGTTAGTAGTAGGCTTCAATTAATGTATATAATATTTGATATTATGAGAACTTGATGGTATTCATTTGCATATTAAGGAGGTAACTAATGATACGAATGAATTTTTGATGACGCGATAACGAAAATGCAAATACAACCTAAAATTGGATATCTGTAATAATACTGCGTATTTGCGTATTATAGAGTTTATTGAAATACGTAACTAATAATTATTTTTCAACGTTCAGCTTAATAATTTAGGTATGAGTGTTGATAATATTAATTTAGGTATAGTAACCATAGGCATGTAAGTTGGCAAGGATGTGAGCGCGACAAACTTATACTAATCTAATTATCGGTTTGGTTTCGTCTCGTTCACATCTTGCCAATATGCCACCGTGAAAACAAACAAACATGTTTACTTACATGCTTGGTAAATAAACTGCAACTTGTATTGTAAACATTGCATGGTTAAGCCCTATTTTAAAAAACTAAATTCTGTTTGCCTCTTTCCTTTACATAAGAAGTCGTTAAGAGAAAAAAGAACGAAACATAAATTTAGTTAAAATAAATGGTTAATATCATAATGACAAACGTTTTTACCTGAAATTTTTGCAGATTCTCCAATCCTCGTTTACGTCCACGGTGGATTCTGGCAGGAGCTATCCCGGGAGATATCCAGGTACCCAGCCCGGCCTCTCCACCGCTCCCGAGTGAAGACCATTGTGGTTGGCTACGACGTCTGCCCCACTGCAACCCTGGCTGAAATCGTCAACCAAATCCAAAATGCTGCTCGGTTCGCTTTTGAATATGCTGAGAAAATGGGCAGCAGGTGAGAAAAAACTAACATTTAATAATGTTGCCATATAAATAACTCTGTGAGAAATAGTATAGTGGGTAATGAGTGTATTTTTGACATCTATGACTCTATTAAAACCTGTGAATAGAATAATGTTCTTTGGATTTCGAATAATTTTATATGAGTTCAAGTTGCCCTGACGATATCATTAAAGTTTTGATAACGCTCTATCAAGGTAGAGCTATAGATAGTGAACAGGAATCACAGCCAAAAGTAATCAAGAATCAAGAATGACTTTATCTACATCTACACTAATATTATAAAGAGGAAAGATTTGTATTTTTGTGTGTATGTTTGTAATGAATAAACTCAGAAACTACTGTGCCGATTTCAAAAATTCTTTCACCATTGGAAAGCTACATTCACCCTGAGTAACATAGGCTATATACCGCAGGCGGAGCTGCGAGAAAAAGCTAGTTTTTTATACTTAGGTTTTTATAATCAATTGCCCGAAAATCTAAAATCATAAATCGAGTCTATTATCTTATAATTATCATTATCCAACGCAGGAAATAGTGAAATATAATAAACCTAAAATAAAATAGATAATAAAATAAATCACGAGGGGGTCGGACAATGCAATAAGAGGTCCGACATTATTTGAGTTTCCTCTTTCCGTAAGACATCGACCCGGTGAAGAAGAAGTAGAAGAACCTAAAATGCAATAATAAGCCTATAGTTAGGGATAATTTCCTTTAAGTAATATATATATTAAAATTTTCAGAGGATTGTACTTTGCTGGCCACTCAGCGGGTGCCCATTTGGTGGCCAAACTTCTATCCAGCGCGGACTTCCTGGACAGTGCCGTCGGATCCTCTCGTCTGCAGGGTGCTTTTCTTATATCAGGCGTATACGACCTCCGAGAGATCATTCACACGTACGTCAACGATGCCCTCCAGCTTCCAACTGAGTGGGCTGTACCTCTGTCACCACAATTTGACTGCTTCAAACATCTGCAAGGGAGGAGAGTTCGGTTATACATCTTAGCAGCACAAAATGATAGTCCAACATTTAAAAAACAGTCCAGAGAATTCTTCGAATTGTTACAGAATACTTGTTTGATCCAACATATGTACTTGGAGATAAAGGACGGAATGGATCATTTTGATATTGTGGAGTGTTTGGCGAATAACGATAACTTTCTGCACAACCTTCTGGTTCATGATATACGGAAACATTTGTAATTTTGTAATGGTTATATTAAGTTAAAGTTAAATAATATTTTAACTCGATTTAGCATTTAGGTGCCTTTATTTTAATACGAAGTGATATTTACTAAACGATACCCGCTTCAAAAATATTAAATGGTACAGTTATTATTTAAATGTAGGTAGTACCTACTGACGTAGGTTCATCAAGTCATAAGCTCAAACAGAACATGATAGACACTGAACAAACGCTCAGAACAAAATCCTTTATCATAAAATATAAATAAATTTTTGTACGTATTTCGATCGAATTTAATGTTTAAGGTACAGTAACTTTTAAGTAAGTACATAAACTGATAAAAATTCAAGATGGTGGATTGGTGTCAGAATCTGTTTCTAAGCATTTAATATTACATTTATATCAAATGTGAAGTTATAATTTTATGGGTATATGGATGCAAATATTAATTTTAGGTAAAGTATTAGTTCCGCTAGATATTTGAAGAACAAAATGTAGTACCTATTTACCTAAGATGGTATGTTTACAAGCCCTTTTCATAAACCAATAAGTTACAAATTGACTTAGTCTAATTATATTCCTTGTATGTACGAATGAAAGTACATAGCATTACTATATGTTTTCACAAAAAACTCAAATGAAAAATATTAGATATTATCGATATTATTGGAGTACCTTTATCATCATACGCTCTACTCCTATCTCCTACTCTGCACCTTTACTAAGAGATTTGATTAACGCAGATGCTAGCGACTGTGGTAAGCTTACTATCCATCAGGGACGCCCAAAGAGGAGATGCCGTAATAAGCGTTTTGTAAGAGAGCGTTTGTGAGGCTACACGGGGCGGAAGGCAGACGTGCGGGGTGCTTGGTTTCGGCCGTGGCTCCAATCATAGAGCACGAGCAATGACAAGCTCCGCCCACTGCAGTGTCGGCGAGGCGCCAATCATCACATCACTGCGCCAATTCAAACGGCATCTCCTCTTTATAATTACTCCATGGGGACGCCTTACAGATTTTACATACTTACAACATTTTTCACGCAATCGCTGACGCCTGCGTTAATAAAATATCGTAGTAGATGTACTGGGTTCGATCGTTCTATCCTCAATCAGAGCAAGTTAAAAAATGTTTTTTTTTTATCGTCACGTAGATTATCTATCTATGAGTAAGTTATATAAGTATTCAATGTTTTTCTGAATTAATAGTAGTTTAAATAGCAAGAACAGTCATTGAAATATATAAAAGCAATGCTGAGGTCAAGCTGAGGTGTATAATTTGTGAAAGTTCGATATTATATGGTTGGAGTAAATAAGTATAATCCCATAAAATATTTTTAATAAAAGTCCCATTTATTCAGGTTAAAAGTACGAGTACCTAGTCTGTATTTTTAAAAAAAATGTAAGTATATAAGTAATAGGTAGTTCTAAGTTATTATACATTTGAACTATGTAAAACTGATCGTTTAAAAATTTGTGACCTGTTGTGAATATTGATAGTAATAAAATTTGATGTTTTTTGAATTGTTGCAATATAAACGTTTTAAACAATCCCTTAGTTTCTTTCAAATAAGTTTTATCAACGTGGACTTAGATTTAGGTGTAACACATGAATACACAAAATCCACTTAAATCCATTAAAAAGATCCATTGGTGGATCTATTTACTCTTTTATGTCCATTTTAATCCTTAATTCAGAATTCATTGCAAAGTTGATTTTCTAGAAAAAACATTACTACCTATTGCATATTTATCTATGTGGCCCACTATATCATATTACATTTACATATTTTGACTTTGCGAAATTCTGATTCATTTACACATAAGGATAAATAAATGTGCCATTCATAATTAATAAATACAAAAGCATATGTACAAAAAAAATATTCAATTATGCAGATAAATATAATACCTACACAATTTTTTTTATTTTATTAATTTAAATACCTATTTAAGTTTTGAGTGTATTTAAGTAAAACTTTATTTTTTATTTAATAAAAAATCCAGAATTATGTCAAGTATACTATATTATTGATATAGCCGAGGACGGGTTTTGGCAGGAGCACCACATGACATCAACTTCTCCAAACGCGTAGAGACGTGTTGAATACATATCCCCGCGCAAGCCTCTCAAAGGACCGGGGCAACCCGTGAATCCCAAGCGGAGATACATTTTATAATAATATAACTCTTTATTGCACCAATAAAATAAAATTACATAAGAAACCAACGTGTAGATTTAATAAAATAACATGGGTATGGCGCAGACCCAAGTTTACCAAGGTAATTTAAAATTTTCCATATAATCATTAATCACAAATCCATGCACTCCAGAGAAATAACTTATTTTGAAACTTATTAATATAATTAGCTACAAGGCAGTCGTTATTTAAAATGGTTTTATTTAATGGTTTTGGCAGTGCCCCTTGTTTTTACCCAACTGCTAGAAGGAGAGTACCACACACACACAATGTGTACTTACATAGCCAACATATCATATCTGTACTTAGATAGGTTTCGTGTAACCATATAAATCCTTAATCCAGGATCACTCTCGCTCTCCTCAGCCAGAATAAAATTGGAGTTATTCAATACCACTCAAGGCTAATTTGATCCACTTTTTGATCCTTTGCGACTATGGTATACCTATAGATACAGTACAGCGTGCCTATGAGTACGTGATTCGACATATGGTCGGCTGCTTCAGACTTTCAGAATAATTCGTAAAAGTTGTTTTTTTAAAAGTATCTATAGGTAAAATTTTTGAATTGATATTTCATTTAGTAAGTATTAATGCAGATTTTTATTTTAAATATTTCCGAAATCGGAATATGATAGAGCAGATCTGATAGAGCCAGAGAAATAAAAATAGGTAAAACTGTTTAGTCCTCGCCATATTTGAGTTAAGCTACAGATAAGCCTAACTAAATTAAGACTCGAAAGGCTTCACGTGACGTAGTTCCTTTAACGACGACCAGAAGGCAGCCGGCCCTTAACGACTAACGTGCCTTCCGAAGCACAGAATCATCTTATTTTCAGACAAATAGGTGATTTAATTCTGCAATGTCCTAATCAAACCTGAAAACAACTAAATAAAGTGTGCTTCCCATGGGAATCGAACCCACGACCACAGAGGCAGTCTCTTCAGAAATCTTATGTCTTAATAGAGCAGTTCTTTGGTGAATAGAGAGCCAGGTTATCCATACTAACTATAAATGCTACTAATATTATAAATGCTAAAGTCTGTCTGTCCATCTGTCTGTCTGTCTGTCTGTTACGCTTTCACGGCCAAACCGCTGAACGGATTTTGATGAATTTGGTATGAATATAGTTGAAGACCCGGGGTCAAACATAGGCTACTTTTTGACGCAGGCGGAGCTGCGGGAAACAGCTAGTTTATTATAACTTTGAATCTCTTTAAAGATTAATATTACGACTTTAACGACAACTAAATTTAGTTACTAATTCGTTCCCAATAAGACGTTTTTACGAGTACTTCTCAAGGTACCAATAAATGCAAATTTTTCTATTTAGCAATAATTTAATTTAAACTTTATTGTAAAACATTTATTTAATATCGAAATACACAACTTTTAGAATTAACAGTACCAACTAACATTTTGTATTAAACAATGGTTTCAAGCTTAGGATTATATTTTAAGTTATCTTATAAATAAATGTAACAAACTGAACCTAACACATTGTATGACACAACTTTATCAGTTTAATATTGAAGCGGTTAAAAATAGCAAGCTTCTCTCGCGGGACTGTTTACCAAGTAAGATGATAATATATTCATAACTTCGTGTTATTTTTGCTTACCGTCCCTTTACTTTTGAAATCAACATTTTAGCTCCGCGGGCTATCACAACTCTATTGTCTGGAATTCTCGAAAACTTCAATAGATCGCAATATTATGGCAGCCACCGTCGCTGTCTAGCGTGTCCACCAACCAGATGGTCAGATGACCTGATAGAGGGTCGTAGGTAAACGCTGGACGCAGGCCGCTTCCAACTGGTTATTTTGGAAATCATTAGAAGTCCTATGTCCAGCAGTGGACTGACTACTTTGAGGTAACGTAAAGTTTTCCATGAGCAATTTCCCTACCCTGTAGATGTTATGTTCCACTGCTGGGCAAAACCCTTCCCCTTTTGAATCCATTCGTCTCTGCATAAAGCTATCTGCATCCAACCGATAACATAATATCTCAACTCTAGTGGAATAAACCAATTCGATAAAAGTTCAAATTAAAAAATAATATTCAAACCTATTTATTTTTAACTAGCTTTTTCCTACAGCTCAGCCTTTGTCAAAAAGTAGGTAGCCTATGTTTACAATACAATACAATACAATATAACTTTATTGCCCACATCTGGGAAATCACAAAACTGAATTATAACATTGTTAACAATATGGAGCAAAGGCGGACTTATTGCTAAGCAATCTCTTCCAGCCAACCTTTGTACAGTAAGAGAACATGATGTAAGGGTGGGTCCAGTAGAATTAAAAAAAAATAAAAATAATGTCTACTGTATAGATAAATCAACACAGACACAGATATAATTTGGGAACAAGGGACAGTCACTAATAAGAAATACATATGATATATATTCTACATACCTTGAAGGGACAGATAGTGCTCCTTAACTTGGCTCTTAAAACTAGTAATAGTTTGAGCCATGCGTACATTAACAGGCAAAGCATTCCACAGGCGAACAGCCCGACTCTTCAACCCCGATTCTTCAACTATGTGCATACCAAATTTCATCAAAATCCGTTTAGCGGTTTGGCCATGAAAACGTAACAGACACACAAACAGACTTTCGCACTTATAGTTTTAAATAGTACTTATAGATACGGAAAGCTCCGATCGTTACATTTTCAGCGAAGTCCAAAAATTGAGTTCAATTACCTATTAAGTTTCATTAGATTTGCCTTTTATTACTTGTAGCTATTTGCAAATTCCGTCAACAGTATTCCAAACATGTTTGTTATAATTGTATTTTAAAACTACATTTAAAGACATCCAAAAGCGTCAAAATATAACTACTTACTTACAAAACAATACAAAACCCTTAAGTGCATAAGAAAAAATAATATAGTAAGTAACATACAATTTTAAAATTGATATGCATAAGGCGGCCTTATCGCTAAAAGCAATTTCTTCCAGGCAATCTTGAGACATACATGATAGATAGTCGATGTATAGTAGGACACGTAGTAGGTATACCTGCTACGTGTATATAAGGGTAAGGTGGTATATGTACCTACATAATAATGACCTACACACCACCACACCTACCGTGTGGGATGTAATTACGTTTTTGTGTGTATCTCTAACATTGCAGACTTTTTGTTTAGTTCAAAAAGAGCAATTAAGCTATGAAAATGGTAAGCAAAAAATATTATAAGGGCTTCAGAATTTATACAGAGGTTCTTATAAAAACTGCTAATGTACGCGTTTGGTGTTTGATCCGTTAAAATTGTCAGAAACTTAAAAAACATTCATTATCCATCAGCCATCAAGTTTATATATAACTAACATAAGAAATAAGCAAATATATATTTACTCATTTGTTTGTTTCATAACCTCTTCCCGATTTATCTACTAAACCAATCTTCCTGAAATATCATATGCATGCAGTTTATCTAAGTAGTTAGGAGTAGATATTGAAAAGGACCATTTAATCCCTAAACTGAATATTTTTACCGTGGAAATTAAGTATCACGGGAAGTCGCGCCTTAAAGCTAGTTTACGATATCTCATTGTGACTAATATTTGCTGTACCAAATACCACACGTACAAAACCGAGGCTCAACTAGTAAAAAAATAATTTAGGATAGTAAATCTGTCTTTGAATACACACGATGCATAGGAAGGTAATATAGGTCTGCTGGAAGAGATTTATTTTATTAAAATAGCAGCACCCTTGTACTATTGTTCTGTTCTATGTTGTATTCTGTTCGGTTTACTGTGTACATGAATTTGGTAAATAAACTAGTTGTTCGCCGCGAACATAGACCTCGCGATTATTTTACTATATTAATGTAGACTGGGTTCAAATAGACGTTAGAGTTTAAGACAACAAAACCACTAACTGGCGAAGCTTCTCAGTCTAGAGTGGATATTTGGACGGAGAGATACCCTTCGGCCTCATCTCTGCCGCTATCGGAGTGTCTCCCTACTGGACATGACCTGCCATGGCTTACATGGAAGTCTTTAAACAGACTCCGGACCCTCGTAGCAAGGAAAACATGTTTAGGTGGTTTACTGCTCGGAGGTGGCCTGCCAGTGCGGTGTCTCTCCCCAAACCATGACGCATCTCCTGTCCTGTCCTGCATGCCCAGCCATCTGCACGCTTAGGGACCTCTGCGAAGCCACCGACAATGCCTTGTCGGTGGCGGAGTTTTGGTCCTCTGAAGTTTGAGAACAGCCAGAGTCGACTCGCAAAGCCAGAGTCAAGAAGACGTTAGAGTTTGCGTGTTGTCGACCTTCAAACAATTTTGTAGACAAAAAAGCATTCGGCCTGCCAGCTAAAAGGTCAGAGTAGTACGGCCTACTAGCTTTAAAATAAAAAATAAAAAATTTAAAATCGGTTTAGAGAGGACGGTGTCCTTAGGTAACAAATATGAAATAAACATCAAAACCTCATTTTTGAAAGTGGGTTAAAAACAACTATTTTTTTACCTGGTGTATTTTAACGTTTTCTACATACATTCCGAATATCAGCAAAATTCGACTAACGGCTTTGAAATTATTAAGAATTATTTGTTTTTACCTTAATGCAAATACCTCAAAAACTTATGAACCGATTTTAATGTCAAACGAACCTGAAAATTCTATGCATGTCTCCTATACACCTTCTGAATTTCATCGAAATCGGCTCGAAAGTTATCGCGGAACATCGTAGAAACATACATACATCCATACAAACAATGTTTTTTCACTCCAAATTGATTTGTAGCCCTCGCTCGCTTCGCTCGCTCGGTCAATAAAAAATATACATCGAGGTAGGAAATATCTGCTTTGTAGATCTAGATACGTACCGTACATATAACAGTTGTTCATATTATACAATTTATGAATGGGCGTCTGCCGTGATCCCTTGCAGCGCAGTAAGTCTTTGTACGTGTTTTCCATCCATACGTACAAAGGAAGCCTTAGAAAAGCCTAAATACTTTTATAAAAGCATTTATATTATTTCACAATAACATGAGGCTAAAATTAGAATTCTATTCATCCCCTTTTGTTAAAACACTTAGAATGGGGTTACATACTTGATATCAACCTTTGATATATCAATTGTCGTAATATCTACAACCATGCATCAATGGGTCGCTACGTACATCTATGGTACTCTATATTAATGAGTTCGTAATATTAAATGTTGCTGTATCTAATGTTTATATATCGACAACTTTTCATTAGGGGTCGCTACATCTACGGTCCATATTGGTACGAATGTTTTTTAGTGTTTATGCATAATTATAGTGGAGTATTATTCACAAAGTGTTGAGAACAAGCTTGAGTGATAGGATACAGTGTTTATTTTGCTAATCGCAATGTCATAATATCTGACGGGCTAAGATCAGTGACATCCGATGAAGTGCACTCGACATTTTGACATTGATAAAACAACCGATTGATTCCATGACATTCGATGTGGAGTACACATTCATGAGACTGATAAAACCATAGATTTAGATTTTTTTGGATAAAACGGCCGATTGATCCATGACTTTTAATATAGAGTACCGTAGATGTAGCGACCCATTGATGCATGGTTGTAGATATTACGACAATAGATATATCAAAGGTTGATATCAAGTATGTAACCCCATCAAAATAGTTTACTCAAATCATAAGCGTCTACCTATCGTCACGTATACGTCTATTCCCGAATAAAGATTTTTTGCCTAAGCAAACCGAGAAAAAATTATATTTCTGTTTAACTTTTCGAGATGTTTGAGGTAAGAGCAAAGTGACCGGTAGAAAACATTTGTGATAAAACGTAGTGATTATATTATCTTTGATTTGTGACTTGACATTGATAACTGGCGAGACTTTTGGCGGGAAGCTGTGAAGAGAGTATCGGCGCTGTATTTTATTTTCCGAAATTTGTGTTTTTTTGAGTGTGTGTGCATAATAATGGTGGATTATTATTCGCAAAGTGTTCGATAACAACCGTGAGTGTTGGGAAGTTAATTGGACGAACTAGGACCGAGAATAAAATCATATAGCTAACCAAACTTTTTGATAAGTTTTGTGCTTATTCGAATATCGAAATAGCTATAAACTTCACATGTGGTAATTTATCATTTACACTATTAAATTGTTCAGTCAGTCACGTCTGCTTTACGTTTAAGACTACATTAAGTTAGAGTAGAAAGCACTCCTATTCGAATATGTATCAATTTTAATAAAAATAAAATCAATATTACTCATATTAAGATTTAGATATTTTTCACTACCTACATTTATTGAAATCAAGTAAGTTTGTAAAATTTGTTTTTTATGCTTTAATGCACAAAATACAACGCATTGTACAATAGGTGTGTATTTCTTTTAATCTACAATAATTAATTCAATATACATATACAAATGTGTTTGTTATTCGAACGTATTATTTTTAAATTTTGTTTTTAAAAATTACTTATTTTACTTACTGTGAAACTAATCTAACAAATCTAAATTGCTAACGGGCCTCACTCTCAAATATCTTCAGTAAAAAGCGTAATATCAAAACTTACTAGTCCACACGTTGAAATGTTTTGAAATGTGGCTATTACTACAAAGGCGGGCGACGCACTACTGGGCGGCATACGGCAGAACGCGTTTCGCCTCCGTTCTGGGCGCCCAAATACCACGCGGCCGCCCAGCCCCTGCTACCACCATGTGATACGACTTGCGAACGCAAAACGAAACTTAAAATAAAAAAAAACCTCACGCAATACTGCGGCTATAAGCAATAACATCAATAATAATCACTTAGTATTAAAGTTTCAAGTAGTTTTAGACTGTAGTTTTTCGACGTGTAGTTTGTTGTTCGTGCTTTATCAGCCATGGCTAAGGTAAGGTTTTCTTATTAATGGGTTAGTAAGAATGTTTAATTATCAATAAGTTTTTAACGAATAAGATTATTTTTAAATGTGCATTTTACATTATTTATTTAAAGTATGGTAATAAAATATAAACGTCTTTAATTTTATGACGATTTTTAGTCATTAACTTTATTAAGAAATTGTATCGTTAATTTAATGATAATATGCCAAACTTATGAAATAAAAAATGTTTAAACTTTAGGGAATTTAAATTTGAGATTAGTTTTGGCGCCATCTTAATAGGTAAATACTTACTATTTAAAAATTTAAGCTTTGAACGGGGCATAACAGAAATAAAATAATAATAAAAAAATATATTTAAAAGTGAGTTAAAAATAACGGAGTTAAATAGATCAACATATGTGACTTGTTATTTATATATTATATTACACATATTTTTGGACATATTTTTTTCATTTGCAATATTTTCTATCGTTACAAAGTTAAAAGGGTTGAAGGCATTGCATATTTAAAAAGAATTTTAGTCCTATGTATTATAGAAGGGTAGTGAACTTTCTCTTTTGTTTCATTAGGTACACACAAAAAAGGTGTGCCTTATTTTTTATTCCAATTCAAAATAATTATTTATACATTAGCAATCAATTTCCATTTAGACGAACAAGTTAACCTTTGCAAACTAAAAACATAAGGCAAAATCGATTAAAAAAATCACGGTTGGAATAATAAATCTATTAATTTATGTATAACTCTTATAGTGCCTACCTACTTACTATCTTTACACACTCTTACATATTACACAAATATACTAGACACATCACATAATTAAACACACGCATACACTTCTTGCTTGGAAAAATCTATGGATTATGTAGTAATGAGTAAAAAGGTATAATTTTTTATTACATACTCTCACCCTTCAGCTGGGATACATTATTGCAAGCATACTATAAACCCTGTAATTGCAATAAGTAAATCCTGATACGGCACCTACGAAATATATTTATAGGTGCCATGTGTAAAACAGCTCAGACACCTTTAAATTGCCTACCCAATATGGCTTGATTTATATTTTAGGTGATAGATAATAGCCTGTCACAACGATTTTTTCTTTTTGTGATAGTTTTATTTATTCCCCAAATAATGTATGCAGTAGTTTGTTTACCCAAGTTGGTTCTAAATCATCGCACGGAACAGTGAATCATTCACATGGAAAATTGGAGACGTAAACTGCACACGTAAGATCAAAGCATGTGTCATGGGTTCGATGGATAAGAACAAAAGCGTACGTACAGTTTTGGATGTCTTGAACATAACTTGGTATAACCTACAGCCTGTAGACTACAGAGTTATTTTTAAACTATTTTACAATGTGTTTAGCATGTGAAACTAAACCACTTTCAATAAACAAATAAGTGAAAATCAACAAAAAAGTTTTTCCAAAATTCACATATTTTACAATAAAAAACATACATAGCACAATGTAATTTTTTTCCGAAGGTTTCAATATAACCATGTACCTATATGTTACTGTAAAAGCTCGAACAACGGTAAATCCTTAAAATAAAGAGTAAGTCTTAGGATTTACCGACATTAGTTGGTAAATGTAAGGATATATGAAAATGGGACGATTGTTTCGGGATTTTACTATTAGAATTTAGTACATGCTAGGTGTTCCCACAGACGGCTGGTAAATGTAGGTTTTTGGAATAAAACAATGAGTTATTTTTAATAATTAATTTCAATTAATTATTTGTTACAGCTTTATATATTTTTATGTAGGTATCAAAATGAGAGTATTTAAATTATTTTCATTTGATATTTTTATTTATACATTTTATGGTGTAATTTTAAAACACCTTTTAAATATTTCCTAAACAGTAAAAAAGATTACAACTAAATTTATCTTCTCACAAACATAACGTTTATGATACATAATATAACTAAACGTAGTCTTTAACAAAAAAAAATAAAAAAAAATTGGCAATTGTTTTATATTAATAGGTGGTAAAAATAATTTACTTATTACAAACATATTAACTAATTATAACATAAAAATAACTAATTCGTGTCGTATTTCATGTCGAGCACCAGAAAGTGGTCGAAATTTTCATGTCAAACACCAAAAATTATCGACATTTTCATGTCGTACACCAGAAATGATCGACATTTTCATGTCGTACACCAGAAATGATCGACATTTTCATGTCAAACACCAAAAATTATCGACATTTATATGTCGAACACCAGAAATAATCGACATTTTCATGTCGAGCACCAGAAGTGATCGACATTTTTATGTCAAACATCAGAATTATGAACGAAGGATCACGAATTAGTAAGGTGGTCTTGATACATAATAAAAATTTATAATTTCCATCAGTGTTGGTTTGTAGGTCTATGAGATCTACTTGACAACGTGCAACAAACAGAAATAAAATTAATGTGAATGTTCAAACATGTCAAACGATCAAATGCAGATATCGATAAATAAATAAAATCGTTTTCACATGCATTTTTCAACATTTACCGTGCCTTTAATGTAAATTCTAAGATTTACCAAGTGAATGGCTATAAAATTTCGAATCGCAAAACTGTTCGGACTTTTACCATTAAGAGTTAGTAAATCTTAGGTTTTTACTGTAAAATTTTAGGATTTACCGCAGTTAGAGCTTTTACAGTAAAAAGATGCTTAACTAATATTTAAAATAAATATATAGGATATTTCCAATTTTTAAAGTTTATTTTTAGAGTACGCACACACTTAAATATTATCTAGATTAGATCTAGAACTAGACAAATACTTGTGAAAACAAGTACAAATAAGTATCTATCTATATTAGGTATTTGTCACGGGATCAGAGGGTACAAACCCTGTATTCAGCCAATATTTACGACCTGAGTGTAGATGCTGGTATTCATAAATCCTAATAATAGGCATTCATATTGAACCCTTTGGGACTAAGCATTTTGTAATCTCGACGAACCCTTCTAGGCGAACTAAGCAATCGATTCAATAGTCCGAAATAGTAAAAGTTTTGATTCCATAACTTAAAGCGGTGAAAGGATGATCTTTTTGAAATTATATTAGTAAACATTTTACGTGCAGAAGGTACAATAACTATTTATTGATTGTATTAATTAGCACAATGTTATCAATACGAGGGTTAATTTTTATTGGACTACATCACTGACGTGCAAGAATGGACGAAACATATGAACTATGCAAGTAACAACATACCTATCTACACATATACATTTAATAAAATTGTAACAGGTAGATTTATGTGCATTTTTAAGTATTTTTAAGAAAAACTAATGTCAGGACTCTTTATTGTGTGATAATAAAGAGGACAACGGCTTAACTAGCCTTCTAAAGCACACTTTAGAAGGCTAGTTAAGCCGTTGGGCCGGTGGTCGTTAAAGGTCGGCTCCAAAAAACCCACTCTGTACGAATGAATGAATAATTTTTTCAAACACAATTTATATTTTCCAAAAAAAATACTTGATTTAAGTCTCCAAACGTGTATTCGTGTACGCGATAAGTCTAGCTATTTAAATAAATAACCAGATAACTACATTGTTCGATTCGAAGGTAAAGGAAGGTTCTAGAAACTGTATAATTATGATAGAAAAGGGCATGAAAAGGGTACCTTATCGACCGAATTCATCAGCGTTTGCGAACGATATTGATTTAATCCAAAAAAGTCGACAAAGTCCATCTCTTGTCATGACGTAGGTAATAAGGTAAAGTTATTATTAAAATATGTCCAGTCCAAGAGTGCTATTTCTGAAAAGTGTCACTCACGCAAAATCGGTGAGTCGAATAGTTTTTGTTCGATATCGAATTATTTTCGTTCGATGACGAAGAATTTTTGTTGGATAACCAATTTTTGTCAAACATTTCAAAAATAGGGCTACAGGCTACATACAGGCCATCTTCGTTCAACAATTAAATAATTTATTTCATATATATGATATCTTATTTATATAAACATCTATTTACGTTTAAAGTGAGTTTTAAAATAAGTATTTAAAAGTCATTCTGTATTTAGACTAATATTCTTAGCATGTTTGAATGTAATGTTTGTAGAAAGCGAGCGACTGATTTCCATAACCAATCAGCTAACCAAATTCGTTTTCCTATCGATTTGGTTCAGTTTAATTGAAGTAAACATTCCAATGTGTGTACTTCATCGAGTCAATCTGTTTTGGTACTTGTTACATTAATTTTAATGTTCTGGACATCAAAAGCAAAGGGATGAAGCCATAAAAGTTTACTTTCCGTCATACAAAAAATGAATTTAATTTGTACTTCACAGACATTATATATTCACATTATATACAGTGTTACATTCAATTACACCTTTATAATGTGTAGGTAAATAAGTTTTTTTTTATAAATAACAGAAATAATAACTAGTAGTGCCTAATATGTCTCAATAAAAAAATATTTATCCCAGAAAATTTGAAAATTACGCTAATCGGCTATGATCATTATAACGATTTTGGAATGGATAATGTTAACTCGTTCATTATTTTTCCTCATTTAAATCCTGTGACAGATTTGAGAAGACCTCGTTTACGTATTCAGCGTAAGAATGAATTCTACCTCCTTCCTTTAACTTCGTAATACGTGATAAAAGGACTAACAGAAGTGTAGGTCGAACAAATCGGTATTCTTAAAAAAAATGGTATTTCCGGCCCTCCCCAAGCTTGAAAACTATACAGAATGTTGCAATAAGAATAAATTTGATATCACGACGATGCCTAGATTATCTTACTTATTGTAGGAATTTGCTTGTGATTTCATTCCACCCGAATATCAATGTGAACACCGACCGTAACCGCCTCAAAGGACTCTCAATTAAGTTTCTCCAAATCAGGTCATACCTACTTGATTGATCCTTTACCTAACAATATAACTGGTAGGCATGGCACTCTATTAAAAGTAGTGACTCAACTCTCTTTTATCAGATCGTTGTTATTGTAGAGGATCGGGAACAAAACATATTTGAAACAGATAAACAAAAATTAAGGAGGTAGTTAGCAAAGGGTTAAAACTATGGAGAAAAAAAATTCTAAATCTATGGTTAAAACTGTCATAATCCGCCCGGATAAAGGGGAAATTTATCTTTATTATATACCCACTCAAACAAGGTGTAATTACTTTTTGTCAATTTTATTGTGTGTTAACTTCTTTGTTGCCTTCGTTGCAACGAACCTATCGTTGGAGGGCTATGAAAAAAATGCAAATTTCTACAATAATTAACTACATAAAGCGATACGATCCAAATATTTTAAATCAAAACAGATAATATTTTTAATATATATTTTAATGTATATTTAAATAACACACGTATACAACACTTTTAATATATTTTTTTAATGTATATTTTAAAAAAAATATGTGGAGAAGTGGGTATAAAGCCTACAAAGGTTTGTATTAAATGAGTTGATTTAAAAAGTAAACACAAACCGGAATCAAATTAAATTTCGTGGGTCCTTCAATATTAAATAATGGTATACCTTTCCACGACAAATAGGAAGTAACATCGGTATCCCTGAAAATTCCGTCTTTCGGAATAAATAACCTGGATGCCAAAGTAAACCTCCGTAAGTCAATCAGCAACTTAAATAACGTGGCTATAAGTGAGCTAGAAATTTAACGCCGCAAAAACGTCCTAATGCAGTCAAATTAATTCGCCTTCCGTATAATATTTTAAGGTTGCAGCTTCATTATGTAGCGAGGCAGGTATTTTTTTTTATTACATTTTTTGTCACCAGTGCAAATGTTGTTTTACCGCCTGATTGAGCTTGTGTTTGCCTTTTCTTCTGATGACCTTCGTCCTGGGTGTCAATTCCGCTGATAAACTTTAAAAGACCATGCAACTCCCACATAGAATGAGATGAATAATCAGTGCCGGGACAAACTTAATTTAAGTTTGTTTTTGTTTTTATTATTAAATAAATGAATAAACTGATATTCAATTACGACTCAATAACGATGCATTTTTGATATGCTCAATATTGGTATTCTGCTAGCACAATTTTGAATCTCAATTTAATTGCAACTAAAACGTAATTGAATGATAAAAGTATATAGTATATATAAAACAATAACAAAGTACCGATTTTTTAAAAAAATGATGATGTTGATGATTTTTCTGACAAAATCTTCCAGTTGCAGTTGGCATGCCAATGGAATACGATTGGTCTTGAAATTAGTATAACATAATACCAGAAACGTCAAAAATTGCCATTGCAATCCAATTGCGATTCAATTGTGCACTATGTAAAATAAGAGAATTGGCACCCTGACCGTTTTTATGAGAGAATCAATACGAATTTCAGGTATTTGGTTATGTTTTTATTCGAACATAAGTTGTTATTCTGTTTTCTGTTGTGCCAATTTATAAATAGTTGGCCTGTTTTCTTTGTTAGTTTCTGTTGTTTATTACAACTTTTCTAAGGGCAAATAAAGATATTGCTGATGAAGTCTAATAAACATTAATTCCTTATTATTCTACCTACTAAGACAATTCCTGGTAGCTTGTGTAGTCTGTACGACCTTAAGAATGCCACCGGCAATTAGTAGAGCTTAATGACCGGCTATAAATTGTGGAGAAATAGCTCAAATTCTGATTCATTACCTCTTTGTGAACGATTTTATTTACGCCTCAGCTATTTCTTTCCGAAAATATTATTATTTTAATGCACTATGTAATTTATTTATTTTAAAAGATTAGCGAAATGTCCTTAGAAATTGAAATACAAATGTACGGAATGTTTTGTGTATTTCAAAAAGCTTTTCAAAGGCTACTACTAAGTTTTAATTAGTTAAAACCTTAAGTATTATTATATTTTTTATTTAAATACTGTTTTATATATTTATTATACTTTTAGTGTCTTGTATTTACGGGTTGATCTTTATAGATTTTAGTCTGAACCGCAACGATTTACAAAATATAAGATTTTCATGTTTCTAAAAATTTTTTTCTATTACATATTTTCTTTGCTAAATAATTGTGGAATCCATCTGCGGGGAGTGCTAAACTCGCTAATCACAAAGTAACGCTCCCCTTTACTCAGTAAGGGATTACATTCGTCAGAGGCATGAGCCAACTTTAATTAAAATTTGAAGACGAATGAATGTAACATCTTCTAATGAATGTTAGGAGTATGAGGGCTCTTCGTAGAGGAATGAAAATGACAAAGTATAGCGTTTTGTCACATGTAGCATACTACACTTAAATGCGAGTTTATTAAGTACATATTTCAAACATAACAAGATTTTGTTATAGATGACAGGTAAAAACCAATGATTTTTATTCAGCCTTTAACTAATTTTGTAATAATATTCTTCGATCTATGCTTGATTTCCGTACGCTGTGAGGAGTCAATTCATATTTTACTTTTAAACTAAAAAGTATTCGATATAAATATTTTGTATTTTTAAGTTTTTTACTTCCTACAAATAGATGAAAAATTGAAAATTTTTAATGGCTACACATGTCGTGGCCAAAACAGAATCGAACACATCAATAACTCTTCAGTGTTTTATGATATGGTCGTCCACGTTTGGCCAGATCATTTCAATAATAATTCGTATTTTTATGCTTAAAACATAACTCCTAAATTCTGAAAGTTTTGTTTTAATATTGGCATAATATTTCTTAGTCCTTTGCGAAAATCAATTTATCCTGCAACTTCTATTTTCGCAATATTATTCTTCTATTTTTTAACAGCTGATAGCCAGCCGCCATGATATTGCTCAAAAAAGTTTGCAACAGCGCCTCTACTGGTAAAAATGTAACAATTCTTTCAATTCGTGTCTTGGCCAGATCATGATGTAACCGTACATCAGTTGATGAAATAATTAAATGTTGGAAGCTCAATGATCTGGTCGAGTCTGTTTTGGATGGAAATATTATGAAATGGTCGCATTTTATGATGTGATCGACCACATCATGAAATGATCAATTTAACGACCTGGCCACGACACATACACAATACAAATTTACTTGGTGGATAGTTCGTTATAATTATAAGTGTACCCTTTTATGAATTATCAGAAAAAGTGTGTCTCTATCTCTACATTAAAAACAAGCAAAAATAAAGTTGGACTTTTCATAAAAAGCGTGCTGATCTTCTGTCGAAGACCAACTGATATGGAGCGGCTGATATAAAGCAGTGGACTAGATGAGATGATGATTTTGTGGATGAGATGATGGTATGCTTGTGTAGTTTTTATGACCGTGATATTTTTTCTAGCTGTTAGGTGTTTCTCTTATAAAAAAAAACGTGTGGCACTCGGGGACTGCCTCGGTAAAGCTATTGCATAGCATTTAGGGATGAGCGATATTCATTGATGGTGAATAAATATCGATGTGTAGCGGGAATACATCGATATTCTGGTGTCGATGTTTTTACTTCGATATCATCGACACATCGATGTTATAAGAATAAAATATCGTTAGACCCAACAACGAAACAGACTAAAGAGGAAAAACCTAACAAAGTTAAATTTTTTTACAGAGTGTGCCCTTAAAATAATGGGAGTGTTAATTTTTTTCTAAAAATTTTGTAATTTCTGTAACAATAAACATGTTTCATAAAATATATAGGCAGTTTTATTTGTTACCGAAAACATCGATGTGATTAGACATATCGATGTTTTTCAATCGATATTTATCGTACATCGATACTTTTGATTCGATGTTGACATCGATGTTTTTCTAATATTGATCATCCCATTTAAAATAGCATTTTTTATCAACTTATGCAAATTTGCTTGTAAGCCTACATGGTAGACGGAGTGGGGGGGGGGGGGGGGCTAGGTTTTATTTTTGTTACGGAATTTCTTGATACGGTCGCCGCGCTCTCAGCCCACGATAAAAGCTATGCAATAGCTTAAAATATTACACTAAACTAAATAAACAGTTCATATCTTTCACATTGCCTATTTCTCCACACACGCAGCCGTGCATGAATAATGCATGATAGATAAAACATAAAATAACATAATATAGGCTATGTAGTATGTTTCCATGAAAATAAATAAAGTAAATTATAACCAGACCAAAATAACTTATCTTTAAAAAGTGCAAAACCTTCGATTAAACGATTTGCTTCTCTTTTAAGGTGTGTAGGTGAATTTTAAAATAACAACCATTTTTTTTTTACTAAGTAATTAGTCACACAAAACTGTATGTTTATTATATTTGTTTAATTAAATTAGGTCCTTACATATGAAATTGGCGTTTTGTCGTACTGGCGACTTTATTCACAAATTTCTCCTCTTTGGTTAGCAATTCCAAATTCAAATTTATGCAACTATTTCCACATGTATTTATATTTCGTAAATCGTTATTCATTTGTTTTTTTTTTCTTCTGTTTTTTTCTGTTTGCGGCGCTCAGTTTAAAAAATGTAAAACTTAAAATATCGCTTTATTTACGACTAGCTGTTTCCCGCAGCTCCACCTGCGGTATATAGCCTATGTTACTCAGGGCGAATGTAGCTTTCCAATGGTGAAAGAATTATTGAAATCAGCACAGTAGTTTTTGAGTTTATTTATTACAAACATACACACAAAAATACAAATCTTTCCTCTTTATAATATTAGTGTAGATACGAGTTCCACCTTGGCACCAGTGCTGCAGAAACGGCTCGAAGGGTTAATGATGTATATGGCGGTCGTGTCGCGAAAGAAAACAGTGCGTTTTTGGTTCCAACGTTTTCGTTCTGGAAATTTCGACCTGCAGAACAAGCCCCGTGGACGGCCGGAGACCCAAGTTGACAATGAAGAATTGAAGGCTATTGTGGAAGCGGATCCATCGCAAACCACGTCCGAGTAAGCTGCAGGCTGCGGTGTTAGTGATAAAACTGTTTTAATCTACTTGAAGCTAATTGGGAAGATTAAAAAGCTTGAAAGGGTTCCTCACGAGTTGAGTGAAGCAAACCGGCAAATGCGCGTCGACTGCTGCGTTACATTGCTTGACCGGCACAATAGTGAAGGGTTTCTTAATCGAATGTGATGAAAAGTGGATTCTCTACGATAATCGGAAGCGCTTATCGCAATGGCTGGACCCTGGCAAGCCAGCCAAATCCTGCCCCAAGCGAAAATTGACCCAAAAAAAGTTACTTGTAAGCGTTTGGTGGACTAGTGCCGGTGTCGTTCATTACAGTTTTCTCAAATCTAGCCAGACGATTTCGGCAGACGCCTATTGTCAGCAATTGCAAACCATGATGGATAAGCTAGCTGCTAAACAACCGAGGCTGGTCAATCGCTCTACGCCACTGCTGCTTCACGACAACGCACTGCACAACAGACGGCTACCAAATTAGAAGAGCTTCAATTAGAATATCTAAGACACCCACCGTACTCCCCGGACGTTGCTCCAACTTCTTACAAGGGAAAAAATTCAACTCCGATGGGGTAGTCCAAACCGCTTTCAAAGATTTTATTGATTCCCGTCCGAATCGTTTTTTTTTTAGTAAAGGGATCTATGAACTACCTATGAGATGGCAAAAGTGCATAAATAACAATGGTTCATACTTTGATTAATTAAATATATTAAATTAAAAAATATTCGACATTTTGTTCCTCTCATACAAAACGCCAATTTCATATGTAAGGACCTAATATTTTACAAAAATACATATAAATAAATCACCTAAAACACATTTCAGGAAACCGCTGAGGTTTGTTTAGAAATGCAATTACAAACATAAAGACATCTTGTAATTGTATAAAAAGCCGGAAATATGAAAATACAAGATTTTTTTCGACTTACTCCATCAGCTGATCATTAATTTTTACAAATACAAATATCTTTATTGTGAAACACAGGTAGTTTACAAGGTTACAGGTACAGTTTTCTCTTTGGGATCACTGTGCTTTGCCCAATTTGGACGTACAATATATTTTAAATTAATAAAAACATGCAAAATGATATATTTTTAATAATCAATAACAATAAAAATATTAAAACAATTTATACATCCAAGGAAAATGATTAACCTATTTTCATTGATATTGTATTATTGCAATATAATATTACCTATCACTAAATAAATCTTGAATTGAGTAGTAACATTTCTGCAAGAGTAATAATTTTAAATATTTTTTAAATTGCACTACATCAAGAACTTTAAGGGAATCTGGTAATTTATTATAAATAACCGGTGCCATACCAATTATACTTTTTTTTACCTATGATAATTACATGAAACTCATGTCGGATTTCACTGAAAATTTACTAACCCTTTAAATCTTAAGCGACAATAAGCTGCCGCGTAATGTTATGGGAAGGAGACGAGTAGGTATAATACAATACAAAATATCTTTATTCGCCATATAAAGAAAAAAAAATTGACAAATAACAAAAGTTAAACATACTCGTATGTAGCAAACGCGAATTTATTGCTAGGCAATCTCTTCCTGTCAACGCTTACGTAATGTACCTAACCTACAACCTACATACTGAACATCCTATTATAAGTGCGAAAGTGTCTCATCTGTTTGTCTGTTAAGCTTTCATTGCCCATAACACTGGTATCTATTTAAAAACTCTACCTGTATTCATTTAAACATAGTTTTATTTACATAGTTAAAGTGCAATTCGTGAAACATTTTGCCTCAGATAGCTGAATAATGATTTATTTTCATGACTACAATTTCCATTTCATGTCTCATGTTGTTTGTGAAATACTAAGTAGCAGATCTAATGCTGTTTATTTGTAAACGTAAGTAGATATTTGAATAATAGCTACTTTAGCGTCGTCGACAAATCCAAAATAGTAATGGCTTTATCTTTTAAGTACATTCCATTTTAAATATTTTTTGATATATTGGTAAAAATAAAAGTTAGTATATAATTTAAAAAAAGAATAAATCCCCAAAAGGTACAGAATAGAGTAAATACTTACATAAAACTGTGGCAAAAGGCCCTACGTACTGAACAAATAAATCAGAAGACAAATATTTAAATATTTTTTTATTGGCTTTTACGTTAGTATTTAGCCAGTTACAAGAAATTTTTTTCATAAATTTTGAAAAATAAAATACTTATAGCGCCGATAATGTTCTTCACAGCTTCCCGCCAAAAACAATTTAAATATTTATTTTGTTAAAAATCTAAATAGTCTAAATAGATGTAATAAATAAGTATCTACCTATGTTGAGATAACATCCAGGCATTGCATTTTATTGGACCATGATTAGACATTTTACTAAGACTGCCTGTCATGCATGATCATCTCAACTCAACACCATGAAAAGAATTGAGACAGGAACTTTTGACTAGGTTTCGTTGGTATTTGATGGAAAGTTATAAAGTTCAACCCGAATTGTAATCACGTCGTATAAAGCCAAGAGAAGTGTCTAAGGGTTGACACAGACAAAACATCATAGCTTTTATCCTTCCAAATTGCTTGCTTTTATGAAACCATTATGTAACAGCATCGTTAAAGCTTTTAGTTCACATTGTTTCACCATACAATATGTACAAGTTAAAAAATATTTGGGCGTAAAAATGTATCAATTACGTAAGTTGAATGGATTTTACTATAATACGATTTTGTTCAGTTTCACCTGTTTATATTTGTGTACCCAATCGATTCAAGGAATCAATAGTGGTACAAATTACAATATTGCATGAATAACTAACCTTACTGGACTTCTGGCGGAAACCTGAGCAGAGCAGTTTCTCCGTTGTATTTTATTTCCAAAAATTTGCGTTTTTTCGAGTATGTCTATAAAAATGAGGGACTATTATTTGCAGTGTTCGAGAACAAGAGTAGAGATATGTTGGGTAGAGATACGTTGTTAGATTTGTGCGATTTTCTTGTTTGTTGTTAAAAGTTCCTGGAAATCGCTAAGTGTAGTTTTTCTACCAATTCTCTTAGCCTAATTCTTCTAAATCGACTTGACTGACTATAGACTTTCTGGATTAAACAACTTTGTTCTATAAATTTTACTTGTTACTGGCTAAATACGAAAGTTTAAGCCATATTGTACAATATTATTGAAGACTGTGGTGAATTTTCCGAATTCAAACACTTTCACTTCGCATAATTAAATAACAATAAAACTGTATGTAAGTACTGTATTTTTGTTGAGCATAATCAATTCAAAATACTGTTAATTAGGTATTTATACTTACTTATTTTATATTAAACATGAATATCGACCAAATAGTCCTTTAGATTTGTATAGATAGACGCAGTCATTACGTACCTAAATTAAATTATTGTCTTATCATTCTGGTTATGTGAGTCCCAATGGCTTTAAGTAAGTACGAATGGTGAAGATACCTATAATGCATCGAACGAACTCCTAAGAGAATTCAGACCTTATCCAATAATAAGGCAATACTTATTAAGCTTCGACATAATTGAGTTATAATACTTATTTCTTATTCAGAGCGATATAAATGAAATCAAATTCAAAGTCGAGTCAATCGAAGTACTGAATCCGATATAATTTGATAATTATATTTTTCTTTGAATAGTTTAACTAACTTAAATTGCTAATTCAGTAGAAAACCTAAGTAATTTTTAAAAAGATCGCATTAATGAACTCGCAATTTAAACAGTTCGTAGGTATTCTTTTATAAATCTGCGCATCTAATTTGTGAAATCCACGAATAAAATGACCGATTCAAGTCAGTTTACAAGATTATGTAAGTACTAAGTTTTATTTTTTGATAAGTACTTGTTAGCAGTTTAAAGAGTTTATATCTTTTAAAAGTGAGGCTATGTTTCATTTACCAATACGAAAATGAGTTTATGCGATGAAGTATCATGCTTATATAAATTGCATTTACTTAGGTAGGTATGTTTTTCATTGACAATTCAGTGTAAACATCCTATCTGAAAATTGTTTTAATTTAACTTTAGTGTTTCAGTTCTTCTAATAAAGAGTAAATACTAATCTTAATAATAGTGTTCGTTGTTTAGATTTTGAAAGATTAGTTAGATAAAGCTACGCTAAATTCTTAGGAAAAATACAAACCTTATTATAACTTGTACCCACGCTTAGCTAGGGCGGACCTAACTCCGAGACTGCAAGTAAGTATTATAAACAGATATAACCGAGATGTCATCTCAGCACAAACGTAGTTAGGTGCAATCTCCTGCAAATCAGATAGCTGCGGACCTTATCATTTATCTTATTCGTGCGGCCGTCGTGACCGAGGCTCTGACGAGTGGGCTTTTAACTTGAAACGCGGACAACATTTCATTCATTACAAATGTCGCTTGTTTTTTTTTTCTTTAGCTGGATAAGTAATGAATTTTTCTGTAGCACAAAAAATATTTATGCTGTATAGTTACATTTCAAAAAGTCAATCTTCATTTAAATAGAAAATAGAGCCCAAATCGATGTCATCGGTTAGGAAATTAGTGCTTGCAGTACAATGAAAAATTCATATGCAAGTGACAGGACGTGCAATCGCACAACCTCTTCCTCAATCAAACATTGCAACAAAGATGCATGCCAAGCAGGTGTGCATGACGCTTCTCATCCGATGTCCAGTAACAGGAAATATAATTACAGAGGTATTTTAGTTATATCATTATAATGTACAAAAATAAAAATAGGTACCTACACTACCTACATGTTTGAAAAATCACATCATTAAGATAATAATTTGATACGTGTTCCTCTCAGCCTGTCAGAAGCATTGATATCTATCAGTTAAGTAGGTCGGAGAACTCTATAAAATGACAGGAAATTGCTAAATTTGCACATGAGAAAACTTTTTTTTTTTTTCACTTTCGTATTTAATTTATAATAATAAAGTTCGGCGGGCTTTTGGCGGGAAGCTGTGAAGAGTTATCGGCGCTGTATTTTATTTTCCAAAATTTGTATTTTTTTGAGTGTTTGTGCATAATAATGGTGGATTTATGAGTGTTCGAGAATAAGCGTAAGTGTTGGGAAGTGATACGGTGTTCGATTTATGTGATTTTCTTGCTTGTTGCCAAAAGCTCCTGGAAATCGCTAAGTGCAGTTTTTCTACCACTTTACTTAACATAATACTTCTGACTGACTTGACTTGCTTGACAATTTTATTAAAAAAATTACTTGTTGCTGGCTAAATACGAAAGTAAGACCCATATATAAAAATAAAAACAATTCGGCCGCTGAAAGAATGCGTTCCTGACACCTGTCAAAGAAATCACAGAAGAATAAAGCTACTCTCGCATTAGTGGTAACTGTTATTAGTCGACTATGATAAGTGAGTAAATAAATAAAATAATAACATATTTTGAGATTTTAAATAAGAAAATAAAAATGTCAGTATTATTTAGATATTTATTATAAATATTAATTGCAATCGTTTAAAAAACCAAGTTTAATCAGATTCTGATTCGCTTGAGGTGGTGTCTTCGTCAACGTCTTCACCGACATGTATAATTATAATGTATTTGTTCTGTGTAATGCGCGGGGATATGGATCCAACGCGTAGAGGCCCTTTGGAGAAGTTGATGTCATGTGGTGCTACTCCTGCCCAAAACCATCCTCGGCTATATCAATAGTTGATATTTCCATGAACAGGTCTGGACAGGAGGAGGAACTATTGCTAATGAGTGAAAAGAATAAAATGGGCTATGGTTATGAAGTTTGGATGGGTTTAAACTGGGTTATTGCAATAGAAATCGGACACCTGCCATAATCATGATGACTGACTATTAGTGGCAGGCGGTAACTCGCCACTCAGTGAATGGGCCCCCCAAATAGTCGCCGCGTTTGGCAACAGAGGGGCAACATTGGTATGAGCGGCTAAGGGTGCCGAGAGGTGCGGCTCCGGTTTCGCCATCGCGAGTTGCCTCGTGAGCGGGTTTCCCCTTTATTACGCCATTACGTGCAATACACTTCCACCCTCGAGCATATAGCTCTTGCGACTCCACTCTGGCCAGCCGGCTAAGGCAAGCCAGAGGTAGGGGTCCTGTCCCTCATCGGCGTCCACTCCGACCTTGGCGAAGGAAAGTCGGAGGTGAGGGACGGAGGCCGCCCCTGGGAGCACTCAGGTCCGCGGTGTCGCCACTCACAAACAGCTCGCCACAAGCTGCCCTGTGGAGACTGACTGCACTAGGAAGAGAACCCAGTGGGCGATGGGGTCGTCATATCCCTACGCCTTATAATTATATTATTAATAATAATGCTATCAATTCGGATATCTCGATCGTATTCTTCTATTATTTGTTTTTTAGTTTTTTCAACACATTTAGCCCACTCATCTTTAGTGACCTTCTCGCAGACTTCTTGTAACAGCGTCATCATCTTTTTGGGGAAGTAAGTGTGGCGGGCTGCGTATCCTTTTATTTGAGCCCAGATAAGCTCAATCGCGTTATATTGGCAATGGAATGGTGCTATTCTCAAAACGCGATGACCGTACTCCAAAACCAGTTTATCTATTTTATATCGGACATGTGCTATTTTATTTTCTTTAACTAATTTGTTTAATTCTGGTTTTAGCATCTCCATATTTGCGTAAATTCCTTTTTTTTGTAACTATTCCACCAATTCATGTTTTTTATTGGCTTGGTTAGGTGCCTTTTCTATTTGCACAGAATGGTAAGTAGCGTTGTCCATAAAGACAACAGAAGGCTCTGGTAGGCCGAGCAAAAGCACGTCCTGGAACCACTCTTTAAATGTATCTCATTCATTTCTTCATGATAATCGTTCGTGCTTTTCGATTCGAATGCAAGTAATCCATTCTCCACAAACCCATATTTTGCAGTACCTGCGTGACATATGATGAGTCGTGCCCCTTTACCCATTTGCACTTTTGATGTTGAGGCTTGAGTATCGTCTGTCCATGAACGGGAATCTGTATGATGGGCATTTACCCTTATTAAAACATCTACCCGTTTTAAAATAATATCATATCTCTCCAATATAATCTTTCGTTTATCGGTGTTCTTATATGGAAAACCTATATCTTTTAAGATTTTGGATATTACCACCGCTAAACAATCCAGCATCTCTCAACAATACCTGTTAAGGTTTTCGTTTCTTGAATATTAATCTGATTCCTTATTGCATCATAGTCAAAGGTATCGATATCTGTCACTAGTTTAGTTCTACGTTTTTCCTTCGGAGTACGCAATATATGTATTATCCGCCGTGCCCGAAGAGCCATACTTTTCTTTATTAATATTTGTTATAGTTCGTTTGCTAACTCCAAGCGCCTGAGAAACGCGTTCTTGTACTTATTCGAAAGGGTCCACCATTTTGCCGCTTCCGCTCAAAGTAATCTTGCAGCTTGATGATTAGTTCACGGGATGTACTTTTCAATGTTTGTCCATGTTTAGGCAATATTGCACACCAAAGGTATACACACAATGCAACACAGAAAACAACTTAGAAAGAAAAAACAGAAATAATCCATTTAACAAAACCCGAGTTATTGGATAAAAAAAGAAATCGAGTAACAATGAGAATGTGATTTATGCTCAAATTTTGCACACATGTATATATCATGAGGCATGCAATATTATTATGACTTGGAGCTGGTCTGATGATGGAGCTGGGAAGCGGTCATAGGAACTCTTTAATCAAACAACGTAATCCCATCGAGTTTAGGCTCGTTTACTTTAGTCTCACAATAAAAGATTGTCAAAAAAAATATAAAGTAGACTAAACCAATGTTTCCTGTAGTTACATAATTTCCGAGAAAAAAAATAAGTATCCTCGTACTTTTAAAAAACTTTTAAAATAAACTTCAACATACCGGTCGCAAAATAAAAATAAATACATTGAACTATAAAGAGAACACCTTTCGGTGAGATTCGAACTCTATAAGCTTAAGTCGATCAGATCTCATTATAAATAAACTGGACTATTCATCTTTTGACAATACTCGTAAAAATATACGTCTATTGTATGTCATAATAGAAAATAAAATTCCTTTGTTATTTCGTTGTCACTACAAACACAAAACGGTCGTAAGAGCCATAAAATCCAAAGCGCTTAGGCCCATTGTGCCAACTTCGTCATTTTCAAAAATTTCCAAAAAATGGCTCGATTATCGATTTTCATATGTTTATCGAACCTGCTCCCAAAATTTCACGGGAATCGGCTGAGAAACACAGACATACCAAAGCATTTTTGGCCAAGTTGAAACGGAGACGTCGCTCGCTTCGCTCGCTCGGTCAATAATAAAAAAAAAAATATTATAAATGCGAAAGTCTGTCTGTCTGTCTGTCTGTTACGCTTTCGCGTATTTTGATGAAATTTGGTATGAATATAGTTGAAGACCCGGGGTCAAACATAGGCTACGTTTTAATGCAGGCGGTGCTGCAGGAAACAGCTAGTACGTAAATAAATTAAAACGATACATAAAAAAAAAGTTACTACATATTTTGGTTACGATAATTTGTCTAATAAATTTGTTCCATCTCTAAGAAAACAAAGAGCACATATTATAACTTAGTAACAGGGTAGCATAGATTAAAAAAAAATGATTTCTAATTTATTTTAGGAAATTTTTTAGCACATGGATTGTCTGTTCACATAATAATTTGATTTTTAATAATTAAATATTTGTCAGTAGGTTAAAAGACAACGCCGTCACAAAGTCACATGGTGAGTTCGATTACGACCTGTCAGAAACGCATTCTTTCAGCGGCTGAAGTCTAATTGGGATTGAGATGGGCTAACTATCTAACCTTATTTCCCAAAACCAAATTTATTGGAAATCTGTTCTTGCTTTTATCGTTGTCGTCACGGTTTCGAGCAATTTAGATGGGACACAGTCTGGCCAACAGTAAAAAAATTTTAATCTGAAAATATTTAGGTCTTTGTCAGATTGCTTAGATTGCACATAAGTAAGAATATTAAATACTCGTATTGTATCTATGTAAATATTCTAACAAATAAAAGGCGATATCAACAGACTTTTCCACTTTTTGACAAAAAGAAGAGGCGCTTTTCGCAAATGATTCAGTTTGAGAGATACCTATCTAAATATAAATTACTGATTTCTTTAAGCAGGTTATTATGAAAGGGTATATAATTTTAGCCGTAAAAGCTACCTATAGCTTTAGAATCGATTTGTCTGCGCAGTAACCCTGTAAACTAAATACCAAAAACCACAAATATGCGCTCAAATAAGTACTATATATATATATACGTATAAGTACCTACGTATATCTTCGTTTCAGTTCAGTTGTTACCTGTGAAGTTTTTAACAATTTTTGCTAATTTATAAATAACTTCTGCAAAAAATCATACCGTAAGGTTTTTGTAATCTCTTATTGTCTCTGATGTAAACAGCAAACTTCGTGTCCATATCATGCCAATACTACAAAGTTTGTCAAACATTCGCGTACAGAGGTCAATCAAATCTCATGCGATGCGGCCTACTTAGGTGTTGTTAAACGAGGGTTGGGGTCGAGTCGAGAGCCAGGCGGTATCAGGCATAAAATAAGTCGATCAGTTCAAAAGAACTCTGAAAATAATGAAATCTTGTAGGATTACGTTTTCCACAATATGGTTTACAAATCCGTCTATTTGGTTGGTATCTATTTCGACAATATTAGAGTAAACGTAAGTAAACAGTGACGGCGTCGGCGATTATGAGTTGTATTAGAATGCCGAATCCAACTCGTTCATGCCTTAACTATGAACTACTTAGTCCTGTTCAGAAGAAAAAAAATACATTGGAAATAGTCTGCGCCTATGGTCATAACAACCTGCGTAGAGTCGTAGCAATTATCCTCAAATCCTTGTGTAAAAATCAAATAAAGCCACACCACATGCCGACTCGTCATGTCCCATCTTCAATACTGAATAGAAATAATAGTCGTTGAGAACCCAGGATTTTAGAAAATGTGACTCACGCTAAATCAGCGAGCCAAATAATTTGTGTTCGGTATCGAATCATTTTCGTTCGATATCAAAGGATTTTTGTTCGATTTCGATCGTTTTCTATTCTACATACCTACATGTCATACCTTTCAAAAATAGGGCTCCAGTTTGCGGAATTTCGGTCGTGTCTGTGGTCGTGGCTTACTAACTGTGGTAACAATCGGGGGTGGAATGTGCCCGAAGTCAATGCTTTCAATCGACCGCAACTATGCAGGTTTCATTGACAAACGGCTTTGTGTTAGAATGGACAGTAACTTACGCTATTAATCCGATCTGGGTCGGCGCTATTCTTTACTTGGATACTTCTAAATTTATCGATACTTACTTATGTATAGTTTATTATGAGAAAATCTTTTTTCACTCAAATATTTTATTTTTATTTTAGATGTGTAGTTTAGTACAAAAGTAAATGCACATAGGGAGCCCAAGATCATGACAGTGAATGCGGAAATATCGTGATCCGATTCATAATAATCGTGTAGGCCAAATAATTATAATAAATGAATTATCTTATTCGATAGGTCATAGTCATAGGTCCAGTGTGTGTTTATAGGTAAGATGGTAACCATGCCTTTATATGTGCCCACTATAAAATATATCCATACTAATAATATAAATGAGAAAGTCTGTCTGTCTGTCCGTCTGTCTGTTTGTCTGCCTGTTACGCTTTCACGGCCAAACCGCTCAACACTTTACAGTGTTCATGGTCGCAGGCAGACTAAGTTGACATTTGTCTGTGATGTCACAAGAATACAAAACCATAGCCTATAATTTTTTCTTTAAAAACTATTGCGATTCACGCAGTATTAGCTCACAGTATTCAAGAGACTTGGTGGTACCTGCCATCCATCTTCTCTATTGAAATTAGGATGTTTTTTTAATTTCAATAGCTTCACCTAACATCCTTGGTATAAATCTGTTTTCTTTTGGGTTTATCTAGTGCGTATTCACAGACTGCGTCTATTTTTCTTTCAGCAATATGTTCTTTGATACGGGTACCAATGCTTCTCTTTGTTTGCCTAATGTATGATAAACCACAGTCACAGTCAATTTTATAAACTCCAGCATCTTGTAATGGAATATTGGATTTTACGGGTCTTAAAAGTTGGTTTATTTTCATAAGCGGCTTGTAGTAGTTCTTGATTGAAGATCGCCTAAGTATGAAATTGAAATTGTTTATTTTTTCAATATAGGATATAAATATCACTTATTGACGTCAATTTACTTATATTAAGTTTACCACCACTTCCAAAGCGCAAGTGGAGAAGAAGCGGCGCCACAAACTTCACTGCAGCATTTTCTTCAAAACGTCAATTTACAAATAAGAAAAAACTTTCCTTAATTACCTAGTTAAATGAACGAATTCACATGTTTGTCAGCATTTAGCACAATGGTTATTTCAGATTATTTAAATTAAATAAGAATTGAATAAAAAAATTAAATAATAATTAAAAAAATGTCAAAAGAACAGAAATGTCAGAACATATAATGATATGTCAATTTGCCGAGGACTCTGCACCAAGCTTAAGTTCAACATTCCTGTCATTAAGAAATTTACCAGTACTATAATAAGCCTTTTTACAAAGTAGATCTTTAACATGGGCTTTAAATTGTCCATTAGGCAAACTAGTGATCGATTCAGGAAGCTTATTGTAGAAACGTATACAGTTCCCCACAAAAGAGTCTTTAACCCTACACAACAAGGTAAAAATAATTTATCTTTATTGCGCAAGGGTCTATCAGTTATATCCGAGTTCTTTCTAAAAGTAGTAATATTTTTCCTCATATACATGATAACTTCAAATATATATTGAGAAGCTACTGTTAAGATATTTATTTCTTTAAACAACTCCCTAAGAGATTCCCTTGGGGCTAAACCATAGATGGCACGAACTGCTCGCTTTTGTAAGATAAATATTGTCTGTATGTCACTTGCCCTTCCCCAAAGCAGTAATCCATAAGACATTAAGCTATGAAAGTAACTAAAGTGAAAGACTAGCTTAGCAGTTGCCACATCTGTTATTTGTCTAATTTTTCTGACAGCATATGCCGCAGAGCTAAGTTTTTTGGAGAGAGCTGAAACGTGTGAACCCCATTGCAATTTTGAATCAATTTTGATTCCTAGAAAGGTGGTGTCATCTACAAGAACTAACTTTCCTCCATTTAACATTACGTCCACTTGCGTCTGTCTCACATTTGGTAAAGAAAAGTTTATGCATTGGGTCTTATTAGCATTCAGCATTAAGTTGTTGGCGGAGAACCAATTTGATATTGTAGACAGTGCATTATTCACATGGTCGACATTTCCGCTATGGCGATCCATTTTGAAAATCAAAGACGTATCGTCTGCAAACAAAACTATGCCAGCCTTTTTTCCAACCGCGTAAGGCAAGTCATTGACGTAAATCAAAAAGAGTAAGGGTCCTAGTATCGAGCCTTGGGGTACGCCTATCTTTACCGTTGAACCGCCTGACTTAACGTTATTTATGTCAACAGTCTGACGCCTATCATTTAAATATGAATTCAATAACTTTATTGCTTTAGCGTCAAAACCATAATGTGCAAGCTTGAGCAGAAATGTCTCATGATCAACACAGTCGAATTCCTTGGAAAGGTCACAGAACACTCCAATAGCATCCTGAGACTCCTCCCAGGCGGTGTAAATATGAGTGATGAGAGCCACTCCCGCATCGGTTGTTGATTTGCCGGCAGTAAAACCAAACTGTTGCCTATGAAAAATATCATAGATCTTAAAGTGCCACAGCATTTGATTGAGCACAATCTTTTCGAATATTTTACTCAATACGGGCAATATAGAGATAGGTCTATAATTGCCAGGCTCCAACTTATCTCCTTTTTTAAATAATGGGATTAATTTACTATACTTCATTAAATTTGGGAAGATGCCTTGATCAATACATTCATTGAATATATAAGCCAAGTCAGGAGCAACAATACCAATGATGTGATAAATTACACTAACAGACATACCCCAGTGATCTTCAGATTTTTTCAGGTTAAGCTGTTTAAATGTTTTAATAATATCACTGGGATCAATATGCGAAAATTTAAAGTTGGACTCACAAGGGGTGACATTTGTTTTAAGTAGTGTTTCAGCAGTATGTAACCAATCTTGTCTGTGACTCCCTTAATATATGGTAAGATGGCTGGGAAACGACCAACTATGTGTGGCTTGGGTCGACTTCTGTGACGAATGTGTGGGAGACTGACTTTGTTGCTTCTCAAGATAGACTTGACTCGTTGAAGCTCCTCCTTGAGATGGTGGATGTCACAGACACCGTATACTCTTTGTAACAAAGATTTGCCCACCGTAGCTAACTGACATGGATGATGGTTTGATTTACCGTTGAGATATTTATCCGTATGGGTTGGCTTTCTATACATGGTATGACTAATACTATTGTTAGGATTTCGTATTATTAAAATGTCAAGAAAAGCTAGTAAATTATTTATTTTTTCAAATTTGTTTTTGTTTTATTTGTTTAGAGGTAGCCAAACATCAGGATGTTACGCAATGTTCAAGTAAGTCTGCATATTCTTGAGGTAGATGGTGGTCCTCAAGCTTTTTCTTGACAATATTAACACAGTCATGCAAAGCAAGGCTGGTAAATAATGACTGTACATCAAAAATGTATATTATTTTAGCCTTATTTTTCTGTTTTGCATATGACGACTTATACTTTGTCTGATTATCTCGACGTATGAAAACCTTGCACTGGTACCATTTGTCCACATAGCACGACCTCTTATTAGTTTTTTAGGATTTAAAAATATTAATATGTTGTATAAATATTATATTAATTATATATATATATATATTATTTTTATCTTCATTCAACCTACTGCTTTCCTAGTTGTGAATTGGATTAATGAAGTTAATTATCCTGCTCGAAGAGTTAACACACATTCACGTAAACCACATAAATCACGCACAAAGGTGTAATAAATTGTGAGCCACTAAAGGGACTTGAGATCGATATGGTGTAGAAATACCAAGCGCATTAAATTTTTACAGCTGGACGGACGCACGTTTATTGATTTGACATAAGATACCTTGCAGTTTGTTATGTATTTTATGCATATCAATCGTGGAATGGCTAATAAACACTGAAGAGCTCGATAAGTTAACCGGGCATGAATATTCGTAACGATCTTATGAGTCAAGTGCAAGTCATTTTGAAAATATCTGCGGACCTAGAAAGAATGTGTTTTCCTTAGTTGTAAAAAAAATCTAAAGCGGAGATTTAAACTGACTATAATTTCGTGATTCGATATAAGAAATTATAGAGATGGCATATGCGCATCGATTGCGTGCGTCAAGCGTTTTGTATTGGTCGTCAATAGTGAAATTTTCTTTCGACCGACGAAAGCCGTCGGTCCCGTCTGTTATCGATAGATGGCAGTCCCTATGTTGTGACAGATGCCTTTAGGTAGCCTAAAAATCTGACTGTGTTTTCCACTAACACCATTCATTCGTTCCATTGTAATAAACAGCCGCCAAATCTAGGACTATGATCAACAGCGTACCCTAAGCTCTGAAACTTAAACTAAGGGATAAAGGCTTAAGCAACTGGGTAACACGCTTGGAAGAAGAAGCTAGGTCATAGGTCCATGGTAAAAGTATCAAGACTTACAGTTACAGTTGTGAATATAGGTATGTTAAGATTATATGGTGTCACAAATTGCGTAGATGTTAAGTGTTTACGTTATCATCAAAACCAATATTCTTTACATTATATCTTAACCGTCTAAAAGAATATTACCACTCATCACAATATAACCGAAGGGCACAGAATACCTCCAATGTTAAATAAATACAACACCAATGTGTTTTATTTTTATTACACGTGTTTTCTACCCTGAGGCTTTTGCTTCTTGAGTGAAACTTTACGACGAAAGCGTTTTTCTGAATTTAATTTGGCAAGAACATTGGTGTCATAAATTTTAACGCTCCTTGTCTTCCATGTTTTTTTTAGCCCCGACGAAAAAAAGAAGAGTGTAATCCATCCATATCCATACTAATATTATAAATGCGAAAGTCTGTCTGTCTGTTATGCTTTCACGGCCAAACCGCTGAACGGATTGTGATGAAATTTGGTATGAGTATAGTTAAAGACCCGGGGTCAAACATAGGCTACTTTTGGACGCAGGCGGAGCTGCCGGAAACAGCTAGTATGATATAAAAGTTAATATGATGGAAATGGTCCTTGGACTTCTGACATTTGGTATTGTCTTGATTTGATGTAAACTTCTGTGTTATTTCTAAAATATGGCATATTCAAACGGTCATTATGTGGAAGTCTATAGTCAACTCATGAACTTACAGTAAAAAATTTAGCCTTGTATGGGCTCATATGAACAGTCTCCATGTGTCAGTGTTCAGTAGAAAATGTCACTTGCCAAAGTTCTGTCTTTTGCCTATCTGTTTCGTACTCAGGGGTTTCACAATTTTTATTTTACACTTATTATTTTTTTGTATTCCATTATATTAAATGCTATGTAAATATAACAGGATATACTCGTTTGCCCAGGCTGAATAAGGAGTGACCCGTGTCAACGTCAGCGCATATCACACTTTATTTCAATTTGACTTCGTACAATAAGTAGGTACGTAAGCCCCTACGATAACGGTAATTATATAAACAAAATATACCTAACATGTTTTTCGAAATTGATCTTCAAAAATACTTTAGGAAAATAAGAAATCTATCAAAGAAGGTAACACCTGAAGTTCTTATGAACTCAGTCACGCACGTCACACCTGTAAAGCAAAACTATTTTCCATGATTAATTGTGCAATTTCAATGAGAACTATCGATATAGGATAACAACTAGATGTGTATCTAGTTGTTATCTTTTTAAAAAAATGTCCGAAGGGGACTGTAGCAGGTACCTACTTACAAACACATAGATACTTGCTACGGTTATTACCTTAAATGTAAACAGTATTACTTTCACAGTAAGGATGGGAATTCTAAGACACCACACACACATTGAGATCGCCCTTACGGTAGTACAAGATAGACTGTGAAAATAAAACAACACAACACTTTTCGAGCGTGATTATGCATCTAGTTGTTAACCTATTTAGATGACGAGATTAAAGTAAGTAAATAACGAAAACAAGAATTGTAAATACCCGTGGCTACTTTCAAAGTTTTGTTGAACAAAGAATACAGTTTGGTTTTCATAAACAATGAGATCGAGAACTTCTATAACTTAAATCTTCTTTGAAGTTTGTTGATCTCATCAATTACAGTATACTCGACATTAACATAATGTACCAAATCAAACAGTTTTTTTATTTTATTTAGGTATATTTTTATATTTAATTAGACGAAACCATAGAATGAAACAGTCTTTACCACGTCTCCAATGTTAGTCCGTACATAATCAAGTTGTATTTGTGACCGTACAAAAACATTGTTTGCGTGTATGTTTCTATGTACTCGTATGTTCCGCGATAACTCTAGAGCTGTTAGTCCGATTTCGATGAAATTCAGAAGGTGTATAAGAGTCATGCATAGAATTTTCAAGTTCGTTTGATATCAAAATCGGTTCAGTAGTTTTAAAGGTATTTGCATTAAGATAAAAACAACTAATTCTTAATAATTCCAAAGCCGTTAGTCGAATTTTGCTGATATTCGGAATATATGTAGAAAACGTTAAAATACACCAGGTAAAAAAATAGTTTTAGTTGTTTTTAACCGCTTTTAAAAAATAGGAGGTTTGATGTTTATTTCATATTTGTTACGTAAGGACACCGTCGTCTCTAAACCGATTTTAAAAATTGATTTTTATTTTTTATTTTAAAGCGCACAGTTTCAGTTACTTCTCCTGAAATTTTTAATGCAATCGGTTAAGTAGTTTAGTTATAAAATAAAAATAACGGAAAAAATGATGATGTCATCCAAGTAAACAAACAATATTTTTTTTATTAAAATGCAAGAATACTTTTTCTACTCATTTACTCGAACCAACTTGAAGATAATTTGAAGTCCTGAAGTTAATCTTCAATAGTGGCGTGGTCCCAGTTTCAGCCTGTTATCTTCGAATAGACTTAAGTTGACCCGGCATTGTTTCGGCTAAACCAAGGTGTAGCAGATCTCTGTTGACTAATATTAGGTGCACGATTATTTTTACCGTATATTACTATTTATGACTGATGTTTTTGATTTACCTACTCTCCAAGTGAATCTGATCCAATTGGTCTATAGACATTAAGACAAGGGGTGTCACTTACGTATTGCCAACCCTTAAACAATTTAATTTAGTAGGCAAACAGGCATACGACTTGTGTAATGCCATTTTTGCTATGCCATAAATATTAAGTCGATTAACTGCCTAATTGCTCGATTGTTGAGTAGGGGATCGATTCCGCTAATGAACTTTTAAAGGCCACGCAACTGATATTCAATCGCGAATTAATTGTGTTGCATTTTTTTAGATACACTCAATAGTGGTATTCTGCATAAACAGTTTTGTCTTATAACGCCGTACGACAACCACGTCGGCGAAAATATTTGTTACGACGGTTGCACTATTAAACTCCAAAATAACAGTATTAAATGGCTATTGAAACCTTTAAATTATAAAAATAGCGAGCAACTATCGACCCGCTCCGAAAATCATCTGATTTCGTCTGCCGGTGTCGGCAAGTGTCTAGCTGTCAGTTCAGTCGTAGTGATGGGGACATCGGGAGTCGACATTTGCTCGAATCGACTCGATGAACTATCTATAGACTTCGTGCCGAACCGTGTGAAAACAACAGGCATGTAGTATCGATTTTTGAGATACGCCGGCGACAATTAAACCAACTCGCACGGATTCAATGAGTGATTAAAGAAATACGGAAAGTAAGGAATGATTCGATTATCGTTTACCACCCGCGTACATTTCAGAAATACAGAATGTTGCTTCCACGATCGCAATCGATACATCTCACGGAGGAGTCAATTCTCTTATTTTAAATAGGTACCTAGTGCACAATTGAATCGCAATTGGATCGTAATGACTTGACTTTGACGCTTCTGATATTCCGTTACTCATTTTATTTACATTTCCCTACTAATATCATTGAAATACGCTCCAGTCGCAAATGAATAGAGATTCAAAACTGTTTATGCAGAATACCACTATTGAGTGTATCTAAAAAAATGCAACACAATTAATTCGCGATTGAATATCAGTTGCGTGGCCTTTAAAAGTTCATTAGCGGAATCGATCCCCTACTCAACAATCGAGCAATTAGGCAGTTAATCGACTTAATATTTATGGCATAGCAAAAATGGCATTACACTTGCCTAATAGTAAGACGTCGTAGTAGTCTACAGACACCTGCAACAGCTGGAGTATTACATACGCATACTAAATTGTTTAAGGGATGCAGGTGTCTATGGACTACTCTGACCTTTTAGCTGGCAGGCCGTATGCTTTTTTGTCTACAAAATTGTTTAAAGGTAGGCAACACGCAAACTCTATGGTCTACTTGAATTCAGTCTATATTAATATAGTAAATTAATCGCGAGGTCTATGTTCGCGGCTAACAACTAGTATTATTTTAAATCTAAATTTATTTGCTACACATTAGTTAGTATTGCGGACATAGGGTACCTACATTTTTCATCCTGTGGGGTTTAAGTAGTAAGTATATCCTTTCATAAAATATAAATGTTGTACCTTTGTTTCACAATGAAGAATTTAAATTTAAGCCGCGGACAAAAGCTTACAATAAATAATTTTCTTCTTTACTACTTAATACATTACAATACAATACATCAATATATTCGTATATAAAAACACACAGGTATGAAAAAACACATATCCATGTTACGCGTTCGCTGCCAAACCGTTCAACGGATTTTAATGAAATTTGGTATGAATATAGTTTAAGACCCGGGGTCAAACATAAACTACTTTTATTTAGATGCAGGCGGAGCTGCGGGAAATAGCTAGTAAGCATATAAATTAAATTTAGTAAGTATAAGCACAGAATTATTATAGTTCTAACGTTCTAGTGTAAATTTAGCTAACTATATAGGTACCTACTACGTATTTTCGTCCGAAGAAACACTTATCTTCAGTCGCCTATTCTGTTCTCAATTTGCTCTGTACAAACTTTACGCCGAACTTTTCTGTTTTACTTTTAATCTATTTTTAACTACAAAATGAATTCAGTCTAAACTAAGAGTTCGCAGATGTAACTAACTTTCTTTTATTTAATTGCCTATAGACTGGGAAAATGTTCACATGTATACCTACCTACCTAATGTTTATTTGAGATTGTATTTATAATTATGACCATGTTCGTAGTTACTTGTAGTTTATGACAAAAACACTTAATTAAGTAATATTAGCAAAATTAAAGGCTACTTATAAGCCTTAGATTAATAACGCGCGCGAAGACCAATTATTAATTTAAGCTATAAGCATTTATAAGTAATAATCTTATAGGTCAGTCGACTCTACACACCCTGGTATCTGAGGCGTCAGTCAATTCTGACTGTCTTTGTAAAAATGTTACAAAATATGTTTGTTACAAAATCGCCAAAAAATTTGTAACTTCGCTATCCAAGTCCGCTAACGTTTTGAAAGCTCTAACACATACACATTCCCCGAAAGCACCTATAAATCATTAAGTCGTGCTTTGTGGAACACTTGTTTACATTTGTCTGTAAACAATATTCAATTCTATTTTCTTCTAATTCTATGAAAATACCTTATAGTTCGATTCGATTTATGAGGTATGGTAATAGGAGACAAGCTTTAAACATTTGCGTATTGAACCCTAAAAGTATTATCATAACAGTCATAAAATGTTTCAGGGTTTACTGTTGTAAAAAGTAATAAATTCTCAGTAACGTTCAATTAAGAGAACGTGGTTCGTGGCCACCAAAACTAAAGTTTTTAGACGGGACTTGACAAGAAAACACATTTAAGCAAAGATGGATTTGCTTTTTAAAACTTTTTTACATCTTTTAAATATTGGTAAGTAAAATAAGTCGACTCGACAAGAAGAAGATACAGTTTTTATTGTAGATTAACTTTTGAATTAAAATTTCCATATAGTATCAGAAACTACTTTTTTAATCAGCTCAGCCAATCACTCAACTTATCTGGAAAGAAAAAAAGCGAAAAAAATCGCATTTCATAATACAATAAAAAATATCTTTATTGCCCACATACAGAAACGAATAATTGTACAATTACAAAAAAAAAAAAAAAACATGGAGCAAAGGCGGACTTATTGCTAAGCAATCTCCTCCAGTCGACCCTTACGTGGTGAACTAAGAACAGTAGGTTAGAATGGGTACAACAACAGATAAAGTTGTGATATAAACATACACAAAACATTTTACTGCAAATATCTTTTAAATGTACTTCACCTACCTTATCGACACACTGTAAAAAAATGGTTGGTGTTAAAAAAAGTCGCCCAATCAGTATAATTATATCTATACCTAATAGAGAATATAATCGTCTCTCAACCATAGCTCTATTTTGTTTGAACCTCATCAACTATTTATTCCAATTCAATTGAAATTAGAACTAGACCTAATGCAGATTAGTGAAGTGATAGTACAAGGTCAGATAGTCATAAAATATTCAACTACGTAGATTATAATGTAAATTTTTGCCATCACTTAAACGGTAAATAATCTCTGCCTACCCCTACGGGTAAAAGGCGTGATTATGTTTGTATGTACATAAACGTCCCCAAGGTCAGTTATTTGATATTTAATCATTTTGAAATTAGAATAACTTCTAGAAGACTTAATGAGGAGAATCGAGACAAGTGAGAGTCGTATTAGTTTAGGTAGGTGTTGGAGCAAAGTCGTATAAGTGTGTAATGACCTTTAACCCGACCGATGGTCACATCAACTCAATATTCAATATCAAGATCTCCAAGGCACTTCAAAAGACTAAAGATAGACATATCTCTTCTACTAACTACTACTAAAGATAACGTGAAGATATATCGAGCACATTGCAGCGCTTTACTATGAACTCAAAACGACTATACCTATTACATAGGTTTTACACGAATGCAGATAGGCATTTTGTTACCTTATGAATTTTAAATTCAATAACAAAAAAAAATAGTTTAATCAGAAACGTTGAACTGTACTGTTCAAATACGATGAAAAAGAAAATTGTTTTAAAATAATATATAATAAACTTATAAAATACTAGATTTTCCCCGCAGCTCCGCCTGCGTCAAAAAGTACCCTAGTCTTCAACTATATTCATACCAAATAACCATAATTGGTCTCCGCTGCGCTACGACTAGATACCGTCGGCATACTACAAAAATTCGCAAATAAAACCATGCCGAAATCGGCATGGTTGCGGCATACTCGCGTCAGTCATGCCGCGACCGATGAGTGAGTTGGATGTCTAGATAAATATAAAATTTAATGTAAAAGTAGACGCAAAATGTGCAGTTTGCGTAGTCAAACTGTGTAAGAATAATACTAAAAGAAATAAGGAAGATACTAGTATTACATACCATCAATAAGTATTGTATTATTTCGAAATATGGACATAAATTACTCACGAAAATAATATAACCCTAAAATATGGCGCGAAGTACCGCTCGGTGCTCAATGTTGCCGTGTATTAAATAATCCCAAATTCCGATTTTTATTATTTAGATATTTTGTTTTTTAACTCCCGACTCCAAAAGAGGGATATTGTAATTTTGACTTTTTCTGACAATTTTGTCTGTCTTTAACATCTTATTTCTTTAATGCTGATCTGGGAGAAAAGTAAATACGTGGAATGTACTACTGCTTCTCTTCCCGCGCAGACCATATAAGCCGGCCGAGGAAGTGGGCGAAAATCGAAGAACCATACCTATCAGTAGGCGATGCGACTAGCAACCTATCACTATTTTGATTCCATTTCCACTTTACGCCCACCAACATTCTAAATATGGCCTTTAAGTAGTTGGTACCCCGTAGGGTATTGTTGCCGGATAATTGATTAATCGAATTTGTTTTTTTTTTTTAATAATCTAGGATATCGAAAGTATAATAAATTTAATCAATTTTTGACAATTAATCGATTATTAACTGCAATATCAAACAATTAGTCGATTATTGAAATGGGTTGATATAAATTATATCGATTTAATCAACAAAGGTAATCGTTTATATCAATGGTTATTCATCGATTATGTATCTGTAGTATCGATATAATCTAATCTGTAGTATTGATTTTTGAGAATTTATTAAAAAATAATCGATTAATGGATTAACAACAATACCAAGCATTTCAGGCACCGATACTATACAGATATACCGGTACTCGGCGGCGGGATGTACTGCGGGCATCAAAATCATCGTCATTAAACTCATACAGAAAAAAATTACAGAAATATATTATCAATAGTATCAATATCGATACTAACTAATATGATCACTATCGATACCTTAGATTATATTTTCAACTATCAAAGAATCGATTATTATTCGATGTGTAATGTATTTTCCGGCAACACTACTGTATGGAAAAAGGCCATGATAATATCTACTCGTATGTACAAGATGTTTACCGCAGCTCCGCCTGCGTCAAAAGGTAGCCTATGTTTGACTCCGGGTCTTGAACTATATCCGTACCAAATTTCATGAAAATCAATTCAGCGGTTTAGTTGTGAAAGAGTAACAAACACCCATCCATACTTACAAATTTTCGCGTTTATAATATTAATAGGATGTGTATGTCTATTTATTTATCTGTATTTAAACCCGGGTTACAACTAAAAAGAGGTCAGTAATCAATTCGCTCCAAGCTAAATAAGCGTTTAACATACTGTACTGTGTAATATTAAATCAAAAGAAAGTTTTTTTGCAATTGTAGGATTCTATATTAGAATTATAAAATAAAGTAGACAAAAACTAACCATTTCCCCTACCTTATCTCCGAAACTATCGATTCCAGAATTTCGATTCATAAATTACAGGAAAACCTATGAGATAACATTAAATTTGTTTAGGAGGTCCAAATGGAGCAAAATAAAAAATAGTACAGAACCCTCTACATGCGAGCCGAGTCACACTTGGCCAGTTTTATTTTAATTTAATTTTAAAGGTTTTTCTGAGCTACTTTTCATAATACGTAACAAGACCGCAGCAATTAATAATTTTTCTATTGGTCGGGCACCAGTCAAGTAGCTGGCAACATCATAATCGACGCTAGTGTGCGTCTTTGCACATTGTTTTACACACACTTTCCTATTAAGTGGCCGCATTCTGGGAACTGATTTTTCTTCACAGCGCGGTATCTAGTCGAGCGCGCGAGACCAATTATTAATCTAAGCCAAATTACATTAAAATCCGTTCAGCGGGTTGGCCGTAAAAGCGTAACAGACAGACAGACTTTCGCATTTATAATATTAGTATGAAAGATATTAGACCAAAATGTTAATTTTTTTAAATGACTGTCCAATTTGAAAAGTTTTACTTTCAAGACAAAATAGGCATTTCTTTTACGCCATATTATTTAGGGTATTTTCTATGTATAGACCTTTATGAAGGTGTAATGAACTGTACCCTTACCCTTGTCCATGAATTTTTTAGTTACTGGGGTCGTGGTGGTTAGAAGTTAATTATAATTATATACAAACATTGGAATAAATAATCACAGTTTTTCAGCGTCGATTGTATTACGCACGTATATTAAATACAAACGAAGGGCTAAGGGGAAGAACTGGCTTAGTAACATTCATAATATTGTACAGTACATGCAATTAAAGTTTTGACAGCATTTTATTACTGACTCAGAAAATCTGCTCATACACAAGCAGTTAAATTTAAAAGCTAATTTAGTATACTACAGGTATGTTTAACAGTTTTCTGTATAAAAATTGCCCAATAACAAAAAATAACTAATATTTCATTAATACACCCTAACAGTCTGGGGAACAAGTAGGTAAGTCCAAGACTTAGCCTGTTCTTCCCAAGAATTTTCATTATTGAGGTCTATGTTGAAGGTAAATAAAACTCAAATATCAGCTTGCTAAACATTTCTTTTTCATATTTATTGCAATATTTGGTATAATATAATTAGCATCTCTTAATTTTGCTTCAGTTTCTGGTTGCCTGGGTCTTCGCCGACACACAGGCATCACTGTTATCAGACCACACAAATATTCATTTAAGCGTTTGTAGAGGGCAACAAATTAAGTGTTTTATAATTTGTTTTCTTTCTTCTTTAGAAACACTATTAAAACAATTATTTCTGCATTTACAGTCATCATCCGTTACGTGGCTTTGTAGGATTAACTTCTTCTTTACTTGTCACATTCTGAAAAAAGCTTTGTCTTTTTCTAGTTTTATGATCTGATACTGAGTTATTTTCTTCATTGTCTTCACTCATCCTGTTACTTTATATAGCAAACGAGCACCTTCTATTATCAAATTACAGAAAAATAAAGCGAAAAACAAACGTCACTTGTTAACGTCGCTCTGATAGCTCTGACATTTCTCGTTCGGGTGCGTTCCGTTGTAGGGAAGAAATGGTCAAGTCATGGACCTAGCTAGTTATTCACCTGATGAGTAAGAATGCTTTAAAATAAAATTTGAGACACAGCGAGTTTTACCCTTGTTTGTAATAGCCATATGATGAACTAAGTATTTTTGTGGCCATAGATTACAAAAAATCAATTTAAAAAAAAATTGAATAAGCCACTTTTTCTTCTTAGCCCTTCCTAACATATGGTAAAAAATGTAAATTTGGGTTCTTCAGCCCATCGCAACCCAATGCTGAATGCAGGCATCTTGCATTGCACGCCATTCTCCCCGGTCTTGTGTTTTTCTCATCCAGTCCCTTCCCGCAACTTTGACCGGCGGTCCATCTGGTATAAGGTTTACAGACATTTCTTCGTCCGGTTCTCGGTCTCCATCCAAGCACCAACTTTCCGCAACGCTCATCTTTTGTACGGCATATGTGACCCGCCCATCTCCACTTTCTTTCCGCTACCACTTTGGCTATGTCGGTGAGTCTGGTCAAATTTGGGTTGCCAATTGCTAATATTGTAATAAAAAATAATATTATCATGGCTTCTGAACCTATTCAGAATAATTTATTGTAGATAGATACATACCAAAATACAAATTTTTGTATGGAAGCACATGTAAATTCCAAACTAATCTAGAGGTCCGCTCTCTCCTAAGGTACTCTCTATCTTTTCTATTGATAACAGTTTAACCAAAATTCAGTACAAATTTTTGTCATTCGCTAAACTTTCCCTTACTTTTTCAAATATGCAGGATTATTATAGAAACTTTTACGTTTACTCGTATCCAAGAGTGTGGGGCTAATCGTTTCCAGTTATGAATAAAGTTCGCTCAATTTTTCATGCAAGAAAGTCATCCGTCGAGAAAGTTACACAAAATCTTATTGACTAAGTATAGCGACATTTTCATAAAGATGTGCCTGAAGTGGCAATTGGTTAACTTTTTCAACCAATATTTACTTTTAAAAGCATTTTTTGGAACTTTTCGTTTAAATAAATAAAACCTTATGTTGGGTTCCGCCAAAGGGACCTACAGAACCTTTCGTTGTTTATGCAACAATTTGTCACCTGGCATCTATTTTAATTTTTGAAACATTTTTATTTATACATACATACATACATACCATCACGCCTTTTTCCCGCAGGGGTAGGCAGAGACTACGGATTTCCATTTGCTACGATCCTTACAGACTTCCCTCGCTTCTTCTACGCTCATCACTCTCGTCATACACGCTCGTCGATTACGGGTACTCCTGACATCTCCCTTTTTTAATATGTCTGCGATTTGGTCACAGTATGTTCTCCGAGGCCGGCCCTTACCGACTTTTCCTGTCACCTTTGATTTATAAATACCTTTCGTAAGTCTCCTTTCATCCATCCTTTCTACATGCCCAAACCATCTTAACATGCCTTTTTCTATTTTTGTCACTACATCCTCATTCACACCACACCTTTTCCTTATCTCACTATTTCTAATTTTATCACTCAGACGTACTCCACACATACTCCGTAAAGTTCTCATTTCAACTGCATTCACTCTGCTTTCATTATTTTCCTGCCAGACCCAACTTTCACTACCATACATAAGAGTTGGCATTAACACTGCTCTATGAACAGCCAGACGTGCATTTTTAGATACAACTCTACTGCTCATAAAGGAATGCAATGCCCCATTTATCCGATTACCCGCAGCCACTCTTTTTTCAATATCACCTTCATGCTTTCCATTTCTCATAAACATACAACCCAAATACACAAATTCATTCACTTGTTCAACACTCTTTCCATTTATACTTACATTGCAAACTGTTCTACTTTCATCTCTTTCAAACACCATTACTTTCGTTTTACTTACATTTATCTTCATACTTTACCTACAAGAGCATCATTCATAATCGTTATCATCTTTTGCAATTCTTGCTCCGACTGCGCAAGTATTAATTGATCATCGGCATAAAGAAGGCAATTGATTTTTATTTATATCGCAATAATAACATCAAATAATAATAAAAAAGTCAAAAATTGAAGTAGATCCTCACACAACAAATATTTTTTGAACAATAAAAGCTTCAATTGAACCCAAAATTCAGGTCCCATTAAATTTCGGTACGGAACCCTTTGTGTGCGAAACCACGTCACGATTAAACGATTTTAAGTATTTTAGTATTTGTTTACTGGAGAGGAATGAATGAATGATAACATGACTTGGGGCGGTGACCAATCCAAAATCATATCCTCGCACGAAAATGCTTAACGAGTCACGCGTTCATCATCAACATAAATGCTCATGTTGAAAATAATGTACGTGATTGCCACAATTTCAAGCCTGCTCCATCTTTTTTCCTTATCCTCAAGGTAGCCTTGAAGATTGCACTAGCGATAAGGCCACCTATAGTACATCTTAATTAAAAACAACATTATCTTTGTATGTAATTTGCAACGGTTCAATAAAGTGTTTTTACTTAGTTCTATAAATACGTTTTTGGGATAAGTCACATGAAAATTGAATTGAACAACTCAATAATTCTAATCACACTCTTTCCTTTCACACCATGCGCGTATCGCTTGATAGCTTTGATTGAATAATGTTGGGTTTGGACACTATTGAGTTACGTTAAAAGGATGCTGGTTGACGTCCTTCACGAAATGAGAGACATCGATGATTGATTTTGACAATTGTTTTGTGGAATTGTTATAAGTTTTGCACTCTACGTCGATATTCGTCATGTACTGACAATGAAGTTCCTTTCTCAATGCGAAAAAAATAATCTTTGTATACGCTGATCTTGGGAAATTAATGGTTTTATCATACCTTACTTCTTACAAAGAACCTAGGGTACTTATCTATCTAACAATCAACCTCAGGCAACTTATTGAAATTATTTCTAATTACTTTGGAGTAACTCATCTAAATGAAAATATAAATAGAACGCGAAATATATCTATCAATATTAGGGCTTCATATCCTCTTTATTGATTTTTATGAACGTATTTTTAAATACAAATCGTTATCATAACTCTCGAAATGGATGCATACATTTCGAGGGGAGGAATACCTTCGCATAACAGAAAAAATATCATAACTCTAAGTTAATTATAATTAACCAGAGCATGAGAGGAAACGGCTCAACGAAAACGGAAGTGCATCCGCCTCGGGAGGATCACAAACTAGAGCATATTTTTCATATTTTATTTATACGTGTTTATATTTATGTATAAATTTTAATAAAATCAATGACAATACTATATCACTTATTTTATGCAATTTATCAGAGAGATAATAGTCTAAAAACTAATGACTTGTCATTATTAGAAAGATATTATTTATTTGATTCAACATTTCCAAGGATCACGCCTATCAAACAAAAAGAATACTCTAAATAATATTACATAGAAGAATAGATAGTAAAGATAACCAAGATATATTTTTTACTCCCACGAGATCTACCTACATATCCAACTTCCTATTAACCGAGCCTATTTTACCAACGTGTTGAAAGTTCACGGTCCTACAGATTTCATCCAGATAGCTAGTAAATACAGTCGCTGAGATTGATGGATGGGCTGTCTGATCTCAATGTAAATTGTGATCATACTTGGAGGAAACCACTCTTCAACTGCTACGTATGTAAAGTCATAATGTGTTATTAATCTATCTGATAATGTACTTAAATGAGTATAGGATGGCTGGTGTGACTAAGGTTTTAAATAATTCGATGAGGCAGTAGGAAATACAAAACGATTAATTTTATTTTTGCTGGTAGGTATAATATTTATGGTATTCGCAGAAAAATATCGGATTTTTAAAATATGCTAATTTTTTTTCTTATTCCATATTTTTTCGTTTATTTCATTTTATTTTTAGTCTTATAATCATCATAAGACCTCTAAATTATTTCAATACTTTATTTATCTAGTCATACTTATACCTCAAGTAAATTACCCTCGTAGTAGTAGCAATATTTTGGCGTAGCACTCAGCATCTTTACAAGCGTAGCAACCTCTACGACCAGGGCGTCTTCATGGAACTTCGTGCTACAACACCACCAACGACTTCATAGCACTTGTCGTAACATACGCTACGAAATATTGATAAACTTTTTTATGAATGACGGGCTGACCATTTTTTTTTTAATTAAAATTACTAGCTGACCCGGCAAACTTGGTTACGCCGCCAATAAAAGTTGGATGGATTTGGAAATTCAACTGACATTGCGGTATATTACGGTAACCGCTTACCATCAGAACGCCAAATACTCCTTTGCCTACTAAATAGTTGTTATAAAAATAAAACTGTTTTCACTTCATTTGCAATTTAAACACAGTACCTACTACAGATATTTTATTGTTACCTACCATTTTCAAACAATATTTGTTCAGTAATACTTTGGAATAATAAATTGATCTCAAATTGACGGAGCCATCAAAGAAATCACACATCAATTAATTGTAGCTAGCCAAAGTAAATACATCCGAATTAAGAACCTAACCATACATTTTAGAAAGTCGGTTGAAATATCTATAATTAATTTATAAACGCAGAGTTTGACAACATATTTGTATATATTATTTATATTTCACATATTACACATACATACATATTTATTATTTCAGACTTGACGAAAGCAAAACTATAAATTCTTAAAACCTTCGCACTTCTCGTCAGCGACAGGGAATTGTATGTATAAATGTATATCATCCTAATAAAAAGGATTGCGTACAGTAATGTGCTCCACATCACTATTTTCCGAAAAGGGTTTTTTAAAAAGGTCGTGAAAGTATTTCTGAAGGGTCGGCAATGCTCCCGGTGGTGTCCATGGGTGCGGTGACCGCTTACAATCAGATGGGCCGCTAGGTACTTGTATTTGTTTAAAACTTCTTAAAGAAATGAAAAATTAAGGTAGGCCTTGAAGGACTCTTATCAGGGTCGTTACCCTCCTGTGGTTAACCGCCATGTTTTTTCTAAAAATCTAGAATTCGACTTACCTCAGAGACGCGAGAATCATTACCTGCCTTCGTAGCGGACTTTTTTCATAAACCGTATCTGATTGCTAAATTTAAAATATATAGGTACGTTTGATACCAGTAGGTAGGTACTTATTCCTTCCTAGCGTTTGGGTGCAATACTATCGATATGATATTTGACGATGATGTGAATTAAACTTCAAGAATAAGGTTCCAAATTGTGAAAATTCACGTATTTATTTTTATCCGAATTTGAATTATTATATATGCATCTTACACATCATGTAATAAAACTACATGATATTTCTCATATATTAATGCGGAAAAATATCGAAACAATTATGAAATCATGGATTTATAGTGATAAACTTTGGCAGTAGGTACACAAGTGTAAAATGTGAAATTATATGGGTTTTATTTGTTACTTGAGTTACATTTAGGCACTGCACATGAAGCCATTATTATGCGCTTTTACTAAACACTTTTTAACACTTACAACTAGATACTTTGTTTATAATTTAAATATTTGTTTTTGACAAGAAATCCGTAAGGCCGCTATGGGGCATTATTATGTATATGAAATGGTCTCGGTCTCTATCTCATTCTTATATACGGATATCCTATATATTTCTCTTTCGCATTTCCCATCTAAATTAAGTAGGTAGTTATTCCCATATAAGTAGTTAAAATGAAGTAGGTTAAAATGTCTCATTAATGTCCGGACGCATTTGAAAACCGTAATAAAAAAATATGAAAATTCATCGGTACGTGCCATGTAGGTACATATTACTTCCCTAAAGAAAAATAACAAAAGCCATAAAAAATTCGCTTCCAGGTCCGTAAAATTCGTGAAAAAATTTGGACTCGCCCTCCATTTTTGAAAATTTTCTTAATACATTCAGTATGTATGGGAAAATAACATTGTTGTTTTTACTGATTTCCTTGCAATTTCTTAATATTATCCTTCTGTTAGCTTCTACAAATATTTCAACACCAAAATTAGCCAAATCGGTTCAGCCGTTCTCGAGTTTTAACGTGCCTAACATTTACAAGTCATTTTTATATATGTAGACTAGCTTCCGCCCGTGGCTTCGCCCGCGTGTCTCTCGATTTTTGCGACCATAAGTAGCCTATTATGTACATCGGCATGGTCAAATTTATGCCAAATTTCTGTCTAGTCATTTGTAAAGATAACAGACAGGCAGACAGGTACTTTAAAATTCACATTCACGTCTATGCATGCGTCTATGTGTCAGTGAGAACATCACCTTTATTATATTTAGATTACAAACATTCAACCCCTATATTGCACTCTTAGCGGGTCAATTTCGTTAAACCATGAAACACGTGTTTAATGAAATGTTTTTAAAAGCATGAATTTTAATTTTGATCAAAATCGTAGCGATTTTAAATATTTTTTCATACAAAGTTTCAACGGAAGCGTCGACTCCCTAGGTCACCACGGCTTGGCCTGTCGCCTCAATGCAGGTCGCATTTCGCGCCATGCTGCTCTAAATGACGTCATCCGTCGGGCGCTTGCCAGTGCCGGTGTGCCCGCAGTGCTGGAGCCTGCAGGCATTGCTCGGAATGATGGTAAGCGACCCGACGGTATGACGCTCATTCCATGGAGAAATGGCAAGTCGCTAGTGTGGGATGCTACTTGTGTGGATACAGTAGCACCATCCCATATACAAGCGACTGCCTGCAGGGCGGGTGCGGCTGCTGCGACGGCAGAGACCAATAAGAGCCCTTTGCTGTGGAGACTATGGGGCCATGGGGTGCGGATGCAAAACTCTTGTTCAAAGAGATATCCGCACGCCTTGTTGATGTTTCCGGGGGCCCAAGGGCTGGCACATATTTCGGTCAAAGGATCAGCATAGCTATCCAGAGAGGAAATGCCGCCAGCCTTCTGGGTACATTACCCTGATGGCAGCGATTTGGGCTCCATTTTTTATTTAAATTAAGAAAAGTCTATTAGTTATGTATTTCATTATTTATCAATGTCTTTTTAGGTTGTGGTTTAGTTTTATTTTTTGTTTAATAAGTCTTAGTTTTAGTGGTGAAATATATGGAAATTGTGGAATCAAATGAATAAATACTAACTAAAAACTGTTTATTAAACTTTGATTGAATAAACATTAAAAATCCTTTTATATATATAGTAGATAGATAGATATGGTAAATATATATCAAATTATGAATTTGTTCACTACATACATACATACAGGTAACACGAAGTTACGAGATCAACAATTTCTTGAAGATTTAATTTTTGAAAATACATGATAACCATTATCTAACCTACTGGTAATATGTATTATTTTTATAAATGGATTTTTAATGGTCAACGGACTTTTGCTAAAGAGTAAAAGTGGAAACTAGATATCAGTCGGGGAAAGAGATAGTACTTAGTTGTTATAATGTGTAGCTTTTAAAGCTTTTAAATCAATTAAATCAGTTCAAAACATAAATTCCCTTTATTTTATAGCACGAGTACTACTAACTTTTCCAATACTTTGAAATAACTTCGAACTAAATTCCACCTGCACCAGAGGGCCACAGATAACGTGTCTATAAATACCTACTTTTTAATTTTGCGAATCGTCGAGTACCTAAAGACATAGATGCATATAGCCTGTGATTAGTTCGATCAATGTAATATTGGTATCTATCATTGCATTCTATTTTTATTATTAAAAAACACATTCTAAATCTGATCTAATCTAGCTCAAATTTAAATCGAGCGACGATAGATAGGAAGAAGATATAATAAATATAAAAAATCAATTAAGTACTATGTGGTAATTTTTATTAGTAACTAGCTGTTTCCCGCAGCTTCGCCTGCGTCAAAAAAGATAAGTAAGTTTTTATTATGAGCAAAGAAAATAAATAAAGAAAAGTGACCCACTCTTCCAAATAAATTTCCCTGCCATATCTGCTTTGGAGGGGGCAATTTAGTTTGTTATTTGACAAATTACAAATTGCAAATTAATTGGTGAGCTGCACGCTTATGATCCTTATTATCGGAGGCCAAGATACATCTTGGATCGTGAGGCAGTCTTAATAAGCTTCTTGACGAAAAAGTAATTTTAATTTTGATTCATATTCACATATAAAGACACATTACATTAGTGTTATAAATGTTTATTGAGCATTTTCCTTGTCCCGTACCAGCCCGGAGTCCCGAGTAATCTATCTGTATAATCTGTCATCTCAGCATTTCGCAAATTAATTGAGTTGAATCATGAATCTTTCGTCACACCACGGCATTTTTCATTCTCATTTGTCATAAACCTTTGAAGCTTATGATGAGAAATTATTTTTTTCTTTCATATTGAACAAAATGTCAGGATATTCATTTATTTTTCAATCTATATTGACGAGAAGGCAAACTAAGATCCATTTTGAGTTTACCGAAATTTGCACGAGAGCCGATTTCAAAAGATTTTGACATAGATTTTCAAAAAATATTTAGCAGTCGTTGGTTTCGTTTTATTCATAAATTTCTAGTACCTAGTGTAGTTTTATCCAATCTTCCCTATCGCTTGCCAGTTCTTTAATTTTTTGATACGATATGATGCTTACTTTCTCCTTTATTTGCTTTATTTAACAGTGCTTCGGTTCACCTGTGCCCCTTTTCCCTTTTATCCTTTACTTATATGATGTTCTTCTTGAAGTTATTGTGTTATCAAATGCCCCAACATGTTTTCTCTTTAGCACTTGGGATTATATAAATTTTACGGCTTATGTTTCATGCTTTAACAGTCTGAATTATTACTTTATTTGATTTCAAATGACAATTAAATAAAAAAAAAGCAATGACATAAAACAAAACTTCAAGATAGAAAAAAATCATCCGAAGCGTCACACCGAGGCAACGACCCCAAAATGGCATTTCCACGCGGTACAGCTTATTCGCTGTGCGAAATAACTGCCAGCTCTCGGAACCCCAGTTGTCTCGGAGAGAGGCGTGGAGATTTCTTTTAAAAACATTTTGCGTCTCAATTATTACTTATATTTTCTATTTTTAACATATGATCGCTACTTTGATATTGTGGTGAAATAGTGTATATAGTGAAACTTCATACTTTCTCAAGTGAAAGTATCAATAACCTTGCTTCGTAAAGATGAAAACTTACAAATTCAACTGATTCTGGACATGTAAATTATACATTTTATCGTATATTTCGTGAAGAATAATATTTCTTGTTTCAAAAGTTTACCTACAGAAAAACGTCATAGGTACAGTCACAGAAAAGATAAACTAATAGGATGGGGAAAAGTTTCTTCGAATTTTTTAAGAAAAAAAAAAATAGTTTATTTATATTTAACTAAAGTATGTAGGTGCTATTTTGTTCGATTATTTTTTGCCATCTTGTAGATAAGGGGTATGATCCCATTGCTATAGGAATTTTGAAACTTCTGATCAAAATACAGCGACAAGTGATTTTGGCAGTCTTCTCATGATGTTAACCTGACACTTAAGAATTCTGAAGAGACCGAAACAGGTGGAAATCTGAAGGTGCAAGGTCAGGACTATACGGCGGATGCATTAACACCTCCCAGCCAAACTCTCTTAATTTTTGCTGAGTGGCTAAAGATGTGTGAGGTCTAGCGTTATCATGTTTAAAAGCCACACCCTTTCTGTTGATTAATACCGGCCGCTTTCTTTCAACTTCTTGCTTTAATATCATCAGTTGTTCGCAGCAGAGTTCAGAATCGATGGTCCTGCCCGGCGGTAACAGCTCATGATGAATAATGCCCTTCCAATCCCACCCGGGTTTCGCCACAGTCTGTAAAGCCTGACCGGCCTTTGACCACGACCTTTTTAGCACGTTCTTGTCGTACGTGATCCACTTTTCATCACCAGTTATCAGCTTCTTCAAAAAATGGTTCAGTTTCATTACGTCGTAATAAAGAATCACAAATGAATACACGGTTCATTTGGTTTCTTTCAGTGAGCTCGAGCTTTTTTGTGTACCCAGTTTTTTTTAAATGCGCCAAAACTGTTGCGTGGTCAATTCTCAGTTCTTCAGCTACGTCGTAACTACTGACATGCCGATCTTGCTCCACTTTTTCAAAAATGGCATTCATTTTATCCGTAATAGAATACCAGAGCGACGTGCAACTTTGACATCAAAATTTCCGGAAACCAAATTTGTGCTACTCTCACAGACACTGCACTAGGTCCATAAACAACGCAATTTTCGCATTTTTACCTTTTTTGTAGTAAAATTTTAAAATGTATCGAATTTCTTTATTAGATTCACTCATCTTGACAGTAAGAAAAACAAATGAAAATCACACATTTTCCTAATTTGAATTTGGAATTACCTTCTTTAAAATTTTAACTTTTAATGATACTAAAACCAGCCAGATACAAATAGCCAAAGAGATTTTATTATAAGTTCATACATACTACTCGTATATGCGAAAAGACTTTTTCCCCAACCTAATACTAAATTTCCTTTATTTTTAACTTGCTGCTTCCCGCAGCTCTACCTGCGTCAAAAAGTTTCCTTTGTAGACCCAGGATCAACTCCGGATCTTCGACTATATTCACACCAAATTTCATCAAAATCCATTTAGTGGTTTGGCCGTGGAAATCGCAGACAGACAGACTCTCGCACTTATAATATTAGTATGGATAGTATAGTATGGATAAGTCGATTCGATAGTGTCGATTAAGATTTTTTCAAGTATACATATAAAGTCAATAGAATTAAGTACATACCTATATTTCATTCTATTGTTAACCTGGTGAAAAGTGGTGTATAGCCTTTAGACATTGTCGCGTACGAATTCACAAATATATCCTCCTTTTAGAAGTCGAATTGAAATCGTAATCTAATATCTTAAACAGAAATTGTGTTGACAAAACATAAATCGACAACAAAGTGACATCGTCCGGAGATAAGCGGCGAGCGTCAAAAGGCCAAATCGACTGTCGGCCGCACAATACCGACAAACGACGCCGTAAGCTGCAAAACTTCTCATTGTCTCTTTAATCGTCTTTAGCTGTACAGAGTACAGACAAATAACAACAATTTTAATGATGCAATTTGTCTTTTTTCCACGCTTTCCTGCAATACATGTGAAGTCCATGTGAAGTCCTACACACATTAAGTACTTACGGAATGTGTGAAACACATTCGCCCATAACCGTAAGATTTACGAACGATCGCAATATTTAAACTTGACACACAAGCTTATTCTATTGAATAAAATGGCACTAGTGTCAGTTTTACCAATCCTATAAATGATAAAGTGATAAATACTATAAATTCCAGTTCAAAATAAAAATCACTGCTACGGGAACTCTCAATACTGTAGAGTGTAGATGTAGATGAACTCACTATAATAACATTTTGTACTGTTTACTTGTTATTTTGTAAACCGTACAAGGTTTGCTAACAAAAGAATCCTGTTCATTATATTTGAATACATTACAGGCAATACATTCAAAACCGTTTGAAAACATTTTGTTAACCCAACGGTAATAGGGGGTCCAAGACAGAGCGAAAAGATCATTGGTGTCTGCGTCGTCCTATTTAGTCACTAATTTCCATTTTGTAATGTTTTGGACTAGAAAATAGAACTGATGGTCATCATCATTTCATGTAGGTTACATTGTCTATCAACCATGTACACCCTGGTGTCAGAGTTGTTCGGAATCCCCTCTCGGCCTCTGACTTTAACGACTCCTTTATGGACTACCAAATGGCAGCCGGGACCCGTTGGACCCAGCTGGAGAGCAGTTGCTTAACGTGCCTTCCGAAGCACGGAATCATCTTTAATATCAAACAATCAGGTGATTCAAGCCTGCAAAGTCCTAACCAAACTGGAAACAACTAAACAAAGTATGCTTCCTGTGGGAATAGAACCCACCACCGAAGGCGTATGCCTTAACCACTGAACCACGGAGGCAAAAATAGAAACATTATTTAAGATATTAACAGCAAAGATTTACATTTAAATGTCATACAATTTCAAGCAAAAAATACGTTACGCTTCTCCCACGTCTCCAGGCAATCTTGTTTGAAATGTAATGCTTGTTATCATATCCTACTACCTACGTAGATCGGTACTATTATTATAAATGCGAATGTACTTACTTGCGTCTCGCAGCTACTTTTTCACGCCCAAACGAATGGAACTAGTTTTGATGAAATTTAATAAGTACATAGAGAAATTGCTCCATTACAGCCCCTTCGTTCCTGTTAGTGCAAAGCAATTTTCAGAAAAGGCATTTTTTGACGATACCTATCGATGAAAATTTATGAATAGTACTCGTATTACAAAAATAAGAATTATTATTTCAGGCGTTCTTGATTTTCTCATTCTTTATTTTCTTGTGCCAACTACTTTTATTTATTTAATAACTAGCTTTTTCCCGCAACTCCTGCGTCTGCGTCAAAAAGTAGCTTATGTTTGACCCAGGGTCTTCAACTATATTCATACCAAATTTCATCAAAATCCGTTCAGCGGTTTGGCCATGAAAGCGTAACAGACAGACAGAAAGACTTTCCCATTTTTAATATTAGTATGGATATTTAATAATTCATTTAAATTCCAAATTATTAAATCCACTTTAAGTTTCACTTTTCTCGCATATTGTGTTACTATTTTATAATCCAAAACAAGCAATGAATAAATCAATGCTAAATTTACGAGATCTCTTTATAATGTCGCACAAAAGGCTTTAAAGATCCAATCGATAAGTAAATGTGAATAATTAAACGATTTCTCTTTATAATCCAGTCCTTAATAATTATTCCTATTTGAAATCCTTTGACTTAATACTTAAAAGAGCGTTGGACGCATTAGCTGAGCAAAGACGTTTTGATATATTCGCAGGTCGGGTATCGTTTTGAGTTTCTAAGAAATTAAACACATAACAAACTCGAAAACTCATTTGACTTAGCATAATATTTGCTTTGCGATGATGCGGTCTAGTCATGTTATATTTTAAACTTCTAAAGTACTTAAAAATTCATTTCTTTTTTTCTTAACTAGGTTTTTCCCTCAGCTCCGCCTGCAAAAAAGTAACCGTTTGACCCCGGGTCTTCAACTATATTCAAACCAAATTTCATCAAAATCCGTTCAGCGGTTTGGCCGTGAAAGCGTAACAGACAGACAGACAGACTTTCGCATTTATAATATTATAGTATGGAGTATTGAAGTATGAATAAGTATGGATATCCATATTAAGAACAAGAAATTCATTCAGTAGATAATTAAACCGTCAAAAATTGACGAACAAAAAGCCACTTCTTTAAAATTTTGTATTATTTGGATTGTGATGAAATTTGAAACTTTTTGAAGATTGGTACGAAATATGATACTCCTTTTTTCAAAAATGGTTAAAAATGTCAGTCTACGGCTGGGGTTCATTACAGGCAGAGGGTCAGTAAATGAAACATCGGCATCTGCGACGCGCAGCAGTCTTAATGGGAAAATGTTTCAATTACGCTGGCTTGCCCAAATTTTCTCCGACATTTTGTTTTGTAACGATGATATTTACCTTATTTTAAAAGAAATTTTTAAAAAATTTACTTGAAAACATTTTTTTATAACTTTGGAACATAAAGTATAGACACTCCTATTTAGAATTAGTAATTTATGACACTAAACTGCAATTATTATTGAAGTACAATATTTGCATTTGCGAGATTGTGTTATTAGTAAACGCACAAACATTGTACATTTGTATACAACTTTAGACCTTGTTTCAATGAGTTTTTACATGTTAATACTTGTGACTGTACCTACATGACAAAAGTAACATAAATTTTTTTTTTTTTATTAAAACATCATTAGTAATTAAAATAAGGCAAAAAGCTTCCTACAGTTTTAAACTCCAGTTCCATCTATCTGCAGAACGATTTACTGTTAACTTTTCATTCGCCATTTTGGGTTAATGAAGAAACTATAATTGCTTTGGCTGGTTTGGTCCACAAGACATTTGCAAGATGTAGTGGAAGTAACAGCGGTAAATTAACCGGGAAATAGAATTGCTGTATTGTGTCTGTTTACCGGTTCAAACTCTGCTTTATATTATTTGTATTTGTTAAGTATTTCGTGAGTGTGATCTACTTAATGACCTGTTGGCCTCTTAAGTCAGATAGAAGAAACCTAATAAAATAAATAATCATGTAATGCTAGCCAGAAGTTTTGAAGATTCATGCACAAATTTCGATATATTTTTTTTTTATTTTTTTCGGTTTTAATAAAAATAAATCGGATTCTGTGGCTGATTGGTAGTGACGTGCTGACCCTTATATAACCTTAAATTAACACGATTATTCCCAATTTACCAACGATTACGATAAGTCTCCGATAATTCCCGGGAACGGCACATCACTATATCATAGAGTCTAACACTGGACGTGTGATTGAAACGGCATTAATTACTATTGCAGAATGTAAAAACCCTAAGAAATGTAGGTAACTAAACGACTGGCATTTTACAGCTTACAGCTTCTAGCAGACGCTCAGTCAGGGAAGTAATAAACGTTATTAATGGGTTTCAAGTGTCAGTAATTAATGAACTTTCGAAACGAGACGTGCATATACATACTCATAAATATTGGCACGGATGCAGCAAAATACTGTTTCTTTCCATATTATTAGAAATTTATCAAAGTGAAATATTTTAAATACATACATTAATAATTTAGTCAATTACTAGCCGTTTTCCACGGGTCTGCCCGCCTCAAATAAATATAATTTAAGACCCGGGGTCAAACATAGGCTACTTATTAGTTAGTATATATTAGTATGGCTATGCAAAAGTTTAGAAAAACATAAACATATCTTGTTTTTAGCGCAGTGGTTCCAATCAAAATCAAATTACACCAGCCGAACTCCTCTTACTTATTATCGAACTCATTATAATAAACTTTTATTCACTGTCCTAATAGCCTATTGTTTAAATTATAAAGTAAACTACAACATTTCAATCCAGTGACAAGGTGAAAAATCATCAAAAATCATGGAGCTTATATTTCCACTAAGTACTTTTTAATTAAAGGCATATTCATGATGAATATTTAATTAGTCTTCCAAATGTCGAGGATCCTTTTCGCTCCCTCGCCCTTCGCACCTATATCACAAAATATATTTAACAGGTACCTAAGTATACCTAAATTGACAAAGTTTTATCAACGCCTAAAACAGCCGTGGGTTATGCAAATCATATTCACTTATGATTATGAAGCTATCCTGTGGGAGCTTATCTCTATTCCCTAGCGACAAACAATTTAACATTCCTGTCTTAACCGACTAAGATAATTAACCAGATTATGGGCTCAAGTTAACTAGAGCAATAAATAAAGGCGATAAATTTGTAGATCAAAACTTTTGTTATCTAATACCGTTGACATGAAGACAAATGGGTTTCAGTGGCTTTTTAAATTTTATATACGCTTATTTAGTAAATATTTAGTTTTCAGAAGTTACGGATTGTTATATGTTCATTTGTAAATTTGTAAAAAATCTTGTCAGATTTTCGTAAAGTAAAAATTATCGAACGGCGTCCCTAGAAAGTATGTAAGTGGGTTTAATTCTATTAATAAATACATATTTTTCTTTGTTCCAGATTCGACAATCATTGGTTCCTGTTATACTTCTCGCAACAGTAGCTCTATCATCAAGTAACGTACTTCCAATCCTGTCCATAAATCATCTTGACACAGATCTGGGCCTCGACAGCCCTAATGACAATACTTTTAGAGATAATAAATTTTTTTTTAATTATTTATTTTATAAAATATCTATTGGAACATCTCTCAAAGATCGATTACATAGAATGCAAAAACCTTCAAACATAAAGTTTGATCACTTCGACAATAATCGAGACGAAGCTGAACTAAATATTTTGAGTAAAGATGAGAGTTATAATGGTAATGGATATCGAAAAAAACAGTGGCATAATTATCCGAGACAATTGGATCGTCTCCATAAGTATCTATATGAACTTCACAGAACAGATAAACGAAATCCCGATCCTGATGACCCAGACAAAGGAAATTATGAAGCGGTTCCCGAAACTCATAGGAGTAATGATATTACTACCAACGAATTTCACTTGTACAGTAATGACGGGGCCCACAATATATATGATACAGTTATAGCAAATACTAACCCCTTCTTAATACTTAAAATTCGCTTAGCATGTTTGAGTAACAAATTAGAAAATACAGATATGACCAAGGTTGAAGAACCAGCATATTCAGAATCAGAATCGAATGACGATGTTGTGACAAATGATAAACTATTTTCGAACGAAATAAGCCCCTCGATAGATGCAGTAAAAGTGAAAAGAGAAGATGTTGGTGGATTGCAGAGTGAAATGGAAGGTATTTATATTTTGGCTTGTACAGCAATTATTTTAAGTAGTATACTGACAACTATTAGTAGTAAGGATAAAGGAAGACCAAATAAAGTAGAGTTAGTTATACAGAAGTTATGGCAACAATATTTATTTTTGAAGCATGCATGCAACAAAAACCAATGACGTGCAATACATGTTTTATCTGTAAATGTTTATTTTAGCTATTACTTACGTAACAAATAACAAGTCCAAGTTTTAAAGTTCAAAGATCATTCTTGGTTATTTTTAAGTAATTAAAAATTTCGACCAGTGTTTAAGTTTTGCCTTGTCTCTATCTTAACATTAGCCCACAATCGTATCGACAATCAAATATTTCACAAATCTAATTTCCTTGTCCTGTATAAAAAATAATTTTACAGAAGAATCGATTGATGAAAAGAAAACAGTGAACAAGCGGCTCTTCTCACTTTGGAGTCGCCTACAGAGCCTGAACCACAAAGGTCATGAGCTGCAGCACCGGCGTCACCTCCACGCCTTCTATGGCCTTCCAGATGGAGGAGATGGTAACGGGGTCCTCACAGCAGAAACCAGAGCAACTTTAATGCGACCACCTGGATCACCCCTGAGATGGGGCTGACTCAATCTAGACCTATGCTTTATTTTCTTATTAAGTTTTAGTTAATTTAAAGTAATGGAGAAACAATATTTATTTCATTAGTCAAAATTATAGGTAAGAAATTCTAAGTAAAGGCCTGTAGATAATAATATTCATAAGACAGAAATTGTGGATTTATATGCAAAGCAGCGAAGCAGTCAACTAAGTAATTTGTAATAAGGAGGTGAATATTGTAATGTTTAAGTTACTTAAAGAGATAAATACTTACTTATTCTATATTTTTATAAGTATTTTATGTATTTTGTTTAGGTTTGAAGATGCAAAAAATACAAGTTTAATCAAAGGACGACCCGAATACAATTTGAGATAAAATTTGGCATTTGACAACCAAAACCAGTTTCAACCTGATGATGATAATGATACTTTTCTAAACACTTGTATTACTTACACATACATTATTAATTTACTTAGGTTCTATATTTTTCTTAGAAAACTTTTTATGAACTTTGTTTTGATATTTTATTTTTTTAACTTTTTAATTGATAGCACATTTAAGATTTTTAAATAAATACAATCCTTTTTGTGCTCGACAAATCCACCAAAAGACATATCTAACTACACATCCCGTTTTTCATTTGGTGGGAATTTTCAGAAACTTTAATTATATAAATAGATCATACATAAACATTTTCCACGAAATAATAGAAGTTTCCATTTCTAGAAAATGGTACACGCATATAACTATAAGTAGATACTTAATACTTCTCTGTTTTAATGTTTCCTAGCAAGTGAAGTAGAAAATCACTGTAACAAGCCCATCCAAAATAACAAATAACGTCCTTATTAGGTACTCTAAAAGGACTTTGAATTATTTGGACATTTTCAAATATTGCCTGTAGAAAAAGAAATCTATACCTTCAATTCGGTCGCGCCATAACATATGAAATTGAAAACAAGTTATCATTTTCAAATATTTTCTTTTTCAAGTTTACATAGTTTTTAGAAAATTCTTATGGTAAAAAAATGCGCCAAAAGTTATCCGAGAACCATTTGTCAGTTCGAGTACACTTTGCTGTTCGATCAAATCCCGTGAGATAGGTAAACAGACATAGAATGCGTAGTTTGTAGCCCGTTTGACGAGGACATCGGAGCGAAGCGGAGCAGTGACCGCATAGCAGCCTCCAGCGTTCGTGAATCACGTACAATCGCTGACGTTTGCTACTCACTCATTCGCATTTTCACACCATTTATATTAGAATTCTTTGGTTTTGTAGTAATTTGTATTTGCTTATATATAAGTTAGTATTTTTTGTTTTAGATGAGCGGTAGTGGATGGTAGTCCGATCATGCTCGCATGGCGAACACTTGCCCATAATATTAAAAAAAATATATTTATTGTAATATCAATAAGGCATTTTATAAAGAACATAATTTACATGCCGGGTTTACATGTATCGTTACTTCTCCTTTTTCTTAGCGAGTCGACACTGGTAAATATATGTGTGATCCGAAACTTCGTCACAGACAAGGCATTGTCAGTGGCTTCGTAGAGATCCATAAACGTGCAGGCAAGTGGCTGGGAGTATTAGTAGAGCGAGATGTATTATTATGAAAATATTCTTAATAATTCTTTAATTCTTTAAAACGGCAGAAATCTGTGTGATAAGACACGCTGCTATATTTGCATAAAAAGTATTGTTTCTCTATTACATTAGCCAAAATGTATTTAAAGTAACACCAAAAGACATCCTGGTGGATGTATGACTAAGCTGAAAGTACAATAAAAAGACCAAAAACATTCTACGTTCCATACGATAGGTACTTAATAATTTCTAAATCTGTAAGATAATTCATATTGACTGTTTTACGATATCACGCAAATAAGTAGGTGAAGTACTACAAATATAATAATAGGTACGTATATTATAAGAAGTACGAACTGTGGTAATTTTCTTCAATGTGCATATACCTACATGAATACTGATGCTTAATGTCTTCTAAAATTGTACCTAATAGATACTAATTAGATGAAGTTCATAGATTACTTCCACGCCTATTATATCTGTAATGATAGCTATTCGAGGTATTTTATGGATTCTCATAGTTATAAAGATATAATAACGTCTATTGTCATCATATATGTACATAAAAATGATGTATATCAGCGTTAATGTTTCATTTCTGAAATCCCTTTCAAGAAGAAAAAGACGAAAGTTTCAAAATTGGACATATTAGGTTGGGGAAAAAGTCTTATCGCATATAGTATGTATGAACTTATAATAAAATCTCTGGCTATTTGTATCTGGCTGGTTTTAGTATCATTAAAAGTTTAAATTTTGAAGAAGATAATTCCAAATTCAAATTAGGAAAATGTGTGATTTTCATTTGTTTTTCTTACTGTCAAGATGAGTGAATCTTATGAAGAATTCGATAAATTTTAAAATTTTACTACAAAAAGGTAAAAATGCAACGCAAGCCGCGAAAATAATTTGCGATGTTTATGGACCTAAGTAGTACAGTGTCTGTGAGAGTACCACAAATTTGGTTTAAGCGTTTTCAATCCGGAAATTCTGATGTCAAAGATGCACGTCGCTCTGGTCGCCCTATTACTGATAAAATGTATGCTATTTATGATAAAGTGGCAAAGTGGAAAGATCGGCATATCAGTAGTTACGACGTAGCTGAAGAACTGGGAATTGACCACAAAACAGTTTTGGCGCATTAGAAAAAAACCTGGGTACACAAAAAAGCTCGATATTTGGGTACCTCACGAGCGCACTGAAAGAAACCTAATGAACCGTGTACTCATTTGTGATTCTTTATTACGACGTAATGAAACCGAACCATTTTTGAAGAAGCTGATAACTGGTGATGAAAAGTGGATCACGTACGACAAGAACGTGCGAAAAAGGTCTTGGTCAAAGCCCCGTCAGGCTTCACAGACTGGCGAAACCCGGGTGGGCTGTTACCACCGGGCAGGACCATCGATACTGAACTCTGCTGCGAACCACTGATGAAATTAAAGCAAGAAGTGGAAAGAAAGCGGCCGGAATTAATCAACAGAAAGGGTGTGGTTTTTCATCATGATAACGCTAGACCTCACACATCTTTAGCCACTCAGCAAAAATTAAGAGAGTTTGGCTGAGAGGTGTTAATGCATCTGCCGTATAGTCCTGACCTTGTACCTTCAGATTTCCACCTGTTTCGGTCTCTTCAGAATTCTTTAGGCAATGTCAGGTTCACTTCACGAGAGGACTGCCAAAACCACTTGTCGCGGTATTTTGATCAGAAGCCTCAAAATTTCTATAGCAATGGGATCATATCCCTACAAGATGGCAAAAAGTAATCGAACAAAATGGCACCTGCATACTTTAGTTAAATGTAAATAAACTATATTAAAAAATGTTTTGAATTTTCTTAAAAATGCGAATAAACTTTTTCCCCAACCTATTATTAGCTTGTTCCCGACACTTTATTAACAGGCTATCAAATTCCTAAAATAAAAAAATCAAGCATTTTTGGAATTTTAATCTATATTTTCTAGACGAGAACCACCAGAAATGATAATTGTGCTAATTTGGAATTCCAAATTGTGAAGGATCTTCTGAAGCGCAAACTGAAACACATTCGTCCAAATAAAAAGCTCAGCTTTTAATCATAGTCCTAGATACAATGATGCGACTGCCGTCTGACCTTCGAAACTTTAAAAAAATAAAATATACCTAATGATAACAGAAACAGTCGGAAAGTTACCGGAATTTCCAGAAAAGGCAAATCACTAAAATGCCATTTCTCGTCAGACCACGGAGCAATCCATGCGTCAGATTTCTCTCAGACACAACACAAGTATGCCGACACCGCCATCTAGCTAATTTGTTTGTCAACTCTAGTACAAATTCCAATATGAAGATGTCGGGCGAAACTTGAGTAAACAACTCTGACATTTGTGGAAATAGTGCTTGTGTTATCAACAAGTGTATTTATTACTTTGAATAACTGAAATTAAATTATTTGCCGAAAAATATGGGAGTAAGTTGTTATCAATTCTATTTTATGTGTTTTGTTTAGTAATAATAATATTAGGTGTATGTAGGTACTTTTATGTAAGTACACATTAAAGACTCAAAGGAACTAAAATACTAATGATAAATATTTTAGTGCCACTGATAAGTTTGAAGTCACCTACAAAACAAAGAAACAATTTATTTTTATGTATACTATAAAACTGCATAGGTATATTTATAACCTCACTAATCGTAAATAAAAATGTTTGAAATGCATCTTACTCGGTCCGTGTACTGTTTACTTATGAGATACTAGCTGTTTCCCGCAGCTCCGCCTGTGTCAAAAAGTAGCCTATGTTTGACCCCGGGTGAAGAACTATATTCATACCAAATTTCATCAAAATCCGTTCAGCGGTTTGGCCGTGAAAGCGTAACAGACAGACAGACAGACTTTCGCATTTATAATATTAGTATGGAAGTATGGATATTAGTATGGATGTCCCTGGATTTTTGAAAATTGTGACTCACGCAAAATTGGCGATTTGAATAATTTTCGTTGGATATCTAATGATTTTCACTTAATATCGAATAATTATCATTCGACAAACGTAAGTATACCTAGTATAAAAATCCGTACTTATTTTCAGTTATATTTGGAACTATTAAAGTGGAAGTTTATAACACACGTAAATAAGTTTCTCGATTATTATTTAGAGTCAATTCCTACTTAGGGCAATACTGCAATCCTATACGGCTTCCGATTCTCGTCCTGTTCGTGGCGAGTACGTGCGGCTCTATATCTAAAGCGAATACCGTTTGAGGAGAGAGAGGTGGACATTGTGAAGAAACGCAGCCATCTCACAGAGGAATACATGCTCATCAACCCTGCCCAGAAGGTGCCATCACTTGTCATTGGTAAGTTGATCATTTGTAAAAAAAAAATTAAGAAATAAGTGGCCATCTCTGTATTGAAACACAGAATCCCGTGTCAGAATAAATTGGGGAAATAGAAAATGGCTTTTGCTTTTACTACTAAGTGGCTTTTTTAATTTGGCTGATCCCATTTTAGACCTAGTTAGCAATTTTTAGGGCCATCTCAATCTAGCTATACGTGTCCTTATATACCCACCTGAGTATATATATTTTAACTTATATTACCGCCTACAGTTTAGTCTTTGTAAGTAAGTATATTTCCAATGCATGTCTGGGAACTAAGGCAACAATTTTTTATCCAACATACAAGATGGAAGGCCTAAGAAGTCTATCTAAGGCCAAACAAATGTCCTCATTTTGGAAATTTCTTTTTCGGTATAAGTATTGACAGCTACAGAAAATATAGCGACGAATACCTTTCGACGACAGGCAAGTTTAATGCCTTTAAAATGGGACTCTAAACCAGAGTAGACATAACAGCACTATAACAATAAAAGTCGGAACGAGATCACATAACCTGAAACCAGGACTTCGGGTTCAGGTATGTCGTTTGCATCTAATGGTCTTTTTACCGACTGATAGTTGACCTAAACAAACTATTAAATTAATTGGAAAACGCTAATATTATTTTGTTCTTGCTTTAAAGAGTTTCATGTACAAATTGTAACTCTGGTCGTTGAAGTTACAATTTGTACATGAAACTCTAATTTTCAACATCTCATACAAATTTAGTGATCAGCTGACGGTACTTTGTATGGGCATGACGATTCTTTCGTATTTCATTACATTGTGTTATATACTTGTCGACTTGAAAGTACTGAACGCTCCGCTCTGTAATTAATATTTAGGTGGTACTATTGTAAAATAATGTAATTCGTGAATGGAAAAAAAATGTAATGGCTAGATCCTTGTATATCTAGTTAAGTATAATTAATAAATATTTGAACATAGTTCAATATAAAACATTTGGTACAGTTGTAGACTTTATTCGAAAGAACAATAAGGACATACATAAAGGTTACTTGATCGAAATAACCCCTGTTATAACCCCTTAAATGATAAAACTCATTAACCCTTTAAATATTTCACGGATTATGTAGGTACATAATACCTTTATGAGAAAATAACCAAACATCTTATCGACGCATGCACCCGTGGGCAGATTGACTATAAACATCAAATCCCTATCGGCGCACAAGGGGATTTCCCATGAGCCGAAGAATTGACTTTCTTTTCAAAAGATTTCCAATGTAGTATTATTAAAAGGATCATAAAAACGAAATTTCTTTTAGATATGGCCCTCGCGAATATTCTGTCAATGAAAATGGATGCATAGGCTTTTTTTAGTACTAGCAGTTTGTTACCCGCGGCTTGGCTCACGTGATGAAGGAGAAGTGTCAAGGAAACAATGCCAACTAAATTACACATTAGTGAATCCAAATATCTGCCTGCCGTCATCAAAATAAATCACAACACAAAACATATATAATCTAATACTAATATGTCGTCTTAATCATAAAACTTAGAAAAAAAAGAAAAATATAAGCCATAGATCACTAAAACTAAATTTAACTGAAATAAGTCGGTTAGAATGAAAAAGGAGCTCGGTGACTGAGTGAAGCGTAGCTAGCAATAATTAGTACCGTCAAAGGATAATGATAGTGCCAACCCCTAGGAAATCCAGCCGAAATCCTCCAGTCTAAAATCCTAGGACGAACAACTTGCTCCTCCTCCTGACTTCTTGTCGCCATCTAAAGAACTAACCCTAGAGGAATAATTACAGTTACCCTTATGGAAGTCCCTTAATCGCCTCCGTACTGAGGTAGGCCGTTCCCGGGATAACTTGGCGCGATGGGGATAATATAGAGCCAACAGAGGTTCAATGCCAGTGATCCCGTCCAAATTGTTCAGCACCTTCTGACGTGTCCTGCTTGCTCTGTGAGCTGTACAAAAGGGGGCCTTATGTCGGCCACGGAAAGTGCAACGGAGGTGACGCGTTACAAATTTAGAATTTTTTGAGCCCGTCGACACGAAAAGAAGAAGGATAATGACTAAAAAAGCGTACCTGGGCTCTAAAGCGAAAGCTGCAGACCGCGCCTGGCAAACACTAAGATATTAAAAGAAAATTCTCCTTCAAAAGGTAAAATTTTAAATCCATACTCATTAGTATAGATACTTACTACATTAGATTTCAAATAGGGGGAAGCCTATGGTCCAGTGGTTAACCCGATTCCCATGGAAAGCATTTCCTAACTAAACAACTATAATTGTTTCCTACTTAGTTAATCTAATCTAGTTAATCTAAGGTTTCCTATTTGCAGGCTTGAGTCACGTCTGCAATAGTACTCACGTTTCACATATACGAGTACGTTAAGCAGTTAATCCCGCCTGTTATTTTTCATGTTACAAACATTAAATATAAAAACCATCGAGATATATGTACTAACGTACTAGAGAAGACATCGCACGTCCTTACTTCGTTCCGTTCAACTGCGGTACACGTGCCGCAACTCACTTAGTCGCTTGCTAGTTGTTTCGGGCCTTGTGCTTCCGACAATTAATAATCAAAAACACTGTGAAAATCTTTAAAAAAATAGGTACCTTGTTGTGTGTTGCGGTATTGTAGGAATAATTCTAGGAACACGGCAAAGTGCAAAGGAATAACCTTTCTACGGTAAAATCTAATTTCGCTGTTTTAAATGTATATAATTGCCGCGCGCCATTTTAAATCATTCGTCATAGACTAACTAATACACAGTGAAATGTATGTAGGTCGTAGGTAGATTAGTTTGACTGATATAATGCCAAAATAATATTTAGTGAATATAAATGTTAAGTGATGAAAAGAAAAACCTAATTACGTACTAAAGACAAAGTTAGTCCGATAGTGAAAACTGTATTTATCTAACTCGTTCCTAATTAATATAGGTACTTCTAATCCAAACTCAAATTGTACATTTTTGTTTTTTAAGTACCATATTTTATAAAAAAAAAATTTCGCATATATGTATTCACCAAAATCGGTTTAGTAGTTTTATAAATAGAGGGTTCAATGAGTTAATTATTAACTATAGGCAGCGTAATTGTAAAATATACCATGAAATGCATGTTGATGATTTGTAAATAAGAGATTGTTATTTAACCAAAATGGATAGAAAACCAATTGCCAGTTACTGATAAATCTTAATAAACTCCAAACAAAAATGGTCTTAGATATGCCAGAAAAACTTACACCACGTCAAATAGACAAAAGATAACTAAACTCACATCGTTTAATTATTAAATAAAAATAATCACAAAAAGCAATTTGTCTTTTTTTCAATTCTTTACCGTACCTGCCATTATCTATTAGGGCAGACATCTTTGAAAAAAATACACGTTTGTAGCAAATGTAGCGCTACATTTTTGAATGATGTTTTGAGATGAATTATTGTTTCAGCGCTGCAGCGGCTAAAATGATAAATTATCAAAAATGGAACAATGCAAATGTTCTACGTAGCTTCTCTAGTACGTTGTACATATATCTCGATGATAAAAACAATCACGACAGGATTTTATGTCATAAAATTATTTGAATCAAAACTAGGTATTTTTAATGATATGAACGGAATTTAATGGACTCTCTAAGATCTTTCTCTCTCTCCTAAAATATGAATTAAACAACAACATTTTGATGTCGTTTCAATTATAGAAGTAAGATACTTAATTTTGGTTTAGTATTTGTTGTAAGCTTTAGAATTTTATAGTTAAGTAAGCTTCACTTCTTTTATAATCCATACTTGTATCCAGAAGTGAGAGCACTAGAGATCTGTGGCATAGGCCCTGCCTTTTACAGGCTCCAGTCTCCTCCAATCTGAGATGGAACCATTACATGTATTGTACACACCTTGTATTATTAAGATTTTTGAAGAAACTAAATATCTTTTTATTTTTATCTTTTTATCTTGTTTAATAAACCTGGGACACAACTCGCCTCTCCAAGGCTACTGAAGATCCCAAGTCTGGCAGCTTTTTCGACCAACGCATAAGCTCAGTGATACAGCGCGGAAATGTTGCCAGTATTCAGGGTACGTTGCTTCGATGGGATTCGTTGGAAGATAGTAGATAGGCTGAACTAAAGGTATTGTCATAATAAATTGTTGCATTTACAAAGAGCTTAGGCCTGCATACAAATGTGCTGTGCAGTGCACAGAAAATTCTATTTAGTAAAAAGTTCCACCAAATTTTTTTTTCACATTTCTATTTAGTAGCTAATTATTGTATACTTAGTGATAATAGAGACTATTAGTGGAATTTGTAAGGTAAAATAACTTAAAGCTGACAAAATCGGGAAAAAATTAGTAAAAATAATTGATTGACACTGATAATAAATTGATAATAAATAACTATATCGGGCGACTACGAAAAATTACCTTGACTTGGATCAAGGTAGTTTCCAAGGTCCAAATTTTTGAAAAATAATGTGAAATCCTGACAGAATATAATTAATAAAAAAGGGACATAATATTCGTGTTTCCCGAGAATTGACCTCGTGTACTGTTGAGAACATCTAATGTCCAGCAATGGACTTCATCTGATCCACAAAGGTCGGAAGTCATCTATAACGATAGATACTAAGTAATGATACTGTGGTAGTGTACTAGAAATAAGTGTCAAGTTAAATTGAATCACAAGATATATAAATTAATGTAGATTTAGTATGAGCTAAATAACTTTATTAGGGTAGCATCCTTGTTGATTGAAATTAATGAAGGAGCTCCGCCCCGTTGGCACCCCATCTAAACGGATCATTATCTCCAAATTCTTAACAAAATCATTCCATTACGTCTTTAATGGATACTCGTTTCCATTCTGTAGATAACGGAATATCTTGGTAAAGTGAGAGCTAACGTTTTATTTGAAAATCCATTTATTAAGATCTTTGTCAAGCGGATTTCGCAAAACGCATTTAAGCATTTTTGTTATGAGTATTATTAGTATAAGTTAGTATAGAATTACACGATAGCAAAGTATTTTATAATTTTCAAGGTACACAGTAAAATGTTTGTAAGATATTATATATTTAGAAGAAATAAAATATAAGAACGCTACTACTTCTTCTGATAACCTGAAGAAGGTCTCAGGCAAACGCTGGATAAAGACCGCTTTCAATCGGTTATTCTGGAAATCCTTGTGGGAGCAGTCGACTCACTGTGTCAGAATGATGATGATGCTACTATATTAAGTAAAATGTAAAAAGAAACCATCGATATAATATTGTGGTCTCGGTGCTAATAAGGTTCACTATGTTCACGCAGGTATCGGTTTGCAGCACACAGAGAAATAGACTCTATCGGATTCGAAATTTTACTTTAATTTACGGTTTAAGTACATTATAGCGCTGTTTGATAGATGTAGTTATTATCATAGCTGGGCACCGTTAATCAAATAGTTAACTTCGTTAATCGTTAATCCGCTACAAAAAAAGTTAGCTTCGTTAAACGTTAAAGCGTTACATTTCGGAAGAATTAACGCAAGTTAACGTTAATCGTTAATCCGTTAATATGTGTAAAATTACATTTTTATATCGTTGCGTTAGTGAACTTAAAAAACTTATTGGTTTAGGTTCTGGAAGTTAACAGGTTATGAATAAAACAAAATACTTGTATAATTCAAATGTGTAATTTAATCGTCGGGCATAAGGTGCATATTCCCTTCATGAACATTAACATGTTGAAGTTCTCGTCTGAAAGCGAGGCTCGTTTTGGTGTCAAAATGTCTTTACCCGTGGAAAACAAACGTTCAACTGCAGCGCTTGAGGGTATAGCAGTATTGTATTTAATAAATAAATTTATGAATATCTGTTCCCCGAGGAATGCAGCATCGTTGAACGAGTCTTTTGATTTCATGTCCAGCCACATTTTAACGAGACTTTGCGCTTTATTCTTTAAAGAGTTGGAGCTCTTTGGTTTTTCTATAGACTGAGTGACAGAATTGAAAAAGTCTTCCTCCTCGTCATCATCGTTGTTACTCGCATTGCTCCCTCCGCCACTTAAACTATCTCTGTCCTTCGAATTTTTCGCTGCTTCTTGCCGTAAGGCATCTTCTACCTTTTTTTCCATGCACTTTCTTACTGCATCCACTCTACTGCTGTCATACGTTTCCAGCCATATTAACCGGAACTTTGGGTGAAATGCCGCGGCAAGTTGGCACTGTTCATCATTCAGGAGTGGTCCAAATCTTTTCTCTATGCCATTTAATAAGGCATTGGTTAAAGCTGTGCAATTTACTAGGCCCTTAGATTTAATATTTTTTAATTTATAGACAGTTGCTGCAATCGTCGGTAGTAGTGATCCGAGATATGCTTGAGCTTCTCCTTGGATACGATCGAGGGCATTCGCGACAGGTGCCATAACCTGTAAATAAGTATTTAATATAAGTATTGATATGATGTGGAAAGAAAATAACTTTACTAAAACGTTATTTTAAACTATGTATCTACATATATAAATTTACCTTTGCGTACTCCTTCATTACAGTCACATCTTGGTCATTGAAAGTTAGAATTTTTAGTTGAGTCATAACCCTGTGAAGAGAAGGCCTTTTTGTTTCCAATATAGCGTTGAGAACGACAATAGCATCATACAGAGAGTTCCACCTCGTCAAATTTGGAAGGACAAGTCGTCTGCTTAATTCAGCGTGAATGATATCTGCTGCTACCGTGCTACGTGATTGCTGATTCCAGAGAGTACGTGCCTTGGCTAAGGCACTTCTGTAGGGAGTTTTGAAAACAGTTATTTGTAGAGCAGCATCTGCATCTTTGCTAGCGACCAAATTGAACGTATGTGCAGCACATCTCATGTGAACTGGCAAAGTATTAAAGTTTTCTAATATCTGTTCATTGATTTCATTGCACTGGAGACGATCAGGAGCATTCAGTATGTTTTCTACTGAAATAAATTCTAAGTCATCATTTTCTTCTGAGTTTGGATTTAAAAGATTGGCAATATCAGGGTCAGACTCAGACTCTAAATCACACGATGGCAACTCTGGAAGTATGTCGATCTCCGAGCCGAATTGCATAAATGCCTTTACAAAGTTACTGCCATTATCCGTAGTAGTCCTAAAATAAAAGCCAGCTTTTTAATGTATGTATGAATGTGGTTTGTGGTTTCACTTGTATACGTACGAAAATAAAATAACCTAACCAACTTAAAAAGTTGAAAATCCCCCGACATTTACATTTCAAAGTACAATATCTCCTAAAAGGCTAAACCGATTTTGATCAAACCTAGCTAAGAACATTCTCGATCAAGCCAGCTATAATATCAAACCAAAAAAACTAAATCGAAATCGGTTCAGCCGTTTAGGAGCTAGGATGCCACGAAAAATAGTAATGGTAAGTCTATTTTACTGACCTTGTGATTTTTTTATCTATGTGAAATTCATAGTGAATATCTATCATTGCTTGGGCCAGGATGTCGTATGTATGATGACCTTTTAGGCGTATGCATGTTAATACTGCATGCATTCTGGCTCTTGTGATAGGATCTAACCAGTGAACTGTTATGCCCAAATAACTTTTGTTGTGAGCTGACCAACAGTCAGCCGTCGTTGCCACCCAATTAATTTTTCCAAGTAAACTAAAATTAAAATCATAAACAACACATCACGTTTAAAAAAAAGCTATAATAATAAATGAAAATTATATACCTATACGCATACCTATTTTATGGACCCCTAATTATTTTAACTTTCAAATAAAATTATACTTACCTACGTAGGTTACGTATGGCGAAGTTTATCTTTTAAAAATAAATAGAAAATAGGTATTTATTTTAGTTACTTACCTAATCAGGTGTTGCTTCAATTCAATGTGTTCGTCAGTAATGCGTCTACCCAAAGTTCTTCTTGAAATTGAATTTTTGCTCGGGTTTAAGGTTTTTATCAACGCACCAAAAGACTTGCTTTCGACAACATGTAAAGGAATCATGTTTGAAACAAATAAATTTACTATACATTTTTCCACTTTGGCTTGGGGCACACCGCTGCCAGTAGCTGCAATCCCGAATGATTCCCCGATGCTCAGCTGTCGTCCCTGTTGTATTCTTCTTTTAACAGGATTAGGATTACTGCTACTTGTGCTATCATCGTCAGAATGAGTTCTCCTTTTTGTCTTGCCCCGGTTAGAGCCCGCCTTAACAATCTCTTCAAACTGTACGTACTGTGACTCATGTACCCTTCTTACATGTTGTTTCAAATTATTCAGGCTTGATACATGAACTTTTATTTTGGTGTCTTTCGGCAAGCATCGCTTACACGCAAAAAGTATTTGCTGGCCCGATCTGGATACAAATTCCACATACTCAGTCAAATGTGGCCATGGACTTCTCATCAACATCGCTGGAATTCGATTCCATGTCATCCATGATATGGTTTTAATTACTACACTGCACAATACACTTTTTCTAACTAAATTAATCTCACAAACAAAACACTCGTCACTGTAAGCACCGGCGCTAAGCTAAGTAATGAAATGATCAAACGAAAAAAAAATCTTCGCAGTTTTCTCACTCGCACGTGCCGGCCAAATATATCTAGTTTTGTTTTTGTTTCACGCGCAGCCACGCGCCGCCCGGCACTTATCATTTCATAGGTACTTGTCTGAACCTGTTTTTCGCGCCGCGCCGCGGTGCCGTGCGGTAAATAGTAGGCATTGGATTAACGATTAACGGACTTCTGCACATTAACGGAAGTTAACGTGTCCGTTAACATTTTTAAAAATTAACTTAAAAGTTAATCCGTTAATCAAAATGTTAACTTCGTTAATTAACGATTAACGGATTAACGAGTTAATGCCCAGCTATGGTTATTATGTATTCTCATTGGCAAACATTTGTTGTGTGCTTTACTCTACTCAGTAACTTCATGTCAGAGTGATACGAGTACAACAAATTAGCCCTATATGCTGTGTAAATTAGTGCCTGTTATAGTTTTGGAAAAACATATAAAAACGATTTCTGCTGCGGCAACGTTGCTCCAGCAAGAAAATTGTAAACGATTAATCGGAGAAAGAAATGTTGTGCATCAGTACTTAGCTTATCCTTTTGGAAAAATGTGTTCCGAATAATTTTTTTGTGCGTCTTCAGGTTTTGAAGCTATCACGTTTCCTGCTAGGGTTACGTTTTGCAAAATCGTATATCTCGAAACCCATTACTTGTGCACCTGCAGAAGAAATATACACAAGGTCTCGACTTGTGCTCATTTGTGACCTAATGAGATTAAAAATAATATTTATAATTACTAAGTAAATGCGATTATTTAAGAAACTGAAAAAAATCACAGCGCCCGAATGAACAAAGTTACAAGTTTACCAAAAACTGTATTGCATCCATCTTAATGCTTACAATCATCACAAAAAGTTTCAAAAAGATAAATTTAACGGTTATTGAATAATTTTACAAAAACTCAAAAAACTTGTTCCATAACTTTGACATTAACTTACAAGAAATCGGCTAAACCTAAGATTTACAGGTATGAACCAGAAATTAATGGGTATACTAAAAAAACATTGTGCCAAATTACAATTATGTGTTGTATTATATACGCACACAAATTTGTTGTTTTGTTCATAATGCGGTTCAACTGCAACGCCCCCATGTCCACTCTACACGTTATTGTTATATTTATTTGTTATCTCTATGTCCTTAACCCACAAAACTCACTGATGCACAATAGCACGACCATTAGAATGCAACACTGTCAGTCCAATCCATTAAGCGACAATGTACACTAATTTAGGATTTGTGTCGCGCATATTTAGTTCAATAATCGCTGATGTCATTCCTCCCTCGGTGACAATAGAGCCGCGCTGCGTCGTCATGTCGATACAATGGGGCTTATAGCGATCGCCTCGATCAAGTGCACTTGTGGCAAATTATCATGTCATCGAGATATAATAATGTCTATGGAAATGTAGTAACCAAACCATAGCTGGTAAGTATGGTGTATTGCATCAGTTGTCTGCCTGAAACTAAAACTGACCTGTGAATCAGCGTTTCTTTTAGGATTCGTGGGTTCGTTCTCGTTCCATTTGTAAGCGTACTATATTTCTTTCCAGTTTGGCTATGCCATTGCATGTTTAAATCTTTGATAATAATAAGATACCGTGCTTTTGAATGCACGTTAAGCAGATCATGACCAATAGTCACCCGGGAAATGACTATTGGTCTGATTTCCCTGTAATTTTTTACGGAGATCAGTTATTATAGGAAATTAATAGGCTTAAGAAATAATTATGTGCTTGGATTTAACCCAAATTGCAACGCCTATCTAAAATCATCAAAGATTAAAAAAAACTGGCATAAAAAAAGAAAGTTGGCTTAATCGTCCTAAAAAGTTTCGCCAAGAAAAAAATTGTTTCTGTCTGTCTGTCTGTGCACGTATCACAGGGAAACTACTAAACCGATTGAACCTACCTTATACTGGTCAACATCTGAAGTACAATTTATTCCGGAAAAATATACGGAGCCCGAGGGATAAGCAAAAATTGTTGTACGAGGCGGTTAATTGAAAAAGTACTCCACCGATTGACTTGAAATTTGGCATGGACCTATGTTATGTACCGGGTCAATATCTTAAGTGCAAATCATAAGTAAATCCGCAAAATAAATGAATTCCGAGGGATAAACCAAAATGTATATATAAAAATTTATAATAATAATATTTAAAATGCGTGCATCCAGAAAAAGATATCCCCATAGAATCCCGAGGTATAAGCAAAAACTTATGGACTCGGCATATTAAGGTCATAGCCCACTTACGCGACTCGCCCCCCCCCCCCCCCCCCCCCAGCAAATATAATAACATTAAATTGGGGTTTATTTGCTCTTTAGATCTTATTTTACATTGATAAATAAAATTTTTACTTTCTGTTAAATTACTGCTACCGGTATCTGTGTCTGTCGAGACAAGCGAGAGTGGCTGGCTGCACCTATAAGCTGTCGGTGCGATGTTGGCTGGGCGCCTGCTAACAGTTAGTGCGTGAATCGCGAGTCGTTTCAGGTTTGATCGGTGTTGGAGCCGAGTCGTGTAATCGGGCTATGACCTTTACTCTGAATTTCAATATGCCACCATAAACCATAGCTTTAGGAACTTTTTGACTACGTCAGGGTCTGAAACTATAGCTATATATATAATTATTTGACTCAATACTAGGTATTTTAAATTATATAAATCGGAATTTAATGGACTCTCTAAGATATTTTCTCTCTCCCTCTCCTAAAATATGAATTAAACAACAACAACATTTTGATGTCATTTCAATTCTAAAGGTAAGATACTTAGATTTTGGTTAAGTATTTATTATTAATATATAATAATATTAAAGTAAACCTGGGACAGCAACTCGCCTCAACGAGGCTACAGGAGATCCCACGTCTGGCAGCTTTTTCGACCAACGCATAAGCTCAGCGATTCGATGGGATTCGTTGGAAGATTGTTTTTATATTTAATGTTTGTAACGTGATGCATAAGTCCTTTTGTTAAATAAATGAATTACACAAGAGAAAATGCTAAAATTAAGTTCTTCATTCATTTGTACAGCAACGCATTGATAAATTCTACAATTCCTATCAAATAAAAGAAGTATTGTTATAGTTTTATGCATTAACAAATACACAAGTTTATACAATTTGTTTAAGTAAGTATTAATTCGGCATATTGGTTCCTTTATTAACGACAACTAAGAAGGCGGGATTAACTGCTTATCGTATATATGTGAAACGTAAGTACTATTGCAGACGTGACTCAAGTCTGCAATGTCCTAATTAAATAGAAAACAATTATAGTTGTTTAGTTAGGAAATGATTTCCATGGGAATCGGGTTAACCACTGGACCATAGGCTTTCCCTATTTGAAATCGAATGTAGTAAGTATCTATACTAATGAGTATGGATTTAAAATTTTACCTTTTGAATTGGAATTCCAAATTTTGTTACTCCAGAAACGCGTCACCTCTGTTGCACTTTCCGTGGCCGACATAAGGTCCCCTTTTGCACAGCTCACAGAGCACGTCAGAAGGTGCTGAACAATTTGGACGGGATGTCCACACTGGCATTGAACCTCCATTGGCTCTATATTATCCCCATCGCGCCAAGTTATCCCGAGAACGACCTACCCCAGTATGGAGGCGATTAAGGGACTTCCAAAAGGGTCGCTGTAATTTTTTCCCCAGGGGTAGTCCTTCAGATGGCGACAAGAAGTCATGAGGAGGAGCAATTTGTTCGTTCCACGATTTTAGACGGGAGGATTTTGGCTGGGTTTCTAAGGGGTTGGTACTATCATTATCCTTTATTTGACGGTACTGATTATTGCTACGCTTCATTCAGCCAACGAGTTCCTTTTTCATTCTATCCGACTTATTTCAGTTAAATTTAGTTTTAGTGATCTATGGCTTATCTTCTTCGTATTTTTCTAAGTTTTATGATTACGACGACATGTTAGCATTAGAGTATTTTGTGTTGTGATTTATTTTGATGTCGATATCATCAGATCTTGGGATTCACTAATGTGTAATTTAGTTAGCATTGTTTCCTTGACACTTCTCCTGCGAGTGAACGAAACCGCGGGTAACAGCTAGTGATTAACATTCGGATGTCTGCTTCGGTCAATAAATTCATGAATAGCAATTGTAGATGTCGCCTCGGCAGATCACCAACGGAAAAAGTAAATTGGAATCTATTCACGTCATTGAATTTTGTGATCACTCGACGATGAGATAACCAATGCACAACAATTCATTATATTAAATAATTTTGATTATTTTATACGAATAATCTGTACAGATTATTAGTAGGTTCAAAGTATGACATAAAGTATGATATGGTTTCGAATCCATGACTTCTTGATCGTTAAGCAAGTCAATATTTGTATCCCAGTACTACTTTTAGCACTCTCCGGTAGATGAGAAGTAGGTGTTCGGCATGTTCATTCAATGTATAGGTATATTATGTTATCCTTTATTATGAATTATATTATGTACTAAAACTATTTATTAAAAAAACTACACCGCAGAATAAACTTTTCTAACGATGTTCACATTCAGTCCTCGACGTGTTGTGCACTCGCTACACTGATCAAAGTCTTCGTCGGCCCCTATAACGCATAGTTGCTACATAAATTGTATATTCACATATTATTATATCTTATAAGCTATTAGTAGTACCAAAGCCAATCATTAAAATAACACAAAAGTTAATACCTAAAACAAAATTTTAAATGCGAAATACAAATAGTCTTAATTTAATTGTATCATACCCCAGCAGCTATGCAGTCACAAGGATATTTTTACACTTTATTTAGGTATTTTCTCTGTAAACACTTGGTTAAAAATCAATCAATCAAGCCATTTGTAAATGTAATGTTAAACTATAAAAGTTACTAGCTGTGCCCGCGGCTTCGCCCGCGTGGAATTCCGTTTGTGTCACGGAAAAAAGTAGCCTATGTCACTCTCCAGGTCTCCAACTATCTCCACACAAAAAATCACATCAATCTGTTGCTCCGTTTTAACGTGAAAGAAGGACAAACAAACAAACACACTTTCACATTTATAATATTAGTATGGATTTATTAAATTGAACAATTTTACGTTTATTACTCTTATTTATTTACACCTTATGTTTCAAACACTTTGCAGCGTTCATAACAATCGCGAAAACATAACATCTTAGTATATATGGTCGCACCTTCAAAACATATCTTGATAGAATTTATAAATTACAACACAAAATTTTGAAACTAATCGTAAATAAAAAAACAAAACATCAGTTTGATGACAACGAAATCGGCTTATTCAAACACTGTAAAGTATTACCAGTTCACATTTTAATTATATGTAATCTTCTCAAAGAATACTTTTTAATGATGAATTATTCAAAAAAATAAATCATCCTATATTCACTCGTGCATTGGCTAAAGAACATCTGTGCACGTCAATAGCCAACAACACGTACGGGGAGCGGACAGCGCGCTATCTCCTCCCGCGGTTAATTAACGCACTACCCACTTCGTTAAAAGTTGTCTTAACGCCAAGCAATATCAAAAGGAAACATAAATATTATCTACTTGAAAATCTAAAGATTTAAGACTCGTTATACTGTTAACGATACTTACGTACGTACGTGGTTCCTGTGTGTACTACAATAATATTTTTTAGTATATAGTTGCACTGACGCCAATCATCAGCGCTGTAGACAAACCTCAGTGGTTTACAACAGTGTTATTTTAGATAAAGTACATTATTGTGTCTGTGTTATATTGTGAAAATTATATTAAATAAATAAAAATAAATAAGAAATCATTAAAAAAGTTATTAATAAAATCTTGATATGCGGGATATTGACTGTAACTTTTATAGTAACAATATTATATAAATAAATTTTATAATGAATTGACTCGAATAGTACTTAGATTTATAGCATTAGCATATTGTATATGTACTTAGATTTAGATACAAATTTATATTGTATGCCGTAAGACGCTGACCCATATTCTCAAACGTTTGCTCAAACTTACGACTCAACCTTACTCCAACTAATTGGTATGATTAGTCGTCACTAGCTTCCTTGACATAAGGAGATTTCTCATTGGAGGTGAGTATCGAACTGTAAATTATAAGGTTGGTCGAGAGATACCTTGAGTCTTCCTTGAAATGAAAGAAAGTGGTTATAAACCAGTTCTTTTGCCACTTTTTGCCTAGGTATCCATTAGTAGCTAGTATAGGGCTAGCTATATGAGTTTGATCCTAATTCAGTGTTTTAGGAATAAGAATTCAAAATACTTTTGTTCTTCAAAATTAGAAAGTTAATGTTGGAAAATATTTAACAAAAATAAAATAAATAATCATGACCAAAGTATAAACAAATACAAATTGCGTTAAATTAAGTTTAAGAATTACAAAATTCTTACTTATGGCGAGCTAGTGACAAACTGAACAAATTGGCTTAAAAATTAGATATAGATTTGCAAACGGCGTTAATATGGTTAAGGGTTAATTGATGGATCAATTCTTTAATTAGCTTTGTTTTGATGTATTTAAACATAGTTTGACACAAATTCTTGCTAGTTTATTTATTACAATTACTTTTTGAGTACAATTTCACTAATTTTTGTCTTGCATTGATAGTGTTGTGTACATGACTTTTTACAAAATATTTTGTTTCTATTTGTTAAAACCTATAAGTGGCTTCATGTTTCTTAATATTATTATTATATTAAGAAACATGAAGCCACTTATATTATATTATTAATATTTTATTTAAGTCCTGGCTTTCCAAATAAATAAATTTATATATCAAAATAACATTTAAAAAATAGAAAATATTTTCAGAACTGGTCCAACATTTAAGTCTCATTTCATATATTTTTTATAACGAATTATAATAAACCTAAAATTACAAAACATATAACTAACGAGTATAATAAAAATCTGAATCTTATAATAAGAACACAAAATAGGCATGGGTTGGATATATCAAAACGTAACTAAAAACGGTTTTGGTTTAGATCAGTGATTCCCAAAGTGGTCCAGGTGGACCCCCAGGGGTCCACGGGAGACTTGCTGGGGGTCTACGTAGGCGTGAACAAAAAATGGGGGTCCATAAGATGTTAATGGGGGTCCACGAAAATTTATCTGCTTTTGATAGTAAAGAGCAAAAATGTAAGCATAGTTTTTATAAGGGCCTACCTACATTGTTTTAAGTACCTATCTAAGCAGATAATATTTTAATAAGGCAAGCGACTGTTACTTGTCCAAACTTGTGTATTCGATATTACGTACAATTTCGTGTACAGACTTGCAAAGCGCTATCCGCCCGACAATGCTTAATGCTTGTTCAGACATGAACTTGATCAACACTATAAATACTTGATGCCAAAGGCAACCAAACGCATTCATTTGTTTCCGGAATTTCGAAAACAAGGCGGAATTTGGAAAAAAGTTGTGAGAAAATTTATATCTGTGTTTGCTAGTGCCGGAGAAAAGTAAGTAACCTACCTTTTTTTGTTATAGTACTTAAGTATTTTGTTTACGTGTACTAGTCGGTTGATCACAACGGCCTGTATAGATAGGTAACTTAGTAACTTACAGATATTTTAATTGTCCTCTTTCGATTTGAAGACAAACACAGCACGTTTTATTCAATTGTTTTTTCACGAGAGAAGCACTGCCTCTCTAAAAAGGCCGAATAAGCAATATTGCAGAGCAATTAATTTTGTAATTTTTCTTGCAAATAACTACTAATTTTATAAAACAGTAATTTCATAATCATGTTAAATTGATTTTGAAGTAACTATTTTATCAAAACTATTCCTTTTCGGAAAGAGCGAGCGGTGCGCGGGCGACGGGAAAAGGGCGGGGCTTGAACTTCGATGCCTGTTTGTCACGTTTTAACAATGAAGCCGCAGACAAAAAATACGCAAATACACGGAGCGCGTGAACTCATTGATTTAATAAAATGTTAGTTATCGTTTTTATGGACAATTTTGGGATTTCGACGTTTATTTTTTCCTACACAAATATGATCAGTATTCGATACTGAGTACACTAATTTTTATTTATACTATTAAAAATTAGTGGTAAATTATGTACTTTAAAATTGATACCGTTTTGTGAAAACGTTTGTATTTGTCTCAGCGGTTTATTAGTTGGTCCCTTTACAAGCCGTAATTCTATTTCCGCGTGCTGACAAAGGCTGCGGTGTGATACCTATATTCAGAAAAAAACTTGGTTACTAAAACATTTTTTTTACAGGTAAGGTAACTGACACGAAACATGGCTACAGCAAAGAAAAAATGTCGACAATATAGTGTCGATTATTTGAAATATGGTTTTGTTCCATCAGAGGCAGACAAACAATTGCCCATGTGCCTATTATGCAACAAAGTTTTGAGCAATGACTCTATGAAACCATCAAAGCTCGAAGATCATCTAAAAAGGTGTCATACTGATAAAATAGGTAAAGATTTAAAATATTTTCAAACATTGAAAGAAAAATATGGAAAGAGACCCACCATGCACAGTATGTTCGCTTCAACATCTCAAAGTAACGATGATGGCTTGCGGGCATCTTACAATATCTCATTACATAAAGCAAAATCTGGAAAACCGCACACTATCGGAGAACAATTAATTTTACCCGCTGTTGAAGAGGTTTTAAAAACTGTTTTGCACAAATCTCCATTTGACGTACTAAAAAGAATTCCATTAAGTAACAATACTGTACAAAGACGCATTGATGAAATGAGCTCTGATATCGAAAGCTTTTTGTGCAATCATCTGCAAAAAACTCATTTTTCTATACAACTGGACGAGTCAACGTTACCCAGTAATGAAGCATTACTATTGGCATATGTCCGATTTATTGTTGAGGAAGAAATTCACGAAGAATTGCTATTTGCCAGAACTTTGGAGACTGACACTAAAGGCGAATCAATATTTAATGTCCTGAGTAATTTTTTTACGGAAAAATCGATCCCATTTACAAACATTATTTCAGTGGCAACAGACGGAGCTCCTGCAATGGTCGGGCGATATCGTGGGTTTATAAGTCATCTCAAAAGAATTATACCAGGACTTACAGCTATTCATTGCGTAATCCACCGACAACATCTTGTGGCAAAACATTTAAGTGACAGGTTGAACCAATCTCTTCATTTTGTAATAAAAGCTGTCAACAAAATCAGAAGCAATGCATTGAATACACGTTTATTTGCTCAATTGTGCGACGAAAATGATGAAGACTTCCAACGACTGCTCTTACATACTGAAGTACGCTGGTTGTCGAAAGGTGCATGCTTAACGAGATTTTACTCTGTTTTCGATTCCATATTAGAGTTCTTAGAAAGTAGAGATCCAGATTTAAAAGAAAACTTGATCAAATTCAAAGCAGACATTGCGTATTTGACAGATTTGTTTAAAAAATTTAATGATATTAACTTGCAGTTACAAGGGGACAGCCTGAATTTAATAAAAACAAAGGGGATAATTTCGGCTTTTCTTGGGAAATTGAAATTTATGAAGCAAAACATTAGTCGGCGCGAATTCTCTCAATTTCCAAACTTGTCGCAGGTAGAATGTATTGATAAGGATATCCATACCTACAGTCAACATTTAAGTGCCCTGCATGATGACTTCAAAACCAGGTTTGAAGATATACTGACGATGGATATACCACCATGGATAATAAATCCATTTGATGAAACGGAAGTGGCCAATGTTGTATTACAAGAGGAGCTGCTCGAGCTAAGCACTAATGAGGAGCTGAAGGTGAAATTTAGAAAAGGCTACCCAACATTTTGGCTGCAAGCAGAAATACCCGAAAAATATCCTGGACTGTGGGAAATCGCAAGGAAATTTTTAATAGCTTTTCCCTCGTCATATCTTGTCGAAAGGAGTTTTAGTGCCGTTACAAACCTCTTAACAAAAAAAAGGAGCAAATTAAACATCACAGAGCGGGGGGATTTGCGGTTATTGCTCACAAAAATAAAGCCAAACATTGATCGTTTGCTGACACTCCATCAGATACATCCTTCCCATTAATTAAAATTATGACCTGAACCTATATTACCTTAATATTTTTTTCTTGTAATTCTATTCTTTTAATAAATAAAGTGATATAAAATGTACCATTTTTCGTTTTTATTTTACATATCGAAATATAGGGACAGAACTCAGAAGTGACACAATTTTTATTTTTTGGCGACTTTAAGAATGTGGTAGAAATGTAGCAGCAGGGGGTCCACCGAAACCAGTAAAATTTTGAAAGTGGTCCACGAGAAAAATAAGTTTGGGAACTACTGGTTTAGATCGATATGGCGTTTTCACGTAGGTATTCGTTATAGCGAAAACGTCAAAATTTACGCAACGAGCGCGCCATCGCTACGAAACTGTAAACACTATAAACCAGCAACAAAACGCAAACCACACACGAACGATGCGCGTCATATCCATATTCGCTTTATCTCTTCCGTACCGAGAGTACTTACAGTGGAGTAAAAGAGATGAAGCGAATATCCTGCCGCTAGCTAATGCTTGATTTGTTAATTTTTGGATAGTAACATTTCACTTTATGCCAATGTATGTGCGTTAAGGTTGAAATTTAAGAAATTTGTTTTAGTTTCATTTGGCTTGCGTTGGCGTGACCTTGGCGACACGCATCGGCCTCAAAAAAATACAAATAGGTATAAACAAATTGTGTTTATCCGTACCTAGTGTGCATTTATTAGTAATTTTTTAGTTCATTTACCTAATATACCTAGTTCTTATACTGTGTTAAATACGTGTATAATTATGAGAACGTGTCGTATAGTTGTAAATAGTGGTTGTAAATAGTTTAATTAGGTTCGAACGTTGTTATTTTTTCAAGATGTCGCGAAAGACAAGTACTGAGATATGGACTCATTTTGAGAAAAAAGACAATGCTGTTTCCATGGCTACATGTAAATGACTGGTAACTTAAATTCTCATTTAAGAAGAGCTCATGCTTCAATTTATTTGGCTCAAAATATGGAGACATCGGACATTACATTGGAGCAAGATCAGCAAGAAAACCCTGGATCTAGTTCGTCACAGGATGTAACTATTGTTGCTGGTGCGATCTCTTGCACGGAGGCAGTTACTAGTGATGAGCCTGTAGAGTTTCCGAACGCTACTTATGTTTGTGAACGCAACCTCAAAGTTTAGAGCTGTCAATAAGATAGATAAAAAGGTGGGAGAACGGAAGATTTGTTCGTGACGGATTTGTAGATTAGATTACAATAATAAACAGGATTTCCTTCATAAAAAGTGTTTGCTTTGGGGATACCACAACGAAGTAAAGAGAAACATTGAACACAGATGAGTACATGGTGGAACTCATTTCCAACGATCCCCATATTGGTGACCCCGACGTGATTGCGGATTCCATGTCACGGATCGAAACCATTCGTCTTGACGACAATTTATCCGACCTTGCCACTGACGAATTGGAAAACGAGGAACTGTTAGAGATGCTGGAAAATTCTTCGCTAAAACTGGAAAAAGTTGCGATTCCTGGTAGCGACATAACTCTTCATTCATTGTGATACCTCGACTGGGAAACTCCGTCTGTTTGTAACACCATCATTTCGTCGCGCGGTGTTCAATAAAGTACATAACCTTAGTCACCCAGGCGCTAGTACTTCAGCCAAACTGGTTTCTGAGCGGTTTGTTTGGCCTAACATTCAGAAGGATTGCCGTAATTGGGCTCGAACGTGTCAAGCTTGCCAACGTAGCAAGCATAGATTAATAATTGGTCTCCGCTGCGCTACGACTAGATACCGTCGGCATACTACATAAATTCGCAACTAAAACCATGCCGAAACCGGCATGGTTGCGGCATACCCGCGTCAGTCATGCCGCGACCGATGAGTGAGTTGGATGTCTAGATAAATATAAAATTTAATGTAAAAGTAGACGCAAAATGTGCAGTTTGCGTAGTCAAACTATGTAAGAATAATACTAAAAGAAATAAGGAAGATACTGGTATTACATACCATCAATAAGTATTGTATTATTTCGAAATATGGACATAAATTACTCACGAAAATAATATAACCCTAAAATATGGCGCGAAGTACCGCTCGGTGCTCAATGTTGCCGTGTATTAAATAATCCCAAATTCCCCGAGGTTTCGATTTTTATTATTTAGATATTTTGTTTTTTAACTCCCCACTCCAAAAGAGAGATGTTGTAATTTTGACTTTTTCTGACAATTTTGTCTGTCTTTAACATAAAGCGAGGTGCGTGCGTAATGTGTATGATAAGTGTTAGGCTATTGTGCTATGAGGCGGGATAATTAAATAAAGTCAATATGTAATTAAAAGTTCAGCACAATTAAATAGAACAAATACAATACAAGCACACCGACAACTTAAAGATTAACAGAAGGTTATGATAAGCACAAAATACAGGTGAGAAAAGTGAAGGAACGGATCAAGCGGGAAATGAGTTTACGTAAGCGCGCGAATGCGAGCGCAAGCAACGTGCGTTCAGTCTCAAGATGGTATTCGGACTGGCGAGCCGGCGAGACGCACGGACCGCCGCCGTGGCGTCAGTGGCGTGGGCTGCGCGCGCATCGTCCGAGCCGATCGCAGCGGCTGGCATGCATGCGCGCGCATCGCATTCGCTATCTATATAAAACAACAACACTTGTCCGCTTGTTCGTTGACATTAAAAATATACACATTTTTAAGTTAAATTATGTAAAATTAACAAGTTTTAGTATTGCAGTTTATTTAAAATATTTACAAGTAATTATCAAAATAAAAAACTTATAATACTAATACTATACAACTTAATAAAACTATAGCTTCCTTTTTAATTAAAAGACGTGGACGCACGCCACAAACATCTTATTTCTTTAATGCTGATCTGGGAGAAAAGTAAATACGTGGAATGTACTACTGCTTCTCTTCCCTCGCAGACCATATAAGCCGGCCGAGGAAGTGGGCGAAAATCGAAGAACCATACCTATCAGTAGGCGATGCAATGCATGAGAGCAACCTATCACTATTTTGATTCCATTTCCACTTTACGCCGACCAACATTCTAAATATGGCCTTTAGGTAGTTGGTACCCCGTAGGGTATTGTTGCCGGATAATTGATTAATCGAATTTGTTTTATTTTTTTAAATAATCTATGATATCGAAAGTATTGATATAATTAATTTAATCGAATTTTGACAATTAATCGATTATTAACTGCAATATCAAACAATTAGTCGATTATTGAAATGGGTTGATATAAATTATATCGATTTAATCAACAAAGGTAATCGTTCATATCAATGGTTATTAATCGATTATGTATCTGTAGTATCGATATAATCTAATCTGTAGTATTGATTTTTGAGAATTTATGAAAAATAATCGATTATTGGATTAACAACAATACCAAGCATTTCAGGCACCGATACTATACAGATATACCGGAACTCGGCGGCGGGATGTACAGCGGGCATAACACAAATCATCGTCATTCAACTCATACATAAAAAAATTACAGAAATATATTATCAATAGTATCAATATCGATACTATCGATATATGATCACTATCGATACCTTAGATTATATTTTCAACTATCAAAGAATCGATTATTATTCGATGTGTAATGTATTTTCCGGCAACACTACTACATGGAAAAAGGCCATGATAATATCTACTCGTATGTACAAGATGTTTACCGCAGCTCCGCCTGCTTCAAAAGGTAGCCTATGTTTGACTCCGGGTCTTGAACTATATCCGTACCAAATTTGATGAAAATCAATTCAGCGGTTTAGTTGTGAAAGAGTAACAAACATCCATTAATACTTACAAACTTTCGCGTTTATAATATTAATAGGATGTGTATGTCTATTTATTTATCTGTATTTAAACCCGGGTTACAACTAAAAAGAGGTCAGTAATCAATTAGCTCCAAGTTAAATAGAAAATTAAAGTAACGTTTAACATACTGTACTGTGTAATAATAAATCAATTAATAAATCAATTAATTTTTCTGCAATTTTAGGATTCAATATTAGAATTATAAAATAAAGTAGACAAAAACTAACCATTTCCCCTACCTTATCTCCGAAACTATCGATTCCAGAATTTCGATTCATAAATTACAGGAAAACCTATGAGATAATTTTAAATTTGTTTAGGAGGTCCAAATAGTGAAAAATAAAAAATAGTACAGAACCCTCTACACGCGAGCCGACTCACACTTGGCCAGTTTTATTTTAATTTCATTTTAAAGGTTTTTCTGAGCTACTTTTTATAATACGTAACAAGACCGCAGCAATTAATAATTTTCCCATTGGTCGGGCACCAGTCAAGTAGCTGGCAACACCATAATCGACGCTAGTGTGCGTCTTTGCACATTGTCTTACACACACTTTCCTATTAAGTGGCCGCATTCTGGAAACTGATTTTTCTTCACAGCGCGGTATCTAGTCGAGCGCGCGAGACCAATTATTAATCTATGGTAGCAAGATTACCCGGCACGTCAACTCACCTCTTGGTAATTTTGCCACACCCTCCAAGCGTTTTCGCCACGTCCATGTGGACATTATCGGTCCTTTGCCTTACAGTAAAGGACTGCTGGACATCGTCTCAAACAGAGAGTTATATTGGAGTGACTGCTCACTACATTGACAATAATTTTGAGCCGCAACAAGTGTTACTAGAGTGCAAAAGTTTCAACGAAAGCCACACAAGTGCTAATTTGGCTAAAGAATTAAAAAGCGTGACTGATGAGTGGAACTTAACCACGAAAGTAAATTTCGCAATATCAGACAACGCACGGAATATTGTTTAAGCGATAGAAACAGAATTACAGTGGAAGCATTATGGATGTTACGCGCACTCATTAAATTTAATAGTAAATAGTGCACTGGCGCCAATTAATGAATTAATTGTAAACATCAAAAAAATAGTAGCGCACTTTAAAAGGAGCACAAGTGCAACAGTTTTAAGCTTTCAATTAAAAAATATGGAGTCTGGTGAGCCGAAAAAATTAATACAACAAGTACCAACACGTTGGAACTCTACTTTATATATGTTACGGCGTTTTGTTTTACTTAAAGAAGCTATAAAGCACTGCATGGCGTTAATTGAGAAAGACTGGCCAGAAGTCAGTAGCATGGATTGAGGAATAATGGAAGAAGTGTGCACTGTCTTGCAACCTTTTGAAGAAACCACTTCCTCCATAAGTGGTGATCAATACTTAACAGGGAGCATGGTAATAGTCGTGACAAATTGTCTAAAAGAAATATGTGATGATTTTTTGAACAAAGAGGAATACAGTTTATGGTACTCAGTAGTTAAGGAAATTGTCAAGTCCTTGAAGAGTGGTCATAATGATAGATTTGCTGGCGTGGAACACAGCAAGACCTTTGGTTTATGCACCTTGTTAGATCCGAGGTTGAAACTGTTGTGTTTCAAAAATGACCATGCAGTAACAGAATTAAAAAAGCATACGCAATACTTGATAGTTGGTTTAATAAATAAGAACAACTCGACGGAAACCATGAGCGATACAGCACAAGAAAAAGTTACAAGTACAAATGTAACTGCAAATGTCAGTGCATGGGATAAATTCGATGATTTACTCAGAAAAAATAAACCCCAGGGAAATGCTCAAGCACGAGCCATAAGAGAACTTGAAATGTACTTGGACGACGAGATGCTGCCTCGGAAAGATTCCAACGGTAGTTGGAACAACCCATCCCAATGGTGGAGAGACCATAGGATAATTTATCCACAAATATCCGCACTATACGAGTACAGAAGCAAGTGCAATAATCGTTGCGACTTCAGTCCCCTGCGAGAGGCCTTATAATAAATGAAAAAAGGCGCCGACTGAAGTCTCACAAAGTTGAGCAACTTGCATTTTTAAATGCGAACCTGCATAGATCGCAGGTAAATAAATGAAAAAAATAAACATAAATAGTAATGTAAATATTGTACATAAAGAATCAATGTAAATATGACGATTTTTAAATGCGCCAGAAAAGTTACTTTAGTACTTAAATAAAAAGAATGCAAATAATCATAATAAATATTTACATATTTACTTTAATTTCAATTAGTTTTCCCATTATACGAATATTTTGATAATTTGATATTACAAACAAACGACTTTTCTGCTATAAAAAGTTCTATATTAATCAAATTCAATTTTAAATAACAGATAATTAAAGTTCCGCACTACGTTTTAGTAGATCGAAACTCCAAAAAGTAGTAAGTAAGTAAGTAAGTGCTTTTTCAACATACAAAAATGTATAAGGCCGCGTGCAAACAGCAAACCATGGTGAGTTTTAAAATTGTACAGCGCCATCTCGTGGCCCCTTTGTGAAACTAACTGTCAAGGGAACCGTACCACAAAGTGCCACGAAAGCCGAGGGGGAAACAAAAACGGCAAAAAAATCTCAATGTTGCGCTTGGAAAGTGGAACAAGGTTTAATTCGATGCACAAATGCACTTGTATTTTTCGTGTTTTTAATTAACTGTCTTAATTTAAATATAGATTTTATATTAATCTAAGATAAGATTATTCGATTTATACAATACAAAATATCTTTATTGCCCACATACAGTAACAAATAGTTTAACAATAACAAACACTTTAATATGAGCAAAGGCAATAAGTCCGTTATTGCTAGGCAATCTCTTCCAGTCAACCCTTACGAGGTGAAAGAGAAACAGTTAAGTTAAGGTGGGTACAGCAACAAATATAGGTAGTTGAAAATTATAAACATATACAAATATGGCATATGAAATAAACATACATAAATAACTTATATTTAATGTACATTGAATATCTAAGCGAAACATATAACAGTGTCAAGTCAAAGTGAGAGAGAGGTAGATCCTAATTAATTAATTAAGTAGGTAATTAAAAATGGGTGAGTTGCATGATCTGTTATTCTTTAGTGTTCCCGTGGGAATTTCGGGATTTATAGTTAAAAAGAAAACACATACATGTAAATTAATTTTTAAACTAACTTACTGCATATTTAAAACATAAACTTACAGGATTAAGCGTGTAAAATACCTTCATACTTCGGACGTCGAAAGTATGAAAGTTTATGTTTCACATACATGTATAACCCTTCTTTGTGTGTTAGTATTGGTTTGTTACAATAGGTAGTGTAGGAATCTACATATAGAGATACGCTTATTTACTTTTTTTAAATGCTATTTCGGCGGTCGATAAGTTTGCGTTTAAAAATGACTTGGCCTTTTCCTCAAGTATACCTTAAACACAACGACCTACATTAACCTCGGTTTGAAAGGACCCTCGTGAGTTTTAGGCAGAGCCCACATTGCTTTTCAGAGCGATTATGATAAACTTAGTTACAGTGTTATAGTCTCGGTGTTGCTGGCAGAAATGCCTCTATTATTAGATCAGAGTTTTGTAGTTTAGTTTGTAAATGTTTATATTTTATGGTATATATAGATCTACTATTTATAGTGCGCCACCCCTTAGGGTTTAAGGAAAAATGTTGAATAAGGCGAGTCAAACCTTAGTTTGACTGGAAAATGCTACAAATGATGACCAATTCAATACGGGCCGCGTCTCGCCGTAGCTTGACACGCGCAATCATTATGGATAAGCATGCCGCGCTTGGCTAATGAGCTCTTCTATTGATTCGCTCTTACCCCAACAAACTTAACATTTGCCATCCGACATTTAAGTTGTCATTTTTAACGTAATGCAGATGGTGAAACACTGGTGGAGTCTATGGCTATTCTACAGTATATACAAGACACTCGCCCGCTGCCGAGCCTGACTCCGCACAAGCCTTTATCTAAAGCTCGCATGCGAGAGATTTGTGAGGTAAGTACTTTTCTAGTTTAAAATTCTTTTCACTCATACTTTAAGTGTGGAAGTTTTACGAAAGTAACGTACCCTTATGAAAAGGCTCCTCTACATTAACTCGAGGATTTCGCGAGAACTGCACAAGAATCGTTTATGTGGAGTCCATTCTCGCGTTCTTCTCGTCGTGTTCTCCAATTGTGCCCATTTTCCCTGAGTCTGAACTTTGTCTAAAATGAGAACAAGAGAGTCGAAAGTTTCTTCCTAAATGAGAACGGTCGAGCACCAGAAATAACTGTAGATTTCTGTTCTCGGTGAGTTTTCGCGTGAAGTGTGTGCGTAGCTAAATCTGCTAAATAATTTGCATCTACCTACTTTATTCGTCTTTATTTATTTATTTTTTGGTCAGGTTATAGGTAAAACAGTCGGAAACAACCGGAAAAACACTGCTATGTTAACCACAATAAAAAAAAAATGTTACTAAAGGACCTAAGGTACATGTACGGTGTTCAACCACAAAGTAAATAAGATTAGTTTTTCTGTGGTATGGACAAATCGCTCACATTATGCTAGCCCCAAACCCAAGCTGTGCCCAGAGCCCAAAATGAGTTTGGAACTTGTATAGGATAGAAACTTACTACGAGACCATTGAGAAAGGAACGTTTGTATGTAAAATTATTTATTGTACATAAAAGAACACAGTTAAAAGTAACAATAAAAAATAACTTAATAAGTATTAATGTACAATGGAGGATTTATCCCTATGAGGGATCTCTTCTAGTCAACCACTATAACAAAATAACGTTTTACATTAGTTCGGTTTCGATGCTCTTTGCTACTTAAGAAACTTCGTTGACAGCCCAGTGTACGGCCAGCGTGACACGCTATCGCCGTAGCCTATTTTTATTTTTTGTCTCATTCTACTACAGGCCAATAAAATGAACTCTGATTAGGTATAGCAGTGAGTCAATTTATCTATAGTCTGTGCACTAAATAAAACCGAATTGAACGAATCTCACTAGGTTTATCAACCCCAATCAACGTGGACTCTTCACTGCCAATGAAAATTAGTTAAAAGAGGTGACAATTTAATCGAAATAAAAACAGAAAATATTATTCTATTTAAGTACATAGGTACATGTTGATTGTTTGCTGTTTTATGATAAATGCAATAAAAATTTAGTTTTAGTTTCAGATGTTATGATTCAAGTAATTTATAATGAGATTAAGGGTGTTACGATCCTCCCCCTAACTCAAGACTACTCCCACTTAAATGAGTTATGTTGAAAATATTGCAAATACAAAAATTTCGACCTTCCATACAAATATAGTGAAGACCGGGTTCAAACATAGGCTACTACATAGGGCGCACTGTAAGTTTCCGGAACTGGCCACTTACATAAACAATATTTAAAAATTTATTGTAACATTTGAAAATAGAACTCTTTGGCTGTAGAATGCAGTTTGTTTCATCTGACTGTCTTTTGTTTTTACCTTGTGGCGCCATTTAAAAAATTGTGTGTCTGCATCAACATGGATTTAACTCGGGAAAATTTTCGTAGTATGATTTTCTACGATTTTAAGTGTAATTTGACAGCTCAACAGAGCATCGCTCGGCTTGAAACAGCTTTTGGCAATGAAGCACCATGCAAGACAACTGTTTATAGCTGGTTTGCAGAATTCAAGCGTGGTCGTATCAATCTCAGTGACGAATCTCGCGATGGTCGGCCGTCCACCGCTGTGACCAACAAAAACATCAGTGCTGTGCGCCGTATGATTGAAACAGACAGGCATGTGACCTACCATGAAATTCGCGCATCCTTAGAAATAGGAATGAGTCAAATACAATTAATCCTACACAAACATTTGGGTGTGAGAAAGCTGTGCTCGCGGTGGATCCCACACAACTTGACCGAGGCTCAAAAAACGGACCGCGTCACTTGGTGCAGTGCCATGCTTACCAGATTCAACGAAGGTGCGTCAAATTTGGTGTGGGACATAGTAACAGGTGACGAAACATGGATTTATTGCTACGATCCCAAAACAAAGCAGCAATCGAGCGTATGGGTCTTTCAAGATGAGCCGAAACCAACCAAAGTGGCGCGCGTGAAAAGTGCATCTAAGCGGATGATTGCTTCTTTTTTTAATAAAACTGGACACGTGGCTACTGTTGCTTTAGATAGAGAATCGTCGTACAGTGAATAGTGACTGGTACACGACCATTTGTTTGCCGGAAGTTATTGACGAACTCCGTAAAAATAACCGTAAACGCCGTATCATCCTGCACCACGACAATGCTAGTTCTCACACGGGCAGACAGACAAACGACTTTTTGAAGGCGAAAAATGTAGAACTCATGAGTCATCCTGCATACAGTCCCGACCTGGCACCTTGTGACTTTTTTCTGTTCCCAAAAATTAAGAACCAATTACGCGGTCAACGATTTTCATCACCAGAAGAGGCTGTCGAGGAGTATGAAAAACACGTTTCAGAGGTCACTACAGAGGAGTGGCACAAAAGTTTTCAAAACTGGTTTCATCGAATGAAAAAGTGCATAGACGCCAAGGGAGATTATTTTGAAAAACAATAAATTAATTTTGTACCTTTATTAGTATTTTTTCATATTCATTCCGGAAACTTATAGTGCGCCCCACGTATTTGACGCAGGCGGAGCTGCGGGAAACAGCTTGTTCGTTTAAATAAATGAAAAAAAAGTCAGCTCGGCACAATCGCCCGTGTATCGTCAAGTCGTCAAATTGAATCCACTAGTACAAATTGAGTGAAATATCACACAATCCGCGACAATTTGCACTCAACTCGATTGTCGCCCGAACCCGCACGATTTTGACAGTCAATTTCGACTTTGCGATCACTAATTGCATTGGATCGACCTCACCTCACGTGTCAGAAAGTATGTACGCCCTAGTTTCACATTAAGTGGTTCATTTCAACGAAATTACTAAATTTGCAGTCAATATTTTTAATAGAACTGAACAGAGCCTGTGATCTGCGTTTAGCCGACATGCATATTACTCGGGCTGAACCACGGAGCAATATTAGTTGAGTATTCATTTCAGACTACAAGAAAGCTTTGTAAAAATTAGGCCGTAAAATGTTAACATCCTAATTAGATATTAGTACTTACCAATCATTGAGATATTAAATATTAACGTTAGTACATAATGGTAGGTACCAATATAGATTTCGTAAGTACTTCATATTCTCATCTGTCTCTCACTGCTGAAGATCGTGACCGTGATGATGATGATTAAAATAAGTGATTTATTTGTTGCTTTAAAATTGTTCATTTTGTATGAAATGTATTTACTACCTAGGATTAAGGGTTAAACCGTAAACACTATTGTATGTGCCTCACTGTACCTACGTGATGGAGATTTTACAACTTAGTACTCAAAGTTGCCAGAACGTCTTTCTCCAGTCTTCGACCCATTAACCTATTTGTACTGAATGTGATACTAACGGATTAAACTATTAATAGTTATAAGAAGAGTATTTTTGTACTTATAAGTACATATTTAATAAAATTTTAAATTGCTTAGAGACGCTTTATCTAAGTACCAAAGCAATCTTCCAAAACTTCTAATGTAGGTACACATGTCTTCAAGAGTAATGAGAAGCCATAGGGTACCTTTCATCCCGAAAAAAATACTCTTCTCATGAAATTCAAGTAAGTCTCCGAAGCAGCTTAAATACTATATTAAAATTGTAATAAGTACCTACCTACGTTATACAGTATTGCCAAAAGATCTTCGCAAAGATACGATATCTGATATAATCCCAGAGCTTGTTTTATGCAGAAAAGCCTGTCTCAATTTTGAATAAAAACTGTTATAGAGTACTTATCCGAAACTTGACAAAAGATGTTCTCAAAGATACCCGTAGGGTTTTGTTTTCATAGGACTATAAGGCCCGCATTCTATTAACGAGGCAAAAACGTAAAGAGACCCCCACTCAATCCAATTATAGATAGCTGAGAATGTCAATGAAATCAAAATTTTTAAATTACATTTTTCGTGCCTTGAAAACATATAAAGCAACATGCTTCATACGTAGATTAACTGCGGGAGATTACTTGTACACCCTTTCCTTCCATTAAATGTATTGTTAGAAGAGGACGGAAAAAAGGCGTGTTCCTAATGACGGGGACTGCTGCGCGGGCGCGGTTGTGAAGTACGGTAGCATCAGGGCTTCACAAGGCAAAACGCCTTAGGGACTCGGTTAAGGCTCTGTGCATCAGAGGAATACCGTAAAACGTCTAATTTTTTCGTCGCGCAGTTAGCCTTATTTTCCATGGAATACTAGCATAAAAAAAATTAAGTAAGTTCAAAGATCCTAATTTAATAATTCAATAATTCGTCGTTTCAGCCGCAGTCAGTCCACTGCTGGACTTGGGCCTCCCCATTAATTGAGGGTTGTTGCCATACTCGCCACGCTTGGCAGGCGGGTTGGCGAGCGCAGTTTTAGCGGCCTATCGTACTTCCGACACTACTGCCCATCGAAAGTATTCTTAAGCTAAGGAAGGGTGGGAAGTGTTTGAGTTTGGGGAAAGGATGAGGTACTAGGATGTTACTGACTTGGATGGACATGGGTTGACTCAGTAGCAGCTCGGGTAAGTCGGGCTCGCGTACCCGTGTGCTGCATCCAAGCCATCGGACTGATGCTTGGAAATAACACCCCACCACTTAATAGTAATTAAATAATTATAACCAAATATTGTATTGTATTCGACGTGCTTCCTGATTATAGGACCCCTTATGCAAGATAAGATAAGATCTCTCTCCGCGACGCCCGCGAGACGAATTATATATTAATCTAAGGCTATTGTGTTTGTACGATTATTTTTTTCTGTATGTGGCCAATAAAGGTATTTTGTATTGTATTGTAACACAGGTAATAGTATCCGGCATCCAGCCACTCCAAAACATCGGTCTGCGTGGTCTCTTCGATTCGGAGGAGAAGTACCTTCAGAGCAGTTGTGACGTCATACACCGAGGGTTGCAGACTTTAGAAAGTTTAACCCGGAAGTCGTCAGGAAACTATTGTGTCGGGGACCAGTTAACAATGGCGGACTTGTGCTTAGTGCCGCAGTTATTTAATGCCACCAACAGGTATGGGATATATATGTCAACACAGGTTATTTTGAAACAAATGACAAGTTTTTTGACTTCGCTGTTTTTATTGCTTTGAAAGTGTTTTAATTTAATTAAAAAGTTTCACGTAGGTACTAAACACAGTGTAAAGCCGAAGTGTTTCAAAATAACCCAGTTTTATAATGACAGAAAACCATAGTCTACACGGATGTGTGGAGTTTTTTTTTCAATAGCTTTTTAAATATTACAGTCATTAGGTAGCCTGAAAAAATACAGTGTTTACCAATAACACACCTAAGTTATGATCCCTGTAGAAAAGGGCTACGAAGGTCAGAAGTGCTATTTTGAAAAAATATGACTCACGCAAAGTCGGTGAGTCGAATAATTGTCGTTCGTTATCGAAGGATTTTTGTTCGATATCGAACGATGTTCATGTGACATATATGTCATACATTTCAGAAAGGCAGTCGCCGTGGCTACATTCTAAATAACAAGTGTCGCCATGGCTATAAGTTTTAACTGAGAAACACGCATGACGGTTCATGTCGTTATTGTTTCATTTTTTTTCAGATTCAAGATGAACGTGGATAAATACCAAGTGGTCTCAAAGCTCTACCGAAAATTATTAGAAGAAGACGTGTTCCAAGCAACTCATCCAAAAAATATAAATCAGTAATAAAGATAAATATTTTTTTTTAAGTGAACCACAGTACTCAAATTTATTTATTTATTTCATGTACACACTGTAAATATACATTAGGAAAACTTGGTACAGGGGTTCGACTTATTTCTAAAGATATTTCTTTCAGCAGACCCGCGACAGGAACTACGAAAGAAAGAGGCAATGTGGCGTACAGAAAAAAAATACAAAATGTATATAATTATTCCAAACTGTAATACCTTATTTGATGATACAATGGTTAGTATGTTCTTGGTGCAATAAAGAGTTTTTATGTATCTCCGCTTGGGATTCACGGGTTACCCCGGTCCATTGAGAGGCTTGCGCGGGGATATTGATCCAACGCGTAGAGGCCCTTTGGAGAAGTTGATGTCATGTGGTGCTCCTGACAAAACCCGTTCTGGGCTATATCAATAGTTGACATTTCCATGAACAGGTCTCGGCAGGAGGAGGAACTATTTCTAATCAGTGAAAATAATAAATGGGCTATGATGATGAAGTTTGAGTGGTTTAAATCTAGGTTATTGTCATAGAAATTCAGGCACCTGCCATAATCATGATTACTGCGATTATTAGTGGCAGGCGGTGACTCGTCACTCAGTGAATGGGCCCCCCAAATAGTCGCCGCGTTTGGCAACAGAAGGGCAACATTGGAATGAGCGGCTTAAGGTGCCGTGAGGTGAGGCTAAGGCAAGCCAGAGGTCCCTACCTCTGACTATCGGCGTCCACTCGGCGAGGGACAGCGGCCTCCCCTGGCAGCACTAATATCAGATCCGCGGTGTCGCCACTCACCAACAGCTAGCCACAAGCTGCCCTGCGTAGACTGACTGCCCTGGGAAGGGAACCCAGTGGGCGATGAGGTCGTCACATCCCTACGCCTTTATTATTATTTTATAATGAGTAGACATATGCATTCTGTACGAAGGTTGTTAACAATAATTCACATTTCCATTAGCAAATCTCTAAATCCTCAACCGCACTGGCATATAACAATATATGTATATTATATCTAGTGGAAACTACCTGCACTGCAAACGATTAAGTCTTCCAAGTTGTTTAGAACTGATTTGTATCTGTTAGTAAGCCAAGGTTGCTCGATTTGGGCCAACTTAGTGGGAAAGTCTCAGGGGGTTAATTCATTAGTGATATTGTTTGATCGATAGTTTCGGTGAAACAAAATAAATTAGAAATTTTTAACCAACGAAACACGAAAGCTACTTACTTTTTCATCCAAGCGTGTTTCTTGTTACGCTTTTATCATGGTCCTATATTTAGGCGTAGATAATGATTAATAAAATTGTACTCTCATAATTTTACCCTAACAATTGACTGCGTTTTGATATATGCTCAGAAATACATTTTTTTAAATAAGAAACAACTTCGGAGGCAAAACAAACATTTTTAAATAGAGCAGTTGATTTATCTGTCTGTCTGCGAGTTATTGTATGGTTTGATTTAAAGAAAAATACTAAATAAGATATACAACGTGCTGGTAGTTAAGGGAACCACGTCAGAGGCCAAGAGGCGATTCAGAAAAAATTACACCAGGGTGTGCAGGGTGTGCTGACTAAGCTGCCCACTCGCAATTAATGAGTGAATTAATTTCATAAAAACCATTTAATTTGCACAATACAATACATTACGCATAGAATATAAAAAAAAAAAATCAGCCTTGTTAATTAAGAACCTCCTTCCTTTTTATTATACGTTGCTTGTATGAAGATTACAGTAAGAACCTACATTACCTATAAACACAAAAACAACTGTAAACAAGGAAACATTAATAAAAACAAATGTTTTGCTATTTAAGAGTTTTTTCGTCCTAAAAAGTTTTGTTATAGCCGCAGGGCGCCTGTCACGAAAGTGCGAAATGTGTAGCGAGTGACATTTTTATTCTGTATAACCATAGATTTCTGACGTTGCTAGGTATATCCACGTAGTCAAAAAAATTCTAATTCCATAGAAATAATACAAGGTTGAAGTGTCATGTGGACGTTTTTTGTGTGCCAAATTTATATATTCGTCATACATACTATTTAAGTTCAGACTATAGATCATGGCACTTCTATCTAATTCTGCCTGTGGGCACATCCCGGACACTCCATACAACAGCGCCGAGATTACAACTACTACGATTCAGTCGCGTACGCACGCAAGTCAATTTGAGTAATGTGTGAGTGTTGCTGAACTCGATTTTAAAAGCTTTTATTTAACTTGCAAAGTATGTTCGTTCGGGTGGAATCTTAGAACTCAATTTTGAAGTATATATCTTCAACTGATTGAGCTGAAATTTTGTACACACGTTTAGTTTGGATGACAATGCATGATATGGTATGTGACGTCATTCTAAATCCAATATGGCGGAGCATCCAAGATGGCGGAATAGTTATTTGTAATGCATTTATACAATATTGGTTTCAAATGAAAGGGTTTGAGGAGAGTAACTCGAAAAAAATAATGTGGTGTCATTCTGAATCCAATATGGCGGACCTTCCAAGATGGAGGAATAGTTATTTTTTAATGCACATCTACAACATGGGTATCAAATGAAGGGGCTTGTCAATCCAATATGGCCCACTATAGAAATTATTTATACTTTCCTATATAGGTCGAATAAAAATTTTCACTATCAACTTATAACCTCATTATATACAATTTATAAGATCATAAAAGCTTATCGCGCGATTTGTAAATAAACTAATACCAATATAAGTAAGCATGTAAATTGATATGCTAACTTTATTGTCAATTTCAATTAATTTAAATACTGATACACGTAGGTAATCAAACCTCGCGGCTAAGCTTTTATGATCTTATAAATTGTATATAATGAGGTTATAAGTTGATAGTGAAAATTTTTAAGGAAAAAAAAATATCTTAGAGCGTTTAAATAAAAGCTTTTTTTTAAAGTTTTTTTACTATTAATTTATTTACCCTTAATCTGCGCGGTGAGGTGCGGTATCTGTTTCGGATGAGAGGGTGTGAATGTCTGTTCTGTACGTTAGTACTATTAATCATTCTGTGCTGTGTGTACATTCCAAATTTCTTTACATTGCGCAATTTGCTTCTCTTCTCAAGCAGGAAGTTCCTAGAAATTCTAATTAGTCCATATACAGGGTTATCTTGAAACTACTGGCCGATTTAAACAGTAAGTGAAACTAAACTTATTTTTACAGTGTGATTACACTGTAAACATGTGGCTAGTAATTTAAAAATGTTTGTAATTTCATATTTGTTTATAATTACATAATTTCAGCGATTTTATAACAAATAATCTTTAATGAGGATAAAGTTAACATCAGTTACTTGCACGTTAAGTATGTCAAAGATCATTATTCTAAGTACCAGAAGAAAGAATTTAAACAATTCAGCTTAGATGAATAATTGATCTCCGCGGCGCTACGACTGCGCGAGACCAATTATTAATCTAAGCAATTCAGTTAATATATACTTAGCTAAAATAAACCCTCTATACTCATTAGTAATATAACCTACATTTGCAACAGCAGTTTCGACTAGTATCTATCTGCAACTAGTTAAAACGTGCATACTTAAGTTCATAAGTACCTACAAACTACTAATAAGTAGGTACCTAGTAAAGTCGTAAAATTAAGTACCTACTTAGTGGGTTCGCCGCTATTTTCTTTTCATCGATTCATGATGGTCAGTTCGAAATTACTAATACAAAACACTTTTGTACTTCTACCATGTGGAAATATAATTGATATTATGATAATGACTTTATGTATACCTATTGATAAAATTTCCCTTTCAATTACGAGCGATGGGTATCATATCCAACTTATGATGCTCACGCGTACAACTGCGTCGCACACGTCCCGAAAATCATCAAAATGTACTTAAAAGAGCGGAGACAAACGCAAATAAGTTTTTAACGATCTGTAAGTTTGGAACTAGTTCCGGAATCGCTATACTTACAAGAGTTCCCTGTTTCCGAATTTCGATGGAAAAGTTCGTGGAAGCCAAATGTGTTTTTATTATCTCTTTTTCTTTCATTCTTTCGTTCTTAAGTTATGCCTACTGTTTTAGAAACACTTTATCTACTACTAACTGTTTCCCGCAGTTCAAAAGTAGCCTATGTTTGACCCTGGGTCTTCAACTATATTTATACCAAATTTCATCAAAATCCGTTCAGCGGTTTTGCCACGAAAGCGTAACAGATAGACAGACAGACTTTTGCGCTTATAATATTTTTATTAGTACCTATGTATGTGGAAGTATGGATATGGATGTATGACTAGTACATATGAATGCATTAGTGCGAGTAGGGATGCTTACACAAACCTGATTCATTTAATATCATTTATTTTCTTGAATAAGTTACCTATTTCCTATATAACTATTTTGAACAAGTAGCTATCTATGGATGGATGAACGTTTTTCCCTCATGCTGAAGTATTTAGGTACTGAACGTTTTAAATAAAGAACCTACAAAAAGTGCACACATAGACTTGGTTTAATTCCAAATGTCACACAGGAAAACTTTCCCAAAATTTTCAAGAAAATTAACGAGTAAAATCTGAACTTCTTGTTTTAGCTTTAACATGTCAAAAGTTAGTAGATGAAGCCGGCCTTAGTTTCAAGCAGCCAAAAAAAAAGAAAACTTTTTCACGTTCAATCCAAAACTAAATACCTATTGTACATGACCGGTCACGTTTTTATTGAATCCTGGCCTTCCAACATCGATACAAATATGTCGAAGCCCGCCGACTGGCCCGGACTGTAGTTGAGTCAAAACAAAATAAATTAACTTGAAAAGGGACTCTTACTACTTGTGTTGTAACATTTGCTTTAGACACATTAAGTAGGTACTATATCTTTCATGTGCCCACTCTGTTGCTTTGTAGATTTTGTACTAACATGAGTTTGTTAACAAAGAGTGAATCTCAAGAATACTTGATTTCTAAGTCGCAGAACGGACTTGTTGAAACTGTACCCAAACAATGTTTCGAAGCCATAAGTACATACCTACCTATCTTGTGATCAATCGGTAGATAGGTTGAAGTTGTTACAGGTACTCGTAATCTTAAATTCTTATTTTGAATTTCTCATCGAAACTGTTTTACTTTCAGCTTTAAGAACAGTTACAATTTCCGTGCGGATTAAAGTTCTATGTTTAAAAGTCGACTAGCAGTTTCTTTTTTTAATTTTAGTACACCAAAAGTTCAATGGCTGTGACCGTTTTTTGTCAGGATTAAGGTAAAGCGCGGAAGGTTGTTTTAATATCTTTACACCTACTCAAATCCATACTTACTATGAGCACAAGTCTAAAACCCACGTCTTAGTATTCAGAAGCTATACTAACCAGCAATAAATTAACAGTTTCAGGTTGTACGTATTAATATAGTAATAGGTAGGTACAAAGAAGGCCAGCTGTGACCCAAATGTGTGGAGCAAAGCTTAATTTAACGATTTATGAGCCGGGGCGATGCGACGGTTCGAGGCGGAATGGGTTTCTAGCCATGACTGACAGGCGCTCAGTCTGAAAAGGGAAACCGATTGGCCTTAATGATTTCTGCAGTCATTTATAGAAGAATACATTGTATTGCATACACGTTACACTTATGACTCACGAAGGACCACCAGATCGTAGTCTCAAGGCTTAATTTTCAATAGTAGAGTTCGTAACTTGAGCACAAATCGTAGACCAAAGCTTCCCCCCGTAATATTATCAAACAAAAAAAAATAGTTTTTAAATTTTTGGTGCTGGCAGAAGTTCCGAATGAATAATTTAGGCAGAAAAAGTGACTGACGAAGTTTTGATTAAATAGCGTAGAATATCATCGCAGAAAAGTAACTGAGTTAAGTTGAATAGGAAACAAACAACAACGGTGGTGAAACAACGGTTTTATGCAAAATATCATTGAAGGGCATAAATTTGCTTATATAAATTAGGCTTATTTGAACCAGAAAACGGTCAGTAACATTTTACTTCTGCCCAGGTAGATGACAGCGTGGGATGAGTGCACAAATTTATCGTAACCAAACTGTTGAGCAATGTTCCGCCTACATAACACATAGCGCCGTCTTGTCTATAGTGATCAAAAGGAAGAAGGATAATACACAAACATTTTAATAAGTACTTACTCGTATTTACTGGCTGCACCAAATTTCAGAAAATTCTGTTGAACAAATATAGGGTAATACGTCTTTAAGGTTAAATAAAAAACAAACATTCAACCATATCGTGTAAAGAGCTACTTACGATATTCTAAGTACTGGATGGATCACACAAATAAATAAAGCATACAAGCTGTTTCCCGCAGCTCCGCCTGCCTCAAAAAGTAGCCTATGTTTGACCCCGGGTCTTCAACTATATTCAGTTCAGCGGTTAGGCCGTGAAAGCGTAACAGACAGACAGACTTTCGCATTTATAATATTATAGTAATAGTATGGATAGTCAAAGCCGCAATTTAATTTAATAAACTTAACAAATGAGACCAATGAACTAAAGTAAAAATTCCTAGAATATAGTATCGTACACTTGAAAGTAATAGGTAGGTGTAAAGCCACAATGAATCTGAAGTTATAGATTACCTACATATTATATGTAAATTACGGACTTATTAGACGTACGACGTATATTTTAAATCTGTGATATATTATGCCAAAGCAGACGTACGATACGTTATAATCCAATGATGCACACTTGATCGGCTCTGCATCATGATGAGAAATCTGCGCCATGGCGCTTACTCGTACATATACCATATTCGTCAGATCCAAGGCTTAAATATTTTTCTATATTATGTAATCAATACAAAGTGTACAATATAAAATAACTTTTCACGTCTGTTTGTTGAATTATTCGTTTTCGTTTGGACTACACTCCTTGAAATTTATATACAACTAGCTGTTTCCCGCAGCTCCGCCTGCGGTATATAACCTATGTTACTCAGGGTGAATGTAGGTTTCCAATGGTGAAAGAATTTTTAAAATCGGCACAGTTGTTTTTGAGTTTATTCATTACAAACATACACACAAAAATACAAATCTTTCCTCTTTATAATATTAGTGTAGATTTCAACTTGATTAAATTTTCCCGAATCTAACTGGTACAGATCGCTAGTATGCCTATGAAATATTGATAGAGGCAATACAAGTATGTAGATAAGTTTTGAACGTAATTTTAATAATTCTCATTCTAGACTTGGATGACTACAAAATTACGCAAAACATACAGTCAGTTTGGTAAAACTCTAAAATTGATAGAGTCATTTGTTTGAATGTATGTTCCGAGAGGTTTGTTCTAAGATTTTGACATGATATTCCGCAGATGGTGTACGTGGGGCGCACTATAAGTTTCCGGAATGAATATGAAAAAATACTATTAAAGGTACAAAATTAATTTATTGTTTTTCAAAATAATCTCCCTTGGCGTCTATGCACTTTTTCATTCGATGAAACCAGTTTTGTAAACTTTTGTGCCACTTCTCTGTGGTGACCTCTGAAACGTGTTTTTCATACTCCTCGACAGCCTCTTCTGGTGATGAAAATCGTTGACCGCGTAATTGGTTCTTAATTTTTGGGAACAGAAAAAAGTCACAAGGTGCCAGGTCGGGACTGTATGCAGGATGACTCATGAGTTCTACATTTTTCGCCTTCAAAAAGTCGTTTGTCTGTCTGGCCGTGTGAGAACTAGCATCGTCGTGGTGCAGGATGATACGGCGTTTACGGTTATTTTTACGGAGTTCGTCAATAACTTCCGGCAAACAAATGGTCGTGTACCAGTCACTATTCACTGTACGACGATTCTCTAAAGCAACAGTAGCCACGTGTCCAGTTTTATTAAAAAAAGAAGCAATCATCCGCTTAGATGCACTTTTCACGCGCGCCACTTTGGTTGGTTTCGGCTCATCTTGAAAGACCTATACGCTCGATTGCTGCTTTGTTTTGGGATCGTAGCAATAAATCCATGTTTCGTCACCTGTTACTATGTCCCACACCAAATTTGACGCACCTTCGTTGAATCTGGTAAGCATGGCACTGCACCAAGTGACGCGGTCCGTTTTTTGAGCCTCGGTCAAGTTGTGTGGGATCCACCGCGAGCACAGCTTTCTCACACCCAAATGTTTGTGTAGGATTAATTGTATTTGACTCATGCCTATTTCTAAGGATGCGCGAATTTCATGGTAGGTCACATGCCTGTCTGTTTCAATCATACGGCGCACAGCATTGATGTTTTTGTTGGTCACAGCGGTGGACGGCCGACCATCGCGAGATTCGTCACTGAGATTGATACGACCACGCTTGAATTCTGCAAACCAGCTATAAACAGTTGTCTTGCATGGTGCTTCATTGCCAAAAGCTGTTTCAAGCCGAGCGATGCTCTGTTGAGCTGTCAAATTACACTTAAAATCGTAGAAAATCATACTACGAAAATTTTCCCGAGTTAAATCCATGTTGATGCAGACACACATTTTTTTAAATGGCGCCACAAGGTAAAAACAAAAGACAGTCAGATGAAACAAACTGCATTCTACAGCCAAAGAGTTCTATTTTCAAATGTTGCAATAAATTTTTAAATATTGTTTATGTAAGTGGCCAGTTCCGGAAACTTACAGTGCGCCCTATGTATAAGTTCATAACTTATTTTTAAAAATCTAAAAAATAATCTAAGTAAAATATTTTCTTTTGGTCTCTCAATTTTTTTTTCTCAATGAATACGACAACGGTTTCTCTTGCCTTAGTCTAATTTCCTAAAATCGTAAACACGAGCAACTACCTGAACTTCGGAAGACCGAAGCCGCGTTGCTCGATTACTAAATGGGAATGTTGTATTTAATCTTTTCCCTGCACGCATTATAAGATTGTCTTCGTAACCGGGCTTAATTTGCCCTATAGGTTTCGAATGAAGTAGGTACCCAAATTACTCGTATACTTTGTGAGTAAAAGGCTGGGTTCACGCTCACGTGCACAGCATAGACTTGCCGACCCTCGGCACATCCAAATAGGCGCCAACCTAAGCAAATTACTATTGGGAAAACTAATAGATAATTTCGTTATAGGTCGGGGTCCTTACTATCTAATTATTAGAGGTGAGTCTAAACACGGTTCATTTGCTATGTCTGCCCTAACGCAATTCAATAGATAACCATTTTAGAGCGATACCTTAGTATAATTATAGAGTCCAAATTAATGGTGATCAAATACATTAAGTACCTATAACACAAAAAATATAAGTATTGTATAGATCAAATATAGATAACAGAATGCTCTCTTTCTGTGAAATTCTGGAAAAAAGAAACCATGTGTATATATTGTAAGCTGCAATATAAGGTATAGGAACTACAGATGTTGATGCGCATTAACAAAGCAAAATCAAAATTTGGTTCATGAAATTATGTGTTTCAAACCTTTGCAGAAATTATTTTATCTTTCTCAAAGTTTTGATATTGAATGGTTGATTTTCTTTTATCGACGAGCGTGTATGACGAGAGTAATGAGCGTAGAAGAAGCCAGGAAAGTCTGTAAGGATAATAACGTAGCAAATGGAAATCCGTAGTCTCTGCATACCCCTACGAGAAAAAGGCGTTACGGTATGTATTTTCTTTTAGGCTGGTAACCAGTATGCAGATGCTTAGATAGATACTTTATAATATAACAATAAAACGATTGTCTACTAGAAGAGTTCAATGTCCTCTCATTCATTGCAAATGCTCCATGAAACTAATTGAGGCTCCACCGATTGTAGCAGCTTTTATTGATATTCATTGTTTTGACACCAATGCGATCAAGATGGTGAAACGAGGTGACGTCTGTTAGCAGTATTACAGCACTACAACTATTAGCAGCATCATTCAGTACTGATCTAGGCCTGATAGGACTTAGATGTCGATCCAGCCCGACGAGGGAGCGCCGGCAGGGCTCCCAGTGTCCTTTACGCGACCGGGATGGGATCGAATGTAAATTTGAAATTGTACATGTATATTTATCAAAACCAGAATGGCTCTTCAGATAAGAGCAAAATTTCTTCTTTTATTGTTTTGCATACTCGGCGGGAGTGCGGACGGTGAGTGGCAATGTTTATTTTGTTCAAAATACTTTTATTTTCGGCACCTAAAAGCATGTCTACGCATAATTTACGATATTGTCTTTTCAATACAAATATTATTGATTGGGCACGTGCCCACATGTATGAGAGTGCAAAATGTTCTTATGTTTTTATTAATTTTTCAAGTACCTAAGCGAAATGAGCTTTGATGCTTCGGGACTTAGGGAATATAATATGATTCTTGCAATATTGAAATCAATTATTAAAAGTAGGTATGAGAGTTTGGTAACCTCTTCATCCTTTCGCGTGCATTATAAATTTAGCTTAAAATTAAACTTTTGAATTCTTTTTCTATGTAGAGTCGTACCGACTATGAGATTTGTCGAATCGTGAATTTAAGCAATTTCAGGTCTTATTTTGTACATGGGATGAATTAACTAGGCTAGCATACGTACGTAACTAGAGTCCAGGTCATTATTCCGCTACTATTTGGCCGGCCGTAAAATCTCCGGAAGGTATCTATTCTGTTGCTAAGACATAATCATTTGACTGACTTGGATTGGTCACCGCTTGCGGTCTATCTTCTTCAGCTCTTCCGTTGTTCGAAACCACGTCCTTTTTCACAAAATGGTAGTGGTCATGGTCAGGCCACCGATATAAATCATGGGTCAGGCTAAATCAGATGCTAGTCGTATTAGGGAGCCTGAAAAAATCTAAGTGTTAAAACCTGGATCACGATCTTATTCGTCTCGTTTCCCTGTAAAAAGAGGTTGGTACATAGGTCAACGAACGGCTTTCCTTGTGCTGCTCGACTAGGTAAGCGCACCCGTGTTTTAACACAAAAAAATATATTCACATTAATGCATTTTTTTACAAAAATATTTTTTTTTTAATCAAACTGCAACCCAAATAGCACGTAGGTTTGTACGGGTTCCATCTACGTTCAATTCAAACAAAAGTATAATGCACAATTACAAATTCACGCAATTTACAAAGCATTGAAGTATTTGCAGATGACCTAGAAGTCTTCGACGTACTATCCGTGGTGAGGGACGGCGGGCTGCCGGACGGGGTGCTGCCGGCCCGCGGTCGCTGCCAGGCACCCAACACTCCCTACTCTGAGTTCTCCGCCTACAGCCTCAACCAAAACGCTACATTGCACCAACTCGCCGCTGGAATGTTCTACAACACCTTCCCAGAAGACTTCTCTGTGTTAGCTGTTCTGAGGCTTCGGAGTAAGCATTTTGTTTTAAAGTCGTTTGATTCAAAAATGTAAACATCTAGGATTGTTTTATAGGCGTAGAAAAGGCCCTAGATTCCAACCAATTGGTAAATTTATTTTTTATTTTTTTATATGGCTTTTACTTTCGTATTTAGCCAGTAATAAGTAAAAATTATACAAACTAAGTCGTTTAGCCAAGAAAGTCTAAAGTCAAGTCAGTAGTTAAGTCACGTCGAGTCAGAAGTATTATGCTAAGTGAAGTGGTAGAAAAACTGCACTTAGCTTTTTCCAGGAGCTTTTGGCTACAAGCAAGAATATCACATAAGTCGAACACCGTATCACTTCCCAACACTCACGCTTATTCTTGAACACTTTGAGAATAATAATAATCCACCATTTTATGCACAAACACTCAAAAAACATAAATTTTGGACAATAAAATACAGCGCCGATACTGCTCTTCACAACTTCCCGCCAAAAGACCGTAAAAAATATTAACTATTAAACTATACGTTATAAAAATACAGATTATATCATTAAAAAAAAGAATAACAGAATAAAAAAAAATCTTATTTGTTGACAAATCACAAAGAACACAAAAATCTGTGACATGACGGGTGACACCAAAATAATACAAGGGAGTCACTCAAAACAAAAATAAAAACCCCTTTAAAATTAAAAAAATATTTTTATGAATTTAACCTGGGGATGAGCAAAAGCGTCGAAGTAAATAAAGATTTTATCCATCATTAACATTAAAGCGTGTTTAAAGCAGAAATATTAAACAGATAAATCACAAGATTAGCTGTTAGTCACGCTATACGATCTTCGAGTTCGAGTCAGGAGTGCTATTTTTGGAAAGTGTGACTCACGCAAAGTCGGTAAGTCGAATAATTTTCGTTCGTTTTCGAAGGATTTTTGTTCGATAACGATGGATTTTTGTTCGACATATATGTCATACATTTCAAAAATAGGGCTCCAAGTCTAAAATTAAAGAACCAAAATGTTTTTGTTGTGACTGATTTACATCAAAGTGGAGTTGATTATAATAAAATAATATTAAAGTGTTAGGGTTCATCAACCCACACGAAGGGTCGGAAGTTGTCGAGATATTTTTAAGTAAGGCCCATATTCAATTAGCGGCTTCGAAACGTAAAGAGCTTTTTGAAACGCTCCAAAGACAGCAAACCAAAATAGTTCATATTGAATAATAAATATAGGGCGTGACTGTCTGATAATAAAAATGCTTTGTCGATTATGCAATAAACTATATCAGTTGACGAGAGGTGGTTTAGGAATACAGTACATACAAAGGAGTACAGGGTAGATTGACTTTGCAATTTACTCTACAAACTGACTTATTAACACCAGTGAAAATATTACAGTAGGGTACGCCTTGAGAAAGGAACGTCAAATGACGTTCAAACGTTCAACGTCAAATATGTACCTCAATGAGGGTACGTGAAACTGACGCAAGCACTTTGCGCCATGTACCGATATTCATGCTGACCACTAATAAAAAAAAAAACATTTGAAAAATTGGCGCTAGAAATATTGTTCATTAAATATGTTTCTAACAATTTCAATGTAGTTACACGTACTACATCTTGTAATAAAAATGTATTACATTAAGTTAAGTTCAATACAGCTATATGAAATTATTTTTAATTTCGTTAATTTAGTGCAAAAGTATAGGTATACCTATTTCCGTGATTTTTACAAGTACATTCCATTTTAATCCACGTTTAGACTCACGTCGAAGATTTCCTTTTTCAATAATACTATTTACTTCCTAGAATAAGACCTAAGTAAAAATAAAAACAGAGAAAACATTTTGACGCCCAATAAAAGGCTAGTGTAGTAATATTATAATTTCCTTTTTTTTCTGATCATCATCATTTCCTGTAGTTTACTTTACAAACTAGCCATCCGCCCTGTCATGACATATGCGAGCGTGATCTTCTCACATGCAGCTCTGTCTCTCCTGAACAAGTTCCAACTTATCCAGAATAGGTTTGCACGCAAAGCCACGGGTTCGCCCCCGGGCCTGCGTACACGCGACCTACACAGGGACCTTGAGCTTCCATCCATATCGAGATATCTCAAAGAAACGTCTCAACGTTACTTTGAGAAATGTCCAACTCATCCGAACCCGTTGTTAGCTGGTAACTACAGCCCGGCAAAAAATGTCCCTCTGCGGCACAGACGCCCGAGGAATGTTCTCTTTGATTCTGACGATCCCATTACCTTCCCTTCGAAAATCCCTCGACTTACCGGAGTCCGGGATTTTCAATAGGAACATTTCGCAACCGGCGAGTGCGACGTAGTAGGAACAGTAGACAGTTTACCAGGTACCGGAATGTACCAGGGCGCTTCACGCCACCGATAGGTTCTCAGTAGGCCCTTCAGGCACAATAGTATCGGCCCTTATGGCATTGAGCGTTTCCTACCGCTCGCGAGTTTACATTGCTCGCTTGATCAAAGGCAAAGCCCACGGCCGAGGTTCGTCCCAACTGGGAGCCTTTGCCGAAAAGGCTGAGTGGTTAATAGCCCTCGCCACTGTAAATTTGAAAGCTCACAGGAGCTAAAATTGTAGGTCCGTTCAAAAAAAAAACAGCCGGGAGCAACGTCTTTCGGAAGCAACGGAATCATCTTTATTAACAGACAATCAGGTGACTCAAGCAAGCAATGTCCTGACCAAACTGGAAACAATTAAACAAAGCATGTTTCCATGGGAATCAAATAAACGACCCCCTGATCGAAGGCGAACGTCTTAACAACTGGACCACGGAGATAATTTTGATGAAGCCGTTAGTCTCATTTAATACAAGTTTCACCATTTCGCAGGCGCAGAGCAGTACCCAGTGTTTGTACTGTACTCCGACTCCGGAGAAGACCAGTTGCAGCTGATCGTGGGCCAGTTGGTAGAACTATACTACCAAGACACGAGGGGCGAACCAATTGATGAGGAGATGCTCACTTTTAGAGTCAACATGGCTGATGGGAGGTAAGGCTTCGTAAAATTCGGGAACACTAACATAAAAGTCATTTAAAATCTGGCATAAAGGGAAATAAGCCTAGCTTGTAAAAAAAAATCTTAAAACATTTAGTTGCTTACTTCCCTACTTGCAATTTTAGTCATAAAGTTTAAAATTAGTCTATAGAGAAACTAGTTCGTAAAAGTATTATAATAAGGTTACTTCTAAGGATTCCCTACTACTATTCTGGACTACTCTATCAATCTATTATTCTAGAAAGATCACTAACCCTAAAAGATAGAGTCGTAATGTCCATGGGTAGAGAAATTAGAAAGACACTATCTGCAACACGTTAATTACAAAAAGGATATTTAAAATTATTATCTGTGGTCTCTGGATGCAGTTGACTACCAAGGCAGTTCGTAAAGTCAAATTTTACCAACAGGTGGCATCGATTAGGCCTCAGCATAAAAGGCGATTCAGTCACTTTACTGGTGGATTGTGACATTAAAGAAACTCTACTATTGAATCGGAGACCAGGAAGCACTTTTAACTTAGCCGGCGCTTTGGTCGTCGGCACCCAGGTCACAGCAGAGCAATATTACGAGGTAATTCTATAATAATCTACCTAAACGTGTGTCTCTAATATTTAATAACCACATTTCTAGATGAAATCGATCAATAAATCCGTAGATAACTACTAAAGTACTGCGAAAATCTGAGTCTCACGAGAGTACCTAGTTAGTAAAAGTGGCCACTCATAAAATATGTGACTGAGCAGAGGCAGTGTCCTTTATAGTTAGAGACGGATTTATATGAGAGGTCATTAAGTAAACAGCGATGGCATATCAAAGCTCAAACTTATTTCAAGGGTTTTCTTACCCTTGGAATAGATTGGAATGGACATCTCTTTGCCTTTTTTTTAGCTCAATTATTGAATAATTACGCTGTTGTTTTTTTTTTTTAAATGAATATATTTTATACTAAGCTATATATATAGACGGTAGATACGTACATAATAATTGTAGTTACAATTTTAAATTTTTAGTCAAGAGTAGACAGAGAGTAGGTAGCTAGGGGATCTGGGTGAATTGAAATGCTTTTTGAGACTCATCACCTTCCTATATATCATCTATCTGGCTTTAAGTTGCCAGTTACTGTAAAAACATAATATAATTAAAGAATAATATGGAATCCACGTAAATGCAAAGAAATGTCAAGCCATTATAGTGGGAAGTAATGTACAAATAAATAATATTGACACTCAGTCGTTACAACCAATCATCTACAACAACATTGAGATACCTCTTAGTCCAGTAGTTAAGGATCTCGCTCTTTTTATTGATAATACATTGAGCTGGCAATCACATGTCAATGAGGTCAGTAGAAAAGTGTTTTCTTCACTACATTACCTACAACGTCTGAAAAATGTCTTACCAATAAAGACCAAAACTATGTTGGTTCAATCTCTTGTGGTTTCGATTACGCTGATGTGTGATATCTGAGCATTACTGAAGAACAACATAATAAGTTAGAACGCCTTCTGAACAATTGTATTAGGTTCATTATCAGCCTACGTAAGTACGACCACGTCTCAAAATATCGATCCCAGATTAAATGGCTTCCTATCCGTCAACGCAGGAATCTCCATATCCTTTGTCAGTTATATAATGTGCTTTTAAATCCATCTTCCCCAAAGTATCTCAAAACAGATTTCATATTTTTAAGTTCGACTCACGAAAAGGCCCTGCGTTCTTCAAACAATTTGACCCTTGCCACTCCCTCTCACCATACTGGGTTTTACTCAGACTCCTTTGCCGTCACGGCTGTCAGACTCTGGAACGCGCTACCTGAATCAATTAGGAAAGCCTCCAGCCGTGCGGGTTTCAAAGCTCTTGTTTACGATCATTTTCTCGCACAGCTGAGTGATGTGGGAATCTAGTTGCCACATGTATTGTGTTGTTTGTTTCGCATTGCATTAATAATTGTATATATTTATTATTTAAATAAGTAGGTATATTGTAAATACGTGTTTATATTATATGTAAGTATGTATGGCATATTATTTTCTTATGCTTTTCTATTAATTTAACTTAATTTTACACCCACATAAAGCTCTCTGCTTGACCCAAAGGTTGACTGTTAGATAATGCTTTTAGCATTAAGTCCACCTATTGTGCTTTACAATTGTATTTGTACAATAAAGTTTAAATTAATTAATTAATAAATAATTTTTATCATAGCGTGCCTACCTAAATAAATTACATGTTTTCCTTTTTACATTAAATATTTTAGGGTGATATCGAGCTTCTGCAGTTCACCAACAAACCTGACACTGCCTACGATATCTGCACATCCATAGCTCCCGACTGTAGTGCCCTCGGGTCTTCATACAGAGTTGAACAACACCGAGCAATAGACAATATTGAAGAAGACGCTGATTTTGACACAGATGAGGAATTTAGCCGCCTTATAGTGCCATCGACGATACAACCAAACCAAGAAACTTTAATTACTGATGAAAGCGCCAGAAGGGAAAATGAATATTTCGGACAAAGAAGGTTTTTTAACGAACCTAATAGGTCAGAAAACAATTGGGGACTAAATTATGCAGGGCTTAGTACGTCACGCCCGAATTTTCAGTTTCCAAACTTAGGTGTTACAAGATCTTACATTCCAATGACGGATAACGGTAAAGTATTTATTTTTATTATCGTTCTTTAGCCTAATTGTATTTATAGGTCTCTATTCGATAGATCTACTCGAAGTGGCAGTCCTTTAAATATTGACATTTATAAAATATTTAAAGTCGTGGTTGGTGAAATATTTGAGGGACTATTTTGTAAAAACTATTTACTTAGGTGTATTAAATAAATAATTAGTAGAATAGGTGTAATTAATGCCTGTATATTATTTTGTGTAAGTACTATTTTGTGATGAGAGGTTTGAAACAAGTCTATGCCACGGGGGTATAGTGACAGGGGATCATCATCACATCGTGTAGGTTACATTGTCAATCGACCATGAGTTGTCAGGTGTCAGCGTTGTTCGGAACCGCCTCTCGGCCTCTGACGTGGTTCCTTTAACGACCACCAGATGGCAGCCGGGACAGACGGCTTAACGTGCCTTCCGTAGCACGGAATCATCTTCATTATTAGACAATCAGGTGATTCAAGTCTGCAATGTCCTATCCAAACTGGAAACAACTAAACAAAGTATGCTTCCGGTGGGAATTGAACCCATGACCCGGGTCTAAAGCGAACGTTTTAACCACTGCACTACGGAGGCAGTTAATAGTGGGTAATCCCTGGAAATAGTGAGCCTTATTTAAAAATTTATCTAATCAAGAGAGGCTACATCGAGCAAGGATATTGGTAATCTATAATTTATAGACATTGGATTGCTATTGGGAATCAGGTACAACTTATTTTCAGATGAAAACAGCATCTTCGGTAGTTTTAGGCGCGAGGATCAATTACTACCGACCTCTCCAAATATTGCTGAAGTTAGTTCACCCCATCCTTTAGAAATAACTACGAAGGTAAGAATTGTATAGTCTAAAACTTTATCAAACAAACTTATCTTAATACCAGTTCACTTTTTAATAGGTATGATATCTCAAATAACAAGACCTTTAGTCTCTTTAAGGTAGAAAATATCTAATGGCTTATCTTAATTTGGTTTAGTTTTCCAAGATAAATTTTGGATGAAATTAAGATCTTGTAAGTCAATACAAGTACCTAATACTCATTTAACCAACCCTTTACCTGCGTAGAAACCATATTTAGTTCTTAATAATGGAATTTTTATTGTTAATAAGTTTGACGCAGGTCCTTCGAAAGAAAACATCTTAAAATAAAAATACCACACGTTTATAATTACTTGTTGTGACGGCGTTAAGATAGTGTAACAAAGGATTTTCTATTGTATTATTATAAAGTGGAAAACAGTTGTGTATTTAAAAGCTGTACGATAATTTCAGTTGAAGGAAATGGACGATGATGTTACGGAAACATTATCTGTGGTGACCACGGAGGCTTCTTACACACCAATGACAACCACCGAGGACGACGACTATCTCACGCATCCTCCGGATTATGGCGATGTAAATATAACTTATAATAAACTAGCTGTTTCCCGCAGCTCCGCCTGCGTCAAAAAGTAGCCTATGTTTGACCCCGGGTCTTCAACTATATCCATACCAAATTTCATCAAAATCCGTTCAGCTGTTTGGCCGTGAAAGCGTAACAGACAGACAGACTTTCGCATTTATAATATTAAGTATGGAAAGTATGGGTATGGATATGGATTAGTTTGGATATGCTATGGATATAATTAACCGGTCGAATAAAAAATATTTACCGACTGTTAATGATATACAGATATATTGATTAAGTCAGCAACTAAATCACTAGACTACTAACATTGATCAGTAAAAAAATCCGAAATGAGCCGATGACTGTGAGAGGCGAATAATCTTACTAAGTGACCAAATTTCTGATCTATTAATAAAGTGTAAAAAAGATAAGTCTCAAATACTTATCACAAAATTAAAATCATTTATTTCATTTTTATCAAGACTGAAAATAATTATCTTAATTACAACTAACTTAAAATGAAAAACCACGAACTATTCTGGTCTAAAAATATACCACCCCGAACGGCACCCAGCTCAAGATACCCATTATACTGGCAGCATTACCTCTCTGAATCGCAATGGATTTCCTTTAAACCAAGTACCACTCGGAGCGATGGTCAAAACCTCTGTCTCTTAGGCGACATCCTATCTCTTCCAAAAACTTTTTTGCCTCTTAACACCATGGTCCAGCAGTCTCAACAGCTACTGGAACAAACTCGTACTGAGAACACAAATTTGAATATTTAAGGTGTTTATATCTAGTGACCAAATTACTAAATGAGCGACTTAACTATGGAAATACTAAGTTGATTACAAATGCAGAATGGGTACAAAATATAATTGGTAATATGATTATGGCTTACCCGCCTGTTGTCCTTGAAATCGTTATGTAGAAAAATAAATGACAACATAATATTTATATTTCCTTCAGGAACCTTCTATGCAAGAATTCTAAATTCAAGGGAAAAGCCGCGGGCAAGAATTCATATTAGATACTGAAACACTTAATTAAATATTTCCCTTTGCAATTTAAATACTTCAACAAACAATATTTTTAATCATATGGGATTAATTTGAGAGCAAAAACATTTTTAGCCGATTGCGCCACAAGGAGGCTTGTGTTTTTCGAGAATGAAGATACTCGTATGTACCTATGTATAATTGTTTGCACGCTCTGTAGCCTGAACGGCTCGATGGATTTTAGCTTGAGAGGTGTCGTTAGATTCGTATTCACTGTGAGAGTGACACTGGGTATATCAAAATAAAAAACAAAATGGTGGTATTTTTAGCTTTTTTGGTTTCCCAATTACACAAAAATGCAGTCGGGTTTTTAAGTTTTTTAAATTACCCAAGGTAATGGTAATTTGGTAAATGGTTCAATCTGAAACTACTGTGTATTTTTAGGATAACTCTACTGGATACGACTCTACGTATTATGACTATGGAAGCTCTGGGACGTATTTAGGACCGCGTGGTTATCCAGGACCACCAGGACCCCAGGGTCCTAGGGGACCCAAAGGAGAGCCGGGAAAACCAGGTGCTGAGGGCCAACAAGGATTTACTGGACCACCGGGTCATGTGTTTGTTGTTCCGGTGAGTAAATATTTTTGTTCAGTTCACGATCCTTTTCCTACCTACTGCTACTTTGAAGAATGATGCTGAGTATTAGATATTTTTTGTCTCTATCAAAGAGTTAGTACTTACTGTTTTAATCTTGTGCCTAATATAAGTATACATTTCGAAGACAAAAACGCTATCCTGGCCAATGCGTGTCCTGTGCCAAGATGAACATATTTATATATAGCTTAATATATTTGTTGTAACGTAGAACATCAAGTAAACTACTTTACTAAAAGAAGTGGCATTAATTATAGAGTAGTTATGAACAGATTAAATCAGCTTACTTGTCACAAAAATGTTTACAAAAGAAACTTATATAATACTAGCTTTTTCCCGCAGCTCCGCTGCGTCAAAAAGTAGCCTATGTTTGACCCCGGGTCTTCAACTATATTCATACCAAATTTCATCAAAATCCGTTCAGCGGTTTGGCCGTAAAAGCGTAACAAACAGACAGACTTTCGCATTTATAATATTAGTATGGATGCTGCAGAAGCAGCCGAAAAAGGTAAAATTAACAAATAGCGGTCTCGGCCATGCGTTGAGACTCGTGACTCGACTGAGGTCCGTGGGGCCCCGCAGCAATAGGCCTCCTCAAAGATATTTCGAAGAGGCTTATTTATGCGACGGGAGACAGAAGAGCTCTATCTAACGAGAAAATGCTGCCAGCATCATCGGCACAATAATGCCACGGGGACCATATTTATGATTTTTTTTTATTTTTTTTTTTTTTTTTAAATAGGTTTTTCTTTTTTTATTTCGTATTGTTAGTTTAATTGTATTTTTAATAGTTAAATTATATGTGCAAGTATTATTTAATTATCTACCAGACGATTTAAAAATGTTAAAAGGAATGACAAATAAGTTAAAATTGACAGAAAAGTTACAGAAACATTGTTTTTACTCCGTTCTAGAATATATTGACCATTGTAAATTGCACAAACTTAATGACTAAGTAGGTACTATATTTTCCTCAAGCTTACATTGTAATAATTTTAATTTTATTAGTAATTGGACTTAAAGTATATTTGATAACTATTGGATTCATTAATTAGTTTGCTGGTGTTAGGTATTTAGTTGACATTTGCATACCTTTAAATGAGGTCGAACACATTGAGCGACATAACCGTTATAAGAAACTTACTGTACCTACTCCATTTTTGGCAAATAAATGCTTTGATTTGATTTGAAAAAAAATACACGTATGTAATATTTATTTAGTACCAAATGAACATTTTTTCGAAACATAAACACCTTTATATACTTCAGACGTTTACCGTAATAATATATTATGTTTCTGTAATTTTATGTTTTAAATATGCACTGCGATAGTTTAAAACATTTTTTCTTTCTTTATTTATTTCTAATAGTTTAACAAACAAAATAATTATTTCTCGCGAGCCTGGGCGTTTTGATAATGAAATGTGCAAGGCTCCCGAGAAATCACAGTTTTAATGTTGACTTAGTATTTCAACATTCATATCTTTAAACGTTTAAATCTTATCATTTCCCAGCTTATTATATCTATAAAGTTACGGTAGAAATGCTGATCAGTATTTTTATAGCTCTGTAAAGATATTAGTACTTATATACTTTAACTAATAAAAGCTCTATCCCATTTTTTTATCATTATTTTTTTCAGTTACAGCAATCAGGCAATGAAAAAGGACCTGATGCACAGTCAGAAGCTTTGAGACAGATGTTGACTCAACATATGGTTTGTTTTCAATTTATAATTTAAACAAATTAAAACTGAATATAGTATACCATTATCTCAACATCTTTAATATTTTAATGTGCCAAAGTAAACAGCTTTGTTTTCTCACTCCTGAAAAGTTACTAACTTACTCCTAAATTAATTAGTTATGTAAGATATATAGTATAAACAGTAAGCATACAACAATGTTTCAGAGTTGTATTTTTTATAAATGCTTGAATTCTTTTTATTAACTTACTATCCCACTCCTCCATTCTCTTCCACTCCAAATGACGCTTGAAATGTTAAAAAATCTCATACGGAATGCTAAAATATTTAAATAACTATAAAATATTTCAGTCTGCTATGCGTGGTGTTGAAGGTCCTATGGGTCTGACCGGGCCACCTGGACCCGAAGGAGCAACAGGGCCCGAAGGCTCGAAAGGAGAGCAAGGAGAACAGGGTGAACCGGTAATTGTTTATTAACAAATTTATAGTAAGTATTAAATTAAACTATTTTAATACGGTTTTTATTATTAGGTATTAAAAAAGTTTAATTTAATGAATAAAAATCGCGAAAACATAAGAAATCATTATAGTAAGTAGTTAGAAATCCGCTTTCGTACCTCATTTTAATGTATATTTTTTTTGTTATATTTATTTTGATGCAATATTTGGAGTGGCTCACCGCCTATTGTGCCCATGGAGTAATTACAAAGAGGAGATGCCGTTTGAAATGGCGCAGTGACGTGATCATTAGCGCCTCGCCGACACTGCAGTGGGCGGAGCTTGTCATTGCTCGTGCTCTATGATTGGAGCCACGGCCGAAACCAAGCACCCCGCACGTCTGCCTTCCGCCCCGTGTAGCCTCACAAACGCTTTCTTACAAAACGCTTTTTACGGCATCTCCTCTTTGTAATTACTCCATGATTGTACCTCAAGTCTCGTGTACTATCACCGAGCAATAGACGCGGCTAAGTATTGGAAATTAATATAGTGCAGTCAATAGCCATTTAGACTCAAGTAGAAGTTCTTTCTTTTTATACAACGTAGGGCGTACGGCCCACCTGATGGTAAGTGGTTACCGTAGCCTATGAACGCCTGCAACACCGGAGATGTCACGAGCGCGTGGCCGACCCTGAAGAAATATTTTCACGCCCTTTTTGAAGGCTCCCATGTTCGATTAATTTCCTACATCTTATATACATAGTTTATAGTAGTAGGAAAACATTTTAGAGACTACGCAGACATAAGAAAATATTTCTTCTTCATCGTGTCGATGTCTTAAATCTTGTGTGCCCAGTATGCTGCCACTTCGAGTCTCACTCTTTGTTGCTCCCATAAGATTGCTTCTGCTACACTTAGCAGGGCATATGGGGCACTCCAACAGGTACAACATCACTTGGCCTGGCTGTCCGCGCTGCGTGTATTCTGACTCTCAATAAAAAATTCTAATGAGTATAGTAACCGGCATTTAAGTAGGCAAGGATGTGAGCGGGACAAATTTACACTAATCTAATTATCGGTATGGGTTCGTCTCGCTCTCAGTTTGCTAAGTTATATGCCGCCGGGTATATGTTGTCATTCATGAAACATATTTTTTTAGGGACCGTTTGGACCAAGAGGAATACAAGGCCCGCCAGGTAGACCAGGCCGCCGGGGTCATCCGGGACGCGATGGGGAGCGTGGGTCAACTGGTGCTACGGGTCCTAAAGGCGACGTGGGTTATCCGGGGCTGCCTGGTTTGCCTGGAGATAAGGGGGAGCGGGGAGGACCGGGACTGCAAGGCGAGCCGGGAGCGCCGGGGCAGGACGGCCCGCCTGGAGACGATGGACTGTCAGGACCGCCGGGATTATCGGGGGAACTTGTTAGTTTTATAGTGGTCTATTTATTTATATATGCCTTTAAAAAAATGTTATGAGAGAAATATAAAAGTTTATATTATCGCATTAGATGAACACTTAGTATGCCAATAAATAAAATTGAAAATTGAAAATTGAAAATTGAAATGATAGTTGCAATAAAGCGAAATAAATAAATAATAAAATTAAAATAATAGTAAAAAATGCACGAAAACAAATTGAATACGTCAGAAAACACTGTACTACGTATTTGAAAAGACCTTATCTTCCAGTAGACCCGTGAGATTAGAGGTGATTAATAGAGGTAGACTGGCGTAGGCATAAGCATAAGCATAAATGTATGTATGTTTACATACGATCTACTAACTCGTGCTATCAAAAGTTTAGTTTATTATTAGTAGTTTAGTAGATTTTCAAGTTTTAATCAACATGTTATTAGGATTGCTTACTGTTGTAGGGGCCAAGAGGCTTTATGGGCCCGAGGGGTTTCCCAGGTTTGATTGGCTACCCTGGACTCCCAGGCGTCGAAGGTCCGCAAGGCGCTAAAGGTGCATCAGGACAACCCGGCCCCCCGGGGCCACAAGGACATCCGGGTCCAATGGGTCCAGCCGGCTCCCCTGGACCTCAAGGCCCCATGGGTGCGCCAGGAATTCAGGTAAACAAGCCATACCATTTAACACTTTATAAACCCCAGATACTTATAGTATTTGAAAACTTTGTGGAACTTAAGTTTGTTTGTAATAACTTTATTGCACAGAAAATAGCATTACAGTAAATACAGAAACTAAAAATAAACGTAACAGTGGACTTGATGATGTGTGTTTTATTAAGCAATACAAATCAATTCATAATCGAATGACATTTTCAATGGCTTTTTAATGAATTATTTGTCTTGATTCTTGGTTCTCATTACTGGTACTAAAATCGTGTGTTTGTAATCTGGTCCTAGGGTCCTCAAGGCAAACCAGGAATTTCTGGTCTCCCGGGACCAGAAGGATCACCAGGCACACCGGGGAATCCTGGGCAACAAGGTTCTTCAGGAGAAGCAGGACCCCAAGGACCTCAGGTAATCTTCTAGATGTTCACTCTTGTTAAATAAAAAAATGTGGCTCGCTGATAAAAATATTGAATTGTAAATATTTATTCTCTAGGGTATGCTAGGGTTTCCTGGGCCCCGTGGGCTGAAAGGTGATGATGGACCTCGTGGCTTACAAGGAGATAAGGGCGATAAAGGACCTAGAGGTAAGTAAAATAAATAATTAATAAAACAGAATTTATATAAGGGAATTGTTGTTGACAATTTTAATACATAATTGTAATAATAATAATAAATATCTATTTCAAGGAGTTGACGGCGAGAAGGGTGATATAGGCCTGAAAGGAGAACGAGGATTGCCTGGTGAAGCCGGACCTCCTGGAATGGAAGGGCCTGAAGGGCAAAAGGTAATTTCATTATAAATATTTATACTTTCCATTCCACCCTGAATCATTTTTCTGAACCTCAGCATATTTTTATCTTAAATGGGCCAACCGCACAAGAAAAAGAAATGTTATATAAAAAAGTTCCTTGGGAGCGGAAACGTAATAATGCGGATCACCAGCAAAATTGAATTCACAAGAAAATACTCTTATTTCAGGGCGCAGAAGGCCCAAGAGGGGAAACTGGTTCATCAGGTCCTGCTGGTGAGAAAGGAGCTACAGGGCCTCAAGGGCCGGCAGGGTACCCTGGCAACCAAGGTGAAAAAGGAGATAAAGGAGCCTCTGGCAGACGAGGCAGAAGAGGAGCTAAAGGACCTATGGTAAATAGCAGCAAAACATTACGACACTATTGTAAATCACGTTATTGTAAAAATAGCACTATTTGTCGTCGTTTGTTTTCTTGCAATTTGCGCAATTGGCCTCCAGCCATTGGATGACACGAAATTGAATTTTCTTTTACATATAAAGTTTTGTTACCCATATAACATTCGTTTATTTATATCTATTGCAGGGTTTAATTGGAACACCTGGAGACCGAGGCGAAACTGGACCAAGGGTAAGAAATAAAAGTTTATCCTTAATTTTACATGCCATATCTAAATGAGTATAAGTTATGTCTTTACTACTTAATTATAGGGATACAGAGGCGCGAGGGGAAGACGTGGATCCGACGGAGCTCCAGGTCCTAAAGGCGACACAGGGCAGCCTGGTCCACCAGGACCCATTGGAGAAAGAGGTCCCCAGGGCTTGGAAGGCGTTCGCGGGTTTCCAGGGGGTTTGGGCCCGCCAGGTCCTGACGGAAAACCAGGCTTGCCCGGCCCACCAGGAGAACGAGGACCGACGGTATGAGAAATGAAGATTTTTCGTTATGTATTATGTAAGCATACGAGCTTAACAGCTGCCCTGATAAAAGGGCCTAAATCCCTTACTACTCCAAGATTTTAACGAGCGCTTTGATCACCTCTGTTTTTCTGTGTACACACTTTTATGTAATTTTGAAGTTATTTATAAGTTTCGAATAATCTTTCATGTCACGCAATTCACACAATATCTGGACTCGGGAATGCTATTTATGAGATCTATGACACGCTCAAAACCGAAGAAAAATGAATGAGTTCGAAATACTCAGTTCAAAATTTTCGAATAGTTTGTTTGTAATTATTGCACATAAAAAAACATAGTCTAAATCAGTAGTTCCCAAACTTATTTTTCTCGTGGACCACTTTCAAAATTTTACTGGTTTCGGTGGACCCCCTGCTGCTACATTTCTACCACATTCTTAAAGTCGCCAAAAAATAAAAATTGTGTCACTTCTGAGATCTGTCCCTATATTTCGATATGTAAAATAAAAACGAAAAATGGTACATTTTATATCACTTTATTTATTAAAAGAATAGAATTACAAGAAAAAAATATTAAGGTAATATAGGTTCAGGTCATAATTTTAATTAATGGGAAGGATGTATCTGATGGAGTGTCAGCAAACGATCAATGTTTGGCTTTATTTTTGTGAGCAATAACCGCAAATCCCCCCGCTCTGTGATGTTTAATTTGCTCCTTTTTTTTGTTAAGAGGTTTGTAACGGCACTAAAACTCCTTTCGACAAGATATGACGAGGGAAAAGCTATTAAAAATTTCCTTGCGATTTCCCACAGTCCAGGATATTTTTCGGGTATTTCTGCTTGCAGCCAAAATGTTGGGTAGCCTTTTCTAAATTTCACCTTCAGCTCCTCATTAGTGCTTAGCTCGAGCAGCTCCTCTTGTAATACAACATTGGCCACTTCCGTTTCATCAAATGGATTTATTATCCATGGTGGTATATCCATCGTCAGTATATCTTCAAACCTGGTTTTGAAGTCATCATGCAGGGCACTTAAATGTTGACTGTAGGTATGGATATCCTCATCAATACATTCTACCTGCGACAAGTTTGGAAATTGAGAGAATTCGCGCCGACTAATGTTTTGCTTCATAAATTTCAATTTCCCAAGAAAAGCCGAAATTATCCCCTTTGTTTTTATTAAATTCAGGCTGTCCCCTTGTAACTGCAAGTTAATATCATTAAATTTTTTAAACAAATCTGTCAAATACGCAATGTCTGCTTTGAATTTGATCAAGTTTTCTTTTAAATCTGGATCTCTACTTTCTAAGAACTCTAATATGGAATCGAAAACAGAGTAAAATCTCGTTAAGCATGCACCTTTCGACAACCAGCGTACTTCAGTATGTAAGAGCAGTCGTTGGAAGTCTTCATCATTTTCGTCGCACAATTGAGCAAATAAACGTGTATTCAATGCATTGCTTCTGATTTTGTTGACAGCTTTTATTACAAAATGAAGAGATTGGTTCAACCTGTCACTTAAATGTTTTGCCACAAGATGTTGTCGGTGGATTACGCAATGAATAGCTGTAAGTCCTGGTATAATTCTTTTGAGATGACTTATAAACCCACGATATCGCCCGACCATTGCAGGAGCTCCGTCTGTTGCCACTGAAATAATGTTTGTAAATGGGATCGATTTTTCCGTAAAAAAATTACTCAGGACATTAAATATTGATTCGCCTTTAGTGTCAGTCTCCAAAGTTCTGGCAAATAGCAATTCTTCGTGAATTTCTTCCTCAACAATAAATCGGACATATGCCAATAGTAATGCTTCATTACTGGGTAACGTTGACTCGTCCAGTTGTATAGAAAAATGAGTTTTTTGCAGATGATTGCACAAAAAGCTTTCGATATCAGAGCTCATTTCATCAATGCGTCTTTGTACAGTATTGTTACTTAATGGAATTCTTTTTAGTACGTCAAATGGAGATTTGTGCAAAACAGTTTTTAAAACCTCTTCAACAGCGGGTAAAATTAATTGTTCTCTGATAGTGTGCGGTTTTCCAGATTTTGCTATAAGTAATGAGATATTGTAAGATGCCCGCAAGCCATCATCGTTACTTTGAGATGTTGAAGCGAACATACTGTGCATGGTGGGTCTCTTTCCATATTTTTCTTTCAATGTTTGAAAATATTTTAAATCTTTACCTATTTTATCAGTATGACACCTTTTTAGATGATCTTCGAGCTTTGATGGTTTCATAGAGTCATTGCTCAAAACTTTGTTGCATAATAGGCACATGGGCAATTGTTTGTCTGCCTCTGATGGAACAAAACCATATTTCAAATAATCGACACTATATTGTCGACATTTTTTCTTTGCTGTAGCCATGTTTCGTGTCAGTTACCTTACCTGTAAAAAAAATGTTTTAGTAACCAAGTTTTTTTCTGAATATAGGTATCACACCGCAGCCTTTGTCAGCACGCGGAAATAGAATTACGGCTTGTAAAGGGACCAACTAATAAACCGCCGAGACAAATACAAACGTTTTCACAAAACGGTATCAATTTTAAAGTACATAATTTACCACTAATTTTTAATAGTATAAATAAAAATTAGTGTACTCAGTATCGAATACTGATCATATTTGTGTAGGAAAAAATAAACGTCGAAATCCCAAAATTGTCCATAAAAACGATAACTAACATTTTATTAAATCAATGAGTTCACGCGCTCCGTGTATTTGCGTATTTTTTGTCTGCGGCTTCATTGTTAAAACGTGACAAACAGGCATCGAAGTTCAAGCCCCGCCCTTTTCCCGTCGCCCGCGCACCGCTCGCTCTTTCCGAAAAGGAATAGTTTTGATAAAATAGTTACTTCAAAATCAATTTAACATGATTATGAAATTACTGTTTTATAAAATTAGTAGTTATTTGCAAGAAAAATTACAAAATTAATTGCTCTGCAATATTGCTTATTCGGCCTTTTTAGAGAGGCAGTGCTTCTCTCGTGAAAAAACAATTGAATAAAACGTGCTGTGTTTGTCTTCAAATCGAAAGAGGACAATTAAAATATCTGTAAGTTACTAAGTTACCTATCTATACAGGCCGTTGTGATCAACCGACTAGTACACGTAAACAAAATACTTAAGTACTATAACAAAAAAAGGTAGGTTACTTACTTTTCTCCGGCACTAGCAAACACAGATATAAATTTTCTCACAACTTTTTTCCAAATTCCGCCTTGTTTTCGAAATTCCGGAAACAAATGAATGCGTTTGGTTGCCTTTGGCATCAAGTATTTATAGTGTTGATCAAGTTCATGTCTGAACAAGCATTAAGCATTGTCGGGCGGATAGCGCTTTGCAAGTCTGTACACGAAATTGTACGTAATATCGAATACACAAGTTTGGACAAGTAACAGTCGCTTGCCTTATTAAAATATTATCTGCTTAGATAGGTACTTAAAACAATGTAGGTAGGCCCTTATAAAAACTATGCTTACATTTTTGCTCTTTACTATCAAAAGCAGATAAATTTTCGTGGACCCCCATTAACATCTTATGGACCCCCATTTTTTGTTCACGCCTACGTAGACCCCCAGCAAGTCTCCCGTGGACCCCTGGGGGTCAATATTTATTTATTTATTACAACTTTATTGTTCCGCAAAGTACACATAAATATAACAATTGGCGGACTTAATGCTAAGAGCATTTTCTGTCTCTGCCAGTCAACCATTGGGAGAAACAGAAAGATAGTTTGGCGCAAAAAATAATATTTTATGAAAAAAATATTGACAATAAAGCACTAATCTCCCACTTATTTGTTATTTTAGGGAGATCCAGGCGCAGTTGGACAATCTGGTCCGCCTGGTTCTATAGGACCTCAAGGGCCAGTGGGTGAACCTGGGCCGCAAGGGCCACCTGGGGCTTCAGGAAATCCAGGCACGCCAGGAGAAGTTGGTGCTACTGGGGAGACAGGGAAAGAGGGCCCACCAGGGCCACCTGGACCAGAAGGGAAACCAGGGCCTGTAGGATCAACAGGTCCCCCTGGACATCAGGGAGAAACAGGATTGCCTGGGGCACCGGTAAGTATTTACTATGATATCTTATTAAGTTCCCGATTGGAAGTTTCAAATTAATGTACGTCTTATCATTTAGGCCGTAAAGTACCATTCACTCGTTAAAATAATCCAATCAACCTTAGAATTTCTATTTTGCTAAAGTAATTATTTACTTATTTTTCATTTATCTCTATTTTATCCTTTAGGGTGCGCTTGGAACCAAAGGAGACATGGGGCCACTTGGCCCCCCTGGAGCAAGAGGCGATAAAGGAGAGCAGGGCGAACCGGGTCAGGAAGGGCCCCAAGGCCCTCAAGGGCGGGAAGGGCCTCGAGGCTCGCCAGGACCTGGCGGTCAAAAGGGGGAAATTGGAGAGCCGGGTCCAATAGGTAACCTAATGTTTTAAATTTATTAAAAACACTCGAATGGTTCGAGATTTGCATGTTAACATCACAGACATATAAGACGTAAACAGACGGAAGGTATGCTATTACTTAGCGTAGCACAAACACACACATGCAAAACTATGCAGCCTGGGCTGTATCTAGTCTTCGGTAAGTTGTTTACGATAATGCTTCCCATGATTTCAAAGAATGTGTGAATGTTGTGTGGAGTGCATGATCTGAGATCATTTATACGGTATTCTACTCTATTATTTTTAGTGTTCACCGATCCAACAACGCAGATTACAAAATGGCGTCACGGCCAAAAATTGCCACGCGTAGCTTAATATCTATGTGTGAGTGAATGTTGCTACAGGTGTAAAAAAGAGATATCGCCATATAGATCCGAATACGTGAGAAAAGGATAACAACAATTACTTGCTACATAAGTATAACTATTAACTTATGTTCCGTCTGTGTACGTCTTATATGTCTGTGGTTAACATGAACATTCCTGAACGAAGACTAAGAATATTATTTTGACATTTTTAAAAAAGTCAAGAGTTTGACAAAAGATAAAAATGAAAAAAAAATATTTGCCGGGAGCAAAGACAAGTTTATTTATTTACATATCAATATTCTATTATTAGAAATTAGTATCCAATACAATAGAATAGACACTGTGATTTATTTATAAAAAAATAATATTTATGGCAACCTTTCTAAATTCACACAGAGAGCATGCAAAAATATCTGTTTGCTCCGCGATTTGATTCAGAGTACGAACCGCGCGCGTCAACGGAGACTTTTTATGGATATTCGTCCTCCCGGTTGGCACCACCAGAAGTCGCGGTCGTCGCCGACGCCCCACGTAGACACTTGGCACGCAAAAACAAATTATTGCAATATTTTGGCATTGCATATCACACCACGCAGCAGTTTACATACATATAGCTCGTTATATCTCACCATCCCCAGATCAAATAATGTTGGATACATTAAAGGATAGAAAGGATTCACCCATAATTTTTAAAATATAAATATCTCACAAATGAGTTGTGTATCCTCTCAAACAACTGGCTATATTTTGTCTCGTGTGGATCCCAAATTATAGCGTTACACTTCAGATGGCTTCTCATTAATGGGTTGTATAAAGCAATAATAAGTTTGCAGCCAATACTAACTTTAAAGACCTTTAAGTTAAATATTTATTGCAGGTCCTATTGGACGTGACGGCCTACCTGGTCCCAGAGGACTGGCTGGAGCAGCAGGACCTATTGGACCCCCAGGTGAAGACGGAGACAAAGGCGAAGCTGGACCACCTGGAGAGAAGGGGTTCAAAGGCGCCGCTGGTGAACCAGTAAGACTTACCTAATAGTTATTTTCGTGAATTTTACGTATAAGCATTAATGACATAATTCAATTGAGTATTAAAATTTCAAATGCCTTGTTGCTCTATGAAGAAAATTTGTAAAATATTGCCGCAAAATAAAAGCCAGGCTATTTGGTGTGTGTTTTTTTAAATGACTCGTAAATACTTACTGTAAACTATATTTACTGTCACTTTACGTATAGTATAATCTATACTATGTTGCTGTAGCAAGTGTACGTGCTGCAGCAACAACATAAAACTTATGTTAAATAAAAACCATTATTTTATTTTAGGGCCCGCAAGGATCTCCAGGAAGTCAAGGCTTGAGGGGAGAACCCGGTTCGGTAGGGCTACCTGGAGACAAAGGCCCACATGGAGAACCTGGTCCACCAGGCCAGCATGGAGCAGACGGAGTTAGGGGGCTTCCTGGTCTGGCGGGGCCTATAGGACTACAAGGAGAAAAGGGTCAACAAGGACCACCAGGAGATAGAGGGGATATTGGACCTCCAGGTAAATCATGTTATGTGAAGTATTTGTCTTCCCGTATCATTTGTGAACTTTCATTCTACTATCTCTTCTATCATAAAAAGAGCATAGGAAACATTTCATAAGATAGCATTTTTATATCAAATAGGTAATGGGCTAAAAATGATGGCCAGTAAATAAAGAGATGATGATAATTAATTTAAAGGATAATAGATATCACAGATTTTTTTTATTCTTGTATCTCAGGACAAACAGGACCTATTGGAGCTAGCGGACCACCTGGCAGACGCGGACCGAAGGGATTTCCTGGTGAACCGGGCCCTAGAGGGGCGGAGGGTCAACATGGGGAAATAGGCAACCCAGGAGCACCCGGAACTCCTGGTCCCACAGGACCCGAAGGGAAACAAGTAAATAATTCCTTTTTATTAAATACTAGCTGTTTCCCGCAGCTCCGCCTGCGTTAAAAACTACCGGTTTGAGCATAACAGACAGACTTTCGCACTTATAAAATTATAGTGTGGATTGAATATGGATTATCTTTCTCGTTTTTTTATCGTCCTTTTGCTATTTACCACTTAAACATGAAATATGTAAAAGACCATACCTAGGTACATGTCCTAAAAATAGTATCCTCAAGGATGATGAAAGTGGCTGGTTTTAAAAATTATGCTGAAACTCTACTATACTACTGTAAGATCTGATAGATTTTATTAATATTTTTAAAAGAATCAGTAAATAATCTTAAAGATGATTGTGCCATTTTGTGTGGCAACACTAATTAAAAAGTGAGACACGACAGTTGACAAATGGCAGTCATGAGCCGGTTGGATTGATTCAGCAAATTGAATAAATTATGAGAAAAAGATGAGTAAACAGAAATACAAGTTTTCAAGAGATTATTAGCAGTTTTATTCGACTAACCTCACACTACATGTATACTGACACTAATGATTGAGTTAATGTAAAGCCAAATTTTTACAGTGTGTTTTTATGTGAAACTAAACCACTTTCACTAAATAAATTTATGAGCACCAAGAAAAAATTTTCGACCTCCCATACAAATCTGTATTCAGCTGACAAGATTGACAAGAGTTTGAAATTTTTTTTTCACGTTTGGTTTCTCTTACTTACGACACTGTAATTTGGCTGGTGTTTTAAAGTTGTGAGAAATGTTTTACAAATTTTGTACAGGGCCCAAGAGGATCAGTCGGTCCTAAAGGTGAAGACGGTCCTCCAGGACAGCAGGGCGAGCCTGGTGTTATAGGCCATCCAGGTCCTGAAGGCCCCAAAGGAGATGCAGGGAGCGCAGGCTTACCTGGAGAACGGGGTGAGATGGGCCTTCAAGGCATTAAGGGAGAACCAGGACCTGATGGACCTGAAGGTAGTAACGGTCCGCCAGGGCCGCCGGGTCCGATCGGTCCTCCCGGTAAACCTGGAGAAACAGGAATGCCTGGAAATCCTGTAAGATTTTTTTTTTTATATATATAAAGTTTAATTAATATGTTATGTTCAATAAATTTGTCAATTAATTTAATAATAGTGACAATTTGAATCATAAATTTTGGTAAAAAATAAAATATGAACAATCAAATAAAATGTACCTAATCAAATCATAATTATACTGTATTCTGGCCTCATAAACGTATGCAGAAGACAGGGAAAAACAACTAACAAAGAGAATTAATTTAAAAAAAACTTAAATGCCTGGCAATGGCAAAACACTCGCATGACGGCTAACCATTAATGTTTTTCTTTTCATAAATGATGAAAATAATTTAAGGGCACTGAAGGCTCAGCAGGGACTCAAGGTAGCCCAGGCTTACCTGGAGAAAAGGGTGACATGGGCCCTAAGGGTGCCATTGGAGAACCTGGTCCCGTTGGTCCTATTGGCCCACCAGGGGAAGAGGGACAACGTGGAATTAGAGGACCACCAGGACCTTCTGTAAGTGATTAGTGTTTTTGTTTCATAAAATATAGACATAAAACAGAGTTTGCGCATCAAGATAGATAAACTAAACAATATTTATAAAGAAAAATACTAAGTTATACTTTCTTACTTTCAGTTTAGCTAAGTTTATTTCAAAATTAGACAAAACCCTTATATCTGTTACCCACCTATTCAGAAATATCATATATAAAAATAATTCACGACCGCTGAAAGTGAAGTGGCTGAAAAAAACATTTGTTGTATTTTTGATAATATGATTTTAGGGTGATGTAGGACCACCTGGTACAGTAGGTTCACCAGGTCCAACGGGGAAACAAGGGCCAGTGGGTAGCCCCGGTGCTAGGGGTGAGAAAGGCAATAGAGGACCTAAAGGCCACATTGGAGATACAGGACCAGCGGGATTGAAAGGTGATCAAGGTGAAACTGGAAAACAGGGCTTGACAGGACCACCGGGACCAGTGGGACCTAAAGGAGATATGGTATACAAATTTATTTTACTTGGAGCTTAATTACTAATTTTTGTAAGTATTCAGGTATGTGATAAATGTCCTAATGAACAGATGCATAGCATAGTCTAATCTCACCTTTTATATACAGAAATTTGTAAAATAAATACAATCATAATCAATATTGTTAACTTACCTTGTTTTACTGATTTCAAAGAGTTATTATAGACTTTTGTTTGTGTGTAAAGTACCTATATGTCTCCTGACATACAGGTTAAGCTAGTTTAGGAGATAAATCTTACATTAATCTGTATATATATAATGGTGCTCAACAAAAATTTACGTCTTTATTTTTGCAGGGCCCTATAGGAGCTCCAGGTCCAAAAGGTGATACCGGTCCAGCCGGTTTGACGGGGCCCGAAGGACCAGTAGGCCCGAAAGGCAACACAGGCCCAGAAGGAAGGCCGGGTCAGCCGGGCCCGCCAGGTACTCCCGGCCCGCCTGGCCCGCCCGCGCCCCCGCCACAACTTCCTGCTGAAATCTTTAGTTCCTTGTACCGACGACGAAGAAGCATCGATGAGAGTTCAATGGAAACTGCTACTGAGGATGACATCGAAGAAGGTAACTATGATAAGTTTATATAATTAACTAGCTGCCTCTGTGTACTGCCTGTAAATTGACAGTGGTTGAGGCGTTTACCTGCAAACCCAGGGGTTATGGGTTCGATTCCCACAAAAAGCATATATTTTGTTTTCATTGTATCACAGGCACAGAATGGTTAACAAGAAAACAAACTCGATCTTAACAGTACTGTTGTATCCAGTTTGGTTAGGACATTACAGGTCCAGCTTGTATCATTGATAGGTTGACGGCATATTAAGCCGTTGTTGATCCCGGCTGCCATTAGGTTATAGGACCCACAAACTCTGACAAATCTTACTCCAGGGTTAACAGGGTCGTCGTTTCAGCCACAATCAGTCCACTGCTGGACTTAGGCCTCCCTCAAATTAAGGGGTTGTTGCCATACTCGCCACGCTTGGCAGGCGGATTGGCGATACAGGGTAGATTGACCTTAAAATCCACTTGATATGTTCTTCATTCCAGTGTTTTCCCGGTCGCATCTTCAGCTAATTGCTTCAAAGCTTCTGCAGGATCCGCATTCCTACATTTACGTCTCCTTTAGGTAATTTAGAAGAGCAGTATAATATAGGTATCCATCTACTTCTTTCCATTTTAGATGAAGAAATAGAGTGGATGAAGGAGATCATGAGTGGCATAGTAACTGCGCGCGCTGCGATCGACGCGGCGAGGCGACCGCGCGGCTCCAGAGACAACCCGGCGCTGTCGTGCCGGGACCTCAGGGATACACGTGCTAATCTGACTGATGGTAAACATCTTAATATGTTTAATACTACTCGTGAAAGTAATAAGTACCTACCACCGGTGTACTACTATTTCAATATTATAGCTGATGAGTTTGCTTGTACGTTGAAACGCTCAAATCTGCGGAACCGAATGTAGGTAGGTTTCCTACATGTCTACAACCATCTTGGACGGAATTAATAAATTGAAAAGTTTGTATGAAATGTAATGCACTAATCCTTCTTGAACATTCTGAACCGGAAATTAAATAAGTTATATTTTACCCATACAGAGTCGGAAAATCCCTTCCTTTAATTTTACGTCATGAAACTTTAACGGAGTAAACCTGTTTTCACAAATTAACACCATGAACTGAAAGGGAGAATTTATATTGCCTTTTCACTTTATTTATTTACACTTTCAGGTTACTACTGGATCGACGCCCGCGGCGGTGGCGCTAGTGGGCGACCTATCCGCGTGTACTGCAAAGGACAGAACACCTGCATCTTCCCTGACAACTCTGAACAAGCAGTCTACACTGCTAATGCAACCCCTCACAAGTTCTCGCAGTTTGATAATGGATATCGGGTAAGCTAATTATTTAGTGTACGGTCTGCGTCAAAAGTGCATGCTTAATCTGTAGTATATTTTGTTCTTTAAACTATGCATGCATTTTTGACGCTGACCGTACACTCTCTACCTATTTAGAAATCTGGCTTAGGGTCAGTACAGACCAAGAAGAGTGCAGCAGAGAGGACTTTATTAAAGCATTTAAAAATTGACTTTAAAACTATTACTTCAAATACCTACACGTGCTAAGTATCGCACAAAATGGTTTGCGCTGACCCAAGTCTACCAAATTAAATTAAATATGCATCGCTCATTACAAAATGTCGTAAAAGGTGAAATCAAGGCTTCTATATCCATACTCGGGAACTGAAGATGATGATACATCACCACAGTGGATCTATAACTATTGATTTACTTACTTCCTTTACTTATGCTATCCAAAGTTTGATTAAAGTTTATAATTATGAAAAATGAGATATGGATTTTCATATTAATTAGTGGATTACTTTTTATAGTCTTCTTATATCTTAGTATTTCTATTTTTTCTCAGATATCATACGATGGCGAAGGATCCGGCGCGATACAACTTAGGTTTTTGAGATTGCTATCAAATGGTGCGAGGCAAAATTTTACATACACCTGTGTTGATGCAAAGACTATTCAGAGGTAACTTTTTTTTTAACTTTAGTGTAACTAAAAATCCCACGGGAGCAGTAAGTACTTTTTTCAAACAAAAAATCAACTCTTTATCTTTTTTTGTATCTACTCTTAAATAGAAAAACACTTCAATAAGTACAAACTTCTCATGAACTTCTACATTCTAACTTTCAGAGCGGATATACCGCCGGAACTCACAAGATTGAACAAACTGAAACTTTTCGGCTACAACTCTGCTGAATTTAAAGAGCCAAGCCTCATGAAAGACGAGTGCAAGGTAAGTTTTGGCTGAAAATCAAACCACAACGGCTCACGGCATTAGTCAACTTCTCAAAATCTAATGAGTAGAGGTAGCTTATCATTATTTAGTTTTTGTTGACGATCAGATAAATCTAGACTTTGAATTATCGAGCTCAGGGAGATAATTATCATCTCTTATTTCCATCCAAATGCGAAATCCAAAAATTCTTGATTAATTACTCACATTTGGATGGAATCAAGAGATGATAGTAAGCCCCCTAGAAGCTACGAAGCCACTACTAGGTCTACACCCTGCCGTTATCATTCCCCTTAGCGCGACAACGCACTAGATTTTTGTATACAAGATATTTGTCCCTTACAGGAAGGATCGGGTGATATAGTGTTAGAGATCAAGACTTCCCGAAGCGAAAGGCTGCCCATAACAGACTTTCAACCGCTAGCGTTCGTCGACGCCGACCATCAGTTCACATTCACTGTAGGGCCAGTTTGCTTCACGTGAGCTTCGATACTGTTAACACTTAAACATGGTTCTGCAGTATGTAGATTCCAGTGAAACAATAGGCGAAAATTTCTATGCCTATAGCCTATTATCAAATAAGGATATGACATTATGTACTTAATTGACCTTTGTAAATATTGTAAATAAAATGTTGTGACGACTATGTGTACCTAGAATTTATTTAAAACCCCTTCCAATCCATCACATGTGCAGTCAATCATATTAAATGTAAAAACGCAAAGCACAGGTAGGTAGGTAGTTGTACAATCGATAAAGTTTAAGTACACTAAAGGCGTTATAATGCGGGGTCCAGATTCACAGGTTTTTCCCGTGAGAACGCGAGAAAAGTCCGAGACCTGTATGTGTGAATTCTCGGAAGAGTCTGGATGCACTTTCTCGCCGCGTTTTTTGGCGAGAAGCGAGAAAAGTTCGAGAACGCTGTCGACCTTCTCGTTGTGCTGCGCGAGCCGACTGACTTTTCTCGCCGAGAATTCTCGGCAAGAATTCTCGAGAGCGTCTGGAGACCCTTTCTTGCTGCGGTTCTCGGTAAGATCCTCGCCAAGATTCTCGCGAGTCTGGATCCCGCTTATAAAAACTAAACATCCCGTCCCGTTATCACTCAATTTAGGTAATCGAATAGAAAGATAATAGTAGGGGAGCCCGGGATGCTAAATCTGCAGTTACTAAAGCGTCATGGAGAATTACTAAATAGTAATTATGATTCAAAAAAAAAAGTCTATGTCAAGCTTTCCATTTAAGTGGGGGGAAGAGCGTGTGAACATTTTTAAAAATTTAAAAAAACAGTCACTAAAAAATACTCAAGCGCTTCAGTCATTTATAGTATATACGCGCATTATATTTCTGATCGTCGATATATAAATCTGACAATTAATCCAAAGGGGAGGTTACATACAGTAATAAGATGTTAAAAAAAAAGTTATTCGAGCGTGTCAGATATTTAAAGTGAATGTCAATTAACCTCATAAAAAGTCTCCCATTCAAATGTCTGGTCTGACGATTCGGACGTGACCAAAAGTCATGACTGATTTTAGAAGTCTTAAAAAAAATAGTGATGTTGAGATACTCGAGCGCGTCAGATTTTTATGCAGGGGAATGAACTTGATGTCAGAGTCCTCCTGAATGATAATCTGACAATTATATAGAGGGATATCGCTAATCTGACCATTTGAAAGGGAAAGAATTTTGTTTGTTCCCTGTTTTTATTACAGGATGTAATAAAAACGATGTATACACACATATATATATATGAAAAATCGAATAATTTATTAATATAAAAGTAGTTACAAAAATTTAAAAAAACATCAATCTTAATCACTAGACTGCGCGAGAGAGTGAGCGATAGAGAAAGAGTGAGAAAGAAAGTGAGTCGCGAAGTGGGGAATACACAGCTCTCAGCAGCTGTGCGCTTTACCTGTTTTCGACGATAACTTACCATCTCTTAATCTGACGCGCTCGAGTTTCCCGAAAGATTGATTTTTCCCTTAATCTGACGGGCTCCCCCCAACGCACCCCACCATATCGAGGGCTCATATTTGGTAGGAGTACATTATAAGGTCTCCCCATATGATTTTCTGGCACGCTTGAGTAGGTAACTTCCAAAATCCCCGCTTGGGCTCCCCTATTATAAATAATCCTGACACCAGTGCCCTGTTTATCGAAACTTACAAGACTTGTACCTATTACAAGCGATTATCATGTAAATTTGTATTTTTTTTTTGGAAAAAGCGTTTATTGAAACAACACGTTTAAATTAAAAGCTACAAGTGAAATCACTTGTAATACAAGTGTTTTTACAAGTTTTAATTACAGTTTTGTTTATCAAAAATATATTTGAGAATTGTAGCTTGTTACTGAAAAGTTGGACAGTCTCTGTCGACTTGTAAACTTGTAATTGATATATCCTACGGTACATTCTTGCTTCTAATTTACTAAATGTGGTCAGATGCGATGACGAAGAACCTCGCACAGAAAATGTGTTGTTTTTTACCTGGCTGCGGTGAAGCCAAAAACTAAGATTTATATTGTTTAAATGTCCATACTTTCATACTAATATTATTTATTTATTTATTTATTTAAGCTTTATTGCACAATACAATAATTTGTACAAATGGTGGACTTAATGCCAAGTGGCATTCTCTACCAGTCAACCATGGGACCAAACAGAGAAAGAAAAGTTGGCGATAAAGACTAAATCACGAACACACAAGAAAGATAAAATATATACAAAAGAAAAGTAATAATACATAAGATTACATATTATACATAAATACAGAAAATAAGTAAATAAAATATATACATATATATTATAAGTGCGAAAGTCTGTCTGTTTATTACGCTTTCACGGCCAAACAGCTAAACGGACTTTGATGAAATTTGGTATGAAAAGGTATAAATAATTTCGATTTAGGCGATTTACAAAAATATTTTCAAAAGTATTTTAGTATGCGAAACGAAAACCCAAGTTTTTTATCGTCATTTTCGCAGTCGGATATTTTTTTGCATAAAGCTTTATAAGTTAATTAATAAAATGAATGTAATAGTCATACCTATTAAATAGGTACCTAACAGTTAAAATTTATTTAAGGACTCATTTTAAATAAAAATTGTTAAATTTTACATGATTTGTACCATTAGCATAGATTCATTCCCCAGCTTAAAGTATAGGTATTCTATTTTTAAATGTCTTGTAAATCAAAATTACAAGTTTATAAAACGTACAAGTCTTGGTATTTTTTTTTTTGATAAAAGTTTTTGTAAAACTTGTAGAAAATGTTCTTGTAACTTGTAAATTTGTAGACTTGCGAACTTGTAGTATTGTATTTTTGATAAACACAATTTTTAACAACTTGTGGAATAGTTCTTGTAACATGTAACTTGTAAGCTTGTAGACTTGTAGCGTTCGATAAACAGGACACAGGTCAGAAGTATATCAGCTAATAATATAATTTTATTTATACCGATGATGACTCTTTAAGGTGTACAGGTTCGATTGATCACGTAACCCACTCAAATGAATGACTAGCCGATAGACTAGCTCGACCATAGATTAGAATATACTAAGCTCGACTGTTTCTTTCGCAGTTCATTATTAATTTTATTTAAAAAAAGAAAGAAAAGACAACAATACATCATTTTACTCTATACTGTAAAATTCAATACTATTACAACAGTAAATTTACAAGGTATTAGGTAGACCTAAACTGTGAAATTACAATTTCACATTTTAGGTCTACACTTATGAAATTGCGGTTATAGGTTAAAAATACGAAGTTTCTCCGAAGGTCATTTATTGATTACACTTTATGTAAAATATTGTGATAATCTTCACATATTTATTGAATTATTATTGAACTTCACAAAATCGCTTATGATGGATTATAAATAATTAAAAATTTAGAGGCACAACACAGATGCTACTATTTCATTTAAAGATAAAGCTATAACAAGGTTCCAGCCCTAAAAATTCCTTTGGGTTAATTTCTTTGACTCAAACTCTTAAGATTCGAAACCAACGTATCACTTGTTAGTTGTTACTATTTAATTTCCTTACAAATCCTCGGTCAGAATATAAACGACAACACCACTGCAGGAGATGCCAATATCCATACTTACTTTCTAATATTTTAAGTGCGAAAGTCTGGCTATCAGTCTATTACACGATGATTACACTATGACTTCCAAAGTAGAATCTGTCCAATGTAGACTAAACGGAAATAATTTCACTCACACTTTCTCGGAAATTGGGAAACCAAAAAACTTATTCCGCCGGTCAATAATAGAAATTGCTGGCCGTAGACCGCAAATGAGGATTTTCGTCTACACATTAGATACTTTCAGGTAGACAATAATTATATTCTTTTCCATCGCATCGGAAACAAGAAAATACGTAATAGATATTTCAACCAAAAACGGGCACATATCCACACCACACCGCGACGAGTCTTCATTCATCTGTGTATCTATGCTTGTCTGTGTAAATGTAGCATGCTGTGTGCGTCTATAGTCTGACTGAGCCCTAGTAATATGTATAGAATTTCATATATATAATTCCTTAAATAACTCTAATATTTGTGTTATCTCGGCAAATATACATCATAACAATAGAATGATTAAATTACAGGCGCACATGAGTTTTGTGAAAAATGGTCAGTTTATTCCTCTCAATAGTGCTAGGTGTCTATTTCTATGTTACGCATGAAGTTTTTCATATACAACAAATCACCAGCATGGAGGCATGTCTAATAAACTGATGTGTCTTTACGCTCAGTCATAAAGTTCAAGACATGGTCCTGGTGTTATAAGAAAGTATCGGAACTCTGTTCCTAAATGCTCACATCTTAATTTGAATTCCTAGTATTTATGTGGTGGTTTGTATTGTAGGTAACCCTTCCGTTAATTTAGATTCCTTTAAAAACCCGTCTACATTTTCATTACCCGTTTTATTGCTTGAGCCAATACTGCCATCTATAGATTCACTATGTGCACTAATTATATCATTCATATTTTGTCCATCTTTACTGCACGATTCTGCAATTACATTACTTATCTTTTCACCCTCTTTGTCTTCTTCCTCGACATGATGAATAAAGTGGGCAAACAGTTCACTTTTGCTTACTTTTTTTAAACCTTGACTCAGCGAATGACTCTCGTTTTTATCAGCTGTTTCGCCTGCAGACGAATCATCATCTAAACTTACACATTCTTGCACATTATCTTCATTTGAAATAGATCTATGTGTTATTCCTTCTTCATTTAAAATTGCATCAACTTGCATTGCTGTCTCAGTATCTTCTGCTTCCTTATTAATTCCTTCACTTGTGTCCATATTTTCGTTGCCTAATTTATCGTCTGATGCATTGTCTTGTGAATTTTTAGATTCGAGCTGAGCTCTGATTTTATTCAGCTCCACTTGTTCTGTAATGTCACTAGTCGCATCTCCCACCACAGTTTCACCAATAGATAAATTGTCGTCTTTTAAATTGACTGTATCCTCTACACTTCCTGGATTTTCTAAAATTCCAGACTCTACAATACTTCCCGGGCTGTCACCGCATGCAGAATTATCTTCGTTTGCAGTAATGTCATTTCCGACTACTTCATCGTCGCTAGATGCAAGAAGTATATCTTCAACAGATTCATTATACTCGTCATTATTAGATTGAAGCCGTTTTTTCTGTACGCCAATTTCTGAACATTCAATCTCAATATTTGTATCAACAGTTTCCTTAACAATTTCTGTACTATGAATTGAAACAGCTGATATATCCTTAGGCTCATGTGGTTCTTTTACCACCTCTGTTTCAAATGTTTTACTTTTATTTATTTCAGATTCAGAATAACTTGAATTTTCGATACTTATCACACTTTTCTTTTCCGCGCTGTCGGAATCCAATGTATCTGAAATAGATATTGGTGCTTCAGAATTTGAGGAATCGACGGTCGATGAGTTGACCTCATTTTCAGAATACAGCTTCTGTAATAAATGTAACTCATCTATGTCAGATTCGAGTTTATCAGTGGCATCAATTTTAGCGTTTACATCCTTGTTAGTATCATTATTAGTTGTATCAATATTAATACTGGCAATGTCTGCAATTTTTACTGATGTTTTAGAACCTTTATCTTTGTTTTCTGCATCTTCTACTACTTTCAATTCAACATCCTGTGTTGTAGTTGGTTCTCCTGTTTTTTCATTATTTACATTGTCACTTTTTTCATTGGAATCATTTTCTTTTTCATCACTATTTTTTTTAGACTTTTCCTGAAGCAATCTTTTTAATCTCTCTTTTCTTTTATATTTATTCTCTAAAGATTCTTCGTTAACTATTTCCTCTTCTTCACTTTCAACTGGAGATTCTTCGGCTTCTTTGTCTCCAATTTCTTCAGCCTCTAGTTTTAATTGGTTTTGTTTATCAGCAAATCTGAAATGTGTAGAATAAGAACCAATATTAATAATAGTATATTATATGCAGCACCCATATCCAACCGGTCATTCAGGCATCAATACTTAGGGGAGGTCATGTCCAGCAGTGGACTGACTGCAGCTGAAATAATGATGATGATTTACAATAGTGACATGGCTGTCCATTATACTAACAACATCATTTGTATAAAATAAACACCTAATTACTTTCTGCTCTTATTCTGATCACTGACTTCTAAAACTTTCCAAGTAACTAATGTAAAACTAATGATGTGGAAAACACATATTGATTATATAAATCAGGTGCCCTAGTATATGACATATAGGACAAACTAATAAGAAAATACTAACTTATTAAAAACTTCGACCTCCTTTTTCGCAGCTAGTTGCTTGTTTTGTTCTAGTTTTTTTCTCAGATCCTCATTGTTTTCAGCAGGATCTGCATCCAGAGATATCCTAGATGCTGCTGTCCTCCATTCATTCTCTTGACGACGTCGCTGAAGTTTTTTGCCGCATCTTGTAAATAGGTCCCGAGCTAAAATATTAAAACAGATTTAATGTTATTACTTACTAGCTTTTTCCCGCAGCTCCGCCTGCGTCATAAAGTAGCCTATGTTTGACCCCGGGTCTTTAACTATATTCATACCAAAGTTCATCAAAATCCGTTCAGCGGTTTGGCCGTGAAAGCGTAACAGACAGACAGACAGACAGGCAGACAGACAGAAAGACAGACAGACTTTCGCATTTATAATATTAGTAAGTATATAGTATATGGATATCATTAAAATCAAAATTGTTCAGACAAATAAAAATATTATAAAAAAACTCATGTAGCCCATAGAAAGAAAAAAATTAAGTAAAAACATAATTTGAGTCTTATTGAAGACTAGCTGTGCCCGCGACTTCGTCCGCGTGGAATAGTTATTTTGGGAATCATGAGCGAGCGCTCATCATGCGGCGCGTGTGAATTTTGTTATTTTTGTGTTATTGAGTTATTTTAAAATTGTATTATTTTATAAAATGTTTATTGAAATTAGGTGATGTCAAAGACAATTTTGTTCACAGTTAAATACTGTTAATCAATAACACATTTATTTGGATAAAGATTACTATTATTATGTTGATATAACTCTGACAAATAATTTGTAATAATGCATTAATTTCGACCAAATTTGATTATCATAAAAACGGTTATTGTGATCTTCTAATTCTAATCTTAAAAGATAGACATATACTGTCGCGGACATTTTTTTAGATAATTTAAAGAGGAATAATTCTTTCATACATATTTTTTTGGGTATCTCGAACGGTTTGAAATAAATTTTGTTTATTTTCAATATAGGATCTAAATATCACTTATTGACGTCAATTTACTTATATTAAGTTTACCACCACTTCCAAAGCGCAAGTGGAGAAGAAGCGACGCCACAAACTCCACTGCAGCATTTTCTTCAAAACGTCAATTTACAAATAAGAAAAAACTTTCCTTAATTACCTAGTTAAATGAACGAATTCACAAGTTTGTCAACATTTTGCACAATAGTTATTTCAGATTATTTAAATTAAATAAAAATTGGATAAAAAATTAAATAATAATTAAAAAAATGTCAAATGTAAAACAGAACATATAATGATATGTCAATTTGTTGAGGACTCTGCACCAAGCTTAAGTTCAACATTCCTGTCATTAAGAAAATCACCAGTACTATAGTACTGTTGTTGTTATATAATAAGCCTTTTTACAAAGTAGATCTTTAACATGGGCTTTAAATTGTCCATCAGGCAAACTAGTGATCGATTTAGTAAGCTTATTGTAGAAGCGTATACAGTTCCCCACAAAAGAGTCTTTAACCCTACACAGTCTATAAGAAGGTAAAAATACTTTATCTTTATTGCGCAAGGGTCTATCAGTTATATCAGAGTTCTTTCTAAAAGTAGTAATATTTTTCCTCGTATACATGATAACTTCAAATATATATTGAGAAGCTACTGTTAAGATATTTATTTCTTTAAACAACTCCCTAAGAGATTCCCTTGGGGCTAAACCATAGATGGCACGAACTGCTCGCTTTTGTAAGATAAATATTGTCTGTATGTCACTTGCCCTTCCCCAAATCAGTAATCCATAAGACATTAAGCTATGAAAGTAACTAAAGTAGACTAGCTTAGCAGTTGCCATATCTGTTATTTGTCTAATTTTTCTGACAGCATATGCCGCAGAGCTAAGTTTTTTGGAGAGAGCTGAAACGTGTGAACCCCATTGCAATTTTGATTCCTAGAAAGGTGGTGTCATCTACAAGAACCAACTTTCCTCCATTTAACATTACATCCACTTGAGTCTGTCTCACATTTGGTAGAGAAAATTTTATGCATTGGGTCTTATTAGCATTCAGCATTAAGTTGTTGACGGAGGACCAATTTGATATTGTGGACAGTGCATCATTCACATGGTCGACATTTCCGCTATGGCGATCCATTTTGAAAATCAAAGATGTATAAGCAAACAAAACTATGCCAGCCTTTTTTTCAACCGCGTAAGGCAAGTCATTGACGTAAATCAAAAAGAGTAAGGGTCCTAGTATCGAACGTTGGGGTACGCCTATCTTTACCGTTGAACCGCCTGACTTAACGTTATTTATGTCAACAGTCTGACGCCTATCATTTAAATATGAATTCAATAACTTTATTGCTTTAGCGTCAAAACCATAATGTGCAAGCTTGAGCAGAAGTGTCTCATGATCAACACAGTCGAATGCCTTGGAAAGGTCACAGAACACTCCAATAGCATCCTGAGACTCCTCCCAGGCGGTGTAAATATGAGTGATGAGAGCCACTCCCGCATCGGTTGTTGATTTGCCGGCAGTAAAACCAAACTGTTGCCTATGAAAAATATCATAGACCTTAAAGTGCCGCAGCATTTGATTGAGCATAATCTTTTCGAATATTTTACTCAATACGGGCAATATAGAGATAGGTCTATATTTGCCAGGCTCCAACTTCTCTCCTTTTTTAAATAATGGGATTAATTTACTATACTTCATTAAATTTGGGAAGATGCCTTGATCAATACATTAATTGAATATATAAGCCAAGTCAGGAGCAACAATACCAATGATGTGATAAATTACACTAACAGACATACCCCAGTGATCTTCAGATTTTTTCAGGTTAAGCTGTTTAAATGTTTTAATAATATCACTAGGATCAATATGCGAAAACTTAAAGTTGGACTCACAAGGGGTGACATTTGTTTTTAGTAGTGTTTCAGCAGCCTGAGGGCTTGAATTTATATTTAAAGTTACTTCTAGTGGAATATTCGAAAAATAATTTTCAAAAGAATTGGCTATTTCTTTAGGGGAAGAAATTATACTATCCTGAAATTTAATTTCTTGTATATTTTCTTTATTTTTACATTTACCGGTTTCTTTGCTAATAACCCTCCAAGTCTCTTTCATTTTGTTAGGAGCTTTATTTATCTTTTTCCTAATATAATTGGCTTTAGCCACCTTACATACTTTTTTAAGTTTTTGAATAATTTTTGACATGATTAACAAAACTGCTATCAAACGTGTTTTTGGCCATACAGGTCAAACAATTTTTGTCTACTCTTGTGAATACCTGTAGTAGCCCATTCATTGAATTTTAATTTATTACTACATTTAAGTTTTTTCTGTTTGAAATTCTTTGAAAAGCTGACGAAGATGACACCAAATAGTTTATTGTAATGATTATCAGGATTACCTGTATAAGTCACTGAGCATAAAGTATTTTCGATCGAATTTTTGAAATTATGAATTTTTTGATTTGTGACAGGTCTGCAAGTAATATTAACTTTATGTACACGAGTATTTTTCTTTAAAGTTATCAATAAAAACCGATTTATTTAATGGTGTTTGGCTACAGAAAAAAATATCAATACATTTAGCAGATGTATCGGTAAATCGAGTTGGTTCAAAAAAAACATTCTCCAAATTGTAGCTGCTAAAAAGGTTTAAAAATTGGGTACTTGTTGCCGAATGTACTAAGATGTCAATCTTAAAGTCACCACAAAATGTTAATCCTTTATTACTTTTTCATGCTATTGATAGGACACCATCAACAACCTTTAAAAAGTCTTTGAAAATGCTATTGGGTGGACTGTACACACAAACAATTATATATTCCTCAAGCTCGACGCAGGAGACCTCAGCACAGCGTTCAACAGAAAGTCTAGAAATGTCTGGCCGCTCTTTATAGGATAAACCATTCTTAATATAAATAGCTGAACCGCCTCTGATAGCAGACTTTCTCCTGAAACAACTTGCAATATCAAAATTGTTTAGGCTAAGCTCACTCTCTTTAATCCAATGCTCAGTCAAACATAAAATATCTATATTTAAAGAATCCAAAAATAACTCAACAATGAGTTCTTTGCCAGGAAGTCCTTCTATATTTTGATGTACCAATCTTAATTCTTGAGAATTTCCTGTTGTCAGTGTTTGCAATTTAAAACTGCCATTGCGTCTCCCGAATCACCATTACATGTAAGTGGGAACTCGGTAGATTTTGTCTTACAACTAGATAATTGTTTACCATGTTAACTCGTCCAGAAGTTAATAGTAAAAGCTACAAGTGTAGCAATCTTATGCTTATAAAAGTTTGAAAGATAATACTTATCTTTCATCAGCGAACATCCACTAATAAAGTTATTAGTGTCAAAATAAATCAATTTTTCATTATGACTACATGTCAAAGTATGAATGTAATTATTTAAGGATTTAATGTTCATATATAAATTTGGAGGCTGGCAACGAATATAAGGGAATGCACAAATAATAACTTTAAACACATTCAAATTATTCAAGGTAACGTTTTCGCAGCGCACGCAAAGGAAGCCCTCAATGATGAATAGTTTTCCCAGTTTTTTCTACATTTTCGACTGTTTCTTCGCTCCTATTAGTCGCAACGTGATGTTATATAGCCTAAAGCCTTCCTCGATAAATGATCTATCCAACACAAAAATAATTTTTTAATTCGAACCAGTAGTTCCTAAGATTAGCGTGTTCAAACAAACAAACTCTTCAGCTTTATAATATTAGTATAGATTACTTTTACTTTATCATACTCGGCTGAAGCCTTAGGCTAAAGCTAGATCCTTAAAAACAACATACCTTCTTCCATAATATCAACATCGTTCCATCCCAGTTTGTCATCCTCATTTGCTTCCTTGACACACCTCAATACGTCATGAAAGTCTGGGAAAGGAAGTGGGGTGCCAATGGGAACTTTCTTATTGATCCACTTCTCCAACTTTTTAGCTGGTCCCGCAGGATGGCCAGGCCTTGGTTCTAGTTGGACTCTAGGTTCTGATGGCATTTTCGTATTTGTCAACTGACAAAATTTCGCATGCACTCTCATCATTCTTTCTTTATATCTGAAAATTTAAAGAAAACCAAACTTATTACAAAGTCAAAATTAAATTAAATATGCCAATCAAAATTAGAATTCACAGCACTCTCCCAGTATTCCCAATTTGTAAATACATTATGGACTTTATCTATAAAGTGCTATTATTAATGAATTGATAAAGAAATACATACAATACAACAAACAAATATATGCAGTATAGTATAAACAATTTACAATGCTCAGAGATTGTACAACCAAGCACTAGGTTTTGGTCTCCTAATGAGATGTTTTAACCATTTCAACACCACACTGATGATATGACAGGTCATTTTGTTCCCATTCTGCCAGAGAATGACATATCTGTTAAAATTACTGTAAAATTAAACCAAACAGATAATCTAAATAGATTTGTCTTAAACATTTAAATTTATTTGTTTTAAAGACCTACCTCTCAGTCAATAGATATACAGAATCCTCTTCATCGTCAAAATCTACCTCTTGTTCTTCCAACTTTTGAATGGCTCGATGGAGTTTCTTCAGAGTCTTTTCCAGTTTGCGTATTTGCCTTTGTCTTTTGGAATCAAATTCACTGTTTTCTCCATACAAAAAGTTATCAGATTCTGAAACAATAGATTATAACTTTTTCTAAAATATATTAATAATTTGACAACATTGTAAACATGTGCTTTCCAATAATTCACAATAAGATTGAATTGTGTTGCCAGAAACAATCCATAAGTACTTTACAACAAGAAATGCACTGCTAAATAAAGGACTACAGTCTGTCATCACTCATCAGCCAGTGTTATTAATTTATCCTTATATTAAGTCAAGCATTAATTCCTAGTAGAAAAAATGCTATGTATATTTCAAAAATGTATCATATAAATTCATATATAACTACACACCTGCAACTGCGGTTTTTTCTTTTTCTGGTTTTGAGAGTTGTGTCTTCGCCATTTTCCTCTGTAAGTTGAGTTCATCAACAATGTCTTTTATAAATAAGTACATTTTATCTGGACTAGCTTTCATTGCAAGTATTTTACTTGAAACCATATCAATAAATGGTTCAGAGTCCGTATATTCTTTCGGAACTTGCCTGTAATATGTTTTCACCTTTTTTTCTACAATCTTTTGCATGTCCTCAGAGTTTTCTAACTCGAAGCAGAGTTTTATAAAGTTTTCATAGACCGGATGAAATTCACTATTTTCTGAATTAGTCTCGTTCAACTTTTCTTCTGGAAATTTCAACGGTCTGTTTTGATTTTTCTTTGGTGTGCTGGTTATACTTGTATCAGTTGCTTTTAATGGAGACTCCTCAATCTCTACAATTACATCAGATGTAATATCTTCTTTGTTTTTAGGCTTAGCCGGAGCTGTGTCTACCATGACAGACTCTTTTTCTACAACCATGGGCTCTATCTCTATTTCAATAACTTTATTATTTAGATCCTCCTTTGGGTATTCTAACCTCTTTTTACTTTGAGGAGTTTTACTCTGCAGTGTTTTACCTTCAGGTGTTTTGTTTACAAGACCACTTTCTTCATCACTGTTAGCATCAGTTTTCTTTTCAACTGCTTTGACAGGGCTATCTTCGATCGTCACTAAGAGATCTTCCACAGCTTTAACCGGTTTAGGCTTAACTGGACTATCTTCTATAGTTATTTCAACAAACTTTGGTTGCTCAGGTTCCTTATTATTTTGTTCTTCCATTGTTGGTTTACCTGCATCCTCTGGCCTCAAGTACCATTGTGGACTTGAAGTTGATGAACCAGTATCATCATCATCTAAGTCTACTGTCAACACTTCATTTGAAATTTTTGCAACCGGTCTAATATTTTGATTTTTCTTGTTCATTGGAGTATGTTTCATTTGTACTATTTTTCTAATAGGTGTGGTCTTAGGCCCCACTATGCTTGGACGCTTATTAACAGTAATGCCCAAAGACAAATTGTTAATTGATTTAGGAGAATTTATTCGTATAGAAGGTTTTATCACTTTCTTAGTTGAAGGAACCTTATTTATTACCACCTGAGAATTAAACTTTTTAAGCAAATGTATAGGATTTATTTGAGTACCTGGTATTTTATTTGCAATCGGTTTTGAGCTTGGTACAGAGAGTATATTCCGGTTTAAAGGTTTTTGGACAGTTTTGCTGTTAGATTTGTTCTTGTTTGCAAGGGGATTTATTAGCTTTCCTACTTTAGTTACCGTAACAGCTTCATTTGTAGGAGATACTTTTGTTAATCTTGTGTTTTTAGAGGTTGCTGATCTTGATGTTGTAGGTTTTATAGTGACACCATGCAAGTTTGTCGGAATATGAACCATTGCATTAGGAACAGTCTTTTTCTGAAACAATATGTATAAGTATAATTAACACAAGTTTAAATATAACATACTTATTATTATTGGGATACAACGAACAACAATTCAAAAACAAATGAAGCAAGCTTAATTATATAAATAAACTAGGCACAAAAACAACATTTCTCAAAAAATAAATACCCTTTTAGGAGCTGGTTGAACTTCATCGTCTGATGATCCCAATTCTATCACGTCTTCACTAGCCATTTTTCTATGAATACTTAAATAACTGACGTGTTTATTGAAAAGTAATTGTTTGCAATATGTTATTATTATTTTAAATCAAGAATAAATGAATATAGCAGGTTGGACAGCGGCTATTTATTAAATTCTAATCAAAATCACAAATTAGAAATTTATGAGAGAAACAGTTTCAACAAAAAAGAAGACGCGCTTCCATAGTTTGTCAAAATGATAATAAGTGACAATGACATATGAATATTTTTTTTTAATGTGCGTTTGGTGCATTATAATAGAAGTATATAAGCAGTTGCAAGTATAAACGCACAGGGGGCTTACTATAACCTCTTAATTTCATCCAAATGCGAGTGAGTAAACGAGATGTCGCCTTACATACCGTATATGTAGAGCCATCTCACTTTTTCACTTGCATTTGGATTGATTTAAAAGGTGATATTAAGCCCCCTGTGCGTTTACTTGCAACTGGTTATATACGTCTACTTTACTAAATGCTAGTGATCAGCGGGATGCATGGACCATGGAGTAATTACAAAGAGGAGATGCCATTTGAAATGGCGCAGTGACGTGATCATTGGCGCCTTGCCGACACTGCAGTGGGCGGAGCTTGTCATTGCTCGTGCTCTATGATTGGAGCCATTGCCAAAACCAAGCACCCCGCACGTTTGCCTTCCGCCCCGTGTAGCCTCACAAACGCTTTCTTACAAAACGTTTATTACGGCATCTCCTCTTTGTAATTACTCCATGGCATGGAGATAATACTATAGGACTGCGTAATTATTGCACGTAAGTCCATGGCGGGATGTCATTTTATATTCTGTGCATTCTGGTGCCTTACTATCATCTCTAATAGCAGGGCAGAAACGAATGAGCAAGCGAGATATCACCTTACACCTTGTATTGCGTCATCTTGTTCACTCACTCGTTCCTGCCTTGTATTTAGAGGTGATGGTAAGGGCCCTGTATTGCACCATCTCGCTTGCTCACTTGCATTTGGATGAACTTAAGAGACGATGGTTAAACTCGGATTGGAGTTGGATAGTTGCTATTTCCGCCATTCATCAACGTCATTTACATTTTTTGACTGATTATCAAATAAAAAAAAATTGCTGTCAAAATAAATCGTGATATTCGTGGTTTCATTTCTAATTTTTATTAATTTATCGATTAGATTAGGACAATGATTAAACTTTTTTCATTAAAACAACAAAAGAAAGATGAAGAAGGTTCAGCCAGAGCAGGTGGATCACAAAAAAAGGCTTCAGCTGCCCAATTGAGAATTACAAAAGGTAAGACATTGCATTTCTGAGCATCTTCGATCATGACTTCTACAACTTATTGTTTTCCGTAGCTTAAACATTTTTCTTCTTTTTATATCGATATTCCAGACAAATCATGATATTTATAAATACGTTGTGGATAGCATATTGACATAGATTACTCAGTTTTGTTTATTAACTATAAATCTTGTCAACAACTACCATACGTACGATGGTAGCTGTTGTCTGCGGCTGTGCCCGCGTAAAAAATAGCATAATGTACTTCTGTTCTCCAACCACGTCATTGTAATAAAAATATTTGATTTCAAATGACTAACAAACACACTTTCACATAATATATTACTTGCCAATAGGGTGTTTTGTGTTTAAACATGTTTAACGGATTACTGTTCCCAAACCCAATGTCCAGAAATACCAAATTTGGTTTGTGCAATACTGTCAATAATTCTTTCTTTTTGTATCAATAAATTAATAGTATAAGTATGGACAAACTGGCTTAAATATACTTGATTGATTTCTTTCAATTAACAATGTACTTCTTGTTAAGTTTCACGAAGGAGATCCCAATGTGTAACATACATGTAGATATCATTATTTAGCGCCAATTGATGTATGACATGATTAATTAATACTCTTTTTATTAACAAACTGAATTGATTAAATGGCCCACAACAACTGAAATCCCCAGCAGATCTCATAAAAACTTGGACCTATTGAGCAGCAGAATAGCATGATTGAGATATAAATGCTATATGAATTTATCAGACATAACCATATGTCTCTTTATATCCACACAATCTTTTGAACCACTGGTAGGATCTTTAATCTTCTTAGTGAGTTAACTTTGGAAATTATAATTTGTGAGAATCGAAATTCCACTGCAAAAAAGCATTGTATATTTTGGCAAATTATATTTTCTTTAAATGTTGTGTAGTATAGGTTGACATTTTAAACATTGAATTTTTAGTGTGTATTCAGCATGACAAGAGCCCAGCTCTTAAATGTATGACGATCATTCGGCATAAGAAACTCAACTACTTTCTATTATATAAAAAATTAATTGAAATGAAAAAAAATATGTAATCTTGTGATCATTTCCAAGAATTTTCTATTAAATGTTTTAACTATTTCTGGCTATAATTTATTCTATGGCAGGTGTTATTTAAGTTACCCTGTATGAAGAGTTTGCTAAGAATTTTTTAATTTCTGAATTTATATGTGAAATGGACATAATAAGTATTTTTATTTATTTAAGTTCATTGTAATTGGTTTTTTATAACTTGACTAACTTTATTGCATTTGATAAGAAGGACCATATTGTCACTTTATCTGACAGTAAAGTCTCATAGATAACAGTTGAGTGCCATTGTTATTTCCTTAACAGTCAGCGAAAGTCTTAAGGGTGAAATAGGGAATGAGCTTATAAGAGAATTCAAGTATCAGTTACCTCTACAAAATGCGTGGAAAATGAAATGAAAGATGGAAAAGCATGTTTTTTTTTTAAACTACTGTATACTGTTTGAACTAAGAAAACGAATGCAGTATTGTCAAAAAATGATTTTCCCTCTTTTACATACTTTGAACTGAGAAAACAAAACGCAGAAAAATATAATTCAAAAAGATAAAATAATAGACCCATATTTTTTGTATTGTGTATTTTTGTGGGTAACTTGATAAATTCATAAGGAAAAAAAGCTGTCCTAATCTAAAATTTTAATTTCAGATTTGAATGAACTGAATTTGCCCAAAACTTGCAGCACAGAATTCCCTGATCCAGATGATCTACTTAATTTCAAATTAATCATATGTCCAGATGAAGGATTTTACAGAGGAGGCCGTTTTGTATTTAGTTTTAAGGTAAATTAATTTTAATAAGTATTTAATATAAAAATCATTACATTTTGATCAGCTCTATGCAGACTGCAGACACATTATTTTATATATATTTTTTTAACTTTTTACTGCTAACTCTTTCTTAAAAATACACTATTTTACGTACTTATTTTTTAACCAAATAAATAATATATTATTTATAAATAAGCCATGTTTATAAAAACCTTTACAAGGTCTTTTTAAGAAATTTTATGAAAATGATACATATTTATGGTATAATTTGTAATTGTGATAACTATTATGATTTTGATTTAAAACCCTTTTTTATTTCATTTTCGTGTTAGTTTCAAAATATTTAATTAGGAAATAATTAAAGTAAATTAAAGAACTAAGTACTGAAACAAAACCTCGGGAAAAGGGCTTTTAGCTATGAAATCATAAGATTTCTATGACTGTTACAAAAGACAACCTGACAAAAAAAATTGACGAAGTAAAAAAAGAAAATTAGCCTTGTGACGCCACAGCTCGAGAAGTTGGCAATGACATGACTTTACCAAGCCACTCAGAAAGTTTGCCGAAAAAAAGTTTTAAAAAATTTGGTTATTTAAAAGTAAAAATACCATTGTTCGAATTTTGAATTTCCCTCCACAAATTATTGTGTCTCATATAAAAATGGATTCGCATCGAGAACATTTTCGTGCCATGATTTTAAATGTGGCCTAAATTCTGATGAGTCATTTGTTCGACTTCAAATGGCTTTTATGGATGAAGGACCTTCAAAAGCAACCATCTACCGCTGACATAGCGAGATCAAGCGCGGTCGCCTTACTTTGGGGGATGAACTAAGGAGTGGTCGTCCTACAACGGCCGGCACGGAAAAAAAGCGGAAAAATTTATTTCATGAAAACAGGCGAATTACATACAACTCTTTGTTCAGAAAGTGTTCACAAGATTCTACACGAGCACCTTCGCGTGAGGAGGATAGTTTCGCCCTGGGTGCCGCACAACCTCACCGAAGCTCAGAAGCAGGCCCGTCTGGAGTGGTGCCGTGATATGATTCAAAAATTTGAAGCAGGACGAATCCTGGATTTATCAATACGATCCAGAAACAAGTGTCAGTCGACAGTTTGGCTGTTTCAAAACGAACCAACGCCTACAAAAGTGAAGCAAACGAGAAGCGCAGGGAAAATTTTGCTCGCTAGTTTCTTCACTTCGACGGGGTATCTGGTTTCAATTCCATTACGACACCAAAGCAGCATCAACGCCGATTGGTATACCTACCACAAAATGTCTGCCAGAAGTTTTGTCTGCAATGAGCAACAAGCGACCGAACACCGGGCTTCGCGGGGTACTGCTTCACCATGACAACGCGCCCGCGCACTCAGCGCTCAAAACGAGGGACTTCCTGGACACTACACCGATCAGAGTCTTGGGGCATCCTCCTTACAGTCCTAATCTGGCACCGTGTGACTTATTTTTATTCCCTAAAATAAAAAAATCAGCTGAAAGGGATACAGTTTTCATCGTCGGAAGACGCGCTAGCAGCGTTCAGCGAAAGCCGTGGAAGAGGTGTCTGCGGCGGGCTGGAAATTATGTTTCGAAAATTGGTTCAGACACATGAAACTTTGCATAGAGGTTGGTGGAGAGTTCTTCGAATTTTAATTATAATAATTCATAGAAGTTAGTTTTTTAGTTTCTCAAAACTTTCTGAGTGTCCCACGTATTTGTATTAAAATTTGGTTTTTACTCAAACAATTTTTATGTTCAAAAATGTAAAATTCTAGAATGTTATATTAATATTAATTTTGTTGTGTATTTAATTTTTTTGCAATGTAAATCAGACTGAAAGAAGAAATCTGAATAAAATGAATGAATTTGGATGAAATTACGTAAGAATGTGAGATAGAGATATTATGTGAGACTGGTCTCTAGTGGGGTGGGTTACGCCCCACGAGTGCTAATTTTGAAAGTGTGACACACGAAAAATTTTTGTTCGATATCTTAGGATTCTCATTTGACATACTTATATGTCATACATTTCAAAAATAGGGCTCCTGGATTATTCTTTTATCGCCCTTTTTGAAAGATCCCTTTTAAAATTCATATCTTACATCTTCATTCTCTAGGTCTTTGAAAACTCGGGGTACCTATGTTAAAACCATTTAATAATGATTTTATTTCTATCTGAAGTTTTTTGGTTTGTAGGTAGGACCTAACTATCCACACGAACCACCCAAGGTGAAGTGTGAGACTGCTGTGTACCATCCCAACATTGATCTTGAAGGGAATGTATGCTTGAATATACTCAGAGAAGACTGGAAACCAGTGCTAACGGTCAACTCTATAGTTTATGGGCTACAATATTTATTCTTGGTAAGTGTCTATTCATATAGATAATTGTTCAGTAAGATCAAACAAAACAAATAAGTGAAAGAAATGTCGTCGCTCGACTTGTAATTAGTTACATTTGCCGACAAAAAATCACAGATTCTTTTTATATGCTTGTCACACCATAACTACGTCATTTCTGAACAGATTTTGAATTTCCTTTTTTTTAATCAAATATTATTAATGTCGGTAGAGTAGTTTGATTATAAAATTAATTGAACAGATTGTACCGGGAAAAGATAAGATTATCATAATGAAAAAAATGAAAATTAAAGTAATGCAAGTATGTTTTTATTGGCACGAAGATGGACCTAACGCCTCAAATTCCTCAGTTCAATCAGACTTTTCTAAAAATAAATTGGCAACATGAACTTTGATAGTTAGTCTTAATTCTTTATTTATTACTGAGACGTGATGTGCGTTGACAAAAGGTTTTTGTCAGCCTAGATCAAAAATATAATTCTGGCAACTATATTGTTTATCACGCTAAAATATCAGAAGATACCGCAAACAAAGCATGCTGTCTATCACATTACATATGATTTTTTGTGGACAATAAAGTTATAAAGCTAAGTTGGATGTGTCAAATGGTCGACTATTGGTTTACAATTTGATGCAAATACTTTCAGGGCTAATTAATTAAATTATATGCATACAACAGATTTATGTTGTTTTCTTAATTTTTACCCGACTACGGCAAAGCCACCATGAGGGTTATGATTTTGACCGGTTTGTATGTATGTTGATCTGTTCCCAATTTTCTTCTAACTACTAGTGATAATTAAAAAAATGAAGTATCGTTGGAAAGGTCTTAGTTATCCGATGGTTCTTATCTATGTAACGTCATGTCAAATTTACAACAGCGCCATCTAGAGGGCATAAAGTGAGGACCTGAAAAAGAAATATTTTTTTTTATGCCTTGTATCAGATAAAAAAGCTAAATCAGTACATCTCAAAAACATATATATTGTTAGCTTTTGCTCGCGGGTTTGCTTGCTTTAATCCGATATTTGAATCAAACAAATGGAGAATTGTTGGAAAGCAAAGTGAGACTATGTGACGTCATGTTCAATTTGAAACAGCGCCCTCTATAGGAAAAAGGAGTTATGGCAAAAAATATGTGTTACTGTCGTTTGGGTTGTCTAATGAAATACCTTAATTAGCACATTTAAAAAATATATATAGTTAGCTTTTGCTGGTGTTTTTACTTGCTTTCATTCAATAATTAGAAATATTTGTCGTAAAATCGAGCAGAACCAAAAATGTGTCTTGGTTTTTGCTGGTCATTTGGCTGTATAGTTTATTTAAGTTTTAAGTGATTCTTCATATGAGCAGTGGACAAAAGAATGTGTCTTAATGACGGACCCCAAAACTAATTAAATAAAAATAAGTTGATAAACTAAAACCAGAATACTGCAAAATCACGCTATAAAATGTATGAAATGAGACAATAATTTATTATTCAAATCATATATTGTTTCAGTTAACTACTGATCCGTGGTCGTATGCCACACCAGAATAATTAAACATATTTTGAGAGCAGAGTGTACATTACTAACTACTGAAACAATATGTGATATCAATAATAAATTATTGTATTGTTTCATACATTTTATAGTGTGATTTTGCAGTAGTCGGGTTTTAGTTTTTGAACTTATTTTTATTACACGCTAATTACCTAATCAAGATCAGATGCAATTAATATAATATCTTAATTAATGATTATATATATTATAATGTCTAGTAAAATAGCAAATTGTTTTGGATGGCAAAGAAATATTTTTGGACACTGTTGCATTGGCGCAACTATAAGTTTAAATATTCATTCCTCGTCTCTGTTTTGTGTAATAAATATTAATTTACATTAAAATTCTGAAATGTTTATTGCTTTTGTCTAGTATTGCTCTTTTTAAAATATTCAATTCAAATCTTATCACATTCTTGTTCAAATTCAAACACCCTGATGACATTACAAATACAATATTTATGGTACCTAATATAAGTCTTAAGTTCATTTTCATTTATTTAATAATTATCAATTTTTACATTGTGTTGTATATTCGTGCACATAGGCAATTATATGATAAAAAAATATAATTTCAGCAAAAAGTTCACTGTAGATCCCTACAGTCCCTAAGTCATTACATCGCTACCGATCCGAAGCGGCCTGCTTCCAGTCACTTTCTTTTCTCTCAATCTCTATAAGAAAACGACTTTCGGCCATTTGATTAAGTCGTCGTAACGTTGTAATAACATATAATGTTTATTTTGTACCTGCAGGAACCAAACCCAGAGGACCCCCTGAACAAAGAAGCGGCAGACGAACTACAGAGCAACCGGAGACTATTTGAGCAGCACGTCCAACGAGCCATGCGGGGCGGCTATGTCGGCTCCTCCTACTTCGAACGGTGTCTCAAGTGAACCGCCCATAACTGTAAATTAATGCTACCAACCCAATATAAATAAAACAATCTCACTTTATTCTTTAAACTTTGATTTTATTTCAAGTCGCTACAGGAGTTTTATCTTGTAGTGTAAGTAGCATTAATTTCTTTTTTTTATCACACAATAGGTTACTTGCCTGTATTCATACTTGGGCAATATTTGCATACGAAACAATAAGTACACTAAAAAGTAACCGTAACATAATTAAATTGAGCAGAATACCCAATTGATTTGAAATGATATAAAAAATGGATAAAAAGTTATAGCACGAATAGCACTAAGATCTCAACTAATTTAATATGTTCTTGATGTCTAATTTTTATACTAAAATAGGAAAAAAATAAGTGAGCCCATGTTTTAAACCCATTGTATTTGGAGAATTGTATTGGTTATTGCATAGATGTCGCTAGTAGTATCTCTAGCGAACAAAGCTAGCTAAATAGTTCTTCGAATTCGTAACGTTATCGCAAAAAAACGCAATTTTATCTTTTTTCATTAGCCAGCTTCGCGACTAAGAAACTGAAGATCTATACAAAGGCGTCATCCAGCAGTATGGGTTGGATTGCATGTCAGTGTATGCATAAATGGCGTGCGAAGGTCGTACGCTCCACGCCATCACAATGAGGGGCTTGAGTGGCGCGAAGTGAGCCACAGTCGGGCGCCGCGTGAACAAAGTCAATTTGATAGGTGCCCGAGCGCTGCGGGCTGCCAGAGCCAGTCAGTGTCACTCCGGCCGTCGTGCGAACCGCGTCGCGTATTCCTTAACAACACGCTTTCTCCACGACAACGTGCTCAAGGCAGACTGTTTCGACACGCCACTCGGTTGCGAAAGTCTGCGCGATGATATACAAGTGAGAGCTGCCATCGGCCAGGGTAACGCTCATCGCGCACGGTGAGCCAGTTTATTCGTGAGAGACATTCGAAACTCGCTGAGGGACGGGGGGCGCGCGACGCCGTCGGGGCGCACACGCTGAGCAACGTTTCCACATACTTAACTGTGAAAAAGCAACGGAAACCAATTTTTAATGTGTCAAGTCAGAATAGCTTATTGCTGCTACGTCAGATCGCTGAACGGCTCGAGCAGGAACTACAAGGTTATGCAAATGAGTTCTGAACGCTTCTATACCAGGGGTAATCAAAAGACCATTCACAACTTCAATAAACTTTAACGTTTAGGTGTACTGTGTTAAGTGCTTATCTGTCGTTTCCCTATCCTATACTTATCTTTCGGCGTCGCGATCGCTAATTGCTAATTACTGTGGGAGTCGAGAGATAAGAAGGCGTGTGCCAGCTGAGTGCGCGAGCGAGCTTCAAAGAGGCGGCAGCAGCGACGATGGCGTCGTCCCAGCAAGAAGAAACTCTGCTCTCGCGATGCGAGATCCCCATCATCGACCTTGCACACATAGGTGAGCACTTCACCTTGCTATATGCATAAAATAATCGCGATCGGTGATTGACCCTGACGCGGGCGAATAATTTATCCTAATACATCTTTGACATTGACACAGTGAGTTCGTAGTACTAGGTGGGTATACAATATAATATTTCTAAAGAATAATAACCGACCAAGCCGGTATCTAAACTATGCCTACATAATTACGAATACACAAAAGTCTACCGAACGGTCTTAAACCATAAGGGCCATCATACAAAAAGGCATTTTTACCTGAGTTCCCCACACAGGCAGGCTTGCGTGTCGACGACAGACCGACAGCTGCTGCGATGCTTTATTTGTTGTCATTAAACACAATCTCTGCATCCATCGCTCTCGGTAGGATGGGTTCAAAGACCGCCTACTCATTACTACCCGATGATCGCAGTTCATCCACCCATATTTTAGGAGTGAGGGGAAAAGGAATGTCGAAATGTCCATGTTTAAATATCCATTAACGACACCAATAAAATCTATAAAGTTAAATTACTAATTTATTAGAAATCGATTAAGTACTTATTTGACACTGTTTGATTACTTCGTACTACAATAGTTAATAGTCTCATATGTGTTTCAATGAAACGTTATTCTGACATAGGCAGAACAGAAATGAGTCACAGAATTATTCATTGTCCTGCCGCCTGAAATCATTATTTCGCCTGAAAATTGCATGTTTTAAAATTAAATATCTTCCGTAGATAAATGCTTGCGGACCATATTTTATTTAATATTTAGCAACAGTTTACATTTAAATTGAATTGTTTTTTCATTCATTGAAAACAAAAGACGGGCATTAAAATATCATCGCGTGTCGCGCATAGTTACCTACATTTTTTTGTTTAAGTAGATACACGCTATTTTTAAGCTGGATTGAAAAGTATGCTTAATATATTGTTTTTACAGATAATTGTGTAAATTTTTAAATGCTAAAATATTTTTAATATTTAGGTAGATAATAGAGATGTTTAACAGATAGGTAGCATTGACAATAGCAAATTTTTCTTTTTCTAAAAATAAATGTATTAGTTATTAGTCATACCCAAAGAGCATCGAAACCTACAAATAAACGTTCCTCTCTCAATGGACATATGGACATACCTTATACCTATACAAAACAAGAAAACCCGAAGCTTCCGTTAATTAGCGGATCACTTTAATTGAGTGCATGTGCTGTTATGTCGAAACCAAATCGGAAATGCCGAAGATGGGGCAGACGAATGCAACAATAATCTTTGCAATGTGGGGGCAACGGCCGACGGCTCTTTGTATGAGTCCCCCGATTCCGGGACGCCATCTCCATCATGTGTTCCCTCACACACTTCTATTTGAAGAAATTTCATTGCATATGAATTAAGTTACCGGCTATATGCTTTGCTGTGTATACCTTCTAAGTATATTATGAAATAACGACCTATAGAGAATAAAAAGTCCACGGATTTATCGGACTAAGCTGTCGGACCGAGTGTTCAAAGGGAGATTTACTAAAACATGCATGTAGACTACATTGTACTCTATGGATACATCATAACATATAGTCCACCGTAGTTTGAAGAATAAATGACACATAAAAGTAGGTGAAACAAATCTTGTTCGCAAATAATATAAATTAAAATAGCCCTAATTAATCATAAAGTGAATTACTTACTATTATTTTCTCGGGAATTTATGCTCGAAATAATGTCCCTTGTAAATTTTTCTACCCCGCTAACGATTGCTATATAAGATTTTATTTAGAAATCCATAGTTACCTTAGTTAGACCTTATTTATTTATTTACTTTATTCATGTACACCATAAAAATGTAAAGGATTATACATAAGAGGAAAAGAAAGTACAAGGGAGCTGCTTATTTCTAAAGAAATTTCTTCCAGCAGACCCAAGAGAGGAAAAGACAAGAAAAGGGTAATTAGCGTGTACAAAAAAGAAAGGAAAAGTATACCTAATTACCTAGGTAAAACTTTTATAGAATCCTTATAATGTAAACATACATAAACATACATACACAAATACTATTACAAATAATACATACATAATAAACTTACATATAAAATACATACATAAATATCTACTGTGCTAAGGACAGATAATAATCTTTAACTAATTTCTTAAATATTGAGATAGTTTTAGAGTCACGTATATCAGCTGGCAATGAATTCCACAATCTTACTGCTTGGACTGAAAAGGAGTGAGTGTAGGAATCGGAATGATGGATGGGAATATTGAGGAGGGTTCTAAGGTGGGAACGGCAAGGTGCATCAATCGGACGGGAGAAGGAGAAACGATCCTTTAGATAAGAAGGATAGGAGGGATTGTACAGGACATTGAATAGGAGACAAAGGATTCTCATATTTCTGCGAAGTCGGATTCTTACTTACCTTATAACTCAGGTAGGTATTGAAATTGGCTAAAACTCGCGGTAAACGCACTCAACTCGATGGTGTTTCGATAAAACATATTTCGAATGACGCGAATGGTTGAAAACACACTTATAATAAAGAAATTCGTCCATGCTCACTTTTTCAAATACTTATACGAACAAATGGTACCTACAACTGACATAAAGGGGAAAATGTTGTCTATTTTACCTACAATCTGAAATTACGATCCTGTGATATGATTAATTTAGAGAGCTAACTTGTTACCTTCCTATTCTGCATGTAGAATAGATTGTGTCGTCGTTGGAATATAGACAAATTTATAGACCTTGGGTAGGATTACTTGAAAGTGGGTTACAGTGGGTGGTGCAATAACCTACTTGCTCAACTACATCAGCTGTGGGTTGATTAACCCTGAAGCTCTTTTAAAACCAACTAGTCTTGTTAAACCAAGTTAAATATGAAAGATTAAAAAAAGCCTACGGTATAAAGTCCGCCATATAGATGTTGTTTTTTTTTTATTAACCTATTTCGTCCAACTGCTGGGTAAAGGTCTCCCCCATCTCTCTCCAAACATCTCTGTCATGGCCTTCTCTAACCGCCGCGCTTGAAAGCCCGTAGTCGTCGCTCCAGCGCTTTTGTGGCCGGCCTCATTTTCTGCGACCATCTTCAGGCATCTAAGCGGTCGCAGCAATTGCCCATCTTTCAGGGTGCATTCGACAAACATGACCCGCCCAATTCCACTTTAACTTAGCAGCCTTACGTCCTTCATCTGCATTGCCTGGTTTTAAATAGAGTGTCGAGGATCTTATTCCATTGTGTGACTCCTAGGACGCTTCCTTCCGTTTGTTAGACTTTTGGTCCTCGGTTAGTGACCAGTTTTGAGCACCATAAGCTAGGATGGGCAAGATGCACATGTCGATGAGTTTCCACTTTAGTGAGAGTGGAAGCTCGCCCTTCATAAGATAATAAAGTTAAATAAATAATGGTTATTTAATTTCTTTCTTAGGTTCAGCAAGCTAGATATTTCAGTAGCTTTTTATTCAGAGAGACGTCCAAGGTCACAGTGGACATAGATAAGATATAAACTGGTTGAAAAATACGCACTAAGTATTTTATCTAATTCTCTTGAACAAAAGATGTGACAAAATTTATCAATATTGATTTATTTTACATTTTAGGAATGGCGATTTGCACTTGTGATTATATGTACATAAATATTTAAATCAAATATTTGTACTCAACAAGTCGAGCAATGGCATATCTCAGATATTTTTATGATTTTTCCATTCCAAAAGATTTACATCGATGATTTCAGTCCGTAGCACTACCTACAACTAAATCTTTCACTTTTGCTGTACTTAAGCAAATTTATATAGGCTTAATGAAAAACAGCTTTATTTATTTTTTAAATTTGATCCTTTATTACAAGTTTAATTTAGTACCTAATTTTTGCCTTTATAACATGAATTTTGTTTTAGTTTCACACATATACTTTTTCTGTTATTACACACATGCCACCAATTTCACAAAAAATAAACAAACACCGCGGTGTTAATCACCCTCTCAAACCACTGACCTACATTATAAATATACAACTCTACATCATAGGTTGTATGTTCTAAATCATTGCTAACAGTAGTATATATGAGTAATATGACACATCTTCGATGAAGTCATTCACTTTTTATTTTAAAGTTATTTTATAAAACTTCATGAAGGAATAGGTGGAATTTAAATAAACTTAACTGTGCTCTTGTCGCACTCAATGGTCTATGGTCTAGTTCTTCATGTTATTTCAGCCACACCTCGGACACTCCATACAACAGTGGCGAGCCCGATACCTATTACTACTACTACGATTCTGTCGCGAACACACACGCGTCGATGTGTGTGTTAGTCGTAGGGTTGGTTATTTACCGTATCTGCGTCATAGTCGTCACAGAGCGGGCCGCGCGGCAAAAGCGACATCCTTGCATTGTTTTGTTTTCGATTTCTCGTTTTTTTTTTAATTGTGACTGGAAATCTCTCCGCGTTCTTAAACCTAGCCCTAGGTATCATATCGACCTTCGAGCTCCGACATTAAGTAATAATAGGTATTGTTTGATGTTAGCGTTGAAAAGCAAATTGCTGTTAGCTTTTACCATTTATATTTTTGTCAATTTGTAACTTGGGTGGGAGTCATGCATTTGTGTTGAAATTTCTAATTTGTGTCAATGGGTCGGCAAGTGTGACTGTGTCAGTGTCCCGCCGCCGTCACCCACGCAAAACGCTTCACAAGTTTTGACAACCGGATTGAGTTACTGCCATTTGTTACTGCTAAATCTATATTTATTTCTTCATATCCGTCCCTGCGACGTCAAGCCAGCAAGTTGTCATTCTCTATCTTCAAGCAAGCCTGAAGATAGAGATTTTATTATTATTATTATTTTTTATACTTTTTGTTGTGAAATATAATTTTCGGAAACTACAGCTAAAAATCGTATTAAGTAGAATACTTACTTAGTTTGAATAAAAAGTACATAATCATGTCATCTTTTCGGATACATTTCGGAGTAAATTAATACCCTGAGAAAATAAATAAATAGAAAATATGTATCGGTATAAAAATAGTTCAGACCGAGATCTCTTGATACTGTGGGCTTATTTTTATTTTATTACAAGGAAATCAATTGTTAAAGAAACAATGTAAGTACCTACCAACTTACGTATTACCTTCTAAGTACGTTCAATGATCGTCACGTCAGTTATCTACCTTAATTAAGTATGCATTAAATTTCCTATAGATATTATAAAGTACTTTCCTATAGATACATTTGTATATAGGTACATCTATGGTATGAGGATAAGATAGAAATTTACTGATATAATTTATTTACTGTGCCGAAAAGGAAGGAAAAGTTGCGAAAAACTGATAAGTACGTTTTTAATGCTATACTAAAATTTATTACCTGGTACCTACTGACTTGTTTGTGTATATTTTATTTCTACACAGAGTTTTTATTGTGTGGTGGTAATCCCAACATAAGAATTCAGAATCATATCTTTCCTCGCCTCTGATAAAGTTTATCTACTTACTTAGTTCATATGACTTGTTGTGATTTTGATCGACACGTGATGACGTGACTAGGGTATTTTTTGTTTTGTTGAAATTTTATTTTTTTAAATGCCATATAATTTGGTAGAACTTATGAGAATTGACCTGATTCATTAAAAACTAGCTTTTATTCGCGGCTTCGTCAACGTGATCAAGGAAAATTGCCAATTAAACCTTCTTCGATTCAGAAGCCCTAGGTTTTTAAATGTATGACTAATATGTTAAATCAAAATCGTTCGTTTTCTTTATTTCTTTCGTCTCACCGTTTATGAGAATGATGATCATCATCATCATTTCGCGTAGGTTACATTGTGTATCGAATCGACCATGTACACCCTGGTGTCAGAATTGTTCGGAATCGCCTCTCGGCCTCTGACGTGGTTCCTTTAACGACTACCAAAAGGCAGCCGGGGTCAACGGCTTAACGTGCCTTCCGAAGCACGGATCGTCTTTATTATCAGACAATCAGGTGATTCAAGCCTGCAAAGTCCTAACCAAACTGGAAACAACTAAACAAAGTATGCTTCCGGTGGGAATCGAACCCAACACCCCCGGGTCGAAGACGAACGTCTTAACTACTGGACCACGGAATGATCTTGATAACTATTCTTTCGAACGAAAATCATTCGACCCGCCGATTTTTCGTGTCATACTTTTCAACAAAAAAGGGGGCTCCAGAGCCTAAGACATGATGATGGAGCGACTGCCGTCACGTAACCCTTTAGTTTAGAAGTGTGTGATTAGCAATCACTTTACCATTTTTCAGACTGTAGGCATCCGTCACAGTCTAACGACTGCCATCTATCGATAACAACCAGGACCAAATGCTTAAAGTCCCTTCCGAAGCACGGAGGAGCTTAAGATAGAAAATGTCACTAAGAATAGGCCTTGGATAGATAGCACGAGATACGTATATCCTTATCCTAGGATAGACGTATCTCGTGCTCAGCGCATACTGAGGACACCTTTTGAAAAACGATCGAACCTAGAAAAAGCAGACGGCAGATAGTGAAAATTGTGGACAGACATGTGCTTAGGAAATTGGTTAATTTTTTTTTTTAATTCTGGGCGTTAAACGTACGATGTCAATGTCGGATTTCTGTCGGTTTGTGTGATGTGCTAAAAGAGAACTGAGAGGAAGATAGGTATAATATGTGAGATTAAGAGCTGCATTCAGATTACTTAAGAAAATTCTTCAAACTCAAAAAAGAAATTCTACCTCAAACATTTTTTGTTCTGTGCCTCTCTGTGGTCCAGTTAAGACATTTGCCTTCAGTCCGGAGGAGATTGGATTCCCATGGGAAGCATCCTTCGATTAGTTATTGACAGTTTGGCTAGGACATTGCAGACTTGGAGCACCTGATTATCAGATATTATAATGATTCCGTTTCCGGCTGCCATCTGGTGTTGTTAAAGGAATGGAAGTTCGTTATAGGCCGAATGGTTGTTCTGCAAAAATCTAACCCCAGAGGGTACAGCGGGGTCGATTAACCATGTAACCCACTCGATATAAACGAATTAACCAGGTGAGTCGCCTGCTTCCCTACAAAATGGTATAAATACATATCTTACTGACTGATCCATCAAAATGAATAAGTCTTTCCTGCAATGTTAATTTATTTATGGTTAACTTCAGGTTTAAATCAAAATTAAAAGTTTGTACTAAGCTTTATATCTCTGCCATTGACCGTTGGAGTTGTGAGAGGTCAATCCTGACTGTGATGCCAGTCTCGAAAGTTATTTTGAGATAAAAAGTAAAGTACCTATACAGGTAAACTGCCCACATTCCAATTTCCATGCAAATTCGTTCAGCCATTTTTACGTAAATAATATTTCGCTTTTCCCTCGGGATCGTTAAGTTTTTCCGGGATGTAAGTATAATACTTAAAACACCTTCTCGATATATATACATATTGAAATTCATAGTAAGCTGCAAAGAACTTCTTTTCTTTTTGACTTTTCTTGGATGAAATATTTTTAAGCGTTTTCTCGGTATACTGGTTGCCTGCATTTTAAATTTCACGTTGATCTGTCTAGTAGATCAATTTTAGCTTTTTCCTCGGGATCCGTATATTTTTTCGGGATATATATTATTTCCCGTTTCACTAGGGATCTTGAAATTTTTCGAGTATGTAACTTTTTGCTTATTCCTTGGGAATCTATGACTTTTTCTGGATAAATATTTTTGAACGCTTTGTCTTTATACTGGTTGCTTGCATTTTAAATTTTACATTGATCTGTTTTTGCTTTTTCCTTGGGATACGTATATATTTCCGGGATATATGTATATAGATAATTTTGTCGCTTTTCCCTTGGAATTGTGAATTATTTCCAAGATGTACAATACATATATCGCTTTCTCGATATATTAGTTGAATGCATATTGGAATTCATAGTAATCTCTAACTTTTTGCTTATCGCTCCGGATGCCACGACTTTTCCTGGATGAAATGTCTTAAATGCTTTCTTGTTATATTGGTCGCTTGCAATTTCAATTTCACATTGATCTGTCTAGTAGATCAATCTTTTCTTGTCCTTCGGGATCCGTATATTTTTCCGGGATGAAATGAATAATTTCAAGTGAATCGATCCAGTATTTTCCTGTGATGCGTGCACAGACAGACAGACAAAAATTCCAAAAAAATATGATTTGTCATCTATATCCATACCTATGTCCTGTACACTAAGAATTTCCAAAAAATATTCTATGTACAAATTTGGCCCCACTACAGTTATTTAATATGTACCCCCCACTAATCTATAGTGCAAAGTTTGTAGTTTAGGTATTTATAGTCGCCGTCACGAGAAGGTATAAATTCAGGAAACAAACTAATCTCTACTATGGTGGGTTCTAATGGTTACCTAGCGACAATAATATGAGTTTACCAATACTATCGACTTAAATTACTATACGGGTACGACCAATTCCAATTAGTCGGGTTATATTTTGCGATATGTCAATGATGCATGGTACAGGAAGGAGTCCGGCTATGTGAGTGTAAACATTTGGTCAGCCAAATAATTTTGGTAACAGTTTATCTTTTCACTTTTGAAACAAATAACTGAAAGATAAAATAATACAATTAATCAATTATGAAAAACACGCGGGTGGTTACGGCGATCAACAGAATCATCTAAAACCACTCATAAATTTAAATTCTCTCTAATCATTAAAATATGTCACAAAAATACTATTTTTCTTTCATTCAAATGTTGCGAACCCCTGAGCATTTGTTTACATAATTTATATCCTCTTGTGACGGGGACTTTAGTCTAGAAGAATAAAGCAGAGAGAAACGAAATTTCGTGAGAGCAGATAGAAAATGTACCTATCTATATGTCACACGCATGAGTCACAGACTATGGGAAGAAAAGACTAAGTATGTACATAAGTTGAACAATCAAGAAATTGCAGTCCGTTGAGCAGTTAGTTTTAAAGATGTTAAACAAGTTTTCTTATGACAAGCCTTATCTACGGAAAATACGCTGTTGAAAAGCAAACGTACATTTAATTTTCATGTCAAACGTTTAATCAGTAGTTATTTTGGTCTTAGTAGATAGGTGCCACTGTTCTCATTACTACTAAAATCAATTAGCATGCTATAAATACAGTTACTTTCGTCGAGAAATCGAGATCATCGCCCTGACTCAGACTAGCGGCTGAGTAACTAATAAGTAAAATCCGAAAGGATTCCCGATGCTATAAAAGTTCAAAGACGAATAATTTTCCTCAACTTGAGTCAGAGAGTCGAACCCCGATGCGGGTCAGTCTTTGTCGTAACGAGTATTGAGGTACTATAAATGTGAGTATATTTAGAACCAAATTCAAATAAAAAAAAAGGTCTGTGAAAAAAATAAAAGATTCAATTGTTTTCAGTTTCGTAAATGGTCTTTTTATTGCTTACTAGTCTAAATCGAGTGACTACAATCTGTCGACAACTTTCAATCGAGAATAATAAAAACCTTTGTTTTTTTTTTTACGTATTTGGGGGCAAAAGCCCAAGTGCTACAAAAACCATCACAACGACAACGAGGCAATTAGGCAACTGAATTGACGGAGCTTCATGAAATGACGTATTTTGTGCCTCATTCGGGGTCAATTACTTCCCTTACTCCATGTGGCCCAACAGACTTGTGTGATCGTCAGACAACGAAGACTTTTTATTAGATGCCTACCTGTTGGTTCGATTGATCGGATAACGGAGATTTTCAGTCTTTAGTCCTAATAACGGTCTAACGGGATTTTAAAAGTTCATCTTGTCCGATAATAAATAAAAGGACCAGCCCAATAGGAATGAATGATGTTCCATTCGCAATAAATGTAACCTATGTCTGGATCTCAATAATTTATTTTATTGTTGTAGATATCATTGTCTCACAGCTCGCCGTAATCTTGTAAGGTGTAAAGTACCCAACGTATCACAAGTAAAGTCGGTCGGACATTTTACTATGTAAGTACCCACTAAACGTGCTATAAGGAACTTGTTCTAATAAATCAAATGTTCACATAAATTGGAAAGTCAAAAGGAAAAGGTGACCGTCAGACCACCTCACAAAATAAATTAAGTGACTGTAAGCGAAATAAAAATAATTCATGTTTACATAAATTTGTCAAAAAAGACTAGTTGATTGATAGAAGAGTTGATTGATCCTACCTATGTATATGGTCATGGAGAAATAATAATGGATACTTCAAATACCTCTCCTAACTAGGACGTGTCAAAAGAATTTTGAATGCTGATGTCTGTTGTCACCTCGATATGGAATGCTGCTACCATTGTAATGTATACTCAGACACATGTCAAGAGATTGTAGTTGGAATCTTAATTATGCCAGGAATGAAGGAATTTCATATTACATCCATTCTATGTACATGGAGATTTTAAAGAATTTTGGTCTAAGTTTCAAATTCAAAGTAGGATCAGGAAACCTAGAGTTCGACTCTTTAATTCCGACATGTCATTGGCGTTCGAAACTTTGAGTTCTAAATGTGAATGTAAGTAGTAGGTAAAGTTTAAATTAATTGTTTAATACCTGTTTATTTTAGCTCAGTATTTTTTTTTTAAATACTTATAAATGTTACTCAAAGTTTTACCCATTTCAAGAAAATTATCAGTGGAATAAAAATTAGAGCTATAGAAGTAAATTCGACTGTACCTCGCTGACGCAAGCAGCATTGTTTCGCCCATCATGTGCCTTGCCATCTGTGTAAGCAAATTTGCTAATATTATTTGCACTTGGGTGCTTGTTTATCGGGATCGACAAATATCTCTGACTTGACTTTTATGACGTGACTATTAATTTATGTACAATTTTGTTTTACGTATAATGTCGCATTGCCTTCTTGTTTAGCTTCTGCAAGATTGATAAAAATACCAACCAATCCACATTTATTAGTAAAGATTAATGCTTCGCATCAAACTATTTTCCATTACATATAGTATGATATGACTGGCGAGTAAAACGATAGCCATGTATTGGTTCAATTTGATTTATGTGAGGTTTAATAAAACGGCACGTGTCATGCAATATGTAGAGGCCTCGTGAACAATAACATACCTTCTGATACAGATACCGTTATAACAAAGAAAATAGCTTGGGAAATCTTCCACAATTGCTGTAATTAGGTCTTGTCAGTACTTATTGAAGTACGTATAAGCTCTATGCATTGAAAGACATTCAGGGGACTCGTTATCAGGGAATATACCCAGCAATGAGCTTCATTTAGTCCGCCTACTGTACGAATATGTTTATTTGTGGTACAATAAAGTTTTAATAAATAAAAAAGTACCTTCTTGAATAAACTTTGTTGGGGGGTTTTATTCATGAAGGACACTTATGTGAACGGCCCAGGAGTAGTAGATTGTACTATCGAGGTGACTACACTATCTTAAACAGAGTGTTCTGTCCACGCTTATCTGTTTCGCTTCTTTTGATCTATTAATAAACCGTTTTTTAAAAATTGTGTACGTTTAAATATAAGAAAAAACGAACAATTCATCTAACAAAAGAACAGGTACAAAAAGTGTATGAAAAAGTGACTGCCATACAAAATAAATATGGAACAGAGCGGTCAAGTCAAATGCAATCAGTGAACGGCAACTCAAATAGATTTCACTTTCTATCCTTGTCGTCTCACCTTGATTACTTTTTGTTTAATGTCATGTACGTATTCTTCGTCGATTTTTACTAAGAATTCCAATAATCTAGGCATTTAGTCATCGTTGGATATCCTATAAATACCCAACTATTAGCAAACAAAGAGAAACCCGTTATTGAAAATGTCAAACAGTGTGAATAATACCTCCAACCAAGTCTAGAACTTGTAGTGAGTAAGATACCTCTTTATTTCAACTAACAAGGAGTGTTATTTTTGAAAAGTGTGACTCACGCAAAATCGGTGTGTCGAATAATTTTTGTTCGATATGGAATGATGGTAGCTCGTTAACGAAAGATTTTTGTTCCTCATCGTCGACATTTTCCTCAAATGCACTTGGATGAAAGAAAATCAAGAACTTTATGATTTACTGACCGGTGGTTCACTTTTCAATAAATCAAACATTCTCGAGTTTATTTTCCGATCCATTGTAAGTATATTGATTGAAGACGCATCAATTCGCTTTTAGATATCAATAGATACGTAATGCCGTAGAATCCCTCCATTGCAAAGATTTAGTTTTGTATTGTATAAAATTGCTATAAGTATTTTATTGAACAGAACAAATTTTAAGGCAAGTCTAATTGTTTTGATACCTATTTCATTATTTACTAATGACGTGGTAGTGAATTCCGAATAATTTACCTGTTTGTGGAATTTTGTGATCGATAAGATAAGTAGATACCACCTACTCATATATATAGTTGTGAACATAGATTTAATAATACTACTTACTGTGCACTGCTAGGCCGATATTTTACAGTGTGTTTAATACTTGAACCACACTCAATCCCAATACAACTCAAGCAACAATATAATACTTGTGAAAACCTAGAATTTTTAACCTCACATATCAACTGATAGGATTATTTTTTTTTGTATGAGGGGTCGAAATTTTTTTCTAAGTTTTCCTTTATATTTTAATGAGAGTTTGTCTAGTGGTGACACGTACTAAATACTCAGTAAATATTTAAATTGTGTTTTAATACAGATTACGTTTCTTACTGCTACTGCTAACACATAACTCCCGAAGTACCTATCTATCTAAAGCAAATCAAAGAAAAACATTCCTTTAATTTTAATGACAACTCAGGGAAACATGGGAAAATGTAGTGTAAACGTTCTCAAGGGAATTATTTATGTATGTGTAAGACATTCCTGTATTGGAGGACTCTCTCGGTCATGGTCTGAGCCTTTACCCACTATTCGCGGAATGGTCGCTGGTGGCATTGTAAATCCAAAATAAGTGTAAAGAGACCCGTTTTCCTCATGGACCAACTCGTATGCACCACTAGTTGTGTCATTGGGACTATTTTTTTAAAATTATTACCATAGAAGGTATTTTGAAGCCATCGAATAATGTGTCAAGGTGAGAAGACCCGGGCGTCCAGACCATGGAGTAATTATAAAGAGGAGATGCCGTAATAAGCGTTTTGTAAGAAAGCGTTTGTGACGCTGCACGGGGCGGAAGGCAGACGTGCGGGGTGCTTGGTTTCGGTCGTGGCTCCAATCATAGAGCACGAGCAATGACAAGCTCCGCCCACTGCAGTGTCAGCGAGGCGCCAATGATCACGTCACTGCGCCATTTCAAAAGGCTGGTCCAGACTCTTGCAAGCAGATAGGTACGTCTGCTTGTTGCCATCCCAGATTCCATTGTTAATAGTACCTATTCTTAATATTACTGTTTGTAATCAAACCGGTTTTGCGAGATAAGTTTGTAAGCAGTCATTACATTTTTTAATAATGTACATCATGCATTTTGCATCATTGTCACTGAATTATTAATAGTATGACATTGGCCAGGACCGGTGAAGGAATGGTTGAAGGTAGTAAATTGTTCGTACGACGACGACCGACCACGCTAAGCTTTTGGTACATTTAAGATTCAAGATTCTTAAGGTAGCTAGGTATAGGTAGGTAACAAACAGCATATTAGTTGAAAAGCAAATAAGTTATTAACATCCGCTGCAACTACCCGCTTGCCGTTCCATTTCTAAAGTTGCAATGCCCGACAGGGTTTGTATTGTACTTATATTATAAAAAACAGTGTGTGTACCGGTAGTTGAGAACTGTTGGTGTAGGTACTATATGAAACGCAATAAATGATTTGAATTGAATTGAATTACACATCGACTCATCTAGGTGCTTATTATTTAGAACTTTGAATATTGCGTTAGGACTGTAAACCTAAGTGGATATTAATAACTATTCTGTGCTGTGATAAAAGCAACTTCGCATTTTACTTATTTTAAACTACTTGGCTCCTATAGCTTTATTATGCGTAGGTCTCAGGCCGATTTATGAGGATACTTAACATTATTACCTATACTTCAGTCGGTCCTAATCACATTGTAGTCTATGAAAACTTAGTTTCTGCTTATTAGTCATCATCAATATCCAAGCTTTTACTATTGAATCTGGAGAACTATTTTTTAAAAGGGTGACACACGGAAAATCGGCGAGTCGAATGATTGTCGTTTGATATCGAATGATTTCATTCGACATATGAGTCTTTCTCAAACATAGTGCCCCAGAAGCTATGATATAGCTATCGACCACGTCAAAATAACACGTCTAAAATATTGTTGTGTTCCTCTAACATTTGCCATTATTTTTATGACCGACTGCCTGCATGACGTCAACTGGCTTGAGAAAGTTGTTTTTGGTAGAATTACCCATTGGTAAAGTCTTGGTCAAGCAAAGCTATTGTCTAGTTTCTGCAAAATCTTATACCGGCACTTCAGCAGCCGCTTTTTTAATCAGCACACAAAATGATGTGGCACCATCATATTTCCTGCACTCCCATAAACCATAATCCCACATAGGTAGCACTGTTGTTGCACTAAAAAGTAATAGTAATTATTCACCGAGATATTACTCATTCATAACAGTGCTCACAGAATTATTTTCTGCAATAGGTATACATTGGCGTACGAAAATATTTTTTAAGAAGTGATTGTAATTTGTACACCGAAAACAATCAACTTTCCGTCATTTGTACGACGATAAGAAATCACGTTTGGAAATGACACGTGTTTACTGTTCACGTGTAAGGATCTACGTAACACATAGAAATATATATAATAAAGTATTATAGTTATGATATTTATGTATGGTTAGGATGACTAAAAGTATGTCTTAGCAGACTTTTAAAAATGAGGTTCTAAATTACTTGTAAGTACATTTTTTTATTTCTTTTTCGACAAAATAGTCACTAAATAATAATTATAAAAGTTATTGATTATAAACATAATAATTTAGGTACTTAAATAATTCTTTCCTGATTGGTCCTTAAAATCTTTCATTCAAAATTCGTTACCAAAATACGCACCTGTATAAGTTACTTATTACAAGAATTATGTTGTTAAACAAGAGCATACCTACAAAACTGTATGCATTTCTCATATTAGAATATTATTCTACTATAATCATTTTCATTCATCTTATTATTATTATTTTTTGCCATACTCTCGATAATTTTAATAATTATCTATTTCTAAATAACACAAGTATCTTTTTACACACAAGGTAAATAACAAATATGTTAAGTAAATACCAAGAAGTGGTTGTTAACATTATCACCAAATGATGACATAAAGATTTGCGGAACTGGTGTTTACAAGAATAATAACCACAATCATTATACTTAGTCGCAAACATATAGTAATTGTTATATTATACGGATGGTCACACGGATGACATGCATGACAGAGGCCAAACCACTTAAATAAGTGGGTTCTCTGTTGTTTGCAATTTTTTTGGAAGAGAGGCAAAGAATATGACATACTTATATAGACTCACTAGCTGTTTCCAGTGGCTCCGGCTGCGCCCAAATATAGCCTGTGTACACCGGTGAAAATGTCATCTATCCAAACAAATAAACTTTCGCGTTTATAATATTAGTAAAAGTAGATAACAATCACATCAAAAGTATTTTGTTACAAAGAAAGCCTTTTTTCTTGGTAATTTATTTGTTACATACATTGCATTGTACGTACATTCCTAGGTAGGTCTTAGAACATGTAGAAATAAATTATTGCCCTAAGTATGACCGTTCCCTTACTAGATGTTGGAATCTTGGAACTGAATCTAATTCTAAAATCCGTTTTCATTGCCAAAGATATTATCAAATTAATATGAAGTTCCAGGCAATTAGCTGCGTATTTTCGATATCACCGATGAAATAAGTGTTACCTATTTACTCAGTAAAACCGTTATACAAGGCAAGACTACGTGCTATATAGTTTTTTTAATTACAAAATCTTTATACAACATATATATATATATATATATATATATATATATATATATATATATATATATATATATATATATATATATATATATATATATAGTAAGTGAAATTAATCATTGCCCTAACTGGCAGACACCTCATTATTCGAGACATTATTTACAGCTAGTAACACTTACGAGTATACTGGTCACGTGAAGCCAGACTAGCTTTAGCTTACTTCTATATCTTGCGTGATCTTTAGCAAAGTCTGCATTATTACAAACCCCCCTTTAAAAAATAACTAACGTTTAGTAACTCTTATGTATGGTAGTGAAAGTTGGGTCTGGCAGAAAAATAATGAAAGCAGAGTGAATGCAGTTAAAATGAGAGCTTTACGGATTATGTGTGGCTTACGTCTGAGCGATAAAATTAGAAATAGTGAGGTAAGGAAAAGGTGTGGTGGGAATAAGGATGTAGTAACAAAGATAGAAAAAGATATGTTAAGATGGTTTGGGCATATAGAAAGGATGGATGAAAGGAGACTTATGAAAGGTATTTACAAATCAAAGGTGACAGGAAAAATCGGAAAGGGCCGACGTCGGTGAACATACTGCGACCAAATCGCAGACATAATAAAAAAGGGAGATGTCAGGAGTAGCCGTAATCGACAAGCGTGTATGACGAGAGTGATGAGCGTAGAAGAAGCGAGGGAAGTATTTAAGGATCGTAGCAAATGTAAATCTGTAGTCTCTACCCTACCCCTACGAGAAAAAAGCGTGATGGTATGTTTGTATGGTACGTACGTTTAGCCCACAAAAATATTTTTTATGAATAAGGCGGTAATACTAGTAGTGGTGGCCAACGGATTCACTCGCCATATTTGAAAATATGTTGGACTAGCTTTACTTGTACTATAGTTTACAGAATGTGTGCTATACTTGTATTTTATCTAAACCGACTGGCTAGAACAATATGATCAAGAAGCAAGCTCGCCTTATCAGATTGATTTCTTTAATAAAGTCTGAGTGAGTACTTAGTTTCACTAATTACATTTCTTAAAATACCATTTTTTAATAATAAAGAAAATGCGGTTTTATTGTCTCGTAATTCAGTGATCTCAAGCAAGTCATCATCCTGTAATCTGTTGTTCATAATAATCACATGAAAATAGTTAGGGGCCAGTTTAAAACCGTTTAGAAACAAATAACAGCAAAAAGAGAATTTTCATTGATCTTTTAACTTGCAAGCATGTAGTAGACGTATGAACATGTCACAGAAAAAACGCAAACGATACCGTTGCCTTTAAAAAAATATATCTTAAGATCTTCAAAGAAATTACAGAGTTTAGGCGACATATAAAAAAAACATCTACTCGAATTGAGAACCTCAGTTTTTGGATTTTCGAAGTCTGTTGAAAATACAACCAAGATGAGGACTTTTTGGTATTTGATCGATGAACTAACAATGGCTTCGAACGGCTTGCGTCATATTTGCATATTTGAAGGTATTTCTATTGAGTGAAGTGTGTGCATATTTACACTTCTAATGTTATTAGCGCAAACAAGTTATATTTCTAGGAAACGATCATCACCATGAGCACACTGTATTTCCCGTTGGCGGACTTGCGATTACTTTGCATTACTGCTTAATTTTAACAACACACATTGGCATGGCACGGCATACAACCAGCAACACACATTGGGAACAAGTGTCTGGCCATGCCGCCACCGCCAGGGCTTGTTAGAAGGGGCGCGCCCAAGAAAAGCTGGCTTGACGTCGCAGAGCAGGATATGCGTGCTAACGGACTCTCTCCCAAGGATGCCGAAGACCGGACGAAGTGGAGACGTAAAATAGGAAAGCGGACCCTGGGCTACGAAGCAACAAACAGCTGAGGATGCAACCGGGAAGGCGCTAAGATGATGATGACTGCTTAATTTTGACAGATTTCCTATAGTCAGGAGATTTTCAATTTTGTATTTTAATGGCTTTTTTACAATTACTTTCTGACTTATCAACATTTTACTAATACAAATTATTTTGTTAGAGTTTAGATACATTTCCGCCTCTTGTTGTGTTCTATTTTGTTGTAACAATGTTCTTTCTGTACAGTGTAAAGTTTTTACATACATACATTCATACATACATTTTTAATTAAAAATGACAAATGTGTAAGTAACACATAGTACCTATATGTTTGATTTTACAAGTTTGGTGAAATAATTAATTTCGTATCTAGTTTTAAATTTTTCTTATTTTTATCTGAAGTTGACATCTACTATTAAACGTTACAACGTTGATTTGGAGATACAGTAGTTAGTTTCTGGACTAGAAGCTTTCACTGCCTGCTGCCTGTGAAGTTATATAACCACCATTCTCCTTCCGACAAATAGAAAACTTGAGTAGTGTACATAAATAAACATTCGCCTTCAGATTCATCAAAATTTAAAATTTTAAACTAAAGGTACAACTTTCACTTCAATTCGTCATCATACTCGTATATTTCCTTTTATTTTTTAGGTAAAGTCTAGCTAGTAAAATAGAAATCCATACTTCCATACTAATAATATTATAAATGCGAAAGTCTGTCTGTCTGTCTATTACGCTTTCACGGCCAAACCGCTGAACGAATTTTGATGAAATTTGGTATGAATATAGTTAAAGACCCATGGACAAACATAGGCTTTTGATGCAGAGGGAGGTGCGGAAAAAAGCTAGTCTATAATAAGACTAGTCAAGTGGTGATTTTTGTGAATGATGACGCCTATGCGTTCCAGAAGAGTTTTATTTTTCTTAAAAAATACATCAACGCACTTATTTTCTTCATAAGTGTGTATGTATTTGTACTTTAAAGAAAGGCACGACCGTGGCGTAGCACAAATCAAACAAGTGCACCTTACTGATAAAGTCCATTGTTCATCGCCCACGCGCAGGCACACGATTCGAGTAATGTTGTGTTTACACAGAGTTCGTACACACACGTGCAAAACCAGTGAGAAAGGAGAAATTTTCGATGCTCTTTTGCAAAAACACACCATTGATAACGTGGATTTTTTTCTCCCAGTACTTTCCTGGTTGCATCCCCGAATAATTTCATCAAACCTCATGGTCCGTTATTGTATTTTTAGTATTATTTCAAAAGTATAGTCTCACTCTCATTTTTGCGCATTCCCGTTTGCGTCTCCAGCGAATCGCATTTTTAAGGTTACTAGGCCCTGGCAGAAGTGGCACTTGATCCCAACCTCATTTTTTAATTTTAATTATAACACGACATTTTAATCAATTTTCCTAGTGTCTGTGACACTATAAAATCACAGATGTCTGATGCTATTTTTAAAACCGATTTTCAAAAGTTACCGAGTCGAGTGTTCGACTCGCGTATTATGTCGAATAAAAATCATTCGATTTCGAATTAAAATTGACTTGACTTAATGGTTTTGCGTAAGTCATTGATTTCGAAAATAGCACTCCTTACTAAATATCTACTAGTGGCTCTGTGAGCTGTAGACCTCGAGAGCTTATAGAGATTGCAGATCGAAGGAACTTTTCACACCATATGTTTCATTGAATATTAATAAAATTAAATCTTGATAATGTTCGTTCCGCTAATCTTTTCAATCTTTTTTCTCCCTCTGTTCTTAACAGAAAGAGTTTCAAAGACCTGATTCTTGTCAAACTTTCAAAATCGAAGGGCTCCAAGATTACATCAGTAAATCTTCGAGCCCGAGAAAGTGCGACGTAAGAGCAACCTATAGCCAGGTTGGGTCTAGCCTAGGGCCTCAAGAACCGCTCATTATTTTCAAGAACCGGGTTTTCGGTTCCGAACACTATCAAGAACCGGTTACCCGGTTCTTTCGGTTCCTCCGATTTTTTTATGAAAATGCCTAAAAAAATAAAAAACGCAGTAAAAGTAATAAAATGATTGGAAGGGTTAATAAAATCAAACATTTCTTTGCAAATCAAACACTTACAATTGCTATACGTAGGTCAAAGTTTAACTAAAAGTTTTGCGTAACTTAAAAAAACAATATGTTATAACCAAAATATTATGTTTATTGCTTTTTAAAATACTCTACATTTTTTCATGCGATCGAACCAATTTTTAAAACAGGAGGACCACAGATCTGAAGGCATGTTTTCTACGTGCTGATTGAATGCTATCACCGCCTCTTCGGAGTTGGTAAAAGTGAAACCTCTCATCAAATCTTTGATTTTGGGGAAAAATACAGAAATCACAGGGTGCTAGGTCGGGGCTATGTGCAGGATGGGTGACGAGTTGTACTTTTTCAGAAGCTAAAAATGACATTGTTTTGTTGGCCGTGTGTAAAGAAGCGTTGTCATGATGTAGGAGAACGCGGCTTTTTGGTCGTCTTTCGCGAACTTTTTCTAACACCCTGAGTAAACAAATGGTAGAATACCACCGGCATTAACACTCTTTTGATCTTCAAGTGGAATTGTGCAGATGAGACCCGTAGCTGAGAAAAAAAACGCGATCATTTTATTACCAACGTTTCTCGCCTGCCTCACTTTAGTTGGCCTGTTCTCATTTTCTAACATCCGTTCACAAGATGGCTGTTTTTTTTTCGGGTTCAAAACAATAAATCCACGTTTCGTCTACTGTGACAATGTCATAAACAGCATTAAAATATGAGTCGTACTTCAGTAGCATCTGTGAGTACCATTCCACGCGAGCCCGCTTCTGCTCCGCTGTCAGTTCATGAGGGATCCAACAAAGTTTCCGAACTTTTAATTCTTCGTGTAAAATTTTCTGAATTTGGCTCATACCAATCTCCAATAGTCCTCGAATTGTCTCATCTCTTTTTTTTGGAACCGGGATAAACAGGTTCCGATGCCCTAGTCTAGCCCAAGGTCGACCACTACCCTGGGTATAGTCAATCCCTGTGACTTATGAATGGTGACTGCCCATGCTAATGTAAGAGGAAATTGAGTCCTAGAACATGTGCTCTCCTTAGAACGCCAAGTTTGCGTAACAGCGGCAATAGGCACTGATCCCATTACATAAAAATCAATTCAGTATTATTTTTTTTTACCAGCTTTTTATTTAACTTGCAATCTATGTTATGTATGTATGTTCGGGTCAAATCTCGTAAGATAAATTTGATCTACTTACCGGTTTCCAATTAAGCTGAAATTTTGCACACATGTGTATATCATGTGGCATGCAATATTATGATGACTTGGAGCTGGTCTGATGATGGAGCTGGGAAGCGGTCATAGGAACTCTTTAATAAAACAACGCAATCCCATCGAGTTTAGGCTCGTTTACTTTGGTCTCACAATAAAAGATTGTCAAAAAAAAAACTTTTTAGTTTATTTATGAAAATGAATTCTTATAAAATTTTGGTAATCTGGTAATTTTATAAAGTAGACTAAACGAATGTTTTCTTTAGTTACTTACATAGTCCCCAAGAAAAGAAATAAGTATACTCGTACTTATAGCTTTAAAAATAAACTTCCAGATACCGTTCGCAAAATAAAAATAAATACAACTAAAAGGAGAACACCTGCCGGTGAAATTCGAACTCTAGACGCTTAAGTCGATCAGATCTCTTTATGAATAAACTGGACTATTCATCTTTTGACAAAACTGGTGAAAATATATGTCTATTGTATGTCATAATAGAAATTAAAATTTCTTTGTTATTTCGTTGTCACTACAAACACAAAATGGTCGTAAGAGCCATAAAATCCAAAGGCGCTTAGGCTCATTGTGCCAACTCCGTCATTTCCAAAAATTTCCAAAAAATGGCTCGACTATTGATTTTCATATGTTTATCGAACCTGCTCCCAAAATTTTACGGGAATCAGTTGAGAAATGCGAACTTAATATCTATTATAAACCTTGCATGTATTTTGAAATAAAATATCCAAACGAAACTTATGTAATAATTAGTGCATTTTCAAATACACGACTGTTTCATATAAAACAATAACATTGTTTCAACATATTAACAGAGCGCTATCAGCACTTTTTGTTACCATGCATTTTAAAGACTATTAATTATGAAGCAATACAAAGTTATACGTTATATTATAGAGAGATTGCTGGCTTTTAACTTATAAAAAAATCTAGATCTATAGGTACTGTCACAGCACTACTATATGTAGGCAAGGAAGAATACCTCCCATATTTGGGTTTACAAATACAAAATATAAATATATAGATACTTTTTTGAAATAACGTGAACTAATTTTACATACCATACTTTTCTTATCTTTACTATATGTTTTCTTGCATTTACACCTTTACACGCTCACGACAAGGATACTGTAATGATATATTTAATAGGAAAACCTGTATAGAGTTACTTGGAACTTGATATTCTTGAGATCATATTATGTTGTACTCGTATGTAACGCAAGAGTTGACGAAAAGTACGTGGGTGGCCATGCACGCACTACTCGCATCATCGCATGGGATCTATTAATTAATAATAAGCGAGATCCTTTGGTTTTTGATACGATACGGCGTTTACTTGTCATGTAACCCGTAAAAGGAAAATAAGTTGTCAAGTTCCGTGCCAAGCCACGCGCAATGTAGGGTTCCTTAGTAGTAGTCCCAATAATAAAGAAACTTAAAGCACACCTACATGTCCTTTAGCATTATAACAAGGAGCTCGAGCGCGGCGCGCGTATCCGAAGTACGAGTAGCTAGCGTATCAAACGACGGCGAGACGCGACTCGACCCGTATTGGATTGATCATCATTAGTGGCATATCCTATCTCGACCTCCTCTGTGTTTCTGAAGGCACGTTAAGTCGTTTGGTGTTGTCGTTAGATAACAATCATTAGGCTGCGTCAGAAGCCTTTAGGCAGCCTAAAAAAACTGACAGTTTTGGACACCCATGTTATGGTTGGCGTTGCGCGCGCTGTTGGTGGCGCAGCAGTCGTCCCAATCTGTCCTCAACACGTTATAGTAGTAGAGGGCGAAGGCAGGTGCGGACGAGCGACAGCGTAGGCAGCTTAGGTTCAGGCGGCACAGCTCCAGGCGCCGTAGCTTATGGCGGCACAGCTTCGGGCGGCTCAGCTTCAGGCGGCTCGGCACAAGGCGGCTCAGCTTCAGGCGGCTTGGCTCGAGGCGGCGCAGCTTGAGGCGGCGTGGCTGCGGGCGGCGTAGCTTGATGCGGCGTGGCTTCGGGCTGCTTAGCTTCGCTCCGGCTGCCGAGGACGACGTCGATGAGTGGACTGTATGAGGGGGGGGGGGGCAGCAGGATGAGCGAGGGGCCTATCTTCTAATCCGCCGACAATCCGAGCAGAGGTCCGATCTCGACGACTCCGAGTAGCAGGGGTCCTATTCCTGAGATCCAGGGGTCCGATTCCGAGCACAGGGGTCCTAGCTTCCGATCCGACCGACGATATTCACTAACACTTCACTTGAGCACTGGAGCAGGGATCCGGGTCCGAAATTAAAGATCACTTGTATTCACTTCCTTTATTTCGTCTTCCTTAGTTTTCTTCCATTCCAAGTGTTCCGAGAGCCGAATTGATTCCAGTACTGCCGACTCAAATTTTTTTTTTTTTTTTTTTTTTTTTTTTTGTTATGGACCTACAATTTTAGCTCCTGTGAGCTTTAAAATTTACAGCGGGACAGTTTTAGGCGAGGGCTATTAACCACTCAGCCTTTTCGGCAAATGCGCAAGGGGCTCCCAGTTGGGACGAACCTCGGCCATGGGCTTTGCCTTTGATCAAGCGAGCGATGCAAACTCGCGAGCGGTAGCAAACGCTCAATGCCATAAGGGCCGACACTATTGTGCCTGAAGGGCCTACTAAGAACCTATCGGTGGCGTGAAGCGCCCTGGTACATTTTGGTACCTGGAAAACGAGCTACTGTTCCTACTACGTCGTACTCGCCGCCGAGTACGGTTATATGTTCCTATGGAAAACCCAGGACTCCGTTGAGTCGAGTGGTTTTCGAAGGGAAGGTTCGCCACCGTAATGGGATCGTCAGGGTCAAAGAGAACATTCCTCGGGCGTCTGCGCCGCAGGGGGACATCTTTCGCCGGGCTGTAATTGGCAGCCCGCACAACTAACGGGTTCGGATGGGTTGGGCATTTCTCAAAGTAACGTTGAGACGTTTCTTTGAGATATCTCGAAATGGATGGAAGCTCAAGGTCCCTATGTAGGTCGCGTGTACGCAGGCCCGGGGGCGATCCCGTGGCTCTGCGTGCGAACCTATTCTGAATGAGTTGGAACTTGTTCAGGAGAGATGGAGCTGCATGTGAGAAGATCACACTCGCGTATGTCATGACAGGGCGGATGGCTAGCTTGTAAAGTGTCAGCTTATTTCTAAGCGACAATTTTACGTTGCTGATCATGGGAGAGAGTCTGCCTAGATAGAATGCAGCTCTGTTGCGTACTCTTTGGATGTGTGCTCCAAAGGTCATTTTGCTGTCAAAGATAACGCCCAGATACTTTGTTTGGTTCACCCATGGAATGGGTTTACCAAACATAGATATCGTTTTTAAGAGCGAGACCGTACTCCATGCTGGTGGACGTGTTGCACCGTATGAATCTTTGAAAAAGAACACTGCTGCGCTCTTTTCCGGATTCACCTCGATGCGCCACTTCCTGAACCAAGCTCCGAGGGCATCGGCCGCTTGTTGCAGTCGTTTGGAAATGATGTCTTTTCCATGACTGGACGTGTATAGCGCAGTGTCGTCAGCGAATAGTGCCAACTCCACGTGCGGGGTGCGGGGTACATCGTTGGTGTACAACGAGTATAGGGTCGGAGAGAGCACGGAGCCTTGCGGGACTCCGGCTCTTAGGGGTCTGGGACTAGAGAGCGTACCCTCAACTTTGTACCGAAAGGATCTATTCGACAGGAAGTCCCGTACGATGCGTACGAGACTGTCCGGCAGGCCCATTACGGCTAATTTGGCTATCAAGCCAACATGCCAAACTTTGTCGAATGCTTTCGCTACATCGAAGAAGAGTGCTCCTGTGGGTCTTCCGCGACGGCGGTTGCCTAGGATGTGTTCGGTTAGGCGGTGCAGTTGGTTCACGCAAGAGTGTTTTGCACGAAAGCCCATTTGCTCGTCGGGAATCAGCTTCATGGATTCAATGTAATCCTTGAGTCTGGCTGAAATGATTCTCTCGTATATCTTACCGATGCAGCTCAGGAGGCTGATCGGTCGATATGAGGACGGGTTTTTCAGGTCTTTGCCTGGTTTGGGGATGCCTATTACTGTTGCTTGTTTCCAGGCGTCTGGAAACGTGCAATTTGCTAAGCAAGCATTGAAGATGCTCACTAGCAGCAGTAGTAGGGTCTGAGGGAGGCATTTAAGTAAGCCGTTGGATATCCCGTCAGCTCCGGCAGCTTTACGGGGTTTTAGGGACTTTATTATCGATTGTACCTCGTCAATCGTAGTGGGCGGGAGTGCGATAACGGGTGGACTCGATGCAGAAGCGGCTATGCTCTCTACATGCGTTCCCATACGTTCAACATGTTCGGGGTCTACTGGCTCACGACTAGGAGAGCATTGGCTCTCCAGGCTGTCTGCAAGGCATTCAGCTTTTTCGTCATCATCAAAGGCGATGGAGCCGTCTGGTCTATTGAGAGGAGGAGTTAAAGCTATCTGATCGCACTTCAGACTACGCGCCACACGCCAGTAAGTGACATGTGACGGTTTGAGTTCAGAGAGGAATTCACCCCACCGTTCGTCTCTTAATTCCTTCATTCGCTCCTTAACTCGACGTTGCAGGTAGCGAAGTCTGGAACGGACTTCATCGGTGGGATAGAGGTCATGTACTCTTGTTACGGCGTTTTTCTCCGTCAACAACCTCCTTACATCTTCCGGCAGTTCGAATCTGTGGTTCGGATCCACAGAAGGGACCTGCCTGGAGCAGTCATTAATGGCCGCTTGCAAGTGGTTGGTGAGGGAGGAGATCGCCGAGTCTGTCTGTTCGGTGGACGTTATCCTGTCAGGGATAGCGTCCAGGTCTGGGGAGGATTGGTTTAGCACTCTTGCTAGTTTCTTCCAATCAGTAATCGTCCTTGTATGGGCGGGACGCCCATTGTCAGTCTGTCCTAGTTGCAGGAGGACCGGTCTGTGGTCCGAACTCAGGTCTGAGTGCACCTCTAAAGAACACACTTGAAGGGTGATATTCTTTAGTAGGGCAAAGTCCAGGACACTGGGATTTTGATTATCCGCAATTGGATAGCGGGTCGGGGCCAGGGGTGCTACAACGTCGAAATCCAGAGACTCCTCGAGTCTCGTGAGGGTTTCTCCGTTCGTCGAGTTCGTTAGCGAATGCCATCTGGTGTGTTTGCTGTTGAAATCGCCAGCCAAGATGGTGGCGTTTCCCATGGCGAATAGGGCTCGAAGATCGCTCTCAAGCAGAGATTTGGAGGGGCTGAGGTAAATGGAAGCGATGTTGATCGGCGAGTGGCCGGTCATCGCTATACGGAGGATTGAGGATTCCATGTTCGTTAAGGTTGGCGGGTCTAATTGGCAACAGTGCAGGGACCTCTTGTAATAGATTAGAGTTCCGCCTTTCGGCCTGTCTAATCTATCATTGCGAATGATGTTGTAGTTCGCGATTTTTGGGTCTCTGTAAGAGGGCTTCAAGAAGGTTTCCTGCACTAGGAGGATGTCCACTTGATGGTGGGTGAGGTACTGAGCAATTTCAGTCCTTTGATCGCGGAGGGATCCGTTGGCATTGTAGAATGCCACGGTCAGCGAACGGGGTTTGTTCCTCTGACCTGTACTACCCATTACGGATGGCTAGAGGGCAGAAGATGCGCGGGGATCTGGACCGCCTGCAACCTCTTGATAACGTCGTGGTACCCCCTCATAACCTTCGCACGCGCAACCCAATTGTTGCCGGCGGCTATGAGGGCGTACCCCAACTCCTCGAGAAGTTCGAAGTCATCTGACGCCATAGAGTCCAGTACCTCTAAGGCTATGTTAGACGCCTCTTCGGCGGTGGCCTTACGCGGGCCCGTGTACCTTGCGGTATTGGGTGCTGCGCGGGCCACGCCTGCGGGCGGGGGCGGTTGGCTTAAGGCCTTGGAGGGACGAGGAGCTGCGGGTGCCGAGGCCGCTGCAGCTGCTCGCTGGGACAGGTTAGCCGGCGCGGGTGGCGGCTGGGAGAGGGGACCGGATGTTCTGGTCCTCATTTCTGGGAAGTCAGCTGGGCTGCTTCTGAATTCGGCCTGTCTGGCCTGGGTCGGGCGGGCATTTTGAGGGTACGCGGGAACGCGTCTGGCCTGCGGATGCCAGGGATTTATTTTAGGCGCTTTAGAGCAGCCTCGCCAATTGGCCGGATGACCCGATTGCTTGCAAAGCACACAAACGGGATCGCCAGGCGACTCCTTTGTGCGCTCGCAATCGCGGGTGGCGTGGTCGCCCGTGCACTTTACGCAACGGGCGCGCGCATGACAGTTACGGGCAGAGTGCCCGTAGTATTGGCAGTTGTGACACTGCCCGATGACTCCGCGCTTGCGGGGAGGCTCGACAGAGAAGCCGGTAAGCCCGGCAACTTTATCGATTTTGAAGATATTTTTCCCCTCTGGGGAAAGGTCGAGCACAACGAGTACCATGTCATATGGTACTCGCGGGGATCTGCCACGGTACATCCGGTGGACCTCCCGGACGGGTAAATTTTGCTCTAAAAGCGACTCTTTGACGTAGTCGACCGAAACGTCGACGGGGATGCGCCTTATGACGGCGCGAAGGACTCGATCTTCCTCGAGTGTGTACGAGTGCCACTCGATGTGGCGCTCGGTTAGGAGACGGGTGAGGGCACGGTGTTCGTTGACCGTAGGCAACGAAACACGGATACCCTGTGGGCATTTTTGAGCCCTCGTGTATTGAACACGGCGCTCGTTGAGGGTCTTAGAGACAGCTTCCCAGTGCTGGGGGCCGTGTATTATCACCGGAGGAGGTGCCTTGATTTTAGGCGTAGCGGAGGGCGTATCGCCTGAAGTATTTTCGCCTTGAGAGGCGGGGGGGGTCGGGGGCCTGACAGCCTTCCCGTCGACGTTCTTGGACGTCTTGGAAGGGGGATGCCTTTTCGGCGAAGACTTCGGCGTAGGCAAGCGTTGCCGCTTACCTCTGCCGCGTTTGACTTCTTCGAAGTCATCGTCCTCATCGGAGGACACGAAACGAGTGGCGGGACGTGGGCTCGGCTGGTCGAGCTCCATTTCGTCGATGGCGCAGCCTGTACCGCGTACCGGAGAGTCCGGCATTGGCGATAACGGCGAATCGCGAACGGGAGGGTTTAGAATCTGGAGGGGCTCTTCTACAGGTAGAGTCTCGTACCTGTTCTGGGTTTGGGGAGCGGTCGCGGTCGCGATCGGGGGGGACTGGGCGAAAGAGGCCTGCTTGTAAAGCAGGAACTCCTCCGAAGAGATTCCTTTCTCGGTGAGGAACCTTATAAAAAGGCCCTCATCGGGTGGGGGGGGCTGTGTCGCCATTATGGCGACACGGTGTCGCGTCGCGACACAGAAGGGTAGGGGGCGAGTCCCGAGGGGTGCACTCGGGATCCTAAGGGCTTCTCTCTGCCGGGTATAGACAGAGGGGTGTGTGCCTATCTCCCTACTACGTGCTGTGTGTAATGGTCTGTTGCCAACCTTGTTTGGGCTAACAGGTGTGTCCCTAACTTAACACTACCTAACCGATACACTGGGTTGACTAGGGAAGCCCCCAAGGCCAGTGGTCCAGTGCCCAACCTGTTGTACGCCCGAGACCCTGAAGGGGTCAAAGGACTAGCGCCAGGGTCCACGCTACGTTCGGCGAACAACCAGCTCGGCCTGCGTTCGTTAGAAAGCAGGCCAATTTGTTTTCCGAACGGCCCAACTAAATGTGGGACTCAACCGCACTGAAGTCGTGCAGGCGAAGAAATAAAAGGTTGACGTAGCCTTTGCGCCCTGAAAAGGGCACGCCGGGTCGCTAATCGCACTATACGAGCACACTGAAACGGCGCTCGCCGTCACAAGAATCCTCTCCGCAGAGTACACTAAAGCCCACACTGAAGTTTGGAGTTCCGGAAACGACGAACGACGAAACAGCGAGATCGAACAGTAATTCCACACACTGAGTCAATGGTTCGGGGCGCGCCGCGACAGCACGTCCGTTCGCACTAGAGTCAGAACGCAGAATGTGCCGACTCAAAATCGCGTCGAACCTTATTACCTCGCGAGTAAAAATCTGCATAGCCAGTTCTATTTCGTAACTGCGCCATCTATCGGCAGTCGTGGAATCTTGTGTTCGGCTCTCGTTACGGTAACGCTTTTTGATTCTCGGAATGTGAGTTTTACCATATTTACTTAAAAAAGACCTTGGTTCTCGTTATGGTAACGCTCTTCGAAAATCAAATAGTGCTACTTACAATTACAAAATTAATTCTTATAAAATACCTTAATGCTAAAAATAAGAAACCCTATGCTATATTTACACTTATTACCCTATTCTAATAATAATCCCTTCATTTATTTGACCTTAAAAATTACCTTATCTACCTTGATATACATAGAAACTTAACTATATACTATACTAATTAACTCTATACAAATCAAGGTGAGTAGTGTTTTCAGTCACGTCGCTAATAGTTCTCCCCCGCCGTGCGTAGCGCTCCATCTCGAGGTTGCGGCGTGGCTGCTGGCACCAGGATGACGACTCGCTGCGTTGACCGTCGTAGCGTTCCTCCCGGTGTCCGCACGTCCAGAATTCTGACCCTTCCGTCTGGGCCTGGATATACCTTTTGGACTTCTCCTCGCGGCCATGTGTTGCGGGGCAGCGAGGCGTCCATAATCAAGACGACGTCTCCGACTTGAGGATCCGTAGTCTGTCTGCCATCTATTTTCCTCGGCTTCAAAGTGGGCAGATACTCTTTTAGCCACCTCTGCCAGAAGTGGTCGGTCAGGCGTTGCGCGGTCCTCCAGTTTGCTCTGCCAATGAGGTTCCCATCTTCAAACTCGCCCGGCGACGTCGCTCCGCAGGATCTCCCGAGCAGGAAATGGTTTGGTGTCAGGCTTTCTTCATCGTTGGGGTCTATGCTTATGTGAGTGAGTGGACGGGAATTGACGACATGTTCCACTTCAACCAGTAGCGTGTGGAGTACTTCTTCTGGTGGTGATCGCGATTGTAGTACGACCATCAGTGCCGTCTTCACCGTACGGACCATTCTCTCCCAGGCGCCTCCCATACTCGGACTTCCAGCTGGTATAAATTTCCACCGGATTCCCTCTTGAGCTGCTGCTTCTTCCAGTTCTTTGTTGGCCCCGACGAAGTTTGTCCCATTGTCGCTGTAGATAACCTTCGGTGTTCCTCTTCTGGCCGCCATTCTTCGTAAGGCCATGATCATCGAGCTCGTACTAAGGGAACTTGATAGCTCGAGGTGAATAGCCCTTGTGGTTAGGCATGTGAAGAGAGCTCCCCAGCGTTTTTCAGTTCTTCTCCCAATGGTCACCTGCATCGGCCCAAAGTAGTCCACAGCTGAGCAGGTGAAGGGGTGCTGATGATGCTGCAGGCGTTCAACGGGGTGATCTCCCAACGGTGGCACTTGCGGTATGCTCTTATGCACTCTGCACCATTGACAGCGGTGTATGAGTGCCCTTGCTGTTGTCCGTAGGCCCAGGATCCAATATTTTTGCCTGACTTCATTTATCACCGTTTCTGTATTGCCATGATAAAATTTCTGGTGATAGTGTTCAATGATTAGGCGGCATATCCTGTTCTTGCCGTCTAACACCACTGGATTCTGCTCTTGGTTCTCAATCGTGATTTTCCTTGTTCGCGTTCTTAACTTCAAGATGCCTTGTTCGTCGACATACACGTCGATTTTCTTGAGTCGGCTTGAGTTTTCCATTGGCTTCCTATTACTCAATTTTTCTATTTCTCTCCGAAAACTTTCTTGCTGACTTTCCTTAATTAACTCTTCTCTGGCTTTATTGAAGTGTTCTTCTTCAATGATTTTGAAATTTCTCCCTGGTTTCATAGGAGGAAGCTTTACGAATTGTTTCCTCTTTACTGCAGGTTTATTTTGTTTCCATGCCTTGTCTTTAGCTGCGTTGACGATTTCCTTGGACTTGTTCTTCTTAAGTAGATCGATGAACTGGAACACGCGCGCCGTACTTCTTAGGAGTCGCGTCCAGCTGGAGAAGCGTTCTGGATCTGGTATACGACGAGGAGTTGTGGAGACTGATGCTATTGTCTGAATATTCTTTTCCTCCCCCGTGTCGATGATCTTCCCTTCGAAGCGGTTGGCGGGCCACTGCTGCTCCTCTTCGTAAAGAAATGTAGGCCCCTTGAACCACCTCGCGTTCCTGTCAAATTCAGTTGGCGTCCCACGAGTTGCGTCGTCCGCTGGATTCTCTTTAGTAGGCACCCATCGCCAGTCTCGCGGGCTAGTTAACTCTTCAATCTCCGCAAGTCGATGAGCCACGAACGTCTTGAATTTTCGCGGATCTGCTTTCAGCCACTGAAGAACAGTGCTTGAGTCTGTCCAGAATATCTTCTTTGTGATTTCTAAGTCCGTTTCTTTCTCGATTGTAGCTGCCAGTCTGCTTCCTAGTAACGCAGCCTGGAGCTCCAGTCGCGGTATCGAGACTGGCTTCGTGGGAGTAACTTGCGCTTTCCCTGCGATCAACGTAACGCGGACACTTGGTTCTTCTGTTCTCCAAAAGACGACAGCAGCATAGGCCTCTTCACTCGCGTCGGTGAAAGTATGGAGTTGCCCTTTCCTCTGATACGGAGATAAACATCTGGGTATCCTCAATTTTTCGAGAACTGCAACCTCTTTGATGTACTTGAGCCACATTACTTCTTGCTCAGGTAAGATCGCGTCGTCCCAGTCGATCTTCGTTCGCCATATGTCCTGGATGAGTTTCTTCCCTTGGATTAAAACAGGTGCGGCGAAGCCCATTGGGTCGAACGTAGACATGACGGCGCTGGCTATTTGTCTCTTCGTTGGTATCTTTCCTCCAGTCAGAATTTCGCGAGGTGTGTTGCGAAATCCGACGTTGAATGCTAGTGCGTCTTCGCCAATTATCCATCGTAGTCCGAGTGTCTTCTCTTCTGAGGAGAGTTCTTTTATTCCCTCTTGCGGTTGATCTTGCAGGCTCTTCAACACTTCAGCTTCGTTACTACCCCATCCCCTTAAATGGAAACCCGCTTTTGCATGCACGTACTGCACCTCCTTTGATGTTCTTTTGGCTTCCTCGATAGTTTGAAAGCTCTGGAGGTAATCATCCATGTAGTGATTTCTCTTGATAGCTTTCACTGCAGCTGGACACTCTTCTTTAAAGTCTTCCGCATTCTTATTCATCACGAAGATAGCTGTTGAGGGTGATGACGTCGCTCCGAAAATTACAGACTTCATTCTGTATTCTTCTGGTTTTCCAGCCCGTTGACTTCCTCGCCACAGGAATCGTAGGCAGTCCCTGTCTTCTTCACGTATCTGGATGCGCAGGAACATTTCTTTGATGTCAGCAACAACAGCGACGGGCCCCTCTCTGAATCTTACAAGAACTCCAAAGAGAGATTGAAGAAGATCGGGCCCCGGCAGCAAGACATCGTTGAGACTTTTCCCTTCGAATTTTGCAGCTGCATCCAGTACTATTCTTGGCTTCTTTTTGACAGGATGTTCCACCACAAAATGCGGCAGGTAGAACGTTCTGCCGGGCGTCGATGTAGATGGAGCCTTTTCCGCATATTCATTCTTCACCCAGTTGTTAATTTGCTCTTCGTAGGCTATCTTCAATTCTTGACTTCTGTCCAACTTCCTTTCGATGTTGTTTAATCGTCGATGTGCTTGACCGTAATTTTTCGGCAATGTTTCTTGCTCGCTCTTCTATAGAAGTCCTGTTTCAAATTTCCCATCTGGCAATCTTCGTGTCGTTTTCTCCAAAACTTCCAATGCTCTCCTGTCAGAGTCGTTGCTAGGGCGGTTTGGTTTCACCCCAAGAGCCTCGATATCAAAGTATGCTCGTACCAAGGCTTCTGTCTTGTCCTCTGCTAGGCGGCTGTGGTTGACGAACTGGACAGGTGTGTTCGCTCCAGTGTCGCATCCATGAAGCACCCAACCCAAGCTAGTGAACGAAGCAACTGGTTCAGACTTCTTCCCTTTGACGATTCTTCTTGTTACGATGAGCTCCCAATTGTCTTGCCCAATTAGTAGTCTTGGCTCTTCTTTCTTGTAGACTAGCTGACTTCTTAAACTTTGGAGATGATCGCATCTTCTCAGGACTTCTTCATTTATTTCTTGCTTCGATAATTTCAAGCCATCGATTGTCCTTACTCTCATCGACTGCTTATACTTGCGATGAGCTCCCTTAATCCTTATTTCCACCTTTCGAGAATCCGTCTTCTTGAAGCCTCTTCCACCGACGGTTTCTATTGTTATAGACTCAGCTGTTCCTTCCGCACCAATCTTCTTGGCTATAGCAGAGTCTATGAGTGAAATGGTGGACCCTTCATCCAGCAAGGCCAGCACACGTGCTGTTCCCTTTGGCCCGTAGACGTCCACTGGAATCATCTTCAAGTATGCTCTTCAATCGCTTGTAGTGTGCACCGATGTGATGACTTCACCTGTGGGCTCTTCCTTATGTACCACGTTGCAGCTGGCTTCGTCCCTTTCTGGCTTCTTAATTGCTGGAGGTGTGTCTGAGTGGAGACTAACATGATGCCATCTCGAACATTTCTTGCATACCGGAGCCCTGCATCCTTGTCTTGAGTGCCGAAAACGAAGACACTTGAAGCATAGTCTGAATTTCTTCACTATTTCCCATTTCTTGTCCATATCTGCTTCTTTAAATCTTCTGCACTCGTAGATCCAATGCTCTGCTTGACATTCTGGACACTCTGTCTTCTTGCTTGGCTGCTGATTGTGTTCTTTCTCCTGAACTGTATGGACACTCTTCCTTATTGCGCTCTTCTTGGCATCCCACGATACTTCAGGAGGGGCGAAGTCACCACACATGTCAGCTTCTATGTCCAGAAAATCCCTTATTAATATGAGCTCCGGCTTCTCTTCATCTCGATGGCTGTGATGATACATAAACCATCTGTACTTGATGTTTGCTGGCATCTTGTCCACTAACGCCTTCATTGTTTCTGGCGAACTCAGGTACTGTTCCTTTCCAAGTGCACTGATTGTTGCCACAGAATTTCTGACGTGGCTAGCAAATGTGCACACATCATTCGGCGTCTCTTGCATCTTCGGCGTACTCTTTAATTTATCCAGCTCCGCTAAGGCTATGGCTCCTGGTCGTCCAAAGCGCGCTTCCAATCCCTTCATTACTTCTTGCGGTGTCTTGGCAGTGAATAGGAGACTCTTCACTGCTTCCCTTGCTCTCCCTTGAAGAGACCTTCTCAGACGCGCCAAATTCTGCACGTCGGTGAAGGCGTTCATGGTGTCTTCGAAGGATCGCTTGAACGCTAACCACTCTTCACTTGCACCGTTGAAGTTTGGAAGCTCTATCATTTGTTTTGATAGGCTGTGCTCCGATGACTTCTCTGACATCTTCTTGATGACTTGAGCCAGTTCTTCAATGTCACTCTTCTTTTCCTTAGGTGGAGTAACCTTCACAGTGTTTGCATGATCCAACCATTGCTGCACATGCATCTGTGTCTGCTCTTCATGCACGAAGTCTTCTTCTTCCTCAGAATCCAGTTGTAGCAGCTCCAGTTCAGCTTGAGCCACCTTAGATCTGGCTTCTGCTACTTCTAGTTCCCTGCGGGCGAGTTGCATCTTGGCTTCTAATGCAGCTCGTTTCGATGAACGCACCGACTGTGTTTCTATGTTCGGTCTTCTTGGGCGCGCTCCTGTGGGCCTCGCACTCGTTCCGGATTCCATCACATCAGGAACTGCAGGCTGTCCTTGGCGGCGCTTCTGGGATTCGGAGATGCGACTCAACAACTCGTCGTGTTGCTGAATCATAGCGCGCGTAGTTAGAGGCGTGAGCGGTTCGCCAATGGTACCGGAACGCGGCGCGATGTACCCACTATTGACGGGTGCGGGGGGTACTGGAGGCGCAACGGGCGCGGCGAGTTCTCCCTCCACAAACATGACCGACGCGGCACGATCCCCCATAGCGGTGCGGGAGGGAGACGACTCGGCGGCGCGGGATGGCGGCGGCGTTCTTCTTGTTATCGTCGATCGGGTCGAGATCCCTGTCCCGGTGGTTTCTGTGTCGGCTGGCGTGTTCATGCTCCAATCAGTCGAGGCGGACTTTCCAGCTGTGGCGGTTGCCGACCTGGTTGTAGGCATCCCTCTTCCTTGATCCGGCTCGAAGGACCAACTATGGTTGGCGTTGCGCGCGCTGTTGGTGGCGCAGCAGTCGTCCCAATCTGTCCTCAACACGTTATAGTAGTAGAGGGCGAAGGCAGGTGCGGACGAGCGACAGCGTAGGCAGCTTAGGTTCAGGCGGCACAGCTCCAGGCGCCGTAGCTTATGGCGGCACAGCTTCGGGCGGCTCAGCTTCAGGCGGCTCGGCACAAGGCGGCTCAGCTTCAGGCGGCTTGGCTCGAGGCGGCGCAGCTTGAGGCGGCGTGGCTGCGGGCGGCGTAGCTTGATGCGGCGTGGCTTCGGGCTGCTTAGCTTCGCTCCGGCTGCCGAGGACGACGTCGATGAGTGGACTGTATGAGGGGGGGGGGGGGGGCAGCAGGATGAGCGAGGGGCCTATCTTCTAATCCGCCGACAATCCGAGCAGAGGTCCGATCTCGACGACTCCGAGTAGCAGGGGTCCTATTCCTGAGATCCAGGGGTCCGATTCCGAGCACAGGGGTCCTAGCTTCCGATCCGACCGACGATATTCACTAACACTTCACTTGAGCACTGGAGCAGGGATCCGGGTCCGAAATTAAAGATCACTTGTATTCACTTCCTTTATTTCGTCTTCCTTAGTTTTCTTCCATTCCAAGTGTTCCGAGAGCCGAATTGATTCCAGTACTGCCGACTCAAAATCGCGTCGAACCTTATTACCTCGCGAGTAAAAATCTGCATAGCCAGTTCTATTTCGTAACTGCGCCATCTATCGGCAGTCGTGGAATCTTGTGTTCGGCTCTCGTTACGGTAACGCTTTTTGATTCTCGGAATGTGAGTTTTACCATATTTACTTAAAAAAGACCTTGGTTCTCGTTATGGTAACGCTCTTCGAAAATCAAATAGTGCTACTTACAATTACAAAATTAATTCTTATAAAATACCTTAATGCTAAAAATAAGAAACCCTATGCTATATTTACACTTATTACCCTATTCTAATAATAATCCCTTCATTTATTTGACCTTAAAAATTACCTTATCTACCTTGATATACATAGAAACTTAACTATATACTATACTAATTAACTCTATACAAATCAAGGTGAGTAGTGTTTTCAGTCACGTCGCTAATACATGTTCCTGTTGGTCTAGTTTTCCAGTAAAAAGTTGGGGGCACTCACCTCGTGATTTTTTCAACGTAACTCTCTAAAAGTACTCATAATGTTTTTAGAGACCTATTAAAGGATACCGCACACAAATACAAAATAGAAAAAAAAAAACACTTTAATCCCCTCTTTACGTGTAGGAGGTACCCTAAAAAAAATTTTTTTCTTTTTTTTATCTCACGTTCGATTCGCATAAGTAATATGCATAGGCATACCAAATTTTAGCTCACTAGGTCTGAAAGTCTCTGAGAAAAACGTAGGACAGACAGACGGACAGACATGACGAAACTATAAATAATAATCAATTTGTACTTAGTGTCTGTTGTGTTGCCTTAATAAATAAATAAATATAAGGGTTCCTTGTGTTTACTACGGAACCCTAAAAAGAATAAACTTAAGTAAATATTATGATATTGAATAACTGATGAGCCTTTAAAAAAACGAGTTTTCCGGAATTTCCTAAAGAGCTGAGCTACTACTTATATGAGAGTTATCGATAACAGCATGTAAAATAAACCGATTACGGTTACTAGGTTACTTGAAATCAAAGAGAACCAAGATCACGCTCTTAATGTTATTTGATTTCTGCAATGTAAACTGAGTAATAATTCAGCCTAGTGACTCTACCATAAGATTAAGGCAGGCGCTAGCGACAGCGTTAGAAGTATGAATTATCAAAAAAACAAAATTCATGGTATGATAACATTCGCCAGGGGCGCTTCACGTATTTGCCATAAATAATTGCTAAGCAGTCGCTTAGCGTGTGCGCTGAAAATATCTCATGGTAGAGGCATAGGATTTTTTTTTTAAGTTTTAGTTTTCCAATTTCAAAATAATTTACGTGCCTTAGATCCCTCTACTAACATTCATTGTAAACACCCTTAGTTTTTTTTTTTAATTTAGATAACATACTTTCGAAATAATTTTAAAATTGCCTATCCTCATCGCGTCGCCTCGTAAATGAGTCTAGCCTTGTCACGTCACAATCACAACAGTACGAAACACGGAAAATCATTTTGCGTCACTGACTAACCACCAAACCATCAGTACTCGTAACCATAAGCATTAATGAATCATAGCTGACGAACGACGCGACACGCTTTGTTACAGTTTTTGGAAACAACTTCAATGTTTATTTACAGAATACACATGCCATACCTACAATAGAAGAAGATATAAAAGAACTGTTTCCCGCAGCTCCGCCTGCGTCTCAAAGTAGCCTATATTTGACCCCGGGTCTTTAACTATATTCGAATCAAATTTCATCAAAATTCGATCAGTGATTTAGCCGTGCAAGCAAAACAAACTACAAATAGACTTTCACACTTATAATAGTAAAATATGGAAGTATGGATTTATTACAGTTCATAAGTTTGTACTACATTAACTTCGCTTATTCCATAGCTGACTCTGATTAAGGGGAATCGTATGTATTTAATTTACTGATAGCCACTGATACAAAACCAATTTTTACGAAATTACAACTGGTTCGAGATCATCTGCTACAGCTACTTAGCAGAAAATAATGATGAAGTCATTAAAAACGCCACATCACGATTCGGTTGATTTTGAATCAGATTTGTTTGGGCACGGCCGCGAATTCAATTTATTCAGTCAGCTTGATAAGGGTTATGACGTCATCGATGATAAATGAGCTTGCTCTTTTGCTATCGGTCACTATGTAATATTTGTATGTAGGTAGCATAATATCCGATTTAATAGAAATTATAAGTAAGATAAAGAGTCCATTATATTTTTTGATTAATCCGCGGTCATTTTGATGTAAATATAATATAATCTTTTATTCAGATGACCAGGATCCATTTTTGTTAGTAATAATTTCCTTAAAAACTATGTTAGTACGAAATATAAATGAAAGCAATAGTTATAATTATTTAATAGCCCCTATAAGTTACCAAGTAACAAGCACAACCTTATCCTATTCGGAAGTCGGTTGAAAAAATATCGTATTCCAATATTTTTTTAAACTTGTAAGTACATGCATACTCATAGTGCAAAATGTGTTTTTACAATTTTTAATGTCAAAATCTTTAACTGACCCATAATCGTTCCCAAGTAAATTAACCTTCTAGATAAAATACAAGGCTACCCAATTAATTGAGGCATTCGGCCGTTATCTTCAAATCTTTGGCCATTGGGATACTAAGATACTAGTTACATTACATTTGCTTTCGCAAAAAAACGGAATGTCAAATACTAGGTTTTTTTTGCAAAATTGGGCCAAGGTCCCTCATACAGTTTGAGATCATGTTGTACATAATATATGTATGTGCAAAGCGAGGTAAACCAGCATTTAGCATACGGTCTTTCAGACATAAAGAGCCTATACTTATTAAAACATTTATAGAATTTTATTTACCATTTGAAACTTTGTTCGGAAATATCCGACACGAGACGTTGGCAAAATGGACACAAAAATGTTTGTCGTTGGGCGTTAAAGGATTAAAGATTTTTATAATCTAATTCAGCTTCATTCTGAAATTGTAAAAAAGCTCTATTCAATTAAAAGTGGGTCAGGTCTACTATGTATAGACACCGAGCGATGTTCTACAAATAGTTACCGAAACGGTTCTCAAATTTTCGGCATTTGTTGTTGCATAAACAATTTATTTTTAGCGAGCATAATTAATTTGAAACGTCTATATTGTTGCAGGCACAGATGTATGTCCCATGAAATCAGTGGTGAGGCGCATCGGCCAGCAGTTGTTCGCAGCTCTGAGCACGAAGGGCCTCGCCATGCTAGTCAATCACGGCATAGCAGAAGGAAAGGTAAGAACATTTCGTACAATCTCATAGATCGTAACATAGCCCATTAGTCGACACTCTTTGAAAAGCGAATGTTAGTAATTTGTCTATAAAGTGTGTTTTTTTATTTTGGGCAAAATCTTGGTCCTATGCTGCAAACATGAGAAATTAAAACAAAGAATTTAATTCAGAAGGTTGGCGTGTGATGTAATAATAGAAAAGTAATTCCCTTTGCTTAAAAATTAGAAGCTGCGAATTATCTTTATAATCTACTAACTAATAAAATAGAATCAAACGGGGCCTTCTTCGTTCCATTTAAAAGCGTATTACACAACCAACAAGACGATTAAAACGAATACGCACAAATTACAGGTGAATAACTACCGGAACTGCAAGATAGCATCGTATCTCATGGTGAAAACTGAAACTAGGCTTTATTACGTTTTCAGTTGAAGGCAGTATACGCTGACTTGGACAACTTCTGCGCATTGCCTGAGGGTTGTCAAGCCCAGTACCTTAAAAACCCCGATAGTAATCACGGTTACTTACGCCCCGGTATGGAGCAGTTCGATACTACTATGAAGGTAAGACTGATCGAATTACTTAATATTGACTTATTCCATAACAATCTAGCCGGGTTTAATCGGGACTAACATATAGGCTAATTTAGTCTCTAAAAATACACATTAACAAAGCCTTTAGCAAAGCTAGATCTAAATAAAACCATAAAAGATTTTGATTAACTTCGGGTTGGGCAATTTGGCCATTTGAATGTTACGAAACTTTCTCTCCTGCATCTGTCTCAGATAAGAAGGTGACCTCAGAATTATTTATCAATTTAATAAGAGCATTATTTCTCTAACAACCTACTCATGGTTCCAGGAGTTGCGTCATTGCTTCAACATCACCACGCTGTCCCCAGCAGCCATGCCGGCGCAGGAGGAAGTTCCCGAATTCACTCAGCACGCGTTCCCGCTGGCTCACGACCTCACCAATCTGTCCAGGGTGTTACTTCAAGCTCTTGCCAATGCCTTCGGTTGGTATTTTTTCAATTTATTGCCTATTAGTCGTCTATCTCTCATTTTCTACCCAGAATAATAAATGTACAGACACTTCGATTCTACTCTTTTATTATAGTATAGATATTTTATGTATAGATTACACAAGTAAGATAAATGCGTCATGAATAACCTTTTTCTTGAATAAAACCTTCCTAGCTAGCTACTATACTACTGATGTAAAATAATTTCCGTTGATTTACTCAATGAATTTACCTCAAAACACATGACTAAGAGTTAAATTGTTGATGCATACATTACACATACCAAGTTAGTAATTAAAATGTGATCATAAGGTGCGTTGCCTACAATCTCGCGATCATTTGCATGTTGCATCATAGTAATACTTCGCTCCAATAATAGGTCATGCACGCAGTTTATTATTATTTAATAGTGACATAATTTGCTGTTTCTAGGTATATTATGTCATTTCTAGTATACGAGTTTAGTGTGCTTTGAATTAGTTAGTTTGCTAGTAACCCGTATTACAGGGTTTGTTCTATTTCAAAAAAGGCGCCTTACTTATTAAATAGCGGAAGTTCCGTCGAAACCGAAATGGAATTGGAATGATTTGCAGACGCAAATGTTGCTCTAGTCTACTAATAATGAATGCTATTATGGTCTGCTTCCAGCCAAAAACGAGGACAGGCAATCAAAAAGCATGGTTAATTCAGCTATGAGATTTGTGAAAGAGTCTTAATTTAACAGAGATGTCGAGTAATAAAGAACTCCAAAAACAAAAATGAACTCTACTCTCAAATTTTGATTTGTATTTCAGGTGTGCCACCCTCTGCCATGTTGTCCTGCCACTCCGGGATGCTGGAGAACGACAGCCGCAACCCCTCCGCCATGCGGATCCTGTACTACCCTCCAGTGCCTCCCGAAGACGAGGGTCCTTGCTGCCAGAGCGATATAGTGCACTACACGCGCTGTGGGGCACATGCCGACTCTGGCACTTTCACGCTTCTGGCGCAGGACTCTGAAGGAGGTCTGGAGGTGAGTAGAACACTTTAGTAAAACCCGACCCGTTGAAGAGATGAATATACATTTGGTGCCTACTACAATAGTTCTCCATTAGAACTTCCAATGAGGTAGAAAGGTGGGTTGCTACATTTACAAACATAAAGCCAGCACGGTTCCAGTATGTGAGGCTACGAGGATACTTATTGAATACAAATCAAGCTCGTGCTGAACCCGTTAATACGCCCAAAAACATGTTTATTACCACTTCGATTCGGCTTTACACTAGTTATATTTCTCATCACTTTTCTATAAAGAAAAAGCTTATATTGTTTAACAAACAGTCGTATGTGAATTTTTAGGTGAAACTGAACGGTAGCGATAAGTGGCAGGCAGTAGGCCACCTCCCGGGTGCTATCCTCGTCCAGACGGGCCAGCTGCTAGCTGCTTTGACAACCGACATCCTACCAGCACTTGTGAGTATTCCGTTTCACATAACTATCAACAGGGAAGCGTCTTTCTTTTACATTACAAAACATGTGACTCCAACATTATCCTAATAATTGAGCTGGATAACCAGTTCAAACGTTCAATGCCTTAAATCAATTTAGCCATAATAAATCTACTAATGAGAATGGCTTACCTTAAGATTTGTGTGTCATGGTAGCAAACAAATAAACAGATTTTCCACGATGAAGAGCAGTAGCCTGCATTGGTCGCCTAAAAACCCACAAAGGCAGTTTTTGGACAGCATTTCTTTTTAAATAAAATATTTTTTTGTTCATTAGAGTTCCTAGGCTATGTGGCAAAATGTGTATTATAAGATTGAGTCTTTTCCTTTCTGTAGATGCACCGAGTGGTAGTGCCGTCGGGGACGTACGCTCGGGCGCGCGGGCGGCACTGCGTGGCGTTCTTCTGCCACCCGGACAAGGACGCGGCACTGCCAACGCTACCGCCGCGCGCCGCGCCGCTGCCCGCGCCGCCCGCCTTCACGCCGCACGCGCACCTCACGCTGCACCACCGCCTGCTCAACGCCGCGCACCACATCCAGAAACGTTTCCGCGAGACGTACGCGTGACTAGCCCGGGACGGGAAGCGAGAGACCGCCAAAACGCCGCTCTCTCGCCGGCATACCGCGCCTTGATTGCTACACTTTCTAAACGAAAGTTCGAGTATATCGGTAAACAGAGCATTTTATATGTGAAAATGTAAGTGTGTTTTGAATATGAAAAAGAACATTGACTGTACCACCTCATGGCATGGCGAGGAACCCGAAATTAAAGACAAAATGCATAGCGTTCTATGCATTGCATATGCACTGCCTCGAAATGCAATGGAATTTCGAAACAACTTTGTCTTCATGTTTCTTTCGCGCCCTGTTCATGATAATTTAATGAAATGATTATCTTCTTTAAAGGAATTTGTAGCAATTCTTGCTCTGCGTCGTTTAATGTAGCACAATATAAAATGTATGCACAATCGGCTTTTGATATGTTTTATTATATTTGCGTAAGGTGATATTATTAGCATTTTGTAACACAAATCATTGTGTTTAAAATAACATCAACTACGAAAACTAAGAGTAAAAAGGAAGCTTGCTTAGAAAAAAATTATGCTTAATTTGATAAGTAAAGCTAATACTGTTGTACTCATAGATGTAATTTAAAATACATATATGGTTGTACTTATTACTAGTTTGTCCAGTAATGTCTTTTTGCAGACGCTTACTTAATTATTTATACTTACTAAAGACCAGTAAAAAACCTATGGTTTCATTGTATTCGCACAGTATTAAATTTTCGTGTGATTTTTGTTGTGCCCTTTTGAGCGTATGAGTGAAACATTTTGGACAGAACTTAAAAGTTGTACTTAATGAATGTTATTACCTACTTAATATTACTATATTATACAATGCTTTAATGTTGGTTAATTTTTTTTTTGTGGAACGAAAGCATCACAAGAAAGGAATACACAAAATATAACAAGTGTAAAATGAAACTATCTTCAGCTGTTAACAGAAGACTTAATTTTGAATGCTTACAATTTATGACAAATGTTTGTACAAAAGGAACATATAAAAATGGTTTTAGCGCATAGCCAACTACAAAACTTATACCAGTAACATTTATAAAGGGGGTTACATTATCTAATGGCAGTTATAAATGTTTGATTGAGGGACATAAATTCGCTATTAGGATCTACAATTATCATGCTGAATGAATTTATAAGTATTCAAAAAACTTAATTGACGTGATCATTCCTAAGTCGTGACATTTCACACGTAAATTGTGTTTTGATTTTTATATTATACACTCGTATATGTTTGCTTCGGTTATTATTAGCATTTATTATGTGAGTAGGTATTTATTATTTGTGTTTTTGAGCATTTTCTTTTGGTATTAACATCGGCCGTGTTCATCTTTTATAAATATTAACTAGATATTCTACAACTAAGCTCTTCTACTTAATTAGATAATATTAAATCTTAATATTTAAAATTCATATTATGTAATCATAAATTAATTTTAAATGCGGGGCTGCATTTTAAATATAAAGTAACAGCAATTAGCGGCGTGAGGTCTTATCATGGAGTAATTATAAAGAGGAGATGCCTTAATAAGCGTTTTGTAAGAAAGCGTTTGTGAGGCTACACGGGGCGGAAGGCAGACGTGCGGGGTGCTTGGTTTCGGCCGTGGCTCCAATCATAGAGCACGAGCAACGACAAGCTCCGCCCACTGCAGTGTCGGCGAGGCGCCAATGAGTACGTCACTGCGCCATTTCAAACGGCATCTCCCCTTTATAATTACTCCATGGGTCTTATATTTATATACTTACCTGTTCGCGTTTATCAAACAAGTGATTTTGTAGTGGCAGTATCTACTAAATATTAAATTTTAAAATAAACAAAGTAATCAGTTCTGGTATCTAGATCATTTTAGAAATACTAGTTATTTACCATTGGTGAGAATACACCAAAAAAACTTAGTAAATACTTAACGTATCGCATTAGATCTTTACCATTACAAAATCGATTCTTTAAAACAACTTTTCGTGTTTATCTTTTATTCTTGTTACTGCATTTTTATTTTTATTATATAATCTACACGCTGTCCATTTTCACGACGATTTATGTATTGTAAGTAAGTAATAGTAATTCGTGTGATAGCAACGATAGCTCAATTTAGTATTCGTAGTTAGGTATAACTACGTTATGTGTTCGAACATCGAAATGATAGCTTGTTTAGATTTTAATTAATTAGGACAAATGACAGTGTTTGAGTACTTACTTAAAATTTCCAGTACGGTATTGAATTAAACCTCAGGCAACGTGAAAAATTATATACATGTTGGTCTTTTTGTTTTGTCCTCTATCTTTTCTAGATCGTAAGACTAAAGCAACATTTTGAAGAAAACAACCGATGAACCTTCTGCCAGTATTTTCATCGGTATGTAGATTATGTACAAATTTATTTATTGAAAGTGCAATGAGGTTGTTGAAGACCTAAGTATTTTCCTGTTTTTTATACGATTGTATTTACCGTGTTATAATTTCCGACGTTCCTGCATTATTATTTCAATAAAAATATTTAAGAAAAAGGTGTTTACATTTCCTATTCACATTTCGTGATCTGCTGCCTTTTATCCATAGATACTTATATTTAATAATTAGTAAAACATCGCAGAGCAAATTAGCAGTTTACTTTATTCAAAAAAAATTCTCACACGACACATGTCAAGACTTCTCAGTCATGGAGTCATCTCAACAACTTACTCTATATCTAGATACTTAAATAAATACACTGACAGATAGATATAAAATATCCTTTTATCGTTACCAACTCGTGTTTTTTTACAAATCATTATTCAACGTAACATTCAGTTCCGGAGATGGGTGGCAGGTTATTTTCCTCCAAATACTTTTGTCGGCATTGAAATGTGCATATGTTCTTGTACCGAGCAAAGTCGGAAGCGCACACAGGGTCGTACTGAGGAGTGCAGTAACATTCTGACTCTATCCAAACTCCGTCCGTTGAGGAACATATTAAAGCTATGATGAGTGCTGTAAGGCATGGAATGCATGTTATTAGTATGCATACATTTGAAATATACGACTATAGAGGCTCGTCAACCAAATAATATTTATTGTTACAAATTTTTCTCGTGGTTTTAATCGAAGAGCTCACAAAATATGCAGTAACTCACCATGGTCCAGTGGTTACTGGTTAAGGCGTTCGCCTTAGACCCGGAGGTCGTGGGTTCGATTCCCACGGGAAGCATACTTTGTTTAGTTGTTTTCAGTTCGTTTAGAACATTGCAGGCTTGAATCACCTGAATGTCTGATAATAAAGATAATTCTCTAACTCTATTTAATTAATATATTATAATGAATAATTTAATTTAATAATGAATATTCTCTTAACTCTAACACCAGGGTTTACATGGTCGATTGACAATGTAACCTACACGAAATGATAATGATGACTTTCATCTTTAGACACCACTATCACGCTCACAAATTCAAAATATATGTATCTGACTTAAGAAAACTTTGTGGCGTATTATATGTGTTCTTCTCGTTCATGTGAAATGTAAATGCTTTGTTACATCTCGCCATATAAAGTTAAGATATTTTAAACTATGAGATTCTACGAAAATACTTACCCCCGGTATAGAAATCACATACTAAATTGCCCTTGAAATCCATATAATATTATAAATGCGAAAGTATGTCTGTAATGCTTTCACGGCCAAACCGCTGAACGGATTTTGATGAAATTTGGTATGAATATTGTTGAACACCCAGGGTCAAACATAGGCTACTTCTTGACGCAGGCGGAGCTGCGGGTAACAGCTAGTTACTTATAATAGTCCCTAGTTATACATATTTATGGTTAAGAAACTAAGAATTTCGGCTTGACAAGTAAAATAATAAAGTTTAGAAAAAATAAAAGCCAAACTTACAGATTTTGTAATTCATTTCGACGGGAATCAATTAAAAATAGTATAAAACGAACGTTATAATCCAATGTCTTGCTGTAAGTACCAGCTTGGCTAATAAATGTCATGAAGAAACGAACATTTAAATGCAAATTGGTTAATTTCCGCTTGATAATGTTATCAGGTGTTAGGACTCTTTTCTCTCGGCGTTAACCCAAAACCCTTGCCCATAATCTATAAATTTCAGAATAAAAATAATTCAGTAATCGACTGTGATGTGATTCCCCTTCAGCTCCCTGCTTTCTACATCTCGGTTGTTATCGCTAGGCAATGGCTGTAACAGGCTTCCTGAAAAATCTGATAAGTCTTGTCCACTAACCCACCCGCATCATAAATATATATTTGGAGAAATCACAAATTGAGTTCGCCCCAAAATTCAATTGGGTTTGGTTGCGATACGTAAAGGTGTCCCGTTTCGTTCCCGCAGTAACAAATAAGAGGTGGCTACTTTTACTTCACAAAAACGCTGTTGGGGGGAAAGCATACACCTACGTCATTCGGACAGAGCGTATGACTATTTTGATTTCGGCGCGGCATAATCGCGGCGGCTATTTTTGAGTTTTTATTTTAGCGTAGTTCGCGTGTGGTCGATCCCGCCATGATGTTTTGGCGGGAAAAGCAACAGATTGCCGATGGACATCGATGCACCCACGACTCACTGGCACTGGTGCAAAAGAAAAAAAGATTTAAATTAATCGGGCTTGAAAATCCAGAGGCTAATTAATGGTGAGTCCTTTTCTCGTTTTCTAATACACAGCAAAATTAATTTTAACTTTGCATAATGTAACCGATTTACGCAACTTTGGTACTAATAGGCGTCGCCAATACATGGATTATAGAGTTATTTACCCGCGGATTTTCTGGCATAAATCCCCCTATAAGCCCTTAGAGCAAGTCAAATTGGAAATTTAAAAAAAACCAGCCCCTAGTATCTTCATCGGAATGAAAGAAATGTCTTTCTGGCTTACTTAGTATTTCTTTGAGTACCTATTTATGTGAAATTTCAAAAAGATTGATTTAGTACGTAGACAAAAGGACAGCATTTTCAAGGAAGCTTGTCGTCAGCCCAAAGGAAACGCAAGTTGGGTTTACGGACCAAAGAGATCCGTCATCTCTTTACACTTTAGGACTCTACATTAAGTTGATAGTGGAATCTGACACTAGTCTGAGAGAGATTTAATTCGTTTTTGTCTATGTTTATCCCACTACTTGGCAAAAGCCTTCCCGTTCATGTGACCTTCTCATTTTAGACTTTCCTCGTCTTCAATACCCATCAGTTTGGTCATCACCAACCCAGGTGGTATAAATATGACCCTACCTAACATAAAACAGATATATATATATATATAGATATATATATATTTAACAATTTATTTATTTATTTAACAATTTTAACCTCTGTCCGTCCATACCAAGTCAATTTTACGACATCCACGATATTAAAATTGCTTGATAATTAAACATGGTTTATGCACAACAATTTATTACGTGCATATGGAAAAACATAACTTCAATTGGTCCTCACGTGTTAAAATAATATTAGGTTGGGGAAAAAGTATTTGCGCATATAGTATGTATGAACTTGTAATAAAATCTCTTTGGCTTTATACTATTTGTATCTGGCTGGTTTTGGTATTATTAAAAGTTTAAATTTTAAAGAAGATAATTCCAAATTTAAACTAGGAAAATGTGTGATCTTTATTTGTTTTTCTTAATATCAAGATAAGTGAATCTAATGAAGAAATTAGATACATTTTAAAATTTTACTACAAAAAAGGTAAAAATGCAACGCAACATGCGAAAAAAATTTGCTATGTTTATGGGCCTAGTGCAGTGTCTGTGAGAGTAGCACAAATTCGGTTTAAGCGTTTTCAATCCGGAAATTTTAATGTCAAAGATGCACGTCGCTCTGGTCGCCCTATTACGGATAAAATGAATGTCATTTTTTAAAAAGGTGAAGGAAGATCGGCATATCAGTAGTTACGACGTAGCTGAAGAACTGGGAATTGACCACATAACAGTTTTGGCGTATTTAAAAAAAATTGGGTACACAAAAAAGTTCGATATTTGGGTACCTCACCAGCTCACTGAAAGAAACCTAATGAACCGTGTACTCATTTGTGATTCTTTATTACGACGTAATGAAACGGAACGATTTTTTTAAAAAAGTTAAAAACTGGTGATGAAAAGTGGATCACGTACGACAAGAACGTGTGAAAAAGGTCGTGGGCAAAGGCCGGTCAGGCTTCACAGACTGGGGCGAAACCCGGGTTAACTCGCAACAAGGTGACGCTATGTGTGTGGTGGGATTGGAAGGGCATTATTCATTATGAGCTGTTACTACCAGGCAGGACCATCGATTCTGAACTCTACTGCGAACAACTGATGAGATTAAAGCAAGAAGTTAAAAGAAAGCGGCCGGAATTAATCAACAGAAAGGGTGTGGTTTTTCATCATGATACCGCTAGACCTCACACATCTTTAGCCACTCAGCAAAAATTAAGAGAGTTTGGCTGGGAGGTGTTATTGCATCCGCCGTATAGTCCTGACCTTGCATCTTCAGATTTCCACCTGTTTCGGTCTCTCCAGAATTCTTTAGGCAGTTAGGTTAACATCACGAGAGGACTGCTAAAACCACTTGTCGCGGTATTTTGTTCAGAAGCCTCAAAATTTCTATTAATTAATTAATTAATTTTCCTCAAAATCAATGGGATCATGCCCCCTACCTACAAGATGGCAAAAAGTAATTGAACAAAATGGGACCTACATACTTTAGTTAAATGTAAATAAACTTTATTAAAAAATGTTTTGAATTTTCTTAAAAAATGCGAAAAAACTTTTTCCCCGACCTAAAAATAGGACATAAAAGATTCCGACTAATTCATATCTTCCTCAGACAAGTCCAAATTTTTAACCTATGATGTAAATCTATATTACCCTGCAGTGGTCGCGTGGATTACATATGTAATCCACGTATACAAAATCAACAATTTCTCAAAAACTATAAGCGTTTGACCTTTATTTATTTACTTTATTCATGTACACAATAAAATGTAAAGGATTATACATAAGAGGACCTTTGTGACCTTTTAAATGATACCACAGAACTGATTATAATTAAATAAGTACAATAAATAAGTTATACTTGAATTTTTTTTTTATTTTGATATAAATTGGGCTACATATGTAGTCCGCGCGACCACTAGCTAGCGTCTTATTTAGATGCGCGACCACTGCAGGGTTAATGAGTATAAATTTAAAACTCTCCCTAAAACGGGAAAAAAATTATTTGAGTTTGAAGAATTTGCTTTAATAGTCATTAAATACTCTGAAACCGGCTGTAAAACTTTAATGAACAATTTTCCATTTTCTTATTTCGCGAATATCTTACGATCGATTACATCGGAACTTCGCATTTGACAATTCAAGTACACCATCGGAACGAAGCCGGGGTGGGCTATTATTACTTATTTGTTTTAAATATAATATAGTTTTGAAAAATATTTGATATCAGTACCAAATAAAGTGTGTTCTACGGCGTGGTTACGTGCGCTACGACCTGCGGCTACGACCTACTCCTGCGCGTAGATTGCTACGCGTAGTGTTTTCGTAGCAAAGTTGTTTCGCGCGTGCTTCGTAGCGCAAAACAAATGAAGACCTCAGCTTCGATTTTGTAGAGACCAAATAGATATTGTTGTTTTATGACAGAGAGAGAATTAAAAAAAAGTAATACTTACATAAATGCTTTTACAATAAAAAACATGCCTATTTTAAAAATCTGGCTAAACATAAAACGGCAAACAGGCCATTCTCAAAATGGTCTTCAATTTTCTTCTAATAAAATTTGACTACCCAATTGTTAGTAGCAATATTAATTGTTAGTAACAATAAATATATCTTAAAAGTTACCAAAATAACAAAATTACAACACAGATGAAAAGTAAAAGAAAAATTAACGTTAAATTAGTGATATATTCGGTGACGAAGCTAACCAGAGTTGGAGCTTTTATATCCTTTCTAGATAGGTAACATATTACACGTGTCATTGCAATCACGCAGGACACACGTGGCGAATGACTCGAGCGGTTGCGTGCACAACTCGTGAACAAGATTAGCCTACCTTATCTATTATCTGTTATCGCCAGACATCGGCTTACCAGAGCACTGTCTAGCAAAATTTCCCAAAATATACTTGCCGCATCCACGAGTTTAATAGGCTAAAACCATACAAATTACACTATGTATCAGGTTTTTGAAACACGTGCGAAAACCATTTGTCCACACTCCACACTACCAACGAAAAATATAATCAAATAATTTAAAAAATACATCAATGAATAGAACAATTTAGGCAACTTAACGAGTTAACACTTGTCCTTGACAAATTTATAATTTTACGACATTTCCTAAAAATCAAATATTACTTCCATTTTGCCGTTGCCAGTTGCTAGTTTGCCGGAACCAGCTCTAAAGTAGTAAAAACTTCCGCATTCGGGATAGTTATCATGTCTGTACAGTCTGTGACAGCGGTTAAGCTTCAGAAAACTGAGCTTCAAAGCCAGCTGATGATGCAACAGGAAAACACTAGGATGATGAAGAAGAAGGCTCTCTGATAGCAGTAGGAGTGACACCGTCGGATATCTCTCTTTACAGATCTTTTTTTCTCTTTTGTAAAAGCTGTTCCGGCTTTAATCTTTGGGTGCTTTGGATACGACGATAATACCCAACATTTCCACCGACACCTTTTGCGTATCAAGTGTCGAGTTAAGGCTATATAAATTTTCCATAGTCTCTTATCTTCGTTCGTATATGATAAGTCACATTTTGATAAAATTTCTTTTTTTTCCTGTTCTAATTAGTCTCCGGCAATTTTAAACTACCTAAAGCCCTCTATTTTGACTAGTGCGATCAATCGTAAAAGGATATAACAACAGTCAGTGACGTATCTGAACACTCTGCCCATCTAAAACTCTATATCAAAACAAAATGAAAACATTAGTACTTGGTATATCTTGTAGCCACTGTACAGTAAATGGCCGTGTTTGCTAAGATATCGACGAAGTGCAGTATGGCAGGTCATATAGGCCGGTTTGCTCCGGTTTACAGATATCATAATTCTATTACAACCGAGCTAGCTACATAGAGGACTCTATATTTTCTTACATACCAGGGCGTTTATGATATGACTATGACAAATACATAATTAGAATAATTATTATTTCCTATTTTTTTTGATGGAGATTTTCATCAATCTTTCTGTGTCTGTTCTTCCCTTTGAAGATAACGTTGAACAAGACACTCTCAAGCTAAAATCCATCGAGCCGTTCAGGCTGCAGAACGTGCCAAACAATTATACATACATACTCACGAAAAACATAACCCTCCTGGCGTAGTCGGATAAAAAATATTCCTATTGTTTCTTTCAAGAATTCAAAGCACTCGTCAAGACAAATAATACTAGCCTAAACTAGTTGTGTTGTTTTATTAAGGTATCCTATAATCACCTTCCAGCTCTATTATGAGACCATTTTTACGCACTAGAAAAATTACTTGTTAAAACAAATCGAATAAGCATACACTGAATAGTTTTGTATTGTTTAATTAATTTAGCGAGGAGAACCGATGGCCGATGGGGCAGAAAGGTTCTCGAATGGCGACCGCGTACCGGTAAGCGCAGCGTTGGACATCCACCGACCAGATGGTCAGATGACCTGAAAAAGGGCGCAGGCAAACGCTGGATGCAGACTGCTGCCAACCGATCAGTTTGGAAATCATTGGGAGAGGCCTATGTCCAGCAGTGGACTGACTGCGGCTGAAATGATGATGATGAATGATGTTTAATTAGGGAGATGCTATAACCACCTCTTAGCTATCATCAGATCAGGAGCCCCATTTTTGAAATGTGAACATAATATATGTCAAAAGAAAATCATTCAATATTGAACAAAAATTATTCGATTCGCCTTTTTTTTTCGTGAGTCACACTTTTCAAGAATAGAAACACATGGAAACCTCATGCTGAATTGTTATCTAAGAAACTTAATATATCTGCGTTTGTTCTATATAATTTACGCAAAATTGTCAACTGTGACACTGTCATACTGTCTTGACCGCCTATCATGGCCTTGTGGCACCAATCTTACCTTATGGTATTCTATTTTGGGGCAATACTACTGATAGGGAAATCATATTCAAAGCTCAAAAGAGATGTATACGAGCAATGTCCGGGTTGTGTTCAGTACTTTATAAAACTTAATATACTTACTGTACCATGCTTGTATATATACGAAACTGCTCTTTTTGTCAAAAGTAATTTAAAACTGTTCCCGTTGTTATCAAGTACGCTAAATCATGATGCTGTCCTTAGAACCCAATATTTATACAATGTAGCTCAACAAAAATGTAATTTAGGACAAGTCAAAAAAAGTATTATGGGAATAGTTCCCTAACTTTATAATAAACTACCCAATGACATTATAGAATTAAATTTTTTTATTTGTTTACACGAAAATATTTGAATACCTCATTAAAAATGTTATTATTCTGTTAAAGAGTTTTTAATTTATTAGTTAGATACATGTTTATTTAAATTTTATGTTGATTAGAAGAAAAAAAAAATTGTAATTAATTAATTGGAGAACCGTGATCACCGATATCGTATTTGTATGCTGTGTTCAGACAGCAAAACATAGTGGCCCAAATTTATATGTTAACAACTTTATATACCTATGTTTAACATATAAATTATTTCTTTCTTTCTTTCTTTCTTTAGCACTCCTGCTCTATGTCATGTCATGCATTCAATTAATTACACACATCCACCGGGACCAGGGAAACAAAATAAAAAAAATAAAATTGAGATTTCGCCTTTCTACGTACGTATCAGGTGTATAAAAGTACTTGACCCATAGAAAAGTAAGTGTATACTAGTCTTCTATGTATTCAGTATGCAACCATTTTGGAAGTTTCTACAGGTTTCTTTTTTTTTATTTTTACTACTTATGGCACAAAAATTAAAACATGCAAGGCTATTTTTCCTTCGTTAAAACCTTGATAAGATAATGGAACGGAAAAAATGTGGCTTTCAATACCTTGTTAGATTGACTAAATATATGTGTAGAAGTAGCGACCTTTTACTAGATTTTCTTTAACAATATTTCAAGAGACTCAAACAATTGATTGACTGAATTGTATTTGAAATATTGAGTTTACATACATAAGTACCACTGTGTCAAATACATTCCAATAAATTATTGGCATTATTTGAAAAAAATTAAATCTGAATTCAATTCATCCTACCTACCTATAATATATGCTCATACAAGTAAAGAAAAAGATTCGTGCTTTATTGGGTCTCATTCAGTACAAACTGATAATGTACCAGTCTGAGACAACAACAAGGCAGTGATAAGAGAACCGCTTAAAACCGGCGCACGCGCCGCACGCCGTCTGCAGGGGGCCGAGCGCTCACACATGCAATGTGCTTATCAATGCCACATACTGCCACGCACGTACGCACACACACCACACCACAAATGATAACACCTTCGTGTACCCATTTACACAAGTATTAAATAACGACTATTTAGCGCTATTAAGGTATCGTTTAAAACATGCAATGCTTTATCATTATTGCCATTGACAAAACATTTGCAGGGACTGTGCTGTGCATGTTTTGAGATTTCCTTTCTCTGCCGCCGCTCCATTACGAAAATGTTTTTACGCTGTTCCAACCACATGATACATACCGGAAAGAAAGTAAGCTGATTTCAAGGGCCAGGTCTGTGAAATATTTCTTCAAAATCTGTTTTAGGCTAGGGCCTTAATATCAATTTCAGACATCGCACTTAAAAAAATGCCTATGTAAAATGTAGCAGACAACAAGTTAAGAAAATTGGGATGAAATCCAGAAACCTCTCTCTGGCATGATGTTGATTTTACTGGACTAGTCATGTAAATATAAATCTTTGCATTGTACTTACCGCCTTATTCGTAAAAAATAAAGAACGTTTGTTGAGCTTACTTTAACTTAAATTTGTTTAGTCCCTTTGTCTTACTTACATTGAAAGAACTGGCTTGACGTCGCAAAGCTGGATATGTGTGCTAACGGACTAACTGTCAGAGATGCCGAAGACCGGGCGAAGTGGAGACGCAAAAATAGGAAAGCGGACCCTGGGCTCCGAAGCAGACAGCTGAGGATGCAACCGGAAAAGCGCTAAGATGATGATGATCATGTCTTACTTACATTACATTTCACGTGTAAGAATGTTTCGTTCTTTCACGTTTCACGGGGACATATTTTAATTAATAGAGCTAACTATGTACCTATAAGTCATGTACTGACTGTACACCAAAGTTCTTTGCAAGTCTACTTACCTGACTGAAGTGCGCAATTATTTATCTTTTCCCCTGATAATATTCCCTTATCTCACGTAGATCCGCGTTGAAGCGACTTCGACATGTGACGTAGCGTCTGGCTATTCATTTTTATTCATCAAAAATCCAATCGATGAACAAAGTTTGGATTATAGTTTTACGTCATGATAGTGTGTCAGTTTAATCAAAAAAACAAAAAGTGATAAAGTGGTCCATTGAATGAATGATTTTTAACTAATATAGTTTTTTTTATTATCTATAGCTTATTAAAACTTACTTTTTGCAATTTACTAAATTATAATTTGTCTTCCCAAAAGTAACCTGCTGATTCTGATAACCATCACATTTTTCGTGTCGAAAAGCTCAAAATATTCCATATCTTGATACTCTTAAAACGCATCCACTGCTGGCATACATAAGAAAACCAAGTTTAAATCTATCTGTAGATTGGAAGAAAATCGATTGTAATAGATGGACAGATATAAAAGGGTCCCATTTTATATTTTAAAAGTACGAAACCGTAACTATAGTTCTAGGCTTTTAGCTTATGCATATTATGTTACTGCTATCATCGCTAATCATTTTAGTCTAATTTTTCTATGCACGCCTAGCTGTTTTTTCACTATCTTACCATGTTCTATCCCATCGACTTTTTAAATTGTGTCTTGCCTTTGAAATTATGCACGCACTGCATGTACAAGGCAATGGGCCGAAATCAGTGCGGGTAAACTTTGAAACATGACGTAAATTTTAACTGATCTATCTATCAAGGTATCATCGGAAAATTACAGGAGGCCGATAAGTAATTGAACTTTGTAATTTGTTTTTCAAATAACGCAGATTATCTATATCGGTAGTGTAATACAAAGTCCTTCCTCGAGCGAAATGTTGCACTGAAAATACGATGAGTTTTAAAACTGGCATCGAACAGAAGAATGTTACGAAAAATGATGCTAAATTACATGTTTTAGCCAGGTAATATAGCATTTCCTCACAAGTGTTCCCAACTCTGCGAAAGGAGAAGTCCTTGGATCGGATTTAATATGCTGATTTACACCCTATAAGCCGGAGCGTTATACGCATATTACGTAAGAGTATTTTCTCGTTTGGAAATTAATCAAATCGTGATTCTCATATACGAATTCGTTCTTTTTTATCAGTTAGGTCTAAGTCAATGCGGGACTACAATAACCTTCAATCACTTGCTACTAAATGTTCCACGAGGCCCGACAACTCATGAAGAACCAGTAAGGGGTCAGTCTGTACCGAGCGCGGCTATCAGTCACCTATTGAACCGCGGCCTATCGTACCGGTAATAACTGGACAGCGGCCGCAGCAGGCGGCTTGTGATAATATTATACCACACAAAATAAACGTTCAGACTTAAACCTCCATTGGAAATTGAACCTTATTAACATAACTTTTTTTTTAAATTTTAAAATGTACAAAACGAATATCCGTTATTATAATGTCTTACAGCCATTTATCTACTTGGAGGAATGTGATGTTCATAAGGACGTGACGAAAACCTAGACAGTAAGTTCGCGGGGGAGTCGGCCGCTTATCAGCGTGTTGTCACTGCGAGATGTTTTATAAGTAAGCGAGGCGCCCGCACACCATCATTGTCCGTTGCGAATGCGCGGTGACCACTACAAGCTGATTTGAGTAATAGTGCTAACTAACATGTTGGTGTTTCCGCAATGGAGGCCGGAGATGCCCAGCGAGGGGTGTCGAGTGCAGCGATGGACGCCAGCAGAGAGATTCGCACCTTATTTCGCCAGGCCGGTTACGGTCTTTCCTCTGCCTACGCGGGTGCGGATTGTTTGAAATATTTTTTTTTAATTAGATAAACCTATTTTTTTTTAAATTTTAGACAACTTATTTTTTTTTCCTTATTTTAATTCGGCAGGTGGAAGATGAAGAATCCTCAGGTGGTTCATCTCCGGAACATACTACAGATTCAAATGATATTGAAGGGTTCTGTGGGTGGCGTGGATGTGGTGCGCGGTTCCCTGGCGTGGCTCGCTTGTCTGCGCACGTAGCGCGTACACACGCACACGCACACACCGACGGACTCTTCTACTGCGGATGGAAGGGATGTTCGCGACCCCACAAAGGATTTAATGCTAGGTAAGCACCGACACATTTGTTTAGTTTATTCTCTTAAAATTTTTAGACAATTATTTAGTTAAGTTTATATTGTACTGTTATGTGTATAAAATGTTTGTTTGTGTTATTTTAATAAATTAAATTAAATATATTGTTACATTCATAAAAAATCTTTAAATGATCTTCTAATTAGTAAGACAGGAACAATCATTTTAATTTAGATATTTATTTATTGTTTTGCCCAAAGATATAAAATGTTAGTGCACGTACGCACGCACACAAACGAGCGGCCACACACTTGCAACCAATGCAACAAAAGCTTCTCCAGAGCAGAAAATTTGAAAATCCATCTCAGATCGCATTCTGGAGAGAAACCCTACGTTTGTCCATATGAGGTAAGATTTAACACATTTTTTAATGATAATAATAATAAATAACTTTTGATTGCACCCATAACTACAATACAGATAATAATGATATTTATTAATCACTTTATTAATCACACAATTAAGTAATCATAACGGTAAGGCTAATTTCAAAACCAGTTTTCGCATACATTGTGTAAGTTTTATTTCTGATACTAATTAACATATAACAGAAAAAAATATATTGACGTTGTGTCTCATAAAGCAATAATTGCTTCAAATTTCCGTAAAAATGCCGTAATGACATGAAATCACTTCCTGTGTGTATTATTAGTCAATAAATAAATTGTGCAGTATTTTAATTGCAACAATTAATGGCCAGTCTAATTATATAGATAACGGTATTGCGCTCTTAATTAAAAGACTAAAGAATATTTGTCATTGTTCACAGGGCTGTGGAAAAGCGTATTCAAATTCAAGCGACCGCTTCAAGCACACTCGGACTCACACGGTAGACAAGCCCTACTGCTGCAAAGTCCCCGGGTGCGACAAGCGGTATACAGATCCGTCCAGTTTGAGGAAACATGTCAAAACGTACAAACACTTCACCACAGAGGAAAACCAACGAAGAGAATCTTGCGATGAAGTTCCAAGCCCACAGACATATTCTCCGCCCCGGGACAGCATTAGCACATACCCAAAGCTAGAACATACGTCACCTTTACACCCACATATTACGTACACACGCAGCATTTCACCGTACAATCCTGTTCTGCCCTTGACGGATACTCCTCTTATACCAACACGATACACGCCAGTGATTGACTCGCTGTCGTACGTCAGGCCTCTAGAACCTTTATATCCCGTGAGAGTTCCGACACATGAAATGTCATATGTAGAGTACACGCAAATGTATGAACATGCCTATAGAACTTACTACGCAAACAGCATACCGTATCCAGTATTAAGACAGGATGCCGGCGAGAAAATATTTACTTATGAGGAGCAGCCTCGCTTCGATGACGTCCCTATGGAGGAAGTAAAGGAGAGAAAAGACTTAAACTTTGAAGTTGAAGAGATGCCATTAAATTTAATTTGCACCAAGAGAAGCGACTACAAACCCATCGAACATATTATTAGGCGCACAGACTTACCTCTAGATTTAAGTACTAAAAGCTGATTCAGAATGAATAAATTTATTTTTAAGAATTTTTCTTTTTATTTCATTACATTTACTCAACATTGTCAGAGGAAAGATAAATATTGACGCATGAGACTCAGCACATTCTTATCAGCAAATGTACTAAGACTAATAAGATAGCTCCCGTTGTCTATCTAAAAGCAACAATCACGCTGAGCATGCTAGAAACCTATTACATGTCATTATGACATGTTCCGTGCTTCCGAATGAACATAAAATGGTTAGCCCTGGCTCTGTGACCCTATCTACTACCGTCAGATGGATGTCGTCATTAAGCTAAGTCATATACCGAAATCCAGAGTACAACAAACACACTACACAAGAAAAATCAGTACTATTGCACTGCCAGCAATAACGCAGAGCAGTTAAAAAAAAAAAATAATTAAGTGATAAAAAAAAATCCCCTATTACAGGAAAAATGATTCACGGCGATAACAAACAAACCAGGGAACAGGGATTTACCTTTGGATACTAAATTTGGAACGTGTTTTTGATATAAACTTTATATAGGTTTATATAAAAAGAAAAACCAAAGGTTAAACTTATTTTAAAGGAATAATAAAGTTATGTACTTATTTGACTAAAACTGATTTCACTAACTACATTCCCAAGTAGGCTTGAACATCAGGCAGGCGCAGCAAAGGAAGCCTCAAGATCAATCTACATAAAACAAAACGAGTTAGTTACACTATTTTACTCAAAAATGGCTGAACAAAATCGGTTTAAATTTTGTACATGGAAAGGGTATGACCAGGAAAAACATTATATATACATAGACTACTTTTTTTCAAAGAATAAGAACTGATGGAAAGACCCGGGCGAAAGCTAGTTGTAGAAAAAATATAAAGTCATCTCGACATGATGAAACGAAAAAACACGCTTTTATTTTTATTACGATATGAATCACATATTGACAGATTATTCAATAAAATATAAAGTGTTTCACAAATCCATTGATACAATGAATAAATATCTGCACTTCAGACTTCAAAACATTCATGAGGACATGATGCATCGTGGAAGTACTATTTTAATTGATATAAGCTTTGAAATTTATAGATATTATGTTATAAATGATCAAATTAGTTTACTATACGCCGCGCCTAAGAGCATAAACTAAAGGACTACTATTATCATTTAACCACAATACAAGGGCCCTGAAAAAAAAGAGTGCCCAGCTATAGCCATGAAAGAAGAGACCCAATTTCTCTTCTCCTGTGCGTCATTTAATTATAACATTAAACGCGATAACAGGATAAACAGAGGTTAAAGTTTCCTTTTATACCCATCTCTGTCCGACTGATTTGTATGCATAGAAAATAAGCAAAAAGAAAACGGCGAACTTAAAATATATTCCTACCCAATAGAATATGTTAGATAACAGTTATCAGTCAGTCTAGTTATCGTGATGATCAAGTGCAGAAAATCACTATCTAAACAATCAGGAGGGTACGGCATGATTGTGCGATCATCTACGAGTGTAATAGGAGCTGTCAAAGCACGGATTAGTAATATATTAGTATATGTAATGATTAGTAGTGCCCAGCTACCTGCACGCTCAGGGACCTCTACGAAGCCACCGCCAATGCCATGTCGGTTATGGTCCTCTGAAATTTAATAACAGCCAAAGTCGACTCGCAAAGAAGAAGAAGTAAAATATTTGAAAACGACTGACAAGTTTTTGCACAGTCAATTTAAAATACCTAAATATTGAAGTAAGTTATCATATAAAATTAAACAAAGTTTTTATCACGTATTTATATTCATTAATAGTTTCAATTAAAATAGTTTGAAGAATATAATATGATCGCACGGAATAACCTAAAAGTCCATCTTAAAATAACATTCAAAATTATGTAAGAATTAGTGATCACTGTCCATAAAAAAAATAACAAAAAACTAACATTATGTAAAGTCCACTATGCTCTCACTAGCCGCGCCATTCCATCTGCTATTATGTTGAGAGCATCCAGGTCTTTCTTCGCAGTCTCCATGAGGTGTGCCATGCCCTTCTGTTGGAGTGTTAGGAACTGCTTTACGTCTTCTTGTGCGCCTGGATAAAAAAATAATCTATCACCATTTGCATTGTACTGCCAAATTCAAACAAATGGCCGTTACATATATCGTTTATGTACTCGGGCGTACATATAAAACTAATAAATCTGTCAGACATTGTTTCACATCTATACTTTTTATACTTGGGCTACCCATTAATTATGAATGGATATATATGATTGATCAATAAAATACCAGATATTTCCATATAGGTGTGCATTAACTCTAATAACGTAAAAATTCATGTTTCAAATATTTTGAGAACTGAAACTTATATGGAAATAAAATTATGAGTAACAAAACTTTGATGAAAAGAAATAACGATAGACTGTGTTTGTAAGTAATGAATAATCATGTTAATGGTGAGTAGGGCCGGTGTTGCAAGCGTTCATAGGCTACGGTAACCACTTACTCAGGTGGGCCGTACGCCTGTTTGCCTACTTAGTTGTATAAAAAAATATTTGGTGTAAACAGATTTTAGGATTTGTTAAATATTGTATTAAAATATCTGCGAATAGTTTTATGGGAAATGAAAATCGTTGAAGTAAATTGCGATAAAGTGATGGGTTCCCCGTATGTACACGTCCTAAGGGAGTGTAAAGATACACAAGGCGCGAGGATAATATTTGATTGATTCTCTCGCTTGTGGAGCGTCTTAAAGCTGTTACGTATGAGCGCCGAACTATGATGGCCGGGCGCTTATCTCTCTTATCATCCCTTTTTGTTGTATTTCTCTACCATAAAGTAACCTTGAAGAGCGCTTGCCATAAGGCCGCCTTTTGTCGTGTATTTTTTTAAACCGGCCTAGTGCGAGTCGGACTCGCTCACCGAGGGTTCCGTACAAATCTGTAGGTATCGCGTTCACGAGGAAACGGGTAGTAGTAAGTTTAAAATATTTTTATTACTAATACTTTCATACTAATATTATAAATGCGAAAGTCTGTCTATCTATCTGACAGTCTGTTATGCTTTCACGGCCAAACCGCTGAACTTTGGTATGAATATAGTTGAAGACCCGGTTCAAACATAGGCTTCTTTTGACGCAGACAGAGCTGTCGGAAACAGTTAGTAAAAAATTAAAAGATTGCAACAATTACCTGGATCAAGTTGGTACCGCTCATGGGCGGTGCCAGCACTAGCGCTTCTCTGCAACCTCACTGCACATAATAATTCGTTGAGGCGGCCCTGAAACAATATAGAAAATGTTTAGCTATATAGCAAAAGAGATGGAATTATTAATAATGAACATTTTGTAAACTTACATTACTAAAAAAATATGTTCATGAATGTTTTAGGTTAGATCAGACAATTCCTAGGTATTAACACTTAGCTACTGTCTACTACTCTATTTTATGTACATAAACATTGTTACCAGCATAAAGCGTAAATTATGGTTGAGTTAACGAATAAACAATATATCATTATATAGTAAACGGGAGGGCTCAGAATCCTGACGACCAGGCTTCTACAACTTAACAAATTTCACATTCAAATAAGATCAGTTGCTTATTCACCCTACAATACCACTCATGGAGCAAATACAAAGAGACGGCGCATCCACTGGTGCACCGTTATGGTCATTGGCGCAGTGACGTCGGAAGTGGGCGTGGCTTACGTCATTTTTCGTTCAACTGTAAAAGATGCGTGACGTGGAGCGAGCTCTAATGTTTTTCTTATTTACGTTTCGTTTCAGCTTAGAATATTTGGTAAAATATTTTAAATCATTTAGTTTTAAGTGTTTAATGTTGTACTGTTATGGGATTACAATAAACGTAAGTAAATAACATATTTTCGAATTTATTTGATTGATTTAGTGTTACACAAAATGTCTGTTTTTACTGTCAAAAATATCTGTAATATAAAGAAATTTAAACATATTATTTTATGTTGAAATCTTCGATTTGCTAGCTAGTCGAGGGGATCGTCAATAGCCACGGCCAAACCGAGCTCCCCTCACGTCTGCCTTTCGCCCCGCATAGCCTCACACAATTTTCGTAAGGAAGCTCTCGATACGCCATCTCCTCTTTGTTGTTACTTCGTGCCCATACCCTATTTCATCCACTCAATATTTGATAGCGTACGAAACTCAAACAATTTGGATTATATCCCAAAATTTTCAAATATCCAAATTTACGGCATCTTTGTCATGCCACAAACAACTCCTAATTACATAACTTGATACGAAGGGTCATTAACAACCCAATAACTAGTTCAATCTGAAATTAAGAATACTCATCGAAACCCACAATAGAACCATTATAATAAACGACTTTATATATACTTACCATTATAATATAATAATAATATTTAATGAATAGTCCGAGTTTTATCATACACATTTTATAAAGACCATTTGTATCATTTATCATACACATTTTATAAAGACCATTTGTATCAAAATATGTAGATAATATTATCTAAATACTTAAAATAAGAAAATTACTTACTTACATGTAATAAAGCACTGGGTCTTTACATAGATTGCAAGTTTTGCAAGTTTCTTACGAGAAATAAACCTATAGTAATGAATTTTGTGACTATTTCACACTTAATTCCGCAGATCACAAGAATAAACAGTATAGATAAATAAGTAAAAAGAATTTCCGGTTTTAAGACCCCTGAAAGTGGTAATAGGTTGACAAAGTCTGAAAATTAACATCGGTTATAATAATCTATAATAATAATAAATATTTCTTGTAAACCCTTACATGTGATGGGGTTGAAATGTCAAAATATAATCATGACGTCAAATCGTTGGTACCACAACATCTTCAAATTGAAAATCGACATAGTAACCTGAGTAACTAATACTTTATTGTTTGCACGTAACAAATACAAATAATGTCAAAGCAATTTATCTCCACATTGAGATTTGTAAGACAAAGATACCAGGCGTGTCTAGGAAAAGTTTCATGTAATTGTTTAACAAATTACTTGGAAATTGTTATATGTATGTGCTTAAATGATTAAGATATATTTCGTTTGAATCTGATAGAACGCTGAGAAAAATGACATGATGAAAGGACACGCAGAAATGTTGCATTTTTAGAAACATTATAGAAACTTCGGTCTTTTGGAAACCAAGAATTAGATAAGAATCAATCAAAATCTTTATTGTCGTCGTAAGATAGCTTCTAAATAAGGATTACAGAATTCACTATCACTGTTATTTAACTTGATCTTGCTGGTAGGAAAGGCGGCAATATGAATGTATATATGCATTTTTAGAAACATTTTAGAGACTTCAATCTTTTGGAAACCAAGAATTAGATAAGAATCAATCAAAATCTTTATTGTCGTCGTAAGATAGCTTCTAAATAAGGATTACAGAATTCACTATCACTGGTATTTAACTTGATCTTGCTGGTAGGAAAGGCGGCAATATAGATGTATATATGTTACGGGCAACGTGATTAACAGGGCCGTATTAATAAGGGCATGGGGCTATTTGATAAATTTTAGTATTTTTATAGAGCAGCAGTTTGAAGCTCCGCTCGCTTCGCTATGTGTGGTCACAAGCCTAACCCAACCTAACCGAACTAAGCTACGGTTATAATTTAAAGTATTTTGGGAAAGTAATTAGGTGAAATTTTAATCAAATAGCCTATGTGACATGGACATTATGTATATAGGGACCAGACTTCTCAAGTTGCCCGTAACATATATATAGCTGACTTGCGCAACATTTTACCAATTTACAAAAAGGTATTATAAAATACGTTGTGTAACGATAGTCCCCATCATAGCAGTTTACCGAGCACTAATATTATGTTCGAATCCAACACATTGAACCGGTTACAACCAGATTTTAATATACACAACACACGCAAACCGCGATAAGCAATTTTTAGAAGGATTATGTGATATTGTTGAAAACCCGAGAATACTTATTTTGATAAGAGTGGCGTGACGTTGCCGTGATACATGTATATTATTAAATCTATGAATACATCACTTCGTTTTATAACTAAGCTCTAAAAAAGATTATTTTTTTAATCCGAATGTATGTATGTTTGTCACCGCATATCTCAATTCTAACTTAAGTTGTACAACCAGCTACAAAAGTAAACTAATTGGATATGTCATGGGATACAATTGTTTATTCATTAATTCAAGTGTCAGAGTTTTTTAGCACCGTCTTTCGGCCTTATACAACCACCGATGGCAGCCGGGACAAACGATTTCTTACGATGACATTAAATATCACACAGAATCGTATAGCAACCGAATCCTTACCAGGTGGTAAAAATATTTAATTACACCGAAAATGATAAATATTTGACGTGTTATACGACAAAACTTCAAGTTCTTAAAGACATTGCAAATATTTGTTATTTGAATAAATTTTTGATATGCAAGTTCATTTCTTTCGGGCAAATTTTCTTCTATACGACGTCTTATTGTATTAATTTTTTTTTCGAATGAATGAAGCGTTATTTTAATAATATTTGTATTATTGCATTCGTATTTATGATCGTGATAGACTGCTTGTCGTCAATCCTCGTTACTGTTGCTGGTCTAATTAGCCACCCACCGCGCTGTAAAAAACCTATAAGCATTTTATAGCCCGCATCTGCCTCTTAGATATCTGTGGTTTCCTTATGGAAGATACATAAAACGCCATGTAGAAATCTCCTCTATCAAATATAGCAAATTTAAGAACGGCTTCTCCTTGTACCACCGCCTTTGTACGGAACCACAGTAACACGTACTGTTGTATCAAAGTACATATAGCTTTTTAATAACAAATATCAGCTCATAACATGGTAGAGTCCTCTATTCACCGCCAAATTAATATAATCTTTACGACCAGACTACTAACACTTTAGGTCTGTCTGAAGATAAGCCAGATTGAGATAAGTACATCACGCGAAGGGCGAGTGTACCTGTCCGCAAGGTCGACAATCTCTGATAAGGCAGATCTGCTGACAAATCATGTCTAATTTGACGACGTATGCTTGTGATAGATAAATAAATAAGGATAAATTGTACAAATTGAGTTAGCTTTAAAGTATTTTTTAACACGGTTCTAGTTCATTAAATTAAACTATTTTAATACGGTTTTATCGCGTTTATTACTTATTTATTTACACCTGACGTTTCAAACACTTTACAGCGTTCATGGTCGCAGGCAGACTAAGTTAACATTTGTCTTTGATGTCATAAGATTACAAACTACCGCCTGAAATTTTTATTGGGAACTATTCCGATTCACGCAGTATTGGCTCACAGTATCTAAATAAACTCGGACTTATGATGAACCTAGAACTATTTATTTATATTAACCAAATTCATGTGCACAGTAAATCGAACAGGATACAACATAGAACAGGACATTAGTTATTATTGGTCGTTTTTAGTTAGATTTTTTAGCCCATTCTACTAATCGGATGTGTGTTTTGAAGTAGATAGATTATAATGCTTTATTAAGATTAAAAAGACACACATAAAATGATTTAAAAAAAACAGAACTTTGATACACAAACATATACCTAACTTAACAGAAAATGATCATTGCTGCACACATGCTGTGCCACAGCGATCTCAAAGGGTGGGAGCTCAGCGATATGTTTGCTTTGAGCGCAAACCACTGATTTTCAGCTTCCACCAGTTGAAAGTCTAGGGACGCGTGCAACAGTTACCATCCGCGTTCATTAACAGCGAAGTTTAAAACAATTAAAAAATAATTTAAAAAAAAACGTACGACAAGACTATACTGACATGGTTTCATCTTTGGTAGAAGACAGAGATAAAAAAATATATAAATGTTATGTTTATGTGTTTCTGTGTAATTTATATTAGTTTCGATATCATGTATCTCTACAACTATATGTAAAGAGGCTAAAACCTTTAGAAAAAAACCTTTGCTTATCACCATTCATGAATCTCTTAAGGGAAAAGAAATGATAGTTAGTAATCAGGTAGACATGTTTACCCTGGACATATGGGTCAGCGGAGTAGACCTTTCTGGAATAGTAAGGAAACATATGCCAAACATTAATAAATCAAAACGATCTTATTGTTCCCTCTTAGATGAGTTCGGTATTTATAAACAAAACTTACTCAGATTGTTATAAAATTTTCACCGATGGCTCAATGGACGGAGAGAGTGTCAGCATAGGCTTGTTTGATCCACAAACAAATAATCGATTAAAGTTAAAAATACTATGAAAAATATCTATTATGCATGCTGAATTGTTAGCGATATATGAGGCATTATCTTATATTGAGAGCGTGGGATTTCATAAATTCGCAATACTCACGGACTCCAGGAGCGCCCTCCAACACCTGGCTCGATGTACCTCGGGTTTCCGAGGCACACCGATAGCCTACTCCATTATTGGCGCCATTCGTAAATTAGCTACTAACAATAAAGCTATCTTTTTACAATGGATCCCATCACATGTAGGAATCGTGGGAAATGAGGAAGCTGATTTATGTGCAAAGCAAGCCTCAACCGACGGGATCCAATTTCAATACAATCCCTATTTTTTGGATTTGTTATATATTGTGAAACTAAATTGTACTAAAATATGGCAAGAATTTGCGGACGAAAGGTCTCTTACCAAAGGGATATGGTTCCGAACTATTCAACCCAGTCTGCCTCGATACCCGTGGTTCGTGGGGACTGGTATGAGTAGATCGGAAATTTGTATAGCTTTAAGAATTCGTTCTGGCCACATTCCATTAAATTGCTTTGGTTTTATGATGGGTAAGACTGATACCCCCAACTGTAAAGAGTGTGGAAAAATTGAAGATGTCTATCACATATTGGTGGAGTGTGTTCGCAATGAATATGAGAGATGTCGTTTAATTTGTATGTTTAATGTAAACCCCATAGATGTAGGGATATATAATAGTTTACTTGCCTATCCGTTATCGGATGAGGCTCAAATGATTTAAATTAGTAAGTGCCGCCATTAAACGTAGATTGTGAATTCTTGTTATGTCGCTGCACCTATGAGGGTGGCATTTTCATTGTTGAAAAAACCCTCTTTCAATAAATAAAGATATAAAAAAATAGAGGCTTTTCAGAGGTAGTCACCAGAGCAACTAAGGCTAGAGAGATAAGTTTTATTGATTATCTAAAATTAAATGTTTTTTAAAAGAGTTTTTGGACTTGATGCATCTAATTGGAGGTGGAATATTAATCCAGCACATAGCTGCCTGGTAGCGGAAGCACCCTCTAAAACTTACGAGCCTATGGATGTGCATTGCCAAAGGAAACCGAACAGATCTTGGATTATTTGGTCCGTACCGTTTGTGAAGAGTCAAGAATTTTAATTTTTTATAGAGATAATCTGGCCTCTTGTATTTAATTAGGTCAAACATCAGCATTGACAAGTGTAAACGTCTTCTTGCCTCCATATTAAGCCAAATTGCATTATTTATAATTGGGGATATGTGAGTTATATGGGGGGGGGGGGGGGCATTAAAACAGAAGCGACAACATGCATTTTGAATTCGCTGTACCACCTTTTTGGTGCTATAGAGTAAGCGAGGTCCATACACTATGTCACCATAATTAAGTTTTGATAATATAAGTGATTCACAGATCACAATTACCGAATTTTCCGTTAAGTAATGTCGTATTTTATAAAGTAGTTTTAACCTAAAATAATAAGTTCCCCGTCGAAGATAATTCCCAGGTATTTTGCTTCACTGACACAAGTAATCCGCACCTAAGATTTTAACGACAGGATTACATTCCTTAATTTTTTTAATCTGGTGTTTTGTTAAGGAATCATAAATTTCGATTAGACGGGTTTAGTTGGAGCGAGTTCGTAATTCGTATGAATAATATTTGTTACGTCTCCACTATACTATACCTATTGAAGATATACTAATTTTATAGTTTGGCTATATGACTTTATATCGGCAAAACTACTACATGCAATTGAAGCAGTTATCTAAAACTAGCAACAATCTTTAGTTTTTGTGATATATAGTTTATTTTTTTCAATCCTACCTATCTAATTTAATGATTACAAAGTGGCATCTCTCTGATTAGATCTTAGTGGAAACTAGCCTATTAGACTAGGACTTAGGACTGAAAATTATTTGCTTTTAGCGCCATCTGTTGCGTTATGTAGAAATTTTTATCTCTGTGATAGTATCGCCACATACTATTAATAATAGTGTGGCTCACACTAGGTCAAGTCATGCCGCACATCTTCTATACTTATAATATTAAAAGCTGAAGAGTTTGTGTGTTTGAATTTAGTTCAAGGTTGGATAGCCTATTTATAGAGGAAGGCTATAGACGACCCGGACGAAGTCGGGACGGGCTACTCGTAACTCATAAGACATAACTTACGTTGTATAGCGGCGGCGCGGCCAGCTGCTCAGCCAGCGAGTGCAGGCGCGCGCGTGTGGCTTCCTCTTCGGGAGTCAACGCTGCGCCCACGCGACCCATCTGCTCTTGGCGTGCTATCACCTGAAAACGAAAATACATTTTAATAACGAAATTTTGTCTTTTTGTGAACTGGAATCTGTCAAATGTGGTTATGTATTACTAGCAGCCCATCTCGACTTCGCCCAGGTCTATTATAAACTTTCTCGATAAATAGGATATCCAACATTGAAATAGGACCAGTAGTTCCTGAAATTAGCGCGTTCAAACAAACAAACTCTTCAGCTTTATAATATTAGTATAGATAGAGATTTTTCAAAGACAGATTCCTTTTACCGATGGTGTCCATATTACAATGTGGGAAATGTAAGAAGTGGGACAATAAGTCGACAATGTCTTTTTAGGCTTTATCTATGTATATACATATATATGGATAGTGCAATCCACCTTCGCATAGACCCAGGATCTGTTTTCGAGCTGTGCACAGTAGACGGTGTTCACTCAGTGTTCAAGTACTCGACGCGTCCGCGAACTTCGATTGTAACGTCAAACCCCGACAAACTACAGCATGATCAAACTGGCGTGAGGGTCACATGTGACCCCAGAATGCCGGTCAGGCTTAAGAGACAAGTCTTTAGGGCTCCTTTACACGGATCCAGTGCTGGCAAACCAGCAATCCACTGGATCCTTGTGAACGAGCCCTTAAGGATTAGGACTGTCTTTCTACGTGTAGGTTTGGTCCGCGCTTGAGCGGCATAGTATTGTCACACTCTGGATAGGAGTATCCAAAATGTGTGGAGACAAAACAGCGGCGAGCACTACACTTATTATTCTAATACTACGGCGGCTCGGTCGCGTGCGCACACGCGTCAATGTGTGTGTTAATCGTAGGGTTTGTAATTTACCGATCTGCGTCATAGTGGTCGCAGCGGCCGAGCGGCTGAAATGACATCCTTGCATCGTTTTGCTCTCGATTTTTACCCTAAATCTGCGCGGTGAGATGCGGTATCTGTTTCGGGTGGGAGGGTGTGAGTGTCCCTTCTGTAATGTAAGTGACCTGCAGCGCGGTGTGACGGCGAGCGTGCAGGCTGGCGGCGAGCTGTGCGAGGCGAGCCGCGGCGGTGGCGCGACGTGTGCGCAGCTCGCCGAGCGTGTCCGCGCACTGCGCCAGCCAGCGCGCCTGGAGACCCGCTTCTTCCGACTGGCAGCGCGCGCGGAACTTTATCTGCAGTCAAATTTCGAACAGGTGATGAAATTGATTTATTTTTTTAAATGTACGCCAAGAAGATGTTAAGTCTCAAACCAATTCATTGTTTTTGCAAAAAAAAAAAATACTATTTTTAGGTTCCAAATGATAAATCAACACTAAGATTATTTTTTTAAATTATTTATCTTACTGGACATTAGCCGTATTGGACTACAAAGGATATTGTGCAAATTGTATGGAGGCTTGGCTCAGAGCAAACAGGCCGGAGGACTTCCGAAAGTACCATTTTACCTGATAGATTAGAATAATGCGATATGATAGATTTTTTTGTATCAATTAATTCTTATAAACAGTTATACACATTGAAAATAGTTAATTGAGGTTAGGTTCACTTTATTTATTGATCAAAATAAATGCAAATTACGTGAAAATAGAGATATAGTATAGAACAATATTAACATGCATAATCTTATCCCATCGGGATTATATAGGGCGAGTGTGGCATTACTTGGTAAGCTCATCGGTGCTTCGGAAGGCATGTTAAGCAGTTTATCCCGGCTTTTATTGCTAAATGACAGTCGTTAGGCAATGTCAGACGACTTGGGTAGCACAAATAATCTGACACCAGCGTAGGTCACTAAAGCATGATCTCACTTGCATATTTTTTAACAAGCTACTTGATTTAGCTCGAGTTTAATTAGACTTCTCTGTTCGAATGGTAAAAAAACTTCACCACTGATGTAGTTAAATTGCACTATAGCACAGGTTATGAAACTACTAGCTGTCCTGCGTGGTCACAGAATTATTAATAGTAGTAATCATTAATTAAGTAGTACTAATTATTAACACTAACGTAGCGCGGTTTCACCCGCTCCCTGAGGCCTGTAAGCATGTCAAATAGCCTAAACTATTCCTCAAGAATTGGGCTATGAGATTTTTTTTAATCGGACCAGTACTTCTAGAGATTAGCGTGTTTAAATAAAAAATCTTTTGAGCTTTATTATATTAATTGTATATATATTTTTTTTCTGAGTCATATGTTAATAATACATTATCATGGAACTGGGCAGGTCGAGTAACATTATCATTGTACCTTGCCCAACTTAAGTACTACCATATTACACTCATTATGTAAACACAGCAACCTACTGTCCTTCGGCCCACAATGCAGTTGCAATAATATTCTTTTATTGATTCTCTAGCATTTACATTTGCGTCTTAAAAAATATTCACCATATGTACTTTTCTTGTAAACTTGTAATGTCTGCTTTGTATTTTCAACACAAATAACAAGTGTCAATCACGCACGCCAGACGGAATGAAGTTGTAAAATGTTGCCATTACCGAGAATAACATTATCGTCCTTGACTTTTAATCATATTACGTGTAATCATTTATTATAATTAAAATTGGTATATTGTGTAAAATAATAATAGTACGAATGTTACCTATAGAATGGAGCTATAATTATATTATAACATTGTGCATTAAAATAATTGAAAAACTCCTTCCGAAAATAAAAAAATTAACTTACATGTTAATATAATTTAATCAAATGGCAACACTGTTTGACCATATAAAAGATACGTAAATGACAAGACTAATTAATTGGTACTTTTTAATTATAACACTTCAATAAATGTTCAGAAATCTTACAAGAATAATTAGAAATAATGGAAATCTTATTATTTTCTGAAAGGTCTGTCCGCGCTGAGCCTATTTTGTACAATGTCTTTTGCGTTGAAAAATTAAGAAGGGCTATGAATGACTTGTATGACCATGGCTGTAAAACCCATTACTATAAAAAAATACTATCAGAGTCTGCTTTGTCTGTATCAGTAGCGCCATTTTTAAATCTATTTGTTTTTGTATTCAATTTACTATTAATATAATAAATGTTGATTTAATTTAGGGAAGAATATACCTAAATTTGACTCCGCCAGATATACTAGTCCAGGCGAAAACCGAATGCTGATAATTGACTAGTAGGCTGACTATAGCTAGAAGAAATAAGGACGAAGTTTTATAAATGTGAAATCAAAAACGACTTACATATTATAATAAATATATTTGGAGATACCTAGCAATGCATTAGCAAACACAAAAGCCCAATTTTACTCTAGAGATGTTTCTTAATGTGAAAAGTGTTCACAATGTACCAACAAAAGTTAATGTGAAGATATGTTTCGATATCGCTTGAGAACTTTCATTTATTGTGTAAATAACAATACTCTGCTTCTATAGGCATTCGCTTCGGCTCATGCCAATATACCGCCTCGTAAATATGACCAACTTCGCACCCTTTTATCATAATCTACTATTTTGAAACTAGGGTGCCATTTTGCCAATTAGGCATTATGCGACTAAACGAATTTTACGGCTCAAAAACATATATTAAAATATAGCGTTAACCCATCCTCGCGCCCCGCCACACCTTCTCGTGCCTGCCTTGCTTATATTCCTAGTTGGCAATCATTTTGTCTTTTGAATTGTTGCGTACAATACATGTTAGCTAAAATATGTTTCGCCCCCTTCTTTCTCTTCTATTCAACATTGAGCGTGAAATAACGGACACAACACATTTTAGCTAACATCGGCTTAAAAAATTATTCTTAATGCCGAGAGTTATAGTACCAGTAGGGTTTGTAAAGTCTATTGGAATTATATAAATTATGACAATGATTTTTTAATAATTTTCAATACGAAAATTTACCTCTGTGAAGCCTATAATTGGAACGGGGATGTAGTTTTCAGGGTCTGGATTGTCAGCTTGAGCTTGCTTCCACAGCCTCATATCCATACCTGGAAACAAAATATTACTATTATAGCCTTATGCCACGTGGTCCGATCGATGGGCGACGAAGACTATCCTACTAATATTATAAACGCGAAAGTTTGTAAGTATGGATGTATGTTTGTTACTCTTTCACGTAAAAACTACTGAATGGATTTTAATAAAACTTTACCATAATATAGCTTATACATCAGAATAACACATAGGCCACAATTTATAAAGATATTGTGTGAATTGTTCAAAATATGACGATAAGTGTCAAGTAAGTAGGAAAAAATCTACCATCTGCGAGCTATTCTAGCGTCTACTGCCAAAACAGCTAGAGTTACTGGTGTGGCGTGTAAATAGCCACTCCAAAGGTGTGCTTGCGCACGGCGTTATGAAAGCGAAAATGGAAACCGCTTAGTACTAACGTGACAATACTGGCACTAACCTGGAGTTACTCGTCTTCCTTCCTTGAGATCTTCTATAAGGCGACAGGCTGAAGAAGCTGCAGCAGGGTTCTCCGGGTGAAGACGTGAGGCAGCCACCACACACGAGCTAGTCTTTGCGTAAGTCCACAATCACTTCACAAGGGGTATTAGCAGAGTCCGAGGACAAACTCCACTTGGCATATAAGGATGCCAGCGAGGTTCCCAATAAGAGATTGAGAAACCATAAACACATTTAACGAATTAAATGCGGGCGCGAAGGTCAAAGGTGACCAAGGATTCGACATGCGGTCGAACCAGCGGTAGGTGCGAAAGGTAAAATGCGAATGAAATAAAAAAATGGCGGGATAGAAAAGTCAAACAATAATCGAATTTGACACCACTAGCGCCATCTCTTGGAACTCGTCAGAAATCCGACGATAATCCAACAAAGCACGTAGTAAAAGCGGTTATGATTGACATATGATACTTTTAATTATACAAAATGATAACAAATATGAAAATAGATGGCGTCTGCGCCACCATGCACCCCGCCCTTGAAACGTCGTGAGATGTTTCAAAACAAACGAATTCAAAGATATCAGGACTAGAGATGGGTTTATGCCCTGGCATATTGGGCGTATTGAGTAAACGCCCGATAAATGCCCGTAAACGCCGAATAAATGCCTTTTATCTGGGCATAAACTGTAACTGAACTTAATAACTAAATCAATTTTTTTTTTTTCATTCAAATATGTATATGTGAGTATGCAAAAAAAGGTTAATTTACAAAAACATATTGGATTTTAGCTAATACACTGCAATAAAGTATAACATATTGGTTATACCAAAATCTATTGGTTAAAATAATTCTTAACTACATATAAATAGCTATAATATTAAGTATTTCGGTTATCAGAGTCAACGCGGGCGCGGAACTAAAACAGTCTCAAGTCTGTAGACCGTTTGAAATGAACAACGGAAGCTAAAAGCCTTAGAAGCTTTACACACGCACCGATTTAGGGCCCCAAATCGGGAGCAGTGCTGCAAGATCAATTTTTTAAATCAAGGCGCGTGTAGAGGCCTAAAGTGTGAAGTGAAGAGGGAGGAGAGTAACCCCGCGTCCCGCTGCGCGGCTCCTTCGCCTGTTCTTTCGTCACATCGCTCCACGCAGTTGCTCAGACGCCCGCCGCCGCTCTGATTTTAATATGATAGAACTACCCACCTACTTACGCACAACCTACATACGGTGATTTAGTTTTTTGTTTGGTGCCTATTTGATGAAATTTGGTTAGTAAAGCTTCTCTTCTCTCTTCTTGCAACAGAAGTTATAAAGTGCATTAAAAAAAAGTCAGATTTTGAGCGCACTTTTAAGCAAAATTCGGAAAGACAAAGAAATTAATGGTGAAACCTTGAAACTACCATGTAAAACTAGATGGGGAAGTCATGTGGCGGCTTTAAGAAGTCTGAAAGTCAACAAAGTTGCACTGCAAAATCTCGCTGTCCATGAACATAGCCAACCTACATCAAACATCAAAAGTACGATTCTAGACGATGGCTTTTGGATAATGATTGATCAATGTGTTAGTATAATGGAACCAATCTCACAAGCTATTTTTGAACTCGAGGGTGATAGTTATAACATCAGTAAAGTTTATATGACCTTTAAAAATACATAGGGCGCACTGTAAGTTTCCGGAACTGGCCACTTACATAAACAATATTTAAAAATTTATTGCAATTTTTGAAAATAGAACTCTTTGGCTGTAGAATGCAGTTTGTTTCATCTGACTGTCTTTTGTTTTTACCTTGTGGCGCCATTTAAAAAATTGTGTGTCTGCATCAACATGGATTTAACTCGGGAAAATTTTCATAGTATGATTTTCTACGATTTTAAGTGTAATTTGACAGCTCAACAGAGCATCGCTCGGCTTGAAACAGCTTTTGGCAATGAAGCACCATGCAAGACAACTGTTTATAGCTGGTTTGCAGAATTCAAGCATGGTCGTATCAATCTCAGTGACGAATCTCGCGATGGTCGGCCGTCCACCGCTGTGACCAACAAAAACATCAATGCTGTGCGCCGTATGATTGAAACAGACAGGCATGTGACCTACCATGAAATTCGCGCATCCTTAGAAATAGGCATGAGTCAAATACAATTAATCTTACACAAACATTTGGGTGTGAGAAAGCTGTGCTCGCGGTGGATCCCACACAACTTGACCGAGGCTCAAAAAACGGACCGCGTCACTTGGTGCAGTGCCATGCTTACCAGATTCAACGAAGGTGCGTCAAATTTGGTGTGGGACATAGTAACAGGTGACGAAACATGGATTTATTGCTACGATCCCAAAACAAAGCAGCAATCGAGCGTATGGGTCTTTCAAGATGAGCCGAAACCAACCAAAGTGGCGCGCGTGAAAAGTGCATCTAAGCGGATGATTGCTTCTTTTTTTAATAAAACTGGACACGTGGCTACTGTTGCTTTAGAGAATCGTCGTACAGTGAATAGTGACTGGTACACGACCATTTGTTTGCCGGAAGTTATTGACGAACTCCGTAAAAATAACCGTAAACGCCGCCGTATCATCCTGCACCACGACAATGCTAGTTCTCACACGGCCAGACAGACAAACGACTTTTTGAAGACGAAAAATGTAGAACTCATGAGTCATCCTGCATACAGTCCCGACCTGGCACCTTGTGACTTTTTTCTGTTCCCAAAAATTAAGAACCAATTACGCGGTCAACGATTTTCATCACCAGAAGAGGCTGTCGAGGAGTATGAAAAACAAGTTTCAGAGGTCACCACAGAGGATTGGCACAAAAGTTTTCAAAACTGGTTTCATCGAATGAAAAAGTGCATAGACGCCAAGGGAGATTATTTTGAAAAACAATAAATTAATTTTGTACCTTTAATAGTATTTTTTCATATTCATTCCGGAAACTTATAGTGCGCCCCACGTATCTTATCAAAATTGCTATTTGCTTTCACTTCGACAACTATTCTGGAAACTTCTGATGTAGAATGCTTGAAGACTGAATTAGAACAAAGAACTACACAAGTTCTCAAACCTATACACTACGCTGCTCATATGCTGGACCCTAAAGCTGAAGGACATGAACTCACTCAGCATCAAGACTTGGAAGCGATGGAGTTTATTCAAAACCTGGCGAGTTTTTTGAATATTGATTGTCTGGTTGATCTTGCTCAATATAAAGCGAGAGAAGGTATATGGGGGAAAGAATTTACATGAAAAGCTGCAGAGAAGGTTGATGCTGTATTGTGGTGGAAAGGAATTTGTGGTTCCTCACCGTTAAGTAAAGTGGCGCTTCGTATCCTAACTGCACCTTGCACTTCTGCGGCTACTAAACGCTCGTTCAGCATACATGGTTTCATACATAATGCAAAACGAAATGGTCTCACTACAGAAAGAGCGGCTCAAATAACATCGTTGGCATACAATTGGAATTTAAGAGAAAATAATGATCCATCTAAAAATATTCGTTTATCCAATGTTAACGATTTTGATGCAGAAATCGACGATGTTTTTAGCGATGATTATGATAGTCAAGATCATGGAGTAATTACAAAGAGGAGATGCCGTTTGAAATGGCGCAGTGACGTGTTCATTGGCGCCTCGCCGACACTGCAGTGGGCGGAGTTTGTCATTGCTCGTGCTCTATGATTGGAGCCACGGCCGAAACCAAGCACCCCGCTCGTCTGCCTTCCGCCCCGTGTAGCCTCACAAACGCTTTCTTACAAAACGCTTATTTCGACATCTCCTCTTTGTAATTACTCCATGGTCAAGATGAATCTGACTCGATTGAATTCAATACGCTTGAAGATTTTGATTCCCACCCATCAACATCCACTTCAAGAAACCAAGAACTAGAATTTGTTGGCGTTACATCAAAATTCAACCTTAGTGATGATGACTGAAGTTATCTACATTGTAATGAGCGATATCATTACCTAATGTTCACTTAATAGATGTCTTAATCAAACCAAAATAATTATTTAGACTAGAGTCATAATTATATTTTATATAAGTACCTATTCAAATAATTAAAATTTTTAACTGTGATTTTATAACAAGACTGTGATTATTTAATAACTGATTATTTAATTAAAAATGTTGATTTACAAAATACTGACATGTTTCATTTTAATTTAAGTTCCTGCTTTATTTTTCACGAAATTAAGTTATTAGTTTTTATGCCCAGTGATCGGGCATTTATTTGGGCGTAAACTCATTTATGCCCAATATGCCAAGTTTATGCCCATTGTGTCCATATTTGTTTATGCCCTCGACCCATCTCTAATCAGGACGCAATGCGAAATTACAATAACTAAGCGAATATATGTACTTAAAAATAAGCGACTAAAACTAATGCGATAAGAGAATTAATAATTATATTAATTTTACTGTGTAGGAATAGGATATAATTTCCTAACAGCGCGTTTATAACTACCACCTTGAGTTTTTACTGTCGCCACACGGACGACATTATCTGAGCCTTTAAATACTTGAGTTATAACACCCAGCGGCCAATTCAACGGGGTTGTGTTCTCTTGTTCAAGAAGAACGACAGTCCCAATCTCTATTGGTTTGTCAGGAGTAGCCCACTTCTGTCTGACTTGCAGCGTATGCAAATATTCAAGATGCCATTTTTTCCAAAATGATTGCACCATGTTATCGAGCAAATTTTTGCGATCTAATAGACTCAAGCGTTGATTAGACAGATCAGAAGCAGGTAAGTATTGAAGCGGAGAAGACATCAGAAAATGTGCGGGGGTCAATACCTCAGGAAGCGGATCTGAGGATATTACACTCAAAGGGCGCGAATTCAAAATACATTCGACTTGCGCTAAAACCGTCTGAAGCTCTTCATATGTGAGCAATTGATTACCGATTACTCTATACAAATGCGTTTTCATGCTCTTTATATTTCCTTCCCAGATACCTGCGAACCCTGCTGGTGATCGGGGAGGAATCGTCTTCCATGTAATACGACGCGACAGTAACTCATTAGATAATGCGTTTTTATATTTAGAACTCAGTAAAAAATTATAAAGTTCATCTAACTGAGCCCTAGCACCAATAAAAGTGGTGGCGTTATCAGAATAAATACACGATACAGGACCGCGGCGCGAAATGAAGCGTTTAAATGCGTTCAAAAAACTATTAGATGTAAGATCACTGACTAAATCTATGTATACACCTTTAGTTACTAAACAAATAAAAAGGACAATATATGCCTTTTGTGCGTGTTGACCTCTACGACGCGAGAGCGTTATACGTATAGGACCGGCGTAGTCGACACCAGTGTGCGTGAATGGCTTTGCTTCAGACACTCGATATGCGGGCAAATCAGCCATTATAGGTGATGGGTGCGAAGGATTACATTTAAAACAAGTGTTGCATTTCCGACACTTGGATCTAATAACAGTTCTGGCATCTAATATCCAGTAGCGTTGTCTTATTATAGACATAAGAAGGCCAGGGCCAGCGTGACAGTTGACAACATGAAGATGTTGTATGACTAGATCAACAATGTGATCGCGTTTTGGAAGTAAGACAGGATGTTTGGCTTCAAAAGGAAGCATGGACTTTGATAGTCTTCCTCCTATGCGTAGAAGGCCTTCATCATCTAAGAAAACTGCCAAATTAAGCAATTTCTTTGAAGGTAACTTCTGAGATCTGAGCAATTTAATATCATCATAGAAATGAACAGATTGAACGGCAAGAATTAGTGCTTTCTCAGCGGCAGCTAATCCTGCAACAGACCTAGGAGGAATTCCACTTTTAGGTTTTGCGAATTTCAAAACGTATGCGATTATACGTATCAACTTTTCCCAACTTGAGATGCGGTTTGCTAGAGTACACAACAAAGGTAACTCAGCATGCGCAGAAGTGACAGTCATCACATTAGCCTTATGTTCAGGCAAGTGATCACAATTAACAGGAGAAAATGGCTGTATTGGCCATTGCTCCGGACTAGTGCGCATCCAAACGGGGCCATTCCACCATAAATCGTGGGTCAAAAGTTGAGAAGGAAGCATACCACGAGAGAGACAATCGCTCGGGTTTATAGCTCCAGCGATATGATAAAAATGTTTAGAATCTAAATTCTCTTGACATTGAGCAACTCTGTTGCCAACGAAAATTGACCAACGATGTGGAGAAGAATGGATCCATGACAAGGCAATTGTAGAATCCGAAAAGGCGAAAATGTCAATTATGGGAAATCGCGCGGTGAGCGTATCTTTTACTGTTTTTATCAATTTTGACATAAGCAAAATGGCGCATAATTCTAAGCGTGCAAGCGTTGTAATTTTAGTAGGCGAAACTTTAGATTTCGCACACAAAATATGTGTTTTAATTATACCGTCAGGAGAGGTGCAATGAGTATAAACTACTGCTCCTAAACCATTTAGGCTTGCGTCACAGAATGCGACGAGACGCAATTCAGACCCGATCGTCACTCCGATATGTCGCGGAATTCGCAGGGTGTCAAGCAGATTAATTTCTTGCATTAACGCGTAAAAACGAGCGCGAATGTACTCCGGGGCTGGGTCGTCCCAATCACTTTTACTCAGCCATAGTTCTTTAATAAGCAATTTAGCGTTAAGGATAACGGGCGATACCAGTCCGAGAACATCATAAAATCTAGCAACAACTGAAAGTATATTTCTTTTAGTACATGTGTCGCTAATTGAAGTGGTAGTGTAAAAGAAATTATCCTTACAAGGGTCCCACGAGAGACCTAAAACCTTTGAGATATTACTATTAGAGTCAAACTCAAGTGACTTGCGATGCGAGTCAGGCAGTGACTCAAGAAGCGTTTGCGAGTTACTAGACCATTTTACCAGATCGAAGTCTCCTGCTTTAAAAAGTTTTATTAAATCATGAGCTAAACGCGTGGCAGAATCTTCATCTATTTCGGAATGAACTAAGTCATCCATATAAAGGCATGTTTCAGCTACTCTTGCGGCGTTTGGATAGTCCGAGCTCATATCAAAAGCTAGCTGTCGCACGGTGCGTAAAGCTATGTACGGACTGGACCTGAGACCAAAGGGTTGTCTATTAAAGGCAAAAGTGCGTACTTGTTCAGATTCATGAAATCTGAATAAAATGCGTACATATTTACGGTGTTCAATGGTAATACCTATGCGTAAATAATGTTGTTTAATATCAGCGTTCATGGCGATAGGAAACAATCTAAAGTTCAATAATAATAAAAACAAATCAGCTTGCAAATTTGGGCCGATATGTAACACATCATTAAGTGAGAGTCCTGTGTGTGTCCTAGCACTAGCGTCTAGGACTATACGCGGTAGGGGCTTATCAGAGCGTACCACTGCGTGGTGCGGTATATAATAACCATCAGAAGATAACTGAGACTCATCAACTGGACTGAGATACCCATTATCAATATAATCTTGAATAACTTTATTATAATTATCGCGTACCAGAGGGGTAAGACGTAATTTACGTTCAAGTGAAATAAAGCGGCGATAAGCATTTGCGTAAGAATTACCAAGTTCAGTAGGGTCCCTACAGAACGGTAAAGCTACTGTGTATCTACCTGTGTCATCACGACTTAGTGTAGATGCATAAATATTTTCACATTCCGTTTCTTCAGGTGATAAGAGGCGCTGGTTGGGTACCTGTTCCAATTCCCAAAACTTCTGAATCAAATCATTAAGAGCTAAAGCAGAAAATGTAGTAGTGGCGGTGTCGGGTGAGATGTCCTTACGTGGACAGTCTCCCATAAATACATAGCCAAACGTTGTAAGCAACGCAGGAGGAGCGTAAGGACCGCAATCAACCCTATCTCCCAAGTATATGTAAGGGAAGAGCTGAGCGCCCAAGACCACGTCAATATCTGACGGGACATTCCAATTTAGATCAGCGAGAGGAATATTACCAATATTAAAATCCTGACAGTCAATAAATTGTGACGGCAGTCTATCAGTAATATTTTCAACGAATAATGCGTGAATAGTATATTTTTTATCAGGATATACGCGCGATTCAATGTCAAAATAAACATAGCCAATTATAGGTCTAGCGGTCGAACCAACGCCCTTAACAAATGAATTACTTAAAGGCGTAACCAACAAATTTAATGAACGACAACATTGTATTGTCACGAGATTATTCTGCGAGCCATTATCAATCAAAATCCTGATCAAAGATTTTTTATTAATATCATTTTTAGGATGAGCGTATACTTGAGCGGTTGACAAAAGAATATCACCTCTAAAATTAGAAGAATAAGAATGAGCGTTTGGAGGTATATTCACGTTCGAAGGAACGGTGGCGATATGATGCGGTGGAGCGGTGCGCGAATGCGACATATTAAGATTATTATGCGCGAGAGCGGGACAAGAAATAACAGATGCGCATAGAGGCACAGAGGCGGATGCGGATTGCGGCGGTGCATTAGAGGCGGACGCGGGCAGCGCGTAAGACGCGGGCGCCGACGTCGGCGACGTCACGACGGCTTCAGTACCTACAGCAGCCGTACGTGGTTGCGATTGCGAAATATTACTGTCAGTAAAATGTAATAATTTATGATGTTTTTTCTGACAGAAACAAACAGATGTACTTTTACAATCTGGGAGCGAATGTCGTGTACTTAAACAATTGACACAACCGTGTTTTGATTTAATATAATTGAATCGAGTTTTAGCGTCACGCATGTTACGAAATTGTGGACATTCATACAGATGTCTATGATCATTTTTTGCACATAAGGTGCAAGACACACTACCTGTGCGATTATACTGCGAGTAATTAGTACCAGTCATAAATGATTTAAATGTGTGCGAGTTCTGGTCACGAGACTTATTAACAGGTTGTTTGCTCACATATGCCGAGCTGCGAGGGTTCGAGCGTTCTAATATTTTGGCTTGATCTTGAATAAAAGAAATAAGCTGACGCGTGGTAGGTATTTTAATATCCCTAACTGACAGTTCAAATGCTTGAATAGTTTGAACATCCATTTTTCTTAAAGCGCAGTGAAGCATAACAAAGTCTGTTAAGTCAGGTATCCCTAACTCTTTAAGAGCCAATAATGACGCGGAAAATTTACTTATAAAAGTATCAAGTGCGATTGATGAGTGTGAACAATTCTTTAAATCTAAAATATTGTTCAAATAGAATGAGCCTAAGGCGCGTTCATCTTGATATTTCTTAACCAAAGAATCCCACAATATCTGATAGGTTTCTCCTGAAGGTACAATACCTGCGGTGAACTTTAACGCATCATGCGTCAATTTAGAAATTAAGTACTGCACGCGTTGCGAATCAGACAACTTATCATTTAAGTGTACATTAGCCTTAAATGACTGATAAAACACATTCCAGTTCTCAGGGCGTACATCAAAACTAGGAATCACTAAAGGTTGTAATTTGACTACTGACTTAGCAGAGCCACTTTCACAATATGAACTCGTCTTAACGTTAGCGTTCATATTGTTCCTAATGCGTTTTATGCGTAAGTACATGTCTTCGAAAGCGTCTAAACATGCATAATCAGGTGTTGAATCAGGGTTCAACTGCAAATTTAATTTATTAATATCATCAATAATAGACTCTAATTTGTTTCGCCAATCGTCTATCATCTCAGAATCACACATAAATTTTTCATTCGTTCTAGTAGACAAATCATATGAAATTATTTTCTTTGAAGCGTCATATAACCGATTAATGCGTTCGAATAATGTTTCTTTCTTTTTACTTAGTATAGCTAATGTAATTTCGCTATTTCCTGATATTTCCGTCATATTTAAAATTAAGAATGATCTACAATGTAGGTAGGCGATGCGACACGTGGTGCGTAGACGAAAAAATAGTGTAAAATGCACAGCGGAAAATGGCTAATAACCAACAGTAGGTTAAACCAATATAATAACTAATTTTAAGTGTTTACTTATAAAAGTAAGTGAGCGTACTGTATAATCACAGTATTTGAAAAATACCCATAGGTAGACAAAGCGACGCCAATATGGCGGTGATACGTAAATTACTTTATGCGATTTTATAGCGATTTAGAATAAATCCAGAATAAAGAAACCAGAAAATTGGTATTAGAACCAAATAATTATGGTATCCAAAGCTCGTAGGACCACAAATTATGGTGTGGCGTGTAAATAGCCACTCCAAAGGTGTGCTTGCGCACGGCGTTATGAAAGCGAAAATGGAAACCGCTTAGTACTAACGTGACAATACTGGCACTAACCTGGAGTTACTCGTCTTCCTTCCTTGAGATCTCCTATAAGGCGACAGGCTGAAGAAGCTGCAGCAGGGTTCTCCGGGTGAAGACGTGAGGCAGCCACCACACACGAGCTAGTCTTTGCGTAAGTCCACAATCACTTCACAAGGGGTATTAGCAGAGTCCGAGGACAAACTCCACTTGGCATATAAGGATGCCAGCGAGGTTCCCAATAAGAGATTGAGAAACCATAAACACATTTAACGAATTAAATGCGGGCGCGAAGGTCAAAGGTGACCAAGGATTCGACATGCGGTCGAACCAGCGGTAGGTGCGAAAGGTAAAATGCGAATGAAATAAAAAAATGGCGGGATAGAAAAGTCAAACAATAATCGAATTTGACACCACTAGCGCCATCTCTTGGAACTCGTCAGAAATCCGACGATAATCCAACAAAGCACCAGCAAAGCACGTAGTAAAAGCGGTTATGATTGACATATGATACTTTTAATTATACAAAATGATAACAAATATGAAAATAGATGGCGTCTGCGCCACCAGTTACAAATATGTAATGTATGATAAAAAAGTTTATCTCAAATAGTCCTACAAAAAAGACCGCCACGGTATATATCTATATCTTACTAGCTATTGCCCGCGGCTCCGCCCGCAGTTTCAAACACAGGCTTACGAACAGAGCAAGCTCTGTAGACGGCAATATTAAACCAAATTATGGCGTCGACAGTAAGTAAACTTGTAAGCTTTAACTGCAAAAACGTAAAACGATCTGTTGATAGTGTAAGACAGTTATGTCTCACTTCGGATATTATAGCTCTGCAAGAAACTTGGCTATTGCCAAATGAGCTCACTTTCCTGCAAAGTATCGATGGGAACTTCAGCGCGACTGGTACTTCCGCAATGGATATCTGGGTGGGTATACTGCGAGGCCGGCCCTACGGCGGGGTGGCCCTGCTGTGGAGGTGTGCGGTTTTCACCAATGTGTCTGTGCTGCCATGTGATAGTGATAGGTTATGTGCTATAAAATTTGTGTCAGGGGAACATCCCATTATAGTGATATGTGTGTATATGCCTACGGATACCACTGCTAATTTACCGGAATTCACAGACTTTCTAGGTAAATTAAGTACTCTGGTAGATGAATATGGCAGTGAATCTATATATGTATTGAGTGAGTTTAATGCTCACCCGGGTGAGTTATTTCATGATGAGCTCACAGACTTTTGTCATGAATAAAACTGGGTTTTGTGCAGATGTAAATAAGCTTGGATTGTTATCAGATACAATATTTATTTTCTGGAAAAACAAACAACCAAGAATCTTCGCGAAGAACAACAATAAAACACAACCACTTACATAGTCTTATTATTTCCGTACGACAAACTATATAGTTTAATTTTATGGTGGCGCCATCTGTTGATGTATACATTTCAATATGTTTTATGCCATCTTATGTCGAATAAACAAACAATTAAATATAACAAATAGGCAAAAAAAATTTCATAGATATTTTCTTCTTTTATAGCAACAATTTCGGGACTGAATTTTGGAAAAAAAAGTAGCCTATGTTTGACCCTGGGTCTTTAAATATATCCAAACCAAATTTCAACAAATTCCGTTCTGTGGTTTGGCCGTGAAAGCGTAACAGACAGACAGGCTTTCGCATTTATAATATTAGTATGGATGTGTAAGCCATTATAGCCAAAATAGTGAAGCATAACTACAATAAAAATAGATAATTTATTTCAAATGCACATTTTGTAGTAATAAATTGATTCCTAAATGAAAATAGATACTTTTATCGCTTCTGGTAATATTATAAATGCGAAAGTCTGTCTGTTACACTTTCACGGCCAAACCGCTAAACGAATTTTTGATGAAATTTGGTATGAATATAGTTGAAGACCCGGGGTCAAACATAGGCTACTTTTTGACGCAGGCGGAGCTGCGGGAAACAGCTAGTTGTACATAATGTGGTTTATTCTTCCTTTAGTAAGGTGAAGCTGAACATTTTTCCACATTCACAATAGTACAAAGTGCAGCTAAGACCAGTTAAGACCAGAAGGAAATTTTAAAATCTATACTAAGGAGTTGCTTATGTAAATCTATTAATATGAGTTTTTAAAAGTTCTCCCTCTAATGGAGAATGTTTTATTTGAGTTTGAATAATTGGCTTTAATGTTCATATTGCGTACTGTAAGCGTAAAATACAAATGACACATACCAGGCGGCGGTGTCTGCAAGTACTGCTTGATCGATTGCTGCGAAGGCGCGGTGACGGGCGCTATGGAGCCGCAGCCCGCGCCGGTCAGCGCCGAGCGAGCGTTCCCCGCGCTCAGGAAGTTCGACAACTCGCTCGCCGATATGCGGGACCCGTTCGCGTTCTTGTCCACTACGTACATCATTACCTGTCAAATGCAACATTTTTAATACCCGATTATAATGTCTTTATGGATTGTGGTGCCAGATCAGATGATGCGCCTCAGTCCAGACGTTTGGTCTGAAGAGCCACCTGGCACCTTTATTTATTTATTAGGAAGACCAACAACTTCAATGTTATTATGCAATATGATTCTTTTTTTTATACAACTAAGTAGGCAAACAGGCGTATGGCCCACCTTATGGTAAGTGTTTACCGTAGCCTATGAACGCCTGCATCACCGGAGATGTCATGAGCGCGTTGCCGCCTCTAAAGGAATTTTTTCACGCGCTTTTTGAAGGCTCCCATGTTATAGTCACTAGGGAAAATCGCAGTGTAGGAGGGAGGAAATTCCGTTTGAGGCGTACTGTACGCGATAACATGGGATCCAAGGTGTGTGGATTAAATCCCTGACGACGGCGAGAGGTGCGATGGTAAAAAGTGGCTGTTGGCACCATGATAAATAATTCCTCCGAGAATAGCCCATTATACAAGCGGTAGAACACGCATAAGGAAGCGAAGTCTCTCCTGATTCTTATCAAAAGCGGTTTCAAAGGAAAGACATTTTTTTATTTTATAAGCAATGAGTAGGGTCACTCACTGGAGGATTCACTCCAAATGATACAGTACGTCCAACAAACCTACTTAAAGAGCATAATCGCTGATAGCAGATAGAGCTTTGTATAAAAAAAAAATACGTAATATGTTTCAATTAATAATCTCATATTGTGGCATCTCAATCCATACGTACATGATTTACAATCAGCCAAAGTGGGCAGGGAAGTGGACAGCACGAGTATGTAAACACGTCACTCCCGCTGTTACTGCCATTTTTACTGACGTTAGCAGCGGCAGGGACTGAGTGTAAATTTATTTAAAGTTGGAACACCGACAGGTTACATGATTACATTCGACTACAAAATTTCATTAAGAGGTGCTAGCATGCAACTCAATAACAGGTGAACACAACATTCGGTAGCATCACCAATAACTTATAAGGAATGAGGGGACAAAATTTACCGACAAATAGCCCACATCCCACCAGATTATATGCTAAAAAGAGCTTGTTAGTGTGTATATTCCATCGTATAAAAATATGGTCCAAAAGCAAACAGTCAAGTAATTCAAAATTAATCTAAAACGAAATTTCTATCATAAGACAAAACTATATTACAAATTATTACATACCTGAGTCTTACCCTCAGAAATAGCTTTTATGGACTCAATGTTGACAACCAAATTAGGCTTGTTGCCGAGTAGACTGGTCAAGGATGTTATTAATGCTTGCTGATTTGTCCTAAAATTGAGTAATAAAATATTAATATCAAATTCAGCAAAACAATATCAGGTCATTGGCTAAGGAAATTAAAATTAATACAATAAGCTTCTCTCGTACTGGTGACACCGTACACCACACCTACCGTGAGTATGTGCTGTTTGTGTCTTCTTATACACAACATACAGACAATACAAGAAAAAAAATATAAGGAAAAATACAAGATATGGTATGCAAACATAAAATATAAGACAAATATACAATAGAGAATTTATTACCCAGCAAATAACAGAGAGAGAGAGAGCAGTAAATAGGATGGCAGAGGATGTTCAATATTAAATATATGAAGAATCTGTATGGACAGGAAAAGAAAAACAAATTTTAGTTTGACAAGATAACTTACTTTATTTCTTGTTCTGTCTTGTTGAACTGCAGAGCGACGAGGCCATCTTTGTCGTCTTGACCACTTATTCTGGAATATCCTACAGCTTTAAATCGACATAAAGGGTTCTGCTCGTTCAGCTCCAAAGGTGGAGCATTTCGGCTGTAATATGCCTGCCCTGTAATATAAGAACATTAAAATTTTAGTAGGTGCATATTTTTAATTATCATGCAATAGGCTACTTGACTGTATTCATTCTTGGGCAATATTTGCATACGAAACAATATGTTCACTAAAAAGTATCAGATTTCGAAAACAACAACAAAATTGGTTGTGAATTAAGGCACTTATTGGATTTTAAAGTTCTATCAACAAGAAAAGTAGGAGCATGGTGGGGACGTCTTGCTATCTCTTTTGTACGCACGAAGCCAAGTGGCAGTAACGTCACGGCACACACAGTGCATCCTTTTCTTGTTTTTACAGTTTTCCGTACTACCGAATTTTAAAGGATTATAACTTATTTAATTATAAAAATCTGCAAAAAGACTAATTCCTTCTCATATGCGTTGTGGAGACTAACAAAGATAAGTAGCAGAGATGTCGCCGTCCAAGCCTATCATGGATATGTAGGTTCGGTCCTTCGATACGGCATAGTTCTATGGGGTAACTCCTTTCATGTTAACCGTGTTCTTATAGCTCAAAAACAATGCATCAGAGCCTTGTGCAATGCCGAACCAATGACATCATGTAAACCACTCTTTAAAAAATTAAAAATCTTGACCGTCCCTTGCTTGTACATATTCGAATTATGTGTATTTGTCAAAAATAATCAGAACTTATATATAAATCGAAAGGATACTTGTAAGTATAGTTGCAGGCGCCCTAATAGACTTAATCTTCATTCAAGCTCAACAGCGGTATTTAGTAATAACAGTTATCAAATGTCTGTCAAAATATACAACAGACTTGATGATGATATGAAGTCTCTACATATTAATGAATTTAAAAAAGAATTAAAGAAATGGCTAATTGAAAAAGCTTTCTATTCAGTTAGTGAATATTTTGACTCTCTCAGAATTGAATGATATTTTGTTGTTGGTAAGCTACTAAATTGTTGACATTCTTCTGACTTTTACTTAATTTGAATTTATTACTTTTAATTTATTAATTGATTACATTAACTGTTTTGCATGCCAGTGTCTGGTGAAATGTGAGAAACCTGATTTTTTTTTTAAATATCTATATGTGTACCACATTTTTAGCAAAATAAATATATTTGTATTTGAACGGATTAAAAAAAAATCTTTCTGTTTTCAGTTTCTGATAGTTAAATGTTTGATATGAATGATATAAATAAATTGAGTAGAATACCCAATAAAGTAGTGTATGAAACTGCACATATTTATAGTGCGCGCGGAACTAGTTGGCCGCGCCTTAGGTATGTGAGCGGTGGGACAGAGAGGCGGGCGCGCTTGCTATTATTACTCAGTGCGGCGCCGTACTTCGCGACGGCAACACGTGTTGAAAGTTCTGGCTAGTTTAGACAAAACGCACATGGGATTGCAATAGCGAGATGAGTCTGCCGATAAAAAGACAATCTAAGGAAATAATATTTAAAGTGCATACGTTTTTTAAAAAACGGAAAGCCGATGTCAAGATGATTGTTGAGACTATAAAACTGATGCGAATATACATAAATTAGTAGCAGAAGCAACAGGAATATCAGAACTAAGTGTAAGGAGAGTGATTGCTGAAAGAAACACTTCCTTGCAAAATACAGGGGAAGCATAATTTAGTTCTCCGCAGAGACCAAAAGAAATAAAAATAAAAAATACAAGTTGATGATTTTGATTTGGTGATAAGAATAAAAATAAATCAGTTTTATATGGTAGAGAAAAAAAATCCAAGTCAAAAACTAAATGCTGTGTAGAGGATAATATTTTAGATTGCGGATTAACTTTTTTAAGAGCACTTTTGCACAAACTGGGATATTCATTTAAAAAATGTAAATCGAAGAGATCCCTTTTAATAGAGAGACCAAACATTGTTGAATGGCGGGTGAAATAGAAGAGGGCCATAAGAAAATTCAGAGAAGACAAACGAAATATATTATTTTTGGACGAAACTTACGTTAACCAAAGTCACAATGTCCAAAAATGTTGGCAATCTTCGTCGGAGCCTGGATTTATACATATACAGGCAAAGGAAGACGTTTAATAATAGTTCACGCAGGTAGCCGGAACGGGTTAGTTGACGATGCTTTGCTAATTTTAAAATCAAATTCACAAACCATGGATTATCATAGAGACATGAACTCTAGAAATTTTTACAACTGGGTTGATCGAAAATTAATACCTAAACTTCCACCTAACTCAGTCATAGTTATGGATAATGCTGCTTATCATTGTGTGCAAGTTGAGAAGAAACCGACTATGTCCAGTTTGAAAATTAATATGCAGAACTGGTTGCAATATCATAACGTGAGATTTTCTCCCACGATGAACAAAGCCGAACTCTTGAGGTTGATTAATACGACCCAATCAGAAAAAATATACACGATTGTTGAACTTCTGAAAACTGCAGGTCATACTGTTCTAAGACTACCTCCATATTATCCAGACCTCAACCTGATCGAGCTTGTGTGGGCAAATATTAAAATTTGCCTGGCCAGAGATCACATTAATGCTACATTGGACGAAAAAATTACAATACTAACAAGGCTATTTTCCGAATTCTCTGCCGAACAATGGCAAAAATGCGATGACCACGTACAAAAATACGAACAAGAATACTGGAATCATGATATGAGATTTGATACTGTGATGGACGAAATCATTATAAACTTACAAGATGATTCTGACTCAAGTTCAGAGAGTTCAGGATCAAGTTATTCAGAAGATATGTCAGAGTAATTTCGTATAAGTCATATATTAATTAAATAATGTTATATATCATCAAAATATGTCAGAATAATTTCATATAATTTGTTTTTGGTTTATTTTACTATTGTAATTAATCAATATAAATCTTTAACTTCTAAAAGTTTTGTTTTTCAATTATTATTTTCAATAATTGAACAATTATTGTTCACGATATCTCGAGATGGTCATCACTGTCTAATCTTATGTGCGTTGCGAGCAGTAGGCCATGGATTAAAGTCTTTCTCATGATTTGATCTATTGAATTCCTAAAGAATTCTTTAAATCCAACCACTAGAGAAGTAGAGACTGATATGTTGGTACTTACCTGTACCCCATTGTGCTTGAAGCAAGTTCCATTTGGCTAACACTTGGTCCCTTTCATCACCAAACACGGAACAGTTAAAGACTGCAGCGACTAGTGCCTCATGTGCATTAGTTGGCCCTTGTTGCTGTGGCTGTTGTGCTTGTTGCTGTTACGAAACAAAAATATTAATACTAATAAAGTTATAACACATCACTGTGCCCACAAACACTCAAAACATTTTAAATTTCTACCTATGTAGTTTGAAATAAAATCTTTTACAATACAAGCATCGCTTCATGAAACCACTGCTCTAAGACATTGTTGGGATCAGAGCATAAGTTGATTTAGGTATTAGTTGTAGGAACTGAATAAATATAAATGAATTTTCATAGATTTTAGATCACTTTTTAGTTCATAATTATATTACCAATGAATAATTGTATAAGAAGTGTTTTATCTATATAAATGTATTTTTTTTGTACCAACAAAAAACAAACAAGCAAACCAAAAGAATAGTTTTATTTTGTTAGTTTTTATATCCATACTATACTTCTGTCTGTCTTAAATAAGATTGATAGATAAGATGTTTAATAGTTCATCTGTAACACACATATACATATAAATTATATTATATTATATAATTATTACATTCAATCAACACGATAGACACACACACACAGATACATGACAAGCTTATATGCACTTGTATACCACAGCAGCACAAAAAGGCTAAAGCTTAAATGTCATCACATGCATAAAAAAGAAAAGGCAAAAAAAAGGGAAAACAATAAAACTTGGTTACAATAATTCTTATCTTCCACTGATGATGTGAAAGATATAATTGTTACGAGAAAAAGCTATGCTTACACATCTATACTGTAAATACTACTTTTGCGGCGAGTAAAGCGAGTGGTAGTGTCGTGTTTTTGTAGTTCGAAAAAAAATATTTTAAGATGTTATCTAAAAGCTGTTTTATTCTTTAGATTTCTTAAAGGCGGTGAGAATGTTGTTCCAACACTTTGCTGCCGCATATCTAAGACTTCCTGGAAATGCTAGTCTTATGGTTTTGCAATGAGAGGACTGGACGCGTTAACCTTACATGACGTTGCGACATAAAACATAGCTTGTCGTACAAGTATTTTTTTTTTAAATTTGATCATATCAAACATGCGAGGTGCAATTGCCTATGGGTCTCCATTTTTAGTAAACCTGCTCTATTTAAAAACGGCGTGATATGACTATGTGGAGGTATATTGTAACAAAACCGATGGCAAGCATTTTGCACTCTCTGCACCAAAACTTTCCTCCTACACAGAATTAAAGGTGCATATACGAGGTTCCCGTAATTAAATTTAGACAAAATAAGAGATTCACATATATTACGGGCGAAGCTTTAGAAAGATATTCTCTAATTTTGTTTAAAAGACTTAAGCGGTAGAAGCAATTTTTTGTCTTTCTGTCTGTTACGCTTTCACGGCCAAACCGCTAAATGGATTTTGATTAAATTTGGTATGCATATAGTTGAAGACCAGGGGTCAAACATAGGCTACTTTTTGAAGCAGGTGGAGCTGCGGGGAAACGGCTAGACAAAATAATACACAAACCTGTTGAGGTTGTCCGAAAGCATTAGTTGTACCCAGACCAGTTCCAAATCCTCCAAATCCTGTTGTGGCTGGTTTGGTTGCAAATGTTGAGCCAAATGTATTTCCACCTCCAAACAATGATCCTCCTCCAGTTGTGCCGAAACTACTGGCACCTAGCGTGTTGGTGCCAAAGGTGGGAGCAGTACTGCCAAATGTGGATGTTCCTGTTCCAAAGGTATTGGTACCAAAACCTCCAGTTCCAAAGCCTAAAATTAATAATATGTCAATATTATATTAAAGGCAAAAAAAGAAAAATCAGATGTATTTATTATAGAGATGTGCCGACTAGTCGGTGCCACTTTCGTAGGCGGCGACTAGTCGGCAATTAATCGGCAAATAGCGCCGACTAATCGTCTTATAATTATTATTTTTTATATTTTACTAGCTTTTTCCCGCAGCTCCGCCTGCGTCAAAAAGTAGCCTATGTTTGATCCCGAGTCTTCAACTATATTCATACAAAATGTCATCAAAATCCGTCCAGCGGTTTGGCCGAAAGCGTAACAGACAGACAGACAGACTTTCGCATTTATAATATTAGTATGGATTAGCATGAGTTAATCAGTCTAACCATGGCATTATTATTACGTAAACCGCAAAAAAATAGTTTTTTTTTTTTTCAATTTCAAAGTGAATAAATAACTAAATATTTTTTGAATATTTAAAGCGTCTACCTGTTGTCTTATTAATTATTTATAGAGCAAAAAAATAATGTTTGTTGTATTAGGAGCCCCTTAAAATATTTATTTTATTCATTTTTATTTAGTGTTTGTTGTTATAGTGGCAACTTCTGTTGTTTAAATATTTCTATACATCATCATCATCAAGTATAATTAATTATACTGATCTTGATTACTAAATAAAGTATGCTTAAACAATATAATTTCAATTTGAGTTAATTAATTTCCGGCTGATTTTTAAAACTTGTTTCAAAAAAAAAAAAAAAAAAACTTCTTTAGAAATAAAAACTTCTTCACTGGGGATTGAACCCGGGGCCTCCTGAATAACAGACTGAGTGAATAACAATTTTCCCCTTTTTTGTCCTCATTTTTATTTACCAATCTTTAAAAGTATCTTGACCAAATTTTTTAATAAATTAAGGAACATTTGTGCCAAGTTTCGTAAAAATTCTTAAGAAATAGCCCTACAGTTGCTCTTATTTTTTTCCCCAATTCAATCAAAGCTCTCAACAAAAACCTTTAAATAAATTAAGGATATATGAGCCAAGTTAGAAAAGCAAAATTGTCGAAATGGAGACGCTTTGCTCGCTAGGTCAACTAACATAAAAAGAATACCCCGTCGAGGCATTCCCCTTGAAATTCGGATCCAAAAGTTCTAAACATGAACTTTAAAAACATACTAACTTTGGTTTTGTATGATTTACATTACAATTGTATTAAATCAGCAAAACAATAAATAACCGTGCTCGGCTTGAGAGGCCGACTAATCAGCCGATTTGTCGGCCTTTTTACAACCGACTAATCGGCTAGTCGGCCAAAGTCATGATTGGCACATCTCCAATTTATAACTGTTGGAAAATATTACCAAATCAACAAAAACATATTTACATACCTGTAGTAGGCTTTGCAGCAGTTGCACCAAACCCTGTTCCTCCAAACAGAGAGGGTGCTGTTGAAGCTGGAGCGGTGGCTAACCCACCAAATGGAGTAGCTATGGATGAGACAGAATAAAATTTATAAAAAGATAATTTTTGATTCTGTGGCCATAGACACTAACATATGCTGATGACATAGTTCTTATATCACAGTCAGAGATTCAAATTAAATTAGAGAAAGAAAATACTAAATTGAGAAAGTAAATCAGGAAGTGTGAAGGATAAACTTAAGTGTAGCCACACTTCGTATTAGCCATAATATATACATTTTTTTATAGTTTCTTATGTACTTTTTAGTCAGAAAATGGCTGCTGAAATCTAGCGGATGGGAAACAATATTGTTGGCCTAGTTATGAAACAATGAAAAAATTTATATAGTAAAAGGATCTGTGTTAGCATCTAGGAAGTAAAATTTTTAATAACATTGTTGGCCTAAGCTAGGAATGAGTCAATTGTTTTTTTTTAAATAGTGAAATTATCTCCAATTTGAGAAAAAGACAGACAGGGAAAGTTTTAAGCCATTCCCCCTAGGATAAATATATAGGGACAAATCACACAGATTTAGAGCTAGAAATTTCAACAAGCAACAACAAATAGGTAATTATGTTTTATTCAAGTACCTGTACTAGTAGTAGCTCCAAAAGTACCAAAACCTGATGAAGTGGTACTGGTGCCAAAACCTCCAAACCCAGCAGTGCTCGTGGTGGCAGTGTTTGTACTTCCAAAAGAGAAAGATGCTGTACCACAATACATTTATTATATTCACTTGTCTGTATTAATATTTCATAAAGCATTCTATACAGAAAAATGTTTACTCACGTTTGGCGGCAGTACCGAAACCGGTGCTTTGCGTCGACAGATTTGATCCAAATGAAAACGACATTATCATTAATTTATAGGAAAATCTTTGACATTCCACAAATATAACAAGCGTGAATCAACTTTAATTACATTGCAATGCAAAATTCAAGAAATCAGTGATGTTATTTCTAAGCATGAAAAGACTGTTTTTGTGTTTTGTAGCGATAGGTCCAAAAATATACCCATACAAAATATCCTACCGCTACCGACATTTGAGATTTGACAATTTTGACATATCATTGTTTGACATCTTTATTTTTTAAATTCTCTGGCCGGTCATTCGAGCATAGAAGAATTTCTAAAGGGCCTTCGAGATTCTCGGCGAGAAGAGATCCTTCGTATTAACTTTCCTGCTCCTGAACAATCTGATTGGAGCATGTCTGCGGCAATATCATATCGTCTCTTTTTTACACATTTGCCAGCCAATTGGCTAGTAAACTTTTTCATGAAAATGTCTAATTCGTAAACCATTTCGAGGAATAGGCATATGGAACAGATTACATTAATCAGATCTTTAGATAAGCAAGTATTTTTAAAGAAAATCGCAGAAAACCCAATGACTTTCATTTTTTAGCAAAGTTAACGTATGACGTAGCCGGATAACTTCCGGCTATTAACTTTTAATTTTTTAGGTTGGTAGCACAGGGTAGTGAATAAATATTTTTTGTTTGGTAGCGCTAATTAGGCGCTTTACGTACTTGTCACCCGTGTCAAATGTCATCTCTGTTCAATTAAACATAACCTAACTACATCTTCATTACATTAATTCATACATTTATTGAAGAATCGGTGTCCAATTATTGAAAAATCAGATGTCAACGGATGAAGAGACGGCAGTAAGTCCAATCAACAGGCCAATATGCAATAGATACGAAAAATGGGGTACCTAGATATTTGGCGATTGTAAACAAACAAGAAACCAACTCGCAGTTCGCGGTCCATCTTGACTTTGACATTTGACACTGACATACATATTTTTTAATACCTTAGTAATTTTTGCTTTCTTGCAGTTCGAAATGGCCATTATAGCTGCGTGACGTCATCGCTATAAAATCTTTAAAATTAAATAACAAAATAAATATAATTTTAAGAATTTTTTCGTTTAAATTGTATCTCCGAAATAGTCTATTCTATCAATAAATTATATAAAATACACAATTTATTTTTTAGTTGACTAGCCAATTTTCCGTAAAAGTGCGCGTTCCAACGCAACGGATTATAGTTTGCTTTGTATGATTTTATATAGCACTGCGTCCACTATCCGGCCCGGCCACATCGTACGCATTTTTGAGCAAAAATTGTTTAGTGTGCCGGTGACGACGTAATCCTAACCCCCATGTTCTCAAACGTTTGCTCAAACTCGACTTAACCTTACTCCAACTCATTGGTACGAGTGCGACACTGTAAGTCTTTAGAACTGACCACTTGTAAACAGTATACCAATAAAAAAATAAGTTTAAATTTTGAAAATGGAACTCTTTGTCAATAATAATGAGTATGTATTTTATTAATTTGTCATTTGTTTTACAATTTGGCGGCAAATTGAAAATTGTCTGTGTCACGTCAGCATGAATTTAAAGCGAGAAAATTTTCGTGCAATGATTTTTATGACTTTCGTTGTGATTTAAGTCAACAAGAAAGTTATGATAGACTTCGATTGGCCTTTCACGATGAAGCCCCATCTCGTATCACTGTTTAAAACTGGTTTAATGAGTTCAAACGTGGTCGCACTGATCTCACCGATGATCTGCGTGAGGGACGGCCTTCTACGGCGACGACTGAAGATAACATCAGTGTTGTGCGGCGTATGATAGAGACTGACAAAAGAGTGACCTATCAGCAGATTCGGGCAAGTTTAGGCATCGGTATGAGCCAAGTGCACAAAATCCTGCATGAACAATTAGCTGTCAGGAAACTTTGTGCCCGGTGGATACCTCACGATTTGACCGTGGCCCAAAAAATCCGTCGTGTTGATTGGTGCCGTGAAATGGTTCAAAGATTTAACGGAGGTAACCCAAATGCTGTGTTTGACATACTTACGGGTGACGAAAGCTGGATTTACTGTTATGATCCCGAAACCAAAAGACAGTCTGCTCAGTGGGTGTTTCCTTCAGAGGAGTTGCGAACTAAAGTGAAGAGAGGTCGAAGCGTGGGAAAAAAGATGGTGGCCTCGTTCTTCGGACGGGACATTACGCTACAATTGTTTTAGAGGATCGAAAAACAGTTACTGCAGAGTGGTATACTAACAATTGTTTGCCACTTGTCTTGGAAAAAGTTCGGGAGAAACGACCTCGCAGTAGGATCCTCCTTCACCACGACAACGCCTCGTCGCACACCCCCAGTCGAACGATCGACTATTTGGCGACATCAAACGTGGAATTACTAGGTCACCCGCCATATAGCCCCGACCTCGCACCTTGCGATTTTTACACAGACATATAAGACGTACACAGACGGAACATAAGTTAATAGTTATACTTATGTAGCAAGTAATTGTTGTTATCCTTTTCTCACGTATTCGGATCTATATGGCGATATCTCTTTTTTACACCTGTAGCAACATTCACTCACACATAGATATTAAGCTACGCGTGGCAATTTTTAGCCGTGACGCCATTTTGTAATCTACGTTGTTGCATCGGTGAACAGTAAAAATAATAGAGTAGATTCCGTATAAATGATCTCAGATCATGCACTCCACACAACATTGATACATTCCTTGAAATCATGGGAAGCATTATCGTAAACAACTTACCCTAGACTAAATACAGCCCAGGCTGCATAGTTTTGCATGTGTGTGTTTGTGCTACGCTAAGTAATAGCATACCTTCCGTCTGTTTACGTCTTATATGTCTGTGGATTTTTATTTATTCCCGAAAATAAAAGAAAAACTTCGAGTAAAACGTTTTATGGACGCCGAGGAAGAAGTGGCTGCGTTTCAAAACGCCGTCGAAGAGACCCCTAAAAACGAGTGGGCAAAGTGCTTTTCTCAGTGGTTCCATCGGATGCAGAGATGTATTGACGTGAAAGGACACTATTTTGAAAAGATGTAATAAAAGGATTAACTCGCTAGTGTGCTCAGTTTTTGATTTTCTAAGAACTTTCAGTTTGACCCTCCTATGATTAGTCGGCACTAGCTTCCTGGACTTATACTTAAGGAGATTTCTCATTGGAGGTGAGTATAGAACTGTCAAATATAAGGTTGGTCGAGCGAGTTCTTACTGGCTATGCGTCTAGTAAAAGCCATTGAAAAAAAAATGCAAATGTCAAATTAGCTCATGCATGACAAATGATGATCTGTCAACCCGAATACTCTTTCGTGTCAGTCAAACACACATTCTCTTGTTCTCTCCTTTCTTTTGTCGGGTCGATTCGAGCAGAAAGATTGATTTTCATTGATTGTTATTGACATTTTAGGACATTTAAACATATAAAAACTTCCAGTGATTTGCGAAACCAGTGAAACTTAAAAATGTCTGAATGGGACACGGTTACAATACTTCGCAAAAAACCACCAAAAGCATCTGCACTGAAAACTGAACAGGCTGTAAATGCAGCACGCCGTCAAGGATTACCAGTTGATACCCAACAAAAATATGGTGCGGGAACGAATAAACAACATGTAACTACAAAAAATACTGCAAAGCTTGACCGAGAGACTGAAGAATTGCGACATGAAAAAGTACCGCTAGATCTCGGGAAACTCATAATGCAAGGACGACAAGCAAAAGGCATGAGCCAAAAAGATTTAGCGACAAAAATATGCGAAAAGCCTCAAATAGTCAATGATTACGAAGCAGGTCGTGGTATCCCCAATAATATTGTTTTGGGTAAAATTGAGAGAGCAATTGGTATAAAACTACGAGGAAAAGAAAGAGGCCAACCGCTACAGCCTCCTGGAGGAAAGAAATAACGGATTCCCTGGGAGGCGAAGACTTCATCCGATTGATTTATTGCATAATATTAAATTCATTTTGCTGTTGAAGTGTTAAATTGTGTAAAACTAAAAAATGATGTAAGCATTTATTATTTCCTCTGGAATTTTCCATTGTGTTACCATTGTGAAAAACTATTATTATAACAAGAGTGGATGAGATATGCAATAAACAACTTGAAACTTTATTTTTGTTGTTTGTTTTGCTCTTTTTTATTTTTGTATATAGGTTAGGTAGGAATAGGTTATCTTAACATGTGATTTTAAGTCCACTGAAATTTTATATTTTATTAACAACTAACATTGGAAATAAACTTGTGATGGAACTAACTTAATTCTGTCAAAGGTAATTTCTTTAGACATTTAATAATGTACATATTGACAATATTCAGATCATTCTGATGATGACTAGTGACTTGATTGACACTCTTTGGAGATATTGGCTCATCAGTGAAGACAACGCAAATTTCCTGGGTGATGAAGTTTATTGTGTTTTACTGTTTGTGATTAAGTTATACACTCTTGCTTGTGGTTTGTGTCCTTGGCTTCCCAAAATGGGGGTCACAGCACCATATGATTTTTATAATACTAGTATGTTTATATTTTTTTGGTACACTTGATTTCTAAATACATTGTGTTCCGTTATCGTAGTTAATTTATTTTTGATATGAAATCGATCGATATCGATATTTCTTGTACATCGATGTTCCCACACTTCAGGCATCCAGTGTTAGGCGACAGTACGATTCAAACTGTCGAGCGAGGCACTTATCTAAACCGCACCGCCCGCGCACACCGCTTTGTGCCGTAGTGAACCTTAATTCCTACTCCAACGCCAGCTGGTGGGTCATCGGCAAGAAGACTGCAGATCAGGTGAGTGCTAAGCTTATACCTAACTGCTGTTTGCTTGAACTAGTGGAACATCGTTTTTATCGACAGGAATTCCTGCGGGACCCTGTATCCCCCAAATGTGGTAGAAAGCCATACACATCTATGCGTATGCCACATTGTAATGGTGCCGAAACCCGGGACTCCACCAACTAGACTTATCGCGTAGTACCTACTTATCCATTTGCTTGTGGTATTTCTGGTTAATTTATCGTTAACTTAGAATATCAATCGTTTTTCTTTCTCGCATTCTAAGTTGTTTCATCGCATCAGAATTACCCACTCATCATATCGTAAAGTAGTACTAAATTCACGAGTTTTCATCATCATCACCATCGAACAAATTCGACAGTTTTGGTATTCAATCGTATGTATTTTGTGTTATTGCGAGATCGAATCAAGCAATCATTTATTCTAGTCGGTGCTTGATTCTATCGGCTCGCAATTATTATAAAAGTACATAATTTCGAAACATAATTTCTTTGTTCTAAAAATAGATTTGTGTTTACGTAGCCTTATAAATACGTAAAATCGTAGTTGTTGGAAGTTGGAATAAGCAATCACAAACTAAATCGGTGCTTAGTCTAACTTACAATAACATTTAATTTGTGTTTTCTAGTAACATCTCATCAAATATTATAGTAATTACTAGAACATACCATTACATTTCAACGTGTGTAAAAAAGTATAATACTCGGGGGTAAATCGAAAATATCACGTAGCCCGCCTGGTGTTGTACTTACACTCATTACACGCTAGGGTTGTGCACACACAGGTTATTTACACATCGATATTTTTTGTTTACATTTGTTTGTATAAGGGTTGTATCGGTGTTTAGTGAAGTGTAACTTACCGTTATAGCGTTATTAAGTAACGTTATTAGTGAATAACGTTATCGTAAAATATTATTACAAATTAACCATGTCTTTCTTAACGAAAAGTTCACATCGACGTCAATCATTTAAAAGGTGTAGATCAAAATCATTCGACATCGAATATACTAGTAAGGATCTCCCGGCTTTGCGTCGAAAACGTACTATCGCTTTTAAACGAATTTCTAAGGCGCTCGAAGTGGGTGTTTTGGCTTCGACCGATCCATCGAAAATAGATTTATTTTTATCGTATTACCAAGACGCAAAAAATATAGCTGCGACTTTTGAAAATGCGCATTTTGCAATTTTGGAAATTTTGGATGACCCGGAACACGAAGATAGTGAAATTCAAGAATCTTTCGATGAAATGTATTACCAAATATTATCGATACAACGTAATCTAGCCAAAAGCGAATCATCATCTTCTTCTCCACATTCTTCATCGAATATTCGGTTGCCTAAAATCGTATTGCCAACTTTTGGCGGTAATATTAAACAATTTCCGGAATATTTCGATACATTTAACGCATTAATACATAATTCGAAAACTTTAAGCGATACCGAGAAATTCCATTATCTGGTTTCATCTCTTAGCGGTGATGCGCTAACCCTAGTGAAGGCGTTCCCGCTCACGCACGAGCACTACGGCGACGCGTACGAGGCTCTCACCACCCGTTACAAAAGTAAACGCGACTTAGCGTTTACATGTTGGCGTGATCTCTTGGATATTGACTTTAAATGCAATGACGCTAATTTGTTTCGAAAATCACTCGATCTATTTGAAGAAAATTTATGCATTTTAAAAACAATAAATTTGCCTGTTTTACATTGGGACTTTATTTTGGTGTATCATATTTTATCGAAACTTGATACGAAGATGCGTCGTAATTTTGAAGAAAAGTATTCAGAAACGGAGTTTCCTTCTTACGTTCAACTAAAAGGATTTTTACAATCTAAATGTGAGGCTTTGTTACGTGATACGCATTTTTCTGAGGCGATTAAAAATAATAAGTCGCAAATTCATAAGTCGAATAATAAAGTTGCTAGCTCGTCTTCACAAATTAATCATCATAGCGTTTCTCACACACTTGTCGCATCCAATAACAATAATCAATCGCGCGCTTCAAATACTGCTGTACCGACCATTCCTACTATTAAGTGTTCATTTTGCGGTGAATCTCATTCAATTTCGTCTTGCTCGGAATTTTTAAATAAATCTTTCGATGATCGCATGAAGGTTGCTACCGAAAAGAAATGGTGTTATAATTGTTTAAAACCATCTCATCAATTGAAGGATTGTAAATCATTTTTTTCTTGTCGTACATGCAAGCGCAAGCATCACACCTTACTCCATCGCGACAAAACTATCGATTCAAATCAATCCTCTTCGTCTTTGGTTTCAAGGTCACCCTCTCATACTACAGTTCTACTTGCAACTGCAATTGTACAAGTACGAGATTCATCAGGTTTTTTGCAATCTTTTCGAGCAATATTTGATACCGGAAATCAAAATAATTTTATAACAGAATCGGCGGTAAAGCGACTACAATTAATACCTACAAACACAAACGCTAATGTGAGTGGTCTCGGCGATCACGCGGCTCATCTTCTTGGTGACGTCATTTGCTCCGTAGGAACGAACAATAAGACAATATTTACGTTGAACATGCATGTGATCGCTAAGATATGTGGAGATCAACCTATTGCAAAATTGAATACGTCAGGTTGGTCACACGTAGAATCGCTACCATTGGCGGACCCAGGTTTTGATATACCGGGATCCATCGATATCTTGTTCGCTGCCGATGTCTTCGCAGAGTCTCTCCTTAATGAGCGTATCAAGGGAGATTCTAATCAACCCACGGCCTTTAATTCTTTATTCGGTTGGCTTTTATTGGGAAAGACCCGTTTAGCTACTAATACATTGGTGCATACTTCACTCGAATTCGATAATGAATTAAATTCATTGGTTCAACAATTTTGGGAATTAGATTCTATTGTGAAACCACCACCTTTGACACCAAATGAATCATTATGCGAACAGAAATTTGTAACCGATCACACCCGCGATTCATCTGGGAGATATATCGTACGATTGCCGTTCAAAACCGATTCTGAACCTATCTTCGAGGGCTCTCGTGACGTAGCACAGCGACGATTCTTTGCTATTGAACGAAAACTGTCCCGTGACTCATCGCTATATCAACAATATGTCGAATTCATGTCGGATTATATTGATAGCGGTCACATGTCTTTGGTTCCGCCTGATGAGTTAAGCGTAGGAAAATATTACATCCCTCATCACTGCGTACTAAGACCTGATTCGGCGAGCACGCGTTTACGTGTCGTCTATGACGCATCCGCTAAGGATTTTCATTCTCATTCCTTAAATAACTCTCAGCTGATTGGTCCGAAATTGCAACCTAATATACTGGACATTCTACTTCGTTTTAGGGAACATAATATCGTTTTCATGTGTGACGCACGACAGATGTATCGTCAAATTCTTATTTCACCCGAGCATCGCGACTATCAGCGTATTTTTTGGAGAACCTCAGTAAGTGAACCTCTCAGGGAGTACCGGCTGAATACCGTGACGTATGGAGTATCGTCATCCCCATTTCTCGCTTGCCGTACATTGCGACAGCTTGCTAAGGACGACGGAGATGCATATCCACTAGCAAAGGAAATTATTCTGTCGGACGTTTACATTGATGATGTCGTCACTGGATATGATACGTACGAGAATTCAGAACTAGCAAAGAACCAACTTATCGCTTTATTTAAACGGGGTGGTTTCGAACTCAGGAAATGGGTTAGTAACAATCCACATTTATTATCTGATTTACCCATTTCACATTGCCTCTCAGGATCTGTATCATTGGATACTTCAAATTCTTCAACATTTAAGGTTCTTGGTTTAAGATGGGATCCTTCATCGGATTCATTTCTGTTTGAATTCGCATCTTCAGATCGGCCGTGTACTAAACGCGTTATTCTGAGCGAACTCGCCAGAATATTCGACCCATTAGGATATCTATCGCCTATCACAATACAAATCAAATCGTACATCCAAAAACTTTGGATTCTCGGTATTGGATGGGATCAATCGCCACCTGATGAGGTCATCAGTACATGGAACAAATACAAAAATCAGTTACCGGTATTAGGTGAACTTCGAATACCTCGCCGGTTCACACGTACTAACGCTATTTTGTATGAACTGCACGGCTTTTGCGACAGTTCAGAAACAGCATACGGTGCTGTCATCTACTTGCGCGTCACTGAAAAGGACGGCAGCGTTCATGTGTTCCTCGTGTGCTCAAAAGCTCGTGTTGTTCCGCTTAAACGTATTTCTCTTCCGCGTCTCGAGCTTTGCGCTGCGGTTCTTCTTTCCGATTTATACAATTTCGTACATGACATTCAGTTCAAAAGTATTCCAATCGCTGCTGTTCACTTATGGTCAGACTCCACGGTCGTTCTCTCTTGGTTACGTTCTCATCCATCGCGCTGGGCAACGTTTGTTGCTAATCGAGTCAGCCATATTCAGAGTGTAACATCTGTTGGATGTTGGCATCATGTAGCATCTGGAGATAATCCTGCCGACATATGTTCACGTGGACAGTTTCCTCGTGAACTTCTTCACAATTCGTTATGGTGGGCGGGACCGGCCTGGTTATTGTTGGATCAAGAGGCTTGGCCATCTCATAGTGAAAGCAATATTCTTTGCGAAAATAGTGATGTCATTGTGCGATCGGAAGAACGCAAATCGTTAGCCTTAGTTTCGAATACCAAAGCTATAAACGCAAGTACTGAAACGAGTATTTATGAAGATTTGTTAAATCGTTTTTCATCGATTCGAAAGATTGTTAATATCATCAGTTACATTTATCGCTTTATTGACAATTCTCGTAATCCAAATGAATCAAATCGCAACAATTTTATCAATAACGTAGAACGACATCAAAATTTGATGAAAATTGTTAAGCATGTGCAATCTCAAACTTTTAATGCAGAAATATCTGCTTTAAAAAATAACAGATCGTTATGCAAACCATTTCGTAAACTTAGTCCGTTTATTGACAGGGAGGGTGTTCTCAGGGTAGGTGGCCGGATTTCTCGATCAGGTTTAGAATATGAACACAAACATCCGGCATTCTTACCATCTGACCACAATCTTACCTTTTTAATCATTGAACACATTCACAAATCGTACTGCCATACTGGCATCAACACGACGCACTTTTTACTTCTTCAACAATTTTGGATTATATCTGCGAAACGAACTATTCGTCGTCGTCTATCTAAGTGTATTCCATGTTTTCGAACAAAACCTTTGCAACCTTTAATGAGCGATCTTCCCTCGTTTCGAATAAATCAAGTTAAACCATTCTCGGTGGTAGGCGTGGACTTTGGAGGTCCGTTTCGTGTAAAATTAGGATTATATCGAAATGCTCGAATAGAGAAGGCATACTTATGTCTTTTTGTGTGCTTGGCCACCAAAGCCGTTCATTTGGAAGTGGTGTCAGCTCTAAGCACAGACGGGTTTGTGGCGGCGTTGAGGCGTTTCGTGGGTCGTCGCGGACGTTGCAGCACTATCCACGCAGATTGTGGTACCAATTTTGTTGGTGCTAAAAATCTTTTGTCTTCTTTGCAACATGCTTCTAACGTTGAGCAAATTCAATTTAAATTTAACACCCCGGCGTCACCACACCATGGCGGAGTATGGGAGGTCCAAATAAAGGCAGCAAAGGCACATATGTATCGCGTGATAGGCGACCAAGTGCTAACATTTGAAGAACTCACAACGCTTTTCGTTCAAATCGAGGCCATGTTGAACTCGCGGCCATTATATCAAATCAGTTCTGATCCAAATGATGTTTCTTGCTTAACTCCCGGTCATTTTCTCACTTTAGAGCCTTTGACATCTGTCCCTGATGAAGATCTCTCAAATGTAAATATAAAACGGCTTCATCGTTGGCAGATGGTACAAGCATTACAACAGAATTTTTGGTCCAGATGGAGATCCGAATATTTAAATTCTCTTACACAGCGCGCCAAATGGACTAAACATTCTAAACCGTTATCGATGGGTTCGATGGTGATAATTAAAGATGACAATCGCAGCCCCTTGCAATGGGTTTTAGCCAGAGTAGTGGAGTTGAAACCTGGTGTTGATGGAGTAGCTCGAAGTGCTGTTGTTAGAACATCTAACAACACTCTTCTTCAAAGACCGTTGGTTAAACTTTGTCCTCTTCCTATAGAAGATTAGTTTAAATCGTTATAAACTGCAATTATTCGTAAGTAAGCTTTAGTTACATAAGCAACTCTTAGTTATAGCATATTCGTTGTCGTTTATTATCTTAGGCTGGATGCTGTCTTCAGCAACTTTATCGTTTATTTAATCTAAGTATCTTTTCTAACCAGAAAATACCATATGCATTTTGGTGGGCGGGATGTTCCGTTATCGTAGTTAATTTATTTTTGATATGAAATCGATCGATATCGATATTTTTTGTACATCGATGTTCCCACACTTCAGGCATCCAGTGTTAGGCGACAGTACGATTCAAACTGTCGAGCGAGGCACTTATCTAAACCGCACCGCCCGCGCACACCGCTTTGTGCCGTAGTGAACCTTAATTCCTACTCCAACGCCAGCTGGTGGGTCATCGGCAAGAAGACTGCAGATCAGGTGAGTGCTAAGCTTATACCTAACTGCTGTTTGCTTGAACTAGTGGAACATCGTTTTTATCGACAGGAATTCCTGCGGGACCCTGTATCCCCCAAATGTGGTAGAAAGCCATACACATCTATGCGTATGCCACACATTGTATATATATATATATATATATATATATATATATCTAGTTAACATACTTCAAGAATCTGCCAGTCAAACGTAATAATTTATATGAACATATTCCTCTAATTTGTGCATTTTAATCACAACTCAAAATGCTGTACTTTACTATACCTAAAGTATAATCATCTTTACTATAATATTATAAAGCTGAAGAGCATAGATTAATAATTGGTCTCGCGCGCTCGACTAGATACCGCGCTGTGAAGAAAAATCAGTTTCCAGAATGCGGCCACTTAATAGGAAACTGTGTGTAAAACAATGTGCAAAGACGCACACTAGCGTCGATTATGGTGTTGCCAGCTACTTGACTGGTGTCCGACCAATGGGAAAATTATTAATTGCTGCGGTCTTGTTACGTATTATAAAAAGTAGCTCAGAAAAACCTTTAAAATGAAATTAAAATAAAACTGGCCAAGTGTGAGTCGGCTCGCATGTACAGGGTTCTGTACTATTTTTTATTTTTCTCCATTTGGACCTCCTAAACAAATTTAATATTATCTCATAGGTTTTCCTGTAATTAATGAATCAAAATTCTGGAATCGATAGTTTCGGAGATAAGGTAGGGGAAATGGTTAGTTTTTGTCTACTTTATTTTATAATTCCAATATAGAATCCTAAAATTGCATAAAAACTTTCTTTTGATTTATTATTATACAGTACAGTATGTTAAACGTTACTTTAATTTTCTATTTAGCTTGGAGCTAATTGATTACTGACCTCTTTTTAGTTGTAACCCGGGTTTAAATACAGATAAATAAATAGACATACACATCCTATTAATATTATAAACGCGAAAGTTTGTAAGTATGGATGGATGTTTGTTACTCTTTCACAACTAAACCGCTGAATTGATTTTCATGAAATTTGGTACGGATATAGTTCAAGACCCGGAGTCAAACATAGACTACCTTTTGACGCAGGCGGAGCTGCGGTAAACATCTTGTACATACGAGTAGATATTATCATGGCCTTTTTCCATACAGTAGTGTTGCCGGAAAATACATTACACATCGAATAATAATCGATTCTTTGATAGTTGAAAATATAATCTAAGGTATCGATAGTGATCATATATCGATAGTATCGATATTGATACTATTGATAATATATTTCTGTAATTTTTTTCTGTATGAGTTGAATGACGATGATTTGTGTTATGCCCGCTGTACATCCCTCCGCCGAGTTCCGGTATATCTGTATAGTATCGGTGCCTGAAATGCTTGGTATTGTTGTTAATCCATTAATCGATTACTTTTCATAAATTCTCAAAAATATTGATTTATATTTCTAGTATTGACTAGAGATTAGATTATATCGATAGTACAGATACATAATCGATTAATAACCATTGATATAAACGATTACCATTGTTGATTCAATTCAATTCAATATAATTTATATCAACCCATTTCAATAATCGACTAATTGTTTGATATTGCAATTAATAATCGATTAATTGTCAAAAATCGATTAAATTCATTATATCAATACTTTCGATATCCTAGATTATTAAAAAAAAAAACAAATTCGATTAATCAATTATCCGGCAACAATACCCTACGGGGTACCAACTACCTAAAGGCCATATTTAGAATGTTGGTGGGCGTTAAGTGGTGTACGAGCTTACCTCGCACATTTCGCCGGCACGCGGCCGCATACATGCAGGTCGCGTGTCAGCTGTTTTTAGTTTTCGTTTTAAATTAATTATCAATACAAATTGAGATACTATCGAGCAGCCGTCGAGAAAGGACCCGTCACACCAAAGTATCAAGATGTGACATTTATCAAGAACAATAAACCAGTTTACTATGTGACGTGATCTTGTATCTCCACACCATCATCAACTTATCATCAGCATCACTTCATGTATGGTGTTATGGCTAACACCATGGCCTGCACCGTACATTAGGTCCTTCGAGCCGGATTAGTCCTGCTTGCATATCCTTATTGCTATAGCGAATCGGTTCACTGGCCTCCCACAAGCGGGTCTCACCAGTGAATTGAGAAGGCGCATATATCGTAAGGGTGCGAGCACACTTAACACAGAATTAGCGGTCAACAGGAAATATGGAAAGCCGCTCAACAGCCAGACATTATCAAATTTCATCAGGAGTCTACCTAGTCATCTCAGCAAGATTTCAATGAGTCTTAAAGTTACTACTCGGACGTAACCATCGCTTCCCGGATGTAGCTCTAATACTCTTCCTAAGGCCCATTTTCCGGGAGCCATGTTGTCTTCCTTGATGATTACGTACAAGCAAAACCGTTCTCAAACGTCCAATTAATAAATTAATTTTATTGCCTGTAAACAATTCGACGGAACAGAATCATAATGAAACTGCACTCGAAAGCTCACTTACCAACTCTACAATAGCAACACCAACCGAGCAGGATACTCAAAGGTCTACAAGGTCCAAGAAAAAGGTAACCTTTAAGAATATGCTGTGCATAGCTCTATTCTTCTTCGCATCTCTGTTATCCCCTTCAATGCAGCAAGAACAACACTCATCTTATATCATCGATCAATTTAAAGAAAATCAGAGTCTCTATTTCGACAAAATATCAGATCTCCAATATATCAGGTACGATTGGAAACTCATCATATATTACAATATGTCATCTTATTGGCAGGGAGTCTCGGACTTAGAATATTTCGTAAAAAAGGCAAGCGAATCATGTTACGGAACCGGTACTCAATACAAGGCAATTGTTATTCAATTAGAGCACGAACTAAACGAAATCCAGCACTACAACGCTCTTCTCAATAATCAGTCTAGGTCAAGAAGAAAACGTGGATTAGTTAATGGCATCGGTATGATTGCAAATACTTTGGAGTGTTAGACGAAAGATTCGCAGAGCAATATAAGCAAGACATTGAGAAGATCAACCAGAACGAGAATCATCTACAGGAACTATTGAAGAATCAAACTAGTGTTGTGGAAACTGAATACAAAGTTTTACGTGAGAATTGAAACATCACTCAAGCAAGAGAGTAGTGTCTTCGTCGTCTAGCTAGATTTCATTATCATCACCTCAATCATTGAGGCTTTGCTGCATCAAGGCGGTCAAGTTTCGTGTCCAGCTGGATGCTATCAAGCAATATGGAGCTTCACTACAATCAAGGTGGTGAAGTCTTCGTGTCCAGCCGGGCATTATATCAAGAAAAACATGAAGCGACACCGTATCAAGTAGGTGGAGTTTTCAAGTTCAGCTAGACATTATCAAGCAATCATTGAAGCTTCGCCGTATCAAGAAAGCGGAGTATTCACGTCTAGCTGGACACCCTCATCATAACAATCATTGTGGCTTCGCCGTATCAAGGAGACGGAGTCACCACGTCTAGCTGGACACCGACATTATTAACACATCAATCATTGAAGCTTCGCCGTATCAAGAAAGCGGAGTATTCACGTCTAGCTGGACACCCTCATCATAGCAATCATTGGGGCTTCGCCGTATCAAGGAGACAGAGCCACCACGTCTAGCTGGACACCAACATTATCAACATATCAATCACTGAAGCTTCGCTGCAATCAGTAACGAAGTTCTTGCGTCCAACAGGACAACATCTTTATATTATGATCAAGAATAATCTTTGAAATATCAAGATATTTACTGCACACAGATGACTGGGAAGGATCTCCATTTTATAACTTTTGGAAACTCAGAAGGAGTACTATGCAATGCACATCATGGAAAATTATTAATTAAGGGTTTGAAAAATCATTCGCAAACAATGGCTAATAACATAAAGATATTCAATAGAACAATTCACAGAGCTAATTAAGTAAATTACGGAAACAAATACATATTACGAAAACATTGTATGATTTCAAGAATGTACATATACTTTGTAATATGATCATACGTTTGACGCAATATCGGCAGTCGACGACATTGACAACAACAAGAACAAATTGCAAACTTGCAAAACGCCCACTCAAATGAACACCTACTTAAAATATAGGTCAATTCATTATCACATTTTATCATTCTGAAGAAAACAATCAACACATCCTACGTCGGGGTATTTAGTTGAAGCGCTGATATGAACCAAGCCAACATCACATCAAGATCATAAATAACATTTCTATCAAGTTGTTGAACCTATACACCAAACGGAATTATGGAACCATTGTCATCTCAAAATGCTGTCTCAATCATTCATCATGAATTTGGGTTCAACTACAACAGCTGAGTTCCAAGAGGCTTGTTCCTGTGGAAGGGGTCGTCGGGAGGGTGCGCTGCCGCAGCAGACACGAACAACGCCGAGATGACCTCACAGAGCTCCTAAAGCACGAACAATAATTTTTACTTATTTTTTATATTTACTTGTTTTAAATTTTATTTATTTTAACATGTACATTTGTGGCGGTTCCCCTTCTCGATTGGTCCGTCATCTTTTGCCGTCGGGAGCATGTACGAGCTTACCTCGCACATTTCGCCGGCACGCGGCCGCATACATGCAGGTCGCGTGTCAGCTGTTTTTAGTTTTCGTTTTAAATTAATTATCAATACAAATTGAGATACTATCGAGCAGCCGTCGAGAAAGGACCCGTCACACCAAAGTATCAAGATGTGACATTTATCAAGAACAATAAACCAGTTTACTATGTGACGTGATCTTGTATCTCCACACCATCATCAACTTATCATCAGCATCACTTCATGTATGGTGTTATGGCTAACACCATGGCCTGCACCGTACAAGTGGTAATGGAATCAAAATAGTGATAGGTTGCTAGTCGCATCGCCTATTGATAGGTATGGTTCTTTAATTTTCGCCCACTTCCTCGGCCGGCTTATATGGTCTGCGCGGGAAGAGAAGCAGTAGTACACTCCACGTATTTACTTTTCTCCCAGATCAGCATTAAAGAAATAAGATGTTAAAGACAGACAAAATTGTCAGAAAAAGTCAAAATTACAACATCCCTCTTTTGGAGTCGGGAGTTAAAAAACAAAATATCTAAATAATAAAAATCGGAACCTCGGGGAATTTGGGATTATTTAATACACGGCAATATTGAGCACCGAGCGGTACTTCGCGCCATATTTTAGGGTTATATTATTTTCGTGAGTAATTTATGTCCATATTTCGAAATAATACAATACTTATTGATGGTATGTAATACCAGTATCTTCCTTATTTCTTTTAGTATTATTCTTACACAGTTTGACTACGCAAACTGCACATTTTGCGTCTACTTTTACATTAAATTTTATATTTATCTAGACATCCAACTCACTCATCGGTCGCGGCATGACTGACGCGGGTATGCCGCAACCATGCCGATTTCGGCATGGTTTTAGTTGCGAATTTATGTAGTATGCCGACGGTATCTAGTCGTAGCGCAGCCGAGACCAATTATTAATCTATGCTGAAGAGTTTGTTTGTTTGTTTGAATGCGCTAATCTTAGGAACCTTGTTCTTGTGGTCTGTCTTAGTGGTCCTTTTTGAAAAATTCTTTTAGTGTTGGATAGTTTATTTATCAAGGAAGGCTATAGGCCTGAGCGAAGTCTGACGGGCTGCAAGTAGATTATAAATATTACCAAATTTTTCTCGCAAAATTATTAATATGTCTAGTGATAATTACCTATATAGGGACAAATCACATAGATTATTTAAGCCCCAAATTGAGTTTGAACTTTGAAACTTGTGATATGGGATATGTGAGCAGCAGTGAGCTGCAGTTCTAGTGACAAAATTTAGTAAGAATGAAAATTAGATTTTACTTAATTACTGTGTATGTAGTACTATTTATAAAAAATATTTCATTTTTAAAACATAAAATTAGAGGATTGAAGGGCGTATATTTTTTTCTTTATATTCCGACGTTTCAACCGTGTTACAACGGCATCATGTAGTTTTCATCCGACAACATGGGGTTTAATGGGTTAAAACGCGGGTTACAATCCAATTCAGAGTCCAAACAGCGAAAAACGGATTTTAACCCTGTTAGGTACCCAATGACGAGTAGTAACGTAACGATTACCACCACATTACCACACTAAGGGCGAACGCTAAAACACGGGCGGATGCGGACGCGGGCGCACGCGACGGGTGCCGCTCCGCTCGCGGATTCGTGGCCCGCGGCGGACTCATTTAGCACTGCCAGTATAATTTTGATGTCGAGCGTGTATAGTTGTGTCGAGTAGATTACCATGGATTATTTGCTTATTTATTATTTGGCAAAAAGACGTCAACGCAAACAACGTCGACTGCCTAACCCGCTCGTGACAAGCTGGCTACTCAGCGGAGAATTCGTAACCAAAGGGGATTGAAGATTTGTGGCATACCACACCTACTGCCGCCATTTTGTTTTTTTTTTCAAAATCGCGGCCAGCTTTGAAACTTCAAAAAATCGGTAGCCGACATTAATAACAACAATAAATATTAATACAACAACCCCCTAAAGTGTCAGGTTTCCGAGATAATAACCGTCAAAGTTGATCACGTGACATACATATTTTTAAGCTAAGGGTATGTGTTCGAATGTATTATGATGTTAAAAATAATGACGTTTAGAACAAATATGTATGTTGCATTATATCTAAATGTTATATAAACATTTAAAATAATCTACTCTTTGAACTTTATAACTTATTATGTAACCGTCTAACCTTGTGTGAATGTAATATATTAATTTGATTTAACTATCAATACGACAGTTATAGAGTAAATTAAAGAAAAGTATAAATATATAAAACAATGTAATACATAAAATACAACTGACAATACTTGTTACATTTATATTCTGTGATGGTTCTGTGGTTACTATTGGTTACAAAAAACTTATCTGTTTTTTAAATACATTGGCACAAAAAGGGTAAGCGAAATCAAAAGTCCGGTTTTAAGAATATTTTTCTTGCCTATCAAACAATTTTAGGCGTCATTTTTTTATTATACAATTTAAGCAATTCTGAGACTACAAACATAAAATTCATATTCGTCACATCAACTTTCGTGTACAAGTGAGACAAATTTTTATTTGGATTAGAAGTTTTTGAAATGGGAATGAATCACAAACAAACCAATATAAATGATTTTGTAAGTGCTTGAAACCAATATAATGTTAATACAAGTGATATTTGCATAACACTAACATTCCAATCATTAGTCTCTAATATTACGGACTATCACATGGTCTAGAAATCCGGCGGGAGGGTTAGGAACTGTTTCTTGATGTCTTGCCCATGCCATGAACCATATAATGGTCATCACGTGTAAACAACATCCTAAAGTTCTTTTGCCAACGAGACATGTGCAAAAATGACCTACGATTTTGTTTCTTACTTGCAACGCGTCAAACAAAAATGAGGAAAACAGTAATGAACAATGAAGGGTACGTCACCCTTTACTTTTTGCATCTTACCTATGTGTAGTTAGTCTTTCCATATTAAAAAAACTAGCTGTTTCCCGCAGCTCCGCCTGCCTATGTTACTCAGGGTGAATGTAGCTTTCCAATGGTGAAATAATTTTTGAAATCGGCACAGTAGTTTTTGAGTTTATTCATTACAAACATACACACAAAAATACAAATCTTTCCTCTTTATAATATTATAGTGTAGATTATGAGAATCTTATTGTATTAGCAACGCGGGGTGGGGCAGACAGTTAGCGGCAGCGGAGTGTGGATCAGGTAGTTGTTCATACATTTGGTAGCTATGGTTGATGTTTAGAACTGAGTTAGTTGTTTGAATAGGGAGTCGAAGTGTAGCCGCAACATTGTATCCCAGTCATCAACAATTATGGCCAAAGTAAATGTTATAAATATTTACCCATTGTTATTCCAAATATATGGGTTTATAGTTGCTATTCGAAAAGAAATGGAAATCACATGGTCAACTTTAACACTTTATAACTTAGAAACCTGACACTTTACGAGGGTTGATTTCTTAATATTTTATGCTGGTATTAAATGTCAGCTATCGATTTATAAAGGTTTCATGGCTGGCTGCGATTTTGAAAAAAAAACAAAATGGCGGCAGTAGGTATGCCACGCTCCATAGTAAAATCTTCAAACCCCTTTCGAAGTTGAGGGACAATGAAAACGAATTTTACAAATATTTGAAACTAAGTACAAGGACATATGATGAATTATTTTCAAAATTAGAACCATACTTGAAGGTGAAGACTCAAAGACCAAAGTCCACGACATCACCAATGAAAAAGATATCGGTAGGTATGCTAAAAGTACTCTTAATTAAGTAATATGAGTGCTTCAAAATTATCGATTAAATGTCTACAAACTTCAAGCCATGCTTCTTGACGGCATCTCTATCTTTATTTAATTCATTTGCCATGTTCCATAACACGCCAAAATTGCACCTCAATTATTACACGCTCTGTATCGATGTTCATGATTGTACCTAGCCTCCGACGCGGGTGACCGTGGCATCTAGCGGCGCTCGACTGATTTGTAGAAACAAACCCGCGAGCGGACGCCCGTCGCGTGCGCCCACGCCGTGTGCCCGTCGCCCGGCCCGCCGCGCGTGTAACTATCCGTCGCCCGCGTCCGCGCTCCGTCGCACGCGCCTGCGCTGCTCATACTATTTTTCATTATAGACACGCGAGCGTGCGCCCGCGCGAGTTTTAGCGTTCGCCCTAAAACAAATGCATTTGTTTGTATGTTTTAGTCGCACTGAACTCTTAGGTATAATTCCTGTGTGCCAGAGATAAGCCTCGCCATTTTTGAGAATATGGGGGTCAGTTTTTTGACAATTTTTGCCTAGTTAACTACTTAATTTGTTTATTTTAAACTCTGTTCTTTTGTATTTTTCAATTTTTGTCCTTCGGATTGTTATTTTATAACCTGTGTCTTTACTCATTGGAGTTTGCTCAAGCAACCAATTATGAATATAATTTTCAAGGAAAGTTCGAGGACTTCCAAGGCTTCCTGAGTATGAGTTTGAGTGAAGGACGTCCTTGAGGTTATGTTTATGAATACGGGGGCCACCCTATTGTATAGTCAATGCACAAGGTACGGATCCGGTTTTGTTTTTTTTTTTTATTACCCAGTTGTGATTCAATCCATATACTTCCTTGACTAGATTTAACTACGTGTATCCATGGCCGTAAAACACACAAAAAGAAATACTGTAAATATTGACAGCGTCAATGTCAAATCAATGAATGGTCATTCAACATTAACCTTGATCGCCACCATGGAAATAAAGGTAAAGATGGAAGCCAAGCAGGTATACAGCGGGCTGGCCCCAGAAAATTTGACCACTTCAAAAAATTTGCCTAGTCAGAAATACAATAGAATAAAAATGTCAGTGCGCTTAATATAATTGGGCTTTATATTCCTACTAGCTGTTTCCCGCAGCTCCGCCTGCGTCAAAAAGTAGCCTATGTTTGACCCCGGGTCTTCAACTATATTCATACCAATTTTCATCAAAATCCGTTCAGCGGTTTGGCCGTGAAAGCGTAACAGACAGACAGACTTTCGCATTTATAATATTATAGTATATATATGGTATATAGTATGGATATCAAAAACAAGTATAATTTTTCATATTTTAATAAAATACTACCTCAAAATAAAGATTTTATTGCTACGTAATTGTTTAACTTTTTGGGTTGTTAGCTAGTGCTGTGTATGGAAATCCAGATTCAAATTGTCATCATGTGTCACAATGTGTCAAATGTATTACAGCCAAAAATGGCAGATCTTTTTGTATTACTTATAAGAATACGATCAGTATTTTTATAATTGAACGTAATAATTTTAAAGAAATGTTGGCGCAGTATATTGTTGATGATTGCGAGAGTGGGTGGCATTCAGGATGTAATATCATATTTCACAAGTTAGTACTTAATTTTGTCAATGAAGTTTAATCAATGAAAATGTTTAATCAATTTATTTTGCAGTATTTTATATATTCTTATTTATTTATTAATTGAATTTATACTCATTAATTGTTTTCGAACCTTGCGACCGATTTACCTAAGTGGTGATATATTTTAAAGTAATTTGAAAGTATTTTTTCGATTTTGCCATTACATATTGGAGTGAACTAGGGTGCATATATCATTCAGTTGCTAAGATTTTCTTTTAAAAATAACATCTGTTTCGTTACGAAACTTTCGTAGCCTATTATTATTGATATAGATGGTTTGAGCACAGCTTGCCCCTTTTATGTTTTGGTGACAGTTGCTTGTTATAACGGTATAAATAAATTGGTTTGAATAAAATATTCATCAAAGTCAACTTACAGAGAAAAATGGATATCAATAATACTTTGCAACGTGTCAATTTTTGCCATAGATATAGGTAACAGTGTTGAACAGGTGGATTACTATCATCTCTTGTTTCCGTCCGGGTGCGAGTGGGTGGGATTTGCAATATGGTGTGTAAGGCTCTTTCTCACTTGCTTGAATTTGAATCTCAGACTTGGATGGGGGTGTGAGATGGTAGTAAGACACCGGTCAAGGATTATGTTATTTGGGTTAAAATCTTTGTTTCGGGACTCCTTAGAAGGTGCTGGCTGAAAATCAGTGCTGGTCATGCCTGCATGTCTAGCGTATCACTGAGCCACCACCTATTGAGACGTCTGTCACTTACATTATAAACATGTAGCTTATGCTTAAGTCCTTTGCTGTACTTACGTGATAGCTTTCTCAATAAAGATATATTCTATTCTATTCTGTCATTTTTATAAATGCATAAATATGGTAGTCTTCATTTTAAACCTACAGACTATTTAGTACCTATCTGGAATGAGATTAAAGCATGGAGCTATTGCATTTATTTTATCATAGTTATGATCCGGGTTCTTTATTCCACGTAAATAATCATTGTTTTGCTTCTCTATACTTATTCATTTCATAACCATCCTTAACCACATTTTCATTTTAAAATCATTTCATTTTTCAAATCACCTTTTATATCCACATTGTTTTGATGTCATCAAATCACATTCCATTTTCCTGTCGAAGGAGCTCCACTTCTTTTTGTGTATTTTTATTTTAAGTATCTAACTTCAGTAATAATAATTGATTAATGTGTGGAAGTCAGATTTAAAATATAAATAGTTCTGTGAAGTCTCGGATTTGTGCATTTTTACTGAAGAAACCACCGCAACACTCCTATTCATCTACTTCGTGTGGCAGGGCCCCCATATATTAGTCTCATGCCGAGATAGCCGAGCTGGGAAGACCGCCACATCACTTTTATTATTTGGAAGGAGTATTACGAAAACATTATGTCTAATATTGAATTTATATTAAATATCAATAATGAAATTCATAAATTATTCTGATCATTTTCTTATGCAATCACTATTATTAAATGTATAAATTGCAAATAAAATCATTTTTTTACTTGGAATTCCTTATTCCGTTCCACATGTGTTCCACGAATGATGTAAAATCATGGACACCCTAACACATCACGAGTTAGAAAGAGAGAGCTGGGTTACGAAATGCATTCAGGTCAAATTTTCTCCTATTGGAGGTTAGCGCGCACCCATTTTATTTTAACTATAAATCCATCGACCTATGTTTGTTTAGGTTATGTTGTAATAACTATTTCATATTATATAGTATTAGATCCACAAAGAATGTCTATGCATTAATTGCTACACAATGTAAATAATTAACTGTGATATGTATTAATTGTGGCATATAAAGATAAATGTGTCCAAAAATTATTTTTGTACACGCGAGGGGGTTTATATTACTCTGTTATCAGGGTGTAGGGTTCTATTGACCATGTATCCCACATAACAAGAATTTATTGTTCGGTTCATGATTTTTACTTATTGTGCTCGAAGTGTGTGAGTGTGACTTCCATAAATAATTTGTGGTGACTTCTGTGATGTTTTAATTATCTATATCATCCCATTTTTAATACAGTTATAATTATTATAGTACTTTGATTAAAATGATTGAAAATACTTCTGACAGTGAGGAAGAAATACTTGTGTATGCAGCTTTTGATAAAAGTGTTGATGTGGATCACAGTAGAAGTGTCCATGTTCTGGGCATAGATGAAAGCAATCCTATAATCCAGATGGACGAAACATTTTTTACAGGCAAGAAGAATATTCAGTTTATTATTATTGGGAACAATTATTTTTTTACCTATTAAAAACATAGTACCTACTTACATACTAATATATTAAAAAAAATTCAGTCATCATCCTAGCATGTATTCCGAGCTGCGTCGTCAGCTTACGCTTCGGAGCCTAGCGACTGCTGTCTGACCTCCGTAACCCTGTGTACAGGGAAACCAGACCAACAGGAACATGACCCGAGGTGTGTTAATGGCCAACACTGTCAGAATTTTTCAGGCTGTCCTTAGGCATCTGACACAGCCTCACAACTGCTATCTATCGATAACAACCAGGACAAACAGCTTACCATGCCTTCTGACGCTCCTTAGCATGGAGGAGCTCAAGATAGAAAATGCCACTAAATGGCGACCAATCCAATAGTGGTTTTGTCATGCTGTCGCTTGACACGCGCATTCGCTACAGTTACACGGGTCGTGCTCGACTAAGAAGCTCCTCAAGTATTGGACAAATTCATGATATATTAATTTGTAGATAAGTAGATATTAGGTATGCTTATTATAAAATGGTATTATTTATTTAATAAAAATGGACTTTTGAATATATTTTCTTCCAATTTCATCTGAGATCAGTCTCTCAGATGAAATTGGAAGACTATGAGTGTGAAGGTTGTTTGGTAATTGGCATTCTGTGCGTGTTCTCCACCAAGTACATCACATAGATTACTCTGATTAAGTTTTAAGATGTTGTGCATTTGAGGCCATTCTTATAATTTTGGATCATTAGTTGCGATCATCAGTAGACCTTGTCTCTTCCATTACTGTGGTGATATGAAGTGCACAATGGATTTTTTTTTATTTTATTCCAAAATGCGGGCATCTTCTGAGACACCAAACAAAATTGTTTTATTGCGTAAAATTACATCAGGTCAAAGTTATAGTGAACAGAAAAACAAGAGAATTTGGCAGTTTTCTTTGTTTGAAAAATTTTTACGAATATCTTAATTTTTTTTATTTGTTTCAATGCAGTGTATGATATAACTAGATTTAATTACATTTAGAGCATCACAACCGTACAAAGTAAAACATTCCTTTCTCAATGTTAGCAGCATTTAAACATGTTCAATCTCAATTCATTTTTCTTTTTTATTTCAGGAAAGTTCAAAAATGCTCTGGGGACATACCTCTTCTTTGAGGAAGATTTGTCACCACAGAGTGTTGATCCTGTTTTAGACCGATTGCCAGAGAAAAACCTAAAGTATTTAACAAAGACAAGAAAATTGCTTGAAATGAAACAAGCTTTTGTTACATCTAAAGAAGGTATGAGAAGGCCTGCTGTCCGTTTATCTGTTTGCCTATCTGTCAGTAATTATACTCTAATATTATAGTAAGTAAATTTCAACTATGTGAGATACAATATTATTAGTATCTCATGAAACACATAGTTGAAATCTACACATAGGTATTACTCGCAGCCCGTCCTGACTTTGCCCAGGCTTATAGCCTTCCTCGATCTATCCAATACTGACAGAATTATTCAAATGAACAAACTCTTTACCTTTGTTCTACAAAATAATAGGTTGGGGAAAAAGTTTCTTTGCATTTTTTAAGAAAATTAAAAAAATTTTTGAATATAGTTTATTTACATTTAACTAAAGTATTTAGTATTTAGGAGCCATTTTGTTCGATTACTTTTCGCCATCTTGTAGGTAGGGACATGATCATATTGCTATAGAAATTTTAAGGCTTCTGATCAAAATACTGCAACAAGTGGTTTTGGCAGTCCTCTTGTGATGTTAACCTGACACTGCCTAAAGAAGAAGAAGGTGGAAATCTGAGGGTGCAAGGTCAGGACTATACGGCGGATATTGACACCCCCCAGCCAAACTTTTGTTGATTAATTCCGGCCGCTTTCTTTCAAATTCTTGTTTTAATCTCATCAGTTGTTCGCAGTAGAGTTCAGAATCGATGGTTCTGCCTGGTGGTAACAGCTCATAATAAATAATGCCCTTTCAATCCCACCACACATACACAGCATCACCTTGTTGCGAGTTAACCCGGGTTTCGCCACAGTCTGTGAAGCCTGACAGGCCTTTAACCACGACCTTTTTCGCACGTTCTTGTCGTGCGTGATCCACTTTTCATCACCAGTTATCAGCTCAAAATCAGTTCAAAAATGGTTCGGTTTTATTACGTCGTAATAAAGAATTACAAATGAGAACACGGTTCATTCATTAGGTTTCTTTCAGTGAGCTCGTGAGGTACCCAAATATTGAGCTTTTTTGTGTACCCAGTTTCTTTCAAATGCGCCTAAACTGTTTTGTGGACAATTCCCAGTTCTTCAGCTACGTCGTAACTACTGATATGCCGATCTTGCTCCACTTTTTCAAAAATGGCATCCATTTTATCCGTAATAGGGGCGACCAGAGCGACGTGCATCTTTGGCATACAACAAAATTTCCGGATTGAAAACGCTTAAACCGAATTTGTGCTACTCTCACAGACACTGCATTAGGTCCATAAACATAGTAATTTTTTTTCGCGGCTTGCGTTGCATTTTTACTTTTTATACAAAATTTTTTAAATGTATCGAATTTTTTCATTAGATTCACTCATCTTGACAGTAAGAAAAAACAAATGAAAATCACACATTTTCCTAATTTGGAATTATCTTCTTTAAAATTTAAACTTTTAATAATACCAAAACCAGCCAGATACAAATAGGATAGCCAAAGAGATTATATTACAAGTTCATACATACTATATTCGAAAAGACTTTCCCCAACCTAATAAATACAATAGCTGAAAAGAGGAATTTTGTAGAATAGGTGTGGCACCGAAAGTAACAATAGTCCCCATATTCTCTCTTCCATCGGAGTTATACTGAAGCAACTAAATCAGTCCCTTTAAAAGTTTAAACCTTAAAGCTATCACCATACATTTACACTCTGCTCCAAAAAGTCTGCTACAAATTGTCACATGGAATGAAAATTTTCAGTCTGTATGACATCAATCTCTCCATAAATAGACCCATCCCGTAGTCAAGTATTCAACATAGAGTCACTGATACAGTAAACATAAATTCCCCTGATACACACTTGGCTTTCCACTTTGGAATCCGAGAAAATAAAAGGAAAATAATATTAATAAGTTATATTAAAAATATTAAATTTTATTAGTATAGATGTAATTTTGCTGCTGCATACAATGGAGTACGAGTACATTATTTTACTCCCCGATTTTACAGTTACTTGATGATTTTCAGAAACAATGATATATTGTTTTATTAGCTGCACGATGCTGGGTGGCTGATAGGTGCCCCTTTTTATATATATTTTTAAAAGCTTCCCTTTTGTTTTGATAAATATTTAAAAAAGGAATGAAAAAAGAATATAAATAAAGAGATAATAAATCGCCCACTGTGTTGCCTTCCCAGTGCAGTCAGTATCCGCAGGGAAGCTTGTGGCGAGATTTAGGTGGGCGGCAACACCGCGGACCTGAGTGCTCCCAGGGGAGGCCGCCGTCCCTCGCCTCCGACCTTCCTTCGCCAAGGTCGGAGTGGACGCCGTTGAGGGACAGGACCCCTACCACTGACTTGCATTAGCCGGCCGGCCAGAGTGGGGTCGCAAGAGCCGTATGCTCGCGGGTGGAGTGTATTGCTCGTAATGACGTAATAACAGGGAAACTCGGTCACGATGGCAAAACCGGAGCCGCACCTTTTGGCACCCTTAGCCGCTCATTCTAATGTTGCCAATTCCAATTCACATTTATAATATTAGTAAGTATGGATATGGAAGTAAGAATTCATACATATCTCTTCCATTTCAGAACGAGATACGCCAAGTCAATCTTCAGAGAAGGATAATGATATTGAAGTTATAAGTTTTAGTAACATAGAAGAAGCACTGGCAAAATTCAAAGAAGAGTTTAAAATAGATCAAGCCAAAGTTGAACAAAAACCATTAATCACAGAATCTGGAGAAATGTCTAAAACTGGTGATTAAATATGTTAGTTATAAATATAGAAATATTCCACGTAATTTTTTTAACTTTTAGGACTAGTTTTTGCTGGTATGTATAGAAAAGGACAGAAACGAGAATGGACACCTTTCATCAAAATTAACTGCCTCCGTGGTCCAGTGGTTTAAGCGTTCCCCTTTGACCCGGAGGTGGTGGGTTCAATTCCCACCGGAAGCATACTTTGTTTAGTTGTTTCTAGTTTGGTTAAGACTTTGCAGGCTTGAATCACCTGATTGTCTGATAATAAAGATGATTCCGTGCTTTGGAAGGCACGTTAAGCCGTTGGTCCCGACTGCCATTTGGTAGTCGTTAAAGGAACCACGTCAGAGGCCGACAGGCGGTTCCATACAACTCTGACACCAGGGTGTACATAGTCGATAGACAATGTAATCTACACGAAATGATGATGATGATGATCAAAATCGGTTTAGTAACTTAATATTAGACGTAAAAAGAACGGAGATAAGAATAACTGAATTTTGTAGTAGCTTAGCTTTGAAGTAGCTTACGCATTTCTGAGGCATGTGTAAAAAATATCTCATTATTGTTTGAAATAAGTAATAATAATTCGGATAATTATCGATATTATCCAATGATGTGTTTATCTAACTTCGAAATATGTCATGATGAGTGACTACACTGACTACTATACTGCCACACACCGGATGGATAGTAGGTCTATCGATAGCGGACCGCGGCGTGCGCATCCGTAACGATTGCGCGTGTCAAGCGACGTCTATACGCGGCCGTTTTAGATTGGTCGTAATTAGTGGCATTTTTTATCTCGACCTCCTCCGTGCTACGAAAGACACGTTAAGCCGTCGGTCCTTGCTGTTATCGTCGTTAAGCTGTGTCATGTTTTTAGGCAGGATGAATAAATCTGACAGTGTTGGCCAGTGACACACCTCGGGTCACGTTTCTGTTAATGTCTGGTTGGCTGTTAAAAAGCATTACGGAGGTCAGACAGCAGTCGCTCCATTGTACTAACCGTGCCGCCAAATTTAAGACCATGACTTACAGCATATCTAGGTTCCGTAGCTTTAGCTGAGGACACAACACAACTCGGAAAACCACGCTTGGAAGAAGACGAAAACTGTCAGAAGGAATTTAATATACTTTTATGCAGTTATTATCGGCGTGACAGGGGTCTCCTCTATACTCTTATATCACATGGGTGAACAACGAAACGGAGAGAATGGTACCTACTAGTTGTGAACTAGTAGCGTTGGCGATTGGCGATAGCGTTGGAATCGGTCGGAGCGACAAGTGTGAGATAAACACGCTCTCATGACTATAAAAAACCGGCCAAGTGCGAGTCGGATTCGCGCACCGAGGGTTCCGTACAAATCTGTAGGTATCGCGTTCACGAGAAAAGGGTTAGTAAGTTTAAAATTATTAAAAATATTTCAATTGACGTTGCTTCGTACCAAATTTCAAGATTCTGAGTTCACGGGACCCGGTAGGTTTTGATTCCCTTGCGAATGTCGAAAATTTGCGGCATAAACGGCTGTATCTTTTGATTGCGTTGGCTTAGAAGTTTGATTTTTTTTACAGCTCCAAGGGACAGTAGACCTGAGTATTTGATATAAATTCCAGCTTGATACCTCCACGCGCTCCTGAGAAAAAGTGTCTTGACAGACAAACGGACGAACGGACGGACAACAAAGTAATCCTATAGGGGTTTAGTTTTTCCTTTTTAGGTACGGAACCCTAAAAAAAGTGAAAGCCAATAAAACATCTTCGACCAATATCCAAAATCCTATAAAAGACACTATAAAATTTGGTGTTTATTTATTGACTGAGCTTAATTTATTTATTTAGAAAGTCATTCTGTCTATTTAACACATATGTATGAGTGTACCTATCCTATCTCAACACCCATCATTTGTTATCTACTCATGTGCTTTTATCCTAAATGGGGATTCCCTCTGTTTCCTCGAAACCAAAAGTATGACATTGCTACACTCTGGATTAAATTTCAAATTATCTATTCAGTAGCTGAATCACACCACAGTCGCATAGTGCGATTGTGTGAGAGAAAATAAAGTGAGCTAGAAATATAAAAAAATTGTGTCCATCATAATACTTACCCAAAAGTGAGTGCATTATATTTAAGTAGCAATTAATTAATTTATTTATTTATTTAACCTTCATTGTACAAATTACAATTTGTAAAGCACAATAGGCGGACTTAATGCTAAAAGCATTATCTAACAGTCAACCTTTGGGTATAGCAGAGAGCTTAAATGTTGGGTGTACTGAAAATACCACGGGAACGGCTTGTAAAATCTATACTTATACGAATAAACCTACACAACCATACATTTTATAATACAATAAACATACATAAACAATACATATACCTATACAAACAATATATATATATTTATACATAAATATATAGTAAATTCATATAATATAATGTTACATAAAATACAGATGCAATGTAAGTCATTAAACCAAGTATGGTTAATTACATTTAACCAGTTGCTTTGCTGAGCGAGAAAATGTCCGAATACCAGAGCTTTGAAACCATCGCGGCTAGAGGCACTCCTAATAGATTCGGGAAGCGCGTTCCAGAGTCTGACAGCCGTAACGGCGAAAGAGTTGGAGTAGAACCCAGTACGGTGAGAAGGAGTGGCGAGAGTTAACTTATTTGAAGAACGCAGGGCTCTTTCGTGAGTTGAACTTAAAAGTTGGAAGTCTTTTTTAAGGTAGCCTGGAGAAGAGGGATTATTAAGAATATTGTACAATTGACAAAGAATGTGGAGATTCCTGCGTTGACGGATTGAAAGCCATTTAAGTGGGAACGGAATTTCGAGACATGGTCGTATTTACGAAGGCAGAAAATGAATCTGATGCAGTTGTTAAGAAGGCGGTCTAATTTGTTTAATTGTTCTTCAGTTATGTCCAGAGAACACACATCAGCATAATCAATTATCGAGATTACAAGGGCCTGGACCAGCATAGTTTTCGTTTTGATAGGCAATAAATTCTTTAAACGTTGTAGGTAATGTAGTGACGCAAATACCTTCCGACTAACCTCAGTAATGTAATATAGCTCAGTGTAGAATCCACGTAGAGAAACAGATCCTTGACTACATGACACAGTGAAATCTCAGTTCCACTGTAGATAATGGGTTGGATCGATTTAATGTCTAATTTATTGATTTGAACACTACTTCCTATAACAATGGCCTGACACTTTTTAGCGTTTACCAAGATTCCAAAGCTGCAAGACCACTCCAGAATACTACGTAAATTGTTATTTATTAAGTCAATAGCAGAGTCGATATGATCTATATCGGTTTGTGTATAAAGCTGCAAGTCAATTAGCGTAGTAATGATGAGGGCACGTCAATACTGAAGACAAGAGATTTATAAAAATCGAGAATAAAATTGGGGACAATATACCGCCCTGCGGAACACCAGCATCAAGCTCGCACCAGCCAGAAGTATCCTGCCCATTGCGAACCTGCTGCCGGCGACCACGAAGATAGCTAGAAAACCAGTCAATCACTGAAGATGAGATATTGCACCGGGAGAGGATGGCCAAAAGTATATCAATATCTACCGTATTAAAAGCATTGCTGAAATCAATCAAAACCAAAACAGTAACCTCGGTATTCTCCATTCCTGCTCTGATGTCGTCTGTTACTCTAAGCAATGCAGTGGTAGTGCTATGGCCAGGTCTAAAACCCGACTGAAAGGGATTTAAGAGATTGTTATTCTGCAAATGCTCAGTTAACTGCCTGAAAGCTGAAGCCTCTAGAATTTTGGATAGAAATGAGAGGATAGAAATAGGACGGACATCACTAAAATTGATGGGATCAGGGATCTTAGGGAGAGGACGTACGTAGGCCAGCAGCTATGAAGCAGGAAAATGATGTTCTGAAAGGCTGGAGTTTATCATGTGCGTGATGACAGGAAGAACACAGGGAAGTATAGGGATTAACATCTTGCGACTTATTTGATCAGGGCCAATAGCGTTGGAAGTAATGGAAAGAATGGTTTTGGTGACCTCATCCTCAGTGACTGCGGCAAATTCAAATATCCCACCGTAAGAGACAGGCATGGCAAGAACAGAAGAAATTGTTGAATTTTTGATGTTATCATCTAGAAGTGGTTATTGAGATGATTTAAAGAAAATGGACACTTAGATATATCTTTCTGCACTTAACCTATGCCCTGAGAATTCAAGGATTTCCACAGATTAGCTGGAGAGACATTTTCAATGTTATTAGAGAAATACTGGCGTTTAGCGTTTCTACACATTTGGTTGCAACGGTTTCTTGCAGCCTTATACAGCGACCAATTTTTATCAGTACGTTCCTTTTTGAATCTTCGGAAAGCATAGTTGCGGCGTTTCATGGCCATACGAACTCCATTGGTAATCCATGGCACAGGTGGACGGCGTATTTTAACGGCTCTTACGGGTGCATGAGTATTGTACAGTGACAGAATACAATCATTAAATAGAGAAATTTTATCGTCAACTATAACGGCGGCGAACACGGGATTCCAATCGATTCCGCATGCGTCACGCAGCAAAGCTGTATTGTCAATTTTGGAAAAACAGCGAAGATGTAGAACCATGGGTTTAACTTTCGGTACCTTGATTTTGTAAGAAATGTAAAGCAAATCGTGATGAGAAAATCCAGGAGCTGCTGTTTGACCATGACTTGCCACATTTTTATCCGTTGAAGTAATTATCAGATCGAGTAGAGTGGGACCATGGTCGGTGAAATGTGTAGGACCAGAAGGTAGAACTGTAAAGTTTACAGACTTTAAAATATTCAACAATCTCGCAGCCCTAGAGTCAGCCTTGAGCAGACAGGTATTGAAGTCACTAAGGATAGTGTGATGTGCGCAATCTGAACAGACAGACTCCAGGATAGCTTCAAAAGAAGAGAAGTAATTGATTTTGGATGAGGGACAGTAGAAGACTCCAAGAACCGTAATAAAAGTATCTCAATTTTTATAACACCATTTTTTCTACGTACCGACATTCTATCACAAGTTGATTATGTGCTGTATTTAAAAAGTGTTAGAAAGACAACTGCTCACGTTTTCGATAGATGGCGTAACAATGAAAGAGTAACCAAGAAAGTTAAGAAAGCGCGTTTCCAATGTATGGCAGTTGAATATCTGTGTAGCATATAATCTGTAATCTGTGCTCTTCTTCTTCTTCAGCCCGGTACCACCCATAGTCGGGTATAGGCCTCTTCTTGGATTTTCCATTTCACCCGATCTCTTGCTGCTCGCATCCAGGTTTTTCCCATAGTTTTATAGAGATCGTCGGCACATCTCATTGGTGGCTTCCCTACTTTCCTTTGCCCAGTTCTTGGTCTCCATTCAGCAATTTCTTGAGCCCATCTGCCATCTTCTCTCCTGCTCATGTGCCCGGCCCATCTCCACTTTAATCTGTGCTAAGCCTAAAATGACCGAGAGAAAGGATGGAGGAAAGGACGAAGGGAATAGCGATGTACCCTTAGTATTCTAGGTTTCGTAAAATATTATACGAAAAAATCTGTGAATAGTTTCATGGGGAATGATGATCGTTAGAAGTTAATTGCGATCCCCGATTGCTGGCTTGTATGACATAAATACAATGGAGGTCATTACAATTCTGACCTAATTCTAACCATCTTTATTTATTAGAAATTGGTCTCGCGCGCTCGCGCGGAGTCCAATTATTGAGCAAATAAGTATGATAATATATATGTAAAAACTAGCTGACCCGGCGAACTTCGTTCCGCCTAACAGTCGATTCTTTAATTTTTTAGTTTGTTTTTTATGTGGTGGCATGCGCGTGAGCTGCGCGCGGTATGGACAGTACGAGTACTTGGATATTGCAACATTACTTTATTTTTCTAAAATAAAAGATTTTTTCTAAAATTAACGTAGCCTAAGTTACTCCTTATTACATCAGCTACCTGCCAATAAAAGTCCCGTCAAAATCGGTCCAGCCATTTCAGAGAACAAACAGACAGACAGAAAAAAATGTAAAAAATGTCATTTTGGTGCATGTACCGTATATATATTTATATGCATGTAGTTAAAAACGGTTATTTCAATATTACAAACAGACACTCCAATTTTATTTATATGTATAGATAAGTAAGTCTAATTTTAATTGTTTGTTTTAGGAAAATGAAAACATCTAACATCAAAGAATTCGCTACTTTAGAAGAAGTTTTTCTGCAAATTAATCATGACTATGTTAAAATCAATAAAAAGGAAGCGAAGAATAACAACATCACCTTGCGGAGCGTCCTCGATGAAATATTGAATAAGATGCGCGAGTGTGATCCGTTATTTGATAGTATGAAACCGAAGCTCGATTATTTGGGTAGTTACTATGACGGGTTACGAGTTGGACATCCTACCGAATTCGATATTAACGTCATCTTAAAACTCCCAATCAATTACAAAAAAATAAAGTTGGATTGTACCAAGACTCTATATGATTACACAAATGTAATAATGCCTTCAGAATTCCGGAGATTGTGTAAAACTACAACAACCGCCAAAAAAGGATTTACAAGGACCGAACTCTGGTGTGACAATACTCATCGGTTATCTGTTAAAAAATTCAGATCATGGATGCAGAGTGTAGTCGATTCTGCTTTAAATAAATTACCGACGTCAAATGGACGCCACGAACTAATGGTACAAAATACTCTCTACCTCCTTACTGCGAAACTGTCAGGTCCGGCGAACACGATCACAATACACAAAGCTACAAATAACATTGATGTCAATTTAGTACCAACATTCGCCTTTGATTTGCCAAAAAAACCCATTAATTCAGACGTTGATTTTTCCAGAGAAGAATTCAATAGTAATAGTCGATATTTTATTGTTCCGAAACCTACTCAAGACGAATATCTTTGGAGACTGACGTTCCCATTTCAAGAACGTGCGTGCATGAGGAACAAGAATAATTTCAAAAGTGCTGTAAAACTCATTAAACTTTTGCGCGATACTCAAAGATTTGATAAATTGGCCAGTTATTACATAAAGTCTTTATTTTTGTTGGAAACGAAATTACATGGCGATACGTTTTGGGAACAATCCTTGTCCGATTTGGTTATTTATATGCTTATGAAACTAAGGGATCATTTGGCTCAAAAAGAAATTAAAAATTATTGGTGTTCTGAGAATAATCTTCTCGACAAGCTTAAAGCTGAAACTTGTAAAAATTGGGCTAATAAACTGAGTTATATCCTAAAAGATATAGAACAAAAGAAGAAACAAAACCCTTCCATCGCGTTTAAATATTTTACGGATGGTGTCAATAGTCGTACTCGGAAAATGATAACTGATGCATGAGCCCAATGAGTATGAAGAACTTCTTGCCCACGCACTTTGTGTGATTGTTCGCGATAAACTCAAAACCTACCCTTGGGATTTTCTAGAAGTTTTTACCATTCTCCAGGATGGGTTAAAATACATTGTTTTTTGTATAAATTGGGGCTGGCCACTGTCACACAATTAGTAGTACTGCCGAAATAAACACTGGATTTTATTACTTATAAATATGTTTTTTTATTTAAAACACAATTTATACTTGAACCGAATGTATTTACATGCTAGGGTATTAAACAGTCGTTCGTTAGGCACATGTTAGTTAAAATATGCTTCGTCCCTTTCCTATTTGATTTACAAGACGCTATTTTAGCTAACATGGATTTGACAAATTATAAAGAATCCGAGGGATTATAAATAATTTTACGCTGCCGATAAGTGATCACTTGATAAGTTTTGTGTATTATTGAACAATGAATATTTGCCATTGCAATGGCATTTAGCCTTTTTTTTTTGCGTGTGGAAAAGGCCTTCGCCTACCACCCAGCCAATGAACGGGAAGCTGGGTGGTTATGTGGGACTTGGACCCACTAAAAAACACTGCGTCAAACGCCTACCGCGTATTGCCGGAACTATGTGCTTCTTAACGCTCCACAGTCCCGGCGCGGCGGCCGCTACCACGGCGGCCTCGGCTCACGGACGCTCTCCACGGAGCGGTCTGCGGGTTAGCCCGCTGGCCTTCACTACCCGCTTGGGTAAAGGCGCGCTCGACACGGGCGCGCCTTTCAACCCATGGCCCTTGGTCGGGTAACGGAACCCCGTTTGTTCCGATACCAGATTGGCTAATAAGAAACGAGACCAATTTGAAAACTGTTTGTGTATATGTATCACATTCATACATGTGTGCCCTGTCAAATAGTGCTGAGCCGAGCAATTTCGACATCACTATGATCGATTTACTTAACGTGAGAACATTGCCAAATTAAGTAGGTATGCAGTATATTTTGGGATAAATTATAATAAAATTACATAATAAAAATGCTACTTTATTATTTTTATTTTTAACGAGCGCTCCGACTCGAGTTCGAATAGATGGACATTAATTAACTTTACTTTTTTATAACTTTGAGACCAGTGGCCGATTCTCGCTTTACTGAAAACTGTATTGAAAGAAAATGTGTTTACTACATATAGTTGAATAAATTTTGGAAAACCATTCTTCTCTGCCAACCATTTTAAGCCATTTTTCGCAAATATCTAAATTAGATAGAAATCTGAAAGGTAGGTATATAGAAAATTGTAGTATTATAATTACGAGAGATGAATGAGAATACGAACACGGGGTTTTCAGTAGAAATCAGCCATATTTTTTCGAGAAATCTCGAATACGACTTACTTCAGAGTCGCGAGAATCATTTACCCGCTTTCGTAGCGGACTTTTTTTCATAAACTGTGTCGGATTGCTAAATTTTAAATATATAGGTACGTTTGATACCAGTAGGTAGGTATTTATACCTCCTTAGCGTTTGGGTGCAATACTATCGATATGATGTTAGACAGCATCGATGTCAATCCCTAAACTTCAAGAATTAGGTTAAAAGTTGTGAAAATTCCGTATTTATTTTTATCCAATCTTACACAATCGTGTAATAAAACTACATGATATTTCTCATATATTAGTGCGGAAAAACTATTGAAACCATTGATATAAACAGTGATAAACTTTGGTGGTACTTACGTGTAAAATGTTTTAAAAATTAATTATGTGGGTTTTATTTGTTACTTGAGTTACATTTAGGCACTGCACATGAAACCATAATTATGCGCTTCTACTGAACACTTTTTTAACACTTAAGACTAGATACTTCGTTTATAATTTAAATATTTGTTTTGACAAGAAATCTGTAAGGCTGCTATGGGACATTATTGTGTATATGAGATGGTCTCGCTCTCTATCTCATTCTAACATACGCATATCCTATATATTTCTCTTTCCCATTTCCCGTCTTTTGGATCCATAGTCTAAGAGCTGCTTAGTAAATGAAACGAGACCAATTTGAAAACTGTTTGTGTGTGTGTGTGTCATGCATGTGTAGGGCACACATGCAATGCACACACACACACAAACAGTTAAATAGTGCTGAGCCGAGCAATGTCGACATCACTATGATCGATTTACTTAACGTGAGAACATTGCCAAATTAAGTATGCAGTATTTTTTGGGATAAATTAGAATAAATTTACATAATAAACATGCTAGTATTTCTAGTTTTAACAAGCACTCCTACTCGACTTCAAATAGATCGATATTAACTTTACTTTATTATAATTTTGAGACCAGTGGCCCATTCTCGCTCTACTGAAAACTGTATTGAAAGTGTTTACTACATATAGTTGAATATATTTTGAAAAACCATTCTTCTCTGCCAACCATTTTAAGCTATTTTTCGCAAATATCTAAATTAGATAGAAATCTGAAAGATATGTAATAGAAATTGTAATATTACAATTACGAGAGATGAATGAGAATACGAACACAATTTCAGATTTCAGTAGAAATCCACCATGTTTTTTCGCGATATCTCAAATTAGACTTTATCTCTAAAGGCGTAAGAGATTTTTCGAGAAATCTCGAATTCGACTTATGTTCGTAGCGGACTATTTTTCATAAACCGTGTCGGATAGCTGAATTTTAAATATTAGGTCTTGCATATGAAATTGGCGTTTTGTCGTACTGGCCACTTTAATCACAAATTTCTCCTCTACGGTTAGGAATTCCAAATTCAAATATATACAGCTATTTCCAGATGTATTTATGTTTCGTAAACCGTTATTCATTTGTTTTTTTTTTTTCTGTTTGCGGCGCTCAGTTTATAAAATGGAAAACTTGAAATATCGCGTTATTTACGAGTACGGGTTCCACCGTGGCACCAGTGCTGCGGAAACGGCTCGAAGGGTTAATGATGTCTATGGCGGTCGTGTCGCAAAAGAAAGCACAGTGCATTTTTGGTTCCAACGTTTTCGTTCTGGACATTTCGACCTGCAAAACAAGCCCCTTGGACGGCCGTAGACCCAAGTTGACAATAAAGAATTATAGGCTTTTGTGGAAGCGGATCCATCGTAAACCACGTCCGAGTTAGCTGCAGGCTGCGGTGTTAGTGATAAAACTGTTTTAATCCACTTGAAGCAAATTGGGAAGATTAAAAAGCTCACGAATTGGCTAGTCAACTCAAAAATAAATTGTGTATTTTATATATTTTATTGATAGAATAGACTATATGGGAGATAAAATTTAAACGAAAAAATTCTTAAAATTATATTTATTTTGTTATTTAATTTTAAAGATTTTATAGTGATTACGTCACGCAACGATAATGGCCATCTCGAACGGCAAAAAAACAAAAATTACTAAGGTATTAAAAAATATGTATGTCAGTGTCAAATGTCAAAGTCAGGATGGACCGAAGGCCGCGAGTTGGTTTTTTGTTTGTTTACAATCGCCAAATATCTTGGTACCTACCCCATTTCTCGTATCTATTGCTTAATGGCCTGTTCATTAGACTTTACTGCCGTCTCTTCATCCGTTGACATCTGATTCTTCATTAAAATATATAAATGAATGTAATGAAGATGTAGTTAGGTTAAATAAGGGTTATGTTTACTTGAACAGAGATGACATTTGACATGGGTGACAAGTATGTGAAGTTGCCTAATTAGCGCTACCAAACAAAAAATATTTATTCATTACCCTGTGCTACCAACCTAAAAAATTAAATGTGAATAGCCGGAAGTTAACCGGCTACGTCATACGTTAACTTTGCTAAAAAATGAAAGTCATTGGGGTTTCTGCGATTTTCTTCAAGTCAAATGTCATCTCTGTTCAAGTAAACATACCCCATATTAACCTAACTACATCTTCATTACATTCATTAATACATTTTTTGAAGAATCGGTGTCCAATTATTGAAAAATCAGATGTCAACGGATAAAGAGACGGCAGTAAAGTCCAATAAACAGGCCATTATTAATAATGTTAGCGCCTTACATTGCTCTACACGATCGAACACAGGATTGATCATCTGTAAGCATTATAAGACTCGAGAGGCTTATCTGGCCTGCACATGGCACTTCTATTATCCTATTCTTTGGGCAATACGTTCCAAGCCTACACGCGACCAAATCTAGTAAGTATTCCCACTTTTTCATAAGTACTAGATTGCCCCTGTAGCAAGAGGTGTAGACAAAAATGTAAGTAGTTATGCCGAAAAATTTCAACGAAATTAAAAAAAAATTTAGACGCCATTTTATTTGTATCGCCATTTCATTTCTGTCATGAGATGGAGAATTCGTAATATTTCATAAAGTTGTAAAGTGAGACAGAAATAAAATAAAATAAATCATTTAGAGAAATTATTAACTTGTAATAGTGTAAATAATTTTAATAATACGTAGTGTAAAACAGGTAAGATATGATCAAGAACCACAAGTGCACAAGAGATTTGCTGTTTTGTTACACCGCGTCTACTCAAATGTTGGAAGAGTGCAATGGCGTCTGCTAACTCAAAGCGCGTCTAAATTTATTCAGTCATCCTTTTCTTACACATATCGACTATTCAGGAGACACAGCTTTGCTTTCGTAGCGAATGATCTTTTTTACGAATAGACTGATAAGAAAGTATTTCCCGTTACCTTCGCACCTTATTTTGTTCATTCCTCTTTGTGGACGATTAGCCGCGCTAATATCAAATCAAAACGAAATTTGTGCTGGAAATGTCAGATACTAGAAGATGTCGCATTTTAATATACTTGGTATATACTTACTCAGGTTTAAATTAATGGAAAAAATGAAAGGAGTCGTAAAGTTTTGAAGCAGTGATTGATGACAAAATGTTCACTACCAATGCAGTGCAGACCGGCACAGTGCCGACTCTGCAATACCAAGAGCACCCGGCTCAGAAAGTTCAGGCTAAGGGCATTGAGACTGTTCAGCAGAAAAATGCTCAGCAAACTCAGCAGGGCCAACAGCAGCAGGTAGGTTTTACTTCATATTACTATTTATTATATTGCCATATCTACCTACTATATTTTATTGATGATGGAAGGAAACAAGTCAATAGTTTTAGTAGTTAGTAGTTACGAAACAACATACTTGTACTTCTTTTTAAGAGGTTTAGGCAAACAAGAGCCTCGGTAGTAAAATAGTTTAAAAGTTAGTATTGTGATCAAATATTTCAATTAGAGTATCAGCTGACTTGCAAACACTTTTCTGCATTTCAATTCAATCAATTTTACATAAAAACTTCTCTTTTGAGTATGTAAAGTGGTTACTTACTGTGAGTGGTTTAACAATCAATAGCACCTTTTTAAATTTTGTATTTCAGGAATTTCCGACATTTTGCTATACAACAAATGTCAATATGCTCAGCAAGATTGGCACAGGGACAACCAGCGGGGCAGGAGGGGTAGCCGGCAGTGTAAACATTGCACAACTGACTACAAGTGATGATAAAACTTGTTACATCGCACAGCCATTCTCCTACAACTATGCCCTGGTTAACCAAATGCAGATTGCACCGAATGGCATACAAAATACTATATCTAACATCAGCTTTAAATGTGACGTGTGCGGACTGATGTTCGGTCACCTTAGTCTACTTAATGCTCATAAACGGATTCATGCACAAGATACAGGTAATTTTTTTTTTTGTTTTACCTCAATATGATTGAACAAACTATTTTTACCAGCAGTTAAATCTGTTGGGGAGTCTTGATTTGTTTAAAAAATATTTGCTTTTGCAGAATTAAAAGAAATTAAAAAAATACTTAAATTCTACAAAAGCAAACATTAGTATTAATGCTGACATTCATTACTAAATTGCAATGATATGACCAGTATGTTATAGAACCATGAACAATAATTGCAAAAGAAAGATATATATTTTTATGAATAATTTAATCAAGATGTTCACACTTGTCTTCATATATTTATTTATTTACTTCCAGATAGTAACATAACTGTTGTGGCAACAGGTGTGAGTGCAAACAATGAAGTTGCCATGCCTCCGCACATCCAGATTATGTCATCAGACCCCAATGAACAGCAACAGCATCATGTACAATTACAGGATAGTGAGTATTTAATATTTATATTATTCATTCATTAAAAAATTTATGAGCTAGGCTCTTGTCTATATTTTTTTGTTCAATGTCCACAGCCACATATTTCAATTATTATTCTACATTTATCTTATTGTTGACATCTGCATGATTTGAATCATACAACACTAAACACCCTTTATATGTGTGCAATATAGTTTATGCTTTGTTCACAGCCAAACCAGTGATCATAGACAAAATTCAGAAGTGCATCACATGTGGTGGGCCGATTGCAAATAACCCTAAAAGAAAAGGGCCAAAACTCATTCGCTGCGAGAATTGTATTGCTCAAGATACAGTTGATCAGAGGAATAATCAAAGTTTGTATTTTTTTTTTCTATTTTAATAGTGTTGGAAATACTACTTGACACAATATCTTATTGTAACCAACAGGTGTAACAACTAAAGAGGTTTAATCCCACAAAAAAGAAATTGCAAAATTTTAGTTCCATCTATTGAGAATGTCTTACTTTGATAACTTAATACATAGTCCACTAAATCAGCTGGTGTTTTATAATAATTCAGGCTTTTGCTGAATATTAGCAAACCCAGTATTTACATAAATAGTCATATACATTATAGCACATTTTCCTCAATGGAAGCCTGTTTTATAAAAATTGTTTAGTTTGTAAAATTATTGGTTGTCTAATTTACTTAGAATTCAGATAATGACTATATTATTTAATTTCAGTGAACACTGCACAAATATTTGTTGCGGAGGATAATGTGAAGTTTGAAGTAAGCGGTGTGAGTGGAGGCCAGCCTGCGACCGATCCCCTCGGAAACACACAAACGAACCAGCAACCTCAACAGCAGCAACAGAAACCTTGTGAGTTGCTAAACAATATTTTGTACCAAATTAATTTCAATTCTTTTTTACCGACTGTACCAGAAGGAGGGTTATTTTTTTCAAATGTATGGTTGTAGGTATGTATAATTGTTTGGCACACTCTGCAGCTTGAATGGTTTGATGGATTTTAGCTTGAGAGGTGTTGTTATATTCTTTACTGTAAGAGTGATACTAGGTATATAAAAAAAAAGTTCTTTTCCAAATTTAGTAAAAACGCAGTCGCCTTTTAAAGTTTTTTAAATTACCGTTAACTTGTTTGTTGTTGCATAGCATGCTTCATGTTAGTACATGAATGTTTTTAAATTATTTAATAGAGGAGGATTTTTTTTTGCATAAGCGGGTTCGTCGCCGCTTTTTGCCGACTAGTCGCCGACTACGACAGTGGCCGAATAGTCGGCTTTACCGACTCATCATCTCTAGTATTTATTACTAGCCTTCCTTTTAAAAGAATCTATTATATTATTATTATTAATTATGGATCACACTAGCAGCTTTAAACTGATGCGTGTGCGTCTTCTTGTTTGGAGAATTGGTGTCTGTCTAGTCTATTTTTGAAGCTGTTGATGGTGCATTTATAACATTTTCCGGGGGCTTGTTCCAATCCTTGACTACTTGGTTAATTAAAAAGTTCCTCAATGGTTTTCTTTTTGCTTTTATACAACACATCTTTAGCGAATGACCTCTCAGACCCTTGTTTTCAAAGAATGTGTATTTTATGCAAAACAAATTGTTTAAATGCACGGATATGTAGATTATTATCTATCCGGATATTTAATGCACGAATGGATAGATTATATGCACTAGCATCTTACACTATGGATCCAATAGTCGGGAAATGCGAAAGAGAAATATATAGGATATGCGTATGTTAGAATGAGATAGAGAGCGAGACCATTTCATATACACAATAATGTCCCATAGCGGCTTTACGAATTTCTTGTCAAAAACTAATATTTAAATTATAAACAAAGTATATAGTTGGAAGTGTAAAAAAAGTGTTTAGTAGAAGCGCATCATTATTGAGAAGGGTTTTCAAACTGGAAACCCTTCTCCAATACGTCTAGTCAACGCAGGGAAGTAGACTACCACCCAACTGGGAAAATAAATACCACTAAAAGGAACAAACAAACACCATCAATGTTACAAAAAAACAAAGAATTTTCATAGCTTCTCTTAATGTACTTAGGATGAAATCAGAAGAAAGTAGCTGATCTAATGTTGGCCCTGGAAAAATTAATCTGGGGCATTCTTGGTATGAGTGAGGTAAGAAGATTGGAAGAGAATGTAATATAACACCCAGAATATTTATTATATCATATAGGTGAGACCCCAGGCCAAAATGGAGTTGGTTTTATAATCAAGCGTCACTTAATAAACTGTGTGGGCCGTCCGACTGTAATACGTCTGAAACACCATAATAGGTGTTTCAGAGCGTATTGCAGTCTTGAACATAAAATTACCTGGTTACAAAGACCCATGGTCTATTATTTAAGTATACTCACGTACAGAGCAAGCAGAAGAAAATGTTATTGGTAAATTCTATAACGATTTAAGAGAAACAATCCAACAACACACTCATAAAAATAATTGTTGTTGTCACATTAAATGGTAAGAGCGGAACTGGAAAAAAAGACCTACGTTAAACACAATTAATATGACATGGAAAGCACCAATTAATGGAAATAAATAACAATTGAAGTACAAAATCAACTGTCAGTAGTATTATGCACATGAAGACGTAATATTAAAAAGAATTGAAGGGATATTGGACGAACATCAACCCATAGAGCAAGCTTGCAACTACACAGTACGCCAGATACTGGAGAAGTATGCCGAATATCATCTTGTTACTACATTGCTTTCATTGATTATAAAGTAAAGCATTTGACAGTCTATTTAATGAAAGTATATGGGAAACACATAAACATCAAGGAATTGAATGCAAGTACATTCGATTAATTCGTAATATCTATAGGCAAAGCACTGCATGCATACAACTAGAAAAGAAAGGTACAATTTTCAACATAGAAAAAGGCGAAAAACAAGGTGATCCTTTATCTCCTAAGTTATTCTCAGCATTTTCAGGAAACTATAATTTTGGTATTAACATAGACGGGCGCAAACTAACACACCTGAGAATTGCAAGAACTAGGTAGCATGTTGAACAATCTTGCAAATGAAAGTGAAAAGGTAGGCTTGAAACTTAACCCAGATAAAACCAAAGTGATGACAAATGGTGAGAAGGAGGCAATTACAGTAGAAGAAACTCAGATTTTCTACACATTTACCCAGGTCAGTTAATTTTGCCACAAGAAAATATTGACAAAGAAATAGAAAGAAGAACATTAAGTTGTTGGAAAAGATATTGGAGTATGAAAGAGGTGATGAAACTAGAGATAAAAAAACTCCATATATCAACCAAAAGTAAGATATTCAACACCTGTATACTGCCTGTCTTAACATATGGGTGCCAAACCTGGCCTATAACAAAAAAGTATGTAAAATTGCCAGCGCGCCATGGAAAAGAGTATGTTGGGGAGTAAGAAGATCAGATAGGTTGAGAAATCTTACCATCAGAGCCAGAACAAAAGTGCATGACATAAATCTAAGAATAAAGAGATTTAAATGGAGATGGGCAGGACACACAATAAGAGGCAAGGAAAAGAGGTAAACCGCTAAAGAGATGGGATGATGACATATCACAGGTTGCTGGAAAAACGTGGTAAAAAGTGGCAAATAACAGACTTGAGTGGAAAAGGTTGGAGGAGGCCTTTGCCGACTGGCAAACAGACACTCAAAATATTTATTTATAAATCTTTATTGTGCCACAAGTTAAAAAAATATACTTTTACAATTGGCGGACTTAATGCTAAAAGCATTATCTCCCAGTCAACTATTAGGAAAAACAGAAAAGTTATGTGCGGCGCGAATTATCAAAAAACACAAAATGAGGAAAACAGATATATTAAGTGTTTAGTATTAAGTTTAGAATTATGTAGTATCTCAATAAAGGCTATTTTATTTTACGTTAATTTTCACAATTTGCAACCTAATTCTTGAAGTTTAGAGGGATTGACATTGATGCTGTCAAACATCATATCAATAGTATTACACCCAAACGCTAAGAAGGATTAAGTACCTATCTACCTACTGGTATCAAACGTACCTATCTATATATTTAAAATTCAGCGATCCAATACGGTCATAAAGTTTAATGAAAAAAGTCCGCTACGAACACGGGTAATGATTCGCGGGTCTCTTAGATAAGTCAAATTCGAGATTTCTCGAAAAAACGTGGCGGCTATCCACAGGAGGGCAATTCACTCGCGGGCTCACGCCTTGAGATCTAGACACGCGGTAGCGTGTCAAGACAAGTTCAAGTACAGAACTGGCGAGTAGCACTGTGTGTAAACTGTGTGCACACGAACCATTTGGTGATATAGAGCATAGGAGTACTGACCTCAATCTTTTGCTTAAATCCATACTTTCGTACTAATATTATGAATGCGAAAGTCTGTCTGTCTGTTACGCTTTCACGGCCAAACCGCTGAACGGGTTTTGATGAAATTTGGTATGAATATAGTTAAAGACGCGGGATCAATCATAGGCTACAATTTGACGCAGGCGGAGCTGCGGGAAACAGCTAGTATGAATGTGCCGTCTTTGTACATACAAATAAAAATATGTTTACTTTTCGCACACGAACGCGTAATAGAACTAATATTGCTTTGTTTGAATTTAAAACGAAACTGTAACCTGTGTTATACAATAAGCTACCAAACTCCTATAAAATTACATCAGACATCATATTTTTTAAACAATCCCTTCAGGAGCTACTCGTCCAGAAATCCATTCTAATATAAATGCGAAAGTCTGTCTGTCTGATTTTGATGAAATTTGGTATGAATATAGTTGAAACCCCGGGGTCAAACAGGCTACTTTTTGATGCAGGCGGAACTGCGGGAAACAGCTAAGAAAAACTCGATTGAATCTTATTAGAATGAATCCTATCACAAATGAATTAATGTTATATCTTGTAAATTTGTACACCAATCTGGCAGAAACAGAGTACCTACTTATTTATTAATTGCGTATCTACTTATTTGATTTGTTTTCACAAATAAAGATGATTTGATTTGTATGTTACTGTAGACTATAGATTTTATCTTGTTTCAGTACCTGGTCATCATCCTGTGAAAAAAAGAAACTTGGCATCCGTAACAAAGTGTCAAAATTGTAATGGTTCAGGCATAATATTTGTTGGGGGAAATAAAAATAAACTTAACCAGTCAAACGTGGATAAGCCATTTCATTGCAACATTTGTGGTGGCTCATTCTCGAGGTACTCATCCCTGTGGTCACACAAAAAGCTACATTCGGGAGAGAAAAACTTCAAATGTGGCATTTGTGGTATAGCTTTTGCTAAAGCGGTATATCTTAAAAATCATTCAAGAATACATACGGGAGAAAAACCATACAGGTAAGAAACATTAACAAGTTTATTATAATTTAAATTCAAGATAGTAATTTCCCAAGAGTTCTTTCGACTGTAATGGTTAGTTTGCTTCCGCTTATGGATCTTGCACCATACAAGGCATAAAGCGATATTTGTCATTTGGCGGATTGACAGAAGTGTCAATTTTTCTTCTGCTACGGATCTCGGTATCGACTGAGAACTATATTTTTGTTATTAATTTCTTAACTTAATTATAGCCACTGTGTTCTTTGTATCTAAATAAATTCCTTTTCTATCTATTGTGAACATAAAACAGTCATTATATTTTGCTCCATTAATTTTCCCTATCAAGTTTATCGCCCCTTCCTGAATACAAGAAAATACCTACGCCCACAAGTTCTTCAAGATCCAATCCACATACATACTAATTTCGTTTGTAGAGTGTGAATAAGTTAACAAGGTTCTCAGGAATGGATTTTTTTTAAAACATTGTAATTTCAAAGAAATGGTTCATAATTTGGTGCAGTAATATGTATATTTCAGAAATAATATATTTTCTTTATTTTCAGATGTAACACATGTGGGATGCAATTTTCACAATCACCGCATCTAAAAAATCATGAAAGAACTCATTCTGGAGAGAAGCCATATGTTTGCGAGGTAACTAAATTAACACCACCTTCAGTCATCACCTAAGAGTTATAAGAGGTAGGGTTCAAAGACCAGGATTCTCTAAAACGCAATATCTCAGTTTTTTCTTAATATCTATGACATTTCGTTAATATTTACTTGACAGATCTTTTGAATATACTATTAGGCGGACAGAGAGTTCAGTCATCACCTAAGAGTTATAAGAGGTAGGGTTCAAAGACCAGGATTCTCTAAAACAGTGATTCCCAAAGTGGTCCAGGTGGACCCCCAGGGGTCCACGGGAGACTTGCTGGGGGTCTACGTAGGCGTGAACAAAAAATGGGGGTCCATAAGATGTTAATGGGGGTCCACGAAAATTTATCTGCTTTTGATAGTAAAGAGCAAAAATGTAAGCATAGTTTTTATAAGGGCCTACCTACATTGTTTTAAGTACCTATCTAAGCAGATAATATTTTAATAAGGCAAGCGACTGTTACTTGTCCAAACTTGTGTATTCGATATTACGTACAATTTCGTGTACAGACTTGCAAAGCGCTATCCGCCCGACAATGCTTAATGCTTGTTCAGACATGAACTTGATCAACACTATAAATACTTGATGCCAAAGGCAACCAAACGCATTCATTTGTTTCCGGAATTTCGAAAACAAGGCGGAATTTGGAAAAAAGTTGTGAGAAAATTTATATCTGTGTTTGCTAGTGCCGGAGAAAAGTAAGTAACCTACCTTTTTTTGTTATAGTACTTAAGTATTTTGTTTACGTGTACTAGTCGGTTGATCACAACGGCCTGTATAGATAGGTAACTTAGTAACTTACAGATATTTTAATTGTCCTCTTTCGATTTGAAGACAAACACAGCACGTTTTATTCAATTGTTTTTTCACGAGAGAAGCACTGCCTCTCTAAAAAGGCCGAATAAGCAATATTGCAGAGCAATTAATTTTGTAATTTTTCTTGCAAATAACTACTAATTTTATAAAACAGTAATTTCATAATCATGTTAAATTGATTTTGAAGTAACTATTTTATCAAAACTATTCCTTTTCGGAAAGAGCGAGCGGTGCGCGGGCGACGGGAAAAGGGCGGGGCTTGAACTTCGATGCCTGTTTGTCACGTTTTAACAATGAAGCCGCAGACAAAAAATACGCAAATACACGGAGCGCGTGAACTCATTGATTTAATAAAATGTTAGTTATCGTTTTTATGGACAATTTTGGGATTTCGACGTTTATTTTTTCCTACACAAATATGATCAGTATTCGATACTGAGTACACTAATTTTTATTTATACTATTAAAAATTAGTGGTAAATTATGTACTTTAAAATTGATACCGTTTTGTGAAAACGTTTGTATTTGTCTCAGCGGTTTATTAGTTGGTCCCTTTACAAGCCGTAATTCTATTTCCGCGTGCTGACAAAGGCTGCGGTGTGATACCTATATTCAGAAAAAAACTTGGTTACTAAAACATTTTTTTTACAGGTAAGGTAACTGACACGAAACATGGCTACAGCAAAGAAAAAATGTCGACAATATAGTGTCGATTATTTGAAATATGGTTTTGTTCCATCAGAGGCAGACAAACAATTGCCCATGTGCCTATTATGCAACAAAGTTTTGAGCAATGACTCTATGAAACCATCAAAGCTCGAAGATCATCTAAAAAGGTGTCATACTGATAAAATAGGTAAAGATTTAAAATATTTTCAAACATTGAAAGAAAAATATGGAAAGAGACCCACCATGCACAGTATGTTCGCTTCAACATCTCAAAGTAACGATGATGGCTTGCGGGCATCTTACAATATCTCATTACTTATAGCAAAATCTGGAAAACCGCACACTATCGGAGAACAATTAATTTTACCCGCTGTTGAAGAGGTTTTAAAAACTGTTTTGCACAAATCTCCATTTGACGTACTAAAAAGAATTCCATTAAGTAACAATACTGTACAAAGACGCATTGATGAAATGAGCTCTGATATCGAAAGCTTTTTGTGCAATCATCTGCAAAAAACTCATTTTTCTATACAACTGGACGAGTCAACGTTACCCAGTAATGAAGCATTACTATTGGCATATGTCCGATTTATTGTTGAGGAAGAAATTCACGAAGAATTGCTATTTGCCAGAACTTTGGAGACTGACACTAAAGGCGAATCAATATTTAATGTCCTGATTAATTTTTTTACGGAAAAATCGATCCCATTTACAAACATTATTTCAGTGGCAACAGACGGTCCTGCTCCTGCAATGGTCGGGCGATATCGTGGGTTTATAAGTCATCTCAAAAGAATTATACCAGGACTTACAGCTATTCATTGCGTAATCCACCGACAACATCTTGTGGCAAAACATTTAAGTGACAGGTTGAACCAATCTCTTCATTTTGTAATAAAAGCTGTCAACAAAATCAGAAGCAATGCATTGAATACACGTTTATTTGCTCAATTGTGCGACGAAAATGATGAAGACTTCCAACGACTGCTCTTACATACTGAAGTACGCTGGTTGTCGAAAGGTGCATGCTTAACGAGATTTTACTCTGTTTTCGATTCCATATTAGAGTTCTTAGAAAGTAGAGATCCAGATTTAAAAGAAAACTTGATCAAATTCAAAGCAGACATTGCGTATTTGACAGATTTGTTTAAAAAATTTAATGATATTAACTTGCAGTTACAAGGGGACAGCCTGAATTTAATAAAAACAAAGGGGATAATTTCGGCTTTTCTTGGGAAATTGAAATTTATGAAGCAAAACATTAGTCGGCGCGAATTCTCTCAATTTCCAAACTTGTCGCAGGTAGAATGTATTGATGAGGATATCCATACCTACAGTCAACATTTAAGTGCCCTGCATGATGACTTCAAAACCAGGTTTGAAGATATACTGACGATGGATATACCACCATGGATAATAAATCCATTTGATGAAACGGAAGTGGCCAATGTTGTATTACAAGAGGAGCTGCTCGAGCTAAGCACTAATGAGGAGCTGAAGGTGAAATTTAGAAAAGGCTACCCAAAATTTTGGCTGCAAGCAGAAATACCCGAAAAATATCCTGGACTGTGGGAAATCGCAAGGAAATTTTTAATAGCTTTTCCCTCGTCATATCTTGTCGAAAGGAGTTTTAGTGCCGTTACAAACCTCTTAACAAAAAAAAGGAGCAAATTAAACATCACAGAGCGGGGGGATTTGCGGTTATTGCTCACAAAAATAAAGCCAAACATTGATCGTTTGCTGACACTCCATCAGATACATCCTTCCCATTAATTAAAATTATGACCTGAACCTATATTACCTTAATATTTTTTTCTTGTAATTCTATTCTTTTAATAAATAAAGTGATATAAAATGTACCATTTTTCGTTTTTATTTTACATATCGAAATATAGGGACAGAACTCAGAAGTGACACAATTTTTATTTTTTGGCGACTTTAAGAATGTGGTAGAAATGTAGCAGCAGGGGGTCCACCGAAACCAGTAAAATTTTGAAAGTGGTCCACGAGAAAAATAAGTTTGGGAACTACTGCTCTAAAACGCAATATCTCAGTTTTTTCTTAATATCTATGACATTTCGTTAATATTTACTTGACCGATCTTTTGAATATACTATTAGGCGGACAGAGAGAGTCGGAAGTATATTGCGACCTTTTATTTCCTTGGTAAGAAAAGGAGGACACTAGATTAAGACACCTACGGGAAAATAGAGTGTGGCCTTCTTATGGTGGGGAACACTGCTATAAAATAAGAATACTGTATTGTGGCGGTCTCCCCAGCTCGGCTATCTCGGTATGAGATTAATGGGGGCCCTCCCACACGAAGTAGATAATAGGAGTGTTGTGGTGCATCTTCAGTTAAAATGCACAAATCCGAGACTTTACAGAACTATATTTATTTTATTATTGTTTTCCACACATTAATCAATTATTATAACTGAGATCAGGTAATTAAAATAAAATAAAAATACACAAAATATGAGCTCTTGCTTTTAAGAGAGGAATATGGACTGTGTTTAGATGACGTGAAAACAATGTAAATAAAAAGAAGATGATGAAGTATGGAGAAATGAGGAACGATGCAAGCGCATCATTACATTACTATAAAGCTCTCCAAGCTCTCTTTGTTGTTTACATCGAAATTCAGGAAAATATTCTTGGATATCCCAGTAATCCCAGAGCATATTTGCTGTCAGTAAATGTGGCAGTTGATGTTGTTATACCTTGATGACTGTCAACACAAGTGTTAAAAGTTAAAACTAATATTCAAGTTCATTGTCCTCAAATAACAGTTTTCGACCACTAGCATCCCCCAAACTGTTCTCCAGGGGATTCATCACATTCTAAGCCATGTGACATTAGAAGTTTCAAAAATCTGGCACCAGTATTTGCCACTTACTCGCCAACTGGAAGTAATAGCCAGATAGAGGATACTTTATACATTTTTATTCATTTACCAAGTAAAAAAAGTACAATAAATATTTATTTTTGTTTATAGGTGTGTGACAAAGGCTTTGCAAGACATGCGACGTTGTGGAACCACCGACGTATACACACAGGAGAGAAACCTTACAAGTGAGTAAATCTTGTAAATATCACTTGAGTGGCCTTTGACCTAGTTTTTGCTTCCATACATTAATTTATATCAAGTGGGTCAGCATGGTCAATTGACTCTGCATATCCTGGTGTCTTTTTAACTATCATTAAATGTTGGCCTTCCAAACACACCCACACCTTCCAAAGCAAAGAATGGTCTTATGATTCAAACCTGCAATGTATTTTGAGGCAATAATCCAACCTAATAGCACCATAATTACTACAGCCACACCCAGGACAATTCACACAACAGCGGTGAGCCCGAAACCTATTACTGCTACTGCGAGTCGATCGTGTACAAACGCGAGTCATTGTGTGTGTGTTACTCATAGAGTTGGTTATTTACCGTGTTCCCATCATATTGTCCGTCCCGGCTGCGCAGCATAAGTGTCATCCTTGCATAATTTTACTCTCGATCTTTACCCTAAATCTGCGCGGTATCTATTTCGGGTGGGAGGGTGTGAATGTCGTTCTCTACGTAATTAATAGTACTATTAATAACTCTGTGCTACAGCTGAGGATAACTAGGTCAGCTTTGAATGAATATAAAACAGTTTAAAACTTGATTGATTGATATTTTTGAATGATTGTTGTTGATTAGATGTGAAACATGCGGTTCGGCGTTCAGTCAAGCTGCACACTTGAAGAACCACGCCAAAGTGCACTCCGGCGAGAAGCCATTCAAGTGCGACATCTGCACGGCCGCCTTCGCTGATCGGTTCGCGCTCAAGAGGCATCGAGGAATACACGATAAATATGGTTAGTGCTTCATTACTTTCCGGCATTCCTTTATATGTGAAATCAAAATATTTATAACTATTCCATGCCAAATTAACTGCAGTTTGTATTTTGCATTGGAGAATTTATGTGCGATTAGATTAACAATAGATTTTTTGTATGATTAGCATTGAAAATAACCAAAATAGTTATATTACTTATTTTTCATATTTTGTGCAGGTCAAACTACACCACTAGCGTCAAGAATTCAAGAACAATCTACGCAAAAACCAAACAGTGAACAGCAGAATGCACAGCCTGCAGTTGAGGTTGAGCATAGTCCAGAACAGGCACTCTGAGTCTAGGGTTAATTTTAAGTTCCTGCAAAGGGCATTTCCGAAGCTATTGAACGGTCATATCAGCTACAACAAGATAGCGCAACGCCGCTTTGTAAGATGTTTCTGATTTAGAAACTGCTGTGTTGCAACTACTTAGAACAATAATTTAAACCCAACCTACATTATATTTTGAAGTACTTATTCAAAATCATATCAAGTGACCCCATATGATTTTATATTGCAACAATATATAATACTGAACTGTAATAAACTTCGGTTGCTTAATGTGATATTCTCAACAAATAAATTTTATATGGAATCATCTCACAAGCAACATGTTGACACAGTAACAAAACGAATGTGGTCTATTATGTATTAAAATAATATTTAAATTATGGGATATCAATTAAAATAATACTCCACTTTTTGTACGACTGTGAAATGATGCTTCTGGCTTTTCCTGTGATTCTGAAATAAAATCGAGATTCGGATGACACTGCCACTTAAATTATTCCGAAAAAACGTTGTAGCCGGGACATGCATGATTGGCTGTGGAAATAGCAATTTTTGTATTTTTTACGAGACCAAACAGCCCTAGCCCATATTTGTAACTTACTTTTTAGAAGAAAAAAAAACTGATTATTCATTAGTATATACTTATTCTGTAATTCTGTGACATTAGTCAGATTCGCACATCTGAGAGTAATAAAGCATTTTTTATGAAAGTTACGTTGGTCGTCTAAAGACTCCTTTAGTTTTAAAAGTTAAGCTCTTTTGCCTTTTAGTTTTTGTATATAAATATGTTCATATTTGAAATACTAATAATTACCCTTAGTACTATTAATAATTCTGTGCTACTATCGTATGAAGAAACTTTTATTAAACCCACATTAGTTAAATGTCTCGTCTCCTCCATATGTATATTTAACGCGAAAGAATGTCATTAAACGTTTTTAGTTAATATTCACATAAAAATGTTTCTTTAATGGGGGCTGATCTTTTAAGGTATAAAACGGACGAATGACGCGAGTAAGACGATAAAAGTACTAAGGTGCAACGGCACTACCGGGGGGAGGAGAGCGGAACAAAGCGCCGCATTGCAGTATGCATGCGCCATCCGTCTATTCGGATAATGGGGCAAATATAACACGTTACTTATTAGAAAAAACTCATGTATTAATTACGTGATTGGTTTTATTTTAATATTATTTTTGTATGTCTGACTGTAGAGTTTTAACTACTCTTCAGACTACGCCAAAGTCAAAAATATGGGTTTTATATGTTGCCTACATTTTAGATATATCGTACTAATCATATAAAAGTCGAAGATTACGCACTAATCTCATGGGTACTACCGGACTGATTTGAATAAATGTTTTTAGTTTACTGGCTGCAATTGTTTAGCAAGGTTTTGAAAGTATTTTACTAGTACGATTTTTATTCGACTCGCCCATTTCCCGAGTAAAGTTTCAAAAATAGGGCTCCAGATCCTTAAAACTTAAACAAGTTTGTTTGTTTGTAATAACTTTATTGCACAGAAAAATACATTACAGTAAATACAAAACTAAAAATAATTGCAACGGCGGACTTATCCCATAAAGAGATCTCTTTCAGTCAACCGGGACGATACAGGAAGTAGTATATGCTTGATTAATAAATTGGTCTCCACGGCGCTCTACGACTAGATACCGCGCTGTAAAGAAAAATCAGTTTAAAGAATGCGGCAACATAATAGAATAGTGTGTGTAAAACAAAAGATGCTAGTGTCAGTGTTACTACCGTAAATAAAATTGTCGTATTTAAGCAAAAATACCGTACCGGGTTTTTAATTTTTTTTTTACAATCAAAGAAATAAAATCACACGAGTTAAGTGGAACCCCGGTTTTTTTGGTTTTTTAAAACATAATTAGAAATTAAAAACAAAAAATACTACAATTAATAATTCTCTGCTCCCATTAAATCGACAACTTTCCCTAAGCATATTAATAAAAAAATGTTTTAAAAGTTACAAATATGTCTAGTACGAACAAAATGTTTCGATTACAGACAGGTAAAATTTTAGGGAATTCCCCATGACCAAAGACAATACAATAATGTAGGGAAGTTCAACCAGCGCGGTTATGATAGGGAAATTCCCAAAACCAAAGACAATACAGTAATTATTAGAGATGCGTCCATTTTTATGCAAAACTTTTTATTTTTATATTACTGTGCTCGATTGCCGTATTTTAACGTACGGCATTGACCCCTCTGCCGTATGCCGTACAATTTGTCATAATGAAGCCTGAATGCCGTATGATACGGCAATTGCCGTACGTTTGGCAACACTGGCTAGTGTACGTCGATTATGGTGTTGCCAGCTACTTGACTGGTACCCGACCAATAGAAAAATTATTAGTTGTTGCTGTGGTATTGATACGGATTATAAAAATGTAGCTGAGAAAATCGTTTAAAATGAAATTAAAATAAAACTGGCCAAGTGAGAGTCGACTCGCGTGGAGAGGGTTCTGTGATAATACATTTCTGTAAGTACAATATTTTTTTCTGTACTAGTTGAATGACGATGATTTGTGTAATGCCCGCTGTACACTCCCGCCGCCGAGTTCGGGTATATCCGCATAGTGCCGGTACCTTAAATGCTTGGTATTTCAATTCATAATCCATTATTTGATTATTTTCGATAAATTGTCAAAAATCTATATGACTACAGATTACATCGATACTTAATCGACACATGATCATTTAAATCAATATAATCGAATATATCGACCCATTTCAACAATCGATTAATTGCTTGGTATTGCATTTAATAATCGATTATTTTTGATTAATTGTCAAAAATCGATCAAATTTATTAAATCAATACTATGGATACCCTAGATTATTAAAAAAAACAAAATCGATAATCCGGCAACACCCTACGGGGTACCAACTACCGCACCCAAAGGCCACATTTAGAATGTTGGTGGGCGTAAAGGTGGAAAATGGAGTCAAAAAGTCGCATCGCCTACTCATAGGTATGGTTTCTTCGATTTTCGCCCACTCCCTCGGCCGGCTTGTATGGTCTGCGCGGGAAGAGAAGCAGCTCTACATTCCACGTTTTTACTTTTCTCCCAGACCAGCATTGAAGAAATAAGATGCCACAGACAGAAAGACAAAATTGAAATGACATCCCTCTTTTGGGGTCGGGAGTTAAAAAACAAAACATCCAAATAATAAAAATCGAAACCTCGGGGAATGTGGGATTTTTTTAATACACGGCAACATTGAGCACTGGGGGCTTACCATAAACTTTAACAAAACCATGATGGTTTTCGCCCATCTTGTTTTAAGCTTAAAATAATATTGTTCCAAATCGTACCATGAACTTTTAAAACAAGATTGTTGTATTCCTGCGTAGAGTTGTGAAAGAACGAATGATTTGTCTATTCCCTGGCGATTGTGAGAGCGAGACTCCGCTATATAATTCGTATAGCTGCATCACTTTTACGCAGTGTTCCGATTGACTCTCGTTACGAAATATTGAATTTTAAATTTAATATATTGAATTATGTGTTTTTAAAGTTGATTATGTGTTCAAAATATATAAAATACATTTATATTATTAAATTTCAATTACAAAAAATAAAAAATGAAATTTGGGTAATGATTACAAACGAAGCTGTGCACGCAAATGAGATTCGGAACATTTTTTTACTTTTTATAAAGACAACTGACAGTTCACGCGCAGCCACTCAAAAGGTCTCGCACTGAGCTTGTTTAGATAAAAATATTTTAATAATAGCTTTGGCTAATTCCAAGTAAGTTAAATGCGGGGTCCAGATTCACAGGTTTTTCTCGAGAGAGAACTGTGAATGGGGACAGCGTTTTCGTACTCTTCTCCTTCCTTTGTTGAACGAGGGTCCAGCAGTAACAGAGGAGCTGGCATTGTCGCTAGCCTAGCCTATCATGTCTTGTGGAAAAAATAGTAAAATGTCTATTATTATTTTTTTACATTCATCATCATCATTTCAGCCGCAGTCAGTCCACTGCTGGACATAGACCTCTCCCGATGATTTCCAAAATGATCGGTTGGCAGCAGTCTGCATCCAGCGTTTACCTGCGACCTTTTTCAGGTCATCTGACCATATGGTCGGTGGATGTCCAACGCTGCGCTTACCGGTACGTGGTTGCCATTCGAGAACCTTTTTGCCCCATCGGCCATCGGTTCTCCGCGCTATGTGCCATGGCCAGACAGATTAAAGGCCTTTAAAAGCTAAAGGTGGCCAATTTGAACAGAATATTGTTTTTATTTTTTGCTGAGGCTAATCAATATGTACATATATAAGTTTTAGTAATATTACATTACTTCATAAAAAATGCATTTTTATTTGTAACAGAACTTATGGCCGGACGAGGTATACTTAAACAACATCACGTAACTAACACAAAACAAATCTAACACATAATAATGAAAAATTCAACACACACAGTCACACACTAATGGTTTTTTGCACAAAGTTAGAATTTACCTTGTTATTTGTAACACAAGATCATTGAAAGAATCACACTCAACATGAAAAAAGTTTTGTTTCCATCACATCCGACCAACTTTTTAAAGATCGCTAAATTTGACGTAAAAACAACATTGCTAACTGTCAAATAATGCTCATGGTACGAAATTGAATGAACAATTTACTGTGACGTCATCAAAACTGCTAGGAAATGCAAGCTTAAAGTAATATTGTTTTTTACGTGTCATGGTACGAATTTCGGGAGTAATATTAAAATAATACTGCTATAAGACATTATGGTAAGCCCCCTGAGCGGTACTTCGCGAAATATTTTAGTTATTTATTATTTTCATGAGTAATTTATATATTTCGAAATTATACAATACTTACTGATGCTATGTAATACCAGTATCTTTCTTTTTTCTTTTAGTATTATTCTTATACAGTTTGACTACGCAAAATCCCATTTTGCTTCTGCTTTTACATATTATTTTAAGCTTATCTAAAACTCACTCATCGGTTGCGGGGTGACTGACGCGGGAACGATGCGCGCGAGCGAGTACGCCGAATACGGCGTAGTTTTAGTTGCCGCATTTTTCTAGTACGCCGGCGGTATCGAGTCGAGCGCGCGAGACCAATTGAGGATATAAGTTTGAACCAATCGCACCTAAAGGGGGGAGAATTTTATGTTCGATGTCCCTTAGGTACCTAGCTCAAGGGTTCTTTGGTCTGTAAATTTGAAGTATCCTATTGTAATTTTATACATGTAAATATTAGATGTATTTTACATTAGCAGCCTATGTGATTTAGTATCTTAGCATATTTAGTAAAAAACGAGTTGAGTTGAACCATGGGTTGAATTTACTACAAGCATGGCTAGAACATTTAAATAATAGGGTTTTGTTTTGGATTTAAGGTTGTTGTAAATATAACCCACCTTACTACAGCCACATACATAAATGAACATTATATTTATATTTCTTTTAAAGTCTGTGACTACAGCAGTAAATAAAATTTCAATTTTGTAAGGTAGACATGTATTTTACAATTACATGCTATTGAACATTAATTTATTAGGAATATAGTAAAATTTGTCTAAACCAATGTTTGTTTCATTTCTATAGAAAGATTATAGATAGGAGAATAACCTCTGTAGTGCTATGTTTGAAAAGTGTGACTCACGCCAAAACGGCCAACGATTTTTATTTGACATAATATGTGTCATCAACAAATTATTCTACGAGGGTGTCACTTAAAAAAAACCAGGAGCCCTATTTTTAAATGTATGACATATATGTCGAATGAAAATCGTTCGTTGCGAGTCACACTTTTCAAAAATAGCATTCCTGGTAATTCCATTCTTTAAAGTCTACTAATGAGACTGTATAATCAGAAGAAATAATGCTTTGAAATTATAATTGTATTTCTTAATTACTCTATTGGGTATGCAACCTATTCAATTCACCTTAACATATTGATAACATAAATAAACATACTCGTTATAATGTGCGTGCATGCTTAGTGCATTTATGTTGACCTATAACAGCACTATCTTTACTTATAATTTCATCAATGAGATCTGTCTTGCTAACACTGGGCCCATAATTTCTATGAAACTTTGTCAGCCTGTTTATTTGAAGGTCATAAGTTAATCTCTTCTGTGAGCATGTCCTATTTTTTGGGTTCCATATCCAAAGAGTAAAATGGGACTCCGCTATCTGTCAAATACAACAAAAAATAACAAAATAAATATGTAAGGGCAAATACATAACTTTTTTTGCTTAATACTGATAAGGTAACAGGTAGACGCTTGAAATATTCCCAAAAATTTTAGATTAAATAAAACAAATATTTGAGTGGGGCTCCCATACAACAGACAATTTTTTGCCATACAGTCAGGTGGCCAGGCTCCAGAGGAGTCTCTGTGCTGACAGAGGACAGGTTGGCAACGCGCTCGTGACATCTCCGGTGTTGCAGGCGTTTATAGGCCACGGTAACCACTTACCAACAGGTGGGCCGTACGCCTGTTTGCCTACTTAGTTGTATAAAAAAAAACTAATAACTAGCGGTTCCCTGATTTTACCAGCTTTCTCCGACAGTTGTTTCATCTTTGGACAGATCACCAACAGGTAGCTCCACCTGCATCAAAAAGTAGCCTGTTTGATGTTTGACCCCGGGTCTTCAAACTATATTCATATCAAATTTAACAGTAAAATGTAACAGACAGACAGACTTTCGTACTTTTAATATATACTATATTAGTAGTAGGATAGTACCATGGAGTAATTACAAAGGATAGTACAGAACCGTTCATGAGGAGCAAGTATGACTTACACTTGTCTGGTTTTTTATTTCAACATTCATGTTCTAGCTTCAGTTGATGTCAATAATAGAGATGGTACGTATGTTAATGTCTGTCCACCATAAGTCACTTCTTGTAGAGTCAAAATGGCTATTGACTGCACTATAACTTTAAATTTCCCCAATATTTTGCCACCTCTATCATACTTTAAAAGTTTTATTTAGTGCAGGTGACAGTACTATTAGGACTGGGCATTAAGGAATATCAAATTGGACATCATATTTATTGCATAGGTAAGATTCACTCTCCTTAGCTAAAATTATGTGTTATGAAGAACATTGTATGTGGTATCAACATCAGTTACCTACATACATCGGCAGCATTTTTTAACCTTTGCATTATACCCATCTGGTTAATATCTATTTAAAAAAAAGGAAGACGCAAGAATGATGTTAAAGTTTTTACAGAATAATACACAAAATTACCAAATTATTTTTTTATTCACTTTAACTTAATAGGCATACAGGCTACTTAAGTAGGCAGAATGTATTTAGTAGAAGGTTTTATTATCTTCTCACAATGGTTGCAACAGATGATTCATTCGTAAACCCAGTTTTCATCAGCCGGCGACCATCCGACGAGTTCCTTTTCGGTGAACCAAAGTGAGATTTCCTTATTGGCGGCTTCAACGCTGTCGGATCCGTGGATAATGTTACGACCAACCTGAATGCAAAGGTCTCCGCGAATTGTTCCAGGTTGAGAATCTGCTGGATTCGTGGCGCCGAGCATTTGCCGACCGGTCTTAACGACATTCAAGCCCTCCCAGACCATAGGGACAACTGGTCCGGAATTCATGTATTTCACGAGACCGGGGAAGAAAGGTCGCGCCGCTAAGTCACTGTAGTGCTGTTTTAGAAGTTCTTCAGAGGGCCACATGAATTTCAGGGCTACAAGCTTGAAGCCTTTTTTCTCGAAACGCTTGATGATAGTCCCGACAAGCCCGCGCTGGACACCGTCGGGTTTGATCATGATAAAGGTTCTTTCACGTGGTTCCGCCATGGCTAATAGTATGTTAGCAAAACGTGCAAAATAGGTTATGAACACGACGAACAAAGTGCCTATCATAAGCACGAACAGCACAGAAAAAAACTTGTCGTGGCGAGTCGGCAAGTTATTAGTGTTGCTTATTGATAGTCGACTATCGATAGCCTATTGATAGTTGCAGTAAAACTAATAGTATCGATAGGGATTTCTGAGCAATACTATTGATAAGACCAATACTATCGATAGCCATCTGTGTTACGATAGCATTGCAGTCTTAAACTCATAATGGATGTAATGAGTCAACTAAAGTAAGAGAAAGTTTATTTATTTCAATTATTAATTTAAGTTTTTGTAACGCCGTTCACGCCTATTATACTTATTTGTAATTATGTAACCTTTATAAAAAACGCTATTATTTCCAAAAAAATCAATATTCCTGATGTTTTAGGAAGGTTCCCGGGAACATTCCAAAAATAGGAATGTTCCCAATACATTTGGGAATGTTCCCGTATTTCTCGGGAAGGTTCCCAAAATGATCGAGAATGTTCATTAAATGCTCGGAAAAATCATCAGAATGCTCGAGAAGGTCCATAAAATCCCACATTCCAAAAAAGGAATGTTCCCAATACATTTGGGAATGTTCCCGCATTTCTCGTGAAGATTCCCAAAATGCTCGGGAAGGTTCATGAAATGCTCGGAAAGTTCCTCATAATACTCGGGAAGGTCTTCAAAATCTCAGAAAGTTATTATATTGTTTGGGAGAGTGCCTAAAATGCTTGGGAAGGTTCTCAAATTATCCGGGAAAGTTTCCAAATTTCACGGAAAGGTTCTCAAAATGCGCGGACAGTTTCCCAAAATACTTGAGAAAGCTTCTAAATGCTCGCGAAGGTTTTCAAATTAAAAATAATACTATCTATTACCATCATATCGGAAGTTTCATATTAAACTTTGGTTGACTTACAATAAATAGTATCAAAAAATTACTGGCAATCGATAGTGTTGGGGCAATTTTTATAGGTTTTGAAATGCTATTGGGCCTAAAACTATCGATAGTATTGGTCTTTTCAATAGTGTTGCTCGAAAATGACTATTGATACTATTACAAATGGCGATACTATCGATAGTCAAATTGATATCCTGAATAGTTTTCGAGGAAAACTATCGATAGTTTCACTATTATATGATAGTTCCGCAACACTAGGCGACTGGCGTGGCCGAGGTCCGTTTGGTGTAGTGTTGCTTATCGATAATCGACTATCGATAGCCAATATTATCGATATTACCACATTTTAATAGAAACGATTCTTCTGATAGGGATTTCTGAGCAATACTATTGAAAAGACCAAATACTATTGATAGCCGTATGTTACGATCATGAACTTAATATAAATAGGACTGAGCTCATTGACCTAAAAGCCGAGCAGAAAAAGATAGCTATATTGGAGGTTTCTATCTATTTTTAACAGGGTAACCATGATAATGTTTTTAATTGGGACAAAATATTTTAAACTTCGTAAATACTGCACATAAGTAGCTAGCTAGAAAGCTTAGCCAGATGTGATTGTTAGTGACGATTACGCGAGTTAAGCAACAGCCGGTGCGACTTAACTTGGAGTGGACAACACTTGGCGTACTACGTTCAGCCATTAGTCCTGCTAGTCTAGTGGAGCCAAGGCCACTAGTAAAGTTTCCTTGACTTCCCCGAGGGAACCAATAGAGAGGGAGACATGTCTACGAAACGTTATTTTAGACTAAACTCCAACTTCCTTAAAGTCTGCACAGAACTACTTGGGAGGAGATTAGCACCTCCTCACTCGCAACATTTGATTGCGTCTGAAAAAAAATCTGCATAAAGTATGTACCACCTTTCCCCTTTTTTCCAGAGAAGCGTGGTCACCTTATTTTGCACAAGTGGCAACGTGATAAAGCTTGTATTTGCTAGAAAGAGACAGGGTTCTCCACTATTTCTATCTCGCTTGGCTCGGCCTCGCCTCCATGCATATTTGCAGATGTACTCACACCCGTATTCTTAAACATAACCAGTGGCCATAGATTAATAATTGGTCTCGCGCGCTCGACTAGATACCGCGCTGTGAAGAAAAATCAGTTTCAGAATGCGGCCACTAGCGTCGATTATGGTGTTGCCAGCTACTTGACTGGTGCCCGACCAATGGGAAAATTATTAATTGCTGCGGTCTTGTTACGTATTATAAAAAGTAGCTCAGAAAAACCTTTAAAATGAAATTAAAATAAAACTGGCCAAGTGTGAGTCGGCTCGCGTGTTGAGGGTTCTGTACTATTTTTTATTTTTCTCTATTTGGACCTCCTAAACAAATTTAAAATTATCTCATAGGTTTTCCTGTAATTTATGAATCGAAATTCTGAAATCGATAGTTTCGGAGATAAGGTAGGGGAAATGGTTAGTTTTTGTCTACTTTATTTTATAATTCTAATATTGAATCCTAAAATTGCAGAAAAACTTTCTTTTGATTTATTATTACACAGTACAGTATGTTAAACGTTATTTAATTTTCTATTTAGCTTAGAGCTAATTGATTACTGACCTCTTTTTAGTTGTAACCCGGGTTTAAATACAGATAAATAAATAGACATACACATCCTACTAATATTATAAGCGCGAAAGTTTGTAAGTATTAATGGATGTTTGTTACTCTTTTACAACTAAACCGCTGAACTGATTTTCATGAAATTTGGTACGGATATAGTTCAAGACCCGGAATCAAACATAGGCTACCTTTTGACGCAGGCGGAGCTGCGGTAAACATCTTGTACATACGAGTAGATAATATTATCATGGCCTTTTTCCATACAGTAGTGTTGCCGGAAAATACATTACACATCGAATAATAATCGATTCTTTGATAGTTGAAAATATAATCTAAGGTATTGATAGTGATCATATATCGATAGTACCTATCGATATTGATACTATTGATAATATATTTCTGTATTTTTAAAAAAAAATACCAAATTCGATTAATCAATTATCCGGCAACAATACCCTACGGGGTACCAACTACCTAAAGGCCATATTTAGAATGTTGGTCGGCGTAAACTGGAAATGGAATCAAAATAGTGATCGGTTGCTAGTCGCATCGCCTACTGATAGGTATGGTTCTTCGATTTTCGCCCACTTCCTCAGCCGGCTTATATGGTCTGCGCGGGAAGAGAAACAGTAGTACATTCCACGTATTTACTTTTCTCCCAGATCAGCATTAAAGAAATAAGATGTTTGTGGCGTGCGTCCACGTCTTTTAATTAAAAAGGAAGCTATAGTTTTATTAAGTTGTATAGTATTAGTATTATAAGTTTTTTATTTTGATAATTACTTGTAAATATTTTAAATAAACTGCAATACTAAAACTTGTTAATTTTAGATAATTTAACTTAAAAATTTGTATATTTTTAATGTCAACGAACAAACGGACAAGTGTTGTTGTTTTATATAGATAGCGAATGCGATGCGCGCGCATGCATGTCAGCCGCTGCGATCGGCTCGGACGATGCGCGCGCAGCCCACGCCACGGCGATCCGTGCGTCTCGCCGGCTCGCCAGTCCGAATACCATCTTGCGACTGAACGCACGTTGCTTGCGCTCGCATTCGCGCACTTACGAAAACTCATTTCCAGCTTTATCCGTTCCTTCACTTTTCTCACCTGTATTTTGTGCTTATCATAATCTGTAAGTTGTCGGTGTGGTTGTATTGTATTAAATTGTGCTGAACTTTTAATTATAGTGATAAATTACATATTGACTTTATTTAATTATCCCGCCTCATAGCACAATAGCCTAACACTTATCATACACATTACGCACGCACCCCGCTTTATGTTAAAGACAGACAAAATTGTCAGAAAAAGTCAAAATTACAACATCTCTCTTTTGGAGTCGGGAGTTAAAAAACAAAATATCTAAATAATAAAAATCGAAACCTTGGGGAATTTGGGATTATTTAATACACGGCAACATTGAGCACCGAGCGGTACTTCGCGCCACATTTTAGGGTTATATTATTTTCGTGAGTAATTTATGTCCATATTTCGAAATAATACAATACTTATTGATGGTATGTACAATACAATACAATATAACTTTATTGCCCATATTTTGGAAATCACAAAACTGAATTATAACATTGTTAATAATATGGAGCAAAGGCGGACTTATTGCTAAGCAATCTCTTCCAGCCAACCTTTGTACAGTAAGAGAACATGATGTAAGGGTGGGCCCAGTAGAATTAATAATAAAATAAAAATAATGTCTACTGTATAAATAAATCAACACAGACACAGATATAATTTGGGAACAAGGGACAGTCACTATTAAGAAATACATATGATATATATTCTACATACCTTGAAGGGACAGATAGTGCTCCTTAACCTGGCTCTTAAAACTAGTAATAGTTTGAGCCATGCGTACATTAACAGGCAAAGCATTCCACAGGCGAACAGCCCGTACCGTAAACGACTTGGAGTAAGATGCAGAAGAGTGGGTTGGAGTTTTGAGAAGTAGGTCATTTACACTGCGCGAAGGACGGTTTTGATCTGATTTCAGAAAAGTGAAACGCTCTTTTAGATAAATAGGGGTACAAGGAATAAAGAGAACTGAGAACAGGAGTACAAGGATGTGATAGTTACGACGAAGCCTAATCGGAAGCCACTTGAGTTGTGCGCGGAAAGTAGAGACGTGATCATATTTGCGGAGTCCAAATATAAATCGAATGCAAAAGTTTTGGAGGCGCTCAAGTTTATTCAATTGTTCTTCAGTAACATCAAGGTAACATGAGTCGGAATAATCAAGAATAGGGAGAAGTAAAGATTGTGCCAGCGAAATTTTCGTTTCTATAGGTAAAAAGTTTTTTAGCCTAGTAAGTGATCCCGCCGAAGCAAAAATCTTCCTACTTACTTCCGCAATCTGTGAAGACCATGATAGTTGTCTGTCGAAAATGACACCTAGGTTCTTAACTCTGTCACTGTAGTCTATTTTAACCCCATCAAACATTATAGACGGAAGGGAGGACCAGTTTAGTCTAGAAATATGCCATGCATTACCTATGATGATGGCTTGTGTTTTTGCTGGGTTTACAATAAGTCCATGAGATTTACTCCATCTGGAAATTTGAGAAAGATCGTCATTAACTTTATTGATACCATTTGCGAGGTCCTCTATAGAGGCATGACAATATATTTGTAAGTCATCTGCATATAGGTGGTAGGAAGTGCAGAGTTGAAACGAGACTGAGTTGATAAAGATAGCAAATAGTAAAGGAGATAGAACGCCGCCTTGAGGAACACCAGCAGACGTGTAGCACCAAGAAGAACAATCATCCTCAATGCGCACCCGCCAGTATCTTCCTTATTTCTTTTAGTATTATTCTTACACAGTTTGACTACGCAAACTGCACATTTTGCGTCTACTTTTACATTAAATTTTATATTTATCTAGACATCCAACTCACTCATCGGTCGCGGCATGACTGACGCGGGTATGCCGCAACCATGCCGGTTTCGGCATGGTTTTAGTTGCGAATTTATGTAGTATGCCGACGGTATCTAGTCGTAGCGCAGCGGAGACCAATTATTAATCTATGCCAGTGGCTTTACTATCACCTCTTATAGCAGGGCAGAAACCAGTGAGTGAACGAGATGGCGCAATACAAGATGTAAGGCGACATCTCGTTTACTCACTCGTTTCTGCCCTGCTATTAGAGTTGATGGTAAGGGCCCAGGACGTCCTTCACTCAAACTCATTCGAGAAAAGAAATTCATGAAAAATACAAACGAATAGAGTTTAAAATAAACAAATTAAGTAAACTAGACAAAAATTGGCAAAAAACTAATTTATAACTACTACTATTGTCAAGGAAGCTAGTGACAACTAATACATTCCAATGAGTTGGAGTAAGGTTGAGTCATCATTTCCAAACGACTTCAACAAGCAGTCGGTGCTCTCGGCGCTTGGTTCAGGAAGTGGCGGCGCATTGAGGTGAATCCGGGAATGAGCACAGCAGTGTTCTTTTCCAAAGATTCACACGGTGCAACACGTCCACCAGCATGGAGTACGTTCTCGCTCTTAAAAACGATATCTATGTTTGGTAAACCCATTCCATGGTTGAACCAAACAAAGTATCTGGGCGTTATATTTGACAGTAAGATTATCTTTGGAGTACACATTTAAAGAGTTCGCAATAGAGCTGCATTCCACCTAGGCAGACTCTCTCCCATGAATAGCAATGTAAAGTTGTCACTTAGAAATAAGCTGACACTTTACAAGCTAGCCATCCGTCCTGTCATGACCTATGCGAGCGTGATCTTCTCTCATGCAGCTCCATCTCTCCTGAACAAGTTCCAACTTATCCAGAATAGGTTCGCACGCAGAGCCACAGGTTCTCCCCCGGGGCCTGCGTACACTCGACCTACACAGGGACCTTGAGCTTCAATCCATATCGAGATATTTCAAAGAAACGTCTCAACGTTACTTTGAGAAATGTCCAACCCATCTGAATCCGTTAGTTGTGCAGGCTGCTAACTACAGCCCAGCAAAAAATGTCCCTCTGCGGCATAGACGCCCGAGGAATGTTCTCTTTGATTCTGACAATCCCATTACGGTGGCGAACCTTCCCTTCGAAAACCCCTCGATTCACGGGAGTCCGGGCTTTTCATTAGAAGATTGCGATGTGGTAGGAACAGAAGACAGTTCACCAGGTACCGCAATGTACCAGGGCGCTTCACACCACCGATAGGTTCTTAGTAGGCCCTTCAGGCACAATAATGTAAGGCCCTTATATTGCCACCTCTTGATTACGCCGATGCCTGTTATTTGGACGCTACAGAGGAGCTGCTGAACAAACTTGAACGTCAGCAAAACTCATGTATCAGATTTATCTATAGTTTGAAAAAATTCGAACATGTCTCTGACTTCCGCAGCCAACTTAAGTGGCTTCTTTCTACTTCGCAGATTTATGAGAATCCTTTGTCTCCTATTCAAGGTCCTGTACAATCCCTCCTATCCTTCATATCTTAAGGATCGTTTCTCCTTCTTCCGTCCGATTGATGCACCTTGCCGTTCCCACCTTAGAACCCTCCTCAATATTCCCATCCATCATTCCGATTCTTACCCCCCTATTCTTAAACTTAGGTATAGTCTTCACTTTTCCTTCCTTTTTTATACACGATTATTACCCTTTTCTTGTCATTTCCAATTTCTTTAGAAATAAGCAGCTCCCTTGTACTGTCTTTTCCTCTTATGTGTAATCCTTTGCATTTTTATTGTGTAAAGTAAATAAAAATAAATAAATTCACTCAAACTCATTCGAGGGCGCCTCAAGGAAGTCCTCGAACTTTCCTTGAAAACGACATTTTTAGTTGGTTGCTTGAGCAAACTCCAATGAGGAAAGACACAGGTTATAATAACAATACGAAGCACAAAAATTGAAAAATACAAAAGAATAGAGTTTAAAATGTAATAAGTTGTAAATTTTCAACGTTTGTGCTTAGATTTGTATTATAACCTGTGACGTTCCTCATTGAAATTTGCTCAAGCAACAAACTTAAAATATTGTTTTCAAGGAAAGTTCGAGGACTTCCTTGAGGCTTCCTCCAATGAGTTTGAGTGAAGGACGTTCTTAAGGTTATGTTTATGAATACGGGTGTAAGAATATGGGTGTCAGTCATAGATTAATAATTGGTCTCGCGCGCTCGACTAGATACCGCGCTGTGAAGAAAAATCAGTTTCCTGAAGACAAACTGATTTCTGATCAGGGGAAGTAAAAGAGTTTCTCAAGCCAGAAACTATAAATTATATTTATTCTAAATGTATTTTGGTAATATAAAAAAAAAAATCCATTGATAGCTGCGTGTTTCACCTGCTAATGCAATTGAATAAATGATCATTTACTAAACCACAAGCTTGCATGAAAGCATAACAAGTTGTGGCTCCCACAAACTTAAATCCTCTCTTCTTTAAAGCTTTTGACAGAGAACTCGATTCAGGAGTTGCAGTGGGAATATCTTCCATGCATTGCCAACTGTTCTTAATGGGCTTGTTATTTACAAAACTCCAAATAAATTCTGAAAAATCCTCTTTGTTACTTTCCATATTCAAATAACATTGTGCATTGTTTACTATAGCATTGATTTTACCTTTGTGTCTAACAATATTTGAATTTAACAACAAGTTATTAATATCACTTTCTCTTAACTTGATTATTTTATATGGATCAAAATTGTAAAAAAGCTGTCTATAGCTATGCCTTTTTTTCAAAATAGTGATCCATGATAGTCCAGCCTGTTGTCCTTCTAAGCAAATCATTTCAAACAAACGGAGCTTATCATATTCAGGTTTACCCCATTCCTCATCATGATACTTAATGTATAGGGGATCTTGGGTCACCCATCCACATCTAATTAATTTATCCACATGTTCCATGTGTATCTAATCAATATTTTCACTCAATCAGTTTAATATTCATTTCGATTCTTCTTATTTTAGTAGATTTATACGGAAATATAATAGGTATTAGTTTATCTATTTTATTAATTAATGTGTTGTGTTTAACAACCACTATAGTAGCCTTCCTTAAAATTTTACAATACCTATGTAGGTCACACAAACCAACAAAACATAACAACAAACGTAAACAAATCCATGGAACTAAAGTTAAATATGGAAGCCAAGCGGCCATATAACAGGCTGACCCCAGAAAATTTGACCTTGAGTAACCTCTGTTTTCCTCAAAATATTACTATCACTTAAAAAAATTTGCCTAGTCAGAAATACAGTAAAATAAAAATGTCAGTGGGCTTAATACAATTGGGCTTTATATTCCTATGTCAAAAAGAAGTTTCATTATTTTCAATTATTTTTTTAAATCTACCTCAAAATAAAGATTGTATTGCTACGTAATTGTTTATAATCTTTTCCAACTTTTAAGGCTGTTACCTAGTGCTGTGTATGGAATCCAGATTCACACCCTAACAAATCACGAGTTAGAAAGAGAGAGGTGGGTAACGAAATGCATTCAGGTCAAATTTTCTGCCATCAGCGTATTGTACATGCCCGCGCGCTATCTCTTTAGCTTTAGATCCATAAAAGAGACCAACTCGTGGCTCGCGGTCCATCCTGTCTTTAACATTTGACACTGACATACATATTTTTTAATGCCTTAGTAATTTTTGCTTTGAACCTTGCAGTTCGAGATGGCCGTTATAGCTACGTGACGTCATCACTATAAAATCTTTAAAATTAAATATAAAAATAAATATAATTTTTCCGTTCAAATTGTAACGCCGAAATAGTCTATTCCATCAATAAAATACAGAATTTATTTTTTAGTTGACTAACCAATTTGGGATTGAGAAAGTTGGATAACTTGACAAATCAAAGAGGAGGAAGGCTGTTTCCATTTTTATAATTGTAAATGCGCCGGACAAACATTTTTTTTGTGAAAAGGGTGTTAAAATTTTATTAATCATAAATACTGGGCCCATTTACGTTCAAGTATCCGGTGCATATAAGCCACTTAGGACCACCATAAACTCTGGCAAGTTTTGATTGATGATTACATCTATGTGGTTTTATGTATCTTCTAGTTTCGGGTCCTGTTACTACATTTTTCATTAATCTCATATTTTGGTTGCTGAGCGATCCGTCTGCTAATTGATGTAATAGAGGCAAATATTCTGGCTTTGCTAATTCTCCAGCTATACGAGATACCTAAAAATAATTTAAATAAATAAAAAACCAAGTACTTTCTTCTGTAAAGTAATATAAAACAAATTTATCTAAGTCAAGTACTTACAACAAATTTCAGCTGGCCATCTGACAACGGACTTGTTATAGGGCCCAACAAAAGAACACTACTATTTTTCGCTAAACTGTCGGGATCAACTGATATTAGTTCGTCACTAACTTTACTCTTTATTTCATCATTCACAATCAAAAATATATACTCGTTAGCCTCTATTGGTTGTTCTCTCGACTTAAAATTATATCTAAAAGGAGGTTTCGTGGGTTTGCTTTTTTTACAGCATAAAGTTTTCAATTGTGAAACAAGAACGTCAAAAAGCTGTTGCTTTTTCTCAATATCTTCTGTGCTTTTATCTACATTTAGTGTTTGTGGGTAATTATACAAAAAATTGTTTAGTTTTTTCAATGCATTGTAATTGAGATCATTATTGCTCCCAACATTGTTAGGATCTATTGCTAGGTGATCGAGCTTAAAGTAAGCTGCTGGAGATTTAGCTTGGTCAAGATCTGCTTTAGTTAATTCATTATTACGCGCTTTTTTGTCTAATTTTATTTGTTTTACTTCTGACTTAAACTTTGTGTCCAAGTTAGATTGTGAATTATACACAATTTTGGCAATATCGTTTAAATCAAACTCTGTTTTTTTAGGTTGATTATTGAGTAGTTTCATCAGCTCGTCATCTGACAATTTTGAAATAAGATACGTTATATCATCATCTGAAAAGAAGTAGAAAGTTATTGAAATCAAACAAATCACAATAACCAATTATTTTTAACATAGGATTTTATTCATTTATAGATAAAAGTAATAGAGCAGAGCCCCTGATTACTATTTAATTTACTAGTTACGTATATAAAGTAGTAAGATTATTTTACCTGCATCTTTAACAATAGTATTCCTTGGTAATGATTTTTCCTTGGGATAATAAGATTTTGAATAGATTAAATGTGTTAAATCATTATCTGCGTTATTTTGATCAAAAAAGAAAGATCGACGATTTATCGTCGATGTAGTAAGTGTTCTTTGTACCTGAAATTATTAGGTAAAAAAAATAATGATAGTTGAGTAGCCCCAGTTATTTAGAGAACATGTTTTCCAAACCATAATAGATAATAAAAAAATAAGTTCAAGATCCTTACAAAAATATTTTATTTCACACATGTAGATATGTTTTGGTACAATACAAGCACAGGGCACAAGTATGACAAAGTACATTTACGATTTATTTTCCCTAAAATCGAACCAAATCTCAAAAGTAAAAAAATAATAATAATATAATAGCAATCTATAAGTAACGTTGGAGAGTTATAGCCTTAGCCATTATTGGTCTATCTTAGGTCTGGCAGGCCTGAGAAAGTTAGCTGTGATGTGGCTTTTAGGTAGACAAAGCTTTTTAATATGTCCGTCCGACCATTGAGGAAGGAACTTTGCAGTTCAACACATTGAAAAAAATTGGATCATAAACATTTTTTTAAATTAGGTTTCAACTTTATGACGATTCGTCTGATCTCCGAAATCAAGGGTAAAAAAAGTTAAGAGTTAAGACAATAGGCTACTTCACTATATTCATACTTGGACAAGATTTTTATACGGAACAATGACTACACTAAAAACTAGCAGATTCCGAAAATAACAACAAAACTGGATGATAATTAAAGCAGTAATTATCATTTAAAATTTTCTCATAAAGGAGAGTGGGAGCGAGGTGGGGACGTCTTGCTATCTCTTTTCTACACACGAAACCAAATGGCAGTGACGTCATTGCTCACACAGCGCATCCTTTTCTTTTTTTTTACAGTTTCCCCTTCCACCAAATTTCAAAGGCTTATAACTTATTTAATTTTGCACGGATTAAAAAAAACCTTGAAATTTTTAGTTTCTGGTACTGATATTTTTCATATTAATGATAAAAAAAAATTGAGTAGTATATCTTTATTTTGCACTTACCCAATAAGTCAAACATATAATAGTATAACAAGACCACCTTGAGATCATGATGGTTTTGATGTAAAATATCCAATTCAGAGATTCAATTTCACGGATGAAATCATTGCATGGCTCCTTCAATCTTATCAAATAACATTGAGCATGGTAAGTATCTTGTTAGTGTTTCAGTATTAACAATGCCATACGCTCGTTAATCTTTGTTTTCAATCCCGCTTGATAAGATGTAGTCGGAACGGTTTATGCCCACGTAAAATACCTTACATGTTTTTTTTATCGTTTGTCGCTCGTTTATTCCTATCCGACCAACTGAAATGAACAATTTCAGACACCGATCGGATAGGGAGGATTAGTTTATCACTTTCTTTCCGATGGAATCCATACTAATATTATAAATGCGTAAGTCTGTCTGTCTGTTACGCTTTCACGGCCAAACCGCTGAAGGGATTTTGATGGAATTTGGTATGAATATAGTTTAAGACCCGGGCTCAAACATAGGCTACTTTTTGACGCAGGCAGAGCTGCGGGAAAAAGCTAGTAATTTATATTTGTTTGGTCTATTATATTATCCATACTTAATATTATAAATGCGAAAGTCTGTCTGTCTTTCTGTTACGCTTTCACGGCCAAACCGCTGAACGGATTTTGATGAAATTTGGTATGAATATAGTTGAAGACCCGGGGTCAAACATAGGCTACTTTTTGACGCAGGCGGAGCTGCGGGAAACAGCTAGTATGTAATAAATAGCAGTGATAGTGGCACCCGTATTGGATTGGTCGTCATTTATTGGCAATGTCTATCTCAAGCACCTCCGTGCTTCGGAAAGCACGTTAAGCCAGTAGTCTCGTCGTATCATGTTCCAGTTGGTTTGGTTTTTCTGTAAAAAAAAGGGTAACGGAGGTCAGACGGCAGTCGCTTCATTGTAATAACCCAGTGCCGCCAAATCAAGGACCATGTACCCTACCCGATTCCTACAGCGTACCCTAGGCTCCGAAGCGTAAGCTGAGGTTGCACTTATAACATGTACCTACTTTTATTATTGAAAGTGGTTTAGTTTCACTTACTTAACACCTTGTATCAATTTAGCTGGTGTTTGTTATCATCAATAATAAGAAAACAAGAGCTTTATATCACAGATTAGAGAATAATGCTTCTTTAGATTTCTTAGATTAAGGCGCTACTGCGAGATGTTATGTACCTGGGATCGGGCGTAATGCCCCCCCGCTCGCCGAGATCGCGGCGACGCGCCACTAGCGCGCACCGCCAGACATTCATACTCGAGAAAGGAGCTTCGAATGCAATAGAGGCGATATCCACATTGAAATAAATATTTTTCTCACATTTACTCAATATTGATAACAGCAGCAGGTAGGCGCTTAAAATGTTCACAGAATATTTAGTTAAATATTCATTTGGAAATCCATATTTCCATACTAATATTAAAAGTGCGAAAGTCTGTCTATTTATCTGTTACGCGTTCACGGCCAAACTGCTGAACGGATTTTGATGAAATTTGGTATAAATATAGTTTAAGACCCGGAGTCAAAACAAAGACTACTTTTCCTTTTTTTTACTCGAAACCCTTGATTTGGTGTTGGTTACTACAATGGAGCGACTGCTGTGTGACCTTGCGCTCGTTACGCAAAAACCAGATCAACAGAAACATGACTCGATGTGTCTAAAAGTGTCAGGCTGCCTAAAAGCTTCTGACACAGCCTAATGATTGTCACCTATCGACACGAACCTGCCTTTCGAAGCACGGAGGAGGTCGAAATAGAATATGCCAATTATTGTGGACTGTATTAAAAGGCACTATTTTTCTTCACTTGTTTTATTGTTCACCCTTTTTGTTCCACTTTTTCACTGTTATATCACTGAATGAACTGAATGCCGCCATACAATTCCGCGCTCAATTTATAGAAAATTCCGACCAATCAGAGGGCTTGAATTTTTGCACACGGCACTAATTCTTTGCACACGGCACTAATTCATGCTGTCTCGTTCCTGTTTATAGCCCTGTCCTTGTCTAGGCGAGTTTTTGGAATTTTCCTATTTTTCCCTATGGTGGCATTTAGTTCTTACAAATTTCGTATTTTTTACATATAAAGAACCATATTCCTGACTATTTACAACAAATTTCAAGTGAATAACTCTTCTATTTTCCTAGTTATTCGCAAAAAACCGTAGCCGGCTCTCGTTATGGTATTGCTCGGCAAGGGTACCCCTATTTCTATACATTTTCTTTACAAATTCCTATTTTCTAGCTTATTTGTTAAAGAAAATGACCTATTCTAATTATAATCATGGCCCTACTCTAAAATTAATTAACTTTATTTATCATAAACTAAGCTGTCCGCATCATTCTCCCCCCGGCGAAGTCTTCACGCAGCCATCATTCACGGGGAGGACAGCTAATTTCGTTGTCGGTCGTCGAAAAACGCCACCTCTCGTGCGAACGTCCGCCGACCGCACTCCTCCGTCAGGTCCTGGGTATACTCGTTCCACCACGCCTCTGGGCCATGTGTTGCGGGGTAGCGCCGGGTCTACTATGATCACTAGGTCTCCCGGCTGCAATTGTCGTTGCGTCTCGTTTCGGGATTCCCCACGGGCGACGAGTGTCGGCAGATACTCCTTCACCCACCGACGCCAGAATTCATCTGCCAGCGCTTGGGATGCCCTCCACGTGCGTCGATCTGCGATGTCACAAGGCCCGGTTCTGGGTAGGCCTGATGACGACCCCAGCAGAAAATGGTTCGGGGTCAACGCCTCCGAATCATCTGGTTCTACAGAGACGTGGGTCAGAGGCCTGGCGTTGATACTGTGTTCCGCCTCTGTTAACACTGTCTGAAGCACTTCTTCTTTAGGTGTTTTCTCTTTCATGACGGCTTCTAGGGCTACTTTCACTGATCGAACTAGCCTCTCCCAAGCGCCTCCTTGGTTCGGAGCTCCCGGTGGGATAAATCGCCACTCCATATTGTGTTGCAAGCCATATTCCCTCAATGCTGGAGCCCACTCGGCGTATGCTTTTCGTAGCTCGACGTCAGCACCCCTGAAGTTGGTGGCGTTATCGCTGTACATAGTCAATGGCCACCCTCTTCGCGCCGCCATCCTCCTTAGTGCCATGATCGCAGAATCGGTTGATAGACTTCCCACTAGCTCCAAATGTACGGCTCTCGTAGTCATACAGGTAAATAGAGCTCCCCAGCGCTTTTCACGTCTTCTTCCTATTGCCACAGTCATGGGGCCGAAGTAGTCTACTCCGCAATTGGTGAAGGGGCGGTAGTAGGCATCCACGCGGACTGCTGGAAGATCTCCACACACTGGTACGCAAGGTCTTGCTTTTCTCATTCGGCACATCAGACAATTCTTCGCCACTGTGCGCACCGTAGGTCGAAGTTTCAGAATCCAATATTTCTGGCGTAGTTCATTTACCACCCGTTCTCGTCCTGCATGTCCTGCTCTTTTGTGTTCTTGCAGAACGATGAGCCTTGTGAGCGGGTGTTTGCCATCCAAAATGATGGGATTCTTCATCTCTGGAGGTTGATTGGCCGCGTTTATTCTTCCCCTTACGCGCAGCAATCCATCTCGGTCCATTTCCGGGTCTAGTCTTGTCAGGCGACTTTCTCGTTGGAGTAGCCTTCCGTCTCTCAGTCTGTTGATTTCCTCGGGGAAGCTATCTCGTTGGGCACTCAGTAGTAATAGTTTTTCTGCTTTATTCATGTGTGCCGTTGTCAGTTGCGTCGCTCGTCGTCTACACTTGTCGACAAATAACAATATGTTAGCGGTTGCTCTCAACAGACGCATGTAATTTGAAAAACGTTTCACATCGGGTAGCGTCTTCTCTTCCCGCTCTATAGTGACATGGTTTATAACTTCTTCGTCACTGGGTTCCGTTGGCTCAGACTCCTCAGGCCATTGGTCTTCTGTTAATCGCAGAAAGGTTGGGCCAGTGAACCACCAATCTTCTTCATTTTTCGGGACATAATTGACTCTTGTCGCCGAGTCTGCTACGTTCTCGTCGGTGGGCACCCATCTCCATTGGCGTGGCTGAGTACATTCTGCAATTTCACCCAACCTGTGGGCAACGAAGGGGGTGTATCTTCTTGCGTTCTTCCGAATCCAGTGTAGGACTGTTTTTGAGTCTGTCCAGAAGATTGTCTCTTGGTCCGCTCTCCACCTGTGCCCTTGCTGTACTGCGTTGGCTAATCTCGTTCCGATCAATGCGGCCTGCAATTCCAGCCTTGGTATGCTCTGCGTCTTGATGGGAGACACTTTTGACTTCGCCGCTGCCAGGACGACATGAACTGTTCCGTCTTCCTTTTCCAGGCGCCAGTATACTGCTGCGGCACACGCATCTTGGCTTGCGTCACAAAACACATGTAGTTGCTTCTTTCTGATGTTTTGCTCGCTGCTGTAGCATCGCGGCAGGCGAATTAGGGCGATACGCTCGAGGTTCTCCAACCAGCTCATTAACGATTCGGCATGTTCGTCAGGTAGCGCCTCGTCCCAGCCGACTTGCAGACACCACAGTCGTTGTAAGCAAATCTTAGCGCTTATGGTGAAGCAACTAAGAAGTCCTAGCGGGTCGTATACCGACATTACCGCACTTAAGGCTTCTCGTTTTGTGGGTGCGCGTTGCCGTGTTCGTACTTCCGTGGGAACGCGGGGCATCTTGGTGTTGAAGCCAAGTGTGTCTTCCTTCGAATTCCATACTAGGCCTAAAGTCCTGTCCTCATGACCCAGTTGTGTTACAGACTTGGCGTGTAACTCGGTGGGCACGTTGTCCAGTACACTCCTTTTGTTCGAGTTCCAGCCGCGCAATCTGAAGCCAGCCTTTGAGTGTACTTCGTTAACCTCGTCGATGACAACTGTAGCCTCCTTTTCCGTTGTGTAACTATTTACAAAATCGTCCATGTAGTGGTGTTCGGTTATCGCCTTGACGGCTGCAGGATGAGTTTCTGCATGTAGGCGTGCGTTGTAATTTCGAACACTATGCGCTAGAAATGGAGAACACGATGCACCGAAGATCATTGATTTCATTTTCATCTCCTTTGGAGGTTTCTTCCTTTCCTTGCCACGCCATAAAAACATTTGGGCCGCTTGGTCTTCACTTCGAATTTTAATTCGGAGAAACATTTCTTCGATATCCGCCGTGATAGCTATTGGATACTCTCTGAATTTAAATAAAATTTTCTAGTAGCATGTTGTTAAGGCTTGTACCGTTGGTGACCGCGGCGGCGTCAAACACCAGGCGAATCTTCCCAGGCTTATTGGGGTTTGTTACTGCGAAGTGTGGAAGAAACCAGCTGTGCGGTTGCATCTTCTCAGTTCCATCACATTCCTTAGCGTATCCTTTCTTTACAAGGTTCTCGATTTGTGCGTTATACTGCTCAGCAAACTCGGAGTCCTTGTCCATTCTTCTTTCGATGCTTCTTAATCTTTTGAAGGCATTGTCGTAACTGGTTGGCATCACGGGAGCTTCTTCCTTCCATGTTAATCCTACTTCGTAATAATTTTCTTTGCGGGTGACTGTGTTCTCGAAGATTTCTATCGCTCTTTTTTCTTCTGGCGACATCTTGATCGTCGGCGTGATTCCTATTGCGTCGATCTTGAAGTGTTCCTCAACCCTTTCATGGAGTTGTGATGCCTCGCTGCTCTTTACGCAAACATGTAGGACGGAAGCCTCTTCTTTGATCATTTTCCGCGGTGCACTGCCATGGACGACCCATCCTAGTTGCGTTCTCGAAGCAGCAGGTTCAGCCTTCTTCCCAGTTCTTAATTCTCTCGTTACAATTAATTCCCAGTTATCAGCTCCAATGAGTATTTGTGGCATAGCCGACTCATAACTTAGTTTCTCCACTGGGAGGTCTCGCAGGTGCTCACATTCCATTAAGCGCGCCGGGACTGTTTGATTAGACAATGTGAGTCCTTCAATGGTCCACGCTTTGATTTCGTGAGCTCCGTCACCAGTCTTCAAAATTACTTTAACGTGTCGACTGTCTGCTTCACGCGTCGAGTTAATTCCTTTTATATGCAGCGGCAATGCAGGTCCGTTTGCGTTGATCTTTCGTGCCAAATCTGCATCTATAAGAGTGGCCGATGATCCTTCATCTAACAAGGCATATGTTTCGACTTCACCTCCGGGCCCAGTAACCGTTACCTGGCACACTTTCAACAATACCGCTTGTTCCTTTGTACTTGTTTTCACGGAGAGTACAGTCTCGTCGCTAGTAGGTGCGGCTTCGGTAACAGTTGGTGCGGCGGTGGTGGGAATCGATGCATGCAACAATGAGTGATGCAATCTCGTACAGTTGCCAACTCGGAGTTGGCAACTCCACATGCTTTGCTTCTGCAGTTGCTGCGTCGATGTGTCTTATTGATACATTTGAAACATATTCTCTTGTCTTTCACCCATTGCCACCGTTCTTCCAAACTGAGTGCTTTAAACTTCTCGCACTGCGGTACCTTGTGTTTCGACCCACAATATAAACATTTCTGTTCCTCATTACTGTTGCTTGGATCTGTAGGTATAGTGTATGTCGAAGCCTTGCGTATGTCTCGTCGTCGCGCTGCCATGTTGCCGTCAGTTGCCTTCATGGTTCGTGCTGACGTACCGATGCTCGGTGTGTAGGAATACTTCAACTCTCGGTCTGCTTCCTTCATCAAAAATCTTGAAAGTGTCACTATTTGCGGTTCGCCGTGAGTATGATTCTCTTCTGCGTAGACACACCAGCGAGACTTCAAGTGTGGGCTCAACTTCTCTATAACTTCTCTTGATAACATAGGGTTGTGTAAATACCCACGCTCGTCCAAGCTATCCAACACTTGCACTATGTTTTGTAATTTCACCGCTAAATTATTCAAATCTTTAGCACTTGTACCCGATCGTGGTAGCTTCTTAATTTCTTCCAGAGTTTGGTCAATTATTATTTCAGGGCGACCAAAACATTGTTCCAGAGTCTTCATAATTATCTCCGGATCTCGACTTGTATGCAATAAGGCGCGTACTGCTTCTCGTGCTTCACCTCTAAGGCTATTTCTCAGTCTTGCCATGTTCTCGACGTCACTGAATTGATAAATGAGTGCGGAGTCTCGCATGGCTGCTTTAAACGATAGCCACTCACCAGGTGCTCCCGAAAAGGTAGGTAGCTCTGTTACTTGTCTCGGCGGGGCTCTGGTTCTTGCCATTTGCATAATTGCATCAGCGAGCTGTTCGATGCCTCGGCCTGTGCTTCGATTTCTTTGTTGAGTCGGCGTTGGTGAGCGTGGTCGCTGATATTGCCGTCTCGGTGTGTGCTCCCATTCTATGTCTCTTCTGATTGCCTGAGGTTCTTCCTGTATGTTGTCTTGCTCCCCCCGTAATGGTTGCGGGTGAGCGACATCGTTGCGTGCAGGCATGTTCCAACTGAGACGTTGGCTGATGAGGTGCAGCGACTGTGGCAGTGGATGGTAAATCCGTTGGTTGCAACGGACTCATATACGTCGGCTCTTGATTCGATGCAGAGGGTCCATGCTGATCCAACCATTGATTGACTCGCTCGATGTGTCCATGAGTACTGCCTGCTTCGTTTTCTTCATCTTCGATACTGGCGATTTCAAAGGCCAATTTCTTCTGTACCAGGTCTGCCTCTAGTCGTAATTCTCGACGTTGGATTTCGGCGAGCTTTTCCATGGCTGCTAACTCTGCTTGCTTGATGCGAACATTAGCTTGTAGTCGAAACACGAGAGCGTCCTGATCGTATCGATCTATTGGTTGAACGTGAAGTGGTGAGGCGCAAGGGGCGCGCGGCGGCGGCGGCGGCGGCGGCGGCGCTCGAGGGATACGCGGTAATGGGGTGCGCAGTGGTGGCACTCGACCCATACGCGGTAACGGGGTGCGCAGCGGTGGCACTCGACCCATACGCGGTAACGGGGTGCGCAGCGGTGGCACTCGACCCATACGCGGTAACGCGGGGTGCGCAGCGGTGGCACTCGACCCATACACGGTAACGGGGTGCGCAGCGGTGGCACTCGACCCATACGCGGTAACGGGGTGCGCAGCGGTGGCACTCGACCCATACGCGGTAACGCGGGGTGCGCAGCGGTGGCACTCGACCCATACACGGTAACGGGGTGCGCAGCGGTGGCACTCGACCCATACTAAGCTGTCCGCATCACCAATGGTGACCAACCTAATACGGGTCGCAAGTCGCCTCTCGCCGTTGTCGTTTGACACACGCATTAGCTACTCGCACTTCGGATACGCGCGCTGCACTCTGTTCTCGAGCTACTTGTTATATCTGCCAAAGGACATTTTGTAGGTGTGCTTTAAGTTTAATTTTTCTATTATTGCCATTATCTTGTTTTATGTTTGTTATCGCAAAACGTCATATCTGAAACGATTTAAATTTTTTTTGTTTGATAGGATATACTTTCAATCAAGTCCCATAATTTTTTTATTAAAATTGGTTCAGTAGTTTTATTGTGTAACCTCTGTGGTCCAGTGGTTAAGGCGTCAGCCTTTGACCCAGAGGTTGCGGGTTCGATTCCCACGGGAAGCACACTTTATTCAGTTGTTTCCAGTTTGGTTAGGACATTGCAGGCTTGAATCACCTGATTGTCTGAAAATGAAGATGATTCCGTGCTTCGGAAAGCACGCGAAGCCGTTGGTCCCAGCTGACATCTGGTGGTCGTTAAAGGAACCACGTCAGAGGCCGAGAGGCGGTTCCGCACAACTCTGAAACCAGGGTGTACATGGTCGATTGATAATGTAACCTACTGGAAATGATGATTGTGTAACCAATACCAATATGACTGGAAAATAAAAGAATGATAATGAAGTCATCCAAATAAACGAAACTCAACATGTTTTATCTTTTATATTTCATTTAAAGTCCTTTGCTTGTCTTAAAATTGTTATCTAAGGCCAATCGACCCCATATACCCTGATGTCAGTACTAAGAAACCACCTTAAGGTCATTTAAATTGTGTTTTTGGGGTCAGTCTCATTTGGGTAAAATCCATATAGTACGGGATTAACTTCAATGGTCAATCGATCTTTTACACCCTGGTATCAGATTGGTCAATTGACTCTGTTTGCCTTGGTATCTTCTTATTCCTAAGGTATTTTCCAGTTCTCCCCCTATGATATAAAATTTATATAAGATAGCCCCGGTAAACGAATGGAAGTCTGTTTTTGCTATGCCAATGCTAATAACTATATGTATGCAATATTTCAAGTATTCGATCGATTGGTTTAGTGAATGGAGCGTGGAGGTAACAAAAAAATAAACAACCAAATATACAAACACTTTAACTTTTAGAATATTAGTAGGATTAGGATAGTTAGGATGTATATGATTTGCGTTATTGGCAACAAATATATTGTTTGATGGAAATAATAAACAAATTTATATAAAATATACTTTATTATAATATAAAACTTCATATTTACTTAAATCTGCTACACGTTACAATCAGATCTAACAACAAAATGTATGAAAAATCAGCCTTTCACATCACTTTAAGAAAAAATATTTTAAAATTATCGAGTGGAGCATGAGAAGTCTTAAAAAATTATTTATTAGATTACAAAAATATTTAAAATTAAAATTTTATGTTTACATGTACTTCAACTTATTCAAACGAAATCTTGATACAAGGTAGTTCGTGTATAATTTTTTTGAAATATGTATAAAAAGTAACAACATACCGTTCACTATCTTGTGATGTTTTCGGAACCTAATGATCAATCCATACTGGATTGATCAGTAGGTAATGTACGTTAGTTCTAAAGATACAATTAGTACTTACCATATTTTTCCTATCATGCGACGAGCAATATCTTGGTATAACATCTTCCTTTTTTCCATAATGTACTTATTAAAAAAAAAAATCTAACTATAAAAATAATCTAGGTATGTATTAAACCTAAAACCAATTTTTATAAAATTGTTTACGCGTTTTATAAATTACGATACAATAAAAATGTCTATTTTCAAAAACTCGCGCGAAGTCTAAATTTACGCAGACGACTGACACAGAACCTACCTCGAACAGAGACGCGCCCGGACTCATAGATGACTCTGAGCAGCGGAGTTAAAAAGGGATAGCGCTCGGCGATTTTGCCTGTGTGAAAGAGACATACATAGATGGGTCTGCTTCAAAGTGGCTTCAACGTAATCACCACAATTAAAATTTACGTTTTAAATTAATTACTTTTAAATAAAAAAACTCAATCAAAATTTTACTTTGGTAAAAACTTATTATTTTGAAAATGGCCTATGTATCGCCTTAATAATTGGTCTCGAGCGCCGGAGACCAATTATTAATCTAAGGGTATGGATATAATATAGCTGCGCGCAGGGCCCGATCTAGTGGGGGGGGGGGGGGGGGGGGAGAGCCGGGCATTTGCCCAGAGCGGCAAAAAATGAGGGGCTGCAAAATTAACTTATTCCTATCTTCCAACCTAGCTATTAGCCACAGAGTCTGAGAATTTTATGCGCCACCTTTCAACCTACTTCAGGTTAGATAGTGGAAATATTTAAGTATTTTACTTAACTGAATTATTTTAGTTGGAAAGAAAGAGTAGGGATCCGCAAAAAGTAGCGATACCTGAGTAGTATTGTTGGAATAAACACAACCTCTTTTGTGTTTTGATAGATTTTATTTATAAAAAGTGTATGATTTTGTCATCTGTCCGTCTGAAATTCTAATCATGGAGTAATTATAAAGAGGAGATGCCGTAATAAGCGTTTTGTAAGAAAGCGTTTGTGATGCTGCACGGAGCAGAAGGCAGACGTGCGGGGTGCTTGGTTTCGGCCGTGGCTCCAATCATAGAGCACGAGCAATGACAAGCTCCGCCCACTGCAGTGTCGGCGAGGCGCCAATGATCACGTCACTGCGCCATTTCAAACCGCATCTCCTCTTTGTAATTACTCCATGATTCTTTGGCGTGAGAGATACTTGAATAATACTCCAATTGTTCAGAAGGAATGGAATGCTTTATTTACAAAATTGACACGTATTTATACAAAATTATTTACATTCAAACATTACAAGTGTGAATTTTTGTTGCGATATGATAACCAATCATAAGTTAGTATTCCAGTTTATATCCATATTTGGTGGCGCATTTTGACGATGGTCCGCGCGGGGAGCGCGGGACGAACTGGATACCGCGTGACGTGCTTGGCCGTTCCAATAAAACTAGCTCGCGCAATCTCGCAGTCCTTTTCGACGGCGGCGCTCGGAACGGTGCGGACGTGCGGCGAGCGGCGAGTTTCCATGTGTTGTGATGTGAAGTGTTCATCCACGAACTGATGAAGAGTGAAGACCGGTGTGATGTGCTGCTTGAAGTGAAGAGTCGTGTGCTGTGCTATTCTTGTTTCTTGACAACGACGTGTGATAAGCTCCGTACAGCACGTGCATGTTCAACCAAATCTTGTTTCTATGACAACTCGCCGTTTGTTTGACAATGCGTCGCCATAAATAAAATGCTTGCATGATGTGTGTGTTGTGTTTTCTTTCTTGGTATCCTTAAAGAGTTCTTCTTAGAGCTGGTACTTGCTATCCTTAAAAGAGTTCTTCTTAGAGCTGGTACTTGTAACTGTTTCTAAAGGTTGTTCTATCAAGGTAATTTGGTAAGTACAGAGGTAATGGTGTAGCCACAATAGGGAAGTGTCCCATTCTTTTAATACATTTTTAAACAGTCATACTAACCTTTCTATGAAACCCAGTGAAAGAATTTTCAAAATCGCTTCATAAATGACGAAGATATGATTTTTTTTCTCCTCCGTTTACAAATTGCAAGGCGCGCGGCCGGCCGAAACGCGTGTGACGTCACGGCTCTCGTCCCGCACCTGAGCGGGAGCTCGGCTTGTCGTTTGTCTTTGTTCGTTCGTTCGCCGGCCGACCGGACGGCGGCAGTCAGTTATTGTTTAAATATTCATTGTTTCGTTGCTATCAATATGGAAACAACTAAAAAAATACATTATAAATACTGCATCGTGCCTATGTGTACAAACACAACCATTACTGCTCCCGGGAAACATTTTTTCTATGTGCCAAAGAAAAAGAAGATAAGAGATAAGTGGTGCAATATTATGAAGAGGAAAGAAACTTTATCGGATAAATCAGTACGATATTGTTGCGAAGATCATTTCGATGTAAGTATTTAATTTGGGTTTTGTGATAAAATATTACACACTTGCTACACTGAACTAGAGATGGGAATTTTTTTCGATGAATTGGTTTGATTGCACCAATAATTTTGGGAAATTTGTAATTTTGCATTTATTTGCTGCCAATCACGTTTACGTATGTTACATATACATTTAGAGATGGGAAAAAAGTTATCGATATTTTGATTTTATTATATAAATAATTTTGGAAAATCTGTAATTTTGAATTTGTTTCTTATCACGTTTACGTTAACCTTAATAAAAATATTACTTTTAAAGTTAGTATATTACTATAGTGACAGATTATCAGCCCATCGTCTACACTACAACACTGAAATCCTCCAATTACTTAGCAGATTTTTAAATCAAGCCCGGGAGGAGATGCAGCTGGCACATTCAGTGTTTTTCTATCGCTCCCAGTCCAGCATGGAAGTAGTTAAATATTCTCCTGTTTTGAATACATAAATAATATTTATTTGATTTTTAGATCGAGACGGATACTGAAAATTTTATGAGGCATCGACTTATGGGTGGCATACTGTTTCTGAAAAAGCATGTTTTACCTCATAAGTTTGCTTGCCAAAGTAGCAAAAAAAATACGCAAGAACGGTCTGCTGTTGAAAAGCGTCGTCGGGCAGAGTATTATGAAAAACTCCTTACAAAGGATGTTCAAGCCTCTGTTGCCCAACAACCCATTGAATTTATTGAATGCGTTCACAACAATGAGGAAATCACAGACTTTGAAGATCCTATACCAATGGACAGTTTCGATGTGGAAATGGAATGCAGTATTAAAATAAAAACAAAAAACAAGGGCATTCAAGTAAATATAAAAGACAAAAAATCAGATAAAAGTTGTCAAACTAAATTCAGACAGAATAACATAAAAATTGCGGAAAAGAAAATACTTCAATGCGATGATATTAGTGAGGACACTACAGAAGCTCCTTCAGATGTTGTTAGTCTGTCGATCTCTTTCAGTGGAATGTCGTGTGACGAATTATTGGAAAATTATGCTAATAATACGGTCAATAAGATTAAAAGTAACTCGCAGCTATATTTAGGGCTTTCTCAAGAAACTTACTTCTTGATAGAGAGTCTAGTTAATAATGTAAAACAGCCTCAGGTGAACATCCTAATAGCTCTAAAAAAAATAAGATTAAATGACTCATATTCTCGATTGGCTATAGATTTTGGGCTGCAGAAGACTGCAATCGCCAAGATTGTTAAAAAAACTTTGACACCATTAGCACATTTTATGAGAGAGTTGATATATTTTCCTGAAAAATCAGCTATAGAACAAAATTTACCTTTGGCCTTCCGTACTCGTTTCTCCAAAACACAAAGCATTATCGATTGTTTCGAAATTCGAATTCAACAACCAAGTAATGCAATTCACCAGTCGTTAACATGGTCTAATTACAAGGGATGCAACACGTTGAAATATCTTATTTCAGTAACACCTAACGGATTTATAAACTTTATATCTGGTGGTTATGGTGGAAGAGTGGACGATGCTACTTTATTCGAAGATTGTAAGATAATCGATAAGATACCCAATGGGTCAACTATTTTGGCAGACAGGGGATTTAAGCATATCGCCCCTATAGTTGAAAAAAATGGATGTAGCCTTGTCAGACCACCAAGCGTCAAATCTGGTACTGTTTGTGACAAAGCAGACGTCATAGATACAAAAAGGATTGCTGCTGTTCGAATCCATGTTGAAAGATCAATAGGAAGATTGCGAGATTTTAAAATGCTTGCACCACATGCATGTGTAAACGTGAAAATGTTGCCTTATTTTGATGATATTGTATCTATAGGCTGTGGGTTAGTCAACTTGCAGAGTCTTCTAATAAAACAATAATATTATTATTAGAAACTTAGTTTTTATATTGTAAACTTTATAGCATTAAAACTTTTTTGAATACACTTTTTTTCCAAAATGCAAGACTTTTGTCCATTAATTCACTGCAAAATTGTATATCGTAATCCACGACATAAATATCCACATTGTTAGAAATTTCAAAATCCTCATGAGCAATGCAAAACAACCCCTTTCTCTTTTCAGCAAATAACATTTGAAGGTGAATTTGGGCCTTATACTTGTTTGTGATCTGTCCGTCTTGTACATAGTTTTTAATGTTTTTTTTGCTGAATGGGCATTTTATTTCTACAACGAATTCTTCTGAAATTCCGTCCGGTGATGCACCATAAATGGGAAAATCTTTATTGAGGAGTAGCCCACTTTCTTTAATTAAAATATTTTGTTTCGCAGCGACTACTAGTCGAACTTTTGGCTCTAAAGTTTTTCCTGAAAAGACGAACAAAACATTAAGATTAAACGTTAAAGAAAGGTGTAAACGGCTAAATAGTTTCTAAAGTTTTAAATTTGATGAAAAGTAAATACACAGGTACCTCTAATAATAGCTTTCGTATCTTTAAAAGAATATGCTCCTAACACATTCTCCACTAACACTCCATTATCTTTACCACATCGTGCGAGTTCGTGCAGCTTTGAAGCTGTAATGCGCCCGTATCGCAGTTCAAACCACATTTTAGATCCAGATTGGTTCATCGTATCTTGCGAAACTGTTTTTAAGTCAATGTTCTGCATATGGTCCTTGCAAAATTGTATGAAACCGTCCGCATTCGGTTCCTGAACCTGGCGTTTGTAATGACATGCCATTGAATGGATGGACAGAGTTGGGCCATCGTTAGGTTTATTGTACAGCATTAGCATTGAATTTAGATTAAATTTGTTTGAGTTTTCAATTACTTCTTTAAAAAAAGACCCATCACTAGGAGGCAAATTTGCCTGCGGTGTTTTAGTTTTTTTCGAAGTTGCCGTAGGCGTAACCAAATCGCCTGTTTTAATGAATTTTAGATCACTCCCTACACGTGAAAGCTTGGCTTTTGCCCAGTAACACTTCACGGCTGTGCAAGGAGGTTCTTCATAACGCCTATTTAGCCACATAACTAACGCAATGGCGTGTTTGCAACCTCCCTGGCTGGCTGCACAGTCTTCGCAACGTACACGTTCAATTTGTTGCGTGTCTTCATTGCAAACGAATGTGCAGCTATACGGCTTACTCCTAACTTTATGCTCCGGAGTGATTCTGGCTTTGACTATGCACAATTTCTCTTCTCTTTTCACCTGCACATAGCCTATCGCGTCATCGCCGTAGCTTTCTCGAGCAGATCTGCAAAGGGTTGAATTAAGGTTATTGAAATACTTCATTTTATATTTTACGACGTGTAATATTAAAGTATAGAATTTACGATATGTATAATGTAGTTCCCGGAAAAATACTATACGACGGTAAAACCCGTTCTTAAATCCGTTGCGTTTCTTGGCTTAGAAGAAGTTAGCGGTTTAACAGACAAAAGCGCGGAGGGCGACTTTATTTTATTTTATGTAATCAATACATAAAATAAAGTCGCTTTCCGCGCGTTTATCTGTACCAATCGCTCAAAACTACATTTGCCTTGATTTTCGTTTTTTTTTTCATGGGAGTAAAGGCTGCTAGCTGCTACGCATGGCGACAAAAGCCGCAGAAACAAGCTGTCCACACGAAACTAAACCTTAACTCCATACGCTAAGTAACCTTAAGTGGTAGCGCGCGGCTTCTCGCGGTATGCTGCCAGCTCGCCCGGTGGCATTATGTGTAGCAGGCTTATGATTTCTCGAAATTAAGACTAGTTTATGTCCATACCAAAGTATCAAACTATCTGTGTCCATAATCTGTAGATAATATTATCCTTAAAGTATCGATATCGATATTCTTGTTTAGTCAAGCTCTACGGTCGTGTCTGTGTCAGTAGGTAGTTCAGTACACATTCCTGCGCTACGCGGTGTTGGGTGGAACAAGGGACATAAATACCTATCATCTAGGAGCGAGGTTCTTGGTTTGTATGATAGTAAAACATGCATACAAAGGTACCTAGTTCAAACATACTGCAATAACGATCTCGCAGGCAGAGCGCTCAGTGTGAGAATATAAGTCACCGGCTGATAATATACCTACAACCTACCAGCGCGCCCGGGCGAAGGGAAAACTTATGCGTTTAAATCAACTTCTGTTACGTACGAGGTCTTATTTTTATATTAGATATACTACTATCTACTAAACTAATTACAAAATAGGTTGTACTGAATTAAGTAATGAAATCTATTAAAACCACCTCGAACCGAGGAGAAGTTACTAGATAAGTTTGTGTGGGATGATTATAAAGTACCTACCTACTAACTGTAATATGTGTACGATAACATGTTAGTTGGTGTATTGTATTGTATGTAGCTAAGCTACCAGTACCACATATAGTCACTTAGTACATACCTTGAAAGCTTGACGCCTCTGATCTCTGCAATTGTAAACAAAGGATTGTTGGATATAAAATCAAACACCATTGACATGTCGACTTTAGGTAAATTATCTGACTGTCCACGATTAAATCCACTCTCCATCGTCTAAAACTTATCACCCTAAACTCGTATTATCTACTGAGAGCACGGAACACAAACGCCTCGTTTGAGATTGCGGGTCAAAGTGTGTGTGAGTGGCCGGACAGCGGTACCCGCGCTGCGGTCCTCGAGAGCCGTGACGTCACACGCGTAACGCGCGCTAAGGATTTTTGACTTTGTACGCGTTATATTAAAAAATTCATAACTTCGTCATTTTCCAAGATATTGCAAAAATTCTTTCAGCATATTTAATGTAATGCCATAATCTTTTAATTAAAATTATAATTTTTAGTTTTTGTGCTATTGGACACTTGCCTATTCTAATAAACCGAGTCCAATTTAAACAATCTACTTTATTCCGGGTATTTTCTACAGGTGATGGGCCTACAACCTCTTTTCTACAAGTATCGGCAACCTCCGTGGTCAAGTAGTGTGAACACCGGTTTTTATGGGCACGCCACTCCGAGGTCCGGGGTTCGATTCCCGGCTGAGTCAATGTAGAAAAAGTTCATATGTTGTCTTGGGTCTGGGTGTTTGAGGTACCGTCGTTATTTCTGATTTTCCATGACACAAGTGCTTTAGCTACTTACATTGGGATCAGAGTAATGTATGTGATGTTGTCCAATATTTATTATATTTATTTATTTATCGATACTTTCATTCCGATACTAAGTATATATGGACACGATACTTTTGTTCCGATATTTTTGAGGTATCGATATTTTTATAAGTACTCGATACTTTTAACAAAATTTAAGTCACATCATTAGATTTGGGTCGTAGCGGATTACCCTTCTATAGACAATAGCTTATGTATAGAGCGTGTGTTGCCAGTTTCTAGTGATTGGTACCTATTTTCCTATTTATATAGTAGATTTATTTTTATCAATTAAGTAAAAAATGGTTTATGCGAAGGCAGCAAACAGCGAGCTGTCAGCTGTCAGTGTCAATCATCATCGTTCATAATGCAACTTGAGGCATGCTACTGCTACCGTCGCATCGTAGTATCCCTATGTAGTTTGTGGTATGAAATGCGTCTGGTTAGCGTATTTCGAGTTGCATTGGAATGGCCTTAGATTTTGTATTTTGACATAAAATAATAAATATAACCTCAAAAAATTGTTTCCTTGATTAAATTTTTTCCTCATGACCAATTTGCGTCATTTTCAGATTTATCACATAAATACAGTCGATTTTATAAATATTTCAGTTAAATACATCATAAAAAAAATAAACTGTTGTGTTATGGGACTTTTGGCGGGAAGCTGTGAAGAGCAGTATCGGCGCTGTACCTATTTTATTTTCCAAAATTTGTGTTTTTTTGATTGTTTGTGCAAAATAATGGTGGATTTTTATTCGCAAAGTGTTCCATAACAAGCATGAGTGTCGGGAAGCGATACGGTGTTTGATTTATGTGACTTTCATGCTTGTTGCCAAAAGCTCCAATATCGCTAAGTCCATTTTTTCTACCATTTCACTTAGCCTGATTCTTCTGACTAGACTTTTAGACTTGACGAAACCATACTGTAGGACTGAGAAGATTGAAAAATTAAGAAGGGCTTTAGAGGACTTGTATCCATAGCCGTATAATATAACGCATTACAAAAAAAAGTGTTTAATGTGTTTTGAGGAAGACGATCTTTCAATATCTTCAAAATGAACATACCATTTCCAATGTTAACACCACGATTAATAGACTCAAAATGGTTTAATGCTGATAGCCCCTGCGACGAAGAACAGGAGCTGTCTGCTTTAGAACAAGAACATCAGCAATGGGTAAGTTGAAAATCTTGAAGGCAAATGTATCCATTATGATAATTAATAATTTTGTTTTGTTGCACAAATCAATCGATTAAATTTTCTTTTTTTAGTTGAATTCAATTGGTCAGCAGTACATGAAGCGTGCTCCACTAGGAAAGACAGACCCAGAGCCAATGGAAGAAGAAGCCGACACTGATGAAGAAGAAGGTAAACTGACTTAGAAATTAACTGCAAACTTTGCCTGCTTACCTGTGTTGTATATAAACAAAGATCTCACTTGTGTCGTAAACATGAAATATCACAATGTTAAATTTTGTAGGCTTTATTTAGGAACGAACAATTGTGAACATATTTATATGAAATTCTCATGGGAAATTCATATAATCTAGTAGTAAGCTATTACTACTGATTAGTATTACTATTAGACAATATTGTAGTTACACATTTCTATTTTCTTTCTCTTAGGAAGTAGGAACTGCCACGTTGAAGGGCTAATTGCTAAAAAAAAGTTCCTATTTACAAATCGGTCTACCCTTTTTTTACCCCTCTACCAGGAAGAAAGTTGTTGAGACCGCTTGTTGGGATCTCTGACCATAATAATATGACCTGTGCATTTCTGTTTAAATTAGGGTTGCCATCCATTTGAGCTTAACCAGATTTATCCTAGTAGTACCTCCATAGGGTATCTGGAGAGTGTATGGTTTAAAAATGTAAAGTTTTAGACTGCCCATAACACATTTTTATTACACTATGTTCAAAACTTGTTGCCATGTCCAGGTTCTGGCCTTAAAATCCGGGGGTTTCAAATCTTACAGAGGATGGAGAGTTTTCCTATAGGTATTATTATTGTCTTCTCTCATGTATCTGCCAACCTTGCTTTGTCTTTTCTTTTAATCCTCAGTGAACTTGTTTTGTATTTTTTCAAGGCAATGATGAATCAGATGAATCTGAAGAGTCCCATGATGAAGATGAGGAAGAAGAACTCAGGACGTCATACTCGCCTGCAAGAAACAATAATGAGCTGGAACCTGACAGTTTGGATGATCTGAATGACGCACCTGACCCTGACTTGATCACATCTGACCAGAGTGCAATGTATTAATTAAGTTACTAATGTTATTTTAAGTTCTGTAAATATATCTTTCTTGTTTGCTATTCCAGTCCGATTCCCACTAGTTACCAAACCCATAGTTGTTTATTATGCTATCACATAAGATTTGTCTGGAAAAACTTAATATTGGACAAAATTTAATAAAGTTTGGGGAACCTCCAGCCTCCATTCAAAGTGGTCCTTAGTTCTGAAGATTGCATAGCTTGGGAACTCATATATGGACAAGAAGCTAGTGAGGGACTGATGAAGAAGAATAGGTATCTAAAAAAAATAAATTATTGAAATGGAATATAGATGTTAAGATGTCTTCTTGGAGGTTTTCGACTTGTCGTTTTCAGCCAAAGATAATTGAAATCAATCATTCCCATTAGTTCCAGTACATATTTGTCCCATGAAACTACTGAGACTTTTTATTCTCAATAGTTCTATTGGTCTTGGCAATGGAACTAGTGGGAACAAATTTCGTTGGATCATTCCCATTAGTTCCAGTGCAAATTGTCCCATGGAAATACTGAACTTTTTTATTCTCAACTAGCTGTGCCCGCGGCTTCGCGTGGAATTCCGTTTGTGTCACCTAAAAAAGTAGCCTATGTCACTCTCAAGGTCTCCAAGTATCCCCACACAAAGAATCGCATCAATCCGTTGCTCCGTTTTAACGTGAAAGAAGGACAAACACACTTTCTCATTTATAATATTAGTAGTACTAGTTTGAATGGATAGTTCCATTGGTCTTGGCAATGGAACTAGTGGGAGCAAATTTCGTTGAATCATACCTATTTGTTTCATTAAACTTTGCAATAGAACTATTTCCTCATGGACCAACTGGTATGCACTATGCACGACTAGTTGTGCACTTGTGCTATCCTATAAGTGTTTCTAATGAAGAAAAAGTGCTAATGCAATTTTTATCTTTGACCAATCGTGTTTCCCAGAAAAACAAGTAAATATCGGGAAAACAAAAGAAAGTCTAACACTCCCGATTTTTTCAGGTCGCTTATGGTCATTTTAGACACAGCCCAACGACTGTCATCTATCCATAACTACCGGGACCAACGGTTTAACGTGTCTTCCGACGCATGGAGGAGCTCGAGATAGAAAATGTCACTAAATGGCGACCAATCCAATACGGGTCGTGCTTTGCCGACGCTTGACACACACATCAGATACGTACATACGCCGCTCTCAGCTATCGAGCTCCTCTAAGAGACCTTTGGAAAATGCACTAGACTACTAGAAATGTGGTTGGTAGTCATTACCAAAAATGTAGACAGTGTCGTTACTAGCAAACGGCACTACAGGTACGGCATTAAAAAAATGCGTAATAAAAATGAATGACATGACAGTTTCCATAGTTTTTGATTTCGTTCGTAAACCAAAGGTGAAGTTAAGTGATAACAACTGAAAAAATATAAATAATTTAATTTTCTCATAATACTTAAACAAATAAATGGTTAATGATTTCTTATGTTTTTGCGATTGTTAGGTACACATTAAATTAAACTATTAATAAAACGTTATCTAAATAGTTTAATTTAAATAAATGGTTCTTATTTCACCAATTCATTATAATCACTGGCAACATTCACATGTGTTACAGGACTGTTTTCAAGTTAAAAAGTTATCAGTGATGTCCACTACACTGGCCACAACTCTGGTTAATAGAGGCGCTATGTTGTCCTGGGGTATACCACCATTCCACTTTTTCTTGAGACACTTTTCTATTTGAGCAAATATCGACTTTGTACCTGAAATATCATACATATTTGTATTGCCTGATTGGAATTTGAGAATCTAATATTATGCGAATAAAGGTGATTACTATATATACCTACCTAGTATATTTTAGATTTGTTCATTAGATAAAGAATGAAGAGAAAACAAGCAAATATAAACACTCACTTTCGTATTTATAATATTATTATTGACCTAGTTAGGATTAGAATTCAAAAAAGCAATAAGTAAAGCCTGTAATTCATTAGAGAGGTTTTGGTACAAGAAAATAAGTTTTAATCATGTATAAAGCAGACGCTGGTACTTGACTTTGAATGTTATTGGACAACAGAAATAAGAATTGGTAGAAGTGCTATGTGACGGCTAGAAATTCTTCTTTATATGGTGAGGCTTAACTTTGCCACACAGGAAACGCCTTTATTTTTCATGGCTTCTTCTTCGTCCTAGCGTTTTCCCAGAAACGCCTTCATGGCACTTCTACTTACCTAATCTTATTTCTGTGGTTTTGCCGTAGTCATTAGACCCGAGTAACCGGATTGCCGAAGTCTTTGACCGAGTAACCGGATTGCCGAAGTCATTACACCGAGTAACCGGATTGCCGAAGTCATTAGACCGAGTAACCGTATTTCCGAAAGTACATGCTTCCGACTAACCATCAGTTCAATTCGCCCGATTCACCGAAAAGCCATTGCATTGCAATGATAAGTCAGTGCGTCGTATGTGTTAAGGTTCGACGTGACAATAAGACAAAAACTATAAAAAGACAAACCAGCAGGGTTTTACTTCTCATTAATAAAGATGTTAGTGTCTAGGCCCCACTGGATCACAGAAGCAGTGCATTACAAATTCAAGAATAAAATAATCTTACTACCAACCTGACGACACATCAGAACATTTCGCCATATTAAGTGTAAAAAATATAGCACTTCTTCTGACTAATGGATTATATTCATCACAGTAATAATGAAAAGCCATTGCAAGTCCAGAAGGCACCATATCAAGATCTTTCACCAACATTACTCCAGATTTGTCCACATCATCTTTATATTTATTGATGAGCTCGCTGTGTGACTGCATATTTAAGAATGAGCTCTCTACAACTAAGTGTCTAACTGATGTACTATCATTACCTGAAAAAGAATGATTGGCTATTTAATTGATTATTTATTTAAACTTTATTGTACAAAATACGAGCATGTATAGCATAACAGGCAAAATTAATGCTAAAATCATTATCTAACAGTCAACCTTTGGGCACACCCCGGACTCTGTCGCGACGTGAGTGATGTGTGTGTCACTTGTAGGGTTGGTTATTTACCGTGTCTGCGTCATACATATTAGTTATCCGCCGCGGCCGCGCGTCGAAATGTCATCCTTGGATTGTTTTGCTCTCGATTTTAACCATGAAGCAATACCAAAGAGGAGATGCCGTTTGAAATGGCGCAGTGATGTGATCATTGGCGCCTTGCCGACACAAAAGCGGGCGGAGCTTGTCATTGCTCGTGCTCCATGGTTGGAGCCACGGCCGAAATCAAGCACCCCGCACGTCTGCCTTCCGCCCCGCGTAGCAACAAATACTTTCTTACAAAACGCTTATTCCGGCATCTCCTCTTTGTAAATGCTCCGTGATTTTAACCCTTAAATTTGCGCGGTGAGGTGCGGTATCTGTTTCGGGTGGGAGGGTGTGAGTGTCCATTATGTACGTTAGTATCTACTATTATTAATTCTGTGCTTTTCGTTAATCAGAGAACTTCAAGTGGATATTAACAATATATAAATACTAGCAGCCCGTCCCGACTTCGTCCGGGTTATACAAATTATGTAGTTGGTTGAAGCTAACCTCTACATTTAGCATCTCTTTCAAAACTGACTTCATAGATCTCCCTGAGGCCGAGTAGTTCCTATTAAGCGATGAATACCGTACGTACTTATCTCATGATATGGTGGTGAATCCCGCCACGGAAAATATTTTCAAGGAAGATCGAAATATAAAAGAATCGCTACTTACGGCTCTATGGGCACAGGCATAGGACCATAGAGAAGTCAAAATCGTTTTTTCAGGGAATTTGATTCCCCTAAAAAAGACAAATGTGATTATTTTTGAAATTCCGAGTACTTCACGACTTTCGTCTCTCCTGCGGTTCCTGGAACGACCGACTGGTCGCTTTCCAGTGGTCGTCCCGTGTACGCTCTTTTAACATCTGTCTATCCAGCTGACAGTATCAGAACGTCCCCTTTTTAAACATCCGCGGGGAAAATATGTAAATTAAACCGTTAATACAACAAAAATTCTTAGCACTTCCCTCCCCCAGTTTCGTCCTCAGCTCCCGCTTCCATAACGCTTTCCCTTCTGAGTGTTTCCATTCCCATTATTGTTTTGGCATGTTTTACGGCTGGCCGCCTGCGTAACGCTTATTATCCTTGGGAACGCAGAATGTACAGTTAGATTGATACCACTGGTTTTTCTCTTAACGTATTTCACAAGCGCCACGGGAAGAAACCGTGTACTTGCGGTACGCACCACGCCAATAGATTGAAACACGAAACAAAATGCGCAATATCTTTGGAATGGAATGTCCGATTTTAGAAAATTAAATTAAAGAATAACACAGGTATTAAACCATTCTTGATTATGAAATGATTTATTTGAATAAGGATCAATACCGAGAAACGAATGTGACCTAGTTTGTACCGGCATTGCTATAGCAAATTTTAACATGAAAAAGTAGTTGTTGTAACGTAACTGCAATAGTTAGATCTTCTTAAGATATACAATACTGTAGTACATTATTTTGACCTATCTTTTAAGGTACAGCCAGCGTTTGCAATGTAAGAGCAAAAAATGTGTCAATTTACGACATCACAGTAGAAACCTCTAAAATTATCAGTCTTTTTCTACAATATTCTACATGTATTTACACATAAACTCTTCAAACACTCTATTTATTAAAAAAACTGCATCACAATTAATGTACAATTTAATGTATGGACAGACGGCGGAAAACGTTTTTGTTTTATACTATGTAATGAAGTACATTTGTTAACAAGGGTAGGAAATGCGAGTATACATATAAACAGTACTAACAACATACACACAAACCAGGATAAAATATCAAAGTGTATGTTATTATGTATTAAAAAACGCAATGTCTCTCGTTAATATGATATAGGTACTTTTTCATCCTAGTGTTATCCTATAGTTACCGTTTTATCCTCAAATTCAAAGTAATCTTCAACTTCAACAAATTCCATTGGGAATATGTTTTCTTGAAAAAAAAAAAACTGTAGATACTTACGTAAATATCGTGCGGCACTTGAAGCTATGTCGTTCATGAACTTGTTAAATTGAACTGGATCGAATATGCCAGAATTGCTGTTGTATGCAAACACAAATGAGCCAGTATCTTGCCTTTTGTAAATTGTAGAGATTCCTGAAAAAAGATATCAATGTAAATTAATTTATGTTTCTGAATGCTGTGTTCACCTGTAATTGGGTTGCATGCTAGCACATTTCTGGGAATGTTTATTGTATGTTATTACATGTAACCTGTTGGTGTACCAAAAAATAAATAAATAAATAATTAGTCCTTGTTTTATTGTCATCTATATCATACTATAAATCAAGTAAATAAATTCAAACACAGGTAATATAATGAATAAAATCGGTTGATGGTAAACAGCACATGTATGAAAATAATTGATAACTTACCGGTTTGTAATTGCAGTATTGAATCATCTGTAACTTTATACTTCCTTCCCAAATTATTTAGATCCGTGTGAAATTCAAATTCATCATAAATATTACTCGTTATCGGAGTTTTTATGAGTAAATCGTTGTATAATGTTGCTATAATACCAATTAATGCAGCTACAGGAACAAATAAAATTGATTTGGAAGACTTTTTGCTGCTCTGTTTTACTTCTTGATAATTATTTGGAGTGCGTATTGGTTGACGACTATGTCTATAAGTGGAAGATTCTGGTGTTCTCAGTTCCAGAGAGCGATTGGTTACTTCACTTTGTATTAACCAGTCTTCACACTCACCACTGTAATGTGATGGAAGAGTTGCAGGTAATGACTTTGCGAGCACATTGCTGCAAGGAAACAGACTTTACCAGCTCAGGCTTAACCACATTTGGTGATAATTAATGAAAATGAAATTAATGGAGTTATCATATGCCCTTACATTAATAATTGGTCTCCGCGGCGCTACGATTAGATACCGCGCTATGAAGAAAAAATAGTTTCCAGAATGCGCCAACTTATTAGGAAACTGTGTGTAAAACAATGTGCAAAGATGTTAGTGTGCGTGGATTATGGTGTTGCCAGCTACTTGACTGGTGCCCGACCCGAGCAACGGGAAAATTATTAAAGGGCCGAAAAAGTTAACTGGCCTGCTAATAACACTTCTATATATTCTTATTTCTGTGGACGTCCCGCCACGCGAGCGGGATTCGCGTCAGTGTAAACGGGTTTTAATTGCTGTGGTCTTGTTACGGATTATAAAACGTAGCTCCGAAAATGCTTTAAAATTAAATTAAAATAAAACTGGCCAAGTGTAAGCCGGCTCACGTGTAGAGGGTATTGTGAGATTTTTATTTTTCTCCTTTTGGACCTCCTAAACAAATTTAAAATTATATCATAGGTTTCTTGTAATTTATGCATCGAAATTCTGGAATCGATAGTTTCGGAGCTAAGGTAGGAGAAATGGTTAATTTTTGTCTACTTTATCATTCATCTGATTTATTAATACACGTACAGTATGTTAAACGTTACTTTTAATTTTCTATTTAGCTTGGAGCTTATTAATTACTGGCCCCTTTTTAGTTGTGACCCGGGTTTAAATAGTAGTGTTGCCCGAAAATCGATTACACATCAAATAATAATCGATTCTTTGATGTTAAAAATATAATCTAATATAAGATCTAAGATATTGATACATAATCGATACATAACCATCGATATAAACGATTACCTATGTCGATTATATCGATATAATCATTTCAATCAATACCCGAAAAAACAAAATCGATTAATCGATTATCCGGCAACACCCTACGGGGTACCAACTACCCGAAGGCCATATTTATTAATTATTATTAATATTGGTGGGCGTAAAGGTGGAAAATGGAATCAAAATATGGTTTCGCCCACTCCCTCGGCGGCTATACAGGTCTGCGCGGGAAGAGAAGCAGCTAGTACATTCGACATTTTTACTTTCTTTTAGACCAGCATTGTGGAAATAAGATGCCACAGACAGACAGACAAAATTGAAGTCAACTTATAACATCCCTCTTTTGGGGTCGGGAGTTAAAAAACAAAACATCCAAATAATAAAAGTCGAAACCTCGGGGAATTTGGGATTTTTTAATACACGGCAACATTGAGCACTGAGCGGCCATATTTTAGGGTTTTATTATTTTCATGAGTACTTTATGTCCATATTTGTAAATTATACAATAATTACTGATGTTATGTAATACCAGTATCTTTCTTATTTCTTTAGTATTATTCTTACACAGTTTGGATACGCAAACTGCCATTTTGCTTCTGATTTTACATTAAATTTTAAATTTATCTAGAATTCCAACTCACTTATCTTTTAGTTGACGCATTTTAGTACGCCGACGGTATCTAGTCGAGCGCGCGAGACCAATTATTAAACTAAGGCTATGCCATTTGCTAATATTTTCAAAGTGGTAAATGAGCTAAAAAGTTTGGTTAAATTTAAAAATAAAAATGATCACTAATGAGATAGAGATCGTCATGCCATTACTTAGACATAAAAATCTGTGATCAAAATTATAGAACAGCATGCATGCATACATCAAAATATATACTTAATTAAGAACAATAGGTATGTACAGAATAATTGCAATATCTGGGTATTGGGCTGATTCTAAACATCTGATATTACTTTACTGTTAGTACCTTCTATACTAATATGATAAATGCGAGAGTCTGTCTGGCTTTCACACCCAAACCGCTGAACCAATTTGATGAAATTTGGTAGGGATATAGTTGAAGACCCAGAGTCAAACTGAGCTACTTTTTGGCGCAGGTGAAGTCGCGGGAAACAGCAAGTATAAAATACGTAGGTACAGAAAATAATAAAGCAATTACTTAAAACTTTTAACTGTTTGCTTATACCATGTACCCAGTGCTGAAGAGGCATTCTTCAGCAAAAAAAACTACTAGTATTATCATGGAACTAAAGGTAAAGATGGAAGCCGAGCAGGCATACAACAGGCTGGTTCAAGAAAATTTGACCTGGAGTAACCCCAGTTTTCCCCAAAGTATTACCATCACTTCATAAATTTTGCCTAGTCAGAAATACAGCAAAATAAAAATGTCAGTTTTCATAATATAATTGGGCTTTATATTTCTATATCAAAAACAAGTATATTTTTTTTAAATTTTTTATTAAATCGACCTCAAAATAAAGATTATATTGCTACGTAATTGTTTATCATTTTTTCCAACTTTTGGGGTTGTTATCAAGTCCTGTGATGAAAACCATGATCTATATATCCATGGGTATAATGCTCTAATCTTCTGTCCATATCTCATAAGTCCTATCATTCATTATTGAACATTCAAATTTATCTATTTTACAGTAGATTATGCCCGAAGCTTCGCAAGCATACCTACTTCTATGGAAACAGCAGGGACGAAAATCACTCGAAATCGGTGATTCGAATGATTTTCATTGGTCATAGCCGGCGAGGTATTTCAAAAATAGGTCTCCAGCATTTTTTTCCGTGTTGAACCCTATGGCCTTCTCGGTACTTCTAACTATGTGAAAGAGGAATTTCAGAATAGGGCAATGAACAAATATAATATTCACTTTAATAATATTAGTTAGGATCAGTATTACCTACTAAGAATAGGATGTAGGCGCTACGCTCTTGTCTATCAAGTAATTAAAAAATAACATACCTATACCTACTCAAATTCAATCATATTTATAAAATGTTGTTTTCCCTTGTAACTAAGACTATATTCAAAAAGTGCAAATCAATATTCCTGCATCAGATTATGCAATTCATGATGTAACTGGTTAATAAAAGTTAAAATTGTATGTAAATCATTATACATTAGATTTTTCCATCAACAGTAGAAGTGCTTATGTACGTGTGCTCTGAGGGCCACTCTCTCAGAATTTTTTGAAAACATGCTCAGGATTTAGTGAACATTCCCAAAGAATTGTGAAAGTTGGAACCAGATTTTGTGAAAATCAAATAAGTGAGTTATGGGATTTAAAGTTGGACCCTCAGTCCACACATAGAGGATTGAGGGTCTACTTGTACCGGATAAACTCTGGGGCACTAAAGAAAAAGTCTTTACAACAAAATGTAAGATAATGCCAAACAAAAATTGTGGAAACAAGATATTATAGCAAAACATTGTATTATTTTCTAAGTCTCCGTTCAAAATGGACCCTCACGTGGAAATTTTATTACGCTAATAACAAAACCTTAAAGAGTGGCCCTCAGAGCACACGCACATGAAGTGCTTATTAGAAATTAACCTATAATAACATTAATTTGAAGTTAAAAAATACATTGATAATTCCAACTGCACCATCAAGTCCATAAAATTTATGTGTATATGTAATGTGATTTAGAATAGGGAACAGATGAAAATTTAAAAAAACGCTTGATTATATTTCTGGTGGTGGGAAAAAAATTCAGATTTAGCTCATATTATGTTGAAGTCTTTGTAAATGTTATATTATTTGTTACTGTATGTTGGCAATAAAGATATTTTTTATTGTATTGTAATGTATTGAAGTTTGCTCAAGCAACCAACTAAGAACAGTTTTCATCTCTGCCAAAAGATCATAAATTTCTACCATGATTGAAATAAAAAAATATAGATATTTTTACCTGCTGTCTGATTCATCAGAAACGAGAAGATCTTGTCTACTTTCGAAACTTAGGGAATTCCTTCTATGTGGACTTTTGTTATTCACTCTTATTGGTGATGTTGGCCTAGGAAATTTGCTGTAACAATGATATAACTTTTTGAAAAATGTTTTTTATATTCAATTTTATTTATTTAGCTTTAAATCTAATTAGAAATATACATTAGTTCAAGGAATTAAGCGGCCAATCAACCCTGTATACTTTAGCATTAGTTTTTTAACAGCCTCTCGGTCCCTGATATGGTTACTTTTACATAAGATCGGCAACTACCAGCAGCCAACGACCTAGCATGCCTTCCATAAACAGAAAGATCATAATAAGAATTATTGATACAAAGGTACTGTGATTTGGAAGACAAGTCAAACTGTTGGCTTGGCCTGATTTGACAATTTTAGATACCAGGAAGGGGAATCATGCAACAGTGATTGCTTTAAGCTAAGGCCTTGATAAAAACATAAATAAAACCTATTACCTCATCACATTATCAACTTCATCAACTCCCTCATCAAATGTGGAAGATTCATCATCATCCTCCAATCCAATCCTGCCCATGTTTGAAGGGTCCGAAAAAATACAGTTATAATGACTGTGAATACTTTTTCGTGCACTTGGTGTGATATAAGCCCCCCCTGGCTGTAAAACAAAAGTATATACAAATTTCAAACAGAAGTTTTGTGTTTCTACGGTTGTTTACTATGGGTATTAATTATTTAAACTTTATTGTACAAAAACGAAATTAATGCTAAAAGCATTAACTAACAATCAACCTTTGGCTTGGCTTCCATTTATGGTTATAAATCAGGGCAGAAAAATTTCCTTCACTACATTTTACTTTGGAGTTGGATTCAACATATAGAGGGTTCTGTACCAGCATCTCTTAAATCTCATCTCGTAAATTATAGTTCTTTATATAAAATAATATGAAAGAACACATTTCAAATATAAATAAACAATTCAATAAAATATTTATTCATTTGAATCTGAAAAATAAGTTTATTGAATATTCTACCATTGTGGTCTTGAAAACTTAAAACGCATTAGGTACCTGGTATCCACTACGTATTTCCACCACCTAATTTCCTGTTTGCTATGTAGAATGAATGTCATTAGTCAGGGCCATAAGGCTAAGTTTTGCGAATAGGTTATTAATTCAAAACAATTTTAATTGATTTTGGTGTTCGTAGAAGTTCGCTGTAACATTGCCGTCCGTAGTTACAATTTTCAATATGAAAAATTGTAAAAATAACAAATTTGTGTTTACGTACTTTGTTTTCGAAGTTTTGACTCATTTATAATTACGCCTTAATAAACTGTTATCTATTTTAAATTGATGTACCTAATTTAATATTTTCACCACGCACATAGCAATAAATTACAGACACAAACTACTGGATACAATAAATAATGTCATTAAAAATATTTTTCGTAGATTTTTTTTTTAGTAATGTGTTTTACGGCCACGGATAAAAGTCCTATAAAGCCCTTTTTAAGGGCCGTTCAAACTGACGCGAATCCCGCACGACTGGCGGGACGCCCATAGAAATAAGAATCGGTAGAAGTGCCGCAGCGTATGAAAAAGTTAACTAGCCTGCTAATGGCACTTCTATATATTCTTATTTCTGTGGGCGTCCCGCCAGGCGCGCGATATTCGCGTCAGTTTGAACGGTCCTTTAATTTTTCTATCTTCCTCAGTCCTACAGTGTGGTTTCGTCAAGTCCTAGTCAAGTCTAACCCCCATATTCTTAAACGTTTGCTCAAACTCGACTCAACCTTACTCCACCCTCCACCTCATTGGTATGATTAGTCGTCACTAGCTTCCTTGACATAAGGAGATTCCTTAAGGCGAGGGCTAGCGGCTCCGACGGTGTTTTTTTTTTGAATGATCTACAATTTTAGCTCCTGGGTACTTTAAAATTTACAGGCGAGGGCTATTAACACTCACACCCGTAGTCTTAAACATAACCATATGAACGTCCTTCACTCAAACTCATTCGAGGGCGCCGCAAGGAAGTCCTCGAACTTGTCTTGAAAACAATATTCTTTAGACCAAACTCCAATACAAAATATCTTTATTGCCCACATACAGTAACAAATAATATAACATTTACAAAGACTTCAACATAATATGAGCAAAGGCGGACTTATTGCTAGGCAATCTCTTCCAGTCAACCCTTACGAGGTGAAAGAGAAACAGATAAGTTAGGGTGGGTACAGCAACAGATATACTTAGTTGAAAATTATAAACATACACAAATATTGCATATAAAATAAACATACATAAATAACTTACATACTGTAACATTCATACGTACTGTATGAATATCTAAGCGAAAATAACAGCAGTATCAAGTCAAAGTGAGAGCTAGTATTCTTTCAAGCGACTCTTGAAACTGGTTATAGTCTAATCAGTGCGAATATCTTCAGGCAAAGCATTCCAGAGACGTGCTGCTTGTACAGTGAAAGATTTACACCCGTATTCTTAAACCTTCACTCAAACTCGACTCAACCTTACTCCACCTCATTGGTATGATTAGTTATAACAAGCTTCCTTGACTTGAAATGATTTCTCAAATCAAGTCAAATATAAGGTTGGTCGGGAGGTACCTTGAGTCGTCCTTAAAATGAAATAAAGTGGATATAAATCGGATTTTTGCCACTTTTGGCCTAGGTTACTTTATTTTATTTTTTACTCTATACTTTTGTAATTTTCAATTTTTGTGTTTAGAATTGTTATTATAACCTCATTGGGGTTTGCTCAAGCAACCAACTAAGAATGTCGTTTTCAAGGAAAGTTCGAGGACTTCCTTGAGGCGCCCTCCAATGAGTTTGAGTGAAGGACGTCCTTAAGGTTATGTTTAAGAATACGGGTGTTAGAGTATGCAGCAGAAGTATGAGTTCCAATGAGGAAAGACACAGGTTATAATAACAATTCGAAGCACAAAAATTGAAAAATACAAAGGCCGCCTCAAGGTAGGTGCCTCTCGACCAACCTTATATTTGACAGTTCGATACTCACCTCTAATAAATTGTGCCGCTGTAAATTTTAAAGCACCCAGGAGTTAAATTGTAGGTCATTAAAAAAAAAAACACCGTCGGAGCCGCGATTCCCCAGGCATAACACCACGCCTGGCGGGAAGTAATTCCCTTTGCGGCGGTCGAGCATATCACACCATCGCTCCCGCCGTACTCCAAAAGTACTTTTAGAGCAAAGTGGCTTACGACTACGCTGTCTTCTGTACATTACTAACTACTGAAACAATATACCTATATGATATTATGGGGAGACATGCATCGTCGAAACGCGCGCCAGCTAATGTTTTGCGCGCGTTTTTTTTTTTTTTTTGACATGACCTACAATTTTAGCTCCTGTGAGCTTTTAAATTTACAGCGGGACAGTTTGAGGCGAGAGCTATTAACCACTCAGCCTTTTCGGCAAATGCACGAGGGCCTCCCAGTTGGGACGAACCTCGGCCATGGGCTTTGCCTTTGATCAAGCGAGCGATGCAAACTCGCGAGCGGTAGCAAACGCTCAATGCCATAAGGGCCGACACTATTGTGCCTGAAGGGCCATATCTATTGTACTGAGAACCTATCGGTGGCGTGAAGCGCCCTGGTACATTCTGGTACCTGGTAAACTGTCTACTGTTCCTACTTCGTCGCACTCGCCGGCGGGTGCGGTTATATGTTCCTATGGAAAACCCAGGACTCCGTTGAGTCGAGGGGTTTTCGAAGGGAAGGTTCGCCACCATAATGGGATCGTCAGGGTCAAAGAGAACATTCCTCGGGCGTCGGTGCCGCAGAGGGACATTTTTCGCCGGGCTGTAGTTGGCAGCCCGCACAACTAACGGGTTCGGATGGGATGGACATTTCTCAAAGTAACGTTGAGACGTTTCTTTGAGATATCTCGAAATGGATGGAAGCTCAAGGTCCCTGTGTAGGTCGCGTGTACGCAGGCCCGGGGGCGATCCCGTGGCTCTGCGTGCGAACCTATTCTGGATGAGTTGGAACTTGTTCAGGAGAGATGGAGCTGCATGTGAGAAGATCACGCTCGCGTATGTCATGACAGGGCGGATGGCTAGCTTGTAAAGTGTCAGCTTATTTCTAAGCGACAATTTTACATTGCTGATCATGGGAGAGAGTGCCTAGATAGAATGCAGCTCTGTTGCGAACTCTTTGGATGTGTGCTCCAAAGGTCATCTTGCTGTCAAAGATAACGCCCAGATACTTTGTTTGGTTCACCCATGGAATGGGTTTACCAAACATAGATATCGTTTTTAAGAGCGAGACCGTACTCCATGCTGGTGGACGTGTTGCACCGTATGAATCTTTGGAAAAGAACACTGCTGCGCTCTTTTCCGGATTCACCATCATCGTGGCGCATCGAGGTGAATCACTTCCTGAACCAAGGGCCGATGCCCTCGGAGCTTGGTTCAGGAAGTGGCGCATCGAGGTGCGCGCGGCCATAAATTTCATTTTATATGAGCCCGCAGGCGCCTTCGGGGGCGCGCCGTCACTGTACCACATAATTTTGTTAAAATTAAGCTGCATGACTATTGGCTATAATTTCGATAATTCTATTTGTCCTTTTTATTTTCTTAGTTCCGATTGGTTAGTTTGTAAATCTCTGTACATATAAATATAAGTTTAGCAAAAATTAAATTACTGCAAATCTGGACTTCGACTTTTGTTCATCTCCTCACACGAACCTCCACAATATCAATAATAAATTATTGCCTTGTTTCATATATTTTAGAGCGTGATTTTGAAGTAGTAGGTTTTCGTTTTTAAACTTATTTTTATTATAGACTAGCTGCATAGATTAATAATTGGTCTCGCGCGCTCGACTAGATACCGCGCTGTAAAGAAAAATCAGTTTCCAGAATGCGGCCACTTAATAGGAAAGTGTGTGTAAAATGTGCAAAGACGCACACTAGCGTCGATTATGGTGTTGCCAGCTACTTGACTGGTGCCCGACCAATGGGAAAATTATTAATTGCTGCGGTCTTGTTACGTGTTATAAAAAGTAGCTCAGAAAAACCTTTAAAATAAAATATAAATTAAACTGGCCAAGTGTGAGTCGGCTCGCATGTAGAGGGTTCTGTACTATTTTTTATTTTTCTCCATTTGGACCTCCTAAACAAATTTAATATTATCTCATAGGTTTTCCTGTAATTTAAGGTATCGATAGTGATCATATATCGATAGTATCGATATTGATACTATTAATAATATACCTATGTCTGTAATTTTTTTCTGTATGAGTTGAATGTCGATGATTTGTGTTGTGCCCGCTGAACATCCCGCCGCCGAGTTCCGGTATATATGTATAGTATCGGTGCCTGAAATGCTTAGTATTGTTGTTAATCCATTAATCGATTATTTTTCATAAATTCTCAAAAATCAATACTACAGATTAGATTATATCGATACCACAGATACATAATCGATTAATAACCATTGATATAAAAGATTACCTTTGTTGATTAAATCGATATAATTTATATCAACCCATTTCAATATCGACTAATTCTTTGATATTGCAGTTAATAATCGGTTATTGTCAAAAATCGATTAAATTTATTATATCAATACTTTCGATATCCTAGATTATTTAAAAAAAAAACAAATTCGATTAATCAATTATCCGGCAACAATACCTTACGGGGTACCAACTACCTAAAGGCCATATTTAAATTGTTGGTGGGCGTAAAGTGGAAATGGAATCAAAATAGTGATAGGTTGCTAGTTGCATCGCCTACTGATAGGTATGGTTCTTCGATTTTCGCCCACTTTCTCGGCCGGCTTATATGGTCTGCGAGGGAAGAGAAGCAGTAGTAAATTCCACGTATTTACTTTTCTCCCAGATCAGCATTAAAGAAATAAGATGTTAAAGACAGACAAAATTGTCAGAAAAAGTCAAAATTACAACATCCCTCTTTTGGAGTCGGGACTTAAAAAACAAAATATCTAAATAATAAAATTGAAACCTCGGGGAATTTGGGATTATTTAATACACAGCAACATTGAGCACCGAGCGGTACTTCGCGCCATATTTTAGGGTTATATTATTTTCGTGAGTAATTTATGTCCATATTTCGAAATAATACAATACTTATTGATGGTATGTAATACCAGTATCTTCCTTATTTCTTTTAGTATTATTCTTACACAGTTTGACTACGCAAACTGCACATTTTGCGTCTACTTTTATATTTAATTTTGTATTTATCTAGACATCCAACTCACTCATCGGTCGCGGCATGACTGACGCGGGTATGCCGCAACCATGCCGATTTCGGCATGGTTTTAGGTGCGAATTTATGTAGTATGCCGACGGTATCTAGTCGTAGCGCAGCGGAGACCATTATTAATCTATGACTAGCTGTTTCCCGTAGCTCTGCCTGCCTCAAAAAGTAGCCTATGTTTGACCCCGGGTCTTCAACTACGAGGATGGATTGAAAAGTTCGCGGCCTCAGTAAGAAAACAATATAAAATATAAACAAAAGTAATTTTATTTTTCCACCAAATCTCCACCTAGCTCAATGCACTTCTTCCATCTGGTTTCCAACGCCTGTATGCCAGTCATAAAAAAGTTTCTTCAAGGCCTTCAAAAAAGTCACCCACCGCAGCTTCGACCTCCTAATTTGATGAAAATTTTTGACCTCCAAGGTGTTTTTTTAGGTTTGGGAATAAATGAAAGTCGGAAGGTGCCAAACCAGGGGAATAGGCGGGATGGGGCAGTAATTAATTCAAAGCCACAATCACGAATTTGATCCAAATCCAAGTTCATTGACTATGATGTTTTGTGTTCGTTCATACGAGATGCCAATAGTGTCTGCAATCTCCCTGATGGTCAATTTCCGATCTGCCAATATCAGATCACAGATTTTCCCGATGTTTTCTTCAGTCGTAGACGTCGTAGGCCGGCCGGAGCGAGGGTCATCTTCAATACTCTCTCGTCCGCGTTTAAATTCTGCAACCCCCTTTTTTACAGTCGTATACGACGGAGCAGATTCCTCCAATGTTGTTGACATATCTTCGTGAATCTCTTTTGGAGTTAGTTTTTTTTTAAACAGGTATTTGATTACCGCACGTTGCTCAATTTTCTCCATTCTTTAAAAACGCTGCACTTAGGCTCACAAAATTCAGTCTAATTTAAAAACAGATAATGCTATTGCGATAGAATTTTACAATGTGACAACCGAGAGTAAGCAAATCGAATGAGATCAGTTACATTAAAATAGTTCAAGTATTTATGTGTAAGGCCGCGAATATTTCGATCTACCCTCGTATATTCATACCAAATTTCATCAAAATCCGTTCAGCGGTTTGGCCGTGAAAGCGTAACAGACAGACAGACAGACAGACAGAAAGACAGATAGACAGACAGACAGACTTTCGCATTTATAATATTAGTATGGATAGTATGGATACATTGTAGAGAAATAAAAAATTTGATTGGTTGAAAATAAATAACTGAGAGCGGAGCGCGTATCCGAAGTACGAGTAGCTAATGCGCGTGTCAAACGACGGCGAGACGTGACTCGACCCGTATTGAATTGGCCACCATTAGTGACATATTCTATCTCGACCTCCCCCGTGCTTCAGAAGGCACGTTAAGTCGTTTGGTGTTGTCGATAGATAACAATCATTAGGCTGCGTCAGAAGCCTTTAGCCAGCCTGAAAAAACCTGACAGTTTTGGACATCCATGTTCCTGTTGGTCTAGTTTTCGAGTAAAAAGCGTTACGGAGGTCACACAGCAGGAGTTCCATTGTAGTAACCAACACCAAAATCAAGGTCCATCTCGAATAAAAAGCGTTTCTGCTCCGACACGTCAGCTGAGGACGCAGCTGAAAAAAAACGCTTGGACGAAGACGAATAAGAATGTAATAATGATTTAATTTTAGATCAATCCGCGGCGCAACGACCGCGCGAGACCAATTATTAATCTAAGGAAGTCAGCCTTATCGACAAAAGGCAACCAAAGATGAACCTCGGATGAAATAGATTTGGTCAAAATATTTAGTATTAAAATTTATAAAATTTATGTAATTTTTTAATTTTATATTCAATCATTGTACTTCCACAAAACTTTTTGTATATTAAACATTGATAAAAGCTTCAAATTTTGAACAATAAGAGCAAACTCGTCGAATGGCACCAACGTTCGATGTAATGGGGCCGACAGTATCGTCCCAGAAGGGCCTGCTAAGAGTGTGAATGGTCCCCAATAGTCTTGGTCATAAAACCTACAAAATATGTTCTTTTCATGTTAAAACAAATCTGAAACGTAATCACGGCAAGTTTCATAAATGGCGTCATCTTGTTATTGGAAATGTCAACTGCTTACGTGAGATGCTTATTTCAATGGATTGGATATTACATGTTTTATAATAAATGAATTACTACTCGTAAACTATTATAAGCCTTACGGCAGTAATAATTTTCCTTTGAAATTTTCCTTTGAAATTTACTACTGTCATGAATTTTTTCAGGTGTCCAAATGCAACGGTTTGTTCCCGAAAAGTGGTTAGGGACACTCACCTCTGTTATTTTTTCAACGTTATAGCTAAATATCTTATAAATGAAACCGTTAAAGGAAAAACACTCTTGAGGGTACTCATAATGTTTTCAGAGACCTATTAAATGATACCCCACACAAAGAGAAAGTAGAAAAAAAAATCAACCCATACTTTATATGTAAGGGAGGTACCCTAAAAAAATATTTTTTATAAATTTATCTTACAGTTCGCTCCGCGTGAGTAGTAGGCATAACAAATTTTAGCTCACTAGGTCCAATAGTCTGAGGAAAACGTAGGACAGACATGACGAAACTATAAGGGTTCCTTATGTTTACTACGGAACCCTAAAAAATTAGAACTTTTTATTATTTTAATTTTGGTAGTCGGTTGAAAAATTACTTTAAGTAACATTTGATACTGAGAAAAAACAATCTTTATCTTAGCGTGTATTTCTAGTTGCGTCGTCAGCTTACGCTTCGGAGCCTAGGGTACACTGTAAGTCATGGTCCTAGATTTGGTGGCACTGGTTATTACAATGGAGCGACTGCCGTCTTACCTCCGTAACCCTTTTTACAGGGAAACCAGACCATCAGGAACATGACCAGAGTTGACCCAGGTTGCCTAAAGGCCCATCTGGCACAGATTCACGACTGCTATCCATCGATAACAACCGGGACCAACGGCTTAACCCTAAATGGCAACCAATTCAATAGTGGTCGCGTCTCGCCGTCGCTTGACACGCGCATTCGCTACCGATACGAGCGTCGCGTTCGACTTATCGAGCTCCTCACTGAGAAAAATCAATAAAAGGATAGATTTCACCTCAGCAATTCTACTTGTATCAACTCAAGATTTCAATCATGAAAAATTCGAGTAAAACAATTAATACGACAAACTATTTATTATTTGTTTCACGAAAAATTTAGATAATACTTTTCATTAGCAAATACTTAAATTGCAAATAACGTAAGAATAAAAACTATAAATGGAGTAGCAGACTGCTTGTATCCTAACCCTGTTGTCGTATAAGGATATTGTACGGGTTGATGTCTTGGAATTAAACTTGGTTTGGATTGATTGGAAGGACTGGAAGGATACGTGGCTAGAATCGTAGGTTGCTTGTTTTCCGCCTTTGAAATTTTTTCGTCTAGCCAAGATTTAAAAGTGTAAGTAGGCACAACATTTACTAACTTCTTGCTAACGGCATATTTCGAGGACATTTCAGAAGTACATTGATCTTGTCCGGAGCGAATGATTCCTATTAATTCATTATCAAAAATTGCCGGCCCACCAACGTCTCTAAAGCAAGTGGGGACTTTAGTTTCAATACAATCAAAATAGCCATGCAAGGTATCAGGATATTCATCAAATGCCCGATATTCTAAGCCTATATATTGTAATTCTTTTAAGTTATTAACATCAGCGTTTAGTCCAAACCCCAGTCCTTCAAAATCTGAAAGTCCTTTCAAATTAGTCATGTTGCTCAATTTTATCTTGGATGCTACACTGTTATTATGTTTTTCCGTGTATATTATTCCAACATCTTTTTGACTTGCTTCTCCGGAATAGGATGGGAACTTTTCGAGATTCTTAATGTATAGCATAACGGCATTGTCGTCTTTTTTAGCTTTAGTTGTATTCAGTAACACATAACTAACGGGCTTCTGTACACACTCTGCAGACGTCAATATCAATCCATTGGAGACCACAGAACCAGCGCACAAATACTCATGTTGATGAGACATTAGAGCCGCCATAAAAGGGAATTGCTTGTGACTTGCCGCCTGTATCTCATGCATATGGGAATCCGCTCTCCTGGTACATACCGTAGCATTATTTTTGCTATCGTTATTATCGCTGTTTTCCTTATTGTTGGTAGTATTGTAACTGTTATTATAATTACTGATACTCTCAGTATTCTCATTCTCTTGCATTATATCCAGTGACTCCTTAGCATCATCGCCTTCGTTACTTTCATCTTGTGGATCGTCAATACTTTTCTTTACATTCTCACATGCACACATTAAACACCCGCACAAAAATACAAATAAAATTAGTAAACGTAATGATGTTATTTCGGTTTTCATTATTAAATTTTCTCTTTCTTTGACTTGTAGAAGGAAAATTTTCTATTGTCAGATTTATTCATTTGATTTCAATTTTTTTTTCGCTAACATATTTTTTGTCTAGCTGCTAGATTGTGAACAGCCAGTTTCTTCTACATCTATCTTCTATACATATAATAAAATTGTAACCTTATGTCTGTACATTGAAGATTTTTAGGAAAAAAACAATATGAAGGGTCATTATTGGACCAAAAGAAGCCAAAACAATCATTTTTAGAATTTTTGTCTGTCTGTCTGTATGTTTGTAATCGCATCACGCGAAAACTACTGCATGGAATTGAATGCGGTTTTCACAGTTGTGTTGCTAGAGGTCCAACTTAGAAATTAGGATACAAATTGTATCCTAAATCCCGAATTTTTCACCAGTTCCCATAGGCCAAATAACCCCTAAAATGTATGGCGTGCATACTGTTACGAAATAAAAAATAAATAAAAATAAAATGCGGCCCGCGGAAGTTTTAGTAGCGCTGTCCGCGGAAAATTCTCGTACAATCGTCGCGTGTTTCCATACGGGAATAATATCGCGAACGATCTAGTACATCGATTGTCTCGCTCTGACATATTGCTTTGTCTCGCTCTAACACTTCTAGTATGTGGTTTGAGAAACTAAGGGAACGAGACAGAGAGTATCCCTCTCTCTATTCCGGAGTAGTTGTGATCTTTCTAGAAACTTATGGAGCGGGTTTCCCGGGCCATATAAACATCGGAAGGTGCCTCAGGAGGGCAGTTCTAATTTAACTGAGCTACAAGTGCGATCAAGAAGCGATATCCGGAGCGAATAACAAGTGATACAAGCGACCTCGGCAAGTTATAGTGGCTGTGATTAGCAAGTGTTTTGGACATTGTTAGTGATAAGTGAAGTGAAGTGACGTCGGCGACCATCCTTGTGGGAATAAACGTTTTTAAGAGTCATCAGGTGTTTTTCTCCAAATTGCGAACCCCGAGCTCGTAACAATTGGTGTCATAATATGGTGAAGCGTGCTGCGGAAGCCACTTCTACTGGATCTGCTGACCAGGCCGCTCCTGCCGCGCCCACCGCCCACCAGGTCACGTCCAACGCCAACCAGGCTACGTCCAACGCCTACCAGGACACGTCCAACGTCCACCAGGCCATGCCCAACACCCACCAGGCCACGTCCAACACCAACCAGGCCACGTCCAACGCCCACCAGGCTGCGCCTGTCTTTGATTTTGGGGAATTAATGCGAATGCTGGACAACAAATTTACAATGCAGGAGAAGCTTCTACAAGACACAATAGAGCAACGACACAGGGCTCAACAACAACTCCTGTCAGCTATTGGTGAAGTTAGTGGCTTGGTTACCAAATTACGCAAGGATGTTGACTTGGTGGAGGAACGCGTCACGACTCTTGGGAACGACATGGAAAATATGAAGACGGACCTTTCCACATTACAGAAGAAGTTCGTGCGCCTTGAAACAACAGGAGTAGCAGTTGCATCTGGCGGAACAGTCGTTGCCCACCACGGACCCAGCGTGAAATTGCCGCCATATGACGGAGCCTCGTCCTGGACCGCATACCGTCAACAGTTCCAGACCATCGCAGCTGCTAACGGATGGACAGATGAACAATGCCTGACAGCTCTCACCGTCGCACTCCGAGGACAGGCTCTGACGGTCTTGGAGGTTCTTCCGTCGGGCAGTGGATTTAAGGACCTGCTGGAGGCACTGGAGTCGCGATACGGGGAACGGCATTTGGAGCACGTCTTCTGCACTCAACTCCGCGACAGAGACCAGCGCTCAGGAGAGGGTCTGCAGCAATGGGCGCTGGAAATAGAAAAACTCGTCCGGAAGGCGTATCCAGGGGCCGATTTGAAGATGCTTGAGTCCAACACCGTGCAGGCGTTCGTCGACGGCATCAAGGATTCGGAAGTCAGAGCTGTAGTGAGGCTAAACCATCATGCCTCATTGAAAGATGCACTGGCCCACGCTTTGGAGGTGGAAGCCGTCAGACATGACATTCGTCATTCCGCGACTCACTAAGTGCGCGAAGTAGTGGAGGAAGTTAGAGAAGTAAAAGCTCCGCTAAGGAAAAGACCTGGATCCATGTGCTATAGGTGCGGCGAACGAGGGCACCTACAAATGAACTGCCCAAAGATCAAGAAGCTTGAAGACGGCGTGAAGTAACTTAAGATGAAGCAGGAGGCTTCATCATTGGAGAGGAACCAGGGAAACGAGTAAGAGCCAGGACCAGGGGGCGAGTACTGGCTGGCGCGGAGGAAGCCCCGACAACTATTCTCTCAGGCATGCAACGGAAACAGTCTCGTAATATCTGGAACTGTAAATGGGATCAACTGCAGGATGTCGCTGGATACCGGAGCATCAAGAACAATAGTCCGACCTCACTTAGTAAGGACCATAATGAGAAGCATGAGGAAACTCGACTGTCGGCTTCTTTCTGCCTTCGGCCAGCCAATACCCGTCCTGGGAGAAGTGTCTGTAAAAATGTGTATGGGAGAAACAACATATACCCACAACGTCATCGTGGCTGAAATTATGGACGATTGTGTATTGGGATTAGATTTCATGAAAAAGTACAACTGTAGAATAGACGTTGCTAGTGATGTATTCAAGTGTGGTGAAGAAGAAGAGATCATCATCCTAGGAGGCATTAACGGGAAAGTGACATGTTTAAAGCAAATGGTCATACCTGGGAAAGCAGAAGCCCAAGTACTGGTAAAGTTACCAATAACAAGGAACAAGAAATCTACCGGATGCGTGTTGATTGAGGAGATAGCTAATAAACCTGCGGCTCGAGGACTCATGACCGCGAGGACTCACGTGAAAGGAAGAAACACCGCAGTAGTAAGAGTACTTAATCTAGGCGACCAAGAGAGGACTTTAAACAAAGGCGACATCATTGGAAAATGTGAGGAAGTTGTCTGGCTGAAAAAGTGCAGTACAACACAAAGCTTAGATACAACGAGTACCAGTGATTCTACAGTCAAGGAGCTTCTAAATTACTGCAAAGGCAATCTAACGTACTTGCAGAGCATTAAAGCTAAGAAGTTTCTACTGCGCTACGCGGACATCTTCACCAGCCAAGAAGGAGACTTAGGAAGAACGTCGCTAGTACAACACAGGATCGACACCGAAAATGAGAGACCCATCCGACAGCGAGCGAGAAGAATCCCTATAACCAAAGAAATAGAAGTCAAAGAGCTGCTGGCGGATATGAAAAGGAATAAAATTATTGAACCATCAGCAAGTCCATGGTGTTCACCAGTCGTGCTAGTAAAAAAGAAGGACGGAAGCACGCGGTTCTGTGTTGACTACACAGACGACTTAATGACATCACCAAGAAGGACAGTTACCCGCTGCCTCGGATTGATGACACCTTGGATACCCTTAGTGGCATGAAATGGTTTTCAACATTGGTCTTAAAATCTGGGTACTGGCAAGTGGAAATCCATCCGAAGCATAATGAGAAGACTGAATTCTCGACGGGCAAGGGATTATGGCAGTTCAACGTTGTGGGCGACTTACCACATTACATATTAATAAATATATTCAAACCGTAGATAATTAATAAACAATATACTTACTATACATTAAATACACATTTACATAACACTCGATCCATATAATATAGTTTATTTCATTTATATTTACTTAATTAATATAGTAACATAATAAAATATAAACAAAACATAAATATAAAATATTATTTCACAAACATAATTACCATAGAAGAAGTTAAGCGCACTCCGTATAGTGCTTGTTATTATTCTATGGAATTCCGGGCGACGAACAAAGGACCGCTTGCGCAACACCGCTTCGGGAACCTTCGATCCCCGCCAAGCGGCGGCTAGCCGGCCAGTCGAGATTTCACCTGAGACGCGGAGCCCGCGCCGCTCGATGCTTTACCGACTAATGCGCAATTGATGTCGATCTATTATTTACGTGCTTACCGCTTTGCTTTCTTTGTATAACCCGTGGAACTTTCGTCTCTGTGCTGTGCTTAAACTATTTGTGATGTGCTTGAACTTTCCTCTTCTTATCTATTTCTCCTTCTAAAAACTATTGTGATCGTGGAATAAAAATTGTGTACCGTAAGGATTTTTCTCATTTCTAACCTACACACACACGTCCACCTAAACTGGTGACCCCTTGGACACGGATTGAAGAGTGGAATGTCGGACAATAGCGATACAGAGCCGATATCGAACGTAACAGTGCGCACAAAGAAGCAAAACAAGATGGCTGACCCCGAGTACCAGGATGCGACACCTACTCCCGCAACGTCAGGATTACCGCCTTCGCCGCCAGTTCATATGAAGATACCTCCATTTTGGCCAGAAAAACCTGCGATATGGTTCGCGCAAGTAGAATGCCAATTTGCAATAATGCGGATTACGGATGATGCCATTAAATTTTATCACGTTTTGGCAAAGTTGGATAGGCAGTTTGCGGCAGAGGTAGAGGATATACTTACAGGCCCGGCGGATTATCAACGCTTGAAATCAGAGCTCATCAAGCGCTTATCGGTGTCTCGAGAAAATAAGGTAAAACAACTCCTCATGCACGAACAGCTTGGAAATCGTAAGCCGTCTCAATTTTTAAGACACTTACAACACCTTGCCGGACCTGATATACCCCAGGACTTCCTGAAGACCATTTGGACAAGCCGTTTACCAGTAGGAATGCAGCCAATCATTGCATCACAAGCTACCTTAACCCTGGATGCTCTCGCCGAACTAGCAGATCGGATTAATGACATCGCAACGCCTACACAACAGGTGGCAGCCACATCATCATCATCTGTCATCGACCAGTTGCAGAATCAGGTAGCTGAATTGACCAGGCAAGTCCATGCACTTACTTTAAAACACAACCGGCAACCACGGCAACGTGAGAGAGGCCCAAGGCAAAAGTCACGCAATCAGTCAGCGTCTCGCACTAGATCGCAGTCGAATTATCGTCGTTTTCCCATTTGCTGGTACCACCACAAGCATGGGAATAATGCTAGCCACTGCGTCAAGCCCTGCGACTTCAAATCTGGACTGGGAAACACTCCAGGCAGTCAGTGATGGCGACTAACGACTGCCAGAACACCACCGGTCGCCTCTTCATCATGGATCGTGCTACGAAAACAACTTTTTTGATAGACACTGGCAGTGATATTTGTGTATACCCAATTTCTGCTCTTCGAGAACGTCGTTGTAAAACTGATTACCAGCTCAGTGCTGCCAATGGCTCAGCTATAGATACATTTGGTTATCTGCAACTAAATTTAAATTTAGGTTTACGCCGGAATTTCCCTTGGCGATTTGTGATAGCGAACGTCACAAAACCTATCATTGGTATAGATTTCCTTGCCTTTTATAAAATTATAGTTGACGTTGGCAAGCGTAAACTGATGGATAGCCTTACCAATGTCAGCACTGACGCTACTATAGCTACACCTAATTTTCTTGTCTCTAGCGTGAAAGTCTCGACTGGTGGTAATAGTAGGTATCATGCTATTTTGTCTGAATTCCCAGAAATTACGCGACCTGCTGGTTTTCCGAGTATTATTAAGCATAACACTACACACCACATCCGAACTACACCAGGTCCTCCAGTGTCATGTGCACCGCGCCGTTTAGCGCCAGACAAACTAAAAATAGCTAAACAAGAGTTCGACGCTATGTTGGCTAACGGCATCACACGTCCTTCCGATAGCCAGTGGGCATCGCCATTACACCTCGTTTCCAAAAAGGATAACGGATGGCGACCCTGCGGCGATTATAGGTTACTTAACGCAAGGACTATACCTGATAAGTATCCAATACGCCACATACACGATTTTTCACACTGTCTTTCGGGCTGTAAGTTCTTTTCTGTCATTGATTTAGTGAAGGCGTATCATCATATTCCTGTTGAAAAGGCTGATATTGCGAAGACAGCAATCACTACACCGTTTGGATTATACGAGTTCCCTTTTATGACCTTTGGGTTACGCAACGCAGGTCAAACATTTCAGAGATTCGTCGACGAAATGACCCGTGGACTCGATTTTTGCTACCCGTATTTGGATGATTTTTTGGTGTACAGTAGGACTCAGCAGGAACACGAAGACCACCTCCGACAACTCTTCACTCGAATGAAAAACTACGGTGTACTGGTCAACACGAACAAATGTATATTTGGAGCCCCCGAAGTAACTTTTCTAGGCTACCAAATATCTGAGAGTGGTACGAAACCTTTAGACAGCAAGGTGAAGGCTATTTCTGACTTCCCCGTTCCCAAAACTGTCAAAGAGTTGAGACGTTTCCTGGGCATGGTGAATTTTTATAGGCGTTTCCTGCCAAATGCTGCTCAGATACAAGCTCCTTTAAACGCCCTGCTCACCGGTTCGGTTAAAGCTTCTCATCCTGTTGACATAATAGGCCATTCCCTCGAAGCATTCAAAGCTTGCAAAGAAAGCCTTTGCAATGCAGCTCTTTTAGCTCATCCTGATACTGAAGCCAAGTTAGGACTCGTCACAGACGCCTCCGATATGGCGATTGGCGGAGTTCTGCAGCAGCAAAAGGATGGAGACTGGCAGCCTCTAGCGTTTTTCTCACGCAAGTTGAGCCCATCGCAGATCAAATACTCTCCATACGACCGCGAACTCCTTGCCATATATGAGAGTATCAAATACTTCAGACATATGCTGGAGGCCACCACTTTTACAGTCTATACTGACCATAAACCGTTATGTTACGCTTTTCACGAAAGAAAAAGTAACTGCTCCCCGCGTCAGTATAGACATCTTGACTTCATATCTCAGTTCACAACCGACGTGCGTCACATTTCGGGAAAAGACAATGTCGTCGCCGACACACTTTCTCGAATTTGTGAACTGCAGACACCGGTTGATCTCGAACTCATGGCGAAGTTCCAAACTACAGATCCAGAGTTGACAGAGTATCTCAAGGAAAACAATTCTCTACGCCTTAGGAAGATGAGTGTACCTGGAAGTTGTACCGAACTGTACTGCGACGTCAGTACACCAACTCCCAGACCTTTCGTCCCCAAGCAACTGCGTCAACAAGTTTTCAACTGTCTCCACTCTCTCAGCCACCCAGGCGCTAATGCCACAGCCAAGCTCGTTGCTCAACGTTTCGTCTGGCCACTGATGCGTAAGAACTGCCGAGAGTGGTCTAAGGCATGTTTGGCGTGTCAGCGCTCGAAGGTAAACAGGCATGTCGCGTCACCTATCGGTACGCTCGATTTACCTTCAGCGCGATTTAAACATGTACATCTAGACATCATCGGCCCATTACCCCCAGCTGGTGATTATCGGTACTGTCTCACACTTGTCGATCGCTTTACGCGATGGCCGGAAGTCGTGCCGATCACCGATATCACCGCTGAAACAGTGGCAAAAGCGTTCATCTCATGTTGGGTATCGCGCTATGGGTGTCCTGTAGAAATCGTTACCGATCGCGGAGGACAATTTTTATCTGCGCTATTTCAGCAAATGTCTAAATCCATCGGTTTCGATCATCGGAAGACTACCGCTTACCACCCACAGTGCAACGGCTTGGTTGAGCGCTTTCACCGGCAGCTGAAGGCAGCAATAACGTGTCACGCTGACGCAAACTGGACTGAGACTTTACCGCTCGTTCTTCTAGGTATTAGGAGCGCATTTAAAGAAGACCTCCAAACTTCGTCGGCTGAGTTGGTATACGGCGAGCCTCTTCGCCTTCCTGGCGAGTTTTTCGGCCATGATGTTACTGGTTATACAACCGACATCACCGATTTTTCAGCCCGTATGAAGTCGTTTGCCCAGAACATACGTCCCGTCCCTACTCAGCATCACTCTAAGCACAGAAGTTTCGTGTACAAAGATCTCGCCACATGTAGTCATGTATTCCTTAGGGAAGAAATGCTACGTGGTTCACTCCAGCCTGCGTACACAGGGCCACACGAAGTTCTGAAGAGAGGTGCTAAATATTTTAAAATAAAACTCAAAGGAAAAGACACAACAGTAAGTATAGACCGTTTGAAACCAGCCTATATATTGTTTGATGACATTTCCCCAACATGTAACCAACAACAATCATCTAATACTAATATTCCCCACTTACCGTCGCAAAACCTGCGGGATACCGTCGACATTCCCGTACGCACAACACGCTACGGAAGACAAGTTCGTTTTCCAGATTACTATCGCCCGTAGACACGGTCTCTGGAGGGGAGTGATGTGGGCGACTTACCACATTACATATTAATAAATATATTCAAACCGTAGATAATTAATAAACAATATACTTACTATACATTAAATACACATTTACATAACACTCGATCCATATAATATAGTTTATTTCATTTATATTTACTTAATTAATATAGTAACATAATAAAATATAAACAAAACATAAATATAAAATATTATTTCACAAACATAATTACCATAGAAGAAGTTAAGCGCACTCCGTATAGTGCTTGTTATTATTCTATGGAATTCCGGGCGACGAACAAAGGACCGCTTGCGCAACACCGCTTCGGGAACCTTCGATCCCCGCCAAGCGGCGGCTAGCCGGCCAGTCGAGATTTCACCTGAGACGCGGAGCCCGCGCCGCTCGATGCTTTACCGACTAATGCGCAATTGATATCGATCTATTATTTACGTGCTTACCGCTTTGCTTTCTTTGTATAACCCGTGGAACTTTCGTCTCTGTGCTGTGCTTAAACTATTTGTGATGTGCTTGAACTTTCCTCTTCTTATCTATTTCTCCTTCTAAAAACTATTGTGATCGTGGAATAAAAATTGTGTACCGTAAGGATTTTTCTCATTTCTAACCTACACACACACGTCCACCTAAAAACGTCATGCCATTCGGATTATGTAACGCGCCAGCTACCTTCGAGCGACTGATGGAATGTGTACTAGCAGGATTGGTAGGAGAACCCTGTCTAGTATATTTGGATGACGTTATCATCGTTGGCCAAGACTTTGAGGACCACTTGCGGAACTTGGAGCAAGTCTTCGAGAAAATTCATGGACCCAACCTCAAATTGAATCCGAAAAAGTGCCGCTTATTCAGGACCGAAGTGAGCTATCTAGGCCATGTCATTACCAGTGAAGGAATACTGACTGACGATGATGCGCTGTCACGCAGACCCTGCCCAGAAGATTGTAAGCACTGTATCAGGCAGGAGTTAAAAGAAATGACAGTAAAGCTAACTCGGACAGAACCATTAGAGACCTGGGAGAACGATGCGATGAGAAAGAAGCAAGAGAATGATGATGACCTACGGCACACCATCAGGTGGAAGGCACAAAGTAATGATAAGCCAAAGTGGAGTGAAGTTGCACCGATAGGCACTATTTCGAAGGCGTACTGGGCCCAATGGGACAGCCTCGTTGTACAAAACGGAATACTCTACCGGAAATGGGATAAACCTAACGGCAGAGAGTTTCAACTGCAAATTGTGGTTCCAAGAACAAAAATACGTGATGTTCTTCGGGAAGTACACGACGGCGTGTCCGGTGGACATTTGGGAGTCAAGAGGACGCTAACAAAAATCCGTGAAAGGTTCTACTGGCTCCATTGTCGGGAGGATGTGGAGGACTGGTGCCGCAAGTGTACAACTTGTGCTGCCGTAAAAGGGCCACATACCAGGAGCAGAGGAAATCTACGACTGTACAACGTCGGTGCACCTTGGGAACGCATTGCAGTCGACGTTGCTGGACCATTTCCTGTCACTGACTCAGGGAACAAGTATTTCATGGTTGTTATGGACTACTTCATTAAGTGGCAGGAAGTGTTCGCCATACCAAATCAAGAAGCTACGACAGTTGCAACCAAGATAGTGGAAGAAGTGATTTGTCGCTTTGGCGTGCCCTTGGAAATCCATTCCGACCAAGGCAGGAATCTTGAGTCACAGGTTTTTCAAGAAGTTTGCAGGATTATGGGAATGAACAAAACCCGAATCACGGCTTACCATCCTTAGTCAGACGGAATGGTTGAACGGTTTAATCAGACAATCGAGATACATCGGGCAAAAATAGTGGAAAGCCATCAAAGGGACTGGGACAAGTACATTTCGCTGGTCCTGCTAGCGTACAGAACAGCAGAACATGAAAGCATAAAGGCAACGCATATGTCAACTACGGTCGTGCGCTGCGGTTGCCAGTGGATCTTCTAACAGGAGGCTCACCAGACGAACCTCAAAGTGTTCAAAACTACGTTTCTGATCTGCGTGACCGAATGCGAGAAATACACGCCGCAGTTCGAGAAAACGGGTTGTAGTCGAGTGAGAACATGAAGACCAGATACGACAGAATGTCGAATACAAATGGCTTCGAGGAAGGCGCTCTAGCCTGGCTTCACAACCTGACTCGCCGGAAAGGGAAATCACCAAAGTTACAAACCAAGTGGGAGGGTCCATACAAGGTGGTAACGCGACTAAATGATGTGACGTATCGGATACAGCGTCAACCAAGGGGAGCAATGAAGATTGTTCACATCGACCGCTTGGCGAAATATCACGGAAGTAATGATGATGCTCGGGACGAGCATCTCTAAAAAGGGGGCAGTGTTACGAAATCAAAAATAAATAAAAATAAAATGCGGCCCGCGGAAGTTTTAGTAGCGCTGTCCGCGGAAAATTCTCGTACAATCGTCGCGTGTTTCCATACGGGAATAATATCGCGAACGATCTAGTACATCGATTGCCTCGCTCTGACATATTGCTTTGTCTCGCTCTCACACTTCTAGTATGTGGTTTGAGAAACTAAGGGAACGAGCCAGAGAGTAACCTTCTCTCTATTCCGGAGTAGTTGTGATCTTTCTAGAAACATAAGGAGCGGGTTTCTCAGGCCATATAAACATCGGAAGGTGCCTCAGGAGGGCAGTTCTAATTTAACTGAGCTACAAGTGCGATCAAGAAGCGACCTCGGCAAGTTATAGTGGCTGTGATTAGCAAGTGTTTTGGATATTGTTAGTGATAAGTGAAGTGAAGTGACGTCGGCGACCATCCTTGTGGGAATAAACGTTTTTAAGAGTCATCAGGTGTTTTTCTCCAAATTGCGAACCCCGAGCTCGTAACAATATTATATGTATAAAAGATCAAACTAAACTGGCTAGGTTCACTTTTTGTAATTTTATGTACCTACCTAAAGATTTTTTACGAAAATTTTGCTATTGCTTTGTAATTTGAGTAGGTACCTAACTGATAGTGGTGTTTATTTTCTGTTATGTCACATAAGCAATAGTAAATGCCTTAGATTAAATTGGTCTCGCGCCCGTGGAGACCAATTATTAATCTATGAGTAAATGCTATTTTTAATTAGGTAGGTACCTGCTTATGAGTTTTGCCGTCATTGATATCGAGGGAGTTTAACTCTGCACATCCTGGTGTCAGTTTTTACTGAGACGCCTCACGGACTATGACGTGGCCTTTATTATATTTTTTTGAGTTACATGGTTAGATCAATGGACCCTGCACACCCTGGTGTCAGAGTTTGACCCTGGTGAGAGGGTGTGGGCGTCTCGCGTCCCGCGCAGGATTCGCGTCAGCTTGAATGGAGTTTCAGTCATAACGTGTATATTCATCTATTAACAGACATTACCTCCGTGGTGGTCCAGTGGTTAAAAAGTGTTAATTAGGCCCGGAGATTGTGGGTTCGATTCCCATGGGGAGGATACTTTGTTGTTTCCAGGAGCCCTATTTTTGTAATGTGTGTATGTCGAATGAAATACGATCGACTCACCGATAATGACGAATTATAATTATTCGAATTACAGATTTTGCGTGAGTCACGCTTCACAAAAATAGCACTCCAGCATAGATTAATAATTGGTCTCCGCTGCGCTACGACTAGATACCGTCGGCATACTACATAAATTCGCAACTAAAACCATGCCGAAACCGGCATGGTTGTGGCATACCCGCGTCAGTCATGCCGCGACCGATGAGTGAGTTGGATGTCTAGATAAATATAAAATTTAATGTAAAAGTAGACGCAAAATGTGCAGTTTGCGTAGTCAAACTGTGTAAGAATAATACTAAAAGAAATAAGGAAGATACTGGTATTACATACCATCAATAAGTATTGTATTATTTCGAAATATGGACATAAATTACTCACGAAAATAGACCCGTTTTCCCCCCAAAGGGTAAAAAACGGATATTTAGGTTTCAGCCGAAGCTTGAACCACCGTTGAGATAACGCCTTGTCAATTCGTGTCAATCCCCCACTCTTCCTACATACCCTCTCTCTTTTCCTCGCAGTTTTGGCTCATGCTGTCTCTTTCTAATCCCTACGAGTCAGCGCGCGGCTGGATGTTCCTCAGTACGTTGCCCTTAAGCCGGCAAGGTCTTAAGTGGTGGTTCAAGCTTCGGCTGAAACCTAAATATCCGTTTTTTACCCTTTGGGGGGAAAACGGGTCTATTTAGGTGTTCGAGCCTTCGCTTGAACCACCGTTGAGATGTGTTTACCTTCTGCCGGCGCTGACCAAAGCGTACTGTGAGATTATTACACCTTAGAAATACGAAGGTATTGACTGCATAATAAAATAAAGATGTGTAATAACTAAGTGTATATTACTCATATTATTAGAAAACAAAATAGTTCGTTCTTACTTGCATTTTGATCATAATGACATAACACAAAATAATTATCTTTCGAAATTTAAATCAACATAACAAAATCTGACTCTAATATTTATATTAACTATGATTGTTATTATAATTTTATAAATTAAGTAACAATAAATCTAAATGTATCATGATATTATTGGTGAGAAGGATTCGACTAAAGTATTATTAACTGCACGTACACGTCCTGGAGTCTCTTTGAAATAGTGATTTAGAAAAGTGTTCCTACTTCGCCAATTTCCCCTCTTTAATACATCTTCGATATTGAACCGGTTACTGGTCCAAATATCTGAAGCTACTGCGGCCCGAAAGCTACCAGCGGACGCATCTATTCTAGCCATTTTAAATAAAGTCCTAATCCAACCTGCTATAACAGAGCGTGAGGCTTCTTGAACTGTTCCCCGTGTCGTAATGAACAGGTTATGGACATTGCCTACATCTCGTCTTGATTGTGATACTTCTATAAGTCTTCTAACCCAGAATACCAGATCTAAGCGTCCTGTTTGTCCTGTCGTAACGCCTGAGCTTCTTATTAACCACCCTGACTGTTGGTAGGTTGCTGAGTCGGTTTTGGATCCAAAGCTTGGATGGAACACAATTTCTTTACCATTGTCCTCAAATGCATCTTTTTTGATGCTTAGAAGCGTTAGGTCATGTACCCTTCGACCTGTAGCCAGAAGCAAAAGTACAGACACATGCCTAGATACACAGAATAGACTGTTATCGTTGAACGAGTAATTTTCCAGAAAGTTTAACAAATCTTCAATTTTCCATGTTAAGGACTTTTTTACCGGGGGTTTTTGAGCAAATATCCCTTTCAATACATGTTTAACAAGTGGGTGAGAGCTTTAACTTTCAGATTGACTAGGATTTGAAAATGTTGCTATCACCGACTTATGCACGGCCACCGTTCTGGCAGCTAGCTTCACTTCAGTAAAAAGATGACATAAATATCTAGCTAGTTGTTGAGGGCTCGGATTGTCTATAGCGATATTGTGCAATATGGCCCAATTACGCCATCTTGACCATACTGGCCTGTATGTTTTAAGAGTTGAAGCTCTTCATGATTTCTCCAATAATTGAACCTCCTGTTCATTCCAATCTCCTAGTTGACTGGTCCAGCCCGTATCTTCCATACCACTAAATTTAGTTTGTCTACTTCTGGGGGTGGGAGATTGGTTCTCAGATCGACCAGATTCGATTCCAGATTTTGAATTTTGAAGGGTGACCTCAGCGCGCGTCTCCTTAGCTCTGGTTCCCAAAAAGCTCTCGACCATGTCGGAGTTACCAGCAGGTATTGTCCCTGGGATGACTGCAAATGACGTAGAACTTGAGGGATTAATGCCGGTGGGGGGAAGATCCAACCTAACCTGTACTGCCACGTCTTGCTGAAGGCGTTCGTAAACTGGCTGTTCTCGTCCTTTGAATCTTCGCTCACATAAGCTGGAACTACCGCTGATTTTTCGGAGGCGAAAAGATCTATCTCCGGTCGGCCTAGTTCTTGAAAAATTATTGCTAGTGCTTCTTTCCTGAGATGCCATTCGTGAAGATTCTTGGACCTTGAAAGTCCGTCGGCTATTCCATTGTAATGCCCTGGAATATATCGCGCTGTTAGGTGACATTGCTGTCTCTGACAAAGTTCCAGTAAGCTTGCTGCTGTTTCTAATAAGGTTAAGGATCTTGTACCTCCTTGCTTCATAATGTAAGCCACGCTGGTGCGATTGTCGGTCTGCACAGTAACTGATTTTCCCTCTAGTTCGGGTTCTATTTGTCTCAGAACTTCGAGGATGGTCCAAAGCTCTTTCTTGTTGCTGTGCCACCTTTGTTGACTGGGAGTCCATGTACCGCAAAGGCGGCGGCCCTTCACTATTGCCCCCCATCCCTTGTCTGCGGCATCCGTTGTAATGAATGTTGACGGCGGGGGATAGTGAATTGGGGAGTGCTGGTGCACGTTTTCCAGCCACCAATGCAGGTGTGGAAGTGCAGCTTCCGGGATTGCAAACTTCATGTTTCCTTTTCGGCAGTCCTCTTGATGCTCTCTGCAGCATTCTGCAGTGCAATTGTCCCAACGGAACCACGTATGAAGCAAAGTTTAGTTTGCCGAGAATCACCTTTGCATCCAGCCAGCTCCATCGTTTTTCCCTTATCAGATTGGAAAGGCACAGTTTCAGTTTTTTGATTCTCTCGATTCCTAATTTTTTCCGGTTCAGTTCTGTATCCCACGTGATTCCTAGATATTCGACTTGCTTTGATGGCTCCGCTGATGATTTTTGGAAATTTATCTGCCAACCTAGACTTTTTAGATATTCGACCGCAAAGTCCATCTGGTTCGATAATATTTGGGGATCCTTGTGAATCAGGAGGAAATCGTCCAAGTAGACGACAATTTTTAACCCTTTCTGTCTGAGTTCGTGAGCAATCCAATTTGTGAGTTTTGCGAACGCCGCTGGTGCACTGGACAGCCCGAACGGCAGGCAGGTCATTTGGTATGTCTTTCTTTCGTAGATTAATGACAGAAATCGTCGATGACTTTTCGTGACTGGTACATGGAAATAAGCTTTCGATATATCTATTTTCATCATATGATCGCCTACGTTTAAATGAGATGGAATGTTTTGATGACTTATGAGCCGGAACTTTGGCGCACTCACATATTGATTCAGTCTTCTTAGATTGAATATGGGTCTGTTCGTCCCATCTGCTTTTTCCCTGAGGAAAAAGGTGGACAAAAACCCCGTATCTTGGCTTACTTCCTTTATAGCTGACGATTTTAGCATATCTTCTATTTCTCTTGTCATTTCTGGGGAGGATTTTGTTTGGAATGTCGAGCTTTTTACCTTTGACAATAGTGCCAAGGGAGGCTTCTTTTGAAATGGGATTTTGTATCCCTTTATAATTTTTAAAATGTTTGGGGGCGCTGAACTCCAGTTGTTTACATATTTCTGGAGGCGCCCTGCTTCGAAGCCATCATTTTCTATCCCCTCCCCCCTTTTTCCTTGAAAAATTATTTTGCTGTTTTCCTGAGAATTCTTCGTTCTTTCCTTTGCTTGATGCGTTCCATCTCGTATTGTTGTCATTATATCTCTTCCTTTTCCCGGTATTGGAGCTCGAATTGGTTCTTGAAAAGTCTCTTTTTCGTGATCCTTTGTATGTAGGATTAGTGTTCCTTTGATCGATGAATCCAAGCTTCTTTTTGGCGGGAAAAACTTATGAATGCCACCTTGTTCTTTTATAGCTTCCGTTAAATCCTTGTCTGCAAATAGATGCGATTCCGTAGGGGGAATGTCATGAATTATCTGGCAGAGAGCCCTACTGGTGGGCCGGTATATTGCTCGCCGTTGCTGTATGACCTCAGCGCGACGTCCACAAACATATTGAAGAAGATTGTCTGACACCTTCCGAAATTCCGAGTCTGCGGCTAGGAAATCTTTGCCCACCTGATCTCTTACGTGGTCCGGCATCTTGTCTAAAAGGTTTTGAAAATGTTATCTTTGAAGAAGCAGCCCATTTGTTATAGCTCCTAATGTCATGTCACTATTCTCCAAAAATTTTACTGACTTATAGTGTGGCGTTACTCCTGCGAGAATGTTATTTGGCTTCAGTGAGGAGAAGGCTGGAGTGGCTTGAAACATTTTTTGTGTGTCAGCATATCTTATATTTTGCCAGCCTTGTTCTCCGAAACGTTGGCAAGCAATGCCTTGCTTTAGGAGCTCCGGATTAGCTTTCGCGACTTTTGGTTCCTTTTCGGCGGTAAAGGGAGAAAAATCGTACGTGTGCTTCGTTATCTTTGCTGGGGACTCCTGGTTTCTGAGTTCGACTAGCCTGCGTTGCGCTTCTGCTATTTGGTTCCTAAGAATGGTCTCTTCAGAGCTTGAAGCTATACTTCTAGCATCATAACTTGCGGAACAAGAGGCCACTTCTGCGATTTCCTCGTCGGACTTAGAGCTATCCGGCATAGACTCAAATGATTCATTCAATACGTTTGTCTGATTTGGCTCATCACGATCTCGGTTGAGAAGCTTCTTTATGTTTTCATTTTGCTCTGATGAAGCATTTAAAAGTTTGCCAAACATCTCCATTTGTTTATTTAGGACTGCAAGAAGGACTTCGTTATCACGACTAGAATCATTCGAACGCTTAGGAGGTGAGCATTCTACGATAGACGACCTAGCGCTTGCTCTTTTCCGACTTGTCGGTTCGCTAACATCCTGTTGGGATGAAACTGATCCACTTAGTTGTGAAGAAGCTCTGCCTCTATTAGTCAGCTTGGGTTTTAGCTCCCTCACTGTGTTTATAAACCGCCTGTAATCAGGGGCATGGATCTTTTCCATGATACTATGGGGCGCATAGAGTAGCGCCCTTCCTAGTGGCCATTGTAAAAGTTTACTTTTTATCTGTCTAAAGCGTCTTTCAGATATCGTATTTGCAGAAGGGTCGAAGACTCTTGCTAGATCTACAATTGGTATAGCAAATCTTATTTTGGCGTCTACTTTCTGCGTAATTTCGTCCCCGAAGATATCTCGCGAAGACAGGTTATAGACTGTCCAGGTTCGCCAATCTGGTGGGAAGTTTTGATCTATCGCGGCGACCAGGGCTTGGAAAGAGTCTGCGTCTTCTTTGTCCTGACAGGGTATAGACGTTAGTTGCCCCATTTGTATGACCTCATCCATGATCTGGAAGTCACAAGAGGCAAAGTTATAAACAAAGTTAAATTACTTTGAGTCATTTGTCAGGCGTCTAGTAATTTACGTCGAGTCGCGTCATCCATGATTCGACACGTCGAGTCGCGTCATCCATGATTCCACACGTCGAATCATTCAACGTCGTATCGATTTTTCCCATGCGACATAGTGTCGAGTCATTTATACGACAGTGACAAATAGTTTATACGACGGCGTGTCGAGTAGTTTATTCGACATCGGTTTGATGTCGAGTAATTTATACGACAGACTTCATGTTGACTTGCCGTGAGATGTCGGCAATAATAGGAGAATGACTCCTAAATCGTCGCTGGACCCAGGGGTGCCGAGCGGAAAAAGATTTGTGATCGACTCGATGCAATAATAATGTGGGTAATTTTACTCACCACAAATTTAACTGTATTCACAGGTTGACTACACGAATTCCAAAAGCGTACTGAGGAACATCCAGCCGCGCGCTGACTCGTAGGGATTAGAAAGAGACAGCATGAGCCAAAACTGCGAGGAAAAGAGAGAGGGTATGTAGGAAGAGTGGGGGATTGACACGAATTGACAAGGCGTTATCTCAACGGTGGTTCAAGCGAAGGCTCGAACACCTAAATAATATAACCCTAAAATATGGCGCGAAGTACCGCTCGGTGCTCAATGTTGCCGTGTATTAAATAATCCCAAATTCCCCGAGGTTTCGATTTTTATTATTTAGATATTTTGTTTTTTAACTCCCGACTCCAAGAGATGTTGTAATTTTGACTTTTTCTGACAATTTTGTCTGTCTTTAACATAAAGCGGGGTGCGTGCGTAATGTGTATGATAAGTTAGGCTATTGTGCTATGAGGCGGGATAATTAAATAAAGTCAATATGTAATTTAACACTATAATTAAAAGTTCAGCACAATTAAATAGAACAAATACAATACAAGCACACCGACAACTTAAAGATTAACAGAAGGTTATGATAAGCACAAAATACAGGTGAGAAAAGTGAAGGAACGGATCAAGCGAGAAATGAGTTTACGTAAGCGCGCAAATGCGAGCGCAAGCAACGTGCGTTCAGTCTCAAGATGGTATTCGGACTGGCGAGCCGGCGAGACGCACGGATCGCCGTGGCGTGGGTTGCGCGCGCATCGTCCGAGCCGATCGCAGCGGCTGACATGCATGCGCGCGCATCGCATTCGCTATCTATATAAAACAACAACACTTGCCCGCTTGTTCGTTGACATTAGAAATATACAAATTTTTAAGTTAAATTATCTAAAATTAACAAGTTTTAGTATTGCAGTTTATTTAAAATATTTACAAGTAATTATCAAAATAAAAAACTTATAATACTAATACTATACAACTTAATAAAACTATAGCTTCCTTTTTAATTAAAAGACGTGGACGCACGCCACAAACATCTTATTTCTTTAATGCTGATCTGGGAGAAAAGTAAATACGTGGAATGTACTACTGCTTCTCTTCCCGCGCAGACCATATAAGCCGGCCGAGGCAGTGGGCGAAAATCGAAGAACCATACCTATCAGTAGGCGATGCGACTAGCAACCTATCACTATTTTGATTCCATTTCCACTTTACGCCGACCAACATTCTAAATATGGCCTTTAGGTAGTTGGTACCCCGTAGGGTATTGTTGCCGGATAATTGATTAATCGAATTTGTTTTTTTTTTTTTAATCGATTATGTATCTGTAGTATCGATATAATCTAATCTGTAGTATTGATTTTTGAGAATTTATGAAAAATAATCGATTAATGGATTAACAACATTACCAAGCATTTCAGGCACCGATACTATACAGATATACCGGAACTCGGCGGCGGGATGTACAGCGGGCATAACACAAATCATCGTCATTCAACTCATACAGAAAAAAATTACAGAAATATATTATCAATAGTATCAATATCGATACTATCGATATATGATCACTATCGATACCTTAGATTATATTTTCAACTATCAAAGAATCGATTATTATTCGATGTGTAATGTATTTTCCGGCAACACTACTGTATGGAAAAAGGCCATGATAATATCTACTCGTATGTACAAGATGTTTACCGCAGCTCCGCCTGCGTCAAAAGGTAGCCTATGTTTGACTCCGGGTCTTGACCTATATCCGTACCAAATTTCATGAAAATCAATTCATCGGTTTAGTTGTGAAAGAGTAACAAACATCCATTAATACTTACAAACTTTCGCGTTTATAATATTAATAGGATGTTTATGTCTATTTATTTATCTGTATTTAAACCCGGGTTACAACTAAAAAGCGGTCAGTAATCAATTAGCTCCAAGCTAAATAGAAAATTAAAGTAACGTTTAACATACTGTACTGTGTAATAATAAATCAAAAGAAAGTTTTTCAGCAATTTTAGGATTCAATATTAGAATTATAAAATAAAGTAGACAAAAACTAACCATTTCCCCCTACCTTATCTCCGAAACTATCGATTCCAAAATTTCGATTCATAAATTACAGGAAAACCTATGAGATAATTTTAAATTTGTTTAGGTCCAAATAGAGAAAAATAAAAAATAGTACAGAACCCTCTACACGCGAGCCGACTCACACTTGGCCAGTTTTATTTTAATTTCATTTTAAAGGTTTTTCTGAGCTACTTTTTATAATACGTAACAAGACCGCAGCAATTAATAATTTTCCCATTGGTCGGGCACCAGTCAAGTAGCTGGCAACACACTTTCCTATAAAGTGGCCGCATTCTGGAAACTGATTTTTCTTCACAGCGCGGTATCTAGTCGAGCGCGCGAGACCAATTATTAATCTATGCACTCCAGTTTGATTAGGTTATGATATTTCAGGCTTGAATCACCTGATTGTCTGATAATAATGATGTTCCGTGCATCGGAAGGCACGCTAAAACAAGCGGTTTTTGAAAGTTGTGAGTATGAGTAAACCACAGACATATAGGACGTACACAGACGGAACATAAGTTGTAGCAAGTAATTGTTGTTATCCTTTTCTCACGTATTCGGACCTATATGGCGATATCTCTTTTTTACACCTGTAGCAACATTCACCCACACATAGATATTAAGCTACGCGTGGCAATTTTTGACCGAGACGCCATTATGTAATCTACGTTGTTGGATCGGTGAACACTAAAAATAATAGAGTAGAATACCGTATAAATGATCTCAGATCATGCACTCCACAAAACATTCATAGTTACATTCCTTGAAATCTTGGGGAGCATTATCGTAAACATCTTACCCTAGACTAGATACAGCCCAGGCTGCATAGTTTTGCATGTGTGTGGTTTTGCTACGCTAAGTAATAGCATACCTTCCTTCTGTTTACGTCTTATATGTCTGTGGAGTAAACTTTCCTTTCTCAATGGAACGGAAACTACCTTAGACTATGGATCCAAGGATTGACGTAGGTAGTCAAAAAAATTCTAAATCTATGGAAACTACAGTTTGTAAAGAATGCGACTTAATCAGAGTAGAAATTAGTGGAGTAAGCAAGTAGCAAGAGTTATCCGGTGTAGATTTTCGGGCTGCGTAATTCGTGCTCGAAGCGCTCCCGTATGTAGTAGAACAGAGATAGTTTATGCCAGTCTCGGCGAGGTCTTATAGGCAGTCCCTTAAGTTATGAGCGAAATTAAGAAAGATGAATTTGCGAAGACCATCATAAATCAAAAGCATCTATTGAAAAACGTTTCCATGACCCTTGTGTAAAGTTAACCTTTCATGGACAAACCCTTGTTGGTAAAATCCATCATCCATCAGTAGGATAGAGGTGTGTGTATCTCGTGGTGTATGTGAAAGATGCATTATTTACACTAACAGCGGCCGGAGTACCGTGACTATTGCTGGGTATTAGTCAAATATTAGTGTAGAGGTTCCATATTAATTTTTAGATATTATTGAACCTCATGATGATAATACTTGCACTCATTCTCAATAACCAAACTGAATACAAGATTCTTAGTAAGACAAACGGCTACCTATAAATTTTTAGAGGTATTCACTTTTCCTTCATACTTTAACAGGCGACGTTGGCGTATATAAAAAGTGAATCAGCTTATTTTCAACAATTTATTATATTTTTTTATATAGAAACTTTTTTTTTTACTTCTTCATTCGTATATTTTAATTATTGTATATTATTTACTTTTTTTTTCTTTTTTGTTTTTGGCGGGAAATTCTGAAGAGCAGTATCGGCGCTATATTTTATTTTCCAAAATTTGTGTTTTTTGAGTGTTTGGATTATTATTCGCAAAGTGTTCAAGAATAAGCGTGAGTGTTGGGAAGTGATACAATGTTCGATTTTTGAGATTTTCTTGCTTGTTGCCAAAAGCTACTGGGAATCGCTAAGTGCAGTTTTTCTACCACTTCACTTAGCATAATACTTCTGACTCAACTTGACTTAGCTACTGACTTGACTTTAGACTTTCTTGACTAAACGACTTTATTGTATAATTTTTACTTGTGACTAAATATGAAAGTAAAAGCCATACACAAAAAAATTGATTGATTACTTTTTTTCTTAAGTGGGTGATAGACGTGCGAGCAAGTACGCGAATTTATGGCTCGACGACCTTTTTCGCCCGTGTGTCACCGTACATACGCGTACTTTAAAACCGTCGTGCAAGTCGTCGGCGATCCAGCCGGTTTGAAATCTTGCTCGTCTCGGCTCGTACGTGTGGCAGCACTGCGAGCCGCGAGCCGCCATTATGGCTGGTTTACACACGATCCGGACACTTCACGGACACGAAATCAACCCCACACACGCAAACAATTTTACTCACACATTTAATTAATTGTTTGTATGTGTGTGTCCGTAAAAGCACTGGATCGCCGCACTGGATCGTGGCTGGTTTACACACGTTGGTTTCACTTGTTTCGCTTCTGGATCGCATTTGTAGCTCAACCTAACTTGAACTGACCTCCTAAAAGTCGGACTTTCATCTTATACCTGTAAGGGTATGAGGAGACAGTATCGAGGCGACGGCCTCTTGATTGTGGTGGGCTCACACGCCGACCGTTGATACGGCCGGGTCCTTGGGGTGGGCACTGCCACAAGACTGCTGGTTTGTTTTTACATACACGTGCGGTTCGCGAGCTCTGCTCAAGCCAGTGATCCAACTCACTGATCGAAATCACTGTGGGTCAATACGAGGTCTCTCGCAAACTGCTTACGGTCGGGAGGAGGTGCGTGGTACCTACGTGGCCAATTCCTGTATGTGGCAGGCAGGGTCAACTCGTCTACACGCTGAAATAGCCTCCGCGTTAGAAGCCTAATAAAGGCGTCCAGGCTCTCTTTCTGGATCGTAGAGTTCCTCACATAGCGAGGGGCTTTCGTTAACACTCGGAGTGAAATCGACTGTTAGACTTCCATCTGGTTTCTGCGCGACTGGTTAGTCAGCGCGTACCAAGCCGGGGCGGCGTATGTAAGGCGGGGCCGTATGTATGTCTAGGTATTTCACCAGAGTAGTCCAAGCGATGCCCTGACCTTTTAGAGAGCTGTGTTGCTAACCACTATGGCTTGCGTCTTAGCTACATTAATGGTTAGCCTCCAACGGGGCAACCAATCTGGGGGGGCATCTAGAGTAATTGACTGGTCTTAACTGCCTGTAAGGCGCTCATTGAGGACGAATAGTACGCGGCGTCATCGGCCTATAAGGCCAAATGTTAACCACTTTCTAGAGGGATGTCATCTGTGTATCTGGCGTAACAAATGGAAGAGAGACTAGTACTCGTTCGCTAGAAGTAGCGCCTGTGACTGAGACATGAAAACGTGTGTCTGTAAGGAAGTTAGCCACGACCTTAACGATTCGTCTAGGAGTCGTAGAGGTGGATAGCTTAAAAATCAGACCAGGATGCCAGACGCGGTCAAAAGGTCCCTCCATATCGAGAAACACACCTACGGTTTTTACTTCTCTGATAATAGAGTTACTGGCCTCCTAGGTGGTACCTAGGTACCAGAAGGTGCTACACCTTTCGCTGTTTATATTGCCCGGGAAACGTGTTCTTCAAGTTTCCAGAAAGATCTGAATGACTCCCGAAAATTAAGAGAGGGAGAGCGATACTCTCGGTCCTGTTCATTCGGTTTTTCGAAACATATAGAAGTAGTGTTTGTCCAACTTCCTTAAAGTCTTCACAGAACTTCTTGGAAGGAGGTTAGCACCTACTCACTCGGAACATTTGATTGAGTCTGAAAAAAAATCTGCATAAAGTATGTCAGTGTCAAAGTCAGGATGGACCGCGAGCCGCGAGTTGGTCTCTTGTTTGTTTACCATCGCCAACTAGGTACCTACCCCATTTCTCGTATCTATTCTCGTATCTATTGCATAATGGTCTGTTTATTAACTTTACTGCCGTCTCTTCATCCGTTGATATCTGATTTTTCAATAATAATTGGACACCGATTCTTCATTATAATGTATGAATGAATGTAATGAAGATGTAGTTAGGTTATATAAGGGTTTTAATAATAAATAAATAATAATAAACAAATTTATTTTCAGAAAAAAATCCATAATGTGGGTTAGTAACAAAAACTTAAGACTAGGGTTAGTAATATTTACTTTATATTTACCAGAGCAGGCCTAGAGCCAACATGTGTCTGGTTCCAATGCTTTAAGATTGGGCAACAATAGCGACCTCCGATACAGGCCAGGAGTCTGTTGGGGCTGTCCCGGACCCGGCGCCACATCGAAGCCACATCGAAGCTTACGCATAATAGTTTGGAAGCTATCTATTCGTGCCTCAGCAAACATTGTCGATGCGCTGCAGAACCTAGGCAACCCCATCAGCATCCTGAACCCATTATTATATTGTACGCGCAAGGCTCCCAGCATTCTCTGTGTGTACTCAACCCATAGACTGCAGGTATAAAAAGATTGGCAGTAAGATCTAAATAGCGTTTTTTTAACTTCGACATTACACCGTGCAAATCTACGTGCGAGCATAATTAGCTCTCATAGCCCTGCGCTCCCTCTCTATGTCTGCTTCATCAGACATGTACTCTGTGACCCAATATGTTTACTTGAACAGAGATGACATTTGACATGGGTGACAAGTACGTGACGCGCCTAATTGGCTAGTCAACTAAAAAATAAATTGTGTATTTTATATATTTTATTGATAGAATAGACTATTTCGGAGATAAAATTTGAACGAAAAAATCTTAAAATTATATTTATTTTGTTATTTAATTTTAAAGATTTTATAGTGATGACGTCACGCAGCTATAATGGCCATTTCAAATTGCAAGAAAGCAAAAATTACTAAGGTATTAAAAAATATGTATGTCAGTGTCAAATGTCAAAGTCAGGATGGACCGTTATCCGCGAGTTGGTTTCTTGTTTGTTTACAATCGCCAAATATCTAGGTACCTACCCTATTTCTCATATCTATTGCATATTGGCCTGTTTATTGGACTTACTGTCGTCTTTTCATCCGTTGACATCTGATTTTTATTAATTGGACACAGATTCTTCATTATAATGTAATGAAGATGTAGTTAGGTTAATTATGGGTTATGTTTACTTGAACAGAGATGACATTTGACATGGGTGACAAGTACATGAAGCGCCTTATTACGCGCTACCAAACAAAAAATATTTATTCACAACCCTGTGCTGCCAACCTAAAAAATTTAATGTGAATAGCCGGAAGTTAACCGGCTACGTCATACGTTAACCTTGCTAAAAAATGAAAGTCATTGGATTTTTACAAAAATTACAAAACACAAAAATTCTTTCATAATTCTGTTTCTGGAAATAAAAATATTGATATAAAAGAAAAAAGAAAAATTAATAGAATCCCCAATTATTGAAAAATCAGATGCCAACGGATGAAGAGACGGCAGTAAAGTCCAATAAACAGGCCAATATGCAATAGATACGAGAAATGGGGTAGGTACCTAGATATTTGGCGATTGTAAACAAACAAGAAACCAACTCGCGGATAACGGTCCATCCTGACTTTGACATTTGACACTGACATACATATTTTTTAATACCTTAGTAATTTTTGCTTTCTTGCAATTTGAAATGGCCATTATAGCTGCGTGACGTCATCACTATAAAATCTTTAAAATTAAATAACAAAATAAATATAATTTTAAGATTTTTTTCGTTCAAATTTTATCTCCGAAATAGTCTATTCTATCAATAAAATATATAAAATACACAATTTATTTTTTAGTTGACTAGCCAATTAGGCGCGTCACGTACTTGTCACCCATGTCAAATGTCATCTCTGTTCAAGTAAACATATTGGGTCACAGAGTACATGTCTGATGAAGCAGACATAGAGAGGGAGCGCAGGGCTATGAGAGCTAATATGCTCGCACGTAGATTTGCACGGTGTAATGTCGAAGTTAAAAAAACGCTATTTAGATCTTACTGCCAATCTTTTTATACCTGCAGTCTATGGGTTGAGTACACACAGAGAATGCTGGGAGCCTTGCGCGTACAATATAATAATGGGTTCAGGATGCTGATGGGGTTGCCTAGGTTCTGCAGCGCATCGACAATGTTTGCTGAGGCACGAATAGATAGCTTCCAAACTATTATGCGTAAGCTTCGATGTGGCTTCGATGTGGCGCCGGGTCCGGGACAGCCCCAACAGACTCCTGGCCTGTATCGGAGGTCGCTATTGTTGCCCAATCTTAAGGCATTGGAACCAGACACATGTTGGCTCTAGGCCTGCTCTGGTAAATATAAAGTAAATATTACTAACCCTAGTCTTAAGTTTTTGTTACTAACCCACACTATGGATTTTTTTCTGAAAATAAATTTGTTTATTATTTTTTATTTATTATTAAAACCCTTAAATAACCTAACTACATCTTCATTACATTCATTCATACATTATAATGAAGAATCGGTGTCCAATTATTATTGAAAAATCAGATATCAACGGATGAAGAGACGGCAGTAAAGTTAATAAACAGACCATTATGCAATAGATACGAGAATAGATACGAGAAATGGGGTAGGTACCTAGTTGGCGATGGTAAACAAACAAGAGACCAACTCGCGGCTCGCGGTCCATCCTGACTTTGACACTGACATACTTTATGCAGATTTTTTTTCAGACTCAATCAAATGTTCCGAGTGAGTAGATGCTAACCTCCTTCCAAGAAGTTCTGTGAAGACTTTAAGGAAGTTGGAGTCTAGTCGAAAATAACGTTTCGTATACATTTCTCCCCTATTGGCTCCTTCGGAGAAGACAAGGTAACTTTACTAGTGGCCTTGGCTCCACTAGACAAGCAGGACTAACGGCTGAAAGTAATAGTTGTGCCAAGTGTTGTCCACTCCAAGTTAGGTCCCACCTGCTGTTGCTTAACATACGTAATCGTCACCAACAATCACGTCCCGCTAAGCTATCTAGCTAGCTACTTATGTGCAGTATTTACAAAGTTTAAAATAGTAAAAGAAGAAAGAGTTTATTATGTATGTATTTTATATGTAAGTTTATTATGTATGTATTTTATATGTAAGTTTATTATATATGTTTATGTATGTTTACATTATAAGGATTCTATAAAAGTTTTACCTAGGTAATTAGGTATACTTTTCCTTTCTTTTTTGTACACGCTAATTAACCTTTTCTTGTCTTTTCCTCTCTTGGGTCTGCTGGAAGAAATTTCTTTAGAAATAAGCAGCTCCCTTGTACTTTCTTTTCCTCTTATGTATAATCCTTTACATTTTTATGGTGTACATGAATAAAGTAAATAAAATAAAATAAGAAGGCTAGCTAGGCTATAATGAAATATGTGGATTCGTTGCTTTTAACGAAATTTATATGTAGAACAAAGTCTTGATGCAAAATAATAGGTTGGGGGAAAAGTTTCTTCTCATTTTTTACGAAAATTCAAAACATTTTTTAATATAGTTTATTTACATGTAACTTAAGTACGTAGGTGCCATTTTGTTCGATTACTTTTTGCAATCTTGTAGGCAGGGACATGATCCCATTGCTATAGAAATTTTGAGGCTTCTGATCAAAATACCGCGATAAGTGGTTTTAGCAGTCCTCTCGAGATGTTATCCTGACACTGCCTAAAGAATTCTGAAGATACCGAAACAGGTGAAAATCTGAAGGAAGAGGTCAGCAGGTCTAAAATGGCCACTTTGAGCAATTCATCAAAATGAATCATTTCATGAATTGCGAAGCTTAGCAATTGGCTAGTCAACTAAAAAATAAATTGTGTATATTATATATTTTATTGATAGAATAGACTATTTCGGAGATACAATTTAAAAGAAAAAATTCTTAAAATTATATTTATTTTGATATTTAATTTTAAAGATTTTATAGTGATGACGTCACGCAGCTATAATGGCCATTTCGAACTGCAAGAAAGCAAAAATTACTAAGGTATATAAAAAATATATATGTCAGTGTCAAATGCCAAAGTCAAGATGGACTGCGAGCCGCGAGTTGGTTTCTTGTTTGTTTACAATCGCCAAATATTTAGGTACCCCATTTCTCGTATCTATTGCATATTGGCCTGTTTATTGGACTTTACTGCAGTCTCCTCATCCGTTTACATCTGATTTTTCAATAATTGGACACCGCTTCTTCATTGTAATGTATGAATGATTGTAATTAGGTTATGTTTACTTGAACAGAGATGACATTTGACATGGGTGACAAGTACGTGAAGCGCTTAGTTAGCGCTACCAAACAAAAAATATTTATTCACTACGCTGTGCTGCCAACCTAAAAAATTAAATGTGAATAGCCGGAAGTTATCCGGCTACGTCATACGTCAACCTTGCTATAAAATGAAAGTCATTGGGTTTTCTGCGATTTTCTTTAAAAATACTTGCATCTAAAGATCTGATTAATGTAATCTGTTCCCTAAGCCTATTCCACGAAATGGTTTACGAATTAGACATTTTCATAAAAAAGTTTACTAGCCAATTCTGCAAATTTTGACATTGACGTTTCAACTCTAATTCAATTCATTTCGTGATTCATTTTCTGAATCACTTCTCATGTAAGTGTTGCTATAGTAATAAAATAAAAATAGATTTTATAATTTTAATATTTTTATTGATATTTACAATTCTAATGTTAACTTATGATAGTAAATCAACATTATTGGTTAGATAAACTTATTTCACAAAAAAATCATAAAAGTACGCACGCTATGCAAAAATAAAGATTATTTTTACGCCTGGCAATAAAGTAAAGCAATTCACGAAAAGTAAGCCATTTTGCGACTTTCCGTCAAACAGCAGAATTGCCATGAAATGATTCATTTCATGAACTGCCAAAATGTGGCTATTTTAAGATTTGCGATGATTCATAATGTGATCATATTGTAATTCGTGCAAAGTGGCCATTTTAGATCCACAGGACTATACGGAGGATACATTAACATCTCCCAGCCAAACTCTCTTAATTTTTGCTGAGTGGCTAAAGATGTGTGAGGTCTAGCGTTATCATGATGAAAAACCACACCCTTTCTGTTGATTAATTCCGGCCGCTTTCTTTCAACTTCTTGCTTTAATCTCATCAGTTGTTCGTAGTAGAGTTCAAAATCGATGGTCCTACCTGGTGGTAACAGCTCATAATGAATAATGCTCTTACAATCCCACCACACACACAGCATCATCTTGTTGCGAGTTAACCCCGGTTTCGCCACAGTCTGTAAAGCCTGACCGGCCTTTCACCACAACTTTTTTCGAAAGTTCTTGTCGTACGTGATCCACTTTTCATCACAGTTATCAGCTACTTCAAAAATGGTTCGGTTTCATTACGTCGTAATAAAGAATCACAAATGAGTACCCGGTTCATTAGGTTTCTTTCAGTGAGCTCGTGAGGTAACCAAATAACGTGCTTTTTTGTGTACCCAGTTTTTTTTAAAATGCGCCAGAACAGTTTTGTGGTCAATTCCCAGTTCTTCAGCTACGTCGTAACTACTGATATGCCAATCTTGCTCTACTTTTTCAAAAATGGCATCCATTTTATCCGTAATAGGGCGACCAGAGCGACGTGCATCTTTGACATCAAAATTTCTGGATTGAAAACGCGACAGACATTGCACCAGGTCCATTAACATAGCAAATTTTTTTGCTGCTTGCGTTGCATTTTTACCTTTTTTGTAGTAAAACTTTAAAATGTATCAAATTTCTTCATTAGATTCACCCATCTTGACAGTAACGAAAACAAATGAAAATCACACATTTTCCTAATTTAAATTTGGAATTGTATTCTTTAAAATTTACTTAGACACAAATAGTATAGCCAAAGAGATTTTATTACAAGTTCATACTCCTAATATGCGAGAAGACTTTTCCCCAATCTAATATATCTTTTTTTTCGTGTTTGACTATTGCCTAAAATATCGATACTATCGGTAGTATCGTTTCTGATATGGGTACTTGACTGTATTCATACTTGGGCAATATTTGCATACGAAACAGTAAGTACGCTAAAAAGTAACCGATTTCGAAAACAACAACATATTTTTTTGTTAATTCAAGCAGAAAAGTGGGAACGTGGTGGGGACGTCTTGCTATTTCTATAGTACGCACGAAACCAAGTGGCAGTGACGTCACTGCACACACAGTGCATCCTTTGCTTCTTTTTTGATAGTTTCCTCTTCTACCGATTTCATAAGCTTCTGACTTATTTAATATTATGAATAGATACTTATCTAATCTTATATTATGAATAGATTTTAAAAACCTTTCTGTTTTCAGTTTCTGGTACTGAAATGTTTGATATGAATGATAAAAATAAATTGAGTAGAATACCCAAATGCATACACTAGCAATACTGTCGATAGTATTGATAATTTCGATTCTATCGATAGTCGATTGATACTGTTGTTGTGTACTCGACTATCGAGCGGCAACACTAGCCAAGACATTTTGCTGACATTTTGCCATATAGGTACCTACCTACACTCTGCTGCTTGTTTATATGAATTCAAGATTTTATAGTTTCAATTACAATAATTAATATCAGCTATTGAACTTCCTTTAAACAGTGAATACCTACATAATGTCCAAAAGAAAGGGAAATAAAAAGAACCAGGACCTAGAAGAAGTTGAAGAAATATCATCTGTGTCTCATGAGAGTCGAGAGGTAACCTCTAAAAGTAAAGGAAAAGGAAAAAAGAAAGGCAAAGGAGATTGGAGTGACAATGAAGACGAAATCCCTAAGATATCTACCGTGTCTGATGAAGATGTTCCTGCTTCAAATGCAAAGAAGGTTCAAAAGAAAGGTTAGCCATTATTATAGTACTAGGTATGATAAATTTCGAATGATTTTGGATAGTGGTACATTGACGATAATAGAGAGATAGGTACGTGACTGACCTATCTTTGTCTAGCTTTTGTTACCTTGTCGAGCACTAACTACCAGTTGAGCATTGAAACTTTTTACAGGTAAAAATAAAAAGAAAGGCGAATTATCTGACGAAGAAGATAACAAGTCTGTTCTAAGTAACACAAACAGTATATCTTCAAAACCAGCAAGCAAAGGAATTAAGAAAAAGAAAGGCAAGTCTTATCCCTATGTTAAGCGCTCTACACACCATGTAGGTTGATTTTCTTGCTTGTTGCTGAAAGGTCCTTGAAATTGCTAAGTGTAGTTTTCTACCACTTCACTTTAGCCTGATTCTTCTAATTACTTACTTTACTTTACTTTTAACTAAAAACTTTACTGGGACTTGATAAACTGCACTGTAGGACTGAAGAAGATATACAAATTAAGAAAAGCCAAAATGGACTTGTAATCAGGGCCGTAAAACTTGTTAAAAATATACCATTGATAAAGAACAGTATACTCTCCATTGTACTCATCATCATCATTTCGAGTGGGTTACATGGTCAATCAATCCTGTGCACCCTAGTTTGATTGTACTGAAACTTTGTGATGATTATACTAGCACTAACTAGTATTGCATTGTAATATTTTATACTAGCTGTGCCCGAGGCTTCTCCCGCATGGAATTCTGTTTGTGTCACGGGAAAAGCCTATGTCACTCTCCAGGTCTCCACAAAAAAAATCATATCAATTCTTTGCTCCGTTTTAACATGAAAGAAGGTCAAACAAACACACTTTCACATTTATAATATTCGTATGGATGGATACTATTGGCGGCTTTGGTGTGTAGCTTAACAGAATTAAGTGGAACATGTGCTTTATCATTATATTGCAAAAAAAGTGTATGGAGGAAATGCCTGCTAAAAAACAAAGTAATCAAGTGCAATACTCATATTGGGAGTCCTTTTTTATTTATAGCTTTATTTCATTATTGGAAAGCATAGACTTAAAGCCAAAGCCTTGTTCTACTAGTCAAATAATAAGTCTATTTCATTCATTCATATAGTGTGTTACATAGTCGATTGAACCTTTCGGGATTGATGGAGTATTATATGAGGTTTTTCTTAGGTGAAGCAAGTTCTGAAACTTTATATCAACATCTTTATTTGTTTATTTATTTTGTATTAAATGTCTGTCAGGGCTTAAATTACAGGAATGTATGAATTTGTTATAATATTAAATCAAGTTACTAAACAAGGGGAAAACTAAGCATCTTAATAATGTCATTCTAACTTTTAGGCAAAGGAAAGAAGGATGATGAATGGTCTGATGAAGGAAGTGACATGGAGCTGAAGGTAGTATCAGATGATGATATTGCTAAACCAGTCTCCAAAAAGAAAGGTATTTACTATTTTTTCATTCTCTATTTATTGTTACCAGAGGAGAGCTTTGTACAGTTTGTCTGGTTTGGGTACATCACTCTTATCTATTTCTTCCGTCAAACAGCATTATTGTGTTCCAGTTTCATGTGTGAGGTAAGCAGTGAGAATTGTGGGTAACTAAAGTGAGGTAACTTCCTAGGCCAAGAGCTGGCAGCACACTAGTGGCACCTTCAGGTTATCATGAGTGTAAATAGAATACAGTGATCATTAATAGTAGATTAGCTTTTTCCCGCAGCTCCGCCTGCGTTAAAAAGTAGCCTATGTTTGACCCGGGGTCTTCAACTATATTCATACTAAATTTCATCAAAATCTGTCCAGCGGTTTGGCCGTGAAAGCGTAACAGACAGACAGACAGACTTTCGTATTTATAATATTAGTATGGATTAGTATGGATACTCTATAGTTAATAGGAACTACCACCAAAACCAACTGAAACAAATAAAGGTTGTTATAATGGTGAATGTATTTAGTCAATTTAATACCAAATCCCTGTTAAAAACTGTATCTTTTGTGTAAATACCGGTCGAGCGAAACTTACAACTGTAAACATTTATGTGCAGAAGCTGGATCATTATTTTAATCATGTGTCCCTGGCTAAAGGAATGACAACTGTCAGGTCATCACCTGACAGTTCTCTTGTTCTCTCCTAATAAGAATCCTTACTTGTGTGCCATTATTAGAGAACAAGAGACCAGGGTTCAGTTTGTGTGATAGAATTCCTTATTAATAGATTACTAAAATAAAAATAAATGATGTGAAATACTTAGTACACTTTATACCTTGCAGCTAAAAATAAAAAGAAATATATAGAAATTGTATCTTCTGATGATGAGCATGAAGATTCAAAATCAGTAGTCAGTAATGTCTCCAGTAACTCTGCAAAGCCAGCAAAGAAGTCTACAAATAAAAAGGGTAAGTCTGCAATTAATTTTGTTTGTTGTTAATAAACTTTATTGCACAGACAATAAATAATACAAAAACTTAAAAATAATTATGGAATAATTTATATATCTTTAAATTGGTTTGATTAGTCAAAACCACCTTTTCAGATTTGACAAAGTTGTTTATTTGATGTTCTTTAAACCATCTATTTGAATCAATACACATGTAAATATTATACACAAAGTGAGTGTTCAGTCTACAAGCAGACATGCAAATTCTGTGACGAAAAGGAACAGACAAAACACTAGGGCTTAACAATTTTTTATATGTGTAAGAAGAGTGACACACATTTTTTAAGAAAGAAAAGGAAAGGTATTTCTTTCCTTTTTTTAAACTGCTTTGAACTTCACATCTGCACTCCGAGTCGTTAATGACCATTAAAGCAAATTTTGCAACTCAAGTATAAAATTCTCCATAGAGGTAGAATATTTTAATTAATACTCTATACCAAATACTTAGCATAGATTTAAAATATCTCCCATATACAAAGTTTTTTATTTGAGTTTGAAAAATTTTCTTATGCGTGGCATTTTCTTAGGTAAAAAGAACGACTGGCCTGAAGAAGATAGCGATAAAGAATTGAAAATCCCATCTTCTGATGATGAAGAACTGCCAGAGTTGCCTGTTAAAAGTAAAGGTAAAGTGCATCTGCTATATAAATACACCCGTTTTTGCACACTGCAACAATAATACATTTACAGACATATTCCATCAATATTAGATTCTCAAGCATGTCTTATCTGGCATGTCATAAAAATAACGTAAATGTGGGTTCCTACTATTGAATATTTTTTTAAATAATTCCTACTTTATTGAAATAATGGTTTGAATTGTTAAGCACTAAGAGGTTCTTGACGCGGTTTCCCCCTATGTTGTTTATGTACTAGCCTGAACCTTTCCAAAGATTCAGCTTGTAAAGTCGCTGTCACGAGAAGGTATAAATTTAGTAAACTAACTAATCCCTACTCAGGTGGGTTCTAGTGGGTGGTGTTCAGGTGGGTTATAGTACAGGAACAAGTCCGGCTCAGTGAGTGTAAACATTTAGTCCGCCATTTTATTTTGGTAATACAACTAATCAATTATAAAATACACGCGGGTGGTTGCGGCGGTCAACAAAATCATCATCTTCTTCTTTGCGACTCGACTCTGGCTGTTATCAAACTTCAGAGGACCAAAACTCCGCCACCGACAAGGCATTGTCGGTGGCTTCGTAGAGGTCCCTGAGCGTGCAGGTGGCCGGGCACGCGGGAGAGGGCAGGAGATGCGTCATGATTTGGGGAGAGACACCGCACCGGCAGGCCACCTCCGAGCAGTAGCCCCACCTGAACATGTTTTCCTTGCTTCGGCCTGCGAGAGTCCGAAGTCTGTTTAAAGACTTCCATGTAAGCCATAGCAGGTCATGTCCAGGAGGGAGGCACTCCGATAACGGCAGAGATGAGGCCGAATGGTATCAAAAAAAGGTAACAAAATCATCTAAAACCATTCATAAATTTAAATTATCTCGACCCTAAAATATGTCACAAACATACAATTTTTTCTTTCATTCAAATGTTGCGAACCCTTGAGCATTTGTTTACATAATTTATATCCTCTCGTGACGGGGACTATATGTTATATGTAACGTGACCATTTATTATTTTTACTCTAAACGGGACATAAGTTTATTAACGTCAATTGTCCGAATTACTGATTTGATTTAAAAAAGAAACCTTTACATTTGGGGCTTTGGAGAACATGTCAGAAAAACTGATATGGATATACTTCACTAAATTTTAAGTTATGTATGGTCTTTAGTCTGCTTTTGAAAATAGGAAAGAATGAATATGAAAAAGATGGAGGCAATTTGATACTAAGAATCATAATTAATTAAATCAAAATTATAATATAAAAAAAATCATTTCAGGCAAAAACAAAAAGAAGAATAATATAGACGATATTGAAAATGAGCTTAAAAAGTTTGAAATTAAAGAGGAAGAACCCGAAATACCCCAGAAGAAAACAAAGGTACCGTATATCAGTGCTAAAATATGATATAGATATATCTTTCAAACATTTCTAGTAAAATCTCATTAGCTCATACTACATTTCTCTTCACCACTCTGACCAGGCCTCAACCTCTAAAATCTATATATCACAATAGCTTGCTTGGTTTGCAGTCTGGCAAATAAAGAGTCGGACAGTGACAGGTTGCTTTCATCAAAATCGGTTCAGCAGTTTACATGTGAAAGAGTAACAAACATCTATCCATCCATCCACACATATTTACAAACTTTCACGTTTATAATATAAATAACATTAAATCTATAATTCTTATGTTATAGGATAAAAAAAAGAAAGTGAAATCAGAAAATATTGAGGGAGATGGTGACATGTCTGATGATGAGGTTTCCAGAGAGGCTGACGATAAGGTACTTTTTTAAAACTAACTAAACTTCAAACTTGTCATAATATTTGCAATAGGCATTTGAGAGTCCGACAGTACTCCCGCCGAGTCGAAAAAAAAAAACAATTAGATGGCTGTACTTTCCTCGAATCTTATCTCGAATATGACAAATACATATAAAACATAGCATTTATTAGATCCATTATTTATTAGGCTCCAAAACAATATGGTGGAGGATGCATGGTTGCATTCTAAATTTTATAAGCTAGGCTAAAATGCCAACATGCTTCATTGAATTTCAACTCGGCAGCGAACTATACTACCCACTATTCCATATGGTAGTCTCCACTAGTATTTATTAAAGGAAAGATATACTGTGTATAAACTTTATCTTGTTCAGCCTACAGAGCTTCCCAGCAAAGAGTCATCCGAACCAGTTGAGAAAAAACTTAGTCACAAAGAGAAAAAGAAATTAAAGAAACAACAAGAGTACGAGAAACAAGTGGAAATGCTGACCAAAAAGGGAGGACAAGGCCACAGTGATCTTGAAGCTAATTTCACCGTCAGTCAAGCTCAAAAATCTGCTGGTGAGTGTTTAGAAGATTGGTAGGGATGTTCATTAAATTATTTTGGCATACTTTCTTTTGGTGCCATCTTCAACGAAGATCAGCTGAGGGTGTATTTTATTATTGGTAACTATAAAAAACCTTTTTTAAATATATTGTTTAATGTGGTGGACATTTATATGGTAACGAATGATTTTCGTACCATATCAAAGGATTTTTATTTATTTACATTTGGGAAACATACAGCTATGTAGTTGATAAACATAATACATTTACAATACTACTCAAACCAATTAAATTTCCTAAGATTACTTTTGCAAAAACAACGACAAGACTAAAAATACTAAAATGATTACAATATAAAAATTTGGTAAACATAGAATACATTGGTCTTTAGTGACTTTTACAGTGAAGCATTATGTGATTTAATATTACTTTTGAAAGAAGCAATAGTTACATTTTTGATCATTTTTGTTTGAAATCAAATGATATTTATTCAACATTTCGAAACTAGGGCTCTCGGTCAAATATTGTGGTTTTACCTTAATTGGTCCGGTGGAGAAAATGGGCTGTTGCAGAAGTCTTAAAGGATTCCATATAGCACAAAAAGCCAATCATATTATTTTAATTTCTTAATATTGCCAATTATTAGACACAATCCGACATGATATGTTATATTAATTACTTGACAGACTTAATAATAAAAAAAAAGAATGTCTAAATATCAGTTAACTTCATACAAAACTTGGCAACTATATTTTATTCACAGGTCAGATGGCGGCTCTCGAAAACGCAATCGACATCAAAGTTGAAAACTTCTCAATAGCGGCCAAAGGGAAAGACTTGTTCGTGAACGCAAACTTGCTGATTGCGAATGGCCGCCATTACGGTTTGGTTGGACCGAACGGTCACGGCAAGACCACATTGTTGCGACACTTGGCCCAACGTGCCTTCCCGCTCCCGCCTCATATAGATATACTGTTGTGTGAGCAAGAGGTCACAGCTAGTGATATGAGCGCGGTTGATACCATTCTAGAATCGGATGTTAAGAGGACTGGTGAGTGCTTCAGATGTTTGATTGATTTCATATTGCTAGCCAGTGGTGGCCAGATGGCAGCCGGGACCCGCCTGCTTAACGTGCCTTCCGAACCACGAAATCATCATCATTATAAGACAATCAGGTGATTCAAGCCTGTAATGTCCTAGCCTAACCTAAACAAAGTATGCTTCCCGTGGAATTGGAACCCACGAACCCTGGGTTGGAAGCGGATGCTTTAACCACGGAGGCAGCTTACCACCACTAAACTATTTCTTGGGATTTAAACTCTTTATTGATAATATTGTTCTTGTTATTTGTTGCATTTTTATGGACAGTCATAATTTAGTTTTAAAGTTCCACATAAGCTTTTTAAATGTTTTTGATAATTAACACATATTTTCTTGTTACAGAATTGCTCAAAGAATGCAAGGAATTAGAAGTTGAAATAGAAAAAGGCAATTTAAAGAAACAGGATAGACTAAACGACGTAAGTCATTGTTATTTGTTGTTAAGCGGACCCTTGTACTAAATATATTGTATAATGGATAAATTAATAAATCATACCTGTAGGAACATTTCAAGTATTTATAAGAGTGTAAAGTACGGTTACACACTGGTCACAGAATACGGATGCATCAGTTGTGATACGAGGGTCAAACTGAAAGTTTTTAGAAAATCAAAAACTGAGCACACTAGCAAGTTTCCTTTTATTTTATTTTTTTCTTTTCTTACATCCTTTTATTACATCTTTTCAAAATAGTGTCCTTTCACGTCAGTACATCTCTGCATCCGATGCAACCACTGAGAAAAGCACTTTGCCCACTCGTCTTTAGGGGTCTCTTCGACGGCGTTTTGAAACGCAGCCACTGCTTCCTCGGCATCCATAAAACGTTTTCCTCGAAGTTTTTCTTTTATTTTCGGGAATAAATAAAAATCGCAAGGTGCGAGGTCGGGGCTATATGGCGGGTGACCTAGTAATTCCACGTTTGATGTCGCCAAATAGTCGATCGTTCGCCTGGCGGTGTGCGACGAGGCGTTGTCGTGGTGAAGGAGGATCCCATTGCGAGGTCGTTTCTCCCGAACTTTTTCCAAGACAAGTGGCAAACAATTGTTAGTATACCACTCTGCAGTAACTGTTTTTCGATCCTCTAAAACAATTGTCGCGTAATGTCCGGTCCTTCCGAAGAACGAGGCCACCATCTTTTTTCCCACGCTTCGACCTCTCTTCACTTTAGTTGGCAACTCCTCGGAAGGAAACACCCACTGAGCAGACTGTCTTTTGGTTTCGGGATCATAACAGTAAATCCAGCTTTCGTCACCGGTAAGTATATCAAACACAGCATTTGAGTCACCTCCGTTAAATCTTTGAACCATTTCACGGCACCAATCAGCACGACGGATTTTTTGGGCCTCGGTCAAATCGTGAGGTATCCACCGGGCACAAAGCTTCCTGACCGCTAAATGTTCATGCAGGATTTTGTGCACTTGGCTCATACCGATGCCTAAACTTGCTCGAATCTGCTGATAGGTCACTCTTTTGTCAGTCTTCTATCATACGCCGCACAACACTGATGTTATCTTCAGTCGTCGCCGTAGAAGGCCGTCCCTCGCGCAGATCATCGATGCGATTAGTGCGACCACGTTTGAACTCATCAAACCAGTTGTAAACAGTGGCACGAGATGGGGCTTGAAAGGCCAATCGAAGTCTATCATAACTTTCTTGTTGACTTAAATGACAACGAAAGTCATAAAAAATCATTGCACGAAAATTTTCTCGCGTTAAATTCATGCTGACGTGACACAGACAATTTTTAATTTGCCGCCAAATCGTAAAACAAATGACAAATTAATAAAATGCATACTCAATAATATTGGCAAAGAAATATAATAATATTTTAAAAATTTAAACTTATTTTTTTATTATACTGTTTACAAGTGGTCAGTTCTAAAGGCTTTCAGTGTCGCCCTCGTACGTAATACAAACACTGTTCGTGTGTTTTGTGCCGGTACTTGGAGAAATCAAAATATCTGGTGGAAGACGATTCCGCTGGAAGTACGGAGCTGTAGAAATGCTGAGCCAGTCGTTCTGTGACCACGGCCGTTGTAACAGGGTTGAAACGTCGAAAGTATAAAGGTATACTTCCGACGTTTCATACCCACTCAATCCTGTAATTTTATGTTTTAAATATTTATTTATTTATTTACATTTGGGAAACATACAGTTATGTCGTGTCAAAGGAATATCCTTAGTGACATTAGTTAGATGTGCTTTCTGCTTGAAGTTATCGTGTTGACGCGATTACGCTTTCAGACAAGCATACGGCCCGCGAAAGATGCACGCGCGATCACCTTAGCCTTAACTTTTGTAATACCTTAATTTATAACCAAAAGACTTATTTCCTCACGTTCGCCTGCTTTCTTAAAAGGTGTATGCCGAGTTGAAGGCGATCGGCGCTGATTCGGCCGAGCCCCGCGCGCGTCGGATTCTGGCCGGTCTGGGCTTCAGCCGGGAGATGCAGGACCGCGCCACGAAGAACTTCTCCGGCGGTTGGCGGATGAGAGTCTCGTTAGCTAGGTACGATACCACTCCACACTCTTTTAAATTCACACATTAATGACTATTATAGCTTCTCCGTCAGAGAGAGCCGGATACTCCATAAAACAACAGCGATACCTATTTATTTATATTACGATTACTACGTTTCGGTTGCGTACGCACACAAGTCTTCGGTTACGTAAGCAGCGGCCGAAGCGACATCCTTGCATTATTTTGCCCTTGATTTCTACCCTGAATCTGCGCAGTGAGGTGCGGTATCTGTTTCGGGTGGGAGGGTGTGAGTGTTCGTTCTGTACGTTAGTACTATTAATAATTCTTTGATCAGAGAGTTCTTTAGATTTAAAACAGACAAAAGAATTTTTGGTATTAGTAAATATTATTTGGCGAAGCGACACAAAGTTGACATTAGCCTTCGATTCTAAGGACCTCCTGTTTCTCGATCTGTGTTACTTCTTGCCAATTATATTTTTTAAAGACTAAAAAAAGGAGCAAAAATAAAAATGTAATGAAAAAACCCCTTGAACACATTCTTTGATACCTCCAATGTGAACGTTGTTATCAGATTTATCGATTATTATACTTTGTTTATATACTGTTTTTTTCTTTTTGCAGGGCTCTGTATATAGAACCTACTCTGCTATTACTTGACGAGCCGACAAATCACTTGGATCTTAACGCAGTAATTTGGTTAGACAAGTAAGTAAATTGGTATTTGTTTATTACTAAAACACTTCTTTCAGTCTTACTACAAAAAAGTTCAACCTGTGTCTAAAATGCTACTATAAAACTGCGTTTATATATATATATATATATATATATTTGTAGTAAGCAAGAGTTTCTTTCCTTTTTTTAGTTATCTTCAAGGCTGGAAAAAGACGCTACTTGTCGTATCTCACGACCAGTCTTTCTTAGACAATGTTTGTAATGAGATCATACATTTAGATCAACAAAAATTATTCTATTACAAAGGCAATTACTCTATGTTCAAGAAAATGTACGCACAAAAGAGGAAAGAAATGATCAAGGAATATGAGAAACAAGAAAAGAGATTGAAGGATTTAAAGGCTCACGGACAGTCTAAGAAGCAAGCCGTAAGTACATTGCATATTACTTAAAAAATGTTTGATTTCTCATGTTTATTTTCACTCTCATTCTTTTAATACCTGAAATTTATTATTTACTAGTCTTTAACTGCTTCGTATTTTATTTACAACTCATCTTGTATTAAACATCATATTTATTTTCTTTAGAAAACCTTCAATTTCTACTATTATAACATTAGTAATGACAAGGATACCTAATCTGCTATGGGAATGAGCAAGAATTCATAATTTAGCTCGCTTGTAGCCTTAGACGAGAGAAATTCGTACAGTCTTTGTTCTTTGCGAAAACTGCGCGCCTGCAGATATCAAATTTTCAATGATCTTTAATATACTTAAGTTTTATAATTACATTATTTATTTTTATTTGCATTTGTTTTACAGGAGAAGAAACAAAAAGACGCGTTAACTCGCAAGCAAGAGAAGAATCGTAGCAAGTCTTCGCGGGAGGAAGCGGACGAAGGCGCGGCGCCTGTGGCTTTGTTGCAGCGGCCCAAGGAATATATCGTTAAATTCAGCTTCCCCGACCCGCCGCCGTTGCAGCCGCCCATACTTGGCTTGCACAGTGAGTTTACCAACAATACACTCTACATAGGAACATAATCACAAAAAAATATATATGAATACTTGTCTTGTTACATTTTAAAAGTAGTACTGCGGAACAAATTCCTCTATATTCTATCCATTTTTAATGTGGTTGAGGTCTTTACGCCTTTTTACATACTTTAGCTGTTTTATTGCATTTATTTTTACTGACGCCTCATATTTCTTCCACAGGCGTAGATTTCAATTTCCCGAACCAAAAGCCGCTGTTCATAGGAGTGGACTTCGGTATAGATCTGAACTCGCGTATCGCTATCGTCGGCCCCAATGGAGTTGGCAAATCTACTTTCCTCAAGCTACTCGTCGGCGAGTTAAGTCCTATTCGCGGCGAGCTTATTAGGAACCACAGATTGGTAAGTTTCATCACTGTTACACTTCTTGTCAAGATAAAATGGCTATCGACTGCACTACATTCATTCATATCGAGTGGGTTACATGGTTAATCGACCCTGCCTGTACTATGTGTCAGATTTTATCGGAACCACCTTTCGGCCTCTGACGTAAAGAACGTTAAAGGAATTTACCGACCACCAAATGGCACTATATTAAATTTAAATTTGCCCAATACCTCCTACCTCTATTAACCGGTGATTCTCTATATTTAAGTTTTCAATAGACAATGATTGCACCATTTCACTGGAACACTGGTTGCTGCTGGAAAAGCCCCACCTAGCAGGATTCTTCTAACATCTGTTACACACAATGTGGCTGAAAAAATATGGTTATAAATGATGGCTGGTTATATATTCTTTACCAATATTTCATGGCAATTTTTATCTAGTATTACATTATCAGGTAGGTTTTGAGACAATCAATTCTGGTGATAATTATTATGTGACCGAGTGCTCACGCGCTGTGGCGTACGTTTAGCGGCCATTGAGTTCTGCATTGATACCTGAACCACTGCCGAAAGTATTTCCTTTATAATGTAATGCAACTTTCTTCCGTTGTGCTACTTCGGCCTTAACAGGCACCATGGTTGTCGTAAAGGGCACTAACCGTCAAAATGTGGCGTGTGTGACCAAATGGTGGCGAATTTTTTTGTGTATATCTACTATCGTGACTATAGTAAGAGGAGATATCATAATAAACGTCATGTTAAAATGTGAAAAAATATGAAAATAAATAAACGTAGAATTCATAACTAAAAGCATGTTAAACTAAATATTCTTAATAATTAAATGAATTGCAATTATTGCGTAAAGTAATTATATATGATCCAAAGTCCCGCTCCATCACGAAATGTTTTAGGGTATATGAAAAGGCTAGAATAAAATGTCTTTTTTTACAGAGAATAGGTCGTTTCGAAAACGATAATTTACTTTAAATTAAAAAAAATATGAAAATAAATAAACGTAGAATTCATAACTAAAAGCATGTTGAACTAAATATTCTTAATAATTAAATAAATTGCAATTATTGCGTAAAGTAATTATATATGATCCAAAGTCCCGCTCCATTACGAAATGTTTTAGGATATATGAAAAGGCTAGGATAAAATGTCTTTTTTTTTTAACAGAGAATAGGTCGTTTCGACCAGCATTCCGGCGAGCATCTTACTGCCGAAGAGTCGCCCGCAGAATACTTGCAGCGTTTATTCGGGCTGCAGTATGAAAAGGCGCGAAAGGCTTTAGGAACATTTGGATTGGCTAGTCACGCGCATACAATCAAAATGAAGGACTTGAGTGGAGGACAGAAGGCGAGAGTCGCGTTGGCTGAGTTGACTCTCATGGCCCCAGATGTTGTTATTTTGGTAAGACTACTTCTACTTATTCATATCGGGGTTACATGATCATAGGGGAATATGCATTAAATTTAAATACCGTTAAAATATTTTATTTCGTAATCTATATTAGTCCAAGATAATGGCTGTAATTTTTATTTTTGTGTTAGTTGCCTATTTATCCATACTAATTCCATACTAATATTATAAATGCGAATAGTAGTATACCGCCCGCCTAATGATTGTCAAAGTAGTCTATAGACAGCTGCAACACGGTTTTGTCTTTTATGTCTACTTATATATTACCGGTGTCCATTATCTAAGTAGTCTTAGTAGACCTTTTCCTAAAATGTTTCCTACAAAAAGGGTTGCCTGTAAGAGATTGCTATTGCGATAAGGCCGCCTTTGTACACCATTATGTCTACATGTAGGTGTCTCAAAATTGTATTTTCCTGGTGCAATAAAGTATTCATTATTATTATTTATGTTTTCATAAGATTTTCTCTCAAAGATAGTTTTGAGATAGTTTATTGAATATGCGGGTTTGTGGCCAAACATAATCAATTTTGTTTTTTTTAAGATTCATTAGTTAGAAATTTTTGCACTGCTGCCTTCTGCTTACTGCCTTCTGCATTGTAATAAACGTGAGTGGGTGTATATCTAGTATATTGAGGCTTGTGTGTAAGGATTTTGGTATAACCCCTGGGGACGATATTATTATAGGGACTGTTTTTACGGTTTCTGCCCGCCATTGTGTCTTGATCTCGATAGCCAAATCTGTATATTTTGCTATTTTTTCAGTGTGAGCTGAGCTGAGGTTATGGGTGTTAGGGATGGCAACGTCGATCAGATAAACAACAGTGTTATATCCGGCCTGTTACAGTGGATAGTCTTGTCAGTAATTATTGTTCTATCCCAGTATAGTTTGTACTCAGGTGAATCTAACACAGTTTGAGGTGAGTATTTATAATAAGCAGTTTTTTCTTGAATAAGGTTATATTTACTTGCAATATATTGGTGTATTATGGAGGCAACTTGGTCGTGTCTGTGTTTGTAGTCTGTCTGTGTAATTGATCGGCAAGCACCGGTGATGTGCTGAATTGTTTCCGGACTACTATGGCAGTGGCGGCAGTTTTCATTCTGGGTATCTTTTATAATATGTTTTCTATAGTTTTTAGTGTCAATTATTTGATCCTGTATGGCCAACATAAACCCTTCAGTTTCAGGAAACAACTCCCCTCGCTTGAGCCAGGCGTTTGACGCACCTTTGTCAACATTTGGGTTCATCAAGTCGAGGCGATGTCTACCATGAAGAGATTTTTGGGTCCATGTGTCTATTTTCTGTTGAACTGTAGTTAAAATTTCCTTTTTTTGCTTAAAGCTGTCTTTCAAGTTAAGTGGTGTGAATTTATTGTCTGCTTGCACGATGGTTGTATGTAAAAGTGATTGTACTGAATGATGATAGAAAAATGATCGCAGAGCAGTAATTTGTTTGGTGTGAAGGTTTTGTATATCAATAATTCCTCTTCCTCCTTCGTATTTTGGAAGAGTAAGCCTTTGGATACAAGATCTGGGATGGTGTTTTCGGTATTTTGTTAAGAGAGTATTTATTATGCGTTGCAAATTTTTCAAATCACTTTGTGACCAATTAATGATTCCAAAGGAATACGTCAGTATAGGAATAGCGAATGTATTTATGGCTTTAATAGTTTGATCTTATTTCTTATCCTTTACCACTGTCTCTTAGCAAATTAGAGAGCGGTTTTAACGCCAGGCAGAACCACATTGGGGTCAACGCATCGCCTTGAAATATTCCTCTACTTTTTACTCTTTTGTTTACTATTGTTTGTGAGTACAAGTTTAGTATTCCAGTGTTGCATTAAGTTTTTCAAAAAAATTACAAGTATTGGATGTTTTTTTGTAGTGTTCTAGTATATAGATTAGCCAAGAGTGTGGTACTGTATCATAAGCTTTTTTTATTATTATTATTACCTTTTACCATCACGCTAGCCGTATGCCTATTTTCCTATTAAAATGTCTGGGGGTCCGCGCATGTGATACTCCAGGTTTGCAGATGTCTATAGACTACTACGACGTCTCACTATTAGGCAGGCCGTATGCCTGTTTGCCTATAAATTGTCCAAAGGTCTATATATAGTAGTATTACAATCGATTTATGAATCTATGAAATCTTACCATTAGGCGGGCTGTATGCATAGTTGCCTACTAATTTGTTTAAGGGTAGGCAATGCACACATGACACTCCAGAAGATGGATAGATAGATAGATATACACTTTATTGTACCAATCACAAAATTAAAATTAAAAGTAATACATTTAGAATATTGAGTACAAAGGCGGACTTATCGCTATTGCAATTTCTTCCAGCCAACCTTAGGGTAGATAGGATAAAAAGTGAAAACAAACAAAGGTGGTACAGTAATAAAATACTAAAACTATCATCCTTACACAACAGTCAATAAATAAACCTACAATCAATTAACACATACTATACCGTAATATGAATATGCAGGTGTCTATAGACTTCTTTGACCTTTTAGCTGGCAGGCCTTATGCTTATTTGCCTACAACATTGGTTCAGGGTCACGCAAGTGACACTTCTTACGTGTAGACGGCATTACGACTATTTGGAACCTATTACATTAATATAGTAAAATAATCGCGGCGAACAACAGAGAAATTTGAAGGCAACTCGTTCGGGTGGTTGTTTAGATGATTCTAGTAGCGTCCATGTAGTCGCCATGAGTCTTACTTCTCTTTTATGGTGTTCACCTGTAGCCCATCGTGAATCTTTGCATCCGTGATGAACCACGTTGTGTTAGCAATGTTTCTTACAATGCCGTTCTGTAGCCTTTGCATTATGGAGATGTTGGAGTCAGATGCACTACCCCACAACTGGAGTCCGTAAGTCCATACAGGTCGGAGAATAGTTCTATATATCAGAAGTTTATTGTCTGTGGACAAGACGGAGTTGCGTGACATTAACCAATATAAGGTTCTATATTGCAAATTGATTTCGTCTCTTTTTGGTTTTTATGTGTTTTCTCCACCCCGGACAGTCCATACAACAGCGCCGAGATTACAATCTCTACGATTCGGTCAAGTTCGCACGCGCATCTATGTGACTGATGTTTCAGTGTCACTCGTAGGGTTGGTTATTTACCGTGTCTGCGTCATAGTTATCCGTCGCGGCCGCGCGCCTAAATGTCATATTTAGATTGTTTTGCTCTCGATTTTTACCCTTATTCTGCGCGGTGAGGTGCGGTATCTGTTTCGGGTGGGAGGGTGTGAGTGCCCGTTCTGTACGTTAGTACTATTAATAATTCTGTGGTCTAGGTGCATGCTGAGATACTTCACAGAATCGTTTTGCGGTAAGCTACTGTTTCCCAAATTAACTGGTCGCAGTCGTAACGTGGGTCGATTTCGTGGCACATGCTTTTATTCGCCATTTTTGGAGCCATTTATTTATTCTGTCAAGGCTACTTTCTAGTGTGGCAGATGCCTCTTCCGGTTTTTTTGCTGCTTGCCTAATAGCAGTATCGTCTGCAAATGTGGCGGTGGTGAAATTGGAGACCTGTAAAGTATGGGGCCCAGCACAGATCCCTGAGGCACGCCGGCTTGTATGTCGTAGAATTCGGAACTTTCGCCGTCTACCCTGACCTGAAACGTGCGGCGTGTCAAACAGCAAATAGAAGCTATGTGGAAGAGCTTTTTTGATTTTGCATAGGATACCCTCATGCCACACTTTATCAAAAGTTGTAGTAAAGCTAATGTTAATAATTTGACTCATTTTAAAGATCTATTGTCATATTATGTTTTACCACGTCACGTACCACAACAGAGGTCGAGAGGCGATTCCTAACAGCTCTGACACCAGGGTGTACATGGTCAATAGATAATGTAACCTACACGAAATTATGATGTTTTTTGTACAGGATGAACCTACAAACAACCTGGACATCGAGAGTATAGATGCGTTAGCGGACGCCATCAACCAGTATAAGGGCGGAGTGGTGATCGTCTCTCACGACGAACGACTCATCAGAGAGACCGATTGCGCGTTGTACGTCATCGAGGATCAGACTATCAACGAGGTATGTATAATACAAAGATAGAAATCAGAAAGGTGTTCTGCCACTCGGGGCTGGTTAAGACGGATCCAGTGCTGACAATCCAGTGGTTCATTGTTTGTGCGTGTGCCACAAGACAAGCGCTTCTAAAGTCTGTGTCAATGAAAAAAAGACAATAATGTAAACAATATGGCGGTTTGTCGATGGTTTTTTTGTAAAAATGATTTGTGGGTTCATTGACATGTGAATGTGATATTCATTGATAATCGAATGTAAATGATTGAAGAGTAATTTTAGATTGATAATATATTGTCATTGTTTGCATTATTGTATTTTTTCATTGAGGCAAATTTCACATAGACAAATTCGCTACTGGATTGCCAGTACTAGATGAGGTGTTACACAACACAAGTTAGCATGCATAGTTTTCAGAACAAAATGTACTGCAGATTATGCATGCACTTTTGCAGCTGACCATACATAATTTGTTCTTCAAATTCTAACCCCATGTTAATAAAAAATTATTAATGTTCGTAAAGCCTACATACATTAACGAAAACATTTTTAGTCCTTTTCTGTCTTATATTTGACATGAAAGAACCAGGTGAAACATATTTTAGTTAGAGTAGGCTTATCGAATTTTTATAAATAAGAGGGTAAATGTTTACTCTGCGCAGGTGGACGGCGACTTCGACGACTATCGCAAGGAGCTTTTGGAGAGTCTGGGCGAGACTATCAACTCGCCATCCATCATCGCTAATGCGGCCGTGCTGCAGTAATCATCATCCACTGCTGGACCTAGGCATCTCCTAAGGATTTCCAGTAATACTCTTAGCGAAAATACCTTACAAGCACTTACCAAATTATTTTGCGTGTTTCCGCCACCAGTTCATGCTAGCTATTGCCGGTTGGCACTTGGCACCCACTACTGTTAGTCCCAATTTAACATACCCGCAATCATTGACCATTTGGTTCATTCATATCGATTGGATACGGTCAATTGATCCTATACACCCTGGTGTCAGAGTTTTTCGGAAAAGCCTTTTAGGCCTCTAACGTGCTTCCTTTAACGACAACCAAATGGCAGTCGGGACCAACGGCCATGACCATTTGGTAAGTGCTTGTAAATTTAATTTCCGCAAAGTAACGCGTGTAATAATTACCAGACCAGAACCAATAGAAGGTATTTAAGTGTCTTGTCAGTTACATACCGTATCGTCCATTTATTAATTGGACGGAGAATGTTAAACCGTGTTTCTAAGTAGGCAGTAATTGGCTTGTTATAATTATAATCGCAGTGAGAGACAAAGCGTGATAGGTTGTGCGTCAATGGCAGTATGTTGTGATGTTCAAAGGGCGGCGCTGTAATCAATACACTTCTTTAATAATTATATTTCTTTTACACTTTTAACTATCTTTTTACATTTTACTTTATTTCAATTATTATCTTATATAAATCTAGAAATGTTGATTTATTTTTCACTATATAATTTTGGGACTTGCAACTAGCGCTACCAAGCACGTACTAATGGACATGCTGCCATTGCAGGGCCTACTAATGGAAACTTGTATAATAACTGCTTTTGGCTCTGGCCTCCCCATATAATATTTTTTATCTGGTGCTTAGCTAAAATAGATTAAAAGTAATTGTTGTCCGTGATACAGTTGACACAATTCTAATGAAATAACTGTTCAGAAAATGGCACATTATCTTCTTCCATAAAATACGATGCATATATTCGCGCTTTCGTTATCTCTATTTGAAATAAAATCTATTATAGAATAATGTTTTTTTTATACAAATATACATTTTCTTGTCAAATACATTTTAAACTTTTATTTCAACATAGTCCAAACACTATGAATGACTTTCTATGAATTTTATTTGAAATTTCGATAACAGCATAGATTCAGATACAGCTATCAAATACGGTTGTATTATTGTGGAATATGCAAATAATATTCATTTTAAATAAGTTAGTTCTGTATTATTTCAATGTTAAATATGTATTAGTATTTATACAATAAATTTTGTTATAAAATTTAACAATATTTTCATTAAATAGCCTTCAGATAAATTAAAATTTTCTATTAGAACATAGTTACATATATCAATTAAAAATAATGAAAAAGAAGTGTATCTAAAGAATTTAAAAACCACGAGTAATATTTTTAATACAGGCACAATGTACATACCAAAAAACCCTTGTATGTAGCACAAAAATAATTAACGTAATTATGACTAAGCTTTGAAATTTCATGATTTCTATTTTTAGATACTTTAGATACTTTATTGACAAAACTCTGCCAATTACATATTAGGTTCTTACATATGAAATCGGCGTTTTGTCGTACTGGCCACTTTAATCTCAAATTTCTCCTCTTTGGTTAGGAATTCCAAATTCAAATTTATACAGCTATTTCTACATGTATTTATGTTTCGTAAACCGTTATTCATCTGTTTTTTTCTGTTTGCGGCGCTCAGTTTACAAAATGGAAAAACTTGAATTATCGCGTTATTTACGAGGGCGATACTGAAAGTCTTTAGAACTGACCACTTGTAAACAGTATAATAAAAAAATAAGTTTAAATTTTGAAAATGGAACTCTTTGCTAATATGATTAAGTATGTATTTTTTTAATTTGTCATTTGTTTTACGATTTGGCGGCAAATTGAAAATTGTTTGTGTCACGTCAGCATGAATTTAACGCGAGAAAATTTTCGTGCAATGTTTTTTTATGACTTTCGTTGTCATTTAAGTCAACAAGAAAGTTGTGCCAACGTTTACAACTTGTTTGATGAGTTCAAATGTGGTCGCACTAATCTCACCGATGATCTGCGTGAGGGACGGCCTTCTACGGCGACGACTGAAGATAACATCAGTGTTGTGCGGCGTATGATAGAGACTGACAAAAGAGTGGCCTATCAGCAGATTCGGTCAAGTTTAGGCATCGGTATGAGCCAAGTGCACAAAATCCTGCATGAACATTTAGCGGTCAGGAAGCTTTGTGGCCGGTGGCTACCTCACGATTTGACCGTGGCCCAAAAAATCCGTCGTGCTGATTGGTGCCGTGAAATGGTTCAAACATTTAACGGAGGTGACTCAAATGCCGTGTTTGACATACTTACGGCTGACGAAAGCTGGATTTACTGTTATGATCCCGAAACCAAAAGACAGTCTGCTCAGTGGGTGTTTCCTTCCGAGGAGTTGCCAACGAGAGGTCGAAGCGTGGGAAAAAAGATGGTGGCCTCGTTCTTTTAGAGGATCGAAAAACAGTTACTGCAAAGTGGTATACTAACAATTGTTTGCCACTTGTCTTGGAAAAAGTTCGGGAGAAACGACCTCGCAGTAGGATCCTCCTTCACCACGACAACGCCTCGTCGCACACCGCCAGGCGAACGGTCGACTATTTGGCGACATCAAACGTGGAATTACTAGGTCACCCGCCATATAGCCCCGACCTCGCACCTTGCGATTTTTATTTATTCCCGAAAATAAAAGACAAACTTCGAGGAAAACGTTTTATCAACGCTGAGGAAGCAGTGGCTGCGTTTCAAAACGCCGTCGAAGAGACCCCTAAAGACGAGTGGGCAAAGTGCTTTTCTCAGTGGTTCCATCGGATGCAGAGATGTATTGACGTGAAAGGACACTATTTTGAAAAGATTTAATAAAAGGAATAACTTGCTAGTGTGCTCAGTTTTTGATTTTCTAAGAACTTTCAGTTTGACCCTCGTACGAGTACGAGTTTCACCGTGGCACCAGTGCTGCGGAAACGGCTCGAAGGGTTTATGATGTTTATGGCGGTCGTGTCGCAAAAGAAAACACAGTGCGTTTTTGGTTTTAACGTTTTCGTTCTGGAAATTTCGACCTGCAGAACAAGCCCCGTGGACGGCCGGAGACCCAAGTTGACAATGAAGAATTGAAGGCTATTGTGGACGCGGATACATCGCAAACCACGTCCGAATTACTTGCTGCGGTGTTAGTGATAAAACTGTTTTAATCCACTTGAAGCAAATTGGGAAGATTAAAAAGCTTAAAAGGTGGGTTCCTAACGAATTGAGTGAAGCAAACCGGCAAACGCGCGTCTACTACTGCGTTACATTACTTGACCGGCACAATAATGAAGGGTTTCTTAATCGAATCAGTACCTGTGATGAAAAGTAGATTCTCTACGATAATCGGAAGCGCTCATCGCAATGGCTGGTCCCTGGCAAGCCAGCCAAATCCTTCCCCAAGCGAAAATTGACCCAAAAAAAGTTACTTGTAAGCGTTTGGTGGACTAGTGCCGGTGTCGTTCATTACAGTTTTCTCAAATCTGGCCAGACGATTACGGCAGACGTCTATTGTCAGCAATTACAATCTATGATGGATAAGCTAGCTGCCAAACAATCGAGGCTGGTCAATCACTTTACGCCACTGCTGCGTCACGACAACGCTAGACTACTCACTGCACAACAGACGGCTACCAAATTAGAAGGGCTTCAATTGGAATGTCTAAGACACCCACCGTACTCCCCGGACCTTGCTCCAACAGATTACCAATTTCTTGCAAGGCAAAAAATTCAATTCTGATGGGGCAGTCCTAACTGCCTTCAAAGATTTTATTGATTCCCGTCCCAATGTTTTTTTTAGTAAAGGGTTCAATGAACTAACTACCTATCAGATGGCAAAAGTGCATAGATAACAATTGTTCATACTTTGATTAAATAAATCTATACTAATATTATAAAGCTGAAGAGTTTGTTTGTTTGAACGCGCTAATCTCAGGAACTACTGCTTCGAATTGAAAAATTATTTTTGTGTTGGATAGATCATTTATCGAGGAAGGCTTTAGGCTATATAACATCACGTTGCGACTAATAGGAGCGAAGAAACAGTCGAAAATGTGGAAAAACGGGGAAAATTATTCATCTTTGAGGCTTCCGTTGCGTGCGCTGCGAAAACAGTTCGAGATACCCAAAAAATATGTATGAAAGAATTATTCCTCTTAAAATGATCTAAAAAAATGTCCGCGACAGTATATAATACAATAACAGTTTCTATGATAATCAAATTTGGTCGAAATTAATGCATTATTACAAATTATTTGTCAGAGTTGTATCAACTTAATAATATTAATCTTTATCCAAATAAATGTGTCATTGATTCTGCCACAAGATAATAAAACTAAAAATATAATTTACGCAGAAGTAGGTACTTTAAAATATATCCTTTTTAAAACTACTTTAAAATATATTCTATTAATTATGTAACTAAATCGTCTAAAATAAGTCGTGGGTAACAGCTATAGGTAATTTATAATAAAGCTGAGGAGGTAGGTTTGTAAACAAAAAATAAATATGATTCCCAAAATAACTATTCCACGCGAACGAAGTCGCGGGCACAGCTAGTAATATTATAAATGTGAAAGTGTGTTTGTTTGTTTGTCCTTCTTTCACGTTAAAACGGAGCAACAGATTGATGTGATTTTTTGTGTGGAGATAGTTGGAGACCTGGAGAGTGACATAGGCTATTCCACGCGGGGGAAGCCGCGGGCACAGCTAGTATATAAAATAAAAGTATATTCGATATTTTGTTCCTCCCATACAAAACGCCAATTTCATATGTAAGGACATAATATAATGTAGCTAATAAAAATTAAAAGTAGCGAACTAGTATGTACATTTCGAATAGACACCGAAGTTTTTCCTCAATTTGCGCGCAGCCTTTCGCCCCTCCATTACAAACTTCTCAGCTTCATTAGAGGATTTAAAACGCAAATTTCCTTTTCGATTGTAACTTTTTTCCACTCTTGAAAGGAAGCTTCTTTTAAAGTTGAAAGAAAATTAGTATCCTTCCTTTGAGGGCGGCGACGCGCTTTAAGTGGTTCGTTTGGATACTCGACTCAATCTGCTAGAATAATGATGTTTCCGCGGAATAAATCACCGGGCGCAATTACGGGTATTTTTTTCTTAAGTTTTGAACTTTATTAATTGGACATTCATTAAACATCGTGTTTTTGGTCTACGTTGATAAAGATGGGTTTATAAGTAGGCGAATAGTTACTTCCACACATAGTAAATCTAGAATTTAATTGTCCCAAGTATTTAGCAGATATGTTACGAATTTTTCACTATTCCGGCCAGGTTAGTGTACTTGCCTACTTATATCCACAAACAAAACATAATCTTATGAACACGTCAAGAAAAAAAATATACATAAGTATTTGTAGCACGCCATGTTGTTACTAATTTAATCAAATCTGCTAAGTACATATTATTCTGAGAAGCAAAGCAGAATGTATACGGTATCCAAACCAATTACATCCCAAATTACAAAATACAAGCATACCCACAAGCTGATTTGGTTTCCGCATACGCGACTTACTAAACGCGTTACTGCGAATTATTCTCTAACGAGCTAACAATGAGTGGTTTACCTATCACCCCAAGAGCCTATTACTGTCTAGAGAGCAACCCCGCCCCTCCTTACATTATACGAAGCCTTACTACCTTGTCACAATAGCGCTTCTCGCTGCATCCAACTAACTACACGAGAAAAGAGCCCTTCTTTACTATGACAGGGTCGTAAAGCTCCCGACGAGAATATTTCGTACAATGTGCACACAATGGAAGCGATTACTCTCCCCCGCGACATGATTTTATTTGTGCAGTTATTGCGTCGCCGGAGAGATATTTAAATTTCATTAGGTTTGTTTTACACTTAATTTGTGAGGGGAGTGTTGTATTGTAGGGGTGGGGCCTGCCGCTTGTTTCAAATTGCCCTCGTGCATTATAATGGTTATTCGAGTTTAAGCTGATACATGCATCAGATAGTCACCCTATTACAGTGTTATCTCAGTTAAAATCATATTGAAAGTACAGATTAGTATGTTAACGGGCGTTATCAGAGCTTCATATGTCAGAATTATGTCGATTATTTCGTACTTGTGGTTTTCAGCATTTTAAGAGATTGATGTGTGTTTGAAAAAGCTATTATTTTAGATGGCATAGAAAAATTTATAAAATACTAGCTTTTCCCCGCAGCTCCGCCTGCGTAAAAAAGTAGCCTATGTTTGACTATGTTTGAGCCTTGGTCTTCAACTATATTCATACTAAATATCATCAAAATCCGTTCAGCGGTTTGCCCGTGAAAGCGTAACAGACAGACAGACAGAAAGACAGACAGACTTTCGCATTTATTATATTAGTATAGATATTTTGTAAGTAAGTTAAAGTTTCTCTTCTAAGTTATTTCTTTGTAAACCGGGTACAGCCAACTTGTGAGCGGATACATTTTTTCACCCTTTAGTTGTCTTTTACGTCATTTATGGAAAGAGAACGGTGAGATTCATATTCTTTCAACAAATTCTATTCTTGATCCACGTGCATAACGTGCATTTGCACGCAGTTCAATTGAAACAAATTACAAGTATTATGTAAATCTTATCACCAAAGGTTCACCTAAAGGTTTTATAAAGAGAGAAACCGTACTCGTGAGAACATTATTCTCGAATTAGAGGTGTTTCGAGGCGGTTCGCGGTAACGAATATCATATGTTTGTGGCACTCTATTACTCATTGGGAGCCGCCGTCATCAATCATACAGCGGGCTAGGTAAAGTGTTAATAATGGCCGCTGTGCTGCCAGCGCGCTACAATGTTCATTATTTAGTGCTGCCGACGAATTAATATCATTTGGTTTTAATGTGTAGCCTATTGTGTTATCGCGCCCGCAAATGTTTCTAAATTAGTGGCCAGTTTTTATTCGAGCGGCATCTTTACAAAGACCTTACGATTGTACATTGTACCAACTTTCGTTAGGTGTACCAGTTTGTTTTGGTGTTTCGGCAGATGTTTGTTTTGGCAGACTTGTGGGTTAGGAGAGATTGGAAAAAAACATTGATGCTGAAAATAACATACTAATGTATTTACAAACTTAGTCAATAGTGTTCACAGGCCAGCGGGATAATAAATAAAACGTAGTGATCTTAACTCCGTATAATAATTATATAGATCAGTATTTCACAACCACTAATTGCTCAACATTACTTTAGTATGATTCGGACAACAAAATACATTCAACAACCTGAGCTGTCGGCTGTGCAAAAACGAATGAATCAGACCAAAGCTTGTGTCCACCGTTATTGATTTGAACAGTGAACAGACATCGGTTGTTGGAACTAATGTCAATGAATGACTATTTAAATTGAAAATGTCAAATCAATAACGGCGGTGTGATTATTTTATACGACAATTATATTAAGAATTAATTTATTATCATATATATTTTAAAACGCTAACAGTCGACCTTCCTGCAATGTTCACGTCCCGTGAACTCAATTTTTCCAAAATATCAATTCAAGGAAACAATATTGTTCATTATTTAGATTGTCATAATCTCAAATTTCATGAACTTATTCTAATTGCTATGGCCTCTAAATATCCACAGCAATATCGCACTGGGGCCACTCTAGTTCACCCCAATACGTCTAATATCCTAATTGTTGTGGCCTCTGAATATCCACAACAATATCACACTGAGGCCACTCTAGTTCACCTCAGTGTGTCATTTAGCCTAATGGTTGTGGCCTCTGAATATCCACAACAATATCACACTGAGGCCACTCTAGTTCACCTCAGTGTGTCATTTAGCTTAATTGTTGTGGCCTCTGCATATCCACAACAATATCACACAAGAGCCACTCTAGTTCACTCTTATGTGTCTCTTATTTCTAATTGTCACGGCCTCTACAAATCCGAGACGATATCATATTGCAACTACACAAATTGCTTCAGTATGTTATATTAAGACTAACTTATCATATACATATATACTTCATTAAACTTTATAATTTTTATGAAATTAACTATAATAATAATTAGATTGACTTATCAATTTTTCATACATTAAGTTTAAATATTATAGAAATAAAATGTAAAAATAAAATTTAATATTTATATAAATCAATATTTTCAATCATATTTTATAAACTGTTCACTCGGTTTTTAATAACTGTATACAAACATAAATTTGTTGTGAACGCATTTGTCCAATCAATCAAGAAATGACTATTATTCCTCTAGAGCAGAGTCTGATTCGTCGCTCTGAGAAGTTCTACCAACCAAGGATGAATCTTATCTACAGAAAAGGTACCGGTGAATCCCCTGTTGCCTTTTCGTGATAAAGGTCCTCAACAATGTACCTGTCATTGTCTAGAACATTAGTAATACGGTATGGACCTCTAAGTTTGGCGACTTTGGCGGTGTTTTTCTTCTGAAATACGCTAAACAGTCTTACTAGAATTCGATTCACCCTTGTTTGGACAATCGGCAATCAAATGACCAATTCTGCGACATGCATCACATTTCTTGATTGGTTGTTCACATTTGTAATAAGCGTGACCTTCCTTGCCACAATTATAACATTTTGGATTAACCTTATGATCTAAATCAATGTTCTTAGCCCTAGGTTTAATGAAATCTTGTTTTGAACGTTTATTATCGGAATTGCTTGCTTGTAATAAAGTTACATTTTTGTCGGTTCGTTTATTTACTTTTGTGTTACGTAAAAATACTAATAATTTATCAGGTTCCGCAAATTGAGCCGCTTCCGCTGCGGTTCTCACATTACGGTCTTCGATACCAAATAAAATACAATCGATGGCATTTTTATTCGAAATATGGCATCTATTTAATAAAACCATTTTTTAATAAAAATACTCTTCTAATGAGTCACCGAATTGCGCTTTGCAAGCAAGCATTTCCGTTAAAAGCTGTCCGTAATTCTCATCACTAGGAAAGGCTAATTTCAATTTTTCTTGCCACTCCTTCCATGAAAATAATAAACTTGGTAAACCTTGGTACCATTTTTGTGCTAACCCTACAAGTTTTGGTTAGGCGTAATGAATAATTTGGCGCTCCGTCCAATTATATATCGATGCACATTCGTTAACCTTCAAAACCCACGTATCAATGGTTTGATTTCGTTTTGAAGGATCGAATTCTGGCACCACGTTCATAGCAGGGAAACGCTCAGTATTGTTACCACTTTTCATATTTTGTATAAGCCGGTATCAATTCTAGTGAACCACTCGTCGACGTACTCACGGTAGGTATAGCAGCAGTTTCCTGAGCAGTCTCGAGGCTGCCCGGCATACTCGGAGTTTGACCGCGCGTTGGAGACCGATGAGCTGAGTTTGTTGCACGATAACTTCCCGACCTACGACTCCGTTTACGACTCTTATGTCGTCGCGAACGTTTGGACCTCGACTTTCGGCTGCGTCGTGACGAACGAGATGACTCTCTGCTGCCTGATGATGATGAATTACGTTCCTCATCGTAATCCTGGTTTCGCTTCCGTGATCGGCTTTTTTTGTCCATTTTAAACTTTGTTTAATGGGCTTGGGTTTTATCAACGAAAACTGATAATATCTCGTTGCGATCCCACTTCTGACCTGTTCACAGGCCAGCGGGATGATAAATAAAACGTAGTGATCTTCTTAACTCCGTATAATAATTATATAGATCAGTATTTCACAACCACTAATTGCTCAAAATTACTTTAGTATGATTCGGACAACAAAATACATTCAACGACCTGAGCTGTAGGCTGTGCAAAAACGAATGAATCAGACCAAAGCTTGTGTCCACCGTTATTGATTTGAACAGTGAACCGACATCGGTTGTTGGAACTAATGTCAATGAATGACTATTTAAATTGAAAATGTCAATTTAATAACGGCGGTGTGATTATTTTATACGACAATTATATTAAGAATTAATTTATTATACATATATATTTTAAAACGCTAACAATAGTAACAAATGAAGGACATCTTATTTAGTTAGAATACAGAAAGAAGTTCTCCCATTTTCAGACTAGATACTCCTAGTATATTATTATTTTGATATTTATTCCTTCGATTGTCTATATTCATCAACATCGTACTTCCGCAACGTTTTTTTTCAGTGTCCTGAAATATCCGGCACCTATCGCGGAAAGCGAAATAAGTAAGTGAGCAACAAAACGCACTTTATCAGGTGGCAGTCGCTTTATCCTGCTAATGACCAACCCCTCTAGAGTAATAAAAGTCGATATCAGCCCCGAACTGTGCTCAGCGGCTCTACATTCTTGATACTTTTATTAACTAACGTATTAAATAAAAACAAAAAAATAATCAAACTAGCTTAGCAATTTTTTTGCCATTACCGTTTCGGTCGGCTAATGTGTATTTCCATATACCTACTAGCGGCACGTCCCGACTTCGTCCGGGCCTATAGTATTCTCAATAAATAGGCTATCCAACACTGTTTTTTTTAAATCGGACCATTTTATTAGTGTAGATTCTATGACATCATAACCACAACCAATTTTTTATGCGGCTGGTTGTCTTGTCTTTGTCAAAAATTGTTGTAATCCATCCATTCATATCATATGTCTTCCTTACTCACAGTTCACATTAATGTCTAGGCCTATTTCATCAATTTTTTCTTGTTTCTTTGTTGTTAAATGTTACTATTTTCAAACTAAGTCAAGTCAATAGGTACATTTTATACATACTTTTGCCTATATTTCACTTTTATTTATTACACTAATCGCACAAGGGTTCAAAATAATAATATTAGCGCTGTAGTTATAAACTTACCTAATTTAAATATCGGTAATCATCCGCAACCATTAATCACGAGATTGTCCAATCAAAACGTTCCACCAACATGATTACTTGTAGACCTTTCGCCTCTTTAAAATAAAAATGCGAAATTATCAAAACCTGTTCGTTGCGGTGCATGCTCACCGAACCGGGCTGAGAATTAGCGGTAGCGGGAAAGAAAAATGATTGTGACAGTCCGGCGAACACCACTAATGGAAGCTGCGTCTGCGAAATGTTCCACTTAGAGACCAGCCAGTCTGAACTGAAGGAGGTTGTAGCGGAAGCTAAATAGATGCTTCCTTTCATTTTAGGGTTCTGTCTGAGTCGCAATTGGAAAAGTTTTTGAGTTTTTCAGTCAAAAGCTTAAAAAAATACTTTTATACTGTTTTGCTACTGATACGATTTAAAACGTCAATAAAGGTATGCGTTTGATGATTCTGATAACAATTCAGAGTATCAACACCCGCACCACACCCAGGTTCTTAAGGTAACCGAGAGAGATTTTCATATTCAAGAAATTTGTGTTTTTACATCCTGTCTGAAAAGAAAATGTTTGCTAGTTGCTACTAATCGGCATTTATTTTTGGCTGTACGTGGTCTATCCATTAGAATAAAGTATTGGAAATCAATTGTATAGGTTGTGTCACAGACACACTAAATTATTTTTAAGAATTCAATAAAAAGTTATTTTAGTCGCAGCGCGCTAAATCTCCCCTATGTGCTTCGGGGCGCAAAATTCCGGGTCGGGCCATAAATGCGATTAGACAAACATTTCCTCACACGAGCCACTTTTTCCAAAACTTGGCGAATAAATCAGATCGGTGGTGCGTCGCAGTTTTCTCGTCGTCTTGCCAAATTTATGTACCGATCGGCCCTTTCGTATGGAGATATGGCCCGCTATTTACATATAAATACCTCGATTATTTGAATTATTCAATCGAGAGGGGGCGGCTCTGACAAATCACTTCCTCGGGTGATGGCATAAGTCGGTGGGCTCAAGTCGGTTTGACGTGTGCGGGATACATGGCTCTCCCGATCCCGACGACGTCGTCGGCCACGACGCGCCACGGCGTCTTTATAACTTTTGATTTAGTGGTAGTAGGTTATAAAATTATGTAGTCGTGATAAGATCTTATTGTTATAACTTGTTAACTAAAAAGAGTAGGTTTTCATTAATATCAAGGTGAATAGAGAAGTCTAAACGAACGTCCTAACTTTTTTTCTCGATAAATATTGACCCGAAATTTTAAGTGCACGCGTTTTTGATGCACTAAGTTGGTGAACTTGCATGATGTATCTTTAGCTAAGTCGATAACTTTAGATATTTTGACAAACACGTCGTTCAAGTATGTTATGAGTATATAATAATTTCTAAATTAAAATGTAGCAGAACTGATATGGCTATTAACCTGAACTTGAACAAGTGCAACACAAATTTAATCATTTGCCTTTGTTCATACAAAGGCTGAAATAATAAAAGCGAATGGGCGGCTCGCAGTGAGGCTGCGTAGTTTTCCCGCAGTTTTATGTCCTCTCACGTGCCATTTAGCTCGGGAAATAGAAGTTTTTGTATGGAAATCGGACGCACTAAACTCCGGGCGCGAGCGCTCTCTCCGTCTATTGTTGTTATGTAAAAGCCTAATAAAAGTTTATCATTCGCATGTAAAATCTATTTCGGATGTTTTCGTAGCCATAGGTGGAGACTAAAATGCACTTACATTTTATTGTATTCTACATAATCTTACAAGTTTGACTAAGTAAATAGAGACACGAAGTCTACTTGACTCTACTGTGATTGATGAACTTTTTATTAGATTGTTTTTGTAGCAAAAATTCTCTCGAAAACTCAATAAACAAGGTCTGCATTTGTAGATCGTGCTTGCAGATAATTTCAAATTTCAATCTACCCCATTATTGTTAAGTTCGATAAGCATCTATAAATGGCCAATCCCGTTCGCCTCTCGTTACAGTATTTATTTCAGTAATCGCGTTATTGTCTCATTCTGTGGCGATTGCGAGTCGGGCAGCCGTTACATCAGATAAGAGGCATTTGATATGCTAATGTAGAAGCAAATGTTCGTGTAATGAGCGTACGACGGTTTAGCGCCTGCACCCTGCTTATGCAGACTGCACTTACATTGGCCAAGAAATCTGAACATGCATGTATGAGACGTACAATACAATGTTTGGAATCTGCGTAACTGTCGATAACGAAGTTGGTCTATTATTTGTGACCCAAATAATTATACAAATTAATTTTCTTTTTTCTTTTATAACCTATTCAAGCTTTACGTTAAAGCGAATGCTACTCTAAATAACAGCGAAATAAGGAGAAAGCCAAATTATGTTCATAAACTTTTTACCAGCTGCGAAGAAAGCAGTAGGCATAAAATTAGATCATGTGGACACCATTTTTACATTATATGTATGTACATATAAGTGCAATGTAAAAATGTTATATAGTGTTAGGGACGAGTAGATTCGCGGATTAAGATGTTATCAGCCAAGCGGCAGCCGCGCCACAACGGCTGTATCGTATGTTACTACTACAGTCTATCTGTCTATCAGTTAACTGCTAATGCGTTGTAATACGCCTATTGTTCTCTTTGTTACAATGTTTCAGTCGTATTTATAAGTAAGACAAGGCAAACATTTCACGCAAAGTGGCCAAATTAATTTATGATTATGATGTAATTATGCCATATCGTTACATAGTTGTTTAAAACAAGTAGTTTTGTAACAATTATGCGTAAGAAAACGTTTTACCCGCAGCGAAACGCGTACTTAAATTCTACGAAAACAGTAGGTACCTCTTTTTGGGATGAATCCTTTGCAGTACTCTTAACTAAATCAAATTTCAGGATGATTGGTTCATACATCTAGATATATACTTACCTATCATAGACCAACTTTCGACTCTACCGAACCTCTTTTTCGCCGGAGTCAGAAGCCTTCGCTATCTCTGTTTTATAAACGTATATTTTAGTAAATCTCTACTATATAAGTAGTATAAGATTCATGTTTCCATTTGATCTAAAGGAAAAAAATATCTGCTCTACAGAAATGAAAATTTTCAGACGTTTCTCCGTTTGCGCAGGCTTGTTATATTTACCTACCTCTAAGGACAGTTTCATTGGATCATTATTTTACTTACAATAAGAGAATCTCAAGTCAGTGGACCATATAGAAAAAAAAGTAAACATAAAAGCATAAGTGTTATATGTTGTCCATGTGGCCCACTAAGTAAAGTAATAGAAATGTAAAACTATGTCTTCAATTTATTTTTCCTTTTAAAGAAATTAATTTGTAATACTGTTCCCTCCTAAAGCTCCGATAAATATTTTAAATCTTCTCCAATCGCCGACTATTGATCGTGACCGAATCTCTTTGGCTACTTTTCCACCCTCTCTGTAAAGTAAATCGCATTTACAACGTTTCAACCTCGCTAACATGTTAAAACAGAACTAATGGACATTCGTTTCAGTCTCAGCCTGCAGGAGAGGAATAATACAAGTAAAATGGTCCCATCTCCACGCTTCATTAATTTTATTGCCCCGAGGCGCTCCAGCTCAAGTCAGAGCGCCGCTGGCGAAAACACGCCATTATTCTGTTGCCAGTGAGTTAAATTAAATAAACACAAGCTATTATGCGTATTTCGGAATGCACTCGCGTTTCTATTGTCTCATCGACAACTGTCAACATTTTGGCGCGTAATCCTTTCATTTATGTAGAGCACAGTCGTGGTAGAGTCGCGGCAACAATGAGGTCCACACCGCTTTTAATGCAATGGAGATATTAGCGCGAAAGCGTAGCGAAATAATTCATACATGTTTTTTTTGTCTGCGTGCGACACAATAGGATTATTCTTCATTGATCATTGCTTATTATAAGTAGCTGCGAAGGGTGCGTAACATGAAAACTAAATTTGGTTTATCGGCTATTATGGAAAGTAGGTGTTAATGTTGAATCAGTAATTTATGGTATAATCGTGACTTCCGCGCCAACATTGAGGTTTTTAGGAATGAGCAATTTAGGGTGCCGATTTTTAAGCTATTAAGTACATATTTAAATATGTATATGAGACTGTGGTATATAATTAATTAAGTAGGTGTTCTGTGTCTCGTGTTTCCTTCTTGATTTCTTCTTCGCATGTGAAGGAATAAAAAGTGTACCTAATTTTCAAGATTTTCTTGATAATTTTTTAGTTTCTAATTTATATTAAATAAGTTTCAAGTAGATTACATAAATAGGTACCTAATAAAATTATGATAGAAAACTTTGCGTCCAAAAATACGTAGACCTATAAAATTTATCTAGGTACAAAACAAAATATTCACCAGTTTCAGGAGTTCAACAGCTATATTAAAAAAAACTCCATTCACTTCTTTTGTTGAAAATGAAAGTTATCTAAATAATTCCTTTGTAAGAGCTCAATATATCAAGTAAACAAAAGTTAATTATGGGTAAGTGGGTGTTATCCGTAACCCGACGACGACGGACGCGGTCTGGAGATTCAGGCTACGGTTACATAGATACTTATATTAAATGTCGACTAAGTATTTTAACAATACGACTTCAGAAAGGCGTCTATTGTAACGAAATAAGATCGGCGCTAGGGACCAACTGACTTGAAATGCGTAGCCTACTGTACAAGCTGGGCGGGCGGAGGAGCGGCCCTTCACAATACCAAACTACTAATGTTTACTCTACTCTGAGCGGGACAAAGGGCCGGAACTATTGTTTGTTAGGAAAGCTTTATTTTGCGACCCTCGCCGCTTGCTGCGACAATAGGTTACCCAAGTTAAAAATATATTATCTTAGTAAACATTAGAAACAAGTGAACATGCCTTATTTTAAACTTCGAAAGCGAAAACTTGAGGATTTGATTTATCTTAGATATTTTGTATTTTTGTAAATATAGATGAAAAAATATCGATCGATACTAAAGACGCCACCTGGAAAGCGCTTCAAGAGGAGAGGTAAATGTCGTCCATGTTATACGAATACGAATAATAAGTCGTATATGACGGGACAGGAGGCTGAGCAGGATTAGGATCCGACATCGTGGATGGCGAGAATGAATAGTTCACTTGCACAATGAAAGATATTTTTTATTTCTGATTTAAACAGCGATATTTTAAATTACAAAATCTAGTTCACGATAGGAACGCGAGGATAGTTCCTTCGAAGTGTGCACTCGATCGCTGCTCGAATAGGAATGAGCGCTGCGCACACGCCGAGAACCGGTCCAAGCGCCGTCTGTCCGTTACTTGACACGCCCTGTTGTTGTGACGTAATTCCGATAGATGACGCTTGCGTTCCGATCAAATGCAGGTCCGTATTCATTACTTCCTCCGACACGGTCATCCTGCGTGACACGCGTCCTCGTGTGTTATTCTGAAACAAAATGTTCACACAGTATCTTCTGTCTAGACATTGTTATCTTATGGGCTTATTGGAAATATTTGCCTTTAGTCACTGTTATTCAATAAGGAACTAAAATTTGTTATTTCAAATTTATTATCTCATCATCACATAACTCTACATTATGTATTAACCACAAAAACTAACTTCATATTTACAATGTAAGTGCAAAGAAATCAATAATAAACTAAGACGTAGGAGATCATTGAACCGTATTAACAACGGAACTCTGAACATACTAGCTCAAAATCACCAAGCAACAGAACTGCAGTTCACTGAACACACAAATACGCGCATCACCAAACTGTGATCGCCGGGTCCTCCAGACCCTACGGTTTCCTCCAGAAACCCGACCTTCGCTAGAGCTGACCGCCTACCGCCTACTCACGGACTACGCAAGGTAGATACCGATTTCTCTTAAGCTACGGCTACGACTCAACTCTAGTACGGTCACATAACACAATTTAGCACTCTACATCTGGCAATGAGCTTTCGTCTAAGATATCGGTCTCCTCAATGATCTCCGCTGCCTCTGGCATCCTTCTAAGCCTATCGTGAGCATACTTGTAAGTTCTTTTCGAGTTCAATGCCCGGAGAGTATACCGATCTCCATCTAGAACTTCGGTCACTTGGAAAGGACCCCTAAATTTTGGATCTAATTTAGTTTGGTTCCTCTCCTCATTAGCAAGTAATACAAAATCACCTACGGAAAATTTATTGAGTCGAGCCTTCGTCTTATCAAACCTATCCTTTTCATATAGAGCACACTTCTCTATGTTACGAGCAGCGTCATCCCTGATGGTTGGGAGGTCTACTTCTTGTTCATCATCATGGGCCATGAGCGAGAGCGGTCTCGCAACCTTCCCTATCATAAGCTCTAAGGGGGAAGCTTTTGTTGTCCGATTAACCGTACAATTAATTGCCAACTGGATCTCTCCTAACGCATCCTGCCACGATTTATCTTTAGAGGTCTCTACTGCTGTAAGCATTGACTTAAGCACACTCATAACCCGCTCTACCTGGCCGTTTGCACGAGAGGATCCAGTTGCTACTAAATGAAGGTTAATATTAGAACTCTCACAAAAATCTTTAAATTCCTTACAGGCAAAACAACGACCCTGGTCAGCAATTATTCTAACAGGTGACCCAAATAAAGCAACACACTGTTTTACAGCTCTAATGCTGTTCTTTGAATCAATATTAACAGTATGAGAAAGATACACGAATTTGGTAAATGCATCAATTAAAACGAAAACATATTCTTTCGAATCATTTTTGCCACTCAACTTGCCTGTAGCATCTATGTGCACAGTATGCCAAGGAGACTTAACTTTGGGAATAGGGTGAAGCTCGGCCTGGATTTTTCCCGAGTGTGACTTAGCAACCTTACACGTGACACAGTTATTAACAAACTTTTTTACATATCGCGACATACTATCAAACCAGTAGTAATCGTAAAGCTTTTCGAGAGTTTTCTCCCACCCTAAATGAATTATCGATTCGTGGACATTACTAACAACCGACCATTTAAGAGCTCGCGGTACGATAGGCAAACATTTAGTACGGCCGTTTCTCTGTACTTTGCGATGCAATACTCCAGAGCGAATCTCATAAGTTTTTGCGAGGTCACTATCTAATTGATCGCTAGTAAGATACACATGCGATCGGCACCATCCTGTTTTTTAACTAGAGAGCTGGACTCGCAAAAGGAGAACAACTAGGCCTAATAATATTCGCGCTAAGCAGCTCATTCACTTTACTACGCATAACCGCGCGCTCATCTGGACTTAGTCTATAAGGACGCCTTTGCACAGTCTTATTTGGGTCAATTAATCGAATTTCGAGTTCACCTGTCGTAACACGCGTTTTTGGCAGCCCTGTAGTAAAATAATTTGAATATTCGCCTAAAATAGCCAAAAGCTCTGACTTTCTAGAAGAGGGTACATCTGTGTCAATACTACTGAAATCATTATCGGAACTAGAGTCGTTTGAAATGTCACAGTTGAAAACGGATAAGTTTCTTTGTTTTGAAATTGCAAAATGATTGGAGGAAAGATTAATAACGAAACCTTGACTCAATATTTCACGACCTAGCATAATATCACTACGCATATACGCATCGGGCAACACATGTAATAAAAGTTCTAAATTAAATTCACAAATGTTAACATTGCACAGTATTTGCTGGGTGCTGAATACACTTGACTGACCAATTCCCGTCAGGGACACAGTTTTTGTGATTCGTTTACCATTAAACTTTGATGCAATGCTTTCTTTTATTAGTGAACATTCAGCACCCGAATCAAAGTGAAAAACAAAACATGTACCTTGATTTTGAAGAGTCCCGGTCGGTGGATTCACGATGCACACGTCGACTCGTCGCTCCGCATGCCCGATGCCGCGGCTGCTGGCTCCGCTGCCGCTGGATTCCCCACTGCCTGGGCATCGATTGGCGATGTGGCCTGCGACGCCACATTTGAAGCAGACGATCTTCGAGGACGTTGCCTGTTGCGGTCCATTCTTGATGACGGTGGCAGACTGCTGAGGCATATGTGCCTTATTTTTCACCTTCAGATTCTTCATTCTGCATTCTGATTGCTTATGGCCAATTTTTCCACAAAAGAAACAATTTAGGAGGGTAGTTGTAGCAAATTTTACTCGTTTGCTATCAGGCGTGTTATTTTTTGCATCGTGGGATGTATCAGATTTTCTTTTCAAAAATGAAAATGCCTGAAGCTCTTGAACTAGGCGTTGCCGGGTAGTAATTTCAGTGGTGTAAGCAAGGTGTTGGAGCCGGGAATCGAATTTGGCCACGTTAGCAAAAACCGTTGAAACAGCAATTTCTTCCATCGCGGTATTTTTCCACTTGCTCGTCAATAATGTCATAAGACGGCTGGCATACGCGGCAAAAGTTTCGCCTTCTTTTGGTTTGTCGTTATTTAAATTAATCAGGGTAGCTGCCGTAGTTTCCATGCATTCAAATCGGGCGGTAAACAACAATTTAAAATCGGCCCACGACATACCTTGATACGAAACTTGCGACAACCATGGTGAAGCTGTTCCCTTCAGCGCCTTGCTTAAAGCGACGATCAGTGCTCCTCCCTCAGGCGGCTGGTCCCCAAAGCACATGTCAACGGTGGTGCACCATGCACGTGCATCACTTTCTGTCTTTTCTGGATCGAACTCCGGCAGGCACACAGGCTTGGTGGTAGCTGTGGATGGGTTCTTCAGAGTCTCGATAAGCGCCTTCATGTTCTCGTTCTGGAGTTCAAATAGTAATCGCCAATTCAGAGTTTCCCGTGTTGAAGAAGTGTTCGATCCCACTTCGGATGACGGGACAGGAGGCTGAGCAGGATTAGGATCCGACATCGTGGATGGCGAGAATGAATAGTTCACTTGCACAATGAAAGATAATTTTTATTTCTGATTTAAACAGCGATATTTTAAATTACAAAATCTAGTTCACGATAGGAACGCGAGGATAGTTCCTTCGAAGTGTGCACTCGATCGCTGCTCGAATAGGAATGAGCGCTGCGCACACGCCGAGAACCGGTCCAAGCGCCGTCTGTCCGTTACTTGACACGCCCTGTTGTTGTGACGTAATTCCGATAGATGACGCTTGCGTTCCGATCAAATGCAGGTCCGTATTCATTACTTCCTTCGACATATATTTTAACATAAATATGAATTCCTTTTATGCAAATCAAGTCAATTAAACATGTAAATTCATGTATGTATCTATGTGTTCATGAAACTACTATACAATACAGGGAGACTTTTTAAACACCAGCCAAAACATGTCTCGCGCACGAATCTATAAAAACCACGGCGTAAGGGAGAAAGTATTAGTAGACAGTTTACTAGGTACCGGAATGTACCAGGGCGCTTCACGCCACCGATAGGTTCTCAGTAGGCCCTTCAGGCACAATAGTGTCGGCCCTTATGGCATTGAGCGTTTGCTACCGCTCGCGAGTTTGCATCGCTCGCTTGATCAAAGGCAAAGCCCATGGCCGAGGTTCGTCCCAACTGGTAGCCCCTTGTGCATTTGCCGAAAAGGCTGAGTGGTTAATAGCCCTCGCCTCAAACTGTCCCGAAAAAAAGAAGAAAGTATTCTGTTTTATAGTATTGGTTATAACGGCAACATAAATACATGCATACATCTATGAAATATAAATAATAAATAAAAATAATAAATACATACTTACATCTATGAATCACGTAATGCTTCACTGTAAAAGTCACTAAAGTACAATGTATTCTATGTTTACCAATTTTTTTTTTTATATTAAATTCATTTTAGTATTATTAGTCTTGTCGTTGTTTTTGCAAAAATAATCTAAGGAAACTTAATTGGTTTAAGTAGTATTGTAAATGTAGAATTATGTATATCAACTTCATAACTGTATGTTTGTAAATAAATAAATGAAAATTTCAACTATCACGGTTCATGAGATACAGCCTGGTGACAGACGGACAGCGAAGTCTCAGTAATAGGTGCCCGTTTTACCCTTTGGGAACGTTTACGGAACCCTAAAACTATAAAAAGTGGTATAAGTACTTTTATGAACTTAATAGGTACGTCTCTGCAAAAATTTGGCTGGTGTTTAAAAAGTCACACTGTATTTAAAACGAATGTAAAAAAATAATGCAATGTCCATACAAATCCAGCATCCACAATGGAGGGCGTGTCGTTCGGGAGTTGAAAATTATCCTTTTCACGAACGACCTTAAGCATAATAGAGAAAGCACTTAAGCCATTTTCTCCGCCTTTGAGTGGCGTAAGCGCGGTCGTTTGCCGCGGCTACGTCTCGGTGAGCTAGAAAATCAGCCAGTACTACCGAAAAGGCCAAGTCAAGTCGCTGTGTATCTCAATAGAGCCCGGGCGAGGGCGGCGAGCGTAACGTTTCAGCCTAATGTAGCCATTGGGCGGCGCTAACAGCAATTAGGCTACAAGCGAGCAAATGGATTGTGCATTACCGACGACATAGATTGATTTATTGGCCATATTGAACCTACAATCCCGATCATACATATTTAAATCAATATGACGACGAAGACCAGGTGCTTCGATACAGTCATTATGGGAAACATCGGTCATTGCAGTTTAAACATTAAAAGCAATCAGTAGCGTGACCCGAAGTAGATTGCTTACGTTCATGTAACTCTGAGCGGTATAGTGCAAAATTGATGCCCGTCAGAACTAAACTGAAATCAAAACTCATTTTCCACTGCAATCTTCACTTGTCACGCGACTGGTCACTCTTTAGGGTATCGTATAGCTTTAATTGATAACAAAACCCTTTTACCTGTGTAATATATTCCTTGAGAAAAACTTAAACTTTACCGACGATTCGAATGATTTTCGTTCGTTTACGAAGGATTTTTATTTATTTATGTAAACTTTATTGTACAAAATACAAAAGGCTAGTTTCCAGGGTTAAAAGATTAACATTAAAAATTAGTCCGTCATTTAGGGAATCAGAATATATTATTGACATATTTTTTCTTTTGTCAATTGAGCGATAAATTATAAAGATATTAACGCGTCAAAGTTTAGGAGTGGGGGCTCGTGGCGTCACATATTGCAAAAAAGTGTAGCACACTGTGACGTCACACAGAACTTTAACGCGACATAGATATCTTTACAATTCTTTGTTTACTTTTCAAAAGAAAAAATATATCTCCAATATTTTTTGATTATTTAACTGACGGACTAATTATATTTTTTTAGGAAACTAGCCTATTATATAGCACAATGGCGAAATTTTGTTCGATATAAAACGATTTACATTCGACAAATATGTCATACATTTCAAAAATAAGGCTTCTGCTCTAATACTCGCAAACGCATGGTACCCAAATATGTGGTAAGCCAGATTATTGAACATATTCCGCTAACTATGTAGTGTACACCATAATCTGGATATTTATTCAGCGCAATCACAGAACAGATTAATCTGTTACTGCAATAATATTAGATACCTATATATCTATGACAAAGCATTACATTTTATCCATGGTCCGTCAAAAATTGGACGCACATGATATCATATTAAATTCATGACTGAGAGTCGTTGCTCTTTATAGAGAAAATTTCTTTTTTGATATTCCTTCACGTAAAAGATCACATCTGTTAGTGGCCGGGCTTGTAGGTACCGGTCTATGAATAATAAATGTGTCGAGCTGGCCGATTGAGGGAAATTGAATTTTATAGTTGGTAACACATTCGAGGACAGATGTCACAAAATGGCTGCTAGCCGCCGCCGGCTATGTGGCGGATAATCGAAATGTCAAATAGAAATCAAAATTAGGTCGATTGTAGCGTTAATAATTAAATAATGACAGACTAGGTGGCAGGCGGTGGCATGTGTACGCATTACGGGGGTACACACTTGATTTGTATAAAGGGAAGGTGTGAGCTTCATTGTGATTAACAGAGTTACTTCTGTTTGGATGGACAATTATCGGCCCATTATGTAGAGTACACACAGACCCACTTTCCATTAAATTATTAGATTGCAGTCGGTCGTATTGATTGATTAATGTAATAACTCCACTTTACACACATGCATCAGATATATCATAAGTTCGTAAATCTATATTAGGTAATGATAAAGCAGAAGAATGTTTTGTTTGTTTGACCTCATTTAAAACTATTGTGATTCCTGATGACGGCCTGGGTGAAACGCGTTTCTCATAAAACTTGATCCCATTGCCAAAATAGCGATTTTCTTGTAGGTCTAATAAGTGACCGAGCAAGCGAAGCGAGCGAGGTCTCCGTTTCAACTTCGCCAAAAATGCTTTGGTATGTTGTGTTCTCCTCTAGAGGTCGCATTTCTTAACCGATTCCCGTGAAATTTTGGGAGCAGGTTCGATAAACATATGAAAATCGATAGTAGAGCCAATTTTTTTTTTTTTTTTTATTGACGGAGTTGGTACAATCGTCCTAAGCGCCTTTGGATTTTATGGCTCTTACGACCATTTTGAGTTTGTTGTGACAACGAAATAACAAAGGAATTTTATTTTCTATTATGGCATACAATAGACGTATATTTTCACCAACATTGTCAAAAGATGAATAGTCCAGTTTATTTATAAATAGATCTGATCGACTTAAGCGTCTAGAGTTCGAATCTCACCGGAAGGTGTTCTCTTTTTAGTTCAATGTATTTATTTTTATTTTGCGACCGGTATCTTAAAGTTTATTTTAAAAGTTTTTTAAAAGCATGAATATACTTATTTGTTTTCTTGGGAATTATGTAATTACAGGAAACATTCGTTTAGTCTACTTTACCAAAATTACCAGTTTACCAAAATTTTATAAGAATTCATTTTCATAACTAAACTAAGAAGTTTTTTTTTTGACAATCTTTTATTGTAAGGCCAAAGGTAAACGAGCCTAAACTCGTTGGGATTACCTTGTTTCATTAAAGAGTTCCTATGACCGCTTCCCAGCTCCATCATCAGGCCAGCTCAAAGTCATCATAATATTGCATTGCCACGCGATATATGTATACATGTGTGCAAAATTTCAGCTTAATTGGAAAACGGAAAGTCCTTAGATCAAATTTATCTTACGAGATTTGACCCGAACATACATTACATACATAGATTGCAAGTTAAATAAAAAGCTGGTATAAGAAAAAAAAAATGACTGAATTGATTATTAAAATTGAATAATTTACTTCATCGTTGTTTGTATAAACGCCAAGTTTTTGTAATTGTCACTACTCCTTCTGTTAAGAAAAGAGGAGAAAAAAGGCTAAAAAGATTAGCGGAACGAACATTATCAAGATTTTAATATTCAATGAAAAACATATGGTGTAAAAAGTTCCTTCGATCTGCAATTTCTATAAGCTAGCGAGGTCTACAACTCACAGAGCCACTAGTTTAAAGGTGTAAAACAAACAAATTTTAGCAGGAGTATTCTAATATCATGGTTAAAAAAGTACAGTCGGAGTCAAAAATGTATAAATACTTTGGCATAGTAAATTTCGTCTGGAAAAATGACAATGAAGATCCCGGATTGTACAGAGGTTTTAGCTGTTATTTAAAAAAAAAAATCGTTCTTACTACAATTTACCATCGTCATCCAGTTCGATTGGCAATTTTCCACCTTTACTCATCACTGTCGACAGATAGATGAGTAGATAAGTACATTTATTGTTAAACTTTTTACCAAGTAGTGGATTTAATAGTTAAAGCATAATATATATTTTGTGTGCGAAAATATAAGTATGTACTAATTGCATATTGTAACTCAAGTAGGTTCTTCCTATATCTACTTAAATGAGCTAACAAATGCATTAAGTTTTATCATAAGTTCAAATCAATGTAAGTTTACAACAATATCACATAGCACAATAGTAACTCAATTTGTTTTATAGCTGATACATTGTCGTTAATTGATTTCCCCTCAGCGCCCATCTCTCTGAGCGCTCCCCGAGTAAGATAAATTCGCGCTATCCGTTTACATCATTAAATTTTATTAGTGGCAACACAATGCCGAGCTATCCGTGCGTCGATCGAGCGAGGGACTTTTCTTTAGGCAGCAGCGTCCCCCATACCAATTCGCATTTCCTTTTGGCACGAATTAAGCAGGCTATTAAGTCGGCTTTGAGACGTATGACGAATCATAAAGCCGAACGGACAATGGCTATGTATTCACATGAAGATTTGCCGATTTGTGTTCAAATGTGCGGCTTTTTAATGCGATTTCCTAGGGACATGATTTTATATTGGTAGAGTATAGGATTTCCACGGGGGTTTAAACTGTTAATTTGTTTCCCTTCGAAAATATTCACTAAGTTACCTTTTTTACTTGTATTTAGATACTTTTGATACTGTGTCATAATATTATGGCCCATAATTTATGGGTAAAAGACTGAAGTTTGACTCAATAACTCTTACATATCAGATTTTTATCAATTAACAAGCCAATTTATCGGTATATGGAGTCAGTTTTATTACACTGTAATCTTCAATCTGTCCAATGCAATCATTATTCGATTAATGGAATTCAATCTTATTGCTGTCATGTATTAGTTGCGTCACCTAATAGATAGATGGCGTGAGTGGCGGTTATTAGTGTTACCAGAGTCATAATCTGTCATAAATGTCAAGCGAGTGAGGCGATGCGATGGCGCTATTATTTCGAATATTATCGTCATTTCAATTCCTAGCTTAAACAAGTGGGCCATCTATCAGCCATTGTTACAGAAAGTGTCACGCAATCTCAACTATAATATAGGTACCTGTAGCTACGGATTATAAATTTCGAGGGACAATGTTACGACCGAAATATTTCTGTAATTGACTTATTACGAATTGGGATCATGATAATGACACAAAATTGTGTATTCAAATGTCGGATACAAAATGACAATTAGATTAGAGTTAAACAACCTAAACTAAATATGTAACATTTAATCGCTATAAAGAGTTCAGTAAGTACATACATAGAGTCAGTACCTCTTTCACGTATTTTTAAATGAAGTAACTTCCTAAAAAGTGTACAAATAGCGTTATGGAATATAATCAATTCTTCCAGTTCATCAGGAAAAGTATTTGAGATAAAATAAACCTTAGTCTCTAATAATAGGTATCCCATCAAGCTTGGTGATTTGTTGCAAACGATTGGAGGCTTGGTTGCGCCAGGTGTCCACGTCGGGCTGGTTGTCGAAAATAGGATTCCCGATGAACACCAGATCTCTCAACGCTGGGCATTCCTGAAAAATCAGCACACATTTATGTTCTACTTAAGTTAAATAAAAGTGCTATAGAGACCTTGCGGTATAATAACATTTTATCGCTTTATTTATATGACTGTAATAAGTATATTTAACTGTGATTGTAACTTATTGACACCAATTTATTATTATGTATCTCTATGATGGCAAACTAAAAAGTTGTTTTTCGATTTTTGTGTGTTAAACTACCTTGAAAATTATATCTTTCTTAAGTGTTTACTTATTATTTTTAAGTATTATCCAGTCGATCTTTTGTCGATATTTTGTCGAACTGTCTTAAACTATTATACAAAATAGATAAGGCCTCTACAATTCACAGAATGCCACGGGCGAAGTAAACGTAAATCAAAGAAAAATGCCAAAGCTCCAAAGAAACTAACCTTAGGTACGACGGGGTTAGGTAACAATGAACTAACCATGAAGATGCTTTGTTAAAGAAGAAATATGGATAATATAATGAGAAACTACTCAAATTCTACAGTTACCTGTAGTCTGTTAAATTCGACCCATTCCTTTATCATGTTGTTTGACATGTAGAGCACGCGCAGGTTTTTCATCGACCCGATGCCTTTCAACTTGTCTATTGGATTGTAGCTTATCCATAACTCCTCCAGAGTGTCTGCAACCGTTTCCTGGTAAACCAAAAAGGATCATCGTTACGAAAAACTGAGATAGGTGATAATATTTGTGATCAAAGATGGGTTGACATTTTTTGGAGTAAACTCAAACGCGCATCGCGCCCGTAATATTCTGGTGTTGCAGGCGTAGGCGGTATGGATGGCCATAGGCTACGATAAAGGAAGAGATTGTTTAGGAAGAAGTCCGATTTTGCTCCATATTTGTGGTATGATGGAAAGCGGGCTACTAAATGATATGAATGAAAAAGCTCTACCTGATTTATATAAATTTATCAATCTTCATTAGTTCTATCCGACATCATTACTTATTTATTGGCCTAAATTTTAGGATATTTTCCTGCGTTGCTCTACACGTAAAACCTTCGCTTGTTAATTTACAAAAGAAAATTTATGTAGGTACTTACAATGCCGGCCAATGATTTAATATAATTTCTACCCAAAGATAATATCTTAAGGCTTCTCATCCCTGCTATACCTGCTATTTTGTCGATCATGTTTGACGAAAGGCTAAGTTTTCTGAAACATTGTGAAATAAGTAGAGTAGGGTGGGTAGATGAAATGTAAATTCGACTTATAATAATTACGAGTGACATACATAGGTTATGGTAACCGCTTACCATCCGTTCGCATAAGCCTGTTCTGATTCAATAATTATTTCGTCAGAAATCATTTGTAACATATTTGTTAAGTTTTATTGTAACGCGTTGATGTCTTTAAAATGTATGAATGTATCTTATTTTTAAGGTTTCGTAGCACCCCATATAGTTAGTGAGGCTTTACCTGTCTTATCTATCATAGATTCAATGCTGCTGTTTCAATAAATTGTATAAGCCCGACCAGGAAAATAGCAGCCTTGGTCGTATTGCGGAAAATATTAGAACTAATTTATTTTACTGGCAACTAGGTATTCAAGTAACATTTTGTCATCGCAATGTTATCTGCTGAAAAGAGACAGGAGTGGACGTTGTGTATTTTTTGATTATCAAATAAAATTATTTATCAAAATGGTAAATATAATATAAAGTAATGAGAGAAAAGTGATATAAAAGATGTTATAAACGAATGATTGATTTCTATTTCATTATATGACATTGTCAATTTTGTTGTTGACATGACATATACAACATGTTGATACCTAAAGGCGATCAGTAGCGACGCCAATGCAGGGTTTATATTTTCCTGGTCGGGCTATAATTGGGCGCAATACAATCATAGGGACTAAATAAAATAGAGAAAGAAAAAATGTCTTGACTAGCTGTTTCCCGCAGCTCCGCCTGCATCAAGAATTAGCCTATGTTGTCTTCAACTATATTCATGCCAAATTTAATCGAAATCCGTATAGCAGTTTGGCCGTGATAGCGTAACAGACAGACAGACTTTCTCACTTTTAATATTAGTATTTATAGAAGTATGGATAAATAGCCAATTCGAAACATTTGCATTGCAAAATGATAATAACAAAATCAAAAATTTCGTGCGGATGAGTGTCTGCACTGCACTGCACTGCACTCCAAAATTACTAAGATTTTTGAATATATTATAAGTATAATACATTTCACATTAACTTACTCGCATGCAACTAAGGTGGACAAGGCACCGTCCATTTTCTCAATAGGAGGCCACTGGAACTGCAGCTCGATGATCGTGGCTTCTGCAGCATTCTCACCCTTGGCTTTCTCCCAACGGGCAATGGCTTCCTTACAGGTTGTTGGTTTTAACGCCATCTCAGGTTTCTAGGTTTTTCTTCTTGAAAATTAAAGACGGTTACACTACAAACTTACAAATACTATTTATTTGTTTTTGATTTGTTTACGTTTGTAATTTTGATAATGTCAAAATTACAAACGTAAAACCAAAAACAAAGTTTGTTGACAAGATACTTGCTTCAAACCTTTTTTGTTTTGGCTCTTTGCGATCTCTACGGTTTTATTTTCAGGACGTTTTCGCCATGTAAAGGTACGTATATCTATATGTATTATCATTGCATATACTCGCGTTTATCCATCCTACAAGGATGAAATTTCAAGGGTCCAAGAGTCTGCTTCCAGCGCGACAGCAATTGCAATTTTGTGATCTTTCGTCATTCCGCCCGCCCTAAAAACATTGAGGAAGGACATTTCGTCTGAAAACAGCGAAGTTTTCATTTACCTCATGACACATGAAAAAGCTCTATTTTTGAAAGCTGTACCTCACCAAGATCGTAGAATGATAAAAATTTGCTTTCGAATTTAATATCCTTATGTATTTTTATAAATATGCTCCTTAAGTAGGTATTCTCTATAGGACGAAAGATATAGGTGTTTACTTATAGTCATATAGGGCGTTAAATCAACGCACTTGAAATTCAGCGGGCAAACACCGGGCTTTGAAGGGTCTTCGAAAGGGCTCCACGAGGGTAGGCGTGAGGGCACGGCGAGATTACTGCGCCCGACCGGCACGACCCTGCGCCCTGCGATGCGCCCTGAGAGCACACAGATTTTTGGAACTAATACAAACAATTCTATTTTATAATTGCCAAGCCAATTCCCATCAACATCTCATGCGACTTGTGGAATTTATTGACCAATTTCTTCATCTAAGCGTGTTTCTTTAGAGACCGCCTTGGCAAGGACCCGTCCCAATACAATGAAATATTAATTAACTATTATAAAATTTCTGGCAGCCTAAGGCTTAATGATGGTTGTAGATGCGTAAATGGAAACCCTTCCAGTATTCAGAACCCCGGTAGTTCTGACATACGGGAGGGTTTACTAACATGAATTCACAGAAAACTGAACTTAAACTATACTGCTATTAAGAGCTTTTTCAAAATGAAATAAATATTATATCATGAATCAAATTATTTTGATTGCTTATTATCTATCCTGTCTAGTAACACATTAATATTTTTTAACCTTCGCTCGTTTACATAAACTACATACTGTAAAATCTAAACCTAGCTATCGAAACTAAATGTTAGTTGGAGTAGCGGTAGGATATTATAAACATAACAACAATATTGCATTTGTCATTCCCTCCCGCAGAACCAAAAAGCTAATCTGAGTAGTGGTAGGAATCAAATAAACATGACGTTGATATTGTGTCTGAAACCTCTCCCGCATTACAGAACCAAAAGCAGGGTAGCATTTCAATCAAAAGAAACTGAGAATTCAGTTGCAGAAGCTGCGGAGCCCTTTAAGCAACTGAATAAACTATGAAAGTTCTGAATACTGGTAGGGTTTCCTTAAACGCGTCGTAGATCGGCAAGAAACGGACTCTGAGGAAAATAGCTGGGGATGCAACCTGAAAAGCACTAGGATGAAGAAGATAGATTGGCGACACTGGTTGTAATAACCAGTGTCGCCATTAAGCGACTACCAACTGACCTTTTTACTGAAAGCAGAAAAGCAGTAATTAATAAATGAATAGCGTAAAAATGGGAGCTCACATTTCTCCTGTAAATTTAGTAGATTATCAGAATAGGTACTAAATGGTACTGAATTTACTTATTTATTATATATATTATTTATTATATTACTTACTGTCTGCAATGTGGTGAGGGGTCTAATCAGTTCAAGCAGTTGGACCAAGTGTTCAGAGGGACAAAAAAATTTCTATGAACTCTTTTCTAGTGCTAGTCATGCTTGCATGTCTAGCGTAACAGTGAGCCGCCACCTATTGACACGTCTGTCACGCAATTTATGTATCTTGTACTTAACTTGTAAGACCTTTCCAGTATGTGATGGATCAATCAATAAAGTTATATTCTATTCTAACTATTAAAGAGCATACCTACGTTTGTTATGTAAAACGAAACGAAAAAATCAGCCGTGTTGGATGTAATGTTCTAAGGTAGGCTGGAAGAGATTGTTTAGCAAGAAATCCGATTTTGCTCCATATTTGTTAAATCGATTTTGATTATTTGTAAATGGTATTTAAATCACATGGTATGATATAAAAATATTACTGTTTCTACTTAACTAACTTTATAGCTAATTTCTACCTCATCATCATCCTAGCGTGTAGTCCTAGTTGCGTCGACTGCTTACGCTTCGGAGCCTGGGGTACGCTGTAAGTCATGGTCCAAGATTTGGCGGAACTGGTTATTACAATGGATATTAATAACCAGTTCCACTAAATACAGAATGGATAGCTAATGCTTTACCTACATTAGCCTAAATACGGACACGAGTATGCATCTACACTTGATCCCATCATTTACAATGGGTTTAGTTATTATAAACATGGCTTTGTAGATTACAAATATTTATTCCACTCACCCCATAGACATCATAAAGCAGCATTCGAGAGGCACGTGGCAGCGCGCGTTTCCTGAGGATTTTGTATCCACGACACGTGCGGGTAAATCTACCAATGTAGGTAGGTAAGTACTTACATAAATTGTACGGAGTTTTTGTTGTAGCAAATTCAACAATATTGATATTAAATTATATTAAATACTACTTAGTGCGTAATTATTAATTTCTTACGTAGGTACTCATGTGCTTGTAAGTTCCTTTGGCCACAATTCAGCTCCATCATCAATCCTTAGCAAAGAGGATCGAAACCGCACACGGTTTAAGTAAACTTCCTTAAACGGTCACACATACACAAATTTAGACAACACACATCCAAACCAATGTTGATTCCAGATCTCATACCTATTAGATTAGAACTTTGTACCAAAGGCTATAGGGACCATAATGTCAAATGAAAATAGTTCGACTCGAAGATTTTGCGTAAGTTAAATAAATTAAAGGCGCAGCATATAAAAAGATATTTATTTTATTTATTAGTATTTTTCATTATTATTTTAATTATTATTTTTTAATTTTATTCCATTTTTATTTAAATTTATTTATACTATTTCATTTCATTTAATTTTATTTCACTTTATTTCATAAAAACTGGAATAATTGGATCAGTTTCAGTCTTATATTGCATTGTTATACGATTTACGCATGCATGCAAAATTGCAGCTCAATCGTTAAACGAGAAGTGGATCTATTAAAAGATTTAATTGTACTTTCTGTTTGTTCCTTTGAAGTCCATGATAAGCGTATACCCTGGGAAATACGCTCAGACGAAGAAATAAAGGGATTCACATCCCAGAATTAGTAGATCAAAGTTTCAAAGCTTCTGTAAATACAGCTTTTGTCATGCAATCACACTTTTAAAAAATAGCACTCCACTCTATTTTCGAAATGACATATATGTCGAACAAAAATCCTTCGAAAACGAACGACAATCATTCGATATCGAAACAAAAATAATTCGACTCGCCAATTTTGCGTGAGTCATACTTTTGAAAAATAGCACTCCAGGTCAAAGACGTTGTACCGGAATGTTGTACTTCCACGCATACCTTACCTTGCTTTTTGTCTTAGTCGCAGTCGGCTTAAAAGAAGAGGTTAAAAACAACAGATTGATTTGGGTCAAATGTTTGCCAATTGAAAAAAAAAATCTGTTTCTTTCTATCTGTCAATGTCAATGCCATGTGACAGCTGACAGACTAACATCAATGACTGACACTTCTTGTCATTTGTACTTTGTTGATTGTTGATAGGACAACAGATGTGCGTGCGTTTAACCTAAAAATTTTTATAAAAATATAACATTTTTGATGAAAGAAAATGGAAGATTTACAACTCAATATTTCAGCAGGGAAGAAAGTAAGTTCTTTTGTTTTTAACTATTAGTTAAAGTTTACCGATATTTTATTAATTTTCATATTTTTATAGGTAAATAAAAAAGCTAGTGGTGCTCCAAAAAATGCTTCCGAATACAAGTTTATACCAAAAGCTAAGTTTACTGGTAAAACTATAGCTAGGAAAAGACCTCAAAAATTTAATGAAGTAGATAAAAATATAGACGAAGGGCCTCAAAAGAAAATTTTCAAGTCTTCAGCACAGGCGCCTAACAAACCAGATTTAGCTTCGACTTTGAGGGATTTGAGTGAAAACAAAGGCAAATATTTAGGAAAAAATTACCAGGAGCTAAATGATGACTTGCAATTGAAAAATAATAAGCCTAGAAGTGGAGGCTGGATTTCATCATTATTTAAAAATAATCCTGAAGTGCCTCGCATTGGTCAGCGAGCTGTGAAACCTTTAGTGGAGAAAGTATTCGCTGGCAAAAATTTTGCTGATTTGGATATTCATGCTCACTCTGTTGCTAATCTGCAGCAAAATTTGGGTCTGAAAGAGTTGATGACAGTACAACAAAAGTCAGTTCCAATAATATTGCAGGGCAGAGACATACTTATCAGGTAAGTGTCATTTTGTTATAGATTTAGTAGTCCTGTGAGACTTAGATAATGTGTTTGACTAAAATTGATTTCAAAACTTAACACAGGAAGTGGTTTCCAAAAATTCTGACCTAAAAGTGTCGTATATAAATGGACATTGTGAACTACATAACATAAATTAATAAATATTACCATTCCATTTTAATTTATAACAGGTCACAAACTGGCTCAGGAAAAACGCTAGCATATGCTTTACCAATAGTGGAAGGGCTACAAGAAATACGCCCAAAACTTAACAGACATGATGGAATCCGTGTAGTGGTTGTTGTGCCTACTAGGGAGCTAGCCGTACAAACATATGAATTGTTTGTAAAACTCGTGAAGGTATATGAAAATAAATATTTTTACCTACTTTATTTATATTGAACATTATTTATTTAAACTGACCCCACATAACAAAGTGGGATATGGTAAAAGATAAGAAGATTGATTTATATTAAACAAAATTAAAATCAACATCACTGACCACTTTGGCTGGTGAGATTTTGTATAAAAAGCATTGAAATTGCACTTATAAAAATACATACAAAAAAACAAATAGAATACTAACAGTATGAGGTGAGGCAGTGTACATCGGGCTCTGATGAGCTATGGCCATACAGTTTCATAAAAATTCTCTCAACCACATATTGTTGATCATAAGTTATAAAAATAAAACATTTAATGTATAATTTTCTTAACAGGTAGTAAAGAAATTATACAAAAATTTTGTTTAATGAGAATTGAAAAACTATGTAAATAATTTATTTTAATTTACTTGCAACTGCTTATTATTCTAGACAACATTTTTAACTACCTTTATTTAGACTACCAGTTTATTTACTTATATTTTTAGCCTTTTACATGGGTTGTGCCTGGTTTGTTGAGTGGAGGTCAAAAAAGAAAAGCAGAAAAAGCGAGACTCAGAAAGGGTCTCAGTATATTAGTTGGCACTCCGGGAAGAATAAATGATCACTTGCGTCACACAAAATCTTTAAATTTTGCCAAGACTGGGTAAGTTTTCTAGTGATATTTAATACTTTGGGCATTATTTCACACATATAAACATGTATTTTTTTACTATGTTTGCATTTTAGTTGCCTAGTGTTAGACGAAGCAGACAGATTGTTGGACATGGGGTACGAAAAAGATGTAGCAGCTATTGTGAAAGCTATTCAGGACCATAAGAAGGCTGCCACATATGATCCTCTAGCCTTAGCAAAACAAAGTATAAGAAAAAATGATCCAGATATCCCTGAAAATGCAGATGTTCCAGGCGAGCAAAAAAGTACTAACTATAAGCATCATTTGACTGAAGTCTTTTTATCTACAGAAAGACAAACTATATTGTTATCTGCTACTCTCACTAAAGTAAGTTTTTTTTTTATATTAAGTGACCTGCTCTAGCTGTCAAAAAATTATACATAAATTCTTCCAGAATAATTTTTATATATTGATGTAAACTTAAGGTTATTATAGAAGGAAACTTATATAACAACCCGAAAACATAAGACATTGTTAAGAAACTAATTATAAAATATGTTCTGGGTACATTCTTATTACTAGTATTCTTCAATTTTTGCAAATATTCGGAAAAATTGACTTTAAATTACTAAATTAAAATTACTTACGTTTTGATGTTTATGTGTTATTTCTTAGGCTGTAGAGAATTTAGCTGGAATCACTTTGGTGGATCCTGTATTTGTAGATACATCTGAAGGAAGAGCAGTTATAGCTGACTCTCTTAAGCCACGACAAGGTGAAAAAACAATTACCGAAATAGCTCATGCAAATACAGAAGTATCTGTAAAGAAAGATAAAAAACAGATAGTTGAAAAGATATTAAAAGTCAAAGGGGAACAAAATCTTAAAGAGGAAGAAACTTCAGTTTCTAAAGCTGATACAGACACAAAGCAACAAACAAGAAGAGGTAAAATCTTAAATATACTAATTATATATTTCAATTATTTATTTAATGCATTTCTGTACACTACACAGTAACTTCACAGAATTTGATAACTTTTACCCAGTTGCATCCTCAGCTTGTTTTTTAAAAGGACACTTTTTGCATTAGTTTTTTGCCCTTACCCTTCATCGTCAAATACTAGTTAAATTAAATGAAATTTAAATTGTGTTGTAGGTTTAAAAGCATTCAGCGGAATTAATAACCCAGAGTTATTTGAAAACGAAAATAAGTCCACAATTTCTAAAACATCTAAAATTGACAAAAATGATACAGACAGTGACAGTGACTCTGATTACGAATATTTTAAAGTACAAAATGAATTAGATATTCAAAGTAAAGTAGTTGATATTGAAGAAGAGGAGGAAGTAGAAATCAAACCATCTGCGACGGGCAACACTTTTATTGAGGCGGTCAAATCAGCTATAGTTGAAGATGAATTAATATTGCCAGCTACAGTAAACCAGACATTCCTAATAGTTCCGATGAAACTTAGGTTTGTGACACTTTGTTCGCATATTGTGGAACATTGCGTATTGAATAAGAAAGGTGGGAAGATGATTGTGTTCATGGCAACTTTGGAGATGGTAGATTACCACTCAGAATTAATTGAGACTGTGCTGACAGGCAAAAGGGAAAAGAAAAAGGATAAAAACCCCAAAAGCAACAAAAGAAAGACTGATGAAGATCACGAGGTAATATAAAATCTACTTAGTTTATTTTAAGGTGCATTAAGTTTTTCGGATTCTTATCAGTGGTGTTAATTTCAGGAAAAGTCTTCATCAGAATCCGAATTTCAAGTAGACTATGAAGAGCCATCTGAGGGAGGATTGATTCCTGTTGATTTGGAAATGTTTAGACTGCATGGTTCAATGCCACACGAGCAACGAATGGAAGTGTTCAAGCAGTTCAGAGCTGCTAGGAACGGTGTCCTTATTTGTACGGTAAGAACCAAATCCGTAATATTTGCCTGCCTACGTTTGTGTAATACAAGAAAAAAATAATTTAAATCAACTATTTTAAATTTTTAAATATTTTTTGTTAGTAAGTAGCTGATAAACCTACGTACGTAACTGTAAAGAGTTTTAGATAAATGATTACGGGTGAGAAAAGGGATCATACGAATGTTAATCATTAAATGTTATGGCACCGAAAACATTTATATAAAGCATGGTTGCAAAAAAAGAAACAAATTCTTAAATTAAATCAATTCACTCAAGTCAGTTCCGCTTTCTATATCGCTACTAATTTGAACAACATTCGAAGATTGATGCCACCTACAGACATCACTTTCTTGATTCATCAACAGAGGCGGCTTCCAGCGCCGCTCGCTTTGTGTGTCGATACCTAATTGTTCGTCTTACTATTAGTTGGTCATTCATTTGCGTCCGCGGCTCCCACATCACCGCTGACAATGCGCCTCGATTAAACACTATTATCTGTATTTATTACATCTGTGGAGCCGCCTCGGTCTTCGGTACACGTACAGCGTTTCGTTTGCTATTGTTGGTCAATAATTTAAATAGTTGCCTACAATTACACGGTTTCACTTGTGTTGCGTTTTTGTAAATTGAAAGAGGTTTAGATTTTTCTGATTCGTATACAAGCTGTCCAATATTTTCATACAATTCCACTTACTTTTTGTAATTACTTTGTTGTCCTTGACAACAACAAAATGCCTGATAGTTAGCTATATAGACTTGGATTCCTACATTTTATCGAAAGCGACTAATAAATAAAATTGCCCTAGCCTAGGATTCTTAGTAAAAACCATTTCATACTACTTCCGATTATGAAGCGGCTATTCGATGACTCATTTGAAACAAAAGGAATTAGTTTTTTTTTCATATGTCCTTAATGTAACATCTACACGATGACTTGCTCTCCTGTACTAATAAAGGGTATTTTTGTTCACTTTTGCCTTAGAGCCATGTTATCTTTTTTACCTTTTACGATTTGTTATGACTTTTCGAACGTATTGTATGTTGCCATTTTAGTTCATTAGGTCCATAACTATATTAAATCGGCAATGGTTCACATGGAGGCAATCAAGCCGCCTCTTAGCCGGTGCAATCTGTGTCGCAGCAGGCGGCCGCTACCGCTCTCCGTACTCTACCGACAATGTTCTGAACGCATTATTACAAAACACCGAAAGTACAAACGTAATTTTACGTACAAAATAAGAACTTAAGAGATAAGAGAAGTTGAAAACTATAGCCCATTTAATAAAAAATAAATAAAAATTATAGGTTAAATAATGGTAATTCTTCAGTTAACTTACTTCTTCAAGGAGATTCAATATCAAAATTTAAACAAGTATGCTTACCCTTTCAACGCCACAGTCTTATATATGACAAATCAAATTCGTGCCAGCGCCGCCATTGACGTATATATCAGACAAAAAAATAGGGTAAAAAGAATTATTTATTGTGGACAAACGTCCGGTGTTAACAATGTACGTGTTGGTTTTCCAAATAGTTCATACATTAAAGACAATAAAACAAGAATAGTCATAGTATATTCATATGTAGTTTTAATTTTATTCCTTACTTTTTGACCCCTTGTTTTTAGGCCAAACTGGAGTTCAATTTTCTTAAATTCGGAGCGTCAGTCTGATATATACGACATAGGTATGGCATACGTGATATACCAATTAAAATACAGCATAACTACAAAAAATAAAATAAAAACAAGGTTTTAGGTTTTATGTAACACGAAGCGTAACTTAAATGCCTTTTATATTAGGGAAATCCTATGTATAATTTTACTACATCTGTATATTTTCGAAAAAAAAAAATTGCATCGACAATAGTAAGTTCACAACACTATATTGTCATAACATGAAATTAATCTCGTACGCCAATGTCTAATTTATAAGACAGGAAGTGACGTCAGAGGCGATAGATGCTTCTGGAACGAATTATTTAGTGTTGTGAAATGTAGGTGTCTGAAAAAGAGCTATCGATATTTTCTTAAGTTACCTTCAAACATTTTATATTTGTGTAACTGTCAGTCGATGCCGTACCGTGCCGTAATTACTCATATTGTTTAATAATTCTAATAATTAATATAAAACTTAGTACCGTGGCAGAAATCTGGAACAGAAAGTGGATTCGGACTCGCCCGCCGAGGGTGGTGTGCGTAGGATCATTATAAATATTTCAGAAATCGTATCTAGCTTTTAATTCAAACATTCCTGAAATTCAGCTTCAAACACTTATAATCTTACACGTTTTGCAATGTGCACATCAAGCGCTTTCATATGATACCAAATTTAAACTAGTAGCTTTAATTTGAAATTTCGACTCTCTATGAAAATATGTATAGACAGACCCTCTACTTTTCAGGATTCAATTAAAAATGTATAGTTTTGAGATTTTTCTTGTATTTGCGGCCTATAATGATATTACTTGCCAAAATTACATTTACATTACATACTTCTAAGTCAACGGGTAGTAGGTACTCAAACTCATGAGGTACCTATTAAGTTTCGATTTCCCTGAGATTCTCTAAATATGCGTTTTTTTTACGTAAACCTAGAAGTTTGATTTTTTCCATAATTTTTACAACTTCATTGGACAGAATGAATGGACTAGAATACGGTTTAAATTTTAACTCAATAGCTCCACGCAGTCCCGAAATAAACGGCCTTCACAGACAGACAGTCGGACAACATAGTGATCTTATAAGAGTTTTTAGGGTTCCGCACCCAAAGGGCAAAACGGAACCCTATTACTGACTTCGTTGTCCGTCTGTCACCAGATTGTATCTCATGAACCGTGAAAGTTACAACAGTTGAATTTTACACGTGATAAATTTCTGCTGCCGCTATAACAACAAAAACTAAAAAAACAGAATAAAATAAATATGGGGGACTCCCATACAACAAACATGCCATTTTTGCTTGTTCTTGCACGATATTGATAACGGCAATAGGTAGACGCTTGAAATATCCACAGAATATTTATCAACATATTCGCTACATATGCATATACAACATATGCGCCAAAGTCACATAAAATATATCAGACTACTGGTGATGCCGAACGAACTTGCTTGTAAGATATTTTTTTCTGTATTTAAGTGTACAAAACGTGTGTTTGTGTTTTTTGTTATTGCCTAAAATGTTTTAATGGTTCAATAATAGCTGAAATTAAACAAACTTAGTATTATACGTGGGGCGCACTATAAGTTTCCGGAATGAATATGAAAAAATACTATTAAAGGTACAAAATTAATTTATTGTTTTTCAAAATAATCTCCCTTGGCGTCTATGCACTTTTTCATTCGATGAAACCAGTTTTGAAAACTTTTGTGCCACTCCTCTGTGGTGACCTCTGAAACGTGTTTTTCATACTCCTCGACAGCCTCTTCTGGTGATGAAAATCGTTGACTGCGTAATTGGTTCTTAATTTTTGGGAACAGAAAAAAGTCACAAGGTGCCAGGTCGGGACTGTATGCAGGATGACTCATGAGTTCTACATTTTTCGCCTTCAAAAAGTCGTTTGTCTGTCTGGCCATTGTCGTGGTGCAGGATGATACGGCGTTTACGGTTATTTTTACGGAGTTCGTCAATAACTTCCGGCAAACAAATGGTCGTGTACCAGTCACTATTCACTGTACGACGATTCTCTAAAGCAACAGTAGCCACGTGTCCAGTTTTATTAAAAAAAGAAGCAATCATCCGCTTAGATGCACTTTTCACGCGCGCCACTTTGGTTGGTTTCGGCTCATCTTGAAAGACCCATACGCTCGATTGCTGCTTTGTTTTGGGATCGTAGCAATAAATCCATGTTTCGTCACCTGTTACTATGTCCCACACCAAATTTGACGCACCTTCGTTGAATCTGGTAAGCATGGCACTGCACCAAGTGACGCGGTCCGTTTTTTTGAGCCTCGGTCAAGTTGTGTGGGATCCACCGCGAGCACAGCTTTCTCACACCCAAATGTTTGTGTAGGATTAATTGTATTTGACTCATGCCTATTTCTAAGGATGCGCGAATTTCATGGTAGGTCACATGCCTGTCTGTTTCAATCATACGGCGCACAGCATTGATGTTTTTGTTGGTCACAGCGGTGGACGGCCAACCATCGCGAGATTCGTCACTGAGATTGATACGACCACGCTTGAATTCTGCAAACCAGCTATAAACAGTTGTCTTGCATGGTGCTTCATTGCCAAAAGCTGTTTCAAGCCGAGCGATGCTCTGTTGAGCTGTCAAATTACACTTAAAATCGTAGAAAATCATACTACGAAAATTTTCCCGAGTTAAATCCATGTTGATGCAGACACACAATTTTTTAAATGGCGCCACAAGGTAAAAACAAAAGACAGTCAAATGAAACAAACTGCATTCTACAGCCAAAGAGTTCTATTTTCAAATGTTGCAATAAATTTTTAAATATTGTTTATGTAAGTGGCCAGTTCCGGAAACTTATAGTGCGCCCTATGTATCAATCTATACTAATATTATAAAGCTGAAGAGTTTGTTTGTTTGTTTGAACGCGCTAATCTCAGGAACTACTGGTTCGAATTGAAAAATTATTTTTGTGTTGGATAGATCATTTATCGAGGAAGGCTTTAGGCTATATAACATCACGTTGCGACTAATAGGAGCGAAGAAACACTCGAAAATGTGGAAAAAGCGGGGAAAATTATTCACCTTTGAGGGCTTCCGTTGCGTGCGCTGCGAAACCCGTTCGAGATACCCAAAAATTATGTATGAAAGAATTATTCCTCTTTAAATTATCTAAAAAAATGTCCGCGACAGTATATGTCTATCTTTTTAGATTAACTCACAATAACCGTTTTTATGATAATCAAATTTGGTCGAAATTAATGCATTATTACAAATTATTTGTCAGAGTTGTATCAACATAATAATATTATTCTTTATCCAAATAAATATGTTATTGATTAAGTTATTTAACTGTGAACAAAATTGTCTTTGACATCACTTAATTTCAATAAACATCTTATAGGATAATACAATTTTAAAATAACTCTAAACAAAATTCACACGCGCCGCGTGATGAGCGCTCGCCCATGATTCCCAAAATAACTATTCCACGGACGAAGTCGCGGGCACAGCTAGTTTATCATAAATAGCGTGACTTTTCCAAACTATCGATAAGTTTATTTGTCCTTAGTTCTCAACACTATATAAAATTACGCATTTTAAGCCGTGGTGTGTAGCGAGCGTTTTTTCCGAAAAAGCCGTGGCGTGGAAAGGATTAATAATAAAATAAAATGACACAATCACGAAACATACTTATGACAATAAAAGATAACTAATACGTCCATATAGTCCTAACAGCGTAACCTCTACATCTCACTCCCGAAATTTTGTAACAATCATGAACAAATTTACTACTGCTATGACTTGATTGCTATAATATTTACTACTAAAGCAATCAATAAACTAAAAAGTTGTCATGGAAACCAAGCTTTGCTCCATTGAGAAAGGTTTTTCACTGTCACTTTGCTTTGAGCCTTTCCTTTGTATTATTTTGTGATAGAACAGTGCTTTTATTAAGCTTCTGTTCTTTTATTTACTACACCGTCGCAGTTGCAGCACGAGGAATGTTAATATATCTATTATGAGATGATAACGTCGACCGATGGACGCAGCTCCCGACTTGGAACGACTTTATAAGAGTAAATAGGCAATTTTATTTAATTTTCAATCACAAACGAATCAGGATCGTTGAGACTGTTTTTAAAAGAGAAAACTTCTATGTGACTGTTCACGATTTGTGGCAGAATATGAATGTTACGTTTTTGGACTATCCTTCGGCACGGGAACGACTAGACCGGACCCGATTACTCGTACCAAGACGTCCTCCATCTGTCAGAATCTGTATCTTGAACGAACTTTTTACTTTGTTTTAAGTAGAAAAGGAAAGCAGACCTAACTTTTCTATATATTTTTCGATGATAACCTGTTATGGGTTGAAGAAAGTTGAGTAATCGGGGGACAGCGAAAAGTTGATTTTGTGTTTTTTCATAGGTATTTTAGGTTTCGAGCTACAGTTGTCTCTATCGTACACTCTTATACTACAAAAGATTTTTAATTTTTTTAAACTAAGTATCATCAGGGGATCTGTTCCCAAAAAAAAAAATGTAATGAGAGGACTCTCTTAAACCTTAGTAAATACGATACGTGCTTGCCTAAATTTATTTTTTTAAATGTTTCTGTAAACTTTTCAATAGGACGTGGCAGCGCGGGGCATAGATGTACCCCGAGTGGATTTGGTGTTGCAGTACTGTGTGCCAGCCTCGGCAACGGACTATGTACACAGGTAATATATAAAAAATAAAAGAGTTTTGTGTAGGGTTTTTATTTATTCCATTTTAAACCAGCTTTGATGTATGATTTTCATTTCTCCAATTGACGCTAGCTACGGAATGGTTGAAAGGATGTTACTCTAGCTTTTGTTCTAAAATGCAATGGCAAAAATGCATTTATCCCAATGATAAATGTCTGATAGGCTTTGAAATTACAGTAGCAATGATTTCTTTTTATAATTAAATACCCATCTCATACCCTAGTATAAAACCCATTACGGGAGGGTCTTACTTTAAATGAGGTCAAGTTATTTACTTAAAGATTTGTTATCACACATACCTTTATGATGCTATACATGTATATATAAAGAACAGAGTAATTTTGTCAGGGTTGGGCGTACCGGCCGCGCAGCTCAAGTTGGCGCTGCCGTTATGTTTTTGTTGCCGAGTGAAGTTGAATTCGTCAGGCATCTGGAACAAAAAAGAATAAGGTAAAACTGTAATTAAAATGATAAATGAAATATGGTTATGGTCTACCTAAATGATGTCATCATCAGCCCAGCATTTTCTCGGGGGCATTCGAGCTGTAAGGCTCGTAGGTCTACTTAAAACGCGATATCTTATATTTCCCCCTCCTTCTTGAAACATTAAATAATACTATCTTTGAGATGGAATCGTTTATTCGCATAGTCAGTCGACCTAGGGTCGAGATTTCGCCAACATCGTTCTTATTCAAGAGTAACTAATCTAAGCATAAAATATGGATGACAGACATTTTTATTCAAGAGACAGAGTCCTTATACTGGAATTATGCGTAGATTAACAGTTTATTCTCGGGTTAACTGTGTGGTGAAATATAAAGTTCATTATACGAGAATAAATTGCGTCATTATCCTTGGAATAAAGCTTATCCGACTTTGGCGAAATTGGCCCTAAGTGTAAGATTTCTTATACTGTTCTGTTATGGTGTAAACTTTAAAGAACCACTCCTTACCGAAGTTATCACTACCAGATTACGTCAAACAGACGAATCACGCGCGCTGGAAGCGTTGCGAACCGTAGCCCCTACTGCCGCCAACGCTGCGCGCGCCGCCATCGCTGTCCAGACGCAGTTGGAGTACACCGCGCACAGCAGCAAGGAATGGCTTGCCAGAGCCAGTAGAGGTCAGGACACTCTCTCTCACACACATTCTCATATACTCTCTCTCTCTCACGCACATTCTCATATGCTCTCTCTCTCTCTCTCTCTTTTATATTGGACTTTTCTCGATTGCATCATTACCTAGCTTCTTACAGTCTTAATACCCACATGAATTTCTGTTTAAGCCGAAGGTTGACTGTTAGATAATGTTTTTAACATTAAGTTCGCTTATTGTGCTATACAACTGTATTATGTACAATAAAGTTTTAATAAATAAATAGCTTCTAAGGAGGCTAGAGTCTGCTTTCATGCTTTCTCTTTTCCACTTGACATTGTATTAAAAATAAATTTTGATTTTTACAAGTATTAAACATCCTCGGTTGCTAGACCATTTGCACGCATATTTTACATTATCACAACTTTGCTACTTATTTATTTTTAATGTACTGACATAACCTAAAGGCTAAGGCTGAAAAACAATGTTGAATACTCTGAAAAAAGTCTATCGTAATACTGAGCTGTCATTGTTTATTATGTCTACTATAATCTATACCTATTTTTTATTGGTTTGGTGGAAACTAGAGGCAACTCTGATTCGCTCGTTTTTTTTGAGATAAATGTTAATAACGCAACGACCTTAGTTCGCCAGCAATGACACGTTTCTTCATAGAGATGACGTCCGTAGATAATTAAATGCAACATTAGTTGGTCGTAACAGTCAACAGAAATATTTGTATCGTTTCTGTAATAATATTCCAATAAAAAATAACATTCTCAGTTGGTAATGAATTGCATAGTGGAAATGTGTATAAAATCAAAATTCATATTTATTTGCCCTCCATATCTAATTTTTGCTTGTTCTTAAAAAGTCTTTTAGTGAAGATTAAAATTATGTACGCACACAGTAGGCCACATAAAATGTCAAATTACAGTACTTACATAGCCAACCAGAGTAATTGAAAAACAATCATTACAAATCCATGTTATAAGTAAAAATAAATTAATAAACAAAGTATTATTCCGAAAACAAAGTTGATACTTAAATATTTAATTTTTAATTATTATATCATATTAGAATTGGGTGATGAGATGGAAACTAGAAAAAAGTGGAAGGAACTGACACACTGTGCTGACCCCAGATAAAGTGGGATAAGGTTAAGAAGTCCTTATAATAAATTATTTCATTTTTAAAACAAAAGTTCTGATAAATTAAACTATTTTAATACGGTTTTATCTATTTATTTTTATTTAAAAATAGTTTAATTTAATGAATAACAATCGCGAAAACATAAGAAATCAAAAGTTCTGATTATCATTTTCCAATCACCATTTCCCAATTCACAATAACCTAATGGTTATTGTGAATTGACCTTATCTTGTGTTAATTGCTTAAATGTCTCCTCAGCCTACACATCATGGGTACGTTTCTACTCCGGCTACCCTCATGAAGTGAGACAGTGGCTGGATGCGCGGCAGTTGCATCTGGGACACGCTGCAAAGGCATTCGCACTGAGGGACACGCCCGCCGCGCTCGCCAGGCGGGCCAAGGCAGACCCTAAACTGAAGAAGGAGAAACCTGTTAACAGACTCACTGTCAGGGAAGAAGAGGAAAAGAAACGATCAGGGTCAGTACAAATGCAAATATTATTATTGCAGACTAACTTTTGCCCGCGGTTTACACGCGCACTTAAATCCGACGGGAATGGTACTAGACTTATGTTTCAAATAAAATTATAGACCGTGTTTCATTATCAGACCTTCGAAATAAATCGTCAACATATACTTCATTTGATTTGTTTCTCACCGACTGGCAGTGTTTTATAAATGCTATAAGCAATATATTTTAATCAATTGTATAATGACAGATTCACAAAAGTGATGGCAGGGGCTTTCGGAGGAAGAATAGTAAACAAGCAGAGTTCTATGCACACCGCCAGCGAGTTCGACAGTGGGCTGCCTCCTCTTGAGCCGCATAAGAAAAAGAAAAAATTTTGAGAAGGTAGCCATTTAGAAATACGTTTTTGTATAGTAATTGAAAAACAACTGTATAATTAATAGTGTAATAGGTACTTGTAAATCGTAAATATTTTAACAATAATTAAATTTTTATCCTTAAAACACTATTTCATTTCAACGAATACTTTTTGTTTTTATTCCAAAGACGAAAAATGAAAGATGGACGCCGTCCAAAATTCTAATCGCGAGTCGAGCTAATGGGCGCAGCCGTTGGCTACCGTTTTCATAACTCTGACTCACGAGTGACTCGAATGAAAAATGATTTTAAACCATTACTGTGCCCCGTCCGGCCTTTTGATATTTAAATTTTTTTCAAGCGGCCATCATTATGCCGGGATGATTTGCGAATTTCGCCCCAGCTCGCGGTTTTTGTCAGACTCTGAACGAGTTTTTTGTCGCTCTCATTTACTGTTTTTATTGCTGCATAATGACAAATTAACAGAGTATTGTGAGGCGCTTTCATGCTGAATTCTCCGCCCATTTCAAGGTTGACGGGCTTTTCTTTGAGAACACTTCATCGTCATGTTGTACAACGTCTATGAAGCCGCAACTGACTCACATTTTGAGGTTAAATGACAGAATTCTCAATCATTAAGCGTTCCATTCATCGTTTCAAACAAAAACCCTACTCATCATAATTATCGTGTCACCTTACCCTTGACGTTGGTATTAAGAGGCTTTTTATGAGACGCAAGGTTAGATAATTTATCGGAAATTAAGTTTAATATGATTTCCTTAGCTAATGTTCAATTTTAATTTATGCCGGCATTTTTACTGTTTTTTTTTTGCGTGCGGAATAGAAACGCATAATTACCTTGAAAAGATGCCGTCGTGTCATGTCGATTGCCTATAGTATTTATATTTTGGCGATATAGATACATATCACATTATGTGTCGTAGGGTATCCACAGTTGTGTGGGGCAGCTTCGCGCGTCATTAATCGCCACATTTGCATGCCGGCCGGCGCCAAACCTCGTGAAAATGCCTTTTCATTAGCATCAGCTCTACTGAAAAATCGCCCTGGCAAACGTTTGTGATTATCATGATCCGAATACATTCAATAGTTTGTTGGATAGCGTTTCGACACGCATGTTTTGTTTATTTCATTTAAATGGGTTGTTAAATAAAATATATTTATTTGGAACTGGGATTGCGTTTACCGATAGGTAAAAATATGCATTTTACCTTAAAAATCTCACCGTCCATTGTATTATAGACAGCATCTTAGAAATATTATTATATATATATAAATTACATAGAATAACATTATGAAAAACTGAGAGATAGATATATTTAATTCCGGCCCAAATAAGACTGGTCCGTGAGTCTAGCTGTTCAAGAGAAGGCCCAAAGCTTTTGGATTGGCTGTTTTTAATGCAACCTTGGTGTAAATTATTCCGTGATTTCATTTAATTCTCGAACTATACAATCACATTATGTTCAAATAATAAGGCACGGCTTTCAGGAAAGTAGATTACTGACTTCCAATAGCCATATTCTATTAAGCTGAGCCGTGGCAGGCGCATATCACAATAGCGGATAATATTAATTTCCGAAGGTAATTCGCTAGTACGTGAGTTCTGTGATTGATGTGCCGGTAAAATTATCAAATTAAATAAATTTACACCGGTACAAAACGCCGAATTATAGAAAAAACGCTAAATGCAAACATGTGTTACCATGATAGTAATTATCTAATTAGTACCTACGTGTACCGGTAATGTTTACTAACTCGTAAATCTAATAATTATATAGTCGTTAGTATATACTAAGCCATACTTCTATGCTAATATTATAAATACGGAAGTCTGTCTGTCTGTCACGCTTTCACGGCCGCTGAACGGATTTTGATGAAATTTGGTATGATATTATATACATAGTTGAAGACCCGGGGTCAAACATAGGCTACTTTTTGACGCAGGCGGAGTTGCAGGAAACAGCTAGTATTTTATAAACCGACTCAAAAAGTTAGACTCGAATAAGTAGTATGGTTAGATTAGAATAAATAAAAACTTATAACCTTGATTAAAGGACTGGACAAAAAGTACAGGTCATCACAACAAAAAAAGAGTTCAGAAAAATGGTATTCTTTCCGTTTAAGTAATATAGTTTTGGTAATTAAATTTTTAAGGTCAGTTTGAAACACTTGAAATGTCAATTTATGTGATGGATATGTCGTGGTATTTCATCTGTCACAGTTTTTTCTTCTAGTTCTTCACGGCTTTTTCCCATTTAACTATTCTAGACAACGCTATCATTGAATATTTCTAAAATATTAAGGTAGCTTTGTTTCTAGCTTTTTATATATTGTGTTATAGAGGCTTTCAATGCAGAAAATAATTTTCGACCAGAATCAATTCGGTAGTACATCGAGCCTGCGACTCGCTTGGTGGGCCCGCAAGCCGAGCTACTTAAGTAGTATCTTTGGAATCCGGTTGTATACCTACGAGCGGTAGTCTTCTAAGAGTCAAACATTTATTTCGTTATATGTGTAGCTCTGTGTACTTATATATTATTGCGCCTGGGCCAAGTCTAAATTAATCACCGGATTGTCTGATAATAATAATGATTTCGTGCTTCGGAAGGCACGTTAAGATTTTGATCTCGGCTGCCATCAAAGGAACCACGTTAGAGACCGAAAGGTGGTTCCGAAAAAATCGGACACTCCTGGTGTCAGATTTCATGAACCACCTTTACAGGCATACTTTGTACAGGGTCGAGCTTAGTTGCAAAGTAGCATGTTTTGACTACCACAATGTCACTAGAAGTGGAAGCGATATTAACGGCGTAACGCACCTATAATGATGATCGAAGCAGTTGGTCTATGCGTTGGGCGGCGGCAGCAAAGCGCCCCGTCATGACCCACCGAATTATGAGTACAAAGAGCCGTTGATACCGAATATTCCATATAAATATTGAGCTAATCGCCCTTTCAATGAAGCGGCCCGCTTTTTATTAATAATTGATCGCGGAGCGGCGAGTCATGCGCCTTATTGTGTAGAGGAACATATTTTTTGCTGTAGACTAACTCATTAATGAGTGCTCGAGTGGGCACATGACGCCGTCAGAGGGCGTGCGGGAAACTACTTCAAAACTAATTTTCGATAAGTTCGGGATACGTTAAATAACGTGGAACTAATTTTTGTTTGTATGCCCGATACTAATTAATAAATTTCCTGCGTCACTGCCGTTTAACCCTTTATAAAGTGAATTATATTATATAGTAGTTACTATAAGTCGTTACAGCAAAGTAAGTTCAAAGCCTGCGCAAGAGAGGTAACATAATTATTATTATTTAACTAACTTTTGATTTTATTATATTAGTAATTAAATATTATTTTTAGTAATTAAAAATATTATAACTTAAAGTAGTTAATAGAAATAGATATTTAAGCATGGCATCCGCGGACGACCAGCGTCATGGTCCACACCATGACATTATGCTGAGCGGAAACTATGTTGGTTTCTTTTGTTCAACATGTAAAATATCAATTGTATAAGAGTTTTGATATGTATCAAATGAAGACTTCTTTCTTTCTTCTTTCTTACACAAATCTTCTATTCTTCATCCTCGCCCTATCTCAGTTCCTTTCGGAGTACAGGGTCTGCTAAAGAACCGGGTCTAATTGAATTTCGATATTGTTTCCCGCAGGGCTAGATACAAACTCTTTCCACTTGCTACGAACCAGCTCTTCTTCCTTTCATCTATCCTTGACGTATAATATTGTTAGTTATCTGTCTATCTATTTGTCAATCAACTCAAAGCGCACTTTGTGAATTATTCCTGTGCAGCATTGGGAATGCCGTCACGGACTGTGCCTTCAACGTGATCTAACACGTACTTGACAAGGTAGCACATAACCTTTAGATCTATTCTGTTCTTATTATTCCAACGCAATTAAAATACAAGTATTTCTTAATCATCTTGAGAACCACCATTCGGTTCTCATAATCCTATTATTTGTAGTTTCGGAGCGCGGCACCTGTTTACGACTATGTTGTCACTTTCATTGATATGCTTTGCTCAGTTTATTTAATTAAACATTCTCACAGGTTTCATAAAAGAATAACTCTTAATTTTTAAGTATTATGAGTGCGCCGCTTACAGGCAGTTAGGTTAACAGTAACAACTTCGTGAGAAGTCTGCTAAATATGTAGGGTGACCACATTTTGTTTTTACACAAGACTTTTTCATGATTTTTCAAGTTTTCATACGATTTTTTAATAATAACTCTTATTATCTACCAAAATTTTACAAAACAAAATTATTTGTTCAATCAGCCGTCACGCAGAATCATGGAATTAAAAGGCTTTACGTCATTCCTACAAACAAGAGTTTTATTTTTATTAACTTTTCTTGCTAGCGTCTAATCTATCTTTCGTCTTCAATAGTTTCAGTCATAGTAGTCATAACAAAGATTAAAGGCATTAATAACAATTACATACTCCACAATAACCCGTAAAATTCCAAAAAATACCGGCCATTAGGTAGTGCTAACAGAAATTGCATTTCATATTCAAATATGCGAGCAATAAAGGATCGTTTATGTGTTGATATCGCGGGTTTATGCGTTCGTTGGTTATTCATGGCTATATTTATATCACAAATCACCGAATCTACAGAGGCGTTATGACATTTTTCAGTATAGAATTTCTATTCATGTCTGTCCAAATGTCACAGCCAACTTACTATGAATCTATTGAACCGACTAAGCATTAATTTAGTAATTTAGTATTATACGTTATTTGTTTATTTACTCGTATTTATGAAAACCGAACAAATTTTTTAAATTGTATCTCGCAATAAATCTAAACTTTAAGAAACATTTCGATAATTTAATTTTTAATTATTTTATTTTATTTTATTCATTCATTGTTAAACTATTTGAAACCATAAAGTTTTTAGTAAATCTCAATTTCAAAAATACGCACATTGAAAAAAATAATTTGTTATAGAGAATTTTATTTTTTCTTAAAGTATTGATTGATGATTCTATTTATTAAATCTTATAATTTCAACTCGCGTTATAATCACATTATTAATGTAGACGTTTTATTCAGCATTTAACAGTTTATTGGTTTTTTATTTTTTATTTATTTCTTTAACTATATTACATAATTGTAAATGGCGGACTTAAAACCTGAGGATTTATCTACAAGTGAACCAAATGGGCGGTGCTAAGAAAGTTAAGCGGTAAGACAATGTAAAATAACAAATTGTAATGGTGATCCAAGGGAAATATTACGGATATACTACTTACAAATAATACATAATATTAATGTTTACTAATATAAACAATACATAAACTACACATAAAATTACTAATCGTCTGACAAACTGTGGAGAAAATGATCACGTACTTTGTTCTTTAAAGCAATCCGGGTTTGCGCCTTTCGAATTTCAACGGTTATTTGTTATAGTTTTATAAATTCTGTACTCTCCTTGCGTTGTACTCATGGGCACCACATAAAAACGCAGTGTCATTGTTCGCGAGATGCCACCGCCTGATTATCATTATTGTTTCCAAGCGGGAAACAGCTAACATTCACTCCATTTAATATGAGTGAATGAGAAACGTTATCAATTATTGTTATTGTATCACGAATGCTTAGCTAGGAGATCTAATTATGTCCGTCTTGAAACCATTTAATTGCATTTCAGGTTTTTACGACTCAACCGACTCTTAGTACCAACTATATGTATGTGAATGTTCAGGAAAATTGGTTTTATTGAAAAATGTGGCGAAGTATGATAATAAATAGCTCCAAAGTCGAATTTTTACAATTAATTTATTTCTCTCAGTCTAATAGTCATAATGAAAGAATTCCATCTGACCAACACGTCATGATACAAAAAATCACCATGAAGTTTTATAGGTAGGTACATATTTGTGCCGTAGGCGGAGGTTAGGTACGAGTACAACTCCTTAACCAACTGCACAATTTAGAAGTCAGAATCCTAGTGACCCTACAGTTTAATAGGTAAAGCCTTATGAGGTTAACAAACTTATAAATACATATACAAACTCCCTTTCGCATTGATAGTTTAATTTTAGATGCTATTCACAAGAACTAGTTATAATTTTAAAAAAGGTGAGATCAGATACATTTACATATTAATTAAAACATTGTCTTGGTGGTCTAAATATAATGAAATGTCCTCACATTGCTTCTTGATTGTTCTTCCAAGTACTAGATAAGATAGAACTTTATTGAATATTATGTCAATATTTTTATTAAAATCGAACTCCTTAAAAAAATAAAGTTTTAATTTAAAATATTAATAGTCGAAACTTTGTGTAGTTTTCAAATTTTTTTAAACATCATTAATCGTTTTCAAATAGGGCGTTGATATTCGAACAGGCTACAAAGCGACTGTCATGTAATTGTTAACAGTGTTGTTAGCAGAAATTCCTAGTTTCCTATATGCGGTAAGATAATGAGGACACAGAGCGATAGAAGACTTCATTATATCTGCTATGCAAAAAAAAAAACCGTGCACAGATTTCTTTAAATTGAGAAGAGGATACTTTTTGATACTGCATAGGATCGCCACAGTTCCCAGTGATTACAACAATCAATGATACCTTGGGTCTTCTTCGTCTTTGCTCTTTCCCACTTCAGGTGGGGTCGGCTCTCCTAGTTAATTTGCGCCAGGACGGTCTACTAGATTGAGTACATATACATATACATTTTATTAAATTCGTGTGACTTTAAATAAAATACATAGATAATCCGGACATTCTAAGCTGTAAGTCTGTAGTGTTCAAAATGTATATTTTTTTCCACACCACTTAACTTGACAGATAGAAAAAGCTTTCAGCTTTAGGATAAGCTTTACGTTATTATTAATGTTGTAATGAGGTTCATATTGGCATTCCTATGCGTGGAGTCACTTCCACGCATGCATATGTGTGGAAGTGATTGGAGAAAAAATTAAAAAGGTTTGTTTGTTTGTAATAACTTTATTGCACAGAAAAATACATTACAGTAAATACAAAACTAAAAATAAATGCAACGGCGGACTTATCCCATAAAGAGATCTCTTCCAGTCAACCGGGACGTTACAGGAATACAGTTAAAAGAGACAGATGGTAGAAGTTGTGCAACCAGAACAGAACTCTATTTATTAAATATTAAACAAAAATAATACTTATAATGACATAAACTACATAAAAATATGCTACATAAATACTTAGACACATACATATTCTTAAAATAATAAAGAAAAAAACAATAATACATATTAATAGCTACAAAAAATATAATAGTTCAAAGCTGTGCTCAATTAAGAATCGGAGTAGAATTTTAAAACACGAGTTTTGAAGGAGGGAAGAGAAGGAGACAATTTAATGTCAACGGGGAGGGAGTTCCACAATTTGCACGCTCTGACAGAGAAAGATTTAGAATAGGAAAATGAAGAAAATAGAGGAATACATAGAATAAGCTTATTGGAAGATCGTAACCTGTTATAAAAATTTTGAGGAAAGAGAATTGTTCACTAAGATAATTAGGAGAAGTAGGATTGAAAAGGACATTAAAGAGAAGAGTTAGAATACGCACGTTCCTTCGTGCTCTTATCGGAAGCCAGCCAAGCTTCTCACGAAATTCCGAAATGTGATCAAACTTGCGAAGTCCAAAGACAAATCTTATACATACATTCTGGATTCGATCCAATTTATTGAGGAGTTCTTCAGAAGGATCCAAATACGCAACATCGGCATAATCCAGAATGGGGAGCAAGAGAGAACGCGCCAGCATTGCCCGAGTTTTAATTGGAAGAAAATTTTGCAATCTTCTTAAGGAGTGTAGGGAAAAGAAAACCTTCCGGCTCACTTCACTTATTTATTTTTAAGGTATTGTATTATTTAAAAAAATATTTTACTTAGCAGTTTAAAATATATGCACGTATGTAAGTGTGTATTCTGTTTTCTTATTAATTCATAGTGCGGCCTAATGATGTGGAAACAGAATGAGACACAGCAAGAACTGCGCGATAGTCGTGGCAGTCACTTTGTAAAACACTGGGTAATAGCAAGAAACAACCGTTTTACAAGAATTAATCATAGAGTAGGTGGCAAAAACACGAACTATTAACGCGTTGTGAGCGGGGAAGACCTTTTACTATTCATGAGCGAATTAACGGCAAACCTCTTGTGAGTTCTTCTAAATACCACCACATAAGGTTTACAATCGAGAATCTTTAGAAACTTGCATTACGGACACCGCAAATCGATATTACATAAAAAAACATCTGATAAAACATGCCAGTAATCATAAACCGACAATTATATTTGTAAAGGAATCGATTTATTAGTATTTACTTGATGAAAGTTAAAGGTTTTGTGGTTATGTTGTAATCTTAGGAACGATTTGTTTTTTTGTTTTCGTTTTCCAATAACAGCAAAGGAAACTTGAACCTCTTTAACTCTAAGTTACGCATACTGCATACTGTACAAATTAGGATTTTTTAATAACTTAAAAATTGTTTTCACGTTTTTGTAAATTAGTATATTAATGTGAATGCACAGCTTTTCCAATAAATCATAGTCAAACTATACATATAGGCGAAGTTAGGTACTGCGTGGGCAAACCGATTCTTTCTATAAAAAATTAATAATAATATTAATCTGTATGAATACGGGCCTGTACTCAGAAGCAAGGTATCAAAGTCAAAAGCGTATTGATAGAACGATTTCGCCCGAGGCATGAGGCGGGTAACCCGAGCGGCGGCCGGAGTCTGCGGTCGCACTCGATACAAAACACTGCGAAATTGCCCGTGCGCATAACCCGGCACATTGTAGGCTGCGGCTTTACTAGGTACTTTGTAGGGCTGCAGTTTGGTCATCATTTCATTAAAATTAGAAATATACTTGTATATGGCATGCTACAGAAAAATGTTTTACATTACAAACATTAGTTAAACCGATTTCAGTAAAACACGTGACCGACCGTATCACCGGCCAAGCGATTTTCCTGAAAAATGTTACGGGCATACACTGCTCCGAATGCGGGATTTCTTACGGTATTTCCGCGACCCACACACATCAGGATGTGTGCGGAAATAAAGATAATGTGTTCATTATCTTCATCTCCGTGACACGTGCTCTTGTATGGACCAGGCAAGCCTCGACTCCCTCCTTCCTTCTACGATAGTCCTTATGTTGGGTTTATAGACCTGCCTAAAGTTGCAAGATTGGTACAATCCGTTACATTATTACTACTAGGCATCAAATTAAAACTACCAGTTTATTATTACTGCGCAGAACAGGGGCAAAATAAGTCTTGATCAGTATTTAGTCGAGATTACGTCCGTTTACCAAGTGAGCCGCGTTGACCACAACCGCACGCACACATACACCATTGCACAGATTATTAAGCTAAGGCATGTTACTGTAAGTGTAATATAACGGGCATTTGCCAAAATGCCTAGAATTTTTTTTGTCTCTTTTATTGACATTAAGTCCGCTTTCATACTTACATTTTCAGAATTTGGCACGTACGAGGCTAGGTATAACACCAGTACACCTAACAGTAATAGAACCTTATTTTTCTTAAGTACTTACTTGTGCGAAAAAGTAGCAAAGATTATATTTACTTATTATATTACGAAGCTATATCAAAAACCCAGCTAAGTTAGAGACGGCTAGTAGAAAAAGGGCCATCAATTTGGGCCTCCATTCTGCCTCTACTCTATATTGGTTACCGAATTGGTTAAGAAAAACTAACTATAAAAAATGTCCTTGATTGAATGGATGGCTTTTAAAAATATTAATTGTTTCTAATAAAACATTTTCTACCCTATTGCATTAAAAATAAACATTCCATCAAACGCGACAGTAGGTAATCGTTGAATCAACTATACATTAAAAACTCTTCCATTCGACCGCACACAATAAATGTGGTCAGTATTCATACATCTAGATGGTTAGATATCGGTTTAATAGAGAATATGTGAATATGATATCTATTCAATGTTACCTATGCGTAAGGGAGCTACTTGGGCTTTCGACCCACTGGTTTGAGTGATGCAGAGACGCAAATCTGATGCGACGGCAGTCAGCTTTGTGGTCAATCCTTTCCTTGTCCTCTGATTTGATGGTAAGTGGTATTTTAAATATTTTAGGAGCAATGTTAACTTAATAATGTTGGGAACATAAACAACAAAAATTCGAGAAGATATAAATTTAGCAGTTTCTGAAAAAAAAAATCGTATAATATGTATGCAATGGAGCCACTTGGGCTTTTGAGCCACTGGTTGGACCACAGGCAGAGACGCAAATCTGACGTAAGCCATAGGATCTTTTCTGGAAATATTAAGAACGCCTATGTCCATCAGATGCAATTTATTTCTTAAGGAATCTACACAGTATCTATTGTTCAAACTGCCCGTCACTTATCCAGGCTTCGAGCGACAATATAATTGAAACATGAAATCCTTGGATCCACTGGTGGATCTAAGTGCAATTAGGGAGTTTTCTGATTCTTGTTATAAACTGCTAAGTATCTGAAGATAATAGGCATACCATAATAGTACTAATCTACTAATACCTTCATCCTTAGGAATAATCTTTGCGGGTGAAATTTTAAAAATGGTTTTGTTTTAATTTATTGATACACTAGTAAACTGATAATAAATAGCATCTTATCGTAACATTTGCCCATAAGGCATGACGCTCGTTTTGAGTTTAAATGAACGAAAAAATATGTCATTCTATAACCAACGCCTCGGCACACTGATATCTGATACCAGAGAGTATTAAGGTCGTTTTGGTTGTGGTTATTACTCATATTTGTGGCTATTGATCGTTTGAGATCGATGAGACTTCGTTTAAGTGGACACGACGGGTTTATAAATGAATTAGGTAACCTGCCTCTGATTTTAATTAATATACCCAAACATTACATAGCTTACTTTCGTATTTGTAATTAGTAAGGAAGTTGACATTATGGCTTTGATTTGCTTCATTGTCAAATTACCAATTTGTTATGTGGTAGAGTCATGACGATAATATGTTGAGCTCTTTTAATATACAACTGTCGTTATTATGTCGTCCAAGCAAAATAACGTGACAAGAAACGGACGTCAGTATCAAGATGTAAGGTCAATCGATTCTTTATGCGCTGGTATCGTTTCTTCAATAACTTAAACCTTTGGAGCAAACGTTTAAGCTATTGTTAAACTTATTGCTATAATCTCTTCCAGTCAACCTTCAGGGAGTTTCAGGAGGTTATCCATGCTGATATTGGAAGTCTGAACCATTATACATTTTCTCACACCATTGGCATCAGCAAAGGACAGTCTCGGGGTAACCTGATCAGCTGAGAGCGTGGTCGCGGGCACCGGAGCGAGCGACACCGCCTTCCTATTCCGACATCTCGGTTACGGCCGATGGCCATAATATCAGTTATTTAACTTTTTAATAATTCTATACTAGCTTTTATTCGCAGCTTCAGTCGCGTAAACCGAGCGGGAATAGTACATTTTCCGGGTAAGGGTAAGGAAGGTTAGTTATAAAGCAGATGAACTTGATCGTTTTTAGGGTGCCATACCTCAAAAGCTAATTTTATACTAGCTGTTCCCTGCGTTTTCGCTCGCTAGTAATGTGTAAGTATGTAACGAAAAATGTAGAAGTCACAAAGTGTGTGTTTTACTTTAACTACTACTGCTATTCCGAAATTCCACCACTCTGAATGGTCCAGTTCGTGCAGCGGATATCCCATTGAGTCTCTAGGACGACTAAGCTATTGAGCCTCGCCACAAGTAGTCTATATGTGCTCTTAAATCAGATTCATATGGAAAAAGATTTTATTTAAATCGGGCTTAAAGTAAGTAAAGACCTCGCTTAAGTTATAACTTCAAATAAACGAAAAACTCTTCAGTTTTATTAAATTAGCAAAGATTATGTTAAAGAATATTCTGTAAAAACTCGAAAACATTAGTTTTATTTTGATGAAAGCGTAATTAAGAGTAACTCAATAATTCAAAACCTTTTATAACAGCTCTGAGTGATTTTATGTATGCATGTGATGAAAGCAGGAATTATCCCGGAATGAGTGTCAATGTTGACGCTAAAGTCAATAAAACGAACGCTTTCATTTACAAGATTTGTAAACATAAAAGGGTAAATTTACATTTTGATATTCGCAAGTGCTACAGGGACTAAAGTGGCGTTCGCTCCCTAAAATTTTAAAACACCCATTTGCATATGCTTTGAGTACATAAACGACACTTTCTGAAGCACTTTCAGAGGGTGAAGGGGATGGGTAAGGGGGGAGGGGGAAGACCGGTTGTTAAATCTAATCACATTGCTTGTTATATACTTTCATTTTGTTTGAATGTTATACCACTGGTTATATAGTACAGTGTCGATGGTAAATTAATTATCCTAAGTACCTAATATTGAGACAACTTGAATGAAAGAAGGGTTGAATTGGATGTTAAACTATCTAACTATATAGCAATCTAAAATTTAAGACCTGCACTCTTGTTCGAGGAGGTTGTAGGAATTCCTTCCTAGCATTTCTATCACACATCATGAATTCCCAAAAAGGACTCCTACTTTTTTCTTATTTTTTTCTGTTTTTTTGGTCCGCCTTTCCGTCTTTTTTCTAGTAAAATTCCAGATCTTTTTTAATCCAAAACAGTTAGAAATGTTAGAATTCTTGAAAAATATCCAATAGAAACTATAGTGAAATTATGATATACCGATTTTCCAAACAATTTTTTAAATATAAAATCTCGTGAAACTCAACTGGTCAATTTGCATACGTTTACATCGCTTTCTGAAGTGTACGAGTGGATGTCATCTAGGGGGATGGAGGGGAGAGTGTAATCAGCGTAATACCAATCATGCAAATGCCGAGATCCGACTGAAAGCCTCAACCGGCTTGTTTCAGGAGTTAAAATGGAGATCCACTTAGCGGGCTACGCAGCTCACATACGCAATTGATGATGGAGGCAAAGAATAAGGTTTTGTACAGAAACGACTGACGTCTGAATTTATTTGCTCCATAATTTTACACAAAATATGCCGAATGATGAAAAGTCCCGTTGTTATAAAAGTACTAAATATTTACATAGCTAGTCGGGTTAAATTTGTATTTGATTTATACGTTCACATTCGTCTTTATCGGTTCCTCAATGCTGAGGATCGCGACCACAAATATGTATCCAGTTTGCGCGATCGGCAGTACTATGGACCGCATTATACAAGCTGCCTCCAGCCGCTCTCTTCACACTGGCCACCCATCTAGATGGAGGTTTTCCTCTGGCACGTTTCCCTTCATTTTGTCTAGGATAACGAGTTTACACACGTACGTACACATTAGCATATGACAGGAGTAGGCAGATACTAAAGACTAACTAACTGCTGACTTTACCTACACCCAGTCATGTTTTATGTCCTAAACACCTATTTAAATTTTGAGAACGTGCTCTAGCCAGTAGAGTCCCTTACAAGTTTATATTTCCTGATAGTATTTCCATCCTGATACGGCATGACTACTACTTTTATATATCATCATCATTTCAGCCGCAGTCAGTCGACTTCTGGACGTAGGCCTCTCCTAATGATTTCCAATATGATTGGTTTGAAGTGGCCTGCATCCAGCGTTTGACTACGAGTTTTAATTGTTTTGCGTAATTTCTTTCAGTCAGGAAAGGTAAGATGGGGAAGAATCTAGCCTTTCCATACGAAATTTATGATAGGATATGAAGAAATAAATAAAGATTTTGGCCACTCGAATGGTCCTTATCAATGGTGTAGATTGGGGAAATATTGTTTTATTCATTATAGGGAATCAACTCTAGGACTTCTGCAAATGAATTGCTAGTCCATGACACCCCCGCGAGTGAACAGGATTGGCCGCTCCTAACAAATTTAAACGCCGGCATAAACTGAGCTGTGTTCGCTAATTGAGGATTTGTAATAGGTGCTTTATTTTGCTTGGTATCGTAAATTATACATTAGACGTACAGATATAGCATACTGGTATTTTATTATATTTTTCAATGTACAGAAATAATATTTAAGTATTTAACTTGTGAAATTAGGACATCGACGTTGAAAAATTCGGAGTATTATCCCACCAAAACCATTTTTATGTAAAAATGTTGCCAAGACGAGTCTACATAGCTTATTCCCTGTGAAAAAGTTATCAGATCTCATATAAAGCAAAGCTCTAAAGACTATACATGCTCTAAACCTACAAGCTCTACACTACACCATAATCAAAATCTATGAAAAAGTGGTCAGATCTCATGTAGAGCCAAGATTCTTCATCTATGCGCCCTTACTTTACCAGGCCTAACTAATCACATACTCTATTTATTTAACCTTCATTGTACATAAACATATCATATATTATAATGTTACATAAAATACAGATGCAATGTACATTACACCAAGTTGCTTTGCTGAGCGAGAAAATGTCCGAATACCAGAGCTTTGAAACCATCGCGGCTAGAGGCACTCCTAATAGATTCTGGAAGCGCATTCCATAGTCTGACAGCCGTAACGGCGAAAGAGTTGGAGTAGAACCCAGTACGGTGAGAAGGAGTGGCAAGAGTTACTTATTTGAAGAAGGCAGGGCTCTTTCGTGAGTTGAACTTAAAAGTTAGAAGTCTTTTGTAAGCTAGCCTGGAGAAGAGGGATTATTTAGAATATTGTACAATTAACAAAGAATGTGGAGATTCCTGCGTTGATGGATTGAAAGCCGTTTAAGCTGGGAAAGGTATTTCGAGACATGGTCGTATTTACGAAGGCAGAAAATGAATCTGATGCAGTTGTTAAGAAGGCGGTCTAATTTGCTTAGTTGTTCTTTAGTTATGTCCAGAAAGCACACATCAGCATAATCAATTATCGGGATTACAAGGGCCTGGACCAGTATAGTTTTCGTTTTGATAGGCAAAAAATTATTTAAACGTTGTAGGTAATGAAATGAGGCAAATACCTTCCGACTAACCTCAGTAATGTGATACTGCCAGCTCAGTGTAGAATCCACGTAGAGACCCAGATCCTTGACTACATGACCCAGCGAAATCTCAGTTCCACTATAGATAATGGGTTGGATCGATTTGATGGAAGTTTTTGTAATAATTTTTCACATTATTAATTTTTATGTAACCCAAGTTCAATTTGATCACGTTAGTATACATAACTTAAAACTTAATTTGATTTGTCTAAATTTAATTAATTACATTCACCTTATATTTGAAAAGATAATTGATTGGTTGATTGATTTATTTGATAATTTTAAATATGTAGGGAAAAATTTTGTATTTCTGGAGGTGGGCGTTGACACTCGCGACACAGTTTTTAACTACTGCGGGTGCCATCGTTAACCTTGGTTTGTGTAAACACTTTTTTGTTCTCAATAAAGATTTATTTATTTATTATTTATTTATTATTTAATGTCTAATTTTTTGATTTGAACACTACTTCCTATAACAATGGCCTGACACTTTTTAGAGTTTACCGAGATTCCAAAGCTGCAAGACCACTCCAGAATACTACGTAAATTGTTATTTATTACGTCTATAGCAGAGTCGATATGATCTTTATTGGTTTGTGTATAAAGTTGCAAGTCGTCAGCGTAGTAATGATGTAGGCACGTAAATACTGAAGACAAAAGATTTATAAAAATCGAAAATAAAATTGCGACGATATACCGCCCTGTGGAACACCACCATCAAGCTCGCACCAGCCAGAAGTATCCTGCCTATGAAATCTTCGTAACGGTAGCAAAACGGCTAAGCATCACGTTTTGACTAAAATGTAGAGTATGTAAAGTTAGGCCTGGTAAAGTAAGTGCACATAGATCAAGAATCTTGACTCTACATAAGATCTGACCACTTTTCATAGATTTTGATTAAGGTGTAGTGTAGAGCTTGTATAGTCTTTAGAGCTTGGCTTTATACGAGATCAGATAACTTTTTCACAGGGTATAAGCTATGTAGACTCGTCTTGGCAACATTTTTACATGAAAATATTTTTGGTGGGATTTCATTTATTTTTTGTAAGTTGGATAATGGACTTTTTTAAGTTTATTATAAGTATTTTATTTTATTAATTTTTTCATATATATATATATACACTGCATTTGCACTAACTATATATATATATATATATGTAGTTAGTGCAAATGTAGTGCAAGTCTGATACAAACTTCCACTTCCTATTCCGAGGGGATAGGTTAGGTTTTTTAATTTTGTTGTTGTCTTTGTAGTAAGCAATATTAGCTTACATACCAAATTTCGGCGTTCTAGGACTTCAGGAAGTACCTTAAGTATTTTGATGATCAGTGAGTGAGTCAGTGAGTGAGTGAATCAGTGATGAAATCAAGGGTTTTAAGACATTAATAAAATCTAAAGTATAATAGCTACGACATTCAAACTTTGTATGTTTAATGATTGTACTGGTGTCATTATATCTGGAATTTTTTAACTATTTAGCATCATCCAAACCAAAGTTATGACAGTTCAAAAAAACGACGAAACGTTTCGAGAAAAAGTAGGTAGTGCCCTTGCGCTTCGCTTGGCTCGTCTTGGCGGGCCAGATTACTCCCGTTTCCCGTATTGCTCGTGTGGCGCAGCTATTATATCTATAATAGCTGCGCCACACGGGCTCATTCGTCCGTGATGTGCGTTTAATTATTTATTACTACAAAATACGTGTAATTCTTAATAAACTTAATTAAATAAATAAATTCAATTCAAATCATTTGTTTCAAATAATACATTGATCACTTAAATGTAAAAATATTTTTCATATGCAACTACATTTTTGACCATTAGAAACAATTGAAATTTTATATTAATTAGTTAGAAACTATATGAATCAAACTTATTTTTTAAAAACCCTTTTAAAACAAATATGCAAAATCAGTCGACAAATTCGTTGTCATTTCCAAGTATAATAAATTCAACAGACATCGCACCCCATCATTTCCAAAAAGACAGCCACCATCGCGTGAAGCATCCACAAACAGTTGCTAAAATATCAATTCACTTCATTTACACTTTAATCAGGGCTTTATTTTGTTCTAACTTTACATTAAAAGGGTGCTAAAAGCAAAATGGCTGCCTTTCGCTTCCCGCTTTTATTTAGTATTTACAGTTAATTCATCTTTTAAATAATAAGTGCCTATTAATACATAAAGTAGTTTTCATTTTCATATTATAACAGACTCTACTCATGAAAAATGCCATACATATAAACTGCAGTTTATATTTTTTTTCATGCTGTCGACTCTTGAAGTCAGTATTTGTGAGGACTTTGTTAGTGTGCAAGTTAAATAGACGTGTTGTGCCAGAGTTTGGGCAGAGATAGATAACATATTTGTCAAGCAATTTCAGTTTCACTGTTTACTGAAAGACTCCAATGTCATAGCTTAGAAACGACTTCTTAGGCCATGTCTAGGCAGATAAAAGGATTACTTGATTTAGTTGCGCATACCTCTATCCACATTTTGTTTGCCGATAGATACAGGTAAAATTTATTTAACAGTCCCCGGCACTTCGGTCATGTGTAGAGAGTTTTGCTAAGCTAAATATGTAAATCGACATTTGGATGAGTAACGGTTGTCGGTATGTATTAGGTTAGAAGTGAGAAACAGTATAAACATTACTTTAAATGCAAATAAAAGATTTGGAGTCCTACTATTGATCTTTTATATTAGTAGAATACACAATCCATATCCCACACACGTTACAATGTTGTAATGAAAAAACATTTTTGGAAGCGACGTCCTACTGACAGTATCTAGATTGCCTATTGAAAGTAGGAAATTGAAACCGAGATTAATTTTCAAATTGCTAGTCACTACATATAGATATCCAATTGCTACCAGTTTTGATTAATGATATTAGCTTATTAAATTATATATATACCTTTATGTAGCATTCGACTTGGCCTTATTATGATTTAAGTATTAATTAAATTAGGCTAACAGTTATTGCTAAACATGTTTTGTGATATGTTTTTCATATTGGCAAAAAAAATTTTAATGAATGTGAATTGGTATTATTTAGCTTCTAGTTTATGTAGGTAATCATTTAACTATATTTATATTCAAAGTGACGAAATATACGTTTTAATTGTAGCATATCTTTACTCAAACAATATAAATAATAAAAATGAAATATTATTAATAACTACCTAATTATAACTGGTGAAATTTCATATTATTTATTTGGGTAGCCAAAATAAAACACCTTATAATAATTAAACCTAAAAATATTACCTAACTACTAAAAAAACTTGAGAAAGGTAGAGTCGGTTTAAAAGATTTTTAAAAATATAGTGGACTAGCTGTTTCCCGCAGCTCCGCCTGCGTCAAAAAGTAACCTATGTTTGAACCCGGGTCTTCAACTATATTCATACCAAATTTCATCAAAATCCGTCCAGCGGTTTGGCCGTGAAAGGCTAACAGACAGACAGAAAGACAGACTTTACTCTATGGATGTGCGACAAAAACAAAATGAACGATTTCAATGCACTGCACCCAGCATAGGGATACATACTCGTACTGTGCCGAGCCAAGATACGTCTAAAGCATTGAGGAAGAAACTTCCCACAGACATCCTGTGGTCAGTCAGACATATTGGTTGGTAAATTTCTATAGATTAGACAAAATTTTCTCTTATTCAGATACCGTCTCTTTTTAAGAAACATGTTCAAGATTTAAAACTTCGAAGTAGGTGTAGGTAGGTACTTATTCGTGGTCACATTTATCGATTATGTTATATCTATTTATTTTAATTCAGATTACTGCGATTATAAGAGTCTAGTTTTAAAACCTCTCAATAATATGGAATTTATAAAAAAGTCATACTCATATCTTGCTTGTCCGTGACGACTCGTAAAAGCAGCGAAAAGGCGCGAATTATGTGAATTAACATATCAAACACACCTTCGTTATTCGTAACACCCTGTGCTAGTCCGACTGTGCATGTTTGATATTTGTAAAAGAGATGAGTTTATAAACGTCAAAGGAAGCTGGCTCAACTACAGCGCTTATCTATTTAAAATGGTTTTTATCTCTATGAAATGGTTCTACTGGCTATTTCGTGTAACTTACGTCGGAATAAAAGAAGAAATGATTTCATTTCTTCTCTACATTTAAGTTATTACAAACCTTTCGTAAAATAACGATTCCCTACAGGAATTTTCATACAGGAAAAGTCAAATTTTTTCAAAGATCTTGTAGAGTTGGTCGCAGTATAGTGGGGGTTGCACAAATAAATGACATTTTAAATTGGTACGAGTTGAGTGCGAGGCGAGAACGAGATGTATCCGTGCCGAGGCCTGACCGGTCTCACGACTTCGCCCTTCACTCTCTGCTCTCTGCTTTTGGAATACTTAATACAACGGTAGTTTTTAATACTTTTTCCTAAAGTGAAAATGCTGCCGACAATACATCTTTTTTTTAATTTCGTTTAGATTACTAAAAGATTTAAAACTCCTAAGTAGGTGTACTTATTTGTTGTTACTTGTTTCGATTCTATTATATTTATTTTAAGGTTAGTATAAAGCTTTCGAAATCCAAAAGGGCGACAATGAACCGGCAAGCGCAGCGTTGGACATCCACCGATGACCTGAAAACAGTCGCAGGCAGAAGCTGGATGCAAGCTGCTGCCAAACGGTCATTTTGGAAATGACTAGAAGAGGGCTATGCCCAGCAGTGGACTGACTGCAGCTGAAATGATGATGATGAAAGATTACACTGTATTTAATTTGTACGCTAAGTAATCTAAATTAAATTCAGATCCAGACATAGTAATATCAACGATGTAGAATTTCAAGTAATTGATCAATTTTTATTGATTACTTTTTCTTTGGAATATTTGAACGTTAACATATCACGTCTAGGTATATATTATTAAAATTAAATTAACTGAAGTGCTTCATTAAATGTATATGTAGTATTTTTATCACACATGTATAATATGTCGCATACTCAACGAGCAATAAGCAATATTATTTTATAAATAATATGAACTCCAAGGACACAAATAATAATCAAAAACCTACATACTTATGAATGTAGTAAAAGATAAAACATTAGAAGCTCGATCCCAGTGGGTGTGTCCTTAAAGCCTACCTCGAGGCTTTCGCTAAACGGTCGCTAAACGTTTGGGCGGCCCGCCCTACGTACTTGGTTACGATATAGGCGTATTTCTGACAGGAAATAAACCTTACATTTCTTACGATAAGGTCCGTTTTGTAACGCTTTTGAAAGTACTTTGGAACTCTTTCACAGTAAACGTCGTTAATGTCTACGTATAAGTTAAACGGTCACTTTTACCTATTATTACCCCAGCGTGGCGTAGGGCGTTTCGACTTTCTCTTTAATACCTACAGGCTTATGTATTGAAGAAGAGGTTAAACGAGGTTTAAGTTCTCATAAGAAATTCTCATACCATATCATTGGTCAACTGTCGATTCAGACTGAATCTAGATTTGCAGGCTGAAAAGTTAAAAAATTTACTTTATCCCATTTATATCAAAAACAGCCTGAATTCGTTGAGCCATTGGTCGGGAGGGATTTTTAAAATAAATCAAGTTGGCCAGCATCAGAACGCTTCAGATGCCATTCAGTATAGTACATAATTAAATTATTAAAAATAAAGAATAGTATCTATGACTTCTTAAATTTATATGTCATTTATGCGGTAGAAGTTGGTGGCTAAACCGTCCGCTACAGCTGATGTTCAGCGGGTGGACCGGCTAAGTGTCGCCCGCTCCCCAGGGCCGGAATGCGATTAATAACCTCGGTAAAAGTTATGCAAACAGGCCTGGACTTAGACGTTTCGTAAATAAGTAGTTTAAATTTTATTTTGTTTTTTTTTTTTTTAATATTTGTTAAGCTATCGATACTTTCATACTAATATTATAAATGCGAAAATCTGTCTGTCTCTCTGTCTTTCTGTCTGTCTGTTACACTATCACGGCCAAACCGCTGAACGGATTTTGATGAAATTTGGTATGAATATAGTTGAAGACCCGGGGTCAAACATAGGCTACTTTTTGACGCAGGCGGAGCTGCGGGAAACAACTAGTATTGAATAAATGTTAGATTGTTTTTTTTAAACAATCTAACATTTATTTAATAAAAATAATCAAGTCAGTGCACTAATATTTAAGTAAAAAAATCCACACTCTGTAAAAATACACCTAGTCCACTCCTGTAAGTTTTCCGCCCTGCAATACTCCGGGTTCTGACTAGATACAACTTTTTGCATTTGTCAGGAGTTCGAAACATTTGTGTGAATATTTTAAGCATAAAAGATATTGTATTTCCTTTTGTTAGTAAAAATAAATACCTTTATCTAGAGGTACAAGGTAGGTTATTTCTACTGAAGGAATGTTTTAAATTAAATAAGACCTTAAAAATATGACACGTTCGGACAAGATCTCGATTTTGAATTAAAAACCTAAAAGTAAAACGATGTTGTAGTTGTATTTTAGTTCCAAAGAGAGTAATTACCCAAAAGAAGCATTACATTAACCCTAGCAAATGCAGAATTGGTGAAAAATTATATCGACGAAAAAATATTTCTCTAATATTCTCTCTTCCTCAAATTGCTGAAAACATTTAGGTTGAGCTCCCCTGTGGCGTCGATTTTTTGTACGCCTAGTTAATAAGCATCTACTGGCTCGTGAAATATTACAAATTGCGTCCCCCTCCCGTCTCACCCCGGTTTTATATCGCCTTTTTCATGCGTCTACATCAAGGGTATTCGATCACCAACGTGTTAAATGAACGTAATATTTGCTTATAAACTCGTTTGACACGAGTTTTTTGAGTACTTAACAAGTATCTTCTATCTACTCTTCTTATGTATGTACATTTATTGGTGATAAAATTTTAATATACTGCCTTTATGGTTGAGGCTTTTGCTTATTGATAATCTTTTATCAATTTATTACAGTTAAAGTTAGATCGTAGTGTCAAAGATCAGTCACAGACTATAAACATTACATTTTTGCCATAGATATAGGTAACAGTATTGAACAGGTGAATTACTATCATCTCTTGTTTCCATCCGGGTGCGAGTGGGTGGGATTTGCAATATGGTGTGTAAGGCGATATCTTGCTCACTTGCTGGAATTTGAATCTCAGACTTGGATGGGGGTGTGAGATGGTAGTAAGACACCAGTCAAGGATTATGTTATTTGGGTTTAAATCGTTGTTCCGGGACTCCTCAGAAGGTGGTGGCTGAAAATCAGTGCTAGTCATGCCTGCATGTCTAGCGTATCACTGAGCCACCACCTATTGAGACGTCTGTAACGTACATTATAAACATGTAGCTTATTCTTAAGTCCTTTGCTGTACTTACGTGATAGCTTTCTCAATAAAGATATATTCTATTCTATATAACTATTAATATTATAATGGAAGCAAATAGTAAAAGAGCTCCATTAAATAAAATCAGCGATCAAAAGTTCCATTAAAATATAAATGTTTATTACTTACAATAACATTCAAAACGAGAAAATCTGTGGTAGATAGATAATAAAAGTACAAATGTGTTTGTAATAATATCTATAAAGTTAATAAAAAATAATTATAATCGACATACCGCTGCTCTATGTAAAGACGCGCGATAGATATCTTAACAACTCGTTATAATAATATGTAACAACGTAAGTTAAGTAATATTATTATAAATTTCCTTTGACTTAATTTCACTTGTTATTTACGCTTCCTCGATTGCGCCGGCGAGCGGTATTATTCGTAATTCAATTGAATCATTACAAAATCAGTTACGTCGCGATAGAACCAATCAATTTCCTTAAAGGATAACTTTATAAAAGGGAAATTGGGAAAGTGAATTAAGCGCCCCACAAACTGGTTATATCAATCATAAACTTATTCGATTAATTACGTTTTGCGGAGTTAATAGCGACATCTAATATTGGGCTAGTGATGGAAAACTGTTGTTGTCGATGTCGGTTTCATTTCAACCCTCATAGACTGCGCCCTAAATGTATATCGTCAGGTTATTAAAAAATTGAAAGCGAGCACACTGGTCTTAAATATTAATATACAATACAATACAATACAAAATATCTTTATTGCCCACATACAGTAACAAATAATATAACATTTACAAAGACTTCAACATAATATGAGCAAAGGCGGACTTATTGCTATGCAATCTCTTCCAGTCAACCCTTACGAGGTGAAAGAGAAACAGTTAAGTTAGGGTGGGTACAGCAACAGATATAGTTGAAAATTATAATACACTATACACAAATATTGCATACAAAATAAACATACTTAAATAACTTACATACTGTAACATTCATACGTACTGTATGAATATTTAAGCGAAAATAACAGCAGTATCAAGTCAAAGTGAGAGGTATTCTTTCAAGCGACTCTTGAAACTGGTTATAGTCTGAGCAGTGCGAATATCTTCAGGCAAAGCATTCCAGAGACGTGCTGCTTGTACAGTAAAAGAATTAGAGTATGCAGCAGAAGTATGAGTTGGAGTTTTAAGGGAAGGGCGTTGATACTACGAGCATGTCGCTGGTCATCTTGATGGAGAAAGGTGAAGCGCTCTTTTAGATAATGAGGCGACGAAGGAATAAAGAGTATAGTGAACAGGAGCGACAGAATATGAAAATAAATTAATTAATTATTATAATATAAATTTTATAGTGGCCATTTGTTTTCGTGGTTGTCCTAAGGGAATAACGGAGTTAACGGGTGTATTTTACCTTTGTCAGACTAAAGCAATGAAAGCATTCTCACTCAAACAAGTCATGTATACGATTGATCATAAAAAAATTCAAATATACCTAATTAAACAGTTTGATAAGGTATAACTTACTAGCTTTTTCCCTCAGCTAAGCGCGTGTCAAGCGACGGCGTGACGCGACCACTATTGGATTGGTCGCCATTTAGTGGTGTTTTCTATCTTGAGCTCCTCCGTGCTTCGGAAGGCACGTTAAGCTGTTGATCCCGGTTGTTATCGATAGATAGCAGTCGTGAGGCTGTATCGGATGCCTTAGGGCAGCCTGAAAAATTCTGACAGTGTTGGCCACTAACATACCTCGGGTCATGTACCTGTTGGTCTGGTTTCCCTGTAAAAAGGGTTACGGAGGTCAGACGGCAGTCGCTACATTGTAATAACCAGTTCCGCCAAATCTATCTAGGACTATGACTTACAGCGTACCCTAGGCTCCAAAGCGTAAGCTGACGACGCAACTAGGAATATACGCTAGGATGATGATGAGCTTTTTCCGCAGCTCCGCCTGCGTCTTAAAGTAGTCTATGTTTGACCCCGGGTCTTCAACTATATTCATACCAAATTTCAACAAAATCTGTTCAGCGGTTTGGCCGTGAAAGCGTAACAGACAGACAGACTTTCGCATTTATAATATTAGTATGGATTTATTTTACACCCAACATGAACGCTAGGCATTAAATAAATAAGTACTTAATAAACGTGATAAACCATATTAAATTGTTTAATCCTATGATGATGCTTTATTTACATTTTAACTACTTTGGCCTCAATTGTTACCTACTTTCATGTGCAATTTAGCCAGCACACCCTAATGTTTTTAATTTATTTTTGTAATTTTCATTATCGACTCTATCATTTATCGAAAACGTACGCATCCCTAAAAGGCCCATTTCGGTGGTGTCATTAAGCAGCCTGCGTTAATGATTAATGCGGCGCCGGGCACATGCCCCCCACCCCGCGAATAAAACTCAAACCTACACTTAATCGAGCTACCCCTTTGATGGAGCGTTGTGAGCCTGTCCACATAACCTATTAGGGTTCTCTACTGGAATTATAATAAAACTTTGTATTCAGTAATTGTAGAGTATAGGAAAACGAAGTTATTTAATTTAGTTTTACTGTGTTAGTGCCAGATTGTATACTTATAGAGACTAGATTGAAATTTTTGTAATGATTTCATAGAGTTTCTCCCTCATTAAAGTTAGGAAGATGTAGTCCGAATTATTTGTTGGAATTGTTTTGCGATAATAATCGTTCTTTCTAAATTTATTGGTTGAAATTGTCTAGGTTGCCGGGATTTTGTGACTACATCATCATTTCGAGAACACCAAGACGTACATTGTCAATCGACCATGTACACCCTGGTGTGAGAGTGTGGAACCGCCTCTCGGTCTTGGACGTGCTTTTTTTAACGACGACCACCAGAGCGCAGTCGGGACCAACGAGCTTAGCGTGCCTCCCGAAGCACGGAATCATCTTTATTTTCAGACGATCAGGTAATTCAAGACTGCAGTGTCCTAACAAAACTATATAAAGTGTGCTTCCAATCGAAATTGAACCCGCGACCTCTGGGTCATGAAAGGCCTTAACCACTGGACCACAGAGTCAGTTATTGTTAACAGTTGTGTTTGTGACAATGAAGCATATACATATATAGAGCCAAGATTACAAATGCAATATGTATATATACACTCTATATTTGACTCTGTAGTCTTATCTATGGGCTACTCGAGCTCCTATTATTCATTTTATGCAAATGATTGTCTATATTTTCTCTACATAAGTCAGTGATGCTATATAATCATCTTAACTCAAACCTACTAAATAACGGGCGAAAACACGTAGCATGGTGCTTATATAAACTTAAAATCAAACGGCTTATCAAATCAACAAGTTCACGATTTACTGAACAGAATTCTTAGCCTAGATGTGGTTCGGTCTTGGCTAGTTTTATTTTTATTTGCAGGACTGCTTCGTGACTAGTCGGTCAGGCTCGGCGATGATCGAGTGCCTCCAACGATTTGGTGCTCGCTTCTTGCACTAAGTGCTTTCCGAACTGTAGTTTCTAGTATTGGAATGGAATTGTTGTTGACTTACATAATGTTTACTATCTAAAAACTTATAATCGTCTTTTGATTTACTGAATACAGTCTTTTTATCGCTGCTGCCTATTAATGTGAAATATCGAAAAGAAGGAATAATTTATGAAATAAAGGTTTCGATTTTTGTACAGGATAGCATATAATTTTTAACATTTTTAAATAAGCAAACAATAAAAAAATATTAACTCGTAACATAAAATGTTTTATGTAGCCATGATATTTTAGAACTTATTTTAAGTTGTATAATTATAATTTAGGAAAAAATTAAGTCTTTACCTATAGATAAATACACATACGCAACTCAACTTTAATGTTATTTACATTCAACTTGGTATTTATCATCAATAATACAAAACAAAACATTGACATAATCATTACATTGAACATCAGAAATGCTTTTTGTTCGTTAATTCTGCAATCAAGGTATCCCGCAAGCAATTATTCTCACTCACCTCTGCGCATAGGTCGCCGGAGGACGAATTAAAAAGGATAAGAGGGGCGAAGCAAGGTAGCAGGCAATTAGTCGACGAGGATGATGAATGATGCCGGCCCGATAAAGTGACGGACACAAAACGAACATCGGAACTGCATAACTCATTATACGCCGATGATAACGCGATTAAAGTTGTACTTGTAGTTAGATACGTAATGCTTGCTGATTGCGCAGCGCTAAGTTCTTAGACAAAGACACATTGTAATAACTACAGAGTATAAGATTAGGTAGTATCAAAAAATTAGGTAAGATTAATAAGTGGCATGAGGGCGTTTCCTGTGCCCCTCGTGTCCCTAGTTAAGTCTCTCTAATTTAAAAGTTAAGGCTCGAGAGGCTTAACTGGCCGACACATGGCACTTCTATCTAATCTTTTTTCTGGGGTAATAACCAGCCCCGCCAAATCTAGGATTTACAGCGTACGGCTTTGGAGTGTAAATTATGGTCGCAACTGGGAAACTTGGTTGGACGAAGAAGTCCCAAATTTGATAAACTATAATGACGTTCGTGATTGCCATACTATGAAAATAGGTCCGCCTATTGTGCTTTACACTTTATTGCGCTTTGTACAATGAAGGTTAAATAAATAAATAAAAATCGGAAACGTGATTTAGCGCGCGCGGCGGAATAATGTCAATCTCATACATATTTTTTTTCGAAAGTGGTTATCGTTTTTCAAATTATGACTTTGTGCATTGCTCGTGTTTTGGTCCACTTTTAATGTATTTGTCATATTGATCGCCTGTCACTTCTAATCTTATTTGTGGAAGGTGAATATGATCGCTCAATATTTGATAACTCTTCGTAAGGAATTATGAGCTTCACGTTGATAAGTTAAGTGCATTATTAAATATTTATGAGAAACGTTGATTTGATAATATGCTCAGTTAAATTTCATTTTTTAATTGGACTTATGAATCTTATTACTGGATGCACTTTTTGTAAATGTGTGGAAGGAACAACCTGTTTTTAAATAAAATACCTTGTTATAAGGTACTTAGGTATACCGACATTACTTTCTACATGTATGCTGTTGATAAGTACCTCCGTTGCCATAGTTGAGTACATTATGTGGTAAGTACAAAGAAATTACCTATAAGAGGACACATAAACACCAATGCAGGCAGCCGATGACAAACGACTAGTCCTAGTATCATCAGACATTTTCAGGCATTATCCGTGAAATAACAGATCCTAGTTCTAATCATTAGAAAATTCTCAAGAAAAAAGTCATTAGTAATGGAGAATGTTTCACCTTGCTGCTTTTTTAATTGCTTAGAAGATCTTTAAAATATTTAACCTATTTTATAAATCGTTAAGGCTAATCTCATGAAATAATATCGTATGACAGTTGTGATAGTGATCAAGTTGTTAAAATTTTATTTGAATAAGCTTATATGCAGATGTGGTCTAACACCATAGAATAATAAATTTTCACGATCCATTATACCAATGTATTAGTCTAACACCAAGAATGATCCTTTTACTGAATTCGTGCCTCGCTATGTAATTTCCCCTTTTTTTGTTTAGGCACTCCGCTATCTCCTGGACTAAGGCGGCTGATGATTCGTGAAGGTAACCTGCATAAGTGCGGTAAACGAATAAGGGGAATAAGTCGAATCTGTCATGGTATTAAGACAGAGCCGAGGCCCATTAGAGCCGGCGCAGGTGTCGCCGAGTTAGACACGCTACTGTGACAGTGGACGCGGTTGGTAGAGGCGAATGATTATTGAGAGAGTATTTCACGATTTGTTGTCACATTTTGTGTATACGGGTTTGTTGTTTGCATTAACATTTAATTGATTCAGGCGTTAATTTGTAAAAATATAAGTTACAAGCACTTAGGAAATAATTTTGAATGGTACCACCTCCCACAACATGTTGGGACTAACAGTGAGTTAGTGGGTACCGGCTAGTGGTCGTTGGCTTGAACTTATTTGTTTGTTTGAATTAATTTTATTGACTTTCTTTCATTTGTAAAGCCATGTTTTGATAAGGCTGAATAAAAAAAACTTTCGTGAAAGGCCGCGGGTCTCCTCCATTATCCTATTTAAATTATGATTTATAGAACGTTATTTGCTTTTCTGCGCCGCAAAAATTTACTGTTTTTTACAATGGTAAGTTGGCAAATCTAAGTTTTTTTTTAATGTCGATCAAAAAAGTAATAATATTACACACAAGTGACATATTTATGAATATACATTCGGTACTGCTCTGACACAATCCTTAGCCTAATGACCATTATTACATCAGACGTAACACGTAATATCAGCGCAGTGAGTGCTACTGCAGGCTACTGTTGACTTGAACTATACAGGGTTGTGTTTAATTAAAAACAAGAATATTAAACTAAGATAAATAGTAACTTTTTCTGACAGATTGTTTGTGACTACCTAAAGTCAGTGTAATAGCTAGTTTAGGTAGGTATTTAACAGTGGCGTGCACTGAAAAAAATCTCTGGATAGGCAGAAGTCCAGCTCGTATATTGAGGGTTTTGAACCGGAATTTTTGTTATACTTAGCGCCCATATATACGATTCGGCCTTTACAATTTTTGTCTTCAAGCCCTCTTAAAAAACAATGATATCATATTAAATAAGCCCTAATAATTACAATACCTCAATACGTTATCATGAAATTGAACTAAACAATATGTTTTGGCTTACCTACCGCTTCTCAGCTGATCAGTTTTAGGCCAGCTTCGTCCATATTTATCGTTTTTGCACAAAACACACTTAAATGCAAGCATTAACGTTTCATCTCAATATTTTTCACTTTCACATACGACATTTGTAATATTGTAGTAGTGTGTTTGTAATAGTGCAAATATTTATTTATTTATTTATTTATTCACAGCTACTCACTACACTTACAGTTTCCCAAGACATATAGTGAGTTAAATAAGTACAATTAGTTGGTGATTGACAAAAAACGAATACATGCAGGTATGAAATAAGTTAAATTTATATTGAATATGTCAACTTGAGGGAGCTGTGCAACGAGATCGTTGAATAGCGTCAGGGCTTGATTGGTCGGCGCGTACCGTGAGGTGCAAGAATGGACCTCCGCGGTCGAGAACAGAGGACGGCGACGCAACTGTCTGTACACAGTAGGCACATAAAAATTACATCTAGACAATGCAGGCAAATAAAACGAAACGAAACGAACGAAAGCAAAAAATCTAATTTGTAAAGTTTTAAAGCCCACTTTCTGATTAATCTAATGAGAAAGACACCAAGACGTACCATTTGTTTGTAAATAAACAAAATGGCGTCAAAAGATGCGTTCAAATCAAACAAACAATAACTGCAATTAATGTTTACTAAAATGAAATAAAAGTAATAAGATAATTACATTGTTTTGTATACGGTCTTCTATAACACTCTATTAGTATTTTTTTATAAAAAAGTTACTTAAGAATATTTTTTTGTAATGATGTTTTCACATTTTTTATCGTTGATTGTGAACGTATTTAAAGACAGTGTCTCTTAATGTGGATTTCGGTCAATCAGATTATTTAACCTCACTACTACATGGAAGCGCAGGCGTGTCTGTACAGGTTCCCGCTATAGACACATAGACAAAAACTTGCTGCCTATATGTGAAATTGAAGGCAAAACATCGCACAGGCACCTAGCGATGTGCCTGCTCTACACCTGCTTTGCGCTTAGCCCTCGAAAATGTATTAGGCGTTTGGCGGCGCGTTTACTGATTTTTGTTAAGAATGAAAATAAAATTTATGTAGAAAAGCACAAGTTAGGCAATGTCTTTTTATCTTTATGGGATGCAAGTCACTGATTTATTCATACATTTTTTATACTTACTAAGTTTGAAAAGAGAGTGTGATAGTGTAACAAAGGTCGTTAATATACCTAAAAAAATATGTCTTTTACCATGGCTGATTAATCCAGTAGTGGATCCAAACTCTATTCTTTCCCTTTTAGACCCTTCGACAAACAATACGTTAATCAATGTTATCTTCATAAATCAATTTTAATACTATTATGGACCAATAAATAGATTTAAAAGATTATTTTCAACTAGTATCAACCCTTGACATAAGTGGAGGACACACTTTAACATTTCTTACGCGGAAATGACGCGTGGTAAAATTGATGCGTTACGACTTGGTGTCCGGTTATGCGCCTCGAACATCAACTTAAGGTAGTCGACTTTAAAATTTCTCAAAAATGCTGTGAGAAATTCGAGGTCCTTAGTCCGCTAGCTATACAGAGTTATTTTAAAACCATTAGGCAAATTTTTACAGTGAGTTTAATACGTGGATCTATAAACCACTTTTACTAAAAGAATTAAGTGAAAACCGACAAAAATTAACGACCTCCCACTTATAAATCATTCTAGTGATTTTAGCAGACAGGATTTTGTATTTCTTGGATTTCACATATTTGTTATTAAGGCAAGAAAAAACCTTTCTAGTACGAAAATGTTTGATACGTGAACATATTTTTTATAAAAATTGGTTTAGTTTCATTTACTTAACACATTTATGTCGAACTTCCTACAGCTTACTTTATTTAAGTAGCACATGAAGTGCCCTTCCTGTACCAATATATATTGAGACGTTTGTCCCTAAGTCACCGGAATAATTTTTAAAATTTGTTAGATGTCCACCCCGGGCAGGAAAGCAGGGGGTGGACAGTGGGAATAATCGGTCTTTTACGACGACTTCCATGGGAAAAAGAATATGCTGTGATAAGAGAGCTTTTCTGGTCTAAGTACATATATACAAAAATATTAAAAAGTGTAGATATACTTACATATTTATAAATTGTTTTGAAAAGAAAAGATGTGTGATGAGCACATAATACTGAGCCATTTTGTTTTATAATATATTACATAAGAGCCCGTGGACAAATTACTATTTGAAAAACGTTAATGACATTCGTGTTCGCGATCTTTCGGAATTAGTATGAAAATCTACCACGTGATTTAGCGCGGCTAATGTCAATCCCATAAATTTTTTTTTCGAATGTCGTTATCGTTTCTCAAATTGTAACTTGTCTACGGGCCCAGACCAGTCCGATCAAGCGATATTTGATTCAGATTTTTGTCACTGACCGTATCGATTACTACTTACCTAAGAAGTATTGACATCAGGCTTGCTGAGAATAAAATGTAAGTACAATTTCAAATTTTATAATCATTTAAAGAAACTTTTTTTTAAGATCTGCCCAAATTCTGTCGTATAGGATTGGTTGCCCATCTCGCCGTCGCTTGACACGAGCCTTTCCTATGGATACACGCCATTGATCAATTGTTGAGAGATAAGAAAAATAAATTAATGTGATTAGCGGTCACAGGGCTCAAAGCCAATATATATAAGGATGCAACAGGAAATACCATAACATGAAAGAGTTTCTAAGAGGACGTAATAATTTAGGTACTGCGTTGGTAAGTGCCCAATCAAATATCATTAAATCGGAAAGCTTGACATTTTAAGTAAAACCGCAGAGCAAAAATAGTCGCATGTAATTTGTCTTTTTGGTCGTGGCTGACAAGACGGGCGTGGCATTTTGGGTAGTAATGTAGGCAGACACGCACGTTACAAAATCTATGGCATGCGAATTACGATTGTTCTCTTCACCAATTTAATTTTAGCCTCATTATCTACTCGTCCGAGATCTCATTGCATTTTCTACATACATACTTACTACCAAGTTCTACGCGTAACGTACTACGGTTAGTTCATTCAATCTAATTGTTTGTACCAATATAATTTTATAGGCGAACGAAAACCCGACGTTTTAAATAATAAAAAATCAATAAATTTAATTGTGTTCGACCGATCGCTGATTTATTTTCGTCTCATTTAAAAACCAAGAATTATTTTCGTATATCTCATTTGTGTGAATGAACTGTTAAATCTTACGACATAGAGTTACTATACTATTTAAAACACGTTCAAAATAATAGTTTTTTCATTACATAAATACAGCGAGATCTCTGACTATCTTAGTAGATACCGAAAAGTCGCTGATTTGTCATGTGTATGAAAATCATCGTCACACTTTCGCCGAATTTTCTGGTTTTGTAACACGATTGTTTGATTACAGTGCTGTACTTAACTGCTTTTTGTTCATTTACTTGTCTTAATTTTATTTATGTGACTGAATAACAGCATTATCTTCATCATTATTAGTTAAATGAAAGTGTTGTTACGACATCGAAAGTTGCAAATTGTTTGGATAGACAAAGCTTGAAGAACTATGCTTTCGTTTTGAATTTCGATAACCTGAACACGTTCACCAACATAAATAAACAATGCACGTTAGACAACTAAAAAATACTGTTAACTGTTAGCTATAGGAAAAAGGTTGTATAGGGTCCCATATCTACCTACATGGAAGTCCATAAATTACTTTTCTTTCCACTTTATCTGAATACAATTACAAGTTATTGTATAATGTAATCAGAGGCAAACGTTGTAGATATGCAGTAAATTGATAAAAGAAAAGAAAAATTGTCTGGATTTAACATAATTCACGCCCGTTATCTCCGGCCTGAGTGCGCGAGCGCTCGGAAGATGTATTCGATGCTGCATTAACGTGGACCCCTTACATATACAAGCCGTAGGAATAGGTTCCGTAGCACGACCGAGGGCAGATTGTGTTCTGCGGTAAAGCGATAATTCAGCTCAATCTATGTCGTGAGCGCTCGCGCTTTGTTTTATCCGCTGGCTTCTGTGCGCCTTTATTTAGAAAATTGATGAGAAATGGTTTCCATTACGATCTACCGCCTTATAAAAGATATTGCTATGCCGGAATCGAAGTGCGTTTGTTCCGAGCGAAAGGAAATGAACGCAAATTTGTTTTCGTGATTGCGTGCTTAGATGCGAATATCGACTCGAATTGATATCGATATCATTTTCTTGCGCAATCGTATTTCTCATTATATATTTATGTGTGACCCCGTGAGAGCGCGCCCGGCTCCTTATTCACGATCCCTGGTTATAATCTGTGTGATCAGGGAGATAGTCTAAGTAGATATGATGAGATATTCTGAGCATTTTGTAACGTTAATCTTTTAATGCTTGGAATGTGGTTGGACAGAAACAAGTTTTAGTTCAATAATGTCTGCGGCTAATCTGAATGGTTAACGTGGCAGTAGCTCTCGTGCAATTTGCGAGTGTTGCTTGTACACGGACGATCTCCCACAAATTGCCGGGCACTGATTGCCGCCGACGTTTATCAATATTGTAGCCAACACGCCGCTGTTGACGCCCTCATGTTTATACACTTGATGAGCAGTGGAAATTGGTCTAGGCACTGAATAATTTAGCATTAGTGGCACTGTTCTTACTAGATATAATTTATCTTTTGAAATTGCAGTTTTGGTAGTTGACAGTGCAGCGTAAATACTTATTAGTTAGTGACTGTTAAGATACATAATATTTTCAACACCAAGCAAAGAGAGAGAAACAAAGAGAGAGGGAAGAAACTTCTTATTATTATTTATTTGGTTTGATTTTGTAGAGTTTAATAAACGTTCCTTTCTCAATGAGTTTGAGTGATTAGAAAAGTGAAACACGAAAAGATTGGCTTTTGGGTAATATAAAATTAGACTCTACAGGGACCTCATGGTGAGTGATGATTGCCCAAATGTAAAAGTAACATTATCGCCTTTGTTATTGATAAATTAAAGTAATCATATTACGAGCTGCCGCAAAGAATCATTAATTAGGTCTGTCTGTTTTTAAAGATATTCAGCATTAAGCGTGACCCGCCATAATCAATAATTACAAAAATTATATTATCTAGATGCGGAACTAATCATGCGGTTCCTGCTATCGTAATAGTCTATGGTAATAGTGCAGTGAATGAGTAGCATTCAGCACCCAGCATGCCATCGCTTCCACAATGCAGGGGTCATCTGCTACAATACCGTGACGTTTATCGACGTGTCGAAACCGACCATTCAAAGTCGATACCGAAAAAAATATCGATTTCCGTAAATAAGCGAGTGTGGCACATTTATAATAATGATGAATGGAGCCATCGGTTGTTGTTCTCGCGTCGATATTGCGTGGCGAATCGAACGAGCGGCGGTGATGCGACTACTACATTTATTGAGTGCTAATTGAAAAGGAATATGTCTATAAATCTCTTATAAACTAGGGCGTAGATTCTAAGTGTAATCTATCGGCAAGACAGTTTACATTTGTAAATCATGTTGCATAAAAGAAAAGGTCATTAAAAGATTTATATCTTTCTTTTATAAATCGGGCGGCAACTTACAAAAATTAGTATCGACTACGACATCTTTGCAATGACTGTAAAGTTTGCTCAGAGTTACTTGCATTAATCCTCAATTCGTTGTTGAACCAATATTTTATTATCTACTATGTAACTAGTTTTAATTTAATTTTGATTTCATAATAGACTAGTTTTCTAAAAAAAATTAATTAATTAATCAGTTAGATAATCAAAAGATATTGGAGACGTATTTTTTCTTTTCAAAATTAATCAAAGAATGGTAAAGATATGGCGCATTAAAGTTCCGTGTGACGTCACAGTGTGCTATACTTTTGCGCAATATGCGACTCCTAAACTTTGATGCGTTGTATCCTTACAATTTATCGCTCAATTGACAAAAGAAAAAATACGTCACTAATATATTTTGATTCCCTAAATTACGGACTAATTTTAATGACAGTCTTTTGACCCAGGAAACTAGCCTATTCATGTCACTGAATCTACTTATCTATCACTTGATTAATCTTCTCTCCGGCACATATTATAAGTATTTATTAAAACATCTAACTAGCGTAGTTTTGGTCAGCTTACAGTAGTCTTACTTGCTCAGAATCGTCAGAGCGATCGAAATAGAATAATATTTCGTTTTTAGAGATACGAGTCCTAGGCGAACTGTTGTGGCTGTAAAAATATGATGGTGTTTATTATACAATTTGACAAGAGTGAAAAGATTTATATAATTATATGTTACGGCTAATGACCGAAGTGCAGCCGACCCCTGACGGCTAAACTTAAGTGTGGCCTGTCATCTTCGGCTACACTTAAGATTAGCCCACAGGTAACACTCCAGATGTTGCAGGTGTCTAGACTATTTTGACCTCTTACCATCTGGCGGGCAGTGTGCTTATTTGCATACAAAATTGTTTGAGAATCGACAAAACGCAAGTCATACTCCTTGTCTTTTAAAGGTATATAGCCTACTTGAATCCTATATACTTGAAAAGGTTAATCAAGAATAATAGTCATAAATAGTAATATACGGTAAAAATAATCTTGCACCTAAGATTAGCCAACAGAGAACAGCTACAACAAACAGATAGCAACATAGAGCAATTACAAAGAGGAGATGCCGTTTGAATTGGCGCAGTGATATGATCATTGGCGCCTCGCCGACACAAAGTGGGCGGAGCATGTCATTGCTCGTGCTCCATTGTTGGAGCCACGACCGAAACCAAGCACCCCGCACGTCTGCCTTCCGCCCCGTGTAGCCTTACAAATACTTTCTTACAAAACGCTTATTACGGCATCTCCTCTTTGTAATTGCTCCATGGATAGCAAGCAACCCTTCAAGCGTGAAAGTTGCAAAAGTTAACCACACTCGAACAGCTGTTCTGATATTAAACAAAAGTCGACATAAGCACACGGCGACCGCGGACAAAGGGTCCTACAAATGCACTTCCAATTCATCGCCACTAATTACGTAATTATGGGGAGAATAAAAAAACAAAATGGCGAGCATTCCCTGCGCCGAGTCGACACATTAGCTCACGACATTTCTTTAACGTTTTTTTTTACAAATTGAAAGTCATTTATGTTTTAATATGTGACTTATTTCAGTACAAATTACTTTTCGAATAGGGACGAACTTTAGCGATTATCAAAGCTAAACTGTTCAATTTAGTTTATTTGGATGACACAATTACCAGGTTTTTATTTTAAAAGCAAACCACTGAGAAGAAACTATCGGAAAAAAAAAGTGAATTATTAATAACTCTGCCACCAGAAATTCGTGTTTTATTTTTTATTTTAAGAGGCCAGTGATTATTCATTACGTTTCGAGATCATCATAATAGGCTGGGAAAAAGTTTCTTCGCATTTTTAAGAAAATTCAGAACTTGTTTTAATATAGTTTATTTACATTTAACTAAAGTATGTAGGTGCAATTTTGTACGATTACTTTTTGCCATCTTAAATTAAATTAAATATTGATTTATTTCAGGCACAATTGAAGTTACAGAACAAGACCCATATAAAATTAAAAACTAAAATTATAATTATACATACTTACATATAATAGGTGTAAGTTGTAACTAAACTTGTAGGTAGGGACATGATTTGCTATAGAAATTTTGAGGCTTCTGATCAAAATACCGCGACAAGTGGTTTTGCCAGTCCTCTCGTGATGTTAACCTGACACTGCCTAAAGAATTCTGAAGAAACCGAAATAGGTGGAAATCTAAAGGTGCAAGGTCAGGACTATACTGCGGATGCATTAACACCTCCCAGCCAAACTCTCTTAATTTTTTCTGAGTGGCTAATGATGTGTGAGGTCTAGCGATATCATGATGAAAAACCACACCCTTTCTGTTGATTAATTCCGGCCGCTTTCTTTCAACTTCTTACTTTAATCTCATCAGTTGTTCGCATAAAGTTCAGTATCGATGGTCCTGCCTGGTGGTAACAGCACCTAATGAATAATGCCCTTCCAATCCCACCACACACACAGCATCACCTTGTTGCGAGTTAACCCGGGTTTCGCCACCGTCTGTAAAGCTTGACCACGACCTTTTTCGCACGTTCTTGTCGTACGTAATCCACTTTTCATCACCAGTTATCAGCTTCTTCAAAAATTGTTCGGTTTCATTACGTCGTAATAAAGAATCACAAATGAGTACACGGTTCATTAGGTTTCTTTCAGTGAGCTCGTAAGGTACCCAAATATCGAGCTTTTTTGTGTACCCAGTTTTTTTCAAATGCACCAAAACTGTTTTGTGTTCAATTCCCAATTCTTCAGCTACATCATAACTACTGCTTCTTGGATCTTGCTCCACTTTTTCAAAAATGGCATCCATTTATTCTTATCCAGATTGAAAACGCTTAAACCAAATTTGTGCTAGTCTTACAGACACTGCACTAGGTCATCGCCATAGTATAGCCAAAGAGATTTTATTACAAGTTCATATATATGCGAAAAAGACTTTTTCCCCAACCTAATAAATACATATGTATGTTACAATATTGTTAAAACTGGATGTACATATTTAGTTATTTTTATAAATACATTTTATGTATCACTCCTTATACTTGTTTACTAGTAAAGATTTCTTCATTGTGACTCGTTTTACAATGTATCTTACTTATTTTTGTGTACTTAAATATAAAAAAAGTCAGATGTTATAACTGGTCACAGTAGTAGATTTGATGCGGTTGTGATCAATTCCGCTATTGGTTTTCATAGGGGTAATAACTTGTAATTACAGAAGTCAATTAGATAGGTAATCGCGCAAATAAAGTCTGTTAACTATTATTAATCGCATGAGTATTGTGAAATAACTGTATACTCGTTACATTGTTGCCTTATAAGGTAGATTAGACATGAAGTTACTTATAATAGTTTACTTTGCATATTAGACATTATGTGACTAGTGTGCTAAGTTGAAACGTTAGGTGTAAATAAATAAAAAATTGTTTAATTTAATGTGTAACAAACGCGAAAATAAGAGAAATCATTAATATTAGCGTGTTTTTCCTCGCGAATGTGTTTAAATTGTCGTACTATATTCATGATCAAAAATCCGCTTAATAATTGCCCTCGCCTGCGCTCGGGTCAAAATTGTCTTCTCGTATGTTATGACCAACTTAGCACACCTAGTATCATAATGTACTATTATTTTCAATTGACTGTGTAACACCTTTATGTAATCATTCGTTATTTTGAGGTCAGTCTCTTAGTATTTATTCGGTTTGTTTTTGTATTCAAATTAAACAAAGTAACGAGGTTGACTAAAATTAGTCCTTCAATTTTATTTGCATAAATTAGGTGTATGGCATGGCTGTCTATAGTGTCCTAGTCTCAAATCAATTTTAATGAGGTATTTTTATCATAGGTAACTGATTTTCTGAATGTGTCTGATTCCATAAGCTATGTGATGTGACCTTTCTATGATACTAACTTGGAACCGGCAACATTCAATTTATTTTTCATATTGCCTATAATCTTTATAAGATTTAAACATTGAGATTATTTGCGATGCGCTTTGGATATAAATATCTGGGATTTGTTTTTTTTGTGTTGATTTATTTTACCTTTCATATTGTATCAATTTGATAGTTTTGAGATAGTATTTACATTTTAATTAAGTCAAAAACACAGTTGTACCAATACTTTGTTGATCCGACACTTCGATATTTGCAACACTCTACAATTCTACATACAAGTACATTTTTACCCGTTGCAAGTACACCTATCTGTGTGTGTGACAATGTATACAGGTGGCCCGTCACCTGACACCACCTCGGAACCGGCCACTTCCGGCGGACGCGGCAATTAGAGACACACACGTAGCTTACCTATGTGTGCGTATGTTGGGGTGACCATTCCTTTATCTACGCAGATTATAATTAGGTCATTGTTCCTGAGAATTCGGTCAATTAGATGTTTGTTATTGTGGTCCTTCGATTAAAAATTAATTTTGTTTTTAATTGTGTAGAACAAAATAAAACAACGTAAGTACTCAACTGCGTTATTATTTGAAAATAAGGTCAAGAACCTTTTTTTTTCATCTACTCTACAGATTAGTCCAGTACATAAGAGTATAAACTCTTATGACATAAAATGAGATTTGGTATAACTTTGTTACCGCCAAACTGCCTAACTTCAAACTTACTTTCAAATGCTGTTCTGTTATGGTAGGATCTGACGTCTGTCTATATATTGGGGTCGTGCGATCCACGGCCCTATATGGTGCCCCTGTGTGGGCTGAGGCCCTAAATCGCCACAATGTGGCCCTATTGCGGAAACCTCAGAGGCTCATGGCGATACGGGCCGCAAGAGGATATCGCACGACCTCATATGAGGCAGCCTGTCTTTTGGCTGGTACGTTGCCCTGGGACTTGGAAGCGAACTCCTCGCGTCCTTATTTGACTGGCGCGAGGAGGCACAGGCCCAGGGTCACCGGCTGGCACCAGGGGAGTTAGCGGGACGCCATGAAGAGTTGAGTCAACGCGCCAACACGGAATGGGCTCGGAGGCTGAAGCAGCTATTCGTCCAGTCATGAGACAATGGTTGGCAAGGCAGTACGGCTTACTGACATTCCGCTTGACGCAAATACTCACCGGACACGGTTGTTTCGGAGGGTATTTGTGTCGAATAGCGGGTCGGGAGCCGTCTGCTGTTTGCCATCATTGCGATGTATGCCATGATGAGGACGCCCAGCATACGCTAGAGGACTGCCCAGCCTGGGAACCAGATCGTGCGGAAATGCGCGCGATAGTGGGGGGCGACCTCTCGCTGCCGACCGTCGTGAAAGCCATGGTCGACAGTGAGACGTCGTGGAATGCGGTGCAGGCCTTTGCGGAGTGCGTCATGCTCCGCAAGGAAGCGGCGGAAAGGGAAAGGTAGGAAAGTACCGACCATCCCATCCGCCGCAGACACACAGGGCGCAGACGGCGGGCTTATGGCCTGCATCTGAAGCCCCCACAATAAGGCCGGTCGGGCAGCGGAACAAACGGGATTCCGCTGCCCGACCTGAACGGCCTTGGGTTGAAAGGCGCGCCCGTGTCAAGCGCGCCTTTACCCTCGCTGGTAGTGAAGGGCAGCGGGCCCACCCGCAGGCCGCTCCGAGGTGAGCGGCTGAGCCGAGGCCGCCGTGGTAGCGGCCGCCGCGCTGGGGCTGTGGAGCATCAGAAAGCACATGGTCCCAGCAACAAGCGGTAGGCGGTTTGACACCGTGTGGTTTTTAGTGGGTTCGAGTCTCACACCCGACTTCCCGTTCCTGGCTGGGTGGTAGGCGAGAGCCATTTCCACATTTAAAAAAAAAAAGGATCTGACGTCAGCCGGAAATAAACTTAAGGAAAATGTTTTTTATTTTTTTTATTTCGTAGAACTTAACGCAACGAAGATAAAAAAAAATATTAAATTCAAACTCATTAATGCCTAATACAGTTTTACAAACCTATTTTGTTTAAGCTCATTTAACCGACAAGATGTAACGAAGCTTAAAGTTCATTTGTATTCATATTTATTTTATCTGATGGTTTATAAAGAAGATTCTTTGGGATACAAATTATTCGTTTCCGCAGCTTAATTTCCATAACTGTTTTATAGACTGGCAATATTGTTTCCTAATCATATTGGCCGACATTGAAGCTTAAGTTTTACTTAATTCAACACAAAAGAACAATTTCTTTGGATACATCAACTCCTGGTGCGGCAAAAACGATAGGAAACCTATTTGCCTACTAAGAAGATATATATATTCAAAACTAGCCTCCGCCTGCGTCAAAAAGTAACCTATGTTTGACGCCGGGTCTTCAACTATATTCATACCAAATTTCATCAAAATCAGTTCAGCGGTTTGGTCGTGAATGTGTAACAGACAGACAGACTTTGGCACTAAAATATTTACTTAATTTTAGTTTAGTAAATCAAAACAAAAGCATTGAACAAAACAAAAGATTTTTTCTTCGTTAACTTAGATCTAATCCTAGGGTCCAAATGTGGATCTTCGTTGATATTTAAGATATAAGTTTATCTTAGAAGTATTTATAAATTTATTTAAATTAGCAGCAAGCCTCATTTGCGTATTTTCAATGATTCATTCATTCAAGTAGGTATATAACCTCAGATCAGATACAGATTTTAGAATACATTACTTAAGTTTCGTTAGGATGAAATTGATTTTGTAAACATATAATACATATAATAAAAAAACTAGCCGTGTTTAAAAAAACAAACAAGGCATTTTTTTTTTGCTTTTGCAGTATATATTATTATATATGATATATTATACTTATTGTAGGTTCAATGCTTAACCTCAATAATTTTTTATGCAGGAACTAACCGCTAGTAGCTCAGTTATTATAAACTAAATAATTATCTACTTACCTAGCCATTAAACATTCAGTTTTTATATCTATTGTAAAAAGAAACATCCTTCCTCTCTGTTATAAAATTGCAAAACAGTCTTGTATAAAATTAATTTACTGCTGCCGCTATACGTCATCGTTATGTGCGGTGCAAAATGTTTTATGGATGCGGATGATTGTTTCTTTATTACTACCACAAACATGTAAATTTAAAATAAGAACAAAAAAGCCTTCTACCAGATGGCACAAATAACTGACAGTACCAGTATGAGGTATTCTGGTATAGACCCAGCGACTTAATTTAGGCTTCGCGTTGATTCTTAATCTGCAATCAGTCATGCAGGAGGTTTTGTAATATTTTTTTTTTTGTATTTATAGTCTTCTGTCAAAACTATGCTCTTTAGAAAACCACCTAATTATGTTTGTTTTTTGGTCTAATGGTAAATATGATGAATATGAAAAGACATTAACAAGTTCATGCAACAGCGAAAATGGATATTTGACTGGTGGTCCGAGAGTCCGGAGGGGGCTATGGTCCGGTGCTCAGGGCGCAGGTGTAGGTGGGGAAAGAAAGGGCAGGGGGGGTGGGGTTACGATAACATCGCGATTACGCGGTACAAAACGGCTGATACCGCGCGTTCATTACCAGCTGAACCTTTAGCTAATTTTAGCTAATGAATATTTACCAATAACTACTACAAAGTCAACTGCTCACTGGATTGCATACTCCGATCATTAATACCACTTATAATTGGCGAATGCTATTTCCGTTGATAGCTACCTCCTTCACATGCTGAAATCAATTAGTGTTTATAATTAAGGAAATTAAACGTTTATTGTTTCGACTCACGCTATTGTAAGTACGTAGGTATTTCCAAAACTAATAAAGCAAAACTGTTGCTTTTGTCATCCTGAAATTTCACATCATGTAAATAGGCAAGTACGAGTATGAACAAACATTAGAATCATATAAAAAAAATCCTATTGTTACAAATCACTTACCTCAGTTTGATTAATAAATTTACATCAAATTATAACAAAAAATGACGTGCTTGGGTCAATGTCAGAACAATAAAATAACAAAATAGCTTTAGACCAGCGTTTAAAGCTATTTTGTTCTATTATATCTATGTAAGCTATCGCATAGATATAATAGAACGTGTTCAGGGGCAGCTAACCGCGAAACGTCCATTTCATTTCCATAATTTCACAAAATGGCAGATTATAATCCGAAAAGAGCGCTGACAATCGGGCCACAATCGCGCGACTGCCGCAGAACAATGGCGGCGTAACGTTTCCCGCGCATTATCTAATTTACCTGTCAAAAAACATGCTCACGCGCTATCATACGATACTGGGTCCGTAACGCGTGATACTAATGTCATATAATAGTAGGAGTACAAATACTAAGTAAATTAGCTTTCTGAAAGCGAAGCCCCCTAGATTTTCACGCCCATTTCATGGACACTGGTAACATTTTCATATGGTTAATAGTCTTGTAACTGTCCTCGAACAATACTTTCTTCTAATGTATGTTGATGGTATTAATTCAGTTTGATGTTAAATGCATTACTATGCATCACTATAAAAACAATAATGTGTCCAGTTAAATAAACAAAACTGTAATTATAATTGAAAAGCAATTTGTCTACATGCAAAATACAAACAGTACCGAATCAACCGTATACAAACAAAAAGTATCAATCGATACAAAGGAATTAATTACAAAAAAGTGCATACAAAGCGTGCAGGCGATTTATCGCGACACAGCGACACTAAAATGAAACGACTAATTGCATAGTGGTCGCGCGATAACATCTCACCGGTAGCTGTTATGACCAAAGCCGCTCTGTTATACCTACACAAAGCATACACTTCCTAATTGTTATTACAAAAGTAACAGACAAATATGGTGAACGTAGGTCTTTTGTTTTTTTGTGAATAGGTTTCCAAAATTTTTAAAAGTTATATATGTCAGGAGCAGATAAAAACTACCGTAGCTGCAGTAGTGGGCGAGGGCTACCTACGTTTATTTACCTAACTGTACTCTTCTTTTTGATCGTAGCGGTTTTTTGGTTACATCCTTAGCTGTTTGCTTCGAAGCCCAGGTTCCGCTAGGGTCTGCCTCGGACTGTACTAGACATCTTCAAATCAAATAAGAGATAATCCGAAATCAAATCTATGGAATCCAGAGTAGAACATTATTTAAAAAAAATGTACGCCATCAGTGGATAAGTAAAAAAAATGACTTAAACAAAATTTACTTCCGTCGTACCACATTCGTGGTTATTAGCGAATGGAAATCCGTAGTCTTTGCCTAGTCTTAGGGGAAACAGGCATGAGGATATGTAAATTTATGTACCTTCGTGGTTCATCGAATCCCAGGCTCTGTTCATTCAAGTTCTTACAATTCTCCATTTAGTTCCATTGCTGGTGAAATGAGGAGCTATCTCTCCATGCAAGAGGTCACATTATCAAATCGTCCTAAAGTTTCATTTGTATTTTAAGATTTTATAAAGAGTATTAAGTCGATTTATTAAGAGTATTATTATAGGTACAGTATGACTAGCAATCACATAAATATTCAGATGTATTCAAGTGCAAAGCAGCGCTAGAATCGTTTACGGCACGACTAAACGGTATGCTTAATTACCGCATAGATGCTATCGCTTTCGTGTAAAATAAAAATTGCTCCGCTTTGCTATTCAAATTGTATTGTCTGCTCAGTTGTGTATCTTGATAGCAATAAATTATCTAAGAACAGTGTTTGGACTTTGACTAGTCTAGGGTTTATTGTTATTTTCAATAGAGTATATATATCACTTAACGATGTCAACTTACATTTATTAACTTGTCATTGTTTACTGTAAAAATTTATACACAAATAAACACATATTGCATACATAATAATATAGTATATTAGAAAAGAAAAAATATTATACGTAAGATTAAAACAAAAAAAAAAAACAATTCTTTTTAGTAAAGAAAAGTACTCTGTGAGTGTACTAAGTTTAGGGTCTTCTGGAAGGTTCATTAGAAAAAAGCAGCAACCTTGTTGTTTTGTTCTTCTGTTGTGTTGTATTCAGTTAGATTTACTATGAACTTTTACTGCGTCATATAACATTTTAACATATGATCTAAATATGGATGGCAATTAAAAAATGTATCTATAAGTTAATAACTGTCTTAGTTCTTTTTAGTAAATTGTAATTTTTATAATATTTACATAATTATGATCATAGAAAAGCTAATTACATACTAAAAACAGATATTTAGATTTTATTAAAAATCATAATTAAAAACTAGCATTAATTAAAACCGCGGATCCACGCAACCTGTGCAATTATATTGGTTAGATATTTTATCTATACTCAAGCAACACTTCTTAACGCTAGGTTTAACTGTTAAAAATGTTGTTAATTCAATGTTAATAAAATAAGTAGTTTAGTTTTTTAGTTAGTTAGGATGTTTTTATTATAATCGGAAAATAGACATATATATTTATATTGTCAAATTAGTTTTATTAATGAATATTATATTAATTGCTAAGCAAGTCAAATGTGAATGGACAAAAGCTTCTGAAATTCAGCCAATTTTAATTCTAATTGAATCTGGTTTAAGTTTAAAAAGTTTGATCTTTTTCAGCAGTCTCTCCATGATAACTAAATTGTCTAAGGACTAAGATCATTTAATTAAATAATCAATTTGAATTGAATTATTAAAGAATTGTCTACTCCTTTGTATTTTTTATACTTTATATCAACGTAAATGCGGTCGTTATGCAAAAATTACATTTCAATATGCCTGCATGGTGTTATGCTGACCGTATAAACAGTTCAACTATTTGAATTGCGTTAATTGGCTCCATTTGCGTATGCACACCCTATTCTCATTAATATGAAAATGTTAAGTGCACGTCATATTTCAAATTCTCTATACAAAAACAACGAGCTACCTTAGCTCGTTGTGATAAAAACTTATTTTATCTCTTAGTATTACTAGTACTAAAAGATAAAATAAGTTTTTATTGCATGACATAGATCTATTTAAATAAAGATGGATGTAATTACATGAAACATTTTCTGATCAAACTTGGCTTCGAGCAATAGGATAAAAGCACGTCTAACATGTTATATAGTCTGTCAAAAATGTAAATTTAAATTAGATAAACCTACAAAGATACATACTTACATAGACACAAATACGTTAAAATGAGTTCAAAGACTGCGCCATAGTCTAACCTAAAGAGTAATTAGTTATGATAAAATATGTGACATGAAGTAATTTTTTGAATATAGAACAGTGGCGTTGGACCTCTACGATGCCGCTACGACACTACCGACTCTGCTACGACTGTTCTACGATACGGCTACAATAATGATTGCTTCATTGATCACCGCGCTTGCTTAGATTAATGTTTAGACATAGAAATTTTTGCACAAATTATGAATTAGGCTTATTTTTTAATTTATAAAACTAATTTCTGTGTAAAAAATTAAATCCTAACTTAAAGGTATATAATTATTTTGAGATTTGTTCATACAAACACTGTCAAGTCAGATTTTGCCTTTTTTACAGTTTATAAATTTTAAGAATTTAATTTATTTCTAAGTTTGAGTCCTTATTGTGTTTTGTAAGAATAAGACTGTTTATGTTGTTGAATACATTACATGAAGTAGTAGAATACGTTTATAAAAATCTGATATCTTAAAATATTAACAGGCGTGATTGTGAAATCATTTATCGTTGTTACTGGCGGCTTCGTAAAATGGTAGTAATGAGCAATTATGAAGCAGCGCCGGACTCGACGGAAGCAGATAGAGATCTACAACGCGAGCGGAGGGGGGCAGTTGACCATTGATTTAGCGCTAAACACTCATTTAAATGTTTTACAATGCACGCACTTCATTCACCGCAAAAATATGCTGTGATTAGGATATTTTTGTGTCATATACTTTTATACTGAAATCACTTTGGACATAATTCTACATAATAGAACATAAAATCTCCTCCTTTACAGTCTATTTACAAAAAGAATAACAAACTAATCAATGCGTTAGTACTTATTTAACTAAATAGAAAATATGTAGTCACTGTCTTGCTTGCACATGCCATAAAGTATTGATTACCGTTATTTGTAAATAGTTTCCACGCCAGTGTTTAACACAGGCCGCGGCAAAAACTTATTCGTGATGGACGCGATTAAGGACGTTTAACCAACATTAATATTCATATTACATTAGTTCTATCTAAGTGGCGTGTTCACTGCATGTATGCGTTTTTTAAAAGCGTTATTCTGGATATTGCAACTATAATTTGCTTGTCTGTTGCTCATCAAGAAGAGACTTCAGCAGAAAAACTTAATTAAACCTTTGTATTAAGACCGCCTGCATGTGTACCTCATTCTCACCTATTTCAATCGCTAAACACCATTACTTGTAGTAAATTAACTTTCGAACTAAGACATACCTATATTATTAAAATAATAAAATTTATAACACACTAGTTATTTTAATTAATTCGGAAATATGACGGTATTTTCCGCACTTATTCATTGACCCTTGTGTGTAAAAAGTCGAGAAAGGCAGTGGACACTGTATATTGTTCACACAACAGGTCAACTTCCAGAAGTTGTCAGCACACTAGTGGCACTCTCCCTCCAGGGTTCAATAACCTTAACGCCTACAGCATATAAATTGCTCATTCATGCATAATAGACGGCACTAGAAATGTCTGAAGAAGAAGACTTATTTGAACAGTTGGTGATACAGACAACCGACACTGAATATCCTGATGTAGGAGTTTTTAGAAATCGCCTCACAGCCTCGTGGTTCCTTTAACGACCACCGAAGGCTAGTTGCTTTCGGTGTACGTTCCAAAGCAAGGAATCATGTTTATCGTCATCACATATATCATTACGCATAGCGTTCTCGGTGCGTGGATCAAATAGCAACATCCAGGTTTCTCAACTAGCTTGCGGTGGCAGGTATCCGACTGTGCAATTCTATCATGCCACCGGGAAAACAGGTAAATGCGCATTCATTTACCACTAGGGATAGGTTCTGGTCAGGTGCTTTGCAATCGCACTGTGGTGACACTCTTAATCTTCATTTATAGAGGTGGTGGTATATTCTTCCGTGGTTGAAACGTAATCGGTTTAGTTGCATCCAGGTTTTACGATCCTACTCAAAACTTCTTTGAGGGGTCCTGTATCAGATCTTGATTTAGCATGTGTATTATTATTCAATTTGACTTAAATTCGTCCAAATTAAAGCTACAGTTATACTAATAGTTTTATCACTTTTATATTGCTTTACAAACTAAATTAGGTACTTTCATAATTTTTTCACATATTTTCAGAAGTAGAAGTATTTTTAATTCTCTTATTCATAAGTTCATAACAAAATCAGCGAACCAAATATTTGTTCGTGGATTAACTAATATAAATCATATTAGTTATCCAACGAAAAATAAATGTTGCTCAAAGTACAGTCAAATAACCTAGTGCTTTAAAACGTAACTTGAAGATGCAACTAGACAAGACACTAGGATGAAGGATGATATCATTAGAGTATCACATAAGCGATTTCAAAATATCTGTTCCGTCTCTACTTTTAAAAGACTGCTAGCATGCTCCAGTATGTTTGTTCATGGGACCGATAATAGCTACTCAGATTATTTGAATACATTGCAATCGTTACACAAGCTAATTAAGAATTGAGATCAATGTATTGTTGTATGGCTCTCACAATTATAGTACGCATTATTGATCTTATAACTTCTCTCCTTTTTTCCTTCCTTGATTTATGGAACAGTTATGCTTGTTGTATAACTAACTTAATGAATTCGTATTTTTGCCATAATAATAGTAAATTGAAAGGCACTTGTGTTCATATTATGCAGTATGTTCCAGTTGTCACTATACCTATCTCTCCATTTTTAAATGTCAATACTTCTCCAGCCGAGTGGGCATCGAACCCTAGACGTTCATATTAGCAGATTAGCGTGTTTATTACTACCACGGAGGTTGTCTTGTTTTATTTATTTTATTAAAAGTTAACTGTCTTAACTTAACTATAGATCGCAAGTCTCATTATACAAATTAACATTTAACCATTTCATTTTTTGAACGAACATAAACACCTTAAATAACCACCTTGTATAAAATTTACTCAGAAACAAATTCTGTTGTAATTTTAGCTTATTAGAGTTGTGTACAAAACATTACTTACAATCACAGCTTACAACACTGAAACGTAGCAAGATCAGCTTCGCAATCGCGTTCCACGTAGTCTACGTTAACACGCAATAGTTGTACAGGCGATTCTTGAAAACGGTCGTTTTGCGATTAGATCAGCGCTGGCACCGGGGGGTTGAAGCCTGGGGAGCCGGAGCCCAGGGGCCCTGTTAATTGCTCCGTTTTGTGAACACGGCCACTAGCGTGCTCGGCGGGCAATCAGCGGCCGCTGACTGATTGCTTTTTAAATAGGTTTTATGCCTGCTAAAAATGTTACGAAGGAAATCAAAGAAAATCCAAAGATTTCGTGAGGGCCGATTGTGTAAACGCGATCGTGGACAAGTTGTTTTATAAAACGCGCCCCTGATGACCGTGACGAGTGCCCGCTCGATGATTCGGAGCGCCTAATGACAAGAACGCCATTTGTCGTGCAAAATTGTAAAGTTTTATTGTGTCATTATTTATAGATAAATGTAAAAACTTTCGTAAGCTTGCATTAATTATTGTAGCTCTAAATATGTTACTTGAGTTTTAATATCTTTCAAGAATAACATTTCGTTATTTATTCATCCAGCTTTGCAATTTTATTAGATTAGTGCCACTTGAATCAGCCGCCCTATCAGCTCTACATTACTAGCTCTACGTTTATAATGAGCTCGTTGAACACGATACTAGCAGTCGGCACGGAAGACTCTGGTTGCGAATGGAGATAGCACACACAATTTAACACGGGTAATAGGCCCGCGAAGTCGACACCTGAGTCCGAGGTGGCGTGACAAAGTGGCGTTAGCCGGCCAGCCATGCTACCACTGACACACCTATTCGTAACAAGTGTATACTAAATGCATTTTTATTTCGATTCTCATATTTTTTTCTAAATTAACTTGCAAAACGGCTAGACGACATTCGACATTTGTTTTCTATGTAACGTAACAATTTGATTAATTACCAACTCGAATCAGGCTAATGAAATAAAATAACAGAATTATTCATGTGCATTCACTTTTAATTTTGCCAGGTATGTTTTAAGGCCAATAAAGATCAATAGATAAAAAAGAAGCAACAACAGAATATGTTCAAATATAATCAATTAGAAGTTTCAAATATATGAATATTAAAAGGTGCAAATATCGAAAGTAAAGTCTGTGTTAATTGACAACATTTTAATTAAAAAACACCACAAAATCTATTGGACATAAAATGCCACATCTCGGATTGCTTAAGTACATCGTCGCTATAAACTATAATAGCTTTAAGTACTTTAATTACATACAATTAATACTTCAAGTGTATTTATACTAACAATACATAACTATAGAATATGAATATTATTATATAATTTTATATAATATACAGTTTATTTGCACAATGTTTCGTCATCATTTTTACCGACATTTTCTTACAGTCGCATCGCATCACTATATAACACATGTGCCTCATAGTGTAGTGGGATGAGTGCTTAAAATTAGTATAAACAATAAAAAATTAAATATATACATATCTATATCATTTTATTAAGATAGTTGATCATAGAAAAAAAAGGAAGCACGTCCCGCTCAAGCCGGAGGCAACTCTTTACTTCTATGGTTTTTATTCATGGGAAATAGTCCAGATAGGCTAGACAATTTAATAGCGGAAACACATAATAATAAATATGTAACAAATATTTTTGAGATGTTTTGTACTCAAACTTAATACTTTAAACAGAATTAAAGATGTACACTCATTTCGACAACTTCCACTTATTTTAATTTTCCGAAAAAAAAAAAATCACATGTATTTTGTTTAGAACAAGCGACACCAAGAATGGATTGAGCAATTATCTATGAAGTTTTCTGATCCGAGCATGGTTGAAATAAATACTTATTTACACAGAATATTTTACAATAATTAATTTTATGTTGTAAATATGATAGAGCAAAGTCATCCGTAAGACCACCGAAGATACTACTTAAGAAAATATACTTATATTTGAATGCACTGAATAGCACTCTAGTCAGAAAACTTTACAGATTTGATTATTAATAACAAATAAGTGTTACACCGCTGATCTTGTTAAATAATTGGAATGCATTAAGTTTCAGCCTATATTATTTATTATTGACTTACGAAGCGTGTCTATTCTAATTATTAGTTTAATATCTATAACACGACATCAATTTTATACATTATTTCTTATCAAAACTGGGCATATAATATCACATATCTTGGACGAGTTTGTCCACATTTTACGAATATTTTTTAATTCCCAATAACCAAGTCTTATGAATCGTCAGTAGAAATATCCCATTCAACATAGTTTATGTCGATAGCATTGTGAATACTGATTATAGGTAATACTAATAAGGAAACCATAACAAACGAGTAGGCTAAAGTAAATCAGGATTACCAGAAATTATGGCTTCTTAAATTGTCCCAGCAAACGATTCACACTGTGTCCACTATTATTCATTTATAATAATACTCACTCGCGTCACTTTTAGTAGTCTTATATAGTCACAATTTAGATTTTTAATGTCACATTCACTGATTTGTCTTTTTTTAAAGTAACTTAGTACCGTAGGATTAAACATGTATAGGTTCGTCGTCGTCTTCATCATCGGAGCGTCTTTCTAGTGAAGGTTCTCTGGGAGAACGTGGAGGCGGCGCTGGACTGCCAGGGTCCAAATCTGGCGAAGGAGTGCGTCGCGCTTGCGCATAGTACCCGAGGGCTCCAAGTGCGGGAGCACCCAGCGAACCGAGGTGCGCTGAAGGACCCGGAAGGCCCAGCCCGAGAGGAGGAACACCGCCCAATGGCGCACCCGGGTATAACCTGTCGAAGTATTATAAAATTAGCTTGATTACAATTAAATTAAATACAAGATTTATCATTATCATTTCAGTCGCTATAAGAAGGTCAGCTAAACATGGGCAGTCCTCATAGATTATTAATCTGACCGTTTCAAAATGCCAACATCCAGGACTCAACTGCGATATAGAGTCATTGTACCACTTAGACAGTTTTAGTCAGATACACAATTAAACAACATCTTTTCAAGTCCAATAGTACTTAATATACCCGCATCTAGGATTTTTCTGAAATCTTAATAAAGTCATAGTCTTATTATGTTTGTGTCATCGCGCTTAAATAATATAACAGGTTGACATTTCACAATGCTTTTGCACCAAAAAGACAGATACATAGTTATTTTTGGACATATCAGAGGCCGTGGGCGCTTCCGAACAACTCTGCCACCCAGATGTAATAGTCGATTGATAATGTAATCCATACGATATGAATAAATGAATTGCTGTTATGCTGCATCAGGTCATATGAAAAATTTCGGGGGAAAGGCTAACATAACAAATGGATTGAGTGGTTCTCAGAGCAATCAGCATTTAGTCCTGAAACCTACCTTCACGAACACTAGGTACCATTATACAAAGAACTAACCGATATGGCAACGGTTTCTGCAAGGTGTTGGCAGATGCAGAGGCCGCCGCAGCCGCAGTAGCAGCCGCCTGCCGATAGTAGAGGTCGGCGGCGGCTGGCGCGGGCTGCGCCGGGTACGCCGGCACCCCGGCCCAGTAGCCCCCGTACAGCCGCTGGAAGGCTGCGTAGTTACCCGCTTCTGCTAGCAGTTCAAGCCCGACTGCTGTTTGTCTTTTCCATTTCGTCCTGTGTGGAAGGAAAGGGCAACTATAGAATCATTTCTAAGAAGTTTATATGTCTGGCAGAATGTTGTTTGTTTTATATAAGGAATTTTTATGAAATACTAAATAATAAATATAAAAAACTAATTAAATACGAATATAATTTTTGTAACTAAAGTTGATCAATTTTTTTTTGTTTTGTCTATATTTTACTTTTTAATTTTTTAAATAAAAATAAATTATATGATCAAAAATTTTTTAATATTTTTTTTATTACATCTGGAGATTTTAAACATATGATACTACAAATTTTACATTTTTTTACGTAAAAAATCTTTCTCATACAAATAATCACTTGAAATATTTCACAGTCCATTTGAGTTCACATTCTCAACAAAATTATCCCGACCGTTACGTGGATCCCACAAAAATTTACACAAAACCGATTTATGCCACATTAAGAACTTAAATCGACTCTAAAATTTTCTAAACTATCATTTATGATCCCCAAAGCAATAGATCACTAACCCTATAGAGTTTGTGACCCCAATCGTCATCAAATTTGTCACAGACCACTCGAAAGCACAATGAAGATATCTCATTGAAACGTACGTATAATAAAAAATGTATAAATAAAATAATAAATTTGACAAAACGTCTTGGGCACTCGCTAGTTCACCGGAGCGTGGTCGAGTACTTTAATTTGATTTATTTGATTCAGTTGGGAAAGGGTGACGTCGTATAAATTACGCGATATTGCCACCGAGAAGCCACAGATTTTTTTAACTGCCTATCTGCGTGTACCCGAACAGTTATTAGGACGAAAGTTTTGGGATATCAAGGATAAATAGTACCAGACCCTTGCAATTTTTCAAAGGTAATGTGACTTTTATTGATTTAACTTTCTAAGATTGAGTTTGTTCTTTCAAAAAGCAATTTGTCCAAAATTTTGCAACAGAAAGTATCGGTATGAGAGCTTATCAATGGTTAATACTTCTTAAAATTCGTCTGTCTATGTAATCAATTAATCATTAACTTTAGAAAATAATATATGCTCTTTGTATCTACAATAAATAAGTAATGAAAAAATATACTTATAAAGATATTTAATTACTTAAACCATGTAATTGTGATAATTTATAAACATTTAAATATCATTATGTAATAATAATAAGAAACTTAAAATTAAAAATATATATTACAGAAACATAAAAACCAGTCTTCGTTTAACTAGCAAATTGGATAAAAATATTTTATTTTCCTTAGCATAATAATAATTTTAAGTTGGTTGTATAATTACAATCATTATTAAACCTAGTATTTGCGTCGGCGAGTAACAAAAGGTCCCCAATGATAAAATTTAATTTAGTTCGCAAGTCCTCGATTAGTTCCACCGCAAGAGCTGCGGTATTGTCATCGAGTGAGCATTTTATTAATTCCAAGGGTTTTGTGATTGCTACCGAAAATATGGAACGTGCAGAACTAATAACTTTATGAATTGCGATTCTCTATGGTTTATCTAGCAAATGAATAATTTCGTTTTAGGTATTAACATGAGTTACAAGTAGGTATTGTGAAAATTTATTAATAGTGCAGTTGATAGTTTGGTAATTTTGAGAAACATTGTAAATTACGACCGACAATGGATTTAAGAGTTGTTAGTCAATAGCCAATTTGACTCGACAAGAAGAGTAATGTATTCAAACATTTAGTAATCTGTAACATACGAGTATGACCTTTGTACGTAACCATGCCCGACCAACGCTCAACAAATTACATAGGGAATAGTTTTTCCGATTTGTCGAAAATTTTTAGTCCCTTATCATCTCAACTGCAGAATTTAGCAATTCATCTTTCAATCATATGATATAAATAATATCTTGTATATTATACATTACAAATCATTCACACATTCTTAATATGAATTCTGTAGCGTCGTTATTTTATGTTATTGCGCATCATCATTGTTATTATTAGCAGGATCCCAGCTATTGTTGTGTTCGACTCCGTGGGGATGCGGTTGTTAACTGACGGTTCACTGACTACCTCGTTAATTAATTTCTATAAATGCATCATTTAATTTTATTAAATGTAAATGAGGGGGAGTTCAGATGTCCGTTGCTCGTCTTTTTTACATGATTGATGTCATCCCATTAATTATAACCATGCAACCAATAAAAGTACTCCTCGAATTTATTATCAATACATTAAAAAGTAAATTTGCGTTTAGGATCATAATGACTTTCAAATATAAAACTTAAAAGTAAGTATATTTTTAAACTGGAATACCATGCTATAATTAACAGTAGCTGACATCTGGTAGATTGGAAGCACCTCTACTTCAATTAATCATATTATTATGACGGGTAATTCTTAGCGAACATCTTCACGAAGAGCATTATTTAATTGTCAAGTACTGAATAAGAGGCAATCTGCTCAGTGACACTATTCTTTTTAATGCCGCCGCGAGCTTCGAACAAAAAGCTCTCGGAGAGCACTTAAATTTGGACTGCTATCTCAAGATCTCTCCACAGACAATGTCCCTTCTCTTTCTAACTCGAAGCACGTGCAGTCCGACCAGTTTTTTCTGTCTCTGTCTCGCGTCCCCGCCGGAGTCTGATACGCTCCGCCCAGTGGTTTAGTGATTTGATGCTGCGTAAACTGATTCAATTGTTGTTCGAGTAGGTTCGTCTGAAAACACGCCTTAACCGTTCAAGTTAAAGACGAAAATCGTTCGGTAAAACGTTCCCGTTTACGGCCTCTCTGAGGGGGGAGGTTGTTTATCACGATTTGGGTTTTTGGGAGACGTGATGCGAATTCGGCTTGTATATCCGGCAAACAAAGAGAAGTTCCATCGATCGCAGTGTTTGCGCTCGGCTGGCGCTTGGGCCGTTTTATTCCGTTTGCAATCGGCCCAATTTGAGCTGTAGTCGAACGTTATTTATACGCAGCTTAGAAAGTTTCAGAAACGTGTTTGTACGAGTGTTCTTATGGGAATTGCTTGAAGTTTGAGAGCCTTTATTGTTTACTAGGGGTATTATGTTTACGTAACAGGATACAGTTACCTACAGTTTTATTGTTTTGCAGGTCGGTTTAGATAGCTTATATAGAGTAAGCAGATATTGTTGTATTATTAGCTAAATTAATCGAATCATTTAATTGTAAAAGAAAAACACTAAAAACTCACACAGGTGCGCTCTTTGGTTATTTTACTATTAAAAGTAAGTTATTTTATCTGTGGTAAAATAAATCTAATAACTTTTATTCTATACATACTTAACTACATATTATATAATCACGCCTTTATCCCATAGAGGGTAGGCAGATACTACGGATTTCCACTTGCTGCGTACGAATCTTAAAGACATTCCTCCATGCTCATTATTCCTTGTCATACTTTATACAACAATTATTAGTTAACATTTATTATTACTGTCGTGGCCAAATCGTAGAATTGATCATTTCATAATATAGTCGACAACATCATGAAATGCGACCATTACATGATATGGCCAAAACAGAATTAATGATATGGTCGTCTACGTTTGGCCAGATCATTTCAATAATAATTCGTATATTTTTTCATGTATTTTTTCTCAAGACATAAATCTTAATTCTGAAAGTCTCGTTTTCAGTTTTGTGTATTCTACTAAGTGCATAACAAAAATCAATTTAGCCTTCAACTTTTATTTTCACAATAATATTCTTCGATTTTTGACCCGCCGCCATGATACTGCTCGAAAAAGTAGCAACATCAGCGCCTCTACTGGTTATAAATGTAACAATTTTACGATATGATCACTTGATTCTTGGCCAGATCATGATGTAGCCGTGCATTAGTTGATAATATCAATATGAAATGTTAGAAGCTCAATGATCTGGTCGATTCTGTTTTGGCCATATCATGAAATGGTCGCATTTCATGATAGGATCGGGCACATCATGAAATGATCAATCCAACGATCTGGTCACGCCTTTACTTCAAGTTCGTTTTCGACTATAATACAAAACCTTTGCTAACTATCGAGTTACGTCATCATCCGTAGATTAAAATACAACTACTTAATTAAATCCAATTTATATCATTAATCTAAATATGGATTTTGGCTATTATGTACTCTACAAATTATGCGCAATCAACTTGCATCACGATCTGCTTTGGAAAAAATCTAAATTACAAGTTCAACTAATACAATCCGCTTATTAAAATCCGTCTAAAACTGAAATGGCATCCATAGCATAATGATTAGTGCTTAAATGATAAGCATGTTGACCTAAGCGTCCTTGGTTCGATTCCAGTGTCTCTGGACGTGTAATTTGGCCGGTTGTTCGCCATAAGCGATTAGCCCGTTTCTTGGTAGCTACCCACGGAACCCGCGGTGTGTCATTACAATGGTGCGCTCACACGTAAGGAATCTTAACTAAGAAAGTAACTGTTTTCACTGATAAAATGACAAATTATCTTTTTTTATGAAAGAGGAAGAGTTATAACTTTTGCAGACTTTAACAAAACTCAAACTTTAACATTTGTGTAAATATAGAAGACACGTAACTACGTAAAGAAACATACATAATTAACGCAAGTGACAAGTTTCTAATTGTGAAGTTTTTCTGGTAGTGAAAAATAACTAATCTTTGTAGAATATTTTTACTATAATATAAAAAACCATGTTTAAATGTACAAAAGCAAAAGTTTGAATATTTAATTTAAGAAAATAAATCATTACACGGTAAATAATTGTCGAACGCGTTGATGTCTTTTGAATTAAGTTATTACATAAATATTTGTATTAGTTTTGAATTAATATTAGTATTGTTACTTGAAGAACAAATAGAATAATAATAAAGTTATTACATTACTTTCAAATTTCTTTTAAAAAACTATAGGTTGATGTACCTTAAGACTTGGGATGACTTTTTGCACAGTATGTTCAGTACGTAAAACTCTACTAAGAAAGATTATGTAAAGATGAATTCGATAGTTGTAAGTCCAAAAGTATTATTCCTTTACATTATATTATTTCCATCAGCATATGAACTTTTCAAGTTCATCTCAAAAATAATAATCGACATATCCCGTGACCTAAAGGCTGGATGTTTCCTCACACAGAGGATCAACATTGCCATCCAACGTGGCAATGCTGCCAGCCTTTAAGGCACATTGCCACGATGTAAGGATTTTCAGGGACTACATAACTTGTAAATATTAGTTTTTTTTATTTGTTACGATAGTTTTTAGTTTCTTTTTACATTATAGTAGACTCTAAGCTCCGAAGCATCCAGGCGAAGATACAACGTACGTGAGTCTTAGTTCTTTGTGATCGACAGGGTGCAAGGAACTTGAGACTTCTGGTATTACAGATGTTCTTAGACTATTTATTTATTTAGGCACATCGACAATGTAAACACAATCATTACAAAAAAACATGGCTTAAAATAATTTTATCCAGTGCTTATACCTATTACAGACATGCACAACATTGTCAAATAATATTATTCATATCAAGAATTAACAACTCGCAAATTAATTTAAAATTAGAAGTTAAAAATGAAAATTTTAAAACTACGATAACCATTTTCGATCGTAATGTACGTACGAACAATAATATATTTTCAACACGTGTGCATCATTTAAAAGCGAAGTGATGAGTGCCGTTTACCCAAATGATACAGGTTTACATGTAACCTAAAACCGTTTAGTCAATACAGCCTATTTGTTTGAAACGTGCGCGTTTCAGTTTGTAATTCATGTTTCTTAATGAGTTTTATCATCTAAATATAATTTAGAACGCTATAAATGCATTTGCATGAACTGCCAAGAATAAACTCGCGATATTTTTTTTAATTATATATTACTTCCGTTACATATCTTAAATTATTCTATGAAATTCTTTTAAAGCATAGAAACTCAATATAAGAACAGTATATAAATGAAATTAATATGTAATGTAGAGTTAATATTTTTATTGGATAAGGTTTGGTATATCTGCTGATATATTCTTTGTCAGTTCTATTTCTATCTATTTATAAATAGGACCTTCTTCATCCAAGCGTATTTCCTAGTTACAACCTCAGTTTAATTGCAAGTTACAATTCATTACTCCTTGATATGGTGGCACTATATAGTAATAACGATAGAGATTTGATACCCTTTATATAGGAAAATCAGACCAATAGGATAAATCATCATCGTAACGTGTATTCATAGTTGCGTCTTCAGCTTACACTTCGGCTAGGGTACGCTGTAAGTCATGGTCTTAGATTTGAAACTAGTTACTACAATAAAGCGACTACTGTCTGACCACCGTTACCCTTTTTACAGAGAAACCAGATTAACAGGAACATGACCCATGATGATTGGAAGTGTGTTAGTGGTCAACACTGTCAGAATTTTTTAGACTGCTATATATCAATAACAACCGGGACCAACGGCTCAACGTGCCTTCCGAAGCTCCGAGGCTTCCGAGGAGCTCATGATAGAAAATGCCACTAAATGGCGACCAATCCAATAGTGGTCGCGTCACGCCGTCGCTTGACACGCGTATTCGCTACGGATACGCGAAACGCGCTCGACTAACGAGCTCTTCATATGTTATTCATCCACCAATAAAATGAATAAGATTTTGAAATTATGATGTCTGGTTTATTTATTAGCTTGTGCAAATATATTTGCCGCATCCATTCAATTCTTGTATCCTTATTTTTGTAAAAAATTTAGTGATTGAAAAGCTTAGTCTATGTCTAATAAATATGACTTATTCTCTTCTTTGTTAGGTCATGGTCTGCTGGCGTGGGTGGAATTAGATTCAAAAAGATAAACAATTACTATTAATCGTAAAATTCATTTACAAGAGTTTACAGTAAACGACAAATGAATATAGGTGAAATCGTGTTCAAATCTATTGCACATTAATATTAAATTTTGTCTTTAAATAATTAATCCAAAGACTCAGTGACTCACGCGTGTACCAAACACGAAACAGCAAAATTACGGAACTATGAAACTGAAATTAAGGAAAATGTTTTTTTTTGGCGATGTCTGGAAGATTGGATTTTCTGATATTTTCACAGAAGAGAGCAGAGTACGGGCCAGTCACAAATTTATCTTGTTACGTGGTTAAATTCTTCACGGTAAACTAATTTTTATACAACTAAGTAGGCAAACAGGCGCACGGCCCACCTGATGGTAAATGGTTACCGTAGCCTATGAACGCCTGCAACACCGGAGATGTCACGAGCGCGTTGCCGAGCCAGAAAAAAAAATTTCACGCCCTTTTTGAAGGCTCCCATGTTATAGTCACATCTACTTCCAAATGGGTCGCATGCTACATTTACGAGTATTACTCAAGAATCGGTTGAAGTTTTGTACACTGGAAGGGTAGGACCGGAAATATTTTGTAATACTTGGAAACAAAGACTAGAGCCAAAGCCACTTTATAACTAAAAAGTTGTCATTCAGACATAAGTATATTCAGATATATGATTGTCAGTGTGTGGAATTGATATTGTTCGCTGGAAGTCAGCCATTAGAGACGTCATTAGGTAATCGCGGGTATTACCGTCGCCGACTAAACGCCGATAAACGGCTGTCGGCAGCCGACGACGTAGTTCGGGAACAGTAATATGTTTTTATAATTCTGGAAGTAATTTTGACACCAAGCAAATCTAAAAACATCATCAATGAAGCTTAACAAATAATTTAAAGAAATGTCGCCATTTTGATAATAAGGTATTTTTTAAATCTGTAGATTTGTTAATTACTTTTTAATAAGTGAACGTATTCTTCTAAATCTTCTGTAAATTTACTTTATAAAATAAGTTATTGCAAAAAGTGTCTTATCAACTAAAATAGTCATTATTTATTTGTATGTGTAATTGAATGTCGATGTATGTCTTTATTTATAATAATGTATGAAAGATAAGATGTAAATTGTGTTTACTACCGCCTTTTGCTTTCAATTTTATCGTATCTACCCTAAGAAAAAATTGCAAAACGTCTTTGAATTTTTTTTTTAATGTAGTATTTTCAGTCTTACGAGTTAAGAAGAATAAATAATATACAAAAAAAACTAAAATCAAACAAATACTTAGGTCTACCGTAGCGTGCAAAACTCATAACAGGCTCCTGGACTATAACCAATTTATAACCGAGCTTCGGTCAGTCACAAACACATTTGGAATTTAATGATTTTGCCCTGAATCACATACGGACCAACTAAGTAGTAATTTGCATGCCGCTACTTAAGCTCTATATTATGGGATATAGCTTTCGCCCGGAGACTCATCCATGCAATTTCGACGAGTCTCTAACTCAATCAAAATATAGTTCATACTATATCAGTGTTATTATTGAAAGTTTGATATATTTTTTATAGAAATCAGAAATCTAAACATAAACAGAAACATAAACATAGATCTCAGATTTCTGTTTCTGTAAGGTACAGTTCCGATGACGCTCTACTTCTCGCTACGAGTCGACCGACTCCCATTCCGATAACAAATAATAAAATAGAGTTTTCTGATATTTCAATAAGTAACCAAAATATATAACAAACACGCCTGATTTTTGATGAGGCAATAATTTCAATTTAATTTATCAGGACCGATTTCTTTTGGCTGCCTTTTAATCCCACACATTCAGAATTTTCATGGGAAGCATCTTAAAAAGTAGTTTCTATTCTAAGTAAGATACTGCATGCTTAAATCGCCTGATTATCCGATATATGAATGAAGGATCTCTGACTCCTATGTTACGCGGCCCATAATATGCCATACTATAGACGAATCCTACCTAAATGATAGTGTCAAAAATGTCGGCGGAAGCCCCTTAATGAGTAGCTTAGAGAGAGCCAGGGTCCGGCGCCGGCGCGCCGGTGACTTGCATCATTCGAAATATGGTCACTGATTCTGATTTTGCCTTATGCCTCCACTTTGGCTAATATCATTTGCATGATAAATTCTTACAAGTTTGATTCAGAGTCTCTACGTGAATCTAATATATTTCTTGAAAATTATTCGGTGTACTCAATTTTTATTTTTATTCTTTGGTTTTTTGAACATAAAAATTCAAGTTACCTCTTCTTTTCGAATTGGCTATCTAAATATCTTTTTATTATTCTCTGTCTGCCTGATATCAATTAGCAGACTATCTCATAAACCTGAAAAAGTGCCTAATGAGAAGAGTTATTTAGTGTCATAATTTAATGTAATTATTGTTTTTCTTTATTTAATGTTATTATAATTTTACCTATATGGATTTTAAATCATCTAAAATAAAACATATTTTATCGAAACATATTTATAAACTATAAAACCAGGGAATTGAAACATTCGAAGTTGAGGTATTTGCTACAATAATGCCGAACCTACTTGTTATTAAATAACATGTTTCGTACGAGAGTATTGTTTTGTTATGTAAATAGTAAACTGCTTATTTTTAATTAATACCGTTCAATCAATAGACTGGAACAAATCGCAGGCATTCTTCAGATTCAATCTCTCTCTCAAACTCTGACACCAGGGTGCGCAGGCTAATTAATCTCGTAACCCGTATAATATGAATAAGTTCATTACTAAATCTTATAAATAGAGAAGTATCACTCTCTCGTATCTAATCTAATCATTACAAAACATACAATGAGAATTCACCAGAGCCATTAGCCTTAAAATCTTCAAAGATTAAAATAGTTATTTAATTTTACTTTCATAAACTGCGAATATGAATAGAATAATTAAAAATATCTTAACGTGAGCAAAAAGTACTCATAATTGCACGACAATTAAATTGTTTGTTGAGAATAATCACTAATTATGTACGTAATAAAATTTATGTGTGTAGCTAATTAATTTTTGTTATAATGACTAGAGGCAAATGGCACACCTGTAATTAACACAAATTATTTTGGTCGAGTTAGGGAGAGCCAGAAAGATTTTTTCATTGTGTTATTTGTAATAACAATTACAAGGCACAAACGTATAATATGGCAGGGTTGCTCCCACACACTATGGTAAATTGGTGGTTACGGGCCTTCTACTATCGGACCGGCGTCGTCGGCATCAGAAGAAAGTGACCGAGCACAAAAGCCATTACATCCTTCAATTAACTCCGATTTCACACCCTTTCACGAACCGAAAAATCGAAGCCCAAACATTAGTTTAGCGTAAATTACAGAAAATCAACAAAAACCGTAACAAAAAGTGTGGCGATTGAAAAAGTCAAAGGCGGGACGGAAGACCGATCGCAGTCGCCGTGTGCGGTGACCGCTGCGCGCGCGCCGCTGATATTGTCACTGTACTCTACTATAATATTATTTTATTTATGCATGTGTTTATCTGATTTATATAATACATTAACATCAAAAATAAGTCTGGCTATTCTTGTATTAGGCTATATTTTAATAGTTATTTTACTGATGATTTAATTATCTTACAGCAACTACATTATTTAAAAAAATCTTTTTTTTCAGGCCATGCTAAAGAAAATTAAATTTAAATTGAACATGAAAAAAAAATTAAAACTTTTTATCGGATAATGTCCAGTTGGATAGTACAATGTAGAACATCAATTCAAGTTTCTGAAATGAAATTCTTCACCAACTCTTCCATCCAAAAAAAAATATCGTTATCACTGGTAGCCGAAGATTATAGAAATTGTATTAAATCAATAGAAAATTAGACAAGGCTTTTTTAGGTACCGCGGTTTTTATACGAAGTGCACGGTTCGACGGCGGGCGGGCCTTAATTACAAACGTTTGTTTTTGAAAAGGCCGCTTGGTAGACTCAGACACAAAAAAAATATATTTAAGTTCTATAATTATTTTTTCATAATAGAAATTTTAAATGTTCAGAATTAAAAGATTTTGTAATTTTTAAAAAACATCTTGTAATGATCTTAAATCATAAATTACTTTGGCCATCTAATAGTTTTGTTGGCATTAGATTGAAAATTGCAAATTTAAATTAGTAATTAAGTAAGTAAGTAAAAATAATATTTTTAATACATTAAAATATTATACTTAATTATGACTCAAAACCTACGTAACAAAAATAAGAAGTTCTTCTTTAATTTTCGGCCTTTCACTTTTATAATAATAAACTATTATGATTATTTTATACGTAACTGTACAACGCATCAGTATTTCTAATAACATAATTGCATTTATTTTTAGATGAGCCGACCACAAAAAGTTTATGATGAACTGTATTTAGTCGGTAGCAGTAGCAGACTCGCTGACTCAGCACACTCTGCTTTGAGACGCCGCCTGCGCCCGCGCAGTTCACACGAGATGTTATCATGGCGCCGCCGACCAACACACGACCGCCATTACAGGTGAGAACTGCCCAATTATACCCATTGAACTTTACCCCATGAAACCATTACGATTGTAAAAGAGTCAATTTAAAATCTTTACAAATTGGTTCAAAACTATCAAACTGATATATTTCTAATGATGCCCAAATAAGCTGGAGAGAAAGGACAGTCAGGTGAAAAGTTCGAGTATATCCTGTCATACTTCGACGTTTAAAGGATGTATATCGATGTCTGTAGCTCTGTACAGTTTAAGATTAAGGCAAGTAACAGCCTTTTGTCTGAATTGCCTAATAAAGCATTAAATATTACTACATACATGTGTATGTAATTAAAAGATGTAAGAGAAAAAAATCACGCGATTCTTTTGTGCATCCAATTTTGAAAACAATCGTTTATATTAGATTATATAAATTGAAGTGTATATTGCAAATAATAAATTAAAATAAATAATTTTCAGTTTCAAGGAATTTTAGTGTTAATTGATTATAGATTTTTCTGTTCTTAAGAATTATATAAATAATATTACTTTATAATAATTGAATTTGATTTCCCTGACACGCAATACCAATCGTATTCCAATTAATTTACTGTTAGTTTATAAGTACCATTTTAATTACACATAAAAATACTAGTTTAAATAATTATCTCTGACACACTAGTGGTGTACAATCGTGGATATACGCCTAACTATATATGAAAGAGGTATAGATATAACTCTCATATAACTGCCCTATCAACGAACTTCTAAGCAAACGCCATACCTTATTTGGTCAGATTTGCAAACTACGTAAAAAAAGAACTATTACTTCTGAATCTGACTACCTTTTTTGGAGTAATGGTTAACACACTAGTCCGCTTGGAAGTTCTGGGTTCGATCCACAGCCAGAGCAAGTTGGGAGAATAGCCTTTTTTAAATTGTCTCGGGTCTTTAAAATATATATCGTTAAGTTAGTATCCCATAACTCTGTCTTGGACCTACTTTGGAGCTAGCTTAATCTGCGTGACTTATTGATCCTTCGGAATGTTCAACAATTTTAATAAAACTTACCGTCGATTTTGGTACCAGGTTTTGACTTGTGTGTCCGTCAAACCAAGTTTCGCAGCCAGCTCCATTCGGTCTTGTACGCTGAGGTACTTCTGTCTTTCGAAGGACTTCTCAAGAGTCTGGAGTTGATGGTCGGTGAAGGCCGTCCGCGCTTTCCGCTGCTTCTTCGCCAACCCTGAAGAGTCCCCACCACAGCTCTTGCTTGACACGTCGTCAGAGTCATCTTTGACACCTGTGATCAGAAACACAACTGCTGATTTTTTTCGTGTGTCTTAAATACATATAACTTTGTATTAGACAAAACTACTTAGACGATTTGTTTTGGGAACATCGACCATCTTTTTTATTTCATTCACATTCTCTACAGCAAAATAATGTAATTGTTTGACAATTCTTCTTGGTTAATTAATGATTCATTATTAACCTAGTACGACAAGTATAACTTTTAATAAAAACATGTATATATAAATGTTTGCCTAACGCTAAATAAAATATTTTAAGTTATAAATCCTTTAAGATTCACACCGAGCTCGAAAATCAATTTACGTGATCTTAAAATCCACAAGAAACCTTCATCGTGCTGCTAATCTTGCTTTACTGGTTTTTAATATGGGCGCTTTTCCACTGAAGCAGTTACATAAGATATGATCTAGAATAGTCTAGTCAGACATGTTTTTACACCGTCCTTTCTTGGAGAAGTAATAGAAAAGATGAATGAAAAGAAAGTCCGATTTCTCTCAGCAACTCCAAAATAAATTATATCCTAATTTGTTCACATGGGTAACCGAACTGGCAGGCTCTAATCAGGCTATAATCGAGACATATCATTTTTGGAAAAAATCTCACGAACCAGTTTGACTTATTAAATAAGTACCATGTTATATCGATATTCGTTTAAGTGAAAAAATGGTGAAATACTAACAACCCATTTTATCTGACACACGGCACACTACAGTGTATTTATTTATACCAATAGAATCCAGCTGATGCAGGTTAACATCACCTTGACCTTTTTCCCGTAGCAAAACTAACATGACTTATGAATTAAGTGGATTTTATGGCTTTATAGTATTCTGTTGACAAGAATAGCCTTCGCTACGTTAAGTTTTAGTGGAGTCAAGGCTTACAGTGTGGTTGCGTCCTCGGACCTCGGCAGAAGCCGCGCAGGGCTTCTTGTGGTCGCGGCGGCCGGTCGCGTTTCCTTCAACATCACTTGCCTCTATTTACCTTCATGCCTCGGTAAGCTACTTATTTTCATGACAGTTTGTAAATTACCGATCGATCATTTTGGATGTTGTTTGACAAAAGCTCAACAGTTTCAATGTAAGTTTTGGATAAATATTGAAAGGTGAAATACAACAAACAGTTTAAAGTAACATAGACATCTCAATCTCTATGCCTTTAAAAATATGAAATTGAGAAACGTCTTCCAAACATGGAAACTTATAAGAAGTATTCATAGGTCATATTCTTACGTTAATGATAATGTTCCTAGAGAAGAATCATAATCAATAATCAATTATTGTTTGTAATAAAATCAAATCGCATGAAAAATATTACCTACAAAGTTCCGGAAGCCAATCGGACACGGGTTATGCAAGCGTAAAAGCCAATTTTATTTTACAAATAAAGCCTAAGAATCTGTCGTTCTCTGTAAATACTGCAAATGCTAAAACAAAGGTGACAGGCTTATGGAGTATAATGTGTGAGGAATTAGTGCAGTCGAGTGTAGGAGCGGCCGCGCTGCGGTTTGCCACCCGCGCGCCGCGCTGCCTGCCTTTCTGACGCGAGCGGTCACACGCTGCCCTTATACTTATTTAAATATTCAACAGGATTAATTTTGATGTTTATCTATACGTTATAGAGTAAAGTTATAGTAAAGTATATTTTACGATGTAGTTAGTATACTTGTAAGAATTAGGAGTGTGCAGACACCCTAATCTGTTCTAGTTTAGTACTATTTGCAGTAGAACGAAACTTTGTATTTTGCATTATTGGCTAAAATCGACTGATTATTTTATTACACCACCTTAAGTTTATTTTTTAAGAACTCTTATCATATAAAAATGAATATGACCGATGAAGACGTAGAGTCTGACAAACTGACAATAACTGCTGACATTTACACTGGTAAATACCACCACACCTTCCAGTTCCTCAAATTCATATTTAATTTAAGCCAATTCAACTTTATGTATGTTAAGATAATTTCAACAACTTAATGTGGATTTCACAGTATGAGATGAAAACGAGATACAAGAAACACCAAAAACGTCGATTTAAACGACTGGTAATTTGGCAACATCGGGATTAAGTATTTCCATTTAAAGGGCAAATCGTTTCCCGTAGTGCAAGAGGCTTGGCCGACACTGAGGTCGCTAAAGCTGAGTACCCATGTTTATTTATACACGTATGTGTGACGATTCCTTCTTTTGTGTTAAAATATAGAGTCACACGTAAATTTCTTTTCACAATTGTACACAAATATCAATACATTTTTGAGTACAACAATTACTTGATAAAGTATAAACAGACTGTATTCTACAACCAGCACCTCTGCCACGAGATTTTTTTCGAAGATTTTGTATGTAAAAATCTTAGTTACCTTACCATCCGCGCTTGAGACATACAACATTGGTAGCGGAACAGAGAAAAGAATAGAAGGAGATGGAAGAGACCTTTGCCCATAGGTGGAACAATATAAGTTTTTGAAAAAGTCTGTAGCGTGTGTCTTAAAAACTGTTCTTTGCATAACCCAAACTGTTAGACAATGCTCATAGCATTAAGTTCGCCTTTTATACAGTACGCATTGTTTGTGCAATAAAGTTTAAATAAATAAATATTTGTACTTTCTAACGAACTGCAGTTAATAGTCAATTCTTGAGTACCATAAATTTGTACCCGGCTTTATGCATTGGCTTGGCGATTTTTTTAAGCGACCCTTTAACAGTTTGTAATATTCAGCGTAATTACGACGCAGAGGCCCATTAGGGTACACCGCCGTTAATTTATTATAATAAGCTCCAACTGTCGACCGCTCTTACTCGACCGTGAAAATTATTGTCATTAGTAGACAATAATGCACCTATGCATATTAAACCACGCTGTGTGCTTACGTTAAAATAACACATATTATAAACTTGTTTGGAACAAAACAATGACCAGCAATGTTAGTGGAATTATTGCCTTTGTTATGCTGCAAACGTAAGAAAATAGTTATTTTGATAGAACAGTGCCCGAATGCTTTTAATCGAGACGTCTAAATAAGCAAGAAATACTTATATCATACGCGGACTTAATGCTAAGAGCATTCTCTACCAGTCAACTATATAGACAAAAATTTGTACCGCGCGAAATTTTTTATCCATTTCAAACATAGGTTCAGAGTTACAGAAACTGAGGTGTTCCTCTATGCTACATTTATATTCTTTTTAATAATACTTTTATTGTTTAATTAGTATCATAAAAAACTTGTTTTGGCAATAAAGAACATATTCATTTTGTATCAAAATCTTACACAATCTAAAACATACATTATGTTAGAGTACATACATCCATTGCAAAGCTACAAGCATGCACTTAGTTAATATATTTCCATGACATTATCATAAAATAAGGATACAACAGAACTTTAACAAACCACCAACAAAATGACAAAACCATTATGTAAACACAAGACAATAAGTTCATGAATGTCTATACAGTTTTCATTCATAAAATTATTAGAAAATCTAATATTTTTGCTCCGGGTACTTGACATAAAGGGCTGGTTTTGCAACCCAGAAAATTCATATTGCATTTTATTTTTTATATCGCAATTTTTTTTTATTGCATTGAAATACTCTACTATTCATAATAATATCACGTACATTTTAGATTCCAAGTATTAGAATATAACAATGAATGGTGTAAGTAGATGTACAATTTATGCATATTGTAAAAGTGCATGTTTTATTATTTATGTTTATGTCATAAATAACAATTTAGTATTGCTAGTTTTTGTGTTGGACTGAATAATCGCAGTTTTGACCGACGTTAAGTGCGGATAGGAATTAGACTTGTACGTGCTAATACGTTTTTAATTGAAATGGTGTCAACAAGACCTTGGCAAAATATAAAGTCGATGTGTGTGTTGTAAATATACTATTGTAAATATTGTTAAACTAAGTGAGAAAATAGTCTTTAAACCGTAGGAAAGCTGAAATTATAAGTAATTGTGGAAAGGGAGTCACGGACAAGATTGGTAACCTACTTAGGCGAGCTTCAATCAAGACCTATAACAAGCCGCATAAGAAAATAAATCAATTTTTAAGACCTGTAAAATCCAATATCCCATTGCAAGATGCTGGAGTTTATAAAATTGACTGTGACTGTGGTTTATCATACATTGGGCAAACAAAGAGAAGCATTAATACCGGTATAAAAGAACATATTGCTGACATGAAAAATAGACGCTCAACCAAGTCTGCAGTCTGTGAACACGCTCTAGACAAACCCAACCACTATATGCGTTTTGATAATCCTCACGTCCTTGCAAAGGAAAACAGATTCATTCCAAGGATGTTACGTGAAGCTATTGAAATTAAAAAACATCCTAATTTCAATAGAGAGGATGGATGGCAGGTACCACCAGCTTGGGACCCAGTCATTAACGTATAAAATCGTAAACTCGGAAGCAGACTGCAAGACCATTAGATACTGTGAGCCAATATTGCGTGAATCGGAATAGTTCCCAATAAAAATTTCAGGCGGTAGTTTGTAATTTTATGACATCAAAGACAAATGTTAACTTAGTCTGCCTGCGACCATGAATGTACCTACTGTGCAATGTACCTGTGACAATCTATCCTAAGTCATGTTAATTGAATATTATGTTACGCGACTGAAGGCTTGATTGATTTCCAGCTCGTTATAATTGCTCAACAAATGATCCAATCTACGTGAAATACTTGGATTATGTTATGTATGTCAAACCTGGAGATATTCTTCTTATCGACTATAAAATAATCTAAACGATTTACAATGGACAAGAAAAACTCAAACCATCTGAGTTTTAGGACGCAATTTTAGATTTGAGCAATAAACGGTGTTTAACTATAATGGCGTTTTATAAACCTGACTACTTTCGGCTCTACATTGTTTGAGATGATCAGTTAGTAAAAAAAATGATTTAAATAATCAAATTAGCCTCTTCATAAATATTGAAGGCTATAAAATTAGGAACATGTTGCCTTGCCAATATCCGATTTAAGAAACTTCAACTGTTTCGTATTGAAGTGTTAATTCCGTATTCAATTTATTTGCTGATATTATTTAATAGGCGAGGTAATTAATTTATATTAGTGGGTGTTGCTTAATTACAATATACAAATGAAATAAATAGGGAATGACGGCCTTCGCGCGAGGTGACATACAGACAGATAGGCGTATTGTCAACCACAAAACCAGTGCCTATTTTATATATATATATAAAGAAATTAATCGGCGTTGTATTGTTTTGACATAATAAAATGTAATAAAACCATAAAACAAAATTTTAGTAATCCGTGGATATATTTTAATAGATATGGATAACCATATTAATATTATAAATGTGAAAGTCTGTCTGTTACGCTTTCACGGCCAACACGTTGAACGGATTTTGATGAAATTTGGTATGAATTTTGTTGAAGACCCGGGTCAAACATAGGCTTCTTTTTGACAAAGGCGGAGCTGCGGGAAACAGCTAGTTTTAAATATACTTGACCCGCGTCTAATATACCTAAAAACTTTTTGATCGAACAAATCGACGAGCTTCTTTTCGCTTTCGCTGTATCAATACTGAAATGCAATTAAATTTGAAACTTACAAAACCGTTCTATTTTCAATGATGCCTATTACATAAAAGTAGAATGTTAATTGCATTAAATGGAGCTAGATAACTAATCTGATTGCAATTATAATCTAAACCGGCAGCGAACTAAATAATACTTAGACTGATGCCGTTTATACAATTTACCTAATTACGGTAACGCTTGCTTGCGGAGCAGCGATGCAAGAATAATTAGTGCTCCCATAGGCGGCCGACTTGTCTGCGACAAATCGCCAACTTTTGACTATCAAGTTGGAACGACTAAGATAATGAATACTTACTAAATTAACCATTAATATCTCCAAATAATTTCCAAAAAAAATTAAAAAAAAAATTTTTTTGGTACAGTGAAGAATAGCTTTTTTGCAAACTTTTTGAAAGTAAATAAGTAGTTCGTTGGTAATAATTGAAAATGTATTGTTATAATTGTTAATATAGTGCAAAAAAAATTCATACATTATTGTCATCTATACTAATAATATTATAAAGCTGAAGAGTTTGTTTATTTGAACGCGCTAATTTCAGAAACCACTGGTCCAATTTAAAAAATATTTTAGTATTGGATAGCCTATTTATAGAGGCAGACTAGGCTAGGACGAAGTCGAGACGGGCTGTTTATAATAGAATTAAATTTCTCTAAACTTAAAATACTAAAAACTAAAATTAAAAGCAATACTTGCTAAGGTATCAAATTTGCTATAACTTGATTCTAATAAAACACAAACTTTTCTCTACTTCTGAACTCTAATTCTGTAATAAATATTTAATAATTCTTTAAGGTGTGTATGTCTTATGTGATATACTTATGTTTTATTATTCTGCGTGCAAAGAAGTGTTAAATAGATAAATAAAGGTTAGCTGCGTTTGAAAGTAAAAAGTATATTTTACTCTGAAGATCAAATACTGTCACTACCACAACAGCTATTGTGAATGTATTTAATAGGTGTCTTTCATTTACAATGTTGCATGATGGACACTTAGTGCACAGCGATGTATTATTAATTATATGGGTAAGTGCCTATGCTTTGCAAAGTAACAATTGAATGCAAAATATGAATTACATTGTATAGGAAGGTTAAAATAGAAATTCGATTACAATTTAGTCTAATTTGTGCCTTTAATTCAAGTAAGTAGTTTAATTGATCCACAATGGCGGATGCTCGGCTTTGTATGAAACTGTGAGCGAGACGTGTCTTAAACAATGCACACATGTTATATCATAGCCACAAAATATAGATAACACAGATTTATAAGTCATGAACATTTTAAGGTAATCAAATTAATATAATACTTGTAACAAATATCGCCGAGTTGTTTTAAACATACATTATAAGATAAAAATCATCAAAAACAAGTGGCATTTAAAATTTTATTGGTTGAGGTTCAAAAATTATTTTGCCAAAATCAATAAAATAATCCCAATTATGCTTTAAATTATTCATAGACTATATGTATAAGAAATAAACATAATCTACCTAAGTATCTAGTAAGCAGACATAGACATCATACATCTACAACAACAGTAGCATAGACTCTTGTGCTAGTGTTCTCTAATAATGTATCTTAATATCCTAAGAATCTACTTTCGTACAAAATCCATACTAATAATCTAAGTGTGAAATTCTATCTGACTGTCTGTTACGATTTTACGGCCAAACCGCTGAACGGATTTAGATGAAATTTGGTATGAATATAGTTGAAGACCCCGCGTCAAATATAAGCTACTTTTTAAAGCAGGCGGAGCTGCGGGAAATTGCTAGTAAATAATATTTTCCATTCATACCTTCGTAACATAAAGATCAACATATTTTAATGTTAATAAACCATATAACGTGAAGTTTCAGTTCTGTAACACTTACAGATTTGTAATGCGCATGCGCTTGTCATAACATAACACCAGTGATAGGCACCGCTGCCGATGCGCTGCTATAAGTAATGTTAATCTCAATGTCTTTTTACGTCATACATTCTACTAATGTTTTGCTAATTTTGTGCAATTATTTTTAATGCACATAAGTATCTTATACAACGAGAATTTACGATTGGCAATTTCCTTCTAACTGTCGATATAGAGAAAAGTTATGTGTGTTGTTATGTTAAACTTAAATAATATCTTACTTGAGTTTCTCGTCGTTTTACTATTTTATTTTCTTGTTTATTACAACGTGCAAGTTTACGTATGAATAAATATTTTTTGCAATACAGCTTTTTATTCAGAAAACTAGCATATTAAAGAAAGTTCAACTTCCCTATAGTTCCCGGTAGTTGGATTTTAGTACATACGTAAGTACAATAACATTTGTTTGCATTTCAAAATATATATTTTTTAACATCAGAATACATAGCAGCGATTAAAGTCGATGTTTATTTTTTGGAGGAGTCAAGAAAATTGGGTGTGGCATAGACAACCAACGAACCAACAATTCACAGATCTAATATCAATATCGCTCTTCGCCTGTTCAGAAGACAATCTCTTATAATCTCTATTTATGGATTTTTCTCCTCTCTCAAACTAAATATCTGAAAAAATATTTTATCAAAAATTTTATCGTTGGATACTTGCTATACGTGAAAATATATTTGACATTAAAGTTGTATGTAGTGTCAGATCTGTACCCTCCTTATTTTTGACATCGTTCTCCGTGAGTGACATGCGGTAGTTCCCGGTAATTAAAGATTACGTACTTAATGCTCCTATAAGTAAAACTGCCGCAGCACTAATTACTACAAGTACTGTGTGATTATCTAGATTGTTTGCAATAGGGTGCACTTTTGAAAATAACATAATACAGTTTAGCTATTGTATTTGTGAAAAACTGTACAATAACGTATTAGCCGTTTCTAAACGACTTTTCGTAAGAGAAACAACCAAACACTTCCATGATCAAAGTTTTTAAAGTTAACATAGGTACTTATCAAATAGGCGGACTTAATGCTAAAATCATTCTCTACCAGAATCATATGGAAAACATTTTTTCTGTACTGAAGACCAAAATACCTACTAATAAACTGCAATATAAGTTGCTTTATTTTTTAACAAACATATCTACAAGAATGAGTCAAAACGTAAAATATACTTAATACAATTCAAACATAAAATTCCTCTTTCAACTCTATTAAATATACCCAGTAATAGAGATAGATACATCAAAGATATATCATCCCGGATACCATTGGGCATATCGATGTGAAATCGAATGAAAAATTATGCGCTTTCCGATACTTTTGCGAGAATCGTTCAAGTGAGTGCTCGGTCGCTGTTACATGGCATATAGCTACACCGAGCCGAAGTAGGATTTGCAAATAGTAAATATTATTGTATTTACACAATTTTATATGACATTTTTGTATAACCAGATGAGCCAGAAAACCAGTTTTGAAAACAACCCCTTAAGGTTCAATGGATCGTATGAACTTCTTGATCAAAGGTATGGCTATCAAACACTAGACGAATTGAGTTACCCACTGTGTATTTTCCTACGTTCGCATAAATTTATCATTTTTCCAGATCAATCAACAGATAAAGCTCAGATAACTCAAGCTCCCGTGTGACGTCAATTGATTGAGTTTCTTGTTCAAAGTATCAAACGGGTCGCCTGACAGTTTCAACATTAGTATGACTAAACAAACTGTAAATAATCCCCTTTGAAAAAAAAGTTTAATCACAGTCTTGAGGCGAACCTTTATATTTTAAATCGAACCCAATTTCACAGCTCGCATCGCCTGTCAAATGCGACACAAAGCCACGAACACAGAGCGCATTATGGACAACTCAAACTGGCTCTATTTATACCAATCATAATCTATTTATTGTCACAATAAAAAAGTTTAGATGTTATCATTTGGGTGCGATGAAAGAATTGTCACCTTTTCTTGTCCTTATCTCGATGCCAAAAGTCACGAAATCTGTTCACATCGTGAACCTAATTTCCGTTTGCATAAAGTTGATTTTAATTGACCCGAATAAATCGAGACAATAAGCTGAGCGGATTAGAGCTACATTTTTAAGCACCGCAGTATTATGAAGGTTTTGCCCACCGTCGTCGTTGAATTAGGTTTACATCCAAGTATCGAATTGGTGTCATTAAGATTTAAAATACAGTCGTAAAAATTTTAGGCACACAACCATTCAAGTGCCGACTATAGATCAGTTGCTATATCAAACGATACAATAAATAAAGTCTTGTTCTTAAATTGAATGAATACGTTGAAAATGGCTTCAACCTTCACTCGTTGCAATGGTGTACACTATTAAAACATTAATTATGCGTTTTAATCTCACAGCCTGCTATTAACAATATATTAATTACTCAGTAAAACTGTCAGCTAGGATTGTATGGGTTGTAATTACTATAAACGTTGTATTTTTCATATTCGGCTAAGTGGGTTTTTCAAATTATGATGCGAGATATTTTGTATTTTACAGTTGCATGATGTCTAATTGCCGGATGTTAAATAATGTAATTGGAAGTTATATTCTTAAGATAACGTGTAAGGTTAAAAATATTATTTGGTACGTTTGATAAGTGTGCATTTATTTTCATAAAATAGTATTTAAGTATTGTTCTTGCCCGTGAATTAGTAATTAGATTTTTATTAAAGTCACTAAAGCATTTAATCTCTCAACTGTACTATCTAGGGATACTGGCTTTACGGTGCACTATTTTAAAATTTAAAAAGCGAACTTAACTTGACGTTTGACAAAAAGCTGATTATGACGTCAGTTTTTTTCTTTTTATTCGCCCGTTGTACGATGAGAGTCCTTTCAGCCAGGATTAATTTGGCCGTTTTATAAGGGCTTAGTTATCTCGAGGGCCGAGTGTTCCAAACGGGTTGTATTTATCGCTGCCATTATACATTTTATTATTTAATTTATTTAACGCCTCGGGTTTATCGGCTTGTCTATTAAATCGTCGACGGGATAATGCTATCGAAACTCAAACATTACTCAGTCTAATACCAATATCTAAATTGTTAATTTATTTTTACGTTTCCATTTGTAGTTATTAGAAAAGTGTTATTTTAAAGTGGATCGAACGCGTATTTTTATTTTCATTACAGTTTTAATATGAACTTAATCCTCTTTTTGGACATTTCTCGTAGTCTCTTAAAACAAGTTTCTGAATTATGTGATTTGAGAAATGTACACTTTTATTTAAAAATGTAATTTAGTTCTAATAAATGATGTTTATATGTCGTTAACCACTTTAAATTTATTTGTGTAAATATGTAAATACATTTTAATTTAAAATTTATAACTTCATGTATTTTAAATCCTTTAAATGCTAATTAAACTTGTTATTATAATTTCGATAAGAGGCATTTGTCTAAGAATAGACTAATTAGTTCCGAGCGCAGCTGAATTAAAAATTAATGAGGATTTATAATTGAGCCAAGCTTACTCGGCCTACATTTGAATTTCATTATATTATTTTAAGCCTTTGATCAGTTTTAAACAATAATGGATAAATGTTATCTTGTTATTCTTTTTTATTTCAATCTGCTTTATATATTCAAATTTGTATAATTTATTCATAGGTAGTATTCAAATTTGTACGGTACATGCTTGCTACATATTGATAACCATGTAACCTTTTTGCAGAATTTGGATTCCGAAATAATCAACTGAAGACGCAAGTGGGAAAGCGCTAAGATGAGTGAGAGATGCTTAATTTGAAATTATTAATTTCTAAAAATAGTTGAAATGTATTCTCCATTATTTTAATTAATTCATCAATTAGTGGCAACATGTAAATAAAAAAAAATAAAAAATACCGAAGTCATACAATGTCTGTGCCGGTCGAGCGCTCCGACATGACCGTTGTGACAAAAATCCATTTGGGATCAAGTTGCATAGTCAATATAAAAATACTTTTTTAAGTTTGAAGCTTTAAACTAGCCCTATAATGTAATAGGGTAGACATGTCTTGCCCTACGTTGAGCTTTTTCCATTCCTCTGAGTTTTTGAAACGAGACGACGACGTTTACATTTCATTTTTTTCCGACTAGAGCCCAGTTGTTAAATTTATGATAACGAGCCCTATGTTGAATTAGTGTTATGTCCTAATGCTGGGCAAACGCTTTCATATTTTGTTCCGTCCGAGTACTATGCATTCTGTAATAAAGGAAACTGTTCAATTCACTACGCCATGCCATCATAATCGTAGTATTTATAAGAGATATTACCTGCGTAAAAAACATATTTAGTTTAAATATAATTTGTAATTTTTTAGCTCGATAGTTAAGATAACTTCTATTTATTAAGTAAAACTTAAAAAACTTTTAAAACATATTTCATCAAAGGTGACCTTCTTTTTTATAGATATGCAACATTTTTGCATATTTTAAACCACGTGCGTATTTGAATAAACATAAATATGTTTCTGACAACAACTTTGTTTGCTAAGAAATATATATTTTTATAAGATCATAAAGTACACAATATTAAGAACTTAGGACATTTAATGCTATTTTATGGGACATGTTATACATACAAACAAACATAAATATTAACTACTTTTAAATAAATAAAACTAATTAGGTACTTAATTTCTTTTGCGCTCGACTAGACAAAACATTGAAAAACAAGAATAATAAATTGTAAATCTACTAATAAAGTGATCTTTGTCATATAAACAAGTATAATTTAAAAGAAATAAGAACAGATTTAATGAAATTCCTAAGTTAAAACATCACTGACTGGTAATAAAATTATAAATTGAGATTTTATTATACCGGTGCTCACACTTAAAGCGAAAATCGCGATGTGACCACACAACAATATGAATTTAATTCAAATAGAGGTAGATATCAAATCAGATTAAGGTAAAGGTTCCTATTACGAACTTAGAAAAAATCTGCACCAATTAACGACCTATTCATATTTACGTGTTTTTCTCTTTTATGAAATATCACACTTGTAAATGTTCAATATGCGTTGCAGTAATAGACATAAGAAAATTAAATGAAATGTTTTATTTAATTTATTTTGATTTGTTCATACAATTAAATATTATTATTAATTAGATATTAATAGCTCAAGTGGCTCCCCATCAGACTCCGTTGTAATTTACACATCCTCTCCCTTCTATACTCAATTCTGTTTAAACCTTTTACACCTCTGTATCTAAAATAACGTTTTAAATTTCTCAGTGAGATCAATAACCGCGATGTGTGTAGCGCTAATTCCCTTGGTTTGGCGATTCCTGACCATTCTTCTCGTTTCTATTCAAAGTTCTTCACAGTTCAGGCTATCCTGCTTTGGAATGCATTACTGGTAGACATTCGTAAGGCACAAACTATTACTTCGTTCAAAGATCAAGTTAAGTCTCACTACCTTTCCTAGTTAGAATAATCCTCTCTTATATTGTGATAAGGTTGTCACTAACTTCTTACACTTATTGACAGTATTTATTTATGTATGTTATTTGTAAGTTTATTCTTATTATTTATTTACGTAAATAAATTATATGCGTCTTAATGTTCGCATGTACATTTAAGTATACCGCAAGTGTTTTTTTTTACCGCAGCTCATTTATTCCCCTTAGGTTGGCTGGAAGAAATTGCATTAGCGATAAGTCCGCCTTTGTACCCATTTAGTTGTATTGGATATAATTATGTGTTTCTTTTGTTTGTAAATGATGCAATAAAGTGTTCATTCATTCATATACAATATGATAAACATCCCAACTTGGTTTTTCAAACATATTTACATGATGGTATAAAAAATCATAACATTAAGCAAAATATATAATACTAGATTAGGTAGGTACCTATTTAAGTTATCAGCTTGGAAGATACATTTACTCAAAAATAAAAAATACACGTAAATAAAAATAAGTTCCCAACAAGAGCAGATTTTGGCTAGGTTCATAATAGAAGCTTTAGTGTCGTAAAGGTAAATATCACATCGTATTAATTAGTAGAATTCAAAGTAAATTCACATTACGTCGCGTGACGCGGCTGCGATTAGCACAGTTCTCAGCGCGATTGTATTTCACAAAATTACTATTTTGTAGCCGATTTGTTCTCATAATAAAAAATAATTAGCTTAGCTAACCATTTCCTTACAATGTTTAAACATCAACGGGATTTGAATTATTCTTGGGAGTCCTATGAAGAGATTATTTGAACTCACATTTATTTTAAAATTTGTTTTTTTGAACCGTATAAAACAAACTTAAATAATAATGATAACTTTTAAATTTTGCTTTTATTCTTTCAATCCATATTTTATACTGTAAGTGCATTTTTTTCTAACTATTGAAATTGATAATTCTTATGTTGAAAAAACTTTGTATTTTTTTAATAATTTTTAAAATCGTATCTATTTTAAATATAATTATATTTTAAGTTTATAGATTTTATTTTGCAGTATAATCAAATTCAATTATTCAGAATATTCTAAAGGTGCATAAAATAGATCAGTGTTGTCTTAGAAAGGTCACTAGAAGCATTTTCGTTGATGTCTTTTCTTGAGTCCTACGAGCTGCTACGTGACATTTACTAAACATAACTAAAGTGAGTGATGAATTTTTTTTGTAAAAACAAACTCACATTTATTATGTTCAAAATTAAATTATTTAATCAAATTTTTGTAAAATTTTTACATAGATTAATGAAATAAAATGAAATCGTTCATTTTCAATATAGGATATAAATATCACTTATTGAGGTCAATTTACTTATATTAAGTTTACTACCACTTCCAAAGCGCAAGTAGAGAAGAAGTGGCGCCACAAACTCCACTATCTCATACTTGTTTCCCCGAATGAGAAAACTTAAATATTAAAATGGGGGAAAAAATTGTTTACGAAATTATGTACTTATTTGAATAATACATCTAAATTAAAACTTACAGTTGACCATGTGACATAGGTATAAATATTTATACCTACAAATTCAAAACAGATTTTCTGTAACCGATTTGATTCGTAAAATAATAAGTTACACATCAAAACTCAACTATAGCGAAAAATGCCAACTTCAGAACTATTTTTCATTTAGGAATTGTACAAAATCTCTATTCCAATATCAAATAAAAGGCATAGGCAAGGCCTATGCCTTGCCTATGCCGATATTATGCCGATTTATGCCTATGCATAAATCGGCATAAACTTATTACACACATTCACCGCACGAGTATATAGTCACAGGCCAACTTAGATTACTTTACATCGTGGTAACACATGGTCATATTTTAATTACCCCATTGTAACGGCAATTATATCCAGCGCTCCCAGTTAGTGAACCAGACTTTAAAAAGATGTCTCAAAAAGTAACCAAAATGTTAAAGTTTGAATAAATTAATAGGTACTGTCAAAGATTAGCAAAGCCGCAAATAGAAATTACTTTGGTTTACCAAGAACGCCCAATTATTCTACTTCAGGGGAAATCTTAATAGGAAGATGAGTTTCTCGTGTGCATGTTAATTTGGTCAGATCTGATATAGATAGATAGATATACACTTTATTGACCAGTCTCCCTCTTACATCTCAAAGCCTTTCTGGTTGCATTCTCAACTGTTTGCCTCAGCTAAGCTCAGGTCTGATATAGTATATAGTGTGACTGACCTGGCGAGTCCGTCACCGATCTATCGGAGTCGGAGTCCCTGTGCGCGCTGAGATCCCTGGGCGCCGCGTCGTGCAGGATGTCGGTGATCATGAAGCGGGTGCGGGGCGCTCGCGCGTCGCGCTCGTCGCGCTGCACCGTCATCGCCACGGCGCCGCCGGCCGGCCCGCCGCCGCCGCCGCCGCCGCCGCCGCCGCCACCCGCCGCCGCCGAGCCTACCGCATCCAGCGCGGGGCGCCACCCCCGCCCCACGCTCAGCACCTCGCTCGCCCCCAGCTCGCCGGACCACGGCCGGTCACCGCACCAGGCACATCACACGAATGACACCACCGAGATCAACAGACCACAACGTACAGTCTTTTCCTGACGAGCATCGCCACTCAAATAACTTAGTTCCGAACCGTAGTTTCACACTTTTCAGTAGTTAGTTTAGCGAAAAAAAATTATCCGTTGGGCGTCTTTTTTCCAATTTGAAGTTCGATGTTATCACAAAAAGTTGTAGTGCAAACACAGGTAATAAAATGTTCACTGAATCAAAAGTCAAAAATAGTTTGAGAAATCACAATAGGAAATTCTCGCACGCCGTGATAGATTCGTATTTGTAAGCGTGCGTAGAGTACACGACACACCACGCTCGCGTCTCGGTGTGGAGAGCGACTGAGCGGCGCGCGGCGCGCGGCGGTCGGTGGGCAGGAGGCGGCGCCGGCCAATGGCGCGCGGCGTCGAGGGGCGGCACAGTCTGCCGCGGGGCGTGCCGCTGCCATGTTGCTAGCGCCACCGCTAATGCTCTTTTTGCCGACTCGCCGCCGGGGAAAGCTCCGCGCGGATTTAAGCTTTTATACGTGGATAAAACGCTTTTATGGCAAAATAAAGCGTTCTCGCAGCGGGATATCGCACTTTATGACAGCGTTTTACTGAAAGTTGGCGACACTATACTCTAGTAATTGGTTCACGCCCGCCAAATTGAGACTAGCGTGTCGAGCTGCAAAACTTTAGAGACTTTGATATTCATGTGGTGAGGTTATATTCACTTTATTAACGCTCCTATAATTTCAGTAAGTAAAGTTAAGTACGCATTGAATATGTGGTGTGTCATTTAATACTGAATCATATACCTATGTAAAACATTTAATCAACCGAATCAGAAAGTATTAGAGTAGCTACTCTAGTATCGCTCTACTTTTTAAAGTTCAAGTTGATTGTAGCTACAATCAACTTGAACTTTAAAAAGTAATATTAGTATAAATACAAATTGTAAAACTAACGAAGGAAACATTAATTATAGAAAAATATTTAAAAAGTATGGGTCTATTTGTTTTCTATAAGCTTTACAAAAAACCTTTTTAAGGAAAAATGTGATTCTCGTAGCTGTCGTAGTCGTAGCAGAAGCTACGAACCTAATTTACCAATCCCTATTCTCTGATTATTTGAAGTTCACACATATCACAAAAGCAATTCATTCCTTTTAATATTAAAGATCTCCCAAGACTGGAACTCTTCTCTACAATGAGGTATCCATGCTGCAGCAGAAAACATATTCCGGCTTATTCATAAAAATAATTAATTATTTTTTTGGCTCCACGAATAACTGTCATACAAAATGTCTTAAATAATGAGGAAATAGGTACAATGTATGTAATACCTACTAATTATCATATGTAATGTAGAGAACTGCACCCATGCTTGGTTCTACTCAGGTAGGTGCTAGTAAAGCCTGTGATGACGGGTCACCAGGGTTCTTTATTATTCGTTAAGCCTACTTTAACTAAAATTATGTTTTTCTGTTTCTTTGTTACGGATTGATGTAAAAGGATTTTATTAGTTAAAACGAACTTAACGAACGTTCCTAATTTTTAATGATTAACGGGGCAAGTTGCTCTCGGAGTAATGTTCCATTAAATTAAACGTCTCCGTTCTAAATATAGGGTTACTAGCTGTTTCCCGCAGCTCCGCCTGCATCAAAAATAGCCTATGTTTGGCTTATATTCATACGAAATTTTATCAAAATCCATTTAGTGGTTTGCCTGTTAGAACGTAACAGACAGATAGACAGACTTTCGCACTTATAATATTAGTATTCAAGTGTTCATAACAAATTTCTTCAAAATCCGTTCAGTGGTTTGGCTATAAAAGCGTAACAGACAGACAGACAGATAGATAGACTTTCGCACTTATAATATTAGTATGGATATGGAATTTTGCAAATCGTGCCAGATTTTTTATTATTATTAAAATAACCGATTTAGAAGCTAATTTGCTATCTTGCTTTAGACTAACTACTAGAATCAAATTTTTAAATTTAATCGTAAACTTTCATAACTACTCCTTTAAATGGCTACCAAAAACCTCAACCTCTTTGAAAGGATAAAAGCACATAAAAAAATATTTTAGGTACTACGTAAATTAATTATTTTTAAAATACATCAATGACCTACCCAGACTATTTCCGGACGAAAGTAATTTATGTGTTTTGTTCGCCGACGATGTATCGCTATTGTTTAGCTGCAAAAATTCTAACAACAAAATGCGTAATTTTAAAAGACGTGGTTAGTAAACTTAGAACATATTTAGACGCACAAAACTTTGACATCAATTCAAAAAAGACTAAGATAATCCATTTAGACCTCCACAAAAATCTCCGCTGAATATAGTAATTATGGAAATAGATGACATAAAAATAGATGAAGTAAAAAAAATTGACCTGGATTGACGATAGATACGCGTGAATTGGAAAAATCACATTTTAAAAATTAAAATAAAGTTGACTAGATTCATATATGCCCTATGTATATTAATAGCTACTACTCTAGAATCCGCGATATAAGCATACCATGCTGCATACCATCCATAGCTAAGGTACGGAGTTATATTGTGAGGAAATAGCGTCGTTGCTCAATGACTTATTTGTCATGCAAAAAAAATGTATCCGAATCCTGGCCAATATTCGAATCCCAATTAGTTACAAGCCGTACTATATAGAAAAAAATATTTTAACGTTACTATCACATAATGGAAATTTGTCAATTCGTAAGGAAAAATTACCACCTTTTTACACAAATAAGTGAAACACATAATTTTAACACCCGGTTTCTAATCTCGGAATGTATCTCAAGAGTCCTTAAGTAACATGTATACGAATTTTCAATAAGCTACCCGACAGAATAAAATTAGAAGGGAATAATAACAATACAATAACTTTACAAAAGAATTAAAATCATTATTAGCACTAAAGGATTACTACACAATAGGCTAGTTTCCTAAAAAACTATAATTAGTCCGTCGGTTAGATACTCAAAAAATATTGGAGACGTATTTCTTCTTTTGAAAATTAAACAAAGAATGGTAAAGATATAGCGCGTTAAAGTTCCGTGTGACGTCACAGTGTGCTACACTTTTTTTAGCAATATGTGAAGTCACGAGCCCCCACTCCTAAACTTTGATGCGTTATATCTTTATAATTTATCGATCAATTAACAAAAGAAAAAATACGTCACTAATATATTTTGATTCCCTAAATGACGGACTAATTTTAATCTTAGCCTTTTGACCCTGGAAACTAGCCTATTGACGATTTCTTTAATGATAAATTAAATAGTTACCTACTTCCAATCTCAATCTTACATCTAAAACAAATTTATATCATTTTTATTAAAAATGTATGATTCAAATTTTTAAAGTTATCTTGTCTCGTTTTCTGTAAATATAATAAAACATGACTGTATTATAATGTCGCCATACCCTTACTGGGTACATGTATAACTGCAATTTTTATTTTATCAACCTTATGCTAACATGTATGCGATAAATAAAAAAAAAATTGTACAAATCCGTTCAGAAAAATATAATTTTGTCTAAAATCAGTAACTGATAACAAAAAAGGCGCTAAATTTCGTTTTTTTTTTCGTTATATACCCTGTTTACATCTACCCATTACTTGATACAATGACACAAATTTTAATTTTTAATCACCGTTCATCAATAGATAGTCCAGTTCTACCATTCGAAAAACACTTAAACTATTTTTCTTTTATTTTACATGCAATCATTTAAATATTAATTTCAGACTAAAATAACCAACACTAAAAGAATAGTGCATAGACGAATCTCAACTTAGTCTACGAACATAAACGCTGTGAAGGGTTTAAAATGTTAGGTGTAAAATAAATATGTAATAGATGCGATAAAACTGTACTTATATTTATTCTAATTAAATACTAAAACCTTTAAGTATACACTTAGAAAAAAAAATAGTACTAACAATGCGTTTACAAAAAAGTTAAATACCAGTGTCAAAGATGTGAAATCAAATTTTTATTATACTTTATTTGTATTTTCAGACACAATGTATATTTAGTTTTATATGTACTTAATCATGCAGTTTGTCTAGATTTTAAAACTATAATATATTAACGGAACTGAATATGTGATGTATTTTAATTAATATCGGGTCATGAAGTCATATGAGTTTAAATAATTATGTAATGGGAGAGCTCATATTTTTTTATTTCTAAATTGCAAATAATGTTTCCCGCAGCTCCGCCTGCGACAAAAAGTAGCCTATGTTTGACCCCGGGTCTTCAACAATATTCATACCAAATTTTATTAAAATCCGTTCAGCGGTTTGGCCGTGAAAGCGTAACAGACAGACAGACAGACTTTCGCATTTATAATATTAGTATGGATTATAATAGCTTTATCTTAGGAAAAGGGCTCCGCGGAACATCATGGCCTCGGTCCGTTCCTCTACACATACGATTAAACTATGCAATTACGAACAATAGGATACGTTAATGTTTTAATGAGTTGTCATGCAATTCGTGTCTGAATGCCATTCTCAAACAGGGCTAATAGCCAGCAAAAACTGCTTAACTTCTGCAATTGCAATTACCACTCGTCACACCACACTGACTCCGGTTGCTATGAACAATTAAAACAACAAACTTGCTTGCATATTATTAGCTGTAATCGTTTGATGAAACGATTATATTACTTTAATTCAGAGTAATTTTGTTTGAAGATTCAACTATAATTTAAAAGATCTTACTTATATGACATCACTGAAACAACAGTAACACTTTTAATATTATGTTTCACATTAAGTAGTGTTGGTTATTTATCCGAACTAATCCAAAGGACAATAATTAAATCAAACAATTTCATTATGCTTTCTTTAAAATGGAAAAAAATCTTATTTACTTAATTGAGAATTACTAAGTAAGCCTCCTTTGTCCATCTATCCGATGAAAGTACCTTTCTAGTATTATACAGCAAAAAGTAGGCAATGGAAATCTTCACAAATTGTGTATTTTTTTTATGAAAATATGTATTTTACTTAACTAACAGATAGGTTCCAAGAGGCTGCGAGCTTAATTCCAACTCACTCTCATTCCATTTTAACTTCTTCAAAAAGCTTTATGCACGTATCTAGTAAACCTGAAACAACTCAAAAAGAAAAACCGATCAAGTGTAAGTCGCGGACGAATGGTTCCGTATCATTATATATAAAATCCGCAAAAGAAAAATCACGTTTGTTACATGGGAGCCCCTTAAATATTTATTTTATTCTGGCTTTTTGTATTTATTGATATAGCGGCAACAGAAGTACATCATCTCTGAAAATGTCAACTGTCTAACTACCACGGTTCATGAGATACAGCCTGGTGACAGACGGACAGTCGGCCAGACGGCCAGACGGACATCGAAGTCTTAGTAATAGGGTCCCGTTTTACCCTTAAGATACGGAGCCTTAAAAATGATTTCCTTAATCTATAAGTATATAGGTAGTCTCGAACTCCCAAAGGCCCTGGTTCATAACCATCCATCACCTCATTGTAGAGGACGGCCGGCCCTGCATTATGCAACAGTTACAGATTGCACAGCCACCTTCACAGATAATCAAACATTGCATTACCATAAAGAGATTTGTGATTGCTGCCAAAGGGAAAACTAGGATCTTTTTGCATGAAATGTAAAATGAAAATGTCAAATTGTAGTCTAGACTCTTCGATACTTATGTACTTTTTTTTAGTCTACGGGTTGACTGGAAGATATCCCTATCAGGGATAAGTCCGCTTCTTGCTGTGTTCTATTTTGTTGTTACAATGTTCTTTCTCTACAATATTTTTTTTATATATGTACATACCTACTACATGTATGTATTTCAAACGAATGAGAAATTGCAGACATAAATCAAAGAAGATCTAAAAGTGCATGTCAAAATGTTGTTCCTGAATGTTCATTATTGTAGAGACTTTAGATCATTGAAAAAGTAAACCTATTAAAGAATGAACACCATAAAAACAAGCCAAAATACATCACTTACGATTTCAAAAGAAGTAAATCAAAGACAAATGACACTGAAACAAATGATAACAAACAAATCTTTTGCGTCTAACCGTCGTATTCTTAAACATAACCTTAACACGTTGAACGCCCAACGGCCCGCCGGTGGGCCTACTGACAAAATCCGTTCAGGCCAAAGTGAAATAGTGTTTTCTGTAATTTTTCACAATATCGTTTTATAGTACCAAATGATTAGATATATGTTATTTGGCAATATACTTTATTTTTTTTCTTGAATTACTATGTAAAATGTGGAAATATTGAACTAGGCACACCGGTGACCCCCGTGGCCCGAATGAAAGGAATTTCGTAAATCCCTTCCCGCAGGCCACGGGGTCACGCGGCGGCCCACCCCGCGCCCCGCTACGGGCTTGCTTAGATAAGCTAGGCGAACTTGACAACAATGTTATAAAGAGAAACCATCTATCATTGGTGCAAAAATGGCTAAAAACCAGGCAAAGAAAGTGGTAACTTATTGCTCTACCTGCCCAAATAAACCATCCTTATGTCTAGAATGTTTTAATGAAATTCATTCGAAGTTGTGAACAAAAAGACATCATGTCCCTAATGATCTCTTGTTTACTTACTAAAAAAAGTCTTTTATGTTTTTGATTATTAATTTAGGCATTTTTTTAACCTGTGTCCCATTGCTGGGTGAAGATCTCTCTCATATTTTCTACTTGTATCTAAGGGATGTTATTTTAGCATTTCAGATAAACAACATCGTGTGTTTTGTTTTGATGTCTGTTCAAGTTACTTTTTAATAATTTTTTTGGAACATTATTAAATTGCATCTTATTTTGTTGTTAAAAGTGAAGGTTCAAAAAGAAAATGTAGAATATCTTTGCATGTTTATTCATTACGACATGAGATTTTTCTCATCTTCTTATGTTTTTAACTAATATTTTTTCAGCTTTTATTTTTTGTTTTTTGAATAAAACATTTGAAGTAATTATTTATATTTTTATTTTAAAATTATTTTTCCCGTGATAAGTATCCAAATTAATAATTAAAAAATAACTTTGCTATGGAAGTTCAGTACAACCCTAGTAAGTTGCCAAATATTGCAACAAATTTCAAAGTGTTTACCAGTACACAAGAACCAAGCCGATTCTTATATTCTACAGGGCCAAGCGGCCCACCTTAGTAACGTTTTTGCATAGTATCGTTGCGTTTTGGCCAAAAAATCGCGTTTGAAGTGAAGCCTCCGATGGCTCACCGGTGACCACCACGGCCTGAACGGAACAACACCCTTCGGCTCACCGGTGACCCCCATGGCCTAAACGGAACTACATCCTTCGCCCCTCGGCGTTCAACGTGTTAAGAACATCCTTTACTCAAACTCATTCGAGAGTGCCTTAAGGAAGTCCTCGAACTTTTCTTGAAAACGACATTCTTAGTGGGCATGGGCGACATTTTAAACATAAAAATTGAAAATTACAAAAGAATAGAGTAAAAAATAAAATGAAGTATGTAAATAAAAATAGTGGCAAAACCCCGTAATTTATCTACTTTATTTCATTTTAAGGATGCCTCAAGGTGAGGTACCTTGACCAACCTTATAATTGACAGTTCGTTACTCACCTCCAATGAGAAATCATCTCAAGTCAAGGAAGCTTGTGACAACTAATCATACCAATGAGGTGGAGTAAGGTTGAGTCGAGTTTGAGTGAAGGTTTAAGAATACGGGTGTAAGTTTTGTGATATGTAACTACTAACTTTAATGCCTATTAGTTTTAAAGAAAGATTTAAAGACACGCTTTAAGGTTGATTGTTAAATAGCTTTTAGTTTTCAATTAATTTAGTTAAAGAGCTCAGCATATTGCATAGCTTCAATTAATTAAGCCACCCCATGCATGACCGACGCGGTAGGCTTACCGTTGCATCTCGGCAGTATGAATATGCGTTACGCAGTCAAATGCCCGCCATAAATCTGTTAGTGACGTATTGATGAGCCGTAAGGAAATTATAGAGGCTTCTAATCATTCGGCTATCTTTCACACAGCAAAAACTTGAGAAATATTGTTTTCATGCTCACTTCCTGTTCTTTTACAGTTTTCTGTGCTATTAAAGCACATTAATAACGCACATAAATACAAATACTTAGTAAGAAAAAACTAATTAATTGTAAGTTTTAATACTGTAGTCTTTAAAAGTGATCTTGATATGTTCATTATTGTAGAGACTTTAGATCATTGAGATAGTAAACCTATTAAATAATGTACACCTTAAAAATAAGCCAAAATACATCACTTACGTTTTTAAAAAAAGGGAATCTCAGACAAATGACACTGAAACTTTTCTGTACATTCGAAAATTATTTAGCATGATGACTTTTGTATATGAAAATAGTTACTCAGTCAGGTAAAAATTATTTACACAATAACTAAATGCAAAACATTGTTGAAACTATAAAATTATTACAAAAGTTTATATATGAGAATTTTGTATTACGTTCCATTACGTTACCTACCAAGTTATGACGAGTTCATTTTTCACCTAAGCATAAGTTTATGAGACTGCAGTATTGATGGCAATTCTCAGGTGCGCGAGTAACAAAGAAATCTGATTAAATGTAGAGAAACATGCGATAACTTGCTGTTACCGAAAGTTTACACTAGTAGAGTTTATTTTCGAGAGATGGTGGTATCGAGCAAGCTGAAATAACTACCCTTCTGGTGTTGCCATAATCCCTACCTTTAGTAATAATACCTAGTGTTTAAGCATAGATTTGTGAAGACGAAATAAAGAACTTATTTATTTATTATTTTATTTTACTTCTACTTAAGTTTTAGTCCGCCTTTGTACTCAATTTTCTAAATGTATTACTTTTAATTTTAATTTTGTGATTGGTACAATAAAGTGTATATCTATTTATCTTAAAATAAAAGGTTTGCTTGCATGTCAGAGATAAAGAATTCAAAGTTGATAAATTAGATCATTAATGATACTTTTGCTAGTTTACTTTTTTCACAGCTCTACCAAAGTGAACTCGAGATAGCGCTAACTTACACAATGTTTATAGTTTGATATCTCCCCACGATTGCGTCACCTCTATCTCTCATCAGGTTGCTTATGGCAGCATTAAGACACGATAATATTGCTTAAATTATCGTGATACTTGTTAATTCTTGGAAAAAACTAATAAGTATATTAGAAATCATGGTACGGTTGCTTTTCGAGCAAAAAAATAAAGTTAACTATGGATATTAACTCTAATATTTAATTAACTTATACTCGGTTACTCGTATTTCGCTTACTACTTTTATTTTTCTTCTCATTGCTCTACATACCTTCATCCAATGATAAATCAATAGTTAGAACAAATACAGGAGCAATTAAATAAGTATTTGTTAAGTCACCATGGTAAAAACATTCGCTAAATTAATAGCTTTCTGATAATGAGTATATAATTATTACAATTAGAGTACGGTCAGTGTGCTAGCTGTCAGATATTTTATATGAGCGTGCTTTGTTTAATTAATTATAATTACGAAATGTTAAGTTGGTGATGTTATGTTAATGGTGTACTTTTATTGTTGGAACATTTTCTCAAACAATAATGAGTGGTCATGTTAAAAATATATACTGTAACATAAGAAATTTACTAATGATAATTTAAAACTCCATTTAATTATTGAGATTGAGAACGCCAGGGAAGTAAAGTACAATTGTTTATTTAGATTCGTAAGTTTAATTGTTGCTATAAATATGAAAACGACGTCGTTTATGCTACAACGGGATTTTATAATTTGAAGAATTATTTTATGCTTACTGTATTTACGTAATTAACTGAATAATTAAACGAAAATTAACGAACACTATCTAATCTACACTAATACATTAAGTTGAAGAGTTTGTAGGTTTCAATGCAATAATCTATGTGACTAGTTTTAGCAAAAGATATTACAGTTTTTGAGGAGTGTTTGTAGAAATATAGTACATGAATACCTAATAATACCTTATAGATAAATAAAACCTCGGAAAATAGTATACGTTATTGACATCACAACAAGATTTTTGTTGTGTGGATTCAATTATTTGTTTATACTTTGATTAAAACTTTCGAACTCTGATAGCTTTCTCGTTAATCTGTATTTTCGACAATAAATAAGAGATATTTCTAACTTCTTATTCACATAAATAAATGACAGTATACATACTTAAAAGTAAACGCTACAAAGGATAAAATTTGAGCGTCGATTTTAAATAAGTAATCCGATTTTATATAAACAGAAATATTCCGTAATTTCAGGAAATATTTCCATTGCCAAATAAAATTTGTTGGGTTTTGATTCCTAGGGTGTTATTTGTTATACAGTTTGTTTAATAATTGTGTCTCTAGTTTCATAAGAGTAACAGATTTAAATAGAGTTCTTGGTATTAAATTGGAGTGATAAGAAACAAATGGGAAAGAAAGAGAATTACCTACTGGATATCAGCCCCAGACTTCACAAATGCCTTACTGGATCATACACACATTGATATACTTATGTATGTATGCAAAATTATTTATTAAACATATTTGAAGTTATAAAGCAACAAAATAAAATAACTTAAAATTATAAATGTAATTACAATGTTTACATTATGAGGGATCTCTTCTAGTCAACCACTACAACGAGCCTGGGACTGTAATAAGAGTACAAGTGATCAGATCAGAAAAAAGCTGTATATAACTACCTGCTGCTAGGTAAGTCGACGATATTAGGTAAATAGCTGGCAATAACAGGATTGTGATGGCTCAGGACAAAGATGGTTGGCGTATACAGAGGGAGGCTTATACCCAGCAGTGGGTTATGGAAAGCTGATCATGATAATGTTACTACCTACATCTACCTATTTGTAATTTTAAACGATATTTGAAAACAGTGCTAAAAAATCTAATAAATCAGGCTACGGAAAATTTATTGATTTCCTTAATATTTTCCGTGAATGACTCGAGCTATGGTGACATCTTCACTTCAGATACGAACACAACATAGTCATGTATGATATAGTCAAATATGCTGACTCTACAGCCGATGCGTTGGTGAAGTCACCTATGATATAAGTGGTGTTCACAGCTCAAGCATCTGAAGCGCGCTACACAAAATTATATCATCTAGAAACGTGGGAATAAATTAGATTTTCCATTGTCAATAAAGTTTAGTAACAACTGCTTCATTACGAGCACCCATCACGCCATTTTTATCGTCTTAAGAACCACGGGGAATGTGTTATATGTCGTGTATGCGGCATTAAACATCAGCTGAAGCGTGCAGAGTTTGATGTACACATTACAGTTTCAATGGATAACGCTACATAATTATGTATATTAAAGAGTAGCCATTATGGAAATTTGAGCGCTGGCTGTTCTATGGGATTGCGCTATCGATGGGAAATTAAAACTGATGGAAGCACTTCTAAACGTCGTATTCGAAGCCATTCAGTGGCTTGAATTATTGCTTATGTGTTCATTTACTGTAATTTATTTTATCCGTGTTAAATTTATTTATCAGATTGCTATTATCGATGTATTGAATTGCAAATATTATTATATTAACAAAATCAAAGAAGCTCTTAATTTGGAAACTTGCAATAAAGTTAAAACTTAAGTATTTTTTTGAAATTAAATTATAATGTAAGTACCTACTTCTTGCTACATTGTATGTTTTTAAAAGTCTTTGATCTTTATCTAGCTAGGGAATACATTACCAAAATGTTATTTGTGTCCTTACTAAAATTTTATTTTTTTATGAATAAGAACATACATAAATCAGGAACTTATAAAGTGTCTATTTAAGTTCATAAACATAGCGCCTACCTACCACAAACCAGAGCTTTCCGCGTAATTATTTATGTACCTACTTAAATTGGCATATTTTGGGCGAAATAACATCAAACGTAAACCGCACCGGAAATCACCGTAGGTCAACTAAACATAATTAATGTAAAACAACAGTTCCGCGAAAACTGATAACGAAAAACAAAAAATTATGCAGTATGGTCGATAAACGTTCTAGTTTTAAATTTATTATCATTTTAGATTATCATACTTGTAATATAAATTGCAAGTGGTTGCCATAAAAGCGGTGTGGTTAGAGTTTTTCAGCAGCGCGCGGCAGCCAGTGTGAAATTACCGCGGACACACGCAGCCCAAAGCGTTTTTACTGCGCGCGCGCACTGAGATGATGTTGCCAGCTAAGTTGTTGTAAGTAGACGCACTATTTAATATTTTCAGATTCTTCTAAAACCTGCCTACTTTCCAATAATTCCCTTAAAGGACCAGCAATCTATGTTATTTCTTGCACAAGTTTGTTTAAATCTTGAAGCCTATCCCGTAAAGAAAATCTTCTACCGAATTATTTATAATGACAAGCCTACCAACAAAACCTTATATCCTGAATCGCTCTTAGGATAAATACAGGGATATATGTACATCTAATTAGAAAGAATGTTACAGTAGTTAGCTTTTGTATACCACACTACACATAACCATGATTTAAGAAGAATATAAAATTTTATCTGGCAACACTGAAATGCCATTAAAAATGTTATGCACACATCGACAATTTTTCAATAAACGTTTTAAAGAACTTATGTACCAAAGAAACTAGTACAATTGTGAATGCATGTGAGCGTGAAATGGAAATTCAAATGCTATATTACAGACCACAATAGGAATTCTTAGAACGTTTCTTTGTAGATTCTTTTAATTTAATGTTTATCCTGACCCATTATTAAGACTTAATAAGTGATTAATGTTGTTTGTTCCATTTGTTGTTTTTACTGCAATCATGAGAACTTCATGAGAATATGAACGTTTCTTTTGCAAAAAGTGAATGATTGTCCTCATAGCCTTTTAATAGTTAAAATAAACAAGAAATAATCGTATAACAAGATCAATTAAATAAATAAGTATTAATATTTCTTTAAACAAACTGCAACTATTCTCTTCCTGTACAAAACAAATTAGTTCCAGACAATTTCTTTCCGAAAACAAAAATGGATTGTTTCATTTTATGCAGTTTTATGATAAACTGATACTTAATCTGGTACAGAATCAGTAGTTCAATTGTTTGCAATATCCGCATGCAAGCATACTTGTATCGTCTATCTGATACGACTGTGTTAAATAGCCTGTGTAAATCGTATCTATGTGCACGCAATCAGTAGCTGCACGTTAAAATTCCTTTATTGAGAGTTTTCATGACAAAACTACCTCTGTGGTCAAACCAATAAGGCTTTGTTTAAAAACTTAGAAATCGCGGGTTCGATTCCCACAGGAAGCATATTTTGTTTGGTTATATTCAGTTTTTTTAGGACATTGAATGCCTGATTGTCTGATAATAACGATGATACCATTCTGTCTGGTGGTCGTTGAAGAACATCGTGATCTGCTCTGGTTTCCCTGTCACAAGGTTAACGAAGGTCAGACGACAGTCGCTCTATTGTCACAACCAGTATCGCCATATTTAAGACCATGATTTAAGCGTGCTCTGGGCTCTAAAACGCAAGCTGATTATGCAACTGGGAATCATGCTCGGAAGGAGAATGAGAGTTTTCATTACCCTGCCATCTACTTCAAGTTTTTTCAGTGGTAACCCAAGATAAAGGTATAAATTTTGATCCTGAGATCCGCATAAAATGCGACTATTTATTTTTTGTCCTCCATGAAATATTCGAGATTTAAAATTAGATTTAGATTGAATCCTCCACATTACTGATAGAGTTAGTAAATAGAAGCGTATATTATTCCATCAGCTTTTTGCTATTATCAGCTATTCGTGAAATATTTATAGGTAAATCGCTATATTTGATATTATAAAAATATGCAACAACCAATAGAGGAAGCATGTGAAGTCTGTACGGATCACAGCAAATGGAAATCCGTAGTCTCTGTGTACCTCTACAGAAAACAGGCGTGTTGATATGTATGTATGCAACAATCACTTCTCGCTGATTAACTAAGATAATGAAATTAGAACACTGTAAATGGAATACAAATCCACAATTTAGTCTAGAACTTGAGTAATAGTCGTGTGTCACGCGCAGTGCGTATGAGCATAATAGCGCATATTTCCGACTGCGCAGGCGCGGATAAACGCGGTTAATTTAGACCACTTACGTTTGTCTTACATTTTAATGATTCTTTGTGATTGTGACATTTCGTAATATTAGCCAACAACAGACTAGTTTCTTTCTGCGTAAAAATATTATGGCCGCTGTACGTACTCATGATTAAATTATTTGTGTAACTCTCTGATTTTTTTTTTTGGTTAAGTTAAGTTAAGGCTCGTCAAAATCCTTATGAACACTTGACTAAGCGATTGTTTGGACGACGTTAAATTTCTTTTTTTAATAAATTCTTTTTCGTCCAAGCGTGTTTCCGTGTTGCTTTATCAGCTTACGCTTCAAAGTCTAGGATACGCTTTTAATCTTGGTTCAAGATGGAAATCAGATCAACAGTAGTCAGGAGGAACCCTAGATTCATTAAAATACTGATAATATTAGCTTTCTTTTTTTGTAATCTCCTTTAACAAATTATACCTAGTGATGCTCAAATATTCCATCACTGACAAAGCTCACATCATATCAATCACATCAATGGACTCGTTCTTGAGCAGACTAAAATAAAATAAAAACCACTCCCGGGCACGGGATGTCTCTAGCTATCAAAACACGCACTTGCGTAATTTGTTTTTCTTTACCGCGATAATTTAATAAAATACAATTTTAATTGACCCAAATCTTAAAATCAAACAGTACACGTAAAATTGATGTTTATGATGTTTAGAACTAGCGCGACCGGAAACGGCATGGGCGCGTAGAGCGGGCAACAAAATAATGAACAAAAGTCATTATAAGTGGCGAGATGGGCACGATAAGGCGGCGGTTAGAGTAAACGCGCTTTTTTACGTTAATTAAACTTACTTCTGTAAACGATGATGGTCTCATTATCTGCATTAAGCAGTCGCTCGCGGCTTAGTGCTTTTTACGCAACGTTGCGCCCGCAACCGCCCGCGCTTCTCTCAGACCCACGTTTAGCGGTAAATTGGTTTGCCATTCATTATTTCTATATATTTAGAAAACGAGTCTCAGTTTCTGGTAATGGAATAATTACATTATATTTCATTTTTAAGACTGGATCTTCATACAGGGCGAATCAACCAATATCAAGTTGGAATTACGAATGAACCATAAGAAATAAATAGGTACGAATATATGGTCTGGATCTTAAGAACGCGTTAAATTCATTAAATTCACACGAATGGCACAGGAAACGTCCCCAGTGGTCACAAAATTAATTAAGTCGTAAAAATTAATTGGTATTGTTTACAAAACCTTAAATGGATTTAAACAGCGATATGTAGATGTTATGGGCTCATTTACTATTTAATACTATATGGCTAATTTATTCAAATTGCCTTAACTATTTTACTAAAGTAAGTGGTTTTTAAATAAGTGTTTGGTCCTACTCGGTTTTGAGACTTCTTTTTTTTCATAAAGACAGCATAATTGTAATTAGAATAATTTTATAGATAACTTATTAGATTAGTGAAATAATTATTGAAATGAAACATGTGTTTTACTGCATTTTTACTAGCGGTTGCTGAGGCGAAATTGAGATGATGCGGACATGTCGTGCACCGTGTAGTGAAAAAGTGCCTTTCCATTGCTGCATAGAAAGAGAGGGAAAGGCAGGCTGCATATGACCTGGATGACGAATAAATAAACGGACATGAAAAATTTGGGCCTGAACAAGTGAACACTGACAACAACTCACGACCGTTGAAGTGGCGACGGCACAGCATAAAAGGAATTATATCGAATCAAATAATCTTTATTTGTGTTTAAAGCGAAAGTCTGTCTGTCTGTTATAATTTCACGTCCAAACCGCTAAACAAATTTTGATAAAATTTGGTATGAATATATATTAAGGCCCGGGGTCAAACATAGGCTACTTTTTAACACAGACTGAGCAGCGGGAAACTGCTGGTAAGTAAATATACAATTGATAAATAAGTACTCTGTTTCTGACTGATTGGCATACAAACTCAAAGAAAGTCGAGATGACAAAGAAGCAGAGAAAAGGAATGGAAAAGGAAAGGCCGTCAAACGTATGTCCGATAGTAAATTATTTATTTATTTAAGTTTAATTGCAGAATAGAAAAATTTGTACAAATGGTGGACTTAATGCTAAGTATTATTAAGCAAGTAAGAATTAATACAAAGCAGGATAGCGAGGGCAATTCTTAAAGCCATATGACAAAAACACTCATTAACTAACACTACAGACTGACTGGTTTATTGTCCCATAAATAAAGCAATTGCAATGATTGTATAATAAATATCCTAATGATATATACTACTTATTTCAAACGCAAAAATAACAAATAGCGAGTTTAATGACAATATTATTTTTACATTAGAAACAGAAAAACGCGTTTAATAACATTAATCTCATTTATGTCCCATTGTTGCGGAGTTATTATTGCGCAAGAGCTGCGAGATATGTGACGGGTTCCGGTAGCTAAGTGGGTAAGTAATCTGCAACGTTTAAAACTCAGTAACTTCTCATACCTATCTGAAAATGAGTAATAGGATCCCGTTTTACCTTTTGGTTACAGAACCCTAAAAAGGCAGTTTCATGAGCAAGTAGAGCTTATGAAATGTCTTAATTAGTAATTTCAATATGATTCTATTTATAATTAATAACGATATAATGCGAAAGTAAGTTTAACTTTTCACGGCTCAACTAGATATATAGAATCTTGGGAAAAGATTTAAGCTTTTTCACTACAAATATATAATCTCTCATAGGCACAGTCCCGGGCCAAGCTACAATGACACTCACAAAAAGTTAATGTTTACACCACACCTGAATTTTCCTATTCAAAGGTTTACATAGCTGGCGCCCTATGAAAAATGTATGAGATGACTGATCTGTCGAATAAAAATCGTTCGACTCACCGATTATGACTAATGATAATCATTCGATATCGAATAAAAATCGTTCATTTTCAAAAAAGGAATCTCTGCTCCTCATTGTATTTTATTTATTTATTTACATAAGAAAGAAGAAAATTAACATTTTCTAATACAAATACGCTAGCCAACATACATAGGGCGCACTGTAAGTTTCCGGAACTGGCCACTTACATAAACAATATTTAAAAATTTATTGCAACATTTGAAAATAGAACTCTTTGGCTGTAGAATGCAGTTTGTTTCATCTGACTGTCTTTTGTTTTTACCTTGTGGCGCCATTTAAAAAATTGTGTGTCTGCATCGACATGGATTTAACTCGGGAAAATTTTCGTAGTATGATTTTCTACGATTTTAAGTGTAATTTGACAGCTCAACAGAGCATCGCTCGGCTTGAAACAGCTTTTGGCAATGAAGCACCATGCAAGACAACTGTTTATAGCTGGTTTGCAGAATTCAAGCGTGGTCGTATCAATCTCAGTGACGAATCTCGCGATGGTCGGCCGTCCACCGCTGTGACCAACAAAAACATCAATGCTGTGCGCCGTATGATTGAAATAGACAGGCATGTGACCTACCATGAAATTCGCGCATCCTTAGAAATAGGCATGAGTCAAATACAATTAATCCTACACAAACATTTGGGTGTGAGAAAGCTGTGCTCGCGGTGGATCCCACACAACTTGACCGAGGCTCAAAAAACGGACCGCGTCACTTGGTGCAGTGCCATGCTTACCAGATTCAGCGAAGGTGCGTCAAATTTGGTGTGGGACATAGTAACAGGTGACGAAACATGGATTTATTGCTACGATCCCAAAACAAAGCAGCAATCGAGCGTATGGGTCTTTCAAGATGAGCCGAAACCAACCAAAGTGGCGCGCGTGAAAAGTGCATCTAAGCGGATGATTGCTTCTTTTTTTAATAAAACTGGACACGTGGCTACTGTTGCTTTAGAGAATCGTCGTACAGTGAATAGTGACTGGTACACGACCATTTGTTTGCCGGAAGTTATTGACGAACTCCGTAAAAATAACCGTAAACGCCGTATCATCCTGCACCACGACAATGCTAGTTCTCACACGGCCAGACAGACAAACGACTTTTTGAAGGCGAAAAATGTAGAACTCATGAGTCATCCTGCATATAGTTCCGACCTGGCACCTTGTGACTTTTTTCTGTTCCCAAAAATTAAGAACCAATTACGCGGTCAACGATTTTCATCACCAGAAGAGGCTGTCGAGGAGTATGAAAAACACGTTTCAGAGGTCACCACAGAGGAGTGGCACAAAAGTTTTCAAAACTGGTTTCATCGAATGAAAAAGTGCATAGACGCCAAGGGAGATTATTTTGAAAAACAATAAATTAATTTTGTACCTTTAATAGTATTTTTTCATATTCATTCCGGAAATTTATAGTGCGCCCCACGTATTAGAATATGAAACGAAGAAAAGATGGTGTAAGTAGGTATAGAAGAGATAAACATGAAATCAGGCTACTTATTATGCGGTGCGTTAGTATGCATGGGCTGGGAGCTCGGCGGGCCCTGGCGGAGCCCTGCTCCTGCATTATGAGGTACATCTGCACATAAACGACACTCCGATTTACAAATAGTTACTCAAACTTGCACATCCAACAGTTATATTTTCCTCATCATCATTTCCATTTTAAATCGAAACTTAATTCAAAACTAATGGCCGCCAATTTCAGCGATCGAAATTTGTCTCGCTACATTTCCATTTATCTGTATAGTATTACATTAAGTACACCTATTTATTAATGGTATATCAAAAACATCCGTAATATCCCATTAATGAGCCAGTAAGAAACATTATATCCGATATTAAATACGAATCGTGAACGTAATCACTGTAATTCCGTTCCAAAAATGTCAAAATAGCCCATTTCATTTGTGATTAGAAAAAAGTCAAAGGAACGGTTGACATTCCGACTTTTTCTCAGAGACATTTCGACAAATTAGACTATTATTAGTTGCCGATCACGTCGTAGGATGCTTTTAATATTGAATTAGGGGAACCTGTGGTTACTTCGGCCTTAATCGCCCCCGCGGCTGCGACTCCGTATTAACGTTATATCCACAGACGTGTAATGGCATAAGTAATAATAAAGAACAAATGACACAAAATATTGTCAAATTATAGACTCTGAAAGCATGGGTAACCACTTACAATGTCTGCCGTTGATCCCGGGTACAGTCGGCAACCACATTGTGTAATATATATATATATATATATTATAATTGGCTGCGTTGTTATTTTTATACATAATAACAGATATCTTGTCTCTATGTTTTAGGTATGATTTATTAGCTTGGGACAACTTTTGAATTATTATAAAAATAGAAAGTGAATTATGATGCAAGATGCAAATCGTACCCTGAAAAAATTGATAAGCAAAGATAAGGTATGAATCTCTTATCGTGGAAATATTACACAACCTCAATTTAAAGATTAAATGTAGGCATGGTCACTCGCTTATTATATATAATCTTTGCATAGATTTTGTGATTTCGGTACTTTAGACGACCTCCGTGGCGTACGACCAGGTTAGGCATCACGCGCTAATTTTGAAGTTCTGTGTTCGACCCTTATTTGTATTTTTTCCTTAAATTTGAATTGTCCTATCATACATGTTCTTTTTTCAATAGGTTTTACGACTTTTACTGGAAAGATACAGTATTAGAGTAAATGGAGCCCTATTTTTTAAATGTATGACATACTAGCTGTTTCCCGCAGCTCCGCCTGCGTCAAAAAGTAGCCTATGTTTGATCCCGGGTCTTCAACTTTCACGGCCAAACCGCTGAACGGATTTTGATGAAATTTGGTATGAATATAGTTCAAGACCCGGGGTCAAACATAGGCTACTTTTTGACGCAGGCCGAGGTGCGGGAAACAGCTAGTTTATAATATTGTGTCTCTCTAAATAGGTAACTATATTCTAAGTATTATTAAGTATTCTAAGTTTATAATAAGTATGAACAGTTTTCCTTGCGGTCGTTACAATACACGTAAATTATATCGATAGATCTTCTTTTTGGGCACGAAGGAGAACCAAAAATGGCTGTGTCATATTATTTTAGTGGATGACGCCGAGCGAGCATCTAACAGCTGCAACCGCTCCTTGATTGTAGTATTTATCCTCGATACGAATCGATTTCATACGATTTGTATCGAATGATCCGATCGTAAGTTAATAGGAGCTATCTTGGTATATTTTTCGGATCTCCGACCGATCATTTGGCTCGTACGTGACGTGCTTACACGGAAAACAAATCGTTTGAATAACATTATAACCATTCGGATTATTAAATGTTCGAATCTGTGAGAATTCCAAATTTCGCTGACGTGTTGGAATGTTAAGGATTAACTATCGATACTGCGAAGCTACAACTGATTACCCTAGTTTTCTTTGTTATATTTTTATTATTTTGCTTTTAAGCAAATTTTATGTACAGGTTAATTCTAATTGAAGTGTTATGTTTTATTATAATATATATACATATAATTATTTGCAAAAGAAACCCCTTGCGTAGGCCGTTTTTAGAGTATCTCCCTCTCTATTTGACACATCTTAAAGTTTTTCGACTGAGACTTCAATTAAGGTTGTAAAAGTAAAAAATGTTTGATATTTTAACAATAAACAGCTTTGGTCATAAAATAATAAATACAAAATTGTTATTATTACTTACTGAACTTAATCCAAAAAGCCGCGGCGGAGGCTGCGGAAGACGCCAAGCGGCGCAAATATGAGTCACTGACTTGTGACTATATATTTGTTCCGCTTGGTGTTAAAACTTTCGGGCCGTGGGGTCCTGCAATGAAAATTTTTATTAAAATCCTGGCCCCCAAACTTGTCGATGCAACTGGTGACAAGAGGGCCGGCTCATTCCTTGCGCAAAGGATAGCAATCGCCATCCAGCGCGGGAATGCTGCCGGAGTTCTTGGCACCATGCCACAAGGGCAAACATTAGATTTTAATTAGTTTTTTATTTAGGTTTTTTTTTTCATATTAGGTCTTAGTTTTTATTTAGTTTTATATTCAAAAAAGAAATGATACACTACGTTTGGGTACTTATTAACTTTATTGTACAAATACAAAAGCACAAATCCATTGAGTACTCGTAAGGAACATTCGACTCCATCATAAATAAAAATTAAATGTACAATAGCGGACTTAACGAATAACGAAACTTTTACATTCAATCAATTAATGACAGAAAAGCGATTCTATAATCCGATTATTTTCAAAGCATTGCCTCAGTTCAGTTTATCGTAATTACACCGAGACATCCAAGTGTCTAGTATGCTAATTGCTTCATTAAAGCTTTATAAGGGATATATAACAAATTAATCTGAGGAGATCGCGGGCAACTACTTAATCAGTTTGGCGCCTCTCTACATGTACCTGTTCCCGTACAGTCACGAGCCTTTACACATTGGTGTATACACATTGGTTCTTAAAACATTAAAATAAGGTCTAAAATTGAATACAATTATAAAAATGTCAATGCTCGTGACTGTACACATCGAACACTATTGATATCAAACTAAAATATACCTTTTGAAAGGATAATAAGACTTAAAACGTAAAAGACTAATTTCCAAGTGTTAACTAGTTTAATTAATGTCGTTTAATTTACAGGGCGCTTGGATAAATGATTTTAATTTAATGTCAACTATTTTAAACATTTTAGTTTATTTATTTTTGTAACAACACTTAACATTAATGTATACGCACGTGTAGAAAAATATATCTTTGCGCTGTTCCAAGACTCTACTATCATACAACTACTAAATTATTTATTTTATTGTAAATATTGCTTATTTACTTCAAAAAGACAAAAATACTTAGATAATATATAATTTACTCTTGCTCGGGTATCATGTTCTCATCCGGGACGGGATGTAAATAGGTTTCGATTGAAATCTCTAAAGCATTTGTAAGTAGGTAATCCATCTTAGGTTAACCCTATTCTTACTAATTCCATGAGTAATAAGTTCCATAAAACTAGTGAGATTTTATTCACTAGTTCCAATTAAGTAAGAAGACAATGCATTATCACTTGTCCCATGGAACTAATTGGAATGGCACTTCCCTTAAAAAAATCAAAAATCTTTATTTGGTACCAAAATTTTCAGTAACAGATTCGTGATTAGAATCTCCAGTTAAGTAGGAGTTTACCTGTGTTAGGAGATTTCGCTCTTCAATAACAAAATTATAATAAGGTGTACAAATAAAAAAACTAAATTGGAATATAATTAGTAGACATAAAAAGTATGCTAGTTTAATAGAGTTTGTGTGAGTGAGGGATTGGGTAATTTTAGTGGGTTAGTTAGTGTAGAGTATGTGTGTATGTGTGCGTGTGGAAATAGTATGTATGAGTGTGGGATAGAGGGAAAATAATCTGAGATAGTATGAGTGTAGGGAACAAAGGATGGGCATACATAAGAAAAATCATATTAGGAGTGGTTGACATGAGGCTTCAGTAGCGTCATAGTCAAGGTTTTAAAGACGAATAGTTAAAATGTCTTTAGAAACATGTTTATTATGAGGGTATATATTTAATATTTTATTCAATTTGTTGTATAAGATAATGGATTGATTAGTGCATTGTCTACGGGCAAATCTTGTTTTGGTATAATATAAGGTATTCGTATGGCTTGTCGCCTACGCCGATTACGATTTATGGGAGTATTACTTTTAGTCTTGGAATGTAACCGAAGTGTTGTTATATTTAAGAAGTTTTCTAATAGTAAGTAAATTGCATATGTTTTAAAGGCTTGTAGTAGAAAAAATATAAGGTTTAAAATACCTTAATTTCAAGTAAGCTCTTTGGGATCTTTCTAGTCCTAGCATTTTATCCCTTGTAGCACCACCCCACACAGGAATACAATAGACAAGAACTAACTGTGCTAGAGAAATATAAATTTGTTTTAATAATTTAGTATCTGCAATATGCCTCAAGTTTCTGAAAACCCACATTTATTTACTTATCCTACTTGCAACTATATCTATGTGATCAGGATTCCTAGGTATTTAGTATTTTTAACCTGTAGTATTGATTTACTTTTTGAATTTTAATACAGAATGGCTGAGCTTGTTGCGAGTTGACATAAATAGAGTAACTGATAAAACTTTCAATTTTTATCATAGAATGATCTAGGCAGCTGCCTTGCCTTGTTGGGAATAGATGTCCTTTTATTTCCCATTAGTCAGAATAAACCACTTTTACGATATTTTATTTTACTTAAATAACCAAATTTTTAACTCTTATCATCTCAAACGTTTGTCATTCCATTAAATGTATCAAAATGTACAGTTTATTCAGAAATACTGCGGGTCAATGTGAAAAATGCAAGTGGGGCCAATGCAAACAATATCGACCCTACCGATTTATCGTCAGCTTCGACGAAAACAAAACTAAAACAATATTTGTTTGGGATTGGCAGCTATTGAACTACCAAAGAAACCTTTGTTATCCAATACTTATATCAGATTACTTTATTAGATGTTTCTCGCGGTTTTACTGGCCTGCATGGGATGCATGTAGCCTTACCTCCTCCTAAGATGAGGCAACCGTAAGTTAATTACAAGATCCAACTCTTAATTCGATGGATATTTAATTTGCATTTGTAACTTAGGTAATACGGTTTTATAGAGTTTATTATGTACACATTTATTTTACTCTTCAAATTAAACGAAAAAAATATCTCCCTGTAAAATAATTACTAAGGAGTTGCTTTTGTAAATCTGTACATCTAATCATACCTTTTTTATACATACTGTGTTCATGCATTATATTTAAATGTACTATAAACAAAGTGTTAAATTATTGAATTAATTAATCAGTATAAATATTCCTTTCTCTAACGGAGATTTTTTAAATGAGTTAGAAGAATTTGCTTGAATGTCATTAATAACGACTCTGAGTGCAATTGTAATACATCTGTTAGCACAAAATCATATTCAATTTTAAATCGTTTCCTGAATATTGATAAGCATTACAAATAACTTCAATGCCTACAATAGTACCTATGCAATTTTCTATGGTCGATTTAATCCATAATAACTAATAATGAGTTGTAATATTGGTCGTGCAATCAAGCGAAATAGTTACGAACAGAGATTGCTTGATATTCACAGTGTGCTTGTCGTAATTACGGAATGATACAAGTAATAATATCTGCAATTACACTACAATAATATTTAATGATGTATATTAAAAAGATAAGCACAATTGTTGCACGTAGCGAAAATTTACACCTTGGAGATTTTTCAAAACAAAAATTATTATTTAAATCAGTATATAATAACCCAATTATGTTTGCAATTCATCTACACTAATATTATAAAGAGGAAAGATTTATATTTTTGTGTGTATGTTTGTAATAAAAAAAATCCAAAAACTACTGTGCCGATTTCAAAAATTATTTCACCATTGGGAAGCTACATTCACCCTGAGTAACAAAGGCTATATACCGCAGGTGGAGCTGCGGGAAACAGCTAGTAATATATAAACACCAATAGCATATATTTCTTACAAGAAATAAATATGTACAAAATAGAACATAATTAAGGAGTATTATCCCATATTTTTAAAATCGTTAGTTACACGTGACAAAAAATCATGAATGAACGCTAAATGGTCACTTAGTACCGGAAATAGTCCCAAGATGGAATAAATCAAAATTGCACTATGGTCTGCAACTGGTTATTAGTCGACTGCGAAGGTCCAAACTGCCGGCGCCTGGCTATTCATTAGTTCCACCAGAACTCCAAAACTATGAGGCGGACACCACACTAATTGAGCTTAATTTGCCTCAATCGATTGACGTAAACTTCCCGAAAGATGAGGTTCGGCAAACAACCTACGGGCACGGATATGAATGAAATGACACATTCATTATTTTTATTTTTTTACATAAATTTGATTCTCCTTTGCGAACTTATCTCCTTGATCAGAAGACACATTTTTTTAATTTATCAATTATTTCATTTATTCATAATGTCATTTGGTACCTATAGATACATAGATAGACTCTATATAAGTATATTCCCAAAAATAACATATATTGCATCCAAAAGTTGCCTAAGTCATTTCCTGATTCCCACTGAATTTTAAGTCCCAATCATGGAGTAATTACAAAGAGGAGATGCCGTTTGAAATGGCGCAGTGATGTGATCATTGGCGCCTCGCCGACACAAAAGTGGGCGGAGCTTGTCATTGCTCGTGCTCCATAATTGGAGCCACGGCCGAAACCAAGCACCCCGCACGTCTGCCTTCCGCCGCGTGTAGCCTCACAAACGCTTTCTTACAAAACGCTTATTACGGCATCTCCTCTTTGTAATTACTCCATGGTCCCAATAGCTTGCTATGTATATATTTACAAAATAAAAATCTATTGTAAAAGAGTCACAGAAAAAAGAACAAATTTAAAATTAATATATAACCTAAAATCATAAACAACTGATGGAAACATGTTGTCAGAGTCCATATCATAGATTTGATGGCAATTAAAATTACCGTTGTGAAGACCTACTTTGATTGAAAAGTTGATAAAGTTATTAAGATTTAATAAAATCGCGACATAATTATTTTTATTTACGCATGATTAGCGATAACTAGCCCGTGACAAAGTTATCGGAAAAATCAATTTTAATCAGCATTAGCCTGTAACACATAATAAAAAGAGAACAGAAGTTAATCTTCTTGTATTAGAAACATATTATATTTTTTAATTTAACATTCATAAAAAATAATCTTTTCCCAGCTATTTTTAACTTCTGTTAGAGTTTTAACTCTTGTATAATATACTTATTAGAATGAAGTTATTTAAGAAACACTATGTTACATTACTTACTCGTAAAGTTGAAACATTTTATTAAATAAAAAACAACGTAAAATTAATTAAAATGTCTGTAAAATATCATTTATGTATAACTCGCTTGCTTTTGATACACTTAATTGATAAGTAAGGTGAGGCTTGCTTGTGGCAGAAAACTCAACTCTCCAAAATACCGTCGTGTAAATAAATAATAAAGTTTTGAAATTGGACTTAAACAGGCCAGAAATATCCATTTATTTGAACATTTAATGATTTTTAGAAGTAGAACAATTTTTATGGCTAAGACAGTGTGTAACCGTACTTACCTAGTAAGTGTCAACTCTGTACTCTCCACATTTAACTTGTATTATCGATCAACACGACAACTTTCAAAAGCTCGTGTCATGCTTTTAGCTCATTCATAAAATGCTAATGAGACTAGTTCCGGATTGTTTCTGCTAATTTATCGCCCGGGGCGGCGAACTGCGACCCGTTACTCTTGTGCCATATATTTGATAATTAACACCTGGCAGGAACATTTAATATGAACATTTATTCTAATGAGATGAAGTATTAGGCTTTAATTCAACATCATGCGAGAGGTTTTTAACATTTTTAGGACAGGATTTCATTTGCCCCTCGTTAATGCTTGTTTGACTAGTTAAATCAATAATTTTGTCATTTATTATTTTTTTGAGGCCTGGAATTACCAATAGCAAATTCTTGTCATTTTGAAGCTCCGACCATTTGCTAAGATTTTAATAAAAAAATAATGATTTAAAATGTGTCATGCTTCGGAAATGAGAACTACCTACGTATGTAAAATCAAAAATCAGAATAATTATTCAATCTCAACATTTCATAAATGTAATATTGACACTGAGAACTTTAGCCGACGATCAAATTTTGCATGATCTGTCCTCATTTAACATTTTCAACATCCTGTAACTATAGCAAAGGCAAAGATAGTTATCTCATATCGGTGCTTCAAATCACTATGGTCTAGGCCCGAAATTATGAAGTGCTACTTAATGGAGATATGATAAGTCACGACCGTAACAAATAAATTCGCTCGTCTACGTTTAAAACTTAAAAATCACGAATCGAATTCGAAACCCGAACGGATATCCAAAATTGATACAATAAAACGCTTAGCCCCAATAGGTTTATCGGGTCCACTTCCTACAGGCGCGCTAATAACCAAAACAAACATTGACGGACAAAGGGAGGCAAATAAGTCCAAAAAGCGCTAATATAAAAAAGTGTGCCCGTTTTTATAAGGCAGCGGGCAAGTGTGAGGTCGAAGCGAGGAATGTTGGCGCCTGTCTGAGTACGTATACCTGTCCGTTTATCAATGGATGGACAATAAGATGAAAAAAGGAACAAGAAAAAGTATCAAAAAGGCGCTTCATCAAATCGTCGCGTCCGGCAAGGGTTGTCGCTTAGCGGGACCCACTGTCACCTTGCACGTGTATTGTCTTGTTATTCTTAAGTACCAATCGTTAGTGCTCTCTAATGAGTAAACACGTAACTTTAAATTAAGAGATGTAAATCTAAACCGCCACATTGAAAGGGCATTGTTTCAATTGCAATGTGTAATTTATTAGTAAAGTGTGACAATGCCTTGCCCAATTCAGCAAATATTTTATTTAATTACATTAATTGTAATAAATATATTAATAGATAGTTTCTTAATTCTGTATATATACTTATTTTTAACTATCTCCCATTTCCACGTTCTCTCCAGTAAGAATTCGGCTTCCGAAGTACACACGAAGCTAGCTACGGTATAAATTATTTTCTTTCACTCATAAAGCCAAAAAGTCTGAAATATATTTATGTGTATATCTGCAATATGTGTGATTATATAGCATTCCATGCAGGCACGTCGGCCATAAGTTTCCGACATTGTCGCGTATAGAGCGTAGGCTCGCCACCCCGGCGTCGGCCGACGTAAATATCCCGGAGTAAAGCCTAACACAACTCAAGATGAACATGACAAAACTGATAAGGGCGCGCCACGCCTCGCCGAGACATCCCAATTTAGTGCCGGCCCTGAGATAACGCTATTATACAGCTTTTAACTATATGGACGATACGCTAAATGTGTTAAAGTCACCTCCATTGTGGTATTTTTACGGACTGACAAAAATAAGCGGATTTGGCACCTGCTTATGTTTCTCATAGATAATTACGAGTATAATAAAGCATGTTTCTGTATTGTTACATGATATGAGGTATTTTAGTGTAATATTGCATTTATTTATAAATTTATTATAAAATTTTGTGAACTCTAAAATTTTCCAATTGTCCAGATTTCTGCACGGTTGATATTTATTAATTTACTTTATTTATTAGTTACGATTTCCCGCAGCTCCGCCTACGTTAAGAAGTAGCTTATTTGACCCCAGGTCTTCAAATATATTTATACCAAATTTCAACAAAATCCGTTCAGCGGTTCAGCCGCCGTGAAAGCGTAACAGACAGACAGACTTTCGCATTTATAATATTGAGTACGGATTTTCAGATTTATAATTTATTAATCTGAAAATACATATATTTTATTTGATCGTAAAATAAATATCTACACGTGCAAAAAAAATTGTCGCGCTGTTAAAAAGTGATACGGTGATAACGTCTTGTTAGTAGAAAGTTCTAAATTTATAAATTTATATAAGTAATAAATTTACTATAAACAATTTAAAAAAATCATAAGTACGTATGTATGTACTTATATAAGATGGTGTCTGACTAAAAAGTCCTGCTCTACATAAGATCACTCCATCTCTTGTCAATGTCGTGTAGAAAAAATAAGACAGGCGGCCGATCATAAAACAATCAAATCGAAATCTTACTTTTCTTCACCACAAAGAAAATCAAACAAGACATCGGGCCCGGGTTCATAACCATATCACTTTGGACACAACCGGCAAAGCGTAAGGATTATTAAGTCTTAAATCATTCCACGACGTCTAACTTTTTTAAGGTTTAAATAATAAAGTGTGTATCAAATAATATTTATTAATACAAACTTAACTTTTAATTGATTTCATTTTATAGACGACATACATACCTACTTTTAATATAAATTATGCATATGTTTCAAAATCAATCAATGAAGTCGTATTTAATTTTATATCTATCGATCTAGTCGTCATTAATGTGTTTGTATCCATTAAGTTTTATGGACATCTATTGGCTGATTTCCATACATTTTAATTTTATTGTCGTTTCATATGTTACTTATAATATGTGAATTTATTTTTATACGCGTAGGTATATTATTAGTGTTGTTTGTTATGTATATTGGTACTACCCATACTCCCTAATTATATTGAACTTTAATGAACTAAATATGACTTACAGATACTATAGTTTGAAACGCCATCGACACAAGAAAAATACTGTAAACTTTCTCTATTTTTACTTCTCTCTTTTAAGTACTTAATTCTTTCAATTTTTATTATCATAAACAAAAATACTTAGCAAAGATAAATCTTAGTTTTTGCAAAGCATTATTCCCATTGGAATTTCGAGTTATATCGAGAAATACATCCATTTTTAATGGCCCATTCCGCTCTACCTAGAATAAGTATATATTTCTTCTTGATCAGATTCTGATCTGAAAGATGATTTTCATCATTTATTCTTATAAACCTTTGCGTTCAATATAAGTAATCTATGAGAGTACTTATAAATTATTAAAATAAGTACTTTGGGGCCTACTTAGCCCCCAAAAGTAGAGTCATCGTTGACTGAACGTATTCTCTTTCGGTCGGACAACATAAGCGCCGTGTGCGATCAACTCTGTTCAAATTTCCGTTTAACTAATTGAGCGAAAACGACACAAGCAACGCCATTCAGTATAGAGTTAATGAATGGCCCTCGAAAAAGCCAATTTGTAGTTTTTTTAACACTTCAATTTGTGCCGTGAACCCCAAAAAAGGCTCGACCAAAACCACAATCGAATTAGTGTCCCTTGTTCTGGAGATTAGAGGACTGTCGAGTTCTTATCTCGGTCGTTCGTTATTTTATTGGCTTGTATAGAGTAAGTCGATAAACACGACGCATAATGGCCCATAATGAATCGTCCTCGCCAGCGGTTTGACTAATCATAAAGGTTTTATGGGTGTCGTATCTGAATAGTGAATACTCGCTTTATGACGTGGACTGGTCTCTTCCTGTTTTATACAGATTTGTTGCATAAACAGCTATTAAACAGCAATCAATATATGAATGCGATCAAACGCTCATATTGCAGATTATTGGGTATTTAATGTCTGCTACTAAATGACCTAAAACCATGCGTAGTTATTTATTTAATATTGTGATATAAGCAAATTCAAAATTGTAATACGTGATATACACAATTTTGATGCTAGATTCCATTAGCTTCTCTAAGAATCTGTTTCTAACAAATCGATATTAACTACAAAATTCAATATCCATATAAGGACATTTTTATCTTACCAGATGGAATATATATTTCTTTGAGTGACTGTTAATTTAACAACTGTATTAAACATGCAGTCATTACATTAAAAGCGAATAAATAAATATGCAAATATGAACTTAATGCTTTCTAAAAAACTCAGGGTACCTTATTTGTTTTGTTTGTTTGTAATAACTTTATTGCACAGAAAATACAAAACTAAAAATAAATGCAACGGCGGACTTATCCCATAAAGAGATCTCATATTCTAAAGTGCTTAAAATCTATACTTCCATATGCATACACTCTTTATTTTATAAATATGAAAGTATGACTTTTTTTTACGCCTACAAGACTAAACTGCTATTGCTATTTGGTGTGGAAATAGTTGAAGATCCGGGGTCAAATATAGGCTACTACTCAATAATTACCCTTAAGTTTGTATGATAATACACATAAACTAGTCTCTTTGGCGCAGGCAAAACCACTAAAAACAGCTAATTTCCTATATCTCTAAAATTTGGCCATTACGCGAGAACATTACACAGAACACAAAATGTGATTAAATATTTGACAATAGAGAAATAACACTAGCCGTCCCACTTGCTGCCCACAAATAACGAGCTACATTAGTATTATATTAACGAACACAAAATGGTGCACACACCGAGTAAAAGCGCTATTCATAAGGCAAATTAAATATGAATTAAAATTTCTGAAATGTCAAATTGCGAGGCTTATTAGTGAATACTGGTGGTCGCACTGCCTGGTGACATTCAGAACGTAACGTAACCGTATAACGTTACAGCAACACAAATTAAAATTTCTTAAATTATTTGTTACTTTAAATGTTGACTACATTACGTTACAGCTAAAACATTATATTTAGCTACCTATATCATTTTTACCGGTTTATTCAAATCGCGTGTTAGTGATACTTAACCTGATCTTTGAACGAAGTAATAGTTTGTGCCTTACGAATGTCTACCGGTAATGAATTTCAAAGCAGGATAGCCTTAACTGTGAAGGACTTTGAATAGAAAGGAGAGAGTGGTCAGGAATCGCCAAACGAAGGGAATAGGCTAGTTTACTAAAAAATATAATTAGTCCGTCAGTTAGATGATCAAAAAATATTGAAGCGATATTTTTTCTTTTGAAAATTAAACAAAGAATAGTAAAGAAAGGCGGGTTAAAGTTCCGTGTGACGTCACAGTGTGATTTTTCGCAATATGTGACGTCACGAGACCCCACTCCCAAATTTTGATGCGTTATATCTTTATAATTTATCGCTCAATTAACAAAAGAAAAAAATACGTCACTAATATATTTTGATTCCTTAAATGACGGACTAATTTTAATGTTTGTCTTTTGACTTTAGCGCTACGCACATCGCACACATGCCCTGAGTTCATAGCCACATACCTTATGATACAGTAGGTAGGTAATACTAATACCATTTCTATCCTGCTACTTCACCTCTGATACCCAATACCATTGAGATAGGAACTTTTCACTCTGTTCGGGTTCAATATACCTATATGTTTTGCAAATAAACTTGATTGATTGATGCTCTTTGATAATATCTAAACTCCACTTAGTCGTTCATATACACTTCGGTGTAAATGACGTCCAAAGTCCACAATTCCCGTGAAATAGATCCGCTCGTTTTGCCACTAATGACTTCCTGTATTTTTTCATACGCCAATTATTTCCCGTGGGTGAGCAAGACGAAGACAACATTTTTTTAGTCCAAATTTTCTCTTTAATTTTATATTATTTTACCTCCACATAATATAGCGTTGTAAATTTACTCGATAGCATACTCAATGGAGGCAATCCTCATTGTTTCAGTTAGTAAACAAATATACAAACTCACTTTTGCTTTTAAAATATCATTTAGGTTTGGATGAAAGACATAACAAAAAATTATACTTTTGAGTTTAGTAAACTTATAGTTAGAATATGTAAAGCAGTAATATAGGTATGCGGTACCTATCTGAAAACTGTTTGCTAAAAGACAAAAGCGTAAATTATCTTTGTGACACCAGCCAGCTGCACCAAACTTCTACGTAGTGAGTCAGTCTGTACCACGGGTCTGTACGCTCAAAAATTCCTATATACCGGTTGATGCAGACAATGTCCTAAAAACACAATAAATGAATTAGGCATAATAAAGTCTTGAGTCGCGCCGGCCGTCATCGGAACAAATGTGTTGATCGTGTCGCCGCCGCCCACGCGGCCTCACCTCCGTCATTTCATAAGTTACAAAATAGACACCTAACGATTAGTACCAAGGCTGTTATAGATCACAGAGTTTAACAAATATCTAAATTAGTTTAGTAGTTAATCATTGGTACTTATCAATGAACGAATGCGCCTATTGCTAAAACTTTGTTTTTCTCTACATGTTGGATTAGTATGAAATCGGTCCCGCCCACGCAAGTTTTTTTAAAAGCTACTTCTATCATATATAACTTATTTTATAAAATGTAAATATGTAATTGGAGAGTAATTTCTCCATTCATTATTAAGTAACTTTTACCTACGGTTCTGTTTGTATGATATTTATTTATTTGTTTTGTGTACACTCTGTATATTTCCATGTAAATAGTAAAATATCCTTTCTCGAGGCTCTAAGTTTATCTTTAAAAAATTTCACCTAAACTGGTTAAAAAGTTTAACGCGTGAAGTGTTCGCATTTAAAATATTAACATAGGATTAGATTCTTATGTAATATGTAAAAATTATTAGTAGTATCTGCCGCTATCTATATTTCTATAAGCTAGCTAGCTCTTCCTACTTTATTGTATTTATCTTTCTTTTAAAATCTCTCTTAAAAGAACTCTACAAATTCTCATAAAGGCTTGGAGCGTTCGTTTACTTTGTTAAAATTTGCATGAAAAGTAGGTACTTCTAATTTATGATATTAGGAATCAGTTCATTCTCAAATCGTGTTTTCTTTTTCTAGACTAAGACCCGAAGAATAAAATCTACGAAAAGAAATAAGTTTACCATCACTATTTATAGCATGACATGATCAGGGCCCAAGCCCCGTCGGCTAAGGAAGACCTCGTCGGAACCCAAAGGACTGTTAACGGCAAATATTATAATTATACAAATTGCCTGCACATTATAACTTGTTTGTTAAATTATTTGCAATGCACAGCCGACATGGCCTCCGCACGTTCACTTAAGCATTTAAGGGTGAGTAAAACCGCAAACAATTACGTATTGTTATTCGAAAATGATACAAAACGCGGTTGGAATGGTCCTTGTTGCAAACGTTCACCATTTGGTTTCCGACCACTTGATTACACACTACCATTAAGTAGTATAGTGATGCCAAATACTCGTAATACATTTTATAATATATATATATGTTATGCAAAACCTTTATATTTGATAAATGATACATAGTGATTGCCGACCCTCATTGAAACGAGTAAAGACTCTTGATGATGATGAGTGATTTAGTCCTACTAAATGTTAAGAAGAAATCTCTTATGTTTTTGCGATTGTTACACATTAAATTTAAATATTTTAATATGGTGTATAGAAAAAAACGCGATAAAAACCGTAAAAAAATAGTTTAATTTGATATGAAATTTGTTATATAGTCACTTTGGTGGCATTTCTAAGCTGTGTCATATTGTAACATATGGAACGTGGTATTTACGGCCTTCGTGGAAGTACACATAATGACCCGTGGAGAGTTTTGTATAGCCGACTTTTTCGTACCTATCGGAAACTTTTGTTAATTTTCAATGTAGGTAATAAAAGAATTTCATTGATTTTAGTTTTTCCAGGAGGAAAAAGTACTGCACATGTTTTACTTAATGCTACACAACCGCAATTGACACGAATTCAATGTATAAGTACGGAGTACAATGTAACATATAATTGGTGGCTAACTAAAGTATAATATGGCGTAAAATAAAAAAAATACAGCAACAAAGCTCCACATAAAATAGAATAGAATAAATCTTTATTGATTAGTCCATCACAACACTTGAAAGGTCTTACAAGTACATACATACATACTTTAGCTCTCTGGGTGCGCGCTTCAAAATATCTTTAAGTTCCCAGTAAAGTTCAAAAAACTTGTTTTTTGAATAATAAAATATTATTTGTATACCTGGATGACATGATCAGCTAGGTATTTTTTCAGTTATTTACAATTTATAACTAAACTACCGAACCGACTGCATTAAACATTTCAGAAAAATAAACTGGAAATGTAGGCTTTAAAATATGAAAATAATATTTAAAATCGGCTTACAAACGACGATGTTATTAGGTTACATATATGAAATAAATATCAAAACCTCCTATTTTTTAAAACCGGTAAAACAACTAAAACCGTTATTTTTCCGGATGTATTTTAACGTTTTCTACATACATTTTTAATATTAGCAAATCCGACCAACGGCTTTGGAATTATTAAGAAATATTTTCTTTTACCTTAATGCAAATACCTCAAAAACTACTAAACCAATTTTGATGTCAAACGAAATTGAAAATTCTATGCATGTCGTCTATACACTTTTTGAATTTCATCGAAATCGACTTACGGCTCGAGAGTTATCGTGGAACATACATGCAAACAATGTTTTTTCGCCCCAACTTGATTTGTAGCCTTCGCTCGCTCAGTCAATAATTAGTACATCAAATCGAGGTTACTTTTATGAGTAATTTAATATAAGTTAAAATAAATAAAAGCTGCTTAATATATATTTATTCAATATTTTACAACGAATGGTGTAGATGCAACACGTAGACAAAATGCGCAGGATCGTTCCATGAATGTACGTGACCAACGTTCACTTGATGCTAATGTCGGTCTCGATGCTGATATCGGAGTTCTGCTAGATTTAAGACAGTACTTAGATATAGAGAAGTACATCTTATATTATTTTCATTTAAACTAAAAAATATTTTTTAAAACCTTAAATTTACAATAAATAATAATAATGTAACTGAGGATTTTTAGTAGAAATTTAAGAGCTCTATTTAGAACAAGCCGCTAGTAAATTAAATAAAAATATCAAATATACTTACAAAAAAAACTACTGTATACCAACATTCCCAACCAAGTAAGAAGGACCTCCCGACTAACCAAAAATACGGAAAAAGACTAGAGAGCTATGATGTGTAATATAGAGTCAAAATTGTATAATTACAAGTAAAGAAAATAATAGAACTAGTATCGGTCGGTTGTCTGCAAATAATTAACTTAAATAGAGGTGAAAATAGTTCCGATCAAACGATCAGTTGGATATTTCATCCAATTGATCGATTAATCAATTTCTAAAGTTAAGTCTGAAAAATAGGGTCTATGAAATAACAGACATCCGCCGTAGTTGTGTAATTAGCTTATCGTTCGTGGATCGGTTAACTACGATCGTGCGCAAGCGCATTGGTGAGTGCTGCACCAATGGCCGTCGATTGTTACCTATAGCATCGATTCTTTTTAGTTATTACAATAATTCCGGCACGATTGATTGCACCTGATTGCAAGGGTTTCCAGCGGTCGTGGACTGAAGAACACGAGCTATTACTGAACATGGCGGTAGTTCATTTGTCGCTTCAGGGCTGTAGCCAGCCGCAATATCAGAAACATCATTTTTTTTTTAAATAAATATGAAGTGCGCATAGGTTCAACACTCAATTTAGCTCTACAGTGTTTTGTAATCTGTGACCCTGCCAAATAAAATACGGAATTTATTATATGAAAAAATTGCATTAAAATTTTATCAAGGTACATATTTATTTTTAAATCTCTTACGTCAGGATACAATGTTGCACCAGTACTTCGCACAGTCTTCGGTATAATTGATTGGTAGTAGGCAATTAATTTACACGCAATTATTGAAAAATGGGAAATTTACTTTTTATCTAATTTGCTACTAAGTATCTGATCATCCTCGAACTTCATCCAACTGTCTGGGTTCGATAAATCTATTTTCTAAATATTACAGCCCTAATAAGAACTGAAATTATTTAGGGAGAAGTTGTTGTTATAAATGTAAGAAATGATTTTCTGAATTCGCCATATCTGTGTACAATTTTCTTAACAAGAAGTTGCCATACATGAGGAATACTGAACATGAATAATAGGTACCTAGTTAGTACATAGGGCGCACTGTAAGTTTCCGGAACTGGCCACTTACATAAACAATATTTAAAAATTTATTGCAACATTTGAAAATAGAACTCTTTGGCTGTAGAATACAGTTTGTTTCATCTGACTGTCTTTTGTTTTTACCTTGTGGCGCCATTTAAAAAATTGTGTGTCTGCATCAACATGGATTTAACTCGGGAAAATTTTCGTAGTATGATTTTCTACGATTTTAAGTGTAATTTGACAGCTCAACAGAGCATCGCTCGGCTTGAAACAGCTTTTGGCAATGAAGCACCATGCAAGACAACTGTTTATAGTTGGTTTGCAGAATTCAAGCGTGGTCGTATCAATCTCAGTGACGAATCTCGCAATGGTCGGCCGTCCACCGCTGTGACCAACAAAAACATCAATGCTGAGCGCCGTATGATTGAAACAGACAGGCATGTGACCTACCATGAAATTCGCGCATCCTTAGAAATAGGCATGAGTCAAATACAATTAATCCTACACAAACATTTTGGTGTGAGAAAGCTGTGCTCGCGGTGGATCCCACACAACTTGACCGAGGCTCAAAAAACGGACCGCGTCACTTGGTGCAGTGCCATGCTTACCAGATTCAACGAAGGTGCGTCAAATTTGGTGTGGGACATAGTAACAGGTGACGAAACATGGATTTATTGCTACGATCCCAAAACAAAGCAGCAATCGAGCGTATGGGTCTTTCAAGATGAGCCGAAACCAACCAAAGTGGCGCGCGTGAAAAGTGCATCTAAGCGGATGATTGCTTCTTTTTTTAATAAAACTGGACACGTGGCTACTGTTGCTTTAGAGAATCGTCGTACAGTGAATAGTGACTGATACACGACCATTTGTTTGCCGGAAGTTATTGACGAACTCCGTAAAAATAACCGTAAACGCCGTATCATCCTGCACCACGACAATGCTAGTTCTCACACGGCCTGACAGACAAACGACTTTTTGAAGGCGAAAAATGTAGAACTCATGAGTCATCCTGCATACAGTCCCGACCTGGCACCTTGTGACTTTTTTCTGTTCCCAAAAATTAAGAACCAATTACGCGGTCAACGATTTTCATCACCAGAAGAGGCTGTCGAGGAGTATGAAAAACACGTTTCAGAGGTCACCACAGAGGAGTGGCACAAAAGTTTTCAAAACTGGTTTCATCGAATGAAAAAGTGCATAAACGCCAAGGGAGATTATTTTGAAAAACAATAAATTAATTTTGTACCTTTAATAGTATTTTTTCATATTCATTCGGGAAACTTATAGTGCGCCCCACGTATAAGGAACATGATACGTGATGTTTGAAGTGCATCTACTGTGATGGCGTAATTACAGGCGGTAAGATTACAAAGCTTAGCGTTGCATTAGCGGTGTCAAAGGAGCCTAACTGTCAACTAACTAACTGCTAATTACCTTCTACCGTCGCTTGGCAATAACACAGAAAGTCATTTAAAACCTTCAAACGACAAGAATGCTTCGTATTAAGGCAAACCACAAATCTTCTTAAACTGCTACTTTCCTGATTAAAAACAAAACCATTACGACTCTACATTAACGTTTTCAACCTACTTTTGACTTAACAAAAAGTAAGCTGTTATCAAAATATAGCTCGTAACAATGGCTCTTAATATCAACGTCAATTTAGCAACGAAAGCTTAAAAACTACCATCGGCTAAGGTTTAAGTAATGTTTTTACCAGCATTTTATAGCCTCACCGCTAGATGGAATGAAACCATCCTCGTACATAATCAAACCACATGCGGGGCGGTAATTGCCTCTGCATTCAAAGACCCGCTCACATCACGCCGTATAATGACAAAAATAGTCCAAAAAATGCCTCCGCATATGAGATATTTTTTTCAGAGTTCGCGCGCTCGCACGAAGCTAAATTACGAAATAAAAGATTAAGTTAAAAGATCAATAAACTTAATAAATGATCTCAATAATTGTTGTATTACGGACACAATGGAGCGGCGTCGTGAAACGTCATTAAGGAGCGAACATCATTAATTTTATTCGCGGCTTTCTGACGTAAAGGCAATGGCGTCTGTCAGATTTGAAAGGAAGCGCTGCTGCCACCTGTTGGTAGCGCGGTGAATTAGACATTAGACCCCGCGGCGTTCCACTTGATACTGCCACTGGAATGACTCGCCAATAAAAATCCTTTCAATTGCCCATATTAATTCGTAACATGATACAAATTAGGTATATAAAGTTTACAAAACATGCTCAGGTATTCATTAAAAATTTACAAAACATCGCGTATTATTTTTTATTTCCATTAACTATTAGAAATAGTGATGTGATGTTGAGTAAGTTTATTAGTATATAAAAATATACAAACGAAAACTAGCCACATATTCCTAAAACATAAGCAAAAGTTATTAGCAGACTTAAAAATCTATTCACAAAAGCACAAGTGTGACGGCATGCTGGCACTTTCATATTACTTATTTAAGTTTTCTGCAAGTAATAAAGTTTACAATAAAATAATGCATTACTCACACGTGCACTTCACTTATAAATTTTAAAAATTAATAAATAGTTTGATAGATATTTAAAATAAAGTATATCACATGTTCTTTTTTGACAACTAGCAGTTATTTTAATTTTAACTAAAGAGTTAACCTTTCGGCCCATTTGTGGTTCCGGAGGTCATGAGCCATGGACTGATTGAAATATTGAGAAAACCTTAAAACAAATGTGAAACCAAATGGAATTGCTTTCATACCGCTGAACGAGTTAAATCCTAAACATACTACCCAAGCGAAGCTGTGACCAAACGTGGATATAAAACGTTGTATCTTTCCTCTGGTACCAAGCGGAACGCATTCAGAACAAAAAAGATGGCTGCCAAAAAAGCTAAAGCCGCCTCTTCAGATTAGATTTCTTTTGGTAGCTAATTGCGTTTTATCAAATTAAAGCAATTCAGCCGGCGGCCTCGGATGATTGATAATGTTTGAGTCCGACTGTTCCCACTAGTTTTACTGAATAAACTGTTGTGATTCTAACTAAGCTTCGCCATTTGTCACGTGCATCATCCCTGCATTAATTTTGGTCGTATCTCTCAAATTTATTGAGGTTGCTGTAACCTTCTTAATTTGTAACTAATAAATTAGCATTAAAATTGTTTAGACATATTTAAAACAGTGAAATAGACAAAGACATTAAGCAGGTATTTTCATGTAAGTTTTAGAGTTAAGGAGTGCTATTTTTAAAAGTGTGACTCACGCAAAATCGGCGATTTAAATAATTTTTATTCGATATCGAATGATTTCCGTTCGTAAACGAAGGATTTTTGTTCGATTTCATACATTTCAAAAACAAGGCTCCAATACACAGAAATTACAAAACGGCACATTACGGCACGGCAAATTGCCTTTAGCACTTGTGTTTAAATGTTCGTCATTCACAGTCTTCTTCTGCCTTTTAGTGTTTTCCCCGTTGCATCCTCAGCTGCTTGCTTTGCCTGAAGAGTATCTGAACCGAAATTTAATAGAGTAAATTTTTATTGGTTGCACAATCAATGAACTATTCTTAAACTTCCACTAAGTCACATGTCACACAAAACTAGTAGCGAGTAAGACATCATTAAATTGTATATCTGAAGACGGTGCTCAAAACAAAATAAGCCCCACGGGTATTATCAAGTAAAGTGGATAGGTACTAGAGTAGGTATTTTTGGTCAGATTTAGCTTCTGATTATTTCCTTTTAAGTGTATTGGCTTTCAAGTACTTATCACGTACCATAATTTTGAAAAAACGTTTTAGAATACAGACCATGGAGTAATTACAAAAAGGAGATGCCGTTTGAAATGGCGCAGTGATTTGATCATTGGCGCTTCGCAGACACAAAAGTGGGCGGAACTTGTCATTGCTCGTGCTCCATGATTGGAGCCACGACCGAAACCAAGCACCCCGCACGTCTGCCTTCCGCCCCGTGTAGCCTCACAAACGCTTTCTTTCAAAACGCTTATTACGGCATCTCCTCTTTGTAATTACTCCATGATACAGACCTACTTAAATATGTTATGAAAATTAGTACAACTTATTGAACGTACTTTTTCTTTCTTTCTTTTTACTGTGCCCGATGTAGAGTCACCGTATTTATTCCATTCGCAATATATTTTCAGCGATTTCGTAGCATTGCTGCCTACATTGCGTGTACCATACTAATCACACTTGGAGTCAAACATTTCTTTCATAATGGCTCATATAATACCAATAACATTTTTTTTTTTAGTTATAATGTCTATCGTATCAGGTTTCATTATGGTCTATACATACTGGGCACAACATCATCACAATTTAATTTTTATTGTATTTCGTTGTAAAAATTCAAAAATTCATCTTGGCAAAAAGCCACTGATAGTACTATTAACAATTATAATTATAATAATAAGTACTTGGACTTGACCCACGAGGTTACCGCCATGTGGCATGTTGACTCGACGATAATTGTTCCAATTATTGTTAGTACGAACGAATTAATAGCAAAGAGTCTCGACCGTAATCTAGAAAGACTCTCGTTTGGCAGTTGGGTCAAGGCATAGATGCAGAAGGCAGTACTTCTGGACACGGCCCGCATTGTGGGGAGATTCTCTCTGGTCCCTGACGACCGGCAGCTTGGGTCTAACTCCGCTGTCGATGGGTGCCCCCTTGTTTGTATATTTTTTAAAATAGTTTTTTTTTACAAGTACAAACCCTTTTGATGCCAACCTTCGTAGGTTGGCATCGTAAGGGTGTGTATACTCGTGTATACACGTAGTAAACAATTAAATATCAATTGTTATAAAATTTCTGGCAGCGAAACGGTTAAAAAAAGAAATAACACAAATAAAAGAATAGTAATAAAAACATTTATTTCAGAGCCATGTCCAAACAAACAACAATAAAATATATAAACAATAAAATATAAATTAATGTGTTAATTTTTTTGAATTATGTGCACTTTGCATCACCTAATGACAAAGAGATACGTACTTACGTTTTAATTGTGAAGCTCTGCAATAACATAATGTAGAAAAACATGAATTTTCCATATTTCTGATTAACCAACTAACTAAATATGTATAATCGTATCTGCCAACTAACGCTAGCAAATCCATATTTCATTAGGAATCATTAGTTCAGAAATACAAGACTATTCTTGCGGGAGACATCCCGGCGTGGTTTTAAACTTTTAATTACTGACGGCTGAGTGCGTTAATGTAATCAAAGCTCGATACATCATACTGGCTATCGCTCCGCCTCGGTTTGATTAATAATTCTAATGAGCGGCGGTGCCAAACGAGTTAATTAAGTGTTTTTTACCCGGCGTGCCACTGCGCCGGTAAACGGGCGCATCAATCACTGCTTTGAGCCCGCCGCCTAATTCTTAATGATTGAAATGACGGTTCACCCCGAGCTGCACTCTGACCGAGATAATGCTGCCAGCAAGCACCACACCTTCCTTTTAATCCTGTACGTTAATTGCCAATCTCGCAGTACGCGACGCGACAAAATTTGTCATCTAAAATTATAGAGAGAACTACTTTCCTTTCATACTCGTACGAAATGTTACCTTAATTCAATATTACTGCAACTGCGATTCTATTTAGCTTTTCACACTAAATATAACTTAACGTACTCGTATAACCCATAGAAACATAAAATACATAGTGTTGCCATATGATAAGGCAACATGGTCATATTGGAGCGATGTGAATTCTGTCAGAGCGTAAATAAATAGATCTTAAATATCGTAATGTCACTTTTAAATAAAACAACCGGACCGCACAATAAAATGTAAATAAACAGCAGTGAACATGATCATTACTTCATTCATATTCCCGGTACAGAGTAAACCGAGCATACCGGTGGGCGGCAGCTGCAAAATATGGCGCATTCTAATCTGCACAGATAAAACTAGCACGTAAACTGACGAATTTCTTGCAACCGATATTATTGTGCACGAGTTCTCGAATTTACAGAAATCGCGAGAAATGAGATCAGCTAAACTATTCTCACATAAAAGTTTTGAATTTTCGATACAAACTATTCAGATAAACTATTAATATTTGATGTCAATGAATCAACTAAGCTACTCTGACATAAAAGTTTAAAATTTTCTAAATATGTTTTTTCTAACTAGTGTTGTTCAGTTATGTTTTAAATTTTCGATCATCATCATCATTTTAGCCGCAGTCAGTCCGCTGCTGGACATAGGCCTTCCCCAAAAATTTCCAGAATGACCGGTTGGACGCCTTGTATCCTGAATTTTTGATATTATTATTTCTAACTCGGGAGAGTCATTAGAGTACTAACTTATCCTGTCCATAAAAATTGTAAGTATAATTATTGACTCACATTTGATACATGGGACATGGGAGCTCTTTACATTAGTGACATAAATGTTTATGAAAAACAGTTTAATTTATAAATAAATACTATCCTACATCTTAATTAATTAATTAAACGTAATATAAAGAGCGCAAACACAATGATTGCAATTAATACTTACAAAACGACAGGTGCACGACAGCAACAAAAGAACTTCGCTATCATAAGTACTCACCATCTACATATAAAAAGCGCACACATATAGAAAACCACAACCCTTGAATCATCTGATACAAATACGACAAATGAATTTAAGCTTTATTAATTACTCCGTAAAGTATACTTCTCAGTTCTTTCAATACGAAGAAATGTTGTATGTGTAATTCGTACAATTGAGTACAAAAGTAAAACAAAGCGTAAGAAGTTGACAAAAACCACACCGGATGTCATATTGTCACAGAAAAGAAGTCACATGTGCTACTTATTATTTCAGAAGCTTGGAAATATAAATAAATGCACATAAATGTACTTAAATGTACCCAAGTACCCATTTCATTTATTGTTATAAGTTAAAATATAATTGTTTATTTGATCGCTACGCCCCGAAGTCCAATTTCGCTGAAATTTCAGAAAGAACAGTAAAATAAGTAGGTATGATAGATATGGTTTATCTAAGTTATTTTATTTGTCATTTAACCTTGCAACTACAGCTACACAGATTAGAACGAACGAAACGAATTTTAGTAAGTAGATCTGATGAATGAACTAAACCAATCGAACCAATGAATTCATAAGATTTTTTGAATGGAAACGAATATTCTTTTAATATTTTAGCAGTTGGCCCGACTCGATTCTTCGCATTCTTGCGTGCTCATCGATGAAGATTCGTAATCGCATTGCAGGAATTAACTTCAATTTGCTAGGAACTAAATGACGGGAAGACACTGCTTATTCTGTTTGCCACCAACGCATCACACATTCAACTACTAAATATAGATGTGACACAAGAAAAGTGTCTTAAAGCTGCAAAGACATTATGTTAATTAAGAAAAAATCATTAAACTCAAAAAGAATATATAATTTTATAAACTGTAAGAACGTTCTACTTATTAGGTACTTGTAGTACATACAATAAAGATTTTTAAATAAATAAAATTAAATAATATAAGTAGGTATTTAGGTAGAAGTAGGTCTTCTATATATCTTTAAAAACTTGAATCTTTACACCTAAGTAGTAGCTCTCTCAATTTCGAAATCCTTCATGGAGATTTTGAGTGGCACAACTCTGACATCAAGGTGTGCATGGTCGATTAATAATATAAGCTACTCGAAATGATGATGTAGATTTTGAGTTTTTAAACATGTTAAGAGCAATTTGACCAAATGGTTAGATGACTTAAAGAAAATCGCAGCACTGGATCCAGGCCGCTTCCAACCGCAACCATTGTAGAAATACTTCGGGGAGACCATCAGTGGCCATTTTGATCAAGGTGATTAATGAGAGACAATGATGATGATGAGAGTCAATAAATAAATCCCTTGCCACATCCACTCTTTGTCTCTATAAGAGTCTCCTGATTACCATCATTGTTATGACTCAATCAGTCAGACGTTCAGTTCATTACCACAGTTCGCAGCTAATCCAGTGATATGGCGCTTCTTTTACAACTTTTAGCAGGTAATATTTCTGCTTTTTTGGCATCTTCAATATCTTCACCATCAAAATACTTCTATTCTGGTCTAAAGCTAAATGAAAATAGAAAAAAATACTAAATGATTGTATTTTTTTTATTATTTTGCTTCAGATTTCAGACCAGAGTTGAAGTATTTTGATGGCCCATGCAGTTTGTAAAAATCGATTAAAAGTAAAATATTTTATCACTGTGATAAGCTAGCAATCTGGATTTCTTCTTTTATCATTTCGTTTTCAATCAACAACTGAATTAACGACATACCCTTATTCCATACGAAGGCAATTTGTGTAATGAAATAAGAAATTCATAAATAAAGTATTTAGATATTTATTTTAGATTTAGGTCCATAAATGTAAGTTATGTTAGTAAGTAACAATAAAACTAATATGAAGCCCCGTTCAATGTCTTGCAAATGGGCCCGTTGGTTATGCCGTTTACCCTGGCTATATGCGCAATTAATTGTCACCTTTAATTCTAATTAAATCGTAATGGGTTTATTGCAGTTTTTGCTATAGCGACGGTAGCCAAGGCATCGAAATACCACGGCAAGAACAACACCTGTCAAGAATTCACCCACGGCCAGTTCTTCAACGAGACTCTAGCCATCGGGGCATGGCACCTCCTCCACTACAGCACTGAGAAGATCAACGGTTCGGGGGATTCGCACTCCCACTGCATCCAGATAGTACCGGTCATCGAAAAGGTAGTTAGAATATTTTAATGATAAATAAAGAAAAGTTTCATCATCTTTTATCAGCTAAAAGTATTAATAATCATGCAAAAAAATGGACTTCCCCTATGTAGGTTCTAATCTTACTTATTTAGGATCTTCTTCGTCCTAGTGTTCTTTCAGTTGCATCTTTTACTGGTTGCATCGGAGCCCAGGGTCCGCTTTCCTGCTTGTAAGTCTCCACTTCCATTAGCACTCATATATCATACTAAACTTAGATCATTCTTATGTAAGAACTATTTCCACCCAATCACAGTGGATTTTTTAAAAAACAAAATTACAATAAATGTTAATTTTCCCAGGATCGCAAGGATCTCTCAGATCTCGTGGGCAAGTTTGTTGAGAACCTGAAATGGGAAAGTCTAACTCTAAAAATGCAGATTCCGTGTAGTGTTGTACCCTCGAATCGTACTCGAAACTACTACTTAGAGAAGCTGGAAGATGACGGTTCCTACAGGACTCTACAGATGCCGCCTTCCACTGGTAGGTATTATTAATTATAGCATAAAAAAATGATGAAGCTTGCCACAGCAATCTCGGAATAGGTACCAAATGCTACTAAGTTAACTTGAATCACAGACATACAATTCATCTAATGGAAAGCGGGAACTTCCCCTATGGACGTCCTAGAGCACACAGCACCGTAGTGGAGTAAATCGCGTAAAATTTTTTCTTCAAAGTCACCGACGACGGGCACCAGAAACTTCTATATTACGGCACTTCATCATCCAAATTACACTCCAGTGTATTAACTTATGTGTAAATATTTATTAGGATCTAATAAATGAACCTAATATTTATTAGCATATAATACTTTAATAGGTTCTTTTAAGTATTCCCTCTAATTCTCTAATCAATACACTGATTACGTTTTTACAAAAACGCGTCGTAGACATCGTCGTAGCACTCGTAGCATTGTACCTAAAGTTAAACTTTTTTATATCTTTTTCATTGCATTTCACATACTAAACTTGCCGACTAGATACAGTTCATTTTTGCTGGAAGGTTTCCATGCATAACTGGCTTAAATATTTAAGCCAATATAATATTTCAGAAGAACTCCGCAGCTCGAGGCTCCACACCCGGGGAGAATTTCGAGAAGTCAGTACCTTTAAATTAAATAAAGCTGAAACTAGTTATTTGTGAGATTTCATGAGTGAGCGATCTCTCGTTTTTCTACTTTAAATAAGCAAATTTACCTACATAGAAACGGTTACCATAAGACTAACTATTCTTTTCTTCGACATCGATATCGTTTCAGTCACGTAATTTTATTTTGTACAAAATAACTTTATTATGCCCGAATAGCATACCAAATCGAAACAATTCCCTTTCTATGCATGACTATGACTACCCATGCATTATGTATTCCACAGCTAAATTGGACCTGGCTGAATTTCACCGCTATCCGATGCGACTGAAGATCATTGAGAACCAGTACTTGGGTATGATGGACTGCCACGAGAAGTTCTTGTTCCTGCTGGGGAAGCAGCCGCCAGAGGGTAAGCCAGTCGACGACCATCTTCGAAAGATGATTGAGATGTACTGGCCTGAAGATAATTAGAACGTGAAGTTACTATACTTGTTTAGTATGTTTTCATTTGTCATGTAATAGCTGAAACTTATTGAAAATGTAATTGTCTTTTTTTTTTATTAAAACAAAATATCTATTTACGGTCTTTTTCTGAAATTAATTTGCAGATTTTTTTAACCCTATACTTGGCATGACTTTAGATTTTAAAATTTCGTAGCTTTTCAACATAAAAGAAAAAAAATTATTAATATTATATTTTTTTGATAATATAATGTATCACATATGATACAGTGTCAGATGCTCACTAATCAACTTCACAAAATCTATGTATCACATTTGCTACACCGCCATATCCTAGGTGCAATATATTTTAAATAAAAAAATAACTGAAACTGAAGGTTAGTTCACGTAATACTATCATGCATCATCTCAACATCACTTTCTGAGATGATACGGCTACTAGTATTCTGGCTTTGCTGATCAGTACTCGTATAACCCTCAATGACTCTTGCCGCATAATTACTGGCATGACACCCTAAAGCCAATACCGCTGCCCCACGTGTGCTCTTTAGCTGGAAATGCACCACGTTCAAGATGATAGGTTTACCCACCTGCCTTTCTATCCTAATGATGAGCCACAATAGCTTTGTTAGTCACTCTGAGACTGGGGAAGTTGCTGTTGCTAGACTGAAGAATTGGAGGGGCTGGTACCACACATATTTAGCGTGCATACCACCAGTGGAGAAACTAGAACCTGGTAATGACCTTTTCTGGGCAATTCTGAAGTCACTTAACAGACTTCGGGCTGGTGCTGGGAGATCTTAAGAGAGCAGTGCTAGGTGGGATTTCACTAACAGCAGTCTGTTTGATTTTAGCGTGGTGCAGTTAACGGCCAATCATTTTCTATCGTGGCATGGTTGCCCTGTCTCTTGCACAATTATGGATTATTTTTCTACATGTTTTTATAGGCATTTTTCTAAATTAGAATGAATTTAGAATGAGGCCGCCCATCTGGACACTGAAGTGAGTCAGCAAATGATTCACTTTAGTTTATACCTGACTTAGCACCCGATCTAGGAACAAGAGCGATAAATCTACGTGCTCTTTTTGCTGTGTCCGCTTAAATTGTGATATCTTAAATGTGTGTGTAATAAAAAATTGAAATATCTGAAATATCATCACATTTAATCAAATACTAGTTATTCAATCGCTTGACTACAGGATTAGGTTCCTTCAAATATCATCTCTCTGGTCTATGCCAGGGTGATGGATGGTGATAGGAATCCATACATACATAATAATACAGATTAGAATCTGTAGGGATAGGGATTCCGATATCATTTTACCACCTTTTCATCCACATAAGGAATGATTTCTGGATTAATTCTGATTCACCTAAAGCTGTTCAGCAATTCAGCGCGAAAAGATTATCATTTCGCTTTGTTGTTGTAATGTAGACAAGTATTATATCAAATTCGATAGATTCATAACAAAATCTGCAAATATGACGTACCTGCAATTGTATATTATACTAGTTGTTTCCCGCAGTTCCGCCTGCGTCAAAAAGTAGCCTATGTTTGACCCCGGGTCTTCAACTATATTCATACTAAATTATATCAAAATCCGTTCAGCGGTTTGGCCGTGAAAGCGTAACAAACAGACAGACAGACAGACAGAAAGACAGACAGACTTTCGCATTTATAATATTAAGTATGGATAGTCGTAGGCAGCGTTCGTTCGTTCGTTTCAGCCGCAGTCAGTCCAGTTCTGGACTTGGGTCTCCCCATTAATTGAGGGTCGTTGCCATACTCGCCACGCTTGGCAGGCTGGTTGGCGAGCGCAGTTTCAGCGGCTTATCGTACTTCCGACGCTGCTGCCCATCGGAAGTATTCTTAAGCTAAGGAAGGGCGGGAAGTGTTTGAGTTTGGGGAAAGGATGAGGTACTAGGATGCTACTGACTCGGATAGACATGGGTTGACTCAGTAGCAGCTCGGGTAAGTCGGGCTCGCGTACCCGTGTGCTATGTATCCAAGCCATCGGACAGATGCTTGGAAATAACACCCCTGACTGTATAACACCCTGACGTAGGCAGCGTAATTCTAAAATATACCATTAAATACATGTTGTTTGATTTGTAAGTAAGAGATTGTTATTAAACCAAGATGGATAGAAAATAATTGCAATAAATGTTAATAAACTCCAAACAAAAATGGTCAAATTTCATCAAAATCCGTTCAGCGGTTTGGCTGTGAAAGCGTAACAGACAGACAGACAGACTTTCGCAGTTATAATATTAGTATGGATTAGCATGGATACACAAAAATGAAAACTGAAAATGTAGCCTACCTAGCAATGTATCAAATCTGATGCACAACAAACAAAATCTGGAAATATTGCCAACCTAGCATTGTGTCAAATGTGATACACTTGAAAAAAATCATCGATTGCTAGTTGTTGTTATCCTGTGATGAACATTATAATAGTATATATAGATAAACTTTATTGTCAACTAAATGATATCAATAAGATTTGTTGAAAAAAATAGAAATTTGAGTAAAAAAATAATATTTCTTAACTTACGTTGAAACCTCGCATACATTCGAGTCGCCATCTGACGTGCTACTAGTAATTTAGTTTTGCAAGTAGTTCCCGCGGTATTTTTATTTGAAATAGTATATTATATTCCACATCATGTAATAAAAAAACACTTGAAATATTATTTCCTGCGGTCACAGAATTTTTCAAAATTGAATGTATCATATTGTATACTGTGCCAAGTATAGGGTTAAGCACACCATTCATTTTGGTCAAAAAAGTGAAAAGTGCTAGCCAGAAAAAAAACATGTGGGTTATTCCGATAGATGTTGTCTACCTAATTATTTCTTGTTATGGCACCAAAGCCTGGATAAATACAAAAAAAATACTGAATATTCCTAAATGGCAGGAAAATGAAATCATTTATTAGGTAGATTACTAGGTATACATAGCAACGAATTATAGCAAACCAATATGCAAGTTTCTAACAATAATAGCTTCAATTAAATATTCTACAAAGTCAAATGACGTAAATGGACTATTAAAGTGTAATTTCGGTGTATAGTGGTGTACCGCTGAGTACTGGGGGCGCGCGACTCGGCACAGCACCACGAAAGTTTCACCCTCGAAATTAATCTGAAGTCATTAGTATTTTTTATTACAGTTTGTTTTAATTATTAAATAAATTGGAGCATCGTTATTTGATGATAACTATACTCCGCGGTTCCACCCATAATGTGGTGTCCACCCATAATGCCGTGAAATATCACGGCGTATGTAGGTAACCTGTTCTCGTATCTAACGTTTCTAAAGACTTGTAAATTGACTTTCTAAATTGCATTACTTCCAAATGAGGCTTCAAAAAATATTTTTGTAGATTTCTCTATCAAAAATAACAATACGTTATATTTACGTCGACTTGATCTTTAGCAACCTTTTACCTATTCTGTAGGTAACCTGTATAGCTACTTACATCAAACTACAATTTGAAGTTTTTACTTAACTTTTTATAAGAAGAATCTCTCTTAATCATTAAAGTAAGTATCTACCAAATAATAGATACCACAACTACTCTTCAAGAGAGTTAAGTGATATATTAATAATCTTCTCTTCTTCTTGTTGGAATGCCCCACAGGGGCAACAACGGGTGCGACTCAGGCAGGTGGCAGCATACTGGGCCCAAAACATTTAAGTCATCGACACAGTAAAGAACATCTCTTCTATTTCCTTATAAAATTTTAGGCAAACCATTAACAGTAAGTAATATCTTTAATGTCAAATGAAAAACAACGTTAACGCATTAAAACGAATTTAATGTAACCAAACAAGCCGAGTTCTCGTCATCCGCGCCCCACAACACAACCCCTGTAAAGTACAAACAACTAAAGCACCACTCAAATTAAGTGTGCCTCGATCAACAGTCATTTTCGGTTACAATTAACCACACATTTGAGTGAAAAGTCAACCACCCACTCCAATTGATTTATTGTGTTTTACGAGTTCCGCCATTTTGTGTATGTCTATTGTTTGAACGCAGAATTAGTTGAAACTGGCTGGAAGCGAAAAGTTTAAAAGCTATTTAAATTTAGAAATTCTGACTTTATCTTTTCGGTAATCGGTACTTTTATTCGAAGTTAAATTAAAACAACGGGATTTCTTATTATTAATGATGTAATAGAAGTCTTTATTGACTCATACACCTGGAACTGGAGTAATGAATTATCTCTTAGTTTCAGTAGATAAGATATGTATGTGATACAATATACCTCTTTCATCTCAGCGTTTTCCCGGTTGCGTCTTCAGCTAATGACGCAAAGCCTGGGGACCGATAAATTAAATTAAATCAATATTTTGAATATGATTTTAAACGAGATATTGATTTCTTGTGTCAGTTTAAACCAAGTTTTGATGAAAGAGTACTATTTTATTCTAGGTAAGTTAACAGCTATTTTGGTTCAGTAAAAATAAATGTAAGGTTTGCTTACCTGTTTTTTAATTTTCATAACATAGGAAATATTTACGAATTAATTTCAAAAATTTCTTTTAGTTTTGTACTAACAAACATTTTTTCAACAACAAACACAGTTTTAATTTCATTTACTGTCATCATTTTTACGTTTCCATTCCATTAGAGTACAAACTATAGATCAATGGCGCGTGGCGTGTGCCAGCGAGGGTGCAACGCTGTTCATTTGTCTAAACGCAGTAGCGATTTGAAGGGCACTCGGCTGAGGGCTGGGAAAGTGTTGCACTTTACAAAAAGTTGAAATGCTCAGCCGCGGCTATTGTTCTCCTACTTGGTCGTTTTTGCCTTATTTTTCGATAGAAAGTCTCGAAGTATGTTATTGCTCCTGTTTATCTATAAAGTACGTTGCCTATGTTTTATTTGGATATCTATCACAACATCTCGTTGTTGAAGCTTCGTCGTATTAACGTGGCTACAGAAGCAGAATAGAATGTTATATACCAGCGCGCTCTATATATATTATACGCAGGCGGAGCTGCGGGAAACATCCCGCAGCTCCGCCTGCGGTATATAGCCTATGTTACTCAGGGTAAATGTAGCTTTCCAATGGTGAAAGAGTTTTTGAAATCGGCACAGTAGATTTTAAGTTTATTCATTACAACATACACACAAAAATACAAATCTTTCCTCTTTATAATATATTATAAAGCTCTATCTGTCCCCAAATGTACGAGTAGGTAAAGTTCTGCAATTCTACAAGCAAAGAAAAATATTTAAGTCATTATATACACTGTAATCACTTTGTAAGTTTTTTAATCATACTTTCATCGATTATATGTCGAAATGCGGCACGGTATGCACGATATTATAGGGCGGGCTGCTGAACACTCATTATTAAAAGTTCAAACAATAATAACCGCTAAATAAAGCCGATACAAATCTTAGATTGTTGTAATCTGTGAGAAAGTGTAATTTTCGATTGTTTGCCCACCATATCGATGGAAAACTTTTTCAATTATACCTACGAGCAGTAATTACCGAGGCTTAAAATAAGAAATGTAATTATGGATGTATACACAGACCATAACTAAAGTAATTGAGAAATACATTACAGTTTTCAGCGGTACTTCTAAAAAAAATTGACATATATCCATAAAGTACTTATAAAGCTCGAATATGGGTATTTGAGCAAAAGAGTTCTTAATTGACTACCATATAGACGTAGCAAAAAAAAAACGAAAGGAGCACATGGGCATCCACCAACTTATCCACATCAGACGCCTGTTCTGTTTATATCATGGAGAAACGTGGTGCTATGAAGACCGTATCTATGAAAAAGTTTCTTTACAGTTTTTTACAGTTTTTCATTTATTAGTTTTTACTTTAGTTTTTAATTGTCCTTTACTCTACCCCTATACAAGAGTATATAGAACGTTTCATATCATGATTCGGAAGGTCGCATAGCTTAGCAAATCAGTGGTCACGAATTCACGATCCTCACTAATGAGAGACCGATGAAGACCCTACACCTACTTCGTATTATTTTCTATTTATACTTACTATATAGATCCTATATTGACTTAAAACAAAGTAGGTAGATACTATCAGCAAAATGCAAGCCTATACACTTTTGAAAAATTTTGCTTGCCATGTCAGAATATGAAATTGAATACACGATGTTTTATATTAATTGTTTGTTTTCTCGACCTCCGTGAGATCGGTATTGAGCTGCAATCCCGCCCTGAGACCTTCAGGGAGAGGGATTTTCAGCATTCCCGTTAATAAATATTGAATTTCCTAAAACCTTTGCAAGGATATTTGTTGTGTGTATTGCGGTTTGTTTCTGCATAATTGTTATATCTATTTGAGGGTCCAGTAAATCACAATACCGTCGAAGACTTTTGGCGACTACACCGGTTGCTCCTATTACTATTGGGACTATTATTGATTTAGTGTTCCATAACCGGGCTATTTCTGTTTTGAGTAGGTGGTACTTGGTGAGTTTTTCTATTTCTTTAGGACCTATATTATAGTCCGACGGTATTGTGATGTCTATAAGGTATGTTACATTATTTATTTTATCTGTGTATATTATATCCGGCCTGTTATGTTTAACTGTTCTGTCTGTCTGAACAGGTATCTCCCACATTAGTTTCGCCTCATCATTTTCTATTACTTTTGGTTGAGTAAGTTCTTCTTTCCACCAGAATTTGGATATGTCAAATTTGTGTTTTTTAGCTAATCTCCAGAATATGTACTGTACTACATTGTTGTGCCGTTTCAGATAATAGCTACCAGCCAGCTCTTCGCAACCTGATGTTAGATGTTGTACGGTTTCATCCTTTTCCATGCATAGACGACATTTGCCATCTACGGGTTTTTTCATTATGTCTCTTTCGTGCTGCCTGGTAGCAACAGCTTGATCTTGTATGGCGAATGTTGACGACACCAATGAGGAAGATACCTGCTGCTTTTTTAGCCAAGCAAATGAGAGCTCCCTATCTATATTTGTTTTTTCTAAAACTGAATTGTAAAATTGGCCGTGAAGAGGTTTCGATTTCCAGGTTTGAATTCTATTTTTGAGTGTAGCAGTTTTAATTTGAGTGTCTGTATAATTTGGATTGTCTCGTAAACCTATTTCCAGTAGATTATTTTTAGCTTCTGTATGTATTGAATATTTAATTCTATTTCTGTCGTGTTGTACTATTGCCGCTATTAGGTAATCGTTTTCTTTTCCTAAATATTGTTTGTATTTTATAATTTGAGTTTTATGTAGCATCTCTATATTTATAAATCCTCTCCCTCCTTCATCTATTGGTATGTACAATCTTTCAATGTCAGCTTTCTGTTGGTGTATTTTATTGAGGGCTAATAATTTCCTAGTTTTTATATCTATCTTCTTGAGGTCACTATTTTTATAATTTACTATTCCAAATGAATACAGTAGGACCGGAACCGCGTATGTATTAATAGCACGTGTTAAATTTTTTGCGTTTAGGTGTGTATGTGTTAGTTTTTTGACTCTTTTAAAATATTCCTTCTGTATCTGTTCTCTAAGTATGTCGTGGTCTATACTTCCTCCTTCGTGCATTCCTAAATATTTGTATTTCTCGCTTTCCTTCAGGTGTTCAAATACCTCTCCACAGAGCAGTACATGTCCTTCTCCTTCAACTTTTTTTCTTCTTCCACCTTGTAAATGCAGTACGTTACATTTGTTTAGACCAAAATTCATCCCTATATCTTTGGTGAATATCTCTGTGCTGTATATTAATATGCGTAAATTATTTTGATTATTTGCGTATAATTTTAGGTCATCCATATACAGCAAATGGTTTACATTTACACTATCTCTAAGTTTATATCCTTTTTTACTGTATTTATTTAAAATTATAATATTTCTATTATATTATTACAATTTAATATATATAATATTAATAATATTATTATAATTTAAAGGCATAACATTTAAACATATTTTGAAATACTCGGACAAAAATAAGTAAATAAAGGTAAATAGACTTATATAAATATATGTAGAGTACATAAGAAGAAAAACAACCCTTAGACCCTGCAGACAAATTTCGCCTTTATGGAGTATAGGCTTGTCGTTTGCTGATAGTACATCTACAAGCACAGCTGTTGCCTCTAGCGTGATTGCGCCGCCGTTTACAGCGTGCCACCGCACCTGCAATTACCTATCACGCATGTTAATTGTTGGGAAAATTCGACCGCCACAAGCGGGGGTGACTTTTTGACTTGTGGGAAACAGCCGATTGCCAATTAAATTAGACAACTGTTCCATTGTACACAACAAATTCCTGCCGCTAATTCGAGGTTCTTGTACCTGTCACTCGCACTAACTTCTAATTAGGGACGTTTACAAAAATTATAACGCTTTTTTTACATTCCCGGTCTGAGGGGAAAGATTTAATAAATCAAATTATTACGTGAAATGATCTAATTTTGTGTAATTAAATTTATTATGCGAAGGAAAATATCTTATGTAATTGACGTTAATTATTTTCTTATTAACTACTTGGCAAGTAAGTAGATATATTCTTACTAACTAAAGTTGAATATTTCAAATTAAGTGGCTCATTAATCACCAAGCGATCATAGAATAGGTACATTGGCACTTTACAGTTGTTGATAGTTTTCCCGAGCGCTGGTACTTACCTACCTCTACCTCGTGTAGATATCATAAGCACATACGGACCGGGACTCTAGACAGATTTCATATTAAATGTCTACGCGATATTCTAAACATCAAGTAGTCCGACCGCGTAAGAAACACCGATGTGTTGCGTCGTCGGGCCGGAGTCCAAAGAATAGAGGCCTAATAATGCGTCGTCAGTTGCGCTGGAGTGGACATATGGTAAGAATGCCCGACGAGAGAAATATATTTCGTTGACAATATTAGTGTTACATTCATCTTAACGCAAGAAGTACATTTTGCAACATAACTACAAACTTGTTCGTTTCAAATTAAATAAATCCTTTGAATAATTATATTCCATTCAATAAAAGTTCCATAAAACTTTCACGAAAACTTTGACGTGCAAATCCGACTCGCCCTTTATTTTTTCTAGCCGATTTTAATAAGTTTGAATTACCTCTCCTACAAATTTTTATGTCACGAACTTGGGGAAAAATAACAAAAAACGGGAGACCCTTGTATTGTTTTTTGCTAATGTTTACATATTTGGTTTAAATTTGAAAATTGTTTCAAAATTACTAAAATCAACTATTACCTACCCTACACATAAAAAAAATACACAAAAAATAATAATTTGTACTGATTAAAAAACGACATTGCATTTCTAATTTACTTTTTAATATAATTATCTTTTTAATTATATTTATAAACCTGTAATGAAAATGTGTCTAGAATTTCTTTGGTACGGTAGTGACACGAAGTAGGAGACATAAGAAAAATAAAATTACTGCTAATTCGTGAGTCGAATTATTGCAATTTTCAAAGTATTCTTCGCTTGTCTTTAAATTTTTTTAGTAATATCAATTGTAAAGGAACACAGAAGAGGGTTATCTAAAGATTTCTTGAATTTGACTTTTCTTTCGGTTTATATACCTATAAGCTTAAGAGTACCTTACGCTGACGACGTAACTACACGCATCATGCCGTTTCGGTTGACTGAAAGTTTAAAATTTTATATTGCTTTTAGTTTAGTCTCCAAAATTTTGATACTTGAATTTTCAGACTTAAAAGAATAGAGATTATGTAACCATGTTAAATTTTAATAAATAGCATTTAAATTTCTTATTTTTGGGGACAGAAACAAAACTAACTAAATGAAGTACTAGCACGAATTAGTGGGCTTTTACCTTATTAGTCCTAGATTAAAATGGTTGAGGGATGTCAAGCAACGGGTCATGAGTATCGTTTTCAGAGAATACTTTGGAGCCATGTAAGTAATAATAGTTTTTTTACATTTTGAGAAAATGAGTAGAAAGGGTGTTGAGATAGAAATGGCCTACCCCACATAACAAAGTGGGATAAAGTAAAGGAGAAGTCAGTTAAAAAACTGATAGGTAATAAATGATACATTGACAATGTAATGATTTCTTAGGTTTTCGCGATTGTTATTCATTAAATTAAAGTATATTAAAGGCAGACAGTCTGCCTGTGACCATGAACGCTGTAAAGTGTTTGAAACGTCAGGTGTAAATAAATAAGTAATAAACGCGATAAAAACCGTATTAATATAGTTTAATTTAACATTGACAATGTGCCTGTGTAAGTACAAGATCCCGCAGTATAGGTTCAGTCAATGATTAAAATGTTTGTAAAATAGACATTGTAGGTAATAGGTACCAAACCACTTAACAAGGATATTAAAGTAGCTTAGCTATAGATAGAGGTACTTTTATGTAGTAAGGTGGCGTGGTACGCCCGTAGTACCGGCGTTTAGCGCGGAGGTAAATTCCTCGGATTTGCATACCTAATCGACTAGTTACACGCGCTCGATAAGGGAAATATGCTGTTCGCTGATTTATTCCTAACTATACCTACGTTTATTAACCCTAAACGAGCAAATTTATGGTGATTGTGGAATTAATTGCAGTAAACGACAAAAAACTATGGGAAATGAACAATATTCTCCTTATTGTTTTGCCGTCCGATTTTAGTCGACGTATTTTTAAACTAGTTTTGCCCCGTTGTTTCCCCGGCCGTCATTATTATTTATACTAGTCATTACACTTGCAAAAAATTACTTTGTTGGTAATTGTACCCATGTTGTAAAGAGGACCACAATCTTATTAGGGTTTCATACCAAAGTTGGTGACCAACAACGGGACCCTATTAGAGGTACCATAGCCCGTCCATTTTTTAGAAGATTCTATAGATCTAGGTACTTACATTGGGATTTATGAAGAAAAAAATAGAAGGAGACGGCATTAAATTAAATCAGCAATAGTTGGATAAGTCTCAGAATTACCTATCAATACTCTCTTCTCTAGCTCTAGATTCTTATTTATGTTCTATAAAATGAACGTCATTGCTTTTAGACACTTGCTAGTTTTATATTAATTTTAAATAGACGACTCCCATTTTTTTTTTGGGCTACCTATAGCCAAAGCACAATCTCATAACCGCTAACTTGGTATAATAAAATATAACGGTACAAACGAAATACACCGCATGTGTTAAGACATGTACCCAAAAGCATCGTTAAAACGACAATTTTCTCTAATTTCGTTAGGATAATAGCATATGAATTACAATCCATCGGTTAACAAACCGAGACTAAGTGCGGCCGAATGTTTCCGTTCCCTCTCCGCCATTACAGAAGATAGAAGACCGATAGAATTACCGCCGACTGAATAATTTGATAGGGGAAATGATTGATACAACAATCACATGTGAATCAGAATCGTGTAGGTGCGATTAGACCCCTCTAGCCGCGACAGAAGCGCCGCGCCGCCGAGCTCCTCGACAATTGCTCACCGACGATTTAATCAAGTCCTCCTAATGGCTTCTCTCTTCATTAAATTGTAATAATGGATTTAGTTTTTGTCTTGCGGTGTGCGGTAGGCGTGTCTGATGAATAATCCAGCTAATGTCCCATATTATGATATGTTTAATTCATCATTGGTGTGAATGTACCTAATTCTATGAAAGAAAGATTTGTGTACAGTTTTCCGTGCTTTGGCAAGTAATTATTGAATATATTTTTAATACAGGTAGTTTACAGGGGTAAAAGTCAATCCATAACTGATCGCTATAAAAGTTTTAAGTAAACTAATTTATGACGAAAATGTGACCCGTCTCAGTCATGCAATTTGACAATTATCGAGCGTGGGGCGTCAGCAGCAGCAATCGAAACCGTAGTGGTCACTCGAACAGACTTCCCACATTTTAATTCTTTACTATGATTGCTATGGTTATTGATTTGGATTTTTTTTGTGGTTTATAGCCATGGAGCAATTACAAAGAGGAGATGCCGTAATAAGCGTTTTGTAAGAAAGTATTTGTGTACACGGGGCGGAAGGCAGACGTGCTTGGTTTCGGCCGTGGCTCCAACCATGGAGCACGAGCAATGACAAGCTCCGCCCACTTTAGTGTCGGCGAGGCGCCAATCACTGCGCCATTTCAAACGGAATCTCCTCTTTGGTTATACCAATTAAAAATTTTGGGAGAGCGTCGTTATACAAAGTTCATTAAAAAGTTGACTGCAGTAAGCTCAATGCAAATTATAAAGATTACATCTTTTAGTGTAGGCGTAGTTCTTCATACTAGCCTAATCATACCTTATAGCTAGAATTTCTATGTACCTATACATTATTAATTTTATATTTCGGACTGAGGCTCGTGGAGTCTCGATCTGAGTCACATATGATGAAAACAGTTTAAATTAAAATTTAATTTATATCGATGCTTTCCCGTAATCCATACTAATATTATAAATGCGAAACGCTGTCTGTCTGTTAAGGTTGCCTGGAAGAGATTGCTTGAGCGATAAGGCCGCCTTTTGTATACATACTGTGTTTACATTTTATGTAACATTTAATTTGTATTACACAGTGTGCAAAGAAGTGTTAAATAAATAAATAAATAAATAAGCTTAACGGCTAAACCGCTGAACGGCTTTTGATGAAATTTCGTATGAATATAGTTGAAGACCCGGGGTCAAACATTGACGCAGGCGGAGCTGCGGGAAAAAGCTAGTTATAAATAAAACTAATATAGAAGAAGTATATATACACATTTATTACAGTTGTATACAACAGTACACAAATATAAACAAGTCCATATTACATTGTTTTTACATCTATGTACATTAATAATATCCCAGACGCGTGAATAGGAGCAAGGGAATGTATAAAAATAAACAAGTCCTAAGAGTTTGTTTAAAACGGGTACATAACATGAAGACAAAGTATAATTAGTATGCCAACGTAATCGTATTAAAAGACATATATTGTACTGTAAAGAAATATGGTTTAATTAGACTCTATTCTACTTACAATTTTGATAAACATTCCATATGAATTATATTATGTTATTAATTAATTTTTATTATACAATGCCTGATTCTGTACAATTAAATTTTCAATAGTTATGTAAAATTCTGCTTGTGCTATGTTTTATTTACTATTTATTACTTCTATTTTTAAGTAAATATATATCGATACATCAGACTCTTAGTATTACAGATTTACTGTTAAAATATTAATAATAAGTACAAATTTATTATTATCTTAACAGTATCATAAACTGTGTGCAGTTCAAGAACGTATTAAAGCGTCCATCATGTCATACTATCTACTTTATGGAGGTGATGAAGATTTAAATTCAATTAATATATATCATGAGCCAAAATGCATGGGGTTTAACATTGGTCTTTGGTAATCATATAAAATACACATTCAAACTTTCCCACAGGTGGGATCGTCGACAAACATTTCTTGCAAACTAAAATAATTAAAATGTTTCAAATACAATAAATTGAGTCTACCGCATTCATATTCACACGCCAGGTCGTAATACTAAATGCCACAATAACATAATTAAACATTACAATCTCTAATCGAAGGCGCAAATCACATATTGTGAAACGTACCCCTTCTATCACAAGCATTCCAATTATCCTGGTACAATATCAGTCGAACATCTAATAGACAGACTCACTACTTTAGCTTTCTTCACTGAGGTAAAAAATTGTGATTAAATGTTAAATATCATAAAAATCTAAGTTGATTCTACAAAATCATCATCTTTAACAATATTTTAAAAATTTAGTAAACTATTGTCACTTTAATAAATAAATATTGTCGTTGGATTTAATTAACATCGATAACACCATTTAACACGAGTTAATAAATTCAAATTACCTACCTTTATTTACTAATCGTTGCCGAAATTGCGTTTCGTTCTGTTTATAATTGTAATACATAGGTGATTTTTTTTTAAATACATAGATCGTAAGGAAAACCAGTATGCTTTGGGTCATCGCTCAAAAATGGAGTGACAGCGAAGTACGGGTTTTCATGAGGGCGCTAAGCACCTCAATGTGTTAGTTCTCCGAGCCGTTCGCTGACACTCCTTTGTGTAAGAAAATTCGATTTTTATCACAAATACACTCAAGAGTTTATTTGTATTTAAAAAAATACAATATTTCAAAGGTACATACTAATTGTTTATAATAAGATGCAACTGTAACGAGACGATGTGATTGCTTGAGTAATAAAGCCGCGTTGTCGTTACATAGGTATTTTTAGAAAGAATCTAAAGTCATTTGTTAGTTGGAGAATTCAAAAACATATGAAATAGAATCTTCTCCAAATAGCGCTTGAGAAGCCTTTACAATTCGACAAAATCAAGACTGTGCAAAACATCGAACTCCTATTCAATATCAAAATACGAGTGAGTAGGAGAGATATTTACACTGTAGTTAGCTTAAAAGGGTGGCGGCGCAGGCGCGTTCAAAATGGCCGTCCGTTCTGCGGTCGTTCAGGCAGCTTCGGTGGCGCGTTGGGCATCGGTCGGCTATCAAAAAAAATATATATGTTAAAAAATGGTAGTAAAACACTTGTAGATGGACACAATTGTAACAGGAGTGAAATGGCATTAAATATTTACGTTAAGCATAAACAAACAGCTACACAAGCCCAATGTGATCTAACGATAGTTTATTATATGTTTTACCTCATATAGCTAGCCATGCAATAAAATAATCGCGATTTTTATCATAATTCGTTTATATAAAAAAATAAGTGCCTATTTTTTTCGATTACTTTTCGCAATTGCCTACTTATCATGCTCTATTTTTTAATGAATAACAAATACAGCATACACATAACCTCTATAAGCAGTAAAACGTTTCAATAGGCATCATGACATGGTTTTAACGTTACTTTTAGTATAAAGATATAATACAATTACTAAGTCGTATATTGAGCTAATAAAAAAAACAAGTCAGTTGTGTAAATTATAAAAACCAATTTTATTTTTTAAATTTATACAATAACTCGTGTCATTTTTCACAACGTTTTAGTGTCGAATAGAAGAAGCTTATTTCAAAATAGCTCACTTTTTCGCTATGCATCAAATTGTTAGGCCATTCGAAGATACATTTACCAAACAAATAAAAAAAACTAGTCATCATGCCTATCATTTTTTCATTACAGTAGCAACGTCATGCCAAATGCATGCACCATCCCAAGAAACCAGTACTCAGTACGTATATGTATCGTATAATAATCTAAATATTTGTATTTACATACATATATTTCAATAAGAATAGTATACTTCATTCTGGCATATGAAAAATTATAATCTGAGAAAATCACGTGATATGCTTATTGAAATATCACTCTATTGTAATATAATTTGAGCTTACCTAATATTATTGTCCTTTATGTAATACAATCCAAATAAATGTTAATATGAAGCCAATTAATATGCGATAAACTACTGGAATAAATCAAACATCTTTAGTACACATATAGCATTTAATTACTCTATTTATACAGCATAAGATTAACAATATTTATAAACTATATCAAATCCAACAATCACTGCCTATACCTTTTCGATGGTACTAACGCTAGTAACAAGAGAGAGCAAAACGTTAGATGATTTGATATTTTAGTGTAATATTTTGCTAATATCGATAGAGCAATGAGATAGCTACAGCGTTAATATTTCAATGTGATTAGGAACTCGGTTTGCCCTCCGTCGATGCTTGCCGTCCAGCGACACTGTGGCGAGCTACTTCTGGTCCGCGGGTTCGCTCACTGCCAACCCTAACTCGAACAGTATTTGAGGCCGTACTGCTTACGGATACAGATGGACAAACATACAGCGTAGCGCTGGAAATTTGATTGTTCACAGACGTTCGCTATCTACATTCAGATCCTCGCACACTAATCTCAAGTAGTATTCAATTACTAATTCATAGGAGGTTCAAAAAGCCTAATCTTTGGACATGAACGACCGAAATCGCAATCAATGAACATTAATGAAGTCTGCCATGATTACGACGATGATAATTTTAAAGAATAAAACGTTCGTTATTATTATTATATATAATAACGAATAAGTATCACCATCAATAAAACATTCTAATAATTGACCAAAGGTATTGCTAACAGCAACAATAAAGGGACAACTGCTTTGGTCTTAGCCGTTTTATAAGTACAATATTAAATACATTTTTATTTATAACTCTCGGAATGTCCATGAGCGTTGTGTCGCCTTCAATAACTTCTCATATACAATAACAAACAAGCTGGGGTATATGTTTCGAGTAAATGCATAGTTCCTAACATTAGATAAGTTTGGTTCACTACTAGAGACGGTAGAGGCGTCGTGGCTATACAGCTACCTACAGACAAACGTGACAACTCGTGGCAGTACTACGCTAGCTCTACGCAAAAGGTGTCGAGTGCTTAAACACCAACAAATGAACCGCGGTTTACTTCATCTAGCACATTTACAAAACAATGATATGCTTGTTTAGATCCCCCGAGACCCTGACCTCTAAATCAGGCCCTATTGTGATGCCATCCGAATGCTAAATAAACTACATAATTCGATAAACATTAATCTTAAGCCACTGAATATAACATTTACAATTAATTACATAACATAAATTTAATTACATAACTGTATTATTAATAATTAAGCTAAATATGTAACCCGTGTACAAGGGATATAGCTTAATACATCATAGCACTACCAACAATCATTTCATTTGAAGGTAATACTGAACATACCTTGTAATTTTGTCTACATTTAAGGAATGTAATTGAGAAGATTAACGTCAATCGATCGTTGTCTTTTGTGATCTTCAGAACTTCGAAATCAATATTTTAAAGTTTCATTTTGAGCAAAAATTTTGCGAAATCGTTACCTCTTGAAAACAAATTAATTTGAATATATTTTACTGCAAACTTAACTACAGTAGTTACATGTGCGTTGTTTAAATTGTATGTTTGTACACTAGGGTAACATCTCATATCACGAGCAGTGTTAAAATTATACAGCATCTTGTCATGCTGGTAGATAATACATATATTATATACATTGTGTGCAGACTGTAACGGCTCTACCTATGTATATATCATTTGAAAGGATCATTAACTCAAGTCAATATTTAACAATCTTAAAAATTGAAATATTTAATTTAAACTCGAATTATTTTTCCTCAATTTTACATTAACAATTATTCATTTACAATTATATAAAGATATACACATGCAAGCGTGTATACATATACTGTATATATAAAGATTATATACCATATTTATATTTGATTTTGAGATTAAATATATTTATCTGTATTTATTATCACATATTTAAAAAATTAAGTAAAAGCTGTACATGTGGTTGTGCTCTATGAATATCGACGATAAACTGTTAAAGTTCAGCAAGTAAAATAGACCATTTTCACAGAAAGCATTATAAGATTAACACACATATCGACAAGGACATGAGCGCAAAGCACACCCACATAAGCATCTGCAAACAATAAAACAAAGAAGTCTTTTGTTGATTAATATTCGAAACCAAATTAATAATACTTCCATCATTTTACTTCAACAAATCAAATAACTAATTAATAATTACGTACTTCCATAACACCATATGGAGCAAATATTATAAATAAATTTTAAAGTCCACAAGTAACACGTTGTTAATGCACATCGGTTACACGTGTTATTGTAAAACAGAGGTGGCCTGTTAGACGGTTAGCGTACGAGTGCATGTACGGGTAAACAACATTCTGCGATTTACTTGAATCTGGCGAATGCCGAGCTGAGTTCGTTGATGGCGGCGTTGGTGACGGCCTGGCCGACTGCCTGGTTGACTTGTTGCCGCATGTGCGGCGGCAACTGGTTCATGGCGCCCATCGCCGCGCCCGCTGCGCTCGCCCCGCCCGGCCGCCTGATTTGTATTACAATGTCATACTCTTAGAACCGAATTCACCAACATCATGTTTAAGATTTACCCCCGTATTAAGAATCGTACGTTAAGCATATGTTAGCTAAAATATTTCACGTTCCTTTCTCTCCTGTTTGATATTTAGCGTGAAATAACGAGACGCAATACATTTTAGCTTACATGGACTTACTAAATGATTCTAAATACGAGGGTTAAACCTCTGTCTAAATTTTTTAATGCTAGTTTAACAACTTTTTCATGTTCACTATTCACTAATCAGTGATATGCGATAATCAAATGATCAACTCTTTTCTTAAACGGCTGATAAATGTTGACAAAGCGATTAAGAAATCTATTGGATACAGTTGGTGAACTCGAGTCTTATTATTAAGCAATGTTCACACATCACCAGCATGTTCGTTGAATATATTGATATTTAATTAAATACAACAGTAGCCGCTGTAGCTTCGGATTATAAAAGCTATTCATGACCATAAAGGTATTAAGCTTTGCGGATATGAATTCCACTGCAATTGTAATAATGTTTATGACTCTCTATGAAGATCCACCGAATTTGGAGTTCATATTATGATAATTCATTTAGAAATTGTCTGTATATCGAGAACATGCTAGGCATTATGATAAACACAGCATATAGCGTACGTCTAAATGTGGCATTAAACGTATCGATCTTCTATCAGTGCAAGATAATTCTTACGAGCACACATCTTGCTTACAATTCAAAGTTGCGTGCAATTTCAAAATCTATCCCACAGCTTCTCTGTAAGACATGTTAAGAGTAATGTAACTGCCATAATATATACAAATATCAAAACAAAGTACAATAGATACAAAGATATATAAAAATATTCTTACAGGGTAACTGTGAACATGAATTTTCTATTATCACAAACATCCAATAATTTAAAACTTCACAAATCAAAAAATGTTAGCAATCAACTGTTATTGATAATTTCACACATACAGCTTATTTTATTGTCTTTTAATTCAGTCACAAATGTTTAAAAAAGAAATACTTTTGATGAAAGTTATAAACAAATCAAACGAAGTTATGAAGATCACACATATAAAGTGAAAACAAGAATACATGCAGCTAGTGCTCATATGTAATAATTTTGGCAATAAAATAATACCTAACAGAAATAGCAATGTATGTATGTGTTCGTAAATTGAAATATTTATATGGTCGTTATTAGTACACTAGTACTAGCAAAGTAGAAAGTAAAACATAGCTTTTTGTTGTCCGAATCATCTGTGTATATTCACATTCCCTATTGTGTCAACTCTTTTACACCAGTTAGAGAAATAGTTCATACATTTTTTTTAATGGACATCTATTTGTTGTATTGAAATGCTATCTCTCCGCAGGCAGCCACTATTTCGATGATTCCACAACCTTTTTTAATATAAATTAATAAAAAAAATATATAGTTATATCAAATAGTTGTTAAGTTACAGTCACTGATGATTTTGTGAGAAGCTGCCTGCAGGAGATACGAAATACTAATATACTAAATAGATATATTGTAACTTTTACTATTATTCAATAATTTCATGGAAGCAATTTCTTTTTATATCATAAGTATTGATCATTTACATGTCTAATAATTTTGTATATAACATATGTATAAATTATTTATAAACTTTCTGATACATTTGTTAACTTACTACAATTTGTAGTGACAAGGGTTCATGACAGTTAAATTAGAGTTAGCTAATCCCATGATTTTGTAAGATGTGTGTTAGTAGCAAGGTGTCGCACTTCTGGTCAGTTCACTAGTACAAAATAACTTATAACGTATGTATGTACCAAGTTAACAATTTGATCAGTGTTAGTACCTTAGTTCGTACGTAACTTATGTTAGTTAGTTAGTGAGCACGCGCCGGTGCCGCACGTTTAGCGCCGCCTGCGAAAACAACCACACAGCTCAATTCTCGCACCGTTTGTGCTACTTCTTTGTATAAATTAGATTTATATCATTTGATCATCATTCTAAACGTGAGAGCTAATAAAACTAAATCGAACTAACAAAATGATAAAAGGAAAAAATATATTCAGATCTCTTTCTACGAAAGATAATTTCTACTGAAACTTATATTCAATATGTCGGCCATGTTAGCACAAACGGACACGGTTTAAAAGTTAATTAAACGGACACAGGTTAATTTGATTGTTACATATAAAACTGAATATAAAATTTAATTACATAAATAAAATATTACCTACGTATAAATGTAAGCTCATAATTTAAAATGCATTATTATGGCTGTTACATCACCCAAAACAAATGCCTCCTAAGATAAATAAGCAAAGCTTAACATATGTGAGATCAAATAATGATCTTTTTATTAATTCATAGAGCATGCATTAATAAAATTGTTAATATCTCCCTGAACAATATATGCCAGGGAGATCATTCAGTAAAAGTAGTCGAAACCCTTGATTTAACCAAAATAAATCAAAAAGTTCGTAAATAAGACAAAATCGAGATGTAGAATTTGTAAAGATATGACCCTCATGGACTTTATCAAAGGTACAATCTATAAAATTTATTTCATGTTATCTCTTTCTCTTATTTAAGAAATAACAATATGGTATTTGTATCGATGGTACCAGTTATAAATAGATAAGACAAACATAAGCGTTAAAAACATCGATAATAGAATAACAGTAGATAAATATTTGTATACACGAGTACAAATATTTACATATATTGGGATTCGAACCCAAGGCATCAGTGGCGGAATAGTGTGCAGGTAAGTTGTGGACGGAGTCAATTTTGAAGTGCAGCATCGGGTCACTATGGCCATTCAAGCATTATCTGAGGTTACAATTAGAAAATACCATTGGCAGCTTACGGTCTCTCTGATAAGCCGTAGCTAAATTTTACTTCCTTTTGCCTTTGTAGGTACGGAAGTAGTTGGTCTCGCTAGAAATTGCAGCCATCAGAAAAAACTGCCAGTGTTGACCAGCAAAACATCTGGATCTTGTACCAATTGGTCTGGTTTCGCTACTAGTGGTCGTAATTGGTAAGGATAACGAAAGTGAGACGGCAATCGCCGCACGGTACTAACCAGGGGCTCGTATACAAAGTCACGATAGCGACATTCGAAAATAAAAAATATATATGATGTTAAAATATATGTATAAACCGCCAAGTATTCAACTTTTAGACGGTTTAACGAGGCAAGCAAACTTTTTCAGAAGGTTTTGATTATGCCGATAGTACAACGAGCAGCAGGTGTACTCACGTGGGTATGAGCGGCGCGGGCAGGCCTCCGCCGGGCTGCGGGCGTCCGGCGGGCGGCGGTGGAGCCGAGCCGCCGCCCGGTCGCGACGGTAGCGGCGGCGCCGGACGACCCGTGCCCGCGCCCGGCGGCGGCGGGGCCCCGCGTTGTCCCATCGAACCTACATGCGACACACACTACATTAGGACTCGTTTCGACTGATCCGGTAGCGTGTAGCGTTCTATAGAGCGACCACAACCGCCGTACCGCTGTAGGGCGGCCGAAGTGTCAGACGCACATGAGATAAAGTATCTAAAGATGTGTCGTAAAGTTTCAGTCCATTATATATATTTTTTTATTGTAATTAGCTAAAAATAATATTGAACAAAAACAGGGATTGGATATAATTATACTCGTAAATATACAGCTTCAAAAAGTTGTGATTCGATATCGTAAGATCTTTCTGGCGAATCTCATTCTCTTTCTTTCCTACTCCACACCTCCCCGCGCATACCCAAGGCTAGTAAAGCGGTTGAAGTCAAACTATAGGACACGAAAATTACCCACACACATAAACAATTTCGTGTCCATGAGCGCGTCTACATAGACAAATTCGCTTCTGGATTGCCAGCATTGAATACGTGTAAACGAGCCCATATACTAGGCATAAGTACAGAATTATTAATAGTAAGAACGTTCTAAACGGACATTCACACCCTCTCACCCAAAACAAATACCGCACCACACCGCGCAGATTGCCGCCGTCGTCCAATCGATACGGCGTTTGCCATCAACCCAGAGGTTCGATTCTCACGGAAAACATACTTTGTTTTAGTTGTTTCCAGTTTGGTTAGAACATTTCAGGTTAGAATCACCTGATCATTCTGACAAAACTCTATGTACGGCATTTTACCGACAGCGGCGCGAAGGGCATTTGTATTCGCGAAGGTGATTCGCGACAGGACGAACTCTTTGTCCAGACGTGTCGCGACAACGCTAACCTTCGCGTTATCGGGATAATGCGGCCGAAGCATGAAAAGACTATGGCGAGCGGGGATGTTCAGTAAACAGTCGTCACCTTGTTGCTGTGGCGTAGCTCGCCGCGGGCCACCGGGCGAAGGCGGCGACAGTCGCGGGTTGGAGTCGAGGCGGCTCTCGAGCCAATCGTTCTTGACTGGCGGCGGCACGGGCGTGCTGACCGTCGCCATGGAAACGTCGCCGATTATATGCAACGCCTCCTTGCACGCGTGGTACATGCGCAACATCTCCTCGCGCTTCTGCGCTTCCTCTGGAGATTCTTCCATCATTTGGGACTGCAATAAAAAGTATGCACCTAATTCAAATATTTCTAGTGTATACATTTTGTATGTTCTTTTTCATTTTAGGTTATTGCCGCTCTACATTCATGTAATGATCTTGAGAGAACGCGAAATGTGTCCAAGAACGCTGATTTCACAGCCTTTTCTCGTACGTATCTCGCCGTGTTCTCGGATTGTTGTCGGTGTTTTAACCGAGTCAAAGGAGCCGAGATCAATAGCATAGATGAGAACGTTAATTCACAACACTCGCCTTTTTCTGCAAGATTCTCGGCGAAGTTCTCGCGTGAAGCACGAAGCGGCTATTAGCTTCCTTAACTATTTTCATGTTAGTTGAATCTATAACGATTTATATGCTAATTTGAAGAAGCCCAACGAAATTCCTCTGTTTAACGCAATACTGTGTTAGATAATGCTTTTATAATCAAGTTCACCTATTGTGCTATACAACTGATTTACGTTCAATAAATTTTAAATAAATGAACCCACCTGATCACCAGAAGCATACAGATGTGCTAACAGCTCCCCATTTATAAAGTCTTTGGCGTTATTAATAATCAGCATCATAATGGTCTTGGGCACGAGATCCCTTGTGGTCTTTGTGACGATGCGCATGTACGAGTCCACCAGGTTCCGGATCGTCTCCACCTGCCTTTCGAGCTGAGGATCCATGCTACTTGTGCCGGCGCTATCTGAACTCTGGAAAAAAATAAACATTTATTAGTTTCTCTTTTTTGTTTTATACTAATTATTTTGTAGATTAACTAAAGCTGGCACGTTTTTTTTATTTTTTTATTGGGCCGTCAAGCAGATGGAAGATAGGTGCTTAGTCATTTAGGAAGACACTAGCGCCCTTCTAACCAGTGGACATTATGACACATTACCTATAGTAGAATTATTTTGTCCGTGCAGTTTGAGTCATAAATCATAGCTCGGCCTCAGCCCGGCCAGGGCGGTGAGTATGTTGCGCGGGCGCAACGCCATTATCGATAAAAACAAATGAGTCATTGAAGGCAGGTACAAGGCAGCGGTGCGGTATACAAAGGGTGGTGCGACATTGTTATTTGTAATGTAAAAACTTGACTTGAATTTGTAATAATGACATCGTATTTATTGATAAATTGGAATTTAATCAAAATGTAATGAATGGTCACTTATACTGTTTTCTTTTTTTCTTTTTTATCTCTCTCGACGACTCTTTGATTTGTTTAATGCATGTCAGCTACTGACTAAACATGTGATACATATGTAAGTACTATTAATATTAATTAAATATAATTATTTTAAATCATTATTATTCTTATTTTAATAAATACGTTGTATTATCTATTTTTTCTTTTATTTTTATCACTAACCCACATAATGACAAAACTATTTAGTTCGATAACGCTTATCGACAACAATAATGCGCATCACTATGCCCGCTCATAAGGCCCGTGAGTGTGAGTGAGAGCGAAATACTCGCTTCACCGCTCCGATGATTTATGACCCAAACTGCACGGACAAAATAATTCTACTATAGTTTTTTTTCCCTACCCTTCCACAAGTAGCTTATGCAAAATCATGACTGCCCGAAATAGGTTTTACTTGCCAGCTTTAGTTACTAGAATTACAAAGGTTGAGTATACTACTGGCCAATTGTTGTCTATACAAGAAATTTGCAGCTTCCTCGAACTTGATTGTTTATATATTTTGTCGAGGAAACAAACGCAGTGTTAATTAAGCTATTAAGCATTACCTTATCAGCGGCGGTAATCAAGTTGGTAAAAATGGCTAAAATTATGTAATTCATACAAAAGAAAACACCGGAATATAATTGAATCTTGTCTGTTATCATGTATCGTACAACAATTCGTATTTTATGCATTCAAAAATGCGGTATATTTAAAAACGCCTTTTCTTCATCCTACAAGTTTCAAGTTTTGACTGTTCAATTAAAATTTTAAAAAATTCTAACTGCCCTATCAGAGGAAATAACAATCGTCTGATTTTGTTTTTTTGAAGACAGATTCTGTGGATTACACAGCACAAATTGCAAAAATAAAAATTTGTTAGTTTAATCAGAAATTTTAAGTAGCTAATATTGACATTTTCATGATTCTTTTGCTATATAGCACAGACGACATTTGTCTTTATTCACAGACAGTACAGTAACCTGTAATTTTTTGAAATTTTTAAAATATGCAACGAAATGGTGTCTCTTTTTTTTCTTTTTAAATGCAAATTAAAAGGCAACTTATATTTTTTATGTGTGTCACTATGTGTTGTTCAATGAAGTCACTTTCATTTAAAAATAACATGCAAAGATATTTTTTTTTGCCTGCATTACTACTGTTCAAGGAAATTCAAACTTTCGTCAAAAAGTGTATCAAATATTCATTGCAAAAATAACACTGTTAGTTAACTCATAGTCACGATCTACGATACAGCGTCCTTAAGCTAAATAAATTCAACACAAATCCGTGCTATGGTAAATTAGTATGATGATGATTCCTAACACAAAACGAACTCTCAATTGAAATCATGCAATTCTCTGCCAAAAACTGTAATCATGCTAAAAGAAACCACATCACCGTCACTCTGTAGAAATCCCAAACCAGCGACTAAAGGCTCAAAATACGAGTGACTTACACTTCTCCTATTTTCAGCCCACCCCCGGAAAGGCAGAAAGAACTAAAATGAAAACATAAAACATGCTAAAACAAAAAAAAATTATAAAAGTGTTTGGAAAATCACCAAAATAAATTAAAAAAATTACCTTGCCAACTATTTGGACTACTCTTAAAAAGATCACCTAGCAATGTCTGGCAAACACTAATTTTATTAAAAGTAAAATTATAATCAAAGTATTTTGCTTAATGTGACCAATTGTTGTATTTTAATTGAAATAAAATTGCTAACTGACAGAAGGTCATTGCTAGATCTCGGTCCATGATGGACTCAACATGTTCAGCTGCATCAATATGTTCTTTAATCTATCCCAAAGTACCTTTCACAGTATGTTAAATTCAGAATCTTAGGATGCTTTTGCCATCAATCAACTAAAATTCAATTTATTAAGAAACAAAGCGAATGACACAGGAACGATACGGAAGTAATACTTATAGTATTACTTGGCTCAGTCAAAGAAGTGTTAAAATAAACCACACCATTCATTGTTACAATATAAATGTACTTCAATACATAAATTATAGCAGCAATATAGTAACAATAACAAAGAAGTTAGCACAAAACTCGAAACCATGGATTGATGAAAATCTTCCGTAGCAAACAAATGAACACTATATACACACAAGCAATGTAAAATGTAGGTTTTTATATGTTGTGCTGGATAATTGATGCGTTACACACGGGGATTAGTCAAATAAGTTTCCTATAATAAACATTTATAAAACACTCGTCAGGATGTAGTCAGGTGAGTGTGATGTGTGTTCAAGGTATATCTCAACATGAACAAACCTCAGATCCTTCACTCTGTATAGCATGGCAAAACAACAGATCTCATAACATAAAACTGACACACGTATACACTGTAATATTAGGTATATGGAATTTTAATATAATAACAGGATTTTTATAAACATGATTATAAAGCAATAAATGTTATTATAAAAAAGCGGAAAAATATTGGATAAATTGGGAAATGGGGGGTGTAGTTTAACGTAAAAAGGTTTATTATAAAAATATGTAAAAGAGACAGGCTAGATATATAAAATGTAAGTCATAAGAACCTCATCCCCGTTGGCCGCTTCCGAAGTCTTCTCTGGGTACACGCCGGCTCGTAAGAAAGACGCTTTCCACGAGTCCACGTCGTCTTGGGTTTCACACGACAACTCTAGTTGTTTGTAGTCCTGTAACAAAGCATTTTATTATTGTTTTTCTCCAATTTTCTAAATATACTGTGTTATTTTTATACGGGTTTAATCAATCAGTTGGAACAGTACCCGTCGATAATCGATTTGCTAGCGACATCTATTGTATGTAAATGGGATCTTCAATAGGGATGGAGCCACGGCCGAAACCGAGTGCCCCGCACGCCCACGTCGCACGCACAGGATTTTTTGTTAGAAAACTCTCTCTATGACATCTTCGTCCAATCGTGTTTTTTCTACGATTACGTCTTCAGCTTACGCTTCGGAGTCGGGTTCGCTTGTCAGTCATGGTTAAGATTTGGCGGCACTGGTTATTACAATGAAGCGACTACCGCCTGACCTCCGTAACCCTTTTTACACATGTGCATTTTGGCTACAGATACGCCGCATTGCGCTCAGTTATCGAGCTACTCAAAAACTCTCATTATGACATCTCTCTCTCTTATTTTATATTAGATTATAGACATAACTTAAACTTGAATACATTTACCTTATATACATTTCTGCCTTCAGGGTTGAATAGCGCGAACATGTGTCGCCGCGACATGAACCCTTGTTCGAGATCGCGCAACTTCAACCCGTCGAGCGGCAGCATGTATTTCTTTTCCCGTTCCTCCTCATCTTTAAACCATGAAATGCTTTCGGATGTCAACACGAACCAGTAATCGCGAGATCCACCTGTTGAAAAAATAAAATATGATTATGGCGACCTTTTCAAATATTTCAAACATCAATCAACTCGTAAAAAATGCCTAACTAATAAAAACTAAACTAAACTCTAGTGATATTAAACAATATTAAAAAAGCAAAAATTTGTTTGTATATTTGTCTGTCACCTCACGCTTCATCTACTAAAGAAACCTTCCTGAAATTTTGCACATACATAACCAGGAGTACTGAAAAAAACATTCCTTCATCCCTAACAACGAAGCTACGCATGCGAAGTCTATAGAAAGCCTTTTGCGGACAAGTCAGGAGAAATACTAGCTATAGCCCACAAAAGCCAGTATTTAATAAAATAAATAAATACTATGCACCTTTCATAATGCCCAAATTGTGTATGCACATGTATCCTTTCCTGATAACCTGGTTTCCTAAAGCGCGATGTCCCGATTTCGATGCATTCTCAGACTGATTTTGAGCACTGCAATAAAAAAATTAAAGTCAGAACTACATCACAAAATTAAGGCATGTGGCAGTTAATTGATATCAATAGGTACTGGCCATGTTGATCGCGGTGGCTCGAGTTGGGGTCTTCATATGTTTTGTACCACAATGGCGCGCATCGGAATGAAATAAAAACACATAATTAATAATAAATTCTACGTGCTTCTCATGCATATTAAACAATCAAGTGTAGTAAAGAATTGTTTTTACTTGGCAAATCCGATGAAGTCCTCGTGGTTTGTATTCATGTAGGCGAGTTCGCAGTCGATGAGTAGTACCAATTGGTCCTTGCACTTTTGCTCGCGCGAGCGCACGTGTGACATTATAATGCGCTCAGTTTCTTCACGCAAGCGGGGATAGCGAGACATCTGTAACACAAATACATAGTTTTTATTAATTCATTCGAGCTAGATTGGTCGATCGTTCCTGTTTACCTTGTAGGTTTTGGAACTACTTCTAAGCCTCTGGTGTGTGTTGTGTATATTAGAAAGTTATTTTCAATGGAAGTTTAGTAGGTAAGTACACATAAGGAAATACAATTTAAATAGCATTGAGCGTAAACTTAATCGTAAACGTCTCTAGAGACGTATATCACTAGCCCCCGTATTCTTAAACATAACCTTAAGGACGACCTTCAATGAGGTTATAATAACAATTTTAAACACAAAAATTTTAAATTACAAAAGAATACAGTAAAAAATAAAATGAAGTAAGTAAATACCTAGGCCAAAAGTGGCAAAAACATGTAATTTATCTACTTTATTTCATTTCAAGGACGCCTCAAGGTACCTCTCGACCAACCTTATATTTGACAGTTCGATACTCACCTCCAATGAAAAATCATCTCAAGTCAAGGAAGCTTGTGACAACTAATCATACCAATGAGGTGGAATAAGGTTGAGTCGAGTTTGAGTGAAGGTGGAAGGAAGTGAAATACGGGTGTAAGTTAAGAGATAGGCCGGCAATGATTTGCGCTAACGCAGTATTTGCCTTTCAGAATTGTACCATGTGTTTTATTTCTGAAGCAATCATTGCATAAGTAGCCTGTATTATATTGTATTAAATAGTTGTACCAAATGAACCAAAAACTATAAGAGTTGCTCTTTGCAAAGATTTATCTTATGAAACTTACCCTCTCTGTGCAAATGCGGACTACGTTAGACAACTCCTGCACGACTAAATCGACGCACTTGATACAAGGCTCCTTTAGCCTGCCGATCTGTTTCTTTACAATAGCCTCAAACGCCATGTCTGGGGTGAATAGCCCGACCTGTGAAATATCGGTTTTAATGTCACAATATGTTTAATGTTATTAATATTATTAATTGGACTAAATATAAATAATCTGCACTGCTATTTTTCACAAGTGTGACTCACGCAAAACATGTAAGTCGAATGATTTTCGTTCGATATCGAATAATTTTCTTTCAGCATTATGAGTGAGTCGAACGATTATCATAAGACATTCGATACGATTTTCACACGTCATAAAAGGTCTCCTGATATTTTCAAGCTAAAGTAATCAATCGATCTAGCGAAAATATTTAGACATACTACATCATACTAGCGTGTATTCCTAGTTGCGTCAGCTTACGCTTCGGAGCCTAGGGTACGCTGTAAGTCATGGTCCTAGATTTGGCGGAACTGGTTATTACAATGGAGCGACTGCCGTCTGACCTCCTTTTTACGTAATCCTTTTTAAAGGAAAAACAGACCAACAGAACCATGACCCGAGGTGTGTTAGTGGCCAACGCTGTTAGAATTTTTCAGGCTGCCCAAAGGCATCTGACACAGCCTCACGACTGCTATCTATCGATAACAACCGGGCCCAATATCTTAACTGCCTTCCAAAGCACGGAGGAGCTCAAGATAGAAAATGCCACTAAATGACGACCGATCCAATAGTGGTCGCGTCACGCCGTCGCTTGACACGCGTATTCGCTACGGATACGCGCGTCGCGCTCGACTAACGAGCTCCTCTCAAAATATTTAGACCTATCGACCTCTCCTCTCAAAGGAAGATCTAAAACAGATCCAACAATCTTATTGCATCCTAGGTTCAAAACTATCTGGAAAATTCTAATATTTCATTAAAAATCAAAGAAATATACGAAACATAAAAATTGTTAAGTATTCTTTTTTATGCTGATACTTCTCTCTTAACTATTAATTTGATTGTTCCAAACGATTGGTTATAATAAAGTGCTCATTTCAAAGTAAACTTCTCGAAAATCACAAAAAAAGAAAACTAAGAAAGAAAAATTTAGGTTTAGGTTTAAAGATTCTTTATTTCTCAAAACAAGACCTGTTGGCACTTACATGAGAAAACTAATATTACTTAATTTAAAAAATATATACAGTAGTTATTCACTTCCATCATAGAACGGTAATACAATGAAGAAAATAAGAATAAGTATCAACAAAACATACTGGTATGTAACTTACAAATTCCAGAATCAAGTCATGTCGGTATCCAAACTAGAAGAATTTACTCACCCTAATACCATGAATATTTCTGATAGCAAACGCGATCTCCCTACGCAGCTCCTTCTCATCGAACTCCATCTTGACGATTTCGAAAGGGAACCGTTCGTGGAACAGCCGGTTGATTTTAGCGCCGCCCGACAGTTCGTTAGTGTTGATCTGAGCAGAGCCTGACCCTTCGATGGTACGCTCGAAGTCCGTTTGCAGTTGCTGGATCATTCTGTTGATGAATTTAAACACCTTTTAATAAATGTAGCAAAACTATATCGAATTGCTACTTAATATAAAAATTATCATCATGATCCACTTTAGTTGCATTAATTTTGCTAAAAAGACGCTAAAAATTTAAATGGAAATGTTTTTGTATGAAATTGTTGTTGAAAATGAGATCTTCATACAATATTGTTATAATCACACTATGAACATAAAAATTTAATGTTTTATTTTTGCGTGATATTCTGATAATAAAGCTGATTTTGTGCTTCGAAAAGCACATACAGACGTTACTCCCGACTGCCATCTGGTGGTCGTTTAAGCTCATCATGGGCCTATTGGTCTAATTTAAGTATTGGTTTAATTTTATAAAACAGTTCCTCTATTGTAAGAAAATACCAGATTGTAATAAAATAACCATGATTAAAAGCGTACTCTGGGCTCAGGCACGCAAGCTGACGATGACACTGAGAAACACGATAAAACGACGAAGCTAAACAAAACAGAATTATATCAAGTAGGTAGGTACTAACTGCAACATAGCCTTAGTTTTGATCGACGGGTCGTCTGGCCGGAAGTGTTTGTACTGGTCGACATCTTTCTCGAGCGCCAGCAGTTGTTTCTGCAGCTTGTCTCGAAGCCCGGGCAACGTGTCGCGGATGTGGTTCGTGAGCTGTTGGTTCAGCACTCGCTGGAGATATGGAGTTCCGAGCCGGTCGGCGATGTGTCTGTATGAGGGATGGCTGCAAAGCGAGACACAAATTTATTAAACTACAAGATTACAGAATATTACTATACGGGCCAACTTTAAGGGCACTGTCATGCAAATCATTTAACGCCATCTATTGATTATTCATGAGACATTGTTTTTCTTCATTTGATAACTTATTAAGCAAACACTAAATCAGCTTATGGTAGATAAGTAAAAGAAATTAATTATAATAATTCCGACTTTTATTTCACCAGAAATTTGTGTGATCATTAAATAATTCAAATTATTTGATTTCAATAGCGCCATCTAGTAATACACACGAAAATGAATTCTTTTTCTTGGCATTTACTCTTACGCATAATACAGATTTTTTTTAAATTGTGTTGATCTTTTCAGTAACAATCAACAACTGATCAGATTAGCACACAACAAAAACCGAATAATTGACTACGCTAATGTAACATCGCGGCAGAACAGAGTGGGCCTATCAGGTATACATACAATAAAATAACACAACAAGCAAGCAACTCTCACCTAAGGAAGAATTTCCTTTCAGCGGCGAGAGCAGCCGAGATGTCCTTCCTACCATCGATGTCCTTCTGCGACCGGTTGACGACACCAATGTACCCACGACGCAACGGCAGCAGTTTGTTCTCCAACACATCGCGCGCGTCGGTTCCCTCGTCCATAAGATCCAACTTGGTGATCACACCGATGGTGCGCAGACCTGTCACAGCCACACTTTAAAGTGTAACACTGATACTAAAACGGGAAAAGGAGGAAATAACACCCGAAACATGAATCATGGATATTCTTAATTTGTGTTTTGGGAGTTATAATAATAGATTTATGTTTATTCCGGTTTTGGTGATCGAGTCTTATTACAATGGTGGCAACTTAAATGTAGACACTAGCATGTTCGAGACATCTATGTTCGTTAATTGAACTATTCCTTTCCAGTCTTTTAAAAAAGAAGTTCGACAAGCGAAACTATAGGTATATTTTCATTTAATTTCAAGAAGACGAGCTACATGACGATCAATGCAGTTCCCATTGGACACGCAATTTTAAGTATCGAATTAGCATCTAACAAACGCAACTGACCTTGTGGGTCAACTTCTTTGGCAAGTTTCAGGGCGTCACTATTAGCCAAGTCCGTGTTGGCCGGCGTAACAGCCAGGATTAGGCAGGACTCGCGGCGGATGAACTGGAAGATCATGGCTTTGATCTGCTGCTCGATGTCCACTGGCTGGTCACCGATCGGCACTTTGGTCAACCCCGGCAAGTCGATCAGCGTCAAGTTAAGAACTGTTTCGAAAGTAAAGATATTTAAATCCAAGGATAATATCGTTCATGTAATAATTAGATACAAAAGGAATTCTTCGGATTTCCTAACACTATTATGCTGAGCAAAATCATTTAACACTTATAATCGATATAAATTATTGCAAATTCGTTGCAAAGTTGACCTTACACGCCCATGTGGCAGTTTCTAGGACGCCTTATTGACTATTGACTATTTAAAGATGGCGGTGACCTGGAGGAAATCGCGGTAACTAATGACTTTAACGTATTTACCATGTATTTTGTTAAATACGTTAACGTGTTTCGCAGTTACGCGATCGGCCACCAGGACCACGATTAAACGTTCCCTTCGAACGACAAAATCTTATTATCGATGTTCAGATAGATAACAACTTTATTAATAAATTATTGCATCACATACAAATCAGGTGATGAAGCCCGTTATATAACAGAACCTAATCAAACTGAGAAAAGAATGCTGGTCATATGACCACAGATGCTAATATTATTATGACCCAAATTTACTTTAATAGAAACAGAACTCTATCTCAATAGAGTATCTTTTTTATTGTAATGATCATTATAAAGCTTATAGAATCACCATCATTGAATCAGAGAACGAATACACATTACGATAAAGATAACAGATGAAAATAAATAGGGCAATGACGTATTCGTTTTGTCTATTGTCGAGGCAAAACAAATATTATGTTATTTATTACATACGGTAAAAAGTTTATTTGTGGTTGAGGATGCATCTTCATTATATTAGAATAGATTGAGCCAAAACTTCTATATCACAGAGACCAAAGTAGTATCTCAAATACAGTGTGAGTCGATCACTCCTGTTACTTCTTAAGTATAGACCGCTTTCTCCTCCTTGTAAAAAGCGATTTTTCTTCATTGTATGAAAATTATCTCAGTCCATTAGGTGGCGGATTCCACCAGCAATTTATTGGTCTCTATTATTGTGTAAGTCATGCATGAGTTTTTGATAGCCGTTAGTGGATAACCAAAACTAAGTTAGGCCAAAAGATAAGTAACCGGAAAATCTCTTTCATAAAAGAGAGAGTTGCTATTGCGATAAGGCCGCCTTTGCGCCAGGTTATTTTTCTTGTAATTGCTTGTGTTTGACAATGTATCCTTGTTGTGCAATAAAGAGTTTTTGTATTGTATTGAATCCCCAAACGCTCGACCACTTTGTCAGATGTCCGAAGGATGGAGTTGTCATCAGTTTATCGGAAGTATAACACCATATATATCAACCTAATATAGAGTAAATGATTAATAGCTTATCAAATGTGTGACTCCTATTGTACATAAGATACTAGAAACGAAAGACAGCTGATTCATATTTTATCTCGTATTCGTCGCCACATTGAATGGGACTAATGAGTAATGAAAATTTGCTAGTCATTGTTTACTCAACCATCTTGTACGAAAGTACAAAAGGCCTCTCTAAAATTTAAATGACAATAATAGTTGCTACTTGTTCTTAAAAGTAATATGCTAGAGATTAACACGATTTTGAAAAACATAACAATGTTCTAGGCTATATTTTCTAATTTAGAAAGACAGACACCAACAGTAAATATCTTTGAACTTTAATAAGCACGAAAATAACAGGAAACAACTTTTGTAGTGAACAGTATCTTTGTGCAGCTCCGGGAAGTATCCCTGCGAGTGAATCACTGTTTGATAAGATAAAACTGGATTTTTCTCTTATGCAAAGCGAACGATAATTCATTAACAAATGTGACCTTTTATACTTTTTTATATGCATCTGGAAAGATAGGCTTAAATTCTAAGGTCGAACTAACTTTCTTCCTGAGGTCCAGGTCAACTAAAGACCAAAATTAAGATGGTCTGATGACTTGAGCCTATCGAATTAGGATTAGAAGGATAGCAAGACTGGCAAGAGACCTTTATCCTACATTAAGGACTGCATATGTTTATTTTAGCAATAAGTCCAGTCCGCCTATTGTATAGTTATGTTTACTTGTGGTACAATAAAAGTTTTAGAAAATGAGACACAAATAAATGGCAAATATATGAATTTCATTGACAAAATTTCGCTCTCACAATGGATCAATTAAATAAAATTCTCGATACTCGGATAAAAATTAGCTAAACTTTTCATTGTTAGTCAAACATTCATTGTTTTCTATTAAACATACGATATATTTATTGTTTAGTGTTACTATGCTTATTACAGGGGCATTGGCACTATCTAATTGTTTTCTTATAAATGCAATTAAGGCGTCGTCGACTTATCTTTGTATGCTAAATCTTCGATGACACACTTAGTACTTAAATTATCTTTATAAATATAATTACATTATAGCTAAATTATGTATGTATATAATACATAATGTGTAAGTATACCTTTAGTTGATAGACCATGCGCTACTCCAGTAATCACTGGAGGTATCACCTAGCCCCGTTAATTTGGCCTGATAAAGTTACAAAACGTATTTTTGCATTTGTTATATTAGTTTGAATGAATATAGGTCAAAGGATGAGATGCCAGAGGTGAACTCGGTGAGTACAGCACTGCGTAAATGGCGTCTAAATCGACTTTATTGATTGTCGATTAAGATGTTGGAACGTGAGTACTACTAGGAGTGTACGTAGTCACACCTACTACTAAACTAAGTAAATTTAGCTCAATATGATACAACAATAAAAATCAAAGGCAGAATCAGAGGCCACAACTATCTTAAGTATAGATATACGTAGACCGTAAGACCCATGACGATAGCGATGTAATCTTGGCTGTTTGATCTCACATCTTGCCTCCGGTAATCCAGTTAAGGCGTTTTAATGCACTGTAAATGATTTATCGTTATCACTCTTGCAAGGAGCATTCCTTTATCTATCAAAAAATATAGTAAAGATTATTTCGAACCATACTCCAAACTACATATAGTATATCTTATTCTGTGGGTCATCTCACACCAAACAGATTGATGTAGCTCTTAATGATTAGGCTTTAGTTTAGGCTATGAATGTGCTGAAATCTACACCACGGGTCAAAACGATGTGTACCCACTTGCTTTCATAGCTCCGCCTTCACTTTGAGAGTGCTTGGCGAAGTTAAAATAGAAAACAGAGTATCTTAGCGGAAAAAGAAAGATCTAGGCTATTAGGTAAAAATTTTCAAACACACATGAACTTATAGAAATAATTTCTCGCCTAGTCTAGATTTTGTTGACGCATTTAAGATGCGGCCCTGACAGACAATAATACCAATCCAAGGGTTACTTGCATTTTTTTAGTATTTACTGGCTAGTACTTGCAGTATATAGATCTTCTATTTAGTCCTGTTACAGAACCAGTTGTGAACAAGGTCAATTTTGCGATGTCGAAGTGCGTCACCAAACGTCAGTCAAAATAAAAGTCATGCTTACCATTAGGCGAGTACACGCGCAAATTGATTGGGACCGGAGAAATGCCCTTGTTAGAGCCGGTGATGCGGTCAGTTTCGGACTCGATTTCGGCCCGAACTTCGTTGAAGTCCACGAACTTCTTGCCCTTGCAGTGAAGGAACTCCGCAAATTCTGATAAAAAAACATATTGCTTTCAAACTTATGATGATTGTGGTTCAAGCAATCAGGCGACACTACAGGCTCTTTGTATAGTTAGAATTTGATTATTCTTCCTAAGACTTTATCGATTCTACCTAAAAAATAAAGCACACTATTGTTACAACCCTGCACACCCTGGAGCCTCTGACGGCAGACTGCTTAATATGCTTCCCGAAGAAAAAGATGATTGTGACCTGGTAGGTCTAAAATCGTTACAACTCTGTGCAACAATAAAAAACTAACTTCTTGTATATAACTGAAAATACTAGTTTAGGGAAAGAATAGAAATTATTCAATTCAATCATAATATATCATCATGTTACCATCGCACCATAACCTGTGCTTCTGATAACATAATGTAATTTCTGTCAGTTCTAGGTCTACATTATTCAGAGATATGGACGACGAGGACGACGCCTAAAATAGAATGCATAAATCGATATTTGTATTATTATTAGAAGATATTACATAATTTTTACCAATTATGTATAGGTATATAACATTTTTTTTTTTTTTGTAAGTAAGTGAAATATACTTCAATTATGCGGACTTCATTATTATTCCGTCAAATTTTTTTATTGAATAGTAGTACCATGGAGTACCCACCATAGAAGTACCCACAAAACAACCTATCTCATAATCGAGAGACTGATCGTAATGTTGATCGTAGATGTAATTAGAAAAAAAACAGTAAATGTTTAAATCTTAGTCTATAGAATAGACTTTACTGCAAAAAATTCAAAATTCAAAATAATTTATTTGCATAAAATAAAAAAATAAAAATTTAAACGATTTATAAATTGTTTAAACTAACAGACTCCTGTGATGTTCTCATCTAGTTATGTAATGTATGTATGATAATATCCATTCATCATATAATTACGCAAACAGTTGAATTTAGTAATAATGGTGGTGAACTGCCAATTAGTCATTTTACCATTCAAGAGCAGCTGAAGGTTAATGACTGGTGTTTGTGTGCGAAACGAAGCTTGCATAATCTCAATAATTAAAAAACTTAACAAACAATCTGCACACACATTATAAATTATACATACTATTGCTGAGATAAATACTTGTGTGCACCTTTCTCTAGCTAGAGCATAATAAGACACACTCAAAAAACACACTTAAATTTTTAATCTACAACTTATAAACATACCTAATAAAATTATCTGGCATTATTTTTCCTTGAATTAAGTGATGAAGGAGAGTATAAAATGAGTAACAAATTTGTTGCCACAATTAAGCGGGGAAGAAAGCATTTTATTATTATACAATTAATCACCACACTTATTTAAAATCAGTATATTGACTCTATTTATCCTTTGTTTTGCTCTTACCTATTTAATCCCAGGATTTATATGCTCAAAGAGCTTTATCATATGGGAACATTATACAATGGAAATATTTACTCGTTCTCCATTATTCATGGTTCTTCGACACCTTGTAGCTTCCCAATAATTCATGTGGCTTATAATTGAGTCAATACAGGATCAATTAGCACTAGCTCCTGTTAAACCTGTATAGTCTGATTGCCGAATATGTTATTATTATTTGCATATGGTGCAGCGAATTCAGATGGTGGTGGCTGTCAATCCACTCGGTCACTTGTGCATCCACTTTCGTGAATCGTTAACAAGCTACCCTCAATGGAAAAAAGGGAACACAAATCAGTGAGGTGTTTCATGCTCTGTATTTCTCCAAAATATAACAGTTCCGCACATCTTCTCTGTGAAGTTCTATACCTATTGATTTGAGTCCAATATTTGCGGGATAGTTTGATGCTGGGGACTTCTTGGTTTAGATCGGATATGAGCTCTTTGTTAGTAGTCCCAGAGTCAGTCCATCTTTCAGTCCACCTTTCGGCTGGAGTTTTAAATATGTCATGGTAGAAAACAGATTATGAGACATAATTTAATTTACTAACCTGCATTTCCATGTATGAGTTGCAAAATCAAAGGACGACGTGTCACGATCCCTGACCCTCGAGGTAAAAAGTCTCTGGAAAGAATATCATCAAATCAATTATCTATTTAATTTAAAGTTATACCTACATATAATCAAATTATTAAGAACATTATAGTACTAACATAGGATACCCACAAAAATGAACAGCACCTTACAATAGATTTTTTTAAACAATATGAAGAATATGCATTTAAACCAGTCTAGCTTCTTGTGACATGCACAGTTTATTCTTAAAAAACATAATAAAAACTATGGTAAAACACCTCAATTTAATAAAGCCTTGAACTCAAGCCTGTTGATGTCAGACAAATTACACAGACAGAAACCATGACGGTAATTAGAATGAGTCATATTAATGATGCTGTTTATAAAGCACAATATTTTCTGATAAACCAGTATATCAATTAAAACAGGTAACAAACATTCAAGGAAATAGTGATCAATGTGCATTATTGTATCCTTATTTGGAGTAACTACCAATAGCATTTATTTTAAATGTCATACAACTGACCCAATGAATAATTCGTTTTTTTCATGAAACTCAAATAATAACACACAATGTTATTATAACAATGATGTTATCAATTACAATTGACAATTGTTACAGGTTATCATATTAATAGATATCAAAATTATTGGTTGTTAAACACTCTTGCACTGTTAAAGAGAAAAGGTGTAAAAATGACACATATTTTTTAGTTCTGTTTAACACATTCACTGCTGGAAATGTTTGGTTGCAAATGTGTTAAAAAATAATAAACTTGTTTGGCTCGAATTTTTGAAAGCATAGTTAAGGCTAAACTAACTTAAAACTTATATGAGTTGATAAGGCATTTTATTTATTTGTGTGGTGTATGCATTTTGAGCATGTATAATAATAAGGCTATCATATTTTCTGATTGTATGTTTTTTGCAATATCTTGCAAGTTTTAAACATTTTGATTAATCAAGCAGCCTACTAATTTTAACATATTATGGAGTTACATGTACAATGTTGAAAATATGTCAACGACACTCAGATAATGATTTACTGTGGCTATGATAATACTGTACATCTATATATTTGCTGATAAAACCATGAACCAATGCATGTCATACATAGGCTATGGTAATTTATTAACATCTACTCGGAAGCATTAAAATAAATAACTAATATAATCAAGTACAAAAGAACCCAGAGGTTTGATGTGCTTTCTAAATATTGGTTATATATTATTTTGTGTTTCTGCACCACTGATTGGTTTTCTGGTAGAAAAAGCCTACTGCTTTAAGTCCGCCATTTACATGTCAAATATAAAATAATCAAATAATTTGATCAAATACACATCTATACTAATGTGGATGAGGAATGTGTTTGTTTGAATGCTTAAAATTTAGACAGCCAGACAGATTTAAATTATTTTTTTCTTGCATATTCTGTTTCTGGCAAAGGTTCGCTTAATTTAAAACACTGCATTAAACCATGCAGCTGGAAATGCAGAGCAGTGCCAGTAAGAATAAAGGGTCTTATAATTACTTTCAGTATTATACAATTTTTACTTTTAATACAGGACACTTTTGTAATAGGTTTTTTTATATATTTACAGTAGATATATTAGTAAAAAAAATCTATATAATTGAAGAGAATGCCCAGTGTTACTATTTAATTTACTTCTTCTGGAGATCAAGACCGACATCACTAAGTTAATTTAGAGAATGCTGTGTTAGGAATGTTTAAACTTGAGTTTACATAGTTTCCTTAATTATGCTTTCCCTTTTCATCTTAACTTAAATATTATAAAATACTATCTTCTATTGCTTTGTTCCTTTGTTTTCATGGTTGACTGATAGAGATCCCTATCATGGTTGACTTATCATTGACTAACTTTTTGTTGTGTCCAATATTTTATGACTTCTTGTAATTTAGTATTCAATAAAGTTTTTACATATGTACATACACTATTCCGTACAATATGCACTTCTATCACAAAATCTGCCCAAGAATAAAAGGTAACTAAAAGCTGACCTGTGATAAACGACGAAGAACTTTGTATTATTATCATGTTTCTTACCAATTTTATTCTATACGCTGGGGTTTATAATAAAGTTACATATGCCAATTAATAGGTACCTCACCTGCCCACAAAATTTTCTAAAACAGAACTCTTTCCAGCGGACTGACCACCCACAACTGCAATTTGTGGAAGATCTAAGGACATGTGAACGCCCATCTGCACAAATGCATCTTGCAATTTGTTTACAATAGGGATCAATTGCTGCATTCCGAAATTTCCAGCCATTTTTTCTAATAAACATCAAGTTTCTACACTTCAAATTCACTAAAACACTGGCTCATCGTCAATTTCAATTCATCATCGATAAACTATTTTTTTTTTTCAATATGGTGGGTGGTTACGTCGTCGTTATGTCAAAAATCTGACATTTCAAATGCCGTCAAAGTGCAATTATCGAACTATGTCCATCTCTTTCGAAATTATTGTAAAATTACAACGACAGAACGAGAGGATAGATCCTGTACATCTATCCTAGTAGTGAGGTTCCACAATGTATTACAAGGATAAAATTAAACCTGCCACGAATGTAGCTATTTTACCTATAGTAACACAGTAGCATTTTATTTAACCCTTCTGGCTGGCGATCCGACTAAAAATGTGAAAGTCCCCAAAATGGTACCAATGGGTAATGGGGTAATATAAATAAGACTTTTAAATAATATTATTTGAATATAACCCATGTCATTTTTGATGAGTTGAATCAATAATGTTTGACATGCGCACTAAATGTAGGCCATGAAAATAATAATGTCATTTTTCGTAGTATGAATGAGTACAACGAAATTGAGAAAAACGCTAAAACGACCGACCTTTCATAGAAATTATTTTTTAACTAATTAAAATATAAAATATTTACTTTTATTTACTTCAGGTGAAAACTTCTAAACTTCTAAAAAAAGACTTTTTAATTTGAAAATATACTTAGTCCGACCGAGACATAACCGTGAGTTTCAAGAAATTCCTTTGTAGTCGATTATTTACTGTTAATTGTTTACCAAATTTTGGCCCAAATGAAAATGTGTTGAACTAAGAAATAAACCGTGAAAAGCTAGCACTAAGAAGTAAGAGAACATTTACATGTTCTAGCCACTTGAACACAAGGGCTACGGACGCAAAATAAATTAGTTTTCAATTTACATTATCGATTCAGATGATTTAAAAAATCAATATTACAATCAAGTCTTTATGTTACTAGTACGTACCTGCCCACAAAATTTTCTAAAACTGAACTTTTTCCTGCAGACTGGCCACCTACAACAGCAATTTGGGGTAAATCCAATTGCATATGCACACCCAATTGTGTAAAAGCATCTTGAAGCTTGTTCACAATTGGAATCAACTGTTCCATCCCTATATTCCCCGACATGGCTGCCGGTTATCTCAGGCACTCCTCGTTTTATGGACTTCTCCGCAGAACTTCGCTTACTGATTTTTCGTTCATCAATATGCTTTAAGATTCGTAATGCGCAAGCGTAAATGAAAAGGATAGTAACAGACTAAAGGTCATCTGTATATTCACATAATACCTAGTATCTAAAATTATATCGCTGTGCTGTCAGAGTCCCTATTAAATCCAAATACTTTCTGCCGCTAGTCTTTTTTCACTCGGATATGAGGACGCGATAATTACTTTCTGTAAAAGGGATTTAAGACTAAATTTACAAACTTAAAATAAACTGTATTGTGTGTTATGGCTCTGGGAAAGGTTACGTATAAAGGGGGAGGGTTATGTCCAGCATTGGACAGTAAGTTATGCCTATACTATGAGATGCATATTAAATTTTACATTGTTATGTCTAGTAGTTCAAAGAAGGATGTTCATATCTGACCTGTCATAAATTTTGACAGTTCACTATATGTATAGTAACCACTGTAATGCTAAAATATAGTATAATATTTCCAAAACAACATATACATTTTTCAGAAAATTTTGCAGTATAAAATAAAAGATTTATGTATATCAATATAATTTTCTCCTGTCGACATTTTGATAGGAACGCAACCAAAAAGAAAAATAATATTGAACGCAACCATGAATCTTCTTCTAACACAATCTAGTGATGTAGCGCTTGTAGTGATAACATTATATTGATAGTTATTAGGTAGATTAATACGATGTCTTTGCGAGTGAGTAAGCGAGATGTCACGCGCGTCGCGCTATACAGAGACAAATCGATATTATTGACTCATGACATTTCCGATAAAATCGTTGCATCAGTGTCAATTAACAAAGTATATAGGTACCTTTATACGACCGAGCATGTTTCCAAGAGGCCGATTCTCAGAAAACACGACCTAATTGTCGCGTTTCAACAAAACTCTATTTTTAAAAAAGCTTATGTTTTGAAATACAAAATAATGCTACTATCGAGACTGCTAGAGAAAAATGTCGTAAACTACGCAAATGTCTATTGAAATTCCATTCTGGAGACCTATTTTGGAAATGTATGACATATAATGTCGAATAAAAATAGTTAAATATCGAACAAATATCCTTCGATATCGAACGAAAACCATTCGATATGGAATAAATATTATTCGGCACACCATCGTTATCATCATTTCGTGTAGGTTACTTTGTCAATTGACCCATGTACACCCTGGTATTCGACTCATCGATTTTGCGTGATTTACACTTTAATAAATAGCACTCCTGTTTTCTAGATTATGTCGATAGTCATACTTTAAAAAAAAATTGTATGACTATACTATACTCATACATTTTAAATAGAGTCCGACCGAAACTGGTTTTCCGGCCGAAACCGAAACCGAAACCGAAACTCACGTGGTCAAGTATAAAATTCCTTAAAATACTGAAATTTGGTGCATTTTACCCGTTATTCTGCATTAATTAGGACATGAAATGGAACAGTACATATATTAAGTTTGTTGTAATCATTTATTTAATATAATATGAAAAATATTAATAATATTTATATTATTTTTTCAAATTAAGTTCTCATAGCAAAATTTTATCAGTTACCAATAATCAAATCACTAATTGTTACTGTTTCATTAAATACTAAGTATTTGTTTTTTTTAAATCTGACTAATACTTTGGTTTGTATTTGTACTTACTATAAACATTTAAATTTAAAACAGTTATAAAATCATATAAAAAAAAAACTTCTAAATATTTAGGGTAACTTTTTTGGTTTTTCGTATTATTATTATTCATACTTAAAAAGTCGCACGACAATTCCCGAACAGGGCCGCCAGCAATGCCAGCATCCGCCAAAGCGTTGCCGCGAAAAACGAAGTTAGGCGAGCGTGCACGACAATTTCCGAAATCAGTTTCGGTTTTGGCAAAAGTTTAGGCCAATTTTGGCCGAAACCGAAATTGCCGCGGAAACTTGATTTTTGGCCGAAACTCGGCCGAAACCGAAACCGAAACCAAACTTTCGGTCGGACACTAATTTTAAATGTCAATGTGATTGTGAAATGGAACGTTACGATAACTAGAACTTACCTAGCGCTAGATCACATATAAGGTTTATGTGTCAGGTTAGTCCTTTAACCAGCTGAACGTACAGAGAAAACATTGTAGAGAAAGATATAGCGCTATGTTATTTACATAGAATTACATTTCTAAAAATAGTAAAAGACATGCGAGCACGTCGACCGAAAAACCATTAGTTGCATCTCGCAGGTTAACAGTAGAGAAATGTCACTGGAGAAATGACTGAGAATACGAACACGTTACTAAAACTATCGATACTATCATTTCTCAATGTTATGAAATAGTATTTACAAAATACAATAAGGTAAGGTCGAAATAAGTTTCGACTAACGAAAGAATCGATAGTTTTGCAGCATCTTCATAGGACTACTACTGGTACAGACCATTTTTCAAGGTGTTCAAATGCACAAGTTTCACCATACTACGTTAAGACTCGAAAGGCTTAGCTGGCCTCCACATGCCACTTTAAATTATTCATATTTCTGTGGTCATCAATCAATACTAAACCTGTCGCAAAAAAAGTAATGTGATTAATCAATCAATCATTAATTTTATTGTGGATCATACTCGTATTTTGTAAGGTGGAAAGAGTAAATATATAAGATTAATATATCCTACCGCTAGGGATTACAATGATAAAAGGTCAAAAGTTACATTTCATTACCTGCATTAGTCAAATTCAGGAATTGTTTCAAATAGACGCATCACGAACTTATGCTACGATTGAGCTTGATAATAAATCAGAATTTCCAAATCATTACTACAGTAATCTTTTAAGCTATAATAGCATTTATCAATAAGCAAATTATAAAGAGCTATCTTGAAAGCTGATTAAAAAATATTTACGTAAATTGATCGACTATCAATAGGTAATACTATTGATAATATAATAGGTAATACTACTATTTTCATAAAACTATGTCAAGTGTCGATTAACCAACACAAAACAAAAATCAGATATACTATTGTAGGCACGATAGTGTCGATAGTCAAACACAATTGCCAACACTAGGCGAAGGCAACAGGCAGGCAGCTGTCAGTGTCAAGTGTCAATCATCATCGTTCATTAGGCCAATCACACACGGCACTTTTCCAATGCAACTTGAGATAAGCTACCCAGCCACTTACATTTCATATAAAATTGACACGACGCAACTCGTACGACGCAAATGCTATCCGATTTTGTATGAAATGCTTCTGGTTAGCGTATTTCAAGTTGTATTGGAATAGCGCCGTCTGTGGATGACCTTAGATTTTGACACATACAATAATAAAAAAAACATTTCACAAAAAAAAATGTTTCCTTGATTAATTTTTTTCCATATGACCAATTTGAGTCATTTTCAAACTATTGATTCATTACATAAATACAGTAAATTTTATAAATATTTCAATACATAATTTAATAAAAAAATAAAGTGACAGGTCAATCGATGTATGGGCGGTGGGCATCCTTTGCTTGTCTCTCGGGATCCGTATAGTTTTCAGGGATTATGTTTTTAACGCCCGAAGACAGCGGCTGTCGCTGGTAAATGCACGATTTATCTTTAAACACTCTTCCTCAATCCTTCTTAATTCTAGCGTGTATTCCTAAATGCGTCGTCACGTCAGCTTACGCTTCGGAGCACAGGGTACGGTCCTAGATTTGGCAGTGCTGGTTATTACATTAGAGCGAATGTCGTCTGACCTCCGCAATCCTTTTCCACAGTGAAACCAGATCGATCGGATCATGATGTTCTTTAAGGACCACTAACAGCACTCGGAACTAAAGGCTTGACTTGCCTTCCCAAGCACGGAATCATCTTTACTGAGGGAGAAGCAGTTTTAACACTTTCTTCCTCAATGAGCGCTTGCATAAATGTCTTAAAAAGAACATTTAACATCAATTTTAGAGACCACATAATAGTTTATTCTTTGTTATTACTTTTTGATCGAAATATACAAAAATGCTATATTTAATTTAATTGAGTACGTGCTCCCAGTTAAGTATTTTGTTAATTATCTTTATGTTCTATTTTTTTACTATTCTGTTAAACCGATTTTAAAAAATAATTATGGAATCTAATTGAATATAGACACTTTCGAACTTAAAATGGATGTCGCTTGAAAATTGCAAATTAGACCTTCGACAATGCGTGTTTAGCAGTTGCGTCCTAATCGTACGATTCAGAGCCTAGGGAGCGACTGCCGTCTGATCTCCGTTTCAATTTCTATCGGGAAATCAAAACAACAGGGAACATGTCCCGAAATGTGTTGGTGGCCATTACTGTCATATTTTTCAGGCTGCTTATAGACATCCTCATAGTCTAACGTGCTAAAGCTTAAAGTGCCTTCCCAAGCACGGAGAAGCTCGAGATTGAAAATGACACTAAGAATAGGTCTTGGATAGATAGCTAGAATATAATGATAAAGCGTATCTTGTGCAAGCTGAAGACGCACTTAATTCGATAGTTTTTCCGCACTAATATATGAGAAATACATGTAGTTTTATCACATGATTGTGTAAGATGAATAAGAATTCAAATTTTGATAAAAATAAATACTTGAATTTTCACAATATTTACAACATAATTCTTGAAGTTTAGGGATTGGCATCGATGCTGTCAAACATCATATCGATAGTATTGCACCCAAACGCTAGGAAGGAATATATACCTACCTACTTGTATCAAACGTACCTATATATTTAAAATTCAGCAATCCGACACGGTTTATGAAAAAAAGTCCGCTACGAACGCGGACTTTTTTTCATAAACCATAACTCGCGTCTCTGAGCCTTCACGCCTTTAGATTTAAATTCTAATTTGAGATATCGCGAAAAAACATGGCGGATTTCTACTGAAAACCCCGTGTTCGTATTATATATCTTATTCATCTCTCGTAATTGTAATATTAGGTACAATTTCTATTAAATACCTACGTTTCAGATTTCTATTTAATTTAGATATTTGCGAAAAATGGCTTAAAATGGTTGGCAAAGAATGGTTTTCCGAAATATATTTAACTATATGTAGTAAACACTTTCAATACAGTTTTCAGTAGAGCGAGAATCGGCCACTGGTCTAAAAATTATAACAAAGTAAAGTTAATTACTATCCACCTATTGGAAGTCGAGTCGGAGTGCTCGTTAACTTATCCCAAAGAATACTGCATACTTTATTTGGCAATGTTCTCACGTTAAGACAATCGTGACCGATTGTCGTGTGTTGTAGTGATGTCGACATTGCTCGGCTCAGCACTATTTGACAGGGCACACATGTATGACTCACACACACCAACAGTTTTCAAATTGGTCTCGTTTCTTTTACTAATCAGCCAATCTATTGACGTAGTATAGTAGTACTATTCACCAGTCACACAACCTGTAACAAATCGGCTTATTATGCAAACGACGGAAGATAGTGGTGCAAGTGAGCGTCCATTCGAACGAACACGCTTGTTACAATACATTACAGTGGTTGCATTTCAAACGTGTTTACTGTGCAACTAAACAGTCTTTGCTCCTTTAGATAACGTGTTACGTTTACAAAACGTATTGCGGGGCCCTGCCCGTGATACCGTTGCGCCACTGCTTGTCGCCGGGGATCCTGACGAGATCGTAGGCGCCTTAGAGGAAAACTTCGCGCGACCAGAATTCATCGCGTTCGGGGAAGTAACTGTCTTAAAAAATCTTCCAAAGCTCGGAAATTACTTAAAAGAGCTAGGTACAATTTCTAATCGGGTACGTAGTTCTCTAGTCACTATTAAGTTACTAAACTAGACAGAGTCTTGTATTCACCAGCTATTCCACGCAATTTTAGGTAAATTAAACCCTATCATAAAATTGCGTTGGAAGGATTTTGCAATGAAAGATTGCTCAGAAAGACCTTAATTGGAAATTCTCTCAGATATTTTGAAGCGTGAGCTGGACCAACATATACGTTTTGGCTTAACTTCTGATTCATTTATTTCCAAACCTGATTCAACATTCAACAAACAATCTGCATCATTTAACATATGTTTAACATCAAACCATCCGTGTCATTTAACAAGAGTTCCAAACATGAAAACATTCATGTTGCTATGTGTGACAAAAATAAAACTTTAAAAAATAAAGAGGCCGAATGTGTCTATTGTAAAAAAGACCATTTGATATAAAGTTTTGTTCCGAATTTAAGATTTTGTCGGTTGATGATAGATGGCGCTGGTTAAAAGGGCTCAAGGTATGTTACAAATGTTTAAAAGGAAATAGGCACTTATGGAAATCTAGTTAGACACCTGCTTGTGGTGAAGACGGTAGTAGGTTACATCATCATCCTTTGTTACATCGTAAGGAAATCTCATAGTCCAAGGCTGGTATATCTACCACTTTGGTTACAGAAACTTCGGAACCGATTTGTCATAGCCTAGAGTTAACCTCACCTTCTGATAAATATATAAGATAAAGCAGAATTGTCTTACACTTTTCGACAACTACAACAAACCGAAAGAAAGTATCCGAGCTCACAGGCACTTCTTAAAATTGTACCCTTGACAGTTTCCCGTCCACTTGGCAGCTGAAATATTTATGCGCTGCTCGACGATGGCAGTACTGCGACTTTGATCGAATCCAGTGTAGCAGAAGCGGTCGGCGCTACGGGTCCTACGCAAACTATCACCGTTAATGGAATAGAAGGTCTAAGTACAGTCAAAACAGTTTCTAATGTCAACTTTAATATTAAAGCAGACATACACATCAGAGACTTTTATGATAAAAAAATGATCGATCAATGTCAGGTCTCTGTTTATGTTCACAAACACTTACTGAGGTTCAATCGTTTCATGTGCTCATCTTAACGATTTAAAAGACATACGAAGTTGCCACTCCATCTAAGCTCATAGGTTCAGAGCACTGGTATTTGTTAATTTCTTATGAAACACGCCCCGCACGTGAACCGCAATCAACCTGGCGCCTGTCGCACGGTCTTAGGATGGACCTTGTATGGCATCGTGTCAAGTTAAACAAAGCTCGTCGAATTCGTGAACCACGGAACTTTTTACAAAAGGCGTTTATTTTATGAAAATGATTTTAGATTTGCTTAAAAAGGAACACTACAGTTTAGAATCCATTGGCATTTCTAAATTTGAAACTATCCACAGTAAGCAAGATCTGCGCGCTATTGAGATCTTAAACTCTACGACTAAGCGCATGCCTACAGGTTTTGAAGTCGGCTTACCATGGCGTGACGATATACAGAGTGTACCTGGCAGTTTTTCGCAAGCCTTATCACGTTTTTATAATTTAGAATAGCGCATGCGACAGGATATAGAGTTTTCTAAAGCTTATACAAATTTTATCGATAATATGTTACACAAAAATTACGCTGAAGGATGTCCAATTGATACATATCACGATAAATATATTATTGATACAAATAGTTGATAGTGTTAGGTTTTATTTACCACATTTTGGGGACTATCCCCCACAGAAGAGTGAATTACGCGTCGTTTTAGACGGCGGCATAATCAGAATGAAAGAAAAACAGTGTGAATTTAAATTCATTGCGTATAACTGTGACCTATTACAATGCATGTTAGGTATTTTATTTCGCTTTCGGGAGGGTCGAGTAGCAACGTCCACCGATATTAAAGAAATGTTTTTACAAATACAAGTAAGAAAAGAAGATAGGGATGCTCTTCGCTTTTTATGGAGACCAGTATGTACACCTACTTCGAACAGTAAGTCCCTAATCAAGGAGTACCCAATGTCAAACGTAATCTTCGGAGCTTCTTGTTCTCTTTTTATTGCACTTGTACTCTAAGCAACATGAAAATTAATATCCGGAAGCAACTAAAGCTATTTTAAAAGATCATCACATGAACGATTTCATAGGTTCTATAGATACGACAATCGAAGCTGCTCAGTTAGCGGCTGATATCGTAACAGTACATAAAGCATGTGTGTGTGCTCTTAGGGCCACTCTCTCAGAATTCTTTGAAAACATGCTCAGGATTTAGTGAACATTCCCAAAAATTGTAAATTGGAACCATATTTTGTGAAAATCAAATAAGCGAGTTATGGGATTTTACACACACAACATAAAGGTTGGGTCTCTAATGATCAAGCTGCGTTAGAGCTTGCAGATGCTCTTCCGCCTACTCTTACAAAGCGCGTAGTTCTCTCTCATTTGGTGCGAGTCTACGACTCTTTAGGTTTACTAACTCCGGTAGTAGTAAAGGGCCGTATATTATTTCAATAAATATGGAGATCAGGTATGGCTTGGGATACACCATTTTTGTCATTAGATCAAGCAAAATGGGTAGATTGGTTTCGGGAAATGTCAGAAGCCGCGGCCCATGAAAGTACCGCGTTGGTACGCTTCCTCGGAAATTTGCAAGCTCTTTGAGAGAGAGCTCCACGTTTTCGCGGATAGTAGCGAACACGCTTTTGCCTGTGTAGCTTTATGGATTCTAATTTAATTCGATTTAATTGTAGCAGATGATGCGACTAGGGTGCGCCCAGTCTTTTTAAATGAGAATCATAGATTGTTCTGTGGTCCATACTTTTAATCAAAACCAACAAATGATTGGCCTTCAATGCCCGAGTCGGTACTACTAGCGTCCGAGGAGCTCAAGAGCCAACTACGTGAACTAGTGGCACCTACTACAGTTGTACGATTTACCTTCTGTAGTTACTATAAACTTTCAAAATTTTAGTAACTGGTTGCGACTGGTATGAGCCACAGCTCGAGTTCATCAAGCTGCTGCTCTATATATGTTTGGCAAAATTTTCGAAAACATTCGATATTCTATTTCCAATCGCGATAATCGTTTTCGAAGTCGTCGTTTACAATCAGCGTCCACTCCCCTACCACCACTCCATGCAAAACAAATGAAGACTGCAGAAGAGCACATTTTTTAACGACTGCAACTTGAGTTTCTCCGGAGAGTTTAGTACCCTTTTGAACTCTAAGCCTATATTGGTCGAAAGAATCGTCTCTTGAAACTGTCTCCAATACTGGGATCGGATAAGTCGCTTCGCCTCGCAGGGAGAATTGGAGCGGTGCAGGACGTGGACCCCGACACTCGATGTCTCATCTTACTTGACGGCCACCATCCAACGGTATTGCTACTGGTACAACATTATCACAAGAGAGCAAGTCATGCCAATTACCATACTGTGATAAATTAAATACGCCAACGTTTCTGGCTTATTGGTTTAAGAAATGCTGTGAGTACAACAGTCAGCAAATGTCTAATATGCAGAATCAAGAAGTCTTGACCGATGCCGCCTCCTGTCGGAAATTTACCTCATCAAAGGCTCGTACATCACCAATAACCATTCACTTTTACAGGCTTGGATTACTTTGGCCCAATTACTGTCACCATTGGAAGGCGCCACGAGAAGCGATATGTTGCTTTTTACTCATGTTTGACAATAAGAGCCCTTCACCTTGAAGTGGAACATAGCCTTTCTGCAGATCCCGCAATAATGAGCTTAAGACGATTCTTTGCCAGGCGCAGAATCTTACACACTATATTTTCTAACAACGAAACAGCCTTTGTGGGAGCAAACCGCATTTTAAAAGAGTTTCTTTGCAGACGGTGTAAGAGATTTTGCAGCTACGAAATCTGTCAATTGGAGCTTTATACCTCCTGCGGCTCCTACCTTCGGTGGTTGCTGAGAGCGCCTGGTCTCAGTCGAGGTGTCACTATCAGCTGTGTTGAGAGAAAGGACACCGAAGGATGAAGTTTTACTGACACTGTTGCTGGAAGCGGAGGCAGTTGTAAATTCGAGACCTCTGAGTCATGTGGCTACTGATCCGGAAAGCCCCACCACCCTAAAGCCTTTTCATTTTTTAATCGGCGCATCGTCCAACGAAGTTCTACCCAAGCTCGATGTTGGAGTGTTCAGTGGTCGGACTGAATTCAAAAAGGCTTTGCATATGGCTGACCAATTTTGGAATCGCTGGGTGAGAGAAATTCTTGCGGATTTACAGCCTCGAAAACCCACTTGCGGTGTTGCGAATCTCAAGCTTGGGGGCATTGTAATTATTACGGATGAATCATTACCAAGAAACATAATTATGGCCTAAAGGCAAAATTATAAAACTATTTCCTGGTCAAGACGGAGTGACTAGGGTATTGGATGTCGAGACCACAGCGGGCATCCTTCGCCGTCCAATTAGGAAACTATTAAAAATTTGCACCGAAGGGTGATTTGTTTTGTTTATATATTTTTTTTTGTTTTAACGAAATTAGCTTGTGTAGCTAAGCTGCACGGGGCGGAGGATGTTACAAACTCTTTTACCAAACTCTTTCTCCGTTGTACCATAATGTTTCTTTTTTTTATTAGTTTTGTCAGTTGACTTGACATCAGCTTCTCGATCCATTATTTTTCACTCTTGTTGTATTATTTTGTAAAATAGCAAATATATTGAGTTTACCACCAGTTTTCACGTATCATTTACATTTATTCCACCACACTGGACATAGAACATTTGCTTAGGAAATTGGCTAGTAAACTTTTTCATGAAAATGTCTAATTCGTAAACCATTTCGAGGAATAGGCTTAGGGAACAGATTACATCAATCAGATCTTTAGTTAGGCAAGTATTTTTTAAGAAAATCGCAGAAAACCCAATGACTTTCATTTTTTAGCAAGGTTGACGTATGACGTAACCGGTTAACTTCCGGCTATTCACATTTAATTTTTTAGGTTGGCAGCACAGCGTAGTGAATAAATATTTTTTGTTTGGTAGCGCTAACTAAGCGCTTCACGTACTTGTCACCCATGTCAAATGTCATCTCTGTTCAAGTAAACATAACCTAATTACATTCATTCATACATTATAATGAAGAAGCGGTGTCCAATTATTGAAAAATCAGATGTAAACGGATGAAGAGACTGCAGTAAAGTCCAATAAACAGGCCAATATGCAATAGATACGAGAAATGGGGTACCTAAATATTTGGCGATTGTAAACAAACAAGAAACCAACTCGCGGCCCACGGTCCTTCCTGACTTTGACATTTGACACTGACATACATATTTTTTAATAACTTAGTAATTTTTGCTTTCTTACAGTTCGAAAATGGCCATTATAGCTGCGTGACGTCATCACTTTAAAATTAAATAACAAATCTTTAAAATTAAATAACAAAATAAATATAATTTTAAGATTTTTTTCGTTTAAATTGTATCTCGGAAATAGTCTATTCTATCAATAAAATATATAATATACACAATTTATTATTTAGTTGACTAGCCAATTGGTTAATTATTTTTTTATTCTATGCGTTAAACTTACAAATATCGGAATTCTATCGGTAATGTTAGATGTGCTTATCAGAAGTGAGTAAGCATAAAATGTGAGGAAACATAAGAAAATACAATCTTAAAAAAAATACTTCATACTTTTTAGGTTTCCATGGGAAGTATCATAATGAAATTCATAGTAGCCGAGTATATAACTGTTTGTTACATAGATTTAGAATTTTTTGACTACGTCAATAGATTGGCTGATTAGTAAAAGAAACGAGACGAATTTGAAAACTGTTTGTGTGTGTGTGTCATACATATGTACCCTGTCAAATAGTACTGAGCCGAGCAATATCGACATCACTATGATCGATTTTCTTAACGTGAGGACATTGCCAAATTAAGTATGCAGTTTTTTTTGGGATAATTTAGAATAAACTGCATAATAAACATGCTACTTTAGTATTTTTATTTTTAACGAACACTCCGACTCGATTTCGAATAGGTGGACATTAATTAACTTTACTTTATTATAACTTTGAGACCAGTGGCCGATTCTCGCTCTACTGAAAACTGTATTGAAAGTGTTTACTACATATAGTTGAATATATTTCTGAAAATCATTCTTCTCTGCCAACCATTTTAAGCCATTTTTCGCAAATATCTAAATTAGATAGAAATCTGAAAGGTAGGTATTTAATAGAAATTGTAATATTACAATTACGAGAGATGAATGAGAATACAAACACGGGGTTTTCAGTAGAAATCCGCTATGTTTTTTTTTTGCGATATCTCAAATTAGACTTTATCTCTAACAGCGTGAGAGTTTTTTCGAGAAATCTCGAATTCGACTTATCTCAGAGACGCGAGAATCATTTACTCGCGTTCGTAGCGGTCTATTTTTCATAAACCGTGTCGGATTGCTGAATTATAAATATATTGGTACGTTTAATACCAGTAGGTAGGTATTTATTCCTCCCTAGCGTTTGGGTGCAATACTATCGATATGATGTTGGACAGCATCTATGTTAATCCCAAAACTTCAAGAATTAGGTTAAAAATTGTGAAAATTCAAGTATTTATTTTTATCCAAATTTGAATTCTTATGCATCTTACACAATCATGTGATAAAACTACACGATATTTCTCATATATTAATGCGGAAAAATTATCGAAACAATTGTTTCGAAATCAAGGATTTATATAGTGATAAACTTTGGTGGTGCATAAGTGTAAAATGTGAAATTATGTGGGTTTTATTTGTTACGTGAGTTACATTTCGGCACTGCACATGAAACCATAATTATGCGCTTCTACAGAACACTTTTTTAACACTAATGACTAGATACTTTGTTTATAATTTAAATATATGTTTTTGACAAGAAATCCGTAAGGCTGCTATGGGACATTATTGTGTATATGTAATGGTCTCGCTCTCTAACTCATTCTAACATACGCATATTCTATATATTTCTCTTTCGCATTTCCCGTCTATTGGATTCATAGTCTAAGGTTTGTTTATCCTTCGGGATTCTATGACTTTTCCTGAATAGAATATTAAAACTCTTTCTTGTTACACTGGTTGCCTGCTTGTTACATTTTACATTCATATATCTATAGTTCAATTTTGCATAGTTGACAAATCAAAATTAAGTGATTTGTTAGTTGTTAGCTATGTATAGCCCGACCAGGAAAATAAAAACCCTGTATTGTCGTCGCTACTGATCGCCTGTGGCAACATGTTGTATTTGTAATTTCTATAATAAAATTGTCAATTTGTCATTTAATGAAATAGAAATTAATTCTTCGTTTTCAATCGTAATCGCAATCGGGATTTTAAATGATGAGAACGTTCAAATAAAAACCAATTTCCGAACAAGAGGGCTATTTTTGACTTACCAATTATGTCGATAACATTTATTCAAAATCGAACTATTTTCAATCGACAAAACCATTTTACATACTCAAAAATAGCCCTCGTAGGCTAAATAAGTCTAGTAAAAAATAGAAAAACAAAGAAAATATAATTTTTATCGTGAATTTTGTTGGGCGCATCATGTTTGGTCGAACTTTTTGTGTGGCGACGGTATCGCGCTGTAAGGGGTGATACGCTGGGCGACAAATTATAAACGAACGATGGTGGAGAAACTTTATATTTATTGACATATTTAAAAATTTAGACAATAAGAATATACTAGCTCCTTGACTATAGAAAACTGGATTCCCTATAGTCAAGTAGTTCATCAGGAGTATGAAATGCGTCTGGGTAATATACCTACGCTATCTCAAGTTGCATTGGAATAGCGCCGTGTGTGGATGGCCTTAGATTTTAACTCATAAATTAATAAACATAACCTTAAAAAAAATTGTTTCCTTGATTACATTTTTTCTTTTATCCAAACTATTGATTTATTACATAAATACAGTCAATTTTACAAATATTTTAGTTAATTAAACATCATTTAATAAAAAATAAAGTGACAGGTCAATCGATCTATGGGCGGTGAGCATCCTTCTTTGTGTTTATTAAGTGTTGGTGCATATTTAGTGATGGATTTTTATTCACAAAGTGTTCGATAACAAGCGTGAGTGTTGGGAAGCGATACAGATATAGTGTTTAATTTATGTCACTTTTATGTTTGTTGCCAAAAGCTCCTAGTAATCGCTAAGTGCAGTTTTTCTACCACTTCACTTAGCCTGATTCTACAGGTGTCTTACCATCACCTCTAATAGCAGGGCAGAAACTAGTGAGCAAGCGAGATATCGCCTTACAGCTTGTATTGCGCCGTCTCGTTCACTCACTCGTTTCTGCCCTGCGTTTAGAGTTAATGGTAAGGGCCCTGACTAGACTTGACTACCGACTAGACTTTTAGACTTGACTAGGACTTGACGAAACCACACTGTATGACTGAAGAAGATAGAAAAATTAAAATGGGCTATAAAGGACTTGTATCAATGGCCGTAAAACCCATAATTTAAAAAAATGGGTGTTTTTTGAGTGTTGGTGCACCCTTACCCCCATATTCTCAAACGTTTGCTCAAACTCGACCACGAGTTTGAGCAAACAACATATACAACCTTATGGACGTCCTTCACTTAAACTCATTCGAGGAAGCCCTTTTTCCGTTTAGCCGTTTCTTGAAAACTACATTCTTAGTTGGTTGCAAACTCCAATGAGGTTTTAATAACAATTTTAAACACAAAAATTGAAAATTATATAAGAATAGAAGAAGTAAAACCTAGGCCAAAAGTGGCAAAAACCCGTTTTTTTATCCACTTTATTTTATTTCAAGGACGCCTCAAGGTACCTCTCGACCAACCTTATATTTGACAGTTCGATACTCACCTCCAATGAGAAATCATCTCAAGTCAAGGAAGCTTGTAACGACTAATCATACCAATGAGGTGGAGTAAGGTTGAGTCGAGTTTGAGTGAAGGTTTAAGAATACGGGTTAGACTTGACTAGGATTTGACGAAACCACACTGTAGGACTGAAGAAGATAGAAAAATTAAGGGCTTCAAAGAACTTGATCCATGGCCGTATAACACATTACTAAAAAAAAAAAAGTTTGACGCTAGCGCTAGCAATGGCTAGTTTAAATTGTATAATTGTACCTAGCACGCTCTTGTCTATGGCATCCTGTGTGACCAGATCCAGTATTTTATTACTTTTTTGGTATATTTTATGGATTCCTATTCCTTCCACACTTTCTCCCTCTATTTTTGAGTTTTTTTTTCTCAGGGGGTTCCCCACAGGTGCCGAGGATACAAATTCGAACGTATGATATATGAACTTACGATGTTCCTAGATACCAAATATGATTGAAATCCGTGCATATTGTATAACGCGACAAGAAACTTTTCCTCCTTTTGCTCTCATTTTCCCCAAATAAAAAAGCCCTCAATTTTGTTTTATAAATTTATGTATTTATCCTGTGCAAAATGTATTTTTTTCTGAGGTTCTTCAGTATTTTTGTAAAATATAATCTGGTCACACTGATAGCTGATTCTAGCCTTTGTGACGTCACTCTATTGATTGTGAAAAGGAAGGAGATCGTCTTTTGGTGGAGACGCCATCTTAAAATAAAGTGATATAAGTTTTTGGTAGAGTAGTTAACAAAAATCTAAAGTAATCTTTATTGTAATATTAGCATTCGAGCTTAGACAATTTATATTGCGTGATTCCAAATATAGCGGACCAAGGTAGATATTTATTTTGCTGTTGTAATTTCACTGAACGACAAAATTTTGTTTTATTTACCGTTCTTCTAGTTTTATCTCGTCAGTACCGTTATTTAGAGCAGGAATAATTTACCTTGTATTGGTGATGTAAGGTGTAAATTGTAAACGAAAAAGAAAAGTTGGTTCCTATCGATCCAGTGCTCAACGTACGGATGTTACACGTCAATAAACTTGTAAGGGTTGGGCTACTGTCTGTGCTGTGAAAGTGATTCGTGTTTCAGTGTAAAGTGATAATTTGGAGATATAACGTTGAATGATTTGCCAATCAAATAGTAATGATTAACAGTGCAAAAAGTGAATAAGTACCCAGTGTTTAGAGGCTGTTAAGTTCTAAGTGAAGTGTTGGATTCGCTGGTTACAGTTGGTGGTCAGACCGGGCGTGTTCTCCTGATGGTGTGTACATCGCAGCATGTCTGCACTCTCGACGCCGGGCGGCGGAGGTACTACGGCGCAGACGAAGCCGACGTCCGGCAAGCAAAAATTTCAGAAGTTGGACATCAATAGCTTGTACTGCACCAACAGGGTTCGTAAACTTTTCTGTACTCCATCACTTTCACTATAAATAACTTTTGGGAAGAGACCAGATAAAGTTGCGTTTCTAGAAACTGTTGCCCAAGGCTCTGCTTGCATAATATTTAATCTCACAACAATAGCAAACAAATATTGCTACATTTTAGTTAAGATTACAGTTCTTTTATTCCTACATTTATTTGTTTGGATAAATTGGTATAGTGTCCAATATTTTGAGTAATACTCAGTCACCAGCTCAGATACTTACAAGAAATAGTCCTTTGTGTAGTATTCAAAACAAAACTAGAACTAGTGTCAGATCACATATCCCAAAACTCACTGTGGGATTCTTAAAATTATTAGTTTTTTTTGACTAGTGGAACATTTGAGAGAAACCAGCAGAATTTACTGATATGGTTTCAGTTGAATGGATTGACCTTGGTAGGTCTTGTAGATAGAACAAACTGACAATACAATGGTTGTTAAGTGTTGACCTTGCTGCCTTGTATAGGGAAGTACCTAGGAATCCAAATGGTTTTCTTTGTAAAACATTATTGTTTTATTATCTCACTAATTAAATGGAGCTTAAACATATTTACAACATAAAGATATACAATGAGCTTGCAAAACAAAGAGTAACAGTATTTGTTTTGTAGTTCAATGACCCTTTATTAGTCTTTTCTCACTTTTATTTTTATTTCATATACATAATTAATTGTTTATGCAATTAATTATAATATACGCCCTTAGGGTATTTTGGGATATAGTTTGTATGCATCCATCAAACATGGTTGAATGCTTAATTAACAACCTAATCATGAAAAAAAATTGGAAAATTGCTTCTTCAATTTTCATTTCAATCTGTGATTTACCTTTTGCTATTATTTATTTAATAACTTTCAGAATGAAAACTCTGAGCCGTCCCTAGTAAAATCTCAATTAAGCCGCAAACATGGAATGCAAAGTCTTGGAAAAGTACCTTCGGCAAGGCGCCCACCAGCCAATTTGCCATCTTTGAAAACTGAAACTGGCCAAGACCCTAACGCCAAGTAAGTTATTTGTATGAGAAATTTGTTTTTTGTTTAGATAATGTTTTTACACATTCATATTGAGGTTAACAAATACCACTGACTGTGTCAATCGACCCTGTGCAACCTGTGCCCTGTTTATCGAAATCTACAAGCAGGGCCGAGCCGCCCCTGTGTGCGAAGTGTGTGGCGCACATAGGCACCAAAATAAAGAGGGGCCTGGGTGCCTAAAAAATATATATTTTTGTATCACTAACATTTTACAAAATCTGGGAGTGACTCAACAGTTTTGTCATATTAAATGCTAACCGCAGCTAAATTGATTACAAGTTTACAAGTCGACAGAGAGTACCTTTTCAGCAACAAGTGACATTATTTTTGATAAACAAAACCGTTACAAGTGATTTGCTTGTAAATTTACACACGTAAGTTACAAGCTACAAGTGAAATGTCAGCGTTTTTCATAATTAACTTTCGACGTATGATGTCCTTACAATACCGGTATTTACAAATATTTTTTTTAAATTAATGCAAAACTGAAGGGAGATGAGGAGATCTTTACCCAGCTATGACACAATATAGATTAAAAAATTAAAAATATGTTATGAGAAAATCTAATTACTGTTAATATGTATGTATGGCAGCCTAGTCTTTTGTAGCCAAGACAGATTGCAATCAATGGGGATTATGTTTAAAAAAAGGATTTTTTGTGGTTGATTGCCCTTTACAACATCTTTAGTATAGGTGGAGATTCTTTTCTTAATTTGGACACCACCAGGCATAAATCTATTTTGGTTTTTTCTTGTATTTACTTTATTACAAACAAAACATTTAACTATGTTTGAAGAACACAAGTAGCTAATTACCTACTAGAAGCTCTTATTTTGACGACATGTTTATTTTTCTACATTTCAGCCCTATTTCTGCTGTGACTACTACTGTGTCTACACCAGCAACATGCACCTCACAGACTATTGTAAGTACCTACTTTGTATAATTCTTATTCTGAAAATAATCTTGTTATATATTTATTACCGCAGCTCCGCCTGCATCAAAAAGTAGCCTATGTTTGACCCCAGGTCTTAAACTATTTTCATGCCAAATTTCATCAAAATCTGTTCAGCACTTTGGCCATGAAAGCACAACAGACCGACAGACACATAGACTGTGTGAATGTGTAAATGGGAAAGTCTTTCTGTCTGTCTGTGTGTTACACTTTCACGGCCCAACTGCATAATAGATTTTGATGAAACTTGGTATGAATAAAGTAGATGACCCGCAGTCAAACAGGCTACTTTTTGACACAGGTGACAAGGCTTGTTATTGATAAATCCCTAGTCTGAAGAATTTTTAAACCAATATATTCTTTGGAATTTGAAAGTATAAAAGCATGAAAGGCAGGTTGTTGTTTGCAAAACCTAAAATCGAATAATAAATGTTTCATGTTATATGTTTTATTTATTAGCTATTATACAATTATTTATTTCTCTTTCAGCCTACGACAGCGACCAGCAATGTGGCTGCGTCCACCTGTCCGAGCGGCTGGGTGTCGCTTCCTCCTCCTTCGTCGCCACACTTCCGCACAGAGTTCCCCTCATTGGAGGCAGCTGCCCAACCTTCACATCGTACTTCAGAACATTCAACATCCCAGCCACAACTCAGACCACAAAGTAAGAATTGAAGTCAATTTTAAAATATTTAAATTATTGTTGTTCTTATTATAATAATATTAGTTCTAATAGAAAGGTCCCTTTGCCCTTCTCAGTAACCCTGTAAGTACATTAATTTCAGGTACAAATAAAATGTGAAAAGGTAACAAACAAATACACAAACTGTATTTAATTTTTGTTATTAGTGAGTTGGATCAAGAACCACAGGATATTTGGAATGAATTTAGGGGGATTTCCATGTTTATCTGAATGTGAATAATAAGACTATGTATGTATTATAATACTGAATTTGATACCCATACAAAAATATGAAGAACGTATGTGGCAAATAATGGTTTTTGTATACTACAATTAATTGATCTGCAATTGAGTTAAAGATCAATTAATCAATTCTCTGTCAATTTGAGATCAATTTATTATTACAAATTATTACTGGACAAATATTGTTTGAAAAATGGTACACTAGAAATAGTTTTATTTTTACACCTACTATTTAATAGGCAAACGAGTTTTGGCGTTCTGATGGTAAGTGGTTACCATAGTGTACCGCCTGCAATATCAGATAAATTCCCAAATCGATGGCGACGTTTGCGGTGATAGAAGAATGATAATTACCGTGCATTTTTTATTGGCGGCAGTACGATGTTTGTCGGGTCAGCTAGTAGGTAAATAAAAATAAAATATTGAATTACATTAATAATTAAATACTGACAATCAATTGTTTTGGTAGTTTGATTTTGAGAGTAAAATTAGTTAGTTATAATTAATCCAAATGTAACAAGCGATAATGCATATAGTATTAAAGTGTACTGTTTCCGCAGCGGAAGGCAGCTGGACGTGCGGTGGCGGCGTCAGCGCACGCGCGGACTCGGCGTCGCCCGCGCCCGTCGCGCAGCAGACGCCAGCCTTCAGAGCCATACTACCCTCTTTTGTAAGTCCATTTTTTTTATCTCTTTTTTAATGAGACTTCAGCCACACATCGCACAGTGGAATTCAATGTTTTAAGGAAGACGGTCATACGTACATTACTCGGTTACAATCAGCCAAATTAATATGGAAATGTTTGTTTACGCTATTTAAGGGTCAACCAAGGTTAATTTAGATAAAAAAAGGCATTTAAAATAATATAGTAACAATCTATTTAACAAAAATGTAAGTGACGAATAAAAGAAAATTGAAAGGTACACTGTGAACAGTCATATTACATGTTTAAACGATAAACGTAAAAGTTTTAAAAATAATAACTTTAACACATAATATCAAGAATTACATTATTATCAAAATTAAGGCATCAGGTGATAGTAGGTGATAGTTTTGACTTCTTTTGCGGTAATTTACGGGTCAGAATTAAGAAGTCTATGCAACAGATCAGTATTAGTGACAACACGAGACATTTTTCTGGTGTTGTATCGTCTAAACTGCTTAAATAATTTATTAAATGATTGACGGCGGCTTCCTCAGAGAGCTCGCCGATAGAAACTAGAGAATGATCAACTACTTCATTAGTGTGCAATTCAACAGAAGTAGTGTAAGATCGGCTAGAATCACTTAACAAATGGTTTATCGCGGAATCATTTTTTTTGTTAACGGAGGGGAAATGCATTTACGCACTGAGTGTGGGACTCCCAGGCAGAGTGCCTGGACTACCCACTAAAACCCCTCCGGCGTTTCCGCACCGGCTGTTGAGGGCGCCATGGGGTCGCGTTAGCATTCTACCACGACGCCCTCCAGCCATGGCCTTTTGGCCCCCTCTTGTTGGCCTTTCGCCCCCCCCCCCTCAAATCGGACAGTGGCCTATAAATGGACCACGGCCGTCCCCCAGACCCACATCCATTCGCCGTCTCATCATAGACGGCGGTGGAGTGGGCTGTTGGCAGAAATTGGCCTACAGTCAACAAGACCCTGGCTACCACTACCAGGGAGTTATTAACTGTCACCCAGGGTGCACCGTCCCGAATCCCTTGTCAGCCCGCCCTCTCACCGGATCCTTGGGATCAAGTGAGAATGCAAAGCTTTCAAAGGACCCGGCACTCGAGGAGGTTCTCTGCCCTGCACCCCGGAATCATCTACCTGAGCTAACTTAGGTAACCTGCGGCGTTTTGTACTCTTACTACAGGCCATGAACTCCTTACAATGTAGGGCACTTGTAGACGGCTGTTCACTATCTGCCGGGTTCACAGTATGGTCGCAGCTGGCTGCCGCAGACAGTACACAAACTTTAATTTCACCAAGTCACTGTATTTAGTCACCATTCTTGAACGCGATCGATGAACTTGCTTCCAATTGGTAGCCAATCTTTTGCAAAGATTGGATATTCTATTTTCTAGGTTGTCGAAGTTCAAATCTTCCACATCTGGCAGTAGCATCAAGTACAAGCATTCTTGTGAAAGAACACTTAATAACAGAACCAAAAATAAAACAAAATCTCAGATTAGTGTAAATAATAAAGAAATAAAATCTCGTAGCCTAGTGCTACGAATCTAGGCGTAGAGGCGTAGACCCTGTATATCACGCGGAGACTCAAATGAACGCAGGTAAATTTAGTTTTAATTAAAAGTACAGATACAGACTAACATCCATACTTCCATACTAATATTATAAATGCGAAAGTCTGTCTGTTACGCTTTCACGGCCAAACCGCTGAACGGAATTTGTTGAAATTTGGTAAGGATATAATTAAAGACCCAGGGTCAAACATAGGCTACTTTTTTTTCCAAAATTCTGTCCCGAAATTGTTGCAATAAAGAAGAAAATATGTATGAAAATTTGTTCGGCTATTTGTTAAAAGAAAATGGCGGTGCCATATATTTAATTGTTTGGCTGTTCGTCAATAGATGGCGCTGCTTATATTTAATCGTTTGTTTATTTGACATTAGATGGCGTTGCTTATATAAAAAAAAAATATAAAACATATTGAAATGTATACATCAACAGATGGCGCCACCATAAAATTAAACTCTATATAGTTTGTCGTACGGAAATAATAAGACTGTTTGTTGTATTTTATTATTGTTCTTCGCGAAGATTCTTGGTTGTTTTTCCAGAAAATAAATATTGGTCTTATTGTTGGTCGACTCTTGGATGCAGAACGTCTTGCGTCTCTGAGTGATACTCTTTGACGTGCTTATTCCATCCTATAACCGGTCTATTACCTTTACACTTCACATTACCTCTAGATATTGATGCAGCCGCCCTCAAAACAGACACTACATCACAATAAAATTGATCTATTTGTAATTTGTGAGAAGCAGCATTACAATATTTACAATCACAAAATAAACACGCAGATGGTGAATTACTTTTATTTAAATTTTTATTACAGTTTTTCCTATACAGAGATATCTATCTATTCACTGCATCTTTCCCCCCACACAACAGTGCGATAAGCAGCTTACTCTTTTTTTATTATCTTAGATGACATATAATTATAAGTCACACTCCAGTATCAGAGGAAAGTAATCGGAACATGTTACATTATGTTTAACATACACCTTTCTTACTGTATGCATAACATATTGTGATACAATACAGTGATCTAGCCATCGCCTACACCCATGAACATCACTTATAAAGGTGTATCTGTTAACAATCCAAGCTTATTTACATCTGCACAAAACCAGTTTTGTTCATGCCAAAAGTCTGTGAGTTCATCATGAAATAACTCACCCGGGTGAGCATTAAAATCACCCAATACATAAATAGATTCATTGCCGTATTCATCTACCAGAGCACTTATTTTTACCTAGATAGTCTGTGAATTCCGGTAAATTAGTAGTGGTATCCGTAGGTATATACACACATATCATTATAATGGGATATTCCCCAGTCACAACTTTTATAGCACCACTGTGCATCGTGACTATGTCAGCCTCGCGGGGAAAGTCAAAGGCGGGGTAAGCCAATCTTTTAGCCATTGCAGCTCTTCTGAAGGCGAATATGGACTTGGCTCCATCTGAAAAAGGCAACTCAATGTAACATTGAGGCCGCCATTGTTAAGAGTAACGCCATCCAGAATATACGTATACCTGAGCTGTACGTTATTGCAATCCTTACTCAAAATAATAAAAAAGTGTCCAAATATCACGAAATATTTTAATGGACACTTTTGGTCAATTTCTTTTTAGAGTCACAAATTCATGTGACTATAAAAAACTCTCCTTACTACAATGCATTTTTGTGTCAAATTATCCATTTTTGGTTAAAGCTTATCGTTCTGAAAACTTTCACATAAATATGAAATATCTACATGAAAAAGGAAAGTGATAGAAGCATATTTCCCCAGCTGGTGAAAGGTAGCAGTGGCGGCGCGCTCGGGTTGGGCGCGCTGAGCTCGCTGGGCAGGGGCGCGGGCGGGGCGGGCCCTGCTGCGGCCGCCGGGGCCCCGCCGCCGCCGCCGTCCGCGCGCCAGGGCCCGCGGGGCGCGCCACCCGCCCCCGCCGCGCGCGCGCAGGACATCCTCACGGCGCGCCCCATCCTGCGCCCCGACCAGATCTCCTCGCTCGACGACATCTCGCGCGACGCCGGCTGGGCGCAGCACGACGATATCGACTATGAGTTAGTACATCACACTACAATCCGCTTGCATACGTTACGTAAAGTGTTTTAAGTAATAATACTTATGTTTGCTGAAGGTAACATACTACATATTTAATGCTAAAAGGAGCCCTGCATGACATTTCTTTTTTTTCGACAGCTAGTCTTTTAGAAATTTTGAGGCTTTTGATGAAAATACCGCGACAAGTGGTTTTGGCACTCCTCTCGTGATACCCTATCTTCTTTAAAATTTAAACTTTTAATGATACCAAAACCAGCCAGATACAAATAGTATATATAGCCAAAGTGATTTTATTACAAGTTCATACATACTTTATGTGAAAAGACTTTTCTCCAACCGAATATATTATTATTTATATACATTTGTTTATTTGACGACATAATTAATCATTTTTCCAGAATCAAATGTTGCCAAAGCGATTTTTTAATTTGAATTGCAAACATATTAAATTGGTTCCTTGTTTCCAGCCAAAAATTGGACTTTTCTGATGGAGAATCATCAGCACCAAGTAAAGCTAATAAGAATAATAACCGTGCCAGTATTGAAACAGAGCGCGTCGATAATAAAATGCAAGAGCTAACGGACGAGGAGCAAATATGGGCGGAAAGACGACAGAAACAAAACAATGAAATGGCGCAGGTTATAGCCCGAGCGCGCCAGAGGAAAGAAGAGGAACAGCGGAGGCAAATGAGGGACGTCGCGCCTCCACAGACCAAGGATTCCCGCGACAGAGTAGACCGCGACAACCGGGAGAGAGAGCCAGACAACCGAGAAAAGGAGAGAACCGACAATAGAGACCGGGAACGACCTGATAACAGAGAAAGAGATCGCAATGATAACAGGGAAAAAGAACGAAGCGATCATCGCGATGCCAGAGAAAAGGAACGTGTAGATAACAGAGATCGAGATAGAATTGAAAGCAGAGACAGGTTCGACAATAGAGATCGCGATAGAGATATTAGAGACCGGGACCGCGAAAGAGATAGAGGTCGTAACGATAACAGGGATCGTCAAGATAGTGAAAAGGATAGAATGGATGTGCGCGATAGAGACCGTAACGAGAGAGATCGTGGCGATCGAATGGAACGGGAGAGATTCGACCGAGGGGAGCGCGACCGCGACAACAGAGACCGCGACCGCATGGATCGCGATCGCGACCGCAGTGACAGAGATCGCGACTTTAGAGACAGAGATCGTGATTATGGCCGCGATCGGGATCAACCTAGTTCTGCATTCTCCAAAACGTTCCAAAACAATATTCCACCTCGATTTTTAAAACAACAACAGAATCGTCAACAAGATGACCAGCATAATAAGGGCTGGGCGTTTTCAGGAAAACCAGCGCCCAGACGGCAAGAGCCTCCGGCATACAATGCACCGAGGCATAATGGACGCCGCTCATATTCAAGGTTTGTTTTTCTTCAAATAATACTCCATTCCTTTCTATAAAATACCTTATCATATCACATATACATTGAAAATATTTAGAAAAAAAAAACAATATTAGGCTCATTATTTTGGGCAAACAGAAGTCGAAACAATCATTTTTACAATTTTTGCCTGTCTGTCTGTATGTTTGTAATTGCATCACGCGTAAACTACTGCATAGAACTGAATGCTGTTTTCACTGTTGTGTTGCTAGAGGTCAAACTTAGAAATCAGGCTAAAATTTATCCTGAATTATTCATCAGTTCCCGTAGGACAATCGACCTACTTAATTGACCCCTAAAATGTATGGCGTGCATACTATATGAAAGATCAAACTACACTGGCTGGTTTCACATTTTGCAATTTTGTGTACCTAAAGATTTACGAATTTTGCTATTGCTTTGCATTTTGATAGTGGTGTTTATTTTCAGTTAGGTCACATAACCAATAGTAAATGCTATTTTTTTAGGTAGGTACCTACTTATGAGTTTTCAGTCATTCATATCGAGAGGATTACATGGTCAGATTAATGGACTCTGCACACCCTGGTGTCAGAGGTTTTTCGGAGACTCCTCATGGACTACGACGTGGGTCCGTTATAATGACTTTTCAGTCATTCGCATCAAGTGAGTTACATGATCAGATCAATGGGCCCTGCACACCCTGGTGTCGGAGAGTTTTTTCGGAGACGCCTCACGGGCTATGACTTGGGTCCTTTATTATGACTTTTTAGTCATTCATATCGAGTCAGTTACATGGTTAGGTCAATGGACCCTGTACACCCTGGTGTCAGAATTTTTTTTCAGAGACGCCTCACGGATTGTGACGTGGGTCTGTTAAACTATTCAAACTGAAGCTAATCCCGCGACGAATGACAATCATTCGAGTTCGAACGAAAATCATTTAAATTACCGATTTTGCGTGAGACACGCTTCACAAAAATAGCACTCCATTTTGATTAGGTTATGATATTGCAGACTTGAATCACCTAATTTGTCTGATAATAATGACGTTCCGTACTTCGGAAGGCACGTTAAAATAAGCGGTGTGTCCCACTGCCATTTGGTGATCATTAAAGGAATAACATTAGAGGCCGAAAGACGGTTTCGAAAAATTATGACCCACTGCCGTCTGATCTAGGAGGCCTATTTTTAAATGAAAATCGTTACTCATCGACTCACTGATTATGTCCAGCTATTGAGAAAAGAAATTTATTTCTTTATGTCCAACGAAAACATTTGATATCGACATAAACTTCTCAAAAATAGCACTAGGTGGGCAATGTTCATTTACAAATCACGATTGTATGTATTTGTCTCCCATGCGAAACAAGATTCCGTTGTAGTATTTTACATAGTGAGATCCTGAACCTTTTAAATATTGAAACTGCAACAATAGATAATAAGTATTAACGCAGCAGGAGTTCGGTAGCATCACATAAAATGAAAAGTATGTAATCGAACGTAACGCGGGCGAAGTCGCGGGGGGCACAGCTAGTATGAAATAGATCTAAAATATATCATATTTAATTTAGTGATGTCAAATTAATATATTTAGAATTTTTGATAAATCATGTTTTTTATTTTATTTCAGAGATTTTTCTGATCGTGAAGATGAATTTAGAAGAGACAAAGATGGACCTGGGCCCCAATGGCGGTCTGAAATGCAGGATTACGATAGAAGTGGAAGAGAGTTGGATAGATCTAATTCAAAAGATTCGTATAAAGAATACAGCGATTATAAAGATAGAAGAAGTGAATCTGACAGAAAGTCAATAGACAATTCTAGTGGTATTGAGCAGAGCAGTAGAACAGCTGCTGACAAATTGACTGAAGTATTCGAGAGGAAGAGTATAGGAATCGCCGATTCTTTTCCGTCCACAGAATCAGTGGCTCAACAGCAAATTGCAGAACGTCGCCATTCGCCACCTTCTGCTACTGTACAGCGAGAATCTTCAGAAAGAGATTTTGGAAAAACTTCATGGGCTGAAATCACTCAAGATGAGATATCAACCCATCCTAAACCCCCAGCAGAAAAGATAAGTTCATCTAAGGAAGTTGAGCAACTATCGAAAGAGTCTGTGGAAGATAAAGCTAATTCAATTCAGCAGTCTCTGCCTGGACCTCAACAAACAATTTCAAATCATCCTGCAACATCGCCAGCTCCTCAAGTACATAAGTTCAATAATCATCCTCCTAGTGGGAAAAATTTCGCTCCTAATCAACAAGTACCTCAAATACATCCTTATTCTAATACTCATACACAATCTTCTGTTCCTATTAACCAATCTCAATCTTTTCCTGATACTAACCAATCTATCCCTAAACCTATCACTCAATCCCTTTCTAAAACATTGAGCGAAACTTCTCAGGTACTGTTACAAACAGATCAATTACCAGCACAAAATTTAAGCAAACCAGTGTTTATATCCCAGAAATCTGAGAAAGATTTAACGGAATCAGACTCCATAGCTTCCAAATCCAGTACTGATCCGACAGGATTAACAGGCGTCAAAATAGCAGAGACGGTTGCGACCGAATCTCTCCAGGGTAACGTCGACCTACAAAAGAGGCCCGTCGACGACAAGAGGGGCGAAAGATACACTACCGAGCAGCTCAATAAGATTCCTAGCAAGGAGCCGGCGGAACGAAAGTCGAGCGGATCCGGGTCCGAGAAGAAAGGCAGAGGATTCGCCGGCGGGAGCGGAGGCGGGAGCGGGAGCGGTAGCGGGGGGTACGCGGTGTACGGGCGCGGCTGGACGCGGGAAGCGCGCGGTCGCCGCTCGCAGCGCAGCTCGCGCTCGCACGCGCGCGCCAGCGAGTCCGACGCCTCCGACGGCGCGCCGCACGCCGACCGCAAGGAGCGCCGCCCCCGCGGACCCAAGAAGCCCGAGCGACACGACGACGCGCTCGACCGACCGCCGCACGCCGACCACGCCGAGAACCGCGAGCCCTTCGCGCCGCGCGGGCAGCCCTCCCGTCGCGGCCGAGGCGGCTTCCAGGGCTCCGCGCGACCGCCGGCGCCCGCCAAGAGGCTCGCCGGATACGGCCCGCCCAACACGAAGAGTCCCTTCAGTCAAGCTAACAGGGCGGTCAAGGACGACGACGGTAAAGATGCGCACGTCGACGACAAAAACAAATCTCATTCGAAACCGCGCACCGGTTCGTCCACCGGTCGTGGTCGAGACCGGCGGCCGAAAGGCGCCGGCGGTCCGCTCAGCGGGGAGGACGAGAACTGGGAGACGACGTCTGAACATTCCGAGGGCGGCACGAACGCCCGCCGGGGCCGAGCCGGCGCGCAGCAGAAGGGTTCGCGCAACCAGAATAACCGACAGGGCAATGCTCGTCATTCACATGGAGCGAGAAAAGACGCACCCGGAGGTGATAACAAGACTACTGAAGTGACAGAGGCTATGTCCGATCTTAAGATTTCGAGCAAGAAAGACGACGAAGCGGTCGATGATGGGTTCCAGGAGGTTCGAAATAAGAAAAACTCCAAAGACACCCGTGGCTCCTCGAAAGAGGAAACTGTGAAACAACCCAGATCGCATTCGAATCAAGGCGGGGGAAGAAATGGATCGTCTAGTAGAAATTCTAATGATAAATCGAACTCACGAGGATCGGCTCCGGTGGGGGGGAAACCAGCATCTCAGTATGATAGGCCTCGTCAAATGTTAAATTTGGCGCCACGTTTCGTGAAGCAAAAACAAAAGCAGCAAATGGGATTGGCGACTGCCTTCGGACCCGACACAGGAGCCGCGCCGCCGCCACCGCCAGTCAACGCCTGGGACAAACCTATATCGCAAACCCTACGCGGCAATATCGAGGAACCCGTTGAGGCTGTAGAGATTAAATCTGCCCAGTCGAGTCAACGAAGCACACCTGGTGACGCTCAAAACGTTGTGGAAATAAAGCCAGTCCCGATCCCGCCGACTTGTGCTGTCGCCGCGGACAAAACGGGAGTATTGGATGGAACCACCCCGCCGGTGGAGACTATCATATTCGAAAATACGAATTATAAAACTGCACCGCCCGCAGAGGCTTTAAAACAAAAATATCAGCCTAGCGCCAACACTGCCAAGCCTCAGGGTGAAGAAATCCCGGCAGAAATGGATGCACGACCCGTAACATTCAATGGTGAGGTCAGGCCGCGGCCGAGGTCCATCCAGGAACTCATGGCCGACAGCAGCAGGCCGGTATCAGATGCTGAAGGAACACTAGGTCTGCCGATGCCGTTTGACACATCTCAGAAAGCTGAAGACTCTTCAGATATGAAACTAGATTTTACATTTGATACTGACTCCCTCGGACAGCTAACTGAGGACAAAACTGCCAAGACTCTTGGTTTACCACGAAATGTGCATATGAGTACGTCGAACACTATTTCCCCACTGGCGGCCGATCTCAATTTAAAAATTGCCAGTGTGAAAAAGGTATGGGAGATGCCTGCAGTGGCTGAAGGCAGTGAGGAGCTGCAGTTCCCAGGGTTCGAGGAAAGCAACACGGAAACGGGCGCGCCTCCGAACGTGTGCAAAGTGAAGCCCACGCAACAGTTGCAGTCTCCGCCGCCGCAGCACTACAACCACGTGGGCTACCAGGTAAATTATAATCATTTTATCTATGGTTTTAGACAGATTTTGTCTCGTGAGTTCACTCAAATTCTTTGTTGATCGTTTAAAAAGTTTAATTTTATTATAATTTTTTACAAGTGAGACATAATATTATCATCATTACTACTGTGTACCCCGTTTGCATTCAAAGTTTTAATTACTATTTATGGCTATTTGTCCACTTACAATGACAACATCCATAAGAAGGGTCAGAACTATATCCTTAAATCTTTTTTTACTTATACTCTTTTACCAGGGAGGCTATGGTGGGCTATCAGTGCCGTCGCCGCCTGCTGTTCTGTTCAACTCGTCACAACAACTGCTGGGCTCCTCACAGCAACTTCAGCAGCAAGGAGGCCTTTACGGGGCCTTCCTGGACCAAAGCCGAGGCCAATTTGGGACTTTCCCCGGAACGCCTTACGGTGCGGGCTCAGCTGCGCCCTACAACTATCATCAGCAGCCGCCGCCAGATGGCATGGCCACTATGTTCCAGAGTCTCCCCAATCAGTATCGGATGGTAAGTGGCTGGGATTACTTTACGCCATTGTTGTCTTTCTAGAACTTGAATATAGTATCTGTCGTCGATGCATTTTATTTTTTTTGGTTTATCGTGTTGTACTTATTTAGTCTGTAATTCAGCAACCTAGAAATAAAGTACAAATATTGCTTTATTTTGGAATCTGAACTGCTATAGTTTGTACTGTACCGCGCCTTAGGTGTTTGTAACCCCAGCGACAAATTGCGCTCCAGAGAAATGAGAGTATTGCAAATAATTTGTCCATAGTCCAAAATTACTTGAACTAACTTTGGGGGGCTTACCACGGCCTTAGTTGTGCCTGGGGAGGTGAGGAGTGGGGAGAAAAGAGCATGAGATTCGTAGTATCTTCGAATCTCGTGCTATGGATGTTATGATATTGAAGTAAAATTTTTTGGAGCTGTTTATTTAGGAGTATAATATATACAATCCCTGTTTCTGTCCAATATGCCTTGCACCTAAACTTTAATTATCAATGTATACAATACATTTTTTTTGCAGGCTGCAGCTGGAGGTGGGGCAGCTTTTGGCCAATCGGGACAACTCGGAAATAACCCCAGTACAGTTCTGATCTCCAGTACTTCTAATTCTTTGATGTCTGCTACTGTAAAACCTTCCAGTCAGCAAATTGGTGCTATAGGTAAGTTTTCAATTCTAGCGATCCTAAGTAAAAATACACAAGAGCTTTTGATTTTAACTTGTAGGATGCCTTCTGATGACTACTCTGTCTGTTTAGTTTCTGCTATATCTTGTTGACGAATACAGTTAAATGTAATTTTGTTTGTTTTGTAATATTAGACATTTTTAAAAGTTTTTTTTATTTAATTATTTTATTTACAAATAACAAGCTATCGACTGACTATGATACAGTTACGTTAATCTTTACAACGCTACTTAATCGATTTGTCAGATATATAATAATATATCTGACAAATCAATTTCGTGCCATATTTCAGACAAGAAAGTTTTGAAACCGTGGCGTGTAGCGAGCGTTTTTCAGAAAAAACCGTGCCGTGGAAAGGGTTAAATAACCATCCCCACGAGTAACACACATATTGACGCGTTCGTCGACCGAATCTTTATAGTCGTAATAGGTTTCGCTATTGAATGGGGTGTGAGATAGAATTATGTAGAAGTGCCATAGCGTGTGCCAAAGTTAACTGGCCTGCTTAAGGCACTTCTACATATTCATATTTCTGTGGGCGTCCCTCGCGGGATTTGCGCGTCAGTTTGAATGGAGGTTTAAATAAATACATAACTCTTTATTACACCAAATTGTAGAAAGTACATGAATATTATTATTATCTATGGTACAAAGGCAAAATGGTTTATACATTGTGTGATTGTTGTACAGGCAGTAAAGGCGCCGGCGTAGGCGGTGTGGGCGGTGTTGGAGGCGTAGGCAGCGTCAGCACGTACCAACAGCAGTACCTGGGCTACTCGGGACCGGAAGCGCCGTACTCGCTGCCCGGACTGCTGCCTCGGCCGGCGCCACCTGCCAGCTCGTACTACTCGCCGTACCAGCCGCCGACCGCGCCCGCGCCGACCTACCCGCTGCAGTTCACGCAGCCCGCGCAGTCTGGCGCGTTTGGATCGCAGTTTATATCCTCGCAGCTGCAAGTCGCGGCTGCCGTTCAGCAGATGCAGGTCGGTTGGGTTTTTTTTTTGTTGGGAAAATGCATATTGTTTTGTATTAATAGCATTTCTAGCCTAGTCACTATGACTTGAATTAGTAGAACGTTAGTAGGTAGGTTTCGCGTTGGTCTCGGCTGCCGATGCCGATGGCCGATAAAGGAACCACCATCAGAGGCCGAATGGCATTTCCGAATACTTCCGAATAATTCTGACACCAGGGTGAACAGGATTGATTACCCATGTAGCTCACCCGAAATGTATGAGTAGGTAGGTCCACATAACTCTTAGGGAGGACGGAAGACGTAGCCGTAAGATTATGGACTTGAAACTGACCAATTACACGTAGAAGGGATTACCTGATCAAAGTAGCATGTCCACTAGGGATAAGTAACGCTCCAAACCATAGATTTAGAATTTTTTTGACTACGTCAATAGATTGGCTGGTCAGTAAAAGAAACGAGACCAAATTGAAAACTGTTGATGTGTGTGTCATACATGTGTGCACTGTCAAATAGTGCTGAGCCGAGCAATATCGACATCATCGATCGATTATCTTAACGTGAGACCATTGCCAAATTAAGTATGCAGTTATTAATTGGGATAAATAAGTAATAAAATTACATTATAAACATCTTAAGTATTTTTATTTTTAAAGAGCACCCCGACCCGACTTGGAATAAGTGGACATTTTAATAACATAAAATTTACGCTTTCTAGACAAAAACATACACATACCAAAATCAAAGTACAACTATAAGGATATTTTTAAGTATGTAATACCGGTGAGTCGAATGATTTTCAATAGACTCACTGGTTTTGCATAATCAATAATATCTCGGGTCGTGGTTTGGTTTTGGTAATAACGTTAAAGTTAAAGTCAATTTACATACACATAAAAATAAAAATTGACCATATAACCCACACGATATGATATATAATATAATTTACGCAAAAAATACTGGCATTATTCATTTTTTTAAGTAGTACAAGTCTTTTATTTATCACCAAAGATAATTAATTTATTATAAAAATGTCTTAAACTGTCCTTGGAAGTATTTTCTTATTTTGCTTCATATTTTAGCCTAATAATGAAATAAGTTTCAATAATAAGCTTTGTTAACAAGTGTTTATGATTGAACAGTCCTGAAGAATCAAACATATGAATGTTTAGTTCGGTGAAAAAGTTTTTACAAGACAGTGATAATATTATAAGTGCGAAAGTCTGTCTGTCTGTCTGTTAACCCATACCGCTGAACGGATTTTAATGAAATTTGGGATGAATATAGTTGAAGACCCGGGGTCAAACATAGGCTACTTTTTGACCCAGGCGGAGCTGCGGGAAACAGCTAGTACACAATATTTTGATAAATTTACAACTTGAGGGCATGAACATTGTTGGGATTGAACCTGATTTTAGTTTTACTCTTTTTATCCCCAGTTCGAAAAAACATTCTGGTTCAAAGTGTTTACTACAAATAGTTGAAATTTTTTGGGAATCCATTCTCCTCTGCTAACCATTTTTAGGCATTTTTGGCGAATATCTACAATTGATGGAAATCTGAAACATAAGAAATGAATGAGAATACGAACACGAGATTTTCAGTAGACATCTGCTATGTTTTTCGCGATATCTCAAATTCGACTTTATCTCTAAAGAGAATTGCCCTCCTGTGGTTAGCCGTCACGTTTTTTCGAGTCCAATCCAATTGTATGAAAAATTCTATTACTAAAATTTAAATAAGTACCTATATGCACTTATTTAAATTCTATTACTAAAATTTAAATAAGTACCTATATGCACTTATTCCTTCTTAGCGTTTGGATGCAATACTATCGATATGATGTTTGACAGCATCGATGTCAATCCCTAAACTTCAAGAATTAGGTTGAAAATTGTGAAAATTCACATATTTATTTTTATCAAAAATTGAATACCTATGCCTTCTAAACATTTATGTGATAAAACTTTAAGATATTTCTCATATTTTAGTGCGGAAAAACTATCGAATCAATTGGGAAATCATGGATTTATACAGTGATAAACATCGGTGGTACTTACGTGTGAAATGTGAAATTATGTGGGTTTTCTTTCTTATTTGAGTTACATTTAGGCACTGCACATGAAACCATTATTATGCGCTTCTACTGGACACTTTTTTAACACTTACAGATAGATACTTTGTTTATAATTTAAATATTTGTTTTTGACAATAAATCCGTAAGGCTGCTATGGACCAATAGTGTGTTAAGAAATGGTCACGCTCTCTATCTTATTCTAACATACGCATATCCTATATATTTCTCTTTCGCATTTCCCGTCTATTGGATCCATAGTCTAAGCTCCAAACAGTTATGATTGGCCATGTCCTCCAGTGGACAAATGAGACAATATAAAGAAAGATGCGTCATTCCCCTGTGTGTATGTTTGCAGCAACAGTACCGCGCGCCGATGCAGCAGCAATACGCGGCTCCGCCCCAGCCGCGGCCGCCTCCGCAGCAGCTGAAGTCTCCGCTGCACGAGCACGCCAACGGGTTCGCGCCGCTGTGCGACGCCGCCTCGCCCTCTCCCAAGCCGGGCAACAAGCCGCACTCGCCGCCGCAACACAAGTACCACGCGCCGCCGCCGAACATCACGCAGATGCAGCACCATCCTCAGCATCAGCAGCAGGTAGTTATCAACGGCGTTGACATCGGACAGGCGACCGACATCCCGGTATGGAGTTGAAGCTCCATTCAAACTACGAAAAAACTCGGGACGCCCACAGAAATAAGAATACGTAGAAGTGTCATAAGCAGACCAGTTAACTTTAGCACACGCTATGGCACTTCTATCTAATCTTATTTCTGTGGACGTCCCGCCAGTCGCGCGGGGTTCACGTCAGTTTGAATGTACCTTAAAGCTCCATTCTGACGCTTAGTCAAAGTTAACTGGCCTGCTTAAAGCACTTACTCGCCAGTTTAAATAGAACTTAACACCAGCTCGTCTTAATGTAGCAGTAGAAATGAAGACATGATAACCATCTGCTATATAATAAGCTTTATTATGACATTCCAAGACCATGCATATTTTGACATTCTTACTTAGTGACTACAAAAATATACATTAGTAGAACCTGTCCAAATAGCGCGATTTACGCGCGAGTGTGAGAGAGCGTTTGCATTTATCTGATTTAATTGGTCTGTGACAATACTTTGAAGTCATTCGAGAAGTTATGAAAATGCTGGATCCATTAACTTGATAGGACGGAACAAGACAGTACAATTACATCACTTTGTTACCTTCCATAATAGTATGTTTCAATAGTGCATAGTTACGAGTTCTATTATCCAACTCTGAGTTTGGCATACAAGGTAATATAGGTGGGGGCTTCTCTAATGCAGGGCAGAAACAAGTGAGTAAACGCGATATCGCCTTGCATCTTGTATTGCGTCACCTCACTTCCTTTCTACTTTGCTATTGATGCGATGGTAACCCTTTGTATTTTATGCCCTCGAAATCATTTGTTAAGTCCATGTTAGCTAAAGTGTGTTGCATCTCTTTCTTTCGTGCTAAATATCGAATAAAACATATTTTAGCAAACATGTTTAAAATTTTATTTATTTATTAACCAAATTTATGCACATAGCAATGAATTTTGTGCAATTTTGGATTCGGTTAAAGTTGCGCGTTTATCGCATCGAAATCAGAGTATATAGAAAGTTACATTTTCTTAATTAATTCGTATAAAATATTCGTTGAAAAAAGTCCGTAGAAAACTAGAATTATCTTTAATGCAAATGAAATCATCTCGTATGCCAACCTCTGTCGCCATGGCGAGTGCACTGTTGGCAGACTAGCCGACATAATACACGTAGTATTTCCGGCCGTAGCAAATGATGGGCGGCAACAACGGGCGGTGCGGGGGCGGCGGCGGCGGCGGCGGCGGGGGCGGCAGCGTGGCCCGCGGGTTGGCGTCACGTTACCCCGCGCCCATCCAGCGCCCGCCCGTGCCGCTGTATCGCGCGCCCGCCCGCCACCACGCGCCGAGGCCCAACCTCTACTACCACCACCACCAGCGCAGTGAGTCACTTGACTATTTGTTCAATTCATCATACTAGCTAGTATACGCTGTAAGTCATGGTCCTAGATTTGGTGGCAGTAGTTGTTACAATGGAGCGATTGCCGTTTGACCTCCGTAACCCTTTCTACTGGGAATAGACATGCGCACCGCTTTTTTTTACGGGATACAAAAAATACATTAAAAATCAGAGATGTTTACTAACCAATGGCTCATTTTTGGTTTTTCAAGCGAAGTGCTACCTGAAGTTCCTTTCCTAAATATTTAATAACAAATTTTTCTTCTCTCAGTTCATGAACCTTTTTTCCTCCAAACTATCTTTCTGAGTCTCCTAATAGTTAACTGGTCGAGAATGCTTTTAGCATTATGTACGCCAATTGTTATAAGTAACAGTACTTGTGCATAAAGTTGTAATAAGTAAATCGACATCTGTTAGGTAAGTCTAATCAGATTTATTAAAATTGGTGGCCTTGGTGTTAAAGTCTTTCGGAACCGCCTTTCGACCTCGTTATCGTTGTTCCTTTAACGTCCACCAGATAGATAGCACAGGGGCCCATCGACTTAATGTGCATTCAGAAGCACGGAATCATCTTCATTAGGTGATAAATCACCTGCCTGGAAGCCTGCAATGTTCTAACCAAAGTAATAATCGTAACAAAATATGCTTTCCATTGAAATCGAACCCGCGCCATCAATAGCGGGGCGGTCATCGGCGATTGAACCTGGCGACGACAGAGGCGAACAGACCCTTTTAAATAAAACCCCCTGACTCACTAAATAATCTGATTGGCCGAAATCCGTATTATGAGACAGTCTTTAAATGCGTTCACAATCAACGATTAAAAATGTGAAAACACACACAAATACACAAAAATATTCTTTAATAATTTTTTGGTGTCTTTCTTATTATGATTATTCAGAAAGTGGGCTTTAAAACTTTACAAATGAAATTATTTGCTTCCGTTCGATTTATTTGCACTTGTAGTGTCGTATGTGAAAAATAAATTGTATTTGTGATTTAAAGACAGTGTCTCATAATACGTATTTCGGCCAATCAGATTATTTAGCCTCACTACTGCATGGAAGCGCAGGCGTGTCTGTACATGTTCTCGATATAGACACGTGGACAAAAACATGCTGCCTATCTGTGAAATCGAAGGCAAAACATCGAACTGCCTACCTTGGCCTAGCGATGTACCTGTATGCACCTGCTTTGCGCTTGGCACGCGAAATTGTATCGGACGTTGGCGGCGCGTTTACTGATTTTTATTATGAATGAAAATTAAAAAAAAACAGGTCACAGAGTTGTGTAGGAGGGTTACAGGCGTTTTGCGTTCCCTTTACAAATTAAAAAAATTTCTTCCCAGTGAAATTAAATTAACCCTTATTAACACTTTGGTTTTACCTATAATTGACTATGGGGACGTGTGCTATCAGGGCCTGACTTGTGAACTCCTTAATAAGCTGGATCGACTTCTAAATAATTGTTTGCGTTTCATTTTCGGGCTTCGCAAGTACGACCACGTGTCTCCTTATCGCTCTCAGCTACATTGGCTGCCAATTCGTCATCGTCGCAATCTTCATCTTTTAACTACCCTTTTCTCTATTCTCTTCCTTCCTATGACCCCCTCATATCTTAAGTCAAATTTTCTATATCTTAGTGATTCTCATGGCAGAGAGCTTCGTTCGTCTAATAATCTCAGACTTCGTACGCCGATTTTTCAGAGTGGGTTTTATAAGCATTCTTTTAACGTACAAGCGGTACTCCTTTGGAATGCCCTGCCTGTTGAAATCCGTAAAGCGCAAACCCGGATGGCTTTTAAGAATAAAGTACGTGATCATTTTCTTTACAGTTTGTCAGACAATTAGTAATTGTATATGTAGTTTATGTATTGTTTATATTAATATACAATAATATTATGTATTATTTGTAAGTAGTTTATGCGTAATATTTCTTATGGATCTCCATTACAGCTTGTTATTTTACATTGTCTTACCGCTTAACTTTCTCAGCATCGCCCATTTGGTTGACTGGTAGATAAAGCCTCAGGCTTTAAGTCCGCCATTTACAATTATGTAATAGAGTTAAATAAATAAATAAATAGCACAAGGTAGGTAATGTATTTTTGGGATGCACGTCACTGGATAACCACTGGACCATGGAGGTAGTCAGCAGTTGAAAACTGGTTATATTTGTTATAACCGGAGTAATCGTTAAGAATTTACTCACTACCTTTTTAATATTTATTTATCAAACTTTATACCTACAATAGTTTTTGCTGTTGTTGTCTATTTGGCCTAAGGGTTGCCTTGACTGATGAATAATTTTATTTTGGACGATGTGTTTGAATATTAAATGTGTTCGGCAGACGGAGCGGGCAGCGGCGAACGCGCGACGGCGGCGGGAGAGGTCGCGGGCGCGGCGGACGAAGCGGGCGAACCGGTCGCGCCGCCAGACGCGCCGCCGCCCGCCGAGGTCAAGGCCGACTGAGCGCCGCCCGTCGCCCGCCGCCCGCCGCCTGCCACACACACACGCTGTCTACTGCCCACGCGCACGTCGCACTTAGATCCACCTCTCAAACACGCGATGCGACGCGACGATGCCGATTCGCTACCTTTCCTGTGTCTGTACGCTATGGCCGGCGCAAATCACATCGCGAATTCTGACAAGGCGTCGCTCAAGCGCGCCATCTATGGCGACGCGACGTCGCACCGCGTATTTAAGTATATGAGCCCGTAGGTTTTCGGTATTTTAATTAAGTCTTAAATTATGGAAGTGATTTTAAGATTATTTAAGATGTGTACGAATCGATGCGCCAGCGGATCCGTCGATCGAAGTCCACCGTACGCGCCGGCTCCGAACGACGACGCCGCGCTCTATTTGTATGTAAATATATTGATCGGACGGACATCCGGCTATTTGACTGTTACTTTAAGTATATATAAATACGAACGGTCTGTGACCGAACCGCGACCGATGCACAGAGGACCCGCGTCAGACTGACCGATGCTGCCTCGACCTCTCACTAGTGAATATGTAGCGACGGTTTTACAGAACTCATGTCGATGCAATATAAATGAATAATTAATGTAATTTGAAGCTAAGACGGTCAAATGTCACTCGGCACGCGCCGAAAGACATGCGTTTCAACTTCATGTATCATAACCAATTATTATATGCGAATAAAATTATTATGACCGAACTTATATTTTTCATTTACACACCATAATCCATACTTAATATTATAAATGCGAAAGTATGTCTGTTACGCTTTCACGGAAAGACCGCTGAACGGATTTTGATGAAATTTGTTATGAATATAGTTGAAGACCCGGGGTCAAACATAGGCTACTTTGTGACGCAGGCGGAGCTGCGGGAAACGGCTGGTGCATAATAAAGCACAGTCTTGGGAGTCGTGTCAAGAAGTGAAATTTTAATAAGATAGACGACTGGCAGGACAATTGCAGTAATAGCAAATGTCGTTAACGTATTTACCAAACCAAACAACCACTAGGGCTATTTTTTTAAATCGGCGAGTTTTGAAAATAGTTCATTATGTCGAATGAAAATCACGAAAAAGAACAAAAATCATTCGTTTCACCGATTTCACATACAAAATTGTTCTCGCGGTTGTGGTTGGGTTTTGGCAAAAACGTTTACGTCATTTGCATTAACCGCCGCAAATCTAGGATAGCACCACTTTGAGCATACCAGTTGGTTCATGAGGAAAACGGTTTTATAATCACACAAAAATCCGGTATTGCTATTTAGATATATTTAAATTAGCAGGCAGTCAGCGAGTTTACCCCCAGACTGCTCGGTAGTGGACGCCTTACTAACAACTCGCGATGAGCGCGGAGGATTGAGACATGCGAGAGCGGCCGGTAGCTGGAGTGTGCTAGCTGTTGGAGCTAAGTTCTGTAAGTGGTCTATGCCTCAGATCTCTTTATCCTTAATCCTTGGTTTCAGTGTTTCAAAATTCCTCACATTGAAATATTCTATCACGGTTGCACTGTTTTCTTAGCATCAGCGTTGTTGCGATAGCGAGTTTTACTATTGATAGTTAGACCTTGAAAAATGTCGATACTTCAACTATCGTATATCGAAATAAAATAAAAAGGGACTTACAGCACAATCATACGTACAGTACAGCTGGCCTGTAGAGAACTCTGAGATATTTATCATTATCCCACCAAAAAAATACCTGTTAAAAAAGGGGGCCAAGTTCCTATCGGCTAATTATTCGCCTAAAAAAGGGTTGAAATCCAATCCAATGAAATCCAAAAAAATTAGATGCACTTTAAAATCGATCATAATCTTCATCAACAGCCTGATCCACTGGTAAACATTTGCCATTCCCAAGACTCGCCACCACACCCAGTCCTCCGCCTTCCGCATTCAGCCACTACCCGCCACCTAATTCACGTCAACGGTCCATCTGGCCGAAATTCACTTTACCATACTTAAAATATGGTATAGTTGTGAAAATAAAGTATTTGGTTAAAAATATCTAAAATTATAATACTTCTAAATTTGAACAGGCAGCAAAAGTAGGTCGAAACGGTTCATGTAAATAGTGCACTGCATGCGCGCGGTCAGATGCTGGAACTTGGGCTGCGCACTACCTTGCGCTTAGATCATCATTTCAGCCGCAGTCAGTCCACTGCTAGATATAGGAGAGGCCTAATGATATCCTAAATGTCCAGTTGGAAGCGGCCAGCGTCCAGAGTGTGAGAGATGTTTCGAGATGTCTGTGACCCTCCGCAGGTCATCTGACCATCTGGTTCCGTATCTCAAAAGGTAGAAAAGAAACTCTTATAGGATCACTCACGTCGTCTGTCTGTCTGTCACAGACGAACGAAGAATTTTTGGGGTGGTATTTAAAAATCCCCACCGCCTGGACAACTTCTACGAACTCGTTAATAACCGAGTCCACAGAAACGCAAACCTCAAGGCATGCAAATCGATTTGAGAGCTCTAAATGAAATGTTTATTGTCTTTGGCATAAAGCATTCTTTAATCTGTGATATAGCCTTGCGAAGGTCGGAGTATAGACCTCATCGTCCCATGCTTTGCATCTCGCACGTTAGGAGTTGAGAATGTTACCCACAAGTTGACTGAGAATACGAGCATAAGGTGTTCATTATACATAGCCACGTTTCCATATTTTATATTTTTCTTTTGTCTTAATTGTAATTTATCATATAATTGAGGCATCCGCGTAAGACCAGCGTCGAGGCTCAGGAACCGACTTATGCTGAGCGGAGACCTTTTTGGTACTACTCATTTTTTATATTACTGTACCTTTAAAATTTTAAGTATTTATGTTTAGTAGTACCAAATAAACATTTTTTCTTTCGTTCTTTTCGAAATATCTGTAATTCGAGTTTATGTCTAAAGACGTGATAATCAGAATTCGGAATGCTCTCACGAACGTTCAGAACCGGCATTCCGTTTGGAATCCTATCCTAAGCTTCCTTAGTGCTTAGGGTTTGGCTATTGAAGTGTAGAATAAAACCTTTCGTTCACAAAAACACAGTCCTCCGTCCAGGGCGTCAATTCTCTTATTTATATCCTATTGAATATCAGTTGCATGGTCTTTTAAAGTTTATTAGCGGAATTGACCCCCCAGTAAGGCATTCGGTTGCAGTTCCAACAGCTGCGACGGTCGTCGTACACATCCGACCTCATCTTACGAGGTTTCTCTCGTCTGAGAATGATATTCAAAATATCCCTTACAATCCGGATGCAGATATTATATGTGTTACCCCGAAGTCAATAGACCTTTTGCACTGGATGTCATTCTTTCAAAACGGCTAACTCTGCCCATGCCAATATGATAAATATTCTTTATTATTCGTTTAGATCAGTAGTTCCCAAACTTATTTTTCTCGTGGACCACTTTCAAAATTTTACTGGTTTCGGTGGACCCCCTGCTGCTACATTTCTACCACATTCTTAAAGTCGCCAAAAAATAAAAATTGTGTCACTTCTGAGTTCTGTCCCTATATTTCGATATGTAAAATAAAAACGAAAAATGGTACATTTTATATCACTTTATTTATTAAAAGAATAGAATTACAAGAAAAAAATATTAAGGTAATATAGGTTCAGGTCATAATTTTAATTAATGGGAAGGATGTATCTGATGGAGTGTCAGCAAACGATCAATGTTTGGCTTTATTTTTGTGAGCAATAACCGCAAATCCCCCCGCTCTGTGATGTTTAATTTGCTCCTTTTTTTTGTTAAGAGGTTTGTAACGGCACTAAAACTCCTTTCGACAAGATATGACGAGGGAAAAGCTATTAAAAATTTCCTTGCGATTTCCCACAGTCCAGGATATTTTTCGGGTATTTCTGCTTGCAGCCAAAATGTTGGGTAGCCTTTTCTAAATTTCACCTTCAGCTCCTCATTAGTGCTTAGCTCGAGCAGCTCCTCTTGTAATACAACATTGGCCACTTCCGTTTCATCAAATGGATTTATTATCCATGGTGGTATATCCATCGTCAGTATATCTTCAAACCTGGTTTTGAAGTCATCATGCAGGGCACTTAAATGTTGACTGTAGGTATGGATATCCTCATCAATACATTCTACCTGCGACAAGTTTGGAAATTGAGAGAATTCGCGCCGACTAATGTTTTGCTTCATAAATTTCAATTTCCCAAGAAAAGCCGAAATTATCCCCTTTGTTTTTATTAAATTCAGGCTGTCCCCTTGTAACTGCAAGTTAATATCATTAAATTTTTTAAACAAATCTGTCAAATACGCAATGTCTGCTTTGAATTTGATCAAGTTTTCTTTTAAATCTGGATCTCTACTTTCTAAAAACTCTAATATGGAATCGAAAACAGAGTAAAATCTCGTTAAGCATGCACCTTTCGACAACCAGCGTACTTCAGTATGTAAGAGCAGTCGTTGGAAGTCTTCATCATTTTCGTCGCACAATTGAGCAAATAAACGTGTATTCAATGCATTGCTTCTGATTTTGTTGACAGCTTTTATTACAAAATGAAGAGATTGGTTCAACCTGTCACTTAAATGTTTTGCCACAAGATGTTGTCGGTGGATTACGCAATGAATAGCTGTAAGTCCTGGTATAATTCTTTTGAGATGACTTATAAACCCACGATATCGCCCGACCATTGCAGGAGCTCCGTCTGTTGCCACTGAAATAATGTTTGTAAATGGGATCGATTTTTCCGTAAAAAAATTACTCAGGACATTAAATATTGATTCGCCTTTAGTGTCAGTCTCCAAAGTTCTGGCAAATAGCAATTCTTCGTGAATTTCTTCCTCAACAATAAATCGGACATATGCCAATAGTAATGCTTCATTACTGGGTAACGTTGACTCGTCCAGTTGTATAGAAAAATGAGTTTTTTGCAGATTATTGCACAAAAAGCTTTCGATATCAGAGCTCATTTCATCAATGCGTCTTTGTACAGTATTGTTACTTAATGGAATTCTTTTTAGTACGTCAAATGGAGATTTGTGCAAAACAGTTTTTAAAACCTCTTCAACAGCGGGTAAAATTAATTGTTCTCCGATAGTGTGCGGTTTTCCAGATTTTGCTATAAGTAATGAGATATTGTAAGATGCCCGCAAGCCATCATCGTTACTTTGAGATGTTGAAGCGAACATACTGTGCATGGTGGGTCTCTTTCCATATTTTTCTTTCAATGTTTGAAAATATTTTAAATCTTTACCTATTTTATCAGTATGACACCTTTTTAGATGATCTTCGAGCTTTGATGGTTTCATAGAGTCATTGCTCAAAACTTTGTTGCATAATAGGCACATGGGCAATTGTTTGTCTGCCTCTGATGGAACAAAACCATATTTCAAATAATCGACACTATATTGTCGACATTTTTTCTTTGCTGTAGCCATGTTTCGTGTCAGTTACCTTACCTGTAAAAAAAATGTTTTAGTAACCAAGTTTTTTTCTGAATATAGGTATCACACCGCAGCCTTTGTCAGCACGCGGAAATAGAATTACGGCTTGTAAAGGGACCAACTAATAAACCGCTGAGACAAATACAAACGTTTTCACAAAACGGTATCAATTTTAAAGTACATAATTTACCACTAATTTTTAATAGTATAAATAAAAATTAGTGTACTCAGTATCGAATACTGATCATATTTGTGTAGGAAAAAATAAACGTCGAAATCCCAAAATTGTCCATAAAAACGATAACTAACATTTTATTAAATCAATGAGTTCACGCGCTCCGTGTATTTGCGTATTTTTTGTCTGCGGCTTCATTGTTAAAACGTGACAAACAGGCATCGAAGTTCAAGCCCCGCCCTTTTCCCGTCGCCCGCGCACCGCTCGCTCTTTCCGAAAAGGAATAGTTTTGATAAAATAGTTACTTCAAAATCAATTTAACATGATTATGAAATTACTGTTTTATAAAATTAGTAGTTATTTGCAAGAAAAATTACAAAATTAATTGCTCTGCAATATTGCTTATTCGGCCTTTTTAGAGAGGCAGTGCTTCTCTCGTGAAAAAACAATTGAATAAAACGTGCTGTGTTTGTCTTCAAATCGAAAGAGGACAATTAAAATATCTGTAAGTTACTAAGTTACCTATCTATACAGGCCGTTGTGATCAACCGACTAGTACACGTAAACAAAATACTTAAGTACTATAACAAAAAAAGGTAGGTTACCTACTTACTTTTCTCCGGCACTAGCAAACACAGATATAAATTTTCTCACAACTTTTTTCCAAATTCCGCCTTGTTTTCGAAATTCCGGAAACAAATGAATGCGTTTGGTTGCCTTTGGCATCAAGTATTTATAGTGTTGATCAAGTTCATGTCTGAACAAGCATTAAGCATTGTCGGGCGGATAGCGCTTTGCAAGTCTGTACACGAAATTGTACGTAATATCGAATACACAAGTTTGGACAAGTAACAGTCGCTTGCCTTATTAAAATATTATCTGCTTAGATAGGTACTTAAAACAATGTAGGTAGGCCCTTATAAAAACTATGCTTACATTTTTGCTCTTTACTATCAAAAGCAGATAAATTTTCGTGGACCCCCATTAACATCTTATGGACCCCCATTTTTTGTTCACGCCTACGTAGACCCCCAGCAAGTCTCCCGTGGACCCCTGGGGGTCCACCTGGACCACTTTGGGAATCACTGGTTTAGATTTTTCCTTCTCCAGAAAACGTTTTCGATTTTTTTCAAAACGACAAAATCCACATTTTAGAGGTATCTATTTATTAGCATCAAACAGATACCAAGAGCGAGAGTTCGGATTTTAAAATAAATTTCCAACGAGGGTCAACAGCCAGACGGGATTCGCTTTGTTCGAGTCCTGCCGACAGCTTGGGACGTTTACCTCGCCCATTCGCTACAAACTAACATTTTCCTTGTTATAGTATTTACTCGTGAAGTACACACAACACAACGTTTTCATCGAAATGAAAACTACTTCTAAACTATTTCTACTAATTCCTACTTCTGTCGTCCTTTTATTATAAGCAATGATCTTCTACTCAATATGACTGACGCGGGTATGCCGCAAGTATGCCGAATTCGGCATGGTTTAAGTTGCGAATTTTTCTTGTATGCCGACGGTATCTAGTCGAGCGCGCGAGACCAATTATTAAGACTTTATCTCTAAAGGCGTGAGAGTTTTTCGAGAAATCTCGAATTCGACTTATCTCAGAGACGCAAGAATTAAAAAGACCCAAGAAACCCGCGTTCGTAGCGGACTTTTTTCATAGACCGTGTCGGATTGCTGAATTTAAAATATAGAGGTAGGTACGTTTGATACCAGTAGGTATGTATTTATTCCTTCCTAGCGTTTGGGTGCAATACTATCGATATGATGTTTGATAGCATCGATGTCAATTCCTAAACTTCAAGAATAGGTTGCAAATTGTGAAAATACACGACTTTTTTTATCCAAATTTTAATTCTTATGCATCTTACACAATCATGTGATAAAAATAATAAAATAAAATTCATTTATTTCGGATTACAAAGATCCATATTCACATTAATAAAAATTAAATAATAATAAATATGCAAATTTACTACAATAATAATAAAACTACATGATATCAATACTTCAATACTAACATTATAAATTTAAGTTTTTACTTTCAGTTAGTTTTTTTAAGTTTTAAGGTTAATTTGTTTGTATTAGATATTTTAATAAATAACCAATTAAAATTGAAAAAAAAAACATTATAAATGCGAAAGTCTGTCTATCTGTCTGTCTGTTTGGTTTGGTATGAATATAGTTGAAGACCCGGGGTCAAACGCAGGCTACTTTTTGACGCAGGCGGAGCTGCAGAAAACAGATAGTTTCTCATATATTAGTGCGAAAAACCTATCGAAACCATAAACAAATCATGGATTTATACAATGATAAACTTTGGTGGTACTTATGTGTAAAATGTGAAACTATGTGGGTTTTATTTGTTACTCGAGTTACATTTAGGCACTGCACATGATACCAATAATATGCGCTTCTACAGAACACTTTTTTAACACTTAAGACTAAATACTTTGTTTATAATAAAATTTAAATATTTGTTGTTGACAAGAAATCCGTAAGGCTATTACTATAAAGTGCATACAATCTTGAACAAAACAAAAATTGCTCGCGCTTTCCCGAGGATACGCGGGTAGTTTCGCGCGCACTTTGTAGTAATAGTTTTTTAAAGTTGATTTTTGATTGTCTCAAAAAATCCTCTCCTATGCGCTCCTCATGGTCTGAACTGACCCTTAATGAAATCCCATGTGTCCCCACTAGTGACGAATGGTGACAACAGATAACCCCCTTATCTGTGGCGGTGACGAGTGGGAAAAACGGAATTTATAAATCTATGGAGATGCTAAAAAACTATCCTAATAAGCATAAATTTAAATATTCCCCCTACAATAGAGATTTTTTAATTGAGTTTGAAAAATTAACTTACTTAAATCTGAAAGAAATAAAATCAAGGATATTTTTGATATGGTTGATATTGATATTTTTTATAGATTAGAAATGAAGTAGCCTTAGATTATTAATTGGTCTCGCGCGCTCGACGTCTCGTAGCGCCGCGGAGACCAATAATCTAAGGAAGTATCGAACAATATTGTAAAGAGGAAAAATGGTTTCTGCTTGTTTCTTTACAAACAAACGACAAATAGTGTTCAGGGGGATGGGGTCGGAAATACTAAAATAGATTACAAAATCTATGGTTGACCTGGATGTCAATCGCGATAAATGTTAATGCCGTTAACCGTATTTACCAAAACCATCGCTTTTACATAGGTACTTAAAAATAGACTTCGGGGTATTGGTTTGGTTTTGGTAAGTACGTTAATAACTAACTAAGTAGGTACAAGAAGCTAAGTCTCTCTTTCATAATATCGTATCATATGCAGAAGAGCATTTGCTTGCATGTGTATGCTAAGTGGTAGCTTAGCGAAGTGGTTCAAGGATTATTCTTTGTGTACTGTACAAGTATTTTGTTGTATCTAGTCTACCTACTAGATTGATTCATGCTTATTTATTTTATAACTTATTTTACATAGGTATTAAAACGATGTTTATTTCTTGGCTTACACAGTAAATATATTGGTTTCTGTAAAATTATTTTTTTATCCTGTACTCATGAAAAACAAACATGAACAAAACTCAGTACATGATGCAGCGAATGCTACACATCTTGGCACTCTAAATGGATGATGTCAAAAGGCTAATCTGATTAGGATGGCCCGAGTTCGGAAAGTTGAGCTACCTTTGTCCTCTGGGGGAATAACTACCAATGTACCTCAAACGTCGATTGTTTGTCCCATAGATTTAGAATTTTTTGACTACGTCAATAGATTGGCTGACCAGTAACAGAAACGAGACCAAATTGAAAACAGTTGGTGTGTGTGTGCCTTACATGTGTGCCCTGTCAAATAGTGCTGAGCTGCTTAGCTGTCGACATCACTAATCACTGAATCACATCATGGATCATGATGTGTTTCAGAACAGCTTTTCAGCCTCTGACGTAATTCCTTCAACGACCACCAAATGGCAGCCAGAACCAATCGCTTAGGTACCTTCCGAAGCAAGGAATCATCATTAATCTATCCTGCAATATCAAACTAAACAAAATATGCTTCACGTGGGAATCTAACCCACGACCACCGAGTCCCACCTGGAGACTCATTTTTAAATGATGAATAGTCCTTAGGTAGCCCAACGAGTCATGGAACGAGCTATGTTGGAATCCCTTTGAGATCAAATCAAAAACACTAAAGTCAGAAACCGAACAGTGTGACGAAGTGACAAACATCGCCAAGAGAATCGCTACCCTAAAGTGGAAATGACATATAAGCAATAGCTAGGACAGAAGATGGTGCCAGAAACTTCCTGACTGGAGACCGTGGATGGGACGCCGAAAGCCGGGCAAACCAGCTGCCTGATGGATTATTCGCATTTTATCTTCGATTTCTCCTTCAATTCTCCCAATGTCACTGACAACGTGATTAATTTAAATTTTGTTGTAGAATTTTCAGCTCAATGACTAACCTTGTATGTATCAAAACAGGTCAGTAATAACAATAACAACAAATTGTTGTCGACGGTCTATTCAGGCGATAGACAAAGGATTCCTTCGAGGTGCCTCGAGTTAAGAATATTAGGAAAATCTGGGAAAATCATGCACGACTTCGCTAGATTCTTTAAAAAAACAGCTGGAAGAAGATCGAATTGAGTGGTGCTTATTCTATATGGAAGAAAGACTGCATTTGCAGAAGCACATTCTCATGATCAGGCACAGGGTTAGATTTTTCTATTAATTAATTAGCTAGAAACAAGTCTTTTGTTGTAATATAAAAATAATGGCCGGTCAATTTGGTAATAAGCATAACTAGCATTGTAAAAGTAGAGTTTAGTCACAGGCGCATGGTCCTTTAACTTTTTGGTTATCACATACATACATATTTTATTACTTCTGCTTCCATACTATATTATTTAGATAACAAAGACAATAAAACTAATTATTTGTAACATAACACTAATCGTATTTTTATTTTTGGATTTACCAAGTAAATTATCATCTACACATTTAGGGACTTAACCATTTGTGTACTAAGTAACTCTTTGAGATCATCAAATCAAATATGTTTAAGTTTTATTATCAGTTGGTTTTAGTATGTTGCGGATATTTTTCTGTACACTTTTTGACGAAACTTTCTGCGGATATTATTTGTTTACATTTTAACTTTTAATTTCGTTTATCGGCCCAATAAAAAAATAACTTAGGTATTAATTATGTATTATTTTATCACTATTTAGAAGTCACGAGTTTACAAGAGTAAATAGCTAAGTATCTGTTCACGTGGTTCACTCCAGCCTTTTGAGATTCTTGCGCGGATATAAATATAAATAAGATTAAAATTATTAAAAAAAAATATATGATGTAACTATAAAAATTTACGGGTTCCGCAATTTTTCTTTTATCTGTGCTATAAGACGTTGCTTCGTACCAAATTTCAGGATTCTGAGTTCACGGGTAGAAGTGGTTTTGATTCCCTTGCAAGTGTCGAAAATTTGCTGCATAATTGCGGCTGTATTTTTTGAATGCGTTGGCTTAGAAGTTTGATTTTTTTACAGCTCCAAGGGACAGTAGACCTGAGTATTTAATATTATTATTTCTTTAATATATAATAATATTAAATACTCAGGTCATATAATTATTTTTATATATATATATATATATATATATAATATTTTTTTTATTAAATTCCAGCTTGATACCTCCATGCGTTCCTGAGCAAAGGTTTTGACAGACAGACGGACGCACGGACGGACAAGAAAGTGATTTTTCCTTTCGAGATACGGAACCTTAAAAAAGACAAATACATGAAAAATATAAAATTTATATGATGGCATTGATGTAGATTTCGATTTCCAACTGAAAACAGTTTCAGCTAGTTAAAGGAAAAATATTATTTTTAATTTATTAACTTATCAGTGCCGAGTTTAATCATGGCAATCAACAGCGGAAATTACTACTTAGATAAGGAGACGAGGTAATTTATTGGATATTGAGGGCGCTGGATGAAATAATGATTCACCCCGGGTCTTTTGTATTAATAGGTACATGGAACATTAGAGGACGTAAAAGAAGTAAGCAACCTCTTCATACACTCGTGGTCGTGGGCCTAGAAAATGTTAATAGCGTAAATCCATGTTACGTCAACACTGAAAAATGTATAAAACGCAACTTCACCATAATCGAGATATTTAAAGAGTTATGGTGCTGAAACCTGGTTTTTGACGAAAGACATTTTGAATAAACTTAAGAGTCGCATAAAAGGTCCATTGAAAGAAAACTGGAAGGTGTCACACGACAGCAAAGCAACGATTGGCTCAGATGACAAAGTTACAGATGTCGTTAGGCGTGTTGCGAATCTTAAATTGCAATGGGTTGGCCATGTCGCCAGTAAAAGGGACTCATGGTGCAAGTCTCTGGTGGACAAGAAAGACACAAGATGCGATGGGCTGATGATATTAAAACAACAGCAGGTGTGAAGTGGATTGAGATTGCCCGAGACAGAGAGAAATGGCATAGACTGAATGAGGTCTACAACACTACACCCCAGCGGTTGAGAAAGGCTAACGAGAGAAATATATAAATACTAGCTGTTTCCCGCAGCTCCGCCTGCCTCAAAAAGTAGCCTATGTTTGACCCCGGGTCTTCCACTATATTCATACCAAATTTCATCAAAATCCGTTCAGCGGGTTAGCCGTGAAAGCGTAACAGACAGACAGACTTTCGCATTTATAATATTAGTATGGATAATTTCTGATTCTCCGTAGGGTTGACTGGTAGCAATTGCTTTTAGCATTAAGTCCGCCCATTGTATAAGTTTTAATAAATAAATATATTCTAAACCTCTGATTAGAACGAAGTTTGTAACATAAGTATATTAATTCTTTTTAGATCTTAAAATAATTGTAGACTAAACCTTTATAATCGCATGAAGGTTTGATTTTTTTAATTTCCTGTAGCAATGCAGCTGCCTAACAAAAACATAATTAGATATCAAAGGTCTTCCTAAACAGGTGGTGAAGACAAAGATTTCCCATTGCGTTGTAGATACTAACGATTACATACCAAACAGTATATCTAAACACGCGGTAGCGTGTCAAGCCAAGTTCAAGTACAGAACTGGCGAGCAGCACCGTGTGTAATATTACACGAACCATTTGGAGCCACTTTTGACCTCCTCATAACTCAAAAACTATTTCACATAAACGTGTCAAATTTGGCTCAAACGAGGTTCAAACTGAAAGAAATCAAAAAGAGCACACTAGCAAGTTATTCTTTTTATTACATCTTTTCAAATACTTTCACGTCAATACACACATCATATTATAGCCTTCGCAAGTTCTAAACCTGTTACTTGTCAGTTCTATTTTATTATTCCGAAAATTTGGCTTGCTGGTAGAAACTCGATACGCATAATTATAACATATTAATTCGTATATGAGAACTAGCCAAGTCAGGCTACGTTAGGCTACAATATATCATCCTAAGTTATAAGAAGAAAAGATATTTTATGTTATTATAAATAAATTCAGGACTGACCATTTAACTTGGCACCCATTTAGATCTCACTTCTTTTGTCGTTGAAGTCAACAACCAAGGCATATATGATAATATTGAACTTGGCTCTCATTTCACATTTATGTTTTTGATGGGATCGTACATACGCCTACAAAATTGAACGAAAGATGATGTTCTACTCTACACTATTATTAACTCGTGCACTGTATATTCTTCCTAGCTATAAACCATCAGATGTATTGAGATATAATTGAAATTGATTTAAAATAATTTTTAATTTATAATAAAAATACGAGAGTGGCACTTGGGCACAGAATATAGAACTTCCTCCTCACTTTGTGACTTGGGCTTACAATCGAAAAGGCGCTATTATCTGGCTAGGCTTATTCGATCCTCACAAACTTTTTAGGCTGAAGACACCCAGTGTAGAAAGTTTGTGAGGATCGGACATTCTTGAATCTCTATATACGATTAGTAATAAATATATGTACATTTGATTGTCTGTTATTGTTTCATGTCAAATATTAAGTGTATCGTTTTCGGTGATTCATTTCTACCACTGGTACGTATGACACCTACTACTTATCTAACATAAGTAATGTAGATTCAGATTAGCTTTACATACTCTGCATAGTTTGCAGTATAATATATGTCGGCGATTGTACCAACCAATTCAGTAAAACGCAGCTAAGTACTATTCTATTCGTTCATTGTTATATTTTGTTCTGAGTGGGAGTTAGTCATTGCATTGCTTTGCTTGCTCAGTCGCCAGTCACAAGCGAGACCGCCAGGCCGGTCGTTCGTCGCCCGCCGCGTGTGCATATCGTTCACAAACTTTCTCTTTCGTCTATTCTAAATATAAATAAACAGTACAAAAATAAATATGTCTATTTGATAGCGCTACATTAACTTTCCTGGTTAGATATTCATGTGGTAACAATACAAAAGTGATTCAAAAGTGTAGGAAATTATGATGTTTCTTAATTGCAATTAGTTCCGAAGTACAAAGAAGTACAGTGAGGTTAAGTGACATGTTCAAACTTATTTAACAACAATGGAATTTACATCGTGGTTAGCTTAGTAAATTGCTAGCAGTTGTGAAATCAGGTTTCTGTACACAGAACAGTGAACTCCATCATTTCATAAACAAGAAGACAGCTGGTGAAATGGGAAAAGAAGGGAAAGATTACGGTAAGTTGTACCTGAGTCTATTGTGGTAGATTGGGTCTATGTTAGGCAGGAATTTCGGAACACATTCCAAAAAAATAAAAAGGTTTGGTTAAAAGTTTTTTTTTCATGAGGGACGGATCTATTCTACCTGAGTACCTCAGGATAAATACACGAGCAAGATAAAATAAAAGTTATTTAAAGTGAACTAAATATGAAAGTAGTACGTACGTTCTTACTGATTAGCGATTACAATACTATACAATACACATAAATTATCTTTTCTTGGACCCTTTGAATATATACAACCGTTAAATCTAAATTCACTAGAATGGAAGTTATCATAATTTTTTAAGGACATCAACCAAAATAGGGTTTCCCGTGGTATCAACCACCATTTAGCTGTTTACCCGAAATAATTTTATCATTATTTATACCATTCTCTGTGCTATGTTCCCGTAATAGTTTTGGGAAATCCATCTATCCCGATAAAAACCCGAGCATTGGTTAATACCCATTTTTAATGAGTAAATAAATTTACCCCAAGTCAATGGTTTTTACCGAGTAGATGCCCAATATGCCCATCTTAATCTCATTGGTACGAATGCTGTTGTTATGACTGGAATAAAAATATGTTATTTACGTACTTACTGAACAATTGAAGTGTTCAATTTCTAGATTTACTTATATTAAATATATTTAAGTACCTACTTGCGATTTGCTGAATTATGACAAAATTCATAATAGTGTCAAAGTGTTTAATAATATCAGAATCAGTCTGTCTTTGTTCATATTTATATTATGATACCATATAATGCAGATACAGCTGATTTCTGCCCTAGTTTCTGCTTTGTCCATTCAAGAAATTATGAAGCTGTAAAATAACTATCTCTTTTGAACAACAAAGTCATTTCGTTATGGCAGCCATTTCATCCTTAATTACCTACATAACAAATATTGTAGGTATTAAATAATATGATGAAGGGGTTTATGTTGAACAATAGAAATAACAAACACAAGTTTTAGAATATTTTATAGGAAAGTTAAATTTAAATTTTACTGTATATTTCAAATGACATGTGCTGTAAACAACAAGCTTACAATCAAGGAGATACATGCCTGTCACTACCATAACCAGGATACCAGGATGGTATTGTTTTTGTCAACTGCAATTTACTTTAATATTTGGTTCCTATTTCGCGAACGGACAGATATTTTGCCATTGCCGAAACTGTCGCAATCGGACCAAAAGACCTTGCTCGGTACAACACAAATCATGTCGATGACGAGACGCGCAGCAGCTTCCCTTGTTAATAACCTTTACTGGTACAATAAAAAAAAAGGCAAATTGCGAGTTGTGCTGGCGTTGAGAGGGTTCCGTATGTTTTTGAATTTACCATATCCCCCAGAAATAATACTTGAAATTATTTTTGGGGATTAGGTTGAAGAAGGGAAAGGTAATTTTTGTGGGGTTTTTTTTAAATTTTCTTAAGTAACAGTAATCCCATATTTATATAAATTATCAAACGGTTCAGAATAAAAAAGTAGTTTCGTGAATGAGGGGAGTTAATAACAATTTGCAAAAATCAGTCACTTTTAGAAAGTAAATATTAAAAATTATGAGTACACTTTTTTATGTGTGTGATTATGGTAAAATTTAAGAACCCAAGAACCCTTTCATACAAACGTGGACTATGAATTATCAAAATGATTGAAATCCGGGGTTTTCAGTGTAAACTTTTACTAACAGCCTGGCCACGAAGCAATTCGCCGCGATGCCACCGGCGACTAAAAGAAATACATACAAATGCATTTGTTTCAGTGCACTAATCGTTAGGTACTACTCCTAATTTCGCCTCGACAGTCACCAGTTCCCGTGGATTTTTGTGCATTTGATGGGTTTTTTTTTTAATACACCTAAGTAGGCAAACAGGTGTACGGCCCACCTGATGGTAAGTGGTTACCACCATAGCCTATGAACGCCTGCAACACCGATGTCACGAGCGTGTTGCCGACCTGTCCGCTGTCAGCACGGCGACCCCTCTGGAGACTGGCGACCCTACTCACCAGCAGGAACACAACACTGCATCACATATGGCTCCGGTCATCTGTAGGGTACTTTCCTAAACGGACTACTTCTAACGAAATGTTCTACCTCCCTTATCTCGCCATGGCTAATTGTTACGTGGGCAGGCTGTTATATTTGCATTAGCACCATCACGGTATCACCTAAATTCAACATTACCTAAAAGTCATAAATACATTTAACTACAGCACCGACTGTTTCCTGGCAACCTGCCAAGGTTTGCTGGGTAACCATCAAGTCATAGGTACATGAAGAATTACGTCGCTGTCCTTATTTCCCGTAATACTGATGATCTTATTACGCTGTAGTTTTTTTTTTAATATATTTCTTTTTATAGGTGTAATCGTTATTATCACGTCTGTTTTCCGTAGAGGTAGGTAGGCAGAGACACTCGTTATTCATCACTATTTATTTTAGAGTACGAATGTATAATAGGCTGGGGAAAAAGTTTCTTCGCATTTTTTAATAAAATTCAAAAAAAAAAATAATATAATTTATTTACATTTAACTAAAGTATGTAGGTGCCATTTTGTTTGATTACTTTTTGCCATCTTGGTAGGGACATGATCCCGTTGCTATAGAAATTTTGAGGCTTCTGATCAAAATACCGCGACAAGTGGTGTTGGCAGTCCTCTCGTGATGTTAACCTAACTTACTAACACTGCCTAAAGAGACCGAAACAGGTGGAAATCTGAAGGTGCAAGGTCAGGACTATCCGGCCGATGCATTAACACCTCCCAGCCAAACTCTCTTAATTTTTGCTGAGTGGCTAAAGATGTGCGAGGTCTAGCGTTATCATGATGAAAAACCACACCGTTTCTGTTGATTATTTCCGGCCGCTTTCTTTCTTCTTCTTCTTGCTTTAATCTCATCGGTTGTTCACAGTAGAGTTCAGAATGGATGGTCCTGTCTAGTGGTAACAGCTCATAATGAATAATGCCCTTCCAATCCCACCACACACAAAGCATCACCTTGTCGCGAGTTAACCCGGGTTTCGCCACAGTCTGTCGCACGTTCTTGTCGTGCGCGATCCACTTTACATCACCAGTTATCAGCTTCTTCAAAAATGGTTCGGTTTCATTTCGTCGTAATAAAGAATCGCAAATGAGTACACGGTTCATTAGGTTTCTTTCAGTAAGCACGTAAGGTACCCAAATATCGAGCTTTTTTGTGTACCTAGTTTTTTTCAAATGCTCCAAAACTGTTTTGTGGTCAATTCCCAGTTCCTACTACAATACAATACAATACAATACAATACAATACAAAAACTCTTTATTGCACAACAAGGATACATTGTTAAATACAAGTAATTACAAGAAAAAGGTACTACTATACGTCGTAACTACTGATATGCCGATCTTGCTCCACTTTTTCAAAAATGGCATCCATTTTATCCGTAATAGGGCGACCACAGCGACGTGCATCTTTGACATCAAAACTTCCGGATTGAAAACGGTTAAACCAAATTTGTGCTACTCTCGCAGACACTGCACTAGGTCCATAAACATTACAAATATTTTTCGGGGCTTGGGTTGCATTTTACCTTTTTTGTAGTGAAATTTTAAAATTCATTAGATCACTCATCTTAACAGTACGAAAAACAAATGAAAATCACACATTTTCCTAATTTGAATTTGGAATTATCTTCTTTAAAATTTGAACTTTTAATGATACCAAAACCAGCCAGATATAAATAGTATAACCAAAGAGATTTTATTACAAGTTCATACATACTATATGCGAAAAGACTTTTTCCTAACCTAATATAATATCTTAAATACTCACATTACGATCTCCGTTAAATCCAAATTAAGATAATGCTAAAAAGGGCACCTATTGTTCTATACAAATGTAATAAATAAAGCACATAACAAATAAATAAATAAAAATATTTATTTTTTAGGTACTAGATAAGTTAAGGCTTGGATTTTGGTTTCCGGTAATGCTCAGAGTGAAAACCCAGACAAAACTGGTGTTCTTATAATAGATGGGTTTTGGGTTAGTTAAGGAGAGAAGACGTAACTTTGTAAATGGCAACTGAAATGTTTGGAGCGATGTTTCATTTATACTCCAATGCTAATGTGTTGTACAATCAGCGAGTATTTATTTGCATTTAGTTCGTTTACGTCACCAAACATCATTCCTCGCTTCTAATATGAAACACCTTTAACTTGTCCATTTTCTCGTTTGAGTTTATTACCTGCTTGCGACCATCAATCATAAATATCATTTTTAGTTTGTTCGAATAAATTGAGATTTGCTTATAATATTCGTAGATATAGGTTCTGACACGGTTTTTCAAAAACAAGATTGATTTAATGTAATACTAGAGATGGGCGCCTTCCCATTAATTCCCTCCCAATAGTGATTTATTCCGGGAAGAAAAGAAAACTTTTTATTTACACCGAAATATATATTTACATTTAAAAATGATAATTTTATTAAGTTTCAGAATAACAAATTATCAACACAGTACCCTGATACTATGTTTGTAATCTCTTTTCAGAAATATGAGTAATTTCACGAAAGTCTCGTTATCGGTACTATAATTTCTAGTCACCGGAAATTAACTGTCAATTGTACCGTCGATCGCGCCACTCCACATATGTATATAGTCGATTTTTTTTGCCTACTCTTATCAATTAAAAAACCGAAATACCTAAACTTTACTTCCATCTCAGGAAATAAACTATCCAAGGTATATTGCAAATTTGATATAAATAATAAATGAAATTTAACAAAATCCATTTCGTCCCAGGAATTTTCAAAACACCCGGGAAAAAATAGAAATTAATTATTTTTTCCTTTTCCTTCGTTTTCTTTCTATTTTCCCCCTTTTTAATTTCTTCCCGCTGCCTATCTCTAAATATAACATAGTTATTACAGGCAAATAGGTAATAATCTTAGATTTATAATTGTTCTACGCGGTCGAACGCGTGAGAGCAATTATTAATCTAAGGTAATAATTTTGATTTTTGGTTTTTAAAATTAATAATACGAAACGAATCCAAATAGGTAAGGTATGATGTGAGGCATAGCAGATACGTTATGAAGCATCTACCAAAGCAAAAAGTAATTTAACTCGTACGTACGTATAAAGTTATAATTATGTATAAGTATTATTGAGGCATGAACATTTGATAAAATCTGCATTTCCAGCACCGTAACCTAGTAATACAATCAACGCCTTTTACGCTTTTACTATATTATTAAATTTACCTATAGTAGTAAATTTCTGGAAATTTATGTGGGAAATACGGTGACTAATTTACGGTGATTAATACAGACAGACGAACCATATGTTCGTCTGTCTGTATTAAAACTTTACCAAATTTAATTGTAAGTAATATAAAGAGTTGCGTGATTAAATGGGCACAGATTAATCAAAATATATATTGTTTTCTATATATTAATCTTTAGTGCGGTTGTTAGACCTGTCATTCACTCAGATTTGGTGGAATTTAAAATCAATTTATTTTCCGGCATGGCGACAACAAATGGCGCGCGCGCGAACCATGACGGTCACTGGTCCCTCGACGCAGATGTAAATAATGCTACGGTCACCGTTCATTATTGACATGACATAAAGCATAAAGCCGAGGTCACGGAAGTAGGTACTCCAATAATCACGTCCATCTGTTAAGAAATGTCATGAATGCAGATACTCAATATACCTTCTTATCTAGTCTAAGTAAGCAATTACCATGGTTCTAATATATGTTAATGGCAAGAAGTCAAAGTCTACACACGCGGAAAAACCAAACTTGGAGGTTTTTTGCTCTTGATATGAAATAACAAGTATATATTTATTATCTTTTTCGAGGGATTTATCTTGTGATTTGTCCATAAATATTTATTTAGTAATTTTCCCGTCAACTTTTTGGTTCCTGACACTTCCTGAGTTTCAAGGATTATATTATCTTACTCGAGGTCAGATATTTTGTGCAATTTTCCACACTCAATGCATGGTATAAAAAATATATACATAAGTTAAGAATCGTCGTACTCGAGATCTAGTAGCTTTTACCGTTGGAAAAGTTTAGCATTAAGCCCGTCTGTTGTGTAATTTGTAAAGTTGAAACAAAATTAAACGTCTTAGATATTTATGAAGTACTAGCTGTTTCCCGCAGCTCCGCCTGCTTCAAAAAGTAGCCTATGTTTGACCCCGGGTCTTCAACTATATCCAAACCAAATTTCATCAAAATCCGTTCAGCGATTTGGCCTTGAAAGCGTAACTGACAGACAGAAAGACAGACAGACAGACTTTCGCATTTTTAATATTAGTATGGATAATACAAGAAACGTTAGTGAACAGCGCTTTATCTCACACTGACTTGCCATTGGGTTGTTGTGTATACAAGCACTGGTTAAGCACCAGTGATCTCAGTGGCGCGGTGACGTTACCTCGTAGATTATGTGGATTGTGTAACATCCGACCGTAGTGTTTTATGTGTAAAAGATTTTTTAAGTGTTGCTACAATACAGTGTAACACGTTAAGCCTATGTCAACCGGAGCATAGATAAAGTTACTTACTCACCTCATTAACATACAATCTGTTATCATATCAACTACTTACGCACATCTTAAGTAAATAAGAAAAATACATCTACTAACAATTTATTCGCTGCTTTGAATGCTATCTACCATTTTCCAAGTAAAGTTTACCTTTCTGATGATGAGACCACTGCAACATAGAATAAAATCTAAACTATAAATTAATTTAGTAGTGAGGAAAATCAAACAAGATACATTTTTTATTCACAAGTTGTAGAACAGGTTTGGAAAATTATCATGAATTATAATAAACTACAGACTCATTCTATAGACACATACATCTATCATACATACTTTCTGTTCAGCCTTGTTTACGTAGTATTGCAAATTGTATGTAATTTAACTGCACCACCTCTTGGTTGACTGATAAAAAGCCTTTGGCTTTAAGCCCGCTATTCACGTTATTGAATTAACTAAAATAAATAAATACTACATTAACAGATTAAATTTTACTAAATTATTAATTTAAACTAAATTTTAATTAGTAATGTATGGAATTTCCGTGGAAATATGTACAGTTAAGAAATGAAGCGCCCTGAAGACGCTACACTACTTACATACTTACTACCATCTTTTATCTATTTTGTAAATTTCGCATGTAATACCTCGTTTAGGGTTGCATCTATAAAATTTGGCAACCAGTAAAAGACTCGTATAAACACCGGATTTTAGAGCCCAGGATCCGGACTTGTCGGTTTCTCGGTTGATTCGATTAGACGAACTGTTTTTTTTTTTGGTCCGTACCTTACAACAATTTTAAAGCCGGACTACAAATGAAACCCCACCCGGACGCTTCTGAAACCCGGACGGATAGCAACCCTAGCCTCGTTTGGACATCCAAACGAAGTTCGTAATAAATAGTGTGATAAACAATCATTAAATTAGTTCTTTAAAATTATAATCCGCTTATATACAACAAACAAAGCGCTCTAATCATATCAATATTTATAATGAGCATAAAATAACCAATCTAAGGCTCGGCACGATCATTCACGCACCAATACGCTTTATTGCTTCCAACACGCAAACATTCATTGTGTTGAGTTGCAACAAGTGCAACATGAGTGCAACGCAACTGAAGTGGCGCAGTCGGTGTTTGATAGGTGATAGGAGGCGCTATATATAAGATATAGATAATTTAAAAACTAACGATTATACATTCATTTATTAATTAAATGAACTTTGTACATAAGAAAGTATAGATTTATTTCTTTTCTTATGTTTTCGCGATTGTTACACATTATATTAACTTTAGGTGTTCCTAAATAAACAAATATTAAACGCGATAAAACCGTATGTATTAAAATAGTTTATTTAATCTATTTATTTTAGCAAAACTTTTTGTAAAATAACTTACAAGAATTCGCGAATTGCTAAAAGCATTCATTACCAGTCAATTATTGCTAGAACCAGAAATATAAAAACACATATAAAGTCACAAAAAAGTTAGAGAAAAAAAATACACAAAGTACATATCTCGATAATATAGACCAAAATTTTACGTACTCGAATTAATGGAAATAAATTATTTTAGTTTGGATGACTTTCCGTACATTAGGTACATTTGCATTTGTTAGCGCACTGGCTGTCACATATTCATATTATTTCAGTATATTCTTTACAATCCACTGTCCCCTGATTACCTCAAAACTGATTTTTAACTATTGAGTTCCACTCATGAAAGAATCCTGCGTTCCTCCAACAACATGACCCTCGCTACTCCTTCTCACCATACCGGGTTTTTCTCGAATTCCTTCGCTGTGACGGCTGTTAGACTCTGGAATAATCTTCCTGAGTCCATTAGAACAGTCTCCAGCCGTGCCAACTTTAAAAGGCTTGTCTACGATCTCCCCTACTCTCGCGGTTACGGGAGCAAATTTAGGCAGTTAAACATGAGTAAATTTTGAGCTGCTATTATTTCGTTGATATAACTCTTAAAATTAACTGTATTTTGATTATTATTTCATCGTATATATGTAAGTTTATTATGTAAGTACCATAAGTAAGTTTATTATCATTCCAACTTTTGTATTTATAGCTATATATTTTTAATACCCACATGACGATATCTGTTTAACAAAAAGGTCGACTGTTAGATAATGCTTTTAGCATTAAGTTCGCCTATTGTGCTATACAATTGTATTATGTACAATAAAGTTTAAATAAATAAAATATAGAAAATGTCCATAGAGAACTAACCACGATGGTATCCATGTGTTACACAAGCCAACTATTGATTGCTGATCAAGGAAGCCATGGACTTCACTTTTATTTAAAAATATAACCACATTTTGATTACAAACACGCTGTTATCGGGACGAACTGATAACTGAAGTACTTACCTAGCTATTCATGATAGTACCATAACGTACCTACCACAAATTGTATGTTAAGCAGAATATTTCGCCACACAAAATTGTGAATTTGTGAAAACTTGTTTAAAAATGTGTTACTGCGTATTGTCCAACACTTCGTGTAGAATCGACAACACATTCTAGTAAAATGGGTTGCTGTGGAGACATCTGCGTACCACCAAAAGAATCTCGTAAGTATTTATCTTTGGTCTTTAGTCAGAATCTGCTCATACGAGCGCTGCTCAGCTGAATGCATTCTGACATTAACATTTGGTGAACAGGTGAAAAGACTCATATAATTTTTCATACGGGACAGATTAAATAAGCATTCTTAATTCACTAATTTCCATCAAATTGATCAGCCATTTAATAACCTGATTGTCTAACAATAAGATTGTTTGGCTTCGATGAACACGTTAATCTACCACTAAATCTCGTTAAAGAAACCATGTCCCACAAAGAGCTTGTTTTGAAAATCTCTGACACCAGTGTGCAGGGTCAATATCCTGCAATTTACAAGGCAATCTCCAAATAGCATCTTTTTACTGTGACTACGCCTTTTACAAAAAAAAAAAAACTTATGAAAATTTCAACTGTATTACAATTTACAACGGCCATGGGTGGTCACGGAATTTTATATATCTAATATCCAGTGCGTTAGTTAAAAAGTAAACTTTTGATTAATGCTCATATATAATTATATGTTTATTTGTTTCAGGAGAACCGATCCAGTACAATCCAGACTTCAACGGGCCAATCCACAATCGATCATGCACGGACATTTTATGGCTAATTTTGTTCATCCTCTATCTGGGTGTTTGGGGCTTCATCGGATATTATGGTAATTAAAAATCTATGAAAATGTTTCAATCTTATAAATACAATATAATGTTTAAAGGATTAGATCGACGATAGATATACGAATGTTATAAATGCGAAAATTTCTAACTCAATTGTTATTAGTGGAATGTAGAAAAGAAGAGAAAAAAATATTAGGCCAACTTAACAGGAATATCAGATAGAGCCAGCAACAGAAAGCAATAAGATAATAGACTTAAATTGAATTAAGCTACTACCTTATTCTGTTTTATTACTAAGCAAAAAATCACATGGTTATGTATTTGACTGGCCTGCATATGTATGTATGTCCGTTCCTATTACTTACGAGGGGGAATCCTCGTAAATAAAAAACATTTCAAGATTTTTAATAAAAATGTCGTTAGTTTCAACTCCACCTTTCTACTTTAGTTTTATTTATATGTTTCCAGCCATGAGCCATGGGAATATACAAAAGCTACTAGCGCCAATAGATTCCAACGGAAACAGATGTGGTCTAAACTCAGGGATGCAAGATAAGAAATACCTGGTGTTTTTTGACATTTCGCGCTGTCTTCTGCCAGACACACCCATTACAGGCTGTCCCACACCACAGGTACCTACTTAAATTAATTAAAATAATATTTTTATTCCTATTGTAAAAAAAAAAACACAAAAGTGTACCTGATTATGTCATAGAAGAGCCAAAAATATGCTGCAAATATCGAAATAATTTAATTTTAATGAAGTAATGCGTATTTTTATTTTTTAGGTTTGCGTTAATAAATGTCCTGAAAAAACCATAGATTTCGAGAAAGAGATGAACGCTGCTAACTTTAACGAATTAAAAGGCAGCATGGTCTGCAAATATGATGCGGATATTAGTACCTATCAAAGTGCAATGCAGAGCATACGAGAAGAAAAATGCGCTAAGAGGGTTTTGAAAAGTGAAGCAGGTAATTTTCAAAATAAATTTATTTTATCCTTGGTTTTTTTTTGAGTGGCTCTAATATTTTGGTGCTTAGCATTTATGTGAGTTGCCACATATTATTGGAACTGAGCTTTTTGAAATGGCAAAAACCAAGTGTGGACAAGATTGAGTTACCAAGTTAGCTTAAGTAACTAGATGGAAACTAAACTACTAATTTACTGTGAGATAATTAGTAAAAAAAACTAAATTAAATAGCATACAGGCTAATGTTAGGTTTGCTGACCTTTAGTGCTATTCCGCTGCATCGGCGACCTATCAACCATGCCGCAATGCCCTGAAGTGACCACTACTCCCGTCACTGGATGGACAAGCGGTGGGACAGACGGCTCGTGTCTTCGGAACCCCAAGAAGGCACAAGAATCGCTGCTGACCAGGGCTACGGCCCTCGATACCTACGTAGGCTGGATCGCCGCTAGCTGGGTCACTTACTTTAAGGGGACCGAGCGTGATACCCACATTGTAGGTACCTCGGGTATAGATCGTAGCGGTAGCGGTCATCTTTTTCGCATGACAATAACGAGCATGCCCGCACGTGAAGTCGTAGACTAAAGCATGGTCAATGCGTAACTAATTAAACAAATTAACCAACACTGCACCATAGTATATCGTATCATTGAATGCATATCACAGTATGCAATTAATAACCTGTTGTGTATAAAATGTGGTAACAACAAAGTTTAAATTTTTAATCAAAGTGGTTACCTACCATAAATATCGCGTATTTATAGACTTGTAACACAGGAAACACCATGAATAAAAATTGTATCCTTATCGTTGTGTCCACATTGTATACAAATCGCTAACCAAACCAACATTCTAATCTAGCTTAGGACAATTGCATGTAAACTTTACCTAATCTTATTGTAAATAAGTATATCATTACTCTGTAACGAAACCTTGTGCATGTTTGGGATTGGTGACGACGCAGTGTTGGGCCGCTGCATTCCTGTTGACTTCGACAGCGTGATACCAGGAGGCAGCCAACAACAAATCACGGGCTCAGTAAATGAGGTACATATAAACTTCCAAAGGAGAATGTTCAAAAATATATAAAGCTTGGTCCAAATGTCCACCACTGACGGAACCTATGTTGCCTAATAGTCCACTATATAGAGTAACTTTTAATAAGAGACCAACAAAAAATCAACTGTCAGTAAAAAGTTATGACTGAATGAAAAACTATTATTTTTCTTGGATTTTTGACTTAATTTTTCTTTAATATTTATTATTATTTATTTTCATGCGCTGGTTATTAACGCTGGTTATTTTATTGTAGTGTTATGATTCATCGCTGGCCTGTGCAAACAAATATCAATAAATATCAAAGAAAAATTAAGTTAAAATTCCAATAAAAATAATAGCTTTTCATTCAGTCATACCTTTATACTGCCAGTTGATTTTTTGTTGGTCTCTTATTAAAAGTTACTCTATGTATATTTAGTGGACTATTAGGCAACATAGGTCTCGTTGGTGGTGGACATTTGGACCACTTTTGTTCATTCTACTTTGTATGTTTAATAATACTAAGTTCCGAATGGGAGTTAATTAACGGTGTAGATCTATGCATGTCATAACATTCTATAATTCAAGACGTATACCACAATATTTTATTTTGAAAATACGTAGATGAGAGTGCTTATCAGATTTTATTACCTACAGAAGTAAACCTTATTACTCAAGAATTTTATCGCCCATAATATAAGTAGTATGGAAACAGAGAGGGGAGGCTTTTGCCCAGGAGTGGGGCCTAAATATTTTTTAATTTATGAGTAGACCCTATTAGTAAACTATTTGATAGTTGCCTGTATGCCCTGGAAATTGAAAAGTGTTCAATTATCATTTGTTGTGTATCATGGAGAAATAAAATATGTAAGTATGTGAGGTGAGAAATTATAACCCACGCAAATGCATTAATCACAATTGTTTGGAAAAATATAGCTGAGTAATAGTCATCGGTAATTTCTACATCTCGAGATATGTCCACAGAATGTTATGTTATGAGAGTTGATGGGCAAAATCATAAGAGACGTCTGAATATAGTGTCAATAGTGGCTTCAGCAGTCTTGGTTTATATAATGATTTGAGTTACTTAAACTAGAAAAATCTGATATCTTTATATGATATTATGTTTATATGATAATGTATTATATATTGTTAAATATGACTTGCAGATCTACGACTATATAGCCGTTCCCGCACAAGACTAAGGAATGCACCACTAATCCGTACTAACTATGTATTTCTATCTCGCAGTTATCAGCTCAAATCGCCCAAGACATGGTGCAAGCGCGCTGGTATATCGTCGGGGCAGTAATTGCCGTAATCCTGATCTGCTTCCTATACATACTTGTGCTGCGATGGGTGGTCGGGCCGGTCGTGTGGGCATCCATCATCGGTTTCCTCGTACTACTTGGATTCTGTACGTCTCATATCTCTAATATTAAATTCGTTTTGCCCAGTCTAAGAGAAATTCGACTTATGTGCTGTTGTTGCGCCACAAATATAGGAAACACACAACGTTGATCCCAGATGAATTGGGATATGGGATGAAAAAAACAATATGAATATGAAAATAGTTATATATATAATACCGAAATGAATTGGGTATATATAGGTACAAATGTACAGATAATAAATAATTTTAGAGATTTTATTAACTCGTATATTAGATAAAATGAAATGAAATTACTTTAAATTAAAAATATAATCATGAGATTAATTTGTATTAAGTACTTATATGCCGTTATAATCGAGATAAAATATGTCAATTGGATTAATCGAGTTTGCTAAATTATGACTCAATTTTTTTTTCAGCTTGTTATTTATGCTACAAAGAATACAAGTATTATCTCGAGAACCCTGTGCAGCAGATAGCTACGACCAACTTCAAGGGCTACGCGGAGTCCATAATAAAGACGCACAAGTTTTGGCTAGCGGTACTCATCATAGTAGCCATTGTACTGGTCATACTAACGCTAATTGTCATTTTCTTAAGAAACCGGATTGTGATTGCTATTGCACTTATACGTGAAGGAAGCAAGTAAGTATTGATTTGTTTTTGTATAGGTATTTACAACATTTGAATCATTGAAACAAAAAACTTGTCACCTAAAAAACATAATTTTGTCGAGACTGGCTAGTTTATCTTCATTTATTTACACTTGCACGCCGAAATATTATTTTTATTTTGCTCTGATTGCAGTCTCCATTTTATTTTGTCATTATTATTAAGAATGTTTATATTTTTTTTGTAATACTATTTCAGGGCGGTATCGGCCGTCAAGTCTACGGTATTCTTCCCAATACTGCCCTGGGCAGTGCAGTGCTTTGTGATAGCATACGGGGTGTTCGTAATCATGTACATCACCTCCATGGGAGAGAGTGTCTTCAGCGTAGTCAATAAGAAAATTGACACAAACTGTGTTTGCTCAGGGAATTACACGGTAAGAATGAAACAATTCTATTGCTACTATTTATAAAATATTAGGTCAACTGTCAATTTAAAGCAATTGTTTATTTTTATCTCATTTCACATGACGCCTGCAAACGTTACTCTATGTCGTAAGCAAAAATTTACTATGATGGTCAGTTCGAAAATGAAGATCATCTTTTAGCCCACACCGTTGTTGTATCAGTAACTTAATAGGACAATACATGAGATGAAAATGGAAAAAAACTTTGAGAATTGCTGCACAGCAGCGATGCGCTTAACGGTGTGGATGCTTCAGACGGACTGGATACGACCCGACTTCAGTAGAAAAGCGAACCCTGGACTCCGAAGCGATGAGTTACTCTTTGTAATTTAAATCGATAAACTTATTTCAGGATTATGGGAGTTGCGACCCGGTACAATTCCAAATAGACTGCCACGATTCCGGGTCCTACCTACCGTGCAAGAAAGCGATCTGCCACTTCACAGGACTAGATTCGCCGAATAGTGTCGTCTTTTTGCACCGTATGTAAAAATCATTATTATTTATCAATACTAAGTAATATCTATCTATCTGTCTGTTGAAATTTGACGATTACTTTTTGACGCAGACGGAACTGCGGGAAATAACTAGTTTCACTATAAGTATATTTGTGCTAAATTGCCTTTCAGTTCTCTTATAACTTAAAACATTACATGTGCATATTAGTGGAGTCGGAGTATTCAAATAGAGATAATCAATTGACATTTTGTTATTTTTATGCGGGCAACAGAAATCTATATTAAAGACAGTTTCTCTGTTTGGGCAGTTGGAAATCTTCTCGGCTTCTTTTGGACGATGTTCTTTATAAGTGGCTGCTCAGATATGATGCTGGCGAGCACCTTCGCCACTTGGTATTGGACTTTCAAGAAAAGAAACCTTCCTTTCTTTACCCTTACGGCCGGGATTTCTAGGACGGTACGGTAAGTATCACATTAACTCGTACCTCTAATCTTTGAACTCGAAAATTATGTAATGTCTGTGTTCATAGTTGTCACTTCACACACAAAATTTTTTAAGGTTGTTTTATTTATGATTTCAGTTACCATATGGGTACTGTTGCCCTGGGAGCTCTTATCATCGCTATTGTTCGGATTATACGAGTGATACTAGAATACATAGACCAGAAGTTGAAGAAGTTTGACAATCCCTTCACAAGAGCGGTACTATGCTGCTGCAAATGTTTCTTCTGGTGCCTGGAGAATTTCCTCAAGTTTATCAACAAGAATGCGTACATAATGTGCGCTGTGCACGGGACTAACTTCTGTGCTAGTGCTCGGGATGCCTTCTCCTTGCTCATGAGAAATATTATTAGAGTGGTTGTATTAGACAAGGTAATTTATTCCCTAAATTTATTCAATAATATTATTTTGTACAGGATCTGACTCATTTAAATACTGGATGTTCTTAGTAGCAAGCAATACACTTTGAATTTTTGTGATTAATTCTTGTGAAAGATGTCTAAGTATATTTAAATTGTTCACAGTGCTTATCCACTACTGTGTTATAATTACAAATAACTTCGTAACGCCCCGCCACTGGATTGCATGGGATATTAAAGTTACTCTTCTATGCCCTCAACTCTCATCACAATTAATAAAAATCTCATAGCTCATAGGTACCTAAGACCTTAAAGTCTCAAAAATAGTGCGCTTTATGAGATTTTCAACCGACTTTCAAAATCCAAAAAGGAGGAGGTTCTCATTTCGAGTTTTTTTTTTTAAATTCATGTTTGTTACCGCAAAACTCCGTCATTACCTAACCGATTTCATATTTTTTTTTGTTCCAAATGATATGCTTTCAATTAGGTCACATAGAAATTTTATTAAAATCGGAACAGTTGTTTAATTGTAAAATCATAATGACTGGAAAAATGAATCTTCCATATGACCCGAGTAAACGATTGGAAGGCGGTTTTAGTTTTTTGTGAAAAAAAATAATTCTGCGATTGGTTTGTGAAATGAAGTTCCTGCTAAGGTTTTTTCCAAATTACAACATGGCTATCAAAAAAGACGTGAAAATATCTTCAGGTCCATCAACGCGCTCGGCGTTACCTTTGATACTGCACGCGTCTATAGGTAACGCTTACGGTAACCGCTTTCCATGTCGTTTGCCTACTAAATAATTGTTGTAAAAAATAGTTGTTATCACTTTTTTATTACTTCTTTTGCAATTTTAACACTATTTGCCAGTCATTTGAATCTTAAAAAAAAGTTTTCATATTTTAAAATGAACAAATGCCTTAAAATATCTTATCCGGGGCCATAATGTAAATAAAAAAAAATAGGCAGCCACTTGCTTGCCAGAAAAAAAAACAAGATCGCTCCAATAGATAATGACGACGCCGACGGTCAAATGCCGTAACAATTTACAAATAATTCTTGCTTAAAAATTGCTTTACCTAACCTGCTCTTTTTAAAAGTTGGTTAATAATGTCTCATTAATATCTGAACGCAGGATACTCATACGAGTTGTTTAGTCTTTGTATTTTCCAGGTCCATGTGGACTCTCCCTCCATTTTTAAAACTTTTCTATGGTACATCCAGTTTATATGGGAAAATAATATTGTTGTTTTTACTAATTTCCTTGCAATTTCTTAATATTTTCTAAACACTTAAACCTTCTGTAAGCTTTTACAAATATTTCAAAATCAAAATAAGCCAAATCGGTCCAGCCGTTCTCAAGTTTTGACGTGCCTAACATTTACAATTCATTTTTCTATATCGATGTTTAAAAATAGTAGTAGGAATTAAATGTTTCTAAATTAAATTTTCCTTTTCAGGTTGCAGACTTTATCTTTTTTCTGTCCAAGCTATTGCTGTCAATCGGAGTTGGCTTCGCAGTGTACTATTTCTTAGACGGAGATGTGGTCTCAAAGATCACTGGAGGCAAACACTCGTTGTACCTCCACAACAACTACATTCCAGCCGTGTTTCTCGGAATCATCACATTTATAATCAGCAGTATATTCTTCCAAGTGTACTGTATGGCCGTGGACACACTTTTCCTATGTTTCCGTGAGTTATTTGTGTTTGAGAGAATAGAAAAAATTACATTTTGTTTTTATTTATGATAGTAGACACTTTCAAATTCAGTTTAAACTACATACCTATCTAAAAAAATACTAAAGCGGAACCTGGACCAACGCGGACAGAAAGATGCAACTGGACATTAGGATGAGCAAGAGATATAACTTTAATAATAATTAATATTGTATCGAATAATTCATTTTCATTTTATTTGTTAGTTTGTACTTACTCTCTTACGATTTCGGTTTTTTTTAATGACAAATTGATTAAACATTACAAAGGTTTGTACTTTCAATTGCAGTGGAAGATTGCGAACGAAACGACGGATCGCCAGAAAAGCCATACTTCATGTCGAAGAATCTTATGAAAATTTTAGGAAAAAGAAACAAGAAAATCAAATATGAAGAATAAACGTGCCAAATATTTTATCACAATGGTTGTGTTAATGTAAATATTTTTCTATTGCCACGAGACGGTTTTAAGAGGCTAATAATGTTGAGAGTTCAACTAGTACTCAAATACCAGATATGAAAAACACAAGGTAGAGAAACTTTAATAATAATAAATATTAGGTACCTAAGCATTTTGAGTCAAAATTAAAATGTTTGTAAGTATTTTTCATTACAAGTTGTTAGGTATGTGTAAAAAATATCTACATTTGATGTACCTAGTTTACGAAAAACTTAATTTTATAACAATTTACAGTATTTTATAGATAACTTCGTAATTTTAAAAACGAATTGCCAAATATTAGCATTACTTATGTGATTTGTAAGCAGGTTTAGAGATTATCTTAATATGATTTATTGTTAAGATTTATAATAATGTTCAATTTGTAACTATGGAAAATGCAAAAACGAAGATGTTTAATTTTGATATGAATCTATTATCATTTTATGTGATAATTCTACTAGTTATTACTGAATAACAATTTTCTAATCGTATAGAGTTTTTATTATAACCTACCAACCGACGAGACGAGGATGGATGACGAAAGGATGAGTTGACAACCGATTTTATATTAGGATTTACATAAAACAATTGCTAATATTGTTTTATATTTTATAACGTTTTTGACCAGAACACAACTTCTGTGCAAGTTAGCTTTAAATAATTTGAATGGTCAGTATATAGCGAAATAAATAGATATCAGAAGACATGCTGGGTAAATGGCTACTTTGAAACCATTACCAACCACAAGGACATTCAGTTCATGGATTCTCTGCCTGACTGAGTAGTACCTACAATTGACGATGACTACTCACATTTGAACGTCGCACGTGTGTTTGACAGCATCCACCAGGGCGATATCGTCAGCTTACACGACTTACCAAACTCTGCAAGTAACCCTGACTCTATTTAATACTTAGTACATACAGCCCTGAATAGCTAAGAACAAAATCCTATTAAAACCAGCTTGATTAAGGTAGTTGTTAGTACAAAATTAAGACGATTAAAATAAAAGAATAAACTCACTGTTACTCCTCCATTATATTATTTATTCTGTGCTGTGTTAAGAAGGCGATATCTAACATCGCTTCTGGGTCCAAAAGATCTTTCACCGCATCATATTTGAGACTCTCTTCGTATGCAAACATGATGCTGGTATCGTCGAGCATCATTTTGGATGCCACTAATGCTGCAATACAATTCTTCACTCTGGCCATAGCCTCCCTGTCAGATCTGCTCACAGGCTGGAAAAAAAAATCCAAAACGTCAGACGGCATAGGAACGCTGTTAGTAGCCAAAAGTGTTATGTTTTAAATATGTGACTAACCGATAAATCAACCTGTCCATAAAATTGCAACAATAGTTACAACAATTGATTTGCTCAAAGTAATTCATGGAACTGTTATTATGGTTTTCATCGCGTTTATTCCTTATTTTTATTACACCTAACGTTTCAAACACTTATCATCGTTCATGGACACAGGTAGACTTTAATGAATGCTATAAAGGATTTGAAACGTTAGGTATAAAGTAAATAAGAAAAAAACCCTATAAAAACTGTATTAAAATAGTTGAATCAAATATTTTTCATTTGACGAAACCGGCGAGTCTCTAAGTGACGCCCACATTAGCGTCTTTTAAGCGTCATTGTCGTGACAGCTCGGGCGCAACTCTGAGTTACTGCCGATTACGCAGCAATGACGTCGTCGTGACAAGCCCTTGTCAGGACAAGGTAGTGCAAGCAAGTACTAACCGTGCATCGATTTGATCAGTAGATCTCAAAACTGTGCCAACTTTGAGCACTATTGACATATATTCGTTTCTTCCAATGGTTGACTGGTAGAAAATGCTCTTAGCATTAAGTCCGCCAATTGTTATAAGTATATGTGTACTATATATATATATATATAGAAGTAAAAGTGGAAATTATATAACTCGATTAGTTGTGCTTGTTGCTGGACTACTTAAAATGCACAGCCTTCTCATTAACTATTATATATTTACTATACTATACAAGAACTGTTAATTGCACAAATTACCTGTAATTCACAGCTGTCCACATCTTCTTTATGTTCCTCTAACATCAAATCCTGTTTTTGAGGACTCATCCACACATATCCATTGTTTCCAATAATAACTGATACTCCACATGGCAAATTATGGAAATGATTTTTTCTTCTTTTTATTAGTGACGGAAATACTTTGACTAAAGTGCCTTGTGTGAGCTAAAATAAAGGAATCCACATTTTTATTCTATAAGACAAACATGAAAAAAACCACAATACTTAATACAGTCATAATCAAGCATGTGAAAAATGAATGCAATTTCCTTCCAGACTCGAGGCAAAACTAGTGTATGGTTGTAATATTAAGTTAAAACTTAGTTTGTAGATTTATAAACATTTAAATCTAAGATTTTCTTAATGTCTTCTTATAATTTTGTTAATTGGTGAAAGAAAGCATCAGATAAATTTTGAAGATGGGCATTTATTTTATAATTAATTAAACTTGCTAATGAGTGTAACATGTAAAAAGGTAACAATATATATATTTTTAAATTTATTTATTAACACCTAAATCACAGAATTATTACACTCTGTACTAACATACAGAATGGACACTCACACCCCCCCACCCGAAGATACTGCACCTCACCATGCAGATTAACCCTTTCGCTGCCAGAATTTTATAACAATTTATATTCAATTGTTTACTACATGTATACTCATAGGTTGGCATCGAAAGGGTTAAGGGTAAACCAAAAAGGATACCAAAAAATTATTTTTCTTCCATATCTCTGAATAAAAAAGGTAAAAATATTTGTATTGTGATCCCAAAGGCCTTTTTCATCTTCTATAAAAAGATTTATTTAAAAAATATATTATCCATTAATTTATTATCCGTTTCAGTGCGCTCAGCCAATGTCAGTAAAGTATAATCTATATCAGTAAAGTATAATAAATAAAAAAGTCAGTAAGTATAATTTTTTTTTATTACAAATACCTAGTAATAATGCTTTAGTATGGGAAATGTCAATCGCTTCATATTGGGCCTTAACAGGCATTCTTTCTTTTGATTGCTTGTATTTAACAAATGTTTCTTTGTGTGCAATTTATTGTAGTTGTGATAGTTATGATTGACCCCCGTATTCTTATACATAACCATAAGAACGTCCTTCACTCAAACTCATTTGACCTTGAGGAAGTCCTCGAACTTCCCTTGCAAACGACATTCTTAGTTGGTTGCTTGAGTAAACCCCAATGAGGTTATAATAACAATTTTAAACACAAAAATTCAAAATTACAAAACAATAGAGTAAAAATAACATGAAGTAAGTAAATACCTAGGCCAAAAGTGGCAAAAACCCGTATTTTATCTACTTTATTTCATTTCAAGAACGCCTCAAGGTACCTCTCGACCAACCTCATATTTGACAGTTCGATACTCCCCTCCAATGAGAAATCATCTCAAGTCAAGGAATCTTGTGACAACTAATCATACCAATGAGGTGAAGTAAGGTTGAGTCGAGTTTGAGTGAAGGTTTAAGAATACGGGTGTGAGACTGATAACAATATATTTGATTGAGCTGAAGGATCAACTTAAAAAGTTAAAGTTATCATAGTAAATGCTTGCAAAGCCATTAGATTTTACCTTCCCATATTTCAGACTCCTAGTATGTAAAGAGAGGGAACCATCAGAGAACACACTTTGGACTTCAGCACTGATGAGGTCTCCCTCCTGCAGATGCTTCCTCATCATTTGCTCATCTTCAGCTGAACGCCGACGCTGTATACAATACAATATATCTTTATTGCCCATAGTACAATAAATATGATGAACATTATATTGTAAAAGTTACAACTTGCACACTTTTTATCTGTTTGCAAAATACACAAAAAGCCTACGTTTTGTGATTTTTTATATATTGGGTGAAATAGAAGTCAGAAAAACCCAGCTGTTTGTAAAATATCTGGGGTAGACCACTAATTTAATATGTTTTTAAAGGATTAAATTTGAGTTGATACTCACCAATTCTCCTCCGGGAAGATTAACTGACGATAACTGAAGAATGGAATCAAGACGAGAATTTGTTTCTACCTTCCATCTTCTCTGCTGCACTTCTAAAACTCTACCAACCACAACGTCCCCGATTTCACCTACATAGCGACTCTTCAATGGTCTAATGCATATAAGTTTATTTACTTTCTGCATAACACCAGCCACGGATGACTTTAAACAGTCGTCGTCAGCGTATGTTCCATGGCCACTAAAACCAAAAATCAACATTAATATCTTAAACCTAGCAGGTCAATCAGCTTGATGCTTGATAAACATTAGATCGGAATTTCATACTTACCGCATAAAATCTTGCATGCCAGTAATAACCTCACCAGGAGTATAAAAACGGGGTAATTCATTAGAAGAAGCAACGCAATGATTTACACGTTCAGATGCTAGTTTTATCGAAACGTGACCAGTCATTTTTATGGATTATTTCCACACACTGTTCAAAATTAATAAAACCTGCACCAAACAAATTAAATTACTAGGTAAGTAGGTTAGGTTGGTTTGATGTTTTGTTTTGCAATTGCAAAAATTTGCTTTAGCCGCACCGCATGTCAAAGTTAGTCAATCAAAGTCGAGTAGACAGACATTTTTTTTTTGTAATGGGTTTTACGGCCATGGATGCAATATAGCAAATCTCCGAAATAGTCTATTCTATCAATAAAATATATAATATACTAGCCAATTGGCTAGTCAACTAAAAAATAAATTGTGTATTTCGGAGATACAATTTAAACGAAAAAATTCTTAAAATTATATTTATTTTGTTATTTAATTTTAAAGATTTTATAGCGATGACGTCACGCAGCTATAATGGCCATTTCGAACTGCAAGAAAGCAAAAATTACTAAGGTATTAAAAAATATGTATGTCAGTGTCAAATGTCAAAGTCAAGATGGAACGCGAACTGCGAGTTGGTTTCTTGTTTGTTTACAATCGCCAAATATCTAGGTACCCCATTTTTCGTATCTATTGCATATTAAATTAATTTTTTAGCAAGGTTGACGTATGACGTAGAAAGATAACTTCCGGCTATTCACATTTAATTTTTTAGGTTGGCAGCACAGGGTAGTGAATAAATATTTTTTGTTTGGTAGCGCTAATTACGCGCTTCACGTACTTGTCACCCATGTCAAATATCATCTCTGTTCAAGTAAACATAACCCGTATATAACCTAATTACATTCATTCATACATTTTAATGAAGAATCGGTGTCCAATTATTGAAAAATCAGATGTCAACGGATGAAGGGACGGCAGTAAGTCCAATCAACAGGCCAATATGCAATAGTTATAAAGATACGAGAAATGGGGTAGGTACCTACGAGATAGTAAACAAACAAGAAACCAACTCGCGGATCGCGGTTCATCCTGACTTTGACATTTGACACTGACATTTATATTTTTTAATACCTTAGTCATTTTTGCTTTCTTGCAGTTCGAGATGGGCATTATAGCTGCGTGACGTCATCACTATAAAATCTTTAAAATTAAATAACAAAATAAATATAATTTTAAGATTTTTTTGGTTTAAATTGTATCTCCGAAATAGTCTATTCGATCAATAAAATATATAAAATACACAATTTATTTTTTAGTTGACAAGCCAATTGGCTAGTAAACTTTTTCATGAAAATGTCTAATTCGTAAACCATTTCGAGGAATAGGCTTAAGGAACAGATTACATTAATCAGATCTTTAGTTAAGCAAGTATTTTTAAAAAAAATCGCAGAAAACCCAATGACTTTCATTTTTTAGCAAAGTTATCGTATGACGTAGCCGGATAACTTCCGGCTATTCACTTTTAATTTTTTAGGTTGGTAGCACTGGGTAGTGAATAAATATTTTTTGTTTGGTAGCGCTAATTAGGCGCTTCACGTACTTGTCATCCATGTCAAATGTCATCTCTGTTCAAGTAAACATAACCCTTAAATAACCTATCTACACCTTCATTACATTCATTCATACATTTTAATGAAGAATCGGTGGCAAATTATTGAAAAATCAGATGTCAACGAATGAAGAGACGGCAGTAAAGTCCATTAACCAGGCCAATCTGCAATAGATACTAGAAATGGGGTAGGTACCTAAATATTTGGCGATTGTAAACAAACAAGAAACCAACCCGCGGCCGCGGTCCATCTTGACTTTGACATTTGACATTGACATACATATTTTTTAATACCTTAGTAATTTTTGCTTTCTTGAAGTTCGAGATGGCCATTATAGCTGCGTGACGTCATCACTGTAAAATCTTTAAAATTAAATAACAAAATAAATATAATTTTAAGAATTTTTTCGTTTAAATTGTATCTCCAAAATAGTCTATTCTATCAATAAATTATATAAAATACACAATTTATTTTTTAGTTGACTAGCCAATTGGCTAGCGATGACGTTACGCAGCTATAATGGCCATTTCGAACTGCAAGAAAGCAAAAATTACTAAGGTATTAAAAAATATGTATGTCAGTGTCAAATGTCAAAGTCAAGATGGACCGCGAACTGCGAGTTGGTTTCTTGTTTGTTTGCAATCGCCAAATATCTAGGTACCCCATTTTTCGTATCTATTGCATATTGGCCTGTTGATTGGACTTACTGCCGTCCCTTCATCCGTTGACATCTGATTTTTCAATAATTGGACACCGATTCTTCAATAAATGTATGAATGAATGTAATGAAGATGTAGTTAGGTTATGTTTAATTGAACAGAGATGACATTTGACACGGGTGACAAGTACGTAAAGCGCCTAATTAGCGCTACCAAACAAAAAATATTTATTCACTACCCTGTGCTACCAACCTAAAAAATTAAAAGTGAATAGCCGGAAGTTATCCGGCTACGTCATACGTTAACTTTGCTAAAAAATGAAAGTCATTGGGTTTTCTGCGATTTTCTTTAAAAATACTTCCTTATCTAAAGATCTGATTAATGTAATCTGTTCCATATGCCTATTCCTCGAAATGGTTTACGAATTAGACATTTTCATGAAAAAGTTTACTAGCCAATTAAAAATGTAACACAAATCAGTGCTTTTATTACAAACGTCTGTCTGTCTATCTGTCTGTTACATTTTCACGGCCAAACCTCTGAACGGATTTTGATGAAATTTGGTATGAAAATAGTTGAAGACCTGGTGTCAAACATAGGCTACTTTTTGACGCAGGCGGAGCTGTGGGATACAGCTAGGTGCTACAAACATCTTTTTCAAATCATACAGAAAGTGTTAGTAAGTTATGCCAATAAAAATAGTAATGTCATTCTTAAAATAATTCCTGTTTCTTAATAAATTTAATTATATTTTCTTAAACATGCGCGGAAATATCGTCATTACTTTCGAATAAAGAATCATATTTACGTAGACTGAAAAACTAAAATCACTTCCCGGCGCTTTCTTTGAATTTGGAACGAAGAGCGCGCCGGCAATGTTGTATGAAACGGTGTGCTGTTTGAATTTAGACTCATACTCGACCTGCAATTGCCTATTTCGCTGCCTTTGCAATAATGTACTATTAAATTGACTTAAGAATGTATGAATTTTCTGTGATTATAATATGAATATGATCTCATAATAATGCGAGTGAAGTGAGGGAGTAGGCGAGATTGCACCTTACATTCATATTACGCCATATCGCAAACTCACTAGCATAAATAATCATTGAGATGGATGACGGAATGTTAATTGAATACCTAGTTGCCAGTAAAATAAATTTGTTCTAATATTTTTCCGCATTATGGCCAAGGCTGCTATTTATCTGGTCGGGCTATAACACCCATATTCTCAAACCTTCACCAAAACTCGACTCAACTTTACTCCACCTCATTGGATAAGTCGTCACAAGCTTGAGATGATTTCTCATTGGAGGCGAGTATCGAACTGTAAAATTTAAGGTTGGTCGAGAGGTACCTTGAGGCGTCCTTGAAATGAAATAAAGTGGATATAAATCGGGGTTTTGCCATTTTAGCCTAGGTATCTACTTACTTTATTTAAGGTTTACTATTTATTTAAAAAAACAAAATGAGTGTACAACAGTTTTGTAAATACTTACTTTATTTTACTTTTACTCTATTCTTTTGTGGTTTTCCTGGGCCCTGCTTTTAGAGGTCATAGTAAGGCCCCTGACTTGACTTAAGACTTGCTTGACTAAACAACATTGTTCAATAATTTTTACTTGTTTTTAGCTAAATACGACAGTAAAAACCATATTGAAATATAAAAGAAAAGAAAGAAATGTCTGTTAAGTCTGTTCGGGAAAATACTTGCTCTTGGTGACACAAAAATTGAAAATATAATTGTTGTTAAAATTTAGTGATAAAATACATTTTTACAATGTCCGGGGCTAACGTAGCCCCAATTACTGCGACCGACAGTCTATCTCAAGCTTTGAAAGCTAATATAATCCCTAATCAAGAATATTTACTTCAGGTATCTTAGAAATAAACGGTCTCATTTTTGCAAAGCGTAGCTTCACTTGGACGGCGACGACACTGTTTTGTATTTTGTTATTTTATTTATTAATTCGTTGTTAATTTTAGGGCTCTGTATTGGACTCTGCTGTTGAAGTATTACTGCATAGACTCCGTGGCCTTTGTGATAATGTTGATGCTGGACCTGAGACTTTTAATGATCAAGAAGTTTGTTTTAGTTTACGTGATCCCAATCAACAGGTATCCTAAAGAAAGTTTCTATTATTAGTACTTTTTGACCATACTGTACAATATATATATATATATATATATATATATATTTTTAACTTATTGCTATAGTATTGTTCACGTAGAAAAATAAACGTTCAGTGCCCCTGCACTGAACGTTTATTATGATTTTGAGATAGGGATCTCTACCAAAAAACCATGTTTTCTTTTGCGATAATAAATCATTTCCATACATTGGTATTGCAAACTGTAGCCCTTGCGAATACGTGGTACCGGTAATCAATCTACGCTGAGAAAGAAGCGACATTACTCAAGAAAAATGGTCTGGACAGATGTGCGTAACCTTCACCCGGAATTACATTTTCCGGAACAAAAGCAAAACAGGCTGGTCCCTTAATAGAGACGCTGCTTTGCTCACTCGGTCAATCCATACTTCCATACATATCTTAGATTAATCATTTGTCTCGGCGACACTACGACTTAACTTTTCTATTTAGCTCCAAGCTGACCATAAACATACATATATATTGTCACAGCTTTATTCCATGCGGTAGTTTGTCCGGATAATCAATTCTTAGATAGTTGAAATATAATCTAAGGGATCTATTATATATAGAAAATATAGATAGAATCGATGTGGTACTAAATGCAATTAAATCAATTGGCTACTTGACTGTATTCATACTTGGGCAATATTTGAATAAGAAACAATATGTACACTAAAAAGTAACCGATTCCGAAAACAACAACAAAATTGGTTGAAAATTAAGACAGTAATTAGATTTTAAAGTTTTCTCAAGAAGAAAAGTGGGAGCGTGGTGGGGACGTCTTTCTATCTCTTTTGTACGCAGGAAACCAAGTGTCAGTGACGTCATTGCACACACAGTGCATCCTTTTCTTGTTTTATGACAGTTTCCCCTTCCACCGAATTTCAAAGGCTTATATCTTATTTATTTATGAAGGGATTTTTAAAAATCTTTCTGTTTTCAGTTTCTGGTAGTGAAATGTTTATTATGAATGAAAAAAATAAATTTAGTAGAATACCCAATTAAAATCAAAGTATTGTTTAGATTTCTTCTACTGCTAAGTAGAAGCCTCACCAACTTTATTGGTTACTTATTTATATATTATTGTGGTATTGTTTAATGGTGGACACATAACGACTGTGTTATGTGTCTTCCATTAAACACTGTTATACTGATACCTAGGGAATATGCAAATACCTACATACTTTACATACCTATATTGTTGCCTTATAAACACACTCATACATACAAATGAATTTTAAACTGACAATGATTTAATATTTTAAGTAATTTCTTTCAGGCCGCACCATTGATGTTGCGGGTTCGTAAAGCTCTTGACGCTCGCGACATGCCGTACCAACTGCGATACATTGGACAACCAGACCTTGGTGACAAGAATAGACCCACTGTGGTGAGGTCTAGCCTTGACATTGCGTGTAGTGGCATGTTGTTGGATTTCCTTAGTGAACTTGGCTGTAGGATTGAATTTGAATACAGTGTGAAAGGTAAAAATCTTTTAATTAAGGTACACAAGTCTACATGTCAATGTCATGTAGAGAATGATTTTAGCATAAAATCTACCCACCTATTGTATTTATTTATGTATGTTTACTTGGGTTACAATAGTTTTAATAAAATATACTTATGTTTATATAACTGATCTAAAGTATATTTTGTTTTAAAAGTTATGCCTACACTTTTGCAACCCTAATAATTCTAGATGTTGCCGACCAGTCGCCGACTAATCAGCAAATAGTGCCGAATTTTTTTTTTTAAATTTGGTTGCATTAGTTATACAGTCTAATTGCTTAAGTTGAAGAACTTTTTCTGACTTTTACTTAAATTTGAACTTATTACTTCTAATCGATTAATTAATTTACAATAACTGTTTTGCATGCCAGGTGTCTGGTGAAATGTGAGAAACCTGCTATTTTTTGATATCTATATGTGTACCATATTTTTTAGCAAAATAAATATATTTGTATTTGAAGTGGAAAAAGATCGAGTGAAATTTGCAGTGCTGACAGCCAACCTCCAGTATTGGAGAGGCACTAGAAGAAGGAAACATTTAAATATAGAAATATTAAATGAAAAAGTGTGTTCTTAAATAAAAAATATTTTTAAATACTTTCTTTGGTAATCTTTAATTAGAACTATTTCTTCTAATTTCAATTCAAAGAATGGTATTTCTGTTTAAGTAAGTTAGATAGGTAGGTATTAACCCAGATAGCCTGAAACTTTTTTCTTTGCAGAAAGATGCAATTTTTCCATAAATGGGTTGATCAGCATTAGCCCTCAGTTTTGCTTTTTCTATAATTTTTTTTAATGAATCGTTAAAATATTAGTACAACATGTTTAATCGAAAAAATGGGTTATATTTATGTTTTAAAACGAATATGTTGACATTAATTTTAAAAAAATTGAGTTTAGTAATTTTAAAATATTATTAGTATTGGAGTCATGATTCATGTCATCAAAGAAGAGTTCAATAAGTAAAAAAAGATAATGCTTGTGACATTCACTTCTAAACATAGGATCATATCCAATCAGACCGATTAAAAGGTTCCGTCATGCAGTGTTTTCCTGTGACCTACAGTTAATTCTGATGTCTGTATTATTTCAGGCTATATGTTCAGAAAAGGAAGAATGAAGATAACAGTGGCCAAAGTATTCAAAATATCCCAGAGCTCTATGACACCAGAGCCTATTTCTCAGAGCTATTTAGTAGAGTTGTCTGTAAGTATTATTTTGTTATCATATTTTTGGTTGCTCCGATAAATTGCACAAATTCTACCGACATCTTGTATCTCTTCCTATGGGAAAGACATCTCTCACATACTAATTGCCCCCTTAAATATGCTCCGCATGGAGCAAGCTATATAATTTACTTCAAGCCGATTGGATCCACATACCATGGAAATTTCGGAAATTCTGTTCTTAGCAGAATTTCCTGAAATGAAGGTGAAATGCAAAATTTCTGCTTCCTAGTTCTAGTAGTTTTCAAGACTGTGTTTAATACCTAGCTAGGTGAATGAGTTACCTTTCACTTTTTTAATATAGATTTTAAATTGTATTTAGTAAATAATATGTAAGTTAAATGTTATTAAATCAATTTCAGGTATTAGCGCCACAAGGACAGGACGCGATAGCAGAGGATATGCGCGCCTTCGCTGACCAACTGAGACCACTAGTCCAGCTCGATAAGATTGACTACAAACGGTTAGGTCATATGGCAGTTACATAGCCCATGTTTCTCACTTAGGCTGTCTTTCTATGAACTTCATTATGTCATTATTGAAAGGTTTGTGTAAAGACAGCCTTATGTGGAGACTTACATGGACACTTTAATGTAGATAAAAAAGTAGATAAAGCTTTGTTTTATTATTTCTTCTTTGTGATTATGAAGCAAGTAAGATTTGTCAGGATATTCTATTGAATCAATTTTGTTGGGCTGGCATACAGCCTTAGAACCAAGCTACTCAAATAGTCATACAGTAGACAACCATTTTAAGGAGAGACTTACTACAATCATAAGTTTGCCTTTGCCTCAGATATGTACATGTAACGTATGCAACAAATTAACAAAATTATATTTAGCTTTATAGTGGCTTGTTTTATGTTGATTTACTAAATGAAAGTCATTATGTTTTAATGCATTTGTATTGGGTTTAAGCATTAAATTAGCCCCAGTCTTATACATATATTGACACATTGACTTTTTCGACCTCCCATACAAAATTCTATTAGCTGATCAATAGATTTGCAAGGTTGGTCGAAATATTTTCTTGGTTTTCACTCATTTTAATAATGTCATGTATTGTACTCCTTTTTATAATCACAATAAATAAATACCATAGTTCAAACTCAAATGATATATACATTTGTACCAACAAGATATCATAAGATTTAGATGCATATTTAGAAATGTTTCCTGCACATGTCACTTTGAAAATAACTTTGTATTACTCAGTCATAATAATAAATATTTTCAAATACGGAATATTGTTATTTTAGTTCTACCTTGCATCGGTGGTACAGCCCTTTGTGGGCTTTATTTATTTATTTATAAATCTTTATTGTACCACAAGTTTACAATTGGCGGACTTAATGCTAAAAGCATTCTCTCCCAGTCAACCATTAGGAAAAACAGAAAAGTTATGTGCGGCGCGAATTATTTTAAAAATACAATGATTCTTTCATTGTATTTTTAAAATTACAAAAAAAAAAAAACACTTAACTGCTAAATAAACATACATAGATTTACATACAGTATTCATAACTATACATATACATACATAAACATACATAAAAGAAGAGATGAAAACGGAAAAAGATGACGATTTAGGGTGATATTATGCTATTGAGGTGAATTTTGACTTTTCTTTTGAAAGCGAATTTAGTAATGGTCTCTTTGATGTCATCGGGTAGAGCATTCCAGAGCCGTGTGGCTTGTAAGGTAAATGAATTAGACATAAAACTGGATCGAAATAGGGGAGTAGAAAGGGTAAGTTTTTTGGAAGATCTAAGTTGCCTATCGTGACCGTCAGAAAGATACTTGAACTTACACCTTAGATACTCCGGGGACTGAGGCTCCTTGAGAATGGAAAAAAGAGAAGTAAGCAACCGAAGTTGACGACGTTGACGGATCGGAAGCCATTTCAGTTCGGATCGATAAGAAGAGATGTGGTCATATTTACGTAGACAGAAAATAAAACGAATACAGTTATTTATGAGACGATCCAGTTTATTGAGAAGATCTTGATTGAGATCAGAATAGCACACATCAGCATAGTCAATAATTGGAAAAACTAACGTTTGGACTAATAAAATTTTGGATTTAATCGGGAGAAAGTTTCTTAGACGATTAAGTTGTTGGAGAGTAAGGTTAATAGAGCGACTAATTTCAGCAATGTGAGTGGTCCAGCTAAGAGTGGCGTCAATATGGAGTCCAAGATTCTTCACGCATTTAAAGATAGTGATGACGTCATTGTTGTACCTTATAGGCGCAATTGTACTCATGTCAATCTGACTAACCTGCCTAGAGCTACCCAAGATGATTGCTTGACATTTTGAGGGATTAACCATAATGCCATAGTCATTAGACCACGCTAAAATCGCAGTCAACGCTGTGTTAACGCTATCAATAGCCGATTCAATATCATCAACTGACGACTGAGCATAGATTTGCAAATCGTCAGCGTAGAAATGATGAGCGCAGCCAATGGAAAAAGAAAGAAGATTAATAAAAAGAGAAAAAAGCAAAGGTGATAGAATGCCTCCTTGTGGCACTCCAGTTGAAAGGGGATTCCAGTTAGACAACTGACGGTCTATACGTACAGCCTGCTGTCGATCGCAAAGATAACTACTAAACCAAGATAGCGCCGAAGGAGAGAATTGCAAATGACGCAGGATAGCAAGAAGAATATCGTGGTCTACCATGTTGAAGGCATTAGAGAAATCGATAAGAACCAGAACGGTGACCAAGGTATTCTCCATGCCTAAGCGAATGTCTTCAGTGACTTTTAGGAGAGCAGTAGCAGTGCTGTGACAGGGGCGAAAACCAGACTGGAAAGGAGTAAGAAGAGAATTAGAGAAAACAAAATGAGACACCTGAGCCTGTACTACTGCTTCAGGTATTTTTGAAAGAAACGATAGGATGGAGATTTTTGGTAAAGGGATAACAAATGCTTTCTTCCAAACTAAAGGGAAAGTACCAGTAGCTAGAGAAGAATTTATGATATGAGTTAAAACTGGAAGAAGTATAGGAAAGATATTCATTATCATTTCTCTGCTCACCTCATCGCACCCGACTGCTTTGGCCACTTCTACAATTTTTCTCTGTGTAGTATTAAAAGGGCCGACCCCGTATAGGGGATAAGGCAAGAAGAGACTAAGATATAAGTACTTGTATGATCATGAGCCTCTTCGCCCTTTGGTCATCTTTCCGATTTTACCAACTCTATCTTGGTCTACTTTTCGTCTCTTTAGTCAGCTTTCATCTCATGTCATGATTGTTGCTATCCTGTGCCACTACCACGCGACTTCATAACGCAGACCACCTCAGAAGCTACATAGTTACTTTACTATCCGCTAGGGGTACTTTGCAGACTTGATAATGCACTCGCTTGTGACATAGTTTGGCCTTAAGAATTCACAGTTCATTGTTTATTCCGTTTCGGTATACGGATACCATTTTAAATATATACACCACACACACACTTTGTACACCCTTGTCAGATAAGTACATATGTTGTTAGTAACCTTTACAGAAACAGATAGGTACAAGGAATTTATTCTGTCCTTAGTCTCATTTACGATAACCTTTAAATAAGAGAGAGGAGTCTTTTTTGAAGCAAGCACATGAATAAAAATCTATCTAGTTATAGCTGTATATCGTGCATTAATTTGATAGGATCAATTAAACAAGGAAACTGAAGAAGTATAATCTATGAATTGAAAAAGTATAAATGTTGGAATACGAAATATAATTGAGTAGAGTTCCTACTGAATTACACATAGCTTGACCACATTCGCTGTACCGCGCCTGAGGTATGCGAGCGGCGAGGGGAGTTGAAGTGTCAGACGCACATGATAGGTCTTAAAGTTTCAGTACAATGTTTTTTTCAAGTTGTTCTTAGCTAAAAATCATATTGAACAACAAGATAACGGTTAGAATCTAACGACACCTCTCCAGCTAAAATACATCGAGCCATTCAGGCTGCAGAGCGTACCAAACAATTATACATACATACATTCGCTCGAAAACATAACAGTCTTTCTGGTGCAGTCGGTTAAAAACGGGCTTGGATATTATTATACTCGTACAGTTTCAAAAAATTGTAATTCGATATCGTAAAATCTGTCTGGCACTATGAATCTCATGCCCACTTCCCACCTTCGCGCGCATAGGTACCCAAGGCGCGGTACAGCGGTTACGGTCAAACCATAATAATAGTAAAATGAATGATGTCCTTATGAATATGGTCTATCGGCAAAACTTGGATTCTTCTTAGAGATCTTAACAATGTAGTGATCTTCGCCATAGTCTAAGTCTTCTCGTTTGAGCCCATGCACGTAAGCGAAGTTGCCGAAATATAAGCAGCGATCGTAATTCAGTGGGACAAACTCTGAAAAAAAATACGTTTGCGGTCAAGGCCAATTGAGCGAAGTGCAGTTGTTAAGACGTTTGCATGAAGACCTAGAGGTCACAGGTCCGATACTGTTTAGTTCGGTTAGGACATTGCAGGCTTGTATCATCTGATGGTAAAGATCTAAACCGTATATTAAAATCTTAAGCGGAAGCTGAAGATGCAACTGGGAAAACACGCCTGATGGTATACCTAAGTAGACATATTAGGCAACGATGATTCCCACTTTCCACCCCTGCACAGTGACAACACGATACTTGTTAGAAATCTTCATTAACAATTCGGGTAATATAAGTATGATTGTATGCTAAACATTTGTTTTTACCTAAGAATGAACTCACCCGAGCCTTCAATGCAGTTGTAGAGATCCATTATGCAATGGTTGTCAAATATATATGTCGAGTTACTAATTAGATCGAACGCGCAGATCTTCTGGAAGTAAGTCGGACACACGCCGCATCTACGGAAGAGCATTTCATATTTGACGTTACGATTAATAAATTTTCAATAAATTGTCCGCGGCCAATTTAATATCAATCTATGTAGTTAATTGGTATCAAAAGGTAACAGAGACAGACAGAGATAAAAGTTTCCAGTGTGGTGTATAAAGATCCACTGTTTCAATGATTATTATCAAGACAAAAAGTTAAAAAAGAAGTATGACATATCTATGCATCTTGGGGGAATTGAGTCCGCCTGTTATGATTGTGTATGTAGTTTTAAATAAATAGGGATAAGTCATTATTATTGTGAACGGCAAAAACTCCATAAGAAATTGTATGGTAAACACAAAAACGAACAAACAATAGTAGGGATTGCAGTGGATTTTCTACAATCTATATCCTTCATTCTTAATCGGAATTCATAGTTAATTGTAAAATAATTATTTAATTGTTGTGTTTACGCATCGATTACAATTAATTATTCCTGCTATATTTTAATTGATGTCATTGTTTCCGGTCATTAGTTAATTTCGGAAATGTAACTTAAAATTTCCGAAATTATTGTCCCTCATTAGACATAAAATATAAAGTGGTTCTTTTTTTCTTACTTATTGAGTGTCATTATAATCATCATAACTTATTACCGCGTACTAAGGGCTCGAGATCCACATAAACAAGGTTTATCTATTTTTTTTCCTTGAGGTATTAAGTAAGTTATAAGATCTGGCACTATTTTATGACCGGGCATGGCGCCTAACCGGGAATTCTGTTGTTGTTGGAACCAGTCAAACACAGGTACAAGCACATACCTCTGCTTTAGACTTAGTAAGGATTGTGGTTCAAAAATCAATAATAGACCACTTAAATTCGTCCCGTAAAAGTCATGAATTCGTGAAAGGCGACTATAGGACGAATATACGTCCAGACGGCGTTAGGTCGTAAAAATATTATCGAACGATAAATATCATGTGCCTCTATCATGATAGTTTTTAACGTAGACGCTTACGTCAGGATTAAATATAAAGATTCTTAGTGCCCTTACTATTCGTTTCGCTTTATAGACTTCTCATACATTTTCAACGCAGTCGCTATTGAGTCTTCGTTAAAAAATCTTATAGTAGACAGACACTACAGTAGAGCCTTTGCTCTTGTTTAGGATTTTTTTCAGAGGCACTAATCCGTGATCATGAAACGAAAATTTTAAAACTTGTTGATGATGATAATAATTTTACCTATGTCCGTCCGGTGCAGGATTTTTTTTGAGGTGTAGCTCTGAAATTATTTTGTCGCATAAACCTGCAAGTAGAAAATTTTAAGTGATGATGAAGTCAATGTAAAGCAACGCAACAAGACGGTACAAATTATATGTTTGATGTGTCCATCGCTTTTTTATCTCTCACCCACGTCGCTGACAGTCGTCCGTTTTAGGGTTCCGTACCCAAAGGGTAAAACGTCAAACAAACGTCTTTTTTTTTTGCGGTTTTTGTAGATAATGCGAAATCCTTCGTGAGTGAGGCCAACTCGCACTTGACTGGTTTTATTATATTTTAACAAGCTTTTACCTTTACTTTTTTACGTTATGAAAGATACTCTATGGCCAGTGCTTCTATGTGAAAGAGAACCTTCCGGAATATTGGTTTCGTAGTATCGGTCTAAAGAGAATATTTAAGCTTTCGCATTTACTTAATTACACATGTACACATACAATATAGCATATTTTATAGGCTTAACACGTCCATTAAAATTCATATCCATACTAATATTATAAATGCGAAAGTCTGTCTGTCTGTCATTCTGTTATGCTTTCACGGCCAAACTACTCAACGGATTTTGTTGAAGTATGATATGAATATAGTTAAGGACCCGGGGTCAAACATAGGCTACTTTTAGACGCAGGTGGAGCTGTGGGAAACAGCTAGTATAGTAGGTACCTATATAGTATACTTCTATATGTTATGTATACAGTATGCGTTTGCGTCTCTTTACCCCTTTCAGATTCTGCAGTTGTTAAATCAATATATTTAGCATAAATAACAATCAAACAATTCACTATTAAGATACACAAAACGTCAATTTTTAAAATTATAATTTCTCATTTTTAGGCCCTCTACGAGTTGCTAAGAAACTCTACAAAGCTACGTTTACTTTCCATGCAAGCATATTTCAATAAAAATCTGACAGTTTTAGCTAAGTTAGCTAAATCAATACTTTTCATTTCATTCATCCATATTGTGTGAGTCAAGTTATCAATCATGCTTTTTATTTTTCCCTGAACTGTTTTTAATGTAACTTTGAGACGCCTGATAAACCAGGGATCATGCATGCTTTACTATTTCTAAAAAAATACACAATATTTACAAAAACAAATACTTAATTACAAAAGTTTACAGTTATAAAACATTTTCTCGTACAAATTACAAAGGAATATTGTCGGTAAACTTACAAAGAATGAGAAGAATGGTCCATAATTGACTAACATACATGACAGGCTTAGTTACTGCAACGAATAAATGACGTCTGGTATCCTTATCATTTAATTAAATGGTTGATTGCAGTACATAATAAAATAGGCAATATCTAATGAAAAATGTCGACATTTTGTTGTTAGTTTTGGTTCTACGCGCTGATTATACGAGTACTTTCAATAAGTTATGCAAGTGTTTTGCCGCCTGCATACCAACCCTATGACTTCGAAGGGATACGATAAAATTCAATGTTTGAGAGATGCAATCTGCAATATTTTTATTGGACGTTCGATTCAAATAATAATTCCTCTTTTCAGATTTTTTTTCAACTACAGTAACGACTTTAAAGAACAGCATTGGAATGAATTTAGTGATTAGATAGAAATTATGCTTTCGCGTCTTATATACTTTGTGTAAGTAAACAGAATTCTGTGTAAAAGAAAAATCGCGGGACAGAAATAGCAACGATCAAGAGCCATTTTTTTGAAATGTATGACTAGTATATCGAATAAAAATCGATATCGAACGATTTATATTATTCGAATCGCCGATTTCTTAAGTCACACTTTCCAAAAATAGCACTCCAGATCATAGAGCCACAGAATAGATAATAGTACTTAATATACTTATAGATATATATTAGACTAGCTGTTTCCCACAGCTCCACCTGCGTCAAATAGTAGCCTATGTTTGACCCCGGGTCTTCAACTATATTCATATCAAATTTCATCAAAATCCATTCAGCGGTTTGGCCGTGAAAGCGTAACAGACAAACAGACAGACTTTCGCATTTATAACATTAAGTATGGATGGATAATAGTACATAAAGGTTATGATAGAAACATGAGCTAGATCATGCATCGACACGTGTGTCACGACCAACTTAACGGTGACTCGAATCACTTTGTAGTCACTGACACAGAGTACGTACAGAGAAAAAGATTCATGATGAACTCTCAACTGAAAAAAATATAAGTACACAATGTCGCAGAAATTAGACCAGAAACCCTATTTTTGAAATGTATGACTCACACAAAATCGGTGAGCCGAATGAAAATCGTTCGACTCACTGATTATGATTATGTCGAATGGAACGTATGTACATATTCACAGATTTTGCATGATTCTAAATAATATTTCGTTATTTTCCCAAGTTTCAGAGAAAGATAAATAAATATAACATTGGTTATATTTATCGAATAACGGGTAACAATCGTTTCCCGAGAGATATAATAGAATGTTTTATCCATGAAGCAATTACAAAGAGGAGATGCCGTTTGAAATGGCGCAGTGATGTGATCATTGGCGCCTCGCCGACACAAAAGTGGGCGGAGCTTGTCATTGGTCGTGCTCCATGGTTGGAGCCACGGCCGAAACCAAGCACCCCGCACTTCTGCCTTCCGCCCCGTGTAGCCTCACAAATACTTTCTTACAAAACGCTTATTACGGCATCTCCTCTTTGTAATTGCTCCATGGGTTTATCAAAGATAAATGGCGTCTTTTTTTACTTGAACGTCAACAGATTTGATTAATGTATTAAAACCTCCCCTCAAGCTATTGTTGTATACTCCTACTGTTTTGTGTTCGCGCTTTTATTTATCTTAATGAGATGCACACCCCCTGACCTTTCGTCAGTTCCGATAACCCTATGCTGGTCCTTTAATAACCGTTTCAGTTGCTTACCTACTCGAGTGATCATCATGTATAGCGTCATGGCTATATTTGGATGCAGCCAACTGGCATATCTATCCGATAACGTTAGGTTTGATTCAAGTTGTATCACGGTTATTTATAAAATAATCAAACTTTTGTATCCAACAATATATTTATAATAATTTCACAATTCCCTACTATTGCAACAGCAATAGAATTAAATAAAGGATCTATTTAACTTCATAGCACACCTGCCCTAATGCATCCTTTGTTTATAGAATTATCAATTCACTTCATTCAAGGCTTTCCATATTAGGTGTCTATTTTGAAGATGACACGATGGTGTCAAGTACAACTCGACAATATGAATTACGTACGAGGCTGTGCGAGTGGCACCCATCACACATTACATAAAGATATAGACAAGTGGTACGTTGATTCTAAAAAAATTCAAGTTTGCGAGTCTGACTCAGAACCTTAGGGTTCCGAACAATAAATAAATAAAAACCGTGAGGGTGCCGAATTAAAACAAAGTAGTTAAAAAAATAGTTTCCCTAATATCAACATACGTGAAAGTAGTTTTATTGTATTTATAATTATTTTCTTCGAAGGTAAGTATTTAAATAATAAGTATGTACATAATTTTTTAGAAATTTTGCTTTGAAAATTTTCCTAAACTTTTATTCTTTAAGAATTTTGCTTGCCTTGTTCGTCAAAGGTCGTTCAAGGTAAGGTAATTTTTTTTTATTTCAATAAACATTATAATTTTATAGCGCCAGTTCAGAAAATCATTCATACATTTAATTAGCACCAAGGAACCGTAAACTAATAGTTTGTGTTGTAAATGTTCCATAACACCTGTAACTACGTTTTTCTAATAAAAGACAGGTAACGAAATTTAGCTGCTGTTAGGTAGGCACGGTTTCAATTTTTGATGGAACCCTAAAAAAGGGTCACGATTTGTTTGATATGCGTGTGGCGTAGGTATGATACTTGAAATTATGAACTGAGTAAGTATAGGCACGTAGACTTGCGCTAGTAAGTGGTTTTCGATTGGAAAATATTAACAATAATAAAACTATATTGTGAGAATATTTTTTTGAACTCTACGATTTAAATCAAAACCAAAGCCCAAACTTTATTTATTTAAATTTCATTACACGGATTATTTAAAGTAAAATCACAGTAAAAGTGTCTTGTATCTTTAAGTATTAATTTATCATAAAGATAAAACAGAGAATCCTGGCGCCGAGTTACGAGGAGGCCCGACCCCAGATAAACTGGGAAGGTGGCAGGAGAAAGAAGAAGATAAAACAGAGAATCCACCTCATGTTGTCAACAACTGTAAAATGAAATAATATTAGCCAATTTTGTTATATATTTAAAAATATATAAAAATTATTTTTTAAGGACGTTTAAAAAGTATCGAGGGAGGAAAGATACAAACTTATCTAGAATCAACGAAATCTGAATTCAGCCAAATTTCGCGTATATTCATAGAAATTAAAAAGTTACATGTTTAGTAAGTCACTCATTTTATTGCTCTAATCTACTCAACGGATTTTGTTGAAGTATGATATGAATATAGTTAAGGACCCGGGGTCAAACATAGGCTACTTTTAGACGCAGGTGGAGCTGTGGGAAACAGCTAGTATAGTAGGTACCTATATAGTATACTTCTATATGTTATGTATACAGTATGCGTTTGCGTCTCTTTACCCCTTTCAGATTCTGCAGTTGTTAAATCAATATATTTAGCATAAATAACAATCAAACAATTCACTATTAAGATACACAAAACGTCAATTTTTAAAATTATAATTTCTCATTTTTAGGCCCTCTACGAGTTGCTAAGAAACTCTACAAAGCTACGTTTACTTTCCATGCAAGCATATTTCAATAAAAATCTGACAGTTTTAGCTAAGTTAGCTAAATCAATACTTTTCATTTCATTCATCCATATTGTGTGAGTCAAGTTATCAATCATGCTTTTTATTTTTCCCTGAACTGTTTTTAATGTAACTTTGAGACGCCTGATAAACCAGGGATCATGCATGCTTTACTATTTCTAAAAAAATACACAATATTTACAAAAACAAATACTTAATTACAAAAGTTTACAGTTATAAAACATTTTCTCGTACAAATTACAAAGGAATATTGTCGGTAAACTTACAAAGAATGAGAAGAATGGTCCATAATTGACTAACATACATGACAGGCTTAGTTACTGCAACGAATAAATGACGTCTGGTATCCTTATCATTTAATTAAATGGTTGATTGCAGTACATAATAAAATAGGCAATATCTAATGAAAAATGTCGACATTTTGTTGTTAGTTTTGGTTCTACGCGCTGATTATACGAGTACTTTCAATAAGTTATGCAAGTGTTTTGCCGCCTGCATACCAACCCTATGACTTCGAAGGGATACGATAAAATTCAATGTTTGAGAGATGCAATCTGCAATATTTTTATTGGACGTTCGATTCAAATAATAATTCCTCTTTTCAGATTTTTTTTCAACTACAGTAACGACTTTAAAGAACAGCATTGGAATGAATTTAGTGATTAGATAGAAATTATGCTTTCGCGTCTTATATACTTTGTGTAAGTAAACAGAATTCTGTGTAAAAGAAAAATCGCGGGACAGAAATAGCAACGATCAAGAGCCATTTTTTTGAAATGTATGACTAGTATATCGAATAAAAATCGATATCGAACGATTTATATTATTCGAATCGCCGATTTCTTAAGTCACACTTTCCAAAAATAGCACTCCAGATCATAGAGCCACAGAATAGATAATAGTACTTAATATACTTATAGATATATATTAGACTAGCTGTTTCCCACAGCTCCACCTGCGTCAAATAGTAGCCTATGTTTGACCCCGGGTCTTCAACTATATTCATATCAAATTTCATCAAAATCCATTCAGCGGTTTGGCCGTGAAAGCGTAACAGACAAACAGACAGACTTTCGCATTTATAACATTAAGTATGGATGGATAATAGTACATAAAGGTTATGATAGAAACATGAGCTAGATCATGCATCGACACGTGTGTCACGACCAACTTAACGGTGACTCGAATCACTTTGTAGTCACTGACACAGAGTACGTACAGAGAAAAAGATTCATGATGAACTCTCAACTGAAAAAAATATAAGTACACAATGTCGCAGAAATTAGACCAGAAACCCTATTTTTGAAATGTATGACTCACACAAAATCGGTGAGCCGAATGAAAATCGTTCGACTCACTGATTATGATTATGTCGAATGGAACGTATGTACATATTCACAGATTTTGCATGATTCTAAATAATATTTCGTTATTTTCCCAAGTTTCAGAGAAAGATAAATAAATATAACATTGGTTATATTTATCGAATAACGGGTAACAATCGTTTCCCGAGAGATATAATAGAATGTTTTATCCATGAAGCAATTACAAAGAGGAGATGCCGTTTGAAATGGCGCAGTGATGTGATCATTGGCGCCTCGCCGACACAAAAGTGGGCGGAGCTTGTCATTGGTCGTGCTCCATGGTTGGAGCCACGGCCGAAACCAAGCACCCCGCACTTCTGCCTTCCGCCCCGTGTAGCCTCACAAATACTTTCTTACAAAACGCTTATTACGGCATCTCCTCTTTGTAATTGCTCCATGGGTTTATCAAAGATAAATGGCGTCCTTTTTTACTTGAACGTCAACAGATTTGATTAATGTATTAAAACCTCCCCTCAAGCTATTGTTGTATACTCCTACTGTTTTGTGTTCGCGCTTTTATTTATCTTAATGAGATGCACACCCCCTGACCTTTCGTCAGTTCCGATAACCCTATGCTGGTCCTTTAATAACCGTTTCAGTTGCTTACCTACTCGAGTGATCATCATGTATAGCGTCATGGCTATATTTGGATGCAGCCAACTGGCATATCTATCCGATAACGTTAGGTTTGATTCAAGTTGTATCACGGTTATTTATAAAATAATCAAACTTTTGTATCCAACAATATATTTATAATAATTTCACAATTCCCTACTATTGCAACAGCAATAGAATTAAATAAAGGATCTATTTAACTTCATAGCACACCTGCCCTAATGCATCCTTTGTTTATAGAATTATCAATTCACTTCATTCAAGGCTTTCCATATTAGGTGTCTATTTTGAAGATGACACGATGGTGTCAAGTACAACTCGACAATATGAATTACGTACGAGGCTGTGCGAGTGGCACCCATCACACATTACATAAAGATATAGACAAGTGGTACGTTGATTCTAAAAAAATTCAAGTTTGCGAGTCTGACTCAGAACCTTAGGGTTCCGAACAATAAATAAATAAAAACCGTGAGGGTGCCGAATTAAAACAAAGTAGTTAAAAAAATAGTTTCCCTAATATCAACATACGTGAAAGTAGTTTTATTGTATTTATAATTATTTTCTTCGAAGGTAAGTATTTAAATAATAAGTATGTACATAATTTTTTAGAAATTTTGCTTTGAAAATTTTCCTAAACTTTTATTCTTTAAGAATTTTGCTTGCCTTGTTCGTCAAAGGTCGTTCAAGGTAAGGTAATTTTTTTTTATTTCAATAAACATTATAATTTTATAGCGCCAGTTCAGAAAATCATTCATACATTTAATTAGCACCAAGGAACCGTAAACTAATAGTTTGTGTTGTAAATGTTCCATAACACCTGTAACTACGTTTTTCTAATAAAAGACAGGTAACGAAATTTAGCTGCTGTTAGGTAGGCACGGTTTCAATTTTTGATGGAACCCTAAAAAAGGGTCACGATTTGTTTGATATGCGTGTGGCGTAGGTATGATACTTGAAATTATGAACTGAGTAAGTATAGGCACGTAGACTTGCGCTAGTAAGTGGTTTTCGATTGGAAAATATTAACAATAATAAAACTATATTGTGAGAATATTTTTTTGAACTCTACGATTTAAATCAAAACCAAAGCCCAAACTTTATTTATTTAAATTTCATTACACGGATTATTTAAAGTAAAATCACAGTAAAAGTGTCTTGTATCTTTAAGTATTAATTTATCATAAAGATAAAACAGAGAATCCTGGCGCCGAGTTACGAGGAGGCCCGACCCCAGATAAACTGGGAAGGTGGCAGGAGAAAGAAGAAGATAAAACAGAGAATCCACCTCATGTTGTCAACAACTGTAAAATGAAATAATATTAGCCAATTTTGTTATATATTTAAAAATATATAAAAATTATTTTTTAAGGACGTTTAAAAAGTATCGAGGGAGGAAAGATACAAACTTATCTAGAATCAACGAAATCTGAATTCAGCCAAATTTCGCGTATATTCATAGAAATTAAAAAGTTACATGTTTAGTAAGTCACTCATTTTATTGCTCTAATCGCTTCCTTAAATTTTTTTCAAAATAGTGTTATGTTTTCAGTGTTCATGAGTTCAGAGTATGTGAAAATTTTATCTATACTAATATTATAAAGCTGAAGAGTTTGTTTGTTTGTTTGAACGCGCTAATCTCAGGAACTACTTGTTCGAATTGAAAAATTATTTTTGTGTTGGATAGATCATTTATCGAGGAAGGCTTTAGCCTATATAACATCACGTTGCGACTAATAGGAGCGAAGAATGTGGACAAAACGGGGAAAATTATTCATCTTTGAGGGCTACCGTTGCGTGCGCTGCGAAAACGTTCGGAATACCAAAAAAATATGTATGAAAAAATTATTCCTCTTTTAATTATCTATAAAAATATCTGCGACAGTATATGTCTATCTTTTAAGATTAACTTAGAATAACAGTTTTTATGATAATCAAATTTGGTCGAAATTAATGCATTATTACAAATTATTTGTCAGAGTTGTATCAACATAATAATATTAATCTTTATCCAAATAAATGTGTTATTGATTCTGCCACAAGAAAATAAAACTAAAAATATATATACGCAGAAGTAATTTAAAATATATTATTTTTAAAACTACTTTAAAATATATTCTATTAATTATGTAACTAAGTCGTCTAAAATAAGTCGTGGGTAACAGCTATAGGTAATTTATAATAAAGCTGAGGAGGTAGGTTTGTAAACAAAAAATAAATATGATTCTCAAAATAACTATTCCATGCGGACGAAGTCGCGGGCACAGCTAGTTCCACCATAAGGCGTGAACGGCTTACTCCTTATTCATAAAAATAAACAAACGTTCATTATGTTTAGTCCCTTTCCGCCTTATCTATTTTTGACGTGAAAGAACGAGACGAAACATAAATTAGTTAATATTGGTCTTATTGAACGTTTGTTTATTTTTATGAATAATGGGGTAGTCATATAGAGATGTGTGAGGTGTCTATACTTCCATACATTCTTCCGAATAACATAGGTGCGTCATCATAAAAACAAAGTGGCGGATTATATCTAATCTATCTAATGTCATTTTCAATCCTTAGCGAACACATAAATTGACCCGTAAAATGGAAGTTCATAAAGTTTTGTCTCTGTAATGTCCAGCGTGATTGTAGAATGGTCGACCAGACTCCGCGGCGCTCGTGCCTGCGGTTTGCCTTGACGTCCACGTTCTCCGAGTCTAAGGGCCTGTCTCCACGAGCAAGAAAATCGCGAAGTTCAAGTTTAGAATTTTTGCGATAATACTAAATTAAAATTATATCTTATTTTAAAGCATAAAAGTGATAGGTTAGTGGGAAATGCATGTCCATCGCTTCCATCGTCTCGTCGTCTGTATTAACCTATTTAATCTATGAAAATGGTGCAATAAAGTTTTCATTCGTTCATTCTCTTCGATACTCATTAAAAGTCTTTTACGTATTATTGTCGGCTGAAATTTTGGTACACCACAATGAGGTGCCTTATTTACACGTTTTATATGCCAATACTCGGATGGAAAAATGAAATAAGAAATATTTAGCTTAGGTTCTTATTCATCAACTTAATATTATAATACCTTTAATGGTACTTAAAGTTTAGAACCATTAATTTAAATTTCATTTTAGCAGTACAGTTAACACTTTGATGATCGATTAAAGGGTATTTAGGGCAATAATATAATTAATCCTCATTTTATTTATTACATTTTTCATTCCCTTCAATATCTCCGGAACAAAATTCTGCGCGAAAACGCTATAAATTCAAGCATCCCTGTGTGCTAAAATATAATGTAAGTACTTAATGTTAAATAAATATCGTAGTTCAACGATATCTGTTCTACTTCACCGTCACGGCACAAGCATGCTGTAATCACTGGTGATTAATAGCCGAGCGTCATTCAAGTGTGTGACAATGCGGTGGTAACCTGAGCGCTCGACCTTCAACGGTTCGCTGGCTGCGTGTCTGTGAACTTAATAGGCCTTCAATAATGCCCTTATTATTATGGACTACGGACAGTGCTGGATTTATTGCATGCAGTTTACATGGAAAAGTGTTAGTTGTTAGTCGAAGCGTTTGCTTTCAAACTTTCCAATAAATTGTAGAGTCGTTCCGCAGTTGATGGTAGTTTTAATTTTCCTTCTGTTTTTCCAAGGCAGTAGTTTCTATCTTTATATTAATTAATTCTTTAAATGATTATTATTAAAATACTGTCGCAAACTTTCAAGTTAAATATAAAAAAATACTTCGTCTTAAAAAGCAAAAGTACTAATGGGCCGTAAGTGGTCTCCGCGGCGCTACGACTAGAGACCGCGCTGTGAAGAAAAATCAGTTTCCAGAATGCGGCCACTTAATAGGAAAGTGTGTGTAAAACAATGTGCAAAGGATGCAAGTGTGCGTGCATTATGGTGTTGTCAGCTACTCGACTGGTACCCGACCAATGGTAAAATTATTAATTGCTGTGGTCTTGTTACGGATTATAAAATATAGCTCAGAAAATCCTTTAAAATGAAATTAAAATAAAACTGGCCAAGTGTGAGTCGGCTCGCGTGGCGAGGGTTCTGTACGATTTTGTATATGGACCTCCTAAAGAAATTTAAAATTTTCTCAAAGGTTGTCCTATAATTTAGCATCGAAATTCTGGAACCGATAGTTTCTTTAAGTTAATTTTTGTCTACTTTATTAATTAATTCTAATATAGACTCCTAAAATTACAACAAGAAATTTCATTTGATTTATTATTACACAGTACAGTATGTTAAACGTTTACTTTTAATTTTTCTATTTAGTTAGTAGTAGTTCTATTAGTTATGTCCCGGGTTTAAATACAAATAAATAAATAGACATTAACATACATAGATATTATCACGGCCTTTTTCCATACGGTAGTATTTCCGGACAATCGATTGATCGATTCTTTGATAGTTGAAACAATAATCTAAGGTCTCGATAGTATCAGTATCGATAGTTTCGATATTGATACTATCGATAATATATTTCTGTAAGTACAATATTTTTTTCTGTATGATTTGAATGACGATGATTTGTGTAATGCCCGCTGTACACTCCCGTCGCCGAGTTCCGGTATATCTGCATAGTACCGGTACCTTAAATGAGCTAGTACTTTCCACGTTTTTCCTTTTTCCCCAGACCAGCATTGAAAAAATAAGATGCCACAGACAGACAGACATATGACATACTTACACTTTATAGATATCATTATTTTTAATAACATGAAAGCGTAACAGACAGACAGACAGACAGACTTTCGCATTTATAATATTAGTATGAATATTTCGCGAACTGTTTTAAAAATGGTTTACAAACGCCTGCTTTTCTGAAAGATATACGATTATCAAACGATGCCCTTAAAAGTAATATTATATGTAATGAGTATAAAAAACAAGCTCACTATAAAAACTAATTAGGTGCTTACCTTAAAATAGTATATTTTAAGCAATACGTAATAAAAAAAGTATACTTAATTCTATGTTTGATATCATATAGCTAGTACCTAAGTAAACCAATCCAAAAGATTCCACCAGTAAAGATGGCGCCACTACCGCTAATCATGCCATGCGGTACCAGTTCCACATGTAAGTACTTACATACGACTTACGACAGCTGCATCACAAATTATACAGAATACAGAATCAACCACATTAAAATGAAATATTTAACAAATTAAATGCAAGCCTAATAATATTGATCAGTCTTCAAAAGTTCAAACTATGTAAGTAATTACAATTCACTAGTAGAGATGAAGAATTTCTCGCGAATATTTATTCTTATAGATCTGTTTCCTGCGGTTTCACCTGCAGTGCTGGGTATGTTAACAATCAGGTTATTCAGAAAAAAATCTTTAAATCCCACCAATATTTAGTAGAGTACATATGTCACACCGCTTGCGTAACGTATACGTGCACGTATCATATTACAGTTCCAAACATTACAACGTAATGATACGTCTACGTCGACGTGCACGTCTACATGTACGCATCCGGTGTGCTTCAGCCTTAAAATAGACTGTAAACAAACAGTATAATTCTATAGTTAGAGAAGTACAGTATACTCAGTGTAGAAGTTTAGATTATTAGTATAGATTATCAGAATATTTATTTACTTTCAGATAATAATAAAATAGTTATTTATATTTGATTGTCAAAGAAGAACTCTTGTCATATCTAAAATTCTTTAATTTGTGTCCGGAGGCGCGGGCGCGGCTTTAACAGGCGCCACTTTCTTTACTCGCCCTGACCTGACCGGTTGTTGCCAACACAACCTGCTCATTGCCTTCATGTGTTCAGTCTTAGTTAAATGCAATTTTTGAAATTTATCATGTTGCATTGTACAAAACTATGTAATACAAGTTTAAACTGCTATGTAATAAAATCTGTAATCTATCATTTGCAGATTTTTATTAGTATCGTATACAGAATTTTCGTTTAGAATAAATGCATTTATTAGCTTTTACTAATTATGTTTTAGGAGTGCATTGAGTACTTTTGCTCTGTTGCACAGTGAGCAACGGCTTTTCTATCTCGGCATCGCGTTGAGCTAATTCTTATATGTCCATTAGTCATTTAGGCAGGAGAAACCTAAGCCCATTGGTAATTTATACAGTGGATTAGACAACTCTCCATATAAAGTGCGACCCACCTCACCAGTCGCAATGGCCGAGCAGCGCTCGCCGATAAATTATCCACGCACACCAAGCAACACTCGTCATCCATACCATATTAAACAAGTCCATGTGTGTGTGTGTAGTAATACAGACACGGATCGGATGTCTGTGTGAGGTGTCCACAGCGCCAGTGTGCAAATTATAGAGTCAGTAGATAAGACTCTACCTACTTAAAAACTTAATACGAGATATTTATCCATATTGACGAGTTCTCCCAAAAGCCGGATGGACTGATTATGATTACCTAGACCTACTAAAAGGAAAGCCACAATAAAATATTCAAATTTCAAGCTAAAGCTTTTATGCAGACCCATCCATTAAGTTTGACTTACCTTACAAACGAAAAAGAGCCACAATGTATAAATTGAGATTACACTACCCCCCCCCCCCCCCCATTCTCTACATTTCGTCCAAATCTTAATTTTCTAATCTTTATCATATATTTTGGTATTTGAAAAAGGGCTAGTTGTACCCAAAGTCAATCGATCAATGCTATTAACTAAACCTTTTTGGTCCACCCAGTGTACACGTACAACGGAATATCAGGACACGCATTTGCTTATTTACTATTTACCAGGTAAAACTGCTTTAAAAATTAATGGCCGAGTAGATATTTACTTTAAAAATAAATGATACACATATGAACCATTCTGTACTTTGTGTAATTTGTGACGATCCACCGGCGCTCATTTCCTTTGTGTTGATGATTATTACACACACGATACGAAGTATCAGTTCGATTGAATCACGGACGCGAGGATGCGAGCAGACGTGAATAAAATGTATCTCGCCACGTATCAGATGGCTTCGAAGAACCTGTCGGCCCATGCCAGCGATACATTTTACCTTCCTTTGACTTGTTTTTTTTAATTCTTGACTATTTAAATAATCCTTGAACCCTGTTTACTTAGTTCGGAGTTGTCTAGATTTATTTGTTAAATTAGTCCGTTTATTTCATATCTTTCAATTTTTCTTTCTCCGATTAATCGTCTAGAATTTTCTTGCTGGAGCAACGTTACCGCAGCAGGAATCGATTTTTCAATTTTTTCCTTAACTATAATAGGTACAATTTTTTTTATTTAGAGCACATACACAGCATATATGGCTCTAATTATGTGTTGCACTCTTAACACTCTGGCATGAAGTTTCTGGGTAGGGTAACGCAAACCTTTAAATATATATTGTATTTGATTGTAATATTACTGAGAAAAAACAAGGTATTTTTTTACAAAACCCTAAATGTGCTCTGAAAAGCACAAAACTAGTAATTGTCACTGTCACTGTAACTTGGTAGGTAACTTTATTTGATTGTCAACAGTTGTTTCAATAAAGCTTATTTATTTCAAGACTTCGTGTCCATGAGACGGCGCCTTATTTAACTTCTTATAACATCATCTAGTCTTTACCAGCGGATTAAGTTTTAAAGCGTTTTCTACGGATTACCATCATTGTCTGTCGAAAGGTCTACAAATAGGTACTTACGACTTACTAAGAATGTAGTTAGAGGTTAGAGGGACTCTCTCTTGTGATGGATTTTAAATTATAATCCTCTGTGATTTTGTTGTGCTTAAATGATACTGTTTTGACTATTTTACTTCAGGTAATGCCTGCCTCTCTCATCAGTCTGCCTTTCAGTCACATCATAAATTAAATTCTGTCAAAGATAGTGAGGCCATTATGTTGAAAGTTGAGTGTGTTAACCGCTATACGTCTATGTGTGCGTCAGAAATCGGTGGTATAATTTTCCAAGAAGCGGTGGCGGCGCAGGCGCAGCGCTGCGGTGAGGTGTGGTGTGGTGAGGGCGGAGGGGCCAGGGCGCAAGTCGGCGCGGCGGCGGCGTCAAGCCCACAATAATCTGACAGGGGAGACGAAGAGAGGGGGGAGGCGCGGGCGCCGCCGCCGGCCCTGCCAGACAACTTGTCGCTGAGCCTCAGGCCTCGCAGTGTGGCCTCCCCTGCCCCGCTACTCCGCGCAGTAAATTGCTTGGCGCACCCAGCTAAATAACCAGTTCAACAATTCCTATGTAAAATATGTCTTCACTTCACAGTTTTGCCATTAAAGCCTTTCGTTGGATTAAGTATATCTTTAAAATTTAAATGTGGTCCACATTCAATTCTGGATCAACTCTATATTTAGACTGTAGTAACCTATTTAACAATTCTAGGGCTATTAACAGTAGCAAGTTCTAATAGTAATAATGACTTGATATATTATAGGAAAATCTGGTATCCTTATATCACAAGGAATTTACAAATAAGAATTTTTGCAAACCCGAATTTATCTGGCATAAATGCAATAAGTATACATAATTATTTGCCAGCAATAATGGTTTCGCATATTTCCACAGTGACAAAGACTGAGTCATTCTTTGTTTCGAAAACTGGGTCATCCACTTCATATGGACATGTAACAATTGATAAGAAATAACCATTTTGAAACAAATATTAATATTGGCCGCATTAATTTACATTGAATTGATGTATTTATTTCACAAGTATCCCTTCGTGCATCCATTATCTTCATCGAATAGATTTTTGTCGAGTAAGTGCTTGTGTGATATTTGGGGCTTATCAGCGACTTATGACTGTCGAGAAGGATAATCCCGTTGCACCACTATTATTTACGACATCGATTAGGCTCACGCTTGTCTCTCGGGTGGTCCAAATAACTCCAGTACGCAATGCGCTATCCTATCAGCGGAGTTTATCAAGAGGGCAACAAACAAAATAAGTATGATGCCGATGTTACGACGTCGACATAACGATGTGCCGGTGTAACATTCCATCAACCAACACATGAGCATTGACCAGTATATAATTAACACACTAAAATTAGGCATTGTCCGTCCACCCACTGAATATTTTTACCTTTTTTTATTACATGAGTGGTTGCTAACTCTTTATGTAACGATAGCTAGAACTAATTTCTTTGGAACGCTGTTATTTGGCAATGGCCGCATTGGCGTCAGTATGATGACGTTCCTAAAAAAGATGAAAATGTCTCCTCCGGCACTTCAATGACCCGTGTAACTAAGGACTAATTAAATAGTAACTGTAATACAGTTACTATTTAATTACGCATGCGAATAATGAACTCCACGATATGCACTGCATGCGATTCTTCAGTTGCTCACAAACAACCGCAAATATAGCTTTTGTAAATTTAATTCAGATTTTGCTGGCCTAGTATATGGCACCAATAGCAGTGGTATCCGTTACAAATGAGTTACACAATTAGTGATAGGACAGTAAGCTGTAAGTAATATGACAAAGACTTGTTATCATAACATTGAGTAAAGCAATGGTTAATCTTATTCTTGCTAATGATATTTTTATGTCAACGCTCAGCTTCAGCTAAGGAATGTATGAGTTCTATAACTTATATTACGTACGTTCTATAACGTATTTGAAAAGTTTCAGTATGCGGAATGCCACTTTCGTTAGAATGTCACGGTCGGTCATCGTTCATGAAAATAGTTAAAAAGTATACACTGTTACACATTGTAGATTCCTTGTTGCGAAGGTGGAACTCCGCCAAGGTTAATGACTAAGTGGTTTGTGAATATGCTATTTCACAATGTCATTTCGGATCATCTATCGAAAGTGTTAGGCATTTATTACAAAAATTGAAATCATAGAAATCTTAGATGTCCTGTTTGTAGAGTAACAAACAGTAATAACCCTAGCAAAAGCAAATTGCATCGCAATAAATAAATGAGATGAAATAAATACGGAGTATTATATTAATCAAGTCAATATAAAACACAACATAATAAAAATATGAGAAAATTCCACCAGGACTTAAGAAGAAAAGATAAATATAGCTACTTACCAAAGTAAGTAAATGAATGAAAATTGTTCAAAGAAGCTTAGAGTTTCTTCTTTGATATACTCATAGTTAATAATGTGTGTAATTTTGTTATTTATACATCCAGCGCTATGTCTATCGCCACACCACTATCAGCTTCTAGACTAATGTCAGGGGGCAAATTGATTTGATTACGCCGCTCGCCTCACACTCTTGTTTACAAAACATACGTTCCAACGGCGCCGCACTCTCTGATGTTGCCGAACGCTTGATATCAGCGCAAAGATATCAATTAACAAGAACCGGCTGCATGTATAATTAGAAGACTATTGCACGGATTCTAAGAAGAGCCACCATTTTCAGAGAGCATATTTGGGGCGCGCTAAGCGCAGCGGACAGTGGACGTGACCGGTACGAGCTCGGGTATATTATAATTAGTTGAAGCTGATGTGAGTAATGGCATCGGAAATAACACGCGAAACGACGTTGGCGCCAAGCAATGCGTACCCGATCCTCGGGTTTGGGCCGCAGCGTGGCATCGCATCACACCACATTACATTACACATGCACAAGTGGTACCGTGGTGTGCGGCTGCCGCCGACACGTCTGTCTTGTGACTCGAGCTATTTATGTTCTGCAGTGATGTCGAGCTGATTTATTTAGGTGTTTCAGCCCTCTAAGTCGTAAGAAGACTGTCGTAGTCTTTCTGGAATAACCTACTGTTTATAATAGGTTAGGGAAAAAGTTTCTTCGCATTTTTCAAGAAAATTCAAAACATTTTTTAATATAGTTTATTTACATTTAACTAAAGTATGTAGGTGCCATTTTGTTCGATTACTTTTTGCCATCTTGTGATTTTTTGTGTACCCAGTTTTTTTTCAAATGCGCCAAATCTATTTTGTGGTCAATTCCCAGTTCTTCAGCTACATCGTAACTACTGACATGCCGATCTTCCTTCACCTTTTTAAAAAATGGCATCCATTTTATCCGTAATAGGGCGACCAGAGCGACGTGCATCTTTGACATTAAAATTTCCGGATTGAACACAGACACTGCACTAAGTCCATAAACATCGCAATTTTTTTTTCGCGGCTTGCGTTGCATTTTTACCTTTTTTGTAGTAAAATTTTAAAATGTATCGAGCTTCTTCGTTAGATTCACTCATCTTTTCTCTCTCACTCATCACTCACATTTTCCTAATTTGAATTTGGAATTATCTTCTTTAAAATTTAAACTTTTAATGATACCTAAACCAGCCAGATACAAATAGTATAGCCAAAGAGATTTTATTACAAGTTTATACATACTATATGCGAAAATACTTTTTCCCCAACCTAATATAATTCAAAAAATCAAATGGACCACCAAAGTTTTATCTGTTGTCAGTAATATTGTCTGGGCGGCCTTATCTCTAGTATATTTAAGTAATTTGCTTGCAATAGAATAGAGACGAAAACACTATAGTTATTCCCATAAACTTAAAGCAATTATGTACTGCAAACATCTATATGAAAGACCAAAGAACTGGCGGCGGCTCTACAGGGTTTCAATTAGTTATACCGTTTCAGAATGATGCGTTTACTGCGCCTCTCCTTCGCACGCATAGGTATGTAATGCACCACACCTACTTCCCTACACCGGATTAAAACCTACCCATTGTACAATATGCACGAATTGCATTAGTATTTATACAAGCGCATAATTGCTTTCTTTCACCGGAAAGAAACCATCATTCGACGACTACATTTTGGACAGTGACATCAAAGCAAACTAAATTCGAAGTAATGGCATGGCGGCTCGTCGTGCTCTACAAATAAGAATTTCTGGAAAGAGGCAAACAAAAGACACCGCGCTTAATTATTTTCTGTTTGCACTGAAGAAACAAACTCAAAGGACCATCCGACTTTAATACCCTTTTGTGCACACAGGTAGAGAGATAATGAATGGAGGAAAAAAGGTGTTTATTTTATAGTTTACTTTTTATTGAAGAGTCTGTAGTAATATGGTAGCTTTAACTATTTCATAATCTGTTTGGTAATTAAGCCAAGTATTTACCTGTTTTTCTTTTTATCTTGATGATTTTTTTGTCGGTCATTGTATTCAGAGTTCAGCTAAAATAAATTTAATAAACTCTAAACTATTATTTTTTAATTAGTCAGTATTTATTGACTTATCTCTTTAATTCAATTATTTCATGACATCATTTAAATAGTAACCTATTTTAGCCACTAGAAAAGCAAAGCAAACTAATATTATTGAAAACATTTTATACGAAATTACTAAATAAGTTAAAACTCTCTTGGTGATTTTCTATGGTGATTGCACCATAGAAAATCACCAAGTTTCGGTATTTCATTGGTTTACCGGTTGTTTCATTCGTTTACTCTGTTCTCCTGAAAAAATGCATTTGTAAATAAGGCCACGTTCACTTTGGATACGAACTTCCTTCGTGCGTGAACGCACGAAATCTTTCGGACGAATTGAGTGTTCACACTGGATACGTTTTTAGCTCGTCCGCAGTATTTCAGTGATATTGCATTCGTGAATTTCTCTTTGGCACTAGTATAATGAATAATTTTTACCTTCAAAACAATTCTCTTTATTTCATTTTTAATATTATATATTTAATATATATTTGTTTTTAACTTTTTCAATTTTTATTTTCACGTAAGTGATAATTCGATCACTCTGATCCCTCAAACAATTAAGGGTGCAGTAAATCAATAAACTTTTACTGCAAGCACCTGCAAATTTAATTAGCAGCTTAAAATTCATACGAACAGATTGCAAAATCCCAACATGTTTGATCTAATTCGGATGTCGGAACAGTACGTACGTGTACGTACGACTAATTCGTGAGCAGTGTGAGCGCTCCCATAGTACTTTTAAGGTTGGCATTGTTCGTGCGTGTTCGTACGTACACGCAAATTCGGACGAAAACGGATGCAAAGTGAGCGCGGCCTAATAGTAGAGTTCAGATGTTAGACGTGATATATGCTCTCTGGGTCAATATGCATAGTACATCTTAAAACAGTGCCTATTTTTGTGTTATGTTTCTAGGTTTTCGTTTTCCCTTTAAATCATACATTTGAGTGATACTTTGTTCAAGCAGTGTCAGGTTATCCAAACCTCATTGCAACTCTTGATCACGCGGGCGAAGAAGTAATACTTCGCTATATTTTAAAGTTCTTCTATCACTTTGTTGTATAAACAATCATTTTATAATGAGTTGCATAGTTCATATAAATATTGTTTAAATTGAACTCGCAGCAAGACTAAGTTTTATTTTAATACTCATTCATCATTGAATGAACAACTTAAGCAGAATAAAAATAAAGGCATTTGCCACCCACTCTTTTTCCACTCGTATCGTTTAATAATGTCCCATTCCGCCCACTATATAACTTTAGCGAATTATTATGGTTACAGTTATCCTTAGGCTGTATAAAGTCTTTTTGAAGCCGTCATTTATTTAATTTTGAAGCCACATTAAAAAAACACAAGCTTTTCATTTTACATTATAAGGCTTAGCCTAATGTTTACATCAATTATAGATGTGGACAATATTTATTAATTTCAGTTTTGTCAATTATAATTTTTCATCACAAAATTATGAACTTAAATCAAAGTCTATGGTTATTTGGGTGTGATTGTGTATGGATATTATTTGTACCTTAAAAATATGATGTTTCTATTAGCGGTTTCACAAGCATGTATAATAAAAATAATATTAAAGATGAATGTAAAGAGAATTATTGAAATCCGATCAGTCATCTAGAACTTGCCGCTTTCAGACGTTTTCAAAAACAATAAAATATGTATTAAAGCGAAAGTTCAAAACTACTGGACATATAGATCTTTTTTTTAAATCTTATATACCTACTAGCTGTTACCCGCAGCTCCGCCTGCGTCAAAAAGTAGCCTATGTTTGACCCCGGGTCTTCAACTATATTTATACCAAATTTCATCAAAATCCGTTCAGCGGTTTGGTTGTGAAAGCGTAACAGACAGACAGACAGACTTTCGCATTTATAATATTAGTATGGATATGAGACGTCAACTAAATCGTATTTTGCTGAATTTAATCCCATGGTGGTAAAAAGATGATGCCAGTTTTGTTTTAAACTTTTTATTCCTTTTATAGATTTATTTTAAACTTTTTATTCCTTTTATAGATTTATTTTAAACTTTGTACATACAATAAGCAAAGATAATATAAAAAAACGTAAATCAAAGTTTTCGAAAATTCATCTATATATGGGGTGAAACCTTTTTTCGTGTTTTAAACATGAAACCTGAAAAATTATTAGACATATGAATCTAAAATTTGGTAGATAGACGTCAGCTATTAACGGATTTTGCTAAATTCAACCTCCTTTTTATTCCTTCGAAAGATTTACATCAAACTTTGCATAAATATTAAACAATATTCATTTAAAAATGTCGATCAAAGTTTCTAGAAATTCAGCTCATAAAGTGGGTTAAAGCGGGTCTAAAAATTTCGTTAACGGGTTTTATGTTATCTATAAAACTGAAATTTGGCGGGTAGTATTACATGTGTGTGGATGTTCGCGTGTTTCTCTTAAAATACCCAGTATCCTACCTACTCACTCACTACAAAACGTGGGCACTATGTACTTAAAAATGGGTCCCTTGTTTTCGCTTCACAAAATAATTCCGTTACAGAATTTTGGTATTCTGTGCCATTCAAACGGAATACTAAACTACTTGAGTAAAGCAATAATATTTAGGAAATCTTGAGTAATAACTAAGTCTATTCTTGTGGTAGATGTAAAATGTTAGGTACTTATGCCGTGCCAGAAATACAGTTGACATCAGCCTGCTACAACTTGAGCTTTATGAGCCATCGCGCTCATCCGGTGGCGGCTGTAAATATCGCGAAGCGCAGACATCTGCGAATGCAGGACACTGCCACTGCACAACTTGTGGCTAGGGATGCCAGCTCACGCCAAAAATTGCTGATAAAACGTATATAGTAGCTTAGCATTACTATAATATCGTTAAAATTATTACATAAGTTACCATCTATTCAAATAGTGAGAGTAAGCTTGACAGTTCACTTGTTCGAAAGATTTTTACTCAAAAACTAGTAGTCTAATTTGAAAGATTATTTTAGCAGCGATAACTCTATTTTTTGAGAAAGACACACACAGATGTTTATTTGACACAACAAATATTATATATTAAATTAAACTATTTTAATACGGTACCTGACGTTTCAAACTCTTTACTTTACTTTTTTTTTTTTCTTTCGCCCCAACTTGATTTGTAGCACTCGCTCGCTTCGCTCGCTCGGTTCTTTATTTATTAGTTTTCTAAATTTTCTTAATTATTCTTGTTATTACAAGACATCATTCCTACAAACAATGTTTGACAAAAATGGCTTTGTTTGGCGTAAAAGTTGCTGTAACGAGAGAGAACCTTAATCGTTGATCCGACTCGAACTTCACTATACTATACATATATAATATTTAATGATTTCTTATGTTTTCGCGATTGTTATTCATTAAATTAAACTATTTTAATACGGTACCTGACGTTTCAAACACTTTACAGCGTTCATGAACTGCCTGCGACCATGAACGCTGTAAAGAGGGGCGAAAAAACATTGTTTGTATGTATGTTTCTATGTATGTTCCTCTCGAGCCGTAAGACCAATTTCGATGATATTCAGAAGGTGTATAGGAGACATGCATAGAATTTTCAAGTTCGTTTGACATCAAAATCGGTTTAGTAGTTTTTGAGATATTTGCAATATGGTAACAACAAATATTTGTTAATAATACCAAGGCCGTTGCTTGGATTTTGCGGATATTCAGAATGTAAGTAGAAAACGTTAAAATACATCTGGTAAAAAAATTGTTTTACTTGTTTTTAACCGGCTTTCAAAAAAGGAGGTTTTGATGTTTATTTCATATTTGTTACCTAATAACACCGTCGTTTCTAAGCCGATTTTAAAAATTGTTTTCATATTTTAAAGCGTACACTATATTCTCCTGAAATTTTTAATACAATCGGTTCTGTAGTTTAGTTATAAAATGTAAATAACTGAAAAAATGCCTAGATGATCATGTCGTCCAATTAAACAAATATTATTTTTTTATTCAAAAACAAAAAAAAATCTATTCATTTACTGGGACCAACTAGAAGATATTTTGAAGTCGTGAAGTTAATCTACAAGGGTGGCGTGGTTCCCGTTGTAGCCTGTTATCTTCGCCTAGACTTAAGTTTAGAAGGCATTGTTTCAGCTAAACCTACCGTGTAGCCGATCTCTGTTGACTTGACTGATATTAGGTGCACGATTATTTTACCGTATTTAACTATTTATGACTGATGTTTGTGATTTACCTACTCTCCAAGTAATTCTGATCCAAGTAGTCTATAGACATTTATAATACAAGGAGTGTCACTTGCGTGTTGCCAACCTTCAAACAATTTTGTAGGCAAACAAGCATACGGTTTGCCAAATGGTAAGAGACCGTAATAGTCTATAGACACCTGCAACTCCTGGAATCTCACATGCGATTTACCGACTCTTGAACAATTTAGTTGGCAAACTAGCATCTTCTTCTTCTTCATCGGTCCCTCACTGCTGAGGATCGTGGCCACATATGTGTTCCCAAAGTACGCGGTCGGCAGTACTATGGACCGCATTATGTAGACTGCTTTCAGTTGCTCTCCTCACGATGTCGACTAATCTCGCTGGAAGTTTCCCTTTGGCACGTTTTACTTCGAATTTACCCAGGATTAAGAGTTTTTCCAGACAATGCCTAGGTGATCATTATATATCCAAAAATACAGACCGTATGCTTTTTTGTCTACAAAATTGTTTGAAGGTGGACAACACGCAAACTCTAACGTCTATTTGAATCCTGTCTATATAAATAAAATAATCGCGAGGTCTACGTTCGCGGCGAACAACCAGTATTCAGATTTTTAAGAATATTTTGTCTATGAAAATGTAGTTTGTAATCTATGAAACCCAGTGCGTGCTACTCTACATTTTGAGAAAAACAGTTACAATTGAAAAGAAAATACATTTTTAGTAATATCTTGTACATTTGTGTAACTTACAATATAATTAAAATAGGGCGACTCTCTTCTAAAATAAAAACCGGTAAAGTGCGAGTCGGACTCGCGCACGAAAGGTTCCGTTTATCTATAAAAACCGCAACAAAATCATGTCTGTTGTAAGGGAGCTCCCCTAAAATATTTGTTTCATTGTAATTGAATTCATTAATTTTAAAGTAAATAAGTACATAACTAAATATTCTGTGAATATCCAAACGTCTAAATGTTGCCGTTATCAATATCGAGCAAAAACGAGCAAAAAAAAAACCACTGTCTAGTTAGACGGGTATTACGGTTCAAGCTATACAGCCTGGTGACAGACATTGGAGAGACTGGACATCGAAGTCTTAGTAATAGGGTCCCGTTCTATCCTTTTGGTAAGAAACCCTAAAAGTGAGATAATCTTGATTTTAATATTCATTTTTTCATTAAGTCCATTCGACCAACCATTGGTTTAATGTGAAAATATCCAGTCAGTCAGAGCGACTCTACATTTTGAAAACTACCTTACCGTTAACCGTTACAGATAAAATAAAATTAAAATGCGTAATAAAAATACTTTTTAATATTATGTTGTCCATTTCTATAATTGACAAAACCTTTTCAGAATATTTAAGATTTGAGAGATTCGTTTCGGAGAATTCATAAAAATAAAATATATTTTTACAAAGTTTCGGAACATCTACGTCAGACCGCACGTCAATTCATCCCGGGCGAGCACGAAAATACTTGTACAGGGACCGAAATATTTTCCACCTGCTCTACGGGTACTACACCTACAGAGACGTAGGAGTGACATGACAATCCCCATGTAAATGATCGTCGTCGTAATTTTTGATTTTTTTAAATTAAAAATAGCACAAATAAGACTGGTTGTAATGCTATTTTACTTTTTATCCCATCCTTTTGCTGTCGATACAGAGTAAACGTAGAGTTAGGATAGATAGAGTAGTTTTTTTTTTATTGAGAACGTACTCCTTTTTGGAAGTCGGTTTATGAACAGGCTCACTACAAAACATATTTTTTCAAGCTCTTTATATAAGCTGTTAAGAACGGTCTTTCCTTCGAACAAACCAAACCTAGTTCTTAATAAATTTTCCTTGTGGCTTCAATAGATACAAAGGAGAACGTGATAATATGTACGTATAAAGTTACAAAACTAGATTTATCTCCATATGTTGCGGTTACTAACTGTGCCATAATGGTGCATGGTTGTATGCACCGAACCGTGTCGTCGCATGTGCGGCCGCGCCAGACGCCATGTCGCCGACCAGCCCTTCCTCCAGACTGCTCGACGCCATTTCTTCCACACAACATGAACATAAATTCACTTACCTACTTTCTTTGCAAGTTTTGAACTTATTGTCAACATTACCAATATGACATCGGGTGCTGGCATTGTATTTTGATGCCTTTGTCAAAATATGCCAATGGCACTAATACTGCTAGATTAGAAGTTTTATTCATTAGAAACTATACTTTTAATATACTTAATAGCCTATAAATAACCTTGGTCTTTACAATTTTTTTTCTTTTATTCAAACGATTACGTAAATTCGTTATGAATTTTCAAGCAAATTATGGCATTTTTGCAATCATGGAGATTGCAATTAAAGAATATATTTCAGTACATCTTGCATCGTATATGCAAAAACATTAATAATTGTTTTATTAAAAAAATGAACAGAACCCACTTCAAACAATTCTACAGTATACTCAACTAAAAAGGAAACAGTCGATAATAGTTGCTGTGCTGATAAGTGATAACTTAGATCTTAGTTTAATATGAAAACATATTTTAAAACACCTAAAGTAAAAAATATTATTCTTTATTTTCACAGCATTTAAGATTATTACATCCATGTCCCACTAAAAGACCACCCTTTGTTTCTACACCTTTCGACGTTTTGTTGTCTTTATTAAAGATTACATTATTATATAAAACATATTTTATAAGTTAGTAATTTTAACAAAACTGAAATTTACTAACTTCGATTAAAAGTGTTTTTTACGATATGAACTTTCGGTATTTTGATTTCAATCCGTGTTGCATATTATATATTTGAAACCGTAGGCGTTTTGATTTTAATTCATTTATATCAAGTGGGTTACACGGTCCATAGACCCTGTTAACCTTGGTATCAGAGTTTTTCGGAACCGCCTTTTGGTTTCTGACGTTGTTCTTTAATGACATAGCAGCCGGTATCTTAATTAAAAACATTAATTATGGTCCAAATATGTAGTATAAAAATGTGTGTACTTTATTTCTGTTATTGAATGAAATTGAAGTGGATAAAGAAACAGGGATTAGGCCAGGTAAAAATTGTAGGGGCGGCGTGGGGCCACGTGTAGCGTCGGCGCCGGCGCTACCTGCTGCATTTTGAAACGGTTTTGAGTGGTTGAAATTAAAATGCTTTTTAGTAAACAATTTTATTTATTAATAGTATAATAATTATAGTCAATAATATATGTCATCTTGATAAATGTGGGCTTGCTTCATTACCCACATATAAAAATACATTTTATAACTTTACACAAAAATAAGCTACCATTTCAAGGTGATAGCATAATGCACTATGGCGACGTGTACGTTAAGGCACGATGATGGAGGGCTACGCCCCAGGTGGCGCCAGGCGGGCGTCGGCGACTAGATCACAGATGATGCGGGGCTCAGCCCCGGCGGCGTCTTCTCATCTGAGCGGAGCCGGGAACGAAGGCATGGGCGCGCACCAGCGCGGCGTGGGACACGCGGTCAACGCGCATCCGCCCGCACTCTGCACTGGCACAAAAGCGGACACGTGCACGCCGCTGGATACTGGCAATGAAGCCACTGCTGGCCTCTTTTGTTCTTCTTCTTCTTCCCCAAGCAAGTATGGCCGAAACAATTTAAAAGACTTGCGCGGTGGCTCTGGTGCTGAAGGGTACGTCGGTTGAGGCACAGGAATAGGCGAAGGCCGTCTTACTGAGAGATCTATCGGTTCTGTTGTAGGGACGGCTATTGACACAGGCACAGGTATGGTTGCTGGCATAGGCGTTGGCAACTGTACCGACGTGGGAAGCGCGGCAGGCGGCGGCGAAGGCAATCGAGCACTCTCCGGTGAGCCAACTGCATAAGGTGGTGGTGATGGTGCTGGTTGCGGAGCTCTTCGTAAAAGGGCTGCTCTTAATGTAGGCTCAGCTTGTAGCCACTTTTGAATCTGGCGTCGATGAATGCCAAACTTCCTGGCTGTGGCGCGTTGATTACCGCGACATTGGGCGTCTCGTCTATAGGCTTCCAGAACTTGTAGCTTGAATTGCGGTGGAAATATACGTCTGGAACCAGCACGACCCTCCGGCCGACGGTCGGAGGGTGTGGAGGCTGTATGTGTGTGGGCGGCGGCCATTTCTCAAAGAAAACGTGTGCGCGTGGCGGCTGTCGGCGCCGAACTGACTGCTCGTTCAACGCGGCGAGGATGTTGGCGGCGCGCCGCTGCCCACCCGACGAGTGTGAGACGCAAGCCTCGTATACCGATAACACCTCGTGCACACTGACGATTTAATAATAAACCTAATAATAGTAATTAATGAACATAATATTTGTCGTCTATTTTTAAAAGCATAGATTTTTTTTATTTTTTTTATTTTAATGATGCAATTTTTATTATGGCTAGTATTTTTAAACCTAGTATTTTTTTTATTTACAAGTTTTTTATAGATAGTAGAAGATTTGGCCGTTAATCGTTTTTTTTAATAATAATTAATTGCACCAATACTTGATTAGCTTGCTTCGAAATTTTCACATTACCTTACCTTTTTTTTGTTAGACGCCCAAGGCTAGATGATTTGCAATATAGCCCATATTTTGATAGATCTATTAAACCATTGTCATTTTGAATTTCGGCAGTTTATTATCACAAAACAGTCTTCGAAAAACAATAGTTCGATGACTCATTGCTTCGAAATAACATATTTTCGAATACCATTAGTCCGACAAAATAGACCTTCGAAAAACACATGCCACTCCATGCACTTGTCGGCGGATCTCTATTTCGTGAACACATGAACCCTACGCACTATAAATGCCATAATTAATATAATTGAACTTTCTAAATTAATGGCGCTTTGAAAGACCATATTATAATAATGTCATGCCTTTTAAAAATATTACCGGGTTTTCTTCTACACTTATTGCCTAAAGCTGCATATGTGAACATTACTTTAGTCAGTAATCTCGCCTCATTCTCGGCGTGAAAAAATGCCGCAAGTGGGAGCCGATAGCTCGTAGCGCCACCATTGCTGTCCCTGTCATACACGTAAGAAACTTGAAGAAAAAGCGAGCTAGCACATGTCCTGCCTCGGTCGCTGCCACATCCGTTTACGAAACAAGTTTGCATGCGGCGTTGCCGTTTTGTAAGCGCGGGCGGTTCAAGAGTTTATGTAGGAGGGAGGGGGATACAGGCGAACAAGAATGTGCACGATGCGTCAACGTCGCCGACGGCGGCAGACAGGGTGTCGCCGGTGTATCGTCGTAGACAGGCCGTCGCTCGGCGGCGCTAGCCCCCTCTTCCACCCGCTCACACCCGCGCCGCCCGCTACGCACATCAACAAGTTATTTCGGCTCAAGTTGTAAATCGGCAAAAGGTCTCAAGTGTGCGCCGAATTCTGACGGTTACAGTCTTTTGTAACAGTTAAGAAACTTAGCGCCATCGCTGTTTCGAGGAAAGTTGTTTTTTCTTTGTGTAAATGGCGGGCGGCCGCCTGCCGCGCCTACCTTGCGTCCGGCGACCATGAAAACAGCGCGTCGGTCGCTGTTTTGACCAAGTTAGCCTCAGTATTTTGAATTTTTACTTTTTACAAACTTTATTCACCAAGATTTGTTCGAAGGGCGATCTTGAGCTTAAGCATTTTGTACCAGTCAACCTTTAGGCAAAACATAAATTTACCCTGAATGAAAAAGTTTATTAACATAGACACATTCAAGCAAAAAAACAATAATTAGGCATACACGTTTAATATAATAAAACTCTTTTAAGTGAATATGATATTCTGAGAAATGAATCCATGCTATAATAATAATATTATAAATGCGAAGTCTGTCTGTCTGTTTGTCTGTCGCTTTCACGGCCAAACCGCTGAACGGATTTTAATGAAATTTGGTATGAATATAGTAAGACCCGGGGTCAAACATACTACTACTACTACTTTTTGACGCAGGTGGAGCTGCGGGAAAAAGCTATTCTATAAAACGAGTTTTGTGCGAAGTGAGCCTTATTCCAAATATGTACGTATTATGCAAGATATATTTATTTTTGATTATGCGAGTTACCAATAGGGATCGTAGATCGTTAGGACAGTGTTTAAGGTTCCGTATCCAAAGGGTAAAACGTCCGACTGCTGTATCTCATGATCCGTGATAATGTATTTTTTTTGCCGACAACAAACAACAAATACTTACAAAAAATTATAATAAAATAAATATTTAACGGGGCTCCAATACAAAAAACCTGATTTATTTTTGGCTCCTTTTTCTCGATGTTGATAACGAAAACAGGTGGGGCTTGTAATATTCACAGTATATTATATTCACATTATTCACATTTATTTTAATACTAATATACTACTTTATTTTATTTTATGTTGGACTCCTGTTGTGAGAGTTCTGTACACGTAGTTTCTGTATTAGTACTTTGAATGAATTTACTTCTAACTTACCCCACAAAAGTGACACTCCTCCCTTTCTTCTTCTTCAACCATTATCCACCTACTGCTGAGTGTAGGTCTCCGTTTGCCGTTTTCATTCTCTACGGTATACGGTCTTGAGTCTTTCTAAGCGAGGTCTTGCCCGGTACTCGCGCTATGTCATCGGACCATATCACTGGTGGCTTTCCCAAAACTCTGCGGCCTTGTTCTGGTCTCCACTCAAACAATCTTCGGTCCCCTCTCCCATCCTCTCTCCTACGGATGTGGCCTGTCTATTTCAAATTTCGTTGGGCAATGACCATAGCTATGACCGGAAGTTTCGTACGACCGGATAACCATAGTTCTCACTCTGTCCAGCTATGTAAATCCAAGCATAGCGAGCTCAATTTTCCTCTGAACCACTTACCGTTTGTGGATGAGGTTTTTAGAGTCCACGTTTCGGCTCCATATACTGTCACTAAAAGTGTTATATTAAAAGTTCGTCGTTTGATTTCATAGAACATCTTATATTTTCAACCGACTACCAGATTGGAAGAGAATTAGTCTGAATAGATAAGATAATAATTATTTTCGGAGAAACATTCGTATAACTCTTCAGCCATCAACATAGGAATTACATCACACCATAGAGGAAAATTGTGAGATTTTCCTCCTCGCTTGCAATTAAAATATGTATGTGAATTGTAATGCTGACACTTGGAATAATAACTACAGTCAATTGGCTAAATCGTCCCCTATTGTAAAACGAGATTAACTTGACTGCCTATGACTAGGTATAGACTTCTCTAAATTTATTATGCAGTTCGAACCTGGAGCCCTATTTTTAAAATGTATAACATATATATGTCGAACAAAAATCCTTCGTTATCGAACAAAAATTATTCGACTCACCGATTTTGCGTGAGTCACGCTTTTCAAAAATAACACACCTGTACCTTACCGCCGTTGAGGACCCGCGATCTTTCTTTGAATAATCAACGCTTAGGTTATGATATTATCTTCTAGAAGTCACCTCTCTGAGTTTTATCCTTCTGGGAGTGGTCCTTGTGTATTATGTAGTAGAGCAGATATTGTGTTTGTTTGAGACACCTTCTCAGAGGCTCCAGACGCGTAGCTCTTATCTGAAAGCACATCTTTATGTTTCTGTAGACGTAGATTAATCTGTAGGTGTCGGAATTCATCCTATATTCCCACGTTATGTTGACACTCTGATGAAAGAATTTGATACTTTATTAGTAGCATATAATTTTAATAAAAAATCTACTTATAAAGTTCTTTTCATAAAATACCTTACGGGCAGTCGCGGTCACGTTAACATATTTACCAGAAACAAACCATGACCCCGGGGCTATTTTTAAGTGCAAAATGGATAAATCGGTGGTACCGCGATTGCACTAATGATTTAAAATTTCAATAATTCAATGAAACATGAACAATTTTTTTTTCTATTATTGATTATTTACATTATTTTTTAAATGACTACAATACCAATTTAGCATACTGCCTACTAAAATTAGCGTTTGGTCCTAGCCTACACTTTTAGTCTAGGCTCTTTCGCCGCTGTATATAGGTAGGTATCTTCGTATAATTTCACCGCCTCTCTCACTCTTCAAACCAATAACAATACAAACACTGAATTAATGCGCAGAAAGTGACTGGGAACCAATTTTCTAAAACCACTGAATAAGTCCTGTAGGTATGCGTTTCGTTTAACCAAGTAAATATTCAAACTACGCTGCGAACGCGGATCTACTTGCCCTTAATTTATCCAATTGCTAATTTCTGTAGATGTATTCGATTCGACTGAGTTGTAAAGCAATTACTTAGACAAGTACATGGTAATGAACCAGCTAGCTCTGTTGCTAGGTGTGTCCACAAACAGGTTTACTTTTTTGTCTATGTTTTGAGGTAACAGTGCTTGTAGACACCTACAGACTACACCTTAAGTACCTGATGGAAATACTAAACATCTGAAGTTACGAAATGTTGCTAGTTGATTGATGCTAGTTCATTAAGATTGCAAGATAATTTTGAAATTTTAGTCTACGATATGTGCGGTTGCGGACCATAAATGGCATATGGCATCAGAGTTTTGTTGTTATATCACTTTGTTCTAATATTTATTGTTTTATGAGATCTAAAACAGTTTATAGTAGTAATGAGACTACGGATGATAACATTTTAAAACTATTTTATTAATTACAAATCACCAGTGATTGATAGCGATCCCACTTGATGTTTAGTGTAGATGTCGTTTATGATGAAGCTCGCTAGTTCATTAATTAGGTACCTATGCACTCTGGCCTAAAAAAACCCAGGTTATAATTTATTAAGACTTGACATTTATATCTTATGTTCTTGGATAAAACCTAATGCCCGCTCTTCTGAACACAGACCGTTTCTGTGTGCTTGCTTTCTTGTTGGATGTTTAAAATATAAAAATATTTCATACTAATAAAAATGTCGGTATGGACTTATGTGAGCTGTTACATACTTACTGAATATGATGTGTCACGTGGTTACGAGCTGTGTTACAGAATAGAGCCGGTTGTCACAAACCACACTCGATTGAAATTAATCCATGCTAATGTGAGGCCCGACAGGCGATGACGATTGACAAAACAAGATTATTAAGTACTTTGTCTATGCTTTACTAAACATATAACATTTATGATATCACTTGAAGTTTCTCCCACACACGAAGGATGCCCGTTTCTATTTTGCTCGACTCCTCATAAAATAACACTAAACACATCGTAGACCGGTTCGTACGGTTATTTTACATGATTATATATCACAGAGCTGCAAAAGTAGGTTAATATTAATACTTGATAGACTTTATTCGAAATTTATACGGAGGTTACAATAATTTGGATTCGGAGGTTAGAATATTATTTTCTATTAAGTGATTCAGCTCAAATAAGTACTTGACTTAATAGAAAATAATATTTCTACAAAGATATCATTGAAAATTTTTGTGTAATAAAGTAGTAAATAATATATAAATGTACATTGTAAATATCTCTACATGTCTTTACTTATAATTATATAAAATGCAAAATTATCAGCCTGTTTCATGCCTAAATTATTTTTGCTATTTTAATGTGTACTTGCTCTGAAGCACCACAATAATAAGTCTCTACTCGAGAGAAATTGTACCTTTTGAAATATTTTAGTAGATAGAGTCATGAGCAATTGTTTTTTTTAATGTAATAATTTACGAAAATTAGCACTTTTTATATACCATAGATAGATCCAGTAGCTCATAATATTCTCTAGTTGAGTACTTGCTGCTGACTGACAAGCAAGGTCGTAGTACCCAGTAATTTTATCCGCCATGACATCATGGTGTCCGCAAAATATTCCATCGAGTTGGCAAGAGTTTTTGCTGCTATTCGCATGGTACCAACGCCAAGCAACAGCCAATTTATTATTAAATTCTCTAAACTACTCACTACAGTAGTTCTACGAAAACTAAACTTCGAGCAACAACTTTTTACAATATATTCTTGTGTAAAATATTATTGAAATTGATTAACACAGAAATGGTACACCAGGTACACATCCGTCATCTGACACCAGGGTGTACTGTACGTGGCCGATTGACAATGAAACCTACACTGAAATAATGATGACAGAAATGGTTTAAATTAAGATCTCCATTTTTTAAGCCTACTAAATTGTGTAGTACCACAGAATAGATAATAGTACTAAAGTAGTAGTACTATATGTATGCATAAAAAAAGCTGTACTATGCACGTGCGTGACCGATTTTCAGCATAGTATAGACCTCTCATTCATTATATCTAATAATCATCGAACTAAGACTTCTATAAATTGAGAGTTAAAAGAAATGAAAATCAGAAAGGAACGCTTTGCTGTTTTGATTGCCTACGAATCACCTACGACTCTACATTTCGGGATTGCCCATTTGCATCAAATATACAGAGCTCATTATATAGGTGGGATTTTATGAGTATAGCGTTTAAAAAGGTGATTTCTGTTAAAATTATAGGAACCATCGACTTTAAAATATTTGTGTATGTCGCACAGACAAACGGCCGCCGCTCGTAAAATGAGCTAATCAGACCCACAGACGTATCGACGCCGCTGCCTGCTCGCCATACCAATGATACAACAAACTGCTTACTAACAATCTTAACGGCCACTTTCCGACTTCATAATCCTCAATCTTATTAGCTTCTAAATAAATTCCAATTTAACACAACACTTCACATCTATAAAACCTGTCGGTATCAACTGGCATCTATTGTAACAAATAGCTTATGTTCTCACTACATTTGAAGAATTCTGTATCTTTATTCGACCATATAAAGTTTATATTTACACAGCGAGATACGCGTGAACCAATAGAGGCTAAAGTGTTAAGCACACGTGCGTTTCAAGCATCACCCAAATGGGGACCAGTTTGAGCCACATAATATATCTCTCGAGATCGTAGCATTGATAACTGTATCAATACTAGCTCTGTCGGATCTTAATGGACTATCGGACGGTTCGTTAGAGCCTCGATTGCAGGCAAGAAATTCATAAATTGGATAAAAGCAGGGTAGAATGTGAGAGACGTTTTATGTTAACTACCTGCATCAGCGTCATGTTGTTGATAGACATACGAATTCTTTCGTTATTACAAGTCTTTACATAAAATTCCACTCCCGAGATTTTCTTCTGTAAGATGCTTGTTATAATTCTTTAAAATACTTTGTAGGTAAATGTTAAACAAAGTACCGAAATAAATATAATATGTTATGTCGAGTTCTACACATTCACGTATTGTACAAACATAAATTCTAACTACGTATGAAACAAGCAGCTCATGCAGATTCCTAAGACATAGGACTTTGTGCGTCCCAATGGTCTACTGAACCAATTAGATAGGGAGGTCCACTTTGTGTTAGTAGACAAATGTAAGCAATGTGTTCATCAATGAACATCGGAAAATTTGATTAGAAATCGAGCATAACAACATTATCACAAGAGCGTTCTAATCAGGTACTAATTAGGTGTAGATCATTTCTATTTATTACCACTTATCTAATGAGAAAGTACGCAAAAATTTAAGAACTCCACACAATCTAAAGACTGTCCAATTTAATAAATTTCTGTGCCTGGATGCGATTATTTGAAAGTTCCAAGTTTCACGGTGATATAACTATTTGAAGATAAATAAATCGTACTCAGAATTATGATCTATCCACAAACACATCTTGGCAACTTCACAAAAGATCGTCACCAACCAACTTTAACACTACTATCAAATCAGAAGTTGGAAATGCTACTTTTTTCAACGGCGTTGGTTAACTCTCCAACTCAAGATAAACATATCAGCTTCCTGTTTGTGTAAATCGAGCTAAACTTTTTATTTGCGGCAATTCTCCTTAAATGTCGCTTGAGGAATATGATATTATTTTCGACATCCTCATTTATATTAGACGGTATGCCCTGTTTGCCTACTAATAATAGTAAATAGTATTAAAATTGGAGATAGGTACTCGTTTTATCGTATCCACTAGGTGTTACATTATTCTGTTTTGGCGAGTATGCAAGACTCTATCTTTTTTCAATATAATTTAAACTCCGTCGAAGTCGGAAAGTCTGTGTGCTCCGAGTTAAAACTGCATAGGATTTAGATTTAAGTATAATAAAAATTTGGTGAATATAGTGACAGGTTTTTGTAAAAATCAACTTTTATAATGGTCAGGTCTGATTAATCTTTATATCAGATATCCAGCCCATTCATTGCCTTGTTGAGATTGCTTTGGGGAGTTTCATTATTTTTAATACTTTGGTACAGTTCTCTGGGGGAAAGTTATTATGAACACAGATTTTTTTATAATTTATTCCCAATTAAAATAAAATGTACAAAAAATGATGGGTTATGCCAAATGGCATTCACTCTACCAGTCAAACATAGGTCCAAACATAAAGGACTATTGTTGGCGATAAAGGAGTAAAATACAGATGGCGACCATCCATGACCATGGTGAGGACATGCACCTACCAGATGCCCGGACGATCTGAGGAAAGTCGCAGGCAAGCGTTGGATGCTTCCAACCATTCATTTTCCAAATCTATAGGGGAGACCTATGTCCAGCAGTAGACTGACTGGCTGAAATTATGATGACAGATTGTATCGAGATTACGATTTTAGTTTCTCGGATGATCATTAATTCATAGTATATAGTTTAAAATTTAAACCAAATGTGATAGCGGCTCAAACGGCGGTGATGGCGCGACGTCCGGCCGCTGTCAACCGGTTTGCAGGCCATCTCGCCGACCAGTCGACCTGCTCACTTACACAAGCCGAGCTCGCCTCATTCACCAACACTTTAGCTTTCTACCAATGTACAGGAAAATAACACAGTACAAATACAAACAAATATGATAAGCAGAATTGATTTATAATTTTTCAACTTATTTGTGTGTGCTCATAAAGTGCCTTTTATTTCATTGTTATTAGGCCCTTAATGGGGGTTGTAAACAACACGTTGTTTATATTATAATCGCCCTTGTAAAGTAATGGTTTCCATGGTTACATGTGTCAAAAGCTTTTCCTTGCGGAAAGTAGAGTCATCGCAAAGCGTTTTCCTAAATTTAGTATGGATAGAAGCCTAAAGTCAGATAAAATTGATGTGATATTTCTTAGCGCCCTCATGAGGCTACGTATGACGTATAAAACTAAAATAAAATAGGTATATTTATTTTCATATTCAAATTCTAATGTTCGTAAGCTACAAATTTCTACGACATTTATGAGTACTCTTCGTAGGCTTTCGTAGCAGATGCTTATTGCAAGTACGACAGAAAGTTCCGTCAACTATTTCTTAACTGTGGTAATCATATTTTGATTATTACATACATACATACATTCTTTTAATTTCCCGTCTTTTCTGTAGTTTCATTGGATTGTATTCGATATCTTTGTTATTCGCACTGGGCGCAATGACGAAGAGGCTTAGCATGGTAAATAATAAATTAAATAGTACATTTAAGTTTCTTCAATCAAAACAGTCACTCGCTACTAAATAGTTTCTTTTTCATGAAATATCTTTTCCAAAATTTGTCCAGCTTATTTTTTCCATTCTACACCAGCACCACATTCCAAAAGCCTCCAGCTTGTTCTTTTATTTTTTCGTCAAAGTCCAAGTTTCAGACCCGTACAGTGATTGCACTGAACGGGTGCTCCAGATGTACACTTTGATAAGTCGTTTTCGAGTAGACTTCGTAATTTTCGCTGTCAAAAGATTTTTCTGTATTATGTAAGTACAGGCAATATTTTTAAACATGGACGGTTACGTAGAGCCCATATCTCATTTGACATTCACAAAAAGGATTGCAACTTTTATTTCCATTTATTTACATATGAAATCATATTGCGTGAGGTACGTAAACTATGCAATAAATCGGTTCGAGGATCAAATGTTATCAATAACGTTATTGCGCACTTCATTGAAGTGGAACTTGTTTCTAAATGTAGTATTGCTAAATAAATGTACTTTTTGCTACTCGTGGGAAAATTAAATTCAGAAAAACTAAAGAAATAACTGCATCATTTAGTTTAGTGTGAGTGAACTATTACAAATTAGAATTTATTATTGGCTGCCATAGGTATGACTATGGATGACTATAATACCTTCGTATAGTAACAAAGGCACTGTGCGAAGACTGAAGTAGTCACGTGCACAAGCTTCCGCGCACGTACTTACAAGATGTTTGCGATACAATTTAGCAGTCATTCACCGCCGAACATTTGCTGCTGTTTGCAGAATTTGCGCGGAGATCATTTAAGCAATAACTACATGTCACTAGTCACTAAGATTTTTGTTTGCCTTCCCATGATATTTTTAACTCTAGTTAGCACACACTATACACATAATAAAATTTAAACATATTACAGAATGGCATTACGTATAAAAGGCTGCCTTATCGCAAGATCAATTTCTTCCAGGGCGTCAATTCTCTTATTTTACAAAGTGCACAATTAAATCGTAATTGGATAGCAATGACAAACTTTTGACGTTTCTGGTATTCTGTTACTAATTTCAAGACCAATCGTATTCCAATGGCATGCCATTGAACTCCAACTGGAAAATTTTGCTAATCAAAAAATCATCAACTTTGTCAATAATCTCTATTTCTCATTCAATCTACATTTTTTCTACTATTACCATGCAATTACGTTTTAGTTGTAATTAAATTGAGATTCAACATTGTGTTAGTAGAATAGCAATATTGAGCATATCAAAAATGCATCGTAATTGAATCGTAACTGAATATCAGTTACATGGTCTTTTAAAGTTTATTAGCGAAATTGACCCCCAGAACATTAGGGATGTTTAAAATGTTAATTAATATAGAGATACGGATATGGGGCATAAAGATACAATCACGCTAGATAGATAGAATCTAGGTATGATGGAATTGATGTCATGAAAATATATTCATGATCTTCTTTTTCACCCAAGCGTGTTTTCCTAGTTGTGTCATCAGTTTATTTATGATCTTCTGTACCTGTGAAGGAATTTTTCTGTACGACTCTACATAATGGATCACTGGATGACAAACTGGCATTTAGTCTAAGAGATGGTCGGAGGCACATATGTCCAAGATTGTGGCTGAAATTATGAGGTAACCTTATTGAAAGAAGACACGCATCGTTTATTCTGATTAATAGTTATTAGGCGCAGATGTGAGTAACGAACAGTTACTCGATCGTTTCGTGCGAGTACATGATTAGTGCGATTGCTCATGAATAAGCAATTATAAATTGCCAGCAACCGATCGCGTTGTAGTAAATTCATCGAATATATCGGTTACTTATATTGTATCGGTCGTTTCGTATCCGTTCAAGAAGCGCCTACGTGCGCCAGCACGCGTTACCAACAGCTAGTACCTACTTACTTATGTATTTACAGTGCGTGCATAAATACACATATACTTGAATACAACTTGGCACCATCGTACTAACAAGACCCAAAGACAATATTTATAGTTATAGTTACGTGGACCAACTTGAAAGACACCTTCTGTTTACAAAAGGATGCAGAGAAGAGATCTCTATCTCTAATACCTCTGTATCAGAATAGAGTATTCAATTCCTGAGCCATCGTGATTTGGTTTATAATTCATCAACTAATCAAATTTATAAACACTTCTCGGAGGTTTGCTAATGCCTCCATAATTTTTTGTAGGACAAAGGTTTATGTATGAGGAAAAGTCTTTTTCATCTGAACATCGTGGATAAATTCATTCAGTTTATACGATAAGGTTGAGTCAGTAGTTTGTGATCAATATTTCAACGTAACTAATTGATTAAATTGTTAATATGATAAAGGGTGCTCTCATTGTTCAGTAACATAGCTCAGATATTTGCATGATTCAGTCCAACCCGTCAATGTGCGTCATCACAAACACACTAACGCGTGCAGCACGCAAATGTATATACCTACTTACTTAATTACATAAAATACCCAGAGAACAAAGGATAAATCTGAAAAGTCACTTGCGTTTCCCCTACTGCATCCTGATAGCATCTCCAAACTCTACCAACTATGTCACAATATTCACTACGATACTGAAGAATGACATTTTTCTTATATGTGTCGGTATATTACCTTTTCATATTTAAGTCCACTAAATTTTTGATCTTCAACACAAAATAGATAAAGAATTAAATTAATTAATAAAGAATGGTATTAGCAGGTCCCTTGGAAAAGAATAATTTCTCTATTATTCGCAAACTTTTGCTACGCTTTAATTTTTTGTCACAATAGAACGGAGTGTTACGCCGCCGGTAGAGCTGCGGTGCCTATATTAAGTATGTAGTTATAACAGTTTTTATTTATTTCCATATGCTCTTTATTTATTTACATATCGGTTAAGACTAAAGTCAGCATGTTCCAAGTAAACTTCGATAAAATTCCACCTAGTTTCTAAGCACAAGCGATGTACAATGTAAGTTATTAGTTTATTACGTACTAGCTGTTTCCCGCTGCTCCGCCTGCGATATATAGCCTATGTTACTCAGGGTGAATGTAGGTTTCCAATGGTGAAAGAATTTTTGAAATCGGCACAGTAGTTTTTAAGTTTATTCATTACAAACATACACAGAAAAAAACAAATCTTTCCTCTTTATAATATTAGTGTAGATGTAGATTTGTCTTGATATGTATTTGTGCATAGATTGTTAGATCAATATCGTATCTGTTTACTCTCTTTGATTTGCGACGTGGTATGTGTTGGCGCCGCAGTCGCGCGATACAATGCAACAAAACGCAAAACAAATGAGCTACTGAGCTGAGTTGCATGAATACCATTGTTCTGGACCATGAATCAACGAAATTGCACGTAAAAAAAGTCTGTAAAGATTTTTGCTGTCAGCAACTTGTAATAAGAAGAGTAGCATTTATTGGGTAAGATTACTTTTTAATGTTTCCTTATCCCAGTTGCAGAAGCATAGCTTTTAAGGTCAGAGTACTGTAAACTGAAGGTGCAATTACTTTTATATTTCTTTAACCAGCCGCCTGCCTGCCTGACTACAATAAACCGCCCTTGGAAATGCTTTGATTTGTGTGAAAGTAAACAAGACCTCTAGTAAAACTTCTAGCTTCCATAAAATAAGATATTATACTTTTGAAGTACCTACTAGCGATTAGACCGCCTATTGTACATCTATGTTACAGTCAACTTATCTTTGTAAATAATTATCTTTGGTGCAATAAAGTGTTTTTACTTACTTACAATAAGTAAAATACTTACTATCTTACTTTACGGTTGTCTGTAAGAGATTGCTTAGGCAATAAGTATAACCATATATGTAAACTGTCCTTTGTTATTTTGATATCGGCAGTGCTTGCAATATTGTGCAAGACTCGAGGCGGTGGCGCCAGGCCAGCTTGCCACGGCCATCTAATGCAACCATCTATTTTGGTCCACAGATATTTGCAATGATCTACACTACACCCACACTGCGACATATAAAACATATTTAGGCAGATACGTATCCGAGTAGCTTTAATTTTTTTACTGATCTATTAAAAATATATTGTGTAAATCCAAATAAAATGGTCATGGTCATTTTGCATCCAACACACAATTCCAAATGCATAACAACATGCCAAATAAAATAAGGTAGAGTCATTATAGAACCTGTAATACTACTTTGAGCAGTTCAGAATAGACAATTATCTTTTGAGATATCATTAAGGCAGTCTGTCCAGTAAACTAATTTTGCTTTCATACTTTAAGTATATTTTGCAAAATATGTCATCGGAAATTTATATTTATTTAATGCTTGATCATTCGATTCCTTAACGAAACGACCTTCAACATCACGCCGGTATCTAATCTTATCAATAGGAATTTCACGAGCGATGGCCTGTTGTTTACGAAAACCTTTTTACTGAATGCTTCAAAGCACGTACACACATAACATGGCACATCACAATTATATCATCATGCAAGAACATTGCCTCAGGCGGATGTAGATAACATTTCGCCGCGTTGACAAAATTCTAGTCAAATGCATTCAAAACTAACGTTATTTTAGTGGTCGGAATGCTAAGAATTGTTGTAAGTCTAGGGAACGTAGGAATACAAACTAAATTAATCAAGAATGTGATAGTGTTAATATCCATACTAATATTATAAATGCGAAAGTCTGTCTGTCTGTTACGCTTTCACGGCCAAACCGCTGAACGGATTTTGATGAAATTTGCTATGAATATAGTTGAAGACCCGGGGTCAAACATAGGCTACTTTTTGACGCAGGCGGAGCTGCGGGAAACAGCTAGTGCTTTATAAGTACTATAGAGCATAATTTACCATTAGCACAACCAGTAGTGCCATAGGGAGAAAAGTAATCCCAAAGACAAGATACAACCAAAAAATTCAAGTACATTTAGTGCTATGGCAGTGTAGTACTAAATGTATCCATCCATACTAATATTATAAATGCGAAAGTCTGTCTGTCTGTTACGCTTTCACGGCCAAACCGCTGAACGGATTTTGATGAAATTTGCTATAAATATAGTTGAAGACCCGGGGTCAAACATAGGCTACTTTTTGTCGCAGGCGGAGCTGCGGGAAACAGCTAGTGCTTTATAAGTACTATAGAGCATAATTTACCATTAGCACAACCAGTAGTGCCATAGGGAGAAAAGTAATCCCAAAGACAAGATACAACCAAAAAATTCAAGTACATTTAGTGCTATGGCAGTGTAGTACTAAATGTATCCATCCATACTAATATTATAAATGCGAAAGTCTGTCTGTCTGTTACGCTTTCACGGCCAAACCGCTGAACGGATTTTGATGAAATTTGCTATGAATATAGTTGAAGACCCGGGGTCAAACATAGGCTACTTTTTGACGCAGGCGGAGCTGCGGGAAACAGCTAGTGCTTTATAAGTACTATAGAGCATAATTTACCATTAGCACAACCAGTAGTGCCATAGGGAGAAAAGTAATCCCAAAGACAAGATACAACCAAAAAATTCAAGTACATTTAGTGCTATGGCAGTGTAGTACTAAATGTATCCATCCACACTAATATTATAAATGCGAAAGTCTGTCTGTCTGTTACGCTTTCACGGCCAAACCGCTGAACGGATTTTGATGAAATTTGCTATGAATATAGTTGAAGACCCGGGGTCAAACATAGGCTACTTTTTGTCGCAGGCGGAGCTGCGGGAAACAGCTAGTGCTTTATAAGTACTATAGAGCATAATTTACCATTAGCACAACCAGTAGTGCCATAGGGAGAAAAGTAATCCCAAAGACAAGATACAACCAAAAAATTCAAGTACATTTAGTGCTATGGCAGTGTAGTACTAAATGTATCCATCCATACTAATATTATAAGTTATATTATAAGTTGAAGACCCGGGGTAGAACATAGGCTACTTTTTAACGCAGGTGGAGCTGCGGGAAAAAGCTAGTCCATACTAATATTATAAATGCGAAAGTCTGTCTGTCTGTTACGCTTTCACGGCCAAACCGCTGAACGGATTTTGATGAAATTTGGTATGAATATAGTTGAAGACCCGGGGTCAAACATAGGCTACTTTTTGACGCAGGCGGAGCTGCGGGAAAAAGCTAGTGTTATATATAGCGGACTAATGATATCATGATTTAAACTGATGTATTTACCAAAAATATGTCAATAATATGTTAAGTTTATGGCGGGCTCCCCAGCTCGGCTATTTTGGCATGAGATTAATATATGGGGACTGGGACTGGAGATGAATAGGAGTATTGTGGTGGCGGTATCTTCAGTAAAAATGCACAAAACCGAGACTTCACAGAACTATTTTTATTTTAATACTAAATTCGACATATTAATCAATGATTTAGTAGTAGTTAGGTACATATTTAAAATAAAAATACACAGAAAGAAGTGGAGCTATTGCTCCTTCCAGAGGAAAATGTAATGTGATGAGATGACATGAAAACAATGTAGATAATAAAAAAAAGATCATTCGAAAAATGAAATGATTTTAAAATGAAAATGTGGTGAAGGATGGTTATGATATGAAAAAGTATGGAGAAATTTATTTGTATTGAATTTATTTTTATTTTTTAGTAAACTTAGCCATAACTTGATAAAATTTAAGTGAGGTGGAGAGGCGAGTTTCACGCAGGTACATGTATGAAGCAGCAGCCAGTGAACACAGCGTGGTCGTCGGTGAGAGGAAACCTGTTTGGAGCGCGCTGCCCGCCGCGCCTCCGCCGCCGTCGTCGTGGGCGTCTGCCGCACCCGTGCCTCATGTTGGCGGATCTACCTAACCTACTCCATCATACTTGATAATCTTGATATACGCATCGGTATCGCTCAAATCTACCTATAGCGATTAGGTGGCTTCATCGAATACTAATATGTAAAAGAGACCCAGGCCCGGGCCCCCCAGGCACTTGGCATTTTAATCTAATTAACTACGCATTGAGTTTATTGATAAACCACTTAATGATCAACAAATAACAGTGCTATTTAATAAAACTGTTTCTGCACACAAAAGATTAACATAACATTAAAAACAAGTTGTTGTAATAGGTGTCAAACCAGTTATTAAAGTGAACAAAAAATAACTTGAATGGCTCTGCGAACTGCGACAAATAAATTTAAATTGGGATGCAGCAAAATCTTCAGCAATCGGAACAGGTTCGAATATTATTTCGAATGTAGGTAGGTCCATTTAAAGGTGCGACAAAAAATAAGGTGCCAATAAAAGGACGGAAACCCATTGTTTGAATGTCATTCTGGTATCAAGAATTTCGTTGTAAAAAGCAAAGAAGCTAAGGGTTCCTCGTATAGAATCGGTCGGCATGGAATACAATGAGTCCTTTGTGAGCAGGCGCCGAACGGTCTGGCGGCGCAGGCGCAGTGGCGCGGCCGCGCGCCGCCGCCGCCGCTCCGTCTGGCTCTGCCGCGCGCCGCGCCCGCGCCTCGCCCGTCCCTTTATACATATTCGCTTTGTCACGCACATCCATGATCCGAATATGGCGAGTGGAATCATGGACCTAAGCCGTAGCATGCACGCTTTGCATCTACATACAATGCAGCTTGTGGCGAGTCCCTTCTCGTGCCCTCGACACGCGTGAATAGAGATTAATATTTAGCAAGTAAGTATTTTCAATTCTTTGTAAAAGGTATTTTTTTTACAGTTTCTTTTCTGTAAGATTATCAAATTTACAATCAAACTAATACAGACCTATAGTTTGAGAGGTACCTATTGGTATTGCAAAATCTTTGCTAAAAGTACACGCTATATTCTCAAAAATACATCGAAGGTGGAGTCACGGTTCAAAGTGACATTTTACTGTTTTTACTGTTTGGGTTTTACTAGCATATCTAAGCTTTACTGTCTTATTAGTGTAATCACCTATCTACTTATAGGTATTACGTCAGGTATAATGTTACTCTATCAGTACTACTATTTTATATCTCCTAAAGTATCTATGCTAAAAGTCTTACAAGATAAATGTGCCTACCTAAGTACTCTACCTACCGCAAGATCTTGACTATGAGACGTGGGCGACCAACGTCGTCAATTCCCAAGCATTTGTCATAGTCTTAGGAATAGGTACTCTTTAAGTAACTACTTACCTTCCCTTTTTAATGACCTCATAACGTATACAAGTTAAAATGCCTACAAGTTGGCTTGGTGTGAGTGAACCGTATGTGCTTATATAACAAAACAAACACATACAAACCATATCACGCCACCACTGAGTCACGTCTCCACTCACTCAGCATTCACAAGCATTCGTGTATTTCTTGTAAAGATATCGTGGTACAGGAACCTACTGCGGCCGGTGAGGCACTACGTGGTATTCCACAGACTTCCTGCATAGCTAAATATGCGTATAAAAGCTGAATATGGTATCAACTCATGTGTTAATTATGCCGGGTATTCATTTATGGCGCAACAAAGCTGTGAGTTTCAATTACAAAGAATGAAAATAAAAAATATTTATTTCGTAATGGTTTCAAACATATCTACTTACTACTACCAAACACACGATAAATAGATAATATCTACTTTAAAACTAAGATAGTTATACTGTCAGATTACAAATGAGGTTATACTGTACGAATTAAGAGATTTTTTCTTTCGCGAAGTTGCTTCAGTTATGAAGTACGCATCCCTTTAAATTTGGAGTGAAGAGCGACACCCAGACTCTATATACGGGGCGGAAGCACGGTGTCAAAGCCTGAAACTACTGAAAGAACGTATAAGACGATCTGGATACTCTGATACCCAGGGTATCTATATAAACTATTTCAGTAAGTATATTAAGTTAAGAACTTTACCGTGGGTAGTGCGAGTAAAGAATAATAATGCTACTCTTTGATTAACTGCCATAAAAATACTTATATGCAATGATATTAGAAATTCTAATATTATTGAATATTATGTAAATATAATCCCAAAATGAGTTAATTGCATGTTTCATTGTGTCTACCATTATCTATTCTGTGATTGTGTTTAGGTTATCTTAAATCTATTTATTAAAACCACAAGGTATTTAGGTAAGTCCTACTCAGATAAAAAAAAAAAATATCAGTTATCATAATATGATACTCCTCTGACCAAATCTGACACCTTATCCTACCGAGAAGATTTTTAAGACATACCTACGTAGGCACTTTTTGCACTGAGATGCGGTTCGGCAGGATACCGCGGCGGCGGTGGCGGCGCCTTATCCGCTCGTTTCCAAGAAACCGCGCGTGCATCTCCGTTGCCTATTCAACAGTTTTACAGTCCTTTTTTATCGCTCAATAAAATTCAACTTAAAACGAAGTTTTTTTTAGATGTAATTGTAAGCAAATATAATGACTCAGGTAGTTAAAGTTACACATAAAAATAAAGTTCCTTTGAAGTCAGTAACGACTTTCGAACTTAGTTACCTGATAACACTTAGAAACTTAGAACTTTTAACATATAGCGCATACAAATATCTAAATAGGCACTAATTTATACAATACCATGAATGTGTTCGTGCATTCTAGTAGTTGTTTACATCGTTTTGCATTTAATTGGCTCAGGCCATATACCATTAAAGGCATGTTGTTGAGAATCTAGCTTCTCAGCCGGTCGCAGGCAACCGGTACTACAGCCACTTTCATAGTGCTTTACTTACGTAAAACTGTAGCCTTTTACGAACACTGAATTGTATGTTTGTTCGTGCAACGTATTTCATTTGATTGGTAAATGAAATCACTGTTTATTTGGTTTTTTAATAATATTCACGGAAAAATACAGAACCTTAAACCTACCTACTTACTACTGTACTACTATAGAACAAACGCTTAGTTTGTTAAAAGTCGAAATTCTTTCAAGAGAAACGAAAAACAAAAAAAAGACGCCTGCATTCCATAGATCCCGCTCCGCCCTTGCATTCCTAGATGGTTAAAGTCATAACGCTTGACTAAGAGAAAGAATGCAAGCACAAAAAATAGATGGATGTTTCGAAAATTAGATCGTTCTCTGTTCTTGAGAAAAATGTAAAAGCCTGAGGCCAAGGAGAGATTTATTACAGGATTTTAAGTTTTAAATCACTATAACTGGTAATGTATGTAACGTACATAGTATAAATTATGTATCTACCGTCACTAGCCTTTTTGCACTGATTACAAAATATTAATACAATCTAATATAAATAAATCTAAGAACAGATAAATACTATATAATATATAACCAAACCTCCAAACAAAATATCTTGTATAGTTTTCATACAAAATCAAGTCTATGTATTGTACTCAACAGATAATAATGTACTGAGAGTAGAGTTGGGCTCATTCCCGGAAAATTTCCGACCTCTGGAAATATTTTCATTTATACCCATTTATTTATTCCGGAAAGAAAAGTTTTTTTTTATCCACACTGAATAATATTAAATACACTGAATAATATAAAAAAATAGAAAATATAATTTCATGAAGTTTCAGAATAACAAATTATCAAAACAGTACCCTGATTGGTACCTATTTATAATCTCTTCTCAGAAATATGATTTGATTTGACGAAAGTCTAGTTCGATCGGTATGATCCCTAGGAACCAAAAATTAACTGACAATCGTACCGTACCACCACTTCACATACTAAGTATAAGTAAATTTGGTATAAATTTTAAAGGAAACTTAACAAAATCAATTTCTTCCCGGGAATTATTAAAACTTCGGGAATAAATAAGCATTAATTATTTTTTCCCTTTCCTTTCTTACTTTTCCATTTCTTCCCCCTGCCCATCTCTAACTGAGAGCTTAAAACATTGTTCTCATTTATTTACAACTCTTTCATTTATCGCTATCACACTAAGTATTAGAAGCTAGGCACAATGCAATAAAATAAGTAAAGCTGTAAGTATTTCAGATTTTGAGGACTCTACACTAGGCCGACTGCCGTCAACTGCCCTACTAATTAGGCTTTTAAGGAGGCGCTTGGTTGTATTTATAGTACCGCCTGCACGCCTGCACTAATTTGATAAATGTCACGCGCTTCCGTTACACGGAAACGAACATTTTTTCACAAAACCGTCTCTAATAGCTATGCGCTTGACTTGTTTTTGTGGCAATTAGATTTGTACCTCTAATTAATGCATTGCCATCGCTTCGATAAAAGATCAGTGAAGCCCACTGCAAGCACCTAGTTATTTCCTAGTGTTTAGGTAGATTTTACACTTATCCAAGTTAGGTTTTTTTTTCGTTTACATTACCTACGTTTTCGTATCATCTACATGAAGTTGTTCGTAGAGTACTTTATATACCCTATATACCTACCTACCTTATATATTATATAGTTACACTCACATCTTTGTTATTTAAATTTCCACAGACCTACAAGCTTTTACCCGCGGAACTATACATTTTTGGGTTCGATTTTCACATGAAGCATAGTTGTTTAATTTTTTCCAATTTAGTTAGGACCGGCAATGGTGAATTGAATCACCTGATTCTCATTGGTTTCCCTGTGAAAAGGGTTACAAAGGTCAGACGGCAGTCGCTCCATTCATCTTCATCATCAAATAAAATGTCAAATGAAGCTTGTGAAATGTTCTTCCCCGAGACTGACTCTGTAGTACCTATACCTATAGATAGCATTCTGTACTGTATGATACCACAAAGAATTAATTACTGTATGTATGTACTTACGTATGTATAATTGTTTGGCATACTCTTTCTGTGGTGTAGATTCGTATTTACTGTGAGAGTGACACTGGGTATATCAAAATAAGTTTTTTCGTGTTTTTCATTTCCAAATTTTTAAAATACCGTTATCTTGTTTTCCCGCTCATAAAAGGCCGCACGTACCTCGGTTCGGCTTCCTACAAGGAACGCCATCTATCAGACTGCTCCTGAACTACATGTGATCTCGTAGTCTGACCGCCTATACTATAAGGTTTTTATTTTATACCCCAGCTGACAGTAGTCTAGAAAAAAATCTTAAAATAATTCTGTCCAACCATATTTAGAATTATATAATAAAGAAACACAATATAGAGAATGGACTAAAACGAAAAGAAATTAATTAAAAATTACTAATTTTAGACTTTTTTATAGGGTTTCTCTTAAAATAGACCTGCAGTAGTTTCACAGCATATTTTCGTCCCAATATCCTTGAGAGCGATTTTCAAAAGCGTTCAAATCCTGGTGAAAACGCTATTCTTGATCATCACCTTATATTAATAATTGGTCTCTGCGGCGGCGCTACGACCGCGCGAGATTCATTAGGTAATAAATCTAAGATTGTCGCTTAAACTTCTTTAACGGGAAAAAATCTCAATACCAATCTTGTCTTAATTTCGTAATCTATTGGCCACTATGTCTTAATACTTAGATTTTATTTAAATTACACATCACTTTCATTGTCAAAGTTATTTTGGCTCGTGCAATACCTATCACATAAACTAAAAAGTAATGTAGCATCAAAACTAAGCATTTACGTATGATTCCATAGATTATTAATTGGTCTCGCGCGCTCGACTAGATACCGCGCTGTGAAGAAAAATCAGTTTCCAGAATGCGGCCACTTAATAGGAAAGTGTGTGTAAAACAATGTGCAAAGACGCACACTAGCGTCGGTTATGGTGTTGCCAGCTACTTGACTGGTGCCCGACCAATGGAAAAATTATTAATTGCTGCGGTCTTGTTACGTATTATAAAAAGTAGCTCAGAAAAACCTTTAAAATGAAATTAAAATAAAACTGACCAAGTGTGAGCCGGCTCGCATGTAGAGGGTTCTGTACTATTTTTTATTTTTCTCCATTTGGACCTCCTAAACAAATTTAATATTATCTCATAGGTTTTCCTGTAATTTATGAATCGAAATTCTGGAATCGATAGTTTCGGAGATAAGGTAGGGGAAATGGTTAGTTTTTGTCTACTTTATTTTATAATTCTAATATAGAATCCAAAAATAGCAAAAAAGCTTTCTTTTGATTTATTATTACACAGTACAGTATGTTAAACGTTACTTTAATTTTCTATTTAGCTTGGAGCTAATTGATTACTGACCTCTTGTTAGTTGTAACCCGGGTTTAAATACAGATAAATAAATAGACATACACATCCTATTAATATTATAAACGCGAAAGTTTGTAAGTATGGATGGATGTTTGTTACTCTTTCACAACTAAACCGCTGAATTGATTTTCATGAAATTTGGTACGGATATAGTTCAAGACCCGGAGTCAAACACAGGCTACCTTTTGACGCAGGCGGAGCTGCGGTAAACATCTTGTACATACGAGTAGATATTATCATGGCCTTTTTCCATACAGTAGTGTTGCCGGAAAATACATTACAGATCGAATAATAATCGATTCTTTGATAGTTGAAAATATAATCTAATGTATCGATAGTGATCATATATCGATAGTATCGATATTGATTCTATTGATAATATATTTCTGTAATTTTTTTCTGTATGAGTTGAATGACGATGATTTGTGTTAAGCCCGCTGTACATTACATCCCGCCGCCGAGTTCCGGTATATCTGTATAGTATCGGTGCCTGAAATGCTTGGTATTGTTGTTAATCCATTAATCGATTATTTTTCATAAATTCTCAAAAATCAATACTACAGATTAGATTATATCGATACTACAGATAAATAATCGATTAATAACCATTGATATAAACGTTTACCTTTGTTGATTAAGTCGATATAATTTATATCAACCCATTTCAATAATCGACTAATTGTTTGATATTGCAGTTAATAATCGATTAATTGTAAAAAATCGATTAAATTTATTATATCAATACTTTCGATATCCTAGATTATAAAAAAAAAACAATTCGATTAATCAATTATCCGGCAACAATACCCTACGGGGTACCAACTACCTAAAGGCCATATTTAGAATGTTGGTGGGCGTAAAGTAGAAATGGAATCAAAATAGTGATAGGTTGCTAGTCGCATCGCCTACTGATAGGTATGGTTCTTCGATTTTCGCCCACTTCCTCGGCCGGCTTATATGGTCTGCGCGGGAAGAGAAGCAGTAGTACATTCCACGTATTTACTTTTCTCCCAGATCAGCATTAAAGAAATAAGATGTTAAAGACAGACAAAATTGTCAGAAAAAGTCAAAATTACAACATCCCTCTTTTGGGGTCGGGAGTTAAAAAACAAAATATCTAAGTAATAAAAACCGAAACCTCGGGGAATTTGGGATTATTTAATACACGGCAACATTGAGCACCGAGCGGTACTTCGCGCCATATTTTAGGGTTATATTATTTTCGTGAGTAATTTATGTCCATATTCCGAAATAATACAATACTTATTGATGGTATGTAATACCAGTATCTTCCTTATTTCTTTTAGTATTATTCTTACACAGTTTGACTACGCAAACTGCACATTTTGCGTCTACTTTTACATTAATTTTTATATTTATCTAGACATCCAACTCACTCATCGGTCGCGGCATGACTGACGCGGGTATGTCGCAACCATGCCGATTTCGGCTTGGTTTTAGTTGCGAATTTAGTCGTAGCGCCGCGGAGACCAATTATTAATCTATGAACAATATCTTTTCATCTTACTACTAAAAGTTCGACATCTGTTCACCATGTGACTAAATAAAATCCTACCAAAATATTACATTTATCTATAATCCACTCTTAGAATACTGTTCAACGAAGCTTAAAACCATAGATTAATAATCTTGCGCAGTGCCGCGGAGACCAATTGTTAATCTAAGCTTAAAACCATATCTATACCCTGATTAACTTTAGACTAAAGTTAAAAATAGTTTTATGTTAATCTTTATTTTAAACACATGTTAAACAGATGTCTGTTTTGTAGTAAGACAGTTAGTGTTTTAATAAACACATTTTTTACAATTACAATAATTCTTCACCAGTACCATATAATAAATATATATATATATATAAATGGCTTGAATTACATAACACTCTTCTAATGAATATGCAAGAAGTTTATAAGGATTACTTATATTACAAAAAAAGTTTTGTTTAAATTAACATTTATTTACACAACCTCCCACACTTCCTCAAATGCAGTACACAGTTTAGCACAAGTCAATGCTGCTGATAATGGATAATTGCTAATAGATATGACATCTTCAGAGTAATCTACTTCCACCTTCCCATGGGCCATGGCTCCTATGACCAACACTATGGGTTCATCTTTAGGAACTAAGTCTCTGCAGTTCTGTACAACTTTTGAACTGAAGGACATGGTGATCTTCTTGACCCCTACTGGCAGATGTGATGTGATTGGGTTTTTAATCACTTTCAGTAACTTCATTGGACCATCTGATGCTCTGATTGCGAACTTGTGCAGCAATTGAACTGGAAGAAAAATTGTTACATTGATGGGTCTATTTTCATATCATTGAAAGCTGACTTTATGTTTAACGCATTTGCCTTAGACCGGGAGGTTCTGGGTTCAATTTCCCAAGAGAAGCGTACTTTGTTTAGTTCTTTTCAAGTTTGTTTAGTACATTGCAGGCTAGAATCACCTAATTGTCTGATAATAATGATGTTATTATGTTGGACCCGGCTGTCGTTTGGTAATCAGTATAGGAACTCTGACACCAAGCTGTCATGGTTGATTGACCATGTAACCCATTCAATATGAATCATCAAATATTTTGGAATAATTCCTGCAGGCGAAAAAGATGAATTTACATACAAAAATTCATCAATAACAAAAAAAAATGTTATCTACTTGATATGAATAAATGACATGTTGGTGGACTTGTAGGAAAAGTCCACGACTTTCAGAGTATTATTTGGATATTTTGTAATTAAGTTCAATAAATAAATCAACAGTGAAAAATGAATGAAATATTCTATTCTATGGAAATAATTACCCATTAATCCAGCAAATCTCTTGAATGTTCTTGGAATTCTAGTTTGTGGATTTATTTCTATAAGCACATTCTTTTCTGTGTGAATGTAGACCTGTAGCAATCCGGCTCTGTTCAGTGGGGAGTCCATTAGCATCAACAATGATTGGTGAGTGATGTCTGGCCGACAGGAGCCTGGATCCCGGTCATTCTTCCGGAGGATGTTGGCATGGTCATCACAGTTTAACAGTTCAAAGCTATTACCTGTCTGTGATCAAATAAGTTTATGTTATATGAATTCTTAAGCAACTCATTATATAACTCTAAATTAAAAAAGAACAGTAAATATAAAGTACCTACAAAACATAACCTTTACATATTGTAAGACATGTTGATAAAATGCATTTCATTCAAAGTTCTTGCAAAAAATATTATTCTTACCTTTACAGTCTCTAATTGTGCATTTTCTAGTATTACTATAAGTCGTTTCTCTTGCTTTTTAATGTGTGAAGTGACCAAATGCCTGGGTATTGGATCATATTCAAATTCGTCATCTTTTGCAACCAGTTTTCTTTTCTTGCCCATATTTTTAATATTTTTATTATGTCTTGATTTTCTAATTCTCTACACAACTCTTGAATATACCTAGTAAAGAAATTTTATCAAATAAATTCTTGATTAAACTTCTCACAACCAAAACACGTTTTTGTTTTCTGTTTTACTGACTTTGACATTTGATTTATTTTTAATTTTTAATGGCTCTTACTAGACGCAGTAAGCCAGTAGTAGCAAGTAAAAATTGAACAAAGTAGTTTAGTCAAGTCCTCGTCATCTCTTATTTCCATCAAAATACCATGTTTGATTTAACTACGGTGCCTGATTATAATCTCCAATAGCAGGGCAGAAACGAATGAGCAAGCGAGATGTCGCTTTACACCTTGTGTTGCGCCATCTCGTTTACTCTCTCGTTTCTCCCTACTGTTAGAAGTGATAGCAAGACTCCTGACTTGCTTGACTAAACCACTTTGTTTAATGGTTAATAGGCTATTTGACTGTGTTCATACGTCCACGGTTAAATATACATTATATACACTAAACAGTAACCGATTCTGAATATAACATCAAAAATTGTTAATTATTAGAGCAGTATAATTACAAATATTTTCTCATTTGTACGCACGAAACAAGTGGCCGTGACGTCACAGCACTAGACATGGGCAACGGGAAGAAATTCAAGAGGGAAAAAATGAAATGCAAGGGGAAGAAAAGGGAAAAATAATTAATTCCCATTTATTCCCGGGAACTTTTATAAATTCCAGGAGTTAATGGGGAAATTTTTCCGGAAGGCGCCCATCTCTACACAGCACACACAGTGCATCCTTTTCTTGTTAATTGACTCAAAGGCTGCATAAAACTTTTATTTTTAAACGGATTTGTTTCTGCTACTAAAAATATTGATATGAAAGAGAAAATCTGGTAAAAGCCATGGAACTAAAGGTAAAGATGGAAGCCAAGAAGGCATACAACAGGCTGGTTCAAGAAAATTTTACCTTTTTCGGAGGGGAAATGCATTTACGCACTGAGTGTGGAACTCCCAGGCAGAGTGCCTGGACTACCCAATAAAACCCCTCCGGCGTTTCCACACCGGCTGTTAAAAGCGCCATGGGGTCGCGTTAGCATTCTACCAAGACGCCCTCCAGCCATGGCCTTTCGGCCCCCTCTGTTAGCCTTTCGGCCACCCCCCCAAATCGGACAGTGACCCATAAATGGGCCACGCCCGTCCCCCAGACCCACATCCATTCGCCGTCTCATCATAGACGGCGGTGGAGTGGGCTGTTGGCAGAAATTGGCCGACAGTCAACAAGACCCCGTCTACCAGGGAATTATTAACTGTCACCCAGGGTGCACCGTCCCGAATCCCTTGTCAGCCCGCCCTCTCACCGGTTCCTTGGGATCAAGTGAGAATGCAAAGCTTTCAAAGGACCGGGCACTCGAGGAGGTTCCCTGCCCTGCACCCCAAGAAAATTTTACCTGGAGTAACCCCTGATTTCCCAAAGTATTACCATCACTTCAAAAATTTTGCCTAGTGAGAAATACAGTAAAAAAATATGTCAGTTTGCTTAATACATAGGGCGCACTGTAAGTTTCCGGAACTGGCCACTTACATAAACAATATTTAAAAATTCATTGCAACATTTGAAAATAGAACTCTTTGGCTGTAGAATGCAGTTTGTTTCATCTGACTGTCTTTTGTTTGTACCTTGTGGCGCCATTTAAAAAATTGTGTGTCTGCATCAACATGGATTTAACTCGGGAAAATTTTCGTAGTATGATTTTCTACGATTTTAAGTGTAATTTGACAGCTTAACAGAGCATCGCTCGGCTTGTGTGCAATGCTGTGCGCCGTATGATTGAAACAGACAGGCATGTGACCTACCATGAAATTCGCGCATCCTTAGAAATAGGCATGAGTCAAATACAATTAATCCTACACAAACATTTGGGTGTGAGAAAGCTGTGCTCGCAGTGGATCCCACACAACTTGACCGAGGCTCAAAAAACGGACCGCGTCACTTGGTGCAGTGCCATGCTTACCAGATTCAACGAAGGTGCGTCAAATTTGGTGTGGGACATAGTAACAGGTGACGAAACATGGATTTATTGCTACGATCCCAAAACAAAGCAGCAATCGAGCGTATGGGTCTTTCAAGATGAGCCGAAACCAACCAAAGTGGCGCGCGTGAAAAGTGCATCTAAGCGGATGATTGCTTCTTTTTTTAATAAAACTGGACACGTGGCTACTGTTGCTTTAGAGAATCGTCGTACAGTGAATAGTGACTGGTACACGACCATTTGTTTGCCGGAAGTTATTGACGAACTCCGTAAAAATAACCGTAAACGCCGTATCATCCTGCACCACGACAATGCTAGTTCTCACACGGCCAGACAGACAAACGACTTTTTGAAGGCGAAAAATGTAGAACTCATGAGTCATCCTGCATACAGTCCCGACCTGGCACCTTGTGACTTTTTTCTGTTCCCAAAAATTAAGAACCAATTACGCGGTCAACGATTTTCATCACCAGAAGAGGCTGTCGAGGAGTATGAAAAACACGTTTCAGAGGTCACCACAGAGGAGTGGCACAAAAATATTCAAAACTGGTTTCATCGAATGAAAATGTGCATAGACGCCAAGGGAGATTATTTTGAAAAACAATAAATTAATTTTGTACCTTTAATAGTATTTTTTCATATTCATTCCGGAAACTTATAGTGCGCCCCACGTATAATTGGGCTTTATATTTCTATATCAAAAACAAGTATAGTTATTTTTCATTTTATAATAAAAAATCTACCTCAAAATAATTGCTAAGTAACTGTTTATCATTTTTTCCAACTTTTGGGGTTGTTATCAAGTGCTGTGGTGGAAACCCAGATTCACACCCTAACACATCACGAGTTAGAAAGAGAGAGGTGGGTAACAAAATGCATTCAGGTCAAATTTACTGTTGTATGCCTCTTCCATCTTTACCTTTGGTCAAAGCCATAAAAAAATGAACAAAATTGACAATAATTGTCAGTAGGTAGCTAGGTAAGGTACATAGTCGCAATGTATCCTTATAGATATAGTTTGTGTGTCGCATTGCTTTGCTTTCTGTATTGTTTTCATGTTTTTGTAGTGTGAGGCGTGGATATTTGGATAGTCACAATGGCAAATGATAGGGAAGTTTTGCGTGAAATATGGGACGGCAAGTTACCAATTTGTTTTCAACTAGATCAAGAAGAAATTATGGAAATCCAGCAACCTGACCCATTCTATGTTATGGTTCCAAGATTAAGCTATTTTCCTCTGGTAACTGATAAGGTAAATTGTTAATAATATAATCGTCCTTATCTTAACGTTTTCCCATTACCATCACAAGACTAGAGTTTATTGTTTTCTCCATGGTACAAATAGATTTGATATCCAGGTAGTATTCCTTTGGTTTCGTCTTCCACGCCCGTGGGAAGAAAAGGGGTTGGTCTATTTATAAGCCAGAGACCACACGACAAAGCCATTGTTGGTATTAAATAAATATAGTGTTGATTTGTACAATTCCTCAATTAAAAGGAAATGTATGTACAGAGTTCATAATTGATATTTACCCCTTTCAGATGAAACGACATTTTTTGCGGTTTATATCTCAGGAAAATGCCGATAGTGAGATGTGGCTCGATTACAATGGCCAGCCTTTGAAGTGGCACTATCCCATTGGTTTTCTATATGACTTGTATTGTGGCAATGAACCTCAACTACCTTGGACACTGACAGTTCACTTTTCTAAGTTTCCTGAAGATATACTCCTTCACTGTCCAAACAAGTAATACTAATTATATTTATAAAACATTATTATTATGTAGTAATAGTTTTAAGAAATGTACAGTATACCTCAACTAATTACTTTTGTACTGTTTATAAATGTTTGAGTTCCTCTAACAAAATACATTTTGTATTTTTGGGAGGTGATTCACACAAACATATTTATTTATTTAAACTTTATTGTACTGAATGCAATTGTATAACACAATAGGCAAACTTAATACTAAAAACATTACCTAACAGTCAACCTTTGGATTAATCGGAGATTGTCAAGTGGGTTTTAACAATATATAAATACATACAATGTCAGGATGAAAATACACTTACATATATACGATTGTATTATCTACACTTAATATTATAAAGAGGAAAGATTTGTATTTTTGTGTGTATGTTTGTAATAAATAAACTCAAAACTACTGTGCCGATTTCAAAAATTCTATCACCATTGGAAAGCTACATTCACTCTGAGTAATATAGGCTATATACCGCCGGTGGAGCTGCTGGAAACAGCTAGTAATACATATAATCAATATGCACATATTTTATCTGAACAATGAGTATGCCTTATTTAAAGATACTGTTTTGTTTCAGAGATGTTGTTGAAGCTCATTACATGTCAACAGTAAAAGAGGCAGATGTGCTGAAGCACCGAGGCCAGGTTATGTCCACCATGCAGAAAAAAGATCATAACCAATTATGGCTTGGGTTGCAAAATGGTAAAAATCTTCACTTTAATTCACTTTCTTAAACTCCCCATCATAAATAGAGGGGTGTTATGACTTTGATGTTTTTGTGTATCTGCTTGTGGCACCTTGAACATGACACTTTTTTTTTTGTTTGAAATCTAATTTGATGGTATGATTGATTGACATTGGTTTTTGGACTTTTGGCGGAAAGCTGTGAATAGCAGTATCGGTGCTATATTTTATTTTCCGAAATTTGTGTTTTTTTTTAGTGTTTATGCATAATAATGGTGGATTATTATTCGCAAAGTGTTGGATATCAAGCGTGAGTGTTGGGAAGTGATACAGTGTTTGATTTATGTTATTTTCATGCATGTTGCCAAAAGCTTCTAGTAACCGCTAAGTGCAGTTTTTCTACCACTTCACTTCGCTTGATTTTCTGACTGGACTTCACTACCGACTAGACTTTTAGACTTGACTAGGACCTGACGAAACCAAACTGTGTGGTTTTTATTTTTAGATGTATGCACCTTGATATAAAATAGATAATTTAATAAAACTCATTTCATGTTGTTAATATTCTCTCATTTACAAAATAAATAAGCAGTGTTAGCAGTTTTATATGGTATTAGTTGATAGAAATAAATATATTTTTTGAGAAATTTAATAATAACTATCTTTTTACCTTGCAGATAAGTTTGATCAATTTTGGGCTATAAATAGACGATTAATGGAATCTCATGGTGATAATGAAGGTTTCAAACACATTCCTGTTAGAATATACTCAGACGAAGGTTCTTGCAGTCAACGGTTAGTCAACCCCAAGAATGCAGATGGCAGTAGGAAAGTCTTACAGCAAATGATTATGGAATTTTATCCAGACAAAGTTGATGGTTAGTGTGGAAAATGCCTACTTTTAATAAAATCATCTTTAACAAAATAAAAGTAAATGAATTAATTAGTGTTATCTATGTGTATGTGTAAACTATGTAAAACTGAAGGACTGTTTATTAGAGAATCTTTTTCTTTTCTGCTCGGTCTTAAACTGTTCTACATTTAATAGCCACTTATAATACAATTGTTAAGTTTCACTGGACTGTTTATATGTAGTTACTATAATTATATGATACTAAAAATGTTTTGTATCACTGTACTGGCATAGAATTATTAATAGAACTAGTAGTGGTCCCATGGAAACTAAAAACAAGGACTAAAGCAAAGCATCTAGCTTCATACATCATTTGGTCACTATATTAAACATTATTGTACAGATCATTGAGAATAGCTGAATGAGTTAAAATAGAAATTATTTGTTTTCAGTACAACTGAGAACGCATGGAATAGTGATACCAGGCGATACTCCACTGCAATGGCTCTCGGAACACATGAGTTACCCTGACAACTTTTTGCATTTATGTATGTGCTAGCAAAACAATTTAAAATATTTATAACATTAAATGTCGTTTATTCGTAATGTTTATTATGCAATAAATAATTAAGGATTTATAAGTCAATATATTTATTTGTTTATAACATAAAATAGTAAAGCAAACAAGTCTTCATTGCTAGACTATCCAATTTGCTTTTGTGGGGAAATATGTTTTGTTTTGTTTCACATTTCTAAACGGATCCTTAGGGTCAGTTCAGACCAAGAGGAGCGCAGCCGAGAGGATTTTTTAAAGGCACTCGAAATTCAACTCTGAAACTATTAATATTAAAGTACATACATGCTTGAAGATAAAAAATACTCGTTCTCGAGAATACGCGCGCACTTTATAGTAAGTTGATTTTTGATTGCCTTAAAAAATCCTCTCCGCTGCGCTCCTCTTGGTCTGAACTGACCCTTACGGAACTTAGCACACATGTCCCTTAATTTTCTTTTTTTGTCGAGAGCTATTTTTTTGTTTAGGGGAAAAATCATGGCAAAAGGGGGAAGGTTGGCTGTAGCATTATTTATGGAACTAGTTTCAATCATATTCGGAGGCAAAATTTGAATATCGTTATCCCCCACAGGTGCAGTGAAAATAAAAGTAACCAGATAGATAGATATATTTAAAAAAACACGACTGACGACAATACAAGGTTCATTTTTCATATTTTTATAGATAATTTATTCCACACGGGATATGCAAGCATAAGATTGAAAATAAAAACCACGAATTATATCAACAACAATTTATTATCTAGGTAACTTAAAAGTTAGTAATCACAACATGATCCATCATAAAAAATACAATAGTTTTTTATATACTTGAGGTGGGCTTAAGAAATAAGACTCAGAAGCACTAGTATTTAAATTAATCAGGTAAATCTTTGACGAGTTTGATACAAATATCTGCCCTATTATCTATTGTCGTTTCTACGACGGCACTACGAGTGGTAGGCTTAACAAAAAGACACTACTGGCACTGCGGCCAATAGTACCGCATTGGCATAAAAAAATTGCCGAATGAGTTCTCCACTTATGGAAACATGACTTTTCTTTTCAATAAAATTCCAATAAAACGAGATATTACTTTTAATCGACATACTTAGGACTCAAGACATATATCAACAAAAAAATGTTTTCCTGCATCTAGGGTTCCGTACCAGCAGATTTTAAAAATATATTAATAAAATAATGTTAGCCGTCATCCTCAAGAAAAAAGATCACTCAATAACTGCTCCAAAATAGTAAAAAAAAGCTATTCTAGATGCAGAAAATGCTACATAGGATGCAAATATTATGTCACTGACTGCTATTAGAGCAACAGACTATTTACTCTGGAAAGCTTGTAAGCCCATGAGGCAACCTGTTAATCCAAAGCCGCCAATACGTCTTGAAGGTAATAGATGGGCGAGATCAAAACAAGAAAAGGCAGACGCGTTTGCTCAACATCTTGCTGGAGTATTTATTCCAAAGATGCCACACTCTGTCAGACGAAACAGATATTAATGAAATTCTCCAACAGGACTACCAACTGGAATTACCTATGAAATCAGTCACTCCAAAGGAACCAACAATTATCAGTAAATTGGAGAACAACAGAGCTCCTGGCTTTGACCCGATAGACAAGAAAGTACTGACAGAACTGCCGCGGAAAGCTTTAGTCTTCATAACTACTCTATTTAACTGCTGCATTAGAGTGGGATACTTCCCAGCCATATGGAAGGTGTCACAAGTTATTATGGTGCACAAACCAGGAAAACCAGCTCACGAGGTGACATCAAATGGTTCCAGATCATCAATTTGGGTTTTGACCACGGCATGGAATCACAGAACAGATTCACAGAGTGTGCAGGAAAATCAGTGACTGCCTTGAACACAAGGAGTATTGCTCAACAGCTTTCCTGGACGTCCAGCAGGCTTTCGACCGAATTTGGCACAAAGGCCTCCTGTGCAAAATTAAGCGATACTTGCCGCATAACTTCTATCCTATACTGGAATCGTATATCACGGACAGAATTTTCCAGGTCAGGGAAGGAGACTGCACATAAACTTTCTATGAAATTCTTGCTGGAGTTCCCCAGGGTTCGGTTCTGGGTCCTGTTCTGTACACTATCTTTACTGCTGACCTGCCACAAACACCTGACATAACTGTTGCGACTCATGCTGATGATACAGCAGTGTTGGCCAATAGCAGAGACCCTGCAGAGGCATCTACAAAACTACAGAAAGGACTTACTGAAATAAATGACTGGTCCAACAAGTGGCGAAGCAAGTAATAGTAAGTCAGGTCACGTTTACACTAAGAAAAGAACAGTGAAACCATTCTACGATACTTTTGTACTGCGAGGTGTTGATAAATTGACGCCCTCTAAGTGCGATGTTTCGTTACATCGAAAAATTATAGTGTGAAAGATTCACTGCGCACGTTTGATACTGCGAAGGCTTATTTTGTCGATTTTATTTTATAAAAAATACCTAAATTTTATTATTCCCATAACACACGTTTATAACTTGCTTTGGGGCAAACTCAATCTGTGTGATTTGTCCATGAATATTTATTTATAAAATTCATGATGATTAAACTTTAGAATAGACAATAAACAAATGGTCCATGTGATTCATTAATTAATCAACAAAAAATTACGGTAAATCTGTACAAACACTTTCAAACTTTCAATGTGGTATAAAAAAATCAGTCTCGCTAATATATTAACTATTTTACAGCAGTAACAAAAAGTCGACAGAAGAAGGCTTCGCAGTATCAAACGTGCGCAGTAAAATCGTTCACACTATTATTTTTCGATGTAACGAGACATGGCGCTTAGAAGGAGTCGATTTGTCAACACCTCGCAGGACAAAAGTATCGTAGAATGGTTTTCGATGTAAAAAAACTAGATGTTTCGGTTTTCGCATTCAAATAGGTATCCCATGTTCCGTACCTCAGTTGGCTAAAACGAAACCCTATAAGACATTTTGTTGTCAGTCTCTTTTCTAAGGAAAACGCAAAAAGAAGATAAAAAGATTTAAGTATTTACCAAATACTCAGATCTACCAGACCTTGAAGCAGTGAAAAATTAAACATCTAAAGACGAGTTCTTTTATGGCGCATAGCGTAACGGGTATCTTCTTTTTTGCATTTTCCTTAGAAAAGAGACTGACAACAAAATGTCTTATAGGGTTTCGTTTTAGCCAACTGACGTACGGAACACTATAAACAGGATTCAGGCACTCTGTGATTTTTTCCGCAATTTATTTATCCTTCATGCGTATTTTTGTTGTTTGTCGTATTGCAATAAGCGAAAAATAACGATTCAGTAGACTAGACACCTGTGACAGACACACGTGTGTGATTTCTCACACACGCCATTTCATCTAAAGCGGGATCCAGACTCTCGCGAGAATTCTCGGCAAAGAGTCGGTCGGCTCGCACTGCATAACGAGAATGTGGACTGCGTTCTCGTACTTTTCTCGTTTCTCGCCGAGAAACCGCGGCGACAAAGTGCATCCAGACTCTCGCGAAAATTCTCGGCGAGAAGCGAGAGCAGTACGAGAACGCTGTCCACATTCACAGTTCTCAGAATTTTGAGAAAAACCTGTGAATCTGGACCGCGCATAAAAAATATTTCTCACTCGGTGAGATGAAACATAAAACATTTTCTTTGTGTATGTTTTTACAATTTTCATACTCGGTAATTACATTAGACTTTTTCATAAAAAAAATAAGTATATTTATCTTAAATTCGATTTTCGAAAAATCTAAATAAACATGCTTCGCATTTAAAAACTGCCGGAGTTACATTATTAAGTTAGTTTATCACAATAACTTACAAATAAATACATTATTTACAACTAGTTCTTTTTACTTTTAAACTTCTGTATCACATATGGAATGTGTCGGGTAAACCGTTTACAACCATTATTAGCGAAAATTGGTTGATCTTCACTTGGTCCATACGTTATCACTGTCAGTGCTTCACTGAAACAAAGTACATTTTTTTTAAATCCATTCATTATTCTAGAATCAGCTGAGGATGCAACCAGCAAAATGCTAGGGTAAAGAAGATTCATTAATATAGGAGATTTCAAATCTGCCTTACAAATTTTTCACTGCTTTGAACTTTCACCATAACCATTTGTTGCGATTGAAAGATTACTTTTTTCAAGCGAGTTATTGTGTTACGTATTGCGCTATTTAGTCCCAATTAATCCCATAATTCACGGGGTTGAAGGCCGAGGGAGGGGACGGGTGATCAAGAACACACTGTACCCCGCCCGCTCAGGCCTCACGACCCGACCGCCATCCAGTGTGACCACTTGTGAAACAGAAATCTGCCAATTAGCAGGAATTTTCTTAATTTATTGAAAACGAATAAAATTAGATGAAAAAGAACATACGTTTTTTAAAGACAGCATTGGGAAACACGCTGAAATGAAAATACTTACTTTTTTTTTTAACTGAGGACGCTACCGGGAAACACGCTAAGATGAAAAAGACGCACGGTTTTTTTGACAAGCTGAGAATGCGACCGGGAAATACGCTAAGATGAAAAAGAGTTTTTTTTACAAGCTGAGGACGAAACCGGGAACACGCCTAAGCGTGTTACCACGCTTATTTTATCTTAATAAAAAACCTTATGTTTATTTGAAAGCTAAAAGCTATATTTATAGTTTGGGCCTAAATATGCCACGGTTAAAATTTAAGCGCCGAAACTGCCTAAATAGCAAGAACGCACAAATGGTCCCACTGGTATTTTAGGTACTTTGTGCAATTGCCCCTCCCGCTCAGTCATCCCCCGGGACTGATGGCAGTTTCATTCTGCCGTCATTCAAGGGGGTGAGGGCTGAGCGCGGGGGTCACAATGCTACAGCACCACCCCCGTTACGTTTTTCACCCCCGAGTTTCATCAGTCCGTGAATGACACCCGTATTCTTAAACATAACCTTAAGGACGTCCTTCACTCCAACTCATTGGAGGGCGCCTCAAGTAAATCCTCGAACTTTCCTTGAAAACGATATTCTTAGTTGGTTGCTTGAGCAAACTTCAATGAGGAACGATACAGGTTATAATAACATTTCAAAGCACAAAAATTGAAAAATAGAAAAGAATAGAGTAAAAAATAAACAAAGTAAGTAGATAACTAGGCAAAGTGACAAAAAACTGGCCGCCTCAAGGTACTTCTCGACCAACCTTTTAATTGACATTTCGATGCTCACCTCCAATAAGGAAACTCCTGAAGTCAAGGGAGCTAGTGACGACTAATCATGCCAGAGAGGTGGAGTAAGGTTGAATCGAGTTTCAGTGAAGGTTTAAGAATATAGGTGTGAGCATGTAATCCAGTTTTTCATCTATCATTCCAGTGCAATTTTGAGCAAAACCGGACTGTCAGTCCAGAATTACGCCAGAATTAGCATGTAACCTCTGCAGTAGAGGCATGGACGTGGACTGCAATTTGGGGCTAGTTAGTTGTAACATTTTTTGTTGTAATTTTTTTTACAAACCTATATTTTTATACCACACTATTTGCATATTTTTTTGAATGATGCATGAATGTGAAGATCAAAAGTTTACATAGTATGCTAAGCAGTGGCGAATTAGATTGGTTTAATAGGTTCGTATAAAAAGAACCTTATCACTTAGCTCACTCTTGCCCTCCAACTATCGCCAAAAATCACGTCAATTTGTTCCGACCCCCGTGAAATACAAATTCATTTTGAAATCTCTTGAATATAGGGTATGGTATGATAGGGAACGATACTAAGGCTACCTATCTTTTTTCTTTAGCGAAAGTTAGTTTATAATAATAGGGTGGATGTATTAATTTAGAAATTGTATACTTACGCCATCATCTCCTCTGAGGGGTCAAGTATACCATGAAACCTAAATTCTGCTAAAGCACACATCTCTACATGGTTCTGCTCCAGAGGTAGAAATGGTATGTAGTGGTCGATTAAATGATGTGCAATAGCCGCTGATTTTTCAAAGCCTCCTGTAATGAAATACTTTCAATTGGGATGACGACAAGGTTCAAAAATTGAAAAAGTAATGATATTACATGATAGCATACATGTATTTAAATTCGTTATTAAAATTAACACTTTGAATTTTTGCACAGATTTTTATAACAATTTCAAAATCGATGGGAAAGTCCATTTTGAAAATATAAAATTATATTATAACCGATGAACACATAAAAAATTATGAAACTTTCATTTAGGAACTATTTACATAAACGCAATATTTATGGTAGTTGTCGAACAAATTTAGTCTCACCCCTTGTAAATTACCTAGGCGTGCGTGACGTCACCGCTAGGTATCCATATGGAGCGTTTGGTATCGTCCAAAATGCACGTGAGTTTAACTTGGTCATAATCTCAGTTAGTTGAAGTTTTAGTAGTAAGTTTTATCGACGTGTTTTTTTTACCAATATGCCTGTTAAAGTGAGGTCTTTCATTTAAACATGAAATCGAAAATTATATTAAAGTTGAGCAAAATCTATAAATCATCATCATCAAATAAAATTAATTTTCATAAAACGTTGCAATTACAATAATAGATTAAATAAATTAGTTTGTTAAACATTTTCTTACACATGGAACATAGATAGGAGAGAAAGGGACAGACAGATCATATTTTAGTTAACATAGACATAACAAACATTTGTAATGTAGCTGTATAAATTATTTATGTTACCTTGATGATATGCAGTTCTTCTAATAATTGGTTCAAAATTGTGAAATTCAACTTCATTCCTCTTGACTCCTTCTCCATAAAGCATCAACAAATTAGATGCTATCTCTTTTCCACCAATATTGGATATGAATATGAAAATGCTGTCCCTGAAATGTTTTTTTTTATCATCAGATATACATATTATTTTGTTTTTCATAATAATGAGTATAGGTTGATACTGTGTCCTTTACTTTGTCCACTTTAATTACTTTAATGTATGTTGTAATTTTTTATCAAAATGAATAAATACATTTTTACCTATAGTCAACACCATCAACAGCGTGGTGATGATCCAGCATGGGTTTGATTGCATCCAGGACTGAAGGGCACATGTCATGGATCTCATCAAATATTATCAAAGATTTTCCACATTTCTTGACAATGTTGTTGACACTTGAAATAAGTGTTTGCTAAAAGAATTACAAATTATATTGTTTCCATTTTAATTAATGTCAGTGATTTTCTTTGAAATCTCTATAGATTTCCATCTACACTAATAATATAAAGAGGAAAGATTTGTATTTTTGTGTGTATGATTGTAATGAATAAACTCAAAAACTACTGTGCCGATTTCAAAAATTCTTTCACCATTGGATAGCTACATTCACCCTGAGTAACGTAGGCTATATACCACAAGCGGAGCTGCGGGAAACAGCTAGTTATTCCATAATAATGAATAATGTTTTTATAATAAGTTGCTTATATATAAATCTATTATAAAACCCGTATGGATGTACGGAATACAGCTCTGGGGTAGCACTAGCAAGTCAAATCTATCCATAATACAAAGACTACAAAACATTATCTTGCGCACCATAGCAAATGTCCCATGGTTTGTGACGAATTCTGAGATCCATGGAGAGCTACATATGAACACAGTAATAGAAGAGATAAGGTCTACTGCTGATAACTACCAAAAACGGCTTATATATAAATCTATTATAAAACCCTATGGATGTACGGAATACACCTCTGAGGTAGCACTAGCAAGTCAAATCTATCCATAATACAAAGACTACAAAACATTATCTTGCGCACCATAGCAAATGTTCCATGGTTTGTGACGAATTCTGAGATCCATGGAGAGCTACATATGAACACAGTAATAGAAGAGATAAGCTCTACTGCAGATAACTACCAAAAACGGCTGTCCTCACATCGAAATGAGTTGGCAGCTAACCTGATGACCCAAAGCTATAATAATTGCCTCAAAAGGCACGACATCTTAAATCTAAACCAGAGAATGGAATAATCTGTAGGCAGTGTTCTCAGTGGAGAATACGCGCGGCATGTCAATTACATCGAACAACCCATACGCTCATAGTCGAAAGAATGATTGCAGATTAAAAAATAAAATAAAAAATATGGTTGTTTTATTCCAAATATTATTTTCGTATATGTATAGTGCCTCCCGACCAGATAGTCTAAGTAGCAAAATGTCCAACAAAGCAAAACATATCTGCCTAGTAAGCTAATCGGCCATAGTCTTATGTGGCATTTAGTAAAAAAACCATTTTATTAAAATACCATCTTGAATCAACTCAATTTTGTTTTTTTTTTAAAAGTACACCTCATAAAATCATAACATGGTTTTGACATTATTACAAAATAAACTTACTTTGCTTTTTTCTAAATCGGTGCAATCAAAGTCTTTCTTTCCCATGAATACTTTAACAAATTTACTGTGCATTCCCTCTTTGTATATGGCTTCAGCTATCATGCTTGCTGCATAGTTTTTACCAACACCCGACCACCCGTGGAGGCTTATGACCAAAGCCTTCTTATTTGCTTTATCTTTGTCATACACAGACTCTTTATGAGCACCAAGTATATTAACTAATTCAGTAACAAGTGGTTGGCCAAACATTCTCTCGGATAAGGACTGTTGCAGTTCTGAAAATAAAGGAAAAAATTGTTATTTACAATGACACTTATACAATACTAGCAGCCCGTCCCGACTTCACCCAGGCCTTATAGACTCTCTCGATAAATAGGCTATCCAAAAACAGACCAGTAGTCCTGTGATTAACGCATTCAAACAAACAAACTCTTCAGCTTTATAATATTAATAATATAGATAATATATGATATAGAATTAATATAAAATACAAAATCTATACATCTTCTATACATATAAATAAAATTGGAGTGTCTGTTTAATTATAACTGTAATATTGAAAAAACCGTTTTTTACTACATGCATATGAATATATATATGGTACATGCACCAAAATAAAAAATTTGCAATTTTTACTATGTTTATTTAGAAAAATTCTTTTATTTTAGAAAAATAAAGTAAATGTTGCAATGTCCAAGTACTCTTTAAAAAAAAATTAAAACTGTTAGGCGGAACGAAGTTCGCCGGGTCAGCTAGTAATATATATAGTACACAAGTATATATGTACTAGTTAGTAGTATTAATTATATGCACTTTTAATCAACAACTTTAAATCTTTGTCTCTGTAAGTTAACAATATTTTGAATCTACAAAAACAGGGCAATGTGGGTGAAAGAGTTTCCAAACTAAGTTATTGTCTGGTTGAACAATATTCCATCTACTAAAAATAAATATATGTTGGTACTCACTTTCTAAATCATATGGCACATGATCATTGTTACAACATTCCACAAAACGACAAACAGTGTTATCTTTAATAACATTGTCCCATTTAAACCATGCTCCAGCCAAAGCAGCAGCACCGATGGACATTGTAATTATTTCCGTGGCAGAGTGGTTTATTTCATTTAATAATAGAAAAAATATTATAGCGTAAAATTTTATTGTGAAATACATGTTAAAATTATTCAATTAATAGTAGAAGGAAAAAATAACTGTATTGAGAAACAGTTCGTAGTTTTTTATTGGTTTCAAAATATTTGTTTGTATGGTGCACACCACACAATATTATATCTATTTATAAATATGAACAGTAAAGTTTCGACGCATAATAAAATTGTGAAAAAACTGAATTTAGAAATAGGTACTCTATGAATATTTTCACAAACTAATTAATAAGGATTACTAATATTTTTTGCATTGCGTTTTGTTTTTGATTTGAATAGGAGAAAAGATAAAACAAGATATCAATCAAGACAGTGACATTTTTTTAAATGTGTTTTACAGCCTTGGATGCAAGTCTTCTGTCAACTGTTACAGACCACGGAGCAATTACAAAGAGGAGATGCCGTAATAAGCGCTTTGTAAGAAAGTATTTGTAAGGCTACACGGGGCGGAAGGCAGACGTGCGGGGTGCTTGGTTTCGGCCGTGGCTCCAACCATAATAATATCCATCTTACGGAAAGTAGCAGTACTACTACGTTATTTACAAATTATCAAGTACTTGTCAATAGATGTCACTAGTACGTCGAAGTTCCAATCTTAAAAACATGGCGATATTTCGTAAATTATGAACGATTTAAATATTAGGTATAACTTTTAGAGCCGTAAATATATCTTATTTATCAGAAACCAATTATTCAATGCTAAATTTGTAAGAAAGCCATGGAAAGTCGTGATGCACTTAGGAGCTCGCGATCGTCTCGGTACACTTTTGATCGAGTAGTGACAAGCTCCGCACACTTTTGTGAGCGGCGAGGCGCCAATGAACATATCACTGCGCCATTTCAAACGGCATCTCCTCTTAGTAAATACTCCGTGTTACAGACGATCTAACCTGTGCGACCGAACCATGCCGTTGGAAGATATGTTCGATCGTGTATAGCGCCATGGATCTAGTATTTTAAACTGGCTAGTCAACTAAAAAATAAATTGTGTATATTATATATTTTATTGATAGAATAGACTATTTCGGAGATACAATTTAAACGAAAAAATTCTTAAAATTATATTTATTTTGTTATTTAATTTTAAAGATTTTATAGTGATGACGTCACGCCGCTATAATGGCCATTTCGAACTGCAAGAAAGCAAAAATTACTAAGGTATTAAAAAATATATATGTCAGTGTCAAATGTCAAAGTCAAGATGGACCGCGAGCCCCGAGTTTCTTGTTTGTGTATTTCTCGTATCTATTGCATATTGGCCTGTTTATTGGACTTTACTGCAGTCTCTTCATCCGTTTACATCTGATTTTTCAATAATTGGACACCGCTTCTTCATTATAATGTATGAATGATTGTAATTAGGTTATGTTTACTTGAACAGAGATGACATTTGAAGCGCTTAGTTAGCGCTACCAAACAAAAAATATTTATTCACTACGCTGTGCTGCCAACCTAAAAAAATTAAATGTGAATAGCCGGAAGTTACGTCATACGTCAACCTTGCTAAAAAATGAAAGTCATTGGGTTTTCTGCGATTTTCATAAAAAATACTTGCTTATCTAAAGATCTGATTAATGTAATCTGTTCCCTAAGCCTATTCCTCGAAATGGTTTACGAATTAGACATTTTCATGAAAAAGTTTACTAGCCAATTAATGCTCTTATCACGTCATACTTGTGCAAAATAGGGTGACCACGCTTTTTTGGATCCTTCTATATAGTATATTTTTTTATTTGCATATTTATTTACGTATATTTTAGAGAACACTTTAAAATGCGATTGTGATTGTGTAAAAGACCTGATTTCCATTTGGATGAAACGGATCGCGATTAGTGATAATTTAATTTTGGTCATTGAGATTAGTAGACAGAGCCAACAATGTCAAATTTCTGCTGCCATATTGTGATAACAGCCCGGGGCCGAGGCCAATAGCTTAACATGATACGCCAAGTGGTGACCAATCCAAGTTAGGCAGCACTTGCTGTTGCTTAACTCGTTTAATCGTCACCAACAACCACGTCCCGCTAACCTATCTAACTAGCTCCTTATGTGCGGTATATACGAAATTATAAATAGTTTGTCCCAATTTAAAACATTATCATGGTTACCCTATTAAAAAGAGATAGGTTCCTCCACTATCAGCTATCTTTTTCTGCTCGGGTGTTAGGTCAATGAGCTCAGGGGTGCAGGGCAGAGAACCTCCTCGAGTGCCCGGTCCTTTGAAAGCTTTGCATTCTCATTTGATTCAACGGATCTGGTGAGAGAGCGGGCTGTCAAGGGATTCGGGACGGTGCACCCTGGGTGACAGTTAATAACTCCCTGGTAGTAGGGGTCTTGTTGACTGTCGGCCAATTTCTGCCAACAGCCCACTCCACCGCCGTCTATGATGAGACAGCGAATGGATGTGGGTCTGGGGGACGGGCGTGGTCCATTTATGGGCCCCTGTCCGATTTGGGGGGTGGCCGAAAGGCGAAAGGTCGGAGCCGAAAGGCCATGGCTGGAGGGCGTCGTGGTAGAATGCTAACGCGACCCCATGGCCCCCTCAACAGCCGGTGCGGAAACGCCGGGTTTTAGTGGGTAGTCCAGGCTGGCAGACCTGGGAGTCCCACACTTTGTGCGTAAATGCATTTCCCCTACGTTAAAAAAAAAAAAAGGACAATGAGCTCAGTCCTGTTTAAAATACTAGGTCCATGGGCGACATCTCACTTGCTCACTCGTTTCTGCCCTGCTATTAGAGATGATAGTAAGGCACCTGACTTTATATTTGTCGACTAAAAAATAAATTGTGTATTTTATATAATTTATTCATAGAATAGACTATTTCGCAGATACAATTTAAACGAAAAAATTCTTAAAATTATATTTATTTTGTTATTTAATTTTAAAGATTTTATACTGATGACGTCACGCAGCTTTAATGGCCATCTCCAACTGCAAGAAAGCAAAAATTACTAAGGTATTTAAAAATATGTATGTCAGTGTCAAATTTCAAAGTCAGGTTTAGTCAAACAAGAAACCAAACCGCGCGCCGCGAGTTGGTTTCTTGTTTGTTTACAATCGCCAAATATCTAGTTACGTACCCCATTTCTCGTATCTATTGCATATTGGCCTGTTTATTTGACTTTACTGCCGTCTCTTCATCCGTTGACATCTGATTTTTCAATAATTGGACACCGATTCTTCATTATAATGTATGAATGAATGTAATGAAGATGTAGTTAGGTTATTTATCGGTTATGTTTACTTGAACAGAGATGACATTTGACATGGGTGGCCATCAAGTACGTGAAGCGCCTAATTAGCGCTACGTAACAGAAAATATTTATTCACACCCTGTGCCAACCTAAAAAATTAAATGGGAATAGCCGGAAGTTATCCGCCTACGTCATACGTTAACTTTGCTAAAAAATGAAAGTCATTGGGTTTTCTGCGATTTTCTTAAAATACTTGCTTATCTAAAGATCTGATTAATGTAATCTGTCCCTTAAGCCTATTTCTCGAAATGGTTTACGAATTAGACATTTTCATGAAAATGTTTACTAGCCAATTGAACAACTTTGTTCTATAATTTTTACTTGTATGTGGCTAAATACTTGTAGTAAAAGCCATATTGGATAAAAGCTAACTAGCGGCAACCATGCGGCAGACGTACAACCCTATTTAGTTTGTGCATGCGGCAACACAATAGACATTTATTTATTTTGGCGGGAGCGGGAGGAGTTGGGATTTATGGGTTGACATGGTTGAGTTTAAAGTAGTGATTGCTTAACATAAGTCTTTGTTAGGAGGTAGAACCTTTAATATTAACAGTTGAATATATTCAATTCAATGGTATTCTAAATACAATTCGTGTACCAATGGATTATTTATATTTGTGCAAAGTATCACAAGACCATGTAGCAGCCATCCAGAATACCTACTAGGTACTGTACCTACTCTACTTTTTGATATAGGTAACATAAGTCCATGGTCTTGACTTGAGAGCTGCCGATCTAATAAGTGGAAGAGGGGCCATGTAAAACAGAGCAAACACCATAGTTATTTAATTAGTTTGTTGTAAATTATATGTTTTAATTGGAAAACATTGTCAAAACTAAAATGGAATCAATGAAGTTCAAAGTGGAATCAGGAGTTCAATTACTTGCCAGATTACTTAAGAAATCTGGTAACATAGAGAATTTTTATAGTCCTCTGTTCCAAACGGGTCCTAAAGCTGGTGAAACTATAGAAATATATGGTCAAACAAGTTTAACTCCTCTTCTTACTGACATAATATGTGAAGCACTTTTACCAGCCAATATGAGAGGACCCCAATTAGGTATTCTGTATTTTTGCACTGATGGCAATATGGATTATAACATTTTAATAAATTGTTTGCGAAAGAAGCTTTTAGAGAAAATAAATTCAGTTGATAATATGGACAATTTGCTTCATGACGTCCTGAGTAATCTTATAATTCTTACAATATATGATGCCACCCAATTTTATACCACAATTCACAACATAGAAAGCATTATTATGGAACATCCTGATATATCATTGATTATATTTGATACTTTAACTGCATTTTATTGGTCAGAACAAGGATTTAAAATAACAAAAATGGATTTATATATGAAGAATTTACTTCAATTAATTCGAAAGGTTACAAAAGATCATAAAATAACATTGCTCTACACTAGACCTGAATATTTTAGTTCAAGTAAAAATACTATAGAATATCTTGAAGTTTGTAGTGAACATCCAGTCGCTGACAGAGTTAACTGTAGAATTCAATTAAACATGAATGATAACTGCAATACATACCAAGTCAATGTGCATAAATTTAACACAAACTTTACTAAATATTTTAATATAGTAGACAACCAGCTGCAGTGGATAAAATATTAATCAGTTCATATTGAATATGAACATCAACAATTATATTATATAAAAAAATGATGTTTTGTTTTAAATATCACTTAAGTGGTTAATTTTGTAATGTCACACAGATGTTATAATTTGTTTTTGGTTATGCAGTGCTCAGTTACCTTTTAATTCATTAAAATTTTTCAAACAACTTTGTTTATTTAAGGTATGGGGTAAAGTTTGTTTTTTGTCTTTTATATAATACAATAAAAAACTATTGGTTAATGTTGATATTGAATCAACATTGCATTGCATTATTTGTAAGAACCTTCTAAGTTAAGAGTATAATATATATAATAAGAAGTATGTAATAAATTTATACTGATTTTTGAAAATTGTCATCAAAAACTCTTTAGAAACAAGTTTAAGAACAATATTTTCTTGAATGACATATATTTTTATACTGTGCTAATATGCTCACAATAACAATAAACAAGTGCTTATTTATTAAACAATTAAATTCAAAACGTTGGTACTTTACTGTTTATATTTATATACATATGTTACTTATGACATGGTGCTTTATAACTATGTAATACGGACATAAAATAAAGATGCGATATACATTTTATACTTATAAAATGTTTCAATTCAAATAAAACCTATGTAATTGAATTAAAATTTTGTTAAAACTGATTAATCTTAAATTTATCTTAAAAATAATAATCGAAGAAGATTTACAAATACTATTTGAGATCATGTTCCTACCTTATAATCATAGAAGTACCTATAGGCACTAGATGTAATTACATCATAATATTAATAATATACATGAAAGCAGTAAATCCATGACTAAAATAATTAAGATTCTCCCATTTACTTACAGTGTGATAATATGAATAACCAGATTCTTGTACTGTAAATGATGCTTCAAACATCACTCCCAAATAAGCTAGGTGAACTATTGTGATAAAAGAAAATAATGTGTTCACAATAACGGCCAGTAAACTATTTTTCTTATATTTATGATCACACTGTTTAAGACAGGGATTTGATAAACAACATACTTCTAAGGCAGATGCAACTTTTAATCTTAAATTATATTCCACATATGAAAAAGTCCCTACACTTAAAAGCACAGCTGAGAATTGAAAATTCAAACCATGTAGCAATGATGAAACTACATAAGTAATGAGTATAGCTGTGAATTGGCCATAGCCCTGACATGTTTTGAAGACATAGTTTTTTAACCATTGATGCATTGGTATATTCCAGTAAATAACCACTTGTACCAGAGATCTTGGTAACTCAATAAAAAATGGTTTGGTGATTTGAAGTTCAGAATGACAATCATTCGTTAAACCAAATCCTGCACTTATCATAGACACAACAGACATGCTAGAAACAAAATAGTGTGACATACGGAATGCTTGTGCATCACGGTAAGCTACAAGCCATTTCGAGGTATCTTCAGCTATGTACCATGGTACTATGCAGTTGGACATCACTAAAAAAGACATTGATATAATAAGATAAACCGTAATCAACTTTAACCATCTCCTACAAAGGAACTTTACATCTAAATATTGATTATAAGAATGGAATGATATCCAAGGTCCTAAAATACAATTTGCAGGACATAATATGTAACCTCCAAACTCAAAAGGATTAATCATATGTTTAAATAAATCACGATCCAAGTCAATTGCCACTGATATTATTTTCATAGCTGCTATCATTTGGATACCTCTTATTTGTTGCCACATTTTTGGATTTACTACATAAGCTTCACACGACAAAAGAAATGAAATTACTAAACAACCCAATATTATACCTCTGCATTTTTTAGTTAAAAATGATAGCAAAACAATTGACAAGTATGAGCCGAATGTAAGACCAATTGTCCAGATGAATGCTGGACCGATGCTATAGTAGAGAAGTAAACATCCTATGACTAGAGATAAGCAGTGACGCACATTATGAGGTAGGGTTACAAATTGTATGATTACACGTAAAATAAGATTTGCTATGATCAAGTCCTTCGCAAATTTCAACCCTTCATATATTGTTGGTTCTCCACACAGTGCAATGTAGGTCCACGTGCTTTCAGTGTACTCATCATCTTCCATATCCATCATTATTCCAAACTTTAAGTATTATGAACAGGTGAAGAAGATTGATTTAAACTTCACATAATTACAATTTGAAAGATTCTATTTTTGTGCGGTTTATAATTTCCACAAATAGTAATTATTCTATTGATGAATGAATTCTCTTCATTAAAATAATAGCCGCTTGATGTAAATCACACAAAGTGGTTTAACAAAATAATCACTGGTACACTTCAATCATATTGTAAGTAATTGCACATTTAGGTCATATTGTTTAATTTGTGGTTCAACTAAATAGTAGTTTATTGTGTCTTATTTAACAGTTTTTGCTTTTATTACTTTTATTTATTTCACTACCTGCAATAAAATTTGGCTGTGCTGCTGCCGAGGACTGTCGCAGACTGCCGTGTAGTTTTGACATACGTATAATTACATACATACATACATTACAGACATAGTATAGTATTCATAAGGACATGGGCATTTAATTAATAAACAGGACTAAGCCCCGAGCAGAAAAAGATAGAAATAGTGGAGGAATCTATTTTTTTTAAATAGGGTAACCATAATAATGTTTTTAATTGGGACAACCCGACAAACTATTTTAAACTTCGTAAATACTGCACATAATTAGATAGCTTAGCGGGACGTGATTGTTGGTGATGATTACGCGAGTTAAGTAACCGCAGGTGCGACCTAACTTGGAGTGGACAACACTTGGCGTATTACATTCAGCCGTTAGTCCTGCTTGTCTAGTGTAGCCAAGGCCATTAGTAAAGTTTCCTTGTCTTCCCTAAGGGCGCCTATAGGGACATGTCTACGAAACTCTCGACTAGACTCCAACTCCCTTAAGGCGCTACCGCGAGATGTTATGTACCTAGGATCGGACGTAATGTCCCCCCGCAAGCAGCCGCCTAGCCGCGCCCCCGCTCGCCGAGATCGCGGCGACGCGCCACTAGCGCGCACCGCCAGACATTCATACTCGAAAGCGGAGCTTAGAATGCAATGGAGGCGATATCCTAATTGAAATACATATCGATATTTTTCTAATTTTTACTCGATATTGATAACAGTAGCAGGTAGACGCTTGAAATGTTCGCAGAACATTTAGTTATATATTCATTTGAAAATCCATACTTCCATACTAATATTATAAGTGCGAAAGTTTGTCTGTCTGTCTATCTATCTGTTACGCGTTCACGGCCAAACTGCTGAACGGATTTTAATGAAATTTGGTATGAATATAGTTTAAGACCTGGAGTCAAACAAAGGCTACTTTTACTTTTTTTTACTCGAAACGGACCTTGATTTTGGTGTAGGTTACTACAATGGAGAGACTGCTGTGTGACCTTGCGGTCGTTACTCAAAAATCAGACAGAAACATGACTCGAGATGTCCAAAACTCTCAGGCTGCCTAAAGGCTTCTAACACAGCCTAATGATTGTCATCCATCGACATCAACCTGCCTTCTGAAGCAAAGAGGAGGTCGAGATAGAATATGCCAGTAATGGTGACCAATCTAATACGGGTGGCGAGTCGCCTCTCGCCGTCGTCGTTTGACATACGCATTAGCTACGATACGATACGCGCGCTGCACTCAGTTCTCGAGCTTCTTATTATATCCGCCCTGTCATGACATACGCGAGCGTGATCTTCTCACATGCAGCTCCATCTCTCCTGAACAAGTTCCAACTCATCCAGAATAGGTTCGCACGCAGAGCCACGGGATCGCCCCCGGGCCTGCGCACACGCGACCTACACAGGGACCTTGAGCTTCCATCCATTTCGAGATATCTCAAAGAAACGTCTCAACGTTACTTTGAGAAATGTCCAACACATCCGAATCCGTTAGTTGTGCGGGCTGCCAACTACAGCCCGGCGAAAGATGTCCCTCTGCGGCACAGACGCCCGAGGAATGTTCTCTTTGACCCTGACGATCCCATTACGGTGGCGAACCTTCCCTTCGAAAACCCCTCGACTCAATGGAGTCCTGGGTTTTCCATAGGAACATATAACCGCACCCGCCGGCGAGTGCGACGTAGTAGGAACAGTAGACAGTTTACTAGGTACCAGAATGTACCAGGGCGCTTCACGCCACCGATAGGTTCTCAGTAGGCCCTTCAGGCACAATAGTGTCGGCCCTTATGGCATTGAGCGTTTGCTACCGCTTGCGAGTTTGCATCGCTCGCTTGATCAAAGGCAAAGCCCATGGCCGAGGTTCGTCCCAACTGGGAGCCGCTTGTGCATTTGCCGAAAAGGCTGAGTGGTTAATAGCCCTCACCTCAAACTGTCCCGCTGTAAATTTTAAAGCTCACAGGAGCTAAAATTGTAGGTCATGTCAAAAAAAAAAAGACGATTTTGTCTGTGTGAAAGGGCCAGACATAGACGCGTCTGCTTCAAAGTAATCACCACAATTGTAAATTAAGTTTTAAATTAATTACTTTTTAATAAAAAACTCAATCAAAATTTTACTATGGTAAAAAATATTATTTTTAATGATCTTTAATTTAGATATAATTTCTTTTTTTTATATTGTTATCTTTTGAGTTTTATAGACGAATATACTGCATATTTTGTTTATTTATTTCTATCGAGGTGTTTTTATTCCAATCGTGTTTTCCTTATAATAACTTGAGAGTTAAATGTATCAAAAATCATAATAATTTTTTTTTTTACATAAATTAAATACTTGGAGTTATTACCGATCGAAAATGGTCTATGTATCGCCTTAAAGTCTGCAGTGAACTACTTGGGAGGAGATTAGCACCTCCTCACTCGGAACATTTAATTGCGTCTGAGAAAAATTTGCATTAAGTTTGTACCACCTGTCCCCTTTTTTCCAGAGGAACGCAGTCACCCTATTTAGCACAAGTAACAACGTCATAAAGCTTGTATTAACTAAAAAGAGACAGGTTCCTCCACTATTTCTATCTCGCTTGGCTCGGCCTTGCATCTATGCAAATTTGCAGAAGTACTCACACCCATTTTCTTAAACCTTCACTCAAGCTCGGCTCAACCTTACTCCACCTCATTGGTATGATTAGTCCTTACAAGCTTCCTTGACTTGAGATGATTTCTCATTGGAGGTGAGTATTGAACTATCAAATAAAAGGTTGGTCGAGAGGTAACTTGAGGCGTCCTTGAAATAAAAAAAAGTAGATAAAAAACGGGTTTTTGCCACTTTTGGCCTAGGTATTTACTAACTTCATTTTATTTTTTGCTTTATTCTTTTGTAATTTTCAATTTTTGTGTTTAAAATTGTTATTATAACCTCTTTGGAGTTTGCTCAAGCAACCAACTAAGAATGTCATTTTTAAGGAAAGTTTGAGGACTTCCATAAGGCGCCCTCGAATGAGTTTGAGTGAAGGACGTTCTTGAAGTTAGTATATTAAACAGGACTAACACTAATGTTTATGAATATGGATTCATAAACATTTACTCAAACTCGATTCAACCTTACTCCACCTCATTGGTATGATTAGTCGCCACTAACTTCCTTGACTTAAGGAGATTCCTCATTGGCCGTGAAAGTGTTACAGACAGACAGACAGACTTTCGCATTTATAATATAAGTATGGAAGTATGGATTCTATTCATTTGTATTTTTCAATTTTTGTGCTTAGGATTGTTATTATAACCTGTGTCTTTCCTCATTGGAGTTTGCTCCAGCCACCAATTAAGAATGTCATTTTCAAGTAAAGTTCGAGGACTTCCATAAGGCTACCTCGAATGAGTTTGAGTGAAGGACGTCCATAAGGTTATGTTTAAGAATACGGGGGTCAAGTCCATGCTCATGAACTTACCCCTCAGAACAACAATCCTATGGAACTGCACATAAGCATGTACCTGCTTTAAGGTAAACTATTTATCAATCTTTCTATTATACGGTTTTATTTAGCTCGCCTTGTTTGTTTTTTTTTTGTGTCCAATGTGGTAATTGAAATTTTATTAAGACATTTTCTATCCATACTAGTATTATAAATGCGAAAGTTTGTCAGTCTATCTGTCTGTTACCGCTCAACGGATTTTGATGTAATTTGGTATGAATATAGTTGAAGACCCGGGGTCAAACATAGGCTACTTTTTGACGCAGGCGCAGCTGCGGGAAACAGCTGGTACTTAATATTAAAAAGAGGTAAAATTTGATTGTTTGTTTGCACCAAATAGACTTCGAAAACTACACGGCCAATTTTAAAAATAATTTCATTGTTGGAAATCTACACTATCCCCGAGTAACATGAACTATGTTTGTATGACGAAGCCGGGGTGGCTGCTGGTTTTCATTAAAATCATTTAATTTAAAAAACAATCACTTCTATTTTTACTATTTACTAAACATAGGTACTATTTTTCTCTTTCAGGCAGACCATCCATCCCAATATGCATTAATTGACAGAGCGAACACTATTGATCAACCATCATGCTCGGGTTATTTAATTCCACGAGATGCAAAGGATCTTGAATTGGTAAGGGCAGTTCTTGAATAAAGAACCTACATTAAATATTTTTTGTTTATAATGTAGAATTTTGAACAACTTTAAAAAAAAAGGTGACTTTAATTCATGACTTTTTTTTAATTGATTAGTATGGTATTCATGTTTATAATCAAAACTTTACTTTTGTCAATAATTAAAATCTCTTTAATTGCTTCAGCACTCCAAGAATAAAAAAAAAATTTAAAGAAAAAGTGGAGAAACAAAAGAAGAAAATTAAATGCTGGACTTTGCCAAGAAGCCTTTTCTACTTTGGAATCCAAGGTTAAGGCAAGTAAAGTGCCTGTCATCTGTTTCTAGTAGCCAAATTGTACTTTGTAAATAAATTATTTTTAAAAATTTATCGTATTGTGTTATTTTATTAAAGTTGCCATAATACATCTGCCTTCCAATTATATATGTTACCGGCCAAACCCGATTTCAGGACAAACTAGTTTGGCCTAAGCTAAACTAGTTCTTCCTATACGCAAGAGGATTAATTGCGCACATTACAAGTATATAGTAAGGCCTAATCTAAACAATTATAGAATCCTTAGGAAGCCAAAATATATAAATAAAATGCTCTGTTATTGGAAAAATAATTAATAAATTATTTATTTTTACATGGTGTGCCTTGATGAATTGTAGAGGATGCAGGTGTCACAAAAACTATTCCATGAACAGATGCAAGTGCAAGAAAGCAATGGCACTCTGTGATTCAAAGTGCAATCAAATCACACCTTGTAAAAATAAATACAATTTTAATATATTTTCATAAAAAACACTTTAATATTTGTTAAAATTGATTGTTTGTTTTAAAAAATACTATATCACTATAATTGTTTAGACTAGGTCGTACTAGTTTACTCTGGATGTCCGTATTTTATATCAGGATCAACTAGTTTAGCCTGGCCTAAACTGGTTTATTGTTATTTGAATCGAACTCAGGACAAACGAGTTTGGTCTAGGTACCAGTTAATCCTATCGCGTATAGGAAGAACTAGTTTATTTATTATATATGTATGTACTATCGCTAGTTGGTAGGTACAATAAAAAGTAGAAAGTAATCTTACAATTATTTAGTTTCCTCAAATGTAGTAAAACTAGGTCCTACAACTTTACATTAAAAAAGACAAAGTTCTCATGGTCTGAATAGAACAATCTAACTCACTAATCCAATCGATATAATGTTATCGACTAGACGACCAGGTGCACATCCCTAATCCGCCATATTTTTCCACTGATTTGTTTACTTAGTTAAGCAAACTGACATTTTTATTTTACTCTATTTCTAACTAGGCAATATTTTTGAAGTGATGGTAATACTTTGGGGAAAACAGGGGTTACTGCTGGTCAAATTTTCTTGAACCAACCTATTGTAAGCTAGCTCGGCTTCCATCTTTACCTTTAGTTCCATGTAACCATGGCTGTAAAACACGTAAAAAAATCGAATCGTACGTCCCAAAAAAAAATTGCTGTCAACTGTCAGTTTGTTTGTGGTTAGATTCTGGTGGCTTGGTGGTTTTGCTTCGGAGTTTATGCTTGCATAAAATCTGTGATGTGTAAAAAATACCCAATCTACAGTTAATCTAAATTAAATACGTTCGCAAGAATAATATTATTTCTGAATAAAAATTACTTCATAAATTATTTTTGTCACTTTTAACCTTGCTATATTACATCAAATTATAAATACCAGTGAAAGTGTGATGCAAAGCTAGAACTGTTCGTAGTAGGTAATAATTATATATTTGAGTAGACTTTGTGTATTAGGTTATGCTTTAGACAATTAATCTACATCAAAGATGGCTAGTCCATCACCTCAAAGCAGTCCTATGCCCCCGCCGCAGGCTCCGAGCCCAATGGGGCCTCCAACACAAAGTCCGGCGCCACCGCAATCGCCGCACAGTCCATATAATCAGCAACATGTAAATGGACCGCCACCATCTCATCCACCTGGACCCGGCCAATCGCCTATGCCTAATCACATGTCCCCGTCCGGTCAACCATCTCATCCTATTGCGCCAAATGCGAATGGGCCGCCTGGCGTACCCCAGCCACATCCAGGCATGCCACCTAGTGGACATCAAATGCCTCCTCACATGGTGGGCCCACATATGTCAGGTCCTCCAGGGCACCCAATTGGTTCTGGTGGACCTCATCCCCCAGGTTCTAATGGGCATCCAAATATGCCTGGCAATCCGCCTCATCCTAATATGCCAGGTCAACCCCCTCATGGGTACATGCAGCACCAAATTGGACATATGCCTCCTGGACAGGTAAATACTTCAAAAATGTTTCTTAGTTATTAATAATTGCATGCAAAATCTTACATTATAACATTTTTATATTGCTCTGCATGGCATGCAATATACTGACTAATGTCATAATGTGTTCTAATATCTACCTAAACTCATTTTGATTCATTATCTTGTCAGTCCATTAACTGAACTAAGGCATTTGACATAAAACACTATGTATTAACACCTTTGTTTTTGGCAATTCACCAGTCTCCAGACAGATTTAGTTCTTTGAAAATTGAATAAAAATATGTATAAATAAGAAAATATTAGACATGGGAGTAAAAAAGGTAATCTATTGTTATGTAAAATTCATAAAAAATATTTAAAGAAGTATATTTAAAACCACTATTGACAATAATATTATAGATACAAATAGCATATTTTGCCCATTAAAGAGAGGACCATAAATGTTCTTAGCTATATTTAGTGACTCTTTGATAATTGTGGTAAATTCCTTGCTCAAAGGTTCAATGTCTTTGGGAGTCATCAAGATTTCATCTAGATTTTGCAAATGTATCATGTATACAATTGGAATATTCAACATTTTCTTTACCCAGTCACAACTATTTCCCGAAAAATTGTCTAAAAAGGTACATTAACTATATCAATGAACATGATAATGTAAATAAACAGTGTACATTCTTAAAGGTTTTAGACTCATAAAGTAAACCAAAAGCTTTTTGGTAACACCATGTTAAAAACATCAGAATTAAGATTATGTAGAAGTGCCATGTGGGCGTTACCTGTGTGCCACAGTTAAGCATCACCATTATTAAAGTTAAGTTTTGAGAGGCTTAACATATGTCACTTCTACCTAATATTATTTCTTTGTTGAAAAACCATTACTATATAAACATACTTAAATATTTATATAGTTCACTTGCTTTTGCCTGTGTTTTAGCACACAAACTTAAGTCCCCAGGGCATAAGCAGGCACTTGAAATTTGGTACTTTAAATAGTATTAATGAATAACAATCGCCAAAACATAAGAAATCACTATTTATTTCTCATAAATATATATGATTTGATATCTGTCAAATTCTAGGATTAAGGGCAATCCACAGATTTCTGGCTATCCGTGTTACGAGTTATTGGTTTCAGTGTTCCCGTCAGGGACGTGCCATCCATCACCCGTATTAACACATATCAGGGAAATCGGTATCAGTGTAATCTGCTTCTTTAGCTGATACGCACACAACACAATGTTCTTATTTAACCAAGAAGAATTAGCAATTATTTCAATATCACTAGATAAAGAAGAACCAACCTTTCTGTGTTCACGTTGTATAATATGATAAAAATCGGATAGCACTGTCAGAACGTCTGTGCGTCACAGCATGCTCCGGGACACTGAAAATCCGGATGCACCTGACACAGCTGTGTGAATGTAACTGATTTTTACCCATCTTGATCAAATATAATATGATCTTAAGTGTAATAAGCTAATATGAAAAGCACTATAATATAACTTAGATTAAAGAATTTGACAGAAATAAAATCATTTTTATATGAGAAAGATATTATACTCACAGAAATATTTAGCTGTGCGCTCATACAAGTATTTAACACCATGTTCTTCTTGGAGTCTGTGATTTGTTGATTTCAGTATAGACATCTAAAATGAAGATAATAATATTTTTCAATTACAATATTAATTATGACGTTATTGCGATAGTAGTAGAGGAAATACTTTACCATAATATCATGATTATTAGAATAGTCCATTGTGTAGCCATATGGGATTGTAATAATTCTTTGGCCTGAACCTCTCAAATTGACGAAAGCCATCAGTCGGTCAGCAATTGAATTTACATATTCTGAAAAAGCTCTTGTTTCTTTTTCTGATAATGAGCTTGGCCCGACATATACTGAATAACATATGTCATCATCATCTGTTAATAACATTAGGATTATCCAACTTTCATATATTTGCACAGCATAAAAATTATAATAATATCTTAAATATGCATACTTTTGATAGTTTGAAACAATATATTTGATAAAAGCTTTATAATGAAAATTTCAAAACGGATGGCGAGTAAATAGGGAAATGATGAAACAGCTGGTTGGAGTTTGTATGTAAATCCTTACCAGTAGGAAAATATGTCTTAATGGAAATTTACTTACAGTTTTCTCCAAAAAACCAGTTTCTGTCTAAATCTACTCCTATTGCAACCTTGTAATCATCTTCACATTTAGTTTGGGGAAAAAACGCATTTCTATTCTTAGTCCAAAACAAATCCTGAAAATAGATTACATACTTACATAAATTATTCAATAATTTTGTGATCCCTAATGGAAAGCAGTTTTATACTCAGCTGCACTCGCACAATAAATACTATTCTAACAAATTTAATAATTTAGTTTCACTTTGTAACGTTTTCTAATGATTGCATCAAGTGTAGTTAATGTAGTCCTAAGTAGTTGTCAAGTAAGTAATAATTTATTAGTAATTATTTATATACCTGTTTCCAACTGTAAATGTAACCATCTGGATTAGCTAAAGGTGCAAAATAAAAGTTATAATATTTTGTTAGTTTCTTTAAGTCGTCATCATTGCCTAATAATATTATGTTCTCTATAAAATTCATCAGCACTGATGGGGACAGCCAGTCACCGCCTTGTTCCCCACTGATTATAAAAACTCCTGGATTAGCAGGATGTGTTATCAGTTCCAATACAAATAATTCCACTTTTTCATAAGTGCGTGATATAATTCTTTTTCGTATTCTGGTGTGGTCCTTAGATAATCTGTTAACACGATTTGTCAAGGATTTATGATCTGGGAACCGTTTTATGCTCACAAAATCTTGACCAGAAATTTGACTTTTTTCAAAATCCCCAAACCTTTAATACAAAATGAAAACATACATATTATAATTAAAAGTTGTGAAGGGTATCTAATACATACATAATTATTTTTTTGTTTTGTACACTTACACTGGACCGAGGTTGACTGAGCTAAATTCAATATTATTGTATAAAAGCATTTTCTCAAAATCACGATTGCAACAATCATCTGATATAACATCCATAGTTATGGCAGCATCGTTTGTAACACCATTTAAAAATACTAATGTTTTGTTTGATGCATGATAATAATACAATTCAGATCTTTCTTTTTTGTTGAATGCTGTTATTTCATATATTACATTTTTCTTTGCTATTACTAATGCAAAGTTGCAAATTATTCCAATAGTACATATGTCTATTGGCTTTGCCATTTTCAAATTTCAGTATGGCTAAGACGTCACATGGATTTTTATAGAATCTATTTTTCATGGCCTATTCACTTTAAAAAACCATCAATGTAGACTAAAATAATAAAGTAATTATTCATACAATTTTTTTATAATTAGCAAATAATATTATCAATTAATTTATTCAGGGACCACATCAAATGGGAGGAGGACCTCCACCTCCAGGAAACGGGCCGCCGGGTCCTCCCGGAGCTCCCATGCCGATGTCGGGTCCTCCTCACCCAGGCCACCCGGGACAAGGGATGCCTCCCGCCACAGCCGCACACATGCCACCGCACCACGCCATGATGCCAGGCCAGGGCCCGCCGCCGCACACTCCCGGTCCCGCTTACGGACACGCTCCCCCACCTGCTGGAGCGCCGGCCCCGGGCTCGTCGCAGGGCGCCCCCGGACAACCCCAGCCCGGGGCCTCGCAACATCCGCCCGCGGCACAAACGCCCCCTCACAATCAAGGCCCTCCGCCGCCTCCCTCTTCCGCTAATGGTGGTCCGCCTTCATCATCTCCGATGCAAGGCTCACTGGCCACTCCCGGCCCGGATAACTTGAATGCGCTTCAAAGGGCTATAGATTCGATGGAAGAAAAAGGTCTTCAAGAAGATCCGAGATACTCTCAGTTGCTCCTACTTCGAGCACGATCAAATTCCCAAGATCCCAGCAAAGGACTTTTTTCTAACACCCAGATCTGTCAACTAAAGTGAGTATATCTCGTAAGTATAATGCAGAGGTTACATGCTAATTCTGGCGTAAGTCTGGACTGACCGTCCGGTTTTGCTCAGAATTACACCAGAATTATTCTGGATTACATGCTCATTCACTGACTGATGAAACTCGGGGATGAAAAACGTAAGAGGGGTGCTGCAGCACTGTGACCCCGCGCTCAGCCCTCACTTCCTTGAATGACGGTAGAATAAATCTGCCATCATTCACGGAGGTGAAGACTGAGCGGGAGGGGCAATTGCACAAAGTACCTAAAATACCAGTGTGACCATTTGTGGGTTCCTGCTATTTAGGCAGATTTGGCATATTTTGGTCCAAACTATTAATACGGCTTTTCAAATAAACATAGGTCTTTTTCATCTTAGCGTGTTGCCGGTCTCGTTCTCAACTTGTCAAAAATTTTGTTTTTCATCTTAGCGTGTTTCCCGGTCGCGTTCTCAGCTTGTCAAAAAAAACTCTTTTTCCTCTTAGCGCGTTTCCCGGCCACGTTATCAGCTTGTCAAAAAAAAAAGTACGTCTTTTGATCGTTATATATATATTATTCGTTAAACTATTTTAATACGGTTTTTATCGCGTTTATTACATGAAAAATAGACGCTCAACCAAGTCTGCAGTCTGTAAACACGCTCTAGACAAACCCAACCACTATATGCGTTTTGATAATCCTCAAGTCTTTGCAAAGGAAAACAGATTCATTCCAAGGATGTTACGTGAAGCTATTGAAATTAAAAAACATCCTAATTTGAATAGAGAGAATGGATGGCAGGTACCACCAGCTTGGGACCCAGTCATTAACTTAATAAAATCGCAAACTCGGAAGCAGACTGCAAGACCCTTAGATACTGTGAGCCAATACTGCGTGAATCGGAATAGTTCCCAATAAAAAATTCAGGCGGTAGTTTGTAATCTTATGACATCAAAGACAAATGTTAACTTAGTCTGCCTGCCACCATGAACGCTGTAAAGTGTTTGAAACGTCAGGTATAAATAAATAAGTAATAAACGAGATAAAAACCGTATTAAAATAGTTTAATTTAATAAATAACAATCGCGAAAACATAAAAAATCACTATTTTATTCGTTTTCAATAAATTAAAAAATTATGTATAGCAGATTAATTCCTGCTAATTGGCAGATTTCTGTTTCACAAGTGGTCACTGGATGGCGGTCGGGTGGTTAGGCCTGAGCGGGCGGGGTACACGTATTCTCGATCACCCGTCCCCTTCCTCGGCCTTCAACCTCGTGAATTATGGTAGAATGAAACGCGCTTTGTGTTGTTTATTCTGGCGTGATTCACAACGAATATTTGATTTTCGTTATTCAAGTTGATTACACGCTTATTCTCCCGTCATTCAGAGCAGAATGTCAGTCGAGAATTACGCCTGAATTAGCATGTAACCTCAGCCTAAGAATTTGCATAAAAGAATTTTATATATATTTTTTTTCAAATCGTATCAGTATGTTCACAAATAAGCATGCTTAAACCGTAGCTGTTCTATTGTGTTATTATGTTTCGATAGTAAGGTAAAACTATACTTAGATACAGATCAAATTAATCTCAATTTTAACGTATGTTCGAAAGGGCTCAAATATCAGCGTACCGCAACCTAGCGCGCAACCAACCCGTGCCGCCCGACACTGCTCTCATGGCGGCGGGCAAGCGCATCGGGGCGGCGCCGCCGGAGTGCCCCACGCCCCCGGCCGTACCGCCGTACGGCGAGGGACAGGGCGCGGCGGGCGGCGCGGCTGGCGGCAAGGCGGGCGGCGGCGCGGCCGGCGACGCAGCTCGCGGACAGGGCGGGGCGCCGCCCACGCCGCTGCCCATGACCGGACAGATGGCGCCACCTACGCAACCCACGCCGCCTCTTGTTAATCCGGTACTGTTATACTTTATTTATTTAAATTGTGCGTGTGTACTTAGTGGAAAAAAAGTTTACGGGATGATACATGTCCTGTGACTAATGAGGATTAGTCTCTCAAGGACCTTGGGAGACCTCTACGTTGAATCAAGGTAGACTATGTGTTTGCAAAAATATCAATAATAGGTCAGAAGATAAACACTAGGTGTGTTCTGATACTTCACTCACATGTGTGGTGTGTTAAAGCCAAAGAGAATTATTCAAATCCCGATCATTATTTCCAGAGTAAACTTAAACATCCAAATTTTTAAGAAATTAAATTCACGGAAGCACGTCGAACCTTCGGGTCTTATTTTGTGCTTTTTATAAACCTTTGTAGAGCTATTATAAAAAACTACCCAAAAGTGATTGACGGACTTCTGTCATAATGTAATTATGACTGTTGCCTATTTAAATTGACTAATTACTAGCCATAGCTAACATATTATTGAAAGTACTTAGTGATAATTTGTATTTTTCTCCTTAGCCAATGGGAGCAGCGCCGCCGATGCGTGGCCCCGCGCCGTTGCATCGTCCGCCAGGGCCGGGCATGCCTCAGCAACAACAACAGGTCACCTTTATTTATTGTACAATATACAAATTGCAAAGCACAATAGCTATACTTAATGCTGAAAGCTTTATCTAACAGTCAACCTGTAGGCACACCCCGCACTCTCCATAAAATAGCGGCGAGCTCGATCCTTATTACGGCTATTACGATTTGGCCGCGTACGCACACTGCGCGATGATGTGCGTTATCTGTTTTCGGTGGGACAGTGTGAATGTTCTGTACGTCAGTACTATTAATAATTGTTTGTAAGTGTGCTCTAAGTTTACACCACAAAACATTTTTGAATTATTTTGTACCTAAAGTCGCCGTCACGAGAAGGTATAAATTTAGTAAACAAACTAATCTCTACTCAAGTGGGTTCCAGTGGGTTACCTAGCGACAATATTATGAGTTACCAAATACAATTGACTTTAATTACTATACAAATAATATGAAAATAACGACCAATTCCATTTGTCGGGTTATATTTTGACGACATGTCAATGATGCTTAGTGAATGTTAAGATTTGAGCCGCCGTGTTTATTTTGGTGACGGTTTATCTGTTTGCTTTTGAAACAAATAAATAAAAGAAAAATAATACAACTAATCAATTATCAAATACACGCGGGTGGTTGCGGCGGTCAACAGAATCGTCTAAAACTTAAATTTAAATATCTCTAAACATTAAAATATGTCAGAAAAATACTTTTTTTTCTTTAAGTTAAATGTTGCGAACCCCTGAACATTTGTTTACATAATTTATATCCTCTCGTGACGGGGACTTTAGTCAAAACGATGATGTTTTTTTTTAATGTACTTTTTTATCTATTTATTTAGCCTGGTGCACCTATCCCGGGAGCTAAACAGAATCGTGTCACAAGCATACCTAAGCCAGTGGGGCTCGACCCATTACAAATATTGAATGAGAGGGAGAACAGGTAAATATTATGTAGATATTTTACTTTTTATTTAAAAAAATAAGTTCATCTCCTTTTGTTTCCTAATATATGATATTACGGGATTTTATAACGCCATTATTCATTACAAAGTTCATTCGTAACGAGTGGGTGGCAGAGTTTTTCGGAACCGTCTTTCGGCCTTTGACGTGGTTCTTTTAACGACCATCAGATGGCAGCGGGACCAAAGTGGGGCGACAGAGATAACGTTTCATAACGCCGGAAAGTCGATGTGCAATATTAATCACCTTGTACTTACTATATCATTTCTTTTTTATTTTCTAATTCAAATACTTACCTACAGTCCACGACAAATAACTTTGCATCACTGAAGTTAGCCAACAGCCATGCTCGCTCATCCATACTAGTATTATAAATGCGAATGTGTTTCTGCCTGTCTGTTACGCTTCCACGGCCAAACCGCTAAACGGATTTTGATGAAATGATTTCTTATGTTTTCGCGATTGTTATTCATTAAATTAAACTATTTTAATACGGTTTTATCGCGTTTAAAACCGTATTAAAATAGTTTAATTTAATGGATTTTGATGAAATTTAGTATGAATATAGTTAAAGACCCGGGGTCAAACATAGGCTACTTTTTGACGCAGGTGGAGCTGCGGGAAAAAGCTAGTGTATAATATAGTTAAAGTACTTCTTCACGACTCGCGCCCGCAATCTGTTGATTTTTCAGAATGTTCACTGCGGCACTACTCGCAGCCAACTTCAGGGACGCAAAGTTGTTGGTCACTTCTTATACTATACCCATACATACTTGGTTTATTTTTTGTAGGATTGCTGCCCGCATCGCACACCGCATGGAAATATTGTCTAACCTACCGGCGAATATGTCGGACGATCTTCGCCTGCAGGCTCAAATCGAACTGAGGGCTCTGCGTGTCCTTAACTTCCAGAAGCAACTGCGAGCAGAGGTACACATGTTTTTTTACGCTATCAAGTTATTGCAGATCTAAAAAAGTCCGACCATTTTTCCAAACAGCAGCCAGATGATCGGACAATATTAAAAAGACGGCAGAATCTGGACCAGAACCGTCGCTACAAGAGAAGAATGGAGAATCATGGAAGAATTGAAAATTATTTTTAGAACAAGCAAACGACTTTATAGCTCTTTTCGAACTGACGCGAATCCCGCGCGACTGACGGGACGCCCACAGAAATAAGAATATATAGAAGTGCCATTATAAGATATGGAAGATTAAAAATGATGAATTAAGTTTATTTGGATGACTTCATTATCATTCTCTCATTTTTAAAGTCATGTTTATTTTACAACAAAACTAAAGATTTAAATAAAATGTATATGGGACCTAATTAAAAGCATACCTATATCCTTTCAAATAAAAAAGAACTTATCAATTCGGTTTAGAAATGACAACAGTATGTGGTATGTATTGAATTGAGAAGTTTTTCCTTTTTGTAATATTACATTATTATAATAAATTAACATAATATTAAGTCTTCTTCGTAAACTTATAAAGTCGTTTCTTTCAACGTTCATAGATATTGGGCCAAGTGCGTCGCGACACGACGTTAGAAACTGCGGTGAATATCAAAGCGTACAAGCGCACGAAGAGACAGGGCTTGCGTGAAGCCCGCGCTACTGAGAAACTGGAGAAACAACAGAAACTTGAGGCTGAGAGGAAACGCCGGCAAAAGCACCAGGAGTTCCTGCAGACTGTACTTCAGCATGGTAATTATTTCCTTGATATGTCATTAAAACATCGTACATTTTTGTATAACACACAAACAATATCATAAGATTTCAGCTGAAGCGTATTACTTTTCTAACACTAACGAGGAAAAAACATCATGTTTAATATTTTTTTTCCATTGGTGTCAACTCAACCCTCGCATTGTAACATAACATAAAGGGTCGAATTAGACGGATTCAGTACTACCAATCGAGTAGCAATTTGTAGACGCGTTCATGGACACAATTGTTTGTGTGTGTGGGTAAATTTCGTGTCCATGAAAACTAATGCATAGCCAGGAACCCTATTTTTGAAATGTATGTCGAACAAAAATCCTTTGTTATCGAACAAAAATCCTTTGTTATTGAACAAAAATCCTTCGTTAACAAACAAAAATCCTTCGTTAACAAACAAAAATCCTTCGTTAACAAACAAAAATCCTTCGTTAACAAACAAATATCATTCGATATCAAACAAAAATTGTTCTACTCGCCGATTTTGCGTGAGTTACACTTTTCAAATAGCACTCCATCACTGGATCCGTGTAAATCTACTTTAACTCTTTATTGCACCAAGAAAATACAGTTTCATGCAATGACATAAAAATTATTGATGAGCAAAGGCGAGCTTATTGCATTATATTGCTTTAAGGCTAATAGTTACTTAATCTTGCGTCTTTAGTTCTAAACCTTGTAAAACTCAATTGACTTTATTTTCATGAAAATATTAATGTTTTAGCCAAGGACTTCAAGGAATACCACCGCAACAACTTAGCTAAGATGGCGCGCATCAACAAAGCCATAATGAACCACCACGCGAATGCCGAGCGCGAGCAAAAGAAGGAACAAGAGCGCATTGAAAAAGAACGTATGAGACGGTGAGGAGCAGTTTCTTTTTATAACATTTAGTAGATAGACAAAGATTTTTACCAATATATATACACGACGAGGGCAATTCATAAGTATTTAAAATGGTAAGTCAATTTAAAATCATTCGACTTATCAATAATGTAGAATGAAAACGTTTGACTTACCAGTTTTACATTTTCAAAAATAGCAGCTCAATATGCGAACTTACTGCTGAATGCATTACCTAACACTAGGTTTTACTTATGGCTTCACATGCGCATTAAATCTCACTAAACGGTACTTCCGGGATAATCCTACGTCCTTCTCAGTACTCCTACCTATGCGAATGCGAAATTTCTGAAAGATTAAGAGGTAACAAACAAATTCACTTTCTCATTTTAAAATCATTAGAATTTAGGTTTCGACCTTTGCTTAGGCATTTCTGTTTGAGTTTGTTAGTTCTTATTCAAAAACTAAAATCAACCTATCTAAAATTGAGTCTAAAGTAAGCAAGCTACAATATAATCTCGTTATTTCCCCAGTTTGATGGCAGAGGACGAAGAGGGCTACAGGAAGCTCATCGATCAGAAGAAAGACAAGCGTCTGGCGTTCCTTCTTTCGCAGACAGACGAGTACATCGCGAGTCTCACGGAGATGGTGAAACAACACAAGCAGGAACAACGCAAGAAACAGGCCGAGGAGGAGAAAAGAAAGCGGGTTAGTGTAAAGTACCTAGTTCCCGAAAGAAATTTAATATACAATACAATATAATTTTATTGCCCACATCTGGGAAATCACAAAATTAAAATTGAATCATTGTTATACGTATGTCTGTATGTAAAATCTTCAGTATGAATACTATTTGTTGCACCAAAAAGAAACACATCAACAAAAACAGTGAGTTTACACAAAGGACATAATAAAATGCAGTGTACAGCTAAAGGCGGATTTATCCCAAATCTTTCTCAAGGGATCTCTTAAAAAATAATTAATTAAAATTATACATATTGGAACTATTTATTAACTTACTTTATTATCGAGTGGGTTACATAGACAATTCTAGACCCTGTACGTACGTACACCCTGATGTCAGCTTTTCGGAATCGCCTCTTTGCTTCAGACATGGTTCAATCCTTTAATATTCTTTAATTAGATTATATTTCACCTTTGATGACGATTTCATTATGTCAGAACTATTTAGAAACTTATTTACTCCGAGAGTAAGGCGTGTAAGGTTTATCTACATTATTGGTTACAGAAATCCAGAAAGAGGAAGTTGCTGGAAGGTGGGGAAATCGACGCTACGGACGACAGCTCACAAACTTCAGATTCGCGAGTCAGCGTAATGGATCCCAAGAGTGGAGAGGTGTGTAAATTCATTGAGATGATGAGAAATTATATCTATAAAATAGAACATCCTCCTTTTTTATAATCGGTTAAAAACTATCGGCCCGTGTCAGCTTGTATTATTACTTCTTTAATGAAAATTATCATAGTTCATCTAATTTATGAAAACCTCGATGTATTATATCTTTAAACCAACCCTGAGAATTAAGTAAAAACCGCAAGAGAACCCGTTTATCGGTATTTATGTTTATCGCATACACACTGACACAAAGCGCCGTACATTGCTTTATATTTGGCATTTTTCTTCTTTGCGTATAATAGAGTTCAAGCGCATGGTGTCATGGTTCGGTTGTTTATACATGACATCAGATGCGCTATAGTTTGAGGGGAGAAACCATACTCGCACTGGTTTCATATGCCGTCAATAATACCCCACTTGCATGTGTTATCTCTACGTTGAACAACTAAGGTTCACAACCTATTAAGAGACTTCCACACAGGCCAAGGCAAATGATGGCCATCGGGAAGTTCTCGTTGGCATATGACATTTTGCTAAGTGTGGTCTCTCTCACATAGTTCTATTCTGGCCTCATTGACATTGCCGTCAAGTGCATTTTGTGCATTTTAAAAAACTATGTACAACTAACATCAAATAGTATAACAACAACTATATGCACAATCGCGCTCGAAAAGTGTCCCAGCCAAAAGTCTACCTATTTCGCCGATGGGCAGAGTTTGAGAACAGCATTATTTTTTTTCATTCTATTTTCTACTACCGTAAGTGCGAGCGCAATGTGCATGTCATGTTTTAGAATTCTCATCCTTACTGTGAAAGTAAGATTGTTTACATTTGAGGCATGTAAGTCTTAGCGTGCTTTCGTAGTTGCGTCCTTAGCTTGTGCTAGGGTACGCTGTAAGTCATGGTCTTTGATTTGGCGGCACTTATTAACTGTGTAACCTGCTACACTCCCTTTTCGGTCATTGTTTCACAGGCGTTTTTTTCGTGACTGAGTATTTATCCTATATCGATGACAACTAACAAATGAATGTTTGTGACTAGATATTGAAAGGCGAGGAAGCGCCGTTGTTGTCCCAACTCAAGGATTGGATGGAAACCCACCCCGGCTGGGAGGTGCTCTCCGATTCAGATGACTCTGACGATGACAGCCAGGATGATGATGGTTTGTATAATGTTTTATTCAGTTTCAATAATTTTAGGTTATGTGCTTATATATATACTTAGTGCAAAATGTGTCACTGAGTTAAGGCCCTTTTGCGTTGCTGCAGCACACCATTACATTGTAACTAAATATTTGTAATATCAGGTTTTGTACCTTTCTTTTTGTTTTTGTAAATTGGTGTGTGTAGCAATTCAAATAAACTGCTATCTATCTATGTAGTGGCGTTAAATGAACAGATTTCGTATTTGGAGGATGTTCGCGAGGTCTACTGTTCGCAGAACTAAAGTCGCCGTCACGAGAAGGTATAAATTAAGTAAAAAAAATAATCTCTACTCACGTGGGTTCTAGTGGGTTACCTAGCGACAATATTATGAGTTTACCAAATACAATTGACTTAAATTACTATACAGGTAATATGAAACTAACGACCAATTCCAATTAGTCGGGTTAATTTTTGACAATATGTCAATGATGCATGGTACAGGAACGAGTCCGGCTCGGATCTCTCTAAACATTAAAATACCTATGTCACAAAAATGCATTTTTTTCTTTCATTCAAATGTTGCGAATCCCTGAGCATTTCTTTACATAATTTATATCCTCTCGTGACGATGACTAGTAATTTATTTGTAGGTTTCACGTGTATGAAAATGGAGTTAGTGGGTTACTTGAATTCATTTGTGCTTTATTATGTTTGCATACTTTTATCGCAAATCGTATTAATCATATAATAATAAAGTATTACATATTTTGACAAACGAGCGTAAAAAAGTAGGGTACAGTGAACACTGCCTCATTTTTCGCGATCCGTATTCAAGTAAAACTTTGCTGACGCGCTACTTTATGTAACAGAAAAGAGGCAACATAAAAGGGACGGCAAAGATGACAGAGAGAAAACTGATGAAGAGAAGGCCCGGGACATGATCAAGAAGGCCAAGGTCGAAGACGATGAGTACAAGACAGAGGAACAGACATATTACAGGTGAGTGTTGGAAATACAAGACATTTATGTGAATAGTGGCAACACTTTTTACCAGACAGCGGGGAAATCCAAAAAGAAGCGTTATGTTTGCTAGTTATTTCGATCATCATCATTTTGTGTACATTACGTTGTCAATCGACCATGTACACCCTGATCTCAGGGTTGTGCGGAACCGCCTCTCGGCCTCTGAATTATTTCGATGTGGTGATCTCTCCCAAAAAAAATACCATTTGTTTTATTAGGTGGAAAACATATCCCGAAGAGTGAGAACAGACTCGTTTATCTTACTTCAGATTAATATTTTGTTAACTTAGCCTATATGAAGTGTTTGAGAAAGGGTAAAAGTATTTTCATGTGCACTTCGCTCTGCGTGACCATTAAAACATAAGAGTAATAAATTGAAATGATGCTTTCAGTATTGCTCACACGGTCCACGAGTCTGTCACGGAACAAGCAAGCATTTTGGTGAACGGAAAACTCAAAGAATATCAGATCAAGGTAAGTTTTATATTTTAATTTTGTACTAGCTGAACCGGCAAACTTCGTACCGCCTCCGAATATATTTACCTTTTAAACCTTCCTTGGACTTCCACAAATAATACAAAACAAAAATAGCCAAATCGGTCCAGCCGTTCTCGAGTTTTAGCGAGACTAACGAACAGCAATTGATTTTTATATATATAGATGAAAGTCCACCTAGAAAACCCCATGGTATCTCCACTCTTCATGGGCAAGTGTCAGGAATAAGTATTCCCAATTTTACACAATTTTTGTACACAAAATTAATTAATTAATTACTAGCTGTTTCCCGCATCTTCGCCTGTGTCAAAAAGTAGCCTATATTTGACCCCGGGTCATCAACTATATTCATACAAAATTTCATTAAAATCCATTCAGCGATTTGGCCGTGAAAGCGTAACAGACAGACCTTCGCACTTATAATATTAATATGGATGGATATTGAATTTCATCGAAAATTAGGCTTTTTCAAGTCTATTTTTATTATATTTTCATTTTTAGGGGTTGGAGTGGCTCGTATCGTTGTTCAACAACAACTTGAACGGTATCCTGGCAGACGAGATGGGTCTCGGCAAGACCATCCAAACCATTGCTTTGGTCACATACCTTATGGAGAAGAAGAAAGTCAATGGGCCTTTCCTTATTATTGTGCCACTGAGGTAAATAAGACGCTGGTTTTGCAAGATTTTAGTAAATAAATAATAACATATGTTAAACTTATTTTTGTTTTGGTGTAACTTGGAGTATATTGAGTGCGTTCAGCAGTGAAGACCTCTATCTACGAATAAGGGCTCGTTTACACGTATCCCCATAAACAATTTCGTGTCCATAAGCGCGTCTACAGAGACAAATTCGTTACTGGATTACCAGCACTGGTTTCGTCTAAACCAGTCCTAAAGCTGTAAATTTACTTCTAAAATGTAAAGAAAAATACTTAATTTTTTTTGCCAAAATCAATTTCTATTTTCCTATATTTTAACTTGAAACAGATTTAATAATACGTATGCAATAGTAATAGCAAACAAATTATAGTAGTTTTGATTCATTGTATTATTTTGCAGTACTCTATCGAACTGGGTTTTGGAGTTCGAGAAATGGGCGCCAATCGTAACAGTGGTGTCGTACAAAGGCTCCCCTCAATCGCGTCGGCTCGTTCAAGCTCAGATGCGATCCACTAAGTTCAACGTACTACTCACCACTTATGAGTACGTGATCAAGGACAAAGCTGTGTTGGCTAAGGTGAGTACTGTAGTTATGCTATAAAAAAGTAGATTATATTATGAAAGACATTCAAATAGTAGTCTAAATTCAAGTTGTAATAGAAGCACTAACAAATACTTTCAACATGTCATACGGAAGCTTTTCTTCTGCCGTTTTTTATAAACACACCTACATTTTATTTGACAAACGTATCTCGACCAATCGTAGCGCACCACCGTGTTTTCTCTGCAAATACAAAATTTGGCAAAGTTTTGGTCCTCTGAAGAGTCGACTCGCAAAGAAGAAGAAGAATACAAAATGTCACGGGAAAGCTAGAATAAGGTTTCACCCTGTTGAGTCTTGGTTAGTAACGCTAGACTACACAGAAACGGAAGAAATCTTACAAACAAGTGTTTGAATACATCAAAACCCAATCACACAATACACACACACAACACTATTGCATACTTACACAAACAAGTACAATAATAATGACAGATTTTGATGTTTAGTTCTTATATTCATATTTAAGCAGGATAATGAGGAACTCCTGGACTTCTGCGATACAAGCTTTGCTTGGTGCAGAGTCCAAAGTCCAATCTAAATGTACTAATCAAACTTACAAACCTACTGTAATGCTTGTTTAGATCTTGGTTTATTGGTAATTAAAGAATTTTTATTTATTATTTTATTTTATAATACCAAAGTCTATGTTGTTATGAAAGTTATTTGTCATTGAACAACAGGTTTCAGGAAATGTTAGCTATTGGCATAAAACCATTTCATATTGTTGTGTTTATTATTGCCAGAAGATGGTTCTTATAAAAGAAAAAAATATAGTTAAGCAGGACAACGTCTGTCGGGTCAGCTAGTTCATAATAAAATTGCTATCAGGTTCAATGGAAGTACATGATCATCGACGAGGGCCACCGAATGAAGAACCACCACTGCAAACTGACGCAAGTGCTCAACACACATTACATCGCTCCCCATCGCCTCCTTTTGACCGGCACGCCGCTGCAGAACAAACTTCCCGAACTGTGGGCGCTGCTAAACTTCTTACTGCCTTCGATATTCAAGAGTTGTTCCACTTTCGAGCAGTGGTTCAATGCGCCCTTCGCTACCACCGGTGAAAAGGTAAGATCCAATCAGTAAGTCAATAAGTCAAAACAAACAATTCCTGGCTCATATGCGCGAATTCTGTCAAATATTGATAAGATCACGAGTCACTGTTTTTCTTTTATTTGAAATCTTACCACAGAGTTAAAAGTATGTATTTTAGGATCGGTTTTAATGCCGAAATAAATAATAGAAGTTTCCAAAAATTCATTTCGTAACCTGCACACTATTGTTTTATCTTTTGCACGAACTCCCATAGCACAGATATCTAAATTTTTTATTTCTATATCTCTACTGTTTCTGCCACTCTAGCATTCTTTGTTTGACGGTGGGTTTGCTGTTTGACCTAAAAACTACTGCAAACGTTACTTGTAAGAAACAGCAATAAATATATTACATATATTAATTTTATTTACCTTTAATAAAAATCTCCCTTGCGTTTAGGTGGAGTTAAACGAGGAAGAAACAATTTTGATCATCCGTCGTCTACACAAAGTGCTTCGGCCTTTCTTACTGCGGCGATTGAAAAAGGAAGTGGAGAGCCAGCTGCCCGACAAGGTCGAGTACATAATCAAGTGCGAGATGAGCGGATTGCAGCGAGTGCTCTACAAGTGAGTAATATTTATTTTTTATACTTTTATTAAGCTACATACAACGAGTAACTATGATGCCTGGCATGAAAATTGACCCTATTCTAAGCTAGACAAATCCACGATTTTGTAAGAAAAAGTATAAGTTTGTCCTGGTCACGCCGTCAACTTATTTGTCTTTACCTATATTTTTAAAGCCCAACTTATTTGTCTTTACCTATATTTTTAAAGCCCCTTTGAAAATATTTGGAATACTGTTCTTCATTTCCTCATTTCTTGTTCAAAAATGGTTTCATTACCTGAAAAGCACTATTCACAATGTATGCGTATTTTTGAAAGAGATAGTGTTAATGTTCCCGTTTTGTTAGTCATGTAGTGTAAGGAAAATAGGCTTTGCAAACCCTGATATCGAATTTTCCCAAACCTCTATTCGAAATTCTAAATATTCTCTCCTCTAAAATTCCATTATTTTTTCAGGCACATGCAGTCAAAGGGTGTGCTTTTGACTGACGGGTCTGAAAAGGGCAACAAGGGCAAGGGCGGCGCCAAAGCGCTAATGAACACCATTGTTCAGCTGCGGAAGCTGTGCAACCATCCGTTCATGTTCCAACACATTGAGGAGAAATTCTGCGATCATGTCGGCTCTGGGGGCACCGTCGTCAGCGGGTAAGACACTATTATTTACAGTTAGGTTGAAAATCAAGCAAGCGGCCCATGTAGGATGGATGCGCGGTGTTCGTAGTTTGTTGACGCTTGTGACTAGAGGAAGTCACTCTTGGTCAGAAGCCCAATTTTTGAAATGTATGACATATATTGTTACATGACAATCGTTCGATTGAACAAATATTATGACTCGCCGATTTTGCGTGAGCCACGCTTTTTAAAAATAGTACTCCTGTTCTGTATTTGTAGATTTTATTGACCCAGACAATAGTAACTGCGTTAAGATTCTGTATGGAATTTCTTAGTTACATTACTATCGGTCAAGGTCGTCTGCGTTAATTAAATGTCATTGTAGAGCCACTTCTACTTGTAGTTGCGGTCTAGAATCTTATTAAATTACCATGGACAATATATTTTTCAAGGATGCATATTGTGAGGATAAGAGTGGAATAGTCTTGTAATTTGATTATTGGTGTAGATTCTTTTTGAAGGAAGCCTATCGGCTCTTGTATTTGTTTATGTTTTCAATGACCGATTCACATCTTACGCACTATACCTACTTAATACGTCTTTAAACACCGAGAAGCCGAAAAAACTGTGGATTTTCTTTTGCTCTGTCAGGTCATCTGCACGGCGTTGAATGTGTATAAATGCGTTGCTTGCACGCTGATTTCAAAACATCTAATAACAATTATTTCATTTTGTAGACCCGACCTATATCGAGTGTCAGGTAAATTCGAGATTCTGGACCGCATCCTGCCGAAGCTAAACAAGACGGGGCACCGAGTGCTGGTGTTCTGTCAGATGACGCAGTGCATGACCATCATCGAGGACTACCTGTCTTGGAGGGGCTTTCAGTATTTGAGGTAGGTATTGACGTTTAATGTGTTGTTTATTTCCATGTGAACTTTTTTTCAGCCTTTTTTTTTATTATTTTAAGAAAGCGGACCTTGGGTTCTGAAGCGGGATAACTAGGTTAACATACTCTAATTGAAATACTAATTTTAAATTAATTTATATGTAATATAAATCGGTAAGGTTCCAAGATACAACAATACAAATTTATTGTAAATTAGTTCTCAGTAACCGAGTGGTTTACAACTGGAGTAGATTGCCTGAAGAAGTGGTCTTAGCGCCATCAGTTATCTCCTTTAAAAATCGCTTAGACAAATAGATGCAAACAACTAAAGTAACATTGCTGAATGGTCTTGAAGTGAAATTACTAGACACAGCTTGATATAGACGCATCAGCTGTAGCAGCCACCTGTCTATAATAAAATAAATAAATAAATGTTATTCTCGCTTCTTCTTCTTAGCGAGTCGACTCAAACTCGAGTATGGCTGGACCGATTTGGCTAATCTTGAAATATTTTTTTTTAGAAGTCTACAGAACGTTTAAAAGTTGAGAAAATATGTCGGGATTGCATGGAAAGTAGTTACATTAATAAAGATTTTATTTATCCATAAAATTTGTTTTACGTCAACTTTATTGGCGGGGAGGTACCTACGAAGTTGGACGGGTCAGCTAGTCTTTGAAGCACTTACTAAATTATTTTACGTGCTTCCGCCACCAGTTAGTTCATGCAAACTATTGCTGGCCGGCACTCACCCACTTGTGTCACACATAGTTTGCATGAACTAACTGGTGGCGGAAGCACGCAAAATAATTTGGTAAGTGCTTGTAACTTAACTTCTGCAAAGTAACGCCTGAATCAATTAAATATATATTTGGGAAACCTGGAAGGTGCCGAGAATATATCGAGGATGCTTATATCCTTCAGCAGGATATTTGAGATATTGAATGGTAACGCAAATCAAAAAACATCAAGCGTAGATTTTAGCACTATTATTATGTACAGGCTGGACGGCATGACAAAGGCGGAAGACCGCGGCGAGTTGCTAAAGAAGTTCAACGATGCCAACTCCGAGTACTTCATATTCCTGTTGTCCACGCGTGCTGGCGGACTCGGCCTCAACCTGCAGAGCGCTGACACCGTCATCATCTTCGACTCGGACTGGAATCCTCACCAGGTAAACGACTTGATGTTCACCAGTTCAACAATGTCAACTCTGAGCAGGTACTTCATCTCTTAGTGTATCCTCGAATATTATCACTTAGGGCCGATTTCACCAACATCGTTCTCGGATAGGTCCAAGAGTAATGAATTCCTATTCAAAAGTATAAAAAATAGATGGCAGACATTTTTTATTTTAGAGCCAGAGTCCTTATACCAGAATTACACGTAGACTAACAGTATAAATTCAGGTTACCTGTGGGGTGAAATGTAAACTTCATTACATGAGGGTAAATTGCATCATTACCCATAATAATAAAACTTATCCGAATTTGGAGAAATCGACCCTTAGTCAAACATAAAGAGAGGCTAATACTCAGTAGTAGCCTAAAATAGGTTTAGGATAGTGTTATGCAGCTATCTGCATAGTTATAAAGTGTTTCTTGTAACAACCTAGTTTCAGTTACACCTCAGGTTCCCCTTAAAAAGGTCGGGTTCATAGTCCACATGTTTTGTAATCAGGTTTTGTATAATTAGATCTGTTTTTTTTTTTTAATTTGATGTTATACAAAGTGATATTCGCTGGCAGGATCTCCAAGCTCAAGATCGCGCTCATCGCATCGGTCAACGTAACGAAGTGCGCGTGCTTCGACTGATGACTGTCAACTCTGTCGAAGAGAGAATTCTAGCCGCTGCTAGGTGAGATGGCATATATCTTTTTTTCTCTTTTTTACATGATGTGTCAGTTATGAAACATCATGTAAATTATGTTAATATTTTTTCAAGTTCAAGATACTAAATAGCTTAAACTTCATGTTTTACGTTTTGTTATCGACAAAAATTTACATAGGAATTTATATATTGAGTCTGTTTCCTCAAATGTTTTAAACAATTTTTATTTTGCTAATAGGTACAAGTTGAACATGGACGAGAAAGTAATTCAAGCCGGTATGTTCGACCAAAAGTCGACTGGGTCAGAACGACAGCAGTTCTTGCAGAGCATTCTGCATCAGGACGGAGATGACGAAGAGGTATGTACATTGTTATTATATTTATGGTTGATTTAACCTTTTGACTAATAATAAAATTAACGACTCGTGAAATCCCTGGGCTCCGATGTATCCAGCTGAGGATGCAACAGATAATGAGAGAGATAGAAAATATTATGATTATACCTTGTTTATACCATATTTCTTTTTATTAGCTATTTTAGTATCACTGCTGGGCAAAAGCCTCCCCCTCGTATAGATTACAATATAAGTACACAAGTGTGAGCGGGATAAACCTATACGCAATATTAGTACGGACGGGTATATCTTTGTCCTGCTCAGACATAGGTCAACTTGTTTGCCGCAAGGTGTACATACATATTTAATACTAGCTGTTTCCCGCAGCTTCGCCTGCGTCAAAAAGTAGCCTATGTTTGACCTCGGGTTTTCAACTATATTCGTACCAAATTTCATCAAAATCCGTTCAGCGGTTTGGCCGTGAAAGCGAAACAGACTTTCGCACTTATAATATTTTAGTATGGATATGGATTGTTCAGATTTTCTCAGTTATAGTTTTAGCATTTTTATAAACACCATTGGATTTGCGTAATGCAGAATATAATCATTGTACGATTTATAATTTAAGTAAGGAAATCGTAAGTTATGGTTTTAAAATTAAATATACTTTGCTCATGCCGTTCTAAAAATATTTAATGTGAAACCAGGAAGAGAACGAGGTACCAGACGACGACCTGATCAACGAGATGATAGCCCGTTCCGAAGAGGAGTTGGAGATCTTCAAGCAGACAGATATCGAACGCAAGAAAACGGAGACGCAGTCGCGGCTCATCGAGGAGTCTGAACTGCCTGACTGGCTCGTCAAGAACGACGACGAAGTTGTATGCAATAAGGTATGTGTTATTATTATTCGACACCAAATTTAAAGAACTGATTGTGAATAGGCTAAATGACAAATTATTATTTAGTGGTTTATTTGAAATACCTCACGATCTGCCTGACTTTGTTGAGAAACGCGCGTGTTCTGTAGTTTTATCGCGTATTTTCTCATAATTTCCTTGTGTTTCCTAAATTTTATGTTTGTTTTGTTTTGGTGGTGGTCTACAGGTAGGTAATTTCTTAATTTTAAGCCCTTCCTTGCCTATTTTACGATGGGCAAGGAACCGCCGGATCGGGAAGGTACCCTCCCTCCCGATATATCTATGGACGAAAACGAGCCTAGTCAATCAAAGACTAGTTTAAAACGCCCCTCAGACTCTCGAATAGTTCTAGAAGCCAAAAGAAGTGTCCGTCCTTCAGAATCTATCCAATCCACCTTCACTAAACCCGGCTATGAGGAGAATTCGAGTTTCCAATATGGAGAATCAGACCCAGGTCCATTCGTGGTTCATGTAAGCCGTACAGCTCCGGACAGCACAGGTGAACTAACTATTCGTGCGTTGAAACTAGCTCAACTAATCCATAAAAATAAGGTTGTTGGCATAGCAGATGATGGCATCAAACCCATTAGCCGCAGCAAAATAGGCATTACATTTAAAACACCCGGGGCAGCCAACAATTTTGTGAATCACTCCCTACTTACAGAGAATAAGTTAAATGCTATTATTCCAAAATTCTTGGTTTCTCGCATGGGTGTAGTCCGTAATATTCCTACTGATTGGTCATTAGAAGAATTAATAAGCAGCATTCGCGTTCCTAGAGGGTGTGGAGATGTAATTAAAGCGAGACGCCTGAATGTAAAAAAGACCTTAGATACTGGGTCTACTTGGACTCCTTCCACAACAGTGGTTGTGACATTCTTAGGCCAATCTCTCCCAGAAAAGATCTTCTGTTTTAACACTGCTCTACATGTGGACATTTATCAACTACCGACCATTCAGTGCCGCAACTGCTGTAAATTTGGCCATATTAAAACTCAATGCAGATCTAAACCTCGTTGCTTTAAATGTGGTCTAAATCATACAGGAGAGGATTGTAGCCGTGATGACTTTATCTGCTGTTTATGTGGTGGGAAACATCTTGCCACTGATAATAACTGCCCTGAACATCACAGGCAAAAATCAATTAAAATGGTTATGTCCCAGGATAATGTCAGCTATTCAGATGCTGCTCGTCGTTTCCCCAGATCCAGAACCTCTTATGCTGAGACGGCAGCATCTCCTTCCCAATCGTCTTCGTCTCCTCCTCATTCCCAGCTCCCTCCATATGCAGCTTATTACACTCCAGAGAAAAAATCCTATAAAAAAACTGTATACCTGTCTCCTCGTCCTACTCCTTTTCTTAGTAAGTCTTATGATCAACAAGCCCATAATTTTTTGACAAGCACTCCCAAATCTTCACAACCCAATGGATGTGCTCTCCCTAACCACTCTCCGCCATCTTCCCCAACACCTAAGCTTACCCCTAATGATAATATTATTGAATTGTTAATTTGTACTCTTATGAACCTAATTTCAAAATTCAGTGATGCAATACCGAACAACGTCAACATCTTACTCCAACAATTTTTATCAACCCTTATAAATGGATCACAAATTAATAAACCTCCTACAATGGAATTGTAAAAGTATTCGTCATAAAAACCAAGATTTTATTTCTCTTTTAAACCAATATAAACCTATTGCTGCTGCTATCTCGGAGACGTGGTTGAAGCCAGTTTCTCGTTTTCGAGTTTCAGGTTTTTCGTGCCTCCGGGATGACAGGATCGATGGGTATGCTGGCTGCGCGCTCTTCATTTCACAATCCTATCCTTTCTCCCAAATTGTCATTCCTGACCACAGTCCTGAATTTCATATTGTTGCAGCTAGAATCATAGATTTATCAATTGTGTCTGTATATATCCCCCATCCTAATGCCCAAGTTATTTCTGAATTAAATTCCATTCTCTCCAATATTCCCAGACCCCTGATAGTTTTAGGTGATTTTAACTGTAAAAATACTCTCTGGGGATCTCATTGTGACGATCCTGCCTCTTTTCTCCTTTTGGACTTACTTGACTCACAAGATCTATGCATCCTTAATGATGGATCAGCTACCCGTAGGACTTCACCTTTACAAAATATCAGTGTCCCAGATCTTACCCTTTCTTCTCCTTCAATTACTCCATCTCTTTCCTGGTCTGTTCTACCGAATGCTTGTGGTAGTGATCACATGCCCATAATAACATCTCTTTGTACATCTTTTAAACCCTCTCCCCCTTCTCAACCTCTCTTAAAATATCGAACTCAGCAAGCTGATTGGTCAAAATACTCAGAAACTCTGGACAATGAATTAAAATCTTTATCAGATTCAAAAAGTCACCCCCTTCTTGTCTACGAACAGTTTGTTTCCTGCATCCAATCAGCAGCTGATAAATCCATTCCAAAAAAAAGTCTTTCCAAAAAAATTTCTTCACCACCTTGGTGGGATGCCGAGTGCTCTGCCAGTATAGAAGACCGCAAAAATGCGGAAAAACAATATTTATCTAACTGTAATATGGAAAACTACATTTACTACAAACATATTTGTGCTCGCACTAGTAGGCTTTTGTCCAAAAAAAAGAAATTGGGTTGGAACAAGTTTTGCGAATCCCTTTCTCCTAGAACTTCCCCATCCGTTGTCTGGAAAAATATCAAAGCCTTCCGTAGAAGTCTAGTCACAAATAACCCCACTTCAAATGTTATATCTCCCTGGATTGAAGAATTTTGTGATAAACTTGCCCCTCCCTATGTTCCTAATTTTGATTGCTCTTCGCCTTATCAGTGTATCTCTCCTTCTTCAGATAAGATGAATGAAGAATTTTCGTATGCAGAACTATGTGCTGCCATTGATAAATTAAAAGATTCTGCCCCGGGAATAGATGGAATTCCATACTCTTTTATTTGCAAATCATCCTCTTCTTGTAAACTCCTTCTTCTTAAGCTTATTAATCATTTTTTTATTTCTGGCAATATTCCCGATTCGTGGAAAACCCAAATTATTATTCCAATATTAAAACCAGGTAAGGATCCTTCTAACCCATCATCCTACAGACCAATTGCTCTAAGCTCAGTCCTATTAAAAATCCTAGAACATCTTATTAAAAATCGACTGGAATGGATTGTAGAAAATAGAAAACTCCTTTCTGAAACCCAATTTGGTTTCCGTCGTTCCAAAGGCACAATGGATAGCCTAAGCATCCTCAGCTCTTCAATTCGTACGGCATTTTCTAATAATGAAAATGTCATTGGTATGTTTTTGGATGTATCCTCAGCTTACGATAATGTCCAGCTTCCGCTGCTCAGGCAAAAAATGCTTCAGCTGAGCATTCCTGAGAGGCTGGTCAATATTATCTGCAATATTCTTATGGCTCGCTCCATTTGTGTTAGGATCAATGGTTGCCTCCTTTCACCCCGATTGGTCTTTAAGGGTCTTCCCCAAGGTTCAGTTCTTAGCCCTCTGCTCTACAACATCTATACGTATGACCTTGATCTCACGGTTACTAGCTTTTGTGAAATTCTCCAATACGCCGATGATATAGCTATTTATGCTCGTTCAGAAAAATTTAAAGATGCAGCTGACCGTTTGAACTCTGCACTGTACTATCTTAATGACTGGTTAGAAAAACATGGCTTGTCGCTTTCAGTGGACAAGTGTAGCGCGGTGGTATTCTCTCGTAAGAGAAATATACCTCCCATAAGTATATTTATCAACTCCACCCCTATTACTATTCATACGGAAATTAAATTTTTAGGAGTTATTTTGGATTCCAAAATGACAGGTTTACCCCACCTTAATTATATATGTCACAAGGCTGAACAGGGAATTAATGTACTAAGAGCAGTTTCGGGCGTCCGTTGGGGATCTCACCCTTATAGTCAACTTCTTTTATATAAAGCGATTATACGCAGCCACTTTGATTATGGCTGTTTTATTCTTGAGCCCTGTAATAAGATAGCCCTTGGCAAACTGGACAAAATTCAGGCTAGGTGCCTCCGTATCGTCTCTGGCGCTATGAAGTCATCGCCTATTGCAGGACTTCAGGTGGAATGCTCAGAACCTCCTCTCAACATGCGCAGACAATACTTAGGAGATCGATTTTTCTATAAAATCCTACAGAACTCGTCTCACCCCTTGTTCACAATCTTACATTCATTGTCTCAGTCTCTGCCTACATCAACATATTGGAACCGCAAAGAATTTCCTCCCCTTCTGAAAACCTTTCAAGAGTACAAGAAATTACCCTATCCAACCACACAATTTGAAGGTAATGCTCTTTTCTCTGTTGACTTTCAAAGTCTTGTCTTTCAACCTCATATTCTTCTGGATTTTGGTATAGCCAAACATTCTCAATATGCAAACCAGCTTTTTAATATGTTGATAGACAATCATTGGCTTGATTGGATTCTCATATTTACTGATGCCTCCAAGATGTCTGTTGAGGGCAATGTTGGTATAGCAGTATGGATCCCTAAATATGGTATTCTTTTGAGTTTTAAATGTCCTCCACAATCATCTGTTTTTACTGGTGAAGCTATCGCCATTTTGGAAGCTGTCTCTTACATAGAGTCCCACCAAATTAAAAAAGCCCTAGTTCTGTCAGACTCTAGAAGCTGTCTCCAGGATATCATAAAAATTCCATTCCATTCTAGGGATAATTTTTCGATCACACTTAAGACCCGTCAAATTTTGTTCCAATGTCACCAAGCTGGTCTGGAGGTGGTCCTAGCTTGGATCCCAGGTCATTCCGGTATAACTGGAAATGAAACGGTGGATATGTTTGCTAAAAGCGCTATTCAATCAGGTACTGACAAACATTTCTACTGTCACCCCCGCGATCTCAGACTGTCTGCTAGATCTGATCTTTATAGAAACTGGAACAAGTTGTGGTGTAATGTAGGTCAGTCACGGGCTAAATACTATTCTAAAATTCAACCTGATATCCCTCCTCGTCCTTGGTTCTCTAAATACCGTAAATTTGACAAACATCCCACCTCTGTTATAATCAGACTACGTTTAGGTCACGTGTGCTCTCCGGTTTTCCTGACTAAGATTAGAATTAAAGATAGCTCTTTGTGTGAATGCGGCTTAGATGAAGGAACTTTAGATCATATCTTTTTCAATTGTCCTCTGCGGTCTGTATCTCTGTATGATCTACTTCCCCGCAACATCCCTCGTCCTGTCAATTTTTCATTTTTACTAACCCTAGTGTTTTCCCCGTTTGTCTCTATTTTGGCTAAATATATTCAGAATAACAACATTTACATTTGAATTCCTCGAATTGTTAAATGTATTTTCTATTTCTTTTCCCTTCCCTTGGATTTGCTTTTGACTCATCCATTGTTTATAAAATGTCTAAATACTAATATTGGCTAGAAACTTACTAACCCTGTTTGTTGTGTTGTTTTAGGTTACACACTGCCCGCTCCATTCGGACATTTTATCAAAGTGAAACACGTTGCTTTTCCCAACCCAGACATTGGCAAAATCATCGTTTGATTAAACGATGGAGCCATAAAATAAAAATTGAATTGAATTGAAATACCTCACAATAATAGACCCCTTCGTCCATATTGGTAACTGAAAACTTGTAACTAGTTACAAACGAAGAATTTTATTCGCTGTTTGGTAACTAAAACAATTATTATTCCACTTTGGTAACTAAAGTTGCTTGTGTATGTAAATTATTTGTTTTATTTTGTACAATAAAGATATTACAAACAAACAAACAAAGTTATGCCAACTTGAAGATTTCTGAACCCTCGGTGGTGGAACCTTGTAGTCTGACGGACTAAAGATTAACAATTATGTATTTCATATAACTGTGTGTATTTTCCAAGGAAAACGGACCCCAAAAAGACAATTAAGGAGGGCGTGATAATTTATTTATAAAAAAGGATATAAGATAAAAAAAATTTGCCCACAGCCATGAGGCCTTGTTTTCTTGCAAAACCCTTAGCACCAGTTAAAATTTAACCGAGTTATGGCTTTCAGGGTGCGTTCTATACAACCAATATAATGCTTTTTAAAAGTGAAATTCTTTTATTTAGACGATGTCATGTCATCATTTTTACCGACGGAGTTATGCGGTAACAAATATCACAATTGTTTGACTTTACCTTTCCTGCGAAACATTATTTAATCGCAATACTTTACACAATGAGATCCTGAACCTATTAATTATATTAGTTGTGCTAAAGATTTTGTGTGAAACATTGCGATGACAGATAACAAGTCCTCACTCAGCAGGAGTTCGGTAGCATCAGAAAGGAATACGCAATCGAACATTACGCGGACGTAGAATAGAATTTATTGAAACGATTATCAATTTACAAAAAATGTTTTACAAACTTAAGACAATAAGTACAATATGCATGAGAGATGTCTCAATAGGTGGCGGCTCAGTATTACGTAGTCGCGGGCACAGCTAGTAACAAAATAAACACTAATCAAAGTAACGTGAATCAATAATGACGTCACAGGGCCAAGGCTGGAACTACTTGGACGAAGACGAAACGCTGGGGCGCGGGTCGCGACAACGTAAAGAAGTGGACTATACGGACTCGCTCACGGAGAAGGAGTGGCTGAAGGCGATCGACGAGGAATTTGAAGAAGACGAGGAAGATGACGACGATGATGAAGTGCTGGACAAGAAGCGGAAGAAGGGGCGTAAGCGACGGTGAGTCTATCAATTTATTTTTTTTACTTTATACCTTTCTACCACGGCATTTATCTCTGTAAATACATTTAATATTAATTTTTTAACCAGTGGCCCACTAATTTCCGGTTTGGCTTTGGGTCGTCTATTGTTCTATCTACTTGTGTATTAGCCGATGCATATTTATTTATTTATTTAACTTTATTACATGACATGTAGATAGCGGACTTAAATCCATAGGCTTTTTCTACCAGAAAATCGTCTATTGTTCTATCTACTTGTGTATAACTTGCTATGCAATTATAATTATTTAGTGGGTGCTGGTTCTAAGTTAAAATAATTGCAGCTGTAATCCAGTGGGTAAGGCGTTTGTGTTTACCACTTAGACTCTGAGGTCGAAGGTTCGATTTCAATTGGAAAAATACGTTTTGGTTAAGACATTTCTGTCTTGAATCACCTGAGTGGTTGATAATAAATGGTTCCGTACTTCGTAAGTTATATTAAGCTGTTAGTATCGACTGCCATCAGATGGTTGTTAAAAAATTAATGTCACACCAAGTTGTACAGGGTTGATTGATTATGTAACCCACTCGATATGAATTAAGTCTGAACTGTATTTCCTCGCAATATATGACTGTAACTCTGAATATGATTTAATTTTGACTTACTTCCAGACGAGATGATTCTGATGAGGATGAAGTACCAAGCTCCTCAAAGAAAAAAAGCAAAACTGAAGTAAATTTATTGAAAAAACGTCTCAAGAGTATTATGAAGAAAGTAATTGACTATACTGATGAGTAAGTATGAACAAAAGTTAATTTTAAGTATAATAAAACTGTTTGATAATAAGTTTGTTCTTTACATACCAATTTGTATTAATAAAAACTTCAAAATTGTTGTAATCATTATTTATTTTTTTAACTCTTCGTTTGATAACCGTTTATTGTATTGTACCTACTCATATTTATTTATCTGCTTACAGAAATGGTAGAATATTATCGGAGCCTTTCATGAAACTTCCATCGCGACGTGAGCTTCCAGATTACTATGATGTCATCAAAAAACCTTTGGATATCAAGAAGATTATGAATAGAATCGAGGATGGAAAGGTATTAGCCGATGCATATTTATTTATTTAACTTTATTACATGACATGTAAATAGCGGACTTAAAGCCGTAGGCTTTTTCTACTAGTCAACCAATCGGTGGTGCAGAAAAAGTGATTAATTTATGGTAAGTGTTAAAAGAGTCGAGATGAAATTATAGTACACTTACTTCTATACAGGGTTTCCCAGAAGTCGACGTCAAGCCGTAATCGGGTGATACGCCTTATCATAATACTTATCAGAAAAAAAAAAAAGTCGAGTATTTTACAAATTATTTGCATTTTTTTTTATTAGAAAAAAATGTACACCCTGTGTTGATTTTTGAACTCCTACAAATCTTTACTTTTTTCCAATTTTATTTTTCATATGTTATCCTAAATAGAGTTGGTTGGTTATAGATAAAGTACAATCAAGACCATACCATACCATATTTTTCTTAAGGCGCTACCGCGAGATGTTATGTACCTAGGATCGGGCGTAATGTCCCCCCGCAAGCAGCCGCCTTGCCGCGCCCCCGCTCGCCGAGATCGCGGCGACGCGCTACTAGCGCGCACCGCCAGACATTCATACTCGAGAGCGGAGCTTAGAATGCAACAGAGGCGATATCCTAATTGAAATATTTTTCTCATTTTTACTCAATATTGATAACAGCAGCAGGTAGACGCTTGAAATGTTCACAGAATATTTAGTTAAATATTCATTTGAAAATCCATACTAATATTAAAAGTGCGAAAGTCTGTCTATTTATCTGTTACGCGTTCACGGCCAAACTGCTAAACGGATTTTGATGAAATTTGGTATGAATACAGTTGAAGACCCGGAATCAAACAAAGGCTACTTTTCCTTTTTTGACTCGAAACGGACCTTGATTTTGGTGTTGGTTACTACAATGGAGCGACTGCTGTCTGACCTTGCGGTCGTTACTCAAAAACCAGATCAACAGAAACATGACTCGATGTGTCTAAAAGTGTCAGACTGCCTAAAGGCTTCTGACACAGCCTAATGATTGTCACCTATCGACACCAACCTGCCTTTCGAAGCACGGAGGAGGTCGAAATAGAATATGCCAATAATGGTGACCGACCTAATACGGGTCGCAAGTCGCCTCTTGCCGTCGTCGTTTGACACACGCATTAGCTACTCGCACTTCGGATACGCGCGCTGCACTCGGTTCTCGAGCTACTTGTTATATCTGCTAAAGGACATTTTGTAGGTGGGCTTTAAGTTTAATTTTTCTATTATTGCCATTATCTTGTTTTATGTTTGTTATCGCGAAACTCAGTCATTTCTGAAACGATTTTTTTTTTGTTTGATAGGAATTCTTTCAATCAAGTCCCATAATTTTTTTATTAAAATTGGTTCAGTAGTTTTATTGTGTAACCTCTGTGGTCCAGTGGTTAAGGCGTCAGCCTTTGACCCAGAGGTTGCGGTTTCGATTCCCACGGGAAACACACTTTATTCAGTTGTTTCCAGTTTGCTTAGGACATTGCAGGCTTGAATCACCTGATTGTCTGAAAATAATAGTACATTATTGCAAAGGCAGCGAAATAGGCAATTGCAGGTCGAGTATGAGTTTGAAGGCCGAGCCGCAGGCGAGGAATTCAATGATACGAGACAGGCAATTGCCATTTCGGCCGAGGCATATATAGTGCTTTTCTTAAAAAAATGTAAGGAAATAAAAAAGGGCCTTTTACATAATAAATTTAATTTATTTTACAGTTTGTGCCGAAATGTAAACGCATCTGTGGCTATACAGCCACGAGAATGCAATGTGTACGATAGATAAAAGAGTTCTAAATTCAAACAGCACACCGTTTCATACAACATTGCCGGCGCGCTCTTCGTTCCAAATTCAAAGAACGCGCCGGGAAGTGATTTTGGTTTTTCAGATACAGCCATGAGAACGCAATGTGTACGATAGATGAAAAAGTTCTAAATTCAAACAGCACACCGTTTCATACAACATTGCCGGCGCGCTCTTCGTTCCAAATTCAAAGAACGCGCCGGGAAGTGAATTTGATTTTCAGTCTACGTAAATATGTTACTTCGCGTGTTCTTTATTCAAAAGTAATGACACTATTTCCGCGCATGTTTAAGAAAAGATGATTCCGTGCTTCGGAAAGCACGCTAAGCCGTTGGTCCCAGCTGACATCTGGTGGTCGTTAAAGGAACCACGTCAGAGGCGGTTCCGCACAACTCTGAAACCAGGGTGTACATGGCCGATTGATAATGTAACCTACTCGAAATGATGATTGTGTAACCAATACCAATATGACTAGAAAATAAAAGAATGATATTGAAGTCATCCAAATAAACGAAACTCAACATGTTTTATCTTTTATATTTCATTTAAAGTCGTTTGCTTGTTTTAAATTTTTTATCTAAGGCCAATCGACCCCATATACCCTGGTGTCAGTACTAAGAAACCACCTTAAGGTTATTTAAATTGTGTTTTTGGGGTCAGTCTCAGTTGGGTAAAATCCATGTAGTACGAGATTAACTTCAATGGTCAATCGATACCCTGGTATCAGATTGGTCAATTGACTCTGTTTGCCTTGGTATCTTCTTATTCCTAAAGTATTTTCCAGTTGTCCCCCTATGATATAAAGTATCTATAAGATAGCCCCGGTAAACGAATGGAAGTCGGTTTTTGTTTTTAGTATAAAAATATTGTTCCGGAATAGTACCCAACGTTCTTCCCAATGCTAATAACTATGTGTATGTAAAATTTCAAGTATTCGATCGATTGGTTTAGTGAATGGAGCATGGAGGTAACAAAAACAAAACATAAACAACCAAATATACAAACAGTAACTTTTAGAATATTAGTAGGATTCGGATAGTTAGGATGTATATGATTTGCGTTATTGGCAACAAATATATTGTTTGATGGAAATAATAAACAAATTTATATAAAATATTCTTTATTATAATATAAAACTTTATATTTACTTAAATCTGCTACACGTTACAATCAGATGTAACAACAAAATGTATGAAAAATCAGCCTTTCACATCACTTTAAGAAAAAATATTTTAAAATTATCGAGTGGAGCATGAGAAGTGTTAAAGGTTTATTTATTAAATTACAAAAATATTTAAAATTAAAATTTTATGTTTACATGTACTTCAACTTAGTCAAACGAAATCTTGATACAAGGTAGTTCGTGTATAATTTTTTTGAAATATGTATAAAAAGGAACAACATACCGTTCACTATCTTGCGATGTTTTCGGAACAATACTTTTAGTACCTCAGTCCATAATTACTGCCATCTCCATAATAATCGCACTCCTTGGTTCGCGTTCGTTCGACAGCGATTTCTATGACGCCGACGAGTATATGGGAATTGTTTTTTTTTCCTGAAAATAAAATTATTTTTTATTATTTTATAAATAAAGAGGGCATACTTATTTAGTTGTCTACTTGTATTTATGTGAAATGCCTATTTGACCTCGGGTAAGTACCACCAAACACCACAATATCCACCTTTCATCAATATCGGTTCACGGTTTAGCCGTAAAGGCATAACAGACAGACAGTTTTCGCATTTATAATATTATACGTACATTACCAAAAAAATCAATCACCTAATCATTTAAAAATCAATTAGTTACAACGTTAGTTATATAGAGTATTTATTAAAATAAGACGTAAAAAACTAACTAAAAACTAAAAATAAAAAACCACAAATAGTACTATATAGTTATATAGATACAATTAGTACTTACCATATTTTTCCTATCATGCGGCGAGCAATATCTTGGTATAACATCTTCCTTTTTTCCATAATGTACTTAATAAAAAAAATATTCTAACTATAAAAATAATCTAGGTATGTTTAAAACCTAAAACCAATTTTTATAAAATTGTTTACACGTTTTATAAATTACGATACAATAAAAATTACTATTTTCAAAAACTCGCGCGAAGTCTAAATTTACGCAGGCGACTGACACAGACCCTACCTCGAACAGAGACGCGCCCGGACTGAGCAGCGGGATTAAAAAGGGATAGCGCTCGGCGATTTTGCCTGTGTGAAAGAGACAGCCATAGATGAGTCTGCTTAAACGTAGCTTCAACGTAATCACCACAATTAAAATTTACGTTTTAAATTAATTACTTTTAAATAAAAAACTCAATCAAAATTTTACTTTGGTAAAAACTTATTATTTTTAATGAGCTTTAATTTGGATATAATTTCTTTTTTATATTGTTATCTTTTGAGTTTTATAGACGAATTTACTGCATATTTTGTATAATTATTTCTATCGAGGTTTTTCATTCCAATCGTGTTATCCTTATAATAATATGAGAGTCAAAAGTATCAAAAATCATTATAAAAAAATTTTTACACATAAACTAAATACTTTAGGAGTTATTACCGGTTGAAAATGGCCTATGTATCGCCTTAAATTAGGAAAATGCTATGTAACTTCTGTTCGCGAGGGGTATTTTTTAGGGTTCCGGACCCAAAGGGTAAAACGGGACCCTAAAATTAAAGGGGGCTCCCATATGATAAACATGTTTATTTTGCTGTTTTTGTAGATAATCGTACACTTCGTGCGGGAGTCCGACTCGCACTTGACCGGTTTAATTTTTCAAATAATCACAACAAATAACCGAAACTGGACATAATAATGAAAATAAAATTAACAATAGGTACATATATATATATAAAATATATTTTCACGTTGAGTGAGTATAAAATATATTATATACTATGAAAGTTTACATAACTATTTATTAACCCGACTACGGCAAAGTTACCAGGAGGGTCATGATTTTGACCGGTTTTTATGTTCATTTGTGCGCGATTTTCTTCTAAACTACTAGTGACAATTAAACAAATGGGCTATCTTTGGAAATGATCTTATCTATGCAACGTCATGTCAAATTTACAACAGCGCCGTCTAGAGGGAAAAAAGTGAGGACTTGAAAAAAAATGTTTTTGTGTATGCTTGATAGGGTTTCAAATAATAATCTAATAAGCACCTCTCGAAAATATAATATATTGTAAGCTTTAGCTCGCTGGTTTGCTTGCTTTCTTCTGATATTTGAAAAATTTCTTCATACAAATCGAATTTGTTTGTCTGTTCGCGATTTTATTCTAAACTACAAGTGATTTTCAAACAAATGGGGTATCGTTGAATTTGAAACAGCGCGAAATTTGAATTTTGGTGTATCAAACGATAAGATAACGTATTAGGTCATAGACATTTTGATTTCTAGGCAGCATAATCAGAAAGGGTTAGCACATTTCAAAAATATATATAGTTAGCATTTTCTCGTGGTTTTACAAGTAAAATGAAAGCAAGCTTTCATTCTATTATTAGAAATATTTGTCTTCAAATCGAGCAGAATCTGATATAATGCGCGTAAAGGCGACTTTTTCGCAGTCATTCTCGGTTTTGACCCTAATCCAAATAAATCATTTCATATTCAAGAATAGTTTGATACCTATAGATAACTCTTTGAATGAATGAAATCGGACATTCCATTCCAAACAAATATTACGGATTTTGTTTTGTGTTTCAATCCCTTGGCGTGGTGCGTACCGCAATACACGGACGAAGCGGTACAAAGTACACATTTTCTTCCTGTGGCGCTTAGGTGTCCTAAATACAATAAAGGAAAAACCAGTGGTATCAATATAACTGTACATTCTGCGTTCCCAAGGAAGATTGTCGTTAGGCAGGCGGTCGTAATAATGCCAAAATAATTATAGGGCCAAAAAAATTACATTATACGTTCCCGCGAGGCAGGCGGCCAGTCGTAAAAAATACCAAGATATAATTAAGAACTGAAGCAACCTGAAGGCACGCCTCGTGGAAGCGGGAACTGAGGACGAAACTGGAGTAGTGCTAAAAATTTTTGTAGTAAATATTTACGGTTTTATTACGCATTTTTCCCATCGATGTTTAAAAAGGGGACGTTCTCATACTGCCAGCTGGGTAGACAGATGTTAAGAGAACGTACACGGGACGGCCAACAGCTGGAGAGACGGAAGTCGTGAAGGACTCAGAATTTAAAAAAATAAACATGTTTGATTGACAAATCGATCTTGACTGCTCAACGGCCTATGCCTGTGTCAAATCGTCAGACGTACTATCATACATTTAACAGTTTTGTTAGTTTGAAATAGCTACTTTAAAAAAAAAATATGCCTACCGATGTGGCAGAGGAATAGACCCATAGAATCGTAAAGAACAATTCTTTATGTTTCGATCTTCCGTGGAAATATATACGGTGGCGGAATTCACCACCATATCATGAGATGAGTACGTACGGTATCCATCGGTTAAAAGGAACTACTCGGCCTCAGGGAGATCTATGTAGCCGGTTTTGAAAGAGATGCTAAATTAAGGGGTTACCTCAACCAACTACATAATTAGCTACTTGACTGTGTTCATACTTGGTTAATATTGTTAAACAAAACTAAATATACACTAAAAAGTAACAGATTCTGAAAATAACAACAAAATTGGTTGTTAATTATAGCAGTAATTATTAGCATTTGAAATTTTCTCATGATTAAAAGTGGGAGCGTGGTGGGGACATATTGCTATCTCATTTGTACGCACGAAATCAAGTGGTAGTGATGTCTTTGCACACACAGTGCATCATTTTCTTATTTTTACTCCTTCCTCCGAATTTCAAAGGCTTATTATTTATTTTTGAACGGATTACAAAAATTCTGTCTTATTTATGATGCTGGTACATAAAATATTGATATGAAAGAGAAAATAAAAATGAGTGCCCAATTTGTATAACCCGGACGAAGTCGGAACGGGCTGCTTGTAAACAAATGAATGTCAGAAAATCTAGTGAATGTCAGGAAAACAAATGAAAGTCGGAAAAGGGTTGTTTGACGATTAGAATATGTTGAAAAAACAGGTTCAAGCGATTATCGACCTTACTGACATTTATAAAATTCGTTAATTTCAAGCCATTTTGTTGTCCAGTGTCCTCTATAGAGCATTAAGTTCAATCCTGATATTTTCTCGTTTCTCTGGCTGTCATTTATTTTCCCTAAAATTCTTTTGTTTTCCTTTTTCTAGAGTTGTACCACGATGAAGTAATTTTAGATGGACCTGGCCATAGATATCAGAATAGTCCAGGATATACATTTTTGATTAGCATATTACTCATCATTGAAGTGAACCACTGACAAGAAAAAGTGTCTGTGGTCCACCTAGGTGAACCACGATCGATGACTGACCTTTTGCAGTAAAAAATAAAAAGCATTTTCGCCTCGAATGTACTATTCAGCTTTTTTGAGAATCTCATATTTTGCGAACAAAGGAAATTCTTTTTGGAAACCACTTGGACGTTTAGAAATTAGAAACAAAAGACAACTTATCAATTGATAAGTTTTCTTTTTTCTTAGCGTTTTATTTTGGACTATTTGTTTACAGTACAACGATATATCGGACCTCGAACGGGACTTCTTCACCCTATGCGCGAACGCCCAGACATACAACGAGGAAGCGTCGCTGATATACGAAGACTCGGTGCGCTTGCGCAATGTGTTCATAGAGCTACGGCGACGGTACGACGCCGGACAGAACTCCGACGAGTCCGATGATAATGAGAAAGGTAAGGGTTTATCATTCTAAATGAAGTTATGCGAACGCCCAGACATACGAGGAAGCGTCGCTGATGTACGAGGACACAGTGCGCTTGCGCAACGTGTTCATAGAGCTGCGGCGATGATAATGAGAAAGGTAAGGAGTTATTATTCAGTAGGAGGTGACTCGTGTGCCTATAGCCCAAGGAATTTAGTTGAACCATGTGTATGTGTGCCAAATTAACAATAGGTAATAAAATGTATTTTGAGTTCCAATAAAAATTGTTAGGCATGTGAATGTGTTAACGACTTCCCATCAGTCGGGCTTTGCTAGTTTGCTTATCAAATGGCTTTTTAAGAATATTTTACAAAGGAATTTCTTAATTAATTAGTCATCAAATCGTTGTTTAAAAAGATTTTAACGTGCAGACTCGCATAGCAACTTACTTAAGCACATCCATTACTAAAGAAAATAATATAATATTTTTGTCATAGATGAAGAGGATTCAGACGGAGAGTCCAACCGCTCAGTGAAAATGAAGATCAAACTAAAGGGCAAGAGCAAGAGCACACCGACCAGAAAACGAAAGCAGCGAAAATACATATCTGATGACGAGGACTATGAGGAAGATTGAACACAGGCTGATCTCTCTAAATTATCTCTGGTCATCACACACAAGATAGAATAGTGAAGAAGTGACTATTTTCGAATTAATATCACTTACTTTGCACATTATGTATGGTGTTATAGCATTAACAAACGTATTTTTTGTGTGTAATCGAACATTAGCAGTAACTTTGCTACATCGGTCATTAAATAGAATCGTAAGTTTACTGTATCAAGGGAATATTCATTGTTTTAGATTTCAAATATAGTATTTAATTTTAATCCTCGACTTTTAAAACTTAAGATTTCTAATGTTAAAGGTACACTCTACATAAAATTACTATTTAGCCCTTTTTCAAGCTTAGAGATGTAAGATATGCGTGTTACACGGCACACTTATTTAAGATATATTTTTAATTCAATGGGATAGTAGTTTTAAAAGAGATTAACATTTTACGAGGTAACTAACAGTAAAATTTATTTAAATGATTTTATGTGGATGTAATGTACTTCTAAATGATCTTTTATAGCGCAATGACTTAAATCTTAAGATTTGCCATTAGATGAATCAAATCAATGGTTTTTATTGTCTGAAAATGAATAATGTAATGTAGAATGTATGTGCTTGGGCATAAAAAATAAATGTATTCTGTAGAGATATTTAGGTATTTTATTTGTACATAACAGAAATTATCATCAAATTGGTAATTTTGTAATTTTGAGCTTTCGTATTTCTTTCGACTTGAAATCTCCCCACTTGTAGTCAATTCCATGTACTGTTTGCATGTGTTTGTTGAGACTGGGGCTATGTGTGAAGCGTTGTGCACACGTCGGACAAGAGAAAGGTTTTTCGCGTGTGTGCACTCTCCGGTGGCGGCGCAGGTCGCCCCCCGTGTAAAATGTTACTTCACACATGTTACATTTCAACATTTTTTCACCTGCATGCCTAAAAAATATTTTTATTTTTAATAGCAAAAAAATATCCACAGCAAAAAAATTACCATAAAAATACTTATTGGTTTTTTTGTAAAAACCAACCATAGGGTTAGTTAGCGAGGCTTCAATCTTTGCAAGTCGGAAAACTTTGCTGGCGCCATGTCTTACAGCACACCTAGGTTCCAATTTGGCAACAAGAAAAAACATGTTTGGACAAAGAAGATTACAAAAACATATTCTTCCAAAGCTCTTAATATAAATTTAGGAAAAAAATTTTTACAAAACTACTATACTACACCTACTTCAAGATGCACATGCGTCATCTATTACATGCATCAGCTGCTAGTGTGTTCAAGAATATAAATAAATATTTCTATTGTGTCCCAAAGGTCAACATATATAGGCAAGGTCAACCTCTCCATATATAGCTTTAAATCATATATATTTTATGGACAATTTTTAGACAATTTTGTTGCCTGCAACAACTCCAATTCCTGGACAAACCGAAAGTAAAGCGCGCAGCTCTTTCTGTATGAATGTACACTTAAAATTACCTTTTTAAATGAATAACTAAGTTTTTCTTTGTGTGAGTTTTATATCCACATAGATGACACTCTACTCTCTTCTCTGTACCATGCTTTTTTCTGTGGTTTAACAATTCTGAAGATGTGACGAAGGTGTCTCCACAATCTTCACAATTGTAATTACGAATATTATAATGACGATGCATATGATCTTTCAACGATTGTTTAGATTTTAACAATTTTTGACAAATATTACACATCAGACTTCCACTTTCATGAACACGTAGATGATTTTTCAAAGTAAAAGCATGCTTGAATTGTTTACCACAGGTAGAACAAGTGAAATAGGTGGTGTTACTATGAGTTTTTTGATGGGCTGCAAGACTCGAGGACTGAGTGAATGTTTTTCCACATTCACATCTATAAGGCCTCTCACCATCATGTCTTCGCATGTGATTGACTAATGTCTGACTGTGGGGGGTTGAGTAGGAACAACTTGTACAGTGATATCGCCTTGTAGATCCGAACCCTGTCACCTTTCCAACATGTTTTCTTTTTTGATGCATTGAAATATTATGTTTTAATAATGATTCTTTTGATTTAAGGACCTTATCACATATTTCACACCTAAAATTGGTATCATTATCTTGTTGATTTTCCAAATTATAACTTTTTGGAGTGGTGTTTTCTGCCTCGTTGTCAAAGTCAGGAGATTCTGGATCATTGATTTCTTTGTACACAATGGCTTCACTAGTCTTTTGGACTTGTGATGATTCAGCACATTTTTTATTATTTTCCTCTTTACTACTCATCCATTTTAAATGACTTTCAAAACGCTCTTCAAATGATATACATTTTAATCGAAAACTGTTTGCCATATTTAATTCCAACATACAATTCTCACAAATTCTAGTTGGTAAATACTTATCAAATTTTAGTATAATTTGAAAACAAAGAAATATTTTTTCTAATGTATTTTTAGAGTCTTCATTATCCAAACATAGATCAATTCCATATTCTATAAGCTGAAGACATATCCTGCACACACATTGTGCCATTTCTTCTTCGGTGTTTTATTTACAGAGCCTTTGTTCGATCGGCACAGTAAAACATAACTCATAAAATATAATTAAACCAACTGAAATGTTTGTTTATTATTTATTTATTTCAACGCCAAGCCACAACAGGATCGTAAAATAAAAAGCACAAATTAGAAATATTATGTCCACGGCAAATAAAGCTCAAAGAAGAAATATCACATAAAGCGAACGTCCAATCACAGCCTAGGAAATTACAAACGCACTTTTTGACAACTACACTGCTTCCCGTACTTCATCCCTTCAACCCCGGTTAACCAATTCACACGTCATGGTGCGTTTAGTTCATGGAACGATGGAAACCAAACCGGCCTACAATAGGCTGATGACAGAAAATTTGACCTGGAGTAACCCCTGTTTTCCCAAAGTATTACCATCACTTCAAAAATTTTGCCTAGTAAAATAAAAATGTCAGTTTGCTTAATATAATTGGGCTTTATATTTCTATATCCAAAATCTACCTCAAAATAAAGATTATATTGCTACGTAAGCTGTATATCATTTTTTACAACTTTTGGGGTTGTTATCAAGTGCTGTGATGGAAACCCAGATTCACACCTTAACACATCACGAGTTAGATAGAGAGAGGTGGATAACGAAATGCATTCAGGTCAAATTTTCTGCCATCAGCGTACCCGCGCGCTATCCCTTTAGCTTTAGATCCATGGTTTAGTTCCATGAGCTTGTTTCATATGACACCTGTCAAATCACATGTTCTCAGTCTTGGTCCCACATCAACAATAACCCTATTTTTACGCATATGACATGTCATATGATATCTTGCCTGACAGTAGAAACCTCTTCTCTTTCCGAGTTGCTAACAACAAACGTCAATTAATGTGAACTATAACCATATTACTGATTAGTTGTCATCGTTTGCAGAATTTTTTTACTTTAGTAGCATGTCTTTGTACACATAAATGACGAGCTGCAATTAGCAAAAACTAATAAAAATTTGATTTCACGGCTTATCGGATGTTCATCCTATAATTAACATTATTAATAATATGTATTTTAGAAGTGCAGACTAATTGTCCTCCTTCTCGAAATCATAGCGAAAATTTACAAAACATAAAAATTTGTGATTTTATCTATATAAATAATCGACTTTTTGGTCGCCTTATTATGACCGAAAAATAAATTTCGCTTGCGCGTGTGTGAGTGCACGTAAAGCGCAGTATTTGCTTTAGTTTATCAACCAATATAGCAAACTCGCTATCTAAGTGTGTTTGGTTTATTTGTGTGCGTAATACGCGTACGTGAGGGTCTCTTGCTTGTAGTTGAGTTAAAGAGTGGGAGATATGCGGCGACACTAGTTCTAATATAAATCGGAAACTATTTCCTTTCTAACCTGATCATAAAGTCCCTTAAACCCCGAAAAGCTGCTGGTGCTGACGGGGTATCCTATGGCCTACTCAAATGCCTCCCTCAGACCCTACTACTGCTGCTAGTGAGCATCTTCAATGCTTGCCTAGCAAATTGCACGTTTCCAGACGCCTGGAAACAAGCAACAGTAATAGGCATTCCCAAACCAGGCAAAGACCTGAAAAACCCGTCGTCATATCGGCCGATCAGTCTCCTGAGCTGCATCGGTAAGATATACGAGAGAATCATTTCAGCCAGACTCAAGGATTATATTGAATCCACGAAGCTGATTCCCGACGAGCAAATGGGCTTTCGTGCAAAACACTCTTGTGTGAACCAACTGCACCGCCTAACCGAACACATCCTAGGCAACCGCCGTCGCGGAAGACCCACAGGAGCACTCTTCTTCGATGTAGCGAAAGCTTTCGACAAAGTCTGGCATGTTGGCTTGGTAGCCAAGCTGGCCATAATAGGCCTGCCGGACAGTCTCGTGTGCATCATACGGGACTTCTTGTCGAACAGATCTTTCCGCTACAAAGTTGAGGGTACGCTCTCTAGTCCCAGACCCCTAAGAGCCGGAGTCCCGCAAGGCTCCGTGCTGTCCCCGACCCTATACTCGTTGTACACCAACGACGTACCCCGCACCCCGCACGTGGAGCTGGCTCTATTCGCCGACGACACTGCGCTGTACACGTCCTACAATCGGAAAGACGACATTTCCCAACGCCTCCAACAAGCAGTCGATTCCCTCGGCGCTTGGTTCCGAAAGAGGCGCATCGAAGTGAATCCTGAAAAGAGCGCAGCAGTGTTCTTTTCAAAGGATTCACGCGGTGCAACACTCCATGGAATACCTTCTCGGTCCTAAAGACGGTAACGATGTTTGGCAAGCCCATTCCATGGGTAAACCAAGCAAAGTAATTTTTGACAGCAAGATGACGTTTGGACCTCACATCCAAAAAGTTTGCAATAGAGCAGCCTTCTATCTCGGCAGACTCTTACCTATGATCAGCAACGTAAAGATGTCGCTTAGAAATAAGCTGACTCTCTACAAGCTAAGCATCAGACCTGTCATGACTTACGCCAGCGTGATTTTCGCACACGCGGCCCCATCCCTCCTAAATAAGCTACAACTAATTCAGAATAGGTTCACACGCAGAGCCACGGGATCACCCCCGGGACTGCGCACTCGTGACCTACACAGAGACCTAGAACTTCCGTCCGTGAAGCGCTTCATCAAAGAAACGTCACAACGTTACTTTGAGAGGTGCCCTTCCCATCCCAACCCGTTAGTTGTGCAGGCAGCAGACTACAGCCCGATTAGAGGTGCCCCCCTGCGGCACAGACGCCCGAGGAATGTTCTCTCTGACCCTGACGACCCCATCACGGTGGCCAACAAACCCTTCGAAAATCTCCAGACTCGCCGGAGTCCGGGATTTTCCATAGGTACATACAACCGTACTCGCCGGCGAGTACGACGTAGTAGGAACAGTAGCTCGTTTTCCAGGTACCGAAATGTACCAGGGCGCTTCACGCCACCGATAGGTTCTTAGTAGGCCGGCCCTTCAGGCACAATAGTGTCGGCCCTTATGGCAATGAGCGTTTGCTACCGCTCGCGAGTTTGCATTGCTCGCTTGATAAAGGCAAAGCCCATGGCCGAGGTTCGTCCCAACTGGGAGCCCCTTGTGCATTTGCCGAAAAGGCTGAGGGTTAATAGCTCTCGCCTCAAACTGTCCCACTGTAAATTTTAAAGCTCACAAGGGCTAAAATTGTAGGTCATTAACAAAAAAAAAAAAAAGACCTGTGTGAACGGACGTGCTGTCGCGGTGCGCCCCGAACCATTGACTCATTGTGTGGAATTTGCTGTTCGATCTCTCTGACTCATCGTTCGTCGTTTCCGGAACTCCAAACTTCAGTGTTAGTTTACTCTGCGAAGCGGATTCTTGTGACGGCGAGCGCCGTTTCAGTTGTGCTCGTATAGTGTGATCAACGACCCGGCGTGCCCTTTTCAGGGCGCAAAGGCTACGTCAACCTTTTTTTCTTCGCCTGCACGACTTCAGTGCGGTTGAGTCCCACATTTAGTTGGGCCGTTCGGAAAACAAATTGGCCTGCTTTCTAACGGACGCAGGCCGAGCTGGTTGTTCACCGAACGTAGCGCGGACCCTGGCGCTAGTCCTTTGACCCCTTCAGGGTCTCGGGCGTACAACAGGTTGGGCACTGGACCACTGGCCTTGGGGGCTTCCCTAGTCAACCCAGTGTATCGGTTAGGTAGTGTTAAGTTAGGGACACACCTGTTACAGTGGAGGCCCTGCGTCAGGTCCTGGAGAAGTGGATGTTGAGGCGGCGCAAGCCTCTCACCTTCCGCATGACGTAGGTGCTCACCGGGCACGGTTGCTTCGGTGAGTACCTGCACCGCGTGGCCCAGAGGGAGGCCGAGCCTCGCTGCCACGATTGTGGCGAGGCCCAGGACACCGCTCAACACGTCCTTGAGCGGTGTCCCAGGTGGAGCCGGCAGCGCTACGATCTGGCCGCCGCGCTTGGCGGGACGGACCTGTCGCTTCCGAGTGTCGTCAACGCGATGCTCGAGAGCGACAGAGCCTGGACTGCAATGGCCTCCTTCTGCGAGACCGTTATGTCGCAGAGGGAGGCCGAGGAAAGGGACCGCGAGGACGATCCCCTGGCGGACCCGATCCGGCGGCGGAGAGGGGGGGTGCGACGCAGGCGCTACCTAGCGCGCCTGGAAGCGCCCCCCTAAACGGTGGGACTAAAATAGTCCCACCCGGTGGCAGAGGTCCTCCAGCTGTCGGAGGGCCTTTGAGAGTGGTGAGTCCGGTTTCTGGTGAGAAACCGGCCAGTCGCAGAGGCGTCTTGTGCTAGTCAGATCCGAGGCGCCTCCCTGCAATGCGGCCGAGGGCACCCGCAGGGGTTTAGTGGGTAGTCTGGGCCGACTAGCGGCCCAGGAGTCCCAAACTCTGTGCGTAAATGCATTCCCTTGCGAAATAAAAAAAAAAAAAAAAAGGGACACACCTGTTAGCCCAAATAAGGTTGGCAACAGACCATTACACACATCACGTAGTAGGGAGATAAGCACACACCTCTCTGTCTATACCCGGCAGAGAGAAGCCCTTAGGATCCTGAGTGCACCCCTCGGGATACCCCCCCCCCCTCCACTTCTGCGACACATGACGTCGCCGTGTCGCCGTAATGGCAACTCAGCCCCCCCCACCTGACGGGGACATATTCATTAGGTTCCTCACTGAGAATGGTATCTCTTCACAGGAATTTCTGCTTTACCAAGCAGCTTCAAGTGCTAACGCACTCCTCCCGATCGCGACCGCGACCGCCCCACCCCTGACCAACAACCGCTACGGTATACTAACCGTAGAGGAATCCTCGCAGCCCCTCCCACTCTTCGGGCATAGCCGAGATCCACGTCTGCAACCACGTGTTGCGGACATCCTCACCTCCCCTGAAGCGGAGCCTACCCTCTTCTCCGACAGCGAGTCGGAGATGGAACTCGACCAGCCGAGCTCCAACTCCAACAGACCCAACCTTTCGTCCACTGAGGACGGATTCACTAAAAAACAACCGCCGCCAATGACGTCCAAAAACGTCAACGGCAAGCCAGTAAGGCCTCCAACTCACATTCCTGCTGCCTCTCAAGGCAGTACTTCGGACGCTGAGTCCCCTGAGAATTGGCGGGGTTGCACCAAAGCGCCTAAGAGCAGCAACAAGCCGAACCAGCACAGGCGCTCTCAACAAGCGCCGCAAGCCTCACAACGCCCAATGGCCAGACAGGCCAACTTCCACAGTCAACAATCCGGTTGACTTCCCTCAGCTGAGAGGACGACCTTCCGGTCCCTCTCGAATGCCGCCTTCCCAGACGGCTATCCCGCCACCGAGCTCTGCTGCAGCAGTCCCTAGACCGCCAGCACCTCGACCTCCCATGGCTAACCGTAGCCAACCGCCCCAGCCCACAGGAGTGGCCCACGCACCCAGTACTCCAAAGTACTCGGGCCAGCGCGTTGCCACCTCTGAAGAGGCCAGTAATATCGCACTAGAGGTTCTGGACTCTCTAGCGACCTTGGACTTCGACGTACTCGAAGAGGTGGGGTACGCGGGGTACGCCCTCATCGCCGCAAAAAAAAAAAAAAACTAATCTGTTCTGTGCGCCGCAGAGACCAATTAATAATCTATGATAATTTTTTTGTTTCTCATACATTGATTACATAGAATTACCGGGCTGACTAGTTTTCAATAGATTAGATATAGTACAGGGTCATGTCAATGCCCGTTTATTTTTTTCTTCATAAATGTGAACAATACTTTAGTATCACCATGAGGAAACAGTGATCAAACTTTTCAGCCGAAATTAAAACGAGTGGAAATTCAATTTATAATTTTTGTTTTTAAATTTTGTACTAATATTTGGATCAACATTAGTACCAATTTTGAGAAGCGGTTTTTGCTTTATTGCAAATTTTTACGGAACAACTAGTGATGTGCCGTTCCCGGGAACATTGGGAATATTCGCCGGGAACTTTGGAAATTTACGGAAACATTGGGAATTTTCTCCGTGAACTTTGAGAATTTACGGAAATATTGAGAATATTATACAGTGGAAAAATTCCCGAAGTTTATTAAGTTTCCAGCGGCACATCACTAGGAACAACTAGTTAACGGATTGACAAGTGAAGTTTCATGAATGAGGAATATAGGTATTCCTTGTGGAATTAAACACTTCAGGTCCGTCAAAGGCTTTTATTTAGAAATCAGCCATTAAGCTTCGGCCTGGGCCTGCAACCTTTTGATGAAGGATTCCTTCTTCTGCTTGATCCTGTTCTTTCTCTCCGCAAGGGTCAGCTTGCGCTTATTCCAGCGTTTCTGTTTGGCAGGGTCCTTTTCAGCCTTCTTTTTGTGTGATGGGTCTGCACGTATTGCTTCATGGGCTTTTTTGTAGACACCTTCAATCTGGAAGCCAAATAGTATAAAATAGGTTTTGTTCTGTAGGTCTGGTCTAATTCCATACAAATGAGAATGAATAAGCGAGATGTCTCCTTATATCCAGTATTGTGCAATCTCACTCTATCGGATTTTACATGGAATTATAGATGATGGTAAGCCTCCTGGTTTCCTTGGAAAGGGGTTAAAACTAATGTCAGATGGCAGTTATTGTATCATTGATTACATGGTCAATAGACCGTGCAATAGCCACATAAAACGTATAAGAACCTACATTAATAAGTAGCTGTAGCAATAAAAATAATTCTAAAATCTATAAAGACATAGTTTTTTTTTTATGTTGCTAGATATAATTTTGTCCAAATTCGACACTGTAGCATCTTAATAATGGAACAGTAATTTGGTTGGACGTTATGATGGTTGGAGTTAGTATCAAATAACAAAAGTTTTGTATTAAAAAAAATTGTGGAACTTACAGCATCAGCTGCCACACCAAGTTTGATGTATTTGCCAAATTGTCTTTTGAAGGAATCTTCGTCTTCTTGTTCTAAATTCCTCATGTACTCTGCTATGTGTAGGCCAAAGATATGTGATCTGTAACATATAAATAAAATGCTTTAATAAACTTGCAAAGTTTAAAAATTTTACAATTTAAAAAATATGTAAAATTATGTAAGCAAAATTGGTTAAAAAGAATTATATTCTTTTCGACAACCAATAACTTTGCAAAATTTATGTTGCTCCAAATGGGCTGCCTAATTACCAGAGATTCTGGCAATTAGTGGATGAATGGAGCTAATATTGAATACAAACATTGTATACAATACAATATAACTTTATTGCCCACATCTGGGAAATCACAAAACTGAAATTATAACATTGTTAACAATATGGAACAAAGGCAGACTTATTACTAAGCAATCTCTTCCAACCAACCTTTGTACAGTAAGAGAACATGATGTAAGGGTGGGCCCAGTAGAATTAAAAATAATGTCTACTGTATACATAAATCAACACAGACACAGATATATTTTAAGAACAAGGGACAGCCACTAATAAGAAATACATATGATATACTAGCTTTTCCCCGCAGCTCCGCCTGCGTCATAAAGTAGCCTATGTTTGACCCCGGGTCTTCAACTATATTCATAACAAATTTAATCAAAATCCATTCAGCAGTTTGGCCATGAACGCGTAACAGACAGACAGACAGACTTTCGTATTTATAATATTAGTATGGATATTCTACATACCTTGAAGGGACAAATAGTGCTCCTTGACCTGGCTCTTAAAACTATTCATACTACCAAAGCTTTGACTATTACTACAAAACAAATGCATTCAGATTGGGATTTTTTGAAAGGATTATACTATTGCAGGAGATATGTAGTTATGTTAGGATTTCATTCTTACAATCACAACTTAAAACTTGTATTACTTAAAAAAGTACACACCTATGAACTTCAGCATTGAATTTCTTTGCTTCAGCATCATAACCAGGGAACCTCTTAATTGAGTGGGGAACATTGAGACCGCCGTCAACAGCGCCTTTCATAGCCCCGAAGACACGGGCTCCTGTTGTGGTGCGTGCTAATCCAACATCCAAGTAACATCTGTTATGAAAATAAATAATGTTAGATATTTCTGTGTCAATTATGAAGTATCTAATTTAGTTTTTTTTTTTTTTTGCTTCAGTAGATTACATTGCAACAGTTTTTAATTGCTTTGTACTAGCATTCAGTCCGCCCGTAATCATTTCATCATAAAAACTATGCAACATACAAGTTGAATTAATTTAATTCCATTATATCCAACATACCTGAATGCCCCTGGTCCATTGTCTACAGGTTCTACATTATATTCATCGCCAGTGACATCAGTTTGACCGGTGTATAAGGAGTCGAGGCCCAGCCTCTGGAGGAGACGGCGAGCCAACAGCAGTCCAGTGCAGTAAGCCGCTGCATAGTTTGTCAGTCCTACCTAAAATAATAAGGCTGTTTAAATAGGTGCATATTAATCAAAAGGGCAATAATTTTCAATGGGAATCAGTATTGAACATATAGCCACATTTTTTTTTTGTGATTGTACATCAACTTCAGACCGCCCGTTCAAAATCATCATTTGATCATTGAAAAGCTTTTATTTGATGAAGATGGAATACTTACTTTAATACCATACTTGGGTAGCTCATGAGAGTAAGCAGCACACACAATGTGGTCTCCCTCAATACGAGAGTAGGCAACCTGACAGGTCACATCTTTGTTGGAGAGACGTACAATCAGACGGTACTTAGGAGTATTGTACTTGTTTTTGTCCTAAAAGAGAAACAGAATTAAATAAACTTTGAACTTATAGATAGGACCTTGTCAAAGTGAACAAAAGAGGGTCTCGGACTTAATTTTTTTTCTCATAAAGTTTGTTGCTGGCCCACTCACTGTTATGGTCACAAGTTAACTCAAACCCAACCTACCTTCTGTCATACTCTTATTTTTACACTCAGTCGCTTCTGTGCCATATCTCATGAACGGTGCGTCAGACGACATCAGTCAATAGGACATTTATTGCGTGCTGACACCTCATCTATTTCCAGTACGATAAATGGGCAAAAAAAAATTTCGGAAAATTAAGTCCTAAACCCCATTTCGTAAACATATCTCGAGAGGGGTGCGTCGGAAGACATCAGTCAGTCAATATGACAATTTTGTTCACGTAACAAAATTCTAGCTATTTCCAATAAGAATAGGGGCCAAAAATATTTCGAAATTTTTTAAGTCCGGGACCCTCTTTCGTAAACCCTAACCTAATTGGTTTTTTTCCTGTAATGAGAGTTCTAAAGTGAATAAATAAATAAATTGTATCCCGATGACCAACTTCACTTATCATTTTCAGAATCTACAGGGAGAATTATTATTTAGTAATGTTTACCTGAACAATAAGACGTTTACGTGCATAGTAGTCAGTTTTGCCTTCACGACGCCTCTTGAATTTCACTTGGTACCGCTTGAAGTACTGTTTGTTCTTTACTACTTTCACAAATCCCTGAAAAGCCAGACAGAGGTTAGAAATTTACCGCTACTTTAGAATTCAGCTTTTATTAAGTACTACATAATCAGAGACACTTTATAATCATAAACGCCTCATTTAAAATAAAAATCGAACATTACAACGCAAGTAAAACACAGCACTGCACATCGATTTCATTTCTCCTGAGGCATCAGATGACGCGCATGTGTCGGTATTTCATCATTTTAATATGTATTTGGGTACCTATTTATATTGTAAAATCATTGTAAAACCTACATTTTATGCAAATAAATATTTGATTGATTGAATATAATAACAGAAGAAGCAAAGTTAATTTAAATGTTTCTGTCGAGTAGGTAAAACATTTTAAAATTACATGTAGAGGTTATAAAGGGAAAGAGTGACATGTCCCAAATTCATCAGAGTTTATAGAAATGATCACAGATTTATCTCACCAAATAATCGAATAATATCATCCACAGTGTAAACTAATTTGTATTCGCACATATATTTTTATATTAGAAGCTTACCATTTTAATAAATTTACGGTGTTCTAGACACACAAACGTGAACACAGAACACCTCCCAAGCGAAAAAGATTTTTTTCCACAAATAACTAGTATTGCCATGCCAAATATATATATATATTTTTTTTTTGACAGCCTGAGGCGAGAATGTGGACTGGTGCAATACTAACATCTCTAATAGCCAGGGCAGAAACGTGCAAGCGAGATGTCGCCTTACACATTGTATTACGCCATCTCGTTCACTCACTCGTTTCTACCCTAAGTTTAGAGGTGATGTTAAAGGGCCCAGCCCAAACTATAATTTGCAATAAATAATATAAGTTTTACTAAATAAAACCTTTTCGGGTACGCAACCCTAATTACTCCGACTTTGTTTCAGAAGGTATGTTGTGAGTGACCATAAAATGAGCGAGCGAGCAAAGCAACGAGCGTCAATCTTGTTTTGAAAGTAGCGACAGCTTACAAAGCTTGCTTTCTATTCTAACACATATTTTTTATCAAGTGGCAGTGTTTATCTACCTTTTTTAAAAAGTAACAGATAATAATACGTAATATTTTTATTTTTACAATGTTAGTTTAACATTTGCAATTTTCGCAAAAAGAAACACTTCTAAACTCTGTGTTTTGTTATATGATTACTTTTAAAGTAATATGTTTGGTAAATGTGCGGTCAAATGATTGGTTTTCCAATAATTATTTTTAAAATTATCACTTTTCTATCGTTTTTTGTCAAACATTAGGGAACTCCAGGGGAAGAAAACGGGCCTATTTAGTACCGCTTTGTCCGGGTTTTGCGTCCGCGCCACGCCAAGTGATTAAAACTTAAAACAAAATCCGTAATATCTTTGGACTGGAATGTCCGATTTCATTAATTCAAAAAGTAATCTACAGGTATTAAAACAGTCTTGAATATGAAATGATTTATTTGGATAAGGATCAATACCGTGAAACGAATAATGTAACCTAGTTTGTTACTGTTGCAAATTTTGACTAAAAAGGAGGTGGTGGGAATTAACTGCTATAGTATGGTATCGCGGACTTTTTTGTACACCTTTGTTAGATCTACAATACTGTAGTACATTTTTTTGATCTATCTCACAGGGTTAAGCCAGCGTTTGCAATGTAAGCGCCAATATCATCAATTTTCGCATCTGAAGAGTCACGTGTTCCCCTGGAACTTCAATTCAAAATTTATACTAAATGTCGTTAGTGGTTGTAGTTTTTGCAAGGATTTTTCACGTGGAATGAAGAACCCGGGTCATATTTATGATAAAATGCAATGGCTTCATGCTTTAATCTCATTCCAGATACTAAATAAAATGTATGTAGGTTTAAAATGTAGACTATCCACAGACATATATGACGTAAACAGACTGAAGGTATGCTATTACTTAGCGTAGCAAAAACACACACATGCAAAATTATGCAGCCCGAGCTGTATCTAGTCTAGGGTAAGATGTTTACGATAATGCTCCCCATGATTTCAAGGAATGTATGAATGTTGTGTGGAGTGCATAATCTGAGATCATTTATACGGTATTCTACTCTATTATTTTTAGTGTTCACCGATCCAACAACGTAGATTACAAAATGGCGTCACGCCAAAAATTGCCACGCATAGCTTAATATCTATGTGTGAGTGAATGTTGCTACAGGTGTAAAAAAGAGATATCGCCATATAGATACGTGAGAAAAGGATAACAACATAAGTATAACTATTAACTTATGTTCCGTCTGTGTACGTCTTATATGTCTGTGAGACTATCATGTTTTCGCATTTATGAAAATGGCACTTTGCAAAGGTAATATTGACAATTACCCATTCTTATCTGTATGTTGAGTCTGATGAGAATCGGAAATAAATCTTTTGTTCAGAACAGGGCATGTGACGTCAACAAATATTAATTATTATTTATACCGTTATATCGAGCAACTGTCACCAAAACATTAAAAGGACGAGCTGGGGCCTTACTATCATCTCCAAATGCAGGGCTGAAGCGAGTGAGTAAACGAGATGGCGCAATACAAGGTGTAAGGTGACATTTCGCTTGCTCACTCGTTTCTGCCCTGCTTTTAGACGTGATAGTAAGGCCCGTGCGCACACCATCCATTTCAATAATAATAGGAGACAAAACAGATGTTACCTTTAAAAGAAAATCCTAGCAACTGAATGATTATATGCACCCTAGTTCGCTAGTAGTAGCAATAAAATCTTTATTTTGAGTTAGTTTTATTAAAAAATAAAAATTATTATACTTGTTTTTGATATAGAAATATAAAACCCAATTTTTTATATTAAGCAAACTGACATTTTTATTCTACTGTATTTCTGACTAGGCAAAATTTTTTAAGTGATGGTAATAGTTTGAGGAAAACAGGGGTTACTCCAGGGCCCTTACTATCACCTCTAATAGCAGGGCAGAAACCAGTGAGTGAACGAAATGGCGCAATACAAGATGTAAGGCGACATCTCGTTTACTCACTCGTCCAGGTCAAATTTTCTGGAACCAGCCTGTTGTATGCCCTCTTGGCTTCCATCTTTACCTTTAGTTCCATGGCCTAGCTAGCCTCTATGCAAATTCGGCTATGTACTCAGTCCTGTTTAAAATACTAGGTCCATGAGTATACTCAAGTTTCCAACTGCCATACATAGATCTTGCAACACTACACTAATCTGTCAAAGTCATTGTCACATAAGTTAACCAACTCCCCCGCTATGGCTTCCTCTTATTCATATCCTGAATTATTTTTGGCGGGTTTTATATTTACCTTGCCGTTTTTATACGAAAAGAGTAATCTATTTAGATATTATTTAAAGTTTTTTCTTTATTACGCCTATGTATTAATTACCTGCACGGTGTTATTACCAGTGGTTTTATTATATCCAAGGGACGTTACAAACCTAATGTAAGTTATTGATTATTTTTTTATAACGTCTTTCGTATTAGCACTCTAATATTGTCATAATGCAGTAGGTACTTTTCGTTTATAAATTATTATTATTAGACTGCCGCAAAGTAAAAATACGGAACCCTAAAAAGAGGTGGTTATTATTCTCTCTTATTTTTTACGTAACAATACTATACCGCTAAACCGATTCTGATAAATAGACAAGATAGTTTTAATAGGCAATAGCCAAAAATATAAACTTATCTTTGGCATATATAAAATTTAATATAAAACTAATATAATAATAATATAAACCTGAAGAGTTTGTTTGTTTGAATGCGCTGAAATTAGCGCATTCAAACAAACATTGGACCGATTTGAAAAATTCTTTCAGTGTTTGATAGCCTATTTATCGAGGAAGGCTATGGGCTAGGACGACTACTGCAGTCCAATTAATATTATTGTTAATAAAGAAAGGCTTGTTTGGTTATTTGTGTGTTCTTGTTTTGTATTGTTTTTACAGAGTTGCTTCCAGATTTTGTCGTTATGCCTCTTACATAGTTGGAATAGAATGGGAATTAAGAGGTTTGGAGCACTGGGACAATGAGCAATGCTACATTGTTATATCTAATCATCAAAGTTCTTTAGATATACTAGGTAATGTATTTTTAAATTTTGTTTTTTTTTTCTTGTATAATTTTATCCTACAGATATGTCTACATACATACCTACTTTTAAACATTATTATTCAATGCCCCTGTGGTCCAGTGGTTAACACATTCGCTGCCAATAAACTATAACAATGTATTTTCAATTTTAAAATACTTTTTAAAATGTATGTATGTTCATAAATTTATAGGAATGTTTGAGATGTGGCCTCGCATGAAACGATGTACAGTGGTTGCAAAGCGACCACTAATGTTTACTGGTGCATTTGGATTTGGAGCCTGGCTTTCTGGGCTTGTTTTTATTGACCGACTAAAAACTGACAAGGCTAGACAGCTGATGAGAGATGCCACAGAGAGAGTAAAACAAGAGAAGGTAAAAATTACTTGTATAATTTTATTAGTCCTAAATTATATTATTTTATTTTCTTTAAATTATACTTTTTTTTTAATTAATTCATCCTAGTATTTCTTCTTTTCATTAAATATGTTTTTAATTCTTTAACAAAATAATACTGAAAATTAAAAATTTAATTGTATTCAACAATCAATGTTTCATATTATTATTTTTCTTCTAGACAAAATTGTGGGTTTTCCCTGAAGGAGCAAGATTCAATAATGGCAGTATACAGCCTTTCAAGAAAGGGGCATTCTATTTGGCTATTGATGCTCAGATCCCAATTATGCCAGTTGTTTTTAGCCAATATTATTTTCTTGATAGTGAAACCAAGACTTTTGAACCAGGTTAGTTAAACATTATAAATTATTTTAAATATATATATGGCATATAACTACAGACCAATTACAAAGACATGTCTCATAATAAGCGTTTTGTAAGAAAGTATTTGTGAGACTATGCAGGGCGGAAGGCAGACGTGCGGGGTGATTGTTTTCGGCTGTGGCTCCACCCATAATGATATCCATCTTACAGAAAGTAGCAGTACTATGTTATTTACAAATTATCAAGTAATTCAAACAACCGACCACGATTTCACGACTGAAAATAAATATATTTACATAGATATACAGGGTGATTGAAACAAATGGCCAAATGTTTACAGTGAGTTAGAAAAGAGTACATGGAACCAGAAATCCTATGATCGGTTGATAGGATTTTTCCAACTTTGACTAGATAAAGAATCTCACTTACATACAAGCAATTACAAGAAAAATCCTTGCGCCAAAGAAACATACATGAATGTTGAAAACATAACTCTTTCATTTTGGTGTAAAAATGAAATCAATGTGATGTGAACTGTGCATATGAATAATAGGCTACTTGACTGTGTTCACATTTTGACAAAAATTTTATACGGAACAATACATACACTAAAAAGTAACAGATTCCGAAAACAACAACAAATATGATAATTAATTAAAGCAATAATAAGCATTTAAAGTTTTCTAATGAAGAAAAGTGGGAGCGTGGTGGGGAAGTCTTGCTTTCTCTTTTGTACGTACGAAATCAAGTGGCAGTGATGTCACTTACCATCAAGTGCGTCCACTTAGATTAATAATTGGTCTCGCGCTCGACTAGATACCGTCGGCATACTAGAAAAATTCGCAACTAAAACCATGCCGAATTCGGCATACTTGCGGCATACCCGCGTCAGTCATGCCGCGACCGATGAGTGAGTTGGATGTCTAGATAAATTTAATATTTAATGTAAAAGCAGACACAAAATGTGCAGTTTGTGTAGTCAAACTGTGTAAGAATAATACTAAAAGAAATAAGAAAGATACTGGTATTACATACCATCAATAAGTATTGTATAATTTCGAAATATGGACATAAATTACTCACGAAAATAATATAACCCTAAAATATGGCGCGAAGTACCGCTCGGTGCTCAATGTTGCCGTGTATTAAAAAATCCCAAATTCCCCGAGGTTTCAATTTTTATTATTTAGATATTTTGTTTTTTAACTCCCGACCCCAAAAGAGGGATGTTGTAATTTTGACTTTTTCTGCCAATTTTGTCTGTCTTTAAAATCTTATTTCTTTAATGCTGGTCTGGGAGAAAAATAAATACGTGGAATGTGCTAGCTGCTTCTCTTCCCGCGCAGACCATACAAGCCGGCCGAGGGAGTGGGCGAAAATCGAAGAACCATACCTATCAGTACGATGCGACTAGCAACCTATCACTATTTTGATTCCATTGCCACTTTACGCCCACCAACATTCTAAATATGGCCTTTGGGTAGTTGGTACCCCGTAGGGTATTGTTGCCGGATAATCGTTTAATCGAATTTGGGTTTTTATTGATAGAATTGATATAATAAATTTAATCGATTTTTGACAATTAATCGAAAATAATCGATTATTAACTGCAATATCAAACAATTAGTCGATTATTGAAATGGGTCGATATAAATTATATCGATTTAATCAACATAGGTAATCGTTTATATCAATGGTTATTAATCGATTATGTATCTATAGTATCGATATAATCTAATCTGGATTAACAATAATAAGCAATTCAGGCACCGGTACTATACAGATATACCGGAAATCGGCGGCGGGATGTACAGCGGGCATAACATAAATCATCGTCATTCAACTCATACAGAAAAAAAAGAGGTACTTACAGAAATATATTATCAATAGTATCAATATCGATACTATCGATACCCTAGATTATACTATTTTCAACTATCAAAGAATCGATTATTATTCGATGTGTAATCGATTTTCCGGCAACAATACTATAACCAACATACAGTAGGTATGGAAAAAGGCCATGATAATATGTATGTACTAGCTGTTTCCCGCAGCTCGTCCTGCGTCCAAAGGTAGCCTATGTTTGACTCCGGGTCTTAAACTATATCCGTACCAAATTTCATGAAATTCAGTTCAGCGGTTTAGTTGTGAAAGAGTAACAAATATCCATCCATACTACAAACTTTCGCGTTTATAATATTGGTAGGATGTGTATGTCTATTTATTTATCTGTATTTAAACCCGGGTTACAACTAAAAAGAGGTCAGTAATCAATTAGCTCCAAGCTAAATAGAAAATTAAAGTAACGTTTAACATACTGTACTATGTAATAATAAATCAAATGAAAGTTTTTTTGCAATTTAAGGATTCTATATTAGAATTATAAAATAAAGTAGACTAAACTTAACCATTTCCCCTATCTTATCTCCGTTACTATCGATTCCAGAATTTCGATGCATAAATTACAGGGAAACCTATGAGATAATTTTAAATTTGTTTAGGAGGTCCAAATGGAGAAAAATAAAAAATAGTACAGAACCCTCTCCACGCGAGCCGACTCACACTTGGCCAGTTTTATTTTAATTTCATTTTAAAGTATTTTCTGAGCTACTTTTTATGATACGTAACAAGACCACACCAATTAATAATTTTCCCATTGGTCGGGCACCAGTCAAGTAGCTGGCAACACCATAATCGACGCTAGTGTGCGTCTTTGCACATTGTTTTACACACACTTTCCTATTAAATGGCCGCATTCTGGAAACTGATTTTTCTTCACAGCGCGGTATCTAGTCGTAGCGCCGCGGAGACCAATTATTAATCTATGTATACAATGTTAAATTCGTAAAAAAGCCGTGGAAAATCGTGATGCACTTAGGAGCTGGCGATGTGTTTTTCGGTACACTGTTGAACGAGAAATGACAATCTCCGCCCACTTTTGTGTTATATGCTATGTAACTCCTCATTTGCCCCACTTCTCCCTAGCTAGGTCTGTGGTTCTGTTTCAATAAACGACCTAACCATGCATCTTGTATTACAGGTAAAGTGGTGATAACCACGTTAGCCCCAATACCTACCAAAGGCATGACACGTGATGATTTGGACACATTATCTCAGAGAGCGCGGGAACAAATGGTTGAAGTTTTCAATGAAAGCTCCAAGGATTTAGTTGTCCAGAACAAAGTTATTGTATAAATAGCACTTCCTGTTGATAGGAGTAAGCTTTACTATTTCTTGTATCAAGTGTGAAGAGTGGAACAAAGTTATACCCATCGAATATTGTACCTCTAGAAATAATGTCCTCCTCAGTATTATAATTTTTTAGAATTTGTTTTTTCTAGTCACATAGTACCTGTTTTTTTATAGTCCTAGATTGGAGTAATGTTTTTGCTTTAACTCACTATTAAATTATACCTACTCATTTTGTATTAGTTTTAAGGGTTAATTTACAACTATTGTTAATGATATTTCCTTATGAATAGTATTCTCAAAGAATCTAGTCAATTAATTTTGTTTATACTTAATTTAAAATATTTTTATTGGTCTATTGTGCGTGTGGTCTAAGATTTTGGAACTACTATAGTATTGTTCACGTAAGAAAAAAATTAACGGTCTGTGTCCCTATCTCTACTAAAAACCCATATTTTGTTTTGCGATAATGAATCCTTTCCATACATTGGTATCGCAAACTGTAGCCCTTGCGAAATCGTGATACCGGTATTCGATCTACGCTGAGAAAAAAGCTACATAACTTAAGAAAAATGAATTTCTAGATAAAACTTCTTAGATTTTAACTATGGCATCTCCAGGAATTTTCAACTATTCACATGTTTTCGTAGTTTGTTATGATATAAAATACCTTGATATTATCCGTGTACTGATAAATAGATGTACCTAATTTTTTATAACATAAAATTTATTAAGTGCAATTATTTATTCTGTATGAATTGAATGACGATGATTTGTTGACCGCTGTACACTCCCGCCGCCGAGTACTGGTATATCTGTAATTCTGTATAGTATCCATAATCGCTTAGTATTTTAATTAATAATCGATACTACAGATATTATCGAAACATTATCGATACATGATGTTGGTGATTTAATTGCTTAGTATTGCAAATAATAATCGATTATTTTCAATTATTTGTCAAAAATCTATTAAATTGATTATATCAATACTATCGATACAGGCCACATTTAGAAAAAGCTGCATTAATATAATGTGTAACAATCGCGAAAACATATTGAATAAATAAATAATTTGTGCTAAAGGTTGACAACAAAGGTAAACATTTGGCCTTTGACCTTCCTTCGTAGGCGACTGCGACTGTGCTTTAAGGACAGAATGTAATGGTAATTTGAGACTTGTCGTTTTCGATAGATTAGAAATAGTACAGGGTCATGTCAATGTCCGTTAATTTTTTCTTAATGTGAACAATACTTTAAGTACAATGATTGGTTTAAGCCAAAATGTGTTGTATTTACATATTTTATAATTTTTGGCTGTGTCTAAACCAAGTGTCTTGTTTTGGGAGGTTGTGAGTGTAGGCAGGTTTTCAAGACATCTAGTCTGTCCAATAGAAAAAAAGATAATTAAATCAATTAAGGCTTAATTATTTGAAGAATTGTACTAATATACAGTATACGTTTGTAAACACACACATAGCAAATATTTCTTTATAAAACTCATAGCATGTGTAGACAATGGAGCCCGAAAATGTTTCGCACAACAGTGTTGTACACCCACACAAAAGCGAGAACTCGATTTTTTCTTGATTCGTGCAACAGAGCGCACACAAGTGACTAACATTTATTTGTTAACCACTAGCTGATTCGGTGAACTTCGTACCACCGTATGATTCAATGACAGTGTCTGATATATCTTCCTTGGACTTCATATCTCGAAACCAAAATCAGCCACATCTGTCCTTTCATTGTAGTTTTTCCTTTCATTAACTTTGCTCCCTCGTTGGTGACATGAATTGGCTAGTAAACTTTTTCATAAAAATGTCTAATTCGTAAACCATTTCGAGGAATAGGCTTAGGGAACTAAACCATTTCGAGGAATAGGCTTAGGGAACACATTACATTAATCAGATCTTTAGATAAGCAAGTATTTTTTAAGAAAATCGCAAAAAACCCAATGACTTTCATTTTTTAGCAAAGTTAACGTATGACGTAGCCGGATAACTTCCGGCTATTCACATTTAATTTTTTAGGTTGGCAGCATAGGGTAGTGAATAAATATTTTTTGTTTGGTAACGCTAATTATGCGCTTCACGTACTTGTCACCCATGTCAAATGTTATCTCTGTTCAAGTAAACATAACCCTATAATTAACCTGATTACATTCATTCATACATTATAATGAAGAATCGGTGTCCAATTATTGAAAAATCAGATGTCAACGATAGAAGAGACGGCAGTTAAGTCTAATAAACAGGCCAAAAGCAATAGATACGAGAAATGGGGTAGGTTCCTAGATATTTGACGATTGTAAACAAACAAGAAACCAATTCGCGGCCACGGTCCATCCTGACTTTGATATTTGACACTGACATATATATTTTTTAATACCTTAGTAATTTTTGCTTTCTTGCAGTTCGAAATGGCCATTATAGCTGCGTGACGTCATCACTATAAAATCTTTAAAATTAAATATCAAAATAAATATAATTTTAAGAATTTTTTCGTTTAAATTGTATCTCCGAAATAGTCTATTCTATCAATAAAATATATAAAATACACAATTTATTTTTTAGTTGACTAGCCAATTGTTACAATACAGTGTGAGTATACTTTACTACTGTTCTGTATGTTGTCTACTCATGAGTGTGTGTATAGGCTGCTGAACCAATGTTTATAATTTATACATAAACTTACTTCATGTGATAAAAAAAACTGCATTTTGTTTGTTTAAATTTATAATAAAATATTAAATGAGCAAAATAACACATTATTTACAGTGTAAACATTATATAACATACTTTCCTAAATATTTTCTGGTTTCCTATGCGCTGTGCTTTCTTTGAAATCGCCTAAGCATGTAATTTAAGACTACAGGTTCTTACTAGTGCAAGTACACCAGTCACAATGTTTTTTAGAAATTAGGAATAGTTTTACACTTTTGGTAACAGCATCAGCATAGCTACAAATAATACAGAAAATTCTTCATTTAATACCTTGCAGTGATATGTACAATTCATTTACATTATACAGTATAAACTATACTGAACAGCTTGTAAAAACTTTGTGCAAATAAAATAATTACCGCTATCTTAAATTCTGATGGTTTCATTTAATAAGCAAATTTATAAGTTACAAGCTCTTTATTTAGTATTATTACTTCCATTCATTCATTCATATCGAGTGGGTTACATGGTCAATCGACCCTGACTGCCCTGTCAGGGTTTTTCGAAACCGCCTTTCGACCTCTGACGTGGTTCCTTGAACAACCACCAAATGGCAGCCGGAACCAACGGCTTAAAGTAACTCACTTCAATAAAAACAAGTTATTCATTCCAAGACTCTCCCCAACCCTCAGTTTCGTCTTCATGACTGTCTGGAACAAAATTTAATTTGCTGCTTAAGTTCTGAATCGAGTCGTTTTGTGCAACATTAACGATTGTTGGTTTTTCTATAACAGGTTTCATGTCTGCAAAGAAATCAAATTCTTCATTACTTATCTTACGACTATCTATCTTTTGATGTTTGATGTCCAATTCGGAAATGTCTACAATATTTTTCTTTGCTTCTAAAGCAGCCTTTTGTAGAAGAGTTGTTCTCGCCACATTGTTATCTTTTGAAGGATTATTTGTGACATTTGTTGCATTTCCATTCCTGTTAAGCTCATATTCTCCAACATTATGGTCCAATTCATTTAAATCTTCAGACTCTGCTAATGAGTGATGATGGTTGGTATTGTCCCAGTCACTCCAGTCTTCTTCACTGTTGGCTTTGTTTGAAACTGATTCTATGACAGCAATCTCATTGTCTATAGATTCTCCTCCGACAGGTGAAGGTCTTTCAATTAACGTTAATGCTTTCTCCATGTACCCATGTTGAATGCCACCATGGTTATAACTATCTTCTGAACATGGTAGATCATGCAAGGCCTTTTTTGCTGGAAATGTTTGTTTATCATATAGCTTGTCTGACGTCGTTTTTGAATTAGGTCTTCCATCGGTAAAGAACTTTGATCTCTGACCCCCAATCACAGTACTAGCACCTAATATTGGCACTAATTCACTCAAACATATTAATGTTGCTGATACTAAATTGTCATCGGTATCTTTGATACCTAGAAGTAGCTAAAATAATAAAAAAATTGAAACATTCAATTAACACTTTATAATTAATATGAAGAATACAAAATGTAACATACCTCAGGTAGGATATGCTGGGACAATTCTTCATGCGAAAAGACGTGAACAAATTTTGAAAAATGAGATAGCAACAAAAATCTAATTTGGCTATCCCTCACTCCAAACAACTGCATTAATCTAGGCTTAACATGTTCCTTGAAAATTTCTAGGTTGAAAAAGCCAGGATGTTCTCCATTTTGAGATCGTTCTGTAAAATTATATTGTCATATTTATACTTGATGATATCCGCGGTTCAGCCTGCGCCTAAAAGTAATGTTTGACCCCGGATATTCAACTATATCTCTATACCAAATTTAATAAAAATCGGTTCAGCGGTTTAGTCGTGAAAGCGTAACATATATATTATAATAGTATGGATTTTTATTACTACTTGATACGTTGAATATTTTTAAGTGAAAGGTTTTATCGTTATGATACTTTTTTGTAGTACTTCAGAACCCAGGGTCAAAGAAACATTATGATTACCTTCCACCTGCTTGACTTTGAATTGATTAATCCAATTCGTGTACAATGTAAATTTTTTAATGAATAAAATTGAATTGAACTTCAACCCTACATAGCAATGGGGTACGTATTAGAAATACGTAAAATTAAAATATCTGCAGTTAAAACCCCAATGGAAAAAACACCTAAATTTAAAATAAGTATCTTGTTATGCTAACTGCTATTTGTAATAGCTATTTTGTATGACATTTTCATATCCTGATTTACCTTATACTCAGGATACTTTTTATTATGTTTAAAAACAAAAATATTACAAAATAAATAAGGACCTGTCCCATAGATTAATAATTGGTCTCCGCGGCGCTACGACTAGATACCGCGCTGTGAAGAAAAATCAGTTTCAAGAATGCGGCCACTTATTAGGAAAGTGTGTGTAAAACAATGTGCAAAGACGCACACTAGCGTCGATTATGGTGTTGCCAGCTACTTGACTGGTGCCCGACCAATGGGAAAATTATTAATTGCTGTGGTCTTGTTACGTATTATGAAAAGAAGCTTAGAAAATCCTTTAAAATGAAATTAAAATAAAACTGGCCAAGTGTGAGCCGACTCGCGTGGAGAGGGTTCTGTACGATTTTTTATTTTTCTTGATTTGGACCTCCCAAATAAGTTTATAATTATCTCTTTTCTCATTATTAGGTTTTCCTGTAATTTATGCAACGAAATTCTGGAATCGATAGTTTCGAAGATAAGGTACGTGGGTAGGTAAATGGTTAATTTTTTTCTACTTTATTTTATAATTCAATAGAATTCTAAAATTGCAAAAAAACTTTCATTTGATTTATTATTACACAGTACAGTATGTTAAACGTTACTTTCATTTTCTATTTAGCTTGGAGCTAATTGATTACTGACCTCTTTTTAGTTGTAACCATGGTTAAAATACAAATAAATAAATAGACATACACATCCTGCTAATGTTATAAACGCGAAAGTTTGTAAGTATGGATGGATGTTTGTTACTCTTTCTCAACTAAACCGCTGAATTGATTTTCATGACATTTGATACGGATATAGTTCAAGACCTGGAGTCACACATAGGCTACCTTTTGACGCAGGCGGAGCTGCGGGAAACAGCTAGTACATTCATATTATCATGGCCTTTTTCCATACAGTAGTGTTGCTGGAAAATCGATTACACATCGAATAATAATCGATTCTTTGATAGTTGAAAATATAATCTAAGGTATCGATAGTGATCATATATCAATAGTATCGATAATGATACTATCGATAATATATTGTAAGTACAATATTTTTTCCTGTATGAGTTGAATGACGATGATTTGTGTTATGCCCGCTGAATATCCCGCCGCCGAGTTCCGGTAATCTGTATAGTACCGGTGCCTGAAATGCTTGGTATTATTGTTAATCCATTATTTTTCATAAATTCTCAAAAATCAATACTACAGATTAGATTATATCGATACTATAGATACATAATCGATTAATAACCATTGATATAAACGATTACCTATGTTGATTAAATCGATATAATTTATATCGACCCATTTCAATAATCGACTAATTGTTTGACATTGCAGTTAATAATCGATTATTTTCGATTAATTGTCAAAAATCGATTAAATTTATTATATCAATTCTATCAATAAAAACCCAAATTCGATTAATCGATTATCCGGCAACAATACCCTACGGGGTACCAACTACCCAAAGGCCATATTTAGAATGTTGGTGGGCGTAAAGTGGAAATGGAATCAAAATAGTGATAGGTTGCTAGTCGCATCGCCTACTGATAGGTATGGTTCTTCAATTTTCGCCTACTCCCTCGGCCGGCTTGTATGGTCTGCGCGGAAAGAGAAGCAGCTAGCTCTACATTCCACGTATTTACTTTTCTTCCAGACCAGCATTAAAGAGATGTTAAAGACAGACAAAATTGTCAGGAAAAGTCAAAATTACAACATCCCTCTTTTGGGGTCGGGAGTTAAAAAACAAAATATCTAAATAATAAAAATCGAAACCTTGGGGAATTTGGGATTTTTTAATACACGGCAACATTGAGCACCGAGCGGTACTTCGCGACATATTTTAGGGCTATATTATTTTCGTGAGTAATTTAAGTCCATATTTCGAAATTATACAATACTTATTGATCTTTCTTATTTCTTTTATTATTATTCTTACACAGTTTAACTACGCAAACTGCACATTTTGAGTCTGCTTTTACATTAAATTTTAAATTTATCTAGACATCCAACTCATTCATCGGTCGCGGCGTGACTGACGCGGGTATGCCGAATTCGGCATGGTTTTAGTTGCCGATTTTTTCTAGTATACTGACGGTATCTAGTCGAGCGCGCGAGACCAATTATTAATTTAAGGACCTGTTCCTTTGGCGGCCGCTTCGGCGGTACGCTCGCTTCTCTCGCTCGCCTCGCGCATTTTTCTTTCATGTTCAACCTAACGCTCGTCACTTCACTCCTCGCTAGCTATCTCTAGTCTTGGGTGCAATTGAAAATGTCATACAAATTAGTTATTACAAATGGCAGTTGTTAATAATTTTCCAGCAATTGAAGTTTATTTTTTAATTTTTATGATAAGATTTTGTACATTAGGTTTGTTTGTTTGTAATATCTTTATTGTACAAAATAAAACAAATAATTTACATACACAAGCATGAAATAACAATAAGTAGAATGGCGGACTTATCCCACTTAGGGATCTCTTACAGTCAACCAGCGAGTGGCAGGAGAAGATATGCTTACCAGAAGGGTAGAACTGTGTACAAATATAATATTATTATAAATAATATATAGATACACATATACATCAAATAAACCTACATACCTATATAGAATAATCATATATACATATAAATAAACATACATACATCCATGTAATTAGCTTATACTTTAAATGTCTCAGTTCAGCAAAGGATTAAGATTTTTTTAAAGGATTTAGGTATTTAGATTTAAGATAAAATATTTGTAGGTATTGATAATTTAATTAGTTTTCGATTAAATAATTATTCTATGACTATAAACTTTCTATTCTAGACTTTAAACTTTAATTATTTTGAATTTAGATGGACCAACCATTAGGTTTTAAGTAAAGATCTTTTAATTTTACGTACTCTAATATTCCATTCAGAGAGACTTTTATCGCCTTTACGAAATTTAAAGCAAACATAGCTATGTTCCCTAGAGCGGAGTCTATTCTTAAGCTGATTACCAGAAGTCTGTATTACCATTTTTTGGTTTGAGAATGTACGGAATAACATCTTTTCGAGCTGTTTGGTCCAACATGGTCAATCTCGAAAGTAACAGCCCACTAAGTTGCTTGGCAACCGTTTCTTCATCATAACATTTTAGATTCTCCAAAATATTACTGAAGAATCGACATTTTTCTTCCTCATTTTTAAGTGGCAAAAAGTTTAAGAACTTGTATATTGTTATGAATTCATGGTTGAAGAAATTGTGTTGAAGTACAATTGACAAGTTTGGTCTGCAGGTAGGATCACGGTGTTGGAGAATCTCCTTGCAGTATTTTTTGAATTCTCTTAAATGGGGTACTTCATCTGCAAAATAAACAAAACTAAGAACAAAGCTATTAGTAAAATGAAACAAATGAACTATGTCATGCCGAAACGCAGTTCTAAAAAACTCTGACATCAGGATGCGTTAAACCCTGTAGGGTCGGTTGACCGTGTAACCCACTCAACACCAATGAATGAAATGAAACTACTGCACTTTTACTGAAAATTTTTCTCTCTTTTAAGATAAGCTTTTAAGATTTGAGACAATCAAAAACCGACAAAGTGCAAACTGAAGTATAGAAACTATAACTGAGTTGTCAAAATGTAAATATAATTAAACAGTAATTTAAAAAATGTTACATACTCTCTTTATGATTTTTGTACACATCATCTACTAGAACAGCAAAACCATATTGATCAATTTTTGAATAGATCTCATAAGAATCTTCATTAGGATCCACTGCTTTATCATATCTGAAATCAAAATGGTACACTGATCAACAAACATGGAAAGGGACACCTCTGTTGATACGCATTTGTTTGTTTTGCCCTAGAGTTACCATCAAATGCCTCTCTCTTTCATCTTTGGTAGGTAAAATGGAGTCAGTCCAATTTTTCAAGCTATCTGTAGGCTTCTGAGTTAACTTATAACTGTATTAAATATAAATCAATATTATGGCAAAAGCCCTTCTGGAACAAGTCTTTTGGTTGCTTGAGCAATCAAATTCAATCAAAACTTATGTAACTACTATTAAATTTCAACCTGTGTCAGCTTTAGAGTTGTAGCGACACAATCGCACAGTAAATAGTTACAACACAACACATGGCGCTAAAGAGACTAATTCGAAATTCCCAAACAAGACGTCCAATCAGCATGGAAAGACTAAATCGCGCAATTGGAGTTTCTAAGGAATTGGAGCATATATACATAGGGCGCACTGTAAGTTTCCGGAACTGGCCACTTACATAAACAATATTTAAAAATTTATTGCAACATTTGAAAATAGAACTCTTTGGCTGTAGAATGCAGTTTGTTTCATCTGACTGTCTTTTGTTTTTACCTTGTGGCGCCATTTAAAAAATTGTGTGTCTGCATCAACATGGATTTAACTCGGGAAAATTTTCGTAGTATGATTTTCTACGATTTTAGGTGTAATTTGACAGCTCAACAGAGCATCGCTCGGCTTGAAACAGCTTTTGGCAATGAAGCACCATGCAAGACAACTGTTTATAGCTGGTTTGCAGAATTCAAGCGTGGTCGTATCAATCTCAGTGACGAATCTCGCGATGGTCGGCCGTCCACCGCTGTGACCAACAAAAACATCAATGCTGTCCGCCGAATGATTGAAACAGACAGGCATGTGACCTACCATGAAATTCGCGCATCCTTAGAAATAGGCATGAGTCAAATACAATTAATCCTACACAAACATTTGGGTGTGAGAAAGCTGTGCTCGCGGTGGATCTCACACAACTTGACCGAGGCTCAAAAAACGGACCGCGTCACTTGGTGCAGTGCCATGCTTACCAGATTCAACGAAGGTGCGTCAAATTTGGTGTGGGACATAGTAACAGGTGACGAAACATGGATTTATTGCTACGATCCCAAAAAAAAGCAGCAATCGAGCGTATGGGTCTTTCAAGATGAGCCGAAACCAACCAAAGTGGCGCGCGTGAAAAGTGCATCTAAGCGGATGATTGCTTCTTTTTTTAATAAAACTGGACACGTGGCTACTGTTGCTTTAGAGAATCGTCGTACAGTGAATAGTGACTGGTACACGACCATTTGTTTGCCGGAAGTTATTGACGAACTCCGTAAAAATAACCGTAAACGCCGTATCATCCTGCACCACGACAATGCTAGTTCTCACACGGCCAGACAGACAAACGACTTTTTGAAGGCGAAAAATGTAGAACTCATGAGTCATCCTGCATACAGTCCCGACCTGGCACCTTGTGACTTTTTTCTGTTCCCAAAAATTAAGAACCAATTGCGCGGTCAACGATTTTCATCACCAGAAGAGGCTGTCGAGGAGTATGAAAAACACGTTTCAGAGGTCACCACAGAGGAGTGGCACAAAAGTTTTCAAAACTGATTTCATCGAATGAAAAAGTGCATAGACGCCAAGGGAGATTATTTTGAAAAACAATAAATTAATTTTGTACCTTTAATAGTATTTTTTCATATTAATTCCGGAAACTTATAGTGCGCCCCACGTACAACCTCCGACAAAACACCGTCGGAGCCACGGTTTCCCAGGCATAATACCAAGCCTGGCGGGAAGTAATTCCCTTTGTCGAGCATAACACCATCACTCCCGCTGAAATGGTGCAATCAGCCTGAATTGAAGTTATGTAATACAAACAATACAATATTTACCTGTGGATCCGAGCATGTTTTAGATAGGCAGATGTAAGCTCTGTGAAGGGGCACAGGTACTGTAGGCCACCAACTTTCCACTGTCCATCACCAGTCACATATATTGCTGACACACTAATGTTGTTATGAGACATACCAGCCTGAAATAACAATTGATAAATTTATTATCACATATACCAAACATTTGGTCATAAAATAACTTTTGAACTAACATAGCTACAAATGTTCAAAATATAGCAATTATAAATGTACAATGAGAAAGTTACGATACATTTTCACCATTAATTAAAATACTTGTTTTAATTAGGACAGTCATCTAGTTTTTAATTGTAAATATCTATAAAAAAAATCAGAGTTAAACCATCATAAGAATAATCATTTAAAAATCCTTAATTAAAGAACAAAATTTACCTTGTACAATTTAAAAAAACTAAGCAAAGTACCTGTTCATGTAAAAACACCAAGGCTCTAAGAATGTTGTTGAGCCCAATACATATTTGAAGCGGGGTCTGCGTTGTCAAAACTTGAGCTAGTGGTTGCACATATTCTGTAGCTAAATGAAGAGTGGATCTTTGCTGCCATGCAGATATGTAGCGAACAATACATGGATGGCGATACTTTAGCAAATTCTAAAAAAAATCACAGAGTTCTAAGTTACCTATTAGAACAATATTTAAAAAAATTACTGATTTATTAAGTCAAATACTAAATCATCATTACATCAAGTGGGTTACTGGTTGATGTTTCAGCCATGTCTCAGAATTTTTCGGAATCGCCCTTCCACAACAACCGGGACCAACAGCTTAATGTGCCTTGATCATATGTGTCAGACAATTATGTAGTTGATTCATGTCTGCAATGTCCTAACCAAACCAGAAGTAACTAAACTTTGCTTTCCTTGGGAATCGAACCCACGACCTCCTAATGATGAGGAAAATCCTTAATCACTGGACCACAGAGGCAGTTAAATACAACACTGAACATTAGTAGTATGTTAGTGAAAATTCTATGTATATATTAGAATAGTAATTAAAAGTCACTATTACCACAAACTACTTAAAACTTGTTTTCGTAGAGATGGGACAAATATAACAGATCTGTTTTTTTTTATTTTTCATTTTAATTCATTTACATAACCAGCGAGGGCAAGTAGCATTTAGCAAATGGCAATCTCAGAAAGCGAGCGATTTTTTTTTTTAAATTGGACTTGATTGTTTTCTGTTTTGCATTGTGTGTATACTTTTGTTGTGCAATAAAGCCTAAAGTGGACAAACCTGGAAAAGTGCATGCCGTGAATTTCTTTTTTTAGTTTTATCTGCAATCAGCTAAGTATAAAGCTTTAAGCAGATGTGCTGCAAGATGAAAGTTTAAAACCGTAAACTAATCATCAAGCTGTAAGATTACTTTGAGCGGGATCTGCAAAATGGTGAACCCTTGATATCTGTTGAACAAGTACAAGAACGCGTTTCTCAGGTGCTTGGAGTTAGCAAACAAAATATAACAAATATTAATAAACAAAAGTATGGCTCTTTGGGCACGGTGGATAATATATCGCGTACTCCGAAGAAGAAACATAGAACTAAACTAGTGACAGATATCGACATTTTGACATGACATCACACACCTTTGATGCTGTTGCAATAAGAAATTATATATACAGTTACTATTTAAGAAATGAATACCTTTTATGACAGGCCAAAGCTTCTGGTATCATTGAGAGATGCTGTTAAAAGTAGCCTGTGAGAAGGTCACTAAAGATGAGTGGATTAAATGTGTTGAAAAAACTAAAAAACAAAATAATAGAAGACTACGAACAAGATATCCGAATTGATAATAATATAATTAAACATGTCAGTGAAGACGATGACGAAGACACCACCTCAAGCGAATCAGAATCTGCTTAAACCTGTTTTTTTAAACGATTGCAATTAATATTCTCAAAATATGTTATTATTTATTCACTATAAGTGTAAGCGAGAGTAGCATAACATGTTATTCTTCTGTGATTTCTTTGCCCATTACTATTGTCACTAACTGACAGGTTTTCAGCGGCCGAACTTTATAATAATTATGTACAAATGAAGATAAGATGAAGGTACTTAAATTAATTATGATATTACTTACATTGGAAAACTTCTCCAATGGAGTTGACATAGCCCATAATGGACCTAAAGCTGCTTGTCCTTTGAATACTGATACTGAACCATCGCCTTTTAAACTGAAATATCGACAACTATCCTTTATAGTAGCTTGATAGTGCGACCAGAAATCTGTGATCTCCACTGCCTTTTCTTCGATTTCCAAGCCATTCAATTGAGAACTTTCATTACCCATCATGAGAAGGAACTATATTGTATCAATGGCCTATACGCATTTTAATGCATATAAACACACTCTAGAAGAACTGTTTAGCGCTAATTTAAATAAATGTAAATTAATTTGAACGTCGCCAATCACCATAAAAATTGTTTACTTCGACGGTTTGGGGCTCGTGAACATGGAACTCTAAAGGCTGGTTTACATCAGCCTATTGTATGCAAGCGCGCCATCTTGATATAAAAAGGATGCCGCGTGTGCATACAATAGGCTGACGGCAGAAATTCTGACCTGAATGCATTTCGTTACCCACCTCTCTCTTTCTAACTCGTGATGTGTTAGGGTGTCCATAAACGTGGAACATATGTGGAATGGAATAACGAATTCCGAGTAAAAAAATAATATTATTTGCAGTATATTTTACAAAAAGAAATATGGAGTCAAAAAATATGAAAAATATGTCTGAAAGATAAATACTGTGACTTTGTATCATTCTATATAAAGAAATTCATAATAAAGAAAATAGAAGATAGAAAAATTTCTACGGGTGTCTGCGGAACCCCAAATTCGCACAAGTGTTGAGACGATTCTGTCATTGTGTTTGACAATGTCATCAGTTTATGTGATTTTGTGACGAAGTTGTATGGGTTTTTTCTGTCGTCATTGTGTTGGTTGACACACGCGTTTTTTGTAAATCCGTGCGAAATCTTTCTCATTTCCTTTAATTGTATTTATTTGGTGGTGGTATCTTAAATTTAATTGAGGTGAGTTTTCTTAATTTGATTTAATGGATGTAGTTGAAGGAGATCCCCCTGATGGGGGTGGCGGTCGGACCGCTTTGATTTCAGAACCTGGCCCTTCTCGACCAGTTAAAAGACATGCTGACAACTCCATCACATCTGAACCCACTAAAAAAATTACTCCACCCTCGGACTCGATCCAATCGATATACTGCAGACCCGGCTTCGAATCTGATGTTAAGCTTAAATACATTAAAGACGATCAAGGCCCTTTTATCGTTTATGTGTCGAGAATCGAACCAGAACCCTCAATGGGTCTATCAATTATGCTTCTTAAATTTGCCCAATTTCTACATCAGAATACTATTTCAGGTATCAAGTCGGGATCCATTCAGATGTTGGGACGAAACAGGGTCTCTATTGAGTTTATCAACAGAGATTCTGCAAATGATTTTCTCATCAACCCGGCCCTTGCTAATAATAAATACATGGCAATTATCCCAAAGTTTCACATTACTCGTATGAGTATTATTTGTAATATGCTGATGGATAGATCTATAGCCGTCCGATCCCAAGATTCCTTTCTTCCCCCTCGCTTAGTTTGGAAAGGCCTCCCTTAAGGGTCGGTCCTAAGTCCCCTTTTATATAACATATATACTTCAGATCTGGAACAATCAGTATACTGCTTCTGCAACATCCTGCAATATGCTGATGATATTGCCCTATTTGCCCGTTCTGAATCCTTTTCTGATCTTACTAATAGACTCAATTCAGCTCTTTATCATCTTAACGATTGGCTTCTTGATCATGGTCTTACGGTGTCTGCCCCTAAATCTAATGCTGTAATTTTTACCAGAAAAAGGTCTGTTCCTCTTTTAACTATTAACATAGATGGTGATCCTATTCCTATTAAGGACTCCGCAAAATTCCTAGGTGTCACTTAAGATTCTAAATTAACTGGAACTCCTCATTTAAATAATGTAATTAAAAAAGCAGAAAAAGGTGTAAATGTATTGAGGGCTCTCTCTGGGGTTCATTGGGGCTCTCACCCTTACAACCAAAAGTTACTTTACAATGCCATTGTGCGTAGCCACTTAGACTATGGTAGCTTTCTTTTGGAACCCTGTAGCAAATTGGCTCTTACCAAACTAGACAAAATTCAGTACAAATGTCTCCGTATAATAACAGGAGCCATGAAATCATCCCCATCCAACGCTCTCCAAGTGGAATGTTTGGATCCGCCTCTGTTTCTCAGAAGACAATTTCTAGCTGATAGATTTCTTTATAAAACTGCTCAAGTTTTTTCACATCCACTTCTGGACACCTTACGTACGTTACTTTTATCTAACGCTTGTTCTTTATCTCCTTACTGGACCAACAAAGACCTTCCTGTTCTAGTCAAAAGTTATAATAATTTGCAGAATCTTCCCCGTCCCATTAAAAATTTTCGAAATAGATTTCTACTACTTAATTTTTCATCCTCAAATTCTTCTCTCCTTTGCTATATATATAGACACCCCTGGATCTGATAAGCTCTTCAACGAGATTATTGACGAGAAATGGCCGGACTGGAATCTCATTTATACAGATGCCTCTAAATTATCCCAAAACTCTAATGTTGGAGCTGCGGTATGGATTCCCAAATTTAATTTACTACTAAGTTTTAAATGTCCACCTTAAGCTTCAGTCTTCACGGGCGAAGCTATTGCTCTTCTTGAAGCTATCTTATTTGTTCAATCTCACGGTCTTAACAATTCTCTTATCTTGTCTGACTCCTTGAGCTGTCTTCAAGACATATTAAAACGTCCGTTTCACTCTAGAGACAATTTCTCCATTACCCTCAAGATAAGAGACCATTTATATAAATGTCATATTGCAGGACTTAATGTTGTTTTATGTTTTTAATGAAACTGTCGACATGTGGGCAAAGCAAGCGTGTAATTTGGGTTCCGAGGTTCATTATGACCTCCATCCTAGAGATCTTCGCCCAGAAATGGTCAAACCTATGGCAAACAGCCAGACAACATAAAGGCGTTTGGTACGGTAACCTTCAACCGAACATTTCCAACTGTCCTTGGTTTTCTCGCCATCGTAATTTGGATAAATGGATCACGTCTGTTATTATTCGCCTTCGTCTAGGACACGCATGTACACCTGTCTTAATCGCCAAACTCCGAATACGAGATACTTCAAAACCAAATTGATGTTCCGTTCCTCCTTAACTTAGTTCTTAGTCGATATTATTACATCCTTGCAAAATTTTTGATAAAGAATTCACTCAGGTTCTGATCTCAAGTTCGTTTATGTTTTTCCAAATTGTTTTTTTTAAACACCTGCATTATCGTTACTATTTTTTACTAACACTTTTCCTTTTTACTATACTTAAATGTTGTGTTGTGACTTTGTGTTTGTGCCATTGTTTTTCCCTTCCCTTTCAGCTCGTCCGCCCCGTAACTTGAATATCAACAGCACATCGTGTCTCTTCAACCTTGACATTGGCAGAATCACCGAAATATCGGTGGAAGCCATAATTTAAAATAAGAAAGAAAGAAAGAAGTTGTATGGGTTTTCAGGATAAATTTTTAGGTTAATCATTATAATTTACTTAAACGTAATAACGGATGAACTATTTTCGGCGGGGAGCGATGACGAAAGTTTCTGCCTCGCACTTCCTCGCCACCAACCGGATTTACAAGACAATCTCCATCATGGGATGACATAAAACCCCCGTATTCTTAAACATAACCATATGGACGTCCTTCACTCAAACTCATTGGAGGCCGCCTCAAGGAAGTATTCTTGATTGATTGCTTGAGCAAACTCCAATGAGGAAAGACACAGGTTATAAAAACAATCCGAAGCACAAAAATTTAAAAATACAAAAGATTAGAGTTTAAAATAAACAAATTAAGTAGTTTACTAGGCAAAAATTGGCAAAAAAACTGATTTATAACCATTTTCGAGGCCGCCTCAAGGTACCTCTCGACCAACCTTATATTTGACAGTTCGATACTCACCTTCAATGAGGAATCTTATGTCAAGGAAGTCAGTGACGACTAATCATACCAATGAGTTGGAGTAAGGTTGATTAGAGTTTGCGGAAACGTTTGAGAATATGGGGGTAAATCACTCACATCATTAGAGCTAAACTGGTCCAACATTCAATCATACCATACATATTCCCTATAACCCCAGAAAGCCATATAATTTAAAAAAAACAGTCGAAAATAAGGCAATGATGGCGATTTAAGAAACGTAGCTAGAATTCTTTTTTCTAATGATACTCTAGCTCCTAATAATGCAGATACACTGAGAAGCCTTCGTGAGAAACATCCCTTGGCCGCTTCAACCTCTACCACTCCACATCCAAACCTCTCGGCTCATTTAGAAATCAAAATTGAAGATAATCTGGAAGCCATAATGTCGTTCCCCAATGGCTCTGCAGGCGGCGTCGACGGATTGACACCTCAGTATCTGAATGATTTGATTGGTGCGTTCGCTGGCTGCCCCGGTAGGGCAGTTCTGAACGACATAACCAAATTTTGTAACTTTTTTTTTACTGGACATATATCATAAGAATTTAGAGAGCTACTGTTTGGAGCGCGCCTCTGCGCTTTTAATAAGAAAGATGGAAGTGTGCGCCCTATTGCTATCGGCTGCACTTTCCGCAGGCTAGCATCAAAACTAGCCTGCAGAACAATGTCATCAAAATTTCAAAATCTATTTCAACCTACACGACTAGGATTTGGTAATCGTGGAGTTAGTGAAGCTGCAGTACACTCAGCCCGCACTTTTTTAGAAAAAGACAGCGAGGCTAAAATTGACGTCAAAAATGCCTTCAACTCTATTGACCGGTCAACCGTTATTCATACTCCGAAAATATATAATTACATTTGGAAATCTTATAGTTGTAATTTAGTTGAAATTATTTTATTTTGATTACGAAATTTCATCAGAAGTAGGCGTTCAGCAGGGTGACCCTCTAGGACCAGCACTATTCAGTTTAGTAATCCACTCCATAATTTGAAACTTAAATTCCAAATTAAATGTCTGGTACCTGGACGACGGAACTATAGGAGGTAAAGTCGACACAGTACGAAACGATTTGATTAGTTATTAATAATTTTCGGAAAATAAATCTAGACATAAGCATGGGTAAATGTAAATTATTTATATAAAAAAATAATATTTTAGATAGAAACTTAATAATTCAAAATTTTGAAAACATTGGCACCAGGAATCAAAATTTTTGAAAACAACTCACTTTACCTCTTTGGAGCTCCGTTACTCGAGGAAAGTATTAGGCCTCTTTTAGAAAATAAATCCAAAACATTTTCTGATAACGTCAGCAGATTGGGCCTTCTAAATTCCCATATTGCATACACCATTTTGAAACACTACTTATTTATCCCTAAATTCACATATATTATAAGAGCATGCCCAATCTGGAAACATACTTACCTCTTGGAACACCTAGATGTCACGCTCAAAATTGCTATTCTATGGAAATATTTTTTAAATTTAAACCTCGAGGAAAACACCTGGATGCAAGATGGTGGCATAGGCATACGAAAAATTTCCAGTGCCGCTCTCCCAGCTTTTTTGTCGTCGGTGCACAGTGTCAAACACTTGTGAAATAATTTTGAAATACAATCTTCTGCTGAGATACACTGTTGCAACGACGCAATTGAAGCCTGGAAATCTCTCTGCCTCAACGAAAGTATCCCGGAGGCACCATTCCGTCAAAAACTTTGGGATGATCCGTTGGTAGAGAGAGATTATAATTATTTGGTTCAAAGTTCTATCAGTGACAATGACCATGCAAGATTTCTCGCTGTGTCGGTAGCCGAATGGCGTCACGCCCTACCTTCAACCGCCCTCGGAACCATCTTCGACAATGGCACCTTCTGCATCGCCGAAGGCCTTCGGCTAGCAGCTGCCATTGTGGAACGACATTAGTGTCTCTGTGGCGCCGACGTCGATGCCAAGGATGTTTGGGGATATCGGGTTGTAAATTTCCATACCAAATGCCTTTAAGGCGTCTGGTTGCTTGCCAGAGATTTGTCCAGTGCCGAAGCATTTCAGGTTTGGCAAGAAGGCGAAGGTCTCTAGTTTGGTGGTTATAATGTGCTTCAGAACCCAACGTGGCAGCTTGTTTAGCCCACATATCAACTTTCTCATTTCCTGAGATGCCCGAATGACCGGGTATCCAAGCAAGGACTACATTAATGCCAGCAATATGACATTTATATAAGAAATCTCGAATTTTGAGGGTAATAGAAAAGTTGTCTTTTGATCGTAGTGGGAATTTTAAAATATCCTGAAGGCAGCTAGAAGAGTCAGAAAGAATCAGGGAGTTGTTGAGACCATATGATAAGACAAATGTAACAGCTTCAAGTAAGGCAATAGCTTCACCTGTGAAGACTGACGTCTGGGGCAAGCATTTAAAACTTAGCAATATATTAAATTTCGGTATCCATACTGCAGCACCCACATTGGAATTTTGGGATAATTTCGAAGCATCCGTAAAGATGAGAGTCCAATCAGACCATTTTTCATTTATAATTTGATGAAAAAGTTTATCTGCGCCAGGGATATTTTTGGAGATACCAAGAGACAAAAGAATTTGAGGTTGAAATATAAGGGAGTCGTATTCGGACAAAAAGATAGGGTTTGAAAGAGATTGCGATACTGGATGGGGGAGACTTTGTAATTTGTTGTAGCTTTTAACTAGAGGGGGAATGTCTTTATGAGTCCAATATGGAGATAGTGCACAGGCATCCGATAATAAATTAAGAGTAAGAAATAAAGGGTGTGAGGATATTTGGGCCTTTTTATATAAAAGTCTATCCGCCAAAAACTGACGTCTAAAATACAGGGGAGGATCTAAACATTCTACTTGAAGAGCATTTGAAGGTGATGATTTCATCGCGCCTGTTATTAAACGAAGGCATTTGTATTGAATTTTGTCTAATTTGGCAAGTGCTAATTTACTACAGGGCTCTAAAAGAAAGGTACCATGATCGAGATGACTTCTAACAATAGCGTTATAAAGCAAGAACCCCAGTGGACCCCAGATAGAGCTCTGAGAACGATAATTCCTTTTTCAGCTTTTTCCATAACGTTATTTAAATGAGGATTACCTGTAAGTTTTGAGTCCAATATTACGCCCAAGAATTTAAAAGAGTCCTTTAGTGGAATAGGTTCACCTTCAATCTCTATTGAGAGTGGAGGAGTAGATCGTTTCCTCGTGAATGCTACCGCATTGGATTTAGAGGCTGAGAGCGCAAGACCGTGATCAATAAGCCAGTTGTTAAGGTAGAACAGAGCTGAATCGAGTCTTTTACAGATATCAGGAAAGGATTTAGAACGGGCAAACAATACTATGTCATCGGCATATTGTAAGATATGGCAAAAGCAGTAAACAGATTGTTCCAGATCATAAGTATATAAATTATATAAAATTGGACTTAGAACTGAGCCTTGAGGAAGGCCTTTCCAAACGGAGCGAGGAGGAAGAAACTCGTCGTGAGAACGGACAACTATAGACCTATCCATAAGCATGTTACAAATAATGTTTGTTAACCTCACAGGAACGCTCAGCTTATGCATTTTTTGCCTGAGGATCGGGAGTAATACATTATCATACGCGGATGTTATATCAAGGAATAGAGCTACCACATGCTCATTGTTGGAAAAGGCCAGTCTGATTTGGGATATCAATATACCTAAACTGTCTTGCGATCCCATACCTCGTCTGAAACCAAATTGACTACTAGGTTTAAGACCTTTTGATTCGAGGAACCATTCGAGCCTATTTTTAATCATATGCTCCATAATTTTACAAATAACGGATGAAAGGGCGATAGGTCGATAGCTGGAAGGGTCTGAAGGATCCTTTCCAGGTTTTAAGATAGGGACAATAATTTGTTTTTTCCATGTTTCAGGAACAGAGCCGAAGAGAAAAATTTGGTTTAAAATTGATAGTAGGTACATTTTGGAAGAAAGAGAGGATTTGATAAGACTTCGTGCCATTATAACTTGCCCACAGTTAGCAGGAGTGGAAATATTATGACAGTCTGTGGGAATGTCTATAACAACCCCCATCCTAAAGATGTGGAATTTAGGAATTAAGGCAGTGTATTTATTTGCAGATAAGGCGGGGTTAAAGTATAAAGTCATTGGCCGAGTCTCTGTCAATAAATTCAATTGATACTTTGTTACGTCCCAACATTTGGATTGTTCCAGACTTGATACCTTTAATAGAGTTTTGGTAAAGGAATTGTGCGAATTTTAATAATTTAATTGATAGACCAGAAGCAGGATCTGGTTCTTGCCTGGAAACATATACTATGAAAGGACCATTGTCTTCCTCAACATAGGAAATTTTGGAGTCATTTTCGTATCCAGGACGGTGGTAGACAGACTGGATCGAGTTTGAAGGTGGGATGTTTTTTTTGGATGGTTCCGGTGTGATAGCACGAGCGGCAGGTCGCTTCACAGAACGAGAACTGCTAGGTTCTGGGTTACCAGCAGAAGGAATCGAGCTAAGACCACCACCCCCGTCCGGGGGTTCCTCGTCATTAACTTCCATCACAAAGTGATGGGGAAAAACGGAAAAATTTTACTTACCTCAGCTAGATAATAATTTACCACAACCAGATAAATATTAATATAGGGAGAATAATGGGAAAATGGCGATTTTGCAGAGAAATAAAGAAAACACGTGTGTCAACCAACACAGTGACAGCAGAATCTCCATTTTAACTTTAGCTTCAATTCAATTCAATTTTTATTTTATGGCTCCATCGTTTAATCAAACGATGATTTTGCCAATGTCTGGGTTGGGAAAAGCAACGTGTTTCACTTTGATAAAATGTCCGAATGGAGCGGGCAGTGTGTAACCTAAAACAACACAACAAACAGGGTTAGTAAGTTTCTAGCCAATATTAGTATTTAGACATTTTATAAACAATGGATGAGTCAAAAGCAAATCCAAGGGAAGGGAAAAGAAATAGAAAATACATTTAACAATTCGAGGAATTCAAATGTAAATGTTGTTATTCTGAATATATTTAGCCAAAATAGAGACAAACGGGGAAAACACTAGGGTTAGTAAAAATGAAAAATTGACAGGACGAGGGATGTTGCGGGGAAGTAGATCATATAGAGATACAGACCGCAGAGGACAATTGAAAAAGATATGATCTAAAGTTCCTTCATCTAAGCCGCATTCACACAAAGAGCTATCTTTAATTCTAATCTTAGTCAGGAAAACCGGAGAGCACACGTGACCTAAACGTAGTCTGATTATAACAGAGGTGGGATGTTTGTCAAATTTACGGTATTTAGAGAACCAAGGACGAGGAGGGATATCAGGTTGAATTTTAGAATAGTATTTAGCCCGTGACTGACCTACATTACACCACAACTTGTTCCAGTTTCTATAAAGATCGGATCTAGCAGACAGTCTGAGATCGCGGGGGTGACAGTAGAAATGTTTGTCAGTACCTGATTGAATAGCGCTTTTAGCAAACATATCCACCGTTTCATTTCCAGTTATACCGGAATGACCTGGGATCCAAGCTAGGACCACCTCCAGACCAGCTTGGTGACATTGGAACAAAATTTGACGGGTCTTAAGTGTGATCGAAAAATTATCCCTAGAATGGAATGGAATTTTTATGATATCCTGGAGACAGCTTCTAGAGTCTGACAGAACTAGGGCTTTTTTAATTTGGTGGGACTCTATGTAAGAGACAGCTTCCAAAATGGCGATAGTTTCACCAGTAAAAACAGATGATTGTGGAGGACATTTAAAACTCAAAAGAATACCATATTTAGGGATCCATACTGCTATACCAACATTGCCCTCAACAGACATCTTGGAGGCATCAGTAAATATGAGAATCCAATCAAGCCAATGATTGTCTATCAACATATTAAAAAGCTGGTTTGCATATTGAGAATGTTTGGCTATACCAAAATCCAGAAGAATATGAGGTTGAAAGACAAGACTTTGAAAGTCAACAGAGAAAAGAGCATTACCTTCAAATTGTGTGGTTGGATAGGGTAATTTCTTGTACTCTTGAAAGGTTTTCAGAAGGGGAGGAAATTCTTTGCGGTTCCAATATGTTGATGTAGGCAGAGACTCAGACAATGAATGTAAGATTGTGAACAAGGGGTGAGACGAGTTCTGTAGGATTTTATAGAAAAATCGATCTCCTAAGTATTGTCTGCGCATGTTGAGAGGAGGTTCTGAGCATTCCACCTGAAGTCCTGCAATAGGTGATGACTTCATAGCGCCAGAGACGATACGGAGGCACCTAGCCTGAATTTTATCCAGTTTGCCAAGGGCTATCTTATTACAGGGCTCAAGAATAAGCTCAAGAATAAAACAGCCATAATCAAAGTGGCTGCGTATAATCGCTTTATATAAAAGAAGTTGACTGTAAGGGTGAGATCCCCAACGGACGCCCGAAACTGCTCTTAGTACATTAATTCCCTGTTCAGCCTTGTGACATATATAATTAAGGTGGGGTAAACCTGTCATTTTGGAATCCAAAATAACTCCTAAAAATTTAATTTCCGTATGAATAGTAATAGGGGTGGAGTTGATAAATATACTTATGGGAGGTATATTTCTCTTACGAGAGAATACCACCGCGCTACACTTGTCCACTGAAAGCGACAAGCCATGTCTTTCTAACCAGTCATTAAGATAGTACAGTGCAGAGTTCAAACGGTCACCTGCATCTTTAAATTTTTCTGAACGAGCATAAATAGCTATATCATCGGCGTATTGGAGAATTTCACAAAAGCTAGTAACCGTGAGATCAAGGTCATACGTATAGATGTTGTAGAGCAGAGGGCTAAGAACTGAACCTTGGGGAAGACCCTTAAAGACCAATCGGGGTGAAAGGAGGCAACCATTGATCCTAACACAAATGGAGCGAGCCATAAGAATATTGCAGATAATATTGACCAGCCTCTCAGGAATGCTCAGCTGAAGCATTTTTTGCCTGAGCAGCGGAAGCTGGACATTATCGTATTACATTAATCAGATCTTTAGATAAGCAAGTATTTTTTAAGAAAATCGCAAAAAACCCAATGACTTTCATTTTTTAGCAAAGTTAACGTATGACGTAGCCGGATAACTTCCGGCTATTCACATTTAATTTTTTAGGTTGGCAGCATAGGGTAGTGAATAAATATTTTTTGTTTGGTAACGCTAATTATGCGCTTCACGTACTTGTCACCCATGTCAAATGTTATCTCTGTTCAAGTAAACATAACCCTATAATTAACCTGATTACATTCATTCATACATTATAATGAAGAATCGGTGTCCAATTATTGAAAAATCATATGTCAACGATAGAAGAGACGGCAGTTAAGTCTACTATACAGGCCAAAAGCAATAGATACGAGAAATGGGGTAGGTTCCTAGATATTTGACGATTGTAAACAAACAAGAAACCAATTCGCGGCCACGGTCCATCCTGACTTTGATATTTGACACTGACATATATATTTTTTAATACCTTAGTAATTTTTGCTTTCTTGCAGTTCGAAATGGCCATTATAGCTGCGTGACGTCATCACTATAAAATCTTTAAAATTAAATAACAAAATAAATATAATTTTAAAAATTTTTTCGTTTAAATTGTATCTCCGAAATAGTCTATTCTATCAATAAAATATATAAAATACACAATTTATTTTTTAGTTGACTAGCCAATTCTCCTCATAGCCGGGTTTAGTGAAGGTGGATTGGATAGATTCTGAAGGACGGACACTTCTTTTGGCTTCTAGAACTATTCGAGAGTCTGAGGGGCGTTTTAAACTAGTCTTTGATTGACTAGGCTCGTTTTCGTCCATAGATATATCGGGAGGGAGGGTACCTTCCCGATCCGGCGGTTCCTTGCCCATCGTAAAATAGGCAAGGAAGGGCTTAAAATTAAGAAATTACCTACCTGTAGACCACCACCAAAACAAAACAAACATAAAATTTAGGAAACACAAGGAAATTATGAGAAAATACGCGATAAAACTACAGAACACGCGCGTTTCTCAACAAAGTCAGGCAGATCTCAACTTTAGCTTCGTTTTCCTGATTGTCGTTTTTTTTTTTTTTTTTTGCCTTTTTTGCCACGTATTAATCAATGTCACATCACACACAACTGACATCTCACTTAATTTTCAGAAGGTCAAACAAATCCTATCAAAATTTAGAATTTAATTAGGAAATATGAGTTTTCTGCTGAAGAAAGCTATTTTATCCAATTCTTGCACCACTCGTCAGACGATTGGAGTATTTTGTAATGCTGTCAGAAACCGTAAGCATACCACCATACATAAAAAATTATTTAAAATAGTTCAAAGCACAATGTTTGTTACGTCATTCAATCTTTTCAGACTGGAATTATCAGTACAAACCGGGTCCTTATCCCAAGACAGTAGAAGAGCGCGCTGCTGCAGCTAAAAAGTATGGCCTGACGCCGGAGGAATATCAACCGTATCCTGAAGACATGTGTTATGGGGACTATCCTAAATTACCTGACATTGGCGCAGATTCTAAAGACCCTTTCTATCCATACGATTCTCCAGAGCTGAAGAGAAATTTCAATGAACCGGTTTGTTATTTATATTAGCTACCTTTCGAAAATGCTTCTTTAATAAAAGAAATGTCAGTGTCTGAAAGGGTGCGCAAATAAAAATATCAATATATGTCCACGTTTTGTGACGAAGTCGAACGCTCGCTCGCTTATTTTGGTGGTCTGAAGATAACCTAACCTAATGGCTCTTCCATAAAGTCAGTTCCGTGACTAAGGTGATCTTTCAGAAAAGTGACTAACTCAGAAAATATCACCTGCAGGAAATTGGTCACATGACCTCAAATGATGCTTATAGTGATTTCCAAACCCTGACATAAAAAAACAGGTATTGATAGGACATATAATCCGATCAAAAATTTTTCTAAGTCTTGTACCACTGCGCACCCTTTCGTACAGTCTAACTAAAGAAATTGTTTTCTTTGATGGTCTTCAAAATATCATCATGTTGTATTAATTGTTCCAACATGTTTCCTCTTCTGTTTTCTATCAGTTTTATAATGCTCCTCTCTCCTACTCTTTTTAATACTTTTTCAGTTGCAATAAATATGTTTTGTGTTGTATCAAAAAATTAAACAACTGGCAAGTGATAGAGAAGAATAGAAACTCCTCTGATAGTAGCCCAGCTCTTTTATAAATGTATACTTACTTAAATTTTTTTAGCCCTATGTGTCCCACTGCTGGGCCAAAGCCTCCCCTTTAGCCTTCTATGCATCCATTCATTACCAAGTGTCATTTGGTGCCATTCACTGACGAATTCATCCAGGTTGTGAAAAGCTTAAGTGGGATGGGGCTGGACATGTTTGCTGCATGATGCTAGACAGATGCTAGCAACATTTTGGGTTCCTTAGGGACGTAGACCTAAAGGGAGACCACATATCTATATTTATGAAGAAAAAATTGAGATTGTACAGTCATGACTGTCAGATATCAAGTGCTACAAATGGTTTTTGTTATTACAGATACATGCTAAAATGGAGATATATGGAGAAGATCGTTATGATATTAGTATGAGACCTAGGTTCTCGGTTTTGCATCAGCTTGTCTGGTTTTTTGGTGTTCTTGGAGCTGCATTTTCTTTATATTTATATTTGGAAGATTACAAAATTGGAAGACCAGTGACTGCTAAGCAATATCCTAAAGAAGGGCCCCATTACTTATTTCCATCAAAGTAGTCTGGTGCCATAATTGTTTATTTAGCCACATTAGAATATGATTATGAAGTAAAATGTGTTTTATTTTGCGTGCCTACCAGTGGTGTACACTTTAGAAATAAATTATCACTATTAAATTAAAATTTGTTTTAAGTGGTTCTACCAAACTTTACCCTGCACATAATATATACTGTCTTATTAGAACATTATCTGTTATAAAGTAAAGGTGGTAAAGTCGACAACCCAAATATCTTTTACACCTCTCCTATGTATTCAAAAAAAGATTTTTAAAAATGTAAGAATATAATGTGATTTTTTTTTCTACCTGTAAAGCTATGGCGGCTAGGAGTCTGGGTGGTGGATTGTGAAGCAGGCGCCTTATCGTACATTTATTAGTGCAAATTAAGACTACAGAGAGAATAGTCGAAATTCAGAATAACACTCAAATAGAAACATAAAAAATTTTGATTATCTAATAAGATTCATAATTTTAAACATGTATTTATTATTCAGTACAAAATCCATTACTTAATTAAAAACAAATGATATCAGTAAATATTACAAATTCAATTTGCTATAGCTAGTTTTACTTATAAATGCTAGTAAAGTATTCATCTTCTAAGTCATAAAGATCTGCTGCAATTTCATCTCTTAATGACATCAGTTTCTGATCACACTCCTGTTGTTTGGTTCTGAAAAGCTTGGAGTTCTGTGTTATTGCTTCATTTACAGATGGGAAGTCATTCAGAATCAAATACTGTTTGATATCTGACACTAATTTCATTAATGATTCCCCAGCTCGAACTGAAAAAATTAAAATCATACATACAACAAAATTATAGGAGATTCAATTTAGTAATAGATTAAGGTTGCTGCTAGTCAAGAAAGTGAATATATATATTATTATTTTTCTTTACTTTTTAATTATTATTTCAGCTATTTTCACTGTAAACACAGAACTTTGCAAGTGCTCATTTGACTGACCAGAAAATATGTATACACATAATTGGGTATTCTACTAATTTTTATTTTTTCTTTCCAGAAACAGAATTATGAAAGAATTTTTGTAATCCGTTCAAAAATAAAGAATGGACTGTGTGAGCTGAGACGTCACTGCCTCTCGGTTTCGTGCATACAAAAGAGATAGCAAGACGTCCCCACCACGCTCCCACTTTTCTTTTAGAGAAAACTTTAAAATTGAATTACTGCCTTAATTAACAACCAATTTTGTTGTTGTTTTCAGAATCGTTTACCTTTTAGTGTATATTTTGTTTAGTTAACAATATTAAACAAGAATAAATACGGTCAAGTAGCTTATTACTTACCTATATTAGCAGCTCGGACTTGCATTTCGAATGTATCTTGCTCTATTTGGGTCATTCTGTTCAGTTGAGATTCATTTTCCCCTCGTTCTCCTTTAGCTAACCGTATTATTTCTAAAAATAAGTAAGCCATTATGTAAGAAAAACTGAACAAATATAAAGTAGGAAGGAAGTTGTTGATTACTTGTAAAAAGTAAGAAACAAAAGAAATGTTCAACAAAAACACAAATAACAATTTATTTCACAGCCAGTGCTGTGAAAATGCGCAAGGAGACAAATACTAGAATAGAGAAACTATTAATTCTTTAAGTTTGAACATATTACTCTGACAAAGAGCAACTAAAATGGTAATTTCTTTAAAAATATGACATACAACCACCTTCTCGAACTTACCTAACAACACTAGAACAGCTGCGACAAAGAGGAGACCTCATAAAAACATATAAAATTATCCACCAGCACTACAGGGTGGCAGGCATGGAGGATATATTCGTGAGCGTATTTCATAAAGCTGTGCAAACCTCTATGTGCTAGCAAGCCTAAGAAACACTTTCTGCCAAACCGTGTTGTACAAATGTGGAACTAATTACTGGAAACAGTGTTATGTGCTGTGTTTAAAAACAGGCTTGAACACTTCAAAACTTAACAGTCAAGTGCAGTAATAATAATAACTTTCATGGTGTAATGTTTAACATCCCATTCTAGAGGTTCTAGGTTTGATCCTCAGTCAGGGCAAATTGTCTTGGGTCCAGGGTGATTAGATAATCAGTATTATAGATATAAATGTATTAGATATAATTATAGTATAAAATATTGAGTTAGCCAACATACGCTAACTCAATCTGTACAAATTGTCTGTAAGTACATACCTATATGTGGCGATCCAAGCGTTTAGGTACCACTTGGGTGGTATTGAGTAAAGGCTGTATTCAGATAGTTATATAGTTGGTTGATCATATGGAATAAAAAAACAACTAACTTTATTCACATTTATTGGTAAAAAAAATGTCAAAGTTCACACTTACAAAAATAAAATTGTTGGGAAACAGACATTGAAACTTTAAACTGTAATAGCTAGAGATCTAGTTATCAGTTACATAGATTCTTATTTATTAAAATACCTAGAGCAATATGTTAAGTATAAAATCGACTAGTTATTATTATGGCAACACTATCCAAAAAAATAGGAGCTTAAAACTAATTTAGGTATCTTTAGTAAAAGGGTCCAGTTGACCAAAATTAGGTAATACATATTCGCATAAATATAATGTAACACACATTTATTTTAGAATGTAGTGTTATGTATTAGGATAATATACAAAAACAGATGTACATGATTTAAAGACGTTTATTGTATCAAAATGTAGCCCTTTGCATGTTGGATTAAAGTCAATTATAATCGCAAAATGCCAATTTTCCACCTTTTTTCACAAAATCTCAAATCTGCTCAGTAGGTAGGTACCCTTTTGCTTGGAACGCCACACATATTTATTTACCAGCAGTTCCTTGCGGTCTTTAGTGGATATTAATTTATTTTAACTTTAGATCACATTAGGACTTATTTATTTAATGCTAAAAAAATATAAATAGTGTGTTGTTACCTTCAAAATTTTCGAGCATACTTTTTACATCTTCTTTGAGCCTCGTTGTGTAAGATTTTAACAAAGCTTCTTTATTTTGGGGTAGGTTTCTGTGCATTATGTATTATTGAATGAATATATATTATAATTCTAAAGATTGATGATCTCCAATGTTCACAACCACAATTTCAGTGAAAAATTATTGATTTAAATTTCAGACTTGGCAGATCTTGATCACGACCAAAATAATATTTATTACAAACAAATTGATTTCAGACTCGGATTATATGTCGCAAAGATTTTTTAATGTGAATTGCGACACAATAATACAAGTCACAAACAAATTATTACTAGGTACGTTTAATCACAAACACAAAAAAATTAATCACAAAGCAACAGCAAGCGAAGCAACCACAGAATACCAAAGAACAATATTACTCCTAGCGGAGAAGAATGACAACTTCATACTAAAAAAAGGGGAACAAAATCCTGCCATCTCTCGAAATACCCACGAACTAAGTACACCGTGACACCGTTCGGGTGGCGGGAAAATTTAAATGATTTCGAAATAATTTTAGGATAACGGGTGCTAGAAACAAATCTAGCACTACAAAATTACTCCAGCAACGCTTGTACACGTGCTAAAATGACGTAACGTTACTGAAGTAATTTGAAAATGCTAGATTTGTTTCTAGCCCCCCAGTCAAGGGAAGAAGAGACAAATAAAACTTGTGGATTTCAACAATTATTTATATCATTCCACATAAGGAAACGAATCTCAATACTAAGACCAACATTTGTACATTGTATTTTTTTCTATTTTGATACAACAACTGAAAAGTAGTAAATAATCAATACTACATGGATACACAATTAAGAATAAAAGAACATACAATTTTGTAGTAGTAATACAATAGTTTATGTAACTGTTGAACAATAGCATTATGTCAGCCTATTGCGTAAGTATGTTTACTTGTGGTACAATAATGTTTTAATAAATAAATAAAAAATAAGGGTTCTTACAATAAGAGTGTAAGTTAAAAAAAGAGCCCTTTACAAGTTTTTATGGCATTATACGAATATTGTAAGACCTATTTATTGTGCAGTTTCATACACTACTTTATGTAATCTCATAAAATTAGTTAAAAATACAAAATGGTATAAAAACTTCAGCATCCCTACGTTTTCAGACATATTTTTAACAAACAGAAACAATTGTGAACATTTTACACGAGTATTAGCCGCGTCAACAGATTATAAAGGACCATTCCTTGGTCTGACTCAAGCTGTATCGTAAATCCTAATGGAAAAATAAGTTATATTATGATGATATACACTTCTCCATGGAAGTGCTGTATCATAACATAATTTTATTTCGATGGTATCTTTATAATGACTGTCATTTAAGTTCTGTTATAAATTTTTAATCTTGGTATTTCAGTATGAGATTAGATTAAAAAATTGCATTCACTGTTACAATTTGTTAGTGAAATTGTATTTTATCACAACATTGTCATATTGAGTTTTCTACATCATTTTTATTAATGTGGTTTGTTTGAAAAGTAGTAAGTACATACACATTATATGGATACACAATTTAGAACACACAATTTTGGTATCAAATAAGTCTGTATAATAATTTTGCATTCAATAATAACTATATTATTATTAACTTTATTATTATAAGATGTTTGTTTGTATTATTTAAACCAATAAATAAAAAATAATAAATTTAGTATATGAAACTAAGTAAAATAAGTTTTGCATTCACTATTTGTTAGTGAAATTGTATTTTAACACAACACTGTCATATTAAGTACTAAATGTTTCCCACAGCATAAGTCAAAAAGTAGCCTATGTGTGACCCTGAGTCTTCAACTATATTCATACCAAATTTCATCAAAATCAGTTTAGCGGTTTAGCCATAAAAGTATAACAGGCACACGGACTTTCGCATTTATAATATTAGTATGGATATGGACTATATACTTTTAATGATAAAATTAGGCGTTTATTTCATACATTCCTAGCTTTCTATAAAACTTGCATAGAAATTATGTCATCAATTTATACAAAAGTTTAGCCTAGTTGTATGCCTTTAAAAATAACTAAACGAAAACAAAGCTATTCTTTGTAAATGTGATAGTGTGAATACAACCTAATATTGACATGTCTATGACACCTTTAATTATAGATGATTAAATAGTGTCTTAAAGGCGCCATTAGCGTTGATTTTTTTTTTCAATCCATTCAAAACAGATTGAAAAACCTTAGTAAACAGAGTTAATCAAACCACATAAAAAGGACACCTTTGCCTTAGGATGTGTTTACTCTTACTACCAAAATACAATTTAAAATTACTTTGCAAATTAACTACAGAAATCGATGTAAGACAAATTACTTAAAAATAGTTTCTCAAATATGATAGGTGTCACTGTTTTAAAAAAAATAAAGACAATGAATAATACATAAGAGTGGAATACATTTTTATCTATTTTGTTTTGTGTCTGTTTAATTATCTATTCTGCAAAATATCAATTTTTCGTTTCAGACCTTTACTTAAATCGGACATTTGGCGGTTTTTAACGATACAAAATCTTTTTACTGTAATGAGAAATACGCTATTTAAGATGAAATCTGGATTTGACTTTTTATGTTCTTCACATTTTGATAAAAATGTAAAGATAATATCCTGTGAAAGTCTTGACAAAACATTAATTTTTAAATTCAACGAATGTGGTGATAACGAAAAAAAATTATTGCACACAGTGGCACAGTTTTCTACACATTGAATTAAGTCAATAGATGCATAATTTAGACTCTTTTTCACATCATTATATTCCTTAAAGTTGACGAAATCGTACAAATTACTATCTGAATTTGGAGATATTAATGTTTTTTTACAACATTCACAATTTGTATTCAGATTTTTTAACAAGAAACCTGAAACATATGCACAAGCCTGTAGTCCATCAGCGTCAGACATGCTTTCTTCGAATGAGTGCTCAATCGAAGAAAGCATTTCTGAAACTTGAGATTCGTTACAGGCAATTTCAAACTCGTCTTCATGAGACATCTTTTCTTCAAGAACTGTTTCTTGTTTATCTGTAATTATTTTGCCTAGATCGATATCTCCATGAGAATATGATTTTGAGAATATATCCTTAAAACTACACATGATGTTATAGTCGTCCTTTTCACAATTGCCAGCTCCCATGTGAGCAAGGTTGGATAAAACAGCAGTTTTCAATCCTGCAATGAATGACCACATGTAGGGTTGTAATTTGCACCACAATTGCCCCGTATTGTGCCAAATAAATTTTCCAATGGGTCTTGTTGCAGACAGCGAGTACAAATAGCTGTGATTGTTTTTTTTTTCTTTAAATTACTATGTAATTTTAGAACTGCGTTAATTGTCCATATCCAGCCTTGCATAGACGGTGGTGACGATGAGCATCCAATAAATTCTGAGGTTTCAAAAAAAGTTTTCATTTTATAAAAATGCTCCTTGTGAGGTGACGTATCTGTCATATTGGTTAAAAATGGTTTTCCTCTTGCAAGATCTGCTGTTTCACCATTAAAGCAATCAAATAATTTATCCATATTTGATATCACATCTGCAGTTATTGTTGCTTCTGCTGGCAGCAATCCTGGAAGTCAACAATATATCTGTGTTACATGAAGAAATATTTATACAGTACACCTGTTCAATACTCAAAAGGGGTCTTTATAATATGATAATATAAAAAATATAAAAGATCATATAATATTTCATTTTATCTTGATATATTATAAAAGTAGTGTTGTATAATTAATAAGTAAATATAATTTCTAAATTAAAAAAGTAAATAAATTTAATATATTGATCTTTTAGCAAATGGTTTCCGTTTCAAACCATGGATAAGTTTTGTAGTAGTCGTCATTATTAGTGACGTATAATAATAGCTTTAAGATATCCAACACTGTCTTTTGTTAAAACTTTGAAGTTTTTGCACACCTTTAATAGCAGTATGTGTACTAGTTTCTTAATAAGGGTTCTAACGAATCGAGTGCAAGTTAATTAACGAGCCGTAGGCTAGTTTTTTACACGAGTATTGTATTATAAAGACAAATTATGTACAGTTTTATACACTACATTATCTACACTCTTAGCAAAATATAAAGATTAGAAACAGAACTTGAATATCAGTCCTTGCACATTTGAAATAAATTAAATATAGAAGTATAACATACTGCGCATAAATTGGTAATATATTTTATAATAGGTAGGTAGGTGAAAATTACCTTGCGAGATTCTTGCAAACATACCAGCAGCGACAGAGTGACTCAACACTTGAGCAGCAAGATTAACTCTCATTTTCTGCTTATTATTTGGGGAGATGTGATCCCTTCTTAGTTTGGGAGCAAATACAAAATTTCCACTATTTTGATCTACATTATAAAAATCTTCAATGTATTTCCATTTAGCAATACCTGTAAAACAAATGAAATTGCTAATTTACTTTTAAATGTTTTAAATAAACAATTATTGTATTCCTATAAATTAATGTGCTGCTTACCGTGACCCGTAACATTATTTGAAGTTATACTGGAACTACATTTCAAATTATACTTTTGCAACATGTTTCTAAAACACTTAAGTAAATGTGGGGGATCGAAAATGGTAACCACCTCATTATTTTCAAATTTAAAATATGGTTCCTCCTTGGTAGCCCCTAAAAGAGTTAAGGCTCTTCGATTTACTCCGCCCATATCGCATACAGTTGCAGCTATATTTATTTTGTGTTCAAAGCACTTTTGTAACACCTGAAAACAAGAACAAGAATTTAAGATATGTCTCTCTCAAAATTCTAACTAACTTCAGCATTTGTTATTGAGATTTGTTCCCGATTTGTCATACCAAATGTCACCCTGAGACACATAGGTAAAAAAAAATATCGATGTGTCACACTGTTACATATCGACACTCTGTATTCCCGTTGAGTATCGAAAATTAAATAGAGCTTTTTAAAAATATTGAAAAAGTACTATTTTCGATGTAATAAATTTCTGAAAATTTATTTGAAGTTGTTTAACCAATTTAAAAAAATCACAATCAACTCCTTGTTAAAAATAATCAACAAAAATAAACAATCTGTAATACTGTGGCACATGGGTAATTTTTCCCCTGGGTGTCTCAGGGTGACACATCTTACATCCAACCATTTAAGTATGTAACAAAAAATCTCTTTTATTCTTCTCTGAATTATTAGTGAATTATAAAAATATATGTGTGCCTAGGCAGCTAGCTATCCTGTCTAAAACTGTCTTACCTCTTTTATTAGTACTGACAATCTATCAGCAGTCATAAATGAGCTGGATAAATAGAATGCAACTGGTTGTTTAACCTTCTTCCGAATTCCTGATATCATAAACACCAGTGCGTGTGTTGCTTCTTGTGGAGATCTACCATGTGGGCCATGGTCTTGGTACCCCTCAATAACGTCGGTTTTGTTATTATAATTAAAATGTTTTTTAATTGACATTTCATCGAACATAAGTATATATTCCGAGTCCTTTGGATCTTGATTTTTCACAATTTTTTTCAGGCTTTTGAAAATTTTGTTATTTATGCCTACATTTAAATTAAAATGACCTAATAAATTTTTAAGTGTACTCGGAGCAGGGAGACACCACATCCTTCGCAACAGCCTATAGCATGCTGCTGACCTTTTGTAAAGTCTCAAAGCTATAATTTTTTCCTCTGTTGTCCAACGTCTGCCTTTTATTTTTCTTTTGGAATTTCGGATTTGTCCTTGCAAAATAATTGCAAAAGTTGGAGTTAATTTATCCATCAACTTTTCAACATCTTTATTTTCTGTAAGAACGTCTAAAGTCGCTTTTGCTTTTAAGTTCTTAATACTATTTTTCAGTTGACAAATTCTTTTTAAGTACTTTCTACATTTCTTGTAAAGAGGGTTGTCTTGAACTCTTAATGGTTTTGCTTTTGTCACTGAAAAAGTCTGTAATAAAGAGATACATTTTAGAAACTATCACAATACATTATTTAATTTCGATTAAGGAGTTGAGATTTCTTAATTCATATCATCATATTCATAGCATATTATCAAATCATTATTGATCTTTCGGTATTAATATAGCTAAAAGATACAAATAGGGTTGCATCTCGGATTTAGACAATAAATTACAACTTAGTACCACTCCAGAATTAACATTATTGTTGGTTTGAGATTATTTAAATATAATTAAGGAATAACTATGCATATTGTGTCTAACAAAAGCTGACCTGGTGTGAAGATCCATCAGGTTGAAGTGAAGCTGCAGCTGGTTCAAGAGAGCAGTATGAATGTTCCTGCAATAAAAATATGTTGATAAAGCTATTAATATTCTTATAAAAACTTTAATATTTTCAATTTTGTCTGCTCTGAAATTTGTTTTGGTGGTTGTTAAAGGCCAAAAGACAGTGTTCACCATGTACTTAACCCACTTGGAATGAATAAAATTACTTTATCCATATCCATACTTCCTTACTTATCTTATAAGTGCGAAAGTCTGTTTGTCTATCTGTCTGTTTGTTACGCTTTCATGGCCAAACTGCTAAACGGATTTTGATGAAATTTGATATGAATATAGTTAAGACCCGAGGTCAAACATAGGCATAGACTTTTGCCCCAGGCGAAGATGCGGGAAACAGCTAATCCATACTAATATTATAAATGCGAAAGTCTGTCTGTCTGTTACGCTTTCACGGCCAAACCGCTGAACGGATTTTGATGAGATTTGGTATGAATATAGTTGAAGCCTGGGGTCAAACATAGGCTACTTTTTGACGCAGGTGAAGCTGCGGGAAAAACCAAGTATATAATAAATATAAATAAATTTATACTTATTACTTATAATATCAAAAGCTAAAGAGTTTGTTTGTTTGAACGCGCTAATCTCAGGAAGGTCTGATTTTATAAATTCTTTCAATGTTTGATTGCCTATTTACCGAGGAAGAATAGAGGCCTAGGCAAAGTCGGGACGGGCTGCTAGTATAAATATATAATTAATAAATATATAATTTTATCAGCCAGACATACTTACAGTTTAAAAATTAATTACCTTTTGAACATATTTTTCATCCACAAAATTATGTGGTGGTCCAGGTACATCTTCTATAAAGGTATGTTGTGAAGTCCGTGGTTTAAGAGCACAGTAAGAATGTTCCTGCAATTAAAATGCAGTATGCAATGTAGGGAAGTAATCATGTTTTATTTAGCCGTTATTAAAATTAATTAAAAAATATGATGACTTTTTTATGTGATTATGCAGTTGTGAGGTAGTCTGTTAATAATAATTCACTTATCTATTAACTAGGTACCTTTCCATAACACATTTGACATGAAATTATTTCTACAGGTTTATTTCCTTACCTCTTGAATAAGTGATATATCCATATGTATGAGTTCTTTCGGCCCAGTTGTAGGTTCTTTTCTAGGCTTTTGTTCTGTAGAATCATCTTTTCGTACCATTTGTGGGGCAGATTGTTGCTGCAATTTATAACACATCCTTAATATAAGATACCAGATATTAGCACAGATATTACCATAGCCCATTTACGTTGGTGAACGTAAATAAAATCAATCAAATTATTTACCATTTCAACATCATCAATTTCCATTAATGATTGTGATAGAGCAGAAACAAGCTCTCTGTAGATATGTTGTTTGGGATATACTTTTTGACGACCATATTGGTCCTGAAAAATAAATAAAAAATATACACAATATGGAATAGGTACATGAAAATTCAGACACTATTTTATATTTTTTTTCAGCTGAATAAAATATCATTAATCAAATTAAAACATCAAAAATATTTTATTATCAGTAACGTTAAGAATTTTTTTTCTGTCTCCAAAATATAAATATTTTCTTTCTTGTCTGAATGGACCATTATTTGAGTTCTTCAATAGCCATGTCAATATTTAAAGAAAAAAATCTAATACAGAAAAAAAAATCTAATACACAATAAAAAATCTATACTAATATTATAAATGCAAAAGTCTGTCTGTTACGCTTTCACGGCCAAACCGCTTAAAGGATTTTGATGAAATTTGGTACGAATATAGTTGAAGATCCGGGGTCAAACATAGGCTACTTTTTGATACAGCTAGTGGTTATAGTTAATATAAACAGCCACATTTTGATTTTCACAAGTCTCTACGATAATTTCATAATAAATCTATGCATATCTGTTACAATTAATTTACCTTTTGTACATTTGTTATGTCCATAAATATGTGTGATGGTCCTGCTACTGCTCCTCTAATATTACACTGAGAAGCTACTTGCTGTGTAGAAGAATCATCTATCATTTGAGAGTCTTTGAGGGGCAGCTGCTGCAAATTTTTAATAAAAATATAAATATTTTTTGTATAATTGCACCCTTTTCTGTAGCTGTTTTACTGTAGGCTTAAAAAATAAATTAAATTACTTACAACTCTCTTTTAAAAATTTAACTAAATTTGGATAAGGGATGACAATAATTGTAATCTATTTAGTGTGTTAATAAATAAGCCATTGATCGCAGTGATAATAACTACTTGGAAATTGTGTAGTGAAAACTACATGAATTTTGGCAGCCTAAGAAATTTCCTGTGTTACAAGTGAAGGACAGACATTTTTGGTGTGTGATGGAATAGTTTCACAGCAAATAGCCTAAAGCTTATAAATGGATTGAATTACCTTGTTTTCAACATCAGGGACAGCATGTCTATTCAATTTTTTCTCTGTGTAATTTGTAAATGATGAAATTGCAAAATGTTTGTCACATAACATTTTATGTTCAGCATACAAACTTCTCTGAAAGTCTGTTTTTGACCATGGTCCATTGGGGTAACAGTATTTTGCCCACAATTCACACCTAGAAAGATTTACAAAATTTACTAAAATCACAATAAACATTGAGTTTGTGATTGAGGGTGAAGCCAGACGAGCGTAATTTTGTTAGTCCTGAATCGCAGAAAATGAGTTGCAGAATTTCTGCTGCATTTGGTTTCATACATAAGCCCTTTTTATACATACGGCGGCGCCATATGACAAAAAGGGAGCAAAAATTAGACACAAATCAAGGGTGGGTATAGCTAGTAGTTAAGACATAATACATATACGTGGAAAAGGCAAATGTAACAATATTCGAATATTTTATAGATTCGACAATATATGGGTGCATTGCTACTATAATTTTCGTTGCAAAAAGAGTCAAAATCATGAGATCTTACCTCTCGGCGTTCGTTGGTCCAGGATTCGGAAATCTGTATAACTTGGTTTCGATGTCTATACTAGGCGAGCGCCCACATTTATGGCATCTTCGTTTGAAATTATCTACCATGTTCAACACAGTTAAAACCACAAAGCACTCAAAAGATTTTACTAAGGTTCCAAATCACTGATGCAATGTAGCGGATAACCACATAACTTTACGCAGGAACAAAGGAAGTCTCAACTCAACGTATAATCGAATAAAACAAGTGACTGTGGCAATTTTTCAATCACAATTGTAATGATTAAGTTTTAAACAAAACTTTAAAGCAAAACCGCGAGTGAAAAAAACGCAACAGCCATTTTTTGTATGGAAAAGTTTCAATCTGTTTTCCAGCCAGTGTTACCGTATTGCACAAAAAATAACTACTAATAATAGAGATGTGCGCTATATATCACAGATAATTAAAAAACTGTCTATTTGCTCCGACAACGATAGCTAGTTTTTTAAACAAAGCAAAACTATCTATTTCTCACAACGTTCGCTGTCTCTGTTGTACATAGCATAGCGCATGGCGTAAGTCGTTCGCACAATTTGCGCACGACTTGCGACTATTATTATTACCTATGCCACAGAGCGTTGCGTGTGAGTGAATAAAAACATATTCACATTCGCGTTTATCAGATAGAGAAAGAAATAGGTGTTTGATTAAAACGAAACGATATTTAAATGACACAGATCGATCAGTGCTTTATGACTTAAGATCCAGACTTGTAAATATTGTATATATGTAAATAGAAACGATGTACATAGTTCAATGTAAAATACGATGAACTTTTAAGTACGCCTGTAAAAAGTACGAAGGAAATTTCATTGCAATAGCATTACTTTTATAACTTCCAATGATTATAGTTTTTGTTTTAAACTATCAATTATAGCTCTTAAAGCTATACGTATAATTGATTGACGCCATGGAATAATAAAAACCGTAATCAAAAGGTTTAATTTGACGAATATTAATCTTGTTTATTAGAAGTTCTTAATTACTTTAGCATACGCAAGTAGAGCTTTACAGGTTATTCGTTTCTTACCCAAAGAGTATTACTGTATATACGGGTGCGAGCCCGACTCGCACATGACCAGTTTACTGTATATACGAACTTGTTGACGCAGTCGATAGCGTCTACGTTATTACAATCTCATGGTATTAGCACTGTTCACGAGGTCTACTGTTCACAGAACAACTAGTTTAATTTAATGTGTAACAATCTCAAATACATAAAACATTATCACTAACTCCTACCCTAAAAATCGTGTCACATATTAAAAACTAGCTTTTTCCCGCAGCTTCGCCTGCGTCAAAAAGTACCCTATGTTTGACCCCGGGTCTTCAAATATATTCATACCCAATTTCATCAAAATCCGTTCAGCGGTTTGGCCGTGAAAGCGTAACAGACAGAAATACAGACAGACAGACTTTCGCATTTATAACATGCATTTATTAGGTACATTTTCATCGATCTATGAAAAATTCCTTGATGTCCTTTTCGAATGTAATAAAACTACCTCAGATTCTGCATCTGTGCGTATGGTAACATTGGCCTTAATACCTGTCATTTTGCTGAGTTTTATTGCAGACCCAAAAATAAAATGTTTTGGGTCTTCCCAAAGACCAAAAAAACAATAACATTCCCTAGCCAATCACAGCACAGGCGCCATCTTGGTATCGCCATCTTTGTCGCACTATGCTCGAGTCAAGTCGACTGGGCCTGCAGAATACTAGCGGGAAGCAACCATGGCAGTTGGATTGGAAGTGTGTTTTGGTTGTTACTCAAATGATATTGACATTTCACATTTTTTATATGGCTTTTACTTTCGTATTTAGCCAGTAAAATGTAAAAATCGAAGTCAAGTCGAGTCAGAAGTAAGTGAAGTGGTAGAGAAACTGCACTTAGCGATTTTCAGGAGCTTTTGGCAATAAACAAGAAAATCACATAATTGCGAATAATAATCCACCATTATTATGCACAAACACTCAAAAAAACATAAATTTTTAAAACAAAATACAGTGCCGGTTCTGCTTTTCACAACTTCCCGCCAAAAGTCCGACATTTCACATTTTTATTCTTAACCTTAAAAACGTCCTTCACTTCGGTTCTGATCTCAAGTTTATTATGTCTTTCCAAATAAAAATTTTAAAAACACCTGCATTATCTTTATTATTTTTAACTAACACTTTTCCTTTTTACTAATCTTAAATGTTGTGTTGTGACTTTGTGTTTGTGACAATGTTTTTCCTTTCCCTTTCAGCGCGTCCGTCCCGTAACTTGAATATCAACAGCACATCGTGTCTCTTCAAACCTTGACATTGGCAGAATCACCGAAATATCGGTGGAAGCCATAATTTAAAATAAGAGAGAAATAAAGTTCTTCACTTCAAACTCATTGGAGGAAGCCTCAAGGAAGTCCTCGAACTTTCCTTGAAAACGATATTCTTAGTTGGTTGCTTGAGCAAACTCCAATGAGGAACGTCACAGGTTATAATAACAATTTTAAGAACAAAAATTGAAAATTACAAAAGAATAAAGTAATGGCTATCTCGCAAAAAACCGATTTATATTCACTTTATTTCATTTCAAGAACTCCTCAAGGTACCTCTCGACCAACCTTATATTTGACAGTTCAATACTCACCGCCAATGAGGAATCTCCATAAGTCAAGGAAGCTAGTGACGACTAACCATACCAATGAGCAAGGTTGAGTCAAGTTTGAGCAAACCCTGTGTAATACGGGTGGCATCTATAGATGTCACTAAAATTTCCGTTATTTTCGCGCCTTGTCATAGACGTTTACATCCATATTCATAAAAATAACCATAAGGACGTCCTTCACTCAAACTCATTGGAGGAAGCCTTATGGAAGGCCTCGAACTTTCCTGGAAAACGATATTCTTAGTTGGTTGCTTGAGCAAACTCCAATGAGGAATGTCATAGGTTATAATATAAATTCTAAGCACAAAAATTAAATTACAAAAGAATAGAGTAAAAGATAAAATAAAATAATGTATACCTATGCCTAAAGTGGCAAAAAACCTATTTAAGTCCACTTTTTTCATTTCAAGGACGCCTCAAAGTACCTCTCGAGCAACCTTATATTTGACAGTTCGATACTCACCTCCAATGAGGAATCTCCTTATGTCAAGGAAGCTAGTGACGACTAATCATACCAATGAGTTGAAGTAAGGTTGAGTCGAGTTTGACTGAGTTTGACCAAACGTTTGAGAATATGGGGGTAATATTTTTGTTTCTTAAGTTGGCAGAAAGAGCAACTCTTCTAGTTTTTTATACAGTTGGTAAAACCATTTTACCATAGATTTTAGAAAAAATAAATAAAACTTGTCTCTGCGAAATCAACTATAGGTGCCACCTGTAGGGAAAAGGTTAATGTAGATGCAGAAATCAAGAAAAGCATTGCTTTATGAAATAAACAGTTATACCTAATGTGTGATGAAATTAATATTTTAATTCATGGCAATACAATACAAAAATCAAAACTTAGTTTGTGTCAAGAACTTTGAATATTCTTTGAGACGCAATGCATTAATATTTATGAATCCCGTGCTATCTTCTGGAGAAAATCCGCCTGCGATGTCCATGGACACTAATTCTTTGTTGTAGAGACTTGTTGAACTCTTTCTTGACAGCACCGATACTGAAAATAGCAACCAATTTAGTCTGACCGTGGGCCAATTTCATTGGAATGTTTGTCATTGAATCTAACCACACAAATCCTATTACAATATGTAAACTAACGTCCTGTAATTTTGCCTGAGAGAACTACTTTATTGAGCATTTTCACAGTACAGTTTACTGTCACCTAAAAGTGCTAGTGAGACTTCATCACTGTCAAATGTCAAATTGTTAACCAATCACAGCAGAGTATTGGTAACAGAAAAGAAAGATTTTGTTTGGACGAAGGCCTAGATCTTAAAGGCAGTTAAAACGGTGGAGCCTTAACTGCATCCAGAAGCGGGGTCCAGACTCGAGAGATTTCTAGGCGAGAAAAGTTGATCGGTTTACGCTGCACAACGAGAATGTGGACAGCATTCTCGTACTCATCTCGCAGAGAATTCTCGGCGAGGAGCGAGAAGGGTACGAGAACGCTGTTCTCGGACTTTTCTTGCGTTCTTTCGAGAAAAACATGTGAATCTGGATCCCGCATGACATTTTTTTTGCTTATCTCTGTGTGTATACTTAATTATGCTAAAAATGTCCATACCATTTCCTTTGAACAGCTGTACTGTAACAGTTCCATTGACGTTTTCTTGAGAGAGGTCTAAGCATTTTCGGGTGTAATTTCCTTCAGGAGAAAACCAAAAGCCATTGTATACAAAATCGGCCATTTTGTCTTGGAGATATTTTTTGACTCTACAACAGAAAAGTGTTTAAATTACCTAATTAAAATATGACATACTTTGAATGTAGCGCTTGTTGATGATTAACTTCGATGTTGTATTATATGATGGAATAGACTACTTGACTGTGTTCTCATTTTTACAAAAATTTTATACGGAACCATACATACACTAAAAAGTAACCGATACCGAAAACAACAACAGAATTGGTAATTAATTAAAGCAATAATTAGAATTTAAAGTTTTACAATGAAGAAAAGTGGGAGCGTGGTGGGGACGTCTTGCTATCTTTTTTGTACGTACGAAATCAAGTGGCAGTGACGTCACTCACCATTAAGTGCGTCCATTTCTTGTTTCTTGACAGTTTCCCCTTCCACAGGATTTCAAAGGCTTATAACTTATTTAATATTGAACGGATACAAAAAAATCTTTCTGTTTTCGAATTCACGGACTTAAATTTGTGATATGAAATATTTAAAAAAAATTGAGTCAAGTAGCCTATTTTACAACTATTCAAAAGTATGTACGTGGGGCGCACTATAAGTTTCCGGAATGAATATGAAAAAATACTATTAAAGGTACAAAATTAATTTATTGTTTTTCAAAATAATCTCCCTTGTCTATGCACTTTTTCATTCGATGAAACCAGTTTTGAAAACTTTTGTGCCACTCCTCTGTGGTGACCTCTGAAACGTGTTTTTCATACTCCTCGACAGCCTCTTCTGGTGATGAAAATCGTTGACCGCGTAATTGGTTCTTAATTTTTGGGAACAGAAAAAAGTCACAAGGTGCCAGGTCGGGACTGTATGCAGGATGACTCATGAGTTCTACATTTTTCGCCTTCAAAAAGTCGTTTGTCTGTCTGGCCGTGTGAGAACTAGCATTGTCGTGGTGCAGGATGATACGGCGTTTACGGTTATTTTTACGGAGTTCGTCAATAACTTCCGGCAAACAAATGGTCGTGTACCAGTCACTATTCACTGTACGACGATTCTCTAAAGCAACAGTAGCCACGTGTCCAGTTTTATTAAAAAAAGAAGCAATCATCCGCTTAGATGCACTTTTCACGCGCGCCACTTTGGTTGGTTTCGGCTCATCTTGAAAGACCCATACGCTCGATTGCTGCTTTGTTTTGGGATCGTAGCAATAAATCCATGTTTCGTCACCTGTTACTATGTCCCACACCAAATTTGACGCACCTTCGTTGAATCTGGTAAGCATGGCACTGCACCAAGTGACGCGGTCCGTTTTTTGAGCCTCGGTCAAGTTGTGTGGGATCCACCGCGAGCACAGCTTTCTCACACCCAAATGTTTGTGTAGGATTAATTGTATTTGACTCATGCCTATTTCTAAGGATGCGCGAATTTCATGGTAGGTCACATGCCTGTCTGTTTCAATCATACGGAGCACAGCATTGATGTTTTTGTTGGTCACAGCGGTGGACGGCCGACCATCGCGAGATTCGTCACTGAGATTGATACGACCACGCTTGAATTCTGCAAACCAGCTATAAACAGTTGTCTTGCATGGTGCTTCATTGTCAAAAGCTGTTTCAAGCCGAGCGATGCTCTGTTGAGCTGTCAAACTACACTTAAAATCGTAGAAAATCATACTACGAAAATTTTCCCGAGTTAAATCCATGTTGATGCAGACACACAATTTTTTAAATGGTGCCACAAGGTAAAAACAAAAGACAGTCAGATGAAACAAACTGCATTCTACAGCCAAAGAGTTCTATTTTCAAATGTTGCAATAAATTTTTAAATATTGTTTATGTAAGTGGCCAGTTCCGGAAACTTACAGTGCGCCCTATGTACTTACCGTAAGACTTCTTTATCGAGGCAATAGGCTTCCAGGTCAACATGAGCAACGTAGAGTATGGTGCCAGCAGGAGTTTCATAAAGCCCCCTTGACTAGAACAAAAACGTTGCATACAAAATTACTAGTTCAATTAATACTCGTAATAATTATCAATGTTGTCACCCTGAGAGTTGTGTAGATATCTTTAGAACCCGGGCTTCGCTTAAACACAATTTTTCCATTTAACTAGGAAATAACGTACAGTCAGTAGCATTAACGAAACTTTCAAGCCTGAAACCACCCGTCACGGTTAACAAAGAAGATATTTTATATCTCTTATCATAGCGTTTTCCCGGTTGTATCCTCAGATATATTGTAAAAATTAATGTGAGATCCACCTGTAGGTTCGATGATCCGTCAAAGAGATGCAAATAATACACGATTATGTGTTTCAAAGGATGCAATAAATCAAAAAGTTAAAAATTGCTACACAAATAACAATAATAGCGGTAAAACGTATACATAAGGTAACTTTTAGTGAGTAATTAGGTAACAATTCGATGTTAATAAAAGATTCTTCCTCAAGGACTCAGATCAAAGTGCCATCGTTGCATTTTGCTCATTTTACCAACCTTTGTTATGCCACTTTGATCATTTTTACCTTTAGTCCAAGGAAGCGATTTTCTACGATGTCGATGCGACCGATGCCGTGTTGTCCACCCAGCTTATTGAGGGTCTCCACACAGGCCAGCGCATCAGTTACGACCAACGGTTTTTCTTGTCCGCTGGGAACACGGATCGAATTCGGAACACCTATAAAAAACGTCAAAATTGCAACAATAATATATGTAGCAGACTAGTCTTTTATAGCAAACTAGCTGTTTCCCGCAGCTCCACCTGCGTCAACAAGTAGCCTATGTTTGACCCCGGGTTTCCAACTATATTCATACCAAATTTCATCAAAATCCGTTCAGCGGTTGGGCCGTGATAGCGTGACAGACAGATAGACAGACTTTCGCTTTTATTATATTAGTATGGATATAAAGAACTCTTTGAATCGAATATTCAAAACGATAGATGCTTCAATTAATTATTGGTCTCCGCGGCGCTACGACTAGATACCGCGCTGAAGAAAAATCAGTTTCCAGAATGCGGCAACTTATTAGGACAGTGTGTGTAAAACAATGTGCAAAGACGCACACTAGCGTCGATTATAGTGTTTCCGGATACTTAACTGGTGCCCGACCAATGAGAAAAATATTAATTGCTATGGTGTTGTTACGGATTATAAAATGCAGCTAAGAAAATCCTTTAAAATGAAATTAAAATAAAACTGGCCAAGTCGGCTTGCGTGGTGTACGATTTTTTATTTTTCTCCATTTGGACCTCCTAATAAATTTTATCTCATAGGTTTTCCTGTAATTTATGCATCGAAATTCTGGAATCGATAGTTTCGGAGCTAAGGTAGGGGAAATTTTTGTCTACGTTATTTAATAATTCTAATATAGAATCCTTAAATTGCAACAAGAACTTTCATTTGATTCATTATTACACAGTACAGTATATTAAACGTTTCTTTTAATTTTCTATTTAGCTTAGAGCTAATTGATAACTGACCCCTTTTTAGGTGTGACCTGGGTTTAAATACAAATAAATAAATAGACATATACATACATATTAACACGGCCTTTTGCCATACGCTAGTTACTGTTGCCGGAAAATCGATTACACATCGAATATTAATACATTCTTTGATAGTTGAAAAAATAATATAAGGTATCTATAGTGATTATATATCGATACTGATACTATCAATAATATATTTCTGTAAGTACAATATTTTTTTCTATATGAGTTGAATGACGATGATTTGTGTAATGCCCGCCGCCGAGTTCTGGTATATATGTATAGTACCGGTACCTTAAATGGTTGGTATTTCAATTGATAAACCATTAATCGATTATTTTCGATTAATTGTCAAAAATCTATGAAATTGATTAAAGCAATAGTATCGATACCCCAGATTATTTAAAAAAAACGATTAATCGATAATCGATTATCCGGCAACCGGTTTCTCCCAGACAAGCATTGAAAAAATAAGATGCGGAAGACAGAGAGATAAAATTTAAGTCAAACTTTTAACATCCCTCTTTTAAGGTCGGGAGTTAAAAAACAAAATATCCAAATAATAAAGATCGACCCTTGGGGAATTTGGGATTTTTTTTTTTAACACACGGCAACATTGAGCACTGAGCGCCATATTTTGGGGTTTTATTGTATTCACAAGTAATTTATGTCCATATTTCGAAATTATACAATACTGATGGTATTTAATACCAGTATCTTACATCTTATTATTCCTTTATAGTTTGACTATGCAAACTGCCATTTTGCTTCTGCTTTTGCATTAAATTTTATATTTATCAAGACGTCCAATTCACTCATCGGTTGCGGCGTGACTGGCGCGGGTGCACCGCGAGTACGCCGAATTCGGCGTAGTTTTAGTTGTCGCATTTTTCTAGTACGCCGACGGTATCTAGTCGAGCGCGCGAGACCAATTATTAATCTAAGGATAGGAGATTATTTGGGAACAGTTTAGGTTCCAAACTAAATTATCCAAATATGCTCTTTGTAGCTTCTCGTAATGATTGACGCAGCTGGCCAACCAATAAGCTGTGCGATAGTCTGGAAGCAATGTCCCACATGTACTTGTTTTCTGCATAGTTAGGTATTTTATTTACCTTTGACGAAATTGATATCTACAGTAGTTGGATACTCTTCGGCATCTTGGAGATCTCGAGTCATTTTGTAAATTCCCTTAGGTGGTATTTCAGATGGGTCTTCGAGGACGCCAGACTCGTAGCTGTAAATAAAATAGAAAAAGTGTCGTTGAATGTAATAAATACTAAAGATATATTAAGATGTGCTTACAATATTTGCATGCTTGAATGGGTTGAATGTCGGTAGGGTTGCCGTTTTCGTCAGGATATATATCGTTTGCCCATGCAATGGCAACCCTATATGCCGGGGAATCAAAGGCCCAAGCAGACGTACGTAACTTATCGTATGAGCAGAGCTCAATGTACCTAATTACCTTATGTGCATGATGTTTTCGTCAGTCGACCACGGCTCTTTGGGAGTTGCTGAGACTAGAATGTTTTCCTTCTTTGCATACTCAATGAGATCAGTTCTTCCTTGAAATCGTTGGAAAAATTCAGGGATACGCCATGGAGCTATTACCTGGGTAAAAATATTGATATCATGTGTCATTTTAAGATTGGTGAAGAAGTTTGGTTGGTTAGGACTTAACTTGTATAGGCTTGATTCATCTTCTTGCCTGATAGTAAAAAATATTCCGTGCTTCGGAAGGCAAGGTTTCGATAAGCCGTTGATCCCGACTGCCACCTGGTGGTCGATAAAGGAACCACGACAGAGACAGAGTGCCGCGGCGGTTTCAAAAAACTTTGACACCAAGATGTACAGGATCTTTTGACCATGCAACTCACGCGAAATGAGAACGTGAGCAACAAACTTTTCAGGGTTGGCAACGCAAAATAGCTCCTACCGGTTGATGCATGTTGAAGATTTTAGACGGCAAATGTCTTCGGTGGACCTCAAGCCATTTTACCGGTCTACTTAAAATTCATCGGTGAGTGTATGAACTAATAACAAGACAATTTCTACACACCTTCCCTTCCGGCCACAAGGAATACACGCTCAATTCGAAACGAACTTGATCGTTGCCTTTACCTGTGGCGCCGTGTGAAATGTATCTGAAAGTTGAATACATATAATAAAAGTAAAAATCAACAATTCTATACTTTATACTAATACATCTTACTGATACTTAAACTGAAGAGTTTGTTTGTTTGAACGCGCTTATCTCAGGAACTACAGGAGTGGTATTTTTGAAAAGTGTGACATATATGTCGAATGAAAATCGTTCGAGAACGAACAAAAATCCTTTGATATCGAACAAAAATCATTCGTTTTCTACAAAAAAAATAGTCAACTCGCTGCGTTAGTCACACTTTTAAAAAAAGGGTTCCTGGTCCTATTTGAAAAATTATTTTAGTGTTGGGTAGCATATTTATCGAGGAAGGCTATAGGCCCGGACAAAGTCGGGTCGGGCTGCTAGTTGCTCATGAAGCTATTTCCCAATTATCCAAGAAATAAAAGAGGCACAAACATTTTGGGCAGAATTAGCGCCACGTCGTTTGCAGGAATTATTTCCTAGAATGGCCTCCTAGTTAGTAGTCTAGTCTTCAGAATTTTTTTCTATGATCTATTAAAAACGAAAAAATAAGACCGTCACAGGTAGACTGATTATGAAAATATTGGTGTTTCATATTACGTACTTGGCACCTAATTTCTTTGCTGCATTTACAATCCCGACTGAGATGCAGGGTCTTGCTAGGGAAGTTCCCAACAAGTAGCGGTTCTCATACACAAGACCCATTTGAATAGCAGGGAACATGTAATTGCTAACGAACTCTTTGCGCAAATCTTCCACAATGACCTAAAAATTTCCAAAAAGCAGTGTGATGCAGATAGTTCTATTTCTACGAGGCTCACTAGTACTTAGGTAACATAGCATTTATCATAGTTAAAAAAATGTTTACAAATTATCCAAGAAGAATATTTGAATTGATTCTGATAAAGTTGCACAGTTTAGACTATAGATAGTTCAAATCAATTAAAAGTACTTATTTGTTTTTACAATTACTTAAGTATTTAGATTTTGAGAGAATTCGATGACAGACATTCATTTATAGGTAAAGTCTTAGTCGGATATAATTTTGTACTTACATCTTTGGCACCAACTGCCTTGGCTTTCACTTTTGCTTTCTCAAAATTTTCATTTTGACCAACATCAGCTACATAGCAGACGACATCATAATTTTGTTGAATCAACCTATTGATACAAAGGGAGGAAAAGATATAATATTAGTCACGTGACATTATTGATACAGAAATAGAGCCAGTTTTTAGGTGTATCCTCCCTTAGCTTTTGCTTTACAGCCCAAAGTGCCTACACACTCTACGCTTATAATGGTTCTAAAATTGTCCGTATAATTATAATAATTTGATAATGGAGCGACTTCTTTTACAGCAAAATATTGACATGTCCTGAAATCAAGTCGACCTCAAAATCAGTCAGGAAAAAATCTTTCACCATTTAAAAAGCACATATTGATGACGGACATTATTTAAGTACATGAAAAAGATAAGTGATTCAAAAAAATATACTTATAGATGTAGGTAGGTCTTTAAAGATGTATAAAAAATTTAACCATAAAATTCAGATCTTACCATTTCAATATGCAGCTTGTATCCAAACCACCGGAATAAGCGAGAATTACAAGATCCTTAGCCATTATGGTTCTAATAAATCTACACCACTAGACCTGTTGATGTCGACGATCCCGTAGAAACTGACACAGAATAATTTTCTCCTCAAAACAATAAAATTCGATAACCTTTGGGTCGTTCAAACCACGTTCAAACAGATATAAATAGAAGCAAATGATAAATAATTCATTACATAATACGAAAGTAAAACACAATATTGATGATTAAATAATTTAATGAAACTCTTAACAATCCAATACTGATAAATCAATCGTGTAAGACAGTAACATTACTAACTGTAATTGCACATGGTAAAGGCCTTGACGATAGCCCATGTCGTGATGGTGAGAATATGCTGCATATTATAGTTAATGAGTAATCGGTAACTTATTTAACTAGTTTTAAACAAATGACGATGATGTATCAGATTCTAAAAACATTTCCTAAATACGCCGATTTAACAAACTAAACCACCGAATAAAATGTTTTAAAGACTTTAATACTTATAGACAATCGTTTTACATATAAGCTTTAATAATGCTATTATGAAAATTTACTTTTATTAGGCAATGTAAAGTGTCAGAACAATATTCTAGTATTATAAATACTAATTAAAGTATAATGTTAGAGAATTTTTTTTAAGTAATATCATATTAACTTCCGTCAAACCTATTTAGTACAATATTTATTGGAATGTAACTAACCCCGGTAGGTACATATCGTTTTCAACATTCGGAATAGTTAAATCCAGAAGTCCTATTTTAATAATACTAGCGAATCGTAAATTACATTTTAATAGTTAGATGACATTAAATTTACGGTGCGCTATAAGTAATCAAAGAAGTTTATTTGTTGGGGCACATAACACAGTGCGCTTTAAGAATAAGATATATACCTATATAAAATGTTCACACTGATACTCTAAGATCTAGCATTTGGCGTTAAATTAAAACCAGGCAAATTTTTAAGCTAAAGAAATATATGAAGACGTACATTTACACATGTGTGAATAATTTTTCGGAGTCACCACTCTCTAATTCTAGTGATGACATATTACGATTATTGTTCCTATCATTTGTAATATTTTAGTTAATCAGTCAATTAAACAAACTGATTTCCTCTAACGAAAATTAGTTTACACTTTTAAATGCTAGATGCATTGTTTTTAGGTCTTTTTTTCGTTCTTTCTGGGTCAATGTTTTGACCATAGAGCAAATACAAAGAGAAGACGACGTATCGACTGGTGCACCGTTACGGTCATTGTGTCAGTGACGTCGGAAGTGGGCGTGGCTTACGTCATTTTTCGTTCAACTGTGAAAGATGCGAGACGTGGAGCGAGCTCTAATGTTTTCTTACTTTTCTAATTTAATATTTTGTAAAATATTTAAACCATTTAGTTTTAAGTGTTTCAATGCTGTACAATGGGATCACAATAAATGTAAGTAATTATCATATTTTCGAATTTATTTGATTGAGTAAGTGGTACACAAAATATGTGTATGTTTTTAATGTTTAAAATATCTGTAATATAAAGAAATATAAATATTTTTTTATGTTGAATTTGTTCGATTTGCTAGCGACATCTATTAGTAAGAAGAGGGGATCGTCAATAGGGGCGGAGCTACAGCCAAACCGAGCTCAATCACACAATTTTTGTAAGGAAGCTCTACGCCATCTCCTCTTTGTCATTACTCTGTGGTTTTGACCAAGTTAGTTATTAACAGCTTATTGCATATGATTAATCGTAAATGTTTTAAACATCAACTCGTAATAATAATATTTAAAAAAAAAACAATATTATAATTCTTACAACTAATTATCAAATGTTTTAAAAATTCAAAAATATTTATAACATGTTCTACATACTTGTAACATAATTTATACAAAAATTCCATTTTTTGAATATCACAAATAAAAAATAACATCCATTATTTAGGTATACTAACAGGTCTCATTGGACACTCAAACGTCAGTATCAAATAAAAAAGCTTGTATTATGAATTAAACAGCTTTTCCTACTTATCACATTGTACTACCATAACATCAAATCGACAATATGTAATAGCCTATCCTTGGTGTCATGCCTTTTCCATCAAGCTATAATTCTATAATAGTTGTAAAATCATAACGGCTAAAAAGTTCACCCCTACTTTATCAGTAGTATGCTAATAAAATATTCTACTGAAGTTAGAAACCGACAAGGCAGAGTCAGTATAAATTAGCTCGGCGGAAAATGCTTGCATACACATTTTTATCCATTGCAAATCCATGCAGATAATCTTTAATATCTTTTAAATAATTATGTTTGAGAGTCAGAATATATGATAACTCATTCGACATTTGCCCCGTAGTGACCGTACAGTTTCATAGTTTGCATGGTTCTTTGAATAATGATAATTTTGCACTGGATTGTTTCCCGCCAAGCATCCTCCAACTTTTATCATAATGTGAAAGTAATCCGTACCGTAATGTGTTATGCTCGAATCTCTCGATTTGTTTAGGCAGTGAGGGAGCTGAGATCCGAGAGGAAAGTTTCTGGAGTGAGGATGTGGGATGATCCTATGATCACTTCCCAGTTTTTGAGAGCAGCTGTTACTTCGTAAGCGCAACGAATTTCTGAGAAGCACACTCCTGAGAACAAAAAATATAGGGGCTTATTTTAGAACGGACAGCTGTCTAATGTTTCTGAATTACATCAGGAGCCCTATTTTTGAAATATATATGTCGAATTAAAATAATTTGACATAGGACAAAAAAAAATCGACTTGCCGATTTTACGTGAGTTACACTTTTGAAAATAGCACTCCAGAATTCAAATCTTGGTTTTGCAATTCAAAACAAGTAAAGGAGATGTCCCCTTATATTCTTATCCAAAATATACCAAAACCATCTTAGTATAAGAAGCGATATTAGCTAGAGAAGGGTGGTAAAGCCACAGGCAGCTACAATTTGATAGTCTACTATAATGTGAATTTATTTATTACTGAGGAATTTTTCTGACTTCTTCAATTAAAATTATTATATTTCACCCAATTTATGTAAATATTATAGTTTTTAAGTTTACTGCAAAGATACATATAAAATGTATAGATAAGCCAAACTTACCCCCAACAATAAACACAAGGAGACGTGGAACATTTTTGACAGTTTGTTGGGCTTTATCCTTGTGCCAGTGCCCATACCGTACGCTGAAATAATTAAAATGACAGCCTCAATGTTTGCAACACAAGTTTAAGAATACAAAAGTTACGCGAGATACATATAATACAGATAAATACACGTGTATTATATTATTAAATATTTTCCTCTAATACTAGGATTGGAAATTATTTAGCACTTAGGAACATGCTATGTTATAACATATTTGTAGTCATTACTTTAGTATAATCAATCAGCGAGCAATAGATGTGGCAAAGTGTTGGCACATCCCGGACACTTCATACAACAACGGCGAGCCATCGGGCCCCGTAGTAATAGGTATAGTACCTATTACTACTACTACGGTTCGACCGCGAACGTGCGTGTTACTCGCAGGGTTAGTTTATTTACCGTATCTGCGTCATAGTTGTCAGTCGCGGCCGCGCAGACGAAGTGACATCCTTGCATTATTATGCCTCCCGATTTTTACCCTAAATCTGCGCGGTGAGGTGCCGTATCTGTTTTGGGTGGGAGGGTGTGAGTGTCCGTTCTGTGCGTTAGTTTAGTACTATTAATAATTCTGTGGTATTGGACAAAAATAACCGTCTTACTACAAAAAAGTAAGATCACTGTTTAACAAGTGTTTATTTTTTCATAGTCATTCTTCTATAGTCTAAAGTTAAAGAGAGTATAGACATGGTTTAAAGCTTTGTTAAACAGTAGACTAAGAGTACTTTAGGTTATAGATAAACGTCATTTTAGGATTTATTTTTTTATGGACACATGTTGAACAGATGTCTAACTTTTTGTAGTAAGACGGTAAGTGTTCAAAAAGAATAAGAGTAATTCAATACATCTTTACATATGGGCAACACAAGACAATTATAATTTACTAGCTGTGCCCGCGACTTCGTCCGCGTGGAATAGTTATTTTGGGTATGATTCCCAAAATAACTATTCCACGTATTTTAAAGTACTTCTGCGTAAATTATATTTTTAGTTTTATTTTCTTGTGGCAGAAGAACATTTGATTTTCTCCGCAACCCGATCTTGACAACGCGACATATAGTTGGCCGTGTGAAAAGCAGTCTTCACGTAAATCGATTCCTACATGTTTGCCCCTGTGATTTATTTATTGTAATGGCGAAAGATAGCTTAACGGGAAATTAAATTCTTTTAAAATTAAAACTTATAAGCACTGTTTGACCAACTGCTGGACCAGTCAAAACTATTGCAACGATGCATTAATTTCGACCAAATTTGATTATCATAAAAACGGTTATTGTGAGTTAATCTTAAAAGGTAGATATATACTGTTGCGGACATTTTTTTAGATAATTTAAAAAAAGAGGAATAATTCTTTCATACATATTTTTTGGGTATCTCGAACGGTTTTCGCAGCGCACGCAACGGGAAGCCCTCAAAGATGAATAATTATCCCCGTTTTATTCACATTTTCGACTGTTTCTTCGCTCCTATTAGTTGCAACGTGATGTTATATAGCCTAAAGCCTTCCTCGATAAATGATCTATCGAACACAAAAAGAATTTTTCAATTCGAACCAGTAGTTCCTGAGATTAGCGCGTTCAAACAAACAAACAAACTCTTCAGCTTTATAATATTAGTATAGATTCATAACCCATACCCATAAGTATAAACAAAAAATCCAAAGATCATAAAATGTACCTGGTAGGTGCTTGGTATCCGGAAGTTTGGGCTCGACCAGCGAGGAACGGGAAGTGACGCTGGTCCAGCTTGTCGTCGATGGAATCCTCTATGATATCCTGAACAAAGTTCAAACATTGAGCAGTGTCGCAAATCTCTCGAAAAAATTTCGACAGTATTTTAACGATACGTTTTAGGACTATTTCACATACTCGCAAAATTGTAGTAACAAGTAAAAATTAAGATGAAGATGATAAAGTAGGAAATATTTAGTTACCTTGAGAACTGGCGTCCACCGTGACATTTGGTAAGTTTGTTCAGTGATTCTTTCCTTTCTCGGCACCTGATATTGTTTTTTTCTGTTGCCCTGTAACAAATTAATGTAACTTGAATAATATTAGATGATGATTCGCCGCCGATAAGTACCTAACTACCCAAGGTGACAGGTCATCATGACAATGGATGGATACAGAACTAATAATACTTGATCTTCAAAACTACCTAATCTTATTCACGTTCACACATATTAAAACAAATTTTTGCAAACTGCTTAGTGACTTCACAATTATGATGCGGCACCGTAATTTTCGGAAACCAGAGATGGGTGAAGCGCATTCTAGCGAGATCTTCGCACATTACAATACCTCCACAGTCCACACCAACTCAACTCACAGTATGTTATTAAAACGTGAACTTTATGTCGTGATATGTAAAATGGGCCGACAAATAAACAAAGAGTGGACCACGCGTCGTATGATTCTAGAAATTTAACATTGTCACACCCTGGACACTACAGCGGCGAGCCCGATGTACATATATTACTACTACACCGATTAGGTCGCGTAAGAGCACGCACGCAAGTCAATGTGTGTGTTACTTGTAGGGTTGGTCATTTAACGTATTTGCGTCATAGTTCTCGCAGCGAGGCCGGGCGGCCGAAGTCATGTTTGCATGCATTGTTTTGCTCTCGATCTGACCTAAATCTGTGTGGTGAGGTACGGTATCTGTTTCAGGTGGGATAATTCTGTAACATTGTAAAGTCTAATAAAGTTTACATTTGTGTACATGTTTCACGTCATACTGAGAGTTGAGTTGGTGTAGAATCGTAACGTTCTTCATACTCACATCGATGACGACATTGAGCCCCAGGTTGGCGAGGTTGAGCAGAGCCTGCTTGTCGGAAGGCTCGAGCTGCGCGTGCGTGACCAGCTTGTTGAGGTTCTCCTCAGAGATGCCGTTCTTGGACATTATGTACAGCGCGATGATGCGCATCTTGTTGAAGTTGTTCACATTCTGAAAAGGTCCAATGCAATTAATCATTAATTTATTTGAAAATGTGTTAACAAAAGGTGTTGTTAGGTGGATCTTTTAATTGAGCTATATATTAATAGAATACAAATATTATGAATTTTACATTTACATAGACAATTATGTCAGGTATAATAAGTAACAAAAAGTTAAGGTGTCAATCTCAGTAGTGTCGGATATGTTTATGCGACTTGAATCACCCCATTCCCATCAGGGAAGCAATATTTAATTAATTTGTACGGCTTGTGATATATGTGGATTCCTATAAATTATTTGATATTAACTTACCTGATCTAACAGAACAGGTACAATGCTTCTCATATGATCTTTAATTTTTTCACCTTCGGCATCTGTTCCCATTGCCAAATCCTGAAACGTAACAAGTGCTTTACAATTTGTAGACTAATGATGGTAAATAAAATTTATTTTTAGAGATTGTTAGTACATCTATCCAGCAAATCTTTCTATATACTATTAGTAAAAGATATGTGCTGAATGAAAATAAAGATAACCAAATAAAATATGTAAATATTGTTATTCAACCTGCTCTACTTTGCAGAGTTTGTCGACGTAGCCCTGGTAAGCCTTCATGCAATCTTCAGCGAGTTTCAGATGCGTTGCATACTTCGACAGTTCTTTCTGGTACTGAGGCATTTTCTTGATCATTTGAGACAAGTCTCGCATAGATTGCTTGTCGCCTGATTGAAAATTAACATTCTTTATTTATACATATATACTAACTTTGTTGCAAATATACAGTACGATTAAGATGTGAAATTACTTTTGTACTTTGGCCTTAGACCCTACGTCACAAGTATCTTCGACGTCTGACTGCCAAACTTACACCAGAAAAGCAATAAAAACACAACCTGACTACAGTATGAAATTACATTTGGGATTTCACATCTCAAAACCAGAGACAAAAAACTTAAAACGTGCTGAGAACGCGATAGGTAAACACGCTCAGACGATGAGAAGACAAGCTAACTTACCACCACCCATGCGTTTGGATTCAGTAAACTTCTTCAAATTCTTGGTGACAGATGTAGACACGACAGCTATATGCTGGTGCCGTAGTTCCACCCAGAGTTCATCGTTCTCATCCAACAAAACTTCTTTCAGTTGCCCTTGGGATGCCTCATACCTGAAATAGAATAGGTTTAAAGCAAGTGAACAATTAAGACATTATATCCCATCCATTTCCACAATTTTGAAGTCAATAAATCTTTTCTCTGTCTGCAGCGACGTGCAGCCCATAAAGACACTTCGACGTTGTGTACCCTGTGTTTCCTTAAGTGTTTTTTTTTCACACAGTTTATCTTCAACTAATTAGAACAAATAAATGATTTGATTGATAGATTTTACTTTGTCTATCCCTGGGCAAGAGTTCTGTGCACGTCAATGCCTGTTTGCCAAAATGTTTTCACAATGTTCTTTTCAGATATCATGACTGGTGGTTGCACAAATTAACAAAAACAAACATAGAAGCAAGTGAGTCAGAGAGAAAAAATCTTACTTATAGACGTCATTTTCGATGGGCAGAAGATCGTAAGCCATAGCTTGAAGTGTCAACTCGTGCAGCAAAGGAGACACGCAATCGAACCCGCGGTCCAAAACTAGAAGCTGCGATCGCGCCTTCTCGGGACCCTCGCCCATTGTTGGTTCGTCCGCCTTTTAGTAACAAAAATTGATGTTTTATTTTTAAATTATAACTGTCAATAATAAATGAAGATTATTATGTGGAGCTGAATTTAATATTATTAATGAACATAGATTTGAATTTTATGACAGGAGGAAAAAAGAGTCTCTGTGCTAAAGATCTGCCTAATTTAAACTTCTATATTCTTTTATCAAATAGGTACCTTGTAAGCATCCAGTTTCTGTTGGATCAACTGGGCAAGTTCCACATTACGTTCCCAGTCACTGTAATAATAAAAATATTAAATTACACATGGGGGAGAAAACTTTCTTCTTCATTGATTTACCAAGGCGAGATATGGCAGATTATAATAATATTGGTTCACGTAAATATCTACAGCAAAATGCAGCTTCATTCGGTCTAAATAATTTCAAAATATAAAAAAAAAACAATATGAGGTAATCCCAAAAGAGGTACCTGCGATAACGCACTGACGGATACTCTCCCAGAGTGGCACAGAGAGTAGCAATTTGTTCAGCAATGCGCTCCATGTTGGCGTTGCGTGTTTGGGCGAGCGCTGGATTGTACATGCATTGGAATGTCTCAGGAGAGTCCAGGGAGAAAACCTGTTACAAAATTTAATCACATTGTAGAAGATTGATAGCCAGGTCCCAATCGTGAATTGGCTATATTAGCATCGCCAATCAGCCACTGGTGAATAATGTCGTAAGATCCGCCAGGCCTCGGAATGTATTTTATAACGTGTAAATGTAGAAGAAACATAGTCACGGGTAACTGGGCCACTATCCATAAAGATGTCATTTCCATATAAAAAAATATATTAATAAGTATATTTACCTGGCGTTCGTATGGTAAAAATGCGATGTTAATTTCCTTCAAAGTTTTGATTTTTCTTGCAGCCGAAGACTTACAGATTTCATTGAATAACTCCTCAGGGCATACTAATGCAGCGTGTAAAATAATGTTACATGTTAAAAAATCTACCAATTTATTTTTGGTTACAAAAACTCTTGGATCCTAAAGTGGTTAGTGTAAATATTTTGGACAAACCTGTTGTTCATATGGAATGAAAGCTATGTTGATTTCCTTTAATGTTTTTATGTATTTAGCTAATCGACTACGTGAGATTTCATCAAATAATGCATCAGGGCAAGCTGTAAAATGAAAATAAAATAAAATCATAAGTGCAAACCAAAAGAAAGCATAAACATAACATGACATTACTTAAGCAATTTTTTTATTTGGAAGTATATAATTGTTGTACAAATTCAGGGCACAGTCATGTGACTTCTCATCTAATAATAAAATATTATTATTGATAAAAAAATCATTGCATTACATGATATAATAAAATATGCTATCAAAAAGAGAAAAACAAAAGAAAAAATAATTGACCAAGAATATTTAGTTTTAATACCTTCAGTGAAGAAGACGTGAGCAGCTTTATACATTATACGATTGCCCACTGAGAAGTCATTGATGAGAGCATGGACTGACTTTTCACATGGGGTGATGAGGTAAATACCATCCATGGTGCACAACGGCTCTCTCTTTTTGTGAATGTCTTCCACCACTGTAAAAAAACAAAGGCTAGGTTTAAACCCAGTTGTTACTATCGTTCTTTTAAAAGAACGCTGTACAAATAAATTTATTATAAACAATGAGGGTACTGTTTAGAAAATATTTTGTGTTTATTCGACACCCTCATGAGTGTAGGAAGTGAACGATTGTAGTGTTCTATTGTTTTGTGATAGTGGATTATTTTAAAATATTTTTTGAATTTCGTTTATTTCCCATGGATAATTTAAGGTAAGTGTATATAAACTACAATGACAATAAATTATTCGATTATTGTAGATATACATAATTTGAAACGTGTTTTATCACAAAAAAACAGTAAATATGGTCAGATTGCATTGGAAGTGTTATATTTATGCAGTTTTAATTGCCGTCCTTTTAAACGCCCAGTAGTAATATGCACTACCTAATATAGAGTATTTATCTGTTTTAGGGCACGGGCGAGTTGTCGTCCTTTAAGTTTAAATGAGATTATTGCAGAGTTAGAGGAGGATGAAGAAAGGGAAGTTCCCGATGCAATTGTCATTTTGCCTCCTGAAAATTGTAATGATGACGTCACTGATGAAGATTCAGGAGAAGAAAATCATATTGATTTGAGTAATTTACCGGGAAGTCAGCTACGAGCTCACACCGAAATAAACGACTCAATATCGGCTAATTGTAGTGATGACGATGACGATAACATACCTTTGATACAGTTATCAAAACGTAGACGCTTTTTCCCAGAAGAACCGACTCCTTCTACTTCTCAGTCAACTTCAGATTCAATCGAGGAGATGACGATTAGCTATTCAAAAAAATAAAACTTACAATTGGGTTTCACGTGATATTCAACCTTCTTTTGAACAATGGCAGCAATTGAAGACGGCGGCTACGCACTTGACTCCGTTTGAATATTTTGAATTGCTCTTTGGCGATAACGTTATAAACATGCTTGTACGATACACAAATCTATACACAGCAGTGGCGTGGGGTGAAAAAAAAGAGAGGTAAAGCCGCCACGATTATCTGAATTTAGGTTTTCTTTATGCCCGCGGAAAGATAACTCTTGTTTTCCAAGAAGAACAACAGTGTCTATTAAACGTTTCATTAAGTTTCGATTACGCTCTACTTTACGATTGTGGGCTTCAAAATTATTGCCGAGAAATGATTCTATTCTACTATTTCCAAAATCGTGTAACAATAAACAACTGCGTAAATGTTTTTCAGTTTGACTATGTTTTCTAGCCGAATTGGTCAAATTATTTATGTCTGAGAAACCCATTTTATTCCAAGCACTATTTGTATCGGAAAACAGCAGACATGGAAAGCAAAATAACTTATTTAATTTGCAACTGCCTGTTATCCAATTGTATTTATCATACATCGAACTGTGAAAATGTTTGAAAAACCCATCCTTACGCTTATAATCAATTTTTATATCGGGACGAGCCCGTCCAAGGTTAATGATATATTTTTTATTATCGAACGATTGTTTTGAGAACGAAGTTGATTCATTCAATAAGTAATCTGTAAGACAACAATCTATTTGTACTAATGCCGCCATTTCTCGCCTAACAACAACAACGACATAAAACAAAATGAAACAAACCAACCTTTACGATGAAACAAAACAAACACTATATCAGAATACACAACAGCCTGTGTTAAACTTCACTAATTTCGATTCTTTTAAACTATATACCACAATCTAATCACTTATCACATTAAATCAATTAGCATAAAATTAATCCGTACAAATGCGCGCATAATAAGTGAAGTGACATAGTGACAATGACAATCCGTCCGATTATCCGAATTAGAAAGACAATTGGCCGGCGGCCAATGGCCGGCCTGCTGCGGCAGCGCTAATTGGACGAAAACTTTTGTAGTGATACGAAAGGACCTATAAAGAGTTTGGTAGGCTATCTTAAATCGGGTTATCATCTAACAATATCAACGAGTACTTTTCATGTAGTAGTGACATGTATGTGTGTGTCAATTTCATACATTGGAAATATTTGGATTCCCGATATCTTGAGCGAGTTCACTTGGCGTGTACTCGGCGCGGATTGCGTCTTACCATTGCTAAATCGTGTGTGTGTGCGTATGCTCGATTTCAAATACATTGCGTATTTGGTATCCAGCGTATTGAAGAATACTTTTTACAAAGCGCTCAATGTAATTGTGTCGCTTGCGATAATTAGACTCCTTAGTTTCCGTATTACCGGTAAGGCCGTCAGTCGTCGGCTTACATTTTATGACAGTGTCATATAAGTAGGTATATGGGTATAGCTAAGAACAATAGCGGTATAGTGTATACATTTTCGTGGAAGAGTAATAAGCTGGGATAAGCTATTATTATCAATAATTAAAAATATGTATATATTAGAGATTAGCCAAGGTAAGCCGGTGGGAATCGTGTTCTATGGAGGCTTCGCCACTGATACGCAGCACAAAAAAACTCTAACAAGCCTGTCAGTGTTAGGACCGACGATATGCGATGTTTTATTGGAGTTTTACTTTACAGTGGATATGTTGTATTGCCAAGAAGGTATATGTACTGGAAAAATGCTTCAGATTGCGGAATGCCAATAGTATACAATGCAATATCTAGGGATAAGTTTACTTATATTATGAAAAATCTACATTGTTGCGATAATATAAATTTGAAGACTGGTGATAAGTTTGCGAAGGTGCGAGAACTATTTGATTTGCTAAACAAAAACTTTTCCGAACAGGTATTATTTGAAGAACATCATAGCATCGACGAAGCCATGGTTCCCTACTACGGAGGCCATCCATGCAAGCAATTTATAAGAGGGAAACCGATAAGGTGGGGTTATAAATTCTGGGTTGGCTCAACACGGTTAGGTTACATAGTTTGGTTTCATAGTTTGGTTTGATATACCAAGGACAATCAAATGACATTAGTAATCATAACGAATACCAAAAATCTCTGGGTTTGGGTGCAGCTGTTGTATTACAGTATACAGATATACTGCAACAAAAATATGGCAAAATTCCATTTCATTTGTTTTTTGACAACTTTTTTACATCTATTCATCTTTTCGATGAACTTCGAGTACGAGGGATAAAAGCCACAGGCACAGTTCGTCAAAATCGCGTCGCAAAATGCCCTTTGCCAGCTGACAAAGAATTCAAAAAGACACCACGGGGAACATACAATCAACGATCGACCAATGCTGAACAAAGATTAGTTTGCAAATGGAATGACAACAGTGTTGTGACTGTCGCATCCAACTCCGATACGATTCAGCCTCTAAATAAGGTCAAGAGATTTTCCCAACAACAAAAGAAACATATACTTGTGAATCAGCCAGCTGTTGTAAAAAAGTATAACGAAAACATGGGCAGGGTGGACAGATCTGACCAGAACATTGGCTTGTACAGGACGTCAATCAGAGGAAAGAAGTGGTATTTTCCTTTGATTTGTCACGGATTAGACATGGCGATACATAATTCTTGGCAGATATATAAAAAAAAAATGGGGGAGAGTATGATTATCTACATTTCTTGAAACACATAAAAAGAATGCAGAACGTAAAACTACCAGGGTATCTCAAAGTTTTCGTGAAACCTCTCGATTTGATAGAAAAGATCACATTATTAGGTACAGAGACAATCAACTTCGATGTATAGAATGTCACAAAAAAGCTAATTTCTATTGTCCTAAATGTAATGTCACTTTGCATCCAAAATTATGTTTTGAAACCTTTCATACTCCTAAATAAACAGAGATGAGAATATGTTATTATTTTATTTGATAATATACTAGCTTTGTAGTGCAAATTACTAGCATCCTTTTAAAAGGACACCATTTTCCGAGTTTTCCATAAGAGGTAAAATTTTTAAAATATTTTTTCGGTAAACTAAATTGCATTATGGTAACAATATGTGAAATTCATCAGGATATAAAGAAAAAAAATGTTTTAGTAACAACTGGGTTAATAAAATAATTATTTAATAGCTCTAGAAAGAAGTGAAATCTTGAATAACCGATACAAAAAATAAGGAAACATTTTAATGTCATCCTAGATATAATATATTTAAACAACATTAGCATTACATTACTTATTTTGCGTAATGATCATCTCTCCATTTCTGAATTTTTCTGGTTACATTTATAGCGTTTTTGGTTAGACTGTACGAAAGGGTGCGCAGTGGTACGAGCCAGAAACATTTTTGATTGATTTTTTTGTCCTATCAACACCTGTTTTTTTTTATGTCAAGGTTTGGGGATAACTATAAGCATAATTTGAGGTCATGTGACCATTTTTCCTGAGGGCGAAATTTTCAGAGTTAGAGTCACTTTTCTAAAAGATCACCTTAGTCACGGAACTGACTTTATGGAAGAGTCATTAGGTTAGGTTATCTTCAGACCACCAAAATAAGCGAGCGAGCGAGGCTAGCAAGCGTTCGACTTCGTCACAAAACGTGACATTGAATTTTTTTTTATGATATAAACCGCTCTCTCTGACGCTTTTTTTAAAACCTTGGTTCTTAAAAGACAATATTTTTTGAAACTAGGTACAAGCCTAGCATGAATTTTTTTAAACAATAATTTCTTTTGCTTAGGTTTCAACCTTCTAGTATGATGGCCAACTTTGTGACAATAGGAAACCTCAAGGTTGTATAGATACAGGATACATTAGTTAAGATCCAAATAGTTTGACTAAATTTTTGACAATGCATCTCTCCAAAATGTATATCTATCTAGAAGGATGTAATCATTGTGCCTCATCTGAAGATGTTAATTTAGTTCACTATTTTGGCTAATAATGCAACTAAAATGAGCAATCACTAGTTAATTTTTATGAATTAGGCTGTAAATGTTTGAGTAGTAAATAAATCTTACAAGTAATGCCCTCTGCAGAGATATCATGCATTTTGCAGCATGCAGACACCATCCGCATGGATAGCTGATCCACTATCAGGATCCTCCATTCTATGCGTTGAGACTCCTTCCCTTTAGGTCCGCGATAGCGGATGACCTCATTCATAATCTCTGAAAAATATTACAAATTTTACTTTTCTGTAATATAATATATATATTTAACTAAGAAATTTTACCAAAAGGAATATATATTGTAGAACCAATAAGTAGGTATAAATTTAAGATCATATAACTTCTTGTTGACAACTTTGATATAATTTTTTTTGTGATTAACACATCCAGTGCTAGAAACACATAAATGCTTAGCAATCAATTGAAAATCCATTGTTATAATATATTTGCAGCAAATGTGTGACTGGGTCAATGTTATGAGGCCATTGGTTTGATTCCCATTGGAAAATTTTGAACAATCTGTTTCAAGGCAACCTCACATTGCGGTAAGTAATGTATCAACTAATAGAAATCCTGTATGATCATCATCATCATTTCAGCTGCAGTCAGTCCACTGCAGGACATAGGCCTCTCCTAATGGTTTTCAAAATGTCCGGTTGTTAGCGGCATGTCTTTTATGTGTGTATATAGTGTACTGTAATTGCCATACACCATCTACTTTGTCTGTTTGTGTTTTTCTTTTTTGATGGTATAAGGTGGTTCCCAAAGAGATTTTCTATTATTTATTTAGTTATTACAAGTAAAAAAACTAGTCAAGTTGTTAATGGCTCAGTTGCAATAGGCCATTTAATAGATTATGTTCTCTCTGAAGCTGAAGAATTAATAGAAGTTGAATAAAAAGGAAGCTATAAAATTTACAGTGAGTACCTACAATAATATATACATTTCAATTGCATGCCTACAACAGAAATTTCATTTCTAGTTATGTCAATTCTACTGAGACTTTATCGAAGTTATGAGGGGTGCAAAAAGTTAAGTGCAGTTCTTTCTTTAGTGTAAGGTTCATTCAACAAACTAAATAGCATGAATTTAAACCGGAAATAAATTTAAAATTTTAAGTGGGTTTTATCAGAGTTAAAATATAGTAAAATAGTAAAAAAATAATCAAAAATGAAAAATAACTTCAGAGATTTGCGATGTTATCAAACCAGCGAATGACGTAAAGTAACACCCCACCCCACTGTTAAAGGTGACACTAGAAAAATCAATATATTTGAACAACTTTGTTTTCAAGAATTGACTCATTTAGGGTATCACGTTATAACTCGCAAAATATAACGTTTTATTGTAAGTTATGACTAAGACATTCATCATCATCATTGAACATAAATTAAGTCTGCTGTATTGTAGGTACCTAAACTTAGCACCTTCTAGTGTAATCTTGAGAAATAATAGTTTTGTATATGCAAGAACCTTAAGTAAATACTAAAGAGGCGTAAGACTAAATGTTGTTTATTTATTTACATTATAAGTATAACAAAAAAATTCAAAACTTAAGATTTGTAAACGTAGGGGGCTCTAAAGAATAGTCAACAGATTGCGTCATCTGTCACTCTGAATAAATAGGTAATGAAAATGTTGGGTCTTAATTTTACAAAATAACTTTTGTTTAATGCTAAAAATAAGCTCCATCGACATGAATTACATTTATTTTTACTCACTTTGCCCAACAAGCGCTTTCAGTGCCATCTTGAACCGTAGACTATTTTTTTTATTTTGTTATGTGTCAAAATGAAGTTAGGCGAAGAAGTTCCTTCAAAAAGCCAAAGCGGGATCCAGACGCAGCTAGAATTAAGGACACCTTCTCGCGACAATTGGCTAGTAAACTTTTTTATGAAAATGTCTAATTCGTAAACCATTTCGAGGAATAGGCTTAGGGAACAGATTACATTAATCAGATCTTTAGATAAGCAAGTATTTTTTAAGAAAATCGCAGAAAACCCAATGACTTTCAATTTTTAGCAAGGTTGACGTATGACGTAGCCGGATAACTTCGGGCTATTCACATTTAATTTTTTAGGTTGGCAGCACAACGTAGTGAATAAATATTTTTTGTTTGGTAGCGCTAACTAAGCGCTTCACGTACTTGTCACCCATGTCAAATGTCATCTCTGTTCAAGTAAACATAACCTAATTACATTCATTCATACATTATAATAAAGAAGCGGTGTCCAATTATTGAAAAATCAGATGTAAACGAATGAAGAGACTGCAGTAAATGTTGGAGTCTATATTGCAAAATTAATATTACCCCTAACAATGCTTCTTTGTTTCTCTCCATGTAACCACTGTATGCGTTGACTCTCACACACTGCGTCACGGGATCTTGATAGACGGACGTATTACTTCCAAGGGAATAGAAATAAAAATAAATTTAATTCAACAGTTCATTTAACTACAAGTATTTTATTTTGACCCATACCTCCTATAAACAGTCCAATATGCAATAGATATGAGAAATGGGGTACCTAAATATTTGGCGATTGTAAACAAACAAGAAACCAACTCGCGGCTCGCAGTCCATCTTGACTTTGACATTTGACACTGACATACTACCCGTGCGGATAAAGAATGGGATTGAAAATGGCGGCTCATAGAGCCGGTACCGTCAGCATAATAAGTAAAAACGCATTAACGAATTAGGTAACTAGTAAAATAACTGAAAAACGGTTAACTATTTTTACCGTTGAAACTTTTTCGTTATTTTATTACAATTAAACAGTTCCATAAGTGTGTTTCATATTTTGTGATCTTTTTGGGACAAATATAGTAAAATTACAGTACAGAAAAAATAATGAAAATATTACTTTACAAACTACGCGTTATTATATCGGTATAATCGTAAGATATTTTCATTGATTTCATGGACTACTCCTATTGTTTTTCATAACTTGAAATAATATCTATCAAATATATGATTTTATACTTTTGCGGTTTACTTACACTATTATTGACACTACGGGACTTACCACTATTATTTTTGAGCGGAGCCTGATATTTCGACTGTAACGAAAAAGTCCCAATAATAATCTATCAAATATCTTAAATAAAAGAATGTAATTAGGATAATTTGGTTTATTTACTATTTTACATAGTGCTGGTGCCTTCACCAGGATCGTCTAATGGCAGTTCGTCAACACCGGACAACACATCGTCATCATCATCAAATTCACTCTCACTAGCACTTTCGCTGTCACTATTCAGCCCTACTTGTATTATAAAATCTTCGATATCTCCTTCTTTTACTACCTCCCTCGTCCAATATTCATCTTCCAATCTTTTAACGTGGTTTACTTCTTTTTTCCAATCCTCGGCTGTTATGGAAGAAATGGCTTGTCTCGCCAGTCCCTCTATATTTTTTTCTAATTGGTCAATATTTTTATATGCTACTCTTTGTTTTACGAGATTCCACACATATTCAATGGGGTTCAGGTCGCAATTATAAGGTGGTAATCTTAGCGCTTCGTGGCCGTGTTCAGCTAGCAATTTGTCGATTGCGTAATCTTTTTCTGGCCTGTGTCTTTTCACGAGTGCCATTAATTCATCTTTAGTCCATGTATCATCATAGGCTATTTCTTTATTACGTAGCCAGTCTTGAATTTCAGCCTTTCGATTAGCATATGAAGGTGGCTTATTAATTTGCATACTATGGTATGGTGCGTTATCCATTACCACGATACTATTTGGCGGAATATTCGGTATAAGCTTTTCTTTTATATATTTAGTAAAATTGGCCCCATTCATTTCATCGTGATAATCTCCTTTTTTGGACTTGGATTTAAATAATAAATCTGCCCCTTTCACAAATCCATCTTCTGAACCGGCATGTACAATTATCCACCTTTGACCAGGACTGTCATTTTTGCGGACGCCTTTGTCAGTTTCTGACTGCCAACATTTCGACACTGTATAGTGTGAGTGTATCCACGTTTCATCTAAATATATAACAGGCTTTTTGTTTGCACCTAAAGCATCATTTCGACGAATTCTGCGAAGGTATTTTACTCTCCAGGCTTTTATATTGCTCCTTTCAAGTAAAACCGTTCTATTATTACGGCATTTTTTAAACCTAAAGCCCAACTTATTTTTTATAAGAAATCTTAATGTAGTTTTTGAGCCATTAAAATTCAAATCCTTCTTCGCAGCAGCCAATATTTTATTTAATGTCGGCACTTCCTTGCGTACGTCATAAATAGAGGCTACTATACCCCTTATGCCAACCAGCATGAAGTTGTCTACGGGAACTCGAGTGTTTTTTGTTCCACGAGCGCCTTTTGTTGGCGTTCTGATTTGAGTACCTTGTTGGACCGCTAAATCACCTGAAACATAATAATAATTCTATAAGACCTCATCTATTAAAATTTATATGCATTAACATTTTAAATAATAATAATTATTAACTATTGAATTATTTCCAATATCAAACCTAGTATTATGATGCAAAATAAAAAAGTTATATATTATGCATATTTTATATATCAATATAAAAAAAAAATACTATAAACTTTATTTAATTCAAAAGTATTTGTTCAGTATTTGTAACAATGGTATCATGAAAAAGGCATTTTATTTAGACATTCCAAATTTCCCACGGAAACGGAACTGGGTGATATTGCATAACTAATAATGAAAACTGTATTAAACCCGTTTGGTAGTATTTGAAATCAACAACAGCTAAATATATTTACAAGCGCGGCACTTATGTTATTATTGTTCGCGTTAATAAATAAGTGATATTAATTTCGCACTACTACAGTTTGTACAACCCATAGTTAGCACTGTACGTGAAATCATCCTAGGTACAATCCATCGGAAATGTTATCTTGTGCATCCTTTTTCTGACCATAAAATCTCCTACGTTGCCACGCCGTGCGCACGAGCTCCCTCCGTGGAGGTGCGGGGTGGCGCGGGGAGAAACGCATCCCAGCGAGGTTCGCAGATATACGACGACGAATTGTAATTTTGTATATTACTTTGTATTGATTAATACGACAACATGAACACCAACTTACCTTCTTTTTTAATTTTTGTGATGGTATTCTTTGACAACCCTGTTGCCATACCAGCTCGTGCGTTACTGAACTGGTACGGATGGTAACGTTGCATATTTTTCTCCTCCTCAAAATACTTGATGACACTATATACGATTTTTCGCGCATCGCTATGCAGTACTTTCCCGCGTTTATGCTCCATGGTAAAAATAATATAAAACAACAACAAATAACTAACAAGGCGTTAACAGTAAATTATAACAACAAACTAATTAAACAACAAATAACAAGATTAACAACAACTTCAAAGTCTCACAACTCACAGAACGCGTCTAGCTCACAGAATTGCGAAACCGGACTGATGGATGGGAACGACGGGGCCCTCTCCTGACTTTGTTATTTATTGTTATTTTTTTTTTGTCAGACTGTACTCACTAGTGTGAGTATAGACGCAAATAGTGTGCGAGTGAGAAGTGAATAGTTGCGCCGCCATTTCTAATCCCATTCTTTATCCGCACGGGTAATAAATATTTTTTAATACCTTAGTAATTTTTGCTTTCTTGCAGTTCGAAATGGCCATTATAGCTGTGTGACGTCATCACTATAAAATCTTTAAAATTAAATAACAAAATAAATATAATTTTAAGAATTTTTTCGTTTAAATTGTATCTCCGAAATAGTCTATTCTATCAATAAAATATATAATATACACAATTTATTTTTTAGTTGACTAGCCAATTCTCGAGGGAAGCGAGAAGAGTACGAGAACGCTGTCCACATTCACAATTCTCTGGCTTTTCTTGCGTTCTTCTTTTCTAGCGAGAAATACCTGCGAATCTAGACCCCACACAAAACTTGATTAAGCATGACACCAGTCAAAATGCCTTTTTGAGTTAAAATATTTCTTAAAGTTCATACTTTCATCCATACTAACTAATATTATAAATGCGAAAGTCTGTCTATTACGCTTTCACGGCCAAACCGCTGAACGGATTTTGATGAAATTTGTTAAGAATATAGTTAAAGACCCGGGGTCAAATATAGGCTACATTTTCACGCAGGCGGAGGTGCGGGAAACAGCTAGTTCTTAATAGATGTGATGTTATCATGCTATTATGGACTTAATAAATAAAACTAACACGACGGCGACGCGACTGCTACCCGATTTTGTATGAAATGCGACTGGGTAGCGCAGCGTAGGTATCTCAAGTTGCATTGGAATAGCGCCGTGTGCGTATGGCAGTATGGCTATCGTCATCATTGTCTATGATATTCATAGATAGAAGATTATTTTATGATTTAAGGTTATGTTCAGAGGGCTCACTATTACCTCTAAAAGCAGGGTAGAAACATGGACTTAATATACTAAGTCCATGGGTAGAAACAAGTGAGTAAACGAAATGGCGCAATACTAGCTGGAAGGCGACATCCCGTTTCCTCATCCTTTTAGAGGTGATAGTAATTGGCTAGTCAACTAAAAAATAAATTGTGTATATTATATATTTTATTGATAGAATAGACTATTTCGGAGATACAATGTAAACGAAAAAATTCTTAAAATTATATTTATTTTGTTATTTAATTTTAAAGATTTTATAGTGATGACGTCACGCCGCTATAATGGCCATTTCGAACTGCAAGAAAACAAAAATTACTAAGGTATTAAAAAATATATATGTCAGTGTCAAATGTCAAAGTCAAGATGGACCGCGAGCCCCGAGTTGGTTTCTTGTTTGTTTACAATCGCCAAATAATTAGGTACCCCATTTCTCGTATCTATTGCATATTGGCCTGTTTATTGGACTTTACTGCAGTCTCTTCATCCGTTTACATCTGATTTTTCAATAATTGGACACCGCTTTTTCATTATAATGTATGAATGAATGTAATTAGGTTATGTTTACTCGAACAGAGATGACATTTGAAGAGCTTAGTTAGCGCTACCAAACAAAAAATATTTATTCACTACGCTGTGCTGCCAACCTAAAAAAATTAAATGTGAATAGCCGGAAGTTATCCGGCTACGTCATATGTCAATCTTGCTAAAAAATGAAAGTCATTGGGTTTTCTGCGATTTTCATAATAAATACTTGCTTATCTAAAGATCTGATTAATGTAATCTGTTCCCTAAGCCTATTCCTCGAAATGGTTTACGAATTAGACATTTTCATGAAAAAGTTTACTAGCCAATTAGTTCTTTTATTAGAAGTGATAGTAAGTCCAGGAGGGCTATTTTTATAAAGTATGACTCACGTAAAATCGGTGAGTCGAATGAAAATCATTCGATATTGAACAAAAAATATTCGACATTTATGTCATACATTCAAAAATAGGGCTCCTGTACGTAGATTGCATGATATGTAAAGGTGCATGCATGTCATGGCATGGAAAAGATTGGATTGGATCGATAATGGTGGAAAGAGATAAAAAACATCGCCATTCCTTTCGTAACACGTCACAGCAGACCAAAAGCTAGTAGGTATAGAATTGCAAAGCAAAAGCAAAGCCAGAATTCGATTCAGTTTTTTGTATGTTTACGAAGAACGTGGATGTGTATCTAGTGTGTCTAGTGGAGTGTTATGCACGTGCGTTTAAAAACTTTATTAAATACTAAACGATAGCCGTTTGTAGCTTAAAAAAGTAATGAAAAAGGTAAAAAAAATATATTAGGATTTGAGCTAAGTATGTGCTTAAAAAGTATGTAGTGTTAAAAAAATAGACTTAAAATCCACAAGTAACAAAATATAACATTTTTATTTAAAGGTATATTTGTAAATCAATTTTTAGAAATATGATAGGTATTAAACCTACATAATTATTAAAATTAATTATTTAGGTACATCATAAGTAAAATACATTTAAGAGTAGGTAGGTAATTTGAAAAATTACGAAACCGCCGAAAGAACGTTACGATGATCATGATGACTATCATAGACAATAAGTCTGCCTACATTCTTGGAATAATTGGGTTAACTTCCGCTCAGGATCTGAAGTGAAAGGCGAGTACGGGACTAGTAAGGCGATAGAGGATGTAAGGACATTTAAAAATTGGGTGGGTTATTTACCTGCATTGTTTCATAATTATAATATACGTATGTAGGGTATGGTTCCGAAAATAAACGAGGTAGGTAGGTATTTTGGTTTGTTGTTACTTAAATAATATAAAAACCGGTCAAGTGCGAGTCCGACTCACGCACGTGTGGTTCCGTACCATTATCTAGAAAAACCGCAAAAAAAAACATGTATGTTATATGGGAGCCCCCTTAAATATTTATTTTATTCTGTTTTTAGTATTCGTTGTTATTAGTATAAACACACATATATGAGTCTTAGTAATAGGGACCCGTTTTATCTCCAGAGGGTACGAAACCCCAAATAAATAAAGCTCTATCAAATATTTCGTTATCAAATAACTATCATATAAGGTAGGTGTTTTTAGAGACATCGAATAATAAACAAGTTGTCTTTTCTTTATTGGCAGAGGTGAAAGTGAGGCGTGGTGCCCGAAGAGCCAGCTGCTGTTGCAGAGAGTTGCAGTGTGCCAGTACCTAAGCTTATAATAAAAAGTGTGTAGTGTCCAGAGTACTTAGTAATAATATGGTAGTGTCAATTTGGTGTCAATGTGATTCGTTCCCAACGCGGAACTAAAGTGATTGTTTTTAAATATTATTGTGTTTGTGAACGAATTATGAGGGACACCGATTTGGTGGTGATACCGTACCCGTGCCGCGCTGAAGGATGGTTAGACAGATGCGGTGAGTTTATTTTATTTATTCTTATCTATCCTAGGTCTGCGTTCAATCTCTATTTACTTTCAGCTTCAGTTATTTTTAAATTGCATTGCGTGTTATTTGGGGTCGATTTACGTAAGTGGCCGTGCTAGGCGATGAAGCACGAATGCATTTATAAAAGGTTACATTATTCAATAATGACCACTCCTACTGTTACCTTACCTTATTGCTAATGTGTTCTGTCTGAATATGCAAGAGACAGACAGATGCTTGACAAAACAGATTTTGTTTGATAATATCGACTTCATTACACGAAGGTAATAAAGTACCTCTGGCTTCCTTGGAAGTAATAAGTACTTACCGGTCCAACTCAACCATAGAGCTAAGAAGCCTTCAGATTCCGCCTTCCGGCGACATTAGACTTCCACCGCGAATTTCGTTCAAAAAAGTGAATAATATTTTACAAACAATTAATTATGCAATGGAGCTTCAACGTATCTAATTAATACGCCTGGCCGGACCTTATCGCCAAGAGAGCAGCAGGTCGTTCGCGTATGCCCTACATATAGTGAAAACTATACGATGACGGCGACTGTGGTTTTCTATCTAGTTTCGGTCCACCAAGCTGGCTGGCTGCAGTTGATCGGATCGCTTTCTACTTTACCACAATAATTACATAGGTTAGTTAGGCGTAGTTTTATAGGTAAATTATCTAATGTTGGCCCTTTAACTGTGTCTGCGATAGTTATTGTAACAATTTATTGCAATCGAACAGTGTTATCAACTCAACGATTTAAACATGAACACGTCAATCATCAACATCATTTACCTTCCACACACCACACATTAACTATTTTGATACTAACCCTTTTAATAAGCCAACTGTGTGCTGTAGTCTGCAGTATCCAGGTTAAAGTTCTCTTAGACTAAAAACCATCGAAGTAACTGTCCATTAATTTTCATATGAATAATTAGATCCATAAAATTTTTTGTTGTTGTTATTTTATTGTGTGTAACAACTCCAAAGAGAAGAGTGGCAGGGGGAGGAGGTTGCATTCATTGCACTGAGCAGGAAAAAAGTGGAGAGCTCTAGTGTTCCAGGTCGTAAGATCCTCCTTTGGGTCGTAGAGTAGATTTATCACAAACTATTTAGTTATATCCGTCATTACTTAAGTCGGAAAGATGAACAAAATTAAGTTGCGTGCTAATAGGATTCCTATGAAATATGTTAAAACTGATAAGGATCACTGGATCAGTCGATTGTTTAATCAAGTTTACAAACTAGATATTCATAAGTATTAAGGTTATTGCTTATGCTTAGTCATGTGAATCATCATGCATAGTTTCTTTCCTCATTAGAATACTAACTGTAGAAAAGTTTCTAATTCCTGAAGTATTTTACGTGCTGCTGCTGATTATTATCTGCACTTACCTACTACTCTTAAGTACTATTGATAATGATCTGTTGATCAATATTAGATATGTTTCCTTCTTTTTTGTCGGTATTACTCTTGACAGAGTGGTCGTGGTCATCACTTCAGGTGCTGGTGGCAAGCTTTACAACACGTCGCCACTCCTCTCTGGTGGCCGCCTTCCTCGTACATTTGTGTAGTGATAATGACAATTTAATGTTTTACTCATATACTAATGAAATAAATACTTACATGTAAAGTTATTTCAAACAAATGTATATGTTACGGTATGTGTGATTAATTGAAAATTAATAAATACCGAAAGTCGAGGTAAAAGTGATAAATTAATCACATTTGTAGGTGTTTATTAATAATATAACCTTAGTACCGATAAATGTAATAACCCTAACAATGTACCTTTAATGCTACGTCTAACGTACTAATATGACGCTTTAAAGTTCCTATAATATAAAACTTGAACTCTGTATCAAATCGCAGAAGTTTGTTGAGCGAAATTTTCTCGCTTACTTTTCACCTTAGAAAAAAAAAACCTAACCTAACCTTGTTCGTGTGATCTAAGACAAGTATAATTGTAAGACTGTGAGTAATATTATAAATAAATACCTGCTGGTCAAAAAACTTTGCGAGTTTTATTTTATAACTTTTACCAATGTGTGTAGTGAATTATTAATAATTACTACTAAAAGTAATTAATTTCGATTGTTTATTCACATTTACCAAAACACGAGGTTATTATTAATAATGTTGTAAAATTATTAATAATTTTCAATTAATCAGATTTACCGTAACATATATACCTAAGTACTGTTCATGGACAAAGCGGAGGTTATGTAAAGAACATCTTAGGAACTGCATTATCTTGATATTGTGGACCAATTTGTTTACTTGGGAACCTCAATCGTAAGGACGAGAAGACAACAAAATGAGACAAATTATAAAACTCTTATAAATCTTTCATACGTGTACAAGTAGCGTCGTTTAACATAAGAATTTTTATATGAATGAGTTACTAATTGTACTTGTTAAATTTAAAGCTATGGTCATTTAGATAATCTTCAACTTCATTTTATGATTCAAATCAAATTTTCCTGGTAGGTATAACTAGTTAGACGTTCACCGCCTTGGAACAACATAGAGTTCGTGGGGCAACGGTCCTTGGTGATGTCATGTTACCTGAATCACTTATGAATATCAAAAATGTTAAGTACGACGGCAGGTTTCATGTAATGTATCATTTTTAAAAGTATGACGACATTACTCAATGTAAATCACAATGACAAGTTATTTGCAGCACGATAGAGCTGCGCACGTGCTAGTGGTTGTTATTGCTTGCTACGATGTTGGTTTTGATCTTGCTTTCAGTTTTTACTTGTCCTTTCTTTAGATATTTTTGGTTGTATGTATGTTTGGAGTCTAGAAAGCGAATGTAGAAAGGGAAGTGTGCTTTAGGTTTAAAAAGTTTCATAAGTACTATTAGGATATCCTCATTTCCTAATTCTATCGTTATTCATAATTACTTAACACTTGATGTTCAAGCGATGTAATGAAAATGCAGTGAATATATTGTAATGTTAGATCCGTTAGTTTGTTGGTGTTGGTTGAAGTGGTCTGAGCACGTGCCGCGCCTGCCAATGACACATCGGTAGTATAGAAAGTAAACTCTCGCGCGGTGCCTTCATTGCGTCGCCGTGTGCCTGATCCTAATATAAAAGTCTACCTGGGAACTATTTTCAAAATATTTCCCAGGCTATTCTTTAAACAAGAACCCAATTAATAATAAATGAACAAGACATTAGTTACATAACACCAGCGCTGAAACTTTCTACTGTAGTTGGATAAGTAACAATATTTTTATCTTAATATTGCGAGTACTTTGTTTTTCACATGACTTAATTAGCTAAATGATGTCATACAAAACTTTATTATGAAAATTTGTAAACTTATTCGAGATTGTTATAAGTTGACTTTGTTATATCATTACTTCCAATTAAAACGGAGAGCAACTTTCCCATGTCAGCCTTCTCACTTATGCATCTAGACTCACAAATCCGTAGGGTGGAACTCCTGGGTCGCGTGGCATAGTAATACAATGTACGTTATATTGGGGTTCTTTTTGGAAATTCGTACGCAATTATGCGCCTCCGAAGAAAGTTAAAAGGGGACCCTCGAAGTGCAGGACAATCGTACAGTAAATCACGCTAACTACTTAACGTTTACGACGCTTTATCAGCACTATGCCCATTTCCCCTGGGAATTAAAGTGCATTAATTCTAGCCTATCGAATCAGTTCTACTTATAAAAGCCTCCAATGGAGCTCTATCCGATATAAACTACACAAACAAGAAAAATTTTAGGGCTTGGCGCTGATTGGTTACAGTCACAGTTATTTGTTCGGGTTAGGTATGTGAGTTAGGTGTGCCAAATGACAGTGCATCTGTGTACACACACCTTTGCCTTGCATTATACAAAAGTATCTTTCTAAGCATGTACTTAAGTTGCGCAAACCAGCAATTTCTAGTAAGTGGAAGTCAAACTGTGTAAATAAGCATTTCTAATTCTTTCTTTCAAGGCATTTACAATAACTCTGGAATATTTTTTTAAATCATATTAATTTATTTCATATACAATAATTATACCTTAAGTTATTGTTTAAGTTCATTTGTGAGATTTTTTCCATTGCCTTATCTCCTCTGTGCTTCTGGACTATCGTTAGAAACAATTAAATAACAAAGAAAAGTAGTCAGTATATTATGTAAACAGTACAGAGATGTTCGAAAAGTCACATGGAAAAAGGTCGCGGAATCACGCAAAATAATTTGGTAACTGCTTGTAACTTTAACTTGCGCAGAGAAATAACTGAATTAAGTTATGTGTATGTCTTATAGTTACCTGGATGTTCATATCTGACATTTAGGATCATAAAGCCCATGCAGTTGCACAGATTCTAATTTGATACGAGTTTCACGCGTAATGATGTGATGGATTGAGTAATATAGGGAGGGTCCATACAAAGTTACTGAGTTCGTGGGGCATTCCTCCCACAGTCATGCAGCTTATCAACGAAACTGGAGCAGGTCAGTGTAGTAATAGTGACGTCACCGACGCATGGTGCAGAACTATGCAAAGCTCAAGTAAAACTCCTTCGAGATACATTTATTATAATCTAACTTCCTTTCAACGATGAAACGAAACGAAACTTCAGGTGTTTTCAATAGGTAGTCTATGCAATATCCATTAAATCCGTAAAATCGCACTCTTTTAGCGGTTTTGGACAACCAATACACATTGTTAGGTAAAAATAAGTAGTTTACCATAATCCATACCACTTCACAGGTTTGGATGAACAGCACCTACTTATGACATTACAAGGAGGTAGTAGAGTCTGATTTAAATTTAATAAAACATATCTAAGTGATAGAGATAAAAATAAACCTTTTACGTTAAATGCCCAACGTAAGTATGTCAGACAGGTAAGCATAAATAATTTTACTAATTTAATAATTTACTACTACTCTACTTTTAATAATTTTTAGCTTACCGAACTGTGTAAACAGCTCATCCGTCTGAAAGTTTGCGCGCTGTAGAGTCCGATAAAATTGAATGTGCGATTTTTGTAAGGATAATCTGGAAGTTCGATATCCTCAAATCACTACAAGTATAAACAAAATAATTACAGATATACATAACTCTCCAGGTGACTGAACAGTTACTACACAAACACGCTACATCTTCTAAAATTTGCTGAGGAATTGAATATCCTGCAGACTAACTACTTCATGTTGCCGTCTAATATGCTAAATCTTAGAAATACCTTCGAAACAGGTAAGTATGTAGGTTATCCTGTGGACATGTATCAAAAGAACCGATTATCTTCAAATGACTAGCTTACATAACTCAGGTTTTTAAGATATAATCTTAGACAAAATCGTTAAAAAGTGTCGTTTACATTGACAACGTTATCAAGTTGGTCATCGTGTCGTGTCATCACGTAATAAAATGAAAGGCTGTATTAAATTAGATTAGCGATGGTACTATAACGGAAATGTTTCTGTGGCATTTTCTTAAAATATTGAGCAAAAGATCAGCGTATCGCGTCAGCACTTCCCAATCTTTGCTCTTAGTCATCACTGCTTGCGTTGTCGTGCGACAGAATTTTAAATGTAAAAGGTAAAGAACTTTATAAATTGACATATTTTACGTACTTATGTTTAAATAATCTTTAATAATTAATTCAGACGCAAGAAGTCTACTTTTAGAAATAGAGCTCTATAAATATATCTTAACTTTAATTGATACAAGCCTGTAACAATATCCGAATGTATTAAATGTAGATATTATTTTTATCACTAAAATAGTTACACTAGATTCAGTAGATTGTTACAGGTGTTCCGATGGTCATTGAACCGATACCTGTTGCGGCCAGTGTTGCATCTCCAGTTACCATGAGAACACAGTTATGAAATCAATACTCTGCTGCAGACCCATTGTGGGAGAGAATAGAATATTATTTATTCTCATCAAGTTCTTGACGATTTTACATTTTTCATGGCATGGCATTTACTTACGTATTTGAGTATAAGTTTAGTCCATGGAATACTGGATGTTCTCACGTTATGAAGGCTGAACGAATCGGTTAAAAAATTTGGTTTGATTCGTGCAAAAAAAGAAAACTTTTCATTTTTGTTATCCATCCACACACGTATTTTCCGTTTAATGGTTAAAGACACCAATACACACTTTTTATTTATATTACACTATTTCCTTCTTAGTTTCTTCTACTTTTCAGAAGTGAAATCTGTAAAAAATTCGCATTCTGTCCCTCTATGCCATGAGGACCTCTTTCTTTTCGCGCCCTCCCTCGGTGCATTGTGCACGGCGGCGAGGGCAGCGACCGTCATGTCGTCATAGGAAGCGCACCCTCGTTGCCATGACAACGCCTCTTCCCGCGAACATTATTGACAGACGCCAGCACAGACAAAATAAAATATGGATAGTACAAAATTGGCATTCTTTTAACTGGAGTTTCAAGGGCGTGCAAAAATTTCTTCAAATTTTGCAGACTACCAACACTCTTGCAGACGTGTATAGAATACGGTAAACTGAGCATTTTCCACTGAGAGTATGGTCACAGAATTAATAATAGTAGTATCGAGTAGAGCTGCAAAAATTTAATAAATAGTGGTAGAGTCTTTGGGTAAAGTCAACAGAGGTGAGGACTGAGGACTCAAAACAACGTATAATGAAACATTTGCCGATCAAGTTTTATTGCCAAATCACTAACAATCAAGACGTAAGCACAATACATGATACTAAGTTCAAGATGCGCAATAGTTTATCCACAAGTACTATTAATTTACCTACCTATATTATTCATTTTTTAAAACCAATATGGATGTTGGGTTAAAAGGTATGCCCTAGAAAATTACAAAATTTGACTTAGAAAGATTAGTGTATGAAAATATAAAAACGGAACGTCCCAACTCTAATATTCCTCTGCACTAGTTTTATTTTGTGCTGGGTCCATGGGGTGCAACCCCGGCTGGAAACTGCAGACTCGGCGCGTGCGTGAAATGATATATTTTAACAGGATTTAATGTCAGCAATGACGATGTGTTCATTACTGATAAGCAGTCAATGCCTTTGTGGAATCTGTATATAGTGGGGAGTTTATTGCCACTTTGTAACATTAATGGCCTCTACAGAGCAATTAAATTAATATTAACACAGCAAAGAGCGGTTGAACCACTCTTTATGTTTTAAATCTTGTTCTTATTTATATATTTACAGACGTTACGTCACAACCATTGCCACGTTTTCTAGTTGAGTAGAGTTTAATTTTGTTAGGTTAGGTTAAGTAAATTTTGACATGTAACGTATTTTATATAAATCTAAAAAAATATTATAACTTGAAAGTTGTTATGAACATATTTTATCTTTAATCCAATTTTGAAACAGATAACTAATTTTACGGATCAGGTTGATTTTACTAATAGGTGATGATGATGATGATGATGATGATGAGTATCATCCTAGTACACGAATAGAGACAGGTTATGTTACGGTTACTGTGTACCAAGTATCAACACATTCCGTTATATTTAAGTTATGAGTGACAAGGATGTTGATAGCTTTAAATCTATTTCATCTGACGGTAGCTTTCACTCGTTACCTATTCCCCTATATGAGACTTTGAATGATATCTTTTATCACACGCCTAAAAACTTCAACGTAGTTTACATAAATGCCCAAAGTATACCTGGCCACTATCCCGATTTTTTAACGACCTTCAGTAGTAAGTACATTGATGCCATTGTGGTGTCAGAATCCTGGTTCAGGCCATTCCACCCTTCTACTTCTTACTCGCTGCCCGGTTTTCAACTGATTCGTAGGTAATGATCGCGTTGATAAAAGGGGAGGTGGTGTTGCCATATACCTACGAGCTCATATTCCTTTCAAAATTATTCGCAAATCGGAAATATGTAGATAGATAGATAGATATACACTTTATTGTACCAATCACAAAATTAAAATTAAAAGTAATACATTTAGAATATTGAGTACAAAGGCGGACTTATCGCTATTGCAATTTCTTCCAGCCAACCTTAGGGTAGATAGGATAAAAAGTGAAAACAAACAAAGGCGGTACAGTAATAAAATACTAACACTATCATCCTTATACATCAGTCAATAAATAAACCTACAATCAAATAATACATACTATACCTTTAATGAATATATACATATCATATACCTACATACAACAAACAATAATAAAAAATAAAAGAAGAGAAGAAAATGTCTAACGAATGTATCTATGTAATCCTTCTCAAGAAGCCGAATATTTATTTCTTGAGGTATCACTTTCTCATTCACGAGTTCTTTTAGGCATTTTTTACAGCCCCTCCTCTTCCATCAATTACTTCTCTTCTTTAGAAAAGCTCCTAGAGGAACTAACACCATCTTGCGATCATACTATATTGATGGGCGATTTCAATACATGCTTGCTGAAGGACGATCACCGCTCAAAATCTCTGGTGTCCTTAGTCGATGCTTGTAACCTGTCTCTCATCTATTCCAATCAACCTACTCACTTTTTTCCAAATTGTGTTCCTACTCTTTTAGATCTTATCATTGTTTCCTCTCCTGATTTGGTTGCAAAACATGGACAATGCAATGCAGAAATGTTTTCATACCACGACCTCCTCCACCTTTCCTTTAAACTTCGTCCCCCTAAGTCCAAACCAAAAATACTCCTTTAGCGTGATCTCAACTCAATCGATTTAGATAAACTAAGGGAGGATGCTAGTGGTCTTGACTGGTTCGCGGTGTCAAATCTTGATTCAGTGGACGACCAGGTTACTGGTTTTAACGACATGCTTATAAAGCTCTATGACAAGCATGCGCCTGTTCGACCAGTTCGTGTTAAACATCTCCCTGCAACGTGGTTAACTGAAGACATCAGGATTGCTATCGCCAAAAAGCATAGCATAAATTCTAAATTCAAAGCTGATCCTGACCGCTACCGGGAAAAATACGTTGCAGCAAGAAACTCGTGCAATAGGAAGTGCAGGGAGGCACAGCGTCGTCACATACACAAGTCTGTTGAAATCGGTGACCCAGCTAAGGTATGGAAGTTCCTGAGATCAATGGGTGTCGGTAAAAACAGTTGTAACTCTCCCAATAATATAGATCTTGATTCCCTTAACAGCCATTTTTCTTCATCTACTGCTTTCGGTGGCAATGCTAAAAGTCACACACTCAATCGTCTCTCTTCTATATCCACACCTGATCATTCCAGTTTTTCATTTAGTCCAATTGCTGAGTGTGATGTTCGAAAGAGTGTGATTTCCGTGACTTCCAATGCTGTCGGGACGGATGACATAAGCCGCAGAATGATCCTACCAATCCTTGACATTATCCTTTCTCCTTTAACAAACATCCTCAACAATTCACTTTTGTTTGTTTTCCCGTCATCCTGGAAAAACGCCTACGTTATTGCTTTGCCAAAAAAGTCTAACCCCAGTACCTATTCTGATTATCGTCCCATTTCCATCCTTCCCTTCTTTTCTAAACTTCTTGAAAGAGCAGTTCAATCTCAGCTCAGTGCCTTTCTTAATAAGAACAATATTCTTAGTCCGTTCCAATCTGGTTTTCGGTCAGGTCACAGCACTCAAACAGCTCTTGTAAAAATTTCTAATGATATCCGTCTTGCAATGGACAGAACGGAACTGACAGTCCTATCACTATTAGATTTTAGTAACGTGTTTAATACCGTCGATTTTGATGTGCTGCTAGGCATGTTACGCTCTCTGAACATATCTCCATCAGCGGTTGGTTGGTTTCACTCCTACCTACACGGACGTCAACAGAGAGTACAGATTGAGGATAACCTTTCATCTTGGTGCTCAACGTTCTGTGGTGTCCCTCAGGGTTGTGTGCTTTCTCCTTTACTGTTTTCTTTATTTATCAACTCCATCACTTTCCACATTCACTCTTCCTATCATATCTATGCAGACGACCTTCAAATTTACCATCATACGTCATTAGACAATCTCCCTAGTGCAATTACTATTATGAATAATGACTTGTCTCGGATAGCGGAATGGAGCAGCTCTCATGGGCTTATTGTAAATCCTGTCAAAATGCAAAGTATTATCTTAGGGAGCTCACATCTCATCTCTCGGATTGATTGGCAATCAGTTCCTTCGATCGTATTCAACAATACTGTACAATAACTTTAACTTAACTAACAATACCTTTCAGTGAAAAAGTAAAAAATCTAGGAATTATGTTTGATTGCAGCATGTCCTGGGCTCCTCAGATGGCCGTGGTTAGCAAAAAATTATTTGCTGCAGCTGCTTCTATCAGGAGAATCAGAAATTTTTTACCGATTGAGACTAAAATCATGCTAGCACAATCTCTACTCCATCCTATCCTAGACTATGCCTACTCGTGGTATCCTGATCTCACTCAAGAGCAACTGAACAAACTTGAGCGTCTTCAAAACTTCATATTTGGCTTACGCAAATATGATCACATTTCAGCTTTTCGCACGTTACTCAAGTGGCTCCCCATCAGACTTCGTCGTCATTTACATATCCTTTCCCTTCTATACTCAATTCTGTTTAATCCTTTTACACCTCTGTATCTAAAAGAACGTTTTAAATTTCTCAGTGAGATCAGTAACCGCGATGTCCGTAGCGCTAATTTCCTTCGTTTGGCGATTCCTGAACACTCTTCTCGTTTCTATTTAAAGTCCTTCACAGTTCAGGCTATCCTACTTTGGAATGCATTACCGGTAGACATTCGTCAGGCACAAACCATTACTTCGTTTAAAGATCAGGTTAAGTCTCACTACCTTTCCGAGGTAGAATAATCCTCTCTTTTATTGTGATAATATATCGACCGTCACTAAATTCTTATTATTTTTGACAGTATTTATTTATGTATGTTATTTGTAAGTTTATTCTTATTATTTATTTATGTAAGTTTATTATATGCGTCTTAATATAGGCATGTACATTTAAGCTTTCTGCACCGTTCACGCAAGTGTTTTTCTACCGCAGCTCATTTCTACCCTAAGGTTGGCTGGAAGAAATTGCATTAGCGATAAGTCCGCCTTTGTACCCATTTAGTTGTATTGGTTTTAACTATGTGCTTCTTTTGTTTGTAAATGGTGCAATAAAGTGTTCATTCATTCATTCATTCATCGTCCACTTTTATTTCTTCACCCAAATCTTAAACTAATCAGCAAAAGCTACTATTTTCTGAATTTCTCTCGCGAAAGAACTCGGTGCTTCATAGCAGGAGTACATAAACTTAGATTTCTTAAATATATTGACTGTAATATAACTCATCTATGTTGTGTTTATATGGCACGTGGTCTGACAGAATGATCAAAAGATTTGAATAGAGGATTTTTATTACGGAACCATTTCTCATAAAGTTTGCACCAGGCATCGGGTTACTTCCTGCTTCAACATTGGGATGCACGTGTGCAATGTTGTAAAATGCTATATAAATAACTAATGACTGTAGAGTGAGAAGTCAAATCACGGCTTGTCTTGTAGCGACCTCTTTGTGAGTGTGTGGTGACTCCATGGACTTGATTGACTTAAATTCAAATTATTTATTGCGTTTCATAGAGTACATTAACAATACTCATGGGAGGCCATTGATCCTAGCCCCGACCTTCTTTCGCCAAGGTTGGTTTGTAGATCGACGGTCGCAAGACTCATGGCTTCCTTAGCCAGCCAAGAGCAAGACTCGAAGGTTAATAACAGAGAAACCTGCTCACGATCACAACGATGATTCTTGTCCTGATAGTGAACGTGAGTTCTTTGCATAAATAAATTGAGATCATTACCTTTGAAGCAGAGCTCCGGCTTATACAGCTAGTAATAACTATGGGTTGCTCATTGACTATAGAATAACCTACAAATCGATGTAAATCTTTGGCGCAACATTTTAGAATTGTAATGCCAATTAAGTAATTAGCTAATTAGATCGAGTGCGTGTTGTAATTGAGGTCACAGTGCCACAGAATCGGAAACCGGGCGACATCAGATTGCACTCCAATTCACTCAACTTTATTTTCAGCTTCCAATGACCGTCTAAAATTGTGCTGTGACTGTGTTTACTGTTTGTTTATTATATAACTGTTGTCGTTGTTAGATGACTTGTTCGCGAGAACTTTGAATATAAGCTGTCTCCGTTTCATTTCAATCAGTTTCAAAGTGAAAGCATTAGGAAAGTTTATGTTTAAGTAGAGTACTTACTAAGTTTTGTCGACATAGTTATCTGTTATATTTTACTCTTCTTAAACTTCACTTTAAAAAAATGTGCTCTCATCGCGCGATTAAAATAAAGAATTTAAAAAGGAGACTTGATATATTTTACCATGTTCATTTTTTATTTGCGTATTCCAGAAAACAAGCAATTGAAGCATGAATTCGTTGCAAGATTCGCGAAAATGTGGAAAGCCAGCACTTTTATCTGACGTATTGATGATTCGATAGAACATAGCCATATTCACTTTTATTGTAGTTCTTTACTGTTCTGCGTAACAAGTGTTGTATCAATGCCTATTCTATGTAAACGCGTTAGAAAATCAACTACTACAATCCGCATCCCGACCAATACAACTTCTGATTACAAACGAAACACGTACAAGTACCTATTTAAAACGGTCTCTACTTTTTTTAAAGCACTACATGTAACTTTCCGTTATACAACACAAATATCAAAACTACGACAAACATTGAACAGAGGTGACATTCCAAGTCTGCGAAACAGGCTTAATAAATATACTCCTACACATGAATTGACGAATCAATTAGCAGTTATATAATAATCGAAACCTTGACACAGTTATTGAAATGCAGCTTCAAAGTCAGATGTACTGGTTTGTAAGTAATCTCACTGCGTCAGCCGCAGTCATCATTAGCCATGGACCGCAGCATATACGGATATACTCACAGACCGTAATGAAACTTAAATTGGCTGAAGACAACCTGGGTATCAATTCTCTTATTTTACATAGTGCAAAATTGAATCATAATTGGATCGCAATGACAACTTTTTCACGTTTCTGGTATTATGTTACTAATTTTAAGACCAATCGTATTCCATTGGCATGCCATTGAACTGCAACTGGAAAATTTTTCTAATTAAAAAATCAACAAAATCATCAAATTTTTCAATAATCGGTACTCTGTTATTTATTTTATATACAATTTTTCTCCTCATCATCATCCTATCGTGTATTTTTAGTTGCGTCTTCAGCTTACACTTAGGAGCCTAGGGTACACTATAAGTCATGATCCCAGATATTTGGCGGAACTGGTATTACAATGGAGCGAATGCCGTCTGCTGACCTCTGTAACCCTTTGTACAGGGAAATCAGCAGAATACCAATATATATAATTATTTGTTTTTTAATAAACTTATTGTATGGTCTGGTAAAGTAAAATTTTTCATCGGTAGGTACTTATTAGTTCCATGGAAATATTTACATTGTTGACGGTAGCCAGTGGGTTGACGGCGTGGCGGCATTTGTAGAGACATTTTCCATGTACGCTTGGAAATAACTTTCTTATTTGTAACGTTTCGTATTCAACATTTTCATGTTTTGCTGCTATCTCAGATTTAATTTGAACAGGCACTGTTTGTGCAATCCTGAGGTGTGCAATCGAACTATCGCGTGCAGGGCGCTCAAAATGCCGTAGGGCCGGGCCGAATTTTGATATCTATTATCCATGTAGGTAGAGCTAAGAGCCCACGGGTAGATCCAATAACCAAATATATGATGGAAGCATAAGGAAAGACTGGTTTTAGATAATTTTAGGCCCTTTCAATGAAAATATATATATATATATATATTCCGCCAGGCAGAATACGACCCGTATTCTGTCTCTTGTTAGAAACTAAATGACCAGTAGAGATTTGCAATATTTCTAGAAGATCTATTTCTATTGTCGCTACAGCAATAAAAATCGTTTGTATTGTTTATGAAACTAAAACAGCATTGGTAAATGTTTTTGTTCCATTGCTTGTGTCGGTATATGGGGCCATATGTTCAATCGTTTTTAGATCATGAAATCAATAATCATTTTTCAATTACATGGGAAACTGGCCAGTTAAGGTTACCGCGGGATAATTGGTTACTTCGCCATTGAATGCCTTTTTATTTATTTTTGTAACAACAATTGTTTTTAAGACGGCCATTGACAGCATGATAGAGAAAATGTCAATTTATAAATCTTTCATTTAATTATGAAGTTTATATCGAAATGAAATGAAATTATTTACACCTAACGTTTCAAACATTCATTTATTATTCTAAGGATATTCATTGTATAAAAAAATGTACTTATCAGATTTGTAGTGGGTGCTATGAAGTGTAATTCAATTTTGAAATTTGTATAGACTGTATAGTAAAAACAGCTTAAGTATTTCCTATCTATTAAAAAATATGTTTGAACTGGTATAAATGTTTATTTATTTTAAGTAGTTGTTAATGAGGTGTTATTATAACTGCAATAGAAATACTTGATCCTTGAAACATGTCTCTACATGTGTAACTTAAGATAATAAACTAGGTAACTTAGTTCCAGAGCTTCAAAAGTATTCATATACTCTGTGTACTTACGTGGCTTTTATGTAGGTAGGTACCTATTTCATTCATCCACCTACTCTAGTCCTACTCTCATTGTTCTTGAGAATAGAACATACATTATATGCGTTGGCGACATAATATGTTAAATCATTCATGTTAGAGGCATCAATATTAGGTTAATGTTATTTTATAACCAATCTTAGCATTTTTCCAACGTACTTAATTGAGATGTACTTCCATACTTTTACAGATAATAATACGTGTTGTCAATTCTATGGTGCAACATTTATAAAAGTTTTTACTTTATAAGATTCGTAATTATTTTAAGATCTACCGCTTGCTTCTTGCAAACATTAGCGGAATCCGTAGAAGTAGAAAAGAGGTATGTACATAGAAATTTTGACTTTCGTTTATCGACCCCAATTGAAATGGGAAAAGGCTACTAAGGATTGATGATGTCTTTTACGACACAGTAGTCAAATGGAGTGGTTGAATCTCAAGCTTACCATGGGGTTTCATCTAGTAATGAAGATTAGGTTTTGTCGTTACAAGACCTAATCTTAGGAATAATGTAAGCTTTTATAGTTCGTTTACCGTCGGACATTGTTATCATCAAGGGAAGTTTACACAGTTCATTGGACTGAGGCTACACACGCGATATGAGACCTAGCGATACACGGTACTCCCAAAATCGGCACAGTCACGATGTGCAAATACGCTAACGGTACAATCGTGAGGTCGACAGCAGGGGCATCCGCGGTACCGTATAGGTGATGAAGAAGGATGCGGTGTGTTGTTTTGTGCCGGCCATGTCACATCCGCGGCCTGGGGCACCTAGAGCACGTATTTATTCTTACACTCTTCTTCCTTTTTGCTTAAATGGTAAGAAGGAGCATCGACTCTGTCATATTTTACAGTCTTATGGCCAGCACCAATGGTACAGAGTATTTTTTAAGTATATCGACGCATTCCGGCCGGACGTATGGGACCCACTTCGGCATAAAATGCAAGACAATGAGCTCATCTTTACATGGTAGCCGGCAGTATTGCATGCCAATCCATATACCAATCTAGATACTTTTAAAGCAAAGAGCTTGCTTGTTTGAACGTGGTGGTCTGATTTGAAAAAGTATTTTCCATTCTTTTTTGCCTTTAGTACCCTACCTCTACCTACCATGATTATTTTTTTGACGCAGATGCGTAATCTGTTTAGTTATTCGAATAGGTAGGTATAGTTCCTGTTAGGATAAAACTGTTTATTTTAGTTTCACAATGTGTTAGTTTACATGAGTACTTGCTCAGTTTTGTAAGCACGAGTTAATAGTTGAGTTGATATTGCAAATTAGTTTATAACTAGGCTAGGCATTAGGCACGAGTCTTTATTCTATATAGCGAACACCGGCGACTAAAAGAAATACATATCAAATGCACTAGTGACTGGCGAGTAACGATTAGTGCACTGAAACAATTGCATTTGTATGTATTTCTTTTAGTCGCCGGTGGCATAGCGGCGAAATTGGCCGTGGTGAATTCCCCCGTGGCCAGACTGTTAACGCAGCGGCTAAAAAATTTTAAAGTAAAAAAAATCTTAGATAAATTAATTTAATACTAGCTGTTTCCCGCAGCTCCACCTGCGGTATATAGCCTATGTTACTCAGGGTGAATGTAGCTATCCAATGGTGAAAGAATTTTTGAAATCGGCACAGTAGTTTTTGAGTTTATTCATTACAAACATACACACAAAAATACAAATCTTTCCTCTTTATATTATTATAGTGTAGATATTAGGTGATCTATTGGGTAGAGCTACTAGTATAGCATTCTGTAACCTGTGGTAGAGCAAAAATTACTTACATCAAAATTTTAATACAACGCCATCTATAGTAGAGTAGGTAAATTAAACATGCACTCGAGCAAAGTTGATCATATGTAAACACAGATGGCGCTTTATATTGTGATGTGGCTATTCGACGCTAGATGGCGCGCAGTTGTCATCTAGCGTCACTTTCGTTGTCGAAAAAACTTTTCAGAATTTCGTAAATATTGTTATTTATAAAGTTCTTTAGCGGATATGACGTTGAAAGTTACATGTAATCTATGGTAGGGACTTTAATTAAGTGCCACATCTAAAAAAAATAATTAAATAATATATGCAACGCTACATAGTTTACTTTTTTAAAGTTTATTATGTTTGTTGTCTTTGACATAGCAATTGAGATAAAACCTTGGCTAGCTTTAAGTTTTAAGACCGTTGCGTTCCAGAGCCAAGGTCCGCTCCTAAAATATAACAATTTAAGCTACCTATCGGCTATAATCTTACTTACGTCCTACCTTCTTAAAAATTAAATCAACTTTAGAGGTTTGAAACTTATTTTATTTTTAGTTTCACCTCACAAGTCACACGGGAAGTTATTATTTGTTGACATCTAAACCCCGGCAGATGGGTAGAGTCGCCGTGTTCAGTCAATATTGATGGACCGGGTAAATATATTCCACTGTTTGTTTACGCTGCCTTCTCCTGCTCCCAATATTTACAAAATAAAGAGTGACGTGAACCATGGAGTTAAGTTTTTTAGTATTATCGATTACAAAATATATTATTTCGAAAATAATGATCATTGTTTGATTGCATCTTCAATTCAATTAATTTATTTTGACTGTTGATTTTGAGGACATAATTTTTTGTCCGTCCGTTTATTCAATAAAAAAAAAACAACCCTAATGACCACATATTTGGATACAGAAATCTATTAAAAATACTTAATAATACTTATTTTCTTTATTGTAATCCAACTGAAACTTACTATTGTTAAAGCAATAAATTAAACGATTAAGGGCTTGTTGAACCAGTTGCAGATTGTCGATTGTGTGTGAGATAATAATATTTGTTAAACAATAAAGAATTGAAATAAATGTAGTAATTATATGTACTATATGACACCGACGTTAGTAAGGAAGGCTATGTTGGGCACATTTTCAAGTTAGCTAAATAGCACAGCTAAGGAGCATAGGAGAAAAATAGATGAAAGTTATATACCTAAAGCACATTAGCTGATTCAAGTAAGATGTATTTGGTTGGCGATTTTAGTCGTTTTTGAACTTAAAACCCAACCTACAACATGATTATGCCGGAAGTAGGGTTGGAATAGGGTTTTATTTCCCAATATGGTTTGATTCCTGTAAGACATCGTCACAAATAATATTTCATGGATATATACCACCTTTTAAATACCTTTTAATTTTGTAGAGTCAACCAATTAACTTTATTTGCATTAAATGTTTTGCTATGATAAATCCTTTATTCTTATCTCTTTCTGCCAATAATCAAAATTTCCTTTAAAAATTTGGTAGAGATTGCTCTTAACATTAAGTCCGCCAATTGTTATAAGTATTTGTACTTGTGGAACAATAAATTTTTAATAAATAAATAAGATAAAATCGTAAGCCATAGAACAAGGATTATACTTTAATCTACACCATAAATTAATTAATACAACAGATCTACCAGCGTTTCACGTTATGAGTCAGCCTCTTTGAATCATCCACTTAGCTGCGTTCGGTTGCTACGAACAAAATATTTTGATACGATTTCATAAACAGGACAATCGCTATAGTTTACATGATTATGGATTTGGATTTGTATTTTTTTAAAACTTTATTACACGGAATAAATGTAAATGGCGGAATTAAAGCATGAGGCTTTTATAATAGTTGTGATCTGAAATTAAACGTTACAGTTGAAATATATATCATAACAATAAGGTATAACTGGACGAGTAACATCAACACATACTTATGCAACAAATATAATAAATAATAAATTTACTCCTGCTTGCTGCACATACAAATTACACGTATATACATCACTAAAAATTAATAGGTACTTACATTTTAAATGCGAAAGTCTGTCTTTCATGGCCAAATCTCCGAACCAATTTTGATGACATTTTGGTATGAAAATAGTTGAAGACCTGAAGTCAACATAGGCTAAATTTTTGGCGCAAGCGAAGTCGCGATATACAGCTATTAGTATATAAACTGTAACATGTGTTTAAATGTAGAACGACTATTAAAATATGATGACAACCTGAGAACAGTTTCATTATCGTTGTTAATGTAAAAAGCGGTAAGTAATTGTGTATAGTTTAGTAAGATCATATGACAAAACATAATCTACTAACTTTCCCAACGACATTTGACTAATAACTATTGTGAAAGTTATCTATTAGACCTCTGCTGTATAATCTGTATATGGGCAATTTCGTGGGCGTTAATAACGCGGCGATGGCATTGCAGCACAATATACATATAAATATATAGTATACATAAATCTTGTAGCGACAACATAGTGAAGTTCTTCAACCCTGCAATAATTACATGGAACAATAACACCCACACGAAGCACAGCGGCGCTATTCAAATCCAAGTCGTTGAACCTACAAAATCCCGACTCTACAAATGGCAAAGTTATATGAGTTTTTTATGATTAAGCACATTTGGCAAGCATATGTTATTATGAAATAAATAGGTATCATCGGGCTTGACAGATGGCAGACGGCTTCAATTCTTCAGGGGTTTATATGATATGTACGCATCACCTACACGTCTATTTTTTGTAATAAATTTAAATAATTCTGCAGAATTAACTTTATCTTATTATACCAACACGTCAAGTTTCGCAAAAATCAGTATTATTCCTCATAAAAACTTCCTCGTGTTTTGAGGATTCAAAAAAAATCGTTAAAATTTCGTACCCATATTTTGCGTTTTATCAACATAGAAAGCGATCCAATTTTATTTACATAGAAGTTGTGACTATCGCAAAGTATACCTAGCAAGTTTGACATGCTTTTTAACAGTGTATGCAAATATTTAATTGAATAAATGAGAGTTTATGCATGCACGCTTTCACGCGTATCTCACTGACCCACAATTTTGTCCCATTGGGATACTGGCAAGAAACTGGAATAATGTTATACTAATTGGCTAATATTGAAAATCCAAAAAGTATTATGTCAAGTAGGTACTCCTATCATGCAAAGAACATCGCAATGACGTTCTTTTCTCAATGCTATCATGACATTTGATTAACGCGAGATTTTATACTTAAAGTTGTCGCTAGTGATTGCGTTTGAAATACGGGGTGAATTTTAAAACACCAGCCAAATTTTCTGGTATGTTTAGTATGATAATCTAAATAGCTTTATATAATAGGAAGTCACCTATATATCATGATCAATGAGAAATGACTGTCATTATGCTCTGTGATCATGATAGAGCTTCTAGCAGAGGTAAAGGTTGGATTAAAATATTTTGGCAACGACACTACCTTAGTGCTTTACCAGTAGTGTCATTTATCATTCAGCTGCAAGCAGTCCACTGCTGGACATGGCCTGCATCCAGTGCCTGCCTGCTAACTTGTTCAGGTCGTCCGGCTATCTGGTAGGCGGATGTTTAACGCTGCGTTTACATGTGCGTGGTCACCATTCAAGCTCGTTGGCCTTTCTTCCCATTCTGCCCATCGGCGCTTTCTTATGGGGCCCATAGCCAGGGTCATTTGTTAGTAACGATACTACTGACCAGTTTTGGATTATGTCTAATTGAAAGTTAAATGACACTTTTTTCATTTATTCACTGATAAACCCAACATATAATATATTTGAATATATAAAAATATTTAAAAAATATATATTTTTTTCTTCGTAGAGCCATTCTATAACCTTCAGTCTCGTATTTTATGCTTATTGAATTGTAATGTTAAGCATAAAATTAAGGTCAAAATTCAATAAATTGAAAATGTCGCGACTCCTTAATAGCAAAACGTCAATAATCGTCGTTGATAGGAGACCTCCGAGTTCTCAATTAAATCTTATTAAGCAATACAAAAAGCATCCTTGATCAATAAATGTGTGAATGCTTATATTGATACAACTGTTTTAAAATGGAAATCGTCAGTGACTTTCTGTTATGCCTACAGAAGGTTAAAACACTGCTGGTGGGATTTGGGGTAGATGTATCATACGCTTCTTTCTGGAAAGCCTGTCAATGATAGAACTATCTAAAGGCATCTGATACAGCCTAATGACTGTCATCTAGCGATAACAGCCGAGACCAACGGCTTGACGTGCCATACGAAGCACGGAGGAGTTCGAGATAGAAAAACCACTATTGGCGACCAATCCAAAAAGCACATAGCAGATTATACAAAGTTCAGTACAGTTCAGTCAGTACACACCTACAAGAAACATTGCTCTACACTCTGCAGCCCTTTATAAAGAATTACTATAAATAAACTTGGGCAGTAGCTACTAGCTATCATCGCATCGCTCCCCTCAGTAATGCATCCATTGTGTGATGTACAATATAAAATGTTGCAAGATTAAAATAATAATAGTGGTGTGATGGGCCCTCATAGCCAAAGCCATCGTTTATCTAGCCGATTCTATCCGTTCAAACTGGTTTCAGTTACTGGTGTCGACAGGCGCAACTATTAACTCCGGGTTATTGGCTGCAAAGATTTCATTCAGGGCTGCTTTTGTGCGAAGATAAGTTCTCATGGATCGTTTGTGTGACATTTAGTTGGTAGTCTTGAGGTAACGGTCCTCGGTTGACAGTGAGTGTATGCGGCCAGCTGCGAACAGATGAGCGAGGCTATTCCCCATATCGTCGGAATGGCAGGAGTCCCTCCGCGCGGCGAACACTGAACTGAACAGCAGTCGGCGCGAGCGCGACCCGGCACGCGCACCTATACGCAGCGCGATTAATCGAATCGAAATTATAATCGAAACATTCGAATGCAACTGTCAGATTACGACTGACAGAATCAAGTGATTGTGTTGTGTCTAGTTCAGTGTTGGTAAACTACGTTCATTGTTTATTTACTTCGCTGCGGTCGGCGTCCGATAAATCGATTAATTCACATGTAGTAATTCTCGATCGATATAATTGAGCCCACACGTAAAAATAAATACTTGGGTTAGAGCTTTTGAAATTGAATTCCGTTATGTTTTGTGTAAACCGATTTTCATTTTCTTTAAATAATCATAACCTTTTTACAATCAAACAAAGTTTTACAGGCTGAATGTGAAGAATTTTATAAGTCATAATATTGGTACATTTTGTCACGATAGAAATAGAGATTAACATCGTGAATTGATGTATCGACGGAGACTTAATTATAAACGATTACCATTTTGAAATAAAATCTTAATCATGGATGTAATTATTTTATGTGTCGGTTAATGATAACAGTGAATAATCAACGATTGCACTTAATATTGTCATTTAAGTAAGTGAAACTTTTAAGATATTAGTAGTTACTTAATAAGGCCCTTGGACTATGGTTTGATTTAGATTAAAACTAGATAGGTTATTTTGAGATTACCCATACGTTTATTTTTTATTAGCTCTACATTTAAATTAACTTTTTTTTTATTTTATTGCAATATTTCATAGAACAGAATAAGGAAATGGCAAATACTTACATATAGTTACTCTACACAAGTATCACCATTACAAGCAGCCTTACATTCAAAATCTGCAGGAAAAATATGTGTGCAGTGCAACCTTTGTTTTATGAAATTAGTAATGGAAATCACATTATGATAATTCCTGGAACGTTCGTAATAATGTGACATCACTACAAATGCACGAATAAACTGACTGCATTAATGTAAAGTTAATTTTACATTATTTAGTATAATTGATCTATTTTCAAGGAATTGATAACAATAACGTGTGGTATTTCAATCATTTTCGACTGTTCCGAACCACATAATTATTTGTTCAAAGCTATTATTATTACTTTTTTATTCATACCGAAACGTTTATATTTGATAGAAGACATTGATAGGTTCGCCATAAACTAAATATAGTTAGATAGCAGCTTAATAGCTACGTAAGTGACTTTTAATTGCATAATATAATGGACAAACTCGTCCTTCGTAGGTACACAACTAGACATAAAACAAGCCCATCACAACTTCAAGCACCTGTTTTTATATTAGAGGGTACTTAAGAAAATCGATCACAGTTGCTTGGAGATCAACTGCATAATAAACCAGGTTTATGACCTTCTAGCTATGGTAGAGGTTTTATATTAGGCGAGTTGAACAAGCAAGTAAAGTCATTTCTGTCAGTAATAAGTACTGGTAAGCTCATGGAAGTAGTTGATAGTAAGATTTTAGTATGATCAAAAATATAAAATACACTTATTGATTTAAAGACTGCCTAACAGCAAAAACCTTGTCGATGGCGTAAGAGCAAAAAATGATTTCATTAGTAGAAAATTAAAACAAAAATATACCAGTGTAAATAGAATAATACTTCATAAAAACATGCAATCAAATACATTTTAAAAAAGCTCTGACACCATGCTGACACCAGACAAAACCAGTAAGCTGCTATATAATTGAACTGGCAAGTGGACATTGGGACAATACTGGACCACGACGATATTTTCTACTCTACCAGTATGAAGCTTGTCTAATAGCGGCTCTCTCTGTTATTGCGATGCTTACAGCTGGCCGCAGAGTTAAACCTCTCGGGAGGTTTTCCATAGCCATCGTTTGAGGCCAACTTTCCTTTATGACATACAAACATAGCGTGAATCTGGGCCCAATAATATTCCAAATTGTATGCATATGGAGATTTTATTGTGGGTGTCGTACCTAAAAATACCGAAACATGAGTTTTCACAATTTTTCCTAATAAATAATAATTAATAATAATGTAGGAAATGTTGCAGCTATGGAGTTTGAAAGTGTCGATGCAATAGAATTACAAAATACCTTACGTAAAATGCAGAATTGGAAAGCAGCTGGCATAGATAGCATACATAATTTTTGGCTAAAAAGACTAAATAGTTTGCATGATATGCTCGCTACACAAATTACCGAAATTATTAAAGGCTATGCCCCTCTACCAATTTTTCTATCTAAAGGAATAACTTACCTTTTGCCGAAATCTGAAAATACAAATGATCCATCCCAGTTCCGACCAATCACTTGTCTTCCGACGTTGTATAAAGTAATCACCTCATGTATAGCAAACAGAATAAATAAACATATAGAGAACAATCAAATATTAGCTGAAGAACAGAAAGGATGTAAGCGGTTTCATATGGGATGTAAGGAACAACTTACGATAGATTCAGCAATTCTTAAACAGGTTTATAACACTAAAAAAGATTTATACGTAGCATATATAGATTATAAAAAAGCTTTCGACAGTATTCCTCATTCATGGCTTATTAAGATTCTTGAAATATATAAAGTAGATAAATCAATAATAAATTTTCTAAAATCTGTTATGGCTCATTGGACAACTACACTTAACTTACATACTAATGAAACCGTTGTATCCACATCTGAAATTCAGATAAAAAGGGGAATTTTTCAGGGAGATTCCTTAAGCCCTCTATGGTTTTGTTTGGCCCTAAATCCATTATCACATGAACTTAATGAATCCTTACGTGGTTTTAATATCAGTAAAGATACCGACACAACTTTAGCACATATTACGCACCTTTTATACATGGATGATTTAAAACTTTATTCAAATACAGATACAAACATAACAGAATTACTTAATATAACTCAAACATTCTCAAACAGTATTAAAATGGATTTCGGGCTAGACAAATGCCGTAAACTTAATATTAAGAAAGGCAAGATAGTGAGTGGCAACTACAGTATGTACAACAATGAACAGATACAAGCAATGAGTAATGAAGAATTATATAAATATTTAGGCTACAAGCAGGCAAGACAGATAGATCAGAAATGTGCAAAAGAAAGATTAAAAAAAGAATTTATCCATAGAATTCATAAACTATGTAAAGCACAACTGAATAGCAGAAACCTGTTTAAGTCAATAAATAGTTACGCAATACCAATATTGACCTATTCGTTCGGTATTATCAGATGGTCCAAATCAGATTTAAAAAATTTGGAAATAAAAATTAGAACAATACTCACATTCTACAGATATCATCACCCAAAGGCCGCTATAGAACGTATGACATTACCCAGGAACGATGGGGGTAGAGGTCTAATAGATTTGAGCTTATTACATAATAAACAGATTCACAGTATATGTAGATTCTTTAATAGAAAGAAATCAACTAGTCCTCTCCATAGCGCTATTTGTGCAATAGATACTAATTATACCCCCCTTAACCTAGCTGAAGATCAAACAAAAAAATTTAACATCTTACAGTACACTCAGGATAAATATCAGGCATGGAATCAAAAAGAGTTACACGGAAGACACCCCAAAGATTTAAGACAGCCTCATGTAGATAAAGAAGCATCCAACAAATGGCTTGCCGTAGGAGAGCTTTTCCCAGAGACTGAAGGTTTCCTCATTGCCATTCAGGACCAAATTATTGCAACGAAAAATTATAGAAAATTCATTTTAAAAGATCCAAATATTACAATCGATTTATGTAGACAATGCAACAATAAACCAGAAACTATCCAACACATTACTGGTGCATGTAGTAGACTAGCTCAAAACGACTACACGCATAGGCACAACCAACTTGTTTATATTATTCACCAAAAACTAGCTTTAAAATATAAACTAACAGCGGACACAAATACACCATATTACAAATATCTACCGCAAGCAGTATTGGAAAACAATTTTTATAAACTTTACTATGATCGTACTATTCTTACAGATCACACCGTCCACAACAATAGACCAGATATTACACTAGTAGATAAAATTAATAAGAACTGTTACATTATAGATATTGCAATTCCCAACACTCATAATATTCAAGTTTCAATTTCAGAAAAAATAAGGAAATACACAGAGTTACAGGAGGAAATTAAAAGGATGTGGAAAATGAACTCAGTCTTTATAGTGCCTATAGTTATATCCACCACAGGTGTTAACCAAAAGATATCTTCAGACGCCTAGTCCAATTAGACTTACCGAAATTTATATACTTAACTTTACAAAAAGCTGCAATACTAAACACTTGTAGGATAGTCCGGAAATTTCTTCAATTAGATTCAGATAATTTAAATGACATACCGTCTTAAAATTTCTTAACAACTGTATTAGCACTTGGCTAGCCGCCCGTGCTATTACAGAAAATACCAGGCCAGACCTGAGCACAATTTGTGAAAAAAACCAAAATTATAATAATAATAATTATACTATTTTTCTATATTTTATATGTAGTAAATGCAAAAGTGTAGTATCTTTGTCTGTTTGCTCAATTTCACCAAATTACGTCAATTTTGAAACCTTTTAAATTTTATTTGACAAAGCCCTACTGCTCCTAATGCACCCAGGAAAACGCCAAAATAATGATAATGACATTATTCCGATAAATAAAAAAATTGTTAGTAAAAAATGCATATTACAATACTGCAAATTGTTATTGTGAATTCAGTTAACAAGTTACAGAAACTTTTATGAAGGTACAGCATTTGGAACTTTGTTTAAGTTTTCAAAACATGACGTGATTTATAAAGCTAATCGTTGTTTTTGTGTTAAACATCGGTCTCGACTCGACTGCACATGCACATTGTACTTGCATGTTACTCATACAAGACTTTCACTACCCATAATTTATGGCGTTTTGTTCAATTTTATGCGCCCTTCTGGCCCGTGCAATGTAATTCGCACTGAATACTTCTGTGTTAAAATAAATTGAAGTACACCTTTGGGGATTTTGGTTAATACTAAAACACACTCTTCTCTCAAAATATCTATTTAAAAGTTGTTCGTTTTGCAAATTCTGATTAAAAATATGTTTTTCTAACTTTCCTTATTTTTGTTTGGTCTAAAGGTTTGACTGGCAGAGTGGCTTTAAGTTCACCTAGAATTGTAATTTTTTTTTTAAATGCAATAATATTTTCGTCTACATAATTAAACAAATATAATTAACAAAAACATTCAGAGGTGCTAAAAATTGCCGCGGCTTTTCTAGTCATAAATGTAGAGCTGTTCAGAATGAATATTTATCCAAAAATTGTAGGCCTCAATAAACCGCCCACGTGCAGAGTACGTCAGTTTGTATGCATGGTGACTTATTTAATAGCAGATAGATTATTTGGATCGAGGCTTCGCATGTTACATCCGGGAATAGTAATTTTTGTTCATTGCCTGTCGGTGTTTTTGTCATTTACATTGGAACGGTGTAAAAATGACGTGGAATAAGGCACAAGTAGTCCGTTAAGGTTGTTTTGGGAAATGGCCATTCTTCACACTCTATTAATGAAGAACAATTGCTTTGTATTTTTAATTTTGTCCAGTTTAGAGAGTTGTTTAACTACTATAAAGTCTTGACTTAGTGTCGAATCAGCTCAATATCATTATTATTCAAAACTTTACCCAAAAAGCTATGAAAGGGTGGGGTGCGTAAGTGACTTTGATGACGATGATTGCTGAAGATCTTTTGATTGATTTAAAAGGGCACAAGATATTTTTCTAAGCGATATAACGTCCATCTAACATTAATTAATAATATAATATGTAGTAAAATTAAAAAATAATAATAATAAAGTAAAAGAATAAAGTGAAAGAGCTTTGATTTATACAATCCCGCTGTACTGAATAACCATGATGCTGTGAACTACTGTGAAGGCACGTATTAATTGATTCAAAACGTTTACTTTTGTATGCCAGCTCGGGTAATGCATTTTTGACAAAAATTCTACGTTAAAGCTAAGCATTGAAGCGGTCACGAACCCGCATCTGTTATTATCAAGCCGCTATAACAATTCCAATGTACTTACAAAATAATTGCGTTTCCTAAGCACGACTACCAGGCGTTGACCTTTCAAAGTACATTTACAAGAAAGGAAAAAATCTTATGATGCATCTATTACAGTTAAGGCGCTATTGTTGGTAGACCATCAAAATTTTGCTTAAGTGCGAATGCCGTTAAATGTGAACGAATATGTTATGTTTTTACTGGTTATTATTAAAGCTCCATATTAAGTTTAAAATAAAAGTAAAATATACTTATGCCAGTCCCTTATGTTGCCACTTCTTGATTACGCCGATGTCTGTTATCTGGACGCTACAGAGGAGCTGCTTACCAAACTTGAACTTGTCCGACTTCCGCAGCCAACTCAAGTGGCTCCCTATCCGACTTCGCAGAAATATGAGAATCCTTTGTCTCCTATTCAACGTCCTGTACAATCCCTCCTATCCTTCTTATCTAAAGGATCGTTTCTCCTTCTCCCGTCCTATTGATGCACCTTGCCGTTCCCACCTTAGAACCCTCCTCAATATTCCCATCTATCATTCCGATTCTTACACTCACTCTTTTTCAGTCCAAGTGGTAAGATCGTGGAATTCATTGCCAGCTGATATACCAGACTCGAAAACTATCTCAATATTTAAGTAACTAGTTTTAAGGAGTATTATTTGTCCTTAGCACAATAGATATTTATGTATGTATTTTATATTTTATTTTATTAAGTATGTATTATTTGTGTATTAAATTAAGTATGTTTATATTACAATGATTTTATAAAAAAATTACCTACGTAATTAGGTATAGTCTTTACTTTTCGTTTCTTTTTTGTACACGCTAATTACCCTTTTCTTGTCAGTTCCTCTCTTGGGTCTGCTGGAAGAAATTTCTTTAGAAATAAGCTGCTCCCTTGTACTGTCTTTTCCTCAGCTCTAAAGCTCAGAAACGTTATGTTTCACATTCAACAGACTGACTCATGTGAGCCATACTTTAAAAAATATAAATTGCTAACGTTGCCATGTATATATATATATATATATATATATATATATATATATATATATATATATATATAAATGTGCCGTCTTTGTACATACAAATAAAAATATGTTTACTTTTCGCACACGAGCCCGTAATAGGACTAATATTGCTTTGTTTGAATTTAAAACGAAACTGATGCGAAGTAGTGTGTTTGGTAGGGCACCTGTCATATACAATAAGCTACCAAACTCCGTTAAAACAACATAAGACATCATATTTTTTAAACAATCGCTTTAGGAGCTACTCGTCCAAATGTTATTATAAATTAGATGATTTTTTTAAAAGACAAATTCGATTGAATCTTGTTACGAATGAATCCTATTACAAGTGAATTAATGTTATTTCTTATAAATTTGTACGCTAATCTGGCAGAAACAGAGTATCTACTTATTTATTAATTGCATGTCTACTTATTTGACCTGATTGTTAGGATCGTTAATGTGGTAAAACAGATAAATTCGGATGTAACTGTGTCTTGCTGGTGTCGGACTTGAAAGTAACTTACAGTAACACTGGATTTGCTGGACACCAGAATGTAACCAGTTCACTAAGAAATTTGAATTTGAATTTCAAATATCACTCACTCATTTAAATGTAATCGTAAACATGCTAGGCCGAAGAAACTGTAGAGCTCCATGAAAAACACAGTAAAAGCAAACATAATTTCAGACTTTCTGTTCGGTGCATCCGCGAATATGCGAATTTTATGTTAAAGTACGACTGACCTACATTATTAAACGACGTACGGCTCCGGTCACTGTTCCTTATTGGGAGTGTTTAAGGGGAAATGTATTAAGGTTTAGTAGAATTTTTACAGCATCTACGTGTTCTTGTCGACTTGTGCTTTTGTTGCAAATATAATGTGTAGGATATACATAATGATAATGAGTCCTGGTCACTTGAATAAATAATTTTTCATTTATTCATTCATTCAATAGCCATAAATATGTATTAGGAGTTAATTATGTCAGAACTAAACATGTTGTTTCTTACTAATTAATGTTATGTCTTCACGCGGCCTTAATGCTTATTTGAACAGTTGCGGACGTCGACCATAGTGAGATTATTTTGTTACTTCCTTCAAAATAAACAATGAAAGTGTGACATAAGATTTGCACAAGGCAATTTATACAGAAGAGTGACGTGGTGATGGGAAATACAGTTTTCTTGTTCTTCATGTGTCAGTGATGGTGCTTCGCAATGCCGGATTGGAGATACAACGTACTGTCGACGAGCGAGGCATACATTAATGCCGAGAGCGCTCCTGGTGACCCTCTGGCTGCCAGCTATCCGCGCCGTACCGATCGCTCTCGGCCGCTGCACACATGTCCATATACAACCATTTTTCTGGGAACTCGAGCTCACCATAGTACGTACAGGCTACCGCTGTTGCAGAGTGATGCTGGCGATCCATATGCAGATGTATATTCAGTCGATCGTTCGTCAAATCTTACAGATACATCCAGCTTTGCCCATTATGAAGACTGCCGACAGGTCGAAGAGAGTTTACTTGAAAATAATGAAGACAAATTGGCTGGTGGTGTGATGTTGCAAGTTCAAAAAGTGCCATATACATCCAGTGTATTTTATGTTTCGACGAAGTCGGATACTATTCGCAAGGAAATTGTACAAACTGATGACTTGTATCTTGTTGAGGGTTCCGACTCAGATGCTCTATCATCCTGCACTTGTGACAGTTTCGAACGGTGCGAATTTGACTGTAGAGATTTTGAACCATTCTCCGACACGTGTTGTTGTGACCCTCTCAGCGATGGCGTATGTAGTCAGAGTCCAAAGGAAGTTGATTCGCCAGAACACTTCTGCGATCGACCGGCTGACGACGATGGAGTATCCGCTAGAAGCGATATGGATGGACTGGACTTGGCATTGTTTGAACCTGCGCAGTCAGACGATTGTGAGAATATTCCTGAAAAATCTAATTCTACTTCGGTTGCAGCGGCTTTGTGTGGAATACTGTATGCTTTACCGGATGTCAGTGTTGGTAAGTTATTGTTTCTCTTTTATAAATTTATAAGCCCTTGGTAATATTCCGGATTAAAATGTTAACATTAAAAGAAAGCTTTTATTTGTAAGTAGAGTGGTGGCTCACACTGTGGCGCCCGTTGTTCACTAGCCGACCGCCATGTGGTCTGCGTCAATCGGACTCGTATCCGATACGAGCAACGGTGTGCCGCAAATTACTATCGCATCAATCACTAACAGTCATTGTCATAGCCGCAGTAACAACCATCGTAAAGTGGACGTGCTTGCGATCCTTGAGCGACAGGTACGCAGCATATGCCAGTCATGGACATAATAAGAAAATCGTTCGCATTCGAAACCTTGTCGGTATAGGGACATAAATTATTATAATTGACTTCACAAGGCAAATTTGGAAAACGGTTCTCATGGTTTATATTAATTTATACAACGATATTCAAAATACTGCTTTTTACAAGTATTATAAATTTACCTTTTACAAAATATTAAATACCAAATAGGGCTCTACTCTGTTTTTCTACTTCGAATTAATGCTAAAAAGGGCCAAGTAAGAATAATGTTAGTTACTTTAACGTTCTAATTTGAAGCGGTATAAAAAATAATATAACAGGTATACTTTTGTGTTAAAATTTTTACTATATAATGTACTTGTAACAAAAGTAAGTTAAGATGGCAGGTGGAACAGCTTCACAAACTTGCGTACCGTTAGAACTGAACTGGTAAGTTTGTAATTACCGGTCGAGAATTTGAGATAGAGGGCGATTGTCGGCTCGCATGCAAATTCTATAGATGCGCCAAACGATAACTGATATGTAACAGACTGATTTACAATGGTATAAGTCACAGTTAAGACAATTTCAATCCTTTGATAATAAAATATGCAAATTCTAATTCTTATTTTAGTACGTAAATTTTGATAATTGTTTCCGTGTGAAACAAGATTTAAGTTGCTCATTCATAGAACTGGAGAATTCGTAATGTATCCTCAATTTTAATGCTAGACAGATAATGCTGATTGTGACCTAAACCTAGTCATATTTATTATTCAAAAACACTGTATCTAGATTTTTTAAAGTACTAAGTATTTTAGGAAGATTTGCTTATTTTTATCAAGGATTTGCATAAATGAAGTAAGTAACACCTGTTTAGTCTATACAACGAAGACGCAGTCTGTATTGTGTATCATATTAAAATAACGCGTGTTTGAGGAATACTGTAGAACTAAACGGTTCACTCCGTATTGATTACATACATTACTCACGTACGAGGGTTATGTAAATTAATAAAAGTGATGCCTATCCTTGTTTATGGTACATAATCATGAATGTGTTCATATATTTAGGTTAGGTGGAGGTAGAAGAAGGTCTCAATCTAATGCTGTTTATTGTACACTCCTATCCCTTTACTCTACTCTGAGATTTTATTATTCTAACGAGCGCGTTAAGATTTTGCATATAATTTCTTAGACACACACCAGCATTTGCACAGATTTGACATACAAAATAGTCAACACAGTAGCTATCGCCTGCGTCAATAAATCTAACGGTAGAGGCATTGGTAAACAAAATCCACCTGGACCACTGGTCAGCTTGGTATTTAGAGAATTTCTCCTCTCCTGCTTCTGAAGATATTCTTAATAATAATAATAATATAACTCTTTATTGCACCAAGAAATTGAAATTACAAAATTACATAAGAGATTTGCAATGTACAATGGCGGCCTTATCGCTATAGCAATTTCTTACAGGCAACCAAAACGGGTAGGATTTAATAAAATAACATGGGTAAGGCGCAGACATGTAAAAATAAAGAATATATACGTTAATTTACACTTAAAAAATAATTTAAAAGTTAATCCATACTTAACAATTATGCGTTCTATATATATTCAAAGTACATATGTAGACACAAGTATTGCACAATACTTATTGCAAACAAGACACAGGTTTATCAAGCGGTTCCAATGGTGCGGTAAATAAGTTGTTAACATAATCATATAGATAGGAAATGGGCTTTAACAAGTGACTTAAAAACGGGAAGATTCTTCTGTCATATTGGTTCACACAAATACATTTTTTCAGCTACATAATGCAGAGCATGGAGCCATCACGCTTTGTGGTAATCTGTAGGTTGTGGCGGGCTCCCCTGCCCGGCTGTCCCTACATGATACTAATATGGGCGCCCTGCCACACGAAGTAGATGATAGGAGTGTTGTGGTGGTATTCTTCAGTAAAATGCACAAAACTTCTGAGACTTCATAAAACTTTATTTCTTTTATTATATATTACGACACATTAATCAAATTGATAATACTGATTTTAGGTACTTAGAATAAAAAATACATAAATTAGAAATAGAGCTATTTCTCTTACGAGGTGAATATGGAAAGTGATGAGTTGACGTGAAAATAATTTGGATAAAAAAAAGATGATTCGAATTAGGAAGTGATTTATAAATGAAAATGGAAGGAGGATGGTTATGAAATGAAAAGTATGGATGAAATGAAGACACAAGGTATCTGAAAAAAGATGAGTGTAGCAGTGCAACATAAACGTTAAATATTCCTAAAGAAAACTTTTTTTACTACATCACGATTGCAGTGTTGCCAATCTTGATTTAGAAAAATTGAATTTAGAACAATTAGCACTTATGCTCATCCTAAAACTTTCGTAAAAGGTACATTATTTAGAAAAAAATACGACTTTAGAGGGTTTTTGCGCCAACTTAAATAATTTTATGCCACCAAATCATGCCGTATCTTTATTGTACTCTTCTTGTCCTGTGAGCTGCATAAAATAAGACTTCATATCAGCCCTGGAAAGTAGCAAATATAGAACATTTTGAGGCCACATTTATTTTAGTTTTTCAGTTTAACCTAATAATAGATTATAATTGTAAAATGAGCATGTAGTTAGACTACAATTGTAAAATTAGCATGTAATAAAAATTAAATAAAGATTTATTTATTTATTTAAGCTAATCGAGACGAAAAAAATAATAAATTAAATTATTAAACCAACATAACAAATATGAAACAATCTAACTATGTATATTTTTTCCTTTATACGTTTACCGGTTTCTTGCATAAAGAAAATAATCTCGTTGAACTTGATCGGGATGGGCCTGGAATACTAGAAGCTCTCGTCCAGCTGTATGATGCAGCCTACTTATACTTTCTAATGAGTTCGCTCTTCCTGTTGCAAGATTACAGGAAGGCACAAGCAATGGCTATTACTGTTTTTTACCTCAATGTAGACATTTATTGGTAAAGCGTGGTAGTGTGTTACGGTGTAAAATTTATCATTTTTGGTATGAGTGGTTATGAAATTTAAATGTTAAATGTATGATTTACAATTTAGTTACATATATACGATACATAATGAAGTCGCAAATTAGTTTCCCATGTTTATATACAAAAATTAAAATTTTAATAATGGAGGGAATATGGGACCCATGCTATGTTGAATTTTTTGCGTCATAAAGTACACAAATATAGGAATAGGACTTTGAAATTTTAATTTTTTTTTTTGAATTTATGAGAAGCTCTTATATAAGTAGAATTTGGTTGTCGTACGAGCATCACATTTTAAACACTCAGTGATTTAAAAAATTTTTTTTGAATTTATGAGAAGCTCTTATATAAGTAGAATTTGGTTGTCGTACGAGCATCACATTTTAAACACTCAGTGTTACTTAAGTGCTTTAAAGATCTTATTTATTTCATGGTCAGTAAAGTAGAAATTTTTTACATGTGTTTATTTATTCATAAAACAAAATAAGAACGTTAGCATAATTTATAATTTGTCTACCAAATTTTATGCTCATAACTACACATGTATGTACTTATATAAATATTATAGCTTTCATTTAAAATGCAAATGTGAGTATACTTACATAAATAGAATATTCAAATACTTACACATTTTTGTATCACCTGTGACTCTGAAGTTTTAACTGTTTTTCCTTCCTTTTGTCGTAAAAAAATAAAGAAAAAAGATGTCTAAGACGTAAGGACAGTTACTGCTCATTCTGCAATTTAATATAATAGTGAGCAATTTGTGTGAGAAACACGCAGACAATACGGTCACGGAATAGAGTTTACGGTATCTAATTATATTATGATATCTACAACATATGAATTATCGTTTTACTGTTTTTATATTAGTTTTCATTCAATTTAGGCTGTTGTCATGTTGCGACTGTATTAAGTAGGTAACTACTGTTTTCTAACATACATTTTCAAGCCGAACGTATATCGCGTTTTATGCGATATGCAATTTATAAGCGATATACCTATATTTTGTAAAATTCTAAATAAGTAGGTGAATTGGATCGATGAAGTCTATTGTAATAAAAATATTGTTAAAAATCATTCCGATTGATGCACCTTGCCGTTCCCACCTTAGAACCCTCCTCAATATTCCCATCCATCATTCCGATTCCTACACTCACTCCTTTTCAGTCCAAGCAGTAAGATTGTGGAATTCATTGCCAGCTGATATACGTGACTCTAAAACTATCTCAATATTTAAGAAACTAGTTAAAGATTATTATCTGTCCTTAGCACAGTAGATATTTATGTATGTATTTTATATGTAAGTTTATTATGTATGTATTTTATATGTAAGTTTATTATGTATGTATTATTTGTAATAGTATTTGTGTATGTATGCTTATGTATGTTTACATTATAAGGATTTTATAAAAGTTTTACCTAGGTAATTAGGTATACTTTTCCTTTCTTTTTTGTACACGCTAATTACCCTTTTCTTGTCTTTTCCTCTCTTGGGTCTGCTGGAAGAAATTTCTTTAGAAATAAGCAGCTCCCTTGTAAATTTTTTTTTACTCTTATGTATAATCCTTTACATTTTTATTGTGTACATGAATAAAGTAAATAAATAAAGTAAATACACGCCCAGCACTCATATTTATTTGAACGGTTCGACCGCTACGTTACTTTATATAACAGTGTGTAAAGTTCTGTACTTTTACACAGAAATGATAGATAGTTGACGTTTACTTTGTTATAAGTAGTGTCGAATTTCGTTCAAGGCAAGGGCGTATCTATGTTTGCCATTGGTATTATTGACAAAGTGAACGCCTTATGACTGTCGCCTTTATTGTCATTAAGTTTAAAATATAATATTACTAAAGTTTACAAAAATCTAAAGGAAGTAGATTGTATTGACAATTCATAAGAGATACGAACCTATGATCTAAGTAGTCATTTGCCCCAAGAACATTGACATATCTTACTATTAAGCTGTTAAGATTATATCTGTTACCTACTATTAGCGTCTATCTTTCGACAGTCTGTCTTTCTAATACCGTAATGCTTAATACCGATTGCGAAGTCAGATAAATGATCGATTTCTGTTAACATTAAAGTCTGTTGGTATTGTTTCGATGAAGCGAATTGTTCGCACGGGCCCGCTATTATGAAATATGTATGATTGTGACTAATTCAACCAATTTTTCATTGGGTGCAATCGGCCTTCACGATGTTTTGCGTAATGCTGGTGTATTATGATGGATGATACATGAAGAAGTACATAAAATAGGCCTCCCGCCAGCACTTCGCGGTCTAAAGTCATTGTCAAACCGTTCCACTCTCTAAAAACGGGTGTTAAGTTACTTGAGTGTTGGTTTGCGATAGAGCTAGACAGTTAATTTCTTTGTATTGTAGATAGTAGTAGGTACTACTACTTTGGTTACTTTGATATTTGTCATTTTATAGTATTTTTGTTATATTGAATTATATAAAAGACATTAGATTTTCAGCTCATGAAGTCAGTGTAATAACAAAAAGAACATACTAACTGAGTATATTATATATAGGAATCAGAATTTCGAGTCATCAGCAACGTACAATATGCGTTAGTTACCGTGTCACTGTTGTAATCACATAAACATAATTAATCGATTAGTTGCGTGTCAGATGAGCGTTTAACATTCAAGTTTGTAACATCATTCATCGGCTGCTTGCGATTATTGGTGTCGAAATTCTTTCTATTGCCGATCTGTCGGCTCAGCACAGCATGTAACCTGGTCATGATATGAACCTCTAAGCGTTGGTAACTGTACTCATAGATTTATTAGATATTTACTGATACAGCACCAGCGAAAAAATTTTTGATAACTTTTGATGCTAAAACTGGTCTAATAAACCATTATTTTAAAAGATTTATTGTATTTATTCGTCAACGAACCGTGGTACAATATTAACTATACTTCGGGAATTTTCATAATACGCATCTGATTGACATTTTACAAGTAGATGATAAGACATATTATTAGTAGTTATTATGTGCATTATATATTTTTTAACATAATTTAATTTAAAATGTCAAGTGTAGATTATATTTTTCCATTTAATTATTTAAGCAATAATTATGCAGTCACCTTTACACATTTAGGTAACCTTTAGTTTAGAGGCTGGCTATCGTGGGAACTAGGTGCATAATAATAAACGCTCAGCATTTCGGATCATGTTTCTGTTTATCTTGATATTCAAATAGAACTGTACAGTACCTACTTATATGGCATTCAAATGCAATGAAATTTTCTTTATAAATTCATATGAAATTATGAGCTGTTTCCTATTTTTGGGACTTCACCTATTTCTGGCGCCAGAAGGTGCTTGCATTATTGTCTACCGCTTGAAGGTAGAAGCAGTAAAATTCCGGCGTTACATCCTAGGCCACGAGTTGATAGCGCCGAAGGCCGAAATAATGTAAAAAAAGCATTTTTTTCTTTCAGCTACCAAACTTATTTGAGCGTACTCATAATACATATAATTAAAGTGAATATATCAGAACGCTGACCCCACCCACGGCCATTACGAGCCCTCATAGTGAAAAACAAATAATTGATACAACATTCCTCGCCCATACGAAATGTTCTCAAATGTCAGCGGGCAGCTGATGGCGGCCGGTGCGCACGCGCCGGCACAGGTGATAGTAGCCACTACTGGTTTTACTGGTTCACTTCCAGCTTCCAGCGGTTCACTCCACTCTGACGTCATACTTTACAATTTGTGACATCATCATACGTTAAAATAGGTAAGGTTACAAACTAGAAAGGCAAAGCCTTAACATAACCACATTAACCATGTCTAAAATAAAATTTAGGTATTTAAATTGCTAACTGCTAAAGTATTAAATAAAATTAAATAATAACTGTTGCAACCTGAAAGCACGAATATTTAATTGTTAGTTTGTTTGTATTTTTGTTTTTTTTGTACGCCACTTTACCTCTTTCTTTCGAATTTCTGTCGCGTCGCGGGTCTGCTGGAAAAATCTGTTGTATCTATTTTAATTTCCATAAAATTGTCTGCACAGATATCATAAAATAAATATACTTACACAAAAACTGCCTTTAATATAGCAATCAACTTTATTCATCAGTTTTATGAGTTATTAATTTGACCAGCCAGAATCATGTTTTCCCGGGTTTTACAAGTTTATCAAAAATTCCAATCAGAAGAACCAGTTTGTATAATTGTTTCTTTGGGCCATGATATCATTTATTTAACGCCACCTAAAGTCTTCTATTGTAAAATGAACTTAAAGAAAAACTTTGATGTACTTACTCTAATTTATACAACAAATATAATTGCGAGTTGAGAGGCGATGAATGTAAAAGTGATTATTTCCTATCTAGTATTTATTATTTTGGATTTTCTCCATTAAAAAAACCCATACTTTAGAGCTATAATGTAGACCGAAAGATGGTACCTTCAGTTTCACCGACTTTTGTGCTTAGTTAGGTTTATTTGGCTTATTTAAAAAGTCCGTCAAATTATGAAGTACAACTTTGCATTATTATTTTTGATGTATCAACGAGTTACAATCATGTTACAACTTATAACCAATAATAGGAGGAAGTGTATGTGTTTCGAGGAAACTCACAAGCGCTTGTGCATGCAAACACGTTTCCGGTGTCGGAGAGCAATCAACAAGAAAGTTGCAAACACATCAAATGTAAAACCAGGTAATGGACAGCTATAATATGAGCTATAATTCCTTTATTGATTTAATTGATTAATCTATTCTTGAAACATAAGAATTTCCTGATCATATTTTTAGGCACAGAATAGGATATATCTTATTGAGACATTCAGCATAGCTGTGACGCGTAAAAGTCAGACAGATAGACAGAGTTTCGCACTTAAATTATTAGTATGGATGGATGGATGGACGTAGGGGATGGATGGAAGTATGGAGGTACGGATTGACCTGTTGAGGTCGGCGCTATTCTGCCGTACAATACAATGATAGACGCGTGCGTGTTATCCAACACTGCATCTTTGTTACGTCAACCGTGCAATTGTGGGAACCATATTGCATTTGCTTATTATCAAAGTATTGTTAAATGGTTTCTGGGTAATAAGAGCACGTACTATGTGAATTAATTTAAAACGTTGTTGCGCAGTGTTAAAGTATTTGGTACAGTACAACTACTAATTGAAATTATTCGTTTCTTGTACAAAGAATTATTTCATGTTTGTAAGGGTTTTTATGTACACGAATATTGCTATTTACTTCATAGGTATTTTAAAACTCGTTTTAAATACCTCGATACGTAAAATATTTTCGTCGATATTAAAAAGTTAATCTTGATCAGTCTCTAGCATAAATTTCTTTCATCTTTCGGTTTGTCATTTCATGGCGTTGAAGTGACCAGTCAACGTTCAGGAAAAATTAAAAAAAAAAAAACCGGACCTTATTCAGTTGTCTGCAATATATAATAGTCTTTGAGATTCAGTTTTCATTAACTGCTAAGTTGCTTTTTTTTAGAAATTTCAAATATAATTTAGACAATACAAATTGAAAAAAAAAATATTTAAAAACCAACTGTGTTATCGTTAATGTCTCCAATGTTTTATATAGCCAGTGTCACTGTCACAGTAAAGTATTTACAAATCTAACGACATCTCTCAAACTAAAATCCATCGAGCCGTTAAAGGCTGTAGAGAGTTCCAAACAATTATACTTACAAACATACATAAATACTCTCGAAAAAACATCACCCTCCTTCTGTCGCAGTCGGGTAATGAACGTAATTCAATTTATGCTGTGGCCATTCAAACAGTTTCTTGAAGTTGTATTTTGCGTTTTGAAGACAATACTGTACAGTATGTAAACAGTAATTCAATGATTGCACAATTAGGTCCTGTTAAACTAATCGCTGGGAGTGGCCGAGTTAATTGTGTCGTCCAACTAAATTATCGCCTTTCTCCTCCGTTGCTGCATAGGCCCTGCGCGACGGATATGCGCCTACACATTTTGAAAATTAGCTCGCCAGCACGAGGCTTTTATAGAGAGTTATATTAGGTTGGGGAAAAAGTCTTTGTAAAAACTTGTAATAAAATCTCTTTGGCTATACTATAATATTTGTATCTGGCTGGTTTTGGTATCATTAAAAGTTTCAATTTTAAAGAAGCTAATTTCAAATTCATATTAGGAAAATTTGTGATTTTCATTTCTTTTTCTTATTGTCAAGATGAGTGAATCTAATGAAGAAATTAGATTCATTTTAAAATTTTAATACAAAAAAGGTAACGCGACCGCGAAATTTTTTTTTGATGTTTATGGACCTAGTGCAGTGTCTGTGAGAGTAGCACAAATTTGATTTAAGCGTTTTCAATCCGGAAATATTGATGTCAAAGATGCACGTCGCTCTGGTCGCCTTATTACGGATAAAATGGATGCCATTTTTGAAAAAGTGGAGCAAGATCAGTAGTTACGACGTAGCTGAAGAGCTGGGAATTGACCACAGAACAGTTTGGCGCATTTGAAAAAAACTGGGTACCTCAAAAAAGCTTGATATTTGGGTGAGGTACCCAAATATCGAGCTTTATTTTTTTAAAATAACGAGCTTACTGAAAGAAACCTAATGAACCGGTGTACTCATTTGTGATTCTTTATTACGACGTAATGAAACCGCACCATTTTTGAAGAAGCTAATAACTGGTGATGAAAAGTGGATCACGCACGACAAGAACGAGCGAAAAAGGTCGAGATCAAAGGCCGGCCAAAAATAAAATTTATCAACAGAATGGGTGTGGTTTTTCATCATGATAACGCTAGACCTCACACATCTTTAGCCACTCAGCAAAAATCAAGAGAGTTTGGCTGGGAGGTGTTAATGCATCCGCCGTATACTCCTGACCTTGCACCTTCTCAGATTTCCACCTGTTTCGGTCTCTTCAGAATTATTTAGGCAGTGTCAGGTTAACATCACGAGAGGACTACCAAAACCATTTGTCGCGATATTTTGATCAGAAGCCTCAAAATTTATATATCAATGGAATCATGTCCCTACCTACAAGATGGCAAAAAGTAATCGAACAAAATGGCACCTACATACTTTAGTTAAATGTAAATAAACTACCTATATTAAAAAAATGTTTTGATTTTTTTTTAAAAATGCGAGGAAACTTTTTCCCCAACCTATTATTTACATAATGGTGTTACAAACAATATTTCACAGACAAAGAGTTGTCTGTGAAATATTGTTTTTAAGTAAATATAACTATTTTTAGCTGTAAAAAAATATTGTTACCTGTTCAAATAATAAAAAAACTAAATAAAACTAATTGTTTTAAGTAGGTACTTACAGACAAAACAGATAAAAAATTAATAAAATATAGTTTTACATCGCGGCAACATAGCTCTAAAATCCTGCTTTCTAGTCATACGGGTATCTCCCACTGTCATTGTTACATTGTTTTCCAAAGAAATAAATATGTAGATTGAAATCTCGACCGGTCATTTAGACATGAGATTCAAAAGAATCAGCCCAGATCAGAGTATTAAATGCCCGAGTATCCATAAATCAGTTTTAACATTCGGTCATGAATTCAACCATTGAATTGTGTATAAAAGGGAAGCAATAATAAAACATAAAATGTAAAGCGTATTGTGTATGAACCTAGAGTATTTTATTCAATGAAGAGCCGCTTTTTAGAAACGGCTCCTAAGTTGGGCATTTGTATGCGAAGCACGGCAAAGAATCGTGTCGGAGCCGTCAACACGTATCGGCTTGTCTTCAAGTAATCGCATGTCAAAATGTAGTATTCTATTCCCACAAACACTGTTATATTGGAAGATAAGTACGAACCCTAGTTAGTATTTGCAATGCAATCACCTCCAAGTCCTCTAAGCGGCCGCAAATTATACGACACTAAAGTTGTGCAGACAAATGAATTGATAGATAAGTTAACATTTTCACAGTGTAGGCGAAATTATAAAGAACTATTCAATTCATACATTTTTGTTAGAGCTATGTCTCTATCACGTTTGCTTTCTAAAAATCATGTGTGAGTTTCGAAATTTGTGTACCGTTGTTGTACACCAGTGTCGATCCAGCTTAACACCAGAAGATTTAACACCCACGCTCCTTGACGGGAAGCTTTGCATTGTTCTTAATGCATGAATATGACACTCGTAAAAGATAATGTATTGCCTACTTTGTTATGAATACCGTTGGATAAGCCGTTTAGAGAAATAAGCACACGCACAGGTGGTGGTGGCGGGTAAAGATTGGAAAACAAAGTTTGAGAGTAGTTAACAAAACACTTTTAGTATTTTCATTTAGTGGTAAAAAAGATTTATATAGAAATATTTAATACAATAAATAGAGATGTTTAATATCAAAATGTAGAGAAAGAAAGAAAGAAAGAAAGCCTGGAAATTTTCTGTTAGTGCGAGTAGTTGCCTGGACGAGTTTTCTCAGCCCACAGATATCTTTAGAAAAATACTGGTATTCAACTAAGTGCCCATGTGTGAGTGTAAATGTATAATTTTATAATCACGGGAGAATGCAGGGCGACGCCCTTCGCGTCGGTCGACAACTGACCTTTAGTTTAGCTGGCTTGGGAACCATGACCACATGACCGGGCAATGCGTTTTTCTAGTAATCAAGCTAAATGTGAATAATGTTAATAAGTGCACTGACTAAGGAAAATAATGCAGGATAGGGTCAGCCGCACATGTGTAATTAGGTCTTGGCCATTATGTGAAGCGGAAAATAAATTATTTTTCAAACTAGTTCAATAACTTAATAAACTGGTCTTTGATGGTACCTATTGTTAGGTTTGCTATGGCATCTTTCTTTCAGCATCAAGTTTAAATTATAGTTAGCTTATTTTAATTTTAACACATTGATTACCGATGACTGACAGAACAAAAGAAAATCCATGGTTTTGGCGGGGGTCATCGGCGTGTGCAATTAGTCTTTTTGTCGTAGAAAAGCATAGATATTTTTCAACAGTGATCCGTCGTTGACTCTACAATAGGTGAAATTCACATAATATACCCAAATTAAACTTGATAAAAAAAGAAGAGTCCTACTGCCGCCAGCAGTCTAGCTGATGATGATGATATAATAATTTAGTTGGTTTGATTCACTCATGAACTATGCTTACAAGATCCATGCAGTTCAAGTTCAACACGCGCCTTCGCACCCCGGAGGCGCGCCCGAGGCCTCCCACACTCTCTACTCCGGTTACTGAAGCTATTTTCAACGCAATCCTGTTATTTATTCGTCTTAATATCAAAGAAATGCTAGTTATTAGACGTCATTATAAAGGTTTCTCGAAAAAACCCCGGCTAAATAAAAGTCGGACTTGCCCACGAAGGGATCCGTACCATATTCTGTAAATATTTTAAGCGTGTACCTGCTGCAATTATGTATACAGTTTATGAGTTACAGCCTGGTGTCAGACAGACGAACAGTTACGTCTTATTATGAGAGTTTCGTAGTCTTTACCCTTTGGGTACAGAACCCTAAAAACGTCTCACAAAACACAAAATATGTTTTTGCTAATATTAAAATTAAACAGTTTATTTTCAGCGTCGTGAATTGCACACATATGGCGCGAATTGAGAACCAGTAGTAATCGTCACATTCGCTCACATCCCTACGGTGACTCTTGAGTTCGTTTATAAACGTGTTTTTTTTTTAACATAACGTAATATAATATTTAAAAGTCCTCGTTTACTTGTCGAGTTGCAAACTGTTATATATCTTCGCCTTCATAGAGTTTTAACAAGGTGTCATTATAAATTATTTTGCAATATGTGGTGCCACGAGCATCGCAATTACAATTTTATTAAAGTGATATTAATGCATTGGTTTCCACACAAGCACAATTTTAAGACTAAGGTAAATTAAGAATAATATAAGCTTTTTCTAACCTGGTAATAAACAATTACCTAACTAAGACAACAAAAAACTTACACTCTTGTTTATTATTTGTGAAATTTTTAAAAGGGAGTGAAAAAATCCCTTAGTGTCGGCAACGCGTTTGTGACATCTCCGGTGTTGCAAGCGTTCATAGCCTGTTTACCTACTTAGTTGTATAAAAAAAATACTACGATGGCGCAGAAACCCAAAGTGGATCTTGGCTTCCGACACGAGAAGGCGCCAAATTGTAAAATAGTGTAATTCTTTTCGTTTAATTATAGCATATCAATTTTTATTCTAAAATATTTATTTTCCTTAAATTATAAGTAGGTACTATAAAATCATAGTAGGCTTGCATTGGACCGAGTCGGGACTGGGATAGTAGGCGTGCGTGGCCGACTGCGAAAGATAGCGACGGTGTTGCTGGCGGCTATTTTCGAAGCACGAGAGGCTGGCTCTATCCATAGATATAGCATGGATAACAAATACTTGAATAACTTAGTTTTTCAACTTCAAATCAAACAAATTTTTGTTTTTATATTTTAAATTTTGAACTAATGCGTTATATTTAGTCATATTTGAAGCTGTAAGATCTTCAGTGCTTCTAGGCGCTACCTGACTGCTTTAAGATTAAGTGTGGTATTTTATTTACTTTACTATTCGCCTAGATTTCACATACAGAATTGGTCAGTCTTTGTTAACTACTAGAAGCAATGAAATACATTTATCGACTTTAAGAGAGTACAATTTGAATTTGGCTGTTTTATTTACATTTGAACTTAAGCGTTTGGTCCTGTTTCATAAAATGCTTACCTACCATAATGTATCTATCCCACTACTTGCGTGTGGTCTTGTGATAGTTTGGTCTATTTTTATTCTCACCAGTCCAATTAAACTCTGCGATATACACACCGAGAGTAGTCTTGCCGGTTAATGTAATCAATTAATTAATAGCTAACAGGCTGATGTCGGTCTAAACTATGAATGATCAGGTTTCTTATATTGTGGGATATTTATTTTTCTTGTCAAGTCATGACTCAGTGTTTAATAGATTAAATGGAACGCATTAATCCACGTTGCAGTGCGGCGCCGGACTTTTATTAGCTGAATAAGTGCTTCAATTACAGTCATTGTCCTCTGGTTGCTTATAGAATAAAGAGATGACGCTGAATTGCGTTGTCCATGTGGTTATTGACCACAAGAAGAGATCGAAACATTATCTCTCATGTAACGCTGTAGGGTAAATGAGTAACTGCTGATTTTGTCAGGACATGTCTTATTTGTAACAAAACAACGTTGTCTATAAGTTGAATATTTGATGAAATGAACGAAATTGTTATCTCCATCACTATCAAATGTATAATAGCTATGAGCATAAATCCGATAAGCTGATAAAAGTGCTACCTAAAATAATGACAGTGACATAAATGTATTTAGGACAAAACACAAAAAAATCCGAGGGGTCTTTATTAGAAAGAATAATTTTACCCAAAATATTTGCTTTCACCGTATCTGTTTTCATTACTTCTAAGAATATTTTTCAAAGCAGCCAAACAAACATGCATGAATTACTGTGTGCATACTTCACACAAAACTTGTGATGGGAACGCCTCGTGCACGACGTTATCGAAGAAATTATGATGGAACATCGAGATATATGTACTAACTACATATATCTCGATGTGATGGAATGAATTAATGCATATGGACGTATATAAAACGGTTTAAATATGATCGGACTTTCAAAAGAGTGGTTTTTGGTATTTGACCCATAAATCGGATGTTAAATAAATAATTAATCGAATATTAGGAAAAAAATAATCATCATCAAATCGACGAAATATTCGGACTAAGTATTCAAAAGGAAAGTGGTACAAATTGTTCAATCTTATCTCAAGTTGTAAAAAAATTATATTCAACATCTTGCAAGGCTTTTTATAAAAACTTTGACCAATTTTTTTTTGATGTTATGAAATAAGTTAATAATTATGGCATAAATAAAACCCATTCTCTATGTTTCAGTTTTAATGTCCTGTGGCGGACTTTTGGCGGAAAGCTGTGAAGAGCAGTATCGGCGCTGTATTTTATTTTCCAATATTTGTGTTTTTTGAATGTTTGTTCATAATAATGGTAAATTATTATTCGCAAAATGTTCGATAACTAGCGTGAGTGTTGGGAAGTGATACAGTGTTTGATTTATGTGATTTTTATCTTTTTACGAATTTGCGTTGCTTGTTGCCAAAAGCTCCTATTAATCGCTAAGTGCCGTTTTTCTACCACTTCACTTATCCTGATTCTTCTGACTAGACTGGACTACCGACTAGACTTTTAAACTTGACTAGGACTTGACGAAACACTGTAGGACTGAAGAAGATGAAAAAATTAAGAAGGGCTTTAAAGGACTTGTATCCATGCCTGTAAAACCTGTGGCATAAAAGTAACATAAAGAAAAGCTTTGTGTAAGCATATGATATACTTAGCATCTGTACTAATGAATTCGTAGTAGTATATGTATATACCATAGATTAATAATTGGTCTCGCGCGCAATTATTAATCTATGGTATATACTATGATCTGTACCGTTTCAATTTATAGACATCTTTTTGACAAGGCCTCAGAAAAAAAGATTGAAATAAATTCGTGTCGTAACATAATGTAATTCAATTTACTATAATAATGTTCAATTAAGTACAGTGTAGTCTACTTTTGCCTTTCACTCCACTTTACTATTTGAGAGCCATAACGCAACGTTAAATACTAAACAAACAAAGGTTTTTGGGTTATTACAATACTTACAATTTTTACGTAACACTGTAATTATACATTATGACATAAATTAATTAATTTGTGTAAATAATATTAGGCTATAGTCAGCTATAGTATTGTGGGACTTTCAACAAGGACGGGCCAATGTTGAAATTGAATAAAACATAACGTATTTTTTTTTTTTATTCGAAAGGCTAGGAAACGTTCTGAAGCCCAGTTAGCGAACAAACGACGTTGTTTATGGTTATCACTTTAAGCTCTTGGGTCAGTGGGATCTTTTACGGGTGTAGGCCCAATTCGCGACGCAGAATTCGCCAAGTTCAAGTCTGCGAAAGGCCGAGTTCTCGTGCACGGCGAGAAATAGACTGCATCGGAGTCTCCTTCACACTCTCAATGACAGCGGCGATGTTTTCGGCTGATCTGGCGTTCCTTTGATGTGAGGGTGTTGGTTGGTTGATTACTGAACCGGTCGTCTCGAATTTGGCCACCAAACGTTGAGAGTCGACTCCGAAGGGCCACCGCGTCTGCCGTAAAATGGACGCAATGCGCGCAACGTTTGCACTAACGAAGACTCATTTTTATAATAAAGTTTTATCATTTGAACATGCTGCTCAATCGTGTAACTTACCATGGTTATGGCATCAATGACTGAATAAAAAACAACAAATTTGACAGATGTCACAAAAACAAAATGGCCGCCACAAACTGTCAACATCGACCAGCCCTATTTGAAAGACCCTTTATTACAATGAAACTCTTACTACTTTCATTGTTATTATCTAGTTGGCAACGACTTATGTGTAGGTAGGTACTGTCTTTATATGCGAGTTGATATGCGGTGAATACTAAGATCTCTGGTGTATATTTTTATTTTAATACAAAACGATTTTATAGCTTAGGGTCAAAAATTCTCAATAACAAAAGTACTTAACTAATATCAATACTACAAGAACAGTAATTAAAGATCGTGTCTGTTAGGATTATATAGCTTTTGAATAAAACATACCTTTCTACCACATATGAATGAATGAATTAACACTTTATTGCACCATTTACAAACAAAACAAACACATAGTTAAATTCATTACAACGCCTTTGTACCCATTTAAGGTACAAAGGCGGACTTATCGCTAATGCAATTTCTTCCAGCCAACCTTAGGGTAGAAATGAGCTGCGGTAAAAAAAACACTTGCGTAAGCGGTGCAGACAGCTTAAATGTACATACCTACATTAAGACGCATATAATATTCTTACATAAATAAATAATTAGAATAAACTTACAAATAACATACATAAATAAATACTGTCAATAAGTGTAAGAAGTTAGTGAAAGCCTTATCACAATATAAGGGAGGATTATTCTACCCCGTAAAGGAACTGAGACTTAACCTGATCTTTGAACGGAGTAATAGTTTGTGCCTTACGTATGTCTACCGGTAATGCATTCCTAAGTAGAATAGCCTAAAGAATATCATGTAGTAGAATATCATGTTAAGTCATGTAAGGCGATTCATTAGGAATTTTGTTTGCATTTTGTCAGTATTTTTGTCAAGAAGTATTTAAATTAAAACTCTATTTTGTGTTGTTGTAGATGGCGCGGCAAGTGCAGTGAGCGGGGCCACATTGGGGGTGCCGCCTTCCTGGGAGCCCTTTTACTGCGTCCTGCAGCAGGACAGACGCACCCTCACCTCATATACCAGTGAGGAACTTGCTGTAAGTAAATTTTCAGTGTTTTTCATTCATATCGAGTGGGTTACATGGTCAGTTGACACTGTGCACCCTGGTGTCAGAGTTTTTTGGAACCGCCTTTCGGCCTCAGACGTCCTTTAAGGACCACTTAATGGTAGAGTTGTACGTATACGGATTTCAAGTTATTAACGTGATAGAAGGCAAAAGATATGCGTGCTAATCGTGCTAATGGTTTCACAACTAGGGTTTCCTAAGACTGAGCGAAGCAACCAGGAATGGGCTAAGATGAAAGAGTAGCACTCCCTTTGTTACATCACTGACAAGATCCGTCAAATCCGGTGGACAAAACATACATAGTCATGAGCATAAAAATACAATATTGAATATTCATAAAATTAGATTATTAATAAGAGCTAGGATACGGATACGGACGTCTAAAAGTAGACTCATTTATTTGCAGGCAAAAAATATGACTGATCGTTGTGACAAAAAAAGGATTATTTTCTGATACCATATTATTTTATCTAATGTTTTTGTTATTCTATAAGCAAGATTCTTCTTTTTTTTTTTATATATAATTTTCTTAGTAATATAATAGACTAGGCAATAATATAATGATTAAAATATAGATTGAATTATGTTTAAAGTAATGTAATATATTGATAGATCATATATAGGCTAAATTATGGATGAGTACGTGAATTTGTTTAGGTAAAAAACGAACTATAAAAACAATGGCGAATTGAATTTGTTAATATATGGTAGATTAATGCTAGTAAGAATGCCATTATTCTTACTACCATTAAGGTAAACCCGTAGCTCCAAGGTAGCGCACATTTACAAAAATACTTTGTAAGTTTTTCGTGGAAAAGTTTCTGGTCGATGAAAGAGCTACTTAAAGGCAATCATCCAACCTGCCTCAAAAAGAAAATCATGGACGTTTACATTTTGCCAGTCCTAACTATGGCGCCCAAACATGGTCACTTATTCAAGAACAACGGTCCAAATTAAAGGTTTGCCAGAGAGCAATGGAGCGTAGTATTATCGGCGTTAAACTTATCGATCGTGTGCGGAATACTACTCTACGCTCCATCATTAACGTAGTGGATGTAGGAGAAAGATCGGCAAGGCTGAAATGGGATTGGGCTGGTCACGTCTGCCGCATGCATCCCGAAAGATGGGCCTACATTTTAAATTTTTGGGTCTCAACTGATGGGTACAGAAAGCAAGGAAAGCTTGGAACGCGATGGGTACACGAACTTCAAGAATTCGATAAAAACTGGCAGGAAAGTGCTGTGTCCAGGGACTTATGGAAGGCGAGCGGGGAGGCTTTTGCCCAGCAGTTGGACATACAAAGCTAAAAATAAAAGGTTTTGCGTTTTCGTCAGTTCATATTTTTTCACTGGAAATATGCACATTCTACTTTTTGGGTCTATTGTTCGATATTGATCAATTATTCAATGAGTGTGGATCGACAAACAGTGTTGTAATCAAATAGAATTATCGTTCAATGTTTTCCAATCGGTCAAGCGTAAAGTAAGCCCAAACTTTTTTACCCGACTGCGCTAGAGGAGGGTTATGTTTTTCGAGAGTATGTATGTATGTATGTATGTATGTATGTATATTGTTTGGCACGCCCTGCAGCCTGAACGGCTCGATGGATTTTAGCTTGAGAGCGGTGTCGTTAGATTCGTATTTACTGTGAGAGTGACACTGGGTACATAAACTTAAACAAAAGACAAAATGGCGGATTTTTTTGGGTTTTTCAATTCCAATTTACACGAAAGGGCAGTTAGGTGTTTTAGTTTTTTAAATTACCGTTATCTTGTTTAAGTTTAAATTCTAATTTTCCTAAGTAGGGTTTAATGTACACCACATTAAACCCTACTTAGGAAAATTATTTATGATACTTTACGTGAATCCTCTTAGTACGTTATCTACGCCTAACAAAAAGTTGCAAGTTGTTATTTTTATGGTAGAGTCACTTCTTCAAGTTTAAGCGTAGTTTTAACAGAAATGAGGTTTTGCAATAAGTTGGTTTGGTAATTTGAAAATGATTCTTTTTTATTGCGTATTCAATGTTAGTTATAAACCTAGTGTTTTACTAAGACTATACTAAGTTTTCATAAGCACACGTTTAATTTTTTTAAAGAATATTCTCTTTCAATTCGTATGTTCCGCTTTCCTTGATTTAAAAACGTCTTTTGACGTCTTTGAAGTGGAACCATTTAATTGTACGCAAGTCATCGTAGCTTTCCATTATTCTTGTTACATACGTGGCTATTCAAATTTGTCAACTGCAACCCACGACCATAATAACACGTTCAAGTGAAATATACCTAGGATTTGCCATTTCATCGGCGGGGCTAAATATAAAACAGTATACAGTGTTTTATGGCTCTTATTTCTGTAAGTAGGAATGTTTGCTTATAAATTTTTCAAAATAATCGACGACTCAACAATGAGCTATGGTCCCTTGTAAAAAGTATTATAGTATAATCAATTCAGTATCTATGAAAAAAAAACCTGTACGAAATAATTATGCATTTATTGTCGTTAGGCTACCATATCCAGGGAGGCTTCAGGCAGGTGATCTATCATGGCAAACATATCATAGCCAAAACTATTGAGTCTTAAAAACAATTTAGACAATCTGATCTTGTGTATGATATTGTAGCAAATTTATATTCAACTACTTACATTATCTTGCTACTTCCTTATCAAATGCAGCTATTTTTATCATAGAGTAAAATTCTTTAGATAGAATGTTATGTATGCCTAGAGCAAACAATCAAAGAACAAAGGGATGTGACGTGGGCGACTCCCGGGCACTTAGCATAAATCAAAACAGCCGCTCCATACATCAAAAAAATAAGATACTTTGTATGGAGGGCTAAAGTGTTTATAGTAGTTGTCTTCTTTGAAGTCTAAACTAGCACAGTGAACTTTGGTTAAAAGTTACATAATTTATAAATAGTCTTTAGCACTATAAATAAGAAACGTTTATGCAGGCTAGGCGGATGATGTTATAACATAGCGCTCATATGATGACGTTAGGAGGTGTGAATAATTTAAGTCATTCAAGAAGCGGTTTATGAATAGATAACCGTGATCATAAACGAAATGATGATAAAGCTGAGACACATTGAGATGTTGCTTGTAGGCAGGATGTCTTCGAACAATAAGGACGGAAACGCGAATGGCTGCGTTCCGCTTCTCACGAACCGAGACGTTTTTAACACATCGCGGTATTACCTGATCGATTGCGTCGACACTCTTATACCACAGGCATAGTTTTTTGCGATTATTAACCCATAAAAATTTACGAATGTTAGCCTACATTAATTAAAATATGTTTAGTCCTTTTCTGTCTTATCTATGTTCGACGTAAACGTTCGTAAAATTTTATAAATAAGGAGGTAAATAAATTTAATATTGAAAAATAGCTGGGGATATTGTACATTGTTGTTTTATCAATATCCTTGAAATTCCTCCTTATAGTATAAATCTGTGTAATTTTTTTATTTTTTTTTATTAATATGTCTTTCTATTGTTACACGCATCTGAACAGTCCTTTCCTGGATTTTATGTGGATCGCAAGGTAAGGTAGTGTTGTGTCAATGTGGACCCTATTCATAATTTTCATATTCATACTCATTCCATACTAAAAAAAATTAATGACCAATTTTTCATACATTCGTATTGTAACATTGTATGTAATTTTGAGTCGTGATAACAATGAATGTTACGCTATGAACACGTTTCACCAAAACTACTAACTCGTAGACCAATAGCCAAATCATACCCATTTGTATTATGACTTGTGATTGAAATATAATGTTCGCTGTTTTAGAGTTCCGTTAAAAAAAAAAATGTTTGTTCCTGTCAATTCATAGATCTTTAGTATATAATGTTATACATACATGTTTCGTGCTTCATATTATCATTTTCCTGTACGTTTCGATTCTTGTGAGATCGAATAAGGATCGATTGTTCCTTGCACAGCAGTAAGTCTTGCCCTGAGGTCACTGTTCTATATAAGGCCTTACCCTATCTCGACATTGTTTAAGACATATTTCACGTAGGAGTACAGTACTTAAGATGATAAATTTTAATCTCTGTTTAATTATTTACTTTGGAAATTTGTAACACTCATTATTATAAAAATAAGAATTTAAAGGCGGTTTCATGAAATTCTGGTTTATGGGATGCTAATTGGAGTCCATGATGTCATTGCATAAATAAACATGTGCGCGTTGAACCATTGTGAAGTTCATCATTCGAGGTCAGCAGTTGGTAACAAAATTGTTCCTTTTAGACTAATCTCGTCATTTCAGCATTTTTTGATAATAATGATAATTCCGTGCTCCAGGAGGCCGTTGGTCCCAGCTGCCTTTGATGGTCATTAAAAGAACGTCAGAGGCCGAAAGAAGTTTCCGAAAAAACTCGGACCAGTATTTACAGGACCCATTGACTATGTAACCCACCTGACATCATCATGTCGAGTGATGATCGTTTTAGCGTTTTCACGGTTATATTTTGTACATTAAAGTTTAAATAAATAAATAACTAGAAAGCTCGGTAACGCAAAATTTGCGGTCCACTACTTATTTTATTTAAATATTTTTGTGTGATTTGTTTGTATTACTCTTGAAACTAATTATTTATCCTTTATTCAAAATGTGTGTGAAGTTTCAGGGAACGTTTTCTTGCGATATTTGCCCAACTACTCGTAAATTTAATTAAAGAGCATTGAAAGGCAACTGAGATATCTGGTTCATAATAAAACTGGTCGTAATTATTTGTTTCACTTCTCCGCTCATTTTTATGACCTCGGTATATGTCACGATTGTTCCATAATAATGTCGATTAAAATTGCTCTGATATTTAAACATATTGTTACTAAACCCTCTCATGTCTGGTAGGTTTTTAAATCGAAAGTTTCTTTGAGTCTGTAGAATATTATTTAAAAATTGACCAAAGCATACATGTCAAGTAACGAAAACTAAAAGACGCGCAGAGCCTTTACCATGTTGTTGTATGATTGTCGACAGCGACTGCGTTAGGAATTAGGATGTTGTATGGTATTTCTTTAGTACCTAAAAACTAAGAGAGCTTCCTATACATGCCAGAGCTCGCTACAGATCTAATATATTGTTTCATATCGATGACATTTGTCCTTAAGTATAATCTTGTAAGATTATTTCGGTTTGTCTTTTTTATAAAATTTTACGATTTTTCTCCGTAAAATTTGTGAAACCTACTACTTAACCTGACGCACTTTACAGTGAACCAAGTACCTATTTAATTTGTTGGTAAATTATAGATAGCTTTAGCTACATAGTCAAACTTCTCATTATATATTCGTAGCTAAATGCTACATTTAGGCAAGTAGTTTTAGGTCGCGCTATCGAAACTTCCGTTGACGTGCCAAGATTAATTTACTTGTACCTACAGTTTTTTTATTTCTTTACACAGGTAGAATTGTATTTAGATAAGTACTGAACTAAATTCTCAAATATAAATCGACTAAAGACAGTTAGTATAAGAATTCGCTTTATAAGTAGAACTATATCAAAGGGAATCTAATAAAATTATTTTTATAGATTAGGTACTCTAATTTATCCATATTTGTTTGGTTACTCTGTTACAGGTCAGTGAACTTTACAAGTTCAGTTACACACATTTTTATGCATGCAAATACTAGTTATGTTTGTATGTAAGTAATGTATAAATCATAGGGCAAGATAGTTCGGAGGAAATTATCTTAAGTTTTAGGTTAGTTCACGACAGTTCCTTTATCGCTACATCTAATATAATAACTTATTATTCGCGTATACTACTACCGTTAAACTTCTCAACTATCTTGCCCTATGATTTTTACATTACTTGCTATGTAGTCAAGTTAAACATAACTAGTATAAGCCTAAAAAGGTGTAAGTAAAATCAACAAAGTGTCTGCCTATTTGATGATGTGTATAGATGTCAATTTTTTTCTTACTTAACATATACTATCCCTGTAAAAGCTTGGATTCGTCTATTGGCTGCCTGTGGATCCCACTACCAACCATCGAGACGAACATTCTCTAAAGCTCAGTGCACGCAAGTGCGTTCGAGTGTGCAAGGAAGTCCTGACGTTCCGATTGTATACCTTGCTCTAATATATGTATTTCTACAAAGTAGTCCTTTTTATTTGTAGAAATACCCGAACCAGACCATCATCCATATATACAGTCCGATACAATCCCACTGATGGGCAAAGGTCTCCCCCATTCTCCTCCACTCATCTCGTTATACAGCTACTGTCTCCCTGCCACTGTAATGATCATGATTTTGATGACTGTAATAAAGATATATTTATTATTATTGAAAGTCTGTGACCACTAAAACCTTTGATTTAATTGCTATCATGAGTTGAACCGCATTACATCCTGTTTGATCAAATGATCGAAGCTCTATCAGGATGTTTGTATCTGTAGTAACGGCATCTCGTATATGTCGCGGCTGCATCAAGCGCACGTGCACATACGCACACATATAATAGTTTATGAGTGCTTCTACGTATAGGCATGCTTAGTGAGTAATAATAAAAATAAATAAAGCGGAATCTAGAGGTGTACATAAATAGTAGCAAAAAGAAATGATTTAAATATTATAAACGAGTAGGTAGAGGTATCCGAAGGGATGGGGCAATAATTGTTTTTGCATGATCGATTGATATGTGTGTATATGAATGAACACTTAATTGCAATATTCACAAATAAATGAAACACATAGTTAAATCGAAAAAACCTGAATGATAATATCACTTTCACCTTGGTATATCTATATAGGTATAATATTAAATTAACACTCATATAACAATTTGATAAATAAGTGTTATTTTAATATTATACCGATATTTTTTGTATTTAGCCTGGTGAATTAGAATTAAATAAGTTGAATCTTTATTATTAGGTACTTACTTTTAACTATTTACAAATCTAAAACTTATAATAAAAAAAAGAGAAATAAAATTAAATGAGTTGACAATAATGTGAAGGAGTATCTAGTTTGCCGTTTGTAAATATAAATGTCAAGTTCTCATGTCTACTACACACACATCATGCAAGAATGCAATGCCGTGTCGCCCGTCATTGATTCGCTATTGGGAGGGCTTCTCACTATTTCCAGGTCTACCAAAACTTCGTTTTTCCAGCGTTATCTTGAATGACTGACTCCTCTAAAACCGAAATATTCAATAGAAAATAATTAAATCTCTTTATTACCAAGTACTTGACAATTATTTAGAATCATTAGCCACTACGATGTGCCCATATATTCGAATAACGGTTACGGGTATAAATGTTAGCAGAAATCCTTGGACACGATGGCGTAGCAGTTACTTGTTTTAACGATACACCGATAATCCATTATAACTTGTTCCTAGTTACATGGCATGCTGTTACAAGCAATTGAATGTAAGTTTCTGTACGAAATTCGTTAATTAAGCACCAAATGTCGGTATTTACAATTTCATATGTTGGTTGGCACGCATAAATTACTTCGTTTGCATTATAAAACCAACGTTTTGCAATGTAATGTGAATAATGAAAATTTTCAATTTTTTCCTTTTACTTTATATTTTTACGTATTATGTGCAAAACTATGTGGCTTACACTTTAAAATTTAGTTTTTATTATTGTTACCTCTTCACGCTTTATCTACTAAACCAATCTTCCTAAAATTTCGCTTACATATACCTAGTGCTATTACAGCGCGAAGCCGCAGGCAAAAGGTAGTCAATTGATAAGTTAATACAATTTGGGGGTAACACATGTATCCTACCAATTTAGGATAGGACATCTTTGGTGGAAACGCATCCCAATGAAAAAAAGTGATACAGTAGGTAATACATCTTCCTTTTGAGTATTCTTCTGTATTTTTTTTACATATAAATCGATGATACATAAAATTTATATTTCATATGAGTTTAAAGACATTTAATACCTGTTTAACAATAAATAATTTTTATCATTCGAGGTCAACAGAGTAGTTAACATGCTGACGACTATTTTTTACTTTAAAAAAATGTCAGACTGACAGCAAACACTGCCTCTACCATGGGATTTTATTGACGCAGACACTAGAGACTGCGTCAAGATTTTGTATGGAATTTCTTACTTGTGCCAGGCATTTTCCTTACGGAAAAACGAAGTGCTTTATAGATTTGACATACAAATTTCATGAGTAGTGGTACTAGTTCTGTTATAAGGGTTTTGTTTACGAGCAACGAAATCCTAAATAGAGTTTTTAATATCATATCTACACCGCTTTATTCAATTATTTGTTTAAAACTAAGTATATTTAGCACATGTACAGAAAGTAGTAAAAATAAATATTGTGGTTTGTTTAATGTGTTTTTCATCACTCGGCCATGTTTGTTTAAGCAAATAACAGAGTTTTATTTGATTAAATGAGTATGCAGATGGGAGTAGCCATATTGTCACAATTATCCGTTAACGAGCAGTGGCAGAGTCGCCCTCAATATAATGCTCGGGTGCTGCACGGGTGACATCATCAAGTCATGATAAACGACTATCCAAAAATAATAGCTGTCGAATCCTATATTTATAATTTATACCTATTTATAACAACTGAAATATTAGCGGATGCTTACTTTCATACTAATATTATAAACGACCGTCTGTCTGTTACGCTTTTACGGCTAAACCTCTAGATCGATTTTGATGAAATTTGGTATAGATGAATATAATTGAAGACCACAGGGTCAAACACAGGCTATTTTACGACGCGGGCAGAGCCGCAGGAAACATCTAGTTTATAATAAAGAACAATGTTTGGAAAGCATAACTTTGTTTGATTATATGTTAAATTAATAAAAAATAATGCCCATGGATTGCGAAGGATCCTTTTAATACTCGTAGCAAAGCTTTACTTAACTATAACATGAAGTGATTTTTTTAATTGTCATTTTTAACAAATTCTAAAAAATGTTACAATTTCCAAAAGAGAGTAGAAAGGTTTGAGAAGTGAAAATTATGATTAATGATGGTATTAAAGATATAAGTAATTAATTTAAGTGCAATACGAAAATTTAAGTCACGGTCATTAATTTTTTAATAATTCTTCTCACTTTTGCATTAACTTTTGCAAATCACTAACTATACATTTAATTAACAATGACTTGCTTCGTAGTGGGATTTTCATCTGCAATTTGCAATATTCATAAATAGGAAAAACAGGGTATTGTAGTATAGTATGTTATCAAGTTTGCGGTGGGAACTTTTGCGAGACAGGACGACGCAGCTGCATTATATCGAATGCAATAGCCGAGGGAAGTAGGTAAATACTCTTGGTACACCAGAGTTTTCATATATAAAATTAGTAAACGTAAGGTTACATTGAGTGAGTTACTAACTTGACGAAGATAATAATCTGTCACGATAAGTTTATCAAACGAAATGATCTTCGATTACTGTTTATGTTCAATTTAATACGCATCATAAGAATAAGTGCCTAAGGCCACGTCAATTTTATAATACCTTGATGTGATACTTGCATATAGAGTTTCTAATTTCACGGCAAGTACTTTCTCCGACCTATTTATAGACCCATTACTTTGTCTGTCTGACTAGTTTCACGATACGATACACGCCCATGGAAGTAATTAGAGTAAATTTACCCTGATCTTTTTCACTGTAATGATCTACGATGTAATTTGTAAGATCACAAAAATACCTGAATTATTTTATTCATTTAGATTTAAATGGGGAAAAAATTAAGTATTAATTAACAGTAATACCAATCGTGGTCGAGTGGAAAGCAGTGGTAACGCCAAGAGTAAGTATCCTGAGAGTGTGTATGATTCAACTTTTAAAAGAAAAAGGAGATAAGTTCTGTATTCCTTAACAGCCGCCTTCTTAGACACGGTTATGATCCTAGTAACATAAAGTAATACTCGGACTGTTCAACTATGCCCAATAATTGCTACTTCCAATACCTCTGTCTGTTTAAGTAGTAAAATAGTCTGTTTACGATATGTCAGTTCATTTTATGGAAAATATAAAATGGTTACCAACAAAGATCTTAATATTCCAGGGGCTATAAACCCGGACATGGTGCTGTGATCTGGTGCGTAAGTGCGTGTATTATGTTCTGTTAAATCAGTAGCTTGTTAGCCTCTGTACCAAACATTTGATTGTGTTGTTTGTAGTATTTTGAGTGCGAATTTTGAAAATGAAACATTCAGCCGCAGTCTCCTGTAAATAAATATGTCTTGTTTTAATCATATTTTCCGTAATGAACCATAAAAACAATAAGGGTTCTGACCCCTAGAAGAAAGATATCATGTTCGATAATAAGCGATATAATAATATGATGAACAACCCGTTAACATGTCTCACCATTTCACAGGTACTCTAGACTGACATGTATTAAAAGTAACCTATCAAAGGCTCCTGTATAGTTTTTGTATTTATTTCACGCTAAAATGTACATGGTATAATAAGATGAAAAACATTTAAATATTATTCTCATTTTCATTAGTAAAATATCATTATTTAAATTGAGATAATCTCAATAATTACTTAACCTTGGTTTCAAGTTTATACTTTCCAATTATTTCGACAACTTTATGCAAAAATGAGCATTCCAGTCGCTGGCCTGAGAGGACTTCTATCTGACATTGAACTTAATGGCGCTATAATCATAATTTTGCGTTTTGTTATTTTAGTAATCTCAAGATTTTAAAATTTTAATTCACTATTTCTCTATTTAAGTATTTTGAGAATTCTTAGTTACGTACACTTACTCTTATTATTAGAAGAGAAAAATGTTTAAAAATCATAAAACGAGATTTAATGATTTTGATTTGCGAAATTTCTGTGTCCGCATTTTGAAAATTTATATAGACTGTAGAGTTATTTAAATAAGGTTTAAATGTTTAATTTCTTATAGATCTACCTACGTTTTAACGCACTTTGGTATAGGTATAAAATGCTTGATAGGCACTTCCTATAATTTATTCTAAAATGGTCTTTATAGTGTTCGTAGATATGAAAGATACTATATATGTAGTAACTGAATATCCAAAAAGTTCGCAACAGAGCAGCCTTCTATCTCGGCAGACTCTCACCTATGATCAGCAACGTAAAGATGTCGCTTAGAAATAAGCTGACTCTCTACAAGCTAAGCATCAGACCTGTCATGACTTACGCCAGCATGATTTTCGCACACGCGGCCCCATCCCTCCTAAATAGGCTACAATTAATACAGAATAGGTTCACACGCAGAGCCACGGGATCACCCCCGGGACTGCGCATCGTGACCTACACAGAGACCTAGAACTTCCGTCCTTGAAGCGCTTCATCAAAGAAACGTCACAACGTTACTTTGAGAGTTGCCCTTCCCATCCCAACCCGTTAGTTGTGCAGGCAGCAGACTACAGCCCGATTAGAGATGCCCCCCTGCGGCACAGACGCCCGAGGAATGTTCTCTCTGACCCTGACGACCCCATCACGGTGGCCAACAAACCCTTCGAAAATCTCCAGACTCGCCGGAGTCCGGGATTTTCCATAGGTACATACAACCGTACTCGTCGGCGAGTACGACGTACGACGTAGTAGGAACAGTAGCTCGTTTTCCAGGTACCGAAATGTACCAGGGCGCTTCACGCCACCGAAAGGTTCTTAGTAGGCTCTTCAGGCACAATAGTGTCGGCCCTTATGGCAATGAGCGTTTGCTACCGCTCGCGAGTTTGCATTGCTCGCTTGATAAAGGCAAAGCATGGCCATATTCGTATCAACTGGGAGCCCCTTGTACATTTGCCGAAAAGGCTGAGGGTTAATAGCCCTCGCCTCAAACTGTCCCGCTGTAAATTTTAAAGCTCACAGGAGCTAAAATTGTAGATCATTATCAAAAAAAAAGTACCTAAAATAAATCACATAAATCAAACTCCACCTACGCACACGTCTCCATAGGCTCGTTACATCTGATCTGATAATTTCACATAATATTGATTGCGATCTTTACAAGGCTACAGAAGTAATTTAGGCCAAATTAGAGAGGTCCACAAACACGCCATATTAATGTATCGGGTGACAGGTCCCGCTTGTCCCGTCACGCTCTACTGCCGATTCTCATATTATTCTCTTATGCGTGTCACATATAGGGTAGTATGTTTAGCATAAGTTATATATAGTATTCACTGTATAGTGTTACATTCATGTATTTTTGTTAGTACTATTATTGCGATGCGAACCTATAGGTATTTGGTATGAATTATTTTCTACTAAATTGTGGGGTAGAGGTTGTCTTCATTTGCTTTAGTTGACTCTTTACTGCATCTACATAAGGTACAAAAGCAAAACAAAGAGTTTGCAAAAAGAATGAGGGTTCCACACAGATAAATTAAATCCAAAACAGAAGGAGTTCGAGCGAAGCCGTCAGCAACAGCTAGAACAATTTAAATGAAGCCTTGTACTGATCCGGTAGGCGCTGAGCCTGCGCAGGTTCCCACGGCTACCGGCCGGTTTGCTCGCAATGGTAGTGTAATTCTTTTTAATTAACATAAAATAACACTATCTTAAATAGCATCGGCATTCGGCAGCGAACTGTCTACCGCTAACTTCAAATATCTCAGACGTACACCTAACTGTAATATTTGAACAAGTTCTTTGAGTTCCTTTTATAAATCTCACAGAGAATTCTATCAGTATGATTTTTATTTAATTACGAGAAAAGGAGCAAACCAAGGAGATGGACTGACGACCTAAGAAATTTTAACAAGGAGTAGAAAGTGACATCAATGAACAGAGAGGTATGAAAATAGCGAGGGGAGGCTTTTGCCCAGCAGTGGGGCCTAAACAACTATAAAAAACCAGTCTTTAGAAGCAGCCAAGTGTGGTAGAATCCTCTATTCTAGAAGAGATGGAGCAGGTATAGGCAGAACTTGGCCAGAGTAGAGGTTAGAGGACTTTTTTTAAATTAATAGATTATTGTAGGTACTTTTATAGTTATACGGTTAAAATCGATAAGCATAGGTGCAAGGGATTATCTACTCTAAGAGATTACATAGAGAGAGGAACAAATAGGTAAACACCTATTTACGTTTATTATTCTTACGAGACAATTCTCCTCTTTAGACCACTAACTAGAACAATCTCAAGAATGTCCAGTACGTTTATATTGCGTCATCAAAGCAAAAACATGTGAGCTTTTTACGGCTCTATTTCTACACCGCAACTCAAAACATGGCTATTAAATTCACTTCCACACTTAACCGCGGGTAAACGATCACGATCAATCGAAGTACTCGTTACAAGTGCATTGCATTATTATACGCAGTACGGGAGCTGCCACTAACTGGATGCGGGTCGATTGACTACCGTGATCACTGATTAGACGTAAAGCAACGTCAAATAATTTGCACACAAATATTAATCTATACATACAAAAATAAATTTATATTTCCCTTGGCCATCGTATCACGCGTCAACGAAAGGAACATTTCGCTAATTCATTTTTGTCAGGAGTTTTTGAAAGAAAAAAATCATAGAAGACAGCATCTGTCGGGTTAGCTAGTTCCTTAATATTATAGTAACAAAGTTCAAATATCAACGTCTCTAACAGATTTTTTACTTACTCGTATTTTTGCTACAGAAGCGATGTGATGATTATATTTTCGTTATTTCTAAGACTAGTTGAGAAGTCGTGACTCGTCAATGACTAACAGAAGCAGAATCGTTTTATAATGGCCTTTTTTATTCCTTCTAGTTCTTATCATTGAAAGTGACGGCTCTACTAAAAGAATGCATTCATAAAAGCTTACTCGTAACCTATTACAGTATTTACACAAAGATAAGAGTTTGTTGATCAGATATGTATAATAATATAATGTTTACAGTTCATTCATGGGTACATTGAATGATAAATGGCAGCAGATACCGCAGTTTTTATAGACAGTCTGTCTGAACTGTATTGTGTGTGTGCGTATAAATTTTCTTATAAGGAACCTTGTGTTGCATTACATTCTTATGATAAGTCCACTCACCATTCATCAGAAACAACCGTTATCATTTATATATCATACCTTTGTAAAATATGACAAATACAATACTTTCTTGCGATACGCATGGCATAAAATAAAGAATTTATTGACCTATGATGAATTTTTATTTATATTGTAAAAATATGCAAATCGTAGTTTACAAAATTACTTTTATATTTTCACAGGCAAATAACAACAACGGCGAATACTCATCACGCAGTTTACCTAGAGTGAGATTGGACAATGGTGGTCAGCCTGGTGCTGCAGGGGTCCGGCTTCGATGCTGGGCAGCACCACCTTCCATCACTGAGGAAGAGGTGGAAGATGAGATTGAAGAAGATGCTGTTTCTTTACGGGCTATGCCTGCGCAAGGTATTTACAGTTTTATATATTTTTTATTCAGTTTATCTTGGAGATGTTGTCTCCAATAAAAAAAGTCCCTTTTTCAAAACTTTTCATTACTAATTAGATCACAAAACATATTTATTTATATAACGAGTTAATATTAATACTTTTAACGCCATCTAGTTATTACTAACACAAACTAGAAAGTATACGTTTAAACTCTGCTACTAGACGCTAGATGGAGCACAAACTAGCGCTCGCCGATAGATGGCGTTAGTAGTTGGTTGCGTTAGTAGTATTATTAATTGTGGTTGCATTTAAGTTAGATGTCATTAAACTTTTAAGATTACTGATTAGTTATTGTTAGCGTATTACATACCCAGTTATAATTACAGTAGTTGTGATCTCGATTGGTACAGTAGGTATTGTATTTATATTTCTTATCGTCTTATAACTTGCTTGAGACGTTCAGAATTTAAATCTGTGACTCTACCACGAGAATTCTCAAGGTGTTAGCGACTACCTAAAGTATAGAGTTATCTTACTATCCGCCAGAGCCACTGTACAGATATTCCAAACAAAATTGTTAGCACAGACGCTAAGTCTGCGTTTTTAAAATCTCGAGGTAGAGAGAGGCACTGACGTATGTAGGCACACTGTTATAATAAAATTTACCTCCACGAGTATAGGTCAATGTCCAAAGGTGATAAAACAAATGCATATTTTGTCATTAGCTCCAATAAACTGATGACGAAGGGCGCTCACCGTGACGCTCCCGCGCACTACCCGACACCAATCGATTACAACCGAGTTTCACGCCCCTCCTGCATACTTGTGACTCTTCTTATTGCAGCCAGTATTAGAGATCACAAGTATCTTTAGTTTTGGAATCTAAACAGTCACATTTTTTGTGATCATTACTCGCAGTGATGTGGAACGCGTTGCGTAAAGTATATCGATACGGTATTTACTGAATGGCTTTTGACTGTAAAAATTCAAGGGGAAGTTCAGCAAAGTCTTTTTAACTACAATAGAGTAAATATTCAGATATCTGATATATATATATATATATATATATATAGAGTTTTATTTTAATTTTATTTATGTATAGATAGAGTTACACCAAAGTTTTGAGTTTTCTCTGTCGACTGCTTAAACAAGGATATTTTTATGTAATTCATTAAAACCTGGACTATAGCCGTTGTGACATGGTTGAAACGTCGAGAAAACTAAGATTTATGCTCATATAGAGCGCGAGTTTTAAAGTTTAAATTATCTACCTACTCTTTTGAGTTTTAAATATGGTAATTATTAATTTTAATTATTACAACACTATTTGTCGCAACCGAACTAAGGAAATGAGAATAAATGCTTCCTGCTCTATATTCCTTTTAGATAGTGTTTCAGAATAAAGCATAAATAAAATATTGCAAGTGAGCACAATGTATCCAATTGCAATTCTTTATGACGGGCGCCGGCCGGGGCCCTTGTCTGTCGCAATGGAGCTAAAAAGGGCACAATTAGGGCCCAGCCGTTTTTAATTGACATGACACCGCTCCCTCGGTCCCTTCCTACCATGACACCGTGACAATCAATCTATTTGGATATGCTAAGATATTGCAGGCAATTCGTTCCCTTTCAGGAGATGTCTAAAATTGTTTGAAAAGTATAAGTAATAAAAGTTGATTTCCTCGATTTTTCCAAGAAATATAATCATGTGTTATTAATTTATGGCACAGGCGTAAAATATGTAGGTTTGGTTAATATAAGTCTACAATTAATTAGTAAAATGCTAGTATTTTTTTCCGTATATTTTCAATCCGAGTGTCATCTTGCAATTTTACACCTAACTTACTGTTTCGTCTCGTATTTTAAAGAATGTTTGATATTTACCCTCGTATAATCGTCATAAAACCTTCATACATGTATGTATTGTTTACTTTCCTTAGTAAATAGGAAATGGCTCAATAACAATAGTGCAGTATTGTCAAGAAACACATGACTTTATGGTCCTACATAATTGCATTGTATGCAAAACCGAGTGACTTTGTGCCTTAACCGTGAAATTACGTCACGCGGGGTGACTTCTCACTGATACGTCTCCAGGAAGACACTTGGAAATGTCGACCATGTTAAGGTTAATGTTAATTTAAGTGAGCAAAGAATGAAGAAACATACTTAAATTAAAAATTTACAAAAACTAGCAGATAGTTACCTAAATTCAAAGAAATCATTCCAGTTAATGATTTTTTTAAAATTAATTTCAAAAAGTAGATTTTATCCTACATAATTTTCCATGTAATGTAACCAGAGCAATAAAGCCTTTTACCTTACTAACTTATGTAAAAATTACAAAAATCTTTGTAACGAGACAAAACATTTTCAGTATAATCAGTGACAAAGAGACGTTTCAAAAAATCTTCGCGTATCTATCAAAATCTAAGCATTAACACACACATTATTAACACACTACATTTAACACCAACAATTTCGTACGGCACATTGTTATCAAACAAAACATGTACATTGCAGTTGCACTCACTATAACAGAATAAAATATACAAACCATTTATTTTCCTGTCCGAACATATCAATTCTATATAATTTTCTGACTACAAACTGGGCCACACCAGGAATCCCAGACGCACCTTAAATTAATTTTAAAAAAATTATTCCAATTAATGATTTTTTTTAAATTAATTTCAAAAAGTAGATTTTATCCTACATAATTTTCCATGTAACGTTAACGTAACAGATATTCTTCATATCATTATGAAGCCATGCATGCTACTCGTATATCTTGGTGAGTTATATTGATATCCTCCATTTGTTCTTTGCGCAAGTTGTCTCATAGTCATGGTCTTCCTTGATTTCAATGACACAGATTACAGTATGCTGTCATGGCCTGCACGTCTTCAGCCGGAAACTGAAGACAAAATAATTTTAAAAAATTAGGTAAATTCAGCACTTTTAATCGTCAGAATAGAATAGAAAGTACTCTAAATAGCAATTTACAAATATTCATACAATCAATATCCATACTTCTATACTAATATTATAATTGCAAAAGTCTGTCTGTCTATTAGTCTGTCTGTTACGTTTTCTTACGGCCAAACCGTTTAACGGATTTTGATAATATTTTGTATGAATACGAGTATAGTTGAAGACTCGGGGTCGGGGTTTGTGTACTATGTACCAAATTAATTTTTCTAGGCCTCGTTCGAGTTTATTCTACATATCATCCTGTTAACCTGTCTCTCGTCGTGCCAAGTTAGTTGCTTAACAAAACACCACAGTCGATTGACGAGTTCAAAATAACTGACGGTCTTTGACGAAAACAAAACTCTAATTTCGGACGAAACTTATGTTTTTTTGTTAGCCAGCTCTGTTCTCTAATCATTTGTGTCACAGAAAACATTATATCGAGTTACCCCCACATGGACACTTTGTCGGTGGTAACAGTTTATTTATAAATTTGTCTTTAAAAAATAATTAGCAATATTATTAACTGCGCGAGTTAAAATTATTTTGCAAAGTCGGTTCTATAATCGATCTAAGATATTAACTTACTAACATTTACTTTAAAAAGTAGCTAATAGTTATTTTTTATGTCACCAGTCTTTATTTCCTTTTCTTTTTGGTCCTAATGAAATCATTAAAATCAGTCAAATGACTGGCAGAGAATGCCCAGACGTTAAGGCTCTGTGCATCAGAGGAATACCGTAAAACGTCTATTTTTTCGTCGCGCAGTTAGCCTTATTTTACATGGAATACTAGCATGAAAAAAATATGAAGTACAGTTCAAAGATCAAAATAAATGATTACATCAAAAAAAAAATTTACAAAAGTATTTAAAACCTAGCAAAATAAAATAGAAAATAAGCTACATCCAGAAAAAGTTTCGTCGCGAATTACTTGATATTTTTAGCGAAAACTACTAACTTTTTTGCGTCTATAAAAAGTATATAAGTAACTCAATGAGCAAGAGGGATACCTAAAAACATTATATTATTTGGGTATAATTATTGAATTATTAAATTAAAACTGAAAAAAAACAATCGAAATTGCAGACACGGGTTTAAAACTGAGACTGGTGACAGGCCAACCGGTATCGCCACCACCTTATTTCATTACGAGTACGTACTATAATCAAATATCGCGATATCAAATACCGTCGGGTTAAGTGGTACAGCGCCTTAAGTCCTCCTTTTGAATTTGGTTTTATCTGGCGGTAAAATTGCCTCCTGGGCATCACCTTCCATGGGCCGCGTGGAAGTCACTTAATAGGCTACGATCAGGTATGGGCCAATATATGGAGAACATGAAAAGGTGGGGTTCCAGCACGATAGGTGTGTTTGTGGCGCAGTTCAAACGATGGACCACCTGCTATCTCGCCCCTGCTGCTCTGCAGCATATACGCGGGCTGATTTAGCTTCGACTTTGCGTTTTACTGGGCCAAATTAGTGGAGTTACCATTGACACGAAAGAAGATTTGGTTTTATAAAGTGCATGGATTTACAGAATATAGTTATTTTTCAATTCGTCTTTCAAACTTCTTTTAAATAAAAGATTGTCATGCATCCTATTTTCACGACCGTTTTTGATAAGTCCAGAATTATGTAAAAAAAATCTTAATTCTTATAATAGGTTCAAATTATGTTATTTACTTATAAGCTCTTCAAATTTCTATATTTTACAAAATGCTTACGTCTATTATTTACGGCATTATTACGATTTGTCATAACATTTTTTTGCAATAACTATGCAAATTGCAACATTTCTTAAAAATAATGTTAGATACAAATGTAACGAAACTGAACTTTATTTTGTGTTCTTGTTTTTTTACGATTGGGAGAGTATAAAAACAAATTCAAGTTCATTGTTCAAGCAAAAGTTACGGTTACAATATATTTCTCTTTCGGACAAAACTTAAAAATATAAATATGCAAAATACCTTAAATGAGCCACAAAACAATTTACTTAGAACAAAGAAACAAATCGTAGTGTGTTTTACGTAAAGTAAATTTTGCGTAGCTCGAAAGAAATTAAAAGTCAAAAAGTCAGGTTTGACGAACTTTGCGGTCGTCGCCACAATTTGTGACTCACAAAAGCAGGATCGGCTAATAGGGAATCACGGTGGCCACCTCGCCTCTATTCCGGTGAATAATCATACTCGTCCTGAATATTAATTAGCACAATACCACCATACCAATAGCTATACTCAATCAAACAATTGGTGTCATTATAATTTCAATTCAATATTAAACTTAAGGTGCGTCTGGGATTCCTGGTGTGGCCCAGTTTGTAGTCAGAAAATTATATAGAATTGATATGTTCGGACAGGAAAATAAATGGTTTGTATATTTTATTCTGTTATAGTGAGTGCAACTGCAATGTACATGTTTTGTTTGATAACAATGTGCCGTACGAAATTGTTGGTGTTAAATTTAGTGTGTTAATAATGTGTGTGTTAATGCTTAGATTTTGATAGATACACGAAGATTTTTTGAAACGTCTCTTTGTCACTGATTATACTGAAAATGTTTTGTCTCGTTACAAAGATTTTTGTAATTTTTACATAAGTTAGTAAGGTAAAAGGCTTTATTGCTCTGGTTACATTCCTCTCACTCTTGGAAGTCCTAATATATCCTTGTCATTCAAACTGGAAGGCATATCTGCCCATAAAAGGAATTCAGTCCGGGCCAGACGTCGGTATTGAACTTTCATGAAAGCAATGTTACTATTTATGTGTGTGTGTGTGTGTGTAGGTATGTCGAGAACTCTCAAGTGAGTGACCAGTGAGTGAATCGATAATGTGCCCCTTGTGTCGACTAATGGCTGCATCTACATGGCATTGATTAGAAATTAAGCAATGTGTTTCAAATTTGTTGTTATTGATGATTGATTGAAGTAGTTAGTTAAAGATTTTAAAAAATAGTTCCTGTTTGGCACTACAGATAGCGCACTAGTAATTTGTACAGACGATTGTTGGAAACTGACTTTAGTAGGCTAGACTCCGACATTCTACACTAATAAACTTGTATACTAAACGTAAATCGTAATAAGCCGTATAAGTCTGAGAAACTGTGAATTAGAACACCAATAAATAGAAATCCAATTATGGAAATATAAAAAAGTTGCAAATCCATAAAAAATTTTCCCTACTTTCAAGCTTTATCAAAACAGGACTTGGCATTTACATTGCAAATGTTTTCCCTAGACAGCCATTGATATTATGGCGACCTCAAAATTTACTCGTCTCAGCTCCGCAGTTTGTAATGTAATGATTTTAGTCATTAATGCAAACGGTTTAATAAAGAAAAATATTTACATTACACGGTTTAAACGACAAGGTTTTTTATTTGTTGAAATATGTGGTAAAAGTAAAGTCACTTAACTAATGGAGTCCTGTCGAAACCAGTTTTAATTACATGTCAACAGTAATCATATAGTTTTATAGTTATCTTGGAATGTCAATGTGGAACACTATCCTTATATTAGTTTTGTTCTGACTCAGTAGCATAGCAAGAGAGGATTTTAAACGTTTACTCGTACTCATAATGTACGCGGTATATTAATACGGCCTGCTTAATGGTATTGCTCTCCATACAAATCCATGATTGTTGTTTTACTCTTCTTATTCCTTGTAGACAACCCCTACTAACTACTCGTTTTCTTACGTACAGTTATTGTAATTGTATCTATCTACTAGAATTCAGTAGACAATATAGTGAAAACCTTGCAATCTTTCATAAATTTCGTCATATTCACCCCCCGTTCACTTAGATATGATTAAATTGGGACCTCCTCTTCAATCTACCGTTTGCTGGACAAATTTGTAAAGTTTAGGGAAATTTTCTCGTGCATTTGAGTATTTATGGCCAAGAGTGTTTGACATTTGAGACACGGAGTTTCCGCCACAGCACGTGCGTTTCTTGGAGCTAGGTGCGACTGCATAGGTCTAATAATAGCCGCTGCGGAACTAATACTTGGCGAAGTAATAATTAGAATTTACATGTTTTGACTTTGAAAATATCCATGGGATACCTAGTATTCGAGTCTGCGACGAATTAAAATTTAACTTACTCGTGCCTAATGCAAATTTGTCTTCATTTTGAACGGCTCTCACAATCTTACAAAAATGCATGCAGCTACTTTAATTGAGATATATGGACGTCTTCGAATTAAAAAGATTTTTCTTCTCCGCACGTTTTTGGTATATTCTGTACAACAACAACACCTAAAGTTATTCATTATCATATCATTTCGTGTGGGTTACATTGTCAATCGACCATGTACACTTAAAATTATTAATTAATTTTTAGTTACATCCCTTGAAAGCAATATGGGCAAAAACTTTCATATTATTTTTTAAAAAGAATTACATATCTTCTTCATTATAACTAGTAATTCCGCAGTTAACATCTACTCTCTTACTACTTTTTAATAGCTCATTGACAACGAGGTTAATTCTCAAACAAGTTTACACATAAAGTACAAAAAGTGTTTACCGGCTCTGTTCATGTTTTTGTCTGTGTAAAATTACACCACACTACAAGATTGATTTTAATCAAGCGATATGAGGATTGGAGAAAACATAGCGGGCAATGTACCGCTACTTTTCAGTTTTACGGTTGTGTTGATCACTCTAGAACCTCAGTATGTTATGTATGATTATAATACTAGTAGTCTAATAGTAAATGAATGCAGCGTCTTTAATGTGAGCTAACGATCCGGGTATTATGACTTAGTAGCAATTACATTATCGTTCTATTTTGATATTGATGTCTGTTCTTTAGATGTTTGTGTGTGTGAATTTAGATTTTTTTAGTTGTAGTTTGTTGTTTGGCTCAGATGTTTGGCTGTCTGTGTTACGCTATAATAATATTGTAATAATAGAGCTGTGAATTTTATAAAAGAATAAAGGATTTACGTAATCAACGCCTTACACACAATATAACCTCACTCTGTTACACATACCAATAACATATCCGCCATATAAAAATCGATTCGACTGATAGCCAAATTGACAATTTACATTAACATATAAACTAGTAGTTCTGTTAATAAACTTAGCAAACTACCTCCATATACGAGATTTAATTATTTAAAAAAAATCAGTTTTTTACAGCACTTGTAGAGAACCTGACATGCGATGCTATTATCAAATAAATGTGATTGAACACCATTAATTATGGATTTCAATTATATTTATTTGTTAATGCAACCAAAAAAATCTCTCGATAAAAAAAATAACAATCAAGAAACAATTCGAGGAGCTCGTTAGTCCAGCGCGACCCGCGTATCCGTAGCAAATGTTGGATATTACTATTACAATATTGGATTGGACGCTATTTTAGTGGCATTTTCTATCTTGAGCTCCTCCGTGTTTCGGAAGGCACGTTAAGCCGTTGGTCCCGGTTGTTATCGATAGATAGAAGTCGTGAGGCAGGGCCTTAGGGCAGCCTGAAAAATTCTGACAGTGTTGGCCACTAACACACCTCAGGTCAGTCGCTCCATTGTAATTACCAGCGTACCCTAGGCTCTGAAGCGTAAGCTGACGACGCAACTAGGAATACACGCTAGGATGATGACGTGTGTCACGTTCCGTAAGGATCCGTTCAGAAAAGCGCCCTAGCATACATTTTTCCGTACAAAAGCAAATTTGGCCAGTCTTGAAATGGAGACTTCGCTTACGTTCAGTCGATAAAGTTTGTGAATATCTATAGTACATACACAGTTCGATTCTCCTATCAATGGCTATAGTGAGGTATTAATAGCGTCGTGCTTTCTGATTCACGGCGGTATCAATATTCGATACGGATGCATTTCCACTGTTCTTTATCGGCGCAGCACGCGTTTGTGCTTCATTGCTATTGTCTTTTAGAAATGAATAGGGTTGCCACTATAGGAAAATAATATTTTTTTCCAAAAGAAATTCTAAAAATATGACGGCCGAATTGTCCAAAGTATTTGTTATTTGCTTCTACTTTAAACAACAAAATTAGGCCTTTTTATTTTGTTCTTTATAGATTTATCGGTAGATAGAGTTTTTACATTTACACTTTTAAATCTATATAATAAATATAATTTAACTATCATCAATTGTTTTTTACGTAGACTAACTTTGTTTCATAATTTAGGTTCTAAATTAGTTTAATTGGATTTTTATAGCCATGTAAAGTTTAATAAGTTCCTTTTCTAATACATAAACTAAAATTAAAGAATATAATTAGATAGGAGCGTTTCTTAATTACCATATAGGTAAGTAATGTAATTTACCAAAAAATTCAATAACAACAATCTTTACCTTACAGCTGGTCATTTGATACAGTTTCGATCTCATGCACCCCCGCAATGTTAATTGCTAATTGGCGGAAAATATAATGAATGATTATTATGAATGTGACGCCCCTACTTTTCTCCGATACAATGGACTGGCACACGCGCGAGCCGCCGCCGCCACGCCAGTGTGTAGTCTCGCTTCTGAACCGCGACACATCGATCGCAGACGTTCATACAACATCAAATACCGAACTCTATCTTTTTAAATTTTTGGTCTCGAATACTCGTTACTTTTAAGGAAAAGTAATTGAAGTGCTTATAAGAGTGAAGTGTGAGTGAAGTGATTTGCCTTTTACCTGCGTAGTAAACAGCAATGTAAGGTTTCTATTAGATAATAGTGACAAGTGCAGCTTCTGTTTACTTTCTGCTACGGTCCACTGATATCACACGTAAATAAATAATATTTCTTTTAATGATTTCATCATTTATCTCAATTCTACTGTTGGCAAAGTACAGATACTTTGATTGTCTATCTGATGGAAACATAGATAATACAAGTTAATAGTTTAGTTAAGTTAGTAGTTAAACTATTTGAATTTAATTGCTTCTAAATATGATTCTAAGTACACGATTTCGTTACCAAATTAACTCAAGTACTAGAAATATCACCAATATTTGCCAATCCAAAATGCTATTATCAAGTTGTCTACAAAGTCTAAGGGCGTTTAAATATATATTTGTTAAACCGTGCTACCACGCATGTGATTCCTTGTAGGGTTCAAGTTTAGGTAACATTTTAATTTTAATATAAATTCCAATAAGCATCTCAAAAATACATAACTTTAACATTTCTTAAACGTTAACTAAATTCAATTGAGTTTAATATGTATTTAATTGAAAAAGCAATAAATATTTATTGGGTAGGATGTCATCGATAATATATCCAATCTGGACGTTATTATCTTCAGAATGATGCTGGGGAAAATGGCTTTTGAGGGTGATATTTATTCACGGGGTTTAATGGTGCGCAGTTTGGAAGTTAGCTTCGGGTATTTTCCTAGTTGAGTCACTCCGGGAAATGGATGAATACTTACTTACATTAATCATTGATGGAAGGAACTTAACGTAAGAGTAACTCCTAATACCATAGGTCTTTTACAATATCTGATTGTTTGACCATGCCATGGCTCATGCTGATCGTGTTTACTTCTGAAATGTTTACCTCATGACGTTATTTCCTGTGTCATCTTCTTTTATCTCTTTTTTTTCCATATTTAACAAAAATCCCTAACCATATCAGCTTATATTATATTTTGAAAAATCAACAAATAAAATAATCCAACATCAAAATTATATAACTGTTTTGAAAATGATAGCGATACGTACATCAAAACACAATAAGTTGAAGTAGACTGCGTGAATATTTTATGCAATAGAAACCCCTCAAAGTTTACTCAACTGTCCTACCCTAAAACAAAAGTTACGATACCCAAACTAAGTATCTAAATCTTATAAATTATTTATCCGGATTTTATCAGGCTACTGAAGGTCCGAAACGAAACAAGTAAAGTAGCATTCAACAAAAAGACATTCATCTTAGATCAAGATACGCTTAGCATATGCGTAGGAGTTTGTGATCTAACAAATTCACACCGTATTTATTACCACTACTAACATTATTGCGTACTTATTTAATTAACGATATGCTTAATACATCCATACTATATTATAAATGCGAAAGTCTGTCTGTCTGTCTATTACGCTTTCATGGCCTTTTTTGACGCAGGCGGAGCTGCGGGAAAAAGCTAGTTCTAAATAAACTTCCAAGCGTTGTGGCTTTGTCTATTTATTGTTCTACTAGCCCTTATTTTATCTTTTATTTATTAATTCACCAACTCATTTCCTCCTTATTGTCAATATTTATGACACTTTAATTGAAATGATTTTCCTCCACCAGTCAAATATTGAAAGTTTGTGCAGTTTAAGACAACTTACTAGCCTTTTTACTGAGCTGATTTAATCTGCTACACATCATACACAAATCTTAAATATCATATTGAAATCTATTTGTTCAATTGAGAGATATAATTAGCAATCTGCATATAACACATCACTTGTCTAATGGGAATGTAATGACTCTACATTCCTTGGATTACTAAGACATTAGACTCGCAAAGTCTGATCGTTCTCTGGTTTATTATTTTTATGAAAGTGAGTGAAAATTACGCCATTAAAGAGTGAAACTCCCATGGCTTCTCACAGGTTGGATATTGTTCACTCGACGCCTCTGAGAATGAATAGACAAATATTGTGACAACACTACTGTCGTCATTGTAACTCGTTAGTCGTGAAGCTAATTGTATGATAACTCTACGTTTACTACAAAAAAAAACACCTAGGTTTTGTAATACGCTGGGAGAATTTTTGTTTGACCATGAAATCTTTATTATGATTTAATTCATGAGGAATAATTTTGTTAGGCTAAAATAATTCTAGCGCAGTACTTCACAGCTCGTTTACCTTGACAGCTCTTTGGGATATTATGTATTGTTACTGAGCTGTCCTTTTAAAACAAACATATGGCCGTCACTCTGTAAGGCATTGCCGTATAGCATATGTTTACACAAGTGTATACATGAAGATTTTATGGTTATAATTGTATCACTGGGAATTATGTTTTGATACTCTAATTTGCATTTTTTATTATTAAAAGAGTTTTGAAATCTTCAGTGCAATATACAAATTATTACTGAAATATATTTTTTCTTTATAGAATGTGGGCATCAACAAAATTGAGCAGATATCAAACGCACTGTATTTTGAAGTTGTATTTCGTATAAGTATTTGAACTTCGGATAAAAAATCAGAATAACGTGGCTCACGCTAATCGGGCCTTACTAATCTTAGACCAATTCCTTACAATTGTTTGCTACGGTATGTGATCAGAGAGAATTCGAAAATGCAACGACACGATTATCAATTTCACGCCTATGTAATATAAGAGAACTTTATAACACGTTGTTGCATAAAAATGACGTGCCACCGATCTATTTCATGCTATAGAGATTTGTCCGATTTGCGAATATCGATAAAATAGCGATCATTTCCTAAATTATGACGTAATCTTATACATATGTTTTTATAACTATTTATGCTATTAAATGTAGCGTACAGATAATGATGATTTCTAGATTACCTAATAGGACAATCCATAAAATTTGGGGGTTAATTTACCTTACTTACAGCGATGTCTCAGCAACCTAAAGAGGATGTTGCCCTCCGATACAAGAGATCTCCACATTTATACCTTAGGAAACTTTATTTATATGTATGATTTATATGTTTGGGGTACTTAGTATTTATTTATGGTTATATGTCATAATATGTTATAAAATATAATGTCATAATAATTTAAAGACGATTATTTTTGAAATTCCCACACCGAACTACAAAATAGTTTTGTGTGGTAAGCTTCCAAGATGACAAAAAATAATATACAGTATAAAAATATCGTTTTGAAGGAATTTCAATATCTCAGTTATATGCTACCTTCATTGGATAACTTCTTCGTAAATGACTTCTAGGTTTGTGGTCAGCTAAAAGTAGATTACATTATCTCAGTAGTATGTCAACACATCTTACTTCTACATGGACTACATGAGGAAAATGCAGTTTTTTATGACCGGCAAATGAAGGTCATTACGTACTGACACGTGGGCTCAAGGATGATAATGACTATATATATTAATAATATTTTATTAAGTAGGTATTATGTGTCACACTGCTGGGCAAAAGCTTCCCCTCTTTTCTTTCACACATCTCTGTCCAGGATATTTCATTCCAATTTTTATCGAACGCTCTTACCTAAAATAAATGTTTGTTTGTATGTACAAAATTAATAATAAAAGGATTCTCTACCAGTCCACCATATTATGAGTAAAACAGAAAATTAGTTTATGAATTATTATTTGTGTTTATTTTCTGGTTGTCCACATGAAAATGGTGTGTCATATAACAGGAGTGGGAAAGGAAGCTTCAATAATGTTTACATTTATATGCTTTAATTGATAACAACGTTTACAATATACTCGTAATTCAGTATTAGAATATTTTTGTGTCATTCTCTTATCCGTTAATAGTATTAGTATTCTTTCACGTCAAAAATAAGTAACACAGAAATGGACTAAACATTATTTAGTTATTGTAGGCTTAACAATCGTACGTATATTTTTGTAAATATGGATAAGGGGGTTACAAATTATAGCAACTAGCAACTGTTGGGTTTTGTATCTGTTGTATGTATCTACCTACTATTAAAATAAACGAACAACATTTAATTAAACACTTATTAGTGATAAATGTTAGAATTTCGTGGGTATCTTATACAACACCTCTCACTTAATTTAAAATTCTTATCGCAAGCTTAACCCAAAGTTGTCAAACCACCTAGGTATCAGTGAAACTTTAATATCAGCGAAAGTTGCCGCGTTATATGGACGAGATTATGGAAATTATTTAAATTTTCCTTTCCATTACATTCTCGTAGTTTTTACTAACAGTAATTTTTTATGCGTTTATCAGCTATTAGTTCGGATAGTTATGCTAGTTTTTGTTTTATTATTTATCTGAGTTCAGTACCGGTCTATATACCTGACATAAGGACCTAATACATTTCTACATATTTAATGAGATTTGAAGTAAATCTACTACAAATATAAACTTTGTTATGGAAAATGACGACTAATAGAAATTAATTGAAATTTCAACAACGATTGAATAATTTTCTGTAACATTGATGAACTTGTTAATTCCTAGCAGTAATTAAAATTAATAGGTACGCCGAGAGTATTTATTTGAAGATAACATATCTGTGCCACTTGTTCATAGTTGCATCGGAAATTATCACATAACTGTCAATGATATGATATAATCACTCTTTGAATTACGCTAAATGGGAAAGAAGTTAAGCATCCAAGGTTACTTCCTTGTGTAGGTAATTATTATTTTTGATAGGATTTTTTTTAAACAACATTTGATACATTCGTTATACTCTACATATTTTATGCCTTTATTTTTCGTTTATATCAATCGTTCCAGGATAATTTAATATGTTGAACAGCATATGATCGATTTACCCGTTTATATTAATTTACATTAAAATGTTAAAATCTGGTTCGTATTGCGTTGATTCTAATTTCCTACCGGGGACTTGTGAAAGAAACAATCGAGAGTCCACTTGACCAAGACGTGATTAAAAATGTCCACATGAAATGTGTTATTTATGGGACAATCAACCAAACGGTCTTAGTTAAATACCGTATGTGAAATATGCGTAATGTTTTGTAGTTTCAGTTGACGCGGCATGGAGTTCACAATACATAGATACGTATTTGCAATTCAAATTGTTTTCCAGTCGCCTAGGTCAATAGTTTCTAAATGAGTACTGGGTATTATTTTGTAAATAGGTATATTTTAAAAGTCAAACACTGAAAAGAAAGTACCGTTCCATATTTTGCATTTTAAAAATAATTGAAAAAATTTGAGGATGTCTATTTGAGTTGTTGAGAAAATTTCAATAAGTAAAGAGTTGTACATAATTTTTATGAACCACACACGTTTCCATAAAAAACGGTACGTCAACCATGAGATTTACTGACGTAGACGTTAGCTACTGCGTTAACAATTTAGTATGCCAACCTGTACAGCGCCTCTGGCGGATAGTAAGGTAACTAAGAAATTCCATATTAAATCTCAACGCGATCGGTAGCGCCTACGTTAAAAAAATCTCGTGGTAGAGGTACTGGAGTCATTTAATTCGTGGTCCTTATATAATTGCGAACCTTTATTAGAAGGGTAGCTTAATGAAGGTTTGCAGTTTCAGCCCTCCGTATTGCAGCACCCCAGGGTAATACATTAGGCTTTACAAACCCCTGCATGACCTAGGGCCCTCGGCTATAGCAAGGGATGCACGCTGAATCCCTTAAAGTGCGTTGGATACGCAGATAAGCAACAGATCCATGTAATTCTCTGTATTTTACGATGGAGGCTGATCTGTCTTTTCAGTTTTATGTTGTGATTCTGTGTTGTTGATAACCTTGATTTATATAACTAAGTTTTAGTACGCGTCTGATATAAGTTTTTTTGCTAATTATACAATTGTGCTAAAGTTTTTGTATCTGTATACCCGTGACGCCCAAACGAAGGTCAGCGTTTGTAGTTTACATATTTTTCCGAAATTTAAGTATTTGTTGACATTTGGTTTTAGTACCCAAGGGATAAAATTGCTCTATACCTGTTAAAGGCTTGCTTGTGTAATAACTTAACAGGTTGACTTGAAATTATTACTGTTTATGTATGAAATAATCTGTAAATATTTAAAACATTTCTAACTTCAGACTATTTGAATAACATACAATTAACCTCTTATAATTCAATTATATTTATAATGATAACATCTCTCAGTTTTGCATAGAGCGAAAATTATAGCGTTAGTGCTAAACAGTAGCGCGATAAAGATGTCAAGGCCGCGTAATGCTCATATTAATTGGTACAGTTTCAAAGCTAAGTAAGATTTACCGTCAATCTAGATTAAAACTAGCCATTGTCAGCTTAATTGATATTGATAATTATTTATTCAAACTTTTTTTGCACAAAATTCAACGAGTATCATACAAAATGCGAAATTAAACCTAGAAGCATTGTCTGAAAGTGAACTTTTAGGTTAAGTAGAGTTTGGACATTGGACATTAAAATATAATAGCTATTTCTCCCTTAGTCACTAATAATGCTGAAAAACAGTACGTATTATGCATGCACACAAAGTGATTATCAACATGTCGTTGGTATTCCAACTTTTGACCTATCATATCATATTAAATCGGTATAACTTTAAGATTACCTTGACCTGACCTTAATGCATGCGTTTTATATTGTGATGGAAATGTCTAGGAAACTGATCGCATTGTAAGGATGTATTTTGGTTTAGAAAGGTTAGTAAAATCTCAGAATTAATGAAAAATCTTCACAGATATAGGCACAAACATATCATAACGCTGAGGCTAACGATTTCTACTAGTTTCGCAGACCCTCGATGTCCCTCTTTTATTTACATTCCTTTCGAGTGGGTTACATGGTCAATCGACTCTGAATACTCTGGTGTCAGAGTTGGTACCGCCTTTCGGCCTCTGGGGTGGCAAATAGCGGCTGGGACCATCGACTTAACGTGCTTCCCAAAACAATTCGTTTTTTTTTCTACTCTACATAAACAATACAGCAAAATTTAAAATCTTAAGCATAATATTGTTGTAACGAAACTAAGTAATTTTCCAAAAGAATTAATAGTGGTAATACGTTACATATTTATAGAACTCGCATATGTTCTGTCTGTGTTTTTGTTGGACGATTTCTGATCTGACGTGCCTTGTCAAGAGCACGTGTTTCGCAAACCGATCTCTCCAGTATGAGAGGCACCACACAGGATATTATTATTTGAATAACATAGCGGATTATAAATGGGCTCAATGGGTATTTACTGACGGCCACAATGATCGTTGGTGACCATTGTGATTCAGGTCACGAATTGGTAAAGGTATACCAATACGAAACCACACGTAACTGTGACTCTGGTTGTTTATTTATTTATTAAAACTTTATTGTTCCACAAAGTACACATATACTTAAAACAATTGGCGGACTTAATACTAAGAACATTCTCTACCAGTCAACCATTGGGACAAACGGAAAGATAGTTTGGCGCAAAAAAGTTAAGGGGGAAAAAATTTATTACTTATAGAGCAAATTTTATCAAAAGCTTAAGTTTATACACTACGTAAACATACATAACACATACACAAATACTGTTCTGTTCTTTAAAAGTTAGTAATATATTGATGGTAGTGTTACGTCGTCGAAAAATGTCTACGTACTCAAAGTCTGCTACCTCTCTTTCTTCTATATTCCTTATTATTTTTATAGATCAAGAATTATCTAATAATGTCTATTATTTAAATGAAACTCTTTCGAATGTTGTGGTAATATCAATCAGCGCTAACAATAACCAACGCCTAATAATCCGTTTGTTTATTTTTGTGTGATTTTTATATGTAATCGGTGACGCTATCATTTGGAGGTGCTCAGAATGATCTCATACGGTTACCTATATTTTGAATTCATTTTCAACAAAGCATTGGAGTTTATATTAAGTAATTGGATATATTTATTCACAGAAATTAATTGAAAGATTGTCCTTGTAGTGTGAGGTATCATAGTACTGTATTTTCCTTGAGCATTTTGTATGTACTTCTTGAATAAATGACGTTTTCTGTATTTAAACTACATTGTCCCTAAAAAATATTGTAATTTAATCGTGCGATTTGTGCAACACAGTTAAAATTGTTTAATTTTATGTGTAAACACACTTTTTTCAGGCTTATTGAAAAGTAGATGTTTATCATGAGTTTAGATAATGGAGGTTTCTCTGATTGTAAGTAAATCAATATTTTAAGTTTCTTTAATATGATGACTCTGTCAGTATGGTAAACAATGTATGGTGCTGGCACCTTGCCACCTGTTTTTTATTAATGTCTTGTTATAAACTATTGATGGCTATATAATACAAGGTCAATATGACGAATACTGTGTTTGGACATTGAATATAACGAGTGTAAGTGTTTCTTTAATTTAAGGGGGGTAGAAAATAGAGTTCTACAATTTATGTTGATACCTTGAACAAAGTGCAACACAGATTACAGAATACTGTATTATATAAAGTCATATCTTGTAAACATGAGTATCTGAATAAGTAAGGTCTACCTTATGAAAAAAAAATAGTGGTACCTATTATGTTCATAAATAAATCACCCTGCGATACAAGTACTCCCAAGTTCTGTCAATTAAAATTTCTTATATTTTAATTGACCATGCCAATTAAAATATACGAAATGTATGACTCCAATGTATCGAATGAAAATCGTTCGACTCAATCAAAAATCTTTGGATATCAAACTCGCTGATTTTGCGTAAGTCTCACTTTTTAAAAATAGCACTCCTGCTCCTACTAAGCAACAAGGTGTTGTGTAATCGCCTTTCTTTTAGTTTATAGCTCATGCATGTTTAGTCTTCAAACGATTTGCAACATTTCATGGAAACCTATCTATTTCGAGATGTCGGATAATTTGTACATTGCAGGCTTTCTTAGATAGTGTTAGGCGGGTCATGTGTGGGTTGGATAGATTGTCAGTAGGTACATAAGTGAGGTAGATCGTCTTTAAGTTACGAAGGCGTTGTTGTTTAGATGACTAATGCTCTTGCTTATTCACGTCAGAGTCAGATCCTACGTTATTACGTCTTAGTAAACTCTAATTATAGTTTACATCTGATTTTATGTGAAATTTTCTTTGAAAACTCGTAAGATTAGTTTACATCCGGTCAGATGCTTGAAAATTTAACGTGCGAAAAAGTGTTTAAATTTTTTCAAGGTCTGCATTGAATACGAGTATAAACAAATGAAAAAAAGCTAAAGAATCTCTCGTAAAAAATATTTATTGGAAATTTGTCATCTTTTTCTATATCTTGTAAAATTTGGTTTAGTAAATGTGTGAAAAATTAAATCCGAGAAAACAGTTATTTCGCGCCTCAAAAATTAAAGTATTCATTAGCTAAAAGTTGATAGCAGATCTAAGCAATGTAATTCTTTTGTTTCGAGATACGCAGTGTAATTATATGAAAATAAATACCAAAGAAGAATCGACGATAAGAGCTTCCGTAAGTCGTTCGGAGTGGGCCTTACTGCTTAGTTGAGTCATGGTTGATAATTTTCTTTATTATGTGCAAATAAAGAAACAACAGCTTGAAGTCTATCTACTATCTGATAGGGCGAAACGTTGCCTGTTTTGTCGTCAGCTCCAACCTTAGAACAATGGTAATTAAAGATCAACTGTCAACATAACACGAAAATGATGCAACGTTCGATCTTACTGACGGAATGTTACAACAATAAATACCGATCATCGGTATCGTTAATGAGGCAATAGAATTTAAACAATCGATTACAGACGGCCAGCTGCCAATTAATTGTTGTGTTTTTGCTGCGCTCAGTCAAACTCAACTAGATTTTTCTCCTTCGCCAACTCTATGTTATTTGTGCTGTTTATTGTAATATGTGGAGTGCAAAATTCTTCGAAAACAATTTTCTTAACAATGAATCCAAAGTTATTGATTGGAAATTTACAGTATAGATCAATTTAGTTTAATTTAATCACGGGAATTTACATGTAACTCAAGTTAGAGGTTATGCTACGTACTGTCGTATGCTCTACTTTATTTCCTGGTCCTTTGGTTTTTAAGAACCTATATCACTTTAAGCATTTAACTGCCTTCGTGGTCCAGTGGTTCGGTTCCCACCGGAAGCATACTTTGTTTAGTTGTTTCTAGTTTGGTTAGGCTTTGCAGGCTTGAATCACCTGATTGTCTGATAATAAAGATGATTCCGTGCTATGGAAGGCACGTTAAGCAGTTGGTAGTTGTTAAAGGATCCATGTCAGAGGCCGAGAGGCGATTCCGAACAACTCTGACACCAGGGTGTTCATGGTCGATAGACAATGTAACCTACACGAAATGATGATAACTTTAAACATTAAAAAATAAAATTAGTCCATCTGTTTGAATAAAGAATTGTTCATTTTAAAAGCCGAAATTAAAATTGTGTGAATATTTTTAGTGAGAAAACTGAGAGACACGCTGCGCGATAATGTTGAGAAAAAAGCTTATCGCATCGGATTTTAATTAGGATTTTGTTTTTGGCTGCTCTCCAGGGTCTGGTGAGATCGAACAGAAGGTGTTTTATGTGTGACCTTCTTTGTTAATTGTTAAAACATTAAATCTGGGAAACCGCTGGACGTCAACAAGTCAAGGATGTTAGTTCAGATCAGATTGACGCCAGCTATAATGTCATAAATTGCGCTGGTGCATTTCAATTCTACGCTTACACGTGGATTACTTTCAAATATTAATTTTCGATTTCTGATTACACTTTTACTACATTCACGGAGAATGGCTTGCAATACGGTAACACTCATTGATACTTATGGCAGATCTACTGAAAATAATAGCACAAAACAATAACATTTAGTTTACTATTTATAACATTATTATTACTTAATTAAATTCATTGATAATTATTATTTATGAAACTATTCATAAAATAGCTGTAAATCTTCAAAAAAAAAAAACAAAATAACTTCACGTCATTCTTAAAGTCTAATGTTTTAGTCACTTGAGGAAATCATGGCAGTGCAATCTATAATCACAATTGTTCATATTATCAGAGGGGTCGAAATGACAAATAATACTTCTGAAAAAAAGAATGTTAGTGAGTTTAGAGTTAAAGGGTAGTACGCCTAAGTAGGTAATTCTAATAACTATCTTGAATACTGAATATTAAGACATTTTATTCTGTATATTTTAAGCTATTGTATTACCTAAAGAGCCTCTGTGTTAAGAAGTATTTTAAGTCTATCGTCAGAAACTGCCAACGTTTACAGAAAATTGTTTTCATTGCACTAGCGCGGTAATCACGAGCGTGACGTCGAAAGCGCACCTGTGATTTATTTCTCCAAGTGTCACGGACTGTTATGTGATCCAATTTGACGCGCGCCATAAAATACGTGACGCGCACCTTATAACCATACTTATATGGAAGCAATTAAATCAGGTTCCTCATCAACCTGAATATTGTTGGGTCTCAAAAAACTTTTCGTTAATTGAAAAAAATATCAGCTAGGTTAGATTAGTAGGTTTTTTCTTTTTATGCAGGATATAAATGAGTATTTTCACAGAAAGTAGGTACCTACTACTTATTGTAACACCCGTTTTATTTGCTGCAAACAAATCTTAGAATACTGCAACTCTACCACAGATTGCAAGCTACTAGTATAAAGTACTTACTTTATAAGTGAAGTTCTTATCTTGAAATATTTAAAATTATTGTGATCTGGAGACGACTGGATTGGGTTCTAAGTATTGTGTTTACCAATGCAGTCGCTCGGCTTACTGCCATTGCTCTACCATCCACTTAGAGTTAACACGAGATTGCAACACAGATCACTGATTTATCCGCCAATTGTCAGCATCTATTACAATTGACCCTTGAACTCACCAACACATTTCTAATAGAAACTTTTATGACATTGCAAGTTCAAATTTGTAGATCGTGATTTGATAAAAAGTGCATAAAAACAATGTGAATGAGTTTACAAAGACCTAAAAAGTCTAAAGTTAATATGTGGAAGGCGATAATTCATAGAAAAAGAAAATACAGTGAATCGAGTTCATGTGATCGCGAATCGTACGCCGCCCTGGCGGCGATGAAAGGAGGCAGCGCCGCTACTCTACCGCCATCTCTCGACGCGTTGCGAGCATGTAAGTATTATGGCTACTCGCCGCTTGATGGCGTTACTTGGCCATTTTTCCCGATTATTATTATTGAGTGGAAACTAAAGAGCATCGAAACCAAACAAGGTGAACCTTCGTTTCTCTGTAATTGGAAATGCACAAATTTTATTAATGTCCTTTACAGTGTATGTGAATTATAAAGGCATTCTTCTGACGTCTACATCTAAAAAACATTTTAGATTAGAGATAGAGTAGCGATGAATTTATTTGTTGACTGGGTCATTGACTCTACCATGAGATTTTACTAACGTAGGTGCTAGCGACAGCGATATGATTTTGTATTATTTTTTTAGTTATCTTACTATCCACTAGGGATATAAAACTACTGATAACGCATAAAAATTTCATGGTAGAGACACACCACTCTATATTTACACATATACTTTTCGAAGTATACTTATGTATGTGGCCCACTGTACTTAGTTTTATTTAAGTCCTCAGTAATATTTCCACTGGTCAACGCTCTGGGTAGCAATTGTGGGAAAATTATGATTCATACTATTGTTCGTGAATGTCGAACAAAGCAGCCGCCTCCTAAATAAGGCTAACCTTTGTGACATATTTTTGTGGACCTTGCCGCAGCTGCCTCACTGCCTTGTACCGTACTTAGCTCTAAAATACCTTCACCAATGAATTATAGTACAGATAATTCATTGGTAAGGAAGAGTTTACGAATATCCTCCTCAGCATGTTTCGATGACGGCGATCTAAAGACTAAAACTTGTTTCTGGGCCACAGTCTGCGCGTATAAAATTACTAGATTAAATAAAGAAATATTTAATCTATAATAATAATTATATATAGATTACAATTAGATAAAATTGCATTGAAATTTGTTAATACGTAGAATAAGTAATAATTTGAGCGGGTACTTAGGTAAGGAGTAAGGATAACACACAATCATAACTTTATAGGCATCATACCTTCTTCTTGGAATGTTGACTCAGGAAAATTATATTTGTAAGGACCAAAACTCCGTCACTGGCAAAGTTATTCCCGGAAAAACAGAATAAATATTTTTGTCAAAATTTTTGCTGGCAAGTTCTCAAGCATAAATTATAAGTTTCTTACCGCGCTTCGCATAATAAATTCAAACAATAGTATTTGTTTAAGGAGCATTAATGACATCACACTGGACATGTGAACAACTCATTTGTCTTTAATAATAAACAATGGGCTGCATACTGTGTCCCTACCATGAGATATTTGAAACGTAGGCTTACCCGTCAAAAACCCAGGTGTTTCATATATTTATGTTTAAAATAAGTTGTCAAAAAAGTTTATCTATGGAAAAAACATGTATTGCGATTGTTTAAAAGTTAAATCACCTAGAGTGTTATTATCCGCTAGAGACGCTTTAAGCAGATTTGCCATACAAAATAGATAAAATCACAAATTTAGAATTTTTTTGAATATTAAAATAGCGAGCGATTTCATAGACTTGGACTTAATATATGAAGTCCATGGCTTTGCCTTATTTGTCAATGTAGTAGCGAGTGATGCGAGTCTTTTTCTTCCGAGTGTGTCTTCCTAGTTGCGTCCTCGGCTTACGCTTCGGAGTCTAGGGTACGCTGTTAGCTTACGCTTCGGAGTCTAGGGTACGCTGTTAGTCATGCTCCTAGTTTTGGCGGCACTGCTTATTACAATAGAGCGACTGCTGTCTGACATCCGTAACCCATTTTACAGGGAAACCAGACCAACATGATCCAAGGTGTTAGTGGTTTACACTGTTAGATTTTATTGAGGCTGTCTAAAGGCAGCTCACACAGACTAACGATTGTCATCTTTCAATAACAACCAGGCCCAACAGATTAACGTGTCTTCCGAAGTACGGAGGAGCTCGACATAGAAAATGCCACTAAATGGAGACCAATCCAATACGGGTCTCGTCTCGCCGTCGCTTGACTCGCGCATTCACTACGCGCGCGTCGCGCTCGGCTATCGAGCTCCTCGAGTAGAGGCACTGAAGTACTTATCACGAATACCTATCACATCGAAGTCACAGCTGCGATTGGCATCAGACAATATGTCTCCCACGGCACCGTTTCCATGACTTTACGTAAATCTACTAATTACCGCGTTTGCACATTACAATGAAATATTTCCTCACTAATACACTATGCACAATGGTGAACGTTGCATATTATTATCATATTTAACTCATAACACTTGAAATTTGAAACTACAATAATAATATAAATTATAACTTTATTTTTTATTGTTTGTAGTGTCCGTATAATAAAAGTGAACCGAATTAGTACGTGATCATATGATTTGGCGGTTTGTCACATTGTCAATTTATCTGCACATTATTTAATTTGTAGGATCACCTAAATCTAATTTATTTCGACATTCATTAAGTACGTCATGATTAAAATGTTTGTTTGTTTGTATGTTTGTAATAACTTTATTGCACAGAAAAATACATTGCAGTAAATACAAAACTAAAAATAAATGCAACGGCGGACTTATCCCATAAAGAGATCTCTTCCAGTCAACCGGGACGTTACAGGAATACAGATAAAAGAGACAGATGGTAGAAGTTGTGCAACCAGAACAGAACTCTTTTTAATGTTTTATTTTTATTTGATCTCAGTTTTCAATCCTACTTTAATAAAAATAAATCTTACTCCCTTATTAATAAAAACCAATCAACGTCCATTAAGCCTAGTTTAACCAAAATTTATTTAGTTTCTTTTTTTTCTCTATTTTTAATAAATTGACGTGGAAGAACGAGACAGAACATATTTTAGTTAAACTAGGCTTAACGTATTTTTTTATGAATAAGAAGGTTAATGATTTTTTATATTTTCGTGTTTGTTACACATTAAACTATTAACTAACGTTTCAAACACTTTAGGTTGACTACTTAATAAGTAACAATACGTGTTTACCGTACACAAAAACACGCCATAAATGATACATTGTATGTCGATTGCATGCAAAACTGTTTGTGTGTTTGTGAGCATCACCGCAGTGTTGGGAAAGAGCTGTTGTGTCGTAACTAGGACGGAATTCCGTTGCAAGTGATACATTTTTGGCAGCTATTCGGTTCAGTATTCATAGCACGGAACCCAAGGTTTACTAATATTATGACATGTTGAATTTTATAGATACCCGACTCTATCATATTCGATTAAGCTAATAAAATAGAAACATATTTACACATACACTCCCAAGCGTATCCTGTTTCCAATATAAGAATTTGAATTAAAATTGTAAACTTTAGCTATAAATGTGTGACCTATTTTATACATAAACTGTGTGACCCTCTGCGCAACTTTGTTTTATCGCGACAACAAGTAGTGATGATATGACTTTCGTAAATTTCATGTTTATTAAATATGCTGAAAGACTAAGAGCAAAGATAATTAGAGGAAATTTATTTCATTACCTTAATTTGAATAATAAGATCATGAAAAAAATAGCTATTACATAGAATTCTTTAAGCTATCCTGAACGCACCTCACTAGTAAGTCCCAACTGAACCAAAAATATTGTTTTTATAGGTGCTGAGTCTATGAGTAGTATAGCACAGACAGAACACATATTATAATCGTATAGTACCTATAGATATAGAAACATTTATATGTTTCTACATCTATAGGTACTATTTATATATATACATAGGGCGCACTGTAAGTTTCCGGAACTGGCCACTTACATAAACAATATTTAAAAATTTATTGCAACATTTGAAAATAGAACTCTTTGGCTGTAGAATGCAGTTTGTTTCATCTGACTGTCTTTTGTTTTTACCTTGTGGCGCCATTTAAAAAATTGTGTGTCTGCATCAACATGGATTTAACTCGGGAAAATTTTCGTAGTATGATTTTCTACGATTTGTGTAATTTGACAGCTCAACAGAGCATCGCTCGGCTTGAAACAGCTTTTGGCAATGAAGCACCATGCAAGACAACTGTTTATAGCTGGTTTGCAGAATTCAAGCGTGGTCGTATCAATCTCAGTGACGAATCTCGCGATGGTCGGCCGTCCACCGCTGTGACCAACAAAAACATCAATGCTGTGCGCCGTATGATTGAAACATACAGGCATGTGACCTACCATGAAATTCGCGCATCCTTAGAAATAGGCATGAGTCAAATACAATTAATCCTACACAAACATTTGGGTGTGAGAAAGCTGTGCTCGCGGTGGATCCCACACAACTTGACCGAGGCTCAAAAAACGGACCGCGTCACTTGGTGCAGTGCCATGCTTACCAGATTCAACGAAGGTGCGTCAAATTTGGTGTGGGACATAGTAACAGGTGACGAAACATGGATTTATTGCTACGATCCCAAAACAAAGCAGCAATCGAGCGTATGGGTCTTTCAAGATGAGCCGAAACCAACCAAAGTGGCGCGCGTGAAAAGTGCATCTAAGCGGATGATTGCTTCTTTTTTTAATAAAACTGGACACGTGGCTACTGTTGCTTTAGAGAATCGTCGTACAGTGAATAGTGACTGGTACACGACCATTTGTTTACCGGAAGTTATTGACGAACTCCGTAAAAATAACCGTAAACGCCGTATCATCCTGCACCACGACAATGCTAGTTCTCACACGGCCAGACAGACAAACGACTTTTTGAAGGCGAAAAATGTAGAACTCATGAGTCATCCTGCATACAGTCCCGACCTAGCACCTTGTGACTTTTTTCTGTTCCCAAAAATTAAGAACCAATTACGCGGTCAACGATTTTCATCACCAGAAGAGGCTGTCGAGGAGTATGAAAAACACGTTTCAGAGGTCACCACAGAGGAGTGGCACAAAAGTTTTCAAAACTGGTTTCATCGAATGAAAAAGTGCATAGACGCCAAGGGAGATTATTTTGAAAAACAATAAATTAATTTTGTACCTTTAATAGTATTTTTTCATATTCATTCCGGAAACTTATAGTGCGCCCCACGTATATACGCTGAAATTAAAATTTATTGCGTGCTGCCCAGCACACATTATATTTTAGGTGATAGTTATAGCGTGAAAATTGCGTAGGCGCACAGTACAACGAGATAACAGTATTTAAATCATTACCGCTCTCAACCTACCTAACTTAATAACACTTTCATTGGTTACTACGACGAGGCTTTCTCTGTACAGGTCGTAAATAAGTGCAAGAATAGAATTGCTTTGTAGACACATACATATCATTCACGCAAACCGGAGTGGTTTACAGGTTTGACCCACATCCGTCAGCCATCGGCCATTGCCCTGAAAGAGCATCTTACACGAGAATTTATAAAGGTAAACGCTAGCTTAAAATGTTATATGGAAATTCTTAATCTCTTTACTATCCGCCAGAGGCGCTGTACAGATTTCCCATACTAAATTGTTAACGCAGACGCAAGCGTTTGCGTCAATAAAATCTCATGCTTGACGTACAGACACCACAACCCTTACCGACACTGACTGGCTCTTAACTCAAATAACAGTTCCATTTATTACAACTACTTTTAACACGTTTCAATTGCACGCAACAGATGATGGATTTATAGCATTGAACTAAATATGATAATTGTGTTATTCAAAACGTGTACCACTTGTGTTTGTTGAAATGTAGAGAAATTAGGGTGCTACCAGCTGTACAGTTTAAATATGTTACATTTCTGAATAATTATAGTTAGTAAGTACGAGTATATTTTTGCGTCCTTAATAATGAATTTAAAAAAAAGTAATATTCGAATCGCAACCAATTTTAATGCGCAACTCTATATCTATATACTAAACTATTCTTTGAAGCGCAATTCTTAAGTTAGGTGCCATTAGGAAATTAAGTAGAAAATTATTACATCTCTATTATCTATTATGTGGTAGAAGTAAAATTTTTAAATCAGCTAAAAAATATTTTTCAAACATTTTTCGCTTCCCATACAACAATAAAGCTGTACAATATAGCTTCTAAATTGACAAAATTCAATCTTATTTGCAATGTAATAACTTCGAAAATGTCCTCTTAATTCCATTCAGATATCACACAAATAAACAGCGCTGCTTGAATCATACTTATAAATAAATATGCACAATTTATGAATACTAAAAGACAGGATCGTATTATTGTTTTTTAAATATAACCTCAATACCTCATGCATGTAAATGTTCATGAATTTGCATAATTTCCAAAGGATATGTGTAAATTAGCCAATCCATGGAGCATGACACGTCACGGACGATAATCCCTCCAGTCTTTGTCTCCTCACTGTGCCAAATTAGCCCATCCGTCTTCTTAGAACGGAGATCAAATGTACTCTTTCATCTTTTTAGGTCACGTCGTGTTCTATGGCTCTGCTTTGTGTTCTTGTTTTATAGGCAATATTTGAATTATGACCGTTTCACAATGGAAGTTTATCAACAAGTTATATAAAGTACTGAAGAAAGTGCGATCTACAGTTAATTGCAAATGTCAAGCTAATGCATTCTCTACCACTCGATCTTGGAAGAAAACTTCATAAGAGAAACTGAATTTGAGTATATTTGAGTTTTATTACTAAGTATTACGATATAAATAAAATACCTAGTACCCTTTCGATGCCAACCTACGATTATACACGTAGTAAACAATTAAATATCAATTGTTATAAAATTTCTGGCAGCGAAATGGTTAACATTAAGATTTTCGTAATACTTAAATCGAGTTATTAATTACGACGACTTGTAATCCAAAGTAAATAAAAATCGCGTCAAACGTACGTGTGCATTTTTAATAAATTCAAACTAGTAACTCTACCTACCTTTACTAATCTCGATCTCTCGAGCTGAAATGTGATTTCTGGATGCCTTATAAGTCTACTGACCTTACCTAGAAACGTTTTCCTTTCTTAGAGGTGGAAGAGAGAGCGACATAAAAACAAGCTGCGCTCGGAAGATCATCATTACTGGATTACCATAGTTTTTCTAGTTTGCACTGAGTTTCTTTGATTGGTTTGAGAAACAGCAGGTTACGTCTAAGTGAATTTAAAAGACATAATGACAAATAAATAAACGAACGAACTATAATTTCAGAATAAGTTGAAAAATAGAATGTTCTTTAATAAAATATTTAAATTGGACGCGATTTTGTGTTGATTAAAAATCATTCGACTCACTGACATTTAATAGCACTCCTGAAATCATAAGAAAAATAATATCATCGAGCGATGGCATCTTATCAATTCTTCACACATATGAAAATTTTCACGGAGATACAAATTGAAGCATAATTAGATCATTGACTATTTTATGAGTTGCATAGAACAACATACAGAATGGCTACGCTTTATATTGACAACAATGATTCAGCACAGGGTTTATTAGCGAGTGAATCACGTTTTAAAAATAAGAATTGTAGACATGTGTAATTGTGTGACCCTACTCAGAAAGTCAGTACAGACAGCGTTGTAGAGTCTCTACTAACTGAAAAGGGAAATTACTTATTGTATGTAAATTTTTTGTTTCAGGTAAGTTTTGATTACAAAAGTATTTACTATTGCTGCAAAGTAGCTAAAGTTTTCTTCGGGTATTACGCGGTAAGTTTTATTTCACATGCTTTTTATTAAAAAAAATCTTTTATAATTTACCTCTTTGTTGTTTTTTAAATAACATTCATAAAGCCAAACAAAATCTGATAAGGGAAATTGTATAGTGTAAAATGATCGAACTAATTACACTTAAATTGATCTCAAGTGCATACTAAAATAAATTCAATTTACGCTCTCTAAGCAAGGGTTTATCAATTTAATCGCTGCAAGTGCAAATTCTGGAATAATTTTGAGGTTAAATCGCTGTAATCTCTGCTTTCATCGACATATTTATCTCTTTATTGTTATTTTCTGCGCCTTCGCTCTTTGTTTTAATTTAATTAGAATTAATTCATACATCAAACGCAGTATATTCGATATTTACCATTTTAAGGGAAAGTAATTAAGTTTTACTTAATTTTTAATGGTACTTAGTGATGTTTATTTTTAATTGCGGAGTAATTTCTTTGTAGAATTTTATCCACATCTTTATCTTTAACGTTAATTTAACATTACTTACTTTCGAGTAATTAGGAATTTCGACGATTAATTTAGGTATGCGTAGGTGTCGTATTTCTAGCACTAGATAATATTATAATATAAATACTATCCGAACCATTATTTCTCCGTAAATTAAAGTCAAGTCAATTCAGCATTTTTCTTTTATAAGCAATAAAAATTGCAATTAAAATTGGTGGAATCGTCCGTCGGCCACCGGATGTCTGCATTAATGTGATGCTGCACAATGGTGCACCGTTACATCGCTGCATCCGTCCACCACAACAATGAGAGTACAGAACTGTAACACATGTAAATTTTGATATTCTTAAAATTCACCATTTTTTTTCAGCCACCGCTAGTCAGAATTTTTTACATTGCAAGAAAAATGTAAAAATACTTTAAATATATATCTATATCCTTCTGGTAAGTTTCGGGTGGCTCTAGATTTCACTGAAATTCAGGTTACCGTGAAAAGTATTACAAAAGATACGCAAATACGTATGGACTTACATGGCACCTTTTCAGCTATTTCAAATCGACTCTACAATTTTACAACTAATTTTAAATGGTTGACCTCTACCCTTGAAGGTCCGAAGGCCTCTTAATTCTATGCGGATGCGAGTGAGTGAGTGATATGGCGCAATACGGGATGTAAAGTGACATCTAGCTTACTCACTCGAATTTGGATGGAATTAGGAGATGATAGTAAGCCACCTGATCCTTTTTGATCATTTTAGTGAGTGAACAGTTAAACATGTGACCAGTTCCAATTATACGTATGTTTACTGATTTAGAGTCTCGATATTTTGTGGTCAAAGCTCGATTCGGAACGTGTCTGACTTGCCATTAGGTTTGTTTATGATGTTATTTTCAACCCGACGCGTTCATTCCATACTGTATCCGATCTTACGTCCGTCTTGTTACCGACTCTCATCCCAGACTATCAATGTTATTCAATTAACAGCTAATGTTTTGATTTAAACATTGTAAATTAACAACGGTTAAGTCACGAGTCATTGTTATAATCAATGCTGCAAACTGCGATAATATTGAATTAAATTGATAACTTATTGACATAATTACGATGTCGCTGTAATTTATTGCGATGCTGTTATCAGTAATACAGCTTGATTATGTGTCGAAGAAAATATTTTTTTGTTTTTTATTTCTGATTTGGCCTGATTTTTAAAGTTCTGCGCCAAAAATAATGTACCCGCAGTACACGGCAATGCAGATGTTCCATAACACGCATACGAATTGGGCCAGGAATCGCTCCAGCGAACGCTTTGTTTGCTGTCGGGATTTTATGACGATATACATTTTGTTTCTAAGCATTTATCAGGTCGGATTCTTGTGGGTGCACATCAAATAGTGACATTATGTGCCGACGTAGATTACAGGCACGATGAGGGCCTGTCGGTTTGTTATCTGATTTACACTAGGGGTCAAAGAATCTAACCTTAACGTGGTAGAGTGACATTCACTATCAGTGAACACATCTTATCGTGCCGGGCCCAGGCCACGTGCGGAAGACGATGCGTTGTTCTTGTCGTGACTCAGTCGTCTCGGTCGACGCAGTTCTGTGTCTAATATGCGTTTCCATTTTCCCTCTTTTGTTTATGTATCCTTTGAAGACGACGTGTTACTTTCTGTTCAGTTAAATGTTAATTATAGCCGAGAAAAGTTTTGTTTGGCCGTGTCTTCCGGTGGAACGTAATAAATCCTGCGAAGTTATAAACAAACCTAACTAGACACCTTTGGTTCAACTCTGTCGCAGACTGGAGATATATTAAAAAAAATGCTTTGAAAATTGACACAGGTCTAAAATATAAAGTCATTATGAAATTTTTTAGCAATAACGGTTTCGAAACGAAGCCCTACATTGATATTGTAATATGAGACTTTATCTCTGTTGCTCAATTATATTGCGCGAAGATGTCGTCGAACTGGTGCCATCGATTCGTTGTGTACACTTGTTTTCAGTTTTCAATTAGTTGTGTTGGGTGTACGTGCTTATGCTTATAGTAGACGATTTAATGTGCTTTCCAGTAGAAAAGTAACAACCAAGGAAATAATCTATTTCTTGAAAATTAACCTATCCTGGTTATTAATGATTAATTCAACTGGACTTACCATCCTTCTAAATTATACGATACCATATTTTAAATGCATTTGCCTTCAGAATCTTGATGCCGACATGTACGAGTACATGAGTGACGATGAACTGGAATATCTTGTAGCCGGTGAGTATCTCTACATAAGAAACAAATTCCATTCTGGAGGCTCTTAAAGTAAACAGTATCTTGTCTTTTTGTTACGTACTTCTTGTGAATATAAGCGAAAAATATTTAATGAATGTCTATACATTAATTTCGGTCAATTAAAATGTAGACGTTATTTTTTTTATATTTGTTTTATAATTAATTTTTATACATTTTCATTCCATATAAGCAATAAAATAACATTTAACATCCCCACACTGCGGCGTGAAATTTTAATTACAGTTTTGTGCAATTAGGCCGTGACATTATTTTAAATTCCAGCAATCGAATATCATTGAATCCATTTAACAGCTATAAGGAAGCGATCGAATTTTGGGGTCCTAGTTGATAAAGCTTATCATTGTAAATTTTTTGTGGAAAGTGGAGTGGTGTAGTGGGCGCAGCGGGCGCGTTACGTTGGTAAACAGTGTAGTCGGCATGAGGCGTCGCGCGTAACGCCACGCTGCTGTCGCGTTGTAGAGCTACACTAAGAGCCTTGCAGTCTCCAGTTAGTTTTGCTCAGTTGCCAGTGGCCAGTGTCACCATAAGCGTACACAAAGCGACAGGAACTTCGCGGTTTGTGATTGAAACCACAAAAACTCATGTGTGTGGACCACAAGTGTCTCAGTTTGTTTAGTGATCGTCGAGTGCTCTAAACAGTGTGTTATTTTTCAATTTCTACTACTATTGTGCCGTTTAGTGAATCACTTTAGTTACTTGCCCATTTCACATTTAACACGTCTGTTAAAGTCAACGCAATTTTACGTTACATAAGTTTCTTTGCAAACTTTCGAATTCGGATTAAATGTCTACTTGAATGTCAACTTTCAAGTAAAGGTCGATGAGTGCTGACAGTGGCCGTGTGAGGCAGTGTTCCGTAATTAATCAATTAATAACTCTGCGTATTGATTACCCCCAGTGGCCCGAACGTATCACACGTCGTTGGGTCTTCGCCGTGCAAGAGGAACCTAAATATAGCCACATGCAGAGTGTGTCATTTGCTCCGGACGGTCACCCTGTACTATGACATGTATTAACATACTCATATATCGTGTCACTCGATGTACTTATTTAAGGTACATCAGTTATAGATGCATCTGCACTGCTAGAAAGCTATGAGTCTACTTAAAGAAAAACATCAAAACAGTCATATACATACATGTCTTTGCAACGCTCTCCTGTATTGTTGATTTCATGACTAGTGATATCCTAAGAAACATTATGTTCTTTCAAATCTTCGATGAATATTTCCAAAATGATATTTACGTAGGCGTCTGAATAAAAGACCTGATTTTGAATTTCACAATAATACCATCTGTGTTGTGGTTTATCATTATCGTGACTTTGAGGCCAGTATTTCGCGCTTCACTTGCCATCAATGAAAAGACGTTTAGTTACACACGAATAGGTTGTTATTGAACAGTTCTAAAATATATTTTTGTGATCATCTATTCAGAGCAAGAAATGTCATCAACGCAGACATCTGAGACATCGATTTCCTAATTTGTTTCTTTTCTATCAGTTTTGGCTACTTCTTTATTTACGTCAGGGTCGGGTTTTATTTAGAAACAATTTACTAGATAATTCTGTTGACAACAAAATAAATAGACAGAAATTTCACATCATATTTATTTTTGGTAAAAAATTGGTTATTTTTATAAAGAAACTGAGTCAGGTTTTCTACCATTACAAATTTAGTTTCTGATTCTGTATTTCACTTACGACCGAAATATTGGAAAGAACGAAAATAGTAAAAACGCCAGGTATTTTCATTTGAGATTCCAAAAATTACTTAAGGACCATCTGTCGTGCCGGGTGGCACAAAATCTTCTCTGCACTGCACATGTCTCGCCTTGTCTTGCAACTGCCAAGCCCGCATCCCGCTACCTGCTCCACAAAGCATTGTTATCTCGTTCCCTATTGCCCGACCATCCCACAATATAGACCTGCTTACCCGGTTTTGTTCTTACACACAATAGAGCTTTATTGTTTTCAAGTGCATTACCAGTGACAATGACGCACTTGACTTAAGAGGACTTATTCTAAAAGTTATAAATTTTGACCTGTACTTAGTTATAAAAATATTTAGTTATTAAATTCTCATTGTGACGTCATTTGATACGGAATACAAAAATTTCTAATTAATAAATAAAATGCCCAACAAATTGAGGTACGTTTTTGATGCGATTGCAAAACGTTTGACGACATTATTGGAATACAAATGTTTACGTTTCAAATGCAGGTAAACGATTCATAATAGACTAGACCGAGGTTTATGTTATTTGTCAATCCGCACACGTCTTTCCCATACCATGCATTATTCGTTGAATTCAAAGATAATTTGATACGGGCCTTGCAATTGGAATTCCAGCAGCCGTTATTGTTTATTCTGGGGATACTAAAAAAATATTTGTATTTGATGATTAATTAAAAAAGGTTTTGGCAAAGAAAGCTTTATCCTTAAAAGGCAAAGGAGTTGCAGAAAGACGTGTTAAAAGATGTTATACATTTTTCGAGTGGGATCCATTTCGTTGACATAATGTATTTATTCCTAAAATGTTTTGGCACAACGAATTTGGCATACATTTTTGGCATAATATTACTTGGGCATAATTATATTTAGGTCTAATATATTTATACATAGTTATAATTTGCACAATGTTTTTAGGCATAGTGTATAGTTAAACAAAGGAAAGTTAGAAAAGACTTGCTACCAGAAAAGTAGGTTAGGTTATACTATTATGCCTTTATAAAGTTATGCTTGTAATTTTATGCTTAAATATGATAATTTTATTTATGATTAAGACAATGATGCTAAATTTTTTGTGGTTAAAAAAATTATGCGTAAATATCATTAGTTTAAATTACCATATGCCAACATATTTTATGGTAATTTTTTTTATGCATAGTGAACCTTTTCGAGTAACCCGTGTTCTGGGTGGCTAAGTCTCTGATTTATTTTTTACGACAATAAGTAGACCAATCCTGAAATTTTTGAATTCTTAGATGATATATCTACCTAAATTCACTATAACAGTTAATCTTTCTCGTGGGGTAATATATATCGCGGTGGCGGTCTTCGTCGACAGATAAGTGCGTGGTTATCGTCACAAGCCGAATTCCACGAGAAGCCGATAACGTGCCGTGAGAACACGCATCTTAGGGATAAACTGGGAATATTTGGGAACATTCAAGCGCAATAAACGTTTGTCAAGTTGATTATGGTAAAAGCTTTCGACGGGTTGAGGGCTTGTTTCTTCTCAAGTGTTTGGAGAATGGTATAGCTTAACATAAGTTTTCAAATAACATTATTAATCAGTACAAAAGCATGTGCTTGCTTATCCAAGTATAGAAGTAAAAAAACGAACAACATTTTATAATGACTTTACTCAAAAGCAATCCTTATTATCGGGTGCTGAAACTTACTTTAAAAGTCGCTACGCCATCTTAGTTAGTTACTCTCAAGCAAGTGAAGAGTACAAATACGGATATAAACACGATGGGTGATCCTGTGAAACTCGATAAGTTTGAGGTGGTCTCAACAGCTGGGTGCAAAGTATGTCTTGCCTGAAAGGCCTCAAATTAGTGTTTGCATAATAATTACAGTGCGACGAGGTGTGCCAGTAACTTGAACCTGGATAATCACTGACAATAGTGGTCAAGTAACTGCTGGCCTCTTAGTCCAGACAATATGAAATTACATATGTTTAAGCAAAAATGATTATGATAAAGAGTAGGTAAGATAATAAAAAGTATGCAATTATTGTGAATTCAAATGGCATTTACAATGGCACCAGATAAAATCTTGCCATTCAAATGGTGCTTTACAAAACATTACTAAAAGCAATGGTTTTCTTCTGTCCTTGAAAATTTTGAGAATCGATAATTTTATGCTTGTTTTGTTCATTGAAAATAATTTCTCTATTCAGGCATTACTTACTTTCAAGATCCTATTTTATTTTGATTTTGGTGATTATTTGGTAATCAATAATAGTTTTGGCAGAAACAAGCATACAAAATGAACACACACATAGGTATATTAGAGGTTTTACTACAATATATGTACTTGGACTTTTACTTGAGATTTTAACCTATCTGTCACATATGTTCTGACCATTATGATAATTTCTGAGGAATGTTCAATTATGCAGAACGTACGGTACTTTAGGTGACAATTTTCGCGGAGCCCTGCCAACATTTTAGTGGTGAACCAAACGGTGACATTGCGGTCATTACCCTGCACTTCCGGTATCTATGGCTGCCGGAAATTGGCGACCATTCACTCGTAAATGGTGGTTCTCGTAACACAAAATGATAAAATTGTTATGTTACTAATAACCGGCTTACAAGTTTTTGGACTTTGTTATGATGATTTTTCAGAGTCTCTCTCTCTTCCCACTTTTTTTAGAGAAACAACAACGCGTTTTGATATCTATGAGATATTATCATAAAGTTATTGTTATAGGATGAACAACCATAAAGAGTATCAAGAAAATATATTTCGACGTATGCACTGGCACTTAAAATAATGTTAATTAACATATCTATATTTTTTTTTGTTAAAAAAATTATGGTACTGTATGATTTGAAATACAGAAAATATGTATCTTGAAATGAAATGAAATTGTTTATTCTCAATGTAGGATATAAATATCACTTATTGACGTCAATTTACTTATATTAAGTTTACCACCACTTCCAAAGCGCAAGTGGAGAAGAAGCGGCGCCACAAACTCCACTGCAGCATTTTCTTCAAAACGTCAATTTACAAATAAGAAAAACTTTGCTTAATATCCTAGTTAAATGAACGAATTCACAATACATTGCATTTTATATTTATTAAAATTTGATTATACGTCACTGTCAGTGGTGCTGGTGATACTGACTATCTATCAGATAAACAGTGTTTACCTGGTCTTAGATAAGAGAAAGTCTATATGTCACTTTCCAATATCGTTTAACAACGCGCAAAACTATAATTTCAATATTGTGGCAAATTATGTACTAAGTATAATTAATAAACCGTCGATATTACTACATTACATACGTTAAACTGACGTAATAGTATTTTTGATAAATGATACCAATATCGCAGCTTTCGCTTAAACATCAATATCTCTCTATTTTAAGGTAACTCGCCAATTTTATTTTTAACAGACTTTAAAAAAGGAGGAGGTTCTATGTTCGTGTGTATGTATTTTTTTATCTATGTATGTTCACCGATTACTTGGCCAATTGTGGACCGATTACCATATTCTGAAGGGCATAATCCCGACGTGGTCCCATTGTTATCAAGTTAGGATCTGATGATGAGATCCCGGGAAAATCGAGGGAAAACCTGAAATTTTTATTAACGCGTCGCGATTTATTATATATATATTTTTATACGAAAGGGCATACTCCCGAGATGGTCTCATTGTCACCAAGTAAGCATATGATGATGGGATACCAGGTAAACCTAAAGTATTAGGCACGCGTCACATTTTTCATATATTTTCTGATGCTAATCAAGTCTTTAAGTCCAGTAGTCACCATATTATGTTGATGAGCTGATGATGAAATGTATAAACTCTTTAAAGGTAAGGAGTAGGAGAATAATTCTTTGGATCTTCACCTGATTACTGAAATTATTTTATATTTTAAAAGGAACTTCCCCGATGGTCTTGAAGACATCATATCAGGTTTTGATGATAATCGATCTATTGGGAATCGGGGAAATTTTTCATATTTCACTACGATTTGGGTATTAATGTATACTGTCTCCTTTTTGCAAAAAATCTGAACCGACTTCAAACTCATCTGAAAAGGAAGAAATAATCAATTAGTTATTAAATGTGGTTCAATATCAAACATTTTAATTAACTTAAGAAGATATTTTCTACTATATCTTCACCGGCTGATTCATATGCACTTCAAGATGATTTGAATAGACTTGAACATTATTGTACTCTAAATGGTCTTGATCTAAATCCATCTAAGTGTTGTATTGTTACATTTACCAGAAAGCTACATTCAATCCGAACAACTTATACATTAATGCAAACATCTCTGCAGCGATCTACATCTATACGAGACTTGGGAATATATCACGATACTAAACTCATTTTTGAATCACATATAGACAAAATAGTTTCTAGGGCTCTTAGATCGCTTGGTTTTGTACTGAGGTGTTCATCTTCTTTTAAAAACATAAAAATACTGAAAATACTATATTGCACTTTTGTCCGGACTCATCTGGAGTATGCATCGCAGGTATGGAACCCTATGTACAATATTTATGTCGAACGAATCGAAAATATTCAACGAAAATTCATGAAATATTTATGTTACCGCCTTAAACTAAACTACAAATCGGATAATAAACCGAGACCTATGTAAAAATCACCATCTAATACCTTTGAAGGATCGCCGTGATGTCGCTGACATAATTTTCCTAATGAAGATTGCTTCTGGTGTAGTTGACTCTCCAGAACTCTTAGCTAAAATCAATTTATTAGCTCCCCCTAGAATTTTTCGATTTAATCCTCTTCTCTACGTACCAAATGTATCAACAAATTATCGGCAGAATTCATATTTATTGCGCGCGAGTAATAATTTCAATATTTTCTCCAGGACATTGGATCTGGATTTATTCACCACAAGCATAGCTAGAGCAAAGCGTTTACTTTATGAACATTTACTCCAGTAGCATAGAATTTGTGTTTTATTTAAGTCTTAGAGTTAAACTTTCTTATTATTCTTTTTCTATTTTGACCATAGCAATGTTGCGACTAATGTTTTGTTAGATCTCATACTTATTATGTAGTTTTCTCACAATTGTGGCGTGTGTGTGATTACTATTCAACTTTTGTTAAGCTATTTTGGATCTATCTGTGAGGACCTGTAGTGGCTCACTTGCTTTATATATTTTTTACCTTACTACCTTTATACAAAAAAAGCTGTTGGTCTTCCTAATAAATAAATAAATAAACTTGAAGTCGATGAAAACTAATAGACAACGAAGTACTTAATACTTAGCATGATCATCGTCATCATCAGCTGTCTTCAACCAACTTTTGGACATAAGTCCGTCTACGCCAACCTTCTCTTCCTAAGTCAGCACTTGGCACCAGGTTCAAATTAATAAAAGTGTTTGATAAGGAACCACATTTAATAAACAACAACTAATTTTTCTGATGTTTTTTCAAAAACGTTTATTAATGTATGCATGTACTAAGATGTATTTACGTACAGCACATGCAATGTATACATTAAAAACTTCATAAACCTATAAGTTTAACTGAGAAAAAAATATCTAGAGCAGCAAACCCTATAACATTTGTTTTTATCGATTTGCTTGTTATACATTTGTTATTTAAATGTGGTAATTGAAAATTAAAGAAACTAGTTATTATTGGATCGTTTTTCAGCCAATAGATACAATTTGTGGTCAGAATATATACAGTCTAACTAATTCAGTGTAATTGATAGTTTAGATAGTCACGAATTCGATCTTGGATAGATTTGTACGTCGTATTTGCATCACTGTAACTTGATACAGTTTCCCAGGCTTTGTGCTTTACCAATGCCGATTATTTTTATTTTTTCTATTATTTATGCATATGGATGCATATTCAAAAGTCTACTCTGGGCTTAATTGCCCACAATTCTCATTTCTAAACAACCAATTGTCTTCTATCGTTTCATTTAAAAATGAAAACATTATCTACACCAAATTTTTTTAGAGATACCAAACTTCTTAATGTTATAACGAAAAGTCCAACATTTTATCATCTCCAATAATCAGCAAGAATCATTTCGAAATATTCAGTCCCATCACAACACAACTCATTGCGTAATATCGTGACATTTAAACCTTTCGATGGACTTTCACTTCACAAGAGCTTCCGATCTTATACACTATGGTTCTACCGTAATTATTATGATTTCCTTATACCTATGAGTACCTTTATGAAAATTACTGTCTTAAGTGAATTGCTAATATGGAGAAACCAGCATTATCAGATAAAGTGCGTGAGCTCCATATGTGCCGCTGCACATGTCTACTATTATCTTGTCTACTTACTCTAAGTCTTTACTGCATGTTCGACCTGCTTTACCAGTTACCTCCTTATTGAAACCTGTATTTTAATAAGTACTCATATACTGTACTCTTTCGTGTGAAAGTGCTGCCCTTTCTTCTAGACTTTCCTTCATATGTATAAGCTTGAAAAATAATACGTTATCACGTCACGTAAGTGTAATTGTTTTCATCGCTTTATTCATTACTTACTAAACAGATTTTAAAAAATTTGTTAAAGATATAGGTAAATTGGACGAAGGACATAGGCATATTAGATACTTATAACTATATTGTGAAAGTATTTAGAAATTAACCTTATGGTTTAACTTATTACCTAAGGAATTTAGTTACTTAAAGCTTTAGGTTACAGAATCAAAATACGTAATCTCACTAAAGTAAATAAACATCATGTTTGTTTTGGCATTTAGATCAAACATTGGAACATGTCTACATGATGTTCCTGTCCAGTTTTCACTATCTTTCATCGTATGATGTAAGAAACACATTACAGAATGCTATTACGAGGTAATGGAAATAATTTTATGACTGCGTCCCATGTTTTGCAGCTAGCAAGACGAGATAAATTAAGTGAAGATACACTACATACTAACATATTTTACAAAAATTTGCAATATCCATGTGTTTCCTACTAATATACATCAGATTTCAAAAAGTTTTTCCTGTTGCTATCTCGGAACACAGTATTCTGTATTTTTATGTCCAGGTGGCTATACTATCATTCGTTAATTCCATCAAATGTAATCAAACTAGATGTCGCCTTATATCTCACTCACTCACTCGCATTTACTTGGAATGAAGAGGCCATAGTAAGCCTTCTGTTTCCATTAGAACATATAAAATCCTCCTTTTTTGGAGTAATTTATTTTAGAGTCTAGAATCTAATTATTACAATGTAAAATTGTTTGCTAGCTAGTTGTTTATGTGTTGTTTACATGGATTATATTATGTTCATCGGATTGTAACTGTCATTACAAACGTAGCGTTCTACAAAACTAACTTTGGTTTTTAATATTCAATATAATACCTCTATTATTATTATTATTATTAATTACAGAGGCTGTGTCAGATGCCTTAGGGCAGCCTGAAAAATTCTGACAGTGTTGGCCACTAATACACCTCGGGTCATGTTCCTGTTGGTCTGGTTTCCCTGTAAAATGGGTTACGGAGGTTAGACGGCAATCGCTCCATTGTAATAACCAGTTGCACCAAATCTGTGACCATGACTTACATCGTACCCTAGGCTCCGAAGTGTAAGCTGACGGCGCAACTAGGAATACACGCTAGGATGATGAATACACCTCAATTATTACACAAATATCACTAATCAGCAAAATAACGTGCGTTATCTTCTTCTTTATTTTAGCGTTTTCCCGGTTGCATCATCAGCTGTTTGCTTCGGAGCTCAGGGTGCGCTTTCTTGCTTTTAAAAAGTAATGTACGTTATCTAATGAGCAGCTATTTGTATTAAAGACAATGTAGGTCCTGAGATTCGGGAGCGTGTTTGCGACGTTCTGGCCGGGTTCCAAACACCGCTTTATAGCCTGTTTACCGAGCAGACGTAGCCTAAATACGCGCCGGTGTAAACCCGGTCTAGCTTTTATCATACGTGTAGTTTCTTGGAGGCGGAAGCATTGTGTTTTGTTTAGTATAATGATATATAATATTTGTACGAGTCTATGTTGATTATTATTTTCATCAAAGTATTTTCTTTCTTTATCCTAGCGTATATTCCTAGTTGCGTTGTCAGCTTACGCTTTGGAGCCCAGGGTACGCTTTAGTCATGGTCCTAGATTTGGCAGTACTGGTATTTACATTGAATATTGCCGTCTGACCTCCGTAACCTGTTTAAATAAGGAAACCAGACCAACAGGATCATGATGTTCTTTAACGACCACTAAATAGCAGTCGCACACCAACGCACAGATTTCACTTGCTTTATTACTCTTTGCTAAATATAAGAAAATAATTAAATACACGACAAAATACAACATGGCTAACATTGTAATCGCAAAGTTTTCATAAGATATAACATGCACTACTTACGTAGGAAGCTTGATACTTTTTTGTTTTCCTTTTCACAATAGATTACCCAACTTGTGTATTTTGTTTCAAACTTACATTTAATGGCTGCACACTACTGCACAGTACGTGATTTATAAATTTATGTGCACTACATTTAACTCAGAATTACCATGACTTTTGCTTTAGACCTGTCGTCACAATATTATGTGTGTCAGCGTTATATTATGAAGCAAACTAGGTAGGTAAGGTAATGCACACATAGAGTGCGTGCCTAATCTCCTCCATTGAGCAGTTGTAGGGGACTGCAATCTACTTAACCTACTACAGTAGATTACTTACTGTACTGTGAATCAAGTTTAATGTCCACATTGTAGACTCTTCCTCACAGTCAAGATAAAGAAATTTATCTCCAAGTAAAAGTCAGACTTTGTTAAATTTGCAACAAAATGTTTATGTTGGTAGAGCCAATCAGTACAACATTACTTTGCAAGCTTTTATCTCTATATAAATCATATAATTGAAACTCGGAACTAAATATATTATTTTGAACAGTTGCGAGTAAATAAGATGATTTGTAAACATGCAAAGTAAAGTTGTACTGTACTGATTGTTTCTGCTAAACCATAGATAAGTAAAAACAAGAGGAGTCTTGCTTCTCACATCTTATCTTATTTTTGGTCATAAAAACTTAGTTTAAGATTTTCCCTTTTCATGAGACAATATAATCTCCTAATCAGTTTCACTAGTAGCACAAAAATTCATGCAATTATTTGGTACAACTGGCTAGCGTCCGCCACACGCACGTACCGGTCGCATTCTATTGGCACACTTCTCCCATCGAAAGTTCGTTATTTATTCCACTTTTTGCGCTTTCCTTGCGAGTGACCGCTTCATTGATCCACTGTTCTAGTAAACGATTCATTAATGAAATACGGTAATGCAATCGCTTACCCAGTTTTGCAAAATTTGATTGATGCACATTTTTAATGTACCGTTAAATAGCATAACTTGTCTTCTTGGTATTTATTAGACTATTTAATATGATTTATATAGCTAATTATATCATAAAAGCGTTTGTTGCGATAAATTATGTTTTTATTTTTGAAGTTATATACTCCGCCGCCGAAATAAGAATGCAAAATTCAGTGCGCGCTCGCAAGCTAAAAGTTCTCAGTCTATCCTATGGTAATGTTTATAATACCAAAAAGTCATCTTAAGTATAAAATATGCAGGAAACTCATTAAGTGTGCAAACTCTAGATAGTTGTTCATTGCCAACCTCCATCCTCCGATTTTCATAATCCATCCATACTAATATTATGAATGCGAAAGTCTGTCTGTCTGTTACGCTTTCAAGGCCAAACCGCTGTACGGATTTTGACGAAATTTGGTATGAATATAGTTGAAGACCCGGGATCAAACATAGGCTACTTTTTGACGCAGGCCGAGCTGCGGGAAACAGCTAGTTATATATGAAGATCATCATCCTCTCCGAAGTAAATTAAAATAAAATCAACACGAAATACATGACAAACCTCTATTTACTTCGATTACAAACTCACACCAAATAAACTAAAATCTTGAGTATTGCGCAACTTTCGTTTATGCCAAGTTCAGTTGGCCTGCCCGCCTACAGCCGCCTCCGGACCGGCGTCGTCGGCGTCTCCTACGCGCTGATAAGCTGTTCCGGCTAACTGCGTCTGTTAAGATTAGTAATCATACATGTTGGTTCAATTGACCGTTGTTGCTTTCGTTTATTTTGTGTGGGATTTGTATTACATACATTATTGGCTTCTCTGTTTTTAGGTTTTGGTAGTCCTATTATTATTGGCAGGGCCATGCTGGAGAAATAGATACCTTAATTTAATAACACATTTCCATATACAACAAAACAAAAAATACAAAATATAAATACATTATATGAGTCATAGGATCCTGATAAAATTTATCGCCGAAAAAATTTAAAATATATATCCAGTAAACCATGTAAATAGCAGTAAATAGTACCACTTGCCAAGGCCGACTTCTTCATGATATATCGAAGTGCTTAGTTGTAACACCCACTACAAAACTTTACATTTAATTGCATCTAGCTCCGATACAAGTCCTTCAACGTCAGTTGCGTTTAAAATTTACCACAAGTCATTTTCTTAAGGACTTGCATTCCACTTTTATAAAACACCTGCCTGCTTCAGGGGTTATCGGTGTAAAAGATCTTATAAAAATATTACCGTTTTTACAGAATAGATAGGTAATAATTGACCGTTTCTAATTAACTGTGTACTTCGTTATTAAAGTGTTTTTCGAATACAATCCTGTTAATGTCACATGGTTTAACTTGTTTGTAGGTTTGTTTTTTGGCTTTGCACCCATATCAATTACTCGGGTTGTTCAACAAGCCGTTAACGAACAAACTGACATTATAAGGTTCACACGATGTGTCCAATCAATATTTTTGAGATGAATGTCTCCAAAAAACTTTTCTTTTTATCAGAGACATGGTTTTTTTAAATGTTTAACGAGATGTTCTGAATTTACCATCTCAAGCATGTTTTGTCTAGAACCCGTTGGCGTTTTAATATATGCAGTCGACATTCCATTCATTTTCTGTGTTTACTTATGTCCTTAGATAAGTAGCGGGTTCATAATAATTACTCAAGTGCGTTGACGCAAGCAACCCTCAGGGTTCGATGCGCTACTTCCCTTCCCATATTTTTTCAAAAGAGAATTTTTATGCTAAATCGGAATGACTACTGGTATTTCGACGTTACTTTAACGTTATATATATATGTTACGTTACTTAATATAAAATGAAAACGAAAAAGAATCGTGGGAAATGTATTCGTCTCTACACATTTTTTTAAAGATAGGAATCGTACCATTTTAGATAATAAAGTTTGAAATAAAAATTTGCTTATGTATTTTTCTCTAGTTCTTTTTCTTTCATAATATGTATGGATGTTACAAAAATTGTTTATTTCTTAATAAAATCTTCCGGGTGAATCGTGGCATGAAGTACCACTACCATCTGCGCCATGTTGATTATTGGAGCACGTTCGAATTTCAAACTGTGAATAGTAAATAAACGGTCCGTCATGGAGGGCGCAGGCATGCGCGTGCGCCGCTCTTGCTTGCCTCGCTTGCGCGCGCCTCCTCAGTATGTTCGTATCTCTGAATGGAGACAGTCACGCGGTTCCTCATTACTATACATTCTATAGTATATTCGTTGGTCGAAAGTGGATACGACTCTTTGTAAAAACAAGTGTGGATTGTGAGTGAAGCCCTCATTCGAAGACATTCAGCCTATTTGTGCCACATCGTCGTTTACCCGTTCGTGACCTGTGTGTTTATTTTGGTGTTACTATTTTTGTAATGGTTCTCTTGGTGTGAATAAATATCATTCTTTACTGCCGAACACAAATGTTTTGGCGGTATTCCTAGAGAATAACTAATTAACTTGAGTTATGATTGCTCGAACTTGTTACAAAACAGTTGTTCCTACATACTTACATAAACATCTTTGTATGTTAGTATACAGTCATAATCATACAACATATTATATTACTATCCTTGAAAGTAAGTCGAGAACGTGATAGCGCAACTTGACTCATCATTCATCAAGTTTGAATCAGTAGCTACTGTATTTCTAGTCGAATTCAATCCATCTATCATTGATTATAATAGATAACACAGCGTTTACCTTGTAATGTAAATCAAATTTTAAGTAATATGTTAATACAACAATCGTAGATAATTATCATAACCATATAAACATAATATACATATTTTTGAATAATTATTGATTTTATTCAATAAATTCATATTAATAATGCGAATACAACGTTTGAATGACATAAAACGAGGACAACGAGACAAAAACTAAATATTAGATTGATTTTATGTTATTTTCAATGATATGTTGTGTATACGTTATAATTTTCATATTAGACAAATAAATGGTAACAGTTTCCTAGGCTAGTTTCTTTCCAGGAAAGTAAACATTTGACTCGTCCCAATTAGAGCGCTGTAAAGTATGACAGCGTAGTTTCTAATGTGCTATTAAATTATACTACATCAACCATACTTACTCATAATGTTTTCTTCGATGCAATTAATCTCATAATGTGTGAGAATAATGCTATGCTTCCGGAAAAATCTATGCGAGAAAATAATTATTTGCATTAAACTCATACGTTTCATGTATTCATATATATGTAACAGAGAATTGGGTATGATCTTTTAAATCTATTTCTAAATCAAAATTTTAAATAAATAATTTATATATAATATGGTAGGTATATGACAAAAACGAGATTCTTTTAGTTCTTTACAAGACTTCTATTTTCCACTTCTTCTAAAGCCCTGCTTGCACGTTTGCCGAATGGCTATATCCGTTGCAAATCAACCGCTTCCTTCGTCCATCTTCGCGCTGAATCGCTATTATAAACATGATTTATACCTGCTCTGTCATTAGTTAGCATGTCAGCGATTGTCGCCAACGGATGTATTTTATTTGCTTCAAGACTTTTTCACATAAACTTTTTACAATGCAAAATCAACCGGCTTTGGGCACAAACTTGTAATTTCTACGAGTAAGGCAGTCAATTAACACTTTTATTTCTTTGCTTTTTATATATTCGTTGTGTTTATTCCAATACAGTACTTACACTTTATAACGCGACTTATTATATAAAAAATTCAATAAGTGGCATCCTTCTGAACTCGGTTTATACTAAAAGTTACCTTATTCATTCGTCAAATCGTATTAAGATACGTATCAAAGGGTTTAGTCACGCCAAGTCCTCTAGTGCTAATAACAGTTTTTCAACACTGTCATGCGATTTCAGATTATTGGTTTTTTGACTCCTGCGGCCTTCGCGTGATAAAAAATTCTTTAAGGTGCTGCACGCTATACCTTTGTTGAAGCCTTGGTCATTTCTTATCTTGGGAAATATCACTCATGTGCCGGAAAGTGCTGGCTTCTTGCCAGCACGATATTAAATTTCTTTATTATTATACTGATCCAAAGTAAAACAGATAAACATCTTCAAACCTTCATAGAGGATTGTCTTGTTTTTCTTATTAATGTTCACCAGTAAGTTTATAGAACTCCTTCATCTCTTTCACCTTATGTCACTGTCAGTATATAGAACTTATGACCATAACTTTGTGTATCTTGATAACGCCTCCAAAGTCGTTGATGAGTTCCAGGAATTCATTCTTCACCTTTGGGAAATCACAAACAATTAAGGAAGCTTAACCCAGGATTTAGTTGTATTGCAGTTCTAAACAGAAGTCTGTTTATTTTTACCTGAAAGCAAACTTTATCTAACAATATTACGGCTATGAATCAGTCGTTCCGGGTGGGCTGGCACCTTGAGTTGGCCTTCAGAACAATGCTGAGAAATTACTATATCTGTCGAACTACGGTAATCAATGGGATGTCCTTCATTCTACACCTAACTTGTACTGTTACTAATTCTCTAGTCACACGAGTACTTTATTTACCAAATCTCTAGTCATACGAGTTCTCTATAGCTTTTTCGTCCTAGCGTGTATTCCTAGTTGCGTCGTCAGCTTACGCTTCGGAGCCCAGGGTACGCTTTAATCATGCCCCTAGATTTGGCAGTACTGGTTACTACATCGGAGAGACTGCTTTATGACCTCCGTAACATGTTCTCTTAACACTCGTATTTGTTAACTTGAAGTGTCTCCGTTGAATGCATAATACTAAACTCATGAAAGTTACAAGTCAATTCCGCAATTTTCTCTTGTCTTGATTCACGTCAAGTACCGCTCCCACACTGAACTTTCCACCGAGACAATAGCTCGTTGAAGATTTCACTCTTTTTGTCAACAACCTAGTGTATTGCGTTGCTAATTAAAACTAAATCTGTAACCTTTTCCTGCATTGGCGTTTGTTTTAGTAGTTACGTAAAAAGTTTTAGTATCTTCCGCCTTCAACCTATCAAACTAGGTTCGCATAAGTTTTATTGTAGCTTTCTCAACAAAATTGACAATTGTTTATTTTCTTTAAACTACAGTGCATATGTTCGGGGCTTAGATGTGATTTAGACTGTTTTTTTTCTTGTCTTATAGTATTATTTTTGATGAATTATCTTACTTTGTCACAATAATTAAAACCTTAATTGAGACTGTAAAAAACAGCAGGTCTGACAATAGGTTTTTGTGAAGCTAATAATGTAATTCGCAATGGCTGTTGAGCGGGCAATGGTCAGGGCTATTAGTCTTTGGTAACTTCAGGTACTTTAGTACTATTGCTTATTCTGTGTTTCGGGGTTCCAAGTGACAGTTTAGTAACAATTGCCAGTTGTATTTTATTTAATTTAATTGACTTACATTTTTGTCTTATTAAACCCTCCTCTAACTAATAATATTCCACGGTTCAATTTGATTTTTTTTAAAGATATCGTAAGAAAGCTAACATATAATTTGTACGGCAGTTTTACAAATCAATCAGTTCTATGGTGTAAGAAACCTTGAGAGAATACGTTTACTGATCCGTCAAGGTTTCTCAATCAAAACTAATTAATTTGTTTATTGTCTTAACGTCTAATAAATAACGAAAACCTTTACCACCTTCCTACATAGACTTAGCAATTCTTTAGTACCGTACCCACGTCAGATTAGTAATTCTTGTGTACACATAACTAAGAGACGCGTTACATAACTCATATGGCATCAGGCACTTGAATACTTCCAAGTCACAAAGATGCAGAGATGTTGTCTTTTGTTCGTCTGCCATTCATTAGCCGAATGTCGCTAGAAGGCCCCTTTCAGAGAGTACGTTGAACTGATATTGTTCCATGAAAATGCTTGTAACGTGTTTTACGGGTTGTCAACGCGTTTTTTGGGATATCGAAAGGTATGCTACAATCGCTCATTTGGGACTTGACGGACGATATGGTATGTTTCCTGTAAAAAACTCAAGACCCACAATGTACTGATGAATTTTCTTTTTCTGGAAAGTAAGGAAATTTTTCGAAAATATCTTTTCCTACCTTTAATTAGTAGAAATTATTTTATTGACTGATAAATGTTTAATGGGTTGTAGCTTTAAGTAACAGACACGTTGTTTGTAAAATTGTTAATTAGCGTTTAGAAAATCGTAGCGATTAGGTATATTTTCTTGCGATTGACTAATATAAAACATAATAAAACACACGTTGAAAATAATGTAGTCTTATGTTTTCGCGATTATTTTACATGTAATTAAACAATAGTAGACGGTTTTATAAACGTGATATTCTATTAAGTGACAACATATTATCTATTAGGTAAATGTATCTACTGTATATGTTGTATTTGTGGAATAAAAATAAAGACAAGTGTCGAAGCACTGTTAACAAAGATATATATTTTATTAACAACGTGTTTATGTCTTATCTAGATTACTAGCGCAGTGGATCATTGAACGACGATTGCAAGGTCTTTCACGATAACGCCTGATAAAGCACCAATATACTAAAACAAATGACAGTGATATTTTGAAAGGTTAAATGGCAACACGTAATATTAGCATTTTGCACTATAATGACAGATTAATTCAAGATAAGTGACGTCAGTGTGTGTAAACAGTGAAAAATCAAAGTGCAAACGATTTCAGTGTTAATTTTACCAGTGATACGGCTCATCTTTCTGTGGATTGTCGGGACATGAGTGAGGATGAGTACAGAGCGACGCCTTTCCCGGAGTTTCCACTCCTGTCTGAAGGGTTCATCGACAGAGGAGGCGGCCGATGAGGATGAAAGTTGCTATCACTCCTTAGGAGGAAGGCACTCTCTGAGTAGACAGCCTCAGGTGTATGTGGAAGATCTTTCGAATGTTTCCCTGGCGGACTTCGAATCAACGCAGGATGAAAACAATGGTTCGTATATTTTTTATACCTCTTTATTTGATTTTCTTTTATTATTATTTAAATCTTGAAAATTAAGAAATTTTTGACGCAAAATTATAGTTCCAAAAATGGTGAAAATCAGTTGATACGCTTTTGTAGCAAAGTCAACCTATATGGTATACTGGCAATTGACATGGTTCTATTTATTAAATTAAACTATTTTATTACGGTTTTATCGCGTTTATTACTTATTTATATAAAACCGTATTAAAATAGTTTAATTTAATGAATAACAATCGAGAAAACATAAGAAAACATTATGGTTCTATTTGTTTTTTATTTTGATAATATTTGAAACTTTATAATAATTTAATTATAAATTGCCGTATATCCTTTTTTGTTAAGAAATAGTTGGACATAAAATAAAGAGGTCATGGAAGAAATTTAAAAAAAGTGTTCATTTGAATATAGAAATGAAGTATTATAGGTGTACTCAATGTAACCTACATTTTATTATAGCACGTGAAAAAAAATAGGACCCAATTAAAGAAGTACTAACAATAATAAATATTTTATCCAATAGTATAGCCTCATGATAAGACAGTTATAAACGAAGACCAATAAGTTGCGGGTATTATGCAACTGTGCTGCACATAAGGAAGGTATCACACCACACATGTTTATGGAGACCGTGATTTAACTGTTAGCGCTGCGGCTAAAACCGCAATATGTGTGTGAACGGTATATGAATAACCATAGACACGTGAATTTACATTGTTCAAAAACGTACTTTTGTAATTTTCATTCCTAATCAACGTACAAACTTAAGGGCAGTTTTAGACGGATCCAGTGCTGGAAATCCAGTAGCTAAATTGTTTGTGTGTGTGGGTATATAATATTTGTATTATATAATATTGTAAAACCTACTGGAATGCCAGCACTGGATTTATGTGAACGAGCTCTAACTCTATTTTTGTTTACAGCTTCATGAGAATGAGATTAAGTCATGCTATAAATTAGCTTTATTTAAGATTACTAATATGGATTAGTAATCCTAAATGATAATATTATGTTGGCAAATAAATTTATTAGCAAGAATAGTTTATTTTATCTAAAAAGATCTTGGTATCGAAAGTAAATCCAATATAACTTCCTTTAAAACCCTTTGTATGTTTTATTACTAGAAATACTTAACTACTTCCTAGTATAGTTGATCTAAGTTGCGATATAATTACGCTGTAGGCCGTAGGCTTGTAATATTTAAAATTATGATTACTACCTTTCCCATTTACATAAAATTACTTACGTGTTTTCATGCATTACTTACATACGAGTACATATTTCTTGTCTTTATTTCATACAGTGTAAACGAAGACTTAGGTAATAAAAAATATGTTTGTAAATGCACATAAATTTACAATTTATTTAGTACAATTTCGTTTGCCACTTCTTCCGTGTCAATGGCATAAAACTATATTCATTTGGACCAGGAAGGCGCATTCACGGTTGACTCAGGGGCCACTAAAAGAAAGAAATTAAAATAATCAGGATTTTTAAATGATTCTATATGGTGTAATAGAGGTTAGTATTCTTCAATAAAATCGTATCTTCTATTTTTATTTAAGTAATGATAAGAGTAATAGTGTGACACACTTGGATCTTGACATTGATTCGCAAATCAAGCGTGACTCATCTCTGGCGAGTAAATAACGCCTTCTACATATTACGTAGGTAGGAGGTACGCTGCCTACGTAACAAAGTATTAATCATCATTATTAAATATATACTGGTATTATAATTATTTATATATAAATTGCTTCTTGGTGGTGGGTTTTGATACTCTACAATTTCATCGCGCTCTACCTTACCATGAGTAAAAATATTGAATACAATTGGCGGACTAAATGCTAAAAGCATTCTCTCCCAGTCAATGGATAATAGGAAAAACGGAAAAATAAAGTGCGGCGCCAGAAAGCTTCGTGTGCTATAATGTGCGTCTTGTAATTAAAATATGTACTTACATAATTCATTGAAAACTAAACCTTAAAGGTAACACATTGATGGCAATGTTTAGAGTTTAGAACAAACGCAAATTTGATTTGATGTAAAACTAGTCAACCTCTTAGTTCTCATTGGGGTATCAGTTTCTGTTTACATTTCACCCATGTTTAAAGTTAATCATTTGATCCCTGTTGCACCTGTAAGGCCGACCGGTGCAGGCGCAACCACCGCTCAGCCGCTCACATCCGCTTCCTGTGTTCCTGTCTCTATCATATTGAATCCTTTTCGGTTGAAGTATTTGCTTCCGTCTCATTCTCATGGTCACGCAATTTGGACATGGAATACATAATTTAACAATAAATACTGGATCTCTGTATTTTTTTTCCAATTATTATTTCGAGCTACAATAGTCTCGTTTTATTGATGTAAACAAAAATATCTATTGTGTCTGTCATGTTTTTAACTCTGTAGTTACACAAAATTTGTGATAATTTTTTAACAGAATTTGACTTGAAAAGAATATAAGATATGTTAGGTATATTGTTTACTTTTCTCTTTTCCCATTATATTTTCTCATTATCATTCTAAGTGAGCACTCTTACTTGATTAAGCTATTTTATATTAACACGACCATTTAATCGTTCGCTTCAGAATTAAATGCTCTACATCAGACGATACAAGTGATAAAGGTAAAGGTACTTGTAGATAATTACTACGCAGTATTGGAGCGTCCAGGAGTGCTATTTTTGAAAAGTGTGACATCACGCGAAATCGGTGAGTCGAATAAGTTTTTTTAGTTTAAACATGGACCATCAGAAATAAGCCATTATAATGCTATTTTTTGTGACTTTTTGACAACTGAAAATCTTTGAATGGCCATATCTTCCAAACTCACTATGGTACTATGTACAAGTTTTTGTACTGTTCATTATGGGTATTATGTGGAGTACGAGTATCTTGTTGTGCTTAAATCAGTCGGTCTAGTGATCATTTAGTTGACCCATATTTAAACGGCTGTACCTACCAAACGCACCAACGCCATGATGGCAAACTAACTTTTTCCAATGCACTTAAGTGTATCGGAAAAAGTTAAAGTAAGCGTATCTACACGTTGTGGATACTAAATCAGTTGGTCTAGCGATGGTTTAGCCAAAACGTTGCCACCTCTTAATCTAGAAGGATTTTTGTTCGTTATCGAACAATTTTTATTCGACATATATGTCATACATTTCAAAAATAGGGCTCCATGGCCAATCTAGTGCGTATGGCATTATCTACCATGGCATCTCGTTTGCAGGATCTGGTTTTTGTGCAGCCTCCATTACGAACGGAAGCCGGGCTGGTTTTGTGTGTACCGAGGTACGCGGCCGGCTTTGTTACGCGACTTGAATGAAATTTTTGAGGGGCAGGAAATAGGCACACGTGTTAATTGATAGGCCAAATATTCAGTTGGTTTGCTTTCTCAAGAAGGGTTTTTATCCGACGTTCCTAGAGGAGTATTAGTTAGATTTGTGGTGTTCATTTTGTTGATAAAAAAGCATGATAGTTGGATAATATCTTAACAGTAGCAAGTATGTGATTAGTTTGATAATGTATTGTCAATGATACCTAATCTTTTTGAGATCAATGACTGTATAATTTGTGTGATTATTATATTTAAATTACATTCGAGGGTTTAGCTGTGATTTCGGTAAAAGTATTATGATTTATCCTCCAAAATGCTTAAATATAAATTATTTTTTGGCGGTCTATCAGTCATCCCAATAAATACTGCCACTATCGTAGAAGTATCACGACAAGTAAATAGTAAACTTGTGTTATCTAAGATTTTTTTTTTAAAAAGAAGCATTTTGGTGAATTGTAAATTAATCGCTCAATATAAACATCATAACCCACTTACATCCTCATTTAAGTCATAACTCTTAGGCGATTGAACAATTGAATTCTGATATGGAATCATAGAACTGCGCTTCATTAGCATAACTCTAATCATTTTAAAAGAGGACTATTTCACATTTATAACCTTTTGTGTACCTTCATAACAATTATAACCTTTAAAATATAAAGGTAAAAAAGTTGTTTACGTTAAATTTTTTTTTAACTTTGTTCTTATAAGTACAATAAAGAATTTTACGTACGTAAAGGTTGTCCGTGAACATAATCGTATTTTCATTCTAGTTAACGTCTATATTTACGTAACCAAGTGCTCCTGATTCTTACAAGTAGTTTCCCGTTTCATATCAGCTCCGCTCATTTACAAGCAAATTGTGTCAATTAAAACGTTCCGTTGTAGGGTTCCCTCAGCCTGGGAGCGCAGCATGAGATCATTCGTGATCTCATCATAATACCGCAATTGCCATTTCAGAGTATTTACCACATATATTTGAGCATTAATGACGCCGATTAAAATCTAAGGATGTTTATTAACCATTGTTCACATATATTTATTATTCACAGACAATATTTTGTAGTAATTTTTCTATACTGTAACAAATAAATTTTACAAATTTATCTGATATTCGAAATATAAAACTATTTTGCCCAAAAACAATGTATTAATCAAGTAAATCCACTCGTATTATACAGCTCGCTGACAAATCTAATAAAATCTGAGGCTAGACCTCATTTTTACTCTTGAAGTTTAGAATAACCTCATAGGTAATGTTACCTTCGTAGCCCACTAATGATTACACATTTTGTAGATTTTTACAGAATGTCTTTTTGATCAAATATAACAAAATATATGCATACTATGCTAGAGGTGGACATAATAATCTACATAAAAAGTTATTTTTATATGTTGTTCGCTTAAATGAAAGCTGTACTACATTAAATTTAATTAACATATAAATAAAATAAAATGTCATTTATTGCAGGTGCCAAGTCCCATATCGTAGAAATACTTTTCTTATTTAATTATGTACTGAAGGCTTTATATAATATAACATTATGAATCAATTAATTAAAATTAAATTTAAAAACGATACATTTAAGTATATTAATAGAGGTAGGACATTTTGTAAGGAGTAGTCCGTCTGGGGAAGTACCTCCACCCTACAGAAGACCGCAGCCAAATAACACTGTGATGCAGTGTTGTGTTCCTGCTGGTGAGTCACCGGACAGGTCGGCAACGTGCTCGTGATATCTCCGGTGTTGCAGGCGTTCATAGGCTACGGTAACCACTTACTATGGTGGGCCGTACGCCTGTTTGCCTACTTTGTTGTAAAAAAAAAAAAATTACTAATTAATATACTTAAAAGTATACAAGTATGCAATTATAGTGCTTCCCGATCAGATCATCCATGTACTGGTTAAATAAAATAGGAGAGGTAAGTCCGCGCTGTCTTACACCGGTACTCAGTGTGTAACTCTCAAATAATCCTGTTTACATCTGTGATTGGATTGGTTATTGTACTAATATTCTAGCAAAAAATTCTAAATCTATGATTCTAGCAGTTTGATGATATTATGTGGAACCCGGGTTGCTCTAATTAGTAAATACCTACATAACTGGTTAAAGAATACGATGCTTTCATTATTTTATGTATGTAAAAACATTTTTGTCTGACTCTACCTACTGTTAAATAAATTTGCATAATTTTATGTATATAAGTACTAATTATAAGAACAACAAGAACGTAAAAACGTTTTCTAATTCGCGTGACGATCTTTATCTGAGATTTTTTTTTTTATATTTTAAATTCTCAGGTTTATAGTGCAGTAATTATAGCACATACTTACTCGTTGATATATATGAGTATTTATGTATTTTTATCCTTAAAAATAATATTTCTGTGTTTAATTTCTTTCATTTATAGTATTTCTGGTGATTATCAGTAATAGATAATTTATCCTTGTCTTAAATTATTAGCTCGTAAAGAACCCTTTAAGAGATAACCCAATCAGTCGTATTAAATCCACATATAAACATGGTCAAACTTTTTTTGATTGAGCGATGTCCAGGACGTTGCTCTTTCTAATTTAGGTTTGTTATTTTGGCACATTCTCGCGTGCGACCGGCAGACGACATACAGCAACATGTACCCTCATTCATAAATTTGTTAATTCAATTCAAATAGCCCCTAAAAAGGGAATTCATATTCATTTATTTCATAACAACAAATAAATATTGTGTGGAAATATTAAAAATAAAATAGATGAAAATTCCAAAAAAAATCTTGAATAATTTTTTGCTCTTGGGTTCCGATTCGATATAATTGGCATATTTTATTCAAATATCTATACTTATCTATATACTATAAAATTTTAAAGCTGAAGAGTTTGTTTGTTTGTTTGAACGCGCTAATCTCAGGAATAATAATAAAATACTGGTCCCGACTTCGCCCAGGCCTGTGGCCTGGGACGGGCTGCTAGTTAACAATATTTTTATTCCCCTGAATAAATAATCTATTCGATTCTACGGGTGTGCCTTTGCTACATTGGGTAGAAATAAATATATTTATAAAAAGTAACGCCATTGTCAAAATAAAAAAACGATAGTGACAGTTGTTTTTTCAATCTTCTCTTTTGATCTCTGGTTTTATTTTGTTACATAATTTATCTGCATTTTATTATGCCTCTTTCTGTGTGTTTATTAATTACAACCAAGTTTTACACATACCATGTAAAACAGATTCAGTATAATATTTTATTATTAAATATAAGAGATTTTACTTATAACATTGTCCCTAAAACAACAGTGTTCACTAGTTCACAATAGTGGATAGTATTCACTAATCGTTATCGCATGTGAAAAGTGTGCCGTATGCAGGAAATGATAGTTGGCATGTTAAATAGCCGCTATCTAGCTGTTGCAACTTCCAACCTATATTTATAACTATTTACATATTCTTTCACGGCTAAATATCAGTTTTCTGCTCACTATTTAGTCACATTTTTAAACGCGTCAAAGCATATGATTATGGGTATTAGGAAGCTAATTTTTTGCCATAATTTTTAGGTTGCTAGTAGAGTTATGTTATGAGAATTTCCACTTTCAGAAAATTATAGTAAAACTGCACTTAATAAATATATACAGTATTTAGAGTAGTAACCTTACATAAAAGCTTACAAGAATAATTTAAGCTATATATAATTTTAAACCATTAAAAAAATTAAGTTACTTTTTATACATAATTGAAAACGGAATATATGTTTGCATCAAATTAATTTAATTGCATTTAATTTGTTTCAGGTAAGTTTTCAAAGACTCTACCAAGCTATTATCGTAGTCATCGTGACATTGGCAGTACAGGTAACGCCCTCTACAATGTAGAGTTTACAGTTTAGCTTTTATAGTTCTGCTACTCGACAATAGATGGCGCCTCTGAGTAAACTTTGCGCTGAAAGAGTATGTGGCTGAAATTTCATTGTCTGATTTTTCATTTAAATCTAGTCTAAAGGAATTTATTCAGTATAACAATACAACATACTTTAAAATTTAAATTTTTATATTTGATAAGTAGGAGATTGGATGATTATGAATCAGTCTCATTTACTGGATTGGAAGTTTAAATTGTTATTTGAATTTATACCTACTTTTGATCGAGACGTATTTGCACTTAAAATTTACATTTAACTTGATCAACATATACTTACGCAACTTTTAGCAAAATTATTTTTCTTAATTGAAAAGAATGAAGTTAATCAAGCATATACAAATTTCAAAAAAATCGTACACCTATAAAACATTTAAGCGTATTTGAATAACAATACACATCCCTTCGTTTGAGGCTAACAATGAAGGAACCAGTTTAGTGAGTTCATGACCGATCGCCTCTCGCATAATGCCAAGCCTTCGGATCGTGATTTATTTGAGAACCATAGGTACTTCGTTTTTTTTTCCGCCTTAGTCGTGCCGATTTAGCGAGTTACCATACACTTCCTAGGTATGCGTAGGATATGCTGAAAGAATTTTGTAACTACTTAGTGCCTCAGACCGACTATATCATGAAATTATTTGATTTTGTTATATTCCCTCAGTGCAAATAAACTATATAATCTGTAATTTCTGACGTAACTATTAGCATTGAATGATCTTACCTTGAAATTTCGCAATTTTGGATTCGCTTTAATATTAGCAAAAATGTTGATTAATGTTACTCCTCATACAAATTCAATAATATAAAATTATCTTAATAAATATATTTCGGCATAGAGATATACCTTAGTAATTCATTCGAGATCACAAATTTAGTTCAAAAATTACACGGCTTTAGGTAGAAATAAGACGACTTTAATTATAGCTAAAAATCTGTAAATAAAGAGCATTATTATAAACTATCGTTGACTTACTAATCTTTGTTGCTGATATTATGAAACTGTATGTTACGGTCTACGGTACATGTAATAAATGTTATGAAAAGACTAGCTGTTTCCCGCAGCTCCGCCTGCATCAAAAAGTAGCCTATGTTTGACCCCGGGTCTTCAACTATATTCATACCAAATTTCATCAAAATCCGTTCAGCGGTTTGGTCGTGAAAGCGTAACAGACAGACTTTCGAATTTATAATATTAGTATGGATGATACAATTAACTTTATTGACAGATATTGTGGGTGTATCGTGACTTAATAAGTATGATTCACATGTAAAAAAAAATACGTGTGATGCAAAGTTTCAAAAATAAATATTAGTTTTTACGTGTATTTAGTTTAATGTGTAATGATTTATAATGAACAGCTTTAATGAAACTTAATGATATTTAACATTAAAATAAAGTTAATTTTTTATGTTTTATTTAACATTTAAAACATAGTCTGTGTGCCAGTTTTTAGTAGATATTGCAACGGCTTTAGTAATCGCTTACAGTATTGATTAGTAAACAATAAATAATGTACCGTCCTGCTTAAAAAAAAGATACAACTCACGCGTCCATTCAAAGACCATTGTGAAAAATGTTAATTGGGAAGCACCGTTAACCGGCCTGCAATTCACATACACACCTCCAACGGAAAGGATTGTGATCTTGGAATATAAATAAAGGCGGTACCATTGCTTATTTTCAAACTTGAAACTTTGATTATCTTTGACTATTCTATGCCTAGCTTTGAATAATCTAGACAAGAACGTACTATTATTTAATATTTTCAGAATCTTAAAATGTATTTACGGTAGAAAATATTATTTATTGTATGCATAATTGACTAACAATGCAATGTTTGATAATTTCATCAGCGTTCGTTACCGAACTCGCGAAACGTCAAAATTGAATTACCGCGCCCGTATTTCGGCAACATACAAAATTTTGTACATATTTAGGTATTATACTGATATAAGAAACAATTCAATTTAGACTTCTTGTTTCTTAGTAATAAATTAAATTTGTAGATGTTATTTGTGACTCTTCATTTTAATGAAATGAAAGATAGAGTCGATTCTGATAACATTTTCGGCCGCAATATTTTCTTGTGTGTATTTAAAAAAAGATTCGCCATCTTACTTCACAAACAATGTGATATTCGTAGATTAATAACATTTTAATTACACTCTATTTTCATTTGAATTTTTATATAATTAAACATACAACAGATTTAGCCCGCAAAATGTAGAGCTAATTGGTCGATATCAGTTGGGACCGGAAGTTTCGGATAAAAAAGTATGTAAACAATGATAAAATGTAAAATATTAAATTTGAAAAATGATAATTAATAAAACGATAAAACATTTGAAAATGTAATAATACAGCATTATCATGAATGTGTAAAAATCGTTTCATTATCTTTTTAAAATATTGCTATGTAGTTTACTTTGCTTAGCTCTATTTTTTAATTTCACCCTGATCATGCTCATATATTTTACAATAATAAGATCAAAATGTTTAATGTATAACATTCACTAAACTAACAAGCTAACATCACCAATGGGTATATTTATTTAAGAACCTATTCTATCATCTCGTGCACCAATGCAACCATAGCCTATCGTGAACCCTACCAAAGCTACAGTAAAAACTTGGCGAGCTCGTTCACAACTTGTCCATTACTGGTCCGAAGACACCCGAAGTGCTCCGGAGACACCCGAAGGGATCAAAAATGGCCGCCAGAGCATGCAGCTTGTCAACAAAGTTACTCGACTACGTCCGCGAAGCCGGCCGCGCGCCTCCGCGTTACCTATACGCGCGATAGTGAAACATAAGTGCATTAGTGGAAAACAGTGAACGAATGTGAAAATTTGTGAAAATCTTTCGGAAATAGTAACCTCACAAATTGGATTTTTTTTTTGTGGTTTGTACAACTGAGAATTTGAAAGTGCTGATAAATTGCACAAAGTTGTAACTTGGACAGCAGTAATGATTTATTGCGTTATTATAATATCATAGTAAATACAAGAATGTTGATAGCTTTTAATCTCTTGATTTTTTTTTCATAATATTATGGAAATAGAGTACATATAGATTTAACACAAATTTGTCAGGACAATGTAAGATATATATACAATTATGTACTTACACTGAAAGAGTATAGATAAAAAAAAGGTGCACAGCACATTGGAAGCATAAGCATGAGTCTACATATTTACTTCATTTTACCTCATAATAATGTCTTGTCTAACATAAAATTTTATAAAGTAATGCCTAAAAGTTCTTGTAGACAACCAGTAGATGTAGCGATCGAAAGGTGTTTGTCGCACTTTGTTCTACTTTCATACGTCCCCTAACTGAAAACTATTTATCTGCAGTATATACAGTCGTAGATCCAAGATTTGCGTAACATTTACATAATTTACATAAAAGGACTTAACACAAATTGTGTTCATTCATAAATATATAACAAAGTGTAAACGAAATTAGTTGATTGAAAATTTTAAGAAGGCCGTGAAACCATACTTCAGATTCGACAACGAAGTCAACCCATGGTTTTGCAGGAGTCCATGGGCTAAGGTAACGTAAGGTTGGCCGTAAGCATATCTGCCTACATAGTAGTAAAAAATAATTCCTGCAGCTGCTCGCTCATCCAGGTGCATATATACTTTCACCCAAACACAAGTGCAGTCGTGGGCGTTAACTACTTTGCATAGTAAAGATGCGTGGTTCCACTCTTACTTACACGTGTATTACTTGTATGTAGGTGTCAACCCTTTTACACTCATTCAATAATAACTTTATACATATTTGAAATATCTTATAATCTACACTATCTACACTTCTACACTAATATTATAAAGAGGAAAGATTTGTATTTTTGTGTGTATGTTTGTAATGAATAAACTCAAAAATTACTGTGCCGATTTCAAAAATTCTTTCAACATTGGAAAGCTACATTCACCCTGAGTAACATAGGCTATATACCGCAGGTGGAGCTGCGGGAAACAGCTAGTGTCTTATAAGTGTGTATAAGATCGTTAATTTATTTGCTTTATGGTAAAGCTACAAGAACCTCTAAACCCGAACATTTTTCCGTTCTCAATGGTTTTTACTGATTGATAAATGCATAGGTAAAGCAAGCTACTCGCCAGTGGCGTGGGGTGAAAAAAAAGAGAGGTAAAGCCGCCACGATTATCTGAATTTAGGTTTTCTTTATGCCCGCGGAAAGATAACTCTTGTTTTCCAAGAAGAACAACAGTGTCTATTAAACGTTTCATTAAGTTTCGATTACGCTCTACTTTACGATTGTGGGCTTCAAAATTATTGCCGAGAAATGATTCTATTCTACTATTTCCAAAATCGTGTAACAATAAACAACTGCGTAAATGTTTTTCAGTTTGACTATGTTTTCTAGCCGAATTGGTCAAATTATTTATGTCTGAGAAACCCATTTTATTCCAAGCACTATTTGTATCGGAAAACAGCAGACATGGAAAGCAAAATAACTTATTTAATTTGCAACTGCCTGTTATCCAATTGTATTTATCATACATCGAACTGTGAAAATGTTTGAAAAACCCATCCTTAAGCTTATAATCAATTTTTATATCGGGACGAGCCCGTCCAAGGTTAATGATATATTTTTTATTATCGAACGATTGTTTTGAGAACGAAGTTGATTCATTCAATAAGTAATCTGTAAGACAACAATCTATTTGTACTAATGCCGCCATTTCTCGCCTAACAACAACAACGACATAAAACAAAATGAAACAAACCAACCTTTACGATGAAACAAAACAAACACTATATCAGAATACACAACAGCCTGTGTTAAACTTCACTAATTTCGATTCTTTTAAACTATATACCACAATCTAATCACTTATCACATTAAATCAATTAGCATAAAATTTATCCGTACAAATGCGCGCATAATAAGTGAAGTGACATATTTATTTATTATTTATTTATTTAACACTTCTTTGCACACAGTGTAATACAAATTAAATGTTACATAAAAGGTAAACACGGTATGTATACAAAAGGCGGCCTTATCGCTCAAGCAATCTCTTCCAGGCAACCTTAGGGTAGTTTGAAATATAAAGAAAGGAGAGATACGGATATGGTGCATAAAGAACAGAACAGCGCTAGGCAGAATAACAGAAGTACACGATACATAAACTACTTAAAATAAATACTAATATACGTAAATAAAAATAAATAATTATGTATATATATTTATATATAATAAATAAACTATAAAAAAAAGAGAAGAAAAAAACACGAGAAGTGGAGACTGAAACAAGATGCACTAAAAAGGAACGAAGCTACAGTGAGGAAAGAAAGTGGGACTTTACTTGCGACTTAAAACTGGTCAGAGTTTGAGCAGTTCGAATAGGCAGTGGAAGGGAATTCCACAGTCGCGTTGCCTTGGCCGTAAAAGAATCAGAGTAGAAGGTAGTGAAGTGAGCAGGAGTTCTTAGGCGTAGATTTTCGGCACTACGTAATTTACGTTCTTGTTGAATCTCACTGAAGAATTCGAAGCGCTCTCTTAAGTAAGCAGGGGATAAAGTATTGAAGAGAATTGAGTATAATAAAGATAGGATATGCCAGTCACGGCGAAGTCTGATAGGCAGCCATTCAAGTTTAGAGCGAAATTGAGAAACATGATCATACTTGCGAAGACCAAATATAAATCGAATACAAAGATTTTGAAGACGCTCAAGTTTATCAAGTTGCTGCTCTGTGAGGTTGGTGTAGCTGTTATCAGCATAGTCTAGGACAGGTAGAAGAAGGGAATTTGCGAGCATAGTTTTAATCTCTATAGGTAGGAATTTACTTAGTCTTTTTAAGGTGTTGAACGTAAAGAAGAGCCTCTTGCTAACCTCTGAAGTTTGTGGAATCCATGTCAGTTTGCTATCCATCCATACACCTAGATTTTTGACCCGATCACTATAATTAATAACAACACCATTAAATTTAAGTTGCGGCAGGACTTCGCTGTCTATCCTTGAAGTCAGTTGAGGGTTGCCAATAATAATAGCCTTAGATTTGCCTGGATTTACAAGGAGGCCATGTGCTTTGCTCCAAGTAGATATTTTATCGAGGTCCTGATTGACTATAGCTATAGCGGTAGAAAGGTCATCAACATCAGCCTGCATATAGATCTGTAGGTCATCTGCGTAAAGGTGGTAGGATGACTGAAGCTGGTTCGTTATACAGTTAATAAAAAGAGAAAACAAAAGTGGAGATAACACGCCACCCTGCGGTACACCTGCAGCGGTATAGCACCAAGACGAATAATTATCTTCAATGCGCACACGCTGTCGGCGCCCAAACAGGTACGATCGAAACCAAGCAATTACCGTTGGAGATATATTGAGAGAATGTAAGACCCCCAGTAATATATCGAAATCTACTGTATTAAATGCATTGCTGAAATCGAGCAGAGTCAATACTGTTAGTTTTTTGTTATCCATTCCTTAGTAGTGACATAGTGACAATCCGTCCGATTATCCGAATTAGAAAGACAATTGACCGGCGGCCGCAGCAGGGCGGCCAATGGCCGGCCTGCTGCGGCAGCGCTAATTGGACGAAAACTTTTCTAGTGATACGAAAGGACCTATAAAGAGTTTGGTAGGCTATCTTCAATCGGGTTATCATTTAACAATATCAACGAGTACTTTTCATGTAGTAGTGACATGTATGTGTGTGTCAATTTCATACATTGGAAATATTTGGATTCCCGATATCTTGAGCGAGTTCACTTGGCGTGTACTCGGCGCGGATTGCGTCTTACCATTGCTAAATCGTGTGTGTGTGCGTATGCGCGATTCAAATACATTGCGTATTTTGTATCCAGCGTATTGAAGAATACTTTTTACAAAGCGCTCAATGTAATTGTGTCGCTTGCGATAATTAGACTCCTTAGTTTCCGTATTACCGGTAAGGCCGTCAGTCGTCGGCTTACATTTTATGACAGTGTCATATAAGTAGGTAGGTATATGGGTATAGCTAAGAACAATAGCGGTATAGTGTATACATTTTCGTGGAAGAGTAATAAGCTGGGATAAGCTATTATTATCAATAATTAAAAATATGTATATATTAGAGATTAGCCAAGGTAAGCCGGTGGGAATCGTGTTCTATGGAGGCTTCGCCACTGCTACTCGCAGATAGCGCAGATAGCTGAAATTCAGAAGATTAGTTGCTACTACGATGACATTAATTAGTTACATCTGGGTAGCTTTACATACATCATACTGTTCCATCTTTAGTCTTTTAAACCACATCAAAACTGACTACTAAACTTACAAACCAGCCTTAAGATCTCCAAAAGGAAAACTTCATCATTTATATCTGTAACAACTATTTAATAATTTCTAATAAATGTTATCACTAGCTAATATATCAGTAAATGGATTAAATCCCGATAGAGACTTGTTACTTCTATGGAATAAACTATTCGAATAAGATAAATAGTAGATTAATCAAAGTTTTTTTCTGTATAAATGCATTTCCGGCGGTGGCCAGTGCACTTGTACGGACGCGCACGCACCCGCACACGCACGATCAACCCCTAAAGCAACCAGTTCCCTGCACGTGACCACACAACTTGTTGCACAAAAACCCAAACTATTTGTTTTGTATTGTTACGGAAACAATGGCTCATATATCTCCTGAGATGGTTTAAAACGGCACGTGCGAAGAAACGAAATTCATAATAAACTTCATACTTATTTGTTTTTATTATTAACTAGCTGTTTCCTGCTGCTCCACCTGCGTCAAAACGTTGCCTATGTTTGACTCTGGGTCTTCAACTATACTCATACCTAATATCATTAAAATTCGTCCAGCGGTTTGGCCGTGAAAGCGCAACAGACAGAGAGACTGTCGCATTTATAATATTAGTATGGATATATAGAATGTCCTTCAGCCCGATAATCTAGTGAACATCTCCCAGACTACCGTAATAAATAAAAGGCTACGTCATACATAAGCCTAATAGGTCCCCAGTTGTAAATATCTAGAGTGTTTATGTCAGTCGAGGGCTGGAAACACAAGCATTTTCTATATCACCCTACCTAGAAGCGTAAACTGGAGAGTTGCGTCATCCTTATGGATATATTGGCGAATGTTTTGGCGTGTATTAGATCGTGACACAAAAAATAAGTGGGCGAAACGTGACACTGTTTCTAATCTCTGCCATTGGTGGCAGTGTGTCTGTAATACGACGGATTATAATGTACTTGTATTTCTACTGATAAACAATTTAGTTGCACAATATGTTGTTTGTTTTGGATTTTAAAGAAAATAATTAAATTCTACTGAAGAAACTCATCCATGCCTAAAAAAGACATCAACGATCAACAAACAAATCTTGGACGTAACTTCAAATTACATCGAACAATTGTCAACACTGCAAATTTAATGGCAAATCTTTATTAGACAATGTATGTATACTAAACCAACAGTCGCAAGTCGGTCGTTTTGATAAATCCGTAATTTCGTGTCTTCAGCGAGTGTACTCTCTGGCGTTAATCTTCTTAGCAAGTTCGCAGCTTCGCTTTGAGAGATCCTTCAAAGGCTTAGGATAAACCAGATTTAGTTACCGCTCTGCCGTTTCGATTTTCACTTCAGAATAGCATCGTATAATTTTATTTTGCTATTTCTATAAAAACAAACAATATTGATTTATTTGTTAATATTTTTTGCGTATAAATTTTGTTAAATCTTAAAATATTTTTGGCCTGAATCTCATTGTAGTATACTTGAATTTTATTAAGTTGGTGTCTATGATATGCCTGACCTCAGTCAGTTATTTCAATTTTAATTAAAATTCAAAGGATATATTAACATAGACATCTGAATGTGGGATGTGTTACTTAAAAAACATGTAGGCGTGTAATCCTGTTTAGTATATCTAAGCGCCCACGCCGCGTTAGTTTATGGACTTTCTAATGACGGGAGTTTTATTTGAAAAAAGTTATGTTACGTTTACATGAGTCACCAGTCGGAGTCCCATCGGTCGGTGTGGGTCACATTCCAGACTTGTCGCTGCCGGCGCAAACCGGACTACGCCGCGCCGGTGCCGGTTCTTGCGATCTTTTTGTTTTTTCGATATCGTTTACATAATACTCACAAACATAACTATACTCTGTAGCTACGTATCAAAGACAATTTATTGTTTGTTTTTCACTCTCATTTGTGATGGTTCTAAATTTTAAATAAAATAAATATTATTTTTATTTTTGAGTACCTATTAGGTTTTTCAAGGTATCGTTATTTTTGTTAGAACTATAGTATTGTTAAATTGAATCTGCATAAAAGAATCAAATATAATTAAGCAGGTCGCGGTTAAATGTAATCATAACGTACCTATGTTTTTTTAAACTTCAATTTCTCAATATATGTTACTTTTGTTTGAAATATTACATTGATAAATTCAACCTGCATAAGAATCAAGGCTAACCGCAGGTCGCGGTTGTATATTCCCAAAGGAAAGGGGACGTTATTTTTTGTCGGCCATCTGTCGCCTGCAGGTGTCTCTTTACATACTAAGCAGGTGATTTGAATTCGCCTTTCTTACTCGCTCTTAAGTTTTTTAAGTTTTGTACCGACATACAGAAATGAGCGACAGCAGTTTTCTTCCGTTGTTTGCGTTTCCGTTCTGAGTTTTAATTTGGACGGCATTTTTTAATTAAAAGGCTCTACAAAGTTTTAAATGTTTTCTGATTTTCTCTGTAAAATTATAATAAGGTAGAAAATGTGAATAATGGGAATATACACATTTATGAACAAAAAAACTAAAAATAATATTTTATCAAAAAAATATTTCGATGTAAAACCGATATTGTACATATACCTACATACTGGGCGACATTACAAGCAAATGTCTGTGATTTTCATCAAGTAAATATATAACGTAGGCTAGTTATAGACAACAGCCGTAGTCAAGAAATAATAAATTGCACCGCCATAGCAACTTGCATGCTGTATTTGTCCTTAGTATGGATGCTTATTTCAGTGCGGATTGTACAAAAACAAATTACCATAGTCATTCACTATCTAGACTGACTTTAGATGGCCCTAGGTTATAAACTATATAATTTTTATGGAACTTGAGATATGACTTAACTAATGGTAAAATACTGCTAGAAATAATCTTGCTGATAATTGATCAAATATATAAAATCATTTTTAGAAACAATTTCACTGTTAATATGTAACACTAATGTACTCGCATTACTATTTTCTATCTCCACAAAATTAGTGATGTATATGGAAAATATAAAATATCTAAGGTTTATAAACCAGTATTTAACTATCAGTGCAATGCATCAGTCATGTAAAGTACTACCCATTGTCTTATTGCACGCTTCAATTGATGTGATAACTTCGGGTTTAATGGAACTAAAGTAGGTCCTCGTTTACCTTGTATTTTTGTTGTGTACCGACTACCATTGTGACCATTTAGTTAGACCAGTGGTGTGTGTAAGTTTATATCATTAAGGTGGGTCAAGTAAAGATTGGTCGGCGCCTCTGATAGACAACGGGGCCCTACCAAATGTCTATTTTATTGGTCAATATAAGGCCGCTCACTATGACAAAATATACCATTTAAGATTTGCTTGACTAGTACATTAACATAGTAAATGAACAATTAAATATGAACTACTATTACAAAAGGCATGATATTGGGTCAATGTCTAACACAAAGAGAGCTTAAGATCTCTTAGCTATAAGTAACTTGTTTTGTTTCTATATAACATTCAAAGTTAACAATGTTAACCACTGCTATCACTTAAAGTGGATATATATAACAAAGTATTCAAAATAAGTCCACCAATTGAACATTTGTCACGAGATATGGTTATCTGAATGACAACCTAAACTGTCGTAATATTTGTTTCCTGTCCACAGTATCCACTTTAGACTCGATTATTGTCATATTTTTTATTTATCACTGTATATACTCGATTATTATGAACAAGCCAACTAATCTTTCACCGAAATTTTGGGTTAAATTAGTTAATGTATCCCAGTAGCTTAGTTAAAAGCCGAAAATAAATATTTTGAACGTTCACATGAGTCACGTTCTGTCTCGCTGTGCAAATTCAAAATCTACACTTCGGGCGTTGATTCATAACAGTGTCAAATTGCTAACGATTCCTCGAATTGATTAGCGTTTTGTTGGAACTTGTTTGATTTGCTGTTTACGATTGTAATTCATATGTCAGGTTTATTTTTGTAATCATCTGTTCAATATCATCAAGCAAATTAATAAACACAAACAGTTAGTTAAACCGAACCACGAAACCACGAAGGGTTTATCTGTATCCGGTTAAATAATAAAATGTTTTTTAACTTATATTTATACTCTTTAACATTATTGGTATAGCTTTTGTACTTTTAAAGTTATTTATGTATTTATTCATGTACACATAAACATAATACAATATATTTAGAACAAGGTTTATATTTATATCTGAAATAAAAAATGTATATACCGAAGTAGGTCACGGAAATGATTATCTAACTAAAGAATATCAACAAAATTATAAAACTGCATCACTATTATCGCTAAAGAACTCGTTTCATTACAAATAATAAACAAAGTTTTGATATTGACCTTTTGAATGTGGTTATGATAATTTTCTAGAAGTCCATCAGCATCTGGTCCTGACCTTGCTTTGGTGAACGTTCTCTCTACACCCGCTAGTCACCTCTATAATATGCTCACGGTTTGTTCATTATGCACACTGCTATTATTTTCAATCTTAACTAAGTACTTTGTTGTAGTAATGTGTTACACCTACTATCGTCTACAATTTCTAAAATTTATATTAAACTAGCTGTTTCCCGCAGCTCCGCCTGCGTTAAAGTAGCCTATGTTTGACCCCGGGTCTTCAACTATATTCATACCAAATTTCATCAAAATCCGTTCAGCGGTTTGGCGTGAAAGCGTAACAGACAGACAGATAGACTTTCGCATTTATAATATTAGTATGGATAGTATGGATTGCACGAAACGCAAGATTACTTAATTCTTGTGCTCAATAATGTTTAAAAAATAAAAATTGCACTTTAAAACAAATTAAGACTAAAAACTAAATTCGGAAAAATAACGTCTCACATTTACCAGTAAATTATAATTAACTCTAAATTAGTAAGTATATACAGCTGAGTTAATCTAGTCTAAAGAAGTCAAACAACGTAACACTAACTTTTCTGAGACTTGTCACTCAAACTTTCCTACAAAGAACTAAAAATTTTTTGTTGCTTTGTCATATTACTGCTTATAGCGTAGAAAATTGTTGTTGCACAACACTGCTTGCCCTAAAACACGATCGCGGTGCTTAGTTTGCATCATACCAGTCTCAATTCTCTCGAACTTTAGCTACGCCTGACAAGAAAGGGCATTTTCTTTTATGGCAAATCACGTCAGTAAAACTTCGACATGGCCTATTCCTGGACCCGTCATGTTATCCATACAAATCGCATTGCATGGCCGCGGTCGCCCTCATTTCGGAGGCTCTTGTTGTTTGCCGACGACGTGCGCTTCTGTAACTAAGAGCTTTTATCTTGACCCTCGCTGCCCTATATCCCTGGGGCGTGATGACACATGCCGTGGTATTTGTTTTTCTTTATCATACATTTAGTTGGATAGTTGTGTTTTTCTTAAGAGGAACTCTGTGTTTATAATTAGGAGTGGTTAGATTTTGCGGTTATAAACTCAGACAATTCCCTTGATTTATACTTTTACGTTAATTATTTCTTTTGTTTTCGCGATTGTTACACATTAAATTAAACTATTTTAATACGGTTTTTTTAATGTTAAGTTGTATTTTCTTTTCACTATTTTTTTGTTCACTTTTTGTTATTTCTTTAATATTTTTTTGTATTTTAGATATAAGACAAGGACTATACGTTGGATTTATCGACATAAGATTATTTTGTTTAGTCGTTAATTATATGTTCCAATCGCTTTACTATCATTGTCTGTGCAAATAAACCCAAATACAAAACTAAAGCGAGCAAACAGTTAGTCGACCGCAACACAACACGTGCACGTCTCATGTTGTACTTTCACACATTGGGTGGAATTCTTAGGTTTCAAACAAACATATATACCTACATATAGCAATACATTGTTGTCGCATTAAATACTTTATGTCAGACATACTAGGCGGTCACAAAATTTTTTTACTAAAATTATGGGATATACTGGGCAAAAGCCTTCCCGCTCGCATTCCATAAGTCTCAGGGCATGGCACTCTCTTGCCAGTTTCTATTATGTTAATTTAAATTGAAATATTATTTTAATAACGGCATCAGGATTAGATATACTAGTACTAGACAATTGTCCGAATGGCCACAGCTTATGGGCAACATGGGCATCCACTAGCCGCAAAATCATCTCTGGTAACGGGACCAAACGAGTTAATGATTCATGCTCTCCGCTCTTATGGTTCAATCAACTGGAATGTAGAAATTGTATGTGCTCTTTATCATAATCATATTATAATCATCTCAATGCTGCACAGAAAGACATGCATTGACTAATTTATATGAAGAATATTTTCTGTTTTTAAGCATTTAGGATTGAGTTTCTTATAAGAGTAACAGTAGTAGTTAGAAGTATAAAATAATAACTTCAACAACAAAAAAGTAGCACTTGAATTTCGAACAAGTTTAATAATTAGTTACTACTCCTACTTGACTAAGTTCGGCGTGTGTGTGTTAATACTAGTAACATTCAATATTTCCGGACATATAAATGTTTCAATTTATTACATCTGCCATAGTTAATTAATGGCCGAATGATTTATGGACCGTAATAACATCAAAATACAGCGCGGGTAATTATAAAGATAGTTTATAGGCAATACATATACTAGATTGACGTAAGATGTTCCTAGACTGGGTTGCGGGCAGCTATCTTTATGAGTAAGACTTCCGTGTCTCGTACGGGACTCTGTATAACTGCATGTATTAAAATACCTTAAGAACATTAAATGTTAACATAGAAACAAAACGGGCATGAACGAAAGAAATAATATACAACAAAAACTTTAAAAGAAACAAACGGTTACGGAAAACATTCACGTTACAGCAATTGTTATGAATAAGTAAAGAAAAAAAAAATATATACAAAATCATAGCAGAAACAAAACCGTTATGGTGAACTATCATTTAAAAACTATTGTTTTGATGAAATGTGTTTAATAACCCTACAACTCATTATAAGGAATCCACGAGAATCTTATGATTATGGTTTTGCTGCTAACGAGTTTAACAACGCGCCGGTCTAAATCACGAGCAATTTACACGGGACTACACTACTCAGACTAAATAAATACTGGCTATCCGCAGGCAATAAAATTCCGTTGCTAGAATATCCCGGAACAAAGGATGCACGTGCAACAGAAACCCTTCCAATGATGTATTTAACATCAGATACTCGAAAAGACGTTAAGTCTGAGACTTAGGAATCTCTACATGAAAACGACTACAGGCTAAAGAACCCGGAATAGACGAGCAAAAGATCGGTCAAACGGATCATGCTGGTAATAAACCCGCAGAACATTAAACTTGATTTACATAACTTGCTCACAGTTTCCATAACTTTCTCGATGGAAATTTTGTAAGCGTTTGTTAAGTAAAGCCTTAAATACCAAGCCTGGTACGTTCCTAATTAAGTGTCCTGAACTATAAATTTTCTTTGATACCCGGCTTTGTTAAGTAATTGCCTCATCTCGGCCTTCGGAGAATGTTTGGGTTCGACATATTGACAAGTTTGATCCCTTTCATCGAGATCTCCTGATTGATAGCATCGCGCTACCCACTTTTCTTAGATTATAGTTGTTAGCTTCGAAGGAAGATGGATTATTACTTATTTATAGTTTGGTAGCGATAAATGAACAAAATATTATGTTGAAGATTATGAAGACTGAATAATAGATAATGGTTGACATTGTTTATGATATCGCGTCACGTAGATCAACAAGCGTATTTGGCGACAAGGAGTCGTGGTGGACATAACAAGCTCTGGTTGCAAACCCGTCTTATTATCTTTCTCGGAGCCTACCAAGTCTTTACTACTTCTTATTTATATACATCCGGTGTATGCAGTCATTTTATTCGTTTAAAACTTGAACATTTTCCTACATAATTTTTTTTTGCTATTTTAATAATAATTTTACTTGCTTTTTCATAATGAAATCTGTTACCTTTTTTTATATCGTATTAAATATGTTATTTTTTACAAAATATTTACAACAGACACATTAGAAATTTTGAAACAAAGTTTTATGACTATTTACTTCCTAGTTTTTGCTGTAAACACCTATAAAATGAAACCAGTAACGCGAATATTTTTGACACAAGAATAGTCCAGGAATATGAATCAAGTAAATAGAGTTTGCATGTTTATAAGACATTAAAACAGACGTTGGGCGTTATTGCTGCTACTGTAGATCTACAAGCCTAGTTATTACGTTCAATTATCTTTAGACACACTCCATTACTAGAAGTTAGTCATTCGGGGTTGGTTTGGAGTTTATTTATACGTGTGAATAGTTGAAGTTACAAGTTTATTTATTTATTTAATCTTTATTGTACACATAACACATTGTAGGGCACAATAGGCGGATTTAATGCTAAAAGCATTGTCTTATAAGTCCACCTTAAAGTCAAGTTCATCAGTTTTGATAAAGGAGCATATTTAAAGTTAGTTTTTGAAGTTTTTATAAAAACGATTACTAACCACGATATAATCTAACGAATTTTGTTAGGCATAACTGTGAAGATATGATTTACTATTAAATAAAAAAAATCAAATTTAAGTTATTCAGTAAAGGTCAAGACTCACTTTGGGTCGCTGCGCCATCTTAGTAAGTAAGTAAGTTAATCAATAGTTTTGTAAGTTTTAGTTACACTAGTATAATGAAATCTCAACTATGGTAGTTATCACTGCCAAGCTTTGCGGCGCAGTGACTTGCGAAAGCTCGCAAGAACTTTCGCAACTAAGTATACTTAGTTTCATTTCATATCAAGCCTGGCGCCAAGATACTCTCAGTGAGTAAATTATAATTATGACTCGTACGTTAGACTGTCGAGGCCATTATTCCGGCCGTTTGTGTGAAGGGAATTTCTTTCATGTCGGCATTTCGTTGTTATTGTTATTACTACATTAATTGTAGTAATGACTAACAAAATTAAATCGTATAACAAAGATGATGCCTAGAAAGTATTACTGTGTTTTGATTGGCGCCTTCAACTTTACTGTAACTGTAAAATTTTGTTAATAAAAAAATCATCAATTCTTTCAATAATCGGTACTCTGTTATTTATTTTATTTACATTTTTTCTACTATTACCATTCAAATACGTTTAGTTGCAATTAGAGTGAGAGTCAAAATTGTGTTAGCAAAATACCAATATTGAGCATATCAAAAATGCATCGTCATGGAATCGTAATTGAATATCAGTTGCATAGTCTTTTAAAGTTTGTTAGCGGAATTGACCCCCCGAAGTGTTCTTTTACGAATTTTAGGAAACTTTGTAGTATAGAATAACTCGTAGCGCTGTCGTAGAGGTTGTAGACATACATCATAATCGTAGCAGTATTTTGGGTAATAATAAAATCAGTCACTACTTTCAAATAAGAACTAATTCAGTGGTGATTGTAGAAAGTCCTAATAAATCGTGTTGATGCTACAATAGCTACGGAATCAATTCTTTGTAAGTATGGAAATATATTTTCATACAAAATTGTTAAATATGAGAGAGTAAAATACGTGTCCAATTTGTTATTCCATCTCAGAGCTGACGAGCAAATTACGCAGATAATTCCTTATTGGGTAATTTGTGAGGACTTCGTGAGAAAAATATCTCTGCGCCATAACGCGTTGTTTTATTTGGTTCGCCTGTCTTACACACTTGCAGTCTCCGTATTATTTATGAAAGATGATGTTGTTTCATCTTTATAATAAAGGAACTATATTAACACTAAGACATTATGTGTGTTCACATTTAACGATACGAGTAAGTACTTATCTTTTGTGTTTAGTCTACTGACACACTACTAGTTAATGACAGAAATTATGAAAGTTAAGATTTGAAATAATTACTACATTAACTAATGAATGCCTTTGAACCACTTTTCGTTTAGTGCGGCTAAATTGAGCATTTTAAACCATAACCTAGGTAACAAACAAGACTTACTATTTTCTGATTCGAAATAGACCTTCTCTAATGTACGGCAGGTGTTACGATTTAAGCGTTTTTTTCCCACGATATGACTACTTTTTCAGTGACATCGTCTCTCCAAGGCGCTTTTGGTCTACCATATCTATAGTTTTCCCAAGATTATTACAAAGTTTATAATTTACTTAGCACATATCTAGATAAGGTATGAAAAATGTTAATATTTGACGGAGTTGAAAGACCCACGGACACTCGCCTAGTTGCGCCTGCGCCGCCTTGAGTTTGCCTGTGATTGTGCGCGCGTTAGTCACGCCACCGGCATGGTCATGGCATTTCTCTGAGCTGATGTTTCCATTCTTCACATTTTATTTTTATTTCGAAACCTGACTCTATTTGCATTTTCTGTCCTTTGTGTTTTCTCTAAAGTCATATACACATATAAAGACATGGCATAATTATGAACCGTTTTTCTTCTATGTGAAATATATATTGCTTGTTATTAATTCTTTTTTGATATTTGTTTTACTATAAAAACCAATAATTTACTTTAATAAATTCCACTGACATGGTGTGGAAGGATGGATATATAAATTTGCTATTTCTAAATACGGTTTATTTGCGTGTAGGCAGTTTACTTAGGCTTGGAATCTAATTTTGTCTGGAAGGGCGTTTAAGGAACTCTGTATCTGGTGTACAGCTATCGCAAATGCGGCTACGTGTTGGGTTAATCACATTCGTTCCGCAAGCGTTACTTCGTTGATCGCTCGACTGCAATATAAGATCACATTTGCTCTGAGTTTGCCTCTGTTTTATGTCTCTACATCCGGTAATTTAATTTGTGTATATGTATGCTTGGTATTTGGCACGACAAAGTATTTGATTCTATGTGATAGTATATCATGTAATCTGTGGTGATAGTGATGTTCCGCTTGTAAATTAATACTCTAGTGTAACTCTGTTTATTTGGACTTGACTATATATTTCATAGGAGTACCAAATTTTATTAGACATTTTTGAATCTATATATAGTATATATATAGTACTTAGTATTTTAGCAGTAAAAGATATAAAAAATTTAGTAATCTCGTGTCGACCTTGTCTTTTCTAGTCTGCATAAAGCAAAATATACAAAACACACGCGTTCGTTAATTAAATTAACTGATTCGCTAGTCGCCAGCTAATTGCGTACACTCGCGTAACCTAGGGAGTCTCTAAATATATTCGCACGATACCCACCACTCCTTGCAAACATATGGCGTTTTGATGGCGTTTCGTGTTGTAACACTGTTTCCGTTAATACATACTCGAATAAATATCATCATTTATTATGCACAAGAAAATTACTAGAACTTTTCTATTTTTGCATAATCAGAATTTTCATAAAAGTAAAATGTGTTTTGTCTCATTCTTACCATGTCGAATATGGAAAAGGGGCAGATCATGTTTTAAAAAACGTTTCTAAGTCAATGATAATTATCTTCGTTATTTATTACACCCTTTCGAACTACACTAAAACATGCCATTCATATATTTGACTCGACTGTATAGACTCAACCTCCATTGATTCATCGATATGGCAATATAATCTTATCGCTGTTGATAACGCAGCAACTGTTGTTTTTCCTAGCCGTACCCAAGTAAAATAGATATTTTGTTTGCAACTTATGCAATGTATGTAAGTGATTCGTGACCGCACTACATGTCCGGATAATATTTAACCTTGAAATATTTCATTACTTGACAGTGTAGACAAGTAAATACATAGTAGCTCAATAGCAAGCTACTATGAATTACATTTGTTTTTATACTTATTGTAAAAAACACGAACTGTATAAAGTTTAACCCACTGAGAAATTTAAGAGCACGCACTTTAGATATAACTGAAGAACTTAAGAGGAAATAAGGATGTTAAAGTCAGTTATAGTGAGAGTAAGTTAATCACTACGTAATTTATCGCTTCAATTAACGCAGTTATAAAAACAGTAATTTAACTCTATCCAAACTTTGATTGGGGTCTCTTAATTAAAATAAATTACATTTACTATGAGTACATTACATGTTTGTAATGAGCCTTTTATTTATATTATTTTTATTTATTTATCAAAACTTTAATGTGGGGCAACCACATTAACTACAATTGGCGGACTTATTGTCCATTCAACCATGTTATGTTTTTGAAGCTATCAACATTCTGAATCAATATTTGATGTTCTCTATTAATTATAGAGCATAAAGTGCCATCTATGATGATAATCGACAATTTCGTGGTAAAAATGAAGTGAATGAAGAATCCTCAGAACTTTTTCAAAGGAAATTGTATCAAAGTGAAGCGAATGCTGCAGATGATGCGGCGAGACGAGTTCGCGGAGGCCGAGTGGCCATAACGCGGCGTACATCCGCCACCATGTCGAGCGCACTGTCCCCTGTCACGGCCACCGGCGACGACCAGTCGAGGCGTCGTTCCGTCTTTTACGTGCCATTGTTTGAAAGTTTCGATAACTACTTACCTCTTACACCTGAAGAAAGAGAAGCCTTAATAACCGGTCAAGAATTTAGCACCCCCACAAAACCGAAGAGACGAACCGTCTTAGATAGTGGGAGGCTACACATTCCGTCTCGAGGTGATTCATCATTTACGGAAAGTGAGAGTGACATCAGTGTTTTGAGTCCGGAACGCAGATTTCGCCGGCCTTTGTCATCGACGGTGAGCTCGAACGAAGCATTGACGAGAGTAGGCCATCGTGAACTAACGAGCCCCAGGTTAGTGGCTGAGAGTGGTCGCTTGAGGCATACGAAGCCTAGATTACGAAGCACCACTTCATGTGAGCCGCGATATGATAGAATATATTCTCCAATGGGTGGATCGATCTCAACTAATAAACTAAATAGTTCCACCTCGAATATCGGCAGTAAAATAGCGGTAAAAAATCCTATTTTAAATTCGAATCTATCTCTGATACCGGACTCGCCAAAAATAATCACTCCTGGAAAAGAGAAATCTAAAACACTGCCACAAAATCTAAATGCGCCATCTCCAATACGAGGTAGCAGTAGCTCTACATCGATTTTTAGAACACCTAGAATTACAGTTACACCTGATAGTCCAAACAAAAGTCCGGGGAAGATATCAGGACTGAATTTCATCCGTCGTTCCCGGAGTACCAAACTGTCAAGAAGTAATTCTTTATTAAGGAGTATAACGACAAGGCATATTGAAGAAGGATTAGATGATCAGGTTGCTGTCGTCACAGATCTAACCGATGACTATGATAAGTTCGTAGACGATAATGGTGGAGAGGATGAAGTGATAGGAGCTCTGATCAAGAAAAATGAAGCACAAGTGGCAAACAGTCCTCTGAGTATTCGACGTGGATACCTGGATGTTGACGATGACGTCGCTGTTCATTCTGGTAAGGCTATTTATTAATTTAAATTTTATCTCTCATAAGCAAAGAAAACAATTTGCTTTGAATGCATATTTGTTATGACGCAATTATAAACTTGATTTGTGTTGTGCAAAATTAGTTTCATTAAAAGTTTAATTTTCTATTTTAAGCCACGATCCTTTATAGTCTTTAATTATAGTTAGCTGATGTAGATATAGATAATATAATTTTATAGAATTCAGTTACTTAGTTATCAAATGATGGTTTTGTTGTATTTACAATAGATTTGCATAATTTTATCCACTAAGTATTACAAATTATGTAGTGGATTGTTGGAAAAGAACACCGTAATTTACATATTTGGTAAATCGTGCTCAGTTTACACAATTGCATGACATTTTTGCATAAAACTAAAACCCTTACTAAGCGGTCTTCTGAGTAGCTAAATGTAATGACTTGCCGTTTTAAACCTACTGTGTTCAACTATTCATATCGGTAGACAATGCCACTAATTTATGGACAGGAACTAAAGTTAAGTGGGTCTCTACAAATGGATTGTCATCTCTTGTGGTATTACGAAAATTAGGAGTCATTACTTAACATTTGATCTCGTACAATAGTTTGTTTTACAACTTGACTTGTTCAATGTGTATTTCGTTATACTATTATTAAAACCAAATTTGTAAGGTTATTTTAGTACTGTTAGAGTCACGTGCTGTACAAAAGAAAGGAAGGAGCAAACTGTTCAACAAAACTGGTCATTCCTATTTTATTTAACAATACTTATAAAAGAAATTTATTTCTGAACATCTGTGAATGGCTATTAGTTTGTCTATGAGAATGAAGATCTTGTGCATGTCTCAAACAAAATGAGATTGCAACTCCGGTTTTTTTTTAGTTTTATTGTATTTGGAAGCTAATATGTTGGAACAATGTGTATAAATTGTTGTTTCTCTTCAACGCACGACCGTTAGTAGCACCTTCATTATTCAGAACGAATTGTAATTCCTTTATATTTATGTATTTCATTTATATTTTTAAGTCTACATTGTTACTTGCTTATAAAAATAAATTTGCATAAAGAAAAATAAGTAAAGCTGCAGTTCAATATTATTTCAAAACGGGTTTCCTTATCTTTTTAAGCATTCCTTTCCCTAGGTTCCAGGTTCTATTGTATGAAGTCCGTGACATTTTTCCAAACAAAACAGAAGTAATATTCAGCACAATCTTTATCGCATTACACCCTGGTGGGCGCTTATCGCCGCTATCAGTAGAGCACAATGATTGCGACGCTAATATCGCCTCTCTTATTCTTGCTTGCTTTAAAAACAATATACATTTACTTATTTTTAGCTTTATTTTTGTTTCTAACTACCTAATCTGTAGTTATGAAACTAGATTTATTGATATTTTTCTCGCATTGATATATTGTTTGAAATTCTTTTGTTAAAAAGGCAACACAAAGCTACTTATAAAATTGTCGAAATTAATGCCAACCATATGTAGAAGTAGAAAACTTGTAGGACGATGTGATTTTTGCAAAAGAAAAATAAATATCGCAGTATAAGCAAAATTCTACGCTAAACAAGACATCATTCTGATTTTCAATACTGCTTAAAATAGAGTGATTAACGATATACCTAACTTTATTAAATCATACTAAACATGAAAATCGTGTGTATGTTTAAGATAATATTGTGTACTCAATAGCTATGTCTTTTGTGTTCAGTCGATCTGTAGAAGGGCAAGGTTCATGAGTACTAACGGTTCAACTTTCTAATACTTCTTGTCCATCAGGTTACCTTATGATCTCTGTAACATCATTCATCACTATTTGTAAGGTTAATAACGTTATTTCAATAATAGTAAATCACATAATGTAATATTTATTCGACCTCATGGTAGTCTTTAACATAATTACGTTAACCCCGAAAATGTTTATAATATTTATAGCATAAATAAATGTGTTCCTAAATATATTAATTAGTTATGTACTTATTATTATAATTATTCAATTACTAGTTAGTAGAGGAGATTTAGTTTAGCCTACTAATGGTCACCTATTGACTATCTACAACTAATCTATCGCTCCTTCACACTGTTTTTAAAGATGTTAAATGTTATATTGTGTGTATTTAAAAGTATTATTTTCTGACTTCGACTTGCCGAGAATACTGCCTTACTCCCACATTAAAGCTTCATAAATATAAGATCGATTTAAAATATCACGCCTTCCATTTCCGCTGTCTTTGCTCCGCAATAGAGAATGAATTTAAAGAGAATGTGTTTTTCCAAAAGATTTCACGAGCCATTGCGAACGTCGCAATGTAAATCAATTTTCTAAGGGTCATAAAGATAACTGGTTTGTGGTTACATAAGAACAACAAACAGTCATAACACATCGCTTGATAACTTGTAGCAATAACGGGGATAGGCTACATGTGACGCGTTCACACGACATGTCAGCGGTTCGTTGACACTACATTTTCTACCCCGTGATCATTATGGATCTACTTTTTGCGATTTATTAATAGAAATTGTACTCGCGTCCTCAGTAAATACAGTATTCGCCGATAAATATCTACTTTTTGGCTTTGTAGAATAATATCTCTGTTCATATGATATAATCACCTGAAGTGGGAAAGAGCAAAGACGAAGAAGAATGATATCTCTGTTGACGGTCGTGTGATGATTGCCGTGGTCCTGTACATATGAGTAGGTAATCAAACTTAGAACTATAGAATTTGAAAGTGAGTCACGCTTTTAGAGATAAAGTCAAATGCGAGATTTGTCGAAAAAAAATGGTGGACGGTTTTCTGTACTTAGCTACCATTTTATTTCAAGAAACCTCGAATTCGACTTTATATCGAAACGTACAAGAGATCGCCCCCAGACGTGCGTTTAAAAGAAACTGCAAAGACAAAGTAACCTTGCGATAGTATTTGTGTCGTATTCGTTACTTACGTTATTGTTGTCAACGATTTTCTTTTGTCAGCGTCCCTCAGTTACGTTCCGTTTTCACAAAAATGGAAAATTCCAGCAATAGTATAATCTGATCGTTTTCTACTCTTCGCTTGAAGTACGAGTTGCTTTGAATTATTTAGTTACTTACTTAATATAAATAAATTATAAAGTTGAATAAATAAGTTTTATGAATAATTTAGTCTATAATTTAATTTTCAAATCATCGCAGTCCCAAACTTAAATTTCTAAATTTCTTACTAACTCTGATTCCGAAATTGGTTCATCATTCCGTCTTGGCATGTAACCAATTGTTTTTCCTGGTTTAAAAATTGGTTATTAAAGGTAAAACATTATTACAAATGTGATTCTCAGTTCCAAAAAATATATTTTATTTTTTTGATTGCGCTAAGTTATGATATATATTTAATTATTTGTTTTCTGTTAAATATATACGTATGTATTTATAGGAAAGGGTTTACTTACCTTTTAATGGAATACTCGTACTTTCGTCATTGCTAGCAGCGGTCACGGGCGGCGTGCATGCAACTTCCGCCGGAAACCACGCCGTACATACGTCTCCTGTTTATTAGATATCCACATTATCTGTTTATAATGAATTGTCGTATTTGTTTATATGATTGTATCCCTTTGTGGCGCAGTAACGGTCTTGTGTTAATTTTTCCAACATTTACCATCCAAAAGTTTATTTTACAATCAGCGCTGAAGATTTCTTTTAGAAGATACCTAGCTACCTAGATGATGTATTAAAGGAATAATTAGCTTATCGTGTTACATACACATGTAACACGATAAGTTAATTATTCCTTATATCCTATATACACATATATAACTGTTTGATGCATGCCTTTTTCTCGTATTTGACTAGTTTAATGCGCTATCCTGAACAAGTAATTTCTTTATCTCATCAGTCGTAAAGTTTCACGAAGTAAAAGTGTTAGGGAAATATTATTTATCAATATAAAATAGTAATATTAACTTCGTTAACAGTTTATCACGCAGGATTCAGTAGTATGAAGTCTTCATATGACAATTTTAAAAACATTTATTTACTTATCTGTGAATTAATATGACTTTCTTCATTTTTTTATGAAGTAGATATTGCAGGCAAAAGCTCGTTTAATCTAAACGAGAGCAAACGTGACACAGTATATGTAAATATCATATACCGATATAAACATCAGCTGGACAATCAAAGCAATTTCGCAACAAGGCTATTCGTGAATCAATGTCAATTGAGGTCTACTAGTCTTCGTGTATCTGTCTTCACGTGATATTATAACGACGGTAGGGCTAGTGTTTTAGTCTACATAGTTTACCGTCTTGGTTGCCTGAAGCTCATTTTAAGTAGCAGAACTCCACATTCGCTTCTGATAAACAATCACAATGGATTTTCAATTGTTTACAACGCACCATGTGTGTTGTCAGCAGTGAATGTGTTAAGTAGAACGTATATAATGATTTATCAAGAATTTATTTTTTGAAAGGAAACCCTTCACTTATAAATATATTATTCATTAAACCCCTTATAAATTATTGATAAAATACTTCAAAGTTATATTTAAACATTAAAGTTCTGGCTTTAAAGTTCTATTTATAAACACAATTATACTAGCATGTAGAAATTCCCGCAGCATAAATAATTACTAATCTATATTTTCAATCTTTACAGATACATCATACGAGAAAGCATGTCGCAGAGGCTCTGCTCCCAGCACGCCCGTGCCTGGAGCCCAGGCCCAGCACAGCCCCTCCCGCCTCGCTTCCTTCTTTTTCTCCAAGAGGTCCTTCAGGAGCAATCCCCTTAAAAGGACCAAATCTGCTACCAAATTGGAGAGAGAGAGGGCGCTGGCAGCCGTACCAACTCACCCACCTGGACATGCTTTAAGAACTTCAAGGTATGTGTAAAATGCGATAAGTCACAAATATTATTACTATACCTGTTTTCTGGAAGAGTAGACATTACTAATAAGTTTCTTTTAGCTTCAATTTTCATTTAAGTATTTTTATAAAGACTCTGGAATAACTTTACTCTAATAGTTTTATTGTTGTCTTTAAAATGATTTTTTTTTAACTCTAATTATGAAATGTTACTATTTCACTATTAGTGCTAAGTCTCTACTTTTGGGACCTTAATGGTATAAGTTGATAGGTAGTCAACTCTTTGTAATTGGATTGCTATGAAATAAGGACAAGTTTTGTTTAAAAAACTTTTTATTCAAATATGAAGCTAGAATCTAACGGGTTTCAGTTAGAGGTAATGAATATTTTAAATAATTCTTTATTGCCAACCCCGTTTGAATATTAAGAAAGAAATTACTTACACGCTCTACATATTTTTGTCAGTAACATAACGATAACGTACCTAAATAGCAACAACTGTCTGAAACACAATTGTATGTAAACAATGATTTCTTATGTTTTCGCGATTGTTATTCATTAAATTAAACTATCGTATTAAAATAGTTTAATTTAATGTATGTAAACAATTTTATGTGCTAGTATATGTATAGGTCGTTTTATTATCCTACAAGAGTTTACCCTCTACCATAATAATACCTTGTGATTGCCATCTGTCGTCATCGCAAATTCAAATTATAGACGGTATATGAATTCTTATACTTACATAGCCATGAAAATTACATGTTTATTACCATTTCTATTTTGCATAAATAGCAAACTGCCGCAGTAGTGTATTTATGGTTTTATTAGATACAGTATAAGCAAATTTAAATAAGTAGTTGTCATCTAGTTTTCCGCCAATATGTAATTATGTAAGAAATTGGTGTTCAGTAAACTTTCAATATCTGTGCCTCTACTATGAAATTATACTAACGCAGATGCTTTACCGCGTTGAGATTTTATGGAATTTCTTAGTTACCTCACTATCCACCAGAGGCGCTGTACAAAATTGTTAACGCAGTCGCTAGCGTCTGCGTCAAGAGAATCAAGTAGGTAGAGGCACTGGAAATAAAGTTGTGTTTATTTAGTGTGATGTGAAGTAGAAGTTATTATCTACCAAAATTTTATAACGTATAGAAAAAAACTGATTTGAATATGTTGCACGATATAAAAAAGGACAGCAACAAGCCCACTTTTTCGCGACATGTCGTGACCGCATCGAGTTATGCACTCTTATAGGAGCGTTGTTGTAAAATCCTACAAGTACAGAAATAAAGTTAATAAAAAGTCAAACAAATGTAAACTGGGATGTGAAAGTTGTGCCACTTTAATTGATGGGCGTTATAAGCATAATTCTTGATTTACTTTTACCACTTATCGTTTTATGCTTAATTGAACATTGAGATCCATCCAGAGACATTTTTATACTTAGTTTGTGGTATTAAAATAAGTAGGTCAGATCAGTGATTAATCCCTGAGAATTATAATACGGCTCACATTCAGTGCCACAGGAAGTATCATGTTCAACACCGCCTTAGCGGTTTTCTGCCACTTGTATGAAACTAATCCGTGTTGTTGAGCAATGTATTACATCAAAAGGACATATCGTATTAAGTAGATTTATCTCTGTGTTTTCACTACTGTATGGCGTCGACGCCATGCTATACCACGCCCTGTCTGCCACGTTATTTACTGAATGCCCTTTAATTACTTCCCTGACAACGCTAACGCGAAGTATACTCATTGAAATATCGTGTTGATTTGGTACTCTTTGGAGAAAATCGCTGTGATGCTATGGCACGTTCTTGAAGCCAATGTATATAGTATATAGGCATATATAAATTGTCTGGTTTCTTCTATCCCAGTTAAAATCTCAAAAACTACTGTATTTTGTTACTCCAGAAACAAACTCCGTGGCCGACATAATACCCCCTTATGTACAGCTCACAGGGCAAACAGGGCACTTCAGAAGGTGCTGAATAGTTTCGAATTTCTGTTTCTGTTTCAGTTCTGAATTTTTAGGCTAATATTTATTTTGTAGTAATAACTTACTATTAATAGCTCCAATTATTGAAATTGAATATTAATTTTGTGAAAACATACTTCATGTTACATGTTTAGAAAAGAGTTTAGCATTATTACTACAAAATATATCTCTTACACAATATATAGTCAGTCAGCTTATTTAGTTTCATGAAAGATCAAAATAAATAATCCGTATAAATACAAATAAATTTATTTAACCTTTACAACTGCCTAGCATTCATAGCATTGCTAGCATTTAACAGCATAAAATTCTAATTACAGTAAATTCACTTTCAAGTACAATATACAATAATACGTCAAGCAAGCAAATTGCTGCATGCTTCACCGAGCGTAAATTAGTCCAAGCTGACGCTAATAGTTGTAGTAAATGCGTTTTTTACTCATATGCAAATTAAAGTTATATTACATTTAATATTAAATTAATGAATAAACAAAATTTTTTTTTTGCTAAAATTTTTTTTTTGCTAAAAATTTCATTTTTTGCTCGCTTAGACACTCGTCATAAAGAATATTTTATTTTTGTTCTACTTCCACAATCTCTCTGCTGTAAAAAGCAATTAAGTGCACCTTTTGAGTTCACAGCAAAGGACTAATTTATTAAAATATTTTTTTATTTTTATTTAATGAATTTTGTTGTTTCAGATCTCACGAAAGTCTACTGTCAGCTCACTCACCTGCTGTTTCGACCATGGACTTGGGGCCTCCTAATCAAGTAAGTCAATTCAGATTTATAAAAAAAAGAAGGGAAAAAAATAATTGTAATTTTTAACAAAAAAATAAATAAAACTTTTTGACGACTTTCTCTGTACTAAGAAAATACTCTTTATTCGAACATGTTTTTAAGTATATTATTGTCATGTACCTCTACCATTACAGAGTAAATAGCCTTACTCAGCATTCGTATACAGAAATATTTTCGTCTTTAACTAAGTACGTACAGAAAATCGTCACTCAAAATGCAACAAAATTATAATAGACGCTCATATCTAATAACTTGATTTTAATTATTTCTCAGGTGGAGATTCGTGCCCTACACTCGTCCGTTCTGGGCAGGGCGCACTGTTTTGCGTTGAGCGCTGAAAGCCGCCCACCTCGGTACTTCGCGTGTGCCTCGCGAAAAGAACGCGACCGCTGGATTTATAGGTGACTTATCTCTCTGTCTCTTCCTTTGAATCTTATCTTAGAATTTTTTTGTCTCAACATACGTACTTTTAGTGACTCTGAATCGGCTTTTTCCAGTTGCATCCTCAGCGGATTGCTTTCAAACACTATCAATCGTCTAATAAGTACTCGATATTTGCTTATCAGAATGCTGCGTATTCTGTCAGTATTCGCTAAAAAGTCACTCCAAAATGTCGCGAATAGTAGATAGTACTCCATAAAACAATGTATACTCGTATATCGGTTGAAAACGAATGACAACATGAAGAAACGGTTAAGTTTTTCACAATTTTTAATAACAAAAGTCTTTACCTAGTTACTGTTAAAAATGATCGATTCGTTTAGAAAGTCCGTCAAAAAGACGTGGTTACGGTTGGTTATATTTGACATGCGAATACTAATTCGTAATTAAAACACATTATACTGATTTTTTGTTGACAAGTTTACTAAGAACCGGAACAAATCAGTTACAAGCAGTTCGATTACAATTTTTATTACTTTCCGTATTTTCCATATAATAAATAATCAATAGTTCAGGAGCTTAACAATTTATAGGAGAATTGGAATTTAAACATATTTATTTATTTATTTATAAATCTTTATTGTAACCACAAGTAAAAAAAAATACTTTTTACAATTGGTGGACTTAATGCTAAAAGCATTCTCTCTCAGTCCCACATTTAGAGAGCAGACACAAAATAGTTATAAGTACATGTAGAATATTTTATTGAAAATTCAAGTATCGATAGAAAGTTAATCTAGCTTTCATAAAAGAATAAAGGAGGAGAAACCCAGCGACAATTAACGACCCCTTTACAATACCTACATATTTCTGTCAATTTTTTTTATACAACTAAATACGTACGGCCCACCTGATGGTAAATGGTTACCGTAGCCTATGAACGCCTGCAACATCGGAGATGTCACGAGCGCGTTGCCGACCTGTCCGCTATCAGCACAGCGAGCCCTCTGGAGCCTGGCCACCCTAACTCACCAGCAGGAACACAACACTGAATCACAGTGTTATTTGGCTGCGGTCTTCTGTAGGGTGGAAGTACATCCCCAGACGGACTACTCCTTACAAAATGTATTTCTAGGAATTGGAAAGAAGTGCGTTATGTTACGGCGCAATTCCATACCGCTGTCTATATACATATAAGTGGACGAAGGAGTGGAAGTATTTATTTCAGCTGTATTGCATAAAAAGAGAACTTAATTCGAAGACCATTTCTCCTTGTATTTATTCAAGTAAATTAAATCAATAATACCTATTTTTTCAGCTTGCGGCAAGCGGCGCGACCCGATGAAATCCGCACGCGACGTTGCGAGCGAACTGTCAAACTGTGGCTACTGGAGGCCAAAGACATACCGCCGAAGAAGAGATACTACTGCGAGATACTGCTCGACGACACGCTGTATGCCAGGTAGGCTTTCGAACACACCGATTTTATCAATAAGGTTCACTCGTCTACACAATCTATTAACGGTGAAAAAAATTATGTAAAAATATGGTAAAAATGAATACGAAAAAGTTCCTTCAGGGTGGGCAACGCGATACCCGTGTTGCAAACGTTTTAAGGCTACGGTAACCACTTATTGTCAGGTGGGCTGTAGGCCTATTTTCCTTCTTAGTTGTCGAAAAATACACGATTTTGTCATTACTTATTTTATGTAGTGTAATAAAAATCAGTAGTAGTGGCAAAGGGTATATACGGATAAGCAGTTATGACAAATTATTTAAAATTATGAATAAATGACGTACTTAAAAGGGCTGGGCAAAGATTTTTCGTGATTATTAATTTACCATTATACCTACTCATATTTGAACACATTCATTATCATGTCTCTTATGATCGTGTTTCAGTAAAGATTAAGAAAAGGAAATGTTTATTTTCATACCAATTGATGTAATACTCTATTTATAGGGAGTATTTTCCTGTCAATAATACTTTTATCTTGTATCCATCTGTTATTCAGTGCAACCAGCTGTTTGTCCACAGGGAATACCGACGAGGAAAACGTATCTTGATATTTCGCTTTATTAATCACAAACAAATATGAGTACGAAAATGTTATGAGCTTTGCCGAGAGATATTATTATGCACAAGAAAAATGAAGTAAAGAAATATTTTATTGATTTGATTCTTTATTAAATATAATGATATTTTATTTGATCGGCCGAATATCTGGGTTTGCTGCGTTCTAATCTAAATATCTCATTGTAAGTGCACTCACTAAGTAATACAACGGAACGTATGTTTTTCCAGGTCATCATCAAAGCTGAAGACGGACCTGTGCTTCTGGGGCGAAGTGTACGAGTTCAGCGCGCTGCCGGCCGTGCGCGCCATCCACGTCAACGTGTACAGGGAGCCCGAGCGGCGCGCGCGCAAGCGAGACAAGCACGCCCTTGTTGGTGTGTATCCTTAATATTATCAGTGCGAAAGTCTATCTGTCTGTCTGTTAAGCTTTCACCGCCAAACCGCTGATCAGATTTTGAATTGGGTATGACCACAGATTACAGAATATATGCTTTAAGTATATATTCTGTATATATATATATATATATATATATATATATATATATATATAGATATATATATATATGGTTGAAAACCTAGGCTCAACCACACGCTACTTTTTAAGGCAGGTGGAGCTGCGGAATAAAATCTCATGGTAGACGTACTGACTTCCACTCTCTAAACATTTTAACAGAAAATTGGGTTAATTCATATAATTTAGTCAGTAGACTTTCCCCGCTCAGTTAGAATATTATTGTAGGGAAATTTCTAGAGCAGCGAATAGCAAATTTTAGACCTCAGTGTCTAAATCTAGGTATGTACGGAATTTCCATAAAAATCTTAATAGAGATATTAATAGCAATAGTGTCTAATAAATCTCATGGTAGGTAGAGACAATCGTAGAGCGACTACTAGCGACATCTATCTCATGTATGGCGAAATATGCTGTTTATTTTAAGCGCCATCTAGTGGAGAGTAGCATGTGTTTGTCAGTCCGACAGTTGTAAAGCCTCATTTTAATTAAATTCTACATACCACGCTTATGCATATGATGAAAACATATCTTCTGAAAAGTTTTTTTTTTGCTTACTTATAAAATTACTGCATTTGTATTATTTTACAATTTCTCCAAATACGGATTTGAGAATAAGTAGAATAAAAACTTCTAGCTCGTGGTATTCTAACGAGGTCTACCGGTAGAGATTTATTTTGAAATAAGTAGCACCCTTGTACTAGATTTATTGTATATGGTTTCTGTGTTATACTCGTATTATGTGTATACATTAATAAGCAATTAATAAAGGTAATTTTTAAAATATTATTTTGGCGTCTCATGTAACAATTTAAATCCTACAGGTACAGTACGTATCCCGGTCGACGACGTATCGTCGCGATACCTCAACGAGCGGTGGTACCCGCTGAGCGAGGGCGACAAGCCGCAATCTCCCGGAGGACGCACTCCAGCGCCGCTCCGGCCCGCGCTGCGAATCAAATGCCGTTACCAAAGCGTCGATGTATTGCCTCAAGATCATTACGCTCGCTTCCTAGATTATCTGAAGAGGAATTACAGACGGCTTTGCGAATATTTGGAACCAGTAATAGGTAAGTGGTTCTTAAATAGACAAATAGGCTTGCCTGTTGTTAAACAGGGTAGTTGTATGATCTTGTACCAATTGAAATTAATTTAGAATTATTTGGGCAATTTTATAATTTCATGGAAAGTATAATGTAAGTATATTTATAATCAGTTTTTTTATGGAATTTAGACCAGGAAAAACCAAGTATTAAGATTCTTTAGTCTATCATTCTTAAACGAGTAACGAAGCAAATACAACCCATCATTTTTATTCCAGTTACAATATAATTAATGAATATTTAGTGCTACACACAGTTCAAGGCTTACAGAGTTCATTCTTTTGAATTGTTTACAGGTGTTAAAGCAAAAGAAGACATCGGTTGTGCACTAGTACTTTGCATGGCGGGCGCCGGGCTTGCACCGCGGTACTTGGCGGACGTGGTGGCCTTGGACGTGCGGCGTACTGGCGACCACTCGCTCACCTTCCGCGGGAACTCACTCGCTACCAAGAGCATGGAGGCCTATCTCAAGCTAGTCGGGGACCAGTATCTGCAGGTAAGTGTTGTAGCTTGTGCTAGACGCTATGATACATTTTATCATTCTAATCTCAACAAATCAATCGCTGAACATAAAACTCTCTTGTAGATTTTTAATAAGACCGATTCTAAGAATTCCGCATCTTGGTCTTGTTTCTTCACAAAAAGGATTATGGATATCAAAGGCTTATATTATTATATTGTAATATTGCCATACTTGCTATGCCCCGGGCCTTAATATCACCTCTTATTTCCATCCAAATGCGAGTTATCTAATAGTAAGGCCGGTGGGTATGGCAACGTTACAATATATTATTATAAACCTTTGACCTCCATACTAGTAACCCCACTGAACTCTGAAGCGTAAGTCAGTGATCTAACTAGACAACACGTTCCGATGATAATCTAAGGTCGTAAGTAGGTCTGTTGAAATTGTATAAACGTTAACATGTTTCCGGCAGGACACACTAGGCGAGGCCGTAACAGCAGCAGCAGGCCCGGGCGCGGCGGAGTGCGAGGTGGACCCGCTGCGCGCGGGCAGCGGCGCGGCACTGCGCAGGCAGCAGACTGCTCTTAGAGACGCCGTCACGCTCGCCTGGAAGTCCATCGCGTCGTCTGCGCCCAACTTCCCGCCGCCGTTGAGGGACTGCTTTGCTACCTTCCGAGAGAGGTAATGCCTTTAGGCAAACAAGGCTATGTGTTACCTGGAGAGATTGTATATTGGAGGCGCGTTTTAGACTTTTACCGACACGGAATTGGCCGTCATGTTTTTGCCTGCTGTCTGGGTAGCGGTGACGCGCTGCGCAGTCAGCAAATGGCTTTAAGAGTCGCCAGGAGTCTATGGTTTTAGTATCTTAAAGGTAAGATCGACCACTCGCGACATCTGTTGTAACATCATTAGTCTATTTTTTAACGCCATCTAGTGGGGAGTGGCTATAAAGCTGTTTTACAACTAGGTATCTCAGCATTTTGGCAATTTTAAATGTAGTTTGCGCTAAGATCCCCGTGGTTATATTGTTTTACCTAGGTAATAATTTTAAAAAATAAGACTGCCGTTAAAATGACCTTTGCTTCCTTAAATTAATAAAAATGGCAAAAAGCTAATCTCATGAAATACATTTATATTTTTCTTTGTTTTAGGCTAATATCGATGGGGCGAGAAGATATTTCTGACAATTTGATAAGCGCTTCCATCTTTCTTCGGTTCCTCTGTCCAGCTATCTTATCACCCAGCCTCTTTGGAATCACACACGGTAAGCATACTTTGAATACTTACTTCAATTCATTAACCCAGGATCTTTGTGATTTGTAAGCAAACTAAAAATTGTTCTAAAAATGCTACTAATAGTAGAGTAAATGTGTTTCAGTACGTATTTCCATAGCATATTCAATCTTAATATCTCTCATACCTGACATTATTTTCAACATTTCCATTTGTCTTCAGAATACCCGAACGAGCGTGCGGCCCGCAACCTGACGTTAGTCGCGAAGACACTACAGACCCTGGCCAACTTCACACGCTTCCAGGGCAAGGAAGCTTTCATGGAGTTCCTTAACGATTTCCTGGAACAAGAGGCCCCGAACATGAAGGCTTTTCTGAGAGCTATCTCCGTAAGTAGTCATCAGTTTACTTCTTGGTCACATTTTCTTGGTTAAGATTTTCTCGGATTTATCACACAAGGTAGGAGAGATAAAAGTTGTCTAATGAATTCTCAATTTTTTTTAATGGAGTTACCAGTCAAATTTCGAAAGTAATTTTGCGTGATTTTTGTGCAAATAAATAGTTTAGAACACACCACAGGTAGGAGATATTGCGAGACACATGCTAGTACCCTAGTACCTATCTATAAGAATGAAAATAATAAAAAAGTACCTAGGTTGCATGGGAAAAGTTTCAGTTAGTGTCGAGCAGTCTTTTGTTAAAAAAATACAGTGAAGCGCGGACCTACCGCAGCGCACGAAGAGAATATCGCTTTAAAAGAAAATATATGTGATTGTGTCCACTGCAACCCACGGACACGCTGCGCACGAATTTATACGCGTGGCTTGCTCGAATATTGCGCGCACGTAGCTCAACGATGGCATGCCGTTACACGCGATACACGGAATAGGCAATTCACTTAGCAATAGATCATCAATCTCACTTTTGAATTCATTGTCTGTCTAGCAAATTAAATTCCAATGCCATTTACAAGTTTATAAATGCGTGAGTTTCACAAGATATATCATTAAAAACTGTACTGCGCTACAGTTGTACAGTTGTATAGTCGTGGGTTGATATTCGTGTATAGCGTATGCTGCAGTGGAAACGTTAACCCACGTAGTCAAACAAATAAATCCGTGCACCGCGTGGCCGTGCACAGCGGGCGCTGCGGTAGAACTGCGTCTTTACACTGGTTCCGCGGCACCTTTTAATTGAAACTGGAATCCCAAACCCAAAGCTAATGGGACGTGGGATATTGTTGGTAGGGCCACGAGTCAAATTTTCCTCTTGGTTACCCGGTTTACATCCGTTCTTAGTACTTTATTTATTTTCCCAGACCCGCCCTCAAGAGCTACAGCAGCACCAACAGCTTTCACAGCCGCAGCAGCATGAAGGAAGCAATCGCAACTCATCAGCATCGCAGGGCTCCACAGCGGGCTCGGAGGGCTCGCAGGGACACGTGGTCGCGGTCGAGGCCGATCCTGAATGGGCCCCGCACGTAGACATCGGCAAACAGTTGGCAACACTGCACGCGTTGCTGGTTGACAGCCTGCCGAAACTTCCACCTGCTAGAATACAGGTATACATTGTTGTGAAATATCTAATAGGTAAAGTAAAGTCGGAGTCGCAGGGCTCTACAGCCGGTTCGGAGGGCTCGCAGGGCACGTGGTCGCGGTCGAGGGCGAGCCGAAATGGTCCCGTACGTCGACATCGGAAAACAGTTGGCAACACTGGACGTTGCTGGTTGACAACCTGCCGAAACTACCACCTGCTAGAATACAGGTATGAATTTTTTTTAATTATCTAATAGATAAAGCGAAGTCAGAGTCGTAGGGCTTTACAGCGGGCTTGGAGGGCTTACAGGGTAACTTGCTCTCCACGAGGACGACCCTGAGTGGCACGTCGAGACCCCCAAACAGTTGGAAACACTGCATCGAAATTACAGCCTTCAAAATAAGAAAAATTATGCAGTAATAAAACAGATTTTTTTAAGTTTAATATTGAATACTACTGCCTACTTGGCGACTTGGATACCTGGAGGTGGACGCCGAAAACAGGGCTGACCCAGATTGCGTTGGAGCAATGACTTGAAGGATTTTCGAAATCGGGGGTTGGAGTTGGCTTTGGATAGAGACACGTTGATGATGGGGGAGACCTTTGCCCAGCAGTGGGACGTAAATGTATAAAACAAAGTGTATTACAGTAGCATACAGATTACGCTCCAGAGCCCAGGGCAGGTATGCTAAATATGATTGCATTGATTATTTATAAATAATATAATAAATTCATTTATTGTCCTGTTTCTTAATAGCAAAAGATTACAATATTTCTGTATTAAAAATTAGTCCATCATTCTGCCACCCACCATCAACTAGGCGTAAGTCTGTATCTCAATGGAGAGGAGCATCACGAAGGAGAAACTATTTTATGATACAATGTAGCACTGGTACAGTACTCTTCTTAAACAAGAAAGAAACAGTTGGTTAAGTGAGATTACTTAAAGAGTAGGTACGATAATTCCCAAACTAGCAAATAAGCTGGTAAAGCTATTATAAGCTGTTATTTGGGAATTCGAGCAATACAGTAACCTAATTATAAAGTGCATGCAAAAAATTATGATTAAAAACTAAATAAGTTACTAATAAAATGAAGTGTCTCTTGATCAAGTAAATTTATATCAGTCTTATTATACCAAAGCCGATCTTATTGGAGGAGGATCGTAGTTACCAGGTGTTGCAATACTAATAAATAATATTATTAAACAAAAAATGAGAGGGGGGCAGACTTACTCAAAATAAATGTTATATTTTTTTCTTTACAGGAATTGGATCCTCTGTCCGATATCCTAGACGAATTAAGCAAAAGGTTAGTGAACAACGATTTGGGACCTCCGACGCAAATTACAGACAACATATTTAGGTAAGTACTGATATTACAAAAATCACACTAAAAAAAGAATTTTGAAATAGTAAATAAAAATTGACTTACACCCGCTGCTGAAAACTGGTTAAAAAACGTAGACATAGAGGTTTGATCCATGCAGGATGAATATCATACGCAATGATGATGATGATTTACTTTATTTATTTACAGGTTTAACGACCCAACTTGTAATTCAACACCAGCGAAGACTAACAATGTGGAAGCTCCGACCAACGGCCAAATAAACAATAACTTCGCGCACAGCTCTCCCATCATGAACAAAAGTGGTATCCAATTTAACATCAGTCCATCAAAATCTAACGCTGAAGAATCCAAGTACAAAAACTCTTATGTAGCTGTATCTAAATCACCCAGTTTCAATTTACGATCGGCAACATTACCGAGAAATGGATATGGGTCAAATCCTGTTACCCAAAATGTTAACACTGACCGGTACAGCTCTCAGTATAACAGCCAAGAACATTGTGTTAACCCCAAGGTCTTACAGATAGGATTCGGATCCGACCAGTACCCGAAAGGCATCAACAACGGAATAAACGAAAGCCTAGAACGGCGATTTCAAGACCGATACAAACCCAATAATTACAATCAGCAAACGCATTACCACAACTCAAATCATAACAGCACGGAGCGATCCCCGAGCAGCGACAGTATCAATCACAATTACTCTGTCAAGGATATGCAGAACATTATAAAGGAAACTGCGACTCTTGATGAGCTGTCCGATCTGTTGAAATATGCTGATGATTCAGATTTAGTTGATGATAAACTCATGAATAAGAAAAATTTAGCGCAGTCTAAATCTAACAACAATAATATCGTCAATGGAAATAAAACAAATTACACGAGCAATGGATCCAATGTTTCAATTAGTGGTTTGTCTAACGTCGCCAGCTCTGGATACCAAAGTATCGCCACATACAGCCAAAGCTCTAGTCCCATCGAAAATAATACACATCACCATCAACCCTATGAAAACGGCGGTCAACCTATGAGTCGCTACTCGCAGCTGAATTACCAAAAACAGAGAGATAAACAGTATTATGACAACAAAAATGATAAATTCTATCCAAAGAGTCCAGTGCAACAAAAGATTGATTACGATATTCAGAAATATGGCATTCAAAACTTTACTACTGCAGATAATACCCAATCAAATACTAATATAAATTCAAAGATAGCTCCGTTAGTATTTACCAATCCCGTTTACAACATGGAGGATAATCGACAGGCTCAAGAGAAAAAGAGAAATGAAAACAGAAACTCGAAACGTTGTCCTTGCGGCTCATCCAGTTCATCGATAGATGAGGAGGGCTTGAGCACAGACAACGTTGAAACAAACTCTGAAGAAGGTTCTACCAACTTCAATGACGAACAGAACCGCAACAATACCCACCGAAAACTTACCAGAGACAATTGTAATTATGAAGATATATATCAAATGAGCAACCATAGTCACTCCCCACGCATGAGAGATGATGAATCATCCAGTAATTCGCCTAGTCTACGAAAGAGTAGCAGCAAGACGCGAATGCCTAGAACAAATCCAATGCTCTCCTACTCCACAAACCAAAATCAACTTAATTTAAAACACTTCGGCCAAAGAGGTGAATCTTTGTATGAAAGTAAACCACATCACATTTCAACCGACTCCGGGTATCCTATGAGCAGGTCTGATTCAAACGTGGAAGAGGTCAATAAAGAGATGTACAGATTGCAAATATCAAGAAGCCAGAAAGCGCTTTACAACATGGAGAATTCAAAGAACTCTCCTGAAAAATACTCTCTTTCTGATAATAAGATTCCGGAAACAAATTATCCTTTAGATAGAACGTACTCCGGTGCAAAGATGTCGAGTAGTAGATTAAATGAGGACTTGGAAAGGCATCAAGATTATTATGGGGTAAGGGAGAGAAGAGAATCTCCTCAGACGGTGTTCAACAGAGAATCGCAGTCTAGCGAGGCGAGTGAGAGAGCACCAGTGAGAAGCGAAAGAGAAGTAGTGAGTCGCGACAAGTTGCAGCGCCGGCTCAGCCTCGAGTCGGCTCGGGAACTCACTGAGAGTTCTGATGAGATGGAGGACACCTTATATAGTACAACAGGGAGAAGACGCGCGTCAAAACATCAAAGAACAATAGAACAGGTAAACAACATTAACGTTAACATAACTTACCTTCAAAAAATTTTTTTTTCACACCACAGCAATAAAGCTTCGGCGGTTTTGATATTTTGAATTATCATCATGCATGTTACCAATCATTATTGGCAGTAATTTCATCATTTTCTTTTGCAGTATGAACGTGAAATTGAGAGGCTAAAGTGTTCAGTAGAGCTATTGCGCGGAAGGTTACCTGCTGATCCAGCACAGGACCACACTGATGTTAAAATGAAGGCTATCATATCTAGGTAAGAGCTGACTCTTAGGTAAATTCCAGAAAAAGGTAGTGCTTGTGATGTAGTACATGTAATAAGTAACATGTTTATGCATTTCATTAACCTCGAGTGGGTTACATGGTCAAGTGACCGTGTACACCCTGCAATATCTGCACTCTATACTATAATGTATGAGTAGATAATGAATATCAATATTGCAAGGTTTTGGTAAAAAAATCCATAAAGTTTGGTAACAGTCACGAGTCATGCATTGAGAAAGGAACGTTTTACTCGTGTTCGGTGTCGATGCTTATAGTAACATTTATTTCCAGGTTAATATGTGTAGAAGAAGAACTACGTCGCGAACAACGGAAGATGGCCGCCGCTCTATCTCACAAGCAGCGAGTGATCGAGGCGCAGGAGCATCGCATCGCGGCGCTGGACGAAGCCAACACGCGGCTGCTATCAGCTCTAGTACATCTGCAACAAAGAGCGCCCCACCCCGCACCTCCACATCAAGCCTCACAAAACAATCCCCACCCCTCCTCACACACCCATCAAGAATTACAGATTTAACAGTGCCGAGAAACTGACATATTTTAAGCTCTATTCAAACTGACGCGGATGCCGCCCTCAGAATTAAGAATATTCATTAGCAGGCCAGGTAACTTTGGCATACGCTACGACACTTGCGGGATTCGCGTCAGTTTGAATGGACCTTTAATGCCTGGTAGGACTACGAAAACCAGGGCAACGAACAAATAGTGTTTCTAATGTAATTTGTAATCGTTTCTTATGACATTGTAATACTATTTCACCAGTAGCATACGTACCTGTTGTAACAGTAATGTTTTGCAGTATCCGGGTTTTGTTGAAATAAAATATTTATTTTGCTAAAACATGGAAACAGTAATTTTGTGTTAGATGTAATAAGTATTTAATAAAGGATCTATATGTTTCACCACTACCTAATATAAATAATGACTTGTCTTACGCACAAACATTTGAAATAGATATTTAAAAAAATTGAAGTACTTATTGTACTTAATTCATTTTATGTTCGTGTTCGCTAAATATATTTACAAATTTTGATGTCTCCTTAATATTCGTACAATGCACAATAATCAATCAAATAAAGCACTCTGCTTATAAAATCGAAGTTCTGAAACTATTCTTAATGTTATATTATAGGGTTTTAAGGTTGTTTGGTGAGGAGCATTTTAATTTAACGACTTTTAAAAAACAGAATCACAATTGTTTTGCCATTTAAGTTTAACTTTGTTACATTGTTTCATTAGTTTTATTGGAAATGAGATGCTTTAAACTACATTTATGTTTCGTTTTGTATCAGTATTCTTAATACCTGAACCGGGTTAAATGTTCGCGTCAAGTGTCGACATATGTGTTTGTTTTCTGTAGCAATGATACCAAAGACGATTGAAATCCCTTAGTCTAGAGTTGTAGTGGTCATTCTTCAGCACCGCTACAACTGTAGCCTTTAGTGTTGTATTTAAAAATAAAATGTTATAATTTTATGTTATATTAAATAAGACTTGTATAATAATAATTCTTAAGATAAATAAGTAAAATTTGGAATGAATATTATGTACCTATATTTTATTACCTGTGGAGTATTATAGTGGATTTGTATGGCAATGTGAAAATGTATAACGGTTGGCAAACCTGAACTAAATTATATTGTATCAAAATACTTTTTCTGCAATTCACATTTACAACGTAGTTGTTACAGTGAAATTTCTTTATGTAAATATCAATACCTGCGTAGGTATATGATTATACTTATCACATTAAATTATGGACTATGCAGCTTTGTGTTTAATTTCGGGAATTTTATATCGTTATCTTCATATTTTTTTAGTGTAGGTAATTTTGATCGAACTTGTAATTAGGTAGTCTTTTTTTTGAAATTGTTCAAAAGAAATTCTGTAGCAGCGACAAACATATACGTCTCACGTACAGTCGAGGGCAAATAAATATATTTTTTCTTTAGCCTGGGTAGTATAATACCCATGTAAGTATAATCTACGGGATTTAGCGGCTGGGCGACAGTAACCAGGAACATGTGTGTCTTGTCTTTTACTGGAAGCAATTGAAGTGGGAAATTCGACAGGGAATATGATCTCAAATTATCATCCAAGTTGAAACTAGTGATTGCACGTACAAAACCCCGCCCAGACTTGAAAAAAAGTAGTTTGTGATGGTACTTGGAGAATTCAAAATATGTAGGTAAAAGAAGATTCCGTTGGGCATTCGGAGCTTCCTACGCGTACTGAGCCAGTCGTTCAGTGACCACGGCCGTTGAAATATATAAGCATGTCACTTATTCCTGTAGTTTTGTTTTTAACTTCAAAAAAGTTCTAAATCTATGGTTTTAATATGCAGTGCGTCACTTTGAAAGTATCTGTAGTATTATATTCACACGTAGTTTCAACGAAGGTATACAACAAAAATATAACTAACTGTAAGTACCTTTTGCAATTTTTTCGCTATTTTAGCGGAGCTTTCAAGTGACTAGTACATAATAACGTAGCTAAACAATAAAACATTCTATAGTTCACTGTAAATTTTTAATATCATTATTAGGATAAGTATATATATGATTCTTTGCACTCACTCATTCATCCAGTTCAATGCCATCAGGAAGACAACAATAACGATTGTTTAACATAATGTACTTTCTTTCCACCGCCTCCCTGGTACTGTACGGATGCATGAGCATCAAATCTTCCATACGAGCATACAAATATGAGAAATAAATTTCCCTAAACTTTTTGTCCGGGAAGGCAGCCTGGAACATCGTAGCCCACATTAAATTTGCTAAATTAGCTTGAGCTCTAAACAAATCCAGCCTGTACCTCTTCATAAAAACTCTGAACTTTTCGTTTAAATTTTGTTTATGTGACCATGTTGTAAGCCCTGAATATATTGGGTCCTGAGGAGGCGAAACGTGGCCCATGCCCTTTGAAGCCATTGAATCAAGCAACTGCCAATAAACTGAGCTTTTCCGTAACTTATCGATCTTTTCTTTTTTTGTGTATGAACCGTATATGCGCTTCCTCATCCATTCTTTCAACTCTGGCACCAGGTGTATATCAGGTAACCGTGCTGCTATATTCACACGTCTCATCAGTCTTATTGCACATCTTAAGTAGTCTTCAGGTTTGGGGTTTTGCCCCAAACATGTGGTCGATGACCTTTTGGTTTTCTTTTTCTTTTTGTCTTTTTTATCTTTCACTGTATCATCGTTCACATGTAGTAAACTATCAGTGTCCCAAAGTTTTTTAAATTCCTTTTCAACAAACAGTTGTTTATCGTGCAAATTGAAAATCGTTTGATAATTAAACTGGTAAGGAGTATGTCGTGTCGGCTTTTGAAAATAAGGTAATTCCTCTGGTAGGAAAGAGCCTTCGTTTCCGTAATCATAGTGATGACCACAGTAACATTTTGTATTTTTAACATATTCAAATATTGTATTATTCCATTTCTTTAAACAATCGCATGGATCAGGTTTAGGCGGAGGCGGCTTAGCACAGAAACCGCAGTTTATATTAATGTATTCCCCATTCAAATATCTATACCCTCCGTGAATAAGATAACCGAGCGGGGGTAGTATTGAAACGGCGCTCAGTATATACACAGATTTACCATGTATGTAAGACACACCGCTAATAGTGTACTGAGAATTCCACATTCCTGTACTTGGTGCGACTGGTTTTCTCCTCCGACAACCCTTCTTATTTGCTGTCATACTAATTCCATATGTTTTTTTCACTTCAGTAAGTGATAGTTTGGAACCACGTATTTTACGATGACTTGTCTGTGTTACAGTTTTCATAGTCATAGCGGTGATGGAAGAGTGGGGCTCTATACGTGTAAAACCTGCTAGCTTGTCGCAGTATGATCGAGGTAACCTCTTTGGGGGAGGTGGTGGCGGAGGGGGTAGAGCTGGAGGTTTTGGCAAAGGGGGCTCTTCTTCGAATGGTTCATTTAGATCATCTAAATTGGGTAGAGGAGCAGGACGTACGCGTTTGCGTTGAGGCGGCTCATAAAGCGCCGCGACCATTTCTTGTAAATACGGAGATGCTAAAGGTTCTTTGTTTTTTGGTTTGGGTTTAACTGCTTTGGGCTTTTCTTCGATATCCGGACGAAATCTTTCCCGAAGTAAAGAGATTAAGTTGTCCAATCCTAGGTATAATATACTAGATAAGATCAATCTGGCATTAAAGTTGTAAGAAAATTTCTTCCCATCAATAGAGTGACCATAGTTTATGAGAAAAAGGTGAGCTAGCATTTCTTTTGCATCGTGGCGACCCATATAAACACAGGTCATAAGATCATTAGTGGTAGGACGAGGCACAATACCAAGAACACTCATAATACGAGCTGTTCTGACAGGTCTTCCTTCTAGCAGGTCTTGGTAAATACTGAACTCTAAGGTGTCTAATGATTCTCGTTGAGGGACACTGAGTGCTTGATACCACCTTGGTCCGACCTCATCTCTTATAAGTTTCAACACTCGCTTATCCCTTTGCTTCCTGAACTGTTTGAGATCGTCCATAAAAGTCTGCCTTTCGCGTACTTTCCGCGCATATATGATCTGCATGCGGCGCTGAGTACGCTCTTCCAGGCTTGTCTCGGGGCCATATTTCTGATAAACCATTGTTTATCCTTAACCAAGAGTTTACCAAATTATTGTTAAATAACAATGTTTGATCTTAAAAATCGATTCATAAACTGCAATTTAGAAAAAAAAACTTTTATTAAAAAGATTTTTACAATATAATTATCATAATCATCGACTCTGTAAATCTTTCAAAATGACATGTTTGTTTTTGTTTTTTACTTATATAAATTTTGTGCGTAATGTAAAAAGTTCCTTATCTTGGCTATAAAGACTACAATAACCTCATTTAATAATCATTATCATCATTTCGTGTAGGTAACATTGTCAATCGACCATGTACGCCCTGGTGTCAGAATTGTTGTTGTTGTAAATAATAAGGGGAAGGAAGTCATTCAAAGAATTGCTAAGCGTGAAAATAAAAATACTCATATTTATTGAAAGTGTATTTATTGTCTAATAAGATCAGTGTAATGTGTAGTATTTTCCTTTATTTAGACTACTTATCCATCTACTTCCATGTGAGTAAATCCGTGGTGTAAATCTTTTTTTGGGTTGTAAACAGTTGTGAGGTTACTAGTGGTGCCATCTATCGTGGAATAGCGGAACCGCGTGTATATAATATATATATATATATATATATATATATATATATATATATATATATATATTACTTTGTATGTTATTGTTGTTTTATATTGTAAAAAAAATATTTCCCTAGGAAAACGAATGGCATTTCCGGCACGAATATTATGTAAACGCGTATTATTAATTATAATTAACCAGAGATCTTCTGGTTCTATTACTTCAGAATCTGTATGCTATATTCTTCTTAACGTATTGACGTTCACCTCAGACACCTTTCGACTATAACTATTATAAATATATCTTAATCTTTATAAGAAAAGGTTTTGTGTTAACAAGTATGTGTGGTAAGTGATAACAATCACCAGCCGTGTGCCTGATGTCACCATCCTTGAGAAAGATTTCGTTGTTGGAATCCACCACCTGGTAGAAAGGAGTACGAATTTACACCTATGTTTGCCTTTAATTGCTTTTTGCGACATCCACGTGACGAGTGGAAGTACTAGTCTATTCTGTCTATACGAAGTCACTTCTGAAGCCGCAAACCATACGAGATACGTAATCGACAAACACAGCGTGGGACATCTACGAGATGGTCTAACGAATCACATAAACATGCTAGATGCCTCTGTTAAGGCGTTTGCCTGGTCATGGCTTCGATTCCCATGGGAATGCTACATGGCCACGGCTGCCATTCCATCTGGTGGTCGTTAAAGGTCACGTCTAGTTCTGAAAAACATCGACACCGGGGTATACAGAGTACTAACAACGGCAACTAGCAACGGAATTCTTGCTGTTAAAATAATGATGAATTTGTGAAACTGACCAAAAGAGAACATGACATGCGTCCACTCATACTTCATTTAAATTTGAGTAGGCATAACGGTGGAACTACTTTCCAGGAAACGATTTATTAGTCATTCGGGCACGGGAGATACAGCACTACATGCGTGGGCTGCGATCAGCTGTCTAAAACTCGGTCGGTCGAAGACCCAGCAGGGGTGAACGTCCCTAGATGCCATCCATCACCTGAAATATTCTCTCATTCATGGACGATGCTGAATCAATCTCAATATTTAAGCCCCATACATTAACATCTATCAATCAAGTAGGTATAACTTCACCACTCATCCCGCAAAATGTAAAATCCTTTAGCCGAACGCGAGACCGTAAACATCACCAAGGAATACCGTGAGAACAGAGGCCAAGCTTATTGGGTACATTAGCACAAATGAGGAAAATGATAAATTTATCATAAATAAACCTTAATTTTGGAATGAAAATACATTTACTGAAACAAAATATAAGCCTTCAAAGATCGCCTCTCAATAGTAATTATCAAGCTAATTCAATCTGTTATTCTTTAATTGTACCAAAAGTAAAAGAAATGACTATTACAATTATTAATTAGTAACAAGTAAAAATATAACATTAACTTGACTATTAGCTACTTATTAAAGTATCGACTCTACATATCAGTAAGATGCAGCAAGGCGCTTGGATGTTGTCATATTTCTATACAGCTTTAGCTGTACATTATTACTGTTTTGTTTCTCCAGTGAATGAAGTCTTGGCGTAACTGTATCATACGTATTTGTTATTCAATACGGAAATTATTATTTTTCTGATTCATATTACATGTAAAGGGTTTTAAAAACCTTGCTCTTCACTGATACGCTTAATTTTCTCAACAGTGAATGTTTAATAAAATAAATCAAAAATATTTCATCAATGTCTGAACTAGGCAAACGGCTGTTGACTTATCTATCTTGATTCATCCACACTTAATATTATAAGTGCGAATGTATGTCTGTCTATCTGCTTGTTACGCTTTCACGGTCAAACCGCTGAACGGATTTTGATGAAACTTGGTATAAATATAGTTGAAGACAAAAATGGGTCAAAAATAAGCAACTTTTTACGCAAGCGGAGCTGCTGGAAATAGCTAGTTACTCATATAAAATATCTTTATAAATTATGAAGACAAAACACGCAGATTGTGATAGTAAGTTTTTTATACTTGCGTTGGGATTGGGGCACTCCCGCGAAAGTATAGACTTAATACGTAATTTAGATATGGTTTAAATAAATTATAAGCATATTAAAATTACAAAAATTTTAATGCTGCCAGTATTTTGGAAACGATGCCTCGGTGTGACACTTGATGTTTTTACATTAATTAGAATTGTTTGTTGTAAATAATAAAATATTAGGTTCTAGCAGCCCGTCCCGACTTTGTCCGGGTTATATAAATTATGTTGAATCTTACCTCTTCATTTAGCAAAACCGGCTACATAGATCTCCCTAAGGCCGAGTAATCCTAATAATTGACCGATGAATACCGTACGTATTCATATCGTGATGTGCTGGTGAATACAGCCACCGAAAGTATTTCCAAGGAAGATCGAAACATGCCTCTGCCACAACGGTAGGCATATTAAAATTTAAAAAAGTAAATGTCAGTGTCAAGCTATCAAAACGGTTAACTGTTTAATTTACCGATGTGGCACAGGCCCATAGAACAGTCAAGTTCGATATTCGGGGGAATTAAATGTGATTATTTTTTTAAAATTCCGAGTCCTTCACAACTTTGTTTCTCCAGCGGTACCTGGTAAGACGGACTGATTGCTCGATTCCCCCTTGGTCGCCCGTCTCGTGTACGCTATCTTAATGTCTGTCTACCTAGGTGACAGTATCAGTACGTCTCCTTTTAAAACATCCAAGGGACGAATTAAATTGTAAATATTTACTACGAGAATTCTCAGCACTCTTCCAGTTTCGTCCTCAGCTCCCGCTTCCACGACGCATGCATTCCGGTAGCTCCCATTCCTATTATTATCTTGGCATGTTTTTTATGACTGGCCGCCTGCCTAACGTCAATCTGCCTTGGAACGAAGAATGTATAGTTAGATTGATAGCACTGTTTTTTCCCTTATGTGACGGCCATTTGGAAAGAAGGCGTGTAGGTACTTCGTACCACTTCGTCAACTGCCTCCGTGGTCCAGTGGTTAAGGCGTTCGCCTTTGGCCCGGGGTTCATGGGTTTAATTCAATAATTCCGTGCTTCGGAAGGCACGTTCAGCGGTTGGTACCGGCTGCCATTAGGTAACCGTTAAAGGAACTACGCCAGAGGCAGTTCCGCACAACTCTGACACGAGGGTATACATGGTCGATTGATAATGTTGTGGCGGGCTCCCTAGCTCGGCTATCTCTGTATGAGACTAATATATATATGCCACACGAAGTAGATGAATAGAAGTGCTATGGTGGTCTTCAGTAAAAATGCACAAATCCGAGACTTCACAGGACTGTTTTTATTTTAATACTGATTTCGACACATTAATCAATGATTATAACTAAGATAAGGTATTTAAAACTAGCTGTTTCCCGCAACTCCGCAGTTTGACCCCGGGTCTTCAATTATATTCATACCAAATTTCATTAAAATCCGTTCAGCGGTTTGGCCGTGAAAGCGTAACAGACAGACAAACTTTCGCATTTATAATATTAGTATGGATGGATAAACAATACACAAAAAGAAGTAGAGCTGTTACTCCTTCGAGAAGAAAATGGAATGTGTTAAGATGACGTGAAAACAATGTGGGTAAAAAAGGTGATTCGAAAAATGAAATGATTTTAAAATGAAAATGTGGTGAAGGATGGTTATGATATGAAAAAGTATGGAGAAATGATGCAAGCGCATCGTTACAATGTAACCTACAAGAAATGACGATGACCACTTCGTCCGGGCACTGCGGTCCGCGCCGCGTCAAGTGATTGAAACACAAAACAAAATCTGAAATATCTTTGGAATGGAATGTCCAATTTCATTCGTTCAAAGAGTATTTTACAGGTATTTAACCATCCTTGAATATAAAATGATTTATTTGAATGAGGATTAATACCGAGAAACGAATAATGTGGCCTAGTTTGTACTGGCGTTACTATAGCAAATTTTAACATGAAAATGTAGTTGTTGTGACGTCACTGCTATAGTTAGACATGTGTTACGGCGGACTTTTTTGTAGATCTGTTTAAGATGTATACCTAATACGGTAGTACATTATATTGATCTATTTCTTATGGTACAGCCAGCGTTTGCAATCTAAGCGCAAAAATGTGTCAATTTACGACATCACATTGGAAATCTCTAAATTTATCAGTGTTTCTCTACTATATTACGCATATATAATATTATACGTAATAACCTTCCTCTTAAAACAATCTATTTAAAAAAAAAACGCATCAGAATCCGTTGCGTAGTTTCAATGATTTAAGCATACATAGGGACAGACAGCGGAAAGCTACTTTGTTTTATACTATGTAATGATATATACCTAATCCTTCCTGTTCAAGTTAAAAAAATAGGTACGTTAAATAATAATATACCGCATAAGAATTCTAAGATACAATTGTTATAAACATGAGTAAAGTTAGAGATACGAAACAAATATCTACGGCATGATTCATAAGTCCCAGTACTTGCTCAGTCAGTTGACGACAGCGACGCAATCGAATGCTAATGACTCATTGATGAATCTTGACATAGCTTAAAATTGATTAGACTCTACCTTTGTTATTATTGTAAAGAATCTTACATAGACATTTTGTATCTGTGCATATAATTTTCAAGAAGAAAACATTCGGATAAGTGCTTGTGACATTCCAAGTGTTTAAGCGAATAGCCGTGGTATATAGGCTACACAAATTCTTGCTATAAAATGGTTCTGAAAAACTGACACCAGGGTGTACAGGGTCGATTGACCGAAACGATATTAATGATTGCCATCAGGTCGGTCGTACGCTGGTTTGCCTACTCAATCGTAGCAACACTCAATAGAAGCATAGATTAAAAATTGGTCTCCACGGCGCTGTGAAGAAAAATCAGTTTTCAGAATGCGGCAACTTAATAGGAAAGTGTGTGAAAAACAAAGTGCAAAGATGCCAGTGTGCGTCGATTATGGTGTTGCTAGCTACTTGACTGGTGCCCGACCAATGGGAAAATTATTAATCTTGTTACGGATTATAAAAGTAATTCAGAAAAATCTTTAAAATGAAATTGAAATAAAACTAGCCAAGTGTGAGTCGGCTCGCGTGGATTTATCTGTACGATTTTTTATTTTTTCCATTTGGACCTAAACAAATTTCAAATTATCTCATAGGTTTTCCTGTAAAGAACCATTCACACTGACGCCCACAGAAATAAGAATATATAATAGCAGGCCTGTTAACTTTTTCATACGCTACGGCATTTCTACCGATTCTTATTGTTATGGTCGTCCCGCCAGTCGCGCGAGATTTGCGTCAGTTTGACGGTCCTTAATTTATGCATCGAAATTCTGGAATCGATAGTTTCGGAGTTAAGATGGGGGAAGTGGTTAATTTTTGTCTACTTTATTTAATAATTTTAATATAGAATCCTAAAATTAGATTACATCGATACTATCGATACACAATTGATACACAATCGATACAAAATCGATATACAATCGATACACAATCCATACATAATCGATACATAACCATCGATATAAACGATTACCTATGTCGATTAAATCGATATAATATATTATATCGACTAATTTCAACCTTTTTAAAAAAAAACACATAATCGATTAATCTATTAATCGATAATCGATTATCCGGCAACACTACCCTACAGGGTGCCAACTACCCAAAGGCCACATTTAGAATGTTGGTGGGCGTAAAGGTGGAAAATGGAATCAAAATAGTGATAGGATGCTAGTCGCATCGCCTACTGATAGGTATGGTATAAAGGTATTAAACCTACTGTACGTTCTATATCTAAGTCCTATAACTCTTTCGACTTCCGCACCACCACGTGTAATGTGAACTTACCTTATATAAACGCGAGATGTGTATCGCTAGATGTACTAGGTGGCTTGAGCGTTCACTTTCCTGCCAGGAAGTATTGCAGCCACTTTCACTCCATTCAAGATCAGTTCGTTCCGCCTAGCGCCTAGGCCAACAATAACTACTTAGATGCATTGTTTGCAATGCAATTTTATCACTGCTTATTGGATTCGTGATGGGATATCGTATTTCCGTCAGAGGCAAGTAAGGATACGATATTCAATTAAAACAAATCGAACTATAGAGCGTGATTCAAACAAATCGTAAGAATCATATCATAGGTTTGACAAACTTCCTATTTTCACTTTAAAAACCGTAATTATTAATTTATTCAAATCGAGTGGGTTACATGGTCAATTGAAATTGACACCTTGAAGTTTTCCAAACCGCCTTACGGCCTCTGACGTGTTTAATGACCACCAGTTGGCAGCCGGGACCAACGGCTTACCGTGTCTTCCGAAGCGCGGAATCATTATTACTATCAGACAATCAGGTGATTGAATCCTGTACTGTCCTAACCAATCTGGAAACAACTAAACAAAGTATGCTTCCAGCGGGAGGACTCACGACTTCCGGGTCTAAGGCAAGCACCTTAACCACCGGAAGACGGACGTAGTTCTTTATGTACCTACCTATTAAATTATTGATTTATTTCACTCTTTAAGACTTTTTAAAGTCAGACAGCATATAGCAAAGAGCAAACTGCCGTACAACACTGTGCATACATATTAATTAAAAAAAATATATTCACTAAAATGTAATCAAGCCAGCATATCTGTTTCACCGGAAGCTTGTTTAGATATAGACATATCGTTCCTCTAAAATAGTTTTAAAATAAAATTTGAATTTTATTTCCTACCACAGTGTTATAATGGGAAATCCGTCAGTTAAGATATAAAGATGTTAAGTGCCCATTAACCTCCTGTAAAAGTGAAGACCTTCAGTCACTGCTTTCTACGAACGATTTCAGGCGCTATTACTCCGTGGGGTCGTTGACCGCTCTTATCTGGTAGGCCTGTGTGCGTGCACGTGGCTTGCGCGTACGCATGGCTCTTACTTGCATTGTAAGATGCATATTATGCAATGATCGTTAAAGGGAAAAATGTAGGGTTTTATGATGAACATAGTTTTCTATTTTGCTATACATTAAGGTGACTTTGGTTCTTGATATACAATTACCAAATCACTAGCCATAGGTATTCCAAATTTTCTCCAAGGCATTCCAATCTTCCATTCCTCCATATCCATACTTCCTCCATACTAATATTATAAGTGCTAAAGTCTGTCTTTCTTTCTGTCTGTCTGTCTGTTACGCTTTCATGGCCGAACCGCTGAACGGACTATGATGACATTTCGTAAGTTTAACCGTATATATTTATAGTACAAAAATAAATAAAAACTGTCACCTTAGTGCGGTAAATACATATAACACTCATCCTATGTCTGTCAGGTGGCACGTCTCTTTTCGTCCCCAATAAAAACATTGCTACAAGCTTGTATCCTTTGACAAATTTTATACTAAAGGGAGAGCCGCCCAAATATTGGGTGAACAACCTCTTAATGCCCGAGGAGAGATTTTATTTTTACCGTACTATTGCTAGTATCAAACCCTGCTCCATAAGAAGTGTTGTAATTAGATACTGCCACCCAAGGTTTTGGGAATGATTTTTCTGATGTCTTCCTTTGAAAAACACACGAAACATAATTTATAGAAGTAACTCTGCTCTACGAATCTACGAAACGAAAGTTTTACTTGCATCTAGTTAAGTACATACTTAGAGTCAACGATTTTGCTAGGTTATAAGTCTTAACATTGAATCAATTGGAAATTTGATGCAGCTACTTAACAACGGCCTTCTTCTTCTTTTCGTCGAGTCGAACCACGTCCTACAATCATCATTTTTATGCCCATTTCTTCTAACAACCGTATTACCTTTGCTTGCACTTCGCGATGGTTCCCCTCTGAGAAGATACGATTTTTCGCTAACAACATAAGGATCGCAGTTTCTTCTCATCAATCATATGATGTACGAGTATGTATTTAACGCTAGTTCGGTCACATGATATATAAAAATATGTATAATTAACAAATATATGTAACGAATCAAGCAGCTTTTTATATACGTGGTTGCTTAAATTTTTTTTCATAAATATTTAAAATTTCATAATTTCACCAATAATAATTAAATTTCGAGGTTTTTTATATTTCTCTATAGTAACTAGACTCACTCAACATCTCATATGTTATACTTCACATCATCTAGGAACAATGGACCTAATCTAATATCTCCATCCTTCCAACGATGTATTTGTACTGTTTCTGTTCTGAATTCTATGACCTCCACGACCTTTGAACTTGGGGAGTAACGTACCCTTGACTCGGGCAATTGAGGCCCTTACCCCGCTATAATTAGAAAACGATAAAATGTTTTTATTTCAATAACAGATATAATACACAATAGTTATATATAACTAGCTTATTTTTGGTTTTAATATTGATTGTTTCAGAATACAAAGCAGTTTTCAAAAGGAAAGGTTGGAAGAAATTTAATGGATAAAAAAGCTAATAACGAGCTTCATACATTTGCCATTGTGCTTAACCTCGAGTTAAATTAGGCGGGCAATATGTTTTACCTTAGGTTCCATTATTATGGATCACAATGCGCTAAGGTCTATAAGACATTTGTTCCTAGTGTAAACAAATAAACCTAAATTAGTACAAACGCAATCTCTATAAATTGGCGCCTTCTAATAATAGCTCGTTCCGTATCACGTGTCAATACATTGCACTTCTCAAACCGTGCGCTATTGTATTGTATGTGTATATCATGTATATGTGACGTTACAATGGTTTTCCGGTAGTTGCGTGCGGTGGTGTGCGCGCGGCGCGTGTGTGTGCTCAGGATCGCGTTACATTACAGCTGAAACTCGGGGCGCCTGCCGAAAAGTGCGGTCGACGACCCGGTCAGGACCGCGGCCGTATAGCGCGCTGTAGTCATCTTCACACTTGGTCTAAGGTGGTCTATAATTTCGCCTAAGTGAAAAACTTTTTGTAGATGATTTACGCTAAATATATTAGCCTGTCTACATTACTATGTCATGAAAAATAATACACAGTAGTGGTAAATATTTTTTCTTATGTAATACGCCTGAAACCATGTTGAACGTTAAAGAATTGGACATTCATTAAAAATTATATCGTAAAATACCGTTTATCTATAATCTAAAGTACCATGTTTATACTCTCTTTAACTTTAGACTATAGATAAACGTAGCAGTTTTTTTAAACACACGTTGAATAGTTGTCTAACTTTTTTGTAGTAAGACGGTAACTTACGAGAAGAAGAGAGTTGAACATTTTAGTCGAGGTCGATAATACAAACTCTGTAACAATTAATTAAACTAAAATGACTAGTATAGCTTCCTGTTCCTATATTAACGACCTTTATCACAAACGAAAACAAAGAATCCACGTCAAAACAACAAGTAATCTCGCTGCTAACCAATAACAGTATTTAAAAAGTGTCAAGATCGCGCGCGCGCAGCATAAGGCCCGGTGATATATTTGGTGACATTGAACTGCGTCCATTGCCAACGACCTCGCTTTTCGAGTCGTTTTGCGTAATCGCTCCTGCGTAGTACAGACCTCATACAAACATATGCAATGCTCATTCTAAACTGAATGCTATCAACTTTTGACCGCAGCTCAAACGGCGGCGACAAATTCATGAATGAATTAAAGTTCATACAAAGTCTGTAGTGTAGTACAATATTTTTATTTCACCAAATAGGAGTTACAAGAATTACTTTGAAATAGATAGATTCAATTTAAAATAATGTGAACAAAATTAAATCATAATTTTGCTAGTTACATGGATATTTCTAGAAACTTAACATTTCTTAGACACTGGCTGAAAGTGCAATTTAGGAGGAAAAAATATGTTTATCAATAAACATAATAAGACTTAATTAAATATTCTGCTCACGATCGCAGGGCTGACTATATGCGGTCGCCAATGGAATGCTTTTTGGTTTGTGACCGACAAATGAAGTGCTGATGATGTGTTAAAAGAACTATATCGTCATTTCTTTTTGATAGAAATATCCAAATGTTGTGTTTTATCCATAATTTATATTTTTCACAGGTCCTGTGGTTCAAAGGATTAGTCATATCATAACAGTCCTGTTTGGTGAAAAAAATCAGATGCAGGTTTGAATAACTTTGTATATATTACAAAAAACTTCGTTGTGTTCACAACAGTTTTATAAGTCCTTATTTTGCAAATTGTATTATACAATTCAGCGACATATTATTAAATGTCGCTGAATTATGTTAATTATTCTTGAATAATTGAAAAAAACATACACAGACTTTTATGTGTGTTTCAATGAGCCATAAACATTAGCATTCATTCGGATCGAGTGGGTTTTAGTATAATAAAATCAATCAACCTTTTAAACCCTGGTGTCAAGAGGGTTTTTCAGAAACGCTCGACTGAAAAAACAAACAAATTCTGCAGATTTATTTATTTCGTGAAGAAAACTCCAAGAATAATTATTATTCAAGGTTCCCCCATGCGATGCGGTGCAGGGTAGGCTCGTCTAGCCATAGTACGTACTTTCACTTTTGTTCGAAGCAGTGGTCATGACTGCTTCAAACACTATATGCACATTGCACCATCGCGAATACCAAGCGACGGAAAAACAAACGTTTTTAAAATATGCTTAGCAACCAGTTTCTATTTTTATTATTAATATTTAGTATGCATTTTGCAAAGGTTGTAATATATTATTTCGCCGCAATGTATCAGCCAATAGTTTCTTTCAAAGACTGAAACCTCTTTTATCTTTTAACCCATCTACTACTGAAAAGGTATAATTGTTTAAACCATGGAATAAGTCTCCTGCTGAACATATCTTCGTGTACTGAACAATAAAAAAAAAATCAAAGTCAATTTTTTTAAAATTAAATTTTGATGTTTCTGACAATAATACCTTGCCTTGAAGGCAATGGGTATACCGGGAAGGCGAGAGGAAGGTTTCTAGCTGGCTACGTGGTGTTCCTGTATAAGTTACATGAAGAAAAACCTCTCTGTGACATGACAACCCAGGATAAAATTCTGACTACATATTATGTCGAATGAAAATTATACGAAATGGAACGAAAATCATTCGACTCGCCGATTTTACATACTCAAAAATAGCCCTCACGGTTGTGGTTTGGTTTTGTTGAAATCGTTACCGTCATTGGCATTTATCGCAATTGGCCTCCATAGTGTAATCGAATTATTGTCAAACTTAGTAAATAAGAAAGTGTCAAAATTACCAAACTTTTAATTTTCGTCGCAATTTAATTTGAAATAATTGTTAAAAATTAAACCTTTGTTCTTAAATAGGCAACTAACGGTGTCGTATGAAGATTTATAATACTTATTTAGTGATAGAGCAACGTGGCCTCCGACGGCTCCGACGAAAGTCTTTGTTGCTAAATACAAGTAGTATTTTTATTTTCCTTAAACGAAACAAACTATTTGGCAAAATAGTATAGTTTACGCGGTTTGGCTTTATGGTACAACATGAGTCACAGATATCCTGAAAGAAGATTTTTTATTTTTATTTTAATCTAAGAAGATTCTACTTTGAACATAAGCTATGTTCAATATACAGCGTATTGGCAAATAAATATTGGTTGAGAACTCGAGAATCTCCAAGCATTGTCCCTGTCGACGAGGTCAATGACATCTACCTTGTTTTTGCTTGTATCTTCCAAATATGAGGTTTGTGGGTGATTCAATGTCTAAAACCATACGTAACGAAATGAAAATCGGATCATGTAGGATGCAGGCAGATATGTTAAAATATAGTGCTATCTTGCAAAATTATTTTAAGAGAGAACTGTAGGTAAATAAACATTTAAATTTATTATTTCGATGTCAGAATCAGCTGTAAATTTTGTTAGTTATAGCAAATACTTCATATCCACATCGAAAACCAAAATTAGGCGTGTATAGATATTGAATCTAGTGAATATGATTCGCGAAAATGGAGGAGCTCCCTCCACATGTGTGCGGTGTGGTTGTTCGCGTGAGGAAAGCGTCGGGCCGTGTTGCGGGTCCAACCATTCCCGTTCCCGGCAGAAGGGTCCCGCAGGAGTGCTCCAGGCGGGGTGTGTGTGCGGCACTGTGCCGGTCAGTCACCGCTGTGCCGGCGCGCCGTGCGCTCGTATGCTTGCGATCCACGCCGCTCCGCTATTGTTCCGACACCTTCTATGTTTATCTGCTACCCTGGTACATGCCATGATCGTAGTATGAACTAGTGACGTGATCATCTTTTCAGACTAGTGAGTTTCTTTCAGTGGATTGTGACCGTTTGTGTGTATGATAGTGACTTGCAAGCGAGGATTTTTAAATCAAAGGATTTTGTTTGAGATGCTGCAAGAGACTCTACTATATTGATATTTACAGGTCGGATTTTATTTCTGAAATTTTATAATATTTCTTTTTTTTCTTTCTCATTCTAATAAGTTAAACTTGATTATCCCAGGAAAAGCCCTATGTGACTCTGTAGTACACTGTATTAAATCGTCCAGGACTCGGTGCTTATTATATTAGTAATAGATAAAATATGCATCATAGTTTGAAAATATATAAGACTACGTATATGTTCAAATAAATAAATAATGCCATTAATCAGTAAGCGACCATAGACGCCAAGGAGATGTAGAGCTCAAATTTTCTATGAAGAAAAGCTAAAGCGAGTTTGAAACAACAGAGAAATTTAAACATTTCACTTTCAAGAACGAAGACGTATAATTTCCATTTAAAAACTATATCAAAGTTTTCTTTGTAATTAAGTATGCATGTTTTTTTAGGGTTACGTAGTAAACACAAAAAACCCTTATAGTTTCGTCATGTCTGTCCGTCTGTTTTTCTGTCTGTCTGTCCTACGTTTTTTTCAGAGACTATTAGACCTAGTGAGCTAAGATTTAGTATGCCTATGCATATTACTCACGCGGAGCGAACTGTGTGATATAAATATAAAACAATATTATTTTTGAGTGCCTCCTCCACATGTAAAGTGGGGTTGAAATTATTTTTCTTCTACTTTCTATTTGTATGGGGTATCATGTAATAGGTCTCTAAAAAACATTATGAGTACTCTCAGAGTTTTTAGATTAATGAAATGAAACTTGCCGCGATTTCCTTTCAGATTTGTTTTAACATGAAAAGAAAATTTTATAGTAGGTTTTATGACCAAGACTATTTAGAACCATTCACACCCTTAGCAGGACCTTCACCACAGGCACCATTCTGTCGGCCCTATGGCATCGAGCGTTTGTGCCACGCCGCGAGTTTGCATTGCTCTAATTGTTCAAAATTTGAAGCTTGTATCTATGTTTAATATACAAAAAATTTTGTGGAAGTACAATTATTGAGTATAACATTTTAAAATTACATATATTTTATAAATTTTCATACTATTTTGACCAAATGTGTTTCGCCCGAAATTCATCCTTGGTTGTCTTTAGTCGATAACGCTGTAACTAATTATTAGATTAAATCATTATTAAATTTTTATTCGTCTTCGTCCAAGCGTGTTTTCCAGTTGCGTCTTCAGCTTACGTTTCGGGGCCGAAACGCTTTTTACTCGAGACGGACCTTGATTTTGGTGTTGGTTACTACAATGGAGCGACTGCTGTGTGACCTCCGTAATGCTTTTTACTCGAAAACCAGACCAACAGGAACTAAGGCTTCTGACGCAACCTAATGATTGTTATCTATCAACAACACCAAACGACTGAACGTGCCTTCTGAAGCACGGAGGTCGAGATAGAATATGCCACTAATGGTGACCAATCCAATACGGGTGGTTTGAAACGCGCATTAGCTACTCTTATTTCGGATACGCGCGCCGCGCACAGTCGTCGAGCTTCTGGTTATACTTTTACTGCTTAAGGACATTATGTAGGTGTGCTTTAAGTTTAAATTCTTTATTATTGGGACTACTACTACGGAACCCTACATTGCGCGTGGCTTGACACGGCACTTGACCACTTATTTAAGTTAACGTTGGATGCAAGAAACATCCCTTAAAGGTACATTTATGAAACATCAATACAATTTTATTATATGTTTTTTTTTAATCAGAGGAGAGAGATCTGTCGATGTATATGATACTGACAAAGGAGGAGGAAATGAAATGAGCTTACGGAAATTTAGTACTAAGTAATTTTTAGAAAAGGAAGTAATTCTAAGCAAACTTCATAATTGTAACACACAATTTTAGACAGGCATGTTGGAAGTTATAGACATTGATTACATTGTTCTTTCTTTGTGGATGTAGTTTTCTTACATAATCAACCTGAAAACTATTTGGTGCAAAACATCCTCCCACAAATTATGTAAAAGAAGGAGTTGATATCGTGGCTAAAGGGTAGACTGATATAGGTACATAAGTATGAAAATGTCAGTTATTTTAACTTCTTCCTGACATGATTTTTTAAAGAATTTAAGTAATATCTGTTGTTTTCTTAAATATATCCGGTCAAGTGCGAGTCGGGTTTCCGCTTGAACCGTTTCGTACCACCAGCCTCATAATTGCTGTTTAGTTCAAAAAATATGTTTGTTGTTTAAGGTGTCTCTCACAGTTTTAGTACAAAAGAAAATAAAACTCGTTATTGCACAACAAGAAAATATTTGTCAAATACCAATATCAAAAGACAAAAAAATCATGCGCAATTTCTTTCAAGCAACCCTTTTGTATTTTTTCAGTACTTCTTACATAAGCTGTTAAAATTGTAAAGAGTAGGTCAAAGGGCACCGGAAATATTTTAAAACTTTTTGTGCGGGTTAAGGTATGAGACTCACGCTTGACTGGGTTTATTTTTGAATACAGTTAATTCTATAATCTCAAGAATGTCATGACAGAAAGATGTTACAAATTAAAGATAAATCACCTATGTTTATGTGAGAGTTATAAGTCCAATAGAACATTTCGAGTCTAATATATTAATCTCATTGTTTTTATCAACAGATCCAAAATCGTCTTACCTTCGATCCGGGCTCACAGAGATGAAGGAAAAAGGTTGAACGAGTACAAACGCGGCACAGTAATAAAAATGTAAGTACGTACCCAAACAAACACGTATTTACTTATTTAAATAACAATTCTCTCTTCTTTATTCGCGCTCTTGATTGATCATAATTAGTGGTGACTAACTTTCCTAGGCGAAATGTAAGATTGCTTTTTTCTCGGGATAAAAGATGTCCTTTTCAGTAGTCCGTTTTATACCTGTGCGAAAAATCAGTAGATGAAGCGTGTCGAGGTAACAAATATACAAATTCGCTTTTGTTTTCATATTAGTGAAATTTGTTTGTTTGCAAATCCTAATTAAATATTAAATATTCCAAACGCCGAAATATGCTATACCAGTAGTTCCCAAACTTATTTTTCTCGTGGACCACTTTCAAAATTTTACTGGTTTCGGTGGACCCCCTGCTGCTACATTTCTACCACATTCTTAAAGTCGCCAAAAAATAAAAATTGTGTCACTTCTGAGTTCTGTCCCTATATTTCGATATGTAAAATAAAAACGAAAAATGGTACATTTTATATCACTTTATTTATTAAAAGAATAGAATTACAAGAAAAAAATATTAAGGTAATATAGGTTCAGGTCATAATTTTAATTAATGGGAAGGATGTATCTGATGGAGTGTCAGCAAACGATCAATGTTTGGCTTTATTTTTGTGAGCAATAACCGCAAATCCCCCCGCTCTGTGATGTTTAATTTGCTCCTTTTTTTTGTTAAGAGGTTTGTAACGGCACTAAAACTCCTTTCGACAAGATATGACGAGGGAAAAGCTATTAAAAATTTCCTTGCGATTTCCCACAGTCCAGGATATTTTTCGGGTATTTCTGCTTGCAGCCAAAATGTTGGGTAGCCTTTTCTAAATTTCACCTTCAGCTCCTCATTAGTGCTTAGCTCGAGCAGCTCCTCTTGTAATACAACATTGGCCACTTCCGTTTCATCAAATGGATTTATTATCCATGGTGGTATATCCATCGTCAGTATATCTTCAAACCTGGTTTTGAAGTCATCATGCAGGGCACTTAAATGTTGACTGTAGGTATGGATATCCTCATCAATACATTCTACCTGCGACAAGTTTGGAAATTGAGAGAATTCGCGCCGACTAATGTTTTGCTTCATAAATTTCAATTTCCCAAGAAAAGCCGAAATTATCCCCTTTGTTTTTATTAAATTCAGGCTGTCCCCTTGTAACTGCAAGTTAATATCATTAAATTTTTTAAACAAATCTGTCAAATACGCAATGTCTGCTTTGAATTTGATCAAGTTTTCTTTTAAATCTGGATCTCTACTTTCTAAGAACTCTAATATGGAATCGAAAACAGAGTAAAATCTCGTTAAGCATGCACCTTTCGACAACCAGCGTACTTCAGTATGTAAGAGCAGTCGTTGGAAGTCTTCATCATTTTCGTCGCACAATTGAGCAAATAAACGTGTATTCAATGCATTGCTTCTGATTTTGTTGACAGCTTTTATTACAAAATGAAGAGATTGGTTCAACCTGTCACTTAAATGTTTTGCCACAAGATGTTGTCGGTGGATTACGCAATGAATAGCTGTAAGTCCTGGTATAATTCTTTTGAGATGACTTATAAACCCACGATATCGCCCGACCATTGCAGGAGCTCCGTCTGTTGCCACTGAAATAATGTTTGTAAATGGGATCGATTTTTCCGTAAAAAAATTACTCAGGACATTAAATATTGATTCGCCTTTAGTGTCAGTCTCCAAAGTTCTGGCAAATAGCAATTCTTCGTGAATTTCTTCCTCAACAATAAATCGGACATATGCCAATAGTAATGCTTCATTACTGGGTAACGTTGACTCGTCCAGTTGTATAGAAAAATGAGTTTTTTGCAGATGATTGCACAAAAAGCTTTCGATATCAGAGCTCATTTCATCAATGCGTCTTTGTACAGTATTGTTACTTAATGGAATTCTTTTTAGTACGTCAAATGGAGATTTGTGCAAAACAGTTTTTAAAACCTCTTCAACAGCGGGTAAAATTAATTGTTCTCCGATAGTGTGCGGTTTTCCAGATTTTGCTATAAGTAATGAGATATTGTAAGATGCCCGCAAGCCATCATCGTTACTTTGAGATGTTGAAGCGAACATACTGTGCATGGTGGGTCTCTTTCCATATTTTTCTTTCAATGTTTGAAAATATTTTAAATCTTTACCTATTTTATCAGTATGACACCTTTTTAGATGATCTTCGAGCTTTGATGGTTTCATAGAGTCATTGCTCAAAACTTTGTTGCATAATAGGCACATGGGCAATTGTTTGTCTGCCTCTAATGGAACAAAACCATATTTCAAATAATCGACACTATATTGTCGACATTTTTTCTTTGCTGTAGCCATGTTTCGTGTCAGTTACCTTACCTGTAAAAAAATGTTTTAGTAACCAAGTTTTTTCTGAATATAGGTATCACACCGCAGCCTTTGTCAGCACGCGGAAATAGAATTACGGCTTGTAAAGGGACCAACTAATAAACCGCTGAGACAAATACAAACGTTTTCACAAAACGGTATCAATTTTAAAGTACATAATTTACCACTAATTTTTAATAGTATAAATAAAAATTAGTGTACTCAGTATCGAATACTGATCATATTTGTGTAGGAAAAAATAAACGTCGAAATCCCAAAATTGTCCATAAAAACGATAACTAACATTTTATTAAATCAATGAGTTCACGCGCTCCGTGTATTTGCGTATTTTTTGTCTGCGGCTTCATTGTTAAAACGTGACAAACAGGCATCGAAGTTCAAGCCCCGCCCTTTTCCCGTCGCCCGCGCACCGCTCGCTCTTTCCGAAAAGGAATAGTTTTGATAAAATAGTTACTTCAAAATCAATTTAACATGATTATGAAATTACTGTTTTATAAAATTAGTAGTTATTTGCAAGAAAAATTACAAAATTAATTGCTCTGCAATATTGCTTATTCGGCCTTTTTAGAGAGGCAGTGCTTCTCTCGTGAAAAAACAATTGAATAAAACGTGCTGTGTTTGTCTTCAAATCGAAAGAGGACAATTAAAATATCTGTAAGTTACTAAGTTACCTATCTATACAGGCCGTTGTGATCAACCGACTAGTACACGTAAACAAAATACTTAAGTACTATAACAAAAAAAGGTAGGTTACTTACTTTTCTCCGGCACTAGCAAACACAGATATAAATTTTCTCACAACTTTTTTCCAAATTCCGCCTTGTTTTCGAAATTCCGGAAACAAATGAATGCGTTTGGTTGCCTTTGGCATCAAGTATTTATAGTGTTGATCAAGTTCATGTCTGAACAATCATTAAGCATTGTCGGGCGGATAGCGCTTTGCAAGTCTGTACACGAAATTGTACGTAATATCGAATACACAAGTTTGGACAAGTAACAGTCGCTTGCCTTATTAAAATATTATCTGCTTAGATAGGTACTTAAAACAATGTAGGTAGGCCCTTATAAAAACTATGCTTACATTTTTGCTCTTTACTATCAAAAGCAGATAAATTTTCGTGGACCCCCATTAACATCTTATGGACCCCCATTTTTTGTTCACGCCTACGTAGACCCCCAGCAAGTCTCCCGTGGACCCCTGGGGGTCCACCTGGACCACTTTGGGAATCACTGTGCTATACCAATTCAAAAAATAAATGTAAACTTCAATACTAATTCCTATTGTATATTTAGCTAATATATTTAAATACATAAACATACATACATACCATCACGCCCTTTTCTCGTAGGGGTAGGCAGAGACTACGGATTTCCATTTGCGCTACAATCCTTACAGACTTCCCTCGCTTCTTCTACGGTCATCACTCTCGTCACACAGGCTCGTCGATTACGGTTACTCCCTGACATCTCCATTTTTTAATATGTCTGCGATTTGGTCGCAGTATGTTCTCCGAGGCTGGCCCTTACCGACTTTTCCTGTCACCTTTGATTTGTAAATACCTTTCGTAAGTCTCCTTACATCCATCCTTTCTACATGCCCAAACCATCTTAACATCCCTTTTTCTATCTTTGTCACTACATATGGTACAATAAAGTGTTCATTCATTCATTTATATAGATATATAAGGATTCAAAAGGAAACTGATAATAATGTGAGGTGTCAACAGCCGCCCGTTGACGGGTTGTGCCCGCCTTCGCTCTACCTACATAGGCCGATAGCCCAGCCTGAACAAACTACTCCAATTTGAATTATCATCATGTAGGTTACATTGTCAATCAACCATGTACACCCTGTACCTCTACCACGAGATTTTATTAACGCAGGCGCTAGCGACCACGTTAAGATTAAAAATGTAATTTAATAATTACCTTACTATCTGCCAGGGGCGCAGATTTGCTATACTATTAAATTGTTTTACGTAGTCGCTAGCGTCTGCGTCAATAAAACCTTATGGTAGAGGTAATGGATGTAGTCCAATTTGAATAATGTAATCTCAAAACACTTATTTTTACTTGAAAATAGCAGATTGAGATGCATATTGCAGGATTTATAAATCCTAAGAAACTGTGATGCATAATTGATACAAAAGCTGTCTTGAAGAAAGAGAAAGTTTTGTAAGTAGATAATATATTTTTCACATTTCAATACTGTAAATACCTGAAGACCGGTTAAACATTTTGACGTCGGTCGTCCTTTATGAGCCGGCGAGTGAATGATTATGAAACCAGGCTAGTCTTTACGTTTGCATTTGTTAAATATTTATTTTTTATACAGTATTTTTCGCTGAACAGATCTTTTGATATCATCGTCACAACAGAATTAGTAGGAGAGGGTAAAACAATAAAAAACCCACATCAAATGAAGTTGGAATGTTAGTTTGAATGCTCTAACCTTTAAAACTCCCAGATAATATTTGGAAAATTATTTCTGTATTTGATAGCCATTGCCAGACTTTGAGAAAACCAAATATTACACAGCTGGCTTGTTTTCAAGTAATAACATATTTTTGATTCCATGTAGATGTTCCTGGTACGTGCATTGTGCACGCATTATATATACATCATTCAATTGCAAAATACTTGTGTAATAATTTTACCAATCGTAAACATAATCCTAGAGATCCTAACAGTTGCGTGTTCTCGATTTTAGAAATATGTTGAGCTATAAATGTATTCGAAACTAAATTATTCCGTGAAGCCAGTACTATTCTATATCTACTCGCATGGCTAGTGCGCTATGCCCGATGTGCATGGCGATCTGTCATCTATTTCTAGGGTATTAGGTAACATAGTCGAGTGAATGATGGACCGCAATTTATTGTTGCGGGAATAATGCACTAGCATTAGTTTACGAGGTCTTTCACCGGCCACGTTATATAGGTCAGTTAGATTAGTAACGCTCCCCACTTTGTCACCATATAAGTATCTACTTGCTGTTTTTCTCATCCTGCTAGTCATACATATACTTACACTATTGTAGAATTCCAGATACGAGCAATACGCAGGAGATAGAAAAACGCGGAACGGAAATTATTTTTTATGAAACACTTACTGCGCTTAAATTTTCATATATCAAACTCTAAGTTAGGTACATATATAATATACAATTTTAAATATTTTGAATCGCGTACAATCGGGGCATTTTTGATTATATGTCTGAATTAAAAAATAAAAAGAATATTTTTTTAAACATAAATGCAAAACTTTATCAAACTTCACAGCTCTACCTTATCACAAAATATTCCATCATAGTACTAGGATGCCCATAAAGCTAAGCGCACTAGACCACATAATAGATAAAACTTAATACGTAAAACCTTATTCCAAGCATTCTTTAAATTATTTCAATTTTATGCAACCTCCCCCAATACGCAAATTTCCTTATAACTTAGGCGTATTTAAATTATTAACCTTTTGCGAATCAAATCTTAAGTTATCGTTATCACAACCGTGATACTAGGTTAATGTTCTCCCCAGGCGTAAGGTCTGCAGCGACCTCAATATGCCGACTATTGTTTCAACTTCTTATCATGTTATTTTACCATACGTACTTAATTTACCATTTCTATGTCCCATATCTACGGTCATAATTTTCTTAGTTTTCTGATAAGTAAATATTATTCAAAGTTTCGAACTTCACTCATGCCATGTTGTATTTTATAATTCGTGATTTTTTGAAAAATAAACTTATGCTTATGCTCATACCGATACTACATATTCGAATTTTTTCGTTTACCACATCGTGGCGAGTTGAAATCATTCGTTTTTACCAGTCGTAATATATTTAAATCAAACTCTTCTCAGTTTCAGTAATTTATAGAGATTTCTTTAGGTTCTTTCTCATCGTAGAGCAGGCATTTGTTACTATACCCTTTACCACCAATGGCACTTCTATTTTTCAGAAAAAGTAGCTTAGGTTATGTCTGTGCTGAATTTTGTGCCAGTTGGTACAATTTTTAGCATAATATATTGACGATCCAGTGACAGATTTGCATAAGGTTATTTTAAATTACATTCATATGCTAAATTATTGTTTGTTTATTTGTAATATCGTTATTGTACTTTAAAATAAATATTTACAGAACATACACTAAAATAAGAAGACAGAACACAATAATTAATGTAATAAATATGAAGAAATAAAAGTTTTAATATACATTATGCCAATATGGCCAAAAATAAACGGGAATATGTGATGAAAATATACCAGGGCGACAGCAATCGAACGGAGTGCAGAGTTCACGTCCGGGCGGCGACCTCCGAATGTGGGGCGGCCTGAAGTCTGACGCCTTCGTAATGCCATTTTCACAATCAATTCGTTGCGTTGAATAGACCAAGGACATTCATTCAACTATATCGTGTGGGGTACATGATCAATCGAGTTTGTATACTGTGGTATCAGAAACGCCTCTCGGCCTGTGACGTTGTTCCTATAGCGATGTCCGCGACAAATCGAAGTACGGAATCATCTTCATTAAAAGATATTCAGGACAGGAGACGAGACTGTCCTGAAAACAATGGCACTTAAAAGAACGCAGACTTATCTAGATAAAAATTATAATACGAATATTTGAGAGCTAAGTTCAATAACATTGTTTCTAAAATGATGCCTAAAACAATGTTTGACTCAAGTAAACTGAAGTAATGAATTTCTGCGAATTTTTTCTAAGACCAAATTTTTAGGAAATTGATTTCATTACAATATTGTCGCCTAACCCAAAATACTTGGCTGATATATGCTTTCGATGCAGTAATATTTTTTTTTATATAAGACGTTTTTATTCCTCTCTTTGGTTCAGTGCTTAGTAGACCTAATGGACCTAGATGGAGGTTTAATTTGACATCGAAAATTCCTGAACTCAGCAAAGATTCGTCGAGATGGGCTGGCCATTGAGCCACCGCACGAGTCCCCGCCTCGGGGTCAATGTCCGCCGCTGGTATATAGGTCAAATGGAGGCGCCTACTCGTCTGTATTATGCGACCCTGCTACTTGCTACGGAAATTTGGCTGAATAACTATAGGTCTTTAAAACTTGTTTCTGCAAAACAGGAATAAAGCAGTTTAGTTGTTATCTTTTGTGTCACGATCAACGATTATTTCATTCTTCGTTTATTATAACCGGTTATATGCAAACTATTCATTTATGAATTGCTCTTAAATATCGTCAGAAGGGGTGATTTTATAACAACGTCAAATCACATTTTCTTTCAAATAAATCGTGGTCCAGTCTGTTTTTATTAGAAAGCTGACAATTCTTTTGAATTTCAGTTGCTATTCATACTCATTGAATAAACCTTTATATTGAATCATATTGTTTGAGGAAATTCAGTAATAGGAAGATTACAAGACACGATTTAACTTTACTTCTGCTGTCAAAACCCTATTAGGCTTAATTCAAATGCTTAGCAGCTGCCACGCATGGGAAAACACTGAACACTTAACCTCATTTGTTATTTAACTGCATTATAGGCCTACCGAGTTAGAAAGGCCGGATTGTCAGTGCATAACATTTGACGCTAGACGCTCTGCAGATCAGTTGGGTTATACTGGTGCATAGTGTTCGGCTGCTGCGCTTGGGCAAAAGGGAAAGTGTAGCTTCCTGTTCACATGCGGAAGCGTTGGCGTTGGTTTTTACAGCATTTTGCGACGAAGCTAGTATACTGTCAATGATAAAAGTATATTGGGCTATGTAGTAACAAGTACACCGTATACCACCCCTACCTATGTTGTATGTATATGGTGTTATGCTTCGTGACTATCACTAAAGACACTCTTTACTGCTTTAGTCAATATGTAAGTCAAGTCTTTAAATTACTTCATCGGAATAATATGACATCATTACATTTACAACATAAAACGTCCATTTAATCATTCAATTTAAAAGTCTCTGTTTGGGCTCTTGAAACTTCTTTTTTAATCGTACTGTTATTTAAAGGATTTTACGTAAGTAGTAAAAACCTAGTAGTTTTTTAAAATTTTCATGATCACATCACAACAGTATCTTGAAATGAATTGTAGCTAGTAAAAGTACAGTAAACATAGGAAATTCCCGAAACATTTCCCACTCCGACTTTCAATCGCCGCTTTCTACGAAAGTAATAAATCTTTTCACGCAGATCTATCAAAGCCTAGACCGCTTTCGAGGTATGAAAAGCGAAATAGTCTCGCTTATGGTCGGGTCATCGCGCTCATCATCGGTTTTACTTTCGACTTCGACGGCGCGTCATGACTCTCACCGGCCGGAAACGAATCATCGCAAGCTCTTAGTCTGTAACGGTCTGAGATTGCAGTTACTGTAGAGTACTCATGACTTTTTAACCGATTACTTAAAAGGAGATTGTCAATTTGAACTGTTTGTGATATTATCAGGATTTTTGTAAAAATGAAGCCTTTCGCGATTGTTACACATTAATTAAACTACTTCTAGTTTTAAGTTTTTTAACGCGTTAAAAACTGTATTAAAATAGTTTATTTTTGTATGTGTTCGGCCCCACTAGACACTATACGTATGTGTGTTTGTGATGTTTGATTTCAGAGAAACTTTTATGATATTGAAAATATGAACCACGTACGACGTAGAGTTCTGGTGTTTCATAAGAATTTGTTTCAGTGTGTTTTGTTCATGTATTTTTCATTATCTAAACTTTAGATTATAAAGGAAAGTATACTCTATGACAGATAGATATACTTTTTATAGATCCATTGATAAATAATATAAATATTGATTCAAATTCAAACAATGTGTACAAAGGTGGACTTACCGCTGTTTATATGCACTAGCTTCACTAAACTGAGTAGATTACCTTATTGGTCAGGGTTTGTATAATTTTTATAAAGATAAAATGGATATCATAAATAAGGAGATTTAATGTGGGTGGCATGAAAATATATTTTCAGAACCGACGCGCGTCATATCCGGTTTTACAAACGTCTATAACAAGCTGCCTACTGTAACCGTTTTGAATCATGAGGACAATGCCTGTTTTCTAATGTGCTGGTTTACAAACATTAGATATGTGTATGTGTATATCATAGTTTATTTGTCAAAAGTAAAGTTTCCATTTTTGATTTACACATTCCATACAATACTGTAGAACAGTCTAAAGTCTAAGAGTTTAATTTATTTACCGTTAGTAGCTGTACCTGCCCGGTGGGCAATAAATAACAAAGCCTGCTTAGGGCAGTACAATTAGTGCTCACAAACGGGCTCACAGAAATGTATTTATTTAATAATTATTGCACTTTATAAAACAAAATTTATAAAGTGCATTATTTTAGTTAGCGGAGTTAGTTATTCTCGGTGACTTCAACGCCCACCACACAGAGTGGCTGGATTCCGGGTAGACCCACTTCGTGGGAAGATGTGCTTACGAGTTTGCTCTGACCCATGGATTCTCACAACTAGTAAATTCGATAACAAGAATACCCGATGTCGAGAGCCATAAAAGCTCGATGCTGGATCTGCTGACTACACACCCGGACAACTATACCATCGCAGTTGAAGCCCCACTAGACACCTCAGACCACTGCATTGTCTGGGCCTAAGTGCCTTGCTCGCGGCCTAGATCAGATCGGTCATCATCTGAACAATGGCAACGTGTGTGGCACTTCAAGTCAGCAGACTGGGATGGACTGCGAGAGTTTTATGCGTCGTACCCATGGAGGCAGCTGTGCTTCGCATCGGAGAACATAGAGACTAATGCGGCAGCCGTCTCTGAGACCATACTGGCGGGTATGGAATGTTACTTACCTAACCGTCTTGTACCTACGGTTACTCGGAGTAAGCCATGGTTTAACCGGTCTTGCAGAGAAGATAAACATAAAAAGCAAGCTGCATATTAGGCTTGGATCGCGGCTCGGGCTGCTGACACAGACAGGAGTTGCCGATGCGAAACGTAATTACAACGCTGCCTCAAGGTCTAGCAAAAAAGCAATTGCCAGAGCAAAATTTGAAAATTAATGTTTTTTTGAGACCTATTAAATGATACATCACACAAAAGGAAAGTAGAAAAAATAATTTTATCCCACACTTTACATGTATTTTGCATAATTTTATTTCACAGTTCGCTCCGCGTGAGTAACTATGGCATAGCAAATTTTAGCTCACTAGGTCTAATAGTCTCTGAGAAAAATTAAGGACAGACAGACGGACGGACATGACGATACTATAAGGGATCCTTGTGTTTAGTACAGAACCCTAAAAAGGCATTTATGTTTACAAACTGAGAGATCAAGATGTAGCCTTTGAAATTACAATTTCGAGAAATATGTTGTAAAAAACACACTTGTAAGTAGGAAATCCTAAACGTTGATGTGAATGAAATTTGCCGTACATAAATAAAAGGGCGAATAATATCATAGTCATGAGATATATCTCGATTTACCTTATAATTTCGAGTTAGTTGTTCTTTATCGTATTAGTTATTATTTTTCGTAGAATGTATAGTTTGTTGTAACTACAATATAAATATTTGAAAATAAAAATAATTAAAAACGAAAAAGTTCTAAACAAAAACAATAAAACACAGAATTGTATAGATATGGTTACAATAACATACTCGTAGTGTAACAACGCTTTGTTGTGCCTGCCGGTCGGCGCGGGCGCAGCGCAGCATGGCTCTTCCGCGTTCAACTTGCACTTTCTCCCTCTGCACTCTGAATGCGCACTGCAGAATTATATTGCATTAGGAAATCTAAACTACGTAACGTAGAGAGATCGGAAGTTTTCACTCGATATAAGACGTGTATTAGAGGATGAGAAGAAAGGGTTTCGAATTGATATAGGAACATTTGAAAGAAGTGAAGTTAAAGGGCCGTTATTAAATATTTTCTGAAATTTGAATCTGCAATATATACTTTAAGTAGAATCGACGTGACTGCATTTATATGTTTTTGGCAGAAAATGAGGTCGAACGATTTTAAAAGAGGGTGACACAAAAATATTTGTTACAACCTCTCGGTGAAAAATGCCAACTTTATGTAAGTCAATTCCCATGACGAATTCCTAATAAGCTTCCTTCAGAACTTCAGGAGTTGTATAACAATAACTTTAAAAAAATTAAAATAAGTTTGAAAAAATACTTAAGTACTTTCTAAATGTAATAGCGACTCACCGAACACAGATAAACCCTTCGAGGTTTCCGCGGTTCGGTAACTGTTGTATGTGTACATTTGATATTTACTGAGTAAATGATTTAAAAAAATAATAATAATAACGTAAGATGTCACAATCAAATCAGTCTTCAAAGTGGAGTTTTTAATTTAATAACAATATATTTGTTTATATCCGATTTACTTTGTATCAAATCACATTCATTACCTTTCTCTGAACGGAGGAATAATAATTGCGAGTTTGTGTCGATAAAGGGAATGGAATGGATTGTACTAATCCCACTACTGTATGAAAGTGAAGTCTGCTTGGCTTTCACGTGTGAATCATGAACGGACCTTTTCACTTCAGGAAAATTGAGTAAATAATTATTCGTGATACTTTTAAATATGTAAAAGTGACATTATTGCGTGTAAATGTAATTACTCGTGAAATAAGTTTAACATATAGCTGCTTACCTTATGAATAAGTTAATTGATGACATATTGTATAATATTAATTTATTAGTAACTAGCTGTTTCTCGCAGCTCCGACTGCGTCAAAATGTAGCCTATGTTTGACTCCGGGTCTTTAACTATATTCATATCAAATTTCATCAAAATCCGTTCAGCGGTTTGGCCGTTAAAACATAACAGACAGACAGACAGACTTTCGCCTTTATAATATTAGTATGGATGGATTGGCTAAATAAAAATATTGGTTTATCATCATACCTTCTAGAATAAATACATACGTACCATCACGCATTTTTCCCGTAGGGATAGGCAGAGACTACGTATTTCCAGGATAAAGCCGACTAATTTTTACTCTTAATTAATTATGAGATCTTATACCTACATAAAACTGCATCCACATTTTTTAAACTATAAACTAAAATTTTGGATTTTAATTTAAGAGTTATATTTTAGCACGTGGAAAATTCACCATATGGAGCTTGGTTTTTCCAATCAAAATGTGAAAAATATGTTAGTTCCGATTGCCAAAGTCATCATCTCTTAAATTTAAGAGCTGGGCTCTAGTCAGTAGAGCTTTTCCCATTACTCTCGTTATATTTACTATTGCCAAAGTAAGACACACATATTTTAAATTTTTAAAATCGTATCGTAAAATTCATGCTACTTGTTTTGTTGCGAATTTATTTTTGGTATCGGTATAACAAAATTGGACAAGGAGCCTGATCGTGCCCGAGTAGATCTATGGGCAAAGAAATTCCCACCCACGACCTCACAACTTCCTCTGGTGGAAAAACTGCCACGGGGTATCACCTTCCTTGAGCCACGTGGAAGTCACTAAATAGGCTACGATTAGGTGTAGGCCGATGTGGACAACAGGAAGAGGTGGGGTTTGTCCAGCAACGATAGGTGTGTTTGTAGTGCAGTACAAACGATGGACCACCTGCTATCTCGCCCCTGCTGCCCTGCAGCATGTACGCGGGCTGATTTAGCTGTGGCCTCTGACTCGGCCGTGGACGTTGCGTCTTACTGGGCTGATTTAGTATAGTTTAGTACCATTGACACGAAATAAGAAGATAACAAAATTTGCACCAAATTTGAAAGGTTTTACTAAAAATGCCTGTCTTTTAGAAAAGCAAAGTTACTACGTGAAATGAGATGAATATCTAATTAGCTATAAAATTATAAAATAAGTCCGATATATAATGAAAGCAGATTAATAAAACGACAATTGTATTTAGAAAGTGCTATAGTCCATTGACTTTTACCAAGATTTCCTCTGGTGTGTAATTTTCCACATTGAGATACTTCACCAGAGTTGCAGATTTCGATTAAGTTATTATTCAAATTGATCAAAAAGTAGTAAAAGTAAACTTGCATGTTAAGACAAATATTAAACTTCAGTTTTTTTTTTATTATAAACGTATGACCATTGTCAAATACAAAATAGGGTTATTTTTCTCTTTAATTTTCCGCAACACGTCCTGATCTTTATGTTTAACGTATTAATAATTTATTAATAAAATTTATCATATATCGTCAACTTCTTCATATAAAATTTATATATAGTACAAATTACTTATTTGGTAAAAATCCCTTTTTTTTTTGTAAACATAACCACAAAAGCCTTAAAAAATTGTTAAATAATTTTCAATCGAAAACCACTATAAACATTAAAATAAATACTACACAATATATCTAGAGACAATATACATTGGTTTGGCATTAATCGTGAAGACAGAAAGACATTAATTTATAAGTACAATCATTGCTATTGCTTAAGTCCGTTAACTAAAAGCGGGCTTTGCATTAGCATCGTTTGACCTGGAATAAATCAGAACTCAAGTGCTCATTTACCTCGATCAGACGGGGATCGTGAGGATTTTCTGGATAGAAATGGGAAGGGTTTAGTTAGAGCCGGCTTAGTGTTAGTTTCAAATGCATTGCGGGTTTCTGCCGCGAGCGTGTAATGCAGTGATTCCCAAAGTGGTCCAGGTGGACCCCCAGGGGTCCACGGGAGACTTGCTGGGGGTCTACGTAGGCGTGAACAAAAAATGGGGGTCCATAAGATGTTAATGGGGGTCCACGAAAATTTATCTGCTTTTGATAGTAAAGAGCAAAAATGTAAGCATAGTTTTTATAAGGGCCTACCTACATTGTTTTAAGTACCTATCTAAGCAGATAATATTTTAATAAGGCAAGCGACTGTTACTTGTCCAAACTTGTGTATTCGATATTACGTACAATTTCGTGTACAGACTTGCAAAGCGCTATCCGCCCGACAATGCTTAATGCTTGTTCAGACATGAACTTGATCAACACTATAAATACTTGATGCCAAAGGCAACCAAACGCATTCATTTGTTTCCGGAATTTCGAAAACAAGGCGGAATTTGGAAAAACGTTGTGAGAAAATTTATATCTGTGTTTGCTAGTGCCGGAGAAAAGTAAGTAACCTACCTTTTTTTGTTATAGTACTTAAGTATTTTGTTTACGTGTACTAGTCGGTTGATCACAACGGCCTGTATAGATAGGTAACTTAGTAACTTACAGATATTTTAATTGTCCTCTTTCGATTTGAAGACAAACACAGCACGTTTTATTCAATTGTTTTTTCACGAGAGAAGCACTGCCTCTCTAAAAAGGCCGAATAAGCAATATTGCAGAGCAATTAATTTTGTAATTTTTCTTGCAAATAACTACTAATTTTATAAAACAGTAATTTCATAATCATGTTAAATTGATTTTGAAGTAACTATTTTATCAAAACTATTCCTTTTCGGAAAGAGCGAGCGGTGCGCGGGCGACGGGAAAAGGGCGGGGCTTGAACTTCGATGCCTGTTTGTCACGTTTTAACAATGAAGCCGCAGACAAAAAATACGCAAATACACGGAGCGCGTGAACTCATTGATTTAATAAAATGTTAGTTATCGTTTTTATGGACAATTTTGGGATTTCGACGTTTATTTTTTCCTACACAAATATGATCAGTATTCGATACTGAGTACACTAATTTTTATTTATACTATTAAAAATTAGTGGTAAATTATGTACTTTAAAATTGATACCGTTTTGTGAAAACGTTTGTATTTGTCTCAGCGGTTTATTAGTTGGTCCCTTTACAAGCCGTAATTCTATTTCCGCGTGCTGACAAAGGCTGCGGTGTGATACCTATATTCAGAAAAAAACTTGGTTACTAAAACATTTTTTTACAGGTAAGGTAACTGACACGAAACATGGCTACAGCAAAGAAAAAATGTCGACAATATAGTGTCGATTATTTGAAATATGGTTTTGTTCCATCAGAGGCAGACAAACAATTGCCCATGTGCCTATTATGCAACAAAGTTTTGAGCAATGACTCTATGAAACCATCAAAGCTCGAAGATCATCTAAAAAGGTGTCATACTGATAAAATAGGTAAAGATTTAAAATATTTTCAAACATTGAAAGAAAAATATGGAAAGAGACCCACCATGCACAGTATGTTCGCTTCAACATCTCAAAGTAACGATGATGGCTTGCGGGCATCTTACAATATCTCATTACTTATAGCAAAATCTGGAAAACCGCACACTATCGGAGAACAATTAATTTTACCCGCTGTTGAAGAGGTTTTAAAAACTGTTTTGCACAAATCTCCATTTGACGTACTAAAAAGAATTCCATTAAGTAACAATACTGTACAAAGACGCATTGATGAAATGAGCTCTGATATCGAAAGCTTTTTGTGCAATCATCTGCAAAAAACTCATTTTTCTATACAACTGGACGAGTCAACGTTACCCAGTAATGAAGCATTACTATTGGCATATGTCCGATTTATTGTTGAGGAAGAAATTCACGAAGAATTGCTATTTGCCAGAACTTTGGAGACTGACACTAAAGGCGAATCAATATTTAATGTCCTGAGTAATTTTTTTACGGAAAAATCGATCCCATTTACAAACATTATTTCAGTGGCAACAGACGGAGCTCCTGCAATGGTCGGGCGATATCGTGGGTTTATAAGTCATCTCAAAAGAATTATACCAGGACTTACAGCTATTCATTGCGTAATCCACCGACAACATCTTGTGGCAAAACATTTAAGTGACAGGTTGAACCAATCTCTTCATTTTGTAATAAAAGCTGTCAACAAAATCAGAAGCAATGCATTGAATACACGTTTATTTGCTCAATTGTGCGACGAAAATGATGAAGACTTCCAACGACTGCTCTTACATACTGAAGTACGCTGGTTGTCGAAAGGTGCATGCTTAACGAGATTTTACTCTGTTTTCGATTCCATATTAGAGTTCTTAGAAAGTAGAGATCCAGATTTAAAAGAAAACTTGATCAAATTCAAAGCAGACATTGCGTATTTGACAGATTTGTTTAAAAAATTTAATGATATTAACTTGCAGTTACAAGGGGACAGCCTGAATTTAATAAAAACAAAGGGGATAATTTCGGCTTTTCTTGGGAAATTTAAATTTATGAAGCAAAACATTAGTCGGCGCGAATTCTCTCAATTTCCAAACTTGTCGCAGGTAGAATGTATTGATGAGGATATCCATACCTACAGTCAACATTTAAGTGCCCTGCATGATGACTTCAAAACCAGGTTTGAAGATATACTGACGATGGATATACCACCATGGATAATAAATCCATTTGATGAAACGGAAGTGGCCAATGTTGTATTACAAGAGGAGCTGCTCGAGCTAAGCACTAATGAGGAGCTGAAGGTGAAATTTAGAAAAGGCTACCCAACATTTTGGCTGCAAGCAGAAATACCCGAAAAATATCCTGGACTGTGGGAAATCGCAAGGAAATTTTTAATAGCTTTTCCCTCGTCATATCTTGTCGAAAGGAGTTTTAGTGCCGTTACAAACCTCTTAACAAAAAAAAGGAGCAAATTAAACATCACAGAGCGGGGGGATTTGCGGTTATTGCTCACAAAAATAAAGCCAAACATTGATCGTTTGCTGACACTCCATCAGATACATCCTTCCCATTAATTAAAATTATGACCTGAACCTATATTACCTTAATATTTTTTTCTTGTAATTCTATTCTTTTAATAAATAAAGTGATATAAAATGTACAATTTTTCCTTTTTATTTTACATATCGAAATATAGGGACAGAACTCAGAAGTGACACAATTTTTATTTTTTGGCGACTTTAAGAATGTGGTAGAAATGTAGCAGCAGGGGGTCCACCGAAACCAGTAAAATTTTGAAAGTGGTCCACGAGAAAAATAAGTTTGGGAACTACTGGTGTAATGCATCGATTTTGTACAATGTGTTATCAAACTTGCGTTACACTGATGTTACTTTAATAGAAGATGAGCAGGGATTTCGGTGAAATCTTTTGTAGGGAAGTTTATAGGCTCCTACATCGCTAAAGTGGCTTTGTCTAGGCATTGATTTTTATTTATTTTTTTTCATGTTCTTCTTGCGGATGCTCAATGTGGATAGGTCCATGACTATAAATTTACAATTTTGATAAGGAAGTAAAATGGGCAATCATTGTTAGGTAACAGAAGTATTATAATATATTTATTATTATGGACAATTTATTTGTTAGGTCATTTTCAATTGTTTCTTTTGTTAGAAAATCAAATCTTCGTAGTCCAAATATAGAGGAGAAACATTGATAAAAATAGACGGGATTACGCACCAAAGGTCATTTCACACCTCAATGGTCGGAGCAACCCGAAAGAAGCAACGTACGGGACGCGGAGCGATGACACGGGGCGGCGCAGACGCGCACGAGACGGTGACGTCACGGGTGCGCCGGCCGCGGGTTCATCGCCACATTGGCCGGCCAGGTGCGTTCATCGCACTTCAGTGTCATATTATTGTTTCCCATTTCCATGACTTTTCATTTCCTATTTACGGAGGAAAAGCTCAACCGATGAGTTTTGATCAAGTTTTAAGTGGACATCCAAGAGCTGACTTGACTTCGCAAAGCAAGGTCTACATGCAACATATTCCATGCTGTACGTACAACCATAACATGCATAAATATAGTACACTGATGTATAAAAGTCTTCTTCTTGTCGAGGCAAAATGGCTAACACGTCGTGTGGTTCACCCAGCCCAATAAGTGGCCAAGCTGACTGCTCTCTGAAAAGATCCTTATGTGTCATAGACTTGAACATCCCATCAACTCACTCAACCAATAAAGTAGAGAAATTATTTATTTATTGATTTTACAGCGAATGGCTACTTTACCTAAAGCATATAATATACGTGTGAATCATCGCCTATTAATTTAATTCATATTTACACGCTTCTTTCCATTTTCTAGAATCAAATTGCAAGGCGATGCATCGCTAATTGCAATGTCTTCTCTAGTTTTTGCATAAGGTGATGAGGCTGAGATAGTATTACTTAATCCATAAATTTTGTGAAATCTGTGAAACTGTTTAGAGTTTTTTTTCTGTAAAGTATGTCTGAAAACAATTTTGCACAATAAAATCAGTGAGCTGAAGGACGATCACAAACATCCAGATCCAAAATCCGATTGAGTAGAGCTAGACAAACTTCTAAATAACAAACAATAATAAATTGTATAGAAGAGAAGCATTAAACGGTTCCAAATTAATAAAACGCACATATCAACATTCGGCAATTGATTTGAATAATCGCATGGAAAACTGTGCGACGCGTTATGTCCGCTAGAGTGAGATGGCAATACATCAGTGAGTTCCGCGCAGCTGTGCTAAGGACGGTCGTTGGCCCCATGATCGTCCGCAAGTGAACTCCGAATCTCGTGTGCGTTTTATTTATCGTGCACGTACCTTTGGGCGAACCGCAATGTACGCTCTACATGACTGTCTTTCGTGATAAGTGACATTCGGATGCAGTTTCGACTGTTTTTAAGGTACATTGTTGTATAACTGAATTTCGTGCGCTTTTATGCACAATTCATTCTTGGTACTAATATAATCCTATAAATAGTGCTTTCCCTGTATTAAAAATGTAAAGGAAGTAGCACCATTGTAATAACAAGTATGAAGATTGTGACTGGGGAAAACGCTCGGAAGAAAATAATTGGTACAGACTATGTAATTTTTTTTATTGTGTGTGTTTATAATTCAAAGTACCTGGGCGACCGAGCTCCGCTCGGTAGTTATGGTATCCATCCATACTAATTTTTTAACCGACTTCAAAAAAGGAGGAGGTTATCAATTCGTCGGTTTTTTTTTTGTTTGTTACTCGATTTCTCAAAGACGCGTGAACCGATTTGAAATTCATTTTTTCGCGGTCCCATATTAGTTTCAACAGGTTCTGATGACGGAATCCTGAGAAAATGGTGATACTTGGATGACTTGTGATTTGAAACTATAATGTTTCTTAGGAAAATATTTTAATACGTTATAACCGAATTAATAATTCTTTCAAGCCATTTTAAAATAATATATACGCGATTTATACTGATTAATACTTTTATAGTCCAAAACAAAAAAAAAAGAAAAACAAAACTTTCTTTAGTTGGGATTTGAACCTGGAACCACCAGAGTACAAAGCAGATGTCTTAACCACTGGGCTATCGAAGCAGACCCGCCGGCGCCGAAATTATTGTACTATAACTACAATTTCATGCGGAAAAATATGGGAAAAACGAATTTTCCCAGACATGGAACCTGGCTAGATTAATTTTTTGACTTTATAAGAACCTATGTTTAAAATTTCAAAGAAATCGTTAGAGCCGTTTTCGAAAACGCGAGACAAATATATATATATATAAATATACATACAAATATTGCTCGTTTAATAGTATAGGATATACGTAAGTTATTATTTACTTCGTATCTTCAAGTTATGTAGAGAGGCTAGAGCCGTTTCCTTATTGCGTTAGCTTAGAGGTTACTTATATTATGCAATCGATAAACTGCATACAAGGAAACATTGATCAATAAATTAGTGGGAATATGTATTAAATCATCATCATAAATTTAAGGCTCTTGTCCGTGGAGTTCTTTTTTTTCCATTCTGCCCTATCACTTGCCATTTCTTTAATTTTTTAATACGACACTTTTTTATGTATTTAATATGTATGTAAAAATTATATGGGCTGAAAATATGCGCTGAAATCTACAAGCATACACACACAAACACAAAATTCAAAACATTATTTTGGCTTCAGTTTCTCATATAATTTCAAATTTAACACAAGGGTCACGTTAATTTTTATTTTACTAATTACAACAATAAGGAACATGTCGGTAAATTATGATATGTATTATGAAAATTTTCGGAACTAACAAGCCGAATGCAAGGTGTTTAATGATATTTTATTATCTTATATTGTATCATTTATCGGACACATGGCACGGTACCCCTGCAAATACTTAATCTATATTTGCTTTGGGTATCAATGCTAGGTATTTGACCCTAAATGTGTACATCTAGGTATTTATAACGAAAACCAATTGTTACTTAACCAAAGGTAGTAACAGCTGCCCGAGACTCTGCGTTAGCTCTCGTGAAAATTTTAGGAAATCAGTTCCTATCAATTTGAGTTCACTATTCATTATCCACTTCTACCATCAGTTTTTTTCAAAAAAATTATAAATGATTGCGTAACCGTCTCTAGCGAATAGAACACTAATTCGTAACGTAGTAGCGAGTGTGTGGAACAACTGATGGTAGAGGCCCGCCGCGGCCCGATTACGCAAAAAGTGTCCTCTGCTGGGAAACGCCAGAAATTACAAAATCATCAATTGAACAAGAAAGTATATTACAAATCAGTACGTTATACATACTATAGTGGAGTTTATATATTTTATAAACTGATAGAGCGTCAAAATTTAAATACAAACATACAATTCTCAGTTCAATGCTCTACAATAAACTAACATTTAAAATATGCGTCGTCTATTTATGATTGTATCGTTTAAAAACAATAAAATTCATTGTTCATCGCTTCTAAAAGGAAATTCAATAGCATGCAACGAGTATGTTATGTATTGATAACGTTGCATACTTGTAATAATGAGTTTATTTTATCGAGCCAGACGTCCGTATTAGAAAAAGGCTAAATATTATTTTTGAAAATAATATTTCGACTGCTACCTGATTGCTTCAATTATAATAGACTTCTACGAATTTACTAATAAGTAATCCTACTTCCATACATATTTTGCTTTCACAGCTAAACCACTGAACCGATGAAATTTGATGTGGTAAAAGTTGAAGACCCGGTCTAACGTAGGCTGCTTTAGGCGAAGCTGCGGGAAGCAGCTAGTGAGTTGATAAAAGCGAGAACTGGTAACAATTGCTATATTTCATTTGTCGGTCCATTCTGTTTTGTTTGTACAAAATATATTGCATCATTTGGAGTCTGTAACATAAGCCCAAATAAACTCATATCTTTAATTAATTTTGGTCCTGCGTATGGTACCAAATTTACATAAATGTACTATGTCTCTATTCCTAGTGAAGTGAACAGAAGAAAATTCCTGTCTCATTCCCCTGATCACTTTCAGAATAACAATTTGTATTTTCACCGACATGGATAAATTGAGTAATTTCTATTTAAGTCTCGATTTACATGAATATGACTTAATCACGCAAACCCTGAACTGTCATGGCCGCAGGTCATTGACTTGACATTGGTACCAGTATGTTTATTAGGTTCGGAATTTAGGTAGCGGTGATATCACCGAGCTGATTGTTTTCCCAGGCGGCCGCGACGGCGCACGTGCACGTGTTATTATTATTTAATTATTTTAATTTAAAACCCAATTTTTACGAGAGTCTATAGATGTCATTTATTCATTTAATTTTTATCTTTATTTCCTGGTATTTTTTTTTTCTTTATTTCGTGCCATTTTTTTTTTATTAAATTATGTTTCACGGATCCAGTGGATTCTAGAGGACATGAGAGTGTCCACGAGTCCACCTGTGGATTTAAGTGGAAATAAAAGTTTCCACGGATCCATCAGTAGATCGAAGAGGAGAAAAAAATATCCCGTTATCCACTGGTGGATCCTAGTGGTGGATTCAAGTGGAATGAGCGTTATTTCCCATGCGGAAGTGAGTTTCAGTTGATTGTTTGTTAAACTGTCAAGAGTATAGTTTCTATACCAGTGTTGAGGAAATTCCGTACATACTTGATGATGGCTTCCGGCAACAGTCAGGCTAATAAATTATGATTTGTAAGCTATTGCAATATTTGGAAATAATAACTGTAGCACCTGAGGTCACTGACCGATATCGCCAATAACGTTTAATTTATGTTACACTTTGTAAAATGAAAGATGGGTCGGATCGCGCGGCAGCTGTCTTTTGAGTATAAAATATTTCTTATGAAGAAATATGTCGCACATTTCTAGTGCCTCAGCTACTCAAGACACTCAAGACTTATCGTATATGTCTAAAGTTATGGTGGTGTCAAGAATTATTAAGAAAAATACAGAAAACTAAATCGCGGCTGCTTGTGTTCCATTTTTTCGATGCTCAGATTTACTTTTGTTGGTTATTTTGAATGGATATCTAATATTTTTAGCAATAAATGCTTATGGTGGATTTATTTTCATTCTTTCATTTCTTTATTTCATTATTTTAATGGTTTAACTACAACAAACAACCGCACTTTGCTCTACTAGTACAATGAGATTTTCCATAGATTCACCGTCCCTACCTAGGCGATTTCTAGGCTTTTACTAACATAGGTCCGTTCCTATAATGATTTACTTATATATCAATGTCTATAAAAATATAAATTGAATATGTATACCGTAAATTTATCCTAACTTTTCCTCCTCATAGCACTGCCTCATATTCTCATTCTTTTTCTGTTCAAGCAGTCAGGTTATGGAATACTTTGCCACCTAGCGTTCAAGAGTCCCAAACTCTGTCCACATTTAAGAAGCGAGTAAGAGATCATTATTTCTCCTTGAACTCATAAATCGTATTATATTTATATATAATTTATATATATTAGTAGGTATATTTATTGTATTATTTAGTTTATTATACATATAGTATTATAAAATAGGTTTAGATTGAGCCTATTATTTTTGTATTTTTTTTTTCTTCTTTTTCTTATACGCCTCTTTGCCTCTTTCTTTCGTAGTTCTTGTCGCCGGTCTGCTGGAAGAAATTTCTTTAGAAATAAGTAGAACCCTTGTACATAGTTTTCCTAATGTTAAGTTTCCAATGTATATTTACAGCGTGTAATGAAATAAATAAAATCTTTTCCTGAAATGTTTCCTACAAAAAGGGTTGCCTGTAAGAGATTGCTTTTGCGATAAGGCCGCTTTTGCAAGCCATTATGTCTACATGTTATTATTATTATTATTAAAAAATGTCTAAACATTTTACAATATAGCTGTGTTTAGCCTTGTTGCCAACAGTTTACTTGTTATAAACATTTCATAACAGCGTCGTGTTTTCTCATTAACGTATAAACAATGAAGTGATTGGTCGTTTATCGTATGTGTAGTTATCTGGAGGTCCAGGAGTCATTGTCACATCGCTGTGTGTACAGCGATCATTGGGCCGTTTGTGTTTACCCGTCTTATCAATAACACTTATCAGTCAGTAGCACAGACAAAGCTATGTTACAAGATGCAAAAAAAATATCTCGGAAAAAAGTATTATTAAATTGTTAGTGAGGCAAATTGCCTAATAAGTCACTAAATATTCATTATCATTAAAGAAAAACATTGAAAATAACTAGTCTCACATACAAAGCCTTGTTGCAAGTTGCGTGACCATTTAGTTGTTATGATACAATAATCCAACAACAGATAATGCTACCGGTGCCGTTACACTTAAATCTCAAAAACGCTTTGTACTAGCTATATAGATAATTGCTTCGTAAAATAATTCCATGTATATAGAAAAAATTTTACTTAAGTGTAGATTACCAATTTAATTCTATCCTTATAATCATTTACTCACTGAGTTACGCCGATTTTTTATGAACATTACGCTACGTGATATTCTGTAGTACGTGGTAGCTATCTACGACGCTACAAACTTTTTGATTTGGTACAAAAGTGCTCAAAATAAATTATTACTTGGGCAAGTGTTTCCTCTTTTGACATTGAATGTGTCATTTGTTTTACTGGTCAATATAAAGTTTAACCATCGCATCGCGTATCATACAGTATAGCGTATCTTGCAGTATAGCGTGTCTTTATCTTGAGTGGGTTCAAGTTCGGACGGGCGACAATGAACTTGGCCGGCCATGACTCATGCATACCGAGCCATCAGTTACAAAACCATAAACAGTGCATCTGTGCGAATGTAATATGCAACCAAGATACCCGACACGACATTGTGCATGTGTGACGTCAACGTGATTTGTTTTGTTTTAGCATACTATTTTTTTTTATTTTCTAATTTGGTAGGTAGTACATATTTTGTTCAAGTGCTGGGCAAATTTCTCCCCTTTTTTTCGCTCGTCTTTTTCAAGAGCAATTTCCTGTATAACGTTGTCGGGGTTACCATACCTTTCTCTCTACCTCCATAGACAAAAGAGGAGTCTCACTCTTTTGAGTATGCGCGGTTGGTCGATCATGTATCTCTCACACTCTTCATCATATCGAGTGGGCTACTTGGTCAATTTTCATAAAAACTCAAGTACAAAAGTGCAAGTTGCATTGTGTTAAGTATTTTTTAATTTTTATTATAAATTAAAATTAGCAAACTTAAATATTAGCCCACGGCTTTAAGTACGACAATGCTAAGTTTAAATAAATAGTGTGTCTAACTTAGTTGAACATATTCTTTGAAGAGGAACTTTTAAAAGACAAAACTCCGATGAGGTCTCTTTTTATTCCTAGTAAACTCACAAAACATTTCAGATATGATAAGCTATAACTATGAATCGTACGATCGATCACACAAATGGACTTCACATACGTGACTCGGAGGAAGCGCGGACAAAATATTATTGTCCCAGCTAGTTGCAACAGATAATGTTTTTCAACAAGATCTCTCTGGGGTCTGGCCGTGACATTGGATACCCTGGAGATATCACTCTGCACTGATTCAATTCCAATGTTTCACGTCTTTGTTTTAGTATGTAAATCTATTCGTCTACGTTAATTTGCCATTAGACTTCGCTACCGAGATAACTTTGTCCGCTTTGTACCTTATTATTTCATGATCTTGATACTTATTTTATTATTTTTATTTATTTATTTCATGTACACGCTGTAAATATACATTGGAAACTTAAAATTAGGAAAACTGTGTACAAGGGTTCTACTTATTTCTAAAGAAATTTCTTCCAGCAGACCCGCGACAGGAACTACGAAAGAAAGAGGCAAAGTGGCGTACAATAAAAATAAAAAAAAATAACATACAAAAATAATAAGCACAATTTAAACCTATTTTATAATACTATATGTATAATAAACTAAATAATAAATACAATAAATATACCTACTAATATATATAAATAATATATATATATATAATACGATTTATGAGTTTAAGGAGAAATAATGATCTCTTACTCGCTTCTTAAATGTGGACAGAGTTTGGGACTCTTGAACGCTAGGTGGTAAAGTATTCCATAACCTGACTGCTTGAACAGAAAAAGAATGAGAATATGAGGCAGTGCTATGAGGAGGAAAAGTAAGGATAAATTTACGGTGCGATCTACAAAGTTCTCCTGCAGGACGAAAAAAGGAAAAACGCTCATGAAGATAGTAAGGGTATAAGGGATTGAAGAGAACATTAAAAAGAAGACAGAGGATTCTAGTATTCCGACGATATCGGATTGGGAGCCAACCAACTTATGTACATTTATGTTAATTTTTTTTCATGCATTATAGTTTATTTGTATTGTATAAGTGGTACATTATCTTCTTCTTCGAAGTAGCCTCATTGCTGAGGGTCGTGGCCATCACAATCTAATTTCGCAATTAGCTTCCTTCAGGCTGATCTATTCTGGGCCTTTTGTGTGGAGTCTTGAATGTTACACTTCATAGCTGCAAGGAGGTGGTCAGTCCAGCGGGTTGGCGGTTTGCCCCTGGGTCTATTTCCTGTCATCTATCCTACCAATTTGGTTCACATCATTCATGCAACATGGCCGAAAAAGGAGAGAGGCTAGGAGAGCCCTTTGGTTATATATCACTGATTGTCGGCACTTTAAATAATGTAATAATACAAAAAGTTATTCAAAGCATTTTTTTATTGATAGGTACTCATAATATTAAATTATATATATTATAAATATTTCGTTCTGAATATTTTTTCTTCTTAAAAGTTATTTAAATTTTAATCATCATTATGTACATAAACTGCTACTACTTGTAGTTGTTATTAATATTCATACTTATAAAACTATAGTTACCTACATCTTATCAATTAAATCGTCTTGACTTTACTAAAATTCTCGTATATAGTTCTTGAACACATCTCGAAACATGTTATTTTGATCATAAATGGACATCGTTGCCCTTGACTCATTATATGGTCATTACCAATTCCGGATACCGATAACATTGTTTAGTGAATTGATAGTAAATGAATACCTATCATTGGTAGGCACTGTTCAAACGCCACTATGTAATCAACGGAGCGTGTCTCCCAGTTGCATAAAGTGCAACTAGAGTGATTATCGTCTGACCTCTGAAACCTTTGAGGGAAACCAGAGTAGCAATTAAAAAACATAAAAATATTTGTTACTAAAAAATCTGAAAAGTATTTCCGAATACACCCGAAGATCGCCGAGAGCTCCCGAAGGAATGACAAGCGAACGCTTTTCAAAGGAACGCGGAAAACGTCGGGCACATGTTGAAAATACGAGTGGGCATTGACCCCGACCGCCCCGACTGAACACACAGCTGTTGCTGAATCTAGCCCGGTGCATCTCGTGATGTGCTTATTATCATCGCCCCGTTTAGTGTATTTGATCTAGTTGATAAACGAAACTAGTTAGAATTCCCCTTCTGCTGAGTTTCTTGGCTATCTCTTAATATTTGCAGTGTTTTGGACAGCTATTACAGTAGTAAAGAAAGACGACCTCCGCGGCATAATGGTTAACACGCAAGTGCCCTAGTCTGTAGGTTCTGGGTTCAAGGTTCTGCCAGGGTCAATTGCAAAATGGCTTTAACAAAATTAAGGATCCCATAACACAAGTCTTTGGTATAAATCCATCCATACTAATATTATAAATGCGAAAGTCTGTCTGTCTTTCTGTCTGTCTGTCTGTCTGTTACGCTTTCACGGCCAAACCGCTGAACGGATTTTGATGAAATTTGGTATGAATATAGTTGAAGACTCGGGGTCAAACATAGGCTACTTTTTGACGCAGGCGGAGCTGCGGGAAACAGCTAGTTCTAAATAAATCTATGAGATTTGTGCGAATATATTTATTTAATTTAAAAGTATTCACTGCACCTTACTTCTTATTAAATTTAATTAATAAAAAAAGGTATAAACAAACTCAGGTCAACTCCTAACATATCTCTTTTTCAAGATGTTTACGACTTACGCCCAGAACAGACTACTTCAGAGGGAACTTCTAGTTACTTTAGAGTTTCATTTGAGTTTCTGCCATAGACTATATATTCTTCCTATATTGCCGTAGACCGCACATGGTGCGACCATTTTGAAACCGGTTTGAAACGCATTGCAAATCAGTTGCGTTGAAACCGGCGTGCAGGAAATTCGTGTTTGCATTTCATAAACTTTGAACTATACATTTTGCTGACGTCTTTTCTCAAAGAACACCAAAATGATTGTGACGTTGCAACGTGCGTGGAAAAAGATTGAAACTGGTTTCAAACTAATAATTTCAAAAGGGGTTCGTTGCAGTTGCGTTTCACCGTCTGTGCTGGGCCTTAGTCTCTATTCTTCGAGGTCTATTTTCCCCTCTACTTAGTATATGAGAATATTATATCATAACGTTTCTTACGATGCAATCTTCACAAGCTTTTCAGGAATTCTTGTAGTTGGCAGACATCTGATAAGATCCAGTACGGTCTCGCACTGCCTCTGCGGTGTTTAACATATTACACAAACACGATAGCTTATTATTTCAATATTATAACTTCCTAAACTGAGATGATGTCTACGATTACTTCTTATAAATACTGATAAAGAGTAGGTATGCTTTGTTCAAATTAATTGTAAATTTTCGGAATTAAAAGGTGGTCCATCAGGTGGGCCGCGTGCCTGTTTGCCTACTTAATTGTATAAAAAAATAATCAAAAGATACTTCTAGAAACGATAAAGTAACACAAAAGTCATCAACAATGTAATCTTTGCTTAGAATGTGGCTTTCTAGCCACACACATATTCGTAGGATGTTAATTGGCTGTACTTTCGTGATAGCTTTCTCAATAAAGATATATTTTATTCTATTCTATTCTAATGGTAGGTCGATCCAAACAAAGCCGCATTTCTGTGACCTCCGAAAGATTCATAAAATTTAGATTTAGATATATTATTTATATTTCTCATATTATCTAAAACTACATACATACATATCATCACGCCTTTTTCCCGTAGGGGTAGGCAGAGACTACGGATTTCCATTTGCTACGATCCTTACAGACTTCCCTAATATCAATAAATTATTTAAAAAAATACGATGAAGCATAAGCCGCAATTTTCTCATTTTTTGCAACTTTACAGAGCAATCGTCTTATTTTACCCTTTTTAGGGTCCCGTACCTTAACAGGTAAAAAAGGAACCCTTATAGTCTCACTCGTGTCGTCTGTATGTTCGTCTGTCACAGTCCATTTTCTCCGAATCTACTGGACTGATCAAATTTAAATTTGGTACACTTATGTGTGTAGTACTGTAACCCAAAGGTAGGCTAATTGAAAAAATATATTATTTTTAAATATGGCTAGTCTCTATATTTAAAAGTAGATAAAGTGGTAAATTTTTAAAAAGTATTTCAATCTCTACCATGTGATATGCCGAATGAAAGGGTTCATGTGGCAGACTCAAATGTATTTTTTTTTAATTTTGATAATTTTTTTTTTTTTTAATTACTAACATAAAATAGAAAAATACCCATTGCCTCCTCATATCAATATTAATTTCGCCAAGTTGAGTACCATGGAATTGGCGTGACCGTAAGAAGCTCGCTCTTCAAAGAAAAGTTTTAGGTTCAAATCCTGCCGGTCAAAATCAAATTTACTATACTTATTTTTTATTTTTTTAATATTACTTTCTAGGGTTTCGTACCCAGAGGGTAAAACGAGATCTTATTACCATGGGCTCCCATTGTCTTAAAAAAGAATTAGTTCCCCTTTTTGATGTAGTTATGCGCTTCAAATAGAAAATCTTTATATTAAGTACTAATCTCGCTTATTTTTAGCGAAATAAAGAACTGAATATTAAAACACTATTTTATTATGTACCTAAATTGTTTAAATCTTTAATTATAACTTCACATGTTTTTGACAGATCGCGTCACAATTACTTTGTATAAGAGTGCCCAGGAAAGTTGCCGCATTTCAATGTATGACGGTTGAATATTTGTATAGCATAATATTCTGCAATCTTTGCTATTACTAAGGGCTGGCCGGGCTGTATCTTATGAATTGTGATAGTTAAGACAGTTGAAACTATTACAAATAATGTATTTCTGTTACAGCTACAACAAAAAATAAGTACTAAAAAACAGAATAAAATAAAAATTTAAGTGGGCTCCCATACCACACATAAGATTTTTTAGCCGTTTTAAGGATAATGGTACGGAACCCTTCGTACGCAAGTCCAACTCGCACTTGGTTTACAATGATTCAATTTCCATTATTTTTCATTCCAAAATGTTTACAGATTTTAAAAACAACCGGAAAATTACCCTAAAATAAATGGAACTAAAAGGATAACAAGACCATCATGACACAAAAATCTGCCCATTTTCCTGCCGCCTCGTCTCCGGGATGTGATTTATCGTACAAAATTTAAAGGCAATTAACTTTGACGCAGTTTTAAATGGAGCGGCGGATGTGTCCAAAGTCTTGAAAAATTTATTTTAACAAGAAACAAAATTTTTTAGCGCTCATTTAGACGTCTAAATTAAATAAGGAATTTATAAAACTTGCATGGAAATATATCGTTTACATTTTGGATGCTTTCTCCGTTCGCTCCTTTAATTCTAAATCTATTTGTTAAATTAGGTCCTTACATATGAAATTGGCGTTTTGTCGTACTGGCCACTTTAATCACAAATTTCTCCTCTTGGGTTAGGAATTCCAAAATAAAATTTATACAGCTGTTTCCACATGTATTTATGTTTCGTAAACCGTTATTCATTTGTTTTTTTTTTTTTTTTGCGACGATAAAATAAATATATATAAAATTAAAAAATATTCGACATATTGTTCCTTCCATACAAAACGCCAATTTCATATGTAAGGACTTAATATTAACAATATCTGTTCCTTGCAATGTATGTATTACGTACATAACCCTTATCAAATCAAATAATTAACTATATTCCTAACGCATAATTTAGCTCTATTTTGACGGAAGAATTAAATCAATAGGACAGTTTATATTTACACATTATGTTTGGAGAATGTTAATTATCATTTTATATTAATAAACTAAATTTGAAGACTTATTTTCTAAGAAGCAATAACAAGTTTAGCGGTTTCAATAACAATGACATTCATTGTTAATGTTATTCATGTATTTTGAGTTCAAATGGCCCGACGTACGGCTATAATTGTTCTCTCGTTAGCTTGCATTAAAAATCCCAAATTAAATGTATGCGTAAACGTTCCGAATGTGCACTTAGTTATTGGCTTAATTTCAGCATTAGATCGCAAATGTGGCTTTATTTAATTTGTTTGATTTAATAGAGTCTCTTTCGTAGATCATCCAAAATTTACTCCTAATAAATCCACATTTTTTCTTAAATATAAAGAACTAACTGTTTCCCGCAGCTCCGCCTGCGTCAAAAAGTAGCCTATGTTTGACCCCGGTTCTTCACCTATATTCATATTAAATTTCATCAAAATCCGTTTAGCGGTTTGGCCGTGTAAGAGACAGACGGACAGACAGTCAGACTTTCGCATTTATAATATTACTAGCTGTTTCCCGCAGCTCCACCTGCGGTATATAGCCTATGTTACTCAGGGTGAGTGTAGCTTTCCAATGGTGAAAGAATTGTTGAAATCAGCACAGTAGTTTTTGAGTTTATTCATTACAAACCTACACACAAAAATACAAATCTTTCCTCTTTATAATATAAGTGTAGACTAGCTATTTTCCGCAGTTCCGCTTGCGTCAAAAAGTAGCCTATGTTTGACCCCGGGTCTTCAACTATATTCATACCAAATTTCATCAAAATCCGTTCAGCGGTTTGGCCGTGAAAGCGTAACAGACAGACAGACAGATGGACAGACAGACTTTCGCATTTATAATATTAGTATGGAAGTATGGCTATGGATTAGTATGGATGTTTTGAATTAAATAGAAAAAAATAAAAACTTTTTTAATTTCAATATTTATTCTTGCAAAAATACGTTTGTTTTAATCACTCAAATATATACGATCTTAATTTACCACTTGTAAATTTTCAGTAAATCTGACTAAACTACACTTTCCGATGCTTTTAATCGCCGGATTTCGGTAATGGCTAATTCACTTTGACTCGAATGATTTGTGTGGCACTCGCATCTCGATTGCATTAGGACCGTATTTGCTGGCCAATGTTCGTACTGCCATTCATAAAGTAGTTCGGCTTAATGAAGCTAATTTTACTACTTATTGTTAGTGCAGAAATCCAAAGTGAGGAGCTTGTTAGTCGAGCACGACCCGCGTATCCGTAGCTAATCGACGCGACCACTATGGGATTGGTCGCCATTTAGTGGCATTTTTAATTTTTTGGGAGGCACGTTAAGCCGTTGGACCCGGTTGTTATCAATAGATAGCAGTCGTTAGACTGTGTCAGAAACCACGCATTCAGTGTAACAAGAGTGCTGATAAAATAAAAATGCTATGAACAGTGCTCATGTCAATTAAAATTTGGCGCACTTTATTTTTTCGCAAAAAATTGTAAAAATGATTTATTCAGCTATACCTTCTTCGAAAGCCTATAAAGGTATATTACGCCAATCATACTTGTTTAGGCGTGAAAGGGTAACAAGATGGACAAAATATATTTTTCTTGTAGATAATTCTTTTTTTTGCATGCCTTATGTTTGGTCTACTCTTTATTACCAAATAAACTACTTCTGTATCAAATAGATGAGTTAGCAAGTGAAAATAATGATTCATGAGGTTGAATAAACACAGGTGTACAATGATTCATAATTGTCCTCATATATAGAGATTTGTAAAAATCTGTACAATATGGATGAATTTTTAACATTGATTGATTTATTTTTAGAAATTATGAAAATGAGTTTATAGTCTCCAAAGTTTAATTTGCCTTTACAATCAACTTTTAATAAACATTAAGTGTGGTGATTTATTCATACTACGTAGCATTTATTGTCATTATATTCTATATACATTCCACACAGACGCTCTGTTTGAATGTATATTGGCCACTAATTCCAGTAGTTAGGATTTTATATTTTCTTTCCTCGCAAGAAGAGAGCAATGACTCTACCATTCAATCTGTTTATTAAAAATCATTAAGCCACAAATAAATAAGTATTGTGCCTCTATCTTCTTTCAGTAAGTTTGCAATAGGAGAACACTATGTTAGTATTTCGATAGAGCGCACCGGAAAAGGAAGCGCTAAGTAAGGTCATTGAACCGCACGTTGAGTCAATGTCAGCGGCGGCGAGGCTTGGGTCCAAGATTCGGCAAGAACAAGGGTGCGTTCACTGGTACGGGGTAGCAGGGTGCAACTGTCGCAGGGTAACGACCGCTCCGGGGTCGTCGGCCGGCGCCACGCGGCCGTGTGACCGAGCCATCCGATTGATCGGAGCGGGATGGCAATACCTCTTAGTACCCTCACGTTTTAACAACCCCCACTTTTAATAGGGAAAATAACACTTTGTTCCGTAACAGATAAGGTGTGATTCGGTTTGCCGGTTTAATCTTAGATGAGGCTTTCGAAGACTGGCCGCGTGGAGGTCGCTAACGCACACAGGCGCTTTAAGGGAAGTAGTTTTGCTCAAAATATTGATTTTTCCGCGGGCATTGCGGGCTGCGTTGTATGCGGTGCGCGTGTGTGCACGCCTGTGAGTGCGTGTGCGTGTCGTCTATTTTGGGTAGAGCACGTGGTCGTGGTTGTTGCTTGTTGACATGCGTTTTTATTTTTATGGCGGCTTCACGGCTTGATCAGTTAATTACGTCACAGACGTTGCTTATTTATAGGTAGCCACGTTTACGTGAATTTTAAGCACTTATGATTTAGAATAGTAATGAATTTTAGTATCGATTGAATTTGTTTTTTTTTTCCTAAATTATCCATATCTCTACATGGTATGTTAACTTAGTTTTTTAATTTTCTCTCTATCGAAATCTTAAGTACTCGTAATTAAACTGCTCTTGAATCATTTGAATGCTCACGATATTAAAATTTCCCGAAACGTACACATGAGAAGTCCTTCCATACATAATGCATGTAGATGCTTACGAATTTCTATAAGAACGGGTTTTGTTCGATCCACACACTCTTGGTAGCTATAGCTACCGGTGCACACAGATTTGGAACTAACTCACGCACACACGCTCACAACGTTACCCTTGATTTTGCCAGCTCAAGGTCTCTACCCTTCATCGGGACCTCTCACACCCCTGCGATTTTATATAAAGCTGTCCCACTCTCGAATGCGGACAATGCCGAAATTGGACGAACAGAAGCTGGGTTCGATGACCTCCAACATACGTATTGGTAAATAAACACTGATGTAAGATGTCATGTTATACAATAAACGAAATCATTTGATTTCACGATGTCAGTGTTGTATTTCTGATTTCATGTTCAACTTTACTTTTGTTCTGCAATGAAACTATTCTGAACATATTTATTTTTTATTTAATGTTAATTATAGCCGATTTGTGTAGAATTAATTATTTTCAATATATGCTGTTATTTTTTAAAGTTACTTATAAGCGACAGTCACACTAATCGATATCATTAAATATTTGTTCATTTATTTATTTCTATGAACCACGGCTTCACAATTATAACAACATAAAATGTCCCATAACTAAGAAGTCAGTGTTGATCTACAAATTATTTCGTTAAATTAAAATATTTAAATTTAATGTGTAACAATCGTGAAAACATAAGATATCATTAAATTATGTCGTTTTAAAATATCCTAATTATTTATATCTCTAAAGTTATGATCTATCATGCTTGTACGAACAAATATTTATTCTTCTTAGATTTATTTATATGCTTGTGTTGCATGTTGTTTAATCATAGCTGATATACACGTCAAACTTATATATTTTTTTTATTAATAAGTAATGATGCATACGGACTTTGAGCAGTTTAGAAATACCATGTTTTTATAACTTTTTAATCGGTGCACTACTAGGAAGTGTCGAGTTGCATAATAATTAAAATTTTAAATTTCTGCATATATTTTTAATGGATTGCTGATTATTGTTCAACGACTCTTTTTTATCTTTTGGAGTTTTTATCGCATTTTTATATTTTTGTTTCAATATAAACAAAACCAAATGATTTTTACTACTGCGTGGGAAATTAAAGAACTGGCAAGTGATGAGAAAAGAATGGAAAATCTCTAACTCTCATAGCTTAATAATTACATCTAAAAATAATAAGCTAAAACCTAAACCCATCATCTATACGCCTATAATTAAAAACTAAAAGCCATACTTCCATACTAATATTATAAACGCAAAACTCTGTCTGTCTGTCTGTTACGCTTTCATGGCCAAACCGCTGAACGGATTTTGATGAAATTTGGTATAAATATAGTTGAAGACCCGGGGTCAAACATAGCCTACTTTTTAACGCAACCGAAGCTGCGGGAAAAAGCTGGCTTATTATATTTACTTAATGTGCCATACATTGTAGTACTTTGAAATGAAAGGAATATTTCTGTTTTAAATAATATTGTACTTAATTTGCCATTCCAACATAGAATATCGTCTCATGCAAATAGCTAATGTTAAACGAAACAAGCGTGATCTTTGAGTTAACAAATCCTGTTACCGTCTTCTATTAGTTAGTAACCAATTACAAACCAAACCTCTAACAAATAATCTATACGTACTTGAATTAGTAAATGATATCGAATATTTATTTTTTATTTTCTCTTAGTCAAACGATCTAGCCGTTATCAAATTCTACACGCGTCCTATCTTGCTTAGATTTCCATCCAAGGACTAGTTAGTTAGTTGGAAACTCTTTATCGTACATAAAACATTCAAATTACATAAAAGGAAAATAAATTTGATTTATATATATATCTTCTTCTACTTAGAATGAAAAATGGTAAGTTTTCTATATAATAATATTGTTATCGACCGAAACGTCTTAAATTGACGTCAAAAGTTTACATGCCAGCGACAGATCTCTCAAAAGCACTGTTATCCAACAGAGACCAAATGATATTTTTAACAATAAATACACAACTTAATATATTATTATTGGCCAATCTGTTTTTATAACAAAAACTAATTATGGGACCTAACAAAGAACAGAGTTGGTGCTATTACGCTTCAGAGCGTCTGATTACATAGTAGTGGAGGGTAGAGCGTCCCCGACCTACCACCACCCAGAACCTACGGCAACACTGCATCGATGCACCTCGACATCTAGATATCTAGACATTCAGTTCGTCTGGATAGAACGCCCACTCACACCAACCCATCGATACAGACGACGACGTGCCCACACTAAAATGCATGTGTTAGTGACATTGCAAGCTATACGTATTATATTTTGCGATTGTTGGAAATATTTATATCTTTTAGTTGCATCAATTTATTCGTGACTCTTTTGTTTACTTTCTAATTCATACTAATACACTGTGGAAAAGTTTTGTCATAACACTAAGTTGATTATGTAATAGCACTGGCAATACGTAGACTTTTTGTGACTACAGCCAGGTATTACGTGTTCAGAGAAACTGTGGCTAGACTCCACTTATAAATTGACCATTTAATTCTTTGAACTTCTATAAGGTACCGCTTACTTTTAAAAATATTCTATTTATAAGATGCTCTCAATAAAATATTAAAATGAAATAAGAAAAATGCATTGGAAATAACAAACACCTAATTCAATGCCGACTGACCCAAAGATGATCTTGGCCTCCGACACTAGAGATTTCCTCAATTCTCTTATACTTATGTTGACTAACAGAAAAAAGTTATAATAGATTGATATTTTATTCCATAACTGACAATACATGTACAGTAACAAGTACCACAGATTACTATATGTAATACTACTAACATATCTAAAAAACTTGATAAAATATCGTCATATCGAACCAGCCATACGTATAAAGTAGGTAGAAGTCTAGACCTATCCCAACAAATCTCAGTACTCCCGCACCGGCTTTGCTAGTGTGCCTAGTACTCTCGTATGCACTAACTGCACAACTGCACACATATAATATGATATTTACGCGAAGTTCAATTATGCTATCGGGGTGGAGGGTGGAATTTTATACGGCGATGTGTTTTGATTCGTGCTGCGGATTTTATTTTTTTTCAACAAATTTTAGGAGATCATATACATAAATATTATTATTATTTTGCTTGATTTGAATGCAACTGCTGCTTTTCTATGTATGTATATGTGAATTTGTTTGTATCAATATTTGAAAAATGTTGAATAAATAAATTTGTTTATGAAATTTTATAATTAAATTTTTAATATTGGAATTGATTTCAAAGTTCTCAGACCCACCTACCCTGGCGATACCGCCATGTATCTATCGAGCCTCCAATTCAGTGAGACTACGAATCTCGTAGCAATCTGCTACGAAACTATGCTACGAGTCTATTTCGGTTCTACATTAAAATTAAAATTCATTAAATTATTTAATGAACTTAATTTATGAATATTTCCTTTTTTGACAAATATTAAATTACTAAATGATCTTAATACCATAAATATTTATTTATTTAAAAGGAAATACATAAAATTGAGCTACGCCATCTATTGCCGAGCGGCAGTACTTTCACTGTTTCACGCAACCTTCGACAGAGGGCAGCAGTATTGTGATTATGAGATTATTGCAACGCCATATTACAATAATTCATTTAATTATGTAATAATAACATAATTTTTTTAAATAAGTGAGTAGTAATATAAAATAGAGAAACAGTATCAAAAAAGAAATATGCGAAATCATATTTTACAATACGCATAGCATGCAATTTACACATTTAAATTTAATTTACAAATATTTGTTATAAATCTCAGGGTAAACGGGTAATCTAAATATTTTCGACTAAAATATGATGATTTACGATAGTCTTTGATGTCTCAATTTCATATCATTCATGAACAAATTGGATGCAACAAACATACATACGTATAGCTCTAGTATTCAGTTATCAATGTACTCATAAATTAACATTATTTTTGATTGGATAGGATAGTAATTGTAAATAAATTCATATTTAGTCAATATATTCCTCCAAATATTTTGAATTAAAACCTATTTTGAAATATTCACCTACTGACCAACAGACGAGTTCCTGTTAAAAGCATTTATTTTTGTATTGTCGAAACTAAATCGTCTTCTCAGAAGCGAGTTGCGGATAGAAGACCAACTAGCGACGTACCGAAAGATGACTAATTATTTTCGGGCAGTTTGCCAAAATGAAAAGCGAATATAGGACGACGACTTTGCACCGTGCAAACAAACCTAAATGTTAATACAATGCTTATGGGTTACTTATTAAAAAAAGTATTTAAATTATTTTGGTAAACTAAATTTTCATATTAGTAATAAATAACAATGTTATTAAAATTTATAGGTAAAGGTTTTTTAATGGCTGATGATATAGAGATAGCCGAGCTATTTTCACAACTATTGTCAAGTAGATATTGCGATAACGAATTACTCCGTTAAATGGCCTTCCTAGTCTATGCGTTTTTGGGCCTTAAACTTTTGCCATGCCAAATTTTATCGAGATCGATGGTATAACCCCTAAAATGGAGTAACAAAACAAACATTCATCCAACATCCCTTGCATTTATATTCAATTATTATATACCACATCATAATAAAAAATACTTGGATATAATTATTAATTAATGTTTTCTTTTAAAAGCGTGGACTGGCATGACGAAGCTATTAAAAGCCAAATACCTACCTCATCCGTCATCTACAGACTGTCCTGGCGCAAATTAACTAGGAGAGCAAACCCCAACTGAAGTGTAAATGAGCAAAGACGAAGAAGTTTACTAAACACGTATGTATAACTTTGAATGTTTAGGCAAACAATAAAATGTATCAATTCCCAGCACCTGGTGGTTTCCTCGTGCTGACTTTATCTTGCGTCGGGATCGCTGGCGTGAAGCAACCTGCGACGATCTATTAAGATAACCCAATTTCTATAGAAAGTGTGCACAAGGGACCTGTGGACCTGATGCATAAAATACAGAAATACCTACTACTTATCCATACTTCCATATCCATACTTTCATATCCATACTTCCATATCCATATCCATATTCGTATCCATATCCTACAATACTATGGATATCCATACTTCATACTAATTTATAAATGCGAAAGTCTGTCTGTCTGTCTGTCTGTTACGCTTTCACGGCCAAACCGCTGAACGGATTTCGATGAAATTTAGTATGAATATAGTTGAAAACCCGGGGTCAAACATAGGCTAGTTTTTGACGCAGGCGGACCTGCGGGAAAAAGCTAGTACAAAATAAATCATACTCATACTAATTTATAAATGCGAAAGTCTGTCTGTCTGTTACGCTTTCACGGCTAAACCGCTAAACGGATTTCGATGAAATTTGGTATGAATATAGTTGAAAACCCGGGGTCAAACATAGGCTACTTTTTGACGCAGGCGGACCTGCGGGAAAAAGCTAGTACAAAATAAATCATTATAATGTGGAAATATCTACACTACACATCTATCTACATTACCACATAGGTACTACAATCAAGTAAAATAATTTTGCACGTATGCCTATGTTAATTACAAACTATTTAGTTGAATATTTAGTCAATAGAGAGGATGGATGGCAGGTACCGCCAGCTCGGGACCCAGTTATTAACTTAATAAAATCGCAAACTCGGAAGCAGACTGCAAGACCCTTAGATACTGTGAGCCAATACTGCGTGAATCGGAATAGTTCCCAATAAAATTTCAGGCGGTAGTTTTGTAATCTTATGACATCAAAGACAAATGTTAACTTAGTCTGCCTGCGACCATGAATGCTGTAAAGTGTTTGAAACGTCAGGTGTAAATAAATAAGTAATAAAAGCGATAAAACCGTATTAAAATAGTTTAATTTAATGAATAACAATCGCGAAAACATTATTTAGTTGATACTTGTTGTACACTATTGCAAAGTGATTTATGTAAAACCACAGCGGTCTTCTCCGTAATTTATCTATACTATATTATATTTATACACTAGATTCTTCAGTTTTATCCGCACTCAGAGTCATTATTGTTTATCTAAGAAAATTTTTCAAACTCAAATAAAATATTCTTTCTTAAAGAGAGAATTTATAGATCACCGAGTTTCTTATATAAAATCTGTAGTAAAAATAAAAAAAAACCTCTATGAATGAATCTGAGAATTTTATGTTTGGGTTTGAAGTATTTGCTTTAATGGTCATTAAGGACTCTGAGTACGACTGACTGTTCATGTAACATATAACTCACTATTATTTACACAATCTTAAATTTTTAATTTAATCTCAGCGTATAAAATTGACTCGCTACGATTCAGAACTTTCTTTATTTTCTGTCTGCGGCTAAAGCAAAAATCGCATACCATGATATTGTGCTGAACTTCTCGCTGCAGTCAGGTACTGTTATGTAACTTATGCTGTCAGGTTCAGTACATAGGTTGTAAGTAAATACAGTACTCGTACATAGAAAGGCTAGTTTTTTTTTAATAACCTATATTGTCCCACTGCTGGGCAAAGGTGTCCCCGAAGTCCTTCCAAACCTCCCTCTGTTCTGCTGCCTCTGACCACCTAGCATCGAATCTCCCCAAGTCAGAGAAAGACAAGTAGTAAGAAAAGTGACAATTAAGTTTATCTGCTTAAATAAAATAAATCCATACTTTCTATTCTTAATATTATAAATGCGAATGTCTGTCTGTCTGTTTGTCTTTCTGTCTGTCTGTCTGTTACGCTTTCACGGCCAAACCGCTGAACGAATTTTGATGAAATTTGGTATGAATATACTTGAAGACCCGGGGTCAAACATAAGATACTTTTTGACGCAGGTGGAGCTGCGGGAAAAAGCTAGTGCTTCATAATTCAGTCCTTTCAGGCAATTTAAGTAATCCATAAACAGTATATAATACATATATACTATAATACATAAATACATAAATGTAAAAAATAAGGATTGTGCAACGTCAAGAAGATACCTTGCTTATTAAAAGTGACAATAAGAATTAAACAAATAGCACAAAATTATTAATAGTGCTAAAGAATTCATAATATTCAGTAAGTATCTTATTTTTATTTTCTAGGATTTATCACTTTAACCTTAAAACCAAAGAAGCATTGAAATCATACAAGTAAAACGTTCCATTCATAATGCATAAAATGGACTATCTTACAAAAACAATTAAATCGCAAAACAAAACCATGCACATTATTAATCTTGCAATTTGTCGCGTCGTCATTTTAATAATGTTAATAATTGCGCGCAATATGCTGAATGTCGGTATCGAAATTTGGGGCTCAGTTATTGAGGCTACTCGAGTTCATGCCGGGTTCTAGGCCAGGCTGTCGCAACGCGAGCGGTTTTGGACGTCGCTGTTATCTGCTATCGTGATACGCTTGTGTCGTATCAGGTGCGGTGTGCATACTCACCAGATTTATGTGTGTGTTAGTTTGTTCGTCGTGAAAAGCGGTGTATATTCTTTTGTGTAATACCTGTGTCTCTACCCTGCGATTTTGTTAGCGTAAAAATTTTAGATGCTGGCAACCGCTTTAAGATCTTATATGGAGTAGTTACCAAGAGTGCTATACTTATTTTACATATGAAATTGTTAACGCATACGCTCTCCTCCTTTACGAGCCTACTCCAGGACATAGGTTTCCTCTAATGCGTAGCCGCAGACCCTAGCGACCGCGGTAATAAAATCTCATGGTAGGAACACTTACAACCTACCAAGATAATTAAAGCTGAACCTGGGATGTCAGGTATAGCAATTTATTTTTGTCTGTTGGTCGTTAGAGGACCCACGTCTGAGGCCTGGAGAGCCTGGAGGCTTGGGAGATCTGGAGAGGTAGTTCCAGAAAACTCTGACACCAGGATGTACAAGGTGGATGGATGTACATGAGCCCAGCTCGAAATGAATGAATGTACCTATGTAGCATAAATTGACTCATAATTTCGGTACTTTTTATTCCTAGTGTTTTAATATTCCAATATCAAATAGGCAAACGAAGTCAGGAAAAATACTAATATCGCCAAAAGGACCATAACCTCTTTAACGAACATTGGCCTAGACAGTTCCTGAATCGGTTACAATACACGTCGATTTAATTAATTCAAAAAAGATAGCGTTGAAAATTATTTGGAGTAGGTTATTGTTATTTTAAAAATGTTTTGTGCGATTGTAACACTTGGTTAAGTGTAATCTCTGTGCTCTAAATAACGCTCAAGATAAATGTTATACTTATCTGCTTTTCGTCCTCGTTATTGAATTTTTAAGTTAAATAACTATTTCCTGTAATGTTTTATACATTTATATAATTTTGGCGTAAAAAGAGAATTTAATTTTATTACATGAACGTAAATGGCTAGAGAGGGATACACAATGTATTTGTTCCACACATAACTATTCGAAGAGTGTTAATAAAACTCTGGTATTATACCGATTAAAGTAATCCTTTGAGCAGTGAAAAACTTTAACTTGAAGCCACATTTTCTTTTGTTATTAGGGCATTGACTGGAAGAAATTGTAATAGCGGTAAATCCGTCTTTATACATATTGTTTAAATTGTACGAACTTGTATATTTCTTTTGACAATGATACAAAAAGAGTATATACTTATATCTATCCTAAATATAAACCAACTCCTGCTTAATTTTACATAAGTAGTATATTCATGTTAATAATAATACTATAAAACCTTTTAAACAATTTCAAATAAAGACGAGTAAAGTTTGCAATTTGCTCAAGGAGAATAGTAAGAACTTTCCATTTCTAAGCACAGACCTTGACCAGTCTACTTGAAGCGTACATTGATCTAATAACAAATACTATCTGTAGATAAAATATCAACATTTATATGAATAATTGCAGAGTAATTGTGTTTTTATATAATATAAAAGTTTATATATTTGATTTTTCATTATATTACTAAAAATATCTGTTCCGGTTGTCTAAGGTAGCATATACTATTCGTGCAATATCCATTTAATAAGTAAGCATCTAAGATGCAGTTTACTATAAAAATTAGCTCTTTCCATATTGAGCTCATGTGGCTTCGATCTTAGAGCCTTATTATTCAATAACAAAACTTTATCTCTGCATTTTAGTATAATATATATTTTTAGGGATCACTTAAATCAGTATAATTTTACTAGCATCTTAAACTAGAGTGTTGTATAGAAATAGAAAAGTTATACTTGTATGTGTGAATTGCACTCTTAGAGTAGTTATGTGTGCAACAAATACTTTGTGTAGCCCTCTCTTTCCTTCTCGACATTTCACTGATAGCTATGGCCTCGTCTAGTCGCATCTAATACTGGCATTAGTCTGTTTACATACGGTTAGTTGTGCAAGCTACTTGCACTATTACTAGAATGTTAGCTAACACCATAATATTTTTTTATTATAATTTTCTACGTGTTTTTGTATCTGCCAGTCTACATCTAGTGACAGCACTGGCAGCATTGTGTAGAGTAATGAAAATATCTGGCAAATTACTATTTTCTGATCGACACTTGTAGATAAATATTTAAGCCTCACGCTATTTAGTTGGACATATAAATTCTGCCCGTCTAGAGCCAATATTATGCTTGCTGTATCATACAATACAATACAATAAAACTTTATTGCCCACATCTGGGAAATCACAAAACTGAAATTATAACATTGTTAACAATATGGAGCAAAGGCGGACTTTTTGCTAAGCAATCTCTTCCAGCCAACCTTTGTACAATAAGAGAACATGATATAAGGCTGACACTAATCTAAATTAGAAGTCTTTAATATAAATAAAATACATAATACACCCCTTCACCTGTGTCAAACTGGATAACAATAAAAATTCCATTGGTAATATGGTTTCTACGCAGGTGAAGGTAAATTTTTTATTTAAACCATTCAAACGTACGTTTAAGTTACAAAACTTTATGAAAAAACATTAGTTCACTCACAAATTAAATTGATGACAAAAATGGTGTGTATGAACAGATGTTTCAATATAAATAGATTTTTATACAGTCCACATTATCACCGTTATTCGAAAACCTTTACAATTTTTGTCAACCGTTAAATTTGTATTTAATTTTGGTTTATTTGTTTCAGGTGAGTACGTTTTTGGAGCAGAAATGTGGGGTGTGTATACATAGCCTGGTCTTATTTTCATAAAATAAAATATTAGTGTTATTTGCTCTTTTGTCTATGCTCTTTCAATGAACGATTTTATTGGTTTAATCATAGAGTAAATAATAGTATTGTTTTAAGTGTAAATTTTTTTGTATTTAATTTAAATCGTCATTAAAATCAGTTAGTTCTTCAAAAAGCACTACTATATTGATAAAATTAAGTTAATTTTTTGATAATTTAGATTAGGTATTTAGAACTTTACGATATTCAAAAGTGGGCACATTGCTACAAATTTCGTAGCACTGCTACGAGCGTAGCTTTTGCGTGCTACGAATATTTTTTGACCTTATAAATTTTTATTTATTAAATTTTAACCTTATATTTAGGAACACGAACTATTATCTTATTAATTAACATTATTACATGGAGACTTTTACTTATGTAAAATAAACAGCAAGGAACTAAACCAAAAGGGCTTCTCGGTATATCATGTCATAAGAATAAATGAAAATCGATGAATGTAATTCAACCAAATTTCTTAAATATACTATAATGAATACATTATAATTAATACGTCATTATTTAATTAAAAAAATATATATATTTTCTTCATCAACTCTGTAAATATATCTCTCAATATTTAACTAAGAAACTACAACAGCAAATTCATCTCTTATTACTAACAGCTAACAGAACGCAACAATACCGAATTTTAAGATCAATCACATGCCTCCTAAAATAATCCATCTAATCCACCGTCAAGTGCTGGCTCAAGTGCTCTGGCAGTCCAAACGCTCCTAATGTCCCTGTAGCGAGTGTTGACTGAGGCGGAGTGTTGACCGGTATGTAGGTTACACTGCGCGAACCGACGAACACCTCCCCCCCTGCCCCCGCAGAAACCCCGCAAGCCCTCGCTCCGCACCACGCAAGTACCCGTGATCCATGCACTTTTCAACGAGAAATGTCAAATGCACTATTTAGTATTGAATCTTCAGAAGAATCTTCAGGTTTTCTGTTTTATTTGTTCTTGTTCTGGTTACTGTTACATATAAAGTAACTAATGTAAAATGTTGGCAATAAGAGCTATTGTAGATAAAATAATGTTATGAAAATTTAGGTACAAAAAGTGTTTTTGGAAAGAAAAAATGATAACAGATACATAATTTAGATACTATTGGTACCTATTCAAATAGTTACACGGGCCACATAATAACTTGTAATCATAGTCTATTCAACTGCAAAAACCATGTGTGTTGTTAACCTATCCTGAAGAAATCTCTCTACGTTCTTCTTAAAGGGTCTATAATATCGATAAATATATGATATTTGCCCATTCAAATGCTAAAGTTCATCACCGCACAGCTCGGTAGCCTCTAAGGCAGTAGCAATTAGCAACAGCGTCAAATAGACACACACACGCACCCAGCCGTGTGGCGCACTGCCTAACCGCTACCAACCGGCGAACTATTATTGGTTCTGTCTATGCATTATATTTATATCAACCGCCCGTGGTCACTAGGGCAAGATCGCTCGCTTCTTTAAACTGGCAATAAAAATCGTCCAAGTTCGAGCTCGAGACCATGGCCTGAGAACGAGTGTTCTACATTTTCGCGAAAAAGTTCCGCTTCAAGATCACAGTACACCTATTTTGCGTGATTTATGAAGAAATTTGTTTATTTATAAACGAAAAGAACATGCCGCGTTAAAGCAGTTCAAATTTATTGCAAACTTTCTCTTACTACACTCTTTTAAAAGCACTTTGCAGTTTTGTTCTCTCCGTTTATGAAATACAATGTAAGAAATTTTGGAAATAAGCGATTTGAAGGAATGTCTCAACGTCTTATTTGTTATCGTAGATAATGTTTTGCTTCTGTATGTGGACAACAAATATATTTTGTATTGTACTTAATAATGTACATCCAGTCATAGTCATAGTTTACGGGACACCAGATGGTAAACGGTTTCCGTAGCCTATGACTCCCACAATGGGAGGTATCGCAAATGTGTTGCTGGTCATTCAAACATAGGGTACAAAAAGATTTCAGCTGTTAAAGACAGATACGTAAGCAGTCAGTATACAATGAGAAGGAAAGGGAATGTGGTTCCGGAAATCTGTACTCACTGATCGAAGTTAAAACAGCACTTACGCTTACTTAACTGTCCGTACTCTCATTTCTTTTTGCATATGAATATCTCGACAGTCTATTTGTGTTCCTAAGTTGGTTTTATTCGTATATTCTTCGTCTAAACATGTTTTCTAGATGCGTCTTCACCGTACGTTTCAGAGCCTTAGGTGCGCTATAATGGTCCTAGATTTGGCGGTAATGGTTATTACAATGAAGCCATTGCCGTCTGACCTCTGTAATCCTTTTAACGAGAAAACCATATAACCTGATGTGTGTTGTTAGTAAACACTGTCAGATTATTCAGGCCTTATATTAAGTTGAAGAGGGAGGAGTGGAAATGTCTTGTTTTAAAGGCCAAGATCCGTTTCGGGCATTGAGAAAGGAACGTCATTACTACAAATGACGTTTCTTTCTCAATGGTTTCGGGTCGCTGAGCCAATGCAGTAATTATAATATAATATTACCAAGTTATATAAACGAAAGAGCGAGATTAAAAGCCATATCATATCCCAATTTCTACAAATATATTTTTATACAGAATTAATTTGTGTTTTCTGATGGTTCTTCACCTCATTTGGGAATTACTCATTATCACCTTACCTTCAAAAGATAAGAATAGACGAAAATAGAGATAAAGGGGTGACCATCAAATTAGGAGATCGACAACCGGCCATGACTCTGTTTACACTACAATCGAACCGCTGAAGGATTTATGTGATAAAGTTGACTCAAATCTTTAAGCAAATTTTGTGACCTAGATTTTAAACTATTGTTTTTTATTATCGCACTTCCTTATAACGTAAAATGTTTTGCAGAAAAATATTCTTTCACATATTATGCCGTTTCTTGTGTTTTGGTGTAGTATTCTGTAGTCTTTGGTTCCGGTATGAAAAGTGAGAGAGACAGTAGTGTGCTTTGACAGTGCTACCGTAGCTTAAACATACTAGCCCCAAATTGACAACGTATGAGTAGCATCCTTAATATATTACAAGCTTCTGTAAAGCGCGAACCGTTTGATTGCATTATTACAGTAGAGTGACTGTCTATTTGCTAAGAAATCAGATCAAAATTAATAAATGATACATTCATTTTAATTTTTTCTTCGTTTTTAAACCTTTAATAGTTAACGCTTCAAAATGTGCATATTCATGCATACACACAAATGTACTGTTCTTTGAATACGTTCTAGTGAAAGTGCGTTAACTACAGCCAAGGTTCCTGCGCTGGATTGCGTTGCCATAGAATTCGCGGGTGCGTGTAACTTTCCATTTTAGCTGCCTTTAATTAGGCAGTCAATTGATAATTCTTGTAAAACTTCGAAACGAGGACAACCGAGTTTACCAAACGGTAGTACAATGATCTCTCCTCGTTACTTCAAAACCGCTTAAGTGAAAACAAAGATTTACTTTCTACGGTACAGCGAAATGTGGTTCGTATCTGCCTCCATAGATCATCGTCTTTGAATATAAATTTCACATTGGTTGAATTCGACTGGCGATTATAGTGCCGCGTTATTTTGGATCTTTTTGTTGCAAGTTTTTGTCATTTTTACGTTGTAAAAGGTGACTATATATTGATATAGATATTATTATTGGTGATATAGATTCCTAGGTGACCTTACGATAGACGTAGGTAGATTAGGTAGGTAGGTAGACCTTACCTTACGATTTTGTTAAATTAGTTCACTTGATTTGCTGTAAAAAAACAAACTCAATGAAAATCAATCATTTTAACACTTGTAAAAGAATTTGGTAAACAAAATGAAAAGTTATTAATTTATATGACAACTCTGGGCCTGAAGGCAGACTCACAATTTAAAAACTATAACGATATTCGAAAATTTAAATGTCATAAGACGCGTAAAATCAATCACATGGTCTATTTTCGGAGTTCATGACGGATCGCAAACATGAACGTCGTTATCGTTTTTTTTTTTGTTTTTTTTCCAGCAAAATGATTTATATTATAAAATCCAATCCTAAGTCAAAGTAGAAAAATAACTTATTCATAAAAAATATCGTTTTTTTTTAAATTGCGACTTTGTCTAAGCCCCCTGTATATTGGTAATACCACCGCCATTTTGACATTAAAACGTAGAACCATTACTATCACACTCGAACATTATAGTAGAACATTGTGAATAGCTTAGCAAATGCGGATGTTTCGTAAGAGTCGAGGCGCGCCACAAGTTGCCACTCAATTCGTTTGACTAACAATAACTTGGTTAACTTTCATTAGATGAATTACAATGAACCTTTACAATGCATGCGCTTTTTGTTACGATAGTTGAATTGATGAGTTTTATAAAAAGCCTCACTGATGAGTCCTTGTTTGATCGGTTTGAATGATAGAAAACAAAATAAAATTACTATATTTAATAATGTACATCAAATTAGTTTGGTAAACAGGTACAAACAGAATCGATGGCCGTTGCGAGCCATTCTTTCTCATGGCCAAACTATTTGATATAATTCCTCGAAGGGCAAGCACGTCCTGCAAGCGCAGCATTAGATAATCCGATGATCTAGTACAGTTCGTACTAAAACGCTGATATAAATACGGACGAAAGTCAGTTTCTATGACCGAGGCTTATGGAAATATTGGCAAGTATAAACATATCTACTTAATTTAACCAATCTATACTTATAGTCAATATAGAGGAAATTCAATATAACTTTCAGATCGTGAAGGGAAAAAGTAAATAAATGTGACAATAAACAAAGAACTGTCCAAAATATTAATGCAACGTTTTAGTGTACCACCAAAACTTAACATATGTTAATGATCGAAGGTTGATCGAATGACCTTACTGTTTTGCACTGGATAAGTCCATGATTTTTCTTGATGTTTTATGAACTTCCTTGATTAAACAAGTGTTAATGAGGAAGCGGTGACGATCCTTTACGACCTCCAACATTCAGTTTAATGCAAAATAATTAATAATTGTCTTCAGTGTGTCACTTGGATTATATTTTATAACGGTGAATCTTTGTTTGTACCTAATTTAATCTATATTTATGTAAATATGAACCATGAAAGCTCCTCATTATAAAGAATTTTGCAATTATAACATTAGCTAGAGTATGATGTTTTTTGACATCTGTTATTTACTAAAAACCCGATAGATTTTCGTTCGATTTGTGACTCGAATGTCAAAAATAGCCTCCAGAACATAATCACGTCATTGGGTCGACTCGTTATCGAATAGAGGCTACTCTTAATATAGAGTCAAACTACATAGATCTTGAATCCTGAACCCATTTTATAAGAATCTTTTCATTTTTGTTTTGGCTTAACATATGCGTCCGGAGTCAAAATTATAGGTTGGTCCAATGTGAGGCGTATTTTTAAGGAAAGTATAACTTTTACAAATAAATTAGTTACCAATAAAACATAGCCATAGAAGTGGCTTATAGTTCTGTATTTGGTTAAAATGGTATGTAAAACTTGAGATCACGCTGATACTTGCACATTAGATGACTACACATAAATCGCTGTATACTCTTAGTCCTGTACAAGTAACTCAGTTTTGGACATCCAAGTGCATATATATGATGAATCATGATAAGAAGAATACAAAGAACTACCACGTGGACTACAAAACCCGCAATACTCGTATAACTTGTATCCACAGCAGCCCGCGGTCGGCGGCCGGCCTAGTTTTGAGCTAGGAATAGGCGCCGCCCCCGCCGCGTGCCCTGTACAAGCCAAGTACTCGCTCGTTAAAGGACACACACTGACGTGCACACACACGTGCACGAGTATGTATTATGACGTCACTAGTCTCAGTATGTTGGTGGAACTATATAAGAGAAATGTCGTCTACTTTTTTCTTATATATATATGGATTCTGCTTTGAGTACTTGAATTATTACTAATCATATCGTCTTATCTATATTGGTTACTATTAAAACATCATTTAAATTCCTTCATAATATAGGCTCCTGTAAGAAGTTCCAGCCTGTCTATAATAAAAAAACTTAAAGGTGAATATTACCTACTTCACTTTGCTAGTCGAAAATATAAGGCGCAAGTGCGGTCACATATGGAATATTGTTGTCACCTTAACCCACCCACGAGCATCTGAATGTCAGCTTAACCCGTTTGACTCAATACGGAGACGCGCTGTCAGAATTACCGAAGTTCCGGTGATCACAAGTGGTATTGAGCCTTTGAGTCTCAGGAGAGACTTCGCCTCCTTATGCGTGTTCTACCGCTTGTATAATGGGCTATGCTCGGAGGAATTGTTTGACATGATGCCAACAGCCACTTTTTACCATCGCACCTCTCGTCATCATCAGGGATTTCATCCCCATACCTTGGATCCCATGTTATCGCCTACAGTACGCTTCAAACGAAATTTTCTCCCTCGTACATTGCGATTATGGAATGAACTCCCTGCCATGGTTTTCCCTAGTGACTATAACATGGGAGCCTTCAAAAAGGGCGTGAAAAAAATCCTTTAAGGTTGGCAACGCGCTCGTGTCATCTCCAGTGTTGCAGGCGTTCATAGGCTACGGTAACCACTTACCATCAGGTGGGCCGTACGCCTGTTTGCCTACTTCATTGTAAAATAAATCTATTCTTATAAGAATATCTTAATTTCAGACAACCATTCAGGATCTATGACTCTTAAATACTCAAACGCTATAAAACGTGTGACCGCATGGCATGGACACTAAATAACGTAGAGTCGTCGTAAAACTGCGCAATCGCAGAAAATAAAGTTGGTGCAGAAGAATTACGCCTGTATAGAATATATTTTTATCTTGTTTTGGATATAATGATCAAATCGTGCATCTTAATTTTTGGATGGCAAATATATTTTCGAAAACGTTTGTAAAGAATACGTTTTGACATGATATTTCAGACCTATTTTCGTCTATTAAAACATTTGGTGGCAGGATTGTAAAATTGACCATTTTAACATATGGTAGTCATACATCATAAAGTAATTGATTCGACGACCTTGTCACGACATAAGTAATAGGGCGATGAGTACGAAGCTTTCGCAATGCTTTTGTAATATTTAGAATATCAGTTTTGTTTTCTCCTTATTTTGTGGTTAATGCGTTGCATCACAAATGCCTACACGTACACGACGCGAGTATGAATTACGACTGCGTTGGTGCATCTAGGGTTGCCAGTAATGTGCGGCTGTCACAGTCACGTTTGAATATTTTAAGTGACGTAAGATGTAGCATTTGGATTTGGCAAACTATTATAGTTACTCTTGATCTATAATTACAAACAACTTAGACGTTGTCTTATTTTGTTACTTATACTTGAATATTTTTTAAAGAAAGCAGGAAAACGGACTTTGAAGCAAGCAGCTACCAATGGTAAAGCGTTAATTTTTTTAACCACTTTATCCTGAATATTTATTAACTCTTTTGCACTAGAGATAGATGGGTTGATTTTTTAACAAGTGGGTATTGTCCACTTACCACCTGATTGCGCTACTATTTTGCAACAGATCTCTTCTTACAAATTAAAACTGAATCAGACTAATACTTTTTTTTAAATTCACGTATAAGCACTTTAAGTTTTAATAAAATCCCGCAACTGTTGATATTTCATTAGAAAGTAAGTTTTCAGTTTAAATCGCATACATATAATTTCTAAGATTGATCAAAACAACTAGTTAATTAACAAACTAAATGCTGAAATTTATACAATACTAATAATAATGGAGACCTGCTAAAATACATATTTTTACATAGGTGTATAGAAACTATTACATTTTGTCTACCCTAAGGTGGCTCAAAGTCGAATGCAGTTTAGATCAGTCTACAGTCCTCTGTGTGTGCGTTCTATGATTATTTGCTTACATAGCGCATGTAGTAGCGTAGATCTCGTGTTCGTACGTACACGCACATAGAAACAGTGTCTAGGCACAGTCGTGATATGAACTAAAAATATTTGCAATTTCCTTTCAACCACTCATGCAGCTTGTGCGTGTAGTGAACTTGTATGCTATTAATTATCATTAGTTTCATAGATGCATGTTGAGTAGCTACGTATTTAAATGACCAATTTCTGTACGTCTGTCATAATATCATGAAGAATAGTTATCATGTAAGTCCTTTTTAGACTTTAAAAATAAAATTCAGCAAAATATTAACGAATAAGTCATACCGATATATTTTTGACATATTATTATCATTCATTGCTTAACATTTAAATATAATTACTTATCTAAATGTTATATTAAAAGTATGTATGGGACCTACCAAGTTCATGAGACGGTAACCGAAATGTACTCACGAAGATTTTCTGATCGAATTTTAATTACTCGAAAACGGCCCGACGGAATTTTAAACGCCATACACGAAATTTTTTGTGTTTCTGTAATTACTAAGAATCATTTCAATTTCTAGAAGTATTAAAGATAGAAGTAACTTTCTTATATATTTTTTTACACAGACTTTCAATACTATAGGTAACAGATCGAAAAACTTTTGAAGAAAGAGAAAAAAAAGTTTACCAAATAATAACATCAAAAAGGAGAGGGTTTTTGAGTTAGAATACAAATATATATAGTTATAAAAATAAAAATCGAAAATCTGCATTTCAGCAATATGGCAATTTTCGATCAAATGAAAATATAGAGAATAAAAAAAATGCGAAATGTTTTTGGTATCTTAAAATTAGTACAAAACCTATTCATGTTAACGATAGGTAACCTCATGAGACATTACATAAAAGTTGAAAACCAAGCTGACAGTGAAATGGAAAACAAAATCCATGGTGTTTAAAATTAGAACAGACGTAAATTCCCGAATGATCCACGTAGTCCAAGATCGGCCCATCTAACCCAGATTCCGTTGCCTACATCATATCGATCAATACATGGTGTGACCCGTAAAAAGTCTATAGGGGTACATAGACGAGGTCTGTTCCTCGTGTAACGTGAACTTCGACCTGGGTTTTGGAGGTCATTAACATTTGTGCGGTCGGGTCGCGGATCTGGGTCGGTGCGTCGCCTGCAGCGTTGCTATAACAACGCGCCGATGCCGCGCCGCCACCGAAAACGACGCCGACGACGCCCAGACCCCGCCATTGTTTAGATAAAATTTGAGGTTATTTCTGGCGTTTCGTAACTCTATATTTGCGTACATGTGGTCTTTTAATGGGCTTATGTTGGTTTGATATTTAGGTTAGAGGGAAAGAAAACGGAGCTATATTTTTATTGCAATACTCGGTATTTACCTGTTTTTGAGCTAAAAAGAAACTTAGATGAGAACTGAACGGTAGAGAACTGTTTCGTGAGACAGATAAATTTTCATCTTAAGATATTAATGATTTTTGGATTTCAGCAAATATATTGTACTCAAATAGTTGTAACCAAAGGTGACTGTTTAATAATGTTTTTTGTGTTTTACAGATTGTAATTTATACAATAAAGGTTAAACAAGTATTTACGATTCTCTTTCTCCTCCCTCGCTACTGCTAAATACAATGTAGACTTCAATAAATAATGAAGGAAAGGGGTGAGCCTTATCCCTAGGGAAGCTTTGGTAAAGGGTTAAAACAATCAACGTTGCTAACAAGTTGAGTACAGATGTACGGATACCAAACTAGAGACCACTCTAACTATAGATGAGAACCAATCGGTGGCGGAAAGTTTTATGTAGCTTTCTCCATCAAGATGACTATCAATGTCCTTCGCCTTTAAACTCCAACTCATACTTCTGCTGCATACTCTAAATCTTTCACTGTACAAGCAGCACGTCTCTGGATTGCTTTGCCTGAAGATATTCGCACTGCTCAGACTATAACCAGTTTCAAGAGTCGCTTGAAAGAATAGTATCTCTCACATTATGTAAGTTATTTATGTAAGTATGTTTATTTGCAATATTTGTGTAAGTTTATAATTTTCAACTATATTTATCGCTGTACCCGCCCTAACTTAACTTTTTCTCTTTCACAACGTAAGGGTTGACTGGAAGAGATTGCCTAGCAATAAGTTCGCCTTTGCTCATATTATGTTGAAGTTTTTGTAAATGTTAAATTATTTGTTATTGTATGTATATATAAAGCAATAAAGATATTTTGTATTGTATTGTATTATAAAGAAATTAATTAATTTCCTATAGTTGTATAATTAATAAAAAATAGTAAAAATTATTAAATATTGTGGCAACACCACAGTTATCTAAGCCTTACTATATCTCGTACATGCGCGTGCTTGCGTCACCAGTCCGCTGGTAGAGGGACCAGAAAATAGGTCAAATGGGGGCCGATGCCCAACCACTGTCACTGTCATAATATAACTACAGATACAGCTACATCGGCTGTCCGTCTTACCGTCACGAAGACGGCACGTGTAAAATATGCGTACGACCTTCACTGTTTTTAGAACCATTGTAATATAATTGGATTATTTTCTGCCTTTTTTATAAAAGATATGATTCGTCAAACGAGTAAAAAAATAAAGAAATATATTATGATTTATAAAATAAGCGCAGAATAAAGGAGTCAGTTGTTTGGTTCTGAAATTAAATACTGTGAGTTGTCATACTCAAATTACTCAATGAGAGTGACTTTTTAAACACCAGCGAGATTTTTACAGTCTTTTTAGTACGTACTTAGTAGTAGTAAAAATTCATAATTTTTTTCGATCTTCCATACAAACCAAAAGACAGGATGTTGTACTGGAGGTCGAAAAAGATTTCTTAAGTTTATTTTTTAATGAAAGTGGCTTATTTCTACGTACTACCTACATACACTGTAAATTTTGAATATTTTTAAAAGTCTGCCCTGCTTTTTTATAAGTAAAACTTGCCATTCTATAACGAAGATCTAATCTTTTTGCATATCTTTTTTACCACTCGTAAAAAGTGCGATTTGAATTTGGGTGCAAACATTAGAAATGAAACGTAAATAAACAATGCTAACTCGGTCCCAGTTTGTTCCAGTTACTTCTATCCGAACAACATACGTCTAATTTGCAATTTAAAGTTAGCAGCCAGTCTCTCTGGCTAATGGATTGCCCACAGCGATATAATGTAAAAATAATTAGTTAGTAGTCTATTTTGAGTGCACTGAAACTGGCCTTAATTGCCGTATACTATCCCACTAAGAGTGTTCATATCTTGATGAAAATAAAGTACTGCGTAGTGCTTGTACTTTTTGTAAGGTATCGCAAAAAGTAAAGTTTCATATGTTAGCTAAGATCATGAAATTACATAGATTTATGAATTACATACTAAAATAAAATAATTGGTAATCAAACGGACAGGTAGAATCATGAAGTTGTCATCAAAAATTACTACGTTCGCTCTCGTTAAAGTATATCTATCTCTTTAACGTTGCGTCCCTAAGTTTTGTAAAGAAAAGTTGTACAGTTGAATGGACACTCCGGCAAGGGTCCATTGAACTGTACAATTTTTGAATGCAATGTTTGTTAGACCATATGACTGCGTTTCCAACAGAGATGTGCGAAGATGCGTAGCGAGGGATGTGTTTTTGAAGAACCGATAGAATCGCTTCATTTACCTAGCCTCGCTTAGCACAGCTCTGGTGGAAACGGCTTAGCGGAGCGAGGATTTTGTACTTACAAAACAAGCGAGAGAATGTGCGAGAAATGTGTTACAAGGGATGTGTTGGGAGGAATGTGTTGCGAGAAATGTGTTGCGAGGAATGCGTTGCGAGTTTCCGCTCCCACTGCACCGCACCCTCCGTCCCGACACATTGCACATCCTAGCACGGCTCGCACCGCACATTAATGCGCATTTTCACAGCTCCGCTACACATCCTTGTACGACACATTTTCCTCGCACAGCTTTGGTGGAAACGCCTGCACATTTTCACAGCACAGCTACACATACTCGCACGAAACATTTCCCTCGCACATCTCTGGTGGAAACGTAGCAGTAGGAAATAATGATAACAAGAGCTTGTAAATCCTAGAATTTCACGTTTACTATTTCCGAGTAACTAATAAATTCATAAGGAAAGATATAAGCTATTTATCTCATTTCCTGAGATTGACGCCCAATTCTATCGAAAAAATGTAAGTATAAAATAAAGTGTTCCAATATTACGTGTAATGTCATGCATGACAAGCTTTTGTTGTGATACTGCTACTCTCACCTAAATTCTCGGATTTAATAATATTCTAAGGTTTTGTGCTGACATAAGACACTGTTAATGCGTATTTAAATAAAACTAATATAAAGAATACAAATGCATTCGAAGCAGAATTCTGAGGGCCCCTGACATTGGGGTCTGACCTCAAACCGCCTTTTGGCAGTCGCCTTGCCTTGGCATTGCAGGCTTGCGCTCAACTTGTTCAAAATTTATACAATTAATTATTGAATGGCGGCCTTTGCCTTCGCTTCTCCTGTATTCTCCGTCCGCGTCGTTTATGTATGTATAAATTATGTTATAAATAAACTTTATATATAGATTTGGCTCGTTGATTCCGCTTTGTCTTCTGTTGTTTTCGGGACACGTAATACCTTACAATGTAGTAGGTACAGTAGTATGGTAACTTTGAATCAATTTTAGTACCTATATAGTCGGGGTTTGTAGAAAATAAACTCAAGTATTTCGATAGTGAAGCATTACAAACAAACGAATGAGAACTTACATGCTTATCCCAAAATGAATTCAAAACAACAAAGCCCATTAGGTGTACCTAAGTATATGAGATGAATCTATTTTTATTATTTGCTACCGTTCTTGCCACCAAGTAATAACAAAGATTCTTGTACATTTCTAAAAATATTAAGATTATAAAATTAACTAAACATTTACAGATGTATCCCGTAAGGGTAAGCAGAGAGTTGTCTCTGCTTGTTTTTGGATTCCTTTTGTGATCCTTACAGACCTCGCTTTCTACTACGCTCATCACCCTCGTCATACACGTCATAAAATATTTTAGTAATTATTTTGTTGTTCTTCTGTCTAGAAAATGGAACATTTAAAAAGAAAACATTGAATCATTTCTTGGTATTTCTAACGTCCTATTTTAGCTGAAATGTGCACTTTCTAATCCATTAACATTCGTTGAACAGAGAAAGTCGAACAAAGATAATGTAATCTATAAATGCGTATTGTAGACTCTTATATGTTATCTACACTTAGTTTCTTCGTGCATAGATGATACATTTACATTTATTTCCTATCAAATATCTATTATACTTATCTCATCATCAGCTACGTGATATCTCGAAAAATACTATCTATGGCTTCAGAACCCCGTGGCCAATAAACATAAATATTTGACATTATTTTGTGGTTTTAGTATTAACCCTTCTACTTAGAAATAAAAAGTTCAAGAAAAACTCGTTAAGAAGAAGAAAAATATACCCTTATGAGGTTGACCTTTACAGATATCCCTTTATCGACTTTTATAACAAACACAGGATCAAAAGTGATCTATTCTGTCTGACACGACAATGAAAATTCACAGGCATAAACATACACGTATTAGACGTCAAACTTACAAGAGCCAATCTTTCTATTGATATTTCATGTCTTGGCATACCCTTCACCTGCGCGGAAACTATATTTGGTTCTTAACAATTGAATTTTATTGTTATCTAATTTGAAGATAAATAAGCCATACCAATTAAACTATCCTTCATCGCTAGCTCGCTGTTGATCGCTTTGGTATCAAAAATAAAATCTCTATCCACCGGTCTAAGTTTTAAATATAGTACCTAAGTATATTTTATTTGCATGCGCATGAAGTACTTTAATGAAAGATAATAAAGCTTTCATCCATAAATATTTAAATCAGTTTTTGTCGCCACGAATATATCTTAATTGATAAGATGGTGAGAAATTAATTTTGCTAATTCCAATGACTATGTAGTATTAAAAATAAAGGGCGTTAAACGATTTCTCAAGCGTCGGCATGCGCATGTGATGTCCCTGGTTTTGCGGGCGTCTATGGGCTACGGTGACCACTTACCATCAGGTGGGCCGTATACCTTTTTGCCTACTTAATTGTAAAAATACTTCTGAAATAGGTATCCGTATTTATTTACTTAGCCATCATCACTTACGGATGAGTCGGTCAGCTTATTGAATAATAGAAGAGGTTTTGTTAATAACATGGTCTGTTAATTAATTTCCCTGGGATCGAGAGATTACCTTCAACATCATATAACTCTGTATAATTAAGGAAATTAAATAAATTTATGAGAAATTCCACAATACACACACACACGCCATAACAATACTTAAATGTATCAAAAAGCTCCATAGCCTTCTACTATTGACTATTTTTAAATGTCAAACGCGAAAGGGTGGGGTTGAGGGAGTAGCCGAAATCTAAAAACATTTCAGCAAAACCAGGTGACCTCTAACAATGAAACATTTTGCAATGTTGCAAATTGAAAGCATATGAAGGACCTTTGACACATAGAAAATTAGCAATTCTAAATGAAGCATTGGATGCACCCTATGGCACAGCAGCGCGTGCGCGGTGGCCTAGTTCCAACCTGGAGGTCAGGAGTTCGTTCCCCGACACGTATTGATCGGCCCCAACGCCGGAAATGGGACTCCGGTGCAGCAGACATCCATGGTGTGGATAATACCCCCTGAAAATGCCAGGGTTGCCATCCTGGAGTTACCTAATTTTTTTTTCATAATCACCCCAAAATTTTCCATGTCGCACTGGAGTAAATCGTACTGGAGCTTACTTATAATAATCACATAGTATCTCATTGCTTTCTCGTCATAAAATTTAAAACGAAAAATAAGATTTGGTATTTTGGTCGCATGATTTATGATTTACATTTCCTTGGGAATACAGTTGTTATTGTTGCTGGAACCTAATAGTTGGACCAGCCGATATCCACGGGAAAAGGTGCAGTTTAAACAACACTCTGGTTGACGTTCTGTTACTACCTTGGATTTAGGGCCCACTTATATTTTGTCTTATCAGTTAATAAACGAATAGTCGTTTAATTATGACACAAAAAGGGAGGTGATAAAAGTTTCGCATGCCTGTAAGCGCCTAAATAGAAGTACCGATTTTTATATGTATACGATTGTTGTATGTGTTTTTTTTTATTTGTCCTTGAGATTTCATCAACTTTGATCTGATTGTTTAAAAATTAAGTGAATATTTACTTCAGCAGCAATTCTTATATAATATAGGTTGGGGTCCCTTATCGCATTATTACGTGATCCACTTTTCATCACCAGTTATCAGCTTCTTCGAAAATGGTTTGATTTTATTACGTCGTAATAAAGAATCACAAATGAGTAAAACATGGCAAAAATGGCATCTATGTTAACCGTAATAGGGTAACCAGAGCGACGTGCATCTTTGACATCAAAATTTCCCGATTGAAAACGCTTAAACCAAATTTGTGCTACTCTCACAGACACTGCACTAGGTCCGTAAACATCGCAATTTTTTTTGCGGCTAGCGTTTCATTTTTGCCTTTTTTATAGTAAAATTTAAAATGTATCGAATTTCTTCATTAGATTCACTCATCTTGAAAGTAAGAAAAACAAATGAAATTCACACATTTTCCTAATTTAAATTTAGAATTATCTTGTATAAAATTTAAACTTTTAATTATACCAAAATCAGCCAGATACAAAAAGTATAGCCAAAGAGATTTTATTACAAGTTCATACATACTATATGCGAAAAAACTTTTTACCCAACCTAATATGTCACCAAAAAATAACAAGATTCGTAAGTTGATCAATTTATAAGTTAGTTGATAAACTTTCGAAATATAATAAACTGCAGTTTAAAATGTATAATTTAACGCATGTATTTCAGTAAATTGATTAATTTACGGCGTTTTGCCGTTTAATGATCCGACGAAATCGTGGTATACGCTGATTGTTTAAACGACTCACGAAAATATATTTATGGGCAATATAAATTAAATTTAGGGCTTTTGACCCAATGCAATGGTAAAACGCAAAATTGAAATATCTAAAAAAAAATATATCTTTGTTTTAATTTTATGTGTTCTAATATGTACCCAAATAAGCTATTCAGACTGATCGTACTGGCTTTAATAATAAATAACTGATGTATGTATATTTTGTTTTTTTAAATATTTTCCCTCATTTTAATTATTACCTGTTTTCCGTAGCTATACCTGCGTCAAAGCCTATGTTTAACCTCGAGTCTTCCAACTATGCTCATGCCCAACATCAAAATCGGTTCAGCGGTTTGACCGTGAAAGTGTAACTCATAAGCAAACAAACTTTCGTACTTATAATATTAGTATGGAAGCATGGATATAGTTTAAAGTCATGTGAAAGTTAACTATATGAATAAACACTAGCCAAATGCTTACAACCAATGTCATCGACCAATCATGTAACAGAGTATTATTTGACGGGTGATGGTTTACCGTAAAATAGCACGCTGAACAACGATTGGCCCATTCTTCTATGATTGCGGCAAAATCGTGAATTAGTAATTACCTGCTAGGCACCGTAAGTTGATCAATTAGCTGTTAATTGCGTTTATTATTTTTCGAAAGTTGATCAACTAACTCCTGAATTGATCAACTTACGATTCTTGTTATTTTCCGGTAACATAAATAGCAAATTTAGGCTTGAGCTTCAGCTTGAGCGCCCTCTGCGGGATACTCAACTCCTTAGAATCTTACTGCAATTTTATGTAGCATGTCTGATATCTGTAAATAAGTTAACAGTATCTATTCTGTACATATATATCGATTTTTTTTGATTTGCGCATTTATTTAAATTAAATATATGCTACCACAAAGTAAAAATACGTACTTATAGATCTATTTAACATAAATAGTAGGTATCGATCTCGTAATATGGTTAGACTTGACACTGACCTGTCATAAAAGAAGTGGAATAAAAGATTAGAAGGAAAATCATAGCTGTGATTTCTAAGAATTGAACGCAATGTCCTTTATAAAGTCCGATAGAAATAACATTTTATTATCATAAAACTTCGTGTTTGCTTGAAATATTAATAAATTAAGTAATGAAAATTATGTCTTTTAAATTTTTATTATTATAGTTATAGAACTTATAGGCCCACGCAGTGCAATTCGAAACTTAAGATTAAACTAAAAAAAATATATTTAAACTCTTAAAATGAAGACCCTTGTCTTTTTTATCTCTTATCTTTTTGACTAATTTTGATTTTTGTTCTAATAATTACGTTTATGAAGCTGGCTAAAATCACCTGCCACTGAAAAGGGGCAAACATTTTAGTTTAATTGACTTTAGGTTACTGACAAATAACTGACTAATTAACGCCGTTGCTACAACAACCACAAGAAGAAATAAAGTACTTAAACCCCAAATTCATCAAAGTAACATAATAAATTAATATCCATAGCTATTGAACAAGTATAAACAGTCTCTCACTGGCACATCGCTATCAGAGGGGTGTTATCGTCGCTATGTAAGTAGGGCTGGTAGGTGGGTCAATGACGGTCGTTCACCGCTGCACCCGCACGTGTTGGCCTCGCATCCCTCTCTCCTCCCCCCTCTAATCCATACCCCTCCCCCTAAATTATCGTAGCCTCTCATGTCGTAAACAATTTCGTCATTTATAATACCAAGCGGATCACCTGTTCAGGACGCTGATAGATAGTTGCTAGACCTCGTTCAGAAGATATTTTTATAAAAGACTAGCGGTTTCCCGCAGCTTCTTTTTAACGCAGCCGCCTGCGATGAAGCTGCGCCTATTTTTGACCCAGGGTCTTCAACTATATTAATACCAAATTTCATCAAAATACGTTCAGCGGTTTGGCCGTAAAAGCGTAACAGACAGACGGACAGACAGACAGATTTTCGTTTTTATAATATAAGTATGGATATTATATATTCTAATTTTCTTTTTTATTATTTACTAGATGTTTATGTTTGGACTCTGGTTTTCAACTATATTCATACCAAATTTTATCAAAATCCGTTAACCGGTTTAGCTGCGATAGCGTGACAGACTTTCGCAATTATAATATTAAGTAATGGAAGTATGGAAGTATTAATTTCCAATTGAATCTGATAATATTGAGTAAGATAAAAACTAAGTAAATTAAATTTTTATTAGCATATTCAAAATCTTAAGATTTTTTTTTTGTAAGATTTAGATTATCAAAAAAATTTAAACATTTGACAACTAGATTAATTGTCTCGCATCACTATTTAAAAGCTGTATTTTATATCATAATATTTTGACTATTTTATAATAATTTGAAAAGATATTATTTATTAAGACTCTCATTTCTCAGTTTTTGTTATCGAACTCACCCGAAACGATATTTTTTTTTTTTGTGTAATTTTGCCTTTTTATTTTTCAATATTATTTGGTCAGATAACCATTTATTTATTTATAAATATTTATTGTACCACAAGTATTAAATTCACATATACAATACAGTCAATCATTAGGCAAACCTTTCCTATAACAAAGTAACTATAATTATAATATATCGATCGATAGCCACAGAACTAGCCCCTTGAATTACTGACTGAAAGTGGCCCCGTAAACTTAAAACACAATATATTATTCATATGTGTATTTTAAATATTTTGTATTTTATCGATGTACCCTGAAATTGGCTATAAATTTTCAGCATGTACATACAAAAACTTCAAAAACGGCGTTAATTTTTTTTATGTATTGTTACTACATTCTTTTTTATTCATTATTACTTTAAGATAATTATTTAAAATTTTCTTTTGACAGAAGTTTTTAGTTTATTAAATGTAATAATAAAATAATATATTTTTCTTATATTAAATAGAAAATGGAGCCCAAATCGCTGCCATATCACAAGACTATTAGATAATTCTACCGTCTATTTGGCATGTTTTATCAAAGGAAAGCATGTAAACCATTTCAGTTAATATGTGTGCGTAAAATAAATATCATTAAATGGTTTGCACTATTTGTTAAGTAGTTAGTACTCAAACAACCAACCCAAACTACTCCGCAGGGAAATACGGTTGGTTTCTAATCGAGTGCGCACCACTGAAGTATCTGCTGCTCCCTTTTGAATTTTATCCATACGAATATTATAAATGCGAAAGTCTGTCTGTCTGTCTGTCCGTCTGTCTGTCTGCCTGTCTCTCTGTTACGCTTTCACGGCCAAACCGCTGAACAGATTTTGATGAAATTTGTTATGAATATAGTTGAAGACCCGGGGTCAAACATAGGCTACTTTTTAACGCAGGCGGAGCTGTGGGAAACAGCTAGTATTTATATAAAAAGCTATATAAGCTTATTATTACTACTTTAGTAGAACTTTATTAAATTCACATTACTAAATACTCATACTAGCTTCAAGTTGTTCAGTCAGTGAAATGCGCGATCACTCGTTTCGTGCTTACAAAAATAGTTCATAGGAGTGATAATTACGAGTAATTCGTCTATTAATTTTTGTGTAATTTCAAAAGAAATCTCAATATCACAGGAAAACTTTAAGCATTTTGAAGGGAATACTCTTCTAAGTATTCTCAATAAATGTTTTCTGTGATGGCATTTTAAGGAATGGCAAAAGGTACGTAATTTATACCGAGGACCAAAAGTTCTTACATGAGGAATTTTTTTATATTTGACTTAGTGGGGTTGGGGGTTGTAAAGAAATTAGAGAATGAATTGAATTTAAAAAGAATATGTTAATTCTATAATTCAGACAGAGACCTCTGTTTTAGTTTAGTTTTTGTTTGAAAAGAGGTGTAGATTGCTTTTTTAATTTCCCATTTTCTGAATCCTTGTGAAATCATAGCATTGTAACTCGAACGTTTTAGTTAGGTACAATTACTTTAAACTTCAGTCAATGGTCAATTAAAAAATGGGAGATTCAATGGAGTGTTTTGACGCGCAACACACACATTTATTATATATTAAGTACCTACTATCATACACACAGTTTCAATGCCATATTCCCGGAGATCTCTATATTTATCAGTCTGGCGTCGCCGGCGCGGGGTAAAGGGGGGCGGTATATCACTACCGCGCAGGTACTTATAGGTAGGTCAATGACGTTCGTTCACCCAATGCAGGCTTCGCGCACCTAGAAACTAGGGCGGCTATATAGCGGACAACCATGTACTGCATTTAAACACCCCCTATGTATCGATGACAGTACTTCTTTTCACGCTCGAACGTCCACCTTTGATCCTTTTAACCCGTTTTAAGATGAAAGGGTGGGTTCGCCTGGTGGCTTTTTTGTGATAATGTAAAAAGTGCGAAGGTCAGGTTTTTTATGTTCCTTATTTATGTTTCAGTCGATATAGCGCTCGATGACCCAACGGTGCGTGTGCAGAACGTACTGTCAAAACGAGGAATGACCTGAGTTGGCTTGGTTGCCTTATAGTGATTTCCACCTTATCATTAGTTCCACGATAGTTCAGAAGCCACTTGACACATACCCAGATTTTGTGTTACCTTTAAAGCTTACTTAATGACAAGTCGTAAATATACTTCTAAAAGGTACGACTATTTAAGACCATCACAAAAAGAAAAATCCGGTAAGCTACTATCTTCTTTATTCAATCGTGTTTTCCTAGTTACAATTGGGTTGACGAGAAGGTTAAAAAATTGAAAAAGTAATGATATTTCATGATAGCACACATCTATTTAAATTCTTTATTAAAATTAACACTTTGAATTTTTGCGCAGAGATTTTTTATAACAATTTAAAAATGGATGAGAAAGTCAATTTTGAATATTATAAACGATGAACACATGAAAAATTAAGAAACTTTCATTTAGGAACTATACAAGCAATATTTAAGGTAGTTGTCGAACAAATTTAGTCTCATCCTTTGTAAATTACCTAGGCGTGACGTCACCGCTAGGTATCCATTAGTATGGGGCGTTCGGTATCGTCCGTACGTATATGTCGTCGTAAATGCTCGTGAATTAAACTTGGTCATATCTCAGTGAGTTTTAAGTTTTATCGACGTGTTTTTTTACTTATATGCCCCTAAAGTGAGGTCTTTCATTTACACATGAAATCGAAAATTATTTGTCATGCCTGTCTATTTTAATTACGGTTCTAGATTTGGCGATGGTCTACAAGCTGCTCTACCAAATACACTCGTGTTATGAGCGATATTAATATCGACTTGAAAAGAGCGGACCTATCACAAACAATAAACTTGCTAACTTTTTGCCAAAACCACGATTTAACCCAACTAATAAAGGAACCCACTAAAATAACTGATCACAGTGAAATAGTTATAGATATAGTGATGACTGATATCCGCAACCGTTGTAAAGATATTAAAATAATACATAACCCAAGCTTGAGTGATCATGCTGTGATAATTGTAGACTTAAATAAAAAAAAAAAAACAAACAAAAGAAAATAGGAAAACCAAATACAAAAGATTCTTATCTAGTATTAATCACAACACATTTAAAATAGATATTAAAACTATAAAATTGGCAGTCAATATTAAAATTAAAGAATGTAAATGACATGGTAGAAATTTTCAACAATCACGTTTTAAAATTATCTGATAAACACGAACCGCTAAGAAAGATATCTACAAATGAAAAAACCAAACCATGGATCACCGATACTATTAAATTTATGATGAATCTTCGCGATAAAGATCTTATAAAATATCACAAGGATAAAAAAGATAGTTCAAAACTTTATTAAAAAAATCTTGTTACAGGAAGCTGCAAACGTGTAAAATACGCGTATTTTAATCAATTTGTAAACACAAACTTAAAAGACCCAAAAACATTATGGAAAAAATATAGTACGCAATTAAATAAACCGACCCATAATGCAATCCCAGAGTGCCTAAACGATCCAGACAAAATAAATAAACAAAATGACAGACATAAATCAATTAAAATCAACACTCGACAATGATCAGAAATTCCAATCCTTAAACTTACATGTAACTACAGATGCAGAGGTCCTCAAAATATAAATAACATAAAAAACTAAAGCCATGATAGTCTTAACATAGAGATAATAAAATTAACCTTAGATGTGACTCTTCCCATCATAACTACTATAGCTAATAAATCAATAGAAACCTGCAACTTCCCATCTAGCTGGAAAAAAGCAGTCGTCCAATCCATACTAAAGAAAACAAACGTGGATAAAATGAAAGATCTAAGTCCAATAACAATTCTCCCTGTACTTTCAAAAATAATTGAAAAAGTAGTAGTTGACCAGCTGCTGCAACACACCGAGATCAACAAGATAATTCTTAAATATCAGTCGGGCTTTCGCAAAGAACACAGCACGGAAACCGCATTACTGCATGTGTCTGACAAATGCTTCTGACATGGGTATGAGTAGTATACTAGACTACTCTCGAGCATTTGACAGTCTTCAACCTGATTTCTTAATTACTAAACTAAAACATTATGGTTTTTCTATCAAAACATGTACATTATTCTTAACTAATAGACAGCAAATGGTCGTTATTGAGCTAGGCGATGGAACTAAGAGATATTCCTCATTAAAACCACTTACATGTGGAGTACCCCAAGGCTCTCTTTGAAGTCCCTTTCTTTTTAGTATATTCACAGCTGATCTAGCAAACTGCCTTACAACTTGTAAATACCATCTATATGCCGACGACACACAAATTTATTTTTAATTTAAAGGAAATAAAACAAAAGAATCTATAAAAAAGATTAATAAAGATTTACAAAGTTTGTATGACTGATCTAAAAACAACTCATTATATCTAAACCCAAATAAATACAAAATGTTAATCTTAGGAACCAAACACCAAGTTAAACGTGTTAAAGACTGTGAAGAAAAAAATAAAATTAATAATGTTATTTTAGAAAGAGAGACATCTGCGCGTAATCTAGGTCTAATAATAGATGAGGAACAAAAATATGTCGAACGTGTTAATGAAAAATTAGAAATGCATATTTCAAACTGAAAATCTTATATAAAATTCGACCCTACATAAAAGAGGAACTACGTCTAATGCTAGTTGACTCACTTGCCCTATCACCGTTCAATTATTGCAGCTCTATCTTTAGACCTAGAATAAACAAAAATACATAAACTGCGTTTTAGAGGGTCCAAAACTCATGCATAAGATTCTGTTTCAATACCACCATATCTAAACAAGGAAGGCATCTTAAATATGGCAGCTAGACGTAAACTTTTTTACGCATGTGCCGTGCAAAGGATAATTTAGAATAAGAAGCCTGAATACCTGCTTGAAAATTTAAACTGGTTAAACAATGAAAAAAACTGCCTCCGATCTGCCACCCATAATCTCATCAGAACGCCCGCCCACCAATCTACACGATATAAAGCATACTTCGAATTCAGGCCAGCAAAAAAATGGAAGTAATTAAAAAAAACAAATATAAGAGTGTTCTTTGAAGAAAACAACTTGTTGCTGAAAATTTGAAGCATGCATGCTGGAAGGATCTACAACTAAAACACTATTTACAAAAAATGTAGATTCCCATTATGAACAAAGAAAAATTACAAAATTAACCCTTAACAAATGTAAATGAATGCAACATTCACACCATACACTATATACACACGTACACATACACCTCGAACTATAACAAATATTTATTTTTTATTTATTATATAATTAAAAATTTACGGATTTTGATGCGGTTTTCTTTAATAGATAGAGTTTTTTAGTTAGAATTTTAGAGGTATCTGACGTGAGGTCGTAAATTTAACACATTTTTTGGCGCTTACATTGCAAACGCTGGCTTAACCATGTGAGATATATCAAAATAATGTACTACAGTATTTTAGATCTTATAAAGGTCTACAAAAAAGTCCGCAGTACCATATGTCTAACTATTGTACGTCACAGCAACTACTTCTTCAGTTAAAATTTGCAACAGTAACGCCGGTACAAACTAGGCTACATTATTCGTTGTACGGTATTGATCCTTATCCAAATAAATCATTTCATATTCAATACTGTTTTAATACCTGTAGATTACTCTTTGAATTAATGAAATCGGACATTCCAGTCCAAAGATATTACGGATTTTGTTTTGAGTTTCAATCACTTGACATGGCGCGGACGCAAAACCCGGACGAAGCGGTACTAAGTAGGGCCGTTTTCTTCCCGTGGTGCGTGGGGTTCCCGAGTGTTTGACAAAAAGCGATAGAAAAATGATAATTTTAAAAATAACTATAGAAAACCCAATCATTTGTCAAACCTAACATTTATCAAACATATTACTTTAAAAGTAATTATTTAACAAAAGACATATTTTAGAAATATTTCTTTTTGCAAGTATTGTAAATGTTAAACTAACATTGTAAAAAAAATATTTGACCAAGTGTACTACGTTTATGAAATTAGTTACTTTATTAAAAAAAGGTAGATAACACTGTCACTTGATAAAAATTATGTTTTAGAAAGCAAGCTTTGTAAGCTGTCGCTACTTTCTTAACACGATTGACGCTCGCTCGCTCGCTCATGTCTTGGTCACGGTATTACCATAACCTAACCTAGCTTCTGAAACAAAGTAATAAGAGTTCCGTAAATATAAGGAATTTAACTGTCAGAGTATAAATCTTAGGTAGATACGCTTCGAATTCCACGCACATAATTTAAAATATATCTGGGAGTACGACAGTTCTCTCGTTAAGTAGAAGCGAAATCAAAAATATAGGATTCAATTCGCAAAATTCGACTATACATCCAAATAAAAACATATTTTTTATCTCTATCTTTTTTCGTTCTTCCATTTGTGTCAAATTTTCCAAATTAGCGGTTGTACATTGTTGGCTCACAATTATATTTACCTTCAATGTCGTGAGCAGTTATCGTATTGAGTAACCTTCGTGTTAGTATTCAAACCCATTATTTACTGAAAATACATAATTACTAATCAGTTTTATCACATAAACAGGTTTATTGTCGGACACCACCGGCTCACTGATTACTTGGCCGTGAATGATTAGTTTAGAATGCAGACAAATTTATCAGTAACTAAGTTATTGTATTTGTAAAGGTAAGCAAGGTATTTAATTTTCCTGTTCACGATTTATTAGAACTCAAAATCACAACTCATTAATGTAGATTAAACTGGTAAAACCCGTGTTAAAAGAGTTGCGTACCAGCATTTTATCAGAAGCCTCAACGTAAATCCTAATGAATTCATTTTAAAGATCATATTTTTATTAATTTTAGTTATTTTTGTAACTACAATATAAATACTATGTGATAATTTCAATACTCTACCGCCACGATTCATGCAGGTAGTCGGATGGCAAATCACAGCGGATTTACCTGATAATTAGGCCGGTTTTTAACTTTACTAATAAAAAATACTAAAGAATTCAAAATTTAACTATAGTATACCATAATATAACGCTGAAGTACATTGAACAAGATGTAGAGTACCATTACCATTTTAAATGGTCACAGGAAAAATGTATACTTTACTAATCCTCACTTCCACGTTTTTTGTTTCGACAGCGCGTCGCTAGATGAATTTTAAATACTTCCGTTGTCATTGATTAAATTAATTATTTAAGTATTTAAGATGGACTACCAATATCGAAAAATATTAAAAAGAAGATAATGTCTGTATGTTCGCGTAATATATATGTTTAAACGTCACGTAATTCAATATAAGGGCATATTATAAAGAGCAAATATTTAATAATCTGCGTTTCCAAGATTTAAAAAAATTGTTAGGACAAAAGTTTTAATTGATTCAAAAAAACTTGTTATTGCAACGTTTTTAGCACCAAGATTCAACAAACACAAAGGTATTTAACACGAATTGTATCAAAATTATTTAATTCGTTAAATTTATCAAGTAAAGTGAGTGTCGGATTTATACATAACAATTTCATAGACCAACGCTTTGATTTCTATACAAACACTTAAACTCTGTAACGTATCAATTATGTCTATACAGTTCTTGAATAGTCTCCAGACAGACACTTTTGATTCCATTTCCTTTATATACGGAGCTCCTAAATCATTTCATTGTTTCAATTCCATTAATCGGAAGAATACCACAAAGAAATATACCTATTGGTTTATTTTGATCAATGTGTCAAATGGAAACGCAATTGATGAACGAATTTGATTAACAGAAACTGTTTGATCAATGCTCTCCAAAAGTAGAGTCGATTCTAATCTTTTTCGAAGTAACTGCGACGATAATATATAGTAAATAATCCAATAAAAGTATGTATTAAGAATTAGAACGTCTCATAAGGTCGTACATAAGCTGACGGTAGCGATAAACCTATTGCATCGACCGAGTACAAAGTGCAATAAGTACCAAAGAGTACTGGAGCCTTCGCCCATGTACTTGTAAAAGTAGATAGAATGTCTAAGTCAGCCAGGCCAGTGTGAGCCAAGGCTAGGTTGCACAACATTGTCAAAGGATTTTAAGCTTTATTGTTTTTACATAAAGGTAAATTTTAGAATGTATTTAAATCTCAATGACGTTCGTTGACTCGAGCGTTCGATGTCGGCGCAGTGCTGTTTTCCTTCTCCATTTTCATGCATTGATATTAGAAACTATTAAAGTTTTTTATGATTTTATAGAAATATTAAACGTATTTAGTATAATGTAGATTATAACTAAGAGCTGATATAATTAAGAATTTGAAATTTACTTGAGTATTTCCCGATATATTCCCAACAATATACTTATGTGAGTATAATTAGAGTTCTTTTGTATCATGTAATTTTATAAAAATTGTTTATTTTTATGATATTACTCTTCCACCTGTTGGATTAAGTATAAATAAAATGAAAAGTAATAATCAATCAATCAATAATTTATTCATTAAACAATCTACAATTGTGTTTGAATATAAAAACAATAATATAAATAATAAATAATTGCAAAACCAAATTAATTAAACTTAAATAAAATACTGGATTTAAATAATTCTCAAAATTTGGTTCCTTTTTTTTTAATATTTTGATATTTTTATTGCTCTACTTCAAATTGAAATGTAAGAGTAGGACTGCCATTTGACGGTTTATAACAAAAAATATCCCAAAGAATTATAAATCAATACAATTCGTGTACAACGCAAACAATTTTTGAAATAGTTTTCCTTGGGAAAACTTACAAAAATTAGAAGTATTTAGGTTTTAAGATCATGGTAAACCAAGGTCAACAATGAGCGATTCCGTGTTCGTGTCGAAACACAGTTATTTTGAACGGCAGAAGGTTTGTTTCGTGTCTTGCCGCTACAGCACCAACCAACGCAGAGCCGCTACACCGCTCAGTAAATCAACCTGAGGGAGGTATTCATCGAATTTATGAAAAACGTCATAGGTCACCATTAATTGGTCAGTCTCTATGTGAGGTAGTTCGGAATTAGGGTTACTAATATACACTTTGCAGTCAGTGTTTTGTCAGATTTTTAATGAAATGATGATTCCTAGTTATAAAAAAATATGAATATTTTTGGATCAGTTTTTTTATGCGATTACATTGGCAGTCAAGCATATGTATCTCGAAATATAGATCACCGCAGCCTATTAACTTTAGTGATACTTTGACTTTCAATAACATAACATTCACATTTGTTAGACAAATACCTACATATATTGTAATCGAATAAAATATTTCAAAGGTGTCGCGAACACCTACTACAGGTCCTGGCAACCCTACTCAGCTCGTGACCTAATTTCGCAGCTGCTGGTTTCAGCAGCGCGAGGGGAGCCGCGGAGGCGGAGCGGAGCGCGGGCGGCGGGCACGTGTCAATGCCGTTCGTTGACTCCCAAGCAGCGGCACCGGCGCGGCCTCCGCCTTACATAACCATCGACAATGATCGCTCGCCGAATGCGTACGATGTACCATGTACTCGAACACTCCATGGAAGGATGTCGTCCGTGTCGGACTAGCTCGGTTTCACGAGAATTTTCCATTGCTTTCCGTCTGTTAAGTGGATTTTCATGTAGTCAAATTATAGTCTTCCTTCAAAAAAAAATTAATAAATAATCCCTTTATGATATTAGTATTTGCTATACTTATATGTCGATCTCTTGGAAATAAAATCAGTTGCTAAATACAGTCAGTGAAGCGTAGTTACAACATATATATCATTTTGGTTAAAATATTATGAACAGAGATAAATACAATTTACCGACATATAACACAATAGATTCTAAACAACGTAGCTAACATCCGGCGGGGTATAAAGTTGAATGGAAGGGGGTGGTCATTACGAAAAGCATCGCTATAGGACTTCAGCAGGGGCACAACAATGGCCGCGTGAGGGCGGGCGGCGCGGCCCGAAAGTGAAAGATCAGCGATGCGCGGGCGCGGGGGGAGGATCGCGGCGTGCGGGGGGGGCTTAGGGCGCGAGTGACGCCGCGCGCCGATGCTAGCTCGCCGAGTGCAGCGCGCCGCAGCCTCACGCAAACAAAACTTTAGTTACTAACCTACTTCCGTGCGGGCGCCAACTGCGAACGCCACTCTCGTCGTCGCCGCTGTGCGTGTACCATTACCACTACTACGGTTCTATATGACACGTTTCAGTGATGAACTGTTCTATGAAAACGATTAAGTAGACTATAGCGTCAATCGCTCTGAATGGACGCAAACACTTTAAGTCTGACCGGCCGGCAAGGGCTGAACAAAATGTTTTATGGTGAGATAACGATGTGTACGTCTTGTACAAGCTTTTAATGTTTACTGTATTTTCTTTCACGTTAGCATGCACTTCGCAGACTCGTCGTTTTCATTTATTTTATTATTTAACATCTGGGACACGCACACACCGCACGTGTTTCGAAATGATATTAATTAATTTATAGATCATTCGTTACATCACGTATGTTGAATTTATTTATCATTGAAATTATTAGTTAGAAAAAACTAGGTAATTGTCAGACAAGGCAGGTACATCCATACTAATATTATAAATGCGAAAGTCTGTCTATCTGTCTGCCCGTCTGTCTGTTAGGCTTTCACGGCCAAACCGCTGAACGAATTTTGATGAAAATTGGTATTAATATAGTTGAAGACCCGGGGTCAGCTGCGGCAAACAGCTAGTAATAACTAAAAGCAAACAATTCACCCTCGTCTCATTTTGAAGTACCTACATAAACAGATTACGAACTAGTTTTTATTAAAATTTAGATCAAACTATTTATTTGCTAACAACCATACAAGCAAACATTTTTTTATTTCATATTTTCTGTTTTATTTTCATTTCTTTTTACGATACATTCATGATATTCATTTTTGTTAGAAACGTCAATAATTATGCAGATTAAATCTGTCACATTTTTCAGATGTCCTATTATTCTTAGGTGTCTTTCAATATTGTTGTAAATGTTTATTATGTTACATTCAATAAAGGTATTGTCTTATTTTAAGTGTTTGTCGAACGTTTTAAAACGTTAGATTTTCAGTCCAGCAGTCGCCATGTTGTGAATGTTATTTTTATCTAGCTAGATGCAGATAGAGGCTCCCTCTACCGACACTCAATGACTGTATCACCATCTATTGACAAACATTGCTACTTGTTATTTGTTTATTTGGATCTTGTTTTGGTTAATATGAAAAGCTGTCTGAGATGCCTTAATGTAGTTAAATTTGCGTATGGAAGCTGCCTTTTATGTATTTCAGCATAATATTAACCTTTAAAAAAAATTCTAAACACCAACTGAATGCTAGCATATAAACTTTTATGTAATATTTGACTACTTGTGACATAACTTTATAGAATGTTTTTATATTATATCTGACAAATAGAGTTTAACATTATTTTGTTTAATGCAAAAGAAGATACGTTTTTCGATTACTTAATTTTATCTGTTAGTTCTTCAATAGGGATATTTTTAAAGTTAATATTGTCGTTATTGTCATATCTTCTATTACCCTAATATATTTATAATAGTTTTACATATAGATTTAGTTATTGATTTTCTTTAATAGTAAATCTAAGAACCATTGGGATTTTTCAACTATGACAAATGGCCCGTATGACCTCCGGTCACACCTCGACAAGCGTTATTATTATCTGTTGTTGTTTGTGTACTAGTATAAACCGCAAATAAAGACCTGCGTTCCACATACCGGCTAAATAATAATATATCCGATTCTATCTAAATTATATTGTGTGTGTTACAAGGACACATACCTTGGTGCCAGAGTTTTTGAAAGCACCTCTCTGCCTCCGACCTATTTAATTAATCGGAGTCTGAGGCCTTAATTTGGTTTAGTAACCAGGAAAATAGTGACTGTTACGTTACTATTATTATGGAAAATTTTAGATGAAAACTTAATTTCACTCTTTTTGGTCTATACATATTAAGTAATAGAAACATCAATAAATGTAGAGTGTGCTCTACAAAAAGTAAACCTATACATGATTATATTGATATCTATGTTTTCATAGTTATCGGGATCGAGAAAAATATGAGTTTAGTTAGTACCGTCGTACTGATTGTACATTCCACATGTGTGTGTTGATTGAAGTGTTGCTTTAGTGTGTTTTTGACGAAAACTCGCACAGTTGTTTACCGTATGGACTCTCGGCTAAAACTAGGTCGGTTCAGTGACCTATATGTTTATCTAACGATTGTAAGCGGCGCGAATACGCCTGTACAGTCTTATCATACTCCTATCACTGCGTTCGAGTTTTAGTTAGGTTATCTGGCAAGCAACCTGTCTCCTGCGCTATGCGTGTATTGTGTAGAATAATTATGTAGTGCTATATCGCAATCTGGCATTGATTTTCAAAATGTTTGCTCATGTTATTAACACATCTGCTATGATTGAATAGGGCTTGTAAATTATGTTTGTAGCGGTATTTTAAGTGAATAAAAGAACGACACCTTGACTTTTACATGAGTAAATTTTAAAAGGCTTTATGAAAATTCGTAATATTAAAACTTAAACAATAGTGTAAAGTGTGTGTGTGTGATTTTAAAATTCTACTGTGATCACAAAACTACAGGTTTTTGGGATTCCACCATTTATCCAATTTCAACACTCAATCCCAGAACCAACATAAATATGTGGTACTTTCTCTTGCCAAATATACTCTTACAGATAATATCTTTTTGACATGTGCACCACCAATGATGTATCACGTTATGTGAAATATCCTAGTGTGTCTTTAAATTTGGAACTCTAAACTCTATGTAATAGAGTGTATTTTGAACAAATATGATGTATCGCATTCTGTCAAACTTTCGGAGAAAGTTCAATGTGGTTATATTATGCATTTGTGACGTAGTTACGTGACTCATTAGCATATAACTTTTATAGTGTTGTTCTTCAAACTTTTTCAATAGCACAAGTATTCTTAGAGTTATAACTAGTTCTCGTAATCTAAGCTCAAAAATAACTTAGTTTTTTAGGGGTCCATGTTAAACTACAAGGTCCCATCATAGTTTAGACATATCTCTAGCACTAATGCTTCAAAATTTTAAAAAAGCTTTATTTGTTAGCGAATCCGTTTGTCCGTAATAGAGTATATTTTTTGTACTTTGAAAAATTGTAGAATTGTTTTTTTATGTCGTTGAAATTTTCAAACAATTCTTCGATTCAGACAATTCCTATGTGAAATATTAAGGTTACCAATTTACTGAATGTACCTACTACTAAAACTACTCAACTGTACTCAGTTGCAAAAAAATGTACATGGTAGTAACCACAATCAACAACAGCAAATTGTGATTTGTGACTACAATCATGCAAATTGCAAAAATCTTATGAAGCCATACCGTGAACGTAGTACTAGCAATTATAAACAGCAACCTAACCTAAGCTGGTTACCTTCAAACGCTCCGAGCTATCGCCCTTCATTTTCGTTAGCGGCGTCCATACTCCGCCTTTACGAAGGTGAACGTCGATCTCGACTCAATCCATTACATCCCTCCATCTCATTCTCACTCATCAAAATTATATACAACAGAGCGAGACGCTTCGTAGAGTTAGACATTGTTACTAGTAGTTAGACTAACACGCACTGAGGTCGCTTTGACAAAACGTCTATGTGTCAATGAACGGTTGCAATGCAAGGTGACGCATTGTGGCTAGGAATTTATTAACGTGATAATACGCTGATGCTACCAAAGCCAACGTAATCACGTTGAAAAATTCATATAAACACGAACGTAACGCTTACATAAATATAACGGGCTTGTTGATTTTCTTGCATATAAAAAGAAGCCTGAAAATATTTTGCTACAAACTTAGAAATATAGATTTATATAGGTACTCAAAAAGTTAGTACTTAGTTGTATGAAAAAATATATTACTATTATATGTTAAAAAAATTCATCATTTATTTCATGGAAAAATAAGTCTTTGCAATACGTGATTGGAATAAGACAAACGGATAGGCTGGATGACAGAAAATACTTAAATAAAGAATTAATATTGACAAAAAAACATTCACTCGAATTGAGAACCTCCTCCTTTTTAGATTTTGGAAGTCGGTTGAAAAGTTCAGAGTAGTTCTGAATAAAAATATTTTTTTATTTATACAACTTCATTACAATAATGTAAAGAATGGACTTAAAGCCACTGATGGCTCTGCAAATTCCAATCAAATTAGACATGTTTTTATTTTCAAGAAGTACAAAAGGTTATTCTAAAACTCAAAATCATGTTAGCGATATTTTAATAAAGTGTAAACACGAACATCACTAATCTACATATATTTCTAACTTTCTGAAAACTAAGGGATTACAGATAACAATGGTGACTGTACACGTTAAATATAGTAATGCATGTTTACATTCGTCTCATAACTCAGTATAAATTTAACTCAAATACATAAAAGATTGGTGATTCGCTTACCATAATGTGAACTGACGTCCAGTATTACGACACTTCGTTTATTATTACCTACTCCACTTGTTTCATTTCTGTTGTGGTCTTCTCGAATAACATTCTGTATAACTCAGATAAATAAGACCTAGTAGATATAAAATTTTCTTGGAAGATACTGTCCACCTTGATATTTTTAATGGTCAATGTTACAGGCGTCAGATTATTCAGGCTAAGGGTTTATGACTGGCATGGCATCCAATGATATCAAAATTTATAAATTAAAAATTTACTTTTTTAAACCGGTGATAATATGATCGAAGTTACCACGTATTAAATTTCATAACAAGTGTTCAAATGGACCATGAACGTACCTTAGAATCTTCTCGGTCAAATTAGGTTTGAGAAAAAATCGCATCAAAATCACTAACAGATACGTCTAACATTTTATTAAAGAGGATGAGATGAGGATGGAGATACCTGAAATCGTTTTCAGCGCATTTTAATTGAAATAATATTATGAAATACCTTTATAATTATATACAACAGCTGTATTATATTGTACTTTGTTATACATTTTAAATATAAATATACATATTTTTTGCTATTCTTTACTTCATCATCATTCATCATTTAATCTGTCGTGATTATGGCAGGTGTCCGAATACATTACATATTACAATAGCCCAGTTTCATCTCCACCCAAACTTCATCACTATATCTCATATATTCTTTTTAAACATTAGAAATAGGTCCTACTCCTGCCAAGACCTGTTCATGGACATGTCATCTATTGATATAGCCGAGGACGGGTTTGGGCAGGAGCACCACATGACATCAACTTCTCCAAAGAGCCTCTACGCGTTGGATCAATATCCCCGCGCAAGTCTCTCAAAGGATTGGGGCAACCCGTAATTCCCAAGCGGAGATACATAATAATAAAAATATATAGGTAGGTATCAAAATTCTTATAATAATATATCTGAATGCATATTCATTTCATTCAAGCCACATGCATCGAATACCAAATTAGAATTGGCGGAAAAGAGGATATTTCTGATTTCCAAACGATGACTGTATTCATTTCCGCCATTCATCGCCGTTCATTAGAGGCTGAAGAACTTATTTTTAATTAGCAATTTTTAGAAGAATTTGAATTGTGACTAATTAAGAAAACAATGTGAATACTAATGATAATAATAACTATGATATTAAAAGACTATATAAAGGCTTTGCGACTACTAGTCATGTATGCTCTGCGGGAAACCAATGTTTGATTGTTCGAAATTTCCTGATATAGATAGATCAAGTCATTACTGACTATCAGTGAATGGGCCCCCCAAATAGTCTTCGCGTTTGGCAACAGAAGGGCAACATTGGAATGAGCGGTTATGGGTGCCGAGAGGTGCGGCTCCGGTTTCGCCATAGCGAGTTACCTCGTGAGCGGGTTTCCCCGTTATGATGCCATTACGTGCAATACACTTCCACCCTCGAGCAATATAGCTCTTACGACTCCACTCTGGCCGGCAGGCTAAGGCAAGCCAGAGGTCCTGTCCCTCATCGGCGTGCACTCCGACCTTGGCGAAGGAAGGTCGGAGGGGAGGGACGGAGGCCTCCCCTGGATGCACTCAGGTCCGCGGTGTTTCCACTCACCAACAGCTCGCCACAAGCTGCCCTGCGGGGGACTGACTGCACTAGGAAGGAAACCCAGAGGGCGATGGGGTTGTCACATCCCTACGCCTAGGGGGAAAAGGGGAGCAAACGCTGAAAATGCAAAACCTAAACGATTTTTGTCAAGGGGTGCACTAAGAATAGATTCCTGGAAATTGACCTCCGAAGGGAGTTAAATGAGGGTCAATCCAAATTATGTACGGGGATAGGATATTAGTTTTCCGCAGCTCCACCTGCGGTATATAGCCTATGTTACTCAAGGTGAATGTAGCTTTCCAATGGTGAAAGAATTTTTGAAATCGGCACAGTAGCTTTTAAGTTTATTCATTACAAATATACACACAAAAATACAAATCTTTCCTCTTTATAATATATATATTTTTTTTTAACTTATATTGTCCCACCAATAGTAATAATGAGACCTTTGCCCAGCAGTGGGAAAATATAGGTTAAATATTATTATAATTATATTATTATATTATATAGTGTTGAAGATACAGCAAAGAAACCAATTAACATTAAGAGAAATGAGTACAAAGGCGGACTATCGCTAATGCAATCTCTTCCAGCCAACATTATGGTAGAAAGAAGCAGAGAATAAAAAAAAACTTGAGCGAGCGGTGCAGAAAGCTAAGATGTTATCTACAACAAAACAGATAATAAACTTACATAGATATTTTTGTATATACAAACTTACATTAAATACTTAAATAAATAAAATACATAAAACGAGTAGGACAGTAGTAACATAAAAAAAAGAGACAAGCTTATTGAACCTTAGAAAGGTAGTGAGACTTAACTAAATCTTTGAATGAGGCAATTGTTTGTTCTTTACGAATATCTACCGGGAGTGCATTTCAGAGACGAATAGCCTGAACCTGAAGGAACCTGAAGGACTTTGCATAAAAACGAGAAGTGTGGTCAGACGGATTGCCAGACGAAGAGAATTAGCGCTACGCACGTTGCGATTATTGATCTCACTGAGGAATTAAAACATTATTTTAGATACATAGGTGTAAAAGGATTAAATAGAATAAAGTATAGAAGGGAAAGGATACGTAAATCACGACGAAGTCTGATAGGCAGCCACTTGAGTTCCATGCGAAAAGTGGAGATGTGATCATATTTACGTAAGCCAAATAAAAACCTTATACCAAAGATTTGAAGACGCTTAAGTTTATTCAGCTGCTTTTAAGTGAGATCTGGATAGCAGGAGTCGGCATAGTCTAGGATAGGATGGATGGCAGCAGCCAACATCTTTCTCCTTGGCTATCTGTGGAGCCCAAGACATGTTACGATCAAATAAAATGATTTGTTACCTGTTTTTAGAATTCAGCCCCTGAATGGAGGGCATGGGAGGTTATTTGTATGGTTTATCGGGTTGCTACGAAACGAAAGGACGAAAATATCAACTATTTTAAAATCCGACTTGCCGGATGTGATGTCTGTTGGGATTCTATCAGGTCCTTCTAAATACATAAAAAGATCTGTCATAAATAATCTAAGTAATTCAAACCATTGGAAATTCCTATTAATCAGGCGGGCGAAGCCGCGGGCGACAGCTGTTTAATACATAAAGTGGACATAAATACAGTTTATGTGTTTCACTATGTCAGGTTTTCATCAATCAAGCCGACGGATACAGTAGGCGATCCACTCCTACGCGTCCTTGTATTTCAAAGAACCGGCTAATGACTAATTTATACCTTAATGATTCTCTAAGCCGACTTTAAGTTTGTTTCTTTAAATAATTGTTAGAACGGTAACAATTCTGTTTAAATTTCAAATCCTTTGCTAGAGGAATCTCAGATGTTTACTTTCTTTATTCTGTTTCTTTCGTCTAGATGCGTATTTTCACACACATATTCAAAACATGTATAAGCGTGTCTAAGTCTTCAAATTTTTCGTGTTGCATATTTGTTACTTTCATTAGCACATGTGAAAAGATGAATGATCTAACTTTTAAAGAAACACAATATTTGACAGGATTCTTGTAAACACTGTTAGATAGAAATTATCTCCTGAATACTTGGAGTGGACATATTAAATTATACCGTTTAAAACTAAGCACTGCTTTCCATACAAAGATACAAGTCGACAATAGCATTAATTTAGAAGTGTTAATGAATAAATCACGAGTTCGAGAAGACAATAGTAATCGCAATCGGTATAATCTACAATCACAGTGTTTCCCACGCAGACCCGGGTCGGTTAGCCTTGTAGCCCAAACCTTCGTGACTGCGCCGGAGTCATGGACAACTTGCAGTCTTGTAGACATATAAAGTCATTAAAAATCGATAACGACGTTTAACAAAAAATGACCATACATTCAATCCAATTAATTAATATAAGCCGCGGTAAATCAATTGGTCTATCTCCAAATTAGCTATATCGTTATAAAACGAATTAATTTCAAATATGTTTGTACCTTTGAATATTAACTAAGTATCTATTTCTGTAATGATGTTTAAGATTTATAACTATTAAATAACAGAAGTGAAAATTGCCGAACTAAATACGTATACAGTCTATTTTTACTCGATTTTCTGAATATAAAAAAAAATCTTTAAATTACAAAGTACTGGATTTTATAAAAGTAAATACACTGAGATATTAATATCGCTCGGTGTATTTATACTCTATACATCAATACTAATGTAGCTAATGGTTAATAGTATTTAGCCTTGTAGTTGAACCTTAGTGACAATGTAGCGCGAGTCATGGACTCCGCTTATAATAAACACCATTGACAAAGGTACCAAACACAAAGGTACATTAAGTAGAGTTTCATATTAAAAACTGAGTTTACAAGATTAATATAGGATTTCACATTATTTCTTTACTATATTTACTCACTAATCGTTATTCATAGGCATCACGAGAAATTAGGAACTAATACGTAGAGTTGTATAGAATGAAGGTTTACCTAAATACGGAGTGCTAAGCTTGAGACGACCATCAATTTACTAAAGCATACCATTCTGAGCAATCTAAACATCTTGGCTACTTTTGAAATGTCAACTGTAACAATAATTTAATCCCGATACATTGCTGTAAATTAATGTCTCCAAAGGTGAACGCTCTTGTAACAAAATCCAAAACTATACTGAACACATTCTTATAAAAAGTGAGCGCAACAGAACTATAAATAGACACCTGACCTTTCGCTCATTGGATGCGTCAGCCAAAGTTACGTGATGTAATGTTACCCACACGATGGCATGCAGTTGTGTGAGTGAAATGTGAGTACTTGATCAGCAGTCGTCGAAAGAGAAAGTGGTTAGGGTCTCAATTCCTCCCACAAGTGCATGCCCACCAGACATTTTCCACATATCAGTAAACCCGGAAAATAAACCACCATTTCAAACCACGACCGTGACTCTTACGACCCCAGCAGATTTTACTTTCACCAAGATTATCTTGTTGATAGATAGCGTAGAAAGTATGAACTAATGAGCCATGCATATTGTTACGCAAAAACATAGAATTTGTTTCTTCGTATATTAAATAGGTATACCTATAAAAATTCAGTTCATTCTATAAATATTTAATTGAATTGAATAGATACCAAAACAATATTGTTAAATCGCTTATTTGGGCGAGCAATCTCATAATAAATCCTTATTAACTATGTTAGGAAGTAGCAATGAAACATAATTTACTACTCGGAGTCAAATTACTTAAAAATAAAAATACAACAACACTACTCCCGAGTCTCAAGAACGTGCGTGTCTTCTTTACGGGAAATACCGTAAGCGACTTACACAAGATACCGTTGCGGGGTACCCAGCTAAGCAGCGCGGGCGCACGCCGCCGCGCCGCCTAGACAAACCACTCTCGATTTCGATCGGATCTTACATCTCGCTCTATTGACTGGCTATCGGCCTTTCTTCTCGAAGACAATGAACTTTCTTACCATTTACTCGTATTTCACTTTTTTACTGGAGCAATTATAGCGTACATTATAATAAACTTATTTTCTAAAGGGAATGCTCTCACTTTTACTGCTTCTTCTTCTTGGCGAGTCGAAATGCTTGTACTGCTAAAATACATTAATTGTTAAAACATAAAACCGTGTTTGATGTGATTATAGCCATGTGCCTCACTGACAGTCTTCAGTTAACCTAAAAACTTTACGGAGCCGGCGCCTACGCACGAATGACATCATTGTTTAGTAAAAGATTTTGACCTGTCGGACCAGAGTGGTAAAAATAAAGATAAAATCGCATGAAGCAAGACTTCAAACTTGAAACCTTGACCACGGACGGCTGACATTAACGCACGCCTTTCACGGTTTGCTCAGGTGGACGTTGTATAACGGACTTTCCATTTCTTTGGTTACATTATAACATCGTCTGCTTAAGTACCGTGGTGATTTAGGAAAACATGTGATATTGTCTATTTACAGAAGTTAACTACTAGTCAAAAATTTAAGTAGACAAAACAACTAAATTATGGAGGAGAGTCTAAATTTATTACTGTGTAAACAACCTACTTTAGCATCTGATTTTGGCATAGGTTTAAAATTTTTATACACTATTATTATTGCTGTTGTATGCTTTTATTTCTGCAACATTTTATAAAATACAATCCATCATCTGATTGCGATACTAAATGGAAAATAGATTTTTTCCCTGCAAAACTTCATAAATGTTTTCAAAGCAGAAAAGGACCAACATTTAATAGCGTATTTATATTAAAAGATTTTAAAAATCTGAAACACAATGACCATTGTCGCATGCGCGAGTAAAGTCGAAGTGTATTCGCGGCTATACTCATGATGTCGTCTTGCGAAACTTGCGGACTCGCCGAGTTAAGGTCGCCGATGTGTGGCAATTTTCCCATTTCGAAGAGAAGTTACACCTTGACCTAGGAATTTTATTTTATTTCGTCACACAGAGCGCGATGCTGGCAGTGTACGGAAAAAAAATGTTGTTTTTAATGATTTGATTATTCTGTCGGAAAATTTGTACTTTTGTAAAATTATTACTTAAGTTAATATTTTTACGTCGAGTTTTAATAAAAGTGGAGTTGACATTGATATGTTTATTTTGGAAAAGAAAGAGTTTAGTAGTTACAATATAGTTAAAAAATTCGATTATAATAATCACATATCAAGCAAGTGATCAAATCGCACGCTTTTTCTTACCAAGAGTGCTATTTTTGAAAAGTGTGACTTGCGCAAGGCAATCTGCGAGTCGAATAATGTTTGTTCGATATTGTATGATTTTCGTTCGATATCGATCGATTTTTATTCGACATATTACTTTTTTTCAAATGATATCTAACATAGGGCTCGAAATCTCATTTCATTGCGGCTCCACTATAAGCCGCTAGATCGCAGCACACGCAGTTCGTCGGAGGGGCGCGCAGGCCGCCTGCTCTTGCGCCACATCGAAGCTTTACGCAACGCGGCCGTTCACCCCGGAAGGCATTTTCCCAGCAGTTTCTTTAGCAGTGTGTTACCGTGGTCGCGTGACTTGCTTGCGTGTTAAATAACCCTACACCCTCTCGCGGCCGGATCTCCACTGCAGATACCTAATTCTCTCAGCACGTTAATGTGCCAGATGCACTTGCGCTACTTCCCTTACAGTATAAGCGTATCCAGAGCACGAACCATTTATGTGGCATAGATTTTCCGCAACATTAACACAGCTTTTACCTTAAGTATTTTAAAATCAAGCTTAGTCGGTTTAATTTAGGGACAAATTGCAGCAATCATGTAAAACAATGCAATAACAAAAATATATATTGTACATATGTATTTAAAATAAAATGTAACATCGTGGAAATATGTCATGCGATGGAAATGTTCAATTCATCTTTCGTTTATTACATGCTCATTTGACCGTATAATTGTTGCGATTAGTCGCAAATATTTCCACGTGAACATTTATTTTCGCGTCGTGTTTACAACCTTGCGTGCATCGCGATGACTGACTGACCGACTTACGCGTTTCTTTGAAAAAAGAAATTGTTAATTATATTACTTAATGCGTTGCTTCAGATGAATGACACTCATTTTTTATTGAGCGTTGAACGATATATAAAACACATCTATATTTAAATATTTTAAGGTATTATCAATTAACTTTATAAACTCCTGTCAACATTGAAGCATAAGGTTTGCCTCAAAATCTGTCTGCTAAAACCAAGTGTTTGGGTATTTTGACATCAAGATTTATCATGAAAACAATTAAAAGTCAGACTGCAATTCTTTTATTTTTATAAACTTTAATCATTATTTTGTTTTAATATTTGTTTTTAAGCAATGTGTCTAAACTATAAATATACAGGATTTTGTAAGCTTTAACTGATGAATTAAAAACACTAATATGGAAATTTGAATATACATTTAAACTTTTCCAATTCTATGTTTATTTATTTATTTATTAAAACTTTATTGTTCCACAAAGTACACATATAACTATCGGCGGACTTGATGCTAATTCAATGTTCGTAATTGTAAGCACTCAAAAATAATATTTAAACAACGACACAGAAACTAAAGTACTATTTTCAAAGAACAAAACGTTTTGTAACATCTGTGCCGACCGATTTGATACCGCATTCCTTGTTATCTTGCAACACACTGTCCGAAATAGATGACACCGATAAACAGGGAAACTGAACATATTTTTCGTTCATTGTGACTGTACTAATACGAGCTTGTGCAATGAGTGTCGTAGGTTGCATTTTGTGTGCGACTTTATTTTCTTTTGCTGGCCCTTCACCTGCGTAGAAACCATATTTGGTTCTTAACAATGGAATTTTATTGTTATCTTATTTGACACAGGTGAAGAGTAAGTAATACACGGGAAGTTGTTTTTCTTTAATCACTAATAATTAAAAGTCAAAGTTCAACCATCATTGCGCGTTACATTAATCTGCGCGGCACGTGTCAACTTCAAACAGCATTGAAACCGAATAAACGTTCCTTTCTCACATTAATAACTATTATTAAATCAACTTCAACTATTATTCACCTTTCCTATTCATGTGTAAAAACTAAATAGAAAAACTTTTATTAAGCTTATCTGCATGAGTATAATAATTTTAAAAACGAACAACCTTTTGTTGAAAAACGTGCACAATTTGGTGTACACTTGATACTTAGGCCAATAGGCCAGATTATTATTAAAAATAATGATTATTGTAGACAACCCTACGACTTTAGAGAATTTCCAAGAGCTGGTTTTATGCGCGCTCCTATTAAGAAATTAGTTTTAGGATTTCGGTCCCGTGAATATTTCGCAACTAGTGAGCTCACGACAAGCTTGAAACAATAGTTTATGGCTAACTGGAATTCCCAGCATTTCTTAAATAACAGTACTAATAACTGCGCCTCATTTTTTTAGATCACAAGTGCTGATGAAATAATTTTAATCTATTTACATTCTGTCTTAACAATGCATAACAATTTTGCACTTTGGACAAGAATAATTTTAGGGACAGATCGAAAATATTTGTTTTCCTGTACAGTCAAGTATCAAAGTATTTATTTAACTATTAAAATCTCATCTATTGTATTCGTAAACAGATAGATAACAGTTGTAGTTATTTCTTCAACTCTTCCATATGAGCGATGAGACACAAAAACTTTTTAAGTAAATTATTTCCACAAAGTGGTCGAGCCCCAAGTAGAAGGATGTATATAATACAAAAAAGCAATTCTCCTTTTGCAAAATAAACGAAGTTTGTATTACCTTTCTATAATGGAAAGGTGTTGTATGATTCTAGTGTCATAGACCATTTACATAACTAACATTGCCGGCAGACGCTTAGTGCTTACGCAAAAGATGCACCGCGCCTGCTTACGACATCCTAGCTCGTACGATGTTAAGGAGGTATGCACACTATGCGACAGCGATAATCGTGACACCTTCACTATTGATTTATCTAATGCCTCTTCTTGCCAACGCGGTCGTTAGCGTCTGCAGTTTTGTACAAAATCAAAACCATCAATTTCCATACCAAACTCATGTATAATAAAGATAATTTTAGAAGACTATTAGCTATTAAATAGAAAATCCGGTCATGTTCATGACAATGCATACAGGGTCATGAAAATGTAGCACAAATAATAATATATGCTATTAATTCTTGCCTATATATAATGTATAGATTACAGCAATAGTTAAAACACATATCACGGCACCAATAATTTTCACATACACATAATTATAAGGTACTAGAGATATTTATGTAACAAACAGAGATAATGTATGCAATATACCACTATTAAATCTAAAATTGCCAACATATCTAAATTTTACTGCAATACTAGTACATCTAGAAAATGATATAGAGAAAATACATGTAAAAATACATAATAATATTATAAGTGCCTCAAGGTTGTCTATAAATAGACTGAAATACTATTCAGATAGTTCTCGTTAATTTAAAACTAGAATGCAATTTTCTTATTGATTGCTAAACACAAAAAAAGTATTATAATATAACCCTTCTTCACGCAAGCGCATCTCAGGTGCACCCGCTGTGGTATGAAAGACAAAAATTACTTTCGATTTCGCAACCAGCAACCGTGCTTTGACTTTCGTTAAAGTGCTAAAAGCTTGCCGCCAGAACAAACCAAAACGCAACATGATCGCAGTTGTTGCATTGCTCAACTAGACACAAGTGCTAATACCCTTAAATTAAAACATCTCTTTATTAATGCTGTCCCAAATAAACAAGGGTAAAGACCTTTTACGTAACGCACAGTTACGTGGGCCTCTCACTGGAGAGGCAATGTCAGCCATTGCAGTACTACGAGTATTATTATGACAAGTAGAGTGCGGCGCGGAATTGAAGATACATTTTGTTTGATACTTTCATTTATCATGCAAATTAGACTATTGTGTTTTAGAGTTAAGCAAGATTTTGCTGATCAAAATTTGTTTAGTCATATCGAAGATTACTCGGCAAATATGATGTAACTTACATTTTAATATTCTGTTATGACTGAAATGGTACTAGTCTGAAGACTTGAGTTGACAAAATAATATTATATTATCTCTCGACACAATCTACTCTCATTTTTTATTTTTGCCAATTTCCTTTCCTTTTCCTGAATTGTATTGTTATTATCCTTCTAAAAGTTAAATATGTCACATAATAGTTAAAATATTTTGTCTAATTTTACAAATTTTTTAATAAATATAATATCAAGGTTCTTCTTATTCCTTCAGTATAAATTCGTCTGTTGTTTCGCTAGTATTATGTGCCTAAAAAGGTCAATGAACAGCCTCGACGTTTCTACTACTGCATTTTAAGTTTTACAACGTCATTAAGCACACAATGTTATTAAATAAATTACAATATTATTGCACAGCGCTAAGGTTTAAATTCCTACTACGAAACATGAGTAGAAGACGTTACGTTCAGTTAACTGAACTATGATGCGATTTTGATTCCGGTCGTAGGTTAAACAGTCAACCTGATGCAATTTAAACTCAATTGCGAAGTGAATAGGTTTGAATTTTAATTGCTTTAGGCAGGTGGTTCAGTCGTTTCGTCTGCAGTCTATGTTTTGGCAGTGACGGCCGAAATGTTAGTTTGTTTATCGTCAGCGTGCGTTCTTGACAGCGAAAAAGTGAAAACGTTGTGATTGGTGTTGTGAAACCGACCGTCGAGGCCCCAATGGTGGCGCGGTCACAACAAGCGTTATGTAATAGGAAATGTGCTGCAGCGCACATTTTTATTATTATAAATAAGCACCACCTTACATACTTATGGGCATCAAAACAGAATTATAAAAAGCATTGTCGGCAGCCACTTGAAATATAAACAATGTTATTCAGTTCATCAGCCTTGATTCAAATTTGATTTAAAATGTAAATGAAATCAACAACGAGATGATTTAATAAATTCTTGAAATAAGTTATATTCTTCTTCTTCTTTGCGAAGTCGACTCTGCTGTTATTAATTTCTGTTTGTTGTTTTATTCTTAAATATTATAAGTCTAATTAATTTAATTGTAGATAAGTAAATTATAGATAAAATCATCAAAGAAATTCAATGTAAAACATAAACATAAATTTATTTGCCAAAACCATGGGTGCCAAAATTCTGTCTAATGTAATGCCAGCAACACAGTGCATGCCTTCTTGGCACAGTGTACAATAATTGTCATTCTTGCGACCAAAATTTATAGCACAATGATTACTGTGTCATTGACACGAAACTATTGTTTTTATTCATTTTGGACACTTTACGCACTTCCTAAGAGTCAATGAATTATTTTTAATGTTGTTCCTAAGGCTATATCTCCGTACTTTATACATACCGTAACTTTGAAGATTTTAAAACAAAATATAATTTATACCAGATTTATATTTAATAAGTTACATTTAAAACAGAATATTAGGACCTCTTTTAGGGAATGCTGGGTTTACTTAAAATAATTGTAAAATGGTGACAGAATGCATCATTGAGCCTTAAGTATTTAGAAAAGTTAAAAACATTCCCTAAGTCAACATTAACTAAAATATGTTTCATTTCTTTCTGTTTTATCTATGTTTGACGTGATAGATCAGACGAAACAAATTTTGAAAAGGCGGCTAATATCTTTCAGTCCATTCACACATTCTCCATATTTTCGTACAGAGCACCTTTCAATTATTACACCTAAAAATATTCTAACAATCTCAAAACACTGCACTTGATTATATATTTTTAATTTTAAACTAGTATGCTAGTAGTACTAGTAGAAACTTGTAAGATTACAAGCTAACTTTTCGATGTTTTGTATAAAATAAGTAAAAGTGTTGCGCTAGACAAGGCTCCGGGTGTAATGACTCCCGCTGAAAACTTTCCTAATTTGCAAAGTTAGAGGTTGCTCAACACTATGTACCTATTGTATCTATAGACCGGCAAAGAACCTCAGTAGTTTCACTTTTCACGGTCAAGTATTAGGTATTCTCTTTTTATTTACGGTACATTGTTAACGTTTTTAAATATAAAATGTCTGTTGTTATTCTAAAAGAATATATAAGGTGATCTGTTTTTGGATTAAAGAAACAAAAACCTACTAACACTGATTGAAGGACTCGGAAACTTTCCTTCCATAATGTTTATGGAAGGAAAGTTTCGGACTATGGTATGTTTGTATTTAAGTATTTATTGTCTTTTGATACTGTTTGAATAAAATTGTTGGTAATTGTGATAGGATCTACGAATATAACAATTTGATTAGATAATGTATAAATTTAATAATACAATTTAGATTTAGTTGCTTATCCATACTAATATTATAAACACGAAAGTCTGTCTGTCTGTCTGTTACGCTTTCACGGCCAAACCGCTGAACGGTGTTTGATGAAATTTTGTATGAATATAGTTGAAGATCCGGGGTCATACATAGGCTACTTTTTGACGCAGGCGGAGCTGCGGGAAACAGCTAGTACATCATAATTGAGTATATACAATTTTCAGCAATATCCTAATATACATAATCTGGGTCATATTTACTTATGGTTTACCAGACAACTTCTCTCTTATGTTCAGTGGATGACGAACAAAATCGTTAAAAACATTTTTTTCATTAATTGTATAAATAATACATTAACACATTTCTTAATTTTGACCTGATTAATAATGAACTTGCTTCCACGCATCTAATACTTATTCGTCTACGACAAAAATTTCTTTAAAAAACTGGCTACAATCTGAATACGTGCTAGTTCCAATGATAAATTCGATTAAATCGCCACGTTCTTATCATTCAATGCCTCTATCGATGCGATATTAATCATTTTTTGGCAAATTGTGCAAGATAGTAAGGTAGGTTAGGTCGTTCAACTTCAACTAGATCACCCAGTCTGAGACCGTGTGAAAAACATCCGTATTATCGATACAATGAGTTTCGACGATATGGCCCAATAGTCAAGAGATAAACGACGATGGGAACTATCGCCGAAACTGGCGCTTTTATTTATAAGTTGCGAAACCTTTTGTAGACTATTTGATACACTACAAAGAATCATGTTTACTCTAGATAGCTGTTTCGGCCTTTTTACTGTTATCGTGTGTGTGTATAGCATCGAATTGAATTTATTTTGTATTGACCATTATCTCTGTTAAGATAGAATCACTTTTAAGTATAAGAGGGTATGATCTAAAGAAAATTAAAATAAACGAAATTTTAAATATTGTTGTAGATAGTCAAGTAATTAAATCGATGTCAAAGGTTGTCCAATAATTTTAAGAATGTCTTTAAATAAATTTTTAAGAAAATTGTTAAGGAATATTTTATTGGGCATGTCTATAATTTATTACTTTAATTATTATTATGTGTATTAGTTATTACTTTTATTATGATATGACTTTAGAGTAAAGTACAAAAGTAGATATAAAGTAAAATTTTATCTGTATAGATTCCGACAAACAAACTTCATGTTAAGATATTTATTACAATTTCTAGAAATTCTAAAAATATTTCAAATCTTATTTATCTATTTTTCAAGTAAAAAATGCCAAATATTTTTATTATTTTCTGAGTAAACCTTATAAAAAATCCTCAATCCTTAAAATATGTCAATATAATCCATACTTCCATACTAATATTATAAATGCGAAAGTTTGTCTGTCTATCTGTCTGTCTGTTGCGCTTTCCAACCAAACCGCTGAACAGACTTTGATGAAATTTGGTATGAATATAGTTGAAGACCCGGGGTCAAATATAGGCTACTTTTTGACGCAGGCGGAGCTAGTATGGCTATAAAACATTTAGAAATATTAAACAGATTTAAAAAAATAATCCACCAAGCATGTCACCTTAATTTATTTTAACTTATTCCAGAGATGTGCAAACAAACTATGCAGCCACTTCAAGTATGGGTTTGGCTTCAATAATATCTCTTTGTCGAAATATTTTCTTACGAACCATCAATCGATGTTTGCTTAACCTATTTGTCATGTATTATATCATTGTGTACACACACTTAACTTTTTTCTCAGGAATGCATTAGTCACAATGAAATTGATCTACAAGGCTACTTTGATCTCACTTGTATATTGATAAATGTTATTCAATTAAAATTAATCAATAAAAACACGGAATAAAAATTCTTATTTTGTAACTTTAGTTAAAATTTGGTTAAATAAGTGGACGAAGAGAAATAAACATTAAACGTTATTTTATATATCGTATCTACATAATCAAATATTAGCATCTATAGAGAACTCTAGGCGAAATCTGTTTGGAAGAAACAATCACTTCTTTATATAGAATTACATACATACATACACACAAATCTTTTCTCTTTATAATATTAGTGTATATAAGAATAAGAAGCTTATTATGAGACAGAAACTAACTACATATCAAAATTCAATTTTATTAGATATGTCCTCACGCGATACGATTTAAATATTGCTGATCCGCTTAAGAAACTTTCCTAGAATAATGTGTGATGGTTGCATTGACTTCCTGTTTTCGTTGTGGATTGGGGTCAACCGGTCCATCTCACTTTCACCCATTATGAGATAGGCAACAGCCAACCAGGCAACCATACATAGCCCGTTGCGTCAACATCTCAAGTGGCCGTGTTTCGGGAGTTTAACCCAGTTTGTTGGCTCCACGGCTAAATATACATAGCGCTACCTGTGTCGGTACCACGTGATTTTATTGACAGCGACTACGTCTTTATTGTTATATGAAAAATCTTTACAGCGCCCTTGCCTGATAGTAAGGTAACAAAGAAAATCTATACAAAATCTTAACACGCTGCCTAGTTAGCTGATCTTATAGTAGAAGCAATAACTACGTGCATACCTTCATCTCAGTATACCATCGACGTATTTGTAATGTGATGTTTCTGTCACTCATCTTTAGATTTTTCATACATTTTTGGATAATAGGCTTGCCTTGTCAACACATTATTACAACATGAGAACTACTTCCAAAATTGTTGTTGAAAATCACTTGGTTCGATTAAGACTAAGTAAGTATATGATTTTGTCTCTTTAAAGATTGGTGTGCCCAACTTGAAATAACATTAACGAATTAGGCAATTTTATTCTTGCGTGCTTAAACATTTACACACCAACATATATTCGAAACCCTGAATGTTTATGGTATGAATAATTTAAAGATAACAAGATGTTAAATTTGCAATCAATTTAACTGAAAAAATGATTGCTATGTAAAATATAAATTTCAATGTGAAAGTATTTAAGGGAAAACAACATCAATAGTTCATTGTTTAAATACAATGAATCAGAGGTATAATCTAGGGTACTTATGAATAGCGGGCAGTGCGAATGAACTCGGTTTTAATGTAATCCAACACCGAAGTGTGCCATCGGCCTAACTAACCTTTCAGATCAATTGAGGCAAATGGTCTAACTAAATTACGTGTAGTCATGATGACAAATTGAACACTCGCCCTTCAGAATCCAGTTACTTGAGCTTTTTTTTTCATAAAATTAATAAAACTAATAGTGACAGGTTATGTAGTCTCTGCAAATCGTTACATCGTTAAATCGCGGCAATGTGCCCAAAAGACTGGCAGCATTGTCACGTTGGATGGCAAAATTAATTAATTTTAAAACTTTTAGAAATTGATGTGATATATAAAATTAAATCAAAAAATAACATTATGATTGAAGATTTTTTTTATCATCATAAAAAAATTATATACCAAAAATTTATTTTCATTAGGAATAAAACCACCTTGCTGTATTGCAAAACAATTACAATCAGATCTTGAGTAAAATCTTAATATTATCAAGGCGAGTGTCTACATTGTAGACTCTACAACCAATCTTGATGCAAACGATGTATGGCCGATAACTTTTCAAGTACAAGTTGATTGCTCACGACAGGAACATGGTTCATTTAGATGATAAATTTGAGAATAGTCTAACGTTTCACATAAACACAACATCATAACTAATAATACATCTTGTGATAAGCCAATAAGTATCAAAATCGCTCACGAAAACTTCCTGGTTTGTACGATCTATAAAGATTTCAAGGAAATCTGATTAAGGTCAGAACAAACGGAATGCATTTAGAGATTCGAAAATTACCACTTTGCTGAGTAAAAATTGATTATGTGATTAACATAAAATTACAGTGCGTATATATAAACGTCGGAAGTATGAAGGTATTTATACCTTCATACTTCCGACGTTTATATGCAGTGCGTTAGTTTAAAAGTTAATTTTATAAGGTGATCTTCTAATAATATAAAAACGGTAGAGCGTCCCCCCCCCCCGCCTTTTGTTTTGATCGACTTGGCGGAAGTACTGCCGTACTCCCAGATAGAGCTGTAACATCAGTTATTCGTCTGTATCCTCGTTGTTTGATGATCACGAGGATTGTGTGCGCGTGCGGCTGACCTACTTACAGTTGGCGACGGCACCCACCGCCGACCACACGTAGCACACATGGTCTATGCGATAGTCATTACCTGCCTGCACCCATCCTATACTGAAACATCGCCGCTGATTACTAACGAAATCCATTTCGGCAGTTCAACGACCCCGCTATCGAAATCCGCACACTCACACGCCTGTCCTCGACGAAGCGGCCAGATAAAAAAAATGAAACAAAAAACATCTCGCGTAACGGTGAATGAACATCAGAAAGAGATAACGATATTTCGGCTGAGTACTCGTCAAATGTAAGGTCGACTACGAAAAACACTGACGCAATTTTTACAGCGTTCGTAATTGAGCACTGACGGTTCGGGCGGTGTGTGCGTGAGCGCCGAGAGCGACGCCCGCGTCCGCCGAAACGGAGGCGGAATATTTAGGTGAAAGTGTTTCGAATTTCGACATGACGACATTCGCGCGCAGTCGTTATCGTGATTTTGCCGAATCTAGAGGTTCGAAGAGCGCGCAGACGACCGCGACACGCCTGCGACCCGCGCCCGCGCATCTCATGTGTTCGTTTTGCAGGAAGTGCGCCCGACGCATGCTGAAATCGAGTGTTTGAAAAACTATGCTGAGAGTTGGTGTGTCGAAAAATTTTCGGAGACGCAAATTAAAAAGGTGATCGGTGCGTCGTGAACTGGTTGGAACTCTGTGTGATGTGCTAGCGGTCCTGCAAGCTGTCGGCGGGCGCCAAGCTGGGTTCGGACGAGGCGCTGGACGCCTCCGCGCATGCGCAACAACTGCAGACGATGACATCCACAATGGGTAAATATTTTCATTTTATGTGAAAAATTTTAATTCCATTATAAAAAAAGGGTTATGTTTTTTATTTTTTATAATATTTATTAAATGTTCTTACTAGTATTCAATTAAAATCCTTATCTGAAATGTGATTGCCTACTTTATATTAAAGACAGATTCAATATTAGTCATCAATATGGAGCCACCTCGTAGCACTCGTTAGCCGTAGCGGCTGCTACGACGGGTGCTACGACCAAACTTAACGAAGCTAATGTGAATCTAACCATAGGTACATTTTAATAATAAAAAAAAATATTTTTTTCTTCATGAAATATTAATTGGTGGTGTCATTTCATTCATATCTAGTTTTGATTAATACATAAGCAAATACAAATTTTAGACGAAAATATTTTTCTTGACTGGAAATGCTAAGACTGACACAAAATTGCAAAATAAAACGGCAATTACAAGAAAATTAAAAAAATATTAAAACATTTTAATTTTCACTGATGTTCAATTCACTCACTTATATTTACTTTAGAAATTACAAGAAAATGAAAAAAATATTAAAACATTTTAATTTTCACTTATATTTTCATCAGTTGATTATTTTGACAATTTCACAAATAGTACATACCTGGTTTATAAAAATTATTAAACTAAAACGGAAATTTATCGATAAACAAAATGTACAAAATCTATTCTAAAACAACGCTGTTTTGATACAGTGCGTCGTAGAAGATTCGTAGCAGGTGTCTACGTGTTCGTAGACATTTGCTACGAAAGCGCTACGCATTTAGCTAAACAGTGATACTCGTATTACTGCAAAACTAATGACATTTTGCTAACTTTATCATTGGCTTTCTTTTTTTGCTCTTTTTTTTTAATTGGAATCAAAATATAAATATTTGAATGTATCCCACATGTAATGTTATGTTGCAAGTGTTTTAATTTTTTTTATTAATTTACTTTAGAAATATTGTATTTATTATTTTAACTACAAAAATATGTAGTGCAAAAATACGATATATTTTTGTTAAAACAAATTTTAGAACACATTTTTAAGACATTAACGATTCAAATTCAGACCATTTATTGCTTTACATAGTGCATTAACAGTTTTTCACTAAGTACATACGCTGGTTTTATTAAATAGGTACAATAAGAACCCCGTCGACTATTGTAAATAGATGGATTCAATTTGAAAGTTATTATTATCACTTATTATCAAACACTTAACACACCATACCCACACAATTACTATCGTCAAATCCATACTTAATATTATACGTGGGGCGCACTATAAGTTTCCGGAATGAATATGAAAAAATACTATTAAAGGTACAAAATTAATTTATTGTTTTTCAAAATAATCTCCCTTGGCGTCTATGCACTTTTTCATTCGATGAAACCAGTTTTGAAAACTTTTGTGCCACTCCTCTGTGGTGACCTCTGAAACGTGTTTTTCATACTCCTCGACAGCCTCTTCTGGTGATGAAAATCGTTGACCGCGTAATTGGTTCTTAATTTTTGGGAACAGAAAAAAGTCACAAGGTGCCAGGTCGGGACTGTATGCAGGATGACTCATGAGTTCTACATTTTTCGCCTTCAAAAAGTCGTTTGTCTGTCTGGCCGTGTGAGAACTAGCATTGTCGTGGTGCAGGATGATACGGCGTTTACGGTTATTTTTACGGAGTTCGTCAATAACTTCCGGCAAACAAATGGTCGTGTACCAGTCAGTATTCACTGTACGACGATTCTCTAAAGCAACAGTAGCCACGTGTCCAGTTTTATTAAAAAAAGAAGCAATCATCCGCTTAGATGCACTTTTCACGCGCGCCACTTTGGTTGGTTTCGGCTCATCTTGAAAGACCCATACGCTCGATTGCTGCTTTGTTTTGCGATCGTAGCAATAAATCCATGTTTCGTCACCTGTTACTATGTCCCACACCAAATTTGACGCACCTTCGTTGAATCTGGTAAGCATGGCACTGCACCAAGTGACGCGGTCCGTTTTTTGAGCCTCGGTCAAGTTGTGTGGGATCCACCGCGAGCACAGCTTTCTCACACCCAAATGTTTGTGTAGGATTAATTGTATTTGACTCATGCCTATTTCTAAGGATGCGCGAATTTCATGGTAGGTCACATGCCTGTCTGTTTCAATCATACGGCGCACAGCATTGATGTTTTTGTTGGTCACAGCGGTGGACAGCCGACCATCGCGAGATTCGTCACTGAGATTGATACGACCACGCTTGAATTCTGCAAACCAGCTATAAACAGTTGTCTTGCATGGTGCTTCATTGCCAAAAGCTGTTTCAAGCCGAGCGATGCTCTGTTGAGCTGTCAAATTACACTTAAAATCGTAGAAAATCATACTACGAAAATTTTCCCGAGTTAAATCCATGTTGATGCAGACACACAATTTTTTAAATGGCGCCACAAGGTAAAAACAAAAGACAGTCAGATGAAATAAACTGCATTCTACAGCCAAAGAGTTCTATTTTCAAATGTTGCAATAAAATTTTAAATATTGTTTATGTAAGTGGCCAGTTCCGGAAACTTACAGTGCGCCCTATGTATATAATTGCGAAAGTCTGTCTGTCTGTTACACTTTCACGGCCAAACCGCTGAACGGATTTTAATGAAATTTGGTATGAATATAGTTGAAGACCCGGGGTCAAACATAGGCTACTTTTTGATGCAGGCGGAGCTGCGGAAAACTGCAAGTACTTAATAGACGATATTTAAAGATTAAACAAAAGAATATTTAAGTTCATTGTTTTTGCACATGGCATTGTGTCAATAGCGTAATGGGAACATGTAACAGTGTCACTTCCGGCACGTTATCAACACTCGCACAAAACTATTGGAATCAGGCTAATGAACGTGAAAGAAAACTAGAGCTTTGACAGAATTTAGAATTCATATTTGGTTTCATGAGCTTCCTACAGAAAATTTTCATTTCGTTTTCAACAACATCCGATACACGGTAAACTTTATACTGGGCATCGTCTCTACCGAACGGAAAGAGATTATAAAGGCATCGTTTGTATCTATGAAATTCTTAAATATGTTTTATGTCTGTAAATAAATAAATTAAATGTTGAATATCCAGGAATAATATTTCATTTTATTTATATCTAAGTATATTTTTTTTTCTTAGGCAAGAAAGAGTTAGTATTCTATTGTATTAAATTCTATGAATATAAAGGTAGGCCTACAAAAATTACAATTAAATTTCAGTTAACAAAATTCTTTCTTGTTTCTTTGAGACTTAGTTACGAAGTATAATAGTATATTTTCTACGTATAAAAGACAGTAAAATTTATAACATAAAATTACAAAGCAAACAAGAATTATGCCGAAACTCACGATGGATTAACAAAGCTAGATCGCACTTATCTGCCTAGTTCTGACATTTAGGCGCACGCAACTGGTTCAATGTCTCATTGCGAAAGCAATCAAATATTTGAGATTCTAAGCCTCCATCCGAACTAGATATTCACAAATTTGTAACCAAATTTAATTCTCAATACATAAGAACCTTAATCATTCGACCTCTTTGTCGTAAACATGTATAATGAATTGATGCAAAAACAGCTACATATTTCTACATTGTCTTTACAAACTTCTTAAGAATATTTGGACTTAATATTAACCATGGTAAAAGTTTCCACACCTACAGCGTTTTATTTATATTTTACGTTTGTTATGACAAGTCTCAAAATTGTTTCAAAATACTTATTGATATACATAATACATAAATCTACAGGTAGTATATTTTCAGCTTGCTTTGCAGCTATATATAAGCTTATAAGAAAACCCTCATTATTCTTATACTTCGTTAACAGTAAAATTATTTTAAAATTTTATATAAAAAGCATACTTATAAAGTTTAAAAGTAAACTGGTACAAATTTCGAAACAAAGCGAGTACTCGGTAACCGTGACATTCGCAAATCATCTCATGGATCACAATCGTGACTGCATAACCACTCTATTCTGTCTATGGGCAGACTTTTACTTTCGTCACAATATGGCCGCCCTTTGTCTATGGTCTATGACTCGCCGGGGTCGTTGCTCGCGCGCCATTTTGCTGTTACCGAAATACGTTTTTTACGCTCACTTTCCAATACGGTGAAAGCGAAAAGGTACCTACCGAATGTCACTGCTTCCTTTCATAGCATTGTAGTGGGTGGATGTCGGGTTCAAATGATAATAGGCGTGTTTGCCTGCTTGTTAGAATATACATTGTTCGCCGCTTTGAATACATCAACTAGGTTGACATGCTTTTCCTTCATTCACTGCCTAAATTTTCAACAACAATATATCATGTTGTTTAATGTCAGATGATAATTACTATTTTGAATTAAAGTACTTTATTAATTAGAACTGTCATGTATTCCTTTTTTTCTTATATTAGCTAAAAACCATGGAAAATTGGTGTTTCCTGACTCTTACGCATTACCTGCTTGAAACTACTCTAGAGTAAGTTTTTGATATAAAAAAAAACCAAGTAGCTAAGGTTCCAGCTAGCCTTAAATATTTTTCAGCAAAATTTCGCTTATTACCCTAAAAACAATACTACTTTTACAGTACATTTACGCAGTCGCATGATATCTTAGAATAATTTACAAATATTGAAAATGAGAAATAGGCACAGTTGGCCAAAATATTTAGCAGAACACAAATAATGTCAATATAATTACTATTTGTTTTATTAAGCATCTTCAAATTGAAATTTAGCTATTTAATTGACTATGTTCATTTTCTTATTATTATTATATTAGTATCATAGATTTTAAATTAGCTTGATTTGAATGTACCTGCTATTTCTAAACAAACCTCAGTGGTTTTGTGAAATGCATCTTATGTTAATTTGTTTGTATCAATTTTTGGAAAATGTTAAATAAATATTGTTCATGTAAATTAATTAGCTAAAGTTAAATTTGTTGCATTAGCTAAAATCTGACATTATTGTTTACACGTGTTAAGATACAGTCTGTTATTAGTAGCAGTTAGCCCTGAAGTGATAAGACGACTAATTGTAAATGTTAGTTCATTAAGGTGGTACACGTACAAATAGGAGGCATCTCAATTTGTCAGGTAAAGGACAGGAAGTAGTGTTGTTCCGGCCGCAATGTCAGTGTCGACGCGAGGCCAACTGCCCGATTCGGCGCAACGACCGCTCGCTGTAAGGCTTATCCGGGGCTTGTTGTTGTCATTATTTCTTACCATTGAGAAAGGAATGTCATTTGTAAGATTCTTACTGATTTAATTGACTGAACTAGTGATGCGTCTAATTTAAACCTGATAAAAAGAATGTTTTCTACTGTTCTTGTTGTTGCTGATGTGTAACTGATCCTAAATACTTGCAAGAGATTTTGTATTAATAATACTTAAATATCAATCTAAAGTTTGTGGAAAATGAGGCCTATGTCTTAGTTCAACTTGTACGCTGCTCGGTAGAAAAGACTTCAACGCATTACGCGCGAAACGACCAAAGTATTCTAAATTTTTTTGGTTGTCACATTTTCTTATACATTACTATCAATACTCATTCCTTCATGCCGCCAGATATATTTTATATTAAGGCAATGTACACATATAGTTTTGACTATGAGCTAGCTGACAGGTAGTCACCGAACAATGCGATATAGCGGTTTTTCGATAAAGTCGGCAATGCACAATAAATTTAGTGTGTACATTACCTAAGTGGATTTTGGTCGTGATGGCGGGGCCTTGTCTACGGCCTCCGCTCATACGCCTTGACATTCACAGCCGACTGCGAAGTTAGTCCATTTCCAAACACTTCCGACCTGAACACTTCCTATTTTGATTCTCAAATTTAATATTTATAATCTAATATTACTTTGACAGACATATAGTCGCAGCTTCCTCGTTTTAAATAAATATGGATGACCTAATAAGGTAGTAGCTACCAGGCAAGTATCGCAAAAAATTGACATTGAAAGTTTCCGCGGTACTTGAATGCCAATGTTGTTGTCGCGGATCAAAGATCAAACGACAAAGGTTACTAAAAAATAAAATTGAAGCTCGTAGTAATTTTATAAATCGAGATCTATCATTTTATATTTCAGACAAAGTCTTCACTTAGTATTTAAAAAAACGAAAACTTTCGTATTTACTAGTTACTTTATATTGAGTTACGAGTTAATAGTCACATTTACCATTTATATATTTATTTATGAAGAGCTTTCGTCGACAAAGAAATATTGCAATTTATTTCATTTCCTCGTAGGATTACAGAATTATAATATTTTACAAAATGTAAATAGTATTTTACGGCAAGGCATTGGAACTCCCTTCCAGCAGACTTATTTCTAGATGGAAATATAAGAAATTTTCAAATTGGACCAGTAGTTTCTGAGATTACCAAAAAAAAACTCTTCAGCTTAATAATTTTAGTATATATTAGATACTAGCTGTTTCCCGCAGCTCCGCCTGAATCAAAAAGTAGCCTATGTTTGACCCCGGGTCTTCAACTATATTCTACCAAATTTCATCAAAATCCGTTCAGCGGTTTGGCCGTGAAAGCGTAACAGACAGACAGACAGAAAGACAGACAGACTTTCGCATTTATAATATTATAAGTATGGAAGTATGGATAAGTAGAACTTTTGTACCTACATTTTCTAATGTTTCCAATGTATATGACAGTGTGTACATAAAATAAATAGTTTTCATTTTAAACCGCAGTTATATAATAACGTAGAGGTTTTATCAATCAAATAATTAGGAAAATATAATTAAATAAATATTTATAGTTAATTATACATTTGTTGTTTATTAGCGTTATCAAAAAATTAAATATCTCTTCCTTCCTACATATTCGCGGAAGTCTTAAAATAGTAACGACCTCGTGTTTTGGTTTTAAAGTGATATGAAAACTCTAAAGAATAATATTAAAAAACATTTATAGTTATTTATTTCAAGACCAAACAAATCGAGTTTATTTATTTTATAGATAACTAGCTGTTTCCCGCAGCTCCGCCTGCGTCAAAAGGTAGCTTATGTTTGATCCCTGGTCTTCAACTATATTCATACCAAATTTCATCAAAATCAGTTCAGCGGTTTGGCCGTGAAAGCATAACAGACAGAAAGACAGAAAGACTTTCGCATTTACAATATTAGTATGGAGTATGGATATTATTATGGAAGTATGGATTTAAAAGAAACATTTTATTCTAGTACACTGTCTGTTTTATACATAAAAAATGATAACATGCAATATTTACATTGCGAGCGGGGATGCTTTTTCCCAGCAGTGGGATAAATAGCTAACAAAAAAAATTATTTAAGAAATTTGCAGATGTGCGCGTTTACTGAATCTCAACTTGTCCCACATTTGTTTTTAATTATGACACTACTACCTATCTGCAAAACAAAATTAGGTTCGCCAGATAATATAGATAGATAGTTGTTTCGATACTACGCGCTAACAGACTGTAGAGTTAATAATTTTGTAAAAAGAATCCGTTCCAACACTTGTTTACGCAACCCTAAAAACTGCGAGACCACTACGCGACATCCGCGAATTCATTGCCTCGATACACACGCCATTATCAAGGTCTTTGACTCACTGAGTTTATTTTCGGTGACTTTAGAGTTCGTTTATCTTTGTTGATGAAATAGAATTCAAGATTATTGCACTCTTATTGGATTCACGTTCCGAAATAACTTTGTTTTGATCAGAATACAAAATCTAATATAAATGTTCGAAATAAACAATGATCTTCTTAATTATTTGTTCTTAATTATTTTTTTTATCTTGTTGATGTATGATTTGTCATCTATTAATGTTTTATTTCTTTGTAATTTAACGGAATGGATAAGCAACCTGTTATCGTTTTAGAATTTCCTTTCTTATCCACAAGGCTCTTTTAGTTTTAAAGTTTTCGTAGCCTATAAAGTACAGAAAATTGATAGGAGGAATGGTCGTTTCGAATAAAAGATACAGTTTAAATTTAAGGAAGTTCATGTTGTAAAAAACAAAATATATAGCGTATTGAGAAATTCTTTAATTTTTAAAGTCGATTGAGCTATTTTTATTATCTATTAGCTGTAGTTTCTATTCTATAACGAAATAATAAACAATGAATTTTAATTCAAGTATATTCTTTGTCTTCTTATTGTATCTAAAAGCTATTTAAGAAAACGTTTTGCCTCCAGACTGCGTTTTATCTTATATATCGATCTACAAATCCATCAAATACGACCTTGTTCATAGAACAAAACGGGGTACCTTAAATAGACAAAAAAAAATGGGTTATTTAAATGTCAAATGTTAACCATGACACTTGAACTCTTTGTTAAAGCAATAGTAAGAATGTTTATTAATATATTTAGAAAACTAGAACCAGAACATTATTATATCTATTTAAATAACTTGTATTTTGTTAATATTATAACGTATGTATTTATGAATAGTACAAAAACAAGATTACAAAAATCTTAAATATTGGTACTCATACAAACTTTACTAAATAATAAGCACAAATTATTCGAAATGCATTTATTTCTATTGGCACAACTATACAATTTTTACATAAAATGGCATCTTTTTACTAATTGCAAATAAAATTTCATACGATTACGTATGTATGTAAAATTCTTTATCACAAAATAATCACTTAATATTACTGTAGTGTATTTTATAAATACTCGTATTTTGTAGGCATGCGCAACTCAATGTGGCGTCAGTCTGTTACCGAGCAATAAACGAGTTGCATGGAGATCGTGTTTTCCTTCATAGTTTACCTAAAACATAATAATTACGTAATCATAAAACGTCGTCATTTTTGTTCCGCATTCATATTTCAAGTGCATGGATGCATTTACTGACGTGCATATGACTCAATCTCTTATCAATCAAATATGTAGAAACTGCGTTTAAAATTTACACGGTCAATGTTACGAGTATGACGTTTATATTATGTTACAATATAATGTTTTAATCATGATACTGTGGAATATTAATATACTTAGTAGGTGTTTCTTAATAAATTTTCAAAATTGTTAGGAAGATAAAATGTGGTTGTGTCGAGGCAAAAAACAATTAGTTTGATGAGCGATGTATGTGCGCCTAAAACAATTTTTATGTTGATGTATAATTTTGTAAGTATTTAAATAGATTTATGACATTACCTTGACCATTCTTCTTGTTTAACCTTAGTTTTAATAGTTAATTTTTACAACAAATGATCCAAACAAGGGGTTCGGCATCAAAACAAAAAAGAAATATGTGTGGACAAATCAATAAGATTGTGTAATAACGATATAATATGATATCGATATTTTTTTTTAATATTAATAGCGATCGGGCCAGGCTTATAAATTTTACCATTCCATTTTCAAATGTAAACACAACAATAACAACACTATCGGATGTTCAACCGCAAAATGCTCGATCTATTTGCAGGACCGAACCGAAACGACCACAGGGTTCAAGAAACTTGCTGATTGCGAGAGAACCGATATCGGTCATAATGACGAAAATCGTATACGTGACTGGTGCGTGACGCACCTAGCATAACAGTTCTCTGCAACTCGGTATCACACGTGGTACCAAGTGACGTACCTAGTTGTATATGTTATAATAGCTCTGGATATATTCAACTTTAAACTAGAAGCAATTCGTTTGGGTATTTATAGATTTACACGCGCGTACATTGTCGAGTGCAATGTGCACAGTTAATACGTATAAAAGCGAAATCTTTAATCGATTTTAATATCATTCATATTGACACTTCTGGGATGTTGTTTGGAAATCAAGTCTAGCAAATAATAAGATTGAGACCCATATGACTGCATTATCTTTGTGAGTTAAAACAAAAAATCTTATTAAAACCATTTAATTTATTTACACTAAATAACTATTAAAATTCCAAGACCTTTCTATGTCCTCATACTCGGGGGAGGACCTGGTGACCTGGGTATAGCGTCAGCACCGGTTCTCCACAATGAATTTGTTGTCAAGGTATAATTATCATATTATACACTATCAAAATAGAATTAAGTATCTGCTGTGGAGGTAAACAAAGACGATTTTTATTTATAAATTTATTTTTAACCGATTCATATGATTGCGGCTTGGGATGCTACAGGAAAACATTATTGTTAGAGAGAGACAATACTGAAACTAGTTGAGACTATCATCATTGGAATTATAGGAACCTCAGAATACAAGAAACAGCCGGATGCTCAGGTAGCTGAAGAATTATAATTATTCGAAATTTATAGAGTCAATTCCAAAGAAGATATATATATAGATATTCGCATGACCCTTAGTAGTCTGCAACATAGACAAATCTTTAATAAATGGCGATCAAATATAAACTTTGGAAAAAGTGTGTTGAGTAGTGTTAAAGTAAGATTTCATGTTGCCAGGGAAGCATTCAACCCGCAAACTTCAAATATTTTGTTATATCACGCGTTTTCTGCAAATTTTTTTATGCAGAGAATCTATGGTTACGTTGCTTTGACGTCAAGTAAAAAATCTCATTTCTCGTTATCGAAGCTATAAAACCGTCTACGTAGTTGACTGAGTTTTGCAGGATTCAAATAAAACTTGCAGGCGTTCGCGCAATCTTGTAGTTACGCATTACACCGGGCGCCTTGACATTGAAAACTAGACAAAATAAATTTAATTTATAATTATGTGTAGTAACATCTGTTTGTCAATTTTTTTATTGGCAAGCCACAGTAATTATTCTCTAATCTGTTTTGATTTTATTTTTGTTTTTACTTATTTAAATAATAATTTATATTGAATTACAAAATGTACGATCGATACCCGGCTATCGCTGGACCATTCTACGTTGAAAAACCTAAGTCGTCACCAGGCTACAGTGAGTGAACTTGAAATTTTTTAATTGTTTGTGAAACCGATTCGACCCATCCAAATTATTCTGAGATTAAAGTCTTTTACTTAACAAAATATAAGTATTTCATATATATTCATAGTTATTAAGATTTATTTTCTTAACCCATAATATATTTTTCCACCATAAATATCCTACTAGATAAAATGGTAAATATTACCTCCTACCACAAAGTTAATAATAAAGTATAACTTGATCAAAAAATTTGTAATACGAGTACTTAAAATAATAAATAATTGCAAATATTTCAAAATGAATGCGAATATGTTAATGTCAATCAATTCGAAGTTAAAATTTTCAGACGGCTGAAAATAGATAAATGTTGAAAAGTACATTTTCATAATCTATTCATTAATTTATAACGCATGATAAATTTTTCTTTAATTTAGATAAGGACATTTTGCTTATAAATTTGTCTCAATTTACTGGGAAGAATCATTAAAAACAAACTAATTAAAAACAAAGTTAAACATTTTCCTAGTATTTAAATGAACACTTGTTAAGTGTATTTTATCGCTGTTAAAATAGCAACGTAAAAATATATTTTATCCTTGATAAACGGTGAATGAACTTGGTACAATATTATTATCGATAACGGCAAAGTTCCTGGAAACTGTAAACAAATTTGATGGAAATCTCTGAAGGTAATCAACTTGGACATTACGAATTCCACGCGGAACCGTACCTTCCTACGTAGTTTATTTATACAGGGTCATTTTGAAATTATCGGCCAATTTTTACAGTGAGCTAAGTACATGAAACTGGACCATTTTAAATAAATAATAAGTGGCCAAGTGCCGTGTCAGCCACCCTACAAGCCACGCGCAATGTAGGGTTCCGTAGTAGTAGTCCCAATAATAAAGAATTTAAACTTAAAGCACACCTACATTATGTCTTTCAGCAGATACGTGGGGTGCACTATAAGTTTCCGGAATGAAAATGAAAAAATACTATTAAAGGTACAAAATTAATTTATTGTTTTTCAAAATAATCTCCCTTGGCGTCTATGCACTTTTTCATTCGATGAAACCAGTTTTGAAAACTTTTGTGCCACTCCTCTGTGGTGACCTCTGAAACGTGTTTTTCATACTCCTCGACAGCCTCTTCTGGTGATGAAAATCGTTGACCGCGTAATTGGTTCTTAATTTTTGGGAACAGAAAAAAGTCACAAGGTGCCAGGTCGGGACTGTATGCAGGATGACTCATGAGTTCTACATTTTTCGCCTTCAAAAAGTCGTTTGTCTGTCTGGCCGTGTGAGAACTAGCATTGTCGTGGTGCAGGATGATACGTGCGTTTACGGTTATTTTTACGGAGTTCGTCAATAACTTCCGGCAAACAAATGGTCGTGTACCAGTCACTATTCACTGTACGACGATTCTCTAAAGCACCAGTAGCCACGTGTCCAGTTTTATTAAAAAAAGAAGCAATCATCCGCTTAGATGCACTTTTCACGCGCGCCACTTTGGTTGGTTTCGGCTCATCTTGAAAGACCCATACGCTCGATTGCTGCTTTGTTTTGGGATCGTAGCAATAAATCCATGTTTCGTCACCTGTTACTATGTCCCACACCAAATTTGACGCACCTCCGTTGAATCTGGTAAGCATGGCAGTGCACCAAGTGACGCGGTCCGTTTTTTGAGCCTCGGTCAAGTTGTGTGGGATCCACCGCGAGCACAGCTTTCTCACACCCAAATGTTTGTGTAGGATTAATTGTATTTGACTCATGCCTATTTCTAAGGATGCGCGAATTTCATGGTAGGTCACATGCCTGTCTGTTTCAATCATACGGCGCACAGCATTGATGTTTTTGTTGGTCACAGCGGTGGACGGCCGACCATCGCGAGATTCGTCACTGAGATTGATACGACCACGCTTGAATTCTGCAAACCAGCTATAAACAGTTGTCTTGCATGGTGCTTCATTGCCAAAAGCTGTTTCAAGCCGAGCGATGCTCTGTTGAGCTGTCAAATTACACTTAAAATCGTAGAAAATCATACTACGAAAATTTTCCCGAGTTAAATCCATGTTGATGCAGACACACAATTTTTTAAATGGCGCCACAAGGTAAAAACAAAAGACAGTCAGATGAAACAAACTGCATTCTACAGCCAAAGAGTTCTATTTTCAAATGTTGCAATAAATTTTTAAATATTGTTTATGTAAGTGGCCAGTTCCGGAAACTTACAGTGCGCCCTATGTATAACAAGAAGCTATTTATTTATTTTTAATCTGAAAAGTCAGCCATTTTGACTCGACAAGAAGAAGAAGACAAGAAGTCCCATAACAGAATGGTGCCTGAAGGGCCTGCTAAGAGTGTGAATGGTCATAAAACCTACAATAAAATTGTCTTTTCATGTTAAAACAAATCTGAAACGAAATCACGAAATCAAGTTTCTAAATAACGCCATCTAGATATCGGAAATGTCAAATGTCAAACTATCTGCTTGAGTGAGATGCTTATTTCAATGGATTGAAGTTTTACATGTTTTTTATTTAATGAATTAATTTATACCGATACCTGAAGGTATCCATGTATTGTTATAAAATTAACAATTGTTATTTGTTTGTCTACAGGAATAATGACACTCAGCCGCGGCCCGTGTGACCTCGACAATATGAGTCTGTTCCAAGACCTCAAACTAAAGAGGCGGAAAGTTGACTCTAGATGTAGTAGCGATGGTAAGTTTTTTAAATTTTGAATCCAAAACATTTCCAGTCTTATTCATAAAAGTTACACGCGAATATTTGACACTTTTAGGTTAACCGAGTTGTTTAGTCCTTTTCTCTTTCAGCTTTTCTAATTTTAAAGAATGAAACAAACGCTTTTTAGTTAAAATAGGAAAAACTTAATGAATGTTATTAACTTTTATGAATAAGGAGGTAATTCATATACATATATAGTTTTCAATCCATGCATCTAAATTGATAGAAAGATAATTATTTTATTTCGAACAAATAGTTATGTACTTAAAGAGAATAGGTTTTATGTCATTCGCAATAGACAGTTCGTCATTTACCTAGTAGACATTTTTAGGGTAATTTTTACGTATCACTTTATTGTCCGTTTGTCCGTCCATCTGTCTGTCAAGATCCTTTTACTGAGGAATTTATATCAGTCTTATAGCACAGATAACGAAAAAAATGCGAAAACAGTATATTTTTAGTTATGTGCATCATATAATAAAAATATTTTTAATAATTTTAAACTTACTACCCTTTTCCTCTTGAACGCGATACTTACAGATTTGTACGGAACCCTCGGTGCGCGAGTCCTACTCGCACTTGGCCGGTTTTTTCTCTTAAATGGCTGCTATTCTATATGGAAAAGTTTGACAGTACCTGAAATAATGATTATGATAAAATACTTAACAAAATTATTCTTTCGCTATGTAGTATTCCTAATTAAGTAATAATGAAACTGACTTGCATTAACTATTACGTTAAAAATATAGCTACTATTTCTTTGAATTAAAAATGAAAAATATGATTACAGCTTATTTTCGATAATAAAAAAGAACAACTAGTTTTTAAGTTTAGTACCTTGAGTACATTTTCACAAAAGATCCGTGATAAATTAATTTACGAGTATTTCGAATTATTGTAAATATTGCTTGTAGTTCAAAAAACATTCGTATTAAAATTTTTGTAAAAAAATAAATATTCGAACATAACCGTCGTATGCAAGTATAAAGTGTAATACATAAATATAGATATAAAATATGGGTATAATGTAGGTTCTTGAGGTCGACATACTTGTCCTAGTGTGCGCCATAATCACCATTCGAAACACGATTCACTGTCACTTTCTTTGGTATGACAGTGATTCACTTTGCTGCTTAGTCATTTCCTTCCCGCTTTGGTTGAAATCAATGAAGAGTTCGCATCCAAAAAACCGTTGGTTACCCGATCGCTACCGTTATTTCAGTCAATATTTTATACATGGACTTGGGTATTATTCTTATATTACCAATATGCAACTGATTTAGCTTTATAAAAATACATATTACATAATAAAAAAAAGAAAACTAAAAAGTATCATATCAATTATATTTGAATGTAATATATTTCTTGGTACATAATATCAAGCATACAATGTAGTTAGGATAAAAGATTGCAGCATTTTGTTGCATTAATAAAATTAACAATGAATTGATAATCTCCAACTTCAAAGCTTACTTGTCGATATAAAGATTATGCCCCAAGCCGTAAACAAGATTGCACAACAAGAAATTCGTAAACAAATTAGTATTTGATAATCGCTGTCATCTGCCGAAAGTTGAATAATCCGCATCACAGCGGGAGAGCCGGTTTCGATCCGAGAAATGCAATAACTTTCACTCGCCGAAAAAATATCGAGGTCCGGTTCCTCGACCCGCGCAATGTCGTGCACGTTGAGAATTGCCGACTAAAGTAAATTTATAGTCGTAGTATGCCTTGTGTTCTCGACGTAGACGTAGATGTTGGTTCCTTGGGCTTTTGGTTTAGTTTCAATACTTGCAATTAATATCTCGCGGACTTGGATACTCTTTTCTAGAGCAGTAACATAGCAGTAACATATTAAGTGTACAGATTGCAGCTTTTATTGTAATTTACGAACGATTTAATTACGTTGTTTTGCCGAATATCATCATTAGAGAATAATTTCACTGACAATTTTAAGCTCCATTTTTTCCACTGTATACTTCTCTACTAAGTAATTTCAGTTATTCTCGATAACTTGCAATAAAAACAGTTTGTTACTTAATTCAAAATATAAAGTCAATCAATAATAATAAAAGACCCCTTAATTTCATACATATGAAATTAATGGGTTTAGTTCTAGCATAAGATACAAAGTGTTACTATTATGGATTGGAAACCACTTTCTCTGACCACTTTCAGCCAAATAAGCCTTATAAATCGTCGAGACATTCGACACCCGCCTACCTCGATGCCGATCTTATCGAATTTAACTGTTGAGAATTCGAGATACCGCTATGTTTATCTATCTTTTGAGTTTATTTTGTGAGAATTGAGTTTATTAGATATATTTTAAACCTACTGTTTAATGCTTAAAATAATTCATTATAGAATTATAACTACAAACTGGCTTATGCAGACCCCAAAGCGAAAAGTTAATATGATTATTTGTAAGCAACCATTTGTCCCGGGTCTTTCATTAGTTCCCAGGTCGTTTGATGTTCTCAATCAGTTGTAATACGTGAATTGTACATAAAGAAGAGCTAAAATACCATCAAATACCTATATATCGTTATGAAATGTTTAATAATTAAATCGCAAATGAAATCAGTTTAGATATTAATATTATGATAATTCAATAAATAAATAAAACATTTCGTTACGTCATCATTATGTAGTTCCCAGTAATAGTTGAAGAAAGTTTACGTAAACCCGTGTAGAGGTGAAAGTAATAAAATAAAGTTACCGTAATTATTGCTATTGTGACCTCATGAATAACTCATGAGAGAAAGAATTCACTGTCATACAACGTAACATTTAGCCAGAGGCGTAAAGAAGTTCGCTGACTTGAATAGCTTCGTTTTTTCACCACAAAAACGAAACGTGCGAGCTGTAATCGAAAATGCGAGGTGGGTTTGCAAAGATTTTTAATGTCTCTCACATGAAAGCTTTCTTTCTAGGGCACTCGAATGAAAAGACGTTGTTATTACTTTCCTGTTGATTACTCATTAGTGCATTAAACATTTATGGTTCCATGGCGTATTTAAATGAGGCGAACCTATATGGGTTAGATAGTATATACTTCTTAAATTTGTGACCAAATCAACGTGCATGTACGTATTTTGAAACGATGTAACTGAAGATGTAGCGGTAAAAAAGTAATTAAATAATTTTCAACATTTATCTACTTTAAAACAATATTTGCATGAATACATCTACTTGGTTAAACACGAGTACGTATAATAAATGTATGTAACAAAATACAGTCAACAAATTATGATGTTTTCAATAACTTCTGAGATAAACGTCCTCTTCGCGAAAAGTCACGTCACGCGGGGGTGTGTTGTGGTGTGAGTGCGACGCTATGAGGGCGTGACGCTACTGTGACGTCACAGTGACGTGGTGACAAGCATTCTTTATGCGTTTATTGTACTTCTTTGCTACACGATCAATATTATACTTATTAATTCCGTGACATAAACTCATTACGCGGTTATTCGGATAATAATAGCATGATCCTCACGATAATGGTTTACGATCACAGATGTGGTTATGCGTTCTTGCAAACTACCGTACTCTAGACGGTTATATACATTAAAACCTTTTACCAGTTTTTTTAAGTGAGAGTGTCTTAATTACTAATATGGCAAAAGGTGGCAATAAATTGGTAGAGCATGACTTAATCTCTATAATAATCTATAATATCCAGTGGATATTATCCACCACTCACACTGTCAACTTTGTCTGGTTGTTCGTGATAAACTCAAAAACTATCTACCGGAGTCTCTGGCGGTTTTCATTAATAGATAGAGTGACTCTTGCAAAGTCTGTGTAAAAAAAACCTGACATTGTCAACTTACAAATTGTATATTTTCAAATAAGGCCTAACAAAATACCAACATTTATCAATGTACAAATCAGATATAAGTATATCAAATGGTCTTAATTAAGATATTACAATTCGAAACAACATCGTCGCCCCTAATAAGGTTTATTGACAGCGATCATGACAAATATGCGATCTTATTTCTTTACATCACCCGACTGCATTCAAGATGGTCGAAGCTTACACTAGTTGCAATATAAGGCTTAATTTGACTGGACAAGAACTATACCCAAAGATAAGTATCATTAGGAAGATAATCTTTAGAATAATTCGACTAAGGCACAGCTCAGATTATGCTGTAATTTTGAAATTGCCATTCAGGGGCATGTCTAATGAGACAAAGCCGCAATTTTAAAACAATAACGATGTTTCAAAATAAAATGTGACATAATGTATTGTAGTAATAGTCACAGCATAGCGGCAAAGCGATGGCAATCGTTTTAAATTTTTCGTTTAGCATAAGGCGAAGAAGTTGTTCTGCATATCAAGTTTATCACACAAAAATAAACAAAGAAAACCCGCTGAACAAACTCCGGGATCTGTCACATCGATAAGTTGAATTACTTTTCTCTAATTCGACGACTCTATGAATTCGAGTTTAAAGCCATGAATACTTGCATGATCAAGATTTTGGTCCCTCTCATTCCAATGTTTTCTCGGTGGCATCCTATGAAAACGAACTCATTTTCATTATTTATTAAAAGAAATCTGTAAGATCCTTTTGACAGCCGAAAAAGTATTGTATTTAATACTCGATCGGGAACTACCCCATGTAAAGAGGACATAACAATGACCTAGACAACATATACAACCGTGACTACTCTAGGTTTCTGAAATAAATTACTACAATACAGCATGTTATGGTACCAATATTAATGATTGAACAAAGTAGTTGTGTACGAACTCGAATTGAATGGTATTCAAAACGCAGTTAGTTGATAAGAGAACTGCGTTGCGAAAAGTAGTAAGTTGTAATAATTTTCGTGTCGATGTTCTCGTCAACTGAAGGTCTTCTGATAAGGAAAGCCTATTTAAATTACAAGAGTGTACTGGCATGGAGTAAAACTTCATAATTTTGTACATAAAAGAAGTACTAAGAATAATGAAAAAAATCATCAAAATCACCAATTTCTTCAATAATCGGTACTTTGTTATTTATTGTATTTAATTTTTCTCTAATATTACCATTCCATTACGTTTTAGTTGCAATTAAATTGAGATTCAAAATTGTGTTAGCAGAATACCAATATTGAGCATATCAAAAATGCATCGAAATTGAGTCGTAATAGTATATCAGTTGCATGGTCTTTTAAAGTTCATTAGAGGAATTGACACCCAGATAGGACCGGGCATAGCGACACGTGGCGGCCCGCTGCGCCCCCGTCAGAAGGGCGGACGCGGAGTAGGGGCTGGGGTGTGACCTGTTTTCCACCGTGTCGGTGACCGCGTGCGACCTTCGGACTGCAACGATCGAAACAACGCCGCAAGCAGCGGTCTAAATAAAAGAATTACATATTACGCAACCATCGCGCCATCACTGTTGTCCTTCCATCTCTTCAGGAACTCTATGATTGAAAACTTGCCAGTAGATATTTTCGCCATCCTCTTACCACATCAACTTAATAAGATTTTAAGTACGTAATCAATAGTCCGTTTCGAAATAGAGCCGAGAAATTACCACTTTTCTCTAGGTTTAGGTACCTCGTTAGCATTGCTGACATAACAGCTAGTAATCAAACCGGGACGTTTATCTAGGCGGCCTAGCCTACCTAGAACCTATTGGATTGCATCACCCGGCTAGAAAGATCGGTCCCCACCAATGATGTGGTAAAGGACGCGAAGTGAAATAGAGATCGTCCTCGAAGCGAGAGCGGTGCACGCGTTGCACTAGTCATTGTGCAGTTGCACTTCGCACGCACGGCCGTCTGAGTGACCTAATAGTGGCTGGAGGGAGGGACCGGGAAGCACAGCGCGGGGAGCGGGGGGCGCAGCCGCTCGTGCGGTAGGTCGGGCTCACTGCGCGCGCCCGCCGCCCGACATCGCGCCGTCGCCACTGGAAAACTTTCTTCGCGACTTTTCCACCCGTAAACAATACCGCGAAAAATTTTGCGCTCGCGCGCCTCTCAACGGCCACCTCTCGCGCTCAATCCTGTGACATGCTAAACTGCGACAAACACATCATCTCATGATTCATGATCACCTACTCGCGGACAATTATGTGATAATTAATAGCATCAAAACCAGAAGTCAATGGACTGACTGAACATATGTTTGGCGATGTAAGCCGGGTCACGGGAGAGGGTAAAGACTTCGCCTATGGATTTAGTAATAAAAAGTCGGTAAAGTTTCTGATTTAATGATAAGTGAAGTTTTAACATTCGTGTTACTAAAATCAGTGTCTAGTCTTGTTAACTAAAAAGAGTATACAAAAGCCTGCGCTTATTAAATACTAAACTTAAACCAAGAATGAAGTTAAATAATTAGATTTAGATGTGATGTAGCAATATGTAAAGTTTGTATAAACCACATTTTCAATTGATAAAAGTAGTCGTGTATTTTTTTATAACGCCATTTAAGCAAATACGTAATTGTTGTATGACGTAGAACCCTTTGTGATGTAGGCGCGCAGGCGCAACGCTTCCGGGCACCGCATCTGCGCGCGCGCCGCGCCGCTTTCACTTTCTCCTCACACGCTGCGTTGCATCTCGCGTTTACAGTACACCTAGCGCAACATACTCAAACTTCCCTTATTTTCCTTGTCTATTTTAGATACATTCTTATGTATTGCACCATATTTACCTATACTTATTATTTAGTGAATCGAAAATTGTCCTGAGGTCAGTTTGCATTGCTTTATTTAATTATATATTTTCAAATATTGATTTCTTCACGTGTACCAACTTCAGATTAACTTTCTGTGGCCGCGACCACCGTCGCAGCGCTCACATGTGACGCAACCGGCTAATCTAGTCGGCGGCGGCGTCGGGAAGTGCAGTGTCGCGTCCCCGCGTCCCGCCCCGCGCGTTCTAACTACGATCACGCCGCGCGGTCATTGACATTTCACCTAGTTTCTATTTGTCGCTCCTAAAAACTCTACAGTGCTCTTTGTCATTCTCACAAAAACACGGCGTTCCCCCGGTACCTCTTACTAACGACATCGGTGTGTTCGCAGGCGAGTCAGCCGCCGACACCAGCACGTCGTCGCCGGACCCGGGCCCGCCGTCGCCGCGCATGGCCGAGGCCGGCTGCAGCACGCCGCCGCACCCTCCGCCCGTGTTCGACGGCGGCGGATCACCGTCGCCTTCGCCTGCTTGCCATCCCACCGTTATCCGCTCGGCACCACCTTACTCAGTCATCAAGTTTGAGGGTACTCCTTCCGCAGTCAAGGTTGAAAATTCTCAAGTCAAGCATGACGCGCCTTCACCTTCTCAACTATCATCAGTGAAGCTAGAAGGAACACAACTGGAACAACCGCAACCTTATAGACCGAGAGCTCTAGCACCTCCATCGCAGAGTTCGCATTCGTCACTCTCGCCGGGACCATGGCCACCTGCGGCCTGCCTAAACGGTGTTAAACCGGAGTTAATAGGAGGACATTTCCCTACGCAACAAGTAGAACCTAAAACAGGAGCGCGAGGTCCAGGACAATGGCGGGGAACTCCTGCAGTCATAATGGGGGAATCCGGAGGTGTGAGAACGATGTTTTGGACATTACCAGCACCCACTACTAGTGGAGAACCAGCGGCGAGTGCTTCACATACACCTACTCCACCTACGCCAGATCCGGCGACCTGCAGCGAAGAGTCAGCTGCTAGACTACTCCTAAATCTTGGCGAATTAAGGCGACCGCGAGGGCCTCCTCTCAATATGGAATTATTATGGGCCGGTGACGTTTCACAGCTACCAGCCCATCAACAACTGCATGCATTGAACTTAAGTGCAGCAGCGGGCGGTTTGCCTGGAGCATCTCCAGTGGCTGGTGCGAGCTCGTTAACACTTCCGAGGCCAGAACTTCGCGCCTACGCACCAGAAGCAGAGCGAGATGAAGATGAGCAACCAATGATCTGCATGATTTGTGAAGATAAAGCAACAGGGCTGCATTATGGCATCATTACGTGTGAAGGGTGCAAAGGTTTCTTTAAAAGGACTGTGCAAAATCGACGCGTGTATACATGCGTCGCAGATGGTGGCTGTGAAATTACGAAAGCACAACGGAATAGGTGCCAATATTGCCGATTCAAAAAATGCATCGAACAAGGAATGGTTCTACAAGGTATGTCTTCTTAATACTCTAAACAATTTATTTTTTGCAAACCGTATGACATTTTCAATATGTAATGTAATGTACATTTTATTTTGCAGCTGTACGAGAAGATAGAATGCCTGGTGGTCGAAATAGTGGTGCCGTCTACAATCTGTACAAGGTGAAATATAAAAAACACAAGAAGGCAAACAAGGCGGCGACAACGACGAGTCGGGCATCACCACCTGTCAAACCTAAGGAACCACTGCCTCCTCTCCCACCGCACCTGGTAAATGGTGAAATACTAAAGACTGCCCTAACCAACCCTAGCGAGGTAAAACAATCCGTATGGAATGACTACAAGTTTTAATAAGAATAAAGTACCTTTTGTAACCTAAACTTTCATCTTTTAGGTTGTCCACTTAAGAGCACGACTTGAAAGCGCCGTGTCTTCGTCCCGAGATCGTGCTGTGCCTCTAGAGAGAGCGTTGCACATGATCAAGGCGCTGATAGACTGCGACGCCATGGAAGATATTGCGACCGTCCGGCATTTACCAGACTTACTTCACGACACCTCAGAGATCGGTGACAAGCTTTGTAAAATTGGCGACTCTATCGTTCACAAGATGGTAGCGTGGACGAAGAAACTACCATTTATTATGGAAATACCGATGGAAATCCACTCAAAATTATTGATGGAAAAGTGGCACGAGATCTCGGTACTAACAACGGCGGCGTATCAAGCGATGCACGGGAAGCATGCGCACGCGCCGCCTTCGTCGGACCATGAACATGATTTTATGCAAGAGGTGAGTAATTTCCTTGTTTGCTCCATTAGTTGGGTTATTTATTTTCGCGAACCACATGCATTTGGAAGTACCGAGCGCGAGCATTAATGCTCGCGGTCGCTCCAGATCATATTCGCTCCAGAGACTTCCGCCACATGCGCCAGAGTGCAGTTACGTGATCCGTATCGGTACTTGCGCAACCGCGGTAGAAAGTCGCCGCAGCCAGAGCTGGCTTGCATTCGGACACGAGCACATTCGCTGCATAACCTGCACTATTAGAATCCTAAAATAATGCAGTGTCGGACGTGTCTATTGTCAACGTGAGTATGCGATGCATAGAAATAGACTTCTTACAACATGCCTTTTCAAATCGCATGTCACTGAACCGCGATATTTGTTTGCAAATAACTACGTATTTTATGACATTTAAAGGTATTTATCATAGCGAAATAATAGTGTGGATCGTGCCCTGCAAATTTACATTGGATTACGTAAACTGCTGTAGTGCGGTAATACGGTAGTTACAGAAAGTAATTTTCATTGTCTAGAGCATTTCCTCCTTGCTTACATGCTTGCCGTTACGTAAATGCTATCTATGTAGTCATGTTAAATTTCATATTCGTAACCTTTGTTAGGTGCTATTAGTACAATTAATTGGCAAATGACTTTTAGTGTAATAATTTTGTGTATTTTGTTTTGTCCATCTCAATGCTCTAAAGAAAAATTGAGTCTACAATGCAGGAAAGCAAACATTTAATACAAGCGAACCAATGAACTTAGTAGTGATGTAAAAACAGTAAATTAAAAATCCGTTTTTGAGAAAAAGGTGAAACAGAAAATGTTATAATAATAAATGTTAATACTACACAGAATTAGATAATTAAGAAGAAGAGTGTTATAAGTATTGATAACAAACCAATATCTCTTTACCAGGTGAATGCAAACTTGCGGACGCTGCAGAACTGCCTAACCTCTCTGATGGGACGGCCGATAACCCTGGAACAGCTGCGGCTGGACGTGGGGCTCGTGGTGGAGAAGATGACGCAGATCACGTGCGTCTTCAGGCGGATCCAGTTGCGAATGGAGGAGTACGTCTGCTTAAAGGTCTACATTCTGTTGAATCAAGGTGAGGATTGATTTTATTGTTTTGAAAACGATATTTGGACAATAATTTGAGTAATCTTTCTTTACAATTTCTTTAACTCAAACATACGATATAAATCAATAAAACGCTAACGATGATATATTGAAATTATTTTTTCTATTAAGAGATAAAATTTAAAAAAAACTAGCGAAAAGAAATGGACTTTAAAAATTAACAATTTTTCATCTTTATCCCAAAATACAATTACTTTAAATTCAAAGAAACTGAAGCTTAACTAAAAAAAATATTTACAAATCCGTAATACAGAAAATATATTTATTCCATGTGTAATCAGTATAGTCATTTTTTTCATACTATTTAGTAGGCAAACGGCCCTTCAAAATCAAAGCTATTACATTAAAATATGTAAAGGAGTAAATAACATAAACTATTTAGCCCAAGCTCCTTGAGCGCTCAGGAACCGCAGGGGAGCCTCGCTTCATTACTTTTGCATGTCAACGCACTGTAGGATGTAATCCAGTTATACCAGGGGTGCATCGGCCAGTCCATGTAGGTCAGTTACAATTACGCAACAAATGTATACTTATGTACCTATTGCAGTTACTATACGTGACGTTGAATGGATATATTCTCATATTTTCTTTATTTGTGACATTTAGTTGATACTTTGAATATTTTATATAGAGTATAATAACGTCAAATATCTCTATAAGAAAACCGAAGATTTGGTTATATTTAAAGAAAATAAAGTAATCGGCTATAAAATCAAAAGCTGCATAACGATTTTTCTTGCGATTTAGACTAGTATATAGATTCTGGGAGGCGTGAATAATATCTTGAGATTTCACATCAATTGGATGACATGTTATAAAAATTATATAATTCGCAAACTTTGTGATAATTTTATTTCAAGAAGAAGGGGCAGTTAGAAAGTCTAGCTGGTTTCAAGACACCCCCCATGTAAAACCGGACAGGTCGTTAGTAAGAGTCAACTTATAACGAAGTAAAAGAACAATTCTAATTGAAATATGGCGTTGCGTTGATAGATCTTCAGATTAAGCCGCATTGAGCTACCGCCTTCAAAACTATTAAATGTCGTCTTATAAAATAAGTGCAGTAATTTATTGGTATGCTTAGGCATTTAAATTTCACTGGGATCATAAATTGGTCTAATAAACGATCAGTGATTACTGACCTAGTAATAAAGTGATCTTATTGCATATATTACTGCTGTTTGTAGTCTTGCATATATGCATATTTTCAGATATTTAAATAAATATTATAAAAATTACAAACACCTTCTGTATATGTTTTAGCATGAAAACAAAATAATAAACTGGTTCTGACAAATGGTTACTATTCCGCCATGCAGAAAGAACTGCAGCTAGCTAATATCACAATTTACTTATTATAAGAAGAACTTAATAACTTTTTGAACAATGTTTAAACGAATTTGTTCTCACTATGTGTGCATTAAATTGGCTGCTAAACGGACAATAGAGATATCTCGATAATAAATCGAACGCCAATATGACACCAAGCTCTTTATTATTATGATGATTTATGTTACATGTAACCCAGTTGAGAGACGACTGTCAACTTGGTTGCGAAATCACTTAGGAAAACGCAAGTGATAAAAAGTTTACGTTACTAAGATTGAGTTTATATGACCTCATTTATGTCATGTTAAACATTTATCATGTTTAGAAGAGATTTTTTACTATACTTTACTTCTATCTTCAGCCAAAAATGAGTTGGCAAAGCATCTAGCAATGCTCATTCTTGTTACCTCTTCGATTTCCTTCGTTTAAAAAAATCATCGCTAAAAGGTGTACCGACACTTCTCCATCCGATTCTGGGTCTCGGCTCAAGTGTCAGCTGTCTCGGTGCTAATTAATATTATAAAAAAAACTTAATGTCAAGAGAAGAGAAAAATAATCATATCAGTTTTGTGAACCATAATTTAAAAAATAACTGAGATGACACATTCGTTTAACATGGATGCGTCATAAACGCGTGCAAAAATAGTGTAGCTTCACATCACACACGAGGCGAACTGTCGTTGGTACTATACTGGGAAAACTATGACATCCTGCGTTATCGTGAACTACTGTAACTAGGTCGCTAGCGCGCTGTGTTTGAAAATTTATTTTCACTGCGCATACGCACTAATGTCGCTTTGTTTATCAATGTAAGAAAGGTTGCGGTTGAATGACGACTATTTCTTTGTATTTACTTGTATACTTTGTGTATTTATACGGACAGGTAATAAGAATAAGGTATGATTACATTTAAATACTTAACTTCTAAAATGCAGGGGCAGTTCCAAAAATATTAAGAGATTCTGCAAGAGTCTGTACAAAATGATTTATGTAAAACTAGAACCAACTACCGAATAAATATAAATAACGTAAAAAAGTGTCAACAGAATGAAGAAACTTCAGTATTTGTATGATAAACCAACAAAACAAAATTTCGGACACTGCGTCATCATTATACTTATGTTTACATTATATTTTTTTAATACTTTAGCATATTATTTACCACGGAAGTAGCAGTTTCATTAGGACAGAGTAAGTAGACGCTAGCTGAATCAACTTCCAGCTGATATGATACGATGATAACCTACTTACAAAGTCGATTAAATCACCAGAAACTCGACTTAAACCATAAAAGCTTATCTTTATTTTATTTCTTTACATATTTAAAACTAATAATAATACACTAATATAAAATAATATTTTTTTATTTATTTACTTTATTCATGTACACAATAAAAAATACAAAGGATTATACATAAGAGGAAAAGAAAGTACAAGGGACTGCTTACTTCTAAAGAAATTTCTTCCAGCAGACCCAAGAGAGGAAATGACATGAAAAGGGTAATTAGAGTGTTAAAAAAGAAAGGAAAAGTGAAGACTATAATACCTAATTACCTAGGTAATTTTTTATATAATCATTGAAATAAAAACGTACATAAAATAAACCTCTTCCAATGGTTGACTGGTAGAGAACGCTCTCAGCATTAAGTCCGCCAATTGTTATAAGTATATGTGTACTTTGTGGAACAATAAAGTTTTAATAAATAAATAAACATACATATACAAATACTATTACAAATAATACATATAAACTTACATATAAAATACATACATAAATATCAATAGAGAACTAAGCTAAGTATATAACACACAAAAACAGCTGAATGGAATTTTTATTTGTTATTTAATTTAGGTTAGAAATAAAAATTATTAAATAATGACTGTAGTGTAATCATAACGATCAAACCATATAAATGCGGCATAATAAATTCTATATAATTTTAATTTATCACAAAAGGTAAATATTATGTTATATAATTTAAAATACAAATATGTTAACATCAAGCACATAATTATCAATTAAAACATTTGAAATTTGAAGTCGTATTTGTATATTGTGTATTTAATGATTGATGGATTGAAGCTTTTAGAAATAGTATATCAAAAAGCAAGTCGAGTTTAGTGTAAGCAACTGCGCACGACGAACCGAGTACGGTGAAATGGAAAGCGTTTGCGCAACCGACGACGCGTTTGTACCGCGGCGAATGTATGGATTGGTTACAGATACAATAACTGTACTATTGAGCGATCAATATTCAAACCCATTGCCTCATTTTGAACTTTAATTGAGCGTTTCTGTGATTTAATACTTACAAAATAAATGTCACCCTCTAGCAAGGTATATAGATATTTACAACTTCAGAGCAAGCCACGAGAGTTTTAGAACAACGGCATAATTATGTTTTGTTTTCAAAAAAAATATTAAATTAGAAACATGCTTTAAGAAGGTTTGTGATTTTTGAATGAAATATTGCAAAATAATAATACTATTATGATAAGACCAAGTTTTATTTAAACGCGAGAAAAATTAAATAAGTAAATAAACAAACAGTAAGGCATAATAATATACCTACAATGAATGTGCTGTGTGAATAACGCAGAGTTAGTTACGTCAGTCGAAACGGGACACCATTTCACTCTCGGAGCGGAAAGCGCAACGCGGAAGGCGCACTTTCTCTTTTGCGAAGCGGTGGCTAGCGCAGTGAAAAACGCTAGATTGCGCGCCGTGCGCTCGCTCTTGGTACCGCGGTGTCTCGCGGACCGATTTTACGTAACCTTATCCGACCAGTTATTAACTTATATTGACGCAGGTACATACGACAAGAAAATTATCTGTCAAGCCAATTTATTTTATATTCAGTATAAATAGAACCTTATTTAATCAGAAAATAATATCTTAGCTTAGAATTACTATTTACTTGTAAATTATCTCTAGATATTATTCTGATAATAATCTTATTGCTAATTTACACCTACCATAATAGTTCATAAAAATAATTATTTCGCGTATTAAAAAAATGTATGACATAACTTCGTGTAGTTTTACAATTACAGCATACACCGCAACATCAATAAAAAATACTCGACTGCATTCAAAACACACATCAATTTAAAAGATGCTGCATCAAACGACACACATAAAACGCGCGCCGTACAATACAGTGGAAATTCGCGCGCGAGTGAGCAGGACGGCAATAGTTTCTGAGGACGCGAACGCGCTCGAGCGGAGGTCAACGGCTAGCCGCGGTCGTTGCCCCGCTATCGGAGTGACCTACTGAGCGCGTGACGTCACCGCCGCACCGCGCACTCCGTGGCATTGGCTAGCAACCGTCGCCGCGCGGCCGCCTAGCGCCATCTAGAGGCGAATAGCAAATTAATCGCCTGAAGTTTTCAGACTTGTATTAATTTTCATGACGAAATAATTTTATTTTATAAATAAAAAAATCGAGATAATTGCATCTACCATGAGTTAAATAGTAACTTTATCTGTCAACTAAGAAAGTTCTAAAATCAGGTACAGACACTTTTGGCATTTCAATGTACGGCATATTTAAATTATATTAATTGTTTACGTTTTCTTGCAGAAGTGGAACTGGAGAGCATCCAAGATAGGTACGTGCAGGTGCTTCGTAGCTACTTGGAGCACATCACGCCACATCACCCCGGAAGACTCCAGGAACTATTCGCCAGGATACCAGAGGTACAAGATAAAATACTACTGTATAATATCGCCCTCTTGTAACTCTACCATGAGATTTTAAAAACATTTTTTATGGAATCCTATAATTATCTTCTGATTCGAGATGAGTATGATGTAAAATAAGTCTACAACTGTTAAAGTATTTATTTTTATAGAAGTTGAAATATTTGATGGTAGAGCCACTCGTGAAAGTATTTAAGGAAACTTCAATTTTCATTAGTCATCCTCGATTTAATTTTATAACTTTAGGGTTTTACTTTATTTTTTTCTCTATTCCTTACGAACTATTTACATAGTACTATTACCTCTTCTGAGATTTTATATTATATGAGATATCAGAAATGTTTAACATGTCTTAATTTAAGGCTTGCTTATGAGAGGAAATTCTTAGTCAGTGATCAGTCCGTCGCCTACTAGATAATAATAAAATTGAAACCCCTTTATCGATTCGTACGACCTGCGCGGAATGAGAATCGGCCATTCTGATTTCGTCCAGCACACAGGCCAACACTAATAAACAATGATAACAAATGTACTTAGAATGTTATCTCATTAAAACATTCCTACTGAGCCTAAAACAACTTTGTTACATTAAACCAGTTGGAAGGTCCTATAGAAAGCTTCGAAACGCAAATTTCACAATACCGTTTTCACTTTACTTTCAGATCCAAGCCGCGGCGAACTTGTTACTAGAGAGCAAAATGTTCTATGTGCCCTTCGTGCTGAATTCCGCCGAAATCAGATAGTATATGGCGCAGCAGGGCGTATAGTTCTCGATGTACGAGAGGCTCACCCCGCGCCCGAGCCCCCGCCGCACCCTCGTCTTATGATCGCCGCACATCACACCGACCTGTGTTCAACAAAACGATCCAGCACAACAGTTCGTACAAACGGGCGTCCCTGCAAGAATACCCTGTTCCAAATTTAAACATATAATGAAAAGTCATAAATGCGCTCACTGCACAGTCTACCAATAAAGCGCTGGATTAACATCGGATGGGAAGTGGAGTTTATATGGGATCGGGTATGCAAAACAATAAAAGGAATCATCACCTAGTGCGTTCGCTCTTCGCTATGTCAATACTGAGGTAGTGCAGACAGTCAATTTGTAACAATGAGCTGAGTTTACGTCTCTCGGCGAGTGACATGAAGTGCGAGGGCAGTGCGGAACATTTTATATCTTTGTTGAGTTGATGTGTGTTTTGGTTTTATTGTTTAGTAGAGGAATTTAAACGTCCCAATTGACAGACTGATTTATTATTAAATAATTAGAAAATAGGCATCAGGGACTTGAATGCGTGTTTTATATGGTAGTGTATACTACATAGTGTTAAATAGATTAAATATATAATAATGTTACTATTTAAATATGTAAGACGAAGAATTGCATAATATATTATTTCTGTAAATATAGGTTAATGTTAACAGATAAGAAGTTGTTTTAGACAGAATTGTTTCTTGTAAATGAAATATTGCTGTTTTAATTTGCATTTTATATCGTGTAGGTTTAACCAGTAGAATAAATCGCTGGGTGTGTAATATGGAAAATTTTAATTTAATTTTGTATGACCTGTTCTTAATGTAAGTAGTACTAAGTACCTACTCTCAGTGTTTATCAAGACTGCTTGTATACTGTTTATACACTAAAATAGCGTGGATTCGCTCAGTTCTCATAGTCACAACTTATGCATTTTTATTATGAATATTTTCGCATACTTGTGCATCATGTATTATGTTCTTAAATAATCACTTCAATCTTATTCTGGTCTAACTAGATGTAAGTAACCGGCGGGACACGTGCATATGTAAATATAACGTGGTAAGGTTACACAATAACAGACAAGTTTGGGTCTAAGATTTACTGATCTTATATTTTGCTTCCTTTATATGTGTTCAAATGTAATTGTGCTCAATGCTTCATTTTCATACATCTTATTCACATCATCATTTTCCATCGCCATTCATACCACAACTTTTTCATATATTTAATCCAATAAAATTTAGACACATTAAAATTTAGAATCATAAAAATAACATCACATAAACATGCATGACACACGTATTGATTTTTTTTAAATTCATACTTACATATTTCATTCGTGCAAGTGTCAATCATTTTATTCTCCCAAGTACTCTTTAAACCAGTCTTATGAAATCACGGACTAACAATAGTTTTAATTTAAATCAGCATTTTAGTTCATAAATGCTGGCTTAAACCTGGAACTATATTTAGTCCCAGTTGTCCAACATTATTTGAACAAGTCTAAGGCTACTTTCATTATTTCATGTATCCTAACTGAAGCGCACAACCACTCAGCCCTCATTCCATGATCAAAATTGTCTATAAGTCATTTAAAACTTACATTATATGTAAAGTGAGCCACATGGAAAATTTTACTACATTCGATGCAAGTTTAATACCGAGTCTCCGGCAACCGTATTTTGTGTTTTGATACACATAACTTCGAACATCGAACAAAATGTGCACGTAGCTCATTTTGTCATACAAAATGTTATGTTTTGTTACTTTTTGACGCAGGAGAACACGGCTTTAGGTCGATATTTTTTAATGTGGTGCACTTTACTCAGCAATAAAGTCCAATTCAATAACAAAAGCTCCATCATCATCAGAAACAATCAAGACTTTCTAAACTAACACTGTCTATGGTCACTGCCTTTTTTAAAGTTGTTTGCCGTATCGTTATTAACCGTTTATTAATCGTTAATATTAAAATTGTAATACATAAACGTTCCAACAACGGTGAACAGTTACCATTAGCTATAGGGAGGCGGTTACGCCCTGTTAAAATTAAGTAATTACAACCAAAAAGTTCGTTCTAAGGACTTAGGTTCTATCTAGGTAATTAAATATGCCTTAGCATTATTATGCCGACGTCAAAATGGAGACAATACTGTGTCTACTACAAATAAAACAGCACCTTTAAATATACAGTATTAAAAATAAAAATACGTTGATATGATTTTTATATTCACTGCTGAGCAAGCTTACTTCATCAGGTATGTATGGAAATTAATCTATCAATACAAAAAAAAACTATTTATTCCTCTTTATTTGCTTGAAAAAAGGTCCCTTTTCAACCTATACTATATGTTTCATTACCGTTTGCTACTCGTAACATTATAGTTTACGCAGCGGTAGCGGTTACACCCCTAAGCTCATTGCGTTTTAGGACAATATAGCAGATCCTGAAATTAAGATACGAATTAAGTCCCTCACAATCTAATATAGAGCTCTGGGTTAATAAACTCTAAGAGAGTATAAAGCGGTAAAGTCAAAGAAAACTGAAAAAAATATTACCGTCCCTTCTATAAAAGGAATTTTTAGCATAACCTAATCTATTTGAAACTGTTTATAATTGAAGGCGTTACTTATAAAATCCTGTTACCTGAATGAGCGACACACGTCCGTTCCTCAACGTGTTACCATTAGTTAAGTGTTAGCGTTATTAAATGTGTTTTGTAAATTTTAATATTAGTTTGAATACAACCAGTTACGATACTGCCATCAAATGCCTAAATAGTTTTCAATTAATTTTGTTAAACTTTAAATAAGTACGTTTTAATTTAAGTTGGTGAAATTATTAGTTAATTGTGATAGTCGAACAGCGGCAGTCGACTTGGTGACGTCCGACGGCGGCTGCGCGCTGGGTTCTCATCGGTCTCATACAACCGTGAGGGTTCGCCTTTAGCTTCGGTGCAATCCCTACGACAATTGGATATATTATATTTATTTATTATTTTTTCTAACTTAATTATAATTAATTAGTTCATGAAAACACCATCTGAACGACGGTGTTAAATCTAAAGTCTGAGGTAAAATGCCTTTATAGATTTTTAAACATGTAACGACGGGAATCGTAAATTAATATTAACGACAATCGTGCATCGTTCTAATATGTAAATGATTATGTAAGTAATATTGACACTTATTTTGTTAGTATCATAGTCTTAAGGTGAAACTAACGGCAGTGTATCAAATTGGAAGTAGTCTTATAAGGATGTTATTGGCGATGTACAAAGGATAGAATTGTTAGTAAATAAAAACCAATTGGCGCATTACTGGCGAGTACCTAATTAGTTAATAGTACACGAAGAGCCCACAGAGGCTACGCATCCATATGTAAATACAAATTGTCGGAGTATAAGATGGCCACTCGCGCTTTGTTGCTCTTCTAATTAATTTGCTCGATAATATCTACGGCGTCATCACCTTTTAAATCTTTTACTATGAGCCGTCAACGTGGTGCGAGATACACCGATATTTTTTGGGATATTATTTTTTGCGTGAGTTGAGATAATTTTCTTATTTATCTCATCGCCATAGGGGTATCGAACACTACGTTTTGACAGCGTATACACAAAAACGACTGATCGGAAGTATACAAATGTTATGATTTGCACCTGCTTGTTGTTTTCATTGAACATGTAGTAATCGTCGTCTTAGCAGAATTCGAACGATCACAGCCGGTTTTTGATACACTTGTGCCTATGAAAATGTTGAATACGCACCGTAGGTACAATTAGTCTCGCGAAATCAGGGTTATAATTTGAATATACAATTTTGAAGAGTTTAACATATCGTTGACTAACAGCATGAGCGTCCCATGTACAGCCATGACTAAACATCACCATTATACACAAGTATCGTACTCATATTTTATACTCACAGCACATTTGGTAAAAATATAGGCACAAGTTCTTCGACTGCCAGCAAGTAGATAATACTGCGAAAATATTTTGACTGATAATAGTAATTAAACATAATAATGTTAATATAATGTAATGTAAGAATGTAACAAAAACTTAATGCATTTCACGGTTTCTTTTCAGTCCATAAGAGAGTAATTAACTACGTCATATACGATATCATGACGAAATATTTTCACATTCATAGCTTAAGGTTTGTTGTGTATAAAAATAGCAATTCGTGAGTATTTCGGGTAAAAGAAGGAGTAAAATTGTGTACATTAGACGTTGTAATAAAATAGTTTTACGTGTGTAAATCCGTAAGAGAATATATATTTGGAAATGTTGCCGAGTGTTTGTTGTATGTAATTCGTGTAACAGATTGACATTTGGACTCTAAGTACATTATTTAGATTATCTATTCTACAATTTATACTTCATGTTTTATTCAAATAACAGATTATTACTAAAATATTTACGTTTACACGAACAAACACGTTTAGCTTTTCATTCTAATTTATTGTGTACATCATTAATTGCAGTTGCAGAAAAAACTGTAATGTTACATCAATTTGACTGTTTCACTTCCCTCGGGAACATTATAATTTCCTCAATTATGTATTAGTCGATTTAAATCGGTTCCGGAGTGCTATTTTTAAAAAGTGTGACTCACGTAAAATCGGTGAGTCGAATAATTTTTGTTCGATATCGAATTATTTTCGTTCATTAACGAGGGACTTTTGTTCCATATCGAACGATTTCCATTCGACATATATGTCATACATTTCAAAAATAGGGTTCCTGGACTTAAACATTAATCATTAAAAGCAATTGCTGTTAAAGCAGAAATAACACTTTTTTAATCTAAATAAGTATAAGGAAACACATGTCACACAATATTATTTTTTCAAGCAGTATCACAAAAAGTGCCTCGAATAGACGCACACATTCTTAGCGCCGAAACTGTTACAGAGTTCAATATGGATGAGTGTGCTATCACGTGTTTAGTTGGACTCGCTCAATACCAAGACTTATCGCTTCAGAACTAGCATACTTTAAGTATTATTGATAACTTAGAGTTCTATGTTTACATGTAGCAAATCACATTAGCTGATTGCAGTACTGTTCTCGATGGATCTAAGGCTGTTTATTATTCGACCAAGTTAAGATGACTGTTAGTGGGTACTCAATTGTATTTTCTCGTTCGAGTGGTGCGCCGGTCGTTAGTCAATCGAAAGTGTACGGTTTGCCAAGAGAAGTTACCTACAGTTGTGTTTAGTTAGCGATGCATAACGTGTTTGTACTTTAATTTGTTTTTTAGTTGTACTCTTGGAAATCAATGGTTAATAATTTAAGAAAATAAAATGTATGTGAATTATGAAGTCGTTTTTGTTTATGAAGTTTATTAATTTCATAATACCTTTTAATACATCGACATTCGTGAGTTTTACTTTATTTTAAATAGTGTGTAATAAAAATAAAAGAAATAAATCCATTATTATAACACCAACAAAACCAACTATAACGATGTAAGATCTGCTACGAACGTCTACCATCTACGACGACGCTACATGACGAAGCGTGTTGCTGTAGCAGTGCTACGACTTGCTACGGCTTTATTTTCGATGAGACTTGTCGTGTGAAACGGCTTAGCGAGGTTTTTGTCCGTACAAAACTAGCGAGAAATATGTTACAAGCGATGTGTTGCGAGAAATGTTTTGCGAGGAATGCACCGCTCCTACCATGCACCCCCGCCCCGACACATTACACAGTTTCGCAACACATCCTCGCACGGCTCGCGCCGCACATTGCGCATTTCACATCTCCGCAACACATCCTCGTACGGCTCATTTTCCTCGCACATCTCTGGTGAAAACGCAGCCTAAGGCTGCATTAATAGGTGTGAAGAATGAAGCCTTTGACAAATTACAGAATAGTTTGCCGTTTTTATATTTCTAGCCGTAGACCTAAAACCTACTATTCACATTTACTGTTAACAGGATTGTAGACCAAATTGTATTACTTGAATAACATTGTATATTATACTTGTGGACCGTCGGGAAAGCTATGATTCCTTTTCTCCTGCTATTCGGATAAAATAACACGCGCCGTCGTGTCGTCTTTTATTTTTTCATGAAGTCATGGAAGGCTACGAGGTAGGTAGATGGCAGTAACTTTTCAAAAATGTTTCTTTTTTTTTTAAAGTTAATGCCATCTATTGACGAATAGCTGAACTAAAACATAACCTAACTGTATATAGCGCCATCTATCACAACATTACAAAACTAATAAGTACATATACAAGCAAGCTTAAAGCGGGGTCCACACTCTCACGAGAATCGTGGTGAGAAAGGATAACAAAACTCTCGCGAGAATTCGGTCGGTTCGCACTGCACAACGAGAATGTTCTCCCACTCGTTCTCGCTTCTCGCCGAGAATCGCGGCTAGAAAGTGCATCTAGACTCTCGCGAGAATCCTCAGCGAGAAGCAAGAAGAGTACAAGAACGCTGTTCACATTCACAGTTCTCGGACTTTTCGCGCGTTCTCGTGAGAAAAACTTGTGAATCTGAACCCAGCATAAAATCACAGTTAACTATATAATCTGTGCAAATTATTAACCACAGATTTAAACCTACGAAATACCAGCCTAGCCAAGAACCCAACCATAAAAGGTTTGATTTCATTTTAATAAATATACGTAAATAAAACTTGTTTCTTTTTTTGTTTATGCATTATAATAAATAAAATTATAATAGTTTTCAAAAGTCGTAAATGTACATTGAAATGTATGTGCCTGAAACGAACCAGTCAATCAGTGACATTGATTTTAAAAAAATACCTCCTGTCAAAAATATTGCCGACCGCCACATGTCAGTAGAAAATAAATTTGCGTTGCGAAAATAATTTTTTTTAGCTTTTACAAATACCTAAATCTAAAAAGATGGTAAGTAAAAATCACAACTAGCTAATAAAATATTACTTCTATGCTTTCAATGTTCCAAGTTGGCGTTTTACGAACCTCAATTTTCCTTGTTTGCGTCATGTCATGTCGGATTCTGTTTTAGAAACCTCTCATGCTACAAGGGCACGAGCGTGCCATCACACAAATCAAATACAACCGTGAAGGAGATTTACTATTTTCGGCGGCGAAAGATTCCAAACCCAATGTGTGGTGGTCCTTGAACGGAGAACGTTTGGGTACCTTCAATGGACATGGTGGTGTGGTGTGGTGCCTGGACGTAGATTGGCAAACTATAAACTTGATCACCGGTGGAGGTGACAGTTCCTGCAGGTTAGTGTTGTTCTTGCAAGACAAGGAATACTTAGTGATATACGAGAGAGAGAGAGAGAAGTGTTTCTAAATGTAACCTGAAGAAAACAAATCTTATAAGACAATAAATTGTTAAAAATAAATTTGTGAATTCTGTTAAAAAGTAATAAACTGAATGGTGTTTACTATGTTACACTTGGATGAATAATATCCATACACCTGGAATTCAGAGGCTGCTGTAAGAGATCTAAAGGTCTAGGTCTGTTTTAATAACTGTTCATGTTTGGCACACTTATCAAAATTTATTCTTAATTTTTTGTGTGGCTTGGGGCGTTTAGGCATTAAATAAGAACTTGAAATGGTGACTTATTATGATACCTTATTTAATCATATTTATTTTAACATTTGAACCAAGTTACGCAACTAAACTGTTATTCTTCATCTACCTGGAACTGGACTGGAAGAGATCTCGAGATAAGACAAAAAAATATCCTTATACAAATATACAATGGCGACATTTGTCTAGTAGTAAGTATTTTTTTGTGTAATTTTAAGTAAGTACAATAAAATAAAAAAACCTACACTAATTAAGTTTGGTCTTAATTTATATTTCAGGTTATGGGATTTGGAGACGGGGAAGAATATAGCCACAATAAAGACAAACTCATCAGTGAGAACATGCAACTTCAGCTTCAGCGCCTACCAGGCTGCATACACCACAGACAAAGCCATGGGACATCCTTGCGAGGTACTAAATACCCTTAAAATGAATTTCTAATTACAAATATGAAAGTGAATTTTTATGTTTGTTTGTTAAACCTTCATGCTTTTTCTAGTACAAATAAGTTGTCAGCTAGCAGATGATGTTTTAATATTCATATCTTTGTCCTAAATTAAATGGCTGATTCTAATAGTCTTATATTATTTTCTCTACAAAAAACCTTATTTTATTTTTACCAGAAACAAGATAACGGTAATTGAAAACAACTAAAACACCTGATGGAAAACCCAAAAAGTAACTGCAGTATTTTTTAAATTTTGATATACCCAGTGACACTCTAATAGTAAATACAAATCTAACGACACCTCTCTAGCTAAAATCCGTTGAGCTGTTCAGGCTGCAGAGTGTGCCAAACAATATACATACTCTCGAAAAACATAACCCTCCTTTTGGTGCAGTTGGGTAAAAAATAAGCATTTTTAAATTTTTCATCTATTCCCTATTGTTTGAAACATCTCTTAGTAAAAGATTTCATGCTGTTTTTCACATTTCCAGGTCTTCATTATTGATACCAGAACCATTGATGACTCAATTTCCAGCCAATCACCAATCCTGAAGTGGGAGATTACAGACTCAAAGGTTACCTCTATGGTATGGGGAACTTTGGACGAGACCATCATCACTGGTCACGAAAGTGGAGATCTTAACCAGTGGGACCTTAGGGTAAGATTTATTTCTTCTTATTGTTTGAATGACAAGTATCCCTGTACAACTTGGCGACTAAGTTTTGTAATGCCCTTGGGCTCATAAATGGCCTTGTCGACCTTTGATGATCACCATATGTGTCTTTAGACCACCTTTGATGCTCTCAATCAGCAACGATGAGGCTCTCGTGGTGGTAGTAGGTGGGGGGGTCGCATTGTGACAAATAACTACTACTCATCTTAGCGCCTTCCCGGTTGCATGAGCCCATGGTCCGCTTTCCTACTTTTTATCCTTAATTTCCCCTGATCCATCCTCCCATATCCGTGTGACGACAGGCCAGAATTTTTTGGATGACCTCTTCTACTCTGGCCCGGTGGAGGCATACTGTACCATCTTTTTCTTTTTTATTATAAGGAAGACCAACAGCTTATATCTATACAATAGGTAAAAAACTTAAGCAATTTAGAAGCCAATTAAAGGTCCTCACAGATAGAACTAGAATAGTACAACTAACAAACCAAACATAGTACACACACTGCATTTTAATATTATCTATTATTATTATTATTATTTTTTTTTTTAATATTGCCATTAATTGGAAGCAACACCGTTTAGTTTAGTACAGGAAAACAATTTAAAGCCAAAAATTATCAAAATAAAAATCAACGAACTACCCTAAACATTACCCTGCTGGAACAAATGGTCATATAGAAGTAACTTAGCCCTCGCTATGCTTGTAGTGAACAAGTCAAAAAAAGGACAATCTTAAAAGGACCTTCTGAAGTTTGTCTGCTATATCACTAATATGAAGGCTGAACAGACACGGCCACATTGTAATAGATGGCAATGGTGCTGGCCACGTTGTAATAGATGGCAATGGTGCGTTCAAAATATAGGTCATTAGGGTTTATTTTTCCTTATAATTATTATATGCATTATTATTTTTTTTCAGACCGGCAAGAAAGTGCATTCCATCAAAGAGCATACACATCAAATCAATGACATGCAACTATCTCGAGATGCCACCATGTTCATCACAGCTTCAAAGGATCAGACTGCTAAGCTGTTCGACACTAGCTCTTTAGAACTCCTCAAGGAGTATAAGACTGAGCGTCCAGTCAACTCAGCTGCTCTTAGTCCTATCTTAGATCATGTAGTACTTGGAGGTGGGCAAGATGCCATGGAGGTAACAACCACATCTACTCGGCAAGGAAAATTCGACGCTCGATTCTTCCACTTAGTATTTGAAGAAGAATTCGGAAGAGTCAAAGGTCACTTTGGCCCTATCAACAGTTTGGCCTTCCATCCTGATGGTAAGAGCTATGCCTCTGGTGGTGAAGACGGTTATGTGCGCGTGCAGAGTTTTGATCAATCTTACTTTGATTATACTTTCGATTACAACCGTGATTAATTTCGAGTATCAAACAACTATTCTTTTTCCTGTCTAATAATTATAAATAAATGTTTTTGATGATTTCTAAACATTCACTGGAGCGTTTTCATATAATTTTACCCCTAATGTTTTGATTTTAGCTGTTATAGCTGTTACTGAAAAAAGTAGGTGTGGGCAATTTTTAACAACAGATGAAAGGAAATATTGAACTCAAAAAAGAAAACAGTGTTGACATTTTTGATTTTTAAGTTCTTTATCGCTTCATAGCCTAGAGCTTTGGGTATGGCATTCTGTAATCTGTGAGCCTTGGCATCCTGTAAGGAGAAGAGAGGGTTGGAAGTGTTACTCTAGTTTCCAAATTCTATCTTGTAGCTCACTCAACATCGTGGGATCTCTTTGGTACCAGGAGAACAGAAGGTTGAAAGAGTTATTCTAGTTATCAAATTCTATCTAGTCATAGTGCACTTGCATCATGGAATCTGCCCTTTTGATACCAGGAGGAAAGATAATAGGAATAGTTATTTGAATGTTCAAATACTATCTCATCTTGGCTCACTCTCATCTTAGGACCTCAACCTATGCTACCAGGAGAACAGAGATAATTTTTATTTCTATCTCGTTAAAAGCTCCCTAGCATAGTAGAAACTCATTAAGTTACTAGGATAACAGATGGTTGGAGGAGTTTTTAATTATGTATTGTCATAACTCACTCTCACAGTGGGATCCCTTTCTACATATATTACCAAGAGGGTTGCGAGTGTTATTGCAGTTGTTTTTCCGAATTTTATCTCGTCATAGCATTGTGGAACCTCTACTATTAATACCGGGAGAACAGAGGTTAGGAAGGTTATTCTAATTTTATTTCTTTTCTCAATGATCTCGTTATAGCTCCCTAGCATAGTGGAAACTCTCATTAACTTACTAGGATAACAGATGATTGGAGAGTTGTACTATTTTTTTTTAATTATATCTCATCATAACTCACTCTCAAAGTGGGACCTCTTCCTATGTAACCAGGAGAGTAGAAAGTTGTAAGAGTTTAGTATTCTTATTTTCGAATTCTATCTCGTCATATCGTGGAACCACTCCCTATGTTACCAGGAGAACAGAAGGCGTGAAGTGATTCTAACTTTCAAATTCTATCTGGTAATAACTCATTGTAAATGAAAAACAAAATAATACAATATCCAACAATTTATTATACAAAATATTTACCTAATTACACTTGGGAATACTTGCTGTCTTATTGTTCTAGAGTTATCACTTGGCTAAGCATACTCAAAGGAAGTATGGTGTGGTGTGTTGTGGAGGCACTTCTCTTTCGCTGTCGGGCACAGCTTGGAATAGTTTTGGCGTTCTGTCATTGACTGTCTTGAATTCCATTATGGAAGCCACGTTGCCGCAACGGTAGCAGTAGTTTGGAGCCGACCAAACTGTTACCAATCTCTTGTCAAACATATATTTGTATCCTGAAATGAAAAAAAATACTTAAATTACATAACAAAATTCAGACTATCTATCATCTGAACTTAAATAATTATATTATTTATAAAGATTTTGATAATGATTTTGTGAGTAAATTTATTTACAACTATCATTAAAAATTCCATCTGGACTAGATAGCCCGAACTGAACCGAACCAAATCAAGATTTACTATCCTTGATTTGGTTGAGCTAAATAGCTCTAAAGGGAGCAGACAGCTAATAGATGTGTTAAATAGCATGCATTATTATAACAATTAAATAACTCAAGACTAAATATTATTAATGATTTCAAAAGTACAGTGGGCAAACGACCTACCTTCATTTACAAGTTGATGAGCTCTACATATTAGATTTAGGTTATTATAATTCATAAATAGTTCTGTGACGTAGCTACCGAATAGCCATCCAGCGCCTCTGGGGCTTACTGACCTGAAAAGGATAAGGAAAAGTTAGTATGTATATTTTTATAGTATTAACTTTAGATTAATAATTGGTCTTCGCGGCGCTACGACTAGATACCGCGCTGTGAAGAAAAATCAGTTTCCAGAATGCGGCAACTTATTAGGAAAGTGTGTGTAAAACAATGTGCATTTACGCACACTAGCGTCGATTATGGTGTTGCCAGCTACTTGACTGGTGCCCGACCAATGGGAAAATTATTAATTGCTGTGGTCTTGTTACTGATTATAAATTGTAGCTCAAAAAATCCTTTAAAATAAAACTGGCCAAATGTGAGTCGGCTCGCGTGGAGAGGGTTCTGTACGATTTTTTATTTTTTCCCATTTGGACCTCTTAAACAAATTTAAAATTATCTCATGGTTTTCCTGTAATTCCTGTATTCGAAATTATGGAATCAATAGTTTCGGAGCTAAAGTAGGAGAAATGGTTAATTTTTGTCTACTTTATTTAATATAGAATTATAAAGGATCCTAAAATTGCAACAAGAACTTTCATTTGATTTATTATTACACAGTAATTAATTCGCATATAAACGTTACTTTTCATTTTCTATTTAGCTTGGAGCTAATTAGTTACTGACCCCTTTTTAGTTGTGACCCGGGCTTAAATACTATTATATAAATACTTAGACATACACATACATACATATTATGTATAGTGTTGTGTAGATTCTTTGATAGTTGAAAATATAATCTAAGGTATCGATAGTATCGATATTGATACTTTCGATAATATATTTCTGTAAGTACAATATTTTTTTCTGTATGAGTTGAATGACGATGATTTGTGTAATGCCCGCTGTACACTTCCGCCGCCTTGGTATTTCAATTGATAATCCATTAATCGACTATTTTTGATAAATTGTCAAAAATCAATACTACAGATTAGATTACATCGATAATATCGATACATAACGGATACACTAGAATATTTTAAAAAAACGAAATCGATGTACTATTATGCGGCAACACTATCCGTAGGGACGGGGTACCAATTACCCAAAGGCCACATTTAGAATGTTGGTAAGGGTGGAAAATGGAATCAAAATAGTGATAGGTTGCTAGTCGCATCGACTACTGATAGGTATGGTTTCTTCGATTTTCGCCCACTCCCTCGGCCGGTATGGTTTGCGCGGGAAGAGAAGCAGCTAGTAGTACATTCCACGTTTTTACTTTTCTCCAAGACCAGCACCAGCATTGAAGAAATAAGATGCCACAGACAGACAGATAAAATTGAAGTCAAACTTATAACATCCCTCTTTTGGGGTCGGGAGTTAAAAAACAAAATATCCAAATAATCCAAATCGAAACCTCGGGGAATTTGGGATTTTTTTTAACACACGGCAACATTGAGCACTGAGCGGCACTTCGCGCCATATTTAGGGTTTTATTATTTTCATGAGTAATTTATGTCCATATTTCAAAATTAAACAATACTATGTAATACCAGTATCTTTCTTATTTTTTTAAATATTATTCTTACACAATTTGACTATGCAAACTGCCATTTTGCTTCTGCTTTTACATTAAATTGCACTGTGTGCAGAGAAGTGTTAAATAAATAAATTTTAATTTATCTGGACGTCCAACTCACTCATCGGTTGTGGCGTGACTGACGCGAGTATGCCGCGAGTACGCCGAATTCGGCGTAGTTTGAGTTTTTTTAGTACGGCGATTTTTCTAGTACGGCGACGGTATCTAGTCGAGCGCGCGAGACCAATTATTAATCTATAGTATTAACAGGGGAGCTTTCTATAATATTAGAAAGCTCCCCTGACTTTTTAAACAAAACTATGAAATAAGTTATAAGAATTGACTTGATAAACATTTAGAACATTAAAAACACAAGTGCAGAGATATACACACATCAGCTCTCAGCTGCTAGTGTATTAATAAATAAATAAATACATACCACATTTTAACTTCTGCTGGATCTGACCACAGCAAATCACAGAATGCACCTTTATGTGGTATTTGCTGGTTTCTATCAATACATCGAATTTGATCCAACATGGATATCTCTGGTGACAACCCTCCGTGAACACATAGCACTGTTTCATCTATTAACTGTAATAAAAATTGCTTGTGTAAACATTTCAAGAAAACAAACAATAGCGGCCCAACCTAGCTTCTCAGGGATGCTCTAAAAGAAAAGGATTTTTTTTAACATCTACAATAAAATTATTGTATTTCACTTAATTTAGAAAATTCCTCAATGTTTAATATACATAAACCATCCCCAAGAATCACTCCAGTGATAACCGCAAATAAAAACTGTTTGGTAGTTTTTGAGTGTATCACAAATAGAGAAACAAATAGTGATGTGATGTGACATGGGATATAGTAAATATAGTGATACTTGAATTTATATTAAGCCTACTTTTGTGTTCTACTTTTTTCTGTTTACAAAGCGAAAACTTGCAGTTTATCTCTGTGATAAGATTAATGAGCATTCTTTATCATCTGCTCCTGTGCACAAATATACAGAAATATGCAAATATCAATTTTGGCTTGATACTTTTATTGAAAATGATTATTATTGAATCAGCTCGGAGGGCTGTAATTAGAAACATTTTGCTTTTGTGCAAGTACAGTATATTTATAGAAAAACAATATTCAAACATGCTTACAGCTGCAACAGTAAGCAGATCAAATACTCTGCAACAGTCTTTCCAAGCATTTGCATTTCCATATTTATTAAGGCATTCATCGTAGAAACCATACACTTTTGTGATTTGACACGTTTCATGGTTCCCCCTTAGCAACACTATCCTGAAATTAAAAATAAATGTAATAACAATTATCATCGTCTACCAAAGAGCCATGTGTTAACATCGTTTATTTTATGGTTTCTTGTAAACCATACAATTACATATTTATTATGATGTAATTGCCTATAATCACTTGTGGTAGATCAGTGTTAATAAATAAATAATATGAGCACTCCCAAATCTCAATAAACAAAACAAAGTCAGGTTAGTTAGACCATTTGATATCTTAATCACATCAAAAACATAAATGTGAAATGAGAGCCAAGTTCAATATTATGATATATGCCTTGGTTGTTGACTTCAACAACAAAAGTAAGATCTAAATAGGTAGGTGCCAAGCTCAATGATCAGTCCTGAAATTTATTTATAATAACATAAAATATCTTCTTATAACTTAGGATAATATATTGTAGCCTAAGGTAGCCTGACTTGGCTAGTTCTCAACAGGAATAACATATAGGTTTTTTTTTCTCAAAAAATACATGCAAGCAAAACTGTAGGCAAAATTGGTATGTTAAAAAAATTTAAAATTATTTTTTTATTTGGCTGAAATAACATAAATACTCAACATTTTTCAAAAGATAAAAATTTGTATGTTTTAGAAATATGATAACAAACATACCTATCTGGGTATCGGGCTTTCAGTGCCATCAATAGTGTTAAGGTTTCTAAACTGTAGTATCCTCGATCAACATAGTCACCCATGAATATGTACTTTGTGTCAGGTACTTGGCCACCTTTGTTGAACAATTCTTCTAAGTCATAAAACTGAAGGAAAATTAAAAGACACTTTAGATTAGGCAAAAATTAAACTATGCAGATTAGGGAGCTGATTCTTGTGCCTTTAAAGAAAAAGTCGAGATTTGTTAAATAAAAAGGCATACTTAGGGCCATTCTTAGGGAATGCAAATCTTGCGAGATTGGGGCTCAAGGGGAATCCCGCGAGTTTATGAATAACAGTACTGCGAGATCTCGCCAATTTCGAGATCTCGCGAGATTTGCAGTTTTGTCGTTTAACCCAGATAGACCGACCAACCCCTACATGGGATTTGTAAAATAAAAAATTCTACCGCCAATACTTGATGATTTAAATATAAGTTACATACATTTTTAGAAACGTTATTAATTGACAGTTGATGTAATGTACAAAAAACTATGTGGATCGTATAGCTTGTCTTCTTTTTGTCAAGTGAATAAATTTGAATTGTGAATTGTAAAACATGTCTTCAAATAGGTCGGCTTAGGTAAGATGCTAACTAATATTTTTTAAATCTTATATTCAAAATAAAAACTACAAAACATAACCAATCAATATTGCGAACAAAGTTTTAATAATTTTGTTTTCTGCATCTTTTATATCATCATTAATTTCATAATCCCATATATAGGTCCATCGGCACAAAATGGTACAACCTTAGTAGTAATTCAAATAAAAAAAAAATATCTAGTTGATGTAATTTCAACAAATATCATTACATTGCATACCCTTTTAATTAAAACATAGTATATTGTAACGAATGTGATCCAATATTTAACATTTAGTCCACTAAATTACCCTAGCGTCTTACTGTTGAAGGTTCTGGAGAAGAGCGTAATATTTCCAAAATTTGATTACCTACCTGGTTTTAACTTAAAGGGGCTACATTGTCATACAATAAACTGCAATAAAGAAATACTGAAATTAAAAAAAATCATGATATTTTTGTTTATTTTTCGCATGATGTGTATCATGGACTCCCATACTAAAAATATTTTTAAATTACTAAAAGACATTTTTTTTAACTTAATGTCAACAATTTTGCTTTAAAACGTAGAGTAAACCTATTTTTATTGATAACAAATGTTATACTAATATTTTATTGATTAATTCAAAATGTTTTATAGAAAAAGTAAAACGGAGCGCTAGTGCCGACCAACCCATATATGGGATGTCATTTTCCAGCTTTTCCAGAAGAGTTAATTTTTTTTTACTATTTTTCCTAAGGTACTAAGGACATAATAAAACAAATATAAAAAAATTGCATCTTTCTGCAAAGAAAAAAGTTTCAGGCTTATGTGGGTTAAGAGCACCAGTTGTACAAATTTTCATTGTTTATAGTAGATTTCGTCGTTCCGCGTCGAATGATTCGCTTCTCGGTGTAATTGGACAAACTTTGAACTTTGTACACCAAATTTTAAATTCCAAAAAACACTTTTTCTTTGAAAAATTATTAATTTTTTTGATTTCCACGCCATTCGATCTGTCTAGCCGAGACGAATCCAACGACACCTCAAAATCCGAAATCAAACCTATAGATTTCGAAAAATTGTAAATAATCTCATTAAACTTGCGAGATCTCACCCTTTCTTCGTCCGAGATCAATCTCGCAAAAAAGGCAGAGAATGAAATTCCATTCCCTTGCCACCCTGATATTAAACTATTGCACCTCATAACATGAAGCATGCTCATTAATACATTTTTTATGCAACAAAAGTTGGCAATGGTGTTGCTAAATAATATGTTTTTATTGAAATAAGAAGTGGGTAGGTGGTCAAATTAAACAGCTCCTGGTGGTAGTTTCTACATCAATACATTAAACTCTCTATTGATTTCATGGCCGTAATGTAGATTTTGAAATCTACATTTATTGCATTGATATAAAATTTTCTTAATAGAACATCAATTTTTTGTTTATATACAACCAAACTAGAAACAACTTCACAAGTGAAAAATAACCGAATCCATAACGACTCCCAACCCATAGGCAAGTGAGAAACGGAGACTATTCTTACACAAATATCAATGGAATAATAGCCAGCACCCAGCAAGTAATAAAGTGAATCTCCAATTGGATGAGTTCAGTGCAGAGTTGATATTACACTGTATCCTGTATCCTTTGTTTATATATCGGAAACGAAGTTATTGAAATTGGGCGTGAATTTACCTGCCCATGTATATCCCCACAAACGGTGACTGGGGTTTGGACCGGTTGAACGTTAGGTTCCTCCAACAACAGATCGCAGACGATGTTACACAACTCCCGTAAATCATCTTCTGGTAAATATTTACACCTCTTTGCAATTTCTATCCATTTATCTACGTCACACATCTTCATTTATTCAATAAAAGCTTTTCGTTTTTCTTTAGTAATAATGAAGAACACTTCCAACAACCTACGCTACAATCACTGACAAATAATGACAAATTGACAATGACACAAAAGTGAAATCGTTTTTTTTTCTTTTCATTTTGGCTCTTACTTTCGTATTTAGCCAGTAACTGACACAAAAGTGAAATCGTTTTTTTTTTCTTTTCATTTTGGCTCTTACTTTCGTATTTAGCCAGTAACAAAATATTTTGGTCGAGAGGTACCTTGTGTAAAGATGTAATGAAACCAGCAAATAGATCAAGACTGTTTTTATTTTCATTCGAGGGTACCTAATACATAATTATCTTAATCTACTACCTTCACATCTCTCTCCTTAAGAATTCATTAAAAGTAACCAAATATTAAATAATTTAAATTCATACACAACATAATCCAAATATTATTCTTAATCAAAAGCTATTGAAATATAATTAATTAAATTTGAAATTAATAAAATTGAAATATAAACTAATTAAATGACATTATTGAATTTATTTTAATACGTTACTAATATATTTAATTTAATAAATATTTTTAGTTTCATAAAATTTAAGAATACTTTTCTATTCATAACATTTATCAATCTTTATTTTATCAATTCAATAATATTAATTATATATTTTCATATACATTCCTCGAAACATTTAATTAAATTAAGATAAAAATAAATAAATTAAATTATTTTTATTAAAAAATCGATAAAAAAAATTTGAAACATTGATTACAATTACTAATTATTATGGTGAACTCAATAACATGCATGCATGGATTATTTTACATTATTTTCCAATTTCAGCTCGATCTGTCTGTATAACCCCATCTATTCGGTGGTCTCACTGTCCTGCCAAAACGAGTTACATAATGATTATTATTGTTTACATTTACATCACAATTCGGCAAATCATTTTGAGCGGACTGGGATGTACCTACACCTGCATCATCTAAATCTAACTCATCATAGTGATCAGTGTCATGTCTCTGCGGTGAATCTTTAATAATGTGCCTACGATTACGTATTAATTTCTTTCCATTTAAAATTTGTACTTCATATGATCTGTTTTGCAAAATTTTAGTAATGATCCCAGAAATCCATCGCTTTTTGTAACTCATATCCAAAATTTTAACTTTTTGTCCGACAAATAACTTCTCTAAATTTCTAGCCGATCTATCATAATAATATTTCTGTTTAAACTGCCTATTTATTAATTCATTTTTAATATTAATTTGTACTTTGGGCTTTAATAACTTATGTGAAATTGGTATAATACTGCGAAGTTTTCGACTCTGTAATAGCTCTGTCGGTGATGGTAAATTATTAGAAATGGGTGTATTTCTATATTCTAACAAAGCCAGGCGGTAGTCCAAACCATTCTCAGCAGTTTTAATAATAATTTTCTTAACTGTTTGTACAGTTCGTTCTATTTGTCCATTTGATTGTGAATAATGGGGGGATGAAGTCTTGTGAGTGAAATTCCAATCAAACGAAAATTCCCTAAATGCATAAGATGAAAATTGTGGGCCGCAATCAGATATAACTACTTCTGGTATGCCTTGTCGACTAAATATTTCTTTTAGACAAGATATGACATACTCCGAATGAGTGTGCCTTAATTGAACAATTTCAATAAATTTGCTATAATAATCAACCAATAATAAATACTGTACATCTTTGATTTGAAATAAATCTATGCCCACTTTAGCCCACGGCCTATCAGGCATTTCGTGAGGCATCATTTCTTCTTTTTGATTGCATTTTCTGTGGGATAAACACACACAACAATTAGATATAATATTCTGTAAATCATTATTTATACCTGGCCAAAACATAACCTCACGTGCCCTTAACTTGCACTTTTCGAAACCCAAATGTCCTATATGTAGTTTATTTAAAAATTCTTTCCTCATTATTTTTGGTATAACTATTCTATTACCTTTCCAGATTAAGCCATATGCCACTGATAAATCCTCTTTGTATCCCCAATAAGGCCTGACCGAATCATCGACTTGATTTTTGTTTATTGGCCAACCCTTAATAATATACCTTTTCAAAGTAATCATCTCATTATCACTTTCACTTTGTTTTTGCAACGCTAAGAACTGTTTATCATTAATGTACTGTGAATCAAATGCGCGCACCACGTTATCTCTCGCGACCGCACATACTTCGTCGTGCATCGCATGCTCCTGCTCGCACTCGCCACCACTCGGTGCCGGCTCATACGCACGTGACAATGCATCGGCTATATACAGGTGTTTGCCAGGCTTATATACCAACCTAAACGTATATCGTTGCAATCTTAATAGCATTCGTTGCAATCGAGCGGGTGCATCTGCTATAGGCTTTTTTATTATTGTTATCAACGGCTTGTGATCCGTTTCAATGGTTACGTCCGACCTACCATAAATATAAGCATAAAATCTCTCACAAGCGAATACGCACGCATAAAGCTCCTTTTCGATTTGAGCATATCTTTGTTCTGCCGCATTTAGCGACTTAGATGCATAGCAAACCGGTAACCCTTTTTGCATGAGACATATACCTAACCCACTTTTACTTGCATCTACAGAAATAGTGATAGGGTCATCCAAGCTATAATATTGCAATACGGGTTTAGATGATAAACACTTTTTTAACAGTGCAAAACATAAATTATGCCTCTCATCCCAATGCCATTCGGTTTCTTTCTTTAATAATTCTCTTAATGGCAGCGTTTTATCAGACAGCTGTGGAATGAAGTTACCTACATATGTCACTAATCCTAATAACCTTTCTACATCTTTTCTATTTGCAGGAGTAGGCATGTTAGTAATAGCTGAAATATGAGAATCATCCGGAAATAGCCCATTCTTTGTAATACGATGGCCTAGATATTTTATTTCAGTTAAACCAAACTGACACTTGTTTCTATTTAATTTTAAATTAATTTTTCTACACCTTTCTAATACCTTCTTCAATCTATCATCATGTTCTTTTTTGGTCTTCCCGTAAATTAATAAATCGTCAATATACATACATATACCTTCCAAATCATCAAAATTTTCGTATATTTTTTTATGGAATACTTCTGAAGCCGAACATATACCATAGGGCATTCTCAAAAATTTATACCTACCGAAAGGTGTGTTGAAAGTACAATAAGAACTTGTATCATCTAATGCAATTTGCCAGAAACCAGAACTAGCATCTAATGTACTAAAATAAGTAGCTCCTGAAAGTTTCGACACAATTTCATCAAGAGAGGGAATCCTAAAATGTTCTCTTTTAATAGCCTCATTCAACTCTTTCGGATCTAAACAAATTCTTAAATCTCCATTTGGTTTTTTAACTACAGTTATGCTACTTACCCAATCCGATGTACCCTCTACCTTTGAAATAATATGTTCTTGTTCCATTTCAAATAGTTTTTTCTTAACCGCCTCACGGATAGCAAAAGGCAGTTTTCTGGGAGCATGAACCACGGGCACAACATTTTCTTTCAATCTTATTGTATATTTGCCCGGAAGACAACCCAGTCCACAAAACACATCATCATAATGAGTTAAAAAATCTGGAATCTTATCAATTTTATTAGATTGTAAAGACATGACACGTCTCACCAAGTCCAATTCTGTACATGCGTATTTACCTAAAATTGGGACCGACTGAACATCTGCAATTTTAAACTCTAATAAATACATTTTTTCTTTATAATTTACTTTCAAACAAATTTTTCCTAAAACATTAATTGATTCGCCTGAATAAGTACTTAATTTTGTATTGGTCTTTAATAATTCTGATTTGCTTATTTTTAATTTAGATAAAAATCTTATTGGCATTACATTTACATCCGCACCTGTATCCAGCTTAAAACATATTTTTACATCTTGAATTTGTAAAGTTATATTCCAGTCAGTATTAATTAGATTTATTACCTGATCAGATTCTTCAATTTGATACACATTACACATTCTAGCGAAATGGTTTTGCCTGTTACACTTCAAACATTTTTTTCCAAACGCCGGACACTGATATTGAACGTGTTGTCCACCACATCGAGCACAATGCTTGATAGCACCCGCCGCCGTCGGGGGCGTCGCCCATCGTGAGCCTGAGGCCGGCGCGACTCGCATGCCCCGCTGCCCGCGGCCGCCGGCACCACGGCCTCCGCTTCGACCTCCACGAGACCTCCATGCCGATGTCATCATTGACCTCTTCTTTCCAATAGCCCATATCTCATTTTCAGTCTGATCCATATTTCCTATGTCATATACTGGTTTGTTGTCACTTGCGATATTTTGAGAATATGTCTTGGACGCTATTACAGCTCGGCATATTTCAAAAGCCTTCTTAAGATTTAAATCGTCTTCACGTAGTAATCGCTCTCGTATCGCTGACATCCGTACCCCACATACCAGTCTGTCTTTTATTAACTCTTCTTTTAAATCTTTAAAATCGCAAGTTTGTGATAAACGCCTTAACTCAAAAACATATTGCTCAATTGTTTCACCTTCTTTTTGGTTCCTTGTAAAAAATGTATGTCTTTCAACCGTCACATTTTTCTTAACTTCAAAATGGTCGTTTAATTTTTTTAAAACTGCTTCAGCTGTAGTACATTTTTCTAACCCTTGATTCAATATTTCTCGGCAATCTTCTCCAACAACATGTAGTAAAATGTTTAATTGCACTTCCGGGGTTTTTTTACTGAGTTCACACGCTTTACTGTACACTTCATAGCTGTTCCGCCATTTCTTCCATGCTTCATTTAATGTCCCAGTCGCTATATCCAGTGAAGTTTTATCGAAACTAAAAGGGGTTGGCGGCGATAATACACTTTCCATTGTATACTGACACTTTTATTTCGTAAATTTATGTATATTTATTTTTTATTCCGGCTGCGCCATGTAAAGATGTAATGAAACCAGCAAATAGATCAAGACTGTTTTTATTTTCATTCGAGGGTACCTAATACATAATTATCTTAATCTACTACCTTCACACCTTGAGGCGTCCTTGAAAAAAAGTGGATAAAAAACGGGTTTTTGCCACTTTTGGCCTAGTTATCTACTTACTTTATTTTATTTTTTACTCTATTCTTTTGTAATTTTCAATTTTTGTGTTTTGAAATGTTATGACGTTTGGAGTTTGCTCAAGCAACAAACTAAGAATGTCGTTTTCAAGGAAAGTTTGAGGACTTCCATATGGCGCCCTTGAATGAGTTTGAGTGAAGGAAGTTCTTAAGATTATGTTTAAGAATACGGAGGTTACTGTTTTCACCGTGGCATCCCTGTTTTCTGTTTTTATACGAATTTCTACTGTTTTTCGGGATCCATTTGATCCCAAGTCAAAAATTGACAAACGAAAATAGTCTTTAAGTCAAAGCAATAAAGATGTTTTTTACTTGTGTCGCGCGCTTTCACTTAGGGGATTTCCTTACATTATGGATCTAGGTATGATCTTGGGGTATTCCCTATTACCACAATGCTCATAGACACAATGCTTTTGGCTTATAGTTTAACAGGATAGCTAATTGATAGTTTAATACGTGTGAAAAGGATAGCTGTTCATGTTTTTTCATGTTATTTCTCAATATTTCGCTGGCGAATAAAGGTTTCCTTTTGTTTATTTTGTAAGAAAAATACGACAATGAGTAATGATGAGTGTAGTGGTTCAAAACTTGATAGAGAATGGCGAATGTTAAAGCATGCAAACTTGCCATTTGACAACGAAATCCCCGAAATTTGCCAATTTGGAAACACATTTCTGAAATGAAGAATGGTGATGGTTTACAGAGATTCCCAACATTATGTGGGATGGTAAAAAAACTCATATACTTTCCTGTTTTTTTACATACAATGTTTTCAAATTACTATTTTACTGTTTTCTGCTGTTTTTTAAGTTCGATATGCTGCTTTTTGTCTGAGTAGAGTTGGCAACACTGATCATACATACACACATGCTTGCTAACTAACACTTGTGCGAATAGTGATAATAATAGACAAATATGAAACCATAATTCGAAATTAAACTTCATCTATAAATACTCAAGAGTTTATTTAACATGAAAACAAACATGCAAGTACATTTATTTAAATGTTTTTACATTTTGTTAATAATGGGGTGCTGTTGATATGCTGCTGTGAATAGGTTAACAAAATATTATTATGCCTACCGTAAACTTAATGCTAAAAACATATTGTTTGAATACAACAAATGAACTTCAATGGGACGGATTAATTTATTTACGTTTTTATCCATAAAAATACGGAATACTAAAAAAGGGACCAATTTTGCTTTTAAAAAAAAACTTTATGCTATGTACTCATATATATGGTATTTCATTAAATAACTAGCCTTTAACTAAGCACGGCTGGTATTGGTTGTACAATAATTCAGCCCCTCCTCCCATAATATCACTTGTTGAAGTTGCCAAGGCATCACCAAATCACAGAACGCTATTTTACATTTTTGTGACGAGTCATAAAGCAACAATGTTTCAAGAAGAGTTGGTGCAATATCATGAAACACTTTATGATAGTCACTTCTCAATTCATTTCTGTCAGTAACAGCAATAAAAAAAAAGGCTTAAAATAAATAAATTCTTACATAGACAAGTTGATAGGTAAAATAACTAAAATCTAAAAGTTCGATTCCACAAAATAATTAGCTTTGTAAAAAAAGAAGCATGTTAAGCAATTTCGAATTCGTGCTGTCCGCTGTCGAACTTTGAAAATTTTCAAGATTTTCAGATATAAAAATACTTAAAAAGATAAGAGTACCACGTGATCACAGATTCTGAAAGTCCGTTCATATTAGTACAAAAGTAACCAACATGATGTAACGGTTTCACCTATTACTACACAAATTATGAAAGCAGATTCATGCCCATTGTGTAACAGTTTTTACTGGTATACTGATCAACCGTATTTTAGTAGTGTTATGCTACACTAGTTAAATAAATCTATTATAAGTTAGTGACTTATTGAACCATGAGCATGTACCCAATTTCAGTTTGTCTAATACGAAGATATGTTATAGTCTAAGATCCCCCCATAAAACTACCTTCACCGATCTGGTGAATGGATGAAAAGTATTTTAAATTCAATTAAATATGTCAATAAATATAATGCAAAATGGGTTGTCTAAAAAATTTCAGTCCAGAATATGATTAATAATTTTATTTTAAATATTTCACCGGTTTGGTTAATTGATAAATTCCATACCAATTGAAAGTATGAAGCCCATAGAATATACAAACGTTAGGTTGTCAATTTTTTTCGCTTCACAACTCTTGGGTAATCAGGTATAAACACTGATAAATCGATACTAGTAACTTATACCGGTCTGGTTAAAGATTTTTTCATTAGGAACACTGTGGTATAGGGATGTCTGCGAAAAATTGGTCGTGAATTCCGGTTGTAGTTTTAAAAAGTCAAATATTACTACTACTACCACTTACCATCAGGTGAGCCCATTTGCAATAAATTTATTGACACATTTAATTTAATATAAAATACTTTTCATCCATTAACCAGCTCGGTGAAGATAGTTTTATGGAGGGATCCTATACTACTAATTTTTTATTTACTAAAAATTGCCTGAATGCCAGTACTCAATAATATACAAATGCAAAATTGCTTTGGCAAACGGAAAAGATGATTAAACAACTTTTCCTAGACGACTATTCGAAAATAGTCAAACAGTAATAAATAAAAAAATATCATATAAGAGTACTGATAATCAAACATGGGGAGGCGCAATGACATTCGGACTGTATAAAGTTCTTTTAAAGGTTTCCATGAAGAAGAAAGCAATGGAATTAAAACTACCACCTAGACTAGATTGTTCGATTAGGACCTAAAAAACGCAATAGTACTTTTTTTATTTATTTCGGTTCACATAAATGGATATTTGTATTAAATTATTGTCAAGGAAAAATATAATTACATATGACTATGTTGTCTTGTGTATTTTCAATTGCTAATGATCCTTTTAAGTTTTAGGCTACGAAAATGATGTAGGTTCTGTTAAGTGATCCTCTATTTTCTTCTTCAGAGATAATTTTACAAAAGAAATACCACCCCCTTTGTCACAATTTTCCCCGTTTATATAACTTTGAACACATATGAGTAAATAATGAGCGTCAGGTGCCATTTTTTGAATAACCAAAAAGACCCTGTTCAGAATGGTTCAAGCTACAAACACTATGCTTAACATTACCATGAGATACATGCTTCGTACTTAATGTATAACTAAGCTCACGCAAACAAACACTTAGTCGAAAAACATCAATTTTAAAAGATCAATGTAATTATTATACCTTAACCTATATTTAAGAAAAAGCACACGGCTTTACTCCTTACTCTTCATAATATTTATTGTCCGAAGTAAAAAAAAAAGTTTTTTGGAAGTATGTCAACGTAAGCTTGGTTTTCTAGAAAACTATACAATTAACTGTTATATATTTAAGCAACATAAGCGTTTTGCGATACGTCAATTCGATTTTTATAATTTCAAATTATGATTTTTTTAACAATATTTATAAATTTAATAATTCCAAGAAAGATTTCTTCCTATAAGGTATGTAGCATTTTTTAAAATTGTGTATTCATACTAAACCCTTCACACATACATTTTATTAATCTAATATGATATTTGGACTGAAGTAACTCAAATGACAGAATCGACTTGACGCAGCACATTGTAAGATCTTAATTAAATACAAAATTAATACAAACCAACTAATCCAGTAAATCAACTTTTTTTTTCACAACATCGATTTCTCGACCGTAGAGATCGCTAGTGGAGATGATATACAATCTATAACGTCATAAATGAATTCTACAACTAAATAACTGAAATTCCTAAAAGAAGTCAAGTTTCTTTTTCTCATTTCATTGATTCTAGAAAACATTTTTTATTACAATACAATTGCAATATTGAGGTAATAGAAGGTCGTGTGGTCAATAAATAGTGACAGGAGAGTCACAATGCAAAGAACGACTGCACGTTTTATAATTACTTGAAGAATCATATCTAGTATCGTTTCAAATATTTTGAAGAGGTCTGTAACTAGTAATTCGATTTTTTAAGAATCAGGTACAACTTTTGGTCTTTGGAAGGGGACAACTTCAGACAAGACAAATTAGACAAAATACTGTAAAAAATTTTTTATTTGATATCACGATTTTTTTAAGAATAGTAAAGCTAATAAACCTTGTATTGGTGATGTAAAGTCAAAGTTTTTCTAGTCCCAAAAACACGTTACATCATCATCACCATACATTCTTTGCGATCAATCAAGATAAACTTTTGAATATCATTAGAGAGCAAATCCGAAACAGTTGTCTTTTTCGATGCATGGGAGCATGAAAAGGCAATCCTGCCCGACTGTCATGTATTACATAACCCTTAAGCTGCTCGAAACTATATAACAATTAAAAAATCAATTGTTATTAACCAAAGCCGGTTCGTGCGCACTTTAACTTAATACCACTCCCATACATGGGACCAATTGAGCTATACCTGTAGTCTGTTCTTTACATTGCGTTATAAAATTGACAGTTTTGTTTTTAAATACGTTTGGTTCACTTAAATTGGCCAAGAACGAAAGCGTCCATGACCTTGGGCACGTGTTCGTCAATACCAACAATTTCGAGCACTCCCTCGTGACTACCATCAGTTACGCCGACGCGATGAGAAGCCAACGACATGACAATCAATCTGAAAATAAAAAGGGAACATGAAATCAAACTACTATGGTTTGACACTTTATGTTAAGACGTCATTATCAGCTCTAGAAGGAACATCCCGGACACTCCATACAAGCGGCGAACGCGATACCTATTACGTACGACTACTACGATTCTGTCGCGTACGCACACGCGTCAATGTGTGTGTCACTCGTAGGTTTGGTTAGTTGATTTACCGTTGCTGCTTCATATTCGTCGCAGCGGCTGAAGCGACATCTTTGCATTATTTTTTTGCTTTCGATTTTTATCCTAAATTTGCGAGGTAAGGTGCGCTATCTGTTTCGGGTGGGAGGGTGTGAGTGTCCGTTCTGAACGTTAGTACTATTAATAATTTTGTGACCAAGTCACACAAAGTATAATGAAGGCTGAATACTTAAAACTGACTGGCGGACTGGTTTAGTATTCAGATAAGGTAAAAAAAAAACAATTAATAAAATTTATATTAAAAAGTACCTTAGGAATATGTGTTTCTATTTAAAGCACAAAACAGTAAATAGTCTAATCATCCAAACTCGTGAAGAGACTAGTACCTAACTACCTATTCTATGATAAAACGCAGAAAACGAATCAAACAAAATTTCCTTAAAATCTATACTTCAAAATGATACCCACTTGGCGTCAAGAACTCCAGACTCCTTCCTGTACTTCTCCAAAGCGCGCACCGGACAATGATCGACAATGGCCTCCTTAGTGGGAGGCGGACCGAACCGTCCGCCCGGACCGCGTCCGCCTCGGTCCGCCTTGTCCAGCTCCATGTAGCGAGTGATCCTGTCCACCATGTTTATGAACACGTCGTACTTCTTGCTGTTCTCCGCGGCCCACACCATCGGTGCGTCCAGTTGCACGCGGCCATTGTTCTTTTTCTGTAGGCAATAATTATTAATTTCATGTACAAACTGTTATTATACAAGGGAAAATAGTTACAAATAACGATTTGCTGCGAGTGCTGGCTTTATAATAAAAACTGAAATGAAGCGAGTGACTCAGATTTAGACTAATGAGTAAGTTAAGTGATTCAAAGACGATACATAAATAAAACTTTGCCTTCGCACAAAAACGCATGGATATAGTGAAAATTCCTGCAAATCTACTGGAGTATTATGAGTACGTATTTTAATCACTGGCCGGACGCCAGGCCATAGGAAACCCAACGAATTAAAAAAAATATATAATTGACATATAACTCACTCTGCACACTACTTCTGCTTCTTCCAAAGTGCTGAAGTTTCGTTCGATCGAGACCAGATCCACGCCGCCGTCCTCCGTGAACACGGCCAGTGTCACGTCATTCTCGCGTTTCAGCAGTTGAAGGGCGAGGATCAAAGCTGCAAAACATATTGAGTTTTATGCTATAATGCTTATGCTACATTTCAAATTGTCATACAAAATGTTCGATATTATTAGAGGCCAGCTTTCTCTCATCTTAGCGCCTTCAGTGGGTCGTTTCGGAGAGCCAAGGGTTCGCTTTCCTAATCTTTCTCCTCCACTTCGCCCGATCTTCGGCAACCTTCGAGGTCAGTTAGCTTTATAGCAAAATTATATATAAGGCATAGGATAGAAACCATTTATTTTAACAGGCTATCATCGTATGACAGTAGACGTAACGACTGATAAGTAGGTATAACAGCCATAGAAATGCTACTAATGGCAAACAATATGGCCATACTTGCTGTCGGTTACATGGGAAATTTTTCAATAATCATTGCAGGCGGCACCTGTTGCGCCAAATGTAATTTAATGGACAAAGATAGAGTCTTCAGCAGCATGGCCAGAAGTGGCATGCCTGTTGTAGCGTTGTATACAGTCGTTTCTTGTTCTTCTTAACATCTGTTTAATACTCTTGTAAGCGCTCCTTTATACTCTGTTTATATTCAGCCGAAGGGAAGCAGAAGTGGGAAATTAAGAGGCAAGTAATTCAGCAAGGAAGTGGGCAGTACGAGTATGTAAATACGTCACTTCCGCTCTCACTAACATCTATCCCATCCATATCCATACTTATTACTTATATAATCATTAATATTATAAATGCGAAAGTCTGTCTGTCTGTTACGCTTTCACTGCCAAAACGGATTTTGATGAAATTTGGTATGAATATAGGCTTGACGTGCTCTCATGCAGCACTGGACCCGCGTCCACCTGGAAAGGGACACCAAGCCCTCACATAATTTTAATAAAGATCTACTAACATAGTTTGTAAGATACTGTTACTAACACTATATGGGCCTGAAATAAATGATTTTTTTTAATAGTTGAAGACCCGGGGTCAAACATAGACACTTTATATAAACATAGACACTTTATATAAACATAGGCTACTTTTTGACGCAGGCGAAGCTGCGGGAAACAGCTAGTACAAAAATATTTCCGACAGCGTCACAGCAGGAACGGAGCATTAGGAAAACAAATAAATCGTTATCCTTACCAGCATGGCCAGGGGTGACGTGCCTGTTGTAGAAGCATTCGGCATACAGTCGTTTCTTGTTCTTCTTCTCTGCGTCTGCGTCACCGCCGCCGGTATCGCCGCCGCTGGGCGTAGTTTTGGTAGCTGTCTTCTTGGCTTTTTTCGGCACCGAGAAAGACTTGCAGAAGTGACGGCCTGAAAGTTTTGGATTTATTATTTTCTAGCCATAAGACCAAAAATGTTCTAATTAAATACTTCGACTACGACTCGATTAAACCATCTCATACTGTCTAAGATTAAAAAGTTAACTCATTGTATAATAAATGGTTCCACAATAGAATTTTCAACTGATTTCGGAATTTTTTGGCGAAATAAAAATTTGGCAAAAGCACGATTTCACTTACTGACATTGTTGCGGATATACTGAAGTTTCATAATAAAAATAGTTTAGTGATTTTTACAAAATTTATCCACGATTCCATGCTAATATCGATATTTATTTATTAAAACTTTATTGTACCACAAGTAAAAATACAATTGGCGGACTTAATGCTAAAAGCATTCTCTCCCAGTCAACCATTAGGAAAAACAGAGAAAATACAAAGCGGCGCAAAAAAGCTTCGTGTGATATTACAGAAAAAAAAAGAACCCTACAGCTAAATAAACATACATAGATTTACACAAATAGGAAGTATAATATACATACATATATATTTAAAAAAATTTAATGCAGAGAAATTGTGATTCTGGTTTATAAATTAGAGAGAATTCATTAGATGAGTTTGAACCTTTTTCTTGAAGGCAAATTTTGTTGAGGTCTCTTTAATGTCATTGGGCAAAACATTCCACAGCCGAATGGCCTGTACAGTGAAAGAATATTCAACGAAACCGGTCCGAAAGGAAGGAGTAGCAAGGCGACGTGTGTTGGAAGACCTGAGCTGCCGATCATGGCCGTCAGAAAGATATTGGAATTTGCATTTTAGATACCCCGGAGACTGAGAATCTGTGAGAATGGAGAAAAGTGTAGTTAACAAGCGAAGTTGACGACGTTGTCGTACAGGAAGCCATTTCAGCTCGGAGCGATAAGGAGATATGTGATCAAATTTTTTTAGACAAAAAATAAAACGGATGCAATTGTTTATAAGGCGATCAAGCTTATCAAGAAGATCTTGATTGAGATCAGGATAACACACATCAGCATAGTCAATTATTGGGAAAACCAAAGAGTGCACCAACATTATCTTCGTTTTGATTATATTATATTCATACTAATATTACTAATTTAATGAATTCATATATATTAATAATTCTGTAATAATTATTAGTGCATTGTACTGGTATTAGAAATGCGTAAGTTTGTCTGCTCACTTCTAAATCGCTGAATTGATTTTAACTAAATTTGGTATGGATATAGTTGACAGATTATGATGAAATTTTGAACACATAAAATATACTTTTTGGGGCAGGTTAATCTAGAAGTAAGTACGCACGTATGAATACATTAATCCACTTGCGCTATGGAAGTAGTGGTAAATTAATATAAGTAAATCGACATCAATAAATGATTTTTATATCCTATATTGAAAATAACTCAGAATTTGTTTTCTTAAAATAATAAAAAAAATACCTTTAAACATGTGATGCCTCATATCCATCGTGATCATATAGCGAACTTTGGTCGGCGATGTTAGAAGCCAGCTTCGTTCGAGGAGTAAGTTTAGAGCTGCAATCACGTCTGGGCTAGGCGGCTTGTCGATACCTGCAATGAAAAAAGGGGTCAAAATATTCCAACACTGTTTGATGCTTGTTTTTAACTTTCATCACAAAAAACAAAGACAGACTTTCATTCGACCAGGTGCCAGATGCCTATATTCAGCCTAAAAAATGTTACAGCGTTTGCCAGTTTCACATAAAAGTTATGAACTTGAAGGTATCCTGAACCCAAGATGTTCCTACACCATGGAGAGATACATCGTTAGGCTGTGCCAGGTGCCAGATGCCTTTATTCAACCTGAAAAGTGTTACAGCGTTTGCTAGTTTCCCATAAAAGTTATGCAATTAAAAGTATCCTAAACCCAAGGTGCTCCTAACCAGGGAGAGATACATCGTTAGGTTATGTCAGGTGCCAGATGCCTTTATTCAACCTAAAACATGTTACAATGTTGGCCAGTTATACAAAAAAATTATGAAAGATCAAATGGTCAAAAATGTTGGATTGTGTGTATTTAGACTACATCATTATCCACGATAATTTTTCCAGTCATTCTGATTTTACAATTGAACTACTGTACCGATTTATATAAAATTTTTATAGAACCTAATTGAAAGCATATCCTACCGACCAGAGTTTCAAAAATTCTTTTGAAATCGGTTTGGAAATGACGGAAAGACAGAATCTCCATGGAACAATTGTTGTGTGTATGTAATTGACGATCTTAAGTTTTGAACATTTGCAATATGACGAAATGTACTTAAAGGTGCAGGTGCAAAGCTTACGCATAGATGCCGCTATGAATCAGCTCACTAATCTAATTATTGGTTTTATTGATTACAAAACAATCATACTTGTGATTTCATGTTTATAATGCATTAATTACTGAATCTACAATACACGCAAGTCACGAGATAGACGAAATGCTATTTTTTTCCATACATTATGTAGATACTCAAAATGAAATAAAACTGTTATTTAACTGCATTGCCCACAAACAGAAACAAATATTTGTAAAACAACAATAAACCATCGTGACATCTCCGGTGTTGCAGGCGTTCATAGGCTAAGGTAACCACTTACCATCAGGTGGACCGTACGCCTGTTTGCCTACTTAGTTTTATAAAAAAAACCTATGGTGCAAAGGCGGAATTATTATATAAATGTTACGGTAAGAGTGATTAATTGAAAATTATTAATAATTATCTATCATTATCATGTATCTCCGCTTGGGATTCACGGGTTACCCCGGTCCTTTGAGAGGCTTGCGCGGGGATATGGATCCAACACGTAGAGGCCCTTTGGAGAAGTTGATGTCATGTGGTGCTCCTGCCAAAACCCGTTCTCGGCTATATCAATAGTTGACATTTCCATGAACAGGTCTCGGCAGGAGGAGGAACTATTTCTAATAGGTGAAAAGAATAAATGGGTTATGGTGATAAAGTTTGGATGGATTTAAACTGGGCTATTGCAATAGAAATCGGACGCCTGCCATAATCATGATTACTGACTATAAGTGGCAGGCGGTGACTCGCCACTCAGTGAATGGGCCCCCCAAATAGCCGCCGCATTTGGCAACAGAGGGGCAACATTGGGATGAGCGGCTAAGGGTGCCGAGAGGTGCGGCTCCGGTTTCGCCATCGCGAGTTGCCTCGTGAGCGGGTTTCCCCGTTATTACGCCATTACGTGCAATACACTTCCACCCTCGAGCATATAGCTCTTGCGACTCCACTCTGGCCGGCCGGCTAAGGCAAGCCAGAGGTAGGGGTCCTGTCCCTCATCGGCGTCCACTCCGACCTTGGCGAAGGAAGGTCGGAGGTGAGGGACGGAGGCCTCCCCTGGGAGCACTCAGGTCCGCGGTGTCGCCACTCACCAACAGCTAGCCACAAGCTGCCCTGCGGAGACTGACTGCACTGGGAAGAGAACCCAGTGGGCGATGGGGTCGTCACATCCCTGCGCCTATTATTAATAATTACCGAAAGTCGAGGTAAAAGTGATAAATTAATCACATTTGTCGGTGTTTATTAATAATATAACCTTAGTACCGATAAATGTAATAACCCTAACAATGTACCTTTAATGCTACGTCTAACGTACTAATATAACGCTTTAAAGTTCCTATAATATAAAACTTGAACTCTGTATCAAATCGCAGAAGTTTATTGAGCGAAATTTTCTCGCTCTACAAACCTTAGAAAAAAAAACCTAACCTAACCTTGCTCGTGTGATCTAAGACAAGTATAATTGTAAGACTGTGAGTAATATTATAAATAAATACCTGCTGGTCAAAAAACTTTGAGAGTTTTATTTTATAACTTTTACCAATGTGTGTAGTGAATTATTAATAATTACTACTAAAAGTAATTAATTTCGATTGTTTATTCACATTTGCCAAAACACGAGGTTATTATTAATAATGTTGTAAAATTATTAATAATTTTCAATTAATCAGATTTACCGTAACATATATACAACTGTAGCCCGGTCGAATTTCTTTGTGAATATTTTTTGGAAATTCTTAGTGTACAGGATAAAGCCATGGATAAACGCGACAAATCAATATTTATAAAATCCACGCGGGCGGAGCATGGCACTTCAAAGGGTCGGAATCCATTCGTACCCTTGCCCGCTCCCTGCTAACGCCGATTTTTTGTACAGGGAATTTTATTGAAGGGCAAACATGCAAGCACGTGTACTCAATAATTTTTGTAGAAACGCACGTTGTGTGGGCTTCAGCTGCACTCTCCAATTTGGCCCCAAATATCCCTACTAACGCATGTCGGACCCGATATAAGAGAAATGCACGATGAAACCATCGCCGATAGCTTTTTGTGTGCAAACTATTATTATTAACAATAGTTGTTTCAATGAATGGCTCTTTTTCAATGAATGACAAAGAGCCAACTACAAGTGTGGGGGTGGAGAACTGAAGAGCCCCTTTCTCTCTATGGATTTTAAAAGCCATGTTAATGGTGCCCTTGTTGGTATCGTCTTCGTGCAAAGTTATTATTCTAATAAAAGTTGATCAAAGTGTGAGCGGGACAACCCTATATGTAACATGATTATGAGCATGCCTTCGTCCCTCTTACACTTAGGTCAACTTATAATACGGGTAATAAACGAGTGTAAACTCGTATTTAATATTTTGTTTCTATAAGTACTTATACAAGATCTTAATGTATTTAAACTTTATTGCGAAAGGTAGACTTAATAATTTATGGACTTTATTAATGATTCATTCTTGTCTTATGTCTTACCCCAACTCTTGGCCTCTTTGGGGTGACGCCTCGTGACGGTCCACTCCCAGGTATCCTTCTTGCTGTCGTACGTTTGACGAGTTCGCCGGCGGGCTTCCTTCTCAGCTGCAACCTTCGCCTTTGCGTATTTTAGAGGCCTATTACAAACAATACTTATTGAATTTATCAAGTGAGCACAATTGGCTGAGACTGCTGACTTAGAATCACAAAAGCACAAGTGAAAATGGTTGTAAAGTTACGCCTGTTTCCCGTAGGGTTAGGCGGAGATACGGATTTCCACATACTACGGCCCTTACAGACCTCCCTCGCTTTCTCCACACTCGTCAATCTTGTCATACACGCTCGTCGATTACGGATACTCCTTACATCTCCCTCTTTCAAGATGTCTGCGATTTGGCCGCAGTATATTTTCCGAGGCCGACCCTCACGTACTTTTCCGGTCAGCTCTGCTTTGTATTTGACAAAAACAGTTTTTCATGTATGTACTTGGTATGTCTATCTCGCTCGCACTCACAGGCCTTATATGTGGGGTCGTATAGAGTGCATTCCTACCCATATCTGATCAAAACTCAATTGCATAGAGTGCATGTAACTAGATGAAAATCCTTTGTTGCGTGCAAAAAAAAAAAAACGACAAAGGGGATTTGTCCCAAATGCATCTGCCGACGTTAACTTCTACGGACGAACAAACACATCTGTGGACATTTGCAATTTTTTTATTACTTTACAATATGTATACAGAACGGGCGTAAGTAGGCAATTTAATAATATGGAGATTAAACATTTGTATTTCTATTGATGTTGATGGCCCCAAGACTGTTGTTAATGCGGCTAGTAAAGTAACTGTAAATTTTTTGTTATATTTATGTATGTGTTGTGTAGTTTCCTAGAATTTCTTCAATTTGGATCCTTATTTTCAACCAAACATTGCGCCGCACAAATTTTTTGTTTCTCCATAAGATTGACTGGTAGATAATGATTTTAGTATTAATTCTGCCAATTGTATAAGATTATAAGGAGCTCTTTTACACCTTGGGTCATGTTCCTGTTGTTCTGCACATATGAAGTGTCATTAGCGGGCCAGTTAACTTTGGCATACGCTAGGGCACTTCTACCTATTCTTATTTCTCTGGGCGTCCCGCCGGCGCGCGGAATTCGCGTCAGTTTGAATGGACCTTTACGGACATCAGTCAGACGGCATTTATTTATTTATTTATAAATCTTTATTGTACCACAAGTTTACAATTGGCGGACTTAATGCTAAAAGCATTCTCTCCCAGTCAACCATTAGGAAAAACAGAAAAGTTATGTGCGGCGCGAATTATTTCAAAAATACAATGAGAGAAAAAAGAAACAAAACACTTAACTGCTAAATAAACATACATAGATTTACATACAGTATTCATAACTATATATATACATACATAAACATACATAATAGAAGAGATGAAAACAGAAAAAGATGACGATTTAGGGTGATATTATGTTAGTGAGGTGAATTTTGACCTTTCTTTTGAAAGCGAATTTAGTAATGGTCTCTTTGATGTCATCGGGTAAAGCATTCCAGAGCCGTGTGGCTTGTAAGGTAAATGAATTAGACATAAAACTGGACCGAAATAGGGGAGTAGAAAGGGTAAGTTTTTTGGAAGATCTAAGTTGCCTATCGTGACCGTCAAAAAGATACTTGAACTTACACCTTAGATACTCCGGGGACTGAGGCTCCTTGAGAATTGAAAAAAGAGAAGTAAGCAACCGAAGTTGACGACGTTGGCGGATCGGAAGCCATTTCAGTTCGGATCGATAAGAAGAGATGTGGTCATATTTACGTAGACAGAAAATAAAACGAATACAGTTATTTATGAGACGATCCAGTTTATTGAGAAGATCTTGATTGAGATCAGAATAGCACACATCAGCATAGTCAATAATTGGAAAAACTAACGTTTGGACTAATACAATTTTGGATTTAATCGAGAGAAAGTTTAATAGACGATTAAGTTGTTGGAGAGTAAGGTTAATAGAGCGACTAATTTCAGCAATGTGAGTGGTCCAGCTAAGAGTGGCGTCAATATGGAGTCCAAGATTCTTTACGCATTTACAGATAGTGATGACGTCATTGTTGTACCTTATAGGCGCAATTGTACCATTCGCTCCATTGTAATGTAATGACAATAACCAGTGCCGGCTAATCTAGAATCATGACTTACAGCGTTCCCTAGGATCCGTAGCGTAAGCTGAGGCAACTAGGAAAATATGCTTAGGGCCAATTTCACCAAAGTCCAAGTTTAATTCCAATGATAATGACACAATTTACTGTCATATAAAAAAGTTTATATTTCACCACACAGTTATCTCGACAATATACTGTTATTTCATGTAATTCCAGTATAAGGATTCTGTCTCTTGAAATAATCTCTGCCATCCATTTTTTATGCTTAGATGAGATTTTTATTCTTTGATAGAAACGATGTTGCTGAAATCGGCCCTTAGACATAGAAGTTATTCTATTTATGATATCCTATTACATGGTTAAAGAAAATTTAGATTTAGACATTATTTTAAGAGAGGTAAGACATTTTGTAAGGAGTAGTCCCTGCGGAAGACCGCAGCCAAATAACACTGTGATGCAGTGTTGTGTTCCTGCTGGTGAGTAGGGTCGCCAGGCTCCAAAGGGGTCACTGTGCTGATAGCGGACAGGTCGGCACCGCGCTCGTGACATCTCGGTGTTGCAGGCGTTCATAGGCTACGGTAACCACTTACCATCAGGTGGGCCGCCGTACGCCTGTTTGCCTACTTGGTTGTATAAAAAAAAAGTAGTTAAGTTACCTGCTCTTCTTTTTGTAGTTGCACAAAGCGATGTATACAGCCAAGGGTGTCAACTTAGACTCATTAATACGATCTTTGTCTGTTAACATTGAGATAAGAAGAGATTGTGTTGGGGAGTCACTGGTCAAAAAGCCCATGTTATGTATGCGTTGGATGTTGTAGAGGAGCTGTTCCAGGGTAAATTGAGGCAAAACTGCATTCCAAACCTGAAAAAGATGTTTCTATTAAAAATGACACACATAGAAAGTCAAATTTGCAGTAAATACAAAAATCTAAACAAATATACAGGTAGTCTGTAGTCGCCTTAATGCTTATTTCAACTAAACATTCCTATTCTATCTAAAATAATTTTTGTTGTGAAAAATCAAAACAGAAAATATTTGAATTAAAGTGGGCTGAACAAATATTTTAAAAAGTTCCAAGTAATTATATAATTAAATAAAAAAAAAAAATTGTCAGACATGTGTTATATAAAAAAAAAATGTGATAAACCCTTTATAAGGTCGAATTCCAGAATGGATTGCCGACTTAGTGATAAAGGACGTAAAGGCCCACCAGCAGATTGTTACTTACGTCCTGATTAGTTAGGAGATGTCCAGGAACATGATCCAAAGTGAACTTATTTTCAATAACCATGGCAGCGGCAGCAACACCATCTTCACAGTGGCGTATGTCCTCCACCTTTTGTATGATGTTGAAGATCTCTTCCGTGCCTGGGGCTTTACCAAGCAACTCCTTCGCTCTTTTTAATCCGTAAATTGCATATTTTACGACAGCATTCCTTCCTGTCACAAAAAGCATAATAGGAGATACTGTTATTTACATCTTTAGGCATAATATTCTCCCAATAGAATCCTAAACTGCATTGCAGTGGAGCAGAAGTCCGGGGTTACAATTCCGCTAATAAACTTTAAAAGGCCATGCAACTGATATTTATTTACAATTACGATGCATTTTTGATCTAAATATTGGTATTCTGGTAAAACAATTTTGAATCTCAATTTGATTGCAACTAAAACGTAATTGAATGGTAATAAATAGTATAAAAAATGTAAATATAATAAATAGCAGAGTACCGATTATTGAAAAATTTTATGATTTTGATTAGCAAAATTTTCCAGTTGCGGTTCAATGGCATGCTAATGGAATACGAATTGGTCTTAAAATTTGTAACAGAATACCAGAAACGTCAAAAACGTCAAAAAAGCGCCATTGCGATACAATTGTGCATTAGGTAAAATAAGAGAATTGACACCCAGGCCCAAGGTAGGTTAATTTGATATGTATGTGGGCAAAATATTTTTTGCAAAATCTGCCGTGTTTAACGGCACAGGCAAACTTATGCTATTGATCTACGGCATTAATTGTGAATGCTGCAATAAATAATATGAATGTTGTTAATACAGATAAATCCTCAAAAGTAATAAACTGATGCAAAATGTGTCGAGAACAGAAGAAAGTACGTAAATATTTGCAAGAATAGAAAGGAAAGAGAAATTGAAATTCCCAGCTACCAATATTGAAGACTGAATTACTATATACTTAGTCTTATCCTATTCTAATATAATATTAAAAGTAACTTTGTATATTTATTGATACCTTTTAAAATTTTACATAATTACTGAACCAATCTTCATGGAATTTCGAGTATTCGTAGTTAAGTACAGACAAAACTACTGTTTTCATGAAATTTAAGTACGCATGCGGAGCAGCAGACAAATGATAGTAGTGATCAACAAATCCTCCATTGTTATAGAAATGAAGCTACACTCTCTCTCTGTAATGCATTCCCTCATAAATGAGGATTGTAGCCCCGACAATCAACTTAAATTTATACTAATTTAATTTAATTCTAATTTAATTTTCGCTTTCAAAAGAAAAGTCAAAATTCACCTCACTAGCATAATATCACCCTAAATCGTCATCTTTTTCCGTTTTCATCTCTTCTTTTATGTATGTTTATGTATGTATATGTATAGTTATGAATATTGTATGTAAATTTATGTATGCTTATTTAGTAGTTAAGTGTTTTTTTTTTCTCTCTCATTGTATTCTAAAATAATTCGCGCCGCACATAACTTTTCTGTTTTTCCTAATGGTTGACTGGGAGAGAATGCTTTTAGCATTAAGTCCGCCAATTGTAAACGTGTGGTACAATAGAGATAAATAAATAAATAAATAAATAAACACTTTGTATCTATTTGCTAATCCAATGCTATAGATGGTTTTGTCCTCACTAATATAAAAGTTCAGCAGAACATACCAGGTTTAAAAACCAAATGTAAGTATTTCATAATCAAGCAGTTTCGGCTTGCAATGAAAAAAAAAATACTTATTTTTGAAAATTTTAAGTCTAGTGCGCCACCTCAAGATGTTCATTTAGAAAGCTGAAATTTTTCATGAATCATTTTTTAACTATAGGTTGATACAGGAAAACTAAAATTGAAAAAAATAAAGTGTTTTGGCTCCACTCTTGTGCATATGTATTAGATATGTACCATTATCATCATCGGGAATTTTCACATGAGATTTGCGTAGTAGTGTTTTGTGCGAACGTCCATGGCGAGCGCGAACTCGTGTCATTTCTTTAGCTAGTTCGATAGGTGCACGGCTGAGGTACCATTCTTGCACCATCTTGCACCACCCCATGCCATTGCCTTCAAACATAAGAAAATAATATTAGTGGATCTGTGATTAGTAATTAATGGCAAATTCAATAATAATAAACTTTTATATGTGTAACTTTTAAAAAATTAATTAAGGATTAAAATGTTATAGTTACCAGTTTTCAGAATCCTCGTGAATTTGTTGAAAAGCATGACATCTTCTGGAGTAACGCAAACCTTAACACCACCCCTATAAGATAAATGCTTGACCTCTTGATTGTCAATAGTGAGACATTTGCAAAGAGCAAATGCAATAGTATCAAAACGCGTGTACCAGCCATCATTGTATGTCTAAAAGTAATAAATTATTTGGTGAGTATCAAAGTTGTGACAAAAAAAGTCAAACATCCCTTATACCTACTTATTCCTTTCAGGCATGATTGGTTTGGTCCTAAAAGACATAGAGCTGAAGGCATAGGAAAACACTATATGTTTGAGCTTGAGCGAGAAGGTCCAGCATATGAGTAATTTAAAAACAAGATTTACTCCTATTTATGTTACACTAGTGGTTTTTCTGCGATTTAGTCCTGCAACAAACATCCAACCACAATGAAAAATTATTACAAACGCTTCAGCTGGAAAAGCGTTAAAGTCGCAAGTCTTGCTTGAGCTTTTAACGCTCAATTCTTTAAACGTCAACTCAGTGCTCAATGCTCGATTCTCAGCGCTCATTTTTACAGGACTACATTGATATGTTTCTTTGTTATTTGATTTCTTTATTGTCATTCAGATATCATCCATCCCTGTTGAATTTTCAATTTAAAGTTTGAATTGTAACAATTGCTTGCGAAATCATAAAATAAATCTCACAACATAAATGAAAACTGAAAACAAAATCTTTTGTTGGCCTGTTGTGTAAAAGTAGGAAGACTAAGGGAGAGGGGGAAATTTATTTATTAAATTAAGAATCAAAGTTTTAACACATTAACATTTTTTTTATTCTGACAAAATTTACATGTGAGAGCTCAATAAAGCAATGATGAACCTTTTTTTATTTTATTCAGAAAACTTATAGTGCATTAAATATGTCAGCTTAATGTTAGAGATGTTCCAACTAGTTGGCAATTATTCTGCAAAAAGTGATTTGCAAGCAAATCAGCTGAAAATGCAGCATCGCTGAACCCAAAATCATGATCGGCTTGACAGACTAATCAGCCAATTAGTCAGCCTCTTTAGAACCAACTAATCAGTTAGTCAGCTATAGTCATGATTGGTACATCTCTAATTTATACATAAGTAACCAACAGTAATAATAATGCAATAGTACACTATGTATTAACAAGTTTTTACATGTAGGACTTAGAATAGAATAAGCAGCTTCAACATAATGATGAAATTGAGAATTTAAATGAACCTCAAGGATTGCTAAAACTTTTACTTTCATATACTCTCTGGAGAACAAAGAAAATTCCAGAACTTAAGAATCATTGGCATGCAAAAGTGAAAGGACTGTAAAAAGAAAGAAGGTCCACAATAACACACACAATATTAGTTTTAGGGTTCTAAATGAATTTCAGATTAAACTTTAATCAAGTCTTGAACCACCAACCTATCGATTTGACTTTTTAAACCTTAAATTTTTAAAATGAGGGTATCAAATAAATACTAAAATGAAATTATTTTTACCTTTAAAATGATCTCTATGACTTCAGGGCCATAAGTAGGGTCTGCAAGTATCAGATTGACCACTGGTAGCTTGTCTGCCTCAAAGTACTTGTGAGATGACCAACATCCAGGGAAATACACTGGCAACTCATTCCCAGTATGCAAATACCGAGTGATTCGGTTATGCAGCAACGGGTCAAGTGGCTTCTTACTCATTTTTACAGATGCAAAAATCTTTTCAAAACTTTCGAACTGGGTATCAACATGCAGTGTAAACCTCAAGAAGCAGAGCACACGATTTGCTCAAAACTGCGAAAAAAAAGACAATGGTAAACGCGTTGGGTATATTAGAAAGCTATTATTTTTTTTGTCGGTATTCGAGCGAAACATGTGCCACAATAAATGAGGATGTGGCTAGAAAAAATTGACAATGGATGCCAAGTACAAGTCTTCAAAATCTATCGACCAAAGAAGTAGGTACCTATATGTTCTAATAAATTTAAGTAATGTTGTTCATTCGTAAACGAAAACACTATGAAATAGCAGTATTTACAAAAGATTCTGATCTTGTTTCTCCAAACTTACCTTACTTCGACTCGGTCGGACGAATTGCCACAGAAATTCACAAAATTGAATTGAATTGTCAAGTTGACAACACAAGACCAAGACAACACACACACACAACTGACTGACAGACAGAGCGAGCGGGCAGCGAGCACAGATAAACAGATTACTAGTGTTGCCGCTCGATAGTCAACTATTGATAGTCGGTAAAACCATCGACACCACAGATAAACGTTAGTATGTTTGTATTTTATATTAGAATAGACTTATATAAGCATTTTATCATAAAATTTCATTAGTTTTATTAAAGGATAACCTCACCAGCCAAGCACATTCCCGTACCGTGATCCTAGAAAAAAATGAGACCCGTCAAGCTCAATTCAAATTCGTATTTAAAAAATTTTTCGGACCTGGATGGCAATGGAATTATTTTTAATCGATAGTGACAGGATCGTAGTAAGCCGAGAAAAAGCCATAGACATATAGAGTTACTCATTGTTGTGTAAATAAAAAGTGTTGCAAGCGAAAACAGTTGGGGTTGGGGCTGACCGAGCCCGGAAGCACAGTAGCTCAGAAAATGTTGGGCTCGATTGACCCCAAAAGCAGGCAAGGGGGCATATAGTTTGTGACCACAGAGAACCTACATAACGACCAGTGTTGCCGACTTAGTGGATTTTCCACTAAAACTAGTGGTTTGGACCTCACTTTTATTGGGGGAAATATTGTGTTTTTCGACTTATTTTTTACTTAATACAAAATCACGCCAGTATAAACTTTAGACGTTTCGGTTTATATTTCATGTTCATATAATTTAAGAGATTCACTTTACTGTATGCTGCAATGACTATGAAATTCCAATACACATTATTAAAAAATTGGCACCAATGATGATTCATTATCACGATATGATTAACTTTCCTTGGAAATTGATGATGATGGTGGCGGTGAATTGGACACATCTGTAACAAACCTGATGACGATTTGTAATATAATATGTTCCATTCTAGTAATATATCTCTGCTTCTTTTCTTTCATATTAACAACAAATATATTTAGTAGACAAATTTAGTGGCTTTTCACCTTGGGTTGTTTTTGGTTAGTGGTTTTCTAAGTCAAATCTGGTGGACAGCTCGTCAACCTGTTGGCAACACTGATAACGACCTAGTCTCTTTGTATTGTTTTAAATATCAAAAATAAAATACTGCTATGCCTTACCTATACCTTCGAAATAATTAGAATAAATATTAACCTTGGATATAATTAAAAAAGATCTACCTACATGAGTTTGGATATAGAAGAGGCTAACGAGACACAACAATTAATGCAGAATGAAGGGGAAGAAGAAGAGCAAAAAGCATGTAATTCGGCAACGTCACCAGTAACCAGCAATAAAATGTCCAGTGGAGCAGGTAGTCTTACTTCGGGAAAGCCACAAATACAGCCCAGCTCTGGGAATAACAGTCTGAATGAGTCTGCTAAAGTGTCTTACATTAATGAAAGACGGCTACATAGAGATTTGATGAGGTCAAACTATAATAATAAGCCTAAGCATGTTCCAAAAGAAGCTACAGATGTAAAGCATATGGAGAAGGCATTGCTAGAATTGCTGGAAGACTTTCATACAGGGAAGTTAAGTGCATTTGGCACTGGTTGTAGTATGGAACAAATGATTAATGTGCGGGACCAACAGGAACATTTAGCTAGATTACATTTTCGACTCTGTGCTGATGTTGAAAAACCAACTGATGATAGTTTTGAAAACTCCAGTGCAAGGGACAAGATGGCACAATTAGTGCAAAGTTTGGAACAACTCTCTGCTTCGATCGAACATTTACATTCAGATGGCAATATAAATGTAGATAGTTGTAGTACTTCTAAACAAGGATAATTTTTTATAAGTTAAAGTTGGTCTGTACTGTATTATGGATGGTTTGCATTGTCTATAACAATAATAATTACACAAAATATAACTTCTGATTATGGAGAAATATACCAAATAATGTTAACAAATTTAATACAAAATTAAAGTAACAAATGATAACACAACAAAAAGATAATGTGTAGATTTGGCACTAAAGAATATTGAAAATAGTACATCAATGAGAATATGAATGAATACAATAAAATACTAATTAGTTTTAGTTTTTGGCCATAAACATCAAGTTTAGGAAATGCATAGTTCCATAGTTTAAAACTAGCTATTAATTTAAAGAAAATTGGAAACTTCCCTTTTCAAGGAAATGTCAGTCATTTCCTTTTAGATTGAGATTTACATAAGATTCAGTTTGCCTACAAATTCTACTATATTGTTTAAAAGCTTATGTGCTAAATGTCTCTCTTCCAATCATTTTGCGCATAAGCTGTTTAAACAAACAAAAAGCTGGTTGAAGATACAGATATATGTTTAATATCACTAGTATCATAATACATGTTGTAGTGTGCAAAACAATGACACCACAGATTAGAACATTGAAAAAAGATGTTGAAAAATATATGTGAGTATAAAGCAAAAATATAATGTACATTAATTATTAAAGTAATTTAATTGTACGGCTAAGTATATTTCTTTCCTTATCCTTTCCTCCCAATATTCCTTCAGTTAATAAAGGGGGCAGAATAAATAAAGTTAGGCGGCAACTGTCTGTTGCTTGCATTGTGTGATCATAATCTTGATCATGACATACAGGATTAAAATTGAAATAATTATGAGAGCAATATTCCGCTCTTGGTAACATTTTAAATAATCACAAGATAATGGAATACCTTCTTGAATGCAAAAACCATAACATTTGAGTTTTCTTAATTCGGTAATCTGTGATTTAAATGAAGGTATTCTGATTAAAAGGGGAGGCTGATTTTACAGTTATTGCTTTATCCCTTCTTCATAAAAATAAACAACCATTCAATAAGACCGAATTAAATAATTTATGTTTAGTCCCTTTCCTCCTTATCTATTTTTGATGTGAAAAAACAAGACGGATTGGATGAGACATAAATTTGTTAATTTGGTCTTATTGAACATTTGTTCATTTTTATGAATAAGGGGGTTAGATGTTTTAGGCCCTAGTGGAAGAGACCCAAGTAGTTAAGAATATGGTAGAATTCCCTTTTTCACTATGTATATCTATCCTTAGACTATACATTAACATACACTATTGTATGTAAGTTTAATAAATATTATATTCTACTGTATAATATTATATTCTGCATTGTATACTGTAATAAATAACTAAATACACATAAGTTTATTACACAAAATTGCTGCCTGCAGCATCAGGTTGACTTGTGTTGTGATCAATAACATTTAATTAGATTTTCTTTTTCTTACTAGTCTTAGTATATTTCCTGGTATTGGTCGCCTTTCTTTTTGACCGTGATAGCTTATGTCCAGATACAATTGAAGTCTGTGTCTATGGAAAAAGACAATATGATGACATTGAGACATACAGTTCACTCTTAAAACATAATGCACATGAACCAGAAATACTTGTTTTGTTTCTGATGCTTCAAGTAACTTTGTTATTCATGGCTAATCCATTTGTATTTACATATTTACCTAATAATACATTCATGTATGGTCTATAAAAATAATGTGTGTGCTTTTGCAGCAATTGCAGCTGACTGTACATTTAAAGGCAGAACTTATCAGGCCTATTATTACCATTTACAAAAACAATTGATGGTATCCACCTTTTTTTAAAACTTTTCTACAAGTAGGACACCTTCTGCCGCTTGCCTTGAGTGCAGCTTCTATACACTTCATACAGAATATGTGGCCACATATTGTTGAAGCTACTGATTTATTTGCTAAACTGTCCATACAAATAGGGCAATCACCAAAATTTTTTACTGGTGTAGTTGGAGCAGAAGTTGCTGTTGGAGCAGGAGTTGCTGTTGGAGCAGGAGTTGAAGTTTGAGCTGACACTGAAGCTAACTGTTCTGCTGAAGCTTGCATGGGTAGTACATTAGTTCTATTACATCTATCTTTTCGTTGATGTCTAAAATTTCCAGGCAAATTCCTACTATGGGCTCTATGATGTGGACAATTTTTGTTTTGTCTATGACTATGTCGACTATTTATAGGATTTTGCAGTACTGTTACTGTTGATGTTACTCTATCATTATCACTAAAAAATGGATGTGTAATTGGTGTACCTGTGTTACTGTAGGTTGGTATTGTTAAATCAGGTACTCTGGGTGGATTAACAGTGGGTGATGGTGGATTTTCGATTACAACTACACTATCATCTAGACCAGAATATTGAATTTCTTTGTTAGAGGTGTGTAATGTTTGGACAGTAGTAATTCCAATTGTATTAAGAAATTGCTGCCATGGTGAAATTGTGGCACTTGAAAGGTTTGCACGTGCATCATTGCTGGGTCTTGTTTGAAAGAAATTTGCAACAACTTCTTGAATTTGTGTAAGTGTATTATTTTGTGTTTTAGAATTATCATCATCATTAATGGTAATTTTATTAGGAGTTATTGCTTTGTTACGAGCATTCTCAAAGTTAGTAGTATTAGCTGTGTTGCATGTTTCAGTATTATTTAATTTTGATATGGTATCAGAATCAACATTGGTTATAGTATTAATGTTTGTTTCTTTTGAATACTTTTCTATAACAGCTTTATTTTCTGCTATTATGTCATCAATATCTATTATATCTGTAATTTTCTCACAGACTGGATTGTCATTAACAAACTTATAATAATCATCATCATCATCATCTATTACAATTGCTTCATTATTACCAGTTATTTCAACATTTTCCTCTTTAACATCTGTTTCTATAATCTCTATACACTCAATATCACTTTCAGCAGTACATTTCCTTTTCACCGGTCTTTTGATTTCAAATTCATCATCAATCACAACAGTATCACAAGGGGTTTGAATAATTTCCACATCATCATCTATCACAACATTCAGGTTATCTATCAATGTTTTTTCATAATTTTCTGTCACATTTAGTTTTGAATCTGTTTTAGTGTTTGTTTTATTCACAGAGTCAAACTTTGATTGGTCCTTTTGTGAGACTATATCATTGACGAGACTCTCATTAAAAAGTTGATCATTTCTATTGATGGTATCACTATCTCTAGATGTGCTTGGCAAAGGTGAAAATGTTAGGGGTCTGCCGTTAACACAAGTACTCTTATTCAAATCATAATCTATAGTTGTATTACTACCTGTACTGCCGTCACTATGCTCTGACTTCTCACAATTATTTAACCATGTAGCAATGTCATCACTTTTAGCTCTTAATGAATGTCGCTTGGAGTATTCCTCTTTATTGGTATAAATTTCTTCAATATTATCATCAATAACTTGACGAAAATCTTTTGTTGTTGGTTGTAAAATTACAGGGCCATTCTCAATTATAGATGTAGGATCTGATAAGTTTGAAATCATGTCCATCATTTTATCAGCAATTTTTTTTATTGTGCGAGGTGATTTTAATTCTTCATTAGTTAATATTGTAGAAGAACTTACTGTTGATTTGGATTTTTCTGAAGTAACTCCCTTTGGTTGATCATCATTATCATCAGAGTCCTCAAACATTTTTTCAAGTTCTGACAATGATGGCATGGGTTTTCCGTTGCCTAGAACCCTTTTTCCATCATTATTTGATCGCCGAGATGAACGGGATGATTTCAGTTTAGATTTTTGCAATTTTTCAATTAGTTTTTTTGATTTTGCAATACAATCTTCGGGATTGGGACGCAACTTTTTCACGGAACTTCCAACTATATCAGCTTTTTTATTATTTGTTTCTTTGTGAGATTTCTTTTCACCTTTGGCCATTTTTATTTTATAGGTAAACCATTACAAAATAGTTAAATATAACAAGAAGGATTAGTCGGTGCCGGTGAAACAATAAAATTATAAAGAAAAGAAAATTGCTAAGTTATACAAACAAACAAACAAGCCAAATTCATTTCAAAAATGTCAAAGTCAAAAAGTGAAACTTGAAATTGATTGCTGTCAGAAACTGATGTATGACATTGACGTATAAATTAAAATATATTTTTTCAAGGCATTTCAAGGTTTCAGTTTTTATTTCTTTTCGATATCGCTTTTACTAGATATATTTAGCCAGCAACAAGTAAAAAAGTTGTATAGTAGGAACGAGTGAACAAGAGAGGTCGGACGTCTCACCTCTGGTTTCGTTACAAGGTAGGTACCTTGAGGCCATGGAACTAAAGGTAAAGATGGAAGCCGCGCTGGCATACAACAGGTTGGTTTGAGAAAATTTGACCTGGAGTAACACCTGTTTTCCCCAATAAAAATGTGTGTTTGCTTAATATAATTGGGATTTATATTTCTACATCAAAAACAAATATAATTATTTTTCATTTTTTAATAAAAGTCTACCTCAAAATAAAGATTATATTGCTACGTAATTGTTTATAATTTTTTCCTTACTTAACTTTTGAGGTTGTTATCAATTGCTGTGATAGAAACTCAAATTCAACAAACGGACGAGTTAAAAAGAGAGAGATGGGTAACGAAATGCATTCAGGTCAAATTTTTTGACATCAGCCTATTGTATGCATGCGCGCTATCCATCTTGATCTTTATATCCATGCTTGAGGCGTTCTCGCAACGAAAATAGGTAGTGGTTTTTACCTGACTGCGCCAGAAGGAGGATTAGTTTTTCGAATATGTAGTAAAGTATATGTCGTGGTCAAATCGTTGAATTGATCATTTCATAATATCGTCGACCATATCATGAAATACGACCATTTCATGATATGGCCAAAGATAATTTCATGATATGGCCAAACAGAATCGACCTTATCATTAAATCGTCAACGTTTAAAGATATGGTTCACGTTTGGTCAGGGAAATTTTAGGGAATTTTGCTGAATTTTGGTAATATCCCCGTAAATTTCTATGTGCATGGCATGGACTCAGTATATTAAACAGGACTAACCCCCATATTCTGAAACGTTTTCTCAAACTCGACTCAACCTTACTCCAACTCATTGGTATGATAAGTAGACACTAGTTAACTTGACTTATGAAGATTCCTCATTGGAGGTGAGTATCGAACTGTCAAATATAAGGTTGGTCGAGAGGTACCTTGAGGCGCCCTTGAAATAAAATAAAGTGAATTTAAATAGTTTTTTTGCCACTTTTGGTCGAGGTATCCATTACTTTATTTAATTTTTTACTCTATTCTTTTGTAATTTAAAATTTTTGTGCATAAAATTGTTATTATAACCTTTGACGTTCCTCATTGGAGTTTGCTTAAGCAACCAAGCTTTTAAATTTACAGTGGGACAGTTTGAGGCGAGGGCTATTAACCACTCAGCCTCTTCGGCAAATGCACAAGGGGCTCCCAGTTGGGACGAACCTCGGCCATGGGCTTTGCCTTTGATCAAGCGAGCGATGCAAACTCGCGAGCGGTAGCAAACGCTCAATGCCATAAGGGCCGACACTATTGTGCCTGAAGGGCCTACTGAGAACCTATCGGTGGCGTGAAGCGCCCTGGTACATTCCGGTACCTAGTAAACTGTCTACTGTTCCTACTACGTCGCACTCGCCGGCGGGTGCGGTTATATGTTCCTATGGAAAACCCAGGACTCCGTTGAGTCGAGGGGTTTTCTAAGGGATAAGCAACCAACTTAGAATATCGTTTTCAAGGAAAGTTCGAGGACTTCCTTGAGGCGCTCTCCAATGAGTTTGAGTGACGGTCGTTCATAAGGTTATGTTTAAGAATACCGGTGTAAGCTATTTGACATAAAACCCGAGCAAAAAGAAATTAAAATAGTGGAGGAAACTATTTTTTTATAATAGGGTAACCATGATAATGTTTTTAATTGGGACAAAATATTTTAAGCTTCGTAAATACTGCACATAAGTAACTAGCTAGATAGCTTAGCGGGAGGTGAATGTTGGTGACGATTACGCGAGTTAAGCAACAGCAGGTGCGACATAGCTTGGAGTGGACAACACTTAGCGTATTACGTTCAGCCGTTAGTCCTGCTTGTCTAGTGGAACCAAGGCCACTAGTAAAGTTTCCTTGTCTTCCCCGAGGGAGCCAACAGGGGAATCATGTGTACGAAACGGTATTTTCGACTAGTCTCTCACTTCCTTAAAGTCTGCACGGAACTACTTGGGAGGAGGTTAGCACCTCCTCACTCGGAACATTTGATTGCGTCTGAAAAAAATCTGCATAAAGTATGTACCGCCTTTCCTCTTTTTTCCAGAAGAGCGTGGGCACCCTATTTTGCACAAGTACCAATGTGATAATGCTTGTATTTGCTAGAAAGAGACAGGTTCCTCCACTATTTCTATCTTGCTTGGCTCGGCCTTGCCTCTATTCAAATTTGCGACGTACTAGTCCTGTTTAATATACTAAGTCCATGGTGAATGGCCAAGTTCAAAATGTCCCTAGCCCCCGTATTCCTAAACATAACCTTAAGGACGTCCTTCACTCAAACTCATTGGAGGGCGTCTTAAGGAAGTCCTCGAACTTTCCTTGAAAATTACATTCATAATTGGTTGCTTGAGCAAACTTGAATGAGGAAAGACACAGGTTATAATAACTTCGCTGTGCTTCGGATACAAAAATTGAAAAAAAAGAAAGAATACAGTAAAAAATAAACAAATTATGTAGTTAACTAGGCAAAAAGTGCCAAAAAAACTATTTATAACAACTTTCTAGGCCGCCTTAAGGTAACTCTCGACCAACCTTATATTTGACAGTTCGATACTCACCTTTAATGAGGAATCTCCCTAAGTTAAGGAAGCTAGTGACTAGAGCAAGGTTGAGTCGAGTTTAAGGAAACGTTTGAGAATATGGGTGTAAGACCACAGGGAGTATATGCACTAGCAACACAGTCGTATACACAAGATTATTATCTATTACTTTGTAGGTTTATTTAAACCCCCTTATTTATAAAATTAAACAAGCGTTCATTAAGACCAAATTAACTAATTTCTTTATTCATGTAGGTACACAATAAAAATGCAAAGTACCTTATTCTTACGTAAGTTTAAAAACATAATTGTTGCAGGAGACATTAACTTTGATATCACTCCCTCTCGATTGGATGAAGACAATGACGACTATCTCGATATTTTGGCAAGTCATGGTTTACTACCAACCCATACTTACCCCACCCGCGAAAGCATTTGCTTTGATCATATATTTTTAAAAAGCTCTCTTTCTGTTCATTGTTCTAGTAAACATTTGACAAAACACAGATTTTACAAATGTATTCTTTATCAGATATTGCAAATGTTAAACTAACATTCTAAAAAATATTATTCTCCAAATACTACGTTAATAAAATTTGTGATTTTATAAAAAACGGTAGATAAACACTGTCACTTGATAAAAATGATCACACTTTTGGCGGGAAGTTGCGAAGAGCAGTATCGGCGCTGTATCGTTAAAATGTGTGATTTTCTACTATTTGAAAATAACAATGGTGGATTCTTTTATTCGCAAAGTGTTCGAGAACAATTGTGAGTGTTAAAAAGTAAGCTGCCGCTACTTTCAAAACAAGATTATTTGACATGGCCACTGTATAACCATAAACTATATTACTTGCTGTCATAATGTCGTCTTTTAACACTCTATCGCTTCTGTCACAAGATCTGTCGTTTGCTCGCTCACTAAGATAGTCACTGTATAACCATAACCTAATCTACTTTTTGTCATAAAGTCGTCTTTTGGCAAGCTGTCGCTTTTCTCACAAAGTTTGTCGCTCGCTCACTGTTATGGTCACTGTCGTGACGTTTCATGAAATGTAAATATTGTACATAGCAACACTGGTTCTGTTGCCTGTTCGGTTGTGTACCAATCACAAGTAACTAACGACCAATCAGAATCTAGCATTTTTGGTCTATGAAAAACACGTTTTTATAAAGTAGTTGCGGACTGGTGACGCCACTGTGTGCCCGCTAAATAAATTAGTTAATTATGGTGTGGAGTGAGAGATTGCTGCTATCACATCTGAACAGGATTGTCAGTTATGTGTCTTAGGATAGTTTGTATCTTATTCACAGCCATTAGAATTATGCTGAAGTTATGTCGGCAACGACAAGGGGAGCTGATGGTTCCCGGTGTACCCCTTTCCAAGTTATCGGGGGTCGTGAGATGTTAGTGCTAATGAAGTTTAGCTCTCAATGTATGTTACCTTAAGGTGAATGATAATGATTTCGTAAGTCCATGGCAGAATTACTGTTACCTAGACCCCGGGGCAGTGTGATAAGCTTAGGCGGCGTTCCAATGGTTAGCAAGTGAAACGCAGTTAATGAGACTGGCGCTTGAATTGATGGTCAGTCTTCGCGGCGCTCCTACTTCAGTGGTCGAGCGCGCGGAACAGATTGTTGATTGGGGTGTCACGCTTATCTTAGGTCATCGAATAGCCCAGCTTATGTATATATTAAAACATCTGGCCGCGTGCGGCTTAAAGAAACGGCACCGGTAACTGGAATTAATATTGTGGTTTACATACATTACACAGATCCTATCCATTGACGCTTAATGATTCAGTCGAATCATAATTGTATTTATCTTAACAGGGAACGAATCACAATCTTCTAAGCTGATAATTGACCCTAACCGTGAGAGACACTTGCAGCGGATCGCATCCCCTAGGTATGAGTCACGATCCTTTACCATTCGCATCTATATTTAATGATTGTGTACAACATTCAATGTGTTTATCGCCACTTATTTCATTCATTAAGCGAAGCAGATTAATTGATATGTACATAGAAGTTAACGACAGTCACTGTATAACCCTTTTTTTTTTGTTAACGGAGGGAAAATGCATTTACGCACTGAGTGTGGGACTCCCAGGCAGAGTGCCTGGACTACCCACTAAAACCCCTCCGGCGTTTCCGCACCGGCTGTTGAGGGCGCCATGGGGTCGCGTTAGCATTCTACCGCGACACACTCCAGCCATGGCCTTTCGGCCACCCCCCCCAAATAGGATAGTGGCCCATAAATGGACCACGCCCGTCCCCCAGACGCACATCCTTTCGCCGTCTCATCATAGACGGCGGTGGAGTGGGCTGTTGGCAGAAATTGGACGACAGTCAACAAGACCCCGACTACCAGGGAGTTATTAACTGTCACCCAGGGTGCACCGTCCCGAATCCCTTGTCAGCCCGCCCTCTCACCGGATCCTTGGGATCAAGTGAGAATACAAAGCTTTCAAAGGACAGGCAATCGAGGAGGTTCCCTGCCCTGCACCCCTGTCACTGTATAACACTTTTTTTTTTTTTAACGTAGGGGAAATGCATTTACGCACAAATTGTGGGACTCCCAGGCGTAGCCTAGCGACTGGACTACCGACTAAAACCCCTTTCGGCGTTTCCGCACCGGCTGTTGAGGGCGCCATGGGGTCGCGTTAGCATTCTACCACGACGCCCACCAGCCATGGCCTTTCGGCCCCGTCCATTGGGCTTTGGGCCACCCCCCCCCAAATAGGACAGTAGCCCATAAATGGACCACGCCCGTCCCCCAGACCCACATCCATTCGCCGTCTCATCATAGACGGCGGTGGAGTGGGCTGTTGGCAGAAATTGGACGACAGTCAACAAGACCCCGACTACCAGGGAGTTATTAACTGTCACCCAGGGTTCACCGTCCCGAATCCCTTGTCATCCCACCCTCTCACCAGATCCGTGGGATCAAATGAGAACGCAAAGCTTTCAAAGGACCTGGCACTCGAGGAGGTTCCCTGCCCTGCACCCCGTCACTGTATAACCCTAACCTAACCTACTTTGTTATAAAGTCGTCTTTTTACTCGCTCGCTTCGCTCACTGTTATGGTCACTGTACAACCATAAATTAACCTACTTTCTGTCATAAAGTCGTCTTTTTACACTCAGTCACGTCTTTCGCTCGTTCGCTCACTGCTTTAGTTACTATATATAATAACACTAACATAAAGTCGTCTTTTGGCCTGAAACTTTTTTTATACTTTTATTAAACCAAAGAAAACAGATTCCTTAGATTTCTTACAGATATTTAAGGCAATTGAATCAATTATCAAACAATGCATTTTTAAACGTTTTTATGCTATACGTTGGTATTTAAATTGGCATAGTTTTAAAATTATTAGTTTTCAAAATAATGTTTTGGTGTACTATAGTACCAAAACATATAATAGAATTTAACTCTCGATTAGTTTGTCAAATGAGTGATTTTAATAATGACTGGTTTGTCAAGCATTTTTTGTCAAATTATTGTTTGTCATACGTTTTTTATCTTAGATAGGATACCAATCTGTTCTCTAACCCCCTTATTCATAAAAATTAACGAACTTTCGTTGAGCCTACATTAACTTAAGTATGTTTAGTCCCTTTCTGTCTTATGTGTATTTGTGATGATAGAGCTAGACGAAACATATTTTACTTAACGTGGACTTATCGAATGTTCGTTAATTTTTATGAATACGGGGTGAAGCCTAATTTCTCGAAATGGTTTACAAAATAGACATTTTCATAAAAAAGTTCTTTTTCTGTGATTATCATGCACAATTGCACAAACACTACAAAAAAAACAAATTTTGGAAAATGAAATAAAGCGCCGAAACTGTTCCTCTCAGCTTCCCGCCAAAAGTCTTCTTTCAAGGTTTAGGAGAGTTACTTAAGGCTCTGTGGACGGATCCATTGCTGTTAATCAGTATAAAAAATAGTCTTCTATGCTGTCAATCCAGTCTCTCTCTTAAACGCACAAAACTAAATGGAAAGAAGAGGACGCACATAGCGCACCCTATGTGCGTCCTTTTCTTGTTTTTTGACAGTTTCTCCTTCCATCGAATTTTACTTATTTTTTTAGAACTGATCACAAAATTTCTTTCTGTTTTCGTTTTCTGATAGTGATGTAATTTTTGATATGAATGATAAAAATTAATTGAGTAGAATAGATAAGGTTATTGAATGTTTTATGTTGCACAGAAATATAATGTGGTAGAAGCGCCAAGCGCCAGTTAAACCTATGGAGTATAAAGCCAAAATCCAAAATGGCGTTATTTAGACTCCACTACCTAATCTTATTTTTATAGTATTTGTACAGTATCTAGTACTCTGACCATTGTGTTAGTACTTTTAATAATTCTGTGACGTTGTGGTAAGGATGGAAATTCTTAGTGTCAAATGGGAAATATAGTTTTGTCTCAATATTTTTATTATAAAGTTTTTCAATTTCTGAATGTACCTACTAACCTAATTTATATTCAAATGTGACAAAGCACGCACATGTTCGCGTCACGACTATAATTTATATTAAAGTGTTCTTGTACATTGTATTTATTGCCTATTGCGTGGCACTTTTGACATCTATGACTAACGCAAAAGCAGTCTTTTTTTAATACAATTAAGTAGGCAAACAGGCGTAAGGATTTTCGTTCGACATAATCGGAAAGTCATACAATTTTCATTTGATTATGATCATATTATGAGTGATAGATATCAAAAGTAACGAAACTTGGGGTGCTATTTTTAAAAAGTGTGACATATGTCGAACAAAAATCGTTTTCTACCAAAAATTTGTCGACTCGCCGAATTTGCGTGAGTCACACTTTCAAAACTAGGGTTCTTGAAGCGAAAATTCAGGAAGCAACCAGGAAACATGTTCGGGTGAAGAAGTAGAGATTGAAACCATAGTTCGGCAAAGGCGATCAAGGAACGAAGTCTAGACTAACTAGGGCTGTAGATTTCTGATTAAAAAGCAAGCTTGGTAGTTGAATGACAACATTTTTGAGTATTAATTAATTTTTGTCAGACATCGGTACATTCATGGGTGTTAGTGTTTAGTTAGGTACAGTACGCCATGTTGCACCATCAGGCATTTAAAAGAAGAAAAATCTATATCCATATTTCCATCCATACTTAAATATATTATTATTTATATACTTATAATATTTATAATATTATAAATGCGAAAGTATGTCTGTCTGCCTGTCTGTTACACTTTCACGGCTAAACCGCTGACCGGATTTTAATGAAATTTGGTATGAATATAGATGAAGACTCGGGGTCAAACATAGGCCACTTTTAAACGCAGGCGGAGCTGCGGGAAATAGCTAGTAATAAAATAAAAGGAATAATATTTTCATGAATACATTATCAATGTCAATAAGATTACAAAATTGTTTTTTTCTTAAAACTTAAATGGGATTCAACGAGGTTCTCGATATAATCATCGAGCTCTCCCAATGGTAATCAAATGTCTTTGTTGCTGTAAGTTTGATGACGGCGGGAAGTCGATACCTGGCTTGAAGGGGCTTACATAAGGGAGGACACGCTCCTTCTGTTTCTGTGACCAAGCGTACGCAGCGGCACGGTCAGTCGCTAACTGCCACGCTCACCGCGCGAGCGTACACATCTCGCCGCGTATCCATAAATACTAAACGCACCCCACCCGCATACAATTAAAGAAATCGAATACCTATTTTAAATATATTTTTTTTTATTATTTAGTCCAAATCCAAATTTTAAGTTCTATCCTCAAAATTAAATTTCGAACTGTTGTAAATCGAAGTTATCGGAAAAAGTTTTGAATATTGCATGAAGTGCGAACGCGTTTGTGGGAAAATCTACTCGGAAAGTTTGTGTTATTTTAAATTGTGCGGTTACATGGTACTTTTCTTAAGTTCATATACATTTATTGCACAGTAAAAATATTTCGTATTTTTGTAATAAATTTAAAAAGAGGATCAAAATTTCAACGTAATAATGCTGTCTAAGTTACTGGAACAAGTAAAGGCATCGTAAAATCTTTATTGCCACAGACATGAGTACATTTGCGTAACGTTATATATAGGTTTCTACTGATATAAGGAAACAAATTACAAATTTTATGGTTGTTAATAAAAGATACAGAATAAATAACATTTTTAGTCAATATTTCTTAAGTATAATGCTCCTTAAAATTTTTATAAATAATTTCTGTGTAAAACTTCGATAAGCAACTTTTATGGTGGACTTGACCCCTGGCACGATTAACCCTTCTTAGATATGATACGAATATGAAAAAATTAGAACTGTATATAATGGAACATTGCTTTCGTAGCCATGCTACAAGAGTTAGTGTAGACACGCTACAATCGCTTTCGTAGACCTTTGTCGTAGAGCTGCTACAACCGTTTTCGTAGATCTGTTACAACTGTTTTCGTAGACCAGCTACAATTTTCGTAGACCCACTACGATCGATTTTGTACTGTAACTGCTACGTTCGCTACAAAGATAACATCTTATCAGTCATTGTTGTGTGCTTATAACCAATTATGTCAAAATGTATTCAAGTAATTTGATATTTTCTCTGTATATTATCCAAAATTTATTGATAAAAACGCACGTTCATTGATCAAATAATTCAAGAATGTGGTGTTTTACCGATATACATACTCGTGCAATGGCGAGCATCCCAATGTAAAAATATTAGTCCTGAAATTATGGCAATAAAGTTTTAAATGGAATAGAGTCCCATTATACATAAATCTATATATATATATGTAAAAGCGAAAATCACTCACTCACTTACTTATCACGAAATCTCGAAAACTACTAAGCCGATGAAGATGAAATTTGGCAGGAAAATAGATTGTCACTAGGAGACGTCCTCTAGGAAAGGATTTTTGGAATTCCATCTCTAACTGGGTGAAATAGAAGTTGCCAGTTTGTATGAATCTTCGACAATTTTGAAGCGATATACTACATATTTTTAGTATCTCGCTTTGAGAAGTTAGTAAAAAATAATAATTCATTAACTGGATTTAAAAAAAAAATATCTCCGGGGGTGCATTAGGAGTTACAAATTTATATTATCTATTAATTGACTGATTCATCAACACCCAGCCTAAACCGTAAAAGCTATAAACGTGAAATTTGGACAGAAGTTTTATGTTATTAGATAGTGCTCAGGTAAGAAAGGCTTTTCCAAAATTCACCCCCTAAGAGGTCAAACAAGGGGATCCAAAATATGTTTGGGGGAAGGATTAGAAAATATTGTATTGTACAATTCAGCCCCTGAATGGGGGACAGGGTCTTATTTGTATGGTGAATTGGGTTGCCGAGTACGAAATTAACAGTGATATAATATCTATAATATCTAGTAATCTTCTAAATACATAAAAAGAAAATCCTGAGAGACATGCCATAAATAATCTAAGTGATTCAAATTTCATTGGAAAACCTTTTGATCAGGCGGCGAAGCCGCGGGCAACAGCTAGTTACATATAATATTGCTGCTCGCATCTGTGCACCGTATATAAAAAGTCATTTTTTTTTTATATTTGTTTGTTTTTACTTGCGCAAAGGTCGTTTTCAATATATTCTATAACCTGTATTTTCAATCAATCTTGAGGAAACTTTTTCCGTTCCTTGATTTCGCAGAACCATTTGCCGTTGGCAATTTTTGATTGCGTAATATTTTTTTTCATATTGATATTTGTTTGTCATACATGAAACAACCTCGTGTTTTTGAATAAATAAAAAAAATATATATATATTTATTTGTCTTTTGCGGACTGCGGAACCGAAAATTCGATACAACTGGGGACAACGCTTAGATGTTTGGTAACTGGTTTAAGACTTATTTCGCCGAATTTTAAATAAGAAAATAAATAGTGTCTGGTAAGAGTGAATTACTAGTATCCAGACCAAAAGAACAATGCGACTTCGGAGTCATAAGTCTTTGTGTATTTCATTATAAGAATTAATAATTTCAATTTTAATTTGTAAAAAAAATACCAAAAAGAATCCGATACAATTTTAAACTTACGTTCAACAAATTGAAAACTGTCGGACAAAGAAATAATAAAAGAAAAAGTTCGCGTCGCCTCTTTGAAGAGACACACGCTTTGTTCCAACAGAAAGAGTTGCATAATTTAAGTTGCAGATTTTTTAGGGTACTCCCGACGACTTTTGACATCACACTTACCAGTCTATAAGTGTTTAGTGGAATATATTTAATCGTAATCCTTCAGTTTTCGGAACATATATAACGGAACGTGGTAGCCAGTCACAGCTAGGATCGAAAGGCGTTAAACTAATTTTTCGACCTCATCAATTATTTTTGAATCTCTTATCCCTATATGTCGTCAAACTTTAGACCTCGGAACAAAGAGATCTTATAACCTAAATAGCAACAGTATCGATATGAATATGCTAATGCAAAATCAAAATTCGATAGATCGATGTGTGATTGGTTTCAGATTATAACACGTGCTATCTCGATAATCGGAAGGCTCACTAGCATTCATCTATAGGTAGAAAGAATTGCAAAATAGCTGTATCTACAGAACGTGACCTGCGCTTCCAATTTCCTGGTATTGGCTCAACTGCCTTCATATAATATGAATATAAATTTCTAGCTTATGTAAACTTTAACTTATGGAATTCTGAATAGCGGTAGGTTCTTAATATATCATATACTAGCTGTTCCCGAAGCTCCGCCTGCGTCTTAAAGTAGCATATGTCACACCTGGGGTCTTTAACCACATTCGTACTAAATTTCATCAAAATCCGTTCAGCGGTTTGACCGTGAAAGCGTAACAGACAGACTTTCTCACTTATAATATTAGAATGGATTTTGGAAATTGAATGTTGTATGTTCCCTCGATCGATTTTCACAATGTCTGTGGGAAAAAGGCAGGTGTTGCTTTCTATTTTTTGTGTCACTTGCTTGTCAGGAGTTTTTAGCTTGACTTACAATTAAAAATAATAACACCTCCTATGCATGTACATAGACACTATGTAGTGTCTCTAACATTAATCATTTCCTTTTAGGTTTAAATTATGTATATCTATTTAGGAAAGACAAAGGGAAAAGGATATGATAAGCAGTGACTAATTGAGGCTGGTGCTGGTGATTATAACGACATTATGAAGAAATGTACTTATTGAAAAGTCTACCTTCATAAAACTATTTATTTTTTTCACCTTGATATAAAATTAACAGCGTCTGTATTAAATATTTAAAATCAAATAGAGTATGTACGTATCTTAGTTATTAAATATAAAGTGAGAGTCATTTTCTTTAAATTTCGAGCCACCTAACATCGAATTTGTTTTAATTGAATCTACAAAAAGCAGTAGGTTCAATGTTCGACTGATTTTCTAAATTTTCTTCCTACATTTTTACTAAAAGTACATTTTTTTTGGCAATTAGAAACGTGTTCACGAGATCAAAGTATACAGATTGCTTTAAAGTTATATTTAATGTATATAAAATCGGTTTAAAATAGGAAACAACACAGTCTTTTATGAATGTTTATACTCGCAATTGTTTTTCATATCTATGAAATACCAATTCTGAAATTCTAATTCAATTTCCGAAACAATGAGCACACGAAAAATCCATTTGTGTACAAAATGAGACTGGAACTGAGCTTTCACTTTATCAAACTGTATTGATTGAAAATATTTCGTGTTTTTATTTTATTTGAACCAATATAAATTTAAACTAATATTTTTTTCCCCAAATATAGAAAAAGAGTTTGCAAAGTCATTATTTACTATTCCCTCATTACTCGTGTGCCATCCAAAACAAAAAAGTTATCTAAGCTCGTGTAAATAATTTATGATATGGAATTGTATATAATTTTACGAAGACTTTGTTTGATTTCAATTCCGCCTAAATTCGTAAAATGACATACATAGCTACAGATTTATTTAAATTATTCATTACTCATGGATAAAAAGCATTGATTTTCATTACCTTCATGATAAGACATGTTTTCGAAACAAATTAAAAAGCTAACGCCTACATCCTTTGAAATCCTTAGAATCCATGTAACCGCTCAATATCGGGGTGAATGACACGTTGTTTTCTTACAAAGTTGTTTTCGCTCTCCGTATTAGGGATTCCGTGAAGATGTAATGTGGAAGTGAATCGATTAGTGAAATGGAGCGGCGCTCCGATGAAGGAAGGTTGCGAGCGCCGGCACCTCAAGAACAAGGCAAGTATTTGAATAAGTAACAAGTTATTTAGAATTATACAACATTTCAGGTATTTATGTAAATGAACGTAATGAAACGGGATCTTTAATTCGTTGTAGAGTTTTGTTTCTTATTGCTGCTTATGGTTTTTTTGTTATTTTTTAAGTTTGATAGCTATTAAGTAAGTATAGGTATCCTTGTGAGAATTTAATGTGTAGTCCTGAATTTACAGAAACCTACACAAACGGAACAATTCTCACAAAATAGAATCAAATCCTTGATTGCCTAACTTTACAAAGAACTGAAATTATTTAAGGGAAAAGAGACGGAAACAAATACGCACTCTTATATGTTCACTTCCATTGCCAAGACCAATGGAACTATTGAGAATAAAAAGTCTCAGTAGTTCCATGAGATAAATATGTATAGCTTTGGGAATGAACTTTATTCGTAATGTTAACAAACGTAACTAAAATATCTTTAAGTTGTCCCTTTTCGCGTATCGATTTGTAATGACACTACGAGACAAAATATTTCTAAAGAAACTTCTGAGAACAAAGGACTCTACAAGTATTTACTTTACTTACATCCACGTTTTGCGAAATATGTCAAACTTAAGTAATGAGCAAGATTTGCTTTGTGCCAACAAATTAATTAGGGATTCCTTTGTGGAAATTCTAGCGTTAGATAAGGCTAACCGCACGATGTCACAGCAAACAGGAATACGTAGATGTTAGCATCAAGGACGGGTCTCAGGAGCAGCCACTGCATCTGACATTGTGCCAGTAATACTAATGTATACGAGACACGTATATTTATTTATTTCAAACTTTGTTACCTGAACTAGTACAATGGTTGGATTAAGTTACGTGTTTACGTTTAGCGTTCTCTATACCAGTCAACCTTCAGAAAAAACATAAATCATATGTTGCGATCGTAAAAAAAAGTGATATATATATCGTATTTATTTATAATTTTAAATTATAAATATAAATGAAATTACAACATTGTTTTAACCCTATATGGAGCATAGGAGTAATCTTTTCAAACCAAAATATGGGTAGTGACAGAACATTATTATTATAGATCACGACGCTTTAAATTTTATCTTTCATATCTCAATAACATAATAAAAATACATACAATGGTAAATACTATTTATTTTGTACACAAAGAAATTTATTTACTTTGAATCGAATGTCAGAATGAAGCTTGTATTCCGAGTATATTTATTTAATATAAAAATTATATAATTAAAGTTAAGAAAATATTTAAGTTTTGTTTGAACTATAACTAAAGTAAAAGGAAAATTAGTCTCATTTAGTATTTCGGCTTGCAAGATAAAAGTATTGAATTTATTTGAACCCTATCTCAGTTGAACTTAATCAAGCAAAATAATAATATCATTATCAATCTTTCAAGATTATCAGAACCCTTTCTGTTTAATGTCTGCTGGCTGGGTAATCTAAGCTCAATTTGTACTGACACTTTTTATTTTCACAGTAGTAGTTTATATACGGGAATAGTGCCAGATTTACCCCTGAAAATGGCTTGTTGGTTGACTGGTACAAAAAGCCCACGCCTCCATCCATGACAATTTAAACTCTCTCTCTCATCTTAACGCCTTCCCGTTTGGGTCCCGGACCGCTTTTCTATTCTTTCTCCACCACTTCGTTCAAAGAAAATTAAAACCTACAAAGTAAAACGTGAATGATTCATTGACTTCGCCCTATCTTCAGCATCCAAGATTAATACACTATTTACATAAACATTCTACATTGACACTATCACACGTATAGGGCTTGAACCTTTTTTCCAGACTGGTGTGGTTTTCGTATATACTACCTACAAGGTCAAGTGTTGAAATAGTAGCAATCGTGTAAAAAACAATAAGTTTCTAAAGGAACAAATCCCAGTGAGCCACCGGTTTTACTTCAATCTACCGCTTGTTACACAGCCTCCGTCGAAGCAGGTACGTCTTACATAACTATGAAACCGCAGGCCACGAAGTTCTTTTACGACAGTTTACTTATTGCTGCACTTAATCTGGGTTTAGATACTTTATGGTACAGTAACTCTGGGTTATCCAGTTATGTAGCGAAAGTAAAAATTAGCAGTACATAGGTATTAAAATTATTCAATAGGCTAGTTTCCTAAAAAAATATAATTAGTCCGTCAGTAAGATAATCAAAAAATATTGGAGACGTATTTTTTCTTTTGAAAATTAAACAAAGAATGGTAAAGATGAGGCGCGTTAAAGTTCCGTGTGACGTCACAGTGTGCTTCACTTTTTCGCAATATGTGACGTCGCGAGCCCCCACTCCTAAACTTTGATGCGTAATAATATCTTTATAATTTATCGCTGAATTGACAAAAGAAAAAATACGTCACTAATATATTTTGATTCCCTAAATGACGGACTAATGTTAGTCTTTTGACCTTGGAAACTAGCCTATTATATTACCACCTCTGGTGCTCTCTCCATCAGAGCAACGACAAGAGGCACGCGCCGCGACCGCGCGATTTTCGCGAATTTTTTGGCGCGGCATCTCGACGGCCCGCTGATCCCACTCTCCACAGCCGCCCGCCTGGATAGCCCCCTATTGCATTGCGCGCGATGTGTATGCTAGCATTCAGTTTGTATAGGTCAACATTTATACTAACGCTCAGTACTTGTATTCTTAGACTAGCAGCCCGTCCCGACTTCGCCCAGGCCTATAGCCTTCCTCGATAAATAGACTATCTAACACTGAAAGAATTTATTAAATCGGACTAGTAGTTCTTGAGATTGGCGCGTTCAAACAAACAAACAAACTCTTCAGTTTTGTAATATTATTAGTATAGATAGTATAGATGATAGGTTCATACCTTAATCTTAATCACAATAAACCGTGGAACTTAAACTTTATTTCTTAAGTTGCAAATTACAATGTTGGCAAATCTATGATGTAACCAATTATTTTAGTTTCATGTAACCAATATACAGTAAATGTCTCAAATTTTTAGTCATTTTAAAAATAGAACTCACTTCCGCTTATAATAAAACATGTTGCTCGAAAATTAACTAAATTAATAAATATGACCGCACAGGCAATAAATGTAGAGAAACCAATAGCAATAATGAGACAGAGAAGCTCACCCAATAATAGTTTTTAGAAGCTTCGTATTTTCCTTGTTATGTACTTGTCATGTATGACATGACCCGGAACTTTCACAGCGACGAAATAAATTTGATAGACGACTTTTGGCGAGTGGCTATCCTCCATTTGGGAAACATCTTTATAACAATTTTTTTATGTGCTGTCATTGTCTTAATAATCGAAAGATGAGGATAACTTTTATACCACTTATGTTAGATACGTGAACCTCCTTCGTGCTTTTGAAGGCACGTTAAGCTGTTGGGCCCGATTGTTATCTATATATCGCTATAGATTTCAGTCGTTAGGCTGTATCAGATGCCATTAGGCAGGCATAAAATTCTGACAGTGTTGTCCACTAACACACCTAGGGTCATGTTCCTGCTGGTTGTAAAAAGGGGTTATAGAGGTCAGACAGTAGTCGTTCCATTGTAATAACCAGTACCACCAAATCTAGATTCATGTTTAATAGCGTACCCTAGGCTCTGAAACGTAAGCTGAAGACTCTTCGATACAGTACGACTCTTCACCAGTCAAATCTTCAGTCTCTACCGAGAATGGAAGTTAGTCCTTGCTAAAGCTATAAAATAAAGAAATCTTTGCTAAAATGCACTAGTGTTTTGAAGTAAAAAAAAGAAAGAAAGTGTTTATAATAACCTCAATTACCGACCTAAATGCAATGACATAAAGATTCACTTTACGAGCAAATGTGTTGAAAATAGAATAAACCCCGTCCGTCCCCTTCTTTAATCTATGGGTTTCACGTATGAGAGAAAATAAGATTTAAAAGTATTTAATGCCTGGTATTTAAAAGTCGGCCTGTATATTACTTGACTATCCTATAAAGGTGAAAAATGGCATTAAACTCATAAAGAGATAAGAGAAATGACATAAAAAAGCCATTAACTACACAAAGGCTCCATCCTGGCCAGATGGGTCAGGAACAAAAGCACGGAGGAGATGAAAATAAAGTGACCGAGATCATGTCGTTACCGCTGTTATTTGCCATGTGTTTTTGATGTAGGGCCGGTTTGAAAAATGAAGTGAGCGTATAATCGATGAAAGCCCAGTAGGTACCTTATAATTATTTCAATACAAGACGATTTATTTTTTATTTTAATTTCTTTTTCTTTGTATTTTCTATTTGTAATTCTCTATGATGAGGAGCTCGTTAGTCGAGCGCGACCCACGTATTCGTAGCGAAACGTGACGCGACCACTATTGGATTGGTCGCCATTTAGTGACATTTTTTATCTTGTGCTCCTCCGTGCTTCGGAAGGCACGTTAAGCCGTTGGTCCCGGTTGTTATCGATAGATAGCAGTCGTGAGGCTGTGTCAGATGTCTTAGGGCAGCCTAAAAAATTCTGACAGTGTTGGCCACTAACATACCTCAGGCCATGTTCATGTTGGTCTGGTTTTCCTGTAAAAAGGGTTACGGAGGTCAGACGGCAATCGCTCCATTGTAATAACCAGTTCCGCCAAATCTAGGACCATGACTTACAGCGTACCCTAGGCTCCGAAGCGTAAGCTGATAACGTAACTAGAAATATACGCTAGAATGATGGAATTTTCTATGGTGGAATAAAGTGTTTTCACTTACATACGTTTTTGCATTCTGATACTACACTTAATTACATAAATTTACTCCGCTGGCTCAGCAACCCGAAGTGGATCTTGGCCTCCCAAAGTGAGAGAGCGCCAGAGTGCTATTCTGCGCGATGGTTCACCAGTTGCCAGCTGTAAACAATATTTGTATCTTAAAACTATTAAATAATATAATAAACTATATTATTGTATTCATTTATTTGATAAAGTTTAATATAATTAAATTCAAATAATATAATAAACTATGGTTGGCGTTGCGCGCGCTGTTGGTGGCGCACAGTCGTCCCAATCTGTCCTCAACACGTTATAGTAGTAGAGGGCGAAGGCAGGTGCGGACGAGCGACAGCGTAGGCAGCTTAGGTTCAGGCGGCACAGCTCCAGGCGGCGTAGCTTATGGCGGCACAGCTTCGGGCGGCTCAGCTTCTGGCGGCTCGGCACAAGGCGGCTCAGCTTCAGGCGGCTTGGCTCGAGGCGGCGCAGCTTGAGGCGGCGTGGCTGCGGGCGGCGTAGCTTGATGCGGCGTGGCTTCGGGCTGCTTAGCTTCGCTCCGGCTGCCGAGGACGACGTCGATGAGTGGACTGTATGAGGGGGGGGGGGGGGCCAGCAGGATGAGCGAGGGGCCTATCTTCTAATCCGCCGACAATCCGAGCAGAGGTCCGATCTCGACGACTCCGAGTAGCAGGGGTCCTATTCCTGAGATCCAGGGGTCCGATTCCGAGCACAGGGGTCCTAGCTTACGATCCGACCGACGATATTCACTAACACTTCACTTGAGCACTGGAGCAGGGATCCGGGTCCGAAATTAAAGATCACTTGTATTCACTTCCTTTATTTCGTCTTCCTTAGTTTTCTTCCATTCCAAGTGTTCCGAGAGCCGAATTGATTCCAGTACTGCCGACTCAAAATCGCGTCGAACCTTATTACCTCGCGAGTAAAAATCTGCATAGCCAGTTCTATTTCGTAACTGCGCCATCTATCGGCAGTCGTGGAATCTTGTGTTCGGCTCTCGTTACGGTAACGCTTTTTGATTCTCGGAATGTGAGTTTACCATATTTACTTAAAAAAGACCTTGGTTCTCGTTATGGTAACGCTCTTCGAAAATCAAATAGTGCTACTTACAATTACAAAATTAATTCTTATAAAATACCTTAATGCTAAAAATAAGAAACCCTATGCTATATTTACACTTATTACCCTATTCTAATAATAATCCCTTCATTTATTTGACCTTATCTACCTTGATATACATAGCAACTTAACTATATACTATACTAATTAACTCTATACAAATCAAGGTGAGTAGTGTTTTCAGTCACGTCGCTAATAGTTCTCCCCCGCCGTGCGTAGCGCTCCGTCTCGAGGTTGCGGCGTGGCTGCTGGCACCAGGATGACGACTCGCTGCGTTGACCGTCGTAGCGTTCCTCCCGGTGTCCGCACGTCCAGAATTCTGACCCTTCCGTCTGGGCCTGGATATACCTTTTGGACTTCTCCTCGCGGCCATGTGTTGCGGGGCAGCGAGGCGTCCATAATCAAGACGACGTCTCCGACTTGAGGATCCGTAGTCTGTCTGCCATTTATTTTCCTCGGCTTCAAAGTGGGCAGATACTCCTTTAGCCACCTCTGCCAGAAGTGGTCGGTCAGGCGTTGCGCGGTCCTCCAGTTTGCTCTGCCAATGAGGTTCCCATCTTCAAACTCGCCCGGCGACGTCGCTCCGCAGGATCTCCCGAGCAGGAAATGGTTTGGTGTCAGGCTTTCTTCATCGTTGGGGTCTATGCTTATGTGAGTGAGTGGACGGGAATTGACGACATGTTCCACTTCAACCAGTAGCGTGTGGAGTACTTCTTCTGGTGGTGATCGCGATTGTAGTACGACCATCAGTGCCGTCTTCACCGTACGGACCATTCTCTCCCAGGCGCCTCCCATACTCGGACTTCCAGCTGGTATAAATTTCCACCGGATTCCCTCTTGAGCTGCTGCTTCTTCCAGTTCTTTGTTGGCCCCGACGAAGTTTGTCCCATTGTCGCTGTAGATAACCTTCGGTGTTCCTGGATTCTGCTCTTGGTTCTCAATCGTGATTTTCCTTGTTCGCGTTCTTAACTTCAAGATGCCTTGTTCGTCGACATACACGTCGATTTTCTTGAGTCGGCTTGAGTTTTCCATTGGCTTCCTATTACTCAATTTTTCTATTTCTCTCCGAAAACTTTCTTGCTGACTTTCCTTAATTAACTCTTCTCTGGCTTTATTGAAGTGTTCTTCTTCAATGATTTTGAAATTTCTCCCTGGTTTCATAGGAGGAAGCTTTACGAGTTGTTTCCTCTTTACTGCAGGTTTATTTTGTTTCCATGCCTTGTCTTTAGCTGCGTTGACGATTTCCTTGGACTTGTTCTTCTTAAGTAGATCGATGAACTGGAACACGCGCGCCGTACTTCTTAGGAGTCGCGTCCAGCTGGAGAAGCGTTCTGGATCTGGTATACGACGAGGAGTTGTGGAGACTGATGCTATTGTCTGAATATTCTTTTCCTCCCCCGTGTCGATGATCTTCCCTTCGAAGCGGTTGGCGGGCCACTGCTGCTCCTCTTCGTAAAGAAATGTAGGCCCCTTGAACCACCTCGCGTTCCTGTCAAATTCAGTTGGCGTCCCACGAGTTGCGTCGTCCGCTGGATTCTCTTTAGTAGGCACCCATCGCCAGTCTCGCGGGCTAGTTAACTCTTCAATCTCCGCAAGTCGATGAGCCACGAACGTCTTGAATTTTCGCGGATCTGCTTTCAGCCACTGAAGAACAGTGCTTGAGTCTGTCCAGAATATCTTCTTTGTGATTTCTAAGTCCGTTTCTTTCTCGATTGTAGCTGCCAGTCTGCTTCCTAGTAACGCAGCCTGGAGCTCCAGTCGCGGTATCGAGACTGGCTTCGTGGGAGTAACTTGCGCTTTCCCTGCGATCAACGTAACGCGGACACTTGGTTCTTCTGTTCTCCAAAAGACGACAGCAGCATAGGCCTCTTCACTCGCGTCGGTGAAAGTATGGAGTTGCCCTTTCCTCTGATATGGAGATAAACATCTGGGTATCCTCAATTTTTCGAGAACTGCAACTTCTTTGATGTACTTGAGCCACATTACTTCTTGCTCAGGTAAGATCGCGTCGTCCCAGTCGATCTTCGTTCGCCATATGTCCTGGATGAGTTTCTTCCCTTGGATTAAAACAGGTGCGGCGAAGCCCATCGGGTCGAACGTAGACATGACGGCGCTGGCTATTTGTCTCTTCGTTGGTATCTTTCCTCCAGTCAGAATTTCGCGAGGTGTGTTGCGAAATCCGACGTTGAATGCTAGTGCGTCTTCGCCAATTATCCATCGTAGTCCGAGTGTCTTCTCTTCTGAGGAGAGTTCTTTTATTCCCACTTGCGGTTGATCTTGCAGGCTCTTCAACACTTCAGCTTCGTTACTACCCCATCCCCTTAAATGGAAACCCGCTTTTGCATGCACGTACTGCACCTCCTTTGATGTTCTTTTGGCTTCCTCGATAGTTTGAAAGCTCTGGAGGTAATCATCCATGTAGTGATTTCTCTTGATAGCTTTCACTGCAGCTGGACACTCTTCTTTAAAGTCTTCCGCATTCTTATTCATCACGAAGATAGCTGTTGAGGGTGATGACGTCGCTCCGAAAATTACAGACTTCATTCTGTATTCTTCTGGTTTTCCAGCCCGTTGACTTCCTCGCCACAGGAATCGTAGGCAGTCCCTGTCTTCTTCACGTATCTGGATGCGCAGGAACATTTCTTTGATGTCAGCAACAACAGCGACGGGCCCCTCTCTGAATCTTACGAGAACTCCAAAGAGAGATTGAAGAAGATCGGGCCCCGGCAGCAAGACATCGTTGAGACTTTTCCCTTCGAATTTTGCAGCTGCATCCAGTACTATTCTTGGCTTCTTTTTGACAGGATGTTCCACCACAAAATGCGGCAGGTAGAACGTTCTGCCGGGCGTCGATGTAGATGGAGCCTTTTCCGCATATTCATTCTTCACCCAGTTGTTAATTTGCTCTTCGTAGGCTATCTTCAATTCTTGACTTCTGTCCAACTTCTTTTCGATGTTGTTTAATCGTCGATGTACTTGACCGTAATTTTTCGGCAATGTTTCTTGCTCGCTCTTCCATAGAAGTCCTGTTTCAAATTTCCCATCTGGCAATCTTCGTGTCGTTTTCTCCAAAACTTCCAATGCTCTCCTGTCAGAGTCGTTGCTAGGGCGGTTTGGTTTCACCCCAAGAGCCTCGATATCAAAGTATGCTCGTACCAAGGCTTCTGTCTTGTCCTCTGCTAGGCGGCTGTGGTTGACGAACTGGACAGGTGTGTTCGCTCCAGTGTCGCATCCATGAAGCACCCAACCCAAGCTAGTGAACGAAGCAACTGGTTCAGACTTCTTCCCTTTGACGATTCTTCTTGTTACGATGAGCTCCCAATTGTCTTGCCCAATTAGTAGTCTTGGCTCTTCTTTCTTGTAGACTAGCTGACTTCTTAAACTTTGGAGATGATCGCATCTTCTCAGGACTTCTTCATTTATTTCTTGCTTCGATAATTTCAAGCCATCGATTGTCCTTACTCTCATCGACTGCTTATACTTGCGATGAGCTCCCTTAATCCTTATTTCCACCTTTCGAGAATCCGTCTTCTTGAAGCCTCTTCCACCGACGGTTTCTATTGTTATAGACTCAGCTGTTCCTTCCGCACCAATCTTCTTGGCTATAGCAGAGTCTATGAGTGAAATGGTGGACCCTTCATCCAGCAAGGCCAGCACACGTGCTGTTCCCTTTGGCCCGTAGACGTCCACTGGAATCATCTTCAAGTATGCTCTTCCATCGCTTGTAGTGTGCACCGATGTGATGACTTCACCTGTGGGCTCTTCCTTATGTACCACGTTGCAGCTGGCTTCGTCCCTTTCTGGCTTCTTAATTGCTGGAGGTGTGTCTGAGTGGAGACTAACATGATGCCATCTCGAACATTTCTTGCATACCGGAGCCCTGCATCCTTGTCTTGAGTGCCGAAAACGAAGACACTTGAAGCATAGTCTGAATTTCTTCACTATTTCCCATTTCTTGTCCATATCTGCTTCTTTAAATCTTCTGCACTCGTAGATCCAATGCTCTGCTTGACATTCTGGACACTCTGTCTTCTTGCTTGGCTGCTGATTGTGTTCTTTCTCCTGAACTGTATGGACACTCTTCCTTATTGCGCTCTTCTTGGCATCCCACGATACTTCAGGAGGGGCGAAGTCACCACACATGTCAGCTTCTATGTCCAGAAAATCCCTTATTAATATGAGCTCCGGCTTCTCTTCATCTCGATGGCTGTGATGATACATAAACCATCTGTACTTGATGTTTGCTGGCATCTTGTCCACTAACGCCTTCATTGTTTCTGGCGAACTCAGGTACTGTTCCTTTCCAAGTGCACTGATTGTTGCCACAGAATTTCTGACGTGGCTAGCAAATGTGCACACATCATTCGGCGTCTCTTGCATCTTCGGCGTACTCTTTAATTTATCCAGCTCCGTTAAGGCTATGGCTCCTGGTCGTCCAAAGCGCGCTTCCAATCCCTTCATTACTTCTTGCGGTGTCTTGGCAGTGAATAGGAGACTCTTCACTGCTTCCCTTGCTCTCCCTTGAAGAGACCTTCTCAGGCGCGCCAAATTCTGCACGTCGGTGAAGGCGTTCATGGTGTCTTCGAAGGATCGCTTGAACGCTAACCACTCTTCACTTGCACCGTTGAAGTTTGGAAGCTCTATCATATGTTTTGATAGGCTGTGCTCCGATGACTTCTCTGACATCTTCTTGATGACTTGAGCCAGTTCTTCAATGTCACTCTTCTTTTCCTTAGGTGGAGTAACCTTCACAGTGTTTGCATGATCCAACCATTGCTGCACATGCATCTGTGTCTGCTCTTCATGCACGAAGTCTTCTTCTTCCTCAGAATCCAGTTGTAGCAGCTCCAGTTCAGCTTGAGCCACCTTAGATCTGGCTTCTGCTACTTCTAGTTCCCTGCGGGCGAGTTGCATCTTGGCTTCTAATGCAGCTCGTTTCGATGAAGGCACCGACTGTGTTTCTATGTTCGGTCTTCTTGGGCGCGCTCCTGTGTGCCGGAACGCGGCGCGATGTACCCACTATTGACGGGTGCGGGGGGTACTGGAGGCGCAACGGGCGCGGCGAGTTCTCCCTCCACAAACATGACCGACGCGGCACGATCCCCCATAGCGGTGCGGGAGGGAGACGACTCGGCGGCGCGGGATGGCGGCGGCGTTCTTCTTGTTATCGTCGATCGGGTCGAGATCCCTGTCCCGGTGGTTTCTGTGTCGGCTGGCGTGTTCATGCTCCAATCAGTCGAGGCGGACTTTCCAGCTGTGGCGGTTGTCGACCTGGTTGTAGGCATCCCTCTTCCTTGATCCGGCTCGAAGGACCAACTATGGTTGGCGTTGCGCGCGCTGTTGGTGGCGCACAGTCGTCCCAATCTGTCCTCAACACGTTATAGTAGTAGAGGGCGAAGGCAGGTGCGGACGAGCGACAGCGTAGGCAGCTTAGGTTCAGGCGGCACAGCTCCAGGCGGCGTAGCTTATGGCGGCACAGCTTCGGGCGGCTCAGCTTCTGGCGGCTCGGCACAAGGCGGCTCAGCTTCAGGCGGCTTGGCTCGAGGCGGCGCAGCTTGAGGCGGCGTGGCTGCGGGCGGCGTAGCTTGATGCGGCGTGGCTTCGGGCTGCTTAGCTTCGCTCCGGCTGCCGAGGACGACGTCGATGAGTGGACTGTATGAGGGGGGGGGGGGCGGGCCAGCAGGATGAGCGAGGGGCCTATCTTCTAATCCGCCGACAATCCGAGCAGAGGTCCGATCTCGACGACTCCGAGTAGCAGGGGTCCTATTCCTGAGATCCAGGGGTCCGATTCCGAGCACAGGGGTCCTAGCTTCCGATCCGACCGACGATATTCACTAACACTTCACTTGAGCACTGGAGCAGGGATCCGGGTCCGAAATTAAAGATCACTTGTATTCACTTCCTTTATTTCGTCTTCCTTAGTTTTCTTCCATTCCAAGTGTTCCGAGAGCCGAATTGATTCCAGTACTGCCGACTCAAAATCGCGTCGAACCTTATTACCTCGCGAGTAAAAATCTGCATAGCCAGTTCTATTTCGTAACTGCGCCATCTATCGGCAGTCGTGGAATCTTGTGTTCGGCTCTCGTTACGGTAACGCTTTTTGATTCTCGGAATGTGAGTTTACCATATTTACTTAAAAAAGACCTTGGTTCTCGTTATGGTAACGCTCTTCGAAAATCAAATAGTGCTACTTACAATTACAAAATTAATTCTTATAAAATACCTTAATGCTAAAAATAAGAAACCCTATGCTATATTTACACTTATTACCCTATTCTAATAATAATCCCTTCATTTATTTGACCTTAAAAATTACCTTATCTACCTTGATATACATAGCAACTTAACTTTATACTATACTAATTAACTCTATACAAATCAAGGTGAGTAGTGTTTTCAGTCACGTCGCTAATATAAACCATGGTATTAATTTAAGTTATTAACAATAACAAACAATATTTGTATCTTAAAACTATTAATATAATAAACTATGGTATTAATTAAATAAATAAAGGGAGTGGAATATAACCAAGAAGTGGATGCAAGTAATATCCAAATAACAGATTACTCAACAGCCACACAGTATACAAATAAAATTAACAATATATTTTTGTCACTTGCGCATTACACTTAAAAATAAAACAATATTGACCAACGGTTTTACGTGCGTCCTGAACTAAAATATTATTTATTTATCTTCATAATTGAGAAAAATGTGAGATGCTACACTAGTTATAAACCTTACACTATTAATATGATGGTGTTAGAATTTTATGACATCGTAATCCAAGTCATAAAATGCTATGTTTATTAACCGACCTCATATTTGATACGCGTCAGATTTATGATCTACAATAATAGGAATTTTGATTGCTAGTATTATACCTGAGTTGCACATTATAACCATGGTTTAGGGATAAAAATTAGATCACTTCTTATCTAAGAACTAGTGCGCTAAACTGGAGGTTCTGGGTTCGATCATCGAAAACATAGAATAAACGAAATTAAAGAAAAAGCTTTTCCAGAATAAACTTAACTAAAAAGTTTTAAATAAATTTCTTAAATGAAAATATCAAGATTTTATTTTATTATGGTATCTAATAGATAAAAAGATAGCAATATTACAAACAAATTGAATTCTACATTAGAGAGGTAAAACCAACCTTGTTCTAAAACGACTAAGCGAAAATGACCTATTTATTTTCAGGAGTGCCCCGTAGTCACACGTCACGGTATTCGCTGGAGGACATTACAAAAATATTTCATATCAAATGTTTAAATAAAGTAATTTCCAAGAAGTGTGGTCTTTTTTTTCGTATAATAAAAGAATGATACCTAGGTACTTATCTACGTGATGTTGAGCTTAGTGTAAAATTTAGTAAACTGTGTGATATAAGTATACGAGTATTATAGTCCATCCATACTTCCATACAGAGTTGGGCAAAATGTAATCTAACTACCAACTACGATTACATTTTGTAGTTAGTAGTTGCAACTACTCAATTACAGAAAGTAATCGAAAAAGTAGGTGGAACATTTCGACTACTAAGTTGTAGTTGCAATTACGATTACATGACCAACTACTTTTGCAACTACATATTTTATCAAAGTTTATTTTTTTTATTCCTGCTCATGCACAGTTATTTTTAGAGTTGCGTACCCAAAGGGTAAAACGGGACGCTATTACTGAGACTTTACTGATCATCTGTAAGTCTGTTCCTAGGGTGTATCTCATGAACCGTGATAGTTAGACAGTTGAAATTTTCGCAGACGATGTATTTTTGTGGCCGCTGTAACAAAAAATACGAAAAACAGAATAAAATACATATATAAGGGGGCAGCTATACAACAAACGTGATTTTTTTTTGCTTATTTTTGCTTGATATTGAAAACGGCAACTATTTATTTATATATTAACGTTAAAAATTTATAATTAAATTAAAGTGTAACAAATATTTAATGGGAGCTCGCATGCATTTTTTTTTTGCGATTTTTATAGAGCGCGTCCGACCCGCACTTGACCGGTTTTATTATATGTAGGTATACAAACTTACTTCCGCGGTCCAGCCTGTATATATACTTAATTATATAGCCATCCATCTGTGTGCCTAATTTCATCTTCTTTTTTTTATTAAGGCTTTAGTCACATATTGTGACTATGTCATCCTCATGAGGAAAGTCAAAGGTGGGATAAGCTCATCTTTCAGCCATAACAGCTCTTCAGAATGCATATATGGATTTGGCTCCACCTGACAAGGGCGAACTTAATGTTATATGTTATTGTTCGTAAGACTGCCACTGTCAACAGGAACACCATCCAGAATTCGACCTAAATAGTTATAATCTCATATTAACTTTTTAAACTAAAGTACTACATATTTAAAACATAAAATTACAGGATTAAGATACGCACTTAGCGTATAATATACTCGTATATGTACGTCCTATCCTACCACGGCTATTGTAAGACGGTTGGAACGTCGGAAGTACAAAGGATAAAAAACCTATTTTAATAAAAAAAATATGGGACCGCGCCTCGGGATAAATACTTTATCAGATAAAATAGATTTATTTTCAAATTGGTTCACTAATGGCAAAGTTATGATACAATAAAAAATATTTATAAAATATCCGGTATTAGCCTATTATTGTGGCAGGGCTTGGTAAATATTAATCAATCAACGCATAATTATATCATTACGAATTGAAAAAAAATATATTGTAATCGTTAGTTACAACTACATGATTACAGTAGTTAAACTACCAACTTACATAGTTGCGATTATTGTAGTTAAACTAAATGTAGTTACAATTGCAACTACTTGTTATCGATTATATATAATCGTAATTTGCAATTTAACTACAAATTGTAATTAACTACCCCCAACACTGCTTCCATAGTATATCCATACTAATATTATAAATGCGAAAGTCTGTCTGTCTGTTACGCTTTCATGGCCAAACCGCTGAACGGATTTTGATGAAATTTGGTATGAATATAGTTGAAGATCCGGGGTCAAACATAGGCTACTTTTTGATGCAGGCGAAGCTGCGGGAAACAACTAGTATTATATATATTTGATGACGGAAATAAAATATAAAAATAATTTCATTTGCTTATTGATGATTTATAAATATCCTTTTAGTTTTCAACTTCATTCTGTTAGTACGTTAATATAATTCTGTGATTAATATCAAATAATTGTATTGTAGTAATATAATGTACAACGTTTAAGCAATAAAAACAACAGGGTATACAAACGTCTAACCACAGCCTCCAACAGAGGTAACATATAGCTACAGATGTAGTCCTACATGTCAAGTCGGATGTCGAGATAAAACTGTCGGATGTGGGGCGGGCGGGACTGTCTGCCCCGCACATTGTGGAAACTCTTCACTGTAGTACCTATCATATATAACTATATGAACCCGGAGAGCCTACGCCAGTATATTGTTTTCTGACGACGGCTATGTGTCGATGAATATTCAATGATAGGACGGGAAAAAAGGTCTTCCGTATATTCTTATTGAATATTAAAGTAATTGGTATGTCAATAATCCCTAGAGGTCACGGCGGGGAGTGGAAGACGTCACTTTAGAAATTATGGCGCCTACATGGCGATCAACATCCAAAGAATTGGAGTAAAATAAAGGTAAATGTATTCTATAAGTACAAGGTGTATACCATAAATATCAATTAAAAATTAAACAATTCAATTAATAAATTAGCTTTTGACGGTTCCGTAGCAAACACAAGGAACCCTTATAGTTTCGTCATGTCTATCCGTCTGTCTGTCTTACGTTTTTCTGAGAGACTATAAGACCTAGTGAGCTAAAATTTGGTATGCATATGCATATTACTCACGTGGAGCGAACTGTGAGATATAAATATAATTTTTTTTTTAGGTTACCTCCCCTACCTTTAAAGTGGGGGTTGAAATTATTTTTCTATACTTTCTATATGTGAGGGGTATCATTTATTAGGTCTTTATGAATACTCTCATTTCCAACACACACCAAACAACTTACCGTGCCTCCTGAAGCACGGAGGAGGTAGAGCTGAAACATGCCACTAATGGTGACCAATCTAATACGGGTCGAGTTACGTCTCACCGTCGTTTGACACGCGCATTTTCTACTCGTACTTCGGATACGCGCGCCGCGCTTGGTTATTGAGCTTCTTGTTACATTTGCTAAAGGACATTATGTAGGTGTGCTTTAAGTTTAAATTCTTTATTATTGGGACTACTACTACGAAACACTACATTGTGCGTGGCTTGACACGGCACTTGACCACTTATTTATTTTTCATGCTACCACTGACTTTCTACTCTTTTGCAGTACCTATATTTTTCATTTTCAAACGTAATTAAATGTTTAGAAATTGTTTTTACGCGAATATATTTATGGATAGACTTATATATTAGAAAAAAAAGGGAATTAAAGTGAAGGACGAAACAAAATCTTTTAAAAAACGCTTCAGCATAAAATAAAATCTATTCCGTCGTTCTTTGTAAAAATACAACTATTAGCTTGATTACTTGGACTTAGCTTGGAGTAATGATTGGAGAAATCTCCATTCTCATAGTAATCCAGGCTTTGCTAAAATTGAAACCTTGTAAACCTCAGTAATGGCTGTGAGCTTTTAGCTTTTCACTTTTTAAATGGAAACATTAAAAGGCGATGGATTTTTTTCGCTACGGTTGTATTTAACATTTAAATTTATAAGTATTATGGAGAGGCAAAGCCATAAACAATGTTAACTTTACCTTTCTATGTAAATAGTAGCAGGTAGCAGCCCGTCCTGACTTCGCCCAGGCCTATAGCTTTCCTCGAAAAGGCTATCCAAAACTGAAAGAATTGCTGACCAGGTTTTTAAAGTAAATTGTTAGTTAGATAACCTATCTTATGATGGTCGAGCTTTCCGCTTAGTGACGTAGTTCTTATGTAAGAGTTACCAGTCTTTCCACTGCAGTACCGCCTTCTATCCAATTCAAAGTCAGCGAAATTAAACTTAAGACTTCGGAAAACTGGTAAAGAGTATAAGATATCACCAAATTGGCAAAAAAAGATATAATTGACAACAAAGCTTGTAATAATTGTAAGCTTGCTTTCTTGGTTGTTTCCTCCCTTATTCTTTTTTACGATACCACTGAAACGAAAGAGAGTGCTACTCGTATACCATACGGCGTAAATGCCTTTATACGGAGAAGGTTCTTCGTATATTTTGCAATAAAGCACAGACCATTTGCAGGTAACACACTTTATAGCCAGTCTAGATTGCTTAGTTTAAAATTCTAGGTGTTGTGTGTTATATTCCATATGTTGATGTACCTACCTATGTCGGATCGCACATTTCACACACATATACTTTAGTTCGAGCAAGATTTTAGTCACTTATTAGTAGTTTTTATACGATTTTGGCACTCGTGAATTTGTAAATAAATATATATTATTCAAAAATTGGATATTTAATTAAGATTTATTTAATTCACCAAAAGCCTGGTAACCGATATTTCCAAACATTTGCATTATTTGTTGATTGTATGGGAAATTCGCTATTTTGATTAGACAGAAAGAACAATTTTGACTTGCTTAAAAAATATCTTAGACGATATCAGCAACATGATTCCGATAAACTACTTCATATATATCGAAGATTTAATTATTTATTAAGAGGAGCATTGTAGATACCTATACTTATTTTAGCAAAGTTGTTTCTTTAGAGAATAGAAGAACAACATTTTTAACCTCCAGTACTAGCTATTGGATATTTTAAATGACCGTAATCGGGACATACTCTTGATAATTAATTATTACTCTATATAATTGTTACCTTACTACTTTTATACAAAAGAAGCTGTTGGTCTTCCTAATAAATAAATAAACAAATATATTTAGGAGCTCCTACTTCCACACCTACACGAGTCAACTGTACTTTAGTCATCATTATCAAGTATTACATTATCCCAGTCGCCTCCATGTAGACCCCCAAGGTACAATTAAGTACTCTCCATCATTTCTACCTCTGTTCTACCACGAAGATGGCTCTAGCGATTATTTTTTTATTGCGTATAATAGGCATTTAAGACATGTAAGCTGAAATATGTGGAAAGTGTAACTTTATGATACTATTATTCAAAATTGTAATAATTACATTGTGTTCGTGATGGAAATTTATCATCTAAATAAATCACTCAAAAGATGCGCAAACGTGTGCGAAACTGTGAGGTGTGTCTTTGATACTATGATTTTTAAGCTAAGCGCACCACGGAAGAGAACATTCCATTATTGCTAATATAAATAATAGTTTCTGTTAAACAATACATTTTATTGATAAAATTAAAGTTGTAGAGTCACATTTAAAAACAACGAATCAGAATGGAAAAGGATTTTACGTTTTATCTTTGTAACAAAATGGATTGTTTTAATGCATTTTAGATAGAAACGTGACAATATCGCGGGATAAACGCGCCATTGTACACATTTCGCATTGTCCTCGGACCACGGATACAATACGGTGGCATTGGTAAGTAAAATAAATTTAAGGTCCGTAATATGGAAACGATCGTTTTGGATGATTTGCATTTAAAGTGGAGTAATTTGGGTCAGTGGGCACAAAGCAATGTGATGTTTGCTCTCAGCCTGGACCCTTTCATTTTCAATGCTCTCGTTTCAATAAAACCCTTTCTCAATAAAATACACAAAATTCCGAATATTCATGTTTATTTACGAATATATAGGTACATCGATGTCATTGATATCGTTTGTCTTCGCGATTGTTACACATTAAACTATTTTAATACGGTTTTATCGCGTTTGTTACTTATTTATTTTACACCTGAAGTATCAAACACTTTACATCGTTTATGCTCGTGCAGACTAAGTTAATATTTATTTGTCTATGATATCATAATACAAAACTACTGTCTATAATTTTTTTGGAAACTATCCCAATTCACTCAGTATTTGCTCACAGTATCCAAGAGTCTTGCAGTCTGAGATTTTATTAAATTGATGACCGGATTCCAAATTGGTGGTCTGCCAATCATCATCATGGTTATGAAAACCGTATTAAAATGGTTTAACTTAAGCGAACTTATTATATACCCTACTGCGGTAAAGCTAAAAATGTAGAGAGGTTATATGTTTGTCCTGTATGTATGTCTGTCCGTCGTTCCCTCATAGCCAAAGTCAAAATGCTTATTGCGTGGTAAAAATCAACAAAGTTCAATGTTATCTTTTAGTGTTCAGTTCGCTGAATTAATTCTACTGGGCTAATATTGACCGCATTCAATTTACATGTAAATCAGGCAAAACCGAGTTCGAACCAATTATCGTCTAAAAGTGGTATTCCAGCGCACTTTGAGGCTAACGTTCGGAAACAAATATGTGCTTGGCACTTTAAGCTAATTTTAAAGGTAGCTGTTTTTTAGTACTAGGTTGTTTAGTAGTAGGTTTTATCCTAATGGAAAGGCACCGTAAAATCAATAATCTGTAATATATACTGATATCATAGCTTTGTTAGTTTTAAATACCTATTAAGTTATACAAATGAACATATATGGCACATACAATTAAGCGTTCTTTCCCGCTAAAAGCACAATCCTATTGGTTCAGTAGTAACATAAAATAGTTATTAGTAAATTGTTAAAATGAAATGGAGCATGTCACTAGGTTTAAAAACTATCTATTAAAAAAATTATATTCATATTTAATATTCGATTTTTATAATCCAGCTAAATTTGTTTCCTGCGTTTCACCTAATCCCAGATAAAATTTTAGTTGAGATCATAATCACAAAATTTTTATACAAGATTGAAGAGCAGTATTTGCTTTACAATATTGTACCTACTAAGTTTTTGTCATTAAGTACTTATAAGAGCATTTGTAAATGCAAAGTGTAAAGTCTTACTACAATTCATGCATGAGCATACCTAATGCATTAATGTTGTTGAAAGTTCCTAAAATACGAGTATTGTTACACTACTATTAGTAAATACAAGCTCTTTTTGCACCTGCAGCTACGCTTACTTGGTTTAGCTGAAAATTAAATGAAAAAACTAACAAGTTGATAACATTTTAAAGGAATTAAACTTTGAAAATAAATATTATTTAAAGAAAGTGATCCTTTGGAAGGCGTTCCCGGAAAACATGTCAAAGGCCCTTTAGGTAATTTTGAATGCGGTGGTGGGTTGAAAGGGTTTTGAAATTCTGATAAAAGTGTGTACGTATAAGGTTAGCTAATTAAAAGTGGGTTGCAAGGGCAATCGATCCTGATTTTCTGCCTCTGACGTGGTTCCTTTAAGAATCACCAAATGGCAGCCAGGATCAACGGCTTAACGTGCCTACCGAAGTATGAGGTCCGAAGACTACGAAGCAAGCAACCCCAGGAAGGCGGAATCGAATCCATGACCTGCAGGTCTAAGAACCACAGGATCACGGAGGAGTTAGCTAATAAATATACACATTAATGGTTAGGGGTGTCATCCTCAATTACTTGTCCGGTGGTTGCAGGTAAGTCATCGGGTACGTGAGCCCGGTCTCCCTAACTACTTTCTCAGCCCCAACTAGAGATAGGCATCTACCCGGTAAAAAACCAAGGCTTGAGTATATACCCATTTATACCTATTTTTAATCACCCGTTTTGAATTTATAGAGTTAAATTAAAGAAAATAGGATATATACAGATAATTTGATAATTCTGCTAAATATAATTGGGTTTCCCATCAATTAAATAATCGAAATTGATAAAATATGTACATACTTAAGGGCTCTACTCACTTCAAAGCTGTTGGGACAAACTAGTATGAGACAGTGGAGATGACGTGGCGTCAGATGGAAATTGGCAGGCAAGTGCGTAGAAACGAGACTACATGATATTGCATCCCCACTCTTAATACTAGACTGTTCCTACATATTTGAGGTGAGTAGAGTTCTTTACAAACTACAGATATTCGTAGAAAACTAGTTTTCAACCGGTTTTTATTGTTTAACGGTTGAAAACTAGTTTTTATGCGTTTTTTTTTTATTTGATCGATGGATTCGCATTATTTCGAATACTAAGAGTACAGTACTAGTAGCCTCTAGATAATTAGCGTTTTTAATGTTCCGACCCAAATGTTAAAAGGGGAACTGATTTCTAAGCCTTCACTGACTGTCGACATGCTGTATATCAGGAATTGTGCTAGTTAGACTATTGAAATTTTCACAGATGATAAGTTTCCGTTACCGATATAACGAACAAGTTCTAAAAACAGAGTAAAATAAATATTAGGTCCTTACATATGAAATTGGCGTTTTGTCGTACTGGCCACTTTAATCACTAATTTCTCCTCTTTGGTTAAGAATTCCGAATTCAAATTTATTAAGCTATTTCCACATGTATTTATGTTTCGTAAATCGTTATTCATTTGTTTTTTTTCTGTTTGCGGCGCTCAGTTTACAAAATGGAAAACTTGAAATATCGCGTTATTTACGAGTACGAGTTCCACTTTGGCACCAGTGCTGCGGAAACGGCTCGAAGGGTTAATGATGTGTATGGCGGTCGTGTTGCAAAAGAAAACACAGTGCGTTTTTGGTACCAACGTATTCGTTCGGGAAATTTCAACCTGCAGAACAAGCCCCGTGGACGGCCGGAGACCCAAGTAGACAATGAATTATTGAAGGCTATTGTGGAAGCGGATCCATCGCAAACCACGTCCGAGTTAGCTGCAGGCTGCGGTGTTAGTGATAAAGCTATTTTAATCCACTTGAAGCAAATTGGGAAGATTAAAAAGCTTGAAAGGTGGGTTCCTCACGAATTGAGTGAAGCAAACCGGCAAACGCGCGTCGACAGCTGCGTTACATTACTTGACCGGCACAATAATGAAGGGTTTCTTAATCGAATCATTACCTGTGGTGAAAAGTAGATTCTCTATGATAATCGGAAGCGCCATTAGGATGACGCAATGGCTGGACCCTGGCAAGCCAGCCAAATCCTTCCCCAAGCGAAAATTGACCCAAAAAAAAGTTACTTGTAAGCGTTTGGTGGACTAGTGCCGGTGTCGTTCATTACAGTTTTCTCAAATCTGGCCAGACGATTACGGCAGAAGTCTATTGTCAGCAATTGCAAACCATGATGGATAAGCTAGCTGCTAAACAACCGAGGCTGATTAATCGCTCTACGCCACTGCTGCTTCACGACAACGCTAGACCACACACTGCACAACAGACAACTACCAAATTAGAAGAGCTTCAATTGGAATGTCTAAGATACTCACCGTACTCCCCGGACCTTGCTCCAACAGATTACCATTTTTTTCTAAATTTGAACGACTTCTTGCAAGGGGAAAAATTCAAGCTCGACGGGGCAGTCCAAACCGCCTTCAAAGATTTTATTGATTCCCGTCCGAATGGTGGAAATGGTCTTACACCCACATCAAAAACCACCATTAAATCTAAAGGTGAATTTTAATGGAATAGATTTGGAGGTAGTAAGCATCTTCACCTTGCTGGGCGTAGAAATAGACAGTCACATTAATTGGAAGCCCCATATGCAAAAACTATGCGCTAAACTATCTAAATTTGCATATGCACTTAGAGAAGTAAACAAAAGGAGGCGAAATCGCCTACGGCCGGCGTTGGTGCGGATTTAGGTATTCCTGAATCACCTCAGATGACACCGAATATGGTAGTACAACTCCCTGCTTCACCTATGGTCTTAGTAGATGAGGCCGAAGCTCCAGGAAATACCAACGATTGGACTACTGTGAAGCGTCAACGAAATCGTAATTCGCTTCGTAACGTGGTTCGTGGTACGGCCGTCTCAACTTCCGATAATGCGATTGCAGCTGCGGAAAGGAAATCATATTTGCACTTATTTTATGTTAAAATCGGAACTACAGCTGACCAGGTTCTACAGCATTTAAACAGGTCCTTCCCTGAGGATAACTGTGCGGTTGAAGCGCTGAAACCCCGCGGAGACTACACGTCCTTCAAATTGACTATTCCCACAAAGCACATAAAAAAGTATATGACTCCAGAAATATGGGCTGAGGGTGTTCATGTGAAACCATGGAGAAATGGGTTTCGCAAAGAAAACGATAAAGCCAAAGCAACCTAAATGTATTTCTATTTTCTATCAGAATGTAAGGGGACTACGTACGAAATTAAAAAAATGCAAAGAAGGTATTCTAAGTGACGAATCAGACATTTTTATACTAACAGAAACATTTCTCATTAGTTCGATCTACGATTCGGAGATTTTCCCTCCTGGATATAATGTGATAAGACATGACCGGCCCAGCGACGTAGGTTGGGGCGGCATCCTGCTAGCGGTACGCTCACAATACAAATTAGAGAAAATTACTCACATCGAAGGATATTCGGAAGACCTCGAAGTCCTTACAGCACGAATCCATATAAATCACAGAAACATTATTTTATGTGTTGTGTATATACCACCTAGTAGTCCTGAGAGTATATATTTGAGAACTTTCAATGTATTAGAAAATGTAGTTTCCAAGTATTCTAAGTCAGATTTTTTGTTTATAGGTGATTTTAATCTTAATTCGTGCACTGATAACGTACTTTTACAATTTTCATATATTTTGTCTTATTGTAAACTCGAGCAGTTTAATAATCTGAAAAATGAACATGGTAACTTATTAGATTTGGTATTGAGCAATCTGGGTGGCAATTGTGTACAAATGCGCTACGACATTGTACCTATAGTCCCGGCGGACGCGCATCACCCGCCACTGGGCGTGTCGCTGCGCGTGCCCCGGCCGGCCGGCGTCGCAGCTGTGACTGACTCAGTACCTACATCTGCCTACGATTATGAATCGAAATATAAAAACATCTTTCCTCAATGGAATTTTAAGAAGGCTAACTTTCATCTGCTTTATGAATCACTAGCGCTCATAGATTGGGGCGACGTTTTCTCTTCTACCAATACGGACGAAGCACTAAGTATTTTTTACGAAAAGTTATTTTTCGTATTTAAATGTTGTGTCCCAGAGAAAACACCCTTAATTTATCAAAATCGGAATTATCAGTATCCTGTATGGTATACACCAGAAATCATAGCTAATATTAAGCAAAAATACTATCATTTAAAGAAATTCAAAAAAATTGGTAATGAGTACAATAGGGAGATGTTCAAATATTATAGATGGAGGGCAAAAGAGTTAATAAAGTTAGAATATAGTAACTATATCCAGCGTATTGAATCTGATATAAAGAGTGATCCCAAAAATTTTTGGAAGTTTATAAGGAGTGAGCGTTCTACTAGAAATTACTGTACTTCATTTTGAATGCAAAGGTGAAGAGGTAAGTGGTTCCAGGGCTGCTTGTGCTTTTGCTGAACATTTTCAGTCTGTATTTTTGCCATATCAGCCTTTAAATGTCACGCCGAATGAGCCCACATCTGATTCTCTTCGTGTCCATATCGACTTTATTACATTAGAGGAGGTCACCACTGCAGTCAAAAGACTGAAAAACCAGTCTTCTGTTGGTCCTGATGGCATCCCCTCCTTTCTGATTAGGGATTGTATCGAGGTCCTAAAAGTACCTCTCCAATACTTATTTAATTTAGCTGTGCAAACAGACACGTATCCCAGGCTCTGGAAAATATCAAAAGTCATACCGATACCTAAGGAAGGCTCAAAAAACTCTATTGATAACCACAGACCTATAGCTGTTCTGTCAGCGTTAGATAAAATATTTCAGTGTATTTTGAACTTTCAAATTGGCCACCAGGTACAACCTTTTCTCAATGACTGTCAGCATGGGTTCAGGGCTGGTAGGTCGACGACAACTAATCTTATTAATTTTGTAGACTATGTGGCAACGCAGATGGAAGAAGATAAGCAGGTAGATACAGCTTACTTCGATTACCAAAAAGCATTCGACCGTGTTCAGATAACTACGCTTTTGCATATATTATCGGCTTTGGGATTCACCCCGAAACTTCTCAGACTATTTGAGGATTATTTTTCTGATCGGACACAATATGTCCAACTGTTTGGCTTTCAATCTGAACCTTACCAGGCTACCTCTGGGGTAGTTCAGGGCAGCACCCTCGGTCCGACCTTGTTCCTTCTCATGATCAACGACCTGCCCATGGTGGTCAGAGAGACGCAATGCCTTCTGTTCGCGGATGACGTGAAGCTGTTCATGGGTGTAAATAACGCCCAGGATTGCGATGCGTTGCAGCGGGATATAGATAGGGTGGTTGAGTGGAGTCAACATAATTGCTTAGATTTAAATGTTTCTAAATGTAAAACAATCACATTTACAAGATCACCCTCTCCAATCGTTCATCCCTACACAATTATAGATACTCCAATGCAACGTGTCACACAAATAAATGATCTAGGTCTTTTATTAGACGCTAAGCTGACTATGAACACTCACATAAATATTATTTGTAAGCGAGCTTATAAAGCATTAGGCTTTGTTATGCGGCAGTCTTATCAGTTCTTTGATCGGCGTGTCATTATTGCTCTGTACTTTTCGTTTGTGCGTAGCATTTTGGAATATAACTCCATAGTGTGGGATCCTCACGAGGAGAAATACAGGCAAATGCTTGAGCGAGTGCAGAAGAGATTCGCCCGTTCTTTATATAAAAAAATGTATGGATATTATCGCTTTTTATATCCGTCGCTGTATGTATCAGGTATGGTAGACTTAGATACACTGGAGCTTAGACGAAAATGCAGCATACTCCTTCATTATTACTTGTTACTAAATGGAAAAATCGACAACCCACCGGCTCTGGCTAGGTGCAGCTTTTATACCCCAGTGGTTTATAGGCAATTACGCAACCGGCCACTACTCGTGGCTGCGACGTCGGCCACGGAAACCGCGCGGTACGCGCCCACTAACCAAGCCATGGTACTCTTTGGCGCCTTGATTGCTCATTTGCCAAACGTAGATATATTTTATGATAAGCTGAAATCCTTTGTTCATTCGTGTATAATGTATTTATTTATTTATTTATTTATAAATCTTTATTGTACCACAAGTTTACAATTGGCGGACTTAATGCTAAAAGCATTCTCTCCCAGTCAACCATTAGGAAAAACAGAAAAGTTATGTGCGGCGCGAATTATTTTAGAATACAATGAGAGAAAAAAAAACAAAAAAAAAACACTTAACTGCTAAATAAACATACATAGATTTACATACAATATTCATAACTATACATATACATACATAAACATACATAAAAGAAGAGGTGAAAACGGAAAAAGATGACGATTTAGGGTGATATTATGCTAGTGAGGTGAATTTTGACTTTTCTTTTGAAAGCGCAATGTATGAGTCTCATAAACCTGTGTAATATGTCCTGTCCTAACTCACAGCACGCATTGGGAAACTGTAAGTGCTGTTAGTGTTTGTATAAAATAAATAAATAAATAAATAAATACGGACATTGAAACGGCACTACGTACCTACTATGCCTACCCATACTCGTGGCTGAGTTATGGCACGGTCCTATGGGGAAGTGGAACTGAGTGGAACAGTGCTTTTACATTGCAAAAAAGACTGATTCGAATAATGACTAACATAAAACAGATAGACAGTTGCAAACCATTTTTTAAGAAATATAAAATACTGCTCCTATCATGCATTTATATTTTAGAAGCATGTAAATTTGTGCGTAAATTCTCGGAATTTTTTAACAAGAAAGAAAGACATAGAAACCAAATATAAATCTCGACATCAAAATAGATTACAACTCCCCACATCGCGCCTTCGATTACACTCGTCTGGTCCTCTAGTCATGTCCATTCAATTATATAACAAACTACCGGAAACAATAAAAGACATAGAAAATGACAAAACATTTTTAAAACACATCAAGGAATTTTTGATTAGCAGATGTTACTACTCTGTAAATGAATACTTGGATGACAAAGAGAAGTATATTATCTAGAAGTTTAATTAATTTACCAAAATATTTAGCTACATAAACAAATTATAAATAAATGGCATTACATAGATTCCAATCATTAATAATAACTATATTTCGATAATTAAATAATGAAAATATGACTAATACTAATAATTATTAATTATTAAATATGACGAATTTTTGTTGAAATGAGCAAATTAAATATACTACTTGCCTATATTAGGATTAGTGTACAAAATGGCCCCTCTCCCATTGCAGCGCCCGTCAGGGCCCATAATTGTTCTTAATTCTTAAGAAAACATCTGTATATATTAAGGAAGCAATAAATGATTTTTATTTCATTTGGTTTTTTTAGTAAATCAATCATTTATAATCATAAGGATCAATGAACTACCGATGAGATGGCAAAAGTGCATAGATAACAATGGTTTATACTTTGATTAAATAAATATATTAAATTAAAAAATATTTAACATTTTGTTCCTCCCATACAAAACGCCAATTTCATATGAAAGGACCTAATATTATATAAAAGTGGTCTCTAACAAGAAACGTGGTTATTATTTTGTTTTTTTTTGCTCAATATTACAACGGCAACAGGTCGCTTGAAATATGAATAGAATATGATACAAAACCCTTCGTGCGTAAGTCCGACTCGCATTTGGCCGGTTTTAACGACCAAGTGAGCAACGCTAGCAAGAGTTTCCATTTTGAGAATGTGTTTATTTTGGACTAGAGGTCTTATTTCCGGATGAGATTTTATGAAACTTTGGGAATCATAAAATATTATCCAAAAATGTATTCTTCAAAACGTTTCAAGTGCGATTAATGAATATTTATTTCAATATAAAAATCTATTATTTGAATATATCAAATCGTAATCGAAGGTTCCGAAAATACTCGAAACGATTCCGAAAATGCTCGGGACGGTTCCCAAATTGCTCAGGAAGGTTCCCACATTGCACGGAATGGTTCTCGAAATGCTCTGTAAGGTTCCCAAACCGCTCGTGAAGATTCTCACATTTCTTGAAAAGGTTTCCAAAATGTAATTGAATAAGCCCAACGCTCCATTGATTCACCAGAGCCACTTGATACTACCTTGACAGGCAGAACGAGAAAAAATCACATTAAAAAAAATAACGACATTGGCCATGGTGGTGTTTAAAAATACTTTTACCAGAGCTATAAGTAATCGATTGACCTGGAAAAATAATAAGCAAACCTGCAAGTAACTAGAATACGTAGAAAAATTACAAAACTACTCAACCTACTTCTCCATAAACTGGTAACAGAAAAATAATAATAATGAACTCCTCCTTTACGGAAATTAGTTAAAAATTATAATGTAGATCATTATTTTACGTTATAGTAATACTAGAAAAAAAAATATGTAACAAATAATTTGAATTTATCACAAAAAAGTTTTCAACCGTAGTTATGGTAAATGATTGTTTATTGAGTTTTCTACCATTTTGGTTTAATACCGTGTTGAAAAACCCTTATCTAACTACAACTACGAGTGTACTGTGCACTAAGAATTTCCAAAAAAAATATTTATTGTACAATACGGGGTGGCTACAGTTTTATTATAAGTATAGATGATTTAAGATTATTATACTTGGATTATATATTTTTACTTCGTTTTATTCGAAATTTACATCTTTTATTCAATGGCAAAAGTCAAATTTAGCTGTTTCCCGCAGCTCCGCCTGCGTCAAAAAGTAGCCTATGTTTGACCTCGGGTCTTCAACTATATTCATACCAAATTTCATTAAAATCCGTTCAGCAGTTTGGCTGTGAAAGCGTAACAGACAGACAGACTTTTGCATTTATTTATTTCTTTACTTTATTCATGTTCACAATAAAAATGTAATATTAGTATGGATTAAATAAACCATTAAAGTAACATTTAACTAATTTTAACAGGCAGTATTGAATTCTTACCCGGTAGTTTTAATTTTTACCTGGTAAGAAGGGGTATTTTTTTTAATTTTTACCCTTTTTTACCAATTTTTACCTACCTGGTTTTTACCCACCTGCCCATCTCTAGCCCCAACCCAATGCAATTGCAATGCGATCGTGATATACCCATTATGTTGCGGGCGTTCATACGCTACGGTAACCACTTACCATTAGGTGGGCGTATGCCTGTGTGCCTACTTAGTTGTATAAGAAAAAATTGCAAGCCTGAAAGAAACTAGAACGAAACTACATACATAAAAAAGAACTAATCCGCTTTGTAACATGTTAAGTTATACGAAGTTTAAGAGCATTCTCCTCTAGTTATCTTTAAAGACTCACATAGTAAGCTCCGAGAAATGCGGGCTTGCTAAGCTACGCTGCGGTTGGTTCAAGATAAAGCTGCTAAGTTTTTTACAAGCCACTAACGAGAATTTATGGCACGGTTATTATGAATTTACTGGGTTATTTTGATCGTATCTTTGTGACAAGGATATATTCCGACATTTGTTTAGAACGGATTTATTAGACTAGCCTTTTCCACCAGCTCTGTCTTGGCTTCTTCATTCAAGCGTGTTTTCCTAGTTGGGTCGTCAGCTCACGCTTCGGAGCCTAGGGTACACTGTAAGTTATAAGCCTAGATTTGGCGGCACTGACTATTACAACGGAGCAACTGCCGACTGACCTCAGTAACCCTTTTTACAGGGAAACCAGACCAAGAAGAACATTACCCAAAGTGGTCAAAACTGTCAGATTTTTTCAGGCTCTCTAAAGGCATGTAACACAGCCTAACGACTGCTATCTATATATAACAACCGGGGCCAACGGCTTAGCGTGCCTTCCTAAGCACGGAGTAGCTAGAGATAGAAAACGCCACTAAACAGCAACTAATCCAATACGTATCCAGCTCTGTCTTGGCTATGAAGCATTTAAGTTTACATTTTAATTATTTTTGGTGTGGAAATCATAGAAACAATTTCCGTTTGCACGAAACAAACTAAAGAAAGAAAAAACAAACATAAAAAATGTTACAGGTATATGATATGTTACGGCTTACTGGCCAAAGTGCGGTTACATTTAGGTGTAGCCGATCTCTGATGGCTAAACTTAAGTGTAGGTTGGTGTCATCGGCTAGACCTAGATTTAGCCTCTATCATTCCGGCTAAACCTAGGTGTAGCCGATTTCTGATGGCTAAACTTAGATGTAACCGATTTCAGACGCCTAGACCTAGGTTTAGCCTTTATCATTCTCTGATTAATCTGATTATCGATGTGTTGGACAAGTATTTGTATCGGAGAGAAATTTATTTTTCTACATTTTTTCATTCAGCTGTTACTAACATTAATTGTATGTCTGTACTTTATAAGCCAACCACCGAGGAGTGAAGAGAATAACAATACAATTGGCTCTTATAAAAATAAAGCTATTTTCTCAATCCAAATGGTGATCTCTGTCAGACGGCAGTATTCTAGAAATAACGAAATGTATTATTTAAGTTAATGTATTTTTATGGTAAGATAATAACTATACACACTTATACATACTTCATGCAGTATTGGCTTACAGTGTCCAAGGGTCTTGCAGTCTTCTGAAATATTGAATCGTGTTGATTGGGAATGTTTGCAATGAAAATTGTAGGCGGTTCTTTTGTATTCATAATATTCCGTTCGTCGGACAGATGACTGTTGTGGTTGTGAGGCTGGTGTACAAAGTCAGCCAGATAAAAATCTTAGTGTTGACTCCTAATCTAACTTGGATACTATTATAGATGATGTAACAAGCAAATTGAATGAAAAATTTAAGGCTGCAGGTGTATTCTTAGATTTGAGTTCCACCTTTGACTCTATTGATTATGATATCCTCATAATGAAACTAGAACACTATGGTATAACAGGAAAAACATTAAAATTATTAAAATCCTACTTAAGCAACAGACAACAATTTGTAGAGGTGAAAGACGCTAAAGGAAAATTTTTAAACTCAAAACAACATTCAAAACTGTGTAAAATAGTTAGGGGCGTACCGCAAGGATCAATTCTGGGACCTATACTTTTTCTAATCTTCATTAATGATGTAATTAATTATATGACGGAAACGCAAACTGATCTGAAACTGGTTATATTTGCTGACGACACAAATGCTGTATTATGGGACAAAAACATAGATAATCTGAATATAAAAATAAATGTGGCACTCGAACAATTTCAGTACTGGTTTACAGTCAATAATTTAAAACTGAATACGTCCAAAACAAAAGTAATGTTATTTAAAACCACGGCAAATAATAAAGACAAACTCCAAGTTAGTTTAAATAATGAGACAGTCGAAGCCGTAAAAGTCGTTAAATTCCTAGGTATAAAACTGGACGAATACCTTAACTGGAAACCTGAGTTGCAAGCAGTTGTAAGCAGCATAAGTAGCGCATGCTGTGCTCTTAGGAATTTGAGAGATGAGCTTACAAAAGACCAATTAAAATCAGTATATTGTGCTCTGGTGGAATCCAAGCTACGATACAGCATAAAATTCTGGGGTAAAAGCTATAATTATAATATTGATAAAGCTTTTGTAGCCCAAAAAAGAGCTATTCGGACAATGGTCCGTATACCACCATGGGAATCGTGTGAGCAATACTTTAAAAAGCTTGAAATTTTAACTGTCCCTTGCTTATACATATTTGTGCTTCTCACAGATTTTATCAAAAAAAGGGGTATATACGAAACAGATGAAGAAATGTTACGACGAGAAGGTACGAGACGGAAAGATTTGAATAGAGTAATAACGCCGACTCTTAATGTTGTAACACATTGTCCAAGAAATCAAACTGTATTACTATTCAATAAGTTACCCAATGACCTTAAAGTAGTTAGAGAGCTCTCGATTTTTAAAGAAAGATTAAGGCAGTTATTGTTGGAGAAGTGCTGTTATGAAGTTGACGATTTTAAGTTTACATGACTGTAATATTGACATTTAATTTAATAGAGAATTGGACATTTATATACATATGCAATGTAATTGTACTGTACTGTTTTAAATTTTTATTTGTTTTAATTTGTAGTTGATTGACTTATATAATTCGCATACAATGTAAATTGTTTAATGAATAAATTGAATTGAAATTGAAATCCTAATATACCTTCTCAGATCATGATCATTACGGGTTTAATTATTATTATTGGTTTTGAAAGTCTGGAGGCCAGTAACATTCACTATAGTATTTATTATAACCCGTACAGCCGCGTACGTGGGTGCTAAGAAAATGGAAATTGGCAGGTTGTTCGTTGTTTACTTGCTCATATTAGTTCCTACATTGTTTGCAGTACAAGTTTTTGCGCAGTCCCATGCGGATAGTTTCGGAGCACTCTGTAGATAAGCGTAAAATGTTGTAATGTCTGCTATCCGCTGCTTCCTGGCGCTTTGTTCCCTGTGGATTCCGATCCTATTCATATCCATGCTTCCATGCTTTCCATACTAATACTACACACTACAGATGTGAAAGTATGTGTTTTCTTTCATGTCAAAACGAAGTGACGACGGTGATTTTATGTGTTTCGTGAGAGACAGTTACTCATGAGTAATGTGTAAGTGCAGGATTTGACTGCCTGTTCGTGGAAAGATCAAAAATATTCCTTTTTTCGTCGTTCTTCGAACGTCTCACCCGTATTTCAATAAATCCAAACCGCTGGGGAAATATAGCGAATATAAGGACCGTTCAAACTGACGCGAATCGCGACTGGCGGGACGCCCACAGAAAGAAGAATCGGTCGAAGTGCCGTAGCGTATGAAAGAGGTAATTGGTCCGCTAATGACACTTCTACATATTCTTATTTCTGTGGGCGTCCCGCCAGGCGGGCAGGATTTGCATCACTGCGAACGGTCCTATATACTCGTATGAGTGGCTAAGGATGCGTGCCTTGTAACAGTCGCAAGGGATTTTGGTCCTATTATGCATGATTGAGATATTGTGAGAAATACATGTTTAGAGCACTTTGCTTACCTTCGCGTCATTTGCTAAAACTTTGATCCATTTTTCGCATTTTAATAGGTATACCTACTTTAATGCTTTCAGCCATATCCATCTTCTAGGATTGTTAAAGCCGTCATTAAAAAGTTACAGATTGTTCTGATTTCAAGTTCGATTAGCTATAAAAATGTGTTTTGTCGTTTTTACAATCCATTACGTGGTAAGTTCTATAAGGTACTTATTTTGATACTAAGTAAAAAGAAATTAATGCATTGACATGTGACTATCTAAAAAAAATACGTTATGAAAAAATTGGACATGATTAACTGTACTCAGTAAGTAAGTAAGTGATTTAGGATGAAGGTTGATTGCTTACATGGCTTTTTCATTGTAGTTGTCCCTAAATAGGCTCAAACTTTTCCCGAAGGTGCATTAGGAAGGGTACAATTACCTTGCAGATTGTGCACGGCTCCAATTGGGAATTGTTTTGTGACTATTTAGTCTATCAGTCGACTGATGCCAAAGTTGCCCATTATCAAAATTGATGTCGGATAACTTATGATATATCCTCGTTTAAGAAAACATTGCATACACAATATGTCCAGAAATTTTTTTTCTGAATAAATTCGTTGTAGGGTGTGACTAGTGTCCCTTCCGTACTAACCACGTGAATATTTTCAAATACTTTACTCAACGTGTGCCTGAGATTGTCTCAGTTTTAAGAAAACTAATGCTCTTCTTAATATTTTTTCAAAAGGTTGTGATACATCGTGTCTATATATCTAATCTACAGACTTCTTGCACTTGATAAGTCACTTTCATTGGCTGTGTATTTTCTTAAGTAGAAATGGCTTAATATTTGCCATGAACATATTTTGTAATTAAGTTTAATAATACGTAAGTTTATTATACAAATGACAGGTAATGTGTCTTTATCTTTAGTGATTTTCAACTTATTATTATTATTTTTTTGACACCTACAATGAATGAATGAATGTATGAATTCTTTATTTCATCACTAAAATTACCTACCGCGCACAATCTTTAATATCCTTGTTCCATAGATTAATAATTGGTCTTGCGCGCTCGACTAGATACCGTCGGCGTACTAGAAAAATGCGGCAACTAAAACTACGCCGAATCCGGCGTACTCGCGGCATACTCGCGTCAGTCACGCCGCAACCTATAAGTGAGTTGGACCTCTAGATAAATTTAAAATTTAATGTAAAAGCAGTAGCAAAATGGTAGTTTGCGTAGTCAAACTGTGTAAGAATAATACTAAAAGAAATAAAAAATATACCGGTATTACATAGTATTGTCGATATTAGATTAGATAATATTATATAGTTTCGAAATATGGACATAAATTACTCATGAAAATAATAAAACCCCAAAATATGGCGCAAAGTACCGCTCAGTGCTCAATGTTGCCGATTTTTTAAAGGTTTATCAAAAATAGTCGATTAATGGATTATCAATTGAAATACCAAGCATTTAAGGCACCGGTACTATACAGATATACCGGAACACGGCGGCGGGCATTAAATCATCGTCATTCAACTCATACAAGAAAAAAATGTTTTACTTACTTAGACATATATTATACAACACTACATAATATGTGTTGTGTATGTCTAAGTATTTATTTATTTGTATTTAAACCCGGGTCACAACTAAAAAAGGGTCAGTAACTAATTAGCTCCAAGCTAAATAGAAAATTAAAAGTAACGTTTATCATGCTGTACTACTACTATGCAACTTAATTACTGTGTAATAATAAATCAAATAAAAGTTCTTGTTGCAATTATAGGATCCCTTAGTAGAATTATTTAATAAGGTAGGCAATAATTAACCATTTTGCCTACCTTAGCTCCGAAACTATTGATTCCAGAATTTCGATGCATAAAACCTATGAGATAATTTTAAATTTGTTTAGGAGGTCCAAATGGAGAAAAATAAAAAATCGTACAGAACCCTCTCCACGCGAGCCGACTCACATTTGGCCAGTTTTATTTTAATTTCATTTTAAAGGATTTTTTGAGCTACAATTTATAATCCGTAACAAGACCACAGCAATTAATAATTTTCCCATTGGTCGGACACCAGTCAAGTAGCTGGCAACACCATAATCGACGCTAGTGTGCGTAAATGCACATTGTTTTACACACACTTTCCTAATAAGTTGCCGCATTCTGGAAACTGATTTTTCTTCACAGCGCGGTATCTAGCCGTATCGCCGCGGAGACCAATTCTAAGCCTTATTCAATTTTCTGAAAGGTTTCCTGGAACCGTTATTTTTCACCAATATTTGTCATTTCCTTATAACACATGTAGCTACAAAACACGATAGGTACTCAATAACGAAATTGTCAATATCATTAACTCTGACACCAGGGTGTGTATGGGACAATGTAACCTACACGAAATGATGATCATTGTATTTTTATTTACCTGTTTACATTGATATTTGTATAATAGTAATGTCAGACATAAGAGATGGTCCTTAGTACAATGCAATTTGCATACCCGCAAAATGTTCATGATTAGTGGTTCAAATTTAACCCCTGGAATTATTATATTATTTACACTTATAAAGAGGAAATATTTGTATTTTTGTGTGTATGTTTGTAATGAATAAACTCAAAAACTGTGCCGATTTCAAAAATTCTTTCACCATTGGACACATTCACCCTGAGTAACATAGGCTATATACCGCAGGCGAACCCGCGGAAAACAGCTAGTCTTATATAAGTTGCCAACACATCACATATCATCTATCAGTGAAGATATTTCTACAATAATAACAACATCACCTAGCAGGTACGACCTTTTTTTTTTCGTTAACGGAGGGGAAATGCATTTACGCACTGAGTGTGGGACTCCCAGGCAGAGTGCCTGGACTACCCACTAAAACCCCTCCGGCGTTTCCGCACCGGCTGTTGAGGGCGCCATGGGGTCGCGTTAGCATTCTACCACGACGCCCTCCAGCCATGGCCTTTCGGCCCCGTCCTTTGGCCATTCGGCCCCCTCCCCAAAATCGGACAGTGGCCCATAAATGGACCACGCCCGTCCCCCAGACCCACATCCATTCGCCGTCTCATCATAGACGGCGGTGGAGTGGGCTGTTGGCAGAAATTGGCCGACAGTCAACAAGACCCCGACTACCAGGGAGTTATTAACTGTCACCCAGGGTGCACCGTCCCGAATCCATTGTCAGCCCGCCCTCTCACCGGATCCGTGAGATCAAATGAGAATGCAAAGCTTTCAAAGGACCGGGCACTCGAGGAGGTTCCCTGCCCTGCACCCCAGCAGGTACGACCTGTATCAGGGTCAACACAATTTGTTGAATCTATGAATTATGTTGGCCTTTTTCAATACTTACTGGCAAAATGGATTCCCTTCATTGTATCACTTTAATCAATATTTTTCGAGTTATCTTCTCTCATAGAAACCACAATATTGCAGTAATAACTAAACCAGTAAACTTTATAATCATACAGATAATTACTAGTAGATAAAACGATATTAGTTTGGTTATTTTTGATGACAAATCAATGATCGATTTATATTATTCGTCGTTACCAATAACTATTTTATGATTACCAGAAATAAAATATGCTGAAATATGAACTTTCAGTAAAGGTATGATTTTAGTCTTTTATTACCTATAAGATAGAATATATATTCAAGTAAAAAAAAACAAAGGTAACCTGCCCGAAATATAGTGATTATAATGAAATGGTGATGAAATGTACTACAAAACAACTTGATACGTGCACAACGCTGTAACTTTTTTTGCTCCTATGTTTTTTTCTTGTATTATAACTTTCGCAGAATTATTGTTCGACGAGGGCAAGATAAAGCAAAAACTACAATAGTAGGTTATTTTTTGCTCATTCTGCCCAAGTTTTTCCCTTCGTTGGTAAATCGTAAAAAAGTAGGGACCTCGAGATCCGGTTCAGGGCGCACTATAAGTTTCCGGAATGAATATGAAAAAATACTATTAAAGGTACAAAATTAATTTATTGTTTTTCAAAATAATCTCCCTTGGCGTCTATGCACTTTTTCATTCGATGAAACCAGTTTTGAAAACTTTTGTGCCACTCCTCTGTGGTGACCTCTGAAACGTGTTTTTCATACTCCTCGACAGCCTCTTCTGGTGATGAAAATCGTTGACCGCGTAATTGGTTCTTAATTTTTGGGAACAGAAAAAAGTCACAAGGTGCCAGGTCGGGACTGTATGCAGGATGACTCATGAGTTCTAAATTTTTCGCCTTCAAAAAGTCGTTTGTCTGTCTGGCCGTGTGAGAACTAGCATTGTCGTGGTGCAGGATGATACGGCGTTTACGGTTATTTTTACGGAGTTCGTCAATAACTTCCGGCAAACAAATGGTCGTGTACCAGTCACTATTCACTGTACGACGATTCTCTAAAGCAACAGTAGCCACGTGTCCAGTTTTATTAAAAAAAGAAGCAATCATCCGCTTAGATGCACTTTTCACGCGCGCCACTTTGGTTGGTTTCGGCTCATCTTGAAAGACCCATACGCTCGATTGCTGCTTTGTTTTGGGATCGTAGCAATAAATCCATGTTTCGTCACCTATTACTATGTCCCACACCAAATTTGACGCACCTTCGTTGAATCTGGTAAGCATGGCACTGCACCAAGTGACGCGGTCCGTTTTTTGAGGCTCTGTCAAGTTGTGTGGTATCCACCGCGAGCACAGCTTTCTCACACCCAAATGTTTGTGTAGGATTAATTGTATTTGACTCATGCCTATTTCTAAGGATGCGCGAATTTCATGGTAGGTCACATGCCTGTCTGTTTCAATCATACGGCGCACAGCATTGATGTTTTTGTTGGTCACAGCGGTGGACGGCCGACCATCGCGAGATTCGTCACTGAGATTGATACGACCACGCTTGAATTCTGCAAACCAGCTATAAACAGTTGTCTTGCATGGTGCTTCATTGCCAAAAGCTGTTTCAAGCCGAGCGATGCTCTGTTGAGCTGTCAAATTACACTTAAAATCGTAGAAAATCATACTACGAAAATTTTCCCGAGTTAAATCCATGTTGATGCAGACACACAATTTAATAAATGGCGCCACAAGGTAAAAACAAAAGACAGTCAGATGAAACAAACTGCATTCTACAGCCAAAGAGTTCTATTTTCAAATGTTGCAATAAATTTTTAAATATTGTTTATGTAAGTGGCCAGTTCCGGAAACTTACAGTGCGCCCTATGTACAAATGGAGTAATTTTTATGAAATACTAGCTGTTTCCCGCAGCTCCGCCTGCGTCAAAAAGTAGCCTATGTTTGACCCCGGGTCTTCAACTATATTCATACTAAATTTTATCAAATCCGTTCAGCGGTTTGGCCGTGAAAGCGTAACAGACAGACGGGCAGAAAGACAGACAGACTTTCGCATTTATAATATGTAAGTATGGATGATGATTTAGATGGATTACTTCTAAACAAGATACTTTGTTTAAAAAAAGTCAATGTACCTACCTATACAGATTTTGTAATATCTTTAATTTGTTTAAGCTACACTTTTGTTCTTAGTTCCCTTTGACAAAAATCTTTGTTATTTATTACTGCTACAAGTGTATTATATAATTTTTCGAAAAATTGTTTTGGATTTGTAATTTACAATTTTTATATTTTATTAAAACAAAAGAAAAAAAACATTGAAAACCCTCTCGAATGGCCGAACAGAAATAAGGTCATTCCTTACTAATATGATTGCCGATTGTTAGCGTTTCATATTTTTACATTCCAAATTGTACGAAACTTAATTGGTTTGAGTGTATTGTAAATGTATTATGTATATCAACTACATAACTGTATGTTTCCCAAATGTAAATAAATAAATAAATATATACACTTATTATGAATATTTCTATTCATATGATCGCTGACTGACAAATTTGATACCTAATTAGACTCTCAAGAGAACGAGAGGGGCATTCTATTCTTGGCTTTGGCGCTGAGTGGTCAACTTGACATTAATTATATTGGTTGCATTGTATAAAAATATAATCTAATATATAAAGCAAATATTCGGATGTAAATTAACTGTTAATTAAATTTATATTGTTAAAGTAAATATAAAATTAAAAGTAAACTTGGTTATATTTTGTGTTGCAATTAATAAACATCGATGTACTTAACTGGAAGATTGTGTTTTACTTCTGGAACGCGCTAACAACGGCTTCTATCTTTCGGAGATCAGCCTATATCGCATCCGGATTGGATTTCTACCTGACATTTTCCCTGCTCTGACGCAACGATCCTAATTTCAATTAGTATTTTTTTACTAAGGAAAATTATTAAATAAACCCATTTACTAATTACACTTCTGAAAGGCTGACAGGAATGACAATGCTAAAAGAGATACTTATTGAACCCCAAAAACGCGTTACATTTATTTGATAAGTTCGTTGTTGTATAAAATGAATTCAAAACTAATTTCGTGAAACCGTGTCCTATTTTCCAAAGGCCTCGTCACCTGCTGTTACGATAATAATAACAAAACACTGTTCTTACTCCGATGCATTTTAATTTCCCGGGAGGAATGAGGCAAGTTCTGTTTTTCTTTTGTTTTGTCATTACCACCGCGACCACAGAAATGATAGTACTGCGACCGAGAATGCTGTTTCATATTATTTAAAGGAATATTTTACAGCGCAAAAGTATTTAACTCTTTATGAAAATTTGCACTAAGAAGAACTATATACTTAGTTTAATATACATTTATTGGAAGTAAAATAAATAATGTGTATCTTGATTGGTACAAAAGTGACCTATCATTAGGATAGCCAGACTGTCCAGCCGTGGACTGATTGTTAAATGATGATGATACAGAAATCATATTTGGTTTTCAGCCAAACCTCGTTTGGCTTCTCATAGTCTGAAAATACAATAGACGCAGCTTGCTCTACTTCTCTGTTATTTGAAACCATATTTTATTTCTCTTGTACGAGATAGTATGGGTATTTCAAAGTTTTTGTCGGACTCATATAAGGCTTTCGTTTAAACGCTGGCAACACAACGTTTAACTGCTGCTAACCACAGAACAGATTAAAGAGGCTAACGGATGTCTACGTCCGGCCCTCTGTATACCGGACACGGGAGACATCTTACGGTTTGCTTGGAAATGTTCCTGACATCATTTTATATTAATATCTTTATGTGTTGTGTATGCATACATACACGGAAATGTATAAAGTTTATTTTGAAAAAAAAAATTAAGATAGCTCGAAGAAGGGTTGCTGAGGTTAGACTGTCGCTCTATTGTAACCAGTACTGTCAAATCTAGGACCATGAATTAAAGCTTACCATTGGCTCTTGGCATGCGCATTAATTTTAAAATTTTACGTTACTTACTTTGTTATTTTTTCTCATGAAATAAAGGGTTTTGTATTGTATAGCGTAAGTTGAGGACGCAACTGAGAAACACGCATGGACGAAGAAGATTGCCTGTCTGTGTTGACAGATGGCGTTAAATAGCTAACGCCTGGTGCATCCGGCCCATTGAATACCGGACACGGGAGACATCCCGTCGCGGGGTTGCGTGCAAATGCTCCGGACGTGACGTCACGTATTATGAAAGAGACAGTACATTCAAAGAGAATAAACACGTGAAGCCTTTTTACCCTATTTTCTTAGGAGGCTTTGTTGTCTCTAGTGTATGTGTGTGTGTATGTGTAACTTTCACATAAATGGTCGTTTATTATTGTAGAAAAGGAAATTGGGGCAATACTACAATGTATTTGCCGTTTCTTTGACCGATTTTGAAATATAATTTTGATTAAGTCTATAAAAGCCGAATTCTACTCGTAGACTGAATGATTGACTAGTAATACTTTCCCGATTACCAACTGTAAGAATAACTACAAATTATCTTTATTCCAAGGAAGTATATTTTTACATTTACTGGTTATGAATGCTATGATTGAAGGGGAAATGAAAATTTCTTCTTTAAAGAAAGAATGAACACAACTATATACATACATCTCTGACTGTTTATCAAATTGAATTCAGTTTTTCTAATATCGATACGAGCCAAATCTTTTATCTGTCATAAAAATAAATATTTCATTCGTATTCTAATACAAGCGAAATTACTTTTGCGGTTCGTCGAGTTTCGTATGTGTTGCGCATGCATAATTATTTTCTTGTAACTTTTAGATAAGTCTTTTTTATTTTTTTACTTTTAAGCTACTTTTTTTTTCGTTGAATCAAACTGGTACCAATAGCTACACTCTTTTGGTAAATTTTGCTGACTCGAAGTTTGTACTGCCACACACTTTTGTTAAAACGTACGGGCTTTGTTTTTTAAACTGCGGAAACATACTTACTAGCTGGCGACTGGTACAATATTTAATGATGGTGATGATGAACTCTGTGGGTCCAGCTGTTATGCGCCTGCACCGCTCACTTATTTCGAAATTTGCTTATCCGAACCGCCCATGGCCAGACCGCGCCGGTTTTTTTAAATTTTTTGGCAAATACCACACCGAGTACTGATGAGTAAAAAAAGTGTTAATTAAACTAATGAAAATGAAAGAGTTGTTGTTTGTTTTCTATTTAGTATTTCTTTTTTTTTCAGCATTTTTTATTTTTGGTGAGAAATAAAACACCTATATATAATTTTAGTAAACATAACCTCCCTTTCTCATTAGAATTTATTAACATTAAAAACGCCTACATTAAATATATTTTTTGTTTCATTTTTCACGTCGAATATAAATAAAAAAGTTGTTAATATGTAAATTTTCATAAATAACGCGCTAGCAAAGAATAACTTAACAATTCAGATAAATGAAGTGAAATGAAAATCAGTAACTTCTGCTCGTTAAATAATTTATTGTTTATAAAAAAATAATAAAATTTAAGTAGATTTAAAAGATTAACTAAAAAGTCTAGTTAGCATGTGTGGTTTTCTGTCAACTAGTGTTAGATAACTTAATATTTGAGACATAGACTGACCCTGTTGCATTATTTTTTGTTATGTGACAGAGATAGACAAAGGCCTATTAAAAAAATTACTATTGTTATCAAACCAGATGTCACTAGTTATTTTACCTAAAACACTTTTGGGGTGGCATGATGCACTATAGTATCCTATTGTTATTTACTTGGTATGCAAAATATTTAATACTAGTCATGTTTTCTGATGTTTTACATCATGTATTTCCATTACTTGATATTTTATTTATTTTTTATTTAACACCATGAGATCGGTTAACTAAAAGTATTTTTTTTAATTGGAACTATGAAAAACTACTATAAACACTTTTGTTTGCAACAGTACTTTTCAATATTTTAAATAATTAATATATTATTTTATGATAAATTTTGAGTTGAGTGAGCGGCCCGGCCATGGGTCGTCCGGAACGGGCGTGTAACGGCCGGACCCAACTCTGTATACCAAATTATTAAAAAAAAATCATGCGGTCTTCGACCAACTGGTCCTGGAACCGAGAAACCGTAATATGATGATTAAGAAAGACACGTAAGCCCTCTTGCGCATGTCGCTGTGTGAAAAAACATACCGAGAATTTATAAGTTTGTAATATTGTGAAAGTTGGAAAGGACAACTTTTTGACATCTGCTAAAAGCCGACTGCGGGACTATAAGCATACTTAGTAATAAATTTAGATTTACTTTTCCTTGACTTAAGGTTTAAAATTCTAAGTATAAAATACACGGTTTTCTGTGCACTTACATGAAACGAGATCGCATTTAATCATTTTTTTTTAGTAATGGGTTTTACGGTCATGGATACAAGTCATATAAAACCCTTCTTATGTTTTCTATCTTCTTCAGTCCTACAGTGTGATTTCATATCCTAGTCAAGTCTGAAAGTTAGTCGGTACCTAGTCAAGTCTTGTCAGAAGAATCAACCAAGTGAAGTTGTAGAAGCAGAAAACTGCACTTAGCGATTACTAGCTTTTTGCAACAAGCATGAAAATTACATAAATCAAACACTGTATATCTCAACACTCACACTTACCCCCGTATTCTTAAATATAACCTTATAAACGTTCTTCATCCAAACTCATTCGAGGGCGCCTTAAGGAAATCCTCGAACTTTCCTTGAAAACGACATTCTTAGTTGGTTGCATAAGCAAACTCCAATGAGGTTATAATAACAATTTTAAACACAAAAATTGAAAATTACCAAAGAATAGAGTAAAAAATAAAATGAAGTAAGTAAATACCTAGACCAAAAGTGGCAAAAGGCCGTTTTTTATCTACTATATTTCATTTCAAGGACGCCTCAAGGTACCTCTCGACCAACCTTATATTTGACAGTTCGATACTCACCTCCAATGAGAAATCATCTCAAGTCAAGGAAGCTTGTGACAACTAATCATACCAGTGAGGTGTAGTAAGGTTGAGTCAAGTTTGAGTGAAGGTTTAAGAATACGGGTGTTATTCTTGAACACTTTGCGAATAATAATCGACCAATATTATTCACAAACACAAAAAAAAATACAAATTTTGGAAAATACAGCGCCGAAACTGCTATTTTCAGCTTCTCGCCAAAAGTCCAGCATTTAATCAAGTAGAGTACCAAAAAGCAAAGAAAAAAGACTCCATAGAGTCAAAAGTTCCTTTCTCAATGGTCTGTACTGATGACGACATATTGGATTTTTTAGAAATTAATCAAAAATATTTAGGTTTAAAGATCTTTATTGACTCATAATTTTATTATATATAAATTTTTACTTATAATCTACATAAATTCACTTACAATGAGTCTTCAGCTAATTAATAAATATATGTAGAGAAACTTAACTTTAACTATGAAAGCATAAAAAGTGTAGTTTGTTAAACGCGAGATTACAAATTAACTTAACTAGTCACAAATTGCTATACAAATATTTATTTTTAATATTTCAAAAATAATTGTTGACAAAAATGTGAAATATGTATTTGCTGAGTCAAATAACAGCTCAAGTCTGGGGAAGTTGTGACGGCCATCCATTGTGTTTGTTAGAGTCGAGTTTTCCGTCCATTGTGCTCCGGTCAATGCAGAATTTTATGAACCGTTATATAACCCTAGGAAATGCTATGATTTAAATTCTTCAACTTTACTAGGGGTTCGCCACTCTTTATTACAGTTTCAATCATATCATTTTTTTGCAATCATAAGATTTTACAAGTCAGGAAACAATGCTTTCTTTAAACACAAATACTGTAAATTTCAAAGCATAACTTTAATATTTACAGTAATTTGTGTTGTTATTCTTATGTAAAAACTAATGCTTTAATAAAAATTACTGCATTATTAAAAGTAGATCGAACATTAGATTTTAGTGGAGGGAGTATAATAACCATTGTCAGATTTTTCTTAGAATTGTAAGGCCATAATTGTACGTTATTTTACGGTGGAACAAAGAGAGACAATTGTTTAGTAAAATGAGAAACATACTGCGACGGGACGGCTATGAAAAAATTGCAAAACCGCTGCTACAATTTTTACGTAGCTGTGAATTCGATAAGCAATAACTTGTGGAAATACATGTTTACGCCTGGCGTTGCTTTCTATGTAGGTATTATTTGGAAATTTGAATTTTAGATCAGGGAGATGCCATTTCATGATACTGTCCTAATAAATATTAAAAAAGGCCCTCGTTCGACTTTCTAGCAGTAAATATACACTTTTTACATGTGTGTTAGTAACATAATAAGAACGTGCCGTATGTCTGTGGTTTCTTAAAAGTCATTTTTTACATCAGTCTATTTGTGCTGGTACCGTTGATGGTATATTGTTAGTTTAAATATGTGAATGCTAAAGTTTGTTGTTTAAATTAAATACACAGGTTGTGTTCGTGCAAAGCAAGGACAAGACCTTATAAATAAAGACAACTTCCTTCCACGAAGCAAGTGAAGTTATTTCCGAAAGATAATGAGAAAGAATATATTTATGACGCGTGTTCTACTGACGCACTAAATAAAGAAATGTAAACGAGCATATCCAACAAAACTTCGGGAGTTTTAACATAATTCGAAATCTTATTATAATATGTTCAGCTGTGCATATATTGTTTGTAAGTTCTGACAAAAAGTCTTTATGAAGAACGATGTTGGTGATCGAACTACAACGCTGAGATGGAAAATATGTATTTATTTAGGTAACTAACAAAGTCAATATTAACAGTTGGCACACGGACTAACATTAGGACAAAAATATAAATATTACCTTCACATATAAGGATATTAATTAGTAAGGACTAATTTACGCAGTTGTATGTAGAGAATACTGGTTTCCGCTTGCTATAACTATGTATGATCCTTTTAAATCTCCATAGTTTCGTTTACTCATATTTTTGTCATATACGCTTGGTGTTTTTTTTAAATAAACGTGTTTTTCTAAATAGCCCTTGTTCGTCGTTTTCACAAATAAAGATTCGTATCAGAAATCTTTAATTTAACGCTTGGGAACCCTGTTTCCGAGGAACACGACCGTATGCATACTAAATAAATGAAGCGCGTAAATGAACGCGATCGTTTCGGCAAACGGGACGATCCACTTAAAAATTAATTCAGCTAAAATGTTTTCAATGTCGGATCTGAATGCGTAATGTCCTGTTTTGTTATTGTTGTTTACATAGATAGGTATCCTCTTTGACGGCGTTGTCAATGGTTCCATGATTGAAAGGAGAAGGGTTTGATATACTAAAAAACAGTTTATGTGACATTGTGTATTTTTTTTAACAAATTTCGCATTCAACTCTTTCTCTAATGTCGCCAGAATCGATCTCCTATCTGATTCATGATTATACTTACTTATACATGATGAAAATTAAAACTATTTTTATTCTTCTTCAAGTGATTAGAGGTTGATCGTCACCTCCGGAATCTTAACTCGATCATTTGCCAGTTCAAAAAGTTCTTAGACGTTAGCAATTCTAGTCCACTCTCTTGTTTGTGAGATATGATTTTCTTTGGTCTGCCAACACGTCTTTTCATTACCAGTCATTACCAATTATAGCAGCTGAGATATATATATGGGTTTGTTAGAATTAGTAGGAAAGAGAAAATAGTGTACTCAGAGTGTTCTAATGTATAGAATTGAAATTGAAAAGAATTACTACATGTTTTTTTTACTTTATCTGAAATTTGTAGGTAGTTAAAACTAAGGTATGCTAAGAAATAAAACAATTAATATTATAATTCAGGGTTTCACAATTCAGACAAATAGTTTCTAGTTTATTATTGTAAATCAAATAATATTATTTATTATATAAACCTGGTATTAACAATCCAATTATCTGCTTACTAGCCTTACTAGCACAGCAAGAACAATTTCAAAATTAGTTATCTGGTGAACACCACAAACACGTTACACTTAATTAGTTTAGTTACAGGAGAAATACTTAACTTAGCACCAGCTAACTCGATACAGAAAAAACGACCTCAATAAGTGACACTCTCTTTTTTATCATAATTGGCTAGTCAACTAAAAAATAAATTGTGTATTTTATTAATAGAATAGACTATTTTGGAGATACAATTTGAATGAAAAAAATTTAAAAATAATATTTATTTTTTTATTTAATTTGAAAGATTTTATAGTGATGACGTCACGTAGCTATAATAGCCATCTCGAACTGCAAGAAAGCAAAAAATATTAAGGCATTAAAAAATTTGTATGTCAGTGTCAAATGTCAAAGTCAGGATGGACCGCGAGCCCCGAGTTGGTCTCTTGTTTGTTTACAATCGCAAAATATAAAACCCCATTTCTCGTTCTATCTATAGCTATTGCATTGCATAGCATTGCAACTTCATCTGATCTTTTCATCCGTTGACATTAGATTTTTCATCAATTGGACACCGGTTCTTCATATTAATGTATGAATGAATGTAATGAAGATGAAGTCAAGATAAATGAGTTATGTTTTCTCGAACAGAGATGACATTCGACATGGGTGACAAGTACGTAAAGCGCCTAATTAGCGCTACCAAACAAACAATATTTAATCAATACCCTGAGCTGCCAACCTAAAAAAATAATTTTGAAAGCCGGAAGTTGTCCGGCTACGTCACACGTTAACCTTGCTAAAAAATTAAAGTCATTGGGTTTTCTGCGAATTTCTTAAAAAATACTTGCTTATCTAAAGATCTGATTAATGTAATCCATTATATATGTAATCCATTATAGACATTTTCGTAAAAAAGTTACCACTAGTCATTACCAACTAACAATTTAATGTGCAACACCTTATTATTTAAGAAATTAAGTTATGTAATAGAATATTTAGTAATATGTTTATTAAACGATAAAAGTATTTTAAATATTAATTATAGCGTTTTACATTGAAATATGCAAAAGATAGAAAGTTATTAAAAAATATATAAACAACTAAAATGTTAAATGAGAAAACTTAACATACTTATTGAAAAAATAATTATAAATTGAACATTGACAAATTATGGCTTAACATAAAATATAAGTACTTATCAGGTTCATATATTGAACTTTACGCTTTTTGATGGTCTGCACCAACTATGTTTGGAATCACACAAATTAGTAATAACCATATACAAGTATGAGCCTTTATCAGCAGTATTGATAGCAATTGTCTACATGTAAGGTAAGTTTTCTCATTATTGCATTAAGTGGAAATATGGATGAAAAGGTAAGTTTTCTCATTATTGCATTAAGTGAAATATTATTAGTGCTGACATATGTAAGTATAATATCCTAAACAATATTAGCCGCTAACATTACTCGTGTAACATTTAACTGCATTAGAGAAGCTTTCCTTTGATGTTAATTCGCTCAGAAATGTTGAGATAATATTATTTTGAGATAGTATCTCGGTATCATAAATTATTTTTTTTTTGGTCGATCAAGAATGTAAACAATATTACTTATTCCCATTATTCTATGTTTATTGCAAGTAAAGTTACATTCATTCACAAAAATACCTACGAAGAGTAATGTTAGTGACATATTTTACAACTTTAAGACTGTGTCTGCGAATAATATTAAATTGAATACAACAATTGATACCAACCTCAGGTATGGATCATTTATTTTTGCGAATACAGAATTTTGAATAATAATTATGTTTTTAGAAGATTATGAAATAACTATAATGTTTATTTATTATGTATAACAGTGTTATTATTTTATTATGTTTCACATCTATAAATAAATATAGTTGAAGACCCGGGGTCAAACATAGGCAACTTTATGACAAGGGGGGAAGCTGCGGGGAAAAGCTAGTGTTGAATAAATTCAACAAATTTCTAAAATGAAAAATAATAAGTTAATGCTGTGGCTGGCGAAGAGGAGGAAGACCAAGGATGCGCTGGAGGCGAAGATTTGAGGCTTGATTTGAGGTGGTCAGAGGTGGTGAAACAGAAAGAAATTTGAAAGGGGATGGAAGCGGTTTACATCAGCAGTGGGATAATATAGGTACAAAAGAAAGACCTGGCTAAAGATATTTCCAAATAATTGAATAAAAAAAACTTCTGGCATAGTATTCTGTAATCTGAGGTAAAACTAACGTAGCGAAGTATTGTTACGCCAAGTCCTACAAAACAGGCTGGACCTGTTGCCGTATCATCAAATATGTACCAGGGAACTAAATCGAGTTAACTCGAGTTCTTGATCTGTGATATATATATATACTAGCTGTTTCCGCCTGCGTTAAAAAGTAGCCTTTGTTTGACCCCGGGTCTTTAACTATATTCATATTAAATTTCATCAAAATCCGTTTAGCAGTTTGGCCGTGAAAGCGTAACAGACAGACAGTCAGATACACAGACTTTCGCATTTATAATATTAATATAGATATGGAATTATGGCTATACATATTTCTTGTACATATTTATCCTATACTTACTATTTTCCGAACTATTATCTATACTTCCATAATATTATAGGTGCGAAAGTCTGTCTGTTACGCTTTCACAGTCAAACCGCTAAACTAATTTTGATGGAATTTGGTATGAATATAGACCCGGACCCCGGGGCCAATCATAGGCTACTTTTTGACGCAGGCGGAGCTGTGAGAAACAGCTAGTTGTACTATAAATGTAAAAGTGAGTTTGTATTGTTACATTTGTGAATCAATTTTCCTAAAATTTTGCAAACTCATGGTTACGAGTACTAAAAAGAAAATAGAATATCTTTCATCAAAAAAAGTATCTGATCTCGTGGGATTTTGGTACGTGTGCGAAGCTTTAGTTAGTTTGTGAGATTTTTTTTTCAAATAAATAATTGTAAAAGATAAATCGATTTATTTGACTTGAAACATTAGTTACGTTTGATAGCAGACGTAACTTAGGTTCGTGCCCATTGAATATTTTTTTCATATTTGAACTTTATAGCTCCTTTTCAATAACTTAAATATAAAGCATTTTTCTAAAATTAGAATAATGAAAGTAATAGATAAATTCATAAAATATCTAATTTTAATCCAATTAGACTTACATAGTACTTATCAGAACTCAAATTAGCTATACAGACGAGGTAAATAGAGGCCAAATTTTGTGTAACTGCGAAAACGCCTTTTGATTTAATTAAATTGGAACTTCAGTAAAGTTCTAAATATTTGACTTCGTATTAAAGCTTTATTGTAAAATACGGTGGATTTGACTTTTATCTTAACTTCCTAACTAATATTAAAAATGATAAACTGAGTAGTTTCAATAAATGACCAGCACTGACACGCAAATTAGAAGGAGACCGCTGCCACATAGACATTTTGTCTCTTTCTCACTTTCTAGAAATACACACAACAACGGAAAATGTTATTCAAGCTAAGTCTAATAAATAAATCTTATTTCGTAAGGACTGTAGCGTGCTACGAAAGCTGCTACGATCGTAGCTACAATTTGTAGCACTTGTAGCATCGATTTTATATTAACATTTCCCAGCGTGTTTATGTCGATCAGTAGGCTTCGTTCGTTTTAGTAAAATATTTTGATGTTCCGTGTCCAAAGGGCATACGGGGCCCTAATACTAAGACTCCGCTGTCCGTCTGTCACCAGGCTGTATCTCATGAACCTTGATAGTTTGCCAGTTAAAATTTTTACACATGATCTATTTCTATTGCTGCTATAACAACTACCAACAAATTCGAAAAACAGAATCAAATAAATATTTACGGGGCTCCCATAGAACAGACATGATTCTTTGCCGTTTTTTATAGATGTACGCGAGTCCGGCTCGCACTTGACCAGTTTTATTTGATTTGAAGTACAGTTCAATAAGTGAAAGTAGTAGGCAAATACAGCAGCAACTTAAAATAGATTTGAATATAAGCCGATGGAAATATATATTAATTTTAGAACGGAATGGTGAAAGTAGTTTGCAAACACGCCTCTTGCCAAGTTCAAGTAGATGCATTTATTATTCGTGGGTTTGCCAGAAAGGGGTTCGAAATACGCCGACTTGAGAGTTTCGAACAGTTTTTATTACGAGCCTTCTAGTTAGTAATGATTCCTGCACGGCCAACGACAGATCGTATTGATCCAGCCTTATATGAGATCATAGCTAAAGTTGTTACGATAGCGATAGGGCCTCGAAAAAAACTATCGTAAATTTTCGGTGGTTTCGATACTATTGAAAATTTACGATAGTTTCGATTCTATCGATAATTTTACGTGATACTTTTGATAGTATTAATAAATTTCGATTCTATTGCCTTAATTTCACTATCGATAGTATCGCTGAATTTGAATATTTTCGATAGTCTTAGTTGAACTATCGACTATTTTTCAAGGTCAAATATCGATAACAAAACTATCGCTATCGCAACATCTCTAATGGTAGCCATTTCGAAGAAGAAGAAGAAGTTTATAATGTTTTTAAATTAAATAATTAATGATGGTGTAATTTCAGTCTTTCTACAATGGTCTTTGTTAACGAAGCTAAGTAAGAATTAAAGAATGGTTGTTGTGCATGTAGTTACCGGTTTTAAAACCGAACACGCTATCTAAGAATGCCGTAAAAGTCGACTAAGGTAAAAATAAAGCGTCCTACAGTATTTTTATGACCAAGATAATTTTACTGAATTTAAGACTTGCATAATAATCAACCTTTAGGTCAAAGAAATATTGACCGCGGCCAGTAGCATGCAAGAAAACGTTACTTAACTCAGTACAAAAATATGAAGTTAACTTCAACGATCTTTATGTACATGTCGGCATATTACTAAACTAATTAATTAACTATCAATAATTTAGTATTAAAAGTAATAGCAGAGGGGTATGGCGCATCGTTGTAAACAACACGTGCGTCTACCACCTCCTCCAATGTCCCTACTATTGCCCCTTCTTTTGCAGCGGGTATAAATTGAACGCACAATGACTGAATCGTAACGCTACCGATAGCTTCGTAGTAGGTCCTTCAGGCGCAATAGTGTCGGCTCTTATGGCATTGAGCGTTTGCTACCGCTCGCGAGTTTGCATCGCTCGCTTGATCAAAGGCAAAGCCCATGGCCGAGGTTCGTCCCGACTGGGAGCCCCTTGTGCATTTGCCGAAAAGGCTGAGTGGTTAATAGCCCTCGCCTCAAACTGTCCCGCTGTAAATTTAAAAGCTCACAGGAGCTAAAATTGTAGGTCATCTTGGCTTGGCCAGTCATGGCTCTGACTCGGTGTGGAGCACTTCGATGCACCTATCCTTGTTTAACTATGACTCTTGACTCTTATTGAGACAAATAATAATGATAATTAAATTGTTACCCTAATCATGTATTCTTATTAAAAGGAGCTTTTATTGCTGCCATCCTGTTCTGCCTGTCACTTGATGACAGTCTACCCTTTTCGTTATTTCGACATACGCAACAATAAAGTGTTTATCTTTGTGGCACAATATTCAAAGAGAAAATTGTTCATTTAAAATGTGCTTATATTTCTCTAATTCCACTCGCCTTTTTCAATAAAAGCACTTTCGCAGAGCCGCTAGATTAAAATTGTATGTTTAGACAAGACTTATAAGTGAAGAGAGCAGATCCAATGATATGTATTTTTATCTGTAGGTGTCTATTCCGTATGATTGGAAGTTGTTTGGTAGTTAGGTGAAGAGTATAAACATACAATTTTTACTAACTACTACTGCTTGAAGCAAGTATTAGAAAGCTGCTGATTGGGGATCCAATCCAATAGGAAATAGGATACTTAGCAGGGGATTTCTCGATGCATAACTTAGACTGCCTCCGCGAACTAAAAAATAAGTACGTCTTTCGATATCCTAGCACAGAAATATTAATATTACGATCGTGGATTAAAATTTCATATCACAAGACTGACAACAAAGAATCGTTTTCATTAATTGATTCCATTAAACGAAAGGCACGCCAATGTCTATCAGTTGACTTTCCCCAAGTTTCCGCTTCAAAACCTCTCAACCGTAACTTGAAGATCTATGTAATACACCAGCAGCGGCCCGCCCCTGTTTCACAAAGTTGTTCTCAAACGAATGGATTTTTCCGACTTTTTCAATAAAAATTATCATATTTTATCTAAACCATCCTCGAGAATTAGTTTGGTAGTTTTTAGGTTAATTGCTAACAGACATAAACATTTTACTTTCTTACTAATCTATATTTAAATATATAATTCAAAGCCCTGACTGACTGACCTATATCAACGCACAGGACTTTCGGTTCCAAAATTGGTACGTGGGTTCCTCTTGTCGTCTAGGGGTGCACAAAGAAAGGATCCTTCAAATTTCATCCCCTAAGGGGGTTAAACGGGGATAGTAAACTTTGTAAGGGGACAACGGGGTGTCTATGTCTTAAAATCAACGCTGATATGATTTTAATGGTTGTTCGGTCGTTATTTTAAAGGCCCACGTGCCCGATTCAAAAAAGCCGCGTACGAGTTGATGACTTGTACTCGGCTAAACTTGAATTTATTTATTTTTTACTAAGAAAAATATGTTATTTTTATTAGACCATGCGGGCGAAGCCGTGGACAGAAGCTAGTATTATAAATAAATGCGAAAGTTTGTAAGTATGTGTGGATGTATGTTTGTAACTCTTTCACGGCTAACCGATTTTGATATAATTTATAAATATATATAGTTGAAGACCCGGAGGACCCATTTTTGGGGCAGGTGGAACTGCGGGAAACAGCTAGTTTATAAATATTTCCGTATTTCGACATTACAAAATAACGAGCAATGTTGCGATACCATTTGATATTTGTTACGGGTTCCGCGACAATAAAACATAAATCAGTTTTATTGTCTGTTAAAACATTTACGACATACTTATATTTTGCTAGCAGCCATTAAGGCCCAATACGAAGCAAATGACATTTCCCATACATTTGACTTATGCAATATTACTAGGTTTTTGTAATAAAAACTGATTATAATTATAATTTTTTTTTAATGGAAAATAAAGAAGGCGGTCACTTCCGGGATCACAATACAAATATTTTTACATACAAGGTACCAACGGGTATTAAGGCCTAGCTAAGGGAAATTTGTAATAAAATGATAAATGTCCGTCTTAATAAACAAGCTTTATTATTTTTTAATAATTGACATTTACTTCTATAATATTTTAACAAAAAATGGCATCTTCTGCTCAAAACTAAAACATTAGATAACTTTTTTTAAAACTTTGTCAATAGGCCTTATTATAATAAGGTAGGGTAAAAAAGCCTACTGCTTAAACTATCTGAAAACTCAACTTAAACATTATTATTTGGTATGTGAGATCAATCATCATAGAAATAAAGCAATCATAACACTTAATATTCTCAGAAAAGTGAATAAATTGCCTCGATTAGCATCCATCAGGGCACTGGAAGTCATCGGAATCTTCGATTGACAATCCGACACACTCTTCATGATACCACTTCGAGCATTGCGAGCATTGCCTCATATCATCCATCCTATCTTCTTCACAAGCATGACAGTACCAACTTGCTAGCTTTTGTGCAGTATCCTTGATGGTGGTAGACTTTCTTGCGGGTGCGATTTTAGCTTTCTTTGGACCTGAAATTTTTTTAGATTTTGACTTTTCTGCTCTATATTTTTTCCTTTCTTTATTGGCCTTCTCTCCTTTGTTTCCCTTATCCTTTTTTTTCTCTTCATTATATTTATTAAACAAATCTTTTGTGACTGGAGTACCTCGGTAATTAATGGCTTTTCGTCTTACAGTAGGTGTTTTTTCTTGAACTTTAGCCGGAGTGGGCATTAAATTATAAATATCATTTTTTTTTAACTGATCGAGCGGCACATCTTCTTCAGAATCGTCTGAACTGGAGCTTTTACCATAAACTAAGTGATAATATCTGGTCTGCGTGGTTGCCTCCCTTGGCGTCTCTGTTGTTGTTGATGCTGATGCTGTCAATAGTTTAGCTGGTGCTCTATTACCGGGTTCTAGAGTATTTGGCCGAAGACAATCAACAGATGACACATTTTCTTGTGCGACCTCGGGTATTGGAATCTGTGTTAAAATTGACGGTGATCTCGAATCAGGTTCTCGAGTCTTCAGCTGAGGATAATCAATAGGTGGCACATTCTCTTGGTCAAGATCAGACATCGTGGCGTCCGTCAAAACTGAGGGCGAAGTATTACCGGGTTCTGGAGCTCTTGCTGGAGGATAATCAAGGGATGGTACGTTCTCTTGTACGCCATCAGGTGCTGGGGCATTCGATACAACTGAAGGAGCAAAAGCTGTTTCTGGTATGGCCTGTGGGTTGAAGGGATACAAGCCAGACGCTCTAAAGCCGCTCGTGATATTGCTGTGTGTCATGCATTTAGACCAAACGCTTGAAAGAATGACATTAAAGCGTGCTTTAGTGAGTTTTTTGTCTCGATTTTGGTCCATGAATAATAACACTTCCGCATCCCAATAATGTTCGAATGATCGATAGACGGCTTTATCGAGGGGCTGCAGTTCATGTGTTGTGTTTGATGGTAAGCAATACAACGATATGCCAAGAGAGTCGGAAATATCGACAATTGAAAGATCTAAATGACATGCTGCTCCGTCAAATATCAAAAGGCATGGCCCCGGGCTTTTGTATGTAGCCAGATGGTTTAAAAATGTCTTAAAAAGTTTATTAGTCATATATCCCTTTGCTGATTTTTCTACCAATGATCCCGGTGGCAAATTATCGTATAATTCTGGCTTTAAGCGTTTACCCTTAAATATGACCATTGGCGGTATGGCAGTACCGACTGCATTAACACATCCTGCGATTGTAACGCTTTCAGCGTGTTCAGAAGACTGCAAATGAACCCTTTTTGCTCCTTTTTTGGCCAAAACGCTTTGCTGGTGGTGAATTGTTAAACGGCACCCCTTCTCATCCATGTTATATATTCTTTCGGGATGATTATGTAAGTCAAGGTTTTCATAGACTTTCTTCAGTTTTTCGAAGTGGTCGTCAACAATAAATCTATTAAGCTTTTGTGCTCTAGCCGGGTTCATGAATTGAGCTTTTCTCACCGATATTTCAGAGTGTCTTTGCATAAACCCCTTGAACCAGTCTTTACCTGCGCATTTTAATGTTTTGTTAAAATTGTGGTTTATGTTATTTTGCTCACAATATTTATACACTAATCGACGGAGTATTCTCGGTATAACAGGCAAACCTATTTCAGCATATCTGATTATCCGTTTTACTAGTTCGGCTTCCTGTTCGGGGTTCAATATAGGTTTACGACCCAAAGATTTCTTTAAAATGCCAGTCTGCAGATGATTTCTGATTGTTCTTCTAGGAACATTATACCTTTCCGCAGCTCTATACGTACTCATAGTTCCTCTTTGTACTGCTTTAACAGCTGAGATCAGATCATATTCTGACCACAAAGCCCGTTTGGGAGGCATCGTGACCAACTGTAAATAAACATAATAGATTAGATTAAGTAGGTACGAATTTAAATTCTGAAAAGGAATTTAATAATCAATTTTAAAAATATTAATTAGGATAAACCTTAAAGGTTAATTAGTTTAAAAAAAAGAACATGTCGATGCCTACATAAGTTGCAACAAAGTTCTGAATATACATACGTACCTAACATAGGTACTTACATAGTAAACACATACGTATACTATGTAAGTACCTAAGTATAAGTACTCAAAACACATAAGCTCCTTTTTCGGAATCGGATGGAAATACGAGTATAATAAGGCCTATTGTAAAATTTTATAGGCCTTAATATCCGCCAACCACGAGCGTACAAAAAACGAAATAAATAAAATTCGGACCACTACATGTGATTTAATTATGTAGCATAGAACAAGCATATATTAATACACAAACAGACAGTCAATACAGGTAGCTTAGTGTAATATTTCTAGAAATACTTACATTTTACTGGAGCCAATTTTTATAATTCGGGCTGCGCGACCGCTTCCTAGAATGTTTTCGGCAACACTGGCGCGGGGGGCAGAAGTAGTGCGCGTCCGCCGCCTCGCGGCGACTAGTAGTCGTGCTATGCATGTGTGAGTGTAAACTTGAGCGTCAACTCCTATGTTTAGTTTGATTTTTGATATTTAGGCCTTATTTACCGACAAGCCTTAATACCCGCAGGTACCTCAGATATTTTTTCCCAGATGTATATTTACACAGATATGGGAGAAAAATCATTTTAGATATAATTTCTTAACACGTTTTTTAATGGTTATAGTGATTTATTTTAAAATTTTTAAGAAGACCATCACCTTCTGGAAGAACCAAACAAACCTACAAAACATGTTTTAAAGCTTAGAACTACTTCAGGTCAATGTTCTAGTCAACAGAAAAACATGAAATTTTGTTAGTTCTCCTCATATTGAGCCTTAATGTGATTCCTTTACGTCTCAATTGGCTAGTCAACTAAAAAATAAATTGTGTATTTTATATAATTTATTGATAGAATAGACTATTTCGGAGATACAATTTAAACGAAAAAATTCTTAAAATTATATTTATTTTGTTATTTAATTTTAAAGATTTTATAGTGATGACGTCACGCATCAATAATGGCCATCTCGAACTGTAAGAAAGCAAAAATTACTAAGGTATTAAAAAATATGTATGTCAGTGTCAAAAGTCAAAGTCAAGATGGACCGCGAGCCGCGAGTTGGTTTCTTGTTTGTTTACAATCGCCAAATAAGTAGGTATCTACCCCATTTCTCGTATCTATTGTTTAGAATGGTTTAGGCCTGTTTATTGGACTTTACTGCCGTCCCTTCATCCGTTGACATCTGATTTTTCAATAATTGGACACCGATTCTTCATTAAAATGTATGAATGAATGTAATGAAGATGTAGTTAGGTTATGTTTACTTGAACAGAGATGACATTTGACATGGGTGACAAGTACGTGAAGCGCCTAATTAGCGCTACCAAACAAAAAATATTTATTCATTACCCTGTGCTACCAACCTAAAAAATTAAATGTGAATAGCCGGAAGTTATCCGGCTACGTCATACGTTAACTTTGCTAAAAAATGAAAGTCATTGGGTTTTCTGCGATTTTCTTTAAAAATACTTGCTTATCTAAAGATCTGATTAATGTAATCTGTTCCTTAAGCCTATTCCTCGAAATGGTTTACGAATTAGACATATTCATGAAAAAGTTTACTAGCCAATTGGTAATCTAACAAAATGTATTGGTTCTATCAAATCAATAAAAGTCTAACTGGCAGTTTGGTGATTGAAGAATGAATTGAGATGAATCGCCTTTCAGTAGACTGACTTCTTTCTCTCTTGATTTATATTTGTTGAAGATTTTTTCTCATCTATTGACCAATACAATAATGGTAAATTCTATGCATAAGGACAAGGACCTACTCGATCAGGAAATAAATATTGTTCCCGAGGAATTTATACGCGTGTGAAGCCGCTGGTAAAAGCAAGTAAAAATATCATTACATCAACCATTTCCTCTTAATTAGTACACCAATTTGTATTACGAACAGGAATTTATAAAATTGCACACATTACAGCTTAAAACATGTATTTATAAATAGGTTATACATGTAGGAAAGCGAACTCTATGGTCCGAAGCAACCAGCTAAGGATGCAACCGGGAAAACCTTGAGCCGAAAGAGATAGATTAGACAGCATGCGATAGGAAATAAATTCACAGCACACTTTACTCTGTAACACAAAGTCATGTAAATATCGTCCGAATTGTTCTAAATGTAAATGCATCCCTGTAAATTAGCAGGTGCTCGTGTAAACCCTGGTTTAGCGGGATGTTGTGTTGGCCTCGTTCCAACCCGTTAGTGTTATCTGAAGCTTTCCTTTTAACTTACATATTGTCCAAAAATAGGGTTGTTACTTGAGCAATATATTATTATTTTGGATATATACCATTACGTTGACAGTCAAGTATGGGCTGTGGAAGATTTGTGCACGGTCACCGTACCTAGTCATGCTTGTGATACCGTGATGGTGATATTTTCTTTCAATAATCTTTCCTTTTTTTTAAAAAAAAAAGGTAAAAACGATTTATTTCATACCAAAAGCAACTTACTCAGATCTCTCGATAGAAAGCGATTATCACACCTTATTGACGGGTTATCTTTTTTTGATGTTCCGCAAGAAAAAAACACCACTTACATATGCGGACGTAATACTAAGAGCTTTCCCCTACCATTGGGATTAACAGAAATATTTTTTTTTACTCGTTGTTAAATCTCTTTCTTTTTCTTTTGTTATCTCGTTTAAAAACAAGTTCAAAATTTGCATACATTGTAAATGGGGTTCAAGGTTCAATAAATAATTCTCCTTTTCTATTTTAATTTTTTTATTTTATTTCTTATATTATCAGCCCTATGCTGTTAACAAAACAAACTCGTTCGTTTAGAAATAAAGTACGTGACTAGAGTTTTCTTACTCAGTTAAATCTGTAGGAGCCAGCGTTTTAACCGCCAAAGAATGATTTATAGTTTTCAAGTTGTACTTACTCGGAAGAAAGGTGTTATAATTGATTCTTAGGGTTCCTTTCACAAATTATCCATATCTAAACAAACTGTTTGATCTTTACAAATAGATTTATCGAGAAAACCCAATTGGCAAGTAAATTATAAATGTTAAAGAGGAATTCATATCTTCAGAAAATGAAGTAAGTATTTTCCTTTCAATACCGCAGGCAATGCGCACAGGGAGATCTTCAATCAGCACTTTGTTACTTCTTGATTACAATAGGTACCGACATCCGTAGGAACAGGAATCACAAAGTTAGTAATGGAGTATACAACTTCATAAAGCTATTATTGATTTATATTACTTGTAGTCTAGTCCTGTTCGAAGATTAGGATTGTCTAAAATCTACCTGTGTGAAGGGATAACGTTTTTAATTTTCTTTTATTCCATTTATTTATGTTGAATTTACCTATAATGCAATGCAACAAGCAGACAATATACAGATGAACACTTCCGACTTGTAACACTCAATCTTTGTTTCGTTGGAGTATACTGAAAAATGTTAAGAAAAGAAAATTCTTGAAAAGTTATAGCCTATACTTTTCAAGCATTATCTTTTCTTAAAAAAAGATAAAAGCAAGAAAGGTAATTAAAATTGTTCATGCCAAAGAACTTATTTCAAGGTCTGTCTTACTTATCCGATACAATTATATACTCCTCTAAAATTGGCCCGACATTCCTTTATATACCGTACCTTTCTCGCAAGTGACAACAGTGGGACCCACATCATGTCGGTACGTAGTGACAGCCCTGCGAGTACAAAATCAGCCTTATAAATGTCCTGGGAGCCATTTATCCTTCTCAGGCATCAAATGGACCAAAATTTTAACTTTATAATTTAATATTTCTTTATTCATTTAGGTAATTTAAAAATCACATTATTTAAATATATCGTGTATTTTGAGCTTGATAAAATTGATCCAGGTCTTTTTGATTCGAAAGAGAAGATAGGTATCGACATAAAAATAATAAGACTATTGGGTTTCTTACATTGTTTTTTTTTATTTGATTAAAAATAACACAAAGTAGGTACATATTAACCACAGCTCTTTCAATATTTTTCCGAAAAAAAATATATTTATAGTTAGTGTGCCACGGAGGCAGTTCAGACCTAGATAATACAACGAAAGCACTGCTATAAGCTACATTTGTTTCTAGCTTTTTACTTTATATTTAATCTCTAATGATATTGTTGTGGATAAAGTCTAACCGCCGCACTCGGAGTCGTTGACTACATAAGCAAGCAAATTCTCCAAACTCCAATCAGAAATCACTATTAGAGAGAGTATAACTTTAAAAATTCTCCCTCTTATTAAGTCAGTACTATACTATTCTGTGCATTCTGTGTTCCAACCGATTTTTTTTATTTAACGACACTGAGTGCGGCTGTAAGATAATATTACCGGACTCTGTAGTTAATTATTGTTAACGGTGTTTTCGCCATAATCTCTGTATCCATAGAACCATTGTCATAAGCGTCGTCAGCTCAAGTCGAACCTTTCACACTCTTTTCAAGTCTTTCTTGTCCAAGTCTGCGCCGTTCAAGTTGATGCCTATCAGCAATATTATACACCATCTCAAATTTCTCAAATATCTCTAAAGCGCCCTTTATAGATGAATATTTGATATCAAAGAAACCGTTTAAGCAGTCTCAGAAACATCCCGCCCCTGCAAGAAGTTTCGTAGCTATTACGTTAATGCTATGGGTCAATGATGATAGCCCTGGGCCCGTAGACAAAGTCACAATTTGAAAACGATAATGACATTCGCAATCAAAAAATGTATGGGATTGACATGAGCCGCGCTAATTCACGGGGTCGATTTTCATACTGATAACGAAAGATCGCGAACACGAATGTCGTTACCGTTTTTCAAATTGTTACTTTGTCTAAGCCCCCAGGGGATCAGTTTAATAAGTCAATCTGTTCAGATAATAATCATAGTGAATTTAGTTCGATTACTTTTTATTCTAAACAGTTACGAGCATTGACATATATATGATCGTATTCAATTTTAAACCTTGTTTCAATGACTTAAGAGCCAATGTACATGTTACATGTACCTAATTTCTAGTTATTTAGTTTTCTAAATATAGGTACTGTTATAAATTTTTCCTAACATGAAAAGTTGGCTTTAAAGGTAAGTTACACAGTGCTAATAACTCTCCACCTTTTATTAAAAATCTAATCTAAATTTAAGTAATAAGAAATAAATCAACGATTTTCCGCGAATGGGTTTGTTCATTTGACCGAGTTAATTACTATATCGCATGACTGTAAACGTACACGGAATTAAAACTTCCAGTCACTGCACTAATAAAGTGACATTGTTTCAGCTAAACTTGTATGCGAAATATACACATTTTCAAGTCTTTTCACCTTTAAGTTTGTCATGTGGATGATTTCAGTAGTTTTTATAAACAATCTGGAATGGCCTTTCCATTGGTAAAACTCAAAATTCCAAAAACATGTATTGAAATATTCTTGCCTCTTTTCTAAAATGATGGCATGACGCCGCAACGAAGGATATGCGTGTTAGATGACTAACAACCAGGGATGCCGAAGATCGTGCGAAATAAAGAAGAAAAGGTGGGAGAGTGGACCCTGGGCTCCGAGGCAATCAGTCAAGTATGTACCTTCCCGAGACTACTGTCTAGCCTCTTTTCTATATTTCTGGATTTCTTAAGAAAAAAGAGCAGCATGCCGATATTTTGCAAAACAGTATAGGCCGAGATGAAGATCTTTTATTTCGAAGGCTCAAACTCGCTGTAGGTCATTTCTAGTTGACAACTTATTAAAAAAATCCTTGATAACACATTTGAAATAGAATGCCGCAGATGCCTGTAATAGAAATTATGTTGTACGTCTGTCCAATCCACCATTCGAAACTTTATTGTGTTAGTTGCAACTTTCGTTTGTTCGAAACTATTTTTCATTCTTCCATTTGCTGTTGCTGAATCAATTTAAAATCCTAACGCGTACACATCGTTTAGCGGTAGAAAAAATTCTTGATTTAAGTGTTTTATGTTTGTTTATGGATTCTGTTTGACTTTCTATTGTTCTTTATGCTTTTGGGTGTCGATATCAACTTGGCAAATTTGGGCTTGAATTGATCGCGAAATATAAATATTATGTGAATCGAGTTATAAAAAGAAAACAAATTTTCGTGATCCTTCAGAGATCAGTATTCAGGAGAATTGACGTCAGGCCAATCATACAAAAAAGACCAAAACTTATTGTTTTTGAACTCTGAAATATGACATCATTGTAATTAGCGAACCCCAGTCTCCGAAACTGTAGCTAGAGAGCCAATTGCTTTAACGCTTGTATGATGATATGACATTTATTCTTTGGCAGGAAGTGGCTTTATTCAAATTTTCGTTTCTAATAGGAAATACATTCAAAAGTAAACGTGACACGTAAGACCTTACCTATAGCTTTTGATACTTTAGTTAAAGTAATAACTCCTATAATGAATAAACATGGCTGAATCATGCCAAGAATAATGGCATAGCTAGTAACAGACACTTTGTAATCCATTCGCAACAATAACATTGGTATTCTGTTGTCTTCCTAGACAATTCCTATAATGAGGTACATTGTAGATACCTATGCACAATAAAGCTGAGTCAGGGTACCATTATTTTATTCCAAGCCGGTAAAACGGAAAAATGTGGAGTAGACCACAATAGCAGGTAATGTTAGCAACAATAATGAGGCTTTCTACGCATATTCTTACTCATCGAAACCTTTTTAGACCTTCGTAGGCACACGGCTATAATGGGCCTGTGTCTATCGATATATACAAGGCTCTATGAAGGCCGTTTTTCGACTTAATTATTATTTTATTTTATTGTCTGCTATTAATTAATTCTGAGTTTGTCCATTAGCGCAAATTATTCGGGGCTCTAGCTATTACCACAAATTTAAAGATGAACGTACAGGTCGTAGCGTCCGAGAAAGGACAAAGGAATGACAAGTCACCGTACCGAGCCAAATAGAGTACAATTGTTAGAATGTGAGTTAAGTATGTCGCCAAAACTAAATTTTTGCATGTATATAATTCGAGTTGATTTAAACGTAAAAAATATTCTATGAAATCATATCATATGCGTAGATTTATCTTGGTCCCGACCTCCCGACAATATTCATACATGTATTGATCTTATTCCACAACAGCAGCAGAGTATCGTCTCATGTCCTAAATATTCTCAAATTTTGCTCATAATCCTATTACTGTTTTCGGAGCATCTTCATTCAAGGCAGATCGTAGCCTGTTTACATTAGCCAGCTTATGTAGGTTGTTATTTTTTGAGATGGAGTTTCGATAGCTTTGCCCATCTCCTTCCAACAGCAAAAGGAGCGAGTGATGCAAATGAATTGCTAAAAAGTTTAGATAAAGGAACAGTGAGGCTAACAAAATGAGATAAAAATTACTTGCTAGATATTGTTTTCGTCTATATTTTGTTAAAATTATGTTAATATCAATCGGCAAAAACTGTATTTTAATAATTATATGCAGTAGTCCAGTAGTTTTTGTAAATGTTCATAAAGTTTTTTAAAATTCTAAATCATTGTTTTTTGCTTCTTATATTAGATTTCTTCAGTAGGTAACTATTTTGTACAGAAAAAAGGTATCTATTTTGTACAGAAAATAGTTTGATTTGTATGGATTAGATACCCACAGTATATCCTGAAATAATCTGCCTGCCTCTATGGGAAACAGGCATGATGATATGTATGTATGGTGATTAAATAAATAAATAGTATATTTTAATCCAATACTCGTAAACATAGATACGATCTACAATCGAGTGTTTTATCTATTAGACAATCACAAATCGTTTATTGATTTATCCATTATCTGGATAATTATAATGAATTTATAATGTTGAACACACTAGGCAGAACGAAAACAAATGCTAAAGTTATTATTTAATAAAATATAATAGATGTTTCGTGTTAATAGTTTCCTAACTTATAACTTGTCTGTACTGTAATAGTACATGAACTAACTTCTCAACTTTTGTTGAAATCCATTGACCCAATGAAACATGATTAAACATAGGATCCTCCAAACTCTCTAATTGCTGAGCATTAATTAATTATGCGAACTTCTGAAATTCAGCAAATTTGTTGGAACTTACTACTTGACAATAAACCATTTGGGAAATAGTATCATATGAGTTTAACTGCTCTGTGGGCTATCGAGCTTAAAAGCCGAAAACTCAATTAGTGGTAAAATTGGGAGCTCGTTTTACTCACGGTTCAAATGGAGGTGCCATATCATACTGGGAGTCCATCGTTTCGGTATGCTTATTTGCATTGTTTTAAATCATAGCAGAATGTAACGAAGGGAACGGAAACGGTATGCCACTACTTGCGGTCAATCTTTACGATGAACAAAAAGCACATCAATGGTCGTCCGATTCAAGTCTGAATTAGGCACATGAGTGTCCCAATATAATACCGACTCAACCCAGCACTAAATAGCATAACAGTAGGTCAAGGATTAGGTTGAGTTCGTATACAGTCGTGTTAATCGCCGTGCTGAGAGGCGCACAAAGCAAAGGCTACCACCGGTAGTCCGTTCCAGACCGGATGCCGGATGGGAAGTGTTTAGTGTTTAGTAGCGCGTGCGGTGTAAAGTATACGTACGTGTGTGTAAATAATATTTTGTAGTCTTTGTAGTGTGCGATTTTGCAGTGTTACTATATTGAAACTAATGTTAGATATTCGACAAGTTCTTAAAAGCAACTATTAACCATGAATACCTATGTCATATAAAGGGTGCAAAGGTGTCACAACTTTTGTATATTTAAATTTATGTATGTTTCACGGGTATGTTCACATAATAACCTTCAGGTAACCTGCCTCTGTAGGCAGGTGGTTTCACCGTGTCGACCTACAATAATATAAACAAGAAATGGTCTGACTACAACTGTCACTTGTAATCAACTTTCGAATACTTTATCTTAATATAGTACGTATCATGTGTCTTTAGTATATATAATGTTTTTTTTTTGGAACCATGCAATGTCAAAATTTTCACAGTGACTTTTGTTAATAATAATAAGACAGAACTATCATAACAGACAAGACGATACATCACAATAGACCTCTTTTTTTTTTTTTGTTAACGAAGGGGAAATACATTTACGCACAAAGTGTGGGACTCCCAGGCAGAGTGCCTGGACTACCCACTAAAACCCCTCCGGCGTTTCCGCACCGGCTGTTGAGGGCGCCATGGGGTCGCGTTAGCATTCTACCACGACGCCCTCCAGCCATGGCCTTTCGGCCCCCTCAGATGGCCTTTCGGCCGGCCCCCTAAATCGGGCAGTGGCCCATAACTGGACCACGCCCGTCCCCCAGACCCACATCCGTTCGCCGTCTCTTAATAGACGGCGGTGAAGTGGGCTGTTGGCAGAAATTGGCCGACAGTCAACAAGACCCCGACTACCAGGGAGTTATTAACTGTCACCCAGGGTGCACCGTCCCGAATCCCTTGTCAGCCCGCCCTCTCACCGGATCCTTGGGATCAAGTGAGAATGCAAAGCTTTCAAAGGAACGGGCACTCGAGGAGGTTCCCTGCCCTGCCTACCCCATCACAATAGACCTGACATAACGTTACATGATTAAATTAACAAAACAGTATACCTTAAAGATGTGGCTATTCCGAACACACACAACCTCAACTCATACGGAAAAGATAACAAAATACACAGACCTCGCGATAGAATTAAAGTCACAATGGCGCGTTGACACTGTTAAAACCGTACCCATAATTATTTCTTCAACTGGCGTTATACTAAAAACTTTACACGACAGTCTAAAAATGTTACAAATTCACCCACTTACTTTCATTTTGATGCAGAAAGCTGCAATTTTAAACACATGTCGCATTGTTCGCAATCTTTAAATTTTTTAATCTTTCCGAAGCCCGCGTAATCAATTAAAACCTTAGTCTTAGACTGTGAAAAAATAAAAAAATAAAATAAACATAAATAATAATAATAAATAAATTTATTTTCAGAAAAATTTCCATAGTGTGGGTTAGTAACAAAAACTTAAGACTAGGGTTAGTAATATTTACTTTATATTTACCAGAGCAGGCCTAGAGCAGGCCAACATGTGTCTGGTTCCAATACCTTAAGATTGGGCAACAATAGCGACCTCCGATACCGGCCAGGAGGCTGTTGGGGCTGTCCCGGACCCGGCGCCACACCGAAGCCACATAATAGTTTGGAATTTAATAAATACGTAAAAATCTCTTTGACGTCTTATTCAAAATCCAGTCTGCTGATCACTCATATATACAACACCTAGCTTACTTAGTTTCATGTAAGTACTAAACACACTTTTAAAAAAATCCAAATGTTTTGGTAGGTTGGTTGGATTTCTTACCATTTGGAAATTGCAACAAAATATAATATCCATGTGATTATTCACATGGATATAATATTTTTGATACATACACGTGTGCAATATATACCCACCCATGTACCTAGTACATTAACAGTAGTTGCAATACTTTTTTCGGTTAGATTTTTTTACAAAAATACAAACATTAAGTACATGGTCATCGTTAAAAAAATCTTTCCATTCTTAAGATTTAGTACCTACTTTAATAAAATAAAAATTTATTCAACCATAAGTACGGTACGGGTGAGGTGAGATAATGTATATTATCCATATAAACAGAAGATTTAGATACACAATACGAACCCTTTCCCATCCTGGAGAAAAACGAGAGCACTTATAGTTAATGTTGAGTAACAAATTTACGCGTAGTTTACTTTTTTATTCACTACTACTGAAACTACCGAAATACTATCAATATAACAATGTGATACTTGAAAGTAGTTTTAGGTGTTGAATAATTCAGAAGACATCGAAAAAAAATCGTTCACGGAAGCCACGTGAGTAAAATCGTGCACACGGACTCGAAATTAGGTAAGGTAGGGAAATAGTTGCATTTTAGTAGGATTATAACATAAGCCCATCAGCTCAGGGCACGAGGATTAAATTTCTATCTTAGTTGAAAGAATTTCAAATGAATCATTGGACACAATGTCTTATCTACGACAGCTAAAATTTTTTGAATGAGTTATGCGGAATTTATGTATGAATGAACACCATTTACAAACACAGTAGGATCAGTAATTAGGTAGTTAGTTACACTTAAAAGGACAGGATGTGGTTTTAAAAAACATTAAGAACTAACAATTAATAAAGAAACCTCATCGTAAGAACGTGTTCTAACTGTAATATTTTACAAAAGAATATCTTACATGACAAGACCCTAATGAGGCTGTTGTTTTCAGGAAGCTCTCCCTCTTGGGAGAAGATCGTGAAGGAGTCATTAGTCCAGGCGGCCTGGCCCGTGGCAATCGTGGCGCACCCTCGGCGGGCTCTCACCGTGGACCATCAGTGAGTACCTGACTTACTTACACGCTATTTTAATACTACATTTTAGAATTTAGTTCTGTAGGGTTATTGGTATTAAAAGTCATAAAGTCTTTGCTTGAAGCGTATAAGAAGGTTACAGGCTTTCTTCACAGTTTATATGTACTCCTATGATTTGTCTTCGTTATCTTACTTTTATTATAAAAAAATGATTATAATGTGTTTAGTAGTTCGACAAAAAGTAGATGTGAATTTTTTACCTACTCTCGTCTATTAAATGACTAAACCAACGTTATTTTTCATCGCTATAACATTATTATTAAAATGAAGCTTTTCGAATCTATACTTAAATCAAGGGCTAAAAGAAAATCATTTTATCCCTTGATGCCTTTGATTAATTACGGATGTGTTTCTCTGAAACTAATTCTAGGTTTATTCGTTGATACAAGCATGTCATAGCGAGCTACGCTGTTTCGACAACGTCTTCAAATGCCTACGACGTGGAAACGTAGATGTAGCTTAGCCTCTAACAGATGTGTATGCAGGTAGAGGTCAGACCGTAGCCATGATGAATGTTCTAAATAAATAAATTGAATTGACTATTCAAAAATATTATTCGCCTGCGAATTTGCAAAATCTCGAAAATTCTCTAGTATCAATATAAACGCAATTTCGTATTCAATATAGGCTGCATGAATGCAACGTGTATCTTGATTTTGTAAACATTTGTGTGGACAGCGCGGAAATTAGATGTCCTATATAGGAACCATGTGATCGGAACGGAATGCCCGCTGGCTACATATCAGAGCAAATATGATGTAATTTATGCGGTAATGCCGATAATGAGGTATAATGGGAGTAGAATTAACATTTGTAACTTTATTTTGACATAAATTTTGACAGAAATTTTGAAATACATTTTAGTGACAATATTAAGCTAAAGGGGTCTTTGTCTAGCAGGAGAACGCCTAAGGCTACTTAAAAAAAAAATTCTATATATTTAACGTTTTCTAGCGGTTTACCTCGTAGCTATGAATATGATTATATATCATCCAAAACATCTGGTGAGATAATTCCTAACAGATGTTAGATTTTTTCTGTAATATAATTGAGTAAAAATAAACAGAAATATTTTAACAGAAAAATTGAGGATTGCGACTTTGGGAACCTTAGGTATAACTTATACCTACTTTGTGTACAGTTACTCAGTTTATGAATAAACTATAACAAAACATTTTATTTACCTTTGTTTAACCTAGCCATAATGACCAAAACCTCCCCAGTAAACACATTGGCCGAAATAATAGACATGCACGGCAACCACAAACCACCCGACCGCTCGCTGCCGGCTTTTCTAAGGCCTTATATTTGAAATGTTGAATAGTTTTTGTAATTATTTTACAATTTTATAATTTTGATTATATTTTCAAGAATATATTTTATTAGCTGTGCGCTGCAATTTTATTCGCACGTGATGTGTATGACCTTTCTCAAGGATCATTTTGTACATAAATGTTTTTAGAAAATATCGGTTTGACACCGGTCACTTCAACAAACTAAACCGTTAGGCTGACACTCATTTCTTTCATCACACTCTTGTGATCCTTCCTAACACCGAGTATAGCCCTCTCCATAGCACGTTGAGCGACTTTGAACTTTTTTACCTTCTTATAATGTCCTAATTAATAGTCAGTCGTGACCTCCGCGACCATGCCATAGATGTTATAAGTACCTACTGGTAGTGACATCTGGCATGACATTATTCTCATGACAGAAGAAGAAGTGGTTATCTCTAAATCGACTTTTGGCGGGAAGCTGTGAAGAGCAGTATCGGCGCTGTATTTTATTTTTCAAAAATTTGTGTTTTTTTGAGTGTTTGTGCATAATAATGGTAGATTATTATTCGCAAAGTGTTCGATAACAAGCGTGAGTGTTGGGAAGTGATACAGTGTTTGATTTATGTGATTTTCATGCTTGTTGCCAACAGCTCCTAGTAATCGCTAAGTGCAGTTTTTCTACCACTTCACTTAGCCTGATTCTTCTAACTAGACTTGACTATTGACTGGACTTTTAGACTTGACTAGGACTTGACGACACCACACTATAGGACTGAAGAAGATTGAAAAATTAAGAAGGGCTATAAAGGACTTGTATCCATGCCGTAAACCCTATTATTAAAAAAAATATCTATATATCAACTTCTTTTCTGCCTGTAAAGGTAACAAAGGGGCAGACAGATCTCAATAGCATCAGAATGGAATATTAGTTTTAATGAAATTACGAAAGTTTTAAATAGCGTTACGCTTACGACTGTCGCGTTTCATGAATTTGTGCAAAACTTTAGGATTTAGACAGTAGTCGTAGACATACTAATGGATTTTCACTTAACCGAGAGACATTCTGATCCCCTCGTCTTAACCTCTTAAGATGAAACTAAATATATATTATTTCGAAAAAATACTGCAAAGCTTGTATCATATATAAAGCTATATTTCGAAATTACTTAATAGTTTTATGACATAGGTATCTTATATATTTGAAAGTGTTTTCGTTTAAAAAGTAATGTGGCTTGTTACATTTTTATCTTGATCCTCAAGGGAAACACGGCATCACGAATATTTTGTTGATTGAAACTTAAATTTATTATTATGTAAAGCCCAAATAACTTCACAAAGGAAACTTATCATTTTATTACTTCGATTTTATAATTCAGTACTTAGATTTGTGTTGTGTTACTGCTGTAGGTACTCCTAAATTCAGTGGATAACATTGTTCCCAATCTCACTGCTCGCATACTACTGGTGTTATTGTATTCCGCCTTTGAGCCGCGTTCAAAGACAGAATGCTGAAGTAAGGTAGACATTCCTGGTATTTTCATATTTTTTTATTAAAATTTATTCTCATATCACACAAATATACGACTTGTAATTTAAAATTTAAAGTAAATGATGGTTGGAAAGATGTTAAGATATGAAACGTTTTGCGCCGACGTCAAAACAAAATTAGGAATTTGTACAACCTGTGGTTTTCACCTAAGCATGTAAAAGTTATTTTTTATTTTTTTGTTAATTATTTGTGTGTATGTAACGGAATTTTTTATTTATTACCAAATGTTTATTTTAAAACTATCATTACCAAAGCGGCAAGGCCTCATACTCCCAATACTTTTCGTATTTTTGACCTATTCAGTGTTGAAAACGAATAATCATCATTTCATTTCCATTAAATATGCCGTAGACGCTTAAATATCCTATGTACATCTACGCAGACTCTACGTATTTTACAGAATTTCATCAATATTTGAAGAGGCTCCTTTCCGTCTGTTACTTATTTTATTAGTGTTATTTATGTGAGTTGTGTTCTCATGTAAAACTAAGAGAAACCGAAGTAGGTTGCAAGAATAAAATAAATATTGAAGTCGTACTGTAATAAGGCAGACGCGTCCGTCAGTCGTACACTTTTTAATATTAAACAGATACATTCCCTAGCGCGCAACATCTTTTACTTCAAACAGACAGATGAATGTATAAAGTTTTTTGTATATATATGAGACGCGCATTTTAGTAAAATGAGTCAAGTCCAGCAAAATATCGATACATTGTAGTAGGTATGGTGAGCTGTTTTTTACTATTTGGTAGGTAAACAGGCACGCGGCCCACCTGATGGTAAGTGATTACCGCAGCCTATGGACGCCTGCAATACCAGAAGTATCACGAGAGCGTTGCCCTTTTTTTTTTGAAAGCCCTCATGTTGTATTCACTGGGAAAAACCGAGGCAGGGAGTTCATTCCATAATCTGAGCGTACGCAGTAGAAAATTTCTTTTAAAGCGTACTGTCCGTGACACTTTTGGGTCTAGGGTATAAGGATGAGCTCCCCGTCGATGGCGAGAGGTGCGATGATAGAAGGTGGCGGTTGGCATCATGTCGAACAATTCCTCTGAACAACCCGTTGTATAAGCTGTATTACTGTACTTAATGGCTCAATATCACTTGTAATCTTGGGATCGTTGACAACCCTAACAGCTCGTCTCTGTATCGAGTCGAATGGCTTTAACTGACATTCAGGGGCTTCCGCCCATAGATGACATCAGTTAAGTTCTTGCGCTTTATAGAGCACCAATTTTTGTTGCGGTGTGAAGTATCACTTTGCCCTATTAAGCATTCCGAGCTTTTTTGAAGACAATTTTGCCTTACTCTCTCTAGCGATGAGAGATGGAGATGTCAATACCAAGTATCCCAATTTTATCGGTGATGGGCAGAAGTATGCGGTAGAATTGCGGACCACTAAGAAAAGGGGCTTTTTTGGCGGCGAACGCGCATACTTGTGTCTTTGTGAGGTCGACCCTAATAGGACGATGTTCCCGTGCTGTCATTCGCATAACAAAGAATGCCCTCATCGATTGATAGTGTTAAGATTCGCTGAAAGATGGCGTTGCTTAGTTCTATTGAAAAATTAAACCCCGTTTGATTTTTCTCAAGTGAAGGTATACAACATACATGTATTGTCAAATTTTTAAATAAAATTTCATACCAGTATCAGTGCATTGTTTTAGTGAATTCCTCTATGTAGTTTGAACAGATAGCATGTCGTTGACATGCAGAAGGGACAACGTTGGAGATAGTACTGAGCCTTGTGAAACACCAGCATTAATTTCCATACTATCATCAGAGCAGCTCCCGTCAACTACTGTTATAATGCGCCTATCGGATAAAAAGCTGGCAATCCATCTGGATAGTCCCTCAGGCAGGCCGTAGGACGGCAATTCCGATAGAAGACCGCGGCGCCAGACCCGATCGAACGTCTTCGCCATATTTAAGCTGAACGCTAAAGCCTCACCTTGACCCTCGACGGCAGAAGCCCACTGGTGTGTAAGGTAGAGGAGTAGATCACCTGTGGAGCGACCATGGCGAAATCCATATTGAAGGTCGCTAATAAAGTCATGTTCCTCCAGATAACGCAGCACCTTCATGTTAATTATGCGCTCCTATCCGCATAACCTTCGAGAGAAGGGAGGTAATCAAACCAAGCTCACCAACTTTGCCGATGAATTCAAACTTTGTTCTGGCAATAGCTTTTTTGCTGGCCCTCGAGGCAGCATTATATTTGCGTTTTGCATTAGTGAAATCGGAGTCGTCAGCCCGAGCCGTGGTCCAAGCCTCGTATGCAGCTTGATTACTTTGCCTAGCCTCCCTGCTAGACCGATTAAACCACGGCTCGCTCCTCGTATTAGCAGGTACTCGAGGGTTAGGAATGAACATTCCATACCCGCCAATATAGTTTCAGAGACGGCATTGGCATACTTAGCGCCTGTTTATCGACGGGTTATTACATTAATTCACTTTCGTTCAAGATATGACACAACAAAAAAACAAAGTTCAATGGACAGACATTTTGCGAAAGACTTTGATGTTGCTGAATTTGTAGATTGTTTAAAATATTCAATACAGTACGGTCCCTAGACGCACTACCGGGACCCATATATCATAACGTCACACCTTTGTAACTGCACTTTTCTGAGATAAACTAAGTGCACTAGAAAAGCTTTTTATCTTTGTCACTGAATACGTGACAGTGAATAGTGGGATGCAATAATACGTCCATTATATCTCTGAACAAACAATTTCAGTAAATACCGTCTCATTAATAATTTAACAGATCTTTTTGTGCTTTTATTTAATGCTATTTTATTTTTCACTAGATATTTCCCTCAGCTCCGCCTGCGTCAAAAAGTAGCTTATGTTCAAACATAGGCATAGTTAGTTAAGACCCGGTGTCAACACCGGGTCTTCAACTAAGTGTATATTCTTACCAAATTTCATTAAAATCCGTTCAGCGGTTTGGCCATGAAAGCGTAACAGACAGATATGGATTATTCAATAATTTAGCTGTACATTATGCGAACTCCTGTGAAAAATATTCACAAATACTTTGTTAAGATATATCTTTGGCTGCTAGCTTTGTTCATTACAAAGTCACAGGGTTTATTAATTGTCCTGAATTTAATGTAAATAAATGTAGAACAATGTGTTGTCATATCAAATTAGGAAGCAGCAATAAAGTGGAACGATCATAAATACTTCACATTACTGCTCAATTTATTGTAAAACTTTCTATTTAATGACTCTAGTTCAGTTCGCTGTCCCTCATTCAATTTGGCATTCGAAGACTGTCTTTAACGCCTTTTATTGCGAATGTCGGAGTAATCAAAATTTAATGTAGGCAACCTATATTTGCAAAAATATCGTACTAAATATTGCCAATTCTCTGATTAATTTTATTGATTCATCATGTTAGATAGATAGATATACTCTTTAATGTACCATTCACAAAAATTGGCTAGTCAACTAAAAAATAAATTGTGTATTTTATATATTTTATTGATAGAATAGACTATTTTTGGCGGGTAGCAGTAAAACTGTCAAAACGTATTTTTATAGCTCTATTTGTTTTTAAATAAAATAAATAAATATTAATTGTTAAACCATTAAAATCTTATGATTAATTAAAAATAAGTTACTGATTTACCTGCTGGCATATTCTCTGCATTACTCCTCTCAATGGAATCACTTCAAGAATCAATGAAAAAAATGATGGATCACTTCAACACTAAAATGGAAGACTTTCAAAGAGATCTGCAGAAAACAACACCCACACCAACCATAAAACTTTTGTCCACTGAGTTTGCAGCATTCAGGACCTTTGTCACGGATTCCATGGCTAATTTTCAGCGGCAATTTGAGTTGTTGATTGAGCGGCAAGATGTACTGGAGAGGCAACTGGATCAATTTGAAACTCGGGGTCGCCGGAAGATACTTTTGTTGCATGGCATTGCGGAGAGCACCAAGGAGAACACAGCTTCGGTGGTAAGAGGCTTGGCGGCAGATAAACTAGGAATCCCTAACCTCAAGGAGGATAACATCTGCCGTGTTCACAGACTAGGCCAAACTCCTCGACAAAAACCTAGGCCCATTCTTATTGAATTTGTCAGCTTGGGCATGAAAGAAAAATTCTGGTCAGCCAAAGCAAGCCTAAAAGGAACTGGTGTAACCATCTCAGAATTCCTTACAAAAGAGCGTCACCGGGCTTTCTTGATGGCGCGTGAAAATTTCGGCATGAACAAATGCTGGACAAAGGAAGGATCTGTTTATGTCTTTGGATCCGATGGAGCGCGACATCGCATTTGTTCCTGCGCCGAGGTGAGCAATTTGTGTAGTGCATTGCTGAACGCTGACCGCGGCAGTCTCAACGTTGAGACTGCTTCTACGCCGAAGTTTACTGCAGCTAGCAAAAAATGATGTACCTATCTCCATTTCTTCCTTTAAATTTCCCACCCATTTTCTACTTGTTAATTTTTATTTTTTTTGCCATATACCCGGTTTTTGCTGCTTTAATGTTACCACACCCACTGATTTCGATACTGCATATTATTTTGTACCACTACTACATCAAATGTTTGTGTTTAAAAATGATTTTTTAACTACCTTTAAATCACAAAACATTTCTAAGCGATGTGTTTATTTTTGTTTGATTGCGACTTGTCAATTCGTTGATTGATTCCTATAACATAAATTATGTCACTGTCATATGTCAGTGTCAGTCAATACATATTTTTTAAATGCGGGCGGCAAAAGAACACCGGCTAAAAAACAGCATAATTACCACAGTCGCCTAAATCTATCATCACAAAAAAGTATTGTTAAAAATATTTTCTTTTTCTTTCTATTCTGTTCTGTTCTTAAATATTATTTCAATACATTCCACTTGCTCTGCCCTCTATCTTTGCTGGCAGGTAAATGATATTGTGAATTGTATTCATAAGATTGTTTATAAATAATTATATATTATATTATTCTTATACACATATTTATATTGGGTACATAGATATATTTAAGTTGTACACAGCACTGTGTGTTATGAGCACAGAGAGCGATGATAGTTTCAAGTCAATATCATCCACAGATAGTTTTTACTCAGTAACCAAGCCGCTAAATGAAGTTCTGAATGATACTTTTTCTGAGCACCCGAAATGTTTCAATGCTGTCCATATCAATGCGCAGAGCATTCCGGGACATTATCCGGACCTTTTAGCCACCTTTGATAGTAAATCCATTCATGCCGTACTTATTTCTGAGTCCTGGTTATTCCCTGGCTTACCCTCTACGTCTGTCTCGCTGCCGGGGTTTCACCTCATTCGCAATGACCGTACTGATAAGAGAGGTGGTGGCGTCGCTATCTATCTACGTTCCAATATTCCTTATAATGTTATTCGTATCTCCCAAATTAAAAATCCTTCTTATGAACCAGAGTACATTTTTCTTGAAGTCACGCTGAATCACACCAGTGTCCTTTTAGGCGTTTTCTACAGTCCATCTGATGACATTAACTACTTTTCATCACTTGAGACTCTTCTTGAAGACATAGCGCCGTCTTATAATCAAATTATCATTATGGGGGATTTCAACACCTGCCTGCTCAAAAACAACCTCCGCTGCTCTTACCTTCTTTCGCTTGTTGAGGCATGTAACTTATCAATCCTACCACTCCAAGCAACTCATCATACCCCGGGATGTACACCGTCGCTCCTCGACCTCATTCTTGTCTCCTCCAAAGATCTCGTTGCTACGCACGGACAGCACAGCGCTGATATGTTTTCATACCACGATCTTCTTTTTCTCTCCTACAAACTTCGCCCACCCAAAAACCGTGCCAAAATCGTAATGCAGCGAAATTTTACCTCAATGAATTTGGACTCACTTCGTGAGGATGCGAGCAACTGCGACTGGGATAGTGTTGATGAATTGACTTCCGTTGACGAGCAGGTAGACTTATTTAATAAAATGGTTATTGAGTTATATGATAGACATGCCCCAGTCCGCCAAGTCAAGGTTAAACATTTCCCGGCGCCTTGGCTCACAGACGAACTCAAATCTACCATCCAGCGAAAACATGCGTTAAAGTCTAAATTTAAACAGAATCCAGATGGATACCGTGATAAATATGTTCATGCACGCAATTTAAGTAATAGGAAGTGCAGGGAGGCACAGCGCCAACATATACACCGCTCAGTTGAAAATGGCGATCCTGCTAAAGTCTGGAAGTTTCTCAAATCTCTCGGAGTTGGAAAAAATAAACCAATGACTTCAAAACATCTTGACCTTAATGACCTTAATAAACATTTCTCATCTTCATCCTTATTTCATGGCAATGACAAACTGAATACGTTAAACCATCTGTCTTCACTTCCAACTCCAGACATCCCTCCCTTTTCATTTAGTCAGGTGGCTGACAGTGATGTTCATAAATGTTTGCTATCAGTATCTTCAAATGCGGTTGGCACTGATGACATTAGTCGTAATATGATCCTGCCAATAATTGACATCCTTCTCCCTGTTATCACTCTCATCATGAATAATTCCCTGTCATCTGGTATATTTCCCTCAGCTTGGAAAAGTGCAAATATAACCCCTATTCCAAAAAAACCCAATCCCTCTTCAATGTCAGATTTTAGACCTATCTCTATACTAATGTTTTCTTATGTTTTCGCGATTGTTATTCATTAAATTAAACTATTTTAATACGGTTTTATCGCGTTTATTACTTATTTATTTACACCTGACGTTTCAAACACTTTACAGCGTTCATGGTCGCAGGCAGACTAAGTTAACATTTGTCTTTGATGTCATAAGATTACAAAACTACCGCCTGAAATTTTTATTGGGAACTATTCCGATTCACGCAGTATTGGCTCACAGTATCTAAGGGTCTTGCAGTCTGCTTCCGAGTTTGCAATTTTATTAAGTTAATGACTGGGTCCCAAGCTGGCGGTACCTGCCATCCATCCTCTCTATTGAAATTAGGATGTTTTTTAATTTCAATAGCTTCACGTAACATCCTTGGAATGAATCTGTTTTCCTTTGCAAGGACTTGAGGATTATCAAAACGCATATAGTGGTTGGGTTTGTCTAGAGCATGTTCACAGACTGCAGACTTGGTTGAGCGTCTATTTTTCATGTCAGCAATATGTTCTTTTATACGAGTATTAATGCTTCTCTTTGTTTGCCCAATGTATGATAAACCACAGTCACAGTCAATTTTATAAACTCCAGCATCTTGCAATGGGATATTGGATTTTACAGGTCTTAAAAATTGGTTTATTTTCTTATGCGGCTTGTAATAGGTCTTGATTGAAGCTCGCCTAAGTATGTTACCAATCTTGTCCGTGACTCCCTTTATGTATGGTAAGATGGCAGGAAAACGATCAACTGTGTGTGGCTTGGGTCGACTTCTGTGACAAATGTGTGGGAGGCTGAGATTATTGCTTCTTAAGACAGACTTGACTCGTTGAAGCTCCTCCTTAAGATGGTGGGTGTCACAGATGCCGTGTGCTCTCTGTAACAAAGATTTGCCTACGGTAGCTAACTGACATGGATGATGGTGAGATTTACCATTGAGATATTTGTCTGTGTGGGTGGGCTTTCTGTACACAGTGTGACTGATACTATTGTCAAGATTTCTAGTTATTAAAACATCAAGAAAGGCTAATGAATTATTGATCTCAGGTTCCATAGTGAATTTAATTTTACTATTAATGGAATTTAAATGATCTAACAAAACAGAGACTTGAGTTTTGGGGAGTACAACAAAAGTATCATCTACGTACCGTTTGAACATCTTCGGCATAGCCAGGGTGCTTGAAAGAGCCTTCTCCTCAAGGTCTTCCATGAAAATGTCGGCAACAATGGGAGAGACTGGAGACCCCATAGCTACACCGTCAATTTGCATGTAGAATTTGTTTTCCCAGAAGAGATAGCCTGATGTTAAGCAATGCTCAAGTAACTCTGCATACTCTTGAGGTAGATGGTGGTCCTCAAGCCTTCTCTTGACAATATCAATACAGTCATGTAAAGGTAGGCTGGTAAATAATGACTGTACATCAAAACTGACCATTGTGTCTTCATCAGTTAATCGTAGATCTTTAATTAAGCTGATAAAGTGATAAGAGTCCTTGACATCAGTATCAGTATGACCACGAAGTTGTGTTAATATCTTCACCAGGTGTTGTGCTAGTTTATAAGTTGGCGAATCTATTTGGCTTACAATTGGTCTTAATGGGTGGTCTTTTTTGTGTATTTTTGGAAGGCCATATAATTTTGGTGGTTTCACACAGGAAGGCTATCTCTATACTCCCATTCCTTTCAAAAGTTCTTGAACGGTTAATCCAACAACAACTTAATTCCTTTCTGATCAAAAACAACCTTCTTAATCCATTTCAATCTGGATTCCGCGCAGGCCATAGTACGACTACTGCCTTGGTGAAAATCACAGACGACATCCGATACGGCCTTGAAAACTCACAGGTGACTGTATTAGCACTACTCGACTTCAGTAACGCCTTTAATACTGTCGATTTTGATGTACTTTTAGCTCTGATGCGAACATTGAACATATGTCCTTCAGCTATTGACAGTTTCAGTCCTACCTATGTGGACGCCGACAACGAGTGCGCATTGAAAATGACTTCTCTTCCTGGAGTTTAACTTCTTCAGGTGTGCCACAAGGTGGCGTGCTATCTCCTCTGTTATTCGCTTTATTTATCAATTCTATTTCCTTTCAGCTCCGCACTTCCTATCACCTCTATGCAGATGATCTACAGATATATTGCCATGCCAATCTAGATGATCTCCCCAATAATATAAGTAAAATAAATGAAGATCTTTCTCGGATCTCTGATTGGAGTAAAGCACATGGACTTATCGTCAATCCTGCTAAGACTCAAGCTATCATTCTGGGTGGTTCTTGGAATATGTCTAGAATAGATTGGCCTTCCCTTCCACCCATTATTTTTGATGGTGAGCAAATAGAGTATAGTGAGAAAGTCAGGAACCTTGGGATAGTCTTCGATAAACGTCTAACATGGTCTCCTCAGATTGCGGAAGTGAGTAGGAGGATATTTGCTTCGGCTCGATCACTTACGCGGCTTAAGAATTTTCTTCCTACTGCTACTAAAACCTCACTTGCACAGACCTTACTTCTCCCTATCTTAGACTATGCCGACTCATGTTATCTCGATCTCTCTGAAGAGCATTGCAATAAACTTGAGCGCCTTCAAAACTTCTGCATTAGATTCATATTTGGATTACGAAAGTATGATCATGTTTCTTCTTTCCGCGTGCAACTCAAGTGGCTCCCGATCAGACTTCGTCGTAATTATCATATTCTGTCGCTCCTGTTCACTATACTCTTTATTCCTTCGTCACCTCATTATCTAAAAGAGCGCTTCACTTTTCTCCATCAAGATGACCAGCGACCTGCTCGTAGTATCAACGCTCTTCGCCTTAAAACTCCAACTCATACTTCTGCTGCATACTCTAAATCTTTTACTGTACAAGCAGCACGTCTCTGGAATGCTTTGCCTGAAGATATTCGCACTGCTCAGACTATAACCAGTTTCAAGAGTCGCTTGAAAGAATACTACCTCTCACTTTGACTTGATACTGCTGTTATTTTCGCTTAGATATTCATATAGTACGTATGAATGTTACAGTACCTATGTAAGTTATTTAAGTATGTTATGCATATATATGCAATATTTGTGTATGTTTATAATTTTCAACTATATCTGTTGCTGTACCCACCCTAACTTAACTGTTTCTCTTTCACCTCGTAAGGGTTGACTGGAAGAGATTGCATAGCAATAAGTCCGCCTTTGCTCATATTATGTTGAAGTCTTTGTAAATGTTATATTATTTGTTACTATGTGTGGGCAATAAAGATATTTTGTATTGTATTGTATTGTATTTAGGAGATACAATTTAAACGAAAAAATTCTTAAAATTATATTTATTTTGTTATTTAATTTTAAAGAGTTTATAGTGATGACGTCACGCAACTAAAATGGCTATCTCGAACTGCAAGAAAACAAAAATTACTAAGGTATTAAAAAATATGTCTGTCAGTGTCAAATGTCAAAGTCAGGATGGACCGAATGCCCGCGAGTTGGTTTCTTGTTTGTTTACAATCGCCTAATATTTTGGTACCTACCCCATTTCTCGTATCTATTGCATATTGGTCTGTTCATTGGACTTTACTGCCGTCTCTTCATCCGTTGACATCTGATTTTTCAATAATTGGACACCGATTCTTCATTATAATGTATAAATGAATGAAATGTGGCTAGTTAGGTTATGTATGGTTTATGTTTACTTGAACAGAGATAACATTTGACATAGGTGACAAGTACGTGAAGCGCCTAATTAGCGCTACCAAACAAAAAATATTTATTTATTTATTTATTTCCACTTACACATCTACCATTACGGATAAGTCCATTGCGATAGAGTAGCACTATTTAAATATACATTTGCAATACATATATTTTATGCCTTATAACAAATTTTCGATAACGATATACTTGTGAATTCACTCATAGTGCAACTAAATAGGTCGATCTCAAGAGCCACAGCATTCAGTGTTCGCAACGCTCGCGTCAGTGGGGCTTCTCGCATCAAGTTAGTGCGTGCGTATGGCAGTGCCAGCAGCGGCGGCCGGCGGCGGCGCGATACGTATCCATTCGGCACGCAGAGACACATTTCCGATAACACAACCGCATGAGAGATTTCCCCCCTTAAGACCCATAACAGATATTTTATAAGGGCAACTTGCCTTCTGACCTTTAGTTCCTCATATCCAACCATCCCTAAAATGAACAAAGTAGGATACATCAACGGGTAGAACGGGTAAACTCCATACAGTCTCATGTACAGATACCTAACAAACTTGTTTTGTATCTTTTCCAGCATGAGACTATATTTGGCTTCATGGGGATCCCCAATCATAGAGTTCACTTCAAGTTGACTGCGAACCAGGGTATTATACAGACATATGATGGCATGTATATTTGTAAAGCCCTTCACAGTACGCAGCACAAAACCTAGATTCCTAAAAGCTCTCTTGCATATTTTAGAAATATGCACCCTGAATGTCATGTCTGTACTAAAGGTCACGCCCAGGTCCCCAACCTCATTTACCTTTTGCAGTTCATGTTGTAGTCATATTGGATCGGGGTGCGCGCCCGTGAGAATGTAATCGTTACGCACTTCGTGGAGTTGAATTCCAAATGATTATGTGTGCTCCAAGCTACAACCCTGTCAATATCACCCTAAAGCTTTTCGCAATCTTCTGTACATGTTATTGTCATTGTCAGTTTGAGGTCGTCGGCGAAAAGTAAACATTTAGACTCTTTTACCACTAGCGGGAGGTCATTTATCATTAGGATGAATTGTAAGGGCCCAAGGTTACTGCCCTGACTTACTCCTGATCTAGTGAAATATGACCTAGAAAGTTGCCCTGCGTACTCCACATATTGTCTCCTATCACTCAGATAACTTGCGAATAACCTCAGCAACAGCGGGGAGAAGCCAAATCGTGCCAGCTTCGTCAGTAATGTGTCATTATCGACTAAGTCGAAAGCTTTTTTGTAGTCGAAGTAGGCCGTATCCGCCTGCCCCCCACCGTCCACCGTTGGCACTATAGACACCATATGACTCATTAGATTTGTGGCGGTACTCTTGGTTGGCCTAAAACCGTGTTGAGCGTCAGAAAGTTGAGCGCTTACCTGGGGAAAAATGCTATTATTAACCGTCGACTCAAACACCTTCGCCGGAATTGATAGTACTGCCACTGGTCTGTGGTCCTCAATAGCGTTTCCCAACTGCCCTTTTGGTATCGGGACTACTCGCGTAGTTTTCCATACATCCGGGAAAACAGCAGACTTTATACACAAATTATAAATATGCAATAGTGGTTCGGCCAATACTGGTCTGCAATCCCTAAAGATGTAAGGCGGTATACCGTCTGGGCCTGCTGACTTTTTTGGCTTCAGCTGCTGTAGGGCTCGTTGAACGTCACATAACTGCAGCTCACCAATGTGAACCCGATACGCCCCACTTCCCCCCGCCTCAGACATAGCCGAGCTCGCATCAAGCATAGGCTTTTTTGGGTCATACACAGATTCAAAATAATTTGCAAACTCTTCCACGCATTCCTTATTTGATAATACTACGCCATCTTTCATTATCTTTCGTGTGTTATTATTGCGCTTTTTTTTTGAGTTAATATAACTCCAAAATGACTTTGGGTCTTCCGCCAATTGACATTGGACACGCTGCTGATATTGTTTATTTGCAAGCGATATCATTTGTTTTGTTTTAGCCCTACAATCTGAAAACCTTTCATAATCAACATGCAATTTACTTTCCTTATAAAGTTTGTGCAGAAAAGACTTTTGCTTTAAGCTGCTAATTATTTCCGCCGTGAACCAATCGGGGTATATGTATTTCGAAGGATGATGATATTACATGATGATATACAATGATGCTATTCAAAGTCTCATAAAAGTAATTTAACCCCATCTCTAAATTTAAATTATACAAGGGTGACCAGTCTACTTCTGCAATTAATGCGTACAATGTTATGAAATCGGCTTTAAAGAAGTTCCAATCCGAACTACGAGGTGTGACGTCATCAACTACAGGTGCATTCTGGTCCGTATAATGGCTATGGCAAACACTTACGAGTATTTCCAGCGGAGGATGTTGTGCATCTACCGGCACTACCGGCGATGTCGCCACACTGACACTCACATTTTCGGCTTCCGCATAAGTTGTTAAAATAAGATCCAATAAACGATCATTGCAGTTACCTATTTCATTCCACTGAGTAAATTCACAGTATGTTTTAAAATATTCATAGTAATTTTTGACGTTAGATGAAGCAGAATACAAATTAAAATCTCCTATTACTCTATGATATTTATCACAAAATTGTTCAATTATTTTTAATAGTAACAAATATTCACTCTCGCTACTACCGGGAGGTATATACACTGCACATAACAAAAACAAAAGTCGGTTTCGTAGGTAGACGTTCGCGCTCACCAACTCAAACACATGATTATGAATGTTTACGTCCGAATGCACTGGTCGCATCTCAAAGCGCGAGGTAGCAATGCGACAGGCGCCTTGCTTTCGGCCATCCGTTCTGTCACATCGCAATATAGTATAGCCGGGCGGAATCATTTCCGCATCATTTATGGATTCATAGAAACCGGTTTCTGTGATAACGAACAAATCGGACTGCGACGATATTATGCCAGTATAAAAGTCTTCTAACTTAGTACGTAGTCCTCTTACGTTCTGGTAATACACTTCTATCGATTTATTATGATTCATATTATGATATTTTTGATTCGTGTGATAATGGGTTGGATACCCGACGAAACCACACCCACTCACAGTATTCGATATTTATAGCCCAGTTTTCAGGTTCGCAAAGTTTTTCATATTGACTTTCTGGTACGCCGATTATGAATGAGGCGTAATCCCTCTTTGTTTTATGCTTGATTTTCTCCACACTTATTGGTATTTCCTTCTCGTATATTTTCCTCACATGTTTTTCTAGATTCTCCGTAGTAGTTTCAATATCCAAACGCCATACATGCAAGTATTTTTTCCGCTCTGTGCCTTTTATTTCACTCTCGTTTGTACGTCCTCCTTTTTTGATCTCCCCATTAGGGTATCTACTTCTTCTCTTTTTCACCGTGTTCCACTCCTCCGTTTCTAAATTTTTTTGGATTTTGTTGTCATTTAAATCCATTCCTGTACTACTTGCCGTGTGTTTCGTGCTATCGTTTTTTCCACCCATAACGTCAGTTGGTTTCGAGGCCTCTGTTCGTTTTACCGGTGATTTACCTCTAACTGCCTGGGTCCGTTTTACCACTGCAACATATGACCGTGATGTTTCCTCCGTTTCTGGAGGTGCCGTTTTTTGGCTTTTACTGCTACATGCTTCTTCCAGCTGCCTGTTCTCGCCTCTAAGGTCGATTACTTTCTTTTGCAACAGGGAGATAATTTCATCAGATTTTTTATTGTTTACCTCCATTAAGTTTCTAAGTTCTCTTAGCTCGGCTTCCTGATATGCATATTTATTAGCTAACAATGTGTACTCTTCTTTTTGCTGCTCCAGGAGTATAATAGCCTGCCTTCTAAATTCACGCATTTCATCCAGGATCTTACTTTCCATCTCAATTCCTAATGTTTCGTTAGGATTTAGACGACTGCCACGCTCCATATTTACGTAGCTGCTTGGCGTGAAGGTCTTATTTAAAACAATTCCTCGCACTGGTGTGTTTGTATTATCACTCCTCGGGACTCCGCACGCACACTCTGGACACAGCCACTTTTGTTTATATTCGACCGTAAGATCCTCAAATTTTTCCTCCGATAACGCCAAGCACTTCAGATGATAATTTTTTTTACATGATTCTTGAGAACACTCCATGAATAATATATCGTAGATAATGGCATTACAGCCATTACATTTTGTACCCATTTAAGGGTGTAATACTACTAAATTTCCTTATAAAAATTAAAATAATTTATGAGACAACAATTAACACGTCCGTTAACTCGTACTACCCACAATGCTTTAACTTTACTAACTAAATATTTATTCACTACCCTGTGCTACCAGCCTAAAAAATTAAATGTGAATAGCTGAAAGTTATCCGGCTACGTCATACCTTAACTTTGCTAAAAAATGAAAGTCATTGGGTTTTCTGCGATTTCCTTAAAAAATACTTGCTGACCTAAAGATCTGATTAATGTAATCTGTTCCCTAAGCCTATTCCTCGAAATGGTTTACGAATTAGACATTTTCATGAAAAAGTTTACTTGCCAATTATACATCTTGATAGTATTTTAAACAATGTGTTTTTTTATTTTAAACATAGACGGACTTATCGCTATTCCAATTTCGCCCACCCAACCCTAAGGTTTATGGCGATATCACCCTAAGGTGATATCGGCACTACTATTGTGCTTTATATAAAATTAATAATAAAATACAGATAAAAGGTTAATTGTGCTTTAAAAGACTTTTTACTCTGTACAGATCCTCAGCCTTGACAGAATAAGATCACTTAGCTAGCCACAGAATAGGATTAAGTTTCTCTCGGACAAATGTGGTATCAAAGATTTGCTAGGGTTGCCAACATAAGCACACAAACAAGCCTTGCTCAATAACATTTTAGAAAATAAAATTTCGAGAAATTTAATCTATTGTGAATGTAAGTTATTAATCAAATTTTTATATTGTAAGAAACCCACATTAAAATGTTGGCAAAATATTTGCCTTATTTGAGTGAACTGTTTTTAGTATTTCAGGACCTTATAACCTTTGAATAAAAAAAGTTTGAAATAAAATCCTATTTCGCAGTACCTACTTACTATTAATACTAAATATGAAATTAAATATGATGAAGTTCTTTATAAATTAAGTACCTAATTTATGTGAGTTTAATGTTAGGACGAAATGATCTTATTTTTATAACTTTATTAATATATTTAAAAACCACACCAGCCTTAAAATAGTCAAAATCCATTTTCAAATTAGTTTCATCAATTACTTTCTCGTTTAAAAAATTACATATTCCTATTGGATACATAAGTAAGTAGTTGGCAACCCTAATTTTATTACTGCCTGAACTCTTGCGTTTTAGTTTCAACTGTTTAACTACAAACAGTCTTGTACAATTTGTACGTTTAACTTTACTTTTGATTTTAAAAAAATCTACTTGCCGAGTCAAAATGGCTATTACTTTGCCCAATACTTTGCCACCTCTGTTTCAGTGCACGAAAGCAAAGCCGAGTGGCGTACTGAATTTTTCTTGTAGGTACCCTTTTACTCCTTACTTACATCCGGCGCACCCTGCACAGAAATATTAAGACTAGAAGATCTAAATTCTGTGGTAACGCACATTGACCGATCATCTTAAAACAAAATGGCTATTTCATTAAAAAAAATATCGGATGTTTTGAGAATCAGTACAAAGGGCAGACCACTTCATGCAGAAAATCGAGTTGCTTACAAAGTTTTGGTATTTTCTTTTGTCTTGCTTGACAAGGATAAATTACGAACTGTTGTAAACGATGTTTTTCCTCCAATTTAACACTGCTTTTAAGTATATCTTTGATAATCTGTGTGGAGAATATTATACGCTGTATATTTGCATCTTTGATAATCTGTGTGGAGAATATTATACGCTGTATATTTGCTGCCATTTTATTATCAGGAAATGATAAATGAAATGAAAGCATTTTTTTAGCAAACAAAGCTACTTAAAGCTACATTCGCATAACACCAGTCAGTGGGATAAGTGCGCCATTGTACTAATTGTTTTTCCATGCTTGTGTATGTCAATTATTTGTTTTTTTTTTTGTACAATAAAGATATTACAAACAAACAAACCAGTTTGCCTAGAGAGGGTTACGATTTTTTTTTCTATAAATTGGAACAATCGGATAAATACTAAGGCTAGGGCTATACATAGGCGTGTGTTACGCCGATGATACCCTCGTGGCCTCCCGTGGCACCACTTATCATGAGGCGTCGCTGCTGGCGACTGCGGGAGTCGCTGAGGTGGTGCGCCGTATTCGCCAGCTTGGTCTGGGGGTGGCGCTCCAAAAATCCGAGGCGTTGTGTTTTCACGGCCCTCGGAGGGGGCCGCCTCCAGGCTCTGCACTTATGGTGGGCGGAGTTCAGATTGCCATCAAGCCGACGATGCGGTATTTGGGCGTCGTCCTTGATGGCAGGTGGAATTTCGGCGCACACTTCGCCGAGATGGTACCGCGGGTAATGAGCGTGGCTGGCACGCTGACACAGCTTCTGCCAAACCTTGGAGGACCTGAGGCGTCCTGTCGACGTTTGTATATGGGGGTCGTGCGGTCCATGGCCCTGTATGGTGCCCCCGTGTGGGCGGAGGCTCTAAATCGTCTAAATACCTCCCTCCTGCGTAGACCGCAGAGGGTGATGGCGATTAGGGCTGCGAGGGGGTATCGCACGATCTCCCATGAAGGAGCATGTGTGCTGGCTGGTAGCGTACCCTGGGACCTAGAAGCCGAAGTCCTTGCGTCCCTATTTGTCTGGCGCGAGGAGGCTATGGCCAGGGGTCACAGGCCAGCCCCTAGGGAAATTACAGGACGTCGCAACGAGCTGTGTCGGCGAGCCATTGGTGAGTGGTGTCGCAGGCTGGAGCAGCCCACTGCTGGACGTAGAACCGTCGAGGCGATACGTCCGGTCTTGGATCAATGGTTGGCAAGGCAGCACGGCTTATTGACATTCCGTTTGACGCAGATCCTCTCCGGCCACGGTTGTTTCGGAGGGTATCTGTGTCGCATAGCGGGTCGGGAGCCGTCAGCCGTTTGTCACCATTGCGATGGATGCCAGGACGAGGACGCCCAGCATACACTAGAGGACTGCCCAGCCTGGGCAGAAGATCGCGCGGAGCTGCGCGTGGTTGTGGGGGACGACCTCTCTCTGTCGACTGTTGTAAAAGCCATGGTCGACAGCGAGATGTCGTGGAATGCGGTGCAGGCCTTTGCGGAGAGCGTGATGCTCCGCAAAGAGGCGGCGGAAAGGGAGCGGGAGGCAACTTCCGACCTACCCATCCGTCGCCGGAGAACGGGGCGCAGAAGGCGGGCTTACGGCCTGCACCTGCAGCCTCCACAGTAGTGACCGGTCGGGCGACGGAATAAACGGGATTCCGCCGCTCGACAAGAACGGTCCCGGGTTGAAAGACGCGTTGGTGTCTAGCGCGCCTTTACCCAATGCGGGTAAATTGAAGACTGGTGGGTCGTCCCGCTGGCCGCTCCCAACGAAGCGAGCCGAGACGAGGCTGCCGAGGTAGCGGCCACCGCGCCGGGGCTGTGGAGCATGAAGAAGCACACGGCCTCGGCAATTGGCGGTTATGATGTAGACACCGTGTGGTTTTTAGTGGGTCCAAGTCCCACATAACGACCCAGCTTCCCGTTCATTGGCTGGGTGGTAGGCGAAGGCCTTTTCCACACGTAAAAAAAAAAAAAAAAAAGGGCTATACATAGGCACCTATTTAGTTTGCATATCGATTAAAATCTATATGGTATTCATAATAGTGAAAGGGTATTCATTCAGTAATAGTGATTAACATAATATAGGTAAAGTTTTTTTTTCCACAAATAAATTTCGTCGCACTGATGAATATTCCTCAGAGAGATAATCAACCTCATAAATAAGGCAACGCCACAGAGCGGCGACGAAACGAAATGCGGCGAAGTAAATAAATGTCCCGAATAATAACGTGTTTAACCTTGGCTCTAGGGAACACACTCATGTTTTGAAACTCATTTTATTTTCCATAAATATTAAAATTTAAAATATAAATTCTTACAGCGCTTCATACTGCAAGGGATGTAACCGTAGTGCTTACATGCCGCTATTTCTTATTCATCGTATATAAGCAGTATGTAAAAGAACAAGATTTAACTTATTGTCTAACAATAAATGATCTCGTGCACTGGAAGCAAGTGTCATTAAAATAAACATGTTAGATGTGGGGAATCTGTTTCGATTCAAAATTATAATTGAGCGTGCAGGACCATGGTTGCTAAATCTAAATTTTTCCATAATGGTTACAGGAGCCTAGTGATGTTGCTCTGATTCCACCCGTAGAGATGGAGAGCGTGGATAAATAAATGAAAAATGTTGCTTTACAGACTTACTTTAGAAGATAAACAATTCGACATCTCTTGGATAAGCGGTTAAAGAACACAAATCAACATAATTTTTGTTTAGCCATTCAAAACGATTTGTTAGTATTACTTTTTTTTATTTAGGGATCGTAAATCATTTTGAATTTATACACGCTGAATCGCAGAAGCTAAACCATCATTTTAGAGTAGGTAGAGTCGATTTGTAAAACAGATACAACCATCCATGTGTCGTGTCCTGGCCCATTATTTAGTTAATTAAGCTTGTCACGGGAAGCGCCTTCGTCTGCCAATTTCCTTCTTTTGTCCGTTTTCTATACATACATATAACTGAGTGTGAGGACAATGGAATGAAGGTCAAATCTTACATTTCGTTTAGATTGATTAGCCGCATGGGGTACTTCTATTATACTTGATCTAATATAAAACGTAGATTTTTTTCGTCGTCACACCGTGCGTCACACCGTCGCTCCACAAAATAAGAAAGTACAATTATATGTGTCAAAAGCATTAATAAAAAAATTGTAAATGATTTACAAAATAAATTGCATTTTGACTGACTGACACTGAGACAAAATTGTTGGATTGAATTATTCCATAATAACGCTTATAACTGTCACAAACCACATCTTTTAATCTCCTGGTTTTGGTGGACAGAATTAAAAGTGTGTTATAGTCTGAAACTCTTGATCCCTTTTCCAGGTTGCTTATTTAGATGTATTCAGAGCTTGAACGCAGTAACGCCATAATGAGGTTTAAACGTATCTGGCATTATTTTTATAACCTCCTGACTGAAGCCTGGGTACACAGGTATAAGAAATCCAAAATTAAATCAAAAGAAATAGAATCCAGATTAGGATGTAACTATAAAGGTTACTATTAATTTCAAATTTCTCATGAGAACAGAAACTTAGAGATTAGAAATTATGCTATCAAGTTTAAGTATAACTTGAAAACATGGAATGCTAATATAATCTACTGTTTTTAAAATTGGCTGAAAGTGATAGGAACATTTTGAGCAAAATATTGAAGGTGAAATGAGCTGATAGGTACACCTAGAAGGTTCGCGTCTCGGCCGGATAATAAGATAAATTCGCTTTCAATCCCGCAACTAGGACGTGTAAATCTGCTATCGTCGACTGACAGCGAACTTCATACGAAATATTACCCTGTTTTTCCTAAGGCGTAAATTCTCGCATATCTCGCGACGAATGAGATGTTTGTTCATAAATTCTAAAATCTTTTGATCTTTTCGAAACTTTTTATGAGATCAAACTGTCTGACTTCTCAAATTTACACAACAGCGCGTTTGAAAATGAACGAGCATGTTCATGGATGTTTAGTAATTAAATTTGTTGGGCAAGAGGCCTCTCCATCTCTTTCAAGACTCTTTCTAACTAAACATAATACATTATGTAGATACCACGTATTTTCTCTTATTCGAAGCTATTTCTCCGTTACATTTTTACTAAAGCCTAGCGTCAGCATTCCTCCTTTTTATAATCATATTCTAGTGGTTGAAGAAAGTGTGTCTTAGTTATAAGCGAATTCTTAGATTAATAATTGGTCTCGCGCGCTCGACGGAGACCAATTATTAATCTGTGAGTGAATTATATACAGACGATATATTGGATTAAGATTGAAAAAATGGCATTATATCTATTAAATATTTTGTTGTGCACAACATTATTACTTTGTATAGGTACTAATTTTATAAGGTGGCCGTGAAACTCTTAGTTAACTATCCAGATAAGAAATAACAAATAAATATAGGTAAACAAGAATAGAATACCTACAATCATTTTGCATCTCTAATACCAATGTTTAATTTATTATATATTAAACCTATATTTTTTACGATTTGTCGCTAAAAATCTATCGAAATAAACAGAGAGAGGGATCTAATTGACGATAAGAGACACGTGACGCCTGACTCGACGCTCGATTCTCTACTCCCGATGTCTGCATTCAAGAGTTTAGATTACTAAGTATTCATATTACACTAAGTATTCGTTTATTTAAAAGCAAATAATATGAGTTTTATCTTACCGTGTTTAAAATAGAAATGTAAAAAAATACGACACATTGGCCTGTATCCCAGATTATTTACGTTATAAAGTTTACCGTATAGCACACACTGCTTGGTTTAGGTTAAGGTGAAATTACTGGGTGCTTTAAGATCATAAGGTCAAGATTTTTGAGCTATTGCATAGCTTTTATCACGGGCTTTGAGCGCGGCGACCGAATCAAGAAATTCCGTAACGAAAATAAAACCTACCACCCGCTACTCACACTCACATCGTGTCTAAAAGAGATAGAATCAATTATGAGCAGTTAGCAGCTAGTCTACACTCATACGTCTAGTCGCACGCACACAAACACCGTGCCGAAGTCTGCCGAACTGAAACGATGAGACGATGCACGGCTTTTAACGCCGCGCCCGCCGCTGCGATGTGCCGGTCGCCGGTTGCCGAGAAACGTTAGCAAACTACAAACTCTTACTAAAGTAGTAGGCGGCGGCGGGCTTTTATGACACCTATTAGATAGATTGCTTATTTATTATGTTTAGTTTTACCCGGTGGTCATGGTTTATGTTTTATATGTTATAAATATTCAAACGAGATACTGTTCCAAAAGGTGGGGTAGCTTTTTACCAAAATAATAATAATGTTACTAATATTATGACTCCGAATATTGAAATAAATATTGCACACGTTAGCGATGATAATGTTAGGCGCTCATTTGTTGGAGATATTTGTGCGTGTTTATGCAAACTTAGAAATGGCCTACACATAGTCACGGTAGCAATTTACATTTCTCCGAATCCAAAATTGGACGAGTTAGAGCATTTTATTCATCTATTCATCGCACTTTACTGGAGTACACTGAAAATGGGTCGAAAATACTTGGCATAAATGGTAATAAATTTCCACTTATCTTGGCTGGCGATTTCAACATCAACTTCGCTGATAAAAAATCAGAGCGGTTGACAACTTTTCTTTCGGGAAAATTGAATTTGAAAATGAATCCATAAGAATCTACAACAAAATATGGGACCACCATTGACGCGGTATTTTCCAGATATTTAAAGGATATCAAGTCTCAAACTTATGTTTATTTACAAGCACTTAATAAATTATTTTGCGTGCTTCCGCCACCAGTTAGTTCATGCAAACTATTGCCGGCCGGCACCCACCCACTACTATTAGTCCCAACATGCCCGCCACCACTAGCTTGCACATGCAACACGTGTTTCGCCTCTACGCGAGGCATCTTCAGGCACTAGACCAAGCTGTTAATAGTCCGACGTATAAACGACGAATGACACAAAACCATCGTACCCTTCCTATTATACTACTACCCCCACCACTAAGAGGTGGGATTATGAAACATGTTAAGTAATGGAGAATTATTTAAATCAGTTTGTTTATTAATTAAGGGAATTTTTAAATTTTTATGTTTATTTATTTCTAACTGCTCCAAAATGTTAAGCTTTAACCCTTTCTCTTCAACATGTAATATTTCATATGTATGATTAGGTGACAAATTATGATTATGTTCTAATAAATGTTCCGCAAAATGAGACCTCTCTGGGTGTTTATTTTTAAATGCGTTTAATTAGAACATAATCATAATTTGTCACCTAATCATACATATGAAATATTACATGTTGAAGAGAAAGGGTTAAAGCTTAACATTTTGGAGCAGTTAGAAATAAATAAACATAAAAATTTAAAAATTCCCTTAATTAATAAACAAACTGATTTAAATAATTCTCCATTACTTAACATGTTTCATAATCCCACCTCTTAGTGGTGGGGGTAGTAGTATAATAGGAAGGGTACGATGGTTTTGTGTCATTCGTCGTTTATACGTCGGACTATTAACAGCTTGGTCTAGTGCCTGAAGATGCCTCGCGTAGAGGCGAAACACGTGTTGCATGTGCAAGCTAGTGGTGGCGGGCATGTTGGGACTAATAGTAGTGGGTGGGTGCCGGCCGGCAATAGTTTGCATGAACTAACTGGTGGCGGAAGCACGCAAAATAATTTATTAAGTGCTTGTAACTTGAACTTCCGCAAAGTAACGCCTGAATCGGTTAAATATTATGTTTATTTTTCAGTTACCATAAACCTATAGTTTCAATGATAAAATTCCTGAATAACCTACATATATTGTAAGACAATAAAAATATTTTAAACGATATTAATTTCTGATTTATTCAATAAAAGAAAAAAAATTGTTTTCTTATCGGTCATCACGCTCAAAAAGTGTAACTTGAATTAATATCAAAGAAGAAAAAATGTGTAAATAAAAATAAATAAATAATTATAATTGCATAAGTTGATAAAAAATGCTATGCAATAGCTTTACCGCGGCAGTCCCCAAGTGCCACACGTTTTTTTTCAGAGGTTGTACAAGTAGGTTCAGTTGTGTATCGTCTGAAAGAGATAATTTCAATAAACTTTTTTCGCTAACGATCCCAACCATTAGCAGCTCCAGAATGTTCGAGTTCGATTTTTGATCAACAATCGAAATCTAGTTTCGCTTAAAATTCAGAAAAACTTAATGCCAGATATTGCTTCAGTACATTTTAGTAAAAATTTGTAGAAACAAAACAGCAAACATAGACAAAACAAATGATTGACAGGTATGCTTCCACCTCATTAACCCTTCATCCCCTATTCAAGTATCACCATAAAGACATGTGCTACATGAGGACGTCTATAGGCATAAAGCCCAGATTAATTGCAAAACAAGTTGGCGCATGCTGAACATGGTTTAACGAGGTTTCCTCATAATACTTTAAAATTACAACGAGGATGTGATGAAAACGGTGGATTCACAAACAACTTATTTAAAATGTCATGGAAAAGTAGAGTGATAATGAGGTTAAGCTTTATTGAAATGAGGGTGTATGAGAAAAGTGATGAGAGTCAAAAAGCGAGGAATATAAGTCTAGTCTGGTCCTTACTTATTGGCTTAATTTAAATCTAAGAATTAATTAGTAGCTGGATATACGAACAATGTCTCCGAAAAGGTAAGAGGCATAGAAACTTAAAAATAGAGTTACAACGGATTTAAAGGAAATATAAATGGTTAGCAATCATTTATAGAATTACACTTTGATATGAAATCCAAAGAAGCCTGAATTTATAGTACCGTAAAAGAAAAATAAGAACTGCGAACGAATTTCGGGAGTTATTGACGCAATTCATTTCTCGAATTACAGAGGTGATGGCGAGGGTAACCATCTGTAAACAACAGACGCCAAGAATACAAAACGAGGTATTCGCAAACAGAATGTCAAATAAAATCGAAAAGAAATTTGACAGACTTTTGTAATTTAGTTATTGGGGATTAGGCTTAATTTATATCTAAGAATTAATTAGTAGCTGGATTTAAGTACCAACTTACGTGAACGTTAACGCTGTCAAATAATGTCTCCGAAAAGGTAAGGAGCATACAAACTTAAGTTACTTGAATGAAATAAAATTACAACAGATTTCAAGGAAATATAAATGATTAGCAATTATCTACAGTACTTTTGATATGAAATCCAAAGAAGCCATCCAATTTATCTAACAAACCGTAAAAGAATAATAAGAATTGCGAACGAATTTTGAGGGTTATTGACGCAAGTCATTTCTCGAATTACAGTGGTGATGGCGAGGGTAACCATCGGTAAACAACAGACGCCAAGAATACGTAACGAGGTATTCGCAAACAGAATGTCAAATTAAATCAAAAATAAATATGTCAGACACTTGTAATTTACGACATGGCTAATGAATTGTGTAAACTAAGTTATTTGTTATGAGAAAAAGCCTGTATTATTTTTCAGTTGTCTTACTTTTAAAATATACATTTCTTTTAAGAAATCGCTTCCGATAGGTGGGGGATAAGAAAACTTGTAGTGTTGTCCAGCATTGGATAAGATGCTAATGATAATGTTACTTTAGTACTGTTAAAATAATTGGAGGTTTCATAAATAAGTACGTAGAGACAAAAGTTGAGTACATTACCAAATTTTGTCTCTACGTACTTATTTATGAAACCTCCTGTGGCGACACCATCGCACAGTAAATAACTACAACTCCTACGCAACAGATGGCGCTAAAGAGAAAGAACAGAAATTCCCATACAAGAAGCCTAATTAGAATGGAGGACTGAAACGCGATATCAGAGTTTCTGATAATTGGAGCATATATACAACCTCCGACAGAACATCGTCGGAGCCGCGGTTCCCCAGGCATAACACCTCGCCTGGCGGGAAGTAATTCCCTTTGCGGCGGTCGAGTGTAACACCATCGCTCCCGCCGTGCTCCAAAGTGGTGACCCCGACGTGATTGGAAGCAGCCTTCTATCATCATGAACATTCTTCAACATCATTCTCCAACCTTTCATCACCTCTCAAGCCTCATCATCTGGTCAGCAGCAAGCAGTCTTTCAGCAAGCCAACTACAAGGGTATCTCCAGGTCCATCGCAGCCGACTCACCGAGCTTCCTGGTCCTGCAACCACCCTCACAACTCAAAGGACTTCAGCGACCGGCACATCCACCGTGTAGCCCACGTCTGGTACTCACGGCCGGCCACCGCACACCAGCGTGGCAGTTCTGCACAAGACATCCACCGGCGCCAACAAGTCAACATCGCTCAACTACAGTCTCGACTCACCGCAGACTACGAGCACGCAATCGCTCACACCCGACTCACTGGGATTATCGAGCAACTACACTCCCGACCCACTGGGACATCAAGCAACTGGCACTTGCAAGCTACATCTGAAGCACAGACTGCACATCAAGATTATCAGACCTTCGGTCTTGGGAGGGAGTCCTGTGGCGACACCATCGCACAGTAAATAACTACAACTCCTACGCAACAGATGGCGCTAAAGAGAAAGAACAGAAATTCCCATACAAGAAGCCTAATTAGAATGGAGGACTGAAACGCGATATCAGAGTTTCTGATAATTGGAGCATATATACAACCTCCGACAGAACATCGTCGGAGCCGCGGTTCCCCAGGCATAACACCTCGCCTGGCGGGAAGTAATTCCCTTTGCGGCGGTCGAGTGTAACACCATCGCTCCCGCCGTGCTCCAAAGTGGTGACCCCGACGTGATTGGAAGCAGCCTTCTATCATCATGCACATTCTTCAACATCATTCTCCAACCTTTCATCACCTCTCAAGCCTCATCATCTGGTCAGCAGCAAGCAGTCTTTCAGCAAGCCAACTACAAGGGTATCTCCAGGTCCATCGCAGCCGACTCACCGAGCTTCACTGGGACATCAAGCAACTGGCACTTGCAAGCTACATCTGAAGCACAGACTGCACATCAAGATTATCAGACCTTCGGTCTTGGGAGGGAGTCCTGTGGCGACACCATCGCACAGTAAATAACTACAACTCCTACGCAACAGATGGCGCTAAAGAGAAAGAACAGAAATTCCCATACAAGAAGCCTAATTAGAATGGAGGACTGAAACGCGATATCAGAGTTTCTGATAATTGGAGCATATATACAACCTCCGACAGAACATCGTCGGAGCCGCGGTTCCCCAGGCATAACACCTCGCCTGGCGGGAAGTAATTCCCTTTGCGGCGGTCGAGTGTAACACCATCGCTCCCGCCGTGCTCCAAACCTCCAATTACTTGTACTTGATATAAGTTTAAAAAAGAAATTTTATGAAATGATTACCTAATATACCTAGTTTCGACTTCAACTGCTAACTAAAATTGTCGATATTCGAGAACCTTCTTTCTATCTTACCAAAAGCCGAGTCATCAACCCTGATTTGAGCGAATCAAATAGAATGAGTGGATCCCGACGGCGTGAAATGAGTCTGTAATTGATGGACTTGGATGAGGAAAAATGGCGATGGTGATGAATGTTTGCCTTATTTCATTTCGTGAATATTTTTAAAAGAGAAAATATCAAAATCTGTTAAAAACAAGGCAATCAGGTAATATTCATCATCTTCAAGATTTACCTACCTACTTAGATTTTATTTTTATCACATAAGTTCAAATGGAAAATGTAATTCTTTCTTCTTATCTTGTAGTCTCTGCTTTTTGATCACGAGGTGTTCGCTTTTTGGTCACCTTTTTCCAATTCACTTCGTCGTCAAAACTGTCAATTTAAAGAAAAGCAGAAATTTGACGTCTGACGTGTTCGTCGAGTACAAAATGAGCTCGCTGATCCTGGAATATTGGCTATGCATCATGGGTATTAAATTAAACCAAGACAGTGTCTCACTTTTTGCCACGCAATCGTTGCAATCTCGGAACTACACAGGAGCCCGATTTTTGAAATTCTTGACATATATGTCAAATGAAAATCATTCGATATCGAACAAAAATTTTTCGACCCGCCGATTTTGCGCTAGTCGCACTTTTTTAAAATAGGGCTTCAGATGTTCGTTTAAAAGGAATCTCGTCATCGTGTGGCGGATACCACATTCTCACACATTCATATGCCATCTAGCTTTTAGAAAACCTCAGTTGTACCTTGCGGTTTTGTCCGTTCGTGAAGTGAAGGTATGTCATATCGTTAGCGCTTTACAATTACATTTTCGCCGTTTGTCATAATTATTTATACCATTAGGTATAATATGTAGTGCACTCACACTGTCACAGAAGTAGGTTAAAAAATATCAAACGAAAATCCTTTTTCTGAAATCCCATAAAACAGTATTTGCCTGGGGACAAACGTACAATATTCCGAGTTTAGAGCGATATTTGCTCGAGCAAGATATATGTTTTCAGTCGACGTTAAAAATGGAGCGCCATTGTCCGTCACGGTATGTTTATCTACATTTGTTTACTTAAATGTTACCTACGTGAAATATATCCGTGGAAATAGTTTGGAGTTTTAATTTTAATAGGTGAAGAGTTGAAAAAGTTTTGAAATAATGAATATTTAAATAGACATAATTTAATTATGAACGAAAATACATTTAATTAGGAGATAACTTTTCTCAATTCTGTAGACGTAAACAATAAAGGCCCACATACATTATTTATCTACTCATCAACAAAGTTAAGTCAATGTTTTCATTATTTTCAGTGTATCAATTCAAAGGTGGACATAGGTGAGTCTAAATATGGTTTGTAGTGTGCAATGCAATTAGATGCCACTGAGATGCAGCTTCTAGTGTTCCGTCTGTGATTATAATTAGCGAAAGTGATTATGTGATTTAGTAAATTAGTTGTTATGTTTGACTATAGGTACCTACTACAATCACTAAGACATTGTGTGTTTAGTATTGACCACGGAGCATGTAATGACGCATCCACACGTAATAATGCAAGATGGAACTTAAAAAATAAGTGATAATGAAAATAAAAACTTTCGACCTTATAGATTCAGAATATTGTCAGCGAATCACAAGATTTGTATCGGACGTTAAGAAACATTTTTTCGTACACATATCACTTTTTTTCCTCTATATGCACTTGAGTTTCACGTACGCAATACACTGTTAAACTTTGGTTACTCTACACTCGTTTGTATGTAAATAATACAATAGTATTGAGTACGTTAGTACTATTTATAATTTTGTGATTGAGGAAGTCAAATACTATTTTCATAGCACACGACACAGCATACTTTTACTGCACCTAGCGCACTCGGAGTGAAAAAAACCGGTGAGTGGAATGAAAATCGTTCGACTCACAAAATCACTCTACTCACTGGATTTTGGTGCGTTGCTGGACGCCACACCATTGCGCAAGTTAGTGGCTAGTGAAGAAGGATAAATAGCTGATTCGGAAACATATCTTGATTATCTACTTAGGTATCTACTGCCTTTTCAAGTAGAGTCCCCGGCGTGGCTGGGCGAGCCGATGCGAATGACATTAGATATTTGACATTATGCAATTCGATAGCCTAGGTAGCTAGCCGATTTACGTGTATAAAAAATCGTGATAGGTCGTCACTAGTAACTGTAATTTTTTTTAAAGACACATAAAGATGTTGGTTTAGGGGCATTGCTGCAGCTTAGACGGTATCTACATACCTACCTAAACCGCTTTCAGCTTGTGTCAGATGCCTTTAGATAGCCCGAAAAATCAGACAGCGCTGTCCACTAACATTTGCTGATTAAAGTAAAAAATGTTATCTATTTCAGACTGCAATAGACCATACTGTTGACCATGACTGCACCCTTGTTTTAATTTTGTTGTATTGCGCTAAATTGTGCCAATCTCGGGTAGAGTCGTACAGGCGTAAAAATAACAGACAGCCATACAGATGTTCAGCAGAGAGGTGGATCGAATCGAAGGTAAACATAACACTTTTTTTTAAACTGGAATAGGTACTTTCATATGTGTGAGGTGAGGATATCAAAGACCTTATCCAACGGAAGAACTTTTAAACAAATTGGAGCGGCTGCAGAATCAGTGCATTAGATTTATATATGGATTACGTAAATTTGACCATATTTCGGAATTCCGTAATAAGCTGAAGTGGTTGTCTATTAGGTTACGTAGAAACTTTCATATCTTGCATCTTCTCTTTAAAGTTCTCTTTATCCCTTCTCCTATCTATTTAAATAAAAAAAAATCCTTTCGTCGGATTGATGACCGGTTAGGTACGCTCTGCCGGTAACCCAACCCTCGACGTGCCGCCTTGTTCGTCACATTCTTACTCGAAGTCGTTTGCTATTGTGGGAGCTAAACTTTGGAATTCACTTCCTGTGGAGGTTAGGCTATCACAGAGTTTAAGCGCTTTTAAAGTAAAACTTTCAAATTCTCCTTTGCTGAACTTAGACATTTAAAAGTATAAGCTAGTTACATGGGTGTATGTATGTGTGTTTATTTATATGTATACGTATATGATTATTCTATATAAGTATGTAGGTTTATTTAATGTATTTCCTTCATAATAATATTATATTGTACATGCTTCTAGCCTTCTGGTAAGCATATCTTCTCCTGTCACTCGCTGGTTGACTGTAAGGGATCCCTAAGTGGGATAAGTCCGCCATTGTACTTATTGTTTTTCCATGCTTGTGTATGTAAATTATTTGTTTTTTTTTCTGTACAATAAAAATATTACAAACAAACAAACAAACCTTTGCAAAACATATTTCCGAAAACACTCGAAGGCTGTTTGTATAATTCACTGAACCAGAACACGTATTTAGACGCTTCTTGGTTGTCGTGTCTGTTTGTACACTTTCCGCCGCTTAGCCCTGCAAGACTGGATTAATTGCATGCATAGTTAATAGAGCAATTGCCCTGAATACTGGCGCGAGCGATGGTTGCCAGTGATTAGTTATTTGCAATTATTAAATAAAAGAATTTTCCCGGAAATCCCCATAGGAATTTTAGGTAATCAGCTGACGTTTCCTACCTATGAATCTATCTGGCTGCCGATTTTTCCAGAATCCGTTTTTGTTACTGAAACGTCTACGTCAATCAAACACAGAAGTAAGCGACAGACTGTTTATTACAATAAACCAGAGAGACGATTATAGAACAGTTGTCAATATCATCACACTTCTTCCCACTAAGCTTACAACTTATAAACATATATATCTAATCTACACATAAACTAAATAAACTATCTCTGAAATATATTGCAAACACCTAACACTTTTGTAATGCTCGCTTTGCCCGGTAATGCACACACAGAGCTCGCGCGGACGCGCTCACCGGTGTGGATGGCCGGACGGTCACATATTAGAAGCTAGCTCCCGTCTTCACCGCAGGACGCTTCCTCAAACGACTCCCCATCGACATCCTTATCGACCCCGAGCTCAACAACATCAAGCGTTGACTCCTGACCGGCAACTTCTTCCGCTGACTTAGTTTTACTCGTTCGCGAGAGTGAGACTATGGTTTTTGTCGAACGATTCGATGAAATAATTCGATCAGTACGCCACTGGATTCCATCTCCCATATATGAAACCGTTTCAGTATTCCACTTATCCCCTCTTGTAGTATAGTCGCAAACTGATACAGTATCACCTACGTCAAACTTACTACTCTGTACCTGGTACACGAGCTATTCGCTGTGCCTGCTTCTCGCGAAACTCTGCAGCCGTATCAGACCGCCGCGCGTCGAGGCGGCTTTCCAACCTGCGCTCTTGACGAAATTCACTAAGTGCGACGTTAATGTCTTCGGCCTCAAATTTAGCTCTTTAGTTTTTTAATTGCCTCAATCGCGTTTCCCTGGGGTCTATAAGGAGCCAAAGTGGAGTATTTGATATATTTATTTTGACAAAAACTCATAAATTCGCTAGACAAGAACGAAAGATCGTTGTCGGGCGATGGTAAACCGAAACATGCAAAAATACGGTTGAAATAGCCAATTCCTCCGCAGTCAGGTGAGTCGGAATGAACTCGCCGCCACAGGTGCAGCGGGAACTCCCAGGGCTGTAGCGGCGCGTCGCGTACACTATTGCACGGCGCGGACGATCTGATTAGCTCCTCAATATAAAACATTAAACCTATGAGCATGTTTAATTTTCTCGTAAAATATGGTTTCTCATCATCGCAATTTGGGCTCGACGGCCAACTAAACATCACACCTTTGATTTCACATAATAAAATGTCGCGGTCAGTCTCTTTTGCCATATCTTTATAACAGATCGGCAACGTGTCCTTTAACAGATTTAAATACTCAACCATGTTCGCTTCAAACGTAAACGTGATAGAGCATCGGCCGGACCATTGTTCACCGATCGCACATATTCTACTGAAAGATTATATGCCACTAAACGCGCCGCCCACCTTTGTAACCGACTAGCCGCCGTTTGAGGAATTTCTCCTTTAGCACCAAGTAAATACGTAAGAGGCTGATGGTCAGTGCGAATTCGTCTACAAAACAAGCACTTCGTCACTCCAAATAATATAGCTAGCGTCTGATTGACAAGTTGGCGGTAATCACGCTCACTCACGTTGAGTGTGTGCGATACACAACCAACCGGCTGCTCTCTGCCACCAGCATAACGATGGCTCAGTTCCGCATCCAGGCCATGTGCACTGTTGTCTACAGACAGAACCGGCTTGCACCCCTCTTCGTAGTACGCTAACACCTGTTGGCTCAGAAGTGATCGCTTCAATTTAGCGAAAGCCCTGTCGGAACCAGAGTCCCATTTCCAAACGGCACTAGGTTGTGACACGTTTTCTGACTTGGATGCGTTGGAAATGACCTCAAATTTAGCAGGGTCTGGTCGTAAACCTTCTTTGTTTAACTGAGTCACACATTCGTCTACCATAATTTCATTGAGGTGAATCTGAGTAATTTTCAAAGCACGTACCCAATCGCGCCCCATTAGCGGCCTTGCACCACCCTCAATAACATAAAGTCGCAAAGCATTCGCACTCACATATCCTTACTACTCGCCGAGATACTACTACCGGTGTCCATTTCACAGTTGACAACAATATTGTCGTCATCAATTGACAGTTTAATCAAATAAGGTTTGTTACCTCCGACCTCAGCTGTTATGTTGAATACATCGTCATCGTCAGAATCACTCACGAAATTATTTCTGCTTTCACTGCCGCGTGCTCCTTTACACATCACTTTTAGATGCCCTTTTTGTCCGCACATATCACAATGATATTGCCTGAATTTACACTTATCGGCCGCATGCGCCCTACCACAACGCCAACAAGCCTGCTGCGCCTCCGATGCGCTGCCGTCGCTCGTGTTGTTGCCGCCCGCGCTCCCGCCGCCACCAGGCGCGCGGGCCGGCTGCCCGCGCGAGCCCGCTCGCCCGCCGCGCGCATAGTGCAAGCCCTCGCTCGCCATACCGACCGCCACCCCGGTTGAGTCTGTCTCCGTTCCCGCCATGGAACGCTCACTTCCGCGTGTTTCTCCGCCGCTTAGAAAGCAAATGCCAACTCTACTGCCTCTTTATACAATATTTTCTTCTCAGCAAAAATTCTCGATCGCATTGCGTCATCCGCCAACCCCGAAACGAACTGATCTCTCAGATTTTCTTCGAGAGACGAGCACGAACCACACTTTCCGAAATTTCAGGTAGCCGCGAGGTGATATAACGCTTGCAAGTATTCCGTGACAGTTTCACCGATCCGTTGCCTACGCAACCGGAAAACATGTCGTTCGGCGATCTCTGACCGTTGCGGTTCTAAATGATCGGTTACCAGTTTCACCAATTCATCAAAAGATTTGTTTTCTGGGAAACTAGGGGAACACAAATCACACATCAACGCGTATGTTTCCTTCCCAACCACCGTTATCAGCATCGACACTTTCAAATCCTCCGCAATCTTATTGAGCTTTACATATTGATTAATACGCCGAACATATGCCTTTTGATTCCAAATTAAACGGCTCAATTTTTCCAATCGACATATTGTATAATAACAACACAATTCAGACGCGTTTTAATAAAATCTAATATAAATAGGTTTCCAAAATCCTATCCAATGAAACGTCTACGTCAATCAAACACAGAAGTAAGCGACAGACTGTTTATTACAATAAACCAGAGAGACGATTAGAGAACAGTTGTCAATATCATTACCCTCAGTTACTTGGTAATCTTTCTCTTCATCTTAGTGTTCTTTTCTAGGGTACGCTGTAAGTCAAGGAGTGACTGCCGTCTGATTCCGTAACCCTTTTTTACAAGGAAACCAGACTAACTGAAACATAATCCAAGGTGTGTTATAGTAGCAGCCAACACTGTCAGATTTTTTCAGGCTGCCTAAAGGCAATCTGACACAGCCTATAACGACTGCCATCTATCGATATCCAAAGCACGAAGGAGCTCGAGATAGACATTGCCACTAAATGGCGACTAATCCAATACGGATCGCGCCTCGCCGTCACCTGACACGCACATCCATTACGGATACGCGCGCCGCACTCGGCTATCGAGCTCCTCAATTACTTGGTAATTTTTCCCATATTACAATTAATGTTTGATGTACATATGCATCTGGATAAACCTCCGTGGTTTTTGGATTGCAGTATTTTTATTTGTGTTTTGTTCTTTTAAACTTAATAAAAACAATATTGATTTACGTATAATTAATAATTTATGAGTTACCTATCATCAAATATTTTTACTTTAATTTGATCTCAGTAGGTATTACTTTTTGGTTAAATAGATCATGGGCTCCGAAACTCTAGGTAAGTAGGTACACAAACGAGAAAATGCAAGGATGAGTTATAGATCTATCCTTTTTACTATGAAGGTTTACGATGTTCATTTGTCTGACGAATAACAAATTCATTTGAAAATCAAACACTCTTGAGACTCGTGCACCATCCGTGTGAACTGAAACTACTTATATTGAGCAATTCGTTTCTTCAAAGTTCACTGAAGTCGCGATATTCAGAGTTTGCAGCGAACAACTACAAATTTAGTAGTTGCTGTAACTTATTCAGTTAATTACATTAGACAAAGCAGTCTCGCCCAACGACGACGGTGGAAAACGAATGTGCTAGATTGAAATATGTTTATACATAAAAACAGCAATTTTCCGTGCTTCAGCAGGCCCGAAACCGTTAGTCCATATTGTTTTCGCTACATAGCTGCCATTATGCTGTGCCAGGACCCTATTTTTTTTTTAAATTGAGTCGAAGGGTTTTTGTTCGTTATTGAACAATTTTCATTCGACATAAGTATATGACATACATTTCAAAAATAGCGCTCCAGATTAAAATTGTAAATTAAGACTGCCTTTGTGTTCCAGTAGTTAAGGCGTTTGCCATAAGACCCAGAAGTCGCAGATGCCCACGGGAAGCAAACTTTGTTCAGTTGTTTGTAGTTTGGTTAGAACAATGCAGTCTTTAATTACCCGAGTATCTGAATAGTATAGATGATTCCGTGCTTCGGAAGGCACGTTACCCCGTTTGTTCCGACTCCCATGTAGTGATCGTTATAGCACTTCATGATCCTATTAGTCTGATTTCTCTGTAAAAAAAGGCTTGCGGAGGTCAGACGGTAGTTGCTCCATTGTGATAACCTTGGGTTCTGAAGGGCAAGCTAAAGATGCAACTGGGAACACGACGAAGTAGACTTTATCACATAAAATCATTCTATTTACTTACTTTAATTTTATACGGAACAACACAACCGCTAAGTGATAGAATCGAGATCAAACACATCGCCAATCACTATAGCGCATCTAGTTAATAGGGTATACCAGTTAGGTGCGGGCCGTGCTCAGTGTTCCAAGCCAGTGGGCCTCAGCACTCGCGGCGGGAGCCTCGGGGATGCTGACTGAAAGCAATGCCTTATCCATTTATTTATAGCTAATTGGATTAGATTGAAGGGCTAAGAGGATCGGTACAGACGCATCTGCGTGCGGATTTTAGTGTGTGTTGAAAAAGTTGTGGCGGTTTTTATTGTGTGATATGAAATAGAATTGTGCAGTGTTTTGTAGTGGCACGTTCTAGGAGCGTACTATCCGGTGTGTCATGTCTATTTCCTGACTATGTAGTTTTAAAATATTGTATTTTTATAAATACAACTTCTGGCAAACATACTCCTAGTTTGCAATAAATAATCTTATTAAAATATAACTCTGTGTTGTCAGGGAGGTCGAAGTTTATACAACTTCAATTTATATTTAAAAAAAATGTATATATATTACGTCTTTCTTTATGCTTTAAGAGAATATAAACAACCACTTAATTTTTGAGATTTAATATCAAACTAACTCTTAAAACTAACTTTCAAATAATCCATTTAAATCTTGCAGTTATTTGAAGCACTAAAGGACTTGCCAATAAATCCCTTGTATGTTCTCATGAAATAACAAAGAGCTTTTAAAGAATAAATGTCAGTACTTAATGAATAATTTTAATTGTATTAAAACTTAATTAAAGTGTAACTAAAGATCAATTAAATGTATCTCTAACAGGAATCAATCTCTCAGCAGGTAACAGTTTCACAACACAATCAGTGCAGTAATCAGTGCCAGCGTTGTCCGTCCACCTCGCACCAAGGAAACCAGTCTTCTGGCAGCCCACACACATAGTCTTAGTCTGATATACAGGCATTGTCTCATCCAGTAATCTTTGTTCTTTCGCAAACTTCAGTAACTCTAATTTATATTTCATACTGTTTTTGCTCTCTATTGGTGCATAACTGTCCTGGGTGTCATTGCTGTCCATATCTTCCATTCTAACTGGAACATGTAGCTGAGGGAAAAATGTAGACTTTTTGTAGAGTATTGTTTTATTTTTGTCCCGGGGAAGCCTTTTTGGTGCTCTGCCAGGGATAGGCAAACCAGCTTTGGCAAGTTTAGCAAAATACTTCTGGATTCTACACATCACTTGTATTGGAGTCCGTGTGCCTAAATCTCTGGCTATTTTCTTATACCTGCGCGCTTCTATAGGCTCTTCTGGGTAAATCTCAAGCAATTCTTCTAATCTCTTTTGCTCCTCGCATGACCATAACTGGTTGAATGTTTCAGGTTTATTGTCAGTAAATTTTCGGCCTCTCACCTTTACGGTGTCCATATCTTCCACATTGTTTTTTGTATCCAGAAGTCCTTCGCTATCAAAAATGGATGGATCAATACCATATTGATTCCAATCTATGCTTGGCATATCTGAAATTGTTGGTCGAGGGGGAAAACTGGCATTACCTGATTTTAAATCTTCAATAAATTTAAGTGGGTCTGCTAAGGCTTTACTTTGGGCTTCGGCTAACTGCTCAATGTCTTTTATGGCATTAACTTTTTGTGTCTCCAGTTTAACAATGTACTTGAGTAGTTCACAGTAGTCCTTGTTGCTTCGTAACACAAGGTGGTCTGTTTCAAATGCAAATTCACCATCTGACTCTGTTATTTCCGCTTCAGTTACTTCTACATTCTCCATTGTTAAACCTGAAATGTATTACATAAGTATACATATTAATGAATTAAATTTAAAAACTGTAACAATTTATAAGTTAGTCAAGACATAGTAACATAATTTAATCAAAAAAACAACCAATATGATGTCAAGTGTAAAACTACCAAGTAGTCCTAAACGGCTGAGTATAAAAATCAAGAACAAGCTTAATAATGTTCATAACAAGAAGTGCAGGCCGGAATACAGAAGCAGTTCCTTGGAAGGATGGACTGGACGGTAAGTAATTCTAAATTCACTGTCTTTATTTAGGTTACTTTACGTTGGGTTTAAATATTTTATTCTTTACAACAAATTTTCTTTAGAAAACCTATAAAGAAGAGCAAAAAGAGTCAAATTAGTTAGGTATTACAGGAGGTAAGTACTTGAGATTATAAACTCACCTCAATTTACTTAGAGACTTATGAATTGCACTGTTTTCCAATCGACACACCAGCTTTATTAAAATTATGAACACTTTTTAGAGGCAGATAGAATAAAATTCAACATTTCGATAAAACATCACACAATGTTTTTCTGATACTGGTACTATTTTGCTATCTCACTTGACGTGAACTTGACCAAAAAGTAAATAATAAAAAAAATTACACGAGTTGACAGTGACAGTGACAATAAAATTATTCGTAGAGCCATCTATCGTTACTTGAATGAAATGAATTAATGTACTAAAAGCGCCATCTGTTCCTTTTAGCAAACAATATTCAATTCTACAAACATTGTACTCCATAGCGTCATTAGATGGCGCTTTTCACAGTTTTACTTCTACAAGTGTGTGTACATTTTCACCTAGATGGCAGATTATTTATTTTTTCACTTAAATTGACATGAATAATCGTTTAAATAATGTTACAGGGTGGATACAGAATAATGCATCCTGAAAGGTTTTCAAGCGCACATACCAGATTTTAAACTGCCACACACAAAAAATGTTTCTTACATTGTCTGTATTAGATAGGTAAGGTAAAGATCGGTAGGTTCGTGGTAGGTTCCACGCTTGTCCAAGTGCGGCTACTCTACTATAGCATATAATATGGTACCCAACCACCCTTTTTGTATAAGACTCTCTTACACTAAAAAAACACAATTTTTGGAAATAAAATACAGCGCCGATACTGCTCTTCACAACTTCCCGCCAAAAGACCGTGCCAATCTTGTTTAAGTACTATTTGGTACCATAGATCATAACATTGAAATACGCTAACTTTCTTGGTTACCTACTCTCATATAGCTTTCCTGTTCTAAATTTAAATGTTAATTGAGTAATTCTTTTTCTCGGTGTGCGGGATCCAAGTGGATACCATGACTAAACTTGAAAGTCCTATAGGGCCTCCTGTGCAATAAGGGGAGACTCCTTATTGGTTATCGGCCCATTGTTGGTGGTTATTACCAGCAATGCGTTGTTAAAGGTCGTCAATATAGTCGGTACTGATTTGTTGATAACCTGCACATGCTACTGGCGTTTGTCCAAGTTGCACAGAGCTATTACTCGGCTCTGAAATCGCATTATTTAAGTATCGAATATAATATAAATTGGTAATTTTATAGTATTAAACATAGTTCTTCTACCACGAGATTTTAATAACTTAGGGTATGCGTTTTTTTATCGGGTGCATATTGATTGATAGATTACAAAATATATATTTTCATTTCAATACAATTCAAATGATAATCTTGAATTGGCTAATCTTTACTGGTTATATTTTTAAAAGCTATAACATTGACCGAGCGAGCGAAGCGTCTCAGTTTCGACTGGCCTAAAATTCTTTTGTCTGTCTGTTCTCGCCTACAGGTCGCATTTCTTAACCAATTCTAATGAAATTTTGTAAGCAGGTTCGGTAATATAGTTTTTTTTTTTTTGCCGAGCTAGTTTTTCGAAATTAAAAAAAATGGCGGAATTGAAATGTGGGTTTGAAACTTAAAAAATCTTATATCTCACTCAGCTATTTTAAAAAAAAACAAAAATGTTATTAGACTTTCTTGTTATTACATTGGAGCGACTGCCGTCTGACCTCCGTAACCCTTTTTACAGGGAAACCAGACCAACAGGAACATGACCCGAGGTGTGTTAGTGGCCAAAACTGACAGAATTTTTCAGGCTGCCTTAGACATCTGGCACAGCCTCACGACTGCTATCTATCGATAACAACCGGGACCAAAGGCTTAAAGTGCCTCCCGAAGCACAGAGGAGCTTGAGATAGAAAATGCCACTAAAATGGCACCCAATCCAATAGTGGTCGCGTCTCGCCGTCGCTTGACACGCGTGTATTCGCTACAGATACGCGGGTCGCGCTCGACTATCGAGCTCGTCGATATAAGTGCATTCAGTATGATATCGTAAATCTATGGGATGACAAGTACGAAAATGGGTAATAACTGTGACGTAGGCGAAGAATTTTTTTTTATATGCGGTATTAAATGAAAGGTAGTAAGTAGATTTACAATAAAAAACTTCACTCTTATATTGGTCAAACGCAGATTATATGTAGACCAAAGTAAAATTGAAATCAAAGAAGTTGAAGTACGTGAAGTGGGAGAGGGAGTGAAATTGACTAACTTTCCCCAAGGAAGATATACATATGTACCGAAATGTGAAACATATTTTTCAGCTTTTTTAGGCATGATACTGCAAATCATTTTTTTGTTTGAAAACACTTAATAAACTTAGTATCATGAAATAAAAATAAATAAAAGAGATTCACATGCTATCTTGTGACTTGAAACGGGGACTTATAGGTGCCGGCCACTTCTTGACCAAAAGTGCGAATGTTTGCCTGCCATAGTAGTTCAAAATAGCATCCTATTAAAAAATAAATAAACGCAGAGAAAACGAAACAACACAACTCTTATATTAGCGTAGGCAGTGACCATTCACGAAACTTCTACTTTTAAGGAGGAAAAACCATGGAGCAATTACAAGGAGGAGATGCCGTTTGAAATGGCGCAGTGTGATCATGGCGCCCCGCCGACACAAAAGCTTGCCATTGCTCGTGCTCCATGGTTGGAGCCAAGGCCGAAACCAAGTATCCCGCACGTCTGCCTTCCGCCCCGTGTAGCCTCACAAATACTTTCTTACAAAACGCTTATTACGGCATCTCCTCTTTGTAATTGCTCCATGGGAAAAACGTAAACGTAAGGGGTGGGTAAAGGGTTTAAGTAAGGAGGGGTAAGACACTATGGTGGGGCTTATGGGTAAATTATGGGTATTTCTACATTTTTTTCAGCAGCAGCAAAGCCATTTAGAGAAGCCAACCTTTGGTAGGTTGGTTTTTTTTCAGGGAAACGGTAAAATATCGGTTATTTCGTGGTTGTAAAGGCTTGCGGGCTCTACTGTTCTCACAGACTATGTCACAAAAGCGACCTAGTGTCAAAAGGCGACTTTGTCAGAAGGTACGTTAGGTTATGGTTATACAGTGACCATAACAGTAAGCGAGCAAGAGAGCGACAGACCTTGTGAAAGAAGGTAGGTTAGGTTATGGTTATATAGTGAACATAACAGTGAGCAAGCGAGCAACAGACCTTGTGACAGAAGCGACCTAGTGTCAAAAGGCGAATTTGTGTCAGAAGGTAGGTTAGGTTTTGGTTATACAGTAACCACAACAGTTAGCGAGCGAAGCGAGCGAGCAACAGATCTTGTGACAGAAGCAACTAACAGTCAGAAGGTGAAGTGTAAAAGAACTATTAATTATTTGCGTTAGCCGTTTCGTAGAGTTTGTTATATCTAAAGATGATTATGCTTAATATTATGTATATGTTACGGTAAATCTGATTAATTGAAAATTATTAATAATTTTACGACATTATTAATAATAACCTCGTGTTTTGGTATATGTAAATAAACAATCGAAATTAATTACTTTTAGTAGTAATTATTAATAATTCACTACACACATTGGTAAAAGTTATAAAATAAAACTCAAAGTTTTTTGACCAGCAGGTATTTATTTATAATATTACTCACAGTCTTACAATTATACTTGTCTGAGATCATACGAGCAAGGTTAGGTTAGGTTAGGTTTTTTATTTTTCTAAGGTGTTTGTAGAGCTAGAAAATTCCGCTCAACAAACCTCTGCGGTTTGATACAGCGTTCAAGTTTTATATTATAGGAAATTTAAAGCGTTATATTAGTACATTAGACGTAGCATTAAAGGTACATTGTTAGGGTTATTACATTTATCGGTACTAAGGTATTATTAATAAACATCGACAAATGTGATTAATTTATCACTTTTACCTCGACTTTCGGTAATTATTAATAATGATAGATAATTATTAATAATTTTCAATTAATCACTCTTACCGTAACAAATGTATAACGTTTATTATACGAAACAACAAATAGATTTCTTAAGTTTTATAACTGTTAAATTGTATATCAAAGGTTTGATACATTAAATATTTGTTATTAAAAGTATATTTTTAAAAATTATTTCGTTCGATTTTTATCTAATTTGAAAATTATACTAACCAAAATTATATATTTCGTTGGTATCGATTTGAAAAATATAGATATTTTGTATTTATATCTTATATTACACACCCTTTTTTATCTTAATAAACTTTACTGTTGCTATTAAGAAACAGGACAATAAATGAATTTATTTATTTATTTATTTATTTACTCCATTTTAAATCACTGTATATTATGTTTACAAAAGCCCATAGGTACATATTAAGGCAAAATTTTAATAAATTCTACTTCGAATTTAGGGTGAAGTAGGTAGGGTAGGTCAAAGTTAGTTGCGAAGGGCAAGTTTATTCGTATTGAAAATTGGAGCGGAACCCTTCTTGTGTTTGTGACGTGTACATTGTGTTCATTCCGAGGCAAGTTATAATCGAATCGGGGAAAAACATTTCAGTTTAAGTTGATCTCGCCACAAACAGGAGACCTATTTTTAAAAGGTCTCACCAAAAATGGGTGAGTTGAATCAAAATCGTTCGGACTCACCAATTATGTCAAATGAAAATTATTCGATATCAAACGAAAATCATTCGACTCGCCAGTATTACGTCAGTCATAGTTACTTTAAAAAATAGAGCTCTACGGTGACGCGCGGTAGAGTATGTATTAACGCCCAATCATAACAACAAACTGTGGTGACCCAAAAAAACATTACCTATGCAATAGGGCTGAAAGGTCGAAAATAGATACTTGATAAGTCTTGTAAATGTACTAAAGTATGATTCGTTTTCTAGCATAGATCCAAAAAGTCGGAACTTCATTCCTCAGTGAATAGCAGACATTATTAATTTGTAGCTAGGCATAGACATTTTCTATCCCGAGTTCCTCCGTGGACTCCGTGAAGGTACGTTAGCCATTGGTCCCGGTTATTATCGATAGATGGCAGTCGTTAGGTTGTGACATATGCCTTTAGTCAACCTGAAATTATTGCAAGTGACAGTATTGGCTGGTATTAGCCACTAACACACCTCGGGTTATCTTCCTGTTGGCTTTGTTTCCCTGTAAAAAGGATTACGGAGGTCCGACGGCAGTCGCTCCATTGTATACCAGTGCCGCCAAATCTAGGACTATGAGCCCTATTTTTGAAATGTATGACGTATATGTCGAATGAAAAGCGTTAGATATCGAACAAAAATTCTTTGACATCATTAGAAAAAATTCTACGATATCGAATAAAAATTATTCGACTCTTCGACTTAGCCTGCTTTTTGTGAGTCACACTTTTCAAAAATAGGGCTCCAGACTTACAGCGTACCCTAGGCTCCATGGCATAAGCTGAGGAAGCAACAAGGTTAAATGCTTAGACGGACATCACAACATTACACAATGTAATTCGTTGATATGTGTGAGTGTGTGTGTGCACATAATAGGTTCATGCACTTATTGATAGACTAGCCGTCCCGCGGCAAAAATATTTTTAAAAAAGTTCTGTTCCTTCGTGAAAGTTATTTAAAAACTGATAAAAAACGGTTAAAGTTTTTTTCTTTTTGTGATCGTATCCTCCGTGTTTCGGAGTCCGTGGATGAAACCCTTAATTAAAAGGGAGAACCAAATTAAAAAATAATGCCTAGGCTGTGTAAATGAAATTCTCAACTAACTTGATTAGGTTTATATAAAGGACCGTATTTAAATTTACCCAAATTGTTTGATGTATATTAAATTATATCTATAGATATATACTATAAGATAATGTACGGGACAAGTACATAGCCATCTCAGCAAATTCACTCGGGCGACATTTACGTAAACGAATCAAATTGCATTTAGTCCGTAATTAGCATTCATCCATATCACTCATACCCATTTTAATCTAATATTTTGGAACAAATAAATCGAGTCTTTATAAAGCTCACTTCTATCATTTACCTAAACAACTAAAATCTAAGGTGTTCGGTCCTGGACTGTACATCTTTGTGGTCCTTCGAGCAACTCGCTGCGGGACCTCGCGCGCGGTGAAACACGTGGCCGTCGGGCGAGGAACTGTAACGTAACCAGTGAATAGTGGATTATCTGTTCATTTTGGAACAAACATTGAGTGTCAGTGTACTGGAGCATTTACACTTGAAACAAAAACAATCATCAACATCAACGGTGGGCACTCAGCTCGCCAAACAGTCACTGTGGTAAGGAACCAACGTGGCAAACAGCAACAGTGGTGACGTCAGCGGCGCGCACCACAATCAACAACAGCATCAACTCACATTGAACAACAAGTAAGATCGTTCAATTTTCTTACTTAACAAACATAAATTTTTTTCAACATGGAGAATTTATATTTGTCTCAGGTTGAAATAAACGAAGCTATCTTAAAACTTGAAAGGAACGTAAAGAAAGATAGTAAAGATCGTAAGAACATTGATTACTTTAAACGTCGTTTTGAAACATTAGAAGCCTATTGGGCGGATTATCAATACAATCATGATCGGATGATAACGGAAGGAAGCCGTAGTCATCAATATTTTACGGACTCACATTATGAAAAAACTTTAGCACTTTATAAATCAACTAAGCAATATTTCATGCAAGAACTACAAGAACTTAAATCTGAAGCGGTAGCAGTATCAGGTCAGCATGGGATAGCTTCGCAAGGTAGCGAAGAACCCCAGGGAACAAGTAGGGCGCAGGAGTCTAACGATAACAAACCTTCATTTTTAAGATCTTTTGGGTCACCTAGCAAACTCGACGAAATGTTGCGTAAACAATCGGCAAATTTTAAGGCTTTTAACAGAACAGTAGCAAACATCGACATCGATTCTCTAGCTGATAAATGGGAATTCGATGACGCATTAAAAACTTTACAAACAAGATGGGCGGCTATCGACACTCTCCATTGGGAGTTAGATAGTGAGTTAAACGGAGAAAACGAAGAATATGATTTGCAGTACATCCAAAACGAACAAAAATTTAACAAACTGAAAAAAGAAATTAACATTAAACTGTGGTCAAATTCCCACCGGGAAAAAACTACTCCTAAGTTGGAAATACCTGCAATATAACCAATGGGTATCATTTAAAGATATATTTCAGGAAGCAATTCATAACAACCCCTCCCTTTCCAAAGCACAAAAAATGCAATTCTTAAAGGGAAAAGTAAAGGGAGAGGCCGAACGATTAATTCACCATTTAACTATTTCTTCTGAAAATTATCAAGCATGTTGGGATATACTTAATCATCGTTTTAACAATAAAAAATTAATATTTACATCTCACATGAATATTTTATTAGGTTTACCTACTTTACAACAACAATCATTAAATCAAATCAGAAAAATGCATGACGTAACTAAAGAATGTCTACACGCAATAAAAAACCTTGGTGCTAATATTAGCACTTGGGACCCTATTTTAGTGCATATAATGTCTCAAAAATTAGATTCCGATACTTACACCGAATATATAGAATCCATCAAAAACCCTCGTGAACTTCCAATTTTGCAAGAATTTTTGGACTATTTGGAAACAAAGTTTACATCTTTAGAGTCTTCCCGAAGGAAGCAAGACCTAAAATCATCTCAATCAAACATTCATCATTCTAACACGCAGTCGTCAAATAACAAAAAACCTTATTACGCTGTAAATAAAGTTAGTACTGTACAATCAAAAAATACTAATTTAATTACATATATATGTCCACTTTGTAAAAAAAATCATGGCATTTATAACTGCGACAAATTCATTAGCATGTCAAATGAATCTAAATTAAAAACAATTCGTGACTTACAATTATGTCGAAACTGTTTATTTAGTCATAACGGGAATAGGTGTATTTCTACAAAACGATGCCGCGTGTGCGCATCAAATCACAACACTATGATACATGATGCCTGCACAAAGGCTAAGCATGAACAATCAAACGTAGCGTCAGCAAAACATAACACATCGAATGCGCCACTCGCAACACATATTTCTCAAAATGATTTTTCCGAAATTCTTCTTGCAACAGCAAAGGTCAAGGTCAGGGCCAACGACGGAACCCTTTTAACTTTGAGGGCTTTGGTAGATCCAGGCTCCCAATTATCCCTAATCAGCAGTTTTGCAGCGGCCAGATTAGGCCTAAAAAGAGAACATTTCAGCGGAGTTGTCTTCGGAGTAGGACACATGAAGAAAAATTGTAAGGGTTCACTCTCTATCCAATGTCAGTCTATGTATAACGATTTTACTTTCAAAACTCAAGTATTAATTATGAACGAACTTATTAAAAACTTACCTAACAAATCATTTTCCAAACCATCATGGTCTCACATACAAAACTTAAATTTAGCAGACCCGGAATTTTATCAGAGAGGTCCAATAGACATTTTATTTGGCGCGGACATTTATTCTGCAATCATGATGGGCGGAATTATCAAGGGCGAATTATCAACGCAGCCTATAGCACAACAAACTCACCTCGGATGGTTACTATGCGGGACCATCAAAACATTTTATCATTGTAATGTAGTCATTAACAACCTAGAAGACATAAAACAATTCTGGGATATCGAAAATATAAACGAACAAACAAACATAACAAGCAATGATCAAGATTGCGTCGACTACTACAAACAAACAACAAAACGTCTTCCAAACGGTAGGTACGAGGTAAAACTGCCTCTACACTCGGACATTGAAAATAAATTAGGATCATCAGAACATATAGCAAAAGCACAATTTCGAAATTTAGAAAAAAAGTTCAAAAAACAACCTGAATTAGCAGAAGGTTATAAACAATTTTTCAGGGACTATGAACAATTAAATCATATGACTTTATCAACGGGAAACATGAAACCAGAATTTGTATTACCTCATCATTGCGTCGAACGGCCGGGAAGTACTACTTCTCGGTATAGAGCAGTCTTCAACGGATCCCTTAAATCGTCTTCGGGTTACAGCTTAAATGATCTGATGCATAAGGGACCGAACCTCCAACAGGACCTTCAACTACTCATCATGAAATGGAGACAGTACAAATATGGATTTGTTTCGGACTTAGAAAAAATGTTTCGTCAAATTTTATTATCAGAAGAACATCAACGATATCAGAAGATCTTTTGGAGATATGAAGAAAACCAACCTCTTAAACAATACCAACTAACAACAGTCACCTACGGAACTAAGGCGGCACCCTTCCTAGCAATGATGACGTTACGTCAATTAGCATCTGACGAACGGAATACCTATCCAGAAGCAGCACAGGTCGTGGAGGAGTCATTTTTCATGGATGACCTTGTCCATGGCTGTTCAAATATAGATAACGGCAAAAAATTAATTAAACAACTTCAGTTACTTTTATCATCTGGAGGTTTTAATTTACGGAAATGGTCCATTAATGAACCTCAATTATTAGAAAACTTTAACAATCAAAACAAACAAGATATTTACAACTTTAAAACAGAAAATACTTCAAAAATATTAGGCCTCGGCTGGAACCCTAAATCAGATAATTTTATTGTAAAATACGAAATTAAACCTTTATCGGGAAAATTAACAAAAAGGGAAATTTTAAGCGAAATTTCAAAGCTATTCGACCCAACAGGTTTTCTTACACCATTATCAACAAAATTAAAAATATTATTTCAAAAAGTATGTACTTTAAACTTAACATGGGATGACATCATACCTGACGATATAAACAATGAGTGGCACAAGTTACGAGCAGATATGATGAACACAACTAACTTTGAAGTACCTCGTTGGATCGGTAGTAATGAAAACGATAACATACAACTACATGGCTTTTGCGACGCATCGCAAAACGCTTACGCTTGTGTAATATACGCCCGCCTGGAAAAGACGAACAAAATAATTATATTTGCATCCAAATCCAAGTTAGTTCCATACAATAAAAAAATTTCCATGCCACAACTAGAACTTTGTGCAGCTCAGTTACTGTCCAAATTAATGAAAAAAGTTACAGAAAGCCTAAAACAACATTCATTAGAAATTTATGGTTGGAGCGATTCTATGGTTGTTTTGGCCTGGTTACAGAACGATCCTGGACGTTTCAAACCTTTTGTAGCTAACAGAGTTAAAGATATTTTAGCAGTAATTCCAGAAAAAGCATGGCGGTATGTAAAATCAAGTGAAAATCCAGCAGATTCAGCAAGCAGAGGAATATTGCCTTCCCAACTTAAAGAACATACTTTATATTGGCGAGGGCCACTGTTCCTTACAACATTTAAAGTAGAAGATAGTAGTAACATAAAACGATTTCAAACAAATGAACAACAAAGAAAAATGAAACAAGTTAACGCAGTAACAAATTATAACAATGATAATTCTATTATTTCATTATTAATTAACAAATATAGTTCATTATCTCACGTTATGCGTGTACTAGCATGGATGAAAAGATTTATAAATAGAAAACAAAATAAAAAACAATATTTAACACTAAGCGAATTAAAACAAGCAAATTATATGTTAATTAAGCACATGCAAAACGAAGTATATAAAGAAGAAATTACATTATCTTAACCCTTACCTAGACGCTGAAGGCATTTTACGAGTCGGCGGAAGATTAAAAAACGCGAATATACCTCTTGACATGAAACATCCTGTAATAATAGCAAAAAATAGTCGTTTAGCAGAATTAATAATATCATACGCACATACACTTGCCTTCCACGGTGGTGCCCGTGTAACAGCCGCGTTTATCCGCCAAAAGTACTGGATCGTCGGTGGTAATAGGGAAATTAAAAAACAACTTTTTCGCTGTGTCACCTGCAAAAAACATGACCCTATAAAACAACATCAAATAATGGGAGACTTACCATCTTGTCGTAGCAATCCTTCGCGGCCATTCTATCACGTCGGTTGCGATTATACCGGTCATATCTATATAAAATGTAACAAAGGTCGTGGCATAAAAACATCTAAAGGCTACGTAGCAGTATTTGTGTGCATGACTACGAAAGCGGTGCACCTAGAATTAGTTTCCGACATGTCAACATCTACATTCTTAGCGGCACTACGGCGTATGGCAGCTAGAAGGGGTACGCCAGGCCACATATACACAGATCAAGGCACTTGTTTTGTAAAGGCCAATAGAATATTACAAGAAGAATTTAACGAATTAACTTCAAACAACAATGAATTTATGTCGGAAATAACCGAAATGGGAATAACATGGCACCTAAATCCACCAGCGTTCCCGTCAGCCGGAGGTTTATGGGAAAGCCTAAAATATCATACAAAACGAGTTATAGGCGAACAACATTTAACATATGAAGAATACAGCACATTGTTGGCTCAACTAGAAGCAGTACTAAATTCAAGGCCTCTCTGTCCGTTGTCGGAAGATCCTGACGACTTAAACTTTTTAACGCCCTCTCATTTTTTAACGAACGGTCCAACATTAACAATATATGAAACAGAAAAAGATCTTAGGACCCGGTGGTATTTGACACAGAAAATATTTGAAGATATCTGGAAAAGGTGGAAGAACGAATATTTGTCACAATTAACAATACGCAGCAAATGGAAACAATCACAACCAAACATTAACATCGATGACATAGTCATTATACATGATGCAAATCTCCCCGCCGGAAAATGGGCTCTGGGGAGAGTTGTTCAACTACATACAGGAAGCGACGGCAAGGTGCGAGTCGTCACTCTCAAGACTAAAAATGGTTTTCTAAAACGCCCCATAATTAAACTATCAATTTTGCCAACAAAACCAAAGGAAACGGAAATGGTAAATAAGGATGAAAATACGGAAGAGCCGGAACAAAACACCCAACAAGAAAAAATAGAAACTACTATCAAGGAGAGAAGAACAAGAAACAAACCCAAGAGATTATGCTTAGCAACAACATTGACTTCGATTTTATTATTCTTCATGACCTTGTTATCATCAGCTGATTGCAAGTATAACATTACTACGCTACCTACAAATCGAAGCCTTTATTATGACAAAATATCACACATGAATGTAATAAGAGATGAATGGAAACTCGTCGTATACTACGATTTATCACCTTATTGGGACGGAATAAGAGAGTTCTCTAAATCACTTAAATATATAGAAAACATATGTTCAACGATAAAGAAACACGCACCATGCAATGGGATTATATTACAACTACTACACGGCGAGACGGAGTTAGAACATTACAACAAAATCATTCTTGATCAGCATTTCGGTAAACACACAAGACAAAAACGAGGACTAGTAGACGGAGTCGGATATTTAGCAAACAGTTTATTTGGAATTTTGGATAGCAGATTTGCCGAAAATTATAAGCAGAATATTGAACTACTTAAAACTAACGAAAATCATTTAGCCGAATTGTGGAAAAACCAAACAACAGTAATTGAAGCCCAATTCAACCTACTAAAGAGAATCGAAACAATAATGTTGAAACAACATAAAGAACTTAACCTAAGAATTAATCAAATGGAAAAAGCCGTGAATAAAATAGAATCAGAATTGCAAATAATAACTATTGTTAGCGACTTCAGTATGTGCAGTCTTATGTCGAGCAACATTTTATCTCAACTTAAACAAATACAAAATATGATATTAGACAGCGTAACTAATCTTTATCAAGGACATTTTGACCCACATCTTTTAACACCAAATCAATTAAGAAACGAACTGGATATGATTTCTGGGAAACTGCCTAGTGATCTATCCCTGCCGGTCGATACTGCTAACCTACCAAAATTATATAAATTATTAACAATACATGGAAGAATTTTTGATAACTACATGATATTTGAAATGAAAATACCACTTATCAGCCGAGACGCATTTGATATTTTTAGAATTATACCTATTCCTCAAAAATCTGAAAATAATATGATTATGATTCAACCTGTAACAGAATACGCAGCTATTAACATCAAGAAAGATTCTTTATTAACTTTAACAGAAAACGACGTAATTAATTGCTTATATTTAAATCCTGAGACACAACTCTGTAAACAAAAACACCCTATTTACCACATTAAAGATAACGAGAGTATATGCCGAACAAACGACAATTTAAGAACCTGTAAAACAAAAATTTCATCCTGTAGTAACAAATGGGAAGTATTGAATGTACCTAACCATTATTTTTATTTTTGCTGTAACATATGCTCAATTAAGTTACTATGTGACGATCAAATGACAACGTTGCAACTTACACTCGCCGGCCTGATGATTGTGAGTCACGGTTGCATTATCAAAACAAAAGATTTTACTGTTTACTCTCACAGACAATTAACTAGCAAATTAAGAACGAAACCTGATACATTTTCTTTTGATATAGCACCTATTAATCACATTATGAACATTGAGATAACACATGAATATCAAACTTATAACTCATCTGAACAAGAGGAAGCATTTAACATTAAAGTATTAGAAAATATACAGAAACAAATTGATGAGTTACATAAAAATAACCCCTTGATTGAAACAGTCTCTTACCATGACATACACCACTACGCAGCAATTTACGTAGTAGTGGTTATCATCATAGCTCTTGGATTATTCTTTGGCTGGAGGAGGATGCGTCGCCGCTCAGCAGCGACTGCCCAGCAACAACTACCATCTCAACAGCAAAACAGTGATAAATGTGAAAGTGTAGTTATGTCCGAGTTGAAAGGGTGTGATAGTGTAAAAAGTGTTACTAACTTACGACCGAGCGTTCACGCGCGGAAAATTAGAAAAGACAGAGGCACATCGCCAGTGCTCCGATCTGTCCAAATTATAAATGATGACAGTAGCAATTAAAGCCATCATTTTAGCATTGTATAATTAACTAACATTTTCATTTTAGATCTATAACAAATTGTAGTGTATCATCTGTGTAGCACGTCACTCATTCATACTAACTACTCTAATTTGTAAAACATTTCTTTAGCTGTTATCACAAAATTTTTATCATCTTTATCTTTGTCCCCCGGGAGCATGTACGGGACACGTACATAGCCATCTCAGCAAATTCACTCGGGCGACATTTACGTAAACGAATCAAATTGCATTTAGTCCGTAATTAGCATTCATCCATATCACTCATACCCATTTTAATCTAATATTTTGGAACAAATAAATCGAGTCTTTATAAAGCTCACTTCTATCATTTACCTAAACAACTAAAATCTAAGGTGTTCGGTCCTGGACTGTACAGATAATAATAGGCTAGTTTCTTTAAAAAATATAATTAGTCCGAGAGTTAGATAAAAACATTGGAGACGTATTTTTTCTTTTGAAAATTAAACAAAGAATGGTAAAGATATGGCGCGTTAAAGTTCCGTGTGACGTCACAGTGTGCTACACCTTTTTCGCAATATGTGACGTCACGAGCTACCACTCCTAAACTGTGATCTTTATAATTTATCGCTCAATTGACAAAATAAAAAATACGTCACTAATATATTTTGCTTCCCTAAATGACGGACTAATTTTAATGTTAGTCTTTTGACCCTGAAAACTAACCTATAGAAAGAAAGTGTTAGCATAGCAAAGAATAGACTTAAAAATTAGGTACGTAGACATAAAAACCTTGGGTTAGTTATTTTATGTAATAGGTAATTATATAATTTTGAAAAACTAAGTAGGTATTAAGTATTACAGAAAACTGTACATGCTATTCATACGTACTTTAATTTAGTTCTTTAAAAACAATTTGAAAAATTAACCATTAAATAATTTTATGTTCACCAGAGGGCGCAAGTTCCCGTTTGTTTTGACAATCAGGTTGTATGTAACCAGCGGATGAATAAGTCCTTTCCAACGATGATGTACGATTTATGAAAACGGTACGGTTACGGTAATACGTGCTAGAATATGATATCGACCAAAATCTTAACCCCCATTTTAACTTCGAAATAATAGGTGTAATTTTTTGCTAGAATTCATACGTCCCATGACTAGTCACTGGAATTCATGCAAAATGAATAACGGCCTAAATGTTAGGTATTTTTTTGTATTTCTGATTCAGATCTCCCAATTAGGAAAATTGCCACGCACGAACAGACGAACATCCATGTTACGCCTATATTGCGTAACATTTATGACACTGTTATGTAAAGCCGAGAGAATGAGTTTATGTTGCTTTTAATATATTCCAGCAGGTGATAGACTGAAAGAAAATGCAATTATCACAGATTAAAAGGGAACGATAATATACTTATGAATCAGAGACATAAATGGAGGCAGAGAGAAAGTTATTTATTTGTTTAACTTTAACTTGGTACTATTTATAGTAAAAAACATGTAAAGAAGATAATATGGAAGTCTAGAAAATTAATATTGTCAGTGAGAAGATGTAAGCGGCCTTACACAAATGATTTGCAGTTTAAGGTTAGTGAGAAATACTGTAAAGAGAACGTGGTGAATGGTAAATTAAAATTAAAATGTACTTACTACACATAACCGAAAATTTGGGACTAACACCACACAGACTTATTAAACTATCGACAGTGAAACCAACTAATTACTCATTTAAATGTTTTTGCTAAAAATAACCGAATAATTGATCGAGCGAGCGAAGCGAGCGAGGGTTACAAATCAAGTTGGGGCGAGAAAACCTTGTTTGTATGTATGTATGTTTGTATGTAGAAACATAGAAATGTATGTTCCGTGTTAACCAGATTTCGATGAAATTCAAAAGGTGTATGCATAGGTGACATACATAGAATTTTCAAGTTCGTTTGACATCAAAATCGGTTTAGTAGTTTTTGAGGTATTTGCATTAAGGTAAAAACAAATATTTCTTAATAATTCCAAAGCCTTTGGTCGGATTTTGCTGATATTCTGAATGTATGTAGAAAACGTTAAAACATCTAGTAAAAAAATAGTTTTTGTTGTTTTAACCGACTTTCAAAAATAGGAGGTTCTGATGTTTGTTTCATATTTGTTACCTAATAACACCGTCATTTCTAAGCCGATTTAAAAAAATGTTTTTATATTTTAAACCGTACACTTTCAGTTTGTTCTCCTGAAATTTTTAATGCAATCGGTTCAGTAGTTTAATTATTAAATGTAAATCACTGAAAATATTGGTATCTTTTATCCTGGTGGATGATCATGTCGTCCAAGTAAACAAATAATATTTTTTTTATTCAAAAATCAAGAATTTTTTTATTCTTTTACTGGGACCAACTTTAAGATATTTTGAAGTCGTGAAGTTAATCTACAAGGGTGGCGTGGTCCCGCTTGTAGCCTGTTATCTTCGCCTAGAAGTTTAGACGGCATTGTTTCGGGTAAACCTACCGTGTAGCCGATCTCTGTTGACTAAAATGGTGCCGGATAATTTTTACCGTATATTACTATTTATCACTGACGTTTTTGATTTACCTAGTCTCCAAATAAATCTGATCCAAATAGTCTATAGACATTTATAAGACAAGGAGTTTCACTTGCGTGTTGCCAACCTTCAAACAAATTTGTAGGCAAACAAGCATACGGCTTGCCAGATGGCAAGAGACTGTAATAGCTGTAATAGACACCTGAAACTCCTGAAATCTCACATGCGATTTGCAGACTCTTGAACAAATTTGTTGGCAAACTAGCATACCGCAAGCCTAATGGTAAATGTCGAAGTAGTATCTATAGACTACTTCGGGAGTGTGACTTTTATCTCCACATATGTTGCCGGTGTCCATTGACTTAGTAGTCTGAGTAGACCTCTTATCATCAGGCCGTATGCCTGTTTTCCTACTAAACTGTTTGGGGGTCTGGGTGGTCGGCAATGCGCATGTGATACTCCAGGTGTTGCGGGTGTCTATAGACATCTACAACTTCTTACCATCATACAGGACGTATGCCTGTTTGCCTAATAAATTGTTTAGTGGTCTGCAATGCGGATGTGACTATCCAGGTGTTGTGTAGCTGTCTATAGACTACTGTGAAATCTCACCATTACGGGCCTTATGCATACTTGCCTTCTAAATTGTTTAAGGGTCGGTAATGCACACGTGATACTCCAGAAGATGCAGGTGTCTATATGGACTACTTTAATCGTTTAGCTCGCAGGCCGTATGCTTTTTTGTCTACAAAATTGTTTGAAGGTCGACAACACGCAAACTCTAACGTCTATTTGAATCCTGTCCATATAAATAAAATAATCGCGAGGTCTATGTTCGCGGCGAACAACTAGTTATAAATAAATTTGTATGTATGTACTCGTAAGCATATAAGTAAAGCTCAATTTGTACACGTGTGTGTATTATAGGAAATTTACATGTTGCACTTTTTATTGGTAGAGACATCTACGAGAGTTCGTAGCTCGTAGCACACCGTAGCATGACGCTTCAACACTATACCCGCTAATTTACTTAAATCATATTAAAGTATTGTACGATGAGTAAATGTCAGTTGCAGTAAAATTAATTATTATAAAATGAAATTAGTTTTTATCGACCACGCGGTGCTTCCATTTAGAACAAGTACTTATCTGTTTGATGTCATATTCTTTTAAATTTACTTTTTACTTCCGAAACCATTTTGGGAGTATAAACTTTTTCTTTTTAAAAAAGAAGTAAACCTTACATCCTGTCTAAGACATCGCCGACGAAACGTTCCAATCTTTTTATACGGCAGATTTAGTGTTGCACATAAAAAAATATGTTGGTAAAAATATAATAAAAAATATCACCAATTAATACCTTACATACCTATCCCCTAAGTATTTACATAATTCCGTAACAAAGAGATATTCCCACAACATATTTCTTGAGAGAAAATATAAAACTTCTCTCTTCTAAGCTAATTATAAGTAATTACCTAATGCTCAAGATGAAATAGGATCAAGAAACTTTTACCTTATGTAGAGTTGAGCAAAGATTTTTATAAATATTTGAAGTAGGAAAGTAAAAGTTGTGGCTATTGACAGCGTACCTTCAGGTCGTATTTTCATTGACATGGAGATAGACTGGAAGGTGCAGAGCGGACTATAAATTAACAAATCACAATGCTGGAAATTTTATTCTCGAACGCTACGATTGGTCAATACACAGTCCGCTTCTTATTGTAAACGCGACTGTCAACTATTTGTCAGAGATTACATATCGGTGGCAGTGTCCGTCTATTGTCCGATATTTACTGCGACACTAATAGATACGTGTAATATATAAATAGAATACCTAAGTTTTTACGTCTTTCCCAAATGTAAGTACTCGTAAATCCGTCCTAATCTCGGATTCCGACGGATTCTCCAAATAAACTAAACACAATTGTAGGGTTTTCTGGTACCTATTGAGGAGCAGAATACAATGAAGACGATCGATGTTGGAAACCTGGCATATTTTATCTATCTTTATTTAAAGTAGTATTTCTAGTTATTTTTAGAAGTATTTTTTTATATATCAATACTGGAACGGATCAAAGTAATATTTGTGCGTAAATGGATATGTATCGAATAGGGTCACTATCCTTTATAAGTTCCTAACCATATAAAATAATTGATTATATTTGGGTAACTGAATTCCGTTTTTATTCGAGATAAGACCTAGTTAGACTGACTTTTCGTCTGAATAAACCAACACACAATTTAAAATGTCAAGAAAAAAAAATTCGTGGGTTTTCGAGCCAAAAAGATACAGAATATAAATTAATTAGAGACTTCATTCAAAGGTGCATGAATAGGCCTGCATTATGTGAGAGTGGGTGTTGTGACGCAGCCCTGCTTACTCGCTTGAGTAAGCTCACGTGGGCAAAGACCTTTATAGCAGATGGAACTTTCGCTTCGTCGACTTAGGACAGTTCAATGTTTATTTTAAAATCAGGAAAGGTGAAGAGAAGCGACATCAACACCGTCATCGTCATGTGGTTGACAAAGGGCAAGTAGAGGTGGTTGTGTTGTGTATAGTGTGAATATTTTTATTGCATGTAACGTTATGATAAAATAAAAAGATCACATTAATAATCACGTTAATAACTGTTAACTCTGTTAATAGATTCTAAATTCTAAACATAATTATACTTTGAATTGATGCTATTAGTTTTTAAATTTAAATGTATGCTATAAATATGTGTCCTAAGATAGACACCGAAAACAGACAGAATTTTCAAATTCGTATAATAATAACCAATTTTATTTTTATTTTTCGGAATCTGTTAGTTTATTGTTTAGTATAAACATATTGTCTTAATACAAACACTGACAAGTAGCCTCTTCTGGGTTCTTTTGATCATGTAAATCGAATCAATTCGCAAATAAAACTAAATAAATATTCCATAGACAACAAAATATCAGGTACCATAAATATTTCTAATATTTTTTTTTTTTTTGGTATTCAGCAAGCCAGGAAATTAAGAATCGTAATTCTAACAGCTGCCACAGAAATCGATAAAGCCACTTTATTATTGTTACAATCAGACAAGATTGATGGCTGACAAGTGCGTGAGATTAGAAGAAAGATAACAACCAGCTAATCTAGCGTGAGAGACTCCACAAGAAGGATTATATTGGTTGGGGAAAAAGTCTTTTCGCATATAGTATATATATGTATGAACTTGTAATAAAATCACTTTGGCTATACTATTTGTATCTGGCTGGTTTTGGTATCATTAAAAGTTTGAAGTTTAAAGAAGATAATTCCAAATTTAAATTAGGAAAATGTGTGATTTTCATTTGTTTTTCTTACTGTCAAGATAAGTGAATCTAATGAAGAAATCCGAAACATTTTAAAATTTTACTACAAAAAAGGTAAAAATGGAACGCAAGCCGCGAAAAAAAAATTGCGATGTTTATGGACCTAGTGCAGTGTCTGTGAGAGTAGCACAAATTTGGTTTAAGCGTTTTCAATCCGGAAATTTTGATGTCAAAGATGCATGTCATTTTGATAAAATGGATGTCATTTTTGAAAAAGTAACTAACGATAATACTACGTAACTACTGATATACCGATCTTGCTCCAAAATCGGTATATCAGTAGTTACGACGTAGCTGGACCAGAAGAACTGGGAATTGACCACAAAACAGTTTTGGAGCATTTGAAAAAACTGGGTACACAAAAAAGCTCGATATTTGGGTACCTCACGAGCTCACTGAAAGAAACCTAATGAACCGTGTACTCATTTGTGATTCTTTATTACGACGTAATAAAACCGACCCATTTTTGAAGAAGCTGATAACTGGTGATGAAACATAGATCACGTACGACAAGAACATGCTAAAAAGGTCGTGGTCAAAGGCCGGTCAGGCTTCACAGACTGTGGCGTTGTGGATTTAGTTTAAGTAATTATTTTCACTCTCCGTCATCGTCTTATTTTTTTGGTAAACCATGGTTGCATACAAGTACATTTATGGTTTCATGACAAAAATGTTATTCAACTTTTATATTAATCCAACGGATAAGGGGTAAAGCGTTTATATACTCCAAAATTGAAAAGTCTGGTAAACCTACAAAAATAAACCTTGAAAGTCAAGTTCTTTGCTCTTATCAGTTTCCGCCCTTCAGTCAGAACCCTCAGTTTTGTCCGTGAACTGTCTGAAACATGGGCCTAGGGTTGATTTATTATTATATCTACGTAGATGCTTTAAACACTATTACACCTAGCATAATTGTATATTACCTAAATTACGTCAGTACTATTATTTAATAAAGACAGCCGTGTAATTGAAATGGCCCAGTATTGGGCAAATTTTATGTCAATAGCGTGTAAAAACAACGCCCCCAATTTTGTAAGAGAAACCCCAGAGCATTTAATTTAAAACCTTTTGTGATAATGAAAAAAGGAAGCCGTTTGTCTCCATTCTGAAAAAACCGGTCAAAGAAACAGACATTTGGGACAAAATATATAGTAATGTCGTTTGGTGCAAAGAGTCTACTCGATTTTTTTTTTTTAAGGGCTCTGGTATTTATTTTACAGCAAGGTTATTTTACCATATTCGAATGACTAGGTACATTATATAGTAATGACAATTAAATAAGCGGAATATTAAAATTTGCTGTTGCCCCTACATGTTAATGAACAATCTAGTTTACAAGACACCATTGATCAGCTGGTTACTCAATTTTATACTCAACTAGCTGATTTCTGGAGCTCCGCCTGCGTCAAAAAGTAGTCTATGTTTGATCCTATCATAAAAATCAAACAGACAGACATACTTTCGTACTTATAATATTAGTACTGAGTAATAAGCTTAGGATAGTGTGCAGTTGCTTTAGTCCAGTCCTTGCAGTAATCTGAACTTCAATGTAACATGTGGGATTTGATGAGATACTCATTAAACCCACCTAAACAGAAGCCGTCCATTTGGAATGGCGGTCCAAGAACAAGTTTGATGTCCGATTCCTGATATTCTACGTGTAATTTACGCTCTCGTGAGCTGAAATTGCGTCCCTTGTTCGTTCCAAATGATATATTTCAGGTGCGTTTAAGTAGAAATTATTTTATCGATAAAACAAACTATAACATGTCTAGATATTTGTGGTATTTGAAACATTGTAAGAGAAAACGTAACATTAAACACGTTTTCTCTACTTACGCTTCGGAAGTCGTAGTAAACGTTATATCAGTAATTAGTAATAAGTGATATTAATATCCTTGTTATGTACGTTTCACTATACATAATATCTAGTTTTATTTCTCACCCCATGGCGTTATTATAATCATTCAATTTTGGTTAATGTTTGATAAACGGATTACCATGACGGCCGTGTGGCTGAACGCAAAGAGGTTTCTTCGCCTCATAGAAGGAACAATAATTTGATCGCTGGCAACATTGACATATGATTGCTGGCAACCTGTTACGACGGACAGTGTGTGATGAGTCCTGTCGGCGCCGCCATGATAAACGGTCGGTTACATTTCATGGTGTCGTGAATCCTTGCAATTTTCGAGTTTCGGTTTCGCCGAGTTGTGTGTGTGGTGTGGCAAGTGACGGGACCCCAACTCCAGCAGCTGACGGGAAGGATAATTCTCATAACCAGCGACCTGTGGAAGTTTGTGGCGAGGAGAAGGGCGTCAGCCCGACGTGGTTCGATCAGGTACGTTTTTCTTACTTGCCATAATTGATTTGGTCCTTCGAGCCGGATTTTATCTTTTCTGGTAGCTGTGGGGTTTGATTTTCTTTATTTTCGTGATATTTCGTATCTGCGCATACGCGTAGTTCTCGTTTTTTAAATTTCAAAATGGCCGAAGCAATTCGCAAAGATATTTTCGAAAGAGAGGTAATTCTTGATGAATTACAACGTACATTACAGAGTATAGATTCTGCTGATATTCAATTTTGTTCTCGTTCTAAAGATTTAACCTCGCAACAGAGGAAATTCCTTAAATTGAAAACCAAAATCAAAAAGCATTTAATGAAATCTGATTCATTCGAAAAGGAGGAGGAACTTACTATTCGCAACAATTTCAATGATTATTACTACGCAATAATGAGTCATCTTACTAAGTTGAAAGATGAGGATAGTGAAAAGCGGAAAATGTCGTGTAGTACTACATACAACTTGGTTTTTCAAGTACCTCCTGCAAGTAATTCATGTGCTAGTAGATTTCCTACGCTGCCTATGCCTAACTTTTCGGGTGAAATAACTGGTTGATCTCATTCTACAATTTATTTCTTTCACTAGTCCACAACAAAAATGCCTACACTAATACGGAAAAATTTCGATATTTGTTACTTTCATTAAAGGATGAACCTTACAATTTAATTAAATCTATTCCAATTGCCGACGATAACTATCATGTTGCGTTGGATATTTTAATTCTAGTTATGACAATAAACGGATTATTGCTACAAAACATCTTGAAAAAATTTTGGATGTAAATAATTATTCCGATAAAGATTTTCAAAGTTTAAGAAAGTTTCTAAATATTTATCATGAAAATATAATAGCATTAGAAGCTATGCAATTTCCCGTTTCCCATTGGAATTTTATCTTAGTGAATTATTTTGCGAAAAATTCCATTATCAATTCGTAGAAATTTCGAATTATCATTAACCAAACCATCCAACATTCCAGATATTGGTTACTTGATAAATTATTTAGAACGTGAATTGTCAGCAAACGAGGTTTCAACATACTCACAAAATAAAAATATAAATGCAGGTAGTTCAAGCTCCGGCGCTGGCGCTTAGTGCGCGCGGGCGCGCAAGTCGAATGTGACGTTTTGATACGAAACGTTCATTCGCAGCTAACGTAACTAATTCTATCAATGAATCATATCATTGCATTTGCTGTAGTGACAAACATACTTTGTCCAATTGTGTTAAATTCCGTAGTTTATCTCCGAGTGAAAGGTTTGCTTTCATACAAAATAAAAATGTTTTAATTGTTTACATATTGGTCACGACTCGAGGGGGTGTAAATCCAATTTTTCGTGTAGGAATTGTTCCAAACGCCATCATACTTTAATTCATTTTGATACTTTGACTCGTAATACATTATCAGCGGTCAAGGTCACTGATGGTCGTTTATTTCAAGAAGCGAGTGAACGTGCGAGCGAGACAGCAATACCGTCTAGTTCTAGTGCCCACAGCTGCTAATGCAGGTTGCGTCATCGATGCCTATTGTGAATTATGCGTGTGATAAGGTGATTTCACACACTTCAAATAATACGAGTATGGTTTTATTAAGTACGGCACTTATAAATTTACAAAAGTCCCAAAAGTACCTGATTCGCTGCATAATAGACTAGCTCGCAAGCTTCATTTCTTCAAAATTCTTGTGTTGAGCGTTTAGGATTAAGGCGAAATCATTCTAGCGTTCCAATCTTCGGGATTGGCCCGGAGGTGGTATATCCTAAAGGCGTAGTTTCGTGCTGTATTTCTCCTACACATACCGATCAACCTACCATTTCTGTTAATGCTTTAATTTTACTCAAATTAATGTCATACATGCCCCAAGTCGCGTTACCGTTTCATGATTGGCCTCATATTAAAAATTTTACTCTGCCTGATCCCAAGTTCTTTTCTCCACAACCAGTGGAAATGATTTTAGGCGCGGACATACTGTCCCAGGTTTTGTTAGGTCATGTTGTAGCGGGCCCTCCGGGCTCCCCCATGGCTATGAACAGTATATTTGGTTATTTATTAATAGGTAATGTTTCTCTCAACCAAAATACTCCTTTAGTTCAAGTGTGTCTCGGTTCAGTTAGCTCATCATACGATGACGTCATGGATTTGAGACGTTTCTGGGAATTAGAGTCTCTTCCAGAAAAGAGAAGTTTCAGCGCCGCCGAAGCCTTGTGTGAGTCTATTTTCGTGGAAAAACACAAGCGCGACGTATCAGGTCGTTATATTGTTCCCCTTCCGTTCAAATCTAACGCACCCGACCTCGGCGAATCAAGAGGCATAGCGGTTTCTAGGTTAAAAAAATTTGAGTTTCGATTAGAACGTAATCCGCAGTTAAAGTTAGACAATCACGCATGCCTCCAGGAGTACCTAGATCTTGGGCACATGGAGCCTGTTGATATGTCTGTTTCTTCTTCTCACACTTATTATCTCCCACATCATTGTGTTGTTAAACCGTCCAGTGTTTCCACTCGCACGCCCGTCGTCTATGATGCTGGATGTAAGACATCCAATAGTCTTGCATTGAATGATATTCTACGCACTGGTCTCAAATTACATCCAGACATAGTCGATGTTTTATTGAGATTTCGTAATCATGCTGTTTCTCTCGTTGCAGATATCAAACAAATGTATCGAAATATTTTAGTGCAACCTTCTGATTGTGATTTTCAACGTATTGTGTGGCGTACGTCGCCTACGTATCCCTTTTGTGACTACAGATTAAAAACAGTTACTTTTGGTGTCAGTTCCTCTCCTTATTTAGCTCTACGTACAATTTGTCAATTGGCCGAAGACGAGAAAATTAATTTTCCATTAGGTTTACAAGTCCTAAAAGACCAAATATTTGTGGATGATATGGTCACCGGAGCTGGTGACGTCACACATGCATTGATGCTGCAGCAAGAGTTAGTTGGTATTTGTTCATCAGCTGGTTTCGGAACCCCCTTCCGAAATCGTTGATTCGTGGTCTTCTTTCTTACAAGAGTTGCCTTTATTAAAGGATTTTCAAATTCCACGTTTCATTTTCTCAAATGTTAATTCAATCCAAATACATAGATTTTCGGATGCGTCCGAACGTGCTTATGCTGCATGTGTCTATGCACGTGTAACTGACACTCATAATAGATGTGTGAAAACTTTCTTACTTCTCGCAAAAACACGAGTAGCTCCTCTCAAACCGGTTCTTACTATTCCACGTTTGGAATTGTGTGCAGCTGTATTATTGACGCAGCTTATCGATAAAGTTTTACATATTTATAACAAATATTTTATTTCTGAGGGGATTTACTCGTGGACTGATTCATCCATCGTGTTAGCGTGGCTTCGATCACCACCACACGAATGAAAAATTTTCGTTTCGAATCGTACAAGCGAGATTTTAGCACGACTTCCGGCTGATCATTGGAGACATGTTTCTTCAGCAGATAATCCGGCAGACGCTCCGTCCAGGGGTATGCTTCCTTCAAAATTTATACAGAATCTTGACATGTGGTTACATGGACCCAGATGGTTATCTCTTGAGTCTGACTCTTGGCCAGTACAAAAATTTGTACCGAAAGTTTCCGAAGAAAGACGCGATGTTTCGTCGTCAATTACTTTCCAAGTATCCATCTCGGAAGCTTCAGATCCCACAAATTTCGTTTTGAGATACTCTAATTTAGGCAAATTAATAAGAGTGACTGCATAAATTTTTCGGTTTTACAATAAATGTAATAAACGTCAGGAATCATGTTCACAGTTCATAAGTGTATCGGAATTCAATCGAAGTTTAATTCGTCTAATTTATTTAGTTCAATATTCTAATTTCGCGGAGAATATCAAGAATATTTAACGGGGAAAACATCCCTCTTGTAAATTACGTCGGTTAAAACCCTTTTTGATAAAGACGGATACTTGCGTGTCGGCGGGCGGATTCATAATTCGTTTTTACCCTTTGATTCTAAACATCAATTGATTTTACCTAAAGAACATCATTTGACAAATTTAATTATTGATATTGCTCACATCACCCACCTGCACGCGGGTCCACAGTCCATTCAATATGTATTACTGCAAAATTACTGGATATTATCCAGTCGCGACGCAATACGTTTTCGTATACATAAGTGTGTTCGTTGTTTTCGCGCTAAACCTAATCATCCACAACCCTCCATGGGTATATTACCAGCCGCCAGGGTACGTCCCAAGCGAGCTTTTCTAAAAATTTCGCGGGCCCATTTTATGTTCGGGCTAATAAGGTTTGTAATGCAAAAATAATCAAATGTTATGTTTCGGTGTTTGTATGCATCTCTGTAAAGGCGGTACATCTTGAGTTAGTTTCCGAGTTATCGACTGAAGGTTTTTTAGCTGCATTACTACGTTTCACTTCTCGTAGAGGCTTATGTACTGACATATTTTCCGATTGTGGTAGGAATTTCTTAGGATGCGATAATTATCTAAAGGACCTATATAGATTTTTAAGTAATGATTCGGTTCAACGTACTCTCAACGAAAAAACATTAGAGCAGGGTATTACCTGGCACCAGGATATTTTTATTCATAAGTTAGAAGTGCCTTCACACATTTCTTCATTAAAAGCATCTACAAAGTATGCTATTGTTTGGATACTAATACAGTGATGTTACATAGTTGGCTGCCCATTTAAAAATGTAACGAATTAATTATTTGCCGCCAACCGTACCATACTGGCGGAAACGGAATATTCCTTTTTTATATTGTTTAAGTTTTATTGGTATAATTACGAGAATTTTATTGACAATTTATATTAATAATTTTTAGACACATTTATTATTATTGACTGATTTATTATTGTTTTTTACCTTATTTTAACATCGTAGTATTATATAATTAAATTTGGTGTTATAAGTGATTTTGCACGTCTGCTAGCGGACAGAATACACTGGACGGATTTTTTTTTAACCTTTTAACACACGTATTCTAGCAAAATAAATGATTCTGATTTACTTTCAACCTCCTTATGCGTCTCACTTCAGGGGCCTTTTCGTGTCGTGTGTTAAAAGTTTTAAGCACCATTTGAAAAGAGTATTAGGTACTCAATCTCAAACTTATGACGAGATGCACACATTACTGTGTCAGATCGAGCAGTGTTGAATTCACGCCCTCTTTGTGCTTTGAGTGCAGATCCTTCTGATCCGCTACCTTTTACTCCATCACATTTTCTTATCGGTGGACCTTTGACATCACTTCCTGATGTCTCGCTTTCCGATTATAAACCTGTGCGTTTAACCCGATGGCGTAGATTTCAACAATGCATCCAACATTTTTGGAGACGTTGGAGTCGTGAGTATTTACATGAAATTCAACAGAGAAACAAACGGTTTCACGATAGCGGTCCTAAAATTAGTGAGGGCATGATTGTCGTGGTAAGAGATGACAATCTCCCACAGTTACAATAGAGACTGGCACGTGGGCATTCATTACATCCAGGTGCGGATAATATTATTCGTGTCGTTACTTTACAAATGGGTAAAAGTTTCGTAAAACGTTCGGTCGTAAAGATTTGTCCTTTACCTATCGAATAATTTGTTAATTATCTACTTATATTAGTTTTAATTTCGTTGCAATTGTTTCGAATCTAGTTACTTAAGCGTAGTTAAGGAGCTTTTAAATCGGCTCAACTTTTCTACCTATAGGCTAAATTTCATCCCCATTGTGAGGGATTATATTTTGTTTATTTCTTTTAGTTTTTAAAGAATTACAGTCTTTCAAGGCGAACGGTATGTTATGTACGTTTCACTATACATAATATCTAGTTTTATTTCTCACCCCATGGCGTTATTATAATCATTCAATTGTGGTTAATGTTTGAAAAACGGATTACCATGACGGCCGTGTGTTTTGGCTGAACGCAAAGAGGTTTCTTCGCCTCATAGAAGGAACAATAATTTGATCGCTGGCAACATTGACATATGATTGCTGGCAACCTGTTACGACGGACAGTGTGTGATGAGTCCTGTCAGCGCCGCCATGATAAACGGTCGGTTACATTTCATGGTGTCGCGAATCCTTGCAATTTTCGAGTTTCGCTTTCGCCGAGTTGTGTGTGTGGTGTGGCAAGTGACGGGACCCCAAATCCAGCAGCTGACGAAAGGATAATTCTCATAACCAGCGACCTGTGGAAGTTTGTGGCGAGGAGAAGGGCGTCAGCCCGACGTGGTTCGATCAGGCACGTTTTTCTTACTTGTCAATCCTTAATTAAAAATAAACGATTTAATTGTTGTTAATTAAGTAAATTTGTTATTTAAGTTAATGTCACTAACTTACGTTACAATTTATGTAGGTAATGAGAAATGTTTAAAATGTTGAACGCTATTCTGCAAGTGATACACCCGTATTGTAACCGTTTGTCGATGAACAGAACACTATACACTTACGTAGTACTTAGGTAGTTCTATTTTCTTTTAGTGTGCGTTGACCTATATATTCGCGGGCGAAATCACTACGGGTCACTAGTCAAAAACTAACGGCTAATTGATCCAAAGTTAACTATTATCATCGATATGCCGCCTTTATTCTCTAAAATGTTACTTTACCCTCATCAACTTGTGTGTATTATAAATTAGTTGTCTTAATTTATAGAACTATTCGAGCAAGCCGAGTAAGCGCAGCGTTGGACATCCACCGACCAGATGGTCAGACGACCTAAAAAAGGTCGCAGGCAGTCGCTGGATGCAGGTCACTTTCAACCGGTCATTTTGGCAATCATTAGGAGGGGCCTATGTCGAGCAGTTAACTGACTGCGGCTGATATGATGATGATTTATCAGAGCAAAAAAATTAACATTTTTTGCATTGTTTACTTGTTTGTTTGATTATTATTTCCATTTAATTCGCTAGTATGATGAAAAATGAAAAAAAGCAGGTTTTTGTGGACTATGCAGATCGCTCGGTTTGTAACTGGGAAAACCCTAAGATGATGATGGAAATTCAAGCATAGTCAGTAAGTTACTACGCATTAAAATAAAATGCATCTAAAAGCTTTCTATTGAAGGCGGTTGAAACTCCAGTGACAAACATATTTCCACTGAAAAAATGTTTACTGTTCATTTATTAGTTCGAAGACTTTTCTTGAGAAATGTTTGCTATGAAAGTGCTGCAAATGAAATACGTGCCTTCTTAGCAATTCGCCGATCGTCTCTTTGGTCTTCCGAGTTCCGAGAGAACATTTCCAGATAGATTTGAAAACAAAAATAAAGTAGTTTATTTATAATAATTTATTTAATTTATAATGGAAATCCTTAGTCTCTGCCTACCCCTACGGGAAAAAGACGTGGTGGCATGTAAGTATGTATTTATGGAACTGTGATATATACGGTGGTGGCCTTGAGAAAGGAACACGAAAGCCTGACCTACGAAAGGCTTTTTCTTCGTCCAAGTGTTTTCCCAGTTGCATCCTCAGATTACGATTCAGAGCCCAAGGTACGCTTTTAGTCGTGGTCCTAGATAATTTGACGGAAGTTTATTCTTACGAGATTTTTAGTGCTTATTTTTTGATTAGGAGGCACGAGAGGAAACCAAAGCGGAAATAAACACCGTACGCCATCGTTTTCCCCGAGACATTTTCTCGCCCCTGTAACTTTGTTATGGTGCTTTTATAGGAGATATAATATCCTATCAAAAATAACATGTCAAAGTATCGAAACTCTCTCATTGGCTTACCCTATATATTTATATTTATTTATTGGTTCTTCTGCCACGAAGTTTGGTGCGTATGTAGCGTGTGATCTAAGTAAAATCAAGTCAGTAATTTACCCATATATGGACGTTGTATTCAACCCAACAAAAACGACCCAACTAATTAGATACTTTAATATTAATGAAATTATTAGATTCGAAATCAGTTAATTATAAAGTCAGAATTGTTTAACCAATTCATAAAGGTATTGAAAAGTTACATTGTAAATGGATGCTGCAGATGTCTTAGTAAGCAGTTGCCAAAATCAGGCCAGGTCAATGTACTTTTATAAATTGTTGTTATGCAATATAAGCTTGCCAAGAACGTTTCAATTTATTTATACTTAAGCTCTTTTAATATTAGTATCGATGCAACGATTTACCACCACACTTTAGTTATTTAAGTATCTCTCATTACTTAAGTACTCTCTCATCGCGCCATTTGAACCTAGAGTCCGAGAAAAGAATAGTCTACATGTTTAAGATAAGATCATTTATTTGCAGTAATATGGTAGGTAATTACATGATGTATGGTAACAATCAAAGGACAACACGTTACACAATTTCTGGCATGCAAATTTTTATTAGTTTTTGTACTCACTATAGTCCACAGTTATATAATAATGATAGCAAACAAAAATCTTCAACTATACAATCATACTATATATTATAAGTTACATATTGAATATAGTTATATAATTGAATATAGAAGCTATTAACATTCACTTACTTTTAACCGCTGACAGTTTCCCCAGTTCCTCGCGCAAATGCGCCGTTGGGGTTGAACGATGTCATAAGGCTACAGTGGGTAACTGTCGTAGCCACCAGCTCAGCGCTTCAGTCACGAAGGGGCGGCCGAGCGTGATGTGTCTCGCTTACCCGACCTCACTCTGAGCGCTGCAACGCGAACGATAAAATAAACTTCAAAACAAAAAAATCTTATATCAAATAAATTCAAAGTGACTTATAACTAGTCGCACTTACAGCCAGGACAGCGTTTGCGTGACCTAACCAGTTTGGCCTCATTTACTCATGCGATTGTTTCTCATCTAGCCAATCGTATCGCCAACTGTCGCGAACGTGATAGCCGGCACGTGAACACAGTGAGTCAGTGTAAACTATGTAAACAAAGTTCTAAAGTGATGTGCATGGATGGCCTGTGATAAAACGTTGAAATACAACTTTGTAAGTTTAAGACATGTGAGATTGTGATAGGAGTAGAGGGTTTAAAGATAGTGTTGTAACGTGTGTGCGGATGGTGTGCGATGGTTCAGCAATGCTTTGTTTGGAGGCGTTGATGGCGAGGTGGCGTGAGCGCGGCGAGCGAGCGGACCGGGAGGAGCAGAGGCGAGCGCGCTCACGAAGCCTTTGCTCCTCAGCAGCGGATGGCAGCCTGTTGCAGCTATTACACAGGAGAGCCAGCAGTGCTATGTGAGTCACAGCTTATGAAAAAGAGGGATTATAATAATAAAAAATTACTATCTAATTATTAAAATTACTACCTGATCAAGTTACTACTCATCTACTTGTTCACGTAATTCTTTTGGCCTATTCCAATAGATGGTAAATTTATAACTGAAAGACATTTTCAACCCATGTGATTTCAATTTGATGTACCTATTCATAAAACCTGTAACTTCATCACTTATTCGGATGTTTCTATTATACACTTAGATCAAACTGAAATCTCGAAGTCCAATTTAGAATTTTATTTATATCATTGAACCACTCCCTCTATATAATTTATCAGTGTTTAATATCACCAATTTATAAGTTCGGTACAGCCCAAAGTCACTGCGAATAAAAATTGCCTCCATTACCGTTTAGATAACGCATTCGCTGTCCATAAGTCAACAAAAGTTTATAAAAAAGCTGTAGAAAGATTTAGCTGAGAATTTTTTTGTGTTGTTAAACCTTGTTGGATCTTTATTAAATAAAGAATTAATTGCAATGGAAAATAATGTGCTAAAATGATTAGCATAGTCTTGCCATTGTATATTTTTGTTTTCAAATTTAATTAGCTATACGCTGCTCTACCAACATGTTAGCTATTTATTTATTTACATTAAAAAAACTTTTTATAACTTCTATATGTATGAATTGTAATTTAGAGTCAATCGGCAATAGTAGATTTTCTTCCCTGGCAATAAAATTATTGCGTACTAAGCTTTTTAATGGTAAGAGGTCCCAAAAAGATACTTTACATTTACAACTTATAGTATGAAATAGAAAAAAAGGATAGTGCGATCTATGGAAAAAAGGACAATTCAATTTAAAAAAATATATTTTTCTTTCTAATTTTTCATAATACATTTGCATGAGTTATTTTCAGAGTCTAAAATATTTTCTGTCGTGTAATTTGTAGAACAGTTTTCTGTGTCATAATAGGTTGGTATATATAAGTTAGTGAAGAAGGAAATAAGTACAATGTTGGCTAATAGCTACACATATAGACAGAACTATGACACTCTCAAGGTTTTATGAGCATGAAAAGCCTTTTTTTTTTTTTTTTTTTTTTTAACGTGTGGAAAAGGCCTTCGCCTACCACCCAGCCAATGAACGGGGAAGCTGGGTGGTTATGTGGGACTTGGACCCACTAAAAACCACACGGTGTCTACATCATAACCGCTAATTGACCGGTTATGAGCATGAAAAGCCTACGGTAACCGCAATGTTTTTCGAGTTGAATGCCCTACGTGATGCAATGTACTGCCAACGTGATGCTATCCCAATCTAATATAAATATTATAATAATAATAACACTAGGAAGGACGCAGGATCATTCCGGGAAAAGTACCTACTACTATCCCTGAAAGATTATAATGTTTGGTAAGGAATTAGTTTCGATCAAAGATACTTTTTCCTCCTTCTGGTTACGATTCGATGGCGGCCGAAGGAGCTACGTGTCGCGTTGGATAAAGGTTAATCGTTACAAAGTTAAATTTATAATCTAACGTACCGATAAATTAATCGCTTATCGAAATGTCTGGTAATAAAAATATCTTTATTCAAATCCAATTTGGAACTTACAAGTTATAACCAAATTAAATTGCCTTTTGACCGTCATTAGCTTACACGGACAGCATGAGTTGTGAGTAGTGATTTGCAACTATGCCGCCCTACTTTTTGTCAGTTCAAATTAGGTCACTCCGGAGGGGAGATTGGCAATAAGATGCAACGAACCGGAGTTCCGATGCCTACTGTTGGAATAAGATGTGAATACGTGAGTGTTTTCTGTAATGTTTTTTCTGTTCTGCTCATGAAAGTTATTCGTATTGTTAAACGTGATAACGCGGGTAGCCGTTGCTTTAACTATTCCTCTACAATTTGTGTTCAAAATCAATACTTTTAATATCAACGGCAATCCATTTTAATCGATTTGAAGGAGGTTGGTGTGTTAGAACCATAGATATAGAATTTTTTTGACTACGTCAATAGATTGGCTGATTAGTAAAAGAAACGAGACGAAATTTGAAAACTGTTTGTGTCATACATGTGTCTGTCAAATAGTGCTCAGCCGAGCAATGTCGACATCACTATGATGGATTTTCTTAACGTAAGAACATTGCCAAATTAAGTATGCAGTATTTTAAAAGCTTTTATTTTTTGGGAGAAGTTAGAATACATTACATAATAACCATGCTACTTTAGTATTTTATTTTTAACGAGCACTCCGATTCGACTTCGAATAGGTGGACATATAACTTTACTTTATTATAACTTTGAGACCCGTGGCCGATTCTCGCTCTACTGAAAACTGTATTGAAAGTGTACCTACTACATATAGTTGAATATATTTCTACCATTCTTCTCTGCCAACCATTTTAGGCCATTTTTCGCAATTATCTAAATATATGTAAATTAGATAGAAATCTGAAAGCTATGTATTATAAAGAAATTCTAATATTACAATTACGAGAGATGAATGAGAATACGAACACGGGGTATCAGTAGAAATCCGCCATGTTTTTTCGCGATATTTCGAATTCGACTTATCTCAGAGACGCGAGAATCATTTACCCGCGTTCGTAGCGTACTTTTTTTCATAAATCGTGTCGGATTGCTGAATTTTAAATATATAGGTACGTTTAATACCAGTAGGTAGGTATTTATTCCTCCCTAGCGTTTGGGTGTAACACTATCGATATGATATTTTGACAGCATCGATGTCAATCCCTAAACTTCAAGAATTAGATTAAAAATTGTGTAAATTCAGGTATTTATTTTTATCCAAATTCCAATTCTTATGCATCTTACACAATAATGTGATAAAACTACATGATATTTCTCATATATTAGTGCGAAAAAACTATCGAAACAATTATGAAATCATGGATTTATACAGTGATAAACTTTGGTAGCACTTATGTGTAAAATGTGAAATTATGTAGGTTTTATTTGTTACTTGAGTTATTTTTTGTTACAGAGGCACTGCACATGAAACCATAATTATGCGCTTTTACTAAACACTTTTTTAACACTTACGACTAGATACTTTGTTTATAATTTAAATATTTGTTTTTGACAAGAAATCCCCAAGGCCGCTATGGGACATTAATGTGTATATGAAACGGTCTCGCTCTCTATCTCATTCTAACATACGCATATCCTATATATTAACGCATTTCTTGTCTATTGGATCCATAGTCTAAGGTTAGAACTTATACTACGGAACCAAGTACCTCAGTTAGAATAATACTTATCGTTATTGAGTCCCTGCATCATCCAATTTTTATAAATATTAGATTTCAGTTTTTACATAGTAAGTATATTCGGTTTTCTTATTTTGAGGTTACATAATAAAACAAGTATCTCTTTACATTATGCGGATTGCTTGCGAGAACAACAAAAAGTTGAACAAATTTTATAAGTCGTTTAACTTTAACAAATTTCGTGCAAGTACGGACCATTATGCAAATAAATTTTGAATTTGTTACCCCGAAACAGTTTCAGTGATACTCTAATCTTTCCATTTTGCCCTAAATCAAGAAATTAAAAACCTAAGAAGTCGGGATATAGAGTCGCAATATAAACTACAAAAATACTACCAAAAGTTATAAATAAATAGTATCTCTATTTTGAACAAAGTGGAGTCTTGAGCGGCGCGGTCTTTAGCCTCTTTTTTATCCTAGCATGTTCCCTAGTTACAAACTCAGCTTACAAACTAAAGTCGGCCTTCTGACTTAGGCTCGTACGAGAAGGCAACCCCATGGTTCCCAAGTCACAAATAAATATTAAAAAATCATCATATTCCTTTATAAGGATCAAAAGCAAAAATATTTTAGCAGTATTTCATGTAGTAAATACGTCAGACTCTGTTTGGGCTTTGATTTTTATTTATGGTCAGTTCTGTGATGTTACATCGTCATATATCAGATGCTCAATTGGCAGAGTGCACAAGCACGATTGATTTACAGTCATACGTTGTAAATACGAGTGCCCACGTTGCACAAAATCAGAACTTGGTAGGTACGTTTGTTTTGTCCAGTACTTTATAGGTGCAATGCGCAACAGTAATGTTAGAACTAAGTACTAAAATCTTTCAATTTTAATAGAGATCCTTGAGATCCTTGAGAGCCTTGTAATATATAACTCTCTTCGCACTTATGTCTATCGCTTACTAGGTACTGTGAGTTCATCACTTATAGGGAAAATAATAAGACTACCAGATCCCGGGCTCTATGGTTTATGGTATGGTAACTCTAAGATTATTATAATTTTTATTAATTGGTGCAATAAAGAGTTATTATTATGATGATGACTGGGAACCATGATGAAACATCCCAGGCCACTAGTAGCAGAGCGCTAGTGGCACCTTCAAGTTATCACGGCTTTGGTGACCACAGGCCTATAGAAAATGAGTAAATAAAAAGGTCAAGCGTGACTCGGACACGCACATGGAGGGTTTAGCACCATTATTTATAAAAATCGCAAATAAATCATGTCTGTTGTATGGGAGCCCCTTAAATATTTATATTATTCTGTTTTAAAAATGTGTAATTATAGCGGCAATAGAAATACATCATCTGTGAAAATTTCAAATGTCACTGTTCATGAAATACCGCCTGGTGACAGACGGACAGCTTTCTTAGTAGTGGTCCCGTTTTACACTTTGGGTACATCATTATTATAAATTTAGGAACTGAGCTGGGCCCTTGTCAGTGGAGTTCCTTCCATTAAACGGAAGAAGGGGTCCACGTTGACCAATGCATACTTACATAAGGCAAATAAAGGAGAAAGTAAACGTCTTGTCGTATCATAAACTAAGGATCTACGCTAATGATCGGCAGGAATGGAAGGAACTTCACTATGGATACAGAACCCTAAAAAAGATCTAAATTTTAGAGACGTAGTGTTTGATAGCGTCGCAAAAATTAGGTCACAGAGATCGTCGAATTGGTACATATGGGGAAAATTTTTCATACAAACTCTCTAAAGGCCGAGAGAAATCTGTTGATAGAAATATGATAATGATTACATTGCCTGTAGTTCCTAACATCATGACGATATTTATCACATCATAAAAAGAAATCCATGTCTATTATACTAACTTACGTAGGGAAATGTTATTTATAAGTTTTAATGTTAAAAATATTACCTTTATGTACTAGTATAATAAATAATATTAGAGTAAAATTTGTACCTATAGGTAGATATAGATTAATACAATAAAAACTATTGAACTAAGTTATTTAACAAAAATAATCCTAAAAATTAAAATAATTATAATTATAAACTATACAGTTCTGCCAAGTTGAAAGTGCCCAGAAGGCTGGCAACATTGCCAAATTTAATGCCAATGCTAATCCTCTGTGCGAGGTAATTTCCAGCCTCCCGAGTCACGAGATGTGTCGATGGACCCCACGGCCCCAGAGTTTCCACCCCAAAAGGTTCAAATATGTAGTTGCTACATATCTATATATATAAAAGCGAAAATCACTCACTCACTCATTCATCACGAAATCTCGAAAACTACTAAGCCGATGAAGATGAAATTTGGCAGGAAGATAGATTGTGGCTAGGAGACGTCCGCTAAGAAAAGATTTTTGGAAATTCCATCCGTAAGGGGGTGAAATAGGGGTTGCCAGTTTGTATGAATATTCGTCATTTTTAAAGTGAGACACATGAATTTTTTTATTTATTTTTGTAGTTAGTAGAAAATAATAATGCATTTATTAGATTTTGAAAATTACATCCCTATAGGGTTGAAATGGGGGTTGCAAGTTTGTTTGAATTTTTGTCATTTTTGAAGCGAGACACATGAAATTATTAATTTACATTAGTACTTAGAAGAAAATAATAATGCATTTATTAGATTTTGAAAACTACATCTCTATAGGGGTGAAATAGTGGTTGCATATTTGGATGAATCTTTGCCATTCTTGAAGCGAGATACTACGTATTGAATTATTGGTTAGTAAAAATAACAATTCATAAACTTGATTTTTAAAATTGCATCCCCGGGGGTGCTTAAGGGTTACAAATTTATATTATCTATATATTGACTGATTCATCAACACCCAGCCTAAACCGTAAAAGCTATAAACGTGAAATTTTGTTACATAGTGATTAGGTAAGAAAGGCTTTTTTAAAATTCACCCCCTAAGGGGTCAAACGGGGGTCTAAAATATGTTTGGGGGAAGGAGATTAGTTAGTCCGTTTCATTTGAAACTTCATAAGATTATTACTTTTGATAAATTATTAGTTACCCGTTTCAAGATTTTTCAGATTTCACCCTCTAAAGGGGGAAATGCCTCCCTTGACAAACATAACGATCACTGATATCCCAATGTATTTGACACGTGGTTCTTTTGTGATTAAGGAGTTTAGTCAAGCAAATTTTTTTCTAAATGCACATCTTAAGGGGATAAAATATGGTCCAAAGTATGATTGGGGTAAAGAGATATATTTATTTTTAATAAATGACTGCAGATACCTAAATCTTGATATTTTTTTTAAAAAATTTGACAAAATCAGAAAAAATTACCTGTAAGTACTATCATTGATCGTCAATGAATTTTAGTGCAAGTGGGTTTCTTTTGTGAGCAAGGGAAACACTAAGCAAATATTTTCCAAATTCACCTGCTAAGAGGGTGAAATGGGGTCCAAATTATGTATAGGGAAATATGACAATTTTATTCAAAACTTCACAAAATTATTTCTTATGAGAAACGAGTAAATACCTATTTCAGGTATTTACTATTACAGGTACCGGTGGTTATAGGTTTCACCGATTGGTTGACTGGTAGAAAAAGCCTACGGCTTTAAGTCCGCCATTTACGTGGGGCGCACTATAAGTTTCCGGAATGAATATGAAAAAATACTATTAAAGGTACAAAATTAATTTATTGTTTTTCAAAATAATCTCCCTTGGCGTCTATGCACTTTTTCATTCGATGAAACCAGTTTTGAAAACTTTTGTGCCACTCCTCTGTGGTGACCTCTGAAACGTGTTTTTCATACTCCTCGACAGCCTCTTCTGGTGATGAAAATCGTTGACCGCGTAATTGGTTTTTAATTTTTGGGAACAGAAAAAAGTCACAAGGTGCCAGGTCGGGACTGTATGCAGGATGACTCATGAGTTCTACATTTTTCGCCTTCAAAAAGTCGTTTGTCTGTCTGGCCGTGTGAGAACTAGCATTGTCGTGGTGCAGGATGATACGGCGTTTACGGTTATTTTTACGGAGTTCGTCAATAACTTCCGGCAAACAAATGGTCGTGTACCAGTCACTATTCACTGTACGACGATTCTCTAAAGCAACAGTAGCCACGTGTCCAGTTTTATTAAAAAAAGAAGCAATCATCCGCTTAGATGCACTTTTCACGCGCGCCACTTTGGTTGGTTTCGGCTCATCTTGAAAGACCCATACGCTCGATTGCTGCTTTGTTTTGGGATCGTAGCAATAAATCCATGTTTCGTCACCTGTTACTATGTCCCACACCAAATTTGACACACCTTCGTTGAATCTGGTAAGCATGGCACTGCACCAAGTGACGCGGTCCGTTTTTTGAGCCTCGGTCAATTTGTGTGGGATCCACCGCGAGCACAGCTTTCTCACACCCAAATGTTTGTGTAGGATTAATTGTATTTGACTCATGCCTATTTCTAAGGATGCGCGAATTTCATGGTAGGTCACATGCCTGTCTGTTTCAATCATACGGCGCACAGCATTGATGTTTTTGTTGGTCACAGCGGTGGACGGCCGACCATCGCGAGATTCGTCACTGAGATTGATACGACCACGCTTGAATTCTGCAAACCAGCTATAAACAGTTGTCTTGCATGGTGCTTCATTGCCAAAAGCTGTTTCAAGCCGAGCGATGCTCTGTTGAGCTGTCAAATTACACTTAAAATCGTAGAAAATCATACTACGAAAATTTTCCCGAGTTAAATCCATGTTGATACAGACACACAATTTTTTAAATGGCGCCACAAGGTAAAAACAAAAGACAGTCAGATGAAACAAACTGCATTCTACAGCCAAAGAGTTCTATTTTCAAATGTTGCAATAAATTTTTAAATATTGTTTATGTAAGTGGCCAGTTCCGGAAACTTACAGTGCGCCCTATGTATATGTCATGTAATAAATTTAAATAAATAAATAAAAGGGGGAAAAGGTTGTGTATCATTGATTGTGTTTATTTTAGCAGGGTGGAATCCTTTTTTAATCAGGGGTTGCTTCAGAAGGCACGTTACGCCGTTGGTCCCGGGTATTATCGATAGATAGCAGTCGTGAGGCTGTGTCAGATGCCTTTAGGAAGCCTGAAAATTTCTGTCAGTATTGGCCACTTACACACTTCGGGTCATGTTACTGTTGTTCTGGATTCTCTGTAAAAAGGGTTAAGGAGGTCAGACAGCAGTCGCTCCATTGTAATAACCATTGCCGCTAAATCTGGGAGCATGACTTACAGCATACCCTAGGCTCCGAAGCGTGAGCTGACGACGCGACGCAGCTAGAAATACACACTGGGATGAAGAAGTAGGTATTGTATTGTACAATTCAGCCCCTGAATGGGGTCCCCCATGGGTGTTATTTGTATAGTTAATCGGGTTGCTGACTACGAAATTAACAGTGATATAATATCAATCCGTATTGGGATCTGCTAGGGCAGTAATCTTCTAAATACATAAAATTAAAATCCTGAGAGACCTGCCATAAACAATCTATGTAATTCAAATGTCATTGGAAATACCTTTTGATCAGGCGGGCGAAGCCACGGGCAACAGCTAGTACATACATATTTTCGCCTTTTGAGGTTCTCAACTTCGGCTGCAGCAGCCATTGATCTGGTAACCTAGAGATGGGACGGAGTGAGCGTGTCGACACAAGTTGCGTCCCACACAAGCGGGCGTCCCAATCTCCATGGTAGTTAAGTCAGTACTTTCTGCGAGGACGTGCCCCTGTATGAAATGTAATGAAAGTTGTACAACTCCTGCTATGAACGCTTGTAAAAATTAGTTAAATGTGAGTTTCTCAGCTGAGGAGGGACCTCAGTATTGTACAAAGGATGATCGCTTATACCTTTTGCCAAACATCAGTGACAGTGAAAGTTAAGCTATTTTTAGTGGGTAATTCCATAGCATATTGACGCTCTTGACCATAGCACGTACTTACGACTCGAGTGGAAGAATATCCTAATGAATGTTCCGAAAAACAAGACGCTTCTAGGATAAACACGCTTGGACGAATTCAAACGTGTTTATGCTAGTTGCGTCCTCAGCTTACGCTTCGGGGCCTAGGGTACGCAGCAAGTCATGTTTCTCGATTTGGTGGCACTAGTTATTACAATGGAGCGACTGCCGTCTGACCTCCGTAACTCTCTTTACAAGAGAACATGACCCGAGGTGTGTAAGTGGCCAACACAGTCAGATCTTTTTAAGGCTGCCTAAAAGCATCTGCACAGCCTAACGACTGCCGTCTATTGATAACAACCAGAACCAACAGCTTTACGTACTTTAAGAAGCACGGAGGAGCTTGAAATAGAAAATGCTATTAAATGCCATGAGGTTGTAACGAATACAAATTTACTCAACAGCACTGTAGCGCTTGTTATTCTATGATTTAAACAATATAAATGCAAGATTTTCTTTTATACAGCGTGATTCTTTTAAATTAGATTTTAATACTGGGAAGAAATGTATAATTATGTACTTCAGGAAATGTACTTAGATATATCTTAATCTTACGATGCGATTTTTGATGACGGGCGCCCATAAAACCTTGTTTACGAGATTAATGAACGCCTTCTGAATTCCTTCCCAGCTCCTAATTAGACGTATTTTATTAAAGGTTTATAAATAAATGCTACTAGTTAAGTTGATTGTTTTAGGTGTCAGAAGGTCGAATTTTATTAATGCCTTAAGTTAGTGTTTGAACGGTGCAGGATATTTCCTGTATCAATAATACATTGAATCAATATAATATTGGTATATTTGAAGAATATGTAAATCTGACTCTTGTCTAAATCAACTGTAGGCTTAGCAAAGTTTCTCTGGATCCCTTAAAAATTAAATATTAATAAACTAAACTTAAATAAAATTCAAAATACACTTGTAAAATAACTAACTATGTCTCATTTTGAATAAAATGAAGAAAATTGCAAATATATCGTAAGGTAGACTAGTAATTTAATAAAGTAAGAATTACAAATATTCATTAAATTAAACTATTCTTTGATGTCATAAGATTACAAAACTACCGCCTGAAATCTTATCTTTTTGTAATTATGACATCAAAGACAAATGTTAACTTAGTCTGCCTGCGACCATGAACGCTGTAAAGTGTTTGAAACGTCAGGTGTAAATAAATAAGTAATAAACGCGATGAAACCGTATTAAAATAGTTTAATTTAATGAATAACAATCGCGAAAACATAAGAAAACATTATTACAAATATTTCTTATATTTATATCATACTAGCTTTTTCCCGCAGCTCCGCCTGCGTCATAAAGTAGCCTATGTTTGACCCCGGGTCTTCAACTATATTCATACAAAATTTCTTAAAAATCCGTTCAGCGGTTTGGCCGTGTAACAGACAGACAGACAGACAGAAAGACAGACAGACTTTCGCATTTATAATATTAAGTAAGTATGGAATTAGTATGGAAGAATAGTATGGATTATATTGTAGATCTGTATTTTCTGTATGTACCTTATTCAAAATTGCAAAACTTTCAACATTGTGATTAGCATATAAATGTGATTCTACGGTTAAATTTGCAGAGAACGAGCGCGTTTAATAGCTTTTCTACGCATATTGAAGTAAATCCGCCACATCTGCGTGATCGCGAAAAAGTTTAACATATTTCCACTATATAAGTTGTACCAATAAATTTATGCCAAAAGTTAGTCAGATAATACTTTTTTATACTCAACGTTTATACTCGCTTGTATTGATATATGTCTTTTTAATAAATGGCTGTTGTCTTGAATTCTAAATGGTTGACGTTGACGACTAACAGTCTAATCATTTGAACATTGACATTCAAGAAAAAAATTGGTTTGAGATGCATCCAGGAAAACGAAAGCCCTGATTTAGGTATACGAATAAAAAAAACAACATTAATTACACAACATGCTACATTGGCATGAACGACGATTACGTTGTTTGAGAAATATTCAGAACACGTTTTCAAGCAATAACTTTTAATGAATTTCTTTCGTGTAAGAACTAAGTTATCGTTGTCATAAATATAAACGTAGCTGACATCAAAAGACCTGCCTAGCACCTGCAAATTCCCCTGAGGCGAGCTATATGAATATTTATGTACTGCATAGGTGGCGATGCGGCAAATGGGTATGTAAAATCGACTGTCTGATATCTACTGTTACATACTATTATGCAATACACCACTCTTACCGTACCATTTTCATACCAATATGTCATCTTACAGTAACTTTAACTGTAAGCTGTTTACTTTAAATGTGGTGCATTGCAAATCGCAAGCTTTTGATATTTTATTGGATTTTACTCAACTTACCTAAAACTTAAGAATTGGCGTTGTTGTTAATGATTTCCTTGGAGATAGAATAGATGTGTTTTCTTTGAAAAACAAATTAATAATGTTACTCTTTATTGCACAATGAAATTGCAATAAGCATAAAGTTTATATCACCGTTGAGAAAAAGCGATTAAGTTCTTTTTTATCCATTATACGATTTTTACGACATCCACGGTACTTTTAAAAGCAGAAATTACCCTAATACTCGATTTTGTGACATTAAAGTGACTCTTTGTAGTCAACTCAGTCCCAGCTTAGTGGCTCCTTGGTTCAGGGATCACATTTGGTATATGCGGGTAACAAATCCTTATTTATATAATTTGCTGCTGCGCGGTTTCCCCCACCCGTGGTGTGTATGACCACAGATAACAGAATATATACTTAAACTGTACCCGAGAAATTTATCAAATGCAAAAGCATAGTTTTATTCCATTCAGTAGTATTTCCAAGATAACCGATAGATTGTTAAACAATTAATTAAAGTATCTTAATACGGTTTTCATCGATTATGACTTATTAACATTTATTATTTACACCTAACGTTTCAAATACTTTACAGCGTTCATATATACAGTATACCATAGAATAACATTTGTCTTAAAAAAATAGTTTAATTTGATGCTAAGGACCGGGCGAAGTGGAGACGTAAAAATACAAAAGCGGACCCTGGATTGCAAAGCAAACAGCTGAGGATGCAACCGGGAAAACGCTAGGATGAAGAAGAAGACTAACCACATGGGTACTAACGTTTTTAGGAAGAAGAAACATACTTCCATTCCTGCTCCCTCTCCCTAAAAAAAAAATAAAGTTGCATATTTTTATGTCATCACTTAAATTGGTATTTGTTGACCCTTCGTCACACCGGATCTATTGTTTTTATTTTTGCTTCCTCATCGTCATTTATCAAAGGATTTCCGTTAGTCCAATATTCGTGCACTAATCATTGATATGTTGAGTGATGGATGAGTTCCGACTGTTTACGTACGGAAACAAAAACAAAAATTTCTCCGTCTTTGTATTATTTTATGCAATGTAAGAAAGATAAAGCACTTTTACCTCAAATCTTGGAACCAAAAGTGTCATTCTTTAATGTGACTAAAAAATATTTCTCTGTATTAGAAATGTTTATGTTTTGTTTGTTTGCTTATTGCAAATTTTCATGATTTAACTAATCCGTATATAGAAACAGTTTTATTTAGAGTATTTTAGAGCATTATACAAGAGTTTTAAGTTATCTTTACACTTCTGTGTAGTTATTTAGTACCAACTAAATATTAACAGTAAAAAAATCAGCGTAGTAACCTACTTATTAAAATATGAAATCTAGAGATTCAAATGAGACATTTAACTGTGTTAAAAACATAAATTCTGTTGACTTTATGAGCCGAATCAAAGAAACATTTTGAGTATATTTTACGATGCTCAGCAGAACTCTACGTAATATGAAAATTTAAATAATATTTTCAATCAAAATATGTACATTTAAACAAAAAAAAATGATGTATAAGAGCTTTCTGTTCCACTGTCTTGTTTTATATTAATTAAAATCTTTACTATTTAAATACTAAAAATAATTCGTTACAAAGTTAATCAGTTTTCTAAAATTTTAATTAACAGCGGTACTTCACTAAAGGGCTAGTCATAAATTAATTTCCACTGACCTAAAATGCAAATAACTTAAGGTGAATATTTTGTGATGCAAATGTGACATTTGAGCGTTTGAGGAGGAAAAAATTTGTAGAGCGATGATAATAATCGTAGCCAACCCGTAGCCTCGCTGAGTCGTAGCATCGTAGCTCGTCTACGACGTTATTACGAAGGGTCACTCCCGTTGAGGGACCCTCATTATAATATTTAATTGTGTGCAAAATTTCGTAGATTTCTGTATCTCAGAAATTGTTTCCTTTATGAAATTTCGGAAGCCTTGATTGGAGTGATGACGACTTCAATATTTTAACGGGTAGGTACTGGCGTTTAAATTCTTGCTTTTGGGTAAATATATATAAACATTCATTTCTTATTTATTGATATTCGAAAAATTTTACGGACACTCGTAACCACATCACATTACAAAAATAAAGTACGTGTATATTAGCTACAGTCATTCATTCATATCTAGTGGTCAACCACATGGTCAATAGAGTCTACACACCCTGGTGTGTAAGGTCAATTAAATTATATCAATTTTTCAAGTAAAATATCGAATATATTCAGTCGAAAATCGAAGACAGGTTGGCAACACTAGCGTTTGGCGGAGGTGAGAGCATTCTGTTAATGGCGTCGGTGACGAACGGACAATTTGTACGGTAGTGGATAAACATCGTGTGCACTCTGTTTGTATACTGTACTGGGATATTGGAGATTATACAATTGTTAACTAATATTGTGTTTTACTACAGGTGTTAGAGATACAGTGATGCCGTCATTGGTGAGCTTTGATTTCTTTGCTCACTAATTTTAAATTTTATCAAAAAATACCAGACTTCGACTAGTTTCCACTACAGTTTCCCAGGCAGGGGTGATGACGTCACAGATACCAATCAGGTGGCCGCCCGTGGCGACGACCTTCAGAGCCTCTATTTGGATTTTTCCACCCCTTTCTAGAGTGCGAAGATTTAGTTGATAACTGTTGGGGCATAGTGAACAAATATGTGTATAGGTTTTCGACAAAAAGCATCAAAACTCCTACAAAGTAAAACTTTTCTTTCTTGACGGTTTTCGTACCTCAGTGATTGAGAAAATGAAAACATTATGGGATGACTAGTTGTTGCAACTTTCCACAACTGCACAAAGTTTAGGTTTTGAATCCTTGTGGTATGTGGTAACAATTCTTAAATGTTTTATTTTTATATATTTAAAAAAGTATATGCGGCCGCATAGAGAGTATTGCTGTCACAGTCACCTCAAAAAACAAATATTTAAACAACACAAAATGTTATTAAAACTCATTACTACATAATTTCTGGTGGCTATAAGTACATAGGTACAGTGTGAAATAAAAAGGTGTTATTATGATTTCAAACAAAACACTAATTGTTGAACCTTCCCAGCTTACTTTGTAAGATCATGATAAGAAAAATCCAAAAATTCGACCCTTTATAGAGGCTAGTAAACATGTTGTATTTATTTCAAACATCGCTTTAGTTTGAACGGCAAAGATGTTGCGAATGGTACAAATAAATAAATAGGTTACAGAAAACTCACAATATTTGTTAAAATTGTTGAAACGGATGGTACCGTTCACATTATAGGGCAATTTGTATGAAGCTAATTACGTTAGTAATAGGCCGTATAAATCCTCAGGTAAAAGTACACGTATTTAATACGAATTTAAAATGAATATGTACTTAATTGGACATTAATATCGTGTCGCGTTTCTCGGTTTATGTATCATTACGGCGAATTGTGAGATAGGCATGGTTTTTGCCCGACTGCGCCAGAAGAAGGGTTATGTTTTTTTAAGTTATGGTAGGTAATGATTTCTTATGTTTTCGCGATTGTTATTCATTAAATTAAAACTATTTTAATACGGTTTTTAACGCGTTTATTACTTATTTATTTACACCTGACGTTTCAAACACTTTACAGCGTTCATGGTAGTTAGACTAAGTTAACATTTGTCTTTGATGTCATAAGATTACAAACTACCGCCTGAAATTTTTATTGGGAACTATTCCGATTCACGCAGTATTGGCTCACAGTATCTAAGGGTATTGCAGTCTGCTTCCGAGTTTGCGATTTTATTAAGTTAATGACTGGGTCCCAAGCTGGTGGTACCTGTCATCCATTCTCTCTATTGAAATTAGGATGTTTTTAATTTCAATAGCTTCACGTAACATCCTTGGAATGAATCTGTTTTCCTTTGCAAGGACTTGAGGATTATGAAAACGCATATAGTGGTTGGGTTTGTCTAGAGCGTGTTCACAGACTGCAGACTTGGTTGAGCGTCTATTTTTTATGTCAGCAATATGTTCTTTTATACGGGTATTAATGCTGCTCTTTGTTTGCCCAATGTATGATAAACCACAGTCACAGTCAATTTTATAAACTCCAGCATCTTCATCATCTCTTTATGGTAGGTAACATTCAGAAAAGGCGTGAACAGTTTGTTTTTATAGGACACGATTTATGATCTATGTTGTTTTAGGTATAGTATCCAACATGTTCACAACAAAACACTATATTTTAGTAACTCAAAATATATTCTAATACGATGAATGGGTAAACAAAACCAACATTATATGTAGCCGAAAATAACATCGGCTCATATATTTTGCTGAGCTCTCCCATCAACCATTGCTAAGCCACATAAATGGGGATTACATTTCTAGCAAGTAAATTGTATTGCACAAAAAGAAACAGCAATAAATAAATATTGCACAACAACTTCAACCTCTTCTTACAATAAATACTTAGGGACTTCATACAAAACTTTTAAGTCTTCTACCACATATGTTTTAAGAAACGTAATTTACCTTAGGTTCTAAACAATGTTATCATCGTTGTAATTCTTGACTGCAATTAAATTTTGTTTGCACACCCCAAAATGAGTAGAATAGATTTTCTCAAAATTATATTGTAATAACTGAAAATTACGAGTACCTTATCTGTTTTGATCTTATCTTATAAATTATCTCGCAATCAAGTATGAAATTTCGTAAAGGTTGTTTTATATTATAACTAGCTGTTTCCCACAGCTCCGCCTGCGTCAAAGACCTCGGGTCTTCAACTATATTCATACCAAATTTCATCAAAATCCGTTCAGCGGTTTGGCCGTGAAAGCATAACAGACAGACAAACAGACAGAAAGACAGACAGACAGACATTCGCATTTATTATATTATAATGTCGCATAATATACAAGTAGTTGTTATAGAAAGGTCTCTAAAACTAAGGACCATATATTACGACGATTAACATCAGGATAAACTCTGAATACTCCCCAGGGAATTAAATGGCATTAGGTACAATTAAGGTGTCTTTGTTTGAATTTATAGGTACATGTTAAAATAAATTAGAATTTAGAAATATATTTATTTATTTATTTTACTTTATTCATGTACACAATAAAAATGCAAAGGATTATACATAAGAGGAAAAGACAGTACAAGGGAGCTGCTTATTTAAATATATTATATTTTTATATGTTAAGTATATGTTTAATGATATTGTCAGTATATTCAATAAATGCCTCGTTACCAATTATTTTTAAACCCCTGAGAATACTCTACTCCTCATCATCTTCAGCACATACGTAGCATGATTTCGATCATACGAACGGTCTCCTCCGTGTATAGCTTTGACAAGTGTTCAGTAGATAGAGCCACATGTGTATATCTGTTCCGCATCTATCAGGAATTTTTGATGTTACATCAAACAAATAAAAAATACTAAGATAGAGAATGATGTGCGTAAAACGCTCCTTCATCAGGAATATTTTCTTCAGAAACGCTGGTAAACGTCTGTTGACACTAATTCGATAAAATCTTAAAGGAAATTTTACTCAAATTCAATTTAGACCTTATAAACGCTAACCCAAAGACGATAATTCAATGACTTTAAATACAAGGTAAGCATACCTATGACAGAATTAAATCACGCGACGCTGCCATATGTTGAGAATACAAATGTTGACTCAGTGACCTCGAATTTTTCGTCCCGAAAATCCTTAAGGATGTAAGCCTGTGGAAAACGCATCTCATGAAAAACATTAAGGTTGGAATAAAAACGGTTATTTTAGAAAGAACAATAATCTCGGCTTTATACCTTTTAACGTGTCTTTTTGTGTTAACAAATCATTGTAAGATTGAATCTTGAATATAAGTATATAAAAAGAAATCGGTACCTACTACTTATAATGCCACTTGATTATGTTCAAAGTACTTGAGTATGTACTTTGTTTAAAATAATGTGGACTTGACGTCCGATCCATATTTTTGTTTTGCTTTCAACATATCTTTTTCTATGAATATGATATGATACCTACAAATATATTCTAATAAGGATTTAACACATGTTATCTACGAGTATTATGGTGCGATACACGACAGAAAATAGCCTCAAACTTTATTAATACACCTACTTACATGCAGAGGTTTTATTAACTTTCACTTCATGCCATCTAAGTTATATCTGTAGCCTAAGTTCAAGATTGATTACCCTATTCGGTCCGCGTTCAGTCACCGTGACCTTACAAGAAACCTTGGAAATATTTGATGTTTCTACGTAAAAAATGTTCCCAAGTCATCATCAAATCGTTGATATTTTTACTTCTTTGTTACTGCATAAATAAATAAATACTTACTTGAAGTAATTTTAATGTAAATTGATTTGCTTCATTTATTTACATAAGTAACATCAAAATAATGTGAGATTTAAAATTCAAGTTTCAACATAATATCGGTTATAGCGATTAAGTGTGTACTTTGTCACGAAGCCTAAAGTATAAAACATAATTAGAACAGAACGAATGGTCTCTCATGCATAATCATTCTTGTCCTTGTCTATAAATTGACAAGATACTTACCCGACCCATATAATGAATTCGGTTGTAGTGGACCATTTTTCTAAGATCTGTAAATCAACATTGAATCAACATAAACGACTTACTTCCTCTCACCTGTTACGGCCCCCCGCCACCGCTGCGCTACTGTGTTTTGAAAATCGGCGCGCGCGCGCGGCGCGTTTTAAGTGTTTTAGTTATAGCGTTGTTTACAACTCGAGTGTAGGTTTACAATAACACTCTAACTCATTTTGTTCACAGATAATCGATCTTAACGACGAAACTGTTTTGATAACGATATAAGTTGTTCTGTTGCAGGAACGGGTGGAATGAAAATATTTTTTTTCCTGTAATTTTGTACTTTAATGATTTTTAAAATAAAATATGTACCATATACATATTTTTTTAACAATCTAGTCTGCATCTATCTAGTTCTGTAATTAAAACAAAGAATACTATCCTGCTATAGTAAAATTTTAGAAAAATATAATTTCGAGATGCACGGAATCGCATACGAAAAAAAGATATACTTTGCATCAAGATTTTTCTACAAATTTCGTAAAAAGCAATGAATACCTACACATTTTATTGAAGCCTAGCTATCTTAGAATAGATAACAAGCATTAATAAGTTCTCAGAATGTTCAAATTTTGAAAAATCTGACAAACAATGGACCCCCGTCGTTTTTTATGGTCGACATGACCGATCTTTACCCGAGGTCATTACTAAAAATTGAGTATGTCAGGTAAAGAAGTACTTTCGAATACAAATAAAAACAAAACATGTGTTGGAAGTGGATGCCTTATAAAAAAAACCGCTTGTGGGGCCCATTTTCGGGTGTCCGGCGTCAGTACTAAAATGTCAAGGTGGCCAATTACCCCCGCCCGGTACCGCGCGTGTTTATTTTCAAATCTTAAAAGATCTATTGAATTACCGTGGTTTCTTGTTATTTTATATTGATAATCATTCGATTAGTAATACAAATAAGCCAAAATATCACAAAAAATAATTAATTTTATAATTTAATTAAAAAATAATCTAGCGCGGTCCGCCATTTTCTTCCCAACTTTTTCGATATAAATGTGGTTAATGTCACATGAAAACTTATAGCGATCAATTATGTTTGTATTTTATAATTTAATAGACTTATTTAGGCAATTTCTCAAAAAATGTCATTAGTTTTCATAAAGGATAACTTCACCAGCCAGGCACTTTCCCGTACCACTCAAAACTAGAAAAAAGGAGACCTGTCAAGGTCAACTTCAAATTCGATTTATAAAAGTGTGTCGGCCGTGGATGGCAATGGAATTAATCCTAGTAAGCCGAGTAAAAGTCATAGACACATAGAGTTACTCAGTGTCGTGTAAATATCAACTTTCTGAGCGAAAAACTGTAAGCACAGTAGCGCAGAAAATTTTGGGCTGAATCGGCCCCGCAAACAGGTTAAGGGATCGCACATAGATTGATAGGTTCGTCGCCATGGTTAGTGATCAGCACTGTGGACTTGCCAGCGAGCTAATCTCCTAAACAACAATGAGTAACAATTACTTTAGGGATAGCAAATTTAGTTTAGTTTTCATTTTATTGAATTCTATCCCAATAATTCCCTAAGTTGTAAAAATAACTGCCATATGTATGAAGCATTTGTCAATTTTAGAATATTAAGATTAGTTACATAAGCAATATGCAAGAACCGTTCTTTCAAAATTAATATGTAATCAAAAACGAAATACTATCCATTGGCAAAATTTGTATTTGTAGGTCTCTCTTTCTTATTTTTTCAGTGTCTTGCTCAAACTTTAAACGATTTTCTTTACTTACTTTTGCTCAAAGTTCCGCTCATATTTTCAGTTAATTTTTATCTTATAATTTCCATACTTTCTATATTCTGTGACTGACGCCTCGTCTGTTTACTGAGTCTCGTAAAAGCAACGACGGAAACATACACATAACTTGAGGTGTGACCTCATCGTACCGAATTAATTGTTCAAGAATACAGTTCGAAATACACTTCAATTGTAAATGTAAACTCCTGTTGAGTTTACATTTACAATTGAAGTGGGGCATTACCTATACCGACAGAAGCTTTAATTAAGTTATTCTTCGAAAATCCTCACATTACTTATTGCGAATCCCGATTATAGATGGCCTAAGTATAATGTACTCGTACCTGTGATATAGAAAAGTCATAAGACTTAGCAGTGTGCAAGGGAAACTGTCAACATAACATGTACTTTCTGAAACAGAGAATACTCGGCACGTTAATTAAGAGTTGATCAAATTTCAGTTTTTATTCCAAATGTTAAGTTATTGTAAATGTTAGTCACAATCTTGTCGTTAAAAATAAGTAATCGTGATTAGATGCTGATTTTGTGGTATATAAGTCTAGTTGATAATAACCCTACTTAATCATGATCGGACCACACACGTCAGAGTATAGAGTCCTTAATTCGACGCTCATTCGTTGCCTTTGTTTCCCGACAAAATGACTAATATGGCTGACCTACATCCCGTCCTGGTATACGAAATACAATTCCTCGTAAGTCATAACTTATAACACGAAATAAGAATGAGTAGCACTGTTCATATGTGTTCCTTTTTACATGTCTTACATTCGTTTTATTAGGTTATAAGCATGGAAAAGAATATCATACTTTGTCATTAAAGAATGGGACTACTAGGGCAGTAAAAATAATTAAATCGGTCATTCAATTGTTTGATGAACCATTGGCTGAGGATATTTTATTGACGATTTAATGACTTTGTTCACGACGAACTAGGATTAAGTCACAAAAATTGTAAATAAAACGATATTCTCCCTGTCTTTTAATTAGAATAAGTTAGACTAAGTTAGATTAAGTCATTAGACATAAGTACCATAAGTAGATACTCATCTGCATAACGGTTAGCAACCGCCAAAACGGCCGACCGTTAGTACCGGCGGCAGGAGACCGTTATAACGGCTCCGCGGGGTCGGGCCGGCGGGGCGGGGTCAGCCCACATACGAAATAGGGAAAATGGTCATATATTGAACACGGGGCGACCTACCTCGAACGAACGGGTGCAGATGAGTGATCTAACTTAGTGTTAAGAAAATTATGTACAGAGGAGCAATATAACATGTAAATAGAATAAGTAAATACGGAAATAAAGAATAGAGGGGAAGGGGGGGCTCAAGGCGCCAGAGATTCCAAATATATAGGCGGCCGCCCGGCGGCCATGTTTAGTTCGACACGCGGCTCTCTGAGAACAACACGAAGAGAATCTCTGGTGGCTGGCCTCCCTCTCCTCATCGTTTGGCTTCAATTACTGCGTGTTTTCTTCGCGATCCCGTCACCTTCACCCTACTACAGTCCACTGGAGCTGCTGAACCCCCTCGACGCGTTTCAGGACGGATCGAAGGGTCCTCAACATTGGTCCTTGCGTCGCCGGATTGTCAGCGCGGGATTATCGAAGGAACTGAAGAAGAATGGTCGTCACACGCAGTCAAGTTGGAGAAGGGGAGGAAAGGGCAGTCGCAGGGACATCTGAGCCCACGGAGAGAGTCCCACGTGCCCGAGCTCACATGGAGGAAGATGTTACGCGCCCACCGCCTGTTTTGGACGAATTTCTGAAGAACGCCGCTCGTCCCTCACCGCTCGCTGGATCGTCCGGATCAAAGGAGACTACGACGGATTCGGAACATCATGGATCAAGCACACGGAGGGAGGGATCCGTAACGTCGAGAACGCTGCGGCCTGGTGGCACTCGGTCTGTCCGATCTACGGCCTCCCGCAAGAGACTCCTCGCGGAGTTGGAGGCCAAGGAGAGGCTGGCCGAGTTAAGGCTGAAAAAAGCCCAGGCGGAAGAGGAAATTCAGGAGCTACGTCTTCAACGGCTACAGATCGAAGAAGAAGAAGAAAATGGATCGAGCGACGAACAAGAAGATGATTTAGAGTCCGTGCGGATACAAGGTTGGATCGACCGCACGCCGCTAAGGGAGAACGAACCCACACAACAGCCGCTGCCCGAGGAAAAGAAGAAAGAAGATGGAAAAATGGAAGCCGCCAAAGGATCGCGTCACCCGTTGAATACGGACGACTTGCGGGAGGGAACCAGACGGGGCCAGGATGAACATGGAACTGGTGGAACGACCTGTCAACCTCACAACCCGGTCGTGGGCGTCGCGGATCTGGCCGCCGCGTTGATGAACGCCACAAGGAGCACTCGGGAGGCGCCGAAGTACATGCAAGAGCTGCCTTACTTCAATGGAAATTGTCAAGAATGGTTGGGGTTCCGAGCGGCATACGACAGTTCGTTTCGCTACTTCACGTCTGTAGAAAACGTCGCCCGTATAAGGAAGAGTCTACGGGGAATTGCAAGAGAAGCCGTCGGGTGTCTACTACTCAGCCAGCCCGACCCAAAAGTCATCATGGAGGCTCTGGAACGAAGATTTGGAAGACCAGAAGCACTCATACACGTCGAGATGGAAAAAATGAAGGCATTACACAAGTTAAGCGATAATCCAAGGGACTTGTGTATTTTTGCGGGAAGTGTGGCCAACGCCGTCGGAACTATTGAAGCATTGAAGAAGCCGCACTATCTCTACAATCCCGAAATGGCACGGATCGTCGTGGATAAATTAACGCCGATTTTGAAGAACAAGTGGTACGATTACGCGGCCGGAAAGAAAGAAGAAATTCCGGACATTAAGAAAATATCCACATTTTTAAATGAAGAGGCCGACAAGTGCAGCTCATACGCCTTGCCGGAAGTGATCAAAGAAGACAGAAGCTTTCAAGAACGAAGAGGGTTCAAGAGCAGGGAGCGTACCTTCACACTGAAGAAAGAAGGAGCGGATTATCAATATCAGTGCCCAATGTGCAAGAGGCAACATAAGCTTCCCGACTGTGAACAATTTATCGGGTCAAGCATTCAAGAACGATGGGAAACCGCTAAGAAGAATGGTATTTGTTTCCGGTGTTTGAAGAGTCGCCACAAGAGAATGTCCTGCCGAGCCCCACCGTGTGGTCAACATGGATGCAGAATGTCACACAACAAGTTGCTGCATATGGATCAACGAGAGTCACATACCACCGCGCCACCACAACAACAGGAGAAGCACGAAGCCGTCACGTCAACAACGGTCGCAGCGGGTCTCGATAATAGTCGACGGGCCTACTTGAAGATTGTTCCTGTTGTATTAACGGGCCCACTATCAAGTATCGAGACATACGCTCTTTTGGACGAAGGCAGCACGGTGACCCTCATAGACGCATCGGTCGCGGACGTCATCGGTCTGGACGGCCCTACGAAGACGATGTGGCTACAAGGAATAAGCAGCGAAACACGTCAGGAAAATAGCAAAATTGTCTGCCCGAAGATACGAGGAAAATATGGCAAGGAAGAATACACGTTGGAGTCAGCGCGCACCATCGAACGATTAGACTTCGCGCCCGAATCAGTAAGAAGAGAGGACTTATCTGCGTGTAATCACCTGGCAGACATTTTGCACGCAATAGTGTACGAACGCGCGTCGCCGAAAATACTACTGGGGCAAGACGCTTGGGAACTTATCGTTTCAAGACAACTGCGCATCGGACGGAAAAATCAGCCTGTAGCGTCGTATACACAGCTCGGATGGGTACTTCATGGGTGCCAAAGCTCTCTCACGGGTACCACGGCCTTCTGCGGGAATGTACGGCAAGTAAACAAGAAAGAAAATGACATGGAAGAACTCGTCAAGGATTACTTCAAGCTCGAGTCCCTATGCATCGAGCCACGCAAACCTAAGGAAGATCCGGAGGAACGAGCACTTCAAATTCTCCAGCAGAAGAGTCGGCGGCTACCGGATGGAAGATTCGAGACGGCCTTATTATGGAAGAATGAAGATTACGCCATACCTAATAACTACACGCAAGCGGAAAAGAGGCTGCATTTATTAGAGAAAAAATTAGATCGCGATGCAGACTTGAAACGGAAGTACAAGGAAAGGATGAGCAACCTGTTGAAGTCAGGTTACGCGGAGCCAGCCAATACGCCACCTAAAGAAGACCGAACATGGTACCTGCCTCACTTTCCAGTGGTCAACGCAGCGAAGCCCCACAAACCGCCGCGCCTGGTTCACGATGCAGCAAGTAAATACGCCGGAGTTAGCCTGAACGACATGCTGCTCTCCGGCCCGGATCTCCTGCAATCGCTCCCAGGCGTCATCATGAAGTTTCGTCAACATCCGCACGCCGTGTCAGCTGATCTCAAGGAAATGTTTATGCAAGTCAAGGTGCGGGAAGAAGATCGCGACGCACTCAGATTCCTATGGAGAGGCGACCGGCGGGAGGGAAAACCGGACGAATACCGGATGACATCCGTCATCTTCGGGGCAACATCATCACCATGTACGGCCTTATACGGGAAGAACAGAAACGCGGAGGAACATCAAGGTCAACATCCTCGGGCGGCGGCGGCTATCATCCACAATCATTACATGGACGACTACTTGCAAAGTTTCGAAACAACGGAAGAGGCCATCGAGATTGCAAGCTCCGTCGACTTCGTACATAAGCGAGCGGGATTCACATTCGACGGATGGGCCTCAAACAGTGAGAAAATTCAAGAACAATTTTGCAAGAAGGAAGAACAGTCGGAGAAATCCATCGGCGGGAAAGAGACCGAAAAAGCGCTAGGACTACAGTGGAACGTTTAAGAAGATTGCTTCAGCTTCAAGATTAATCGTATGAAGACGCCGGCCGATATCGTCGAGGGAAAAAGGCGGCTGACTAAGAGGGAAGCTCTGAGCATCATCATGGCCCTGTTCGACCCGTTGGGCCTCATATCTGTAGTTACGACGCCAGCGAAGCGGATTTTTCAAGACACGTGGAAATACAAGATCGACTGGAACGACCCACTTCCCGAAGAATTAGAGCCCAGATGGCGGAAGTGGCTGGAAGCACTGCTCACGATAGAACAGCTGAAGATACCCAGGTGCTACGACTACGAGCAAGTAACCACGCGGCAGCTCCATGTGTTCGTCGACGCCAGCGAAGAGGCGTACGCCGCGGCCGTATATTGGAGGTCAGAACATAGCGACGGCAGCGTGAGGGTGACGCTAGCGGCAGGCAAGAGTCGCGTCGCCCCGACGAAACCCGTCTCCATCCCGAGACTCGAGCTGCAAGCGGCACTCCTGGGGGCAAGACTGGCGCAGAAGGTCCTGGAGGAACACGAGTTCGAAGTAGAGAAGAAAGTGTACTGGAGCGACTCACGCACGGCGCTCGCGTGGATAAGAGCGGAACCGCGAGCATTCAAAACGTTCGTGGCCCATCGTCTAGCAGAAATCGAAGACACCACTAAGAAAAACGAATGGAGGTGGGTCCCGACCAAGGACAACGTCGCCGACGACGCTACGCGTGCCACTCCACCAAACTTCGACTCCAACCATCGCTGGTTCCACGGGCCGCCATTCCTGCAACTTACAGAAGAGCAGTGGCCACAAGAGCCGAAGAAAGAAGACTCGACGGGCGAGGAAGAAAGAAGAACCGAAAAATGTCACGTGGAGCAGAAGAAGGAAGAGAGAAGCCATCCACATCTTCCCCGCATCGAGAAGTTTTCAAAATGGACGAGACTCATACGGACTACGGCTCGCGTATTGCAATTTATACGCCTAATAAGAAGAGCAAAAAACACCGAGTCTACGATGGCAACACGGAAAAGCACTAAGAAAAACGAAGGAAAAGATCCCAGTTGGTCGCGCGCTACGAAGAAACAAGAATACGCACGGCGCCACACTACCGGTCCGGCACAACCGCGGGCTATCTATGTCGAGATGTCAGCTGACCTACTTATATATGCAGAAAAATTATGGATTACGTCGAGTCAGCAAGATAGCTTCGCGCGAGAAATAACGCGAGTAAGGAAAGGCGGGAAACCGGAAAATAACGACCGACTGGTCCAGCTGAGCACCTACATCGACGAGGAGAACGTTATGAGGTTACGAGGACGAGTGGCGGCCGCATCCGGGGTACAAGAGGAACAAATCAACCCGGCGGTACTAGATGGAAGACACCGCTACACGCGCCTATACATTCAACACGTACACGAGAAGCTCCATCACGGCGGCGTAGAAACAGTCGTCAACGAACTAAGGCAGCGCGTATGGATACTCAAGATACGACCGGCGGTACGCGACGTCATCAAGTCATGTCTACGATGTCGAATAGCAAGAAAGAAACCATCAATCCCGGTGACCGGGGACTTACCATCAGCCCGGCTCGCACACCATCAACGACCCTTCACATTCACCGGCCTGGACTACTTCGGTCCCATAGAAGTCACAGTCGCCAGGCACAGAGAGAAGAGGTACGGGGCGCTATTCACGTGTATGACGTCGCGGGCGATACATATCGAAATCGCTCACTCGCTAAGTGCTGACTCAGCCATTTCGGCACTACGGAGGTTCATCGCGCGCCGAGGCTGCCCGAAGGAGCTATGGAGCGACAACGCAACGTGTTTCAAGGCTGCGGACAAAGAACTGGCGGAAGCGGCACTGGCGGGACTGCAGCACGAGGTCACCGCTCACCACATCACCTGGAGGTACATACCTCCGGCGTCCCCGTTCATGGGAGGCAGCTGGGAGCGCATGGTACGCGCAGTCAAAGAAGCACTGAAGACAACACTGCACGAGCGCTATCCTTCGGACGAGACGCTGGCCACCTTACTGACAGAGGTGGAGAACACCGTGAACTCGCGACCGCTCACTCATGTCGCGGTCACCCCGGACGAGCCAGAAGCACTTACGCCGAACCACATCCTGATTGGGCCGAACTGCCATGTTCCACCACCGGGTCACTTCGAAGCAGAGGACCTGACAGCGAGACAACACTGGAGGCGCGCACAAGCCATGGCCGACTCATTCTGGAAGAGATGGACACGAGAGTACTTGCCGATACTCCAAAGCCGGCGGGAGAACTACAATGCTGACGTTCCACCGAAGGTCGGAGACTTCGTGATCATCTGCGACCCGAACTCACCGCGGAACAACTGGCCAAGAGGACGCATCGTGCAAGTACACCCAGGCAGCGACGGAGAGGTGCGCGTCGTGGACATCCAAACGGGCAGCGGCAACGTGCTTCGAAGGCCAACAAGGAAGATCGTCGTGTTACCAGAAGTATCGCCTTCCGGCGACGGCGGGAGAATGTTCACGACGAACTAGGATTAAGTCACAAAAATTGTAAATAAAACGATATTCTCCCTGTCTTTTAATTAGAATAAGTTAGACTAAGTTAGATTAAGTCATTAGACATAAGTACCATAAGTAGATACTCATCTGCATAACGGTTAGCAACCGCCAAAACGGCCGACCGTTAGTACCGGCGGCAGGAGACCGTTATAACGGCTCCGCGGGGTCGGGCCGGCGGGGCGGGGTCAGCCCACATACGAAATAGGGAAAATGGTCATATATTGAACACGGGGCGACCTACCTCGAACGAACGGGTGCAGATGAGTGATCTAACTTAGTGTTAAGAAAATTATGTACAGAGGAGCAATATAACATGTAAATAGAATAAGTAAATACGGAAATAAAGAATAGAGGGGAAGGGGGGGCTCAAGGCGCCAGAGATTCCAAATATATAGGCGGCCGCCCGGCGGCCATGTTTAGTTCGACACGGGGCTCTCTGAGAACAACACGAAGAGAATCTCTGGTGGCTGGCCTCCCTCTCCTCATCGTTTGGCTTCAATTACTGCGTGTTTTCTTCGCGATCCCGTCACCTTCACCCTACTACAGTCCACTGGAGCTGCTGAACCCCCTCGACGCGTTTCAGGACGGATCGAAGGGTCCTCAACAGACTTATACTTCTATATCTCGTGGAAAATAAAGTTTAAATTAAGTCTTTAGTTTATGTATAGTAATAAAATACATACAAAAATTTAATGTTACTCGTATCATACATTAGTAATTTAAGAAATTAGTAACTAGATTTAGTATTAGGTAAAAATCATAGAAACTGTTATGAAAGGACGGAGCCTCCTGGCACAGGCATAAAAAAGCTTAAAAATAATAATATAATCTTAATAAATGCTTAAAAGGAGGTTCCAACAACGAAGTTGTAAACCCATTAATTACCTAATAAACAATTTTTATTTATTTTTATGTAAATACTGAACTGAGCTATTTGAGAGTGGGTCAATTCATTGAGTACCAGCCGTAGTGTGGATATTAATAGAATGCTATTTACGAAACTATTTACGATCGAGAAACTTTGTTTTAGGTTATAAAGTAGAACCGGCAGATATACATTTATTTATATAGACACTAGTAGTTTGCGGGGAAAGACTACAAAAGTAGGAAAAAATGAGCGACTTCCTTGTGAATGTTCTTTCTGTCACAAGAAATTGGTTTTAAGAAGGCTGAGAAACAAACACTGCCTCCACCATGATATTTTTAAATGCAGTTTTGAAATTTCCTCATGATAAATTGTTCACACATATCTCGTGGTAGAGGAATTTTTCTCTGTCTGTTTAGTTTTACGTTTATGTTTAGATGCTCTTATGATATCTGAGTAAAAAATAATTGTGAAAGGAACTTTTGACTCTGATAGAAAATAATAAAGATATTCTTTATCGAGAAATGGCAAAGTGTATCATGATCATGAGTTAATGTAATGGGGATCTACGTCTAGGTTAGCTAAGTGCTCATAATTCTCAGTATTCCCTCTAGCTAATGAAAAACGCGCGTCACGTCCCGCATGCGATTTGATCGGTTGCTTTGGACCACCTTAATACTTTAGATGTAGCGATTTAATAACCAATATTTTCGAAAAACATTTTTAAAAAATGGATCTCACAATATTTTTGCCTCGCTTTAAGGAAATTCCAGAAAATAGTTTGTATCTTTTTACCATTACTTTAACATAACAACTGGAATATGAATTTAGCGTTCCCTCTGCTCCGAAACAAGCAGGTAAGGACGCAACCAGGAAAGTGCTAACAGATAATAAAATAATAATAGGAGATAGTGGATACGAGTTTTCTTTCCACGAGAAACCTGAGACAAATTAATGAAGTTGTTTAAAAATAAGATTTGTCATTTTACAATAAAACAGTAAATTAAATGTGTTACAAGTAACTTAAAGTCAGTACATAATCAATAATAGTAATAGTAATAGTCAGTAGTATAGTTTATAAGTATATATGTACTATTTATATTATTTCAAAGAGAGCTCCTAATTTTAAATTCCTCCTAAGCAATAAATGATTTGATTTGATTTGATTTTAGTTTCTAAGTATATCAGCATTTACGGTCGAGTCGAAATGGCTAACTCATCGCTGATTTGATCAGACCAATAATTGGCCACGCTCACCGCACCATCATTGGTTGCTAAAAGATCCTTATACGTGTAGGAGTCTGGGCATTTGGAAACAACGAAAGCCCATGAAAAACTGACGTCCGAGTACACCCGACAAAAAATTGTTACATCGTTTATTTGATTTATTTTACAGCCTCCCAGTAGCCACGTGGGAAAATTCGACAATTATTATTCCTGGCCGTAAAATGTCCACCATTATCCACATATGGCTATTTAAAATCCGCGACAGATAACCGCAAACTCATGAATTACACGTTATTTTGTACTAAGTAATATTTTTTCATAAGTTTTATACATAAATACAGATTCGTGTGGTTTTTCTCTTTAGAAAAATTAGGTACAATCACAATTTACCTATGAGAATTTCAAAAGATAGATACCTAGTTAAAATGTTACTGACGACTGTGAAACCATTTAGAAAAGCCGTAACAATTGGATACTGATCTGAAGGAAGTCGCTGAAGTCTGTTACTCTCACCACCAGCATGTTGGCCAAGCGTGTCAAATGCGGCAAAATTCTCCGCAATCATCTAAGAGAGAGATCCGTGCTTCAGATTATTAGATAGATTAGATACAATAAAAACGTAAAACTAAGGCAAACTAATTCAAAGTTTCCCTTCGACTTTTGCCGACGATAAGCCTTTATAAATCGACCTTTTGAGCTGAATAGGCACATAAAATAAGGTGCTCGATAAATTGAATTCTTATAACATCTCGAGTATTGCTCGCGTGCGCCGCACAGCCGGGGTCTATCTCCGTTTCTAATAATTTGATATTGTTATTCTCAATTTTTGTCAAAACGAAGCACCGATGACGTCATTAAAGGTTTTGTACTCTGTAATGGTAAAAAATTGGAACCATATTTTTGGATTGGAAACAATGTGATTTAAAAGTAGTTTTACTTCATATCCAATGGGACCGATTAATGAGTACCAAAGTCGGTTTTCGACTTGGTATTCAATTTACTTATTGTTGTCCTAGAACATAATGATTCGCATGAATAATAAAATATAATAAACACATTTGGTCCTTCCTTTGAATTCTTGTTACAACGCAAATAAAGTTACGAACGTTCATAAGCATTTCTTTATTTCTATTGATCGACATGAAAGGATTCCTTAGCCGTTATTTATGTGACCTTTGTATTATTTGAGTTAACAAAAATAGATAGTTACATGAAATAATAGAGATGCTTTACATATGAATATTGGAAATATCGACTCCTTAAATATTCTTTGTTCTTTGTCTCAATTCGTAAAAGTCGTATTATGGTCAATCGACCCTGTACAATGTCAATCGAATGCACCACAATGCAGCCTACCATATTGTTTTTCTTATGCAATAGAGGGTTGTGTATTGTACACTTTTCTACACAATTCGAAGACTTATAAATAACGAAATGTCCTAACAAGAACACTCCCATGATCCCATCGTTGTGTAAATTAAATTATGAAGCGTCTTGTAGGAATTAACTATGAATAGCGGTGTGCGCCGCCAATACTAGACAATCAATCAAATTACATGTGTATACTGGCCCGTTTACGTTTAGCCAAGTGGTTCTTGAAATTTTAAGTGATTCACATTAATAAATGTTAAATTTATATTTCTTCTTCTTCATCGGTCCCACGCTGTTGAGGATTGTGACCATATATCTCCAAGCTGTGCGGTAAATTTATATTTACACACAAATTTATTACAGCACTAACTATGTCCTGCAGCTTCGCCTGCGTCAAAAAGTAGCCTATGCGGTATGGCCGTGAAAGCGTAACAGACAGACAGACGGACAGACATACATACAGACTTTCGCATTAAAATATAATAATATATAAAAAACAATATTAGTATGGATGGATATAAAAGAAGACTCTAAGTGACTGACATATCACGCTGCAGCCCAAATTGCTGGGATATTTGGTTCCAAAATTAGCACGTGGGTTCCTTTTGTGGGCATGGGGTGCTAAGAAAGAATTTTTCTAAATTCATCCCCTAAGGCGGTTAAGTAGGGGTTTAAACGTTGTATGGCGAAACGAGATTAATTAGACCAATTTTGTGGAAACTCCTCAAGGGCATTAATAATAATAAATGAGTAAATACTTATTTTAGGATTTTCCAAAAATCAATTCCTAAAAGAGGTTCCCCCTTTTACCCGATTTCCCCCTGCCTTGTCTTAACATCGACACGGATATTGTTTCATAGATATTGGGGTCGCAGACTACGACAACACACATTTGCGACAGCTGGCGAAGCCGCGGGTAAAAGCTAGTATAGTAATATGGAAGCTCAAATGCTCCGACCGAAGCTGAAGAGTTTGCAACTGTAGATACTCCGAGGCCCCCTTTTTTTTCTATTTTTCGCAAATGTTAGTGGCCAGCACTGTTGATGGCATTTTAAGCTGCTTAAAAGTATTTTATTTCTAGACCTATCTAGAAATGTCAGCAATTTTGTTGATATTTTATTATGAACTGTGTCTGTGTACCACAATTAAAACCCCTCTGAACACTTGGTTCGGAGGTTAGCTCGATTCATGGGATGACGTTAAGATTTTTTTACACCGCTGTCGAAAAAAAATTATGTTTGAAAACTGTTGTTCCATTTGCAATAAAGTATAATAAATATCCTATTTATTACGAAGTTTAAACCTCAAATTATATATACTTATTTTAGATTTTAACTTATGTTAGAATTTAGATTAAAGACATAGATTAGCTAGTAGCAATAAGAGGTGCGACCCGCGATGTCGGCAACATACAAAGACATCGATTTATGCTAACAATGGAATCTTTTTTCCACCTTTTGATGTTAAACAAAAAATATTCTTACAATAAAATCACGTAACATCATATGAAATAGTGTTTTGCGTGACAAGTAACAGACGGGTGGGAAATAAGAGCGGAAAACTACCAGAAAATAGATTGTTATTGGTTACATTTACCTGAAGAATTACGACCATTACAAAGAAAATAAATTATCCTCATTTATTTATAAGTCTTTATTGTAAAAACATTTCAACAATTGGCGAACCTAATGCTAAAAGCATTCTCTCCGAGTCAACATTTAGATATACAGTGAACTTTTGGGCGGCACGAGTTAGCTTCATTAAAAAAATAACAATACAAAACGACTAAAATTTCACGGTGTATAACGGATCAATATTATGACAAGTATACATACATATCATCACGCCTGTTTCCCGTAGGGGTAGGCAGAGTATAGAGTACATATAAAAGTAAAGTACTAGATAGGTATGCTTAAAATTTATATATACATAGGGCGCACTGTAAGTTTCCGGAACTGGCCACTTACATAAACAATATTTAAAAATTTATTGCAACATTTGAAAATAGAACTCTTTGGCTGTAGAATGCAGTTTGTTTCATCTGACTGTCTTTTGTTTTTACCTTGTGGCGCCATTTAAAAAATTGTGTGTCTGCATCAACATGGATTTAACTCGGGAAAATTTTCGTAGTATGATTTTCTACGATTTTAAGTGTAATTTGACAGCTCAACAGAGCATCGCTCGGCTTGAAACAGCTTTTGGCAATGAAGCACCATGCAAGACAACTGTTTATAGCTGGTTTGCAGAATTCAAGCGTGGTCGTATCAATCTCAGTGACGAATCTCGCGATGGTCGGCCGTCCACCGCTGTGACCAACAAAAACATCAATGCTGTGCGCCGTATGATTGAAACAGACAGGCATGTGACCTACCATGAAATTCGCGCATCCTTAGAAATAGGCATGAGTCAAATACAATTAATCCTACACAAACATTTGGGTGTGAGAAAGCTGTGCTCGCGGTGGATCCCACACAACTTGACCGAGGCTCAAAAAACGGACCGCGTCACTTGGTGCAGTGCCATGCTTACCAGATTCAACGAAGGTGCGTCAAATTTGGTGTGGGACATAGTAACAGGTGACGAAACATGGATTTATTGCTACGATCCCAAAACAAAGCAGCAATCGAGCGTATGGGTCTTTCAAGATGAGCCGAAACCAACCAAAGTGGCGCGCGTGAAAAGTGCATCTAAGCGGATGATTGCTTCTTTTTTTAATAAAACTGGACAAGTGGCTACTGTTGCTTTAGAGAATTGTCGTACAGTGAATAGTGACTGGTACACGACCATTTGTTTGCCGGAAGTTATTGACGAACTCCGTAAAAATAACCGTAAACGCCGTATCGTCCTGCACCACGACAATGCTAGTTCTCACACGGCCAGACAGACAAACGACTTTTTGAAGGCGAAAAATGTAGAACTCATGAGTCATCCTGCATACAGTCCCGACCTAGCACCTTGTGACTTTTTTCTGTTCCCAAAAATTAAGAACCAATTACGCGGTCAACGATTTTCATCACCAGAAGAGGCTGTCGAGGAGTATGAAAAACACGTTTCAGAGGTCACCACAGAGGAGTGGCACAAAAGTTTTCAAAACTGGTTTCATCGAATGAAAAAGTGCATAGACGCCAAGGGAGATTATTTTGAAAAACAATAAATTAATTTTGTACCTTTAATAGTATTTTTTCATATTCATTCCGGAAACTTATAGTGCGCCCCACGTATATATATATATATATATTTTGATAGTTGTATACAACATTGAAAGTACAGTCAGTGCACTTTTAGTACAAAATGATCTACCTATACTACAGATTAAATCACTTTTGCAGCTGACCATACATAGATTCATCAATTCAACAATTCAATAACACCATGCATCTTAATTTGGGAATGTCTAGACCAGCTAGAAATTGTCAAATTGAGATCTATGGCTCTGTAGTAATCGCAACAGGCCGCAAAGACAAACAATAGCCAATCTGCACTGAATTAAGTTAGCAATCGAAAACACGCAAAAGTTGGTCACAAACAAACTGCGGCTACGACACAACAATCACTCACAGCCGCGCAATTAAAAGCGACATTTTGCAATAAAACTTGTTCTACAGAAAATTTTATTTAAATTAAATCTGCGAGGCTGCGGAGTCTGAATTGAATTATGAATTTATTTTATGATTAAAATAAATCTTAAAACGTTCGTACATTAGCAATCATATTTCTATATTAGATAGGTAAAATGCTACCATATTGTTTAACAACCAATACAAAGTTACAATCGAAGGCGTGGTCTCAGAGTTTGTAAACCATCTTACATCTTTGAGAAGGTTTAAGATTTCATTGACAATATGTGTGCTTCCACAGCACAGAGATACATTTCTTCTAAATCATTAAGTCATACAAGTCGTAATATTTAGGAACAGTGATTTTAATTGCCCATATTTAACTAAGTTTTGGCAGGTATCACTAAAACACGGCAATCATCACAGTTTCTGTCAGGACAAGTTTTGCTTATCAGCTAAAAACTTCATATCTACTCTCATTCTTAGAACCACTGGCTTGCGATAGAGCAAAGTTATAAACTATTTGCTATATCTAACTACGAAGAATAATAATCTGGATAAACGTCACAAGTATTTGCCTGCTTCACTGAGGATAACAAGTTCAATAAAAAATTTTTTTTAAACTTTTGATATATAATCAAAATCCCAACTTCTTGAAGTAAACTTGCGAATATTATTTAGTTAATAATAATAATATAACTCTTTATTACACCAAGAAATTAAAATTACAAAATTACATAAGAGATTTGCAATGTACAATGGCGGCCTTATCGCTATAGCAATTTCTTACAGGCAACCAACGGGTAGGATTTAATAAAATAACATGGGTAAGGCGCAGACATGTAAAAATAAAGAATATATACGTTCATGTTAATGTTGGAAATAAGATCGCACATAACATACTCACCATTAATGTAGGATTAAGTCGATGCACCGAGAATATTCTCCGAACAGTTGGCTATAAGAGTACGTAGTGTGCAACTTTTATGGTTGAAAGATACATTTACTTAGCTTAAGCAAATGGGATTGTAATAATGTGAACATATTTTTAGAATATCTCTCTGCACCAGACTACTTTCAAAAATAGGTTTTGTGCGATTTTTACGTGTTTTTCCACGTTTAAAACCTATATTATTACCGATAAATTTAATTTTGTACTTTTTTTGGATAATAATATAATAATAATAATATTTTTTATTTTTATTTAGCCAACCATACAAAACAACCAACCAAACATATATAACCAAAATATTTTGTTAGTAACAATGAAAATCTTACAAAAACTAGCGTTAGTAAACAAAAAGAAAAACATAAAAAAGTAACACATACCGAAGATCAGTTCGAGACGCAAACATACTCAGGATGCTCAGGATAGTGTTGGAGCTGGCCCGCAGACTGCCCGCCAGGGTATGTGCATCGCTTGCGCATGGTTGTGTAAAAACAATCCACACGCGCCTCGGCAAACATCCTCGACGACGCGCTACAGCGCCGGGGATGATAATATTGTATTTTTTTTTTTTTTTCAATTTGACAGCATGTTTGTAATTTTATCGCGTATAACTGAAGCTATTTGGGCTAAAAAAAGTTTCAGAACGTTAGAGACTTGCAATCTATCAAACATAGCTTGCTAGAATTCCATTCCGGGAAACCCCATGGTGGAGTTGTTAAAGTATCTTTTAAGGCTGCACCGTTGCCATATATCAACGTCTAACAACAGACACCATGTCCCAATTTACATGCGACATGTAAATTCCAGTTCCATGAATGTTTAAAATTGGTGGCACATTGTGGACAATAAAAGTGCCCGCATTTTTGGTATAAATAAGCGCGTCCGTGTTTTGAAACAAATAAATGCCATTTTCCATGTGTTATTGTTATATTATGTTACACCATTTGTAATACGTATATTCCAGCAAAGATAAAATTACTAACTTTGTGTCTCAAAAAAACTCACTTTCGAATGTCATATTGAACTCCTAAGTACATTTTGACTCGTACGTCTCTAAGAAATGATTTTATTATATATCTCTAAGATATGAGTTACCTATGCAATAATAAACATAAAAAATACTACCGAATGAAGAACCTTTCTTTTTACAAGTTAGCTGAAAGGTAGATTTTACAATGTATCGTATTAAAAGGTGTGAAAACCTTAACCTTACGAGCACATACATTTCATGAAAAGCTTTAGGTTATTTACCAACAGATTTATTTGTCAAATTGATAATTGTATAAACTTTTCAATTTATGCGAAACTAGCGAGTCTCGTATTCCTTTTTTCGTACTATGCACTTTTATTGATCGAATCGGCTAACATCATCAAAAATTTAGTTTTGCGAGTAGGCGACATTCGTCAAATAGTTCCGAAATAATAATCGGCGAATTCTGCTGAAGGTTATGATATCCTAAATGTTACAGTGACAAAGGCTACAATAGGAGAGCTCTTCCTTACAGACTTACCTAATCTCCCTATCTTTTGTTCCCAAAATTTCTACACCAGTGATCGTAACGGGTGCCACCCATACATTTAAGTTAGAACTAAGCTTTATTTAGCTGTCCTGTTCGTTGTTGTTTGGACTAAAGCTTTCTGAGAATCGTTGTTATTGTCTAGACTATTGATAAACAGCGTGAAAATGTAATGCTCAAATTAAGGTGTTTCTATAAGTACGATAGCAATGGGCTAGTTTTATTAGTAATATTTCACCGAATCAAATTATTCGATACAGACGTTTTATGATAAATCTAATAAATGTACAGACAAATGTTTTTTTTTCCTGGAAGTAGTGCAAATGCAAGTTAAGAAAGTTTATGTAATGAGAAAACAATTTAAAATGACAATTGAAATTTTTACAAAAACAAAAATAATTTTGATACTCGCTACCGCAAGTGCTCGTGACGAAAACAATTTTTGTATTTCCATACGAGTGACCTAATTATAACACCCAATAAGCAACAATTATATTTTCAGTCAGAGCATGTATGTTTAAAAATTTAATTGCATTTAATTTACCTGATAATTTTAATGACTAGATTTACTGTATGTAACTTCTATTTTATGTAGAGTTGTACTGAGCAAGTACGAAAGCACTAAATCCACCTAAAGTAATAAGTAAGGTTTTTCTATCTCTCGGAAAAAGAAATTTCCCATATTCAACTGACAGTTTGAAGAAAGGTAGTCAAAAAAATTCATCATAAAAATAAATCATTTCATTTCAAAATAATAATTTAGTTGTACTCCAGTTTTTTGGCAATTTGATTTTATGTCAATGGCATCGTAGAAAATAATATCTTTCGTCTCAAATTTTTATCGTGCTCTTAATTAAAATCATAATGATAGCTACATAATTACTTCGTAAAACTCTCAATAAGCTATCAAACTTTATACCCTTTTAAAAACTGGGTAGTAACATTGAAGAATCTCGTTGGATCTTATAATAAGTATTGTAATAAAGTGCTACAAGGAAAGCCTAATAAAGACGGTTGTTCATGTTGAAACCATCAAGCAAGTTTCCGTCCTTATAATTGCAACTGTTTATCGCAATCCATACTTCCATACTTATATTAATATTAAAATATTATAAATGTGAAAGTGTGTTTGTTTGTTTGTCCTTCTTTCACGTTAAAACGGAGCAACGGATTGATGTGATTTTTTTTTGTGGAGATAGTTGGAGACCTGGAGAGTGACATAGGCTTTCCATGACACAAACGGAATTCTACGCGGGCGTAGACGTAACTAGTAATAATATATGTCTAATAAAATGTGTGACAATGAATTATTACCAAATAAGTATAAAAATATTGTTCAACAGAGTATCAGACGCGTTAATTAATTTACTCCATTTACTTGTTATTCAGCAATGTGTAATAATACATTTTCCTTTTGTGTAATAAAAAGGACATTCAGAATGCATGTATGAATTCCGTTCTATGTTCTTGAATTTTTTGATCATATTATTGAATTGTTTACAATAAGACCCTTAGCATTGATCAATTAGCAAAGGGAAGGAAAGCTTGGTTAGCTCTCTGTCCTGGAGAGAGTATTCCAGTGGAAACAAACCAACAAAAACTCTGGGATACTCAGAAGTCAATCCAATTCTTGGCCCAAAATTATCGTAATGACATTGACCGCGCTAGGGCTTAGCAGTTGCCTCGAGGGAACCCAGTCATTGGCTTTACGTCATCCCCACGTAAACATCGGTACATTGCTGGATAATAACTCTTTCAGAACCCACGACACGGCTCTCTAAATGATATAATCAAAAGGGCTCTTGCCACCATTGACGTACCATGCACTCTGGAACCCCGGGGTGTAGTCCGCGATGATGGCAAGAGGCCTGATGGTATGTCATTGATCCCTTGGGAGCGAGGAAGGGCTCTAGTTTGGGACGCTACATGTGTTGATACACTGGCACCTTCCTATCTCAGGGGATCTACAATGAGGGCTGGGTCAGCAGCCAAGAGCGCTGAGGCCACTGAGCGGCATATCAACAAACATATCATTGAAAAGCCGTTTGGTGTTGAGACTTTTGGGCCTTGGGGCCCTGCGCTGGGGATATTATTAAGAAGATGTCACCGCGACTGATCTCCGCCGCTGGTGACAGGAGGGCTGGCTACTTTTTTTGCCCAAAGGATCAGAATAGCTATCCAGAGGGGAAACGCAGCCAGTGTTCTTGCCACCATGCTTCACGGGCACGAGCATGATATATTAGAATTTTAATTTTAATTCTTTTTTTTAATATTAGTTTTAGATTTGTAAATAGTTTTAAAGTAAGTGCCTAGTTTTAGTTCTCATTATATTAAATAAAAGTAACGTTTACAATTACATTCCTAGAACCTAATAGTCCTTGTGGGATGCCTATGTCCAACCATCAGTGGACTAACTGCGACTGTAAAATGATGACGAAATCGTGTTAACTGCAAAGCAAAATCAAATAAGTTCTTTAAAAAAATTATGTAAATTTTTCAAATCAACACACTTTTATAGAGAGCTTTATTTTTTAGTACTTTATACTTATCTCGAAATTGATCCATTTAAAGTTAGAGAAAAAATGTAACCCAAAGTTATGACAACTGGGATGAGGAGTTTTTCGCCGGTTTGATATTTTGTTATACTTACTTAATTTTGTTTACAGTATGTATTGTTTACCCCTGTGGATGTACAAGGGGTTGCGGCTGGTCACACTTTATAGCTGTAATGAGTTTCGTTTTAAAAAACTGAAACTTTTTATCATCATAATGTACCAAAGAGCATCGAAAACTATGCAGTGTTCTTTTCTTAATGTAATGGATCCACAGATTTCTTTTAAAAAGCTTAATCAAATCGAGAAAGTTTTTTTTTTTATTAATGTCTTTGTTCAAAAGCGTGAGGTAGTTATTTTTTATGTCTCAATTCTAAATTGTAGCATTTTGAGAGCAGTGCTTATTCAATAATTCCTCCCTATTCGGAAACCACTACTAGCATTCGAAGCGCATGTGCTCTGCTTGATGCACCATTCAGTAAATAAACAATAAGATCGTGGTAGTCTAGCTCATACAATGGCCAGGCAGTTTGATGTTTTCTTTTTTCATATTATTCGATTCGATATAGGATTTATATTACTCGCTTAGTTTCAACGCTCGGTTTGTAGAGCTCGCTAAAAGCTGATAGATATCGCTCACTGTTTTCATTCGCATACGCATACTTTCATTCATATCGATTGGGTTACTTGGTCAATCGACCCTGATTTCAATTTGTTTAAGAGCTGCCTTTCGACCACGTGGTTCCTTTAACGACCACCATGTGGCAGCCGGGAACTAGGGTAATTAAGGTAACTAACTAAAAAGGCTTATCGTGCAAGTGCAAGCATACTTTGTTTAGTTGTTTCCAGTTTTAGGTAGTGGTAGGTATGTACTCATATTTGGCTGTGAAATCACTAATGATGTTGAAATTACAGTATTATTTTTTCATCTCTCTGGTAAATCTGAATATTTGATTTAATCACTAAACTCATTCGACGGAATGATGAATTTGGAACTTATTCTGGAGACGGGTGGAACTAGGAAACTATATATATATATATATTTATACATCAGTACTGAGTGTTTCGACCAAAAGACTTGTGAACGTCCAAAGTTGGATAGCTGGTGGTAATTTGTCATTTATCAAATCGATGTGACACCGCCGATATGTATATTTGTGTAGCAAACATATGTATCGGTGGTGTATATAATAATATGGCTGTGGTATGGTATGGGCAAAACTTAAATGTTTTTGGAAAACGTACGTGGATTGGAGTTTCAGTTCTTTATACTTTCATATGGTAGTATATTTATAAGTAGTTCATAGGGTAGTATATTTCAAATTTTTCATTAGAGTTGACCCCCGAAAAAAGGCTAGGTTATAATAAAATAAAACTTACCACTTTATCTCAAAATGTAAACGAATGCTTCAACATAAGGATGGAATGAGAAAAAAAACCTACTTAATATAAAGGGTTTACTTACCTTACCTCGTTACAGGGCTAGGAAAAGTTTGAAAAAATATGACCCAAAAGTTTTAGACTACCGGGGATGTGTTTTCCGACGCGTCGGTACCTACAATAATTTGTTATGAAGTTACTGAATTTTGTATTCAGGGTCTGACATAAATAACAAAACATAATTAAACTTAATTCCACTCATAAATCCCGAATGATATTAGGTAGTTAGTCAGTTAACAGTTTATTGAAGGCAAGAAATAATGAAAATGTGTGTAAGTGTGTGTGACGTTTGTGTGTTATTTTATTTGTAACTTGCTTCTACCAATCGCTTCGCATACCTGTACTTAGGTTTTTTTTACCCGGCTTCATTACTACAAAAATACACTTAACTCTAAAGCTAAATAAGTTCGCATTTGTAATAATTAGTTAGGATTTTATTATATTAACCTTGTTATTGTCTGCAGCTCCCTACAAATAAAACGGCTAATAGGCATGACATATTGCTTTTAAGCTAATGGTTCTCTTGTTAAGGTGAATATAAACATTCAAATAGGTAACTAGCTTAAAGTTGGCCGAGTAGATTTAACCCTAATCAAACCCACATCAGTTTAGCGTAATTAGTTTCAAACTTAGCATATTACGAGTATAATACGAGTAGGAGCTTACCTGGGTGATCGAACTCCACTCGGGACACTTTTCAGGGATTAATTTTTTTTTTGTATATTATGTACTTACTTCTAACTTAGGAGAGGTAAAAAACTTTGTATACTTACTAGGTACCAACTAAGTGAAAACCGTGAAAAAAAATCGACATTCCATACCAAATCCTGCCAGCTGATCACTAGATTTGTATAGGAGATAAAAAAAACACCTCGGTTAACTTTTTTTTTACTGACAGCTTTCACATACCATTCATTACCAAAAAAATTGTGTATTTATCCTGTATAAGGTATCTTATTTGTCATTATAATTTGAGTTTCTTTCTTACTAACATAAAAAGCGATAACTTACTTTGTGTATCAAAAAGATCCTCAATCTTGTTTCGACAATAGACAACATATCAAAGGCAGACCAAAAGTACTACGCGGACGTGCCAAAGCCCATCCTACCTATATTTATAATATCTACCTCGAGTCAAGTGCTACAGGAGAGAAATATTGAATTCGAGGGCAGCGTAGAGGGTCATAGTCTAGGGCCTCAGTAAGCGATATTTCAAAAGCTGTCCAAGAGGCCACTGCACTCCAAATTATTGGAAATTTTATAAAGCAAAAAGCAACCGAGTTAAAAGAGATGAGAATTCAGGTAAGAGGTGTAATGAGGTAGGTTCTAGGTAAAAGAAAGGTTTATTATATTATATTTAGGTTGACTCTTCGTGTATTGAACTAAAGAGATTAAATTTACATTTTGAAATAGCTAGACTTTACCTAGTTAGGTGTCTGTCAGATAATTGACAATTAAGGATTTAAACGAAATTTCATCAAAATTTATTATATATTATATCCATTCATCTATCTAAAATAAAAGCTACGTCTAATAAAAATAATTTTAAGACTAGCCACAACAAAAAAAGTACATTTACATTTATTTGAACAAACAACAAAAAAACCGTTGGCTACGTAAACAAGGCTTCAAGACTTTATTAATGCTAAAGACTGCTTCGTCACAAATGGAAATACCTCTAGACACCTTTCTATTGAATTGGATCAGCATCCATTTTCATTATTCTACGTGTTTATGTTAATTATTTAACATCTCGTAGACTTTATGAATAAAACACAATGCTTAATGGTTTTATTGTCCATAAATACAAAATTAATTGTAATTAGAATTATAACATTAAAATCAATTGGACCAACGTTATAATAAGGAAAAATAACAAGGAGGAAGAAAAAAACATTTGAAAAGAAAAACAACCTTCAACTTTATGTCATCATCGATAAAATCAAAGGGACGGAAGTTCAATAAAAACGAATTTCACTGTAATTAAGGATTTATTGTTAGAAGCAATTTTATTCCTTCAAGCGGAATAATTTTTATTTAGAAATGATAAGTATGTATACTACTAATAATTTCTTTTTTACTGAAATAATATATTATTAATATGCAATTACTTTCAGATGGCTGGTCAGAGTAGCAAGGTTTGGGAATAGTTAGGTAGGTGGAGCTAAGCTTGTAGCGTCAAGTGCAGCCTACTAAATAATATATATAAGTAACTAACAGCCCGTCTCGACTTCGTTCTAGCATTACTCGATAAATAGGCTGTCCAACTCTGGAATAATTTTTCAAATCCGACCAGTTGTTCCTGAAATTAGCGCGTTCAAACAAACAGACTCTTCAGCTTTATAATATTACTAGCAACCCGTCCCGACTTCGTCCGGCTTATACAAATTCTGTAGTAGTGGTTTAAAGCTAACCTCTTTATTTAGCACGAGCTGTTTCCCGCAGCTCCACCTGCGGTATATAGCCTATGTTACTCAGGGTGAATGTAGCTTTCCAATGGTGAAAGAATTTTTGAAATCTGCACAGTAGTTTTTGAGTTTATTCATTACAAACATACACACAAAAATACAAATCTTTCCTCTTCATAATATTAGAGTAGATGTAGATTTTTTTAAAACCGGCTACATCTCCCTAAGGCAAAGTCAAGTAGTCCTTTTAACCGATGACTAACATATGTTTTCATCTTATGATGTGGTGGTGAATCCCGCCACCGACAGTATTTATTTTTAAGGAAGATCGAAACATAGAATAATCTATCTTATGACTCTATGGGCATATGCCTCTGCCACTTCGGTAGGCATATTAAAATTAAAAAAAAGTAAATGTCAGTGTCAAAGTCAAACTATCGAAACGGTTAAATGTTTGATAGGTACGTCTACCGATGTGCCCCATAGAGCAATCAAGATCGATTTATCAAGTTCAACATCAAGTTCACTTTCAGGGGAATCAAATGTTATTATTTATTTAAATTCCAAATCGTTCACAACTTCGTCTCTCCGGCGGTACCTGGGACGATCGACTAGTCGCTTTCTTTTTTTAAAACATCCACGGGAAAAACACGCATAATTAAACAGTAAATATTTACTACAAAATTTTTGAACACTCTCCCTCAGTTTCGTTATCAGCTCCCGCTTCCATGACGCATGCCTTCCGGTTGCTTCCATTCCTATTATTATTATCTTGGCATGTTTTTACGCAGAGTGTACGTTTAGATTGATACCACTGGTATTTTCCTCATCGTATTTGATCACACCTAAGCGCCACGGGAAGAAAGCGTGTACTTCGTACCGTTTCGCCAGGCGAAGGGATTGTAACACAAAACAAAATCCGTAATATCTGTGGAATAGAATGTCCGATTTAATTAATTCAAAGAGTAATTTACAGGTATTAAACCATACTTGAATATAGAATGTTTTATTGGGATAAGGATCAATACCAAGAAACGAAGTTTATACCGGCGTTACTATTGCAAATTTTAACATGAAAAAGTTGTTGTGACGTAACTAAAATAGTTAGACATGGTACTATGGACTTTTTTGTAGATCTTTTTAGGATACTGTAGTACATTATTTTGATCTATCTCTTATGGTATAGCCAGCGTTTGCAATGTAAAAGCAAAAAATGTGTCAATTTACGACATCACATTAGAAACCTGTAAAATTATCAATGTTTCTCTACTATATTATGCATGTATTATACATATAAACCTTCCTCTTGAAACACCCTATCTATTAACATAATCCCTATTTAAATCCGATGCGTAATTTTAAAGATTTAAGCATACATACGGAGGAAAGCGACTTTGTTTAATACTATGTAATGATAATGATGTAATGATTACTAGTAGCCCGTCCCGACTTTGTCGGGGTCGCTATCGCCTTTCTCGATAAATCTATAGATATATATAAAAGCGAAAATCACTCACTCACTCACTCATCACGAAATCTCGGAAACTACTTAGCCAACGAAGATGAAATTTGGTAGAAAGGTAGATTGTGACTAGGAGACGTCCGCTAAGAAAGGATTTTTGGAAATTCCATCCCTAAGGGGGTGAAATAGGGGTTGCCAGTTTGTATGAAACTTCGTAATTTTTAAAGTGAGACACATGAAATTTTGTTCCCAGAGGAGGTTTACACGCGGGCGAAGCCGCGGGCACAGCTAGTAGTCTATAAAACACTGAAATAATTTTTCAAATCGGACAAGTAGTTCCTGAGATTAGCGCGTTCAAACAAATACACAACAAACTCTTCAGCTTCATAATATTATTAGTATAAAATTAGTGATATTAGTAACTATTATAGTATAGATTATTTATTTATTAAAACTTTATTATTCCACAAGTAAAACATATAAAGCATTTTCTATTCACTCAACTAAGAGAAACAGAAAATTTGTGGGGCGCGACAAGTAGAGAAAGGCATATAAATTTTTAGTGTATAAGAAGAAAAGATTATAAGTATTTTTATAATTCTTCAAGTATAATTTATAAGTATAATATTTTATATAAAATACTCCATGGACAAAGAAGTGATGTATAGAAACCACGAGTAGAATTTTGCGATAGGGTTTGGTTTGGGTTATTAAGTACGTAAGTTGTAATACCAAGATTGGTTTCTGTTGAACGGCAGTAAAACCTTTTGTCCTGATTAACTACGTGAGCTCGAAAGCAAACTCCTTTATAGAACTACTAAAATAAAACGGATCTTGAGACCTCAACAAGTGGGCAAATTTACTAAAAAAATATTGTAGTTTTAAGTAAATAGCTAATTAACTTGTTTTTTTTTACTATTTCTGCAATTTAAAATTACACGTATACTATTCTTTCAATAATTTCAATCTGCACTTAGTGCATAAACACGCTGGAAAACGTATTATACTCATATTAAACGTATTATACTCATATTACCTCGAATATTTGATTAGCATTGTTTCAATAATGTAAATAAATAATATAAATAATAAATGGCCGATTAATTAACAGAACTCCTAAGGACATATTGCCTGTAATTTCTAAGATTCAGTGTAGGTGAGAAATCCCAGTAGCATAAACAGACATACAAGTACATGGTCCTGGGATTTCTCACTTGTCAAAACTTTGTCAATATCCTGTTGTAGCGACGACGACGTATGTGCTCAGTTTCGAGGACATTTGTGCAAAACTTTAATCCTTCATGCTAACAAAAGACAAGAGATATTACTTATAAGCTCTGGTACATAGAAATCACAAACCTGGTTTATATCTTCTTATACATACATATCTACCTATAAATTTTATTTTTATTTATTTATTTTATACATTCGGATGAACAACAGCAAATAAATGTTCATAGGTTACGAAATAACAATGAGCCAATAATAGATCTTCAGAGATGGATAAATGTTGCAATTTAAGATAACGGGAAGGCTAATAAACACAGAATTAAGTCTTGAAGAGCTTATTGAATAATATCATAACAATAACACACAAGTGTAATAATGTGCAAAAGCAATACGTATCACGTTAACCAAAGAACCTCCTATACAATAAACGTTTAGCCCTTTTAGGATCTGTGTTGAATACGTCCAAATCTACCGACCCAGAAACAGCGTTGAAAGATCTACCTGCTCGCCACAAAAATGAGTTTTGTCTATAATTGGTTGACATCATGGGAAGACTGATTTTAAACCGATTTTCCGGTTTTAACTCAGAAATTGGTCTCAATCAGGATTCTTACTAATGAGTAGGTACTTTTTACCAGTTTAAGGCCTTTTTAGGTTGTTTCGCTGGTGCAATTCACATGGCTTAGAATGCTAAGATGATGATGACCGTGCATGCAAATACTACCATCATCTAATTGTACAAACACTCTAACAGCATTTACCGCAAATTACTAGAACTAAATATTTACTAGGATATTGTTTTTGTTCACAGTTCATCGGCCAGCGATTTGATTACTCGTCGTGGGGTGTTCACCAGGAGGCAATATGGATCAGTTGAACAGGTAGGAAAGAATTACACTACAGTAAAAATTAATATTATCTCTTTACAAGGTACTAAAACTAAATAATTTTCTTTTAAAATATGCACTCAAAAATATACACCACAAACAGTTAGTTACATCAAGAATATAAAAACATTTATTAATGCAAGAGTGACGTCACAAAAGTCATTTCATTGATAGACAGAAGTGTACCGCGAAGATCCAAATGAAACGAATTTTGTTTTAATTAACTTTATTTCCGACAAAGCCGAAGTAAAATGTTGCTACAATTAATTAGCCAGTGCTTGTTATCGGGCCAAACCGTATTTAACGCACGTGCTGCCATTAGTAATACCATTTTTTCGGAGAAACATTCTAAAAGGTACAATGTATATTTTTGCTTACGAGTATTATTACCGTTGTCCAACAAGACACTGATATCGTATCTCAAGCTTTCATCATCATCATTGCGTATGGCATTCATCCTGCATGAATCAAACCTCGATGTCTAGGCCTTTCCAGCTTTGAGCAGCGGGTGTGAGTTGGTGAAATTCCGTTTACCACGTGAGATAGGGTCTGGTCAGGTGCTCCGCAGTCGCGCTGAGGTATCTCAAGCTTTAAAAATATCATATAAATGTTCATCTTTATATATGAGCAATAGGTATATGCTTGTGGATATATAAATGCCTAATCGGACAGAACAGGTATGGCAACATCCTGATCCTTTTTGCAGGGAAACCAAACCAACAGAGTTATGACCTGAGATGACCGACACTTTTTTATTTTTTTAGGCTAAAGGCATCTGACATAGCTTAACGTCTACCATCTATCGATAACAATTAGGTTTCATATATTTGTTTCAAATAAGAGCATAGGGGATATAATACACAGATCAGTGCATATAACAATGGAACAAAACATCGTTTATTTTACTTTCCCATTGTACTCATCAAATGCGTGAAGAGCGTGGGTCATTCAAAAATGGATGACCATCGAAGGCTTGACCAAAACATTCAAGTAAACAATGGTCGAGTAGTAGTGATGGGCGGTCAGTTAAATTTTAAAGTTTAAAAACTGATATTAAACCAAAATGGTTTTAAACTCGTGTTCAACCATTATCTATGGTTAAAATAAACAATTTATATCGGTATTTAATACGTTTACTACATAATATTTTTTTAATTTTTATTAACTAATTTATTTACATCTTTTGGTAGTGGATTCGTTTGTATGTCCGAGAGTTCCGTAAAAGATGCTAATCTTCTAGCAAAATTTTAATACAAACATAATTTTAGATAAAAAAAAAATAATTTGGTTTAATACTGGTAGAAATTTGTTGTTCAGTGGGTTTTTTACCATTTTGGTTTAATGTCACGTTGAAAACCCATCACTATCGACGAGTGTACGTGTTAACTACCAAACAACGGGCATTATGCCTGACCTCTATCGATGTTGGTATACGTTCATAATTACCACCTCTTCATAATAGATCGAAAATGAACGAAGCATGAGATATGGAATTTCAAAATTGACGTAAAATGAACTAACAATTTCATTGGTTGATCGTTGTAATCGTTCCTTCTAAACATGGCAATGTTAAGGTTTATTGATGGTTTTTGTTTGTAATTGAACAATATATCTATCTCTTTTTCTAAAAATCTTATTTCTTTATCTATTCCTTTAGCTTTCTTCTCATCAAATGTATTCTATTTTTTCATGTAGAAGGATATTGCGTATTTTCTTCATCCTAGCATATATTCCTAGTTGCGGCCAGCGTATGCTTCGGAGCCCAGGGTACGCTTTAAACATGGTTCTAAATTTGGCAGTATTGATTATTACATTGGAGCGACTGCCGTCTGGCCTCCGTAACCCTTTTTTAATAGGGAAACCAGACCAATAAGATCATGATGTTTTTAACGACCACTAAATGTTAATCTTTACCAACAGCTTAACGTGCTTTCCGAAGCACGGAATCATCTTTATTATCAGATAATCAGGTGATTCAAGCCTATTATGTCCTAATCAAATTAGAAACTACTAAACAAAGTATGCTTCCCGTGGGAATCGAACCTCTGGGTTAAAGGCAGACGCCTTAACCACTGGACCACAGAGCCAGTCTTTTTGTTATTGTGTATTGCAGTGATTCCCAAAGTGGTCCAGGTGGACCCCCAGGGGTCCACGGGAGACTTGCTGGGGGTCTACGTAGGCGTGAACAAAAAATGGGGGTCCATAAGATGTTAATGGGGGTCCACGAAAATTTATCTGCTTTTGATAGTAAAGAGCAAAAATGTAAGCATAGTTTTTATAAGGGCCTACCTACATTGTTTTAAGTACCTATCTAAGCAGATAATATTTTAATAAGGCAAGCGACTGTTACTTGTCCAAACTTGTGTATTCGATATTACGTACAATTTCGTGTACAGACTTGCAAAGCGCTATCCGCCCGACAATGCTTAATGCTTGTTCAGACATGAACTTGATCAACACTATAAATACTTGATGCCAAAGGCAACCAAACGCATTCATTTGTTTCCGGAATTTCGAAAACAAGGCGGAATTTGGAAAAAAGTTGTGAGAAAATTTATATCTGTGTTTGCTAGTGCCGGAGAAAAGTAAGTAACCTACCTTTTTTTGTTATAGTACTTAAGTATTTTGTTTACGTGTACTAGTCGGTTGATCACAACGGCCTGTATAGATAGGTAACTTAGTAACTTACAGATATTTTAATTGTCCTCTTTCGATTTGAAGACAAACACAGCACGTTTTATTCAATTGTTTTTTCACGAGAGAAGCACTGCCTCTCTAAAAAGGCCGAATAAGCAATATTGCAGAGCAATTAATTTTGTAATTTTTCTTGCAAATAACTACTAATTTTATAAAACAGTAATTTCATAATCATGTTAAATTGATTTTGAAGTAACTATTTTATCAAAACTATTCCTTTTCGGAAAGAGCGAGCGGTGCGCGGGCGACGGGAAAAGGGCGGGGCTTGAACTTCGATGCCTGTTTGTCACGTTTTAACAATGAAGCCGCAGACAAAAAATACGCAAATACACGGAGCGCGTGAACTCATTGATTTAATAAAATGTTAGTTATCGTTTTTATGGACAATTTTGGGATTTCGACGTTTATTTTTTCCTACACAAATATGATCAGTATTCGATACTGAGTACACTAATTTTTATTTATACTATTAAAAATTAGTGGTAAATTATGTACTTTAAAATTGATACCGTTTTGTGAAAACGTTTGTATTTGTCTCAGCGGTTTATTAGTTGGTCCCTTTACAAGCCGTAATTCTATTTCCGCGTGCTGACAAAGGCTGCGGTGTGATACCTATATTCAGAAAAAAACTTGGTTACTAAAACATTTTTTTTACAGGTAAGGTAACTGACACGAAACATGGCTACAGCAAAGAAAAAATGTCGACAATATAGTGTCGATTATTTGAAATATGGTTTTGTTCCATCAGAGGCAGACAAACAATTGCCCATGTGCCTATTATGCAACAAAGTTTTGAGCAATGACTCTATGAAACCATCAAAGCTCGAAGATCATCTAAAAAGGTGTCATACTGATAAAATAGGTAAAGATTTAAAATATTTTCAAACATTGAAAGAAACATATGGAAAGAGACCCACCATGCACAGTATGTTCGCTTCAACATCTCAAAGTAACGATGATGGCTTGCGGGCATCTTACAATATCTCATTACTTATAGCAAAATCTGGAAAACCGCACACTATCGGAGAACAATTAATTTTACCCGCTGTTGAAGAGGTTTTAAAAACTGTTTTGCACAAATCTCCATTTGACGTACTAAAAAGAATTCCATTAAGTAACAATACTGTACAAAGACGCATTGATGAAATGAGCTCTGATATCGAAAGCTTTTTGTGCAATCATCTGCAAAAAACTCATTTTTCTATACAACTGGACGAGTCAACGTTACCCAGTAATGAAGCATTACTATTGGCATATGTCCGATTTATTGTTGAGGAAGAAATTCACGAAGAATTGCTATTTGCCAGAACTTTGGAGACTGACACTAAAGGCGAATCAATATTTAATGTCCTGAGTAATTTTTTTACGGAAAAATCGATCCCATTTACAAACATTATTTCAGTGGCAACAGACGGAGCTCCTGCAATGGTCGGGCGATATCGTGGGTTTATAAGTCATCTCAAAAGAATTATACCAGGACTTACAGCTATTCATTGCGTAATCCACCGACAACATCTTGTGGCAAAACATTTAAGTGACAGGTTGAACCAATCTCTTCATTTTGTAATAAAAGCTGTCAACAAAATCAGAAGCAATGCATTGAATACACGTTTATTTGCTCAATTGTGCGACAAAAATGATGAAGACTTCCAACGAATGCTCTTACATACTGAAGTACGCTGGTTGTCGAAAGGTGCATGCTTAACGAGATTTTACTCTGTTTTCGATTCCATATTAGAGTTCTTAGAAAGTAGAGATCCAGATTTAAAAGAAAACTTGATCAAATTCAAAGCAGACATTGCGTATTTGACAGATTTGTTTAAAAAAATTAATGATATTAACTTGCAGTTACAAGGGGACAGCCTGAATTTAATAAAAACAAAGGGGATAATTTCGGCTTTTCTTGGGAAATTGAAATTTATGAAGCAAAACATTAGTCGGCGCGAATTCTCTCAATTTCCAAACTTGTCGCAGGTAGAATGTATTGATGAGGATATCCATACCTACAGTCAACATTTAAGTGCCCTGCATGATGACTTCAAAACCAGGTTTGAAGATATACTGACGATGGATATACCACCATGGATAATAAATCCATTTGATGAAACGGAAGTGGCCAATGTTGTATTACAAGAGGAGCTGCTCGAGCTAAGCACTAATGAGGAGCTGAAGGTGAAATTTAGAAAAGGCTACCCAACATTTTGGCTGCAAGCAGAAATACCCGAAAAATATCCTGGACTGTGGGAAATCGCAAGGAAATTTTTAATAGCTTTTCCCTCGTCATATCTTGTCGAAAGGAGTTTTAGTGCCGTTACAAACCTCTTAACAAAAAAAAGAGGGGCAAATTAAACATCACAGAGCGGGGGGATTTGCGGTTATTGCTCACAAAAATAAAGCCAAACATTGATCGTTTGCTGACACTCCATCAGATACATCCTTCCCATTAATTAAAATTATGACCTGAACCTATATTACCTTAATATTTTTTTCTTGTAATTCTATTCTTTTAATAAATAAAGTGATATAAAATGTACCATTTTTCGTTTTTATTTTACATATCGAAATATAGGGACAGAACTCAGAAGTGACACAATTTTTATTTTTTGGCGACTTTAAGAATGTGGTAGAAATGTAGCAGCAGGGGGTCCACCGAAACCAGTAAAATTTTGAAAGTGGTCCACGAGAAAAATAAGTTTGGGAACTACTGGTGTATTGTGTAAATAAATATATGCTGCTTTTTCACTTACATCTAAAATGTCCCTTTGTCACATGCACTCACATTATTTGAAATTCTATAAAATAGCGTTTTCTATATCAGATAAATTACCGCATATTTTTAAACCCATTGTGTCCATTTAATTTGATTTTTACGTGGGTGTAAGTACTGAGAGTCATGCTATTATAGTATATAAGCATGTACGTTTAGCTGCCTATTTAAGTCTATTATCCATTATTTATTTGTCTTTTATATTTAGCTGCCAACTCACTCGGTTGAATTAATTAGAAGACATTATCTGTATATGAAAAATACTAAATTAAAATAAATCACTACCAAATTTAACTAACTAACCTGACAAATAAACATTTATTCTGTATTTGTATTTAATTTTTGTTTCTCTCTTTTGATATGAGGCAATCAATTTAGATTCGATTTAGAGCCACTTTACTTCATAGCTATAAATCAGACCAAAATGTACTATCTTGTTCTAATAATATGAATATTTTATTCGTTAATAGGAAGAAGTGTAAGAAAACACACACATCCTTTAAAGTACATAAAAGCTTCAAATTGAAAAGTGACCTAAATTTAAATTGTGGAGGTTGCTTTCACTAGAAACCCGCCATTAATCATTGTCGACTGCCTCTCTGCGGCTTGATGAATTTCTGAGACAATGAGAATTTAGATGCCCGCAATTCGTACGCTTGGTTAAGTCGCACCTCTTTTCCTTGTATCGGAAGGGGGACATATGCCTTGCGGCAGAATGTATCTAGAGTGTATTTATACCCGTTTCAATCATCTCGCACGGTTTATTTAATGAGATAATTAGTCTTACTTGGGCCTTATATAATGGTTCAAGGTTGCTCAATATCCCTTAGCTCTTTAGGAGGATATGTTCAATCCTTTTTTTTATAAAAGATGAGATATTCTAGAACTAGGCTGTTCAGAAATACATTTTTAAAAATGACTACGTATGTATGTTTGTATCTTTATTTATTAAAACTTTACAAAACATTTCAAATAAAATATAGTAAGTATATATGTGAAACAAATTTTCCACTAAAATAAATGACATTTAATTATCTTTAGATCAAATAGACATTGAAGGGCGCTTCTACATAATTTTGTTATAACGAACGCAGATCTTCAGATTAATTTATCAACACACTAGAAAGCACAAATTAAAAGCGTAAAGGACCGTTCACGCTTGTACCGTGAGCACTTATATTTTTTATATAGTTTAATACCCAATGATATTTTATCCACATATTTACTAATTTATTTATTTATTATAAGGAAGACCAACAGCTTATATCTATACAATAGGTAAAAAACTTAAGCAATTTAGAAGCCAATTAAAGGTCCTCACAGATAGAACTAGAATAGTACAACTAACAAACCAAACATAGTACAGTACACACACTGCATTTTGAAAAAAAAAAATATTTTATTTTTTTAAATATTGCCATTAATCGAAAGCAACACCGTTTAGTTTAGTAAAGGAAAACAATTTAAAGCCAAAAATCATCAAACCAAAAATCAACGAACTACCCTAAACATTACCTTGCTGGAACAAATGGTCATATAGAAGTAGCTTAGCCCTCGCTATGCTTGTAGTGAACAAATCAATATCCATACCGTTCGAGAAATAATATTGAAATTCTTACCTGCGCGCAAAATAAACGAATTCTGTCGATAATTAGTGGATGTGTTTGGTATAAAAATGGGGGGGTTAAATCTTAATATTCTAATCTTAATATTCTAATGAAAGAACTCCAACACAACCTCTCGTCCGGGCATCAACATCTGGCCCACGTGGGGGGCGGGCAACGGGTACATTAAGACTTACCCGGCTAACAAGGCTCTGAAAACAACAGCATTCCCAAGACAACAAGAACAACAACAAGAAAGAATGCGTCTATATATATACCATTCCCACGATTTGGCTAATATTTTACGACCGGCCGCCTGCCTGACGTCAACCCTCCGTGGGAATGCTGTTGTTTTCAGAGCCTTGTTGGCCTGGTAAGTCTTAATGTATGTATATATATATATAATATGTATCGCCCGACTCCGGCGACAAGTGGGTAACGGCTACCGTGTCCGACGCGAGCCCCATCACAAAGGAAACTCCATTTTGCTACTTGGAACATTGGCACGCTGACCGGATGTGCAAGGGAACTGGGTGATTTGCTCGCCAGGCGGAGGGTGGCCGTGGCGTTCAGGAGATTCACTGGAAGGACAGCAGATCCCGGATCATCGGGAAAGGCTATAAGTTTATGTTTACAGGTGGGCCTAACAGTGAGAACGAGCGTGGCTGTAATACTTTTCGAGGAGTTTTAGCGACCGGCTTATGGTTGTAGTCGTGCTTATTGAAGGGATAACAACCCATTTAATAAGTGCCTATACGCCACAGGCGGGTTGTAGTGACACAGATAAGATGAAATTCTGGGACCTACTCGATGGTGTGGTGCATAATATCCCGCTTTTGCAGACGATCGTTTTAGGGGGCGATCTGAACGGTCATGTGGGTGACGCGTGCGAGGAGTTTGAGCGTGTTTATGGTGGTTACAGTTACGGTGGCGACCGTAACCGGGAGGGAAAAAGTATCCTCAATTCGTTTTAATCCCTTTTCCTGAAAATTTTCCTACAAAAAGGGTTGCCTGTAAGAGATTGCTATTGCGATAAGGCCGCCTTTGCACATTCATTTCATTATGTCTACATGTATGTATCTTAAAATTCCTGGTGCAATAAAGTGTTTATTATTATTATTATGTATGTATCTCCGTTTGGGATTCACGGGTGAACAGTCATGTGGTGCTTCTGCTCAAACCCGTCCTCGGCTATATCAATAGAGGAGGAACTATTGCTGATGAGTGAAAAGAATAAAATGGGTTATGCTTATGAAGTTTGGATGGGTTTAAACTGGGCTATTGCAATAAAAATCGGACACCTGCCATAATCATGATTACTGACTATTTGTAGCAGGCGCGGTGACTCGCCACTCAGTAAATGGGTCTCCTAAATAGTCGTTGATTATTATTCACTTTATTAATTTTATAATTGTTGGGAATGAAAACATCTGACTCCAGAAGATGCAAAATATATATTTCAATAAACAAATGTACAATGTGTTTGCCGGTAATTTTAGGATATATTTTAATTTAACGCGACGGTTAACTAGGCGGTTCGCTTGAGAGATTGATACTATTAGATGGACAGAGATGAGCCCCTCCGCGCGCCCCGCACCTCAGGTCTGCAGTAGCCGCCGCTGGCCATGTATGGCATTTTAATCCTTAACAATAATCTTAAATATAGAGATATCTTTTACAATTTTAAATACATAAAAAAAAAATTATAAAAACCATCGATATCTAGAGGACCGACGGCAGTGGAGATGTGCTCAATAGCGGCAGTAGGCTTCACAGAGTGAGGAACCTCCTGACAACGCGGGTCGTGTCGAGGATGACCGCCTTCTGTATCCGACTCATGATCCAACCATCAAGCGAGAGTCTAGAGAGATGTTGGTTTAGACTCTTCGCTACGAGACCGTTCGTAAATACGATTATCGGCACAATATTATTATTATTATGTATCTCCGCTTTAGATTCACGGGTTGCCCCGGCCCTTTAAGAGGCTTACGCGGGGATATGGATCCAACGCGTAGAGGCCCTTTGGAGAACTTGATGTCATGTGGTACTCCTGCCCAAACCCGTCCTCGGCTATATTATTATTATGTATCTCCGCTTGGGATTCACGGGTTGCCCCGGTCCTTTGAGAGGCTTGCGCGGGGATATGGATCCAACGCGTAGAGGCCCTTTGGAGAAGTTGATGTCATGACCACATGCACCAGCTCCTGCCCAAACCCGTCCTCGGCTGGTTTGGGCAGGAGAAGGAACTATTGCTAATCAGTAAAAAGAATAAAATGAGTTATGGTTATGAAGTTTGGATGGGTTTTAACTTGGTTATTGTAATAGAGATTCGGAGACCTGCCATAATCATGATTACTGACTATTAGTAGCAGGCGATGACTCGCCACTCAATGAATGGGCCCCCCAAATAGTCGCCGCATTTGGCAACAGAGGCGCAACATTGGAGTGAGCGGCTAAGGGTGCCGAGAGGTTTGGCTCCGGTTTCGACATCGCGAATTTCCTCGTGAGCGGGTTTCCCCGTTATTACGCCATTACGTGCAATACACTTCCACCCTCGAGCATATAGCTCTTGCGACTCCACTCTGGCCAGCCGGCTAAGGCAAGCCAGAGGTAGGGGTCCTGTCCCTCATCGATGTCCACTCCGACCTTATTACTTATTATTATTATTACGTGTGCGGTTGCTGACCTCGCTATAGTCAACACGTTCTTTAAAAAGAAACCTGAGCACTTAATCACCTACAGGAGCGAAGACACGCGACCCAAATCGACTTCTTCTTGACCAGAAGACACCACATCAGTAAAGTGGTTAACTGCAAGGTCATACCCGGTGAGAGACTTACTGCACAACACCGTCTTCTTGTCATGAATCTCCATGTAAAGCTTGCAGACAAGCCCAATGAGCGCTCTCGACGTCAAATCAGATGAGTGAAAGAGATGGTGGCGGCTTAGCGAATCTATGACCAAGGAATTCGCATCAGCGATTGAAGAAAAATACGCTGGCATAGATAGCGACTCCACCCAAAGTACTTGGGACAGCATTCAGGCCAATATCACTGCCGCGGGTGAAGCGGTGCTGGGCGGGTCAAGGGGTGGGCGTAGGTGTGACAAGAAGACGTGGTGATGGAACGATACGCTCCAGAGGGAGATAAGGGTAAAGAAAGCCCTCTTCAAGCTTGGCAAGCCTCAAGATCTTCTGAAGACCGCAACGCATATATGGTTACCAAGAGAGCTGTTGCCAGATCCAGGCGAGACTACTTACGACACGTTAGAATCGCCTCAGAGGCAAAAATTTATCTATATGTTGGCTCGTTCCAGGGGGTTGGCGGCACAAGATGTTTCCAAATGTCGCTGTGTCAAAGATCCCCAGGGCAAAGTCTTAAGTAATGATTCAGCGGTAAAGGAAAGATGGCGCTCTTATTTCCATGAGTTGCTAAACAAGCAACATAAAGAGGTGCAGCCACCGGAGCTTCCTCTAAACCAAGGAATAGTGCCACCCATCACACCGGACGATGTCAGTCTCGCTCTTCGTCAATCAAAGATCGCATACAAAACTTCCGTATCCGGGGCAGCCTTCATGTTCGTGACATAGCAGACAAATTTCAGGAAAACCGCTTAAGATGGTTTAGCCACGTCTTGCGAAAACGGGCTAATTATATGGGGAATAAGTGTCTAGTCATGCCGCCTCCGCAGGGCAAGGACGCACCCAAAAAATGCTGGCTCGACGTCGCAACGGAGGATATGCGTTCTAATGGACTAACAACCAGGGATGCCGAAGACCGTGAGAAATGAGGAGAAAAAGTAGGAAAGCCGACCCTGGACTCCGAGGCAATCAGCCAAGAATGCATCCGGGAAGGCGCTAAGATGAGTAGTAGTTTACTAATGAAAGAACTAGTGTTTGTAATTTGAATAATGATGAGTAATGTTCTTAAATAATAATAAATTGATTTTGGTGAGTTTTCTAGAAAATTGTTTATTTTTATGTGAATAAGAATAAAATTATTTTTAAAATACATCCATACTATCTGTCCATCTGTCTGTTACGCTTTCACGGCCAAACCGCTGAACAGTTTTTAATGAATATTGGTATGTATGTAGTTGAAGACCCGGGATCAAACATAGCCTACTTTTTGACGTAAGCGGAGCTGCGGCAAATAGCTAAGTAGTAGTACAATAAGTATATTATTATATGAAAATTGTTATGTTTTGTGAATCATTTTCGAGTTTTACACAATACATTCGGATGGATATTTAATTCCACTTTAATAATGCATACAGTATAATATATATTAACTTGATCAACACTGAATATGCTAATATGATAAACCGTTGTTCATGTTTCCATTATGATAACTCTCATGATGTTTTAAAATATTATTAGCTGTGAATTTCATCAAATTTATTCACAAAAACTCAAAAACATATCGCAACTTGCAACATTTGGTTGGTGCGTGCTCTTCGTGACAACAAATATATTTTCTTCTAGATTATCTTGATATTTTTATACAAAGAAGTAAAAAAAATACAGTCTAACGTACACATCTTTTAAGTCGGTTAAAGTGCGTCTTGCTACGGGATGGCAATATAAATAATTCTCTCTTTAAAACTATTGTTTTGTATATGTCACATAGATTTTGAACATGTTTTTTTCGTTATTATAATGACAACATTTTTGTACTTACAATGCCTCACATACGTTCTTATATAAACTTTGAGTGCCAACATCGATATCTATTTAACTAACAACAAAACCACCAACAAACTAGCAAGTTAATATAATTGTGAATAAACTTTACATTTTCAAGTGACTCTACGCCCCCAGCTGACATTTCGTTCAGCAAATATCCGACGGGTTTGATTTGGTACACATTCGTAAATCTACATATTTATTAGATGATCACTGTCCCTCTGGCAAATGTGACTGAATATAGTTGCAGCTAGTGGGCTGAAGAAATTGGATTTTGAAACATTGATTAAATTTAGATTATCGGAAAATATTTTATGGAAGTAATTATTCAATAATTTACAATATCTCTTTAAATGCACATAAAAAAGATGAATTTATGACATTTTATTATCATAAAACTATCAACCATTTAATAATCACGAGAATCTTCTCGTATATCTGCATGTATTAGTTTTTTGTCAATTACCAACTAATTGTACTTATTTAACTCACTATACGTCTTGGGAAACTGTAAGTGTAGTGAGTAGCTGTGAATAAAAAAATAAATAAATAGGCACAGAATTATTAATAGTACTAACGTAGTATAGGTATGTCTATGCCTAGATGTTTCTATTAAATATGTACCAAACACCTATTTATTTAGTCCAGGTAAATTATTTTTTTGTTTAATTGGGTTATCAGTCAAGCATACATCAGGGATACGTAATTCACGAGATGCCAGCATCGAGTCTATACTTAGGGACTGTCTATAGTTTTAACTGCGAATATCCTAATAATTTGTAAAACTGTATATTACTTACTGTAACTGATTAATCTAATGAACAGTTTGATTTAAATTTCCTTTTCTTCGCTCTACATGTAGCTGACATTTAATTACATATCACGATTAATCAAATGGCATCATAAACCCTTGTCATCAGTTGAAATGGGCATAAAACGCCGAGCGTGCAGGGATTAAGCTATTAAAGTTTATTTACTGTTACGAAAGAGGATGTAGTTTGCTCCACGCTAGTTGCCATGCCCAGCTTCTTAGGTCATCTAGTTTAGATATGTCATCCACCGACCAGATGGTCAAGGTGACAGGAAAAAACCGAATGCAGGGCGCTTTTCATCGCCGGTTATATTAAAGAAGGCGTATGTAGAAAAAAATGTAAAACCAAGTAAATTAATTTATTGAGTACTAGCTGTTTCCCGCAGTTCCACCTGCGGTATATAGCCTATGTTACTCAGGGTGAATGTAGCTTTCCAATGGTGAAAGAATTTTTGAAATCGGCACAGTAGTTTTGGAGTTCATTCATTACAAACATACACACAAAAATACAAATCTTTCCTCTTTATAATATTAGTGTAGATTAGTGTAGATGTAGACTAGTGTAGATGTAGATACTCGTAAATGCTTGACACAAACGAGATAATACAAAACGAATGATTTTTAGAGAAATAAATTAATATAAATAATATACATTTATTGGTTATATTTATATCGCGTTGTTCAATATTGACTCGTAAAACATTATTTACGTTTGGTCTTATTAAGTTATGCAGTATAATAAATATTACCTACCTATTTCCACTTATAGCACGTTATAATGCTTAGATTATCTCTTCTCGTAACTGTCCATTAATATCTGTATATTAAAAAGTTAGCCCGCCACTTGTTTATTAAATAATGTTTGTTATTTTAGTCGAGAATTATACATGTCAAGGTTTAGTCGAATGTTCTTTTTTCTACCTTGCTTATACCTATACCTTATTCAAGAATCAGCGTCATGCAGGAAATTCTCATATAAAAGAAATATTAATATTTAGAAATTTAAATTAGTATAGGTAGTACTACAATAAGACAAATAGACTTCAGCTTTTATATTCTCTATATATCTAATACAGAACTTAGATTTAAAAAAAAACATTTATTGTCATGTTTTCACCCCTCTGGTTGGGTTCATCACATTTGATCTATGTACTTATTATGAAACTAGCTGTTCGCCTGCATCAAAAAGCAGCCTATGTTTGAGCCCGGGTCTTCAACTATATTCATACCAAATTTCATCAAAATCCGTTAAGGGTTTTGTCCTGAAAGCATAACAGACTGACAGACTTTCGCATTTATAATATTATTATTAAGTATGGATTAATATGAAAGTAGCGATTACAGTTGGCTATTCATTTATCAGCAGAGACGTATAAATCCCAAAAGAATGATGTGTATTACACATACATAACAATTTACATTTCTTAATTAGGCAACAAATTAGACGTCTTCACACATCGCTGGCACGAGCAATCTTGCAGCTCGCAGTAATAGCGGTAATATATCTGACTAATCCGAACCTTCATTAAAGCGGCTTATTTTCTCATGTGCCATAATTCAACGTAATGAAAGCCGCATCTATAAGAAAGATCAAGCATTTTTCTGTTGGTTTTTAAACGTTGCCCCAAATTGCAAAATTTCACGAAAGTTATATAATACGTTAGGGTTAATAAACGTATAGTAGCGGCGTCCATTTAAGCGGTGGTAATATTTATAAAAATACAAGATAAGTTCATGAAACTTCTTGACATGGTTTTTGCTCCATGGTTTGTAGTCTTCGAAAATCTACAAACGAGCAAAAAAAAAACAATTATAACTCGAATGTTTGTCTCAGATGTGATCTGAAAGTGTGCGACTTTTCAGCCTGGGTCTTTGGGAAATTCGTGAATCTTCTGATTTCATGTTTTCCAACGACCTACTTACTTATCTTTAACTATTTATTTTTTGCTGGTTTTCTTAAACTGGCTGTCTCTTCGTCTTAATTTCCTATAAAGATGTATGCAGAGAACTACGATTTTTATATCGCGCAATATGAACAGGACAAATTTTATTGAAAGTTTCATATCGAGAAGATATCACAGCCGATTGCGCAATTCCTCACATGCGATATAAATTTTTGTGATACATACAATCTCTATTTATGAACATCATAAGAAAGAAAAACTGTTTTCTGTTAACTTGTTTGAAAGTTACGATCATACAATATTTTCATTTTATGTGTAATAGTTTCACTCTAATTTATGACTTATCTGCATCTACTGGGCACTTGAAGTAGTAAACATTTCCAGATGAACGGAACCCCTATGTCTTTCGTAGTAATTCTATGCGTAAAAAAATACGTATATCCATAGCCAGTAAAATTCTAAAATTAAATTAACAACAGGGAATATCGGTATAAAAAGAAAAATGCTTTGAAGATCACGATTTACGAAGCCCGTAAAGTTGTAATTTCTCTTGTTGTTTCAAGGCGAATGACTTCGATTGGGAAACCAAGATGGCGACTTCAATATATTCAAATTCCAGGCACATTTGTTATTGACGAAAGTATTGAAGAAAGTTTGGAATTTATTCTAAGTAGTATTTTTCCTCTCACTTTCCGCGATTAAATTTGTTGAAAGATGTCAAACGTAACTTTTGATTAAAAGATTCGAAGATTCGTAATACTTAAGTCTTTTAATGTTATCTGATTCGCTTTTACTCTCATTGGAATTGATCATGCCTTCAATTAGACTTTATACCTATTTTGTACATAAATAAAAAAGCAAAAAGTTCATTTACCTCCATTAAGATTCCTATATTCACCGTTGGTAAGAACACCATGGACATAAGGCAAATACCCAAACAAGAGGCGCTTTATATCTCTTTTAATTCATCATTAAAAATAAGTACAACTGTTTGGACATACTATTCGTGCGTGATATACGAGACTAACGAATCCAATTATTTTGCCGGCTGTACTCATTTATAATAAGCTGTACGAACACCGCTACGACCCTACCTTGTTCTAGTTGTATTCTAATGTTTTCAATAAGTATGGCTACATATTTTGTGCCATAGATTAGTGAACATGAAGAAGATTCCAGTGTAAGTATAAACAGTAAATATTTGATAACTAGCCTTTATAAAAATTAAACAAGCAAACTCATCAGTTTGTCAGCCGCTAGCGACCGCGTTAAAATTTGATATGGAAATTCTTAGTTACCTTACGCCAGAGGCACTGTACACGTGATTCGGGAGACGCAATGGCAGTTTTTAACTGCAAACACTGACAACAGGAAATCCTCAAGAATTAAGATTAGTACATCAAAATATAGAAGGACTTCCTGGCAAAGAACTCATTGTTGAGTTATTTTTAGAATCTTTAAATATAGATATTTTATGTTTGACTGAGCATTGGATTAAAGAGAGTGAGATGATGTTTAGCCTAAACAATTTTGATATTGCAAGCTGTTTCAGGAGAAAGTCTGCTATCAGAGGCGGTTCAGCTATTTATATTAAGAATGGTTTATCCTATAAAGAGCGGCCAGACATTTCTAGACTTTCTGTTGAACGCTGTGCTGAGGTCTCCTGCGTCGAGCTTGAGGAATATATAGTTGTTTGTGTGTACAGTCCACCCAATAGCAGTTTCAAAGACTTTTTAAAGGTTGTTGATGGTGTCCTATCAATAGCATCAAAAAGTAATAAAGGATTAACATTTTGTGGTGACTTTAATATTGACATCTTAGTACATTCGGCAACAAGTACCCAATTTTTAAACCTTTTTAGCAGCTACAATTTGGAGAATGATTTTTTGAACCAACTCGATTTACCGATACATCTGCTAAATGTATTGATAATTTTTTCTGTAGCCAAACACCATTAAATAAATCGGTTTTTAGTAAATTACCGTCTGACCATTGCGGTCAATTGATAACTTTAAAGAAAAATTCCCGTGTACATGAAGTTAATATTACTTGCAGACCTGTCACAAATCAAAAAATTCATAATTTCAAAAATTCGATCGAAAATACTTTATGCTCAGTGACTTACACAGGTAATAATCCTGATAATCATTACAATAAACTATTTGGTGTCATCTCCGACAGCTTTTCAAAGAATTTCAAACAGAAAAAACTTAAACGTAGTAATAAATTAAAATTCAATGAATGGGCTACTACAGGTATTCACAAGAGTAGACAAAAATTGTTTGACCTGTATGCCCAAAAACAATACACGTTTGATAGCAGTTTTGTTAATCATGTCAAAAATTATTCAAAAACATTCAAAAAAGTGTGTAAGGTGGCTAAAGCCAATTATATTAGGAAAAAGATAAATAACGCTCCTAATAAAATGAAAGAGACTTGGAGGGTTATTAGCAAAGAAACCGGTAAATGTAAAAATAAAGAAAATATACAAGAAATTAAATTTCAGGATAGTATAATTTCTTCCCCTAAAGAAATAGCAAATTCTTTTGAAAATTATTTTTCGAATATTCCACTAGAAGTAACTTCAAATATAAATTCAAGCCCTCAGACTGCTGAAACACTACTTAAAACAAATGTCACCCCTTGTGAGTCCAACTTTAAATTTTCGCATATTGATCCCAGTGATATTATAAAAACATTTAAACAGCTTAACCTGAAAAAATCTGAAGATCACTGGGGTATGTCTTTTAGTGTAATTTATCACATCATTGGTATTGTAGCTCCTGACTTGGCTTATATATTCAATGAATGTATTGATCAAGGCATCTTCCCAAATTTAATGAAGTATAGTAAATTAATCCCATTATTTAAAAAAAGGAGAGAACTTGGAGCCTAGGAATTATAGACCTATCTCTATATTGCCCGTATTGAGTAAAATATTCGAAAAGATTATGCTCAATCAAATGCTGCGGCACTTTAAGGTCTATGATATTTTTCATAGGCAACAGTTTGGTTTTACTGCCGGCAAATCAACAACCGATGCGGGAGTGGCTCTCATCACTCATATTTACACCGCCTGGGAGGAGTCTCAGGATGCTATCGGAGTGTTCTGTGACCTTTCCAAGGCATTCGACTGTGTTGATCATGAGACACTTCTGCTCAAGCTTGCACATTATGGTTTTGACACTAAAGCAATAAAGTTATTGAATTCATATTTAAATGATAGGCGTCAGACTGTTGACATAAATAACGTTAAGTCAGGCGGTTCAACGGTAAAGATAGGCGTACCCCAAGGCTCGATACTGGGACCCTTACTCTTTTTGATTTACGTCAATGACTTGCCTTACGCGGTTGAAAAAAAGGCTATCATAGTTTTGTTTGCAGACGATACGTCTTTGATTTTCAAAATGGATTGCCATAGCGGAAATGTCGACCATGTGAATGATGCACTGTCCACAATATCAAATTGGTTCTCCGCCAACAACTTAATGCTGAATGCTAATAAGACCCAATGCATAAAATTTTCTTTACCAAATGTGAGACAGACGCAAGTGGACGTAATGTTAAATGGAGGAAAGTTAGTTCTTGTAGATGACACCACCTTTCTAGGAATCAAAATTGATTCAAAATTGCAATGGGGTTCACACGTTTCAGCTCTCTCCAAAAAACTTAGCTCTGCGGCATATGCTGTCAGAAAAATTAGACAAATAACAGATGTCGCAACTGCTAAGCTAGTCTACTTTAGTTACTTTCATAGCTTAATGTCTTATGGATTACTGTTTTGGGGAAGGGCAAGTGACATACAACAATATTTATCTTACAAAAGCGAGCAGTTCGTGCCATCTATGGTTTAGCCCCAAGGGAATCTCTTAGGGAGTTGTTTAAAGAAATAATATCTTAACAGTAGCTTCTCAATATATATTTGAAGTTATCATGTATACGAGGAAAAATATTACTACTTTTAGAAAGAACTCGGATATAACTGATAGACCCTTGCGCAATAAAGATAAATTATTTTTACCTTCTTATAGACTGTGTAGGGTTAAAGACTCTTTTGTGGGGAACTGTATACGTTTCTACAATAAGCTTCCTGAATCGATCACTAGTTTGCCTAATGGACAATTTAAAGCCCATGTTAAAGATCTACTTTGTAAAAAGGCTTATTATAGTACTGGTGATTTTCTTAATGACAGGAATGTTGAACTTTAGCTTGGTGCAGAGTCCTCGGCAAATTGACATATCATTATATGTTCTGACATTTCTGTTCTTTTGACATTTTTTTAAAATTATTATTTAATTTTTTATTCAATTTTTATTTAATTTAAATAATCTGAAATAACCATTGTGCTAAATGTTCACAAACATGTGAATTCGTTCATTTAACTAGGTAATTAAGGAAAGTTTTTTCTTATTTGTAAATTGACGTTTTGAAGAAAATGCTGCAGTGGAGTTTGTGGCGCCGCTTCTTCTCCACTTGCGCTTTGGAAGTGGTGGTAAACTTAATATAAGTAAATTGACGTCAATAAGTGATATTTATATCCTATATTGAAAATAAACAATTTCATTTCATTTCATTTCACGTTTGCCACACTAAAATGTTAACGCAGTCGCAGTACAGTACTACAAACACTTCCTGAACGTCCTGATGCTGAAGGTTTACTTTGAAAACAGCTTACCATTATTTCATTAATTTTTGTATTCACTTCCTGTGGGTTACAATGTTAAGGGCACCGACCACGGTCAGATGACCTGAAAACGGGCCTAAATGCTGGATACAAGCTGCTTTCGCCGCGTCATTCTATAAATCCTTTGAGGAGGGGGAAGGTTTATTTCTAGCAGTGAAATTACGACGATGCCAATCGACCATCAGCCCTATTTTTGAAATGTGTGACATACATGTCGAATAAAAATCGTTAGATATCGAATGATTTTCATTCTACATAAGTATGTAGGTATGTGTCATACATTTAAAAATAGGGCTCCTGATAACTTTAATTCTGATTTTATATAATGAGCTTTTTATATTCCTAAATTTATTTGTGCAAACATAATTAAGGTTAAATCGCCTCTTGGTTCTTAATCAATTATTCATAAGAATTTAGAGATACCCAATAAAGGAAGCTTATGCAAATTACTATGGATAGAACTCTAAACTGGAATTGGAAATGGGCAAAGCCTTAATACCAATTTTTTTTTTAAATATACCTATCCCTAGCATTATAATTCTATTTAGCTACTGTAAAAAATTTGTGACGACATGAAAAGATACTTGCACAACTATACTGCAATGTGTTTTCTTTGTCTATGCAGTCTGCAGATTAAATTCTGATAAGACAATATACCATTTAAATTAGTTATGAATTTATATTAATATTAAACATTCATGGTAAAGTTATAATAATGTAAATAAGATTTAATATATTCAATAATCATATTATACAAAGGTTATTTAAAGAATAAAATAAACCGGCCCCGTAGACGCACTTAAATGAATGATTTAAATCTTAATTTAATTTTGTAGAACAAATTGTTCAATTCATAATAAATTAAACTATCATTTGAATTCACTATCCTTGACATTCCTGATATCTAAGCACTTCTACCCGAACAACTCGATGTTATATATTTTGTTATACAACTTAACGTAATTCCTTCAGAAGACGCCCTCTTTCTCTTTTTAAATAATCTGTAATCAGTGCCCAGACATATCACGATCAATTAAAATGACAATAATGGATTTAGGTATTTCTAAGACACGCACTACCAAATTGAGCAATTTCGTCTTCTACATTCCCCGTAACCAGGAAACACGAGGTCCCAAAGCACAAAAGGCTGGTATAATGTCCAATTTACATGTAAATATTTGTTGTTTCAGTTGTCGGGTAGCGAAGCAGCTGGCGGGGCCGTGGACGCGGTGGCGCGCCGCTACCGCCTCGAGAACGGGAACTCACTGGGGGAAAAGGATGAGGTGAGAAATACTATGCTCGTAATAATACGTGACGCTATGATTTCAACTAGTGATGTACCGTTCCCGGAATTTTTCGGTAACTTTCCCAATATTTTTTCGGAACTTTACAGAAAATTGGGAATAGTCCTGTAAATTTACTGTGTTAAAATTCCCGTAATTTTTCAGCGGCACATCACTAATTTTAACTAAGGATGCAAGTATTAGCAGTATGATTATAACACAGATATATTTATTATTATTCTAACATGCGTAGATATTGCAAAGATACAACAAAAGTAGTCTGTTCATATACTGTCTGTAGAACTGTCGATGGCGTGACGCTATTATCCTCACTTTCAATAGTCATTAAGATTTCCAAAGAAAGTTATTGTTTACTTTTTTTAGAAAGATAGATCGAAAACTTTTGACCACCTACTTCTTTGCAAGTCTAGGGTCAACTTAAATGTTCTTGAGGGCCCAAAATTAGGCCACTTGTATAGCGTTTGCGGTAACATTATACAGATCCTCCAGCTTGCAAGTGTCAGGGCATGCTGGACACGTCAGAAGATGTGCCATTGTCTAAATAGATGCACCCCACTTGCGGACACACAGGTAGCTTGTGTCTGACCTGCAAGTGCGGTGCATCTGGCCAGGTTGTTTCTGCAACTTTTGACCATAAAAAAGCATATCTAAATATATGTTTTATTCTTTATTTTCATTTTTTTCAAATAGGTTCATCTTCATTCCGTTTTATCTTCAATAATATTTTTGTAATAGCAATCCCTTTCTTTTTGAATCGAATAGTATCGATATCATGTTTACATAGTATCCGAGAGAATTTATGACAGTCATCCCAAGGGCCTCAAGGGTTTAGGCTAACCCTTTTGATATTTGCGTGCATTTATGACGATACCTAACTAAACAAAGCAGGTATCAGCTTTAGGAAGCCAAAAATATCTTAACTAACAAAAAATATATACGATGCGATTACAGTTTTTCTTGTTTTTACACAAGAAAAACCGAACTTCTAAATTTATGATGACATTTCAGTTTTCCTTTATGAAGGTATTTTACGCGCTTAATCCTGTAATTTTATGTTTTAAATATGCAGTAAATTTTAAATATGAAGTACATTCTTAGGCAAATAAAATGAATGCTTTAGGTACCACAGAACCGGTGAGTCGTAATTTAAGAAAAAAAAGTTGATACGCAACTTCCTAAACGTTTGCTTGGGGGTAATATGCATGCGCGCAGCTTAATTTTTTACTCAATTTAATACTTCACAGACAAACAAAAAAGGTAATAAAACCGCGTTTATCTCTTAGTGTTAAAAAAATACTTCCCCAAATTCCTTTTCAATGAGACAGTAAATACGCACTTACGTCTAGAAAAAAAAGGATTTGAATTTCCAACTGGAGATATTTTTTTTTCGAAACTGAGTGCGTTCGTTGGTTCGGAAAACAATGTCCTTTATCTACAAACGGCAGAAGGGATTTCTTTCAGGCTCGAAACAATTGTCCCTGTGACACGAGGCATTAAATCAAATTTAATTTACGTATTGTTGTCAGCTACAATTATTTATCAGCAACCTATCTAGTGCCATATTTATTTATTTTTCCATAAGTACAAATACTTATAACATTTGGTGGACTAAATGCTAAGAGCAATCTTTAAATAAGTATAAGTAACTTTTGTTGGTGGAATCTACCACCAGTCGGACAGAGGTATATTTAGGCCACTATTAATCCTTTAGGTAGTCTACCGACGTCAAACAAATTAATCCAAATTTCATCCTATCTCAAGTGGGTACCTAGTACCTATCTACTTTGTGCCCCGGTTTCAGGAAAACCGAGGCTTAGGCCTGAAGATCTTAGGCAATCTCTAAAATACTGGTATATTAAGACATAATTAAGTACTCCAAGATCTACATCTCGGATACCCAGCATTTTACTAGTCGAGTGATCCATTTATACTTATGCTTAACGAAAAAAATCAAATCAGTCTACTAATACCTAGACAGTTTGTTTATTTGTTGAAAAACATTACATTTTTTTCGAAAAATGAACAACTGTCTAGGAACGGGATTGCAGTCTACGGACCAGTCAAAATATAGTTAGAACGGCACAATTACTAATAATCCCTAGACGTAATGCCACATGTGATGGATACAGATAGAACAATTTGGTAGAATGAACGAGAAAATAATAGCGAATAAAACGTAAACGTAGACTCGAGCACCAGGGTTCCTTACATTATATGAGCACGATTAAAATAAGTACAGATTGAACCTAAAGTAGATTCAATCTGTTGAGATGTCATAAAGTTAAAAATATACTTAGATAAAAAAATATAAGTTTTTATAGAAAACAAGGCCGACAGACATAACAGAGACGAGGCCAAATCCAGTCTCTTTATAGGTAGGCGTTCCTTAGTTGTTGTTATTCGGAAAAGCTATTTAATTTGTCTGAAATAAATTTCTAAGATTCCTAATAATTAGTCGAATCTCTTTCAGAAAAGTCAAAACAATATAATTTCACGGATTTTTCCAGAAAAACGTATTTAATTTATAATAACTTCATCTATAATAGGTTGTTTTTAATCATGCCATAATTAAATTGACAAAAATACTCTTCTAACCATGATTCCTCTAATTGATTTTGTCTACATTTTTTAAAACGTTATTTTTATAATATATCTTATTACAATGCACTTAAGTACACTTTAGTTTTAAAGATTCCTAATCGATATACAACACGCAGTCTTTACTAAATTGATTATTCTAACTGAATCATGTAAATTGGTTTATACGCCCTGAGATATTACAATGTATTTGCTGGAAAAAAGTCACAGCATTTGTAAAACTGAGAGGCTATGTCGTTTTCATTTTCTATCGATACAATCGGAAGCCCAGGGAACAATTCCTAATGCCATGGAACCACGGGCAATCACAATTACCCGTGGTAAACCCACTGGGACCTCGGGTAATGAATGATTATAAAAGAGGATTTTCTCTGGAAGTCTTTCGTTTTACGAGTAGATACTAGTTAAAGACAAATTCTACATCGACCTCTTTTAACAACTTCAGCTGGTCCGATGACTTTATCGGTTTAAACACCACGTGAAACGACCTCATTTGAATGTCTTATAAGAACGTCAAATATTCTTTAACAGATTATTTTATCATCGTATTCAGGAAGCCAATTTAATTTTGTTATGCTTGATGAATAAACAACATAACCAGTCAGCAGTTGTGCGAGAATGATAAATTCCTCGCCATATTGGGAGGCAGGCTACCGTTTGAAAATTCGATATGTAGCTGCCGCGATCAAGACCCCGTAACCAGAACAAAAAAATAGCTCACCTCCAGTCACGTACGCCTTGTCCAAAAGCAAGCTAACCTGCTCCACTTCTGGAATGATGAACTTCTTTGTATGATTGATCTTCTGATTTTCGCACCTTTGAAAATTCACAGCTCAAGAGTCTAAGAAAAGTAGCTTTATCACAAACACAATAGTTTTAGATCGAATTGTCTTAAATTTCGTATTATTACACGACTCCACGTTACACGGAACACACAACTTTTTCTCGTGAAGAGAATTCGACCGGCACAGTCTCCTTGTGCAGAGCTGCAGGCCAGATAGGAGCGAGATCCAGAACGTTCTACTCTGGAGCTCGGCGGTGATTGGTCGACGAGGCGTATGAACGATGGAACGTTTCGTTCGACATTCGGTAATTCAAATTTCTGCTCCGATGGCAGGAAACTTGAACGCAGCATTAAATTCGATTTTCGATGTGTTTGGTGCCGAGATAACAATAAGAAAATTACGATAGAACTATTAACCTAATAAATTAAGAAAACGATTTATGATTACGAAACATACCGCCCACCAAAATACACTTGTGTATTTTCTTACTTAGAAAACAGTTAAACTAATAAAACTATGTGAAAGAAACGAATGCATATGACTGAGCAAGCAAAGAATGTGGAGTTTTTTTCCTCCATATTTAATGTAGTTTGATCCAGTAAGTACTGGTACTGACAAGTGTCAGAACGAGGCCAAGAAAGAACTGGTTGAGAAAACCACGAGGGACCCGCCCACCATAAACGATTGTTGGCAAGAGCTGACGGAAGTTGACCTCGAGACACTACATATGCCGGATTATTTTCGGAATTCACGTGATTCTAAGTAACATCTGGAATGACGTCAAGAATGTGAGTTTTCCAACGGGATGGATGAGAGCGAATCCACGAAAGCACTACGGTGGAGTCAGACCAAGCGTATACGCCATCGAATGAAAAAATGAAAGAGTACGATTCTTTGACGAATTTCAAAAGATCAGCAAGGAGTACTGTGGCACAAAGCTCAAGTCGCGGCAATGATATGGACTTTACAGGAGCTACTCGGTCCTTCGAGCATTCGAAAAATACGTGGACAGTTTGATTTTCATTAACCATGCGTAGATAGACCACAGCACCGTAACCAGTCTCCGAACTATCAGAAAATCCATGTAGTTCACAAGATTGGATATCTCTCACTGAAACACAGCAAGGAATACGCAGAGAATGCAACAAAGGAAGTTCATCCAAGTATAGGTCCCAAAGATTAACAACTTCCTCAGGAGGATCGTCGTCCTAACCCACTTTAAGAAGCCACAGACGCTGTACTAGAACCTTGGCGATAAAAGTTAAAGGCGAGAAGAAGCCCAAGGGATCAAATACGCGCGCTAGTTCACTTAGAATGTTCCTCTTCGTGCACTTCTTTTGTTGCGGAACAACTGAAAAGAAGAAACAGTCAGTCACAGGATCCCACCTTAAACCGAGAACTTTGAGAGTTGAACTCTCCTTATCATCCAACGTCACCGATGCAGTCAAACAATGGTCCAAAGGCAAACCAGAGAGAAACGCAGGAGTGTTGGTCGCCCATTTTCGAAGTTCAAAGTTTCCTTTACCAAGTAATTCAATGATTTTATTTCGTGCTTGCGAAGCGATCTCAAGATTTTCAAACCCAGTCACTACATCATCGATATACAAGTCGGATGATAAAACCCTACTAGCGATTGGCAACTCACGACCCTCATCCAAAATCAGCTGTTTAATCGTACGACATGCTAGAAAGGGAGCCGAAGACACGCCGTAAGTCACAGTATTAAGCCGATACTCCTGGACGGATTCGTTTGTATCAAACAGCCAAAAGATGCGTTGGTATTCACGATCAGTATCCGAAATTCGAATCATGCGATACATTTGCCGCATATCAGCTGTAACTACAACAAAATGAGTACGAAAATTGAGAAGAATTGTTGCAATGTTAGTTTGAAGCTTGGGACCGATTAGAAGAGTATCGTTAAGAGATGTTCCCGTAGCATCAGAATAACTTGCATTGAAAACAACGCGCAACTTCGTGGAAGCAGAATCGGGGCGAAGCACACAATGATGAGGAAGATAATACCTTCCGGCATTCAGCTCATCAATCGGAACACCACTCATATGACCGCTATCTAGATAATCCCTTATAAACTCACTATATTTCTTGTATAATTCTGGATACTTAACTAATCTTCGTTCCATAGAATGAAAATAACGTAAAGCAGTTTCGCGAGAACCTGGAAAATGTAGGTCCTGTTTATCCTCCTTAAACGGCAAGGTAACAATATACCTACCTATAATATCACGTGAATGTTGCGTTGCAAATATTTCCTCACAACGATGTTCGTCGGGAGTTAGAGGAGGAGTTCCATCAAAAGATTCAAATTCCCATAGGCGCTTGACTTCACTATGAAGGCTCATTTACAAAAAATGACTGCACCTCATCTTTGCGATTGGCACAGCCGAGCAAAATTCAACCGAAAACCGAATAAAGCGCTGCTGGTTGCTTTGCTTACACTACCCGGAAGAAGTAATGAAGCGAAGATCTCAGCACCGAGAAGGACATCGATAGATCCAGGCGAGTTGCAATCTGGATCAGCCAGTTTTAGACTCTGTAAATGTGACCATGAGGAGCGATCGATACGAGCTGATGGCATTTCACCACATATACTGGGCAAGATGAGCGCCTCAATCAAACAGACTTTGGTCATTGACCCCAAGTTCGATCTGTACTGTACCGGAAACAGAAGCAGATGACTCGGCCAGGCCACTGACTCGACGAGAAGTGAAGTCACTCTTCAAACCAAGTCGCTTTAATGATTTCTCACAAATAAAGTGCACCATGCTACCAAAATCTATAAGGGCTCGAAATGATTGAAAGTTGCCTGAGGAATCTCGGATTTGAACTCTGGCTGTAGTTAGAAGCACCACAGGTTGGGATTCGAGACTCGTAAGAACCTGAGTTTGATTTTTGCTTTGGGAACCAGAAGTAGGTTGAGTCGATGAAGAATCAGCGATATTGGGATTGTCCAGGTGAAGAAGTGTGTGATGACATTTCTGACATCTAAAAATAGATCTACATTCAGATAGACGATGTGACGGCCTCAGACAGTTGAAATACCAACGATTAGTTTTCGCATGTTCCATCCGTCCGGCTGCAGAAATCTGAGCAAATTGTTTACAATGATTAACCGAATGATTTTCAAAACAAAACGAACATTTAAGAATGGGTACCGTAGATGAAGAGGTTGAGTTTGAGCTGACGGATTGTGATGTCGGAGGATTGGGCTTGGACCTCTCCTCAGTGCTAGAAAGAAAAACTGTAGTTTTGGACCTCGAAGAATTATCTAATTTGTTTTGAGCGTGGGATTTGAATTGATTACGATTATTAGAAACGTTAGATCGATTTTGACGCGAGAAGTGAGTGTCTCAAATGAGGGCCTCACTTTTGGTGTACACGAATTCCAATAATTCTTCGAAATCCGGTAACTCAGTAGATATGTGTTTTCTTTCATAAGCGCAACGCGTTTGTGAATCTAGCTTCGACAAGAAAAGATAACTAAGTACGAAACTCCATTCGGTAGTAGGTAATCCAATACCTCTCAAAAGTCTCGTTTGAGCCGCGGTCGAGTGCGGACGCGTCCCAAGCAGCTCCCTGCAAATAAAATTAAAAAATTTGGTTAAAAGTGGAATAAATAGCAAAATATTAGTTTATAAATAAAAAGTTGCAGATCGACGAGATCCTCACGGATTTAGACAGGCGGAAATTGTTTCAGCGTGGTACATCACTCGTGCCTATTGCATACGCTTAGGCGTAGCCAGAATAGGCAGCGAGCCCGACGACCTTGCTGAGGACCAGCGTTGACACAGCTTGTAACAAGTGACAAAAATTTTATATTTTATTGAATTGACCGGCATCGCCCATTGTGTTGTCCTAATCGTGCTACAATTTTACAACTTATACTATTACTTTTACTTTTTAACAAACCGACCCGCTATAATGTACCGCTCCCCAGTCCAGCCCGTAAGGAAAATTGAAGAGCCGGTGACACCCAAAAATGTCCCTTTCAGGGATCACTCTAGAGATAGGGATATAGACATTGATACATATACGCCCAAAATAAAAATCTACCATAGAATTCAACTGTATGTCTGGAGGTCTGAAGCAGAGCGCATCCATCAGGAGATCGTTGATCGGCTTCAGGAGGCCAGAAACCTCAAAGGTACTATCAAGGAACAGGTTTTGAGTAAGTTACAGAACCTTATGGACATCATCCACTATATGATGGATGATAACCCTAGTTTCCCCATGCCGTTGAGGCAACCAGAGGATTCGGATGTCTCGCAGCAAACCGTAGAGGAGTCTCGGCATCACAACCAAATGGAGGAATCTCTGGTGAACGACGGAGGCCTCGGAGTCCTTCGACAGTTGTTGGAGGAGAATAGTAATAAACTGGATAAGATTAATGAGCGCCTGAATTTAGTCCCAACCACGATCGACCTCGAGCGGCAACGGGAGGCTGAAAGAAGCACAGAAGAAGAAGAGAGTGTGCTGGTGATAGTGAGGGAAAGTAGGAAAGTGCTACATAATAACAATAGCAAACTGGCACAAATATCCGAAAGTATGGCTAAAAAAGAGCAACCAGAAATGATGAACAAAAATAAAAAAGTACCGATAGTGCAAACTACCCTCCACTCGGTGGCGGTCACCTCAAAGGATGACTTCGACACTGGTGAAAAGATACTAGATAAAATAAGAGAAGCAGTTGCATCCGAAGAGGGAAGCTGGATAAGGGTCGAGAAGGTGCGTAAAGCGAGAGACAGGAAGATTATAGTGGGATGCAAAACAAAGGAGGAGCGAGAAAAATTTAAACAGAAAATGCAGCAAACGAACCAGCTTCAGGTTGAGGAGATAGTGAACAAAGACCCACTAGTGATACTCAAAAATGTACTTGCAAAAAGTACAGATCAGGAAATAATATCAGGACTCCAAAAACAAAATGAAAAAATTTTCCAACAAATCCACCAACAAAATTTTAGAATGCAAATTAAATTTCAAAAAAGAGCCCGTAATCAACTGTTGAGTCATATAGTGTTAAGTGTATCTACCGAATTTTGGTCGAAGATGGTGACAGCTAACTCAGCGCACATTGGCATGCAAAGAATTTACATGGAGGACTATTCTCCACTCATCCAGTGCTCAATGTGCCTGGGCTACGGCCACGGCAAGAAGTACTGCAGACAAACAAAGGAGAAGTGTAGCCACTGCGGAGGAGAACACAGGAGAGAGGTATGCCCGGGTTGGCTCGCCGGAGCGACCCCCACATGTCTAAACTGCATAACGGAAAATAACGCCTTCAGCATGGACTGCCAAGTGAGGCAAAAGTGGGACGCCCTGGCGAGGGCCCGCGTGGCATATCAATAATTGTGAAGAGAGCTGAACTGTGTCCTGGGTTGGGCACTTTCTAAACATTGACGTGCAGGATGTAAGCATCTCATACTACATGAGCGACAAGAAGCAGTGCGGAACCCCTGAAAACAGTCTATGCTAAAAAACATTAAGGCATTGACCAAGTGGATAAATTCTATCCATACGGTGCAATAATAGTGTATAATTAAAAGGTAGTGTTGTGAAAGTGTGCTAAAATAAGTGATAGTGTAATGTAGTGTGTTAGTGTAACATTGGGCATCCCGTATAACTGTACAGATAAGGTCAGTACCGTAGTTATATAAGTAGAAATAAGTAGGGTTAATTACTATATTTATTTAGTAAAATCAAACATTAGATTCTTCTAGGGATTGCATAGAAAGATAGAAAGCTAACTGCGTATTTAAATAATAAGCAAAATTCAAGATTAAAAATATATAATAAAAGTTAAAAGTAAAAAAGTAAGCACAAAATATAATATATACAAATGACTAGAATTTGACTAGAATAAAAAACTGTCGCATGTAAATATAAACAAACAAAATAAAGTATAATGACGGTATATAAATAATTTCACTATGCAATTATAAGCCTAGTTTTAAGACGAAGTATGGAATATATGGATACACAAACCAATACACAATGCTTAGTAGTACTAAATATTAGATTTCCAAGAAGATTGCTCAAAATAACTATTGAGTATCTAAAAAGGGGAAACAAAGTTAATTTCAAAGAATAAATACAAATTACAATATAGATAAACATTTAAAGGACTAGAATTGATTGGAATAAATTAAAATCGTGCATGTAAACACAAAGATGCAAAACAAAATTTGTTTTTATATTTTAATGACGGTACATAAATAAATTAGTTTGTAAAATTACAAAGTAACTTAAAGTTAGATTTAAGATCAAGTAAAATATATACAGACTTATAAACCAACAGAAAAAAAAAAAAAAAAAAAGAAATAGATTAATAGCTTTTGTACTCAAAGAATAATCGTACTAAAAATAAACTGTGATACAACTTAAGTTAAAGTTCTAGATTTAAGACTAAGTTAGATTATAGATATTAATTGAAGTTATAAACAAAAATTTTATAATTGTATAGAAGAACGTGTATGGGTGGCACTGCAAGTCATTGTTTACAGTGGACTGTGGTGTCACGTAAGCTAATCTTAAAGACATTAAGTATAATTCACAATTGTATAGAAAACACGACAGTATATTATAAAATGTACAAAATAATTAAGAATTGTATTGACAAATGTAAAATAACATTAATTGATTTATATAATAGAGTTTACCAGTTGAGGCAAAACAAATGAGACTAAATAAGGAAATGTAATGATAATTTGAATTGTATAGAGCTGCAACTAGAAAATAACATCATTTTGTATTAGTAAATAAGAATTATGTAAATAAGGGTGCCAAGAAATGACCGTGGCAGTCCTACTGGCAATAAACTCCCCCCAGGTGCGGTTATAACATCTGGAGGAAACTTTAAAAAAAAAAAAAAAAAAAAAAAAGACCTCTCAAAACATTCAAATTTTCTTTTGTATAGTCGAGCGCCCGACGAAGCTCATCAGGTGAGTTAGAGTTTAAATTTATATCTAGTATTTCCTTCCAACACGTAAATGCCAGCTCACGTTTATCTTGGTACCTCTTCGTCAATGTCTGATATGCCTCACGACAAAAAGTACCTTCTGGAGGGTACGAACGTATAAGAGTAAGAGCGTCTCCTGAAAGACTTGAGAAAAGATAATGCATGCGTTCAGCATCCGAAAGTGACAAATTATGATGTATTAACGAATTATAAAGGCTATAAAATTGAGGCCATTCTTTAATTTTCCCATTAAATATAGGAATATTAATTTTAGGTAGCTTTACGTTAGAGATACAAGAGCGGTCGACAGCGATTGTATTTGAATTAGAATCTCCTGTACCAGTAGGAATTAGCTGCCTATAAATGGTCATGATATCGAAATATATTTGATCGAAGTCTGCTCGGACCTCATCCTCTTGATCCTCTGAATCGCTATCTACAATGCAGAGGATATCACAATGGGTATCCTCAAAGCTGCTACAAAGCTTTTGCACAGACGTAAAATGGGCTAAAAACGCGTCTAGATGAGAAGTGTCTTCCTCAAACGATTTAAAGCGAGAGTGCGTTTGCGCCGCAATATGGGTAAGTCTCGAGCAGTAAGAGCAGGTTCATCGTCAACCATACTGAAAGATTTTCTTTTCTTAGATGGATCAAGCTTCTGCTTTCATTTTTACTAAAAAAGGTGTAAATTTAGTATTTAATTTACAAACGAATATTAATTATGGTTTGGTAAAATGTATTTATTTAAATTCACCTTATATTTAACTATTACTTCGGTTGCAATATGCAACTAATACAAATACACTTTATATTTATCTATCACTTTGTTTGAAAATTTGTAACTGATATGAACACACCTTATAATTTACTGTCATACATGAAGTTACAAAGCAGATGACGATAAAACAATGAAACGAAAAAATGCAACCGTTTTATCACTGATCACCAACGAATACGAATCTGTCTGTACTCCGAACACTTTTACGGTAGATATATTGCGCGAGTATATTGATATATATTAGCTTGGACACGAATGAGCACTATACAAGATAATGAGAAACGAATAATTGTATAGTACGAGAATTCCAAACTAATATTCAATGTAGGACGAGTGGATGATATACCTACTTACTAGGAATATTGGAGAAAATGAAAAATACCTAATACAATTATAGCACGATCGTTGAGAATCGAATTGGGTACGAATATGCACTATACAAGAGAATGAAAAGGAGTAATTGTATAGTACGAGATTCCAAAACAATACACGAAAAGGCTATGTTTTTTTTTTTTATTAGATATTTATTCAATTAATGTGTAAGATGTCGTATTTATAAGTCGATACGTAAAATACTTATAGATAGTTGACGATAGGATACAGCGAAAATAAACGTGTACGTACGTTAAATTGGTGTTGACGTATTGAATGCTACCTATAAATCGATGTAGGTACAAATTACCTACTTACTTGAGATTTGTAACGTGTGCGTGGTGTGTTATTTGAACGAAAATGTTTATTTTATAATACGAAATTTACGTATTAAAACACTTTGGTGAAGGCAAATATGTAGGTAGTTACGAACGGAGTTAATAAATTCCGATGCAAAATATAAAATGTGCATAAGTGACCCCTTGTGTATTACACTGAACGTTATGATTTTTGTTCTTCTTATGAATTACCTATTTTAACTGAACTCGGAATATGTATTGTTCAACATTAAGACAAGAAACAATATCTAGCTAGTTCATATGCATTCGAAAGTCAAAGATAAAAGTGACCACACAAATTGCAAGTTTCACATCTAGATAATTTTTATTTTGTGATGATCACAAAAAATTCACAAGAAACTACCTACACTTCGGGCGTGTTTAATAATGAGAAAAAAGGAAATTAGACAAATTCTAACCAGATAAATAAAATTTTATTCCCGGGTTTCGGCACCAAAAAATATGTGCGAGAATGATAAATTCCTCGCTATTTTGGGTGGCAGGCTACCGTTTGAAAATTCGATATGTAGCTGCCGCGATCAAGACCCCGTAACCAGAACAAAAAAAATAGCTCACCTCCAGTCACGTACGCCTTGTCCAAAAGCAAGCTAACCTGCTCCACTTCTGGAATGATGAACTTGATCTTCTGATTTTCGCACCTTTGAAAATTCACAGCTCAAGAGTTTAAGAAAAGTAGCTTTATCACAAACACAATCGTTTTAGATCGAATTGTTTTAAATTTCGTATTATTACACGACTCCACGTCACACGGAACACACGACTTTTTCTTGTGAAGGGAATCCGACCGGCACAGTCTCCTTGTGCAGAGCTGCAGGCCAGATACGAGCGAGATCCAGAACTCTGGAGCTCGGCCGTGATTGGTCGACGAGGCGTATGAACGATGGAACGTTTCGTTCGACATTCGGCGATTCAAATTTCTGCTCCGATGGCGGGAAACTTTAACGCAGCATTAAATTCGATTTTCGATGGGTTTGGTGCCGAGATAACAATAAGAAAATTACGATAGAACTCTTAACCTAATAAATTAAGACAACGATTTATGATTACGAAACAGCAGGTCAAAGAAGCTTAACCATTTCGTCACCATTTGCAGACGTGACGAATTGAGTACATAAGAGTACATCAACATAATGTAGAAAATTGGTACTTGCATGAGGATTCGCATTTGTTTTTACCTCGAAGTATTTTTTATTTTATTTTGAAAGTAATCAAATTATTTTGTTTCCAGTTGTTTGGACCACCGAGTGCACCTGTACTTGAAAATCCCGAGTTTCAAACGAGATGGTACTTCAAATACTTCTTGGGGAAAAGTAAGTATTTTCAATGTTGTTTATTATTTAGAAATTAATTTTCATAACTATTAAGCGAGTATTTATACTCACAATTAAAATTTAAAATGAACATCCTATCGATCTAACGAAACAATTTATGACTGCGACCCATGATCACATGTCCTATTTCTATAGATGTAAACACATACATACTCTGTCTGTATGTTTTTGCATAGGTACTCAACATACATTTTCTTGAGTGCCATAACCCATACTTGTGTGTGTAACAAATAAATTTAAAATAAGAAAAAGGTCCACGTACGGAATTATGGAATTTTGGATTTCACAGCCCAAAATATCTTTGAAGATATAAGTTCTGTATATTTTGTAACTAATTTCTGAATACATTTATGTATTTTTTTATTCACGCTTAGGGTTTTACCTTCTTTAATAAGTAAAATCAGCAAATTTGGTCCATAAACAGCCATTTAAATTTTTTTAAACACTATCTATCAAATCGCTTGTAAGCTATCAGGTAATAAAGAAAGTTTCATAGGTACAAGATTTAATGTTACATACCATACCTTGGCAGTCGGGTAGAACTGGCGTACTGGCCTAATCCAATTAAATTTTAACACTTAGATTTATTATGATCATTTCAACAGAATTTTTAGGACTGTTTTACTTTGTCGGTTTTGATGCTCTTTGATTCCTACTTACTCTATCATCATCCTAGCGTGTATTCCTAGTTGCGTCGTCAGCTTACGCATCGGAGCCTAGGGTAAAGTCATAATCCTAGATTTGGCGGAACTGATTATTACAATGGAGCGACTGCCGTCTGACCTCCGTAACCCTTTTTACACGGAAACCAGACCAACAAAAACATGACATGTGGTGTGTTAGTGGTCAACACTGTCAGAATGTTATAGGCTGTCCTAAAGCAGCAGACACAGCCTCACGACTGCTATCTATCGATAACACGGCTTAACGTGCCTTTCGAAGCACGGAGGAGCTCGATATAGAAAATGCCACTAAATGGCGACCAATCCAATAGTGGTCGCGTCACGCCGTCGCTTGACACGCGCGTTCGCTACGGATGCGTGGGTCGCGCTTGACTAACGAGCTCATCAATTCCGATTCCTATTTACTCTATGTCCCTAAATGCATAAAATAAGATTTTGCATGTCAAATAAGTAAAATATTTCTGAGTTGAACAAATCTCTCGTAAATATTTTGCAATAATTTCAGTTTTATCGGTTGGAAACGACGACATATACCTATACCTATAAGCTGTAGTTGTACGAGTATATTACTTCCACACGTTTACCGTCCGACCTCTCGTCTCATTTTCAATACGTTTTTCGCTGAAATTTTCCTAAGCTGTATTCATTGTTAAGACATCAGTTTTATTCGTAATTTCCTCTGTATGAATATCAAATTTGCAGTTAGTGAAGAGTTTGAATAGGTTTTGTTTGGTTGTTCAGAATAAAGTTTGAACAGGGGCAAATTAGGTTTTCATTCGATATCCCTTTTATGTAGTTTTTGCGATTGAGAAGCAAAAATAATAAACTTAATTTGTCAGCTACTTTCGCCTTTTCACTGGAATTTATGTATTATACTTTATTTAAAACGTATTCTGCCGCGCCTCATTTATACTTTTTTGTTTTACATTACATATTATGTAATTTACAAATTCTATTTAACTTCTTCGTTCCAGCTATGTGTCAATGTGGATGTGAAGTGCAAATAGTGCGTTTACGTGGCATGTAGGTCAAGACTTCCATAATTAAATATTAACACCTTTACCGACCCCATTTTACCGAAGCACGAACGGTAGTCGAAAATAACAAACCATATATTACAACAGAAGTGTCACGTGTGCGTTGCCAACCATTAAAAACCTTTCTAAATAACACTTACTATTTTTAGAAAACTTAGTTATACAAATTGCACTCCAACCAATAAGAATGAAATTCAACAGAAGAAGACGACAGATTAGCTCGGCCTCGATTAGGTAATGATAAAAAAACACTGGGTTCTCTTCCCAGTGCAGTCAGTCACCGCAGGGCAGCTTGTGGCGAGCTGTTGGTGAGTGGCGACACCGCGGACCTGAGTGTTCCCAGGGAAGGCATCCGTCCCTCACCTCCGACTTTCCTTCATCAAAGTCGGAGTGGACGCCGATGAGAGACAGGACCCCTACCTCTGGATTGCCTTAGCCGGCTTGCCAGAGTGGAGTCGCAAGAGCTATATGCTCGAGGGTGGAAGTGTATTGCACGTAATGGCGTAATAACGGGGAAATCCGCTCACGAGGCAACTCGCGATGGCGAAAACGGAGCCGCACCTCTCGGCACCCTTAGCCGCTCATTACAATGTTGCCCCTCTGTTGTCAAACGCGGCGACTATTTGGGGGGCCCATTCACTGAGTGGCGAGTCACCGCCTGCCACTAATAGACATTATGATTATGACAGGTGTCCGATTTCTATTGCAATAACCCAGTTTAAACCCATCCAGACTTCCTAACCATAGCCCATTTTATTCTTTTCACTCATTAGCAATAGTTCCTCCTCCTGCCCAGATCTGTTCATGAAAATATCAACTATTGGTATAGCCGAGGACGGGTTTGGGCAGGAGCACCACATGACATCAACTTCTCCAAAGGGCCTCTACGCGTTGGATCCATATCCCCGCGCAAGCCTCTCAAAGAACCGGGGCAACCCGTGAATCCCAAGCGGAGATACAATAATAATATGATCGTGTTGTTTAAATTTCAATTCTATGGCACGAATTATATTAAATCTAGCTTTTTCCCGCAGCTCCGCCTGCGTCAAAAAGTAGCCTATGTTTGACCACGGGTCTTCAACTATATTCATACCAAATTTCATCAAAATCCGTTCAGCGGTTTGGCCGTGAAAGCGTAACAGACAGACAGACAGACATACAGAAAGACAGACAGACAGTCTTTCGCATTTATAATATTAGTAAGTATGGATGTACAAACGGTTATTTTCAATAGCTATTTCTCGTTTAAGAAAATGACACTTTTAGTTGAGCATGGATATCGTAATATGTTCCAAACTATTATTTGTGTTAAGATTACATTATGATCGTAGTATTTTAAAGGTACTTAAGTAATTACTGGAACAAGTTAGAAAATAAAATAGGAAAAATGGTACATATGGGACGAGATCCATTTTTTCCAAATTTGTTTTAACATTGATAAAGTTTAAAACAACAACAAAAAAAACACACCCATCCCTTACGTAACGTAATCCCCATGGGGGCTCGTCTATATAATCCAGTTGGTAACAAAACTAGAAAATAGATGAAAAAGCATAAGCGAGAAACAAAAATCCTTTGCAGTGTTCAGGAAATGGGTATAAAACGGAAAGAAATGTAAATGACAGTTGGAAATAGATCCATCAAATCGATTACTCTCAATCGAATGCTAGTGAACTTCGCATTGTTGTCGTTATTAGGGCCCTCGGAAACTACCATTCTTACGTCACTTTCGACAGTCAAATTAAAACCTGCGAAAGTTTGTTTTGCAGTATTAGGTACATAGCATGTAAGTATTTACAATACAACACAAAACTCTTTATTGCACAACAAGGATACATTGTCAAATACAAGCAAAATACTTAGTAATTTTTAAACTTTTTAATCCAAAATCATTATCCTCATATCGTGCCTTGACTATCGTATCAAATTGTAGTTGGTTACATTCTGCATATCAGTATTCTCATAAAATCTTTATGAAGAATCAAATAATAATAAAAAGGTATGCAAAGATCTAGATAGAACTTACATTCATATTCACTATGATTAAAAACAGATATCTGTAGTAGAGTCATCGCCATATAAGTTAGCTTACAATTAAAAATATTATCAATAATTGAAACATGTAATTTAAACAATAACCCAAACACCTATTTTAAGAAAAATAAATAAAAAAGAAATGCGTCCAATACTAGTGGGAAGCAATTCCATTAAAGTGTTTCGCAGCTTTCTAATCTTATCAGGAATTAACAAAAATTGTCGCGATGCGTAAAGGCGCGCTTTGTTACGAATAAAAATTTGTTTTCATAGTTGAAGTCAGACCCTCGCATAAAACAAATTGACTTCCGGCTTTCCTTTGTCTTTTAGCAAAGGTCTTGTGTTAGCTGCACGGCCATTGCCTCGTTTCTGTGCACGATGTGATGATGTTTGAATCCACACAACAAATTCTGATGTTCGAGTTAAAAAAATTTCATCAAATGACTCACAGAACGCTTCTGACAGTAGCTTATGACAATATTGAAATACCAATTATGAATCGATTAGTAATGAGTTCATTAGTGCTTAAGCACGAATAGATCAGATTTAACCTCGGTGATATTAGATAAATGATAGTGACTTAAATTGACCAACCAGAAATCGTAATGTAATGAAATAAATGGTCAAGTGCCGTGTCAAGCCACGCGCAATGTAAGGTTCCGTAGTAGTAGTCCCAAAATTAAAGAATTAAAACTTAAAGCACACCTACATCAGTCCTTTAGCATATGTAACAAGAAGCTGGATAACCGAGCGCGGCGCGCTTACCAGTCAGTCCACTGCTAGATATAGGCCTCTCCCAATGATTTCCAAAATGATCGGTTGGCAGCAGTCTGCATCCAGCGTTTGCCTGCAACCTTTTTCAGGTCATCTGACCATCTGGTCGGTGGATGTCCAACGCTGCGCTTACCGGTACGAGGTCGCCATTCGAGAACCTTTCTGCCCCATCGGCCAACGGTTCTCCGCGCTATGTGTCCCGCCCACTGCCACTTCAAAGGACTAATCCGCTGGGCTATGTCGGTGAATTTTGTTCCCCTACGGGTCTCTTTATTTCTGATTCGATCTCGAAGGGAAACATCAAGCATCGCCCTCTCCATAGCTATCTGGACGACCTTAAGCTTTCTTATGAGGCCCTTAGTCAAAGACCATGTTTCGGACCCATATTCGGTCGGATTCGACCAAAGACCTCGTCCTCGAAGCTGGAGTTGCCAGCCTGGATCATCTGACCCAGGTAGACGTACTGGTCTACAAATTCAAGGGCGTGGCTCCCAACAGAAACCGGTGATGGCGTAATTTGGAAATTACACATTGCCTTGGTTTTGTCCATGTTCATTTTAAGGAACGCCTGTTGGGAGACCAAGATGAGGTCGCTGAGCATGGTACTTAAGTCCTCCAGCGACTCCGCCATGACCACGATATCGTCGGCAAAACGAAGGTGAGTGATATACTCGCCATTGATGTTGATGCCAAGTTCTTCCCATTCCAGGAGTTTGAAGGCATCTTCCGGAGCAACGGTAAACAGTTTCGGAGAAATGACGTCTCCCTGTCTAACTCCTCTCTGCAATGGAATAGCCACCGTGCTCTGCTCCTGTACTCGGACTGACATGGTGGCGTTGCTGTATAAACACTTCAGCACTTCGATGTACCGATGGTCAATGCGGCACCGCTGGAAACGCTGAAGCACCGCCCACGTTTCCAGCGAATCGAAGGCCTTCTCATAGTCCACAAACGCTAGGCATAGTGGCTGGTTAACTCTTTGGTCTTCTGTATAACCTGCCGAAGCGTATGGATGTGGTCTATGGTACTAAAACCTTTTCGGAAACCGGCTTGTTCGGGAGGCTGGAAGGCATCGAGCCTGTTCGCGAGACGATTCGTGATTACCCTCAAAAACAGCTTATAGATGTGGCTCAGGAGCGTGATGGGTCTATAGTTCTTCAATAGGGTATTGTCACCTTTTTTGAAGAACAAAACCACCACGCCCCTGTTCCACGCCTCTGGTGTCACGCCCTCGAGCAAAACGGAATTAAAGTAAAAACGTATCCGATGTACGAGTAGCTAATGCGCCTGTTAAAAAACGGCGAGACGCAACTCAACCCGTATTGGATTGGTCACTATTCGTGGCAAATTCTATCTCGACCTCCTCCGTGCTTCAGAAGGCACGTGAAGTCGTTTGGTGTTGTCGATAGATAACAATCATTATGCTGCGTTAGAAGCCTTTAGGCAGCCTGAAAAAATCTGTCAGTTTTGGACACCCATGTTCCTGTTGGTCTGGTTTTCGAGTAAAAAGCGTTACGGAGGTCCCACTGCAGTCGCTCCATTGTAGTAACCAACATAAAAAACAAGGCCCGTCTCGAGTAAAAAGCGTTTTGGCTCCGAAATGTAAGCTGAAGACGCAACTGGAAAACACGCTTGGACGAATACGTATAAGAATTTAATAATGCTTTTATTTAATAATTAGTTACAGCCATAGATTAATAATAGATTTATTTTTTTACGTCCACACAATTCGCAGTCAAATCAAAAAGTGATTCATCAACAAACAAATACAACCGTCTTGAAATGAACAAAAGAATGAATCCTTTGAATTAATGAACAATATCATAATGTTTAACAATCAATATATAAATTACAAACAGCAAGTAAATATATCTGTTTAAAAATAATACAATCAATAATGTTTAATTAAAGTATATTTGACAAAATTCATCTTAATTCTTTCTTAGTGAATGAATGATAAACTAAACGTTAATGTCATTGTCAACTCATTCAATAATAAAATGTATAAACACACTTCATAGTAAATTAATTTAAATATATGAATAATAAATATGATAAGCTAACATATGTTAAGCAAGCTTCAAATTTTGAACAATTCGAGCAGTGCAAACTTGCCGAGTGGCACAAACGCTCGATGCCATCGGACATACAGTATGATGCCTGAAGGGCCTGCTAGAGTATGAATGGTCCCAAATGGACTTGGTCATAAAACCTACTATATAATTTTCTTGTCATGTTCAATTAAAACAAATCTGTAACGAAATCAGGGCAAGTTTCATAAATAGCACCATCTTGATATAAGAAATGTCAAATGTCAAACTATCTACTTACGTGAGATGCTTATTTCAATGGATTGGAATTTTACATGTTTCTTTAATTAATGAATTATTAGTCGTAAACTATTATAAGCCTTACAGCAGTGATAATTTTCCTTTGAAGTTCATTATATTTAATACTGTCATGAATTTTTTCAGGTATATGCAACGGTTTTCCCAGAAGGGGTTAGAGACACACACCTCTGTTTTTTTTCAACCTTATAGCTAAATACCTCATATACGAAACCTTTAACCGAGAAACACTCTGAGAGTACTCATAATGTTTTTAGAGACCTATTAAATGATACCCCGCACAAATAGAAAGTAACATAATTTCAACCCCCATTTTACATGTAGGGGAGGTGCCAAAAAAAAATATTTTTCATATTTTTATCTCACAGTTCGCTCCGTGTAAAACTTGTGCATAGACATACCAAATTTCAGCTCACTAGGTCTAATAGTCTCTAAGAAAAACGTAGGACAGACAGACGAACAGACATGACGAAATTGACGAAACTATAAAGGTTCCTTATGTTTACTACGGAACCCTAAAAAAATCATTTTAGTTTAAAACGAAAACATTACATGCCAGTCTTATTTATTAATGGCCAGAACTGCCTCCATGGTCCAGTGGTTAAGGCGTTCGCCTTAGGCCCGGGGGTCGTGGGTCCGGTTCCAACGGGAGGCATACTTTGCTTAGTTGTTTCCAGTTTGGTTAAGACCTTTGATTCAAGCCTGCAATGAATCACCTGATTGTCTGATAATAAGGATGATTCCGTTCTTCTGAAGGCACGTTAAGCAGTTAGTCCCGGCTGCCATCTGGTGGTCGTTAAAGGAACCACGTCAAAAGCCGAGAGGCGGTTCCGCACAACTCTGACACGATGGCCGATTGGCAATGCCATAAACCTATAATAACCTACACGAAAAGATGATGATTATGGCCAGATTTTAACTGAATTGTTTGCACTACGGACACAATCTAATTCAATGTTTTATTTACCTAATTAAATTCCCAACATGATTTATATAACAATTGAGACCGAAAGAAAACTATTGACTTTTCTCCCCAATTGGCAATAAATAAATATTTCAAATCTAAATCTATACTAGTAAGTATATGATATTTGCAAAACAAAAGAGCTATGGAAAAATAACTCTACAAATGTACCTAAATAACAAGATTTATGCAAAGATCAATAAAAGGAATAAATAAATACCTATAAGCCACAGGCAACTAAGGTTCTCAAACTACTTGCTCTCGATCTAAGTTTGTTTACAAACTGGTTATTCATCGCATTATACAATGGAGGAGGTAATGGATTTGTTATCGACCTCGCGTCCTGCACAGATGTTAGACCAAACAATGGCGCATGACACCCCCGTCACTACGCGAAATTGTTTTTGTTATGCAATGAAATAACAGGGTTTTATTCGTGTAACAAAGGAATTTTAGCGAGTCCGTCCGTACTTACATTTTGTAGACCACTTAAGACAAGCAAGACTTATTATATTAGTCTAGCGATGGAAAGCGGTCAAGTTAGCCTAATTGATCCTCTATATCTCACAATAAATAAAGATATTACAAACAAACAAACCTTATTAAAGTGGACAACTTTATTTTTATAGATTACAATTGAATGAACATATTAATATTGCTAACAAAGTAGTTAATCGCCGTGAAAATGTTTTTGTAATGAAGTTAATGAATAAATAAAATGGAAAAAAAAGAAATATCGCCAAATAGGACTTGCTATTAATTTAACCATACCTGTGGTCACAGCCAAGTTTCCATTGACCCCCATTGTGCTAACTATCCTAATAGTGATATTAATCACTATGCCGCCGCTTCTATACTAACTGGCTGCAGATCATTGATATTACGTATAGTATTGATATTATGTACTACATTTAAAGGTATAATGCTGTCTCTACGTGCGTGTTTTCAAAGAGTTATCTCCTCTGCTGGTGACATGAGGGCTGGCTGTTATATATTCTATTAAGTATTACTCTTTACCTAGGAAATGAAGTTAGCAAACTTGCTACGATGCAAAGTCACTTAAGTACCTACATGATTTGTTTAGCAATTTATATTTTTAATAGTTTATGTACTCGTTCTATTACACTAAGTGATTTTACAAAATATAATATTTGTCGAACATTCTCCTCAATATTCCTTATAATCGAGAACCTTTTTCGCTCCGTCTCTAGTAGATATTAGAACAAACTTAATTAATTTTAAGCACTCCAGTCTCTTCGGACTCTAAGTGCATTGCCGTTACAGAGCGGTGTAGGAACGTAACTACAGTTGAGTTAGGGATAATAGGCAGTTGTTATAAGGCTAAGGATTTTCGTATCAGATATTTCTATTTCATTCAGAATTTCTGATATTCCAAAGACTTGTTATTCTGTGGCGAGAAAAAGAAATATTTTATTTATTTTAATAAAGAAGACGTACTTACAAATGAATTTGTCACAGGAAGCTGTAGCCTATACTAGGTAAAACCTGTGTTACAAGGTGATAAAGTAAATAATATAGGATAAATAGGATAAATAGCAATAAACTAGATAAAAAAACACATGATTTGTATATTCACAAGGAATCAAGTATATTTTCTAAGTGAACATAAATTATGCAATGATAGTTTCTGATTGTGTTTACCTTCCAAAGCAATTTGAAATGATTGATGTTTTATGATATCAATACGAGATGGAAATCAATCGCTTTGATTCGTCAATGTTCCGCATACGCGACGCGGATTAGTTGCGAATTTCACTAAATATAGGTCAACAACGTAACTCGTTTTGCTAAGCTGTTTGCTGTCCTAGGTAAAGTTTGTCCTCGTAATAGTAATATCCTGAGTTTACCATTTATGGACCCTTTTACGCTTCAGTGAAATAGTAGGTACACTTCAGAAGGGTCTGAAATTCAATACAATAATAATTAAAATCCATGTGTAATTGTCTGCAGAGTCGAAAGTTCCTTATAAGTACTTATAGTAGACCTAATGATCTTTTTACAACAAGGTATATTACAGAAAAAAACAATAATTTAATGATACCATTTTCAACCTCACAAATTAGTATCGCCTCCTTCGTCTCTGCTCACAAACCTAAACATAATTACTGGCCACTTACAACACACAAAAAATAAAAAAGTAGTTGAAATAGATGACATTCGCTAAATTTAAATTTTGCGCGTATTTGTATATTTTCCCATTAAAATGACGTTATTGTTAATAAACAAGACATATTAGGAGCTATGATTAGGAGGCAATAGCTGGTGCACAGAGCTGGCGATAGTGCGCTACCCAAGATATACTATATAAATATATCATCTACTGGAAAAATATAAAGTTCATCGACATTATTATGTACCGTAAGGTGGGTAACTAAGGTAATAAATCAAGCATGACCATGATCACAAAATAAATGATTGTGCCCTAGTTATTAATTATTTGATTGTGCCAGGGGTACTGTGGAAGAGATGACTGGCCTTCTGCTTCAGTGGCACATTATTATTTTCCATAGACATACTTATATATAGAAGAAAAAAACAGTTTATTTGTACATTATAATATTATTTTGACTAGATGTGCAATACTTATATATTGCGCATTTATATACTTACTCAATAAAAATGTTGTTTTTCTTTTGTTACAGTGCATCAGAATTACATAGGAGTAGACGGCACGAGAGAGCCGTACTTGCTCAGTGTAGTGCAAGAGGGCGGCGCGGGGCTTTTACGAGCTATCCTCTTTAACAAAATGGTGAGAACGCCGCAGTATCACACCTACCGCATTTTCTTACAAAACATTTCGTTTTACTTATTTTACACGTCATTTACTTATGGCTTATAAACTTTATCACTTGACCACAAAATTGATTTTAAGTTTCTCAGTTTTACGTTGAGTAAGTATTATTCAATTTAAGCCTTTACTTTGCAACTAAGGTCAATTTTATTATGTTTTATCGAATAAGCACTACTACAAGTGTCCTTAGTGATGATGCACTCGAAAACTTTATTGTTGTTGTAATATTTTTGTAATTGTACCTACAGTATTAGGCCATAGATAAGTATACCAACCACCTTAAGTCTTAACATTAGACTTACACATATATTATGTATGTGGTATACTTTTCTTTGTGCCTCATTGAATTTAAGAACCTATATGTGAATATATATTTATACAGTTTTTTTTATTATTTTGACGCAGTATGCGAACAGTCAATAAACACATTATAGGATTTATGAAAAGTAAAATTTTTACATTGTTTATTTTAATTTGCACTTGGTTATATACGACATTTTTTAACAGGGTGCCCACAAAATATACCTACCTCCAAGTGCGTGGAACACCGGCAGCAATCAGACCCCAAGCAGACCAACAGTCAAACAAATTTTAGCACAGTTTCCAGCCATGGAGAGGGTTGATAAAGTGCCAAGAGAGGTAAGAATATAATATGCGAGTCCTAATATTTCGTAATCTAATTTATATCAACCATATTCCAGATTAATGTTATATACATTCCATTGATACAAAACATTTCAAAGCCTTTATTTCGAAAATTATATTTCAAACTAAACTTGCTATCATAATCATTGCAGTTAAGAATCATTCACACTAACCCCACTAGCAATTCTCTCCATTGAACAAGTACGTAATCCTCGGTTATGTCAACCACTTCAATTCAACTTCGACTAGGGACTGGCGCTCGTATACTAAAAAGACGTTTTACGTACGCAGCCTATATATTCGCAAAAATGTTATGTGGACATTAATCGGTATATTGTCTTTCAAAATAGGGTACTTTTCTAATTATCTCTTAAGTGAAAGTAGCCAGTAATGGCAAGGCAACAGGTGTACCGGCACTCAAGTTGTCGCGTTTGGCGTCGAAGTTAGTTGAAACTCAAACTTGGTACCTATCTGGCTAAGTAATGAACTAAAGAACGCAAAAACATATTTACTGTACAGAAGTAAGAAAAGCTTTGATACATTATGTAGTAGTAGTACAATCATATAATACAAATACGTGTTATAAAATCTTTACCATATAGTGTTACAAAAGCATTTACTGGATCATAAAGTTGTGAATGTTGTAATGAACATTTTCCAAGATTTAATCCCATAAAGGGAGCACAAGCCTAAATTATGCAATGTTTGATACCTATCTGCTTTACGGCCCTTTTACGCGAGCTAATTATTTGCACCCCCATAGAAATGCCACGATTGATAGCAACTAAGCTCTTTTTATAGCAATTAAGTATTTTGAATTCTAGCAACCAGTTTCGTTTAAGTTTTGGCTGTGAGCCAAACTAAAATTGTCTGAAGTTCAGAGTTCAGTATCGAACAAAGGTTTGAAAGTAAGTGTCGCGGCGTAGTAATTAGAATCTCTCAATTATAAATCAAAAGCTTCTCAAGTGGATCACCTCATTAAATTTAAATAAAAATTCGTCTTACAAAATCCTTTGATTCTTTATATTTTGGGTTCATATTTGACGTCGGCTTTAAGATCGGATTTCCTGATCCCATCTTAGCCACTTCCGCTTAGTAGATCCCCAGAAAGTGGAAATGTTTTTTAAATTAGAAACATTTTCAGATAACATGCGCAGAACTACAAAAGGACATTTTACTTCTGGAAGAACAAGAAGGTTCCGTGAACTTTAAAATAGGTGTCATGTTAATGAAGCCAGCGCAGAAGACAGACGATGAAATGCTGTCGAATGGTAATTTTTCACAAATACACTTTTCAATTTCACGTTATTCTTTTGTCAGACGATATTTTGGTTGTCTTATTTTATTTTTAACTGAAAGGCAGTTCCGAAAAACACTCACACCCGAGTGTACATGGTCGATAGATTATGAAACCCACACGTTACGTATGAATTTAATGTACCTACATTTTTTCCAAACTGAAATTATTTTGTTATTAAATAACAAATTTAAATGTCTTTAAATTTACTATTACAAAGATTACTTTCATGTCAATAAAGCAACGTAAAAGAAATCTTCAAATAATCTATAATTTCTTATAAAATTTTGATGGAACAGATAAAAATATCTACCGAAATGAATCGTGAAAATATTTCAAAGTATTATTTAAAAGCTTTGATATATTTCAGAAAAGGGCGACGAAAAATGGGAGCGTTTTATATCGCTTTTGGGAGACAAAATTCGATTACGCGGCTGGAACAGATTCCGCGGCGGGCTCGACGTCAAAGGTAACTTTTGTTTCCAACTATCCACTCTACTCGATATTATTGAATTACCAGTTTTACCAGAGTTCAGGGATACACGAGGTTATTTTCTTTCTTTATTGACATATCAATTTGAATTTATTCTAGAGTCGTGCATTCTTGAATGTTAAAAGGGGGAATTTAAATTATATAATATATATTTTAATATAAATTATGCCCTGTATAAACCCACTTCAAATGGTTGCTTAGTTTATATTACTAGCAAATGAATTTCTTAGCATTTACGTATTCAAATAATTTGTATATTCATTTATACTTTGCTTTATCCAAATATCTAATGTAATAACACATATATTTTACAATAATGTTACATTTGAATACAATTGAAAATTTCGAATTCATACTACCAACAATATTTGAATAGTTAGTTCTATAATACAGAATAAACTACTATGCGAGCAACAACAAACACTTCTTGGAATTCTGAGATAGTTACCTAACTACTAGCTCCTTGCAGGTGACATGACTGGCAGCCATTCCATCTACACAATGCACCAGGGTCACGAGATTATGTTCCATGTCTCCACAATGCTGCCCTTCTCCAAGGACAACAAACAGCAGGTAAACCATATTAATTACTTTTCCATATTAACCATACTAATATGTGTTGTAAATATTAATATTTTTACATGTTTGATTTGGTTTTATATAAGTAGCTATATTTCGTCAAAAATATCTTCTTTTTGTTTGATATACTCTACTGAATTTGTAACAAAAATATCTTATTTTTTACGACTTGGTACAAGTGTTTTTACATGAGTAAACCTCGTTTTCTAGATGTTCAATCTTAATTATCCATATTTGTTTCTTCAGACTACTCCAACAGCTCTCGGTTTGCTCCTCTTAATGTCAAACAGTGAACCCCACCTCAAAAAAAAATCAACTGCTTATCTAAAATCAAAAAACTAAAACAAACAACAGATCGCTGTTCCGGTGCTCAATCAAGCTTATACATTTACGTTTTGCCGACTAATCCTCGAAATCGTTAACAATAAGGTACATAACGGCTGTCAAGTTTCTGATTATTGCTCCAGACTCCCGACCCGGGCGTATTTAATAATTAGAACATCAATTTTCGAAGCGTGAAATTTCAATCTCGAGGACAATAGCGATCGCTAAATTTTAAACAGTTGTCAAACACAAATATTTGTTTCAACAAATGTATAACAAAGTTAGAGAACTAATACAATGGATGTTAGCGAACTCTATTTTAATGAGACCTTGGATGAGCAAAACAAACTTTATCATTTATGCGCGTTCGTTAATTCTGATTTTGGGTCCCAACAAAAGAACTGAGTCAGACAGAAAGACACAACAGAACAGAAAGTTGTAAAACAAAAGAACTGAGTCATTTAATAGTCTTATCTTTAATCGCATATTTTTCTATCAAGGGTTACATTATAATGTCAATAGAAACTCAGTTTGTTAAGTAGGCAACAATTCTTGCCTTGTCATGTAGTGTAAAAGAAGTCATATAAGAAAGGCCTTCCGAAGCATGTCATGACTTGACTTGAGTCCTGACTCATGTCTGAATCTGTTATATTTTATTTTGTGAATATTAATGAATAAATATTAATATATTACTTACTCATATATATTCATATATAATGAATAATATAAAAATAAAAAAACAAATATAATGAATAATGAATAAATATTAATGTAATAATTATATATATGAGTAAGTAATACATTAATATTTATTCATTAATATTCACAAAATAAAATATAACAGATTCAGACATGAGTCAGGACTCCAGTCAAGTCATGACAGGCATCGGAAGGCCTTTCTTACTAAATCTACACCAAAATCATTTTTGGTGTAGATTTAGTAAGAACATATATTATGTTGTTACTTTTTCATAACAATCGTCTTTAGTGAGCCTCTCTTGTGCTACCCTTTAGATCTTTCAAGGGTAGAATTGATCGAATTTAACAAAATCGTGTGATAAATCGGGCTTATTTTGAATTTAGGTACAGTTTGTGCCGTTGTATATTTCTTTGTGCTTGAATATTTACGTTCATTGTATTTCTTTCCAAAAAGAGTAGAGAAAACTTACAATAGAACCTACATTATATAGTAATAGAATTGTATGCCGCTTTAAATACATTATTAAACTTACGATACATTTTTTATATACACAGATTAAAAGTTTCGTGAGTAATTTTCTAAGTAGGAAGTTTTTGGAAAACATTTCTGTATTGTATGTTTTTTATTCCTTGGAAAAAAACCGACATTTTCGACTTAAAAAATATTAAACTTACAAAAGTTTGGAAATTAACAACGACAGTTCGGTCTTTAACGACTCTTCCAAAATGTCGAACAAATGGAATTTAATTAACTATGACCTTATCTAAAGTTTTTTTTAAACATAATGATGGATTTTGTCTTTTTTCAGTTGGAAAGAAAGCGACACATCGGCAATGATATTGTTAACATCGTGTTCACGGAGGATTCTGTTCACAACACATTTAATCCCCAATGTGTGAAAAGTCATTTCACTCGTATCCTTTTATATGAACATAAGGAGAGAGCATACATGCGTACATAGTCAGTAAAATTATTGTCATATCGAAACTGTGATAAGGGTAATCGGGGGACCCATACAACCATTCTGGTCGTTGTGTAGAAACTGTTACCAGTATAGTACCATTCATAGGTAAGTTTCTACACAACGACCAGAATGGTTGTATGGGGACACGTTTATCTGTTTTCGACTGTATTATGGGAGTATAGCTAATCTTTTTAGGCCACGCATTTGTTATTGTGCAAGCAATACTCTCAAAACATCGAGATGGTAAAAAGGCTGGTATGCTCGACTGTTAACATAACGTGTAAAAAATACTCTTTTTGTAATATTTCTTTCCTACCATATTACGGCATGAGAATGAAACACATCGTAACTCTTCCCTTATATCTATATATATATAAAAATCAATTGCTGCTCGTTAGTCTCTCTTAAACTCGAGAACGGCTGAACCGATTTGGCTATTTTTGGTTTTGAATTATTTGTGGAAGTCTAGGGAAGGTTTAAAAGGTGAGTAAATATGAACAAAATGCTTGGAATATATTAAAAACAACAATTTCGCTTTCCGTTAGAAACTATTCCTTTGGTTTTGAATGTCAAATTTGACATTGACAACCAACACTTCCCGATATTGTAGTCTTTCGCGAAAACAGTGTTATGGAGCACATTATTGTACGCAATCCTTTGTATTTGGATGATATACATAAATGAGGATGAATTCCCTGTCGATGACGAGAAGTGCGAAGGTGGAAGGTTTTTGAATTTAAAGTTTTACTTTCGTCAATAAATATGTATTATTGTCAAACTCTGTGTTTATATATTAATTAGAGATATTTCAACCGACTTTCTCAAATGTATGGTTAGGTTCTTAATTCGAATGTATTTATTTATTTATTCACAGCTACTCACTACACTTACAGTTTCCCAAGACGTATAGCGAGTTATATTAGTTTGCTACAATTGACGATATAAAAGCCGTGGCTGGTGCGTCATGGACAAGAGTGGCCTGTGACAGACATAAGTGGAAGCAGTTGGAGGAGTCCTTTGCCAATGGAAGGCACACGGACAGCAGAGTCGATAAACAAAAATAAATTATATGTATCTGTATATATTTTAATCTGTCTGTAAATAAAGGCTTTTATTATATTTTTATTATTATTGCTACAATTAATTCATGACTCCGTCAATTTGAGATCAATTTATTATTCCAAAGTATTACAATCGTTAATACGAGTATTGTTTGAAAATGGTACACTAGAAAGGTGTCTATTCTGTACTGTGTTGAAATTGCAAAGGAAATGAAAACAGTTTTATTTTTAACCGACTTCATTACAAGAACTATTTAGTTGGTAAACGAGTATTTGGCATTCTGATGGTATGCGGTTACCGTAGCGTACAGACTGCAATGTCAGATGAATTTCCAAATCGATGGCGAGGGTTGTTGTGATAGAAGAATGATAATTACCATGCAACTTTTATTGGCGGCGGTACGAAGTTTGCCGGGTCAGCTCGTTGTGTAATAGATCCCTAATATCGTATCGGATATGAGTCATGAATATGTCAAACAGATTAGTGGAACATTTCCGTGGAAATGAATAGCCACGTGTTTACTTGCACCGCTAAATTACCTTAGGTAAGATATTTTATCACACGTGAAATTATTCATTTTTCATAGGTACATTTGTTATTTAGATATGTCTTTAAGATGTTTTAAAATAATTATACAATACATTGCTAATAAAAACATATACCTCGTAAATTAAAACATTCAAAACAAAAAAAAAAAACAAGCAAAGAAATTACAGATAAAAATCAAAACAAATTTGGCAAACACTCTACGAAAAGTTGTAGCATTGCTACGAAAAGTCGTAGTGCCGCTACAAAAAGTCGTAGCAACTCAGCAATTAAATCAAAATTATTTTTTCCTTAGAAATATACTCAGATATTTTTGCAATAGTGTCAGAAGTTGAAGGTGAAGGTTATAGGCTCAGCGTTTATAGCGACGACACCGTGCCGCCGTTCGGACCCTCATTACCGTGCCCTGCAGTGTTCAACGACCCGCAACTATTCAGGGAATTTCTATTGGTAAGATCGTTCATTAAACCAACAATTCCTTCTTACTTAATAAAATATAAAACAGTTTATTTACTATTTTCTTTTTTGTAGAATTGATCATTTCTAGACCACATCATGAATGCGACCATTTCATGATATGGCCAAAACAGAATCGATCATATCATTAAAACGCCAGTGTTTAATGAATATGGCCATTCATGTTTGGCCAGATCATTTCAATAATAATTCGTAATTTTTATGCTCAAAACATTAGTTTTATATTCTGAAAGTTTTGTTTTAAGTTTTTTTATTACTAAGCGATTTGCGTTAATCAATTTATCCTACAACTTTTAACTTTTGCAATAATATTCTTGGATTATGATTTTACGATATGATCACTTGGTTCTTGGCCAGATCATGATGTAGTCGTGCATCAGTTGCAATATCATGAAATATTTGAAGCTCAATGATCTGGTCGATTTTGTTTTGACCATGATCATCCACATCAAGAAATGATCAATTCAACGACCTGGCCACGACATATCCCTAATATCGGAATATTTTTCCTAGCTCAATGATGTAATTTTTTTTTAAGTAACTGTGAAATAATGATAACTTTTCATCAAATCAATGTTCACAGGTAAAACTGATGAATGGTGAAAAAGCGGCATTCCAAACACCCACGTTTGCGCTTAAGCGGCAACGCACATTGGACACGCTCATTCGAGATATCTACGCCGAGCACTGCTCCGATCACAAGGTGGTGAGTCTCTTGAAGACTGTTTTATATTCTTCGACTTTAGCCTTTCAGATCGGCTATAGCGGTAATTTTTATCAGAGTTATTCATACGAAATATCTCAAACTCCCACTATGCACAGGACGCAGGCAGATTAATTGAGGCACCTTCACAAGTATTGCTCCGATCACAAGCAGACTGAGAATAGAATCATTTTATTTGCGTAAAATATGGTTACAGGCATGTTACATGTTACAGTTTAATTTGGATCTACATATTTCACCATACATGCGACATGGCATGCAGAATAATATAATTATTGATGTCAAAATTTTTGAATTATTAAAAATTAAAATTACAATTATAATGCCAATAAAAAGAATCAATTACATAAGTTACCCAAACTGTTACTGAGTCAACCAATGTCCATCCGAGTCAGTAGCATCCTATACCTTATCCTTTCCCCAAACTCAACCACTTCCGACCCTTCCTTAGCTTAAGAATACTTCCGATGGGCAACAGCGTCGGAAGTACGATAAGCCGCTGAAACTGCGCTCGCCAATCCGCCTGCCAAGTTTGGCAATTATGGCAACAACCCTCAATTAATGGGGAGGCCCAAGTCCAGCAGTGGACTGACTGCGGCTGAAACGACGACGAACGACATAAGTTATTTGTCATTTGTCCCATTTAGAAATTCCGTCACTGAGTAGAAGCATTTATCCTTAAGCCAGTCTTTTAAACACGTATAGAATTCATCGTCTGGAAGTGTTTTCATTGCTTCAGGTAGCGCATTAAATACCTCCACACATTGCATTGCAGTTTTTGGCAGGCTTGATGTATTTCTAGTAAAATAAGTAGCTTGAGTATGACTGGCAGTGAATCTCTTGATGACTATTTTATATTTCTTATTCTTTAAGTCTAGCCTAAATTCATGCTGCTGGTAAAATTCGCGCTAAAAATTCAAATGTTTATTTATCTCAAATTACGGCAACAGACAGTTGAAACATCTACGCGGAGCACTGCTCTGGATATATTGTTTGTGAAAACTAAATTGCAATAAATTGTCTCAAACAACAAAAAAAAATATCACCAATTAGTGATTCCCTTGAAGTCTGTCTGATGTTTCTCATTTCCAAGTCTAAGTTTCTCAATCGACGCTACAGGCAAAATGTATGAATGGCGAAAAAGCGACATTCCGGACTCTTGTGACTGTTTGATATTCTTTAGTGTAGCGGTAAATCATCCGTAGTTTACTCGTGTGAAATATCTAAGTATGTTGGTGAGCCAATTGCAGACTGCTGAATTGGTCTCCGTATTACGACTTTATAGTACGCATTGTAATGGTAGTAATCCCTGGAAGACTTTCGTGACATGACTACAAATGACACATCTACGCCACTCACAAAATAGTTTGCCTTTTGCAGACTGTTCAATATTCCGTACGTTTCAAAATTCTAAATTCATGCTGTAACAGATATCTTGAACAATGTGTACACACTTCGCGACCACTGCTCCGATCAGAAAGTGGCAAGTCCCTTGCAAACTGTTACGCCATATGTTAGCACACTGTAACTATATACAAGTGACTTCTGCGTTGAATACAGGTTAAATGGCTGCGTTACCTGCTACAGTAAAATTTCCTCAAGTAATCTGCAATTCACGTATGTTTCCTGTTGATAAGATGCTTCTTTAAACCAGTCACAAAATGTACTCGATAGTTAGAAAATGCCACAATTTTAGTCATTAAACAGTTGGTAACTTTGTTGATGGTAGGGAACTCACTCTATAGTACAATTAAACACACGTCATCGAATCATAAAGTTGTTTCGAAAACTTAAAGTAATTTAGACACAACTTGATTTAATCAAATAGAACTATTAACGGCTATAAATACTTTATTGCATGTAGTTGTTGAGCTGAAACTTTAAGTTTCGACACCGTGTTGCAACTTAGAATTTAGTTATGTAGTTCGATTAGTTTAATGTCTTCTATTCCAACTTAGACATGTCTGCATTCAATTACGCTGAAACTTGAATTGAAAGCTGTCACTAACAACCTTTCCATTCGTACTGAGAGTAAATAACTAATGATATTTCTAACGTCAACGAGAAGTAATCAACCACTTTGTTTAGGTACTGTTTTATTCAAAAGTGCTTTAATATAGAATAGGTATCTTGATTTTTGTAACTGCCCACAGCCGATGCTCTCCCGGCGAGCCCTGTCAGACGTTTGGTCAGGCGGCGCGGGAGCTGGAGGAGCGGGGGCTGCGAGGACTGAGCGCTTTCTCCACGTGGGGCAAGCTCTCAAGTTGGATGCTGTTTTACGAGGAGACGCTCCTACCAGTGTGGTCTCTACAGGTAGGTGTTTTACGTTTATTCTAGCATTTTTCCTTCGCTTCTAGGCGAAGTTACTGTTTTATGTCAATTATACCATTAGGTTGCGTTTCAACTGATGCGGAACTGGTAGGAGCACAAAAGTGTCTGCGAATAAATCACAAGGCTGGAAATCCTGAATAGTATAGTTAATTTACATTCTATTCCACTTCCTTCCATCCAGCTTCGTGGGAATAGAAACGTAGCTATAGCATATAGCTTTCTGAAGAATTTATTCAGAGAGAAGGAGTAACAAACATCGTTAACGTTAAAATAGAATACTAACATACTCCGTAGGCTCAGCGACCCGAAGTAGATCTTGCCCGTCGAAACGAGATACCGCCAGAATGTTCAATTCTGCTCAATGCATTACAGACTGATCTGCGAGATATGGGAACTGACAACTAGCATATTTTTCAAAATAACCCTGTAAATATCATAGTAAATGTAATATGTATGTAGGTTCCGGTGGGTCCAGGCGACCGCCCTGGGAAGGCAGGGTGTGGCGAGCGGCGCCGCTGCCCGCCACGCCGGTCTGCGCGGAGCAAATGGCGGAGGGGCGGCTGCTGCTCTCTACCACCTCCAACACATATATTTTAGAAGGTAATACTCTATATGTTTATTTTGTGTAGTACCTACTATAGTCTACCTCATAGCTTGCTTTTTTTCTCGCTGTTTATTTTTATTAGTGTCGCTAAGAAACGTTACCCATAACAAAATGTAGTTAAAATTGCTTCGGGAAAAGATGACATGATTGTCTATTTTTTACTCGGATTGTCGGAGTCACTGCCGTGGTTCAGATTGAATATAAAAAAACTTTCAACAATTTGGAGGCTTCTCAGCTAAAATATTCTGATACACTGCTCATAAGTTGAATTTTTGGCATGATCATCGGAAATACGGGAGAAACTGTACGAATAGGAAACAACGAATGTACACTAGAATATGGAGGGTATCCTGTTTTTTTGCAGAAAATTGTTTCGCTGATTATCACTTGCCAACCAACGTTTCACCTATTTTTCACTTTGACAACAAACGATTATCATATTTTTGTATGACAACTTTTCATTTGGTAGGATTATTGTTAAGCTGATTATTATAATGACACAAAAAGTTTGGGGTATTTATTATTTGTCAAGTCTTTTACTAGGCCAAACAACTATTAGATGAATAACGTTTCACAAAATGTTACATTTCATGACATTTTTATTTGTAACGAAACCCTACATAATGTAACATTTGGTAAATAATTAACAACTGAATGAATATTACGCTAAGTAAAACATACGCTACTTAAAAGTTGCCATTTTGAAAGGTGTCATTATAAAAAGCAGACCAAACATACAGTTGGCAACTGCGAGGTTGGGAAATAAAACAAAATTATAAGAATAGTTGGCAAATGATTATTCCGCAAAATAAAATTCTTCGAAACGTTAGTTGTCAAGTGATAATCGGCCGAAAATTTTTCAGAGAAAAGGCAGAGAACCGGTTGATCCTTTAAAAAGCTGTAGATACTTAATGTTAGTGTCGAGTTAAGACCCTGTGCTTCTAAGCAACCACAGTACTACTTATCAATAGTACGAGTAGTAGGTACTTAATGTAAAACAAAGATAAATGAACTTTCGTATGACTGCATTGAGATTGCTTCAGCGATAAGCCCCGCCTTTGAGCGTCACTGTTTTTTGTTGGCGTAGTTTTGTAACGTTTTACTTTGTTGTAATAAGAGTATTTGTATTGTATTGCATAATTAGAGTACCTATAACATGTTTTTTCCTCCAGAAAGCGGAACCACCAGGGTAGTACTAAGATGGGAAGGCTGCGTGCGAGCAGTTCGAGTTAGCGAACGCGCGGGGTTATTCCGCGTGGGGGCGCGCGTGGTAGCGGGCGGCGGGTCAACGACCGGAGGCGCGGGCGGCGCGGGGCTGTACGCGCTGCCGGTGCAGGAGCTGTGCGCCGGCGCCTGGGCCATGCGTCCGCTGCAGGACTGCAAGCACGCGAGGTTGCCGCGCACGAAGACCGCGCATTACTTCGATTTGTTGGAGTCGGGTGAGCATCATATCAATGACGTATCCGACGAATCTTGACCTCTGCGTAGATGTGATGGCTAGCAAAACCAAACTTGGTTTTGAACATCTGGAGTCGGGTGAAAAAGAAATATAAAGTAAGGAAGGTATAAAGATGACTGTTTCGGCAAGTTAAAGTATGGGCTACATACAGCAGCTGCACTCTCATCATACATGATTCATCCATCATTGCCAACTCAGTGGTAAAATCAGAAAAACAAAATCTTGTTATCGGTTCCTAGAAATTTATAAGAATTCACATTAGAATGCGGGAACTAAGCATAGTCTGGGGACAGGAAAGTTTGAATTGATCAACTTGTAAAAGTTTCGAGGAGCTTTAGGAGAGGAACTATGTTTAATACTTATTGAAAGCAAACTTTTAAAATATGTATAGGTAGATAAGCGTATTTTTAAACATTTCAGGCGAAAATGGGAAAGTGCTACTTGCTATAGCGATTGGCAGAAGAGTGATGCTTATGGCTGAAGAAACAAAGACTGATAGTGAAATGGGTTTCGAATATACACATATCAAGGTAAGCTGATACCCTCGAGTGTTATGCGGTTCCTTAATTTTATTGTAGATTATTTCAATAACAACCTATTCATTGTCTTTATTAACTTTTATAATTTATCATTAGTTTAATGATTTTCTTCTTGCTTTCATATAATATTTGCTTATTTTTAGTGATGAAGTTTTATTTTTTGAGATTTTATAACTTACACTATATTCTGTACCTGTGATATAGTGTTATTATTTTACATTTTATTAAACACAGTAGTGATAAATAGATCTCTAATTATTCTATTCTACAAGATAGGTATTAGGAAAAATGTTTTCACAAATCTGTTCTTATTCAATGTATACTGCACCTCATAGGTTATATCGCACCTTCAGTATTTATGTAACGAATTATGTATTACAATTTATATCCATTAAGTAAGTAAATATTTATATTATTGCATTTCAGGATATACAACTAAACGAAACGCCAATTTTAATAAAACTCATGGATGGGGAAGTAGCGACGATGGTGGTCGGTTACAAGCACCATTGGGAAGTTTTAGAATCCGGCACTGGTCAGGTAAATATTTGGCTGTTTTATAGGAATTATAACACCTTAACAAGGTTCATTATTTACTTTTTTCTTACATTTTTGCATTATTTCTGTGATAGGTACCTGTCATTCAAGATGTATAACAACTAGCTATTTTCACCGTCCGGTAGGTCTAGGTACCATAACTTCCATAATTATTACCGATGTTTATAGCACGCAACTATAAATTTAGCACAATCGATTAACGAATTTCAAATATTCCCCCAACCGTTTTTCCAGGTATTACGAAACAACTTAGATTATATAAAGTTTCCTGGGCCAAACTTCAATTAATTAATTACACAAAACTTGAATCTCCAATGGCTAAACAAAGTAAACTTTCTCACAAACTTACCGAGATCAACCACATACCTAATACAACCTCCTGCTTTCGATCGCGTACAAACTTTATTCATATTATCATAAACCTTCCTCATTAAGCAGTTTATATATTAACCCAGAATATACAAGAATGGAAAATACAGATGACTTTAAAAAAGACGAGTAAAATTTTTACAGTATCTTTAGTACCTACGTAAAATTAAACAACTTCCAATAAAATATTATGAGAAAACCGCGAAAAAATTGTATTAAGTACCAACGATACAAGTATTTTCAAAATCATCGATCTGATACTGTTATACATTTTCAAGATAAGTGTTTGTTTTCTTGTGCACTAGAACTGCTTTATTTTTAATAATTCTCGGAAGTCAACTATATTTTTTTTTTAAACTTGAGAGAAAATAACTACACCTCAAACACCCTCGGTATAAGTTGCCACCTCGATAAGTGACTGAAATACACGATGTAGGCACGTGTCGACACATGCCACCGAAAATGTGTCAGTTTACTTTCCGAATCGAGTGTTTGACTCGCACGCTGTCGGATGTTTACCTACTTTCATTTATGACTAGTGACCCGGTGAGTTTCCTGTCGCCTACGTGACGTTGACGTGGATCTATATTTTTGTTTGTAATAGGTCACATTTCTGAATAAGAGCTTGTTAGTGTCCGACCTGATTTAGACTTTCTGTTGTAAATGGAAGCTTAGATTTTAATCCCATCTAAAAGAAAAAAGGTAGTTAATGAATTATTTGGTCAAAGAGAATATTATCAATAACGTCCTTGTTATCCTAGTACCAAAGAGCATCGAAACCGAAACATTTTTCTCAATGCCTAGTAATATAATCTGTACCAAATATTATTTTTCGTTATTTTATTTTTAATAGCTTTTAATAGTGGCCTGTCATATCAGATGTCCACTTTCGACTATTGCTTTCAGATTGCCTTACTTCTATACTGAAGCAAATAAAATATGCGGACGTTACATAAAATTACAAAACCGTTCTCACGAAATCTACGACCAATTCATTGCTCGTGTTTTTTTTTCGTAATTTCATGAAAGTTTTGTTACCAGCCTGTGAAACGAGCTGAGACTTCAGAAGACAGCATGCCCCGACGCGGGACTCTCGTCAACGCTCTGAGGATCGGGGACGAGCGGGATGGCCAAATAGTTTTGTGTTATAACCGTAAGTTATTTATTGTAAAAAAACCTGGGCTACTTTGCCCAAATAGGCCGATTGTGATAATTAAACAACTCACAATTAGATTTTACCAATTAATATTTACAGAGTTGAGGTACCCGTTCGTAGGTACTTTGTTATTTAGATTACGCTTTTTATTTTAAACTCATCGTCATCATCATTTCAGCCACTGCTGGACATAGGGCTCTCCTAACGATTTCCAAAATGACCGTGAATGTAAGCGGCCTGCGTCCATCGTTTGCCTGCGAACTTTTTCAGGTCATGTGACCATTTGGTCGGTGCATGTCCAACGCTGCGATTGCCAGTTCGTGGTCGCCATTTCAGAACCTTTCTGCTCAATCGGCCATGTGCGCGCTATGTGCCCCGCCCACTACCATTTCAAAGAACTAATCCGCTTGGCTATGTCGGTGACTTTTTTTCTCCTATGGATCTTCTCATTTCTGATTCGATCTCGTAGGAAAACACCGAGCATCGCCCTCTCCATAGATCTCCCATAGACCTTGAGCTTTCTTATGAGGCCCATAGTCATGTACCACGTTTCGGACCCAATTATTAATTTATTTTAAACTGACGAAAGGTATTTTCGTCAATTTTATTTATTCTGTATTTTAATTGGGATTTTTTTTTCAGATACATGTCATTTTGAAAGATTAACTACAAAAGGATTAGAAAGTGATAGCGAATACGACTTCCACTGGACAACCGTACCCGCTGCTGTTGGTAAGTTTGATTATACTCAAATGATGAACCATTCTTCCTTTTTAGGCTGAAAAGAAAGATTTCATCATTTTACCCGACAAATTTTACAGCTTTGTCTACTGGTCTTCTTCTTTTAGAAGTAAAGTAGTTAGCTCAGAGAGAGGCCACTTCAATGGGTCTCCGGTTTACCCACAGGTTTATCTCTAATCCTCCATCAAGCCTAATCGTCCATGGGAAATAATCACCGGATATCGTTTGAATTCTCTTACAAAATACACATTCAACAAAACACACATACACATACAAGGCAAATGTATATGGCCTGCCTAATGGTGAGAATTTACAGTAGTCTATAGACAATTTGGTAGGCAAACAGGCATACGGTCTGTCCAATGGTAAGAAATCGTCGACATCTATAAACACCAGCAACATCTGGAAAGTCACGTGCGCATTGCCAACCATTAAACAATTTAGTAAGCAAACAGGCATACGGTAGTAATAGTCTTTAGACACCTGCAACATCTGGAGTATTACATGCGCATTGCCGACCCCCAAACAATTCAGTTGGAAAACAGGCATACGGCCTGCCTGTCTGTAAGAGGTCAACTAAGACTTCTAGGTCAATGGACACTGGCAACTTATGTGGACATAAAAGTCACATTCCAGGAGTTTCAGGTGTCTATAGATTATTACGGTCTCTTACCATCTGGCAGGCCGTATGCTTGTTTACCTATAAAATTATTTGAGGGTGAGCAACACGCAAGTGACACTTCTTCAACGGTCCCTCACTGCAGGGGATCGTGACCACATTGTACCTATTTCCAAAGTGCGAGGTCGGCAGTACTATGGACCGCATTATATAGGCTGGCTCTAGTTACTCTCCTCACGATCTCGACCCATCTCGCTGGAGGTTTCCCTTTTGGCACATTCTCCTTCTTTTTTGCCCAGGGTTATGAGTTTTTCCAGACAATGCCTAGGCGATCGCATGATATGTCCGAAAAAACTAAGGGATCCTTCTTGGCAGTATAAAGAAAGACGTTTCGAAATACCGAGTTCATCAAGAATATATTCATTAGTTCTCATGGCGGTCGATGGTATGCCCAGTAATCTTCTCCAGCACAACATCTATTCTCTTCAAGTGACACCCCTTGTCTTATAAATGTCTAAACGGTCTAACGGCTCGGGAGTTATCGCGGAACAAACATAATTTGGATACAAACATACATACAGTATGTACAAACAATGTTTTTTCGCCCCAACTTTATTTGTAGCCTCGCTCGCTTAGCTTGCTCGGTCAATAATAACATTTGCGATTTACTTGAAAGTGAGCAATATCGGGAACGTACACGTGAAACTCCTGGTGTTGCAGGCGCCAAAAGCTACGGTAACAGCTTCCAATCCGGGCCGTACGCCTGTTTGCCTACTAAATAGTATTCAAAAAATTCTTAAACCGTGTGTTATGTTGCAGTGTGCGCATTTCCATACATAATGGCATTCGCTGAGGACCTGCTGGAGATTCGGCTCGTGGCCAACGGCTCGCTCGTGCACGCCGCCTGCATTCCCGGACTCAAGCTTTTGTGTGGCCGCAGGGTTAGTTCATACACGTCTGTATACTGTACGGGGAGGACAGAGACTCGAACTACTCGGGGCATTGCAGGGTTGAATCACGAGATTGACCTTATATTTTCTAGTAGTTCCCTATTTCTTTGATCAGCATAGAAAGCTTCAATGAGAAACATTTGAAATAAGAATTACAAATTTGTGAGTACGCTACGGTTTTGCTAACCGCATAATGATTGACATTATAAGATTTAAAAATTATCTTTTAAGAAAATTTAAAGAAATGCATACGGGTAACGACTCATACATAACACATTGGTTGCTATGTTATAGAATTGTTGTAGTCAGAACGTAACGTGCGGTGTCGTAGCAGTCGTACCAAATAATGCGTTTTCGTAGACGAGTAAACGAGTAGCACTCGTAGCCCAAAGTCGTAGCATCGTAGCGCGATGTTGCTTTCGTAGCATAATACAGAAGAGCGTATTCCCAGACAATGTTCAGTATTGCTTTTTAATTATCATGCGATTTCAATAATACCTACTTATATTTTTTAAGTGCGAAAGTCTGTCTATCTGTTACGCTTTCACGGCCAAACCGTATTAATTAACTTTAAACTAAAAAAACTAAGGTTAATTTACAGTTACGGCTTGGCCACGAAAATTCGCCGCGATGCCAAGAGCGACTAAAAGAAATACATACAAATGCATTTGTTTCAGTGTACTTATCGTTACTACTCCTCGCCACTCAACAGTTCCAATGGCTTTTAAGTGCATTTGTTATGTATTTCTTTTAGTCGCCGGTGGCATCGCGGCGAATTGTTTCGTGGTCAGGCTGTTAAGTCGTTAAGTCACACTTGTTATCGACATGTTCTGTTCATAGGATATATTCTACGTGGCGTGCGCCCCGGAGTACGTGCCGCTGAGCCGCGAGTTAGATCCCTGTCTCGGCTTGCACGAGTACGAGCTGGTGCGACAGATGACCAAGCAGGCTGGCGGTTACTCGCTCGACGAGGACGAAAACAACGACAAGTAAGTCAGTTCATTGTACATTCTGTTTCCAAGGTTGCCATCGATATTTTTTACGAATAGCTCAACTTTTCGATTGGGCGGGTAAATGAACCAACTCTTTTTGTTCTCAACAGCTCGACTATTTGTATGGTTGTTAAGGATAATTAGGTAACTGATCAAGTTCATCATTCAGATCCGGCTGATCATTTTATTTTGCGGCAACTGCATGACGTCCATTGAAAGACTGGGCCTCTCTCATAGAGAGAGATTAGTACGACGAAGCAGAGATCCTATCGATGTTTTCTAAAAATTTTCAAACATCCATAAACCACCAGTGACCAAGGCAGAAATAGATATGTATGTATAAGTATTAAAATTTTCTTTGTAACTAAATGCTAAATAAACAAATGTTACAGAGGCGAAACAAACCAAAACTTCCGCACCTCCGAGAACAACTCCACCTCCAGCAGAAGCAGCTCGGTATCCTCAGAGCAGGACAACATCCGTCCGCCGCTGACCCGCATGGCCCCCATCTCCCCGCCGAGCTCGCCGCAAGGTATCTCACTCTCTCTCTCTAACAACTCTACCTCCAGCAGCAGCAGCTCGGTCTCCTCGGAGCAGGACAACATCCGCCCGCCGCTGACCCGCATGGCCCCCATCTCCCCGCCGAGCTCGCCGCAAGGTATCTCACTCTCTCTCTCTAACAACTCTACCTCCAGCAGCAGCAGCTCGGTCTCCTCGGAGCAGGACAACATCCGCCCGCCGCTGACCCGCATGGCCCCCATCTCCCCGCCGAGCTCGCCGCAAGGTATCTCACTCTCTCTCTCTAACAACTCTACCTCCAGCAGCAGCAGCTCGGTCTCCTCGGAGCAGGACAACATCCGCCCGCCGCTGACCCGCATGGCCCCCATCTCCCCGCCGAGCTCGCCGCAAGGTATCTCACTCTCTCTCTCTAACAACTCTACCTCCAGCAGCAGCAGCTCGGTCTCCTCGGAGCAGGACAACATCCGTCCGCCGCTGACCCGCATGGCCCCCATCTCCCCGCCGAGCTCGCCGCAAGGTATCTCACTCGCTCTATTTACAGCAGAGCAAAAAATTTTCATGATTTATACCTATAATCCAGGGGTATCAGTAGCCAACAGTATCAGGTTTACGCCCGAATTTGTCATGTTGTCTCGTGAAGCGAGTAAATCTACTAGCTATTATATAAGCAAGGCCGTTTCCTTTCAATGTCCGTCATCGTCACTGAAGTCTAAAGCAAAAACGTGCCTCCTTTTCGAGTGCTACACCCATTCAGGATTACATACTGATGTATGTAACGTTTATATTGTTTCCTTGTCTTTGACCCCAAAAACCATGACTTTTATTGCGAATTATGTTATCAAAGAAGCAAAACACTGTGTCCATCGATTTTATTAGAAACACTGCATATTCAGTGTCCAAAAATCTATCTTTTCCGAATAGCACTGCATTTTCTTCACACTATAAAGTTCCTGGAAAATGCCGACAGATGGAGCCACCCTACACTATTTTGTTCATATTGATTGTCCTCTATGACGTCACCACTTTCAATCTGTTTCAGTTCTGCCGGAGAACAGCGGGCGCTGCGTGCGCATCTACAACATCCCGCTGAGCAACCTCAGCGCGGGCGCCTACCAGCGGCAGTCGGTGTCGGCGGACCAAGTTGTTACTTCTTACTTTTCACATAGGTGAGTGATCAATGAATAATTTCATTAAGTATTATGCAGAACAGCTTAACAACTCACCCCAATGATTGTCCTTATTAACCTTAAGTAAGTGTATTTACTAATTCTACAACTGTGAAAAGACTTCCCCATTTTTTTAGCCATGCCGTTGGTGCCTTTAAATCTCGTCTAGTTAATTTCATTTCATAACGTAAATGTTCCCTGAAAAAGATTTTTTAGTGTCCCTGACTGAATTCTAGCCGATTATTTTGAATTGGCGCCCTATCTATGAAAAATATGACTCAGCTATCAATCGGCGAGTCGAATGAAATCACTCGATATCGAACGAAAATCATTCGGCTCACCGGTTTTGTGTGAGTCATTCTTTTCAATAATACGATTCTGAACTACGAATAAGAAAGGTATTATAGTTCGATGAATCTGAAACATTTCTATACCTGTACCTCTCGCGAAGAGTAGATATGATCTTTATGTGACCTAAGTAACCCATTAGATCGTTAGAACATAATGGCAGGTGGATGTCTCACGCTGACAGTCTTCATGACAGACCTATCTTCTCTGTGATGCTGAAGTTTCCGTACGTGGTCGCCATTTCAAAACTAACATTTTCTTTACTCTTCCCTCACATGTTTCAGGCCAAATAGCATCAGACAGCGGTTAGCGGAACTAAGACTAGACAGCAAATCGCGAGGCGGAGGCGACGACGAAACTTTATAAGACGACAGTAGTTAGCGGTCCTAGCGAAATGGCACAATTTTAAATATACCAGGTTACCTGTTGGTAGGTACTCGATGTTGTTGAATCATTTGATACAGTTACGAGCATTTTTACAAAACTATACATCCAAGTTACAAAAAACATAAATTGGCGCGAAGGAGCACTTACTATCGTAAGAATGTTGGCTTTTTAAGGCCGCTTGATCAAATCTAATTAAGTATGTAGAAATGCTCATGATTTTATTTAATGGTACCATGTTTCACAGTAGTTATGTTATTAGATGTTCTCATAGGTCGTAGTGAACGAATACAAGTACTTTGGAAATGTGATAAATGACTGGTTTCACTAGCGAACATGAATATAGGTGCATTTTAATTTGTTTACTCAGTAAAACTTCTTGGCTCTTTAGACAAATCCTAAATCGATAGGTATTTAAGAGAGTGGTTTGAGTACTCGGTATTTTTTTCGTGATACAGTATTTGAAGTCATGATAGCCAAATCAAATCATACATCTAAGTGGAATGAGGAGCCTATTTTCATGAGAACCGGTACATTAAGGAGCAGATAACATTTTGCATATATACACACACAGGATATTAAATTTAAATAAAAGGGCATGAGGCAATGCCTATTAGAACGTAACATACAAAAACTAAAAAAATATTGATCGTACTGCACAAAATTTATGCTCAACTCACGAAGTTTTAGATTAAAAATCGAGTAGGTATGCAGTTTTAAAAGTTGCATAAAAATGTCACCATGTTGAAGTTGTAGCTATTCGTTTTTAAAAATATATTATCTAAAAAATATATAACGTGTACAGTAAGTTACTGATGTCTAAAAATAATCATTAGGTGTATAGAATCTCTAGTCAGAGCGCCATGTAAGACATAAAGTGATGATTGGTAGTTCTCCTAACAAATATAATTGTGTGTAATATTATGCCAAATCATTCCGAGAAATGAGAATAACTCTTTACGTTATTAAGTTGGTAAATAAATAAGGTACTCACCTGAATTTTTAATCAAATCAATCAATCACAATACATATATAAGTTTCTTCAACCACGCAGTTGGTTTTATTTATTTTTTTATTTACCATTATCAGTGCAACACATAACTCCGAATGTTTTCTCATAATATTGTGTAAGTAGATAAAATATTTTGTATATGTGAACGAATATTTTAATAACTTGAATGTCTAGTCTACACCGGAAAAGAAGTGCCATCCAAATTTGGTTATCTTTGTAGATTTAAATATAAAACTATAATATTTTGCGATGCAAGAGAATTGAAATCATAATTAGGTGTTAATACAAAGTTTATCTTCATTGTAAATTGTAAGCATTCTTAGTGTTACTTTCAGGATATGTACCTATTCGTTATCAAATCTAAATATTTACTAAATATATTAATAGAGTATCTACGAATATTATGTAGAGGGCAGCGATAGATAGTTTTAACTAAACATGAAAAAATAAAACCTACTTATCATCGAATTAAGAACTTTCATATACTTATTACTATAGTTAGACCGTAACCGCTGTACCGCGCCATGGGTGGGTATACGCAGGGAGGTGGGGAGTGGGCATGATAATCGTAGTGCCAGACCCATGGAGTAATTACAAAGAGGAGATGCCATTTGAAATGGCGCAGGGATGTGATCATTGGCGCCTCGTCGACACTGCAATGGGCGGAGCTTGTCATTGCTCGTGCTCTATGATTGGAGCTACGGCCGAAACCAAGCACCCCGCACGTCTGCCTTCCGCCCCGAGTAGCCTCACAAACGCTTTCTTACAAAACGCTTATTACGGCATCTCCTCTTTGTAATTACTCCATGGCCAGACCAGACAGATCTTACGATATCGAATTACATTTTTTTTAAACTGTTTAATATACGAGTATAATTGTTTTTACCCGACTGCGCCAGAAGGAGGATTATGTTTTTCGAGAGTATGTATGTATGCATAATTGTTTGGCACGCTCTGCAGCCTAAGCGGCTCGATTGATTTTAGCTTGAGGTGTCGTTAGATTCGTATTTACTGTGAGAGTGACACTGTGTATATCAAAATAGAAAAAATACAAAATGACGGATTTTTTTATTTAGGGTATAATTCGTCATGTCTGAAAGTTGTTTCGGTTCGTCATGCTAATTTTTATCACCAATTGTTGTTGCAGTTCGTCGTGTGTTAATATGGTTTTATTTCGCCAAGTCTTCAAGTATTATACACAAAATCTTGGGTAGTTTCATTTCCAAATTACACAGAAATGCAGTCGGGTTTTTTAGTTTTTTAAATTAAGAGGAAAAGGTGGTAATATGGCCCCTACTTTGTTTTCGAGGCTTCATGTAAAAAATACAACTCATAAAAATCAAGTTAGTACGTTACAGTGTTCCTTTCCTATTGTCATATGCATACCCTTATGTGGAACAAATGAAACAACCAACTACTATTAAAAAATACGTATTCCTGAAAACCAAGAAAATTATAAAATAAAATTAGGTGAGGTTTATATGGTACCCTGGGGGCCATATTACATATATTGAGTTTTAATTAAACTTTAACGACAAAAATCACATATATAATGTTTGCCCTCAAGGCCTGCACAGGCTATAAGATCCCATAAATTGCAGCTAAGACACTGAATCAATTTTCCACGTCTGTCGTTAGAATAGTTCATTCCACAAAATATGCAAAGTATTAATTTGCTCATCATATTCTGAGTCAGTTTCTATGACTGCGGCACTTTCAGAGCTACTGCTAGACGTTTCGACTCTTTGTCGTCGATTTGTCTTTTTGCTGCTGCCCATTCCACATTGACTATGTCCAGGACCACACATCGGACATACATTTTATATGGCCCCCGGGGACCATAATAGGAACAATGTGAGAGGGTCAAATTACAAGTATTAGCAAACTAATAATAAAACCAAAATACACATATTTATCTAATGTTATTGCACAATTACTTCCAAAATCCAATAGAAAAATGTTTGTAAAACACAATGTTCAAATCCTTCACGTAAAACTTAGTTTATCTGGAAAAAACGATTAAAATGCGGAACAGTTTTAAAAGTTTGACAGCTGAGTGTTTACAGTGTGTCAAATAACAAACGATCATAACCCCATCTCACAATTTTTTTGGCGTTATTTCATAACTATCGGAAGAGCTCTTTAGTTCACGAATATTTGACTAGATAACGTTTTTCTTAATTATAAATATGCATGGGGGCCAAGATACCTGCAGGGGCCACATTACCACCTTCTCATCTACCATTATCTTGTTGTTCAATATGATTTTTTGCTAAGTACAATTTAAAAAATATATTGAACTGAAACTTTAAGATGCATCTTTAGCTATTTTATCTCATCATTTGCTTCTGACACTTCACCCCCGTCTCGCCGCTCGCATACCTCAGGCGCTACAGCGGTTGGGGTCAAACTAGCGTTTAGTCTACATTGGACAGATTCTACTTTGGACATCATAATCTAGTTTCGACATATTCTACATTTGATAGAGTCTCCAAAAGACAGATTATATTGGACAGATTACGTTTCATTCTACATAAGACGTATTCTATAATGGACAGATTCTATTTCTTTCTACATTAAACGTAATCTATATTGGACAGATTCTATTTCTTTCTACATAAGATAAATTCTATATTGGACAGATTATATTTTATTCTACTTAAGACAGATTCTATATTGGACAGATTTTTTAAATTATATTATTAAATTTATAATACATTCCTTTTTTCAAAATCTGTCCAATAGGTATAGAATCTGTCTTATGCTGAATCTGTCCAATATAGAATCAGTTTTATGCAGAATCTGGCCAAGATAGAATAAGTCTTATGTAGAATCCGCCTAATACAGAATCTGTCAAATGTAGAATCTGTCGAAATAAAACTATGATGTCCAAAGTAGAATCTGTCCAATGTAGACTAAACTAAACGCAAGCTAGTTTGGTTTAAAAATTATTTTGATAATAACATCAGTGACAGTAATCATGAAATTACTTAAAACAATGTATCGCAGCAGTCAGGGCAGGGCCGGATAAGTCAATGGAACAATTTCAATGCCAGTCTCAGGGCCCCGTTTAATCAAAACAGGTAAACATTTTTCTGGAAAGAATGTATAGCAGCTATCACTTATAATTAACCCTTAAGACCCCGAGACTGATATTATCTAGCCTAGGACCCTTTTAATCCAGGGTAAAGGCCCAAATGTAGATAGGATGTATACGCAAGCGTCGTTCGAAGCAAAGTTATGTAAAAAACCAAAGATGACAAGAACCAAACCGATAGAATAAGTTTTAAATAAGGTTGGGAGCTTTTGAAGTGTATAGTGGTGAAGGCCGTTATCAAGTATGCGGAAGTCAAAGTACATATTTTTTAAGAAAAGGAACAGTACCTAGAAGCATTTTAGTGTGCATTGTTTAATTCCAATAAAATCAGAAATTTACCGCTAGAAATCAATTATATGATGGTAAAGAAATTTGAGCACAGATAATTTAGTAAAAAAATATATTAAGATAAAAGAAGTATGTAAGATTTTATAAAAAGAAATTATGTAAAACAAAATTTAAAGATAGTTAAATTAAATAGACATATTTTGTTTTATACCTTATTTTAAAGAAATTATATTTAATTATCGCATATACTCGTATGTATAATTTATTTTTTTAAAGCAAAGTGTCAAGTACAAGTAAATTGTGAGTATCACTTGAATTACCTCTTTTGAAATAATATAGATTTATTTATAAATATTTATTAAAATGTCTTCTATCCCTTGTTGGTAATTTGAAAATTTTTGTATAGGGCCTACCAAATTGCACATAGATAAGTGTTTTCTTGTTTTCGTAAAGATGTGATAAATAAAAATAATATATAATAAATTAATAAGATTTATTGAATATTATATATGTATAATATGCAGAATTACATTAGAATTAATAACTACAGAGAATAACAATTATTATACTCAAGTCAGCTGTTCCAAATACAGAATATACCTATACTTAGGCATTTACTCTGTTACTTTCTCTGAGATATAAGAAATAAATGTCTGTTCAATATGTCTACATTTTATTTCTAAAAATAAACTTAATATATTGTATACAATTATACTAGTCAAAAATATTCACAACAACTTTGGTTGTTGTTTCAAAGCTGTTATATCTAAAAACTTTGGTATCTCTGCATGTGCAGGATCATTTGCAAAGTTGGATGCACCTGGAAATAAAAAAATGTATTTGTTAGGTTAATTCGGATCAGAACCTGTTGGTCCCATGAATTTCACATTCGTGTGGTTATTTTCAATACAGACATTTTACTGAAGGTTGCATTGTATGTGGCAGTCTCCATCACGAGAGAATATAAATTATGTAAACAAATGCTCAGGTGTTCGCAACATTTGAATGAAAGAAAAAAATAGTATTTTTGGGACATATTTTAATGTTTAGAGAGAATTTAAATTTAAGAATGGTTTGAGATGATTCTGTTGACCGCCGCAACCACCCGAGTGTATTTCATATTTCAGTTGTATTATTTTTCTCTCATTTATTTGAGTGAGGTCCAGACTATCGTGAGAATTCTCACCGAGAGTACGAGAACGCTGCCCACATTCACAGTTCTCGGACTTTCCTCGCGTTCACGCGAAAAAAACCAATGAATCTGGACCCCGCATTTCAAAAGTGAAAAGATAAACAATCACCAAAATAACATGGCGGCCCAAATGTTTACATGCACTGAGCCAGACTCGTTCCTGTACCATGCATCATTGACATATCATTATAACCCAACTAATTGGAACTGGTCGTTAGTTTCATATTACCCATATAGTAATATAAGTATTTGGTAAACTCATAATATTGTCGCTAGATAACCACCCACTAGAACACACACCTTGTGTAAAGGTCTTGTGGTAAATTAAAACCAGGAATTTCGGGAATAAAATATAATAGGTACAACTCAGTACAGATCCAAAACTTAAGAGAACTTAATATACAAATTATAAGTAAATTACTCCTAAAAGTGCATCGTTGCTCCTTAACCTCATCAGGCGCTTAAGTTTGAACATGCCCCCGGGCGTTGAAAGCATCGCCTTCAACCAGACGCTGATGATATTGGCAATGGGCATATCTTGGAAAATGCTCTTCGTATTTTTCCAGAAGAGGTCCTGATGTCAGCTACCCGAGAAACACCATCCTGTCCAGGATACAATGCGATAATTCTTCCCAGTTTCCATTTTAATGGGGGAAGATTGTCCTCCTTGATCACAACCAGAGAATCCAATTTGAGGTCTTCATTATTAGAACGCCATTTTACACGTTGCTGCAATTCTGCAACGTACTCCTTGCTCCAACGAGTCCAGAAGTGTTGACGCATTTGTTCTATCCGATCCTCGATATGATCTAGCAAAGAACTAGTAGAATGCTGCTGAAGATCTCGATGTGGCAGTGATGTCATTGGGCGTCCAATAAGAAAATGCCCTGGCGTTAACGGATTGTAATCTGCGGGATCTGAAGACAGTGGTGTTAGCGGCCTGGAGTTTAATATTGCCTCAATTTGAGTTAGAGTGGTGTTAAGCTCCTCGAATGTTAAATTACAATTCCCCAACACTCGGCGTAAATGATATTTAGTTGACTTAACACCCGCCTCCCAAAGACCGCCAAAATGAGGGCTATATGCTGGTATAAAGTGCGCGCGGATACCATCACTCGCCAAATGATCACTCAGAGAGTTGCAGTTATCCTTTAAAAACCTTGCAAGGTCATTGTAAGCACCAACAAACGAGGTCCCATTATCAGAGAAAATATCACTGGGTTTACCTCTCCGCGATATAAAACGCCGTAATGCTAATAGATAACAATTACTCGTCAAATCAGCCACCAACTCCAAGTGGACAGCTTTAGTTGCAAAGCAAATAAAAATCGCGATATAAACCTTGACAAGCCTACAACCCCGTCCCTAACGACTAGCGCTCATGATGGGAACAGCGTAATCAACACCTACATTTTGAAAAGGGTAGGTACCTGGAACAATACGTTGTTGCGGAAGATTTCCCATTATAGGATTAACAATTTTTCCTTTCATTCGAGTACATAGTATACACCTGTGATAACAAGTTTTAGCCAAGTTGCGGCCACCTATGGGCCAAAAAGTCTCCCTTATAGACGCTAATAACAATTGAGGGCCGGCATGCATTAGTTTTTTATGCTCAAAATCAAAAAGTAACTTCGTAAACAAATGAGTGGACTGTATAATGATAGGATGTTTTTTATCAAAAGAGAATTCTGAATTTTCAAGACGGCCTCCAACACGCATAATATTATTTGCATCCAAAAATACATTAAATTTTAATAAAGAGCTCTTCTTAGGTAAAACTTGTTTATTTAAAAGTAACTTATATTCTGAAAATGACTCTTCTTGACAGAGTCTAATAATTACATCTAAAGCATTTTGTAATTCATGTTCTTCCAAAAAGTTGACCGCGAAATGATGCCCTTTACATAATTTAATAAATCGAAAAACATAGGCTACGGTGCGAATAAGACGTTGATAATTGGAAAACCTACTAAAGTCAATGAGATGAACTTGCCGCGATTCACTTGAGACAACATTTAAACTTACGTCTGGTCGAGTTTCAGGTAAAGATGCTGAGTATGCAGGTTGAGTCGGCCATTGAGTTTGGTCATGAGCTAGATAATCTGGTCCGAACCACCACAAATCCAACGTTTGCAGAGCACTAATATCCACACCGCGGGATATTAGGTCTGCAGGATTCTGGTCTGTTGGGACATGTTTCCATGTAAAGTTGCCGGCCTTGTCCAAAATTTCAGCAACGCGATTGCGAACAAAAGGCTGAAGTTTTGTAGGCAACATTCGCAACCATCCCAAAATTATGGTGGAATCAGTCCAAAAGTAAAAGCGATCAATATTCATACGAAGAGAGTTTCTGACTTTCTCACAAAGACGAGCTGCCATTAGAGCACCACAAAGTTCCAATCGTGGAATTGTTAAGGGTTTGATTGGTGCTACTCGACTTTTTGCCATCAATAGACGAACCATGACTTCTCCTGACTCGTTAACACTGCGGACGTAAACACATGCACCGTAGGCACGTTCAGATGCGTCCATGAAAAAATGTAGTTCTAACTCTTTAGGTGAATCACAAATGACACGTCGAGAAATTCGAAGATTATTAATAAGGGGTAAATTTTGAATGACATCATTCCAACATTTATTAATTTCGGGAACCAAAGGTTTATCCCATCCAAGTTTATGCAACCATAACCTTTGTAGTAACATTTTCATGACAATAACACACGGCGATAATAGTCCTAAGGGATCAAAAATACGCGCTATAGCTGAAAGTAAGTCACGCTTTGTATTAGCCTTAGGTAACAATGAACCGATTGGAAAACACAACTCGTCTGCACTTGCCTGCCAACCAAGACCTAATAACTTACTTGGTTCATCAGCGCCTATATTCAAATTTACAGACATATTGACAGTATCTGAAACTAATTGAGCGTCATTTGATACCCATTTACGTAATGGCATACCAGCCGAAGCTAGCGCTTCTGTGACTGCTGTCCGAATATTTTGAACTTCAAGCAAATCATCACCCCCAGTCAGCAAGTCATCCACGTAAAAGTCATGCTTAATTATTTCCGCAACAGCTTCATTTGTACAGTCGAGACCTATTTGGTTAAGGCATCGAGTTGCAAGAAATGGTGCACTAGCAGTACCGTATGTGACGGTGTTCAGCTGAAATACTTTGACCGGTTCAGATGACGTATCACGCCAGAGTATCTGTTGCAAGTGTCTGTCAGATGGATGCACAACAATTTGCCTATACATCTTCTCCACATCAGCAGATAAAATATATTTGTGTTGCCTGAACCGAAGAAGTATAGACAATAAATCATCTTGGACTGTTGGTCCGACCAATTGTATGTCATTCGACGATAAACCCGATGACGTAGGACTACTACCATTGAATACTACCCTAAGTTTTGTAGTAGTACTACTCTCGCGGAGAACGCTATGATGAGGCATAAAATAAGCGGGGCTTTCCAACAGCGGAGCCTCAATTTCTGTCATATGCCCTAATGATTGATTTTCCGTCATGAAATCTCTATACATATTATTGATGTCCGGTTTATTATTTAATCTGCGCTCCAAAGACATTAAATACCGTTCAGCCTTATTAAAAGAATCGCCTAACAAGGAGGGTTTCTGTTTGAGCGGTATACGGACGCAGAATCGGCCATCATCAAGACGGGTTGTATTTTTAATAAAGTGTTCCTCACAGAGCTTCTGGTCTGGTGTGTAATGAGGTAAATTAACATTAATTTCTTCTAACTGCCAAAAACGCGTTAAATCGGTTTGGATGTCTTCTGCTTCATCATTAGCTACAGGACTAATTTTATTGAAATTACACATGACATCATTGGACAGTAGAGGAATATTTTTAATAGGCAATGGACCTGAAATAATCCAGCCTAACCTGGTTTCACAGAGAACAGGCATTCTGTTACCTAGCCTTATTTGTTGCGACCCCATCAAATCCCAAAAGAGATCGGCTCCTATCAATATGTCTACTTCAGACGGCCTATAAAACGTAGGGTCAGCCAAACAAATGTTGGAAGGAATTTTTAAATCAGATAAATTGATCTCACGACGTGGGACATTATTTGTAATTGATGGTAAAACATAACAATCCAAATCAATTGCAAAACTATCATCTAGTGATTTTATAGTGATATGACATGTTTTACCTACGTGCGAAATGACGTTATTAATGCCCAGTATAGATCTGTCAACTGTATTTGTCGGCAAGTTTAATTTATTGCAAATATTTGAAGTCAATAGACACGTGTACTTCCAGAATCCAAAATGGCACGAATGATGTGCTGGTGATTGTTATTATCATAGACTTTCACTAATGCAGTGGAAAGTAATACATCCCCAGACAGACTTACTTTACTTTGAGAAGCCGCGACGTCAGATGATAAGGTAACACTATTGTCATTAGACACCGATGCAGAAGTAGGCGTGGTCGTCGATGAAGAGGCTACTAATTTATCTGAAGTATTAGTATTCAAGTTATTCATGTCAGACTTAGGCTGGCCTATATGTACTAAAGTGTTATGACGGCGCTTGCATAACTTGCAACCGGGCCTCTTACATGTATTGGCATAGTGACCTGACTTAAAGCAGTTAAAACAAACTTTTAAACTTGGAAGGGCTTTTAATCTTGCTTCGTTACTTAAAGCAAGAAATTGCGGACAATTATTCAAAGCGTGCTCACCCTTACACTTACGACAAACCTTTGGAGAATTCTCTGAGCTTGAATTGAAGGAATTCTGAGCTACCATAGATTTGAGCTTAGGAGTAGACCTATTGTGACAACTAGTCTGAGTACGTGATAATTCTAAGGTTTCTATTAAATTTGCACGGCCACGCAAAAATTGTAGAAATTTATCAAAAGTAATTGAAACGTTTTGATCCAAATTAACTTTAAACTCCTCCCACTCTCGGTAGGTTACCTGATCCAATTTTTGTGTGACGATTTAAATTAGCAGCGTGTCCCAATATGTGACAGGTTCACCTAAAGATTCCAAAGCTCGTAGGTTTTTATTTAATTGATCAATTAATCGCTTCAATATACTAGAAGACTCCTTCGCAATGACTTCAAGGTTAAATAAAGATGAGACATGATTTTGAATGAGCAATTGTTTATTGTCATACCTCTCGCATAAAATCTTCCACGCAACATCGTAATTATTAGATGAAAAATCAACTGATTGAATGACGATGGCAGCAGACCCCTCCAGAGACGCTCTCAAGTAATGAAATTTGTTTATTTCATCAATTTCATTGTTATTGTGAATGAGGCTTGTAAAGGTATCGCGAAACTCAAGCCAGTTATCATACAAGCCACTAAACTTAGGTAATTGTATAGTGGGCAATTTGACGAGTCGATTGTTATGGGTGTGAGAACATTTATCGACATTTTGGGTGCTTATTGACCGATTATTAAATTCGTTTAATATTCCTTGAGCGTCAGATAAAGATCTATAATATAACTTTTCAAAATCTGAACGCTCGGTTAATTGAGTTTGCATGTTATCTACCAAACATTCCAACTGTATTTGTACCTCGTCATATTGTTCATACAACGATTCTAGCTTACCCATACGCAACTGCAACTCCCTGGCCACAGACTCAGTGATAGGTTTAGCAAGCGATTGCAAGTGATTTATAATAACAGTCAATCGCCCTTTGAAGCTAGCTCGCCGTTTAATTAATTCTTTTTCCTCGCTCATTTTGTAAGTTTTAGGAGAAACGGGTGTGTCAACCTGGAATTTATACAGTAGGAAACTTAATAACGCTTTAATAACATACAATAACCAAAATACCTATGTTTGAACCCTAAACAATGTACCTAGATTACAATTTAACTTATTTGTTTGTAACTTTTTTTTTCACAAACTAAATTTTTAATTTCACTACTAGTTTCTTTAATTTTAAGTACACAAAAAAATAATGCAACAAACACTACCAAAAAATAACTGACAATACTAAATGAGTTGCACTATATAAGTATATAAGCAAGTGCAAGTAGAAAACCTAGCACTTATTAGGTGCACTAAATATGTACCTAACTGGTATTAGTTACTACTTAATTGTCACAAATTAAGAAGAATTAAGTAAAAATAACGTAGCTATTATGCCTACAGTACTGTATTATAAGTACATTTAAACCTAATTACTCTCAAATTAACCAAATTAAGATCAATTAAGTTACTACAAATGTATTTAATAAATGTAACTAAGTACCCACGAGTAACATGCAAATTTAAGTATTTACTAACCTGGACAAATAGTTATCCCTAATTTACACTAAATACTACCTGTTCGAGTGCTGGGCTATTTAATTAATAATGATATTAAACTTAACACCGCTTATTTAATTAATTTTATTTATTCCTTTGTTCACCGGTAAGTAACCTCCAATCCTCAATTAAATGTTCTTGATAAATCTCCACTAATTAATGATTATTTCTTGATGATTATTATCAATCCTTGGAATATTCATATCTGGCTTCGAACTAGGACCATGTAAAGGTCTTGTGGTAAATTAAAACCAGGAATTTCGGGAATAAAATATAATAGGTACAACTCAGTACAGATCCAAAACTTAAGAGAACTTAATATACAAATTATAAGTAAATTACTCCTAAAAGTGCATCGTTGCTCCTTAACCTCATCAGGCGCTTAAGTTTGAACACCTTGTGACGGCGACTTTACATACTACAGCTTTTTCCGATAGCGAAAAAAATGTTACGTACCTTGCAGCAACTTGTGCCTCTCCATATAATTCCTTGTGGCAAAGGACATGTCAAAGGGAGCCGACGTCTTCACGGCCACGGGTACAGGCACAGGTTGTGGCGGTGCCGGCACTGTCTTCAGGTACTTGGCTGCGAGCTGGTTCATCTTCATACTGGTGTCAGTCGTGGCCGCGTAGATGTGCGGCTGTTGGGTCCCAAGGGGATCGTCACCAAATTTCACTCTGTGAAAAGCAATTAAATTGATTAACACATAACTCTACAGGGATTGAGCTAGCGCCGCAATGTAAGTTGAAATTTTATATTATGGGAAATTAGCGACATCCTTGCATTATTTTGCTCTCGTTTTTTACCCTTTAGACAACTTTTTACAATGGGAATCGGTGCAGATTCCAGATGACCTACTCATCCATTCATGGGCAACATGATGTCCACTCGTAGACCAAGCGGCGTCCATCAGTGAACCACCAGACATTAACTGGATGAAACTGGCATGAAAGTGTGGTCTACAACGAGTGGACACCGAGCGACTAGGTGGTGCTAGTCAGGTCGGGTGGCTCTAATGAGCTATAACCTTAAAAATATTTATAAAAAGTAAAGTATTATTGCTTACCTTTTAGTCACACTGACATTAGTTTTATCAATTTGCATCTGCAAACATTGCTGGCGAGTGTTTCTATATAGCGCACTCGCCGATGACGGCATGTCGGAGTCTTGCAACATGCCATTAACATGCGTCTGTGAAAGAAAACAAACTTCAATTGTATGACAAGTAAAAAAAATTAACTAAATAATGCTTAAGGTGACTGTGATATACTCACCATTACTTTATTGTAATAAGTCCACCCAACATTGGATTGGTCAACACTGCCTGTCTCAGAGCTGAAAAAAATATTGTAAGTGTTATTTTAGATCATCAAAATTTTAAACAAATGTTTGATTGATTTAGGTCAGTGATAGTTTTAAACAATGATTTATTTCTCTAAAATTACTTACTCACTGTAATCCCTGACATCCAAATATAAAGTCTGTTCAGGAGACATCAATGGTGTTGTAGCATTGTCAACATGAACATTGTAGAGGCTAAAATCATTCAATGTTTTCTCTTCACAATTTCTGTTCACAGTCTTACTTTTAGCATTACCCTGTAATCCTTGTAAATTGTTCCCCACTGGAGCTATTCCATCCAAAAAATTTAAATTAACTGGTGATTTAGAGTTAACTTCTTTGATACTCAGCTGAGACCTGTTGCACTGAATCTGAGCATTCTCTGTTTGTTGCACCACCTCCTTGTTGATAACAGTTGATGTCCTCACCATCTCAAAACTGGTCATAACTCCAATAGATATTTTATGCTGCTCACTGTTTACAGTCTCTAATGCTACACGCTCTGTGGTATAATTCTGAATTGGAATACTCGAAGGTCTGCTGTTACCAGATGAAATAAACTTATCTACTTTCTCCTGAAGCAATTGAAGTTGCTCATTTTGTAATTTTATTATCTTAAACAAGTCAGCAACAGTTGGCTCTCTCTTTTCTTTGATATTAGTTTGTTTTTGAATTTCAGAACAATTAGCATTATTACTCTGTTCATACTTCTCTATGGCCCATATTTTTCTATCAACTGTATTCTGTGACTTAGAGCCACAGCAATCACTGGAAGTAAGGCAATGGGTATGCCTTTTATGAGGAGCTTGGTAGCTACATTGGTTGCAATTACAACTAGTGGGTAATGGCTTTATACATAGACAATTGTGTCTTGGAGTGTGCATTTCAGTATTATTTTTAATAATTTCCTCGCCACATGTCTGTACATTTTTCAAACAATGGTGACAACTACAATCATAGACATCTGGTCTAGGTGAAGAATTTAAGACTGGTTCTTTGTCTGTTTGTGTAATCCTCCCTCTCTCAGCCTCCTGTTTTCCCATTTTGACCATTTCTAACTCGTTCCTTGCAGGATTATTTTCTTTATCTAAACTCAATGTTTTAAACTGTGAGTTGAAATTATTAAAACTTTCCTTTTGAAAGTTATTCAAATTTCCCTTAGTAATGAAAAAGCTATTGTCTGCTGCATTCATCAGTGAAATGTTTTTTTTTTTAGTATTTTCTATAGATGTCAACACATTAAATGCAGATTTATCAGGAATATTGTTTTGAAGAGTTAGTGCTTTATTAGTTGTACCTAAAGGCAATATAGGCTGAAATTTCTGAGTATTTACAGAAGGCTTCCTTGGCTCATGGCATGTGGCATCAAGTATACTTAACTCCAACTCACTTGAGGGACCCCATTTACAACCAAGACTATCAGATTCATCAAAATTAGTTCGGTTTACTAGAGGATAAGGTGAACTGTTGCTGGTTTCAAACCGATGCAAAGGGTCCAAAGAAAACTTAAGCGGTTTTGTGTACTCATAACAGAGAGCTGTGTCTACAATGTTTACTCGAGTTTCAAGAAAAGGACGAGGGGAATGGCACTCTGAATCATTCATTTTGGCGGTAGCACAAGCTTGAAAGCGAACTTTCTTCATGAAGACCAGTTATAATATTTATTTTCTACTTAAAATACGAAATACCTAATGATAGAACACTACACATCACACATGATAAATCTCAAAACGGTAACTTAAATAGATTAGCCAAGTGCAAAATAAAGTCCTAGTCCAAAATAAAGTCCTAGTGCAAAATAAAGTCCTAGTCAAACTAAAATTCAAACAATAAAACCTCACAATCACATTAGAAATATAGGTATGAACGAAACCAATAAAATATTACAAAAAGCGAAGCTGAACACAACAAAATCATCAAGAAACAAATTTGAAAAATGACAGTGAGTGCAGTGACAGGCAAAGCAGTGTTGCCAGTGGCAGATAATCATTAAACTGCTCAAAAAGTAACAACTTCTTTTTTTTTCTTTTTTTACCCTTCCGTTTACCCTTCGGGTACGAAACCCTAATACTGAGACTTCACTGTCCTTTTATCACCAGGATGTATCTCATGATCTGTGATAGTAAGAAGGTTAAAATGCTTACAGGTGATGTATTTCTTTTACCAGTAAAATAACCATTTCAAAGAAACCGAATAAAATAAGTATTTGATGGGGGCTCCTATACAACAAACGTGATTTTTTGCGGTTGTTATAGGTAATCGTACGGAACCTTTTGTGAGCGAATCCAACTCGCACTTGTCCGGTTTCTTAGTATGGGTTCTCTAGACTTATTTAGGACGCGAGGCCTTTTTTTGATGTAAAAACAGTGAGTCGATTGAAAATCTTTTGACTCACCTATTATGTCCAATAAAAATCATTTAAAATCGAATTATTTTTTTACTACAGATAAAACCCCTGAATCCACTGTTATGACCTCAACATCTCAACCTCATTACTCCATCTTGTCTACTCTATCGTTGTCATAGTAATAGTCATTCAATAATAAACAGTCTTGTAAAAATGTGATGTTTTATTATTGGCGACGAGATAAAAGTAATGGTTGTTATCCTTTTCACACTTATTCGGATCTATATGGCGACATCTCTTTTTTACACCTGTAGCAACATTCACTCACACATAGATATTATTCAAAGCGTGACAATTTTTGGCCATGACGCCATTTTGTAATGTGCATAAGCTGCTTTGTTGGATCGATGAATACTAAAAAATAATAGAGTAGAATACCATTTATATGATCAGATCATGCACACCACACAACATTAATACATTTTTTGAAACCATGGGGAGCATGATTGTAAACAGCTTACCCTAGCCTAGATACAGCCCAAGCTTGCATAGTTTTGCATGTGTGTGTTTTTGTTACGCTAATTAATAGCATACCTTCCGTCTTGAGGTCTGTTTACGTCTTATATGTATGTGTACCTACAGATCAGATTTTCTAATTTCCTATCCGACATTGACAAACCTACATAAGTTAAGTCAACGTCAGGGACTTTTGGCGGGAAACTGTGAAGAGCAGTATCGGCGCTGTATTTTATTTTTGAAAATTTGTGTTTTTTGAGTGTTTGTGCATAATAATGGTAGATTATTATTAGCAAAGTGTTCGATAACAAGGGTGAGTGTTGGGAAGTGATACAGTGTTTGATTTATGTGATTTTCATGCTTGTTGCCAACAGCTCCTAGTAATCGCTAAGTGCAGTTTTTCTACCACTTCATTTAGCCTGATTCTTCTGACTAGACTTGACTACCGACTGGACTTTTAGACTTGACTAGGACACACGGATGACACCACACTGCAGGAATGAAGAAGATTGAAAAATTAAGAAGGGCTATAAAGGTCTTGTATCCATGGCCGTAAATCCCATTATTAAAAAAAATAAGGCAAGGTCAAACACGACATTTCATCATTTTGTGACAGTGACAGTCATGATTATTTTGATTTCCAATTTGGGACTTTGGTTTTTTTTGGTTTGTTGAAGTGAAGGCTTTAACTTGAAGCAAGACGTCTGGATTCTGGACAAAAGTTTAACTTTATTCATTGTATTTAATGTTCATGAATTTTTAGGCTAATTTCAATAGTACAGTAGAATCAAAATGAATAGGCAATTGTTGCGTATCTTACAGCCAGTTACTGTGATTACACGAATGAAAGGTTACAAAGCTCCAGGTGGAATAAGATACCCTGGTGGCATACGGTATTATCCTAGGTAAGAACAATTTATAGTAAATTTCAAAATCATATAAACATAGTTTGATACTTTTAATGTATTCGACTATTTTCAACATAACCCACTATGTCTACTATAAACCTATAATAATTCTATTTCATGTTTATTATTTCAGGGATCCTAAAACACATACTGATCCAGAATATACCCCATCAAAGTTGTTCAGAGTAGAGAGAATCAAATCTTCTAAAAATTTCCCGTGGTGGCAAAAGGATATTTTGGAACAATTCAAAATTAATGAAGAAGTAAGTCAACACTTATTTTTCAGTCTACATAATAAAGAAGCAAAGTTTAAATCATCAAAATTACATAATTGAAAGTTGCAGACTCCCAGTAATTTGTATAGTTTAAAATTTCATTTTACAGGAGCTCAATAATTATTTTCGTAAAGGAAGTTAGAGTATCTTATCTTATCATTTTCTTGATTGCATTCCCAGCTACTGCCCACAATCTACTATTTGTGCCATATGAGATATAGTGCAAAATTCAAATTTAGCCTATAGTTTCAAAGATTTAAACTACAGTTTCAGAGACAACTTCAGCTTTATGGTGGAAAAGAAGCGTAGATTTGGATTTAGAAGTTTTTTTTTTAATGAGATATATTTGTGTTTAATCTTTTGCCACCTACATTACATAGTTTTACTTTGTACAATACGCAATAATATATTAATTCATTGTATTTCAGAACCGAGTAGCTATTGTAAAAAATATTCCTGAAAATAATATGCGGTTATGGAAAGTGAAGCATCTAATTAAAGTGACTCCGATAACATTTCCTTATGGAGAACCAACGGAACAGGACATAAATCACACCATACTGAAGGAAAATGGACAATGCCTAGTGACTAAAACTTTGACTCCACATGAAAATCAAATAGAAGCATTGGATAAATTTGATGCAGATGCAAAGAAGATGGACTCAACAACAATCAAGAGGGACTCTAGACTCAAATGGAATGATGCTTTTACTGGAGGATTTTAGTTTAATTAGTTTATGATAGACATTTTAGAATACATTATAAATATGGTTCAATTATGTTTCATTATTTTATTACTTTCGGGAGACAGGGATGTAGTGATTGCTACTGAGAAACAAAATCCATAACAACCATGGAAGGACAGAGTCTGAGAGGTATTTTGATAATTGACTAAAGTAAACTTCTTTATCTAAAATTATCAGCCATAAGCATCCCATTCACATTATTTTAATTATTTCTTAGGGCAAGCCATCAGCAACAGGATATTTCGTTTTTGACAGATTGTCAACAGAAGGTTTCACAACACATCCTCATTCCCCCCATATTACAATATACTGAACACTAACAAATTAATAAAATAAAGAAAAATGGTTAAAAAAACTATGGAGTTTCACTTAGGGGACAATTTGGCACAATACCTTTAGATATTATTATAAAATAAGATATGCAGGAAAATTACACTGAAAATATCTTAAGAACCTAACTGATATTATATTATCCTTCATTTAGGGTAGAGAAAGTATATCATTGTCTTAGGTAGACAGAAGTCAACATATAATGGATGATTCTATGAATAGATGAGCTCAAATCATAGACCAATGTACTCCTGATATTGCAGGGATCTACAGTATATGGTAACCACAACCATAGGTGAGCTATATATAAAGCAACATATGCAATTTGTTCATTAATATGTCTACGTAAATATGACCACATCTCTTATCGATCCGAACTGAAATGGTTTCCGATCCGCCAACGTCGTCAACTTCGGTCTTACTTCTCTTTTTTCAATTCTCAAGGAGCCTCAGTCCCCGGAGTATCTAAGGTGTAAGTTCAAGTATCTTTCTGACGGTCACGGTAGGCAACTTAGATCTTCCAAAAAAACTTACCCTTTCTACTCCCCTTTATCAGTCCAGTTTTATGTCTAATTCATTTACCTTACAAGCCACACGGCTCTGGAATGCTCTACCCGATGACATCAAAGAGACCATTACTAAATTCGCTTTCAAAAGAAAGTCAAAATTCACCTCACTAGCATAATATCACACTAAATCGTCATCCTTTTCCGTTTTCATCTCTTCTTTTATGTATGTATATGTATGTATAGTTATGAATATTATGTGTATGTATATGTATATGTTTATTTAGCAGTAGTTTTTTTTTTCTCTCATTGTATTTTTAAAACAATTCATGCCGCACATAACTTTACTGTTTTTCCTAATGGTTGACTGGGAGAGAATGCTTACAATAAAGATTTATAAATAAATTAATAGTTATTATAAATGAAAAAATGGTTCATAATTACATATTTATTTATTTACATTAAGAATTAATTCCATTTAACTTTTACATATTTAGTCATCTTCATCATCAGGCTTACATGCACTGTCCTTATTCAATAAATAATTTAAATGATTAGGTGTTTTGAAATAATTTTCTAAAAGTATGCCTTGTTTTTTCCCGAGACCAAATCTGGCATCACCCCAAGAAACAACAAATGTAGGATTTAATTTTCTGAATTCCTTTAAGTGGAATTGATGTTTCTTGATAGAGTTAAAGAAATTTCCTCTAAAAATAGCTAAGTAATCATCTCCATCTTGATACAATCTCACTACATATTTTGACAATAATATTTTAACTGCTGCATGGAAGGCCACAAAAGCTCCAAGATATACTAAGCATTCCATTGCACTGTTAGCTATAACAACATCATCTCCCAGCACGACAGGATCGTTCATTGTCGCTACATCAAACTCGAACGCCGCATAGTAAGCAGCACCACAGGCAATCGTACTAGTGGAAAATGTTAGATACACAGAGACATATTTTAACCATTGGTCCATAGGGGCTTTGTAAATTAGTTGCCAATTCTTAGAAACTTTATCTTTTTCTCTCCACTTGTTTTCTGTCTCTAAAAACTTAATCGGATGATTAAAATTTACGGCATATTTTGCAGTTTGTAAAAATGCATTTTGAGGTCGATGTATTGACCTAAATATTCTAATGCAGTTCATTTTATTATTCTTGTATAACTTTAAACTAAATTCTGTCTGAATCTGTTTACATTATTAATTTTTATAATGAAAATAATAAAATTGTAGAATAAAATAAGGTTTTTTTTTTAGTAATGGGTTTTACGGCCATGGATACAAGTCCTTTATAGCCCTTCTTAATTTTTCAATCTTCTTCAGTCGTACAGTGTGGTTTCGTCAAGTCCTAGTCTAGTCAGTGGTCAAGTCTAGTCAAAAGAATTAGGCTAAGTGAAGTAGTAGAAAAACTGATCATAGATTAATAATTGGTCTCCGCTGCGCTACGACAAGATACCGTCGACATACTACATAAATTCGCAACTAAAACCATGCCGAAATCGGCATGGTTGCGGCATACCCGCGTCAGTCATGCCGCGACCGATGAGTGAGTTGGATGTCTAGATAAATATAAAATTTAATGTAAAAGTAGACGCAAAATGTGCAGTTTGCGTAGTCAAACTGTGTAAGAATAATACTAAAAGAAATAAGGAAGATACTGGTATTACATACCATCAATAAGTATTGTATTATTTCGAAATATGGACATAAATTACTCACGAAAATAATATAACCCTAAAATATGGCGCGAAGTACCGCTCGGTGCTCAATGTTGCCGTGTATTAAATAATCCCAAATTCCCCGAGGTTTCAGTTTTTATTATTTAGATATTTTGTTTTTCAACTCCCGACTCCAAAAGGGGGATGTTGTAATTTTGACTTTTTCTTACAATTTTGTCTGTCTTTAATATCTTATTTCTTTAATGCTGAACTGGGAGAAAAGTAAATACGTGGAATGTACTACTGCTTCTGGTGGTGCGAAGCGGAAAAAAAGATGGTAGCGGCTGGCACGCGAACTCAGTGTGTGAAGCAAAAAGGGCCTTACCTTACAATCCACCAAGCGAGGCAGTATGTTGAATGCATGGGATAGCGTGCGTGCATGCAGAAGTGCGGTGTTAGGTGGAAACAGTTATAAGGAAGCACACAAACACAATTCACATTCGCGTAAGTTCTAAGCGCGGTTTGGCGAGCGGCGGCGGTTGAGTAATGAAGCGTGGAGTCACGTCAAGAGGGAATTTGCGACTGAAGACTGAAGTCGATCGCACTCAAAACTCGCTGTGGACGGCAGCGACATCTATCGCGCCAGGCAGCCCTAAGCTAAACACACACAGAGTATACAAGCGTGCCAACAGCTTCTCTTCCCGCGCAGACCATATAAGCCGGCCGAGGAAGTGGGCGAAAATCGAAGAACCATACCTATCAGTAGGCGATGCGACTAGCAACCTATCACTATTTTGATTCCATTTCCACTTTACGCTCACCAACATTCTAAATATAGCCTTTAGGTAGTTGGTACCCCGTAAGGTATTGTTGCCGGATAATTGATTAATCGAATTTGGTTTTTTTTTAAATAATCTAGGAAATCGAAAGTATTGATAAAATAAATTTAATCGATTTTTGACAATTAATCGATTATTAACTGCAATATCAAAGAATCAGTCGATTATTGAAATGGGTTGATATAAATTATATCGATTTAATCAACAAAGGTAATCGTTTATATCAATGGTTATTAATCGATTATGTATCTGTGGTATCGATATAATCTAATCTGTAGTATTGATTTTTGAGAATTTATGAAAAATAATCGATTAATGGATTAACAACAATACCAAGCATTTCAGGCACCGATACTATACATATATACCGGAACTCGGCGGCGGGATGTACAGCGGGCACAACACAAATTATCGTCATTCAACTCATACAGAAAAAAATTACAGAAATATATTATCAATAGTATCAATATCGATACTATCGATATATGATCACTATCGATACCTTAGATTATATTTTGATCTATCAAAGAAATGTATTTTCCGGCAACACTACTGTATGGAAAAAGGCCATGATAATATCTACTCGTATGTACAAGATGTTTACCGCAGCTCCGCCTGCGTCAAAAGGTAGCCTATATTTGACTCTGGGTCTTGAACTATATCCGTACAAAATTTAATGAAAATCAATTCAGCGGTTTAGTTGTGAAAGAGTAACAAACAGCCATCCATACTTACAAACTTTCGCGTTTATAATATTAATAGGATGTGTATGTCTATTTATTTATCTATATTTAAACCCGGGTTACAACTAAAAAGAGGTCAGTAATCAATTAGCTCCAAGCTAAATAGAAAATTAAAGTAACGTTTAACATACTGTACTGTGTAATAATAAATCAAAAGAAAGTTTTTTTGCAATTTTAGGATTCTATATTAGAATTATAAAATAAAGTAGACAAAACCTAACCATTTCCCCTACCTTATCTCCGAAATTATCGATTCATAAATTACAGGAAAACTTATGAGATAATATTAAATTTGTTTAGGAGGTCCAAATGGAGAAAAATAAAAAATAGTACAGAACCCTCTACATGCGAGCCGACTCACACTTGGCCAGTTTTATTTTATTTTCATTTTAAAGGTTTTTCTGAGCTACTTTTTATAACACGTAACAAGACCGCAGCAATTAATAATTTTCCCAATGGTCGGGCACCAGTCAAGTAGCTGGCAACACTATAATCGACGCTAGTGTGCGTCTTTGCACATTGTTTTACACACACTTTCCTATTAAGTTGCCGCATTCTGGAAACTGATTTTTCTTCACAGCGCGGTATCTAGTCGTAGCGCCGCGGAGACCAATTATTAATCTATGGGGCCTTACGATAGTAATTTAAGTATCTCTGTTTAGAGGTGATAACCTCTAAACAGAGGATTTAAACGAGTGAGTGAACGAGATGGCGCAATACAAGGTGTAAGACGACATCTCGCTTGCTCACTCGTTTCTGCCTTGCTATTAGAGATATAGTTAGGCACCAGTCTTACACACAGAAATACAAAATATGCAGGGATACAAACAGAGAATGCGAGCGTTTTATGTAAGTATGCAATAAAAAACATTCATTTATTATTATTTTTATTTAGGAAGAGTCGTAGTTACTAGCATTTGTTTACCATATCTTGATATAATTATAAAACTTATGACCTACTACGTAAAATAATAACATAGGCTTAACTCTAATCTCTGCATAATGTTATTATTATAATTAAATACAGTACATCTACAGTGCACATAAATCCTAAATACATTTAACAAAAGTAACAAATGGTAAATAAAACACCCTTTATAGTTTGCGAAATAAAATATATTAACATCAACGAAGTAATTTGTATTTTTTAAAAAATACTATATTTTCAGTAAATCAGCTAAAGCATGTATTTTAAATAAATTATTACATCAAATACTCTTATTTATTAAATAACTTATTAAGCACGTATTAAGTATGTGATGATAAAGCTATCTAAAAAAAAAACTAATGTGAGAGATCGGATTTTGAAAATGAAAATATATTTAATTCTTTTAACATTTGCAGCCAGCATTATAACAAAAGCTGAAAACAATTAATAAATGTTTGCAATTTGACCAAGATAAGTGGAATGTAAATACTTAAAGGCAGGTTACAATACTCTGCAACTATACATCTAATAACTTTGCGCTTCTGAAGTTGGTTAACCATTTTACCGCACCTTTTTTATTGCACCGCAGTAAACATTTTTAGGAATTGCGGATCGCGAGGCGAGAGGAAGTTGCAAACCCAAAATGGCCGCGTTGCGTAGCAACTTGTTGGTATAGCTGCGCAAGTATGACTGTTATCTAACTTCAGAGACGCAAAGTTATTTGGCGCATATTGTACAATCTTAACTATTATTTATGTGGTAAATATATCGTTTGAACACAGTTAATATTCATGTATGTATGTAAAAACTTTATTGTACAGAAAGAATATTGTTACAACAAAATAGACCACAACAAGAGGCGGACTTATCCCTGATAGGGATCTCTTCCAGTCGACCCGAATATAGTTTTACCGAGATCTGATAACAATCTTTTCAATATTGCATTCATAGAAAAGTACTCAAATATTATTTTACCTTCAACGGACGTTTATAAATTACGAGCAACACTGCTATAAAAAAGTAAAATAATAAGTATAGTTAAATTATGTATTGCCACTTTTTTCAAACTTAATACTCAAAAACGCAAGTAGAAGCTTCCTCGCCGTCACTCATCAATACAGTATAAAATATTTATTTAAAAAAATCTTCGTCTCAGCAGCATATAAATAGAAGTGAGAATCCTCCCTTCTAATTCTATGGGTAGTAGTTACTAGACTATGTCACAAGATTATTAATCTCTTTTAGCTCTATGCCCGTCCGCAGACACCTAGTTTTGGATGTTGACCGCGCATAGTTTAGTTTACAGTCTGCAGTCACTTGCAGTTGCAGTGAATAAGTAAATTAGTTCAGTAATGTGTATTCACGTATTTTATCTATGCTATACCGTACCAAAACATCTCTTACGCTATAATTGGTCGTAACTAATTGGAGCAGAGATCTTAATTTTAAATATGAAATGCAGGTCAGTGTTTGAGCGGTGAGGAAGTGCTGACACAGAGTAACCTTCATATACACGTTAAGCATACTAATATTATTCTTCTTCGTCCAAGCGTGTTTCCTAGTTGCGTCCTCAGCTTACGCTTTAGAGCCTACGCTTGAATACTAATAAGCATTATTATTGCTAACCAGTAACAAAATTAGACAAATATCACCAGACATACCTATCTGTAATTAGTTCTTGGTATTATCGTTTACGGAACTAACAATTTTAGATTTGTCATACTTAGAAAATAAGTATTGAGCGAACAAATCGTCTTTTTGCTCGTCTACAACTAAATGATTTAACTTCGCCGGGTACTTGGAAATATTGCTAGAATTTTGCAGTCCATTTCGTAGGTCGGAAAAAGATTCATTTCCAGTGTTGTTGTCCTTTTTGTGTGTTTCTTGACCATTCATTGTGTGTTTGACTGGATCTGTACTCTTCTTTCTTACACTCTCGGGTAATGTTTCCGACTTTAATTTGACGAGGGTGGTGTTGACTACAGAACATTCAATTTGCATAAGTGTCACATGATCTGTCGTCACTGAATCTGAAACAGAAAGATGTTTTCTTAGTTTTTGTACCTAATGCCATCCATAACAATGTGGAAGTGTGCTTATTTGTCTTTATTTTGCATTTAATGTACTTTTCAATGAATTTGAGGTTTTTATTTAATTATTTCTTCATTGTGTTGGTGTGTTGACGAATAAATTTTATCATTTATAAGCACTTATTTACGTTCATACCGCCTTATTCAACAAAATGACAAACCATTTTAAGACCTATTTCGACTGTAATAAGTTTTGTTTTCAATATTTTACGTAAAATATATGTTTTTTTATGAATAAGCGGGAAAACCTTTCGAATTTATTAATGAGATAGGATATTTACCGTTTCCCTCCCTGGCGGGCAATATGAGTGCCATCTTCGGAGGCCTAGTGTCGTTATGAGAGACGGCAGGCAGTAGCAGATGTTCTCCTTTCCCCACGCCGACTACATAGAAAGTATCGTCGCGTCTTTGAAGTGCATGTAACAGATCATTCCATTCTCCAAAATCGAAATCGTCCAGTGATTTCCTATTGGCTCGGTACATTCCTTTGTAGTCAATGACAGCATTATTTGCGAACTCCAATTCCTTACTGCGCCTGAGTCGACGTAACCGAGATTTTTCTTTTATGTTTTTCCCTTGATTTCTCGTGATTGGTAACTCTATCAGATTACTATCTATTTTCAATTTGTTGAATAATTTGTATGTGTCTAGTAAACCACCTGAAATATTAATTCCTTAAGTTGACAGGTGTATTCATAGTATTTATCAGTATCAATCACCAAAGCCAAATTACATAAATTTCTCAATTTATGTAATGCTATAAAACTTAATTATTCCATCTACAAGAAAACATTATGGTTTGCATTTTTTAACTCGTCATACCTGAAACCTTAAAATTATTGTCTAACTGCTAGTGTCATATGCATTCATAGGCTACGGCAATCGCATTCTATAGAGTGGGATGTTTTCCTACAAGATTTGACAAAAACATTATTTACTAACCACTAGTCCTCTCTTCATTCAAGTAAATTTTTCTTTTTCTCCTCGGCACATTGTACGTCCAGTTGAGGGTTTTCCCTCCTCCGATCCACTTGTTCAATTCTCCAGCTATTCTGATGCTCTCCGTTTGATTTATGTTTATAAGGTTGTTCATAGTCGTCGCATTGTGACAGTCTGTGCCGTAAGTGTTATTGAGTATTTGCTCGTTCACTATAACATAAAAACCATAAGGTTGGCAATGATTATTTACAAATAATTGTTGTTTTTAATACTGACATATCGAGTTGAAATAATATACGAAGCTATTATGATTTCAATCGACTATTCCTAACAAAATGACAATTTTATATTGAATACAATATTGAACACACTTACCTTCCGGAACATCAGGTGTACTATCTTCTGACCACAGTAAATGTCGCGTACTTCTGTGAGGTAAAGTTGGGCCAACGAACGGTTTTGAATTCCACCTGACAAAATTAAATATATCAACATTTATTACACGCTGTTCTGAGGTTCAGGTGCCCGTGATGTGTACTAATAACCTTCCTCAAGAATAAGGGGACCGGTTTATGGATATGACGCAGTATCTTAAATAATATACATCTTATAAAGTATCTAACGTAGGAAAAATATAGTGTTTTTGAGGGTCTGAAAGCATACAGCCTGTTATGCAAACGGAAGAGCACTAAGATTATTATTGTTTTTTGTTTGTTATTATCCGCAATCAGTACTAGTACTATGAGAAGGTGAGATATAGGATATGGGCGTGGAAAGAACTTTATCCAATGACAAAGTCTCTACATTTCAGCTTTTTAGCGCACTTTAGCACTAAGATTATGAATCTGAAAGATTACTTACCCCAACATGTTAAAATTCAATGAGACCATGAAGACCATAGCAAAAATAACGGCAATATTCTTCTTGGGTATCAACAGCGACGCATCAAGACGTGGTATCTGAAAATAAAGTAAAAATTGTGGTATTTTAATAAACGGCTTACAAGAAACATTTATTTGTTTGTAATATTTTTTGTCCATAACTTTTTTCGTCAAACTATTTTTGTTTCTCCCAATGGTTGACTGGTAGAGAATACTCTTAGCATTAAGCCCGTCAATACTGTTATAAGTATTTGTACTTGTGGAACTATAAAGTTTTAATAACTATTGCACTATTGTTTTAATAACTATTTTTAATATAATAACTATTGCATCATTCATTCATATCCAATTGGTTACATGAAGAATAAACACTGTACACTTATCGAAACCGCCCCTCAGAATCAGACGTTCCTTCAACCAGATGGCAACTGGAACCAAAACTGACTTAACGTGCCTTCCGAAGCACGAAATCATATTTATTATCAAGCAATCGGATATTATTGCAAGACGATCATAACAACCAGTTTTAAGGTAGAATCAGTAGACTTGGGAAAAAAAAATATTGTTTTACCTTACGCCCTCTGCCGTTGTTTAACTGGTCCCTCAGCAGCTTGTTTTCGAGCCTCAGTCGTGCGATTTCTTGTTGCGCCTCCAACAGTTTCTGTTCTAAGGCAGTTACGTATTCCTTCTTTTTCTGTCGTGACTGTAATGCTGACTCCCTACAATCGGACGAATAGTTTAAAGTCATATTTATAGCTTTATATAATACTACAAAGTATGCACTTTGCAATACTTTGCATATAGTGTGTCTAAAAGCGTAGTAAAATAAACACAATATACTGGCGGCGGCATATGTTTTATTTAAACAATTTATCTGCAACATAAGATATATTTATGAACAAAACCTTTTGTTTATCACATACAATTTCTCTCATAAAGGTGAACTATTATAGATAATACTTGCAGCAGAATAGGGTCAAAAGACTAACATTAAAATTAGTCCGTCATTTAAGGAATCAAAATATATTAGAGACGTATTTTTTCTTTTGTCAATTGAGCGATAAATTATAAAGATATAACGCATCAAAGTTTAGGAGTGGGGACTCGTGACGTCACATATTGCGAAAAAGTGTAGCACATTGTGACGTCACACGGAACTTTAACGCGCCATATCTTTGCCATTCTTTGTTTAATTTTCAAAAGAAAAAATACGTCTCCAATATTTTTTGATTATCTAACTGACGGATTAATTATATTTTTTTAGGAAACCAGCCTATTCCTCCTATTGAGTAATTTTGTTTCTTGTTTAATAAAGTTTATACAAATAAAAAACATGTCCATGGGTTACGGTGACGGTGAATAAAAAATTTACATGTGTAATAGATTTATAAAAAAGTACCTGTTTTTGATCATTCGTTGCTGTTTCTTTACAGCTCTTACAATTTCTGCTTCACTCATATCTCCTGTCAAGTCAACACTTGGAACCCTCATGGCTTCCAGCTTAAGGTTAGATAGCCCGTCTTGTACAGCGGGTGGGGTAGTTGGCTTGGATACCACTGGTATTGGGTTCATCACAATATTGTTTCCAGGTGGCGACATCTAAAATCATTTTTAGAATATGTAATATACGTTAATGTTATGCGCCGGTTTGGAGCATTTGGACATGTTGAAAGAGGATTGTTGTGTCAAATCAGACAATTTCGTATATACTGAATACGCATGAATTGGGTGCTAATACAACACTTGGCGCTCTCGTTTTGGAGGTCAAAAGCTACTCAGCCCGTCTAAGTAACTAATAATATAATTATTGTATAAAAGAGCTTGTATTCACAATAAGTTCGCCAATAAGCCAGACCTCATTACAAATTTATTTTTATAATCCTTAACACCATGGCTGCAACTTAATGATATAACAATAGAAATTTTAGTGTTATCTATGTTGAGGAGTGTTACAAATTACAACTTAGTTGAAGCACCTTCAAAACAGCATGCAGGAATTTGGAAGTGGGCTACAGCTGACCAGTCAGTGAGGAAAACTGTGGGGAAAGCCAATTTTAAAAAAAAGGGCCAACAGGTTATACAATTTTGCTAAGATGTTATATAACAACTATACCAACCTTTGTACTCTCTGTTGATATCACACTTTGAATTTTAATGGGTTTCTTCAATATGTTTGGTACCTTCTTCTGACCAACTACTAACTTGATTTGGTCATTAAGCACTACTTGACCATTATCTATTTTTGTTACTAAGGTATTCTCATTGACTACTTTGAAGTATGCATTTTGTAGGTAACCATTTCCTGCAAATAGTAAAACAACAAGTTAATATGACTGTTCCAAAGTTTTGATCATTAATAAAAAATATCATTCTTAAACCTTAAAATACAATCTTACCATTATGTACATTTGTTAGTGTTGGTTTTACTGAGTTATCACAGCCCTCATCTTCTACTTTTACACCCTGAAAAATATGTCATTTGATAAAACAGTACTAGTCAAATTGGTTTATTTTTTTTTGTTAAGTAAATTTACCTTTATGATACCATTTTCAATTGCCATAACAGGTCTTTTCTTCTCATATACATTTGATTTATTTTCTTGAGGTGGTTGAACAGATACTGCAAAACAATATAAGTAAGTATTTATAAAACAAAAGTAAATCAAACTAAAACCATGAAGTCACTCCATAATACCTATTTTTTTTTCTTTCAAAAAATGATTTTATTATTTAAAAACTGATTGATATATAGATAAGATAATCAATCACCTAACTACATAGAAAATATGAACATCTACCTGATTTTTGTAAAAACAAATCCACATCTTCGATTCTGAGATCAGTTGGCGGTTCATCTTTGAAATTTGTGATCCAATCCAATGGAGACTGTGATGACTGACGGGCTGATGTAACACTAGAACCACTGCAATAAAACAAACCACAATTTTATATTGTTGATAACAACAAAAAATATTTAGTTTATAATTTTAACTCAACTAAATGAAAAAAACTTCCACTTAGAAAAGACTAGCCTCATATTTTTGTTTGGCAAAACTGCTAAATATAAAAAGCTGAAATAAACTCAAACTTTTGTGAAGATAAATCATAAAGTTTTAGAAGGAATAATTGAAGAGGTAACAAACAGTAATAAATATACAAACCCACTTTGGCATATAATATTATTTAGGATGGATTTGCCCCAAAATTAGGTGATATGATTGACAAGAAACTTTTGAACACGACTGTATAGACGATTTTACAGGTATACGTCCAATGTAGGAAGTCTTCGATTTGTATGAAACCATCGCTTTCGAATTTGGTCGGATAACCAGCTGTTGTTTATAATACCTACTTTCGTTTTTGTTTATATCTACACAAGTACAAAACATTCCAAGTTGTAATTTGGCACAATGTTTTTTGAGTACGCCCTCTAATTTCTGGTTCATACCTGTAAATCTTGGGTTCAGTCGGTTTCTTGCAAGTTAATGTCAAAGTTATGGAACAGTTTTTTTGAGTTTTTGTAAAATTATCCATTATCCATTAAACTTATCTTTTTAAAACTTTTTTATGGTAATTGTGAGCACTAAGATGGATGCAATACATGTTTACAGAATTTGTAACTTTGTTCATTCGGGTGCTGTGATTTTTTTTTAAATTTTTGAATAATCGCATTTTCTTAGTAATTATATATATTTTATTAAATACCATTAGGTCACAAATAACCACATATCAAAAACTTCTTGTGTATATTTCTTCTGCAGGGGCACAAGTAAAAAAATATTTTTGGCGCACATTTTTCCACAAGGATAAGCTACCTGCTGATGCACAATATTGCTTTCTCTGATATATCGTTTAGAATTTTCTTGTTGGAGCAATGTTACCGCATCAGGAATCGTTTGTCCTATTTTTTCCAAAACTATAATAAGCACAATTTTTTTATTTAGGGCACATACACAGCATATACTCTAAATTATGTGTTGTACTGATATTACTCTGGCATGAAGATGTTATACACATGGAAGAGTTAAGAATACAAAACAGAAGGTCCGATGTGCTTCTTGAATATAAGACCTGAGTTTACAAAAACAAAATAGGAAAGATACAAAACTATTTTTTGATGTAATAATACACACCTATACAGTACCTATATATATATATAGTACCTAACATATAATAATTCACTTAAAATGTAATAGACCTGTTATAGCATAAATTTTAACATTTTTATTATTTTTGTAATCATAATGGCTGTTATCCATCTATACTATCCATACTAATATTATAAATGCGAAAGTCTGTCAGTTGTGCTTTCATGGCCAAACCGCTGTATGGATTTTGATAAAATTTGGTATGGATATAGTTGAAGACAAACATAGGCTACTTTTTGACGCATTCGGAGCAGCAGGATACAAGGCTATAATGACACAAGGCATGCCCATAACAATAGCTGTAAAATTAAAACATACTTTTTGGAATCATCATCACTCCCAGAATCAGAGTTGCTGCTCTCATGCGGAGAAGACTTGACACTCAAGAGGGGTGAGTGAGGATCCAATGCAGCATCTGCCAAAATCTCACTGGGAGATGCATCAGTCGGGTCCAGTAGAGATGACCATTGGTATTCTTTTGTTAGCTCATCCAGTAAGTCTGCTTCTAAAATATTAATTAGTTTTACTTTAGTGAGAATTGCTTGATATTACAGTTACTACATTGTCCTACCAGTCCCTCAGGTACCTCTTGGAACTTTGATGGGAAATTTGATGTTATTAGTTTAGCATTCTATAGTGTTTGTTTCTTTTGTATTTAGATATATATGTTCTACTGTAGCGGTAGCCCCTACATATTATTACTCATAACAAATTTCAATAAATGAGGTATCAAGCGATTATTAATTATGAATTAGGTGGCTTTACGTAAGTGCATTTAGATATCATAAGTATCTATATATATATATCTATACACTATTTGATAAATGTTTTTAAAAAAGATTTATGTTATGACTTATCACATAGCCTCGTCGACTAATAACAACTTACTTAGTTTTCGTTTTGTCAGACGGATCTTTAGTTATATAAATTTTAATATACGCAGATTTCTAAAGACCTATTATTAAACAGAAAGCATAATCAAGGACAAAATAAAACAACAGAGGTCAACAACACGTGTAAATTATTAAGCACATTGTTGATATAACCGGGACAAACAATATATTTTATTTTGATAGTATTTACCATAGAAGCAGTCTTTATTTTCAATGAATATATCAACATCCATCGGGACAGCTTAGCCCGATGAATAAACACCTAGCAATCACAACACAATAATAATACTAAATAATTATTACAAAAACTACGACACGACTTCGCACGATAACAACAACACCATTTGACAATTTTGACATAAACCAGATATTTATAACCAAACCACAAAATGACGGACAGACAGTGTTAACCAATGGCAACAGCGACAGTGACAGTTATATTTTTTAATGGCTTTTACAGACTAAACATATGCTTATAATAGGCTTACTATGGTCTCTTAACTACATGCAAATGCGAGTGTGCAAATAGTGCTGAGCCGAGCAATGTCGACATCACTATGATCGATTTTCTTAACGTGAGAACATTGCCAGATTAATTATGTAGTATTTTTGGAATAAGTTAGAATAAAATTACATAATAAACATGCCATACTTTAGTATTTTTATTTTAAACGAGCACTCCGACTCGACTTCGAATAGGTGGACATTAATTTTACTTTATTATAATTTTGAGACCAGTGGCGATTCTCGCTCTACTGAAAACTGTATTGAAAGTGTTTACTACATATATTTGAATATATTTCAGAAAACTATTCTTGTCTGCCAACCATTTTAAGCCATTTTTCGCAAATATATAAATTAGATAGAAATCTAAAAGGTAGGTATTTAATAGAAATTGTTATATTACAATTGGGTATTCCACAAATTTTTATTTTTTCTTTCATATCAATATTTTTATTTCCAAAAACAGAATTATGAAAGAATTTTTGTAATCCGTTCTTATATAAATAAGTTATAAGACTTTGAAATTCGGTGGAAGGGGAAACTGTCAAAAAACAAGAAAAGGATGCACTGTGTGTGCAGTGACGTCACTTTCACTTGGTTTCTTGGGTACAAAAGAGATAGCAAGTCGTCCCCTGCACGAAGAAAAGTGGGAGCGTGGTTTTCTTGTTTTTTGTCAGTTTCCCCATCCACCGATTTTCAAAGTCTTATAACTTATTTATATAAGAACGGATTAAAATAAATCGTTCTGATTTCAGTTTCTGGTAGCGAAATGTTTGATATGAATGATAAAAAAAATATGAGTAGAATACCCAATTACAAAAGATGAATGACAATACGAACACGGAGTTTTCAGTAAAAAATCCCCCATGTTTTTTCGCGATATCTCAAATTAGACTTTATCTCTAAAGGCGTGAAAGTTTTTTCGATAAATCTCGAATTCGACTTATCTCAAAGACGCGAGAATCATCGCGTTCGTAGTGGACTTTTTTTCATAAACCGTGTTGGTTTGCTGAATTTTAAATATTTAAGTTTGATTGATACCAATAGGTAGGTATTCCTCCCTAGCGTTTGGGTACAATACTATCGATATGATGTTTGACAGCATCGATGTCAATCCCTAAACTTCAAGAATTAGGTTAAAAATTGTGAAAATTCACGTATTTATTTTTATCCAAATTTTAAGTCATATGCATCTTACACAATCATGTGATAAAACAAAATTATATTTCTCATATATTAGTGCGGAATAACTATGAAATAATGGATTTATACTTTGGTGGTACATTTATGTGTAAAATGTGAAATTATGGGGGTTTTATTTGCAGTGCCTACTTTTTAACTCAAGTAACGAGTTACATTTAGGCACTGCACATGAAACCATAGTTATGCGCTTCTACTGAACACTGTTTTGACACTTACGACGAGATACTTTGTTTATAATTTAAATAATTGTTTTTGACAAGAAATCCGTAAGGCCGCTATGGGACATTATTGTGTATATCAAATGGTCTCACTTTCTATTTCATTCTAACATACGCATATCCTATATATTTCTCTTTCGCATTTCCCGTCTATTGGATCCATAGTCTAAGGTAAATATAGTTAAAAAAAATGACTTGTTACTGACTAAATTCAATACGAAGTAAAAGCCATTTGTATAAATTTTCCTTTCAGTTGACATTATTCTGTCACTTGATTGAATTTGACATTGACATTTTGAATTACTTTTCTTTCAGGTTTTCATTGATTGATTTTGATTGTTCGTGTATATTTTCGTGTGAAAATAAATTATTTTTTATTAAATATATAAACAATGCAAAATAAAGCTATTTTGCTTTTCAAATATTTACTAATCCTTTAAGGTCTCAGTTGTGAAAATGGTGTAGGAATGTGTTGAAAACGCCGGTTGCGAAAATGTCGGCCCCTGAGGATCACGACGATTTCATATTTCGGCCTCAACTACATTTAGATGGCAAATGGTTAAATCCCGACTTACAGGATGCTCTACATGACCCAGATTCTTTGAGCTCTTTGTTCAATGGCCTTATACAGGACAGAGAAATATATTTCGATGCTGGAAATGGTCTCGTAAATGGAGCCGGAATTACTGCAAAACTTGGGGACAGCGGAAAATATTACTGTGGACTTAGGGTAAGCTGTTTATTATTAAAGTTCGATTTATTTACATTTTTTACCTTTTCTACGCATTTTATTTATTTAAACTTTTAATTGTAAAGCACAATAGGTTTATTTTTAAATATTTAACCACTTATCCTTCTAGATACTTCATTAATGGAGAAATTACTTATAATTCTCAAAATTGATAAAGATGAGAAAAATTAAATTAAGAAATGTATTTGATGGTGTTATCATTTGTAAAGGATGAAATAGATCGTAACAACTGAGGATGTTACACTGTTTTAGAAAAAAAATCGATTTAGTTTGTATACTATTTGTATTGATTAAGTTTATTATAATATTTCTCTTTTATATGAACATCATAAATAAGCGGAAAAACATTAATAGCTGTATGTATCAGATTGGGTGTTGTGAAGTGCCTCTTTCACTGTAGTTTTTTTATTTTTTTATTTTTATACATTCTTCTAGATTTTAACCTGCACCTGTTGTGATGGCCTTTGTGGGCCACACTCGGGATGTGCTTGCACTCCCTGCTCAATCTTGTCAGCCGAGGAAGAGCTCCGACATGCCATCAAGTCTAAACTCATTGCCCCACCACCTTCCATCCAAGTAATAGATGACCTCAAATGGAAACAAGATCCAGGTATTACCTGAGTTAATGTTTCTTGATTAAAATTTGTCAAATTATAAAACATCACTATTGCACTCCACATTTTATGATTCAGATAATTTTTAAATAAAAAGATTTAAAAAATTATAATTTATAAGCAGCTAGTTTGTTAGGCACCTTTGTACCAAAAACGTGAACGGAAGGGTTATAAGCTTGTAAAATTATTTTAGTATATTTAATTTTGACAATTTTGTATATTTAACTTCTGTATTTTATTTAAAATTTGTATTAGTTTGACGATGTTTTTACTAATAAAATACTTTGTGAATTCGAGAAAACACTGATTTTAAATTTTATTAGCCGTCCAAATGCCAAAGTTTTTTCACATTTAAACACTTTTACTTCTGGTTAGATACGGAATAAGATAATTTCCAATTAGAACTTTTTAAGTTATGCTGACATAACAAAAAAATTGTATTCTTAGCATTGTAAGAAACTTAATATTATCATAGGATGGTGTAGTATCATTTGAAATTTTGTCATTGAACTCATAGAAAATTAATTAAGGACAGCAAAGATTTCTAGTATTGCCACAGAATATTTTTTTATACTGGTTTATTTAAATTAAACAGAGATCATAATCAAGAAAGTTACAGTACTGCACTTCATACTAAAACAACCACATGTATATTTTTGGGTGCATTTAGTAAAAAGCTTTTATTTTGATTTTATAAGAACAGGTGTTTAAAGGTTCATTAAAACGTGTCACTGACTGGCGGGACGCTCACAGAAATAAGAATCGGTAGAAGTGCCATAGCGTGTGCCAAAGTTAACTGGCCTGCTAATGACACTTCTATATATTCTTATTTCTGTGGGCATCCCGCCAGTCGCGCGGGATTCGCGTCAGTTTGAATAGAGCCTAATGGTTTCCAATAGTACTACCAATATCTAAATCACCATTGCAATTTCTTCTAGCCAACCTTATTTAGATGAAACACACTAAGTTATTTTTCATTTTCAGGCTATGAATGTCTTCAAAATCTAATGGAATCACTCATATGGGAGCAACGAGTAAGAGCCATCAACACAGCAGTCAGTTGTCCATTAATTTCCCAGATTCGTCGCTTGATAGTGCTGTGCTATAGACATCTTGTAGCTGTTATTAGGTATCACGTTATTTGATTTTTATGTAGTCGAATATACTTGTTCATTTAGAGATTAGACCCATTTATTCATTCATAGTTCAGAATGTTTAGAATAACAATAAATTGAATGAAACTATTTTAATACGGTTTTTTTATTATAGTTTTGTACATATTATTCCAGCTTTTTAAACATTAATTAAATCAATCTTTTATTATTATGATTTATTATAAGGATGAATTGTTAAATAAAAATTAGATGTAACTTTTTTTTACAGAGATCAATATCACCACAAGGATGTAAAAAAGATTAAATTAGACAAAAAGCCTCCACACGGAGTTAGTAATAGAGCTCTTAGTGATGTTGTGAATACTCTGACCAAACCAGTTGAGCTGAGTGATAGTCAAGTAGACGGGGAGGAGCATGCTGATGATTCAGAGAAGTATGTCGTTTTCTTATTTTCTAAGCTTTTAAGCATCAATGTCCTTTTCGCTACAAAAAGTCTTCTATATTTTTTATATAGAACACTTTTTGGCTTTTGACTCTTTTGAAGGGATTTAGACATATGTGTATCTGCTTTCCGTTTGATGTCGGCGGCTGAAATATATCTAAGACTTATTTCAATGACTATCATCAGTCAGTCACTAAGCAGATGGAATCCGTAGTCTTTATATTGTAGTAGTACAAAACAAGATCCGATTCGAAGGACCAATGTTCGAGTTGCCGAAACAATGTTGATGTTAAATGATAAACTTGTTATCTGATAAAACTATATTTTGAACCATTTATGACAATTTGCAACAAAAGTAAAAATATGATTTACGATAATGAATAACACCGGCGCCGCTCTTGATGACCGATTGCGAACTGAATATGAAATACAATGAATTTATGCGAATGACGTGAAAATTTGTACGATTGCTAACTCGTACAAAGAATAAAATAACTTTAGGTAAAATAATAACATTAAGCGCCGCTGTCCTAAAAATCTGCATATTGTTTCAGTGCATTCGGCTTGGCTCGGGTAGGCGCAAGAGCGGCTCTCCGTCTAGCGCTATCGCTCGTACGTCGCGCGTGGCGTTGCGGTGAAGACGCTGACGTGTGTTCAGCGTTACTTCGCGACGCTCTCGACGCCGTGCGAGCGTTGCCCGACGCGGCGTTGTTCGCTGGAGCGGGCGCCGCGCAACAAGCGCCGCGATCGCAGAAGATATGGGCCGAGGTTGTTGATAGTGCCGCTAAGTTTCTACATCAGGTTGTGGCTGGGTGAGTTATTTTTTTTTTTATTATTAGCGTTCCGTACCTCGTAAGGAAAAAACGGAACCCTTATAGGATCACTTTGTTGTCTGTCCGTCCGTCTGTCTGTCAAGACCCTTTTCCTCAGAATCACCTGGAGGTATCAAGCTGGAATTTATATCAAATACTCAGGTCTACTGTCAGTTGGAGCTGTGAAAAAATTAAACTTCTAAGCCAATGCAATTAAAAGATACAGCCTTTTATGCCGCAAATTTTCGACACTCGCAAGGGAATCAAAACCTACAGGGTACTTCCCGTGAACTCAGAATCTTGAAATTTGGTACGAAGCAACATCTTATAGCACAGATAAAGGAAAAATTGCGGAACCCGTAAATTTTTAGTTACATCATATAATAAAAATATTTTTAACCGATTTCAAACAAGGAGGTGGTTATCAATTCGACTGTATATTTTTTTTGTATGTATGTTACGCGATATCTTCGTCAACCGTGAACCGATTTTGATGATTTATTTTTTATTTGACAGCCTTTACTACCAAGTTGGTCCCATATTAATTTGTTGAAGACATGATGAAGAACTTTGGAGATATGGAAGAAACTCCTTAATATCCTATAGCATTTTGTGTAATATCTTCACTTAATGTGAACGAAATCTTTTTCTTTACCATCTGTTTGGTGAATTATTACGTTATTTACGATAAAATAAATAACCGGCCAAGTGCGAGTCAGACTCGCGCACAAAATTGAAGTCGGTTGTTTTAAAAAAAATATAAGTAATTATTAATAATTTTAAACTTACTAACCCTTTCCTCTTGAACGCGATACATACAGATTTGTACGGAACCCTCGGTGCGCGAGTCCGACTCGCACTTGGCCGGTTTTTTGATGGATGAATGAATTTAGGTCCAAGAAACAAAATTAGTTTCATAAGAAATCAGAAAGTTTATATTAAGGCTATCAAAAAATAAGTCAAGTTACCTACTTGTTTTCATTTCCAGGGAAGTGGGGTGTAATGTTCCTTTAGGTGATTGGAGGACATCACTGTGTGTTTGGGTTGAGTTGTGTGCTCGTCGCGCCGAACTGCCGGCGTTACTGAAAGCTGCCGATGTGTTAGTTACCTTACCACCACGGCAAAAGCGACAGCCAGATAACAGGTGTGAATACATTTTCTTATAATGGGGCGACCACATATCGCCTCTTTGCCCGAGGACGCACCATAATGCTTTATTCCATAGTATAACATAGTATATTATTTGTGATTACAGAATATATACCATATAAATATACCATAGCATAATATTTGTGATTACAGAATAACTTTAGAAGAATGTACTGCACCTCTCGGACCGTTTCTAAGGCGTATGGCAAAAGTATCTGCGCCAAATCCTATAGTGAACAACGAACCAACCACAGAAGTAAATCCTACAGAAGTGTATCTCAGGTAAGTTGACATACTATTATATGGGGATCGTTAGTAATGAGTTCCACCATGTACTCATCTGTGTTCAATGTTTCTCTTTACTTCGTTGTAGCAAACACAAAGCAAACACTTTATATGAAGGAAATCCAGTTTATTATTGTAATCTACAAATCCGTCGTACGAACAAATCTTCCGTTCTCCCACCTTTTTATCTGTCTGATTGACAGCTCTAAACTTTTGAGGTTGCGTTCACAAACGTAAGTAGCGTTCGGAAACGCTACACCACCCCCCTAGGGAGAAAACTAACCCCACAAAGAAAAAGTTACAAATGTGAAAATTTAAAGCAAATTATGTACAGAGAAAATTAAAACAATTAACAACACATAAGTTAACCATAACTGTTAAGCAATAAATATATTGTAACAGAAACCAACTCAAAATATTTCTAACAAAAATTATAAATCTAAAGGACTTTTAAATTTTACACTTCGTCCAGAACGTGTTGTATAAGGTTTCGACGGTAAATTGGTATTTGCGGGTGCTGGTATTACAGGGATCGGAGCTGAAATAGGCGCTTCTGGAGTAACAGGATCAGAATTAACGCTAAGATAAGCCGGTTTCACCCTGTCGATGCTCACTTCTACTTTTTTATCTCCCATGACAATGGTGAGCGTCTTATCCTTCCTAGAGACCACCTTATAGGGGCCAGTATAGGGAGGTTTTAGAGACGGTCTCACCGTGTCGTCGCGCAGGAAAACGTGGCTTGAGGAACACAAATCTTTATACACAAAGGTGGCTTTCTTGCCATGCGCTGACGTGGGGACGGGCTTTAATTGCGACATTAGTCGTTTTAATTGAGAGGCGAAATTGGTTATATCTGAACTGGAATCTGGAGTTGCGGAAGGTGAAATAAATTCGCCGGGTAAGCACAGAGGTTCTCCGTAAACTAACTCAGCGGGAGACACCTGTAATTCTTCCTTAATTGAAGCTCGCATCCCTAGCAAAACTACCGGTAACGCTTTGCACCAAGATTCTTGATGACACATTAGAGCCGCTTTTAATTGACGATGCATACGCTCAACTAAGCCATTCGCACACGGGTGGTAACTCGTGGTACGCACTCGTTTAGAGGAGCAAAGCTGCATCAAAGATTGAAAGAGAGCAGATTCAAATTGTCGGCCCTGATCTGTTGTAACTAAGCACGGAACACCGTATCGAGCCACCCAGCCACTGAAAAAGGTCTCAGCGACTTCTTCCGCAGTTATACCTACCATTGGCCATGCTTCAGGCCACCGACTAAAGCGGTCGACGGCTGTTAAACAATAGTAAAAACCCTTACCTGTAAGGCAAAGGACCGATAATGTCCACATGGACGTGGCGAAAACGCTTGGAGGGTGTGGCAAAATTACCAAGAGGTGAGTTGACGTGCCGGGTAATCTTGCTACGTTGGCAAGCTTGACACGTTCGAGCCCAATTACGGCAATCCTTCTGAATGTTAGGCCAAACAAACCGCTCAGAAACCAGTTTGGCTGAAGTACGAGCGCCTGGGTGACTAAGGTTATGTACTTTATTGAACACCGCGCGACGAAATGATGGTGTTACAAACGGACGGGGTTTCCCAGTCGAGGTGTCACAATAAAGAGTTATGTCGCTACCAGGAATCGCAACTTTTTCCAGTTTTAGCGAAGAATTTTCCAGCATCTCTAGCAGTTCCTCGTTTTCCAATTGGTCAGTGGCAAGGTCGGATAAATTGTCGTCAAGACGAATGGCTTCGATCCGTGACATGGAATCCGCAACCACGTTATCCTTCCCACTGACATGGACAATGTCCGTGGAAAATTGGGAAATAAAAGAGAGCTGGTTCAGCTGTACCGGGGGCAGCTTTTCACGACGCTGTGAAAAGGCGTAGACCAACGGTTTATGGTCAGTGTAAATACGCACATGTTGGGCCTCCAAAACATGTCGGAATTGTTGGACAGCTTCGTAGACAGCAAGTAGTTCTCTATAATATGCCGGCCAAGTAGACTGACGGGTAGTAAGTTTTTTGCTAAAAAATGCCAGTGGCTGCCAATCATCTTCGACACGCTGTTGTAAACATGCGCCAACATGGGTAGAAGAAGCGTCAGTGAAAAGACCCAGAGTAGCAGAAATATCCGGATGGGCTAGAAAGGTAGCGCTAGCTAAATGGTCTCTACACTTGTGGAAAGCTGCCTCTAAATCCGGAGTCCAGGGGACAGGTTTCTTGCCCTTTAATTGAGTGGAGGCCAACATATCAATAAGAGGGGCCTGGTATTCCGCCGCGTTAGGTAGGAAACGGCGGTAGAAATTTATCATTCCTAAAAATCTGCGCAGGCCTTCCACCGTTTTAGGCAAGGGGTAAGTTTGAAGGGCGTCAATGCGATCTGGTGGTGGGCGAATACCGTCTTTAGAGATCAGATGACCTAAAAATGTCACTTCTTTGGCACCAAAAACGCATTTTGATATGTTTATGACTACGCCAAATTCGGAAAGTCGTTGAAATAAGACACAGAGATGTTTCTCGTGCTCTTCCTTCGAACGAGAAAAAACCAAAATGTCGTCAACGGAAACACAAAATCAAGGCCACGCACCACCTCATCGATAAAACGTTGAAACGTCTGTCCCGCGTTACGTAGCCCAAAGGTCATATAGGGGAACTCAAATAGCCCGAAAGGAGTTATGATAGCTGTTTTGGCAATATCATCGGGCGCAACTGGTATTTGTTGGTATGCCTTAACTAGATCGATGGTGCTGAAGACCGTGCATCCAGCCAAGTCCTGACCAAAATCCCCTATATTGATTGACTGGGTAACGATCGGGAACGGTGCGAGCGTTTAAAGCCCGATAATCGCCACAGGGGCGCCAACCCTTTTCACCCTTTTTAGCCATATGGAGGGGTGAGGACCAGGGACTGTTCGAAGGTCTAGCAGTACCACAGGCAACCATGTCATGAAATTCTTTCTTGGCTGCGAGTAGTTTTTGGGGCGCAAGGCGGCGTGGGCGAGAAGCGACAGGTGGGCCATCAGTAGTGATGATATGGTGTGCTGTGGTGTGCTTCAACGTCCTCAGTATTCCTGGAGGTCGCGTAATATCGGGAAACTCCTGAAGCAGCTGAGCATAAGGCGAGTCCCCGACAACAAGAGCCTTCACGCTAGGTTGTGAAATCTGGGCTATTGAGGCGCGTGTACTTATATTTGTGGAACCATCGATCAATTTACAATTGCGACAATCTGGCAATAAATGGTAATGAGCCAGAAAATCCGATCCAATAATTGGAGTGCCTACATCTGCAATTATAAAATTCCAGCGAAAATCCCGGCGAAGTCCGAGGTTCAAACACAAAGAGATGGTCCCATAAGTTTTAATTGGTGTACCATTAGCGGCGCGCACATCGTAACCTGTGGGATTATGTGCCACTTTAAGGAGGTAATGTGGATAGCAGCATAGGTCTGATCCCGTATCAATCAGGAAACGGACCTTAGATGCCGAGTCTGCCACAAACAACCGGCGGCTGGGAGGGTTAGAGCAGTCAGAAGCCGCCACTACTGGCTGCTGGAGAAGTTTCCCTGGCCTGGATTCCAACTGCAGGGGGATATACACTTGCTTGCCTTCTCGGCAAATTTTTTATGATACCAGCAGAGGCGGGGGCCAAACTGCGATGTCGACCTAGAATTTGCCCTAGAACGGGTACCTTGACGGGATGGGCGGTTTTTCGCCAAAGCGTCAACTTTCCTTGATAGCTCGAGCAAAGATTTCTTAATATGGTCAAGCGCAGAAGATGAAAAAGAAGAAGCAGCATGAACAGCCAAGGGCGCTGAGGATGGAGTTTCTGAGATGGCATCAGCTATCTCAGCAACCTTGTCCAATGGTAGATCTCGCTGAGCTGTAAGGATCCGCTGAATGTCAGGTGGTAATCGCCTCATCCACAGTTCGCGGATAATCCCTTCATCGCCAACCGTTGTGCCAGCGAGTGACCGCAAATGACGAAGAAATGCTGAAGGCTTTCTATCACCTAACTGCTCCTCACTAAGTAGTTTACGGACCCGCTGTTCTTTAGAAGATAATAATCTTTTAATAATTTCCTTTTTTAGGTTTTCATATTTACCTGTAGGAGGAGGGTCTGCGATTATGTCTTCCACTTCACTGGCCAATCTGGTATCTAATTTAGCTAAAATATGCCCGTACTTAGTAGCATCCTGGGTTATGCCTGATATATCAAATTGTGCCTCTGCTTGAGCGAACCACAAGGTCGGCTTGTCTTCCCAGAAGTCTGACAATTTTATTGATACTGCATTTACTGTATGTGCAAAATTAGAACCGGGTTGCAAAAGTTTTAGCTGTTCCTGTAATTCCAGCACCTGCTGTTTCAATTCTTCTGACATTTTGAAATTTAAAGTAATTTAAAAAATATATATATATATGAACAGGAACAAACATGCAAACAAAACTTTAAAAAAAAAATTAGGATTATTTTTATGTATATTAGTTAAATTTGGAACAATTTTAAGTTATGTACTTTAGTCAATAAGTTTTGAAATTATAAGTACTTAGGTAACTAATTATAATTAAAACTTTGTTAGAAATTTGTAATTGAAATTAGTTAAACAAAACAGTATGAATGCAAGGTGCAGAAGCAAGGATTTAACAAAATCAAATACAAATAAAGTTATTAACCGGGATGATTTCAACGGGTTATAAAAGTAAGGATTTTAATTGTTGCAATTTAATGAAAAATAAATGTCCTTATGTGTTTATGTCATTCCTCATAAGAGTTATGTGTGTGGGAGACAATCTTTAATTAAATATGTACACAAAAAACACCAGGAAAAATGTTAGTTCAACAAGCACTTTCACTGTGTAAGTTTGTCCGACACCAGATAAAAGAAAAGTTGTTACCATTTGTCTTCCATTGCTTACTGTTAGTTGGAAGTCAGGCAGCTGTAAGTAATCCCACAAAAAACGATGCAGCATGCAAGTGCAGGGTTATACACCAAAGCCGGGTATCCAACAGGTAGCAGGCAAGAAAAGGGTGCTATGTCCAGTAGAGTAAGTCGAAACGTGCAGAGTTCTTGAAACCCCAACGTTCGTAACCACTTCAGGGAACAGCAACGTTTAAAGAAGACGACGAGTGCGCTAATTATGTCCAACAACGAAGTCAAATTTTTCGAGGGGTCACCAATATGGGGATCGTTAGTAATGAGTTCCACCATGTACTCATCTGTGTTCAATGTTTCTCTTTACTTCGTTGTAGCAAACACAAAGCAAACACTTTATATGAAGGAAATCCAGTTTATTATTGTAATCTACAAATCCGTCGTACGAACAAATCTTCCGTTCTCCCACCTTTTTATCTGTCTGATTGACAGCTCTAAACTTTTGAGGTTGCGTTCACAAACGTAAGTAGCGTTCGGAAACGCTACAATTATATTTGTAAAAAATGTTGCTTGATCATTTTTCTTCTCTTGCTTTCTGCAGCTTAATTTTAGTGGAAAAGCAGCCTAAGTCTGTGCAGCGAGGGTTGAAATTATACTTCACGTGATCAAAAAACCAGTTATAGCTTTTTTCTTTAACAAATTTAAACAGTTGTAAAATATTGGCAGGGAACTGAATTTACCGAGTGGCGATGGCTTGATGGAAGTAAGGAAAGCTGGTATTGCGCTGCTGTGCCATATGGACAGGCTAGGAGCGCCTTTACTGCCTCCTTTGAAGGGATTCGTCACTGTAAGTTTTATTTAGTCATTAAATTGTTTTTTTTTTTTTTATATTTTACAGAATCGTCGCCATAAAATCGCCTTGTGTAGACATGTTCTAAAGGACTGTATAAGTAAAAATAAAGTATAGTATTGTTTCAATAATGATATTATTTTAGTGTACTGAATCAGCTCAAGAAGTGGTCTCCGTCGGCGCTGGGAATCTCAACCTTGGAACTCTTCGAATACAGCAGATTGCGTGTGCCGAAAAATTGGCGTTATTGTTAACTCACGACGGAGCAGTATATACGTTGCCTTACGATACTATGACACCACATCTTGCACCAGGTAACCGAAATGCATATTTTAAGATTTTATACGAAATTCTACTAATCAAAACTTCTCTTAGATGTTTCAAACTGCTTGAACAATTTATGACTGCTGAAATCATTCCTTGCATGATATATTGAAATATATTTATTTCCAACATTACACCTCCAACACGTTTTATGCATATGTTATTTTCCGTCATATTCGATTTGCAATTTGCATTATTAATCGCGCTCTGTCAACGTCAATAGTTAGCGGATTACTCAGAGCGACCCGAAGTAGTTCTTGGCCTACGAAACGAGAAAACGTCAGTGCGTTCTATTCTGTGCGATGACTCGCCAGTTCACAGCTCACAGTGGTATCTTGGACGGCCGACTGGTCTTCTATCTGATATCTTCCCTAGATGAGTGATTGGACACAACGTTCTTCACTCAGATGTCCGAGTCTCCAGCCGAGTCGCTGGCACTTAGATACCAAAAATACTTGGCTCCTTGACTTATGATTTAGGGTTCTAAGAAAAGGTTATTAGAAACGTCCTAAATATAAAAACATTCAAAAAAGGAAAACAGTATCCTTGATTAAAATAATTTATTTTAGGTTTAGAGAACAAAACGATGAGCCAAGTGGCATGTCACGGCAGCGGTCGACATTTCCTCTGCTGCTCTTCATGCGGCGGCGTGTGGTCGTGGGGCGCGGGCGAGGACGGGCGGCTGGGGCACGGGGACACCGCGCCCAGGGACGCCCCGGCTGCCGTACACCACCTCGCGCACCACGAGGTGGTCAGAGTGGCCGCGGGGCCCGCGTGCAGGTATAGTGAGTGTAGCGTGCCTGGCAGTGGCCGGCATTCTCTCTGCTGCTCTTCATGCGGCGGCGTGTGGTCGCGGTCGGCATTTTGATGCTTTTAATAAGATCTGGTGTCGCTGTGCCGTACGACCACGGAGTTCGTATTCCACTCGATTACTATTTTGATCCATGCGACATCCTCCTGGGAATGCAGCAGTTGGTAAAATTATAGTCAGACTGAGGCATAAAAAAATTTAGAACACTGATTGTCACCTTTTTGGACACCTATCGCAAGAAAAACACCTACCCCGAGGGGTCGCTGTGCTGACAGCGGACAGGTCGGCAACGCGCTTGTGACATCTCCGGTGTTGCAGGCGTACAGCATAGGCTACGGTAACCATTTACCATCAGGTGGGCCGTACGCCTGTTTGCCTACTTAGTTGTATATATAAGAAAAAAGAAAACAGTCTATTCATAAGCCTGTAAAAATTACATTTGTATGATATGATCAGCTGTATATTTTTTTCAGTGCTGTAATCACATCCCGAGGCGCTTTATACACATGGGGCAAAGGCGTGCAAGGTCGACTAGGCCACGGTACACTGGAGAGCTGTCTTACTCCTCAACCAGTGTCCTTTAGCGCGCATAATATCGAACGAGTCATCGATGTTGCTTTAGGTATCTTCTTATCAATTTCAAGTAAATTAATGAATGTATTGAGAGATTTCTCGTTTACTTTTTTCTGCGTTGCCAACTTGTGAACTGGCGAATAACACTCTTGAGACTATACGTAAATTTGTATACTTAGTATCTTCCTATGTATTTTTACTCCGAAGATCACTAAAGATTTAATAATAGTTGACCGATTAGCTCGCAAGATAAAGCTGTTTACAGCCGACTCATATTATAGAAGGAGGCGTATTTCAGGCCTTTAAGTAACGAGGACTTTTAAATTGTAGTATTTTTGTTAATCAACTATTTACATGACTTTACGTTGACTAGTGGGAGAAAAATATAACAAGAAGTTACATTATCTGATTCGCGATGTCAATTTCAGGGTGGGGTGAAGGCCAAACGTTATGTTGCACTTGGGAAGGCGCCGTACATGTGTTTGGGGACAGTGAGGGTGGTGCACCCCGAGTGATGACGTCACTATCCGTTTTGAGGATAACCCGCGTTTATACAGGAGAACATTGGCACGCTGCGCTTACTGACGGGTAAAATTTTCACTTATTTAATTCACCATTGAAGAATACTTTAAAAATGTACAAAAATCCAATAGATCTCAAAATAAATCTGTTAAATTTAATCTCTTGTTGTATGCTCCTACTCCTAGCATTAAGTTCGCCTTTTGTACTGTACATATTGTATTTTGTGCAATAAAGTATAAATTAATAAATACAATCTTGACATGGGCTTATCGGTTATACTAAGGCCCATTGTTGAAAGAGACGACGTTCTACGGAACAGAGACTACCCAATTATCACAATAGTTACTATCAAGTAGTGTACGAGTATGTATCGTGGTTTGAGAGCGCGTTTTCACCTGCCAGAAAAGTTCTGCAGAAGACGTCTGTCTGTCTGCGGCAGCTTGCAAATGTTGAGGCTGTAGCAAGTTAATTGTTTAAATTTAGTTACTGTCAGCTAGATTGTCAGACATTTCATGCATATTGAAATGCCGCTTACAGAAATGTTACGTGACGTGCCTACTATAATATTGTTTCATTTTCAGAGGTCAAGTCTATACATGGGGAAAAGGCGATGGCTACCGACTGGGTCATGGCAATTTAGAAAGTATCAAATCCCCGAAGTTACTAGAAGCTCTTCAAGGTAATAACATTGTTTACTGCCTGTATAAAGTGTAAAAGTGGTAACTAAAAATCTCGTTTCTATCGTCTATCAGTTTTACTACAAAAGCTTATACACAGAGTGCAGAATGTCATAATTATGTTCTAAAAATTTTTAATCGTGATCGCATTTTAATGTGTTCGTCCTTTTTTCAGACATCAGAATCGTAGAGCTTTCGCTAGGCGCTGCGCACGGCGTTGCTTTATCGGCAGATGGCGCACTATTCGCGTGGGGCACACAGGAACGCACACAGATATCGAGGCCGTTCCCACAGTTGTTGCAAGTTCTCAACCCCTTGTTTAAAGCTCAAGGTGAGAAACAACACTTAAATGATATATGTCTAATTTTCAAACGTCTCCAAAAATATTCCTTTCTTCCGTTTCTCAAATTGGTTGTACAACAAATAGATCTTTTAAAACCCCCTCTTTGCTTACACCCCGCTACCCTTGTGTTGGTTTAAGTAGATCCCAGTAAATAAATGGAATTGTTTTTAGGAAAAACAATTATTAATTACATTAAAAGTAGAGTTTTAACCATTGAGAAAGGAACGTCATTTTTAGGAGTCCCGAGTATGCGTAGCGTATCAACCCCCTCTCGTCATGTGTATGTGTGGTGTACATTCACGAGCCAGGATAAAAACTAATTTGACTTGGATTTACAACTAGTTATTGCTTTTTAATTACATTTAGAAACTAAATACGTGTTTTTATACTACCGTAATTTGTTTTAGTTGGTTTGTGTTAATTTTATTATTGTCTGTGTTTATTTTAGGTGTAACAAGTGGTCCTAATCAAATCATAGTGTGGAGCCAAGAGAGCCCCAGAGATCTACCGTCTTCCATGCCCTTCGTAATAGACTTATCAGATAGCACATTCAAGTAAGTTCTTGCTGTTAAAATCTTATCTAAAATGGCGCAGTGCATTGTTTGCCGTATCATTCAATCCGTAGTCATCAGGACTAAGAATATGTTTATTTTCAGATTATTAGAAAGACTACTAAGGATAGTTGTGGAACAAAGTACTTCATCGCCTATTCAAGAAACTGAATGTATTGCCATTGCTTGCTTGAATCTTCTAAGACTACAGGTATGTTTTTTATTCAGGAATATAAATGTTAAGTTGATGAATGGATGTTAATTTACCTCTTGACCGCTGCTGTTTATATCCTTATACCAAATTTCAGCTATTATAAAGAGTGATAAGGATGAATAATACTAGGTTCATGCATGACAATTCTCTCGTGGGGACGAAGTCGAAAATATCAGTTCTTCAAACGAGAGATCGTAGTGAGACACATTGCTCTCGTATTTTTGGTGCAAAGACGCGCAGCTCCCACCGTCATCGCGGCCGCTGCCCATCGTTCGGTTTCTGTTTATATGTCCTACTTTTGAACTAAATATCAGCTAGTAGTATTTATTATAGTATGACCAGGAGAATAGCAGACTTCGCCATATTGTGGAAAAATATTGGAACTAATTTCTTTTACTGGTAACTTCTTCTTTCGTGTCAATGGCTAGACCTAAATATATTTGGACGCAACACCCACAGCCGAGTCAGAAGCCACAGCCAAATCGTCCCACGTGCATGAGAAGGCACTACTTACTGGCAACTACAACGGAATTTTACAACATTCATGTAACATTCCGTCATCCCAACGTCATCTTCCAAAAAGAGACAGTAGTGGTTTTAGATTTTGTTATTTTTTACTACCACTTATTTAACAAATAGCTCAAATAATTCATAGCAATGAGAGAAAAGTGATATCTGTTAACGTGAACGAAAACGAAGGATTGTTTTCTATTTAATTAAATGACATTGTTATTTTGTTGTTGACATATGACGCTATATACATGTTGTCATATAAAGTCAGTAGTGACACCAAATCAGGGTTTTTATTTTCCTGGTCGGGCTATAATAGGAATGAAAAATACAGTTGCACGCGTGTCGATGATAGCAGTTCCTCAGACAAACGATCTTGGTGCCACGGCGTTCACACCGCCCTAGTATCATTGGTGGAAGGTCGCGTGTGTCCCGCCGCCGCGGTTGGTTCCTGTTTATATGTCTTACTCTTCAAATAATGTCACCTAGGAATATTGATTAATAGGAATGAAACATAACAGGTGCACGCGTGGCAATGCTCTCGCGGGGATGAAGTGGAAGATAGCAGTTCTTCAGACAAACGATCTTGGTGCCACGGCGTTCACACCGCCCTGGTATCATTGGTGGAAGGTCGCGCGGGTCCCGCCGCTGCGGCCGCCGCCCGCCGGGCGCTGGCGGCAGCTTGGCCGCTATTGTTGCCAACTCCGCAGATACGGGCGCATCATCTTATTGCACTCTTGCCGCAAGGTTTGTGGGGTTTTGTTATATCTAATTCTAATATTAAATAGTATTTAATAGCGGTTTTTAATTTATGGTTTTATCGGGATGGTTTTGTTTTCCATTTTTAGGTGGTTTTATAGATATTGAGTTCCTTATCATTTGTAATATTTTTAGCAAATAAATAGCTTATTATTACAAATAGCTTACTTATTATTATTTAAGTTTGTTAACCGCCACTCATTATGCAAAACGATGTATGATATCGGGTCAAACAATCTGGTAGGTTTTTCGAATGTGATAACTATTTTAACCCAATTATAAAACACACACACACACAAAGAGAGAGACAAAGTAACTTGCGACCTGGCCTGGATTCTATTTTTGGCGTGCCAAAGGGGCGCCCGAATTTAGTTTAGATCTGAATATAACTATGAAATAGCCCTATAATAAAATATAGGTACTTATTACCTCCTTTTTCAAATGTTTTTCTCCAGGTTCAGTACCAGCAAGCGCCGGTGCTAGGTTCATGACAGAACTGCTCGTATGGTCTCTCCTCGGAGGAGGGGGATTACGGGAAGCGTTGCGTACTGCTTTGCAAGATAACCCCGCCGATGCGTATAATCACTTACAGTTGGATGTGTAAGTATCGATAAATGTGTAAAGTCTGTCTCAATAGAAAAAGACAATAATATAAACAAATATGGCCGTCTGACATTGAGGCAGGTTTCCACCCAGCTTTCCGTTCATGGCTGATTGGTAATCGAAGGATTATTTTCACACGTAAAAAAGAAGGTTTACCGATGGTGTTTTTGTGAAAATGATTTGTGGGTTCATTGAGTTGTGAATATGATTAGCATTAATAATCGAATGTAAGTGATTGATGAGTAATTTTAATAAATTGCCATTATTCACATTATTGTCCTTTTCCATTGAGACAGGCTTTACTGTTGCTAGAAGTATATAAGTATGGAATGGGTGAAGGATAATATGTATATTAGGCAACAAGTATTGTAAATAATGTCTATTGCAATAAGAACATACTGTATGCATAGTACGAATTGTTTTCCGTATATGATGAATGTCTCAATAAAGAAATATCTAATCTAATGTAAATCGAACTATGTCTTTGTTCGATCGCTGAAACTGGCAAAATGGAGGGTGATATTTTTAATGATTTGTATGTCATTCAACTTTGTTTTATTGCATTTATCATTCAACACTTAAATTTCAGAGATTACGACCAAGTGGACATCATAACTGGACAACGAAGTTTAAACGCAAACACGTCTGGGGAAAATGGCGAAAATGGGCCAGGTATTATTTAGTTTCAAAACGTTATATCCACGTATATATTTGCTAATGGTGGTTTACTTAATCATGGCTTTGTATTTCTTAGGTTGTCCTGAAGAATACCAGTTGAGTAACGCAGCTACATCTGAAAAAGGTGCTTCGGTTCCTCTCATGCATTTGGTATGCACAACATCAAAGAATGCTAAGGGTTTCATAATAAATACCGTGCAGTACCCAGCGATAAAGATTGTACATCGGCTTTTCGGCTTTGTAGTGCGCTATCCCTGTCGCACCTTCCTATTTAGGAGTGTCATTCTATATCTCTTCGAACTAGTGCACATCGAAAATGGGTTTGTCGTAGTAGTGATTTTTTTATTTTGTGTTGTCGCAACATGTTCTGTCGCATTATATGTCTCGGATATGTGTTTTGTCGCAGCAGTGTGATGTCGAACTATTGTTTATCGAAGTTGAGACTGTGTCACAATAATTAACTGTCGATATTCAAAATGATACTCTTTATTTAGATGTTTGGGCCATGATTGCCGATGAGCAATATTTAGCGCCGGGTACTGCACAATACGTTATTGACTTATGTCTTTTATTTGTAGGTAAAACATCTCATCCGCAATACGAGTTGTCAAACACAAATGCTAATAAGTGCAATAATGAACGGAGACACTAGCAAGGCTGTTGATCCTAAAGGACACGACACCGTTAGTCCTAGCTGTGACCTGCTTATACGTTTTCAAAGGTGAATAAAATTTTGTGGGTTATAAAAAAATTACGAGATGACATCGCAAAACCCAAAACTAGAGGCCTTTAATGCTTTCTTACGTCGATTAAATCGTTATACAACAGTTTCTGAACCATAATAAAAATTACATGTGTGATGTGTTGGAACCGCTTGAATAGGTTTGCGATTAGTTGCGGTTAACCAAATTTTTTGAAGTGAAATTTGCCGCAATATTTTCCAAGATTTTTACTAATTGATCGGAACAACGTGGGTATCGGTCATTAACAATTGCGTTTTATTTTCAGGTTGCTATTTTGCGAAGCTATGTGGTCTCGAGGAGGGCGAAGCACCCGTGGAGGTGTCAGAGCCCTGCTAACGGAGTACAATGCTTTGCTATCCGAACACGTTTATAACACATTGTCATCATTTACTAGATCGGTTCACAGAGCTGATAATAACCAGTTGGTGGCTTTGTGTGACTTGATCTCTGCAGATATAGTTGGTTAGTTATATCAATTACTTGTAATTAATTAATTCCTTAGACACCTACACCCGTATTCCTCAACCACCTTTACTCAAACTCGACTCAACCTTACTCCACTTCATTGGTATGATTAGTTGTCACAAGCTTCCTCGACTTGAGATGATTTCTCATTGGAGGTGAGTATAGAACTGTCAAATATAAGGTTGGTCGAGTGGTACCTTGAGAGGTCCTTGAAATGAAATAAAGTAGATAAAAAACGGGTTTTTGCCACTTTTGGCCTAGGCATTTACTTACTTCATTTTATTTTTTACTCTATTCTTTTGTAATTTTCAATTTTTGTGTTTAAAATTGTTATTATTTCACCTCATTGGAGTTTGCTCAAGCAACCAACTAAGAATGTCGTTTTCAAGGAAAGTTCGAGGACTTCCTTAAGACGCCCTCGAATGAGTTTGAGTGAAGGACGTTCTTAAGGTTATGTTTAAGAATACGGGGGTTAATTATTAATTACTTACTCATACAACAATTATATACAATTGGCATTTAAAGTCACGAGCATTAACATGAATACACATTGGTTCTTAAATCATTGAAACAAAGTCTAAAATTGAATACAATCGTATATGTACTTAACATTTATCACAAAAGTTCTGAACTTTAGGTCAGATTTTGACACCTTACTTTAATACAGGACGTGTTGTAAGCGAACTGGGTGCTTGGATCAACGCATGCGCAGCGCGTACGCCAGGCGCTTTAGCGGATTCTACCAGTTCCCTGGTGAAGATTGCCAGGGCTTGTGATGACGCGGCAAAAGTTCTGCCTTCAGCGGCTAGGCTTGATGCCGACTTGTTGGGCTGGCCCGGATTGGTAGCCAAGAGACATCAGAACAATAATAACGTTATACGCAAGTAAGATGTAGTTTTTTAAAGCTATGATGCTTTACAATTTCCTGATAAATATTCTCCTGGGCTGATACTGCAGAAGTGTTCGATGATTACCATATAATATCTCATTAAAATTGAGAGCTCTAGCTAAAGGCCAAGATTCGCTTATTAGGGTCGCTATCAGAGTTCATAAGAATCAGGTAATATCTTGCATCTCCCTCAATCTATTCAGTGTAATGTATTAGGTTTAGAATAACTTTATTTCTCATAAGAATTAAATAAAGAATTCACTTACTGAACTTTACACTGATTATTCGTCAAATGTTGAAGAAGAGAAGTAAATTAAGTAATATCCTTTCTGAGAAATTTATGATGTCATCAAAAATTCATGGATCCATCTTATCTTCAGATGTGATATCCAAAATCATACAAAGGAAGGTGGCTCATGGGTCATTGTCGCTGGGCACGTCTACGATGTCGCCAACTTCGAATGCGAGAACGCGGGTACAGTGGAACTCGTACGCAAGTTGCGCGGTTGTGACGCCACCGCTGCTTTGAGTGTAGAACCGCATGCGGCTTATCTCTCGCGTATCAGAGAAAAATGTGTGGGACTGTACGCGGGGCAGATGTATACTCATCAGTGCGAAGTGAGTTCTTTTTTTTTTTAATTGGGTTTTATGCTGTTTCGATTGCTAAAATTAGTGATTTGATTGTAGAAATAAGTGTGAAATTACACTTTCGAGTACCAGAAGTTACAGGTAATTTCATGCGTATCTTCCGCTTTTATTTATCATCCTAGTATGTATTCCTAGTTGCGTCGTCAGCTTACGCTACGGAAACTGTAAGTCATGGTCCTATATTTGGCGGAACTGGTTATTACAATGGAGCGACTACCGTCTGACCTCCGTTACCCTATTTAAAGGGAAACCAGACCAATAGGAACATGACCTGAGGTGTGTTAGTGGCCAACACAGTCAGAATTTTTTTAGGCTGCCCTCTTCTGATACGGCCTCACAACTGCCATTTATCGATAACAACCTGGACCAACTGCTTAACGTGCCTTCCGAAGCACGGTGGAGCTCAACGAGCCTTCAGAAGCACGGAGGAGCTCAAGATAGAAAGTGCCACTAAATGGCTACCAATCCATTAGTGGTTGCGTCATGAGCAACAAGCTCCTTAATTCTTCCGCTTTTATTGCATTAATGGAAATAATAAAGACGGTTTTCGCATGTGTCTTGCAAAACAAACTAATGCGTGCGAATAAAAATCTACTTATAAATTTTTTGTGAAGAATCTATAATTACTCGGTCAAATCAATATATAGCCAATAACGTTTGCAAAACTACTTTATTCCCTAAATGTCGATTATGGTAAGATATAAATATGTACAGGAGTGTCCTATTTTTGAAATGCATGACTTATATTTCGAATAAAAATTGTACGATACACTGATTTGAGATGAGTCACACTTTTCAAAAATAGCACTCCTGAGATATACACCCATACATATATATACAAATATATATATTTTTTGTCTAGGAAAGCACATCAAGTCTCCGAGTCCACCACGTTCTATCATCGTGCGCGTTCAACATAGCCCTGGGCATCAGTCAATGCGGGGTCAGATTGGCGCGGTCTCTGCCCATACAACAGGCTGAGCGAGACGCGGCTCCGTATGCCGCTGCTGTGTTTTTGAGAGGCGGCTTGCAGGTAGATATTCTTACTTGATACAGTTTATAATATGAAAAATATTAGCATAAAATATCATCAGGTCACAGAATTAATAATAGTACTAACTTATAGAACGGACACCCACCCCCACCTTCTCACCCGAAACAGATACTGCAACTTACTGCGTAGATTTAGGATAAAAATCGAGAGCAAAATAATACAAGGATGACGCTTCGGTCGCCCGGCCGCTTCGACGACTATTACGCAGATAAGGTTAATAACCAACCCTAAGAGTAATACACACAATGACGCGTGTGTACGTCGAATCTTAGTAGTTGTAAGAGATATCGAGCACGCCGCTGTTGTATGGAGTGTCCGGGATGTAATCAGGTGTCAATGTCAGTCACTGCGGGATCTGTTTTTTTGAAAACTATTTAATGGTATTTATAAAATTATGAACAAGTTTTTTCGAACTCACGTATCGCAATTACTTACAGATTATAAAATTTCAGTTGTCTCAACTAACGAATCCCTTCGAAGAAGAGAAAGCTGAAGCTCGTAGCGGGTCCTCAACTGGTGGTAACAGTCCTGCCAGCGAAGTGCCTCTCACTCGCGCTAGGCCGCCGCCCCGCATCAATATGGCAAGCAATGTGCCGAGCAATAGTACTGCTAACGTTACTTCAACTCGCGCGGACCAACTGCTGTTTGCGCTCGCTGAGCCAAAGCTGCATGTAAGTTTGTGTGTTGCTTATTGATTGAAGATGATATGTGTGCGTTAATTGCTAAGTTTTAATAAAACTAAAAGAACAGGCAAACTGTAATACTCAACCAAATTTTTTTTTTTTAAACCATTCATAAACACAAATATACAATATACTTACAAAAAACCGTTATTAGCTAGTTAGCTATCAGTTAAAACCTACTAACTCACTCAGATAAAACCTACGAAGTACAACTGTACTAAGTGTACTGTGTGTGTGTGAGTTCCGGTGGATATGACTTTGAGTCGTAGATATCTTCCTTGGGCCTCTTCTACAGTATTGATGCTATTCGATCTCTAACATCCAATTTGTTTATGTACAAACTAAACATTCTTAAATAAGTTAAATACAATCTGAAGCATGTGTAATCTGACCGAAATTGTTACAAACACTGATTTAACGGCACTTATAAGAAGTTACACTTTTTCTAACGATATATGTGGAAATTATTTACAGGACCCTCTCGCTCTACACCTATGGTGGGCGTGCGAGAGACGAGAAGGTTGTGCGCCGCACTTCCCGCCGGAACATCCGTTAGAAGAATTGCGGCGCGCTATGTTGGCAGCACTGCTGTTCCATGCTGGCCTCAAGGAACATGCGTTGGCTACTGCCACTGCCGGTTGGTATTATTTTGTCTCTCACCATATGTTTCTACGTGGATTTCAATAGTTTTTAAGGGGACGAATTTTGTGATTAACGGTAATATAAACAAAGTTCTTATTTTTATTTGCAAACTGTCAGACTAAATCAATCTATTGCCTAAAAAAAATCTTTATAAAATCATATCAATATTGTGCTGTGAATGTAGGAATGAATAATCATTATTATAAAACTTTATTACTAATCTAAAAACTAATAAGCGAAGTAAACTGTGTATTTAATTTCATAGAGATGGAGAAAGGTGAAGTAAAACTGTCGCCCGCCATGTCGGAAATAGTTAAAGCAGTACAGCAAAGCAAATGGACGCTAATGAGGACAAGGCAGCAGTTGTCTCGAGGATACAAAGAGGTGAGGTTATAAGACACATTTATGGTGTTATTACAAAAGATCCATAATTTTGTTTGTAACAATTGACTTAACCTATGTTAGAAAAATTAAGTAATATGGTGACATTTGATAAATAAAAATAAATATTTTAGCGCAATAAATATATATTGTGTATTGTAACCCTCGTATTAAAAATTTATTAAGCTGATGTTATGTTAGGTAAAATGTCTCGTTTCTCCATGATAAAAAAACGATTAGGAGAGAGAGGGACGAAACTGTTTTAGCTAACATGTGGTTAACAAATTATTTTTAATACAAGAGTAAGAATATAAATGATTTTTTGCTATATTGTCAGGTTTGTGCAGCGCCTTTAGAACGAGCTCGTTTTCTCCTACACGAGGTTCGCGCCGCGGTTTCGCCTGCAGTTTCGGCACTACGCTCTCGCCCGCCATCTCGACGACCCCCCACGGCAAAGAGAATTTTCCAAAAGGTCATGAGAGCGGCTAAGTCTCCTAGCTTTAATAAATGGTGAGAATAAAACTTTTATTTTGTTGCGCACGATAATTTAAAAATAATATTATTATTGACTTGCATTTTGTTAAGAATTGAATTACATATTTCATATTTATAAATTTAAATGGACAGATAGAATGATAATTACATACCTTATTAAAAATAATCAGCCACTGCTTTGTTGTTTTTTAGTTTTGAAACTACAAAAGATCTCAGAAATAGACAAAACAGTCTTAGTAAAAGTATGTTGAAGGCGACGGGGAGTTTGTTACACGGAGACGCGTTGTTGATTAAATCTACTATAGCCAACTCATTAAGCAAAACCCCCGAAGACATTCCACCTAGTATTATAGTAGAACAACATTACAAAACCAATTCGAACGTAGAGGGCGCTGGTGACTCTAAAGGACTAACTAATCATCAACAACAATCAAAATTGCTGTTGAAAAGTAAAGATAAACCTCTCGAAAAAGATTTGAAGAACGCATCAAATGATGGTGATATGAGAAATGAAGGTCGCAGCGATTTAAAATCATCTGAGAGGGATGATATCTTAGATAAAGACCACGACGACAAAACGCCCACTAACGAAATCTCAATTAGTTCTATGAATGATATGACTGATAACTCGATTCTGAAGGAATCGATGGAAAGCGAGAAACAGGTGATGTTACTCGCCGATGATCTCAAAACTGATCTCATTTTGGCTGATGAAGAGAAGGATGATGATAACTCAGAGAGGAATAAGTTTGTTAACGCTTGGGTTTCGAGACTCGCGTGTGAAGAAAAAGGTAATTTATTAATATATTTCTGGTTATTTTTGACATGTCTTGATGAAATAGATTAATAGGATCTGTAGTTTGTTGAATTTTTGGTTTTCACGAGATTTTACATTATCGATTGCTACATATAAGAACTTAACTTTTTTATAACAGATTTGTATTGGCTTCTGGAAGAAGTTACACCGGAACAGCAAAGTTTGACTACCGCTGTCATAGATTTTATTATGACAGAAGATCCTTGTGATATCGACATACTTAGAAGAGCGTTGTATTGCCAGGTATTTTTTTTTATTTAAGTGCTTCAAAGTCTTTTACAATTACTATCAAAAATTTCTGTAGCTGTTTATTTATATTTTTATTTTAGGTACAAAGAGCTGAGATGAGACGGAATGGATATAATATGATTAATGCTATATTGCATTCATCTCAAACCATGTCTGAAAGTGTGAAGTATGCCGCTGTGACAGGTCTCCTGGGTTTATCTATGGCAGATTCAGTGCCTCATATACCAGTCAAACCAACTGTTCCATTGACTCCGCCTTTGAATGGCATCGAATCTGTGATACCGTACTCGAAATATATGGTGCTTCTAGAAAGATCTAAACTAATGGACTTTGTCCTAATAGAGTTAAAAGCTAGGGTATTGGAAGGTGAGCAAACTCAAACGCTACCATTGAAGATGAGTGCTAATTATGGAGCTCATGCTCTGTTGAATCGCCCGGCGAGAGCAAGGTTAGTTTTGTTTACTATTTAAATGCATTTTATTGTTCATTTCAGTTTTCCTTTAAAATAAAAATTATAAAATGTTCAAGCTCGGGAGATAAAAGGTTTTATATCATTAATGCCTCCTACTCAAGTTTTGTTGTACTTAAAAAAGGTAGAATTAATGCCTTAAGGCATTCTCATCCAGTCAAACCTTGGGAGCTTTTGGTCCTTTCCTTTCCTGCACAGTAAATTAAATGTCTTGAATTTGACAAATGTAAGACAGTGACAACTTACTGTATACTTTTCAGGTTTCTAATAGCATTACTGTCTCTTTTAATCGAGGGTTGCCAAGGACCAGAGTTAGAACAACTCATAAACGGGGGAGCACTAAGCTCTTGTCTAACGCTACTGAAACAAATTGGCGGGGACACATCGCAACATTGTTCTCTTATTTTCAATGGTCTGAAGTCCAAATGTAAGTAACAATTTTTTCATTAATAATAATATTAATTCTAAGACTAAAGTTGAGAAACCGTGAGAAACATAGCCATGCTATTTTTGAGTCTTGTACGAAATTTTTTTTAAACAAAATATTGTTCATTTTTAGTTATTTTTAAATATTGTTTGTTTTTCTAGCGGAATGTTTAATTATCTATGAAGATGAACGACTCGGTGCGCGCGCAAGAGGTGCTTCCCTGTCAGGCCCAGAACTTGCGTCACTTATGAAGATTGGTACTAGGGTAGTTAGAGGAAAAGACTGGAAATGGGGCGATCAGGTTAATTGTCTCTATGCTAATACGTCTGTGTTGTAATTTATTTCATATTGCAAGGGCTTGATTACAGGCCGGTGTTGGAACTAGAACATTACAATAATAATCCTAACTAATGTTATAAAAGTGAAAATGAGTTTCTATATTTGTTTGTAACCTCTTCAATTATAGCATTCTCTGTTTAACCAATCCGGGAAAAGTTCTGTTCTTGTGGAATTTACACGATCGAAGCTGCGGGCAAAACTAGTAGTCCAATTTATGTATTTATGTTGTGACGAGCCCTGAAAGTATACAAGCAATAAATTTAATTTTTGTTTTAAATAAGGACGGTGTGCCTGGAGGTGAAGGCCGTGTGATCGGAGAGTTAGGCGAAGATGGGTGGGTGCGGGTAGCGTGGGACGCCGGCGGTACCAACTCGTACCGCATGGGTAAAGAGGGGAAGTATGATCTCAAACTGGCACGGTCGCCTTCGCCGCCGCCATCTGTCGATGAGACTGTACATGGTTCAGGTAAGTTAATATTAAAATATATAGGTTTAAAAACTCGATATTGCAAATGATGTATTTATTGCTGTAATTTTAATCGACTTCCAAAAATACCAATAAATTCTTTAAGAAAATAACTTGATTGTACATACTACTCCGGGAGCATCTTGAATAGATGCTGTCGTTTGAAATGGATTCATAATGGATAGATGGATAAATAACAGTACCGAACGTAATGATGAATTGAACGACGAATGGGGGTTCGCTGGTGTATTACGTTTAGCCTATCCAGCAATAAAACCTCCCTACCTGAAACTTAGACTATTCATGCAATAAAACTTTACTTTCTGCACCTGTTTGGTTTTAATCCTAATATGAAATTTAATGTTATTCCAAAAACTAGTGGACAACAACATAGAATGGTGGCCAGTGGGCGAAGTCCGTGCCGCTTGTACAGGCGCTATCAGAGCGATGTGTGGGGCTGCCGGCGCCGGAGCGGGGACCTCCCTCGCACCCCACTCTCCCCCCGGGGCAGTGGCGAGGAGGAATGTTGCTGCGTTACAGAGAAGGCTGTTGACACTTGCGCATGCGCACGCGAGTCCGCCTCCTACGGCCTTCGCTGCGCATTATCATACTGCATTGGCTTTATTGAGAGGTGAGATTTGAATACGACAATAGTATCACGTTTAAAAGTAACGCGTAAAATTTCCTCGCACGCGACTATTTTACGAGAATTTTTAATGTTCAATATTTCTTTGTTATAGCGAGTGCCCAGAGTCCGGAAATGAGGATATCTCTATGCACGGATTCGTGGTTTGAACTCTGCTACAGTATTATTTCTGCTACTGATAAACCTATATCACAAGATCTAATTTATCTGCAAGTAAGTTTTCTAATCATGTGTCTTATTTTTACTCAGATAAAAAATGAAAATCATAAAACGATCATGAATTTTACACAATCATATTTATTTGTAACCGAAAATAAAAAGATGAATAACGAGAAAGCAGTAGTTTATTATAACTAGTTCTCCAAGTAAAACATGTTAGTACGGCATACAAGTATAGTACCGTAAACAGGGGTTACTTTGATTCATGGGATTACTTTGATCAAAACTACCTATTCACACAAAAATGCAAATTGCGTAAAACGGAACGATTTTTTTTATGTATTTTTTTTCGGATGGCAATTCTGGTTAACTGTCAAATTCATTTCTTTAAGTGCGCCGGCGATTTCACTGTGTTCTGCGTAAAAAAAAGGTAAGTTTTTCATCATTGTCTATTTTTCAGTAAAAAAAGTGTTGTAAAACTTCATTTGTACTCCTGTGCATGTTAGTTTAATGATTTTTTTGAAGAAATTCCATAAAGTATTGTATATTTGTGAATCTATAAAAAATGCGTTCGTTTTTGTAACCTTAAAACTTACATTATGGCGCCGGTTTGTTTTATGTGGGGTGTCATTGATCGGCTGCATGGTGTGAGATTGATCAACTGATCAAAGTCACCTCAACTGCTAGCGGCAAAATCTGCTTTATGGCTTTGTGTTATGCTTTTTATTTTTTTTCAGAAGTATGCCACGGATATATAGAAGGAAACTGGGCTCCCGCGAGTACCGAAATTACTCAGAATCTAAATTAGAAGAAGCATTAAGTCAAGTCGTGGACGGTAAGCTTTCAATTAGAGGGGCATCAGAGCATTTTAATGTACCTTATGGAACATTGTATAATAAATACAAAGGAACGCATGTGAAAAAGCCTGGCGCACAGCCGGTTTTCTCAGAATCTGAGGAAAAAGCTTTACTGAAATCAGCCGCGAAGTGTTCAGACTGGGGTTATCCTTTGACTACTCTGGATTTAAGGTTCTTCGCTAAAGCTTTTCTGGATAGACAAGGACGAGTGGCCTCTAAATTTACTAACAATCTTCCCGGAGTTGAGTGGGCATATTCTCTTCTACGACGCCATAAAGATGAATACTCTCAAAGGGTTTCATCTAATATTAAAAAAGCTAGGGCGAATGTTTCTCATGAGAGTATAAATGCTTATTTCGACAATCTTACACCTGTTATCAAAGATTTGCCTGCTTCTAATATATTCAATTACGATGAGACCAACATGAGTGATGACCCAGGAAAAAAGCAAGGTATTTACAGGCGAGGGGTGAAATATCCCGAAAAAGTTATGAATTTTACTAAAAGTGCCACTACAGTGATGATATGCGGATCCGCTGATGGTGTTCTTTTGCCGCCTTATGTAATCTACAAAAGTGTTCATCTATATGATACGTGGAAAGAAGGGGGACCACGAGGTTCACCATGTTGCCAAAAGACTTGCTGCTTGCAGGGATCTCGATTTAATAGGACCAGCAGCGGCTGGATAGATAGCGTGACCTTCCGTGATTGGTTTCGGACTTCTTTCTTGCCGCACGCCAAAGCATTGCCAGGTAGAAAAGTTCTGATTGGAGACAATTTGTCTTCACATATGGATGATGACGTTCTTAATGAATGTGGAAAAAACAACATTGATTTTGTGTGCCTGGTTCCACACTCAACACATTTATGTCAGCCATTAGATGTGGCCTTCTTCAGGCCTATGAAAAGCGCTTGGCGAAGCGTGTTGACTAACTGGAAAATGCAAAACCCTCGCTTATCAACTATTCCAAAAGATGCTTTTCCACGCTTGCTTCAAAAGGCACTAGAAAAAATTGATTTAGTCCAAGCCAAACCGAATCTACCTTTTTCAAAGGTCTCTGAAGGAGTGAAAAGAAATTTAATGAGTGCTTTTAAAGCCACTGGCATATTTCCCCTATCGAGAGAACAGGTGCTGAAAAGACTGCCCGCTGTAGAAAACAGTGACCCGACTAGTGAAGTTGAAAGTTGTTTAACCGAATATCTCAGAGAACAGCGTTACGGTGGTCAATCAGGAGGTCTTAGAAGAAGGACAAGACTAAATATTGAGCCAGGTGCTAGCGTTTCTACTAGCGCTAGTGCAGCTGACAAATACGCGTCTGGAGATGCTAATAACTTAAATGCTTTTAGCATGGATCAAGAAACCTTAGCTTCAAATAATGGTGATGAAGGCAGCGAGTCTGATAATCCAGTTTCAGAGGCACAAGAAGAATTAGAAGAGGGGAGATTTGTTTTGGCAAAGTTTTATTCACGTCGAGGAAAGAAAACTTACAAATATGTTTGTCGAATTACCTGCGTAGACCCCATAATAGTCGAAGGTTTTAAATCAATGGGAAATAAAAAAGACTTCAGATTTGTACGCGATGATGTGTCAGAAATTGAAGAGACTGATATTTTAAGCTATCTGCCGAGACCTAAAACAATAGCTGGAAAAGATAACGTTGAATGCGTTAAGTTTAACTTTGATATAAATATTTCAGAACTTCCTTAAATCAACATGTTTATTACAGCCACTGCGGCTATTTTGATTGATCTATTTTTTGTTATTTTGATCTCATTTTGTGATTTTATAAAAAATATAAGTAATTAGATGTAAGCTAAAAAAAAGTATTGTACGAATATTATGTTCGAATTTGTTTTTGAATCTTTAAGTGTTATTGCTGTTATGTATTAAAATAAGCAAAAAATGTGATGTCATAATTTTGGAGACTGAAAACTATAATTAAAATAAAGACTGTCATAATTTGTTAGTTTTATTTGATCAAAGTTACCCCAAGGAATGAAATTAGCAGTATTTTTTTTTCCTGTTGACTGATTTCAATATTTTTTTTTGTTTTATAATAGTAATTGGGGTTAGTTTCTATATTCATACTAAAAAGCAGGGGTTTCAAAGTAACCCCAAATCAAGTATAACTATGATCACGCTGTTTTTATTTTTTTTCTGAAAATGTATAAATATTTTTTTTGTTCTTTTAACGTTTTTATAGAGAACTGTAAAAACCGATTATTCACAATTTTTTAATTTTTTAATTATACTCAGAATCTAAAGTTACAAACGTTTTAAGTTCAAAATTGATCAAAGTAACCCCGGTTTACTAATTAGTATAATTTTTATGTACGTAAATTGTTTTGTGAAATTTGTATTTTGGTGCAATAAAGAGTATTTGTATTGTATTGTAACTGTTTCAGATTCAATCTCTATGGCTCCTTCGAAGAGTATTGGTTGAACATAGTGGACCACCTGAATGGCGACGCACTGTGTGTGCTCAGTTGTTAGCTCTGATTGGACGATTGTGGTTGGAGACCCACGGATCTGATCCTGCGCTCCGGCCAAATCACTTTGCGGTCACGGCTAATACGGATGAGGAAGAAATTGGTAAGTTTTCTTCAGGCTATGCCAAACTTTTTGATTCTAGGTCAGCGGGAAATGCCCCGTATATATCTGTTGATTGCGTTGCAATAGTTATTTTACAGCTGTAAGGGACCGCGAAACAGTGTATTTAATAAGCATTTTCAACTTGATACCATTATTAAATGGCTGCCGTTGCTGCAACCCACTCGTTATGACTGAATAACAGACAAAGGGTTAATAAATTATCAAGGTGTCTTGTTTTTTTTTTTGAGGAACAAAACCTAAAAAGTATGTATGTAATTTGTATCTCCCCTTTCAGACAACCGTTGGCGTGCCCCCGCTACCGCGAGTTACACAGGCGGTTCTTGCGCCGCATTAGTGCAACTAGTGCGACAACTGCACGCCGCGTCGCAATGGCACACGCCTATTACTACGCTATTGCTTGACAAACTGCAGCTTGCGGCACAGATGGTATGAAACTTTGGCTGATCTCAGTATCTGTTGTTACGCTTAGTTGTTGTTGGAATTAACTAAATCGAGACCGAGTTATGATTGCAATTATTTATGGAAACTCAATATTTTTTTATAAGACTGAATACGTCATCACTGTCGTCATCATTATACTTCGACATTTATGTTATAGTTTCAATATTTTAAAATTGATAAATTGACATTACTATAATAGGTTAGTTTCCAGGGTCAAAAGACTAACATTACAATTAGTCCGTCATTTAGGGAATCAAAATATATTAGTGACGTATTTTTCTTTTGTCAATTGAGCGATAAATTAAAAAGATATAACGCAACAAAGTTTAGGAGTGGAGCCTCGTGACGTCACATATTGCGAAAAAATGTAGCACACTGTGACGTCTCACGGTACTTTAATGCGCCATATCTTTACCATTCTTTGTTTAATTTTCAAAAGAAAAAATACGTCTCCAATATTTTTTTGATCATCTAACTGACGGACTTATTATATTTTTTTAGGAAACTAGCCTATTCTATACATTACTTTTTACGACATTACTATAATTGAGAAGTATGAATCGATAATTAACCTTTTTACCAACTTGTGTACAAAATATATGATGGGAAAACACACTAAGCGGACTTCTTAATAAATATATCCGACATTGATATTATTATGTCTTTTTCTCCAGATAACCAGCGATTGGCACTGGTGGCCGCATACTAGTCAAGATTTAACGCAAACCATCAAACCAACGCCACCTACTTTAGAAACATGTTTAATAGGTATTTATATTAGTGCTAATTTGATATTATATGTTAATTTAATAACACACGCCATAATGTAATTAATACCTGCAAGAAAGGTACATAACCTGCATGACCGATTCCTAGTATACTTTGCGAATTTCATATAACATGAGTCATATTATGCAGATTTCTCAACCTCTTCTTCAACTTATAACATTTGTTTATGCAAATAAATGATTTGATTGTCAACTTTATAACAAAGTATTTTCGATAACAGCGGGTGCTTTAGGAGTGGTGGGTGGTGTAGAATGGCGGATACGTCTCGGACAGCGAGTGTCTACAGGTTCACCGCCGAAAAATGCAATTGTTACGCAACTGTCGCCGAGAGCAAAGATCACTCTGGTTCACGATGATAATTCCGTTACAAAGGTAGGACTTTTGTCAACCATATGATATATCAAAATCTAATAATTGAGTGCCAATGCCCAATGTTAGGTGTGTGGTGTGTCATATACTCAGTGGATATAGTATGTGCCCAAGTTTCTCACCGTTTCTCATATCTAACAGTTATGAGAAACACAAAGTGGAACTCGACCGACTTTGATTTTCATTCTTTTTTTTTTATTACATATACATTACGAACAGACTATTTTACATACTTTGCAAACTCAAAAAGACAATATGAACACACTGTTAAGAATGCCGAAGACCGGGGGAAGTGGAAAAGTAAAAGTAGGAAAGCGGACCTTGGGCTCCCAAGCAATTGGCTTACGATGCCCCTGGGAAAGCGTTAGAATGATAAAAAAAGGTTTTACAAACAAACATGCTATTATTTTACGTCGTATGCATGGTTCTATAGCAATATTTATTTATTATAAGTAACAACAACAGCCAATCTTAAAATGAATCATACAATTTGAATAATAATAAATAATATCCGGCCAAACATAGTTAACGATGTGTAACACCTAAGAACACTTTGTTATTTAAATAAATATAGTCATCCAAAATTTAATAATCTGTATGGGACAAGAATTCCTAATTATATGATACCAAACTATCTAAATAAGCTTCCTTTAGAACTTCAGGAGTTGTATAACAATAACTTTAAAAAAATTAAATTAAGTTTGATAAAATACTTAAGTACTTTCTAAATGTAATAGCGACTCACCGAACAAAGATAAATCCATCGAGGTTTCCGCGGTTCGGTAACTGTTGTATGTGTACATTTGATATTTACTAAATAAATGATTTTTTAAAAAACCATCAAATTTATACGCCAATAAACATCAGCAAAATACATTTACAGAAAGCAAACAATGAGCTCAACTTAAACAGTTATACACACTACTTAAGTTGTAAATATAGTATAGATGACTTACAATTTAGTTTTGTTTCTTATAGACTGAGCTAAGTGGCATCCAGAGCGTAGAGCCCGAACGCCTAACTCAAGCTCTGGGCGGTGGAGAGAGCGCTTTGCGAGTTTGTGCCGCGTTACTTGGCGCCGGCCCGCAAGCCAAGCCGATGCATCCACATCATCTACCTGGTAAATTTATTTATTTATTTACATATCAATATTGTATCCGATTAGTATAGATAAACGAATAAACGCTGATTTATATGTAAGAAATAATATGTAATGCTAACATTGTAATATGTAATGCTCACACAGTGAGCATGCAAAAATATCTGTTTGCTCCGTGATTTGGTTTAGAGTTGTCAAATTCACGAGAAGGTATAAATTAAGTAAACAATCTCTATTATGGTGGGTTCTAATAGTTACCTAGCGACAATATTATGAGTTTACCAAATACAATCGACTTAAATTGCTATACGGGTACGACCAATTCCAATTAGTCGGGTTATATTTTGCGAATGCAAACATTTTTGGTCAGCCATTAAATTTTGGTGACAGTTTATTTTTTCGCTTTTGAAACAAATAAATGAGAGAAAAATAATACAATTATTAAATTATGAAATGCGGCGGTCAACAGAATCATCTAAAACCACTTAAATTCTCTCTAAACATTAAAATATGTCGCAAATTACTATTATTTCTTTCATTCAAATGTTGCGAACCCCTGAGCATTTGTTTACATATGTTAATTTATATCCTCTCATGACGAGGACTTTAGTCATTACACGAATATTGACAATGAAATATTTTACAGCGGACATAGACGTATACGAATTGCGGAAACAGCAGATAGAGCTGCTGACACTATGCGCCGTTAGAGGGTTGCTTACCACGCGCACGCGTCTGAGAAAAGTTCTGATGCAGCCGCCTGATAATGCGAGTAAGTTTTATTGAATTCTATGTTTTTTTCCAGTATTTGTTACTCAATGTATTGTTAATATTTATTACTACCTCTTATATATGTTTTTCAAAAATATAATATTTGTAAAATATTTTAAACTGATAAAAAAAAATAAGTACGGATGCGAGCTGAGAAATAACTTTTCTAATAATCTGATTGCTCGGCCCGGAGATGAATAATTTTGAAATATTTGTCTGTTACGTTGTCGTTCTTTGTGGCTTTTTTTGATACAGATGAATGGATGAACAATTTACATAGATTAAATAGGTTAAAACAGTTGCAGATATTTGATTTTTCAAATATTCATGTGCTTTATATACAAAGAGTGGTAACAAAATCGCTTTTATTTATTTTAAAATTTAATTTTCAGGTACATTGGAACGTGGAACTAGTCTTGGAACGGAAGGAACGCTATTTCGACGATTACTCGCCTTGGCCACTCGGCCCAGTCCACTCGCCGCTTCTCACACGCCCCGGGAGCTTTCTACGGCCGCCATTACTATTATTCAGCAATTAGCTGCACATGCCAATGGTAAGCAGATAACGGACATAAGTATACAAAGTTGTCGGTGAATTTGACAAACAATAGAACTGGCAAATTTTTAACTAATTACAACAACTGCCAAGACATCCCTCATTCACTTTACTTAGAACTATGACTTAAATTTTCTTCCAACTTCCTTGGGCTTTTCTCTTTGCCCTCCCTCTCTTAACTTGCGGTTTACCAGGTGGATACATCGCTTTCCAGTTTTTTCCATTTTGGTTATATTTAAACTTATGTTTATCTTCTTTACCATGCATACCTTTAAATTAATATAAAACTGTTAAATTTGCTCTGTTGACATGCATATGAATTTTAACCTTATTTCATGTTTTGTTATGCAGGTGACGAAAAAGAACATGAATCTCAACCAGACCTACCTATAATAGACAAGAGCAATGTTTTACAGTTATCACACGGGCCTTCGACTAGCACAGCGTCCTTATGTAAGTGTGTAATTAGACCTTAAAATATATCGACTTATGATCCACTTTTCTATAACTTTATTTATAATTGCTTGCAGCACGAAAAGATTTGAATACTTGGGCCAATTCAGCGCAAGTACAGCAAGTTATTGAGATGGGATTTTCAAGACATGCTGTGTATAGTGCAATTCAAGCTTTGGGTAATTATTTTTCTTTTGTGTAATGACTGTAATTCAAACGAAGTCAACGATTGATAGTAGCATATTTAGTGTTTCTTGGTATCCTCACTATTACAGTACTTATAAGACATTGTAACCTTCAAAAACAATACTTTACACATAAATAACTTGTACACAACAAAATCACTATCGTAATGTATTGTTTGATGGCACTAATCTATTTTACAGGTGGTACTGGCTTACCTTCAGTAGAATCATTAGTCGCATACCTATTAGAGTTACCGCAACAAGGCATGGACGACACGGTGTTCGAAATAAAGCCTCATTCCTCAAAGGTGGAGAAAAAACAGCCGCCATACAGATGGCGCAGTTGTTTCGCCTCCGAAGACGAGTATGCGCAATATCTGTCCGACGTTATAACTCCGGGGATGACTGTACGATGCTGCAAAGCATACGAATGTGTGAGTTTACAACTATTTAGATTTTAGTACGAAATTCTGAAATTGTTTTAAAAATATCAAATTAATTTCAGATTGCCCTTGGCGATGTCGGACAGGTTCAGAAAGTAGAAAGGGATATTAAGCAAAATGTCTTCCTGCATGTAAGTTATGATATATGTTTGTGTTTTAATAAATATCCTTAAAATACGTTAATACTTTGACTGATGAAAACATTTGCCAGTTTTGAGAAATATTTTCAACGGTGCGGGCTTTGCATGCCTGATTTGCATCATGTATTTGAGATTTTTTGATACCGACAAGACTTACTTAAATTCAGCCACATAGTAAATCGTTAAAACAATTTCAAGAAATGTTTCGCTACTATTTACTGATGTGAGTAAATCTTTTGAAAATGTTTTCAGATTGAATATCTTAGTAAACAAAACTCATTTATAAATTTTGAGTGGGTTACATGGTCAATCGACCTGTGCACCCAAGTGTCAGTGTTATTCGGAACCGCCTTTCGGTCTCTGACGTGGTTCCTTTAACGACCACCAAATGGCAGCCGGTACTTAACTTGCCTTCCGTAGCACGGAATCATCATTATTCTTAGACAATCAGGTGATTTAAGCCTGCAATGTCCTAACCAAACAACTGAACAAAGTATACTTCCCATGGGAATCGAACCCATGACCGCCTTAACCACTGGCCACGGAGGCAGTAACGTAAACAAAACTGCTTGCCAATTAAATAATGATAATATTTCACAAAGGTTGAATGGCGAGGTCTCGGTCGCGTTTTCGGCGTCCGTGCCGTACATGCGGAAGTGGTATCAGGGGGGCCTCCGTTTGCGGCCGGAGACCGAGTGCGAGTCCGCGCCGCTGTCACTCAGCCGCGATACAAGTGGGGCTGCATCGACCACACCAGCGTTGGGACTGTTACTGGCAAGTTTGCTTTCTACTATAGCCATAGATTAAAGAATACTCTTAGTCTTTTGTATATGTCGCTTTGTGTCCAAAACCATTTTTTTTAAATATTTCTTGATTGCCAAGATGTATGTGAAGTATCAATTCTTGTAGAAATTCTCTTGAGTTATATGTCGTCTTCGAGAGGGGACGAAAGGACTATATCCTTTCGCCTCTCAGAAATTTAAAATTAGGTTAAAATTTTACTTAATTTAGTTTTACTGTATAACGCAGTCGTCGCTAGGAATGAGATTGCAAAATTACCATAGTGCCTATTTCTTATATTTTACCTACAACTTTATTTAACCTAAAAATTACAACATTTTTGACAAACCAAATAAATCGGAGACTTCTATTTTCTAAAAAAAATGAATAATCAATAAGAGGTTTTTGAAACAATTGTAATTTTTTGGTAGTACTATACAGGCAACACCTATATAATCGACGCGCCAAATTTTAAGTCAAAGTAAGTGGTTTGAATTAAAATTATTTAATCAATTAACGGACTTCTGGATATTTTGTTTAACATGTGAAAAGTGATCCTAACATGTTTTGTGACTCGACCAGATAATTTTTAGCGTATGAGAAATACATACGAAGACATATTGGATTTTTTATAGCAAGTTACAACAGATGAATACTGTATGCGAGTCGGCAGCAGACTGACAAGCGATATCAGGTACTATGCTAGTTTATATTACTAGTTTATGCCTCACTTTCATACTAGAATACTATGATATACTACTTCTAGATATTTCATTTTCTATGACTATAGCTATAGGTGTTCTTGTTGCTACTGGTTATAGACAAAAACACATTTCCTTTGTTTTGGTCGATGTTGCCTATTAGATGATGAAGTATTTTAGATATTTTTTCCATTCCATCTTTTTCTACGGATACCTTTTACTTCGCAATATTACGTATACATTGTATACATTTGTTTTAGCATCTTTTAATAAATAAATTAAACTATTTTGATACGGTTTTTTATCTTGTAATTGACAAATGTTTCCTTATTGAGCAGTAAAACATAGGCAATAAGAAATTCCGGGCTGATTCTATTTAATACAATTTTTATATAATGGCTCCATCGTTCATTTAATCGATGATTTTGCCAATTTCGGGGTTTGAAAAAGCATTGGATTGATTCTATGATACAGTTTTCTTTTATAGCACTATCAACAAATGGGCGTGACTTGACAGTGGACTTTCCTCAACAACCCGGTTGGACAGGTCAAGTCAGTGAAATGGAATTAGTTACTGATCAATGTAAGTTTATTTGTTTAGAAAACTATAGTCTATAAGTTTTATTCGTATCATAAATTTTAAATTTTCTAAATATTAGGCGTGCACTAAATTCTCTTATTATTTTGTATAAAAACTTAAGCATTTTCTCAACATTTGATTTTATGTCACCGTAGCCTATAGACATTCGTAACACCTAGCAGACTGCCAAATTTTAGCCTTGGAGGTTTCGCCATATTACCCAATAATTTCACTGCCTCTCAGCAGACGATTTTGTACTTTTACTTAAGATAAAAATATTGCCTTGTCAGACAATCATTTTGTGAAATTATAGCGGAGTGGGGTGAAACTGCCGGAGGAATGGCAGTAGGTTGGCGTGGGGCGGTGCGGGCGGTCAGAGTGTCTTCCTGTAGACCCGGAGCCGGCGCTCGAAGGTTGTTAGATTCGCAGCCGCACACTTACTGGCAGAGTTCAAGTGGCAATGGTCAGGTGAGATAAACTAATATAAACATTTTCAGGGCTGCGAAATAAGCTGTATTTCTTTGGCTAATCTTCAATAATTTTTATTGGCTGAACAGCTTTGTTTTTTTATTTGTTACTTTTGTTACGTTAATTTAATTTAAATTTATTAATTAAATATTATCCATACACCATACTAATATTATAAATGCGAAAGTCTGTCTGTCTGTCTGTCCGTCTGTCTGTCTGTCTGTTATGCTTTCACGGTTAAACCGCTTAACGGATTTTGATGAAATGTGGTATGAATATAGTTGAAGACCTGGGGTCAAATATAGGCTACTTTTTAACGCAGGCGGAACTGCGAGGAAACAGCTAGTGCCACATAAAGAGTAATACAGAAAAAAAGTTACTTATTGTTTTAAAATATTTGTATATTGTATCTAAATTTCGACAATACATATTTTGTTTCTTTTTGACATTTTACAGAAGCTTTGCTTTGTTGACGCGATGTTGAAAAAATATTTTGAGAAATAATCATGATAAAATCTCTGTCCACTTTCCAGCACTGGATTCGCGTAGAGATGCGCTGTGGTGTGCGCGTGCGGCGTCTGGGTCTAGGCGTGGGAGGCGGCGTTCACGGAGCCGCCGCGCTGGCCGTTCGCGCCGGCGCCAGCTTCGACGACGCCGCACTCGCCCCGCTCGCCGCCGTGCCTTGTACTGCGGCGCCGGCGCATGCCCGCGACCGGCCGCCCGGACACCTGGCGCAGATACAGCTGCTGGCGGACTGCAAGCAGGTACACACAGCTGCGACACGCCGCACTCGCCCCGCTCGCCGCCGTGCCTTGTACTGCGGCGCCGGCGCATGCCCGCGACCGGCCGCCCGGACACCTGGCGCAGATACAGCTGCTGGCGGACTGCAAGCAGGTACACACAGCTGCGACACGCCGCACTCGCCCCGCTCGCCGCCGTGCCTTGTACTGCGGCGCCGGCGCATGCCCGCGACCGGCCGCCCGGACACCTGGCGCAGATACAGCTGCTGGCGGACTGCAAGCAGGTACACACAGCTGCGACACGCCGCACTCGCCCCGCTCGCCGCCGTGCCTTGTACTGCGGCGCCGGCGCATGCCCGCGACCGGCCGCCCGGACACCTGGCGCAGATACAGCTGCTGGCGGACTGCAAGCAGGTACACACAGCTGCGACACGCCGCACTGTACTGCGAAGAGTCGTGACATCGGTCATCGGTGCAACACTGACTGTAACTGTGCACCATTCCACACAACAGCTCCTATTTGTTAATGCTCCAGTACTTATATGTTTGCTATCGCATATATGGTTCACCTACCCAATGACCTACTCAAAATCTCCTAACAAGGTCTCAAGAATCTTACCTATGGCGAGCAAGTGACAAACTTAACATATTGGCTAAAAAGTAAGATATTAGTATATTTGCAGACAGCGTTAATATGGTCAAGGGTAAATTGATGGGTCAATTCTTTAATTAAGCTTTGTTTTGACGTATTTAAACCTAGTTTGGCACAATTACTTACTTACTTGCTAGTTTAATTATTATAATTACTTTTTGAGTTCGAATTCACTAATTTTTTGTCTTGCCTTGATAGTGTTGTGTACATGACTTTTTATAAAACATATTGTTTCTATTTGTGAAAACCTTTAAGTGGCTTCATGTTTCTTAATATTAGTTCTAATATGTTTCTTGTATTTAAGTCCTGGCTTTCCATATAAATAAATAAGTAAAATAAAATAAGAAACCTTTATGATGTTTATCAAGAAGCCGCTAAACTTCGACCGATTCGCTCAGCATCGCTTAATTTAGAAATGGCGTTGTGCTTCAGAACGCAATTTGAGTTGTTGGTTCCGGCCGCCATCTGGTGGTCATTAATGGAACCAGGTCAGAGGCCGAAAAGCGATTCCGAACAACTGACACCAGGGTGTGCATGGTCCATTAACAATGTAACCTACACGAAATGATGATGAGTTCAGAACCTATGAGAAAAACATATAATGTACCAATTTGGATATGGCTTCTGAATCTGCTATGAATTTTCCATCCTATCGGGCCGAATGTATTAAGGTTTGTCCGTTGACACGAAAGAAGAATATACCACTTTAGTTGTAATAATATAATCTAATTAAATAAAAGTTTAGCTACATTATCATCGTTCATTGTTTCAGTATTATCCATGTATAGAAATTGGTATAAAGCAAAATCGCAATGTGAACGCAGATTGCAGAGTCTACGGTCTTTATATTACTGGCTTTAGACCTAACCCTCTCTACAACGATATACTTATGGTAAGTTTCTCCTTTGGTAAATTTATTAAAATAACCTACTTGTCTCAGTATATATTTACTTGAACAGATTTATTTCAGAAGTAATTTTGCGTTATTATTTTTTGTTTTAGAGTATGAATTTTGTCGCGGAAGATTGGATGGAAAAGGACAGTCCCACAGGAGCAGTTTCCGTTGATAATAATCCGCCTACTTTGCCCAATGATTGTCCAAAGGTAATTTATTTTTATAACGATAATAACATATGTATCATCGGGGTCAGTTTTACGTGTATTACATTAAGTGTATGATAAAGTAACCAAGCATTGTTGTCCTCGATTGTATATACTTGTTGTGAGACTCACCACCAAGTGTGAGCGAGGCTATGCCAAAATAATCTAAAAAAAAAGTAATAGTTTGTCCTTCTGGACTTTGGTCAACTTATATGCCGATTGTAAAAAGGTATTTGTTTTCAGGTGTTTGTATGGGGATTAAATGATAAAGACCAGTTGGGCGGAGTAAAAGGCTCCAAAGTAAAAGTGCCCGTGTTTTCTCCAAGCCTCAGCGCTTTAAGACCCGTCCATATCGCAGGAGGCTCTAAGACATTGTTCATCGTTTCCCATGATGGAAAAGTAAGTTGAGTTTTAGACATAACTGAGGGAATATTTTGATGTTTACCTTAAGCAGTGGAATACCTAAGGCTGAAATTGTCACTTTGTTTGATTTGTACAGTAGCTGCCTTGGACCCAAAATTATGAGCTATTACTCTTATTTTTTGTTTACCTAAAAGTTGTCGTTTCATTTGAATTGAGAAATACAGTTTCATCTTCTGATTGCTTACTTTCATAACGGGTTAGTCGTAAAGTCTATAATCGTTTAACACATAGCGCACTGTTTTTAACCACATTTTTAGCTCTACGCCTGTGGCGAAGGCACAAATGGTCGACTCGGGCTTGGACACAGCAACAACGTGTCAAGTCCGCGGGCCAACCCATATCTGTCGCACGTGTTAGTGCGCCGAGTTGCGGTACATTCTGGAGGCAAACACGCATTGGCGCTCACTGCTGATGGAAAGGTAGGTACATCTTTCTTTTACAGTTTGATGTCAATGTTGATTATATTTTAAGGAATAATATGATCTTACGTTTTGATGGCATTATTTTCACGTCTGCATCTTTTACAGATTAAAAGAGTTTCTCTGAATGTTTACTTTTGAATGCCACATTTAGATATTTTGAACGAAATAGACCCTAGCACTGATTTCATTTTCTAAATTAGTCTACTCAGTCTCTTTCTATTGGTTTTTACGATATTTGAAAGCGAAGAATAATGACCGTTTTTCTCCCTTTGGTCCTAGGGGTTTTTGTCGCTCACTAACCTGGGATTTTTCATTTTTCGCGTTTCAATTACACATCTGTTTTTAGGTTTATTCATGGGGCGAAGGCGAAGACGGCAAACTTGGCCACGGAAACCGGATAACTCTAGAAACGCCGCGCCTCATAGAATCTCTGTCTGGAGAACGAGTGGTGGCGATTGCTTGCGGATCGGCACACAGCGCATGCGTCACAGCTAGAGGGCATCTATATACGTGGGGGATGGGGGAATATGGCCGATTGGGACACGGGGACGATACGACGCAGTTGTTGCCTAAAATGGTAAGCTTCAAATATAATTATTAACTTATTTTCCGTTAGAATTACGGTTTAAAATCTATAGAAACCGGCTTCTCTCATAAATGCAATGCATGAAATGAAATGAATGCATTTTCTTATTCGTGACAAAATTATGGTAATGTTTGACTTTTTCTCTCATGAAAATTACCGCATGTTATTCTTTATCTAAATTAGAGTGTTGTAACTATTGTGTTAAAGAAAGAATATTATTTTTTCATTAATTTTTATCTTAAATACTAATGATACAATAATTATAGTTAAATATATAAATAAAGAACAAAAATAAATGTCAGACCACAGGTAAAATGAAGTACTCTGTACAGCATCCTTTGTATAGGAAAGAGACAGAAATAAATATCGTGAATTTATACTCATAAACTATGTACTACTTGATATATTTTTGCCCGCAGGTGGAAGCTTTATCAAATTTTCGCGTAATCCAGGTGGCGTGTGGATCACGTGATGCGCAGACATTGGCTCTCACGGCGTGCGGAAAGGTATTTTCATGGGGGGACGGTGATTTTGGGAAATTAGGTAAATACCGACACAGAACTTTCTAGTTATATTATGGAAAAGTGATATTTCATGCTGTGTTTAAATAAATTGTTTAATTGTAATTATTTTTCTATAAATTGGAGGTCGTGGTGGATCTGACGGATGCGCTGTACCAATGAATATCGAGAGGCTGAACACACTAGGGGTCGTGCAAGTGGAATGTGGAGCTCAGTTCAGTTTGGCATTGACAAGAGACGGAGAGGTTTGTTTGATCTTTGCTAGTAATTAGTATTAGTTTTTTTCAAAAGGTAAAAATGATTAGTTATAGTTTTTTGACGAATCCTATATACCGTTTCAAATTTAAATTCTAAATGTAAATTTATTTCATACATTTTTGTCAGGTGTGGACGTGGGGTAAAGGCGACTATTTCCGCTTAGGCCACGGATGTGACGCACATGTACGAAGACCAACACTGGTAGAAGCATTACGCGGACGTCGTGTTGTGCATGTTGCCGTTGGAGCCCTGCACTGTTTGGCTGTTACCAGCGATCATCAGGTACTTCGGTCGAGATAGTTGACTCAGATCAGACGCTGTCAGTGCCCATCCACTTTTAGTCCGAGCATATCCGGCACATATAATTTGTATATAATATTTTCTCTACTCGTGTCATACTAAGACTCAGATTCTTAGTATAGGAAATACACATACCTACGTTTTTATAAAGGTTGTTTATAAAGGGCACACATAACAGGAAGGCTTTTTCTACCATTTTACATCAGTATCATCAGTACACATTACACAAATGTCCACGTCTTTATTAGAAATAATACAAAAACGTTGGCTTTTAGGAAGCGAGTAACTTTTTTTTTAAAGTCATAGACAAAACAGGATTGCATAGACAATATATTTATTATGTTACAGAACAGATATAGTGTTTTTATCCACTTTAATAGTCTTCGTGTTCTTTGCTTTCTCCTTTTACTGGGTTTGATTATCGCGAATCCCTTTTTTGCCAATGGTAAGTACTGTTGCGATATAATACGTTTACACTAGAGATGGGCCGAGTACTCGGTTGTTACTCGGTACTCGGCACACTCAGCACCTTTTTCAGTACTCGTACTCGGTCGAATAACTCGGTTCAACTGCCGAGTGTTGGTGCCGAGTGTTTTAACTTTACATATCTGATTTAAATGACATCATATTACATGTATAAATGACGTCTCATATTTGCGTTCAAATTGGCGTTCAAAGGGTTCATAAGTAATAAAAACAATTTAATAGTAGAAGCCAATTCTTTGAAGCAGCTCCAAAAAGCAACATGATTGTCTTGTCTTGAAATGTTCACATTCGCATTCGGTTTATTTTCGTCTTTTCGGTACATTTTACAGAACCGAGTTACTTGGCCGAGTACTCGGTTTTATGAAGGCAAAACCGAATAATACTCGGTATTCGGTTACTCGGTAAATGTAGTACTCGGCCCATCTCTAGTTTACACTGATTTTTTACACGTGGGTATGGGTGTGGGGCGACATCGACCGCCGCCAATAAGGCAACGGCACAACTTGCGTGAACCGGCGTTCAGCATTAGTCATCATCATTTCGTGTAGGTTACATTGTCAATAGACCATATACACCCTGGTGTCAGAGTTGTTCGGAATTGCCTCTCGGCCTCTGACGTGGTTCCTTTAACGTCTACCAAATGGTAGCCGGGACCAACGGCTTAACGTGCCTTCCGAAGCATTGAATCATCTTTATAATCAGACAATCAGGTGATTCAATCCTGCAAAGTCCTAAACCAAACTGGAAACAAATAAACAAAGTATGCTTCCTGTGGGAATCGAACCCACCACCCCCGGGTCGAACGCCTTGACCACGGAGGCAGTTTTTTTTACCAGCATTAGTGGCCGAAGTGGAAGGAGTTAAGCGAGCAGCTGCGGGGTCATCACACTTCCCTTACTGTCATGAATGGAATACCTCATTCTTGGCGTGACATTGTTGTGATAATTCTATTATAATTTCTCACTTCTAGGTATGGGCGTGGGGCGACAACGACCACGGCCAACAAGGCAACGGCACAACTTGCGTGAACCGGCGTCCAGCGTTAGTGGCCGGGGTCGAAGGCGTCCAGCGAGCAGCTGCGGGGTCATCGCACTCTGCCGCTTGGTCGCTGAGGCCGTCCGTTCTGTTAAACGATACGAGAACGCCGCATATCGCTCCGTTTGCGTTTCCTTCGACGAAGGACCCGCTCGGCGCGCAAAGCTTAGGTATGTTTGTGTTGTATCTATTGTAAACGCTTTATGTGTGTGTAGTAATCATATAATACTTCATTTAGTATATCATAATATTTCAAATCCTTTGAACAAAGATTTGACAACAAAGTTCTACTCTTGGTAGAAGAGCCCCCGGTGACTGTACTTGTACAACCATCGTATACTGTCACTTCTTAATGGACATAACGTTTTTGATCTATACTCAGAAGATGTCGTGGTAGAGGAACCCTGTGTCTGTACAACATATACTGTCGCTTCTTAATCGACATAACGTTTTACGTCTATACTCACAAGATGTCGTGGTAGAAGAACTCCTGTGTCTGTACAACATATACTGTCGCTTCTTAATCGACATAACGTTTTACGTCTATACTCACAAGATGTCGTGGTAGAAGAACTCCTGTGTCTGTACAACATATACTGTCGCTTCTTAATCGACATGACGTTTTAGGTCTATACTCTGAAGATCCGGTGGTAGAAGAGCCGCAAAGTCCTCGTCCGTCCCTGGCGGCAGCAGTTTTAGCGCTCGAACCGCCGGTGGCTGTGCAACACGCACTCTCGCTGGTTTTACTAGCGCTTCATATATCACAAGTGAGCACATATTATATTTTACCTTTTTGATCCATGACTACATAAACTAAGAGACATTTGTATAATCCACCATATCTAGTTATCCTTTCTTAGAGGCCTTATCAAATTTTTGATTTGACTGACGGTTGTTATGATTTTATTACTAGCGACGCACCTCGCCTTCGTACGAGTTACTGAAGAAATTCTCTATGAAAACCGTATCAATATCCGTTGTGTAGATTGATTTTAGCGTAGATAGACGCGTCGATAGTGGCAATGACTGTAGTTACCTGTTGGTAGACTGATAGAAAAAGACCACGGCTTAAAAAACCACCATTATGTTGCCTCCGTTGTCGAGTGGCTAAGGCGTTCAAAAAATGTACTAGCTCAATTTGCATTGTCCAGGCTCGGAGTTTACTAGTAGAATCTCTGCGGGCACACGAAGCCTGCTCGGCGGCTACGCCCGTAGCTGCAGCGCTGGATACTGAAGACGAAGACGCCGAAGGGGACGCTCGCACTGGAGGCGGCGAGGCTCCAGCTGACAGGGCTACTTTACCGGTAACATTTTTATAGCTATCTGGTAATAACGTGTTTAAAGATGGCCATCTACCCGGTAAAAACCCTAAACTTGGGATTAAAACCCTCAGATATTTTTGTGAATTGACGTTTTGAAGAAAATTCTGCAGTGGTGCAAGTATGTGGCGTAGCTTCTTCTCCACTTGCGCTTTGGAAATGGTGGTAAACTCAATATAAGTAAATTGACGTCAATAAGTGATATTTTTTATTAACTATATCCCTCGATTCGAGGCGGATTGGCCGGTCTCAGTGAGCTCGGTGGGCTCATAACCCCTGAGTCTAGCCGAGACGCCAGCTCTCTGAGCCACGCCCCGAGTCATCGACAGAGTACGAGCCCTTTAAAGAGCTCTAATCTATCAAAAGAGCTCGATCAAATCTGACTTGAGTCTCGAAAATTAGAACTCTAAAAGATGATAATCTTATGTCGTATAAGGTACCGTAGATGCTTAATTTATTGTGTTTTACCTCTACTTGTCCTCATTCATCAGCACGATTAAAGAGCAGAAAAGATTAATGCGGTAAAAAGACTCGAGCCGTGAAAAAGCTTAGAGATCTATCAAACTCGCAAAATGGGCCGTACTCTTAAAAAGGCTCGAGCTTTGAAAAATACTCCCGAGTCGTCGAACTTCATACAAACGAGGCGAACTTTGTAATCGACACCGAGCTCTAGACACAAGGACTCGGAGAGCTCGGGCCTTGTACATCACTAATTTCATTTCTATTACATATGGGTATTTACCCAATGCTCGAGTTTTTATCCGGGTGCATGCCCAATATGGCCATCTCGTATTACAGGATTCCAATTTTAAAAATATGAAGTAAAATATTTCGATTACCCAATAAAGAAATCGATTCGAGAAGTGAAGTTGTCTTCAGTTAACGCTAGCTGCCGCGCGCACACACTACCTATAAAATAACAATGGAATATACGGTGTCACAGAATAACACCATATCGCGAGACCATATTATTTCGTGATTTATTTTAAAACTAAGATGTTGAAGTTGGTTTTTTAGAAATTTCTGGGACCAATCTGAGACCTACAACAGTCAACTTATCAATTATATATTATTGGCAAATTATTTACAGAGTGGAGCTAGCAGTCCCCTCAGTGGCTCCGTTTCGTCTCGTCATTCAGCTGTGATGTCATCAAGCGCCGTATCAGTGGCTGCTGCCACCATGACGGTTCAACAGGCAGAAGCTCCAAAAGTGAGAACTAGAATCTATCATAATATAATATCTAATCCTATAACACAAGTCTCGAACTTACTTTAGGGCTAACTCAATCTGTGTTAATGATTTCTTATGTTTTCGCGATTGTTATTCATAAAATTAAACTATTTTAATACGGTTTTATCGCGTTTATTACTTATTTATTTACACCTGACGTTTCAAACACTTTACAGCGTTCATGGTCGCAGGCAGACTAAGTTAACATTTGTCTTTGATGTCATAAGATTACAAACTACCGCCTGAAATTTTTATTGGGAACTATTCCGATTTACGCAGTATTAAAATAGTTCGCGATAAAACCTTATTAAAATAGTTTAATTTAATCAATCTGTGTTATTTGTCTCTATATATTTATTTAATTTATGTTGTGGGTACTTTTGGGCTAGGTTCGATATGGGGTGGTCTGTTGGTTTGGTTGTTTTTTATCGCGGATTTTTTTATTACGTAAAAATATCTTTATGAACAAAAAATTAATCATATTTTTGTACATGGATTCTATATTTAAACAAAATATGGATAATATTCAACCTTTGATAGTGGCGCCCAACTTGATGTTTTATTGTTTAGAAGGTTTTTTTGTACATTTTTTGTATGAATGATGATGATTTGTGTAAATTTTAGCATCTGAATGTGGAAGTTATACATTGAAATACAAAAGTTAAAACTTTGTAAAAAAAATAATTCGTTTTTTCTAAGATCTTGATGTGGCGCCCAACGTATGTCTTGATTTAAGTAAACCTTTTACACGCAGCTGCCCAGGCGCATAAAATAAAGGTAGTAAACGATAGTAGTGCAGATTTTAAAATGTGGGTTTGTTATTGTAGATGGTATTGGATGATTTCACGTCACAACTGGGAGAGTCAGATGCTAGAGCGTTGGTCGATCTCCTAAAATTAGCTGCAGCAGGAAGAATACCAGACGCACACAATGCCGTAAAGATTATCACAGATGTCTTAATGGGTGAGTTGGTTGTTCATAAATAAAAATAAAAAAAAAAAAACTTAAAATTATCGTGTTGATAATGCCCGATGAAAAGTTAGCGTGCACTGGTTTACTCTGTATTAAAATTATTGTACTGGAATTATTTAAAACTAGCTCTTTCCCGCAGCTCCGCCTGTTTGACCCCGGGTCTTTAACTATATTCATACCAAATTTCGTTAAAATCCGTTCAGCGGTTTGGCCGTGAAAGCGTAACAGACAGACATTCGCATTTATAATATCAGTATTGATGAGTTGTATGTTTGACGTTGCGTAAAGACGATGAAGCATATTTGTCTAGCAATTTTGATCTCGTGTGAGCGAGACTAAACTTATGGTCTTGCTACACTGTCAACTTACGTCCTGGGTGTTATACCCAATAACTATCGTTCCAGCTCTGTGTGCCAGCAAGCCAGCCGTAGCGGACATGGTGGTGGAAGTGTGCGTGTGCGAGCTAGAAGAGGCTGCAGCCGGCGCGGGGAGAGCCCCGCCGCACCCCGTCACTGTGGACAGCCCGCATCCCTACGCGGACGACACTGATATATCAGGTATGTCATCGTCATCATCGTCGCAGCCGTAAGAAGTCCATGGGCATAGGATCCCATAATAAGAATTTCACTTATTGGAGAGTGGTTTTGCCATACTCACTACGCTTGGCAAACGTGTTGGTGAGCTCAGTTTATTCGGCTTGTTTAGTTTCCGACGTTGCCACGCCTATCGAAAACGTTTTTTGAGCGAGGAAAGGTAAGGAGTTTTTTGGACGGAGGGAGCGGGATAAAGTATTTGGGATGCGACTTGCTCGGATGGGTTGGGGATGAGAAAATAGCGAGAGGCAGGGCGCGCGTACCCGATGCCATACTTGCAACCATCGCACAAGCAATTGAGGATGACACCCATGCCTGGTGGCATGGCATCCTCAGCGGCATATAACTTTTTTTTTGATACAAGCCGTCTGTAAGACTGAAGTATAAATGTGCCCATCAAGCGTGATGGGCCAATTCTCGATTAGTCCAGTTATCTTGTTCGTGATTAAAATCCGAGTCGCTGCCTGGATGTTAGTATTACTTTTATCATCTAAATCCATCAAGTCGTTGATTTCAATTTCGTGATTGACAGGCACAGTGAAAATTCCCGGAGCCTCATCTCTTCGCGTGGTATTCGAACAAGGATGCTCGACGGAGCGACGTAACGATCCTCTTACAATCTTGGACGGCGCCGGTCGAGTGGTTGCCACGAGATCGGGTCGAGAGCCTGCTGATTGGGCACAAGAGCTAACTGTACCGGGTAAGGATCATTACTTTTTGATGTGGTTTGCCTAAATTATTAGCTGGTCAATTATCAGTATAGTGTTCAAACAAGGATGCTCGACGGAGCGACGTAGCGATCCCCTAACAATCTCCGACGGCGCTGGTCGATTGGTCGCCACGGGATTGGGTCGAAAGGCCTGCTGATTGGGGTCAGGAGCTCACTGTACCGGATAAGTATCACGATTTTCTGATGCGTTGTATCTAAATTACTAGTGCGACATCTCCGTGCAATGTTCGAATAAGGATAAACGTTCGACGGATTTAAAATAGCACTTCACATGAAATTTTTAGCATTGCCTTTCTTTTCCGCGCAAGAATTGATCTAAATATTAGGTTTTTTACCAGGTGACGAGCTTCGTTGGAGATTCACAAGCGACGGTTCTGTTAACGGGTGGGGCTGGCGGTTCACGGCACATCCCATTCTGCCAACATATTCTGTCGCTGTAAGTACGCTTAAGGCCGTCCTTTGTACACTTTTTTTTTTTTTTTTCTTGTTAACGGAGGGGAAATGCATTTACGCACAAAGTGTGGGACTCCTGGGCCGCTAATCGGCCCAGACTACCCACTAAAACCCCTCCGGCGTTTCCGCACCGGCTGTTGAGGGCGCCATGGGGTCGCGTTAGCATTCTACCACGACGCCCTCCAGCCATGGCCTTGCGGCCCCCTCATTTGGCCTTTCGCCCCCCCCCCCCCCCCCCAAATCGGGCAGTAGCCCATAAATGGACCACGCCCGTCCCCCAGACCCACATCCATTCGCCGTCTCATCATAGACGGCGGTGGAGTGGGCTGTTGGCAGAAATTGGCCGACAGCTAATAAGACCCCGACTACCAGGGAGTTATTCAGGGTGCACCGTCCCGAGTCCCTTGTCAGCCCGCCCTCTCACCGGATCCTTGGGATCAAGTGAGAATGCAAAGCTTTCAAAGGACCGAGCACTCGAGGAGGTTCTCTGCCCTGCACCCCCGTTCTTTGTACACTTGAGACAATAAGGAACAAATGAAAATTTCAAAAACGCTTGATTATATTTGTGGCAGTAGGAATAAGCTTCCTTATTGTCCGAAAAAAATTTCCTATTTTATAGAACGAGCCAATAAATTTAAAAAAATAAACACATTTTATTCCTCTGAAAATCGATCTTTACGGCTGTATGGAACTATGCCTGTGCCACATCGATAGACATATCGAAATCAAAAACCCAACAAAAGCTATTTATCCGTTTTAAGAATTTTACTTTGACACTAACATTTACATTTTTTTAAATTTTAATATGTCTGCCGACGTGGCACAGGCAAAGGCCCATACAGCCTCAAAGAAAGATTTTTCAGGAAAATAATATGTGATTATTTTTTAAATTTATTGGCTGATCCTAAAAATCCGATATTTTGTTTGAATAATAAGGAATTTTACCTTACCTTATTCCTACCGCCAGAAAAATTATTTTCATCTGTTCCATATTATCTTGCTTTTAATACATCACATAGGCATAGCTATACATCATTTTGTATATTAGTGCCCTCAATAGTTTGCACTTTCCCTTGTATTGGGATTGAAGTATTCTAAATGAAATCGTAATCGTATTTATTTGTTCTAGGAAAGTGGATCAGACCGATACGTTCTGTCTTGTCCGTCCGTAGAACTTGCATGGCGTTTGTTGGACGGGCCACTATTGGCAGCTATATCAAATGACCATCAGTTGGCGCCAAGGTTGGCTCAAGCATTGGCGATATGCGCACAAATGCCAACGTTGTGTGAGTACTTTTTATTTAGATTAAACACATAACATAGAAATAAAATAGAGCGGTCAATGTTGCCACGTTTTGATTTAGCGATGTAATAAAACATCGTAGCCATTTCGACTCGAGAAGAACACATATTGATGAGGCGGATTCATAAGTTCAAAATATATTGGTGATTGTACTCAAAGAGGTTAACCTTGATAATTTTTTTTTCTTTTACTTTATTGTACATAATACAGTTGTATAGCACAATAGGCGAGCTTAATGCTAAAAGCATTATCTAACAGTTAACCTTTAGGTTAAACAGCTTTGCTGTCGTTTCTGTAAATAAATATTTTGTTCAATTTTAAAGTCACATTTATCGTATGACTTAAGATATATCAGTAAAGTCATTAGAGCAATCCGATATACTTAAATTTTAGCTGAGATTGCAAGCCCAGCCGCTTTTTTGAAGCGCGTCCAAATGTAGTCTTATCAAACGAACCCGCACCAAGACACTTACAAACCTTCGTATAAATAAACGTTTGTATTTCGCTGTGAAGTACAATAACAATGAATAAACAGCATGGCGCGGTCGCGTTTGGTGCGTACGTCGACTACGGGGCGTGGTTTGCGGTCGTGGCGGAAGCGGAGACGCCGGCATCGGCCCGCCTCCTGCTTTACATCATCTGCCGCAGTTGTTACAAGCCCAGTATGAACATGAAGAGCCCGCGCTGAGAACTGGGATACACCTTATGCACACGCATTATCTCAAGGTAAACAACAATATGCAATCGGCTGTTGCAAGCCCAGTATTAACATGAATAGTCCGCATTGAGACCTGGGGCACACCTTATGCATACGCATTATCTGGAGGTAAACAACAATGTGAGGTAACAAACATATATTCATAGGCAGTATGGCGGGGGGCATCGTATTAAGACTCGAGAAGAAGCGGGAAGGGGGCACTGTTTTGTTTTTTATATCATCTCAATATGTACATCTTATTTTGTTAAACTTCAAACTATCTCCTATGTTCTTAAGGATTAAAAAGACGATTCGTTTATAAGGTATGAATTTTGTTGACTACTTCTTCACCGGTCTCTCACTGCTTCGAACAATGAACCGCTCTGTATATGCTGCCCCCTGCAACCTTCCGCACACTATCCATCCATCTGTATGGTGTTTGTTGACTATGCTAATAATATTATTTGTACAGGAACTAGCTTGGCTAGCGTGTGGTCTCCGAATGGACACGCGCGTTTGCAACGGGCCTGAATCAGGCCGTTGGGCGTGGTTCAAGAAATACTGCCTCTGCATGCGCACGGCTGATGCTCTCATTCGCCGAGTGCCCATGCCTATAACGTTTTTAGCAGATGTCAGAAAAAGATTGTCGGATTTGGGTGTCTACAATGTGGAGGAAACTAGCACGGATGCGCAGTACCCCTGGGAAGATAATACAAAGTTTACCAGGCAGCATGATGAGCAGTTGTTGCATTGGGTTAACAAGTAAGTAATATCAGTAGTTAGAAAACGTCTTCTGAAATGATCACGTCCTACAGTAACCAATTAATCCGTTCACAATTTGTCTCATTTCGAAAGCTGATTTTCATTGAGGAGCTCAATAGTCGAGTGCGAGCCGCGTATCCGTAGCGAGTTTGCGTGTCAAGCGACGGCGTGACGCGACCACTATTGGATTATGGCCATTTAGTGGCATTTTCTATCTTTAGCTCCTCCGTGCTTTGGAAAACACGTTAAGCCTTTGGCCCCAGTTGTTATCGATAAGATAGCAGTCGTGAGGCTGTGTCAGATGCCTTAGGGCAGCCTAAAAAATTCTGACAGTGTTGGCCACTAACGTACCTCGGGTCATGTTCCTGTTTCCCTGTAAAAAGGGTTACGGAGGTCAGACGGCAGTCGCTCCATTGTAATAACCAGTTCCGCCAAATCTAGGTTCATGATTTACAGCGTACCCTAGGCTCCGAAACGTAAGCTGACGACGCAACTCATCATCATCCTAGCAGAATACACGCTAGGATGATGATGATTGCTGATTTTCATTGACTGGAAATCCCACACAATTTTTTTTTTTTGAACTTCCAATTTTATAAAGTCGGAGATTATATCCGTTGTCTTGATTTCTGGCCTCGTTTTAAAGTAAATTATTTGTGTTAATCGAATAGACGACCCGAAGATTGGAACGGTTGGTGGAGCGGTAGTTCCCGCGGTTGCTCAGTGTACGGCTGGGGCCACAATCACCGCGGCCAACTGGGCGGAGTGGAAGGCGCTAAAGTTAGAACGCCCACACCTTGTCACGCCCTTGCAGCGCTAAACCCCACTCAGCTTGTGGGAGGAGAACAGACGCTGTTTGCGGTCACTCCCGATGGAAAGGTTTATGCTACTGGTAAGAACTTTTCTAGAGTGCTCGGAATAATTCTTTGGAGTGAAAGGCCCCAAAGTTACAACACCAATGCCTTAACACGCCTTTGTCAACGTTAAACCCCATTTAGCTTACGGAAGTAGAACAAACTCTGTTTGTGGTCACTCTCGATGGAAAAGTGTGTGCTACTGTTTAGAACTTTTCTTAAATGTTCTGGATAAATTCCTACTTAAGTGTTGCCTTTGCGCTTGCGTATAAGATGTCAATCAATAGAATCACGGATAAAAACATTAAATTTTTCAACTATAAATCTGCTATGTGTTTTAGGTTATGGTGCGGGTGGACGTCTCGGAATAGGCGGAATTGATTCAGTGTCCCAACCTACTCTTTTAGCTTCTATTCAGCATGTGTTCATTATGAAGGTACATATTTATCTTCTTAAATATTAATTTAATAATTTCTTCTTTCCTTCTTTTATGAAATACAGTATTTAGATATAAATTTTAAAATATGATTTGTCATTAACAGGTTGCATGTAATTCGGGCGGGAAACATTGTCTGGCTTTGTCGTCCGAAGGTGACGTGTACAGTTGGGGAGAGGGCGAAGATGGCAAATTGGGCCACGGAAATAGAGTGTAAGCATATTTTATTTTATAACAACAACATTTATGAAGCTCTGTTAATCTTATGTGGATTGCAATGGCTTGTCCCTTTGTCGAACGGAATGGCCCGCTCGCTCTAACCGTATACAGTGTGTGAGAGCACCATTTAAAAATTTCAATTAACTCGTTATCTACAGTACGACTATAGTACTTAAAAAATATATTTTCTTATAAATTGTCATAAAATAACGCGCTTGATCTATTATTGTTTTTTTTTGTTAAATATAAAACAAATATATTGTAATTTTTTTCCACTTTACATTTTTAAAATTATGCCTTACCAGGAGTTATGACCGACCAAAGCTCATAACAGCCTTATCAGGCATGGAAGTCGTGGCAATAGCATGCGGAGGGGCACATTCCGCGTGTCTTACTGCGCGGGGCAATATCTACACGTGGGGCAAAGGACGGTACGGCCGATTGGGGCACGGAGACTCGGAAGATCAATTAATTCCTAAGATGGTAAGATGTTTTGATAAACTTAGGTTAAATACAGCATGAAGATGTTAAAAAATTTCGCCCCGTTTTTCTTAAAGTATATTTTTAGTTTTAAAAATGTCATTGCTTTTATAGGTGGAAGCACTTGCAAATTACCGAGTTATAGATGTAGCGTGTGGTTCTGGCGATGCTCAAACGCTTTGCATCACTGACGACGATAACGTGTGGTCTTGGGGCGACGGCGATTACGGGAAACTAGGTATGATATTCGCTAACAAGCAATCACACCACACTACACAAAAAACTACAAGAAAAATTAGATGGTTTGCCATGCAAGATCAGCAACTGTCACAAAGACAAGTAATCTTAATCTCCAAATTAAAAATACCTTGCATGTTTTTTCACTGCTAATATTTAGACTACATGATTGTGAAATTTACCTTAATATCATTCAAAACATTTGCGAGGACCACTTCGAATCCTGTTCCTTCATTTCATAAATGTGTAATTTTAGGTCGTGGTGGGTCGGAAGGATGCAAATTGCCAATGCGGATAGACTGTCTGAAAGGATTAAGGGTGGTCAAAGTGGAATGTGGATCTCAGTTTTCTGTGGCCTTGTGTCAATGTGGAAGTGTGTATACGTGGTAAGTTTTAATGTCTAATATCTATGTTTTATCTTATGTAACAACCCTCATGTACAATTGATATTGAGTGGAATAAAAATTTGTAACACAAGATTTCAACCTATAACACGGCCTGATGTATCTTATAAATTTAAGAGGCCCTTGTCGGTGGAATTCCTTACATTCTTGTATATAATTAGCAAGTTACTTTATATTTTTGTATAATGGACACAAATGTAATGTAAACATAATGATCTAGGGGAAAAGGAGACTATCATAGATTGGGGCACGGTAGTTACGAACACGTACGAAGACCAATGCGTGTTACTGGCATGCAGGGAAAGACGATCGTTTCTATAGCCACAGGTAAGATATGTCAACATTATGTCCAGTTTTTACCACTGCCAGCATTTTAATAATTATTGCCTTCATTTACATCAAAAGTTGTAATATCATGCTCTTAATGATTAAGCGTTGAGCCACCACTGGCCACTTATTGGTCTAAACGAATCTGAGAGTCAGCTATTTCGACTCGGCAAGAAGAAGAAGAAGCGTTGAGCTATTATAATTAAGCTCAATACGTCTGATCGTTGTAATAGAAACGCCATTTTGATATTATTTGTGATGTGGTTTAGGGAGTTTACATTGCGTCGCGTGTACGGACACCGGCGAGGTTTACACGTGGGGAGACAACGATGAGGGCCAACTTGGAGACGGGACTACTCTCGCTGCCCAGAGGCCGAGATTGCTAATGGCTTTACAGGTATGTCTTTGTTCATAAACAGCTTATACGGTTATTATTTTTTATTTTAGCTTTCCTGTGTCAGTTTCATCATCAGGATTGTATTTTTTTTTTCCAGGATTGTATTTCTTTATTATTCTTGCGAATCGAAATCTTCTACGCTTTGTTGCGTTGTAGTTAACTTATACAGTAATCGATTTTTATGTGCAGGGTAAACGTGTGACGCGTGTGGCTTGCGGTAGCGCGCACACTGTCGCACTGTGCGTGGAAGCGGCGCGTGCTCCGCGACCGCCGCCCGCTCCTCCGCTGGAGTGCCATCTGCTGCGGGATCTGTCGCTGCAGCTCATCTGCAACAGGCTGGTACGTGTGTGTGAGTGTGTCGCGTGTGGCTGGCGGTAGCGCGCACACTGTCGCACTGTGCGTGGAGGCGGCGCGTGCTCCGCGACCGCCGCCCGCTCCTCCGCTGGAGTGCCATCTGCTGCGGGATCTGTCGCTGCAGCTCATCTGCAACAGGCTGGTACGTGTGTGTGAGTGTGTCGCGTGTGGCTGGCGGTAGCGCGCACACTGTCGCACTGTGCGTGGAGGCGGCGCGTGCTCCGCGACCGCCGCCCGCTCCTCCGCTGGAGTGCCATCTGCTGCGGGATCTGTCGCCGCAGCTCATCTGCAACAGGCTGGTACGTGTGTGTGAGTGTGTCGCGTGTGGCTGGCGGTAGCGCGCACACTGTCGCACTGTGCGTGGAGGCGGCGCGTGCTCCGCGACCGCCGCCCGCTCCTCCGCTGGAGTGCCATCTGCTGCGGGATCTGTCGCCGCAGCTCATCTGCAACAGGCTGGTACGTGTGTGTGAGTGTGTCGCGTGTGGCTGGCGGCAGCGCGCACACTGTCGCACTGTGCGTGGAGGCGGCGCGTGCTCCGCGACCGCCGCCCGCTCCTCCGCTGGAGTGCCATCTGCTGCGGGATCTGTCGCCGCAGCTCATCTGCAACAGGCTGGTACGTGTGTGTGAGTGTGTCGCGTGTGGCTGGCGGTAGCGCGCACACTGTCGCACTGTGCGTGGAGGCGGCGCGTGCTCCGCGACCGCCGCCCGCTCCTCCGCTGGAGTGCCATCTGCTGCGGGATCTGTCGCCGCAGCTCATCTGCAACAGGCTGGTACGTGTGTGTGAGTGTGTCGCGTGTGGCTGGCGGCAGCGCGCACACTGTCGCACTGTGCGTGGAGGCGGCGCGTGCTCCGCGACCGCCGCCCGCTCCTCCGCTGGAGTGCCATCTGCTGCGGGATCTGTCGCCGCAGCTCATCTGCAACAGGCTGGTACGTGTGTGTGAGTGTGTCGCGTGTGGCTGGCGGTAGCGCGCACACTGTCGCACTGTGCGTGGAGGCGGCGCGTGCTCCGCGACCGCCGCCCGCTCCTCCGCTGGAGTGCCATCTGCTGCGGGATCTGTCGCTGCAGCTCATCTGCAACAGGCTGGTACGTGTGTGTGAGTGTGTCGCGTGTGGCTGGCGGTAGCGCGCACACTGTCGCACTGTGCGTGGAGGCGGCGCGTGCTCCGCGACCGCCGCCCGCTCCTCCGCTGGAGTGCCATCTGCTGCGGGATCTGTCGCTGCAGCTCATCTGCAACAGGCTGGTACGTGTGTGTGAGTGTGTCGCGTGTGGCTGGCGGCAGCGCGCACACTGTCGCACTGCGTGAACGTGGCGCGTGCTTCATGTGAGTGTGCTACCGCACACCGTGTGTTGCGTTTGGCAGCGAACGTACAACAGCAAATGTATCTACTACATATTTAGTTTAACAAAATTTCAGTTTAATTTATCAGTATATATTTTAAAGTGGAAAACTTTAGAAATATTCTTGTTTACTAGTATAGAATATACGTTAGTACGTAACTTACTCACACTTTTAAATACATTTTTTTAACGTAGACAATTGGCAAGTAAACTTTTTCATGAAAATGTCTTATTCGTAAACCATTTCGAGGAATAGGCTTAGGAAACAGATTACATTAATCAGATTTTTAGATAAGCAAGTATTTTTTAAGAAAATCGCAGAAAACCCAATGGCTAATTTTTTAGCAAAGTTAACGTATGACGTAGCCGGATAACTTCCGGCTATTCACATTTAATTTTTTAGGTTGGTAGCACAGGGTAGTGAATAAATATTTTTTGTTTGGTAGCGCTAATTAGGCGCTTCACGTACTTGTCACCCATGTCAAATGTCATCTCTGTTCAAGTAAACTTATGTTAAGATGGGGATAACCCCATTATAACCTAACTACATCTTCATTACATTCATTCATACATTATAATAAAGAATCGGTGTCCAATTATTGAAAAATCAGATGTCAACGGATGAAGAGACGGCAGTAAAGTCCAATGAACAGGCCATAGATACGAGAAATGGGGTAGATACCAAGATATTTGGCGATTGTAAACAAACAAGAAACCAACTCGCGGCCTTCGGTCCATCCTGACTTTGACATTTGACACTGACATACATATTTTTTAATACCTTAGTAATTTTTGCTTTCTTGCAGTTCGAGATGGCCATTATCGTTGCGTGACGTCATCACTATAAAATCTTTAAAATTAAATAACAAAATAAATATAATTTTTAGAATTTTTTCGTTTAAATTGTATCTCCCAAATAGTCTATTCTATCAATAAAATATATAAAATACACAATTTATTTTTAGTTGACTAGCCAATTCTAAAAACACTATTATTTTTACAGGTGTTATTGCATCAGTTTTCGGAGTTAGTGTGTCCGAAGTTACCGCTATTGATATTGGACGGGCCATTGGATCAGTTGAGAACTTTGCTGTTTTACAGCGTCAAAGAAGCTGCATTCAGAAAAGTGAGTAGTTTTAGAAGGCATATTTTACTATTGAAAGTGCTATTTCTTAGGTAATAATGGCGTCGATTACCCGATAGCTTTGACACGATTTACTGACGATTACATTTCTCTAAACAAAATAGATTATGAAGGGAAAATATTTTTTCCCCTGAAAAATAAACCAAAGTTGGTATTAGGCAATAATGGCAACTAATGGTTCGTAAGCGTCGTCACGGCCCCATAGTAGAACTTTCTCGAGTCGCAGCTCGACAGGCGAGGCGGGGTGTGTCGGGGTTGGCGGGCATGCGCTCGGTGTTAGGCCAGATTTTCAGAAAAATAAACAAGTATTATTTTTTAAATTAAACTATTTTAATACGGTTTTATCGCGTTTATTACTTATTTATTTATGTCACAGCAGTCAACCCAAGCCACACACAGTTGATCGTTTTCCTGCCATCTTACCATACATAAAGGGAGTCACGGACAAGATTGGTAACATACTTAGGCGAGCTTCAATCAAGACCTATTACAAGCCGCATAAGAAAATAAACCAATTTTTAAGACCTGTAAAATCCAATATCCCATTGCAAGATGCTGGAGTTTATAAAATTGACTGTGACTGTGGTTTATCATACATTGGGCAAACAAAGAGAAGCATTAATACTCGTATAAAAGAACATATTGCTGACATGAAAAATAGACGCTCAACCAAGTCTGCAGTCTGTGAACATGCTCTAGACAAACCCAACCACTATATGCGTTTTGATAATCCTCAAGTCCTTGCAAAGGAAAACAGATTCATTCCAAGGATGTTACGTGAAGCTATTGAAATTAAAAAACATCCTAATTTCAATAGAGAGGATGGATGGCAGGTACCGCCAGCTTGGGACCCAGTCATTAACTTAATAAAATCGCAAACTCGGAAGCAGACTGCAAGACCCTTAGATACTGTGAGCCAATACTGCGTGAATCGGAATAGTTCCCAATAAAAATTTCAGGCGGTAGTTTTGTAATCTTATGACATCAAAGACAAATGGTAACTTAGTCTGCCTGCGACCATGAACGCTGTAAAGTGTTTGAAACGTCAGGTGTAAATAAATAAGTAATAAACGCGATAAAACCGTATTAAAATAGTTTAATTTAATGAATAACAATCGCGAAAACATAAGAAAACATTAAGTATTATTTTCTTAGTGTCGTGAGCGCCAACAAGGCCCCATAGTAGAACTATCTCGAGTCGCAGCTCGACGGGCGAGGCGGAGTGAGTCGGGGTTGGCGGGCGCGGCGAGCATGCGCTCGGTGTTCGAAAATAAACAAGTGTTCTTTTCTTAGGCAATAATGGCGACTATGGTCCGCGAGCGTCAACACGGCCCCATAGTAGAACTTTCTCGAGTCGCAGCTCGACGGGCGAGGCGGGGTGGGTCGGGGCTGGCGGGGGCGGCGGGCATGCGCTCGGTGTTCGGCCAGATGGTGGCCAAGTTACCCGCGCTTACCCAGGACGCGTTGGCGCTGCCGCATCGCGTGTGGAAGGTTAAGTTTGTTGGTGAGTTTTCACTGTATGTTGTAGAGTCACCGTCCGAGGTGAATGGCATGCAGTTCTAGATGTCTTACTCTTACTCACTTAGTATTAGTTGGATGGGCTGGAGAAGAAGGCTTGTCGATAATGTTATATATCTTTGATTTATTTTTAATAATTTCATCCACTTTCCACGCTACTGTCCGTCGTCAGCAAACAAATACATATTTAGATTGCTGTTTTTATAGCTCAGTTATTAAATCTTCAAGCAGTGCCTAAAGAGCCTTAAATCTCGTGTCCAGTATATTTTCTTTCATGTTGATGATATATATGAAGATTCGCACTATTTAAATTAAAAAATGTAACACGATGAAATACATGTAAGACTTAACTATATCATTAACATTTGAAGGTGAAAGCGTGGACGACTGCGGAGGCGGTTACAGTGAGAGCATAGCTGAGATGTGCGAAGAACTGCAAAACGGTTCCCTACCGTTATTGATGGCGACGCCCAACGGCCGCGGCGACGCTGGCGCTTCCAGAGACGCGTTCCTATTGAACCCGACTGCTAACACGCCGCTGCATCTCAACTGCTTCCGATTTTTAGGTATACGATACTGTATGTAGCTAGAAACGGTTCCCTACCGTTATTGATGGTGACACTGACGTGTTTCTACTGATCCCGTCTGCTAACACGCCGCTGCACCTTGACTGCTTCCGATTATTGAGTACATAGGTATACCTTAGTTAGATAATTAACAATACCCTTTATTTTGTCGCATCTATCTATACAGACTTTTGTACGATGATCGATTCTTACCGCCGAGTGACGTACCAATGTCGACGCTGCCCAATTGAGCATTAATCTCCATATGCCTCTTTATCTCTTAATTACACTTAGTTATTATCAAACATCAATTTTCACTTAGACCTGTGATTGAAACTTCTTAACTGGTATTAATTTAATGTTGTCTCGTTCAGGTGTTCTAATGGGAATAGCGATCCGAACGGGATCTCCCTTATCGTTATCGCTGGCTGAGGGCGTGTGGAGACAGTTAGCCGGGCAGCCGCTGAGGCCGCAGGACCTGGCAGAAGTGGACAAGGACTTCCTCCCCGCGCTGCTCTGTATCAGAGACATGACGCCCAACAACAAGGTGAGTTCGAACAATAAAGAATCGTATAAAATCAGTTTAGGCCAACGTCGAAACAGAAAAAGGTAGCGATACCTGGGGGGTTACTATTTTATTACCATTTCTAATAGCAGGACAGAAGCGAGTGAGTAAGTGAGATGTTGGATCACATCTTCTATTGCGCTAGCTCACTTGTTTTTACTGATGTTTTTGTTTTACAAGCAGATGTTTAGATAATAATGTAATTTATCTTTTATACTTTTGGTTTGTATTTTTTTTCGACAGTACGTTCCTTTCCAAGCAATACTGAATTTTTTTTTTTTGGTTTCGTGTAGTAGTTTTTATACTGACCTTGGGTAAAGATCGGTCGAGCCGACCATAAAAAACGACGGAGGTTCATTGTTTGTCAGTTTTTTCACAATTTGAACATTCTGAGAACTTATTAATGCTTGTTATCTATTCTAAGATAGCTAGGCTTCAATAAAATATGTGTATTCATTGCTTTTAACGAAATTTGTAAAACAAAGTCTTGATGCAAAATATATCATTTTTTCGTACAAAAACCCGCGAATTTCGAAATTGTAATTTATTTTTCATTCAAAAGTTTACTGTAGCAGGATAGTATTCTTTGTTTTAATTACAGAACTAGATAGATACTGTTAGATTATAAAAAAATAAGGCATATATATGGTACAACTTTTATTTAAAAAATCATTATAGTACAAAATTACGGGGACAAAAAAGAAATATTTTCCTTCCACCCGTTACTACAAAAGAACCACTTATGATATCGTTATCCAAACAGTTTTGTCGATAAGGTCGATTATCTGTGAACAAAATAAATTTTACGTGTTATTGTAACCCTACACTCGAGTTGTAAACAACGCTTTATCTAAAACACTTGTAACGCGCGCGCGCGCGGGAGCGTTTCGAAGCACAGTAGCGTAGCGGTAGCGGGGGGCCCAAACCATGCGAAGGGTTAAGTAATGTCTCTATTGTCGCAAAACAACAACAACAGCGTCGAAACTGCTCTTTTCAGCTACCCACTCAAAAGTCCCATTTATCTGAATTACTCCTAGATTCGCGCATTTGACAATTAATTCTTAATAAAGGATTATAAGGTGTACATAAAATTCCCTTCCAAATGTGTCATTACAGAATTACATGTAGATTTTGATACAAGAAATTGACAATGAACGATGTTGACAGGAGCTTCAAAACTTGGAGTTGCCGTTCTCGATACCGTCCGCGGCGGGGCACGAGGTGCCGCTGTCGACGCGGCACAAACGAGTTACGCCAGACAATAAGGACGAATATGTCCAACTGGCGTTACATTACAGGTATGAGTTTATTTCAGCGAACATAATGTTGAATTTAATGTTGCTTGTCATTGACTTTCTCTTACAGCCACACTCAGAGTCGTTAATGATTTCCGAAACAACTCTTCAAACTCAAATGACTGAGTGCGGCGGTTAGACATTTTGTGTAGATATGTGTGTGACGTCTTTTGTAGATTTAAATTAAAAACTCGCGATAGAGATATCGATAAAATAATTTTTTCAAATAACACTCACATGTGGCTTGTCGTTTGTTACCTGATCGTCACGCAGTCAAATTTAAGGGAATACTTTAGATGAGAATTGAAAACTTTAGGTTTTTTATATATAGTTGAACAAAAGATGTTAGGTGGATACAATGCCACCTTACATCTCTAATATTTGTATCTTACTCATTTGCAAATAAATAAATTAATGTATTCATCAGACTGCACGAGTTCGACGAGCAAGTCCGCGCAGTCCGCGACGGTATGTCGCGCGTGGTGCCCGCGCCTCTCGTCGCACTGTTCACCGCGTCCGAACTAGAGACGCTCGTGTGCGGCTCGCCTGACATCCCCGTGCACGCCTTGAGAGCCTCCGCCACTTACAAAGGTAACTAGTTCATTTCGTTTGGACCGCGGCGGCCTATCTCTCGTCGCACTGTTCACCGCGTCCGAACTAGAGACGCTCGTGTGCGGCTCGCCTGACATCCCCGTGCACGCCTTGAGAGCCTCCGCCACTTACAAAGGTAACTAGTTCATTTCGTTTGGACCGCGGCGGCCTATCTCTCGTCGCACTGTTCACCGCGTCCGAACTAGAGACGCTCGTGTGCGGCTCGCCTGACATCCCCGTGCACGCCTTGAGAGCCTCCACCACTTACGAAAGTAACTACTTAGCCAGTTTGTTTAGTTAGTCCGGTGTGCGAGTTGGGAAGAAGCGGGCAAAATGGCAGTATTGCCTAACAACGCCTATCTGTACCTACGCCAGCATGGCTGTTGGCTAACTTCAGGAACAAAATTTGTTGGCGCGTATTGTAGCTCTACTTGGTTCAGGATGGACGAGTTTGACTTTGTGTCACATCAAAACTAGGAGTTTTGGAAATTTGGAGAGTTGCAATAACTAATTAGGAGTAAACGTTAACACAACAGGCCCCATTAAAATATCTACGTACTTGTCATCAAGCTGCGCTTCGTTCCGTATATCAAATCTATTCTAATTTAAAATATTTGGCTCGGGAGGCCTGGTTACCGTTACCAACTACAATATATATTCATTTCCAGGTATAGATCCCAGCGCACCTCTAGTACAGTGGTTCTGGGAGGTGATGGAGGAGCTGTCTGGCAGCGAGCGAGCGTTGTTCCTGCGGTTCGTGTGGGGACGGACGAGGCTGCCGCGCGCCCCACAAGATCCTAGGCAGCGCGACTTTGTGTTGCAGGTATTGTTATACAATAGATCCCAGCGCGCCTCTAGCTCTCTATGCTGATACCTATAGATGCTGGAACATTTAACTAACTCCCGAAAATTTAGGTATTTAATTTAACCCGTCGAGCGTTCTAGTAACTAAAACGAAAGCGCTTAGTCACACGGATATGTTACTAGTACTAGGACATTCGACGGGTTAAACTAAAAAGGGTAAAACAAAAGTTTTAAAAAGAAATCTGAACCGACTTCAAACTTATCTGAAAAGGAATAAATAATAAATTAGGTTTCGGTTATTAAATGTGGCTCCTTAACAAACATTTTAATTAATTTGAAGTGAGTGCCAGCCAAGTATATGAAAAATAATAGTCAGCGAAGTCATGTACTTAGCATGATCGTCGTCATCATCAGCTGTCTTCAGCCAACTTCTGGGCATAAGTCTACGCCAACCTTCTCTTCCTAAGGCAGCACTTGGCACCAACTTCAAATTAATTAAAATGTTTGATATGGAGCCACATTTAATAACCAAAAACTAATTGATTATTTTTTCTTTTTGAGATGAATTTGAAGTCAGTACAGATTTTTTTTCAAAAACTTTTATACTTGGTGAATTGCCTGCAATTATTATTTTCAAATATTTCACTTGTGTTGTAGGTTTTGGACAAATACCATCCACCGGACCACTTCTTGCCCGAGAGTTATACATGTTTCTTCCTACTCAAGATGCCACGTTATTCATGCAAAGCAGTATTAAGAGAAAAATTAAGGTAAGGCATATTTTGAAATTTAAACGAATAAATCCAAATTATGTGGACATTTTTACAAATTTAAATAATTTATTTAACAAAACCCTCTCTTTATACTTATAAGAAATTCAGGCATTTCATTTTCGAGAGTAATTGAAAACTGATGTAGATTTACACTTATTTTCAAGTAAGTACATCAAAAACGTCAAGGCAAATACTTCACAGATATGAAAAAAAAACAAATTTTCTTTTCAAGATAGACAGACAGACAACAAATATTTATAGCTGTATATATTTGTATTATAGATACGCGATCCACTTCTGCAAGAGTATAGACACGGACGAATACGCCCGAGTGGCTTTGAGCGCGGCCGAGCGAGTCTCATCGGAGGAGTCTGATTCTGAAGCGGAGCCCGCGCACGCGGTGTCCACGCAACCTTCCTTCTACTCGCTCACCAGGCCACCACCCACTTGGCTGTAAACGAGCGCAAACATAAGCGATAACATTCTATTTGCGCAATATTACTCAATCTTCCTCCATTTAATTGGTCGAAAGGGCGCGAAACCGTGCCCAAAAATTGCCCATGTAAGCGCTTCTTAACGCGGTAACATAATATAGTACACACAACCGGAAGCAACAAAAATTCCCCCTTTTTTTTAAACTTATGAACGCCATTATAGCTATCGGCTAATTTCTTTGTTGGTGTATTTATTCTCGTTAATTTCTTTCAAATAACTGATGCAGTTTAAGCTAAAATATTCAGCTCTGTATCCCTAAGTACTTTACACACGAAGAAAGTAGCTCATTTCCAAAAAAAATAAAATAGAATCAGTACCACGGTTAGCGGTGTTCAATGTTGTGTCTACATTTCAAATCAGAAGCTTCCGAATCCGAAATAGTCATTGTATGTTTATAAATATCCATCAACTTAAACAATAGCCGTGTACTGACTGAGCCAAGTGATAATATTCTCTTTGCGAGCAGCGTTGTGTGGCATCCTGGGACATTTGCCTCTGCACGCTCGGGCAAGGCAGTGCCTGCGTTTGCCTTGGACGACCTGACCGACCGAGGATTTGCCTCGCGAGGTTGCCCGCTCAGTCAGTACGCGGATAATGACGTTTAGCAGCTTACGATACCCTCTCAATTACAACAATATTACACAAATTTGTGACCGTTTAAATAAATTATATGATATGGTGGTAGTATATGTGATGACTGTGATGGTATTCGCGATATTATGTAACTGGATACTCGTGTCGTTTAGTCGTATGTTATTTATAAAGTAAACGGTGGGGTCTTAAAATTTGGACTTCCTTATATTGTAAAATCAATATAAGTTAACGTTATTTGTGTGTCAATTCGTAGCATGATTTTATTTATGGCATTCCATCCATAGCATATATCACTGTTGAGATAAAGTAAGCTATTGCTTTACTATGTTTACTTTTTAAACAATGGTCTAAGTAGCTTAGTTAAAGAGGCAACCTGTGTGCACTTACTCTCAAATTCTAAAGGCTATTAGTACGTCAAGCTTAATTTGAGTTCCTCTCGTGATTTATATGCATTATTCCATAAAATTTTAATCTAACGCACTGCATAATAAAATATAAAACATAATTAACCATGTTCAGTGGAACACGGTTGAAACATTCAAAGTTTGAAGGTACTTAGTACGTTAAAACTTGTAATTTTATGTTTAATTATAACGATTAAAACCTACCTTTACTGTTCAGATTAGTAGCACCAAGCAAATCTAATTTGAGAGTGAGGCGCCTGAATTCTACATTGAATTTATCATATTATTCTATTCTAAAAATACAATTAGGTGTTAATATGATCTATACAACGAGAAGGCAGCACTGCCAAAATTCCGTTGCTGTCGCATTATGTTGTATTACAAAGGTATTTTATGTGTAATTTTATTATGAATCTTGTAGTATTTGTCACATCACACCACTACGTCGGTTATACTAAATTTTATACTTGGTGTGTTTAAAAGTAATCTGTCAAAAAAAACGTTTAAAAGGTGTTATAAAGGTGATAAGAAAATATTATTTCTCATAAATGATGATTACTCAACATTACAATTAATTACGAGTACGTGACAAATAATGCATCTTATATCTATGAGCTTTTTCTTTATTATTCACTATTGAATGACAGAATGCAACTTTTCCGAAGTTTTAACGTCGGCTTGACAGTTTCTCTAGGGTGCGAAAAGCAGTGTTTTAAAACGCAGTCATTTATATCTCATCAGCGTCCATTGAATTATTTATCGCCGGCCAGTTGTTAGTTTCACGTTTAAAATATGTATGCAAACTATGCCTTCAATGATAATCTACACTTTTCATAAATCGATATTTGAAAAGAAAGAATAGTTTGAAGAGTCTATGATGGTTGATATAGAATGAGAGGGACTTCGCTAGGTTTTAAGGGCGGCGTCGAAAAAAGGAGGAATCCGTCTAAAATAAAGCAAAGAATTGGGATGTATAATTATCAAAAACCATGGGTTTTTAACAGAGAAAGTGGTTTGACGCCTTAAGGTGCATTCAGAAATATAGCCGCCAGCTCACTTAAATAGTGGGATTAGATTACTACGACCTATAATGTTAAACAAATTTTGAGAACAACATGTATTTCTGTGGTATTGTGACTGGACGGATGAATAGATGAACCATGGAGCAATTACAAAGAGGAGATGCCGTAATAAGCATTTTGTAAGAAAGTATTTGTGAGTCTACACGGGGCGGAAGGCAGACGTGCGGGGTGCTTGGTTTCGGCCGTGGCTCCAACCATGGAGCACGAGCAACGACAAGCTCCGCCCACTTTTGTGTCAGCGAGGCGCCAATGATCACATCACTGCGCCATTTCAAACGGCATCTCCTCTTTGTAATTGCTCCATGAGATGAACCGCTAGATAGGTTTTCTAATGAAGGTGAAATTCAATGAACAAATGAAAGAGCTAGTCAAGATGATGAGGCAATGAGCACGATATTTATACATTTTAATGTTTATTCGAAAGTATTATGAAATGTATTATTGTTAAAAGTGAAAAATGCGTCTTTGTCCATTGCTTTATTACATATAAATGAAAGCAATTATAATGTTTAGTACACATTATACTTGTGTATTTGTTTAAAAAATATATATAGACGTATTTTTCACAACACGGCATAGGTATTGATTGCAATTTCACGAGTAGATCTCGCTTAGCTGCTATTATCATACTTTTGTCATTTTGGTGCTAGTGCTTCACGATTAGTGTTAAATTTTGTACTCGAAATTAGTAGTAAAGCACAAATTAATCGATGTCACTTTAGTAGGTACCCCTCTATGTAACTATAATTCTTATGGTGTCAGCTTCATTTTATAACACTAGATTTTAAACTCTCGGCTACACTAATGGGTGCTCTGCTCTATCCATTGAAACAATGTTAATAAAATATAAACGTAATAAATAGATTGTTTAGATTACAAGCTATGCTAAACTGCTAAGACCTTAAGATATTGCAATAAGATCTATTTTACTTAACCCCTTGAGGTCGGCTAAATTTACTAAACTTTAACCATTACTTACATTGTAAGAAATATTCCAACTCTAAGCACTCATCAGCCAGCGCTATTGCAATGGCATATCATGCATTTTAGGCTGTTTATTAAAAATACACACTTTGTGTAAGCTATCTCAGTTTTACTAGAAATTGTAATTAAGTATAATACCTAACTGACCCTTGTGTAAGCGAGACAAAACAATAATTATGTAAGCAATAGCATAAGTTTGTCCCGCTCACCCTTATGTCCACTTATTTGTTGTTACCCTAAATCAATACAGCATCAAGCGTTAGTGTGGCCTAAAAGTACCTATACTGTAATCAAATGTATATTATTGCAATTTTCGTTTTCAAATGAACTATTCTTGTAACACCAAAGAGTAATGTAGTAAGAAAAGAACAACTATTTTCATAAAGACTGTCTTTTCTTACAATGATCTGAATGTTTTCATGTTGTGATCTATTCAATGCAGCATTATTTTACTTTATACAGGCATTTTAAGTATAATAAATATTTATTTCAGATACTTGTTTTAAATTTACTACTTAAACCATATTCATATCACATATACCATTATATATATATATATATATATATATCATTCCTTAGTATTTATTCCGCATGGAGGATCATTTTAAGCTTTTAGAAATCACTCCATACTTTGCTTTGTATGAGTGGAATAAATTAAAAATTAGGTCCCTTGTCTACTAGAAATATTTAATTAAGGCATAGGCAGAAAAAAAGGTAAATTGTTCACATGATTTTAGTATTTTCTAAATATACATTATCCTTATTGAAATAAATATCATAAGGCTAAAAAATAACAATTTTTATAAAACAAAGGTGTCATTCATTTCTTGGAGGGTTTCAGGCTGAAGTACAATATCAATGCCCCGAAGAATGCGTATGTAGCTTTAGCAGTCTGCAAACAAAAATACATCATTTAATTTAAATAGTACAAACATATGACTATTATAAAACATTTGGTAGATATACGGCCACAACCATAAACCCACTTATATCAAAAACCAATTTATATAACTTTTTGACCATGTAGCCCAGTCAATATAATGATGAATTGTGTTTTGTACAATATATATATTTATATTCCACACAAACTCAAAAGATATTGTTACAATTATTTACATGTCATTACATTTTAATCAAAATTTGCAAGGTAATAAAATGATAAACATGTCTTCAAACTACTCCGAATAAAGATAGCTAGTTTCACATAGTTCACAGCCTTATTTATTTTGACTCCTCATCTTAGGCACTAAGTAGGTACCTTAATTAAATTTATATAAATATGTTTGCTATGAAACAAGACAGACCTGGTTATTTATAAAACTGTTTGTCTAGTAATATTATTACGGAGTGTTTTGTTTCTCAATATAATATTTACAGGATTTTATAAAAATTTTAAAAATAATTTTGGTCTTTGAAGTCTTGATGGTCTAGAGGAGTCAGTAGGTACATAACCTCAAACCAGAGAAAGGAGAATGTACTGCAACTCTCGACTATTATTAAATAGAATTAGAACTTACGTTTGCTCTGCCTCTGTTGGTTTGGCTGTTGAAGTACTTCGACAAGCCCTTGAACTGGGATTCATCAACTGAATCTCCTCCGGCCATTCTGGACAGCACGAGAAAAGTTAAATTTAACAAATATAGTTAAAAAGACATATATTACTCATATTTCAAAATAAATGATGGCTTATTTAAATTATTGCACTAATAAATGAACATTTACCTGGTTTTTTTTTTAAATTAGCCTTATGTAATTTTACGTACGATAGGCGTACGACACAATAGGTACTTGCTAGTGTTGTGATTTGACAGTTAACATTAACAATGACAGTTGGTATCGATAACGCGTTGAGCTGGGCCTTCCAAACTTCACCACGTTGATCATTTTTGCAGCGAGAAGAGTCCTGCATCCACACTCGCACCTGTTCTCGTTGCGTTCTCAGGTGCCTTACAATCACCTCTAAAAGCAGGGCAAAATGAATGAGTAAACGAGATGGCGCCATGCATTGTGTAAGGCGACATCTCGCTTGCTTATTCATTTCTGCCCTGCTATTAGAGATGATAGTAAGAAAAGGGCCCAAATCGCGGTTACTAAATAACGTATTTACCCTGTGTATTTACCATAAAAGCATTAGCAAGGAATGATCGTTAAGATTATTTTCGAGTATGTAATATCGGTGAGTCGACTAGACATAATAGACTAGTCGAACTATTTTAAAACGACAAAATTGTGGTCATTTCCCAAATAGTGATGGTAATTCTATAAAAACTGTTTTATTTTTTTCAAACTTAAAGCTTAAAATCTATTAATTAATTGTTTATTTAATACTAAATTCGAAAAAAAACTAAATTATGAATTCTTGGTGAGTATCGAACTGACAAATACCTATAAGGTTGGTCGAGAAGTACCTTGAGGCGTCCTTGAAATGAGATAATGTGGATATAAATCGTGTTTTTGCCACTTTTGGCCTAAGTATCTACTTAGTTTATATTATTTTTTACTCTATTCTTTAATATAATGTGTCGTTCCTCATTGGAGTTTGAGGATTTCCTTAAATATATAATTTCTTTATTCAGACAACTTTAGTCCATACAGTTCATAAATTATTAGTGCTGTTACAATTAAATAATTAAAATTGATATAAAAAATAATATAAGGTGATTTGGTATAATATTAAGGCGTCCTCGAACGAGTTTGAGTGAAGGACGTCCTTAAGGTTATGTGAATACCTTTCTCTCGACTTCTCTCGACCAACCGTATATTTGACAGTTCTATAATCACCTTTAATGAGGAATCTCCATAGCGATTAAAAAACAATGAATGATGTGATCGATTGCGTTTTGTTAATTGCTGTGGGCGGCTCCGCGTGGCGGGAGATTAATTTCTTTAATGACAAATGTATAAGGTTCTTATTTGGCTTAGGTAAAGTGGGTAAATGTGATCACATCTCCGCTTTTCGCATGGAACTCAAGTGGCTGCCTATCAGACTACGTCGTGATTTACATATCCTTTCCCTTCTATACTCAATTCTATTTAATCCTTTTAAACCTATGTATCTAAAAGAATATTTTAAATTCCTTATTGAGATCAATAATCGCAACGTGCGTAGCGCTAATTCTCTTCATCTGGCAATCCCTGACCCATAGATTAATAATTGGTCTCGCGCGCTCGACTAGACGCGCTGTGAAGAAAAATCAGTTTCCAGAATGCGGCCACTTAATAGGAAAGTGTGTGTAAAACAATGTGCAAAGACGCACACTAGCGTCGATTATGGTGTTGCCAGCTACTTGACTGGTGCTCGACCACTGGGAAAATTATTAATTGCTGCGGTCTTGTTACGTATTATAAAAAGTAGCTCAGAAAAACCTTTAAAATGAAATTAAAATAAAACTGGCCAAGTGTGAGTCGGCTCGCATGTAGAGGGTTCTGTACTATTTTTTATTTTTCTCCATTTGGACCTCCTAAATAAATTTAATATTATCTCATAGGTTTTCCTGTAATTTATGAATCGAAATTCTGGAATCGATAGTTTCGGAGACAAGGTAGGGGAAATGGTTAGTTTTTGTCTACTTTATTTTATAATTCTAATATAGAATCCTAAAACTTTCTTTTGATTTATTATTACACAGTACAGTATGTTAAACGTTACTTTAATTTTCTATTTAGCTTGGAGCTAATTGATTACTGACCTCTTTTTAGTTGTAACACGGGTTTAAATACAGATAAATAAATATACATACACATCCTATTAATATTATAAACGCGAAAGTTTGTAAGTATGGATGGATGTTTGTTACTCTTTCACAACTAAACCGCTGAATTGATTTTCATGAAATTTGGTACGGATATAGTTCAAGGCCCGGAGTCAAACATAGGCTACCTTTTGACGCAGGCGGAGCTGCGGTAAACATCTTGTACATACGAGTAGATATTATCATGGCCTTTTTCCATACAGTAGTGTGTGTGAATAATAATCGATTCTTTGATAGTTGAAAATATAATCTAAGGTATCGATAGTGATCATATATCGATAGTATCGATATTGATACTATTGATAATATATTTCTGTAATTTTTTTCTATATGAGTTGAATGACGATGATTTGTGTTATGCCCGCTGTACATCCCGCCGCCAAGTTCCGGTATATCTGTATAGTATCGGTGCCTGAAATGCTTGGTATTGTTGTTAATCCATTAATCGATTATTTTTCATAAATTCTCAAAAATCAATACTACAGATTAGATTATATCGATACTACAGATACATAATCGATTAATAACCATTGATATAAACGATTACCTTTGTTGATTAAATCGATATAAGTTATATCAACCCATTTCAATAATCGACTAATTATGTGATATTACAGTTAATAATCGATTAATTGTCAAAAATCGATTAGATTTATTATATCAATACTTTCGATATCCTAGATTATTTAAAAAAAAAACCAAATTCGATTAATAATTTATCCGGCAACAATACCCTACGGGGTACCAACTACCTAAAGGCCATATTTAGAATGTTGGTGGGCGTAAAGTGGAAATGGAATCAAAATAGTGATAGGTTGCTAGTCGCATCGCCTACTCATAGGTATGGTTCTTCGATTTTCGCCCACCTCGTCGGCCGGCTTATATGGTCTGCGCGAGAAGAGAAGCAGTAGTACATTCCACGTATTTACTTTTCTCCCAGATCAGCATTAAAGAAATAAGATGTTAAAGACAGACAAAATTGTCAGAAAAACTCAAAATTACAACATCCCTCTTTTGGAGTTGGGAGTTAAAAAACAAAATATCTAAACAATAAAAATCGAAACCTCGGGGAATTTGGGATTATTTAATACACGGCAACATTGAGCACCGAGCGGTACTTCGCGCCATATTTTAGGGTTATATTATTTTCGTGAGTAATTTATGTCCATATTTCGAAATAATACAATACTTATTGATGGTATGTAATACCAGTATCTTCCTTATTTCTTTTAGTATTATTCTTACACAGTTTGACAACGCAAACTGCACATTTTGCGTCTACTTTTACATTAAATTTTATATTTATCTAGACATCCAACTCACTCATCGGTCGCGGCATGACTGACGCGGGTATGCCGCAACCATGCCGATTTCGGCATGGTTTTAGTTGCGAATTTATGTAGTATGCCGACGGTATTTAGAACCTACAGTGACGCCACTGTAGTGCGAAGTGACTGTGCGATTTCCGTGTATCCCTTATTATCTTTTGAACTGGCTTTTCTTACTGATCGGATCTTCCGCAAACGTTTACCTGGCTATCATTTGGACTCCGATTGCTTGGACTTTGTTCTGGTTTAACCATGTCTAAACGAGGAATAACCTTAAACAGCCAAGCTCGCGAACAAGTGGTAAAATTATACACTTATTTCGAACGTGAGTCGGCCAACGGTGGGCCTCTTTTGCCTGTGACACAAACGAGGGATCGCGTTGCTGATGCATTAGGAATAGGGAAGAAGACTGTAACGCAAATTCTCAACGAGAAATATGGACCCTCAGGTTGTAAGAGAATAGATTACGAACACCGAAAAAAAGAAAGAGAGAGAAGAAAGTTGTCGGTATTGACAATTTTGATGCTGCTGCAATTCGCAACCACATTTATGGATATTACTCAAGAAAGGAATATCCTACAAGGAAGAAACTAATTATTTCATTAAATGAGGCAGGCTTATTTTCTGGCGGAAGAACGTCACTGTCAAAAGTTTTGAAATCAATTGGATTTAGATAAAGGACTTGCCTTGTCACTTTATTGGTAATCACACGTGTTTAGAGATAAATTCGCGAACTTTCCAAATAATTCTGTGTTTTTCCAAAATATTTTTTTTTTGTTTGTGTTGTCTTGGTGGTGGATTAAAGGTAGGTATTAAATATTTATTAAAAATCTGCCCATCTAGAAATGGGCAAAGAACCTCCTGATAGGGGAGGTTCTCCTCCCCCAGTCTCCCTTATGGATGTAACTGATCCTAGTCCTTCTTCAAAGACTAGACTTAAACGCCCTGCTGAGTCGGAGGTATTTTTGGAGGCTAAAAGAAGCACTCCTCCCTCCAATTCCATCCAGTCTATTTTCACAAAACCTGGTTATGAAGAAAACTCTAATTTCCAGTATGGAGATTCTGACCCAGGACCTTTTATTGTACACATGTCAGCCGGGCGGAACCGGACAGCACAGGTGAATTATCCATTAGAGTTCTGAAGTTTGCTCAACTGATTCACAGAAACAATGTTGTTGGTATTAAGGATGATGGAATCAAACCAGTTAGTCGGAGTAAAATAAGTGTAACTTTTAAATCTGCTAAAGATGCCAATAATTTTGTCTCCCACCCTCTGTTAAAAGAAAATAATTTGAGTTCTTTAATCCCAAGATTCCTAGTTTCTCGTATGGGAGTGGTTCGTAGTATTCCTTCAGACTGGTCCCTGGAAGACTTAATTAGTTCCATACATGTTCCCAGAGGATGTGGGGAAGTTGTTAAAGCTAGACGTTTGAATATTAAAAAACCTACTGATTCTGGTGTAACCTGGGTTCCATCTACCACTGTTGTCCTCACCTTTTTGGGTCAAAATCTTCCAGAAAAAATTTTCTGCTTCAACACTGCCCTTCATGTTGATGTCTACCAACTTCCCACTATTCAATGTCGAAATTGCTGTAAGTTTGGACATGTGAAATCACAGTGCAGATCGAAGGCCCGATGCTTTAAATGCGGACAAAGTCATTCAGGAGATGACTGTAGTCGAGACGATTTTATATGCTGTCTGTGTGGTGGCAAGCATCTTGCCACAGAAAGTCGTTGCCCTGAACATCTTAGGCAAAAGTCTATTAAGATGGTGATGTCTCAGGAAAATATAAGCTACTCTGAAGCGGCTCGTCGATTTCCATCTTCCAGAACTCCTTATTCTGAAATGGCTTCTTCCCCTTCCCACTCTTCAAAGTCTCCTTATCACTCCCAAATTCCAAACTAGGCATCATACTATACCCCAGAGAAAAAATCTTATAGAAAAACTGTTTATCTATCTCCTCATCCTGCTCCTCCCCTTTCTAAATCCTATGACATAGAAGCCCATAACGCCTTGTCTTTCTCTCCCAAATCTGTTCAACCCAATGGCTGTGCTCTTACTTCTCCCTCAACTCCCACTAGCCCAACTCCTAAACTTACTCCTAATGATAACTTAATTGAACTTCTAGTTTGTACTCTGATGAATCTTATCTCAAAATTTAGCGACTCCATACCGAACAATGTCAACATATTACTTCAGCAACTTCTCACATCCCTTATTAATGGATCACACCCTAAAGAACCTTCTACAATGGAATTGTAAAAGTGTTAAACATAAAATTTCTGATCTTATATCTCTCTTGAACCAGTATAAACCCGTTGTGGCTGCAATCTCGGAGACATGGCTGAAGCCAGTTTCTCGTTTTCGAGTTTCTGGTTATTCATGCCTCCGGGATGACAGGGATGACGGCTATGCTGGTTGTGCTCTTCTCATTTCTCATTCTTATTCCTTCTCCCAAATTCCAATCCCTATTCACACTCCTGATTTTCAAATAGTAGCTGCTAGGTGTATAGATATTTCCTTTGTATCTATCTATATTCCATATCCTAATTCTCAAGTATTTTCAGAATTGAATTCAATACTTTCTAATATTCCCAGACCCATAATAATTTTGGGTGATTTTAATTGTAAAAATACATTGTGGGGTTCTCATTGCGATGATGCCTCTTCCTTTCTTCTTTTGGACTTATTGGATTCCCAAGATCTCTGCATCCTAAATGACGGTTCAGCCACTCGTAGGACATCTCCGCTTCAAAATATTAGTATTCCTGACCTTACCCTAGCATCACCTTCCGTTTCTCCTTTTCTTACCTGGGCTGTTCTGCCCAATGCACATGGCAGTGACCATTTGCCCATTGTCACTTCCTATTGTTCATCTTTTAAACCATCTCCCCCGTCTCAACCTCTCTTAAAATATAGAACTCAGTTAGCAGATTGGAAAGTATATGCCGAAACACTTGATGATGAGTTAAAAACTTTATCAAATTTAGATTCTGTCACACTTCTTAGTTATGAACAATTTGTAACTTCCATTCGATCTGCTGCTGATAAAACTATTCCAAAAAAAAATCCATCAAAAAAAATATCTTCCCCTCCTTGGTGGGATGCTGAGTGCTCTTCCGGCGTTGAGGACCGCAATAAGGCTGAAATTCAATACCTATCTAATATAAATATGAATAACTACCTTAACTACAAACATGTTTGTGCTCGCACTAGAAGGTTACTGTCGAAAAAGAAAAAGGATGGTTGGAGTAAATTTTGCCAATCATTGTCTCCTAGGACTTCATCATCGGATGTTTGGAAAAAAATAAAATCATTTCGTAGAAGCCTAGTGGTAAACAACCCCACTTCTAACAATTTATCATCTTGGGTAGAGGAGTTTACTGACAGACTTGCTCCTCCATTTGTCCCAAATTTTGACTGTTCTTGCCAATATCAGACTATTTCCCCCTCTTCTGATGGCATGAATGAAGAATTTTCCTATGCAGAATTGAACGCTGCACTTGATAATTTAAAAGACTCTGCCCCGGGCATTGATGAAATCCCATATTCTTTCATTTGCAAAGCATCCCATTCATGTAAACTTTTCTTTCTTAAACTAATTAATCATGCTTTTATTTCTGGAATCATCCCTCCATCATGGAAAGTCCAAATTATTATCCCCATTTTGAAACCTGGCAAGGATCCTTCTGACCCATCTTCCTACAGACCCATAGCTCTGAGCTCAGTTCTTTTAAAAATTTTGGAACACCTTATTAAGAACCGTTTGGAATGGATAATAGAAAACAGAAAACTTCTTTCTGAATCCCAATTTGGTTTTCGTCGTTCTAGAGGCACAATGGACAGCCTAAGTATCCTCAGCTCAACGATCCGTTTGGCGTTTTCCAACAATGAGCATGTCATTGGTGTTTTCCTTGATATTTCCTCTGCTTATGACAATGTCCAGATTCCGCTGCTCAGGCAGAAAATGCTTCAACTGAGTATCCCCGAGAGACTGGTTAATGTCATATGCAACATCCTTATAGCCCGTTCCATTTGTGTCAGGATCAATGGTTCCCTCCTTCCACCTCGATTGGTCTTCAAGGGTCTTCCCCAAGGTTCGGTTCTCAGCCCTCTGCTATACAATATCTATACATATGACCTTGATCTCACGGTGACTAGCTTTTGCGAAGTTCTACAGTACGCTGATGACATAGCGATTTATGCACGTTCAGAAAAATTTAAGGATGCAGCTGATCGTTTGAACTCTGCATTGTACTATTTTAATGACTGGCTTGAAAGACATGGCTTGTCGCTTTCTGTGGACAAATGTAGCGCGGTGGTATTTTCTCGCAAGAGAAATATACCTCCCATATCTATATTTATTAACTCTTCCCCTGTTAATATCCGTTCTGAAATTAAATTTTTAGGAGTTATTTTGGATTCCAAGATGACAGGTTTACCCCATCTTAATTATATATGTCACAAGGCTGAACAGGGAATAAATGTATTAAGAGCAGTTTCGGGCGTCCGTTGGGGATCTCACCCTTATAGTCAACTCCTTTTATATAAAGCAATTATATGCAGTCACTTTGATTATGGCTCTTTTATTCTTGAGCCCTGTAGTAAAATAGCCCTTGCCAAACTGGACAAAATCCAGGCTAGATGTCTCCGTATAATAACAGGTGCTATGAAATCATCTCCGGTAGCTGGTCTTCAGGTGGAATGCATGGAACCTCCTCTTGAACTTCGCAGACAGTACCTAGCAGACAGATTCTTCTATAAAGTTCTTCATATTGCATCCCATCCCTTACTTTCAACTTTAAAGTCTTTATCCCAATCTCTACCTTCATCGACTTATTGGACCCACAAAGAATTCCCCCCCCTTCTTAAATCCTATCATGAGCATAAGAAAATTACCTTTCCGATTATTCAATCTGATTGCAACCCTCTTTTTTCTGTTGACTTTCCTTCCCTTATTTTTCAGCCTCATATTATCTTGGACTTTGGTTTATACAAGGACTCTCTCTATGCAAACCAACAATTTAATTTTTTGATACATGAACATTGGATTGATTGGCTTCTTGTGTTCACAGATGCTTCCAAAATTTCTGAAGATGGTAACGTTGGGTCAGCGGTATGGATCCCGAAATATAATGTAGTTTTAAATTTCAAATGTCCTCCTCCTACTTCAGTATTTACTGGCGAAGCAATTGCTATTTTGGAAGCTGTCAGTTTCATAGAATCCCATCAGATTAAAAAAGCTCTTATTCTTTCCGACTCTAAAAGTTGTCTTCAGGATCTTGAAAAACTTCCTCTTCATGCTAAGGATAATTTTTCGATTACTTTGATTACGAGACAAATTTTGTTCCAATGCCATGAGGCAGGTTTGGAAGTCGTTCTAGCATGGATCCCAGGCCATACTGGTATAACGGGAAATAAAACTGCTGATATGTTTGCTAAAAACGCCATTCAGTCGGGTTCTGACAAACATTATCATTGCCACCCTCGTGATCTTAGATTGTTGGCTAAGTCTCGTTTGAGGAAAAATTGGAACAAGTTGTGGTGCAGCATTAAAGAATCTCGAGCAAAACTTTACTCTAAGATCCAACCTGACATTCCATCAAGACCGTGGTTCTCAAAATATCGTAATTTTGATAAACATCCTACCTCTGCCATAATCAGATTACGATTGGGTCATGTGTGCTCTCCGGTTTTTCTTGCTAAAATTAGAGTAAAAGACAACTCCTTGTGTGAATGTGGTCTGGACGAAGGAACTCTGGAACATATTTTTTTCAACTGTCCTTTGCGGTCTGAATCTCTGTACGATCTACTTCCAAAACATATACCACGTCCTGTAAATATTCCATATTTGCTCACCCTGGTTTTCTCCCCCTTTGTGTCTACTCTTGCAAAATTTATTAAAAACAACAACATCTTTATTTAAACTTTCACTATTGTTCCCCTACCCCCTTTTCTTTTATTCTTTGTCATTTGTATTGATACAAAATACTTCTAAAGTGCCCAATTATTATATTATAAGTACTTACTAACCCTTTTTGTTGTGTTGTTTTAGGTTACACACAGACTGCTGAAAACGCCCTTGTTTATTTACTTTTTGAAAGTGCTACATAATGTTATTTCCAACCATGACATTGGCAAAATCATCGTTTAACTAAACGATGGAGCCATTAAAATAAAAATTGAATTGAATTGAATAGATATAAAAAGGCAGACAAGCGGAAAATTCTCCTAGAACGCTATGATATTGTTCTGAAGAGACTGACATTCTTGCGGCAAGTAAATAAAATTACAGATTGGGACAATGTTGTATTTGTTGACGAAACATGGTTAAATGCAAACCATACAGTCTCACGGACGTGGACTGATGATACAGCAGCCTCAACATCAAAAGTACCATCAGGAAAAGGAGCCCGTCTTATTATATGTCATGCGGGTTCAGCTTCACAAGGATTTATTCCAGATTGCCTCCTAGCATTTGCATCCAAATCAACAGGTGACTATCAGGAAGAAATGAACTTTGATGTTTTTAAAGAATGGTTTGTAAAACTACTTCTTAGCCTAGAAAACCCCTCAAAAATTATAATGGACAATGCTCCTTACCATTCGGTACAGGTTGACAAACCACCAACTCAAGCCATAAAAAGAATGAAATAGCTTCGTGGCTCGAAAGACATGGTGTGGAAGTTAATCCAAATTTATTAAAAGTCGAGCTAATGAATTTAGTGCATACAACTATGTCGTCCAAGCCACGCTATGTTATCGACGAACTAGCCCTAGAGCATGGACACGAAGTAATTTGATTGCCTCCTTACCACTGCCAGTATAATGCCATCGAGCTTATTTGGGCACAAATAAAGGGTCATGCAGCACGAAATAACACCGAGCCACCTTTCAGCACAGGAAAAATGCTTACGCTGTTAAAAAATGCATGTGACAGTGTCTCTGTAGAAGATTGGAAAAAGGTTGTTGAAAAAACAAAGAAAATCATCGAAAGTGATTTTGAACGCGATATTAAAATTGACAATATCATCGAAAATGAGTTGATTATATCTGTAAGTGCGGACAGTAGTGATGATGATGACACTGATAATAGCTGTAGTTCCACTGAATAAATGGATTTTTAAACTAAATTATGTCATTTCATTTAAAAAATAAATTATTACATATACACAGGGATTGATATTTGATTGAAGTATGTACAGTTATTTACTTGTATTAAATTAATATTACAACAGTTTGTTTTTTATTCATATTTCTTTAAAAGTATAATACCAAATCAGTATCGATTTCGAGTTTGTATCGATATTTCTCGGTATTCAATTAACAAGTCACTTCACTATGAGACTAAGATTGACAGATGTCAAATGGGACCTATTAAATTGACCTTACTTTTAGTCGTAGCGAAGCGGAGACCAATTAATAATCTATGCCCTGACCACACTTCTCGTTTTTATGCAAAGTCCTTCACGGTTAAGGCTATTCGTCTTTGGAATGCACTCCCGGTTGATATTCGTAAAGCACAAACCATCGCCTCCTTCAAAGATTTAGTTGTCTCACTACCGTTTTAAGGTTCAATAAGCTTGTCTCTTTTTATGTCACTACTGTCCTACTCGTTTTATGTATTTTATTTGTTTAAGTATTTTATTTAGGTTTATATATACAAAATATTTATGTAAGTTTATTATCTGTTTTGTTGTAGATAACATCTTGCTTTCTGCACCGCTCGCTCAAGTTTTTTTTTATTGTCTGCTCCTTTCTACTATAAGGTTGGCTGGAAGAGATTGCATTAGCGATAAGTCCGCCTTTGTACTCATTTCTCTTAATGTTAATTGGTTTCAATGATGTATCTTTTCTTAAATGTATGTAAATGGTGCAATAAAGTGTTCATTCATTCATTCATTTTTTTTTTATTAGTTATAAATGCGTAAATAAAAATGTAAGTATGTACTTAAGAAAATTAATTTAAAGTGAAAATAAAAAGTACAGTCACAATCGCAAACATTATGTGCTTTTCATTTGGACTCATGCATGATTGTACAAAGTGGTTGTACACTATGGTTGTACCTACATGTACAGCGTAATGGTGCGACCCCACATAACGGTATTTGACAAAATATTTGCCATTACATGTTTTTCCAAAATAAGTCCTTTGACGTACGAATTTGTGTCTATTTTGGCAAAATATGCTATGGCATATGTCGGCTGGTCGCATCACACGAGTTACGAGCCCTATTTTTTAAATGAATGACATGTCAAATGAAAATCGTTCGATATCGAACAAAATTTCCTCTTTAGAGAACGAAAATTATACGTTATCGAAAAAAAAAAATCGTCTTGCTGATTTTGCGTTTGTCGTTAAAGCGAATTAAATAATGAACCAATTTTGGGTCAGTCATACTTTTCAAAAAATAGGGCTGGTTCTATTGGCGAGGTAGAATTTGATAGACAGGGTATCTTATGGCGATTACGTTATATTTATTATACAGCTGTTGTAGATAGATACATGGCGATGGTCAAGATGGTCCACCTGTGGAATAAACGATACACTTACATGTCAGGTAAACCTACAGAAATCTGTAGGGTACCTACATAGTGGGGACACAGACTTACGTAGTAGTAGGTCACAGACATATAAGACGTAAACAGACGGAAGGTATGCTATTACTTAGCGTAGCACAAACACACACATGCAAAACTATGCAGCCTGGGCTGTATCTAGTCTAGGGTAAGATGTTTACGATAATGCTCCCCATGATTTCAAGGAATGTATGAATGTTGTGTGGAATGCATGATCTGAGATCATTTATACGGTATTCTACTCTATTATTTTTAATGTTTACCGATCCAACAACGTAGATTACAAAATGGCGTCACGGCCAAAAATTGCCACGCGTAGCTTAATATCTATGTGTGAGTGAATGTTGCTACAGGTGTAAAAAAGAGATATCGCCATATAGATCCGAATACGTGAGAAAAGGATAACAACAATTACTTGCTACATAAGTATAACTATTAACTTATGTTCCGTCTGTGTACGTCTTATATGTCTGTGTAGTAGGTAAATCCATACTAATATTATAAATGCCAAAGTCTGTCTGTTACGCTTTCACGGTCAAACCGCTGAACGGATTTTGATGAAATTTGGTATGAATATAGTTGAAGACCCGGGGTCAAACATAGGCTACTTTTGGACGCAGGCGGAGCTGCGGGAAACAGCTAGTAAGTAATATAGATACAAATGTACATTCGTCCAGTGGGTTTAATTCGACCATCTGCAGGAATAGATAATAGTACTGTAACATCGTTCCTCATTTCATCCATACTTTTCATTTCATAACCATCCTACACCACATTTTCATTTAAAAATAATTTCGTATTTCGAATCTTCTCTTTTTTAACCAAATTGTTTTCACGTCATCTCATCACTTTCTATAGGTAGGCCGCCTACTGTCTTCGTAACAGAAAAGGCACATCTTATTTTGAAAAAATATAAATTGTGCCCTTTTTTGTTACGACAGCAGTAATCTCGTAAGAACAAGATCTCTATTTTTATTTTCTGTATTTTTTATTCTAAGAACCCAACTTCAGTTTTATCAATTTGATTAATGTGTGGAAATCTAAAGTAAAATAAATAAAGTTCTGTGAAGTCTAAGAAGATTTGTGCATTTTACTGAAGAATCCCACCACAACACTCCTACCCATAGATTAATAATTGGTCTCGCGCGGGAGACCAATTATTAATCTATGACTCCTACCATTTACTTCGTGTGGCAGGGCCCCCATATTAGTCTCATGCAGGGAGAGCCCAGCAGGGGAGTCCGCCACAGTACTAAAGCCTCTACGTACTTACACCCTAGTGTCAGAGTTTTTCGGAACCGCGTCGTTGGCCACCTGTGGTTCTTTTATAGGTTATGTTCAGTACATAATGATAAAGGTTTGAATTTTTTCTACTAAATATCCATGAATTCCATGCTTACCAATATTTTTTTTCCACACACACACACATACAGTCATTTTTTTTTCTTTGACTTGAATAATTTACTATAAACGTAGTATGTCGCAATGAGAGCGCATGTTGCTTTTGCTGTCTGTAACAAGTAGGTGGTTTTTAAAGATCGATTTGATTTACGATTTCTTACTCTATAGGTACTTACTTAAGTCTTATTAGAAGTAAATAACTACTCTTACCAGCCCCTTTATGTAGTTTCGTCTGCGCACACATTAGTTGGTCAACCAACTAGTTTTGAAATGTATGACTAACGCAAAATCGGTGAGTCGCATGATTTTGTCCGTAATGAAAACTTTCGAAAACTTTTCATGTCAGTGATAAATTTCAAAAATAGCGCTACCGACGCCTCTACCCGTGGGAGTCATAAAACGTAGCGTCTTACGATCAAGGGGTAAATAAGACATAGTTCTTTAATTACTTGTAGCTATGTACAAGTAAATATACTCCAGTCTCCGACACTTATCACAGATGTGTAAATTGTTATTCTGTTGGAGTCAAATAAAGAAAATAAATTTATTTCAGGTTGTACCTACATTACAATTATAGACCCATAATGAATACAATAAAATGTCACAGTTGCACATAGTTACACTATTTAGAATTTCACTTACATTAGCTCTACCTCTATTGGTTTGGCTATTAAAATATCTACTGATTCCTTTTAAACTTGGATCATCTTCCACTCCGTGTCCTGCCATTGGAATTTGATGTTTAAAAAGTAAATTCTGTAATTTTTATATAAAATGACACGACATGGCAGGTTAGCAATATTGACGTGTGGATGACATCATTTTTTACTCGTGTATTTCAGTCTAAACAAGGTTTGGGTCACTAAAGATTTAATAAAAAGGTTTGCATAATATGTTGAGTCTTTTATAACAAGAAGTTGCTTTAATACTTAAATGTCTCCACTATTATTTTTTTTGTTTTACGTGAAAGTTGTATTATTAATTTTAATGTCATTGCCATGGATTTAGAATATATTAGGTCATCGACGACACTAAACTAGGTCTTTGCAGAGTTCTTCATTTTCCAATAGGAATAGCATACTACATCTTATCAATTCTGTAATAGCATACTTATAGGTACTGTAATGGATCAAATCTATGAACGAAAAAGATAGACATGCAATTTTATAAAAATTTTAATTAATTTTATACCTTAATTTTCTTATAAAACACATCACAAAATCTTATTTTAATGTACATTTTGTAAATGTACTTTAGGTAATTATTATACAGTCGTGTTTCTTCAGAATCATCACCTTTGCAGTATAGTAAAAGCAATTTTTTTAGTTAATCATTTTTATTTAAGTAGTTACTGGCCAATACTTCAAAAAAAAAAAAAACAAGAATTTTTACGTTTTTGTAACATTTTAAGTTTCTGAAAATCTGTATTTATCACTAACTCAAATTTAATACATTTAAATTTTTGTTCAAATATAGATATCACTTATTTTATAACATTAATTTCATTACCTGCAATATTTTATATTGTAAAATTATTCTAACTGGTATCAGTTCCTTTTAATTGGAATTCCTAAAACATTGCACTAACTTAAATGATGGACTAGTATTCAATAAAGTGAGATATATCAACATAACACCATCCAAACATTATACATACTTATCAAAAATATTGCAATTTATTCTAATTTTAGAATTAGTAAATCAAAACAGTTAATCCAATAATAATGTCAAAATGTATCTTCACTTTTACTTAATATATTTTTCTTAAAGATAATTAAGTACTTATGCATTTTTTGAGCACACATTTGTGAAATAAGCTTTAATTACATATAATAATTCATCATATTGCACGACCATCAGATTCACTTCATAATCATGTTGATATTGTCCTCAATTCACATAGATAAATCACAGCTGAGTTAGGACCAGTATTTGTAACACCATTGACATATTGCATTGCAGTTTTCCTTACATATTAGGCCAACATATATTTGAATGCCATAAGGTTCTGGTCCTGAACGCAAAGATCCAAGTAGATAATGTCCTCTTATATCATGAGATCCTCTTCCCAATCTTCTTTCTCTCTCTCCGAGACTGTGACTGAAGGGCGCGATAGCTGCTTCAGTTCTTCATGTGTCCTGGGAGGAATGGGGTTATCACTGAGGTCCACATACTCGAGGGCGCGTGATCTTGCTAATCTGTCCACATCCACTTCTGAAAAAGAAAAACATTACATGAAAAACAGAAGTAAATTATTTTAGTTTTATATAAAAGTGTATACTTATTTTTTTAACAAAAATGCATGCAATTTTTACACTGACCATACAGTTATGTAACAATCAACATTTAAGATTTATTTAGTAATAATGGTTACATTTAATGTAGCCATTGTTGCTAAATAAATGTAGTATTTATTATTATTTATATAAATGTACTACATTTATTTAGCAACAATGGCTACATTAAATATAACCAATATACTACAATAGAATAGGTAAACATATGATTTTGTTATGAAAAGGAAGACTTCTTGATAATTATTTTTTAATTATTAGATATTAGAGGCATTAGTTAATTGCTTCTATTTGACTTTGACATGATTTCTGTGCCCTAGAAAAATAAAAACCAGTTTCTGTCGGCAGATTCATTTGAACTTTAGAAACATGTGTCATATCCCACAATATTCATGTATTCTTCACATATCATTATAAGAGCCCAATTTTTGCCCAATATTGAGCATTTGGCCATTCTTAATGTATGCAGAACTGGTATACATTTTAAAAGAGGATATACAAACCTCATTTTGGTATTGCAGCATCTTAACTCACATATTAATTAGGATCTATTTTGAGTGTCCAATAGCAGGTGTAAGTACTTACGACATTTTGGAAAAACGTCTACATTTTTTTTTTGTATAATACTGCAAATAACATAAAGTAAGCTTGTAGACTAGAATGAAAAATCAAGTACCAATAATCTGGTTGTGATGTGCCAGCAGGGTGTGCAGACTGGGGCACTGGCAGGCGATGCCCGGCAGCGCTACGAATGTGTTGTGGGAGATGTCTAGCCGCTGGAGGCAAGCAAGGGTGCACAACTCATCTGGCAGCTTCGCCATTTGGTTGTTTGATAGGTTCAACTCTGGAAATATAAAAATCTTATAAGCGATTGTAAGCAATTTTTATGTTCTGGTTGACAGTCGTAGTTAAAATATATATGTACACTATTCGAAAATTGGCAACATAAAAATATGATTTGGGCAAAATTGCATTTTCGAATAGTAATACTAAGCTATGTTATTGGGTTTGGTTCTAAATATAATTTAATGTGTCATACATTCATTTATATAAAGTGGGTTACTTGGTCAGTCAACCAAAAAGGAAAACAAATGAAAAAATCTTGTGAAAATTGATGTGATTATCTATACTAATATTATAAATGCGAAAGTCTGTCTGTCTGTAACGCTTTCACGGCCAAACCGCTGAACGGATTTAAATGAAATTTGGTATGAATATAGTTGAAGACCCAGGGTCAAACATAGGCTACTTTGTGACGCAGGCGGAGCTGGGGGGAAAAGCTAGTATACAATAAATTCTTTTAATTACATTGACATAAGCATTTTGTTTATTTATTTATGAGGAGGATTTGATTTGAGTTCTTCAGTTTCAAGCTTAAAATAATGGATGGAAATCTCATTGTGAGGATTTTATAAATTAAGCAATATTTTTTACCTGTAATTAAACTAAATTTGACAGCAAACTTTGGAGGAATCTTTGTGATGACATTCCCACTGAGGTCGCAGCTCTTGAGCTCCGTGTGTCGCATGAGGTGATATACGGCATCAGGTACTTGCATCAGTTGGCATTCTGATAAGTCTGAAAAAATAAAAATAAAATGTAAGATTTTTCAAAATAAAGGTTAAGATAAATCCCTACTAGTTAAGTGAGAAAATAACTCTGTATGTCAGTTATCTTTTCGAACTGATTGACCAATTTAAATGAAATAGGTAGTTATAGGGTTCAATTGGTAGCCAAATGAAGACATGTAGGTAAATTTTTGGTAATATATTGGACACCATGCCAGCCATGGCAGAGACATAAGACATAAAAAAAATTTACCTACTAGGATTGACGATAGATACGCATGTAAATTGGAAAAATTAGATTTTTAAAATAAGGCAGAAGTTGTCTAGATTCATATTTGCCCTATGTATATTAAAAGCAAATACTACTCTCGAAACTGTGATAACAGCATACCATGCTTATGCCCATCCATGGTTAAGGTACGGAGTTATATTGTGGGGAAATAGTGTTGATGCTCATGACTTATTTGTCATGTAAATATAATGTATCTGCATCCTAGACAATATTCAAATCCTAATTTGTTGCAAGCCGCACTTTATTGAAAAAAACATATTAACATTACCATCACTATATATAATGGAAATTTGACAATCCATAAGGAAAAATTACCACCTTTTTACACAAATAAGTGAAACACATAATTTAAACACCCGTCACAAAAATAGGTTAAAATTACCGGTATTAAATCTTCAAATGTATATCTCAAGAGTCCTTCCCTATGTAATGTGTATACGAATTTTCAATAAGCTACCCAACAGAATAAATTTTAGTAAGAGATGGGAGTTAAGGTCAACAGTTCAAGTTAAATATGTGTATAGTTTAGTGTAATTACCTACCAATTTATAAAGTGCAATAAGTTCAAGTAAGGCTGTTTCCGTTTATATCAACTAAGAGTTCAAAAACCAAATAATCAACCTACAACTGAGATGATGAAAGATCAATATTATCCAATAGGTTTGTTAATTAAAAATAATAAATATGAAAATCATTCATTTGTGTTTATTTAAAAAAAAAACATTAAAGTACTTGAAATAATAATATTAAAAATAAAAATATAAGAACTGATTATTATTTGAAACATTTTCTATCTACAATAAGGGTACACTGTGCAGAAACATACCAGAAAGTGAGATTACGTCACTGTGAGATTACCTATGAGATTTTAGGAACAGCTTTGGGGAGACATACCTAATGCTTGAGTTTCCTGTGCATCCTCACATCGTAGAACCACGCGAGTTACGGCTAAAGCCATTGCTATATTCCTATGCCAAAGCTAGGTGTTATATGTCGACTAAAACTATCCTCGAATTAGGTGCGCGCAAAGTTATTTTTAAAAGCAATAAATAGCTACGCTACTCTTAAAACGACAGCGCGGCGCAGAACTAAAGTTCTATAATTATTTTCATGGTTGTGAATAGGTATTTTAATTTTACTAAAAGATCAAGTGCATAATTAGATTGCTTAAATCACAGTCCACACTAGTTTGGACAAGAAAATAAATAGTTTAATATAAATCACGAAAATCAGATCAAAATCAAAAAACTAAAATCCAAACAAAACAAACAAAACTTCACGTTGATTTTGAGTGTGACATTTGACATGACATGAAACCAATGAACTTTTGGCGGAAAGCTGAAAAGAGCAGTTTCGTCGCTGTATTTTATTTTCCAAAATTTGTGTTTTTTGAGTGTTTGTGCATAATAATGGTGAATTAATATTTTCAAAGTTTTCGAGAATAAGCGTGAGTATTGGGTAGTGATACAGTGTATGATTTATGTGATTTTCATGCTTGTTGCCAAAAGCTCCTAGTAATTGCTAAGTGCAGTTTTTCTACCACTTCACTTGGCTGATTCTTCTGACAAGACTTGACTAAGTACTGCTAGGTACCGACTAGACTTTCAGACTTGACTAGGACTTGACGAAACCTTACTGTAGGACTAAAGAAAATAGAAAAATTAAGAAGGGCTATAGAGGACTTGTATCCATGGCCGTAAAACCCATTACTAAAAAAAAGACACCAATGAGCATGACACTGACCATGGAACAAGATGGAAACCAAATAGGCATACAATAGGCTGATGACAGAAAATTTGACCTGGAGTAACCCCTGTTTTCCCAAAGTATTACCATTACTTAAAAAATTGTGCCTAGTCAGAAATACAGTAAAATAAAAATGTCAGTTTGCTTAATATAATTGGGCTTTATATTTCTATATCAAAAACAAGTATAATTATTTTTAATTTTTTAATAAAAATCTACCTCAAAAGGACGTCCTTATAACCATATGGAAGTCCTTCACTCAAACTCATTGGAGGAAGCCTTAAGGATTTTTCTTCACAGCGCGGTATCTAGTCGAGCGCGCGCGAGACCAATTATTAATTTAAAAGAGTAACAAATAAAAAAAAAACTGGCAATAAACTGATTTATAACCTTTTTTGTTATATATTTCCAGGACGCCTTAAGGTATCTCTCGACCAACCTTAAATTTGACAGTTCAAATCGCCTCCAATGAGGAATCTCCTTAAGTTAAGGAAGCTAGTGACGACTAATCATATCAATGAGTTTGGAGTAAGGTTGAGTCGAGTTAGATACGGAGGTAAGTATTTGTTATGATAGCTTGTTAGTTAAGTATCTACTATTTATTCATAGCGTTTCCCCATTGTCTTCCTCACGTCTATTTAGTTGATGATTCCGATGTTTTTTATGCACCTTTATGAAATGTGTCAGTTATCCTATCAAGATCAAGAGGTTACCAAATAGGCGTTTTACTTATAGGCTTTACACTATTCCATTGCTAGAGGCTATCATCGTCTAATTATGTGCTAGTGGTAACGGAAACAAGTAAAGTACAATTCATGTGGGTACAACCATCGACAGGAAAAAAGTTCATCATGTAGGTACCTAATCCGTATAGCTGTGAAGTCGCTCTTTACGATAATCACGAAGAGATGTAGAGTAGTTTTTAACTAACTTCAAAAAAGTAGGAGGGGTTCAACATTCGACTGCACCTACTCATGTATTTTTTGTAGCTGACATAGTTCTACGACAGGATTATTTATTTTTATTTAGGGACCTACCTAAGTAATTACATCGATCGACTATCGATGCCTAATCAGGTATATAGATAGGTATTATGAATGAGTTGAGGTTTGGTTTCAGACTCATGAACACTGATATCGTAAAAAATTGCTCATTTTATGAATCATGAAGTAGGCAATTTCCAACTTACACGGAAGTAGGTTTAATACGATCAGCGAGTGAGTGACCTCCGTTTGTATATGGAATAAATTGTTCAGTTAAGGCCGACATGTGTTTTGCTGGACAGCCGGTTTATAAATTATTGCTCGCACATTTAAGAGTATTCTACACGTCTAACTAGCTATTGTCTGTTAGTTATACGGATAATGTACCAAAGACGCAATAGATTCGCGTTCCTGTTCCGCATGTCAACGCATTCATTGTAAAAGCACGTAGATTATAGATATAGTATCAGAGTTGATAGGTGACCTCTGTTATTCCCGTTAGGTACCTCTTAGGTCTGTGACGTCAGGCCAGCTATGGGGTCTCTGCGGCCAAAGGATTTTCAAATATTTCTTATCTAAAATTTCCGAATAGCACTAGTTACCTTGTTGAAAAATGTTAATTAAATCGTAATTGTGTGTTAACACGCAATAGAAACTTTGAACAGCGTGTGTGTTGGTGCTTGCTTTTCTGGATCTGATCAGGAGGACCTACTTATAAACATATTGAGTATTTTGTTTCAGCGAGTTTATTGAACTGCGCAAAAAGATTTCCCTTCCAAAACACACTGTCTAAAATTAGGAATTGCGCCTTTTGTCGGAGTTGGATTGGGAAAATATAGCGATTCGTCCAACGGCGGCGACGTCAACTGTCCGACGTCTTTATTTTCCGGGAATGGTCTTTAAATTTAGAAATTTTGAAGGTTGAACATCCTGTTAGATAGGTTTGTGCTACCATTGCTTTTTAGCAGACATACATGCTTTACAAATTATTATCGTTGGTCGCAATATTGGACAGTATTAGAGTGTGCGCTAAGATAAATAATCAAATTTGCTACATATCAATGAATCAACTTAATAATAAAATTATACAAGGAAAACTTAACTACTTACTGCGATGGCTCAGCGACCCAAAAATTATGTTGCCCTCTGACTCTCATTCTTTATGTTGATCTATCGTCATCACTCTGTGTCGGTTTCGTAACGGATACTTATAAGTATTTAAAAAAAAGTTCCTCAGAACGCTACCCTGTGGATCCATGTTTAATTATTTTTTTTCTAATAAATTCATAAGTAGTTTGATGATGAAAGGAGGCGCGAGTTAACACATTTTTTGAATTAATTAACACATAAAAATTAATCCGCGTAACAAAGGCCAGTAATACTCCAGCGAGCGACCTCGGCACGTTTCCCAACTTTTGCGATATCTTCGTTTACGAAAGGTAACAGAACACTCGTTTAATGCTTCGTTGTTGCGTAAATAAGGCATATTTCTCTCGTGACTACCCATCCGATGATGAGACAGTCAACCACTACGCAAGGTTGTTTGTGTATAGTAACTTATCTTGATTATAATCTTTTTTGATAGCATGAGTGATACACTACTGAAAGTGAAAACGAATGGTATCGACCTACTTTGTTTCAAAGCCTACAGCGTTAGATCTTTCGAATGAAGATAACTTGACTTACTTAATTGAAAGAGTATCTGACTCTAGGGTTACTGACGTCGCTCTTTCGACATAAAGGCGTAAGAATTATGACCAAAGACAAACTAAGTTGGTAATTAAACTACTTGCGGTTCCTCAATGATACCGACTGCAAAAAATGCGGAATGAGACAAAAAGTTAGAAAGTTGTTAGGTACTTTTGTTGGTAAATTCCGAGAAAGACTTAAATAATAACGGCAATTTATCGTCTCATTACGTTAGTATTGTTTTGTTAGAGATGGAATCGGTACCTCTACCATCAGTTCTTGCAAACGCAGCAGCGTTTGCGTTTATGCTATTAAAGTTATGTCATCATCGTCATCATCATCATCGTTTCCCTTTTTGCACTATCTGTTTCCTTTGATGTTATTTTGTATACTACACGAATCATCCAAGATAAAAAATAAGGCAGGTATATTTTATTAACTGGTCACCTGCTTGACATCATCCTGCCTTGGGAATACTTTCTGATAATATTTACCACTAGTACTTCTAGTACCTAGAAAGAAATTTAACTCATATCCTGGTGACTTGTATACCTATAGATACAACATCCATCCAATGTAAGCACCATCAGGGTTAGAGCTTTATGGATATTTTGCCATTCCGATAAATGCATTTTTGATTCCAAGTGTACATACAATTAGATTGGAAAGAGCATATAGGAACTTATTTAATAGAGTCGCAACGTAACAAAAATGCGTGCATGAGGAAATCACGAAATCCATAACTCACGTAACGCTTGTTGCAACTAATGATATGATATATTTCGCTGAATAACCGTGAACTGGAATCTGGGCTAGTGAGTGGAGTATGTTCTGTAATAGTTTAGAAACTTAATGAGGCGTTCGTGATAAGTAACTAGTTAAAGTTTAATTATGTACTTTTTGAAGAACATGTTTGGCTCTTCACACAAGAACTGTTAATTTCCATACATATTTACACTCAAGAAGGAAAATGAAATTTCTTGTAATTAAACCATTCGTGCTGGCTTCCCAAGTAACTAACAAAAATTTAGGATAAGTTCATACTAACATCTTGTGAGACTATGTTTCTTGAATAAATAATTTTTCATTCATTCATTCATTATGTATATTTTGGGTGCGCGTAGAGAGCCTTCCCCAGTGACGATCAGTCGACGTCCAGCGCACCTGGATAGCTGATGCTCGGTAACACAGAGCCTAGCGAACCAATCACTACACCACAATGGCTAAAACTATACCAACCCATAAGTACTAGACGTACAAAATAAAGGAAACATTATGTTGCCAATTTCGCATTATAAATATTTTATCAAAGTAGCAAAAATTATCATGTTGTACGAGTAGAGCGCTTAGTTAGTAAACAAAACAAATTTCACCATATTATTTTCGTGTTACACTCACTGGCGGCTGAGTGGTCAAACAGACCGATTTTGCGTATATCACACTTGCAATTAGGTAGGTCCTCAAATTGCATACATAGTTAATTTTATTTATTTATTGAAAATTATATGAAATTTAATTCGAATTAATTGTAAATGCGTAATATTTAGACTGATTCGTCCTGACTGACCGATAAGATAACAAGACTAGGTTTATCAAATCGGAATCTAAAACAATGTTTCTAGGATAGTTTGATTACCTACTTACATATAACTTCAATTAATTAGGCTGATTGACATAAGTAAGCATGTTCTTTCCAACTTTTCTTTGATTCAAAATGGACTGAGTACCAGTAGATTAAATGTAAAGTTTTTTCATTATGCACATATCTACTTTAGTTGCTTCAATGTTTATTATTTAATGATTTTAGATAAAGAAACAGAGCACTTTAAAATTCTTGTTATTACTACTCTTTATTTTAAAGATTTCTTTTGTTTTGAAATAACGCCGCAATTCTATTGTTAAAAGTATGTTTTGGTGCTAATGACCGACATGTTTTTTTTTTCGGATACTTACATAGGTATGCTGACCTGAGGTATCTACTGGTTGCAAAGTATGTGTATACTTATAGAAAATGGAAATAGGTAGGTACTATTGATGTTTCTATTTTTTTTTGCCTCAAATTCAAACACCTACTTATTATTATATGTATTATTACCAAGCTGACTATTCTCTTGCGCATCTTCACATCTCCCGACAACTCTGATGATGGCCCGGCCAGCCAGCCTCGCGCAGATCATCATCGCCGGCGCCCGAGCATCCACGGGCACCTCCGCCTCAGCCGGCACGCGGGCACCGCCATCATACTCCGTCGGGGGTCTCATCACTGCACTTCAATGTCACCAACAGTCACTGCACAATTCCTCGAGTCCACGGTCAGGTCGTGTCACAAAAGTGAAAGTCTTTCACAAGCTGAAAGAATCGCGTATGCTTAGGTCATCTACCACCGTTCCGAAACGCAAAAGCGCCTAGGTGCACGGAGGCACTCTGTTAAATTCGAGCGCCGCGTTCATGACCAGCCTTTATATCGTGCCAAACAAAGAAACGTGGTGCGGGAGAGAGAACGCAATAACAACAAACAACCGTCTCACTCGCACTGTCTGCTGCGCAGTAACAATATGTTGGCTCGTGACCGGAAAATGTATGGATGTTGTCGAGATGAACATCAACTTGTGCGGCAATGGGACATTAGGTATGCCCTCGAATAAACAATCTCATGCTTCATTTTCAGTTGACCGCACTTCACGTTTTCAATAAGGGCATTGTGATTTCTGATTGATGTCTAAAGTGTTATCTGATTGGGTTTGTTGTTTGGATACGCATTTAATCAATTCAATGAGTAATTGTTGGTCAGCTCAATGTGAAAGGACGGGTTGGGGCCGTGTACAATTTTCCGGCCTAATTCACTGTGCCATCGCGAGCATGTATTGCAATTTAAGCGCAGCGACTCGCCTCGCTCTATGGGCACCCGATTGCAGCAATTTAAAAATGTTTTCGTTCTAATGCACGATAATATTGGACTTTCTCCAACTGTCATTATGTAATTTTAGTTCATTGATATCGAACTTTTACGGATAAGTCTAGTTGACACAAGCTATGTTGCTGAAGATTGATTTTGTGGTTTCTCTATAGGTACTTATATCATAGGCCTTGTAGAAGATTGGCGGTTGACATTAAGTCAGAAGCTGGATCAACTTGGACCAGGAAAGCAGGGAAGAGTGGAAAAGATTGGAGGAGGCTTTTGTCTTTTGTCTGTGTGACAAACGGACAATAATAAAGATTAATTTGAAATAATGAGTGGAATTTAAAGTTTAATTGTAAATTGTAATTTTTTAAATTGTGTCCGAACTACAGGCTTTTATTATAATCTATACTTATAATGCGTTGTCAGAATTTCTTAACGACCTTGTATAACCCAGTAGGTACCTACCGGTATTTCGAGAGCGAAGAAATCAAGAAAGTGGAAAAATTTTAAACGTCAAGGTTCACGGTCCCTTGAAAATGAAGAAATATTGATGCTGATGAAAATATAGAAAAGAAACAGCTTGTCTTTCTTTAAATATAATGTAAACCCAATCCTGTTAACTCGAAATTCTCTGCAACAGAACATTAGAACTTAGTTACTGTGCCCCACGGTTTTGCTCGCACCACGACTTTTCTATGTAATTATTATGTAGTCAACAAAGCTAATAAGTTTGCTAACTTTGCCTGCTGGCAATTGGACTAACTTAAGTAAGTTTAAATCACTTAAATATTCCTGAAAATTAAATTACAGAAATCATAAATTTTGATATTACTAAGTATATTATGGTTAAAAGAATAAAAAGTGTTGTCTCTGCTGAAAAATCAAAAATGGAAAGTTTTCACCGATTCACTATTTACACAAAATGATAATAACCAAAAAATATATAAAACAAACAAATAGGTAATCATTATGAGTCAGAATCTGATATTAATCCATTTAATAATATGAAATATATCTTATCTTACATTTTAATAATGTACTAACATTATTAAAATGTAAGATAAGATATCCAATTCACCTCTTCAGATACAGACTTACTTTATTTATTCATACATCATAAATGACTAGTTTTACAATAAGTAAAATTATAAGTATTTGTGAAAATGATCATTTAAGATCTTAGTATTTTCTTTTACTTCGATTAGTCTTGGGGAGGTAGCATCTTTCTACCTAAGTTTATTTAATTATAAATAAATAATATTCACATATTTTTTATAAAATGAATGATACCCAAATTATTTAATGCGTGACCAATATGGATGTTAAGTGTTAACCATTGAATGCTTTTTACAGTGCTTTGTACATGAAATACTACTACTCTAATTCTCTTTCTTTTTTAAAGAAATTTACACGGAAATAGGTAGTAATTTTTTTTTCACACTCCCACAAAATATCTAATTATGTATGAAAGGCCAATTTTTTTTATATTGCAATGCACAGTAAGTAGTACGAACTGATCAAAAATTATTTTTGCTTAAGAAGTCAGCATAACACAGGGAGTAGTTTAATCCATGAGTTTGTGTCTACACAATCACAGGACTGAATGTGCAGAGAGGAATCTCTTCCGGTAAAAATAAGACTTCACATGCTGATAGTAGTTCAAGGCCCGGTCCTTCGTTGGCTAACAGTACGTGCACATGTGATTGCGTCAATAGGCCGTTGACGTCCTCAGTTTGTCCGTTCAACGCACTTCGTCTACTATTATTCTATTCGCCAAAATAAGACGCAGATTTCCATGTGTTTCAACCTTGAAATACTGCCAAAAGTTTATTCCTATTTCCCGTGGCCCGATTAATAGTTATTTATTTTGAATAGAATAACGAGAAATTACATTTTACTACGCAATTCCTAAGAGTTGGAAGAAAATAGAATGAGTTATAAACATTCAAGGAGTCGATAGATGCTGTTTTTATACTTGTTTGCTTTTTCGTTCTGACTAGGTAAACAAATTAACTTGTTGTCTTCTTTAATACCGCCCTGTTAAAAACAATTTTGTTTATTATTAATTTTTTTATTTAATTAAATGTTTGAATAAAGAAATTTAGCTGGATTGGTATTAAAATAGCATAACAAAATAGGTGAACCTTTTATTAACTATTAAATAAATTCGATTTTTACATAAGTTAAGCACAGAATTAAGTCTCTATCAACTTATTAAGAGTTTGTTACAGAGAAATTTTCTATTTTTGATTAAAAATATTTGTCTTTTTAAATTATTTAATCTTTATTGTGTAGAAAACTATTAAATCGTATAAAATCCCTGTCTCAGAGCCAACAACCTTTATTATTTTTTAAATAAAATAAAAAATATTATATCTGGGTTTATTAGCTAAGTCTGTCCGGAGACCTCGTGTCTGCGTCGTCCGCTGGTTGGTTTGGCCTCGTTTACCGCACATCTGCTTCTTGTTGAGAAATTTATTGCATTATATCCACGAATAGTCAGATTAATGTTTTGGAAAGGAAAATTTTCTTCATTGAACCACTTATTTCAGACAGTTCTAGTAATCCAAATAGAGCTCATAATTTCTTTTTAAGGGAATTACCTTATTTTACAGCCATCTTGTCAGTAATTGTTTTATTTTGTTTAAAGCCGGGTCTCCTGCGACGGTGTTTTGTGTTTGCTAACATCAAACATTTAACAAAATGTGGGCGTGGCCTAAGGAAGCATTTTGCGTATAGTTTTTAATAAACATTTCCTTACTCGGTGGAAAAATTGGCTTTATTTAAAGATTTTGGATTTTTTGGAGGCTTTATTAGTGAAAGATTCACAGAGAAAGCTCTTACCAACCGACTCCTAGGAACTCTTATTTTCTGCATGGGACAATCAAAACATGCGCATGCCGCGTACGCATCAACACATGGTTTGTGACTTTGTGACGCATCAAATTTTCCACGCGCGACCGCTGACATTTCGCAGAAGTTTTTTCGCAAAAGTTGAGGTCGATCCTTTGTGCTATTTCAGGAAAACCTGGACGTGAGCCAGTTCCTACCACGACGCAGCACACACGTTCTTTGAACCCTGGACTTCGTTGTCTTAAAACATGATTTCTCTTTACCACGTAAGGACTAAATTTTCCTGCAGTAGATTTAATGATGTTACCTCTATTGGATCTTGTGAACAAGTTTTCTTTGTTAAGCATTAGATGAGATTATTGCCACCGCCATATGTTTTCAGAATTCATATTTCTGGAATAAGTGAAATACTAAGGTGTTTTTGCAATGTTAAGGTCACTAAGTAGAGTTAGGCGTATTGTATATTAAATCTATGGAGCTGGAACTGGCTTATATCAGGTCTGTCTGTCAAATACATTTAAATAAAAAATTGCTCTATGTGACATAAAGTATCTAAGTATGTATTGGAAGTAGAGTAGAGTGGATGTTGCTTTAAAATGGTAGTAAATTTTTATGTCTTATGTTGATACCTAGATATGTCAATAGATACGTATTAAAAACTAGCTGTTTCCCGCAGCTCCGCCTGCGGTATATAGCCTATGTTTATAATATTAGTGTAGAAGTGTAAATGTAGATGTAGATAAGTCCTAATTCGAAACTGACTGCATGGATTTTGATGTGGGTTTTTTACTATCATATAGAGAGATACTTCCGAAAGGCTGTATTTCGGTCGTAAGTAAATAAGGATTTCGGTTATTGATTTACGAATTTACGATCCGTGAGTAAAAAAAAAGGACTATTAGAAAAGAGAGGACATTCCAAATCTTTTCTAATTGTCACCACATTATACCTAGGTAGCGTTTCTCTAAGTCTGTCATCGTACTGGCACGGTAATAAAATTCGATTTTTTTTCTCTGTGGACATAATGACTTCCAGAACGTACAAGTACGTGAAGCTCCTGGTTTTCATAAGCTATGGTATCCACTCATGTACCTACCAAAGTGATGCGCATGGCTGTTGCCTAGCAAACTTGATATTTTTTTGCTTAATCGATTTAATGAGACTCTAGCTGGCTGACGCCTGGACCAAATTAGTAGTTAATATAAATAAAAAAACATTATCACAATGAACAATAATTTAATAACATCAAGTGGGCGCGGCGTCGGCTCGCTGCTGCGCGAGCTGTGCGGCCGCGCAGCAGTGCAGCATCAAGGCGGTCAGTGCGCATGCGCGGCTCTCCACGGCCTCCTCTCCCCCCGCGCCCGCGTCCTCTGCTGAGAGCTCCTCGCGGACTGCTTGGAGCTGAAATGTGGAAAAATTTGTCTGAAAGATAGGTAGGTGTTAAGGCAACCTGTAGATAAGGAGAATATTCAGTATTAGTTCAGTGTAGTTCATGCTCAAATATCTTTCTTCGTTTTTTCAATCTCTCTTCATACCCCTTTCAGTTTTCCCTTCAGGTTCAGTCGGGTTTTCGTCCAGGCCACAGTACTGCTACTGTTCTTTTTTGAAAGTCACCGAGGATGTTCGGCAGGGCATGGAGAATACATTGGTCACCATTCCTATTACCTATTGATTTCTCCAACGTTTTTAATATGGTAGATCATGATATTTATTTATTTAAACTTTATTACAAAGAATGTAAATGGCGGACTTAAAGCCGTGGGCTTTTTCTACCAGTCAACCAACAGGTGGTGTTGAGAGGCAAAAGTAAGTGCAAAGATAGAGTAATTAATTATAATTACCTATTATACATTCGAACAAATAAAACATCCAATAATAAATATAATAATAATACATAGACTACATATATATAACATAAACCTACATACTAACTACTTAAATAAATATAATGATATATTCTCTGAAAGCGTGTAAAGATAATGTGCGCGCAGTAAACGTTTAAATGACGCACGGCTGCGGGCTTCACGAATATCGATTGGTAGGGCATTCCAGAGCAGCACGGCTTGAACCGTAAACGAATTCCTGAAAAACCCAGTTCGAAAGGGAGGTATTTGAAGTGTTAGATGTCTACAGGATCGGGACTCCCTCGAACGAATGTTACAGAGAAAAGTGAAATTGGACTTCAAATACATAGGGGTACGAGGGTCAAAAAGTATGGCGAAAAGAGTAGACAGAATGTGAAGATTTCGAGGAAAACGAATAGGTAACCAATTTAGTTGAGACCGATAAGACGACACATGATCGTATTTCCTAAGTCCGAAAATAAACCGCAAACAATTGTTCTGGAGTCTGTCCAGTTTATTGATGAGGTCGCAGCTCAAGTCAGGGTAGCATACATCCGAGTAATCTAGAATACGGAAAATTAGACAGTTAACTAGCATCGTCTTAGTTTTAATAGGGAGAAAGTTTTTTCATTTGTACAAATATCGGAGCGCACCTTGCTGATGCCACTGCAAGTTCGAGTCGATTTGAAGCCCTAGGTCTCTGACATGTGACGCAAACGGGATCTATACGCCCCAAGAGCTGAGAGCTGCCAGCCAAAATGGCCTGACACTTATTAGGGTTCACAGTGATGCCACTTGGACTTCATCCACAGCCAAGTTTACACTATCAACTTCGGCCTGTGCATAAAGTTGCAGATCGTCGGCGTACAGGTGATACGATCCCTGAAGTTCTTTGGTCAAAAAATCAATAAAAATGGAAAACAATAGAGGGGATAAAATACCACCCTGCGGAACGCCTGTTTTCAGGTCAAGCCAATTTGAGAAATTTTCACTATGGCGAACAGACTGCTTGCGCCTGCGAAGATAAGAAGAGAACCAATTCACAGCAGAGGCAGAAACAGAATTGTGGGAAAGAATAGCTAAAAGAATGTCGTGATGTACAGTGTTGAAAGCGTTGGAGAAGTCGATAACCGCGATAACGGTGTCTTTGGTATTATCCATGTTAGCCCTTATGTCGTCGGTTACTTTTATGAGCGCTGTGGCTGTGCTATGTCTAGGACGGAAGCCGGATTGGTAGGGATTCAATAACCCTTGTGAATAAAAATAAGAGGAGAGTTGCTTATGCACACAAGCTTCGAGAACTTTGGACAATAAGGGTAAAATCGAGATAGGACGAAAATGATATTCTCCTTGCCATACTCCATCTTTTGCAATTTTTCTCCCACTGCACTGAATTCTATTGATTTCGCGATCGAAAACAAGCTGTTCGTATGTAGCACGAACTATCTAGCTGGAATCCTCTTACCTCAGGTGTGCCACAGGGTGGAATTCTGTCTCCCCTTCTATTTTCTTCCTTCATAAACCTTCTTGCTACTTCCCTTAGCTGCTCTTACCATTTCTACGTAGATGATCCACAAATATATGCTCAGGCATCGGTTGATGACATTGACTCGGCAATAGAAAGCGTAAACTCAACATTGTCTACTATTTTATCGTGGTCGGACGATTTTGGAATAAAGGTAAATCCCACAAAGTGTCAGGCGGTCATCTTAGGTAGTTTTAGACAGGTGGGTCAGATTGATATTGCTGGTGCTGTTTCACCTATCACCTATAACAGTAACGTCATCCCTTATTTTCAGTGTGTAAAAAAACTTGGATTTGACATGGATGCCACCCTCAGCTGGATTACACACACATTGCTGAAATCAGTCGCTCTGTCAATCTTACCCTTCAACAACTAAACCGTTTAAGGAACTTCCTTCTAGTCAAAACGAAGATAATGTTAGTACACTCTTTGGTTTTCCCAATAATTGACTATGCTCATGTGTGTTATCCTGATCTCAATCAAGATCTTCTTGATAAGCTCGATCGCCTTATAAACAATTGCATCTGTTTTATTATTTGTCTAAGAAAATTTGATCACATATCTCCTTCGCTCCGAGCTGAAATGGCTTCCTGTACGACAACGTCGTCAACTTTGCTTGTTAACTACACTTTTCTTCATTCTTACAGATTCTCAGCATCCGGAGTATCTAAAATGAAAATTCCAATATCTTTCTGATGGCCATGATCGGCAGCTCAGGTCTTCAAACACACGTCGCCTTGCTTCTCCTTCCTTTCGGACCAGTTTTATGGAATATTAGTACAAGCCATACGGCTGTGGAATGCTTTGCCCAATGAGATTAAAGAGACCTCAACAAAATTTGCCTTTAAGAAAAAGGTTCAAGCTCATCTAATGAGTTCTCTCTAACTTTTATACCAGAATCACAATTTTTCTGCATTGAAAATAAATATGTATGTATTTTGAAAATATATGTATGTATATAATACAATATACAAATATAATTGTATTGTAAATCTATGTATGTTTATTTACCTGTAGAGGGTTTTTTCTGTAATATCACACGAAGCTTTCTTGCGCCGCTTTTTTTTCTCTGTTTTTCCTAATGGTTGACTGGGAGAGAATGCTTTTAGCATTAGGCCCGCCAATTGTATTTTTACTTGTGGTACAATAAAGTTTTAATAAATAAATAAAATATAAACTAACCCTAGGCTCCGAAGACGCAACCGGCAAAATGCTTAGAATATATCTAATAATAATCCTTATTGTGGTAGTATCTGACCACAGTGATGGGAAAAAACTATAGTCATAGATGATATCAAAAGGAAGTGCACGGAAGAATAGCATGGTATAGCTTCATAGAATATGATCTTTCACCATTCAATTGACATCACGAGCACTTACCATCTCGTGTATCTGTTGAGCAGATAGCCTCGCCGCCAACTCAGGAGCGGAGTCCCTGGCGGCTGCCAGTAGCGCGTCCGGTGGAAGCGCGCTCCGAAGCGCTGGTTGCAGCATAGCGCTCACGTCTCCTCTCTGCAGCCACGTGGCTCCGCACCCGCCGAACGGATTGCCCACTGGTTCGAGAGACTGCTTCCTTTTCGTTAGAAGGACTAATCGTAAAAAGTGTTGCCGTCTCTTTTGTTTAAGATATTTTATGTACTTAAATAGTTTAGCGAAAATTTTACTGGAAAATCTTTAGAGAGCGCAACGTAGAATTAGGAAACGCTTAATTACGCAACTGTATTGTTATGAACGATGAATGAGTGTATAATTTGATGACATTTACGAAGTAGTATCAATAAGATCAGCATAGAGCCAATAAGAGAGACGATAGATGAAAAGTAAAAAAGATAAAATATTTTGTTACTGTGTCTGCAAGAAAAAAGCTCTTCTCGGAGATTTCAAAATCCCAATATTTATTTTAATTGGTTCGATTTCAGCTTGAAGAGTTAACAAGAAAAAAATGTTACTTTCGCATGCAATTACTAGAAAAGGTGGAATATTAGACGTAAAACCAACCTGGGTGTGTGACTTGGTGAAGGAGGCAGGGAGCGCGACGACGCGCAAGTCTTCGGCGCGGACAGCGAGTGTGCTGAACCAGCGCGTCGGAGCCCGGCTACCAGCGCGCTCATCGCTCCGCCGCCTGACATTGGAAAATCGAGATATTATCTAACAAAAGTAACATCGAGTGCCATCTTGCGAAAGCAGTAGATCAGTGCTCTGTGCTTTATGAATTCATGTGCGATGAGGGCTTCCGATTCCTCATACCTATCTGATTTATTTACGAGTAGCTAGAAGATAAGTTGCATAGGTAAGTAAGTACTTTTATTGTTATACTTAAAAGTACCAATTGGTTTGATCTTTAAATATAATTTTTGAGGATTTATGCAACTGCATATATGTTGTTATGTATATAATATTTGTAAATTTTATTAACGTTGCGCAGGCACTTGCCACCTCTCGGAATGTGTGCCAGATAGCTAGTTGCAAAGACACGTTTTTTGTTTTTGAATTTTAAACTTAAAATACTGGCCGTTCGCAATCCTTGGGCCGTTGGACTTGTGAAGCAGAGCGTTAAAGGACAAGTGCAATAAAAAACTTATTAGCCAACTAGGAACTCATACTTGTAGCCAATTAGGCTAATTCTTAATTAGAATCTTGCTTCGGTGTTCACGTAAGGTTTTTGAAAATGTGGTTTTGTTTTCTAGTTAAAAATTGTTTTTGTTTTACTAATTGTTTAGTTCATACGACAGGACCATACCTAAGTCACAATGACTATGACTAGTATTATAATTTTGTAGAGATTTTTCAACTTTTATTATATTTTATCTTAATCAGATCGCTCTACTTAAGCGTAGTTTAGTTTGTTTCTTTTCAATTGACGTAAACAGGACTTAAAAAGTAATCCATGAATCACAACTACAACATGTTAGGAGGAGAGTGATATTCTTTAACATAATAAAACACAACAGTGAACAAATACAAATGAATTAGAAATTCAATTAAAAAGTATTTCGTGATAAAAATTATGATAATGGGTAGTAAATTAAATCAGTTGAGGTCGGAGAGGTAATAGTACAATACACGGAGATGTAAGATGAAGTCTAGCACAAAATTACAAGTTTATAAAGATTCAAGATAATTGGATAGGTACAGCCACAGAAAAGGATCATTCGGAATCATTTGGAAGATTAGACATTTACATGGACATTTATAGACCTGTGTGTTTTGTGGAAGTAGTTGGGGATGTCCGATGTTAAAAATGAGTCTGTCTTCGTCAGCATTCGAATAATTCGTCTGTGCACAAAAGAACATAAAAGAAAAATAATTAAGATTTTTAACTCTAAAATAAATCATACTTCATTAAATAGTTTTCCTACTACTGTAAATAAGAATAGTGACTAAAAACTTAGTTTATGTAGATGATTGAGTCATTCATTTACAATACATATTATTAAAATAATCAACAGTTGAAAAAATAATGCAATGAAGAAATGACAAATTAAATAATATAGGTATATCTGCTCTACACATATAATAAAGAAATTAAAGGAAAATTCCAAATGAGTTAATTTATCAAACAGTTTATATCGACAACTGATTATATGAATATACACACCTTCTTCATGAACATCCAAAGAGTCTTTTCTCTCAGGTTCATCATCAGAGTCAGGGTCCACGGCATCAGCTTCTGTCATAATGAGCTCAGGAGGAGGACAGCTCATTCCTGTTGAATCTGTTAGACAATAAATAAGCCTGTATTACAAAGTACAATACTTATGCGTTTCTTTATAGTATGGCCTAACCGATTCCGATCAAACCATTTTAACCTAATCAATGGTACAGAATGGTACTATGCATACATTTTGAGTATAGTGTTGTTCGGCCTCAATTTCATTTGTTGCAACTGAAAATTATTGTCGTCAATGTAAAATATAAATAACTAGCAGCCCGCCCCGACTTCGTCCGGGTTATACAAAGTATGTAGTAAGTTAAAGATAAACACTTCATTATCCATCTCTTTCAAAACCGGCTACATAGATCTTTCTGGCGCCGAGTAGTTCCTAATCCATACTTATCCATATTATAAATGCGAAAGTCTGTCTGTCTGTTACGCTTTCACGGCCAAACCGCTAAACGGATTTTGATGAAATTTGGTATGAATATAGTTGAAGACCCGGGGTCCAACATAGGCTACTTAAAGACGCAGGCGGAGCTGCAGGAAAAAGCTAGTAACCTATAAATAATGTACAAATGTATTTCCAAGGAAGATCGAAAGTATAGGCATATGCCCATAGACCCATCAAGATCAATTTTTCAGGGGAATTAAATGTGATTATTTTTAAAAATTAATTGGCTGATCCTAAAAATCTGATATCTTTTCGAATAAAAAGAAACCTTATTCTTACACCAGAAAAATAATCAAGGTATCAATAATTTTCATTAGTTCCCTCCACGGGGTAAAAGGAGTGTATAGTGTACGTAAAATTAAACTCTTGAAATACTAATCTATAATATACTACAAAAATTCTTAGCATTCTCCCAGTTTCGTCCTCAGCTCCCGCTTCCATGACGCTTTCTCTTCTTGGTGTTTCCATTCCTATTATTATTTTGGCATGTTTTACGATCGGCCGCCTGCCTACGTTAACCTTCCTTGGGAACACAGAATGTATTTATTTGTTTATTTCGCTTACATTTACAATAATAATTACATTAGATGTCAGATTGTATTTTATACTGTACATGTACCCTGTCAGGGTGTTGCGAATTTACAATTTTTTGTTACAACATAAAACATAAAGTACATTGCAAAAGTATGTCATTTTCAAATATATAATTAAATCCATCACCAAAAATAATAACTTCTATCATCAAAATAATTTCTAAGATCTAGGCATTCCTGTCGTCAAATAATTCAGTTACAGAGTAATAACACTTATTTACTAAATGCTGTTTCAACATATTCTTAAAGGTGTTATCACTCTCCACTACTGCAATGTTCTTTGGTATTTTATTATAAATTTTTATAAACATGCAATATGGACCATTTCCGAACATCTTTATATTAGAGTTTGGTAACACCAACCTATGTTTATGCCTAGTATTTCTGTTATGTGTGTCCTTAACTTGTGTAAATAACTGGCTGTGCTTTCGTACAAATTTAGCTACTTCTAGAATATAAATACATGCCAGTGTTAGTATGTTTTTAGCAGTAAAGTGAGGTCTGCAACTATCTCGACGTTTAATATTTGCTAGTATGCGGATACATTTCTTTTGTAGAATAAATAAACTATGTGCTTCAACGCTGTTTCCCCACATAATAACTCCATAACTTAGCCAAGTATATGCATAAGCATAGTATGCGGATACAGCTGTTTTAATATTTGTATTTATTTTTATCATTCGTAGGTAATATTATATTGGTTCATATGTAAATCTAGATAGCTTACTTTTTATTAGTGTGACATGGTATTTCCAATGTAAGTGAGAGTCTATAGTAAGGCCCAAAAGTTTAAAATGTACAGTTAGATATAATCATACATTTAACGACACTTACGCGCCGATATCCTGAGATAAAAAACGTTTGATGAACAATCATTTGACAAAAACGTTATATAACTTTTTGCTTGACAAAGTTATACCATATGATCTTTTGGGCATTTTAAAAGGATAAAAAATATTAAACTGCTTTTAAGTTGTAAGTTAAATGTACAATATATATATATTTATTATCAGCTAGTATTTACTGAAAAAATGGGTTTAGTTCTGAAAAGAACTTTTGTTTAGTTTTAAATAAAACTTTTTTGTTGTATTTAATTACCAATTTAACCATTTAAGCGAAAATTATTCGATTCCGCACACGACCGCTGCGTAGGGAGGCGACGGCACGGCGACCACGCGACTTCTTTCTAATAGTTTTTTGAACTCGTTATATCTTTCGAATGGAAAGTCCGAATTGAATAATTCAAAAAGTTATATAAAGGTATTGAAGCATTCTTGAATATGAAGTTATTTATTTTGATAAGGATTAATACGAAGGTAGAAATAAAGAAACTTTTCTAACGACGGCAATTTAATTAAATTTTTAAAATAAAAAACCACTTAGTGTGACTTAAATATAATAGTCAGACATATGCTGTCGCGACATTTTTTGTAGATAATGATGTGTTCTGCAAAGTTGTAGTACATTATTTTGTTCTATCATCAATAGTTTTCGCAGCGCACTCGATGTAAGCAATATTTAGGTCTTTTTTTTGCACCTTGGGTTACATTATTGCAGTTTTTTTAAGGATCCCTAATGTTTTTGAAAATAAAATATAGCCTATGTTCACCGGGAATAATGTAGCTTTCCAACGGTGAAAGAATTTTTTAAATCAGTCTAGTATTTTCGGAGCCTATTCAATTCAAACAAACAAACAATCAAATCTTTCCTCTTTATAATATTAGTATAGATAGTATAGATATAGATAAAAGCACATATCTACATCTAGCACAGAGGCATTAAATTTAGACGCATTAACAAAGAGCCCGCAGGGTAGCCATCTAGGTCAAACGTATTTCCTTTTGTTTTATGCTGTAGTGAATCCTTACTTAATTTTTCTATATGCCACCAAGGTTCAACTCATAGGGATTTACTTCACCATTATGTATATACTTTTAAAGTGTAAAACACGAATCGTATAAAGTGATTTTGATTTAGTTGAGATTCATAAATAATCTCATTCCCATTAATGATTTTTTTAAATCTTAACAACGCGGAATACGATACATATAAAAAAAAAACAATCATGTGCAATAACATTACGTCGTCTTACAAACGCGTTAGCAATAAAAATTCGAAGTGGAGCATTCTTGAACTCTTCCGCATATAGTCACCGCAATCATGCAATACATAGACTTACTTTACCTCATGCGACGGTTGCTAGAACTGTAAGACATTGCACTTGAGAATCATTATGATATATTTGCAAACCTGTTACTGTTTCATCATTATGTTTTTTAATACACAAGTTTGTGTTAAAGTATGATTAATAGATTTAGGTAATAGTGTTGCAAGTTTTATGAGCTGTGTATAATGGATGCAACGGATAATGGAAATAATATACTGGAGATTGCGACATTCTCATTAATTGGAGTACATATTATTTTCTTTTATAAGTTTAAATCAACGCTTTAGGCTGCTTGTTTGATAACTTAGTGTTGCATAGTACATGTGATACCGACGGAACATGAACACTACTCCAAATGTTCTTATCATAATTGATGATTATTAATTATTAATCATCATACGATTCAATAAGAATAAGAAAATATTTGTATTATTTTTAGCAGGCACGTTATTATCTTTAAACAATTTATTTATTTCGCTAACATATTTATAACATGGAGTTTGTTGCCCTGTGTGCGTAAACTTTATTATTTACGATATTTGGCGAAATTTCAAACAGATCAACAAAGCAGCACGTAAATTGAATTTCCCTTTAGAAGAGGCAAAATATTTAAAGATGTTTAAAAATACTTTTGGTTACTTTATTTAAGCAAAAACCCGAACAATTTAGGTTGATGTTTCAACGAAACTGTTTTGAAGAAAAGAAAAACGAGGTAAAGAAACTTTTTATTAATCCTGACATGAATGCTGATGAAATATTTGAGTAATAAATCACTGTGAGTGAATACTTATCCCGATTCATATGTTCTTTGTTTTCAACCCACTTCGGGTAAACAAATAGTACTTCTTTGAATTCTGATTCACCTAGTCTTTCATCGTACTGAAATTGCATTATAGACATTTTCAAGATTTGGATCATACTTAATTTCTCATTATTTAGGACGCAATATTTAAACGATTTTTTTTATCAAATAGTTATCGAAAGTCTATCAGAATTATTTAGATTCTATTATCATATACAATAGTAATATAAGTATAAGTAAGTGTGAAGGTTGGCTTCTTCCTCGACGGACAAAATCTTTCGGTAAATACGATTTGAATAAAGAAGGGTAAAATAAATGTAATGAGCCAAAAATGTCTATTGTTTATATCTAAAATAATTACCATGTTGGTATGAAAAAATATAGGATACGAATGTGCCTAGGATATATAGTCCTATCCACTAGCATTCGCCCAGTTTTACGCTTCCGTAAGAATTTTTAAAAATCTTACAAATTTCATTGGAACAAAAGTTTGTCTTCCTACTTGTGTTTATTTATTCGCAATGACCAGCACAAACGGGCTGAGGAGAGTCAACGGATGATTTGGTCATTTCATCTTTATTTTCGTCTCAATAGAACATTTCTAAAACATACGTTACCTTGATCCTGTTTAGGAACACACGGAGATGACTCTTGGCATTTGGCGACACACTTTTTGTGACAGCAGAGGCCACAATTTCGACATTGCATTGCGTCTTTCAGCCAAATCTAGACAAAAATATAGGATAATATAGTCAAGTATTTCTGGATAGCGGACAAAAACTTTCTACGCCAAGATTGATGCCTACTTGTATATTATATTTAAGTAAATTAACAAAGGTTGGCTTTGACATTTTCCAGTATTTTGAAAGCTCTTATGAATCGAAAGAAAATCTTTGAAAGAACTTAAAACAAACCTTACCTTTTTATTACAAAAGTCACATTGCGTAGACCTATGAAAATGCGTTCGGACGAAATCATGTGCCGCACGGGTAGGCTTCGGAGGCTTTGGTGCAGCTGGCTCTTTCGATGTCCGACTGGTGGATCGATTGATTCCAGCACCTTCCCACTCCCACCAGACGAGGGCGTCGCCAAAGCAGAGGCATGGCTCGAATCCGGGATGAGACGACAACTTGTGACTTTTGCTAGAATTATATTGTTTTCAACAACACAGGAAGATATATATATATATATATATATATCGTATCTTTCTTCGATTTTAGAAAATAAAAAAAAAACTAAGGGAAAATAATCATGGTAGCGCCTAACAAACAAAACATGCTCCTGTTGTCTTACCTAAATTTAATGTCCACATCTGGTGGTAAAAATTGATATCTCTTCATATGGTGAGGGACAGTCGAGTCTTGACATTCAGCTAGAAGTGACGCTAATGGTATATTTAGATATCCTAGTAACACTTCATCCTTCTCTCCAGGTACTGTAGCCCAAATATTTATATTTAGATATTTATGATTTTCATTGAGCTTAAATTCTGTTTCCTCATCAAATGGTATAATAGGTTTTAATTGTATACTTTTCGTCCAGAACATTTGGCATATTTCTACATGTTCGCTTTGTCTAGGACCTCCAGTCTCGAACATCTGGTCTTCTTCATCTAACGCTTCAACTTTCTCTGTTACCTTGCATTCTGAGTAGTCTGTTCTAATAATTGGAATATCTGGGTGTTTGACTGTTTTGGATACAGCAGTGGCTTGTCGGAGCGGTGTACTGGCCCCTGAAGCTGGCGGTGTACTGCCAGCAGAGCTGTCGGAAGACTTGTTTTCCACTGAGCACCTTCGTTTTCTCAAGCCAAAATTCCCGGGGCCCGGCTCAGGGCCCTTGGAGAGTTGCCGAACGGGTTCAGCCTTTTGTTTTGTTTGTGGTTCAGTCTCATTTTGTGTTTCTGAAGTTTTTGATTGGGATTCCGATTCCTGGAAACGAAAACACAATTCCCTATTTTATTTATATTACCATACCATATTTTGTAAGTACGTCAGCGTTGAAAAGAAAATGTAGGCCATAGGAAAAAAAAAATCAGGTATAAAAGTAGTCTTTTTACTTACTTGCGAGTTGACTTTAGAAGCATTGGCTCTCATGCCCTGCAGCCGAACGCCCTCCATCACCTCCGACACGCGTCTGAACGTGAAGTTGGTCCGCATTCCCCGCTTGGTGTCTCCCGCGCCTCCAGCAGTCAGTCCGTCTTCTCTCCTTACACCACCACATGTGGTGCCTCCGCGTCGTACTCTAACTGTTACAGCACGGCGTTCCACGCATTTTAGTAGCTTGCCTACCTACGGTATTAAGAAATAACTATTTAAATCAGATTGTTCCACAGTGTTGTACCTCAAGGTAGTATTCCGGCCCTCTTTGTCTTTTGGAACACAGTAAAAAATCTATCCTACCTGAGCAACATTATTCACAGGTTTGTTATCAATAGCAAGGACAACATCATCCCTTCTGAGATCAGCTCGATATGCTGGAGACATTGGCACCACTGTGTCCACCAAGACAACTCCGACACCTTGACAGCAAACCAGCCCAAGTGGACCTGATACTGCTGGTAATACTATGTCTAGGACTAGAACTCCCCGTCGAAGAGATACCTGGAATAATAGAAGAATTTATTTAAAAATATTAAAACACTCAATGCTTTACTTTATACAATACAATTGTTTGAATATTTTACGTAAGTCCATATCGTGGGGTTTTATAATAAATAACTAATTTATGGGTAAGAGCTTTTCATTTGAAACAAACTCTAAGATAGCATCGTAGGTCGGTTTTTCATCATCCATGGAATCATCATAGAAAAATAGTTTCAAAAACTATAGAAATTCCTGGAAGCTTTTTGTATAGAAAACTGTATATATGCTTCATGTTACAAATGTTTATTGTACTGTGTGCAAAGAAGTGTGAAATAAATAAATAAGCTTACCCATCCATGAGAATCCACTGCCAACGCAGCTCGAACAGTCCCATTGCCCCCTGACCACTGGAGCCTCGTCACTTCCACCAGCCTGACGGTCAGTCGTCCTTGGGGAGTCGGACCATCTTCACCTTCAACACTACCCGGTTCTGATTTTGGGAAAAATGGTTTGTATCTGGGAACAATAAGAATAAAAATAGTTTATTGTCCCAAAAACATTATATCCATTACATGTTCAACAGTTGATCCCACACTAGGTTACGCCTGAATATAAACAAAGAATAGAAGATTGAATATTTATTTCACAGTATCGGTTGCAAGGTGTGTAAGGTGGAAGCATGGAGTAATTACAAAGAGGAGATGCCGTAATAAGCGTTTTGTAAGAAAGCGTTTGTGAGGCTACTCGGGGCGGAAGGCAGACGTGCGGGGTGCTTGGTTTCGGCCGTAGCTCCAATCATAGAGCACGAGCAATGACAAGCTCCGCCCATTGCAGTGTCGACGAGGCGCCAATGATCACATCCCTGCGCCATTTCAAATGGCATCTCCTCTTTGTAATTACTCCATGGGTGGAAGTGTAGATAGAACGTAACCACTTATCGTATATTTTGTTGAAGTTGTAATGTTAGTTGTCTATTACATTTAAGTAAAACAGGATATATAATTAACTAGCTGTGCTTGCGGCTTCGCCCGCGTGGAATTCCGTTTGTGTCACGGCCTATGTCACTCTCCAGGTCTCCAACTATCTCCACACAAAAAATCACATCAATCCGTTGCTCCGTTTTAACGTGAAAGAAGGACAAACAAACCAACAAACACACTGTCATATTTATAATATTATAGTATGGATATGGATTAACAGTAGGGTTATGTTACCCCATTTCTTGTCATATTTATCATAAACGACGACTAACAGACAAACCATTTTTTTATGAATGAGAAAAATTAGGAATTATTATGAGTTTCAGAGCTAAGTATAGTAATCACGCGAGTCTTGTATTACGCGTATTAAATCCAAAGAATTACCTTATTTTATAATTTGGCAGGGTATGCCTCTGAGCCACTGCTCGTCTGATATGTGCAGCCACCAGCGACGCCAGCCGTGGCTTCAGCTGTCTTCCTTGAAAGCGGCCCCGGACCCTTAGATCCAGCTTGGGCTGAGTTTCGAAGGCAAGCGCCCAGTGAGTATACGGCGTTCGGCGAAACATCACTCGCACGTTGCCACTAATGCTCTCCACTTGGAATTATAAAAGTATTGTGATTTAATTTATAATTACTTAAGTAAATTTGTATAAGCTTTGAATATAAAAAGAGAACTGGCTTCGATAATACCATTCCTTCTTCTCATAAATATCGAAAAAGATTAAATGTGGATTAGGTATTGCAGATCTCAATTTTCATAATTACCTCTTTTGCACATGTAATGAATTAAGTCAGTAAGTACTTAGTAGTCAAATAGTGTTTTTTTTAATATTGAGGTGGGCACTAATCAGAATATCTATCTGTATATGTAAGTACCTAGTGGAAGGATATGGATCCCTCAGTTTGTTTAGCAGACCCGTTATTCTAAAGCAAGGCGTTTAAATGAGAGATAGATTTTTTTTTTTTTTTTTTTTTTTTTTTTTTTTTTTTTTTTTTGACATGACCTACAATTTTAGCTCCTGTGAGCTTTTAAATTTACAGCGGGACAGTTTGAGGCGAGGGCTATTAACCACTCAGCCTTTTCGGCAAATGCACAAGGGGCTCCCAGTTGGGACGAACCTCGGCCATGGGCTTTGCCTTTGATCAGCGAGCGATGCAAACTCGCGAGCGGTAGCAAACGCTCAATGCCATAAGGGCCGACACTATTGTGCCAGAAGGGCCTACTGAGAACCTATCGGTGGCGTTGAGAGATAGATTTTACCTGTTATAGATATATTTGCTATCTTCCCCAGCAACATAACTGCGTCTACGTCAATTCTGAAGTTTCCGTCGTATGCCAAGTCGAAGTTCAGGTCAAGGGAACGAAGCCTGGCTCCGTCATCTTCCATCTCGCCATTGAGAAGGCGGATGTTGGTGATGGTCGGGAATTCTGTGCCTACTTCTAAGGACCGGAGCTGTAAATAAAAAAAGAGTTATAGATAAAAATCCTTAAAATATTTATGTTATGCTGCGGCCACACTATCGCGACGTAGTATAGCCAAGCACTTCGTCATGGATGGAACACGAAGTTTTATCTCGACAACGCGAACACGAATCTTCACGTTCAAGTGTGGTCGCAGCATTATAGAAGTATAATGTAGAGCGTTTACGAAAATAAAGTCTAAAAGCATTTGTGATGGGGTAGTATTTCTCTTGACTTCTAGAGCATCTTGAACTCAGAACTTACGTACGTTCTTTTATGTCTCATTGACTAGACTACCAAGCGAAAGAAGCTTTTAAGAATGTACCTACTTTGTTAACTTTTTCAGCTTTTTTCTCTGGTGTTAAATATGTGATTCTCGATAATTTACCTTAGTCTTAAGTACCTCTCCCGAGCAGCGTTAAATAATGTTAAACGGTAAGTACAAAAGTGCGCGGAGCTTTAACATTTTAAACACTAACTATAAAGATGAATGCGACTCGATGGCGAGAAATTGTCAAAATGGACTCGCTCAGAAGAGGTATGTCATAATAAAATTACCGTCAAAGACTCGAAGATCTTTCCCGAAGACGTCTTGGCCAGCAGCTCTGCCAGCTCAGTGGCCATCCTTCTTCGCAGCCAGCGTGTGTCGGCTGTGCTCTGCTGGAAGATGAATTGCAGCATCGCGTTGAGGGCACCCTCTGGTGTGCAGCCGGCCCCTCGCGTTAGTTCATTCAATACCTCCTGGTGGACATAAAAAATATTTAAGAGTGCAATGCCGTAAATATGAGCGTAAAGAATAGCAATAAGTCCGCCTAAATTAAAGCTAGTTATGTTGATTGTGATAGCCCTTAATAAGCGCCTAAAATAAGGCCAGGAGTACTATTGTTGGAAAGTATGGCTCACTAGTCGAATTATTTTCATTCGATACCGAATGATTTTCATCCGTCATAATTAGTGAGTCAAACGATTTTCATTCGACATAAATAAAAAATTGGGCTCCAGGCACAATCTAATTTTAAGCACATGTTTATAATCTTGTTCCGTACAAGTGTACCCGCAAACTCGGTTTTATAATGTTATGGCATAAACGAAATTTTACAGAGCCCTAAATTGCGGAAAATGTCGGCAATTCATGGTCGGAGGGACTTGATTACATGATTCACAAGGGTGTAGGGTGTATCTAGTAATTAAAGGCTCTTATTTAGGTCGAGCCATCCCGCTAACTGCTTTTTATGAGCCAGCCTTAGATTAATAATTGGTCTCCGCGGCGCTACGACTAGATACCGCGCTGTGAAGAAAAAACAGTTTCCAGAATGCGGCAACTTAATAGAAAAGTGTGTGTAAAACAATGTGCAAAGACGCACACTAGCGTCGATTATGGTGTTGCCAGCTGCTTGATTGGTGCCCGACCAATGGGAAAATTATTAATTGCTTTGGTCTTGTTAAGTATTATAAAAACTAGCTCAGAAAATCCTTTAAAATAAAATAAAATAAAAACTGGCCAAGTGTGAGTCAGCTCGTGTGGAGAGGGTTCTGTACGATTTTTTTATTTTTCTCCATTTGGACCTCCTAAACAAATTGAAAATTATCACATAGGTTTTCTTGTAATTTATGCATCGAAATTCTTGAATCGATAGTTTCGGAGATAAGGTATGGGAAATGGTTAATTTTTGTCTACTTTATTTTATAATTCTAATATAGAATCCTAAAATTGCAAAAAAAACTTTCATTTGATTTATTATTACACAGTACAGTATGATAAACGTTACTTTAATTTTCTATTTAGCTTGGAGCTAATTGATTACTGACCTCTTTTTAGTTGTAACCCGGGTTTAAATACAAATAAATAAATAGACATACATATCCTACTAATATTATAAACGCGAAAGTTTGTAAGTATGGATGGATGTTTGTTACTCTTTCACAACTAAACCGCTGAATTGATTTTCATGAAATTTGGTACGGATATAGTTCAAGACCCAGAGTCAAACATAGGCTATCTTTTGACGCAGGCGGAGCTGCGGGAAATAGCTAGTACATGTATGTATAATATGTATATTATCATGGCCTTTATCCATACAGTAGTGTTGCCGGAAAATCGATTACACATCGAATAATAATCGATTCTTTGATAGTTGAAAATATAATCTAAGGTATCGATAGTGATCATGTATCGATAGTATCGATATTGATACTATCGATAATATATTTCTGTAAGTACAATATTTTTTTCTGTATGAGTTGAATGACGATGATTTGTGTTATGCCCGCTGTACATCCCGCCGCTGAGTTCCGGTATATCTGTATAGTGCCTGAAATGCTTGGTATTATTGTTAATCCATTAATCGATTATTTTTCATTATTTCTCAAAAATCAATACTACAGATTAGATTATATCGATACTATAGATACATAATCGATTAATAACTATTGATATAAACGATTACCTATGTTGATTAAATCGATATAATTTATATCGACCCATTTCAATAATCGACTAATTCTTTGATATTGCAGTTAATAATCGATTATTATCGATTAATTGTCAAAAATCGATTAACTTTATTATATCCATACCAATACGTTCGATACTCTAGATTATTTAAAAAGAAACCCAAATTCGAATAATCGATTATCCAGCAACAATAGCCTACGGGGTACCAACTACCCAAAGGCCATATTTAGAATGTTGGTGGGCGTAAAGTGGAAATGGAATCAAAATAGTGATAGGTTGCTAGTCGCATCGCCTACTGATAGGTATGGTTCTTCGATTTTCGCCCACTCCCTCGGCCGGCTTATATGGACTGCGCGGGAAGAGAAGCAGCTAGTACATTCCACGTATTTATTTTTCTCCCAGACCAGCATTAAAGAAATAAGATGTTAAATATATATATCTCATAACTTTTTACGCTAGTTACATTTTAGTTGTGAATCACATTTATAACTGTTTCTACAGATGTGATTTCCACCTATGAATAGATAGTTCTTACGCAACAAATGTTTTAAATTATTTTCTACTTTACTGATTAGTTCTACAGGTAGCTCATTACAAAGTGTGGGTGTTAGCTATTTCCTCGTATGCTTACCGTATTTATTGTTGACTTTCCGGACTATTAGTTTATCCCTTCTTTTAGACGTACTACGGCTTTTGTAGCGTTAATTGCAGTTATTATTATTATTATATTAACTAATACAATTTATATGCATATTTCCATTATTATTATTTTTTTTTTCTTTTGTCTTAATTGTAATTTATCTTATAACTGAGGCATCCGCGTAAGACCAGTGTAGAGGCTCAGGCCCCGACTTATGCTGAGCGGAGACCTTTTTGGTACTACACATGTTTTATATTACTGTACTTTTAAAATTTTAAGTATTTATGTTTAGTAGTACCAAATAAACATTTTTTCTTTCTTTCTTTAAAGAAAGACAGATAAAAATCGAAATCTCGGGGAATTTGGGATTTTTTAATACACGGCAACATTGAGCAACGAGCGGTACTTCGCGCCATATTTTAGGGTTATATTATTTTAGTGAGTAATTTATGTCCATATTTCGAAATTATACAATACTTATTGATTGTATGTAATACCAGTATCTTTCTTATTTCTTTTAGTATTATTCTTACACAGTTTGACTACGCAAACTGCACATTTTGCGTCTGCTTTTAGTTGCCGCATTTTTCTAGTATGCGGACGGTATCTAGTCGAGCGCGCGAGACCAATTTTTAATCTATGGAGCCAGCATTTACTTACAAATTTTGTGGAGGAAAATTTTACTACGGAATACTAAGTAAAATTGAATTTCCTGTTAGTAGGATGTAGGGAATTCTATTTTACGTCCCAATGGATTGGCGATCTTCTACGTCTCTCGTAAAATTACGTCGTGTAAAATTGAACCCGGTATCTAAAGCCTCATAAACTTACATAAACCAAGAGTAAAACTTATTTTTATTTATCCCTATTTTTCTTAGAAAATAACGCAAAAGCTCTTTAGTGATAATCCTCCAATAAAGTATATGTCAATGGTACAATACATAAACAATACAAAAACTCTTTATTGCACAACAAGGATACATTGTTAAATAACCTTACCTACCAGTAACGTAAAGTCTCGTTACCTAAATTTAACTTAAAACATAACATGTATAATTTAATACATAATATAAAAAGATCGAGTAATATATATATTATTTGTAGCTCCAACAATTACTGTATATTCAAAGATCATCAGTATTTAATGATAGAATAACATATACTTAGTTAACACACAATTTCGCTCTAACGAACACAGTTGAACATGAACATGAACATAATAGGCCGTTGTTTTATTCATCATCATCATGATGTCGTGTAGGTTAACATTGGCTATCGACCATGTACACACCCTTGGTGTCAGAATTGTTCGGAATCGCCTCTCGGCCTCTGACGTGGTTCCTTTAATGACTACCAAAATGGCAGGCTTAACGTGCCTTCCGAAGCAATCAGATGATTCAAGCCTGCTAAGTCCTAACCAAACTGGAAAGTCCTAGGTATGCTTCCGGTGTGAATCGAACCCACCGCCCCGGGTCGAAGGCGAACACCTTAACCACTCGACCACGGAGGCAGTTGTTGTTATATAATTATTAATAGAAGTATATCTCCTGTGAATAATAACAAAGAAAACTAAACAAACGATTTAGATAAGTACAATATAGCTCATACGAGTATGCATGTTAGGTAATCTAGGAATAAAACTCTACCAAATTATAACAAAAATTTCCCTTAATATAAATACACTAATTGAATGTTGTACAGTTTTGACTTAATGGAATCTTATCTCGAAACGTAGTACAAATGTGCATTACGGCACAGAAATGACCAGCATTCGATAAATAAGGGCAGACTTTACCGAGCGGAAAATACTCGGAATGTTAGCCCACTCCATCAATCCTATATTGATTTGATGAGATGCTATTTTTATTACCTGGATGCGGGCTGCTTCAACCGGTCATTTTAGAAATCGTTAGGAGAGGCCAAAGTCCAGAATTTTAAAAAAATCGGCATAGAGCGGTATATAAAATATTTATAGTATTGAATAGTAGAGATTATGGGTATACTACACAAAATAGACTTTGCGTAATTTGGTAGGCAGCTACAAAGATAAATTTTCTTAAACATGCGCGGAAATATTGTCATTACTTTTGAATAAAGAACACGCGAAGTAACATATTTACGTAGACTGAAAATCAAATTTACTTCCCGGCGCGTTCTTTGAATTTGGAACGAAGAGCGCGCCGGCAATGTTGTATAAAACGGTGTGCTGTTTGATTTTAGAACTTTTTCATCTATCGTACACATTGTGTTCTCATGGCTGTATCTGAAAAACCAAAATCACTTCCCGGCGCGTTCTTTGAATTTGAAACGATGAGCGCGCCGGCAATGTTGTATGAAACGGTGTGCTGTTTGAATTTGGAACTCTTTTATCTATCGTACACATTGCGTTCTCGTGGCTGTATAGCCACAGATGCGTTTACCTTTCGTCACAAACTGTAAAATAAATTATATTTATTATGTAAAAGGCCCTTTTTTATTTCCTTGCATTTTTTTAAGAAAAGCACTATTTATGCCTCGGCCGAAATGGCAATTGCCTATTTCGCTGCCTTTGCAATAATGTACTATTATCTATTTTGATTTAGTAACTTAGTTGTTGGGTAGTACCTTATGTCCTGTCAAGGACCGGCATGCAAAAATTTTGATAGAAATGGCAATTTTTAAAGCAAAATAAAATGATCGGCACACATTACTTTACTCAATGTTTCCGATTTCCTGTTTTAAAACCACGCCATGTTTGGTATTCTTGGCTGCGGACTGACCTCGTCTCCTCTACGGAAATAAGTTCAAAAGCCTCGTCTCAGTTCCGAGTCACCTATAAAATTAATAAATTATTGAAGTAACTGATGCTCTTTGTACCTATATAATTTTAGAATGTTACTAAACCAGGTTAGCTGTATGACGAGTGAATTGACTGATTTAATTTTGTAGCCCATTATACCTAATAAATTTGATCCCCATAAATATACTTATACTCTTACAATTTTCGTAACCATCCGAAAAAATGTGTAACAGACATTGAGAAAGGAATTTTTCACTCGCTTTACTTTTGGTCATAAACGGGACACATACATTTATATTTTACATAACTATGTATAATATTTTATGCGGGAGGCATATGCCCAAAATAGACTGTTTGGTGTAATTGATCTCTACGACTCCACTTGTGTCGCAAAAAGCGCCAGAATTGATAAAGCATGTGGGCTGGCGACAATCATTCAGAGAGTATGAGACTGTATGTATGGGAGGGAGTATAGAAGTAGAATTCTTCGTAAGTGAAATAAGCCTTAGATTAGTTTTCTTTTTTTATTTCTCATGTTGTAAATATTCATCTACTTTAATAAACTTTGTTAACTTTTCGAGACTTCACAATAACTTTATTTAGTTTAGAACAGATTTAAGTATAATAGATTTCCACATATTAATAAAATTGAAGATAGAATAGAAAATACAGAGAGCACTTGCTCGTTGTGAGTTGAGTATGGAAAGTGGTGATAAGGTGAAAACAATTTGGATAAAAAAAAGATGACTCAAAACATGAAATGGTTTTTAAATGAAAATGTGGTGAAGGATGATTATCAAATGAAAAGTATCGATGAAATGAGTATCAAATGAAAAGTATGAACAATGCATGCACATCGTTACAGGGCCACTGTAATAATTCATGTAGTACCTCTACCTTCATATCCGTCAAGGGATCAGATTTCTATATAAAAAAAAAATTTGGATTCTAGTGACTGCGTTTGAGCAAACTCATAGAGGAGTCACATAGTTACTTTTAAATGTTTTAGAATACCCAGTCTAGTCTATTCCTAAATTTAATGGAGCCTTTGATTAGTATTTAACGGAATCGAATTCAATTCAATTTATTCATTAAACAATTTACATTGTATGCGAATTGTATTAATCGATTAATTAAAAAAACAAAAAAAAAATGTTAAACAGTACAGTACAATTACATTGCATATATATAAATGTCCAATTCTCTAATAAAGAATATGTCAATATTACTTATGTCATGTAAACTTAAAATTGTCAACTTCATAACAGCATTTCTCCAACAATAACTGCCTTAATCTTTCTATAAAAGTCGAGAGCTCTCTAACTACTTTAAGGTCATTGGGTAACTTATTAATTAGTAATACAGTTTCCCATCTTTCAGAATTCCCATCTTACGAAAATAATAAGAGGAAGTTAGTTCCACAACCTAAATCCCATTGAATGAATATGAATTTATTTTGCTAATTGCTTTTATCGGTATATTAAGGCTTTATTACCATCTGGAAACCCACCGAATTTAATTCATCTCTACCTTGTTTCGGTCGTTCGTTACTTTGTACTGAAAGTACCAATTTTAGTACTTATAATATGGTAGTACATCGAACAAAAATATATTATGTAAATGTGATTTATTCTACAAATTTTATCTCGCACTATGAATTACTTTAACCTAAATACTTTTGTTATACAAGAATTTTTATAACAATAATTGAAGCCCAACCGCATAAAATTGAACGTTGAAATCATAAAATCCACAAAAGATGCACAAAAGGGGCGACCTCGGATGAACTCTCCTTTGTATTATATATTCTATGTATATCTGTGTTATTGCCTTCCTGTGTTACCTTCTGAAATGATATAATGGGGTCAAATGAACTTTCCTGAAGAGAAGTTTCTTAATATAGGAAAAAAGCACCTGCCAAACAAAATTTTCAATCTTTCTTAAGAAATCGTGATTCATGAGATAAAGTCAATTTTCTAGATAGACACACATAGATAGATGTATTTTAAACAGATTTATAGTAAAATTGATGAGGATAGGAAAATGGACCATTTACTTCAAAGCAAACAGCTAAGAATTCTCGTGCTAATGGACTCACTCCGCAGGATGCTGAAGACCGGGCGAAGGGAAAAAGTAAATGAAGGAAATCCGACTCTAGTCTCCGAAGCAAGGACCTTAAAATGCAACTGGTGAACACTCTCATGAGTTGATTTAGCATTAAAGCGACGTACCGGAGGCAACGTGACCGGCAAGCAGTACTGCTCCTCCATGGGTGACTTCTTTTCGAAGGGCCGCACGAAGTACAGCAGGAGCGCTAGAGGCACGACCAGCGCAGACGCAGCGCCGAACAGCGCCGCCAATATTAACCACGTCCAGTCCGGCATTGTTTACTTCAACTGCAAAAAATATATATTTCTTAAACGATGTAGGTATACTTACTTATAAAATGGCATGGGTATGGAGATTTTTAAGTTAATACTGTAGTATTCTGTTGTATTGGTGTAATACCGTAATGATAGATGTTAGCTTTGAAATAAATAAATTTTGGTGTTCATTCATAACGAGAGTTGACCATGTAGGTCAATCAACTCTGTGTACTGTGATATTGGTGTTACAATTTCGCGTTGGAGGCCTGAAGGACCTGTCACAAGTTATATTATAGACCTAACAGGGATCCAGTGCCAGTATGTTCAGACTTTAGCATGTCGCTTATATACTGTTGAGTACTTGTAATACTTGCTCTACATGTAAGTTTTTGGAGAAATCATGGACAACCGAAAAGTTGTTTCAATTTTTATTTTGTACAAATAAATGTAGAATACAATAAACTAGTTCTGTTACAGAAGCACTTTTCCCATGCAACGTTAATTTTGAATGGAAACCTTAAAATAAATAAAAATTAATAGATTTCAAGATAGTTCATGAGAGAATATAGATGCTTCATTGCATTTTTATAGCAAACGTTTGAAAAACGTAAGTTATTTTTAATTGTGATCATTAATACTAATGTACATAAGGTTGGTATAAATAAAATATTCAATAAAGTGAAACAATTTATTAGAGCTATTTGACGAAAATCAAACCGCTTTACTATTTCCCGTCGTAGGTATACTCTAGAATATATTTAATCCCAGCAGATATTATAGCAGCTGCTCCAGCTGAAGCGGGCCCATAACAATCAGTTCCCGGTTGGCGATATTGATTCCCCTTGTCCAAAATCCATCTTGATGAAGGCTTCAAATCAGGCAAAGGGGTTTTAGAGTCTGTTATTATGTAGTCAGAAAAACAACCGTACGGAGTTTGTAAAGCAAGCAGATATGAAATCCAAGGACTCCGCAAAAATTCCAAGTTCCCATTCAAACTGCAGAAGGTCACTGAAAGAGGTAATTTGATTTACTTTTAGATTTTACAGTCACTGTGCCTTCTCCGACCTTCGTCGTATTGTATGTGTAGCTGGTCACATGCACATCCTCGCTGATATCACAATGTCAGGCAACATTTTTAGGCCCTTCTATTGGGCTGGGCATTTATTTGCGACTGCGACATGACAATAGCATCGTAGGCGACACTTTTATCGTTTGTCACTTACTACGGACATGAAGTTCAATAATATGCGGTGGTGTGTGAAATTTAAGACATTTGATGACATAAATTTCATTTGATCTTAAAAGGTTAGGACTTGCGAGACATTTTTTATTTATAGGTAGTTTTATTTTTAAATTTAGTTTTTTAGTATTAGTTATTTTTTGTGTTAGTTTAATTTAGTTTTATTTTTATCATTAATTTATATTATTAGTTTTAAGTGTAACAAAGAAAATTAATTCTAAATCCTTGAAATATTTTTCACGATGTTTCCTCCGTTACACAAACTTGTATCACGAGTATTATTAATTAGAATAAAAGGTAACTCACTTTGATCTATTAACAACATTATAGGTTCAAAATTGTACAAGCTAATGAATGTGGCTTCGAAGTAAGCATTCGAGCACAGCTTTTCAGTGATTTTTTTATCTTCTCCTTCAGACAACACACTGCAGCGCCTTCCGAATCGAGCTTGCAGTAAAATTGACAATCTGTGTAACAAGTCACATTTAAAAATAAGTACTAAAATATGAATCTTCAACCAAACCGGCTCTTAGAATGGTTAAAGCAATAAACCTTGTAAGCTCCATAAACTAACGGGAAACGAAATCTAAACTGAAATTGTCTTGCAAATGAACTGGAGAAAAATAAAAGTAAAAAGATTTTAAGTGTACACTCTTATAACCTTTTATAATACGTCTAAACTAAGAAAATAACCATTCTAATAGAAAACATTTTTCGACAGGCTATCAAGTACCTGTTAACTAATCCATACCCCTCATCATTGCCTTTGGAAATACCATCGACGCACTCTTGAGGCAATTTACACTTTGGAAAGGCCATTTTACCGTGGAACACAGAGTTATCTGCTAATTTTATTAAGCAGTTGTCTGAAAAAAAAATCATGACTGGATATTTATTTCATTTTCAATATGTTGTTTTGTAATAATTATTTTTTACTTTTGAAGAATCAACATCGAGATAAAGCGAGTCGATTGTGTTCTTCCGTGTGTGTGCGTGTGAGTGCGTGACATTACATATAGAAACAATTGGGTATTCTACTAATTTTTATTTTTTCTTTCATATCAATATTATTATTTCCTGAAACAGAATTATAATCCGTTCAAAAATAAATAAGTTATAAGCCTTTGATTCGGTGGAAGGGGAAACAGTCAAAAAATAAGAAAAGGATGCACTGTGTGAGCTGTGACGTCGCTGCCACTCGATTTCGTGCGTACAAAAGAGATAGCAAGACGTCCCCAACACGCTCCCACTTTTCTTCTAGAGAAAACTTTAAAATCGAATTACTGCTTTAATTAACAACCAATTTTGTTGTTTTTTTTTTCAAAATCGGTTACTTTTTAGTGTATATTTTGTTTAGTATAACAATATTAACCAAGAATGAATACAGTCAAGTAGCCTACTGTTACGTACATGTGACGAATATATGCTGAGCTTTGACTCTCTCTGCTAACGGAATTTGGTAACGCCTGAATTAACTATTTTATAACATGAAGTACAATTACCAGTATCAGTATATGATGGCATTATTTTCTTTACTTTGCTTATTTTGTTTATGTACTCCGAGTAGCTGGAGAACCGGGCGACGAGATTTTCATAGACGACTTCAGGATCTTTTAACTTCGACTTTTCAGGCTTTATCATTCCAGATACCCAAAGATTTTCATCAGAATACAAGTTTGCCTCTGTAATGTGATAAAATGATTCTCAATTTTTTTTCAAATTCGTATATTATACTTATTTATCTATTATTTAAAATGAATATCTATTGCCCTTGATTATCGCATCATGCGTAACGTGGTGGAACAATAAGTATAGTTATTTGTTATTTTGTTGTCAGAAGAAGATTCTTATCTTATCTTATAGTTTAAGAGTAGAATCGACGTATATGTACATTTCTTACGTTGGGTAGAAAATGAGAGGGAACGACTAAAGATGAATAATAGATTACAAAAAAATGTTTTATATAAATCTTGTCTGTCCGTCCGTCTGTCTGTTTGTCTGAATACGCTAATCTCAGGAACTACTAGAAAGATCAGGGCAATATTTAATCTTTGTTTCATCAAAATCGGACATTAGGAAATAAAGTCATCATCATTTAAAGATTTTTTAAATGATGGTAAAAATTTCATAGCAAAGTAATAAGCGGAACAGGTAGGTAAGCCGTCAAAGTCACAATTTTAGCATTTTCCTCCGAGTTCTTTAAGAAGTTGTCTCGGTCAGTCGGCCCTTTAAGCGCTGGTGTTATAGATTCAAAATCTTTTCCCTTCAAGGTGCATTTGATGTCCGTTTCTCTTGGTTATTATATATATTGGAGGAGGCTTTTGTCTTTTGTCTGTGTGACAAACGGACAATAATAAAGATTAATTTGAAATAATGAGTGGAATTTAAAGTTTAATTGTAAATTGTAATTTTTTAAATTGTGTCCGAACTACAGGCTTTTATTATAATCTATACTTATAATGCGTTGTCAGAATTTCTTAACGACCTTGTATAACCCAGTAGGTACCTACCGGTATTTCGAGAGCGAAGAAATCAAGAAAGTGGAAAAATTTTAAACGTCAAGGTTCACGGTCCCTTGAAAATGAAGAAATATTGATGCTGATGAAAATATAGAAAAGAAACAGCTTGTCTTTCTTTAAATATAATGTAAACCCAATCCTGTTAACTCGAAATTCTCTGCAACAGAACATTAGAACTTAGTTACTGTGCCCCACGGTTTTGCTCGCACCACGACTTTTCTATGTAATTATTATGTAGTCAACAAAGCTAATAAGTTTGCTAACTTTGCCTGCTGGCAATTGGACTAACTTAAGTAAGTTTAAATCACTTAAATATTCCTGAAAATTAAATTACAGAAATCATAAATTTTGATATTACTAAGTATATTATGGTTAAAAGAATAAAAAGTGTTGTCTCTGCTGAAAAATCAAAAATGGAAAGTTTTCACCGATTCACTATTTACACAAAATGATAATAACCAAAAAATATATAAAACAAACAAATAGGTAATCATTATGAGTCAGAATCTGATATTAATCCATTTAATAATATGAAATATATCTTATCTTACATTTTAATAATGTACTAACATTATTAAAATGTAAGATAAGATATCCAATTCACCTCTTCAGATACAGACTTACTTTATTTATTCATACATCATAAATGACTAGTTTTACAATAAGTAAAATTATAAGTATTTGTGAAAATGATCATTTAAGATCTTAGTATTTTCTTTTACTTCGATTAGTCTTGGGGAGGTAGCATCTTTCTACCTAAGTTTATTTAATTATAAATAAATAATATTCACATATTTTTTATAAAATGAATGATACCCAAATTATTTAATGCGTGACCAATATGGATGTTAAGTGTTAACCATTGAATGCTTTTTACAGTGCTTTGTACATGAAATACTACTACTCTAATTCTCTTTCTTTTTTAAAGAAATTTACACGGAAATAGGTAGTAATTTTTTTTTCACACTCCCACAAAATATCTAATTATGTATGAAAGGCCAATTTTTTTTATATTGCAATGCACAGTAAGTAGTACGAACTGATCAAAAATTATTTTTGCTTAAGAAGTCAGCATAACACAGGGAGTAGTTTAATCCATGAGTTTGTGTCTACACAATCACAGGACTGAATGTGCAGAGAGGAATCTCTTCCGGTAAAAATAAGACTTCACATGCTGATAGTAGTTCAAGGCCCGGTCCTTCGTTGGCTAACAGTACGTGCACATGTGATTGCGTCAATAGGCCGTTGACGTCCTCAGTTTGTCCGTTCAACGCACTTCGTCTACTATTATTCTATTCGCCAAAATAAGACGCAGATTTCCATGTGTTTCAACCTTGAAATACTGCCAAAAGTTTATTCCTATTTCCCGTGGCCCGATTAATAGTTATTTATTTTGAATAGAATAACGAGAAATTACATTTTACTACGCAATTCCTAAGAGTTGGAAGAAAATAGAATGAGTTATAAACATTCAAGGAGTCGATAGATGCTGTTTTTATACTTGTTTGCTTTTTCGTTCTGACTAGGTAAACAAATTAACTTGTTGTCTTCTTTAATACCGCCCTGTTAAAAACAATTTTGTTTATTATTAATTTTTTTATTTAATTAAATGTTTGAATAAAGAAATTTAGCTGGATTGGTATTAAAATAGCATAACAAAATAGGTGAACCTTTTATTAACTATTAAATAAATTCGATTTTTACATAAGTTAAGCACAGAATTAAGTCTCTATCAACTTATTAAGAGTTTGTTACAGAGAAATTTTCTATTTTTGATTAAAAATATTTGTCTTTTTAAATTATTTAATCTTTATTGTGTAGAAAACTATTAAATCGTATAAAATCCCTGTCTCAGAGCCAACAACCTTTATTATTTTTTAAATAAAATAAAAAATATTATATCTGGGTTTATTAGCTAAGTCTGTCCGGAGACCTCGTGTCTGCGTCGTCCGCTGGTTGGTTTGGCCTCGTTTACCGCACATCTGCTTCTTGTTGAGAAATTTATTGCATTATATCCACGAATAGTCAGATTAATGTTTTGGAAAGGAAAATTTTCTTCATTGAACCACTTATTTCAGACAGTTCTAGTAATCCAAATAGAGCTCATAATTTCTTTTTAAGGGAATTACCTTATTTTACAGCCATCTTGTCAGTAATTGTTTTATTTTGTTTAAAGCCGGGTCTCCTGCGACGGTGTTTTGTGTTTGCTAACATCAAACATTTAACAAAATGTGGGCGTGGCCTAAGGAAGCATTTTGCGTATAGTTTTTAATAAACATTTCCTTACTCGGTGGAAAAATTGGCTTTATTTAAAGATTTTGGATTTTTTGGAGGCTTTATTAGTGAAAGATTCACAGAGAAAGCTCTTACCAACCGACTCCTAGGAACTCTTATTTTCTGCATGGGACAATCAAAACATGCGCATGCCGCGTACGCATCAACACATGGTTTGTGACTTTGTGACGCATCAAATTTTCCACGCGCGACCGCTGACATTTCGCAGAAGTTTTTTCGCAAAAGTTGAGGTCGATCCTTTGTGCTATTTCAGGAAAACCTGGACGTGAGCCAGTTCCTACCACGACGCAGCACACACGTTCTTTGAACCCTGGACTTCGTTGTCTTAAAACATGATTTCTCTTTACCACGTAAGGACTAAATTTTCCTGCAGTAGATTTAATGATGTTACCTCTATTGGATCTTGTGAACAAGTTTTCTTTGTTAAGCATTAGATGAGATTATTGCCACCGCCATATGTTTTCAGAATTCATATTTCTGGAATAAGTGAAATACTAAGGTGTTTTTGCAATGTTAAGGTCACTAAGTAGAGTTAGGCGTATTGTATATTAAATCTATGGAGCTGGAACTGGCTTATATCAGGTCTGTCTGTCAAATACATTTAAATAAAAAATTGCTCTATGTGACATAAAGTATCTAAGTATGTATTGGAAGTAGAGTAGAGTGGATGTTGCTTTAAAATGGTAGTAAATTTTTATGTCTTATGTTGATACCTAGATATGTCAATAGATACGTATTAAAAACTAGCTGTTTCCCGCAGCTCCGCCTGCGGTATATAGCCTATGTTTATAATATTAGTGTAGAAGTGTAAATGTAGATGTAGATAAGTCCTAATTCGAAACTGACTGCATGGATTTTGATGTGGGTTTTTTACTATCATATAGAGAGATACTTCCGAAAGGCTGTATTTCGGTCGTAAGTAAATAAGGATTTCGGTTATTGATTTACGAATTTACGATCCGTGAGTAAAAAAAAAGGACTATTAGAAAAGAGAGGACATTCCAAATCTTTTCTAATTGTCACCACATTATACCTAGGTAGCGTTTCTCTAAGTCTGTCATCGTACTGGCACGGTAATAAAATTCGATTTTTTTTCTCTGTGGACATAATGACTTCCAGAACGTACAAGTACGTGAAGCTCCTGGTTTTCATAAGCTATGGTATCCACTCATGTACCTACCAAAGTGATGCGCATGGCTGTTGCCTAGCAAACTTGATATTTTTTTGCTTAATCGATTTAATGAGACTCTAGCTGGCTGACGCCTGGACCAAATTAGTAGTTAATATAAATAAAAAAACATTATCACAATGAACAATAATTTAATAACATCAAGTGGGCGCGGCGTCGGCTCGCTGCTGCGCGAGCTGTGCGGCCGCGCAGCAGTGCAGCATCAAGGCGGTCAGTGCGCATGCGCGGCTCTCCACGGCCTCCTCTCCCCCCGCGCCCGCGTCCTCTGCTGAGAGCTCCTCGCGGACTGCTTGGAGCTGAAATGTGGAAAAATTTGTCTGAAAGATAGGTAGGTGTTAAGGCAACCTGTAGATAAGGAGAATATTCAGTATTAGTTCAGTGTAGTTCATGCTCAAATATCTTTCTTCGTTTTTTCAATCTCTCTTCATACCCCTTTCAGTTTTCCCTTCAGGTTCAGTCGGGTTTTCGTCCAGGCCACAGTACTGCTACTGTTCTTTTTTGAAAGTCACCGAGGATGTTCGGCAGGGCATGGAGAATACATTGGTCACCATTCCTATTACCTATTGATTTCTCCAACGTTTTTAATATGGTAGATCATGATATTTATTTATTTAAACTTTATTACAAAGAATGTAAATGGCGGACTTAAAGCCGTGGGCTTTTTCTACCAGTCAACCAACAGGTGGTGTTGAGAGGCAAAAGTAAGTGCAAAGATAGAGTAATTAATTATAATTACCTATTATACATTCGAACAAATAAAACATCCAATAATAAATATAATAATAATACATAGACTACATATATATAACATAAACCTACATACTAACTACTTAAATAAATATAATGATATATTCTCTGAAAGCGTGTAAAGATAATGTGCGCGCAGTAAACGTTTAAATGACGCACGGCTGCGGGCTTCACGAATATCGATTGGTAGGGCATTCCAGAGCAGCACGGCTTGAACCGTAAACGAATTCCTGAAAAACCCAGTTCGAAAGGGAGGTATTTGAAGTGTTAGATGTCTACAGGATCGGGACTCCCTCGAACGAATGTTACAGAGAAAAGTGAAATTGGACTTCAAATACATAGGGGTACGAGGGTCAAAAAGTATGGCGAAAAGAGTAGACAGAATGTGAAGATTTCGAGGAAAACGAATAGGTAACCAATTTAGTTGAGACCGATAAGACGACACATGATCGTATTTCCTAAGTCCGAAAATAAACCGCAAACAATTGTTCTGGAGTCTGTCCAGTTTATTGATGAGGTCGCAGCTCAAGTCAGGGTAGCATACATCCGAGTAATCTAGAATACGGAAAATTAGACAGTTAACTAGCATCGTCTTAGTTTTAATAGGGAGAAAGTTTTTTCATTTGTACAAATATCGGAGCGCACCTTGCTGATGCCACTGCAAGTTCGAGTCGATTTGAAGCCCTAGGTCTCTGACATGTGACGCAAACGGGATCTATACGCCCCAAGAGCTGAGAGCTGCCAGCCAAAATGGCCTGACACTTATTAGGGTTCACAGTGATGCCACTTGGACTTCATCCACAGCCAAGTTTACACTATCAACTTCGGCCTGTGCATAAAGTTGCAGATCGTCGGCGTACAGGTGATACGATCCCTGAAGTTCTTTGGTCAAAAAATCAATAAAAATGGAAAACAATAGAGGGGATAAAATACCACCCTGCGGAACGCCTGTTTTCAGGTCAAGCCAATTTGAGAAATTTTCACTATGGCGAACAGACTGCTTGCGCCTGCGAAGATAAGAAGAGAACCAATTCACAGCAGAGGCAGAAACAGAATTGTGGGAAAGAATAGCTAAAAGAATGTCGTGATGTACAGTGTTGAAAGCGTTGGAGAAGTCGATAACCGCGATAACGGTGTCTTTGGTATTATCCATGTTAGCCCTTATGTCGTCGGTTACTTTTATGAGCGCTGTGGCTGTGCTATGTCTAGGACGGAAGCCGGATTGGTAGGGATTCAATAACCCTTGTGAATAAAAATAAGAGGAGAGTTGCTTATGCACACAAGCTTCGAGAACTTTGGACAATAAGGGTAAAATCGAGATAGGACGAAAATGATATTCTCCTTGCCATACTCCATCTTTTGCAATTTTTCTCCCACTGCACTGAATTCTATTGATTTCGCGATCGAAAACAAGCTGTTCGTATGTAGCACGAACTATCTAGCTGGAATCCTCTTACCTCAGGTGTGCCACAGGGTGGAATTCTGTCTCCCCTTCTATTTTCTTCCTTCATAAACCTTCTTGCTACTTCCCTTAGCTGCTCTTACCATTTCTACGTAGATGATCCACAAATATATGCTCAGGCATCGGTTGATGACATTGACTCGGCAATAGAAAGCGTAAACTCAACATTGTCTACTATTTTATCGTGGTCGGACGATTTTGGAATAAAGGTAAATCCCACAAAGTGTCAGGCGGTCATCTTAGGTAGTTTTAGACAGGTGGGTCAGATTGATATTGCTGGTGCTGTTTCACCTATCACCTATAACAGTAACGTCATCCCTTATTTTCAGTGTGTAAAAAAACTTGGATTTGACATGGATGCCACCCTCAGCTGGATTACACACACATTGCTGAAATCAGTCGCTCTGTCAATCTTACCCTTCAACAACTAAACCGTTTAAGGAACTTCCTTCTAGTCAAAACGAAGATAATGTTAGTACACTCTTTGGTTTTCCCAATAATTGACTATGCTCATGTGTGTTATCCTGATCTCAATCAAGATCTTCTTGATAAGCTCGATCGCCTTATAAACAATTGCATCTGTTTTATTATTTGTCTAAGAAAATTTGATCACATATCTCCTTCGCTCCGAGCTGAAATGGCTTCCTGTACGACAACGTCGTCAACTTTGCTTGTTAACTACACTTTTCTTCATTCTTACAGATTCTCAGCATCCGGAGTATCTAAAATGAAAATTCCAATATCTTTCTGATGGCCATGATCGGCAGCTCAGGTCTTCAAACACACGTCGCCTTGCTTCTCCTTCCTTTCGGACCAGTTTTATGGAATATTAGTACAAGCCATACGGCTGTGGAATGCTTTGCCCAATGAGATTAAAGAGACCTCAACAAAATTTGCCTTTAAGAAAAAGGTTCAAGCTCATCTAATGAGTTCTCTCTAACTTTTATACCAGAATCACAATTTTTCTGCATTGAAAATAAATATGTATGTATTTTGAAAATATATGTATGTATATAATACAATATACAAATATAATTGTATTGTAAATCTATGTATGTTTATTTACCTGTAGAGGGTTTTTTCTGTAATATCACACGAAGCTTTCTTGCGCCGCTTTTTTTTCTCTGTTTTTCCTAATGGTTGACTGGGAGAGAATGCTTTTAGCATTAGGCCCGCCAATTGTATTTTTACTTGTGGTACAATAAAGTTTTAATAAATAAATAAAATATAAACTAACCCTAGGCTCCGAAGACGCAACCGGCAAAATGCTTAGAATATATCTAATAATAATCCTTATTGTGGTAGTATCTGACCACAGTGATGGGAAAAAACTATAGTCATAGATGATATCAAAAGGAAGTGCACGGAAGAATAGCATGGTATAGCTTCATAGAATATGATCTTTCACCATTCAATTGACATCACGAGCACTTACCATCTCGTGTATCTGTTGAGCAGATAGCCTCGCCGCCAACTCAGGAGCGGAGTCCCTGGCGGCTGCCAGTAGCGCGTCCGGTGGAAGCGCGCTCCGAAGCGCTGGTTGCAGCATAGCGCTCACGTCTCCTCTCTGCAGCCACGTGGCTCCGCACCCGCCGAACGGATTGCCCACTGGTTCGAGAGACTGCTTCCTTTTCGTTAGAAGGACTAATCGTAAAAAGTGTTGCCGTCTCTTTTGTTTAAGATATTTTATGTACTTAAATAGTTTAGCGAAAATTTTACTGGAAAATCTTTAGAGAGCGCAACGTAGAATTAGGAAACGCTTAATTACGCAACTGTATTGTTATGAACGATGAATGAGTGTATAATTTGATGACATTTACGAAGTAGTATCAATAAGATCAGCATAGAGCCAATAAGAGAGACGATAGATGAAAAGTAAAAAAGATAAAATATTTTGTTACTGTGTCTGCAAGAAAAAAGCTCTTCTCGGAGATTTCAAAATCCCAATATTTATTTTAATTGGTTCGATTTCAGCTTGAAGAGTTAACAAGAAAAAAATGTTACTTTCGCATGCAATTACTAGAAAAGGTGGAATATTAGACGTAAAACCAACCTGGGTGTGTGACTTGGTGAAGGAGGCAGGGAGCGCGACGACGCGCAAGTCTTCGGCGCGGACAGCGAGTGTGCTGAACCAGCGCGTCGGAGCCCGGCTACCAGCGCGCTCATCGCTCCGCCGCCTGACATTGGAAAATCGAGATATTATCTAACAAAAGTAACATCGAGTGCCATCTTGCGAAAGCAGTAGATCAGTGCTCTGTGCTTTATGAATTCATGTGCGATGAGGGCTTCCGATTCCTCATACCTATCTGATTTATTTACGAGTAGCTAGAAGATAAGTTGCATAGGTAAGTAAGTACTTTTATTGTTATACTTAAAAGTACCAATTGGTTTGATCTTTAAATATAATTTTTGAGGATTTATGCAACTGCATATATGTTGTTATGTATATAATATTTGTAAATTTTATTAACGTTGCGCAGGCACTTGCCACCTCTCGGAATGTGTGCCAGATAGCTAGTTGCAAAGACACGTTTTTTGTTTTTGAATTTTAAACTTAAAATACTGGCCGTTCGCAATCCTTGGGCCGTTGGACTTGTGAAGCAGAGCGTTAAAGGACAAGTGCAATAAAAAACTTATTAGCCAACTAGGAACTCATACTTGTAGCCAATTAGGCTAATTCTTAATTAGAATCTTGCTTCGGTGTTCACGTAAGGTTTTTGAAAATGTGGTTTTGTTTTCTAGTTAAAAATTGTTTTTGTTTTACTAATTGTTTAGTTCATACGACAGGACCATACCTAAGTCACAATGACTATGACTAGTATTATAATTTTGTAGAGATTTTTCAACTTTTATTATATTTTATCTTAATCAGATCGCTCTACTTAAGCGTAGTTTAGTTTGTTTCTTTTCAATTGACGTAAACAGGACTTAAAAAGTAATCCATGAATCACAACTACAACATGTTAGGAGGAGAGTGATATTCTTTAACATAATAAAACACAACAGTGAACAAATACAAATGAATTAGAAATTCAATTAAAAAGTATTTCGTGATAAAAATTATGATAATGGGTAGTAAATTAAATCAGTTGAGGTCGGAGAGGTAATAGTACAATACACGGAGATGTAAGATGAAGTCTAGCACAAAATTACAAGTTTATAAAGATTCAAGATAATTGGATAGGTACAGCCACAGAAAAGGATCATTCGGAATCATTTGGAAGATTAGACATTTACATGGACATTTATAGACCTGTGTGTTTTGTGGAAGTAGTTGGGGATGTCCGATGTTAAAAATGAGTCTGTCTTCGTCAGCATTCGAATAATTCGTCTGTGCACAAAAGAACATAAAAGAAAAATAATTAAGATTTTTAACTCTAAAATAAATCATACTTCATTAAATAGTTTTCCTACTACTGTAAATAAGAATAGTGACTAAAAACTTAGTTTATGTAGATGATTGAGTCATTCATTTACAATACATATTATTAAAATAATCAACAGTTGAAAAAATAATGCAATGAAGAAATGACAAATTAAATAATATAGGTATATCTGCTCTACACATATAATAAAGAAATTAAAGGAAAATTCCAAATGAGTTAATTTATCAAACAGTTTATATCGACAACTGATTATATGAATATACACACCTTCTTCATGAACATCCAAAGAGTCTTTTCTCTCAGGTTCATCATCAGAGTCAGGGTCCACGGCATCAGCTTCTGTCATAATGAGCTCAGGAGGAGGACAGCTCATTCCTGTTGAATCTGTTAGACAATAAATAAGCCTGTATTACAAAGTACAATACTTATGCGTTTCTTTATAGTATGGCCTAACCGATTCCGATCAAACCATTTTAACCTAATCAATGGTACAGAATGGTACTATGCATACATTTTGAGTATAGTGTTGTTCGGCCTCAATTTCATTTGTTGCAACTGAAAATTATTGTCGTCAATGTAAAATATAAATAACTAGCAGCCCGCCCCGACTTCGTCCGGGTTATACAAAGTATGTAGTAAGTTAAAGATAAACACTTCATTATCCATCTCTTTCAAAACCGGCTACATAGATCTTTCTGGCGCCGAGTAGTTCCTAATCCATACTTATCCATATTATAAATGCGAAAGTCTGTCTGTCTGTTACGCTTTCACGGCCAAACCGCTAAACGGATTTTGATGAAATTTGGTATGAATATAGTTGAAGACCCGGGGTCCAACATAGGCTACTTAAAGACGCAGGCGGAGCTGCAGGAAAAAGCTAGTAACCTATAAATAATGTACAAATGTATTTCCAAGGAAGATCGAAAGTATAGGCATATGCCCATAGACCCATCAAGATCAATTTTTCAGGGGAATTAAATGTGATTATTTTTAAAAATTAATTGGCTGATCCTAAAAATCTGATATCTTTTCGAATAAAAAGAAACCTTATTCTTACACCAGAAAAATAATCAAGGTATCAATAATTTTCATTAGTTCCCTCCACGGGGTAAAAGGAGTGTATAGTGTACGTAAAATTAAACTCTTGAAATACTAATCTATAATATACTACAAAAATTCTTAGCATTCTCCCAGTTTCGTCCTCAGCTCCCGCTTCCATGACGCTTTCTCTTCTTGGTGTTTCCATTCCTATTATTATTTTGGCATGTTTTACGATCGGCCGCCTGCCTACGTTAACCTTCCTTGGGAACACAGAATGTATTTATTTGTTTATTTCGCTTACATTTACAATAATAATTACATTAGATGTCAGATTGTATTTTATACTGTACATGTACCCTGTCAGGGTGTTGCGAATTTACAATTTTTTGTTACAACATAAAACATAAAGTACATTGCAAAAGTATGTCATTTTCAAATATATAATTAAATCCATCACCAAAAATAATAACTTCTATCATCAAAATAATTTCTAAGATCTAGGCATTCCTGTCGTCAAATAATTCAGTTACAGAGTAATAACACTTATTTACTAAATGCTGTTTCAACATATTCTTAAAGGTGTTATCACTCTCCACTACTGCAATGTTCTTTGGTATTTTATTATAAATTTTTATAAACATGCAATATGGACCATTTCCGAACATCTTTATATTAGAGTTTGGTAACACCAACCTATGTTTATGCCTAGTATTTCTGTTATGTGTGTCCTTAACTTGTGTAAATAACTGGCTGTGCTTTCGTACAAATTTAGCTACTTCTAGAATATAAATACATGCCAGTGTTAGTATGTTTTTAGCAGTAAAGTGAGGTCTGCAACTATCTCGACGTTTAATATTTGCTAGTATGCGGATACATTTCTTTTGTAGAATAAATAAACTATGTGCTTCAACGCTGTTTCCCCACATAATAACTCCATAACTTAGCCAAGTATATGCATAAGCATAGTATGCGGATACAGCTGTTTTAATATTTGTATTTATTTTTATCATTCGTAGGTAATATTATATTGGTTCATATGTAAATCTAGATAGCTTACTTTTTATTAGTGTGACATGGTATTTCCAATGTAAGTGAGAGTCTATAGTAAGGCCCAAAAGTTTAAAATGTACAGTTAGATATAATCATACATTTAACGACACTTACGCGCCGATATCCTGAGATAAAAAACGTTTGATGAACAATCATTTGACAAAAACGTTATATAACTTTTTGCTTGACAAAGTTATACCATATGATCTTTTGGGCATTTTAAAAGGATAAAAAATATTAAACTGCTTTTAAGTTGTAAGTTAAATGTACAATATATATATATTTATTATCAGCTAGTATTTACTGAAAAAATGGGTTTAGTTCTGAAAAGAACTTTTGTTTAGTTTTAAATAAAACTTTTTTGTTGTATTTAATTACCAATTTAACCATTTAAGCGAAAATTATTCGATTCCGCACACGACCGCTGCGTAGGGAGGCGACGGCACGGCGACCACGCGACTTCTTTCTAATAGTTTTTTGAACTCGTTATATCTTTCGAATGGAAAGTCCGAATTGAATAATTCAAAAAGTTATATAAAGGTATTGAAGCATTCTTGAATATGAAGTTATTTATTTTGATAAGGATTAATACGAAGGTAGAAATAAAGAAACTTTTCTAACGACGGCAATTTAATTAAATTTTTAAAATAAAAAACCACTTAGTGTGACTTAAATATAATAGTCAGACATATGCTGTCGCGACATTTTTTGTAGATAATGATGTGTTCTGCAAAGTTGTAGTACATTATTTTGTTCTATCATCAATAGTTTTCGCAGCGCACTCGATGTAAGCAATATTTAGGTCTTTTTTTTGCACCTTGGGTTACATTATTGCAGTTTTTTTAAGGATCCCTAATGTTTTTGAAAATAAAATATAGCCTATGTTCACCGGGAATAATGTAGCTTTCCAACGGTGAAAGAATTTTTTAAATCAGTCTAGTATTTTCGGAGCCTATTCAATTCAAACAAACAAACAATCAAATCTTTCCTCTTTATAATATTAGTATAGATAGTATAGATATAGATAAAAGCACATATCTACATCTAGCACAGAGGCATTAAATTTAGACGCATTAACAAAGAGCCCGCAGGGTAGCCATCTAGGTCAAACGTATTTCCTTTTGTTTTATGCTGTAGTGAATCCTTACTTAATTTTTCTATATGCCACCAAGGTTCAACTCATAGGGATTTACTTCACCATTATGTATATACTTTTAAAGTGTAAAACACGAATCGTATAAAGTGATTTTGATTTAGTTGAGATTCATAAATAATCTCATTCCCATTAATGATTTTTTTAAATCTTAACAACGCGGAATACGATACATATAAAAAAAAAACAATCATGTGCAATAACATTACGTCGTCTTACAAACGCGTTAGCAATAAAAATTCGAAGTGGAGCATTCTTGAACTCTTCCGCATATAGTCACCGCAATCATGCAATACATAGACTTACTTTACCTCATGCGACGGTTGCTAGAACTGTAAGACATTGCACTTGAGAATCATTATGATATATTTGCAAACCTGTTACTGTTTCATCATTATGTTTTTTAATACACAAGTTTGTGTTAAAGTATGATTAATAGATTTAGGTAATAGTGTTGCAAGTTTTATGAGCTGTGTATAATGGATGCAACGGATAATGGAAATAATATACTGGAGATTGCGACATTCTCATTAATTGGAGTACATATTATTTTCTTTTATAAGTTTAAATCAACGCTTTAGGCTGCTTGTTTGATAACTTAGTGTTGCATAGTACATGTGATACCGACGGAACATGAACACTACTCCAAATGTTCTTATCATAATTGATGATTATTAATTATTAATCATCATACGATTCAATAAGAATAAGAAAATATTTGTATTATTTTTAGCAGGCACGTTATTATCTTTAAACAATTTATTTATTTCGCTAACATATTTATAACATGGAGTTTGTTGCCCTGTGTGCGTAAACTTTATTATTTACGATATTTGGCGAAATTTCAAACAGATCAACAAAGCAGCACGTAAATTGAATTTCCCTTTAGAAGAGGCAAAATATTTAAAGATGTTTAAAAATACTTTTGGTTACTTTATTTAAGCAAAAACCCGAACAATTTAGGTTGATGTTTCAACGAAACTGTTTTGAAGAAAAGAAAAACGAGGTAAAGAAACTTTTTATTAATCCTGACATGAATGCTGATGAAATATTTGAGTAATAAATCACTGTGAGTGAATACTTATCCCGATTCATATGTTCTTTGTTTTCAACCCACTTCGGGTAAACAAATAGTACTTCTTTGAATTCTGATTCACCTAGTCTTTCATCGTACTGAAATTGCATTATAGACATTTTCAAGATTTGGATCATACTTAATTTCTCATTATTTAGGACGCAATATTTAAACGATTTTTTTTATCAAATAGTTATCGAAAGTCTATCAGAATTATTTAGATTCTATTATCATATACAATAGTAATATAAGTATAAGTAAGTGTGAAGGTTGGCTTCTTCCTCGACGGACAAAATCTTTCGGTAAATACGATTTGAATAAAGAAGGGTAAAATAAATGTAATGAGCCAAAAATGTCTATTGTTTATATCTAAAATAATTACCATGTTGGTATGAAAAAATATAGGATACGAATGTGCCTAGGATATATAGTCCTATCCACTAGCATTCGCCCAGTTTTACGCTTCCGTAAGAATTTTTAAAAATCTTACAAATTTCATTGGAACAAAAGTTTGTCTTCCTACTTGTGTTTATTTATTCGCAATGACCAGCACAAACGGGCTGAGGAGAGTCAACGGATGATTTGGTCATTTCATCTTTATTTTCGTCTCAATAGAACATTTCTAAAACATACGTTACCTTGATCCTGTTTAGGAACACACGGAGATGACTCTTGGCATTTGGCGACACACTTTTTGTGACAGCAGAGGCCACAATTTCGACATTGCATTGCGTCTTTCAGCCAAATCTAGACAAAAATATAGGATAATATAGTCAAGTATTTCTGGATAGCGGACAAAAACTTTCTACGCCAAGATTGATGCCTACTTGTATATTATATTTAAGTAAATTAACAAAGGTTGGCTTTGACATTTTCCAGTATTTTGAAAGCTCTTATGAATCGAAAGAAAATCTTTGAAAGAACTTAAAACAAACCTTACCTTTTTATTACAAAAGTCACATTGCGTAGACCTATGAAAATGCGTTCGGACGAAATCATGTGCCGCACGGGTAGGCTTCGGAGGCTTTGGTGCAGCTGGCTCTTTCGATGTCCGACTGGTGGATCGATTGATTCCAGCACCTTCCCACTCCCACCAGACGAGGGCGTCGCCAAAGCAGAGGCATGGCTCGAATCCGGGATGAGACGACAACTTGTGACTTTTGCTAGAATTATATTGTTTTCAACAACACAGGAAGATATATATATATATATATATATATCGTATCTTTCTTCGATTTTAGAAAATAAAAAAAAAACTAAGGGAAAATAATCATGGTAGCGCCTAACAAACAAAACATGCTCCTGTTGTCTTACCTAAATTTAATGTCCACATCTGGTGGTAAAAATTGATATCTCTTCATATGGTGAGGGACAGTCGAGTCTTGACATTCAGCTAGAAGTGACGCTAATGGTATATTTAGATATCCTAGTAACACTTCATCCTTCTCTCCAGGTACTGTAGCCCAAATATTTATATTTAGATATTTATGATTTTCATTGAGCTTAAATTCTGTTTCCTCATCAAATGGTATAATAGGTTTTAATTGTATACTTTTCGTCCAGAACATTTGGCATATTTCTACATGTTCGCTTTGTCTAGGACCTCCAGTCTCGAACATCTGGTCTTCTTCATCTAACGCTTCAACTTTCTCTGTTACCTTGCATTCTGAGTAGTCTGTTCTAATAATTGGAATATCTGGGTGTTTGACTGTTTTGGATACAGCAGTGGCTTGTCGGAGCGGTGTACTGGCCCCTGAAGCTGGCGGTGTACTGCCAGCAGAGCTGTCGGAAGACTTGTTTTCCACTGAGCACCTTCGTTTTCTCAAGCCAAAATTCCCGGGGCCCGGCTCAGGGCCCTTGGAGAGTTGCCGAACGGGTTCAGCCTTTTGTTTTGTTTGTGGTTCAGTCTCATTTTGTGTTTCTGAAGTTTTTGATTGGGATTCCGATTCCTGGAAACGAAAACACAATTCCCTATTTTATTTATATTACCATACCATATTTTGTAAGTACGTCAGCGTTGAAAAGAAAATGTAGGCCATAGGAAAAAAAAAATCAGGTATAAAAGTAGTCTTTTTACTTACTTGCGAGTTGACTTTAGAAGCATTGGCTCTCATGCCCTGCAGCCGAACGCCCTCCATCACCTCCGACACGCGTCTGAACGTGAAGTTGGTCCGCATTCCCCGCTTGGTGTCTCCCGCGCCTCCAGCAGTCAGTCCGTCTTCTCTCCTTACACCACCACATGTGGTGCCTCCGCGTCGTACTCTAACTGTTACAGCACGGCGTTCCACGCATTTTAGTAGCTTGCCTACCTACGGTATTAAGAAATAACTATTTAAATCAGATTGTTCCACAGTGTTGTACCTCAAGGTAGTATTCCGGCCCTCTTTGTCTTTTGGAACACAGTAAAAAATCTATCCTACCTGAGCAACATTATTCACAGGTTTGTTATCAATAGCAAGGACAACATCATCCCTTCTGAGATCAGCTCGATATGCTGGAGACATTGGCACCACTGTGTCCACCAAGACAACTCCGACACCTTGACAGCAAACCAGCCCAAGTGGACCTGATACTGCTGGTAATACTATGTCTAGGACTAGAACTCCCCGTCGAAGAGATACCTGGAATAATAGAAGAATTTATTTAAAAATATTAAAACACTCAATGCTTTACTTTATACAATACAATTGTTTGAATATTTTACGTAAGTCCATATCGTGGGGTTTTATAATAAATAACTAATTTATGGGTAAGAGCTTTTCATTTGAAACAAACTCTAAGATAGCATCGTAGGTCGGTTTTTCATCATCCATGGAATCATCATAGAAAAATAGTTTCAAAAACTATAGAAATTCCTGGAAGCTTTTTGTATAGAAAACTGTATATATGCTTCATGTTACAAATGTTTATTGTACTGTGTGCAAAGAAGTGTGAAATAAATAAATAAGCTTACCCATCCATGAGAATCCACTGCCAACGCAGCTCGAACAGTCCCATTGCCCCCTGACCACTGGAGCCTCGTCACTTCCACCAGCCTGACGGTCAGTCGTCCTTGGGGAGTCGGACCATCTTCACCTTCAACACTACCCGGTTCTGATTTTGGGAAAAATGGTTTGTATCTGGGAACAATAAGAATAAAAATAGTTTATTGTCCCAAAAACATTATATCCATTACATGTTCAACAGTTGATCCCACACTAGGTTACGCCTGAATATAAACAAAGAATAGAAGATTGAATATTTATTTCACAGTATCGGTTGCAAGGTGTGTAAGGTGGAAGCATGGAGTAATTACAAAGAGGAGATGCCGTAATAAGCGTTTTGTAAGAAAGCGTTTGTGAGGCTACTCGGGGCGGAAGGCAGACGTGCGGGGTGCTTGGTTTCGGCCGTAGCTCCAATCATAGAGCACGAGCAATGACAAGCTCCGCCCATTGCAGTGTCGACGAGGCGCCAATGATCACATCCCTGCGCCATTTCAAATGGCATCTCCTCTTTGTAATTACTCCATGGGTGGAAGTGTAGATAGAACGTAACCACTTATCGTATATTTTGTTGAAGTTGTAATGTTAGTTGTCTATTACATTTAAGTAAAACAGGATATATAATTAACTAGCTGTGCTTGCGGCTTCGCCCGCGTGGAATTCCGTTTGTGTCACGGCCTATGTCACTCTCCAGGTCTCCAACTATCTCCACACAAAAAATCACATCAATCCGTTGCTCCGTTTTAACGTGAAAGAAGGACAAACAAACCAACAAACACACTGTCATATTTATAATATTATAGTATGGATATGGATTAACAGTAGGGTTATGTTACCCCATTTCTTGTCATATTTATCATAAACGACGACTAACAGACAAACCATTTTTTTATGAATGAGAAAAATTAGGAATTATTATGAGTTTCAGAGCTAAGTATAGTAATCACGCGAGTCTTGTATTACGCGTATTAAATCCAAAGAATTACCTTATTTTATAATTTGGCAGGGTATGCCTCTGAGCCACTGCTCGTCTGATATGTGCAGCCACCAGCGACGCCAGCCGTGGCTTCAGCTGTCTTCCTTGAAAGCGGCCCCGGACCCTTAGATCCAGCTTGGGCTGAGTTTCGAAGGCAAGCGCCCAGTGAGTATACGGCGTTCGGCGAAACATCACTCGCACGTTGCCACTAATGCTCTCCACTTGGAATTATAAAAGTATTGTGATTTAATTTATAATTACTTAAGTAAATTTGTATAAGCTTTGAATATAAAAAGAGAACTGGCTTCGATAATACCATTCCTTCTTCTCATAAATATCGAAAAAGATTAAATGTGGATTAGGTATTGCAGATCTCAATTTTCATAATTACCTCTTTTGCACATGTAATGAATTAAGTCAGTAAGTACTTAGTAGTCAAATAGTGTTTTTTTTAATATTGAGGTGGGCACTAATCAGAATATCTATCTGTATATGTAAGTACCTAGTGGAAGGATATGGATCCCTCAGTTTGTTTAGCAGACCCGTTATTCTAAAGCAAGGCGTTTAAATGAGAGATAGATTTTTTTTTTTTTTTTTTTTTTTTTTTTTTTTTTTTTTTTTTGACATGACCTACAATTTTAGCTCCTGTGAGCTTTTAAATTTACAGCGGGACAGTTTGAGGCGAGGGCTATTAACCACTCAGCCTTTTCGGCAAATGCACAAGGGGCTCCCAGTTGGGACGAACCTCGGCCATGGGCTTTGCCTTTGATCAGCGAGCGATGCAAACTCGCGAGCGGTAGCAAACGCTCAATGCCATAAGGGCCGACACTATTGTGCCAGAAGGGCCTACTGAGAACCTATCGGTGGCGTTGAGAGATAGATTTTACCTGTTATAGATATATTTGCTATCTTCCCCAGCAACATAACTGCGTCTACGTCAATTCTGAAGTTTCCGTCGTATGCCAAGTCGAAGTTCAGGTCAAGGGAACGAAGCCTGGCTCCGTCATCTTCCATCTCGCCATTGAGAAGGCGGATGTTGGTGATGGTCGGGAATTCTGTGCCTACTTCTAAGGACCGGAGCTGTAAATAAAAAAAGAGTTATAGATAAAAATCCTTAAAATATTTATGTTATGCTGCGGCCACACTATCGCGACGTAGTATAGCCAAGCACTTCGTCATGGATGGAACACGAAGTTTTATCTCGACAACGCGAACACGAATCTTCACGTTCAAGTGTGGTCGCAGCATTATAGAAGTATAATGTAGAGCGTTTACGAAAATAAAGTCTAAAAGCATTTGTGATGGGGTAGTATTTCTCTTGACTTCTAGAGCATCTTGAACTCAGAACTTACGTACGTTCTTTTATGTCTCATTGACTAGACTACCAAGCGAAAGAAGCTTTTAAGAATGTACCTACTTTGTTAACTTTTTCAGCTTTTTTCTCTGGTGTTAAATATGTGATTCTCGATAATTTACCTTAGTCTTAAGTACCTCTCCCGAGCAGCGTTAAATAATGTTAAACGGTAAGTACAAAAGTGCGCGGAGCTTTAACATTTTAAACACTAACTATAAAGATGAATGCGACTCGATGGCGAGAAATTGTCAAAATGGACTCGCTCAGAAGAGGTATGTCATAATAAAATTACCGTCAAAGACTCGAAGATCTTTCCCGAAGACGTCTTGGCCAGCAGCTCTGCCAGCTCAGTGGCCATCCTTCTTCGCAGCCAGCGTGTGTCGGCTGTGCTCTGCTGGAAGATGAATTGCAGCATCGCGTTGAGGGCACCCTCTGGTGTGCAGCCGGCCCCTCGCGTTAGTTCATTCAATACCTCCTGGTGGACATAAAAAATATTTAAGAGTGCAATGCCGTAAATATGAGCGTAAAGAATAGCAATAAGTCCGCCTAAATTAAAGCTAGTTATGTTGATTGTGATAGCCCTTAATAAGCGCCTAAAATAAGGCCAGGAGTACTATTGTTGGAAAGTATGGCTCACTAGTCGAATTATTTTCATTCGATACCGAATGATTTTCATCCGTCATAATTAGTGAGTCAAACGATTTTCATTCGACATAAATAAAAAATTGGGCTCCAGGCACAATCTAATTTTAAGCACATGTTTATAATCTTGTTCCGTACAAGTGTACCCGCAAACTCGGTTTTATAATGTTATGGCATAAACGAAATTTTACAGAGCCCTAAATTGCGGAAAATGTCGGCAATTCATGGTCGGAGGGACTTGATTACATGATTCACAAGGGTGTAGGGTGTATCTAGTAATTAAAGGCTCTTATTTAGGTCGAGCCATCCCGCTAACTGCTTTTTATGAGCCAGCCTTAGATTAATAATTGGTCTCCGCGGCGCTACGACTAGATACCGCGCTGTGAAGAAAAAACAGTTTCCAGAATGCGGCAACTTAATAGAAAAGTGTGTGTAAAACAATGTGCAAAGACGCACACTAGCGTCGATTATGGTGTTGCCAGCTGCTTGATTGGTGCCCGACCAATGGGAAAATTATTAATTGCTTTGGTCTTGTTAAGTATTATAAAAACTAGCTCAGAAAATCCTTTAAAATAAAATAAAATAAAAACTGGCCAAGTGTGAGTCAGCTCGTGTGGAGAGGGTTCTGTACGATTTTTTTATTTTTCTCCATTTGGACCTCCTAAACAAATTGAAAATTATCACATAGGTTTTCTTGTAATTTATGCATCGAAATTCTTGAATCGATAGTTTCGGAGATAAGGTATGGGAAATGGTTAATTTTTGTCTACTTTATTTTATAATTCTAATATAGAATCCTAAAATTGCAAAAAAAACTTTCATTTGATTTATTATTACACAGTACAGTATGATAAACGTTACTTTAATTTTCTATTTAGCTTGGAGCTAATTGATTACTGACCTCTTTTTAGTTGTAACCCGGGTTTAAATACAAATAAATAAATAGACATACATATCCTACTAATATTATAAACGCGAAAGTTTGTAAGTATGGATGGATGTTTGTTACTCTTTCACAACTAAACCGCTGAATTGATTTTCATGAAATTTGGTACGGATATAGTTCAAGACCCAGAGTCAAACATAGGCTATCTTTTGACGCAGGCGGAGCTGCGGGAAATAGCTAGTACATGTATGTATAATATGTATATTATCATGGCCTTTATCCATACAGTAGTGTTGCCGGAAAATCGATTACACATCGAATAATAATCGATTCTTTGATAGTTGAAAATATAATCTAAGGTATCGATAGTGATCATGTATCGATAGTATCGATATTGATACTATCGATAATATATTTCTGTAAGTACAATATTTTTTTCTGTATGAGTTGAATGACGATGATTTGTGTTATGCCCGCTGTACATCCCGCCGCTGAGTTCCGGTATATCTGTATAGTGCCTGAAATGCTTGGTATTATTGTTAATCCATTAATCGATTATTTTTCATTATTTCTCAAAAATCAATACTACAGATTAGATTATATCGATACTATAGATACATAATCGATTAATAACTATTGATATAAACGATTACCTATGTTGATTAAATCGATATAATTTATATCGACCCATTTCAATAATCGACTAATTCTTTGATATTGCAGTTAATAATCGATTATTATCGATTAATTGTCAAAAATCGATTAACTTTATTATATCCATACCAATACGTTCGATACTCTAGATTATTTAAAAAGAAACCCAAATTCGAATAATCGATTATCCAGCAACAATAGCCTACGGGGTACCAACTACCCAAAGGCCATATTTAGAATGTTGGTGGGCGTAAAGTGGAAATGGAATCAAAATAGTGATAGGTTGCTAGTCGCATCGCCTACTGATAGGTATGGTTCTTCGATTTTCGCCCACTCCCTCGGCCGGCTTATATGGACTGCGCGGGAAGAGAAGCAGCTAGTACATTCCACGTATTTATTTTTCTCCCAGACCAGCATTAAAGAAATAAGATGTTAAATATATATATCTCATAACTTTTTACGCTAGTTACATTTTAGTTGTGAATCACATTTATAACTGTTTCTACAGATGTGATTTCCACCTATGAATAGATAGTTCTTACGCAACAAATGTTTTAAATTATTTTCTACTTTACTGATTAGTTCTACAGGTAGCTCATTACAAAGTGTGGGTGTTAGCTATTTCCTCGTATGCTTACCGTATTTATTGTTGACTTTCCGGACTATTAGTTTATCCCTTCTTTTAGACGTACTACGGCTTTTGTAGCGTTAATTGCAGTTATTATTATTATTATATTAACTAATACAATTTATATGCATATTTCCATTATTATTATTTTTTTTTTCTTTTGTCTTAATTGTAATTTATCTTATAACTGAGGCATCCGCGTAAGACCAGTGTAGAGGCTCAGGCCCCGACTTATGCTGAGCGGAGACCTTTTTGGTACTACACATGTTTTATATTACTGTACTTTTAAAATTTTAAGTATTTATGTTTAGTAGTACCAAATAAACATTTTTTCTTTCTTTCTTTAAAGAAAGACAGATAAAAATCGAAATCTCGGGGAATTTGGGATTTTTTAATACACGGCAACATTGAGCAACGAGCGGTACTTCGCGCCATATTTTAGGGTTATATTATTTTAGTGAGTAATTTATGTCCATATTTCGAAATTATACAATACTTATTGATTGTATGTAATACCAGTATCTTTCTTATTTCTTTTAGTATTATTCTTACACAGTTTGACTACGCAAACTGCACATTTTGCGTCTGCTTTTAGTTGCCGCATTTTTCTAGTATGCGGACGGTATCTAGTCGAGCGCGCGAGACCAATTTTTAATCTATGGAGCCAGCATTTACTTACAAATTTTGTGGAGGAAAATTTTACTACGGAATACTAAGTAAAATTGAATTTCCTGTTAGTAGGATGTAGGGAATTCTATTTTACGTCCCAATGGATTGGCGATCTTCTACGTCTCTCGTAAAATTACGTCGTGTAAAATTGAACCCGGTATCTAAAGCCTCATAAACTTACATAAACCAAGAGTAAAACTTATTTTTATTTATCCCTATTTTTCTTAGAAAATAACGCAAAAGCTCTTTAGTGATAATCCTCCAATAAAGTATATGTCAATGGTACAATACATAAACAATACAAAAACTCTTTATTGCACAACAAGGATACATTGTTAAATAACCTTACCTACCAGTAACGTAAAGTCTCGTTACCTAAATTTAACTTAAAACATAACATGTATAATTTAATACATAATATAAAAAGATCGAGTAATATATATATTATTTGTAGCTCCAACAATTACTGTATATTCAAAGATCATCAGTATTTAATGATAGAATAACATATACTTAGTTAACACACAATTTCGCTCTAACGAACACAGTTGAACATGAACATGAACATAATAGGCCGTTGTTTTATTCATCATCATCATGATGTCGTGTAGGTTAACATTGGCTATCGACCATGTACACACCCTTGGTGTCAGAATTGTTCGGAATCGCCTCTCGGCCTCTGACGTGGTTCCTTTAATGACTACCAAAATGGCAGGCTTAACGTGCCTTCCGAAGCAATCAGATGATTCAAGCCTGCTAAGTCCTAACCAAACTGGAAAGTCCTAGGTATGCTTCCGGTGTGAATCGAACCCACCGCCCCGGGTCGAAGGCGAACACCTTAACCACTCGACCACGGAGGCAGTTGTTGTTATATAATTATTAATAGAAGTATATCTCCTGTGAATAATAACAAAGAAAACTAAACAAACGATTTAGATAAGTACAATATAGCTCATACGAGTATGCATGTTAGGTAATCTAGGAATAAAACTCTACCAAATTATAACAAAAATTTCCCTTAATATAAATACACTAATTGAATGTTGTACAGTTTTGACTTAATGGAATCTTATCTCGAAACGTAGTACAAATGTGCATTACGGCACAGAAATGACCAGCATTCGATAAATAAGGGCAGACTTTACCGAGCGGAAAATACTCGGAATGTTAGCCCACTCCATCAATCCTATATTGATTTGATGAGATGCTATTTTTATTACCTGGATGCGGGCTGCTTCAACCGGTCATTTTAGAAATCGTTAGGAGAGGCCAAAGTCCAGAATTTTAAAAAAATCGGCATAGAGCGGTATATAAAATATTTATAGTATTGAATAGTAGAGATTATGGGTATACTACACAAAATAGACTTTGCGTAATTTGGTAGGCAGCTACAAAGATAAATTTTCTTAAACATGCGCGGAAATATTGTCATTACTTTTGAATAAAGAACACGCGAAGTAACATATTTACGTAGACTGAAAATCAAATTTACTTCCCGGCGCGTTCTTTGAATTTGGAACGAAGAGCGCGCCGGCAATGTTGTATAAAACGGTGTGCTGTTTGATTTTAGAACTTTTTCATCTATCGTACACATTGTGTTCTCATGGCTGTATCTGAAAAACCAAAATCACTTCCCGGCGCGTTCTTTGAATTTGAAACGATGAGCGCGCCGGCAATGTTGTATGAAACGGTGTGCTGTTTGAATTTGGAACTCTTTTATCTATCGTACACATTGCGTTCTCGTGGCTGTATAGCCACAGATGCGTTTACCTTTCGTCACAAACTGTAAAATAAATTATATTTATTATGTAAAAGGCCCTTTTTTATTTCCTTGCATTTTTTTAAGAAAAGCACTATTTATGCCTCGGCCGAAATGGCAATTGCCTATTTCGCTGCCTTTGCAATAATGTACTATTATCTATTTTGATTTAGTAACTTAGTTGTTGGGTAGTACCTTATGTCCTGTCAAGGACCGGCATGCAAAAATTTTGATAGAAATGGCAATTTTTAAAGCAAAATAAAATGATCGGCACACATTACTTTACTCAATGTTTCCGATTTCCTGTTTTAAAACCACGCCATGTTTGGTATTCTTGGCTGCGGACTGACCTCGTCTCCTCTACGGAAATAAGTTCAAAAGCCTCGTCTCAGTTCCGAGTCACCTATAAAATTAATAAATTATTGAAGTAACTGATGCTCTTTGTACCTATATAATTTTAGAATGTTACTAAACCAGGTTAGCTGTATGACGAGTGAATTGACTGATTTAATTTTGTAGCCCATTATACCTAATAAATTTGATCCCCATAAATATACTTATACTCTTACAATTTTCGTAACCATCCGAAAAAATGTGTAACAGACATTGAGAAAGGAATTTTTCACTCGCTTTACTTTTGGTCATAAACGGGACACATACATTTATATTTTACATAACTATGTATAATATTTTATGCGGGAGGCATATGCCCAAAATAGACTGTTTGGTGTAATTGATCTCTACGACTCCACTTGTGTCGCAAAAAGCGCCAGAATTGATAAAGCATGTGGGCTGGCGACAATCATTCAGAGAGTATGAGACTGTATGTATGGGAGGGAGTATAGAAGTAGAATTCTTCGTAAGTGAAATAAGCCTTAGATTAGTTTTCTTTTTTTATTTCTCATGTTGTAAATATTCATCTACTTTAATAAACTTTGTTAACTTTTCGAGACTTCACAATAACTTTATTTAGTTTAGAACAGATTTAAGTATAATAGATTTCCACATATTAATAAAATTGAAGATAGAATAGAAAATACAGAGAGCACTTGCTCGTTGTGAGTTGAGTATGGAAAGTGGTGATAAGGTGAAAACAATTTGGATAAAAAAAAGATGACTCAAAACATGAAATGGTTTTTAAATGAAAATGTGGTGAAGGATGATTATCAAATGAAAAGTATCGATGAAATGAGTATCAAATGAAAAGTATGAACAATGCATGCACATCGTTACAGGGCCACTGTAATAATTCATGTAGTACCTCTACCTTCATATCCGTCAAGGGATCAGATTTCTATATAAAAAAAAAATTTGGATTCTAGTGACTGCGTTTGAGCAAACTCATAGAGGAGTCACATAGTTACTTTTAAATGTTTTAGAATACCCAGTCTAGTCTATTCCTAAATTTAATGGAGCCTTTGATTAGTATTTAACGGAATCGAATTCAATTCAATTTATTCATTAAACAATTTACATTGTATGCGAATTGTATTAATCGATTAATTAAAAAAACAAAAAAAAAATGTTAAACAGTACAGTACAATTACATTGCATATATATAAATGTCCAATTCTCTAATAAAGAATATGTCAATATTACTTATGTCATGTAAACTTAAAATTGTCAACTTCATAACAGCATTTCTCCAACAATAACTGCCTTAATCTTTCTATAAAAGTCGAGAGCTCTCTAACTACTTTAAGGTCATTGGGTAACTTATTAATTAGTAATACAGTTTCCCATCTTTCAGAATTCCCATCTTACGAAAATAATAAGAGGAAGTTAGTTCCACAACCTAAATCCCATTGAATGAATATGAATTTATTTTGCTAATTGCTTTTATCGGTATATTAAGGCTTTATTACCATCTGGAAACCCACCGAATTTAATTCATCTCTACCTTGTTTCGGTCGTTCGTTACTTTGTACTGAAAGTACCAATTTTAGTACTTATAATATGGTAGTACATCGAACAAAAATATATTATGTAAATGTGATTTATTCTACAAATTTTATCTCGCACTATGAATTACTTTAACCTAAATACTTTTGTTATACAAGAATTTTTATAACAATAATTGAAGCCCAACCGCATAAAATTGAACGTTGAAATCATAAAATCCACAAAAGATGCACAAAAGGGGCGACCTCGGATGAACTCTCCTTTGTATTATATATTCTATGTATATCTGTGTTATTGCCTTCCTGTGTTACCTTCTGAAATGATATAATGGGGTCAAATGAACTTTCCTGAAGAGAAGTTTCTTAATATAGGAAAAAAGCACCTGCCAAACAAAATTTTCAATCTTTCTTAAGAAATCGTGATTCATGAGATAAAGTCAATTTTCTAGATAGACACACATAGATAGATGTATTTTAAACAGATTTATAGTAAAATTGATGAGGATAGGAAAATGGACCATTTACTTCAAAGCAAACAGCTAAGAATTCTCGTGCTAATGGACTCACTCCGCAGGATGCTGAAGACCGGGCGAAGGGAAAAAGTAAATGAAGGAAATCCGACTCTAGTCTCCGAAGCAAGGACCTTAAAATGCAACTGGTGAACACTCTCATGAGTTGATTTAGCATTAAAGCGACGTACCGGAGGCAACGTGACCGGCAAGCAGTACTGCTCCTCCATGGGTGACTTCTTTTCGAAGGGCCGCACGAAGTACAGCAGGAGCGCTAGAGGCACGACCAGCGCAGACGCAGCGCCGAACAGCGCCGCCAATATTAACCACGTCCAGTCCGGCATTGTTTACTTCAACTGCAAAAAATATATATTTCTTAAACGATGTAGGTATACTTACTTATAAAATGGCATGGGTATGGAGATTTTTAAGTTAATACTGTAGTATTCTGTTGTATTGGTGTAATACCGTAATGATAGATGTTAGCTTTGAAATAAATAAATTTTGGTGTTCATTCATAACGAGAGTTGACCATGTAGGTCAATCAACTCTGTGTACTGTGATATTGGTGTTACAATTTCGCGTTGGAGGCCTGAAGGACCTGTCACAAGTTATATTATAGACCTAACAGGGATCCAGTGCCAGTATGTTCAGACTTTAGCATGTCGCTTATATACTGTTGAGTACTTGTAATACTTGCTCTACATGTAAGTTTTTGGAGAAATCATGGACAACCGAAAAGTTGTTTCAATTTTTATTTTGTACAAATAAATGTAGAATACAATAAACTAGTTCTGTTACAGAAGCACTTTTCCCATGCAACGTTAATTTTGAATGGAAACCTTAAAATAAATAAAAATTAATAGATTTCAAGATAGTTCATGAGAGAATATAGATGCTTCATTGCATTTTTATAGCAAACGTTTGAAAAACGTAAGTTATTTTTAATTGTGATCATTAATACTAATGTACATAAGGTTGGTATAAATAAAATATTCAATAAAGTGAAACAATTTATTAGAGCTATTTGACGAAAATCAAACCGCTTTACTATTTCCCGTCGTAGGTATACTCTAGAATATATTTAATCCCAGCAGATATTATAGCAGCTGCTCCAGCTGAAGCGGGCCCATAACAATCAGTTCCCGGTTGGCGATATTGATTCCCCTTGTCCAAAATCCATCTTGATGAAGGCTTCAAATCAGGCAAAGGGGTTTTAGAGTCTGTTATTATGTAGTCAGAAAAACAACCGTACGGAGTTTGTAAAGCAAGCAGATATGAAATCCAAGGACTCCGCAAAAATTCCAAGTTCCCATTCAAACTGCAGAAGGTCACTGAAAGAGGTAATTTGATTTACTTTTAGATTTTACAGTCACTGTGCCTTCTCCGACCTTCGTCGTATTGTATGTGTAGCTGGTCACATGCACATCCTCGCTGATATCACAATGTCAGGCAACATTTTTAGGCCCTTCTATTGGGCTGGGCATTTATTTGCGACTGCGACATGACAATAGCATCGTAGGCGACACTTTTATCGTTTGTCACTTACTACGGACATGAAGTTCAATAATATGCGGTGGTGTGTGAAATTTAAGACATTTGATGACATAAATTTCATTTGATCTTAAAAGGTTAGGACTTGCGAGACATTTTTTATTTATAGGTAGTTTTATTTTTAAATTTAGTTTTTTAGTATTAGTTATTTTTTGTGTTAGTTTAATTTAGTTTTATTTTTATCATTAATTTATATTATTAGTTTTAAGTGTAACAAAGAAAATTAATTCTAAATCCTTGAAATATTTTTCACGATGTTTCCTCCGTTACACAAACTTGTATCACGAGTATTATTAATTAGAATAAAAGGTAACTCACTTTGATCTATTAACAACATTATAGGTTCAAAATTGTACAAGCTAATGAATGTGGCTTCGAAGTAAGCATTCGAGCACAGCTTTTCAGTGATTTTTTTATCTTCTCCTTCAGACAACACACTGCAGCGCCTTCCGAATCGAGCTTGCAGTAAAATTGACAATCTGTGTAACAAGTCACATTTAAAAATAAGTACTAAAATATGAATCTTCAACCAAACCGGCTCTTAGAATGGTTAAAGCAATAAACCTTGTAAGCTCCATAAACTAACGGGAAACGAAATCTAAACTGAAATTGTCTTGCAAATGAACTGGAGAAAAATAAAAGTAAAAAGATTTTAAGTGTACACTCTTATAACCTTTTATAATACGTCTAAACTAAGAAAATAACCATTCTAATAGAAAACATTTTTCGACAGGCTATCAAGTACCTGTTAACTAATCCATACCCCTCATCATTGCCTTTGGAAATACCATCGACGCACTCTTGAGGCAATTTACACTTTGGAAAGGCCATTTTACCGTGGAACACAGAGTTATCTGCTAATTTTATTAAGCAGTTGTCTGAAAAAAAAATCATGACTGGATATTTATTTCATTTTCAATATGTTGTTTTGTAATAATTATTTTTTACTTTTGAAGAATCAACATCGAGATAAAGCGAGTCGATTGTGTTCTTCCGTGTGTGTGCGTGTGAGTGCGTGACATTACATATAGAAACAATTGGGTATTCTACTAATTTTTATTTTTTCTTTCATATCAATATTATTATTTCCTGAAACAGAATTATAATCCGTTCAAAAATAAATAAGTTATAAGCCTTTGATTCGGTGGAAGGGGAAACAGTCAAAAAATAAGAAAAGGATGCACTGTGTGAGCTGTGACGTCGCTGCCACTCGATTTCGTGCGTACAAAAGAGATAGCAAGACGTCCCCAACACGCTCCCACTTTTCTTCTAGAGAAAACTTTAAAATCGAATTACTGCTTTAATTAACAACCAATTTTGTTGTTTTTTTTTTCAAAATCGGTTACTTTTTAGTGTATATTTTGTTTAGTATAACAATATTAACCAAGAATGAATACAGTCAAGTAGCCTACTGTTACGTACATGTGACGAATATATGCTGAGCTTTGACTCTCTCTGCTAACGGAATTTGGTAACGCCTGAATTAACTATTTTATAACATGAAGTACAATTACCAGTATCAGTATATGATGGCATTATTTTCTTTACTTTGCTTATTTTGTTTATGTACTCCGAGTAGCTGGAGAACCGGGCGACGAGATTTTCATAGACGACTTCAGGATCTTTTAACTTCGACTTTTCAGGCTTTATCATTCCAGATACCCAAAGATTTTCATCAGAATACAAGTTTGCCTCTGTAATGTGATAAAATGATTCTCAATTTTTTTTCAAATTCGTATATTATACTTATTTATCTATTATTTAAAATGAATATCTATTGCCCTTGATTATCGCATCATGCGTAACGTGGTGGAACAATAAGTATAGTTATTTGTTATTTTGTTGTCAGAAGAAGATTCTTATCTTATCTTATAGTTTAAGAGTAGAATCGACGTATATGTACATTTCTTACGTTGGGTAGAAAATGAGAGGGAACGACTAAAGATGAATAATAGATTACAAAAAAATGTTTTATATAAATCTTGTCTGTCCGTCCGTCTGTCTGTTTGTCTGAATACGCTAATCTCAGGAACTACTAGAAAGATCAGGGCAATATTTAATCTTTGTTTCATCAAAATCGGACATTAGGAAATAAAGTCATCATCATTTAAAGATTTTTTAAATGATGGTAAAAATTTCATAGCAAAGTAATAAGCGGAACAGGTAGGTAAGCCGTCAAAGTCACAATTTTAGCATTTTCCTCCGAGTTCTTTAAGAAGTTGTCTCGGTCAGTCGGCCCTTTAAGCGCTGGTGTTATAGATTCAAAATCTTTTCCCTTCAAGGTGCATTTGATGTCCGTTTCTCTTGGTTAATTAAATTCATATCCTATAAGCTGCTCATGCTGGTGTCAATCGACCCTGTATGCCGTGGTATCACTGTTTCAGCGTTGCCCCACTGTCAAAATTCTATAATCCATATCTATTATACATGTAATAAAACTGTAGAAAGGTCAATTCTGTGGTAACAAAAGGCGAATTAATTTATCCCGAAAATTTTACAAGTTCTCGAAGGACATCCCATGGAGCAATTACAAAGAGGAGATGCCGTAATAAGCGTTTTGCAACAAAGTATTTGTGAGGCTACACGGGGCGGAAGGTAGACGTGCGGGGTGCTTGGTTTCGGCCGTGGCTCCAACCATGGAGCACGAGCAATGACAAGCTCCGCCCACAAATTTTTGTCGGCGAGGCGCCAATGATCACATCACTGCGCCATTTCAAACGGCATCTCCTCTTTGTAATTGCTCCATGGGACAACCCCACCAACTTAAATTGATTCCTAAAATGTATGGCGCGCATGCTATACGAGAGGTCAAACAACACTGGCCCATTCAATTTTTGGAAACAAGAAAACGGGTTTTTTTCCTTTACGACAGATTTTTTTTTTGCTATTCTTTGTATAGTGGTGGTGTTCATAATGTAAGTTATTTTTTAAAATGTATGTCATTGCGTAGTCACTTAAATGTTTTTTCATTCATTCACATTGAGTGGCTTACCGGGCCAATCGACCAAGCACATCCCGGTGATAAAGTTTTTTTCGGTATTACTTTACGGCCTCTGACATAGTTCCTTTAACGACCGCCAGAAGGCAGCCGGGGGACCAACGACTTAACATGCTTTCCTTAACACGAAATCATTACGAATCTTTTAAATTAGCATGTGTTGCAGAATGTGCCCATAAAATACTGGGGCACAATCGCGCTAAATGGAAAGACGTTAACGTAACCAAAACCTCGCCTCTGACGTGGGTTCTATATTCTGACTTACCAGCCATTCTTATAGAGTGGAGTTACAAATAATACAATAAACGGGTTACATATCTGCCCTCCACACCCTGGTGTCCGATTTTTTTCGGAGACGCCTTTCGGCCCCTGACGTGGGTTCTTCATTATTACTTTTCAGTCATTGTTATCGAAAAAGTTACATGGTCAATCGATCCTGCACACCCTGGTGTCCGAATTTTTCGGAGACGCCTTTCAGCCTCCGCCGTGGGATGACTCTTCAGTTATTCTTATCGAGTGGGTTCCATGGTCAATCGACCCTGCATACCCTGTTGTCAGAGTTTTCGGAAACGCCTTGAAATATACCTATTTTTGAGTAATATGATATATGATAGTCGAAGGCCGATGAGTCAAATGACTATTTATTAAAAATAGGTATAATTCTAGATTAGCATTTAACAATGAAACTTTCACTCCCGAATCATGATTTTGTAGGTCTGTAAAGAGTTCATGGGGTTGATAATGTTCATATAGTAATCACGATTGTTTGACCTTTTTTTTCATTCCATAAAAGTATTCCGTCGGAATATTTTACATAGCGACCTCCTGAACCTTTTAAATAATAATAGCATCAAAGATTGTGTGTCAAACTCTGCAATGACTGATATTATGTAAGGAAAGTTGGTACCTATGCAATCGAACGTTACGCGGACGAAGTCGCGGGCACAGCTAGTGAAAGAATAAAACATAGTCAAGATAGAACAACATCTGTTGGGTCAGCTAGTGAAAATAAAAACAAAATGGTAGAAGTTTTTCAAAACTGTCCAATTGGTTACGTTTAAACGCTTTCAGAAGGTTTTGGGCTCTTGCCCTTTGCTTTGCTTGTCTTGGTGGAGGCCCGGAGGCCTTTAGTATCTCGTAGTCCTCGTACCAAATTTCCAGTGTTAAATGAATTCAAAAAGTTCAGCTAGATAAAAGACAATTTAGAAGCAATTTCAACATCAGAGAGAGGGAGTAACTAAGATTCTAAATTACTTACTTTTTCTAAGCTGTTTATGAAACGGTATTAGAAACTTCGTCTGCCCGGCCATCATATGGAAATAGTTTAGAATCTTCTTATTTTTCTGTACTATGCCATTGAATCTATTTAATAAAGGTGTCGGTAAGCCTTTTGGTTTATACCTCAGCGCGCTTTTGAGATTCACTAAAAATATGTACTTATTTTATACTAAGTAGGTTTAATTTTATATTACGTATTGAAAATATATCATTTAAAAAATCATTATACTAAGCTCTTTATATGTTTATCAAAATGTTTTTATAATGTACTTAGTTCTCTAACTCGGGTTAAAGTATGCTAGTGGAAAGTATTGCAACTTATTTACCCTTTTTAATAATAGCCCTCATATTAGTTACGAATGAAAGGAGCCATTAGGGGAGCCAAGTCTATGAAGGGAAATTCTTACCGTCTATCATGAAAAATCCAAAAATTGTATTAATGTCCACTTCGTTAGAATATTTTACGTAAAAATTAACTAATCTTTCTAGAGCAGAAATGTAACCCTCCAAATTGTTTTTCTGTGGAATATCATCGTCTTCGAATCCGGGAACTGCCTCCCTTAGGTCAGGTTTAATTTTGATGGCGGAACATAGAGCCGCTAAAGAAATACAGCTAATGATTTGAAGTAAAATCATACTTGTTGTTTGCTATATGGTAATAATTCTAGTTGAAATCGCGATATGTTTACATTGCTTTAGATAGGTACTTTAATATTCTGAAACAAATTAAAATAAAGTATTTGGGTTCAAGTTGTGAAATTACAATATTTTTTTCCTATTTACTTACTGCTAGGTGTTGGGTTCCACTAGTCTTAATACCAGTTTAATTGTCTACCCATTTAACATCAACATACTTAATTAAAAAAAAGTTAATGAAACATGTAATGGATTTAAAATTTCCACACACTATGTGTATAATAAAATTCAAATTTTTAGTTAATAAGTAACTAATACCTAATAAAATTATGTGACAATCGAAAATACTGAAAAATAAGACTGTGTGAATTATGTAAAACTTTTATGAAAACCTAAGAATAATGATAGGAGTCTATATGACTCTTTGATAACTCAAAACTATGAATAACCAGTTGTACGCTTTAGGACAGATTCGCTTTATGACAAAATCCCTTATAGGAACCTTCTCCGGTTATGAGAAATTGAATGAAAATAATAAAAATAGCCAGAAAATATATGCCGAAAGCTTTCCTTTTAGTGCGTTTATAATATTCTTCATTTTAGATAAAAAAAATAAACGTAGGTTCACCTAATTTTAGATGGTTTATACTCACGCGATTCAATGCAGAAAAGTGCAAAAAAACGTCAGGAAATATTCAAAAATCATGCTAATCCTATGCAAATAAGACAGTAATGTACCACACAAATAATTTAAACTGATTAGGTAATCAGAAGTATGTAGGCTTGCTTAAATAATATGTAAAATGAAATTCAAGTAGATATTATTAGTAGTTTGCTTTTAGGAATAATCAAAGGTAACCAAAGACGGAATTTTGAGTTACAATACTCATCATTATCATATCGAGTGCGTGACATGGTCAATGGACTGTGTACACCCCGGTGTCAATTTTTCGGAAACGCCGTTAGGCCTCTGGCGAGGTTCCCGGGACCAACGGTCATACATTACACTAGAAAAAAGATCTTTCCTAGCCTTGTGCCGGTGAAACATCTCTTTGCTATAGCGGCCTAGCGGACTTAGCGGATAGCCAAAATAAAAAAAAATGTTTCATAAAAAAATAATTATATTGTTTTAAGTCAATAAAAAAGTTCTAGTATATATTTGATAGTAGCAGAGATAACAGCCGCGGCTCCAGCCGACGCTGGCCCGTAGCAGTGTGTGTCAGCTTGATGATGATTTTCTTTGTCCAAATTCCATCTCGAAGGTTTCACCTCCTTCAAAGGTTTACTCCTTCCTTTAGCGTACACGACGTGGTCGGTAAAACAGCCGTATTCAGTTTGTAAAGCTAGTATAAAAGCAAGCCAAGGACGTCTCAAAAATTCAACATTCCCATTTAAACTGCAGAGGGTTACTGAAATTATATTTTAATAATTAATTTTAATCTTTGATATTTTAATAATTTACATCTTTCTGTAAACATTAACCTAAGGTACCTTCAAAGTTATAACAAATATCAAAATTTCATCATAATCGGTTCACTAATTTAGACTTGTAAGCTTAACAAAAAAACTACTGTTTTAGTAACGCGTTTCCTTTTACTTCTAGCAAGTGTTTTAGTTAGAATTAGAATATGTGAACGTCGCATTTTTTTTCTTAAAAAACTATTGTTGGTACTTTATTTCAGTTGTATCCATATCCATACTTCTATACTAATATTATAAATGTGAAAGTGTGTTTGTTTGTTTGTCCTTCTTTCACGTTAAAACGGAGCAACGGATTGATGTGATTTTTTGTGTGGGGATAGTTGGAGACCTGGTGAGTGACATAGGCGTACTGACACAAACGGAATTCCACACGGGCGAAGCCGCGGGCACAGCTAGTGTTTGTATAAATTTAAGAGCTGGGCTCTTGTCGGCGGAGTTGAGTTGTTTTTGTTGTCTTGGAGTTGTTTCAGTTAGCGATGGAAAATCAATTCGAGCTCATTCAAAGTCGTATGTTATGACAATACTTTCAGAATGAACTGAGAACATTTGGACACAAAACATTCCTCCTTAATTATAGAGGGCTAAAAATAAGCAGAAGTAATGTTTCGCCTGAATATCAGACATTTTACCCGACTGCGGTGAAGCTAAAAAAGGAGGGTTATTGTGTGTGACATATATGGAGGTAGGTACAGACGTTATTTGTAGCTAAAATCAGCTTAAACGGTTTTGATGTGCAATATCTCTAATTTAATGTCGTTTTAATTGAACAATATATCATTTATCCAAATCAGTTAAGCCGTTTTTGGCTACATGGGGACAAATGCGTATACATACAGATCAAACACTTAACCCTCCTTTTTTGGTTTCGCCGCAGTCGCATAAAAATACTTACGCTGCTCTATCATCAATATCGTAGGATCGTATTTATTCAAACTAATAAACATGGCTTCTTTGTAACAAGTTTTGCAGAGTTTGTCGATTAAGTTCGCGTCCTCAGCTTCACCGAACACTGTGCAGCGTCGTCCAAAACGTGCTTGGATTAATATCAGCAATCTGAGCATAAAATAAAGGTGACTTTTAAATTTCTTCGTCCAAGCGTGTTTTTCATAGTTGCGTCCTCAGCTTTCGCTTCGGAGCCAAAGGTACGCTGTAAGTCATGGTCCTAGATTTGGCGGCACTGGTTATTACAATGAAGCGACTGCCGTCTGACCTTCGTAACCTATAAAAAGTATAGGGAAACCACACCAACAGGAACATTACCTGAGGTTTGTTAGTGGCCAAAACTATCAGATTTTTCAGGAATGGCACAGCCTAATGAATGCCATCTATCGATAACAACTGGGACCAATGGCTTAATGTGCCTTCCGAAGCGCCGAGGAGCTCGAGTTAAAAAATGCCACTAAATGGCGAGCAATCCAATTAGGGTCGCGTCTTGCCGTCACTTGAGACGCGCATTCTCTACAGATTCGCGCGTCGCGCTCGGCTATTGAGCTCCTCACACGTGACTTTTAAATACTTGCACAAAATTACATATCCTACTGTGTTATGCCTGTAATTTTGTATCCAAACTGGAAGGAACTGAACAATGTATGCAGCTGATTGACCGGAATCAAACCCTCGATTGCCCCGGGTCTGTAAACAAATGTTGTAACTACATAACCACTAGACCGTGGGGCCTAGGGACAGTCTCAATGGTTTGATCATATATTACGAGACTGTTCCTTATTCATAAAATTAAACTATTTTAATACGGTTCCTTATTATCAATTTTTGATATGATGCTGTGTTTTAAATGTGGTATTATAAGAATATTGTGTTTTGCAAATATGGTCATAAAGAGATATTGATAATATAATGTTTTGAGATTATGATATTATCAGAAAGTGCTGTTTCACGATTTTGGTGTTTTAGGACAATATATTCAGCGAAGGAGGAATCGCAATAACATAGGTGGCAATGTATTTAAATTTTACCTGTTGGTCAATCCGAAACCGATATCATTTCCAGCAGCTATACCGTTACTGCACTCATGCGGTAATACACATTTGGGTAAAGTAGAGTTGCCGTAGTACACCGGGTTTTCGGCAATTATAATCAAGCACTTCTCTGAAAAATCATAATATTTGTTTACTATAATTACCTATTAAACAACGTAATTATTTTTCTTTATTTACAGTCTACGCTAAAATATAAGCATTCTACGATGTTCTACGACTTTGTAGCTGACAGTGCTACGAGTCTGGGAATCGTAGCTTGATCCTCGTAGCGCATACAACACCACGTCTGAGGTTATTATTAAATTCAATCAAACTACAATAATTTCATCCGTGCAGTGTTGTTTATTGTAAACTCATGTAACTAAAATAATGAGGCGTTCGTTTTTACACATTTTATAATAAAACTAATCATCTTAATTTATTTATATTTATTATTTGTAGTGTATAATTGATATGTGTATATATTTATGTAAGTAAACACTGTTTAAATATTTGTACGCCAATCTGCCTTTATTGATTACGTCTCCTCTCACGGGTCTACTGGCAGAGTTCATTTTGAAATAAGTATCACCCTTGTACTAAATTTATTGTTTAATGTTTCTGTGTTACAAATTATGTGTACATGAATAAATAAATAAAACTGTTTTATATAAGTGACGAAACCACAAGTAATTTGCTATACAGCAAAATATTCTGCTTATTATTATTAAATATTTGAATTATGTTTTTTTTAATACGCAACAGTATTAAGTTTTAATCATTTAAATTGGTCTGGGGTTGAACAACCTCGTACTAGGTCAAGAAGACCTGCGCGAGTACAATACAATCTAAAATATACGCTGAGAATCTGGGAGAAAAAGTAGGAACAACGATTGAATGGATACGAATTGTACACCTCACGCTCACCTCATTCAGTGTGTTTTCAACTTGCAATGTTGTATTACAAAAAAATAAGGAATAAGCTGAAATTTAGCAGGTAGGTTGTCGATGGATAGGATATGTGCTATATTATCTATCACAGGATAACCCGAGTAACCGCTTGTAGTGAATTAAAATACAAAGCTTTTAAAATATAGCACGTAGGTATGACTCCTCTTTAGATTAGGAGACTAGATATGAAGATACTTAGCCTAAGTCGCTTCGCTATCACAATTTAATTTATCGTGATTAATTCCTATCTCTTCTCTTTATAAATGCAAAAGTAATCTGTATATTTATCGCACATTATAAATATATTTTTTAAGAAATATCTAATAATAATTAAACTTAAAAACTTAACTATCCGTGTATAATGATCATAACCTTCTTCAGGTTACAGCTTGAATTTGAAGGTTTTAGGTTAGTACTGTCGTAAGTAGTATTCTAGGTTAAAATAGATGACATAAAATAATTCAAAATATTATTTTTTACCAGTAAGGGCAAAAGGCGGCATCATCCTCGCGATTTCCTCAATTTCCTCCTTGTACTCCGGCCAGCTAGAGAAGTGTAACGTTACCTCTTGAGGACTTATTGACGGCGTTTCCATAATTTGCTCGTTGTCAATATGCTTCGCTTGTGACACCCAGAAAGATTCATTGGAAAACAAAGTAGTTACTGCAAATATGAACAAAATTGATACGACAGTACGTCATAGTCCAAAAAATTCAACTGCCTCCGTGGCCTAATGGTTAAGGCTTTTGCCTTAGACCCTAAGATAGTGGGTTCGATTCCTACGCATAGCATAATGTAGTTCCAGTTTGGTTTTAGACATTGCAGGCGTGACTCCCCTGATTATCTGAAAGTAATGATGGTTCCGTGCTTTGGAAGTCAGGTCATGCCGTCGGTCCCGGCTGTTATTTACTGATCGTTAAAGGAACCACACCAGAGGCTGAAAGACGGTTCCGAAACACTATGATACTAGAGTCTACAAGGTCGATTGACCTTGTAACCCACTCGATATGAATAAATAGTCCGATTTTGCCAGAGAAAAAGTTGCATAGGGTTTAGAAAATGTATGTGGAAAGCCATGTCCTGTAGTGGAGTTTTGCAGCTGAAATGATGATGATCACAGGACGCTTTAGAGTACTAACTAAGGTAATAAATAACTAGACCTTGTCAGTCAAATTTAGCACTTGGCTTGGCCTTATAATGCAATCTCTAACCGAAAATCCATGTCTATTTCTAAATGGAAATTCCTATATACTATCTTCTGTCAAAGTTTATCAAAACAGTTTTCCTAATTTAGGCGTGAAAAGGTCTTAGAACATAAGTATGCATTGAAGCAAGTATCACTTACTTTTCTTAAGCTTTTTATGTCGGGGTAGTTGCACTTGTGACTGCGACGCCATCATTCGGAAATACGCTACAATCCTTTTATTTTTCTCTACTATATTTCGAAATCTGTTGGCTAATAATAACGGTAGGTCTTTGGCCTTATTTTTTAAGACGCTGTTGAGATTTACTGAAAGTATAAATGGATATTTAGTGGTGGTATAACGATGGTTGTAGAAGTCTATGTATCTATATAGGAATTTAATCCCAAAAGTCACCATTTTTCTCAATTAAAAATTTTGTGACCTTTGTGTTTCTGTGAAATTTTTATTGTGCATGCTCAATACAGTTTATATAAATATACGAGCATTAATAGTTAGTACATATTGTTGACTAATTTTCATACCGTTTAATAGGAAGAATCCAAACACTGAGTTTACGTCTATGTCATTTGGATGTTTTATGTAATATTTTATTAACTTTTCAAGAGACGCCACTAAAGCTTCTAAGTCTGATTTTTGAGGTATATCTGAAGCTATATTTTTTTCAGAATTATTTATGTTTTGATTAGGGTTATCGAAAGCGGATACCAATAATGACACTAAAAAAATCCAATCAATGGAAATGGAATGCATAACTTCTTTCTCTATATTATATTCACCAATATTCTATTTTCTTATAACCAGACATAAAAAAAAACTATAATTTTGCTAAATTTAATGCACGGTAAACATAACCTGAAATTTTTAATGCGTTGCGTGATTAAAGAGTATTTATTACTAGTAATATTAGTTTTATAGCAAATTTAAGTACTTACCAATAAATTTAACACTTACCCATGTACTTATTACGATTTTTTTAAGTGTTATTTAAGGGTACTGATACCACACTTTACACTATAAGTATGTACACTTTGCTCAAACTCTTATCTATCCCATTTTTTTACTTTTGACCGTAACAAATCAACCATAGCAAATGTAGTTTAAGAAATTCTTAAACAGGACTAAACTATAGATGATAAAATATAGACTTTGTTTTTAATTTATAATCATATCGATATTCTCCTAAATGCTTTGAATTCTAATCAATAACCGCTTTATCCGCCGTTAGCTTTTAGTTCAATAATGTAGGCCTACCTGGTTTTTATCACAATATTCAGTAACGTAATATTGCTTTTTGTTCGTAGTAATAGAAAATCGGGTCATAGTTAGATTGACAAAGGCCAATAGATTGTGCATACAGTTCGAGTTACCTTTAATTAACTCCCTTGTTTATTAACTTTACAATCAAACTTTTATCTCTTTGTATAAATAACTTCGTTTGAAATTAAATCTTTTAAGACACCTTTTCATGGAAGATACCAACCTTAATTTAATTTAAAAGTCGATAATAGAAGGCAGAAGTTGGAAGTTTTGTTCTGGTAAACGGGGTAAACCCCTTGTGAATAAGTAATGCCAGAAATAAGGTTATAAGACAAGTTATGTCTACCTAAAGGATGCTTATCTATTACGAATATTTACCCGACTATGCCAGAGTAAGAGATGGTTTTGAGTGCATGAATGTAACAATACAAACCCCTTCATCATCAAGGCGAGCCCTGTGTGGACTTGGGTCAAGTAAATTTCTCCAGACTCCTCTAATTAAAAAAATATTAAATGCACTCTGTGCTTATTTTACGTATTCATCACATTGAACACTTCCTGAAAAATTAAATTACTTAATAATTGGTAGCAATTTATTAAAATACAAAACAAAAGTAGGAGAAGCCATGTGGTCGAAGGCGAATAGTTTATTTATAAAAATAACAGCTAGTATCGGTGTTGTGACACTATCAGGAAAAGTCATATATTTAATAATGGACGGGATTTATTAAATGACTAGTGCCCGCGACTCCGTCCGCGTAATGTTAGATTACATACTTTCCTTTCCAGGATCTCATTATGTAAAATATTGCGACCAAATCCTGTTTCGCAGAGAAGAAAAAGTCAGACAATCCTGATTTGTCTATGATCATTCTCCGTTTGGAGTGCTATTTTTGAGAAGTATCTCACACAACAAAATTCTGGTGATTCAATACTGCAATGCCCTAACCTAACTGGAAACAACTAAACAAAGTATGATTTCCGGTGTTAGGTTAGAAGCCTTCTGAAAAAATTACTCCGGGGTGTGCAGGGTCGATTGATCATGTAACCCACTCGATACAAATGACTGAAAATAAATAAGTACCTATTACCTAATTAAAAATCGTATCTATAACAACCCATGTTAAACACTACATATTCAAATTACAAACCCAGCCCAACCCAGTGTAGTTTGACCTCTTATATAGTACACACGCCATACATTTTAGGGGTCAATTAAGGTTGGTCCTTCCTAGGGAACAGGCGAATAATTCGGGATAAATTGTAACCTAATCTCTAAGTCGGACCTCTAGCAACATAACTGAGAAAACCGCATTCAATTCCATGCAGTAGTTTTTGCGACAGGCAAAAATTCTAAAAAAGATTGTTTTGGTTTCTTTTGCTCCAATAATGACCACTCATATTGTTTTTCTTAAAAATCATCCATGTACAAACATCGACCTGTCACAATTTTATTATGTGTACTTATTTGAGATTATGTGGGAAAAGTGCTTCGTTAAATCGTAACAACTAGAGTTCATCAATTCTGTTTGTATTAAAAATATCAGTCAGAATAACTCAATAAGTCACTTATTATACAAAAGTTATAGAATTAAGCTATAATTTAGAGTTTAAACGTGACACTGAAATGTCCAATATTACCTAACAATTAATTATGTTAGAGGTACTTATCAAGCGGTGAGGGAGGTCGTCAAAATGCCTTTGATTTCAAAAAGTCAGAGATGCTTACTTTCATGGCTACAGAAGAATCCCTGGCTTTCTATGCAATTTAGCTTACGTGCAATATTTATACCTTACATACACGAATCTGACATTTTCATTTCTTTTTGTTTAGCCTTTCTTTCACCAAAACTTGAAATGGAGATAGCTATGGCCAAACTTCAAAATATCAAAATGTCTTTATCTACGTTTCTGTACATATTGATATTGTTTTTATGAAAGCATCGATGTATAAATTAGAATGATGCTTGCTTACTAACAAAACGCTTCATGATTTCATAACTCACCTTAACAGATTTACCTAAACAACAATGTCTTACGAACAACTGGTATACACAACAACAATTGACAAGAAAATATTATTCTATATGTAGGTATATTATTTTAATATGAGGGTTACTTCCAAGTTAAAGTCATATCACGGTCCGACGCTCGCCGGTCAACCGGCGGCGTTTCGCGTCTTTTACATCACTGACACTTTTGTTGGTAATATTTTGATAGAGAATCCAGGGCTGCCTCTGGGCATGCGCTCCTATTCGCCAATTGGACCAAAGTTCACGTCGGGCATTGGTAAAGGTCCATAACTAAGCAATACCGTGTCGATAAAGAACAGCTGTCTCTTATAGTAATCAAACAGCGATACATCATAAAGAAAATTGAAATATTTATTTTTTGCGTTTTATTGTAAATAATTCAATTATGAATGAGTTGTATTACTTGTTGTTGGGCTTTCACCTTTGCTTTCGTGTCGTGATTTTAGGGAAATTGGCACCAAATTAGTTTCATAGACGCTTGCGCGTGAAACAGATCGATACGCGCCATATTTTGTTCCCACACACACGTGTACTTACCTATGAAACCTAGATAGCTGAGCGATACTACGAGAATATGTTCTATTTGAGACGCATAAAGATCAAAACGCAATGAAAGCTTTATCAGTGCTCTATAGGTGGTTCATTCATGAACCGTTAACAGATTGTTTACTGGGCAGGAAATGTCAATAAAGTTCGAATTGAGTTCAGCGGCATGTATCTACCACCTTTAAGCATATTATTAGCTGTGACTCCTGTCTCTGTCCGCATAGGATTTCATTTTATTAAGCCAAAGCTTTTAGGGTCTAACAAGATTCTTACGTGTTACTCAGATGATCGAGTTTAAATTATTATTCAGGGAAATCCCGCGACAATAATCAATGTTGTTAGACGCATATTCGTTAATAATCGATAAGCTTTTGGTGCATTTTCTTGCGAACTGCACAGATTTCATTTTCCGTCATCGCATTTTATTGCAAAACAGCGTACAATTTTTACTTTACTTACAAATGCAATATACAGATATAACAATAAAGCTAAAAAGTACACAAACACATTACAAATACAAATCTGTTGATTGTTGTTTACTCATACATACAAGTACCTACGCTATTTAGCACATAATTAGTAGATATTTACTTTGTGTTTTATTAAGAAACTAGCTGTGCCCGCGACTTCGTCCGCGTAACATTCGATTGCATAGGTACCTACTTTCCTTACATAATATTAGTCATTGCAGAGTTTGGACACACCATCTTTAATGCTATAAATATTTAAAAGGTTCAGGAGGTCGCTATGTAAACTATTGCGACGGAATACTGTTTGGCATAAAAAAAGTCAAACAATCGTGATTTGTACAATATTATCCTCCCATAAACTCTTTCCAAACCTTTAAAATCATGATTCGGGTGTGAAAGGTTCATTGACAACCACCAGTTGGTAGCAGGAATGCTAATCTTGAAATATACCTATTTATAGATAAAAGATAAAGATAAAAAGATATTTATTTTCTCCAACAATCCTTATAATACAAGGTGTGTACAATACATGTAATGGTTCCATCTCAGATTGGAGGAGACTGGAGCCTGTAAAAGGCAGGGCCTGTGCCACAGATCTCCAGTGCTCTCACTTCTGGATTCAAGAATGGATTATAAAAGAAGTGAAGCTTACTTAACTATAAAATTCTAAAGCCTACAAACTATATAATTTAAGAACAAAATTATTGAGTAGAAGACGAAGGTACCTTTTATATTATATGTATAATAAACATTTTGGAATGTTATTTCAAATATGTTTGTGTGAGTATGGATTGAATAAATGAATTGGATGGAAGTAAATAAATAAATAGGGCCATATCAATGTTAGAAATTAATTATTAAATTAATGGTACAAGAAGGCTTTCCGTATCGTCGTAATTTAGAGGTTGGAGGTTAGTGATAGTTAATTTGCAGGAATATTTAGAAAGAGAAAAGATGCTGAGCTCGCCGTGTAGATCATTGTACAGGAATATAAAATGATAAATTTATAAGAAGTATTCATTTGATTCACCGGCCTTCGACTACAATGTAGGCTACATAACGCCTTGAAATCCATACTATCCATACTTCCATACTTAATATTATAAATGCGAAAGTCTGTCTGTCTTTTACGCTTTCATGGCCAAACCGCTGAACGGATTTTGATGAAATTTGGTATGAATATAGTTGAACACCCGGGGTCAAACATCATCATCATCATCATCATTTCAGCCGCAGTCAGTCCACTGCTGGACATAGGCCTCTCCCAATGATTTCCAAAATGATCGGTTGGCAGCAGTCTGCATCCAGCGTCTGCCTGCGACCCTTTTCAGGTCATCTGACCATCTGGTCGGTGGATGTCCAACGCTGCGCTTACCGGTACGTGGTCGCCATTCGAGAACCTTTCTGCCCCATCGGCCATCGGTTCTCCGCGCTATGTGCCCCGCCCACTGCCACTTCAAAGAACTAATCCGCTGGGCTATGTCGGTGACTTTTGTTCTCCTACGGATCTCTTCATTTCTGATTCGATCTCGTAGGGAAACACCGAGCATCGCCCTCTCCATAGCTCTCTGGGCGACCTTGAGCTTTCTTATGAGGCCCATAGTCAAAGACCACGTTTCGGACCCGTATGTCATCACTGGTAACACACACTGGTCGAATACCTTAGTTTTAAGGGACTGAGGTATTTTAGACGAGAAGACGCTACGTAGCTTCCCGAACGCCGCCCATCCGAGTCGGATTCGACGAAAGACCTCGTCCTCGAAGCTGGAGTTGCCAGCCTGGATCATCTGACCCAGGTAGACATACTGGTCTACAACTTCAAGGGTGTGGTTCCCGACTGAAACCGGTGATGGCGTAACATGGACATTACACATTGCCTTGGTTTTGTCCATGTTCATTTTAAGGCCCACCTGTTGGGAGACCACGTTGAGGTCGCTGAGCATGGTACTTAAGTCCTCCAGCGATTCCGCCATGACCACGATATCGTCGGCAAAACGAAGGTGAGTGATATACTCGCCATTGATGTTGATGCCAAGTCCTTCCCATTCCAGGAGTTTGAAGGCATCTTCCAGAGCAGCGGTAAACAGTTTCGGAGAAATGACGTCTCCCTGTCTTACACCTCTCTGCAATGGAATAGCCCTCGTGCTTTGCTCCTGTACTCGGACTGACATGGTGGCGTTGCTGTATAAACACTTCAACACTTCGATGTACCGATAGTCTATGCGGCACCGCTGGAGAGACTGAAGCACCGCCCACATTTCGATCGAATCGAAGGCCTTCTCATAGTCCACAAACGCTAGGCATAGTGGCCGGTTATACTCTTTGGCCTTCTGTATAACCTGCCGAAGCGTATGGATGTGGTCTATGGTACTAAACCCTTTTCGGAAACCGGCTTGTTCGGGAGGCTGGAAGGCATCGAGCCTGTTCGCGAGACGATTCGTGATTACCCTCGAAAACAGCTTATAGATGTGGCTCAGGAGCGTGATGGGTCTATAGTTCTTCAATAGGGTATTGTCACCTTTTTTGAAGAACAAAACCACCACGCCCCTGTTCCACGCCTCTGGCGTCACTCCCTCGAGCAAAACGGAATTAAAGAGCTTCTGAAGGATTTTCAGTACCGGCGTTCCGCCCGCTTTCAGAAGCTCTGCTGTGATTCCGTCTTCGCCGGGCGCCTTGTTGTTCTTGAGCTGTTTAAGGGCAATCCTAATCTCGTACAGGCTGATGTCCGGGATATCTTCCGTATAGTGTCGGGTAAGCTTGGCTCTTGGGTCTTTGGCCAAGCTTTCAACGGGTTTGGCTACTGAAGTGTAGAGTTGTCCGTAAAACCTCTCGATCTCCCTCAGCACCTCGGCTCTCGTCGATACCACGTTGCCGTCCTCCGTCTTCAGCTTGGTCAGTCGGCTCTGCCCAATAGACTCCACCTTTGCGAACACTTTGGAGCCTTTGTTTTGCTCTATCGTCTCCTTAATACGTTCTGTATTGAAGGAGCGAGTATCGTTCCGCAAAGATTTCCGGATTTGTCTATTGAGCTGCCGGTAGACGTCGGCGTCTTCGGAGGTCTGCAGCATCATGGACCGTCGCTTAGCCATCAGATCCAGGGTCTGAGGTGAGAGTTTTTGTGGTTTATTTTTGGGGCGGGATTTGAAGATCTTCTTTCCCACCGCCTGGACAACTTCTACAAATCCGTTATTAATCTCGTCCACGGAAACGCAATCCTCAAGGCATGCAAAGCGATTTGAGAGCTCTAGCTGGAAAGACTCTTGGCTTTGGATATAGGCTTGCGAAGGTCGGAGTATAGACCCCATCAAGCGAGTTCTCTCTCGTCTGAGATCGATGTTCAAGATGCCCCTTACAATCCGGTGATCGCTACCGATTTTTATCTTGCTGATCACAGAGACATCGTTGAATATCTCTCTCCTCGTCGACAAGATGAAGTCTATCTCCTGTTTTATTGGAGCTTGGCTCTTCTTAGTGGGCCCTAGCCAGGTCCACTTTCTTTGCGGTGGCTTCTTGAAGAAAGAGTTCATCGCGAAGAGTCCCTCTTTCTCCAAAAAGCCAGCCAGCATATGGCCTCGCTCGTTTCGCTGCCCATATCCAAACCGTCCCACCCTGAGCTCTCCACCGCCTCGACCGCCGAGTCTTGCGTTAAAATCCCCCATAACCACCGTAAAGTAGGTTTTGGAAGCGTGTATGGCTCTACTAATGTCCTCATACACCGCTTCTACCTCTTCATCTGAGTATTTTCCAGTCGGCATATACACCTGTATAACCTTCAAGGAGTATCTCTTTGATACTCTGAGTATCAGGTATATTACCCTACCGGAAACACTCTCGATGGTTTCGACGTTGTTTATGAGGGACCTGTGAACGAGGAACCCGACACCATGCTGGGACTTCCTCAAGTCTCCCTCCCGGTGATAGAGTAGGTTACCAGACTTTAGGGTTGTCGTGCCCTCTCCCTCTCTTCGGACTTCAGACAAACCCACTATGTCCCATCGTAACCTACTCATCTCCTCTTCCACTTCCTCCACCTTGTCGTCCAACCTCATCGTCCGGATATTGTGTGTTACCAGGGCCAAGTGTCGTCGGGGGTGGTAGCCGGGTCGACTCCGGGGATTCTTCGCACCCCCCGCCCCGCCGCTACCGTGACCGCTACCGGAGCCAGGAACAGCGGGGCTGCCGGGCACTGGGGGCCTTATCATTATATTGTCCGTCATTTGGAGGTTGATGCCATACTCGCCACGCTTGGCAGGCGGGTTGGCGAGCGCAGTTTTTTGCGGCTTATCGTACTTTCGACGCTGCTGCCCATCGAAAGTATTTAAAGCAGGGGAAGGATAGGATTTTGTTGGGTTTGGGGATAGGAAAAAGGTATTAGGATGCTACTGACCCGGATGGATTTGGGTTGAGTGAGTAGCAGCTCGGGTAAGTCGGGCTCGCGTACCCGTATGCCATACTTCAAGCCATCGGAAAGATGGCTGAAGATGAACACCCCTGACTAATGAACACCCCTGACTAATGAACACCCCTGACTAACAATAAACAAACATAGTGCTTCGGAAAGTACGTTAAGTCGTTGGTCCCGCCCGGCAATCGTTAAAGGAACAATGTCAAAGGCCGTAAGGTAATTCCAAAAAAGCTTTATCACTTGGATGTGCTTGGTCGATTGGCCATGTAGTAACCCACTCGATGTGAATGAATGAAAAAAAATGGTTGTATGTAAAGTCGGTTTACGGACGGTAGTTTGACGTGACATCGTCAAACATTACAGTAGTATAATACACATGATCATGCCTCTCTCTCGTTCGTGCCGCGCTCTTGCTTGCGGAACGCGACAATGACCGTAACGGGACAATGACGTCATCTTTTTCGTGCATGCAGCCCGTAGTATCGAGTTATTAGACGTTGTCACGTCAAAAACATTTAAGTAACTACGTAATCACATACATTTAAAAATAACTCACATTATGAACACCACTATTAATTACTCTAGTTACAAAGCATGGCAAAAAAGAAATTCTATCGTAAAGGAAAAACCCCGTTTTTTTGTTTCGAAAAATTTTATGGGCCCGTGTTATTTTACCTCTCATATTGTATGCGCGCCATACATTTTAGGAGTCAGTTTAAGTTAGTTATAACTCCTTCCAGAACTGGTAAAATTTTCGGGAAAAATTAATGTCTTATTTTGCCGAGGACTATCCGTACTTCCATACTAATATTATAAATGCGAAAGTCTGTTTGTCTGTCTGTTACGCTTTCACGGCCAAACTGCTGAACAGATTTTGATGAAATTTTGTTTAATATTTGTATGAAGAGCTGCGGGAAACAGCTAGATAACTATATAATAAAAAAGTTTTATTTAAAACCGTAATAGTTTATGCATCAAATATGCACAACAGACAGACAGACCCTATGTCCAAAAATCATATTTTAGGCTTCTGTTTCATGTATAAAGAGCGCTAGTAATATTTTTTTCATTTTATATTTAATTTACAGAATTGACTATAGTTTTATTATATGTAGATTATAGAATATTGACGGTGGGGCAACGCTGAAACAGTGATACTAAGGCTTACAGGATCGATTGACCCTTTGACACGAGAATGAGCAGCATATAGGATATGAATTGAATGAACCAGGAGAAACGGACATCAAATGCACCTTGAGGGGAAGGGATTTTGAATCAATGACACCAGGACATACAGGGTCGATTGACCAAGACAACTTCATCATAATCTAAGCGAACAACTCTTAGGAAAATGCAGAAATTATGTGACTTTGACGACTTACCTACTTACTCTACTCTTACTCCGCTTATTATTTTGCTATGAAATTTTTATCAGGGGAAACTGAAAAATCTTTAAATGATGATAACTTTCTTTCCTGATGTACAATTTTGATGAAACAAAGATTAGATGTTGCCCTGAGTTAAGGGCAATCAGTTTGTGAAAACAAAATTCAAATCTGTCCAGTAGTTCCTAAGATTAGCGTGTGCAGACAGACAAGATTTATATAAAACATTTTTTCGTAATCTACTATTCATGTTTAGTCATTTCCTTTCATTTTCTACCCAAAATAATAAATGCATAGACACATCGATTCTACTGTTTTATTATAGTATAGATTAAATGAAGCAGATTCGCCACAAAAATTTAAATTAATATCTACGAGTTGTCCCTTTTTTACAATAGGCTACTTGACTTTATTCATACTTGGACAATATATTCATACGAAACTATTGTGATATAAAATAAAAAAAATTGTTGAGTAGAATAGCCTATGGTTTATCTTACCCCGTTAATTGGGTATTCTACTCAGTTTATTTTTATCATTCATATAAAACGTTTCACTACCAGAAACTGAAAACAGAAATATATAAGCAGTTGTAAGCCTTTGAAATTCGGTGGAAGGGGAAACTGCAAAATCAAGAAAAGGATGCACTGTGTCTGCAGTGACGTCACTGCCACTTGATTTCGTGCGTACAAAAGAGATAGCAAGACGTCCAGCACCGAGCTTCCACTTTTCTTCTTGTAAAACTTTAAAAATTCGATTACTGCCTTAATTAACAACAAATTTTGTTGTTATTATCAGAATCGGCTACTTTTTAGTGTATATTTTGTTAAGTATAATAATATTAACCAAGTATAAATACAGTCAAGTAACCTATTGATCCCGTATATAATTTACTCAGGCTTCTAACACAGCAAAGTAACGACGTTATTTCATATTTAATGCAGGAGACTTGAACAAAGTAAGTTGTTTTTCATAAAGTGTTAATTAGTTAATTATAGATCAAGTTTGTTTTTATCTACTAGGCTACTGGTATTATAGATTTTTCGAGGTGAATAGAAACCTTTGCCCAGCAGTGGAGCAGTACAGGTCAATAAAAAAACTTAGTCAAAAGATTATGATAATCGTTTAGCTTTAATTTTCGTTCAGACGATATCTTATTTGTAATATCGTCTATCAATGCAAGTAAAATAAATAAAAAATACATACATAATTAATTTCTAGAAAACTTATGTGAACATAATTCAAAGCGAGGTTTTTGCAACTATTTATTAAAACTTCATCGAGCCGTACAACACAATATGCAATGCATTATTTGCCTTTAAATCCTTTAAGAATAACAAGTACTTATTAATAGATGCAAATCCATACTTCCAACTAATATTATAAATGCGAAAGTCTATCTGTCTGTCTGTTACGCTTTCGCGGCCAAATCGCCGAACGGATTTTGATGAAATTTGGTATGAATATAGTTGAAGACCCGAGGTCAAACATAGGCTACTTTTTGACGCAGGCGGAGCTGCGGGAAACAGCTGATAAAGAATAATAGAGCAAACTCCAATTACAAACCCCGAGCCCTTCCTTCATCTATGGGCTATGCGCTACGTCTTTCGTAGCAACGTCTACGAGGACGCGGAGCAGCTACGGTTTCTTTTAAAATAACTTTTTAATAAAGTTTCGGGTTCATAAAGGTGACAAGACTTTCGTTGCGTCTATATAAAAAAATAAATAAATATATTCAAGCTCGATTAGAATTCAGCAGTTTGGCCTCCAAATAAAGAAACAGTTTGAAAGCTATTTTAATTTATTAAGTGACTTGGCATAAAATTGTTGTCAAACCTTGTTTTATGTCTTGCCAGTTGAAAGGTAAACGATAAAATATCGAATTTCAACGGACTCCATAGACTGAAGATTATTATCAGTTATTCCCTGTGGTTATTCCCATGTAACGAAACGAATTAAGTATATTTTGGTTAAATCATTATAGTTGTTTCGATAAATCATTACTGTCGAACTGCTTCTAAATTCAAACATAGATTTGGTTTTCCTAAAATTACAACCAAATATGAAGTTTTATACTAAACTAGGGCGACTTCGCCTACGTGGATAAGTGCCAATGAAACCTTCAACAGAACGTGTTTCCTAGTTACGTATTCATAAGATAAGATAAGATAAGATAAGATAATTTATTTATTTGCAAGAATACAGTGCATACATAGATATTTAGTTAATTATAATTTCGTGTATTCCACTCTCAGATGAGTATGCAAAAAATGAAATAATAAAAACAGAAAAAAAATTAAATATGTCCCATTATGTCAGTAACATTTATACAATAAAATTATTAAAAAAATGTCAAATACTAAAGATAGATACAAAATGTCAAGATTATTTTAATTATGTACAATTATCGTTCATACGTGGGGCGCACTATAAGTTTCCTGAATGAATATGAAAAAATACTATTAAAGGTACAAAATTAATTTATTGTTTTTCAAAATAATCTCCCTTGGCGTCTATGCACTTTTTCATTCGATGAAACCAGTTTTGAAAACTTTTGTGCCACTCCTCTGTGGTGACCTCTGAAACGTGTTTTTCATACTCCTCGACAGCCTCTTCTGGTGATGAAAATCGTTGACCGCGTAATTGGTTCTTAATTTTTGGGAACAGAAAAAAGTCACAAGGTGCCAGGTCGGGACTGTATGCAGGATGACTCATGAGTTCTACATTTTTCGCCTTCAAAAAGTCGTTTGTCTGTCTGGCCGTGTGAGAACTAGCATTGTCGTGGTGCAGGATGATACGGCGTTTACGGTTATTTTTACGGAGTTCGTCAATAACTTCCGGCAAACAAATGGTCGTGTACCAGTCACTATTCACTGTACGACGGTTCTCTAAAGCAACAGTAGCCACGTGTCCAGTTTTATTAAAAAAAGAAGCAATCATCCGCTTAGATGCACTTTTCACGCGCGCCACTTTGGTTGGTTTCGGCTCATCTTGAAAGACCCATACGCTCGATTGCTGCTTTGTTTTGGGATCGTAGCAATAAATCCATGTTTCGTCACCTGTTACTATGTCCCACACCAAATTTGACGCACCTTCGTTGAATCTGGTAAGCATGGCACTGCACCAAGTGACGCGGTCCGTTTTTTGAGCCTCGGTCAAGTTGTGTGGGATCCACCGCGAGCACAGCTTTCTCACACCCAAATGTTTGTGTAGGATTAATTGTATTTGACTCATGCCTATTTCTAAGGATGCGCGAATTTCATGGTAGGTCACATGCCTGTCTGTTTCAATCATACGGCGCAGAGCATTGATGTTTTTGTTGGTCACAGCGGTGGACGGCCGACCATCGCGAGATTCGTCACTGAGATTGATACGACCACGCTTGAATTCTGCAAACCAGCTATAAACAGTTGTCTTGCATGGTGCTTCATTGCCAAATGCTGTTTCAAGCCGAGCGATGCTCTGTTGAGCTGTCAAATTACACTTAAAATCGTAGAAAATCATACTACGAAAATTTTCCCGAGTTAAATCCATGTTGATGCAGACACACAATTTTTTAAATGGCGCCACAAGGTAAAAACAAAAGACAGTCAGATGAAACAAACTGCATTCTACAGCCAAAGAGTTCTATTTTCAAATGTTGCAATAAATTTTTAAATATTGTTTATGTAAGTGGCCAGTTCCGGAAACTTACAGTGCGCCCTATGTATATTCATCAACACTATAATAACATTTAGCCATTAGAAATTCGAACAAATTTCTCCCAAATACATCTAATTCTAATTCTTTATATGCTGAGGGTACATGGTTGTATATCTTAATTGCCATACAATATGAGTTCCTATGTGACATAGTCAGTGTTCTCAATGGCAAACATAATCTATCTTTGTGTCTTGTTCTCGATCCCTCATTATCTTCATGTTTAGGAAACAAATATTCGTGTTTACGTACAAAAAGACACATTTCTTAGATATATATTTTTATAATTTTTAGGCTCCTTATAATTATTAATAAAGCCGGGTCTAATGCGACCGTGTTTTGTGTTCGCCAACACGTTACATTGTACAAAATGTGGGCGTTTTTGTCTACGAATCTTGGCACGTGTGTGTGTTCTTTGATTTATTTTTGGTCGAGAGCTTTTCTTGATAGGGGGCAAAAAGGGGGAAAGTTTGCTGTATACCGCGTATCGACTGGTGCACCGTTACGGTCATTGGCGCAGTGACGTCGGAAGTGGGCGTGGCTTACGTAATTTTTCGTTCAACTGTAAAAGACTAGTGACGTGGAGCGAGCACTAATGTTTTTCTTATTTTTCTAAATTATGTTTAATTTCAGCTTATATTGTTCTAAGTGTTTCAATGCTGCACTGTTATGGGATCACAATAAACGTAAGTAAATAACATATATTCGAATTTATTTTATTGATTTAGTGTTACACAAAATATGTGTCTGTTTTTATTGGTCAAAATATCTGTAATATAAAGAAATATAACTATATTTATTTATGTTGAAATCTTCGATTTGCTAGCGCTATCTATTGGTAACTAGAGGGGATCGTCAATAGGAGCGGAGCCACGGCCAAACCGAGCTCCCGTCTGCCTTCCACCTCCCCGCGTAGCCTCACACAATTTTTGTAAGGAAGCTCTTGATACGCCATCTCCTCTTTGTTATCACTCCGTGTTCTGAACAATCTTTACAAAACATGGCACACAAGATCCTTGATTTAGTATTTGAAATTTTTGTCAAGAGCTTTTTTGATTAGGGGGAAAATGAAGGCAAAAAGGGGTTAAAGTTTGCTGTATATTTATTTGTGAACGGATGTATACAAAACACAGACACACATGTTTCTTGATTAATTTAAAATAAAGTTTAACATTAAGTGTAACATTATTAAACTGATGTCAATCATACTTATTTGTCATAACAGCATCGTTTGGTTTCTCTACAAGTGCTGTAAAAAAGGGGGGTAAATGGGGGAAATACTTAGCAGCGTTTTATGAATAAATCTCGTATATGGAATTATTTCGCGAAGTCTACTGTTTACAGAACTACTTACTACTAATTATATTACCTACTTTTAGATTAATAACTCGCTTTATTCAGACAGATAGATGGGCTCATGCAAGCAATATTATTTCTTTATTTAATGCTCCTAAATTACGTCCGTGCCTGTGCTTGATAAAGGTTCATTCAAACTGACGCGAATCCCGCGCGACTGGCGGGACGCCCACAGAAATTAGAATCTGTAGAAGTGCCGTAGCGTGTGCCAAAGTTAACTGGCCCGCTAATGACATTTCTACATATTCTTATTTCTGTGGGCGTACCACCAGTAGCGCGGGATTCGCATTAGTTTGATTTATTTCAGTCAAAATTAACAGATAATAAAAAAACTATTCGCTTTAACATGAAGACTCCTAGAAAAAGAGGCGATTCACAGGTTTCGTACACAGGCGCTGCCGGGGGTCGGCGCAGCCCTGGGTAAACGTCCTGTCCATTGGACCATAAGGGCAGTTTAATATAACCATTTCAGAAAGTTAACATCTTCTTTAAACTTCTACAATAGATAATACCTACTGACATAAAATAAACTAAGACCTTAACGAAATAAGAGATATCATCTAAAGACGTAAAGTTAATGTCCAACAATTTAATACGAGCAATAAATATCCAGAAGACCCGTCTTCATTGCCTTCAGGTAAAATATTTCACTTTACGACCACTGACTATAACTACAGGTTGCTTTATAAATTGAAATGATCAATCCTGAAATTTATTTATATTTTATATCAGAACATGATTAAAGGTGACAGTTTGAACCTTATTTTTATAACAAAATTAATTAGCGTCATACATCTTCGTGGTAAAATTTCTAAACACGGATTTCGGAATTTTTTAAATTCATAAATATTTAAAAATGAAAGAGAATAATGTCGCTCTATCTTGAGCACCTTCATACGGTCGAAGTAAAACCCGACCAGTAAAATAGCAGCAGCGTCATCTACCCAAAAAAAGAGACAGGAGTGGACGTTGTGTATGTGATTAATTCCTACGATTTATTTAGCAAAATAATTCATAATAATGAGAAAAAAGTAATATAAGTATATTTTACGCGAATAAAAATATAGGATTGATTTCGATTTATTTATATGACATTGGCATTATTACAAGCACTTACCAAATTATTTTGCGGCCGGCAATAGTTTGCATGAACTGGTGGCGGAGGCACGCATGTGGTGCTTGTAACTTTAACTTCCGCAAAGTAACGCCTGAATCAATTAAATATTGTCAATTTTGTTCTTGACATGACATATAACATGTTGCCACATAAAGACGACCAGTAGCGACGCCAATGCAGGTCACCAAACGTGGGAGCCCCATCAGCACCCTGAAAGCATTATTGTATTGGATACGAAGGACATTGTAGGCCCCCTGCGTATACCTTATCCACAGACTACAGGTGTAGAATGACTGGCAATAAGCCTTAAATAATGTCTTTTTTACCTCTTTTGAGCTCCTCGAGAACCTGCGGGCCAGCATATTACAGCGAACCGCCAATGCCCTCCGTTCCCTCTCGATGTCCTCATCATCAGACAGGCCCTCTGTCAGTACATGGCCTAGGTATTTAAATTTTTGTACCACGCTTAAGGCATTACCGTTTAAGTACACGGGCGGTAGTACAGCCGGTTTCTTGGAGCCAGCTCTGAACACCATCACCTCACTCTTACGTACATTTTACACTAGGCCATGGGTCCTTGCGTACCTCTCGCATACTCCCAGCAATTCCTGCAACCCGCTCATCGAAGGGCTCAGCAGTGCCATATCATCCGCGTAACTGATACTATTTACCATCAGCCCATCAATGGAACACCCGATGCCCGTCCTGCTGAGCTCCTCGATCAGCTGGTTCACGTAGATATTGAACAACGTAGGCGAGGTCAGCCCCCCCTGCCTCACTCCACACTCTAACCTGTATGCATCAGAAAACGCTCCCGACCATCTGACCTGGTTTATTTGGTGATCATACCAGTATTGTAGTAATTTTATTATCTCTTCCGGTATAGATAATTCACGTAGTTTGGACCACAAGGTGTCATAATCTACCATGTCAAATGCCCGAGAGAGGTCTAAAAAGGCCCCATACACCGGCGTACATCTATCGGTATAGTACCTCACAGTATGCTTAAGCGCAAGAATGGCAGTTTCAGTAGACAGGCCCTCTCTGAAACCAAATTGGGCATCATGTAGCTTGAGCTGACCACATAGCCTGCGCTCAAACACACCATCAAGCACCTTGGCTATAATAGTGGCCAATGAGATCGGTCTGTAATTTGTGTTGATATATCTGATATATCTCCCGTTTTGTTCTTAACTATTGGAATAACCAAAGTCCTCATAAGTTCATCCGGCAAGTATGAGTGTTCCATACAAGTATTATATAATGCGCACAGGAGAACCGAAAGATGCGGGCCCGCATGCTGAAGATGTTCTATACTGAGGCCGTCATGTCCTGGCGATTTTCCTTTCGTCATTGATGATATAACATCGGTTACTTCTTTTAAGGTAATATGACAAGGTTCACCAGACACGACGACCCCGGCATGATACATTTGTTTACCCTGCAGCTGGGGGTCTACTTTAAACTGCGTCATAAACATATTTGCTACTTCCCTCGGCTCAGTCAAGCCAGTTTTAAGTGTGGCCGAATTTCGTAGAATTTCTAACAAAACTAAAGCTTTTGGCAGTCGAATCATTGTAACAGTGCTGCCATATCTATTATACCTAATCATGATCAAAGCATACCACATGAAAGCAGAGTATCTTAAAACTGGGAAAAAAATTGTCCTCTAATGAATAGTTGTGCAGTCGATGCGCTGTAGACGTATACTTTTGCTCTAAACATTTTTATCCTATCCAAATATTATAAATGCGAAAGTCTGTCTGTGTTACGCTTTCACTGAACGGCTTTTGATGAAATTTGGTACGAATATAGTTCAATTGAAGACCTGGTGTCAAACATAGGCTACTTTTTGACGCAGGCGCAGCTGCGGAAAACAGCTAGTTACCAATAAAACAAACAAAATGTCTCTTTCTCTTAACATTTATTACAATCTCAGTAACTTGAACAATAATAAATAAACAAATGAGACGTCTACATAACCTATTAGATAGGTGCAGCTACACACTCACTTTACATGATTATCAAAATTTTACATTATCCTTATTTCAACGAGCCATGCGGAGCCGAAATGTTTAACATTATGCTTGTAATAGTATTGCACTATTCGCTTAAAAACTAGTTTTTTCTTTATGGCAGCATTATAAATTTATGCGTCGGTAAGAGCAGCAACTCCCGGCAGCACTTTACCTGAAATTAAAAAAAAGAAATAATAAGAAGCTATCACACCTAACAGGATTGCCTCTTTTGACGTTGCATTGGCAACGTGGCCTAGTTTCTCTACCTCGATGAGACGAGTTGTAAAATCCTTTCGATGTTATGTCCAATAAAATTTTGATGTTCATATAGTTTTTCAAATTTAAGATTTGCTAATATGCTTCTAACTCAAATACTCGAGTATTTCTGCGGCTTCGTCTGAACTGACTTAAAGCCATTTATCACATTTTAGCACCTGTTATAAAAAAAATGTGAGGCATGGCTGGGAGTAATTAATAAAGAAATTGTACGACAATAGTAAATAGTGAACCGAATCTACTTACAAGTACAACATCGCTAATGTTTAATATACCTTGCACAGAATCAAACCGAATCACAAAACACTAGACGGGTATACTCATCACAATCTAAAATGTGCCATAAGTCCGCTATACAAGAGCGAAATTGTATATAGCACGTCTCGATAACTTCTTAAATTGCGAGTAGCAAAGGTATATTATGTTTCCATACTATATAGGGTCATCGTCAAAAGTGCATATCTAATCTGTTGTGAAATATATGACAGTTTAATCAAAGTTACAAATACTTCATGGGGCATCATATAACAGATGACTTAATTGAATGGAGAATTTATGTGCGAAATGTACCGGTTGGCCTATCCAGTTGTTGAAATATACCAACCTTCAAGCAGTTCGAGGGAGGCGCCGCCTCCAGTGGATACGTGAGACACCTTGTCTTCAGTGCCCCACTTAGCGCAGCACGTTGCTGTGTCGCCGCCGCCTGTACAAGTTAGTACATTTGTAGTTAATAAAGAGCTAAGTTTACCGGCTTGAGTATAAAATATTGTCACAAGTCGAGAAACAGAAAGAGCTGAATGCTTTTTGTTTTCTCTGACTAGTGGCGGATTCCATCAGATACAGCTACCTTAACTGTTTCTGTTTCACTTCGAAGGGACTGGAAGAGATTGCCTAGCAATAAGTCCGCCTCGTATTATGTTCAAGTTTTTCTAATTGTTAAATTATTTGTTACTGTATGTGGGCAATAAATATATTTTGTTTTGTATTGTATTATGCAGCATATCCAAAAAATTTGCCAAATACTTCAGATTTATGGCTACTCGTGGATATAAAGACGAAGAATAAGACTACTGCTATTTAGCTACAACAGCTGAGAACAACGGTTTAACGTATCTGCCGCTAGCATCGACATATCCATATTAAAATGCGTTCGCCGCCACTTTACACGCGTATTAATTACGAATACGCAAACCCCACATGGCTATATATAAAAAAATAGTAGATTAGAATAAACGTACTTAAACCATAGATTCTTACCAATAATGGTGACGGCTCCACTGGCAGTGGCCTTCACGACTCCATCCATGAGCGCGCGGGTGCCGCCGGCGAACTTCTCGAATTCAAACACTCCAGCGGGTCTGATAAAAATAGTGAGAACCCCATTTTAAATTTCATTCCGCGCTTTGTTTAAATCCTGCATTTTTGAACCAAGATTATTAGCAACGTCAAGAAAGAACGTCTGTATGCCACCGTTAAAATTTTTCCAATAAATATTTGCAAATATTAAAAAACAGCAGTTTAACTAAAATTTATCTCGTATGGTATATTTTTTGTTATAATTTAGATAAATTGTGTTTGATATGAATTTGTTAATTTTCTTATATATTATTGTCGTGTCGCCGTTCAACTCGGATATCCTTGAGCCTTTACTTAATACCAAAAAATAGCTTTACAGTATGTTCCTGTGGTGGCTTGCAAGCAATGGCTTACCTCCTGTCGTGCCCTAATAGTCCTATCTATTGGAGGTTGTATATTTGTGTATGTAATACTCTATTCGTATGAATGTCATACATATTTTGAATATGCTTAGTTACGGATTGTTTTATAGTAACCGTATGTAATATTAAGCTGAAAGTTTGTAAAATAAATTGTTCACCACCAAGTTATTTGTGTTTAGCCTATTACCTGTGGACACTCTGCTGCATATTTTATAATACTTTGTCTTATATGGTTAATGCAATAGAGGTGGCAAATATTTAGCAAACTTAATATAGTGAAATCACTAGCCATTTTACTACTTAACAAGGAGACAAAAAAAAAATGATTTGATTTGAAAAAATATTCCAGAAAAATCTGGTAAAGTAACCCTATGTAAGACGGAAATATTTAATCGTAAAAACATGGCGACTAACAAAATTTACTCACCCATTCCATACAATAACTTTAGCCCTGGCAATAGGATCAGCAAATATTTCCCTAGACTTTGGTCCGACATCCAGACCCATCCAGCCATCAGGAATGCCTGATTCGACAGTGGCTTCACCAACCTAAAACCAACAAAATTTGGTAGTAGTAAAGGTTTTGAATTTGAATTAACAAAAACATGGAATACAGAACTGACCATTGATTTTAACAAAACCAGAAATATTTACCTACTAGATTTATGAATGACTAATTCACATTGGATTTTGCGATTTTTTAGACGCCTACGTTGTTTTGAGTAACATAAATGAATGGAACTTTAAAGGAGAGGCATTATAATTAACCATAAATCTTCACTAACTATATATCCCATACGTATTTCCCACACTCCACCTGACTGATTTCAAATAAATCACATCAAAATCGGTCAAAAACACTAACGCAACAAGGTAGAATGACTTTATAAACCACTCGATTGCAAATACTATACTACTGTAAAGATAGAGTAAGTTTTGTTCAATAAATAAATAAATAAAAATAAATACTACTAATAGCACTGTCTCATACCTGTGCATTCTCATCAAATTTATCAGCAGTAACAAAGTCGACTGGCAAGTGCACTTTCACATTATTCTTGGCAGCTTTCTCCAATAGTTTGGTCACAATTTTAGCTCCCTCAGCGTCATATAAGGAGTTGCCGATCTGAAATAGAAATATTTTTTTCTCAATTCTTGCGCATTTAGAGATTAAGTCGAATGCGAGATATGTCATAAAAAATGGCGGACGTATAGGCGGCAGGATAATCTGTGCTGGGTTCTCATTTCATGACACACCAAAACAAAATCTTATATTTTTTGCTGTGCCATATTTTGGGACTACGTGGGGCGCACTATAAGTTTCCGGAATGAATATGAAAAAATACTATTAAAGGTACAAAATTAATTTATTGTTTTTCAAAATAATCTCCCTTGGCGTCTATGCACTTTTTCATTCGATGAAACCAGTTTTGAAAACTTTTGTGCCACTCCTCTGTGGTGACCTCTGAAACGTGTTTTTCATACTCCTCGACAGCCTCTTCTGGTGATGAAAATCGTTGACCGCGTAATTGGTTCTTAATTTTTGGGAACAGAAAAAAGTCACAAGGTGCCAGGTCGGGACTGTATGCAGGATGACTCATGAGTTCTACATTTTTCGCCTTCAAAAAGTCGTTTGTCTGTCTGGCCGTGTGAGAACTAGCATTGTCGTGGTGCAGGATGATACGGCGTTTACGGTTATTTTTACGGAGTTCGTCAATAACTTCCGGCAAACAAATGGTCGTGTACCAGTCACTATTCACTGTACGACGATTCCCTAAAGCAACAGTAGCCACGTGTCCAGTTTTATTAAAAAAAGAAGCAATCATCCGCTTAGATGCACTTTTCACGCGCGCCACTTTGGTTGGTTTCGGCTCATCTTGAAAGACCCATACGCTCGATTGCTGCTTTGGTTTGGGATCGTAGCAATAAATCCATGTTTCGTCACCTGTTACTATGTCCCACACCAAATTTGACGCACCTTCGTTGAATCTGGTAAGCATGGCACTGCACCAAGTGACGCGGTCCGTTTTTTGAGCCTCGGTCAACTTGTGTGGGATCCACCGCGAGCACAGCTTTCTCACACCCAAATGTTTGTGTAGGATTAATTGTATTTGACTCATGCCTATTTCTAAGGATGCGCGAATTTCATGGTAGGTCACATGCCTGTCTGTTTCAATCATACGGCGCACAGCATTGATGTTTTTGTTGGTCACAGCGGTGGACGGCCGACCATCGCGAGATTCGTCACTGAGATTGATACGACCACGCTTGAATTCTGCAAACCAGCTATAAACAGTTGTCTTGCATGGTGCTTCATTGCCAAAAGCTGTTTCAAGCCGAGCGATGCTCTGTTGAGCTGTCAAATTACACTTAAAATCGTAGAAAATCATACTACGAAAATTTTCCCGAGTTAAATCCATATTGATGCAGACACACAATTTTTTAAATGGCGCCACAAGGTAAAAACAAAAGACAGTCAGATGAAACAAACTGCATTCTACAGCCAAAGAGTTCTATTTTCAAATGTTGCAATAAATTTTTAAATATTGTTTATGTAAGTGGCCAGTTCCGGAAACTTACAGTGCGCCCTATGTAATAAAAACAAGTTAGAAGAGATTGGAAAGTTTAAAGTCTGCTCATTACATGGGAACATTAATTTTTTATGCCATACTAGCTGTTTCCCGCGACTCCGCCTGCGTCAAAAAGTAGCCTTTATTTGACCCCGGGTCTTCAACTATATTCATACTAAATTTCATCAAAATCCGTCCAGCGGTTTAGCCGTGAAAGCGTGACAGACAAACAGAGACTTTCGCATTTATAAGATTAGTATGGATTGATAGACATTGTTCACTTAAACGCCATAGTATGAGAGATGTTTAATTATATTTGAGAAAGCTAGCAAAAATATATGAAACATGGTAATAATTATCATTATTTATTTAATAATACACTAGCAGCTTAGTGCTGATGGATGCGTGTATTTCTAAATAGTGTAATCATTTCATACTTACAGCCATACCCTTTGTCTCCTTAAGGAATGTGTATGCCATACCGCCACCAATGATCATTTCGTTTACTTTGTCCAGTAAATTTTCAATGAGCAAGATCTTGTCAGCAACTTTAGCACCACCAAGGATTGCAAGGAATGGCCTATAAAACACCACAATTATTATCCACAACAGGCTTGGAAATTGGAATAATAAAGCTTTTATTACATAAAAGAAATAGATTCAAATTAATACCTCTCAGGTTCATGAAGGGCCTTAGCAAAATATTGTAATTCCTTCTTAAGTAGGAAACCGCTGGCTCTTTGGTCGAACCCTTCTCCCATCATTGAGCTGTGAGCTCTGTGTGCTGTGCCTGTACAAATTCAAAATAACTCAGTATTTTGTTTGAAAAAAAATTACATCGAAATAAAAGATACTATAACAAACTCAGATACAGTAGTAAAAAATATTTTGTTGTGAGTATTTATGCATGTTTATTCTTTTGCAGTATGAAGAGCTAAACACATTGCAATAATTGAGATATCTTTACCTATTTTTAATAATTTGGAGTGATACAGCATTATAAAAATCAGTTTTTTTGTTTTCAATAGTTTACTTCATTGATATATTAACGCCTCCAGACCAGCAGTTGCATAAGACATGCGCCTATGTAAAGTTGTGAATTCTATAGTAACATCTAGTGCTGAAGACTGTAAAATATCTTACCAAAAGCATCATTGATGTAAACATCTCCCAGCTTCCTGAGGCTATCTCGGAATGCTTTAACTTTCTCCGGATCAGCCTTTACTTTGGCTCCATTGGCATCCACCCCTTTGCCTTCCTCTTCCACATGGAATCGCAGGTTCTCGAGTAAAATGAGGGATCCTACTGGTGGGTCCGCACAAGCAGCTTCTACCTCTGGACCAACACAGTCTGGCAAAAATGTTACATCCCTGAAAGGTCAAAGCTGTGATTGAAAATTGTAGTAATAAATTTAACAGTTTAAAAAGCAGTGAAACCTTAAAATAGTAAAATAAATAACTTACTTAATAAACAAGCTAATTATTTAAAAAAAAACATGAAAAAATTAACTCTATTCAATTAATAATATTATAATTATTTCTATAAATTTACTCCATTCAATATAGGTCCATAGAAACTTTGTTTGTTTTATATAGACAACAAGGCTTGTGTAAATCGCAGAGTAAGATAAGAAATTTTGGTTATTTATAGAATTAATAAAAGTGATAAAAATGTGTACCTGTTCAGAAGCTTCTTGAGTTCCTCAGCCACGGGTTTTAGTGTATACTTTAAATTTACTTGCCCATCAGGTCTGCCCAAATGTGACATAAGTACCACAGACTTTGCACCTTTCTCCAGGGCATATTTAACAGAATCCAATGCCGCCACAATACGCTGATTATTTGTGATAACACCTTCTTTTAGTGGCACATTGAAGTCAACCCTAAAACAAAGAGTAGGTATATTACCAAACGTGGGGAGAAGGTATCAATACTTAATACAAAGTTTTAAAAATTACCTCATCAATACTCTCTTTCCACCTAAATTTAGAGCATCGATACTGAGCTTATTCAAAGCCATTTCTATGATTTTCTGAAGTACTTAGCTCACAATAAAAATCACAGCGGCAAATCTCTCCACGAAATTTCAAGATCGAAATAAAAATAATTTGCTTGCATTAAATACAAATTTGACCTCTAAAAAGTATGAACTGTCATCAGGGGTCAAACCTGTCATTGTGAAACTGTCAGTGTCATCCATTTGTCCGTTGCATAGACTAGATTTTTTTTTTGTTTTGTGAAAGATTTTATCATGGACTTACCCCAATATTCTCAAACGTTTCGACTCAACCTTACTCTAACTAACTCATTCGTATGACTAGTCGACACTAGCTTCCTTGACTTATGGAGATTTCTCATTGGAGGTGAGTATCAAACTGTCAAATATAAGGTTGGTCGAGAGGTACATCGAGGAGTCCTTGAAATGATTATTAATCAGTTTTTTGCCACTTTTTACCTAGTATTTAGGTACCCCATTTCTCGTATCTATTGCATATTGGCCTGTTTATTGGACTTTACTGCAGTCTCTTCGTCCGTTTAAATCCGATTTTTCAATAATTGGACACCGCTTCTTCATTATAATGTATGAATGAATGTAATTAGGTTAAGTTTACTTGAACAGAGATGACATTTGACATGGGTGACAAGTACGTGAAGCGCTTAGTTAGCGCTACCAAACAAAAAATATTTATTCACTATGCTGTGCTGCCAACCTAAAAAATTAAATGTGAATAGCCGGAAGTTATCCGGCTACGTCATACGTCAACCTTGCTAAAAAATTAAAGTCTATGGGTTTTCTGCGATTTTCTTAAAAAATACTTGCTTATCTAAAGATCTGATTAATGTAATCTGTTCCCTAAGCCTTTTCCTCGAAATGGTTTACGAATTAGACATTTTCATTAAAAAGTTTACTAGCGTACAAAAGAGATAGCAAGACGTCCCCACCACGCTCCCACTTTTCTTCTTGAGAAAACTTTAAAATCCAATTGGCTAGTCAACTAAAAAATAAATTGTGTATATTATATATTTTATTGATAGAATAGACTATTTCGGAGATACAATTTAAACGAAAAAATTCTTAAAATTATATTTATTTTGTTATTTAATTTTAAAGATTTTATAGTGATGACGTCACGCAGCTATAATGGCCATTTCGAACTGCAAGAAAGCAAAAATTACTAAGGTATTAAAAAATATATATGTCAATGTCAAATGTCAAAGTCAAGATGGGCCGCGGGCCGCGAGTTGGTTTCTTGTTTGTTTACAATTGCCAAATATTTAGGTACCCCATTTCTCGTATCTATTGCATATTGGCCTGTTTATTGGACTTTACTGCAGTCTCTCCATCCGTTTACATCTGATTTTTCAATAATTGGACACCGCTTCTTCAATAAAATGTATGAATGAATGTAATTAGGTTATGTTTACTTGAACAGAGATGACATTTGAAGCGCTTAGTTAGCGCTACCAAACAAAAAATATTTATTTACTACGCTGTGCTGCCAACCTAAAAAATTAAATGTGAATAGCCGGAAGTTATCCGGCTACGTCATACGTCAACCTTGCTAAAAAATGAAAGTCATTGGGTTTTCTGCGATTTTCTTAAAAAATACTTGTTTATCTAAAGATCTGATTAATGTAATCTGTTCCCTAAGCCTATTCCTCGAAATGGTTTACGAATTAGACATTTTCATGAAAAAGTTTACTAGCCAATTATGTTTTTGGAATCGGTTACTTTTTAGTGGACATATTGTTTCGTATATGCAAATATTGCCCAAGTATGAATACAGTCAAGTAGCTTATTTACTAAACCACGATTTAAAAGACTTTGACATATTTGGTGATAGCCTGAACGTTTTAAGGGATAATACACATGATTATGCCTCTCTCTCGTTCGTGCCGGCGCTATGCTTGCGGAACGCGACAATGAGCGTAACGGGACAATGACGTCATCTTTTTCGTGCATGCAGACCGTAGTATCGAGTTATTAGACGTTGTCACGTCAAAAAATAAATAAATCTAGCTAAGTACTTATGTGCAGTATTTACATACCTAGTTTAAAATATTTTGTCCCAATTAAAAACATTATAGTGATTACCCTAATAAAAGAGATACAATCCTCCACTATGATAGAACCCCCCTAATAGCTATTTTTCTGCTCGGGTTTTAGGTCAAAGAGCTCAGTCTTGTTTAATTTATTAAGTCCATGGTGTTGCGTCAATTTGGTTTACTCACTCGTTTCTGGGGCCTTACTATCACCTCTAATAGCAGGGCAGAAACGAGTGAGTAAACGAGATGGTGCAATACAAGGTGTAAGGCGACATCTTGCTTGCTCACTCGATTCTGCCCTACGATTAGAGATGACCTACTTTTAAATCAAATCAAAATATATCTATTTGCATAAATGAAGTGGTTACATGAGGTTTTTTCATAATATTATTTTAGGTACAACACATACGCCTAGGTAAGGCATGCAAATTTTAATTAATATAAAGGTGATTCATGATACATCAATCTATTCTATCCGTCAATCAACTAGATCGCAATCCAGATTTATTTATATTATATATTTCACTCTAATCTACCATTACAGATTTGTTACCTAATGCGATAGCGTACACCTCACCTTTACATTCATCCATTTGATTTAAAATTTTTTGACTGTCTGGGGCCTACCTAACCTACGATAGATATTTTGAACTTTATGTTGGCACTGCGAGAATCACGCAAGCGCAGGGCAGAGGGGAGGAAAGAGGCCAGCGATGCGGGAGGGATATTTTTATTGTAATATTGGCATTACTTTTCACCTTCGCGAAATGCACGCATCGAGACGCCCGAATTTAGAATGTTCTTTGAAAATCTACGTTAAATTAAATGAGAATCAGTGTATTGGTGATAAATTACGTGCTTTGTTTCATCAGAACTATAATTTAGACTGTCCTTATTTGTGTTTGAGTGACTGTAGTGGGTGACGAACAAAGTAAAACGTAGTGCGTCTAAAGTGGAAACATGGTGCCGCTAGGACCGGGGCCTGGCCATCCTGCTGCACATCAAACACACGGTGGGCCTTCCACCAATCTATCCGGGCCAAATTCTCTATCGCAAAGCACTCCTCAATCTAACAAGTCATCAGTGGCGGTAAGTCTATTCCTCGCGGTATAATTTCACAGCTTTGCGTCAGTCAAAAGCGGCGGCACATGTTTATGTAACTAGCTTTGAGCGAGCACGTGCGATTTGGCGCTAATTTTGATTACATATTATTTCCAGAAACCGAATTACACGCTTAAATTCACACTCGCCGGTCACACAAAAGCGGTTTCATCTGTGAAATTCAGTCCCAATGGAGAATGGTTGGCGAGTTCTTGTAAGTAATTTGAAGTATTAATAATTAATTATATTAATAACTAGTGATTGTGATGATACTACCTACTGTCTGAGCCTGTCAAGTTGTCTTTTATATTATTTCAAGTACCTGCCTTCCTAGTTCATTGTAGTCCTTTAAGCTCAAAAATTTTAACAGATGGTGCAACAGCTGGAAACTAGAATTTAAAATTAATCAATCCAAATATTGCAAATTTTCAAGTTTACAATTTCACTATTGTTTTTTCTACTATTTAAATATCAAATTATATATTTATTTAAAGACTATGTATAGATAGTATATTAAACTGTTGTGGTAAATAACTTGTCTTTCTGCATGTAGTTTGAAAACAGTCATCAGACTATGTATAAACTTGTTCTCGGATATGAAAGATATGTAACACACATAACTTTCTTTACTTTTCTATTCAAGATATTTTTGTATGTTTCAGCTGCTGACAAACTTATTAAGGTGTGGGGTGCTTATGATGGGAAATTTGAGAAGACAATCTCTGGACACAAGATGGGAATCAGTGATGTGGCATGGTCCTCGGATAGCCGGTTGATAGTCAGCGCTAGTGACGATAAGACTTTAAAGGTAAATTCATGAATAGCTGCTTGATATCAAAAATTTACAGACATTTTCCAAGCACAATGCCTATGGAGACCTGACTCTAATTGCCCTTTTTTGTTTTAAAAGTAATTTTACATTTTAAGTAATAAGAAAATCGTGGCATATTGAGCTAGTGCTAGATAGAAAAAATAGTTATTTGAAAACACAGATTGAGAATTAAGATATGGAAGTGTAGTGGTGAAAAAATACTTAGATACCCATATAAGGCCCAAAATACAGATCTATAAAGTAAGCAGAGTTGGCAATAGTGAGTCCTTAGATATTGTATGTTAGGCTACTCCAAAGCATGGCATGTAATCATTCTTGCTTCAGAAGGCATGTAAAGTAATTTGTCCTAGCTGCTATCACAGAAGGTTATTTTTACTTGAGGCATCTTAATCTGACAGCTGGCCACTAACACAATAAGAAAACAAAATCAATAATGATTTTACACACTTACATACAATACAACTACCCTTAAGTATTGGGTTGACATCTGATTAATAATTTTCAACCCATTGGCAAGCAAATTCATTAATCTTTTGCACTATAGTAAACAGTTAACATTAAAAACAAAAATTCTACTGAATAAAATGCTACTGAATACATTCCAAAGACTTAATTAATTAGGTATGTTATAGATATAATATCTGTTAAAAAATGTGACAGCTTTAAGGGCAATGAAACTAGGTTAGATAAGTCTTTTCTCTCAGTGATTGAACTTCCTTATCTTGCAACTCTCATGATAAGCATGTTTATTTTGTCATTCATTTGAGAAGCTCTGTAAACTTTTTCATAAAGTTTTTTTGACATTATTTTTGAATGATCAACTTACAAATTTTTCTTACAAAATTCGAAATTAATGATAAAATAATTAATAATTTTGATTTAATATAAATTGTTAATATACTATTTTTATTATATCTCTTTAATTTGAACATATTTTAATAGCTGCACTACATATTCCAATGCAAATCATCAAATGTTTGTATCAATATTTATGTGGCAAAATTTAAACCCCCGACGAAAAAGAGTGGTGTCATTAAATTATATGTCCAAATGATCATTAATAGTTTCGTTGTTAATGTATAACATGTCGTCGCGTCATCATTGTTACGCGGATAGCAACAACCTTGATTTTTTAGGCCTTATTTTTTACTTGGTGTGTGTAACCGCCTCAGTATGTAATAGGGCAGGTGTTTAGCACCTTGACATTTATTGCATCAGCTGTTCATTGGCTTGTTCTTACCTTTGAAATAAAACAAAATATTTAAAAAGTCTTTATTTTCGTTTTGAAGTACTAAACTTTATTGTATGCCATATAATTTGGCCAATTTGTGGAACATGATAACAATAGCATTAGATAAAGTTTGTCATAAGAAACCCAGATTTATTTCTCGACAACAAAGTACGATAATTACGAAGCTTTTCAGATGTGAAAGGAATGATTGTTAATAATTTCAGATATTTTCTCTTCTATTGTACAAAGTTTCTTAGGCAAGATACTTTTGTGAATTTTTTACAATGGACATATTAACATACAACAATTCCTTATTTTTGTTACAAGTTTATATTACCGAATCCTTGAAAATTTTTGCTGTAGTGTATACTCTTTTTTTTGGGGTATATTTGAGACCATGGCTCTCAACACATGCCACTAAAAATGCAATAATAAACAAAGCTACTTCATTGTTAATGAATCCATGTTTTTTTCAGGTGTGGGAACTTAGTTCGGGCAAATGTTTAAAAACTCTTAAAGGACATAGTAATTATGTTTTCTGCTGTAATTTTAATCCCCAAAGCAATCTTATTGTATCTGGAAGTTTTGATGAGAGTGTCAGAATATGGGATGTGAGAACAGGTAAGAAATTTTTAATTAATTTCTTTAAATAATACAATAATACAATTTTATAGCACAACAACATTCAACCTTTGGGTTAAACAGAGATTGTCACATGGAGAAATAATTATAATAAGCCAAAGACTTTGGGCCTTAGGATTTTCGGGATTAGTTATACAATCATTTCTCGAGAATTTGTATTACTTAAAGCTGAAAACAAGCAACCACTTGGTTATCATTGCCTTTTTTTCCAAGACCAATTTTACTAATTAATGTACCTACCTATGTTCATTTTAATCTTGTAGACTGCTATTTTTGACATTTGTGATTTGTGTAACTCACAAATTATGTCAAATGAAAATTATTTAAATATGAATGGTAATAATATAATTAATTTCACTGGTCTTGAGTGACTCATAAATGTTCAAAATAACCATTTTATAGTGGTGAGACTGACATGTTTTATACATTTGTTGTATTTTCCAGGCAAATGTTTAAAGACTCTGCCAGCACATTCAGATCCAGTCTCTGCAGTCCATTTCAACAGAGATGGCAGCCTTATTGTGTCATCTAGTTATGATGGCTTATGGTAAGTTCAATTGCATATATATTACAATATATACTTTGTTAGCTAAGTCCCAATATCTTGAATGTGACAAACAAAATGTTTTATGTTTTCAATATGCAGTGTGTTAGTAAAAAGTTAATTTTGATGCTAAAAACTGTTTTCTGGGAGTAATTAGTATAGGTTGACTTACATTTTTGGGTGGTGTTCTAGTAGTTTTCTCTTTTTTACTTCTAAAGACATTAAGGTTTACAGAAAAGATACAGTCTTACTAAACCAGTAAAATCTATTCCTTATAAATATATTATCCACATCCACGTGTGAAGAGTTGACATAAGTGGTGCTCAAGTGTAAATTTTTATGACACTGTAGATTGTGTAATATGGTGGACCAGTAGGTCAGATTTAGTCAAACAAGTAGCTGGCTTAGTTTTGACCTTGCATTGTATAGCCCGACCAGGAAAATAGCAACCTTCACAATATTGCAGAAAAATATTGGAACTAATTTCTTTTAATGGCAACTTTATTGACTATTTATGCAAAAGATTGAGTCAGTACTCCTATGCTCTAAATCAATTACATACAATTGTTAACCAAGATACAGTACTTACAGCATATCATGCTTATGTATATTCGACATTAAAATATGGCATTATATTTTGGGGTAACTCTACGGATAAAGACATCATTTTTAAAGCTTAGAAACATATTTGTTCTATGTTTCCATTCAACAGACTGACTCATGTGAGCCATACTTTAAAAAATAAGCGAACATTGCCATGCATATATATATATGAATATGCCATCTTTGTACAAACATATAAAAATATGTTTACTTTTCGCACACGAGCACGTAATAAGGCTAATATTGCTTTGTTTGAATTTAAAACGAAAGTGTTGCAAAGTAGTGTGTTTGGTAGGGCACCTGTCATATACAATAAGCTACCAAACTCCCATAAAACAACATCAGACATCATATTTTTTAAACAATCCCTTCGGGAGCTACTCTTCCAGAAATGTTATTATAATTTAGATGAGTTTTTAAAAGACAAACTCGATTGAATCTTATTACGAATGAATCCTATCACAAGTGAACTAATGTTATTTCTCCAATCTGGCAGAAACAGAGTACCAACTTATTTATTAATTGCATGTCTACTTATTTGACCTGTTTTCAAAAATAAAGATGATTTGAATTGATTTAAGCATTCATGTAACATTCTGTCATCTCAAACGTCATTTATTCACGGCAAAAAAATAATTCATAGTAATGAAAGAAAAGTGATATAAAACAATTATAATATTTCACACGAATAAGAACAAATGATTGATTTCTATTTAATTAAATGACATAAGACACTAAAACATGCCATCACGATCAGTAGCGTCGCTAATGCGGGGGTTTTATTTTCCTGGTCAGGCTATAACTTCATACGTGTCTCCATACTTTTGTATCTCTTTTCAGCCACAAAAAGGTCACTTTTGGCCTTATATTTTAGACGCAAGCACAACTTGGCAGCTTGAAATAATCTGACAGTGTTAGTTACTGACACACCTCGGGTCATGCCCCTGTTGGTCTGGTTTCTCTGTAAAAAGGTTTACGGATTACGGAGGTCAGACGGCAGTCGCTCCATTGTAATAATCAGTGCCGCCAAATCAAGGATATGACTGTTGTGTATCCCACAGGCTCCGAAGCGTAAGCTGAGGCCGTAACTGAGAAACATGCTTGTTCTATTTTTATCTATATAAAAAATCCTTATTTATTTCAGTCGAATTTGGGACACAGCATCTGGTCAATGTTTGAAGACCCTTATTGACGACGACAACCCACCAGTATCCTTTGTGAAATTTTCACCTAACGGCAAATACATTTTGGCGGCGACTCTTGACAACACACTCAAACTTTGGGACTACAGCAGAGGAAAATGTTTAAAGACATACACTGGTCATAAAAATGAAAAATATTGTATCTTCGCAAACTTCAGTGTTACTGGCGGAAAGGTAATTATTATTTTTGGTTAAATATCAATGAAATATGCATATTGGGCCTTTCTTCCAGCATCTTCCGATCCGACCGTCACGTAATACAGACTGCTAAGCTTTGAACAAGGCCTGTTTATAAGCAATGGATATTTTATGGTTGCAATATTGATAAGAACTATTCAATGATTTAGTTAGGCTTGGGGCTCAAAGGCCGATCGCTGTCACACTATTTTGTCATACACACAGAATAATATTTACAACAAAGATTTTTTTGGGTTGGTGGCCATAATTGGATTTAAAACCAGCTTGCATATGATGAATTATTTTATAGCCTCTATAACTCTAAACAACGCAAGACATGACTTTGATTAGTCACTGCTAATAGTGGCACATCTTAAACTCCTTGTTGCTTTAGAAATAATTAAAAAACCATTGGAGCCAAGTCCTATCATTACATGCTATTTATAGAGTAATGCTTGTTGGAAACTAGAAATATCTGAATTAAGCTCATGAAGCAAATACAAAGCGGAGATTGCGTATCGACTGGTGCACCGTTACAGTCATTGACGTGGAGTGAGCTCTAATGTTTTTCTTATTTTTCTAATTTACGTTTCAGCTTATAATATTTTGTAAAATATTTTAAACTTTTTTATTTTTAATTGTTTCAATGCTGTACTAATATGGGATTACAATAAACGTATTATCGAATTTATTTGATTGATTTAGTGTTACACAAAATATGTGTCTGTTTTTAATGCTCAAGATATCTTATAAAAATATATTATATATTTTTATATGTTGAAATCGTTGATTTGCTAGCGACATCTATTGGTAAGTAGAGGGGATCGCCATAGGGGCGGAGCCACGGCCAAATCGAGCTCATTTGCCTTCCGACCCACGTAGCCTCCAACAATTTTAGTAAGGAAGCACTCGATACGCCATTTCCTCTTTGTTATTACTCTGTGATTAAGCCACTAACTCCTGAAAATCTCAGATTCGTCCTCATGAGATCCAAATACATCTTAGTATCTGTTTACAAAGACCGGCGAAGAGGAGATCCAGATTTTTTATCACATTTCAATACGAGTTTTAAAACATAAGAATTATTTTAACATTTCATTTCTTTTGTTTTAATTTTTTTTAGGGTTCCGAACCTCGAAAGGTAAAAACCCTTTTAGGATCACTTTGTTGTCCGTCTATCTGTTGTCTGTCAGAACTCGTAGAGGTATCAAGCTGGAATTTATATCAAATACTCAGGTCTACTGTTCCTTGGAGCAGTAAAAAAATTAAACTTCTAAGCTAACGCAATCAAAAGATGCAACCGTTTATGCTGCAAATTTTCGACGCAAGGGAATCAAAACCTATAGGGTTACTTCCCGTAAACTCAAAATCTTGAAATTTTGTACGAAGCAACGTCTTATAGCACAGATAAATGAAAAATCCCGAAAGCCATAGGGCATAGTTCATAGGCTACGGTAACCACTTACCATCAGGTGGGTCGTACGCCTGTTTGCCTACCTAATTGTTTATAAATAAGCCATAATTTTTACTACAATAATTTTAAACTTTTCTCGTGAACGCGATACCTACAGATTTGTACGGAACCCTCTGTGCGCGAGTCCGACTCAACTTGGACTGTTTTTTTACCAAAAAAATTAAATGTTAAAATAAACCTTATTACAATGATTCAAAATTCCTGCTTTAATGTGATAAAAATCTGCTCTCGGACACTTACTTAGCTTTAGTTACTGTGAAATCATCTATAGTTTACTGTGAATTAGAAACAACATTTTCATTTTACAATTTCAGTGGATAGTATCGGGCTCCGAAGACAACTTGGTATACATTTGGAATCTGCAATCAAAGGAAATCGTACAACGGCTATCAGGTCACACAGACACGGTGTTGTGCACAGCATGCCACCCAACTGAGAACATTATCGCGTCGGCAGCGCTCGAAAATGACAAGACTATCAAACTTTGGAAGAGTGATACTTAAAATTTTATTTTCGTAAGTCATGAAGTTTGAATATTTCTTGACTAGTTGTTTTAGCTTCGGAAGCCGCGTTTAGCCGTTGGTCCTGATTGTTATCAATGGCATGGATTTGGCTAAGTCAGATGTCTTTAGATAGCCTGAAAAATCTGCCTGGCTTTGCCACTAACACGCTTTGGATCATGTTTCTGTTGGTCTATTTTACCTGTAAAAAGATGCCTTTAGGTAGCCTGCAAGTCTTGGGCCATGTTTCTGTTAAGTCTATTTTACCATGATTTTACCTGTAAAAAGGGCTACGGAGGTCAGACGATAGTCGCTCCATTGTGAAAGTCATTACCGCCAAATCTGGGACCTAAACTGTGTACCATAGGCTCTGACTGAAGCTTAACCTGAGCACAACTGGATGAACAAGAAGACTAAATCAGATCTCAAATATTTTTCCTGTATTTAAGAGAAACAGGCGCGATTTTATGTATGTGTCGCCATTTTTTTTATATATTGATTATTAACCATTTATTTTTTGTTTCAGGCTTGAATAAGCAGAAGCAGTGATCTGTAAATTATGTGGCTTCATATTGCGAGCCTAAACACCAACGATTTGAACTGTTTTAAAAGATACCTGAGTGGGGTGCCTCGGACATTAGATGCGGAAATTTCATTTCTTACCATTTATTTCCACAGTGATGTGTGCATTTTCAGTTGTTATTATATTATACATATTTTTCTATCTGACATACGAAATGAAAAAGATATGAAATATTTTAGCCATTATTTTTTAGTTAAGATTGAGTTAAGAATGCCGCTTAAGAATAACTTGTTGGATACGATTAAAAATTTAGTAGTTATTTATGTGTTTTATTAAAGTTAAACTCTTGTTATGAGAACTAGCTAAAGTACCTATTTTTTTTAACTTTATTGTACAAAATGTACAGTTGTGTATGCGTATAAGCGGACTTAATGCCAGCCTTTGTCAGTTTAGGACCCGCCAACTGAATGCCCGGATGCAGTCGATTAAAAATTCGATCTCGAAAGAAAATCATTCGACTCACCGATTGTACGTACCGGGATTGCCCTCCTGACGAGATTAAAGCACGAAATTGAAATTCGGAACTAAATCTTTTGTTCAGAACAAACATGTGACGTCAATACAAATATTAATTATTATTTATACCGTTATATCGAGCAACTGTCACCAAATTGAAAGAAATCATATATTTATTAATTTATAGTGACATTTCTTGCCCCGTAAAACTAAGTTTTAATCCATACTAATACATAAATTATACCTACATGCGAAAGTCTGTCTGTCCGTCTGTTACGCTTTCACGGCCAAACCGCTTAACGGATTTTGATGAAATTTGGTATGTTTCAGGCCGAGTTGCGGGAACCGTCGCTTTTTTGTAGACTTTAGAATTTGGTCTGATAATCAGTTGTTGTTTATATATTATCGTTTATGTTTATCTACATAAGTACGAAACATTCCAAGCTGTAATTTGGCACAATGTTTTTTGAGTCCGCCCTCTAATTTCTGGTTCATACCTGTTAATCTTGGGTTCAGCGAATTTCTTGTAAGTTAATGTCAAAGTTATGGAACATTTTTTTTTGAGTTTTTGTAAAATTATTAATTAATCGTTAAACTTACCTATCTTTTTGAAACTTTTATGGTAATTGTAAGCATTAATATGGATGCAATACAGTTTTCAGTGAACTTGTAATTTTGTTCATTCGGGCGCTACGTTTTTTTTTCAAATTTTTGAAAAATCGTTTTTTCTTAGTAATTATAAATATTTTCCTAAATACCATTAGGTCACAAATTTGCACATATTGAGAACTTCTTGTGTATATATTTCTTTTGCAGGCGCACAAGTAATGGTTTTCGAGATATACGATTTTGCTAAACATTACCCTAGCAGGAAACGCGATATCTTCGAAAACTGAAGACGCACTAAAAACATTTCCGCGTAAATTTTTCTACAAGAATAAGCTACCTGCTGATGCACAATATTTCTTTCTCCGTTATATCGTTTAGAATTTTCTTGCTGGAGCAACGTTACCGCAGCAGGAATCGTTTTTTCTATTTTTTTCCAAAACTATAATAAGCACTATTTTTTATTTAGCACATACACAACATAAAGAGCTTTAATTACCTATGTGTTGTATTCTGGCTTTGGTTAATTGTGGTGTTGAAATATTTGTAGAAGCTAACAGAAGGTTTAAGCGGTTAGACAATGTTAAAAAATTGCAAGGAAATTAGTAAAAATAACAATATTATTTTCCTATATAAACTGGATGTACCATAAAAAAGAGAGAATATACTAAGTACATGGGAGGGAGAGATTTTTTCACGAGTTTTACCGACCTGGACAAGAGTTTTTTTAAGGCTTTTGTTATTTTTCTTCAGGGAAGTATTATGTATCGATGATTTTTTCATATTTTTTAATTACGGTTTTTAAATACCAGTAAAACGTCTTTCAAGACTAAAACAACCCAAAGAGGCACAGAGGCACAGACACATCCGCTTTCAGAGCCTGCCTTGCAAGTTCTCTCCATCAATATTGAAGGGTTTTCCGACAGTAAATCGGAAATCCTATCAGCTAGTGCCTTCAGAAAAGGGTGGACATCGTCTGCGTCCAAGAGACTCACAGAGATACTGACCCTACATCCCCGGATTTACGCTCGTGGCTGAAATCCCACATCAAAAACACGGTAGTGCTGTGTTTGTCGGGTCCAATGTCAAGGTGGCGTCTGTCTTCTGCTCTTCCAAAAATTCGATTGAGCAGATTAATACAGACGCCACAAACTGCATGATAACATCAATATACAAACCATCAGGGATCCCGTTCAATTTCCACAAACCAGCTTATTTATTTATTTAAACTTTATTGTACATAATACAATTGTATAGCACAATAGGCGAACTGAATGCTAAAAGCATTATCTAACAGTCAACCTTTGGGTTAAACAGATATCGTCATGTGGATATTAAAAATATATAGCTATAAATACAAAAAGTTGGAATGATAATAAACTTGTGATACTTACATATATACGATGAAATAATAATCAAAATACAGTAAATTTTAAGAGTTATATCAACGAAATAATAGCAGCAACTCAAAATTTACTCATGTTTAACTGCCTAAATGTCCTCCCGTAACCGCGAGAGTAGGAGCTAGTAGACAAGCCTTTTAAAGTTGGCACGGCTGGAGACTGTTCTAATGGACTCGGGAAGATTATTCCAGAGTCTAACAGCAGTCACAGCGAAGGAATTGGAGAAAAACCCGGTATGGTGAGGAGTAGCGAGGGTCATGTTGTTGGAGGAACGCAGGATTATTTCATGAGTGGAACTCAATAGTTTGAAATCAGTTTTGAGGTAATCAGGGGACAGTGGATTGTAAAGAATATTATGAAGTTGGTATAATATATGCAAATTCCTGCGTTGCCGTATAGGTAGCCATTTAAGCTCAGAACGGTATTCCGAATTATGGTCATACTTTCGGAGACAAGATAAATCTAATACAATTATTTACGAGACGCTCTAGTTTGTTCAGCTGTTCTTCGGTTAAGTCCAGATAACACACATCACCATAATCAATGAGTGGTAGAATAAGCGCTTGAGCCAGCATAATTTTGGTCTATGTGTGTGTTGAGTGTTAAATAATATAATACACATTGAAACTTCTATTTCTTTATTCACTTTTAAACAATAACATTCGAATTAAATCAATGAGTCACATTAGCGGCAGACGCCGTGTTCACCCCGACTTGGCGGGTACCATTATGACATTGACAGATGACAGTGATATTCCAAACAGATTAGACATCTCTACAGTGTAGACCAAGATCTTTTATTACAGGACCGAAGGGAATCACCTTACCTTCAAACATTAGCGGCTGCAAGTTGTTAAAATCTATATTATTAATGTGATATGAGCTACCCACTATTATTGCTTGGTATTTCACGGCTAATTACAATAATCAACGCATCAAAATCATTCTTGGTGATTTTAATAGCCACAACACTGCCTGGGGCTATAAGGAAACGGACGCAGATGGCCATGCAGTAGAAGTTTGGGCAGAAGCGAACGATCTTTCACTTATTCATAGTGCTAAACTCCCGACATCTTTCAATAGCAGCCAGTGGCGGCGTGGATACAACCCGGATTTAATTTTCACCAGCTCCAGCGTCTCGCAACAGTGTATTAAGACTGTTTGCTCCCCGATACCTAGAACCCAATACAGACCAATTCTGTGTTCCGTACAGGCCGTTGCACGTCCGGTCGCAGTTCTCTTTAAACGCCGTTTCAACTACACTAAAGCTGATTGGGAAAATTACGCAAAGAACATTGACGACAACCTCGTAAATATCTCGCCTGTACCTGAGAACTACGACCAATTTATACAAATTTTTGCATCAGCATCATGAAAACATATTCCTCGAGACTGTCGTACTGCGTATATTCCAGGGCTGTCCAATAAAGCAGCCGATCTACTAAAATTGTATAGTGAACGGTTTTAGTGATCCATTTTGCGAAGAAACCAATCAGACTGGTGAAGAACTACTGTCGCAAATTGGAGAAACTCGGCGTGAAAGATGGACAGCTATGGTAACCAACCTGGACATGACACACAATAGCAAAAAAGCTTGGAATTCGATCCGGAAACTTTCTGGTGAACTTCCGGCTGCTTGTAAACCAGGTAAGGTAACAGCTAACCAAGTGGCACATCAACTATTATTGAACGGTAAGACCAATCGTCGGCAGGTCAAAACACCAAAAAACAGCAGTCCGGGCACTGACCAAACTATAAGCCATCCTTTTACGCTCAAAGAAATAAAGACGGCCGTCGGGTCCATAAAATGCGGAAAAGCTGCTGGGATTGACATTTCCTCTGAGCAAATTAAGAACCTAGGGCCGTTTGCAGTTTCCTGGCTGCTGGAAATATACAACAGCTGTCTGGTATCAGCCTGTATACCGCGGATTTGGCGAAAGGCTAAAGTAATTGCACTGTTGAAACCCGGGAAGCCCATTAATGACCCGAAGAGTTATCGAACGATATCCCTGCTGTGTCATACATATAAATTATTGGAGAGAATGCTCCTGAACCGCCTAGTTTGTATCGTAGACCCCAAATTAATAACTGAACAGGTTGGATTCCGACCAGGAAAATCATGCTGCAACCAGACCTTAAACCTTACTCAGCACATCGAGGACGGGTTTGAGTTAGACACGTTACTGGCGTTGTGTTTGTCGAACTTTCCGCGGCGTATGACACGGTAAATATAAAACGGCTTCTGTGGAAAGTTACGAGATGACTGAAGACTACGCCTTCACAAAACTCAAAACCCAAAGGTTGACTGTTAGATAATGCTTTTAGCATTAAGTTCGCCTATTGTGCTATACAATTGTATTATGTACAATAAAGTTTAAATAAATAAATAAATAAAAACTATTAAGTGAACTCCTTCTCAATAGGCGTTTTCAGGTCCACCACCTTTCTGAACGGAGCCGCTGGAGGTCACTTAAGAATGGCTTACCGCAAGGTAATGTGCTAGCACCAATTTTATTTAACATCTACACAAACGACCAGCCTTTGCCACCAAATACGAGTAGATTCCTTTACTCTGACGATTTGGCTTTGACATCTCAATCGCGATCTTTTGAGGAGGTCGAGGGAAATTTGAGCCAAGCACTCAATGTACTAAATTATTACTATAAGCAGAACTCCTTAGGACCGAATCCCTCTAAGTCCCAATCCTGCGCTTTTCACCTAAGGAACAGAGAAGCCCGCCGTAAGCTAAACATCCAATGGAGAGGCGTTCCCATTGCTCACTGTCCCACTCCAAGGTACCTTGGAATTGCCCTGGATAGAACGTTCTCATTCAAACCACATTGCTTAATACCAAGCAGAAAGTTGGCACGCGAAACAACCTGCTGATGCGTCTTACGTCCACTAAATGGGGAGCCTCACCGCAAACTCTTCGAACGACCGGATTAGCTCTGTGCCTTACTGTGGGCGAATATGCCAGTCCTGTCTGGAGCCGATCTGCACATACGGGGCTAGTGAATGCAGCTCTTAACGATACGTGTCGGATTATCACAGGTTGTCTGAAATCTACACCCGTAGATAAGGTGTATCCTCTGGCTGCTGTGGCGCCCCCGGACGTTCGTAGAGATGTGACTGGCTCCCTTGAAATGGCCAAAAAAGAAGCTGACCCCCGGCACCCTATGTACAATTATGTGCTGGTTACTCAGAGACTGAAGAGCCGGCACAGCTTCGCCAAAGAAATTCAACCTCTGATTGTCGAAGTATCCCAGTCAAGGATTGGTATCTGGAAGGAGGGATACCCGACGGCATCACACTTTCCGCTGTCAGAAAATCTACCGCCTGGACATGATTTGCCCTGGCTGACGTGGAAGTCTCTGAACAGACTTCGAGCTCAGGTCGGCCGGTGCAGGGAAAAATGTTCAGGTGGGGTTACAGTTCAGAGGATTCTTGCCGTTGTGGTGCCTCTCCCCAGACTATCGCGCATCTTTTATCTTGCCCTGAGTGCCCAGTCACCTGCACTCTCAGAGACCTTTACGAGGCCACTGACAATGCCTTGTCGGTGGCGGAGATTTGTCTTCTCAAATTTAATTTTGCCAGAGTCGACTCGCTAAGAAGACGGTTTTTAAATGCTGCGTCCGGAAATTAATAAGACAATATAAACCGACTTTCAAAAAGAGTAGGATAGTAAGTCAGCTGTATTTTTTTTTAATGTTAAGCGGTACCTAATTTAAAGAGCGCGTGCACTTAGACCGGCACGTCCGCCGGCTCGGCCGCAACGCAGGCAACGGATGGACGGAATTACCGATAGCCCGCGTCCATTGCATACGGATATTAGGGATGCCGGAAATGAATAAAAGTATCAATATAATATATAGTATCGATAGTTTTTAAAAATATCAATATATATGTATAGTCGACTCTATTATGTACTCTCTCTCTGTGCCCACGATGCACTTGTGACCCTGAAATGCGCCAGAGGCGGGACAATGTACCTGCTATTTCCAAACAAACCTCTGTGGTTTTGTGAAATGCATCTTATGTGATTTGTTTGTATCAATTTTAGGAAAATGTTAAATAAATAAATAGTTGTATAGTATAAGCCAGATTAGTACGCAACCATGTTACTCATGGAAGTAATAAGTACTTACCTCCAGAACTGATTGACAGGTTTAAGAAGTTTTTACAATCGCCCCTCTCTATACTGATTTTTGTGACGTCATCGGCACGCAACACATTTTTTGCTCAAAAATGCCGGTGTTCGATGCGTGTGGGCCGGGTAGTGGACGCAGTGCTATATAAAGTTATACAAAGCAAACTAAAATCCGTTGCGTGCCGTGCGTGCGAGCCGGCCAAACCGTGTCCGTAAACGCGCACCCTTAAGAGACCGAAACAGGTGGAAATCTGAAGATGCAAGGTCAGGACTATACGGCGGATGCATTAACACCTCCCAGCCAAACTCTTAATTTTTGCTGAGTGGCTAAAGATGTGTGAGGTCTAGCGTTATCATGATGAAAAACCACACCCTTTCTGTTGATTAATTCTGACCGCTTTCTTTCAACTTCTTGCTTTAATCTCATCAGTTGTTCGCAGTAGAGTTCAGAATCGATGGTCCTGCCTGGTGGTAACAGCTCATAATGAATAATGCCCTTCCAATCCCACCACACACACAGCATCACCTTGTTGCGAGTTAACCCGGGTTTCGCCACAGTCTGTGAAGCCTGACCGGCCTTTGACCACGACCTTTTTCGCACGTTCTTCTCGTACGTGATCCACTTTTCATCACTAGTTATCAGCTTCTTCAAAAAAGGTTCGGTTTCATTACGTCGTAATAAAGAATCTCAAATGAGTACACAGTTAATTAGGTTTCTTTCAGTGAGCTCGTGAGGTACCCAAATATCGAGCTTTTTTGTGTACCCAGTTTTTTTTAAATGCGCCAAAACTGTTTTGTGTTTAATTCCCAGTTCTACAGCTACGTCGTAACTACTGATTTGCCGATCTTGCTCCACTTTTTCAAAAATGGCATCCATTTCATTCGTAATAGGGCGACCAGAGCGACGTGCATCTTTGACATCAAAATTTCCGGATTGTAAACGCTTAAACCAAATTTGTGCTACTCTCACAGACACTGCACTAGGTCCATAAACATCGCAATTTTATTTCGTTCTATTTACCACCAAAAGGCTAAGGTGTTATTAACAGTTTTATTTTTACAACAACTATTTAGCAGGCAAACAAGTCTTTGGTGTTCCGATTGTAAAAGATTACCGTAGCTGTACCGTCTGCAATGTCAGATGAATTTCCAAATCGATGGCGAGGGTTGCGGTGACAGAAGAATGATGATTACCATGAAATTTTTATTGGAGGTGGTACGAAGTTTGCCGGGTCAGCTAGTATACAAATAATTGTCTCAGTAATACATAATTAAAAGGTATTTCAATTTATATTAAACCTATTCGCGAGTTCAGTAAGTACAAGTCTGGGCATCCGATCCTACTTTTATTTGAGTTATTAATATGATGTATAAAATCTATACTGCAGGGAGTATGTGTAATAAATCTCTTTTATTGGGTCTATTAGCTAAAGTGGAAAAAATCAGGCGACCACGCTGCCTCTTGGGATATCGCCTTATCGATAGGTACTTACCGGTTAAGAAAAATAGTTGATTGATTTTCAAGCTAAAAGGCTAATTAGTTTTAGACATGATCCTAAACCTCGATTTCCCGCCTCCAGCATGTTAAAATATTTTAGATACAAATCCTTATAAACATTTAAATAAAAAATTACAATTAAAAAAATCACATAGGTATATAACACAAAATTACATAACCAATGAGTCATACCTACCAAGAAAACAAAATTTTTTGTCGAAATGTATTAAATTGCTTCCTATTCTTTTACAAGTACATATAAGGCCTTTAATATTTTCATTTGTTTTGTTTCGTTGTAATTCTGCATTCAGAATATATTTCGTTGAATTTCAGTTTTACGTAATGGGAATACTTACTTACTTACAGAGTGCCATAGTGTAACACATTAGGAAAAACTATTATTTAATTTCGTTGTAATTCTGCATTCAGAATATATTTAGTTGAGTGTTGGTGTTACGTAACGGGAATACTTACAGAGTGCCATAGTGTAAAACATCGGGAAAAACCTGTTAAAAAAAATTAAGGTCCCTCCCATATCTCTTTCGCGCTGCTTTACCAAAAATCCTTATAAACATAATTAAATTTCGTTTTTATAAAATCCTACATAAATTTACCCATATATTAAGTACGTACTTACTTACTTAGATAGGCACCGACTCAAGCCTATACCGCAGCTTAACAAGCTCAGAACTCGTTAAATTCCATACACTGGAAGAAACTCGTGGAAGTTTTGATGTTGTTCGAAACTTTGTGAAAGAAGCGATGATACCAATTTGCTTTTGATAAATAAGTTGGTACGGAAAGCTCATAAGACTTATAACAGAATTTAGACTAAGTAAATAAAGTAAAATGTTATTGTTACCTAGCGTGGTGGAAGTGTCGGTCATGCTCAACTATAAACTTTGTATCTACATACTTAAACCTAGGTGCTTCTAGCGGATAGTAAGCTAAGGATTTCGTCTGATAATACCACAGAAGTGGATAATACGTAAAATACTTACCTCACGCATACGTTACGCCTGTAGCGATGCGAAAGAGGACCGGACAAGGACCGGACGTAGAACCGAAGCGGACGCGGACACTCGTCATTCAGCGTTCAGTCTGCTTTCGCATTTCTGTGTACTACAGGCGCTTTAAAATTTATTGTTTAGGAAAAATTATGATGGTAGGTCATGTCTACAGATTCTGGCGCGAAAGGGGAGCCGTAGTTATACATAAGTATTGAAAAACTTTTCCTGCGCCCTCAAAAGAATCTGACGTATACGGTTGGGTCTAACATATTTACATTTATTTATTTAATTATAGACAGGCAGCTGCTACAGCTGATGAGTCTATATCAAGCAGTGTCTAGTAATTTCACAAAAAAGTCTTTTACTTCAAGTCCATTTCTGCACCAATGTTACTTTAGTGGTTTGTATCCATTTGTCTAAGCGATTTTTAAAGGAGATCAATGATGGCGCTAAGACCACTTCCTCAGGCAACCTATTCCAGTTGTAAACCAGTTGGTTACTGAGATTTCATTTTTATTTGACTAAAAAAATAAAAATAACTCTATATTTTTAAACTCCAATCCTACAATTCTTTTATATTACGCCAGTGGTGTTAGATAAACACACCTGTCGCTGTCGGCAAGGCAAACTACTCTACATCGCAACAATGGCCCAAAAACACATAAAGGTGTTTTTCGCTGAAGGGCCTCTAATGACTGTTCAGAATTACGGTTCGTACGAGGGTAAGATGGCCGGTCACGCGAACGTGCCACGAAGTGTTAGCGTTGGATTAGTACATAAGTACTTACAGTCATTGGGTTTACAGCGTGAATTTGATAGGTGCCTACGTCTCTAGTTTGAAAAAAATATGTACTTACCTACATAAATAAATTACCTATAAGTATGCATTTCCTTAGATACCTTAGTAGGTATTTAAGGAAATGCCTAGTGGCACTCAGAATTTTGGTGCCAATGCCAAGCCATCATTTAGGAATGGACTTTCGACTTTGGTAGAACAGAAGTATCTACTGATGTAAGGCGACGACATGTTCATAAATCTACAGATACTTACTAAAATTTATAGGCTGCCCTCTTGTCGCAACTTACTCCACCTATACGAATAGGTATCCGAGCTAATAATAATTGGGAGAGTGAGTGGAAAGTAAACTTCGCAACCACTGCAACCTCTAGGTACTTACCTAATGTACTGTTTTATTAAAAATGTCAAATTCAAATTAGGCATAGGGTATGTTATCAGCTCAGCAGCCATAGCATTATTTGAAAATAGATAGATAATAAATATAAAATCATTTCGACGATTTTGTTTTTATAATCCATGTTGTATTTGTTTATAAGAATTTAAACACCAGTGGGTACACTCAGATTAATTTCATTACTAAAGCTGTGCGCTTCGTGAAGGTGAGGCCGTAATTTGATTTTGACCACAAAGGTTAGGGGCAAATGCGATCGTATGAGTGGACCCTTCTACTTAGGGTACGGCATGAACGAAAGGTGTAAGGTCACAGTAATCACGCCAGCTATCCAAACATTGGGCCAGTGTTTGTGTATGTTATCTACAGTTTTAGTATTTGACTATTGAATCGAAACCGATTGAATTACTTTTTTAAAATTTTAAAGTAAAAAATACTATGAGCATGGTACAAAAGATAATAATAATAAAAACTCTCTACACTAAGAACTGAAATACAGATCACACAAAAAATTAAATGTCTATGTACAAAGGCAATTATCACAAAAGTATTTTTTTCCAGGCAACCTAATAATCAAAGGAAATGTATACAAAAATAACACAGGTAAGGTGCAGAGATACATACCAACAACTCACAGATAAGACATGCAGAGATGATTTTGAACTCCTTTGGGTTTAGCAGAGAACAGTTTGTGGATGATTTGCAAATCAATAAGTAGTGGAACCACAAACCCTACATTAGGATACCTATTAGTCTATTATTGGTAGTCCCACTGGATAGTGGTATTAAGAACCCTAGTGTTTAAGATTAGTGGCACCACGACAGTGAGACTGTCACACCAACATGGGTGGGACCACGAGTCAAGAAACCCCAATTTGTTATTTTTAGGGAGTCAAATAATGATGACATGTGTGTTGGTGAACATATGTAGGTAACCCTGATGTCACTTCTTCAGGATCGATGGATATTCCTAATCCATAATTCTATGAGTGTCATATAGTGTAGGTACTGTACAAAAAAGTGTAAACATTGGTCCATGGGTTTAGAATGGGCAAAGAATGACGATTTTAAGTTTTTAGACGATAAATATCTACTCTGCCGGATCCCATTTGTTAAGTTTAAAATATTTTATGTGAATGTTTTTTTTCCATGGCATTGTATCATTACAAAATACTTAATAAAAAAATATTTAAAGTAAAATACATCTCGGACTTAGAAACAAGCATTATAAGGTAGGCGACCGCAGACGTAACTCTAAAAATAATTTAAACATCATTTTTAATTTTTAATGTTCGTAGATTCGCGGTAAAGATTCCCAGCAAGCCTGCCAACCATTGATTGATTGGCTCCGATCAAGTGAAGCCTATTCATTAGCCTATTTCAGTTTCAGGGCCTTCGAGTAATATTATGACATCGATTTCGTAATATTTAAACTAAGTATAATATACAGAGCCAGGAAACCTATTTTTTTAAAGTATGACACACGCAAAACAGTTCGGATTGATGTTCGTTCGATTTCGAATAGTTTTCATAATCGGTGAGTCGAACGATTTTCATTCGTCTCACCGTTTTTGGATGAGTCATACTTTTCAAAAATAGGAATTTCATCCTTGCTGTTTCACCTGCCCAAGCTGCTGTTTTTCCTTCCCAAGCAATTAGGCTAACATAGGCAATGCAATTGTTTTTTTTTTCGATATCTGACCAGTAATTTGTACTAAAGTTTTCAAACAAACAAAAAACTGTTCACCTATATTTTGTTAGTGTAGATTTGCCTCCCTACTAAACGTATGTCTGCAAAATACTTATTTGTATAACAACCCAAAAAGTTTGAGAGAATTAATTTCATCAAAACATTTCACGTAGTTTTGAGCATACTTATGAAAGTATGCTTATAAGCATTATAATTTTAGATAAAAAGTTTTACCGCAAATGTAATGAGCCCCAAGTGGGTAAATTAGCCAAATCGGTCCTACTGTTTTCTAGTTTTAGTTTTTAGTTTGAGTTTTTAATTTTTATAAGGATGTATATACAGTTTTCGTTAATAATGACATATTATTAACTCAGAGAAGCTTGTCGGCATGCCAGGTACGAGTATATTTGCGGGATGTGACTGCATGCAATTTTAACGAGATCTTCAACGAGAAGGTTCATTTTAGGAACAATACAATACAATACAAAAACTCTTTATTGCACAACAAGGATACATTGTTATATACAAGCAATATATATATATATATATACAAGCAATATATACATATTCACTACATATACACACACCAATACAATAGCTATGATAGGTAAGTAATCGATCAACATTAAGAAAATTTGTTAAGTCTGTATCTTGACTATTTTGTGTAAAGCACTAGTGTTCGTAGATTTGACTGTGACAAGAAGCTTACGCTCAGGAAGGTCAGCGCGTCTACTAAAAGATTTGATGGTTTCCCTGTAAAAAAGGTTGTGGGGGGTCAGACGGCAATTGCTCCATTGTAATAACCAGTTTCACCAAATCTAGGACCATAACTAACACCAGGCGTACGGCTCCGTAGCGTAAGCTGAGGACGCAACTAGGAAAACGTGCTTGGTTGAAGAAAGACGCTAGCGACTAAGGATTTAGGTACTATCTGCCAGGGGCGCATGTACAGATAGCCATACATTTTTTTTTCAAAGTCTCATGATAGAGGCACAGTAGAGTCGTCTGCTATAGCTTGATAAAGTAGCGCCCCAAACTCCAAGGCAGCAATGTCATTCTGCGTAGAATACCTCCATCGTCCTACACCAAACCATTGGGCTCCTAAAGCCTAGCGCATAAAACACCTTCATCCATAAACATTTAAAAATTTCAAACTATATTTAGATGTTATGAAATGTTACGTAGACATTAATTCTACATATAGGTATAGATTTTCAAAGAACCTTTCATATATTTTAGTCCTGCACTCTACTGCATTTTCTTAGACTGATAGAGCGGGAGCTCTTAGTATATTCGATCAACTTACTCGAATCACTAAGGAAATGTTGTATTTTCTGCTCGAATGGAAAAGGTATGAGTTTGATGGTCGGTGAGTTTATTGATTAACTACCTTTTCGACGACGGTGCTTTGGTCCCGAATTTCTAGATGAAATGATTTTTATGCATAAGAACTGATTATAAACAATAAGTCTAGCCATTCTAGCGCTTTGCTTCTATTAACACCTCACCATTTAAGTAAGTATATTATATTTTAATATACTTACAAGAAATATTAGTATCCTGTGATATCTTTATATTAAATCACAAATATCGCACATTACTCTAAGTGATAATAGCTTTATAAAATTAAACTATTTTAATACGGTTTTTTTAAGACATCACGCTGGAAAGTATATTTGAAATGTTAGGTACCTGAATAAGAAATAAACGCGATAAAAAGCGTATTAACATACTTTAATTTTAAACTGTAACAATCGCGAAAACATAAGAAATCATTAATTCTACATAAATATAGAGTTTCAAATATATCCTTAAACTGCGTACTCCGAACAGATTATTACTTATTTATTGTATTGGGTTCTGTATCCACATAGTGTCCGATTTTGCGGACCCCTCTGCTTATTTAGCTGGACTACGGCCTTCATAGCATTGATATTAAAATATTCTGAAATGAGATTATGAACATATCACGCGTTGATTGCTATGTAAACAAAAACAAATAGTAAAATATGTGGCAAAGCAGATAACGTGGCAAAAACGTTTTTGATGGTGCCGCTAGACTAGGGCTGTCGACATAGAAAACATGAAAAAAAAAATTACATGGTATATGTTCATATTAGGGTAGTATTGACGTAATACTATTAGGTTTTCGCGCAGTGTATTTTAATTATTGTAAAAAAGTTTGTATTTTCCAAGAGAAATGGATTTGTTCAATATATTATCTTGGGATAGAGGAATCTTTAGACGTTCGTAATAGCAGCTTTAAAATCTTATATTTAAAAACAACAAATACATTCATACTTCCATACTAATTACTAATATTATAAGTGTGAAAGTCTGTCTGTCTGTTACGTTTTCACAGCCCAACCCTTGAACGGAATTTTATGAATAAGTAGTCGAAGATCCGAGGTCAAACATAGGCTACTTTTTGACGCAGGCGGAGATGCGGGAAACAGCTAGTTCGATATAAACATTAAAGGGTCAACTAATTGCATATCGCAAAATGAAGTTAGAATCGATCAGTGGTCGATGCTTGTGGCTTTGCTCATGTAAATGGCATTCGCTAATGGGAGAATGTGAGCTGCATTTACGTGGATAAACCGCCGTAATGGAACCAAGCCATGGATTAATTGAGGTGCTAATGGCTCTATATACGTTTTAAGAGAAATTCCAAGGTATAGCAGGCTGATGAAATAATTATTGAACACTGTCAATAGTGTTGCAGTTTTGGCGACATCACACGGCAATGTTGTGGCCGAAACATTAGTCAAAAAATATAATTTCATAAATGTACGAATGGCCGCTGGCAAAAGGCTTGTTTTCCCAATCATGTATGGAAATCATTTGAACTTTGTTTTGAGGTTGCCGTCGCAGCGCTTAGCAATTATGACATACATGAAAGGCCAATTTTACGTGCAGCTTTTTAAAAATTTTCTTTGTTCCAAATGACGGTGGATGAAGCATGCCTGCTGCATCCATATTCATGACAAACAACGTTCAGCAGGTCTAAAATGGCCACTTTGAGCAATTCATCAAAACGAATCATTTCATGAATTGCGAAGCTTAGCAATTCTGCAAATTTTGACATTGACGTTTCAACTCTAATTCAATTCATTTCGTGATTCATTTTCTGAATCACTTCTCGTGTAAGTATTGCTATAGTAATAAATTAAAAATAGATTTTATAGTTTTAATATTTTTATCGATATTTACAATTCTACACTGGTAAATTAATTTTTGATAAGGTTAATTTATAATAGTAAATCAACATAATTGGTCAGATAAACTTATTTAACTAAAACATCGTAAAAGTACGCATGCTATGCAAAAATGAAAATTATTTTTAGGCCTGGCAATCAGGTAAAGCAATTCACAAGCAATTCACGAAAAGTAAGCCATTTTGCGACTTTCCGTCAAACAGCAGAATTGCCATGAAATGATTCATTTCATGAAGTGCCAAAATGTGGCTATTTTAAGATTTGCAATGATTCATAATGTGATCATATTGTAATTCGTGCAAAGTGGCCATTTTAGATCCACAGCTAACTGTTAATCATACAAATAATGCGAAATATTTTAATTTCATGTCTGAATGAGAATGTAGTGATAAAGCTAGAAAAAGGGATGTTAAGATGGTTTGAGCATGTAGAAAGTATGGATGAATGATGGAGACTTACGAAAGCTATCAACAAATCGAAGGTGACAGGAAAAGTCGGCAAGGGTCGGCTTCTGAAAACATACTGCGACCAAATCGCCGACATAGATATTAACAAAGGGAGATGTTAGGAGTACCCGTTATCGACGAGCGTGTATGACGAGATTGATTAGCGTAGAGGAAGCGAAGGAAGTCTGTAAGGATCGTAGCAAATGGAAATCCGTAGTCTCTGTCTAACCCAACGGGAAACAGGCGTGATGATATGTATGTATTTTAATTTATATGACTGATGAGTACCACTTAAAATACTTTCCTATCGGTTTGACTACTGTAAAAAAAGGGATCCGTAAAAAGTCTGTGAGTATTACGAGTGCCCAAAGTACTAAGCATTCGTCGCATTTTTTACTTGTAAAGCAATAATCTCGCATTTCTAACCGGGGCATCACAAGTTTGCAGAGCATGATTTTAAATGCTTGATTTTTATTAGAATTCCTCTCAAATATCAAGGATCGCTTCCTCGGAAAGGATATTAAATATTTTATAATATGATAAAATATGTGTGTAGGTTCCACATTTTCACCTAGGATTGTGCATATAAATGTATTGCTTTGAAGCCCGGTGACCGCATAACAAAATATCTTGAGATTCGATGGTTAAAGATACTTTATAGCAGCCACCATTTATTTTATTTTACCCCTGTAGTGATGTGACGCAGGCTGATCTGCGAGAGATGGGAGCTGAAAACTGGCGTGCCATCGCGCTGAATAGAACACTCTGGCGCTTTCTCGTTTCGGAAGCCAAGATCCACTTTGGGTCGCTGAGCCAGCGGACTATTATGTAAGTTCCGTTTGGTTTGTGGCTAAAAATTAGATACGTCCATTTAGATCGTAGGCGTCCTAGAAGCAAAAACTAAGGACAAACAGCTCACTCTGTTTCTTGGGGCGTGAAAACTCATGTAGTTTCCCGATATTCAAAAAGCATTTGTTTATTTACTTTAAATATAAACTAAAACAAAAACTAAAAAAATGCGATCTGATTGGAAGTTATACAGATACCAGGAAACCCCTTATGGTTGTGTAAATGTGGGAGAAAGTCGTGGCGTTTCAGAAGTATAAATGGAAATTCAATTTAGCAACGGAACCAGAGACGCACTGGCAATATTTTCTACTTATACCTACGGTTTTTAATTCAAATCACGATCGTGCTCGGAGCTCCAGGAAACTTGAGAGCGAAAAAAGGAAAGTTCTAGAATATTGCGATTATAAAAAGAAAACAAATTGAGCCGCAAAACTACAGGGCCCTTTAAAATGATTTTATTTATAGTATGCATGTGAGACGGTTTGAATTTATACATCGGTAGACTTGAAATAGGTATAAAATGGAATTTTACATACTTCGTAAGTCATGCCCGTGTTGTGTATAAAGGAAGTTAATAAAAAAATTATTTTCTTTTCTACTACAATAAAAAATATTTCTAAGCCTGGATTGTTTTTGTGTTGTTATAATGGTGTACGTGGGTGTGCTATAAGAAACTGTATAGCTGCTTCAAAACATTCCTATTGTTATTTCATCAGAGTAACGTTCCTGCAAAGGTATTCTGAATCAATTAAATGAGAGCACGTACGACCACAGTCCTAAGTATTAGGTAGGTAAGGCGGGCGTACTCTTAATCCGTTGGATTAGAATTCATGACAATATTAGTGGAAAGGCAACATTTATAAATGCACATAGTTAAATACATTTGTAATTTTTTTTATTATTATTTTTATCTCAGTTTTTATTTAAAAATCTGAAATCACAATAAAATATTGTGAGAAATGTTGACAAACATGTGAATTCGTTCATTTAACTAGTTATATAAGGAAGTTTTTTTCTTAATTTCTTAATTGACGTTTTGAAGAAAATGCTCCAGTGGAGTTTGTGGCGCCGCTTCTACTCCACTTGCGCTTTGGAAGTGGTGGTAAACTTAATGTACCTAAGTAAATTAACGTCAATAACTGATATTTATATTTTGAAGTAGACTTTATGAAGACTGTTAGGTCACAGGAGTATTCAAAATCTTTATTGTAACGTGTTTCCTATACATCTTCAGGTAATATTTTAGAGGTTAATTTTGGTTCTAAATATTGCGGCATTGCACCACCTTTGACATGACCTCCGTAACTCTTAACAAGGAAACCAGTCCAATAGGACAACACACATAGCACATGACAGGCACAGCATAACTGCCATCTTGGGATAATATCTGGGACCAACGGCTTAACCTGCCTTTCAAAACACGGTGTTGCTCAAGAAAAATATTAACCAGTGGCGACCAATCCCGGTCTCGCTGTCACTTGACGCGTACAATCTTTATATTTATACCAAAGTTTTGAAGTGAAGCATACAGCCCGAGTAATACGCATAACCACTTAAATAAAGGCTAAGTTTATTTACAAATTTTCACGTTTTATTCTTTTTGATTCGAATAATATTCGGTGTTAAGTAAATGAAAAAAAAAAACCGTAATTTTATAGATAATGAATTCCATAAAACATCAATTAAACAAGTTCTTAATAAATTATTTTGCGTGCTTCCGCCACCAGTTAGTTCATGCAAACTATTGCCGACATGCCCGCCACCACTAGCTTGCACATGCAAGCTATGCATGTGCAAGCTAGTGGTGGCGGGCATGTCGGCAATAGTTTGCATGAACTAACTGGTGGCGGAAGCACGCAAAATAATTTATTAAGTGCTTGTAACTTTAACTTCCGCAAAGTAACGCCTGAATCGGTTAAATATCAATTAAACATCATAATTACTGCCTCCTCATTAATGGTGAACTTTTATGAAAATCAACATACTTTGTATTACTTTAGGCAGACGTGGGTACTTTGACGTCTTCCAATAACTTTTAAATTTCAAGTTAGACAACTTTCGGCAACAGTCAATTTACTTTTCGTTAACATAAACTTTGGAAATCGATATTTAGTGATAATAGTCCATTGTTAGTTCTTCTAAATATAGAAATTCATAGAATTCAGCTCTGATTTGAATTTTTACATGAATTGGATTGAAATAAAAAAACGAAGTTTATGAAAGACGCTCGGAGTCTTTACTTTTAAAAGTGCTTTTGTGACTCTTTCCTATCAAATTAAAAAATCTAAGCCAGCATGTACTCTGTGTACCCTTTTCGGTCTAAGACCATCGCCACTCATTTCCTACTTTGGGTGTCTCGTTATACATCGTCAGCTTAAGCTTCAGACTCCAAGGTAAAGGTATGCCTTAAATAATGTCCTTGATTCGACGGTACTGGTTAAGAGGAGCGAGTGTCGTCTATCCTTGATTCATTTTAGAGGCCAAATAAAGTTTCCTAAACAAAACTAAACGCCTAGCTGCCATCAATGCCCTACTATGAAATTTCATAGCGACTGCATTAAGATTTTGTATGGAATGAATTTATTAATTTGTTTGCTTAAAAGTAGGTCAATTACAATAGGTGTTTAATTACATTTAAACTACACGGGGTAGAAAGTACGTCATTCTTCCCGCCGGAAAATGCGGGCGGAAAAATTGTATGGAAATCCATTACTGACCTGCTATTTGTTTTTTTATGTTACTTTTGACATTGCCAGGTAAAAATCTGAAAATGAATAAAAAATAATAATAATCTCAAACAAAATGATACTGAATTCCTCTGCATTTTTACTTTTTAATTTCAGATTAGCGTCTAGTTAGTCGTCTCTGTTCCAAGTTTAAGTTTACTTATCAATTGTTGATTTTCTTTACCTACATTTTTATTTTTATGGTAAAATAATGTAAATATTATTAAGTATGTATCTACTTTTCTACTCTTATTCATTTTTTCATTATTTATAGCGATTAAAGCATTAATTGACATACACTTTCTTCATACCCACAAACAAATATTTTCAAATATGGATTCCACTCAAACATGTCGTATTTTCCTCGCATGTGTAGTATATAGCACTATGTATCACTCGGTAGAAAGTGCGATTCCTAACTCAGGCCTATGCCCTTGTTATTAGTCGGTCACCTTTCTTCCCTCAGTGAACAATGTATTAATGTTAGATCTTCTACATTTTACCTTTCAAGGTGTGCAAAACCTTCGAGTTGGCGTAGTTAAATTATTACAATATTATGAATGTCAATGAATACTATATGTACATTCAACTCACATCATGGAAAATATTAAGTAGTAATTCCTTAGTATTATCTTACTATTCACCAGCAACGTTTCATAGATTTGCCACACATAATTGTTGCCACGCTAGTAATGAAATCTGATGGTAGAGGCGCAGGTAATAGATGTAAATCCCCCATAATTAGCATATAGTTAGCAGTGATAACTTGTATTAAACTTATGGCGTTCAAAGATAAGTAGATGTAGCACACACCGTGCGAATAACTTTTGGGATAGTTATACGACGATCAAGTTTATAGTTTAATATGCTACAGTTTATTATTAGTTAAAATTGTAAGTGTTATTAGTTCAGTAAAAGTAAATAAGGATTTAGACATTTTTTATTTCTTTTCTTATTTTCATCTCGATGGTCCGATGGAATCTCAGTATCAGAAGTATTTTTTCTAATAAATTTAAATATATAATTAACCGAGTAATAACATTTATAAAACTGAAAATAGTCGGTACGAAGATTCACAATTCTTGCTTCTTCGCCACCTTCATTCCACTTGAATCAACCTTACGATTCACCAGTGGATCCCAGGATACTTTTTTCTTCTCTTCGATCCACAATTTCCAAATTCAAATACACTCAAAAAAATATATGCCACATCGATCCACAAGTAACGGGATCCAAAGACATATTTTTATATGCAACTTCGATCCACCTGTGATATACATAATACATAAAAGAATAACAGACTAGACATAGAGTAGATCCGATTCAGGACAAAGGGCATCCTAGTGAATGAAATAAATGGCTTTGACTTTACCCCTTACGCAATTTTCGTAACTTCGTAGCACCTCGATACGAATAGCTAGAACTACGAACATGTCGTTGCTATGACTTGTCGTACTAAAGAATAGCCTGCCTGACAGTCTAACATAATTGTAAAATGTTATAGATTAGGTGAACACATTGCAAATTCAATTAAAAACAAAGTTTTTTTTCACAATACGCAAAAAAGTTAAAATTTTATTTGTTTTTAAAAATAAGTGTCAGTACTCACTTGTTCGCTAGTGTAGTTTTTGACTTCTGCTCAACACGGTAAAACAAATAAATAAAAAGTCTACGTGCTCTAACGTTCAACGTTTTTATTGATTCTGCAAGATTCTGAAAGGCGGTTCCGTAAAACTCTAACAGGGATATGTCGATTAACATTTTTATAGATTAGGCGAAAAGGCCGACTTTTGAATACCGCGGTTTAGTATTTAAACGTTAAAAACGCTATGTATTGAAATGGGCACAAAATATAAATACCTACCTTAACCAAATAACAGCAATGGTAATATATGTATACTATACTATATATAGCAGCTGACTAAAACCTGTGCATAGCGAAAATTCTGCCCGTGGCGTTGCAATCATCGGTCCTTTGAAACACAGGTATCGGAAGGAGTGGGGTGCGGGCTCCAGTCAGCGTCGCGATACATCACTGTTTGGACGCCTACTGACAAGCGCCTTCGCCCGCCACCCGCGAAATTTTAAAATATTTTTTTCTTCCAATTTTTTTTTTATCGTTTATGGACTGCTGATGTTATACCGCGCGTTTAGTGATTTTCTGTGCTTTTCACGGATTGCAATGGTTTGTTTTTCTGCCTTATTGGATTTTCAAATAACATTTTGGTGAGTATTTTTTTACTGACATAGAGTGCCTATCTTCAAAATATATAAAAAGGTGTAGGCAGATTTTAATGGTTTTTATGACTTTAGTTGTGTCAGTAATGAGAAGTTTATGACGCATTTCATAGTCAATATTTATTTTACAGATTTTCTTTTTTAAAGTTACCATTCGTCCTATCTAAGAGATTATATAGGTAACGAATATATAGCAATATTATGTTAACCGTTACGTTTTTCTACAGAGAGTAAGAAAATTAAATTATAAGTAACTAATTCACTTTGTATTTATTTAGGTCTTAATTTAAATTATTATGAAATGTCTTCTAGAATACCTACTTTCGGAAGTTAACTAACTCGTCCATCAGTTACAAAATTTGTGATCCAATTATCAACAAGTTGCCGGTTTCTGATGGGACTGAAATTGAAGCGGACATGCATATATGTATGCGAAAGTCAATGACAATGCATATTATCACTAGCTGACCTGCAAACGTTGTTTTGGCATATAATTTTAAAATTTACTACCCGCTCTCACTTCTACCAAGTACACAGTTGTGGATACCAGTTGGTCCATGAGGAATACGTGTCATAAAATTATAAAAAACTAGCTGTTTTCCACAGCTTCGCCTGCGTCAAAAAGTAGCCTATGTTTGACCCCGGGTCTTCAACTATATTCATACCAAATTTCATCAAAATCCGTTCAGCGGTTTGGCCGTGAAAGCGTAATAGACAGACAGACTTTCGCATTTATAATATTATCTGCGAGGGCCACGTCTGCGACACGATATTTTTTAGACATTAAATTTTTGTGCTATGATTTGATTACGATGTAGATAGAGTCTGGAAGGTAAAAATGGTGACTGGTAATAATTAAAGAATTATATGAAAATTAAATCATTGATTTTATAAATTGGTGACTTAGATGTAAAATTCTTTTGAATTTAATTAAACTTTAACTAATTGAAAGTGTGGGCTTTTTCTATCAGTCAACTATAAGGTTGAGATGATAATAAATGTAATCAGTTATAACTTATTGTAGAAAATCGAGGAGCTCGATAGCCCAGCGCGGCTTGCGTATCCGTAATGATTTCGTTACAGGATTTCGTTAAAATTGTGGAACGTGAAATAAAACCGTATTGTAGGTCGACTGTGTAATTGTAAATAAATGAAAACTGAACAAATTGTTTAATTTTTAAGTTAAACATCTAGAAATACATCAATGAAAACCGCATTCAATTCTATGCAGTAGTTGCGTGATGCGAGTACGAATGTAGAGACAGACAGACAAAAATTCTTAAAATTATTGTTTAGGCATCTGTTGGTCTAATGAATTCCATATTGGTTTTTCTTAAAAATCTTCAATGTACAGACATCCATCAGTTTTAATTTTGTTATATGTTAAGATCGAATTTTCTTGAGTACCTTGTTCGTGAAGAAAAAAAATCGAGACTTCGGTAAGTGACACTCAGATTGATGGATTTGGGTGGGTGGTCACATTATACGACTTATTAATTGGCGATCGATCTATGGGTGACTACATGTCACACCATGTAGTCACACTGATGTGGCACCACGAGGAATACATTTTTCACGTAGTCACACTGCTCGAGCCCTATTTTTTAAATGTATGGCCCTTATGTCGAATGAAAGTCTGAATGAAAATTGTTTGACTCATCGATTATGATGAATGGAAATCATTCGATATAGTAATAAAATCATTTGATACTCCGATTTTGCATGAGTCACTCATGTTGTACAAACAGTATTGAAATAAAACTTGGGAGTCGTTGTCACACCACAACATGAATAGATTATCCATACCATATATCTTTTTACTGTTTTAATATATGAAACTCTTCTAGTTTCTATAGATATTTGTGATTTATGATAAAATGTCTGAAATCATTAAGATACTTTGAGCAATGCGGTTTAGGCCTTTCGTGAGGAAGCGCTTTTTAATCTAAGAATCAAAGTTGTTTATTACTCGTATTGTTACCTGTATATCTACTACATAGTAATTTATTAATCTCGAACTATCTACGGAGTATTAGAGTAGGATTCACTAATAACTTAGTACTTTGGGAAGGAGCTTTGAAATTGAACTATGTTCACTAATATAAGTTTAGTATTGAGTAATCAATAGTTCTAACATATTCTACTCTGAACCCATAGTATATATCGCAGAGACTAAAACAGCATTTACTCTGGTTAAATAAACATTTAATAGTGAATAAAATAGTGCTTCTATAAACACGGTTTCTAGTTAAAGCTTTTTGTATGGTTATTTTGATCGAAATGTCGAAACCAACATTTCGAAAATAGCCACGTTATAATATAATATAATAATATTTTATAATATAAAATATTATTATATATATAATATAAATATAATAATATTTTAATAATGTCTAATGTTCAGTAGCTCTACTACGAGATTTTATTAACGCAGACGTTAGCGACCGCGTCAGAGGCGCTGTACAGGTTTGCCATACAAAATTGTTAACGCTGTTGCAGCGTCCGCGTTAATATAAGCTCATGGTTGACGTACAGAGGGGCACTGTGTTCCGAAGCCCCACATTTAAGGAGTACCCTGGAAACGGCTGAGATGAAAGCAGATTAATGCAAAAGGAAATCCACTTAGTTGATTATTTTTTTGTTTTATTATGTTCTATTTGCGGGCGCGAAGCAAATATGATTGAAATTTTCTTTGTGCAAAATATAATTATGTTAGAATTACGGAGTCTGAGTAAATTAGATTGACGGGGACACAAAATAACGCCGCTACAGAGGTAAAATGTTCAGGTGAATATAAAATGTGAAGTACCTATGTTTATTATTGTAGTAAGTTAGTAGACATTATATTATTTTTTTCTAATGTTAGTAATTTCTTAATAGTAATTATATAATGTTCAACAATATAGTGGAAATTTTCTTTTTATAAATAAATATACTCACTTCGCTGCCTGGCCCAGCGACTCTTAGTGGTTAAGGTCTCTAAAACGAGAGAATGTCCTATTGCGGGATGGCTCACCAGTTCATAGCTTCAATCTCTCGCAGATCGCTCCAGCGGTATCTGAGGTGGCTGATATCTTCCCATACAAATATATGTCTTTTAAAACATGTCTCTACTTCATCATCATCAATCCTAGCCTTTTCCCATTTCAATTTGGGTCGGCTCCGTATCTTCTTATTATTTCCATCGTCTCCATATTCCTTTGTATGGTGTTCGGCCAACTTGTGCGGTGGTGCCCTCTGCCGCTTTTCCCTTCGGTGAAATTTGGGACGTGTCTGGTCATGTGGTCTTCAGTTCTGCGCATCACATGACTGTACCATCGTATTCTGGTCTTCTGCACTGGATCTTAGTAACTTTGAAGGATCCGAGTATGTATTTGTTCCTTACTTTATCACGTAAAGTGCAAACGTGGTGACTCTGTTTATATAAAGAAAATTAAAAATGTTCTATTTTTACATAAAGCTGTTTCTAAATAATATCTTTTAATAAGTTTTCTGTATATTCTTTATTTGTTAAAGCTGGCATAGTCCTGACACGTTAGGAGCCTTGGAGTTGATGTCACGTAGGTTTCGAATATATATGCAAGTTGGGGTCGAATGAAGTATATAAATATATGTTGTCACTGCTAATTTTAGGTATATGAGAAAGGGTGCGATACTCGACAATTTCACCTTTTTATGCCCTTGCTTTGCGATGATCCGTTATCTAATGACAAAATTTTTTTTTTTAAATCTAAGAAATTCAAAATGTAAAACATTATTCTATTGATAATAACTCAAAACATACAATTTTAAGTATTTTACGGCATGTTACTTTTTGTAATGTTTTTGTATTTAGCGAAATAATAAAACAGTATTATGTTTATTTTTAATATAAACCAATACGCATTCTCGAAAAAAATAAAGGGATATACTATAATATATGACGGCGGGAGCTGTGCATCATCATCATCATGGTCGCTCTGATGATGGTCAGACATCAGGATGTTCTTAAAATAACACCACGACACTGATCACTTCACAAACGTTTATTCATAACCCAACCTTGGTTACAAACTAATTAAGGATTCTTAAGATAATCTAAGATTTTCTAGGATTTGAAATAAACACATGGAATGCAGTGAGGTTAACTGTGTCGCGACACACCCGTTCGTTCGTGCTCCCCGCCTGTGTGTGTACCTCCAAATCTACCGGTCGAATATCAACTGTCATCTGTCACTGACGGTTGACGTATAACGTCAAACCATATCTGTCAGTGTCAACTACGATCGCGACACATTTAAACACACTCAAGCAAATTAAAACTACCGCCTTAAACAAATCAGTTAAATAAACTAGAATTTATAATCATTACAAAATATTGCTTGGCATTCCATAATCTTCTACACTCTGCGACACGGCCGTCTCTGACGCTCACACGTCCTCGTGGGAGATCGTATCTGAAAGTAGAGACAACATCGAGAGTAACAAGTCCACTCGGCCGTCCTGGCTACACATATTTAGGAAATATCGCTATCAGGACTCAGGACAGCCCAGCAAAACTATTATCACATTAAATTCTCAACACTCAATTTTAATCAATATTGCGGGGTCAAGAGCTACATAATTATCACTTACTTTCGTAAAACTTTAGTCAAAATAGGGTTCAAAAGCGCTATCTTACAATCTAACTAGTGCTTTGCATCACCATTCAAGCGGCAGTACCATACAATGCAACACCTTATCTGCACCCACTACTTATCACTGAGTAACTTAACCAGCACTCAGCCAAACCGCAATGCTTAACCAGCAAGGCGAATCGTAGCACTTAACCAGCGCTACAAACCGTCTAGTACTTAACCAGCACTAAACCACAATGCTTAACCAGCAAGGCGAATCATAGCACTTAACCAGCGCTACAAACCGTCTAGTACTTAACCAGCACTAAACCACAATGCTTAACCAGCAAGCCAATCGTAGCACTTAACCAGCGCTACATGCATTACCACTTAACCAGTGATAACAAAACACCATCGCTTAACCGCGCAGCGCTTAACCATCACTTCTACACACAAGCATATCGTAAAGCGATATTGCAAAACACATCTTTAGTGCCATCACTAAAGACCCGCAACATTTTCTGACTCTACTCTTAACAACTAACAGTTTCATCCGCAGCCTCTGAATTGTCATCAAACTCCAAGGGAGAGTTAGGGTCAGGCATTTTCCTCAATCGGTCGTGAGCATATTTATACTGGCGATTACCATTTAATGCTTTTAATGTGTATCGGTCACCGTCTAAAACCTCAATTACTTTTATATGGTCCTTTAAACTTGGAACGAGTTTCGTTTGGTTTCTCTCTTAATTTTTAAGCAACACAAAATCACCCACTACAAATCGATTGAATTTACACTTAGTTGAATCAAACCTCTTTTTCTCGTATTGTGCACTCCAGTCCATGTTACTGATAGCTTCGGATCTTGCATCGTCAGTGTAAATTTCTGGCTCATCAGAGAACATTAAATCGATAGGACGTGCAACTCTACCTATAAGAAGTTCTAGGGGACTATGCTTGGTAACTCTACTAATAGTACTGTTAAATTTATCAGAGAACTGATTTAAAATTGAAATAAGCTTAGGTCTAAAACTTGATGGAATTTCAGTCTCAATATAATTAAATTTCGTTGCATCAGACTCTATATGCAAAATCGTATGCGATTCTAAACTTGACTCTACATTCGACTCTACATTTGACTCTTCATTTGACTCTACATTTGACTCTACATTTGACTCTACATTCGACTCTACATTCGACTCTACATTCGACTCTACATTCGACTCTACATTCGACTCTACATTCGACTCTACAACACATGCCATAGGCGTCGGTACTTTCTTAAAAATCAACGGTTTAGCAGACATGTTAGCAACAATATTATCGTTACTCAAAATTTCTCGCCCATTATCTATATCGTGATGAAGGTACTTCTTATCAGGCAAAACGTGAAACATGATATTTAAAATAATATTATCAACCACAACAGAAGCTAAGATTTTAAAATTACTATTTACGGTCGCTTGGCCTATGCCAGACATAGTAACGACAGAATAAATACGCTCACCCTTAAGTTTAAACGATACAGATGCTTTAATCAAGGAACACTCTGCCTCGACTCGTAACAAAATTCAAACGACTCACCTGATTGTCTCAGAACTCCTGTAGGTGCATTGACCATGCACAGATCCACGTGACGTAGCTCAGGAACCGCGCCTCTGCCGACATCGCTCGTGCTGCAGAGAACATTAAATCGATAGGACGTGCAACTCTACCTATAAGAAGTTCTAGGGGACTATGCTTGGTAACTCTACTAATAGTACTGTTAAATTTATCAGAGAACTGATTTAAAATTGAAATAAGCTTAGGTCTAAAACTTGATGGAATTTCAGTCTCAATATAATTAAATTTCGTTGCATCAGACTCTATATGCAAAATCGTATGCGATTCTAAACTTGACTCTACATCCGACTTTACATATGACTCTACATTCGACTCTACATTCGACTCTACATTTGACTCTTCATTTGACTCTACATTTGACTCTACATTTGACTCTACATTCGACTCTACATTCGACTCTACATTCGACTCTACATTCGACTCTACATTCGACTCTACATTCGACTCTACATTCGACTCTACATTCGACTCTACAACACATGACATAGGCGTCAGTACTTTCTTAAAAATCAACGGTTTAGCAGACATGTTAGCAACAATATTATCGTTACTCAAAATTTCTCGCCCATTATCTATATCGTGATGAAGGTACTTCTTATCAGGCAAAACGTGAAACATGATATTTAAAATAATATTATCAACCACAACAGAAGCTAAGATTTTAAAATTACTATTTACGGTCGCTTGGCCTATGCCAGACATAGTAACGACAGAATAAATACGCTCACCCTTAAGTTTAAACGATACAGATGCTTTAATCAAGGAACACTCTGCCTCGACTCGTAACAAAATTCAAACGACTCACCTGATTGTCTCAGAACTCCTGTAGGTGCATTGACCATGCACAGATCCACGTGACGTAGCTCAGGAACCGCGCCTCTGCCGACATCGCTCGTGCTGCTGCCATTAGCGCTGTTTCCTCCGTTGTTTACTTCAGTACATCGACTCGCGTAATGACCTTGACGCTTGCATTTATAGCAGGTGACGAAACTGGTATCCCTACTAGTCTTCAACACAGGTGTACAACCGGATTTATTGGTGTCTGACGGGCTCTTACTGCTGTTCGGGCTCTTATTGCTGTTGCACATAGAAGCTTTGTGGCCAGCTTTTCCACAACGGTAACACTTGAAAGCAGTAGTTTTAGCTGCAGTTTTCAACCGCCTACTGTCAAAATCATCATTTTGGGTATTTACATGTTTTCTCTTCATGAAAGACATGGTAAGAAGTTCTTTTTGTAATTTGCTTCTACTATCAATATCCGTTGTAAACGCTAATCGCTGAACTCGATCATCAATTGGTGACAAATGGGCCAGAACAGTTGAGATTGCAATTTGCTCCACTGATAAATTTTTCCAGCGTGACATCAAGGAAGTGAGCACTCGAGAAGAATATGCTGCAAGGCTTTCCCCTTCTTTTGGCTTACTACAACTCAAATTAATAAGAGTAGCTGCTGGTGTCTCAGGACAATCATATCTGGCAACAAAATTCTCTTTAAATTCACTCCACGTCATTCCCGGGAACGAGATCTGCGACAGCCATGTTGACGCCTGTCCCTTAAGTGCTTTGCTCAATGTTATCATAAGTGGCGCACCTTTAAGTTCACAATCTGCCATGCACATATCAGCAGTAGCCACCCAGGCACGTGCAACCACATTAGACTTTTCTGGGTCGAATTCGGGAAGTCTGATGTCCTTACTTGTACCAGGCGATGTCATTGCTTGCAACAATGCAAGGAAATTCTGGTTCTGTTGTTCCAAGATCAGCCGCCATTTTTCTTCACCGTCAGCACAACGAGGATGATAATCAGATGGGCCTGGAGCTGCCAATCCCACTTCTGATGACGGCGGGAGCTGTGCATCATCATCATCATGGTCGCTCTGATGATGGTCAGACATCAGGATGTTCTTAAAATAACACCACGACACTGATCACTTCACAAACGTTTATTCATAACCCAACCTTGGTTACAAACTAATTAAGGATTCTTAAGATAATCTAAGATTTTCTAGGATTTGAAATAAACACATGGAATGCAGTGAGGTTAACTGTGTCGCGACACACCCGTTCGTTCGTGCTCCCCGCCTGTGTGTGTACCTCCAAATCTACCGGTCGAATATCAACTGTCATCTGTCACTGACGGTTGACGTATAACGTCAAACCATATCTGTCAGTGTCAACTACGATCGCGACACATTTAAACACACTCAAGCAAATTAAAACTACCGCCTTAAACAAATCAGTTAAATAAACTAGAATTTATAATCATTACAAAATATTGCTTGGCATTCCATAATCTTCTACACTCTGCGACATATATATATATATAATCAAAGCATTAAAAAAACGCAGGCAATATTCACTTACTTAAAAAAAGTGTTTTGCATTTGCATTTTTTAATTATCCATTAATGCCATACTTCGAAATAGCCTTTGAATGTGGAAGTACAAAAGATACCTATTTTCATTGCAGAATAGCACTTTCAAAGATAGACTGACAAAAAAGTAACGTTTAACAAAAAGTATTTAAATTTATTGAAGCCCTCCTTCTCAATTTGTAAGGTTTAATGCCTTTTAGACATTATCCTCTTTATGAATTGTTTTCTTTTCACTTAAATTGCTTATTATAGGCTTACCTAAGAGTTTAAAAAGTAGCAGTGTTATTTAAATATCGTACAACTGGCCGAACGTGAGTCGTGTATGTGCGTTGAATGGAGATCTAATACTTACTACGATGGCTCAGCGACACAAAGAATATCTCGACCTTCGACTCAAGAGATTTCCACTGTACCCTGTTCAGCGCAACCTCCTGCCAGTCGACTACCACTGGCCAGGTCCTTCACGACTTCGTATCTCTAGTTGTGCCTGAACTCACACTGATAAACTAATTTTAATATTGAAATATTCTTAGTAAGTATAGCACAGAGATAAGTAGAGAGACATTATGGGTCCAGACCCTGCTACTTCTTCTTTTGGTCATGAAAAACTCTCATGAAAAAATAGTTTTAGGTTTTGAAAACTTGATTGAGTTACTGAAAGAATTGAAGATTTTAAATTGTCTTACTCTTATAAGAAACTATTTGAATACTGGTACCATCATGAAAGAAAGAAAGAAACAGTTTATTTGCAATGAAAGTGGTATATAGTTTGCGACCACGAACGCTGTAAATTGTTTGAAACGTGAGGCAATAATTATGTAATAAAGGCGATAAATCCCGCATTAAAATTATTTAATTTGAATGTGAAACTATCGCAAAATCATAAGACATTATTGTTTTAGTCTTTTTATTTTCAGCTCCATCGAATATATTTATAACACCCTCTATAGAGGAATATTTTATTAAAATTTCTTTTACTTTTTTTTCGTTTCGTCCTACTGCAAAGAAAAGCCTGCTCCCTTCATGATTTCACCTTTATTTTTAATGAGCTTCTGAAGTAATCAAATTACTGATTCCCTACATCGTTCCAAATTTTCACCTAAAATAAAAGTTTATAACATAAGTTGGAGATAACACTTCTTTTTGCCAGTTCCCTTAGAAGTTTAATCTGATGAAAAGCCATTAGCAACTTCGGCGATGAAACAGAGACGGTATTATTTAACGTATGCACAACTTTGAAGGTTCATCATAATTTGAAAACAAATAATTCATATTCGTTAGTTCGTTATTAACGGGAAATGGTACGCTTGGAAGTAGAATGGGAGAAAGTATTCTAAGGTGCTTTTTGAATATTTTTGTCCCACCGAAAAAGAGGAGAAGAGAAGCGACTTTAACTATGACTAGAAACAAGTTATGAGCACCGAGAAGCGACTGATCTTTCGATAGTTTTATCGATGAGTCACAGCATTATTAATAGAAGTACTGTGCTATAAGCGAGTTAGCGAAATCTGTGGGCGATTACTTGCGCTACTTGTAATGTAAAAGCCGCACTGAATTATCGTCTAGGCCCTCGTTGGTCGCCAGGCGAGCATCGCGGAGCAGTGAGCGAGAATTGCGTAGCGATAAAATCGCCGGTAGTAAATCGTTCACTCGCCACCTACCTTAAATAGGTAAAGGACTTCGCACATTACAACGACTCCACACTAACTGACTACATAAAGACAAATAGAAGACTTATCAATTTTAAATTAACAGAAGCGCGGCAATGCGCCGTATTGCCGACGCGATCCACTCAACATATCACGACTTAATCACATCTCAATGATATACTGTGTGTTGAGTTGTTGTGGAGTCGTTGTAATGTGCAAAGTTCTTTTAACTGGCACGGAGCTTCATTTCTGTGTTCGTTGAAATTTCGGGAGACCTATTATTAGTTGACGTCGTCTAAACCTGATTACGTACTAGCAACTTTCTGAAGAATAATTTTACAAGGCCATGCCAAGCATGTTTCATTTATCATAAAATGTTCTTTTTATGGTGTCATTGAAATTTAAAAGAATATTTTACTTGATATTTCTTTCCTCGTCGAGTTGGAACTTATTAAATAGTGAGAAGTGAGACGATCCCTAACTCGGATCGGAAAACTTGAAATGCGACCGAACGTGACTTCCAACAATTTATACAAGTCACTTGGCTAGATGCAGAAATTCATGTTAAGTATTGACACATATAAGACGTAGGAACTTCTCGGAAAATCTTCAGCTGGAAATGCCTAAATGTTATGCAAATGTTTATAATATTACCGCAGCGTTCGCTCGTTGAAATCTTATAGTTTTACTTATACGTGGGGCGCACTATAAGTTTCCGGAATGAATATGAAAAAATACTATTAAAGGTACAAAATTAATTTATTGTTTTTCAAAATAATCTCCCTTGGCGTCTATGCACTTTTTCATTCGATGAAACCAGTTTTGAAAACTTTTGTGCCACTCCTCTGTGGTGACCTCTGAAACGTGTTTTTCATACTCCTCGACAGCCTTTTCTGGTGATGAAAATCGTTGACCGCGTAATTGGTTCTTAATTTTTGGGAACAGAAAAATGTCACAAGGTGCCAGGTCGGGACTGTATGCAGGATGACTCATGAGTTCTACATTTTTCGCCTTCAAAAAGTCGTTTGTCTGTCTGGCCGTGTGAGAACTAGCATTGTCGGGGTGCAGGATGATACGGCGTTTACGGTTATTTTTACGGAGTTCGTCAATAACTTCCGGCAAACAAATGGTCGTGTACCAGTCACTATTCACTGTACGACGATTCTCTAAAGCAACAGTAGCCACGTGTCCAGTTTTATTAAAAAAAGAAGCAATCATCCGCTTAGATGCACTTTTCACGCGCGCCACATTGGTTGGTTTCGGCTCATCTTGAAAGACCCATACGCTCGATTGCTGCTTTGTTTTGGGATCGTAGCAATAAATCCATGTTTCGTCACCTGTTACTATGTCCCACGCCAAATTTGACGCACCTTCGTTGAATCTGGTAAGCATGGCACTGCACCAAGTGACGCGGTCCGTTTTTTGAGCCTCGGTCAAGTTCTGTGGGATCCACCGCGAGCACAGCTTTCTCACACCCAAATGTTTGTGTAGGATTAATTGTATTTGACTCATGCCTATTTCTAAGGATGCGCGAATTTCATGGTAGGTCACATGCCTGTCTGTTTCAATCATACGGCGCACAGCATTGATGTTTTTGTTGGTCACAGCGGTGGCAGACCATCGCGAGATTCGTCACTGAGATTGATACGACCACGCTTGAATTCTGCAAACCAGCTATAAACAGTTGTCTTGCATGGTGCTTCATTGCCAAAAGCTGTTTCAAGCCGAGCGATGCTCTGTTGAGCTGTCAAATTACACTTAAAATCGTAGAAAATCATACTACGAAAATTTTCCCGAGTTAAATCCATGTTGATGCAGACACACAATTTTTTAAATGGCGCCACAAGGTAAAAACAAAAGACAGTCAGATGAAACAAACTGCATTCTACAGCCAAAGAGTTCTATTTTCAAATGTTGCAATAAATTTTTAAATATTGTTTATGTAAGTGGCCAGTTCCGGAAACTTACAGTGCGCCCTATGTATTTTACTTATTTAACATTATACCTATACATAAATAAATACAAATAAATCAGATAAAATGCATTTCACAAAACCACTGAGGTTTGTTCAAGAATGCAGTTATAATCAGATCATGCGTATGTTTATAATTTGATTACTGTCACTAGCTATAACGTGTATACATTTGTTTTCAATTTTAGACCTTGTTTCAATGAATTAAGAACCAATGTGTATACAAGTTAATGATCATGACTTTACATCTCATACACACGATATATGCATCGCAACAGTTGTTTTATTCATATTATCCGTGGGCCATAGTTACTTTTGTATAGCCTGGTGTCAGTTTTCTAGACCCATCTTTCGGCCTTTGACTTAGATTTAGATTGAATGTTCTGCAACAGCTACGACAATTATCGTAGCTTAGCTACGTCGTAGTTACGCCGTCGTAGATGGACGCTATGATCTCACAAGGCTAGAGATGGGCACCTTCCCGAAAAATTTCCCATTTTCTCCCGGAATTTTGAAAAATTCTCGGGAATAAATGGGACTAATTATTTTAATTTCCCATTTACTCCCGGAATTTTAAAAAATTCTCGGGAATAAATGGGAATAATTATTTTATCCCTTTTCTTCCCCTTGTATTTTATTTTTTCCCTCTTGAATTTCTTAAATTTTTTGGTGTATGGTGTTTCTAACATGACGAGTTTCAGTCACTTAATTAGGTATAGTCATAGAAATAAATGGGAAAAAGTTTCTTCGCATTTTTTAAGAAAATTCAAATCATTTTTAATATAGTTTATTTACATTTAACTAAAGTATTTAGGTGTCATTTTGTTCGATTACTTTTTGCCATCTTGTAGGTAGGCACCTGACCCCATTGCTATAGAAATTATGAGGCTTCTGATCAAAATACCGCGACAAGTGGTTTAGGCAGTCCTCTCGTGATGTTAACCTGACACTGCCTAAAGAATTCTGAAGAGACTAAAACAGGTGGAAATCTGAAGGTGCAAGGTCAAGACTATACGTCGGATGCATTAACACCTCCCAGCCAAACTCTCTTAACTTTAGCTGGTCTAGGTCTAGCGAGCGCCGCTGCCACGACTGTGGCGAGGCACAGGACACCGCTCAACATGTCCTTGAGCGGTGCCCTAGGTGGAGCCGGCAGCGCCAGGACCTGACCTCCGCGCTTGGCGGGACGGACCTGTCGCTCCCGAGTGTTGCCAACGCGATGCTCGAGAGCGACAGAGCTTGGTCTGCAATGGCCTCCTTCTGCGAGATTGTTATGTCGCAGAGGGAGGCCGAGGAAAGGGACCGCGAGGACGACCCCCTCGCGGACCCGATCCGGCGGCGGAGAGGGGGGGTGCGACGCAGGCGCTACTTAGCGCGCCTGGAAGCGCCCCCATAAACGGTGGGACTAGGATAGTCCCACCCGGCGGCAGAGGTCCTCCAGGTGTCGGAGGGCCTCTGAGAGTGGAGAGTCCGGTTTCTGTAGAGAAACCGGCCAGTCGCAGAGGCGTCTTGTGCTAGTTAGATCCGAGGCGCCTCCCTGCAAAGCGGCCGACGGCACCCGCAGGAGTTTAGTGGGTAGTCTGGGCCGGCTAGTGGCCCAGGAGTCCCACACTCTGCGCGTAAATGCATTCCCCTGCGAAATCAAAAAGGTCTAGCGAGCGCTATCATGATGAAAAACCACACCCTTTCTGTTGAATAATTCCGGCCACATTCTTTCAACTTTTTGCTTTAATCTCATCAGTTGTTCGCAGCAGAGTTCAGAATCGATGGTCCTGCCTGGTGGTAACAGCTCATAATGAATAATAAATACCCGTCCAATCCCACCACACACACAACATCACCTTGTTGCGAGTAAACCCGGGTTTCGCCATAGTCTGTGAAGCCTGACCGGCCTTTGACCACGACCTTTTTCGCACGTTCTTGTCGTACGTGATCCACTTTTCTTCACCAGTTATCAGCTTCTTCATAAATGGTTCGGTTTCATTACGTCGTAATAAGGAGTAAGGTTTATTAGGTTTCTTTCAGTGAGCTCGTGAGGTACCCAAATATCGGGCTTTTTTGTGTACCCAGTTTTTTTTAAATGCACCAAAACTGTTTTGTGTGCAATTACCAGTTCTGAAGCTACGTGGTCTACTAATATGCCGATCTTGCTCCACTTTTTCCAAAATGGCATCCACTTTATCCGTAATAGGGCGACTAGAGCGACGTGCATCTTTATCAACCAAATATGTGCTACTGTCACAGACACTGCACTAAAGTAGGGCCATTTTAGTAGGTCACATTTGACACTTCATTTAAATTCAACAATGTGTACTTGTAACGGCGGGTACTCAATTATTTGTTTTTGCAAAAGTGAGATTTAATTAATTTTTTAAGCATTTTCTGTTTAATTCATAAATTATTGTATAGTGATGACAGAAAACGGTATTATTAGCATTTGTTTCGATTAAAGAGACATTCATTTTGAATGTATGTAAAATACAAAGCTATTTTTTTAATGAAATCTAAACGTCACTACAAAGTCAGCTCGATTAACGCTTTTTCTTTTTTATCACTAGAGATGTACCACAAAAAAAACCCGACAAAACCGAATTAGTTGAATCGATATAATGATTTATGTATGTGTAATGACTTACCTACGTGTGTACGAAAAAATATAAAACCATAAATTGTTTATTTGTGAAATATGTTTAATTACAATTATACTGGAATACTTAAGCAATAACTTTATATTAAAATATTTAATAATATTTAGTATAAACTCATAGTATTTAGTATAACTTATTCCTGGCAACACTTAAACCTACAGTGACGCCACGACGCCATTACGTGTTGCAGTCTTTTGTTGTAGTGCGAAGTGACTGTGCGATTTCCGTGTATCCCTTATTATCTTTTGAACTGGCTTTTCTTACTGATCGGATCTTCCGCAAACGTTTACCTGGCTATCATTTGGACTCCGATTGCTTATTATTTGGACTTTGTTCTGGTTTAACCATGTCTAAACGAGGAATAACCTTAAACAGCCAAGCTCGCGAACAAGTGGTAAAATTATACACATAATTCGAACGTGAGTCGGCCAACGGTGGGCCTCTTTTGCCTGTGACACAAACGAGGGATCGCGTTGCTGATGCATTAGGAATAGGGAAGAAGACTGTAACGCAAATTCTCAACAAGAAATATGGACCCTCAAGTTTGGAAGAGAATAGATTACGAACACCGAAAAAAAGAAAGAGAGAGAAGAAAGTTGTCGGTATTGACAATTTTGATGCTGCTGCAATTCGCAACCACATTTATGGATATTACTCAAGAAAGGAATATCCTACAAGGAAGAAACTAATTATTTCATTAAATGAGGCAGGCTTATTTTCTGGCGGAAGAACGTCACTGTCAAAAGTTTTGAAATCAATTGGATTTAGATATAAAAAGGCAGACAAGCGGAAAATTCTCCTAGAACGCTATGATATTGTTCTGAAGAGACTGACATTCTTGCGGCAAGTAAATAAAATTACAGATTGGGACAATGTTGTATTTGTTGACGAAACATGGTTAAATGCAAACCATACAGTCTCACGGACGTGGACTGATGATACAGCAGCCTCAACATCAAAAGTACCATCAGGAAAAGGAGCCCGTCTTATTATATGTCATGCGGGTTCAGCTTCACAAGGATTTATTCCAGATTGCCTCCTAGCATTTGCATCCAAATCAACAGGTGACTATCACGAAGAAATGAACTTTGATGTTTTTAAAGAATGGTTTGTAAAACTACTTCTTAGCCTAGAAAACCCCTCAAAAATTATAATGGACAATGCTCCTTACCATTCGGTACAGGTTGACAAACTACCAACTCAAGCCAATAAAAAGAATGAAATAGCTTCGTGGCTCGAAAGACATGGTGTGGAAGTTAATCCAAATTTATTAAAAGTCGAGCTAATGAATTTAGTGCATACAACTATGTCGTCCAAGCCACGCTATGTTATCGACGAACTAGCCCTAGAGCATGGACACGAAGTGATTCGATTGCCTCCTTACCACTGCCAGTATAATGCCATCGAGTTTATTTGGGCACAAATAAAGGGTCATGCAGCACGAAATAACACCGAGCCACCTTTCAGCACAGGAAAAATGCTTACGCTGTTAAAAAATGCATGTGACAGTGTCTCTGTAGAAGATTGGAAAAAGGTTGTTGAAAAAACAAAGAAAATCATCGAAAGTGATTTTGAACGCGATATTAAAATTGACAATATCATCGAAAATGAGTTGATTATATCTGTAAGTGCGGACAGTAGTGATGATGATGACACTGATAATAGCTGTAGTTCCACTGAATAAATGGATTTTTAAACTAAATTATGTCATTTCATTTAAAAAATAAATTATTACATATACACAGGGATTGATATTTGATTGAAGTATGTACAGTTATTTACTTGTATTAAATTAATATTACAACAGTTTGTTTTTTATTCAGATTTCTTTAAAAGTATAATACCAAATCAGTATCGATTTCGAGTTTGTATCGATATTTCTCGGTATTCAATTAACAAGTCACTTCACTATGAGACTAAGATTGACAGATGTCAAATGGGACCTATTAAATTGACCTTACTTTAGGTCCATAAACATTGCAAATTTATTTCGCGGCTTGCGTTACATTTTTACCTTTTTTGTAGTAGAATTTTAAAATGTATCGAATTTCTTCATTAGATTCACTCATCTTGACAGTAAGAAAAACAAATAAAAATCACACAATTTCCTAATTTGAATTTGGAATTATCTTCTTAAAATTTAAACTTTTAAGGTTATCAAAACCAACCAGATATAAATAGTATAGCCAAAGAGATTTTAATACATGTTAATACATACTATATGCGAAAAGACCTTTTTTCGCAACCTAATATTATTAGACGGAGTTCGATAAAATTAGATAAAATGACAACTTGAGCCTAATTCTAACTTTTACCTACTTTGAACCTCCTGGGCTCTTCTATAATTAGCTGGTAGGTGTTTATTACTAGCAATGCTATGTTCAAAAGTCAAACTAGCATTACGATTCAACAACAGCCAACAGTTAATTTAGTCCTGATCTATCTGTCAGCACGCACGTCTCGCCGTGAAAAATGACGCGCCTTCCCTTCGCCCTGTCACCTGAAAAATCACTTTCCCTATTTCCCTATATTTGGCCTCCTGACGTTTCACACCTTCTTGCGCAAGGGGACGATTTCGATTATTTTCCTTTATCACTGCATTATTGGAAGTGTATTCATAATTTATTTATTTACTAGAAAAACCAAACCGGGATTAAATATAACGCTTATTACCAGCTCAGCCATAAAATCACACTATACTCACTACAATATTATTTGAGTTCCAAATTAAATCAGGAGCCTTATTTTCGAAACGTATGAACTCTCTTATAATCAGTGAGTCGAATGATTTCGTTCGATATACAATGATTTTCATTCGATACATCGATTTTGGGTGGGACATACTTTTAAAAAATATAGCTCCACATGCGTCTCCCAAATCATTGTTGACAGCTTACCAGATAACCCATCGGAATTAGAAATAGTGTAAAGTCGATTGTTATAATACGCAAGCGTAATGCAGTGTATAATACGTACAAATTTACAGGAAGATTAATTCAGTACATGAAGCGTGAGGTACTTGGAGCACTTTGTTCTTTTCAAGCTTTGAATTTTTCCGGCCTGCAATTACCCTGCCTGACACACCTGTTTAATAGCTTTCCTGTAAAATACACTGTACAGATATTATTACTTAAAACACAAAAGCAAAGTAAACGAACACACATTTTATGCAGAAAATGAAGCTTGCATGCAGCTCTCATTATAATTAAAGAGAGTAGACAGTCGCAAATTTCCAGCTCTCAGATACAATGTAATAACGTATGTAAGGTGGATTTAAATGAAACACAAATACTTTCAGGGCTAAATAATTAAGTGGTTTCATAAATTTCCAAACGCTAGTTTTCGAGAAAATCGAACTTTTACGTTTTACTGAATAGTAATAATTAACAGTCTGTAAGGATCGTAGCAAATGGAAATCCGTAGTCTCTGCCTACCCCTACGGGGAAAAGGCGTGATGGTATGTATGTAATATAATTAATAAGATATCCTGTAGTAGTTCTGCTTTTTTGTTATACTTCTGTTTTGCTGGAAATATTAGCAGAAGTTGTAAAACTCATCTTGTCTCTGTCTATCACAAACGATTTTTAAAATTTTGCTTTTAGTACTTTTCTTTGGCCTTAATAATTCACACCTCAAAATATTTGCACTTAATAAAAATCCGTCATAAATAAGTATACCTTTGTTCAGCCGTTATTAATGGAAAACTGATTATACGGTAATATAACACACAGACGGTGTTAATTTTGTAATCATGATGTGTTTCTGGGACACGTCTTCAATTAAAATTATATTCGCACTCAATTTTTAATGTATATGTATTTTATTATACTTGGAATTTATAGCGACAAAAAAAGTTGACTCTCAGAAATAAATTACGATGTTTTAGTCTATATTGTAACAACCACATATGTAAAATAGTCATTGAGAAAGGCGGTTTCGATGCTCTATGAAGATAGTCGATAATCTTCCAACAAGAAGGTACATTAAGCTATATCGATTCGATGTAAAGCCACCGTCCACCGAAAGTGACAGTCATATTAAACCATGTAAGGTCATATTATTTATAGCAATATCAAATCTAAAATTAGATAAATATATGTGAACGAAATGACGGGATTAGTTCTTTGAAGTGGCAGTGGGTGGGTCACATAGCGCGGAGAACCGATGGGGCAGAAAGGTTCTTGAATGGCGTCCACGAACCGACAAGCGCAGCGTTGGACATCCACCGACCAGATGGTCAGATGACCTGAGAAAGATCGCAGGCAAACGCTGGATGCAGGCTGCTGCCGACCGATCACTTTGGCAATCATTAGGAGAGGCCTATGTCCAGCAGTGGGCTGACTGCGGCTGAAATGATGTTGATGTGAATAATGCGCGTATGTTGTAACAGACGATACAAATAGAAACAATAATAATCCTGTATTGTAGTGACGATCACATTCTAGCGAGGTTCAGTCTATTTATAAATGGATTAGAATCCCGAATAGTACAAAAACCTTGTCCTAAACCATTATCCGCACACATTTGGGTATTTTGGTTCTAACAATGTAAAAGCATTGATCGATCGCCTCCGTGTCGCTAAAAGCTTCCAGTGATAGTCACTGGCGATCAAAATCGCAATGGTATGAACGAGCTTCAAAAGCCTTTAGAGGGTAGGTCGGAAAGCTGGCCATAACCGTTTTCCCTGCGAGTATTGTCATAAATGATTAACGATCGACACACCCGCGTACGGTGATGTCTTTTCTTCTTACGATGCTGTTTATTATTATTTACATTTCAGAAGTATATAATTGGATAGAATCGGCGATCTGTTACGATTCTATATGGCCATTAGAAATCCTTCTGATTTCAATAGCTCTCTTGTACATGCTTCGTATATTTATTTATATTCTTGAACATAAGTTATATGGCTGATGCGTGTGCATCTTGAAGTTTCGAATTTAATAAATTGTCAAATCTGTTTTTTAAAGTGTTAACTGAGGTTGCGCTGACGACACTCTTGGGAAGCCTAACTTTAGAAATTAACTATATCATCAATTTTCAACGGAACGTTGTTTACATAAAACTGTGTAAATATTTTATTCTTCGGTGTCTTTCCCAACAATGTTTCCGGATAAATCTCCGAAGTCACGTTGGATAGTTCCAAAGTTCCTACTGACCCATCTCGCCCGGACACCCTGTGTCATTGACACGTTTAAACATTAACAAACCCGTTGATATGTTTTCAAGACACATTTCCACATCGGTAAATATTCCCCGCACGTGTAACAATATTTCATCCGAATGCCGGTCTGAGTGCTTTATATTAAAATCATTTTGTGAATTGTTTTACGTCGGAACTTATTTCTCGTTTGTAGGCTGTTCCAGCAGACAGTAGCACTTAAATTTACTTTGCAGCTTTAAAGCCACTATCATTCTAGTTTTTTTTCTGAAAGGATATGTATAGTTAGTTCAAGGATTCAAAGTTTATGTATGCTTAAGTTATTATTTTCTTGGACGTGGAAGCTGCTACTGATCGAGTTTTAAGTATACGAATTTAGGGAAATACTGGATGGACTTTTAGACTTAGGCTCACAAGTGCTGGTGCATTCCAATAACTATGACATTACTTGTTAGCCAATACCTTCTCCTAAAGAGCACTTCTTCTTCGTCGTTACCCAGTTTAACTTGCACTTAAGAACCCAGCGTACGCTTTTAATTATTGTCCTAGATTTCGCAAAATTAGCAATACTGGTTATTACGACGATTGCCGTCTAATCTCCGTGACACTTTTTTCAAAAGAGCAAGTTATAGAAGAAATCGTGCACCAAGATTTTTTTTTAATAATTTTGGTTTCATTAGGTTCTTTACATATGTATTCAAACTTCATTTCAAATCTTTGTGGAAGATATTCAATTTGAATAATGAGACACCTTATGAGATAACTTCGTACTCATAAATTGAATTTCTTTGTGTTACTTTATTATGTTATGGTTGGTTATAAACCTTATTATTTTTTTATAAAACTGGTGTATATATATATATGTTAGGTTAATAAGTATACGCAATAGACTACGATGATCGCGCTATCCATGTGCAAGCTGAATGTGTAATAGACAGTCAGTCTATGACATGACAATGCTGCAGTCTTTTTGGACACATTGTCGCGATGTAACGATTTGTAGGAACTACTAAACTTGTATGTAAGTATTCTCAGTAAATTTATTTTTATGTGTCATTTGTGTATTTTAGATAGATATGATTATTATTTCGTTACCGTTAAACTATTAATTAATTTTGAAAGTTCAGATATCTAAATTGTTATAGCGTAATTGCAGAAAAATGAGGTCATTTATTTTTATTTTTTTATTTGGTATTTGAAATGATAGTATTTATTTATTTAAACTTTATTACAAAGAATGCAAATGGCGGGCTTAAAGCCGTGGGCTTTTTCTACCAGTCAACCAACAGGCGTTGTTGAGAGAAAAAAGTAAGTGCAAAGATAGAATAATTATTTATAATTAATTAATTATACATTTTAACAAATAAAACATCCAATATTAATACATAGACTACATATATATAAATAAACCTACATACTAACTACTTAGATAAATATAATTATATATTCTCTGAAAGCGTGTGAAGATAATGTGTGAAGTATAGATATTTAATATACTTAGTGCAGTCAATAGCCATTATGACTCGACAATAAGAAGAAGGCAGGCGAGATATTTATTGAGGCTTTCTCTGTTACACTTTGCAGGAACTTTGTTCAACTTTCTTCTTAATATCGGCTAAATATAATATTTTTTTAGTAAAAAGGGATACACAAATATTATTTTCGTCTGTGAACGATCACGCAACATAGAAATAGATCGCCCACGGCCATGCAATTTCCGTTCGATAGTGCCGTAAGATACTTTCAACTTGTGCAGACTGCGTGTTTTGTAAGAAAATATCATTTTATCTAAAAAAAATATATACTTACTACTTATATAAGTATGTAGTTCGTAATGATTGCCATAACGTAACAAGTTTTTCGATTTAATAGATATATTTTCATCAATTTTTGTTTAGAATATTTGACAGATTATTACTATAATAGAAAACAATTTTCATACAGTGTTAAGTTTGTTTATTTTAATGTCTAATAATCGCGGAAACATAAACGACAATAATCAAGAACATAGCTACTTTACACCTACTTTTCAATCACGGCAACAAATGTGCAGTTGCCATGATGTAGTTCAAGCCACACTAGAGTTGGTCCCGGGAAAGAGGGCCTATGCATTTTGAAAAGTGTGGTTTCTCTTCCATAGATTTTTAGTCTATATTTATTTATTTATTAATTAGAAGATCAACAATATTCTTATAATTAATACACGTGACAAATTAAAAACAGATTGTCATTAATAGGTCCTCACCAATAAAAAACATTTTAAGGACCATAGATTATCTAACTCTTTTAAATTTTACTAAACTTAATAAAAAGTAAGCAAATTATTCAATAAATCTCTTTAAATAAAATTACAAATATAAAAACATTAAGCATCTAAAATTTGTGTAGCCTATAAAGTTTATAATAACACATTTTATGCTAATTATTTCAATTAAACTAAATATTAATTGCATCGCTTGGAAAAAAATTGCAAAAAATAGGTATGAACTTACAAATAAATATTAGAAAATAATGAAATAAAAGTGCGATGCTAATGATCGGCGCGGCACGCAACGCAGATTGGATCGCAATCGCCCTCGCAATTTCCGTGCGATAGTGCGGACGTCTTGCCTGCGTAGTGTGCGTATTACGTTCAATTCTTTCAAAACTTCTCCAAATAAAGTTGCTCTATGTTTTTATGGATAGGTAGGTATTAAAATATATGTTTTGCCCTGGTTATCATTAAAGTCTCTGAACAGACTCCGTACCCAAATCGGCCGATGCGGGGAAAGTATGTTTAGGTGGGGCTACAGTTCGGAGGTTTCCTGCCGTTGTGGTCTCTCCCCAGATTATGACCTATCTTCTGTCTTACCCCGAATGCCCAGTCACCTGTACCTGGGTTTTGGCAAGAGTACAACATCACGCATCAACTTATCCAAAGGGCCTCGCAAGCCACTCAAAGGACCGGGGCAACCCGTGAATCCCAAGCGGAGATACATAATTTATTTTATAAAAATAAATAAACAGACCACTATTTAAGAAAAATTACAACAAGGCTGATAATATTTGTTACTCTTAACATTTTCTATCAAAGGATTTTACTGCTACTTACTATGATGGCGGCCCAAAGTGAGATTTGGCCCACTTCGATCTATCCTGCGCCACCTCTTGCCCATCATCGGCGTGCAGCTCAAAATAAAAATATTTTGTTTAATGAAAAATAAATGGAAGGAACAAATAAGTAACTATAAGCGCCAACCAGAAAAGCTCTAGTTTCCAGCGGAGAACAGGTCAGAATCATATTTCTAGAATTTGTAACTTGCTTGCACAGACTTGTCAATATTCTACGAAATTATCTAGTTATTTGTTTATTCTTTTTTTTAACCAAAACACTTTCTTCTAATTTGTTGAATGAGTGTAACTATCTAGAGTCGCGTTAATGCCGGCGTCTCACGCAGCTGCGATAGCATCCCAATCGTTATTTCCGGCTGATATTGCCTACATATTGCGTACGTTTTGCCTACATATAGATACTTTTACGCAAGGAACAAGTATCAGGTGACGCCGCGTCCACCAAAGTGGACCAAATTCACTGCTAAACACCATCACCTGAACTTGTGGTAGGTATACCTATGTATATTTTTTTACGCGTGCTCATTTTTCGTTGGCCGTGTTGTCATAGTTAAAAAGCGGAACTTGGAGTGCAATTTTTGTGAAGAATGAAACGACTCATGCAACTCGAAAGATTTTCGTTTTATAGAGAATTATTTTTGTGATTTGGGTAACTCATACATTTAAAAAATAGCACATCTTGGCTTTAGCTCTATTCTAAATGCATTTTGATAAGTTACCTTTTGAGTTTGAGAAGGTATTTAGTTGTATCCGCACACTCCTGTTTATAAGAATTCAGTCTATCATAGATGATGATATTTAACAGCTAAGAACATTCATTGTCTGTTTAAAAATATATATTATTCTAAAGCGGACGGGTAAAACTGCGGAGCACAGTTAGTTTTTATATACCTATTAATAACAATGGCTGCTACAAATAGCTACTTATTAGTGATTGCTAATTGGTGCCATACTTAGTCGCACGAAGTGTAGATTATAGCGTCCAGATATATTTTCTAAGAAATGGTTAGTAAATAAATAATGCCATGCAATTTATCAAATTCTTTTAAGTTTAGAAAAGTTCATTCAACCAAAGAGTAAGTACGAACGGTAGGCTGAGGGCCTGGGGGGTTTTGATCAGGTCTAAATCTGCCAAGCGAGTACATCAGTGTAAAAATAAAGAAGTATATTTTTTTTTTCAAAATTCTATCTAAAAATAACGTGACGTAATTATTCTTAGAAAACATATTCAATAAATACAGAAACAACATATAAGTGGTCGACAGATTAATACCAGATTCGGAGCAATCGGTTTCGTGAAACTTTGTTTACATCATTATAATTAACTAGCTGCTGATATAAACACATCCGATTTTTATAGCTACCTACACATGAAATTGTATATTTATTTTATAAAGATGATGTATACTGATCAGACAACCCAAGACAGACAGTTCTGATGCAAACGTATGAGGAGGAAACGTAAAAATAATAGTAAATGTTTATTACTTTATTAAATTATAAATATATTCTATAGAATCTTAATTCTCACCTTTTCGAGTTATGGGGATGTTTGTTTGTGCCACGGACACACCAGCTTTTTTTTTATTGGGGAGAACACGGGGGAAAAAGTGTTCCTTGATTTATTTGATTTTTTGCCAAGAGCTTTTTTTTATTGGGAGGACCACGGGGGAAAAATATGTAGTATTATTATTAACGGATTCCTCCTATTAGTATGGAAGTGTGGATTTTGAATTATACGTGTATGCAAACACCGCCGTATTTAATATATAATTTTCGAATGTAGGTAAAGGTTTCTAATATAAACTAAAATATATTTTTATTTTATTTTTGAGACCCGTACCTACATTTAAAGAAATAAAATAAAAATAGTAATACATTTTTAACAGCTCTAAAATAAAATTTATATATATATATATATATATATATATATATATATATATATATATATATATATATATATATATATATTTAGATTATATTAGAGATCCGTACCTTAAAAGACAAAACCCTTATATTTCTTTTTGTCAGTCCAGGTAGCTTTATGTGTGCAGCACACTGGATAGATTTAAGTCGACCTTTGTTTGAATTTAGATAAACATAGGTACATTTTTAAGTAGCTACTACAGAGTATATCCTTCTATCAAAGTCAATACGTTCCGGCCAGATTTTACAAAGGTTCGAAAGTTCTCGCTGTCAAAGTGATGGATTACGGTTGATAAATCGGAACCGAAGTTACTTTTATTAGCTGGAGTGCTATTTTTGATATCTATGATATATCGAAAACCGGAGAGTCGAGTGATTTTCATTCGAAACCAAATCAATTTCATTTGTTTTGGGTGAGTTACAGATCTCAAAAACAGTGCTTCGGTTCGCGTTCCCGTCAGCATATCATAGCTTTAGTACTTCCCCGTTGTACTGAAACTATTTCTACACCAAATAAGTACAACTCGATCTATTCAAAGGTTTTATATTGTAGAAATAACTGGCAAACAATTAGTATTTTTAATATTAGTAGAGCAAATTTAGCCGAGTATTGACTAAAGAATCGAAACCGATTAAAGAATCGGCAAGAAAAACCGACTCGGCGAGCTGGTGAGAATCTCATAAACGACAACCTTATTAACTTGACGTCCACATCAACAGGTAATTTTAAATTATGTCAAAAATATACAAAATAATCGAAATAATATTAAAAAGCTTTTTTACACACATAAATTTCTTTCAAAGCATTGCTAATAACAAAATGGTTTGATTACCTATCGAGGATCTCGAGGATCGCGACAGTCTAGCGATTATAGACGCCTTTGAATTTTTAACTAAAGCTCCTCTGAGCTTTAAGTCTTAACATAATTTAAAAAAAAATGCAAGAAAAAAATAAATCAGTTCACGCGTGATGAGAAGTGCTTATGCGAAGACGCGAGTAAAAGCTAGTAGACGTACATGAATTAAAAAAAAATAATCTCTTTTCATTTTTAATTCCAAGATCTCATCGCAAAAGAGTTGAAAAATTCACTCTCAAGTAGGTATCCAGCCCATCGATTATCCATTTTTCTGCTGTAATGATCATTGTTGCGACACAAAAGTTCGAATAATGACAACAAATCAGTGTAAAGAGATGGTATTTAACAATGGAAAGCCATTTTCCAATAGCAACAGGGTCATTGGAAACCCTCAATGTCCTTCTGGGGGTATTATTTTTGGCGCGAGCGCGATCGGGATGCCGGGACGAGCGAGATACCTACTCAGTGTGGGACGCGACCTGTTGACGCGAGGTTGCTCAAGTGCGCGAAACAGCCTATTTGCGGTGGCGGGACTTTTCATATAATGGAACGTTAATTCCATTTCTTGAATTTTTAAACTCTCTGTGGAATTTGTAAGTGGCCAGTTTAAGTATTGTGGTGTTGTGTTTTTTTTTTGGGATATATTCTGGAGGTTACACGTGTACGTATGCCTATATTTTTTTTAATTTTTTTTTATTATACATTTTTAACATTAATAAAAAGTAGTATAGAAGTGTTGACATAGAGGTTCGATTCATGCATGTAGAATGCCATACGCAATGATGATGATGATTACCATCTAATACAACTATTATTTTTGGGAATATTTTGTAGTCGTATCAAAATAAGATGAAAGAGAGAAGATATATCTATTGATGATTTTATTACAAATGTAAAATATTTGATGTATTTTATGTGCCCAGATATAGCTGCCTGTTGAATGAATTTGTTAGCTTGTAGTCCGAATAAAACATAATAACTTTCAGCTTTGAATATTGATAATTTGCCGTCGGCTATTCGACAAGTATTGTTCTATTATTTATATTAGTATTTTGTTCTCTTTAAACAAAGAATATCTCTGTATACAAAGCACCTTTATTTTAAATAATAAGTCCGTGAACCATTTAGATATTATTTTAATAAGTTTTTCATTTAATTTAGTTATTAATTCAATAATTTACCTAACTATAAAAATACATTCTTTTTGCTAATACTTTGAACTGTCTTACGAGGTTTAACTACATCTTCCTAATTTCGTGATAATTGTATTTTTGAAGATATTATGTCAAATGTTTTAGAAATATTTAGTAGGCAAACAGGTGTACGGCCCACCTGATAAGAAGTGGTTACCGTACCACATAATATAACGAGTACCGTTCAAATTAAAACTTAATGGTAGGACAATTGTCTAACATCAACCTTCGGGTTTAGCCTTCCGTGTTCAGAAGACTTTCTAAGCTCTATGGGTTTAGCTGAGAACAGTTTGTCAGCTATTGACATGAAGTTAGTGTCAATGTCATCATTGTAAGTGAATTTACGTATTCTTTATGAGTCATCATCATCATTTCGTGCAGGTTACATTGTCAATTGACCATGTACACCATAGTGTCAGAGTTGTTCGGAACCGCCTCTAGGCCTCTAACGTGGTTCCTTTCACGACCACCTAATGGCAGCCGAGACCAACGGCTAAACGTGCCGTCCGTAGCACTGAATCAATTTTTATTATCAGACAATCAGGCGATTTAAGCCTGCAATGTCCTAACCAAACTGGAAACAAGTTAACAAAGTATGCTTCCCGTGGGTATTGAACCCTTGACCCCCGGGTCAAAGGCGAACGCCATAACCACTGGACCATGAAGGCAGTTAATAGGAATAATATGACGGAGGAATAATATGAGTCAATAAAGATCTTTAAACCTAAGTCATCCAGACAATTTCCTCAACAGCGAGGGTGAGTTAGTTCATAGAAATAGGGTCTGCAGTTGCCCTGAAAGGGAGATAAGAAAATATGAATGCGATTCAACAGCCTACCTTATTTACTTTGTTATTTTAAATCGCTAGATGTATATTATTGGGCTGTGTCAGATGTCTCCTGAAAAATCTGACAGTATTGGCCACATAATTCTGTTTGTGTTCCTATTGTTATGACATCACAAGGGGCATATCTTGTACCGATAAATCTAGCTTAGTCACGATTAAAGCATGTCCTGAATCTGAAGCTTGAGCTGAAAATGCAACTGGGAAACTTGCTCGAACAAAGAAAAAAAAAGACTATATATCTATCAATCTAAACAAACATTTGACCGAGTTCATCAGCCGGCCACCTGTTACACTTCGCTCTGCCTTCAAATATTCTCAGACGATTCAATATTTATGTTTCGCGTTTGTTTTGATTTTAATGGAGTATTGCTATTTTCTAAAAAACAATTTAACAAAACCAATTGTCGAAAAAGTTATTATTTTACTTTTTGAAAATATCATGCTTTAATATTTTGGAGATAAATACAAAGTGCTAGTTGAAAAATATCGAAACTAGAATACAATGAAATTTTTTTTTTTCATTTTTAGGATTGTTGATAAATTCAAAAATTAAATTGATTCTTCGGTGTGTCAAAATTTATTCACTTCTTTTCAAGACTGGGTACCGTTTAAGTGTTAATCTTTAAAATGTGTATGTTTAAACAAACAGTCAAGAGAAAATTTACTTTGTGAAGCGAAATAAAAGGAAAATGTAAAGGCAGGAAGTAAGGGAAAATGTACTGACACTCGAATAGGAATGAATAAACCAGCATTCATTTATTAGGTCCTTTATTATGTCGATGTAACGTTATCTAGAGTAGTCCGTACAATCTGTTTGACGCAACACTACATTAATAAACCCTGCTTAAAACACGGGATATACATACCTCTTTACCTATATGAATCTGATAATCTTTATCAATACAAAAGTGATAAGTAGTAAACATTTTTTACATGCTGGGGATTTTCCGATTCTGTTCTATCTAAAGGTTTCTGGCTTAATAGCTGCTCCACACTCACGCGAGAAACTTTACGAGGGAGTGTAGAGTATTTTAGATATCTCGCGAGAAGTGTATGAGAATAGGTTCCACATTCCCTTTGTTTTGTTGTACTATTGAATAATTTTATGGTAGAAGTATTGGTTTTTTCTTCCGAAAAATCCCATTAGTTCTACCTAGAACAATTCAAAAGAACAGGTGGGAACAAAAGCCGCATTCACGGTTCTCGTGCAGGCCTCGCTTGAATGTAGAGCGGGCATAAGATTACAAAAGAGAAAAAGTATAATACTTCCTTCTCTTCTTGTGGGTGTAGTAAGTGCCCACTAAAGACAAAAGATGGTTAAATTTTCGGACCTCTGTGCAACTAATGACGGATTCTACCAAAATACCGAGGGCGAAACAGACAAAAGAGGGTAAAATTTTTGGACGACTACTGACGGCTTCCTCCAGCACCAAGCAATATCCTTAAGACTTCTTCTTTCCTGAACGAAGATAGATTCTGGTCAGATATGATATCTGATAAATACATTTAAAGACCTTAGTAGTACCTGGTGAAGACATCGCCTCTAAGCGGACCCGGGAGTGTTATTTTTGGAATCTGTGACTTAATCGACAAATCAAATGATATGGTAATTTCATAACCGCCTGGTTATGCCTTCTCGCCTTTTTTGAGTGAGTTGCATATTTCAAAAAATAGAACTAAGAAGATAATTAAAACTATACGGCTTGGAATTTAACTGGAAGAACTCTCACGGTCATGATTAGATATAACAGATGACTAAATCTTTGCATTCCTTCTTTTGTGTTTTGACCAGCTATTGTGTAGGTATTTTAAATATTTTAGGCAAATATGATATTTAGAACTAATCAGCTTCCACATTAAGTATATACATTTCCGATTTGGATAATATAAAATTAGACCCATCGCTCATCAGTGTGCTAAAATAAGACTGATTTACGATAATGATTTCATATACTCATATGAACGCTCATGACTATTATTTTATATCATGATATGAAATTGATATGGACGGTACTCCATCAATAATAGTGAAATGAAATCAGAAATATGCGATGTTCAATGTAAAAGTACTCTTCAAACGAATATGACGCTTATCGACCGGTACACCCCTTTAAGTATAGTCCCTTTAAAACTATTGATAGTATAGATAACGTTCTAATTATTGTACAAGAAATTGCAATGGAGCAATGCAGGTGTACATTTTCTCGCGTCCTTTCCTTTATGAGTTTGACAGAATCTAATATGATGGATATAGAAAATGATCGCAATTAGTGGCATTTTATCGCAAGTTCTCCGTGCTTTGGAATGGGCAGGCTGTTATTAACTCGATGATAATTTATAGGTTTGTGGCAGATCCTAAAAAATCTGACAGTGTTGCCCACTAACGTACCGCTGATTTTGTTTCAATTAGCCTTATTTTCCTGTAAAAGGTTTCCATAAACATTTTGCGACTGCCGACAGACCTCCACAGGTCTGTTGGCAGTCGCTTCATTATTTATTTTAAGTCACTGGTTAAAGCCCATTTCCTATCTATATGATTATGTTAACAACTTATTTACCTCACCATTCGAACCGCTTGATAAACTTGTGTCTTGTTTGCAATAAGTATTGTGCAATATTTGTGTCTACATATGTACTTTATATGTATATAGAACGCATAATTATTAAGTATAGATTAACTTTTGAATTATTATTATTATTTTTTTTTTTTAAAAGTGTAAATTAACATATATATTTTTTGTTTTTACATATCTGCGCCTTACCCATGTTATTTTATTAATTCCTACCCGTTGGTTGCCTGTAAGAAATTGCTATAGCGATAAGGCCGCCATTGTACATTGCAAATCTCATATGTAATTTTGTATTTCTGATTTCTTGGTGCAATAAAGAGTTATATTATTATTATTATTATTATTATTATTCACTAGCTGTTTCCCGCAGCTTAGCTTGTATCAAAAAGTAGCCTATGTGTGACCCCTGGTCTTCAACTATACTCTTTCCAAATTTAGTAAAAATCTGTTCAGCGGTTTGGCCGGGAAATTATAACAGACAGGCTTTAGCACTTATAATATTATTATGGATATGGATTTTAATCATTTATTTTATATTCGGAGGACTAACAGCAAAATAGAAAGAAGTAAAAATAATTGTTTAAAATGACGAAGAACGAAGAAGATGATTCTTTCTTTATACTATATATTTTGTGCTATGAACATTTCATATTCAATTTATTACTATCATACGTGAGTTACGCGGTTTCCCAAAACAGATGTTTATTGACCGTTATTTATCTGCGTTTATGTTTATGGTTTATCATCTTCAGGTAGAGTGAAACAATAAAAATAGATTATAAACTTGTATCTTAGTACGATGTAATAAGATCTAAATTTGAATGTATTATATTATAATATTTGTTGTATATTTATGACACAATTTAAGACATCAAGAAAAAGTCGATAATTTATTTTTTACGACTGGAGCCTTGCGAATACATAGGTTATGTAATTTTTTTTTATGTTTTATTTTTTAAGGATTTCACGTAAAGAAATGACGGAGTTGTGAGGTAACGAACATAAATGCTCGTTTTTGGATTTTGAAAGATGAAAATTTACATAAAAACGAAGACAAGCTAGGTACGATGCGGGTTTGCCTATTAGATTAAGAAATATTTTGACGAAGCATGTTGCAGATATTTTTCTGGTAGACTTTTTGACGAAGCATGTTGCGGATATTTTTCTGTACACTTTTTGACGAAGCTTGGTGCGGATCGTACGATGTAACATTTTATCACATAATTTATTAATTCAAATTAAATAATAAAGACATTGTTAATATTATTTTATGTATAGAATTCTGAAGAATTATATAAATAGATGGGTAGGTACGTAATTTGAATTTCTCTTATCTAATGCATACACTAATACAATATTGTAATCAGTTAATGTGCAGGTGTCCCCACGAAGCTTATCATTACCCGGGCTAAACTGGCAATGGATTGTAGTTTCAATCAACTAGGACTCGTGTTATAATTAATGTACAATATATCTTTGTCAAAGATGTACCAATTATATAAAATGACGCATTTACCTGAAGTAATTAATGATTAAGTAGAGGTATTATTGAGCATTTGTTTATTTAACTTTTATTGCACAAATTATACAAACTGTACAAATGGTAGATTTAATGTCAACCGAAGTAAAAAAAGTAAATAAACAATCTAAATAAATTAAACTGAAGAACAAAACATTACATAAGTACCATTTGTCGGCACTTAGATATTCTGTCGCAGTAAAATCCATTCTAAGAACGAATATAATAGCAATATAATGTTAAAATCCATTCTTTAACATGGACCACTTGGAAAGCCGAACTCTTCTTCATGTGAATCCGGTAACATAGACAATATTGTCCATTATGAGATTCGTTTGCTTTTAAAACCTTCTCCTTTTTTATTTTGTTGGAAAAATATATATTTTTTTCTTTTAAATAAAACTATTTTAATAAGGGTTTTTACACCTAGCGTTTTTAATTTTTTACAGCGTTCATAGTCGAAGGTAGACTAAGTTAACATTTATCTGTGATGTCATAAGAATATAAAACTACCGTCTATAATATTTTTTCTTTTGTTACAGGTGAAGTGGTATAAAATAAATATCAATGTGTTTGTAATGTGTTGAGTGAGTGAGTAGTGGAAGTGTCACACGGGAGCGCAGCGGACGGCGGCGGCCGCAGTCATGGCAACAAGTTGACGACTGTGGCCGGCCGCGCCTCACGCCGCTCGACCACTCGCTTCACAGGTTAGTGAAATGCAACGTAACATTATTTTTTCAACGCAGTTTAAAGGCCTAGTCTTTGATTTGACTCCTTATGGTCTCCAAAACCCAAAACCTCTTTAATCGAATTAAATTACGGCATTATTTTGCATATAATGTGATTTTTATTATCCTTCTTTTTTTCTTAAATATTGCTGACACATAAAGAGATATTTAGTCTGTCATTGTAAGATTTATCGAATTTTTATCATGTCGATCGATTCTCCCAACGATTTATTAAATTCTTACTGACATTTCATGTGTGTCATACGTACGTTTCTTTCTCTGTTGAGGAAAAAGAAATACTCAATCTGTGGAGATTTTAACTAGGTTCGAAATATGAGCCTTTATCTTAGGATATTTTTACTGTTCATTACATTTTTTATGTACTAAATATCCATAGTTATTGATCGCACCGTACCTGATGTCTACATGTCTACACTACTACTACTACTAATCTAAACATTAAACCAAACAAATAAACATCTAAACGAATAAAATATTGTAAGTACCTAAGTCACTTCTGTACCCCAGGAGATTGGAGGCATTTCCACGCTGGTTGTATAGAGCCTTTGTCCGAAATGCACATAGCTTGGGATCTCCCAAAACACGAATAAAGTATGTTGAGCTTTCTCCATTGTTTTTGTCAAAGAAAAACAACAGAAGTAAAACGATCATTTTCAGTGATTTTTATTGATGATGTAAATACTTTTATAGCTATCAACTTTGTCATTTCTGTATTTAATATTTTAAATCTAAAAACGAAGTAGGAACAAAACATTCACTTCAATAGACCACGCCAGTCCCATGTCGTCCCCCTCCTGTTCAGTTGGCTTACTGTTCTACGTGGTTGTAATGATATCCTACTTATATATTTTTAAGAATTATTTTAACTAGCTGGTTTCCCTGCGTTAATAAGTAGCATATGTTTGAATCCGGGTCTTTAACTATATTCATACTAAATTTCATCAAAATGCGTTCAGGGATTTGACCGTTAAAGCGTAACAGACAGACAGACTTTCGCACTTATAACATTAAGCATGGAGGTATGGATATAGTGCAATCTATTGTCAAAGTTCCTATTAACCTAGTGTGGGATTATAAAGTAAGTATAGGGACATATTTTATAAAATATAAAAAAATGTACGTATAATGATTCAATACAATGAATAATCTCTTAGAGCATACAGACTCTTCAATGTTATCCCATTCAAAACTCATAAAATAAAAAATTAATAGGAACATTAAGGCACTTACATTATTACTTAAGGACGTTCAAGATTTTTATCGGAAACCAATTTGTTTTACGTCCGAGGCAAAGCTATATAAATAGAGTACCCATACACAATTGTGTATGTAAAACACCTTTTTTTGTACAAAATATAAATAAATGGTGAATAGAAGAAAAAAATTATAGACAGACGAATATAATAAAATTACAGACAAGACAAAGTTCAAGAATTTATGAATACAAGTTTTGTCTAATTTGAATAAATTTATAATTAAATATATTTATAAAATGAATTTGTAAATATATTATAGTAGTAGATAATCAATTAAAAACCACAAATCTTTCGTTTCTTATGTTTCATTATGTTTTTCCGCCAGCGCCATACGTATTTCTATCCTGTAACTATGACATATATTTATTTTGTTTACTCGACATAGAAATTTCACATTTTCTTATGCAACATTTGTTTAAAGTACTCTGGGTGCGACTAAACTAATTCCATTAAACTCGTATACTCAGTTGCTACGAACATTTGTAGCGCCTACCACTCGTAGCCAGACTTCGTAGCACAAGCGTAGACACAGCTACGAACCATTGAGTTTAGTAGTATATTAATGTAGGATTGTGTTTCAAGTACATTCAATCAACATGAAGTTCGTGTTGTTGTTGTATGCGTATGTGGAAGATACAAATTTATTTTTTAAAATGGTGATTTTCGTAAAATTGATTATTTTGTGATTAGGAGCGAATTAAAAAAAGTGTTTTTGAGTTGATTGGGTATGTTAAAGATAAACAGGCTATGTTTATTTTGAAGATATATGGGCACATAATATTTTTAATGCAGTTAATTACTATCCTCAAAAATCACTCTTTCACGTTGCACAATAAAGTTTTTTTCAAAACAGGTTTCAAAATAGTTCTAAAGATTATCAGGTTTTTAGTCATTCATTAACTCAATTACTTAGTTTAGTATATTATCATGTGAAATGGATTTCAGCTAATGATAACACCAAAAACCATGTAATATTTGAACGAAACGACGCGAATCATTGAAGCAAACTGCAAAACACGATTTGAAATTTAATTCCGTTCGCGACCCACATAAGCTGTTTAATTCAAAAATCGTAGCGATAAGAAACAATTTCCACATGAAAGCAATTTGCGCACGCCTCACCGATGATTACAAAAGCAATCTTTACGTACAGCCTACCTTTTTAGGTTGAATACTACCTTAAAAGTAGCAAATTTAAAATTCTTTTTTATTAAAAATACTTCCATACTAATCTGCTGTCTGTTTCTACAGAGAAACAGATCAATTATATAACATACAGACAGCTGTATGTTACGCTTTCAAGGCCAAACTGACATATGATGAAATTTGGTATGAATGTAGTTAAAGACCCGTGGTCAAACATAGGCAACTTTTTGACGCGGGCGGAGCTGCGACAAATAGCTAGTTCTAGAGGGTTGGGTATGCATTTAGTTTGTCAAAAACTAGATTTTATTGTCAATTTTTTTGTGGATAGTTAAACAATCGCCGATTTCCGCCCAACATAAAATTAAAAATATTATACCAATATACAAAATTTGATATAATATCACAAACGTTAGTTTATTTATTTAATTAAACTGTTTGTACAAATATACAATTGTATATCATAATAGGCGTACTTGATGCTAAAAGTATTATCTGACAGCGTAACATTTGGGTCAAGCAGAAATCTTAAATGTAACAAAATTATAAAAAACTAGCTGTGCCCGCGACATCGTCCGCGTGGAATAGTTATTTTGGGAATCATGGGCGAGAACTCATCATGCGGCGCGTGTGAATTTTGTTTCAGAGTTATTTTAAAATTGTATTATCTTATAAGATGTTTATTGAAATACGGTGATGTCAAAGACAATTTTGTTCACAGTTAAATACTCTTAATCAATAACACATTTATTTTGATAAAGATTAATATTCTTATGTTGATACAACTCTGACAAATAATGTGTAATAATGCATTAATTTCGACCAAATTTGATTATCATACGGTTATTGTGAGTTAATCTTGAAAGATAGACATATACTGTCACGGACATTTTTTTAGATAATTTAAAGAGGAATAATTCTTTCATACATATTTTCTGGGTATCTCGAACGGTTTTTGCAGCGCACGCAACGGAAGCCCTCAAAGATCAATAATTTTCCCCGTTTTTTTCACATTTTCGGCTGTTTTTTCGCTCCTGTTAGTCGCAACGTGATGTTATATAGCCTAAAGCCTTCCTCGATAAATGATCTATCCAACCCAAAAAGATTTTTTCAATTCAAACCAGTAGGTCCTGAGATTAGCGCGTTCAAACAAACAAACAAACTCTTCAGCTTTATAATATTAGTATAGATGTCTGCAGCACTCACGCATGATTCAAAATGTTACATTTACCAAGATTTAAGTTTAGTCAGCATTGCGAAATCCAATTCTAGTAAATAATTTTGACAGGAAATCTGTCAGGGATGAAACGAACTCCGAGACGAGTCTCCCGTAAAACTTTTGGGACGTGAATGTTTTTGTAACAGCATGGATGTAGTACAGCCAACAAGTAATCAGGTTTTAGACTAAGTTTTGTAATCTGAAATTGAAATATACGAATATGTTATAGTCAAGTAAACAAAATAGGCATTTTCAAATTGAACGAAAACGTAACTTATATGTTTTTTTAAGTATATTATTATGTACAAAACACTTGGGTTTGTTATGTATTCATGTAGAGATATTACAAAATTGTCAATAAAAAAAATGTCATTATTTTTACTTTAAAATTGCGTCTTAGATGTTTATCTATTAAGTACTAGCTGTTTTCCGCAGCTCCGCCTGCGACGAAAAGTAGCCTATGTTTGACCCCGGGTCTTCAACTATATTCATACCAAATTTCATCAAAATCCGTTCAGCGGTTTGGCCGTAAAAGCTAACAGACAGACAGACAAACAGACAGACTTAGTATGGAGTTGTTAGTATCCCATAATACAAGTCTCGAACTTACTTAGAGGCTAACTCAACCTGTGTAATTTGTCCTACTATTTATGATACTCCTATATATTTATAAAGACGTAAAATACCTTTTAATATACTAACATCTTTTTAAAACCAAAAGCCAGCACACATGAATGACCTACAGCAGTGGCGTGTGTGCATAGAACATACATAACAAAAATACAAATAAAGTAGAGTGCGGATAAAACACATTTATGTTTATGTTATTTTGGGATGCTAATAAATATTATACAAATGCATTTATCACTCTCTGAATTCTAAGTTAGTTACTTGACATGGTCAAGTAACGCAATCCATAACGAATATTTATGTATCTTTTATTAAAATACACTTATATAAATTAACTAAATTTAAAAATTTAAAGTTGCGTTAATAAAATCATCAAGAAGAAAAAAATGCTTTATCTAACTATTGTCTGCAGCTTTGCGATGAAATCTGAGATGCAGTGCACTCTATGTAATATTACGAAGATTTGTTCACTAGTTAAAACGTGAAAAGAAAACATTTAAACTTTTGCATTAATAAATAAAGGATAATATGGCTTAGAAAATGAAGTATCTAGAAGTAGTTCTAGTACTCCACCTGGTGTAGGTACTTGTTAAGTATGGTCAGTTTACAGCTGACACGGATAGTTCATTTGTTGTGCTTGCTGTAAATCCGTATTAATATTATAAAAGCGAAAGTCTCTATGTCTGTCTGTTACGCTGTCACGGCCAAACCGCTTAACGGATTTGATGAAATTTGGTATGAATATAGTTGAAGACCCGGGGTCAAACGTAGGCTACTTTATATAACAGCTAGTATGCCTTTATGTGTTTTTCTTAAATGCATTTATTTATTATACTGGGCGAGTCAAAAAACTGTTTAGGATCACTTCACATATAGCCAAAACATTTATAAATTGTTTATTTAAATTGAATAATTAAAATAAATTTTAATTTCTTATTCCGACTTAAAACATGGCGCTTTATTTTTTGTTTACACAATGTTATGTGACGCATACAAAAGTGTTCGACAATTCTATCTGTAGTAATTTTGTTAATCTGTGGGATATGTTTTTTTAGCCGTATATGTCCCACTGCTGGGCAAAAGCCTCCCTGCTTGCCTTCCATATATCTCTTGACATAGCACTCTCTTGCCAGTTTCAGACAGGATTATTGTTTGAAAATAGAGTAGTCCTGTGCTCTCTACAATTTTTGCTACCACGTTCAGCTTGTGTCAAATCAGTCAGCGGCATCGTGCGATCTGATTGGCTTGTGTAGTACATGAACACGTCGGCTTTATGTGTTGGTTAATTAAAATTACCACATTATATGCATAGATTAAATGTCTATGCCTGCCATTGTCACTGTGAAACAATAATGACGTTTGCGTCATTATTGTTTCACAGATTATCATATTATTATGTGATATTAAATACATTCACGGATTTCGATATATTATAGATATAGCCTTTGGTCATTAAACTACCTATTTAACAACTGTAATAAAAAAGGGAGAAAATCCCTGCAAAAGGTCTTTTAAATAACAAACAGTCCATAGCTCTTTAATAGGACTTGCCATGTATTTAATATTGTAGTATAAATTAAAAAAATAAATAATTAAATAAATAAAGTCCAAAATAAAATTTTGGACGTTACATAACATAATGTCACATTCCCACATAGTTCGTCAAAGTGGAACCACATACGTGCGGTTTCACGGGCCCTTGGTTCGACTCGCTGATTTCACATTTGACTCTTCAGGAATTGTGATTTATTTTGGGATATTTCAGATTACTCATATGAGCAAACTCCACTAATGTTAAATGCGGCTTAAATTAATGATTAAAAAGATTATATAAGTAATAATTTCTAAGCCGCCGATCATAGTGGGAAATCTATGCTCTTTAAACTGTAATAATGATGAAGGAACAACGAATGGAATAGAATAATGAACTAACAAATGATGTGCCAATTATTTGGATATTTATTTATTTAAATGCATTATCATTCATCAACAACTTTCAGCGGATAAAATTTAACCTCCAGAAATTCCTACCGAAATCGAAGCCTCAAATAAAGATTGTATCTTAATTTTAATAGCATAACATAATTCTATTCGTGCCTTCTATTTTGAATAGCAGGATTTTAAACGTACACAATGGTATATGTAAATGTACAAAAAATACCCTGATTGCAGTTCAAATTTCAAAAAATGTCTACCACTCCAATAAAAATCATATGCGCTACAGAGTTACTGAAAAGCATACGGATACCCAACCTTTACGAAGTAGGAATAAAAAGTTTAGCAAGCTGAAATACCGCGCGTTTCAGGTTTTGCCTTGTGTGAATGGCAGTTAGGCATTGATGTGTGTAGCTCTGTAAACCGTCAGGCAACTAGTTGTGATTCAACTGAAGTTTGATGAAATATTGTGAATACCAGAACAAACCTACTCGTATATGTTTTTACGTTTGGGCTGCTCTATGTCAAGATATTTCAAACTTTTTTTCGTTTTAACTTAATATTAACTTTACCTCCGTAGTCCAGTGGTTATGGCGTTTGTCTAAGACCCGGAGGTCATGGGTTCGATTTCCACGGGAAGCATACTTGGTTCAGTTGTTTCCAGTTTTACAGTGGTTAGGAAACTGACTGGAAAGTAGTTGAATCATCTTATTGGCTAATAATATAATGATTTCGTATTTTGAAGGGCAAAGTTAAGCCATTTTTGATCCTAATCGCCATTTGTGCATGATCAAGGAACCATATTAGCGGCCGGGAGGAGATTCCGGTAAACTCTGACACCAGGGTGTACAAGGTAGATTGACCGTTACCCACTCGATATAACTCCATTGCTATTTAATTTAAAATGATCAAATTGAATAGACCGTGCATCGTTGGGTTATTTAAAAGAATAACCAAAATTATAGTCTGGATTCGAAAATAAAACAATCTTGAGTAAAATTTGGTATTCTACCAATTTTTATTTTTTCTTTCGTAACAATATTTTTATTTCCAGAAACAGAATTATGAAAGAATTTTTGTAATCCGCTCAAAAATAAATAAGTTATAAGCCTTTGAAATTCGGTGGAAGGGGAAACTGTCAAAAAACAAGAAAAGGATACACTGTGTGAGCTGTGACGTCACTGCCACTCGGTTTCGTGCGTACAAAAGAGATAGCAAGACGTCCCTACCACGCTCCCAATTTTCTTTTAGAGAAAACTTTAAAATCGAATTATTAATTAACAACCAATGTTGTTGTTGTTTTCAGAATCGGTGACTTTTTAGTGTATATTTTGTTTAGTGCATATTTTGTTTAGTATAACAATATTAACCAAGTATGAATACAGTCAAGTAGCCTATTGAGTAAATATTAGTCATGTGCATTCATTCATTCTTGTTCAGTCATTGTGTCATGTCAAAGGTCATTCGTATAACTAATTAAAGAAATAGATAGACTTACTTAAAAGGTAAAAGTGTAGGTATCATAGCATTCTTGAAAAATTAAACCTTAATGGAATGAAGTCTTATCGTCTGTCTGAGAACGCAAATCTCAGAATATTTACTTTGTTTCATTCCATTACATTGTGAGGAATAATCCCGCCTTGAAGGAGCAAGTTTTCAAATAGCTACAGTTAGGTAATATGAAATGAATATAGTACACTAACACTTCTTTCGCTCTGTATATTTCTCAAAAAAATTACCAGTGGAAATCATAGACTTTTTTTGTAGTTAAATTTTTGTATTTGTTTGTTTGAACATACCACATTCATAATTTTTTTTCAACTGCATCGTGATAATGCTAACATACGCCATTCTCTCAATCGATTTTTTAAATTATGGTGTTATATGATGTGCAATAAAAGGTACTGTAGGAATATTATTACAAGTATATCATACTATTTTAGTGATAACATTTCTCGCTGAATATCTTCATGGCCCAATGGATTTGAACTATCGGATTACTGAATTTACCTGTCTCTAGGTACTTTTGCTATTGCCGTATAGCTCCGTACGGTAAACCGATTCCTTTGAATTGATTGAGAGCGTCTCGGAATCCGGGATATGGTTTCCCGATACATACATATTGGTGGTGATCAGTCGTCGGATTTTGCGATTATGCTTTATAAGTACGTTGAAGCGATTCCGAGAAGTATTCGTATTAGCATTGTGATCGTAAAATGTTAATACTCTGTCACCAATTATCTATTTACTCTTTTAAGCGTACCCTAGGATCTGAAGCGTAAGATGAGGGCAGAACTGGCAAATACGCTTGAACGAAGTAAAATATGTCTCTCTTTGATTATAATAGATAAATTTATTAATGCCTTTCCATTTCAACTTGGTCAAAAATGCTTTGGTATGTCTATGTGTTCTCCTCTAGAGGTCGCATTTCTCAACCGATTCCCGTGAAATTTTGGGAGCAGGTTCGATAAAAATATGAAAATCGATAGTCAAGCCAATTTTTGGAAATTTTGGAAAATGACGGAGTTGGCACAATGGGTTTAAGCGCCTTTGGATTGTATGGCTCTTACGACCATTTTGTGTTTGTAATGACAACAAAATAACAAAGGAATTTAATTTTCTATTATGACATACAATAGACGTATATTTTCATCAGTATTGTCAAAAGATGAATAGTCCAGTTTATTTATAAAGAGATCTATCTGATCGACTGAAGCGTCTAGAGTTCGAATCTCACCGGAAGGTGTTCTCTTTTTAGTTCAATGTATTTATTTTTATTTTTCGACCGGTATCTTGAAGTTTATTTTTAAAGTTTTTTAAAAGTACGAGTAATACTTATTTGTTTTTTTTGGGAACTATGTAACTACAGGAAACATTCGTTTAGTCTACTTTACCAAAATTACCAGTTTACAAAATTTTATAAGACTTATTTTTCATAAATAAACTAAAATTTTTTTTTATAAAGTAAACGAGTCTGAACTCGATGGGATTACGTTGTTTCATTAAAGAGTTACTATGACAAGTCATCAAAATATTGCTTACCACATGATATATTCATGTGTGCAAGATTCAGCATAATTGGAAACCGGAAAGTAGATCAATTTATCTTACGAGATTTGACCCGAACATACATACATAGATTGCAAGTTAAATAAAAAGCTGGTAAAAGAAAAAAAATACTGAATTGATTCTTATATAATAGGATCAGTGCCTATTGCCGCTGTCACGCGAACTTGGCGTTCTAAAAGGAGCACATGTTCTAGGACTCAATTTCCTCTTACATTAGCATGGGCATTCACCATTCATAAGTCACAGGGATTGCCTTTACCCAGGGTAGTGGTCGACCTTGGGCTAGACCCAACCTACAGCCAGTTCTCTAGAGAACTCGCTGTAGGTTGCTCTTACGTCGCATTTTCTCGGGCTGGATGACTTATTGATGTTATCTTGGAGCCCTTCGATTTTGAACGATAGACAAGAATCAGGTCTATGAAACTCCTTCTGTTAGGAACAGAGGAGGAAAAAAAGACTAAAAAGATTAGCGGAACGAACATTATCAAGATTTTAATATTAAATGAAAAACATATGGTGTATATCTACATATACATAGGTATACGATCTGCAATCTCTATAAGCTCGCGAGGTCTACAGCTCACAGACCCACTAGTAAATAATTATTAATAATATAATCAAACGTCTCTCTAAACCTTACCACATTAACCTGTGGTTGCTCATTTAATGAAGATGGGCTTATATTTCCTTTTCCATCTAGAATATTCGGGGAGTAGATGGAAAAGGAATAATAGAATATTATATCTACTATATAGAAACCAATTGAAAATGGACACAAGAGTTTTATACTTTTGTAGGGTCAATATAACTATCATTATTCCCGCTTGGGATTCACAGGTTGCCCCGGTCCTTTGAGAGGCTTGCGCGGGGATATTGATCTAACGCGTAGAGGCCCTTTGGAGAAGTTGATTCCATGCGGGGCTCCTGCCCAAACCAGTCCAATCATTATTATTATAACGATAAAAGTATTTTATGTCGAGCTCGATTTGAAAATTTATTAGATCATTCACCACAAAAAAATAACAAACAAACATAGTTACTAACTTGAATGTTGTAAAATATAGTAATAAATCGACTAATATTAGCAACGTTCAAGAAGGTAGCTGCGAACGACATAGCAATTATCGCAGGATAATGCTGCTAGCGATGGATTATAATGCACTCTGCACAAAGCCTGCACTTACACTCGTAATACTATGAAGGAAGCTAGGGTTGTCACTTGTGTGTAACACTCTACTACTTTATCACAACAACCTACTGCTGGCTGCTGCACTAAGCAAACAATGTTGACTGGCAACGGAATGGCAATACAATTTAATTGTTACAAAATATGTAGATTTAATTGTTAGCTATCTTCAGCCCGGGAGTTTATTGAGAATGATAGTGTTTATTTAATTTGAATTACAGTTGTGTAGCCTACTTTAATTTTTTAATGATTAGTTCTAGGACCTTGCCGTTTAACCACAATAAAACTACAATAAATATATAGGAAAGATTTGTATTCTTGTGTATATGTTTGTAATGAATAAACTCAAAAACTACTGTGCCGATTTCAAAAATTCTTTCAACATTGGAAAGCTACATTCACCCTGAGTGATATAGGCTATATACCGGTGGCTATACACCGGTGGCTATAGGCAGGTGGAGCTGCGGGAAACAGCTAGTATAATATGAAGTTGTTAAGTTATGGTACCACGTTAAAGTAACTAAGTTAATTTAATTAATGTACTTTTGATAAACTCCATTACTTTCATATTCCTTTTATCTGTATTTTCCTAATTCTTTTTAATCCACTGGTTGCTTTGTGCGTTACAATTATTGATTATTTTTATTTTGATGCAATAAAGAGTATTGCACTGAAAATACTATGGATTTCAGCCCTATTCAACTTGATGTCATGTCGTTATAAATGTAACCTGCTACACTCGTGTCTCGTTCACTTTGCGCGACCGCTGGGTGTGACGCGTCACGTCGGTTCTACTCCCGACGGTTAATATTTCATAGCTTGAATGCTTGCCAAAACCTGTAGAAATTGAATAGTTATAATATTTGTTGACATAATAATAAATAACTACCCAAATTTCATCAGCATAGCCCATATATGGAAATGTCTTCTTTTGATATAGCCGAGGACGGGTTTTGGCAGGAGCACCACATGGCATCAACTTCTACGCGTCGGATCAATATCCCTGGGACCAAGTGGCAACAAGTGAAATCCAAACGGAGATATAACAATAAATAGTTTAAGCATGGTCATTCAAAGAGGATGTGCCACGAGCCTTTTGGGTACTTTACCCTGTGGTGGCATCATTTTTCATTTAAGATTTGTATGCAAGTTGAGTGTTATTTATAAGGTGCCACATCGGTAGACATTTCAGAAATTAAAAAAAAAAAACAAAAAAAAAATGTTATTTTACCGATTTTATGAGGCGGGAAGCTGAAAAAATCAGTTTCGGCGCTGTACTTTATTTTCCAAAATTTGTGTTTTTTTGAGTGTTTGTGCATAATAATGGTGGATTATTCACAAAGTGTTCGAAAATAAGCGTGAGTGTTGAGAAGTGACACAGTGTTTGATATATTTGTGATTTTCATGCTTGTTGCCAAAAGCTCCTAGTAATTGCTAAGTGCAGTTTTTCTACCACTTCACTTAGCTGATTCTTCTGACAAGACTTGACTAGGTACCGACTAGACTTTCAGACTTGACTAGGACTTGACGAAACCACACTGTGGGACTGAAGAAGATAGAAAAATTAAGAAGGGCTATGAAGGACTTGTATCCATGGCCGTAAAATATTATTAAAAAAAAATACCGATTTGTTAGTGTGGCTTTTAGACTGACATTCATCTACTTTTTTGATATGTGGCCTTATTTTCCGTTAAAATCTTTTTATTTTCGGATAATAAGGAACATTATTTCTGCCACTAGAAAATAATTAAGCGTTTTCGTTTTAACTGTTCCCTATTGATGGGGCCATGAGTTAGCGCTAGATATCAGTCGTTAGTCTGTGAAAGATGCAGTCTGAATTTGACAGTGATGATAAGTATCATGGTCCCGGTGTGTTAGTACACACCGGGACTATTAAAGACAGATGGCAGTTGCTCCATTGTAATAAATATGCAATTACATTTGAAGCGTAAGCAAGTAACAATATTCTAAGAAAAATTTGATCAAAGGAGTTTGTTCTGTGGGCCTGAGACATTCCAAAGGATCATTAGCTTTTCATTTAACACAACGACTACAACGAACTATACGAGTAGATTGCCAACCTAATTCCATCAAAAGAACGACTATCAGATTGCATTGCATTAAATTCTTCAACTAATTAAAACGCTATTGATTTTTAAACAAGAGTACAAAGAGACAAATTTTCTTTCTTTTTTTAATTTTTTCATTGCGTCATTTGTCGAGGTAATTAAGGAGCCATCTCAAAATGTTAATTACATTCCCTCGCCGACATTGGGACTCTGCGAATAACAAAAATACAATTTTTGTTAAGAAAAATTCTTTTAACAACTTCTCTAGGCATAATATTTTTTTAAATTCTAATAATTAATAGTAAAGCATAGCATGTAGGAGTGAATTTAGTGCATGCACTTATTGCGTACCTAATAGAAAGACAATATCAAATTACTTAAATCCAAGTTACGACTAAAGTACAATTTTCGCCATCTCAGAGGAATGCAGAAGCAGACAATATTTGCTTTTTCCTGTTTAGGGTTCCGTATCTAATGGGTAAAACGGCAGACTGACGCTGACTGACGGACTGTTCGTCTGCCTGTCTGTCACCAGGCAGACGAACAGAAACCGTTCGAGAACCTTGATACGAGTAGTAGACAGTTATATATACTTATCACATTGCTTCCAAAAATTGATAATGTAGCTACTTTTATTTCTTATTTTCACAAAATGTTACCTACATTTTCTTCAATCTCTGTAATGTTCTATTTTATCGAATTGTAAACGTTTGCCTAAATTTGCCCCTCCAATTTTTGTGTTAAACTTTAAATAATTCTACATTTATTACCTGTTTTCCGCAGCTTCGTCTGTGTCAAAAATTAGCCTTTGTTTGACTCCGTGTCCTCAACTATATTTATACCAAATTTCATCAAAGTCCGTTCAGCTGTTTGGCCGTGAAAGCATAACAGACAGACAGACAGAAAGACCGAAAGACAGACAGACTTTCGCATTTATAATATTAAGTATGGATATGGATAATTTCTGTGCATGTTGTTATATAATATTCAGGAGATTTCATTAAAATTGTTTAATTTGTTTTACGTTCCACCGACCAGTCAATCGTTTTGAAAATTATTGCAATATTCATAAATTTACAGCCAGTTAAATAATATTTTGATTACCAAAAATAAATCGATACTTTGTTCTTTGCGCGCTACATTGCTCTCTTTGTTAAGAAAGATATAAGTTGTCGTATAAAGATAAGGAGATGTATTTTGAACATTGGTTTTAAAAAACATTTCTGGTACACATAGTAGGGGTAGCTTGGTAACGCTCCGGGCACCTGTTGCCTGGCATTTCCTCCCACTTTCCCTCCATCCTTAGGGTGGGGAATGGCACCCATCTGTTAATCAAAGATTTTCAATGTGAATTTAAATTAAATAACCCTGACGTTAACAGCGTAAATTTAATTAACATCATTATAACATACGAGATGTTGTAATGAAGATTACCTAATTTAAAACGAGATAATTGGTAGAAATGAGGAACTCGATAGCCTAACTGGGTACGCGTATTACGCGTAAATTTAAGTGACAAGTGACTGCTGCGAGCGTGACCTAGTTTGATTGTATAACATTTGTTTAGGATATAAGAGGGTACATTTTTTTTAAATGTTATCTCGGAAAAGTCTTGGGTTTATTGAGAATCTTGAACATATTTTTCACGAAATTATCATTTGTTATTATGATTACATTATCCTTGATCCAAATACTTATTGGTAGAGAAGAAAGAAGACTAGATTATGTAACTTAAGCTACCTTACTTTGAACACGATATTTATAAGTATTTGTTCTTGTGAAAAATTAAGTTTTAATAAAAAAATAAATAAACACGATCAAATAAATATCATTCTTTTAAAAATTTATTAGGAAAAAGTCATAACCAAATCGTTACATTTACAATTATGACGAAAATACTCGTCAGTATATTTTTAGAAACTTTTTTTGGTGTCGGTTAAAAATAATAAGCTTATAAGACGTAAAAGTATTCCAAGTGTGACATTTATTTATAATGTAATTTGTATTTATGTGCTTCCAACTTTTCCTTTTCGTAAGAAACTCCACCGCCCAGGGATGTATTCATCAAGAAAGAGCTACCGTCACTCAAATAAGCAGATATTTTGGCTTGATGTTTATTGCTTTTATTCGGAAAGACGATCGATTAAAGCGAGTTCATTTCATTTAGTAGGAAAACTGTTGTTTTAAATGAAAAGTTTGTATTTGCGACTTTTCTAATTTAATAAATTTAGTCTAATCACCTGATAATAAGAGACAATGATTTTAAAGGTATTTATTAAATTTCATCGTATTCTTTTTAATTTTTTTATTAGGTAGTGACCATAGAGAATTTAGAGGTCAAGTAGAGATCTTAACTGTGGGTAAACAATAATAGTACAATTTACCTATATAACATCAAAAAGGGGTGAGGTGTCTAGGGACACCCGGATGGAACGAAGTTTTGTTGAACACCACACTGTTCAATGCGAAATAGAAAGACGAAACGAAAATAACTGGCTTGCTTTCTATGAGAGAGAGAGAGACAGACAGAGAAACACGCGCACGCCGCACGGCTTACAACTATAGCAAAAATTGTCGTTACAACTTTTGGTCTTAATTCTTTCCGTCCCCTTTCGCAACGCGCGATAAGGAACTTCGTTCCAAAATGTCATAAACTTACATGAACTATACATACAAACAATAACAACGTACAAATACATATTTTATTTCGGGTGCACATTATTTTTCTACAAAATATATGTCCTTACGGTAGCAATTACAGTGTAAGTAATTGGGCATAAGACGTCGGCGCAACTAGCGCCTCCGAGTTCACAAGGCTTCCATTGAATACAATGGAAGCCTTGTGAACTCGGAGGCAATAGCCTGTCGTCTATCGTATCCTGTCCGTCCGGTTGCCTAGTACCTTCCCAAATCAAACTGTAACTACTGATTTTTGGCTTATTTTTTTCACCTAGTATTTATGTTCAATTTTATTTTATGTGTGTAGGTTTGGATTTAAACAAACATACGACAAAAATCAAAGAGAAAGACAGAAAAGCTGGTAGTACCCAAAGTGGGCAAAAACAGAAAATTTCGGTAATAATTTTATCACTGCAGAAGTTAATTTTAGAGACTACAGCTTTATATAAAAAATATTACAACTTTGGGTTGCTGCAACATCTTAGTAAGTACCTAAGTAATAATCGTTCAGTTATTCCAAAGGTTAACCCGCGGTAGTATGCCACGATAGTCTTACATAAAACTTACAATTCTATATTAATAGATTTTGACCAGTAGCTAAAGATAGCATATCCATTTAAAAAGTTAAATCTAACAGATTTACTAACCCCTATCACTAACTCAGTAGCAGAAATTTTATAAACTCTAGACTGGCCCGGCAGGTTGATTTATTTAGGTATTTAGTTACTTTCTGGAAGTTGTCGTTTCGAGGCAGATTTCCAATTACAGTACTTTACCTCTACCACGATATTTTAATAACGCAGAAAATAGCGACTGCGTTATCAATGTTGTATGTGAGAGCGTAAAAGCGCCTCAAGCGGAGAGTAAGGCAACTAAGAAGTTCTATACAGAATATTAACGGAGTCGCTAGCGCCTGCCTTAACAATCTCGTGGTAGCGGTATTGAGCTCTGGTTTACTTGATTACTGATTGACAACGTGAAGAAGGCCCTTTTTGAGTCAGCTCTGAATATCAACTCCTACATTTTTCTTCCGAAAGTTATATGTATTTTTACCCGACTGCGCCAGAAGGAGGGTTATGTTTTAGAAAGTATGTATGAATGTATAATTGTTTGGCAAGCTCTGCAGCAAGAATTGCCCGATGGATTTTAGTTTGAGAGGTGTCATTAGATCCGTCTGTACTGTGAGAGTGACACTGGGTATATCAAAATAAAAACAAAATGGCGGATTTTTGGGTTTTTTTTCACTTCCAAATTACACAGAAAGGCAGACGGAATTTTAGTTTTTTTAAATTGCCATATTTTTTTTTTCTAAGAGAAATACACTTTAAGTTTGAAACTGAATGCTTGGATATTACTCAAATACAAACAGGAGGGAAAATCATAAAAATGGCTTCTAATTCACCCGGGAACACATGTGTATCTTACTCAGAGATAAAAAGAGGAAAAATCATTTAAAAAAAGAATACGCTGTCCTGAAAAAGAATCTCTAGATGAGATAGATAGATAGATAGATAGATAGATCTTTATTCACAAAACATGGTACAATTATATTGGTGGTAACAATTAATTATTAGATTCACATGTTTGCCATATCAAGTGGCGTGCGAATACATAGTAGATTAAATGAACATTTTATGAAACGTAAGCCTAAAGAAACTATTAATAAAAATAAAAACAATCAAAGACAGTGATAAACAAAACAACTTGGCAATGTTTATAGTCAACAATGGTCCAAAAATTCATTGATACTATAGAATGTCCGTTCAAGCAACCAAGTTCTTAGACTCTTTTTAAATAAGTGAATCTCCAGCTGTTTTATTTCGTTTGGTAGTTTGTTATAGATTTTTACACACATATTATGAGGACAATTTGAGCATTTTTTAGATTTTGACATCCTGTCTAATACGACCCTGTGAGGATTTCTTTGCGGTCTATTATTTAAGTCTATTGCCTTATTAAATAAACTAATGTATGTATGTACAAAAACACACGTTTCATATATATAAAGGGACGGTAATGTCAGCATGCCAATTTTTTTGAATAAAGGTTTGCATGTGCACCTTGGAGGGACTCCACATATAGCCCTTACACATTTTTTCTGAGCAATAAATGCTTTAATATATTCCGTACTATAACCCCAGAGAACTATGCCGTAACGCAAAACAGATCCTACAAAAGCATGATACGATGTTATGGCAGTTTTCATGTCAGTAACCTTTTTGACTTGATAAAGTGCATAAACAAATTGATGGGTTCTCCTGGTTATTATCTCTAGTTGATTTTTCCAATTTAGGTCTTGATCAATTATCACGCCCAAAAATTTTGCACTTGGAACATTATTTATTTTATTAATATTTAATGTAAAGTTGCAATGTTGATGTTTCGAATTATTGAATTGAATGTAATTTGATTTGTTTAGATTTATATTTAAATTATTTTCACGCATCCATTGTAAAATTTCGTCAATTGTATCATTAATGTCTTTTTCATGTTCAATTATTGCATTATTTTTGTTTTTTTTTGCATTAGTAGATATAATTATAGAAATATCGTCGGCATATAGAATACACCTATGATTTGTTATATTAATAATGTCATTGATATATAGAATAAATAAGAGCGGTCCCAGCACACTTCCCTGTGGAACCCCACACTTTATATTTCTGTAGGATGATATATAAGAGTTCCTTTCATTATTTGATATTCTATTAATTATGACACCTTGATATCGATTCTTTAGGTAGGAAGAAATCCATTGTAGAGCGATTCCTCGAATACCCATTCTTTTTAACTTTTCCAAAAGCCTTTCGTGTGACACAAAGTCAAATGCTTTTGACAAGTCGAAGAATAGTCCAGTCGTTAAACAGTTATTATTTAAACTAGTTAAGATTGAATTCACAAGTGTATAAATAGCCAATGTAGTTGATTTACGTTTCTGAAAACCAAACTGGTTTTTACTAATTAAGTTGTATTTGTTGCAAAAATTCATCAGCTTTTTATACATACATTTTTCAAAAACTTTGGAAAATATAGAAATGAGAGTTATTGGGCGATAGTTATTAATGTTACTTTTTATACCATTCTTAAACAATGGTTTCACTAAGGAAAGTTTGAGTGCATTAGGGAAGGTGCCTGAAATAAAGGACAAGTTTATTAGGTGTGTGAGTATAGAAATTATTTCAGGGGTGCAAGCTTTTACAATTTTTGTACTTATCCCGTCATATCCTTCGGAATTTGTGTTTCGTAAGGATTTTATTTCCTTTTTGACTTCTTCCTCTAATACCAGGCCCATAAATATTGAATTAGATAATATTTCATTTGAACATGTCTTGCGTATATTATTAGGTGATGAGTTATTATCAGTCAAATCAATGAAGAAATTATTGAATGCGTTTGCAATGTCATCAGGTTTATTTATTTGTTTGTTATTTAATTTAATTTCTTTGATATCGTCATTAAAAGTTACATCAGATATTTCTCTTTTTATTACTGACCACGTTGCTTTAATTTTATTCGTACTCTTATCTATCATGGCAATATTAGATTTCTTTTTAGCTTTAGTAATACATCTTTTTAGTAGTTGTGAATACGTTAAATAACTATTCTTATTCATTGCTGTTTTATTTGTATAATAACGATATCTTAGTAATCTTTTATTCTTACTGCTTATTTTCAGTCCTCTACTAATCCAATTTTTATTACTGCTTGTATTGCTGTTAATTTTAATTTTAATTTTTGGAAAGCAAAGGTTATAGAACAAACAGAAAAGTTCATGGAAACTATTAAACGCAGTGTCAAGATCTTGCTCTTTATAAATATCTGTCCAGGAAAGGCTACCTAGACATTCTCTGAATTTTCTAATATTATCTGGACTATAATCCTTTTTATAAATCATGTAGGACTTTGGTTTTGTAAATAGTTTTTGTGTTTGGAAACTGAGTAATTGCGCTGTTTCATGATCAGAGAGATAGAGTGGCAGAACTTCGGCTGAAGCATCTTCAATATTACTTAATATATGATCCAGGCACGAGCTCTTGCGCGTCGGAACATCAATATGGATTTTTAGTGAATAATTTGAACATAAATCCCTTAAATATTTGCTGCCTGTACTTTCAATTAGAGTGTTGATGTTCATATCGCCAAGAATGACTACTTTAGAATTTAATTTATTCTTATTAGACAATTCATGTAATAGGTTGCTAAGTTTGTCCAAGAATACAATCGCATCTGAGTTGGGAGTCCTATAAACACAAATAATAATTAATTTTACGTGCGGGACCTCTATTCCACATACTTCAAAGGTCGATTTAGCTTTATATTTATCGGGCAATGTGAATTTATTATAAATCAGTCCTTTTTTTACCAAAATACATGACCCGCCTCTACGTTTAGCCCTGTTATATGAAGTAGCAAACTCAAAGTCATTAAATTTTACAAATTTTTCATATCCGTCTTTTAAAAATGATTCAGTAAAACACATTACATCGGGTAATTTATCCTTTTCCTTGAGTTCCTCAAGTGTAAGCTCCAGTAATTCTTTTTTATCTAAAATACTAGAAATATTTTGATGGAAAATTTTAAACACATTTTTCTTTTTAGTAATATTTAAACTTTTTTTAGGGACGAAAAAAATTGCTTGACTTGTCAATTGCTGGAAAATAGTAAGGCAATGTCCCTTTTTTTGTAACAGTAGCTTTTAAATTCTCCATACGTTCCTTGGACTGTTGACGCTTGAAATAATAGGTTATTTTACCTCTACATGGATCATTACACTCATTCTGATCATTACATTTAACATTACTTGTCATATTGTTAACAAAAAGTTTTTTTAGCTCTTTTACATTTAGATATTTATTGTTATAATCTAAACAGTCAATAGCATAGTTAAGAGCTTCGCACATGTAACGCAAATTGTTAAATTTAGATTTTACAAAGCAACAATTTTTATAGATGGAGCATATGTTATTTATCACATTATTTACATTGTTCACGTTAATATAATCATTATTAAATATATTCATTATAAATATGTTATTATTACTAAATTTATTGATAAGTTGCTTTAATTGTGAAGTTAATATTCTAATGTCATAATCATTCTCGCCTATGCATATTACAAGTTTATCATTACATTTCATTTTGAGATTAAAACAATTTTTTAAGACGTCTGAACTTAAAGCATCGGATTTTATTTCTGAAATAACAGCATATTCTTCATATTTTGAATTGTTTCTTGAATGTATCAAAGCTGATGATAACGTTGAACACTGTTGCGTACCAAATATATAGATTTTGTTTTGTGTGTGTTCTTGTGACGTTGGCTCAATATCTTTTGTAGTATTACTTTTATCAAGGTATCCAGGTAGCTTCAAAGAATTAACAACTTGCCTTAGTTTTGCTAATTCGGATTCTATTTCTTTAATTTTTAATTCAATCTCACTTATCATTAACTTGTTTTCTTTGGCTTTAGGTGTCGGCTCATCGTCTAACAAGATATTATTAATTGGGGTTGAAAAAATTTCAGGGGAACAATCAATGAGGGGTCGTTGAATTTTCTTCTTTTTTACGCTATTGATTATTTGATTTTCTGTTAGAGGTGATTGACATAATGATTTTAATGTCTTATTCTCTTCAGTCAGTTTATAAATTTGGCGTTTGTGTTCATTGTTTTCTAAAATTAAATTTTCCAATTCCTGTGCTGACACTTGTAATTCCAATTTAAGTTAGTCATTAAGTTCTTTCATTTCAATAAGTGTCGTAGCATCTGTTGTTGTGAAATCAACACTTTTCGATAAGAGACTAGTGCTTGTAAATGAGTCATCAACTAAGTCAGTAATATTTGTAGTAGTGAGTATATGCGAATCTTTCATCAGAGTTGAATTCAGTGTTGTATGTGGCGTAGTTTTATTAGATTTACTAGGAGATTTTTTCCGTTTCGTAACATAAGATATATTACTATTATTAACATCAGATTCTTTACTTTTTCCCTTGCATGATTTACATTTCCATTTATTTTTTGTGTCTTTTTCTACCAAATTCCATAATTTTTCCGAATATCCCGCACAATCGAAATCGTAATAATTTCTGCATTGAGAACATTTGATAGTGTTTTTTATATCAGTAGATTTTTTGCATTTATAACAGAAGACGACTGTTGAAGTCTTATTACCACTACTTGTAGGCTTCTCTGTAGTTTTCGTTGACATTTTTTTATCTTTTTTAGTAGTTCCGCCTGTATGTGGATTTCGTTATAATAAATATCTTTGCTTGCCTTTGCTTCAATCACTGTCAGTGTCAGTGTAATTTTCAAGTGTCAATGTCAGGCAAAAAAATAAGGTGTCATGTCAATTGTGTTTTGTTTACGATTTCATTGCTGACCAATTATGTACCGACAATGACTGTCGAGTCGGATATGATGTGAATTTGTGGGTGTGATTCTCTTGTAATTGGTCAATAATCCATTCAAAATTTAAAATGAAGATTCGGTTATTCTTTGATAAACATGAAACAAGTAAATCTTGAGTGCAACAAATTGTGATGTGGTAATGTTTGAGTAGAAATTATATGATCGTACCTTATAGCCAGATGTGGAGGTTAGTTTCGCACACTTTTTTGCACTAAATATTCCTCATTTGTATATTTGGTTTACAAAAATTGTTCGGAGCTTCAATTACGTGTTTACTTCAATGACATCCAGATGACAGATATATAACATATATAACAGTGTAGTTATCACTTTCTAACACTTAAGCTTGTTCTAGAACAATTTGCGTATAATAATAATCCACCATTCTTATGCACCAACATTCATAAAACACTTTTGGTAAATAAAATATAGCGCCGAAACTGCTCTTTTCAGCTTCCCGCCAAAAGTCCAGTCCACACATGATGAGTCTTTCGTTTTCATTATTTTCCCACCCTTAGTTGTGCGAGGGATTTCAAGGAAACCATAATTTAATTAAGGCGAGATCAGTGTGGTCACAGTACCTGTAACTTAGAGTATTTAAGTGGAACATTTAATTTATCAGATGTGCCTTACATACAAATCACTATTATTGTGGAGCATTGTATAAATTTTAGAAGTATTTGTAGAGGGGAGGACCTTTAAATCCAATTTATCCAAATTTATGGAAATGCAAATTTATAAGCATTATAAAAAAGTTAGATTTTGAGTTAGTTTTTCGGTTAGTTAAAAAAATAAACATGTTTTGTTATTTATAAATTACTTTGACAGTAAACATTTCCTTGGGAAAATTAATCCTATTAAATCCATTAATTAAAAATTACTAAAAAATCTATATAAACTCTATAATTCCCCCTCATACTATCTTCTTCCCATAATATGTTCAAATCCATCTCTATGAACACTAACATCTATGCGTTACCGCCGCCTTCATAAAATTATTTATGAGCACATAATTAATATAATTATACATGAGTGGATAAATAGTTCAGCGCAAGCCTCAGTATAATGCCCCATGTCCATAAGATTAAGTAAATAATAGTTCACTAAAAACACTCTGTCAACAGCTATCAATGAATGTAAAATGATAGGTATTACGAATTTGATTTTTACCTACAATAGCAACAAAACAAACTTCGTATTCATCAATATCGTTGTGTATGACTGGCGGTCGACCTGTTGCCGAGATTTTAACTAGAGGGTTATACGTACCTCCCTCCCCCTCTGATAATACGTCAGTTTTCATTATATTACAGCTTCTGGGATCTTCTTTCAAAGATTGGCCGTCTTACTCGAAAGTTAGACAACTGTTTAACATGTGTTTACAAAAAACTGGTACCTACTACATTTTTCTATAGTATAAACTTAAACAGAGTTTTAAGCTTTGTAAAACAGTAGTCTAAGAGTACTTTTGATTATAAATAAACGTAATTTTACGATTTCATTTTTTTTAGACACGTGTTGAACAGATGTCTAACTTTTTTGTAGTAAGAGTGTTAATGTTTAATGTGTCGAAATGACGAAAAGAGTAGGCTGTCATCAAGTGACAGGACAGGATGGCGGTAATGAAAGCTCTCTATAATGAGAGGGATATGATTAGATTAACAATCAATTATCATAGATATTAAAAAACAGAGGGCCTGTTCGTCTCGCTAGGGGGACGTTATCCCAAATCATGGTTAAAGCAGACGCACACGACTCCCCGCTTCATACGATGATCCACAACCAAGAGTCTACTTGGATCTCTCCCATGCTACCATAATAGGAGACAACCCATTATGAGTCAAGAGTCATAGCTAAACAAGGGTAGGTGCATCGAAGTGCACCACACCGAGTCAGAGCCATGACTGGCCAAGACTGACGATTCAGTCATTGTGCGATCGATTTATACCCGCTGCAATAAGAGGGATTACTTTCGATACTAAATTATAGTTAATTAATTAAATTAGTAATATATATACCGACAAATGAATTTCAACAAAATGTCAACAAAACACGTCTTACTTTACTTTTTGGTTTCATCGAAGCAGAATCGAGAAGGCAATTTGACAAGCTTCACGAATAAACAGACATAAGAAAATAAGAATAAAGACCCATTGTTTAAATTTCGTGAGTACAATGGGCAAAAAAGTACAAAAATCCTTTTCGATAGCGACATATCCGGAGCGAAATCCAGGCGAAATAAAATAGAAAAGATCCGTAACGTATATAGGGAGCCTCGCGGACACAATCAGCCAATCTACCTTCATGTTCGTTTCTATCATTCGCGATATTTTTCAGTTACCAACCATACACTCTCTGTGACCACAAACCAAAGCGACGTAACATGAGAGTCCTAAAATATCCGGATCTTGAAGTCCGACATAAGACTTCACTACACTGTTCCCTGTTCAACGGCTGAACTTCAGCCCAACCTCCTGCCAGTTCGCTCTTTGGAGGGATAAATATAAAAAAAAATCCTCAGTCTGACTTATTGTAGACAATCTGTGAAACAAACTTGCGCACTGTAAACTTATTTGTTAGTAACATTCGTATTTTCAAAAGTCTTCCAAAATCCAAAATGCGGAAGTACCTAGTATCTCAATTCGTGTCAAATGTTTTTTCCATATTTGCCGTATGTTAACTTCTCCTTTTCTAAACATATGTATGTATGTGTGTTGATTTGTTAATACCAAAATACATTATGTCTATGTCTACATATTTCAATGCATCTGGCACAGCTTAACGATGTATCTCTCTCTGGTGTAAGAACCTTTTAGGTTTATCATAAAAAAATAAGGTGGCTCCAGTAAACAAAATGGAAATCGGTTTTAATTATTTGAGCAAAAAGATTATTAAGTTTCTGAAAGTTTACAAGTATGTTTTAAAAGAGTACTCTGTTATTTTATAAACTCAAACAGACCAGAAGCGCAGGGACTCGAACGTTTCCATGGCTTTGATGTCCGATAGAAGCAACTATATATTGTAGAAGTTGTCTAATTTGAAATTTCCTAGTACTGGGCTTTCAAATAACTGGTTCGCGGACAAACAGTAAAGCACTTTGGAAATTACAAACTGAGCAAATAGATAAAACATATTTGGAACTAGCTGTTTCCCGCGGCTCTGTCTGCGTCAAAAAGTAGCCTATGTTTGACCCCGGGTCTTCAACTATATTCATACCAAATTTCATCAAAATCCGCTCAGCGGTTTGGCCGTGAAAGCGTAACTAACAAACAGACAGACAGAAAGACAGACAGACCGATAGACTTTCGCATTTATAATATTAAGTATGGATTTAATCATATCTGTGTCATTGCATTTTGTTTACTTGAATATTACACTGAATATGAATATCCGAACAAACGATATGCCTGAAAATGGCCTGAAAGGATAGGTATTCAATTTAAAACTGTCGGATGTTTCCTTTGTGATCTTTTGCTTACAAAGCGATCCAGATTTTATCAAAACCAGTACTTATTATTTATTCTGTTTTAAAAACTATGTTTTAATGAAATCTAGATGCATTTGCTAGTTTCCCACTGACAAGGAGACGAATTAAAGTAACTTTTAATTTAAAACTCCGTGTTGATAAAATAGTTTTATGTAGAGTATTAAAAACCTATAACTGATATCTCGTGATAGTTGTTGTGGTAAGATTGAACCATGCGAATGAGGCAAATAAGTGGCGATGTGCACAGGTTTTCAAATATAGGTAAAAGTATTATCTATATGATAGAAATGCTGATATACAAAGATTATGACAAATCTTAATTATTATTAGTAAGGCAGTCTTAGTACCTCACTTGTAAAATAAATAAATAATAAAAGCGTCTTATAAGCACGATAACAGACTCTTTACTGCTCAATCATCATCCATCTTCAGATGACCGAGCACATCCTAATATCAGCATTTTTTAAACCGTTTCTCGGCTTTTGACATAGATATGTAATATAAGCATACCTTGATCAACACACCAGAATACATTCGCAAATCGCCAAGCACCTCATAAAATGAAGTGTCACAAAGCCAATCCCGTTTTTACGATCGTTCTCAATAACCGCGGCCCTTTATCGTCCATCTAAAATGATTACACTAAGTGTTAGCTCTGCTTTTATTATATTAACTCATTTTCTACACGGTTATTGCACTTTTGTTATTGCACATCTGTAACGTAGAGACTAACATACGTTTTATGAGTTTTATTTAAAAATTATTATTTATCTTTAGCTAGTCTACAACTGCGAAAAAAAAGACATGTGACTGACTCATATTACCATCGAAACCCAAACCGAAAAGTCAATAATTTTTTGAAATTCGTCCAGCTTAAAATGAACCACTACATTGAAGAGCCGGAAAAAGTTCGGTTTATTCTCGTCAATAGCGTATCTGTAGTCAAAATTCTCTTTAAACAATACATTCAGTTACACATATAAACATGTTGACATTGAATTTAACAGTTTGTATGAATTACGATTTTTATAGTCTCAGCTTATACAACTCCGATTTTATCGCCCATCGAGAGTAAACACCCAATAAAGATGGATCAAAAACATTTCACGCGTTTACTGGCCTGTGGCATCTCGTATTTGACTTGTTTGCCAGTTCAGTTGAAATTGATTCAGTTTCTCTGTTGTCAAATGGGCATTTATATCCGAAAACTAAACTTACATTTATACGACGAAGCATGTACTTCTGCTTGCTAATCCGCAAAACACTACAAATCTCGAGTTGGTGTTTCACGTACTTATATGGTTTTATGCGTCTGAAGGGCAATAATGCGTCCACACGGCAACCGTTGAGCAACAGAATGCAACACAATGACATTAGGTAACATTCTTCAACTTTTGCCACTGCTTACTACTGCTTTTGCGCGTGCGACATGGATTGAAAGCTTAACAAGTAGTGTGATAATTGAAAATTTAGAGATTATTTATATATACTCGTATATATTATTTCACTATTGAAGCGTGACTCTACGCCTTATTGTTATGGAATTGTTTTAATTTTTTCTGGATTTCGTATGGCATTCAACAAGTGCAGCTCCGCCTGCGTCAAAAAGTAGCCTATATTTGACCCTACGGGTCTTCAACTATATTCATACCAAATTTCATCAAAATCCGTCCAGCGGTTTGGCCGTGAAAGCGTTACAGACAGACAGACAGACTTTCGCATTTATAATATTATATTAGTATAGTATGGATGTATCACATTTTTTCACAAGACAAGCGAATTAAGATAAATAAATGATTATGGCAAATAGGTCACAATTTTACAACCAACTTGAAAAATAAAACGTTGTTCGATAAGTATTCGGCATAAACCCTTTCACCACACGAGCTTAATCGGGCGGAATGGAACCGCCTGAGTAAATAAAAAAAAGTGGAAAGATACTTATGTCTTGTTGAAAAATAGCTACACTTTGGGAATATGTTTCTAAAGCAAATAGGGCACCTGTTGATAGCTTAAATATTAAAAATCCAAAAATAAGTCTGGGAGTAGACGATATTGGCTGTCATGGTATCCTATCATAAGATAAAAAAGGTGTGACAAACAATTATTTGACAAAAAATGTTAGATAAATTTTTGCTTGACAAAGTTATACATTGATTAACCGATCATTTTTAAAATCACTTATTTGACAAACTAATCGAAGGTTAAAAAATATATTACATATTTTAAAATTTATTTATTTTATAACTATTCAAATTTAAAAACCAACATATACTTACCATAATAACGTTTGAAAAAATGCATTGTTTGATAATTGATTAAATTACCACAAATATCTTTGAGAAATGTAAGGAATGTGTTTTCTTTCAAAGTTCAAAAAAGGTTGAGGTCTAAGACGACTTTATGATAGAAAGTAGGTTAGTTTATGGTTAAACTGTAAGCGAGCGACAAGGCTTGTGACAGAAGCGACCGAATGTTATAAGACGACTTTATGACAAAAAGTAGATTAAGTTATAGTTATACCTACAGTGATCCTAACAGTCAGCGAGCGAGTGACAGACTTTGTGACAGAAATGACTGGGTGTAAAAAGATGACTCTATGACAGAAAGTAGGTTAAGTTATGGTTGTACAGTGACCATAACAGTGAGCGAGCGAGCGACAGACCTTGTAACAAAAGCGCCCGAGTGTCAAAAGATGACTTTATGACAGCAAGTAAGTTAGGTTATGGTAATACAGTGACCATGTCAATCAATCTTGTTTTGAAAGTAGCGACAGCTTACTTTCTAACACTTACATTTGTTCTCGAACACTTTGTGTATAATTATCCACCATTATTATTTAAATAAGTGTGTACTAATAAATCACAAATTTTGGAAAAGAAAAGCTCTTCGCCGAAAGTTCCGATTATTTATATCAAGTGACAGTGTTTATCTACCGTTTTATTAAAAAATCACAAATTTTATAAACGTAGTACTTGTTCAAATAATATTTTTTAGAATGTTAGTTTAGCATTTGCAATATTTGATAAAGAATACATTTGTAAAATCTGTTTTGTCAAATGTTTGCTTTTAAAGTAGGTAATATGTTTGGTAAATGTGAGGTTTGTCAAATTGTTGGTTTTTCTATAGTTACACAAACCTACTATAATTGAGTAATGATTTTGGCATAATAATAGCATGATAAATTCATGTGTATGTTTTTTTTATTTGAAACTATCTGTTTCCCGCAGCTCCGCCTGCGGTATATAGCCTATGTTACTCAGGGTGAATGTAGCTTTCCAATGGGGAAAGAATTTTTGAAATCGGCACAGTAGTTTTTGAGTTTGTCCATAACAAACATACACACAAAAATACAAATCTTTCCTCTTTATAATATTAGTGTAGATAAAATAATAACAATAACAATCGTTGGGCTCAAATATCCACTAAGTGGCGCCCTGAGGGTAGCTAGCGAAGGAGAGGAAGACCGAGGATACGCTAGAGCGACGACTTGGGAAGATTCGAGGCTAGGTGGTCGGAGGTGGCGGAACAGAGAGAGGTTTGGTAGGAGTTGACCTTCGTCCAGTAGTGGGAAAATATGATATAGGTTAATTAATAAAAATCTTTAAAAAAATATTTAGCATGATTTTTGAGAAAGGCGTAGTACAGTTGGGGGCAGATATACATGACCCGTTAGCTATTGTAGTAATTACGTTAAGGTCACGCTTTATCGACCCTTGACTGCACAATGCACAATGTACATGCATTTTATGGACGAATAGAACTACGGAGAATAGTTAGTAAGTAGTTAGTAAATAACAACACAATAAAAAAACTTTACAAAGGCTAGTATGCGTTCCTCTTTATAAATGAGCCATACCCAAAAACATTGATCTTACTTCTATTGACAAGAAGAGCTTATTGAAGTCTAAAGACAATCAGGGATGAGCAAATAATCCAGTAGACAGATTTCGGAATATTTGCAAGGAATAGATTAAGGCGTTTTCTATTTACGATTCAGAGCAATTTCTCGATTTGTCGATGCTTTTTAAAGAACTTTGAGTTCGGAGTTTTCTTTTCCTGTATTTATTTAGGATCTCGATGATTAGTTGATTCAAATTCTTCATGTGTAATATTGCTAGCTACTATTTCCAGATGACACTCATTTGTGGGAAACTGTATACGCTTTTACAGTAAGCTTCCTGAAACAATCACTAGTTTGCCTGATGGACAATTTAAAGCCCATGTTAAAGATTTACTTTAAAGGCGTATAGTACTGGCGATTTTCTTAATGACAGAAATGTTAAACTTAAGCTTGGTGTAGATTCATCTCATCTCATTTCATTTGATATATTATATTAGCATCTACATAAAGGAATTTTATGACATACATCGGAAAAGGTAGAGTGTTATATTCTTACTACGAAAAGTATGTGTATATATCGAAAAATTGATTCTTCACAGAAGGCGCAGCCACAGGCGGATAGCTATTATCTCTGGAAGAAACTAATCACTTCATTATTTTAAAAGTATTAAATAAGTAAATAATCTTTGGTTTGAAATTAAACCATTGGAGTTTATAAGTTAATTAATTTATTGCATGTTCAGTGAGCTGGAATTCTAAATGAGTTACGACATGCAAAGATTGTAGATAAAACACGTTTTTATGTTGTTATTGCATTGTTTATTTGCTTGGTTAATTTAACATTTTAATATGAACCTGATTTAGTATAATTATTTGGATGTTGTAGTTTTACAAACGATTTCAATGAATTCTAAATAAAATTGTATTCATATGAATACCTCCATTCATATAAATGGAGGTATAATTTTAAAAATTCAAAAATATGTAAATGTTTACAAAAAAAAGACTTGCAAACTAAAAAGCAATAACTACTGTCGGGATGGGTGACTTGGAGAGAAAAACCGAACTTTCTAATAAATGTTTATTGCCAATTTCATATAATAATTTGTGCGTCGTAAATGACGGTCAAGAGACGACTGGGGACGGGGGAGGTTCGTTCGTCAGTCGCTCTACAAAACATGCAATTCTGCAAATGTCGCTACATTATTCCCCCCCTTTTTCAGAAAAAAAAAAAAAAAGGTAAATTTTTATACAATTCATACAAAATATGTTTTAGAGAAAAACTTAGTATTTTTAAGTAAATATAGATAAAAGTAGTTACATAAATTTTTATTAGACTACGTAACGCAAAACGCACTATGACGCACTATAACACATTATTTACGCAAAAGATTGAGAAGTCGCGGGCGCAGGGTTGAGAATCACTGGCTGAGTAGCTACTTGTGTGGGCGCTACTCTGACTTGCGTGAGATTCGGCATGCTGGCTGCAATCTGCTTGCGCATCCAGGATCGCACGCGGTTTCGGAACTGCCTCCAAATGATGTATGCTACCACTAACAGCAGAATACTGACGATGGCTATCATCAACATATTTTGTTGAGACATATGGGCCTCTACTTGATTGTTACTCTGCGCTACGATGACTGCATCTTTACTCTGAGCAGTGCCCATTTTCACACAATTAATTCAGACGTTCGAATGTGCTCGAATAAGAAAATCTACTGTCCAAACTAATGAAAAATTACTAAAGTTAAATTGCGAAATTATCTACAAATTACATCATAAACATATTGCGTTACATATTCCATACCTACGTTAAATAAACAATGCATCTTTCCTGACGCTTTTAAAATCAAAGTAATGAAATATGATATTCCCATCTACTAATGAATACTTACTTACAAGTACATTGCTTGGATGCAGTTATGTTCCATATTACTGACTCTACAATATTAAGTACACAGTAAAAATATAACAGAAAGTAACGTTAACGATTTTAGCAATGACATGTATGGTAATTTGTACATTTATTACCAACTACACGTACTAAATAAAACGAAATTACAATTTTTAAATATGGGTTTCCTAACTATCCTAGGAAATGAACAAAACGAACGGGTTTTTTTATAATACGACCGCTACGCGTTACACGATGCGTATCTGTACCATTACATTCTGCGCTGTGTTCCAGTTGCACAGGACTTGACAAGTTTCTCTGCGGCACGATACTTTTAGATACGCCTAACCGTCTATCTGTACCTTCTTCACGATCCAGTGGTACAGAGCACGAAGTGCTTCTCTGTGAAACGGTTAAATCATCGTCTTGAAGTACATACGCGGGTTTTAGCCTGTCTATCGATATACGCGATAATTTTTCTCTGACTTTAATTACGAATACCTTACTTCCTCGTTGTATGACTTTGTATGGACCGTCATAAGTCGGTTGTAAAGGTTTTCGAACTGCATCATTACGAATGAAAACATATTTGTATGTACGCGATGCGGCGTTTGGAAGATGAGATCGATAAAAATTGAGCATTCCCAAAAAACGACGTAATTGCGCAACTGTCTCCGGTTTTGGAAAATCTTTGATTGCTTGAACCTTATCTTCCAAAGGTCGTATCCCCTCAGTACATACTTCGTAACCTAGGAACTCTAATTTATCTTTGCCAAAACAACACTTAGACTGGTTAATACAGATACCATATTCCACAAATCTTTGGAATACTATCTCTAGATGTTTTTTATGGGTGATTGCGTCACTACTGGCTATTAACACGTCATCAATATAACAGTATACAAAATCAAGACCATGTAATATTGTATTATTCATAAATCGTTGAAACGATTGTGCTGCGTTACGTAACCCAAAGATTAATCTCGGAAATTCATATAAACCAAAAGGTGTAATCACCGCACTTTTCTCAACATGCTCAGGCGCAATTTCTATAAAATGATAGGCTCTTTTAATGTCAAGACTAGAGAATATTTTTTTTCCCGCTAAAAGATACGTAAAGTCGTGCAGACGAGGAATAGGGTACCGGTCGGGAATAGTTACAGAGTTAAGTCTACGGTAATCGCCACAAGGACGCAACTCACCGTTTTTCTTAGGTACGACATGGAGCGGGCTGGCCCAAGGACTTTTTGAAGGCCGGCAAATCCCCATCTCCTGCATCACACGAAACTCTTCCTTTACCTTGTTGTACTTATCAGGTGGCAGGGGTCGCGCTCTCGCAAAAACAGGCGGTCCTGTCGTCTCGATGTGATGGTACACGGTGTGTTTTGCTGGTTCTTTGAACGATAATGGCTTCGTTATCTCCGAATATTGCTGTAATAGATCCGAAAACGGCTGCTGCATATCTATTGTACTTATCGGAAGTTCACTGTTATGACACACGAGCGACGCTATAACACCTAAACTAGTAGTTTTGTCAACTAACTTGCGTCCGCTTAAGTCCACAAGAAGCTTAAAATGTTCTAAAAAATCTGCTCCCAAGATCGGCTGATTAACACTCGCGACCACAAATGTCCAACGAAAACAACGCCTTAAGTTCAAGTTCAACACTAAAGTTTGAGTGCCATATGTCCTTATCTCTGTACCGTTCGCTGCGTATAGTTTGTAATCGGAGCACTCACTATCACTAAAGAGTTTTCTCTTGCGCGGAATCACAGAAACGTTCGCACCCGTATCCACTAAAAAACGTAGGCCACTATTTGAGTCAGTTACACATAGGCGGTGGGATGGCAAAACGGTGCAGACTTCCGCCACTGGCTGCACTCCTATTAGTTTTCCGGAGTTTTCCAAGCGCTCCAACTTAATAGTCTGAAATCACTACACAGTAACAAAATAATGTCCACTTTATCCCGGGTCACCAATGTCGGTTAACTGTTTGTCGTCAGTATTAACTGTTTAGCCTACAACGACATCCAACGAAAATAAAGTGGTCTATTCGGAAGCTATAATCTACTAGCAGGATATACCTTTTCTAAAAGGCAACTTTATCTGCAGCAAGAGCTTTTTAAACAAGACTATATAGAGCCAACCGCAATGGCTCTACATTATAACACGTCTTTTTTGTACTGTAAAAAGGTATGTTATGGTATAATAAATAAGATAACGCCATAGGAGATAATAAAATGATGACGATATAAAAAATATTTACCACGAGCGACGGTAATGTGGCGAGCAGAGAATGATGTTCTGAGAGTGAAACGTTATCTCAAGATGGAAGCTGATATCCATACTTCCATACTATAATATTATAAATGTGAAAGTGTGTTTGTTTGTCCTTCGTTCGCGTTAAAACGGATCAACGGATTGATGTGATTTTTTATGTGGAGATAGTTGGGGAGCTGGAGCCTATGTCACTCATAGGCTACTTTTTTTTTTACTTTCCGTGACACAAACGGAATTCCACGCGGGTGAAGCCGCGGGCACAGCTAGTACCAAATAAAGGAGATGGAAAGTTAAAAAAAAATATATACCTATTAAAAATTACAAACATATTTTACTGCAAGAAAAAATAAGCGATAGATATTATTTTAACTAAGCAAACTATAAAAAATGGTAGATGAAAATATCATCAAAGTAATGTTTTTAAAAAATTAGGTATCAAACGATCAATCATAAAAGTTACTGTTACTGTGTTAAGTGCCCAAACACCTGCACCAAGAGCTGTTCAGGTGGATTATTTCTGGAAAACTTTAATACCATTGACACGCAAAGAAGAATCCAGCATTCTAGTACTTATAGTCTCTGAATATAACCGCGGACGGACAGACAGACAGAAAGACAGAGACATGGCGAAACTATAAGGGTTCTTTGTTTACTACGGAACCCTAAAAACAGGAATCTTAATATTTTCCACAGTAATTTTATTTTTTATTTTTTCATTGTAAAAGTATCTTGCAGTAAACTAATAAGTTAGTAATTGATGACAACTTTTTTCAAAAATTTATCAATCTACGATAGTACTCGTAACATCATCTCAATTTATCGGTTTTCACGGACATTTTTTTATATAATACTTTACCTATCGAGATATTTTCCCTTACATCACTACGATTACTGTCGAGTTGCGTTTCTGACAAGTTGCGTATCTGTCGAGTTGAGTTTCTGACAAGTTGCGTATCTGTCGAGTTGCGTTTCTGACAAGTTGCGAGTCTATCATGAGAGATGACGAGATGCTTATCTGACCAGTTGCGTTTCTAGCGAAAAGCGACGAATCCAACACAAACAATTACAGTACAGAATCCAACCATATCACTGTATTACAACATTAAATTGTATCTTTTATGCCTAAGCAAAGTAAATCTTTTTTCCATAAACAAACAAATCAGAAACACGTGCTCTGTATCCAGTTGTGCACATAGTATATCAACATGTTGCTTCGAATGGACGTTTACTACCTTTTTGACACCTGAACAATAAAAGGTGGCATAGAGGCAGTAAAATGTCCGTGTGAGTCGTCATGGAGATCAGAGCATACACACTAACCTACAGAGTCGAAAGTTCCCTATCAATGATACACACAGAATAAGTTTTTCAATAATCTAAGTTTAAGAGCTTTCTCCTAAATTACTAGGCTTTTATCTTATCACGGTTAATAATGTGGGTTTATATTTTAACATAGGACACGAACTTTTACATCTTATCCTTTGAAAATTAAATTTTACAAAAAGGTAATTTATATATTAAGAAAATGTCAGCTAAGACGCGTAAGAACGGGTTTCTCCAAATTTCCATGAATACGGGAACTGAGAAAATTAATTACAATAATAACTATAAATAACTTTAGCAACATCATTTGTCGCGCAAAGATTTCTGCAAAAATTTAATTAGCGATCAAAATTATATTTACAAGGATTACTGAGCCATTAATGAATAAGCCATGAATGAATAAATTCTAATTGGATTGAATTTTAAAAGACAAGCGATGACAGTTTTTTTTTTAACTAAACATACATTACTAGTTCTGACTATCATACTCAGTGTTACTGTACTTTGATATACCAATTCATTAGATATCGTGGCAATAGTAACAAGCACACTATACGATTAAAGAAATTACTCAACACTCCGTGAAACGCTGTGATTGATTTACCGCGGACCGGGTTTGTTTATCTTACGCCTACACCCCCTCGGACGCTTTAAATTCAGTGGGGGGTGATGAATAAGTAACCTATAAGTACTCGTATATACGATTTTTATTTATTAAAACTTTAATGTTCGATAAATAAAAAAAAACAACAATTGGCGGACTTGACGCTAAGAGCATTCTCTACCAGTTAACTATTGGGATCTAAAAGGAAAGATAGTTCTTAATTAGATAAAATAGTAGATAATTAATAAAAAAAAGACATTGATTAATAATGAAATAATAGGTTTTGCTTAAATTAAATAAAAATGGAGCCTAAATCGCTGCCATTACAGGGTAATGTTTACCAATTAATTTTGACTTTTCTATGTTTTAAAATGTTTAATCGCCATAAGATAAACGACTTAAGCGACAGCTAGCTACCGCTTAATGTATATGGATTCTATTTGTTCCCTCCAGTAAGATGTAATGAAAACTTTATAAAATATTGAGATATTCGAAACAACTGATGTTAAATTAATAGAAAATGATATTTTTTTACGAAGAAAAAACAACTTAAGTACTGTACATACACACTTTCTACAAAAAATAAGAATCTGCTAAATGGACTCAAAAAATATAAGTACCTACGAAATATGTGTTCAAGTTTACCCTTCAGAAAATAGGGTTGTGTATTAAAATACAGCTCTAATGATTTATCTAGGCATAACATGATATGGAAAGTCGTGAAATTTTCCACTTTCTTGCTCCACTAAAGGGCAGGGGCTCACAGGCTTAGAAGATAAACGTTTATATACAGCGTGTTTATATTCAGAAAGTTCAACTCTACGAGGCATTTATTAAGTATCGGTTAAATTTTAAAATTCACCACGATGTTAATGGACTAAGAGAAATCTTCAAATAAAATAAGAGTTCGATTTACTGTGTACATGAATTTGGTAAAAAAAGGAGTTTTTAAATCTATAGTCATTAGCATAGATTTTTACGTAGTGTAGAAGGAGAGAGAAACGCTGAGGGAGAACTCTTGTTCAGTTTTTAGTTTGATGGATTGTTTTGGTTGATATAAAAGAAGGCAATATTCAAATGACTTGGAAAAATTAAATTTAATGTAATCATGATATTAAAAAAGGATGTTAAAATTTTAGATATATGTACATACATAATTTCTAAATATGAATATACATATATTCATTCAATTAGCTACATACATAAAGGTAGTTTTACTTTTAGCTAGATATGGTCTCAAATGGGAACAAACAAGATTATTTTTAAGCTTTTTCATCATAATGCTGTCATTAATATGAAGGGCTTTTCAAAAGACAGAGCTTGCGCCTCCCTTGTATCGAGTAATATCTTTTGACGCATCACAAAATTGAGTTTACCCAATGTTTCATCTAAGTTGGGTTTTTAGCGGTCACTGACGAAAAAAGTGATATTCAACTTAAACGTAAAGCAATAAGGTTCCATTTGTATTACGCGATTTCTTCTCCAAAATTATAGACCGAAAGCAACAGGTAGACGGCATAAGTATTAAGCCAACTTATTTCAGTTTTAAATATATAGCCTCAAGTAATATAAATCAAGAAAATCAGAATCAATGATATGCTTATATTTTTGACCGAGCGAGCGAAGCGAGCGAGGTCTCCGTTTCAACTTGGCCAAAAATGCTTTGGTATGTCTGTGTGTTCTCCTCTAGAGTTCGCATTTCTTAACCGATTCCCGTGAAATTTTGGGAGCAGTTTCGATAAACATATGAATATCGATAGTCGAGCCATTTTTTGGAAATTTTTGAAAATGACGAAGTTGGCACATTGGGCCTAAGCGCCTTTGGATTTTATGGCTCTTTGTGTTTGTAGTGACAACGAAATAACAAAGGAATTTTATTTTCTATTATGACATACAATAGACGTATATTTTCACCAGCATTGTCAAAAGATGAATAGTCCAGTTTATTTATAAAAAGATCTGATCGACTTAAGGTCTAGAGATCGAATCTCGCCGGAAGGTGTTCCCTTTGTAGTTCAATGTATTTATTTTTATTTTGCGACCGGTATCTTGAAGTTTATTTTAAAAGTACGAGTATACTTATTTGTTTTCTTTGGAATTATGTAACTACAGGAAACATTCGTTTAGTCTACTTTACCAAAATTACCAGTTAACAAACATTTTATAAGAATTCATTTTCATAACTAAACTAAGAAGTTTTTTTTTGACAATCTTTTATTGTGAGACCAAAGTAAACGAGCCTAAACTCGATGTGATTACGTTGTTTCATGATAGAGTTCCTATGACCGCCTTCCAGCTCCATCATCAGACCAGCTCCAAGTTATCATAATATTGCATTGCCACGCGATATATACATGTGTGCAAAACAGCTTAATTGGAAACCGGTAAATAGATCAAATTTATTTTACGACATTTGTCCCGAACATACATGCATACATAGATTGCAAGTTAAATAAAAAGTTAAATAAAAAAAATATTACTGAATTCATTATTATAATTGAATAATTTACTTCATCGCTGTTTGTATAAACGCCAAGTTTTTGTAATTGTCACTACTCCTTCTGTTAAGAACAGGAGGAAAAAAGCCTAAAAAGATTAGCGGAACGAACATTATCAAGATTTTAATATTCAATGAAAAACATACGGTGTGAAAAGTTCTTTCGATCTGCAATCTCTATAAGCTCGCGAGGTCTACAGCTCACAGAGCCACTAGTTATGGTTATTAGGATGGATCAGTTAAACCTAGCAGGCTACATGCTCCTTCCACCTCAATTAAATAGGATACTTATTTTTCATTTGTGGTGGTATTTCATATTGTAACTTAGGTACTAGTTTTAAATAAATATATATATTTTTTTATTTTATTTAAATATTTTGACAGTGTGTACGGAAATAAAACACCAAAATGCTTATTGGTACCTAATTTATTACTCCGTGCAGTTTTACCTAGTCACTATACTTTAAAATTTAAATAAAGAAAGCAGTTGGAAACAAATTTAATCACAATCGGTTCTTTAGTACTTTTAGAGAGGATAAACGTGACTCAGTAACTATGAATACCTATTGATTCCAAAACGTTTTACGATTATTGCCTAAACAATTTCTAGATTTGAAGTCGGTCGGAAGTTTCAATGTTATTTTAATCTTATACCTAAACTTATATTCTAATGATACTCTATCTGACCTATATTTACCCTTCCCGTGTTGCCTTTAGGTTGAAATCAAAATACACGTAGACACATGACTGAGTAAAAGGTAAAATGGAATACAAGCTTCGGAATAAATTATATTATTATTTTGGTACACAAGTTTAAAAAAAGCATTCGTGAATTAGTGCAATATCATTTATTTTTTGTATAAATTTTAGTGCGAAATATAAAGCGACCTTATCACTTAAAAAGTATAATTAAAAATGCTGAAGGCGGCTTGTAATCAGGATTTACTTATGTATGTACCTACACAATCTTTCTGCTTTTATTTTCTGTTAAGTATTTTCTTTGATTTCTGAAACAATATTCAATGATAAATAATCAAAACTTTGTCGATCTAATAATTTAAACTTTGTCAACACAGACAATGTGCGAGCAAGATTGAAAATCATGTGGTATTTCCATTAAAACGGAGTTAAATTCAATAACAAAATCGAGCTTAGTTTACCTGCGGATTTGAATGTTCAAACCCACACACATTAAGAAAAGGACGCATTGGTAATGGGGTCCTAATTGAATTTCAAATCGAACTTCCGTGTTAACATTACACAATTACTTGCATTATGTTATCTGACAGCGACGTTAATCTAGATCCTATTATACTTGCTAATATCTTAATGCTTTTCGGGAATGTTCTCTGTAGGAAACGGTAAGCCTGTTAGAATATTGGAATGTGTCTTAGCAGGTGACGTCTCTCTGTTTCTTACGAGTTGGTGGCTATAGGACTAGTTGTACATCACTACACTATCTTACAGCCTGGCCACGGCGAATTTCGCCGCAATACCAAGGGCCACTAAAACAAATACATACAAATGCATGGATTGGACGGAGAGATAACCTTAGGCCTCATCTCTGCCGCTATCGGAGTACCTCCCTTCTGAATATGACCTGCCATGGCTTACATGGAAGTCTTTGAACAGACTCCGGACTCTCGTAGGCCGAAGCAAGGAAAACATGTTTACTGCTCGGAGGTGGCCTGCCAGTGCGGTGTCTCTCCCCAAACCATGACGCATCTCCTGACCTCTACGAAGCCACCGACAATTTTGATCCTCTGAAGTTTGATAATAGCCACAGTCGACTTCGACATAGAACAATAATTAATCGACTCGCCGATTTTGTGTGAGCCACATTTTCTAAAAAAGCACTCCTGAGCTGCCCTGGCGTTCGGGAGTCCTCTGCGGTGACACTTGACAGTCGTATGTGTGGATATGGAGTTTTTACACAAATTGCCATTAGGGTCAACCACTTTATGTGAAAGAGGCGAAGTGAAGAAAACACAGAATTTAGATCTGAAGTTATTTCTGTGGAAGAAAGTATAGATATAAGACGTCGGATTTTCTGTGATACTCATTATGAGTATGAAACTTATAATAAAAGTGGTCTTCTGTTGTCATTGGGAATATCCTCACCTTAAATCCTTATGGATGGAGTGATTCCTATGATTCTAGGTTCAATCCTTAGCAAGTTCAAGCAAGAAGATGAATTGTCCTGATCTGCGCGATGAATATAATATAAAAGACACTCACACACTCACAACCATACTACATATTGTGTCCATTATGTACTTCACACAAATATTATTTTTTTATTATCACGACATCTACAAATAGTACTTATAAGACTACAACTTCAACTAAAGCACTAATAAGCAACTAAAAACTCCATTGCAAAAGCTCGATACTGCAAGCTTCGGCTCGGTCTAACGAGCATCGTGATACAAAATAGTGATGCTTTTCTGAAGGCTATTGCTAACCTCGGTAATTGCTATGGGAGTTCGCTCTGTTTATTTACAGCCTTCTCATGGTATCACGTCGAGTTTATTTTACTAATTTACCGAGATTTTAAGAGAAATTAAGGAGGTGATAAATTTTTTTAATATTTTAAAAGTTAATTAAAGTTGTTTAAAATCAACAGTTACTTATCTTATTGTGAACGGACTTGTTAAGTCGATCCATAATTGTATGCTCTTTCATACCTATAAACCTTGAGATTGTTTGGAAATCATAATGCCTAAGTAGGATATTCTGTTTTTCCTGATAGTTGACTGGGAGATAATGCTTTTAGTATTAAATCCGCTAATTGTCAAAGTATTTTTACTTGTGGTACAAGATTTAAAGAAAAATAGTATTAGGCAGAGACTTGGCATAACCTAAATAAGCGTTTGGATACAAGTTAAGTAGGATAACATTCGAAACATTGTCGTATTTCTTGTTTGCTAATGCCATGTTTTATTTATAGGTACTCAGGTATTCGTTTTGAGATAGAACGTTTTGCATTTATATTGGCAAAGTTCCTGTCTGACATTTGATTGACGTTCGTAAACAGCGCATTGTATGGGATATTGCATGGCGGCGGAAACTTCAATTTTCAATTTTGTGAACGAGTTGCTTTGTGTGGTGTTAATAGCGATTAAATTCAGTTGGAATTACGTATACTTACCAGCAATATTCTTAGTTTGTCGGAATTGCGGTAAGTTTATTTCGTTTGAAGAAAGAAAATCTTTGGATGGATTTTAGAATATTTATTTGAATTGAAAAGTGAAATTTTACCTATTCTTTTTTATTTGCAAGTCATATACATTAGCTCAAAAACTTTAGTTTTAAATTTTAGCATATCGACTTTCCGATATTTAATCATATTGATCGATATCAATAATCGATAAGATCGAATCTCGATAGATTTGATTACATTAAGAAATTTCTAAGATGAAGAAAACAAATAATAAATCGATTTCCAAAATTTTACAACGCATTGTTTTGACTTTACTATAAAATTATTTACAGCAGTTTTTCTTGCATAACCCTAGAAAGCAATAAAATGGGCAAAAGACATAGTTACTGTCTCAATATAGTCAACTAATAAATTTGTTCAGCGCGAACAATTTATTTCTATTAAAGGTCGACCGACGGTAATCGAAATGCTACGGAGGTTCATAAGTATATCGATGGACGGGTTTTATTGGCGTTTAGCAGTTTTATCGTACCTTTAATCGAGTTAATATATCCGATGCGTAGACCCGTAATGGCTACATATTTGGGTTAATTAATTTTGTAAAATGCAGGTGAAATATAAGAATAAATAAAGTGGGAATCTACCATTCTGCAAAGATTACATTTACTTCTTTATTGATTTCGGGACCTATTTTTTAGGGTTCCGTAGTAAACACAAGGAACCCTTGTAGTTTCGTCATGTTCGTCCGTCTGTCTGCCTGTCCGCGTGTCCGCCTGTCCGTCTGCCCGTCTGTCCATCTGTCCGTGCAGGGTACCTCCCATGGTACCTCCCTTACATGTAAAGTGTGGGTTGAAATATTTTTTTCTATTTACTATTTGTGTAGGGTATTATTTAATAGGTCTCTAAAAACATTATGTGTTCTATCAGAGTGTTTTTCGATTAACGGTTTCGTTTATAAGATATTTAGCTATAACAGAGGTAAGTGTCCCCAACCGCTTTTGGGAAAACTGTTGCATTTGAGCACCTGAAAAAATTCATGACAGTAGTAAATATAATTAAATTTAAAGCAAAATTATCACTGCCATAAGGCTTACTAGGTAATAGGTTACGAGTAATAATTCATTGATTAAAAAACATGTAAAATTCCAATTCATTGAAATAAGCATCTCACGTAAGCTGATAGTTTGACATATTTTGACATTTGACATTTCCGATATCAAGATGAAACTTGCCGTGATTTTGTTTCAGATTTATTTTAACAGGAAAAGAAAATTTTATACCTATAGGTTTTATGACCAAAACCATTTGGGATACACATTCATAGCAGGACCTTCAGGTACCATACAGTCGGCCTTATGGCATCGAGCGTGTTTGTGAGACTCGGTGAGTTTGCATTGCTCTAATTGTTTAAAAGTTAAGCTTGTATCTATATTTAATTTACAAAAAGTTTTGTGGAAGTACAATTATTGAGTAAAAAATTTAAAAATCACAAAGTTTTCATACTATTTTGACCAAATATATTTCGCCCGAGGTTCATTCTTGGTTGCCTCTTGTTGATAAGGCTGTAACTAATTATTAGATTAAATCATTATTAAATTCTTATTCGTCGTTCCAGTTGCGTCCTCAGCTCACATTTCGGAGCCGAAACGCTTTTTACAGACGGACCATGAGTTTGATGTTGGTTACTACAATGGAGCTTGTTACTCGAAAACCAGACCAACAGGAACATGGGTGTCTAAAACTGTCAGAGTTTCTCAGGCTGCCTAAAGGTTTCTGACGCAGCCTAATGATGGTTATCTATCGACAACAGCACGGAGCTTCGGAAGCACATTAGCTACTCGTACTTCGGATACGCGCGCTCGGTTATCGAGCTTCTTCTTATATCTGCTGAAGGACATTATGTAGGTGTGCTTTAAGTTTAAATTCTTTATTATTAAGACTACTACTACGGAATCAAACATTGCGCGTGGCTTGACACGGCACTTGACCACTTATTTAAGATTACGTTGACAAGCTTAAATACTGGCCACTAAATATGGACGCGCGGTCATTCCACAAAATTGGGAGTGATCGTCGTGGCTATTATGACACTAGCGTTGTATCGACCTCCGTGGTATCAACTACGGAGGTATCAACTCATGACATACCCATTATCTCAATGTAAAAAGTAATTTTTCTCAAGAAATTTAAGATACATTACGACATAAGTACTACGCTTTTGCGAGCCTTCGGCTATGGAACAGTGTAAGAGTAAAGCCTCATGTCCTACTTTAGCATCTTGTAAACACAGTAAGCCGCCGTCTATCTCGTCGGTCTCAAAGAGATTGAGACTGTCTAGTCGTTATTGGGAATAAAGGAAATCGTATTTTTATATCTTCAGGTAGCAATTATGAGTATTAATATACTATTAATCAACTATGTAATCTATTTGTATTGATATGATTTTGTTTTTAGAATATAGTTGTTTTAATCAGTTTGCCATTGTCAGCCATTGCAATTTATTTTAATATAAGTTTGATATTGCATCATACGAAACATGTTTAAGATATTTTGAAAAAAATCTTTAAAAAAAAGATCAATAATACCGCAGCAAGTTTATATCCGTACAAAATAATTGAGATTGCTCGTCGCATACATTTAAACATATAAAACTTATGTATTGTGTTTTATGAGTCACTCAATAATAAACTCCAATGCCGTTCCATTTAGTCATCTTACAAGAAGTTACATCGAATCGTACCGCTAACCGTCTCTCACTTCAACAGTCAAGTAGAAAATACATTCGACACTGTTGTCGTTCGTTCAAGAACGAGGATGTGCTTTGTTAACTGTTGAAAGGCAGATACATCTTCGATCGATTCACGTGTTGCTCGCATCCGTCAGCCTTTGCGACACTGAATAATGTTGTTCTTTTGTAAAACTCTCTTTTAGATTTACGTCTCATTTGTTCGCTTCCAAATCACTGTTTTAATTAAGTTTGAAATCAACAGACTGGTTTTGTTTCGGTAATTGGATTATAGTTTTCGCTATCAATAGAAACAAGTCTCTGAACTCGAAGGCCTGTTAGAAGTGATGTTTGTGGTTTCCATAATTTTTGTCCGGCCATTTATCTGAAATCAAACCTTCATAGTAATGCTTTTGTTAGTGATATTCGCCACAAGTTGTAGAGATACAAAATTAGGGAAAAAAATGAAATAAAGAACACTTTATTGCATCACTAGCTGTTGACTGCAGCTCTGCCTGCGTCAAAAATCCGTGTTTTGAGCTAGTCATCACCCATTGGGATGTCCAAAGTACGGGGGAGTGGTATTCCCTAAATAGAGAAACTGCACTTAGGTATACAGGCAAGTAAAAATATTTTGACAACTGGCGAACTTGGTGCTAAATGCGTTCTCTTATTCTCATAAAACCTTTACGTAATTATTTACTTATGTATGTCTTGTTATAAATAGGTATATACAGTGTCTTTATTTAAGGAATACATACACAAATAAAAAGTTACAAATAAGTGCCTAGATTGGAGTTTGTAATGCAAAATCGGTGACCAAAAGCGGAAATATTTCTTCTTAATGAATCATGTCGAACTACCGAAGTTTACTTCAGAGTTCATGGCTTTTATTTGATAAAGAAAACTTATTGATGTGTCTTTAAATATTTAGAGGGTTGTTACTTGTTGCTCAATTTTAGATTGTTTGATAAAAATGTAATAAAATTACTTGAGCATGCATCCCCCCAATTACGCTCGGCGGCAATCGATCTATTTTGGGTTGCGACTGCTAAATTTACTCAGTCACTAATGGCAAATATTAATTATTTTAAATACGCTCAGTAGTGGATTTGCTTATGTAATTTTAAAACTGTGCAATAGTTCGTTATATAAAGGTAGTCAAGGTACAATGGGTTACAAAAAAGTATAACACGTTACCCTTACACATACACCCAATGTGGTATATGTTTTTATATGGTACACTCTACCACACTATTGTGAGCAAGGAGAAAATAATATAAAACAGTTAAACTAAACAGTATTAACAGTTTCTGCTTGCGTTATTGCTTTCCGTTTGAAATGATGAGACGAGAATTCACCTCTAGAATTTAGAAAAGATCTCATTATTAATCAATAAGATAGAACTACTGTTTTTTTCATACGTTACTAAAAATTATTATGTTATTCATTTTAGCACATTTTGCACAATTTCAAGATATAATATTTTTAGAAATGTAAAAAAAATATTAAAGTTAGCAACATACTTCACCAGGTTGTACCTAGGTAGGTATTATTAGTAAAAAATATATTGTTATAGGAAATTAAGAACCTACTATTAATTAAGAAATACATGAAAAAATATGGATTTCCAAAACATATATATGCACGAGTTGGTTATAATTTAAATTAATTATCCTTTACAGATATATCTTCTGTAAAATGGTCGCCAAAATTATTTTAACTTCATTATCATATCCCACAGCGAGGCGAATATCTGCTGAAATTGTTTTTATTAAGAAAATCGATAGCGCCCCAAATAAATTTCACGGCCAGTGATTCTTTGGGAATTAATTTAGCACCGCGCAGAGTTACCAACTTTCAGAAGGATGAACTCCCGAATCACTTTATTTTCGGCTTAAAAATATAGCGAAATTATAGCCATACTACATAAGTCTATCTATAACTCTTTCACGGCCAAACCGCTAAACGGATTTTGATGAAATTTGGAATGAATCTAAAAGACCCGGGGTCAAATATAGGCTACTTTATTATGCAGGCGAAGGTGCGGGAAACAGCTAGTTTTCAATATATGAATAAACAATAAACTCTACATTGTTTCTCCACCAAAACAGTCCATATTAAGCAAATAGGTAGTATAGGTACATGCTTCTTAAGAGCTAAGATTTTGTGGAGACCTGGTGCCTGAACTACGTTTCCGAGAAACCTGTATTACAAGAATCCAGATCCCCCCTTTAAAGGAAAAACGCGATGATAAATTTATTCAGGTTCTAACTTGTGTGCAAAGTTTCAGATGACTTGGTTCAGCGACAAATATCAAACTTTTAAAAATTGCAAACATTCTAACTTTTCTATTTCGAGGAGTACACAACTTTAGGTGACAGATAAATTATTCGAAGTGGCTATGTGATACTTTGCCAATCGTTAATCCCTGGCCAGCCTCCAGGCACAATTTAAATTATAAGATCTCAACTAAGATAATATTCAATTTTCTTTACAAGTTTTTGGGATCTCTACTGAAATTTCAGTAACGGGTGGAAACCGTACTAGTGCAGGAAACACGTACTTATATAGGTACCTTGACTCACGTTTCTCATATCCAATATCATAAATAAAACACAATTTTTAAGCCAATTAGGCATGTAAAAAATTATGTTGATTTATCAATAACTGTTGTTCTTTGAAGTGGCAGTGGGCGGGGCACATAGCGCAGAAAACCGATGGCCGATTGGGCAGAAAAGTTCTCGAATGGCGACCGCGTACCGGTAAGCGCAGCGTTGGGCATCCACCGACCAGATGGTTAGATCACCTAAAAAAAGGTCGCAGGCAAACACTGGATGCAGACTGCTGCTAAACGATCATTTTGGAAATCATTGGGACAGGCCTATGTCCAGCAGTGGACTGACTGCGGCTGAAATGATGATGATGATGATTAATAACTGTAGAAAAGTAATCTCATTAATTTCAGTAATTTACATTCCAAGTGATTTATTCCTATCATAAAGTCTATTTTTTCTTTTTAGATTTTTATTTTACCAAGAACCTTTTTTTTACTTCGTCGAAATATCAGTTGACCTATCATCAATTCTTTTTTTTTCGTCACTCCAACATGACATTGGATCGCAAAACATTTTCCGTAGTGATGCTCGGCCGAATAAATTTTGTTCTAAATATATATATATATATATATATATATATATAGTACATTATAGTATAAGATAATAGAGATATATACAATTCAATATATTGATATAGATTGTAAATTTTTAATCAATAGCCGTGTTATTTTCTAGAGCAGCGTTTGAAGTTCGCTCGCTTCGCTGTGGGTGGTCACAAGCCTTTTTTTTTACGTAGGGGATATGGACTCCCAGGCGTAGCCCAGCGCCTGGACTACCCACTAAAACCCCTACTGCGTTTCCGCACCGGCTGTTGACGGCGCCATGGGGTCGCGTTAGCATTCTACCACGACGCCCTCCAGCCATGGCCTTTCGGCCCCCTCACTTTGGCCTTTCGGCCCCCCCCCCCCAAATCGGGCAGTGGCCCATAAATGGACCACGCCCGTCCCCCAGACCCACATCCATTCGCCGTCTCATCATAGACGGCGGTGGAGTGGGCTGTTGGCAGAAATTGGCCGATAGTCAACAAGACCCCGACTACCAGGGAGTTATTAACTGTCACCCAGGGTGCACCGTCCCGAATCCCTTGTCAGCCCGCCTTCTCACCGGATCCTTGGGATCAAGTGAGAATGCAAAGCTTTCAAAGGACCGGGCACTCGAGGTTCTCTGCCCTGCACCCCAAGCCTTTTTTTTTTTTTTTTTTTTGTTAACGGAGGGGAAATGCATTTGCGCACAAAGTGTGGGACTCCTGGGCCGCTAATCGGCCCAGACTACCCACTAAAACCCCTCCGGCGTTTCCGCACCGGCTGTTGAGGGCGCCATGGGGTCGCGTTAGCATTCTACCACGACGCCCTCCAGCCATGGCCTTGCGGCCCCCTCATTTGGCCTTTCGGCCCCCCCCCCAAATCGGGCAGTGGCCCATAAATGGACCACGCCCGTCCCCCAGACCCACATCCATTCGCCGTCTCATCATAGACGGCGGTGGAGTGGGCTGTTGGCAGAAATTGGCCGACAGCTAATAAGACCCCGACTACCAGGGAGTTATTAACTGTCGCCCAGGGTGCACCGTCCCGAGTCCCTTGTCAGCCCACCCTCTCACCGGATCCTTGGGATCAAGTGAGAATGCAAAGCTTTCAAAGGGCCGGGCACTCGAGGAGGTTCCCTGCCCTGCACCCCAACCCCAAGCCTAACCCAACCTAACCGAACTAAGCTACGGTATAAATATGATGAAACGTGTTGGGTCAAGTGAGATCCGGCAAAGTTAATTTCAGATAACTGATCGGTTTCCTCCAAGTGAATTATCACATTTTCAGAATTATTAAATAATGAAATTTAATATTTTTTTAGAAATTATACAAGATAAAAAGAAACTATTAATTAATAACTAATTTTAATAAGTACGAAAGTATGTCTGTCTGTCTGTTAGTTACGCTTTCACGGCCACGTAATTTTGACGAATTTTTAATTAGCTGCGGGAAACAGCTAGTTAAAAATATACCTACCAGGTGATTTAAAAGCTATTTAAATTAATGTTTCGCAATATATTTTGCTTATGAATATTTCATAGCACATTTTCCCTCCCAAATTGAAGAGAAAACCCCTAAGCTGGCAGCACTGACACTGAGCCCCAGATGTTAAAACTTGATAACTAATTTTCAGTAAGTCACCTTTAAAAGCCTGATATTTACTACTGCACCGAGTTTCAATGTCTTTTGTTACAAAAAAGAACGTCTCCGACTTGAACAAAACCAATTCTAGAACCAAATTAGTGCAATTCATATAAATTTAACTACTTAAGTGATTCTTGGAATATCTTTATAGATGTCGTGGAACACTATTTTTGAAATGTATGACTCGTATGTCAAATAAAAATCGTTCGATAATGAACAAAAAATATTCGACTCGCCTATTTTATACTACTTACTTGTAAAAACGCTGTCAATTGGAATATTATAAAAAAAACTAGAACTACCTACAACTACATACTACTTAGTAATAAAATTAAATTCAAAAACTAAAACCCGACTACTACAAAATCATGCTCTAAAATGTATGAAAAAAGACAATTTTTTTTTATTGATATCATAAATTCTTCTTTTCAGTAGTTTTAGTAATGTACAGCAGACAGCCGTGGTCGTATGCCACACCAGATTATTTAAAAATAAGAGAGCAAAGTGGTGTATGACTACGCTCTGTCTTCTGTACATTACTAACTTTGTTCTGAAACAATTTTTGATATCAATAATAAATTATTGTCTTGTTTCATGCATTTTATAGTGTGATTTTGCAGTAGTCGGGTTTTAGTTATTGAACTTATTTTTATTTAATTAGTTTTGGGGTCCGTCATTAAGACACATTCTTTTGTCCACTGCTCATATGTAGAACCGCTTAAAAGTTGAATAAACTATACAGCCAAATGACCAGCAAAAACCAAGACACATTATTTGGTTCTGCTCGATTTGAAGACAAATATTTCTAATTATCGAATAAAAGCAAGTAAAACCACCAACCAGCAAATGCTAACTGTATATATTTTTTAAATGTGTAATTAAATTATTTCTTTAAATAACACAAACGACAGTAACACATATTTTTTGACATAACTCTTTGTCCAATACATGGCGCTGTTTCAAATTGAACATGACGTCACATAGTCTCACTTAGCTTTCCGATTATCACTAGTAGTTTAGAATAAATTTCGAGAACAGACGAAGTATTCGATTTGTATGAAAATGTTTTCTAATATTGGATTAAAGCAAGCAAACCTGCCAGCAAAAGCTAACAATACCTTATATATTGACATGTGCTAATCAGAACCTTTCATTTGATACCCCATACGGAGTCAACAAAATGTTTTTTTTTCTCGTCCTTACTTTATGCTATATTAATATGACATCACATAGCCTAGAACTAGCGGATAACTAAGACATTTCCAACGATACTCTGTTTGTTTAATTAGCACTAGTACCTAATTTAGAACTAAATCGCGATGCGTATATTTATATTTTTGTCTAAACGTTTTGTCCTCCAGAGAACGCTGTTTCAATTTTAACATGACGTGACATAGCCCATGTCACCCGCATAAGTAAGGCCTTTCCAACGATACCGAATTTGTTTGTTTACCACTAGTAGTTAGAATAAAATCGCGAACACAAACGAATTAAATTTGTATGATTTTTTTTTTAAATATCAGAAGAAAGCAAGCAAACCCGCGAGCTAAAGCTAACAATATATATGTTTTTATTTTTAAGTAGTGCTGATTTAGTCCTTCCATTTAATACCCCACAAGGCATCAACAAAAAACCTTTTTTTTTAGGTCCTCACTTTATGGTCTCTAGATGGCGTTGTTATAAATATGATATGACGTTATATAGATAAGAACTAGCTGATAACTAAGACCTTTTCAACGATACCTCATTTGTTAATTATCAATAGTAGTTTAGAAGAAATTCGAGCATACAAACATACAAACCAGTAAAAATCATAACTTTCCTGGTGGCTTTGCCGTAGTCGGTTAAAAATAAAAAAATAAGCTTTTATTCGCACTAGCTGATGGTAATGAGCTTCGACATATTCCTCCGAAAGAATTCATTGAATTATGTACATTGCTAGATATCAAGTAGTACTAAATATATTTTTATCAATATCTTTTGTTTGGTTTGCAAGTTACATAGTTAGCAAGTATCATCGGTATCATCACATTTCATAAAAAAGTTTATCTTCACAATTTCCAGCGTTCGCGATATATAATCTGTCACAATGTTCACACAATGCCGTGGTGAGCTGCAACAACTTGCAACTTCAGAGAACTTTATTCTAGAATATTCCAGAATTCCACAACAAACTTCATGTAGTGGGTCGGAGGAAATTTATTATTCATCAGCATAGTACTTATTTAGTCAGGAAAAGAAAGTTTTTCCGAACAATCTGTGTTGTTTTGAGCTGAGTGCAGAAAAAGAGTTTTGTGACAGCTAGGTTAGTAGAATTCTAAAATATCGTGTCCTGAACAAACTTTTAATTTATAGCACATATTTTGGGTTGGATTCCAAATTCATTCATTAGATAGAAGCCTTAGCTTCAATACTCTGGGTCTGCTTAAATTAAATTAAAATATTGACTTATTTCAGGCACAATTCAAGTTACAGAACAAGACCCATATAAAATTAAAAACTAAAATTATAATTATACATACTTACATATAATAGGTGTAAGTTGGAACTAAACTTTACTAGTTACTTATTACTTACTATTAGTGTCGCGATGCACAGAAAGACAATATTTTGAAATAGGTCTGTTCAGATACTCCGGCAGGGTCTGTAAGATTTTGTTATCTGAATTACGTAGGTACACGAGTCCTGAACGAGGCGACTCGGGATCTAATTATTGCATAAAAATTAGGGACCCCGGATGCGGCGAACATGCCAGACGCACTGCAATTAGCGGGGTAACCTCATCAGGATGCGGTATGCATTGTTATACTGCACCCTGATGGCGCTACGCGTTCGCTTGGTACAATTAACCCAAAGTTGACTTGTATAGAAGCATTGGAATATGCTCTAAAAAGAGTCACCTTAACCGGGACTGAGCAACGCGCGAAACTGCTCGCGTTGCTCGTTCCCGGTGTCCACAAACATATCTTATATAATTTGTACATGTAGTTGCACCCAGATGTAGTAAGTAGTACTCAGGAAATAAATAAAGATTTTGCATATATTTTTTTTATAAGCAGCGTTCTTTGGGAATCCAGTTGTAATCCTTTGTGCCTTATTGTATTTTGTTTTTGTTAATATGTTTCTGTATTATTTCCTTTTTAATCGACTTCTTTGGTAAGTACATAAAAGAGTATTTGATTTAAATTTTATAAGACCATTAAGACTCCGGTATTCCCTTAAAACCTTCAACACCATATCCTTCTGTTTGTTTTTAGAATCATAATTCATATTTGCCCAATGGAAATGCCCGCTTTTGCACCATAATTTTAACTCGTGCAACAAAGTTGTTTCTTTAATATTAAGTTGTGGCTTAACTGAGCTGCAAGATCATAATCATTTATTAATAATTAATAAAGATAATATTATTTTATTAATCAAATATATTGTATTACATCTAGAAAGTCTAATTTAATAAACATTTCCGGAAAGTAGTTTTTTTTAGTAATGGTTTATTCGGCCATGGATACAAGTCCTTTAAAGCCCTTCTTAATTTTTCTATTATCTTCAGTCGTACAGTGTGGTTTCGTAAAGTCCTAGTCAAGCCTAAAAGTCTAGTTGGTAGCAAAGTCTAGTCAGGAAGAATCAGGCTAAGTGAAGTAGTAGAAAAACTGCACTTAGCGATTACTAGGAGCTTTTGGCAACAAACATGAAAATCACATAAATCAAACACTGTATCACTTCCCAACACTCACGCTTGTTATCGAACACTTTGCGAATTATAATCCACAATTATTATGCACAATCACTCAAAAAAAACACAAATTTTGGAAAATAAAATATAGCGCCGATACTGCTCTTCACAGCTTCTCGCCAAAAGTCTAATTTACGGAAAAATTCTTAAACCAATAACAAAGACGTCAAAACAAACAAAGTAAAACGTTCCTTTCTCAATGAGTTATAAGCACTATCATAGAAAAAAATAAAGTCAAGCTTCATATTATTACCTACAGATAGAAACGGAATACACATTCAGTAATTAATCCAAGTGGAACAGGTAATTGGACACCATTTCAGGGCCCGCCGCGGCTCGACTCTTATTCTACAATTTGTTCAGATCTGTAATCTCACCTAAACTGCTTTAATATTGATGGCCCTATTAATATATCGCGGGTAGCTATCCAGATCATGATTAACAAATATGTTTGTAATAAATTAATTTTACGCAACAAGTACAAATACAAAGTGCGACATAGGTATACCTACTTAAGTTTGAAGCAGAAAATGGTTAAATATTTATACTTTTTTATTTCCTCTTCTAGAAACTTAGACTTAGTTTTGTTATTAATCTAAGAAATTTGAATTTAGCTTCATCCACACTCACTATATAATATAATATTATAAGTGCGAAAGTATGTCTGTCTGTTACGCTTTCGCGGCCAAACCGCTGAACAGATTTTGATGAAATTTGGTGTGAACCTAGTTGAAGACCCGGGGTCAAACATAGGCTACTTTATAACGTAGGCGGAGTCATGGGAAACAGCTAGTAAAATTATAAATTTGGTTTTTCTACCTAATAATCAAATGATATTGAGAAAGAAGAAAAGATAATTATAGAATTATTGAGTTACAAAAAATGATATAACTTCACTACTGAAATTTTTTTTATGTTGCAATTTTCATTTTCTATATAGTATATAAACTACCGACAATGCTTTGTCGATAGCGGAGTTTTGGTCCTCTAAAGTTTGATAACAGCCAGAGTCGACTCGCTAAGAAGAAGAATATAAACAAAATAAAAGGCGACCATATTTTTAAATATTGAAAAAAATTGTTATGGAGATAATTTGGGCACTTGCTAAGGGAAGATATGCTACTTTTGTAGCAATACAATGTTCAAATACTTCTCCCAATAGTTCGCCGAAAATCCGCGAGGAAAGATGGAAAAAAAAACAACTTTGTTACCTGCCCTGACCTGACAATAATTTTCCGATACATTGTAACAAGTTAAACATCCAATTCTCAAATTCGAAATCCTTTCAAACGAATTAACTAACAATAACGAAAAAAATAACTTAAGAACTTTCAGATGAAACAAATTCATATGTTTACTAAACAGCCAGAGCTTAGTTAATCATAAACGCAATTAGTATGTTGTGTACAAATGTGGGGTAAAATGACTAAATTATCTGCACTCAGGCTTCGGGAAAACAGGTAACCAACATGTTATTATACACCTCCCTCATCGCTTTAATTGATAGGCGAAGTTACTAATTACGCAAGTAATAATTTAAATACTTTTAAATGTATTCCAGTAGTAATTTTCCTTTTGATTGTCTGTAATATTTTATTACTGTACCGCCTTTGTTTGTTTTCACTTTTTATCCTATCTACCCTAAGGTTGGCTGGAAGAAATTGCAATAGCGATAAGTCCGCCTTTGTACTCAATATTCTAAATGTATTACTTTTAATTTTAATTTTGTGATTGGTACAATAAAGTGTATATCTATCTATCTAATATTAGTAACTAAAAAAAATACTTACATATAATTACGTAAATAATAGAAGGCATCACCTACAAGCTTCTTCATGATCATCATCATCATTCCAGTCGCATGACGGACTTTTCTACATCGTACGCAGCGATGGTTTTTCTATGTGATTACAACATGGGAGCTTTCAAGAAGGACGAACATATATTTAGATAAATTACGTACCTACCTAGAAAAATATTTCATTTGTCACCTCATTTAAAAGAACGCAAGTAGTCATACAAATCCGTTCTAGTTACAGATCCCTGTAAACAATATCACATTTTGAATGTTCGAGGACACATCCGATTATATTAAGAGTATTTTAAATGTTACCTATAGGTACAGATGGGCTGGAACCATACAATGGTTTGGTTTTCCTTTCAACAAGCCCGTACTTTCAGTACCTGCGTGTATTTTATAACAGTACACTGCTGTAACTAAATAAACCTTCACTTATCTTATACTGACGCAAATACCGCCAAAATTTCCTGATTGGTCGTGGTCTTGGATGTTTATAACGTTTAGTCTACATTGGGCAGATTCTACTTTGGACATCATAGTCTAGTTTCGATATATTCTACATTTGACAGATTCTTCATATGACAGATTCTATATTGGACGGATTAAATTTCATTCTACATATGACATATTCTATATTAGACAGATTCTATTTCTTTCTACATAAGATATATTCTATATTGGACAGTATTTTTAAATTTTTTAAGATTCGATTTCTTTTTTTGTGATCTGTCCAATATATATAATCTGTCTTATGCAGAATCTGTCCAATATAGAATATGTCTTATGTAGAATCCGTCCAATATACAATCTGTCTTATGCAGATTCTGTCAAATGTAGAATCTGTCGAAATAAAACTATGATGTCCAAAGTAGAATCTGCCCAATCTAGACTAAACGGTTTATAAGTATGTATTTGTTATGAAATATCGTTGATTTAGTATTTCATGACACAAGTTTGAACTTAGTTTGGGACTAACTCAATCAGTGTGATTTGTCTTATAAATATATTTTATTCTAGCAAAATTTTTCATCATCCTACCGATCTCTGTCGGGCACCAACCCAAAGGTTTTATTTTTTAAAGCAATGACTCACTCAAAATCGGTGATCGTTTTCCAAATTTCAATAAACTCACCGGTATTCAGTAGATCACGGATTTCAAAGATAGCACCCCAGATATTTTTCGCAGATTCTCCCTTTTCGTCGATATTGACAAAAATAACAAAATATCCATTACTTATTTTGTTATTTTTGTAAAAGAAACGATAATACCTACTTGGAAGTAATAAGGATAACACAATAATTTTAAGTTTACTGAAGTTGATTACTTGCATCTTCTATTATTATACCTCCTGATTATTAAGTTACGACTTCAAAAGATATTAAATTCTTACTTTGCGCTGAGCAAATAAGTTTTAAGTAGATTTTCTCCAGACATCAACTATTTCATTTGTTCATCACCGCCCTATTAAACTTTAGACTTTATTAAAATACTAGCTATTCCACAAAGTTGTGTGATGTGTTTTATACATAAAACAAATTATCGCCGACTTAAGTCGAATCGACCGCGATTTTTTCTCTATTATGTTGACTATCGTCTGCAAAGGGTTTTAGGTACTACCACGGGATTTGCAAACAACCGGTTCTAAGGTGACGTCTCCATACTCATGAATTACTTAGCTACAACCTTTCGATATAATAGAAGAATATAAATATACCGAGGTTTCCTAAGTAGCTTAACTAGTTAAAACATGGTCGCAATTTATAATACTTCTGATCTTTTCCTTTTCTTTAATTTAAATGTTTTATTTATCCATGCTAATATTATAAATACGAAAATCTGTCTGTCTGTCTGTTACGTTCACGGCCAAACCGCTGAACGGATTTTGATAAAATTTGGTATGAATATAGTTGAAGACCCGGGGTCAAACATAGGCTACTTTTTGACGCATGCTGAGCTGCGGGAAAATGATAGTGTACATAAAGAGTTACGTACTAACTAACATAAACAAAAATAAGTATTTTAAGTTCCTTTTAAAAATCACCACCGGAGATTGACCACCATTCTCAAACGAAATTTATTCAGAATTAAACAAATTGAATCAGGTAGATTTTCAGATTGTAAGGCGTAGATCAATAAAGCGAAAATTAATTTAAATATTGGTAAGCTTCGAGATAAGTCAAAATGAAGGGTTGGATAAACAAAACAATCTGTCTAAACAAGATTCATGAACTGTTAACCGCTAATTGAATTATATATTTGTTATTAATTCTCTTTTAAATCTATGCTGGCTTAGGGTAAAGAAACAAATTTCGTAACTTAAAATGTCGATTTCGCTCTATTTCAGTTGAATTCGTAAAATTCGGTCATGAAATTAATTTATTTTATAGAGCCAATTAGAGTGAACAGTATTGTTTTTTTTATTTACAAATGACCAACGATTGATCACGATCCCACCTATACTTATTAGGTAGATGTGGTCTATGGTAGAGCTTGCTAGTGAGTATGTTTAGAAGTAGACTTCTCGAAACAAAGATGACATTATCCATCATGTGTTGGCTCGAGACAGGGCGAACCAAGAGGCCGTGAATTGGTTTCTAGCAGAAAGCAAGTTTGTACTTTGCTTCTACCGCCATCGAATACTACTAATTCTAAAGCTCCGTCTGGTCGAAGTCACGCGCAAGCAGTAATATTATACTTCAATACAAAAGCAGTCGAAACGCATAAAGATCGCAACGTTCCCGTTTACTCTACTCTATACAGTCTCGTGAATGGAGTGCCCCACTTCCGGCGGAGCGCTGTGGGGAAAGGGGGTAGTAGGCTTTTGAAAAACAGAAAATATACCCACATAAATAATGTTTGCACTCCCCTTCTAAAATTGTAAACTGATCCTATACTTATTGTACCTATTTAAAACCAAATCTGGATATTTAAACAAGGTTCACTTTAGGTAAAAATAAAATCTTTAAATATCTTCTAGGAAAATCTTTAGTCTAAGACTCCATAGGGATCAGTCTAAATGTCAAATTACGGGGTATACCAACAAGTAAAATAAGACTTGACGAATGACGACCTTATCAAGTAAAAACAGGTGAAAGTTTATAAACTAGAGAAAAGTATAAATGACATCCAAGATAGAGATGGCTTTATACCCGATATGAATATTTTACATAAACTTACACCTTCTAAGTAACTGGCTGCTTCACCGCAACCCTAACAGTCTTTTCCGCAGATATTATAGATCTACGTCGTTAACCTCGCCTTAAATATAATTATATACACCTTCTGTTACGAAATTCTGACTAAACAATCATATTCTACCGGTATTAAACAAAATCCAAGGCTGAAAACTTTTCTACACTAAACTATAATTATCTATTTAAATTTTCTATTAAGTATTATAAACTTTTTTTTATCTTCATATTTTTTTTTTATACAACTAAGTAGGCAAACAGGCGTACGGCCCACTTGATGGTAAGCGGTTACCGTAGCCTATGAACGCCTGCAACCTGTCTGTCGACCTGTCCGCTGGTCGTGACCCCTCTGGAGCCTGGCGACCCTAATCACCAGCAGGAACACAACACTGCATCACAGTGTTATTTGGCTGCGGTCTTCTGTAGGGAGGAGGTACTTCCCCAGACGGACTACTCCTTACAAAATATCCTACCTCTCTTATTTATATACTTACAAATAACTCTTAACTTTCCAGGGATATTCTGGGCCCGTAGACAAAGTCACAATTTGAAAAACGATAACGAGATTCGTGTTCGCAATCTTTCAGAATTAGTATGAAAATCGACCATGTGATTTAGCGCGGTTAGTGACAATGTCATTCGTTTTTTGTTTTCGTTTTCAAATTGTGTCTTTGTCTACGGGCCCTGGTACAGGACCCTCGGTATACGAATTAATTTTTAAAATAAATAAAATGTAAAGACAGTTTTCTTTCATGGTTATGTAATTAAAACAGTTTAATATCAGAGTTTTTAACCGTTGCTAATTTTCTCACTGTCCATCACTATACAGGTATTATAATATCAATGTCATAACTATGTACAATGGTAAAACAGATGTTTAATAACAAGCTAAGATCCAGAGGAGATATGTTCATGAGGCACAAAGTATCGGGGTAACAGTCCCCAGGCTCCGGCACAAGTTTGAAACAGTTTCGATGTAATTACAGCTTATTGAATGTTGTAGAGTCCTAACTCTGTTAATAGAATTATCAATGCTAATGGCACGAATGAAACCTGCAGGGCATTATTGAACATTAGCTTTCCCCTGGGGATTTGCTTTCGTGGCGAATTCGGAATGAGAAGTCTTATAGAGTAATTTTCTAATGAACTTATATATTTCCACTATGGCCAATCAAGCAGAACTTATTCCACGATTATGATAACATCTACTCTAACAAATATCATGAGTGTAGATCAAGGGCTTCCCCTAAGAGTATTTAGTCCAATGGGATTGGTACTATCTAACAGCTTGCTCTATGGTGACTTGCAGTTACCCTTTTCACCATTAGAATGCAAATAAGTAGGCGACGACGGGATGGTAACTCCCATATCCTTTAGTCAGTATGATAGTAGGTACCAGTATTAAACTGGCTACTTACTACACCTTCCCTGGTGAACTTGGCACGCTATCCTCAGCCCGCTTCACATGTCCGACCCACAGCGTGTTGCGAGCGCACTTGCTGTCAACCTACGTAACGGTCCGCTGTGTCCATCATTTGTGCTTCAAGCCAGTGGCTTGATATAATTATTATTTCTCTTAAAAACTACAATCAAATTAGCAACTTCATTACAAGTATATTGATACTTGTTGACAGTAAATTATAAATTTAAGTCGTCACCTCGCCTCAGATGGGCTTTGTCTAGACGAGGTTTTACACGAATCCATAATTACGTGCGAACTTCAGTTGGACCCTCTTCAGCGAACTGGCGCGGAACTGTCGGTATCCTTTGACCTCTTTCAAACACGTTTGTTTGATATCTGTACGCATATGAAAATTTGGTCTATTTTAAATTAAGGGATTTTTGATTTACTAATGTACGTACTAATTTAACTGAGAAAAAATTTGGCCATGGCCTCCCGGACTACACAAGAAACTGCTGATCACCTCTATCCTATACCGATACCCACCTTGAATTGATCAAAATATAAAATGATATATATATTACCAGTTTTTTCGGAAAATTGCTTATTTTATCAATGTGAATCAAAATATATCTCAAGCAAAAAGCACACCCTACTAATTGCATCAGGTACCTATGTATAATAGTGTATTGAATGAGTTGTAATTTTAAAATTTCAAATTTTAATTCCAGATCCATACTAAAGAGAATTTCATTCAGAATTCATATATAATAAGGTAGATTTTTCTGTAACGCTATCTTCCAATTACGATGTTCAAAATTCAACAGGTTTTTTTTCGAATTGGCAACAAGAACTCCATAAAATTGCTTTTCATTGTTTTCCCTTTAGCATTCATCATATTGAGTTTCATGGGAGCGTTCCCCTTTCATGCACGAATGGTCTTGTGTGTTGTGTATAAAAGTCGTTACGTAAGTATGTTTGTTTTTGTTGCGCTATCACTTGATTGGCACACGAGAAAATAAGACAAAAGGGGATAAAGATAATACAATAAGTACATGTTCATATATTTCTCTTTTTCAACCAAGCATATTTCACATATCTCTTGGGACCCTCTAGCTTTCAAGACGTCGCTGTGTCATTACTCCTTTTTCTTACTGTTATTTATCATTTATAATAAAAATCATGTAAGTAATCTAAAGAAGAAGTGGGGTTGGGCAATTTGGGCATGTCCTATTTGGTTGCATCCATCTTGTAGAATCCACACGAATGGCTGAGAGCGCCACAAGGTAGGTTACGGAAGTGCTGGAGAGACGACCTAAAGAGCTCCCAACTGCCAGCGGGAGCTGCAGTCGGTCTAAATTATTTGGTAGATATATTTGGAAGCAGATGAAGCAGACCTTTGCCCAGCAGTGAGACGTAAAAGCTAAACAAATTTGAATTTAAATAGTTTTATTTTAATCCATATCTATACTTTCCATACTTCCATACTAGTAATAGTATTATAAATGTGAAAGTCTGTCTGTCCGTCTTTGATGAAATTTGATGAAATTTGGTATGGATATAGTTGAAGATCAAACATAGGCTACTTTTTGATACGGGTAGAGCCGCGAAGAAACAGCTAGTTTCCAAAATGTTACTGAAACAAAGTTTATTAAAATTATAATGTCTATACAAGAATTAGGAGATCTTCATATCCTTCCGGCTTCCTTCCGTCGAAGTCGTTCGTACGACGAATGGTTATTATGAATGGAAGAAAAATATTAGAGAAACAAAAAAAATATGATGAACGCTCTTCTGGATAAATTTATATTATAACGTGGATTTTGTGTATTTATTAACTTTGATTTATGTCGGTTGTGCTTAGGTTTTGAAATGTATTTCAGAGAGTTATCAGTCATGATAATTCATTTCTTTGTTTTAGCATGCAACAAACAATTTAGATTAGACACATTTTTATTATCACTTGCTGTCAATTCAATAGCTCTTTATTGTGTTACATATATTACGGAAGAATAAATAAGACATTCAGTTGTATTGTAGTAAACGTCCTACAACTAGGTACACTTACTGCTCGAAAAACTATGCTAGTAGAGAGATTCTAAAAGGATCTTCAAGTTATGGTTTCACTACAATAATTTCGTTCTCATCGAGTGTGTAAATTACATTGGTGTTTTTTCATGCTGCCTGTAAGTATTTGACATAACTACTGCTGAAATAAGAAAAAATAATTGTAATCGGTGAACATACATAGAAAAATTAATACATGCACACAAACGTAGAACCTCCTCCTTTTTAAAGGCGGATAAAAAATAGGTACCACAACCACCGTGGATATAAACATAAACAAATAACCACAAACTAGGCAATACTTTCGGCTAGCCAATACTCTCAGTGGCCGCAAAGGGTCCAATTTGCAACGCCTTCGACAAAATAATGAACGGAAACCACTCGATTTATTGCCAAAGCCGTTTGGCCGTAGCTCCCCAAAATGAGACCGGTCACGAATTCAGGATATTACAAATATTAATTTGGTTGCAAGAGGTCAAAATATTAGGAGATAAATATGAATTAATTTTGTTTTTGTCAAAAACATGCTCATTCTTGCTATTCTCCTAAAATAAACATAAGAATAAAGAAAAAACTAAACTGACTGAAAAAAAAACTTGATGTAGCCAAATCCATTCTTTCATATTCATATTTAATATTATAAGTGCTAAAGTCTGTCTGTCTGTTAAGCTTTCACGGATTTGTTAGTTTACAAAATAATTGTAGAGATTTTTTTGATTAAAAAATATATTTTTGTTTCAACTTCTTGTATAAATAATTAAAAGATAACTTAGATGCTTAAGTATTTAGAACCTATCTACAAATTATTATTTTTTGTTTTCCCACAGCTCCGCCTGCGTCGAAAATTAGCGTATGTTTGACCATGGGTCTTCAACTATATTGCTACTAAACATACCATTCAGCGGTTTGGCCGTGGAAGCGTAACAGATAGACAGACTTTTGCACTTATAATATGATTAGTATGGATTTATACTATGTTTGTAGCACTAAAGTTCATTCATTCATTCACAACCGCTCAAGCTGACAAAACGACAAGGCGCCTAAAAATATCGTTTTATTTTATTACATGTGGCGGTGTGTTGATGAGGGTAGCAACATAGGGGTGAAGTACCATGCATGGAGTCGTTAACGATTTTAATGGTAGCTTTCTAGGATCAGCGGGTTTTGAAGTACGAAGCAAACTCGTTAAAGTGCAATCAACATCTAATGAGCGGATAGAACTATTTGATTACTTTAAGTCACCTCTAACTTAGTCCGCTCAAAAAATGTTCATTAGAATTAGCTACACGTAATCATAGGTCATCTTTCGCGGGTCACTTAAAAGTACGTATGTTAAGTAAATCGATTGTCCATACCTATTTTTTTAATTTTATTTTCACATACAATTAGGTACGTATATAAAAAATCGAAATTGAAGTACTTAATAATGAGGAAATATGCCTTTCATTGAAATTGTAATAAACGTGAACACATCCTTTATAGCCGCTGTGATTTACAACCAGTTGTCTAAATATTTCACACAGTTTTTTATTGAAGTTTTCATGTAGTAATATGATACTGTTTAGGAAATTATCATTCAAAATTTATTTTTAAAAGACTACTTTGACCAGTGAATTCAATAAATACCAAAAGACATTTATGCTCCAATCTCCAACTATGAACGAAAACGATCAGTTGTAACCAATACATCCTTTATATGTAACTACTCAAGTGCTCAGTAATCATTGGAAAGTTCATAGCTACCGCTCAGGGTCCCAAAGGATCAAAGTCCATCAGACAGCAATCTATTTAATTAGTAGGCCAATCCCGCCGACTGATTACGGTCATCCTCACCACTGACATGTTTATACTTGTTCACTTTTGCCGTGATTGCTTATGTATTCTTTTGCACTTATAGCTTGGATCACTTCTAGATAATATAAATCTGTGTAGCATGATGGTTTGCATGTATGATTTTCTGGCACTAACGTGAAAGGAAATTTCGCATTACATCGCATCTTCTGACTATCGTCGGGATGCAAGTCGACAAATACGTCTAAGAGCAAGGTGCACAACGCCCATTAGGCTCTAGCTCTTATTGTTTTTTTCAAAACACTTCTAAGAATGTATAAGTTTTTACTCGTATTTCGAGTAAATAAACAAAATATAAATACACAAATGAACAAACAAAAATGTTATTAATTTATCACAACACAAATCCTGATAACCAATTCAAGAACCTTTGTACAGATTCAATTTTATTCTTATACACAAGGAAGCTATCGCTGGGCAGCAGTCGGCGAGTAAGCTATTACATTATTCTCACGACAAAAGTGGGATTTCAGCAATAAGCTACCGGTCACTGTGCAGGCATAAGGGGTTATCTTGCGACATTATAGTATTGTTTCCCATAAAAGACAGTTGAATGTATACTGCTATGGCTCAGCGACCCAAGCACGTGGATCTTGGCCTTCGCTAAAGCTCTCCAGTGCCGAGATTGTGTCTTCAAAAAAATAAATTACGTGAAACAATCAAATAAATGTCAAAGTCTTTATCAATCACATTTTCGATAATTTTATTTAACTGTCAAATGAGCTACGCCTATTACCTGATGGTAAGAGATTAACTTATCTTATTAGGGAATAGCTGTCTCCCTCAACAGAAATTATGAAATATACTGTGTATTGGGGATACACTAATAATATTAATATTTTACTTGTGGAACAGTTAAGTTTGAATAAATAAACAAGCTTATTGTTGTAGTAATCTGGCCTGTAAAACGCACAATTTCGCGTCAGCTATTGGGTCCGCTTTTTGTCAACGGTGCAAATTACTTTTTACGGATTAATGATTTGGAAACGAGAGAAAAATAAAATTGAAAAAATACGCATCCCATTTTTATTAGGAGTATTTTTTCTTGTAATCTCCTTAGCGCAAAGTGGAATGTATGGAGGTATTAACGTATTTCTCCAGTTGTTGTTAGATTTTTCCATTACTTTGCCTTTTTCCGCGAAGTTATTTCTCTAATTAAGTGAGCATTCATGTTAGCTTTCTGTATAAGTAGTTAGCGTATTTCTAATTATACCTCTTTATTGCTAGAGAAAATCGAAGGATTTTATCTTGATGCTTTTATTTATCTACCCCAACCTTATAATATTGTTTTTAAATAGCCTAGGACTCGGTACAATACAATACAAAACATTTTATTGCATAACAATAACATAAAAAGTAACAAAGTTAAATAATGAAGAAAAGACGCCAACTAAAAAAGTAGTATCTTAGCCAATCTTCTAGTCATTTAGAACAGTGATCAAATTAATTACAGCTATTACAAACTGAGCGGATTCCAGGATCAAGGTTTTAATAAAACGATCGCATGTCTGCCGTCCCAGCTAACTGCGAACAACAAGTAACTACTTAGTTCATTTAGCAATCTAGTCGGAACTCAAAGGATGTCTGTGCTCGGCTCCCGGACTAGTTGCCAGGCAACGCGGGACTTCGCAAAGCCTCTGGGAACTTTATACCAATCTTACCTGTTGATTTCGGTTAGGTTTTGAGTAATATTCTGTTTTTCAGTTTTCTATAGATGACAATTTTAAGCCTAATCAATGTTCGAACGTGCTTCCTAGTTGTATTTTCAGCTTACGATTGAGAATCTCGTAAATATTTTAATCATAGTCCTGGACAAGGCGGTATTTTTTTTCCTTCTTATTAATATGGCTTTTACTAGATGTATTAAGCCAGTTGAAGAAAATAAGAAAAACAATGTCGTTGGTCAAGTCTTAAGATAAATCGGTAGTTAAATTTAGTTAGTCTAGAGTTTCTGCACCAATACTTAAAAAAAACATGAATTTTGTTAAATAATACAGCTATACATAATATAAACTACTCAACTTCTCGCGAAACCCACAGCAGTACTTGTTATTATCGCAAAATCTTTGACAGTTTTAACCTGATAACCCTAATCTCAACTAAACCTACTTGCACACGGAATTTATTTATTTTATAAGTAGATAATAATATTCTAAATTCTCTATCTTTCATCTCAGCGCCTTCCCGGTTGCCTCTTCGGCTGTTTGCCTCGGAGTCCAAAGTTTTCCTGATCTTTATAAAAATATTCTTACTTATTAACTACCTATAGTATTTATTGTATAAAAGCTACCGAATAAAAATAGCTTATACAAATGGCTGGTTATGGTCCATTTATTACGATATTGTCATTAAAGCTAATTGATTGCGGTTATTTGTAAACACAGTATCGGTATTTACATTTTACTTATACTAATTAGTTAGGTACATATTTTTAAAAAATATTTACATAAAATGTTAGGTAGACTTATTGGCAAGATAGCTATTTCGAACTCAATTACAACTCTCACTTACTCAATTACGCAACTCAAAATACTTATTAAGATTACAAAAAGTACTAGTAGCTCTATTATTGAAACCTGTGACTCTCTATGATTTATATTCGAAGTTCAATTATCAACTTACTAATTTTTAGTTACAATACAATACAATAAAACAATTATCACATACTAGACTAAATAAGTACTTAGCTAAAATAAGTACTTAGCAAAAACTAATAAATATTTTGGCATTGCCTGGATGCTAGGAAGCGTCGAAATATTCCTCCGCGTCGCTGTCCATCGATGGCAAAGTTCTGGTTCAAAGGCTGGCAGCATTGCCACGTTGAATGGCAATACTTATATTTTGAGCTAAAAATAGGCCAGCCCTCTGGTCACGTGTGCCATCGATGAGGCGCTTGCTCAGATCCCGGTAGAGAACCCGTGCACTCGGTCCCCACGGTCCAAGCGTTTCAACACCAAACGGCTCAAATACATCGTTCCTACAAGTCTTGTGTATTTGCGCCGCTTGGCAGTCTCCGCTGCTGCGGCAGCAGCGCCTGCATACCCCGCTGTGTTTGGAAGATGGGAAGGCGCAAGGGTATTGACGCAAGTGGCGTCCCATACCAGGAGCCTGCCCAGCTTCCAAGGCAACAACGACATTCCATCGGGTCTCTTGCCATCGTCACGTGCCAGGCCATTGGGTTCCAAAACTTACGCCGGTACGCCGGCGGTGGCAAGAGCACGACGGATAATACCGTTTATGTTGCCATGCCGAAACAATCTGCCTGCGCTTCTGCCGCAAGATAGGCCGTGGTGACCGAGCTCACTGACGGCTTCTCCGCAATGACAGCGATGCGGAGTGGACTCCCAAACGAAGACATGTGGCGAAACGGAATGTGCCGTCATCAAGCAGGGTACCAAGGTTTGATGATGGCAAAGCCTGAAGCCAAAGTCGTTGTTGGTACCATGAACTGACGACAAAAATGCCGGTAAACTGACACTTGAAATTTTGCGCATGCCCAGACCATCCAAACGAACTGGCAGAGTTGCCTGCTGCCATGCACGGTCGTTTAAATGTACGTTTAAGAGGGAAGTCAAAGTATTTCTTATAATTTGGTTGAACTTTTCTAATAAGGAAATGTGCTTCCACATTAGAGAAGATCTAAGCACATAAGTGAATTTAGGAACGAAACTACAATGCCGAATTAGTGTAAAAGCCGAATGAATATTTAGATCTAAAAATCCATCTGAAAATAAATTAAAATTTTGAATTTTTTCTTCTACAAAATTTGGGAAACTTTCATCTAGAATTGGGGATCCAAGAAGACGAAGGGAATCTTTTTGGATGACTTTAATATTGGGAACTATTTCATTGAATTTCGTAATAGTCGTTAGTCTGTCTGATGTCTGGGATATATATTTCACATTTTGTGGAGTTTAATTCTAAGCCAATGCGAGTAAATTCGGTTTTTAGAAAAGATAAATCATTTATTACTGTACTAAAGTCACCTCCAAGAGTTTCGTCATCTAGGTACCACACGTTGAATTTAGAATTTAGACGTCTAATGATAGGTTGGATCGCGAGACTGAAAATGACTGGTCCAAGACCTTGCTGACATCCAACAGCTGATTCCAAACGTTCATTTCTAAAAATTAATTTTGTAGGAAATCTGTAACATTGCCAAAGAAATGGGTAAATTTCAGGTGTTACTTTTTGAATTTCCGATAGCAAGGCATCCCTATTGACTGAATTGAAAGCGTTTTTCAAGTCAACCTTTATGATGACCTCAGCTTCTCCACTTGTCAGGTAGGTAGAAAAGGCATGTATGGCAGCCTCACACCCATCTTTTGAACCGAACCCTAGTTGTAAAGGTTGGAACAGTATTTTAATTTATTATAATAAAAACGGCAGCATAATTTGGCTACCATGCGCCGGTAGGTGCACCCCACGGCGATTGGTCGGATACCACCGTCCCGCTTGTTTAGGGCACATAAATTTGCCCCTTACAAAACGTCAAGGATGCCTTCGTTTACTCCGCCGCGGAGCATAAGGTTAGCCAAAGCTGCCGGCTCCCTCAGTAAAGACTCTCCGGCCTCCCCAGCACTGGGACTAGTGAGGTCTTTAATATGTTGGGGAGATATGCCATCGAGTCCGCTAGCAGAGCCAGGACAAAAGGAGCTAACGGCTTCGGCCACCTCGCGAGCTGTCACTGATAGCGTCTGTATATCAGAATCAGGAGGTATGGGGAAACTTGAGATCATCAGCCGGTGCCGGATGCTTGCTTCTCAGGGCTGCAATAGTATCCGGCGTGTATGGCGCTACCACAGCACTGCTAAAAAGGAGTCTAGCAGCTCCTCCGATATCGCCGTCATTAAGCTTGCATTGGACTAGGAAATACTCTTGGGAATATGGGATCGTACTGAAGTGATTATTTGATTGTTTTGAATTAAATTGGTACAGTTATTTTTGAGCTGAGCTGCCAGACTAGAACTCGCTACTAAGGGCCTTGCCGCCCGAGGAATTCGTTTAAGTACTGGCGTTGTCCTCTTTAAACTGGCTAAAATGTCATGAAGGGGTGGATTGGGATGACTGGTTGTCGGCAAAGAAGGTGTGAGTGCCGAATGATGATGATTAGTAACGTTTTTTTATGTATTTTTCCTGAGTGAACATTTAGACCACGCTGACTATTAAAATACCTGGGCTCAGTGCAAAGTAAACATCTTAAGAGAGGATCTAGTGATGTGGCAGGCTGACTTGTGACCGTTTCGTCAGTCATATTATCGTTCTGCATGAGTTAGTGCCGCTGGTAACTATAAACTAAAACAACAACAAATTATAAAGGATTTTTGAAAAAATTAAGATTAAGAAACAAAATAAAAAACTTAAACAAAAATCTGTTCATTGCCGTTATTTTGGTTCGCACTAGAATTCGGTATTGAGAATAATGTCCTTCATCTTGTGAATCAGGTAGACAGCAGCAGCTCAGAATAAAAAAGATTAGATATTTTCAAACTTGATCGGTGGAAGTCTTATTTATATAAATCCTCTAAGATTCTGATTCTGATTCCTCTATTGGAAACAGAAAATTAAGTAGCAGTAAGTCTTCGGCATGTGTGTGTGTAGAGTAAGTTCTCTAAATATGGACTACCATATCGATTTTACTGAATCAAACTAAAACTTATGAACATACCAGGATATATTTATGGTGATTTGATACAATACTAATATTAGTTTACAAATTAAATTAAAATCCCTCAAAGTAAAACCCTTTTCAACAATTTTATCTGATTTCTAGAAAAATTGAAAAATCAAACTTTTTCGACGAAGGCATATTATATGGACCACTAGGTTTTTAATATGGGCCATCTTAATCAAAAGTAAGTTATTATAAACACTACAAGGTGGTTTCGAAAAAAGGCAGACGCCAGGGTGTTCGAGGTTCTTTGCCTACTTAAACCTGTGTAGTTGTATAAAAAAAGAGACAATGACTGTATATAGGTACCTAGTCTCTTTGTTCCAAAGAAAATTCTACTGAAATCATTTTTGATGTCTTTATTAATTTGTTTTTTTTTTATTTATTTCTGCAGTTGTTCTCTTCTTCTTTGGTGCAGCTTTTTTTTCTATTTAGGGCATACTTTTTCAATGAGATTATAATATGGACTACCCAACTGTCCTCTTGATACTTTAATCTTAATTAACTTACAAATCTCACCGAAAAAAGTCATCTAAGAACGGAAAAATTTCAAAATGGCACCTCTGACACAAACGCTCCTCGCAGTTCACTGTAATCAAGTAGAGGGGCGCAGCGGGGTAGAGAGCATGGAATGCTATCAAATTCGGTGCAAACAAAGTGATATCTAGCGAAATATCACGGTAGTCCATATTATGTGACTAGTCCATATTAAGAGAACTTACTCTAGACTTTCATGGGGAACAAATGTATATCTTCAAGGCTGTACCTCAGTCACAAGTGATTGACCACATAAGCAAGTCTCTGCTGATTTTGCGTAAATCACACTATTTAAAGACAACACTCCTGGAGGCTCTAGGAACTCACGATTACATTCATAATTTCATCAGTATTAGCGAAAAGGCTAATGTCTTAAAAAAATAGCACAAAACCAATTTATCTTTTTATTTTGTTATTTTTCACAAATAATTTAAAAATATTTTTTTGAAATAATTTGAATAAACTGTACAATGAAGCAGAGATAATAAAATGAAAATAAATTGAAAAATATTTTGACTTGGCACTTTCGTGACCAGAGGGCTGGCCTATTTTTAGCTCAAAATATAAGTATTGCCATTCAACGTGGCAATGCTGCCAGTCTTCTGGGAACTTTGCCATCGATGGACAGCGATGCGGAGGAATATTTCGACGCTTCCTAGCATCAGGCAGTGCCGAAATATTTATTAGTTTTAGCTTAGTACTTATTTAGTCTAGTATGTGATATATAGTTTTCTAAATGTATTACTTTTCATTTTAATTTTGTAATTAAAAGTTGCTTTTCGTTAAAAAAATAAAAATAATTACAATACAATACAATATAACTTTATTGCTTACATCTGGGAAATCACAAAACTGAAACCATTGAGAAAGAAACGTTTATTTTGTTGGTAATAACAGATTTAGAAAATGGATCTCTTTCCTCAATTTAGTTTAGTAAACTCATCATTTCACCAGAACAACAAATAACGCATTGCAATATTTGCAATCGTGCAGCTGGCGTTCTCTCAATAGGTTCTAAACCCAACTTGGTCGATGTAGAGGCAACCTAAGCAAATTAAGAATTTCTGATGACACACAAAAGTGTGAGTGTGGTTTCTCCCCTCAAACTATGGTGCATCTGCTTTCATGTGCTGGATGAATGACTTAGACTTGGCCCTTCATAAAGCTCTTCAGGTGCTTTGTTTCTGGGTTGGGAGAACGCAAAGAAAAATCTCTCCCAGCGTTCACTGTATTCCAGTTTTCAGTGGATCCTTCTGATGAAAGAGCCCTTAAAATAAATACAAGCACGAAAAGTACTACAAACTTCATTTTTATTTCGGTCTCTCCGCGAGGACATCAAAGTGTTGTTTTTTATTTGGCGACGGTTCCAACTGGACGAGAGGATAATTAATTAACTGTCAGCATGGTCCATCCCGGCCGCGTAAATACAAAACCGATTACAACACAGACACCCATAGACTGTGCTGTATCATCTTGAGGACGGCTGAAAGGGGTAAAGTCTATCGGAACACAGCTGCAACACAGAGCGTCTGTAGTAAAGCCGCTTTTGTTTCATTATACGCTGATGAAAAAATTTTTTAAGGTGACTACAACACAGACACCTAATAAATACATCATACCCATAATCACCCATTTAAAAAATCATCATTCATCATCATCATTTCAGCCGTAGTCAGTCCACTGCTGGACATAGGCCTCTCTTAATGATTTCCAAAATGATCGGTTAGCAGCAGTCTGCATCCAGCGTTTGCCTGCGACCTTTTCAGATCATCTGACCATCTGGTCGGTGGATGTCCAACGCTGAGCTTACCGGTACGTGGTCGCCATTCGAGAACCTTTCTGCCCCATCGGCCATCGGTTCTCCGCGCTATGTGCCCCGGCCACTGCCATTTCAAAGAACTAATCCGCTGGGCTATGTCGGTGACTTTTGTTCTCCTACGGATCTCTTCAAAAATTTTAAAAATAGCGTTAGATAATTTTTCAACTGACTTCCCAAAATCAATAAGGTTTTATTAATATTTGTTTTTTTTTTATTTGGCAATTTGGATACCCTCCATTTCTGAATAAAAATAAAACTATATTAGATTGATTTTAAAAACCCCATTTAAATTTTATTAAAATCGGTACATAGACTGCTAAAAATATAACCCTTCGGGTAATTTTTTTTTTATACAATTAAGTAGGCAAAAAGGCATATGGCCCTCCAGATAAAAAGACAAAGATATCATCCAAATAAACACATTTCAATGCTTTTAATGATTCATGTCTTTTCAAATCGCATTCTCGAGTTTAAAATAATTTACTAAGGCCAATCGACCTCATATACCCTGTTGTCTACCCTAAAAAATTTTTCTTGCCTCTGTTCGAAATTGAGAATTGTATAGGTAATCAACTCGACTCATATTCAAGGAGTTATTTTTATTAAACTGATATTTACGCACGTACCTATCGCTAGATCAAGTACAAACTTAAATCAAAATTAGGTAATTAATTAATATCCGCGAAGCTGATGCATAATTATGCGAAGTTGGCTTACCGCACGCGTTTATAGTTACATATATGTATATTAGTTAGCGAATAGGCAATGAGCTGCTCTGTATCGCAACCGCCATTGTAAAAACAATATCATTCGAAATGTGTTCGAATCTGATCACAGCGCAGTCAGTTTACCAATGTCTGTGGTGTAGTCGTGTATGCACTACAGAGCAGCGGTTGTCTGTGTTGTAATCGGGTTTGTATTTACGCATCCCGGCCAACAGTTTTAAGAAATTAAACCGACCGGCTGTCGGTTTGTAAAGTACTTTTGAATTCAACCTGTTTGGACAAGAGTAAAAACTCAATTAAAGTCTTCACCAGTCCTGACTGAGTGACTGACTCATAAAAACATTGTGAAGGAAGGAGGCTTACTAATTGCCATAAGGCCGTTTTAAGGTTACGAATTACGTAAATTAAAACGTACCTATGAGTACGTTTCTTTGGCACACGATTCTCCAATATCAGTTGGCTCTTATCATTAAAAAAACAGTATTTAAAACGATAATGTAATTTATGATCATTTGATCATGAAGAAGGAAAGGAAAGGGTAGCAAGTCAGATTGAATTGGAGATAAAGTATGCCCTAAGATGTATATATATATACTTACATATGGCCTGATAAAGGTCGTTCTCAAAGAATTTATTTACATAATCTTCAAAATTGACAACCGTAAGCTCCTTTCATTTTAATAATAATAAATGTAACAACATCTTATAAAAACAAATTGTGTTCATCAGTCTGAATAATTAAAATGTCCACGTTTTCATTAGATACAGAGAATTATTCACCTTCTGTCTTTTGAACTTAAATCCTCTGATTAGCGACTCGGTTTTGGAGCCCCGAACAACACTGATTATTTATACATTTATCTGAGCAGAGGTTTGAAGTTATTAATAACAAACTTTGACAGAATTAATAGACAACACACTAATAGTTTTAGCATTTGTTAACCACGAACTTTGAAGATGTTAAGATGAAGACGCGTGTTGAAGATGAATTGTAAAAAAAAAAAGTGTATTACTCTATCCTTTTTGGTATGACCATCCAAACGCAGGTAGTGATTTTCTTCCTTATTTTATAAGAATCATATATCCAGCGCTTGCCTGTAGACTGCTTCAAACCCGTCATTAATTCTGGAAATATTTGGAAGAAGCCTAAGTCCAACATTGGACTGACTGTGGATGTAATATAGATAACAAAAAAATTACACACTTTTATTTTCAACTACTTTATACACCCACTCTTATTTTCGTTTATGTGTGATGGGTTACCTTTTTTGTATGCATGCTAGATGGCCGACGTGTTGCCCTTCGTAGCCGAGAATGTCGTAAAAATTAACTAAGGTATTCATGGGTATAAAATTTCTTGTCTTATTGATGGCGAGTTGCATTCATGCCTGAAGTAAATGCTGTGGCAAAACAACCTAGATTCTGAGTTAACAGCGCGCTAGTGACTTACTTAATGTGCTTATTTAATCTTTCTCTTACTTTGAAAAAATAAAAAATGTGGACTCTGCCAATCAAACTTTAGGACCAAGAAGAGAAGGAAATAAATGTATAATACTACAGCTACAGCGCAGCTATTTGTGGGCCCTATTCTTGATTACCATCGTAATCGTATGTGAGTAAGATCATTTCTCGTAAATAAAAAAATATTAGACCCATAACCATAAAGCTCATCTCAATGGGCGTCCAACAACAATTTAACTCAAATAGCTTGTTAATTCTCGTCCAATTTAAAAACGCCCGTCTCCCTTCACTGTGGTTGACTCCCGATTAATATTCTTGGAAATTTAATCTGCATAAAATCAGCACCACTTACGTTAAAAAGCATTTTGACGTTTAATTTTTTTTTTAATTAGTCGTGGACATTTCAACACGAAAATAAATGTATTTTCTCTGTTTCCACGGGTAACATAAAAGGCGGCTATGAATAACGGTATCAATTTGCTAGCACCTCTGTCCAACTGTCCAACTACTGATAGGTTGCCTTCAAGCGGGGTCCAGACTCTCGCGAGAACAACATTGAGAAAGGGCATCCAGAATTTCAGACTCTCGAGGGAACGTCGGTCGGCTCGCGCTGCACAACGAGAATGTGGTCAGCGTTCTCGTACTCTTCTCGCTTCTCGCCGAGAACTGCTGCGAGAAAGGGTATGGAGCGTAAGGTAAGAAAGCGATAAGGAGAAGAGTACGAGAACGCTGTCCACATTCACAGTTCTCGGGATTTTCTCGAGAAAATCCTGTGAATCTGGACCCTGAATCAGGCTGAGAATGACAACTTTCAAGAAGATTGCATCATCTTTTAGAAAGAACTAGAGGCCAGGTAGACGGACGGTCATTTGTCATTATGTTAAAACCTAAATAATGGAAAAGCTGGCGCTTTTCTCGGACAACGAATAAGTTTAGCAATCCAACGAGGAAATGCTGCCAGCATTATCGGCACAATGCCACAGGGGCCATTTTTATGATTGTTTTTTTAAGATAAGTATTTTTTTATTAGGTTTTTTTTTTGTTTAGTATTTTTCATATTAAGTAGTTTAGATTGATTAAGTTTTAATGTATTCTTCTGTATGCATGTTATTCAAAATTAAATAATCAAAAACCTCATTAAGAAAAAAAAACATCTTATATTCAACCGTTAAAATTCAGAAGGTATCAGAAAGGAACGTAACGGAAGGATGTTTTGCGAATGTGGTGTTTTATGATGGTGCGTCGTATTGATTGATAGAATAACAAAATATATATTTTCATTTCAATACAATTCAAATGATATAATCTAGAATTGGTAAAATCATTACTGGTTATATTTTTAAAAGCTATAACATTTACAATATTTTCAATTCAAAAAGCTTAACTAAATTTTATATAACGTTTACCTACGTACACTAAATATCACATGTTATACAACTTGGGAAGTATACTTGCCAAAAAATAGACCATTCCAAAAGTAAACTATTCACAAAACATATCAATCAAAAGTTATACTATATTTTATTTAAAAAATATAACTGAGGAAATATGCGAAGTGTGAGAATGGCAGAAGGTAGGTTAGCCTTGTGACAGAAGCGACCTAGTGGCAAAAGGTGGCTTTATGACAGAAGGTAGGTTAGGTTATGGTTATACAGTGACAACAACAGCAAGCGAGCGAGCGACAGACCTTGTGACAGAAGCAAACCAGTGTCAAAAGGCGACTTTATGACAGAAGGTAGGTTAGGTTATGGTTATACAGTGGCCATAACAGTTAGCGAGTGAGCGAAGCAAGCGAGCGACAGACCTTGTTGTGGCAGACGCAACTAACTGTCAGAAGGTGAATTGTGAAAGAACTATTATTTATTTGCCGTTCCGTAGAGTTTTATCTGTCTGTCTGTCTGTTACACTTTCACGGCCAAACCGCTGAACGGATTTTGATGAATTTTGATATGAATATAGTTGAAGACCCGGGGTCAAACATAGGCTATTTTTTGTCGAGGGACTAGTCCAAGGCGAGGCGCGTGGACATTTATTTACTATTTACTCACTGATGCACGCACATTAATTTTATACCTTTGAAGTGAGTGAGGGAGCGTTGCCAGACATACATTTAAATCATATTTATTTTATACAACTTTCGGTCATTTTTGATTATGTACAACCCGAATATAATATTATTTCGTAGTTTTAGCTATTCTACGAGTATTTTAGCCTTCATATACATTATAATTTGAAACTACATATATAGGTGGACTAAACTTATTCCAACGTATTTCTGTCATTCATCAAACAAAATCAACAGGTATGTAATCCATTTCACATAAAATATTATAAATGTTATTAACATTATAATTAGCATTCAACTTTTCTTTGCAAATTTAAAACGGGCGGTCGAAAGAGTACAAGGCAACGTTTGCGCGCTTCGCTTTACCTCGCCTCAAATGAGCGACCCCTCGTGAGGGAAAATGAGGTCCTTCCTCGTCCTCGAAATAAACTGATCGAGTTTCAAATCGCTATATCCTCATAATTTGTTTTGTCAAACAAATCAAGGATGGCAAAAATTGATTGAGAAACATAGGAACATTCATTTGTACCTAAGCTTTGTTTCGATGCTCTTTGGATAAACCTTCAGTAGTTGGGACCTAACATAACACAAAATTGTAACTAAACCATACTGCGTTGTAAAACGTCTACAGCGACATCTATTGTAGCTTAGGGGACGGTGGTCTTATTAACATCTTTGCGCTTAGAACTGCTAGTTTTAATGATTTTGTTTTTAATTCTGTACACTAACAATAGTATGGGTCTATGTTATCCGAATATAAATGATTTTACAGCTTTAAATAGTGGATCTTAGCCCTCTATCGCCTTATGATTCAAATGGCCACTTTAGACTCTAAGAATTAGCTCTAAGGTGTGCTTACCTATACAGATAATTTGTCAAAATATAACAAAAATAATAATATTACGTTTGACAATATTTGACAGTAAAATACACAGACCGTAGTACTTACTATCAACCTCAATATCCATGACTAAATACAATGATAATTCGTCGTCGATAAGGGTCGTTAAAAAACCTAAGTACGTCAAAGGCCGAAAGGCGGTTTCGAAAAATTCTGACACTAGGGTGCACAGGGTCGATTGGCCATATAATCCACTCGACATAAATGAACGATTCTATAAAGTGACTGATATTATCCTCTATGGTTTCATATATTCTGTCTAAATTCATATTGTATGAAGCCAAACCCTCCTTTGAACACGTACTTGCGACGATATGTCATGATGATCAATGTACTTTTGCCAATAATCGTCTGTTAATTCTATTCGTGACTCTAAATAGCTCCGCGTCAATTTTGCTTTCGCACTTTTTTTTGTGTTTGACAATAGTTTCAAGATTTTGTTAAAATGGTTTATCAATTTATCAATATTCTAACTTATTTTACACATGGCGTCTATCACAAAACAAAAGAAGCAAAGCGTCTATTTAGGTTATGTACAGGGCCAGCCGGCACAATTCCAATACAATTTGTTTTCCGTAATCCAGCGATGAAGGACCAGTTTTATGATTTGTCAAATAGCAAAACTTAATGTAATTCGCTGCTATTACGATGCAATTTTGCTAAGCTCAATATTGGTATTCTGATAACACAATTTTGAATCGCAATTTAATCGCAATTGAAACGTAATTGAATGGTAATAGTAGAAAAAATGTAAGTGTAATAAATAGCAGAATACCGATTATTGAAAAATTGATTTACAACTGTGATACGATTGAAGAACAGAATTGCAAATTTTCTAATTGCAGTTTATACACATGCTAATGGAATACGATTGGTTTTAAAATAATTTACAGAATACCAAAAACATCAAGTCAATTATGCACTATGTAAAACTAGCTCTTCCCCTTAGCTCCGCCTGCGTCAGAAAGTAGCCTGTTTGACCCCGGGTCTTCAACTATATTCATTACAAATTTTATCAAAATCCATTTAGCGGTTTGGTTGTGAAAGCGTAACAGACAGACAGACAGAAAGACTTTCTCATTTGTAGTAATATATATTACTAGTTGTTTCCCGCAGCCAAATTTCATCAAAATCCCGCCAGCAGCGGTTTGTCCGTGAAAGTGTAACAGACAGACGGACAGACAGACGACATATGCTATAGTATATAGTATGGTAAGAGAATTGACACCCTGAACGGCTCGATGGATTTTTTATTTATTTTTGGATTAGCTTAAGAGGAGTCTTTAGATTCGTATTTTTACTGTGAGTGTGAGAGTGAAACTAGGTATACCAAAATAAAAATAAAATGTTTTCAAATGATGCAATAAAGTATTCATTAATTCTTGTTTTGTTGCCAGGATGCTGGGCGGCGTGGGTGGGCGGCACGCGTCGGTGCGCCGGCGCGGCAGCTCGCCTGGCGTCCGGCGCGGCGCGGCGGCGGGCGAGTCGCCGCCGGCGTCGCCGCGTCCGATCCGCCGGCGCCGCGCCGCGCTCGCCGCCTCCGATCACAAGACCTGCGCGCTTATACACACCAGGCTCAAGTTGGGGGACATCATGTAAGTTCTCTTCTGAATTATCAGGGGTTTTCCTAATTATTTCGTCAACATTAGCAACATCAACATTGTATTGTCTAAGCCAAGTTTGAGATTGCCTTTACAATTGATAGAGTTGACATTTTGACACAGTTGGCATTTTGGTGAAATGGACAATTTGGTGCAGGAGTCATTCAAATAATAGGACATTTTAAAGTAGCCATTCGTTTTGAAATAGAGGACTTTATACGACTAAAGGGTTAGCTCTACGTGTCCACGGATAACGGCCAGTTTTATTTGAGGTCTGCTCAATTTAACTTTGTGAACAAAATACCCTCATGGTTCTATAGCAATCATTACATTATTGGAAATTATAGTTGGTTATTCTATATTTTGTTACTCTGATCGACACCGTTTATAAACTTACTTACAAAGACGAGGAGAGCTAAATGAGTAGTGCACTGATATCAATACGCTGGGAGCTACGGAGCGATAATTAAAACACTTTTTAACATCAATCGTTCTCCATCATTATCATCTGAAATGTCAATGATTTGAATAGCTATAGTTCATATGAAATACTTAAATCTGATATATTTTACACCTACACAGTATTATTTCGTAAGTCAAAGTGTATACTTAGTACATAGAAACATTTATTCCGAGAGATTGCGAAACTAGCGCCCTCTGTGTCATTCCATCTGGAACGTTTGCTACGAAAGCCTACGTTGCTACAACAGCGCTACACGTTTTCGTAGAGCAGCTTCAAAGTTCGTAGCCGAGCGCTGGTGAGCTGTGTGAAAATATGGAACCTTTTCGTTTGCACAGCGACATCTATATGAAAATTGAATCATGACAAAGTTAGGGTTTACTTACAGCTTTTTGCGAAACCGTTTAAGAACCTGGGTCAGAACTTGAAAAAGTTGTCAATAATTTCTTGCAAGATGTCGCCAATAGTCATATTTGTGACTAAAATTAACAAAACATTTAAGTATGTATTTTACAAATAACTAAACTAATTTTAATTTTATTTGACAACTTGTAAAATTTCAGTTTACAAATGCGTCATATATTTTTTAAAACCTACGATAAGCTATAATTTACAATTTACAAAGTATTTGCTTTTGCAATTTGAAACATATTTTCAAATCAATCTATGACAAAAAATCTATAAGGGTAGTAAAACTCTTAGACCAAACATCTACATAGAAATAAAGTGTTCGGAAAATTATTCATTCTAAGTGAAGCATCCCGAATTCAATCTAAAACAACCCGAAACTGAGAAGTCGGTTGGAAATCAATTCCAGAATAATTGTGCGATGTCAAAGTGTACCGCTCTGATAGTGTAAATGGAACAGTCTTGCTTCCTCCACGTGGCGAGATGCTATTATTGATTTCCGGCGCGAAAGCGAGACGCCGCCATACCACAATTTGTTGCACTATTTTCCGTCTCCCTCGTTCGCCAATATATGACCTATTTTTATGCCGCTTTCCCTACATTAATACAGCCTAAGTAATTAGGTGAAAGGAAAGTTCAGTGGGGTTACATCCTCAGGTCCGAGTGATTGTTTATTTTTGAAATAGTTTAGGGCTGGTGTATAAAGCTGGGTTTTTAATATGTTGTTTTGATACTCCAGCGTTGAATGCAGATTCAGATGTAACCAGCGCATAGTCGAAAGTTCTTTGATACTTTGGTTATATTTTTACATGACCACTTTTGTATAATGTGTTTATTCTTACTAAGAAATGAACTGAGCTGACCTCAAAGATGTCTGCAAACGATAAAATAGAGTTGGTTATTTGCTTTACAAATTTTTAGTTTGTCTCAATTTTCTTTGATTTTAAAATATATTTTTTTTTCATAATTTACAAAAGCGATAAACCTTATTCAGTAACCTTGTATGCACATTAGAATATCTCGTAAACTGAAGGCAGGTAGTTAAAATTGTATTCTTGGATTTCTTGAGATTTCTGCAGGTGTAGAGCGCCGCAGAATATCTGTGTGTTACACATTATAATTCAAATTTGTAACAAAATGCTTTGTAACAAAAGGCAGGATATATTTTATTTTTTTTTAAAAAGAAAATCTTAACTGCGAAATCATGTTGTCGTTAATAATGAAAGAAAATATCTTAAAATAATATTTTAACAGATATAAATACGGACTGTAAAAATTATTCTTTTTCTCTTTTAAATATTTTTAAAACTCGCTGTAGTATGATGATTACATTTTCAACTACACATCCACACGTAAATAAGTAAATGTACCGTTTTCGCTACAGCGGAACGGTGCGAAAAATGCAAAAGCGAGGATCACCGCCCGTATAATCCTACTTTGGCAATTTTACACATATTTTTTCACATTCGCGTACGTAATGAGTCTCAATAAAATTATCCGGTAAACATTTTCAGTGGAACTCGAGTGCTATTTAAATAAAATAAATTGAGGAAAATGCGGAAGCTTTTGGTGATCAATTTAATTATCTTAATTAGTAAACCAAAAGTGCAATGCTTGTTTAAACTTTATGCGCTTTATTTGTTAAAAATACGAACGTTCGTTAAGTCTACTTTAACTAAAATATGTTAAGTCCCTTTTTGTCTTAGCTACAATATCTTCTTCTTTTTGCCAACGATAGGGTGGCGGCCCTATCGTTGGCGGCCAACGATAGGGCCGCCACCCTATCGTTGGCCGCCAACAGGTCCTCATAAGTGCAGGATGCCGGGAATTTGGGACACGCCAACAGATGCACCATGGACTGAACATCCCCGCACTCACAAAGGTTATCAGCCGAGAACCCCCACCTCTTTGTTCTCTTCATTTTTCACCGTTCAATCCTAAACTTAGCGTTTTCTTTGGCGTTCAGACTAGGCTGCCTCAGAAAACTGAATTTGACACGATGAAAGTACGTAACAAAAAATTTTAAACTTAAAATGGGCCAAACAAACTTTCGTATTTTTTTAAGAATATAATTATTTAGGGAAATAACTTTAGACTATTGAAGAATGTCTATGTAAATTTCTCTCTCTCATCTTAGCGCCGTCCTGGTCGCGTCCTCAGCTGATTGCTTCGAACTTAAAATCAGCTTTTCTACTTTTTCTCATTGTTTCAGTATGTAATATGTAAAAAACCGATGAAGACTTTTGATTTAGAGGCCGCATTGTTTGAATATAATTTTATGTAAAATAAATGTAAGTGTGATAACGTGTACAATCAAATGACCAATATATAACTTGTAATATAATACTTGTACCCTTTTCGGTATTGACTAAAACTTTTATTATTTTTAATGAATATTTAGTACTAGCTGTTCCTGCAGCTCCGCTTGCGTCAAAAAGTAGTCTATGTTTTACCCCGGATCTTCAACTATATTCATACCAAATGTCATCAAAATCCATTTAGTAGTTTGGCGTGGAAGCGTAACAGACAGACAGATGGAATGACAGACAGACAGACTTTTGCACTTATAATATAAGTGTGGAAGTATAGATAGTATGGAAGTATGGATGTTTGTTTTTGAAATAAAAAAAACTATATTCCTGAAAGTGCGATTTGATAGATCATAATTAGTAATTTGAATTTTAAAATGACTTCGACCTCATCAGCCAACTTCGAAGGCTTTATTACCGCGTCTCTGATTAGCAGGAAGTTGATATAGTTAGTATGAAAACTTTTTCCATTAATACTGGACACGCGAAAAGATTTTGTTGTTTGTGTTGTAAGTTGTATTTTTTGCCAACTCCACTATACTTTCTTGTAGGTTTCACTTGGGGCGAATAAGGAATAAAGTAGAGGTATCAATTTCTAAACCTTGGATGATGAGAATATTTGACGATAACTCAGTAAAACTATTCGCATTTTCAGGGTCCGCTAACTTGGTAACAATATTGTCAGTAAACTGTTGAAATATTTAGGTTTTTACCAAAAATCTCGCAAAATGTGACTAAGAAAAAAAAATGCACTTAAACAATGAGGAATACGAACAAATTTAAAAAAAAAAACAAAGTCAAAATACCAAGTACAACATAGTAAACACAGTTAGGTACATACTGTTTTCCTAAAAAAAAAGGACCCATCTCAGCTTAAGCTGGCAATTTAGACAAAACAGCCAGCTCGTTAGTCGAGCGCGACCTGCGTATCCGTACCGAATTCGCGTGTCAAGCGACGGCGTGACGCGACCACTATTAGATTGGTCGCCATTTATTGGCATTTGCTATCTTGAGCTCCTCCGTGCTTCAGAAGGCACGCTAAGCCGGTGGTCCCGGTTGTTAACAATAGATAGCAGTCGTGAGGCTGCGTCAGATGACTATGGGCAGCCTGAAAAATTCTGACAGTATTGACCAGTAACACACATCGGGTCATGTTCCTGTTGGTCTGGTTTCCCTGTAAAAAGGGTAACGGAGGTCAGACGGCAGTCGCTCCATTGTAATAACCAGTTCTGCCAAATCTAGGACCATGACTTACAGCGTACTCTAAGCTCTGAAGCGTAAGCTGAAGACGCAACTAGGAATACACGCTAGGATGATGATGATTAGACAAAACAACCAGCGCTGGTTTTACATATTTTATATATGTAAGACCAGTGTAGAAATTTTTATCTTCTACTCATATTACACTAAACATAGACCTTATTATTTGTTTCACAAAATTGATATTAATACAATTAAGTCTGAATATTTGGCGCCTGTCAACTTTTTGTATCATCATGTTATTAATTGAATTTTTAGTTAAATGTAGAGCTGTTTTCAACATGGTAGAGAATAGCAATTAATGCAAACCGATGCGATTCACTAAAACACATTGTTTAGTTTTTCTATACATCTATAGCCTGATTCTTGGAAAATGATATAAATTTTACAGTTCCTACCCATAACGGGCAGATAAAACCGCGTAGAATATGTAGTATTATGTAATCATTTATATTAGCATTTATTTTAATACTGTTTGCCATCAGTTCTTTAAGTCCATAGTGTGACTGAGCACCATTCGATTACACTCTATCTCATGTCGCCTCGCCACTTCGCCATTGTAATTGTGATATGAGTATCACAATTTTACGCTTAATTTTTTTGACATTTGATCCACGTAAGCTCATACATACCACTAGTGCATGCTATCATTTCATTAACATTAAGGACCTTGCTGTTTTTTTTTTATACAACTAAGTAGGCAAACAGGCGTACGCCCCATCTGATGGTAAGTGGTTACCGTAGCCTATGAACGTCTGCAACACCGGAGATGTCACGAGCGCGTTGCCGACCCTAAAGAAATTTTGTTCACGCCCTTTTTAAAGGCTCCCATTTTATAGTCACTAGGGAAAACCAAGGCCGGTTTATTCCATAATTCCATACGAGGGAGGAAATTTCGCTTGAAGCGTACTGTACGCGATAACTTGGGATCCAAGGTATGGGGATGAAATCCCTGACGATGGAGCATAGCCAAAGGCGAATCTCTCCTGAGACTCAAAGGATCACCCTCGTATTCTTAAACAGTTTTCGGAGAGAACTGCAGAGATAACTACAAAAATTACAGAGTTCATGAAAATTTCTCCAAACTGAAAAGTTATTCCTTTAAGACATGGCTTAAAAATTAGTATGTAGTAATAAAATCTGAACGGATATATCAAATAAGTTATGCCCCAAACGGATAGGAAGTTCCTAACTCGAGAGCACTAACTTCTACCGATATGTAGAGACTGACTCGGTTAGAAGCATACATTTGTATAGCTCCGACACAAAGCAAAAACTTGCTGCCCTACTAACTAGAGAGGCGCATTGTGTGCAGTGTGTCTGTCTATAACGTTGTGGCCTTTTGATTGATGCATATTATATGAGAGATTTTTAAACATGATTTCAATATTTTTTGTATTCTTTTTTGATGTAGTCAATAAATGGGAATGCAAAGTTAGTTTAATGAACGACCTGTACATTAAACTTTGTTACTAATTACTACATTCTTAATGAGTTTTGACTTTAGGCAGATAACTGTTTAATCTACCCCTAGGTAGAATAAATATCCAGTGATATTAGATCTGTGCTTCAAAAGGCACGTTAAACCGTTGGTCCCTGCTTCCATCTGGTGGTCGTTAAAAGAACCAAGTGAGAGGCCGAGAGGCGGTTCTGCACAACTCTGATACCAAGGTGTACACGAAATGATGATCTCAAGGCTTGCATCCTTCAGAAACCCGAATATTGTTAGTCGGGCCAATTTATCTCGCGTCATGCAGAAAATATATTCAGCGCAATTTTACAATTAAGGACACACACAAAAAGCTGCTACCTACTACACTCTACTTTTCTCGAAGTAACAAGATTTGGGGCATAATACACTTTTTTGAAGAGCAGGGCGAGGCCTCTGCACGTTCTTTGCAGAGCTATGCTCAGTTTTCAAGGGTTTTTAGTTAAAGTCTAGTCCTTCTTTCGGCAATTGCACCGAATATAAAATTCAGTTTGAAAGCTTCCGTTTTGGCACAACTCTGATACCAGATTGTACATGGTCAATGAACATTGTAACCTACACGAAATGATGTTGAATCTAATTTTGAAAGATTGGTCACTTAAACTATATATTATGGACTCCATATTATTTTGATTTTATTGATGACTCAATTAATAAACCATCAAAATGACAACATGGTTTTATTTTTTGATTAAAAATGTCATTGAAAATAATAAAGAAGCCAGCAGGTCTACTGATAACTTGAAATCAAACCATCAACAAACGGGTGAAGCCAGCTGCACTAATCCTTTGTCCCAGTAAACAATCAAGAGGACAGCCTACCAAACACAACATGCATTTGAGGCTCCCATTCCTAGGTCCATGTGTCAATTGCATCGCTAGGGCGGTGCATCGGTCGTTGACCTCGGTCAGTAGGTCGCCGCCGCAGTCCAACTCCGCATGTACTGCGCTCCTATTACATACACTTGAACTTCATAAAAACAGACCTTACGGTATTATTTCTCATGTTAAGAGAGATTGTTTTTTCACCTTTGAAGTTAATAAAAACACGACCTGATTTTACGCAAATAATAAGTTATAATTAATCACTTTATCGATCTTTGTTTTCGATAAATACTTAATAAGTAAAATTCTCGAATGGCGACCACGAACCGGCAAACGCAGCGTAGGACACACGTAGACATAAAAAAGTCGCAGGTAATCGCTGGATGCAGGCGGCTTCCAACCGATCATTTTGGAAATCATCAGGCCTATGACCAGCAGTGGACTGACTGCAGCTGATATGGTAAAGTAGCATTACTACTTTGTAGCAATTAATCCATTAAGTTCATATATTGTTTTGACCTGGCTTAGATTGCTCAAAAATACTTTGTGTGGATTAATTTTTACCTTTGTAAATGTGTAACAACTACGTAGCGATTGCAATAGTAGATACATTATGATACAAGTACGTTCTAAGTAATTACACGCGAGGCGGTTTCAATTGACATATTATATGCACATGCACATCAACCATCATGGGACAATTTTCAACACATTTGCGAAGAAAAAACACACTATTTACACACTATTATTAGAACCCACTAAATAAAGACTTTAATAATGTGCAGTAACTACAACGTAATTTACAACTACGTAACACAGCATTTTCTAGGCAGTAACAAAACTTAACGATGAGTATTTTGCAGCAAATACTTTTGAATATTGCATACTCAACACTGCGCTGTTGTGTTCATAAAGTAGGTTAATAAAAAGAGAACTCGCTGCTTGCAACGTTTCAGCTATACATCCAAATACTTTAGGAACTTGCGAACAAAAGGAAACATAAAAGAACCAGTCCAATAGGAGGCCTACGCGGACAAAGAGATTGTAGTGCAATATTCGTATGCAAGGAGCCAAGATGCTTCTCATTTTGGATATGTTTGTATTTTTAATTTTAAAATTATCATTAAATAAATATTACCTTGATTCAACGATCTTTTAAAATAATTTTTATTCTCACACAAAATACATATCTAAAGAAATGATTACTGTATATTTAAAATCCCTAAGTTACGATGAAATTGAAACCTTATGTGAATAGTCCCACTTAATTGACAGCACAGCACACACACGTTATGCTCACACACACAAACACGCGTTCTTTCATCTATACACATACACAAACATAAAATAGGTAGTTAAAAATAGATTAATGCAATAGTTTTTAGTTATATAAGTACCTTAATATGTACATACTGTTGTTATTGAAGAGCGGGATCTCCTAACACAGGTAATTACTTACTTAAATGGAGATCCCGATCACAAATAAGATAATGTAAATGGTACAAAATAAAGAAAATTTATTTATTTATTATTATTATTTAATTTAAATGTTACATACAGATAAGGTTTATGATGATTGATATTGACATAGAGACACAAATGTTTAGCGAAAAATTTTCATTAATATCTCTACGTAAATATATAAAAATGTAGCTTTTTATTTATGTATACTGTCGAAATGAGGTAGCTCTGTAAGGTCAGTATATAAGTTGTAAATAAATAAATAAAAATAAACGTTTTCAGACATTTTTTGAACTGAAACAAATTTTAAAATGGAATCCATTGCTAATCCTGATCGCGCACGCATGTTGGCCTCGTCACAGATTTTGGAAGACCAAAGAGGTCGCGATGTAGAAAAGCTACATTTTTAAACCTCCTTGGTCCAGGTCAACCTGTACTTTAATGGAAAAAAGTTATATTATGATACAAGAGATGTATCATAATTTAAATTTTTAATTCAGTTTGATGGCATGTGTATAACATGAAATTTAAGTTCTATTTTTAATTTTGTAATTTTAACATTTTAGTATGAGATTAGATCTGCTAAACAATAAAAACGAAATATTCCTTATTTCGTTTTTATTATTTATAAAAACACATATTTAACAATTTGAGTTAATTGAGCCGTTAGCTAAATAGGCCAAACATTGTATACATATTTTCTTTCGTTTGTGCTATCCAGAGTAGAGCCTTTTTAATAGCACAAACACGGGGCTGCGATAGTCGTTGGTCGGGAGCGGCCATTTTCCTTGCTCTTTGTGCCGAGTTCACGTTGAGCAAGTGGCATTAGCGAGTGGTAAGTCTCTAGTGGTCGCGTTTACAAATTACTAAATATTTTATATTCAACGCATGGGCAATTCAACCAAATACGCACACTCGATAATACAAAGCTAAATTCTGTTCGTCACACAATACTTTAAGTTTTGTATACCACCAAATACAAAACTCTAGGTAATTTTCCTGCACTTTGCACTGAGAAAACGTAGACCAAGCAAGCGAAAAGTATTCGTCGCTAATAGATGATTGCATTATGCCTTTTACAATAACTATGAAATAGATTGTATAGTATTTAAATATATTTTCAATCCGGAAACTACTCTGCATCAGAAAAGATAATGTTTGAAGTTTATGTGACACATTTGACATGGACATACATTCTATTCGAAATAGAAGAAAAAACAAATTACCGCAGTCATTACTCATTAGTCTCATCAGATACGGATAGAATGAGATTAACATAGGGTATCCTGAATTATAGCAGGGCCTCAACAGATCGGATTCAATAATAGTAAACGTTTTTGTTACTGATTTTGCTCACTCCAAATATTTTCCCTTAATTGGAGTAACTTTACTAATGTGAACTTCGTCTTAACTACCGGCTAAGCACACTGCAAAGTGATAACATAAGGGTATGTATATGTAAAGAGCTGGATTGTTAAAGGGTGAAACAAAGCGACAAGTTATAACATTACTTTTTGCCATGTGGTTTCACCTAAAGCATAGATAGACTACCATTTACGGGTATCCGATTATAAGTGTAAATATAAGTATAATTTTACTAGCCAAAACGTATGTACTGTCACATGTGTGTAGAATATACATATAGGCATTATTATTAAACTTAAATAAACTTTTTTACAAAACTTAAATTAAATTAAAAATAGAGCCTAAGTCGCTGCCAATACGTTATTCATTTGTATGTAAAAGCCCTTTATTATTGCCTACTAAACCAATAAAAAATTGGGATTAGTGCCGGTGGGTATTGATATACACATTACATGCTACATACGTTTAAATAATTAAAATAAACAATAAAATGCATCAGAGAGATATATATCTGTATACTGTAATAACATTTTTTAACTAATCATAAGTAACAATGGCAAATTTCATTTCTTTGACTTCTCTGTGAATTTTAAAAACAATTTTACACACGTTTCTGTTCTGAAGAATGCTGTATTTGCGGTTTGCAAAAGCCCAATAACAAATATTATACTAAAACTATTAAAGAAATTATTTTTAATAAAACAAGGTACCTTCTACCATACTTACATCTATACTCGACCGTCTAGTATCGGTTTCAAAAATAACCTACTACGAGTATATTCTCGCAGATATACTAAGGAACAAATCGACTACTGAATTTACTTGCACCTACTTATCTGATTGTTGGCAGATTCTACCACCAATAGTTATTTCAAGGCGACGTGAGGTAGAAAATCGACCAAAAATAAAACGATTCTTTCAACATTTCAAAAAGTACTTCAAGAAAGAGGAAATCTAAGACAACATGATGTTTTTGATGTAATATGACATTAAACAACGCTTCAAAATGCGTTAAAAACGGACCAACGATTTAATAAAAACTGACACCAGGGTTTACAGGGACTTACAGGGTTGATTGACCATGTAACCCACTTAAAATGATATGACCCATGTGAACATACAAAAATCAAAAGGGTTTTTAAACGTAACGTACATTACCTTTTTTACGTAACTGAGAGACAGATTTCAAAAAAGAACTTATAAAATTCGAGATCAGAAGGGGAATTTCACAAATTTATTTGGCAAGAGGTGACATTAAAGCGCCTGCATTTCTTGCACTAAAAGCAACGTAGACAACTTTTTAAATAGACACTGCAAATCATATTCTGTGAATGTTATCTGAAATCTATAATTTATAATAACTGTGTGACGTCTAAGTACTTAAAGTCGGATATCAACGTATTTCTCCACATTTATCGCTGACACTGCAGACCTCAGCCCTAATTTTTGTAACCCCATTTTAAATAAGGTAACTAGACCAGCGGGTTGTAGCTCAATAGTTTTAGATTTTTCAGGCTGTCTAAAAGCATCTGACTCTATTGCAATTTAGCGATAACAAACGGCATAAAGAGCCTTCCATAGCCCGAAGCAGCTCTAGACATAAATCAATAAATTCATATCGAGAGAGTAATATGATCCTGTACACCCTGGTTTCGAGATTTTAGGAACCGCCTTTCAGACTACAGACGATCCCTAAATGGCACACGAGACAAACCGCTTAACGAACATTCCGATCATCATTATTATTATTATGAAATAATCAGATAATTCAAGCCTGCAATGTCATACAAAGTATGCTTTCCCTAGGTATCGAACCCACAACCTCTGTAAGGCAAACGCCTCGACATCTAAAAATTATTAATATACATTATTACATATAATACAGTTACTCGTGAGACACGATTCATAACACAGCTGACCATAGCAACATAAGATATTTCACTCGTGATAGAGTTCTAATTTGAACTCTTATCGCTGGTTTAGTCTAGCAAAATTAAATTAAATTTAGTATTATTACTTACTTTACTGGCTTCGCGAAACGGGCGCCAGAGTGTTCTATTAAGCTCAAAAAGAATTTTAGTCACTTTTTAAAATAAGCAGTAAATACTAGACTGCAAAACTTGGACAAGACAGATAAATGTAAACCCCTTACCGTACCCACTATAATGGATAAAGAGGTCTGGTTTTTCTGGTTTTCACTGTGCATAATTAAATTTTCTTCATATCTTGTCTCTATTTCTAAGCATATCGGTGAAGGGCACTAACTTTTCCGAGCGACAATTTACGGCCGAAGCCGTGCGCAGAACTTCCATCTGTTTACACGGTACAGTCCACAAGAAATGTAATTTAACGTTTAGTAACCCTTGATTATGTAAACTAATGTTGTTGACTTTTTTTTAAATATTTGGATTCTAATAAAAATTGAGACATTACTCCTCTCGACTTCTTCGTAGACTACATCCAAACGATACCTATACAGCAATCTATTTTACGATTAAAGATTATTCTTTAGAAACTAATTTTTTTTTAACCTAGCAGACATTGATAAAGTGTAGAACAAGAAATTTAATAATATTATTATTTATTATTCCCAATGGTTGACTGGTAGAGAATGCTCTTAACATTAGGTTCACCAATTGTTATAAGTATTATATATGTGTACTTTGTGGAACAATAAAGTTTGAATAAATAAATAAATTATTTATCTTTACTGTACTATCTTAATCATACGAGTATAATTTTTAGCTTCTAACTAGGGCCTTCTACTTCTTTCTAGCGATTTCCCGATTGCATCCCCCAGCATCTAAATATGGCATGGATATATTGTTGACTGTACAAGAATAATCAAGGATTAAAGGCTCTATCTGGCGAATAAGCAAGCCTTATTGTTACGTTACGATCAGCGTAGCCTATGGATACGTACATAACGAAGGCTCGCCACCCATTTTAGGAAAATGAAAGGTAATCAGTTATTATCGCAAGACTATAAAACTTTCATCTAATTGGCAAAAAATGAAATTCATCATTATCTCTTTAAAACAAAGATACCACGTATGTGATAGTACGAACAACCCAGTTGCATCAGAGTAACACGACGTCGCTTCGGCGTGAAGCCCTTTAGGACCTGTTCATACACTATGTTAACTCTGTTTGTGTGCAGTTGTATATGCTAGTATGCGTATTGATATGTGCGGTTTGAAGTTATGCTTGTTAGATTTCTTATCTGACAATATAAAGTTTAACACCTACGTTTATGCAGGTAGAATCCCTTCTTTATCCTCTTTTCACAGACATACAAACTATTATCTAAAGATACAAACTGGCGAAAGAAGAAGTGAAATGAAATGAAATCGTTTATTTTCAATATAGGATATAAATAACACTTATTGACGTCAATTTACTTCTATTTAGTTAACTACCACTTCCAAAGCGCAAGTGGAGAAGAAGCGGCGCCACAAACTCCACTGCAGCATTTTCTTGAAACGTCAAGTTACAATTATGAAAAAAACTTTCCTTAATTAACAAGTCAAAAGTTTTACGTGACTACCTAAGTGTTTGTGTGTCTTTTCATAGCTCCTAAACGCGTAACTGTTTTGACGTCGTTTGTATTTTCTTTAAAACCTGATTTCTATTAACCGGTTATTAGCGTAAATTTATCCAACCGAGGTGTTTGAAAATTTTCAATTTATACTCGACAATTGACTGTGTCTATGTGTCCGTTTAATTAATTACTCGAAACTGCGTAACACGTGAAACTCGACACGTGAGAAACTTAAATTAATGAACAAAATAAGTTCAATGACATTGTAAATGGCAATAAGTATAGTTCACTGCCGCAAAACCAGTAGTTTTCAATCACAAAGCCGTAGACCGTAAAGTATCGTAAAAGTGGATCATGGCAGGGAATAAGTCTCAATTTCAACGTGTGGCATGCGGTTAAATTATAAAAATAGTGTTAAATTTTATTAAAATGCGTAACATCATTAAGATATAATACGAAGACATCGTAACGGACGATGTACTAGGAGGATGTGCTATAAATTAATGATGAGCATGATTTAATAATAAAACCTGTTCGAGAATCTTCTGAAGAATATAGTCTGTACCTAAACACTTCCAATTGATTCAATTGGGATTCTCAACTTCTGTAACTCAATCGAGATCTCAATTCAATATCGCGAAACATGAATGAAGAGAATTCAATTGCAGTCAGAGATTTATTGAGACGTCTTAGAGGTGGTAATCGATTGTGAAGCTGACAGCGCTCGCCAAACTGTCTAGCAAAGAGAGAAGCAGTGACTCGATACACTGACTATTTGTAGACTATGTTTGCACTGCTACTGTTTGTTACTGTGTGATTGGGTCGGCGATGGCGACGAATACAGTGCAAAAATAAACTTAGATATCTCGCTACGGTAGATAAAATCTAGTGATTTTATCTTAAGATAGTAACTCTTCATCAATATTTTGAAATTTTTGTTTTTATTTCCAAGATATTGAAATAATGAAATAGGAAATTACATCTCGCTGAAATGATTAGCTGTATCGAAGACTATCTCGATCAGCATCAGCTCAGCATGCCTTTGAACCCAAGTTCACAATCGATAGGTTCGTGTGTTGTGGTGCCATTTGTAGACTATGTTTGCACTGCTACTGTTTGTTACTGTGTGATTGGGTCGGCGATGGCGACGAATACAGTGCAAAAATAAACTTAGATATCTCGCTACGGTAGATAAAATCTAGTGATTTTATCTTAAGATAGTAACTCTTCATCAATATTTTGAAATTTTTGTTTTTATTTCCAAGATATTGAAATAATGAAATAGGAAATTACATCTCGCTGAAATGATTAGCTGTATCGAAGACTATCTCGATCAGCATCAGCTCAGCATGCCTTTGAACCCAAGTTCACAATCGATAGGTTCGTGTGTTGTGGTGCCGGTGAGCGGTGAGCGGTGCACGCTTGCAGGCCGGAGGCAGAAGCCTCAAAGGCGCGGTGCGGTGGTCGGCGCGGTGCGGGCGTGCGCGCGCACGACGGCGCGGCGGGCGAGGGCGGTGCGCGGTTCAGTGGCGTGCAGCGCGCGCCGCGGACGCCCGCACCGCAGTGTCGAGCAGGAGCCCGCCATGCCCGGCCCGCGCCTCTCCCGCGCCGCCTGACAGCATGGCCTACCCGACCGCCACCATCACACGCAGCCACGCTCTGACGACGGTACGCATCAGTGTTTATCCCGACAGTGACCTATCCCGGCCCTAGCGCCATCCGCCACCCTCGCAGCGGCAACCGTTGATCCCAGTGACAGTGCTTCTCCAGCTTCAGTAGTGAGGGTCGGTCGGCGCTCGGCACGGAGCCTTCGTCTCGATTCGATCGTCCGCAGACCGAAGGAGTAGGCGCGAGTGGTCGTCGCGCGCCCCGCTAGATGGCGCCGCGCGTCGGTCCTGCGGCGAGCGCCTCCGCCCGCGCCCCGCCGTCGTCGCCTTTTGTTTCGCGCCGTTCGTGTACATAAAATAATAATTGGCAGGCCGGTGTTGAGCAGGGCCGCTCGGCGCCAAGCCGTCGCTGACGTCAACGAAGCCCGGGCTCACCCCGAGCCGCGGACCGGCTTCCCCGACCTTCCGCCAGCGCCGTCTGCCTCTGGCTTGACACACGCCGCTGACACGTCAGGCCCTACACTAACCCTCCGCCCCTCTTTCGTGCCAAACCGATACCAAATATTAACTATAAATCGACTGAATTTCTAAAACACTTTACAGATTTTAACGATCGTAGATAACAATCATAGTGATTATAAAGTCGAGTCAGTTATGACAGCGCGCTCGAGATGTGCAGGGTTCATTCATGTAACCTACAAGGGTTAGTGATTGATCTGCACTTAGCAACAGAACGGTCGGCGGCGGTGGAGGCGACCATCTTTTCGAGTTTCTCAGAGTTTTCGGTGGATATGTTTGGACAACGGAGAGAATTCGAGCATTTAGCCGAGAATTCGTAGTTAAAGGAGTGCGGTGTGCGAGGCGCCGCGCCCATGTCCCTGCCACTGGTGAGTCTAGTTTGTAAGGCTTCGTGCCATTTTTGTCAGTCACCGTGTAGGTAAATTGTGAATCGTTAACTAATTTTCAGGTTTGAACTGGTCAAGGACATCATCTTTTAACATCCGATTATTTAATCAAAGGTTTAAATTTTGGCTTTACATAAGAGGCTCTAGGTATGAATAATTATTTACAATAGTCGGTATAACAAGGAATTATTAATAAAGTACTATAATTCAATATAAATAATTTACGTAATCACTTTTTTTACATTTTCTATTTTTATATTATCTAAAACTATCTGTAAACAAAATCAATAACGAAAACGATACATGCATCATGGCTTGCTTGGAGTGTTACAATTTTAACGTTAAGTACCTACTAAACAATAAAAATAATTAATCTATATATTTATTAAAAGATCGAACAGTCGAAGGAATCTGCTACGAGTTAGCAGCTACGACAGCTTCGTTTCGTAGCAGCTCTACATTTTACATCAGAAATCGTAGGTGGAAAGGTTATTCGTAGACAAAAGTCGTAGCAGCTGATTGTAACATTTTTTGCTAGTCTGTAGATGTTGTACCCCACTGCTGAGCAAAATGTTTTTTCCTCCATTCGTCTGTGTCCAGGATGGTCTGGCCTTTATTCCAAAAGCTGTTCAAGTGATCACACCAATATAGGCAATTTCCAATTTTTTTAAATCATGTAGCCTAGTTTCTGTTTTGTGTATCCATGCTAATATTCTAAACTAGCTATTTCCCGCAGCTCCACTTACTTCAAAAAGTAGCCGTAGACAGCAGACAGACAGACAGATTTCCGCATTTATAATATTAGTATGGATATGGATGCGAAAGTCTGTCTGTCTGTCTGTTACGCTTTCATGGCCAAACTGCTGAACGAACTTTGATGAAATTTGGTATGAATATAGTTGAAAACCCGGGGTCAAACATAGGCTAGGCGCAGGCGGAGCTGCGGGAAACAGCTAGTTTTTGAATAAATAAATACAGTTTCTAGGAGTTTGCGGTAAACTGTCCTAAGAAACCTAGAAGAGTCGAATTGAGAAACTCCTTCTTTTTGGATTTTGGAAGTCGGTTGAAAATAGGATTAGGCCGGACATTCTTTTTTAATGTTTGTTAGCGCATAACTTTATCATTTCTAAACCAAGATTTTGTTTGAAAGGACGTATTTTAAATTCGGTCCCACTTTTATTAACATCGGATCAGAACTTTTATTGTAAAATCAAAATTTCAATATTTTGTTAACAAACCTTAGGCCTTGACTAGTGAATGACCAACTGGCCATGTCAATGTACGATAGGTTAAGATTCGGGCGAATTGTACATACTGAAAACACCTTTCCACCTCCATCTTACATCAAGTTTCAGTAGTTGTTCTTAACTGACATATACATCTCGCATTTTTCAAAAATGTTCACATTTTTCTACTTGGTTTTATTTATTTCAAACTTTATTTCCTTATATGGTACAATGTGATAACATGGGGCGTGAAAAAATTGCTTCAGGGTGGGCAAAGCGCTCATAACATTTCCGATGTTGCATGCGTTCATAGGCTACGGTAACCACTTACCATCAGGTGGGCCGTACGCCTGTTTGCCTACTTAATTGTATAAAAAAATGGGTGGACCAAATGCTAAAGCATTATGTGCTCATTTAGAAAACTAAAACAAAAAGGATATCACTATCAAATCAACTACAATACCTAGAATCTCCTAGGAGACTCTCATAATTCTTAACTGCTAGAAAGTTAACTAAATACAATCTGAAATTTTTATTTTATTTTATTTTATTTATTTTATTTAATAATAACAACAAACATCTTATATATACATTACAGTACACTACAAACTTAAATTAAGTTTTTCCCGGCATTGATTATTCATTTGTCATTCTATTTGGGAGATTACAACAACACATATTCATATAAAGACTTAACAAATTAACGCTTAGATGATTGATTATGTACATCGATGAATTGTATCGCCAACACTCACTCGCCACCATGCGCTTCTTCGGAACCGGTTAGTAAGTAGTTAGTTGACAATAGGTGGCCAAGCAGATGCGTTTCAATACAGGATGTGTCATTTTAACATTTAATCTAGGTAAGTAAATTACCTTTATTTATATGTATTTAATATATTAATGAAATAATGTTTGAGTTTCGTTTTAATATTCTTTTCTGTTAGTTCGTTTTTTAAATTATTTGGTAGCTGATTTAATAAAAATTGTATTTTGTAGGCTTTTCTATTTTTTCCATATGAATTAGTGTAATGGGGTAGATGAAGTTTTAAATTTAATCTATTTCTAGTCGCAATCCTATGTGGTGCACTTTTTGCAAAGACTGTTATTGGTAATGGTTTATTATGAAATTGTTCTATTAGTAAAATAAATTTTATTTTATCATGTACTTTCATGATTCCGCAGTGATAGAACAAACCATCGTTATCATCTTTAAATCTATCCTTAATTTTAGAAAGCATTATAAATTTAATTATACGAAGTTGCAATTCGTATATCCGTTTTAGATGAGATTCGAAAGTACGACCATAACTGCTTAACACATATGAAATTATAGATTCCCCTAAGGCCTTATACAGTGCTAGAGCAGTATGAGACTTCTGAGACAATTTGAAATTCTTTAGAGAAGGTCCCTCCTCTTCCCTCTAAATTCCTTGTATACTAATGGCCTATACAGGCCATATTAAACTAGACACATAGGATAGGATAGGGCAGACTAAACTTAGGATATTCCAAAATAAATATCACAGTTTAGTCGGAATGGCTACAGGATAAGAGATAAACCTCACAATGTTTACAGGAATTGATCCCAGGACTGTCACTAGTTATGAATATTCTCTAGCTGTTTGACGCAGCTCCGCCTGCGTCACAAAGTAGCCTGTATTTGACCCAGGATCTTCAACTATATTCATACCAAATTTTATCAAAATCCGTTCAACGGTTTAGCCGTGAAAGCGTAACCGACAGACAGAAAGACAGACTTTCGCATTTATAATATTAGTATGGATAGCATGAATGACAAGCTCGGCTCAAACATTCGAGTAATACAATCAACGTTAAAATCAATGTCTAATTTACAATCCTTCTATAAGGTAATTAAAATACTTATGCATTATATTTTGATTCTGAACATCTCTGACACCAGGGTGTGCATGGACGTAACCTACACGAAATGAAGATGATTATATTTTTAAGTAGTAAGAGTTTATTTATTTACGCTACTCCATTCATAAATTTTCTTTATTTTAGTTAATATTATCTTTCTATATTATAGTGAAAATCTTAAAATTGAACCTCGTATTATGTACCTACTATACAAAGATACGAAACAATTGGATACTATTAGCATCACGCTGGTTGGCTGAACCAAATATTCCACTCAGAAATTAGGACAAGATACAACCTTTAGAAATTGGGTCAAAGTGTGATATTGTCATTATAAACGAAAATCCCAACAATTTTGGTAGTTGGAACTGCATAAGTGTTGCTGCTAACAATAAAAGATTTTGAATATGATCCTAATAACTGGACCGAATTGCTCGTTGGAAATAAAGGAAGATGTAATTTATTTGTAAAACATAGGTACATGAAGTTGTTATCGTAAAAATAGGACCACTTTTTTGCCATTGCCAAAAAAATATACTATAAAAAAAAATACACTGATAAAAAGAATGCATGAGATAATCACAGAGCTTATAAAACACTGATTATGTCTCTTACTAAACAAATAAATAAAATTAACATAAATATTGACTAGAGGAGATTTTTATACTTAAAAAAAGTAAGGATGCAAATACTAAAAACTAGAAATTCTCTCTAAAAAACTCATTTTTTTTTAATTTCCTTATATTAAAAAAAGCAATATGAATGTAAATATACAGAATGTGTATCAGTATGTAATCATACTGATACACATTCTATATAATCCTATGTAATCATAGGTACAGTAAGCTGTACATATTAGTAGAACATGTATTTTTTTTTTCTAGTCTAGTCTCTATGCAGTCCCAACTATCTCCGCTAGGTACATACAAAACGTGAAGAGGTTTGGCATATTTTCTTATTTATTTATTTCATTCAATCATGTCATCTTTCAGTTTGCACCAGTAGCTAGCATGAGATATAAGATATTGTTTATCTAAATCAATACATTAATTAATTTTATTTTATTTACAATTATTAATTCTCTATCATCAATAATACATGCATTTCGGTTATTTATGCTTCGATCTCAATGCATAAATATTTTTGTGTCGCTTTCTCGATCTCCGCCTCTGTACCGTAAAATCCATATCCATACTAATATTATAAATGCGAAAGTCTGTCTGTCTGTCTTTCTATCTGTCTGTCTGTCTGTCTGTCTGTTACGCTTTCACGGCCAAACCGCTGAACGGATTTTGATGAAATTTGGTATGTATATAGTTGAAGACCCGGGGTCAAACATAGGCTACTTTTTGACGCAGGCGGAGCTGCGGGAAACAGCTAGTATGTCATATATTTTCAAGGTAACGTTGAACAACCCTAGATGCAAAAGGGTACAGCATGAGTACGGCATCAAAATCTAAATAAAGCACGTTTTTACGCAAAACCACTTGCACAGATACGAATTTTAGCATTTTTTAGCATTATCTCAAAACACTAATTAAATATTAATTTTTTAACTGTTTAATGTGCAGATAAGTACCTAGTTAGAATTTGTAAGAAAGTTAAACTTTGAGTATCCTTAAATAGTACTACTACCCATACTTCCATACTCCATACTTAATATTAAATGAAAATAGACCTCCTCTATAATTTTATTTATTATATGCAATAATATTGAACTATTTAAAAACGGTTATTATCGCGTTTATTACTTTTTTTACTAGCTATTTACCGCAACTTCGCCTGCGTCAAAAATAGCCTATTTTTGACCCCGGGTCTTTAACTATATTCATACCAAATTTCATCAAATTCTCTTCAGCGGTTTGGCCTTGAAAGCGTAACAGACAAACAGACAGACAAAGTTTCGCACTTATAATATTATAGTATGGAAGTATGGCCTTACACCAAACGTTCAAACACTTTGCTGCGTTCATGTCTATCTGCGTTTTATTTAATGTGTAACAATCTCGCAAATAATCTGTTTACTCGTTTAGAATGCAATTTACACAGATATTTTTCACTAAGAATGTAATTTAAATAAAATCTTTGTTACCACACGAAAACATATTATTTTTAAATCGTGCAAAGTCGCAGGCAGTGATAGTTTTGTACTAAAATCATTGAGAAAGGAAAGTTTCTTTCTTACTTTTCGATGCTCTTTGGCTAAATATTAAAAGTAATATAATATAGTAAACTGACTACACACATATTTAAAAAAAAATTATTAAAGTTATATGTTGATGAGGAATTGTACAGTTAAAACGCAAAGAAAACACACAAATGCTATGTAGATTTTGTTTAGTCCAATTCTCAAAAAAACATGTTTTGAAACGAACGCTCCAGCTCTCCGTGTCCTAATTTGGGTTAAGTACAGGATACGTCCAATAAAATGTAACAGATTCAGCATTGAACAATTGGCACTAAATAAAAAATGATGTGTCGGTGCCTTTGTACTGCGACGGAACCAATAGTTCAAATTGAATCGATTGATGACTTTGGGTTACGCGTTACACCAGTAGTACTTTGTATTTTGTTGGCAACAATGCCATGAACAGTAAGATAATTGTCAGTATGGTGGAGTCTGTCTTAAGAATAGGTTTTTCCTCTCTTTCTACGGGTGAAAAGCATATTGCGCTTAAACCGAAATGTTTATGGTTCTTACTAATAAACTGTTAAGTAATAAAAAAAAACTCTATGGTCGCTATTTCTCAGATATTCTAGGCATCAGAAAGATGAAATCCAAAAAAGAACCCAGCTTCAATGACTGTGTGCATGCACTTCCATACTATATAATCCATACTTCCGTACTAATATTATAAATGCGAAAGTTTTTATGCTTTCACGGTCAAACCGCTAAACCGATTTCGATGAGATTTCGCACGGGCATAGGCTTTAAAACAGTTAGTAGTTTAATAAGTTAAAAACCGTACGGCTAGCACAATATGAACAAACAATTAAGTTTCATGGCACATAACAAATAACCATTACAAACTGTGAATAAACAAATTCCAGTTAAAAATGTGTCGTAATAAAAAAAGGTTAATCACGGAGTATTTTGAATACATACTTAAGTGCGACCCCAACACGATAAGTCCTTATCGCAGCCTTTACCAAACATCTTGGAATTTTACCAACACGTCATCAAATATTCTGCGGATAACTATAACACCTATTATCAACGCATAAGAATGACATTCCCTTAGCAAAAGAGGAGTGTGTATCCCATTTTGTTATATTTTTGTGCTGTTCCAGTTTTATATTTAGAGGTGCTGGTTTTATTTTTAATTATAGTTGGCGTTGACTATTTCGACGCAAATAGTTTGACCATTGAAAATTAAGGAGGCAAGTCTTCTTTTTACCTTACTATGGATAATTTTTATCGTATCTAACTTTTACAAGTATCAATACTTGAAGTTAAAAATGTTATATTTAAAGTATATGGAAGATTATTACTTATTATTAGCGTAAATACAAGTAAAATTCTGTTTGTCCAATGTAAACGACTAGTAAAACTTAGTATGAACCATGTTCATAATGATTTTATAGGCTAATATGATTTTCTCAGGACAATTTCCTCCGTCTAGAGAAATTTCAATTTCTGATTTTTAAATGACCGTACAACACTCATGATCAGTATTAAAGTTTTTTTTAACCATTAACGTTCCACTGCTGGACGAAGGTCTCCCCATCTCCCTCCACGTGTCTAAAAACAATTAATGATATTGAAATTATAAATTTAACAACGAAATGTATTCCAAGTAAGCAGGTAGGTCAGGACTTTACTGTTTCGAAGTTCTAATTTACACTACTGCAATTTCAACTCGTAATGTTATTTATCGAATTTGCGACTGTTGGCTGAAAATGCAAGCTCGCATAGCGAAGGCGACCTACTTCCCCCTTGTTTGTACACCGTTACTGTCGCACTGGTCGATCGCTACGCAATTTATTGTTCTATTATGAAAAGTTATTTGTTCTTACACACAATAGTAGATTCTATCCAAATCATTGCATTTATGGTCTCCTGCAATAATATTAATATTTGTAACCGTAATAAAATAGTTAAACCGTATTATAATAGTTTAGTTTATTGTGTAACAATCGCGAAAACAAAAGAAATCGTGAAGTGAAAACGACACGTTCGTAGTGATATTCTGATTCTGTAGCGCATCTACGAAGTTTCGTAGTACACCTACGAATGTATATTTGATGTAGATTTCTTGCCAAAACGGAACCCATTGGTCTAATTTTATACCTTATATTTATAGCTTAGGTGGTTGAATGATTACAAGAACTGACCTATTTAACAGACTAGATTTTTGCCGCGGCTCCACCTGCGCTAAAAACTTTATTTTATGTGTCCTTTCACTCCCCTTTACTTTTTGTAACGTTTGTTACAATCTTTGTGACGTTTAAGCAACGTATAAATTTTGTCGCTTTAGAGATTTCATCTTTGGTATAAAGTTAACTTATTCTGTTCTGATGCTTTTACGACCTTTGAAACTGACTTTAAAAATTTCAAAATAGTTTTTATTCTAAAACAATACACAAAAAAAAGGCTCATACTTATTTGAAATTTTCAATTACAACTTCATCGAGTAAAGTTATACAGTCAATATAATGTTCTATTCTGTCGATACAGCGTTAACTGACTCGAACCAATTAGGTTAGGCGTTAGACGGCGCAAATGCACTGTGGCCCTTACTATCACCTCTAAACGCAGGGCAGAAATGAGTGAGTGAACGAGATGGCGCAATACAAGGTGTAAGGCGACATCTCGTTTGCTCATTCGTTTCTGCCCTGCTATTATAGATGATAGTAAGGGCCCTGTTAAATTTACTAATCTTCCTATATTGAGCTCTATTGGGACGGCATAAAGTCGCTTGTAGTATGCTTATGCTTGTGTTAATATTGCACTCTCGTAGCTGCGATAATAGGTTGATTACATGAAGCGAAATATTATTATATATTCAAGTTAGGGGCCTTGTGGATGTAAACATCAAATTAACGGCCGCAATCTGAGTCGTTAATTAAAATTATAGCAAATTCTTCAAACTCAATTAAAATATTCATTAAAATATTCTCGATTGGAAGGAGATTTTTTTTAAGTTTATACTTATTAGTATAGATTCACATAAGCAACTCACAGATTTTAATTTATGTTATTTAATAATACAGTAATACTCAGAAATATATAGTGTATTATTATTTAACATAATTTGTATGCCGTATAATATGTATTCCGTCATAACATCATACAATCTTTTACAACAACTGTGCAAGACGGATGTGAAGCAGCCAATATCCAGCGTCTTTTATATCATCAGACATGTTCCATAGATGTCTGACGGTATGAAAGTATTTGCAGCATCTTAGAGCTTTCCTGATTGCATCCTCCGATAATAGCTAGATTTGTTGCTCAAGATCCACTGTTCTGCAGTTTTCCTCATCATCATTTCAGCTACAGTCAGTCCACTACTGGATGTAGACCTTCCCCAAATATTTCCAAAATGACGTTTGGAAGCGGCCTGCATCCAGCGCTTGCCTGCGACTTTCTTCAGATCGTCCGATTATCTGGTCAGTGGATGTCCAATGCTGCCCTTGCCTGTATGTGGTCACTATTCGAAAACCTTTCTGCCCTATCGGATATCGGTTCTCCGCGCTATGTGCCCCGCCCACTGCCTAATTCTGGTCTTCGGAATCATTGAAATATACCATTCATTATTCAGAAGCTGATATAACTCTACAATTCCCGATAGATATTTTCCCGTCGCTAGTATAATTGTCGGGGTGATTCGGGATTAACAGCAAAAGTAGAACGAGAGATTTCAGACTGTTTGCATATGTTGTGATTTCAATTAAGCATGGATCTAGCGGAAATTGATATATGGACTAAATAGTGGAATGAAAGGCGAATATTGTTTTATTTTACATCATCATTTGTGGGTATGCGCCTCCTTCCGACTTTTGATTATATCTTTGACACATCGATACCCAAATCAATTTTATTTAATTCAGATGGGGTTAATAATAATATAAAGTAAAATTTCAGAAGTAAAATTGTATCCACTTCTTGATTTTATTACGATGCATGTGCAAATTGAATAACAGTGCAATATTTTTTTTATATAGAGATAATCCGATAATGAATATAGCATATGAATTCCAGAAACAGTAAGCTTAGGCTCATTTAGTTAATGTTCCTAAATGGTTTTTAACTTTTTCTTTTGAAATGCATTAAAAGCTAGTCTTTAAAAAAAATCTAATTCTTTTTTTGCATTGCGCAAGAACGTAATAATAAAAATCATTATCTGACTAAACATTTGGGTTTAGCAAAGACCTTTAGGGGATTGGCAACGATAAACTTAGTAAGAAGTAGTCACGAATCTTTATTAACTACTAGCTATTTCCCGCAGCTCCGCCTGCGGTATATAGCCTATGTTACTCAGGGTGAATGTAGCGTTATAATGGTGAAAGAATTTTTGAAATCGGCACAGTAGTTTCTCAGTTTATTCATTACAAACATACACACAAAAATACAAATCTTTTCTCTTTATAATATTAGTGTATATTCATTTTATTTATTTATTTATTTTATTTATTTGGTTTGTCAATAATTGTTACAATAATACATTCAATAGAACTAGCAAACATAATATTTATACTAATTTATTATTATTAAATCTTTTACTGACAAACACCGCATGCACGTTAATAAGATTGAGAAAATGTAATGCCATAAATGACAACAAATTGTAAAATTTTCACTTAGATAATTAAGACTTTGAATCTTATGACTATTAGGCCCATGCCTAAATTATGCCAATAATGACTATTTTAACAAGATTTATATTAAAAAAATTATTTGTAAAATAGTTTGCGAACTTTTGCAATAGAATTTGTAATATCCAAAACGTTACCATATTTATTATAGACTAGCTGAGCCCGCGACTTCGTCCGCGTAATGTTCGACTATACCTACTTTCGTTACTTATTAATCTTATTATCCGTCATTGAAGAGATTTACACAAAATATTTGATGTTATCAATATTTAAAATGTTCAGGAGGTCGCTATTTAAAATATTGCGACTGAATGCTGTTTGGCATGAAAGAAAAAGTCAAACAATCGTGATTTTTATATGAATGTTATCCACCCATAAACTCTTTCCAGACCTATAAAATCATGATTCGGGTGAGAAACTTTCATTGATAACCACCAGTTGGTAGCAAGCATAAATGCTGTCCTTGAAATAAACCTATTTTTGAGAAGTACCTTCTTGGTTGGTTGGTTGGTTGTTGTTGACTTACCTCACTTGCTTTCGACTTCCATATATGGTGACTTCTCAAAGATGGGTATATTTCAAGCCGTTTCCGAAAAAAGGCATTTCTGAGAGCAGGGTGTGCAGGGTTGATGTACCATGTAACCCACTTGATACGAATAACTGAAAAGTCATAATAAAGACCCCCCCAGACAGAGGCCGAAAGGCGTTTCCGAAAAAAATGTGACACCCGGTTGTGCAGGGTCAATTGACCACGTCACTGATTCGATAAGAATGACTGAAAAGTAATAATAAAGAACCCACGTCAGATGCCGAAAGACGTCTCCAAAAAAACTCTGACATCAGGGTGTGCAGGGTCGTGAAAAGTAATTATGAAGAACCCACGTCAGAGGCCGAAAGACGTCTTAAAAAAAAAAAAACTCTGACACCAGGGTGTGCAGGGTCAAATGACCATGTAACTTATTCGATAATAATGACTGAAAAGTAATAATAAAGAACTCACGTCAGATGCCGAAAGGGTCTTCGAAAAACTTCAGACACCAGGGTGTGCAGGATCGATTGACCATGTAACTTATTCGATAAGAAAGACTAAAAAGTAATTATGAAAAACCCACATCAGAGGCCGAAAGTCGTCTCCGAAAAAACTCTGACACCAGGGGTGCAGGTTCGACTGACCATGTGTAGCCCACTCGATAATAATGACTGAAGAGTCATCCCAGGTCAGAGACCGAAAGGCGTCTCCGAAAAAAGTCTGACACCAGGGTGTGCAGGGTCGATTGACCATGTAACCCACTCGATAAGAATGACTGAATAGTCATAATAAAGAACCCACGTCAGAGGCAGAAAGGCGTTTCCGAAAAACTCTGACACCAGCGACACATGTAAGCAACTCAATGTGAATGACTGAAAAGTCGTTATAAAGAAGGCACGTCAGAGCTCGAAGGCTCTCCGAAAAAGTTCTGACGACGAAAATCGTCTCCGATAAAACTTTAACACCAGGGGTAGATTGACCACGTAACCCCACTCTATAAGAATGACTGAAAAGTCATAATATACTCGTAGACCCCAAGTCAGAGGCGAGGTTTTGGTTACATTAATGTCTTTCTATTTAGCGCGATTGCCCTCCAGTATTTTATGACCAAATTCTGAACACATGCTATAATGATTCCGTGCTTTGGAAAACACGTTAATTCGTTGGTCTCGCCCGGCTGCCATCTGGCGGTCGTTAAAGGAACCATGTCAGAGGCCGTAAAGTAATTCTAAAAAAACTTTATCACCTGGATGTCCATGGTCGATTGACCATGTAACCTACTCGTTGTGAATGAATGAAAAACATTTAAGTAACTACGTAATGACATACATTTAATAATAACTCACATTATGAACACCATCATCAATAATTACTCCAATTACAAAGCAATAGCAAAAATAAATTCTGCCGAAAAGGAAAAAAATCCGTTTCTTTGTTTCCAAAAATTGAAATGTCCAATGTTGTTTGACCTCTAATATAGTATGCGCACCATACATTTTAAAAGTCAATTTAAGCTGGTAGTTGTCCTTCGAGAACTGGTAAAATTAATGCGTATATACCTATATGTTGCCGAGGACTATTTAATAAAAAACTTTTTGTCCAGTAGTTTTTGCGTGAAAAACAGACACAAATTCCAAAAATCATATTTTTGGCTTCTCTTATTTTATAAAGATTCCACGGACCAATTACAAACAGAAGATGGCGTTTCGAATGGCGCAGTGTCCGATGTGAAGGGGCCCTAGTAATTTTTTTTTTCATTTTATATTCAATTACTACAGTTTTATTACATTTATAGACATATGTACAGAATTAACCTTAGAGTACAGTTTTATTATATGTAGATGTAGATTATAGAATATTGACAGTGAGGCAAAGCAGAAACAATGATACCAAGGCATACAGGGTCGATTGACCGAGACAACTTCTTCATGATCTAGCAAACAACTCCAAGGAAAATGCTGAAATTATGTGATTTTGACGACTTGCTTCTTACTCCGCTTATTTTTACTTTGCTATGGAAATTTTGTCAGGGGGAAATTGAAAAAATCTTTAAATGATAATAACTTTCTTTCTTGATGCCCGATTTTGATGAAACAAAGAGCAAATGTTACCCTTCACTAAGGCCAATCAGTTTGTGAAAACTAAATTTAAATCTGTCCAGTAGTTCCTGTTTATCAAAGGGGAAATTGGAAAAAAAATAATTGATGATAACTTTCTTTCCTGTTATGTGATTTTGACGAAACAAAGATTAGATGTTGCCCTGAGCTAAGACCAATCAGTTTGTGAAAACTAAATTCAAATCTGTCTAGTAGTTTCTGAGATTAGCATGATCAGACAGACAGACAGACAGAGAGACAGACAAGATTGATATAAAACATTTTTCTGTAATCTATTATTCATCTTTAGTCGTTCCCTCTTATTTTCTAGCCAAAATAATAAATGTACAGACGCGTCGATTCTACTCTTTTATTATAGTATAGATAGATATTGCACAGACGTGGGATTGGTGAACTCCTACTCAGTGTGGTTCTACGCCAAGGAGGAGAAAATTAATTTCAGATTTTTTTGCGTGGGTTTGTTTTCGATACCTTGAGATTTATACTACTCAAAAGGGGTGAGTAATCTATTTTGTTTGTCCAGAGCTTGATAAAAAATGTGAGGTCAATAAAATCGCGACGTTTATCCAGACTTATCAACTGATATCTATTTAGTCTGTCCTCGTATGATTTAATTTTTTTAGGTTTACCATCCGAAAATAAATAAATCGTTTTTAAATCCTCTCTATCAAGTGTGTTGCATTGTGAGGTCACCACACTACCGAAGCATATTCCTACAAGCTTCTAACTAAAAAATAGGCTACTTGACTGTATTCATACTTGGGCAATATTTGCATACGACACAACATGTACACTAAAAGTAACCGATTCTGAAGACACCAACAAAATTGGTTGTTAATTAAGGCAGTAATTGGATTTTAAAGTTTTTTCAAGAAGAAAAGTGGGAGCGTGGTGGGTACGTAGTTTTGTGATTTTCCAGATATGGGCAATAAAGTTATATTGTATTGTATTGTATTGTACGTCTTGCTATTTCTTTTGTAAGCACGAAACCAAGTGGCAGTGACGTCACTGCACACACAGTGAACTTCCACCGAATTTCAAAGGCTTATAACTTACTTATGTAAGAACTGATTTAAAAAAAATATTTCTGTTTCCAGTTTCCGGTAATAAAATATTTAAATGAATGTTAAAAATAAATTTAGTAGAATACCCAATTGAATACAATGATTTTAGTTTTAGATCTTTTAAATTCCTTAACATTACGCAGAATAAATCCCAGCCTTTTGGAGGCCTAATTTTTTACGTTCTGTAAATGTGGGACAAATGTTAACTTATTATCTAGCAAAACACTCAAATCCTTCACAGTTTCCTTCTCGTTTAATATTTCATTGTTTATTTTTGGAGCTATAATTAAACTTATTGCATGTCCTATGGATAAAATTTATATGTACACATTTATTAGTTTTTAGAAATAAATACGTAAATGAGTGGATTTTAACAAGTCTTAAATTTTACCAATTTCCGTGGTTTTTGCAATTTAGGGTTTTTTGTATCTATATGTAAGCGCAAAATATCAACATATTATATTCATTTTCTCACAGGGAATTATATAACTACAATACTTAACGATTTACTTTGCCCACGGAAATTGATGTACCACGGGCTGTCATATAACATTTTTTTTAATTTTAGAAATATTATCTACTAATAGAATCGACAAAGTAAATTTTATTGCTAAGAAGATAGATATTGTACTGTAGAATTTTGTCGGCATAATAAAATCAAAATAAAGTTTTACAACAAGTTATGACACCTCCGAAGTGGTTCCAAAATGCTGATGATATTAATTGATTTCCTTGTCTTATACGAGCTTCTAAAATAGTTAGCCTTTTACTAATTAAGTTAGTAATTATTTATATAATTCAAATGTTAAGAATAAAAATGTATCGCATGATACATGATTAGTTATAATTCATATTGCCCGCTTTTTAGTCATGCTATAAATTATAAATAATTACCATGTACTATTTGTCATTAAAGGATAAAATTCTTCTACGGTACTTATCTATGATTTTGACTTACAGTTTAGAGCAATATGCAATCTTTCGTAGGATTCGTCTAAACTGGCCAATTTGTCATACCATCTCCTTGTTTTTCCTCATATCTTCTCATAGATATATTCTAATTACAATATATTTATTTATACCAGGAGCATGTTTCTTTGTATAAAGTATTATTTTATTGCAATAAATTGACAAGATATGTAAGTAGGTACTGTTTTCCACAACAGCGTATCTGTAATTATTATGTATTTGTTAGAAAGTAATAAGCATATTCCTTAAAAAATAAAGCATTTGCAAGGACGTAAACCCTGATTTGCAACAACCATCTAAATGGAGGGTTATATTTCCTACGAAATTATTTCAAAAATATAATGATTTAGATTCTGTTTAGGATATATTTTAAGAGCCAACGAATACAACGATATAAATAATATTCATACTATTATTTATTATATTTAAGCGAATAGTTTAAAATAAATGTTGATAAGCTATGTTGAGCGGTGGTATGTGTAATGTAACCCGGCTATTTATATTTAAAATTCTTGACAAATTACTTTTTAAAATTTCTGTAGATATTGGCTAATTTCGTGGACACCAATCAGCCACGGAAACCGCGGATATTGGCCCACGGGAATTGGAAATCTGCAGTTAATATGAACTATACAAATAAGTATCAAAGTTATTTAAGTGATCTACTTTTATATTAATAGTATACCTAAGGGTTATAAACATGCATAAAAGTTATAAATTTTATCTCTTGGGAAACCATTCATAATATAACCACAGGAATTACATTTTGTTCAGAGCGAAAAAAATTGTGCAATTGCAATTTTAGTGGAAAAATGTAACCAGATGAAGCACCATAGTTCTCACGGTGTGCAAGCACATTGCTGATCCTTGTTAGTAAGCTAATTACTATCCGTGTGTACTCATCAGGGAAAGTTAGGAATGACAAAACAAAATGTCCACGGAAATCAAAGCAAATCAGGCCCGGACAAACCTACTTACATCTCTGAACGGATCCTTACGAAATGTGTCACCGGTATTCCATGATTTTAAACGTTTTTTTTTTAATCGAAGTTTGCTAAAGTATTCATGAACACGGATTTCAATCGTATTTGGTGGCAACATTGTATGTCTCGACAGAGGTGCTGTGAAAAAATAATTTTAAAAAAGGGGGTGAGCTTTGTATTTGCGTTTTATAAATATATTTCGTGTTTGCAGGATGATCGCGAAGTCTATTGACAAGTCAAATAAATAAGTATTTTTATTGTTTGTACATGTTTAAGTAGTTTTCATCGTTGAATATTGAAAATCTCTTCTGGCGCGTAACCACAGCGGTGCAACGCGATAACCGCTACTCTATATTCTTTCTTCGACCACTCCATATTTGAAAATAAATGAAAGTTAATGTCTTTTTTATTTCTGACAAGCGCAGACGAAGAAGTTCATCTAGCCAGTATTCGAAAATTTTAAATAATGATGTTTTGACAGAACTTATGACCCAAGTAAGTACATAGCTTTCCTACAAATTCTCTCAAACAGACCCATTCTATAATATCTAAGAATATCAAAAAGTACAAAACATAGATTTAACCACACTAGATAATACGAGATAACACATGAAGAGGCTCATGTTTATTGTATCTATAAAATGAATATGTATGATAAGGAATAGATTGTGTTTTGATTACAACAAGTAGCTAATATTATTTTCATAGATTGTGGATATCAGTAATGTTAATATTAATCTGAAATAGAATGTGCGATAAACACATCAATATGCATAGGTTAAGCCATTAAATTGTGTTCATGATACATATTTCTATCTCTCTTATTCATTCATTTATATCGAGTGGGTTACATGATCAATCGACCCTGTACACCCTGGTGTCAGTTTATTTTAAAATGTCTTCGGCTTCTTACATGGTAGGTACTTTTATCGCCTAGCAGATGACAGCCGGGACTAACGGCTTAATGTGCCTTCCGAAGCACGAAATCATCAATCATTATTTATCAATAATATCAGACAATCAGGTGATTATCCTGCAATGTCCTTCCTGTGGGAATCGAACCCATGTCCTCCGTGGTAAACACCATAACCAGTGTCATAATTATAAATGCGTACCTACTTAGCTCCGTCTGGCTTTTTCTTTTTTATTGTAAGTAAAACGTCACTTTATGCAAAAGAGTTCTGTATAAATGGAGCCGTAGAAAATAGCCAGTTTACTAAATTCTCAATTACACGTGCATATTAAATACCATTAAAGTGAAAAGGAGTGAAGTCCACTACGCCAAGCAGCGCGCAATGTTCACGCACGCCTATAGCACACAGAGATACGAAAGCGGATCGGACGCGGAACGGACGGGGAACGGAGAGTTCATTCGTCGCGTCCCCTACGGTTCCGCGCAGTTCAACAATAAAAACTTAAACAGAATTCCGCGTCCTTTCCGCTTACGCTTCTCTTCGCGCTACAGGCGGCACAGGCCTTAAATGCCGCTCCTGCATCGGACATAAAAGTTTACGACCCACCAGCGTAAAACCTTCGTAAAACAAGTAAACAAGCCACCCCTTTGTTTGAAATAACAATCGGCACATTATTTACTTGCTGAGCATAACAATGTGCTTGCATTGTGTTCCGCTTTCTGAAAGAGCTAGTGACAGAAAGATTGGCAGGAGTCGGCAACTAGAAAGTGGCATTCTAAAATGAGAGAGCGCCTTCCTCATTATATGTATTTATTTATACACACTTAGCTATCTACTACCAGGATGACGAAACTACGCCCTAATATAAGCAAATTACTCTATAGGATACGCTTCATCTATGTACTATAAAATTGTAAAAAAAATATTGAATAGAACATAAAAATGCGGACTTATCCCAGATAACGATCTCGTATAGTAGTTCTCATATATCTAGATCAAATAAAAAGTAGAAATTAAATCTAAATAAAAATAAAAATAATTAGAAGTAAAAGAATTAAATCTACTGTTACTAGTATTTAACTTAATTAACCTAAAATAAATTAAATTTTATTCATTTCAATCTTCATTATCTTAACATGATGATATATGGACTTAATGCTAAAGCATTCTCTGCCAGTACACCTTTAGGAAAAACAGAAATCATTTTTGTGAACTTAAGTACTTACTTATATCAATATTTCTAAATTTATACACGAATACATAAAAAATAATCACAACAATAAATAAATAAATGGTAAACCTGACAATGATACAAAAAAACATCTAATTCTGCTGTAATTGTATGTAATTGACATTGTACGTAATTGAGATTGTATCTTTTTCTTAAAATTAAGCCTATCCATGATACTTCTAAAATCCTCGGGTGAATGAGTTTGTCATGAACTCTGTACGGCTTATACCATAAACGTGCAACAAGAGCAATCATATTTGTTTTTATTCATCAGTAATGAATACCTGAAGGTCTTGGATACCTGAAGGTGAACGCCGAAAACGGGGCAGACCCAGAAAGCGTTGGAACGATGACCTAAAGGTATTCCAAAGTTGGCTTGGCTATAGTAGAGTTGGCTTTGGATAGAGACACGTGGAATGAGATGGGGCAGATCTTTGCTCACCAATGGGACGTAAATGATTGACCGAGCGAGCGAAGCGAGCGAGTGCTACAAATCAATTTGGGGCGAAAAAACATTGTTTGTATGTATGTATGTTTCTTTGTATGTCCCGCGATAACTCTTGAGCCGTTAGTCCGATTTCGATGAAATTCAGAAGATGGTATAGGAGACTTGCATAGAATTTTCAAGTTCGTTTGATATCAAAATCGGTTTAGCTGTTTTTGAGGTGTTTGCGTTAAGGTGAAAACAAATAATTCTTAATAATTTCAAAGCTGTTAGTTGAATTTTGCTGATATTCTGAATGTATGTATAAAACGTTAAAATACACCAGGCAAAAAAATAGTTTTAGTTGTTACAACCGACTTTCAAAAATAGGAGGTTTTGATGTTTATTTCATATTTGTTACCTAAGGGCACCGTTGTCTCTAAACCGATTTTTTTTTGTTTTAAAGCGTACCCTTTCAGTTTATTCTCCTGAAACTTTTAATGCGATCGATTCGGTAGTTTAGTTATAAAATAAAAATAACAGCAAAAATACCAGGATGATCATGTCGTCCAAGTAATGCTGGTATTTACAAATAATATTTTTTTATTCAAAAAAACAAGAAAACTTTTTCTACTCATTTACTTGGACCAACTTGAAGATATTTTGAAGTCGTCAAGTTAATCTTCAAGGGTGGCGTGGTCCCAGTTGCAGCCTGTTATCTTCGGCTACCTTAAGTTGAACCGGCATTGTTTCGGATAAACCAACAAGATGTAACCGATCTCTATTGACTGATATTAGGTGCACGATTATTTTACCGTATATTACTATTTATGATTAATGTTTTTGATGCGCATGTGATACTCCGTGTTGCAGGTATCTGTAGGCTACTACGACGTCTTACTATTAGGCGAGCCGTATGCCTGTTTGCCTACTAAATTGTTTAAGGATTGGCAATGCTCACGTGACTTTCCAGGTGTTGCTGGTGTCTATAGACGTCTACAACTTCTTACTTTCATACAAGGCGTATGCTTGTTTGCTTAATAAATTGTATAATGGTTCACAATGCAGTGACTATTCAGGTGTTGTAGCTATCTATTGACTATTCTGTAAACTCACCATTAGGCGGGCCTTATGCATAGTTGCCTACTAAATTGTTTAAAGGGTCGGCAATACACACATGATACTCCAGAAGATGCAGGTGTCTATGGACTACTCTGATCTTTTAGCTGGCGGGCCATATGCATTTTTGTCTACAAAATTGTTTGAAGGTAGACAACACGCAAACGCTAACGTCTATTTGAATCCTGTCCATATTAATATAGTAAAATAATCGCGAGGTCTATGTTCGCGGCGAACAACTAGTTGAAAAACATCTGTAATTAACCACTATTAAAATACTGAAAGCATTCTCGTCCAATCACCCACTAGGAAAAAACAAAAATATTTAGCGCGACGCATGTTAACTTCAAAAAACATAATCACTTACAGCTAAATAAATATTCAGATTTACATATATAGAGGTATGTTTCCACGGCTGAGTTGACTGTAGCTCTCTGTTTATCTCCCGATCTCATTTAAAAATTTACTAATCCTGTTTATGCACCGAGTTGAATAGTAGTTTTTGACTTAAGTAGATTTTACTTTTACCAAGTTTTATCTTATTTATAATGCCTTACAAATGCTAGCTTTACTTGTTACAGTCTACATAATATATTTTCTTAATAACTTTTTTATAGAAATATTACCTACGGATAAAATTTACGAATTATGGAGTAAACTCAAAGAGGCACTTATAATGTTGAAACTACCAGAATACTACTACAAAATTCCTTTTGCACAACTTGATTCTTGTAGAAGGTCATAGGCCGTAGCTCATTCTTAACAAATAAAAAAGCTTACTGCAGGTAATATGAGGAAACTAATCTAATATTTTTCAGTAGTTGTACCCTTATTTAAAAGTAATAAGTACTTAGTTCTCTAATTTACAGAAGTACAGTAAATCTACGGAATCTTCGACTTCGACAGATGTTAAAGACCTCCGTAGCGTACTGGTTAACACGAGACAACACCAAGATGGAAAATGAACATTTTCAAATTGTCCATACTCTGGGTTTTTATCTGTATATTTCCCATTACACAAGTTTTGAGGAGCTCGTTAGTCGAGCGCGACATATGTATCCGTAGCGAATGCGCGTGCCAAGCGACGCGACGGCGTGACGCGCTTTAGTGGCATTTTCTATCTTGAGCTTCTGCCTGCTTCGGAAGGCACGTTCAGCCATTGGTCCCGGCTGTTGTCGATAGATAGGAGTCGTTAGGCTGTGTCAGATGCCTTGGGGCAGCCTGAAAAATTGGGACAGTGTTGGCCACTAACACACCTCGGGTCATGTTCCTGTTGGTCTGGTTTCCCTGTAAAAAGGGTTACGGAAGTCAGACTGCAGTTGCTCCATTGTAATAACCAGTCCCGCCAAATCAAGGACCATTATTTGTAAGGCATGGTCCTAGATTTGGCGGAACTGGTTATACGCTGTAGCGTACCCTAGTGTGTAGAATACACGCTAGAATGATGATGATGATGATGATGATTTCCAATAACACAAGTCTCGAACAAACTTTGCGACTAGAGCCTGTCTTTACTTATCCATATATAGTTTGATTTATATATTATTTTCACACAAATTACACACACCATTTTCCATCAGAGGTTAATAACAAACATCTGCGCACTTGTTATGATTGTACTAACCGCTTTTCTAATTAATTACCAATTAGCGTACAGTGACGTCACGCGATGACGTAATTGAATCGCTTGGACACAAACGCGATGTGAATGCAATGACGTGTGTGTGCCGTCTGTGTTTGTATGATCAATTTCAATAATAATTAACTACTGCAATTGAATCCTTTCTTGTAGGAAATATTTTTGAACAACAAAATAAAACTGGTCAAGTGCAAGTGGAACTCGAACAAGAGTTACCATTATCTGAAACTACATTATTATGCACAAAAAATTAAAAAATTGAAATTTTCGAAAATAAAATGCATCACCGATATTGCTCTTCTCAGCTTCCCGCCAAAAGCTATGGATATAATACAGAGTGCCCTTCGATTCGTTTAAAATTTTTGTTTCTAATTTCACTTCGCTGAACCTTATTGACCTAAACTTGTAATGCAAAATTATTGTTTAGTCTAATTGATGTTTTTGCACTTTAATAGTTTAGCCTAACTATTTTTAGCTCCAATTTTAGAATCTCTATTATTAGATGTCCTAAAATCGTTTGGCTCTTATTTCTTTAGAAGTAACGATAACCTTGTATAACTATGTATGAGACAATTATTACTTACTATAATAATTACTTCAAATAATTATAGTTTGTTGTTCACAACTAATGCACTACTAATAATTATTCCCATAAATCACAGATCCGACTTAGAGCACCCCGACCCCACGTGGCTCAAGTTTGCCCTATACTAGAGTGTTATCGCTTAGCGCGGAACCAGAAGCTCGCGAAGGAGGTCCTGTCTGTAAATCGAAGGGCCGACAAAGCGATTCTTCTGGCATGCTTGCGTGCATGCTGCATGATTGTTTACATGCTGCATGCTTGCTTGCATGCTTTCTACAAGCTTACTGCACGCTTGTTGCGTGGTAGGTAAATAATATTTTTAAGATAGTGAATCTTAAATAAATAAAACAAATAGTTATTTTGTGTTACAAAAATATATATATTTTTCAACAAATCTGCAAAATCAATAAATTCATTAATTATTAATTTAATTGCTGCAGAAATAATGATTAGGCGTTACACTTTTGTGCTTAAGCGTTTTGGGCGAAATAATAATTAGTAATTGTGAATATTAGAAGTTATTAATTATTGGGCCTAATTACTAATTTGCGAAGTAAATATTCGGCGATAAAATCTTAGGGAAGTCTAAAATAGGCTATATTAAATTAGGATTAATAAAAATGTACGAAAAAATTTTGTACTTTAAGTTTGTGCACCAACTTTAAATAGGAATACAAAAAATTAGGGAAGCCAATATAGACCCATAATATAGTGTGTATGGAAGTATGTTTTGAAATCTACAACAAAAGCAGAAACTATTAACATTTTTATTTATTTTGATCTATTTATTTACTTTGGATTTATGTGAGATATATGTATGTTGTTATTTTAGTGTCATAATTAAGAAAAATAAGTTCTTGTTAATTATTACTATTTAATAAGATTTAACGAAGGTTTATATTTGTACAGTAATCTATGCAAATCATCAATTAGTCACCAATTTTGCATCACGTATGTCGGATATTACGAATCGTAGAACTGCTACGATGTGGCTCGTAGCTGCTAAACGTAGACCAATGATGTAGTTTTCAATCGATCAATTGTTAAAATGAAACAAATCTATCAAAAAACGGGTGGAATTGATTGTCATAAAGAAAAAAATATAATGATTTGCTTTATTTGGGAAGGCATGAGAGACGTCGAATTCAAATTTGTGTATCACAGGTTTTATAGGTCTTACAAATATATAAGTGTAAATAATTAAAGTCGATTTCGTAAAAAGCAGGTGTTTCACATTAATTAAGTTTAATGTAAGGTTGATGTACACTGGCAACATTATATTGCTGATTTACTAGCGACACTTCGGTCACAAAATTTCGTAGAATTCGTAGCGCTTACGTAGACGGTCTACGTCGAAAATGCAGCTTATTAATCTTCGTATTCCTGTAAACGTTGCATTTTCATTAAAGTGTTGATTCATTCCAGCGGCAATATAATGCTGATTCACAAGATGACGGCATTTGAGTTACATGGCAAGTTCGTAGCACGACTTCGTAGAACTGCTACGGCGTAGCTTAGCTCGTAGCCATAAACATTGGCTACGATTGGCACTTCGGCATTCACACGAATACACATAGAACAAAATTCTTATGAATAACTTTTCATCACACTTGTAAATACCCTTTTTCAAAGTATTTATGGCTTTTATTTGTCGTAAAAGACGATAATGGAGAAACATAGGTCTCTATAAAGCTGTCTAACTGGATGCGTATTCTACCAAAAATATAGCACATAATAATATAGAATTATCCCGCCTGAAATAATTTTATTCTCAAACGCCCAAAACGAAGAAAAAATGGGAGTAATAACTAAAGTTAACACCAACTCTACCCATTTTCACTTTCAGTTTTAACCACCGAAGAACGGCAGTCAATCGCAAACGATTCCAGGAATTTTGAACCAACTGTTAATCAATACGTTACGCAGAATTTGTTTGCTAGAACATTTTCTTTCTTATTTGTTTTCAAACACAACATTCGAGCAAGTTACGTCATTTTTCTGTTCCAATTTTAAACGGCCATGTATTTTTTTTTATTTGACCAGACTGCCAGATATAGAAAAGCAAAATTTAAAATATTTTCTAGAATGGTTTTGAATTATTCTGTATTTAAAAGAAAGCATATTCAAGTCTGTAGCAAAAACTATTGGTTACTTTTATAGAAATGTTGTGACAATTTCTTGAACAGAGTCAAAGATGACGAGACGGGCGCGTGACGTCACACGAGCGACACTCTGCGGCTGCGGCTATCGATCGGATAAGCTAGTCACATCTCGCTCTAACTTGGGATTTTATCTCTTACCGTCTTTGTCGCACTTACGAAGCAGTTGGCTGACTGAAACTTGCGTTCCGAAATACGCTACTAATATTTATTTTAACGCAGCCACCCGGGCTGTGCACGTGGTAGGCTGAGGACGGGAGCTCGTTCCGATTTCACATGTACATAGGCTTCACTGTTAACTTTTTGGAATTACTAAATGATTAACATTACTACAATGAGTTTACTCGTATTTAGTTTAATTCTCGGAATAACAACAGAGCCGAAAATAGGAGCTAATCTCAAATTGACGAATTCATATCTTAAAGTAGTCAATACTCAAATCAATGCAACGTGTGATCTATTTTTTGCTGTAATAAATATTTCTTTATTTCTTAACTTTTATTAAGAAACCAATTTTCTTAATTCGAAAATGTTTACCGATTTTCTCTTTTACGAGTTTTTACACACACACATTCTACAAATTTAAATTAAATCGTTGTTGCAGGCTTAAAGCTACAGAGACCACTATCTACCATGTAGGCCACGGCAACTAATTATTGACATAAATAAACCACAAGCGTATGTATAAACTCAGAGATTCAATAAATAAAATTAAAAAAGAAAAGGTCAGGTGTATAAGCAATAACAAATAAATTAATAAACCCGTATTCAATTGGTTAGTAAACTTTTTCATGAAAATGTCTAATTTGTAAACCATTTCGAGGAATAGGCTTAGGGAACAGATTACATTAATCAGATCTTTAGATAAGCAAGTATTTTTTAAGAAAATCGCAGAAAACCCAATGACTTTCATTTTTTAGCAAGGTTGACGTATGACGTAGCCGGATAACTTCCGGCTATTCACATTTAATTTTTTAGGTTGGCAGCACAGCGTAGTGAATAAATATTTTTTGTTTGGTAGCGCTAACTAAGCGCTTCACGTACTTGTCACCCATGTCAAATGTCATCTCTGTTCAAGTAAACATAACCTAATTACATTTATTCATACATTATAATGAAGAAGCGGTGTCCAATTATTGAAAAATCAGATGTAAACGGATGAAGAGACTGCAGTAAAGTCCAATAAACAGGCCAATATGCAATAGATACGAGAAATGGGGTACCTAATTATTTGGCGATTGTAAACAAACAAGAAACCAACTCGCGGCTCGCGGTCCATCTTGACTTTGACATTTGACACTGACATACATATTTTTTAATACCTTAGTAATTTTTGCTTTCTTGCAGTTCGAAATGGCCATTATAGCTGCGTGACGTCATCACTATAAAATCTTTGAAATTAAATAACAAAATAAATATAATTTTAAGAAATTTTTCGTTCAAATTGTATCTCCGAAATAGTCTATTCTATCAATAAAATATATAATATACACAATTTATTTTTTAGTTGACTAGCCAATTACTATCGTTACAGATTATCTCTGTACTTTTCTATCTTTGCACTTCTGTAGTCAAAGTACTACTGCTGAAATATAGATGAAAACAGTGCAGTGGCTGCGTGACCACAGATTAATAAAGTTGCTAGTACGTCAGTGGATCAACTGGTAATCCACTTTGGACGTCACACGCTATGAACATACACTGTGACGCGCAGGTGCCGAGCGGCCCTTTATTGCTATTTAGTACGCTTGCGGCGTGTTTACTTAGTAATCTACGTGTGGTAGCGATAGTACGTCCTCATCATCATCCTAGCTTGTATTTCTAGTTGCGTCGTCAGCTTACGCTTCGGAGCCTAGGGTACGCTGTAACTCATGGTCTTAGATTTGGCGGAACTGGTTGTTACAATGGAGCTACTGCCGTCTGACCTCCGTAACCCTTTTTACAGGGAAACCAACAGAAACATGATCTGAGGTGTGTTAGTGGCCAACACTGTAAGAATTTTTCAGGCTGCCCTAAGGCATCTGACACAGCCTCACGACTGCTATCTATTAATAACAACCGGGACCAACGGCTTCACGTGCCTTTCGAAGCACGGAGGAGCTCAAGATAGAAAATGTCACTAAATGGCGACCAATCCATTAGTGGTCACGTCACACCGTCGCGCGCTTTCGCTACGGATACGCGCTCGACTACCGAGCTTCTCAATTTGGTAGCGATTTTTATTACCACGATATTTATTAAAATTAAATACATACACTAAAATCGAAAAGTAAACATAACTTCTATCCATTGTCATGATTTGATTACTTTCGGAATTTTTGTCGTTTCTAGATTAATTTATTCTGATGGATTTCCGACAAGTAATAGAATAGAAATAGAAATTTGTTTTGAGTACTTGGTGAGAAATATCACAAGCTCTGCAGTTCAGGTTCAGTAACTGCATGGCGCTTAACCGAAAGATTGAATGAGTGAGACAAACAAAAATGGGCTACTTGACTGTGTTTATTTGGAAAATATTTTTATAAGAAACTTTTTTTTTTTGCTATGTATGTATGTTTATGCTGAGCAAAAGTCCCCGCACGCCTTCCATAAATCTCATACATAGCACTCTCTCTCTCTCTCTTGCCAGTTTCTGTCAAATGTTCGTATGCCCATCTCTTTGTCTTCGACCCGGCTATGGGTCATTGATTCCCACGGGAAGCATACTTTGTTTAGTTGTTTCCAGTTTGGTTAGGACATTGCAGGCTTGAATCACCTGATCGTCTGATAATGAAGATGATTCCGTGCTTCTGAAGGCACGTTAAACCGTTGGTCCCGGCTGCCATCTGGTGGTCGTTAAAAAAACCACGACAGAGGCCGAGAGGCAGTTCCGAAAAACTGACACCGGGGTCGATTGACAATGTAACCTACACGAAATGTTGGTGATTATTGAACGGGTCAAAAAAATACTTCTGTTTCTGGTACTGAAGCTCTTGACATAAATAATAATAATTAATTGAGTAGAACCTATTGAAACATTTCGTTTGCATCTCTAACCGGTATCGCTATTCTACCGCCCCTCCTCCATATCGATAGCGGCTCTGTGTCGGTCATTTTTGTCGGGAAATTGGCCCATATCCGATCTCGGCACCTCGCGATTCGTTTGTCGATCCGCTGGTGCTTCTGATAAACCGTTGATGACGTTGATGATTACAAGAATATACATGATAGGTGATAGTGATTGTAATTTTCTGTTCGCTGCTGAAGATGCAACAAATTAAAAAGTTTAAATTCTTAAAAAGTAATAATTACTATTAAGACATTGGCAATGGTGCACGAACATTTTTTTTAAATATTGGGCTCGAAATCGGTCATCCATTAAACAATTTCACCGATGAAAGATAATCATACATTTCCGGTTGACGCAAGGGCTATATTATTTCACTAAGGGCTTTACATTTCAAGTTCACTTGACATCAAACCTCCTTGGAACTGTTTTTGTTGCGGCAGAATCCTCTATCAGTCTGAAAAGTAGAAGAATGTTTCTAAATCTAATCTAAACATTTGTCCAATACTTTTACAACAACAATACAATACTCTTTATTGTACCAAGTAAAGTAAATACAAAAACACATCAACAAAACCGGCACAACGGCGGGCTTAAAGGCAATATAGACGGTTAATAACGAATTATTGGATGTGTATTTGTTTATTTCATACTAGCTGTTTCCCGCAGCTCCGCCTGCGGTATATAGCTTATCTTACTCAGGATGAGTGTAGCTTTTCAATGGTGAAAGAATTTTTAAAATCGGCACAGTAGTTTTTGAGTTTATTCATTACAAACATACACAAAAAATACAAATCTTTCCTCTTTATAATATTAGTGTAGATAAGTAATTGTTACTTTATAATAAAAAAAATATCACTCAAAAATACTAAAAATAATCTCACTTTACAAAACTAAACAAAATTCAAAAGAAAAAGAAAACCTAAAAACTAAATATAATCCCATCACGCAAGCAGTATTCCTGCGATGGCAATCCGCTGAGCGAGAAAGCTGTCCGAGCGAGAGTCGTTGTGTCTTTCTCTTTTAATTATTAAATGTACTGGAAGGTGCTCCTGTAACCTATGATACCTGGTTGATAACCATAACACCTAGGAGTCCCAAGTCCCCAAGTCAATGGGCACTGGCACTACATATACTCCGCGACACGCCTCCGACGTGGCGTGCTCGCCGGCCGTAAAGTCGCCGTTCATTCAGTAATGGCTTCTTAAAGATTGCATTACCTACCGGTTACTAACATACTTGTGGTTACCGAACGAATGTTATGGATACTTGATGTTCTTGTCATATTCACCCACCGTGTATCCATACTTAATATTATAAGCGCGAAAGTCTGTATGTCTATCTGTCTGTTACGCTTTCACGGCCAAACCGCTGACCGGATTTTGATGAAATTTGACATGATATACACACATATACGATGTACACAATTTTCCTAATTTTAAGTTTTGAATGTATATTATCAGCGTGTACATGAAATAAATAAATGAATATAATTGAAGACCCGGGGTCAAACATAGGCTACTTTTTGATACAAGCGGAGCTGTGGAAATAGCTACTATATTATATGTTATAAGAATTTTTGAAATTACTTTAGTAGTTACACCCTACAAACTCATTAACAAACAGACATTTCCTCTTTATAATATTAGTTTACTTCCTTACTGCATTGGCTCAACCCAAAACGGATCTAGGTTTCCGGCACAAGACTTCTTCACTCATTCCTATTCTGCGTAATATCGATACCTATAACCGAAAATCTGTTTTGGAAACATCACCGAAACATTACATTTACTTACTTGCCTAATTAAATCAAGCCTCTCTAGTCTACGGGGGTTTTCGACCCGTAATTCCCCATATAGATGAATATAAAAAATAGTTGTCGGCGAAGATTCACATTCATTCTTAGTTTATTCTCCTTCATGACATCAACAAATAATTTTTCATGTAGTTAACATACTTACAAGCTCACATTTAAACACTGGCCAAAGTATTACAGAGTGCTTAATATGTAAAACTATTTAAGACCCCCTTGCAATATATTGCGCTTCTCACAGGATTTTTTGTGGAAGGTCGACGGTTTTTTCTCGAATTTTCCTTTTTGAAAGTGGTTTAAGTATATCTTTCAAATGCGCTAATCGAAGATGACAATAGTTTGGTTGTTCATTTAATATTTTTTGTGCTATATGAATTCGATTTATTCATTATAAGTTTTGATTAGTATACAAAAGCAGACCAAAAATAAGTCATAAAAGATTGACAAAAATTCTAAGTAATATGTAGCGCGACATGTACGTAATCACATTCATCAACGTGGTTTTGCACTATGTAACAAGCTAAAAGCTTTGCTGAAATGAAATTTCTGTAAAATGACGTTATTACGGAATATTTAGAAATTCCCAAATTTCCATATTCGAGCAAATTTTTAATAAAACAGAAAATTCCATGATTAATATTATTATTAAGCTCAAGAGTTTGTGAATGCTTATAACATATGAACCACTAGTATACATTCAAAATAATCTATCTGCTTAAGTTTGTCTTATAAAAGGGCATTAACATCTGGATCTCGAAAACAGTTTTCATTGGACCCGGAAGGCAGTTTTTTTACATGCCAAATAATTTGAACATCATTAATGTAGCAGAATAAAGGTATCTTTTAAACCTCCGATGTATATTACAAAGTGTGCTCCTATAGACAGGTTACAATAATAGATAAAACAGGTCTTCTAGCGTCATGATAAGCTGTTAATATTCCAGTGACCTATAATAAAGTGTACATGAAACGCCGAAGCCGTACACTTTCCCTAGTCTATTAATATTATCAGACCCATTTAACCATACTAACTAAACGAGGCGATGAAAATATGTATAGCCGAGCTATACCTAGCTACGTTTAACCACTACTGCTTTCAACCTGCTTTCGACTTTGTCTACGTTCGACTCCTTCTTCATCCTAGCGTTATCCCAGTTGCATCCTCTTGCTTTGGAGCCCAGGGTCCGCTTTCCTAGTTTTACGTCTCCACTTCGCCCGTTCTTTGGCATCCTTGACAAAGAGTCCATTAGCACGCATATGCGACGTCAAGCCAACTCTTACCAGACAGCTTTTTCCACGTTGACTTCAGAATAAAACGATACTATATTTTATAACATATACAGATAAACATCCAAGAGCCAGGGCAAAAAAAAAGGGCGAGCCTGGGACCTCCTGAATAAACGAACACGCGCTACGGAGGTTGTCAAAAATAAACAGAAGAATCTAATCTCTGATTTTTTTAAATAAATGTATTTTTATGAATTTCAGCAAGTAGGTAGGTATACCTTTAAACTTTCATGTAAATAGCTTTAAAATTATGATTGTTGTAACTTGTGACTACAGGACTAAATCCAAGTTTTCTTTAGATATTAGTGGGACAACGCGCCAAGTATAAGCGAAATCGAATGAATTTTATCACTTCAAGGTTTACCATGATGATCATTTGGATAGAAAATCGTCTAATTGTTTCGAATATAGACAATATCGTACATTTTAATCAACATTCAATAACCTTAGACTTGTATGGATTGTTTGTATTTAATATTTAATTTATATAAATTAGGTAGGCAGCAAAATGTTGTTTTTATTTTATGATAAAATGATAAGATGATAACATAGGTACTTATATTTTTTTATGATTTAAATCAATTTATATATTTTATGAAACAACATTTATAACTTTTTCCCGTTGTTAATAGGCTAGTTTCCTAAAAAACATAATTAGTCCGTCAGTTAGATAGTCAAAAAATATTGGAGACGTATTTTTTCTTTTGAAAATTAAACAAAGAATGGTATGGCGCGTTAAAGTTCCGTGTGACGTCACAGTGTGTTGTACTTTTTCGCAATATGTGACGTCACGAACCCCTACTCCTAAACTTTGATGCATTATATCTTTATAATATATCTCTCAATTGACAAAAGAAAAAAATACGTCACTAATATATTTCTTTCCCCTAAATGACAAACTAATTTCAATGTTAGTCTTTTGACCATGGAAACTAGCCTTTTATGTTTATGTAATTCATTGCGTACTCCATCATAAGTATACGAAAAAAATAAGTTTCGTTTATTTCAGGGCTCATATTTCTATAATGTTTTGAAACCCTAAATTGAACACAAAACTGCAGTGACCTAAATTTGACTGCTACAAATTGTGACTTGCAATGAACAATTAAAGTCGCAAATGCAAGTAATAGCTGGTTATATTACTTGGACGAATAATTGCTTACATTTACGAGGCTTCTGACAGGTGTACTTATTTTTCTTTTTAATGTGACTTTTACTAGTTGTATTTAGCCAGTAGCAAAAAAGTAAAAATTGAACAAAGTGATTTAGTCAAGTCGGTAGTTAAATTTAATCAAGTCCATTCTGAAGTATCAAGCTAAGTAAAGCGAAATGGTGGAAAAACTGCACAAAGCGATTTTCTAGGAGCTTTAAGCAGGCATAGGTATAGGTTTAAGAGTACTTTTTTAAATTTTATGAACACTATGTGTACACAATGCAAGCACTGTTGTATAACGATATAATAGAAATATGTGCGAGTAGGTTTATAGTATTTTGTAATGTTATCCTTGTGTGAGAGTGGGGCATCATAGCAGACGATCTTCCTACGTAGGTATATCGCAGATCATCTAATTATTTGAGCATTACCTGACTTAAACATATTTTATGAATGTTGGTTTGTATATATTTAACTGTAAAGGGATATTGCAACTTTAAATGTGTAATGTTTTCTTATGTTTTCGCGATTGTTATTCATTAAATTAAACTATTTTAATACGGTTTTATCGCGTTTATTACTTATTTATTTACACCTGACGTTTCAAACACTTTACAGCGTTCATGGTCGCAGGCAGACTAAGTTAACATTTGTCTTTGATGTCATAAGATTACAAAACTACCGCCTGAAATTTTTATTGGGAACTATTCCGATTCACGCAGTATTGGCTCACAGTATCTAAGGGTCTTGCAGTCTGCTTCCGAGTTTGCGATTTTATTAAGTTAATGACTGGGTCCCAAGCTGGCGGTACCTGCCATCCATCCTCTCTATTGAAATTAGGATGTTTTTTAATTTCAATAGCTTCACGTGACATCCTTGGAATGAATCTGTTTTCCTTTGCAAGGACTTGAGGATTATCAAAACGCATATAGTGGTTGGGTTTGTCTAGAGCATGTTCACAGACTGCAGACTTGGTTGAGCGTCTATTTTTCATGTCAGCAATATGTTCTTTTATACGAGTATTAATGCTTCTCTTTGTTTGCCCAATGTATGATAAACCACAGTCACAGTCAATTTTATAAACTCCAGCATCTTGCAATGGGATATTGGATTTTACAGGTCTTAAAAATTGGTTTATTTTCTTATGCGGCTTGTAATAGGTCTTGATTGAAGCTCGCCTAAGTATGCTACCAATCTTGTCCGTGACTCCCTTTATGTATGGTAAGATGGCAGGAAAACGATCAACTGTGTGTGGCTTGGGTCGACTTCTGTGACATATGTGTGGGAGGCTGAGATTGTTGCTTCTTAAGACAGACTTGACTCGTTGAAGCTCCTCCTTAAGATGGTGGGTGTCACAGATGCCGTGTGCTCTCTGTAACAAAGATTTGTTTATTAACCGTATATGAACCGTATTAAAATAGTTTAAATGTGTAATCAATCTACTACCACTAATACTTCAAGTCAAAAGCCCTACGGATTTAAGTAACATTTTTTTTATACTCATACTGTCTTATTAATAAAATTCACATATTCCAAACGTAATCCGACTTTACACTAGGACTAGTTAATCTCAGAGTAGTGGAGTATTAACTTGACAATTTCATTGTTATTAATAAACGTGCAGTTATCTCGGACTAACTATACGTTCCTTACACCGAGATTAAAGCGAATATAATGGCAACCCCGTATTTTTATAAGTAAAAAGAATGAGTAACTGAATGACAAAAGAATGAAAATGACGCTACTGTCAAATTGACAATTCACTTTAATTATTTTTTTCTTTTTATTTGGCTCTTACTTTCGTATTTAGCCAGTAACAAATAAAATATTTTTAATAAAGTTGTATAATTAAACAAGTATAAAGTCAAGTCAGTAGTTAAGTCAAGTCAAGTCACAACAAAGTCGAGTCAGAAGAGTCAGGATAAGTGAAGTGGTAGAAAAACTGCACTTAGCGATTTCCACGAGCTTTTGGCAACAAGCGAGGAAATCACATAAATCGAACACTGCATCACTTCCCAACACTCACGCTTGTTCTTGAACACTTTGCGAATAATAATCCACCATTATTATGTACAAACACTAAAAAAACACAAATTTTGGAAAATAAAATACAGCGCCGATACTGCTTCACAGCTTCCCGCCAAAAGTCAATTCACTTTTTACACACATGTTTTGCACATGTTGCGCACAACGCACGACGAAAGGAACTGCTGAGATCAAAGAGTCATTGTCAGCTTGTCATTTGTTGTTGTTAGACGTAAGTATCCCTATATAGTTGTGGGAAGCGTGAAATACTTTCTAATTTCTTGGACTTGGTTACCGCCCCATGTGACATGTGGACTCGACGATAAATGTTCCGGTTTATTAACGAAGAGTCTCGTAATCTAGGGAGACTATCGCTTGGTAGTTGGGTCAAGGCATAGTGAGAAGATTTCTCTCTGGATCCCTGACCACCGGCAGCTTGGGTCAAACTCCGCTCGCTACCTATGAATGCCTCTTTTTTGTATATTTTAAAATATTTTTTTTTAGAAGTAATATAAAAGAACAATAGTCAAAAGATTTTTGTAAATGGAACATATTTTTCATTCTAGGGGTTTCCGACGTACTTTGTAATGTTTTACACGCCTCATTAATAGCATTTGATCTTCGATCTCGTTTATTTCATCTATCACTCTTAAATCATCAATAAAATTATCCCTGTCCATCTTTTTAGCACAATAAACAAACAACATCACACTTTAGAAAGAATATGCATTTATAAACAACACATGATGAAGTTATAACATAAAATGAACGCTTCAATGCCGAAAAATGTTAGGTTGTGAATTCAATGGCCAAAAAATGACACAAAAACACCCATACTCTATGCTTAGTCCGTCCTTAAACCATGTAGTGCCTTGGAGAATCTTTTACTCCGAGAGTACGCTCGGATAAGTTTACTCCATCGTTCCTCCATGTTTATTAATACGAATTCTCATTACTCCAAGCTTAAAACTTGGAGTAAAGTTATTCTTGCTTTAGTCTAAGTTTATTAATAAGGCAGACAACGTCCACAGATTGACCACTGATGGTAATGGAAAGTATGTAGATATGAGAAATGATACACATACACTCCATACGCCCTTTTCTCTGAAGACTATCCAGCAATGATACGTTATGCTTTGACTTTCTTCTTACCCTATTCGTATCGAAAATATCTTAGCTTAACTACCGTTAAAAAATTGCCTGATATTACTAAAAATATAAATAAATACGAAACCTCTCAAAGAGGACTAATTACAATAAGTAGCTCACAGTTGGAATATTACGACTGGTCGTAAAATAATTGATTAGTTCTCAGAAAAACAATATTAATGGGCAACGCGACCGTGGTATTCATTCAACTTCCTCCGGCGCATTTCCAAACTCATAACTTTCATATTCCGTTTGTAGGGTTGTCTCACTTTTCTCTGCTTGATAGGAAACACTGTTTCTCATTCATAACAAATTATATTTCTACCCAAAAATGCCCAAGAAGCTGTCGGCCCACTGTTCTGTCCAACAGTGGCAGCTTCTTCTTCATCTTAGCGTGTATTCCTAGTTACGTCGTCAGCTTACGCTTTGGAGCCTAGGGTACTGTTATAATATCATTGACCCCTGATTGTAATAAAATAATATCGCTGACGCATCTTCATTGCGCCAGCGACCTAGATTATTACTTACACGTTTTTAAAAATAACTTTTAGCAATTTAATTCCCTCTCGACATTTTTCCAACGCTGTTCTCATATTTTTATATTTTTCGTACCCCGTAACAGTACGCTGTGAGTTATGGTCCTTGATTTGGCGGCACTGGTTATTACAATGCAGCGACTGCTGTCTGAACTCCGTAACCCTTTTTACAGGGAAACCAGACCAACAGGAACATGACCCGAGGTGTGTTAGTGGCCAACAGTGGACCGACAGCGGCTGAAATAATAATGATCATCATTTCGTGTAGGTTACACATTGTACACCTTGGTGTCAAAGTTGTGCGGAACCGCTTCTCGGCTTCTGACGTGGCTCCTTTAAAGACCACCAGATGGCAGCCGGGACCAACGGCTTCACGTGCCTTCCTAGGCATATCCATAATGATGATGATACTTAATTTGATTATCGTTGCTCGAGCCAGGAAAATTTAGTTTTAGGAAATTAGTTTACAACAAATACATAATTACGAAACATACATTTAAATCTGAATTGTGTTACTCTACTAACCTCTTGTTTGCTCAACATTCCCAAAATACAAATGGCATTTTTTCCGTTGTTCCGGTTAAGTAAATTCTATACCGCTAAACAGATGAAGTATTTGTAAATTTGTGATTTTGTTTCTAGGAGATATTCATAGGAAATACCAACGCGATATTAAAAAATATCTCTTCATGTAGCTTACTACTTATGACAGCCTTTTTCTTTGCGGAAGATAAAGGTACTATATATAAGAACACACACTCTAGCGATTAGAACCACAGGTCAATAGCTAGTGTCAAGTAATTGTACGCAGGTCGCTCCCAACCGGTCATTTTGGAGATCACTAGGAGAGACCTATGTCCAGCAGTGGACTGACTGCGGCTGAAATGATGATGATGCCTCTAGTTTAAATAAAATCTTAAACACAAGAAATCAACAAATATTTGTTATAGATATCTTTCATAATAAAATTTAACTCCATTACAAAATGAAAGAGAGTATAATTCATAAATCGCGTGTGTTATGACGACCTGGCGCGAGGCAGCCCTATTGTCTCGTAGGCGCCGAGCCGCCGCCGTCTCGCCAGCGTCGAAGGACGCTGATTGGCCACTCTCCAGCTGCCAGGGCTGCAGATCTTACGCAACCTATTACGAAAGTTCAAGGAAATAGAATAGTAGACAGACATTTCTAGTAGAGCTTACCGAGGCGAAACTTTAAGGCGGCGATAGGCTACATAAAAAATAATAAAATATTAAGGTTTAAAAAATTGTTTTTTTTCAGAGATATAAAAAACTTAAAACGCATAGATATGTTATCATTGTTTGATGACGTCAAGCTGAGATTTTTTGGGTTTGTTCGGATTGAGAGCCGCCTTTGACAAGATAAATTCGAATAAGAGTTTTGTCGAAAAAAAATGGCGCTAGTATATGGTTTTACTATAGTCAGCTCCCATGTTTTTACGGAATCTCGAATTCGTCTTTTTTCTAACGGCATGCCACAAATACGATTTACAAATTATTCGACCGATTCGCGACATTCCTACAGAAGTACATCAATGGACCAGGAACAAAACATTCAGACCACTACTTCTTGGCGTGCCGATGTCATTCCAACGATTTGTAGCCCATTTTTAAAATGTATGACATATATGTCGAATGAAAATCGTGCGATATCGAACAAAAATCCTTCGATATCGAGCGATAATAATTCAATATTTAACAAAAATTATTCGACTCGCCGATTTTGTGTGAGTCACACTTTTTTAAAAATAGCACTCCTGGTCAAACTCTTCACTGCCACGATGATCCCCGCAAAGATTCACGTAATTTGATCCGTTTAACCTATCGTAAATTCGTAATGTATATTATATTTTATTTAATATGAGTTTTTCCCTCCTTAATTTACACCTTACCAGAAGCGGCATACCCTAATATATTACGATGGTATTTTTAGATCAGCATATACCTACTGTATTACTGAGAGATGAATCCCAAATTGTAAAATCTGTTTACTTAAGGAAGGAATCATACTTTGTTTAGTTGTTTCCAGTTTGGTTAGGACATAGGCTTGAACCACCTGATTGTCTGACAACAAAGACGATTCCGTTCGGAGCACGTTAAGCCGTTTGTACCAGCTGCCATCTGGCGGCCTTTATACGAACCACGTCAGAGGCAGGGTCGATTGACCAGGGAGCTTAATCGACATGAATGAATCATTAGTTTACAGTATTAAAAGCTTTCCAAAATACATAGGTATCTTATTTTAAAGTGTGTTTAGAGCGACAGATCAATATAAACAGCTGGTTTTTTTGCGGGGGCAAACCCGCAGGCGACGGCTTGTTAATAGTAATTGCTTACACGAATCCAATTTTGTTTAAAAGATTAAATTTCTGCCATGTTTAATAAAACGCGTCAGCAATTCCAATGTTTTAGAAGAGTGGTATGAAATTAAATACAATGTTTATTATTTGAAAATAATATTATTATACTCGTAGTATTTAAAATACAGTTATACCTAATACACGTAACATGACGAAAACAATACATAAATCGTATAAAAATTTTTGTTTACGTCGAATTATACCTATTATAATAAGCTAACGGATTAATAACTTTATACAATGCTTAATAAAAAAAATTAAAGCCCCTTTCCTTAAGAATGAGCCCACGCGGATTTCTTTAGCGAAATGCGTCATCTATTCGGTACTAATCCTTATAGTCAGTATAAGTAGGAAGGTGTTTTTAGTTTAATTGGGAATAGAACTAATTTATTTGTGAAATCTAAGTCTTTTTGTTGACGATTTTTTCTAATAACAAACGAAACTTTCGTTGCCACTAGTACCATTATCAGTTCTATGAATACATAACAGACATTTAGTGTAGTTAGATGATCTTTTCGGAAAATGATCAAAAAAAAAATAGTGCTTTCTACATTCGTTTACTCATCAGAATCGCGTTAATTGCTGAATTCGGCGACTAATAATAAAATCGGCGAGTCGATTAAAATCTGGTCGCGATAGGGTGAGCTGGCTGTATCTAACATTGTCTCGTATTACTTTTACCTTCTATGTGAACCATTTACCGGGAAACCATGCCAATAGGATCAATCCGGGTATTTTAGTGGCCAACACCGCGGCAACCGACCACTCGGCTACCTAAACATCAGGACTTATTCTTGAAATGTGCAACAACAACATATGTCGAATAATAATCATTCGACTCACCCATTTTTATGAGTCATAAACCGCGTAACGATATGATAGCATCTTATGACAACAGCCATACCCAAAACCAACTGTTGCTTTGATAGGTAATTAAAAACACAAGTAAACAAATTCACAAACAAAATAGAATTGCAACAATGAGTAGGCTATCTGAGTCTGCGCTCCGAGTGACTCGTGACGTACCACCTCTGCCTGCTGCATGTGAACAGTTCCTATCCGGCGCCGCCAAGTCGAAGAAATTCGGCGCCGTCGCGTCTACCTAATATCCCAAAAGACCCAGATAACCAGGCGCCTCGCTTGGAACGCACCCAGAGATTTTTTGCTTATTTATGTAGGCCTCGAGGGCGAATCGACTGTTATGTTAATGGGACATCGGTCGGGGAAACCCTATGTTGTAGGTACTGTTGTAATTTGTCAGTGTCGTGACGTGATAGGTCATTTTTCTGTCGTGCGCAGCGGATGATGCCCGTTTTTGTTGTGATCCATTTGTGCACTATAATAGGAGAAGGACGATTATGTGGGTTTTAATCTTGTGCTTTATGTTGATAAACGACAGACATCATCTCACATCTATTGTTGAGACCGAATGGAATTTTGTCCGTGTTCGGTTTCGATGTGTTATGATTAAGATCATCAGTGCCATGAGCCATGAATGCAAAATCATACTTAATATTGCATTAATTTAATATTTTTCTCATATTTTATTCAACTAAGTTTCTCAGTCTTGGAGTACTCTGAACTACTCTTGCCCAGTCATCTTCTTAGGTATGATTTTTACATAGAACTTTGTCTAATCTATAGATACATTAGTTATTAACGGACATACCTAGACAAACTTTTTTTTTGTAGCTATTTAGTCTTCCACTGCTGGATAAAAGCTCCCCATATTAATTGCTCAAAAATAGCAAGAGCAAAAATAAATTAATGTGGAAATCCCAACGACAGTGACCACTGCCCTAATTAGTTTACCAATAAACGTCTGGAGTAAAAAATACATAAACAAAACATACATGAAACATGTGTTTTAGGTACACAATTGCCCTATTGTGGCAATTGTGTTATCGTATTTAATTTGGTGTCAAAATTGGCACCAAAACAAGTTTTTATGTCACACAATTATATATCCAAGTTAAAATAACGTAGTCATTCAGCATCTCTTCCGTATTAGTACGGAAAACTCAACCATCCTTGTTTATTCATACTAATAGTATTAGTGCTAAAGTCTGTCTAGATAGATGTCTGTTACGCTTCCACGGTCAATCCATATCTATCCATACTTCCATAATTAATATTAAAAGAACGAAAGTGTGTCTGTCTGTAACGGTTTCACGGCAAAACCGCGGTCATCAAACATAAGCTACTTCTTGACGGAGGCGGAGCTGCGGGAAACAGCTAGTTTTCAATAAAAAAGTAAATGAAAAACCGATGAAAATTAGAATGATTTAGTTTCACATAGTAAGCACACTTTTAAAAATTTAACTGGTGTTTAAAAAGCTACCCTGTATATTAATATAAATAATGATTTAATACTCAATTAGATTCAGTATCTATTACGTTGAATGAACCTGCCATGCCATTAACCGCTTTATTGTTTCTATGTAATTTACAATCGTTTGGCAATTAACTTCTACACTTCTGGACGAAGATAACTGTTAACTCTCTTTCTCTCTCATCGTAGCGCTTTTCCAACCTGAGCTAATTGCTTCTGGGTCCACTTTCTTGTTTTTCTTCCTCCACTTTTGTTATAGCTATGAGATAATTATGCTCGAACAAACATACAAATGTGCATAACGCTAATTAATTTTTGCGAACATATTAAGAAACTTGTATAGTGTCTAGTTCTGATAAAATTAATACATACAGTTCGGATTAATAACCTCCTTTTCCTTCGTCCACTTACCTAACCTGTTACAAGAGAAGATTTTTCTTTCGGAGTTTGGTAACTAGTTGTAAAAAAGATTGTTTTTCCACTTTCGTAAATCAAATTGTTTCCATTTTTGCAACCAGAGACATAGTATTTATGTAGAAGAAAGAACGTCAATCAATCAATCATTTCTAAAAATCATATCGAAATAATCATGTTGTAAAGGGTTTTTATGCATTCAATATGCTGTACAAAGTACTCGTATTATATAAAGAAATAGTACATAATAAAAAAAATACCGCAAACAGCGATTAGTACCATAATGCCCTATTCCGGAAATGGACACAGAGTCCCAAAAGGATCCATTACAGGGCTCGAACCTGCGTCCTCGACCTAATGTACGTGTGTGCACTTTCAACTGCCGCGATAGCTCAGGTAATCAATGGTTGAACTAGCTAATTATTAAAAATAAAAAACACGACTCACTGCTATATCATACATATGTTTCTTTCGGACAAACATAAATTTTATTTTATAAGTTTTATTTTTTGTCACAAAACTACATGAAATCTTTAAATTAAACTATTTTAATACGGTTTTATCGCGTTTATTACTTATTTATTTACACCTGACGTTTCAAAAACTTTACAGCGTTCATGGTCGCAGGCAGACTAAGTTAACATTTGTCTTTGATGTCATAAGATTACAAAACTACCGCCTGAAATTTTATTGGAAGCTATTGAAATTAAAAAACATCCTAATTTCAATAGAGAGGATGGATGGCAGGTACCGCCAGCTTGGGACCCAGTCATTAACTTAATAAAATCGCAAACTCGGAAGCAGACTGCAAGACCCTTAGATACTGTGAGCCAATACTGCGTGAATCGGAATAGTTCCCAAGAAAATTTCAGGCGGTAGTTTTGTAATCTTATGACATCAAAGACAAATGTTAACTTAGTCTGCCTGCGACCATGAACGCTGTAAAGTGTTTGAAACGTCAGGTGTAAATAAATAAGTAATAAACGCGATAAAACCGTATTAAAATAGTTTAATTTAATGAATAACAATCGCGAAAACATAAGAAAACATTACATGAAATCTCCTTTTAAACCTCTTTGTTTTGATACTCCACTCGATTAAGTTACTCAGATTTTTTTTGTCGTTCTTTTATTACGTACTAGCTATGTCCCGCATCTCCGCCTGCGTCAAAAAGCCTATGTTTGACCCCATGTCTTCAACTATATAAATACCAAATTTCATCAAAATCCGTTTAGCGGTTTGGCCGTGAAAGCGTAACAGATAGACAGACAGAATTTCGCATTTATAATATTAATTTGTATGGATATAGTCCGCCATTTTGTTTTTATGATGCATTCACATACCCCCCTAATACCACGGAGTAATAACAAAGAGGAGATGGCGTATCAAGAGCTTCCTTACAAAAATTGTGTACGACTACGCAGGGCGGAAAGCAAACGTGAGGGTAGCTCGGTTTTCCCATGGCTCCGCTCCTATTGACGATCCCCTCTAGTTACCAATAGATAGCGCTAGCAAATCGAAGATTTCAACATAAATAAATATATTTATATTTCTTTATATTACAGATACTTTGACCAATAAAAACAGACACATATTTTGTGGAACACTAAATCAATAAAATAAATTCGAATATATGTTATTTACTTATGTTTATTGTGATCCCATAACAGTACAGTATTGAAACACTTAAAACTAAATGGTTTAAAATATTTTACAAAATATCCTATGCTGAAACGAAACGTAAATTTGAAAAATAAGTAAATATAATAAATTCATTGAAGCTCGCTCCACGTCACGCTTCTTTCACAAAAAATGACGTAAGCCATGCCCACATCGGACGTCACTGCGCCAATGACTACAACGGTGCACTAGCAAAATGGACGACGGGCTCCTTTTTAAGAAAGATACCGATTTTGATTTAAATTAATTTCTTGGCCAATGTTACAGTAATTAAGGACCCGAGTCTGATCCAGTTGGCCACTTTCCATATCATCGAAAATTTCCGACGGCTTCCCTCCCACACAGTTTACGATCTCGTAATTGAATTGTTTATATGTCCGCAATACGGATCTAAACGGAAGCAAGTACGCCCAACACATGATTTTTTTTTATTCATATAGTGTAGGATATCACCAATTTAAAAGAACTAGCGACGTAGTCTCACGTACAACACAAAACCACCTAATCTCTGACAATGGGTCAGAGTTTAGGTGCTTTTGTCAACTGTTTTAATTAAATGTTTAATTTACACAAATATCACACACTCGTACATTGACGACTATTTTCGAGCTTCGACTTTACGTCTGTATTTTTTTAAGCCTGTGAACTTAAAATCTAAATATAAATAATGAAGTGGGTATGTTGTGATTGTTCGTGATGTAGTCACGATTTCTTGACAACTAGTTATATTAAAATGGGGGTAATTGCGTATTTATATATCTTGACAAATGAAACAAGTACCAATAATCTAGCTAAAATAGTGTGTTGTGCAAGTATAAACTTATACCAACAGCTTTTAATGAATAATATCTTATCAGTTGAAACATAATCAAATATAATAAATAAGTGTTCGAGTGTGTGGTGATAGAAAATGAATCAGAACAACCAATGTAAGTACGTACAATTGCATTAGACTAATCTTAAATTATTTTATACACTCATTAAAAGTATTAACTTTTCCATAGTATCACGTCTTAATCCCTTACGAGGTAGACACAGTTAAGAAGCAAAAGACCCTAAGTCAGACTAGCAAGATATTACGCCAATAGTAGAAAAATAAGCATTAACTAGGTACATAATTAATTATTGTCATTTAGAATGTCAGTCCCCAGTACCCTTTCTTCTGCCCGAAAGAGTTGAATACAAAACGGTAAAATTATTTGATTATGTCTAGGCGTCTTTTAATAACCCGGTGTAGATACTCAATTAATTATATCATCAGCCTATCAATATAATACTATATAATAACCCCTTCATCAGATCCTGACTTGGTGACAATAGAACTACCGTGGAAGTATTCATATTCGAATAAAAATATAATTTTGAAAGTCGGTCCACAATAGACAATACGACAAAAAATTGTAATAATAAATATACCATTTCTAGAATTTGAGAAAATATAATATTTTCATAATTTATATGGAATATTATAAGCGAAAATTGTCGTGTAATAATGTCACAACTCGAGGTGAATGATTTGCTTAACAATTTATCTGACTCCAAAGAAGACAACATGAAGACATCGGACTGATGTTTACGCCGAAAGACGTGTGCCAAAGAAAAGTTTTATGTAATGATTAACGTCTATTGTCAGTGTTGTCATAGTTTTCTTCATATTTCTAGTATGGGACCGAAGAGAAACCATCGATCTTTTCTCAATGTATGGGACAGATTTATAAGATTCGGCATCATTTTTATGATCGGCTGCTTGTCTAACCTCAGTCCTCCTTAGAAACACTAGTACTTAGTGTTAGTTTATAAAAGTCTAAAGGTTTAATCGGACTGAAAACAAGAATATTGAAACAGAAGACATGTGGTCTGAGACCTCTGTTTCTCCTTCGTAGCCTTTTACCTCACTCAAGGGAAGTTAGGTGTGAATATAAGTGAAGATTGTCCAGATTCCTGCACGGTTAAGGATCTTGGGAGCTGCCAACGTGCTAAGTAGTAGAAAGGCTAGACCAATGCATGGTTGCCACGTATTGGTCTAGCCTTATATGACATCGTACCCATTTCGACTCGAGAAGAAGATAGTACAGTGACACACAGCTAAATCATAATCAAAGTAACAATGGCAATAAGTAAATAATAAAAAATAAATAAATAAACTTGGTGGTTCTTCCACCGCCCATACCTCGAGTGTAGCCGGCGAAGGGCAAGATACGTCCTTCGCTACGGCCGATCACTCCACCCCTCCCTCCCCATCCACTTTGCTAACCCACCCCTGTCTCTGTGCCAATGATTTTGAACAGCTATTCTAGAAAAACCTTATTTTTAATAGACAAAGTTTATTTACATTAATTAATTTAATAGTGTATAGGCACAGAATTGATAATAGTACTATATTTTTGAAAAGTGTGACTCATTCAAAATCGGCGAGTCAAATAATTTTTATTTCGTTCGTAAACGAAGAATTTTTGTTCGATGTCAAACGATTTTAATTCGACATATCCATACTATATATCCATACTAATATTATAAAAGCGTTCTGTCTGTCTGTCTGTTACACTTTAATGGCCAAAACTGAACGGATTTTGATGAAATTTGGTATGAATATAGTTGAAGACCCGGAGTCAAACATAGGCTACTTTTTGACGCAGGCGGAGCAGAGTTATTAATTCAGGTTTAGATAATATTAATATATCTATTTAATGCCTCATTTGGTAGGTAGGTACTTATGAACATTAGTTGCGTCGTCAGCTTACGAACATTATATTATACAACATATACTTAACCTTACGCCATATCTCTTAAAAATTTCTTCATCCTCGCATTTTCCCAGCTAGTTGCTTCGGAGCCCATGGACTACGTCTCCACTTCGCCCGGTTCTCGGCATCCTTGATAGAGAGAAGTATTTACTAGTTTGTAAAAGAGGAAATTTTCTTCTTTTGTAACTGGTTACAAAAAGTAACGACTTCAGTTAAAAATTTCAAATTGCATAAACTGTTGGTAGCTTAAGCAACGTTCTAAAAATCGAACGTCAAGTTATTCCCGCCAAGTCGCTCTATTGACCTAGATCCAAATGTTTGGGGGTCAATTACACAGTTCGATCCGTCTACTCCCAACAGGGATTTGTGGATTTGGAAATCGGATGGTGTGATTGCAGTATTATAAAAACTTTTTTCACGGATAAGATGAGTTCTCTTTATAAAAGAAACCAATTAATTGAAATGGCCCGATCATCTTTCTATTGGTTGTATTGCCAGCCAAAAAGGGTATGAATTCAATTTATTGAATTGTGTATGGATTCTTGCGCATTTAGAGAAAAAGTCGAATTCAAAATTTGTCGAAAACCATAGCAGACTCATACAGTTTTCAGTATTCAGTCGCCATTTTTTCAATAGGTGCCCGAAACGGCATCCATGCCTCTCTTGTGATGACAGTCGCTTCATTGTAATAACCAGTACCATTTTATACTTAGGTTTTGTCTGGAGCGTAGGCCGACTGTAACTGGGAAATACGCCCGGACAAAGACTTACACTTACATGAAGTCGAGGGTGTTATTTCCAAGCATCTGTCCGATTGCTTGGATACATAGTCAACCCATGTCCATCCGAGTCAGTAGCACTAGTACCTCATCCTTTCCCCAAATTCAAACACTTCCCACCCTTCCTTAGCTTAAGAATACTTCCGATGGGCAGCAGCGTCGGAAGTACGATAAGCCGCTGAAACTGCGCTCGCCAACCCGCCTGCCAAGCGTGGCGAGTATGGCAACAACCTTCAATTAATGGGGAGGCCCAAGTCCAGCACTGGACTGACTGCGGCTGAAACGAAAGACTTACAGCCTGGCCACGAAGCAATTCGCCGCGATGCCACCAGCGACTAAAAGAAATACATACAAATGCATTTGTTCCAGTGCACTAATCGTTACTACTCCTCATTTCGCCTATCCAGTCACCAGTTCCCGTGGCTTTTTAGTGCATTTGTTATGTATTTCTTTTAGTCGCGGCGAATTGTTTCGTGGCCAGGCTGTTATATTGAAGTAGCTTTTACATTTAAAAAACATTCCTGGACAAAATAAATATACGCTGCGTTAACTTATTACCGTATCGTATTTAGGTACAATCACGCGGAAAAATAAACCACTAGTTCTCTTAGTAGCTTCATAAAAAACTTAAAATACAAAGTTTAAACAGTTTTATCTGTGGGTTTTTACTTTCTTTTGAACGCTTTATATTTGAGACGACTAATATAAATCTGGTATAAGTTTTTATGAGGTTCACGGTATCGGCGTAATAGTCACTGATATACCTACCGTTGGCGTCAGGTTAGGCTAGGCACGTGGGTCTCGTGAAAAGGTAAAAGGGAGAACTTTGACCTAGCCAACTTTAAACATTTCGAAGGAGTGTCAAATCTTTCAATGATGACTTCGAAAAAAATCTCGAGCAAGTACATAAACTACACCTACACTATACATGTAGTTTTTGTATTTAAGGACATTCAACACTGGTATGATGTGTCCCGCATCCAGTGTAAGACTAACATAATTACTCAAAATTATTCTAGCACAGCTTTGTACCTCTTTTAAATATTTTTTCTTTCTTTTTCTTACCTCCATTACATATACTGCCCCTTACATTTTGAGCCCTGCTAAAGCTATCAATATGTTTGTACGACATGACACGCCGGAGTAATCCACTGGGATTCCAATGTAAGTCTTGAATATGACACGGATTTATATGAGGTTACAGGTATTCGCACTAAGCTACGGAATCAGTGCAATTGTTTTCTAAGAATGCTTGGGTTCACTTCGTATTGAGTCTTCAATTAAAATAAAATTATAAAAATATTTTATTTCTTCGACATCAAAAAAAAATATATATAAAGTACACTTATATGACAGAGTTCAGAGAGGCAAGACTAGGTTCTGAGTATAAGCCCATCCGATTCCTAATCTGGACAATTTGGAAATTAGCCTGTGCATTTGATGTTTTTAAAAAGGGTGTCTTGTAACGTAGAGGTACCCAAAAATAAAAGTGACAATAATATTTAAGTAATATGTTAAGTGTAGGAATATAAAAAAAATAATCTGTATCGTGTCGTGTGGTGTGAGATTAGATTTCATTGAATTAGTTAAATTTCATTCATCACAAATTAGGTAAATACAAAAAGACAAATTGTAAATTTAAGGCCACGTGTATATCCCCAGCGGCGTAACATACACAAACTGTTATCATTTGAAAACTGTATTAATTAATCTAATGCGTTTCGATTCCCTTCGCTTTGCCGAGGCACTGACCTACATTTTGTACGTCTATTAATTTGTATATTGTATCACAAAATAATTGTAGGAAAGAACATCACAACTAGTAGATGAGTTCTCGTCACGTCTTATAAAATTCTATTCTTCATATGTAGTTGGCAATTTTTTCTATATACCAAAGAGCATCGAACGACGTTCCTTTCTCAATGGTATCTAAACTATATTGTTGTAAAAACAACCAATTTTTATACCTGATGATTGCGATTTGTTTCTCCTTTAGGTACAATAGGCTACTTGACTGTATTCATACTTGGTTAATATTGTTATACTAAACTAAAGTAACCGATTCTGAAAACAACAACAAAATTGGTTTTTATTTAATTTTAAAATTACTGCTAATTTTAAAAAATAATATTTTTTTAAACTTTAAGTTTTATCTAAAAGAAAAGTGGGAGCGTGGTGGGGACGTCTTGCTATCTCTTTTGTACGCACGAAACCGAGTGGCAGTGACGTCACAGCTCACACAGTGCATCCTTTTCTTGTTTTTTGACAGTTTCCCCTTCCACCACTTATTTATTTTTGAACGGATAACAAAAATTCTTTTATAATTCTGTTTCTGGAAATAAAAATATTGATATGAAAGAAAAAATAAAAATTAGGAGAATACCCAATTTTGTATCTTCTAGTTTTGCCTTGGTTAAAAAAGTGTGTTTACTTAAAAAATGGGCATCTAAAGACATTAGACAAATGTGTTTGATGTGCTTTCTTTCGCTAGCAGTGCAGTGCTAGCAGTGTGATCAAGAGACCACAACATAGAGTATAAACTGCGTGAAAAGGTTTTTGTTGCTCACCAACTTGGCTGTCCCTGCATGAGAAAATATATGAAAACCCTGCCACACGAAGTAGATGAAGGAGTATTGTAATAAAATTCTTCATATATAAGTGAAATACACAAATCTTCCGAGACTTCACATTTGGTTTATACTTAACAAATTTTTTCAATACATTAATAAAATTGTAGTTAGATAGACAATATTAAAAGCTCTTGCTCTTTTGAGATGAATGTAGAAAGTGATGACAATGATATGACGTGAAAACATTTTAGATAAAGGAACGATGCATGCGTATCGTTACATGTTCTTCCTGGTTGATACACACCAATTTTTTATAGACGCCCATTGTTTGCAGTAACTTTGCCTGTAATAATTTACTTAAAAAACTGAAAAAAGAAAAGCATTATACAGAAACAAATCAACAAAATAAAGACACGAGTGACTTACAATTCACGATATTATTTGCGAGTTGCAATGCATACCTAGTGTATAATCGACGTATATTCTAAGAAACCTCTCAATCATAGGCCACAGTTTAACGTTCTACTAATTTGCCCATTTAACAGCAGCATTAAAACTTAATTGGCGATGATGTTATTAACCGGCTGCTTTCCGAGAAACATGCACAAAACACATTTATGTCGGTATCACACGCTAGCGATGTGTAAAGGTGATTTCACACGAACTTGAAATTTGTGAAACTTAAGGTGGCTTGATCGATTTTCATACGAAATGCGGTGACGTATAGATACGAAAGATATCCTTACTTACTGCGAAGACTCAGTAACTCATAAATGAATCTTGGTCTCTGACATTATAGTTCTCTATTCTTGCCTTTTCACGTTAGTTCTTGCCATTCCGCTTTTTGGAGGGCTGGCAGAACTTTCTGAACTTTATAAAGTGACGAGTATATTTTTGTTGTTTTCATTTATTCATAAGATATATTCTGGAAAATACCGCTCGGCCTTTAACCACGTCAAATTTTTTCAAGAAGCTAGGATTAACAACTCGCCAATGACACTTCTGGTGTTAAAGACATCCCTAAGGACGCAGTCTAAACTGCGGTAAACATTTTCTGTGTGGGCCGATTACTTGTTTTGCTTACGAAACAGTTCATAAGATAATATAATTTATTTTCTATACTTTAAAAATAAAAAAGAATGATTGCAGCAAAAAGTTTTCAACCACGTTGGGACAGAAATGTTTGAAATGAAATTTATATTTAATAAAATTGGTGGATATTTGGTTCAGATTGTTTATTATTATAGTCTTATATTTGTCATACTTCAATCATTCATCAAATTGTATGTATTTTATTAAAGCTACAAAAAGAAGGTAGAAAGAAAAATAAAGTTTAGTGTTAAGAATCTCCAATCACGTTCCAGGTTGGCGGCAGCGCAGGAGGCGGCGGGCGCGCAGGCTCGCGCGGCGCCAGCTGATACCATGGGCGGCGCGCACCAGCCCGCTACTCCGGGGCCCAGCTCGCTGTTTATATTCTCCAACGAAAATCCTATTCGGAGGTGAGCTATATCAAGATGTCTTGTCTTAGATACAAACCTTCGGTGTCATCTGGTCTAGAGTCTCAAAATGTCCATGGTACCAAACGTTCTTGTCCTTCCGTGCCGTATCCCTTTATTTGGGATCGGTCCTCTTTGTACGTTTGCGTCAGGACAGTCTTTCCTGGGCTGTTTGAGGGCTCAGTTCAGCCCGTTCCAAATCCTTGGCAACGTTTGTTTTCGACTTTGCAGGCGCTTAAACGTCCAATGTAACAAAAAGAAATAATATCAAAATGACCGGATTATCAAAGTATAAGTTATAAATTTCCAAAACCCTGCCCCCAGCACTGTATGCCTGTTATTTCATATAAACTTTATTGTACAAATACAATTGTAAAGCACAATAGGTGGCCTATTTTGTATCTATCGGAGATACAAAACAGACATACATTTATGTGGCAAATAGAATTATCAACTGATCTTATACATGGAGACCGTTCACATAAGTCTAAATACACTTCAACTTTTGTAAGTTTCTGAGGAGTTTCCGCATACTTCCACTAGTTGCAGGACACTATGAAATTCAGACCGATGGGTCTGGTTCTTAGAAATACCACCAAAGTTCAACCTAACAACATCTTGATGGAACGGGAGTTTCATTCACTTTAACTGTATACGATTCGTTGTGCATATCAGTTTTATCTAATATATAATTAGATAAAACTGATATGCACAACGAATCGTATCCGCCATGATTCCCATTTATATTATATGTTGGATGTTTGGCTTTGGCTATCAGTCATGGTGCTGTTATATACTCGTAGTAATGAAGGGAATTGGTGAACAGTTCAAAAGAGAAACTACTATTGGCGACGGCTTGCGGAATTATCTATATATCTAGTTTAAAAAATAAAAGTGGTGTGATATTAAACTTTGTATATGCTACACTGCTATTGAGTACTCTCACAGGCATGCAGAGATTATAGAAAAAAGTCAGTGAAGCGATGAACTAGGCAGTCATTTCCATTTTGAGCTTTTTTTTTTTTCTATATGAACTATAAATCCCTGAAACCCTAAAATTATACGTAGTCAGAGGACCAAATAGTCTACGCGAAGGAATTGCGACCTACGTTACCTTAAACTCCGCACATATGGCTTGATGGATGGTTATGTAAATTAATTATAGCCGATCTGTATTCATAACCTGTTTTAAAGTATTTATAGACAAAACAAAAATTGAATTATGATTATAGTCAGTAGTTTAGTGTAACTATTATTGGTGACATTTGTCACCTTTAAATTTTCTAGGTACATTGTCAAAATTACCAGATTGAAAGAAAGTGTTCTAAATTAATAAATTTATTTAAAAATAGTCCCCCTGGTCAAGGACATATCTTTGACGATGTTGGTTATTAACCACATTTCTTCTCGATATATTGATCATATTTATACTAAGAAGATCATCCACTACTAGTTAATTAAATGATAGTAATGTCCATTAGGGAAGCTAGTTCATAAAGTTTTAATCGCTTATATGGTATAAGCTATGGCGGCATCCACACTGAAGGCTCACTTGACACGATCGATTTTACATGACCGTGTCAAGTTCATTCAGAGCACATACTTATCTTTTTACTAAGTATATGGTATCAGTTCATAAAAAACCTACAAATTCTGTGAGCCTGACATACTTATTTTTCTTCATAATAATAGATTGCAAGCCCGTGCAAGCCTTTGAGAGACATTATATATAATCTAACATAGACTTTTTATAGGACCGGGGTGCATGAAGTCTCGTGAAATCCAAACGGAGATAATTGATTTTACTCAATTCTATGAAATTATTAATAATAATAAATATCTTTATTCACGAAAAACATGGTATGTATATTGGTGTTACAATTTTCACATATTGGATCACATGTTTTGTCACATTTAATGACATGCGAATAATTAAGCTATTCATAATTAAATTAAATCAAGCATAATTGAATTGAATTAATTAAACTTATAACACAAAATGTCCTTGAATCCTTGAAATAACATTGATTTAATATTCTTTCAATAAAAGTAAATTTTTGCACATTCTGTCCTGATAACATTTTAATTGTTACATCTTTTATACTAAACATGTTCTAGCCACATAAATGATAACCAGAGTGTGTAGAATCAATTATCCATGTTACCCATTCGAAATGACTGAATGAATTCTGGTTGAAATCCGGCTTGGACTTCATTCCTTATTATTTTTTATGTTAAACAAGTTTATGTTAGATATAGACTAGAATAGAATAAATTTATTGCCAAAGAAAGATACACGGCCCTATATAATGGGACAAAAAAAAAGACTAAATTACAAACCTATTACTTGCTATCACAAAGCTGTCACAGATGATGTGCTGTGAATCATTACCGACAAATAGACCCATTCAGCATATGTTACAGCCACATCACACGAATGACTGCAACGCTGATTTTCAATGGACCTATTAATAGGTGTGTGCGTCACGAGCGAATGTGGTCAAATCAATAAAAAAATAAAAAGAAAACTACATGTTTTGTACCTCCGCTAAATATAAAATATATACGTGTAGTGTCGAATAAACTATGCAAAGTAAATGAATATAGATATATATTAAATATGTTATACATATATTACACATGCCCATGTTTTTAGTATTGCTGCGATATCTGTGTTTGCAACAATATACTTTTCATTTTTAGTTTGAACAACAATATACAAATAAATTAAATAACGAAATTATATGCTTAGCGTAGCATAAGATTCCAATATTTCACTAAATTCTATCGGACACACAATAGAATTACAACAGAACAAACATTTTACATTAAGAATGTTTTAGTTTTCGTGTACATTAATACTAATGTGAATTCGTGTAAGTTTAGAAATGTCACTACGTTTTCAACAAAAAACCTTGATATTTTCGCGAAACAAGGAAACACGTTATGATGCAGTCGGTTAAAACGTCGACATCACCTTATTAACACTTATTATGCGCATAACTAAGTGCCAGGCATTCGGTTTGTAACAAAATGCATAACAGCTGCTTAATATTTATAAGAGAAGACTTAATAATTACTATCCCACAATATTGTGTATTTTGATCGATGTTTTGTATTCTTAGTACTTCACAGACAAATGTTAATTTACCTCTTCTCACTTAGTCTACCTGCGACCATGAAGGCTGTAAAATGTTTAAAACGTTAGGTGTAAATCAATACTAATATTATAAGTGCGAAAGTCAGTCTATCTGTCTATCTGTCGGCCTGTCTGTTGAATTTGGATGAAATTTGGTATGAACATAGTTGAAGACCCGGGGGCAAACATAGGCTACTTTTTGACGCAGACGGAGCTGCGGAAAACAGCTAGTAAGTAATAAACTTACTTATTACTACCATGACCCGCACCGACAAAATAAAATGATCATACATACATAGTATTCAGTCCCAGCGTTATCCGGCCCAAACTTCTTGCTGAGAAAACTAATTCAAAGGGTAATAGCCTAAAATTGAGAGTAAAAACATCAAATTCTTGTAGCAGGTACACTAATTATATTTTTTAGAGTTGAAAAGATTCGTAACGATACTTCTTGACCTGAATTGTAAAAGGATTAATTTATTCGATGAACACTTGTTGGGACTGTCTGTCTGAATCGGAATATTTCCGTGACGGTACGGAACACTCGTAATGGATGTTTTAAATTATGTATGTGGGACGGGTCAGAATATTATTAAACAAGCAGCAGTACCGGCCTCTCTTTTGGTAGCTAGCGCTCCACTGCGGCCTTTTCGAGTATCCTTCTAGGTAGGTACGTATTATGTACCACGAAAAAATATTTTCGTTTTTCATCCAATTTTAAAACGCTTACATAAGTAAAATCAAAAGAAGTATGTAAAATCAACTGATCCTGTGTGCCTTGGTTACGGGGCTACTTACTAGACCCAAGTTCGGTGGTTAATTAGACATCTTCATTTATATTTGAGCATGAGTTTTTTTCTCTTGAAATTCATTCATCATTAATAGCCTGTACTTCTTTTGAAAAAACATCCTTTGTGCATCGTGTTTGGAGGAATAAAAAATTGCTACGTCCTAAAAGCTTCATTGATTCCGATGTTTTCGAGGGAAAGTCGCAAATTCCTATTTAAAATCTTTCGTTTTGCTGATGTCTATATCTTATATTTTTTCTTACATGTATAAAATTCTAGTAATTAAGGTAAATAAAATACCTAATCGAAGCAATCTAGCCACAAAATAGATACTTTGAGTCCTTGAGGTGCGGATGCAAAATATTTAGGAACATACGTTAAAGAGATTCCCACGCCTAGTCGACGTTTTCGGGAACCAATAGGCGCCAAGCCTATTTTACCCAGCATTAGTCTGGAGACCTATTTTTTAAATATATGACTCATATATACTTATGTCAAATGAAAATCGTTCGACTCACCGATTATTTTCGTTTTTGGAAACATCACTCTTTGCAAGTAATACTTTCCTATCTATTTGTCAACTTCTTTTGATGTTTTCGGAATATTTTTTTTTTATTATGACGAATTTAAATTATTTGATATCGAATGAATATCCTTCGACTCATCGATTTTTCATGAGTCAAACTTTGAGAAATAGGGCTACAGGTCATACAATGAGGTAATATTGCTAGCTTCTTGGTTACCTTGCCATCATGTGACGATAGTAATCTGGGCTCAAATTTTTTTTTATTTAAAAGCTAGTTTATGTATTTATTTTTTTAACCTTCATTATACAAATTACAAACCGTAACAATAGGCGGACTTAATGCTAAAATTATTAAGTACAAGCTGTTTCCTGCAGCTCCGCCTGCGTCAAAATATAACCTATGTTTCACCCCGGGTCTCCAACTATATTCATACCAAATTTTGTCAAAATCCGTTCAGCGGTTTGGCCGTTATAGCGTAACAGACAGACAGATAGACGGACAGGCAAACAGACAGACTCTCGCATTTATAATATTAAGTATGGATATGGAGACAGGTAACCTTTGGGTAAAGCAGAGATCTTGAATGTAATGGGAACGTTTGTATGTGTTAGTACCTACGCGTGTTGAATAAATATTTAAAATTCATTTTCAAATACGTCACTTTTTAGCTTCCTTGAAAACAGCAACCTATTTTGGTACAATCTGCATAAAAAATACTAAATTACTAAGATTACATTATGGTTTTCATTGGAGATAAATTCAAGCAAAACTTAACTCTATTTCCAGGTATACAAAATTTATCATCGAGTGGCCACCCTTCGAGTACGCGGTGCTGCTTACCATCATCGCCAACTGCGTGGTGCTGGCGCTGGAGGAGCATTTGCCGAACGGCGATAAGACCATCTTAGCACAGAATCTGGTAATTGTATCACTAATTTCTTTGGGCTCACTTCTTCTTAGCGCGTCGACTCTAGCAAACTATATTTGTAATGACCAAAACTTCAATACCACGCCACCCAAGCGTTAAGAGTTTTAAGCAAGCCACTGACAATGCTTAAACTGACAAGCATTGTCATTGGCTTTGTAGAGATCCATAAGCGTGCAGGTGGCTGGGCACGCAGTTCAGGACAAGAGATGGGCCATAGTCTGGGAAAAGGCACCACACTGATGGGCTCACTCAAGAGTATGATTTGTCTTTATAAATTTATCCTTTTTACTGCCAATTTATATGCCATGGACACCTTTAGGTGTACTAACACACCAATTACTTAGTATGGAATAAAGCTAAGTAGTCGCGACGACGACATAGCAAGAGTGTTAGGCAGCTTTATGGCGTTCAAATGGTTAAACCATATCCATGAGCCTAAGATTTGCGACGATTTCTTGTATAAAATTTTTGCGATAACCTTCTGTGAATACGTTCTAAATACTTCTTTATAGATATATAACTGCATCGTCTAGTAAATAACTGCATCCGCTTCATCTTTTGCCTCCGTATGATCACATATCGATTTACCGCTCCGAGCTTAGATGGCTACAAATTCGTCAACGCAAAGAGCTTAGGCTTCTCTGTACACTCTTTTCGATTTTAATGAATCCTCAATCTCCTGAATATTTAAAATGTAATTTCAAATATCTATCCGACTCTCATGACCGTCAACTTCGTTCTTCTAATTCTCTCTTACCAAGTACTCTTCTATTTCGCACCAGTTTTATGGCTAATTCCTTCACTTTACACTCTACTCGATTTTGGAATGCTTTGCCTGCTGATATTAAGGAAAGTCCTAACAAATTTTTATTTAAAAAGCGGGTACGTGCGCACATTTTGGACACACTCAGTCAATGAAAACTTTTGCATGTGATTTGACTTCATCATTGGTATTTATGTAGGTATATTACTATAGGTATATATTTAAAATGAAACCGTATTTGTGTATGTTCTATGTACGTTTACGTAGTGTATGAACTTAAGTTAATCAAAAGCTTAAGCTTTTGATAAAATTTGCTAAATAAGTAGTACATTTTCCCCCCTTAACTTTTTTGCGCCAAACTATCTTTGTTTCTCCCAATGGTTGGCTGGTTGAGAATGCTCTTAGCATTAAGTCCGCCAATTGTAATAAGTATATGTGTACTTTGTGGAAAAATAAAGTTGTAAATAATTAAATTTACCACAGAATTATTAATAGTACTATAATATAAAATAAGTAACGCGATTGACACGAATTTCTTTCTCGTGGAGATGTCTCCTTATTCCGCATTCTATTTAACTAGCTTATCGAACTACATCTTACGCTTAAGAACAGGCTGTTATTCATGGCCCTGGAATTGACGGTACTGGTTATTACAATGGCGCGACTGCCATCTGACCTCCGTAACTCTTTATACAGGGAAACCAGATCAACGGGAATATGACCCGAGGTGTATTAGTGGCCAAAACTATCATATTTTGCAGACCGTTTAAAGGCATCTGACACAGCCTAACGACTAACATCTATCGCTAACAACAGAGATCAACGACTTGTACCTTTCGAAGCATGAACAAACTCGAGATAAAAATGCCACTAGTGGTGGCTATGGCTTATCCATTAAGGATGGAAAAAAGCAATTATTTTATTTAGTTTTATAAAAATGCACAGTTTAAAATAAATAATATATATTATATATATATCATATGATATCTAATATTAATTGGTAAAAATGTCATAAGCGCTGATAAATATGGGAATATCTTTATCACCATTTATGCTAATCGATGCCTTCAATAACAAAAGTTGCAAAATCCAAAATGGCATTTTTGGTAATCAGCGAAAAACAAATTAGAAATTTGGTTTTCGTTGATATTATTTTTTTTTATTTTAAAACCTATTAAATAATAATGAATGTATTTTATAATTAATTTAAATGATCTCTTGCGATTCTTTTTTTTTTTTTTAATCTACGTCAAAGCTTTATTTTAGAAGTTAGCTTGGAGATACACCCTACAAAATTTTAAATATTGGTGTTTACGAACTCAAAAATATAAGATTTTATGATACATCCATGCTAATATTATAAATGCAAAAGTCTGTCTGTCTGATCGCTTTCACGGCCAAACCGCTGAACGGAGTTTGATGAAATTTGGTATGAATATAGTTGAATATAGTTTGGATTGTTGTTTGATTGGACCCGGGTCCAACATAGGCTACTTTTTGATGCAGGTGGAGCTGCGGGAAAAAGCTAGTATATCATAAACTAGAAGTATCTGCCAATTTTGAAGAATGTTGCCTATATAATTTAAGATAAAACATTAAAAAAACAATTGCTGATGAAAAACACTAAGATTTTATTCTAACATTATGTAAAAAGCTAAAAATATCCATAGTAAACCATCAATTCTATTTTGTAATATTTATCTATAGAAAAACCGAATAAAAAAACCATACTAAATTTAATAGGAATAAACTCAGTACACATCAAAATTATCTCCATAACAAAAATAACTTAATTTCATTCACTACACAACCGTTAAGAAACAAATAGTCACAACCATCAGATGTTATTTTGGTAACTGATAGAAAGCACATATATATAGTTGCCTATTTAAGTTTCCTGAAGATTAAAATATTAGTGTCATTGTGATTAACTTTAAAAGGTAACTTAATCAGAAATCTTATCTTCCTCGTCAGTTTCAGGAAGAATTTCTATAATAGTTTGAGACTAACGGAAGCTGCTTATATTCTGCATCAAAAAGTTTGTTAATAATTTTCCCGTTAAACAAGATCTATACTAAGAAAGTATTGCGAAAAAAATAGGTATTGGTTGGCTGGCCAATTATAATCAAAATATTGAAAAAATATCAAATAATTTTAAATCTGAGGGGATTATATGGCCCACAAAAGGATTTCCTTTTGTGGGCCCAATATATAGTTTAAGTTTAAACAGATTTTTTTATAAATGTACTATTATAAAAAGTAGTAGTGATTTGAAAAACAATAAATAAGAATCATAAATAAGGATTTTTCGTGTTTATATTTAAAAAAAATCAGAAACGAATTGGAATTGATGGCTCACTGCGGGTATTTTTAGTTTTTTTAATTTTTTTTAAATATTACTTTAAAATCTAATGTTTACATCAGAAATTACATTCTTTATCGGTTTTTAACTCCAATTATATAGCTAACATTTCTCAAAATTGGTAGATACTTTAATAAAATAAAACTTATTTTTTTTGGAGGTCGTAAACACCAACATGTAAATTATTCTGAAGTGTTTATCAAAGTTAAATTTGGAATTACCACATTTGTTACTCGGGGAAAATTACACCTTGATAATAATTGGGGTGTAATGAGCAACTTTTTATACAGATATATTTTACAACCCAATTGATCAACGCGCAATGAGCAATGTGTCCTTTACATCTCTGTTTTAAAGAAAAAACATGGTTAGGCAGATGAAAAAATGGGGTTTAAAAGCAAATTTTTAAGCCCGATTGAAATGTTATATACACAAATCTATAGTGCGTCAAAAGTTGAGTAGGGCTGTATCAAAAACTAATTTTCGCCAAAATGGCTTTTACGACAATTGTTGTCGAAGGCATTGAAATGATATGTTGATCCATCTAAATAGTATACATTATTTTTAATTTTACTGGGTCCAGCATTAAATCATCTCACTACACTAACGTTGGCTGGAAGAGATTGCTTAGCAATAATTCCGCCTTTGCTCCACATTGTAAACAATGTTTTATTTCCCCAGATGTGGGCCATAGAGATATATTGTATTGTGATAACGATTAACATTTGCAAAATATACATTATTTTTAAACTTGTGACAGGAATTTAATTTAATAGGGCACAGTATAAATTACACGCAAATCAATTAAGATGATTGTTTCTTTGTTTCAGGAAAAAACCGAGGCGTACTTTTTAGGAATATTTTGTGTAGAAGCCTCGTTAAAAATTTTAGCATTAGGTTTTGTTTTACACAGAGGATCGTATCTAAGGAACGTTTGGAACATCATGGATTTTTTCGTTGTAGTAACTGGGTAAGTAAAAAACATTCTAATATTTTTTTATTCATTATACACTAATTTGTTTGACCTATAGGGATTTCACTGCCTCATCTGCATAGAAAAGCAAATTGAATGCGAAACATTGACATTTCTTAACATACATACATATTATCATGCAGTACAGTAGTAATTTAACACGGTCTTAACAAATCATGTTAAATTACTAACCGTTTTTATTAGAAGACAGAAACATGAAAATGTGATCTAATGCAGACGAAGGTTTTAGATTTCCACACATTAATTTTAATCATGAAATCAATCCATAATGTTAAACTTTTTTAATAACGTTACAACATTTGTTAGAATGTGTGACACATTCATCTAACTAACGAGTTCTTTCTCAAATATAATTTTATTGTATTCATTTATAAAAAAAAAAAAAAAAACAAAAAAAAAATATGTGCATTCCCATATCACCGAAGATGATTGTTTTTTTTTTTTTTTTGTGTTATTTTTATTGGATACGATAATGAAAATTTGAAAGGTACCTACAAAATAATTATTTGATTCCACAAAACCATAACATCCGGTGCTGGGTTTATGTCCAAATATATTAATAGTTTGCACTTAAACTCATCACTAATTACAACAACACAAATCGACTTCAACACGAATTTTACATGAGCTAATTGGACATGTTTTCTGAAAGCTACAAAATTTAGGTATAACGAAACTATGTAGGAGTTTAGTAGTAAAGGGTAATGCCTTATTGAATATTGAATGACAAAAACTAGGTCGATGACGATTTTCGCCGAATACAACGTGGACGTAGACCTGCGGATGCTGCGCTCGTTCAGAGTGCTTCGCCCGCTGAAACTCGTCTCGCGGATACCAAGTAATTCACAGTAATTGGCGAAAAGTTCACATACCTTATTTTTATAGAACGTTCTCGCTAGATGTTTTCAGATTTCGAATTTTAACCGTAGAAAAAATTATCGCTAGTGGTTCCATGAAAATAGTATTTTTATACAATCTTAGTTCAATAAATGTAGCATCTATTCTCGATATTTATAAAATGTTAAAAGTACCGTTTAGCATATTTGTGATATCATTATGGAAAATGTTTAATGTAATTTGAATTTCAGCTACGTGTTGCATAATAGTATCGATTTGCTATTAATAATTGTGTATGCGTAGGTTTCAAATATAAAAGTTTAATGTACGATTGAATATTTAGCTAATGAAACTATTTTAGGTGTGAATAAATATGGCGTATTTAGATTAAAAAGTGTAATATTAACGTGTGACTAGTTCATAATAACATAACTAATTAGATACACAATATTTAGATGTAGATTTTTAAGCTAGTGTCATTTAATTTTTTCTTAAAACAAATTAGGACTGTGCTAATGGTAGCCTAAAATATCACACACGACTCTTTATTCAATACACTGCATTGGATACGTATGAACAAAATCGCATAACATTCATATGAAAATAAAACACAGATTTCTACATTCCATCTCCTACAAGCACAGTCCTATGTAGAGGTTTTATACTAACCTAGCTGCTAGTTCAAGCTATAGTATCGAGTGATATGTGTTTGGCAGTATCATCACGCAGCTGCCCAAGGTCGCGCCCGAGGTCGACTTCAGGACCTTGCGTGCCATTAGGGTGCTGAGGCCCCTTAAATTAGTATCGGGCGTTCCTAGTGAGTTCTAGAATATTTTTAGATATCTGTAGCACCACTAGCACTTGAGCTGTTGCACAATAAACAAAAACACTGGCCACTTATAAAATTTAGAAAAAAAAACACTTGGCTGTCTCTATTTTGAATTTTATCGTAGTGGAACTGGCAACTTACAAATTTAAGAAATAAACTTGATAATAACTCACTCACAATAGAAAAAAATGAATTTCCCGTTTTTCTTGTTTTGAAAATATTGAGCAACAGCAAGCCATTTTTTATGCACGTTATTTATTAGTTACATTTTTTGTCATTGTATCATGTCAGTCATAGTGATTATGTTTATTTTGTCCTAATTAGTTGCTAGATAGAAAGTGATATCTTGAACAAAAAAAAAATAGATTCGCTCAACAAAGAAATAACTTCATTTCACGTTGGTTAATATGAAAAACTTTCAGTTCGCTTTATGGTCAACACTATTCTAAAAATGCCATTTCAACATTTAATTAAACTGTTCTAATACGGTTGTTATTGCGTTTATCTAACGTTTAAAATACTTTGCAGAGTTCATGGTCGCAGGTAGACTAAGTTAACATTTGTCTGTGATGTTATGTCATAACAATACAAAACAACCTTCTATAATTTTATTGAAAACAGCAGCAGCCTTCTGTTGGATTTGATATTCAATATATCAATAATATAACAATAACTAATACACGCGATAAAAGTATTAAAATAGTTTAATTTAATATGTAACAATCGCCAAAACAAAACATAATGCCATGTTAATCTCAATTCCAATCATTCTATCTCACGTATGTTCTCTGCTCTTCTGCCTCATTTAGCTTACTCTTTCTTACCTATATCTTTTTCTATAACATGTGTTTGCTATAGGTCTGCAAGTTGTGTTGAAATCCATCATCAAAGCCATGGCCCCGCTGCTGCAGATTGGATTGTTGGTGCTGTTTGCGATCGTCATCTTTGCTATTATAGGCCTTGAGTTCTACTCGGGGGCTCTCCATAAGACTTGTTATACTTTAGAGGATATTAGTAAGTATGATTGCATATTTCAAATTTGTTTTTCTTTGATTATTATCATCGATATAGGATAACAACTACATGCACAATTGCGCTCTAAAAGAGTCCCTTTTGGCTGGGACACTCACTCTCCCATTTCGCTGATGGGCAGAGTTTGAGAACAGTCTACAGTCTGTTTTTACTACAGTAAGTGCAAGCTCAATGTGTGTGTCGTGTTTTTTAATCCCCATCCTTATTGTGCAAGTTAATATTGTTATATACTGACGCAATCTGCGATGCAGTATGTATGTGTGGGTAAAGTACCTGCTACAGTCCCCTTCGAACAATTTTTCACTGGCGGTTCTTCGTGACTGTGTATATAGTTGTTATCCTATATCGATGATTACTATGTGGACACACATACTTAAAATTAATAATATAAAATATAATTGTATAGATAAATATTAACTAAATTAAATGATCGTGAAATATCGGAACCTGAGCACCTAAATAACTAAATAGGAAAGAACGCTGTGATAAGTGATTCGTAAAACTTTCATCAAGCGTAAGCTGTGGAAGCAACTAGGAAACACGCTAGGATGAAGAAAATTTTCGTTTTACAATTTGTTTATGAAGGGCAACATTAAACTATGTATGAACAAGAAAAAATCTGATTTCACCTTTTCACGTCAACAAGTTGTATCATCACACCATGGAAGTAATAAAGTGCCTACCGGTATTCATCACACTTGCATTTAATTTTCTTGAATTGTTACACATTTTGGTAATCACCTTGTGATTTGTTTTAATCTGATACGAGATGTAAAACTGTAACAGTGCTACGAAATGTCGTAGCTCTACGAGTTGTATTTCTGCGTGGTGTAGCAGTGCTACGAAGAATAGCAGCGCTATGACTATCAGTTTTGTGTTACTCAAAATTTTTACATGTTTATTTATGCACAAACTAGTGAAAAAATAGTACTTTGCAATATTACGAACAAATGAAACCTTTCTCAAGGCTCAATGATATGGTTAGTTATACACATCTTGACTTTTTATTGTTCACATTGTAATGCTTATTTTAATCTTGTGCAGATGAAATAGCGACTGATGGTGATAATCCGACGCCGTGCAATGCGGACAACTCTAGTCTCGCGCCTTTCGGAGCCAATGTATGCGAGTACGACAAAAGCACGTGCTTAGAGAAGTGGGAAGGGCCCAACCACGGGATCACTTCGTTCGACAACATCGGCTTCGCTATGCTCACCGTCTTCCAGTGCATCACTATGGAGGGCTGGACTGCCATCCTCTATTGGGTGAGAAATCAAAAAGTATTTTTTATTTATTAACTAGCTGTTTCCCGCGGCTCTGTTCGCGTCAATAAGTAGCCTTTTCATCCTGGGTCTTCAACTTTATCCATACCAAATTTCTTCAAAATCGGTCCAGTGGTTTAGTCACGAAATCGAAAGACATACAAACTTTCGCATTTATAATATTAGTATGAATGGATTGTGCGCGTCCATAGATCTTGCAAAGTTGGGCGTAGCTTGTCCACAAGTACTTAACCTCCTAAGACTATATAGCACTGGACTAATGTCGACCGATTAGTCGACATGAAACAAATTATTATTAATTTACTGTGATAGTGGCAGACGGTTTTTATTGGGTAACTTATTGGCAGCTTCAAGACGTTGCCAATAAGTTACCCAATAAGGCATGGCAGTGTAGTGAATCTCGGACCCTTTAATAGTTTCCTACTCAATTTCGAAATATTAAAAGCGTTGTTATTTAACTTATTTGTTGTACGTGAAACAAATTCTAACAATTAAAATGAACTCCTTGAAATTAGCCACATTCTCTTATCACACCGCTTATCAAGATGATAAGAGGCGCAATGACAGAAATAGGCTGTTGACATCATGCCAGAAAATTACTCTGAGCTAAAACACAATAATGTAGGTACCCACATTCTTGTCCACTTCATAAAACGACTATGACTTCATTGTCCTAAGAGACATTCTAACCAGGAGGCCGATCGTGGTAAATGCAAATGACGTTTAACTTGTTTACCAAAACCAAACCACAACCACGAGGGCTATTTTTGTATATGTAAAATCGGTGAGTCGAATGATTTTTTTGTCCTACTATGCCGAATTCGAACGAAACATAAATAGTCGAACTATCTTCAATACAATAAATATAAAACTCTTCAAAAAACGACAACGATACATTATCGCATACGTTAGTTACAATTACCGCGATCGGCTTCGAGATGATTATATTCCCCAAAAACACGAATTATGATTTGATATTTTCCCCAGAAATTTAATATAAATAAAAAAATATATATATGTCATTTGTTTCAGACGAATGACGCGTTAGGTAGTGCGTTCAACTGGGTTTACTTTGTGCCTCTAATAGTATTGGGTTCATTCTTTATGCTCAACTTAGTTCTCGGTGTTCTTAGCGGGTAAGTTGTCTTTTATATCATTACTGTCACATTTATGTTGTTATACGTTCTTTTTTTATTTTAACTAAACATTATTTTCTTTTTTGCAAGAAACATTATAAGTCAATAACAATACTAACTTTCGGCAACGAGTTTTATTTTTGTGCAAATTAGAAGTCAGGTTTCTGGTCTTTATTTGTAACTATGTTGTTGCTATATTTTTATTTCGTTTTTAAATTATATATTTTTTATATATTTGGGCTATAATTCAGAGAATTTTCGAATGAGAGAGGACGTGTTGAGAGGAGAGCTCAGTTTCAAAAGGAAAGAGCTCGGCTGTTGTTCAACACAGACTTCACCGCGTATCTCGACTGGATCACAGAAGCAGGTCTGCTCTTGTGAGCGTGTAAGAGTGATAGCTTGAATTTACTCCAAAATAAAAGCTAATTGTAATACATATGTCTGTAGTGTTAGCGGAAACCAAAGCTAATATGTAGTATTTTAACCTTAGATCCTTTATCTAAGGTGTCTATATTAGGTGTCAAGTAACTTCACACCTAATACAGACAGACAAAATACTAGCTAGGGAGAGATTACTCAGATTACACAAATATCCTGGCGCGCGAGAAGTTTGTATAAATATTGTAAAAGTGCGCAGCAGTCGCTTAAAAAGTAAGGTCAGGATTAACCATATTATTCCTATTGCCAATCTAATAGCATTAAATTCCACAACTCCTAATAATATATGAGAAGAAAACACCGTAAAGCTAGGTTTTACAAGTTGAAAATGATGCTCATTATTTTTCATTACATTATTTTGTTTCACCTGTATTGTTTTTTTTTTTATTATTTAATTGTAGTCATATGTCATTGTAAATACGTTTTTAATTTGTTAATTGTTTTTACACTTTGAGCTAATTTTGTAACCGTGTAAAATTGTAAATGCTATTCTTATCAGCTGCTAGATTTATTTCTATTCCGCGTTGTAATATTTACAGTGAGTTCGCTAAAGAAAGAGAGAAAGTAGAAAATAGACAAGAATTTCTTAAATTAAGAAGACAACAGCAATTAGAGAGAGAACTCAATGGTTACGTTGAGTGGATTTGTAAAGCCGGTAAGATTTTATTTCATTTTAATTCAATTAATGCAGAAGTAAAACCACCAAACTCGCCAGTTTAAAGTAAAGGAACAACACAAAACATTGATAACATTAATTTTAAAATTTGTTTATTAAAAAGATATTTCTCCGGGATTGCGAAGACTGTCTAGCCAACTTTGGGAAAAACCCCACGTAGAAGTATTTACATGGGATGGGAAGACGAACTATTTTATCTACTTAGTGTTTTTTTTAAATTTAGATAGAATTTCATTAAATAAGGATTAAAATATGATTTTGCTTATATTTTCTTGCAGAGGAAGTAATTCTAGCAGAAGAAAGAACCACAGAAGAAGAAAAAGCACATATAATAGAAGGTATGAAAAATATAAATGCGCCAAATCATTATTCCTTTATCAATATGTTTAAGTAATAAATAACTCTTCTCTTTAATAACAAAAAATACATTTTAACATCACAAACGTTTTATTGACTTAAATCTTTTGCTCACAAAAACTATAAGAATATTATTTATTACGATGCTTAACGCTTTCGCGGACAGTAACGTCTCTCGACGTAGATAACAATTAAGTGCCATTGTTATTTTCTTGACTGTCCGTGAAAGTGTTAATAAATGATTGTTTAATTATATTATCTGTAATAGCTCGGAGGAGAGCAGCAGCAAAAAAGAAGTTAAAAAACTTGGGAAAAAGCAAAAGTACGGACACAGAGGAAGAGGAGCAAGACGAAGACTGCGGAGATGACGGTCAGTACCATGACTATATCTCAAAGTATTTGTGGTGTCGTGTCCAGATTTAACTTTCTCAATCTTCTTATTTGTTAGATATTTGTTGAAATTCAATGAGCATTTCCTGCACAAACAAAAATCGAGCAAATAGTTGAAAATTAATGTTTCTTTCAACAGATTGAGTTTTGTTTTCAATGTATCTGATTGCACGTAAAATATTTTAGAAGCATGTAACAATTTCATTTCAGTGAAATGTATTTTACTTTCTTGATCACCAACTCGTACTTTATAGTGTTACTTTGATTTTTAGAGCAATATTTTTTTCAAAGTCAAATGTTAAGTTACAAAATATATCCTTTGCACATTTTGAAATAAGACCTAAAAATTTACAATTACTTGTTTCAATATATTTTTTATTTTTATTAATTTGTTTATGATACAAGAGACTGATACTGTAGAAGTAAATGTGCTCATATATATAGTCACAAAATAAATTTGTATTATCTTCAACTTTAAACCTTCTAATTTATTTTAATGAATGTTGCATGATAAATGTTGTACTATGTAACACTTTACATTTGCTCTCATTAGCCCATTCAGTATTCGTACTCTATTTGTGTGTTGGTTGTTTACAGTTCCAAAGAAAAAGCAAGGTATGGGATCAAGCGTGATTCTGGTAGACTATTCCTTTTCATCTTCTATGTAGTCATATAGCCTAGTCATAGATTAGTGATCCCTTTTCAACTCCTCTATCAAGACGTCCGTTCGTTTATTTATAAAACTTCAAGTAATCAGAAAAATGTAACATAAACGTTCGGAAGTTACCTTCTTTAAAGTCCTTGCTCTTTTATTTAAGAGAACCTTGTTTCCGCCAGCTTTCTTAAAATAAGCTTTAGTTTAAAGGCATTACCAGCATTTAGATGAATCAAAAGGTCACATTAAACGTGATATTCATATTTTTGCATAAAACGTCGTAGTCCTAATCCCAAACGACTGATGTGAGCAGCGAGAGATTTATACGACGCAGTGTCTGGTTACGATACCTATCGAATTACGAAACCAACTAGAAGAAATTGTCCAATTACTGTGTGTTCTAAGTGAAGAACGCCCTATGGCTTTTATCGACATCCAAAACATGTATATTGCTACTTGAGTGCGCATTAAGTAAGCTGTTGTTGTGCGTAAGGCTAGATATGAATTAGTTGGATGTAAAACCCAATTCCTTTAGATGACAATAGTATCCGTAATTTACCGACATGACTACCATGCCGTGTACAAAAGTATGTTGAAATATAATGACTATTGCTAAATATTTCTTTTATTTACGACAGGTTTCCTGAAAAGCAAATCTCGATCTGCTGGGAAATGCGCGGATTTTTGGCGCGCCGAGAAGAGATTTCGATTCTGGATACGGCATACTGTTAAAACTCAGTGGTTTTATTGGTTCGTCATCGTCTTGGTGCTTTTCAATACAATATGCGTGGCTGTTGAGCATTATAAGCAACCTAAGTGGTTAACTTCATTTTTATGTAAGTGTTTTCGTCTATTTTTTTTCCTTGTCCTGATTATTTATATTTTACAACAAGTGATTTCATACAAAATCTAGGAACAGAGAAATATTATTTGATGTACAATAAAATGTTACAGTCGTCGTGACCTAGTATTAGCCATGCCAATAATCTTCTCCTGACTAAAGAACTAAAACTTATTCACATTCATCAGATACAAAACAATTGTAATGTGCCTTCTAAAGATTAATATTTTAATACAAAATATTAACTGTTATTTGTTTGTCTCATTTCAGACTACGCCGAATTTGTGTTCCTGGGTCTGTTCATGATGGAGATGTGGGTGAAGATGTACGCATTGGGGCCACGAATTTACTTCGAATCCTCTTTCAACCGCTTTGACTGTGTTGTCATTTCTGGCTCCATTTTCGAAGTAGTCTGGTCCGAGGTCAAAGGTGGTTCCTTTGGTCTCTCTGTCCTTAGAGCCTTAAGACTGTTGAGAATATTCAAGGTAATAAATATTATTTGATGAATTGTTATTATTTTAAAAAAAAATATGACTATACAGTTAATTTTCATGTATTGTTTTCTTTCAGGTTACCAAATATTGGTCATCTCTCAGAAATCTAGTGATATCTCTCCTTAATTCGATGAGATCGATTATCTCTCTGCTGTTCCTTCTATTCTTGTTCATTCTCATCTTCGCCTTACTTGGCATGCAGCTGTTTGGAGGACAGTTTAACTTCGAAGGTGATACGCCACCGACCAACTTCAACACCTTTCCCATTGCGTTGCTTACTGTCTTCCAGGTACGTTTCATTATCAAACACCTTATTGGAATAGGGATCTCCTTCTGTATCCTAAAGTGTTATCTTATTTTCAGATCTTAACGGGTGAGGATTGGAACGAGGTCATGTATGACGGTATCCAATCACAGGGCGGCATACAGAGAGGCATGATCTACTCATTGTATTTCGTCATTCTGGTGCTGTTCGGAAACTATACTCTCCTAAACGTGTTCCTTGCTATCGCTGTCGACAATTTGGCTAATGCCCAGGTGAGTTATGTCGCTAATATTTCTGATGATGTTTTGGTTTTATTGTAACCTGATTAACTACATCATCAACCAAAGCAAAAACTATAATGTGTGTAATATGCTGTGTCTAAACGTTAATGCCCATTTGTAAATCTGCTTTCGGTGTAAATGTTGCCTTCTATTATTACAGGAATTAACAGCGGCTGAGGAGGAACAGGTCGAGGAAGACAAGGAGAAGCAGCTCCAAGTAAGTTGCTTTCCAATTGTTTGTTACGCTGTTATATTAGCCTTGTTACCTTTCATCCTCCAATGCTTCCAACTTTAGTCTAGTATCACGATTTCAACGCCATAGCATGTTAACACTTTCCCACAAACTTTTACTTTTAACGGTCGTGATATGGAAGATTGGATTATATATTTAAATGAAGACGCTGCTTGTGTTTCATACAACAACCTCTGTTTCGGCAAATTAGGAATTGGAGAAAGAGATGGGTGCGTTACACGCGGTGGACGGGACTCCACCCGGAGTAGACTTAAGTCCATCTTCGCCTGCCAGTAGGAAGGTAAAATTAATTCCGACGATGGAGCTACCGCTATGCTTGATGCGTGTGTATTGGTATCGACCTCTTAAAATACTGTTGCGATCTCTACTGTTCTCATCATCATAAGTACCACTCTTCACATTGCATGTTGTCTGCACATTGATGATGTTATCCTTTATGTTGATTGCTTTCATATATCTCTATTTTATTATATTGTAAATTTGGCTTGTCATTGATACCAACAATATTTTAAGGAAGGTCGTAATACAATTCAATGTCGCTTTTGTGGGCGGAATGTTATAGGTGTACATTTAAAAACTTCTTGACGTTTTACTTCTCATGATAAGATAGCTATGGTTAAAAGCAAACGAAAATTTTCATATTGATTTCTCAAAACCGTTAATCATTGTTTTTATTCAAGTAGATTTATCAATTGGGTCCTTTTAATTTTAAGCTTCGATGAGATCATTACTAATTTGCTAATTCAGAAACTGTTTTTTATCACATGCACGTTTGAAGTTTGGCTTCCTAGATTATCATTACACACTTATAATGTTGAAACCATAAATATAAAATGAAGGGGCATCTAGTGATTACATTGTTGAAGTGATATGTACAAAACATTAGCTACAGTTTTATAATAAATGTACATACATATGTCGTGGCCAAATCGTAGAATTGATAATTTCGTGATATGATCGACCATTTCATGATATGGCCAAAACACAATCGACCATATGATATTATGGTCGTCCACGTTTAGCCAGATCATTTCAATAGCACTTCGTATTTTTATGTTTAAAACATAACTCTTAAATTCTGAAAGTTTTGTTTTAAATTATTATAATATATTTTAATATTACTAAGTGCTTTACGATAATCAATTAATCCAATAACATTTAATTTCACAATAATATTTTTTAATTTCTAAACAGCTGATTGCCTGCTGCCATGATAAGCATCATGATAAGCACAAGTAGCATCAACAGCGCCACTACTGGTTAAAAATGTAACAATTTCACGATATGATCACTTGATTCATGGCCATATCATGATGTAGTCTGCATTGGTTGATGTTACGATCGTTATCTGTGCCCTGTTTATCAAAACATACAAGACTTGTTCTACAAGCGATTTTCTTGTGAATTTGTATTTTTTTAGTAAAAGCGTTTATCGAAACTACACGTGTAAATTACAAGCTACAAGTAAAATCACTTGTAATATAAGTGTTTTTACAAGTAATATTTCCGGTTTTGTTTATCAAAAATATATTTGTAACTTGTAGCTTGTAACTTATTGCTGAAAATTCGGACAGTCTCTATAGACTTGTAAACTTGTAATCGCTTTGGCCTAGGGTACATTGTTGCTTTTAATTCACAAAATGTGGTCAGATTCATGTAATGATGTAGAGTTATTAATAGAATAGGAAAACGTTTTCTTTTTATCCAACTGCGGTGAAGCCAAAAATATTTTGTGTGTTTGTTTTTGACTTGTATGGAGCCCCTTTGAACGTTGTTAAGATTTGTCTTTTTTGGACGTATGTGTAGATAAAAATTAGTAAAAAATCAAAATGGCCGATTTTTGGCGCCAAAACTCAAATTTTAAAACGTTTTAGTACTATGGTAGTTTTTTTTTGCTAAAAAAGCTTGTTAAAAGTAAATAAAATTAATATAATGGCCATATAAGCTAGTAAAATATTTAACAAATAAGTTCATTAAAGAAAAAAAGGCTTTTTTTACCATTGCTTCACAAATTCATTAACCAGTTTAAAACTATTCTATTTTTAAATGTCTTGTAAATCAAAATTACAAGTGTAATAATCTACAAGTGTCGTAAATTTTTTTGATAAACGCGTTTTACAAAAACTTTTAGAAAATGTTCTTGTAACTTGTTTTATGGACTTGTGAGCTTGTAATATTGTATTTATGATGAACATAAATTTCAACAACTTGTGAAATAGTTCTTGTAACTTGTAAGCTTGTAGACTTGTACATTTCGATAAACAGGACACTGGTCGATTCTGTTTGGCCATATCTTACAATGGTCGCATTTCATGATATGATCGACCACATCATAAAATGATCAATTTAAAGACCTGGCCACGATACATATACCAAATAACAGCTTGACCGATAAATAATAATGATAATTGATATATCTTAAGCAAATATTTATGTACCTATATTCTCATTAGTCTTAGTCTATTCTAACCATCAGTATTTTTCCATTATGCTCATTAAAAACAAACATTTATGGGTACTGAATTATGTAAATGTAAATGCAAAGGATGAAAATAATTACAATAATCATAAGCGAATTATATTGGATTGTTTTTCAGAACAAAAAGAAAGAAGAGGCCAAAACTGAAGATGAAGAAGAGATAACAGACGGACCAAAACCAATGCTGCCATATTCGTCCATGTTTATTTTGTCACCAACTAATCCGTAAGACCCTTGAAAATTTTCAACCACTTTGATATACTTACATAATCTCAATATGATAAAAATCTCATTTATATTGAAGTTATTGATAAGATTTTTAAAGATTTTGTAGTAAAAGTATGTAACTCCTAATATGTAACACATAAATTTGTACGAATGAGAAGTTACAAAAGTACATACATAATCTGTGGTACATACATAATTTGTAGTTTTCAAATATGCATGCACTTTTACAACCGACTTTAAATAAATGTAATTTTTTTACAGAATAAGGCGAGGCGCACACTGGGTTGTAAATTTAAAATATTTTGATTTTTTTATTATGATAGTCATATGTTTGAGTTCTGCGGCTTTAGCAGCTGAAGATCCCGTGGAAGAAGAAAGTCCAAGGTAAAAATATGTTCAAAATATTTATTTTTATACAAGATATCTGAATAACTGTTTTCATGCTTGAAGATCAGTTTAACTGTAAATTTTAACTGTTAATGTTTTGAGAAGGAAATGGCTAGAGATAGGGGCAAGTGAAAGAAACTGACATACTGTGCCGACCCCACATAGTGGGGCAAGGTAAAGAAGATGCTCAAAGAGATAATATCAACCGTAAAATTTAATTCTATCTATCAGCCCCACATTCCGAGCTCTGTATCTGATGGTTTTTTTTAAATTATTCAATTCAACTCAAATTATATAATTCTAATATATTCACAAATAAAATTTTGCCATTCAAGGCCTCAACCAAATTTTTTTCCTAGTTCGAGACGTTCTTTGACTAGTCTAAAAAATTTACTTCTGTCTCATTGTTCACAGAAATAAAATCTTGAACTACTTCGATTACGCGTTCACGGGGGTGTTCACCGTAGAAATGCTGCTGAAGATCGTCGACCTTGGCGTCCTGTTCCACCCGGGCGCGTACCTTCGGGACTTGTGGAACATCATGGATGCCGCGGTCGTTATCTGTGCTCTTGTCAGCTTCGGTTTCGAGATCGGGTAAGTCCTTTTTATTTACTTGATTTATTAATACTTTAATTAAGTAAATTTTATTTCCGACATCTACAATAATAAGGTCTTGTTTAAATAAGATTTATGGTTTAATTCGTCATGTCTGAAAGTTGTTTCGATTCGTCATACGAAGTTTTGATTGGAAATGCCTACGAAAAGTTCTATTTTATCAATCCTATTGGCAGTTTCAATTTGTCATACACAACAACAATTACAAACAACAATTGGTGATAAAAATTCGCATGACGAATCGAAACAACTTTCAGACATGACGAATCATACCCTAAATCAAAAAAATTGTGTATCTTTAACTGAATGAACTAAAATTTTTATTTTTTTTATTTTCAAGAAAGTTCCGTTTTAAATTTTATACTAGATAAACTAAGGTAAATTAATTAAAACGTAGAATAAATAAATTGGGCTGTCAGTCAAGTCCTTGTAGCCTATTTATTTCCGCTCTGGATATTAATGATATGCACAGTCCGATATAACTTTTTACTGATTTGAATTTGTTAACGTTAATTATGTGCCATTTACGAAATCTAGCGGCATTTTATATTTTTGTTGAATATAACTATGTTATTATATTATTATTTTTGTTACAGAGGTGTCAAGAAAGGGGCAGGACAGAATCTGTCCACAATAAAATCGTTAAGAGTGTTAAGAGTGCTCAGACCATTAAAAACTATAAAACGTGTTCCAAAGTTAAAAGCAGTGTTTGACTGTGTTGTGAACTCTTTGAAAAATGTCATTAACATTCTCATAGTGTACATATTGTTTCAATTCATATTCGCTGTAATCGCGGTTCAACTTTTTAATGGTAAATTTTTTCACTGCACCGATATCAGTAAGAATACTTTTGAAGACTGCCAGTGAGTATATTTTTACTTTATTAGCTTTCGATTTAATACAAATAACATACTAAAAGTAGAAAGGATGTAAATAGGAATTAAAGATATAACGAAGTTTTAGTAAACGCCATGATAACTTTTCTCGTAGGTTACTTATTTCGAGAAGACCTTTTGCAGTTACATAGGAAAACACGGATACTCGAACGATAATTATCTGAAGAGTCTGGAACATGTATTCATATATTATGCAATGGTTAAATATATAGATCTAATTTGATACATTTAAACATATATTATGCCAAGATTAAGTACATAGATAAGAAATATGGACCTGTCAAATTTCAACAAGAAAATACGATATGTACAAAATTCAAATAAGGATTCAATTAGATTTATATCTCAAGTAGTAAATATAAAACAAAGTCTATAGACGAACTATTGTAACTTGAAGAGGAATCTGAAAAGCTAACTTTGCATTTGTAACCTTAATTTGTTTGACAGAGGGTCGTATTTCGTGTACGAGCCGAACAGCCTGCTGCCAAAGGTTGCGCAGCGCGTGTGGACGACGCAACACTTCCATTACGACAATGTTGCCACGGCGATGTTGACGTTGTTTGCGGTGCAGACGGGGGAGGGGTGGCCTCAGTAAGTATATATATTTAAATATAAATAAATATATTGCTGACAAAATAAACAACTCACAATTACAGGATTGGGTTGCGTATAATATCGATAAAAGTAGCATATACACTTAATCGTGTAATTTTATGTTTAAAATATGCAGTGCGTTAGTTTAAAGTTTATATTAACGTAGTAACAATTTCTTTGGGGTACATATTTTGGTCTACTTATACAACCAAAATCTTCAGATCTTCATTTCCATACATCTCTGTATTTTGATGTTGTCTTGCAAACTATTTATCTGCCCATATTTTTGATTAGCTATTTCTTTCGCTCGCTTCGCTTGAAATCCGATATCTAGCAATAAGGCAAATCCTTATACATCCGAATAACGTATTTTTATAATGTTTACAACTTCGCCGATTCAATTCCGACGAGTGGTTTTCAAACATTCGCTTAACATTTAAACTGCTACCATCCATTTAAACATTAAAGCATCAGTAAGTCCGCCTTTGCTCCATATGTTTAAGTTTTTGTAATTATGCAGCAAACCTAATGTTTCATTTCTTTACAGGGTGTTACAAAATTCAATGGCGGCCACTTACGAAGATAAGGGACCCATACAAAATTTTCGAATAGAAATGTCCATATTTTATATTGTTTACTTTGTGGTGTTTCCATTCTTCTTCGTTAACATATTCGTAGCTCTAATTATTATCACATTTCAAGAGCAGGGTGAAGCTGAACTGCAAGACGGTGAAATTGATAAAAATCAGGTACGCATAGCATTAATAAAAAATAAAAAAATATCGAATTAGTTGTATAATAACAGAGTAATTTAACACTAAATGTAAGGAAAAGGAAATACTTATTCGTCCAAGTGAGTTTCACAGTTGCGTCTTCAGCTCGCTGTAGAGCCAAGTTTATGCTGTTATTCATAGTCCTAATACTTATCAAACCTCAGTGAATGATTTTCATTAGACATATACGTCATACATTCAAAAATAAGGCTCCTGATTCTTACAATGGAGCAACTGCCGTCTGGCCACCACAACCCTTTTAAGTGAGAAACCAGAAAGGAAATACCACAGAAAAGGAATTGCATTCCAAGAATTAAATTAAGGAGTATACCTTCATTAATCTCTTAAGAAAATTACTTGTTAATATTTATTTTTCTTTTTGCAGAAATCATGTATAGACTTCACGATAGAAGCGCGACCTCTCGAGAGGTATATGCCAAGTAAAAGGACAAGTTTTAAGTACAAAGTGTGGAGAGTAGTAGTCTCTACGCCCTTCGAGTACTTCATTATGACTCTTATCGTCCTCAATACACTATTGCTCATGATGAAGGTATGTATTTTTATATTGCTGTAGTTGTTAGAAATAATATAGTTAAAATATAAGGCCGCCCAGTTTGTACACGCAATACCCCTAGTGATGATGTAAGAAAATATACTGACTCGGTTGGCTGAAAGACATCTCTTACCGGACGTCCGCCTTGTACATTTTCTCTTTGTGTTTATTATTACTTTTTGAGTACAATAAAGCGCTAACTAAAAAATTCCCACGATCTATGGTTGCAATTTCAAAAATTCAATTTACGTCACTAGGTGTATCGCACACAACCTTGTCGGCCTTTTTAAGCCATTTTAAGAAACAAGACTAATAGGCAGTAAAAGTGATTATCAGACACTTAACAACAGTAGTTTATGACAAATAAACAACATACAAAGCAATCGAGCACAATAAGTGTCTAACGTAGAAAAGTCCAACTTCGTGGTAGTTGCTAAGCGAATATAGCCCAGTCACAAGGCACAGATGAAGATATGTAATAGATTAGTCCCTAAGTCTGTGAATCTCACTGATGTTTGCACCAAACCTCACCTGAGGGTTCTCGGGAATTGAACTCATCAGATGTCCGGTCCATAGTTTGACAGATTAATATTTTGTCAGCAAGCTGATATTAGTAATCTGTCAAAGTGTCCTTTGTGAGCACTCCATAGAACCAATTAGTAATTTTAGAATTTGTAACTGATGTTGAATCACGAACCTATTAAGAATTTGTTTCAGTAACACATGTTGCATTACGATGATGTCATACACTACCTTTTGGCATTAATAAGTACTGCCTCAGATCCCAAAAACTAACGTCACACAAAATTATAAACACAAAACACACACATATACTTCAACGTTCTTTACTATATCTGTATATGCATTGGGTGTCATTACACACTACTTTTAAAAACGTGTTCAACAATATTGAGCCTATCCTATCAATACCGTTAAAATATTTATTTCGAAATATCCTATATTTCGTTGACAATCCTTTCATAATTCCTCGCTTGCTATTCATAACATATGTAATTATATATCAGTGTTAACTGCACGACATACCTAACCTTCCTGCACATATACAGCACATACACTAAAATTTTGTTCAAATATTCGTGCTTGTGAATGCACAACATCTCCGGAATCAGGATAGGACGTGGCATGGGCCATCGATGTTGTTCGTGTTGCATGATTTAAGACCTCTACTTGTCTATATGTGAACATTCTGCATGCTTGGTGGAATGGCCTAACTGCCAGGCATCCATTGGTGGCTAACCGCTGCTTTATGTTTGATTGGAATCTAAATTTGTCTACTCAATACTTTTAGGCCACTTCGAAGGGTACGAATTGATCACTAAATTATTTATTATTGTGTTAATATCTCCGCCAACCAACATATAACTGCAGAAACATTCTCGAGTCTTTATTATATTGGAAACCATCGACAATAAGAGCTTCAATTTTATTTATGTCCCTGTGATATTTATCTTCATTTATTTATGTTATTTATAAGTCTTGGCACGTTTCCTCATTAAGTCCATATCACTATCCTTTAACAATCCTATTCAATGTAGAGGTGACAACCAAGTTTTAATTTGAATGAGACTACTATGTTACAAACCTACATCATCTACCTATACAGTTTGCATTCTATACAACTACAACAATACTTTATTCTTTCCTATACGTAATGTATAATATATATGAAATAACAAATATGTATTTTCATTGCCTTGGGTTTATCCAATACGCCCGGCACGTGATCACAAAATGGCAGTACTATAATCAAAACGACCTCTACGCGGATATACTCAAGTATTCGAATATGGGGTTTACTGGAATGTTTTCTGTGGAAACGGTGTTGAAAATCATCGCTTACGGTGTCAAAGTAAGTACACAAACATACAAGTTTGATCTGACACAAAGGTTTCATAAAAGTGGAATACGTGCAAATGTACTCTTTCTGTTAACAATAATGTCTGTTATTTTTATCTATTTACATGACTGTATGTGAACATTTCCAGACGAGTAAACATCAAATCCTTTCCAAGTTTCCGATACTTTCTCTCTGGCAACGTTGGGAATAAATGATATGGATTTTTTTGCAAATAATTTGTTGTAGCATGGCTTTTTTTCCCGCCGCATGCTTCACTTGTATATTTCCACACGCCTACTGATAAATAAGTTTTCTGTTCACCCTGTGAGGAGTGCGTTCAGATTGCTTTCCGATTCCTGCAAGGTAAGTCCTATGGAGATCAGCCGCTTCTAAGGTTAGTACAAATAAATATTTATATTAGCCCTAACAGCGATACTTCAAGATGACTGAATGTAGCGACGTGCATGGTTGTTCATTTTCAATATGCATGCAAGCACGTGCACTTTATACCACCTAACTAAATACATGACTACACTCTCATATGGGCTCATTATAAAAAGAAAATCAGAAACAAAACACTTACACACACAAACTGTAACACTCACTGTTACATGATGAATATAATCTAAGTTTATTTTTTATGAACTTTTTATAGCAGTTATTTAGGATTTTTAATTTCTTAGATAAACTGAAGCTAAATACTAAAATCTACTTTTTATCACTGTTTGAATTTTATTCGTTTAATTAAAGATTTAGATGTTTAAATAAATAAAAATGTTCATTTTAGTATTTAGCTTAAATTTATTATAATGTTTGAGCTAAGGTTAAAGACATATTGGTATGATTTTGTGGTAGTTTCACGAGGCTCCACCACTACTCATGGACTTGTTAACATTCATGAACCTCGTCTTTACGTTCTTCTTCCTTCTCGAGACCGTTTTGAAGCTGATAGCCTTCGGATGTACGGTAAGCAAGTTCACTATTTTTATAGCATTAAATTAGTAACATTAACATAATATTGTTTTATGTTCACGATCAGTCATTAAGACGAAATCATTTATATAAAATATTTGCCTTTCATGAAGTCATAATGCGTAAACATTAAAATCATAATAGGATGGTTGTAATACTGTAATATAGGTTTCATTACGAAAAGGAAATCGGTTGCGATATGATAACAATATAAAAACTAAATATACAAAGATTTTTGTTACAAACTTCCGAGATTTGTCAAATATTATTGTTTATCTTATGTTCTCATAGATTTTAATGTTTTCGTGTAAAAATGCAACACTTACATTTTGATTGAATTTTAGATTAGTATTAATATTCAATATGGACTTGAATATATTTAAAGCTAGAATTCATTTCATAGAACGATCATAATATAAACGCTTGTTTTATTAAAATAGGTTTAATAGTTTTTCTAGTTATTGAATTTTGTTAGATTCATAAGTAAATTAAAAATATAAAATAAATTCGAGAGAAAATCCTTATTCCTATCCTCCGAAGTCCCATAAAATGTCTTATAAAATAGAAAGTGTACATTTGTATACTAATATTATTCAAATTAGTTGAAAGTAATAACAAATTGCCAAAAAAGCTATATTACTTATATAATTACTTCACGGAGATTAAAAAATATTTCTTCTTACAGAATTTTTTCAAAGATCCGTGGAATACATTTGATTTTATAACGGTCATTGGAAGTATTATTGACGCACTTATTATGGAATTTGGCGTAAGTATTACATAAAAATTTATTACATTTTACTATAATCCATATTTATAATATAACAGGGCTGAATATATAATAATATATGCCCGGGCTCCGAATCAACTGAGGGTGCAACCGTAAAATGCCAAGATGAGAGAGACGTCATATTTTTTTTAATTTCAGCTTCTAATTCTATTCTTTCTGCTTTTTCATTGTCAATTGTATTTTGTGTCTTTAATCATAAATACAAGGATATATCCTGATTACAGGCTGACCTTGCCGAAAATTGTGCTGACATATCCTGTCAGCAGGTAACGAATTAAATGTTTGACTGCTAGGAATTTTAGATAAATGTAACAGTGATTGATCACTGGCTAGCAGATTGTGTGTTCTTAACCTTACGTATGAATATTAAATAATAGTAGTGCTAGAAAGTTTTAGAGTTCAATTTAAGATATAGATATTTAGATGCAGTAGTTATAAAAGTAGGAACAGTGACTATGCTAGGGAACTGTTTCAGATTTTTTTTACATTTGTCAAATAATGTTATTGATATTTTCATGTTACAGATTAAGGTATTTCTAGATGTTTGTTTTAGTATTTAATTTTCTGATATACCAAAATTAAAACTCTTAATATAGTTTGTATGTAGTTTTTTTACTCATAGGTTCAATTTATTTGTAAAAAGAAATTATTTTATTGGTATCAATATTAGATTTTTGTTCAAATTCTAATTCGTATCATAGAAATAATGCAGTGAGTCTTATTTATAGTCTTTCAAAAAATGTAAAGAGAGAGTAAAAGAAATATTTTTCAATGTATTTAAAAATGTAGATTTTAATAGTGATGTCCGATTTTCATATGGGCTAGATTTTTATAGATTTCATGAACCAGTTAAGTCTAAAGGTGTACCCATTTTTCTCTTCATTTAATTCTTCGCCGTCTTTTGTGTCATAATAAATTTTACCTTTTCACGGCTCAACTGGTTTGAACATAAATAATTAATACAATAAAAAGTTTGGTACACGATTGGACCTGGTTGAGATTAAAACAAGATTTCTAAGCAAATTATTTTTTAAATTCCAGGAGAACACATTCAACGTCGGCTTCCTTCGCCTGTTTCGAGCCGCGCGACTGATCAAGCTGCTCAGGCAGGGCTACACTATTCGGATACTGCTCTGGACTTTTGTGCAGAGTTTCAAAGCCTTACCCTACGTGTGCCTTCTCATTGCGATGCTTTTCTTCATCTATGCCATAATAGGGATGCAGGTCTGTTTTGAATTTCTCTTATTTCACGAATTTCACCAACTGCCTTAGTTTTGGAGTGCATCAACACAATTTGCACATTTATTGCCAACTTTTCACTTTAAATTAGAAATTGTTTAATCACAGATAAGTGTAAGTGTGCGTTTATAGAAATACATATAATATAAAGAATATATTGGCAACATTAACTACTTAACTCTTGTGAGGATATGATATTTTTATATTTTGAGCATTTAATTTTATTCTTTGATCTAGAATATAATTTATATGCAGGCAGGGGCAATAGACGTGCAAATTAATAAGCATTCGTTTTATGAGTTAATAGTTGGATGAATATACACAATTAGTATTAAGTTTATGTCTTACTTATTTTGTAGTTTTGGGGAATACATAACACATGATTCTTACCATATCCACTAGAATTATACTACAACTTTAGTAATCATTTTTAGTATATTCATATTCAGAATGCTAGCTTAAGTAGAAAATTGCCCTAAATTGTATTATAATCCTTTTCACCCGAACCAGATTTGCTTCTTAGCAAAGCAAAATCCTATCTATGAAAATTAAAGTAAATTGTAGTGGACACTGATACGTTTCTAATGGCAGGTTTTCGGAAACATCCAATTCGATCCAGACAGTGCCGTCAACAGGCATAACAACTTCCGATCTTTCGTGGGGGCTCTCTTGCTTCTGTTTCGGTGAGAGAACAATACGAGTAGATGTACCGGTCCTGTCTGTTACACCAAGATTACACTTGTCTGCCATACCGGCGTAGGCACTGATGTCGCGGCAATTGCGCAAAATGATTCTCTTAGAGAGCATGGCACTGAAGTCTCGTCGGGTGTTGCATCTTGTAAACTCATTCTCAACGGCAATCACCGAAAATCTGTCCTTATTGTCAATGTTACATGTGTATACATCCATCACTATCACTGGACATCCGGTCATCAGTAAAACAACTCCATCCGCAATATAGTAGATTTAGTCAAACCATTAGTCATCTCAATTTACCCCAAAATTGTCCTTGAATCGAAATTGCATTTCATGTTAGCCAAAACGTTTTATCCATGCTTTCATATCGTTTCCCTAGTGGTAGTATAGACACGTCATAAGGTAGAATCTGTTAGTATTGCATCGGGATGTTGTGCTTAGGGTTTCACGAATGATTGCACAGTTGCTGACTTTCTGTGTTGTATTTGCTTGGACACAGGTGTTTGGCAATATAGAGTTATCAGCAGACTCAGATTTGAGCAGACACAACAATTTCCGAAACTTCATCCAAGCACTCATGTTACTGTTCAGGTGAGAAATAGTTATTACGTTCGAAACATTAGCACTAAAGCAAACAATAACGTAAACTTAGTACGAGTACCTGTAGAAACTACATCTATACTTGTAGAAAAAACTGATTTGGAAATATTTCTGTTTTTAAATTCAATAGTTATCGTTAACAAACATTTTTCTTTTTATCTCGTCGTTATAGCTGTAAGTATAGATAAATATTGTAATTTAGCAAAAAAAAAATGCTTCTCATACTCTAATTATGGGAAATTAATTTGTGGCAAACCGCATGAATACATTGCATGAAAATACAGAAATAATTTGTGTAAACAACCTTATAAAATTTAAATAGAGTTATGTGCGGCTATACACTTCTGTAATTAAATGGGCATGTGTGTTCAACAAAAAAAAGTGCATGTCGAACGATGATCTGACTTGGGGGGATGGGTTTGACTAATAACCCAAAAACGTTGGTCGCGGCTAAGCAACCTTAAAAATCTGACATCACATGATCCTATTGGAATTAAATGAATGAATGAATTAACACTTTATTGCACCATTTACAAACAAAAAAAACACATTGTTTTCCTGTTTTAAGGAGTTTTATATTTATATGGAGATTTTATATGTTTACTACAACATCTTGCAACTCCTTAAAACAATTACTTTTTATTGAATATCAAAAAAATATTAACACGCTTTTCAGAAGTAGAATATAATTTTTCATCAGTGTATTTAAATAGTATTTAAATACTTATGACAAAAAAGAGTAACTCATTTCAATAAATATTGATTGTGTTCATACTACGTAGTTTAAGCCTATAAGTAATCGTATTTCACTTAGATATTTTTTATGTTGAGTAACATCTACGTAGGTTTTCCAATCACTGTTTATTTTCAAGTCTTTTAGATCTTCATATTGGATATGACCTATTTTCGAGAACCCGTGACTGTGAGGCACTGTATGCTTTAGATGCGCGACTGGCGAGTCTTGGCCCAACATCATGCTGGCGTGTCTCAAGCCTGCGAAGTGCGACAAGGCCACTGGCAAACCAGCCAACGAGGCCTGCGGTAGCACCCTGGCCTATGCATACTTCGTATCGTTTATATTCTTCTGTTCATTTCTTGTAAGTACCGTTTACACTATCATTCCAATCTAAATTCTCTCAACACAGAAAAACGCCACCGTGGACTGTTCAGTCAGATACATTTAGGTATGGTGCATGTGTTTGGGCTTCTCTTAATGGGTTAATAACCCAAGTTGCTGTAGAGCACATAAACAGGTGAGGAATAACTGACGGCAAACAAAATCAGTGCGAGTGTGGTTTGTGATGGTGCCTTACTAAATTTTAGATTCTTTTCTATCACTTACCAGTTGGTAAAAACTCCACCAACATGACCCCAGCTCTTAAATTTATGAATGAATTATTAAGATTAATGACAAAACGACAATAAAAAAAAAAAACATTGTTCCCGGTAAATTATACGAGAGACATCCCGAGGAAGCCGTGGACAAAAACTAGTTCTAAATTTACATCATTATTATTTGTTTCTAGATGTTGAACTTGTTCGTTGCCGTCATCATGGACAATTTCGACTACCTGACGAGGGACTCGTCGATATTGGGCGCTCATCACCTCGACGAATTTGTTAGAATATGGGCCGAATACGACCCAAACGCAACGTAAGTAACTTTTCAAAAAAAAAAATTAACAAGAAACTATTTTCATCTATCATAGTAGGATCTAATTAATTATCAAACTTATTTTTATTTTCAGGGGAAAGATTCATTATACAGAAATGTACGATATGTTAAAGAATATGGATCCACCGCTGGGGTTTGGTAATAAGTGTCCAAATAGGCTAGCATACAAAAAATTAATTAGAATGAATATGCCGCTAGACGACGAAGGAAAAGTTAATTTTACAACAACGTTATTTGCCTTAATACGGGAAAATTTAAATATTAAAATGAGATCTGGTAAGTTTAACTAATATAGATACATTTTTATTGTTTTATATACTTATACATTTTTTTACATTAAATTATTTAATTACAGCTGAAGAAATGGACCAAGCAGATGCAGAACTGAGGGAAACAATAACTCACATATGGCCGCTTCAGTCTAAAAAGATGTTGGACTTGTTGGTGCCTCGAAACGATGTACTCAACGCTGGAAAATTGACTGTAGGGAAGATTTATGCAGGTCTACTCATCTTAGAAAGTTGGAGATCGACAAGGTTTGGCCAGACTGAACCTCAGGGCGTTCCGGTAAGTACTTTAAATTTTATCTAATTTAAAAATGCACCTTTTATTTAAAATTTGGACAACAAAATCTCTATAATGTAGATAAATGAAGCCAGAGTACTCCGTGCGGCTTATGCCGAATGTTTATACATTGAGTTTCTGTACCTTTGAGCCAAATGTAACTATTATGTGGGTAGGTAAAACTACACCTTTACAAGTAGTGTTTGTTGATGGTCCCTTGATTCCCCACATTAGATTAACATTTGAAACATAGTTAGCTAATAGAGTTGGTTGTGTTGTCTACCTGTGGATGTATTGTTGTGTACATTGATAAATCCATATTATACCAATTGACTGAATTTACGAATCCAAAATCTGCAATTGGTTCCCCGGAGAACGTTTCTGAATATGATAATAACAACAATACAGTGTCACTTTAGTTGAAATCGACTCTAATAAATGAGTCGACTACATTGGTGGTTTACTTTTCAGGCATTCAGCGAGAATAGCCCTACGGCCATTCAGCCGGTAGTATTAAAATATTTTACGGATCGAAACTTTGACTACTTTTTTCTTGCACTGTTCTAGACATTTTTTGTTTTCTCATGAATTTCTTCTCGCATCGTGTTAAAATTATGAGTGAATAAAAGAATTATAAAGTTAAAACATAAATATAATAAAACTCATCGCGAAGACCACAAAGAAAAGTGGTCAATTAAAGAAGCTTTCTTAAATTGATCAAACTTAAATAAAAGTAGTGTAGATCAAAATAATTCATTAGATTTAGATTATGATGACGCACTTGATGTACTTAGTTTAGACAGATTTGTGCTCGTCTTGCACAATTTTGTCAATTCAAGTGTCTGTCAGGGCTTTGTAAACCACGATATAGTGACCTGTCCTATAGTTGCAAAATATCTAAATAGAACTTAGACCCGTGTGTCCTTGAGTGTTGACCAGTTGATTGGAATTTGTCGTAGTTTAGTTACCTTACTGTAGTTATTGTCATCCCCTGTGTATCTTCTCTACTTTCCTATTACCGCTCGCTATATCTGTTTAAGGATTTTGATTCTTCGCATATTGGTTTACATTAAAAATTCCATGTTTCATTTACAGTTGTTATACAGAATTGTGCATGAATTAAATTTCCATTGTTCATGAAAATGATAGTGATTTTATTTCTGGTTTGGCTTTGTTGTTGAGAATTTTCCGATTTGGTTTGATTACATTTTGGCTCAATTAATATAAGATCATAGAAGCCTGGTTTCAGATACAGATTCAATAATACATATACTATGCTTTCTGCTATATTCTTATTTGCATATTGTCACTTTTGTATTATAGTGTACTTTATTATATTTGAACATAAAAAATCACAATTCGATTGTCAAGTCTGCGCATGCTGGAGAACACATCAAATATTTATAGTATTGAACTTTACAGCCCAAATAAAATATTCCATCTTCGCTGATCTAAATCTGCCTCTGGCTTCAATGTTGCACCTTCCTAATTTTATTTAAGCACACATTTTAAATTATAATCAAGATGCTTTGTAAGTTACAGCCTTTTTACATTGCCAGAAATAATTCTACTTACAAGAAATCATCTATTACCTACTGAACAATCAAATCTACAAATTACATGAACAAACTAATTTGTGATAGTATTATTTTCTCAGATACTTCTCCTTAGCCGCATTCATCTTCACTAACACTATACAGCTATAGGTCTATTGTGTCCATTCGTTGGATTTCTAACACAACAAACACACATACACTAAAGAACTCCAGCATGGACATGATGTATCGGATGTTTGCGCAAACTCATGTAGGCTTTAGCCGTTAGCGTCCATTGATTGGAATTGAGTGACATGAGCATGCGCAAGAGCGCGCATGATTGGGTACGTGACTCGGGGTGCGTGGTGCAGAAGGCGTCCTTCTTTAACTGCCTGCTGGACGTGGCGGCGGGGCTGGGCCCGGGCTCGCGTGCGGGCTCGCTTAGCCACGAGGTGCCAGCGCTGCCTTCCGACGGCCACGCAACCCACGCCCATCCAGATGACCCGCACACGCTGGCCAATCTCGCAAGACGCAGTACCAGAAAGTCACACAAGTAAGTTAATCAACGATTTAATAGCTATATATATAGAAAGTGGTACGGTCTGCTTTGAGAAAACTACAGATTCGTTCAATTGGTGCAACCAAGAATACGGTAAAATAAAAAGAGAGTTAAAGAAGAGTTTGATTTAGTTATTGAAGCTATCGAAAAGTTAGCGGGACTTTCTATCAACACCTAAATTAGTTACTAAAATGTTATTTGGGAAAGAACATTTGGGTTGAAGAATCATTACAAGGATATGATTATTTACTTCAATTATTCTACTTACAACTTATACTCCGTTTTAATTATGATTTATGATGTACAATTTTAAAAGTTTATAAATTCTACAAAATTGTAAATAACCACGACTAAGATACAAAAGACGATTAAGATATTTCACATACTTTTTTTCTTTGTTTCAGGAACAACAAAAAGGTGAATAGCCTGATAAAAGGGTTAATTAACGTTACTGTCATAAACCTAATCAATCAGACGATCATAATAATCATTGTCAAGTGAATTTGATGTCCATAATATCCCCACCGATATCACTATATCCATACCGCCAAAATTTATAACAATCCTAAATCGAATTGGTTTATAGTTATTTAACACTAATATTACAAACGTGATGTTGTGGGTTCAAATAATCGTAACATTTATGTCTGTCGGTGGTACCCTACATCGATGCATTTTCATTTGTCATAGATAGTCGATGTTGTAACTTTATGTTGGAGCTTTGTTTGGGTGTATTCAGTAAAGATACTCCTAGGTTTTAATGTAATTTAACATTAGCAACTAATTGTTGTTCATACACGTACAACTTGTGTTAAAATAAAGTAATTAAGGCATTAGGCCATTTAGACTTATTGAAATTGATTGTGTTGTATTCAAAATATTAATGTAAACATTTTAAAGTTTACAGATGGTTGTGATGTTTAGGTAAACATTTACAGTAATTTAGGACTGTTTCTTTTGAATATTTCAGTAGATCTATTCAACTAATTTATTATCTTTGATATTTACTTAGTGAATGATTTCAATTACTTAGGTCAGTTCTTAGGTGTCTTTTTAGGGATGATCTTCAATTCCTTATTTTCAATTAAGTATATTAAACATAGCACTTTCACAAACAAGACATTACATATATAAACATAACAGTCATAACATCCAACATGACACCAAACATTCATATACCCTTACCTTATATACATAGAATGCATGAGTTATATTTAACCAATACAGCATGGTTCTAATTTTTAACAGAATAGATAGCATACAAACATGGTCTGAGTAAGTATAGCATAAAGGAATTAGCACCAGCACGGTTTGTCGCATGCATTGCAAACTTATCTGTCACTTAATTGCATGCATGATTTTTTGTTTGGCAATACCTTTTGTAAGTATGGGACAGTATAATGATACTAATTAACGCCGAGAAACATACATAAATTTCTATAAAGTGGCCAAAATCTAATCGAATGTAAATTGTAGGTACTGGAATTGCAAGGATCGCAGCATGCTTCCATGGAGTCTCTGGATGAAGCAAGATTACAAGCTCCTCAAACATACCAGAATGGTCACCATGGAAGATCATCTAGTTTAAGGTAAAAAATGTTATTTTATTAATATTCTGCTTATTATGTTATTTTAGTTGTGCGTTATTTTTTTTATTTTTGTTTTGTAGTGCCATCGCCGAAGAAATTGATCTCAAAGTAATCGTAGTGAAAAATGGTATGTCCGCCAAGCACGCGATAATTGTACCTAACCTAATGTACTTAATAATTTGGACTAACCTACACAATATAACCTTCAGCCTATCAGTGGTACCTATTGCATGGATTTTGATGTGCATGATGGGCAAGTGATGGAAAGTAAATACTAGGATTAATATGATCAAATGTGTATTTGCAGACGAACGCCTAGCCCAAGAAGGCGTGGTCACTACGGAGGCTATCATCACGACATCGGCTTCTCCGACACCGTCAGTAACGTCGTCGAAATAGTCAAGCACGAACATCAAAGACACGGGCGAACGCACCGGGCGCCCCACCATTACCATCCGCATGGTAGGTGCAAATCCAGTATTTAGCTAAAACCGCTAAAAGAACAATTCTACTTGTTCCGCCCAAAAAATAAAGCCAATTTATTTAACATGTGAATCTGCTAGTACTTTTTGTCCAAATCTAGGTCCATTTCATCCGTAGCTAAATTTTATTATTCAATTAAGCCTCATTTTAGTTACAGAGTATTAGCAGATTTATAACTTATTAGCTTGACGCTAACGCAAATCGAGATTGAAATATTTTTCAATTTAAAAGTAATTTAGCTTAGTAAACAAAATAAATTGCTCAGATACATCATATTATTTTTTCCCCGTAGTATTTCATATTACACACTATATCGTAAAATCCCACTCAGTTCCTTAGCTTTTAAATACTATAATCGTTCGAAACAGTTTTGCAAACATTTTTCTTCTCATGAAGGTACTCTGAAAGTTTTGTGAGAAGATGGGAAGAGTAGCTTACATGTAGTTGTAGATATTCATGTCTTGTAGATGTAGTTTTAAGATACTCGAAAATGATGCAATACCTATGCTACAAAAATAATAATCATGATTTTGAATAATTAGAGGTATCTATAAATAGCTATATACTTATTTGACATTTTTACAATGCTAGTTTTGTAAACTATGATTAGTAGCCAATTTAGCTATTATTGCGACCTTGCTCATTCATAAGCTCATATCAATTACTCTTGTTATAGATATTTTATATTTATATCATCAGGCCTCAATGTTTACACATTAGCTTTAAGTGACCTTTAACCGGAATTGGAATCTCATCAAAAAATCTTTAGGATCAAAAAATATTTGTACAGCAGAACTGGCCTATATTATGTGAATATTAATTATTTAAATCTACTATAGGAACTAAAATTAATTTGCCTGCTGCATGCTAAAATTTGGTGCCCAATATTAAGAATTTTGCTCTTGTCTGCACATAACAGCTTCATATGGGACCCCCGACCCCCAATAACGGAGGAGTCTAACCGCATGCACTAATAAAGAACTCACTTAAATCATGCAGCATGCAAAAGCTTGACGACTTTAATTTTGTATTTTTTGCTTTAGAAATTTGTAGAAATATGATCAAAATTACTTACTCTGTAACTTTCTCTATTAGTCTATTATCATAACTATCTATGTACAGCCCTATTTTCCTCGAATGCCACAAAAGCTACAACTAATTAAACTATATTTAACTAAAAATACGTTGATAGTCAAATATAAATATTGCAACCGAATAGCCTTTATACCACAGACGCCCAAAATTTTTAGAGTCACCTTTGTGAGTAAGGAATTGAATTAGACCGGTAGTCCGACGGGCTTAGGATAAAGCGTGGTGGAAGATACATGAAGGTATTCCTGACAGCAGGGAAGGAGTGGAGGGCGCCGCACCCTACGACCAGCCTGAGCCAGCCCTCGCGGTCGCCCAGCCCGCCACATCACACCTACGGTGAGATCCCCTCGCCAAGTCACACGCCGGGCACACACTCTCCGACATATTGCGACCGCTCTATGTACCGAGAGATCCAAAACTAAGTATAAGAGTAGGCACTGAATAAAAAGTTAGCTAGTAAATATATTCAGTTCCCACTCTTCTTTTCTACACGTGAGCATCATACTCTAAACAGCTATTCACTTTCGAAACTATGAACGTCGCATTGCTATCAAACCATAACTTATTCGCTGTGTAGGAAGTCCACCAAATACTATTGTAAAGCAAAGGGTCTGAAGGAATTGTCAATTAATGTATCGGGAAAACATTGCAATCTGCTGGACCCTTTGCTGACATATCATTGTCTTGAAATAAAAAATAAAAATTAAATGTGAAAGAAATTAATTTTGTACGAACGTTGATGATTGTTAGGGACGAATGTGCGGTAAGAATGAAGATTTTTATTAATATAAGAAAATTGTTTGCACACCTGTTTGTAATTCGACTGTGTACTCATTAGACCCTGGTTATTTTCCTCGCTTTACTTTGAATCATATCCTATAAGTAAGAATCATCGTACATTTGTTGACACTGAGCCTGCTTATTTTGATAAATTTGTCAAAAATACGTAAGCTGTATAAAAAGAGTCGTGCAAAAGAAATTAATATAATAAAGAGTATAATGTCCTACTAATAATAAGCAGGTTCAGCTCTGTTCGCATATCTCGGGTCCTAGCAAAGAACGCCCAGAGGATTCAAAGAATAGTTTGGGCCCCGATAGGTGGCGAGCGGGACCGTGACCGGGAGTGGCGGGAATGGCGCGACCGCTCGTGGGAGCGCGAGGGCGGACGCCGAGGCCGCGGACGCCAGCTGCCGCCCACTCCTACCAAGCCGTCCACGCTGCAAGTAAAACAACAGCCACCATTCACGAGAATCAGCCACAGTCCCTCGCACGTACGTTCTTAAGTATTATTTTTTTGAATAAAGTATTACAATAAAGGCCGTAGGCTTTTTCTATGATTATATTTTTATTTATCACCAAGAGATGTTGTAGAAAAACAGTATTATTAAGATATCGTTCTTGTTATATATACTTAAATGTATCTTTGTTTTCTTGTCCGTGTCAAAATCCTTTCTTAATCTCGGCATATTATCATAACTTTAGACCAGTGATTCCCAAAGTGGTCCAGGTGGACCCCCAGGGGTCCACGGGAGACTTGCTGGGGGTCTACGTAGGCGTGAACAAAAAATGGGGGTCCATAAGATGTTAATGGGGGTCCACGAAAATTTATCTGCTTTTGATAGTAAAGAGCAAAAATGTAAGCATAGTTTTTATAAGGGCCTACCTACATTGTTTTAAGTACCTATCTAAGCAGATAATATTTTAATAAGGCAAGCGACTGTTACTTGTCCAAACTTGTGTATTCGATATTACGTACAATTTCGTGTACAGACTTGCAAAGCGCTATCCGCCCGACAATGCTTAATGCTTGTTCAGACATGAACTTGATCAACACTATAAATACTTGATGCCAAAGGCAACCAAACGCATTCATTTGTTTCCCGGAATTTCGAAAACAAGGCGGAATTTGGAAAAAAGTTGTGAGAAAATTTATATCTGTGTTTGCTAGTGCCGGAGAAAAGTAAGTAACCTACCTTTTTTTGTTATAGTACTTAAGTATTTTGTTTACGTGTACTAGTCGGTTGATCACAACGGCCTGTATAGATAGGTAACTTAGTAACTTACAGATATTTTAATTGTCCTCTTTCGATTTGAAGACAAACACAGCACGTTTTATTCAATTGTTTTTTCACGAGAGAAGCACTGCCTCTCTAAAAAGGCCGAATAAGCAATATTGCAGAGCAATTAATTTTGTAATTTTTCTTGCAAATAACTACTAATTTTATAAAACAGTAATTTCATAATCATGTTAAATTGATTTTGAAGTAACTATTTTATCAAAACTATTCCTTTTCGGAAAGAGCGAGCGGTGCGCGGGCGACGGGAAAAGGGCGGGGCTTGAACTTCGATGCCTGTTTGTCACGTTTTAACAATGAAGCCGCAGACAAAAAATACGCAAATACACGGAGCGCGTGAACTCATTGATTTAATAAAATGTTAGTTATCGTTTTTATGGACAATTTTGGGATTTCGACGTTTATTTTTTCCTATACAAATATGATCAGTATTCGATACTGAGTACACTAATTTTTATTTATACTATTAAAAATTAGTGGTAAATTATGTACTTTAAAATTGATACCGTTTTGTGAAAACGTTTGTATTTGTCTCAGCGGTTTATTAGTTGGTCCCTTTACAAGCCGTAATTCTATTTCCGCGTGCTGACAAAGGCTGCGGTGTGATACCTATATTCAGAAAAAAACTTGGTTACTAAAACATTTTTTTTACAGGTAAGGTAACTGACACGAAACATGGCTACAGCAAAGAAAAAATGTCGACAATATAGTGTCGATTATTTGAAATATGGTTTTGTTCCATCAGAGGCAGACAAACAATTGCCCATGTGCCTATTATGCAACAAAGTTTTGAGCAATGACTCTATGAAACCATCAAAGCTCGAAGATCATCTAAAAAGGTGTCATACTGATAAAATAGGTAAAGATTTAAAATATTTTCAAACATTGAAAGAAAAATATGGAAAGAGACCCACCATGCACAGTATGTTCGCTTCAACATCTCAAAGTAACGATGATGGCTTGCGGGCATCTTACAATATCTCATTACTTATAGCAAAATCTGGAAAACCGCACACTATCGGAGAACAATTAATTTTACCCGCTGTTGAAGAGGTTTTAAAAACTGTTTTGCACAAATCTCCATTTGACGTACTAAAAAGAATTCCATTAAGTAACAATACTGTACAAAGACGCATTGATGAAATGAGCTCTGATATCGAAAGCTTTTTGTGCAATCATCTGCAAAAAACTCATTTTTCTATACAACTGGACGAGTCAACGTTACCCAGTAATGAAGCATTACTATTGGCATATGTCCGATTTATTGTTGAGGAAGAAATTCACGAAGAATTGCTATTTGCCAGAACTTTGGAGACTGACACTAAAGGCGAATCAATATTTAATGTCCTGAGTAATTTTTTTACGGAAAAATCGATCCCATTTACAAACATTATTTCAGTGGCAACAGACGGAGCTCCTGCAATGGTCGGGCGATATCGTGGGTTTATAAGTCATCTCAAAAGAATTATACCAGGACTTACAGCTATTCATTGCGTAATCCACCGACAACATCTTGTGGCAAAACATTTAAGTGACAGGTTGAACCAATCTCTTCATTTTGTAATAAAAGCTGTCAACAAAATCAGAAGCAATGCATTGAATACACGTTTATTTGCTCAATTGTGCGACGAAAATGATGAAGACTTCCAACGACTGCTCTTACATACTGAAGTACGCTGGTTGTCGAAAGGTGCATGCTTAACGAGATTTTACTCTGTTTTCGATTCCATATTAGAGTTCTTAGAAAGTAGAGATCCAGATTTAAAAGAAAACTTGATCAAATTCAAAGCAGACATTGCGTATTTGACAGATTTGTTTAAAAAATTTAATGATATTAACTTGCAGTTACAAGGGGACAGCCTGAATTTAATAAAAACAAAGGGGATAATTTCGGCTTTTCTTGGGAAATTGAAATTTATGAAGCAAAACATTAGTCGGCGCGAATTCTCTCAATTTCCAAACTTGTCGCAGGTAGAATGTATTGATGAGGATATCCATACCTACAGTCAACATTTAAGTGCCCTGCATGATGACTTCAAAACCAGGTTTGAAGATATACTGACGATGGATATACCACCATGGATAATAAATCCATTTGATGAAACGGAAGTGGCCAATGTTGTATTACAAGAGGAGCTGCTCGAGCTAAGCACTAATGAGGAGCTGAAGGTGAAATTTAGAAAAGGCTACCCAACATTTTGGCTGCAAGCAGAAATACCCGAAAAATATCCTGGACTGTGGGAAATCGCAAGGAAATTTTTAATAGCTTTTCCCTCGTCATATCTTGTCGAAAGGAGTTTTAGTGCCGTTACAAACCTCTTAACAAAAAAAAGGAGCAAATTAAACATCACAGAGCGGGGGGATTTGCGGTTATTGCTCACAAAAATAAAGCCAAACATTGATCGTTTGCTGACACTCCATCAGATACATCCTTCCCATTAATTAAAATTATGACCTGAACCTATATTACCTTAATATTTTTTTCTTGTAATTCTATTCTTTTAATAAATAAAGTGATATAAAATGTACCATTTTTCGTTTTTATTTTACATATCGAAATATAGGGACAGAACTCAGAAGTGACACAATTTTTATTTTTTGGCGACTTTAAGAATGTGGTAGAAATGTAGCAGCAGGGGGTCCACCGAAACCAGTAAAATTTTGAAAGTGGTCCACGAGAAAAATAAGTTTGGGAACTACTGCTTTAGACGTTCAATTGCCCTATTTTTTTCTTTACAGTTATCGTTAAGGCATACTGTACGGGAACCCGTAGAACCTCTACACGACGAGTACGAATATGGCCGAGAAGTTGAAAGACTGATACACCGAGATTATAGATCTAGAGAAAGGTACGTATATTTTTAGTCATATGGGTCAGCCACAGCCAGAAGCGACGGACGGGCGAATAGAAATGGCCATACCAACGCATAACATCCAACTTAATAAGGCGAGCTTCGGTACATTTTAGTGAGATTTCACACAGTCGTGTTTCATAAAAATAAGATAAATTGATAGTAATGTCCGTCGCATCATAGATTTGTGGGTTGGCCCTAATCTATCATAGAATGTCTAATGTAGCTAATTGGAAATTTAACTTTGTGTTGTCTGCCTAACGCAGGCAGCACAGATCGTTCTCAATGAACGCTATCAATCCCGAGAGTTTCCGCTCGGTGGACATCGTGGCTCGCCTCCACCACTCCAATCAGATCGTCAACGAACAATCGAGTGCTTTATCGAATTCGATAACGAACGACGTGTTCGCTCGTAGACGCGGCAGGGGATACGAGTCGGGCGGCGCGCGCGCATACGAGGCGCCCGCGCCGCTGAGCTACGAGGCGGCGCTGGCCATGGGTCGCGGCGGGGGCGCGCGCGCGCTGCCGTCGCCCGTGCCGCGCCTGCCCAACGGGTACAAGCCGCGCTCGCGCAACTCCGACTCGGACGACGAGGACTGGTGCTAGCGGCGCCGCCGCGCGCGCTCGCAGCGGGACGTGCGCGCGCCCGCCCCGCCCCCGCCTGTTCCGCATACCTTCTGACCGCCCGGACGATTACGTTTTATACTCGGCGCCCGTGTGTACATAGACGACTCTCGTTGCTCGCGAGCGGCCGCCCGCCGCCGGAGAGCGCGCGCCCTCCGACGGCGGCGAGCCGCGAGCTATATCCAAATTCTAGTATTTACAAAGTTTTGGAAAATTTAATTTTTAATTCGCTAAAATTTTACTCCTTGATTTATATTACGGTTAAGATATCGAAGTATGAAACGGTGCCAGACGACTCGTTTGCGCTAGAATTTTTACATAAAATGAAATTATTAGTCTGTATTGTAAAAGTAAAATTTCTATATTAAATTTGCACTACATAAAATCTACGGTTATATTGCCTACTGAAACGGCGAGGGCGCGGGGCGCGAGCCGCCCGAAACCCGACACCGTTTCATATTCAAGTTAGACGTTGGGAGAACACTAGCAATTCATCGTCAGACAAATTAATACTAGAATTGTGTAAAATATTTACATAGCAAATAATTTTTACTTAGTTAATATACTAAATAAATAATTAAACATTTTTTATTGAATTTGCTGTCCTTCCCCCAAGTGCTTTATACCTACGTTATTTAAATACGATTAAATAAAATAATATTAATTGTATGTAAACTTTGAAAGTATATTTCAACATTGTATAATTACCTAAATTGTTGAAATTTTGAGATCGCCTCTAGATTTTGTCGTTTGGTCTCTTCGTGGGAAACAACATGTTCCTTACTCAACTAACTTAACTCAAAACACAAGTATTCATCTTTTTTTATATCTGAAACTTACTTATTTACACGACATTAAATGTAGATGAAATATATATTGAGGCCATAATTTCGATATTTAAAGCTTCTTATTGTGAACAAAACATAAAAGATAAGTACTTATAATACAATTTTAATACCATTCAAATAACCAACTTCTTACTTTGTAAAGTGGACCAGGCACAAAATCTGAGGATTTCGTACACCTAACAACAAAACAATCCTGCAGTTCGAGAACATCTGAGAGTGTTTTCTTCAAAATCAAATATTGTTGAGAATATGAGATTCGAGGACGAAACATTTTTAACCTAACAAGAATACGTTATTTTATAAATAATACTGTAAGTAAACACTGATTACTCACTGCAGGGAAAATAAACGAATGTTGTTAGTTGTACTCAATATTCAGTAATCCCACTCCGGTTTTCATTCAGTCCATTATAATTCGGTATATTCACGCCACTGTCATTCTAGTCACCAGTTAGTTGTCACCTCGCCAATGAAACTTAGCTTCGGTTGGATCATTGCGTCAAATATCGAGGGTAGTTCTAAGTAAAATGCCTCTTTATTTAACACGACGAGTTCCGAACCAAATACGGCTATACTTTATAAAATTATTATATTATACTGTATTTGAATTAGACGCGAATGTTGTACTAAATAGTTAACGATTTTCTTTTACTGGTATCCTGGTACCTATCATAACAAAAAGTCCTACTTAATTGCATATAGTATTCTATTATACTTTTGTTCACGAGCCAACAAGCTGCTAGGGGGAACGAATTAATGGTAATCATGAAATGAATTTTATACATTTACCGATAAGTGTAAAGTCGTATACGAAACAAAGATTATATGAATTCAATGGTAATTTTCAATAATGTAACTTGTTTTATTTAATCAGTTTAGTATGTTTTATGAATTGCATAGAAAATATTTATATTTAAGGTAAATGTTAAATGAGGTTATGCAATAACGCATCATAAATTTACCTGAAATACATTTATGTTGTTTGTAAAGATGTAGGTAAAGCTTCGTCATCTGGAATCCACTGGCCACATATACACACCCCTAAATTTTTATTTAGTACAACAATTGACGTCTTTGATGTAATCGTTCGACATCATTGGATACATTTGTTGCAAGGCATGACGTAGGTTACGTACGACACTTTAGTACGACAAAATTGTAAATACATGATTTTCTGTGATAACATGAGGAAAAATGATAATATTATTAATAAAACTGTGTGATTGCATGGGGAAGCTGTTCATTTATCTAAGAGACGCCGTGCTTTTAGGAACAAACTGTCCAAGGCTTTGATAAATGTCTAATTCGATAACGTTACGGAGCGTACGCGCAAATGTAACACATTCCAAATAAGTATGAAAGTAATGAAGAGCAAATACTCGAAACTAAATCGTTTGTACCTTTCGAAACAAAAACAAATTAACTAAGTGACGAGACGCATTATACGAAATTCAATGCGCAAATATAATTAGGTACTCGTACAACATTATCTCATAAAAACGATGCAATATAATAAGTTCAAATTAAAAGTGCCTAGAAAGCGATTTACTTTCCTCCTTGTTTAGCTTTCTTGTGTCCATATGTTTATAATTATGTATCGGAGTCTGAGAGATTCTTCCTAGACACGCGGCAGTCGAATATAATAGGCCCCTAGACGAGTCGAATATTATTCCTCTCATCATTTGATTGTTGTTGTTCGTTGCGAGCAGAAGCCGGTTGTATAGCTTTTATATTTTACCTCTGTTATTCGTTATTAGTACAAATTAATCTACGCTGCGGTCGGTATCGATGTTGATGGTCTACGTGCGGTGTCCACATGGCTGAGTTCAATAATTTCGTACGTCATCCGTTTGTCTGTGAGATCATTTCGAACAATTGATATTATTAATGTTATAATTACATACAATGCTAATCTAGTCTAAATACAACATTGTTTTTGTAATAAAAAAGTGTTTGCGACGGAGTGTGTCCCACAAATATAACTTGTTGCCCTCGATCTCAGAGTGTTAGATTTCTTCTATTGTAGATTTATTATTTATCGATATTGACTCATGAAGAATATTTATATTGTTATTGTATAGACGTATGGATGTTTTCGTTCTGTCATTTGTAATTGGGGTGTTAGTATGTTACAGTAAGCCGATGGACTTTCGATGATTGAGTGGATAGTTCAGAGTGCGTCTCGCTTTAGTGTTTGTGAACCCCTCGATGCATTACGATTTCACTGACATATAATAAGATGTGTAAATATTGTATAAAAACGACGCGACCGTTGTGTAGAGGTCGCCTGTGAAAATGTCTAGTGATATGTTACTAGTTAATATTAATGTTAGCTAGGTAATCTCGCCCCCAACTGTCCTTGAATTTAAGTTGGGTGTCACACTGCCTTACCATAGAACATTCGATGTAACAGTTACATTAAATAATACTATAAGTGACGTTTCAATTGTTTTTATACGTTTTTTATCATTCGATATTCACTTTTCACGTCACTAATAATCGCGAAGAATCTTGTAATTTCTGTTCACATCCATCATTATTGGTGATAGTAAAAATAAAACAAAATAGACTAAAATAATTCGGGTCAATTAGGGCAATTATAAACATAATAAAAATCAGAACTCTTATGTTAAATGAATAAAAGAGAAGAGATAAATAGATATTTTTTTTATTCATGTAATAAACATGAAGTTCGTAATTTCCCTAATTGACTATACTAACAGATTTTCACTAAACGTCAGCAGCAATATGTATTGAAATTGTTAAATAATTATTAATAATAATTAATCTAGCTCTTTCTTGGCTCACTTCTTAAGATGGTTTAGACGAATTTAGACAGTTAAAAGTCGCAATAATTAAATATTCGTAATAATAATAGTACGCAAGTTCGTAAGTAAACTAAAGGAGTGAGATAAGACAGGGAAGTCCAAATATTGTCATGCCTGCCTTGTATCTGTGTAATCGCTTCACGACGATCATATTTTATATTATCGTTATTATTATTGTATATTAAGCATAGAAAGTTCATCGGCGTCGAGAGAGCACCATAGTATGTTTTGGTACGTTCCAATAACTTTACAGGATAGTGCAATCCTATTGATATTGTATTAATAAAGAACCAAACTTAAAATTAGTATTTAAGTAATTTATTATCCTAAAACTAAAAACTATACGCATGTTTTCACTATACTGATAAAATGGTTATGTACAATACGAAAGAGCTACTGTTTTATATATGAATTCTTGCTCGCCTGTAAAATTTTGCAGAATGAATCATATTATAAGATTGTACAATATGAATAAATGCAAAAAAAAGACATTTCCTCGACAAAGTGTATTCATTTTATGGATATCATTAAATAACTTCCGCAGGCTGAGACAAATGACTTGCAGACTTATTTATAAAAAAGTTACTACCGTTCGTTAAGCCTACTTTAAAATATTTTTAGTCCCTTTATCTCTTACCGATTTTTGACGTGAAAGAACGAGACAGAACATATTCTAGGTAAAATAAGAAATGTTCCTGAAGCGCTTAAGGAACATATCTTCTTTTTATGAGTAAGGGGCTTATAGTTATGTAATAAATATATTTAATGCAAATTCAGAAACAGTACTTCACTTAACCTTTGCACTCTGGTGATTGTAAACATATAAGATTAAAGTAAACAAGAAATATCATTTGGTCGACAGCATGCTGCTTATAATTGCATTTTTAATTAGTTCCAAATTTATCCTTACGTTGGAAGCTAGCAAGGCTAGGTGTATTGCTAAAAAAAAATAGTGCAATGCAACTTGAATTTATAATTTAGATCTTGATTAATTTGACAATCCGTGTCTCAAACTAGTGAAAACGAAAATTAACAACTACCATCTAAAATCAAAGCCAAAGCATAAATGCAATAATTTAATGAGGACATCAAAAGTATTTACACACACGCGTCACTAAAAATTTTTACGTCACGAGTTAGGAAGTCCTATGAGAATCGATTACGAAGAGTCCGGAACATCAGTATCAAGAGAACTCACGTCAGCATCGATGTCGCCGGTGGCCAACACGTGGACCACGGGGTTTCTGCGGCCGTTGCGGTCAGCACCGACGACCTCGCCAATATTTTCGCCTGCTGTAAATAAGTAAATTAAGTTCCGGCGCAATTTTACGGTTAATCGATTATCAATATTAGGCCGGAACACACTATTTTTGCCAGAGTAACACTAGAAGGCCGGAATGCAAAACAAAGTCCATGAATAGTAATTAAGAACGAGGAGCAGTTTTTTTTTAACGAAACAAGGGTTGTTATTTGACACTAAGTACCACTAGCGAACGGTAAAACCCCGCAATAAGTCATTTTGCTTATTGTTTTCCATTAATGAAGCTATTTTCCGAGTAAGTGGGAGAAATAGTAAAAGATTTTTGTACTGGTCTTAAAAAAAGGAATTATCGAATGAGACGAACTCAAATTTAGATAAGTAGGTATTAATTGACTAAAAATTGAATCTTTTACAAATTCTTGAAATTCAAATGTATGACTTTTTTAGAGTTAAGTTTGAAATATTTGTTTACTTTCATTTGTTCACTCACCTTCATGCAACGGCACTTCCGGTATATCCAAAGCTACTACAGCTGGCAATTCATATTGGCCAGTGAATGCAGACGGATCTATCAATATTGCCTGTAACATAAAATAAATATCAGCTACATTTTTTTAATTTTTATCTTCAAAGTTCTCATTAAGGAAGTGAATTTTTAAAACACATTAAACTCGTTTTGAATTTACAACTTTTTCAATTTCAGCTCCACAACCATCATCAAAAAAATATTAAGAAACTAGAAAATGACAGGGAAGAATGGAAGAAACTTCGCTGACAATATCCCAATTCTTAATATTTATGATATGACATCATCAAATATCCAAAATAAATGGTTGACCTCAAGGAAGCATATTCAGACCGAAATCTTATTCCCAATATGTAAATTACTTATCAGTATTCTAACCTCGCTCTGAACGTCCGATGAAGGATCACTAGTGGATGCAGTAGAAGTAGTAGACGTCGTGCCGCGGCCAGAGCTGTCTTGAGAGCGATCGCTGTGCATTCCGCGACCGTCACCTGCGCCGGCCCCCGCGGCGACCACATTGCCATTCATATCAAACACCGGCTCTGGAAGTTCTACTGGGACCGGCACATCCGGTTCTTCTGGCTCGTCTTCTTCTTCGTCTACCTGCAAAATATATACATTATCATTCCTTAATGCATAAACTCCCAGAGCTAAGAATCAAGACTTATAGCCACACTTACACAAATATCGGGCCAGTACCATAATTTACAAATATTATAATGAGGACATTAATAAAATTTTACTTACAAATTGATTATTAATATGAAAAAGCCAATAAGGGAGTAGGGCATCATCATCGTATAGACACGATTCATAACTACCAGAAGACCTTCCGGATGCGAAAACCTCTTCTGATGTCTGTAAAAAATAGACAATTACAAATGTGTATAAAATATGAATACAAAGTGCAGGACTGCACTTGACTGACTTCATCAAATTTTCGAAAAAAAAATAGACCGTTAGTCATCGATATAGGATAACAACTAGATTCACAATCGCGCTCAAAATATGTTCCAGCCAAGTCATTGGCTGGAACATATTTTTCAAGGGCAGAGTTTGAGAACAGTCTTATTTTTACTACCGTAATAGCGAACTCAATGTGTAGGCGTGTTTTGAAATTCTCAGCCTTACTGTGAAAGTAATACTATTTACATTTGAAGCAATCACCGAAGCAAGTGTGTATGTATGTGTGTTAGTACCAGCTACAGTCCCCTTCGTACACTTTTTCTAGTTGTTATCCTATATCAATGCTATTAGTAAACAGATTTTTAAATAGCTAACAGCTATACATTTATCATTATATCGACGGAATTTTAAAGATATGCAATTTAAATTCAATAAAATAACACCAATTAATTAAAAAAATCTTACCGCTTGTCGAGCTAAAGCAAGACTTCCAGTCTCCGAGTCCATGAAGTTTATGGGATCAGGCTGGTCGCCAGCTACTGCATTTATAGAAAACCCACTAAAGGCGTCACTTGCTGGGTTGCTGGCAGTACTCTATAAAACACAACATTTGGGATGTTCACCGCAGAATGTAACTAAATTCAAGCTAAAAACTGAATCTAGAATATATGTTGAATAGTATTAACAATACAAAACAATAATAATCTATTTTTTACCTGAATCTTAAGCGGATCGTTTCTTTCGAATATGTCACGTACCGAATTCACTTTTGTAAAACTAGCTTGAAAACTATCTGCTAAAAAGTATTCAGATGCCCTTGATGTCGCCGTTGTCGTTTTGAACGAAAGTAAATCCGTATCAGTTAATGCTTCATTCTCATCTACTGAATGTAATGTAGAATCTGTCATAGAGTCAAAAGTACGATTGACAGCATTTTCCAGATCATTTTGTAGAATAATTGTATCATTAATATCATTATTAATCACAGTCCTAAAACTGTCAGGTGAAGAACTATCATTAAAACAAGAATTATTCAAGTTTTCACGACTTAAAATAACAGTCTTGGAATCTATAGAGCTCAAGTCATCGGAGGAATTCTCAATAAAATCTAATCTATCTTCTATCATTTTCTTAAGCGACTTAGCTATACTTCTGTCAGAAGAATTTACTTCTCTGGTTAGCGAACGAGAACGATTTTTACCAATTTGGGATAATTGCGTCGACCAGCTAAATAGCGTCACGCTGTTTTGAGGAGTCATGGGTTTCTGTGAACTTCTACCTTTTTCTTCTGAAGATAGTGACGAAGATTTCGAATCTTTTCGTAATAATGAGGGGCTTGCTAATATTGTATCATCTGCATTGGAACTTTTTATATTGGTTTTTATTGGGGTGGATGTTTTATGCCTAGATAGGCTGTTCAAGGTGTTGTGTAGAGGTAAGTTTTCAGTTGTAACTTGCGCTCGAAATACACTTTTTTGAGTAGTTATGAAGGTGTTTTTAGCTTTTCCATCAATGTCTTTTTTAACACCTTTGGATGATTCTGGAATATTTTCTTTATTATCTAAATCGTTTATATCAGCTTTTTTCTTAGTTTTCTTTGTAAATTTCTTATTTCTGACGGGTGTTACAGTCTCTGAATCAATGTTATCTTGAGTTGATGATGAAGAAATCTTTTTATTAGATACTTTGGATCGGTTCGTAGCTATTCTTACAGTAGCTACACTATTAGGTGATGAACAAGTTGAACTATTTTGTGATTGTGGACTAAGATTCCGCCTATTTGCACTGTCACTTTTGCGAATATCGTTTGTTTTAGGAGATACGCCACTTTTATTACTATTTTTATTGTCAGACTCGTTCCGCAATATAACGTAACTAATATTATCACGTGGCGCATTATCAAACTTCAGCAGTTCTTTTTTGATATATTCATTTTTACTTCGAACTAATGGTGCCAAATGTCCAATAGGCTTGTCTTTTGTAGTTTTTGTTGTTTGTTTGGCACTATCAATACTTTTGTTTAAAATGCTTTTAGTTACGGGATATCCTACCCTTTTCAAAGCGTTTGTTTCCAGTTTAATATTTCCCGTCCTTGAATTATCAGGTTCTTTTTTAATGGTGCTCGAGAGCAGTACGGCAGGCCTTTTCAGAACATTTCCTGTCTTTGTTTTATTAGTTGACAATGATAGTGCACTAAAGAAAAATAATTATTATTTATGGATGCATGGACATTTCACCATTATGTATGGAAAAATGCCCACGGCGATCTTACGTCGATTATTGAGCAAACGAAACAACAGTGAAATAAGTGAAAAAAATCGCTAGTGAACTAAAAAATTGAATTCACAGTAATCAATTGTTTAGTATTTTGATAATTTTTTAGTTTTATATATTGTTACACATACCTAATAGTGAGTTTTGATGATGCCTGAAATAGATAAAAATATGTTAATATCAAATTTTTTTGGTGTACTATCGAAATACTTAAAGACTTACCGCCGCACTCTTGTCAATGGAGTTCCTTCCATTAAATACTAATTTCTAATATCAGCAAAACTATTCAGTCAGTCAATTGACAATGTTGCCTACACGAAATGATGATATCATTCTCATTACTATTTTATTAATGAGTATGAATTTTACTCCGTCTAATGGAGATTTTTTTATATTTTTTATTTGCTTTAATGGTCATTAACAACTCTGAGTGTGGTTGTTAGGTTCATAAAAGATGATTTATGCCAATTCAATTTTCAAAAACAAAATCATGCCTATTTAGCAATATACCAATTTATGGAATTGGTATCACAATCTGGCCCTGAATTCCACCAAAGTTACCCGAACGTGACCTAATATTTTCGAACCAAAACAAGGATACTAAATCTATTTAAGTTGTAAAAAAACCTATCTTCTAACGGACTTGATCGAAGCTTGACACTATGTTCCCCCCGAAAACTATGTTTCGCTTTTATTTCCTAGTCTGATAAATTTATCAAAGACCATTTTTACCTTTGGAATATTTCTATTGTATTTCATTGTTTTCATGGAATTGTTAGGTATTGGATTATTTTTAATCGCATTCTTCTCTTTTACTTTAGTCAATTCGCATATTGGCTTTCGCACTTGTACAGGTTTTGGGTTCTTCTGTTCAACCTTAAATTCCTTTTTTTCGGGTTTCGTGTTTTGAAGTCTTTCTTTAGAATTAACTCTTAATTTTTTTACAGACGCAGTACTAAATACCACTCTTTTCTTTGTCAATGCTTTCGGTCGGCATCGCTGCCATCCCCCCTGATACAGGATATCCTCAGATTCCTGCTTATCCTTATAACTATGGACATATACTCCGCCACGTGACAGCTTCGGAGGAACATATTTCATACACGCATACTTTGGCCCGAGTCCCGCATCTTTGCTGGTGGAAGATTTTAACATTATGTCACTAATGAATCCAGGAGAACTTTCGAAAATCCTGGGACTTTTTGGATAACTGGCAACACTCTCAAGGCATTCTGATCCCGAATCTTCCATCTTCAAACCGCTTGATATGGGTTTAATCAACTCGGTTTCTTTAAATACCACCTCGTGATTTCTATTATTTGGAGTCATGGTACATTCTTCGATTTTGATGTTGATATTTGTATCAGAATCTTTAATTTTGATACCAACAGACTTAGTTCTCGGTGTTATAGTTTTACAATGATAATCATTATCTCCAGTACAAGTACCAAAATCAGAATTAAATTTTGACTGTACCTCCAATTCTGAATCACCAATTTTTATTCCAGTAGGAAAACTTTTAGGAATTTTCGTAAATGAAGTGGTCGTGGAAAGCGTTGAAAGTGCCGGCGGCGTCACATCGGGTCCACATTGCACGTCCATGCTAACGTGCCGAACACCTTTAGATGTACTAGGTTCGTTAATATCTGAAACGTATATGAAAAGGGAGAATGTAAGATTTCACATTTCAAATATGTGTCGCAACGGCTAACTCTCAGCCCAACCAAACCAGCGGAGGCGCGGCGAAGCGCGGTTCTTGGTCGCACGCCACACCAGCGGGGTAGCGCGGTAAAGCATAAGCCGCGGAGTCTGAGCGATTTTGAGCGCTGTCAAGATCGCTGATAGTCGCGCATCGTGGCAGCTTGAAGACATGCCGCGCGCCTCTCGCTATAGTTGATCTTTAGTCCGTTTAGTTTTTCAACCGCATGTCATAGTAAGTAGTTAAGGTTTATTTTAAATTGATTTATTCTCAGTATCTTCGCCGCGCCTCTGCTGGTGTGAGCCGAGCCTTTAACATTTATAATATTCTCTTACCATTTAAAAATATAGTTTGCGAATGCACATTTTCTGTCTGTGTTTCAGGCTTATTACAGAAGCTTTCGTTTCTCATAACATTGAGTAAACTACCAAGGACGGTTTCGTGTTCAAATCCAATAGGATCTTCGTCTGCATTCGTCCCTATTGTCCTACGTAGAGCAATGGTTTCTTCCAAGCCATCCATCACGATATCCACTAGCAAACTTTCTTCTGTAGCAGATACGTTTGTGTCCCTTTCCATAGCGTCTGAATCATTCAAACGTTCTATATTTGTTAGGTACTTTATATTTTCCTCAATCTTTTTTTCTACAATCATATCTGAGTGACAAAGTTCCTTAAAAGCATCTGGAATCTGTTGTAAAAATATGTTTATATTAGAGTACAGCAACAGAATTAGCCCAGCACCATTGACTGATATCAAGTCTTTTACGTAAAAAAATACCTAATAGGCATGAAGTTATGTTGTGTTTTTTGGAAATCATAGTATAATTAATCCATACTTCCATACTATAATACTATACTTAATATTATAAATGCGAAAGTCTGACTGTATATCTGTTGTCTGTCGGCCAAACCGCTGAACGGATTTTGATGAAATTTGGTATGAATATAGTTGAAGCCCCGGGGTCAAACATAGGCTACTATTTGACGCAGGCGAAGCTAGTAGAAAAGCTAGTAGTCTATGTATAACCCGGAGAACGGTGGATTGATGACCCTAATTATATATATTTCCAAAAGATGCTGCAGTTAGCTTTAGATAGACACTTGGATGGAAATGAGGAGACCCTTGCCTAGCAGTAGAACGAAAATGATTTAATATAAATAAAAAATCGTATAAAAAATATCAACTCACTGGTTTTACTAGATTGGGATTTTGGTACTCTTTTATTTTCTTGCTTTTTAATTTCCCAATACTATTTGATGATGTTTTATACAGATTCGCTTTAACTAAGAGACAATAACTAGATTTCTTAGCAGAAGCCTTTTTGAAAAGTTTACTTTTACTAGTCTTATTCTTATCTTGAATTTTAGTTTTTGTGTTGTTGTCGACATATGTATTATGGTGCGATTTTTTGAGTATCTTTGAATCTTGTTTATCAGGATAAGCGATCAATGTTAGTTTGCGCTTTCGGGACATTTTCTTCAATTTGTGCTTAGTCACATTGGTAACACTGTGGTCTGTATCTCCTGAACTTATCAATCTTGCGTCGTGGTTGGGGTATGGTACTATTTCCAAGTCTTCGTCGACCCATGCCTGAATTCTTTGTAATTTTGACTCCTCTAATTCTTTTGCAGAGTAATCGCGCCTATAAGATTCACTCATCTGTAGTGGTTGAATAAGTATCTCGGAATTTGAAACTTCGATATCGTTGACGAATTCATGTTCTGTTAAATAAATTATTAAATTAACATTTAATTAAATAATGCATTGTTTCCATGGACAACAAGTAAGAATTGTTTAACGAATTGATATTAAAAGTTAGATTTTTTCGAATTCGTTTAAAAAACGCTCAACAGCGACACGCCATAGTGGCGCCATTATGAATTAGATTAGTCTTAGATCACCCACAACCATACTAATATTGTAAATGCGAAAATCTGTCTGTCTGTTACGCTTTCACGGCCAAACCGCTGAACGGATTTTAATGAAATTTGGTATGAATATAGTTGGGGTCAAACATAGGGTACTTTTTGACGCATGCGGAGCTGCGGGAAAAAACTAGTTTTGAAATAAATTACTTATCACTAATAGCTACCTTTTGCAAACTCATTGCTTGTATCACTCAAATCTTCGTCAAAATCAAAACCACCGAAATTCGATTTATTTCTAGCTTTGGTTTCTTTTCTTTCTGAAATTTTATATTGAAAGAAAATTTTAAATAATGCTGGTCTATTGTTGGTATTTTTGGTAATAAGCCTAGAAATTATGCAAAATCGTCAAAGATCACAGAAGATAATTCGGAAAATGAGACATCCATACCTAAAATAACCTAATGATCCGTTTCGTAGACTTTGGATCCCAGGGGAGACAAGTCTATTTTTTATTGTTTTTATCTTTTATTGTGGCCTTGACTCCCCAGAATTGGGGAGACTTAAGTGAATTTGACTTTTAAATGAATGGTTTAGTCGTCTATTATAATCTAAGCACCAGGAGTAGAAAATGACTTATAAGAAAATGGGGAAGTTAAAATTAATAAATAAATATATATTTTACATATTCCTCAATATAAACACTTTATTGTACTCACCATAGGATTGCACTAAGTTTTGATATTTATCGACCAGCATATTCCTGCATAAAATTATTACTAATTTATATAAGGATCTACTTTCAGACATTAATATTTAAATATTGATTCAGTGTCATAAATATTGATTCTATGTTTGTATTTAAATCATACTTGTGCTTTGTATAAACATATTTTTTTTATAATATAACAAAAATACATAAAAACACAACAGAACTTTTATTAAAATAAACTCACACTGATAAATCATCTTTTTGTAATTTAGAAACTGCCAACGTCTCGTCAACTTTGTCTTCTGGAATGAAAATACGCATCACCAGTTGGTTGTTAGAAAAAGCCTTAATCCGCCATTCACATGTTTTGTAATAAAGTTAAATAAATAGTAAAAATGATGGTAATATAACATTAAATTTTCAGCAACTGTAAACATATTTCAACTTTTTAATATCACATGATCAGCCTGACCACGTGGTCCAAGAGTTACCAAATCGACTGTTATAGACGGACACGAGTCACATGCATGAGTGATCCATAAAAGGTTTTTTATGAAATCCTTCTTAAGTACAATAAAAATAGAAATGTGTTATCCTATAGACGTTATCGTATTTCAACAATAAAATATTATTATTTTTTAGCCTTGTATGTCCCACTGCTGGGCAAAAGCCTCCCCGCTCGCCTTCCATAAGACCCTGGACATAGCACTTTCTGGCCAGTTTTTATCGAATTGTTGAAGTTCGTGTGCCCATCGCGTTCTTGGCCTTCCTCGCTTTCTGTACCCGTCGGTTGGGACCCAAGATAAATAATATCTAACAAAAATATACTTAAATAAAAAAATACGAACTATATTCAAGAGCATTAAGTGGGTAATTCTCAATGAAGTGTTTCCTCCTTCTGTCTATGGCTTTCTCCGTAAGCGAGAGTAGGTCGAACAGTTTGCATTGCATCCACTTCGTCGGAGGCGGGTGCTGACGCACCCTGCTTGTCCTGAGGGCCAGCTTCATGAGGCGACAGACCACCCTGTCCAATTCTGATGCTATGTCTTCATCTGCCGTGAGCATAGACCGCAGCTTACGTACTTTATGGTCAAGAGCCCGTTGGAGACCACGTCCTATATGCGAAGTGTCTGATAAAATATTTGGGACTTCGACACAGTTATTGTTACATCATTTATTTCAACTGCAATCGGGAAATCGGATAGAACATTTTAGTAGCTGCGCCTGCTATTAATTCTCAGGCAAATATAAAATTCCACTTCAGATAATAGAACGGAAATAAATCACCGTCACTCATCACTCAGGATAACCATTTGAAGAAGTAAAAGCAATGTAATCAGAAATACGGTGAGATTCGAGAAAGAATTGCGTCAAAATCTACAGGAAGAGAAATAAAGTGGGTAAAATGAAAACCAACCCACAGACAAGACTAATCAAGTTTACAATGACTTCATTACTTAACATTTCCGAAATACATTTTTTTTTACCTACATCTAAAAGGCTCCTTCTGCTCAGAAGTCGATTATAATGTTTTTAGTAATTGTATAGTTCAAACATACAGATATTTGTATGTATTTTTTTATATGACAATTTTGATAAGTACAACAAAAGTACTGCCAAGTGTCAATATTAATAAATCATATGAATGCAAACCAGTATACTCCGGAGCGATAGTACTTCCGTCCGAGAGAGAAGTGGTATGTACTTCAGAAGTGTCGAACTGAAAATACGGAAAAAAAATAACTTTCTTAGAATGAGATGCGTAGTCTCAGTTGTATTTTGGTTTCTAGGATCATGTAGAGAAAATAAGAGGTGTGTTTAGCCATAATGTAGAAAAAATTAACATGGCTGACTCTCACATACCTCTACTCGAGTATTCGAAGTTAAACTTTCCGTTTATTAAAGTTAAAAAAATACATTTACCTTATCTGCTTAATCAAAGATACAACTAAATAGTAACAACAGTCTTACGTTTCTATATCTTGTATATAAATTTTGTATGCCTAACGGTGCGCACAGTGAACTTTGTACCATACTAACACCTACGCTACCTGTGTTTGACAACATAAATGATTATGATTATGATATGATTATGATCTATAATGGCAATAAAATCTGTGATGCAATTTTAACTAAGTTTTGAATTACAAGCTTTAAACATTAACAACAAAAATAAAATACGGTCCCAACGTTTTTACAACTTATGGCACATTAACATTAAAAATAAACAGTTATTGGGCAAACATAATATTTAAAAAATTAATAGAATTCTAATGCAAAATTATTTTTTTTAACTTCAACGACGACGTATGCTGTTAATAGTGATGTCTGAAGAAATCACTTCACATCTGCACTAAACACAATTCCAATCAAGCTTAGTGAAATTTTGACTTAAACAACAATAATTTCTTACTTAACATACATTATTTGTGATATTTCTTTTAATGTACTAAGCATCTAATAAACTACTTAAATAGAGTACTTTAATATTTGTAGTAATGAAAAGTAAGGTCGATCCCTACATACAAAAAAAATATATTTCAATATAGTAAGCTTAAAGTACTTAAAATTCGTTAGGTACATTTTTTAATTTGATGCGCATGCACATACAACTAAAGTTTAGCAACCTGTGAACGAACGTCATTTCGTTCAATTAATATAATTCCTGACCATCCACAACCAATCTACTATTCTCTCTCTCTACGATAGCATTTCTCTATTTCGCCACATGGCAAAATTTTATAGACACCGGTATCAATCATTCAGTCCGTTACTTGTCGGAATTAACTTCCAAAAGATTGATTGTGTAAGCGCGCCAATTCAATTGAATTGTTTATAACAACACAAAACCAGATTTGTTTACGTCAGAGAGCGTGTCGTTGTCCTGCCAGCACTCTTCACGCGTGGTCACCGAAGAGTTATCAGCGACAAGACGGGTATAAATCACTATATCATCTAATATCTCGTAGCCGTTCCATTCCAATATATCTCTGAAAAAATATATAACGTGTTAATAGGTCTGTATTATCAAATTTCCACACACATAAAAAAAATTGTGTATAGATGACGCTATTGAATTAAATTTCATAATCATCTTTGCATTTGGTGAAATTAAGGTTTGAATTAAGTAGTAAAAATATATAGACAAATATCTGAAGGCCCCGATATACATACATATGTATGGCATAATGTATCCTAAAGATTGGCGCTTTTTTTTCGTTCTGAACACTTATTTGTTTTTGTTTTTTTTTATTTATGCTAACAGCAGCGCCTTTATAGTATTTAAATACAATTATGATATTTGGCATTATCACAACAAAAAAATACAATAAGGTGGTAAACTTACTTGACCCTATCAACATCTGTTGTTATGTGATCAACGACCTTCATGAGATACGTTAGAGGTATCTCCATCTTGTTCATATCTACGTAAAACTCATCATCGTACTGTGAATCAATCAGTCTGTTTATCTCTTCGGATATTAAGTCTATAATGCGGCTCTCTTCTGATTTTATCTAAAAATATTAAGATTAATTAAATAGAAGCAGACAAAAGAATAAAGGTAGTCCACGGAATAGATGGATAAATGATTTGAAAGATTTTTATAAGAGAGGTGAGAATAAAAGGAGGATATTAAGTCCACCCGTTGTACCATTTTAAATATTGTCCAGCTGTGGGACATGAAAGGCTAGAAAATATACTAGCATCAATATTGGTTCAGAAGTATTGTTTGCTGTGTCATCCACAAAACTAAATTGGTTTTCGTTTTTTTTTTAGTACTATGGTTCACGAGATGCATACAGCCTTAAGACATCCAGAGGGACAATAGGGGATTATTAATAGACAGTTTGTACCAATCACTCACCTCAAAAGGATAACTATATTCCCTAACAAGCTTATAGTACTGATTCCAGTAGGGAGCATTATCACCCCAATTGAAATTGCACCATAAACCATCACCACGATCGCTGGTATCTGTATTCTTTTTGAAGTTGAGCATCTTGGTGAGGTGACGAATTTCATCAACAATCTCTCTGGTATGCACAAGGGAATCTATCTTATTCTTTGCCATTAAATTTTGTGTGGTCTTTGAAAATCTCTTCACTTGTAGCGTTGAACAATTTAATCTGTGAAAAATTTAATAAATCTGTTATGTTTGTTTACACAAATGTGGTTTACTATGAAATATCTAGTATGCTGGAGAATATTTATTACAGTTTTATGAAAACATTACATGAAAACAATTACAACTTAAATATTAGCTATGCAAACATACATGTAATTATTTGGATTATACCTTCGAATCGATAACTACAACATAGGCACCAGAAAATAGCTTAACCTAGGTGTAAGTGGGACAAACATACCTTTTCCTTACATCACCATAATTTTGTCCTGCTCACACTAGGCTCAATAATTTTTTGCTGGGTGTTATATAAAATTTAAAGAATTGACTCTACTACAATAGTACAACAAAGCAGGTAAGAATAACTGAAAACTATCGCTACACCATATTGGTTAAAGCAAATTAAACTACATCAGATCGGCCACAGACACCAACTAGAACCCAGCATTAAGGGTCATATTGTCCAACATTGATCATTTTTCTGAACAAAAAAGTATTAATATGTGTATATATAATTTTGTAACTACGACGAATTTCAACCAAAATCCGCCACCAGTAAAAATTTCTTCGTCCGAGCGAGTTTTCCAGTTGCGCTTTCAGCTTACGCCACATAATAAAGGGTACGCGTTTAATCATGGTCCCAGACAAGGTATGTAATTAAATAAATAAAAAAAACGACTAATCCAGAACGGGCCGCTTTTCGCAGTCACTTGACACGCGCAATCCTAACGGATATGTTCACCTATCGAATTCCTACTAACTTATGCTCTTATCTGGCTCTCTAGACACCCATGGAGAGAAAGGGGATGATCCATTTTTTTAAGCTGGAGACCACACAGCTTAGATGGATAGCGCGAACTATAACCAACCAACAACGTTGTATAATAACTAAAATTGTTGATTGTATCTAAAGCAAGCCAGGCTTTATTGTTTTGTGAGATCTTACACGTATGGGGTACTACCAGTAGCCCCACTGCACTGGTAGTACCATGGGTGAGAAGGGACATATTCCTATCAGTAATGATGAAGACATCATAATCTATTTCACCTCAAAACGAAATATTCCATTGTTTATAGTCAACAACAACTACATTACTACATTCAATTGACAATCGTGACCTGCTGACAACATCTTCCATATGATAAACTCTATTGATTGTTTTCTTCCGCGGAATCTTCACGGTTAGGCAAGACTCGTCTTCAAACATGAGAAAATTCTTCCCTACTTCAGTATCTATGTTGCATTGAGAGGTTTTGTCGGTGTATTCCACTGGCTCGACTATTGTTATTGCGGTCGCCATGAGCGTGGATACGGACTGGGATATCAGATCAAGGTAGGAATCCACACTGGAAGTGATAGGAGGTACTATAGAATAAGTAAATGGAAGAAAGCAGTAACCTTACTTATCATTAGTATGATTTCTTCATGGACCTACTGCAATGGAAATAGTTTCAATTATTGATATTAGTCTTAGACAGTTTTCCTTTACCCAATCAGATTCTAAGTCACCTCTATTTACACTCTTATTCATAATTAATAAATAAGATTAAAAAAAACACAAATAGTAACATTTAGAACCAAGTTCCAGTTTTAAATACTTAACGTTATAATAAAAAAAAAATATGGATACTAACTTGTTTGATGGCAGACAAAGCATGTGTCGTTCGGTGCCTTCCGAGCCAGAATCTAGACTTCCAATTAATTCAGTCAAGTCATTATGGTCCTTTGTGTCTAGAACAAAATAAATAATGTTTATGAATGTTTAATAATTATCCCTTTTGGTGCTAACCCTATGAGTATACTCAAAGTAAACAATTTCTGATAGTGGTGAGGTTAAAAAAAGCATATAAGTTTTTGAATTGTTCTATGAAAACCTTCTAGTTGAGAAAAAATCCTTGTGCCATTTTATCATTATTATTTACTAGCTGTTTCCCGCAGGTCCACCTGCGTCAAAAAGTAACCTATGTTTGACCTCGGGTCTTCAACTATATTCATACAAAATTTCATCAAAATCCTTGGCCTTTCAATGGAAAGGCCAAGAAAATGGCTAGGTTTCTGAAACCTAGCCATTTTCTTTCACTCAATAAAGAAAAGTAAAAAAGAGTATTTATAAACTGAAAAATAATATTTACTTGCAACAATAGCTAAACTGTTCAAATCTAAATCCTGTTGTTTATTGTAGTCTTTTGAAATAAAAAGAGCCAGCTGGCTGCAGCAGCCATAGTGAACAGTGCCAGGCGGACCAGGGCCAATGCCCTTGCATACCACAGTGTACTGCGGATATCTTAACACTATATTACTGCACCTAAAATCAAATTAATAGTAGTTCATGAAACTGTTGCATAATAAGGGTTCTTACAATATGTTCTTACTATAAAAGCAGTTTTAATTATTATATTATATTCATTAATAGGTCTTACATGAGTATTGTAAGACCTAATTATGTGCAGTTTCATACACTATAAAAACTGCTGTAATTTTTTTTCCAATATCGCTACATTTTCAGACATTTTTTTTAAAAACCAGAAAAAAAATTTGAAAATGTAATCCATCACTGATCCTGATCGCGCACACGTGTTGGCCGCGTCCACAAATTATAAAGGACTAAGGAAGTTATGATGTAAAAAAACTGCATTGCAAACTCCTTGGTCCAGGTGAAGCTGTACTTTAATGGAAAAAAGTTATATTATGATACAGTTGTCCATACAAGAGCTGTATCATAATTATCAGAACCCTTATTATGCAACAGTTTCATAAACTACATGGCATGTGTTTAATGTAATGACTGACATTTAAGTTCTTTTTTTAAACTTTTTATCTTTACATTTTAGTACAAAATTAGATAAAATAACATTTAAAATTTATTTAACAGATGAATCACAAGGGTGCTTTATCACCACATATTTCTTTTACAGGCAAACTTATGGGCTATAAAGATATTAAAGAAAATACAGAGATGGAATGTTAATTTAATGAATAGAAATCTCCAGCTATTTATTCACTAGTCATTAAATAAATACTGAAGATGAACAGAAGTGTCAAAAACAATTTGCAACAACTTTAGGTCTAGTGAATACTATCATGAGTACAAAATAAATAGCAAGAAAACTGACCAATCATGAAACTGCTCTCTTGACCATTCAAAGAAGTGATCTAATCTCCTCAAGCCATTTTTTTCCAATGCTTTGAATAGTTGGTTAAAATCGCCATTTGGTGTAGTAAATACAGCTATCCATGGCTTCACAAATCCAAAAACGGTATGTACGAGTCGGTCAAGGTCATGAGGCAACATGTGTTCAATCATCTCTATGGCTATTACCGCATCACAACCAATGAGCCTATAGTCCGGATCGGCCGCATTGCCTTGGAATAACTAAAATTAAATAAATTAAACATGAAACAATTTGGTTATTAACAAACAACAAGTTTGTCACGGTCTACGTAGTTAGATTTCCCCAAATTTACTCTTGGAGTGAGGTATATTACACCTCATGTACCTATTTATTTACCAAATTCATAAAGATTAAGTACTTACAGTAACTTGCAATGGATTCTCCCGTTTAGGAGTATATTCGATGACTAAATCTGAAGAACACCGCAATGGTATGGATTCCAGGTCAACACCAATTATTCTTTTCACTCCAGGAATCTCTTTCAGATACTTTATAAAACTCACATCATGGTAACCAAGATCTACAACCTGAAACAATTTATTAAAGTGAGAAATGTATGGTTTGACTAAATACAACTGTAAAAAATGCATACAGAGTAATATTACTAATGGCTAAATAAAATTTTAAATGTACAGCAGAGCTACCTGATTCATTGCTTAGTATCAACAATCTTTGGAAATACTCCTGAGAAAAATAATTTATTTTATACTTTAATACACATTACATAATGGTGAACTTTATATAGGTACCTAGTGGCATTGTTACTAGCATGGAGTAATTACAAAGAGGAGATGCAGTTTAAAATGGCACAGTGATATGATCATTGGCGCCTCGCCGACACAAAGGTGGGCGGAGCTTGTCATGCTCGTGCTCAATGATTGGAGCCACGGCCAAAACCAAGCACCCCGCACGTCTGCCTTCCGCCCCGTGTAGCCTCACAATAGTTATGTGTCATTGCGCGTTTTCTAGAAAACGCAACAAAACGTTGCGGATATCCTCATAACGTTGTACAAAACATCTATTTTACAACGATCTATTTACCAACGATTGCCCGGACGTTTTGAAATAGATAGTTGTTTGGTAGTTTTGGTCACAAATTCTGTTATTGTAGTTTGGATCGTGTTTGGGAATTGAACATTGGTATAAATACTGTTTTTTAATATTGCGCATGTCGTGGATATGGTTATGATTATTGATATTTTTTCGTCAACAATAAAAAGCTTTTTTCATTTTTCTTACAAAAATAATGAATTAAGTACTAAAAAGGAAATACAATACAAGCAAAAATTAAACACGCAAATAAAAAAATATTTAATTATTTAATATTACATCACTTAGAAAGATACAAATAACTAAATGTAAACAATAAAAAAACAAATAATTTAAAAAATATATATTTATTTTCTATCTATTCAAAATGGACCATCATATTCAAGCCTTGTGCGTGGTTTACGCCTTTATGCTGACTCGTTATGTGACAACGAAAACTTCTCCGCGAATGCACGAACTGCATCACACACACACGACAAAATGCCCTGTGATATGACAACGACGGCAAAGCAGTACACAGGTAGAAGAAAAGCCGTTGTGAAAAATAGATCGTTGTGAAAACCGCTCGTAACGTTTGCGTTGCCATTCAGTCAAAACTTTGTCACAACGATCTACGCTACATAACGCCCACTCCTACCTCACAAACACTTTTTTACAAAACGCTTATTACAGCATCTCCTCTTTGTAATTACTCCATGGTTACTAGCCTTATATATTCCATACTATTAAGAGACTAAAAAATAATTTATCTAAATTGTCAGGGCCGGTACTTCATAGGTACTTACACTTAAAGTTTGATTTAGCGAATTACCTTTTCCAATTTCCCGCACCATCGTTCATCCATCAGACAATCAGTGACAGCAGCGTACCTCTGTGCATACATCGGTGGATAGAATACAACACCTTTCTCGTCATCGAATTCTGAGAAAACTTGGTCCTCCGACTCTTCATCATCACTTACGCTCTGCCGGCTGAATGTCAGAAAACGTTTGTAGTACGGCCGGAACAACCCATCTAATACTGCCAGTAAGGACTCGCGAAAGAATATGAGTGTCTGAAGAGCGATGATCATGATTCACGACTGCAGATTTATGTTAAAAACTTTATTGCATATTTCAACTCCGAAGAAAACTTGGTAAAACCGTCGTGATGTTCACATGTTTGTTTTATTTTCAGACTAATTTGACATTCACTTCACTGGCAAAGTCAAAACAAAAACAGTAGGTACACAAACTGTACTATTGCACATTTGTATGGAGGCCAGGCCTAGCCAAGCAAGATAGAAACAGTGGAGAATTCTGTCTCTTTCTTATATGTCTATGAATAAACAGGATTAGAGATGGGCAGCGGAAAGAAATTCAAGAGAGAAAAAATGAAATGCAAGGGGAAGAAAAGGGGAAAAATAATTATTTCCGATTTTACCCGGGAACTTTTAAAAAATCTGGGACTAAATAGGAAACTTTTCGGGAAGGCGCTTATCTCTTAACAGGACTCAGTACTTTTCCACATTTGTATGGAGGCCAGGCCAAGCCAAATATATCAGGTTGGTACTTGTGCAAAATAGGGTGACCACGCTCCTCGAATCTGTAATTTTTTGTTCAGTAGTATATTTTAAAATACTACTGCGATTGTGTGACTCGTATCATATGGATTTCTAAGAAAATAGAAAAGGCCGGACTGCATTTGATCCATCAAAATAACCAATATTCCAAACTTCCGCTAATTATTTTCATGGAAATCCTTAGGTTTTATTACAATATATTAAATCAACAACTAATATAAAACAATTATATTCAGCTTGGATGGAAACAGATTTCTTCTAGAATGTAAAGTCAAAGTGGAAAGGTGATAAATATGTTATGCAGTTTTTTTTTCAAGTGCAATCAAATGTTCTGAGTACGGAGGTGCTAATCTCCTCCCAAGTAGTTCTGTGCAGACTATAAGGAAGTTGGAGTCTAGTCTAAAATAAAGTTTCGTGGGCATGTCTTCCCTATTGGCTCCCTCGGGGAAGACAAGGAAACTTAACTAGTGGCCTTGGCTACACTAGACAAGCAGGACTAACGGCTGAACGTAATACGCCAAGTGTTGACCACTCCAAGTTAGGTCGCACCTGCTTTTGTTTAACTCGCTTAATCGTCACCAAACAAACAATAAACTAGTTTCATTTTGATCAATATATTTTGTTGGTATTTTACTCGTAAAAAACATATCAAGAGCGTGCTTGCTACCGCGCGGCGGTGGACTCGGGAGCGCGGATAAATTCTTTGAAATTCGGATCTATGAAATTAATTTTTGCTACTATTTAGTAAGAATGTGTTCCACCTGATGGATTAAAAACGTTTCGTATGCGGTCCTTCCGCGTTATTCCACACATCCAAGGCAGCATCTTCATCTCCGTGATACGCAGCTCTAAAACTAAAATCCTTCGTCATCGAACAAAAATCCTTCGTTAACGATCGAAAATCATTCGATATGGAACAAAAATTATTCGACTCGCTGATTTTGATTGAGTCACACTTTAAAAATAGCATTCCTGGTATAGTATGTAATAGTACTCGAGAAAATTGGATAAAATGGGTTAAAGCACTACCTACTGTTTTAAACCAATTTTGGATTTTAACCCAAATAATAAAATTGGTCATAAAATATGACTCTTAATCATATCATATCATACCCATCTCTACATGCATTTGGACAAAATTAAGAGACCATAGTAACCCCTCGGTTTAATACATAATGCGTGAAAATATTGAAAATGTAAATAGTCCCCAACTTTGACATTCTCGCAGGAAAACGAAGACTGCCTGCTTCTTCCATTTTGAATGATTTTTGACAGTTGACAATTTGACATGCGTCTGTTGCTTGCTGTTTTGTGAAATGCTAAGTTTCTTTTCGGGAAAATAGGTATGCAAAACAATATTTCTTCTACTCTGAACAGCATATTGTGCAAATTATTATTTCATTTATTTTGTAATAACATTCGCTACCTCACCAATAAATATATTTGCTAGGTTATACGTCGCGTTCAATGTGATGCTCCCACCTTTTCCATTACGTGAACGGGCTTTCTATGAAGAAGAAATTTTGGCGGCTAAGATAGCTTTTTTACGTATTATGAAAATATTTACAGTTTCGGTGGGTACCTAGAACTCTAGGAGTTCCTATTGGGTACTTGCTTATCCTTTGGTACCGTTACTATGTTGTAACTTATAATCTTTAGTAGCTAATCGTATTTCATTACTAGGTCGAACTCGATTCAGGATTGAATATCATTTCAATTGGATCCTTGATTTATTAATATTATGCTAAAAGAATCACTTAATTATTTGTTAAACATAGTGATTTTATTGTCTTTGACACGTACCTAGTTAGATAAACAGTCACCAAAATAAATTATTGATCTGAACACACCAAAGTACTTAATAAGTTTGAGCCGTCTTTTCCCATCATATTTGTGGCATCAATTGGCTCTATCGCTACTGGCCATCATTTGAAGTGTTTTATCAAAATATTCCCATGTGAACATTTAGTCTATGTTTCATGCTGTACATAAATATTCCCTTTTTAATTCTTTTACCGTTTGAAATTATTAGGAGCTACAGTCTACATGGTGACATCTGTTTGTTTTTGCTTCACACCATTATGTATGTAACTAGTGGTTTACATCGCCGAAGCATACAAAACTACTCTATGAAAATTTTTAAAATTTATTTTTAATGTAGTAGAGAGAGATGTGATAAGAAATGACATTGCAATTAAAATTGTTTTTTATACTTTATGTTTCTAATAGGAAAAAGTATATTTTTCTAGTTTAGGACAAAACAAGTCAAATTTAAATATCTGTTACTTGTTATTAAACCTACAGGTTTGGTGAACGATTATAAAAATCCAACAAAATGAATAAAAAACAATTAATGTATATTATTTTTCAATAATATTATCTATTTTCTGTGTGCTGCCATCTCTTTTTAATGTATTTCTCTAAGGTAGCCTGGAAGATTGCTTTTGCGATAAGGCCGCTTGTTGTACATATTGACTCAAACATTTTATAAATTTGTTATGTATTTTCTTTGGTGCAATAAAGAATTTTTACTTACTTAATGTTCTTAGTATGTATGAGTTAAAAAAATATTTGTAAGAATTGTATTAACGAAACCATGATTATATATATACTGCACAATAAAATATTTTTGTATATTTTTATTTCTGGTACAATATGGGAAGACACTTTACTGACAATAGGCTAGTTTCCAGGGTCAAAAGACTAACATTAAAATTAGTCTGTAATTTAGGGAATCAAAATATAATAGTAACATATTTTTTCTTTTGAAAAAAATAATTTGTGCCATTGTTAAGTAGAACTTGTTATGATGTACAGGCATATGTTACAGTCACTTAAACTTCAAGTAAATTACTTTTTATCAGGCAGGTCATCACATAGGATTCAAACCCACGACTTCCGTCATCTAACACATTGTTTTTAAACTCCAATATCTACCTATGGTTTTTTAATCCTCAGAGTAAAACATATCGACATGAGTTTTGGCTACAAGATATCAGATAGTGCGAGAACTCGCCCTAGTACCAAACAGATTGTAGAAAACCTTCAATACATTGAGAGTACTTCTCATGAGGAAGAAGAACCAGTTTTGAAGAAATCGCCTGTACTTTATGACACGGATGTGAACGCTGAAAATGTGTTTGTTGAAATCATAAAAAGGTAATATTTATTCCAAGTTTCCATTCTTACTTACCAATTTTTTGGAAAATCATACAAAATGCTGTAATTATCTCTCACTAAGGACTTTAAAAAGCTACTTGTACGGAACCATAGTGCACTAATCTGACTTGCCCTTGATTTATTTGTTTAAAATATTATAATAATAAATTAACTCTTTATTTTTTCGCAGTGAGGATATTGTTCCTGATGAAGATGTCGAAATGGTTGAAAATGGTCAATATTCAATTATTAATGGTAAGTAAAAAATATGATTTATTGCAAAATACATGAATTAGGATTATAGGTTTAATACACTAAGTAATATTTGATGATTGAAGTAATTTTAAAGATAAAATAAATTTTACATTAAATAGAAGAATTGTACATGAAAAAAGAAAACAAACCATCGTGTAGAATGGAACACTCGTGAGTTCTCTAATTTTGGATGTGGAGGTCCACATTGGATTGCTGAAGTAAACTATCAGAAGTTATGTACTTCATTCATTTTATTTAAATGGATAACACATTTTTTTCCAGTGGACCCTAATATTACCAGCTGCAATGAACACCAGGATATGTACCTTCATAAGGACAAGACTCTAATCAAGCCCGGGGACAAGTTTGACTCTCACGAGAGCTTCCGTCTGTATATAGACGGGAATGCTGAGCGCTGGAAGTATTATTACAGCTGCGCTGACTCCCGTGCACAGTCTTCAGGGAAAGAGTACTATACATACCGATGTGTGTATAGCAAACCAAAGTGCGACTATAAGCCTAAAGGCTTGAGGAAACGGTAAGTGTAATTTTAAGGAGCACCATAACTGGTGCAGTTGCGATCTGTGTGGGTCCGGTGTGTGGTGACCGTAAGGTTCCTGGGGGCTTAGCCAAATTCACAATTTAAAAACTATAAAGACATTCGTGTTCGCCATCTTTCGGAATTTGTATGAAAATCGACCACGTGATTTAGCGCGCCTTATGTCAATTCTCATACATTTTTTGTTTTCGAATGTTGTTATCGTTTCCGATTGTGACTTTGTCCACAGGCCCTGAATAGGAAGCCGTAAGTTTTAGATTTAACAACTATAATCTGTATTGTTCAGATAAAAAGCTATTCTTCTCACTAAACTGTAACCTATGTTTTAACTTTCAGGGCAGAGACATTGAAGACTAATTGTCCATGCAGGATTGTACTGAAGCGTCTTTATTACAACTCTAAGTACCTGACAGCTGTTTTTGTATGTGATCATCACAACCATGAGCTGTCTCAAGACTCATTTTCGAAATTGCAACATGGCAGGCGCTTGCCACCTAAACTTAAAGAAGAGGTGAACGCATGTTTTGTACTTTTACATTTGCACTCAGATTCGTTAATGACTATTATATCAAATTCTTCAAATTCAATTTAACACTTTCGCTGACTGTCAGGAGATAACAATAGCAGTTCGATTGTTATCTACGTCGAAAGACGTTACTGTCTGCGAAAGTGTTAACAAAAACAACAAAAACATGATGAATTTATATTCATTAGTATAGATTTACATAGGTAACTCGTAGATTTGAAATTATCTCTTTATAGGAAGATTTTTTGATTGAGTTTGAAGAATATAACTTGAAAGTCATTACCGACTCTGAGTGCTGTGTTAGTCTTTAAAATAAATAGAAAGCAGCAGCTTCCAACTGAATGGAATCTTCTGACATTTGGCACTTGGGTAGAGCAAAAAAATCTGGTAGAGAAAGTACTAAGCCAATCATACGAGTATTTTTACTTCTAAATCAGACTACGGCAAAGATATTTCCATAGAGCAATTACAAAGAGGAGATGCCGTTTGAAATGGCGCAGTGATGTGATCATTGGCGCCTCGCCGACACAAAAGTAGGCGGAGCTTGTCATTGGTCGTGCTCCATGGTTGGAGCCACGGCCGAAACCAAGCACCCCGCACGTCTGCCTTCCGCCCCGTGTAGCCTCACAAATACTTTCTTACAAAACGCTTATTATGGCGTCTCCTCTTTGTAATTGCTCCATGGGTATTTCCTAAGAGCCTTTTCACTAGCGGCACATGTAATGAAGGGGTCAGATTTCTCTGTCTGTGCATAACTTTTACAATAAAATTAAATAAATTAAAATAACAAATTTTGATTATTTTTGCGGCACTGTGTCGTTAAATGTTTGACTAATAGGTATCCCTTTCGGCCGCCTACGTAACTGAGTTTTGTAATAAAACATTTTCGTTCGTCGTAGTCGCAACAAACGCCTAGATCATTTCATGAGCAAAGGCGTTGTCACATTCTTTCAGATAATGGGTCTCTTATATTTGGACGTGCATCCTGATATCATCAGAAACTACGTTCAATCGGTCACCGGTTTCATATTGAGAAAAGCCTATTTCAACCACGTTGCGAGAACCATGAAGAACATTGATTTAGAGAAAAGTTACACGTCTGAGAAATTGAATGTGTTATACAAGAAAGCTGAAGGTACTTAATAAAATCCTATTTTATTTGTTTATTTATTTAAACTTTATTGTACAAAATATACAATTGTATATCACAGTATACGCACCAACCTTTGGGTCAAGCAGAGTTCTTAAATGTGTAATCTTCATGTACTCATTGTAATAAACCTTATAATCAGGAAACCTTGGTATAGTCGAGGTCATATAAAGATGACCACCTTTCTGTATCCACCGTAATGGTTAGGGGTTCAGGTGTATCTGTCTTTGACTGTACAAAGGTATATGTATTTCTAAAGAAATTTCTATATTTATTTTTGTATAAGGGAAATGTTTATACGCTTCCCTAGAACTCTATTTATTTATTCAACAGTGTAAACTTGTTCTATCTTATTCAACAGTGGTGCCAACTGGTGAGAAAAAAAATGGTAGCCCTCATGTCTTTTTCCATCATTTAAGTTTATTTATTGTCCACAACTACAAAATGCTTGTTTGGATTCAAGGCGTTATTTTCATTGTCATATATTTTATGATTTTCTCTCGTCTGTAATTATTATCATATTTTTTTAGAATTGAAGAAAACGTATAGCCACTATATAAACGAAGAAATTCCGGAACAAAACGTGAAAGGGAAAAGGGGAGGCAGAAAACGTAAGTGATTCAATGTCATAGTCATGTCATAAAGTAATGATGACTTATGTTTTGAGATGTGTGATATTTACACATTAAATTAAACTATATTTATACTGTTTTTATCGCTTTTATTACTTATGGTGTAACCAAATGTTTCAAACACTTTATTGCGTACATGGTTGCAGGTAAGTTATATTTACATTTGTCTGTGAAATAAATTAATAACAAAACGCGATAAAATTATCAAAATAGTTCAATTTTAAAGTGACAAATGTTTTTATCTCTGTATTTATATTAACTTTTTTTTATTTTACTTTTTTATAGGCAATGTGCAGTATTTCGACGTCGAACCAGACAATGAAGTTGAGAGCTATGAAGTGGTTGAGGAAGTGTCTCGTAAGTATGTATTTGAATTACTATAGAATAGAATATTCTTTATTAAAACGTCTATCAATTATTCTTACAAAATAAAATTACAATATGATAAGTACATGACAGAGGACTCTATAAATGTTAAGAAAAAAGCTGTTTAACTCGTAATATGTTTAACTTTAAATTATGCTAATTGCTTTATTCTTTCAAGTTATGGATTCCATCGATATTTCGGTGATTTTAACAATGTCATGGTTTGAAGAGACAAGTTGTCCTGTTGATGTTACGGTACGGACGAGTTGAAAGGGAAAGGAAAATAAGGGTTTTCAAAAATAACTCACGCTAAATCTCTCCTCGTATGAAATTAATGTTGTACTGGCTTGCTTGCAACTTCCAACTAGATTTTGACAAACTTAATGTTCCAATAGCAGTTGTGGCAGCTGGGCAACACCAGCAGTGGGACAGAATAGGTTATAAAAAAATGTTACAACCGCGGAAATTTCCCCGTTTATTTCCTATCTCAAAAAATGGGAGACATTATGTTTTCATCCTATTGCGAGATATTCGGCATCCAACACCAATCACAAGCTTCCATGCTCTGTTTTGTCCTTTTCCAAAAACCACCTGAATATATTTTAATTTTTCAGAGCCAATGGAGGAAGAAGAAGAAGAAGAATCCACCAACAAGAAAAGCAGGCTTGAAACTTGTCTTCAGAGACTGTCGTATGACGACGAGGTGTTACAATCCGTAAGAAAGCTGCAGAATTCCGTGCAGGGTGAAACGCAAGACAATCCATGGATAAAACAGGAACATTTTATATCTGCTAATGGGTACGTGGCCTTCGCGCCTCACTTTCGTGTATATTTGTTTAGTACATTTTTTATTTTGCTGTATTAATGAGTATTTGTATTGTTTTGTACATACTTATTTTGCTAAGTAGCATCACAGACTACAGAATTACTGATATTCAACTGTCATAAATTGAGACGCGCAAACTTTCTTGGTTGCTCCTGGCCACTCTGACACGCCATATTAAAAAAAAACCTGAGACGTTATGAATTAAGATTTACAGCACTTAACATGTGATAGAATTTGAGTACGTAATGAAATAGAGTTTTTAAAATTCAGTTCTTTATTTCGCCAAAAATAAGCGAGATAAATTTTTGAAGCGCCCCCCTACATCAAATAGGGGCACTAATTCTTTTTCTTGCACAATGAAGCTCCATGGTAACCTTAATGAATGTATCTATCGCTCACAAGCTTCAATACTAAAAAGTGACTTACTTAGACGATTTTCGCCAACATATGTTTAAATGTTGATTTCAGTCTACATTAAAACTGCATTTTGATGTTCACCATTAACTAAATGTTAAAAAAATGTAAAAAATGTTAACATAGTGGTTATGAAATCAATGGTTATTAAATAAGCATCTATCGACCGAAAAACAGGATTACGTTAAAAATGCAGTCTGCTGGAATTTGCTAATGATTAAGTTTAATTTCCTATTTGTAGTGCCTATTTACTTCAATTATATATTTACAGGGCTTTTCAGCAAGTTCAAGATGACACCCAAGAAACAACAGTCGCCGAATTAGTGGAAGGTGATAACATCGTGGTCATGGAGGCGCTCGGAGAGGGAGGAGAAAATGGGGACAATCCCCAGCATTATATACTGCAGAGGTCTGAGGATACGGAAAACGGCGAATTCACCGCTTATCCGTGCGAAGTGCTGTACGAAAATGAAGCATCTGCAGTTGAAAATGAACAGGTCGTTGAGAATGAGGAAGTAGTCGCAAATGAGGGGGTAGTTGTAAATGAGGGGGAATTTGTAAATGAAGGGGTAGTTGAAAACGATGGGGTAGTACACGAGGAAGTGGTCGCAAATGATACACCAGTGATTCATGAAATTTCCGAGATCCAGTTTCAGAGGACTGAACCTAAAAAAAAAGTTAGAGAATTGGCTATGGAAGCATCTAGCAACACAATGAATGATGATGAACCTTATAATTTCCGAGCAGAGCCACCTCCTGAATTTGAATACATACACAAATTTAATATAGATCAATACATGAAGCAGTCATGGTTTCCGAAATATATCGAGAAAGTCGCTGAAGATTCGCGTGCTAGCATCGCTGATATGCTTGGCGATATATATTGGGGTAAATCTATGTTCAGATTAATAACAACTAAAGCAATGGGTTCGAAAACAATAAGAATTTCGTATATATATGAAAAAGTACCCACATTAGACGGTGTAGAAGAAGATAAAGAGAGCCTCGAGTATCGATACAAAGCATCAAAGCATTGTAAGAGAGTTATGTCATTGAAAAGGAAGTTGGCAGATACTGCTAACACTGTACGTCATTTGAACGAGGTTCTGCTAAAAGTGAAGAGAGATAACAAAGAACTGGCCTACAAAAACAAGTTGTTGGAAAACACTAGATCATACGTCGGACAGAGCTCTGGAAGGGGGTCGAATAGAGATAAAGAAATAAATGAAACCCACATGAATAATATGCGCACGAAAAAGCAAAATTTACAGAGAGAAATTTCAGAAGCGGAAAAGCAGGTCGCTCAATTAGAAGAGGTTAAGCGGAATTTGAAACGAGATATTTGTAAGTTCGTGTCTAAGAAATTGTTGTTAAAGCAAATATCGGGGGAGCAGGTTGATAAATTGGAAGAAGTGAAAAGTACACTGGCAAAGGCTATTAAGAAAAGTAACAAGGACGAATTGACTTTTCTCTCCCAAACTAAATGAAAAGTGCTTTAAATAATGTTAAGGTAGATTTATATGTAGTTTATTTGCAAATATGCAAGTTTTATCGTGAGTGGTTTTAATTAATAATTATGTTATGATAGTTTGAGCAATACCACCTACTAAAAAGTGGGCATTTAACTTAAGGGATCAAAAGTCATTGGCATTACATATAAAAACTTATAATAATTTCTACAGATATGGCTTTGTTGGCCAGATGGAGCTTTATCGTAACTACAATTTTAAAACGGTCTGTTGTGTACATACGTTTATAGAAATATGTATCTATTATTAGTATCTATGAATTTCGCTAGTTTAATTAAAATAAAATAAGATTATTGCATTAAATCTTGTTTTTTTTAATGTGGTCCTACGTGATATAATTCCTAGATATTTATAAATTTTGCTATCGTGGAAAATATGCAAACCGCTGGTAGAGGTGTGAACCACGTGTGAACTTATGAAAGGGCCGAATCCAGCAACAAAAAAAAAACCATTTACGTTGACTTCAAGCGGCTGGTAGTAGTGAATATAATATTAATTCTTATCTTAGGTCTTAATTAAGGTCTAAAGTAAAAAACGAAGAGGAAAAATCTATCAACAGTGTTAAAAATCCCGAAGAGTGCTACTGCAGTCCAACGGCGGATCCAGGGGGGGGGTCATGGGGGTCATGACCCCCCCCCTGAGCTGGTTCCAGGACTTAGGTGGCCCACTAATTGAACATAATAATTTTTTTAATGTATTTTGTCACCATACAGATTTAATGTAACTACATACCCTCAATATTTAATTAATTTAATCTATATCTATACTAATCTATATCTATATCTATCTATATACTTATACTTATACTTACTAATTATAAAGAGGAAAGATTTGATTGTTTATTTGTTTGAATTGAATAGGCTCCGAAAATACTAGACCGATTTAAAAAATTCTTTCACCGTTGGAAAGCTACATTATTCCCGGTGAACATAGGCTATATTTTATTTTCAAAAACATTAGGGATCCTTAAAAAAACTGCAATAATGTAACCCAAGGTGCAAAAAAAAGACCTAAAAATTGCTTACATCGAGTGCGCTGCGAAAACTATTGATGATAGAACAAAATAATGTACTACAACTTTGCAGAACACATCATTATCTACAAAAAATGTCGCGACAGCATATGTCTGACTATTATATTTAAGTCACAATAAGTGGTTTTTTATTTTAAAAATTTAATTATATTGCCGCCGTTAGAAAAGGTTCTTTATTTCTACCTTCGTATTAATCCTTATCAAAAGAAATAATTTCATATTCAAGAATACTTCAATACCTTTATATAACTTTTTGAATTATTCAATTCGGACTTTCCATTCGAAAGATATCACGAGTTCAAAAAACTATTAGAAAAAAGTCGCGTGGTCGCCGTGCGGTCGCCTCCCTACGCAGCGGTCGTGTGCGGAATCGAATAATTTTCGCTTGAAAATATTTTGGATCCGTTTAGTAGGTAATTAAATACAACAAAAAAGTTTTTTTAAAACTAAACAAAAGTTCTTTTCAGAACTAAACCCATTTTTTCAGTAAATACTAGCTGATAATAAATATATATATATATATTGTACATTTAACTTACAACCTAACAGCAGAATCGTACCACCTCTTCACTTTTGCGGAGTTTTGCGTCATACCCCTCGACATACCTCTAGCTGTTATGACAAATCATCCACCACGGTTATGGAATATTAATAGGCTGCCTCACTCCGTGTGTGATAGTGCTTCCCCGGGTGTCTTCAAGAGAATATGGCAATATGTACGTGTATATGTACAAGTTATTAGGTGTTAAGTTTTCCAAGTGTACAATAAAGAATGAATATTTTTAAGTACAGTACTTCCGTACACCGTACATTAATGAAATGCCTACTTTTTACTTGTATCTATTGTTATCAAAATTAAATTATAAGTTTTTGACTTGACCACGACTATGTGACCCCCCCCCCCCTGGTGCCCAAGCTGGATCCGCCCTTGCTGCAGTCCCTTGCTCGTCATCACAAAAAGTGACTCCAAACACCGTCCTCTATGCTCATGTGTGGTTTTGACTTATTCCAATTAATTTGCTAGTTTTGTGACCTTAATTATCTAGGTCTCATTTCAAAAGATACATTTTGGATGCCTACCTCTAATGTCAAAAAGGTTCCTCACACAACTTTTTATACTTACCTTTAATTATTTTTGCATTGTGACGCCAAAGAAGTTTATTTCGTCACAAACCAGATTGTTTTATCGTGCGGTGGGAGTACTTAGACCGGGACGGAGTGAAAGTGTGTAGGTATTGTCTGACAGCATTGCTGATCTATCTTCCGATCTGCCGACTAGTTTATGTTAATATATATCTATTATGAAATCTGTTACTAATATTAATGGAGAACATATGGAGAAACTTGAAGTATTCATACGATTGACGGAAGGAGATCAAGAGGACGTAACATGATACTTAAGTGCGTCGTTATAATTTTTTATTATATAGTACGCTAGTAGCTAAATCAAGCTGCAGCCTAACTTCCGTATCAATCTATGGAGGTCGTAAAATCCAAAAAATCGTCACTAGTAATGCACTAGTAGGTGGGCACATTAGGACGCACGGCTATAGGCCGGTAATAGGAGTGGTATCTATATGATCTGAGTAGTGCTAATAGGAATATGACTTTTTATGTATAATGTTCTGTAGATAACGGTGTTTTATACTAAATAGTAACAAATATTTGTAGGTACAATAACAATAGCTTTAACCTATGGGGCAAAGGCGGACTTTTTAAGCAATTTCTTCCAATCGACCTTTAGGTACTTAGTGAAAAGGAAACAGTAGGTATAGTTTAATACGGTGGGTACATGAAACTGTAGTAACTAAATATTATGCTTAAAAACAAATCCATATTTCCATACTTTCATATTATATGTGCGAAAGTCTGTGTGTCTGTCTGTTACGCTTTCACAGCCAAACCGCTGAATTTTAATGAAATTTGGTACAAATATATAGTTGGAGAACCGGGATCAAACATAGGCTACTTTTTGACGCAGGCGGAGTTGAGGGAAACAGTTAATAATATATAAAATAATTATACTTTTAGCGATTCTTGAAGCTATATAATCAGCACTGTCATCAGTATGAATTTCAGCAGGCAAAGCATTCCAGAGGCGATATTACTGCTTATACAGTGAAAGATTTAGTATGCTGCAGTCTTGTTGGAGTATTCATATTGTTAGGTTTTTTTAAACTAGGTAACAATCATGTTGCAACTTCTGGAATGTGGTCGCATTTAGTAATTGGCCACTTGCTAGATGCTTATCTCTATAGTAACGATAGAACATCATGATTAGTAAACTTGATTAGCTTGTTTAGTGAAATTATTTTTGTAATATAGGTACTTACGTACCTACATGTTTTTTTTAATTCTTAAGATTTTTTCGGAATTTTATTTATTTCTTATTGTGACGTACTTAGGTATGCGTTTATGGTTTATGATGTAAGTAAAAAGGTTCAAGGACAGGTGGTTTAGTAATATGCTCTTTGGTTTTATAAGTATACCTAATTGCTATTTATCTTCTAATTTGTCTTTCTTCGAATTTTGTCTTAGATTACAAGGCACCTACGCTGCTAAGTCTTAATTTTTCAACCTCATCTTGGGATTAAGTACAACGTGCTCGTAGTACTACTGTACGTAAGTCCTATTACTTATTGTGTGCTACTAGTATTCTTTTCAGCTACCAGCCGGAGAGCTAGCCAAGTAGGCCTTTAACGACATCCATCAGTAAAAGGGCTTTTCAGACCTTATTATCTTGCAGTCTTTCTTGGTAGGCTCTATCATCATAGAGCATTTACAGAAAGTGGGAAAGCGCAAGTTCCTCTATGGTATCTACTTACAAAAAGTTATCCGTTCGTCGTTCGTAAGAAAAACGTAGCTGGAGCCCTATTTTTGAAATGCATGGCGTATAAAAATCATTCGATATCGAACAAAAATAATTCGACTCGCCGATTTTGCGTGAGTCACACTTTTGAAAAATAGCACCCCTGATTTATTTTTCTATGCTTTTGTCAGTATTTTCAGAAACTGTTACACACACGTAATTAAACAGAGGTAAACATTCACAGAAGGCAACAAAACTCACTAAGTGCAAGTAAACTAAGCATTATGTAACTTCATGTAACATGGACGAGTGCGTTGTGCTAGTGCCACTGTTCCGTTTGGGATATTGCAAAGGTCATCGTGCTAAATGGTTTAAAGAATATTGTATGTGTAAGTACTTATTAGATTTTCTTTTCATGAAAAATCTGAATGCAGGCTGTTGCATATCAGATAATGATATGCTTTATACTTTATATTTAGAAACTACATAGACCTTGCTTACAGCAATAAACAAAATCATTCCATTCGGTCATTTCGGAAATCATTGGGAGAGCCTATGTCTAGCAGGGGACTGGCTGCGGCTGAACTGAAATTATGGTAATGATTGTTTTTATGGTTCTCTACATAAAGTGTAATAAAATTAAAAGTTTAAAAACTCCCGACTACTGATGAACAATAATTTTCAGAATTTCTTTTGAGATAGCGATAGATGGCGTTAGTAATGAAGTAAAAGTGAAGATGTTGAGAAAAAATAATTATTTACAAATGTGTCTATATTCGTATATTGTATTCGTTAACAGAATTTTCACCCCTTTCATTTGACATCATACTCTTACAAAAGAGTACAAAAAAAATGAAACTTAAATTTTTCAAAATAAATGTATGATCCATGCAATCTCGGACCATTATTACGAATTTATTTACATATACCTCTCTATTGAAATCGGCTTAGTAGTATAAGCGCTAGACTAAATACAAACCTACATATATACATAGCTGGTAAACTCATAACCCTTACTTTCGGCTTTTCCATATTAGCACAGTATTATTAATAAGTAGTACGATCGGTATTAAGGTAAAATTAGGTCTGTCAAGTCTCTGTCAAGTTTTGCTGTGCCTACTTATGAAACGAATGACCCATATAATTTTCACAATGTAAATTTAGATGCGTAGATTTAGAACCACATTGAAAATGAATAGTTTGAATACGGTTAAACAGTTTGTAATTTGAATGAACGGTTATAACAACATAATTGTTACAAATTCTGTGATTCCTAACTGGGATTTTTAACGATAAAATAAAGCTATAAGTAAGAGAATTAAAGTTTAAAACAAAGAAAGATTCGTCAATCTGCATGGGCTGGCATTGGAATGACTCGTGAAAGGTGGGTTCCGAATGTCAAACGTTCACCAACAAGATTACGATATTCGTGAATTTCCTGCCTATTTCCTAGTTTGACATTTTTATAGTAAATTATTAATAAAAACGTAGATATAAAGCCTTTGATATAAAACGTAACTGGTACAGCAGTTTTATACAAGTATTTTTAGAGGACTGTAAAAATTTGGTTGGTGGTAAAAAGGTCACCCTAATATTACTCTGTTATTTTTAAATCTAGTTTATAATATTGTGTATTGTAGTGTGCAAGCATGTAATAAATAAATAATTCTATACAATCTATAATGAACTTTCACTTTTTAATACTGAATAATATAAATAATTTATTACTGAAGTTCCAAAAAAACATATACGTGGGGCGCACTATAAGTTTCCGGAATGAATATGAAAAAATACTATTAAAGGTACAAAATTAATTTATTGTTTTTCAAAATAATCTCCCTTGGCGTCTATGTACTTTTTCATTCGATGAAACCAGTTTTGAAAACTTTTGTGCCACTCCTCTGTGGTGACCTCTGAAACGTGTTTTTCATACTCCTCGACAGCCTCTTCTGGTGATGAAAATCGTTGACCGCGTAATTGGTTCTTAATTTTTGGGAACAGAAAAAAGTCACAAGGTGCCAGGTCGGGACTGTATGCAGGATGACTCATGAGTTCTACATTTTTCGCCTTCAAAAAGTCGTTTGTCTGTCTGGCCGTGTGAGAACTAGCATTGTCGTGGTGCAGGATTATACGGCGTTTACGGTTATTTTACGGAGTTCGTCAATAACTTCCGGCAAACAAATGGTCGTGTACCAGTCACTATTCACTGTACGACGATTCTCTAAAGCAACAGTAGCCACGTGTCCAGTTTTATTAAAAAAAGAAGCAATCATCCGCTTAGATGCACTTTTCACGCGCGCCACTTTGGTTGGTTTCGGCTCATCTTGAAAGACCCATACGCTCGATTGCTGCTTTGTTTTGGGATCGTAGCAATAAATCCATGTTTCGTCACCTGTTACTATGTCCCACACCAAATTTGACGCACCTTCGTTGAATCTGGTAAGCATGGCACTGCACCAAGTGACGCGGTCCGTTTTTTGAGCCTCGGTCAAGTTGTGTGGGATCCACCGCGAGCACAGCTTTCTCACACCCAAATGTTTGTGTAGGATTAATTGTATTTGACTCATGCCTATTTCTAAGGATGCGCGAATTTCATGGTAGGTCACATGCCTGTCTGTTTCAATCATACGGCGCACAGCATTGATGTTTTTGTTGGTCACAGCGGTGGACGGCCGACCATCGCGAGATTCGTCACTGAGATTGATACGACCACGCTTGAATTCTGCAAACCAGCTATAAACAGTTGTCTTGCATGGTGCTTCATTGCCAAAAGCTGTTTCAAGCCGAGCGATGCTCTGTTGAGCTGTCAAATTACACTTAAAATCGTAGAAAATCATACTACGAAAATTTTCCCGAGTTAAATCCATGTTGATGCAGACACACAATTTTTTAAATGGCGCCACAAGGTAAAAACAAAAGACAGTCAGATGAAACAAACTGCATTCTACAGCCAAAGAGTTCTATTTTCAAATGTTGCAATACATTTTTAAATATTGTTTATGTAAGTGGCCAGTTCCGGAAACTTACAGTGCGCCCTATGTAGTAAATTTCGTGACCTTGTGAAGTATAAACTAGACATTCCATCGAATAAACAACAATCATTGAAAACGGTATTAACAAATAATAGGTAGTTTCCTCATTTTTAACAAGATTCCAAATTTTTGTGTCGTGTAGGTAAATTATCAAAAAATATTTTTTCATTTATAGAAAATCGCATTAGTGAAAAAAATAAATGATGTTATTAAATGCACTAAATGACGTAGCTTTGTATCAAACTTGCAGTGCGTTCAACGTTATTCGGTCTATTAAAATCAAAAATATAAATTTGCAATTAGATAATTCCAAGCAGTCATATTTTGTCAAAAGGAAATTGAAATTTTAACTTTGATTATACAAGTTACTATAAAGTATAGCATAATTATAATATATAATAATAAGTACGCCAAATATAATTGACGTCGTAAAGCAGGATATGCGTGCCCAATGGACTCTATAAAGGATGCCGAACACCGGGCGACGTAAAAGCAGGAAAGCGGACCCTGGACTCCGAAGCAAACCAGTGAGGACTTTTAAGAGAGGTAGGACATTTTGTAAGGAGTAGTCCGTCTAGGGAAGTACCTCCACCCTACAGAAGACCGCAGCCAAATAACACTGTGATGCAGTGTTGTGTTCCTGCTGGTGGTGGGGTCGCTGTGCTGATAGCGGACAGGTCGGCAACCCGCTCGTGACATCTCCGGTGTTGCAGGCGTTCATAGGCTACGGTAACCACTTACCAGCAGGTGGGCCTTACACCTGTTTGCCTACATATATGTATATAAAAAAAAAAATTTTTACTCAACATTTTGACCTGAACAGCGAGTCGAATGTGTCTTATCGAATGATAATCACTGGACTTACTGGTATTAAGTAAATTACAGATATTAAAAACAGTTCACGTTGCTATGTAACATGTATGCAGCTGCAAAATAGATCGACAAGTATGCCTTTGTGCTTCGTAAGTTTGTACAGTTTAAGTATCTCTATTTAGTATGCATTAGGTAGTATGGGCTCTTTACGGAGATGTACAGTTAGATTATTGCATGACCAGAAATATAACAAATCAGAAAGTATTCGGCGAATAGGTTAGTAACTACACGAGTATCGATTAATCCAGTAAAGATTACAAGATGAATTGATTCTAATACGAGTATAAAGTTTAAACCCGTCACAAAACTTGGGATATAGGCAGTTAAGTACGCTACATTTGAAACACGGACAATACTTAAGGCCGACTTCAACAACATCGTTTTTATTCAAGAATAACTAATCGAAGCACAAAAACAAAATGGAATGCAGACATTTTTATTTTAGAGACAGAGTTCTTATACCGGAAATATACGTGGATTAACAGTATATTCTCGGGTTAAATGTGTGATGAAATGTAAACTTCATTATACGAGAGTAAACTGCGTCATTGTCCTTGGAATATAACTTATCCGACTTTGGTGAAATCGGCCCTTAAAATTTTAGTTGTAAATATCAGTTAATTAAAGTACGTTAGTTTTTTATAATTTTGTACTAGGGTAATACTGAATTATGACTGTTATTTAACTCTTCCTATTTATACTGGATCAGTCTAAATTTAATATGAGATGCGTGTACACTTTAACATATAGACCACGGCGTAGCGTAGAGCGTTATTAAATTTTCGTAGCGTGTGTAGCCGCTATCTCCCAGTAAAGTAAGAAAAGATCCATTAATCTCAATAATTCTCTACTCTAACGAAAACTTAGCTAGTAAAATCCTAGCAATTTCAAATAACTATATTTAAATAAATGATGTAAACTTTTGCCCACAATACAAGAAATGACTAATTAAGCCCTAGCTAAAAAAAAACAAATCTTACGACCCTATCAGCTGATTCTTTGTGCAATCGCAAATTGTCATTGTTCACCTAATGAAGGAATTTGTTCAATTACGCCCAAGTGACTTAGTCTTCGTACCGGTTTACGCGCGTACTCAGGTCGCCGAAGAAAAGGCAAGCGCAGACGCAACGGCCGTCAGTCGCTCCAGGGCCGTCACAGGGGTCGGACCACAATCTAGTCATTATTTTTTTTTTATAATAATTTCATAATTCGTAATCAAAAGGTCATCATGAAAGTGTTTATCGCATTAGCAGCACTCGCCGCGCTTGCCAGTAAGTATCGATTTAAATTAATAATCACGTAATTGATTTGTACGTATTACAGTAATAAATACATGTATAAAAATAATCAAGCATAGTATAAATTTAATACTAAATTAATAAAACATAAATTAACAATTTTTGGTGGCAATTGTTTCCGTAGAAAAGACATCAACGCGCCTTATTCACTGAAACTATTTTTTTAACAGAAAAGTTAACAGTTATTAGATTATTAAAGATTACAATTGTATAATTATGACCTTTATGTAGATTTGCAATAAAATTTTCTTTGAACATAGATGACCCCATACCATACTAAGTTATATGCGGCGCAAGAATCTTTAAGACCTGAATGAATTGGATGACCTGAATATCAAATATCAGAAAAGGCATAATAATGGAAACAATACCTGGCCAGGCTACCTTTAAGTTGTACCAATATTATGTTATTTAATTGTGTAACTGTTAAGTAACAACTGAGCCTGTCACTGCTACTTTCTTAACACAAGCTTTTTATTTCCATTATGCAATTGTTATATCTTTGTAATGAGAACTAATTGTACATATTTCATTATACTTTCAATTTGAAAAGCTTTGCTGTAGCACAAAGATGTTAACCTAACCTAATTTTCATTTCTATGATCCATTTATTCATTCACATCCAGTGGGTTAAATTACACCCAGTGCACTTTTCATTGGCTGTTTTTCGAAACCGACTTTCGGCATCTGACGACCACCAAAACCACCAAAAGCTATAGGGCCTCACAAAGCACGATATCATCATTATTATCGGATAATCAGATGTTTTAAGCCTGCAATGTCCTATCCAAACTGGAAACAACAAGATCCATTAAAAACCTTTTTATTGAAAATCAAAAACTCGTTACGAAATACACTAAAACAAATTTAAAAATGTTTTTGTAATAGAACTCTCACCAATGGGTCTGTCATAAGAATATTATTTCTATAATATAAATGTCATTGTGACCTTATCTAAAAATGTTTAAGGAAATAACTTCATGTATGTAAAGATTATTATCTATTATTTTAAATTACATAATATTGGTTACTGACAGCTGTATCAAAATAGCAGTTATTACATAAGTGATATTACGACCATATTGACCTACAATCCGTGACCATAGTTTGCGCACCATATTGAACTCGTGTCAATTTGCTTGAAACTTGTAAGTGTTTGACTATTTTGTATCTCAAAGTTTAAAAAATCATTTATAAATTGATTATAGTCTTTTGTTCCATTTCTCCTTAAATATTGTTATCAGATCCAACGCTTCTCCCAATGAATTTTATAATTTTAGTTTGAACATATGAAAAAAATGAATTTCAAATTTCTATGTCAAGGTTTTTTAACTATTTTAATTACAATTCAAGTTCTAATATAAAGTTAATTAAAGTAAGAATGAGCACTTCCTCAATAAATATTTTTTTTATACATTTAGAGCACATGTCGCTAAACTTGCTGCTCGTCAATACAATTAAATTCTTGATCTTTTGCTGAATGTTCTTTCATAAACGGATTGCAAGAATACATCATATATGTTCGGGTTGCCGAAACTATGTTGATGTTAAATGATAAACTTGTTAACTGATAAAACTATATTTTGAACCACACACGACAATTTGCAACAAAAGTAAAAAGATGATAATGAGTAACACAGCGGCGCTCTTGATGACCGATCGCGAACTGAATATGAAATGCAATGAATTTATGTGAATGACGTGAAAATGCTGACTTTGTACGATTGCTAACTAGTACAATATATATTAAAAAGAAATTACGCGAATGTATAATTTCTCTCACAATTATTATTACGGAAGTACATAGAAAAAGAAAAATCTGGTACAGAAAGTAGTACTAATAATAATTCTGTACCGAAAGCGTAGAAAGAAAGTGAGTTTCCCGTAATTCGTCAACCAACGACCATTACAATAAAACAAACGAACGCCGAACAAACAGTTTCCCCCTTAAAAAAAAACTGGCTTCACTCTCGAGTAGTTTCTTACCAGTGACATTGACATTCACTATTTTTTTTTAATTTATTCTGTAGCCGCAGAAAATTTCTATGCGGTGACGATTGCAGCGATGTTGACACCGGTTGTATTAAAATTTACGTAAATATTGAAATTCACATTTCTATCTTGAGCTCCTCCGTGCTTCGAAATGCACGTTAAGCCGTTGGTCCCGGTTGTTGTCGATAGATAGCAGTCGTTAGGCTCTGTCAGATAGATGCCTTGGGGCAGCCTGAAATATTCTGACAGTGTTGGCCACTAACACACCTCTGGTCATGTTCCTGTTGGTCTGGTTTCCCTGTATAAAAGGGTTACGGAGGTCGGAAGGCAATCGCTTCATTGTAATAACCAGTACTGCCAAATCTAGGACCATGACTTACAGCGTACCCTAGGCTCCGAAGCTTAAGCTGACGACGCAACTAGGAATACACGCTAGGATGATGATGATGATGACTTATGTCAGTATTGAGCTCTTTCTGCCTGAGATGTAATACATTTTATTGCGTGTCTTTTTTAGGGAATACACAGGTTACAGGCAACAATGAGTAAAAAACAAATCTCCAAACTGTATACCAGTCTGTAAACAAAATGAAGATTTCAATTGGTTGTTGATAATATGGTCTAATAAATAATAAATAACTCTTTATTGCACCAAATTGTAGAAAGTACATGAATATTATTATTATCTATGGTACAAAGGCGGCCTTATCGCTAGAGCAATTTCTTCCAGGCAACCAACAGGTAGGACTTCATGATATGAAACAGGAAGGTAGGCGCAAATTTACAATGTCTAAAATTTACAAATCTATCTTATATCGTGGTATTAATTCAGTCCAATATTAGCAGTGCATCATTAATTCGGTGGATATACTCAAGGATTACATTTTGCATTGGAAATTCTGTCGACGGCGTTAAGTTTTATAAATAAGTTGAAGATAAATCAATGAACCTTTAAAGTTTTTAAACAAGTTTTCCTCTTAAAATTTTAAGTTGTCGTAATTGTTTTCTGACAAACTCGAAAAACTTTTGAGAATGATTGATCAATTTGATCTTATCATACTTTAGATATCATCACAAGGATTTATAGACACTTAATATACTTTTATACACCTCATAAAATGTTAAAAGATGTATGTGACCTTATCAAATGTTAGCTAGCATGGACCCTTGATGCACTACGATGCACTATGTCGCAAGTCACACCTCGCTTTCACTTGTTGCGCAAGGCGTTGCGATACCAAGTTTAATCATGCGTCGACCCCACGTACACTAACAATTGACAGGCTCCTGAGAACTATAGCTAAGATAATATAGGTATCTTGCATCAAAATAAATTTATACATCCCATACAACCATTCTGGTCGCAGTGTAGAAACTGTTACCAGTGTAGTGTGTAATAATAGGTAACTGTTTTTACACTGCGACCAGAGCAGTTGTATGGGATTGCAAATATAGGAAAGCTAACAAAAAGCTGCCTTGTCGCAGTGTAATCTTTTCCAGGTAACCTATGCGCTTTAAGGATTAAAGTATAATATAAACATTATTTTTGTTGAAAAATCTTTAGCCAATCTAGAAAACTAAAGTTAGAACTTAAAAATACATACAGTCGAACGTAGAACCTCTTCCCTTTTTTAAAGTCCGTTAAAAAACAATTTACATATATTTTGTCCTTACTTACATTCAGTACTTTGTAAATGAGTGTATTATATAGGATTTATGATCATTATCCGAGTATGTTTCTCAGTTATGAGGATGTAATTTTGGTCCTAGATACAAGGTACTTAAGCCCCATATCCATACTATCTATATCCATAGTAATATTAAAAATGCGAAAGTCTGTCTGTCTTTTTGTCTGTCTGTGTGTCTATTACGCTTTCACGGCCAAAATGCTGAACGGATTTCGATAAAAATTGGTATGAATATAGTTGAAGGCCCGGGGTCAAACATAGGCTACTTTTTGACGTAGACAGAGCTGCGGGAAACTGCAAATTTAAAATAATTTATTAGTTACACATAACTCACAACATCACTAGAGTTTTAAAGGTTAATTTAGCTTCATAACTTAATTCGTTTGGGATGTATTTGTGATTGCACTTAGTGTGTTGTCAGATTATTGAAATAAATGAATAAAATAAAAACTTTATTCAAGAACTAGTCATTCTTAGATGGGCTTACCGATGAATGCGATGATCTTTACATATCATATGTTTCGGTGCATATGGCCTTGACAGATGAGCGTAATTAAAATTGCAAATATAACACGAGAGATTCGAAATGTCAAGAATCTTAGCATATTTTAATTTGCATCTGATACGGGCAAAGGTGAGGTATTAAAAAAAGTATATTCCCTGGAAGTTTATTAAATATTTGTAATTCAAGTACCAAAAGTCATCTAAGCTAGCTGTTCAGTATTTATAATTACATCCATTTATTTTCAACGAGTTTATATTAAAATTTATCAATAAGATGATAATAATATTTTTTACACGTCGACATTGAAATCAGTGCCTAAAATACCTGAACCTATTGCAAAATTTCCTTTAATATAAATTAGCCAATGTTACAGTCAATTTAAATACCAAATGTCAGGTCATGGTATTTAGTCTGATGCCGGTTAAAATTCATTACATAATATGCGTTACTTTGTTATAAAATAGAAAGGTTAAATATTATATCGTAAATCAATATTGTTTGTGGTACATTCGAAGTGATAAATAAGACAATAACTTATCATATTAATGAGTAAAAGATAATGTCAAGGAGGGGGTTAAAAAATATTTGATAAACTGCACAAAAATTTATGTACTTCCTTGCTAAACTAATTAGATATAATGTTGTTGATTTAGGTCATTGACGTTCTTAAATGAAAAATTCAAACTTAAAACACAATTTTTTTTCATCTATAGGCGCCCAATTCAAATGTCCTGCTAAAGATGGCCAGTACGAAGACGACAGACAATGTGACAAATTCTACGAATGCGTTGACGGTGTCGCGACCACAAAGCTCTGCCCAGACGGTCTAGTGTTCGACCCTACCATCAGGAAGATCAACAAGTGCGATCAACCCTTCAACGTAGACTGCGGAGACAGGACTGAATTGCGTAAGTACAATTTATGCATTCATATTGTGTGAATATCAATTGATCCTATACATTCTAGTGTCACCTTAGGGCTCTAGTGTGTGGTTTCATTAACTGGGTGATTTTTGGAATCCATAGCTGAGCATGCCTTTCGACGCACGGTATCATCTGTCTAAGCAGAATATCAAGTGATTCATGCACTATTATACCGAAAGAAATAGATACAAACATTCTTCTTCTTCATGTTACTTATCGCTTTACCGGTTGCGTATTTATTTCGTTGCTTTGGAATTAAAGGTTCGTTCTAATGAAATAAAATAAAATAAAAGGCCTTTAATATCAGGATGTAAACAAGTAATTACTTTCAAATAACCTATGCTCTCAATCAATTAGAGCGTGTTACGGTAGAGGTCGCTATGTTGTTCCTATAAAGAGAAGGTATCCTGTCTACCTTTGACATAGGTCGCAACACACCAGTGGCTTTCTAGGTCAACTAGTCCGTTAAGCCAGCTCACACGAGTAGTCTACCTAGCGTCACATATATGGCGAATAAAGATCCGCCGTCGTCAGTTTTTTTGGCAGTTGCATCTTATGCTACGCTCAGGTTACGATTGATTATTATTCTAAAATCTATTATGACACTGGAGCGAGTGAAGGTCTGGACTCTATTTCAATTTATATGGGGACTATATTTTATCAAAGAAAATGGTTCGGAGTATGTTAGTGGTCCACACTATTATATTTTTCAGGTTACCTAAATACAGTGAGTGCAATCAGTCCAATCAGAACACGCTCACCGGCGCTTGACACGTGTGATCGTTATAAATATAAATACACATGCTAGACTATTGAGTTCCTAGTTATTTTTAAGAAATAGAATCAAAATGATGGCTTATACTTAGCCAAAACGTTTACGAAATAAAAACCTCTTGTCTTTAAATTTTGAATGCATGCTTGTATGGCTCGTGCGTGTCATGGAATGTATTGGTTGACAATTTGTTCGTGACCAGTGTTTTAAAAAGGTATGTCAAATGTACGTAGATATTTTTAAATACCTAGACTTTTTGTTTTTTATCTTATCCTTCTTTGTTTTTGCGAAATGCAAAAATAGATCCCAAGATTCGCTGATAATGTAACTGACGTACGAAGTATTTTTCATAATATTCATTAACTAGCTAAAAGATAATACTTAGATTAGCTATGTCAGATGTCGATGCTGAGTCATGAAGAAAAGAACTCTCAAACATTATGCGTTATTTAGACGTCTTCTGTAGGTAGGTACCTACTAAGTATCACTTTATGAAGGTAACTATTTCACATGTATCGCGAGAATTAGAATTAAAACATCATATCCAACAAAAAATTACACGAGTTATAATTTTTATGCTCGTACGAGAAACAATAAAAGGCGAACAATTAAGTTAATATGTCATAAAGCCCTGCTTATGTTCAGGTAATGCCATAAAAATAAGAATATCGTATTTCATACGAGTACATATATGGGAATCTCGTAAATTAAATGAGAAAATCTTGTTCATTTCTGAAGGTAATCTAGAACAACACTTTTTGAGAGTACTTCCATATCTCAAGTTGTCCAATAAAATCGATTTCCGACTTATTAATATTGTAAATTATTACATTCATTAAGATACGCAGCTAATATAAAAACATACATTTGAAGTAAATTTTAAGAACTCGGAGAAAAATCTTTACTCTAGCTAAAAAGAAGACATATCATACTTATACATATCACTAACAAGTTTTCGTCGCATCCAATATGGAGCCAGTTAAAGTATGTTTGAACAAAAAGGATTGGTTTGAGGAAAGCCGGCTCACCTTGAACCCAACTGCCTGATTTGCATACGTCTTTGCCAAAATGGCCACTTGCTCATCTTGAGCGTGAGAGGTTTTACACAAATACAATTTTAACTTTTAATCGCTCAACTTAAGTTTTAAAGCTTTACTAGTCTATCAAATATTTTCAGGATTTTCTGAGCTGAGCTTTATTTCAGAAATAATATTAGCTAGAGATGAAGATGTAATCATTACTATTATGACTTAAAATATACAAATATTAATGTAACATGATTTTGTTTCCTCCGGGAGCTGAAGAATTATAGTGCTCTCCTTTTATCAAACGTATTTTCAAACAAATATTCGAAATAAACATACGGAATCCCTTACAGCTTCACTTAGAATCGTTAACCAGCTAAGCGAATTTATAAAACTCAGTTAGAGGGAGATTTTTTTTTATTTGAAGAAGTGAGTGCGGCAGTAATTGTGCCCTTATTCAAATTGCAACTAAAAAAAATTATTTTGTCCCACAGAACCTCCCAAGCCCAACGCCCAATGCCCACGCCGCAACGGTTTCTTCGCCCACCCAGACGCCGCTGTCTGCAACGTGTTCTACAACTGCATTGAGGGTGAAGCCATCGAGGTCAAGTGCACTGCTGGACTCCACTTCGACGAGTACTCCGGCACCTGTGTCTGGCCTGACGCGGCTGGTAGGCAGGGATGCAACGTGCAAGAAAGTAAGTACGCACAAATATTAGAATGGGCATGGAAATAAGAGTGCTTTCGCTCAAACAATTGATCAACAAATTTTACTCAATATTTTGAATGATCATTATCATCACGCGTAATGTTCCTTTACTGACATAATGTCCAAATGGTTCGAGTAAAACTGAATATACCTTAGTTTAATGGTTAAAATTTTGAAGTGATAAAATAACCAGTCTCATTTTGAATTCTTGACCAATCTTTTACCAATAAACTTATTAATCTATACTCAAATTCATCATTATCATCATTTCTTGTAGGTTACATTGTCAATTGATCTTGTACACCCTGGTGTCAGATTTGTGCGGAACAGCCTCTCGGCCTCGGACTTGGTTCCTTTAACGACCACCAAATGCTTAATGACTTAATGTGCCTACCAACGGCTTAATGTGCCTACCAACGGCTTAATGTGCCTTCCGAAGCACGGAATCATCTTTATTATCAGACAATCAGGTGATTCAAGCCTCTAATGTCCTAACCAAACTGGAAACAAGTAAGCAAAGGATGTTTTCCGTGGGAATCGAAACCACGACCCCCGAGCCGAAGACGAACGCCTTAACCACTGAACCACGGAGGCAGTTTGTACTCAACTTAAAAACTATATATGTAAGTTTGAGGTAAAGGCAATTTGCTGTTATTGTGTAAAAATCGCAATCTTCATAGGATATGCATTAGTGTTAGGACTGATTTATTCACTTAAAAGTCATAGAATGAGTTATTTTATTTCCTGTATAATACGACGTAAATTTACTGTTAAGGGAAACTACAATACGCAAATGTAAGATGGTTAGCTAATGGTTCTGTTTATTAACACAACCATTGTTAAAAAATAGTTAACGTACTAACGTTCACGTTTTATAAACTTAGTAACTGTATGGTTACTGAAAATCATTCTCGCAAATTTATACAAAACAAAAGTAGATTTCATGGTTCTGAACTGGCATTAAAAAGCACGTCCAATGATTTAATACTCTTATTATAAGATCCATCTTCACCTTTCCAGAGAAGACCAAGGATGGTTTTGAGTGCCCCAAAGACCAGCTAGTTGACCCCCAAGGCCAGCCCGTGGCCCACCCGAAATTCGCCCACCCTACTGACTGCCAGCGTTTCTACGTGTGCTTGAACGGTGTGGAGCCCAGGGACCTTGGCTGCACCGTCGGAGAGGTCTACAACGAGGAGACCCAAAAGTGTGACGCGCCCGAGAATGTGCGAGGATGGTTAGTATTCTCAAATATTTTTATACACAAATTTACCAAAGTTCCTCCATTGTAATAACTAGTGCCGCCAAATCTAGGACAATGACTTTTAGAGTACCTTAGGCTCCGAAGCGCAAGCTGAGGATGCAACTAGGAAAACACGCTTAGACGAAGAAGAGTATACCGCAAAGGAGAGGTGGTATCTACTCTTTGCCAACTGACATGTTTCCAGGCTTTAATGTTTATGTACAGGCTGGAGTACAGATTAAACGAACTCTATCTTAGATCACATCTGCATATGACATGAGGTGAACGTCGTGATCAGGACTAGTATTAATTAGGACAGCGAGATATTTCCCAAAAATAAAATGTAATTAGTTTGGATCAGAATAAGTACAGACTTTGCGATATACTAAAATATACATAATTTTTTTATTCATAATCATTTTCATATTTTAAGCCTCAAAAAATCCAATATTCAAACAGGTCAAAGTCACGTTTCGGCAATACGACCTTTATATTTTAAAAGAAAAACAATGGTTACCTTACAACAGCCAGGGCATGAAATATTTTTCCGGCTCATAGACTGCTGTCAAACGTAATGTAACGCAATAATTACGAAAATAAACATTATTATGCTAATTGGGAATGTTTCGCGCTCTAGTTCGCCACTGTGAAAGAGCCTGTGTGTTTTGGTAGCAGTCAATCAACATTTTTAGAGGTTTTTTCTACTTAATTGCACTCGCGATTTGATTACCTGATCTATTATTTTCTAAATTTAAGTAGTTTAATTGTACGATTAAATTATAAATTACACCGATGACTGGCTGGTATAGTTTCATTAACAATTAACGATTACAATAATTTAATTATAACTATCATTTTTACAAAGATTAGTATTTGATTGATTGGTATCAAGTATGTTATGAAATATATTTGAGATTAAGACTGAAATGGGCAAATTGTGAGAGAGCTTATATTATAAGATAAGAGGATCGTTAACCATTTGATTAAGTCGTCTTGTCTATACATGGTGACCCTGCCAGTTGGCGTGGCCGCTTGCACATCAAATAGAATGTACAATAATACTAATTTGTATTATTTCTATGATATTTGTTTATTAAAAATTTATCTTTAACGACGCTATGTTTTTTTTTTGTTATAGTGAGGACTGGTACAAGGACGCCGAGGACGCGGCGCCGGCGCCCAAAGCGAGGTCTTAAGCCTCTAGTGATATGATACTTTAGCTTAATATTAAGACATAATAAGTTAATTAATAAATTTATACAAATTAAAACTGTTTTGTTCTGTTTATTTCGCAATTACCTTTAATAACTAATCTCATTATTTTGAATGAAAATTATATCCTAGTTGTACCACTACAGGTGTGAGATTTAAAACATGGCTATGTTTAACACGCACTTGAAATAACATTTATAATTTTTTCGAAACTGACATGAATTCATAAATTGATCTATTAGCAAGATACAATATAAATGACATACAACCACGATATAATTTCACACATCTTACGCGGATCGTATGCCGTAATACTTTTGCGGAGCTGGTGATACTGCTAGAAGTTCAATCAAAAATATACCTATAGAATCAATGAAGTAAAAAATTTAGTTGAGAGGTTGATGCTAGGGCGATGTTTGCTATGTACACTATCAGCTCCACTACAATATAGTAACTTATCTTACCAACTTTTATATCTACAAAGAGTCACTCAAAAAGTTTTGTCGAAACTAATGAAACTTCATAGATAAGATAATATAGAATGTCTTATCCTTAGACTGCAAAGGTAACAATTAAAAAGGTCAACACTCATGTTAGAAACGAGGAAGTTAGGTTGGGATAACAAAAGTGTATTTTAATTCTCTTAGATGAATTACTTAATTCACGAAAATTTACGAAGCACAATTTTCTAAGCAGCAAGGCGTCCCCTGGGCTCTGAAGCTAATAGCTGAAGATGTTACCGTTAAAATATTTAGCTTAACGTCAGAGAGGGGAAGCTAGTTTTATTAATTTTACTAAGTTCGACACTAAAATTACAACACTGCAGTCGAAATTGTTAAATGTCAAAGTTTATTTTCTTTATTGCCAAGGTTAAATGTAAGAGTCATCGGAAAATACCGGTTAAATAATGTATAAGAAAAGGAACTAATTAACTATAGGATGGAAACTGGTTTTAGCAGTCTTCCAAGTAATAACTTTAGTTTTTGTATGCTTCCCCCGTTCAGAATATCCAACTTCATTTGTGGTAAGCCTTGCATTGCAACAGGCGATTTTGTTTTATGTTATCACACATTTTTTTACATACATTTTTAGTGTAAATGTGGTTTAAATACTTATCAATATAGATTTAGTACGACTATTGAAATATATTTTTTAATAAGTATTCTATTTTTTACAATAATTTACTAATTGTATGGAGTTACGAAGTAGAGTTTGATGTATATGTCAGTAATAGCTAATGACAACCGCAGAACCAACAAGAACATGACCGATGAAAAGATCACGGTGGTCAGACGGCAGTCGCTTTAACCAAACGCCAAATCTAGAACCACGTTTAAAGGGTCCCTGGGTCTGAAGCTTAAGCTAAGGACGCAACTTCCCAAGATTTCAAGATGGGAAAAAATTTAAGTAAAATTTAGCTGTTGTCTGTGAAATTTAACACGATCACTGAGTGTAACGCCTCTTGATATAGATAATAATGAAATGAAATGAATAAAATGCTATTGTTGTCTCGTTGGGTGTTAGCGAAAGTGTTAACAGCTAATATCACAAAAGAGGGGTGACAGTTCAGAAAGCTTTTGTATTACGTCTATTTAGCATGTAAGTGTGCCAAAAACAATGGACTTTCAAAAATCAGCTCACCCATGCAATATTAAGATATGTCATTTGTGTGACCTAAATGAATGAGTCAGAGGAGACAATTTACTCATTCATATTGAGTGGGTTACATGGTTTGCCCTGGTGTCTGAGTTTTGATACCACAGGTTTTTTGAGAGCAGAAAATATAGACTTCTTTTAATCAATAAAATTTGATTTATTTGCGTATATGGAGTACCAAAGGAAAAAAGGAAGGATGAGATAATGATAAACGTAAACGGAAAATTAATGCATAAACAACAGTAATGCATAAAGGCTAGTATTGTTTTTTCAAAAACCAAAAAGCTCTTTTTGCTTTAAGAGCTTTGTAATTATTTTTACATGTATTAATTGTTCTATATATACGCTTTAGCTTATGCTTTGAGTTGAGAGAAAGGTAGATTATATTAAAGATAAATTTAATTAAGATAGTATATCATATTTTACAGACACACAATGCAACTGTCTTGTTTAGAATTGTTTCTTTTATTAATCTAAAGAAAAACAAGAACCGCTTTATTTTTGCGGTTGCCAAGACCTGTTTTCTTTGGTTTATTTTAGGAATGTTCCCTTCACTGCTTAATTCAATTAAGTAAACATTTTTTGTTAAAAACTCGTTCAAGCACTAAGTTTAGGGTTTCTTACAAATTTAATCTCAGAGAAAGACCACAAATGAGATGGAAAGACGACATTAAAAAGATAGCGGGGAGCAACTGGATTCTCACTGCTTAGGATAGAGAGAGATGGAGGAGTCTGAGGGAGCCCTACACAAAATTGTTGGTAGAGAAAAGCTGAAAAGAAGTAGAAAGACACATTTTATTCATATTAAGGTAAATATGCGTGAGGATATAAAATATCCTGACTTAATCTTAGTTATGCATTAGAATTTTCATAGGATCGCAAAGGGAAACATGAACATCCAATTTACAGCATCCTAAATTATACATCTTATATTTTAATTGAATATATATGTTTTAAAATGAATTGAAATTACACTTCAAAAATAAGTAAAGTAAAAATGAATTTCTGGTTTTACTGATGGACATTATTTTTGGACAAGAAACACTAACTAGCTTTTATCTAATTTCACTTTACGAAGATACATAAAAACAGCAAGCGTAATTTTTTACACTTTTTAAAGACCAACGTTGAAATATGGAACACTAAAAATTTTAATGACTTTGCTTGTTATTCTTACAAGTTAAAGCCGACCGACAGAAATAAGATCCTGGTGTTCCTGTTTTGCCAAAATAAATATTGTTTACCAAAAAACTAGATACCTATTAAATAAAAACATTTAAGTTCCCGTTGTATAGTAATAAAGCATGCAATTCGTAAATTACTTGTAAACCAGTCTTGGATTCTGCTCCAGTTGCCTCTTGCTAGCATTCTGTAGCATTTTTTATGCCCAAGTGTAGAGTTTTTCGCGAACTCCATAAGTCTATCATTACATAATTTAAACAATTTCTAAAGAATGTAGGAGTTTAACGGAAGTGGTAATATAACGTTTTCAGAGGTCGTCAACCTCAAATCAAGCGGCAATCTAATCACGGTTGTATTAAATTTTACTGGCCTCCAAATGCATTTACCTTGCGAACTGGTAGACCTCTTGTAATGGCCGATTGCTTTTATTTTTAATTTGAGAAAGGTGCATGTAGTTGATTACTTGATAGTATCTAATGGCACGATTTCGGCCAGTCTTACTTTTTAAATCCCGAATAAAAAAGAAACTTATCTTAATTTGCAAATATTAGTTTTTGTAGGAATTAGGCGCCTTGCTTCTTTCTCGGTTGCCTGTTATTGTTTAGAAGCATAAGAAGCATAGAGCTCTATGGACATATTTCCAGACTAAATGTATGCTTTTTTAAATCTCGACTGCACGGTCAGTTTTAAAAGTGCATCAATAGTTTGTAGAACAAAATTAAGTATTATTAAATTAGTTACTTTTATAACTGTACTTAATATACAATTTGTTATTATATTTTACAGAAGAATATTAAAAAGATTTATACATGCTAACAATCTATTTATACTAATATTATATCTATGTATTTTACCTACATAAATGTAGTAGGTATCTCATACTTGTTGCATGTTTTAACGTCAGTTTACATCAGAGTCATTTGTCTTTATCTATCTACATGAATGCAATATAAATGAAGATCAAATGAAAGTTCAATAACATGTAGACTACAAAGTTTCGACATACTATGGTGAAAGGATGTCTGCATGCATCCTCCTATTTTGTATGTTGGCCAATATAGCTTTACAACATTTTAATTGAATCTGTCATATAACCCCATAGTAAAGTAAATTTTTGTTTCAAAATTACTTTAATTGAAGCAAATTTTATAGTATTAATATAAGCTGTTCTAGCTCGAGATGCTCATTAAATAACTTATTAAATAAATAAAATACTTAAATAACCTTGTTCGAAAGTATTTTTACGTACCATGATTTCGCAAGTCGTAAAATAACAGACCTTTACATAAAATGTGTAGGTACATCCTTTTTATATTACAAACAACCGGTTGTAGTTAAAATATGATATTTATTAATATAATATTTTACCTTTGTTAAAGTTAATAGTTGGGCAAACTGCCAACCCGCTGGACTGACCCTCTCCTAACAGCTATGAGGTGCAACATCCAAGAGGTCATACAAAATGCATAGAATAGATCTGCCTGGAAGAAACGAATTGCTAAATTACATTGCGGTGGTCCCTTAGTTAGGAAGAAAACTTCGAAGGGAAAGTTCATATAAAGCGATATTTGCCTTTAATTGGAAATATTATTTTCTGATAAATTTTTGCTTTTAGAGACATCCTAACTTTTACAAAATGTGAAAGGTCTGAATGTATGGCGTACACGATGTCTGTACGTATCGTAACTCTTGGATCATAATCCTATTGGTCTAGTAGGAACGGTAACGTATGTCAGAGTGAAGTCCCTCCATTATCATAAGCGGAGTTAAAATATCTAGTAGAATCATGATTATAAAGCATGCTGTATATGCTTTGAATTATAAGCTTTGGTATCTGTAAAACTGTTTTCCAGCGTGTCAGTCGGGGCTGGAACCAGGGGTTCCATTAACTAAAATTATAATAAACAAAACTTACTTACTTATGTATTTTACTAACACTAGTTACTTATTTATGTATGTTACTAACACTATTTTATAAGGTCAATCATTGTTACTAACACTAATATGGATCTATGGTCTGAAATAAATGAATTTATTTATTTAAAACAAATATTATTTTACGTGTACGTTCTCTGAATTAAATTAACATTTAAATACCTGCGTTTCAAACTAATTTACCATGCATAACTCGTAGGCACATTTTTAAATTTATGCATTTAGAATATTGAAATCAATTACTGTAAATTATTATAGTTGCTTTTATGTAAGTATTTAAACCAACACCTATGGGTATATGGGAGTGATATATACTCATTTACGCATTAACCCAAAGGAGGTAAAAATTGACAAGACCTGTAAAACTTAGCGCCCAAGAAGTGAAGAATGAATATGGATACCTTGAGGCAGAGAAGGAGATGGTGAACATAGGACTATAAGTCAAGTAGTCAAGCCATATGGGTTTCTAAATTTTTCTTTTCGTTGGCGATTTGTTTGTATATAATTCATGATAACCTTAAAAAATATGCATAAAAATTAACAATTTTTTTTATGTAATGACTAAACTTGTAGAATAAACGTATCTACATCCAAATATTCTCCAGGTCCTGTGGACAGCTCTACAATTTTCCAGTAATTGATCACTATTTTATCTGATTTTTAAAGTTCGCTGATTGTTTAAAAGCCTATTCAAGCTAGGTTTAAAAATACCGAATACGGAAGTTTATCAGTAAGTTAGGAACGAAATAATGCGTGCAATGCCGGGGTGAATGCTTATAGGCCTGTCTGTCTGTAGACCAGTTCGGGTAGGCTTTCAGTTGCTCAACCATATCTGTTGTGTCATGCAGTCGTGCTACAAATGCTTAATTTGAACCAGCGGCTCTGAAGCTTTGTGTATATCGACATGTCTTGCATTTCATACATTTGATTCCGTGCTTCGGAAGGCAAGAGGCGGTTCCGCACAACTCTGACACCAGGGTGTACATGGTCGATTGACAATGTAACCTACACGAAATGATGATGATTTTATACAAATTATTAATTTGAACGTAATAATGATTTTTTTTTCATTAAACTAAACTAATAATACTTTTTATTATTTTACACCTGACGTTATAAACCCTTTGCATCGTTTATGATCGAAGGTAGACTTACTTATATATTTAATATGATAATACAGGCACAGCATGTGCTTTTGTTTAATTTCAAGGAAATATAGTGCTAAATATATATATTAACTTGTTAAATGCTCAAATTGGCAAAATCCGATGCACGTAAGATCTCGAAATAGATTGTGGTGGCATAGTATATAGCTACAAAATTGAAACATATGTTTTGAATCTAAGTAAATAAATAAATCATTCTGAAAAATAAGCTGGAAATATTTGATGCAACTGGTAATTCCCTATTAATATTCGAGTCAATGACAAAAAGCTACACGCGGTCGGTACAGAGAGAGGCCACTTAAACAAAGGAAAAAACGCTTTCCCAGATAGACATAAACCTAAAAATTAAGTAACCCCAAATTATAAGATAAAATAAACATTCAAAGTATTTTAATTGCAATCCAAAGTTTGAGAAACTTTGCCTAAAGCATGCCTATTGCCACCACTTACTGATTATAAGTATCATTAATTCATGACACTTCTATTGTTGTTATGTTACCTACGTAGATCAATCTTTTTGGGGGATATATTAAAGATTTTTGGGGATTTATTGGAGATATTATTATTCCGATAGTGGTTATAATTTCTTCAACAACATCATAACGATGGGTAAATCTCTGACGCGAGTTTTCTTAAGAAAAAAGCAAATTGACATGTAAATAAAAATCTGTATTTTAAGTTAAAGTTCAGACAGAATTAGCGTCATTTATTTGCAGAATAAGTATGCATTAATCTTCATTTTAAAATAGTCTGACTTCACAGACACGAACAACTTTTTACCATGAAATTGACCGTGTGTAGAGGTCATCTCCTTTTAAAACCGTATTCAACTAGTCGAAGTTAGGTGCTAATGACACAGAAAGTCCTAATGACATATCATTAGCAGTAAAAGTTTCAAATGTTCTAGAACGTGGATTGATTAATTCCTGCACATAAATTTTTAATCTAGTTAGTACAAGCGTGTTTTTTAGATTTTTAATAGCACTACTTTATGTTATCCGGGCTTTTATCTCATTTCTGTATTTATTTATCTTAAAATAATTACTTCAAAGATTTAAAAACAATATTTAAGGTAATAAATTGGATAACATGGATTATCACTACTAATTTGATATGGGCATCTATCAGTAGTTTTACCAGACTATTCAAAGCCATCACTTTCAGAATACCAGACGTGAAAAAAAACTTTAATTATTCTACTCCAAATCATTTCAAACTCATCAGAGCCGCCATCTCAAAATGCTGGGCGTGATATCCTGTGTGGTTGGATCCTTATTCGTAACTGCCAATGCAGTTGCCCATGCATTGTCATACAGTTCTCAGTAAATTTACAACCCGTTCACTGAAGCAGAGTGAGTTTCAGACTTTTATTGGTCATTTTCTTAATCCCCTTTTTGCATGCTCACAGAATACACTGCAATTTTGAATTAATTTTCTTGGCGTCTTGACCAATAAGAAGTTCTCAGTTTTAGGTAGTTTCAGCGTACAGGCTTTAAAGCGAATATTTCTTCATTTGTATTATTTATACCAACCTATATCTTATCTTGCAAAAGGGGTCATATACCAAGTAAGCACGTCGAACCTCTGGGTTCTTTTGTACTTACCCCATGCCTTATTTACCCACAGCAGGCTTCAGAACATCACCTGGTGCGAAGTGCCTGTAGTCCTCTAGTTCCGGATACGCTGTTCCGAAAAGGTCTATTCGCTTGCTAGCTAATGAGTCACAATGACACAAAATGTGGCCTATGGACTCCTCTGCCTCGGCGCATGGCCTACACTCAGGGCTTTCGACAAGTTTCATTTTGAAGAGATGACTGTGGGTTTCAAAGTGTTCTGTCAGTGCTCCTGTTACAATCCTTGTCTGTTTCTTATTGTACTTACAGATTACTTTTTGTGCAATCCGGTGATTTCAGCACCAATCATCGCCTTTGAGTGTGTAAGACCACTCTTTAAGTACCATTCGGCTTTGTGTCTTTCTCTGATATTTGCTTCAAAGCTGTGATTGCTGTTCCATTCGCCAGCCCGACGAAGGGTTCAGGACCTGTGAGTGGAGCACCAGACCCTTCTCTTGCCAGTTCGTCAGTTTTTTCATTTTCCTCAATCCAAACGTGACCCGGTACCCAAACTAGTCTTAGCTTAATAAATAAATTAAATTATTTTTATTAAAAAATCGATAAAAAAAATTTGAAACATTGATTACAATTACTAATTATTATGGTGAACTCAATAACATGCATGCATGGATTATTTTACATTATTTTCCAATTTCAGCTCGATCTGTCTGTATAACCCCATCTATTCGGTGGTCTCACTGTCCTGCCAAAACGAGTTACATAATGATTATTATTGTTTACATTTACATCACAATTCGGCAAATCATTTTGAGCGGACTGGGATGTACCTACACCTGCATCATCTAAATCTAACTCATCATAGTGATCAGTGTCATGTCTCTGCGGTGAATCTTTAATAATGTGCCTACGATTACGTATTAATTTCTTTCCATTTAAAATTTGTACTTCATATGATCTGTTTTGCAAAATTTTAGTAATGATCCCAGAAATCCATCGCTTTTTGTAACTCATATCCAAAATTTTAACTTTTTGTCCGACAAATAACTTCTCTAAATTTCTAGCCGATCTATCATAATAATATTTCTGTTTAAACTGCCTATTTATTAATTCATTTTTAATATTAATTTGTACTTTGGGCTTTAATAACTTATGTGAAATTGGTATAATACTGCGAAGTTTTCGACTCTGTAATAGCTCTGTCGGTGATGGTAAATTATTAGAAATGGGTGTATTTCTATATTCTAACAAAGCCAGGCGGTAGTCCAAACCATTCTCAGCAGTTTTAATAATAATTTTCTTAACTGTTTGTACAGTTCGTTCTATTTGTCCATTTGATTGTGAATAATGGGGGGATGAAGTCTTGTGAGTGAAATTCCAATCAAACGAAAATTCCCTAAATGCATAAGATGAAAATTGTGGGCCGCAATCAGATATAACTACTTCTGGTATGCCTTGTCGACTAAATATTTCTTTTAGACAAGATATGACATACTCCGAATGAGTGTGCCTTAATTGAACAATTTCAATAAATTTGCTATAATAATCAACCAATAATAAATACTGTACATCTTTGATTTGAAATAAATCTATGCCCACTTTAGCCCACGGCCTATCAGGCATTTCGTGAGGCATCATTTCTTCTTTTTGATTGCATTTTCTGTGGGATAAACACACACAACAATTAGATATAATATTCTGTAAATCATTATTTATACCTGGCCAAAACATAACCTCACGTGCCCTTAACTTGCACTTTTCGAAACCCAAATGTCCTATATGTAGTTTATTTAAAAATTCTTTCCTCATTATTTTTGGTATAACTATTCTATTACCTTTCCAGATTAAGCCATATGCCACTGATAAATCCTCTTTGTATCCCCAATAAGGCCTGACCGAATCATCGACTTGATTTTTGTTTATTGGCCAACCCTTAATAATATACCTTTTCAAAGTAATCATCTCATTATCACTTTCACTTTGTTTTTGCAACGCTAAGAACTGTTTATCATTAATGTACTGTGAATCAAATGCGCGCACCACGTTATCTCTCGCGACCGCACATACTTCGTCGTGCATCGCATGCTCCTGCTCGCACTCGCCACCACTCGGTGCCGGCTCATACGCACGTGACAATGCATCGGCTATATACAGGTGTTTGCCAGGCTTATATACCAACCTAAACGTATATCGTTGCAATCTTAATAGCATTCGTTGCAATCGAGCGGGTGCATCTGCTATAGGCTTTTTTATTATTGTTATCAACGGCTTGTGATCCGTTTCAATGGTTACGTCCGACCTACCATAAATATAAGCATAAAATCTCTCACAAGCGAATACGCACGCATAAAGCTCCTTTTCGATTTGAGCATATCTTTGTTCTGCCGCATTTAGCGACTTAGATGCATAGCAAACCGGTAACCCTTTTTGCATGAGACATATACCTAACCCACTTTTACTTGCATCTACAGAAATAGTGATAGGGTCATCCAAGCTATAATATTGCAATACGGGTTTAGATGATAAACACTTTTTTAACAGTGCAAAACATAAATTATGCCTCTCATCCCAATGCCATTCGGTTTCTTTCTTTAATAATTCTCTTAATGGCAGCGTTTTATCAGACAGCTGTGGAATGAAGTTACCTACATATGTCACTAATCCTAATAACCTTTCTACATCTTTTCTATTTGCAGGAGTAGGCATGTTAGTAATAGCTGAAATATGAGAATCATCCGGAAATAGCCCATTCTTTGTAATACGATGGCCTAGATATTTTATTTCAGTTAAACCAAACTGACACTTGTTTCTATTTAATTTTAAATTAATTTTTCTACACCTTTCTAATACCTTCTTCAATCTATCATCATGTTCTTTTTTGGTCTTCCCGTAAATTAATAAATCGTCAATATACATACATATACCTTCCAAATCATCAAAATTTTCGTATATTTTTTTATGGAATACTTCTGAAGCCGAACATATACCATAGGGCATTCTCAAAAATTTATACCTACCGAAAGGTGTGTTGAAAGTACAATAAGAACTTGTATCATCTAATGCAATTTGCCAGAAACCAGAACTAGCATCTAATGTACTAAAATAAGTAGCTCCTGAAAGTTTCGACACAATTTCATCAAGAGAGGGAATCCTAAAATGTTCTCTTTTAATAGCCTCATTCAACTCTTTCGGATCTAAACAAATTCTTAAATCTCCATTTGGTTTTTTAACTACAGTTATGCTACTTACCCAATCCGATGTACCCTCTACCTTTGAAATAATATGTTCTTGTTCCATTTCAAATAGTTTTTTCTTAACCGCCTCACGGATAGCAAAAGGCAGTTTTCTGGGAGCATGAACCACGGGCACAACATTTTCTTTCAATCTTATTGTATATTTGCCCGGAAGACAACCCAGTCCACAAAACACATCATCATAATGAGTTAAAAAATCTGGAATCTTATCAATTTTATTAGATTGTAAAGACATGACACGTCTCACCAAGTCCAATTCTGTACATGCGTATTTACCTAATATTGGGACCGACTGAACATCTGCAATTTTAAACTCTAATAAATACATTTTTTCTTTATAATTTACTTTCAAACAAATTTTTCCTAAAACATTAATTGATTCGCCTGAATAAGTACTTAATTTTGTATTGGTCTTTAATAATTCTGATTTGCTTATTTTTAATTTAGATAAAAATCTTATTGGCATTACATTTACATCCGCACCTGTATCCAGCTTAAAACATATTTTTACATCTTGAATTTGTAAAGTTATATTCCAGTCAGTATTAATTAGATTTATTACCTGATCAGATTCTTCAATTTGATACACATTACACATTCTAGCGAAATGGTTTTGCCTGTTACACTTCAAACATTTTTTTCCAAACGCCGGACACTGATATTGAACGTGTTGTCCACCACATCGAGCACAATGCTTGATAGCACCCGCCGCCGTCGGGGGCGTCGCCCATCGTGAGCCTGAGGCCGGCGCGACTCGCATGCCCCGCTGCCCGCGGCCGCCGGCACCACGGCCTCCGCTTCGACCTCCACGAGACCTCCATGCCGATGTCATCATTGACCTCTTCTTTCCAATAGCCCATATCTCATTTTCAGTCTGATCCATATTTCCTATGTCATATACTGGTTTGTTGTCACTTGCGATATTTTGAGAATATGTCTTGGACGCTATTACAGCTCGGCATATTTCAAGAGCCTTCTTAAGATTTAAATCGTCTTCACGTAGTAATCGCTCTCGTATCGCTGACATCCGTACCCCACATACCAGTCTGTCTTTTATTAACTCTTCTTTTAAATCTTTAAAATCGCAAGTTTGTGATAAACGCCTTAACTCAAAAACATATTGCTCAATTGTTTCACCTTCTTTTTGGTTCCTTGTAAAAAATGTATGTCTTTCAACCGTCACATTTTTCTTAACTTCAAAATGGTCGTTTAATTTTTTTAAAACTGCTTCAGCTGTAGTACATTTTTCTAACCCTTGATTCAATATTTCTCGGCAATCTTCTCCAACAACATGTAGTAAAATGTTTAATTGCACTTCTGGGGTTTTTTTACTGAGTTCACACGCTTTACTGTACACTTCATAGCTGTTCCGCCATTTCTTCCATGCTTCATTTAATGTCCCAGTCGCTATATCCAGTGAAGTTTTATCGAAACTAAAAGGGGTTGGCGGCGATAATACACTTTCCATTGTATACTGACACTTTTATTTCGTAAATTTATGTATATTTATTTTTTATTCCGGCTGCGCCATGTAAAGATGTAATGAAACCAGCAAATAGATCAAGACTGTTTTTATTTTCATTCGAGGGTACCTAATACATAATTATCTTAATCTACTACCTTCACAGTTTCACCTACCCAGTTTATTAAGGGAGATCACACAGTCTAAGACAAGCCCGGAACAGATCCTGCTGGAGTCGATAGCAGCGAGAGCCGACTGACTGTCAGTAAGAATATAGATTATGTGGTTTTTTTAAGCCTTCTTCTAGATTTAGTTTAGCACAAACAGCAATCGCATATGTTTCTGATTGAAATACAGTAGACAATGTTTAACAATCTGTTGAGTTCATGTTTAGTCTCCATTTGCATATGCCTTGTTCTGGGTGCGGTCCTGTTCTACAAACCAGCAGTTAATAACCGGTAAAGAGGTTATATATATAAATGCAGCGGCGGTAGTCCAAGGATAACCTCCATGGCTGCTGTTGGTGTAGTAGGGAATGCACCAGAGATAGCACAGCAAGCTATACATGTCAGCTGTTGTACTTTCGGCCACCATACTAGTGAACTGTATGTCAGAATGGGCCTCACCATCATTTCGTACAACCACCGTAGGATATATGGTTAGGCCCCATGTTTTACCATACGTATTTCTGCACATACCAAATACCCTCATGGTCTTTGTTATAATGTTATTAACATGCGGGTTCCAAGTCAGTTATCTGTCTAGTGTTATACCTAGATATTTAACCTCCTTGGCTAGCTTAATCTCCATGCTATTCATTCTGAGGTTAGTCCCGTCAATTTTCGGAGCCTTGTAAATGGTATAACAGTAGTTTTGCTCGGGTTTATACTCAGGTTGTTCTCCGAACACCATTTTTGTACATCCCTCAAGACTTTATTAATTATAACCTTTACTACAGTATTGGGAACTTTTCCATTGATGCAGATGGCAATGTCATCCGCATATCTAACTGCCATTACTGGTCCTTTATTAAAGCAAGATACCAAAGAGTCGACTACTAGACTAACCTATAACAATTGATATAAGAAATTAAAAAACGTAATGTGACACAAGTTTTTATATTAAGAATATTGTACTTAGTAGTCGAAACACAAATTGATTTACATATTTAAGCCACTGATTCAACTTCCACCTTCTTCTACTCCTCACTTTTTCTAAAAAAAATACCACATTAAAGTATGATGAGTGAAATTAACTAACATCTTTTAAATGTATAGCACTAATTGATCCATGTCATTTATAATGAAGAATGCACCAAAAAATGAAATGCTAATTAAAGAAATGATACAAACATTAGCGCACCCACTTTCTTCGTGCGTCCTTTAGTAAGCTGCAGTTTCATTACAAGGCGCGCTCAAGGGGCAATACCAACCAAACTCTGAAAGGAAACGCACGCGTGTATAGATTTAAATATTATTATTTTATTTTTGTAAATTTTAGAAATTTTATATTACAAAATGAAGAGTTTAGTTTTCTTTGGATTAGCGCTCAGTGCTCTGGGTAAGTGTGTTTTTATAATATTTGTTAATATCTTTGATCGAAAGTATAGATTATAGGTGGTGGTTTATATCTTATTCTAAATATTTATGTGTTTATGGAATTTGATGAATATTATTTATGGCACTTTGTAGATGAAACTTTGAAAGTTTGATCGGAAAATTTATCACTTTGCGTGCGACGTTAATATGACTCTATGACTCATCTTTCGTTCATATTATTAGACTGGGTTACAAATTAATCGACCATGTCAGACTTTTTCTGGTAAATTTACAGTATCAGTAAATTTGGTCATATGGCAAAAAAATGACAATTTAACTAATTTTATAAGGTATCTATACAATTGAAATAAAAGCTGAACGTTCATTTATTCGAGCACTTTAAGTAGGTAACTAAATTAGTACTTCCACTAAACAGACATTTAATTTATAAGTTTATATTTGCAAGAGGTACGCCAATTGTATATCTACATTTATAACAATAAGTAGAATATACACTTTCAGTAGTCTAGGCCACATTTTCGTTTCCTGATTTCTCGTGACTCACACTTAACTATTTCATTGTAAAATACTAATGTAAAGCAGGTTTGTAAGTTGATTATGACTTTAAGTTCTTATAACCATAAATGTTTCTAAAGATACAATTATTTAATTACATATGACCGTATGTGCTAGCTTATAAATAAACCACATTATCTTTTTTCGTCGAAGGCTAAGGTCTTAATTTAAGTTTACCTGTTCGGATGGTGGCCGATATTAAAATAAACATTTTCAATGAGATTTGAAATAGATTGTGGAGAATAATAAAGAATTTTTTAATTTAAAAATATATTAGTAAGTAGATAGATAGTAATGTTAATAACAGGAAGTTAATAAATAATATTGTAAATAAACCTAAACTTTAATCTGGGACTTGACTCTACATTATTAATTAACTGTTATTGAGTAATATTTCAAAATTATATAGATTTTATTACCTAAAACGTAAATATTCGTAAGGTTGTACAGGTAAATTGCAAGCCGGTTGCATTTATTATTATGGGGAAAGCCAATAAGGTGCGCATAACCATTTTGGTAAATTGGTAAATGAAAGTGTTCCGAAAATTGTGTAATTACGAATCGACAGCGGAGACCACGAGATGCCTGCCAATACCGAGGTAAACCACAGGTGGCATAGTGGTTCACATAAGGTTACCAAGGCTCTTTGCAAGCCGTTCGTCCCAGCTGTCATCTGTTGGTCGTAAAAGGAACCACGTCAGAGGCGGAGAGGCGGTTACGAACAAGTCTGACACCAGGATGTACATGGTCGATTGACAATGTAATCTACACGAAGTGATGGTGACCAAGGCTTTGCTGTTTTATAATTTGTCTGATTAAATAGCATTGTAAAGACAGAGTGTGTTTTTATGGCGTGGCGTATGATAATCATTTCATTATTATATAATATTTTGTAAAGAAGGTAAATAACTTTTTGTACATACTTTCAACGAAATTAGTAAATTCATATTTCCACACTAATAATATTATAAATGCGAAAGTCTGTCTGATTTTTTTTCTGTCTGTTACGCTTTCACGACCAAACCGCTGAACGGATTTTGATGAAATATGGTATGAATGTAGTTAGTTGAAGACGAACGGATTTTGATGAAACTTGGTATGAATGTAGGTCCAACATAGGCCGCAGGCGGAGCTGCGGGAAACAGCTAGTAATATTTATTTAAAAATAGCTGCTAAAGTTTCTAGATTTTTTATCGTTTTACTAGATTTGTATTAAAACAAGTTTATGTTACTCTACAAGTATCCACTAATTTGAATAATAGCTGTATCTGCGTTATGGTTCATTAGGTAGATTGCAGAGACTAGAGAAAGTGTGAAGTTGTACGTTTGGTGACAATTTTATTCTAAAATTAGTTCCACATCGATTCATTTGTAACATAAGATGGTGTGATTAAGCATGAACTTTAGATTTATTACTAACATGCTTTCTTCTTTAAGTTTTTGAAACATGTACTTGATACAAATAGATATAGTGTGCTCAGATAATTTTAAACATGCGCTACAATATATTCTTGCTTCAGAGATAAATGGGAGATATAAAAATCCGCAATTTTCATTTATGTATTTTTTTATGTTTCTTTCACCCAGTATTACAGCACATAATATACCTTCAATAAAATAACATTTTGACCAAAGTCTGATTTGGGAGATGTCGAGTTGACTCGGTACCTATTGTTCACAAAGTCGTGTCGGTTATTGGTCTCAAGAGCCTTGACCGATATCTGACTCGGCTCTCGCTAGGTGGTCGGATCAAGGGTCGGATTCCGAGGGCACTCTATCTTGACACACCTTTTGTCAGGAGGTTCCTCTCGCCATTACTTCCATGCTTGCTTGATGCTCAAACGTTGTAGGTGGCCCTCGTAGGCGTTTTTCGGTAATATTTAAGAGTTCAAACATACCTGTTTAAAAAAGTGGCAGACATATGTTTTCACTTTAAGTTTTGTAAGGCGCAAGATTCGGCCTCTCTCAAGTCATGTTTACATAGTTCGGTCATGTACCGCTCGTTATTGCCATCTAGTATTTATCATAATTCTCATTTTAATTACATATTTTTATCAATTTCAGAGTTTATCTAAAGTTCATAGAGTACTCCAGAATTTTCTGAGCTACACATATTTACCTTATAAAATTCCCTACGGTTATGTTTGAAATTATCTCAAGACATAAAATTGAGTACAATAGCAATTGATTGATACAGTTATCAACCAAAGTCCGCCAATGCTCAGTCCTCCTTTCACTCACGCGTCCTAACGCTTAGTGCTCCAGTAAATTTGCTTAATGCATGTGTTGAAAGGGCAATTATCTTTGCGCATTGTCACGGAAAGTTATCGGCTTGTCGAAACTAACTACGTCACTAATGGTCTGTGTGTTAAAATGTCGTAAAATATAACTTTTCGGCAATAACTTGCCTAATACTATAATTGATAAAAATTTGCGATATTTCAATTCCCACAATAATAAATTTCGGTTTCTTTTAGTTTTATTGCTGAATGTCGTTAAATAAATCAATGTTGTTTGTTAATTCTTAATTTATTACTAGCGCTATTGAAATCGGTAAAAAATTTAAATAGTGTTGAATAGGTGGGTGTCAAATTCGCTCTAGGTGACCTTATCATAATACTAGGTGCGGTATAAGATGTCACTGCATACACTCACGGGAGAATGTAGTTATTCAAGATTATATGAGTAATATACGTGCTTACATAACTTAATAACATTGAAAGGATATAACTTCTGTTTTTTACTTGGTTATACTTATTTAATTAGTTATTAAACATTGATACTTATTTAAAGTATTAAAAAACAAATATGGTTCATATTTATTTAAATACAATATTCAGGTATATCAAAGTAGCTTATAATTTAATTAGTATTTTAATCAGTTTCAGGTCAAGAATACAAATGTCCAGAGAAGAGTGGCTTCTACCCAGACCCGTACCAGTGTGACCTTTATTACAAGTGCTCCAAAGGTCAGTACAAACAGTCAGAGGTCATCCTGTAACTGGCTTTCCTTGCCTTATGTAATATGCTCGCATATTTGGACTTGGTTAAGGACTAACTTTTTCTCTATGATAGATCCATACGCATAAATAGGTGGTACTTATTTTTATGTAACTATTTTTTATTTTTTTCTGAGTTGCTATTACAATGAGATTATCCTCACCAAACATTTTAACGTAAACAGAGTAGGATTATCCAATAAAAATATTTGTAAGGAAACAAAATATTTTTTGATAAATTCCAACAGGGTCTTTCCAAGGAAATCTAATTTGTTTTATAAAATAATAAAATTACCTTAACTTACACTTTTAAATATCTTTGAGAAGCTCAATTGTCGAGCATGACCCGCGTATCCCTAGCGAATGCGCGAGTCAATCGACGACATGACGCGATCACTATTGGATTGGTCGCCATTTAGTGGCATTTTCTATCTTGAGCTCATCCGTGCTTCAGAAGGCATGTTAAGCCGTTGGTGCCGGTTGTTATCGATAGATAGTAGTCGTGAGGCTGTGTTTTATTTATTTATTTATTAAACATTTGATACACAAACAAGTTGTTACAATTATTCAAACGATGCATAAATAACTGAGTAGTTAGACTAAGTCACAGCTCAAAACATGTGCATATGTTAAATCTAGATTTTTGGAAACTTAGAGATATAGAGGACATTGATACAAAATGAAAAGCAGAATGATTACTCAACGGCTGAGATGATTCGATGCCATCAATGAGAAATGTGATTTATATGGTTATGATAAGACCAAATCAATTCAATTATGAAGAATCAAATAAAATCTGGCTGGTTGTTTTTTTGAAAGAGTAGAAGGTACTACCCAGGATATCTAAGGATTTGTGTTTGAGAACCAGATCGTTATATTCTCTGCACATTATAACTAAAGGGCTGTAGTAGGAAGTATTGTTCTTACACGTCTGTAAATTAAACAATCTATGTGTCAGATGCCTTATTCGGGTCATGTTTCCTATTGGTCTGGTTACCCTATAAAGAGGGTTACGGAGGTCAGACTGCAATCGTTCCACTGTAATAACCAGTTCCGCCAAATCTAGGACGATGACTTACAGCGTCCCGTAGGCTCCAAAGTGTAAGCTGACAACGCAACCAGGAATACACGCTAGGATTTTAAATATCTGCGGGCGTGATTGTTATTATTGTATATGTAAAGTTTTGATTACCTAGAGAATTGCAAATTAATTTATAATCATTCCTCATTTCACTTGAATACACCCCTACGTTCCAATATTGGATCCCAGGATACTTTTTTCACCTCTCCGGTCTACCGTTCGGTGGATTCAAAGATACTCAATCCTAACATAATTACCACTTTCCAAGCAAATATCAGATAAAAATAGGACTTCTTAAATGGAGTTTTACTGCTATTGTAAAGAGTACAATTAAACAAGTAAAAGAATCTTATCTGAAGGAGATATCTTCGCGATATAACTGCATATTGTTTTTTTGTTTTCTCATATTCCGTGTTTAAAAGGAATTAGTGATTCATATGGAACTATTTAACGAACTTTGGTCTGTAAACAACAAAAAAAAATACTTGGGCGTTTTTTTTTTATATTGATGGATCTTCTTGTTTTCCTGTCGAAAAGCTCAAAATATTCTATATTATGTTACTCCAGAATAGAGATGGTACCTGTCCAGTAACAACCCGAGACTTGGGGTAAATACCCATTTATATCCGATATATTACAAATGGATATTTATTCAATGCTCGGGTTATTGCCGGGGTAAATGCCCATCTCTACCCCTGAAATGTGCGAGTGCAATTTTCTGTGGTTGCCATGAGATCGTGTTTCGTGAATTAATGGAGCTTCTTAGCTTGAAAAGTTTATATTCGCAAAATCAAACTTTAGAGCGGATTTTGTTTTTTTTAAATATGTGGTAATACCTAACTAAAATTAGGACCAAAATGTAAAAGTTAAAATACCTGACCTTCATTACCGGTAGATTGGATTTGCTTAGTTTGACATCGAGTCAAAAAGTAAGAGTTTCGTCGGTAAATTGATGAAGACGGGTGTTATTTTTATGATATTTAGACTAGTTATTTACTTAGAAATTTGTAATAGCAATAAATTGAGTCATAAAGAAGTAAGCAAATGTACCAGTAGAGCACCTTTAGAAACTTCCATTTTGATAAATACTAGCGGTTTGGTCCGGCTTCGCACGGGAAGTTCTAAATTACTCAAAATTTGAAATTCAACAAACTTCAAATATATGAGCAATAAATATGAAAGTGAGCAATGACATAAAGCGGTAAAAGTGGGATTCAATTTAATTTTGATACCTATTCCGTAGTTCCATCCTAAGTCAGGACAAGTTGTAAAAAGGCCCTATTCAATTTGTCCATAGTCTTGAACATTTACCTATTTATAGGGCATTTATAATGGTGTAACTAACCCGACTTATACTTAAGCTTGGTTAAACAAAATCGGCTAAAGAGTAGATGAAATGCAGTTGCATTCAAATCAAGATAATTTAATATTTATAATACTATACAAGATATACAAGATACTTAAATAGATACACGGGTAAGATATGACCGAGAATATAAAAAAAAACTACTTTTTTATAAAAAAAAATATGGGAGTAAGCAAGCCAAGGCGAAAGCTTGTTTTATATAAAACAAGTTATTAACTTTCTTTGTGTCTTGCTCAATCTGTATGTTATACCTCTTTGCGTTTTGTTCAATCCGTATGATTGGGTAAATCTTTCTTACGTATGTATTTATCACACAGGCCAGGTAGAAGAAAAGCTATGTCCTGATGGGCTAGTGTTTGCTGACGAGAACCCTAACAAGGAACTCTGTGACATCCCCTCCAACGTAGACTGCGGCGACAGGAAGGAACTTCGTAAGTAGCTATTTATTGACAAGACTTGACTCTATGCTTCCCGTCGATATCATACAATGCTGAAAAGTTTAGGACTACCTTTCCTGTTGTTATCATAAAAGGCTGCTACGGAGCAGAAAAGGTTTTGAAGCCCGTGCAATTCTATATATATATATAGATGGTGGATTCCACCTGCAACAGTGGTTGTTGACATCAAACGAAGTAAACAATGCATTCGTTAATTTTAATGTTGGACTGTTAAACTATATTTAAACTGACGCAAATCACGACTTGCGGGACGCCTACAGAAATAAAAATATGTACCATACGCAGGACTGTTAACTTTGGCACAGAAAAGATTCGGTAGAAGTTCTACCGAATCTTTTCTGTAAGCGCTCCGCAAGTCGCGCGGTATTCGCGTCAGATTGAATAGAGCTTTAAGTAAGAGAATGTTATCTATCGCTTGATGCTAGTTCTTTGGAAAGTTATTTTCTATGTTACCAATTACACGAGAATAAAGATTTTAAAGTATGTGTTTGAAGACAAGACATTACTTTAATTTGCAGAAGAGCCAAAACCAACAAAGGGATGCCCTCGACAGAATGGTTACTTCAAGCACCCTGACCCACAGGTAAGTTATTTTTCTTTTTTTATATGGAATGCTATAGATGCTAATGTATTTTAATTTTGACCAGTATTTAGTTACATAAACATTACGTCACTTTCACGAATATGGATAGAAAACATGCTTTTTGCTTTGTTTTCTAGCTCGATTGAAGGACAATTAGCCACCAAGGTTATGAGTAAAACCCAAAACAAACAGTTGTAAATAGTCAATGTGCAATAATTGTTTCCGTTCGGATACTGTAATCTGAATAATTCAACACTTATTAGTAATGGGTATATACCTATGTGTGTGTTTTATATTTATTTGATTTGCGTTCTTTATTTAAAAAATAATAATAATAAAAAATAATAATTGCCTACTTAGTTTAGTTAGACCAGTATCAGTATTTTAGTAAATACCGTCCTTTATTTAGCATTTTTTATTATATTCGTCAGGTATATGATGCTAATTCATAGGGTATTAATAATTTTGCACATAGGCTATTTCATAAGATTTCAGAGAGATATGCTATAAACAAAGTAAAACCAGTAACACGTTCGAACTGATACTGAATAAACATATTTTCTTGATTTCATCCAACTTTTCTTTCTAAAACAATTTTTTTATAGATGCCAAGTTTTTTTGAACTTTTAACTCACTCTCTCCCAGTCAACCATCTGTAGTAGATATTTGTTAATCAGGCAAAGACGTATTTAAAAAATGTATCTTATAATTGCAGGCATGTGACAAGTTCTACTACTGCTCCGACGGAATCCCCAACGAGCACCCGTGCCCACCCGGCCTGTACTTCAACGAGGAGACCTCCAACTGCGACTGGAAGGACTCCGTCAACCGCCACTGCGATCACATCACAAAGGGTATTTTATTACAAGCTAGCTGTTAAAGTGTCTACATCGCATTTTATTTCTACAACTAACTATTTCTACAGAAAAAATCACATCAAATCAGTCACGACATGAAAGAAAATTAAGCAAACATACTTTCACCTCAATAATTAATTATTTGACTAACTATATTTTTATTTATTATTTATAATTACTACTTAGTTAATAACATTTATAATGATAAATTCGACTGAAATCCCTATTTCCTTCACAACTTCTCTGCAGAATGCCTTTTTTCTCTAATGTCATATTTAACTTTAGCTAACAATACATAATATCAAAAAAGTGTCTATTAACATAATCGTGCCTATAAAAAAACACCAAATTTTCTACAGACATTCTCGACGACGGTTTCTCATGCCCCGATGGCGAAGTGATGGGTCCCAATGGGCGCGCCCTCCCGCACCCTACCTTCCCCCACCCCGAGGACTGCCAGAAGTTCTACATCTGCCGCAATGGTGTCCAACCCCAAAAGGGCAGCTGTCCCTCCGGCAAGGTCTACAATGAGGATACTTTCATGTGCGACGAGCCCGAGAAGGTACCCGGATGGTAAGAAAACATTTTTTGGTTTTTGTGTTGAGTTTAAGCTGTATTATTTCGGAGTCTGGGGAACGCTGATGAAGTTGCATAAGCCTTCTTATTTAAATATACTACCTTTACAAATAGACCTATTAAATACCAAAATCTTTATAACTAGTTCAAAAGTTTGTTACTAAAACAACTTATTTATGTTGTAATGATGTGCTAAGAAATATATATGTTTTAATTTGAAGAGGAAATAAAATATATTACATACAATAGGTAATTCAAGTAATCAATACGTAGTATCATTCCGAGTTAATAGTGTGTATAGGAGAGTTTTATTTATTCTTTCCTCTAAACCCTTGACCCAAAGGTTGACTGTTAGATAATGCTTTTAGCATTAAGTCCACCTATTGTGCTTTACAATTGTATTTGTACAATAAATTTTAAATAAATCAATAAACTCCAATATTTTATTTTCAGTGAGAACTACTACGAAGGCCAGCCGCTAGACAAGAACAAATTACCGAAGAAAGCGTGAAGTGTCATATAGTTGGATAAGTTTTAATTAGTATTGTATAATTGAGTAATTAAGAATAAAGTTTTGTAATAGAATGCAGAGTTTGTATTTCTCCACATCAAGCCACTAAAGGATTTTATTTGATCCACTTCACCTAGTTGCCACCTGTTGCACAGATCTAGATTATTTCTATCAAAAGTCTGTTAGGTCAATCTAGCATTACAAATCATCTCATTTCATCAAACAAAACAAAAAATCTCTCTTGCATCCCAAGTATGACTTTGGAGCCCGTGGGCTGCTAAAAAGAGATATATTCATTATTATATTGGGATTCAGTATTATTTTTGGCACCGGCGGCTACTTCCTGCTTTACAACAATAGTACTTGAAAATGCTATATTTGGTGAAAGATGCTACTAACCATCATTTAACAATCGAGATTCCTGATATTCGTGAAGGATGACTCGGGCGACTTTTAAAGTAGATGGTACCTAACGGCCTATAGCCTAAACACACAGATTTCAACTAAAAATAGTATAGCTTCTAAAAATGAAATTTTGGAATAATGGGAATAAATTAACAAATTTACAACCGCATAATATTTTTGTAAATCTGGAAAGGTTCCAACGGCACCTTTCTGGGATTGTTTATCAGCAAGTACAACATAAAATCCCAAAAACAATAATCAAACAAAAATAAATCCTTTTGCATTGTGAATAATGCGCTCTATGACCAGATTAAATGCGAATTAGAAGATATATAAATACTTTTATTCAGAGTCAAACAAATCCAAACGTCTGTTCTACATAATGATTGTATGCAAGCTAATTCAAGCGAAACCTGCGCTATGTACCTACTGATTGCCACAAGCGACTGAGGTTTCGTCAGCCTCGTCTACTTGAGGTAACAAAGCTACTTGTATGACTACATCTATACAATAACTATGTCTGTCAAACTCTAGACATTTCTACTAATAACCATTATTTAACTGTCATTCACAACATAATCCTACTGTTTGGATTATGTCACTGTTCTTTTAACAATGACAACTTTCGTGGCGTAATCGTTCACACTTTAGTACGCTAATTTTGGAACGAACCATCCTATAGGTTCAAATTCCTCAGTCAGTGCTAATGATAGTTCTTTTTTTCATTAATTATGATCAATATAGAGCATATATAGAGACTGACCTTTACCTATGCTTGTTAAAATACTTTAAGTCTGAATTGATGGACAGTAAGATGTAAAGTTAAAATAATAGTAGAGCAAATGTGGCTTAAAATAGGAATTAATTTATAAAGCAAATTATCACTGACTTATTCATATATTTGGTAAATCCGAATTTTCAAAAACTAAATGTATCTATTAACTTGTGGAATATATACCTAATAAGAAGACACCTAAGAACGAATTTCCTGAAATTTTCAGTGAAACAGAAGCAGTATCTCCGGGCGGCTGTTTGTAATATTATACAAGCGAGCACTAGGATAAATGGATGGAGGCTTGTGCCATAATTACGTCAGAATGGCTAATTGCCTTCCGTCCGCTTAAATTCTGGACGTTTATCACACAGCTGTATTAGGACACAGGATTCTTTTTAGCCAAGTGCAGACGAGCGTAATCATAGACAACAGCCAGTTTTAAATACATGAAGCAAGATTAAGTGATTCACTGTGTGCACCTACACATACATGTAAATACAAATGTGTCGGCGATTCTGTCCAAGTGCTATGTGCGTGTAACATATTGTCATACATAACACGCTGCGCTGGACTGTATGACAGTTTTCGTAAGACTTGAACTCGATCAGATTCAGTCTTATTCATAGTCCTGTCTTAATATAGTATTTACAATGTTAATTAAAGTTATTTAAAGGTTTTTCATGGTGGTTCTTGGATTCTACTTATTTATGCATATTTCGAGTACAGGCCACAAATTATTAACAAATAAGATTACAAGTACACAGTAAAGTAGTATTATAATTGATTCTCTATCAATTACTAGTAAATAGAGCCCATTATTGCAGAAAGCTTAATTACTTGTTTATAAAAAATATTCCAAGCATTAATGGTCATATAACATCATTAATTTTTGAGTCCAAGTTGTTATAACAACATCACGACGCTCAGCAGTGAGAAAATGGCTGGATGAGGATGACCAAGATGCTAAGCGCCGTTATCTGCAGTAAACATTGTTGTATTTTCAAATCAATCTTCTTGTCGGGTCAAAATGTCTATCAATACTATATTCGTTCGTTCGTTTCAGCCACAATTAGACCACTGCTGGACTTAAGCCTCCCCCTAATTGAGGGGTTGTTACCATACTCGCCACGCTTGACACGCGGGTTGGCGAGCGCAGTTTCAACGGCTTATTGCTTTTTTTAATTTTTTAATTGTACTTCCGACGCTGCTGCCCATCAAAAGTATTCTTATGCTTCCCGAGCTGCACTGAGTCAACCCATGTCCATCCGAGTCAGTAGCATCCTTGTACCACATCCTTTCCCCAAACCTAACCACATCCGGGTGGGATGTGGTTTCCTAGCTTAAGAATTAATACTATATTGAATTTACCCAATTCTTTGCTATTGCCCGTTGATTCGCCACGTCATCTATAAATTACAAGAAATGGCACTATTGAAGAACAAGTTAACCATTGATAGTAGATCCCACCTATAGATACGACCGCAGCGGCCGCCGGTCGAGCGCTGCGTGCCTTGCCACCAGTGTTGCCGGGCCGAGCTGACAGCTAACACGTCGCGAGAACATGAGTGCACTGTACGCAGTATTGCTGGCCTCGCTGGCTTTCGGTAAGACAAATTTTCTTCTTTGTATAGTAAGTTCTATTTTTGAAATTTGGAAAAATAAAGGTGATATATATCTAATTAGACAGATGTTGATCTAGGTCATTATTTTAAATGACATTTATGATTCGTTAATTTTACTAGTTTAGGCATAACTAAGGCTACATGATCTATATACCCTTAGAGACAAAGTTTTCATCTCTACATATGATTACAACACAAGTTTGGATTCTTCATATACTCTATTTAATAATATAACAATAATCCGTAAGTTACTTTACGTAAAATAAAAACAAACTAAAGCTAACTACAAAAACAAAAGAGAAGAAAAAAAATAGAAAGGTTAGGATAAGTGTTTATAAATGAGATAAACATAATAATAGTCAAAACGAGAGATCAGTTACCATTTATATAAAAGTTTGAGACATAGTAATATACCTAAGTTATGATCATACTAGATTAAATATTTCATTGAAACTATACAAACTTGTGGAAAAGTGAAAGTCCAAATAAACATTGTCCTTTACTATCACTTCGTAACCGATAATAGGATCGCGTATTTTGCAACCCTTACGACAGTAACTGGTCTGAGTTGTATTATGAGATATAGTAGCATTTAATTATCACTCGTATGAGAACGAGTTTGTCCACAACATGTGAAACCCGACTTGAAAATATTTTTTCCTGTAACTTGTCTGGTTTTCAGGCCGCAATTATGTTTTCACTTTGTATTTTGGGTATTTGTGTACTACATAACGAAATGATAATTACTGCCCATTTCATAACTCTGTAAAATTTAAATACTTTTTAAATAATTATTTTTTTACGGTCCGCACCATGCTTCGTGTGAAATGTATATATACTTCATATGAAACGTACGTTATAAAACATTTTTACAAATAGTAGCACATTTTGAGCAAGGTTTTTCTTATGATTACTTGTATTTAATGTGTCCTTGTTATAAGTTTAGTTTAAAAGTTCCTTGCAATTAAGAGTTTTGTGTTTCATAACATTGTATAATATAGATGAGAGACGAGTACTCGAGTACTTCGTTAGAAAGTTTCAACATAGTTCTAACAATCAGTCAAATAAAAATAAACAAAATAGCAGTTACTTATTAATTTATTTATTTAGTTTATAGCAACAACTTAATAAATATCCTAATTCTATTCCATTTCGTTAATTATATTTTGAGCAGCTTTCTCAATAGCTCCTCCTAGATTCTAAGCCATGCAGAATACCTTCCTTTGGCTTAGATACAACCCCTAAGATCACCAGTGGATCCAAGGATACTTCTTTCTCCTCTTCGATCCATCGTTCGGTGAATTAAATATAAACTTAAGTAATGGCCGGGCCGTTGTTTAAGTTTTTGAGTATATTTGAATAGTGAGTACATGTACAGCCAACCGGGAACTACTAAAAATATAAAAGTTTATCTTGTAAAACCTTTAAACTTTGCGTTCATTCGTAGTCATATTTTGTAAAAGTAGGTAACCTGGTCTATGATTATGAATTAATCGTTGCTAAGATCCCAAAATTGAGTTAATAGACGGCCTTTGGTCTATAATTGTTATCGTTTCCGTTGATTGGTTGATTACTCAACGATTGGAAAGGAGCCGGAATGCGTTGGTTTGTGTTCGAAACTCAAGGCCCACACCTGTGCCAAGTCGCGACATTAAAAATGTTATTCAGACCAGTTGAGAACTTGATTAATTGATAATGTCTTTGAAAAAAAAAGAAACCCTACTTGAGTTTGTTGTTTTACTCAGTGCTGCGAATTCAAACAAAACATACAAAATTAAAATCCTTTTACAAAAGACTTTGCCTTTTAACAAAAATGCAATTACCTAAATAAAGATGGATACTCTATATATATAGTATGTTCACAAAAATATACGTCGATACAAATTCAAAAAATGTGTTCAGAACACATGTACACAACATGTACTTACAATCAAAATTTAGGAATTCAGGAAGACCCAGCTTTTAATGAAATGTGTTTGGAAAATTGTAGGGGAGGCCTATGTCTAGCAAGAGCTTACCGTGTCATAAAAGCTACCACACTATAGTTTACACACTTGCTTCAGAGTTAAGAATATGACTCTACCGTGAGAAGCAAACCACTAAGTAAGAGACAGTCTCATTAAAAATATTTATACTTATTCAAAGTTTTACATTTAAGTATGTTTGGCACTTTAAACTGTTGGTCCCGAATGCCATGAGGTGGTCAATAAAGGAACCATGACAGATACTAAAAGGCGGATCCGAAAATCTTTGGCACCAGGTTGTATAAGTTCGAATGGCCATGTAAATTATGATGATTTATGTTTGTATCTAACAAAATTCCATTAAATAGATATATACTAAGTGTACTTATTGCGTAAAAATCGTGAATAGCAAACGCTTACGTTTAATAATTAAATACAAAAGATGCGTAAGTTATACAACAAACAAATATGTAAGTGTGGTCGGAATTAGTGCGTCATAGTCATTATACCTTTTGGTGTTATACAATTCCAAAATGTATAGGTACTACTACATACTAGCGACCCGGCCAGAGTTCGCGCGGATTTAAATTAAGCGTTACACATGCTTAATTTTAACTTCGAATTATTTCTCTGAAGGACAGTATAAAATAACTTAGTGGATTACAGACAGCCAAAGAAACCTTATTTTAGTATATTTTTATTGCCCTATTGTTATGGTTTTAAATGGAAACTTTTAGGTAATATGCAGAAATATCGTGAAATACTTGGTTGCGCGGAGTTCATCTAAGCTTATTATATAAAACTGCCATTGGATTTAGCTTTTTGATTGTCTTCTAGGTATAACTGCTACTTAATTAGGTTATATTGCTCATTCCCAAGCATAATTCCCTACGAATTGAGTGTAAGTCCTTACTTACAAATTTTATAAACACGACATACTACTTACTTTTACCTAGGTCAATTATACATTTCCGACACCTCTTCAACTTCAAACTAGTTTAGTTTAAATTTTATAAAAAAATAAGACTAGAACAATACTTTTGACAAAAAACATATGTAAATGTAATTTTGACTGTTTTAATAAAGATCATTAATATATTATGCTTCATTGTTGTACATACATCTTGATTTAATTGTTAATTAATTTTTATTTGTAAAAAACAATAAATTTCGTTCTTTTCTAAACAATGTGCGATTATGATACCGTGAGAAGAGATTGCCTGTCAGTAATATCAGTATCAGCCAATTACAAAATGTTGAATTAAATACTGCCTGATTTATCCCAGAAACACTAATTTTATGTTTTACTTACTGTACCTATAGGTATGTTTACGGCATAAAAAAGTAGGCATTTTTTTAATTAGTAATATTTTTTGTTTATAACTTAATTCCCCACTACAACTTTACGTACCAAGTAAAAAATGGTACTTCTAATTTTTTGGCGGAACTACATGAAGTGAAAATGGTGTAAAGCATTAAAAAATATAATAATATTCAAAGCTAATGTTATAGTATTTTCATTACTGTCTAACCGACTGAACCGATTCGTTCGTCGAAATGTTACTTTTAAGGGGAATCTAGTTTGTTTTTTTCAACTAACATGCAAATTTCAAATCTGCTATCATTTACAAGTTACGCAACATTCGTCGACTTGTCGAATATCATGTGTTACGTTCACCTCGGCATCTCATTGTCGCTGCGATTGTCACGCATCAGAGGCTCATGTTTATGATGTGTGAGCAATGGACACAACAATAGGTAGATTTAATATAATTTTTCATTGATGATTTTGATAGTCAAAACACTGTTATATACAAAGTGCCGGGAGTTTTTCCATATTACAAGTTGGATAGAGCTCTAAATAGATTGTATATAGATTTTAAAACATAACACATCTATACTTATATAATAAATGCGAAAGTCTGTCTGTCTGTCTGTTACGCTTTCACGGCCAAACCGCTGAACGGATTTTGATGAAATTTGGTATGAATATAGTTGAAGACTCGGGGTCAAACATAGGCTTCTTTTTAGTATTAGAATAAAAGTCTAAAAGAAAAAAGCTAGATCATCCGATACACCAAACTTAAAAAAATAAAAATGCCCAATCTCCTAGGATAAACAACAACCGTCTATAATTATGTTTATTTTGAAATAAATCTTAAACGCTACCTACCACATTTCATATTATATATGCTTAATTTTACAATAGTATGTACAAAGTATGTTAAAGACAGTACTTTGTTATATTTTTATTCTGTAACTGTTGTTATTCCTTAATAAATAAATAAAGAAAGTGGCTATCTAGTTTCCGTTTCATATTGTTGTTAAAACAAGCCGTTGTTTCTGTTTCTTCAAGTTTACAAATCATCAAGATATTCCTCATGTCCTTACTGGGAACAATCATAATTTGATGACGTATTATTAATTGTATCCGGACGGAACTACTGCATTATGATTTTATTTTTTTATCATTTTAATTAGCTCTGTGTAATTATAATTAATTACTGAATCCACTGCTAAGTATAAGAACGCAATAGGACTAACTGTGAAAGGAGAATTCAACATGTAATTATCTCCATTAGTGTAATCAAGTATTTAGCAGAATAAATTTTGCTTAGTAAGGTATATAGTCAACCTATATCAAAGATATACTCACAGCAACAATTCGCAAATTTAAAGAAGCTTTTAGAGGTGAACTTAGACTTTTTATGTACCTACTTTATTAATATTATAGATTTTTTTTCGAACATCATGTAAATACCGAGCTACAAATCAAATACGTATTTATTTATTAAACATTATTTCAAAGCTTTTGAATAGCGGACTTACAGCAGCCTACTTGCTACCAATATGTTATTTTTCCCCCGAGTCCAATCCGACCTCAGAATGTTATTTTATGTATGTATGAAACTTTGTAAACATAGCATATTGCAGAGACTGTCAAATAAATAAAGTACACATCATTCAATTACGTAATACACATAAGCGAAATTGTATTGTTTATTTACTTTCTCAGTTGCTAAAATATTCTGTGAAGTAAACGTTTCATTTTTTTTTATCTACTTACTATTGTCTTTATAAGAAGGTTTTACCTTATTTGTGTTTGTGCTCAATTGATTATTCTGAATCACAAATAATTTTAGTTGATTGATGTATGCAATCATAGCATATATTATCACATTTACCTCTCATTTTTTACATAAAGTGCAAGTAAACAAGTGGTTCAATACATACTCTTAATGTAGATAAAATAAGTCGAAAGGTGAACTTTTAGATTTGAGATCCGAAATGCCAATTTGCATAATTTATGTATACCTATCTGTTTGACTCCAATATATAAATAAGCAAGATATCTCAAGTTGATTTACTACATAATATGAGTATACAGTTTACAGAAAATTTCCACATTTAAGATCTCTGCTTCACCCAAAGATTGGTTGCTAGTTAATGCTTTTAGTATTAAGTAGGTACACTAGTCGTACATTCTGTATATATAACAGCTTTGGAACCTAGATTTATCTTAGGCTAGACCTATGTTTAGGCTTTATCATTCCGGCTAATCTTCTAGGTGTATCTTGTGGCTAAACTTTTGTGTAGCCTGTAATCTTCGGCTTATAGTTATCACTAGATGTGCCCGCGGCTTCGCCCGCGTGGAACTCCGTTTGTGTCACGGAAAAAAGCCTGCTAGCCTATGTCACTCTTCAGGTCTCCAACTATTTCCACACAAAAAATCACATCAATCCGTTGCTCCGTTTTAACATGGAAGAAGGACAAACAAACAAACACACTTTCACATTCATTATATATATATGATATAGTATTATGTATTAGTATTATAGTGTGGATTTGCAGCCGAACATGGGTGGATATCCATCTTACATCCTACCGGAAAAATTTCCCATTTACTCCTGGAATTTTCAAAAAATCCCTGGAATTAATTATCTTTCCCTTTTCTTCCTCTGGCATTTATTTTTTCCCCTTTTGAATTTCTTCCTGCTGCCCATCTCTATACCGGATGTAAGATTATATTTATGTTGTGACATAATTAACGCAAACCCGCCTAGGGTTATGACATCGATTTTTCCAAATATAATCTTCATAATCAGTCGTTTAGCTGCAGATGCTCCTTCTCTGCGCCGGCTTGAGATATTTCCTGCTTATTCGATAATGCGATTGCAAAAGACGGAAGGCGTGCTTGCCATTTGACGTTATGCAACATTGTCAGAATAGAGAAAATCTTCGAAAATTCTATGGCTGTCTATCTTCATACTACATTGTATTGTAGAATATTTCTTTTGAAGATGTAATATGATTCCCTAGTCCGGACCAGGGAATCATATATATACTACCGGTAGTGAGTTCGATTCCCACGGGACGCATACTTTGTTCAGTTGTTGCCAGTGTGATATAACTTGATTGTCTGATGATAAAGTTGATTCCGTGCTTCGCAAGGCACGTTAAGCCATTTGTCTCGGCTGCTATTTGGTAGTCGTTAAAGGAACCATGTCAGAGGCTGAAAGGTGTTAAGTTAAACTCTGACAGCAAGAGCAAAAAAACGATTTAACATAATACTTATCGGATTTAAGTATTGCTTCTTGAACATACAGTAGACAGAATTAAATATTTAAACATTGATTCTAATGCGAAATAATTGATAACCTTGAAATGGGGATATAATTTGATATGAATAAATAATATAATCTTATTAGTTTTCATTGTCACCGCCAAAAGTTTAATTTGAATAATGCGAGTCTCTGCGATCCGAGGTCCCACATAGATAGTAAGGCTAAATAGTGAAAGTGAAAATATGGTGATTCGATACGGAAGGTGTCGCAAGGGTGGAAAAGGTTGAAAGGCCAGTAATGTACAGCGCGGACTCAGACGCAGTCGGCAATCACGAAATGTAGGTTAATGAACTGATAAGTACTCAGAGTACCAAGCACCTGAACTGTTGTAAATTTTATTCCCTTTTATATAAACAAAAAAAAAACAATTACTAAAATTATGATTTTATACGATGAAAATATTATAATATTATTATAATAATTATAATAATTATTGTACAAAATACGATCAGTGTCATTTGATAGGCGGACTAATACCACTATCACAGTCAACTTTCAGATTACGCTTAGCACGATGACATTGTTCTTATAACGGTATAATAGTTTCTTATGTTTTCGCGATTGTTATTCATTAAATTAAACTATTTTAATACGGTTTTTGTCGCGTTTATTACTTATTTACCTGCGACCATGAACGCTGTAAAGTGTTTGAAACGTCAGGTGTAAATAAATAAGTAATAAACGCGATAAAAACCGTATCAAAATAAACTATTTATTATATAGTTTAATTTAATGAATAACAATCGCGAAAACATAAGAAATCATTCGTTTTATAATAGTTTAATTTATTGGGTATAATAGTTCTTTGCTCTTTAGCAACAATGACATATATCTCAATCTAGATCTACGAGGACCATGACAATGTATAGTATCGCTAGTAATTAACTACGAATTAACTTGCTATGTGACCGTATCATGTGTACAAGGCTGACCACTATTACTTTCGCCTGTTGTACACGCGGGGTTAAAATCTAGCGGATATAAATGGTGTTTTTTTTTGTAATAGTAATACCATTATCCATTAATATTATAAATGCGAAAGTCTGTCTGTCTGTTACGCTTTCACGGCTAAACCACTGGACCGATTTTGATTTAACTTGGTATGGATATAGTCGAAGACCCGGTTGTCAAACATACCTAGGCTAGTTTATGCGGGCAGAGCCGCGGGAAACAGCTAGCTATTAGTAAATCAATATAATTTGACTGCCTAATTGTCAATAATCAAAAACCGTAGCTCACGCTCTGAAGCTTAAGCTGACGGCGCAATCAGGAAACGCTTGGACAAATATTTTAACACCTTATTGTGGTCTTATCGTTCAAAAAATACGATATTCTTTTCTTGTAAGTGTTAAATAGAAAATAAAAGTACTATCTCGCTCAAAAATAGCAATTATCCCCTACTCTACTTTGATGTATTTCAAGATTACACAGTTTTCTTCATCTAAGCGTGTTTTCTCAGTTACGTCTTCAGCTTACGTTTTAAAGCCTGGGGTTATACGTAAGTCATAGCCCTAGCAGCACTGGTTATTACAATGGAGCGACTGCCAAGCCTACATAGTAATGTGTTCTCTTTTATGCTTTAACAATATCAGCTATAAAGTTCTAATCAAAAAAGTTTCACAAGCCAAAATAATTTTTCGAAGATATAACATAACCACATGACAAAAAGCAGTTCAATTATCCGAAACTGATCTACAATACAGCTTGTACTAGTGCGGTCTTCGTGACGTCCATTGTGTAGCAAAAGTAAAAGTGGTCGGGGTTGTTACTCGACAGAGATAAAGTCATGTCGTGACGCGTGGGTTGCCTCATTCGCGCCGGAAAATCGCAAGTCTGCATCTAAAACTATATAACTAAACTATATCACAATGACTATGGAATTAACTAATTTAAGGTAAACAGAGTATAGACATGGTTTTAAGCTTTGTTGAACAGTAGTCTAAGAGTACTTTAGGTTATAGATAAACGTAATTTAACGTTTTTTTTTTTTGACAAGTGTTGTGACATGTCTAACTTTGTGTAGTAAGTAGGAAAGACTTTTCTCTTTTGGGTGGGGTCACTTTATTTTGAAGTAATATCCCATAATGATATCAACTTTTCGAGAAAAGATAGAACATTAAGTGAAGAATTTTTTCGACTTTCACAAAACTAATTGGGTCAGCTCAGCAGTTCGCGATATCTTGACGATGTCTTTTGCGTGCTGTCTACTTAAGTCAATAATTGTTTGTTTTAGTTTATATCAATACGTCTTTTTTACCAATAGCCCATTTGTTTCATACATATGTTTGTTCCTTTAATTTGCTAATATAAAACCTTTTAAGCAAATGAAGCTGAAATCGATGAAATCGCTAATTGGGCGCGACCTGGCAGGGTTGCATAACTTCACGCCGCGTGCCCGCACGAGGGCTATTACTATGAAAGCAGTCGATTAGGTTGTGCTTTGACAACGTTTAAACTCATTATCATGCGTGTAAAGCATTAAATAACAAAATATTTCTACAATCACAGATAAATACTCTACTGAAAATCTTCAAATGTCTACTATGTACATTGATTGCATAAAATGTTCAAGAAAATAACTACAAAAGACAAAAAAATGTATTGTCTTTTGTACGTGATGTATGTCTACTACAGCTAGGAAGATAAGATATCATTATTGTAATTATTTGATAAATATTCGTAATTTATAACTAGCGAAGATAGTTGTTTTGTCGAACCGTACCCACAATTGTGTTGTATCATATTAACGAGTATTTAATAATTTTTTTTTTGTTTTAGCCAACGCTGGCATTTTATTGGAGCATGCCCCTGCCTGTCCAGAACAGTATGGAGTTCAGGTACATTTCAAATTCCTAAATTAAAGAAAAAACTTTTTAAATTTTTGCTTTTTCCTCGAAAACTCTTTAACAAAAGTTGCCGCAAACACTAAATTGGGTCGTGCAGTAATTATAAACTCATTTCTCCAGCAGAATTAATCAATTCAATTCGATATATTAGCACACTTGCAGTAGAATAGTACATATGTATAAAACCGCTAGTTTCCCATGTGTCGAAAAGTAGCCTATGTTTGACTCTGGGTCTTCAACTATATTCATACCAAATTTCATCAAAATCCGTTCAGCGGTTTGGCCTTGAAAGCGTAACAGACAGACAGACAGACTTTCGCATTTATAATATTAGTATGGATATGGATATATAAAAAAAAAATTGTATTTCAGGCGTACGCGCACCCCGAGTTATGCGACCAGTTCTTCCTGTGCACCAACGGTACGCTGACGGTGGAAACCTGCGAGAATGGTCTTCTGTTCGACGGCAAGGGCGCCGTGCACAACCATTGTAACTACAATTGGGCGGTCGACTGCGGGCACAGGAAGGCGGACTGTAAGTAGTCTTGTTTTGAAGCCAAGTTTCTTCTGAAGTGTCCCAATTGCCCATATTCCTGCACGGTTGAGGATCTTGGAGCGACCAATGACAGAGCGGGCAACGTAGCCATTTCGACTCGAGAAGAAGTAGTCTTGTTGTAGGTGCCCAAACACCTGCACCATTAATGATTTATATTTGGCGTCTGACTGGGCTGTTCAGGTGGCTTGTTTCTGGCTGATATAATATAATACCATGGACACTCAAAGAAGAAGTTGCTAATCTTGATGCATTTTGTCAACTTATCCTCATTTTCACCTTTGGAGCCCAGTGTGAAGGTCCTAGATATGGCGGCAGTTATTACAATGAAATTAAAGCCGTCTGACCTCTGTAACACAGTATCTTATCTTTGACCTGAATGTCAGATTGATAAGATTATGATCTGGGTGTGTGGTGTGGACACAAAAAAACTCTTTGAAAGGACCATGATTGGATGGTGATGACCCCATCGGATTAAAATTTAAAAAAAAGTCACACATGAATTTTATCAAGACTTCAGATCCACAGTTTAGAATATGCAAATAAGTATAATTTTAGTTAAATTATAATGAGAAATTGAAATCAATTTTATAACTTATACATCATATCACTTTTACTTCACAAACAAATCTTTTCATTTCAATGTTTATCTTTTATAGTGACACCACTTTCCACCCCCGGCTGCGAGTATCAGTTCGGCATTTACCCCGACAGCAATGAGTGCTCAACCAGCTACGTAAAGTGTGCCTTCGGTATCCCCAACCAGGAGCCCTGCACCCCAGGCTTGGTGTACGATGACCGCACACACGGCTGCAACTGGCCTGATCTGCTGCAGCCTTTCTGCAATCCTGAAGGTTAGTTAATCACTGATTATGGTTAATTCGCGGTGTATCTTTTATTCACTGTATTTATATTTATTTAAACTTTTACTGGATTATGTCTTTTAAAATTTATTTATATTATGCCTTTAAAATATAAGTTACTTGAAGTAGTACAGGCAGGATTAGTAGATGCTACTTTCTTATGACTTTTATCAGTCCAAAATGGGCATAAAATGGTCTCTACGGTATAGTAAATAAATTTTATCGATGCCTTATCGGCTCCTTTTAGATCTGAAGTTTAGTACTGAAATAGATAAAATCAAATAGTGTCATTATGATTAGTACCTCAATGCTTTATTTTATCACAGTGCTGTTAAAACACATTTACAGATTTTTTTGTTGACGTAATTAATAAACTACTTTTATCCATATCTTAATCCTTATTTAGGAAATCTCTTTTTTTGTAACGTTAACACTTTTATGTTTAAAAGTAAAAGTTTAAAATTGATAGTAATCTTGAACCTCTTTATAATCATCTAATTAATTCCGTCGACAGCGGTCGTTGGCTTCAAGTGCCCCACCAAGGTGCCGTCGAACTCCCAAGCTGCCAAGTTCTGGCCTTTCCCAAGGTTCCCAGTGCCCGGCGACTGCCACAGGCTGATCACGTGTGTGGAAGGACAGCCTCGACTCATCACCTGCGAGGAGGGCAAGGTCTTTGATGACCAGAACCTCACTTGTGAAGATCCTGAATTAGTTCCTCATTGCGGACACGCGTAAATTTCAATTTTAGTATCGCAAGATGAAAATGTTTACTGCCATTTAATGATATGAAAATGAAGAACAATCTGGTTATTGATAAGAAACCAATGATTGCAAGCGTAGGCAATCGATACATCGATGCTAAAAGACTATTTATTTCGTGCAGTCCAAAAAACTTATATTTAATTACATAGCCCCTTTGCATATAAGACTACATGAATTCTCTTGAGCATTCTTGTTTGCTAAGGGGTTTTTATTTTAAATGTAAGAGATAAATGACCGTACCTCATTAATTCGATACTTAAATCTAATCCATATTATTTAAGTCAAAGCACTAATCAAAAGTCGTTTTTAGAAGAAAAAAACCCACACGGTTTTGAGGAAATCTTAAATTTCAGTCGATATTTATTATTGAAATTTTCCTGATTCATCCAATCATTTGAGCAGTATTTATAACTCCTACACTTCGAATTGTGAAAGTGATTGTTTAGATTTGTATAACGTTTTCATCTTGCTATACATGTATGTATAAATTAATTTTTCAAAATTTTTGGATATGAATTCCACCGAAAATTAGCTATTTATTTACTTAATAATCATTTTGTGAGCAAATCACTGACAGTACTACAAACCCTAAGTTGCCAAATGCAGATTATTCGTGCGTGATATTAGTTACCGTAGAATTATATATGTATGATGTTTTATCCAAGTGAAAGTCATAATATAAGAAGTTATATATTTTCATGCCTGTAAATACAACGAAAAAAAGAAAATGTAAATAGAAAATATCGTATGTTGATAAAAAAATAAATAATTTTAAATATATGCTTTTTGTTTCATCAAACTCTCTAGCTTTAGCAAATTATGACAAAATCAGATTTCCCTCTACAAGTCACAGCTCTTGAGCTGCTATGGCCCCCCTTAGGAAATGCCAGTATCTAGTCAAATATTGTCTTTGTAATCACATATATTTTTATCAACACTAACCGTTCTTATTGTCAAGATAATGATGAAGATATGACGTACATACAAAACTACCAGTCATACTCAGACTCGATAATGACTACTTAAAAAATATCATATCAATTAATAATGACTAATTACGCAAAGTCAAAATTCTCACGTAAGAGATTTTTTAAAATCTATACTAAGGATTTACTTGTAAATCTATTCTAGTAAATTTAAAAATTCTCCTTCTAATGGATAATTTTTTAATTGGGTTTAAAGAATTTGCTTTAATGGTAACTAACGACTTTGAGTGCAGATAGCCTAAAGAGTAGTTCAACTATGAGATATAAGAATTCATACTATCCATACTAATAATGTAAATGCGAAAGTCTGTCTGTCTGTCTGTTAGCTTTCACGGCCGAACCTCTGAGCGGATTTTTATGAAATTTGGTATGAATATAGTTGAAGACCCGGAGTCAAATATAGGCTACTTTTTGACTAGGGCAAAGCCGGGAAATTTATAGACTAGCAATGAATAAAAAAGAAAACATTGACTTAAATAAGAATTTATTAAACTAAAGTACTAAATGCTCTACTCCTCGTCGACCACCGGCGCCGACTTCCCCTTGCCTGGACGCTGCGGCTTGCGGCGCGAGGGCTGTGGGCTGCCGGACACCTTGGGCTTCACTGTCGGGGGGTTCTCCAGGGCGTCGAGCTCAGCGTCGGTGAGCTGGTCTTTGTACCAGTCAGCGCTGGAAATCATAGCAAACAGTTTGAGTCGTATTTTTTACTGAATATACAAGAATGATTGGCACAAGTTTTATTTTGTAAGTTAAGAACGATTCATTATTCATAAGAAAGTCAAATCAGTAGGGAACAAAATTATAAGTTAAACCTAAAAAAGTATAAAAGTATAAGAGGAGTTTAGGTGCTGGGTTATATGATGCTGGTTGCATCTGTGGCAAAAGAATAAATAAATAAAATTTTATATTATTTTTACTGCGAGCTGTCAAAAGACGGACGACCAAGTGGAAAGCGACCAGTCGGTCGTCCCAGGTACCGCTGCAGAGACGAAGTTTTGAAGGACCTGGAATTCCAGCTGACTGACAAGAACTTGGGCTAAACAGGGAACAGTGGAGATTTCTTGTGTTGGAGCCAAGATCTTCTTTGAGTCGTTGAGGCATCGAAGCAAGTATTTTTAGATTTGAACCTAAACAGATAGGAAAACAAACATACCATTCAGGCACCTTCCTTGCCCACTCGCAGCGTTTGTTGACGTCATCGAAGGCTTGTCCCAACTTACACCCTGACCGACGGGGTGTGTTTCCATTGATGCAGACATAGAAGAACTGGCAATCATCAGGGTCGGCATACCGCGGGTGCGTCAGACCAAACGTCTCGTTTACCGCCGGGCAGTCGAATTTGAATACATCTGGAGAAAAAAACATATAAAGTCTTTATTTTGTTGTCGTACACACATTTAGATTTTTAAACAAATGAATAGACCTTCCTTAAATGGCTAGAATTAGAAATTTTGTAATTTGTACATTTGGCCACAGAATATTTGGTGGGCCTTTGGTTACAGGTACCAGAAAAATAGCTGGCAACAACTGGATTGCGATGGCAGGACAGACATGGTTGACGTAGACAGGGGAAGGATTATGTCCAGCAGTGGGTTATAGAAATCTGATGATGATGATAAGAATCAGGAAACTCGAGAGAGGACGAGATTGTTAAACAATGCTTTCAGCATTAAGTCCGCCTATTGTACTGTTTATAGTTGTAGAATTAAGGTTAAATAAATTACATAGTAAGAAGTAAGAAAATTTCACCAACAATAGCCTATCTGTTCATTATTATTAATAACCTTGAGCGTCTCCAAAATTTTTTTATAAGTTTCATTTCCGGCAAAATACGATCATGTCTCTCTTTATCGCGCGCAACTCAAGTGGCTCCCTATTCGACTCCGTCGGAACTGGCATATTCTCTCCTTGTTATAATGCTATATAATTTTCAATCCTGGTTATCCTCAGTACCTTAAAGATCAATATATATTCCTTTGTGATGCTCTCAAAATCTCCGTTTTCACAACTCTCCATTCCAATACTCGGTACTTTTTCATTCACAGTGCAGGCTATACAGGATATGGATCCAACGCGTAGTTTGGTGCCTGCCCAAACCAGTCCTCGGTTATATCAATAGATGACTTTTCCATGAACGGGTCTGGGCAGGAGGGGGAACTATTGCTAATGAGTGAAATGAATAAAATTGGTTATGGTTATGAAGTTTGGGTGGTTTAAATCTGGGTTATGGTCATAGAAATTCTGGCACCTGCCATAATCATAATTACTGACTATTAGTGGCAGGCTATTATGATTATGATGACATTAAAAACGTTAAATAAAATGGCAACGAGTATTTCATGTCAGCGCTAAAGCAAAGGTAGAAAGTTAAAGAAATACAAACATAAATACACATACCAGAAGCACCACATCCCTTCTTCTTGGCCTCATCGGGCCACGTGCAGATGCCAGTCTTATCGTTGTAGACCAGTCCATCGGGGCACGTGATCATGTTGAATTTCCCGTCCACGCAGTAGTAGAACTTGCCGCACTCCTTGGGATCCTCGTGGGAGAAGTAGCCGTTCAGACGAGGACAGTGAAGAGTCGGGATTGGGGTCTCTGTTAAATGCAACAAAAATTTGAGAACTCGTAAATGAATGATTTATTGACAACTAATGATTCGTGTAGATTAGAATAATTCATTCCATTTAATCGTTTTTTCTCTAATTTATCCGTAAAATTCTTTAATTATTTATCAGTGCACCTTACTGGTTACAGTTTTATTCTAAGAAGTACTAAAAAAAAAAAAATTCTTCATTTCTATTTACTTATTGTTAAAAATGTGTTAGTTAATTCGTTATTTCATTTTGTATGTAATTGAAATATTCACCCGTCTGCAGAAAGAGGGTTATGTTTTTCGAGAAAATGTTTGTATAATTGTTTGGCACGCTCTGTAGCATGAAAGGCTCGATGAATTTTAGCTCGAGAAGTGTCGTTAGATTCGCATTTACTGTGAGAGTGACACTGGGTATATAAAATTTTAAAAATTGCCGTCATTTTTGGGTTAATTTCCAAATTACACAGAGAGGCAGTAGGGGGTTTTAGTTTGTATATTACCATTAAATTGTTTAATTTACAAACTCAAGAAAAATCTATCGTTAAAAATACGAAAAGATACAAAGCTAGTGTGTCGTATTTTGAAATGCGAGTCAACCAAACTCAAAAATGTTTAGTTTATCATAATTTATTTTACTACGTTATCAGAAATGAGTTACGCACTGTTTAAATATAGCAATACCTTTTGACCTATATGCTATTACAGAATTGTATGGTACAGTACCCTTTATAAAATTAACAAACAAGTCAGTGTTTTTCAGCCATGAATACTATAATAAATTAATTCTGCAATCGATTACACAAACGCGTTAATAATCCCATGCAATAAACACATCCGACGTTAAACCAAAATTATTTGCTAGTATTTACTCAGTTTCCTTTAATAGTAGTTTGTAAGACAGAAACGCTATGTTTCACCCGTCAAGGCCACACTTCCCTTGAGAATGGAAAGTTGTCTTGATATATTTTATAATCTGTTGATTGTTAACACGTGTTCCGGCACGTGACCTTTAAATGATAAACTGGTTTATTTATATACTGATGTATCACCAGAGGGACGCGAAAATATTGTCCGTTCTGTATACAGTACATTTGCAAGTTCTTCGCGATAAATATACGACATTAAGATAACAACACAAGCATAATCCGTCGCACAATCGCACAAGCACAAGGCAATCGACTATAGTGAATTGAATGGAGCTATATTTTTAAAGATAAAAATCTTTCATTGTTTCTTTAAACATGCACAAAATATATGCATGATCGTCAAAATGTATCTTTATGGAACACTAACTTTTGCTCGCAGCTTCACACGCATACTTGAGAGTAGACAAAGCGTGAAGAGGTAACAAACAAATATATAAACTCACGCCACGCCTTTAAAATATTAGGTAGGATTATTATGCAAGTCCTATAATGTTTCAGTCTAATTAAGTTGAACTCCTACTTAGCTATGTTCCCAACTACACCGGCGCGGCGAAATGTAAGTTGGTAAAACTTATAATTAATAAGTTTCATTCACGTAGGATGAATGCCAAATGGAAGGATGGTAGACATTCGAAAATATTCTCACATTTGCTTTAGGTAATATACTCACTTCTTGACTTAACAAATATGATGTAAATATTACAATTACATGCCGTATTGAGGAAGAAGGTACAATTTGCAATATCACTTTCGTCACAAACCGCTTTGCGTTGTCAGAGTGTATCTTTTCTTATACCTTTGGTGACTTGTAATAAATAAAATCCCTGTTATTTGTACTCACGCAGCTTGGGCCTCTGCGAGCAGTCTAGATTGTAAGGCAAGTCACATTTCTCCTCCTCCGAGCTGTAGTCGTTGAAGACCATGCCGTCAGGACATAACTTCTCAATAATCTCGCCATTTCTGTAAAGTGTCTGTTTAGGTAAAACACTTTTTTTATAAACAGGTAAATCTCTTAATCGTTTAAAATTAACTATTACTGACTCTACATCGATGACTGACCTCAAATTTTAAAATAACTAACATCTTATTTGCTCTAATATATTTGATTTTCTCTACTCCTATTATAATACGAAGTAAATTCTGTAATTTCAAGGCCGACTAATATTTTTTTTAATATTCGATTATTTTATTTGAAAAATTAGGACACATATCAAACAAAATTAGCTTAATTAGTGGTATTTGTAAAATACTATTGTTCATTAAGCCTATTTTAAATTAAATATATTTTAATTTATTTTTGATGTGAATGAACGAGTCAGAAAAAATGTTTGTTAAAATAGCCTTAACGATAAATAAAGGGGTGATTAAATAACAAATTATATTCAGGACGTGTGTTACCTGCACTCATAGTATTTGTCGCATTGCTCTGCATCAGCGAAAAAGCCGTCATCAGGACAGGAGTTGGTGATCTCAGCGTCGCGGTCGGCGTCCTGCGCCACCCGCGCGGGGGGGTTGGCAGGCTTCTTCCGAGGGTTCTTTGGTACTGCTGATGATGCTAAAACTGAAATTGTAAATATTTGTCAGTGTCTAGCTTTACATACATTCATAATATCGAGTGGGTTACATGGTCAATGACCCTGAAAAGCCTGGTGTCAGAGTTTTTCAGATCCAATTTTCATCCTTTGACGAGATTCCTTTAATGACCAACAAACAGCAGCTAGAACCAACGGCTTAACGTGCCTTCCGAAGCACAGAAGCTTTATTATCAGACAATCAGGTGGCTGAAGCCTGCAATGTCCTAACTAATTTGAAGACAATGAAACAAAGTATACTTCCCGTGGGAAACAATACCACGACTATCGGGTCTATGGCAAATGCCTTAACTGGACCACTGACAATCAATAAAAAGGAAAACAAGTCGTCGTGTCCATAGACTTTTTAAATTTTCAAGCCTGATAAAAACTCCAATGCTGCCAAATTGCGCCTAATTTTTAGATACAAATTGTCAGTAATATCAGGGTGCCAATTCTTTTATTTTACATAGAGCATAATTGAATTGTAATTGGCTTACAATGGCAATTTTTGACGTTTCTGGTATTCTGTTACTAATTTTAAGACCAATCGTATTCCATTGGCATGTCATTGAACTGCAACTGGAAAATGTTGCTAATCAAAAAATCATCAAAATCATCATTATTTCAATAATCGGTACTCTGTTATTTATTATTAATGTTTAATGTTTTCTACTATTACCATTCTATTACGTTTTAGTTGCAATTAAATTACGATTCAAAATTGTGTTAGCAGAATACCAATATTGAGCATATCAAAAATTCATCGTAATTGAATATCAGTTGCATGGTCTTTTAAAGTTTATTAGCGGAATCGACACCCAGGATAGAAAGTAGTTTTCTCAAAGAAAATTAACAACTAAATATAGTATAATTGTTTGAACATCCATGCCTCATGGTCACCTTTCGTCGCAGCATTGAAATGCCTTCAGGAAGTCCGCGACCTAGCTCAATGTGAACAGGAACCTGCTCATACGAACAAGGAGAACGCGACTTACTTTCTCATGCCTAGCCTATTTCCTGATATAGGTATTTTCTTAAGTAATCGCTAATATTGTATCCTAAAATTACATTTCTATTACATGATACAGTTATACTTGGATTAGGAAAATAAAAAAAATAAAAAAATTGGTAAATACCATCAAATGAAGTGCTATAATTAAAATATACCCTTTGGCTCTGAAACACAAGCTGAGGACATTACTGAAAAATACTTTTCAAAGAAGAAGAAGAAAAGATGTTGGAGAAATTAAATAGTTTTTAATAATGGTGTATCATGTATATGTCTGTAAGACTATTCAAGAGTATAAAGTCATAAAAACATCTGAAGTTTATGTTTTATAATATTTTCGCGATTGTAAAAATAGTCGCCATTGTAATAGTTATTAAAATAGATCTCTTCTAAAAATCTCTTTTTTATCGAAACTCGAAAAGAGAAAATCTAGATAGTAATCAACAACTTTCTAAGATTCGTCAACTGTGACTAGAATATCTATTTACTGAAATAAAAATCATTCTACGCCTTTCAATTTTAAAAAATTACCAAACTGTTCGGAATTCCAGTAGCGTTTGCACAAATACCAACCGCTATTTATTTAAATAGACTCTCGTATAACCGACGGTCGTTCAATGACTTCAAAATTTAAGTATGCTTTATTTGTTGAAATACTAAATAATGAATCCGCTAGCTGTTATTTCCCCCAATGGATAAGCATTGCTTGCATTGAAATGTAGCCAGCGCTTTTGGTAACATACCACACGGGCAGGATTTATTTAATTTCTAGTTTTTAGTATCTCTCTTTCGTTTTATTTGTGTCAGTAAAACATTACTGCAATGAAACTCATTAGTAATGAATTCGAATCCATACTTAATATTATAAATGCGAAAGTCTATCTGTCTACTTGTCTGTCTGTCCGTCTGTCTGTCTGCCTGTCTGTCTGTCTGTTACGCTTTCACGGCCAAACCCTGAACGGATTTTGATGAAATTTGGTATGAATATAGTTAACCCGGGGTCAAACATAGGCCACTTTTTGACGCAGGTGGAGCTGCGGGAAACAGCTAGTTATTTATAAAGTAATGGATTTCAAAGTAGAAATGCGGACTCTGGCTCCGAAGCAAATAGCTGAGGATGCAACCGGGAAGCCAAGATAATGATGACGAATGATCATTCATTGGCGCACCTATTTGTTCTTAAGTTATTATGTGACGAGGTGACGAATAGAGATTATCACAATGAAATATTGATAATGAAAATCAAACAAAGCCGAGTGTAGCAAGCGTACTGATTTCTCCATTACCTAACATGCGTCGGCGTCGCGTCGGTCTGAGCGGAACGAAATATTCCGTGACACAATATTGGTATTTTTGGCCGACATTTAGTGACCTTCACTTTATTATCTATAAAAAAAGGTTCAAGAAATTTATTATTATCTGACTATTTAAAAAAAATTTCAGCAGTAATTGCGGGCTTGACTAAAAGTAACAACCTGAAGTTGGCCCAGAGATCGTTGAGATGCGTCGTCGTAAGTCGAAAAAAGGCTGCTACTGTAAGTTATTCTTGGAACTTATCCATATCTATACTTTCATATCCATATTTCCATACTAATATTAAAAATGCGATCTCGAAATCTGTCTATCTGTTTGTCTTTCTGTCTGTTACGTTTTCACGGCCAGACCGCTGAACGGATTTTGAAGAAATTTGGTATAAATATATTTGAAGACCCGGGGTCAAATAAAGGCTAAAGGCTAAACGCAGGCGGAGCTGCGGGAAACAGCCAGTAATCTTTACATGTGATGTCAGTGTTCTTTTTTTCTTACTTAGGACACGAAATAATGTTTGACATTATTTCCATTATCAGCCGCCGTGTCTTTGAATTCTGGTGGAAAAGTCCCTTTGTTTTCAGTAGTTTTTTAAAATTATTTATTTATTATTGTAACAAACAGTTAAAAAATACATTTACAATAGTGCATAAACCAACAGACAGAATATACAATTAGATTACGCCGTACTTAGGCAACTAAGCTGTGGAAATGATACCATTACATTATTATCATTCCAATTTTTTGTATTTATAGCTATATATTTTTAATACCCACATGACGATATCTGTTTAACCCAAAGGTTAACTGTTAGGTAATGCTTTTAGCATTAAGTTCAATAAAGTTTAAATAAATAAATAAATTACACCGCAAGTATGTCATTAGATAAATAAATATAATAAACAGAACGATCAGTGTCAATGTTTCAGACAAAAATTATATAATATGCAAATATTGTTCGTAGGAAATGTAGGCGAGCGCGTTGATGTCTTTTGCTTGCGCGATATGACAACTCGCGACTTGCCCTCATACTTCTCGTAAAAGGCGATTAAGGAATTATCATTGGCCATTGTAATTCTCTCTACCTTTCCCTGACTGAGAAAATAGCAATAGCTTTCCCAAGTAGAGAGGCAAAAAATGGTAGTGCCGAATTTGTTTTTCTGAATAAGTTTGGGTATCACACTTCCAAATATTAATAAATAAATAAATCGGCAAAAATGGAAAGTTAAGAAATCATGCGGTTTCAGAGGTAACTGAAAAAACGCTAAAATGATTACAATTATTGATATTCTCTCGTATTATTGAATTTTATTTGATTACTTTGTATAGTGGCTTCTTTTAAACAAGGAAAAAACATCACTACTCTACATTTAATGTAACTGTAATTCCATGAAATTTATAACTTCCTTCGTAACTATAACTACATTACATAACTATTTATAAACAATATACATTATTTTAGTAATAAGATATAATAATAATTAAACATATTCCAAATTCAAGGATGCAATACGAAATGGCACGTAGGTTTACGATCAAAGTGACCTACTTGTTTTGACCTTTTTAAAATTCAAATCAAGTAATGAAATTTATTTGCTAACTCCTTTGGCATTCGAATCTCTCATTTCAATTCAAATTTATTTTATACTAGCTGTTTCCCGCAGCTCCGCCTGCGTCAAATAGTAGCCTATGTTTGATTTCGGGTCTTGAACTCTATCCGTACCAAATTTCATGAAAATCAATCCATACTTACAATCTTTCGCGTTTATAATATTAGTAGGATTTAAATTATGTCAGCAATTTTTAAAGATAAGAAATAGTCATTCATCTAAACAATTTAAACGACAATTAAAAATTTAACTTACCTACTAGTGGAATAGTTTTACTTTTATTTAACTTACCTACTAAACATAAAAGTACGACTCCTACGCACCGGAACGCCATCTTGGATATAGAGCACTAAATGTCACTTAACTCTAACTTAAATGTCACAGTTGTGTGACTTTTCTAAGTTATCATAAACTTGAATGACGCCCGCTCCGCACTCTAGCGCGCACTGAGTTTACCACTTTTTGTCGACCACTCTTAGCTCCTCTGGCGATCAGCGAAAGGTAGCTTCGATATCTCTATCTCACTCGCACTTTTAACAATTTACATATAATGGCACTCTTCCCTCATGAGTAAGTCATCGGATCCAGTTATTGTTGGACGTGCATTGCAAGAATATTAGTCGCTAAACCTGTATTAGATGCAGTTTATTGCAATTGAAAACAACAAACATTATTGAAACCATCAAAAACTAATCACTTCAGAAGAAAAATTCCTGTTAATCTTGTTTTATTGAATGTTCACTTAAATTCTTTCTACCTATTTATTAATAATTGAATAATGAGCAATATTAATTGTTATTGCATCGATTGTATACTTAAATTTTATAATGATATACGCATGTTAAATTAACTGGTTTGTGTGTTAATAGGCAATGATAGATTGGTCTGACTTGTTGAAGCAAGTTCTGTTAAATTTGGTAGCCGCTGGATATAGTTAGATATAAGATTCTTTCATAAAGTTTCATACGATGTTGGGAATAACTTACAATAGTTGCCAAGAATGGGAGAGAAAATATTGTAATGTGACCTTGGGAGATGAAAAATCACAAACTAATATATTGAACTTTTTTTTCCTCTTCAAGGCTTCATTAGTATATACATTTTGGTATTAACCTAATTGTAACAAAATTTCAATAAAAAAATTAGATCAAATTATAAAGTTACAAGAAATATTAAAATTTATGTTCAAAACAAACAGTAATTATTTATTTAGTGAGATTTTTAGTGGTGAAATGATTATGATAGTGATGATGTCGCAAAGAAAATATCTTTCTTATTTAAACAGGATTCATAGAACAATAATATTATTTGATGTCGCGTGCGCATCTTGACTTTGCTTTCATGTGAGCATGTAGAAAGTGGACATTTCAGCCCCTTTAGTAAACCGTACATACAATGAAATGCTTTGTTAATCGTAGTATTTTTTTAACAGTTAAATATCCTAATAATTAGCTTAAATGTTACTTTAGACTAGTAATGACGTAAACCCAGTTTTTCAATTCTATCGATTCTTCAGAACATGTGGATGGATTAACTGGTTAAAGTGGAATAGATTTCTGATCCGACATAGTTTGATTCTTCCCTTCCCGTTAGACATCAACCCGAAAAATAATTTATTTCCATCTTTACTCTGCACCCAAAAGTCCAGAATTATTATTTTAGTAAATTAAAATAAAATTAATACGATTAAGTGAACTAACTTAGTTAGGAGTATAGAAGATACTTATAATTATGATTTTACGAGTCGTCGAATTGTGATAAGTAGCCGCGGGTTTTTTTTCAGAAAGGACGACTAGAGCTCAAAAATATGAAAGAACATTTATTTTTTGGGATTTTATCTATATATGTATCAACATATATAGATAAAACTTTCATTTACTACTTATTCATAGTTCCATAACAGCAGTTCATAGATATCTAGGTATGTAGTGATTTCATCACGAGTTGCAAGAATGCTCGGAATATGGCTGTTTCACGATAAGCGTGGGCTAGTAGAGCTGCCAGTACGGAGTACAAGACACGGAAATAAAGCTTTACAAAAATAGTTTTCGCAGTTTCTACTTATAGAAACAAATATTTGCATTTAAAATGTTTATTAATAAGTAGTTAGAATAGTTAGTTCTGGTGTTAACACATCCACTAAAATCTTATAACAGTTATTAATCTACAAGAATTGAATGAGCATGGAATGAGTCCGTCACTATTCTATTTTATATTCTCTCATTGAAACTGAACTGATAAGTATACTACGTTCGACAAAGCGTGCTTTTCCAGTTAAATTTTCAGAGCCCAAAGCACACTTTGAATAAAGTCCCAGATTTGGCGGCACTAAGTAGTTATTAAAATAGAAAAACTGTCGTCTGACTATTTCCAAAAAATGACATATGCTTTTTTGGTGTCCTAGCTGCCTTTTTCTTTATTTATTTTTGTTTAATATGAAATCCAACAGCGTAACAAATGGCTTTAGAAACTATGGCCTAGATCTACGTTTTTCCCTTCTACCCTAAGGTTTGACTGGAAGAGATCGCTCTAGCGATAAGTCCGCCTTTGTACCTCAATTTTTATGTATTGTTTTGTAAAATATTTTAGTACAATAAAGAGTATTTGTATTATATTGTACTGCTTTACAGAGAGCCAAATAAACATTTATCTTTTTCCCCTTATGATAAGTGATCTCTATACTTTTGGTAGTTTAAGTCTTCACCGAGCGCACGTCGTATCAAATTCGCAGGCGCTATATTATTCCCAGTTTCATTTAGGTCAAGCTTAAAGGCGCCTTTTATGGAGATCCGAGGTGTAATGGACTGGATAAGAACAACTGATATAATATATTTACGTCTTCAGGTAGACGAGTTCGATAGCCTAACTGGAACCGTGCTGGTTAGGTTATGGTCTACAATTACATAGAAGAGAGTTATTTTAAGATTTTTTTATGTTGTAAATGTTTTCAGCGCGTAGACATCTTAAATAAAGAGAGATATCATTAGTACCCAAAATCGACATGAAAGTATGACGAGAAAAATTAGTATATTAGAAGCGAATGAGATCTATAAGGATCATAGCTAGTTGAAATCTTGAACCTGAGTCTACTTCTGCCGGAAACTGAAGAAACGAGGAACGAGATCCTTGTAAAATACTTGTTTTGCTACATAACGTAATTGAACATTTCTAAAAACAACTTAGGAAAAATAGTATAGATACGAATATATAGTTATTTCATGGTTATCTTTAAAGTATAATAAACGAATTTAATATTTTTTACTAGTCTACATTAGAAAAAACCGCCAAATTAGCATAAATTATGTTTATAATCTCAGCTACACCAAGTCCACAATAGAGAACATTCACCTAATGTAATGTTTAAGTGAGGCATAAGAATACAGTACATGTTCTTTATTTATTGTTCTATAAGAGTTCTATGCTTTCCTTTCACTTACATATCATAAAACGTAATAATAATTGATATGTCAGGAACACCTTTAAAATTCCTCACGTCATGACAGATCACTCTACCTTTCAATTTATGTACGAAGAAATGAATAGAGCACTTAATGTACTTAGATGGTTATCATAAAAAAGGATGTGAGTGAGTACAGTGAAGGACAGAAGTCGATGACCAATTGGGTGCAAATCGATGCATCTTAATTGAATATCTTTTCTAGTTATTTCCTCGTTCATATCTTATTCCGGCGATTCCCACATTTGAACTAATCTGTAGCAGAAGAGAGGTTTATTTGTAGGCGTATATGTACTTTTGTTATCATAATAATGATTGAAATTTAAGAAGTATGATAACAAATTAAACTTTGGTTACGAGTGCTGGAAACCGCGAGCGCAGCTAGTCGTTAATATTTCGGATGCTTCATAGAATTCAATGAGTATCTGAATCGATTCAAGGCTCGATATTTCTTTTACAGCCAACAGATAACAAGAAATATTAAACTTCTTCGTGTAAACTTGGAAGTTCATTCCTTCAAAATACGGTAATAAATTACGTTTCATCCTCGAGTTACTTCTAGTTATTATTTAAAACAGATTAAACCTATGCACAGTCCAAGCAATAATTCTCCCTTTTCCAAGAAAGACAGTTCTCGACACAAATTAATTGAACAGAAAACTAGAAAGGCGTTGGCGTCCTCGTAATTAAGAAAGATGTGCAAAATAAGTCCTAAACGAGGCGCGCGCGCTTCCCTGCGGCGGCGATAGGCGATATATTATACGTACAATATGTGTATATAATATGTACGAGAGTAATCACAATAAATACAGGGAGGCTAAACTGGATTATTTATTTTTATAGTTTCTAAATTCAAACGCACTGGCCACCTACAACCGTTTAAAAAAAAAAGATATAAATAAAAAGAATAGCATCTAACAGATTTTTTCCACGACTTTTTTGGATTAATAAAAAAAGATTCGATGTTTTGTTAAATGTATATACAAGTAAGTAGGTTCGCCGTTTGGAGGATGTTTCGCTGCCGGCATTCTTGTCGTCCTCACATGGGGTGATCAATTTAGTCGCTAAAATTCTGTCAACTAATGGCGATGGATTGGTTTTGCCGTATGTGGGTGATGCCCGGTTGGCCTGGTTGGCGAGATGTCCAAATTCATCCCCTCCAGATAAGCCCGAGGTACAGAGGTTGTGGGATGAGGAGGGAGTGCGAATACATTTTAAGGAATTGGAGAGTCAGTCAAGTGATGTGGATTTGGCGCGAATTAGGGCTGCAGTCCAGCCCGAATCTGGGGCTTGGTTGCATGCGGTTCCATGCCTCCATATGGGATCCCACCTAGACAACAATTCCTTAAGAATACGTGCTGTAGCACTTAGGTTGTGCTGTGTGCGAGCCTCATCGCTGCATTTGTGGCGTAATGGTGACTTCTGATGGGCATCATGCTCTAGCATGTACTCGTTGTGCAGGCCGTTTGCCTCGTCATAGTGCAATTAATGACATAATTCGCCGCGCGTTGATATCAGCCAATGTGCCTTGCGTGTTGGAGCCCCCGGGACTTTCCCGCACGGATGGTAAAAGGCCGGACGGTTTAACATTGATACCGTGGCAGAGAGGAAAAAGTTTATTATGGGACGCCACATGTATTAGTACATTTGCGGCGTCGTACTTCGGTCATACAGTAGGGTCACCGGGAGCGGCTGCACGGGCGGCGGCCGGACAAAAATGTTTTAAATATTCTAATCTCTCCTCACAATATTTTTTTGTTCCGGTCGCAGTCGAGACGGCTGGTCCTTGGTGTCCTGAAGCTAAAGATTTTGTGGCAGAGATAGGGCGCCGTTTAAAAGATTGCGGTTATGACTACCGCTCAGGGTGGTACCTGGTTCAAAGGATTTCTATAGCTATCCAAAGAGGTAATGCTGCAAGTATTATGGGAACCTTTAAGCCGGGTACAATCAGGGGCGGCATTTTTTATTGAATTATTTTATATTAAAATGTATCTTTCTGTGAAATAAATGGATTAGACGAGTAAGTAGTATTACTATGTAATTGTATAGTTAGTTTTATTGCGAATTTTGTATTTTAAATACAAAATTCGCAGAAATGGCTTTAAGCCAAATGCCATTTGTTATCATATCGAGTGGGTTACATCACCGACCGACCTTGTACCCCTGGTGTCAGAGTTTTTGGGAACCATCTTTCAGTTATTAATTACTTCGGAAGAGCAAGTGAAAAACGCGTGCCACAAAGTTCGCTGCAGAATTTTTATAGCAATTCAACAATTTCTTGTGTAGCGTCGTCTTTTTTCATTTCGAAGATTCTGTTAGGCGGTTATGGATGTTCCTACACTCGCCATTTGATACAATAAATATTATATGCATAATGTTCCTACATCAAACCAGTTTTAGTAGAAGTAAAAATAATCATTTCTTTAAAAATGAGTCAGAGTTCCTTCTCAAGAGTGGCTGTATAGTCTGTATACGCCTAACAGAAATCCCATTGCCCTCTGACATTTTTGTAGAATGTTTATATTTCTTAAAGCAATGGTGTTTTTTTAAAATATCTTGCATTTACCACTTAATTTTCTTTTTCATCTTAGCGTTATAACAGTTCTTATTTCAGCTGTCAGCTTCGGAATTAAGAATATGCGCTGCCATTTATTAAGAGGTCAACAAAAATCTTATTATGACAATAGTTTTTGACGCTTTACATCGGATATGTTGGGAATCTATGATAGAGACCTATTTCCAGCAGTGGAATCTTATGAGATACGATAATAGACAACAATCACTTTGTTTTTACATGTTAATGGAGTAATTAATTGTTCACGAAAAATATACATTTCTGATTTATCGAACACTGCAGTGTTACCATAATCAAATTTCTTTAAATAGATATAGTTTTTGCCTGTTGGTACTGACAGTTGCTCTTATCGTTAAAATCAGAAGTCGAAGTCAGTTTATACCGGTCATACCTGGACTCCAGCAATCCATCAAGATACTCATCAGGAGCTAAGATGTATAGCCACATTTACGAAATGATATCCATTCAGGACATTGGTAGACAGACAAAATATATGTAAAAGGTTTCACATTCACAAAATATAATTTAAAAAAAGCTGAAAGGGTTAAGGGATTTATAATCGGGCAAAATTTGGGTGGTACGCTTATAAGCTTTAATTCTGTATTGTAATGCTTTATCAAAAAAACTACCTATGTATGTGGGGTTGAATTACCTATTAGCTAGAATTTTTGAGTTTAGTGTTTAGAAATAAGAGAGGCTATAACATACCGTACTAATGCCAATCTTCCTGGCTCTTCCGCTTTTAACTACTTAGCATTAAAGTAGCATGTATCTACAGTCAAATTAAGTAACAAACCTTTCATTAGTGGTGGACTTGCGCTTAATAACAACCGCAAAACTAAGCAAATATTAATTTTATTTATTTATGTACGTAGGTATTTCATATAAATAATTTCGAATAGCTGCAAAATATTATTATATTTTATTAAATTTTTATGACTCATATCAAATATCCTTCGAATTCATTACGGCCTCCATTCCAAATCCGAACAAAACTAGCAATTACAAAAGCATAAAACAATCGTAAAAATTGTTCATACTGTAGAGCGTATCCTTTTAGGCCTCCCAGCAGCCCTAAACTAGAACCCACGTATATGCTGATACTTGTTTTCATCGTGCGAACCTATATAAGCTAGCCTTTGCAACTATCCCTGACATTGCCCTGCAGAACGTTCGCTGCAAGGATACAACAATGATTAAGTTTATCTTACTAGGCCTTTTACTTACCTCCGTCGGACGCGCGGATGATACCGCGGACTTGAGGAATAACAGGCAGAAGAAATTTCTATGTGAGTTATGTTAACTTTCTTATTATATTTAGTAATATAAAATATCTTCTTTCTTTGATGATTATTTTATTTAATTAACAAAAGTACGTATTTATTTGTTAATGACAAAAATACATATAATATTTATACTTAACATTTATTACAAATCAAATAATTATAATGCATAGAATATTCTGACTTAATTATTTCAGTAACTACACCTTTGGCCCAATTAGTAAAGACAAATGTTTTCCAAATGAAAGCACTCTTCAAAATAAAACTGACATACAAAATGTAAGGAGCAGGCAGGTATATTGAAATAGGTTTTAAATTATTTAAAAATCGCACTCGTCATACTCCGGTGTTTATTCAATAAATAATTTAATAGCTATCATGATAGAACCTTCACCACTTCCCTATTGTGATGTAATATCAAGAACTTAACTACTTTTTATAATTTAGTAAGGTAATCTCAATTTGTGTTTTTCTAGTCAATGTAATTGTGGCAATTTGGTATTTTAAACCTTTACGTTAATATAATTGAAAAAATACTTACTTCATTTTTAATTATCTAATCGTATTTTTCGGTAAGTCATGAATCTTATAATTTCCGAAATAATAATGACGAAAATAATTATTTATTTGTCTTAATTTATAATATTATATTAAACTCATACTGTATGGCATATGTTTATTGACACCATAAACACTTTTTAGAAACTGAACTTTTTTCGGGATTATAATTTCCCCTTTATCCTTCTTAGTACTCCTAAGCATGCGAAATTTCATGAGATAAAGTAAAAAAATAAATGTAATACAAATAATGGGATATCTAATAATGAATAAATAAGGATAATATTTTTAGTAACAAGAAAGTATATTCAATCAACTATATGTACTATCCGCTGGCCTTAAGCTCAATCTCATTCTCTTCCTGTCATCGCCAGACAATTCATTTCGAATCGAAAGCTCAGAAAATCTAAGCAATCAGGGTTTCCTAATGTTTATTTAGAATCAAGACGAAGAAATTCTATTTTTATACCACGTTCGTCCATATCACAGGGATTAATTGATAAGATCTAGCTAGGCTCGCATTAGCAGGCCTTATTTTGATCGCGAGGTCCTTGCACTTTCCACTATGTAACTTCATTGGTTACCTGTGTCAGCATAAAACAAGTTCTGTAGGGCAAAGCTATCTCATAAACTTTGCAGGACGTAATTACGGAACGGTACTCAAATAAAAATAGTAATTTAACGTCTTCAGCTTGCGTCAGGTGTGGAAATTAATCTGTCAAAACCAGGCGATCGAAAGGCTACAGTGTGGTGTGATGAATCTATTAAACGAATTGCATTTTAGACAAAATGTATTTTCGAAGACATCGCTTTATATACAGCTGTTGTTTAAAATAGTTTTATGCCTCAACGTTTCTTCCATAATTTGATGGTTCGGATCCCAGAACTAACTTAAGGATATTAGAATTTTATAATATGTTCATGACTGCTAAAAGATTGCTTTATTGCTAAAGTAGCTAATACAGAAATAACAAGGACTCGCGACTGCTTCATGGAAAATGATGAACAGACATCTTCGTTTGAATAATTCTAAATTTATATTTTGATAAATTAAATTTATTGACTCTTGATCAGACTTGACTCTTACCTATGGGTTCTACTTTACAAGACAAACTTAAAGCGACAGACGCTTCAATAGCTAGATTACAGCGCATGAAGTAACTTATCATTTATAGTTCTACAACTTCTTCTACATATAGATCCACCAATAGAATGCAGTGACTCATCATGAAGTTTCCACTTTTTTTTTTAATCATATCAGCTCCCACATGCTCATTATTGAGCCACTTACTGAGAACTACATACATCCGTTATCTGAGTATACTTATGCCTGATCCGCGAGTTAAAATTACAACCTATAAGAATATTTTTTTTAGAGTGCATTTTTAAGGAATGTTTTCAACAGGGATTTCCAAAGATTAAAGATTTGTTCTCCATATCGAGAACCAGCCATATGTTGCTTTTTGCTATGATATTTTTAGTACTACGGAATATGTTAGAGGTAACATGTCCGAACAGATCCTTATAAAACTTGACTCACGTGTTTAAAGGGTAAAATTTTAACAGGTAATAATACTACAGAATAGGATTATTTATAAAGAATTTAAATTATATTTGGAACCAAAATTGTATCCCCTACAAGTAAATGTAACAAGAAACAAAAGGGGTAAGGGGGGAAGTTTCTGTCTATCAACACATTGTAAGTAACACCGATTGGGTCTCTGCGATCTGTCGGTCTCATAAATTGTAATGTTATTGACATTATTGTCGTTTTATTCCATATGTGTCATAATAAGCACATTTACTTTCAATGGCTTCACCTCTGATATTTTGTGATGAAATACTTACATAAATTGTTTTATTTTTTAAATGAAGAAAACAAAAGAACTGAGTCCATAAAAATTCGTACAAAGAACCATTCTGGTAAATACAGGAAATCGTTGAAAATACATAAATATTGAAATGTTATAGCGTATTGAAAGTGCAGTTTGGATTTATTTATATAATAAAGATTTATTTTTGTTAAGAAATAATCGTGCAAGTGCGGTTATCTCTTCTGTTTAATCATATTTTTCAAGAAGAATATACAAAAATGCTAACATAGTCACATTAAATAGGTAGCTGGGTTAACGATTTAAGGTAAGGACTTTGCTTTATTTTGTTTCCTTTACTCATTAAAATAATATTGAATAAAAATATTAGTTATTATTTTTGATAAATTTTTTATAGCGTGCTGCTAATGCATTATATATGCATAAGCTTGGACAATCTTAATTTTTTCCGTAACATCTACATACATGAAAAACACATGAACAGAAAAATACTATAGACATTTTTGGGGAAAGCTACACTATGTCCTTATTATTCTCATATGTATTTATGTGCGAAATTTCAGACAAATTGGTTCAGAATGAACTGTACAGAGGTAAGAAACAAACACACATTCCCTTTTTTTATATAAGGATGATAAAATTTCAACAACTACTTACCTACTTAGATCTAGATTTTATCATTAAAATCTTAAACGACCATACGAAAAATTATCATACAAATATGTATTCTCTTTAACCTTTTGATGTTCGATACTCTAAAGGATGCATTCAGTGACCCTCGGTCATTGACTCAATGTTCCGAGAGATTTATAGGATCCTACACTTACATATCACCGCTTGTCTTTTTGTGTGTCCGTCGAAAAGCAGCACCGCTTGAGTGCGTGCTCGAAGGTTCGAACCTTATTCACCTGTCAGAGTAAGCTTGTCGACTTCCATAATGAGTTATGTTGCTTGTAAGGCCTGGTACATACAAAGCGCTAGTTGTAATGGAATATAGTAAATACTTATAATACTAATATTGTATGTAAGGTACAGTCAGGGCCGGATAAACATAACCCCAACACCGTATAACCGCTAAAGCCCGATTTATCGGCCGTGGACTTTACAAGAAACAAGTTTAGTTTTCATAAAGAAATAATATTGATCGTGTATTAAATGATTAATTAGGTGTCAAATAATATAAGTTGGTATAATTTGAAGCAAAAAAGGACTAAGAAATCAGGTTTAAAATTGTATCAAAACAGAAATTTCTTTTTTGAATGGAGTATGTTAAGATACAAAATACGTTTATGACTCGTTTTCTTGGGACTATCATAAATTCTTTCTGTGAATAATATAATTTAGTAAATCAATAATTATGCTTAATTGGTACCAGGACGGTCTTCTGTAATAGGGTTCACGAGTTAAAATCTCGGTTCGAGTAGATTTTTTTATGGCATGTATTTTTTTTACTTGTTTAATACCTAATACTGTTTGATTGTTTTACAAAAGAAAATATAAGCGATCTAGGAATATTCTACAAAAACTACATTTATTATGAAAAAAAATATAAGTTTCCTTAGTAGTATACCTCGTGGACTAGACTTTATACTATAAGTAAATATATATTTGTTTACAGTTTACGATGAAGGTGGGCGCATGGTGAACATATTCAGCAATCCATATCTTCAGAACTTCTTTCTGAATGCTGGAAACTTGCCGCTCTTCTGGAATTTCTTGAATCCATTCTTTAATTATCTTCGAGTAAGTATTTATGTAACAGAAATATTTAAATGTATACATACAAATCTCATAAAGTCCGGAGTGGATGACGCTATCCCTAGAGAGGAACTTATTTCGCTACGGGTACGAACGATGTAGCAATGTGTTTCGATTTTGTGGAGGCATTTCTAGAAAAACTTAGCTAAAGTTAAGTTAGATAGAGATGGGTCTAGAATACGGGAATGTGTCTATCATATATCGTAGGGTTTTTATTTTCACACCCTCCGCTACGTAATCCAATGAGTTTTAATACAAAATCGATTTGCTTATAGTCAATGTAATAATTTAGTTATTTCCTGGGCCCTTACCACCATATCTTATAGCAGGGCAGAAACGAGTGAGCAAGAGAGATGTCGCCTTACACCTTGTATTGCACTATCTCGTTCATTCACTCGTTTCTGCCCTGCATTTAGAGGTGATAGTGAAGGCCTTGGTTGCATCCTCAGTTGGTCGCTTCAGAGCATGGGATAAATTTAAGAAGTATGGAGCTTCTTCTATTCCTCTCTATTTTTATCGAATCCTTAATCCTTTACATGGTGGTGTCGTAGATTAGAAAAAATTAGCTAGACTGAAAGACAGAGAAATGAATATTTTTTAACAAGAATAGAAAAAAAACAGAAGTATTATGTGGATGATTTATAAAATAGAAAGGAAATCATGTTAGGGAATTTGATACGATACGATGACTTATATTTTAATCAATTTCAGCCGATATCCATCAGTGGAACATCAGCCTGCTTCATGATCCCAGTATCAGAGCAAGTGGTCCAGGACATCGCCAACGACCCAGTCTACGAAAACAACCTCATCCTGCCTCAGAAGCAGCCGGTCATTGAACCCAACTCTTTCTGCACTGGCAAAAGAGGCTCCTTCTCATCTCCAAAGTCTTGTAGTGCTTTCTTGAACTGCTGGGATGGGTGGGCGTTCGAGCAGCAATGCCCTGAAGGGTTGATGTTCTCTGGAGCGGGGTATTGCGACTATTCAGATAACGTTGATTGCAAAAACAGGTTCAAGCCGCGTAAGTACCATTAATAATCTGGTTAGGGCTGTTTATAACTTTAATAGACTAGTTGTGATCTCAGCGGTACTTGTGGATGTGTGGATTTATTACTGCAAGTAAAAATGGAGGATTTCTTATGTTTTCGCGATTGTTATTCATTAAATGAAACTATTTTAATACGGGTTTTATCGCGTTTATTACTTATTTATTTACACCTGACGTTTCAAACACTTTACAGCGTTCATGGTCAATAGTTAGTAATATTAAAATAGTTTAATTTAAAAAAATGGAGGGTTATGTGTTTGATATTTAAGTATGTAAGTGCGTCTCTGTTCCTTTGTAACTTAAATTTTTTGGTACAAATTGCAAGCTTAACCATTCCTTATATATAACGTGCCAAGTGCCCTCCGTAATCAGTAAATTAACAATGAACAAAAAACATTATATTTTAGTGAAACTTTATTGTTCCAGAAGTAAAACATACAATTGGCGGATGCTTAAAGCATTCTCAAACAGTAATAACTTATCACATTTTTATCTCATATCTACATAGTAACTGCATGATGCTAATAACATTATGTAAAACGTGATCTATAGAAAGGTGTTGAGATGAGTGGAAATGTCAAGTAGATATTATGTAAAATATTGTAAACTTCCGTCGCGTCATCATATTGCACAACTGTAGATTAGTGTGACCTTTTGTCTAAACAAAAAATTGTTATAAGGTGCTAACTAATAGTACCCTTAAACGTTATTTATATGCAAACATATTTTAGTTTAAGCCTATTGGTAAAACAGCACCACAGTTATCACCTTTAGATTCATGAATTTAAATATGTTTCTTGTTTTATTACTTTTAAGCCACCTGTCGACCTCTGACATTAAAATTTTGACATGATTTTATAGTAACTGCCTTCCTTGTACAAAAGCTTGGATCCCTATTTTTTTTAATTCTTAAATTTCAAGGAAAACTTATTAAGTTCTGTTCTTGTAAAATATTTTTTTTTGTTATTTGCTAAAAAAAATTACCTTAATAAATAACTACTTTCTATTCCAAGTGTCCTCACCAGTTATCCTCTGCAAACAAGACTTCCAGACGTTTAGGAACAAGGCCAACTGCAACGAGTTCTTCGTGTGTGTTGGACGACAGCCTGTGAAGTTCCAGTGTCCAGCTGATCTGGCATACAATGAGGTACTTCCAATACTATTTGGTTAGTTGGCTAGTATGAGAAAAACCTAGTAGAAATATCTGTGTTTTGATGAGAGTGACAATGCATGCTACCCATGTGGCACACAAAACTTAAGAGCCATCTATATCATATAGGGTGAAATAAATATAAACACTTAAAATTTTGATCTACACGATGAAGAAGAAGTAGTCTAGTATCAAATTTCGTACTTACAGGCCCTTTTTCGTACGTAAGTACCTTTTACCCTTTAATCGGCTTCTAGCTTTTAAAAGCAATGAATAAGTTTTGGTTACTAAATTGTTTTTTTTTTTACTCTGGGGTCGAATATTTATTCTTCAATGACTACAAATTCTAAAGCGTTATTAAAAATGTAAGATATGGTGTACATAACAGAAAAAATAATAATAAATATAAATTAGTATCTTTGGAATATTACAAAAAAGTAATAATTACTGTTTCATAGTATTTGTCGCTCACAAATATAATCTCGAAAATTTACGTTCATTAAAATACGCATTTAAAAGAAAAGAAAAATGAGACAGTAAAGCATATTACTCGTAATTTATGAAATCAATGCGCCGATTGAGTTATCGTAAACTCTATTACATCCTGCGTTCTACTGTTTCATCGTAAAATTAAACAAATATAGTTTCACTTGTCATAATAAGAATACATTTTTCTCCTATTAGTCCATATTAGGTTTTTATTATGATTGTTGGATAATGTTAAATATGAAACTGGTTTTTCTGAAGTACTTTATATAACATCATATTTGTTATAATTCGGCATACTTAGTATATATACTTAGTACATTTCATTGTTATCTGTTTCGTATGCTAATTAATAAAAAAAAATTACCTATTTATTTGAGAGGTAGAGACAAGATTGTATATGATTCATAGGTCCATCTTTCTTAAAATTTAGTTTGTTTTAATAGTGTGATATATAAACTAGTAATAAGCCTAAATAACTAGTCGTAAGCGTAAGTATAGCGTATCCCGGGATGTAAAGCGTAAGCTAAGGATGCAAGTGGGTAAATACGCCTGAATAAAGAAGATAAAAGTGTGTAAGAAGCCGAACTTCTTTTAATCAGTTATATATAGGATATTTATTTATTTAAACTTTATTGCACATTATACAGTTGTATAGCACAAGATCACTACATTTATTGATGTAGTTGTCTATTCTTGAGGAACTACACAGCACCATTTAAAACTATGGATGTGTAGTTAGCAGTGTAGTTTTTGCGCAGCTTCTTATCCACTTGCGCTTTGAAAATCTTGAGTAATGTAAGTAATAATTGACGCCAACTAGTGATAAGAATGTACTATTAACGACAACGTTAGAAGAGTTAAACGATTTTATTTTATATTTTCAGACCCTTGGAGTGTGCGACTACCGCGACCAAGTGAACTGCGCACCGCCGCTCCCTGAAGCCCCCTCTCTGCCACCAGCCGGGTCAGATGCACCATCAACTCGCCCAATTCCTGTATTTCCTAATATCCCAGTGTCTAATTACCCAGCCCCAGCCCCAGCCCCAGCTCCAATCCCAACCCTTCACCCCGAGGCTCCACCTAGTCCTGCCCCCTCTGCTTCGCCGGTGGTTCCAAAATTAGCGCCCGCATTACCACCTAAACCTTATATAGGAAGTGACTTCATCTTCTCCAACTCCGTTTTCAAACAAGAAAGTAAGTTTCTTTGATTTTCTAAGACATCATTGTCATCATTACTTTAGCCGCAGTCTGCCCACTACTTGACATAGACCTCTCCTAATGATTTCCAAATAAGACCAGTTGGAAACTTCTAGCATTGCCTGCGACCTTTTTCAGATCATAGGACCATTTGTTATACAACACTAGCTTTTACCAGTGTCTAAACACGTGTAGGTACATATTATATATTTTTACTTCTTAGTACTTTTAAATTTTGTATATGAAATTCAGCACAATAAGTTCAATATGTAAAGCGAAAAAAAGTAACAAATTAACAGATATTAAAACTCACTTTTACATTTGTAAAAGGTAGTTTCTCAAGTCACTCAATTATTTATTGATTGGTCATTAAATTATTAATAATTCTAAGAAAGTAAGTAATAATTATTGACTCGATTTATGTGTGATTTAAATATTAATATGATATCAAAAAGGATGTTATGTTTTAAGTCATTTTACTTAAATGTGTGGTTGTTTCATTTTCAATTCTAATCAAGATGATATAATTATATAAAGCTTATGTTTCATTGTTTTTATTTCATTTTTTTTATATCTATACTTAGTAAAATGTTACTTTTTCAGGCTTATTGGCGAGTCACAAGGCGACGTCTCGAGAGGATGCCATTAATCAATTACTATCTACAATATCTAAGAAATAATAGAATCATTTCTACTTTTTGAGTGTACGGTAGTTTAAATGCTGCATTAATTTTATCCTAAGAATTAAATGTTCTCCTAGATCTTAAAAGAACTTATAATTTAGGTAGTAGTAAGTATATAATATATAAATTACAATTCCATACTAATGGTAAAAGACTATAAAAGACAATGAGATTTATTAAACAGTGATCTTTTTTATGATTTTGAATACGTCAGAGAACTATATTTTTTATTAATTGACAGTAAGCAAGAATGCTGTTGAATACCAACAACTTTACATTATCTAACTAACTAATAAAGCCGTTTTTATACAAGTGCAAATAATTTGCTAGGTTTTTTTTTTCATTTAGGTAAACTTAATATATATACGGCTATTTTATCTGTCAGTATTGGTATGACCTATTTAGGTTATTTGCAAACATTCTATTGAATCAATAGATTTGTAGCATGAATAATGCGTCCTTGATTTTATAACTAGATGCGCCCCAATCAGTTTGTATTGAGATATTGCATTATAATTTAATTATAATATTGTTATGAAATAAATGATGCAATTTTTTTATTCCTTATCTGTAGTTTTGGGCAATTTCAATAAAGTGTAACATATGCTCTTATTTCATCAGATTATGGTGTGACTTAAAACCGTTAACAGTCAAAAGTAGTTTGGAAATACGGTGTTAAACTTTTGCAATCAACTCTTAATGAAGTTTTTTCCAAACGTTTACTTGGCTTAATTTTAAATTTACATAGAAAATGTATGAAGTTAATGTGAAAATTTTAATCCTCAGTCGTTGTAGTAATTATCAGCTAGTAATCAATTAGTAAGACTTTCGATTCTACAACTTAAATACTCGATTATTCGCAGCTAATATTTATGACGATGGATAAAATGGAAAGTAAGCTCACATTTATTTATTTTATTCTACGAATGATGCAATATATAAGTAAAGATAATGCTAATCGTTTTTTCTTTAAATTATATGGCAACATTATATTTTAAGTTGATAGAGGTATCGAAATTCTTGTCGGAATTTCAGGAATTCTTTTCTTGTTTGTTTGTTTAAAAAGCCTACAGTAATTGCGCACTCCTCATTTCTAGCCGTTAACTTGACCAGCTTAATCATATTTATTACCTGGTAATCATAGCTGTAATAGTTTTTGGTATAAAGGGATATTTAATTTCAGTACAGTCAGAAAATTGTTATGTTCAATAAATATTCTGATCAAACAATATTAGCCTATTTTAATCTAACTATTTATTGGTGAACTATATCTGACTTCGATTGGTAACCAGAATTTAAAAAAAAACATCTCACGTATCGCCGTTCACCTCAATACCCATCAAACATCGTCCCGAAATTGGGCCAACCGTATATTAAGAAGCTTTTCCTGCGCTCTGTAGTGCTAAGAATTCAACGAAGAAACATACTTAGACGAAAAATATATACCAAATTACACATATTTCTTTCATATATCTGTAAGTAACGAGGCTATTTTTAGCTATGCAAAAAAAGAACGCTATAGAGTATAAGTATTTTATTTACATAAAATCGCATTAAAATACTAACTTAACTTAACTTTTAATTTATGACTAAAACATTTTTCGACACCACACCAACACTGCGTTGGCATGATGTCAAGGTCATCACTGGAAGCTCTTGGCAACAGCAGTAAGAGACAAAATTTAGAAAGTGAATTTTCGAAAAAGCAGTCAATGTGACACCTTTTACGTAACGCAATACAACACATTTTTTACGTAAGTATTCAAAAAATATCGCCATAAAATGCGTTTTCGATACAAATTGATATTGCGTTAATATAAGCAACGTTTTTTAATTTATCGACTAGGCAATCGACTTTAGTTGAAAACACATCGATCAAAAATTGAAATGTAGTTCTTAAGTTTTTTTACAATGAAGGCACCAACTTTGATTAGTAATAGTCCACACAAATTTAACTCCGAGCGTCTCTACAGACATTCCAAAATCACACATCAATTTACAAACACGCGCACAATCAGTGGCTTCCGAAGTTGTTGGTAAGTCAGATCAAGTCAAAAAGATTGAATTTTAGTCTGTCCTTGGAGCCGCTCCTTGACATTCAAAATCCCAACTTCTTCAAGGCTTTAAGATCCACGTCTCCGTAGTAGTCTTCGCTGTAAATTAGAAATTAAAACTTTAAAATTCAGAATCTCTGTAATAAATGTATGTAGCTTTAAGCAAACACATTATAGCATTGTGATCAAGATTTTAGCTTATGGCTCGATATAAGTTCTAAATTAAAAAAACGAATATCGCTCTTGGTATTTTCAATGATTGATTTGTTTTAAGTGTAAATATACCAAGTGTTAAGGATATACGGACATACCTGCGGGGCCCCAGGAAGGTCAGTTTGGTGTCACAATAAACCAACCGTTGTTATTAACATAAAGAGAGAATATTACATAGATTTAAAAGAACCAAGAAGTTACTAAAATGTTATTAGAAAGTGGATGCAATCAAAGGAAACAGTGGTCGTGAAAGTTAGGGAAAATGTGCAACAGTGCTACATACAGAATAAATACAACACACTAAAATTTTTATATATTTTATTTATTTTATCTACTAATAATAAAACTTAAGTATTACAGTTTCTATCAAACAACAACACTCAGTCGCAGCGAAACAATTCAGTACAAAAATATTTACAAAGTCATGGGTGATACCTATTTTCATGATGATGTTGTTATGTTCCTACACTTTTTTAAACAGAACTACGTCATTTAAATGCAAACCTGCTCTTATGTTTATTAGGTACAAAACATTTCTATACATATACAACATACAGTTAGAGACGAACTAAATACCGGTTTTTTATATGGTACATCAAACTAAATACAATATAAAATAAATATTTTTATCGCTGTATGATTCTACTAAATTCCTAACCGGCCTCTTGAAACTGTCATAAAAGGCTAAACGATAAAGTATTTGGCAACTAGAAACGAATACAAATACCTACCTCACTAAATTCGAAACTTTAAATTTGAACCTGGAATACCACTCGCACATCATGAGTAATTTTTATTTTAAATTTACATTTAGCCAGGATTTGTTGGTACTAATTATGTACGAAGAAGTTTGTTTTTTTAAATTATGTGAGTATTTTAAGGTTAAGGTGGGAAGAGAGGTTTAGTTCTCCTTCTGGGGGCGGGGTTTGAGTTGCTTGGGCTGTGTTTTGCGGGAGGTGCCGTCTTGCTGAAGACCAGCCAGCAGCTCGCTCTTGCGGATCGCCTTCAGATCCAAATCACCATAGTAGTCCTCGCTGAAAATGTACGCGAACTTACTGCCTGCCGCTTCTACTCAATACTTAATACTATTATCTAGCTCGCGTACTCGCAAAGATACCTATTTCAATTTCCAACAACTTTTACTGTGTTTATAGATAGGTACTAAATGTAAGAATTGTGTAATGAAATCTTGTCCACAGCAAGTTGTAGAGTAAACTGCCTTGAAACTAGAATAGTATCCGTTCGCTTTCCTAGGTAATATTATCTAACTAATCAGTTTTGATTGACTAACGTAACAATGTGGTTCGGAGTTCACACAGTTTTCTATCATCTTCATCGAAAGTAATATTTGCTTCAAGCTTATTATATTATAGCTTGAATTATTAACTAATCGTATGAAAATACAATTGAAATATTTAAGACACCAACTAAGACTAGGTATAGACATAATTAACAATTCAATGCCTAGGTACAGTTAAGTGTCATACAATATCAACAAACGTATTTATATGAAAATATTCATTACCATACGGGCCGTTAGGTATCGTTCACACTGACGGCCTCATGCCTAACACCGTCCATTGAATATTGTCTTCAGTTATGCTAATATAGTAAGAACACGCCTAAATAAGTTGTGCAAGGCTCCGAACCGCATGTTTGTAGCCAGTATTCTAGGTGGGCGAGTCTGTAATATACCTACAAGCTGCTCGAATATCTGAATAATCGTATGAGTGCAACAGTTGAGCTGTGTGGGTGGAGATTCAGGTGCGGAAGAAAGTTAGTCACAAGGTTGACATTGGTCCAATGGAAGTGTTATAGGATTTGTCTGTAATTTACATATCCTCATCGAGCTGTGACACCTGTACAACTTTTTACAAAGATTTCTAATTAACATGCAAAACTAAAGATTGCGTTATAATTTAATAGTGCAAACTTCAAGAAGGTGTGACAGCTACGATAAGATAAAAGAGTGTTAACTGTACCGAAAGAGGCTGATCAAACACCACATAGCCAGTGATATCCAACCAGTAAGTTTGGAAGAGTGCCAATATTCACTTCAGATGTCTGATAAAATTAAAAAATTTGAGTGTTATGTAGAAGTTAATACAGACATCTGTTGAAATCGATAGGACTTACCATCCGGGAACATCTTCTGGGTCTTCGCAGTTACCAGTGCCGTCAGAGTCTCCGATTTTGAAGACTGTGCCGATGGGGCAGCCGTACTCGCGGGCGACTCCTTCCAAGCAGATATAGTATTTGCGGCAGTCTTCAGGGTGGGCGTGACGGCTGAAGGATCCAGCGTTGGACACTTCACCAGGAGCAGGGCACGAGAAACCGTTCGCTACTTCTGGGAAACACCAGAAAAGGTTACGTGAGTGAAAGGTGGAAGGTGAAAATGTAAAAGATGAGCGACGGCTGTGCTGAGTTGGAGGAAATTCGCTGAAAGAGACAGGTGCAGTAAAGATGGCGTGATAAAGATCTAGTTAGAAGTTGTTTGAGAGTGATTGATAAAAGACAATAAGTACACAATTTCTAAGTTATCTTAAAAATATATCAAACTTTAAATAAACTATATTACTTAATAAGACAAATACTTATTTTGTTTTTAAATAATCAAACACAACATACTGAAATACAGACTTATAAAAATGTGCGCCTGCGTCGGGAATCGAACCCAGATCTAGTCGGCCTTAACCGATGTTCGACTTTTAAATTCTCTGAATTTTATTTTCATAGTCAAAGTTTATTATAAAACCTAAATACGGTAAGACATAGATATATATCTTCAAAACGTACCCTCGTTCTTGCACTCTGGGACCTGGTCAGCCCACATGCAGACGCGGGACTCTCTGTCGTAGGCGAGTCCAGGGCTGCACTGGTAGCGGGAGGATTCTCCATTCCAGCAGTTCCAGAACACGTCGCACTTGGCTTCATCGGGGAAGATACCGTACAGTCTCTGGCAATGAGGCGTAGAGATCGGGGGCTCTGTGGAATGAATGGCTTGTTAGAAATACATTTTAGTTTCAGGGGTCACTGTGACGATGCCCTTAAATGTGATAATATCACAAAATTTAGTGATATATTTTATTGACATTATTTTATTTCTGTATAAATTTTACACTTTAGCTGACAGTAACGTCTCTCGATGTAAATAACAATTGAGCGTCACTGTTATTTCTTTAACAGTCAGTGAAAGTATTAAGGTTTCTAGTTAAGTAAAGATCATGTCATAATCCTACTTATCCAAATTCAATTTTAAATTGTGTCATTTATTGTCTGCTACAAAATGAAGATAATAGGCATATGGAATAATTTTCGATTTCATGTTTATATGAAAGACCTCACTATAATAAGCACAACGGTAAAAGAACATGTCCATAAAACTTTAACTAACTGAGATATGACGAAGTTAAACTCACATGCATTTTGGACGCTGCATACCTACTAACGTATACCTAGCAGTGACGTCACGCCTTGGTAATTTACAAGGGTGACACAAAAATTTGTTCGACAACTACCTTATATATTGCGTTTATGTAAATAGTACCTAAATGAAAGTTTCTTTTTTTAAGTATTTATCGATTATAATATAACTTTTTTAGTAATTTTATATTTTCAAAATGGACTTTCCCATCGATTTTAAAATTGTTATATAAAATTGCCTGTGCAAAATTTCAAAGTGAATATTTTAACATTGACCTTAAATTTATGTATCATGCCATCACATTACTTTTTAAATTGTTGAACCTTGTCGTCTACCCAATTCATTTAAATATATAATATTATATTATAATTAAATGAAACCTATGTACAAATGTCAAGGACAAACCATCAAACATGTTCTAAAAATAAACTTTTCATCCTTAACAGTTCTTAGTAAAACTCGGCCAATAAAAACCCCCGTTGTGTACCTTCACCGAAACAGCAGTCTATAATTTCAAGGTTTTATCATATTCTCAACATACAGGTATTTAATATATGAGTATGTCACAGATGTGAATTCTGTGGGACTGATCGATGCTGTCGCCAAGCGATTAAGTGGTCGAGTGACCTTCTAACCACATCCTGGTTGATAAACGTTGTAACAATAAGAATAATATGCAAATTCTATGACCTTGACCGCAGATACTGTTATTGGCTTATTATTAGAATTGGAACCGAAAACACAACGACATTTAATTTGCATTTATTACATTTAAACGATTCCTTGGTAGAAATATTTATTACTAATCACCATGAATATCGTTACCAATTTAAATTTTACTACTTAAATAAGTATAAAAAAATATATATCAGCCTAAAAAAAACAAAAAGTAGAGATGTAAGTAAGTACAAGTCTATACTTTCTTTGTAAGTGATTTTAATGGTCAACCATAGGTTCTTAGATACCTCGCAGTCTCTGACGTAATTTATCAGATGACTGTTAAACTCTACCGCAGAGGAAAATACGTTGTTTAAGCTTATATATTTAGGCAGCTATAAAATTCTGGATCTTCTCAGATCTTTGGACTCGGGATAAAAATACATGGATTATATTTTTAATAGCTAGTCCACTCTCTTCTACGTAACTTTATCCAATGTTGTCTTTCTAATCCTTGTTAAGCTGGGTCCCAACAGATGGGTATAGAAGGAGTGTTAGGTGAAAAACGAGATGGACTGATGGTTACATATAGCACAGAAAAATATCCAAGTAGATCCTGAAGACGTACTAAATTTCTGTTTGCTAATGTTTTTTTTTTTGAACACACAAATATAAGAAAAGTAATATTACCTAGTTGTGTCCTCTCGCCGCACTCGACATTGTGGAGGTAGTCGCAGTTCTCAGTGAGGTACTTGCTGTCAGATGCGTCGAAGGCGAGGCCGTTGCCGCAGGTCTTCAGCTCGGCGACTCCATTGTCACACTTCCAGTATTTGTCGCAAGACACGTGGTGTGGGTAGAAGCCGAAGTCGTCTGGGCATTTGAAGCTTTCTTGGGCGGCCGCTGTAAAGAGAGGAAACAGGGTGTTATTATTTGTCTGTTGTAAAGTAAATGTGTCTCTATCAAATTATAATCTTTGATTTAGTAAATATGTGGCGGACAGTCAGAAGAATAATTAATGCTTTGATCACTGCAATATTCTTTAAGGTGTGGTCTATCTCTAGTAATAATAAAAATGCTTTTGTCATTTCTTAAGCTTATTTCATCAATAATTAATTTCGATTTCTAAAGACATCTAATCTGATCTTTCATATATATTTAAATAAAATGTTGTATCAACTTTACTAAACCAGATATTTGAAAAGCTGCCAATATTGTAATTGTGTTGAAATGTCGCATCAAAACATAAACCCTCTTGAATTTTAATTGGAATTTCAAAATAAACCGCCAAGGGGTTTGCCAAGCGCATGGCACGCAACTTATTTTGCAACGCGCCGGTCTCGGGCAGGGCCGCTCTTTCTCCGAGGAATGCGACACGACTACGTGTTGAGTAACGCACAATTGTCACAGAACGTTGGCACATTTGTTGTGGCTTTGTCTGGGTGTTTAGCGCACGTGCGAAGCCGGCTTTTGTTTTGTAGCCAGGTTACACGGTGATCGTGTCATCCCGGTTGTCTGTTACTTAACTGTTAATGTTAAATACAGGCTTTGTCCAAGACTATGTATGACACATTTTTCCTTTTCATAATAATAATACTTGGGTCAGCAGAGACATCTCGTCATCCTGCCATTCAAACTTCCTCGGCTGTAGCTGAGGAAAGGCGACCAAAGATTGTCAGGCAAAATTAATTTTAAAAAATATCAGTGATGTGCTAAGAGATTTTTCATTGGGTAGGCAGAAACAAATTTCAAGAGCTCTTTACTTTTTATTATTTTCTTTAGGTACTTATTACCTAAATATAAAATCTTACGAATTTTATCTATTGAAATAGGTTGAAAAAGTAATATTTTTTGTATAATAAGAAATAAATTATAGTTACTACTCCACAGGGTATTACAATTCCACAGGGTAGAAAATGTCTAAACGTCTTTATGGTATGCACGCCACTGAAAAATATCCCGTGGGCCATCTAATGTTATGAAATCATCTTATCTAGAATAGATCAAGACATATATCAAATTAAATATTGATAAATCAAAAAATGATCAGTAACCTAGGACAACCTGTTCCATAGTTAACACTATTACAACCGTAATAGCAAAAATCTTTAATAACGCACGATTGTGACAGAGCTTTACGAGTATTAGTACCATGGTTGTCAACATCCCTTATGCTGAGATAGCCTTATGCACATATTATGTTATATGTTACATCACAGATATGCCACTGGACGCCGGCACCGGTTGACATTTAAAACAGCGAGGAAGGGAGCTCATCCGTGTAGTTTCACAATGTGGGCTACTCTTTCCAGAATCTTGTGCAAATCTAGTAGTTCCACTTGATTTCGTAACATCCTAAACGAGGTAGTAACCTGCTTGAGAAAAGAGCGCAAGGACAAAATGAGCCATCATTTCAGACATGTGTAAGTTTACTTTGTAGTAAAGCTCGTGTATTGCAACAAATATCTATTTTGAATTGATTTACAGATACCCAAATGTAAATCTTTCAAAGTCAACATGTTCAAACAATGGCTAGTCGTATTTGTACTGATTATGGGAACAATATATTATATAATTAACTATTTGCAAACTGCTCCTAAATTACGCGATCACTAGCAATGATATCATAAGTCTATCAAAAATTATTGCATATTTTCAACCGTGAAAAATGAAATTAAATCTCGCCGCAGAGAAATTACATAACTCGACTTCAACTTTCTAAATTTCATATCATTTACACGTAATAATCGTAAGATGCATTTAACATTGTGCTCAAATTCTTGCAATGAGTTAATTATCTAATTGGTGTAGACTAATGACTGTTGGCAGAGTGTGGTTCAGTCATGCCTTACTATGATCAAGAAGTTTATTGATCCGATGCACTCAACATTACAAAACTTGGTATGTGGTGAAAAACACTGCTTATCGTTTTATGTAATCATTGGACATATGCATATTCAGGTTAATTAGAGCTTTTAGGTATTATTTTTTCTACATCCGTATGTATCGGAAGATCTAGTACTATCAGTTTACACAATATATACAGTTTTTATATATACACAGTAGTACTTTTTCCCGCAGCTCCGCCTGCGTCAAAAAGTAGTAGTATGTTTGACCCGGGTCTTCAACTATATTCATACCAAATTTCATTAAAATCCGTTCAGCGGTTTGGCCGTGAAAGCGTAACAGATAGACAGAGAGATTTTTGCTTTTTTAATATTAGTATGGATAGTCATTTCCAGATTGGTTAGGATATTGCAGGCTTGAGTCATCTGAATGTCTAATAATAATGAATATTCCATGTTTCTGAAGGCGCGTTAAGCCGTGGGTGCCGTCTGCCATTCAAGTAATCAAAATTTAGTTAAAGAAGGTGGCCCAAAGGCGGTATGAATGAATGAAGTAAGTATTAAGTTTGTAACATTGACACTTTTCTTTTTCCTGTGAATTTCTAAAAGTAAATAAAGTTTTTCATTTATTTCATAAAATTACAGTAATGTCATTTCAATATCACTACATACTCGTAGATCAGCTACAAAAGTCACGAAGTAAACATTTGTGGTCTAGCAGCCTTTCTTATTAAATCGGATTACCGAGGTGAGCAAGTCGCCGAATTCCTGAGATTCCTCGTCTGCAATGCAGTAACGTGTTTATGACTCGAGTCGATACTTTAGGCCGATCAAGATATTCATTTTTGTATCCATAAATTTGCAATTAATTCGCTTGTAATAATTTATTCATTCATATCGAGTGCGCTTCGTGGTCGATCGACCTGTACACCCTATTATCAGGTTTTATATAATAACTGCCTTTTCTCGTGAACGCGATACCTACAGATTTGTACAGAAGGCTCGGTGCGCGAGTCCGACTCGCACTTGCCCGGTTTTTTTAATGCTACTTAGTATAATTAAAGTGAAAGTGAGTTTGTATGTCGGTTTATTTGTTACCTCTTCACATTTTATCTACTGAACCAATTTTCCGGATATTTCCTAGTTTGGAATACCAGGAAGGATATTTCATGTCGAAAAAGAAATATAAAAAAAATACTGTTCCCGTGGGATTTGAGTACGCGGGCTAAATAAAATCAACGTCTACTCATTGAATCTGCGAGGTTTATTCGAATCGGTGTCACCGGCTCAAGAGGTTGCTTGCGCAAGCGTGAGCCCTGCCCGGTCGCATGCGTACGCGCACTTGTATGACATAATTATCGGCTTGTAAGTTGTCATTTATTATATAATAGTTGCTTTGAAACAGTGCCATATTTACCAGGTAGAACCTTGTCGATTTTATTTGTTTTATTGTAACTTATCTGTTTGTTTGTTTGTAATAACTTTATTGCACAGAAAATAACATTACAGTAAATACAAAATTAAAAATAAATGCAACGGCGGACTTATCCCATACAGAGATCCCTTCCAGTCAATCGGGACGTTACAGGAATACAGTTAAAAGAAACAAGTGGTAGAAGTTGTGCAACCAGAACAGAACTCTTTTTATTAGGTATTTAAAAAAAATAATGACATAAACTACATAAAAGTATGCCACATAAATACTTAGATACATAATAAAAAAAAAACAATAATAGATATTAATACCTACAAAAAATATAATAGCTCAAAGCTGTGTTCAATTAAGAGTCGGAGTAGAATTTTAAAACACGAGATTTGTCAACGGGGAGGGAGTTCCACAATTTGCACGCTCTGACAGAGAAAGATAAGAATAAGAAAATGAAGAAAATCGAGGATACATAGAATAAGCTTGTTGGAAGATCGTAACCTGTTATCAATTTTGCGAAAAGAGAATTGTTCACTAAGATAATTAGGAGAAGTAGGATTAAAAAGGACATTAAATCTGTTATAGTAATCTCATGAAAATTTTGCATTTTTTTGTAATAACTTCGGAGTTATGTTTTCAAATAAAATTACTTAAGAAACGCGCATTTTTTATTATATTAAGTACTTATCCAAATATATTTTATTTGAAATTACTTTTTTAAACGTGGAAACCCTTGTTATCGGACTCACTTTGGGTTGCTATGCCGTCTTGTTAGTTGCTATTTTCAGAAGGTACTATATGATTTTTTTTATGCATAGCATACACTGTACATCGCAGGACTAAGTAGGTATAAGTCAGTATAAAAATAAAATATTTTCCATGTTTTAAATGTAGACAATGAAAACAGGGAATATTAACTAGTAATATGCGAATATCAGATAACTATAAAACTGTAATCGATGAAGTAACCGATCAAGCCTAAATATCTGACCTACCGAGCCTCTCATGTGGGAGCAATACTTTCAATTTCAGCTGGTTTCGATGCGCCTGCGCCGGCGGCGGCCATGTTGTGCAACTCGCGACCTTTATCTGTTAGCTTTAAACAGATCTTAAATTTGCATAGAATAACTATTTTAAAAGGTTGACAGAAAAATCATTAAAGAATGTCTATAATACTTCTAATTTTAGTTTCAGAATTTCTTCATTATTCTAGTGAAAAAATATGTAAATTTAAGCACATTTGGCTACAATTTTATAAATATAATAAGCAAGCGATTATAGTGATTATAATAGTAGATAATTCTCCGATAGCCACGTTTTGTTTACATCGATAAAGCTTCATAAGTCTAAGTGAAACTCTTCTTCCAGGGTATAAACAGTTACTGAACCTTACTCTCTATACTCAGTCAGGGGTGTTATTTCCAACCATCTGTCCGATGGCTTGGATACATAGCACACGGGTACGCGAGCCCGACTTACCCAAGCTGTTACTGAGTCAACCCATGTCCATCCGAGTCATTAGCATCCTAGTACCCCAAACTCAAACACTTCCCACCCTTCCTTAGCTTAAGAATACATCCGATGGGCAGCAGCATCGGAAGTAAGATAAGCCGCTGATACTGCGCTCGCCATCCCGCCTGCCAAGCGTGGCGAGTATGGCAATAACCCTCAATAAATGGGAAGGCCCAAGTCCAACAGTGGACTGACTGCAGCTGAAACGACGACTCTCTATATTATAAATAATTCTTAGCTCATATTATTAGAAAGATGCTACTGTACACATGTCCATCACTCGGATAATTGATAGGTGCACCACAGAGTTATTGATAGTACTAACGGCTACACTAAGTACCGCTTTCATTCACTGTCGACGTCTCTATAACATGCAACTTGTTTCTCCAAAACTATTTCTTTAATTGTGATGTATGACGGGCTGACATGAGTGGCCTAGACTGACGTAACATTAAACAGTATTAGATAACTATTGTCAGATACACGTGGTGAAAGTTCCAGAGATCTCGTTTTTTTTATGAGCTCGAAGCGTTTACTAACGCTAAGTGATGTTAGATAGAGATATCGATTGAACATCTAAAATTTTAAATAGAAATAAAATGTATTATATCGATTTATTATACAACTTCTTGGGTATCACTCACTGACATAAGGAATTTAAAGCGCAATAAAAAATATCTTTATGCAGGTGTGTGCGTAGCAGTTACATAAACTAATTCAATACGGAAAACAATGAGAAGCGCATATTTGTGGATTTTTGTACAATTAATAAATATCAATAAAATTGAACATTGTTATCATTACTCGATGTATGTGACTCAATGATCGAGTCATTGTTCTATTATTATACAGTGATATGAATAAAATGAAGCTAGAGACTATTGATGCGCCTATGACTGAAACTGCTACTAGCAGAATTTGAAAATGCTTGTTATAGATACTTGAGAAAGGTTCCATTAAATAAGTTATGTAATAATTAAGGTTAATAATATACCTAATAAATCTATCTATCTATCTAATTTGTTTCTACTATCTAACAAACTAAGCTATGGAAAATCCAGTTTCGACCTCTAAATCAGAGACAGAAAATGTTTCAATAATCCCTATAAATTAAATGAAAATTTCTTTGTAGCTTTAAATGATAAAAACTATGTTCAAAATAGCCATGTCTACGTAGGGCCCGCGAGGCTATTTCCGTCATCGAAGAATCGAAGGACAGACAATCGCTCGCAGCCTGCGCTGAGATCTCACTTAAGATAGATAGAGAAATTATCGACATCGCCAGAAGAGTTTCATGACCTACGTCTTCGCTATGAGAGCCGCTTTCTACTTAATAGCTATTTGTACGGACAATGACGCTATTTTTTACTAAGTCTATTGATTATATTGAATTTTTAGCTACAACACAATTTTCCTCAAGTTTTTTTTCTACATCTTTTATATATGTATAGTAGTACCATATAAACATGTTTTCTTTATTTCTAGAAACAGCAATCAAAATGTACCTACGTTAAATAAATTAGCGTAAAAACTATTATGACAGTTAAATTACTAATACATTAGCAAACAACACAATGTATATTGTGTTTATGAATAAACTATGAACTAGACATCCTTGGATTCTTGCCATGACACATCTCCTATCTATCATTAGAAATAGTCCTATCTCGTAACTTTTTTAAGTCCAATAAAAATTACAGATCACTATATTATAGTTTTTACAATTTTGTGATTAGTGTCAGACCTACATTCAATCAAATCATGTGGTAGTACTTGTCAAATTTTCTTTCAAAGATGTACTTAATTTATAATCATCTGTCAATTGATATATTGCAGTATCAAAGAATTGTTGTTTAATCAAGACTTGCCGACTAACACACACATGAAATGTGACTATTTCAGCTATTTAACAGACCATGTGCGTACAAGGTATGTGTGTATCTAGGATTAGAATAGAGCTAGGATCAATGATGTATTGTCTGGGTCAGACGTACCGTGAGATACGAGTGGCATTGTTATAAGGAATTTCTGTGTTTTGTTTCCTTTACATTGTTCGAATGCAGCGCAGTTAATTGCATGTGTTTCCTGTGGCGGTTGACCTCTTACATAATTAAAGACCTTATTTTTTTATAAATGGCCTCTCAATGGAAAGTCGATACAATCGCAATTTAAGGATATGAAACTGTACCCGTAACAAATTGATCATTAATTAATTAACTTACTTATCTTTGAAATGAAATGAAATATTTATTTTGCTAAAACATGGTAACAGTAATTTTATGTTAGATGTAATAAGTAGTGAAGTATCTACATGTTTCACCATTACTGGCATGCAAAAATCTTTCTAATTTCTCAAAAAACGTGGGATGGTCCCTTACGAAATATGCAATTTCCAGTATATACAGTTCAGTTAATGTCAAAATATTTATTTTTTGAAAAGAGGACGACGTGACTTTTATGAATGATAACTATGAAATAGAATGAAATCATCTTCTTGATATGTTTATATTTCAATGAGTAAAAGTCAAATTTATCAATTTTTATTTTATGGCTGTTAAAGTATTTTTACTTGTATTTTTTCAAAGAATTCAAGGTATGAAGAAAATATATCTCTATGATGACATGTATAAAGAAAATAATTGCTGGCTAAAATAAGATTAACGAAAGCCCTAAAGTTTTAATATATGAAGATAAGAGATGGACTAGATTGGAAATTAATTTGTCCAACACTAAACTGGAAAAAAAATGATTTTTATGGTGATAAACTAATCAAATGGCCTTCCACTCAAGTACTTGAAAACCTTCGTATGTATATAACATCAAACTTCTGATATAATCATCTAGAAGTTTCATGTCACATTCCTTGACTAATAATATAATCATATCGCTGAATCCATGTTCAGCCAAGCTGAATCATTTTCACCTTGTTTTCTTCTCGTGAAATTGGCGCACGCACCGCGGGACTGGATAATTGAATACCATCACGCTCATACAATGAATTAGATTAAGTCGTAAATGGCATTACCTTAACAATTCAATTCAGAATACTTAACACTAAAGTAAATTATAGATTTTTGTTACGCAAACGCATCGTGAGAACTCCGTACGTGGTGGTAATTCTAAACAAAACTAAGTCCTGGACATGGTTTTCGTTTTAATTCTTGTTCATGTTACGCTACCTTCGGATGCAACGCCACCGCGGGTCATTGGCTTGTGAAATTTGCATTTTCGTAAACGTGATCATATCCGCCGTCGATTCTAGAAGTCGTAATCGGTGACAGTTCAACTATCGATGTAGAAGCAATTTCTTTCCATCGTGACAGGAAAACACGACAGCCTTGAGCACATGTTTACTTCTTTCTACTTGTAAGTAATAAGTCACGATTACCGTATTATTTAACTCTTGTCTCATTGCGATTTCTTAACAAGGCTTTTTGCTCTCGATTGACATTATCGATACAATGGGAGCCGATTACATGTTACGACAGATGTGTGTAGCCCAAAACAAGCCTAGGGCTATGTTAATATGTGTTACTAAAATGTATGGTAACGATTTCACCTATTATAAAATTGATAGTGTAATAAATTACTAGAATAAAAATTCATTCATAATTAAATGAATATTACAAAACAACCGGTTTAATAGTCTGCAATATGTCAACTTATGAAATGTAATACATTTTAATTTTAGTGTGGAAATAACTTTTGTCTAAGATGAGAAATACTGTAGATTTCATTTAAATTACTAAAATAAGCAGGTGATCAAAACATCTATAAAACGCAAAAGTCATGTAGTATTTTTTTAATTACTCTGACACATCCTACGGAAGTAACACACACACGATGGTCACACAACTGTTATCAAGACTTGCAAAGGCGAACTTAAAAATGACTTGTGAGAGTTGCTACTCCATTCAACTGCATTTTCCCGGGCTTGCGTTTACGCAGACATATGGGAACCGTCGCATCACTGAGGTGAAACTCTATCACTTAATATTTGAATAATTACGTACCCACGGCGAGGGCGGCTGCGAGCACTACTAAACACCGTGAATTCATATTTGTCAAAGTCCTTGCACAGGAGAAGTGGACACTGTAACGTTCGAGCACAGACTGCGGGCGGGTGAATGGGTGACGAAGGCTTTTATATCGGGTGGGCGGCGCGGCGGTGGAAAGCGACGCCGGGCGCCCGCGCACCCTGCCGGGGTGCGCCCGCGCCGCTCCCGTGACGAAACATACTAATTAGGCCCTAAATAATTTTAGATCATGTTGAATTTCTCCTGTGTCTTATTTGCTTCGTTTAAGTGGGGTTTCCAGTTTCATCCTCAGCTTACGCTTCAGAGCCAAGAGTACGAATTTATCACATGATGAAAATAAGAAGCATAACTAAAATGTGTTTTGATAGTTTTACAGTGGGTTGAAATTGGTGGCATACATTAGACATCAACGAGCTCGCTGATTCAACTCGAAAACAACACAAATAACAAATTCATCTAACCTCTATGTTTAAGTGTATTTTCATTCATAAAACTTAATTTTTAAATATCACAATATATTTATTTGTTGATTTACACATAAATCCGTTTAGTTTTGGAGGTCGAAGTCTTAACATACTCAGCTATACTTATTTATTTTGCTTCGCATAGATTTTATTTCTATGTTTACAATGTTTGAAAAACAATCCTGTAGCCATATATGCAATAGATATTACAATATTAAATCAACCATTTTTATTTGATTTCATAGTAGTGGAACTAGCAAAAAATATCAGTAGGGATTTTTCAACCCATTGGTTATTGATATTTTCGAAGCGTGTTTTCATACAGAATTACAAAATACGACAAAGAAATAATTTTGACCATTTAAAGTTTTGTACCTTTTTTTAAATGCCAACGGTTGGAGGAGATCAATGTCAAAACACTCTCTCGTTGAATTTCGGTTTTATCCGTATTTACGATCTTCAATAAAGGGTATAAAAAAATATTTGGAAATACACGGAATCGTGTCGGCCAAAATATATAATATATATGTATATCGATATGTTGCATCTCTCACGCAGAGAGAAAAATGTCACTCAAGAGATTACTGAGAATGCAAACACACGGTTGTCAGTAAACATTCACCATGTTTTTCGAGATATATCGAATTCGATCTCTAATAATGCCGAAGAATTTCAGGGGGAGTAAAAATCAGCCCCTGAAATTCTTATTTCTACTCATTTTACTACTTTATACAGTCTAACTAAGTAAACACTATCTTAGATACTAATTTGTTAGAAGTATGCAATGTTACGATAGCTGAAATATCTCTCTTCAATGTTACGATATCTGAAATATCTGTATTCTCATGCTAACAATGTCTAAAGAAAAAAACAGCAAAGCGCGAGTCGCATTCTAACAAAGTTTTTTGTTGGCTGTTTGTCCAACATTTAGCATTATTAGGTACAAAATATGTTTTTTTCATGTGGACTTTCGAGCCAGAATCAAATTTCAAATCCATAAAAAATGTAACAGAATACAGTTCTGTTATAAGATAGATGCACAGCTTTGTCGTATTAATAAGGCATATTTACAAAGTGATATAAAGTATATACTAAAAAAAAATTGTGGTGAGTGTGTTCCCTATAGTCTGAAGAAAAAATAACTATTTGTTTTTCAATACCTCATTCTCCTTTTAAACGGAATTTTGTTGAACAATTCGCATGACATCTATTAAATCTACAAATACTCGTAACAGCTGTGATGTGACCGAAGAGCGCCAGATAACTTGTTTATACGATAGCGAAAGTGTTCCCACATTGAGATGACTCATAGTTAAATGATACTTTATTAAACGCAATTGTTGTATACAAATATATGTTCATTATTATAAGGTACTTATTTTTATTTATTTTTTTCCTCCGAAAAATCAAAGTTAGGGTACGTACGTCCTGCCAGGATTTTCTAGTTAATGCGTGGCCAGACTTTATGAGTTCCTCGGGTCACATAATTTCTTGTATGTTTTAAAAATAACTAAAGTAAACATTAAATGATATCGATAGCCTGCCTGATTAGCCATTAGACAGAGTTATATTGTTTAAATATATGACATATAAAAACAAAGGAGTAATACGTTTATTTTAAGGAGTTGTACAACTTTTAACAATTACATTGTTAAGCATGATTTCGATCTATTTTGCACCTCGATCCCCAGCTTGAGGCGAACATTAGCTAATTGTTTTTTTTTTCAACCCGAAATGTATTATAAAGTGTCGATTTAGCTAGTACGTAAAATGATGATGATGAGTAGCAAAACAAAAGAACATGTTTTTATAATTGTGGAGATTTGTTATTGGCAATTAGGCTAACATTTATCATACTATTTGTGAAGAACCTGTAAATCTTCCTAAGATCAATAAATAAAATAAAATAAAAATTATTTATTTGTATTGATGTAATGTATCATGCAAATAAATGTTTTGATTTAACGACCCGCGCAACTCGAAAATTATATAAAGAGTTAAAGTTGTTCTAAAGGTCACAGACAGTGAAGAATAGATGAATATAAGCATAATTAATGATAACATAATAAGCATGAAGAAGCGAAAGAAATTAATGAATAGATCCTATATTTCCTAGCGATTGTTTCTGATGTCGAGTTTTGGTCAAGGTTAGACTGCAAGGTGAGTACGATACGATAGAACTAATTTATGCGTAATAGTTCCAGTAACAAGTGAGAGGATTTACATATCCTTGTGAGCAGATGGTGGAACATACTAATAGTATAAACTAGTTGGTCAGATGACCTGTAAAAGTTCGCAGGCAAACGATGGACGTAGGCTGCTTACAACTGGTCATTTTGGAAATCATTACGAGAGGCCTATGTCCAGCAGTGGACTGCCTGCAGCGGAAATGATAAATAAAGATGATATACTAGTTATGAAGTTAGAGAGAATTTAGGAGCATCGAAAAATAATAAGAGTATGTGAGAAAAAAAGGGACACGGCGTCCGGCCATCCATCCCAGATATAGCTGCATTGACGAAATGAGAAGAGATCTACGCAAGTTGCACGCCAGTGACTATCAAAAGCTCGTACTGGACAGATTGCAGTGTAGTTTCTTATCATCGGAGGCCAAGACTCACTTCGGTTCACTGCGCCATCTTATTGTAATGCGAGCCTTTATTGATTCTATTGTTCCATCTATTAGCTGAATATATATATCATCATCATAATAGTAATGCATGCCCAGTTGTCTCTCAAACCATGTAGTAAAGAAGCCCAAGGTCCAAATAGTTCAGCCCTCCATAGTTGCCATAGTCCAAACATACATAGTCCAAATTTGGGTCCTTAGTAGTGATTATCATCGTTCAAATCAATTATAAGATTATTTTTCAAGAACTTGTTTATAATGCTTCAAGTCTATTAACGTCTTACAAATCTCATTAATGTGTGATCGACGTATTTTTTTTAATAAGTAGATTATAATGAAATGTCACTTTTCCTTTGATTATTCCATTAGGTTAAATATGATTATGATTGTCGTCATTTGAACTGACGTTAACTTACTATTTCGTCACATTTTAATGTTCTCATCAATTTGGTTTGTTTTGATGATTTCTGGATATAATTTGACCCAGAATATTTTAGTAGTCTTTGTAGTACCTACTTATGCAAGAACCAACCGAAAAGTGTTAATGCAATTTACTTTTATTTAAGAGGAATATATTATAATCAAAATTAGGCAACATAGAAAAATATTTGTGTGATAAAAACAACTAAGAAATTTAAATCAAAATAAGTATATATATATATATATATATATATGAATTAAACTTAATCTACAACACACTACAATCAGGTATTTCATCTTTTAAAATTTCTTAAGGTTGCTTGGAAGAAAAAGCGTTTAGTAATGAGGCCTTTTACATATTAATTGTAAGATCGAAATCAATTTATTTTATTTTTTTATATACTTTATTGTCAACTACAATATTTTTTTATTTTTGTATATAAAGGGTTTGGTGTATAAATACTTCAGACATTCGCAAAATATGAGTCACCATCCATTTCAAGCTCTTATCAAGAGAGTACGAATAGGAAGTGCGTCGCCATGAGAAGCACGCCACGCCGACTTTACTCCTTGAATATTAAACGAATCAGTCCCGTTTTGTTCCAACACTCATATTGGTGGACTTCTAAGTAAAACTACACGAACTTGGACGATCGATTGATAAATATTTAACACTTGTTACAGTAATTGTGGCATTAGTATTCTTAGACATGATAATAATAGAGTTATGTATGCGTGATATTAGTATATTAGAAGAAATATAAGACTTTAAAGAGTCAATTGTTGTTGATTTTTGATGGAAAAACCATACAAGAAAAGATCAAGAAAAAGTCTACCAATTTTATCAGTTTAGGAAAATAAAGTTTGAAATAAATAAATGATTTATACCAGGCGTAACATCTGCACTTACTAATACCTATTTTATATGCAAAGAGTAGATACTAGTAGGTACTAGTAGAGCAGTTAGTAGATAGAGAAATAGATAAATAAATATTAATATTACATCAAAATCCATTGCATGGCTCAAAAATAAGGAGAGACAAGTACAGCACACGAGTGTGCTGTATGTAAACTGCAAAATATATAAATATAGAACATCTATAAGTATTTAAAGTTGAATGTACTTTACCTTGAATAAAAGTGGCCATCAACTTGTATTCTTAAAAAAAATATAAAAAAAACCTTGCCACCGGTTAACTGTACGAAGAAAAGGTGTGTAAACAATTTTGAGTGCTAAATTTGCAGGCAATCAGCGCCTTCCGCATACTATGCGTGCTTTTGTCACAGTCTTTGTAAAATAATGATAGTACATCAGTGAATAGTATGATTATTACAATCCCAGGGGGTTACATCCAAAGCACAAAAAACCAAGGGTCACTTAAACTTCGAGCGAAGTCTTTTTTCTCTACGAGTACTAGAGGTAATTATGACAGACAACACGTTACAGTGTGTACACGAAATAAATAAATAGAAAATAAGAGTTGTTATTATTTTAACCCTTTCTTACTCTTCTACTGGTTCAGCGACCCGGAGTGGATCTAGGCCTTCGAAACGAGAAAGCGCCAGAATGTTCTATTAAATTTACCCAACATGTCAAAATTTTGGTGAAAATAGGTTAGAGGCCGTCAATTTGAATCCAACAAGAAAAACATTATCAAATCAAATTATAAAGTACTAGCTGTTTCCCGCAGCTCCGCCTGCGGCAAAAAGTAGCCTATGTTTGACCCCGGGTCTATATATATATCTAACTATATTCATACCAAATTTCATTAAAATCCAATCAAGGGTTTGGTCGTGAAAGCGTAACAGACAGACAGACAGACTTTCGCATTTATAATTTTAATATGGATTGTAAGTACAAATTACTTAATTGAATTGAATCACTTGATATACTGAATCATGATTTCATCAGATGTAGATGTTTCATACTAGTAGAGGTATGCATTCTACTTTCTCGTTATTTTATTAGCAGCACAACCAGTGTGGCAAACTGCTAAATTATGTAATGATGGAAATGAGAAAAGGCCATAAAAATGTGGGAGTTTTAAACAATGCTATGTTCTTTTGCCCATAAATTGTAATGAAAAATTATTGAAGATTATTTCGTTATTATGAATGTGAAATAATTTTCTCAAATGTTTTTTTTTTTTAAATTAATGTAGCTTTACAGTGACACGTTTCACGTACCTACCTGACAAGTGTGATAACTATAGACATCTCGTTTTGGCAAACGCTGGGCTCGGAATCCTTATAGGCTTAGGATTCAGCCGAGTTTGGGATAATGAGTCATTCAAGTGCCAATAAATAATTCATAGTGCTTTGTCATCAGCTGTTATTTGAGCTAAACTTTCTCCTGTTGCCAGATGGAGTGGAAATTCTAAAACAATAATTTGCGATCAAGTACAAGCCGAGATTACAGCGGAGGCTACTTCCGCGCCGCGCCTGCTCCTCGGACATGAAACCTGCAGGCCTCGCCACCAATACAGGTCGACGGCTTGCGGACATTGGTAACTTGTTCCCGAATATATGTACTGCACCTGTAACGTTCACAAAATATGAAATTCTCAATTTAACCAAAGTACAATGAAGACAAAAATCATAAACTTTTTTTTGTGTTTTATAACTTTGTACTGGTAGGTAACGCGACCATCCAAAAGCTACCATAACCATTTTTCATGAGTAAGTCGCTCCCATTTGCCGAATAAATTTCAATCAATATTTATTTATTTACTTTCGGAAGATTTACAGCACTAATTGAATATAGCAATATTAAAGTTGACTACAATAATAAATATTCTTTGTTATCAGAAATTGCATAATGTTATAATTAATGCTAAAGTAATGTCTATTAAAAACGTATCAACAAGAAGATTAAGTTAATTGTATCAATTAGTTTAAATTCCATATTTATTTATTTATAGCAATAATATCCAAAGGTTGTCGTAGCAGTCACTGACCCAGCGAATCAAGTTCAAGTACTAGAAAATAACTAGGTTCGCACACCCTGGTATTATAATCCATACTAGTCCATATCCATACTTCCATACTAATATTATAAATGCGAAAGTCTGTCTGTCCGTCTGTCTTTCTGCCTGTCTGTCTGTCCGTCTGTCTGTGTGTTACGCTTTCACGGCCAAACCGCTGAACGGATTTTAATAAAATTCGGTATGAATATAGTTGAAGACCCTGGGTCAAACATAGGCTACTTTTTGACGAAGGCGGAGCTGCGGGAAAAAGCTAGTTATTTATAAATTAAAATACAGTTGAAGATATGTATTTCATATTATATTAAGACAGTAACAAGACAAAGTAACACACATTCAAATTTAGTAAAAATATATCAAAATGAGAACAGCCAGGATGTATAAAATAAAAAAGGTCGAACACAAGTGAAGATGAGCGGGGCACATAGCACGATGAACTAAAGTAGTTGGGGCAAACGATGACCTACTGGATGATTCGACGACCTTATCAAGGTTTCAGGAATTCAGCTTCATTCAGGTCGCTTCCAAATCGGTCAGATTAGAAAACTATAAGGAAAGCATAGGCTTAATTATTGCGGTTAAAATTACTTTTGTAACGTATTGGGAAATACATTCGCTAGGATTTAAAGATACAACTTTCAAAATACATGTTTATTTGTGATTTAACTTTAAATTATCAAAGAAGAAATAAAAGTAGATATCTTTCGAAGATTAGCAAATAATGAATCGTTTAACCTTCGTGAAGATGCTGCTATTTCGCATTAAATGTCAGCTGGTATCGTTGAATACGCTTGATATTTTCGATTTTGCATATATAAATCAATATACAGTATACATCTGAGAAGCTCGGATAATCAAATCTATACTGTAGATTCAAGTAGATAATAATAAACAAAGACTGTTCATTATCTGTATGTAAAGATATTCTTGAAGAATTTTTAGAAATATGATACACTTGATTTCCTTTAAAAACTCAAACTGTACTCAAAGCAGTTTAATTTTTTTTAAAAGAATGAGTTTATAAGTAGACACAAAAATCGCCATATATTTACACCCGTATTTTTAAAGTTAACCTTAAGGACGTCCTTCACTCAAACTCATTGGAGTCCTCGAACTTTGCTTGAAAATAAAATAAAGTAATGATGGATACCTAGGCAAAAAAAAACTGATTATAACCACTTTGTTTCATTTCAAGGATGCCTCAAGGTACCTCTCGACCAACCTTATATTTGACAGTTCGATACTCACCTACAATGAGAAATCTCCTTAATTCAAGGAAGCTAGTGACGACTAATCATACCAATGAGTTGGAGTAAGGTTGAGTCGAGTTTGAGCAAACGTTTGAGAATATGGGGGTTAGAATCTTTTTTAACTGGATCGCTGTTACAGATATACATTACTAAGAAAACAAGAATATTTATCTAAACTTTGGAAATGGTCAAGCTAGGGAGTGGACAAGGTCGCCCAGAGGGAGGAGAAACAAGGATTTATGTTCACAGGTCGATTTTGCAAGTTACAGTCAAACAAAAGTTTTCCCAGTTGCATCCTCAGCTTACGACTTAGAGCATAGGGTACGCTTTAATCATGGTCCTAGTTTGACGGTACTGGTTTTTACATCAAAGCGACTGCCCTCTGACCCTTTTTACAGTGAGACCAGACTAACAGAAACATGACTCGAGGTTTGTTAGTGGCCAACACAGTCCGATTTTTCACGCTGCCTAAAGGCATCAGACACAGCACAGGGTAACGACTGCCATCTATAGATAATAAACGGGACCAACGGCTTAACGTGTCTTCCAAAGCATGTAGGAGCTCGAGATAGCAAATGCCACGTATGGCGACCAAAACCAACACGAGTCACATTTGCCATCGCTTGACACTCAATCGAATCAAACACGCTCGTCGAGCTCGGCTATCGAGCTCCTCAAAATAGGTTTTATCAAAAGATACAATTAAAATAGATTGTATTAGCATGCACTGACATAATGAGGCATTCTTGCCCACACGTGACGTGACACTAGGCCACGCCTGTGAGGTTGGTTTGTGTTGAAATAATTGTGGTAGCACTAAGGTGACATATCTTTATTTGTTGTAATTATTATTTCTCTTTTATAATGCCTTTTTTAGGTTTCCATAGTAAACAGTAGACTGTCGGTCTGTCCGTCCGTCCGTCCGTCTGACTGTCTGTCCTACGCTTTGTGCCCGACACGCACTTGACCACTTATTATTAATTGACTTCAAAAATGGAGGAGGTTCTATGTTCGACTGTGTGTATTTTTTGTATATTAACTATTAAAACTCGATGTTAAAATATCATATGTGTGTTAAAAATGAAAATAAAAAAAATAACATTTGAACCAGAAATTCAAATGATCTAAAAATCCAAAAATATGTTATTAATACAATTAATTGTAATAGCGCAACTTTAAAATGTTCCTTTGTTAGTCTAGAGAAAAATACCTAGAAAATGTACTAAACGACTGACTAAATAAATATAAAACTAAAAAATGGAATAAGTTTCCGTGAAAGTAGTAAAGAAAGTGTCCGTTCACGGTAGGTAATTTAATTATTTAAATAGGGACTTGGAATATATAGTATTTAAAAATGTAGATTTTATTTTATTTTGATATTCAAGCAAGTATGAACATTGAACACATAACATCCAAGCTGTGGATCTAAGTGGACTAAATATTAAATTAATGATTCGACGAATGTACTTCGTACAGGAAACGTCGAGTTAAATGACAAGAAACACCCCATCTCTCCATGTATTTACATGATTTTTTTGATCTAATTTCATTCCTTTCTTATCTAGGACCATGACTGAAGCGTACCTTTAACTCTGAAAAAACTATGACATCAGGAAGCCGAAACTGAAAACTTAACCACGAACAAGAGTGCTATTTTTAAAATGTATGTCTAACTAATCAAATTCCAATGTTTCGACTCACTCACCTATTATTTCGAATGATAATAGGGTCGATTGGCAATGTAACCCAATTGATATGAATGAACATGCTCGAAGGAAGATCTTCATCGTTCAGAACTGGGACTGAAAAAGTAATGACACATTGAAATTTCATAATTTGCAATGCTCAACAATTTCTCAATCTGACATTTGGCGGGATGAGCAGTGAAAGGTCGTTGGAATCACGAGAGTACTTAGTATCGAACGGTTAGTGACCTACAGTCTACCCGGATATTTGAATATGTGATTCTGCGAGCTTCGGGCTTTGTACAGACAACAGTTTGTATAAATACTATAGATATAGTATCACCTATAAATATAGGTTGAAATCACCCTAAGGAAAAAACAACAACAACATTATTGTTGTATTCAATAACTGTTGATGTAGTTGAAAATGCGAACCTTGGGCTCTCCGTACCAGCTGACCATGCATCCGAAAAATCGAGAGAGAGAGTTGATAAATAAAAGTACTCGTCATTATATATGTATCACTAACTGGGGTCATCATCATTTCGTGTAGGTTACATTGTATATCGACCATGTACACCCTGGTGTCAGAGTTGTTCGAAATCGCCTCTCGGCCTCTGACGCGGGTCCTTTTACGACTACCAAATGGCAGCCGGGACCAACGGCTTAACGTGCCTTCCGAAGCAAGGAATCATCTTTATTATCAGACAATCAGGTGATTCAAGCCTGCAAAGTCCTAACCAAACTGGAAACAACTAAACAAAGTACGCTTCCGATGGTAATCGAACCCACCACCCCGCATCGAAGGCGAACGCCTTAACCAGTTATTAACTGGGGTTAGAGACCATGAGTTGAGTGCGGGTAATAGTTTTGTCTTTTGCCGTCACTCATGATTTAATAGTTTTTCACTTCTACTTGACACGTGCAGCAATATAAATCATATCATTGACTGTTAAATAATTAAATTGCTTAAGCGATTAGGTCGCCTATTGTATACGTGCTGTGCTCATACTTTATGTTACATATGTTATATGTATGTGTGTAAAGAAGTGTTAAATAAATAAATCTACTGTTGACCGTATACTGTGTATAATAGTGGAATTTGACCCTATTTTTAACAAAACAGGTCGCAATATTATTAAGTCACATTTTATACAAATGTCCTTAATTTTATTTTACGGAATAAAAGAACTTCTTCCGCAAAATAAGGAGCAATAATCCGGTTACGTACTCAGCCATCTGCTTCGTTTTCCGCATATGATTCTGCTTTTTACTAGGATACAAGTATGACAAAAAAATTTGTTGCTTAAAAATACATTTGACTCTGGATCTAGTAATTAGTCATATTTCATTTTTTCCGTTTAATGGTTAGCTTAATTCTTGAGAAAAAATACACATAATAGTATTCATAAACGCTTACAAAAAATTATATGCTCTCTCTCTTTCTCATCACAGCGTTTCACATACTTACTAGTTATATGACTATTTTTAAAGGAACCAAACCAACAAGTTAAGTATATATGATAATTTGACATAATAATATGTAATTTTATTACATATATATATATATATATATATATATATATATATATATATATATATATATATATGTATATAGAATAGAACTTTGTAGTTTGTCATACACCATTCACCATTCTGTGATGTGGAGGAGTGATTGACTTAGATTAAGTCAATCTCTTATTTTTATTTCTTGAAACTTGCGCTGAATAGTCTCTATCCTCTGGCAGGCGTGACACCAGTATCTGTTTACCGAGACGTAGCTTGTGGTATTGAGAAATGTAAACAGGAGAAAGACGACCACCATCCGCTTTATCAACACCAATCTACCTCCAGGGTTCGTCTGAAGAGTCGCAAAAGTTTTATCATATGTATATTTCCTCATAGCTGAGAACCTTTTCTCAGGGCATGCACTACCCTGACCAACTTAAAATCCCTATATCGCTTGCGGACCCAGGTTGGCCGCTGCAAAACAAATATGCAGAAGTACATTCTTTTGATTTACATTGCCAGTGCGGAAAGCCGCTGCAGACAATGTCGCGCACCTGATAGAGTGCCTACTGTGTCCTGCTACATGTACTAGAAGAGATCTTATGTGGACAACATCAGGTGCGGCGTAAATAAACTCAAAAAAGAGGGTATATGGGCGATGTTCATTTCTATGAACATCGCCTTGAAGCGTTTTTTGAATAAATCTCATATTTGGAGGTCTACTGTTCACAGAACTTGTATTTATTTATTATTATATGTACTTATAGTCCATCCATATAAAGTAGATGCTAACCTTTACTGACCTTTAAGAAAAAACATCTATACATTATATAAATTATAAACGTAATACTATTAAAGCACATACTTATTTAAACAATTGATAATAGTTTGTTATTATTTTTCAAACACCCAGGAAACATGGAATATGACCGCTACCATGTGTTTACAAAATCATCTCGATATTGTCTGAGTGTATATAAAACTGTTCGAGAACAATATGAGAACAATGAATGAATAAATTAAAAATATTCAACTGGTCACTCAATATACAAATCCATAACGTTTTCCAGTATATATAATAGTATAGTAGTATGTCAGTTTTGTGATTTCCTAGATGTTGCTGCTGATGGCAATAAAGTTATATTGTATTGAATTGTATATAATTTTGTTTTCACTGAAAAAAGCTGCTGAGTCTGAGAAATAAGATATTGTATAAAAAAGCAAAATCATTTTACTTAATTGTTTTTCAATGTCTATATTATTTAAAAATAAAATATCCTTTGTTACATAACGAGTTTCCATGGTTCCTTTTAGGCCTTTAATGTGAGGTCAGTTGGTCTTATAAAACTGTTTACGCAGATTACATTTAATCCATATCATTGTTAACTTTAAGTGTATTAAGTAAACAAACAAATGGAACCCAAAAAGCAAATAAAAATATGGCTAAAGATATTGATAATTGCTATTTGCACTGTAAATATCGGTACGCAAAGTGGTTTACAAGCTAATAGACTCGTATCATATTCCATTCCCGAGACTCGATCACTCAAGAAGGCTTTGGGTTACTATGAAGACACTTATCTGAACTTTACGGAGCTCAGCAATAAGCATGGCTACCAAACTGAAGAGCACACTGTCACTACAGAAGACGGCTACATACTCACAGTTTTTAGAATACTAAGCAAATGTAAAACTCTACCAAGATATCCAGTTTTATTGATGCACGGCATATTCGATACTTCAGACGTTTGGATCGTAGCAGGAAAGACCGGACTTGGGTACATTTTGGCTCAGAGCTGCTATGATGTTTGGACGCCTAATCATAGAGGCAATAGATACTCGAGAAAACATGTCACGCTTAACCCCAACACAGATGTGAGGTTCTGGAATTACTCATTTGATGAACACGGAAACTTTGATTTGCCTGCAGTCATCGATTATATCTTAGCTGTAACTCGGCGAAAGAAAATAAATTATATTGGCCATTCACAAGGCACTACCGATTTTTTTGCAATGGCGTCATTGAGACCGGAATATAATGAGAAGATCCAACTATCTGTACAACTGGCTCCGGTGGCCTGGATGTCAAATATCGAGAGTCCTATACCTAAGCTACTATCGCGTGTAACGCAACAGCTGAAGATCATTTTAGATTCGGCGGGTTACAGCGAACTGTTAGCAAGCCACCAATTGACACATTTTATTTTAGAATATTTATGTCAAATATCTCCTGACGATCTTTGCCGTTCTACACTCACTGCTTCCACAGGATACAGAAGCGGTATACCTGGCAAAACATTGGCAATCGGGTTTGGTCACTTGCTGAGTGGCAGTTCGTCTAAAAGCATCGCTCATTTCGGGCAATTGATCCAGTCTGAGAGATTTCATCGTTATAACGAGGGATCCAAAGGGAACATGTTAAGGTATGGAAGAACTACTGCTCCGGGGTATAACGTTTCTCGTATAACATCGCCTATTGTTTTAATTACAGGCCGAAATGATTGGTTGTCTTCTTTAAAAGATGTAGCTACTTTAACATCTAAATTACCAAATTTATTGGAGAACTTTCTGGTACCAGAACCAGGTTGGAGCCACCATAATCATGTCTGGGGCAAAGAAGCACCTGGCTACGTATTTGCTAAAATATTTGAATATTTGAGACGGTTCAACCAATAGTCTCTTTAAATGTGTTATTTGCTTTAAGGGTGGATATTACCGGGTATGACGAGTTCATTTATATTTGTATTCGGTTCGAAGAATATATAAGTATGGCGATGATTCGGGATCATCACCGATGACACAAGTTTAAGGTGAAAGTTTGGCCGTTTTATACAGCTATTTTGTCAATCAAGCATACGGCTGCGTGAGCCGTATGTCGTTGTGTGTCTGTTCATCAAAACTAAATCGAGTAAACCTTTCCTACCTCATTATTATAGCCTTATATCTACTTATGAATACATTTCTGGAAGTAAATAATTTAACACTAACTTAAAATTACGGCTAAATTACTCAAATTTTATTTATTTGTTTTTCTTTCCATTACTAACCTCTTTTTCCCCTCTATTATTGGTAAATATACAAAAATATATTTTATACTTTACCTTTTCCTTATTGGTCTCAAATACCTAGATACTTAAGGTTCCTTGATTCTTCATATATGTGTTTAATAAAAAAAAATTACTTATAAAAACACAGTATATACATATATATACATTAAAAAGATTATTTGATCAGTTACAAATACCACCGAATCCAGATGAAAGAAAGAAAGAAAATAATTTATTTTAGAAACGCACAAAAAGAAACAAAACAGTTTATTTTATAAAGGATGTATGTTTCCAAAATAGGTCCTAACTTAGCATATTGACATCCGATGAAATTGACAGCGCTGATCTTCAGTAAGGAACCAATGAAGTCTATGAATTTCGAGTGCTTACAGGTTTTTCGTTAGACGTAAACTTTTGAAATAATATATATTAATTATTCCATAAACGTTCCATGTGTATACGTTACACTTGTACTCGTATATCTGATCTCACTTTGAAAATAATGCTCTCTCATTATGAAATCACAGTCAGATACTTCGATTTTGTTTATTTGTTAATATCGTTTGAATGAGGAAGCTTAAGCGCAGTCACGAATTCACTTCTCCGCATTGATTGTTAGGCAACCCTAATGAATACGCAATAATAATCATCAAATCAGATTTTGAGCTTCATCATGTCATCCGCAAGAAGTTCATTGCTGGACATAGATCTTCTACCTCAAATTCGGTACGATGTATGGTATAAAATTCATTTGAAACTGTAAGATTTGGGAAAAAGCAAAACGCTAGGCTGATTAAGATAATTACATTAAATTACAATTACAATTTTACCAATCAATTTATCATTCGGGATATTTTAAAAGTTTATTTTAGTGACAAACTCTAATAGATATCTAATACAAGCGACTACGAGTTTGAATATTTTCCACATTTTTAAGCAAGTAGTTATTGATGTAATTTGGGCAATCCTATTAGTCCACTAACCATACATATCGGACTATGTAGTCGGAGCTGGTATGTCGGAGCTGGTATTGTCGACATGGTATGTCGGAGCTGAGAAAACGCCCCTGGTTATAGAAACAAACCATACATAATGTATAGTAATATAGCTATATCTACTATTATAATGAGTAACTCAGAACTGGAATAGATTTCGTTATTGCTTTCAATGGAAAAGTGAAACTGATCGTGTGGCGAACCAGCGAGCATTCTTCTCAGTAATTTAACAGCAATTTAACAGTTAAGTAAATTATTCGTTTACTACATTTATGATTCTATTGACTTTTGTTTCTTAATGAATCTATACTCATAAATACAAAGTAAAATTCCTAAGTATGTTTGTTAGAATAAAACATTATTTAATATAACTGCGACGAAGTCTAAAAAGAAGGGTGTTTGACCTGTACATAAAATATGAATGAACTGATTTCGATAAATGATATGTAGTCGTTGCATTTGTCTTTTTTGCACGGTTGTCACTGGGTTGGGTAGGTCAAAATTGTAAAAAAATTAAATTTTTATTTTATCCTAAACCTATCAAGTTTGGTATCAAAATCAGGAGTTTGCAAAAATTTATAAAATTTATATGTTCATAAGTATTACATACATAGATAAAACCCTACATTTGATATCGTACTCTGCGCTCGGGTAGTAGTGATTTGTTAAAAAGAGTTTTGGAGTAGTCGACTCTATTTTTAAGCCGTTCCTGTGGCCTTTTGAGTAGAATCATATTCAAGCTCTCTGCTTTACCCAAAGGTGACTGTTAGAAGTGCTTTCGGAGATCGAGCTACAGTTTGTATTTTGTAAAGTACTTAGTAACCCACTAATCTTTGCTGCTAACTGTACAGTGACAACCAAGATTCTACTTGATATCTCATCCTCGTAAACTTGAGCAGGAAACGATAACCGCGCTCTACGGGGCATTCTCGGAAAGGTCGGTTTTTGTTACACTTGTAATAATTCTGCAACTTGTCTCTTGTTGTAACTTTAAAGCGTTAAGTTTAAGATTTATTCACACTGTTTATGCTCACATGTTTTTTATTAAATTAAAATTTTGCATTAATAAATCCGTATTAACAAGAAAAGATTTTATAAGATCGACAACGCGCACGTGACACTCCTGGTTTTTCAGACGTCTATAGGCTATGGTAACCATTTTCCATCAGGTGTGCTGTCTGCCTACTACTTAAATGGTATTAAATAATGAGATATTCTAATTGACCGACCTAGCGTGCTCAAGCATAAAAAAAAATATTTAAATAACAAGCTGTGCTATATTTTATCGATAAGTAAATAATTCTTCATAAAAACTTATATTTAAAAAATCTAGTAGTGCTTTGGTTACTCGATTTAAAAATTAATCATCCAACTCCGTAGTAAGTCCATAGTAAACATCACAAGCTTTCTTATTGTTCATTTCGCTGATCAGGTAGGGTCGGCTCTCCTAGTTGATTGACGCCAAGCTATATGTCCTAGGTTGTCGGATGAGATAAGTAGTATTTCTGCTTCCAAAGTTTCAGAGAGGCAGGTGATTTCTGCTTTGCTTTTACTCTGCTAGTCGAAGACTTCTTAGCGAGTCGACTCTGACTAATTGTATTTGTGAAGATCTAATTCCGTAGACTAATCACTTGTTTTGATTGGATGACGACAATTGAGATGATCACGAATTCATTAAACATCAGCGGGCTACTTACTATCTTAAGCTAGCAGTCCACCTTGAAAAGTAAATCTTACACATCTATCGTGGACCGGTTACTTAACTTACACTTATGTAATGGAAATGTCAAAACTAAGATAGCATTTGAGTACCTTTTGAACCCGAGGTTGCAATCGCTTATAAGTAAAGAAGCAAATAAATTGGTATAATGCGCAGATTATGTTGATTTGGGCCTATTTAAGGATCACACTAGCTTGCAGTTTTGAAAGGTTTGCGTGGACCCAGTAGGTTTTTATGGGCATTTTGATCTTATGATTAACTGAAAAAAATATTAAAGGAAATACCATCTAGTTTATGGATGTCATACTTTACTTTTAATTTTTACAATTTAAGTAATAATTTACGTAACTTAAAGAGTATGAAGCAAAATAGTGTCACAAAGATAGACCGACACCAAAATCACGATAGTCAAAATCACTATTTAAATAGATACTAGATACTTAATAGATAATAGATACTTAACTAGTTATTCGTAGTTTCTGTTTAATAATTCAGTCGGCTATTTTATTGGAAACAGCTTTTTGATAATTTTTATTGTTCTCCTTGACATTCGATCAAGATGGCGATCATTGCAATTATTCAAAATGATTTAATGCGAGGAGGTCATCAAGAATGAAAGTAAACCAATTTGTATTCTTTTATAAATACATTCACATCTTCATCTGCTACTACCTACATAATTTGTTTAACCCGGACGAAATCGGGCTGTTTGTTTTTTTTTAAATTATATTTTTTGACAATATTATTAAATTAATATACTACTTACTTACTTAATTTGTATTTTATTACCTATACTAACAAATATAAGCGCTATCTTTCTGTACCAAAATTTTTAAAACATAAGTCCATAATAAAAATCTGTTTCAAATAGACACGTACGACATAACAAATTAAAAGATACCTACAATCATAGAATTATGAATTATTTCGCTTATATTAATAAGTATTTGTGAAAAATCGTTTTTGTTATTACACTAAATCTACTTGTGGGGGAGCTCGTTAGTCGAGCGCGACCCGCGTATCCGTAGCTAATGCGCGTGTCAAGCGACGACGTGACGCGACCACTATTGGATTGGTCGCCATTTTAGTGGTATTTTCTATCTTGAGCACCTCCGCGCTTCGGAAGGCACGTTAAGGTCATGGTTGTTATCAAGCGATAGCACTCGTGTGGCTGTGTCAGATGCCTTATGGCAGCCTGAAAAATTCTAACAGTGTTGGCCACTAACATACCTCAGTTCCTGTTGGTCTTGTAATTACCAGATCCGCCAAATCTAGGACCATGACTTACAGCGTACCCTAGGCTCCGAAGCGTAAGCTGGCGACGCAACTAGGAATACACGCTATGATGATCATGAATTCATGATACTTGTGAGTGGAACTAGAAAATTGCGAACAACATAGATGCAAATAGACATTTATTTATACAAAACTATCAACCGTAATACATTAGTATTTCTTGCATATGTATTCCAACTGTACCTTTATGAAATCGGACCAAGCTTTTTGAATATTTATGTATTCATTCAAGGTCCCATAAATTTTATCATAACGAAATAAGATATGGCGGGCAATGAAGCTACATGCCCCGTTTTATTTTGGTACCGTTATGAATATTTCTGAATAAGTTATTGCCTTAGTATTCTAGAAGTTTGCGAGTTGTGTTTGGTAAACTAACGTCATAAATGCAAATAAGTAAAATGCACAATACTATAAATTCTGAATAGCCTGTTTTCTAAAACGAGCTTCATAGCACGCTAGTTTGTCCATAATATCCACGTATCAAATAGCGACCGTAATATCATATTTTTATGACTGTTAAAAGACATAATAAAGTTATCAACGGCGTAAATAACAATAGACAAAAATATCGAGCACTAAGTAAATTGCGCTTGCAAACTGCTCCGGACGTAAGCCGTCCTCTACTAACCTTTTATTGATTGATGGAGCCACAAGGTTTAATAGGATTGCCCTCTTGCCCAACTCCTAAGCAGCAGCCAAAGAATTTACTATAGATGTAGAAGTCGACCATATTATCCCTCCCACCACTATTTATACCTACTGCACCCACCACTAGTATTTTTGTTATAGAAGTTGTCAGATCAAGATAATCTGTTTCTCTGTTTAAACATTATTCCTGTATTTTTAGTCCTAGACGACAATTTTATTTATTGTTCAAAATATATTTAAGTGTATCATTAAAATAGGTACCTATGTCAGTCATTGGCCATTCGTCCGCGTTACTGTGGCACACTTGGGCGGCCTACTTGCGGTCCCGATGGGCAAAATGTCATAGTTATATCAGAATAGTGTAACGGAAGCGCCGTGTGACCAGACTGTCTAAGTCCTTCATTAGCCTGCCAGTGGTCTTGACCTCGTAGCGGTACATCATAATTGGGCTGCGGATATGGGAAATCGAAGTAAAACACTAGGTTTTTATTAACTGTAAGGTAAGCAACGTTTTTGGACATATTAATTTGAGATAAAATTAAGATTTTGAAATACAAAGTCGATTTCGAAGAGAAATTAAATTTTCATTGATGTATAAATAAATATTCTGAAAAAACTGAGGTTCAGGTTGGTGCAATAAAGAGTTATTTATTATTATTATTATTATTATTGCCAGGTACTCCATGCTCTCCAAGGAAACGGACGTACAATAATCCATTTAGTAGTAGATACCTAACAGATATTCTGAAGATCAGGAATATATCATGTCATCGAGAGCTTCTTCTTTTATATAACTCGTAGAAGCGAGATTCACAAATTCAAATGAAGGGATTCGTTTTCGTGTTTTTTGTCTCTTATTTACTTTTGTCGTGGTCGCTTCCAAACAATACGACCTTGTGTAATCTTATAATACTTAATGTAAAAAAAATACTTAAGTGTTACACACACACATAATTATGAAATCAGTTATTATTAGCATGTTAGTTAAATTTCAATCAAACCCACACTTATTGCAGCAATGCCCAACATATAATACATTAATATGTATAGATAGTAATTTCCAACCTGTAACACGAGTATTGAAAGCCCAAAAACAAATTGTGTAAAGTGGAATACTCGCGAATTTTATGTCGAATGGTCAGTCTGGTTTGTATTCTGTGCGAATCTCCGTAGATGTGTCATTGCGCAATGTCTTAGCCCATCGTAATGGATTCCAAATAGGTATTTGTATTCTGTGTAATGTATGTTTTGGCGATAACATCTGATCCATGGAAATGCTACAAAAGTTAGAAAATAATAATTAAGTATTATTTGGGATACTAATGAGTGCGTGAGCATGCGCTGACGAAAACTCGAACGCGGACCTAACACGGGGACAACCTTGAGTACAGTATCATGATTTCTCCGAAAATATTAAGTACTTTGAGAAGTATTTTCTTCCTTTCTCTACATTTCATCTCAGCCTGAAAGAAAAAAGCCTAAGAAAGGAAGAAAATACCAGTATTTTCTTGTTTTGTTTTTTTTTTAGGCCAGTGGTTATATTTTCGACGGAAACATAATCAAAAGTCTTGTACTTCTAAAAGCTAATGGAGCTTCGAATCATTTTAAAAATATTCGAAAACATGTAACAAATAAAAGGTCAACGGCCGCTCGTTACAATGCACTTTCAGTTTAGCTTAGACAAATCATCATTACATAACCAACACATGGTTAGAAAACATACGATAAAAGAAAAAATGTTGATTTATTTGACTGCCAAAGCTTTTATAATGCGGAATACATCAATAGCCCAGGGTATAAAATATGTTCATCACGGTAACTCAGGTACGACTTGTATTCGGAACAGTTATTTCGGATTTCAGCCAAACTCCCTGCAAGCATCTGTAACCTATGTGACGTTTTAAAATAGATATACAGGTGCAATTCGTTCCAAAAACCAATCGGACAACGGTAACATCTCATAAGAGCAAACCGTTACCAGCGCGATTCGTCATCCCATGCGCCACAAATGACCAAAGTGTCCACAATAGGCCAAACAGTAGTAGTGTGTCAATTTCACGCCCGTACGCCGACAAAGAAATGGGGTGCTGCTCTAAAGGCACTCGATGAGAAAGCTCGCAGACGGCATGCTAAAATGCCTTTACGCAACCCATCCGTACGATGTTGCGTAGTCGAGGGAACATCGCGTAGATAACAATATTCGTGCCATAAAAAAAGATACCTTTTTCTCTATCATTTTAACCTCTTCCTGGACGAGTCCGCAGCTGGCTGCTTTAGAGCCCAGGGTTCGCTTTCCTACTTTTTGTTATCCACTTCACCCAGTCTTGGACATCCTTCGGATTGCAATTTGAACGCTTACTTTTTACTTTAAAAAAATCTAATTATGTTTGATGAAACGTGGGTAATGTACACCTACCTACCTACTAACTGATTTTCTCTCGAGGAGTATCATCCCACCCACGTGGCAGCAATGATTCCAGTGTCTGGTATTTAGGTTCAATTACACATTTTGGAATGTTAACGTAGGTACCTAGTGATATATTCCTCCGCTCTTGCTGTTCTAAATACTTATTTATTAATGTAATAGTTATGACTCAGGACTATAAAGGAACAAATACCTTCGAACACCATTTGGAGTCTGAAACTTTCCTTCCTCAAAGCTCAAGACTCAATATAAGAATACTACGTCAAGTAACCAATGTCTTTGATTTTATATGATGTTGCTGAAAAACTACATTTCTTCATTTAATAATTTTCAAATAAAATTAGTAATGTCGTTTAATTTAATCATATGTATATTGTGCAATCGATAAATAAACATACACACATTGTAAATTATCATGTAATGCAACTAGTGGTTGACATAATTCGACCACAAATATGCAGTATTGAATATCGATAGGTTCATACAAATATGTGACCTGAACTTCGAAGTTGAAAGGTAAACAAACCTTGTTCCAATGGAATAAAGTTCATAATGTAAACATAAGTAGAATGCAGTTCATGCTCCCATTAGTGACAGGCTGATCGCTGGTGGACCGGCTTCCTGATGACGTCAGAGTTCCAAGGCCAACTGCATTGCGGATTATTGGTATGGAGACATGTTAGGAAACCCAAACTTTAATCTTTGCGTTATACGTGTAAACTATATAAATAGATAGAGCGAAAGAAAACATTACAGATGTAAAACTAAAAATTAAAGAAACAATAAAATGTCTAAAATTTAAACAGAAAGTATATATGTTTGGGCCCAGGTCTTCAATTTAATCAATATTCATAACAAATTTCATCAAAATCCGTTCAGCCGGTTTGGCCGTGACAGCGTAACAGACAGGCAGATTTTAATATAATAGTATGAAAGTATGGATATGGAAGCATAAATTCTGAAAGAAATTTATTGTATGTAGTATAATACATGTTTTAGATGCTCTATGTACTTCCCAGCTCCACGAAATCCGCCACCGAATTTGTTTGTTTGACTGTATCAAGAGCCATTAGTTTTTCTCCCAAATACGAAACGTCGAAAACTCCTTCACATTTTAATGCCGAGTTAATTTTTACTTTAGAAGTACTAAGTGAGAAAATTTGATTTTTAAGTACACTGTTGACATCTAGATCGTGGATGTTTCTATCCTTCTATTTTATCTAGAATCCTATTGTCGTTAATTGCACGACAGTTACAACATCGAAACACAATAGTTAACAATGCCAATCGTAACATTCGTAACATCTCAATAAAGTATTCAGACGTTACATTGCCGTCGGCAGTTGCTCAAATAAGTGGCCAAGTGCGTGTCGAGCCACCTCACGTGCAAGGTAGGATTCCGTAGTAACCCAAATAATAAAGAAGCCCAAAAAAGCTTCAGCAGGAACGCCGCTTTGGTTAACACGAATGTATGGATACCCGAAACCGAACCGGGATACTATAATTCGGAAGGCAAGTTATGCTGTTAGTCCTGATTGTTAAAATTGATAGCAGTCGTTAGGTTGAGTAGGTCGTGTCTTTAGGCAGCCTGAAAAATCTGACAGTGTTGGCCACTAACACACTTCTTGTCATATCATGTAGGTCTATTTTTCCTATAAAATAGGTTACGAAGGTCAGACGGCAGTCGCTTCAGTCTAATAACCAGCACCTCTAAACCTATGACCATGATTAACGTACCGTATTCGGTAAAGCGTGAGCTGTGGACGAGTATAGAAAACACGCAGGGTCAAAGAAGAATTTCACATTTTTTTTATACAACTATCTAGGCAAACAAGCGTACCGCTCACCTGCAACACCGGAGATGTCACGAGCGCATTGCCGACCTGTTCGCTATCAGCACAGCGACCCCTCTGGAGTCTGGCGACCCTACTAACCAGCAAGAACACAACACTGCTTCTCAGTGTTATTTGGCTGCGGTCTTCTGTAGGGTGGAGGTACTTCCCCAGACGGACTACTCCTTACAAAATGTCCTACCTCTCTTAATATCACAACGAAAAACTACAGTACCAAGCCCGACTGCGCCAAAAGGAGGGTTATGTTTTTCGAGAGTATATATGTATGTATGTATATTTGTATGTAATAATAGGTTGGGGAAAAAAGTTCGCATTTTTAAAGAAAACTCCTCGCATAGACATACCAAATTGTAGCTTTCTAGGTCTTATAGTCTCGGAGAAAAACGTAGGACAGACAGACGGACAGACATGACGATACTATAAGGGTTCCTTGTGTTTACTACGGAACCCTATAAACGTATGTATTGTGTATTTGCATACATAAATAGGTGTGAATTCATAGGTACGCCTTTGCGGCCGTCATCATCACAAAATATAGATAACTAGCTGTTTTCCGCAGCTCCACCTGCGGTATATAGCCTATGTTACTCAGGGTGAATGTAGCTTTCCAATGGTGGCATAGTAGTTTTTGAGTTTATTCATTACAAACATACACACAAAAATACAAATCTTTCCTCTTTATAATATTAGTGTAGATATTAGTGTAGATATTAGTGTAGATTAGTGTAGATGAAGAAAAATGTACAGAAATAACTATAAATTTAACATTTACAAAAACCCCGATTGGTACGTAACATACAAAACTTTCCTTGTGAGATTATCTTCTGAATACATGGTCACAACAAAATGTCAAACAAATACAAATTAGTCTTCGACGAAAAAAGAGGAATGTTAGAAGTGTGACGTGTCTGTGTATGCGTGTTTGTGTATTTCTATCATCGTAGCGCCTAAACCGATGAGCCGATATTGATGCCTTTTTTGTTGAACGATCGCCATGTATTCAGAAGATAATTCTACAAGGAAATTTCTGTATGTTTGTTTTGTCTTGTGACAAAATAAAAGAAACATAAGAGAATTTGGATTTCAACATTTTAATGTATTCTGGTTTTATAATAATTTAAGATTCCTACTACTACACTAAACAAACTATTTTAGTGTACGGGAAGACATGCTAGTGCTCCACTGTCCTAAATGAAATGAAAACTATTCAGGGGGTCAATTCCGCTAATAAACTTCAAAAGACCATACAACTTATATTCAATTATGACGCAATTACGATGCATTTTTGATATGCTTATTACTGGTATTCTGCTAACGCAATTTTGAATCTCAATTTATTTGCAACTAAAACGTATTTTAATGGCAATAGTAAAAAAATGACAATAAAATAAATAACAGATGATGATTTTTTTTGTCTAGCAAAATTTTCCAGTTGCATTTAAATGGCATGCCATGTCTTAAAATTAGTAACAGAATACCAGAAACGTCAAAAGTTGTCATTGTGATCTAATTACGATTTAATTGTGCACTATGTTAAATAAGAGAATTGACGCCCAGGAACACTATTTTTTAAAAGTATGACTCATCCTTAATCGGTGAATCGAATGAAAATTGTTCTACTAACCAATCGGTTAGGTTACGACAAATGAAAATCCTCCACATATTTTATTACAGATTGGATTAGAGCTTGCGACCTCTGGTACATTATTTACCAAATATTACTTCAAGGAGCAGGAAAGTAAATTACAGTGATGTTTCTGTGCGCTCAATGTTTTGTGTTATGAACTCGCAGAGAGTGTGCGTGGGTGTCCAAACGCATTGTGCTCGAGACAATGCCGGCTATGCAATCTTGTAATGTATGCGCGGGTTGCATCTCGCTCAAGGGTACTTAGTCATCGACAGTTTTGGCAATTAGATATCAATAAATGTATTGATAAGGAAAACTATTAAAACAAAAAAATAACATTCTAATTCGGACGTTAAATAAAACAACATTTTTAGATTTTAGACTGACAACTGACTATACAGGGCAACTGTTACAGCACGACTGCCATCGTACGCGATAACAGCCAGAGACCACCGGCAACCAATCCAAGGCAGGCTCTTTATCTTTAATTTCTTTTTAAAAATTAGTAACTTCGATCTCCAACGATCAAGATAACTGGACGTCTTGTATTTCACTTTATCAATCTTCATTATAATCGGTTAGTTCCAGATAGTTTATGTTATCTTATTGTTCCTATAGTAAGTGCTTGTATTTAAGTATTTTTATAATAGTTCTATAGCCTTTGTGGTTTTCTATGGTAGTTCTCAATCAACGGGCGTCTAGACGCATGTGAAACTATGTCAACCCGTGTCGTTGCCCTGCTGTGGCCACGTCGCCTTTTGAATGGCAATTTGCGCGTGCGCAGGTCGAAGACGTGGATGAAAGGAGTAAAGGAACATTAATATTTAACATAATTTAAATTAGTACGTAAGCAAGCATACGGCACAGTTGATGGTAAGTAGTTACCGTAGCCTAGGGTCGCCTGCAATGCTAAGGGTCTCATATCACAAGCGTCATATAAGTTTCAGTTTCTAACACGATAAATTTCAAAACATCATTGAAATAATAACTTGATTTCTACAATTTGTGTAATAAATTGTGCGGTGAAATGACATTATTGGAAGGCTTAGGGGGAAATCCTTAACAAATACACATAGCGCATACAGATTTCAGGAAAGTGGTTGAATAACGTATCAATGTACCTACGAATGATGTAAGCTTTCAAACTTATGCTTTTTTCCACCCAGATATCGTTGTATGAAATTTCACTAAAAGCATAATTTCATATAAGCTAAATTTCAAATGAAATGAAAATATATTATGAACAAATTGGTTTAAAATACGTATGATCAGCTATTTTTTCACAAGTTTTATAGTAGTTGTTTCCAGTCTTATGCCTGAATTATAAAAACATCATTGTCTGGTTATCTTAGAGAAAACTGGAACAAAGGCCGAAAGGTAACTTCGAAAACTGATACCCAACCGCATCCTGTACGTAAAGGGTACAGACCTTGAAGCCCGCACGACCTGACTGAATGAACCATTAAAAAATCCCAAGTTAAGTAATATATCCGTGAGATATTTTAGCCAGTTCCACTTAATATTTTTGTATTACAGTTAACTGTGATCTGATCTCATTCATGCGGCAAGAAGTCAAAGAAAATGTTCACCAAATGTTATTTTCAATAATACAAGGTAAATGTCATTACCAAAGTTGTATCGAAGGTTGTACACATGCATCGGAATGCTGGCCAAGTCCAGTTTAATTAGTTCATTAAAATAATGGCTCGCTCAGGCTAGCTAGTGCCAATAATGGTATTTTGTAAATGTACCTGCAAATCTATAAATAAAAAACGTCATTTCTAAAAAAATCCAAGGCACAAAGTGGCGTATTTACTTAAACATCACATTTCTAGTTCATTCGTGTAGAGTGAGTTATATGGTCAATTGACCGTGTTCACCCTGGTATCAGAGTTTCTCGAAACCGCATTTCGACCTCTGACGTTGTTTCTTTAACGATCATCAAATGGTATTCGGGTCCTACGGCTTAATGTGCCATCATCATTATTTACAGAAAGTAAGGTGATTCAAGCCTGCAACGTTCATACCAAACTGGAAATAACTTAAGAAAGTATGAATCCCGTGGGAATGGAACCCACGACTTCTGGGTCTAACACAAACTTATCCACTAGACCACGGAGGCAGTTCATCAATAACGATATCGACGAGATGAAAGGGACATTGGTCATTCTTGACTCAGTCTTGAAATTACGTATTTTACTAAAATTTTAATAATTTTGGTAATAGATGTATTATGGGGAATAAATGATTAAAAAATGTCTATGCTACAATAATGGATTAAAAAGCATTTTAGTCGTTGAAGTCTTTTCTTTTGAAATTCATGTTTAATAGTTTATGGGATTAAGATATTTTGTGCAGTAAATCAAATTTATTTATTTTTGTTTTAAGTTACTGCCTATGAACGCAAACATACATAAGCTCTGATGGAATGGTACTGTGACATGATTTTATTTCATTCTTTATTCATGTTTGTTTAAATTAATTTCAATCTAATAAACCAGCCTATTTTTGAATTTAAATGTGTGTTTATTTACACGATGCCTTTTTGGTATCATGTAACTTACTTACTAAGGAAAATCTCTTATCAGTTCCAATCTATCGAATGTCATGTTACATACTATAGGAAACAGGGTATTTTTTTTAATAATGACTTAATATATCAATAATAATCATAGATACTAGTTAGAGATATTATACTCGAAATTAACTCCTTATTTCGACATCAATACTTCATTCATTCATATTCTATAGAAAGTTTATATGCTTAGAAATTGCAGGTATTGACAACGCTTCCTGGCGGGTTGTTCTGCGAAATCGCATTGGCGGATGGCAGTTTGCATAAGAAATTGGTCGGCAAAGATACTCAGTTGGCACCTGCCATAGTTTCAAATAGCTTTTGAATATAGACAATCAAAATTTTAAAAAGAAGATAATATAAATATTAAATAAGTGACGGTGCTTCATGATAATTAATACTTTAATCGATTTAACGATGTGCTTCTTTTGTTTATAAATGGTGAAATAAAGTATTCATTCATTCATTCATGAATGTTATTTGATAACTGCAGGAGAGTCTTCATATATGCTGGAAAATTGAATTATCTTTAACTGAAACTTATGGATATGAACCATTAATTCTAAAAACATTTTCGGAACTTACCGCCGCTGGTTTAAAGGATTTGATCTACGCAGGATGAATGTTAAGCACCATGCACCAATGAAATAAGTGATCATTCCAGTCCATCGCCCAAACTTTGAAAAAGAGAGATTGGTCTAACATAGGAACCTACATATTCTGTGAGAATATCTAGTTAAAGAAATGTAGAGCGTAGGGTCATTTACAGTAAAGTAAAATATTAGAATGCAAGCACGTGACGACCACGTAACGGCATCGTCGCCATCACAATGAAGCGCAGCATTCTCCTGGGGGAACTCAGCCCGAATTTTAATTTGACGACACCCAAATTAGGCCAAATGTAGAAGACGCCTGGTCAAGGAGTGATTTACGACATGGTCATATTGGTAATGTAGTACGTATTGTAGCTGACGGAGGCGATAAGTTTGTTTTCTGAAGTATACGAAATTTATGATTAAAATAAAAGGTAAAATTCAGGCCACGAAGACTATTGACGTAATTTGGCATTTACTTATTCATGTACACATAATTTTTTACATAAAAACATTAAACAATAAATTTATGTTCTGACATAGGCTTTAATTTAGTAACGATTAGTGTAGTATAGCAAGTGAAAGTCTATTTAATGAATACTATTAACAAAGATTATAGAATGCTAAACGAGCTAATAGATATAATAAAGTTGAACAGTTGTTTGTTTTAAACGCTTTTTAATTCGGTAACTGCTAGTCGGTTTCGAAAAAATATATTTTATTCTATTATAATATAGACATTATATAAACGTGTATACACTCAGCGGGATCACATGTCTGAGAGACTTATGAGTGACGCAGATAATTAGTTATGGATATGCCCATATAGTGACAGGTGAAAACTTGAAACAACGCTAGTCTCATTTACTCATGATAGAATCTAGGGATAAGATATGAAGAATTCGAAGATAAGAAAGATGTTGAAGATTGTAATTGATTGGCTCTTAAATAAGTTCGGGTTTGTTATAAATGAAAATAAAATTAAGAGGTGACATACCTGTCTATGGGACGCCATAAGAGTACTATGCGAAGTAATTAGTTCTTCAGTAACTATCAACTTTTTCATTTCTTCTAATACAACTACGTGCCAAAACAAAAAGGACGGCATAATGTATATGTGAATGAAGTAGAGTCTAAGAGGAATTCGGTAATTTCCGTAAAAATTCTATTGAACCTTAACAAGCAATCGTTCGCACATACAAAACATCCTCACGCGTGATTACACTGCTGATCACCAATTTACAAGTCACGTAATGAGATTTTGATCAAGCTTTTGTCATATATCAACGGTTAATGAACTTTTTCTGTGATCATGGATAAATGGAATCAATTCATAGTTGTAAGATTATAGTGACGGTTTCAACGAGAATAGTGAGGGGTTTTCAAGAACTTAGAGATATAAACAGTTTATTGATATAAAACTACTCTGCAAGTTAAATTTTATTAGCATTAATTTATTTCTAGTCTACTAGTAAATCAGAATAGTATAAAAAGTAGTATCAAATATTTTTTACGTTATTAATCAAATATTCGTTACTGTCTCCCATCTCTAAACCTCTTAACTCTTAGTTAATGAAACCAGAAATATGAACGAGTCGATTTCGAGCATCCGAGTCGCAAGACAGCAGCTAGTTAATTATTTACTAGCTGTTCCCCGCAGCTCCGCCTGCATCAATAAGTAGCCTATGTTTGACCCTGGGTCTCTAACTATATTTAAACCCAATTTTATCAAAATCCGCTTAGCGGTTTGGCTGTGAAAGCGTAACAGACAGACAGTCTTTCGCATTTATAATATTAGTATGGATATGTGGATTTTCCTACTTTATCTTATGGCTTTTCAGGCATTCATTGCATTCTCAACTCGTTACTACTTTTTATTTCCACTTCGCGCTGTTCTTAGCATCTCCAGCTTCGTGCAGAATATTTTTCCCTAATTGTTTAATTTATTCAAATATCTTTATTGTTCTACAAGTAAACTCGATACAAAATGCTCCTCTCCCAGTCGGCCGTTACCAAAAACACTTTTCTTATTATTTCAGCCATACTTCGTCCACTGCTGGACTACCATAGAGTAGATATGGGTACAATCATTTCAGAGACGAAAAACAAGAAAATATATATTTTATTTATGTAGTTAAGAGCATACCCACACACGTCGCGGACGGAAGTGGTTGATGCAACATTGATGGCGGTTGCGTTTCCGGTCGACATTGGTTCTTACCGATATTTAACGTAGCGAGGTCGCCTAGATTGTCACTTTCAACATTATGAGGAAGGGACACATGTCAAACGTACCATAATTTATAATTAACTGAGCAAGAGCTTCGATAAATTTATATAAATCAATTTATAAGCAACGATTACATTTGTTATTCGGTTCCTACTTATTTTGTGAAGGCATACTTGCTTAACAAGCGCGACTCTAGCAACGAAGAGCTTGGAAACCTATTTCAACATCTCTGTTTTTACTAGAAATGAATATTTTTTATTAAAACACTGAAGTAATTTCGGTGATGACTTTTTTTAGTTTAATAAAATGCTACATTAGCTAATACAAATAACATTAGCTAATTTTTTTTTTATTCTCATTTTCTATATTCTCTGATATACATACTTACAGATGATATATGGGTAATACGAATATTTATATGCGTATTGAAGCAATGCATGACAACGATCAAATGGAAAGAACTCCTCGAAATCCGAATCCACCGTTCAGTAATACGTTTCCAAAATGAATTTGACTCCGAAAGCCAATGCCGCGGCGGCTGCTGACGACGTATGTACGTTACACTGCCCGCCCATTATGTACTGGTTCTCTCCTTTATCAAGTTGCCAGGTATGCCGAAGAGCTGACTCGAACATGGGCTTATTAGGCCTTTTGTCAGGAGCCACGTCGGAAAAGCAGCCGGCGTCGGTTTGGTAATCCATGATGCTCTGTAGCCAGGACCGACGCAGGAATTGGTAGTGGCCGTCCAGAGCGCAGAGGCTTACTGAAAATTGTATGTCTGTAAGATTAAAAAGACCACAAGCAAGTAATAATTCTACGCTAGTCCATCATTCAGAAAATTTTGAATTCACAGTGTTGGTATCTGATAACTGATTTGTAAAATTTTATACTCCTTACTTCTTTTTCATTTAGAAAGTAAAATATTTAAATTAAACTATTTTAATACGGTTTTATCGCGTTTATTAATTATTCATTTAATAACGAAATAAAATCCGTATAATCGCTAAAACGTAAGAAAATATTTAGTAAAATCATTGTCGAAAGATGGTATAATCTAATGTTTCGTGTAATATTCTGAATTATAAAACTTGAATCGCCGTCATCTGAGCATTTTTTCCTCTTGTAATCAGCTTACGCTTCAAGGCACATAAAGTACTAAATGCCCAGGGTACGCTTATGAAACCAGAATAACAATATTTATACTCACTCTGTTCCACAAACAAGTCTACGGCACCATATTCATTTAAACTAATGTATGTCGCTTCAGAATACAAGCTCTTGCAGAATTTTTCTCGCATTTCCTGGTCCTTTTTCACGGAGAACACGTAACATCGATGGCCGTAGTAGGCCAGCTGCAGAAACAGTAGCCTGAAATATGCATTTTTAAATTTATTAATCATATTTTATCAATATAAATCTACATACACATATAATAGCTGACTTCTTTGAACTTAGAAACTATTTACTGGTCAGATTTGAAAAAAAATCTCTGCATTACAGTTTTAGAAAAGATACGACATAGTTACATAACACACAGCGAGTTCATTGTTGACAATCAAGCAAACATTTCGTAAGTCCAGTCGGACAAGAGTCGTTAAATGTCTATTATAGCAAACATTTTATATTTTAATTATTCATTTTTAATTCATCAAATTAAATTAAAAAAATCTCTGTTAGCGGGAGAATTTAGCATCCTGGTGGTGTACAGATTGAAAAATTCTCTCTCTAAAGGAGTTTTTTATTTGAGTTTAAAGAATTTGCTTAAGTAGTCATTAACGACTCTACGTACGACGATATGACTATGCTGATATTACCTGAGAATTAATAATTATTTTACCTATGAGTCAAGCCATAACCATAGTCGCTGCCTTTAACTAACGGTTTTCTACATTGGATGGGTATTTGGCATTCTTTTTTCCATGGTTTTTTGGTAGCATGATTTTTAGCCAAATATGACAAGCATTGATCTGAAAAATAGGATAAGCCACGTTTATTTAGTTAACATGGTGAGTGCTTGGCTAACCAATTACGGCTATTGTTTAGCCAAGCACTTCCAAGTTCTTCCCTACCAATGTGGGTATATTTTTTATACCCAAAGCTATGTGGCCCGATAATGTAAATAATGAGAGTAAAAGACTACTAAGTATACTTATTTATTTGGGTTAACGATTTCTTAACAAAATAGAGGCGTATGTGTAACCAACAACGATATTTTTATATTTATTCAATCACAAACAATGTTTACATCTTATGGTATAACCTAGGCTCCAAAGTAAAATAGCTAAGAAATTCAACGGCATGCGCTTCAGTTAGAATATTGACTTATTGCAAAGAAATAAACCCACTTACTAGATTGATCAGGACGTGGTTGTGCTTTATTGAAATCTCCAATATTATCCAGGTACTTCTCCCAGTAGGAATACCGGAACGTAAGTTTTTCGTACGTTTCTGAAGTTGTTTCGTTCACTCGGGAGCCGTCGAACTTCTGGACACGAAACATCCACAGCCGCTCATGGTTGAATAAATTGGTCACTAAAATTGGTATTAAAATAGTTTAATTCATACTTCTATACTAATATTATATATGCGGAAGTCTGTCTGTCTGTCTGTCTGTCTGTTACGCTTTCACGGCCAAACCGCTGAACGGATTTTAATGAAATTTGGTATGAATATAGTTGAAGACCCGGGGTCAAACATAGGCTACTTTTTAACGCAGGCGGAGCTGCGGGAAACAGCTAGTTTCTAATAAAGTCTTCCACAGTTATACGTCATAGTTTAGATTGAAGAACATACTTATTACACTTTCTATCCATTTATTATATTAGATATATGTTATTATGGTAAACCAGAATGGTAAATTCTTACCCTAAAAGGGCCGAATTTCAAATTCTATGAAACAATTTCTAGGCCAATTATTTACGTCTTCCATTTACATAGTTTGTAAGAAAATGTTAAATATACCTATATCCAGCTTTTCAAGGTCTTTGTAAGGTCTGGCTTTCAATAGTTAGAGCTTATTAACTTGTAGATATCATGTAAATAGTGATGATGACATTATGACAGGTACACTGGTATTAAACTTACAACTTTTGCTTAAATCATCATCAGGATTGTTGTCACGTTCCACCATCTTCTTGAAGAAGGTTAGCAGCACATCAGTTTTCTCCAACAAATGTTTCAGATTGAACTCTATGCCCGACGGTAAGCTCTTGCTCTTATTTTTCATGACAGTTCTCAAATTAACTACAATACAAAGTGTAAATAATAACTTATAATAAGTACTAACTATTGATTTAAGTATTTTTAATTACCGAATCAAATTTTATTTTTTTTATTTCTCACTGGAAGCATACCTACTTTGTTAAGTTGTTCCATGTTTAATTAGGACATTGAGGTTTGAATCACCTGATTGTCTGATAATAAACATTATTCCGTACTTCGGAAGGCGCGTTAAGCCGTTGGTTTCAGCTGCCATCTGGTGGTCATTAAAGGAACGATTGATCACGTTCGCACCTGATGCCAAAACACAAATATCTTAACTTTTTATCTCTTACCATTCAATAAAAATAGTCCGTAATTCATGCTTATGTCGACATCATTTTTATTTTCTAAGAAGAAATCAAGTACTTTATGTAAAGATGCCATAATTTCTTCTAAATCAATCTCTAAAGGCATATCCGATAGATCGCGTTTGATGGGTTTCACTGTAACATTTTTCTTTTTCAGTACCTCAAGTTTATTCTGCGATTTAGATTTTTTACCAATTATAGTTTTATTAGTTGATAGTAAGTATTTTTCTGTACTGGTCACGTTTCTAATTATGGGGTTTTCAACCCCGTTTATATTCTGTGTATTTTGAAAGATGGCGGTTATATTATCTGTATATATTTTTATATTGTTTATATTATTTGTATAGTTCATGCTTAAAACTGCAACAGGGAATAATATGCACAAAATGAAGGAAGTCATGTCTTAGTAAAAAGTATTTTGGAAATAGGTCACTTAATATTTTCACTCCGAAAACACTTTTGTCAATAGATGTTGCTGCGGACGAACCCAGATTTAAACTGTAGTTCCTCTCCCGTAGGACTCGGTTTTATCTCAGCGTGAAATAAATTAGATTCCTGAAACCCAACCTCTTATTCTAAAATGAAACAGCTTCACGTAGCTAATCTAAGATTTTTCTCTCGGTTATTACCTAATTATTTTCAATAGTTTTTCGAGTTTAATCGATTTAATGTAGGCAAATAAATTGGCAATTAAAATTTGAGATAAATTGAATTGTGCCGCATATATAAAATCGTTGAGCATATGATTTATATAAATACATCTACATAAGATGCTATATGCCTACATAAATAAGAAAAAATAAATTTTAATACTTAGGTAGAAAGATAATGATTTTATATGCCAAATTAGTGCCAGAACAAATGTACCTATTATGCAGGAAAACTTGTATAAAATGTGGAGTAGCTACTGAACACGAGTCGAACTAGCATTACCAGACTATTGTTTTAGATCGTTATACCTTCTTCTTCTTTATGTGCCACTTCATCACCGAAGGTTAGCTGTCAGCTTCTTATATCTCGTCTTGTACATGGCGAGTCTGAACAGCTGTTCCACAGTTCTGGTTCCAGTCCACTGGCGAATGTTCCTAAGCCACGACATTCAGCGTCCCTCCACTTTGCGCTCTCTTGATTTTTTTTTTCCTATCATGGTTTCCGATTTAAGTATTCGCTTTTATAGACATTCGGGTGCATAAAGAGTGCCTAAGAAGCAATTACGTTGCTTCGAATTTGGTTGCTTATAAAATTCTTCAGGCAATCTATACTTCTCTATCATAAAGTGGCAAGTTCTCTTAAAGGTACAAAAACAATTGAGTTTGTGTAGCGTCTAAATACTGTACTAGGGTTACTTACTACTTTTGCCATTTTATATAATCACACGAGCAAAATATCGGAGTTGGGCATACTTATATATACTTAGGCTGGAGATAGAGTGGCATGCGAGATTCGCCAAAAACTATTTTCTGTAGCTTGACACCATGTTTTTTTTTTTTGATAAATGTAGGATTCGGCTTACCCGTAAAGGTGCAAGAATCGACCCCTAAAAAGATACGTGTCTTTATTAAAATAAATCGCGGCCATTTGAGAGCTCCGCGTAAATTATAGTGAGGATAAGCCTCGCCGCAGGGTGTTTAGACGACGTCACTGTAGAGCGTTTCATTTGTTTGTCAGCTGTGTGACGTAATAAAATATTACTAGAAGTCTGAAATTTTATAAAATGGCGTGTAATGTTTACTTGTTACCCAATGCCTTATGTTCAGATTTTTAAATATACCTTATTGAAGTTTAGTTGTTTAGCTAGGTTTCAAATGCAAATCTAAAGGACGAAAAAGTAGCTATTCAGGAATGTATTTTGATTTTGTGGACTAGACTTTTAATCGTAATTGAACACATCTGCGCAGATTTTGAAAATAATAAATAACTAAACATGAGAGAGTTACAGAATTTACCTTTAATCATCAAGTGTCTCCGAATTAATAAACAACATAATTTATAAATATTCCCTCGTCCATCTATATATCATAACTCTGCTACCATCAATCCTTCTAAGTGAGTATCATTTAAATGATGAAAATTGCCAATAAGTTTTTTTTTTCATATTCATTTCACATTTACGATAATTACGTGAAACATTGTCTGGCAATTTACGTTTACGTCGTGCTTCCTGGTACTATCGAAAGACGGTATTTCTATCTGAGTGATGGATACTACTTACAGACAAATTAGATTTTTAATTCTATAATTAATTTGGTCCAGCTTCAATAGAATGCTTCTAAAATATATTTTACTGCGAGAATGATAGTTGTGAGGGCTCCGCTGGTAACCTGTGCTTCACACCAGCCGCCAAGCAGCTGCGCATGCGTCTCTTTATTCAGGTGCCACGGATCGAGGGTCGTAAACTTGTCTTTGGACTTGGTTCGCTCTTTATGGTGCAACTGTTCGGCGAAACAACCGTCTTTTGTTCGGAAGCGAACCAACTGAATCAGCCAGGAGCGCTTCAGGAATTCAAAGTGGCCGATTAGCGCGCAGTATGTAACTGAAATTTCGGAATTGTTCAAATTGACACTTATTTATTTTCCAGTCTAATTCGTCCAAAGCAGAAGATAGATCTCCTCTAATGCACGCTAGTCATCACGGTGTTTTACGTAGGCACGTAAAACTGTTTTCAGTTTAAACTGCCAACTAAAGTTCTAGTACTATTATTAGCCAGTTGCTAAATAACTACTGATTTGGACATTTGTAAACAAAACGTCGTTGTATACAAATTCTAATTGCACTGAAATTATTCTGGAACTCGGGGCTCGTTCCAGAATTCAAGCCTTTTTTAGTACCAGTTCAAAGCTAATTGATGCTTAAATTGCAGGATCTAAAGAAAAACCCGGGAAAACATGAATCGGATTTACACTAAGGTTAAACTCTGAAGCGACTAGAATAAACTGTTGTAATGGTGCCGACCGGCAGTAATTTGCATGAACAAATGTACAAGAAAGGGCTAAATAATTTGGTAAGAACTTTTAAAATAAACTTCGAATAAATCTTTATAAAAATGTTGACTAGTTAATTAGTTTTAGACCTACCAATAAATGTTCATTATACTATCTGAACCGAAATCTCTAATAATAACGTGCTTACGTATAAAACATTTTCTTCTATGATAGGGCAAGTAAAAAAATCTTTACAACTTTTTCTGAATTCTTTAGGAATTAGGGATGTTATTTAATCAGAAAATTTGGTAAAAATGTATTTCACTTACTTTGTTCCAACATTAGGTCGCCATATTTGTAATCTTGTTCGCTCATAAAGGCGGCCTCCTGCAAGGCGTGCTTACACAGCCTGTCTTCCAGCTTCCTGTCCTTCTCCTCGGATACGAAGTAACATCGACGGCCGAAATACGCGAATTGTAACATCAGTAATCTACAAAAACATGCGATATGTCACCGACTTGCTATTTTGTAAATCGTTCTATTCACCGATTATATCGAACGAAAACCATTCGAAATCGTACTAAAGTCATTAGACTCACCGGTAGTCAAGTTTATCAAAGGTCTCAAAAAAATTGCGCTCGTGGACATGGTTTACTTTTAGTAAATGGTAGTCATGTGAACAGTAGACTTTGCGAACATGCTACTATGAAAATTAAGTCGTTTGAAATACCTGACTTCTCCCTTATCTACCCTTCTTGTTGTTGCCCTATCGTCAACCAAGTTGCTAACTGAAGATCAGCACTATAAATAACATCAGACGGCAAAATGCTGAGTTGAAACCTTTTTTGACAATATCCTATATTTTTCCTATTATTTTGATTAAGATGATTTCTTTTGTCATTTTTATTTTTTTGTGTGTTTCTAAAATGAATTATTTTCTCTTTTCTTTCTTTGATTTTTTCATTGAACGTAGAGACTTGGTATCCACTTAAATCAACAAAAATCCATTGATGGATCTTTTTCACATAACAGAAAAAATAATTAAAAATGTGAGGTGATGTCATTAAGCTTTGGCTCATTTTAAAATATGTCTGAAATTAATATACAATTACTATCATTAACATATTAATTTATTTTCATTGACATACCGATGCGTCAAAGCGTATCCAATATTAGACCCTTTATACAATATTCTCGCACAATGGTTAGGGACCTTACACTTATGTAAAACAGTGTTATTGATAGGAACTTCCGCCAAAATTCGCATGCAGTAGTCTAAAAATACATTGTGATATTAATTCGAAATGTTGTAACTATAGATCATTGAAAATCTGCCTCCGTGGTCCAATGGTTAAAACGTTTGCTTGTGAGTCGGAGTACAATTCTCACATGATACATACTTCAATAGTTTCCAGTTTTCTTACAATATTACAGGTAAATCACCCCATATGATTGAATGAATGATTGAAAGTCTGGAGAGACCCATATGAATCCAGCACCAAACTATTGCAATAGTTAGGTAGGCTTTAGTTAGGTTAGTTACAAATACATTTGGAAAATAAAATAATTTAATATTTAAGTAATAATTTACGTGAAGTGATAAGAATAATTACCAGCTTGGCGCGGTTTCGGAGTAGAGTTTTGACATAGTTGCTCGTAATAAGTCAGATTTCCATATTTTTTGACATGACTCCGATATACTTTCAGAGGCTGTTTTTTTCTACGCATTATGTCAAATCTTTTAATTTGAGACATCCACAAAGACTCGTTTGAATATAGTGTTAGTACTGCAAACAATAATCAATTAGTAAAGTAACATATTTTTTTTGGTTTGACAAACTTTGGTTGCTATGTATGAAAATATAAAGAGAATAAAATCAATAGCGAAGTAGGTATATCTATTTATTAAACGAAGAAGTTATGTAAGAAAAGAACGAAGTAAGAGGATATGTTTAGTTTCCACAATAAGGGAAAACAACGTTGAAGATATGCATCTATGTAAAAAAAAAAATTTTTGGTATTAACCCTTTTTTAGTAATAAGTCCTCAGGATTCACATCATGATCAACTTGTGTTTTAAAATAGGTCATCAGCTCATTATTTTTGTCCAGTAAATGCTTCAAACTGTAACTTAGGGATTTCTGTAGTCTGGCACCTTTTTCTTCGTAGAGACGTTTCATGATCACTGGAAGATTCATTGTTCATTTTAAATGTTTTGTCAATTAAAAAAGAATCATACTATTTGATCCAATATTATTTATGTGTTTACGTTTTACAGATCAAGTATCACATCCGCCAATAATATACCTAATAATTATGGAACAACGGAAACTTGAAAAAAAAACACTTACCAAGTCAGTGAATACATACCGTTTAACAAAAATATTCCGTATTCCAAATTCAAATCGATATCGTTCTTACTATCCAGATAGAAATTTAGAATATCATGTAACACAGGTAAGAGGACTTTTAAGTCGGCCTTTACTAACACATCCAATTTCTTTTTTAACATACCAATGCCTTCTAGGGGCTTATTTTTATTATCTCCTTCATCACCGAATCCGGGTGACAAAAGTGACATGGATATCCAAAACAGTCCCGATTGGTATAACATATTTTTAGTACTTAATTAACTGACTTATAAAGTTAACACGGTAAATTGTTTGATAAATACTTTTTTTGTAATTCAATTTTACAATTCGGTTCATAAAATTTACGATTGTGTAGTCTTCAGTTTAACAGCATTTTTTTATTGGAACAACGATTACCAAATTTATTCATCAGGCTAATACGGTGAAACTATAAAGTTACGATTTAAAAAAGAGATTTTAGAACATTATAAAACTACATTGGATGTACTTTTTAATGCATTAAAGACCAACTAATTAAAAAACTAATAACTCGTTTATGAGTTTTGTTTCATATTTCTATTTTAAGTACATCTGTGTAAAATCTTTAAGGTAAGGTACACAACAAATCATAAAAATTTATATGGACTCATCATTTTGACGACCTTCGTCGTATCGTCGGAGGTTATTGTTCAATCCTCAGTCAGGGCAAATTGACATATGGCCTTTCTACATTTCCTTTATATAAGGGTTATAAGGGATTCGTATTTTTTTATACTAATGAGTAGACGACCGGCATACGGCCCACCTGATAGTAAGTGGTTACCGTGGCCTATGAACGCCTGGAAGACATTATTTCCGGGAATGTTTATAATTAAGTATGAAAATGGGTCATGTTTTTTTTGTGGTATAAAGTACTATTCCCCTGAGATTTAAGTACGCGTGCGTAGCCGCGGACAAACGCTAAGCAAAATAAAATACAAGGAGTATTTTGATTTCTGATTCCGATACTAATAAAATACTCCTAATTCCAAAATATATTCATCATTGTTTATTTACACACAATACAGAAAACAAATAAGAATAAAATATATCAATAATTTGTTTCTAATATATATCTTACAGCAGCACCTACCACCCCGGCAGCTAAAGAAGTAGTGTGGCTGTTACAGCGTCCCCTTAAGATGGAATGTTTATATTTCACGCTATGGCGCTCATCGTTCCGATCCTTCCGAGAATCTCGCAGAGCTTCGTGTAAATCCGGAAAGCAACCCTCCTCTATTTGAAAGCCTATTATTTTGGTCAGCCAATGACGATTCATAAATTCCGAATGACCTTCAAGTGCGCAGAAGAAAACTAAAAATAATAAGTAATTGAGACAATAGTACTTTATTATTAGTAGCGTTGTGTTGTATCAAAAACTAAAGGATCTCGCTAATAATCAAGGAATGGAAGAAGCTCCGCCGATTCCAAGATCTTAAATTTATGATGATAATGAGTACCTTATTATTGGAGGCCAAGACTCAATTTGGGGCGCTGCGACATCTTGGTGAGTAGTAAGTACGTAAGTACTAGGACGAGTATAGTTTTTTCTACTCTGTCTTGTAAAATAAGATGAAGCACACAAAAAGGTAGGTAGACATAACATTTTTTGTGCTCCATCGTCTTCAAGAAGTATCCGAAACTTAACAGCTAATTAAGTCATGTCTATTCATGTGCGATTATAAATTAAAAATATAACTTTTATGCGTACTCAGGTTATTCTCATTGTTTTTTGTACAAAGTAGGATTAAATTTCAAATTAAATTGATTTCGTAGCATTAGCATAGCACATTGCTGCGATTTAATCGCGTAGACAGTCTACGAAATAACAATAGGGAACAGGTGAATTTTTTTAAAACGCTTGATTATTTTTCTGGTTGTAGAAATAAGGTTTTGGAATTTAAAAAAGTATATGTCAGTGTCAAAGTCAAACTATCAAAAGGAATAAATATGTTGTATTTTTTTTTATTTTTGATATGTCTACCGAAATGGCAAAGGGATATAGGCTCATAGAGCCGCGAAGATCGATTTTTCTGGGAAAAATCTGATAATATTTTTGGATAATAAGGAACCTTATTCCTACCATAAGAAAAATAATCAAGCGTTTTTTAAATTTTCATCGGTTCCCTATTATTTTTGATGTCTATGTTTTTTTTTTGTATATTGTGATGGCTTAATTTTGCCTGAGTAATCACTATGTATAAAGTAAGAGAATTGACCCCCAGGGTCTTTTATTTTACATAGCGCACAATTAAATCGTAATTAGATGACAATGGTATTGTAACTAATTTAAAGACTTATCGTATTTCATTGAAATTTCAGTTGCATGGAGCAACTGAAAATTTTTGCTAATCAAAAAATCACCAAAATTATCATTTTTTTCAATAATACCATTCAACTACATTTTAGTTGCAATTAAATTGAGATTCAAATTGTGTTAGCAGAATACCAATATTGAGCATATCAAAAATGCATCGTAATTAAGTCGTAATTGAATATCAGCCGCATGGTCTTTTAAAGTTCATTAGCGGAATTGACACCCAGAAGCGATTAAATAATATCAAATAATTGTTTTTTGTTTGCGACAAATATAGAGTATGATTTATTAAATACAAGTTTCTGACTTCGGATGGTAAATTAATTCACAAAATAGTAAATTCGAAAAATAGATCAAACTTACTTTGTTCCAAGAATAAGTCGAAAGCCTTAAAACTATGATTGCTAATAAATGTGCTTTCAAGGTAACATAACCGACAAAAGTCATTTCTGAGTATTCTGTCTTTTTTCTCTGAAATCACGCTACAACGGCGCCCGAATTGGGCAATTTGTAGTAGAAGCAACCTGAAATTTTTAATAAAAATAGATATATTATAGATTTTACTAGGCGTTCCCGTCGTATTTTCCGTGGGTGTACTACATTTAAGCTCTCTGCTTTACCCAAAGGTTGACTATTAGATAATGCTTTTAGCATTAAGTCCGCCTATTGTGCTTTATAAATTGTAATTTGTACAATAAATAAATAAATAAATAAAAAAGTTTACTTTAGAGGAGATGCATATGATAATAATTTAAAAATAATCGACGTCATAGTATAATATTACAATATACTATTTTACAGGGTACACAGACCAATAGAACTCGGTCTGATTAAGTTTCTTGGGTAAGTTGATATTTTCGTTTCTATTGAGGAAACCAGCAATACCTGTGTGTCAATGCATATCCATAATTTGAACTAGAGTACATTAATTGCTGGCACTTCAAGGGCAGGTCACAATGTATTTTTCGAGTCGAATTGTTAATAGGATTTCTGGACAGATTTTCTAAACACATGTCTGTAACAAAATGAAATAAAATATTCATAAATGAAATTTGCCAAAATGGTCAATTGGGAAACACGCTCCTAATAAGAAGAATATTGAAATCTGTAAAAAAAAAAAAAAAATACACGTATTTAATGGTTCAATCCATAAAGTATGAAATACTTGTCTCACACAAACTCTAGTTTCAGGAGCCTTATTTTTGAAATGTATGACATATATGTCGAACTTCGTTATCGAACGAAAATCATTCGATATCGAACAAAAATTATTCGATTCGCCTATTTTGCGTGAGTCACACTTGATCAAATTATTTACCAGATTCGTCGGGTGTCGGACTCGCTTTCCATGGATCACCAACAAGTTTTGTGTAAATCTCCCAGTTGGTAAACATTTTAAGATACTTTTCGTCGTATGGTGTCTTGCTCTTGAATGATGACTGGATTTTGTTGGAACGGTGAAAATATTTTATTTGTGGCACCCAAGTTGTGGCATTGGAAAATAACGAAATCACTGTAAGAAACATATGTACAACAAAATATCAGTATTTTTTGTTTTTAACACTAGTTAAGAACTATGCAAGATGTGTCAGTTATGATTTAATAAAATTATTGAAATAATTTACTTACTTTATTAAATATACCCCAATGATAAATCATATTACTTTCTTTTGATAAGAATCCGTACGCGGTATCGGTGCGACTGACCCCGCAGGTAGGTACGTACTTTCGTGGAAAACGAAAAAAAGACAAATTCGGATTTTGATTGTCGTAAAAACTACGTGAAAGGCTACAGTAAGTTTGGAAAATCTCTTAACCATGGTTACAGGTTTAACTGTTTTTTTAATTCACTAGATTATAATATAATGGTAGCTCATGAGTAAGTAGCTCCCATTCCAACCTATCATGACTACTGACTGAGAAAGCAATACTAAATGGTCTGGTACTCACGAGAAACATAAAAATTACTCCTACTATTTTTCATAACATTTTTTAAGAAGTTGATAATTTTATTTATTTTTAATATCAATTTCCTCAAATTGTTTTTTAAGGAAACGGGTAGAAGGCTTCCTCTGTCTCGTAGGGCTTTCTTTAAATTCACTGTAAAAGTAACATTAATGAGACTTAGGTATTTAATACATGTTACATATACAGGACACTAAAGAAAACTTTCTAAATTCTTATTTTAAACTTCTGTTATTTTACTAACCACTTCATTTTATGAGGGACTTTAGTGTCCAACTTAATTTTAACATCATATATTTTGTACTGAACCCTTAGTATGCGAATAAAACTTGCGCTAGACCGTTTTTGTAAAATTAGTTTTACATTAATTTTTTTGGCGAATGAATACTACATAATTAATTTGAAAAAATATACGTCATATTATTATCACAGAATTATTAATAGTTGTTATTATGTAGAGTCTTTCTTCAGGCTACTCACTCAACGGGTTGGTGAAGGTTTCTCACAGAGAAACCTTTCAGCTGTTGTGCTGCTATTTAAAAGTTAGCAGATTACCAACAGTCTTAAATAACGACAGTGATCAGTTGACAGGATTTTGTGTGGAATGCATTTTTTTTTATATTTCACTTTGTTTTATTATGGACATTCGTATGATTTTAGGTAGTGAATAGCATACACTAAAAATTTACTGTATTAATGTTAAATAATTGGCAAACCTACCTTTTGATACAAATAGCCCAAAATGTACAATAACGTCGACATAACGTTTATGTTCTGAAAAGAAGTCTGCGATCTGGTTCAAAGAGTTTAAATATAGATTTAAATCAGCATTTGTTTGCTTCTCGGATGTAACATCTGAGACAATAACAACAACCATGAATAGAATGCAATCCCACCAAAGAATTGCAAACTTCATATTTTGAGCAACTTTTGAGCCAGAATATTGAAGTCAAATAAATCACAGTGTTTATTTATGTCCATACACCTCTGGTAATTTATCATCGATTTATCTATGCACACCAACATTAATGTCTTCTTGTACTAGCATATCTCTAATTTATTCGGAAAACCTTTGCAAATTGATTTGTTACACTAAATGTGGAGAATGTGTTCAGTAGGCCGATCGCCGTAACTGTAAAACACTTTATTAACCAATACCGCGTGTTATTTTTGAGAATGCGAAATCCGGGAGTCGAATCATTTTTGTTCAATCTTGAACGATTTTCAATCGACTCTCTAATTTTAACTTGAGCCTACTCAAAAATATCCATAGCGGTTTTGGTTTGGTTTTGGTAAATACGTTAACATCTTGTGCGGTTCCGCAATCGGCCCTCAGGAGTGCTATTTTTAAAAGTCAAGTAAATAAATATACCTGTTATCAAAAAACTAAACAAAAAAACAAATTGATAGAGAAGAATGGAAAAGCTCCAACGATAATAGCCCAGCTTATTTATTAACGAATTACCTACCTATTAACGGCACCTAAGTATCATACTATTCATCATTCGAAGGTGTTGTCTTTAATTTTGCACTTTAGATAGAGCCCAGGGTACGCTTTTATTCATTATATAATTTAACTCGTTATTGAGAATGAAGCTACAATGAAGTGATTGGAGCCTTATCTTTAAAATGTTATGACATATATGTCACTCGAAAATTGTTCGATATCGAACGAAAATCATCAGACATCGAACAAAAACTATTCGCCACAATTTTGCGTGAGTCACACTTTTCAAAAATAACACTCCATACCTGTAACTTTAATTGAACATTCATTCAGATCATGTGGGTTATACTTATTAAGTTATTAAATGGTTATCCGACCACACACACTGGTGTCAGAGATAACCGGAACCGCCACTTGGCCTCTGACGTGGTTCCTCAAGCAGTCCGTACCTTCCAACACACGGACAGAATTATCTTGGTGTGCTATTTGTGAAAATGTGGCTCATGCAAAATCGGCGAGTCGAACAATTTTTATAATTATAAAAAATATTTTTCAGAGCTTCATGGTCCGTCCCATGGAGCAAATTATTACTCCGTGGTCCATCCAAAAAAAACATACTTACTTATCGTCTGACGCTGACTACTAATTCCAAGGAAAACGTATTCTACCTTTTAAATAAATTAATAAACAACATAGTAAAATAATCGCGTGGTCTATGTTCGCAGCAAACAACTAGTTAATGGCAAATATTTATGGAGATATGCTCCCAGACAATAGACAATTATTTTTGTCGTTTCTTTATATAACTGTACGGAACCCTTAGTGCGCAATTAAGTCCAACTTGCATTTGGCTGTTTTTTAAGAAATTGCTGAAATCGCTGTAGCGTTGTCTTGTGATCGTATAACTCAAGTTTTCCAATTAGGCCCATGAGTTTTCTTTACCAAAAAAAGTTAAAACTGTCAAAAATGACAAATTAGTCAACCATTTTGATTGTGAAGTGTGAAGTGCAGTCCAATCCAATTTCTGTTGTCAATTGTCATTTTAGTTGCATACTAGATTTGTGTTGTGGACTTGTGTTCTAAAGTTAATTAATTTAATAAAACTATGGGTTTGGCCACAGTTATTGAAAATGAGGCTCATTTCCAATCTGAAATGGCTAATGCTGGAACAAAGCTAGTCGTCGTCGACTTTACAGCTACATGGTGATCAATCTAACCTGAACGAAAATTAGCCAGTCATCATTAAGTTTTCTGCACTTTTAAGTTATATTTCACAATTAATATTTCTTTTAGGTGTCCGCCGTGCCAGAGAATTGCGCCATTTTTTGAACAATTGCCTGCGAAGTTCCCAAGAGCAGTTTTTCTCAAAGTTGACGTGGATAGATGTGCTGAGACAGCCAGCGCCCAAGGCATATCAGCTATGCCAACCTTCGTTTTTTACAGAAACAGAGTAAGTAACAACACTTTTATCATGTTTCATATCTTTTGTCTATACACTACCTACACGCAAAATTTCAGCTTCTAAGGGCTGATTTAGACAGATCCAGTAGCAAGTTTTTCTAAGACACTTTCATGGATATTATTGACACCCACACAACCAATTCCGTGTCCATGAATGCTACTGGATTGCCAGTACTAGATCCGTCTAAATCAGGCATGAGTATTTTTTGTGATTTTGTGTCTACTGCTTTATGAAATATTCAATAAAAAATTCTTCTCACAACCAAATAGGTCCTTATGTTTTAATAAAAAGTAATTGAGTCTATGTTTTTACAGACAAGGATTGATCGGCTACAAGGTGCTGATCCCGGAACTCTAGAAACTAAGGTTCGACAGTACTATGGCACAGAAGATGCTGGCGAAGAAGATAGTGCAGTCGCTGGCCATGTAAGTATTTTATTACTTGTCATTTTGTGTAAATATTTCAATATATATGCGTATTCCAAACCAAGAACTCACTTTGGGGTTTTATCATCTGTGTAATTTGTCCCTGTATTTTAGCCATTTTTGATGAACTGAGAGGGTATAATATATATTGTACACTTGGCTTATGAGATAGATAAATTGTTGAACACTGTGAATTTTGCAAATGTAAATTGTGTAACATCCTGTTGGAAAGGATGTTGTATGTAAATCAATTACCAAACTGTCCCCTTGACATGTTTTACTAGTTTCATGTTAAATACAAAGGGAAATTCCATAACAGGGTTTGTTCTTTTACCAAAGATACCATTATCTATTCTTAGGGGCTTCAATTGTAATTAGTCAATTCTATATTAACTTTTATTTGTTCTTACTGTAACTGACCATTCTGTAACTTAAAACACTTAAATTTTCTGCTTTCATTAAGAAGATTCATTAATTTTCATTACAGATGGATTTGGGTACATTTATTACAAAAAGTGAATGTGAATGCTTGAACGAGGCTGATGACCACCCCATGGTGCATGCTCTGACCAGTGGCGGAGGTTACCTTGCAAGTGACTGTGATGAACAACTTATCATCAATATTGCTTTTAATCAGGTAAATATTATCTATTAAATAGACCTTAGCTGGAAAGAGGATCCCAGGGGGATATGTAATCTGCTGTGAATGTGGCAATTCAAAGAAATGATTATGCATATTTTAGATATTTTAGTTTTCGAATATAAATATATTTTTTTAATTATTTTTATCCTATACAGTTATTATTATTTTTAACATACTTAAACAAAAGGAGGAGGTTATATGTTCATGTGTATGTATTTTTTTCTTTTCTTTCACCAATTGTGGACTAATTTTCATAATTTTTTTTATATTTGAAAGAGTATACTCCTGAGGTGGTCCCATTGTCACCAAGTCAGGATCTGATGATGGGATCCCAGGGAAATCGAGGGCAAACCTTAATTTTATAGGCACGTGTCACATATTTTATATATTTTCTGATGCTAGTCAAGACTTTACATCCAGTAGTCACCATATTATTTTAATGAACTGATGATGGAATGTACTCTGTAACAGTAAGGAGTAGGAGGATAAATCTTTGTTTCTTCTCCTGACTCCTAAGATTCTTATTCAGTTTGAAAATGATCTTCTCCGATGGTCTGGAAGTAATCATATCAGGTCCTGATGATGATGGAATCTAGGGAAAATCGAGAGAATTTTTCATATTTCACTATGATTTGGGTAATAATGTATACTGTCTCCATGGTATATGTATACTGACCACTGGTCACGGCGTTTGCTTTAGACCTTTAGGAGGTGAGTCCGATTCCATGGCGCATTCGCATGGCGAAGCATACTTTGTTCAGGTCTGTCCAGTTTGATTAGAACATTGCATACCCGAATCACCTGATTGCTTGATATAATGATGATTTCGTGCTTCGGATGGCACGTTAAGCCAAGCCGCCCGGCTGCAATTAGGTGGTTGTTAAAGGCATCAGAGGCCAAAAGGCGGTTCCGGAAAACTGATACCAGGGTATGCAGGGTCGATTGACCATGTAACCCATTTTATATGGAATGTGAGTTGATGATGAAATTTAAAAATATAAAAATTTAACCAATTCCCAAAATTTAGGTATTGCATTTAAAACTAAAAAGGGTAAATAACAGTTTTTTTAAATCTGAACAGACTTAAAACTCATTTGAAAAAGAAGAAATAATCAATTAACTGTTGGTTATTAAATGTGCTCCTATAACAAATATTTTAATTAATTTGAAGTCAGTGCCAGCCAATTATATGAAAAATAATAGTCAACGAAGTTGTGTACTTAGCATGATCGTCGTCATCATTGGCTGTCTTCAACCAACTTCTGGACATATGTCTGTCTACACCAACCTTCTCTTCCTAAGTCAGCACTTGGCACAGACTTCAATTTAATTAAAATGTTTGATAAGGGACCCCTTTAATAACCAACAGCTATTTGATTATTTCTTCCTTTTCAAATTAGTTTGAAGTCGGTTCAGTGGATCTAAAATGGCCACTTTGCACGAATTACAATATGATCACATTATGAATCATTGCAAATCTTAAAATAGCCACATTTTGGCAGTTCATGAAATGAATCGTTTCATGGCAATTCTGCTTTTTGACGGAGAGTTGCAAAATGGCTTACTTTTCATGAATTGCTTTACCTTATTGCCAGGCGTAAAAATAATCTTCATTTTTGCATAGCGTGCGTACTTTTACGATTTTTTTTGTAAAATAAGTTTATCTAACCAATAATGTTGATTTACTATCATAAATTAACTGTAGAATTATAAATATCAATAAAAATATTAAAATTATAAAATCTATTTTTATTTTATTACTATAGCAACACTTACATGAGAAGTGATTCAGGAAATGAATCACGAAATGAATTGAATTAGAGTTGAAACGTCAATGTCAAAATTTGCAGAATTGCTAAGCTTCGCAATTCATGAAATGATTCATTTTGATGAATTGCTCAAAGTGGCCATTTTAGACCTGCAGATTTGTTTACAAAACTGTTATTTTACCCTTTTTAGTTTTAAATGCAATACTTAAATTTTTGGTCTGAAAAAAAAAACATTTATTAAAAATAATTTACAAAATGATCCCTGGTTGAGTAACAAATATGTGATGGTACTGATGAAACATAATATTGAAGAAAAGATTTTTTGAACTGATGTTCATTTACAATGAAATGTATTTGTCCTCTTAGTTGGTGAAACTTCATTCCCTGAAAATCAAGGCTCCAGCTGACAAGGGACCAAAATTCTTGAAACTGTTCATCAATCAACCAAGGACTCTGGACTTTGACCAGGCAGCTGGAAATGCATCTGTGCAAGACTTGGAGTAAGTAACTTTACATTTTACTAGCCCTGATTTTCTTGTAGTGGCATAATAATACATTCACAACACATCACATTTTTTAATGTGAAGATTTTTAAAAGATTCCAATAACTTCTTTTTGTTTTTGGAATTAAAATTATTGGTCCTAATGTGTCCATGGTATTTGTTTTTGTATAAAATAAAAAATAAAACATATTTTAAATTAAACAGGTTTACTTAATGCATTTGTGAAATGCATAGCATAAAGGCATTTAAAAGGTTAATCTTCTGGTTATTGGGCTTTATTGTTATTTCGGGTGCATTATAACCAGAGATGTGAATTATTTGAAATACATATATTCGAAATGCAAATACAAAATGCAAAATACCTATTTTTATTTTATATTTGAAATACTTTTTTTCTTAATGTATTTTGTATTTTATTTGAAATACTTTATATAAATATTTAGTATTTATAAAATACAAAATAGTTTTGTTACATTTTTAATTAATTTTTCCTATTTTTCATTCTTATATCCAAGATTACCATAATTATGAACGCACTAATCGTGATCGTAGTGTTGTCATTGACAACTAGAACAATAATGCCAACATTGCGGCCCGTGCGAGCCAGAAAAAAAAACATTGCGCGTCAGTCAACTGTCAAACCATCGTCAAACAAACTTGAGGTCAAAGGCGCGCAAATTTTTTAATGGATACCATGTCACCTACTATATCAATTGTAGAAAATGAATCCTTTATGGCTCTAATCCAGGGGGGGGGGGGCCTAGTGGGGCGTAGAGAGATGTCAAGGGGGACTTGAGACGTTTGTATTTTTAATAGAAAAATTATTTTAATGCGTTAATGAAGTAAACACTGTAGGTAGATTATCACATTAATTCATTCAGTCGATCACCGTTTGCGAGACTGATTTTTCAGCTCAGTTTTAATAAAAACTAAGCAGCGAAATCGTCTGGGCGTCGATAGCGACCTGATGGTAGCTCTGGCAAAAACAGAACCTAGGATCGACCAACTGGTACAGAGAATGCAATGTTGAATGTTCTTTTTGTACAAATTACATTAAAATAAATGTTTTTAAAATAATGCGATTTTTATTGTAGGTACTTACTTACTGAAAAATTTATTGGGGGGGGGGGGGGGGCGATTTGTGATCATGGGAGCGTTGATGTAAAAAAGGTTGGGAAACCCTGCTCTAATTGAAGGTGCACAGCAATTAAATGTTCCACCGAAAATAATGTGCAGGCAAACATGTAAAAAAAAAAATTGCAGAACAATACACAGAATATATAGAAAATACAAAAGAACAATTGAGAAAGGTTGATTTTATATGTACCACAGCTGATATATGGTCATCATCTAAGAGAAGCTACCTGGGCGTAACTGCTCATTGGATTGATTGTGATAAATTTAATCGGAAAAGTGTAACTTTGGTTTGCAGAAGATTAAGGGAACACATAGATGATAAAGTAGCTGAGCTGATTGCAGAGATTCATTCTGTTGAACGACTATTTTCTTTTGGTGGAATGATTATGAGGCCCCATAGGCGGAACATGAAAGATGAACTCTTTGAACAAATACTAGTTTTAAAATCAGTTAAATAAAAATAAGTGCTTATGCTTAACAAGGTATTTTATTTTCAAAACGTATTTTGAAAATACGTATTTTGCATTTTGTATTTAAATACTTTTATTTAAAACTATTTTGTATTTCTATTTGAAATAGTGCTAACAACTATGCATTTGTAATTTGTATTTAAATACTTTTACTAAACTATTTTTCACATCTCTGATTATAACTTACACACCAAGTCTACGAAACGACAAATATTAATGCATTTGACTTAACTAAAATATGTTTCGTCTCATTATTTCACATCAAATATAGATAAAACATCATCATCATCTTAGCGCCTTTCCGGTTGCATCCTCAGCTGTTTGCTTTGGAGCCCAGGGTCCACTAAAGATAGATAAGACAGAAAATAACAAAACATATTTTAGTTAATGTAGGCTTAATGAACGTACGTGAATTTTAATGAAGATGGTCATTTGTGAGTAGGTATATCTTGCATAAAGTATTTAAGAATTATCTATATAGTTTCCATGCATTTTATGAATTGAAATCATTGTTTTTTACAGATTATCTCCAAATGATCTAGAGGGCAATCCCATACCACTCCGTTTTGTGAAGTTCCAAAATGTCCAGAACATTCAGTTATTTATAAAGGACAACCAGTCAGGTGGAGAAGTGACACAGATTGACCATCTGGCCTTTTATGGCTCCCCAATTTCAACAACTAACATGGGAGAATTCAAACGTGTTGCAGGCAAAAAGGGTGAAAGCCATTAGCCCTTGCAGTTTTGAGGATAATAAGTTCAGTGTTCGTACATGATTTTTAAATAACTTGTTTTTTTAGTGATGTTGGGCTGCACATGTTGTTTTGTAATGCTTTCTTAAGTTTTCGCGAATTTTACACATTAAATCAAACTATTTAAATACAATTTTTAACGTGATGAGAACCATATTAAAATACTTATTTGTTTACATCTAACATTTGAAAAGTTAGGTGTAAATAAATAAGTAATAAGTGCGATAAACACCATATTAAAATAGTTGAATTTAATGTTGTTTTGTATCTAAAGGGTATTTTCCCAATTCCAAGTTAATGTTCACGCAATTACACATGTGCAACTCAAATAATTCAAACATATTTATACATGTAATGCTGAACTGTCTCTTTTATGCAATTTATATCAACATTATTTAATGTAATTGAGTCATTTCTCAAACTGTGTCAAATAAGTTAAATATGTTTTTAATATATTGTCGCATATTTATAAAATATGATATAACATCAATATTATTTTAAGTGAAAGGTCATTCCGTAGGCCACAGTTTGTTAAATGGGATTCAGGAATATCAGGTATTTAGATATTCAATAAATGATAAATAAGACATAACATATTTTATTTCATACATCAATCTTGTTTGAGTTCATATATCTGAATGTATGCTTCAGTTAAAGTGATCATCTGCGGCAGTATACTTGTAACATGAAGATCCTGCATCTCATACCTGAAACATAAATAATCAGGTTATCTAAAAGTAACACAGCCAATAATCGCAACACCTGGGACCAATGGATTTTAAGTTTATTTTATTGTATAGACTGGCAATAACTTATACTATACATTACATTACTTTTATGAGATAAAGTCACTTTTATTTGACAGGAATTCTTAAATTCATGTCACTTTATGAACAAACTATAAGAGCGCGGATCCACCGCAGCGCACAGAGAGGCTACGCACGTGCATCAAGCTTCGCTTTGCAAGAAAATGTATCTGATTGTGTCCACTGCAACCCACGGACGCGCTACGCACGAATTAACACACGTGGCTTGTTCGAATATGGCGCACACGTAGCTCAACCTCGGCAACGCCACGCAAGCTGTATACGCGATACACGGAATAGGGGTCGGACTTTGCAATTCACTTAGCAATAGATCATCAATCTCACTTTTGAATTAATCGTCTGTCTAGCGAACTCGATTCCAATGCCATTTTATATGTTTATAAATGCTTGGTTTCACAAGACGTATGATTAAAAACTGTGCTGCGCTATAGTTGTACGTAGTCGTGGGTTGATATTCGTTTATAGAGTATGCTGCAGTGGAAACGTTAACCCACATAGTCAAACAAATAAATCCGTGCATAGCGTGCGATGCGGTGGATCCGCGGCTTAACACAGACTAACCACCTATCTATTATTTACACTATCAATCACTGCTAAACATAGAACAAAATCACACATTTTCCTCATGGACCAACTGGTATGCTTAACTAGTTGTTCATTTGTAGCTATACAATACAGTATTGCCACAGAATTATTATTATTAATGGTATTGCTCTACGTCAACGACAAACTTGACATTACTTTTTGTTCACAACAGGTGAGAAATTAGTACTATACTTGCCATTGCTGGGTAGGCTTATGCAATACATGAGCCCTGTATGTGCCCTTCTCTGGAGTGCCGTCATGGACGATATTCCCAACCAATTCATATGTTGTTTGCCTATTATGCTTGGCTTTCACTTCCGGCGTTAGGATATCACCGAAGTCTACATTCCTGTAAACATATGAGCAAATTGAAATAACCAAAAACATTGTATCACTTTTTTTTCAGTTCTTAATTTTGAAGAAGGAAACCACCGGGCCTCTTATTTTGTTTTAACACAAAATAGGTTAAAACATAATAAGTAATTTCACCCTAGATTAACAGCTACTTCAGTACAACAATAAAAAGTAACAGTGATACAAAGCAAGAACCACTGCAGTTCCTCACAAGATAAAAATTACCAATCACTGATCAGTTTTATGACAATGCAAGCTCAATCCGAATGCTTAGATATCCTCTTTAGATTTCGTGAAGCTAATATTTTGAAATACTTACTTGACAGGGAAGTTTACAACTGTAGGGTTCTTCTCAACAAAGAATGTGTTCTTTGTAAATCTTTTGATGTACAAGATCAGATAAGGCGGGAGCTGTGTGATTTCAAACCTTTTCAAGAAGTTTTCCTTGTAAGTCTTATACTCCTTCGAAGTTTGACCATTAAATTTTGATAATAATTGGTAAAGATTTACCTGAAACAATAATTTAGATCATCTAATATATTGGTAGTGTGAAAGTCCAAATGTACAGTAGATGCCATAGACAAATTCTGAAAAGTCCACATTTGAGTGTATTTTTGGTTCCACTTTTTTTTTAACCACAGAGAAAAAATAACATCTTTGCCTGTTTCCTAATATTGACATCTGTTGTACATATGGATAAAAAAACTATGTAGCATATTAGCAATTTTTAATGTAAAAAGTAAAATTATACCACTGATCAAATAAGAGCAAGCTGATTCAGGTTTGAGTTTTATTAAAAAACATACCTGAGGAATGATGTTTTCCCTAAACTCATCGGTGAAGAGAGGCGTCGGAGGCAGGTCGCAAGTGAGATACAGGAACGGAGACTCGGTGATCATCTCGTTGTATTCCTCACTGCTCAGGTCCACCTTAGCTGCATCATCGGCGTCGGGCGGAGGAAGTTTCCTGAATTTATAAAATAGCCTATTGTAGTAGATAAAGGCATATTTCTACAAAAACCAAAATGTACATGCACAATATGGTTACAGCCTGATTAAAAGTCGTAGTAGCGAAAGGACATTATTAGGGACAATTTTTACCTTGTGTATATTCTCATGTGTCCCAAAAATGACTTATAGATTATCGAACTATTCGGTTTCTTAGTTCCATTTAGAGCCATATGAAGGGAGTTGAGAAACCATGACATAAAGTCTATTGGATCACCTAAAACGATAAAATATTTCTATAAAAACTTTATTGTAGAGAATACCACAAAAAAAGGGTTGACTTATCCATAATAATGTGATAGATCTATTCTATACTTTAAATTGTAATATTCTTTTTTAGAGTAAGTAATCAAAAAAATCACTATCTAAACAGCAAATTCTTTATAATGCTGAACATGGCTTACTTTGTTTTATAAACTGAAATCTCTTTTTAGACCACAGCACCACAGCTTGAAGCATTTCATGGGGCGACACGTGGGCTTTGAAAGCCCTCGGGTTCCAGAGTTTCCGAAGGAGCTCTCCAAATCTTTGCACGAGCAAGAATGATGAATCTCCTGGTGGTCTTTTCACATCAGCATAATTTTCTTCTCGTAAAAAGTAATTACGCAGAGGTCTTACTTGCGATAGACACTGAAATAGAAACAACTCTACTATCATCATCATCCTAGCGTGTTTTCCTAGTTGCGTCGTCAGCTTACGCTTCAGAGCCTAGGGTACGCTGTAAGTCATGGTCCTAGATTTGGCGGAACTGGTTGTTACAATGGAGCGACTGCCGTCCGACCTCTGTAACCCTATTTACAGGGAAACCAAACCAACAGGAACATGACCCGGGTGTGTTAGTAGCCAACACTGTCAGAAATTTTCAGGCTGCCCTTAGGCATCTGACACAGCCACCGACTGCTATCTTTCGATAACAACCGGGACCAACGGCTTAACATGCCTTCAGAAGCACGGAGGAGCTCAAGATAGAAAATGCCACTAAATGGCGACCAATCCAATGGTGGTCGCGTCGCCGTCACTTGACACGCGCATTCACTACGGATACGAGGGTCGCTCGACTAACGAGCTCCTCAAACAACTTTACTATCACTTTGCTAATAATTGCAGAAATTTTACTGATTGAAGAAATGGATATACTTAACTGAAAATTGACAACAGATTACCTACTACAAAATTTTGATGACGACTTGCTGATTTTTTTCAGATTGTATTTACACTGTGTGTAGCTTACCTGCAGGATGACATTGCAATAATCATTAGCCTTGATGTTGTTAAGGCCAACAATACCGGGCATGTACATGGTGCCATCAATAGCTCTGGACATTTTCGTAGCAGTGTCCAACTGCTTAATCTGCTCCTCAGTGAAAATTGGATTCAACACATATTTGATATCATTCAGTGATGAATCTGTAATTAATAAAGTGTATCTTTGTAAGTACAAAACTATATGTTACTTTTAAATGTGCAAAACTTTGTAAAGAATATTAGACTAAGTTTTTTGCCCTATTTAATAGGGCAAAAATAGTTTTGATACATTTATTTATTATAACTTTATTGCTCTACAAGTACAAACACTTTTAACAATTGGTGACTTAATGTTACCATTAAAAATTGGTGCCAATCATAATTTTTTTTTTTTATGCATCTTACACATTCATGTGATAAAACTACATGATATTTCTCATATTTTAGTGCAGAAACACTGCACATGAAACCATATGCACCATTATGTGCTTCTACTAAACACTTTTTTAACATTTACAACTAGATACTTTGTTTATAATTTAAATATTTCAACAAGAAATCTGTGAGGCCGCTATGGGACATTATTGTGTATTTGACACAAGTGAAAGACCATTATCTTTCTATCAACTAAACATCTTCCCGAGAAAATTATTATGTCTGCTGTTTGAATATTACCCGCCATAGTTGTAATTTTCACTCATTAAATTGTTTATTTATACTCTGATACGCTTAAAAATAAGTATGTATATTTAGATAGATAGCTAGATAGATTTGTTTATTTGTTGCTACAGACATAGTATTACATAAAACGAAAATAATTTACACAAAAAGATTACATACATTGTATAGCTTACACAATAATATTATTATAAGGTAATCCAATGTGCTGCAGCAAGACAAAATGACCATAACTCAGCGAATATTCTGCACATAGATGGTACAGAAACACTGATTTTCAGTTATTGCCAAGTCAGTAGGTACGGGCACTAAATAGAGTAAATAAATAAATAAAAGATTAACTATTCAAAAGTAGGTATATGTGCAAAATGGTATATTATCACGTGCTTTGTACACACTAAAAGCCAAAGCGTTACATTATTTATTTACGTTGTGTAATGCATGCATATATGTGCACCACATATATTTACATTGGTATATTTTTTTGCATGTGCTGCATAGGTACGTTATGCCTTTATGTTTCAGTTTTTTCAAATATCATGAAGTCCTACCTGTTGGTTGCCTGGAAGAAATTGCTCTAGCGATAAGGCCGCCTTTGTACCATAGATAATAATAATATTCATGTACTTTCTACAATTTGGTGCAATAAAGAGTTATTTATTATTATATGAAATGGTCTCGATCTCTATCACATTCTAACATATGCATATCCTATATATTTCTCTTTCGCATTTCCCATCTATGGGATCCATAGTCTGAGGTGTGAATAATACATAACTTACCTATAACTTCATAGTTATCTGGTAGGCAGTAAAACTTCAATGTATGTAAGTTGAGAAAAACATGATGACCATCAGCCACTGAATGAGTGTATGCATGTGTATTGGTGCCTCTGCCCTAAAAAAAATGACAATTTCATGAATACATTAAAATTAAAAGTTTCTATGCCTAAGAGATATTACTAGGCCTCTAGCTTTTAAACAACCTCCAGAAATCTGCCAGAACCATCAGCATAACATGTGAAACAGTAACAATGTTTCTTGTGAGACAATCTAGTAATTGAAGCCTGTAACATTGTAATGACACTGAAAATAATGAAGTATGCTATCTATAAGATCCAAACCCAGCACCATTGTGACTAACATGATATTGTTAGATTAGAAAAGTTTGTGGTTTTTTATTTTTAGTTAGTTGTAATTTAGATATTTTTTTACATGGTTACTATTACTTGTACTATATATTAAAACAGTGATTCCCAAAGTGGTCCAGGTGGACCCCCAGGGGTCCACGGGAGACTTGCTGGGGGTCTACGTAGGCGTGAACAAAAAATGGGGGTCCATAAGATGTTAATGGGGGTCCACGAAAATTTATCTGCTTTTGATAGTAAAGAGCAAAAATGTAAGCATAGTTTTTATAAGGGCCTACCTACATTGTTTTAAGTACCTATCTAAGCAGATAATATTTTAATAAGGCAAGCGACTGTTACTTGTCCAAACTTGTGTATTCGATATTACGTACAATTTCGTGTACAGACTTGCAAAGCGCTATCCGCCCGACAATGCTTAATGCTTGTTCAGACATGAACTTGATCAACACTATAAATACTTGATGCCAAAGGCAACCAAACGCATTCATTTGTTTCCGGAATTTCGAAAACAAGGCGGAATTTGGAAAAAAGTTGTGAGAAAATTTATATCTGTGTTTGCTAGTGCCGGAGAAAAGTAAGTAACCTACCTTTTTTTGTTATAGTACTTAAGTATTTTGTTTACGTGTACTAGTCGGTTGATCACAACGGCCTGTATAGATAGGTAACTTAGTAACTTACAGATATTTTAATTGTCCTCTTTCGATTTGAAGACAAACACAGCACGTTTTATTCAATTGTTTTTTCACGAGAGAAGCACTGCCTCTCTAAAAAGGCCGAATAAGCAATATTGCAGAGCAATTAATTTTGTAATTTTTCTTGCAAATAACTACTAATTTTATAAAACAGTAATTTCATAATCATGTTAAATTGATTTTGAAGTAACTATTTTATCAAAACTATTCCTTTTCGGAAAGAGCGAGCGGTGCGCGGGCGACGGGAAAAGGGCGGGGCTTGAACTTCGATGCCTGTTTGTCACGTTTTAACAATGAAGCCGCAGACAAAAAAATACGCAAATACACGGAGCGCGTGAACTCATTGATTTAATAAAATGTTAGTTATCGTTTTTATGGACAATTTTGGGATTTCGACGTTTATTTTTTCCTACACAAATATGATCAGTATTCGATACTGAGTACACTAATTTTTATTTATACTATTAAAAATTAGTGGTAAATTATGTACTTTAAAATTGATACCGTTTTGTGAAAACGTTTGTATTTGTCTCAGCGGTTTATTAGTTGGTCCCTTTACAAGCCGTAATTCAATTTCCGCGTGCTGACAAAGGCTGCGGTGTGATACCTATATTCAGAAAAAAACTTGGTTACTAAAACATTTTTTTTACAGGTAAGGTAACTGACACGAAACATGGCTACAGCAAAGAAAAAATGTCGACAATATAGTGTCGATTATTTGAAATATGGTTTTGTTCCATCAGAGGCAGACAAACAATTGCCCATGTGCCTATTATGCAACAAAGTTTTGAGCAATGACTCTATGAAACCATCAAAGCTCGAAGATCATCTAAAAAGGTGTCATACTGATAAAATAGGTAAAGATTTAAAATATTTTCAAACATTGAAAGAAAAATATGGAAAGAGACCCACCATGCACAGTATGTTCGCTTCAACATCTCAAAGTAACGATGATGGCTTGCGGGCATCTTACAATATCTCATTACTTATAGCAAAATCTGGAAAACCGCACACTATCGGAGAACAATTAATTTTACCCGCTGTTGAAGAGGTTTTAAAAACTGTTTTGCACAAATCTCCATTTGACGTACTAAAAAGAATTCCATTAAGTAACAATACTGTACAAAGACGCATTGATGAAATGAGCTCTGATATCGAAAGCTTTTTGTGCAATCATCTGCAAAAAACTCATTTTTCTATACAACTGGACGAGTCAACGTTACCCAGTAATGAAGCATTACTATTGGCATATGTCCGATTTATTGTTGAGGAAGAAATTCACGAAGAATTGCTATTTGCCAGAACTTTGGAGACTGACACTAAAGGCGAATCAATATTTAATGTCCTGAGTAATTTTTTTACGGAAAAATCGATCCCATTTACAAACATTATTTCAGTGGCAACAGACGGAGCTCCTGCAATGGTCGGGCGATATCGTGGGTTTATAAGTCATCTCAAAAGAATTATACCAGGACTTACAGCTATTCATTGCGTAATCCACCGACAACATCTTGTGGCAAAACATTTAAGTGACAGGTTGAACCAATCTCTTCATTTTGTAATAAAAGCTGTCAACAAAATCAGAAGCAATGCATTGAATACACGTTTATTTGCTCAATTGTGCGACGAAAATGATGAAGACTTCCAACGACTGCTCTTACATACTGAAGTACGCTGGTTGTCGAAAGGTGCATGCTTAACGAGATTTTACTCTGTTTTCGATTCCATATTAGAGTTCTTAGAAAGTAGAGATCCAGATTTAAAAGAAAACTTGATCAAATTCAAAGCAGACATTGCGTATTTGACAGATTTGTTTAAAAAATTTAATGATATTAACTTGCAGTTACAAGGGGACAGCCTGAATTTAATAAAAACAAAGGGGATAATTTCGGCTTTTCTTGGGAAATTGAAATTTATGAAGCAAAACATTAGTCGGCGCGAATTCTCTCAATTTCCAAACTTGTCGCAGGTAGAATGTATTGATGAGGATATCCATACCTACAGTCAACATTTAAGTGCCCTGCATGATGACTTCAAAACCAGGTTTGAAGATATACTGACGATGGATATACCACCATGGATAATAAATCCATTTGATGAAACGGAAGTGGCCAATGTTGTATTACAAGAGGAGCTGCTCGAGCTAAGCACTAATGAGGAGCTGAAGGTGAAATTTAGAAAAGGCTACCCAACATTTTGGCTGCAAGCAGAAATACCCGAAAAATATCCTGGACTGTGGGAAATCGCAAGGAAATTTTTAATAGCTTTTCCCTCGTCATATCTTGTCGAAAGGAGTTTTAGTGCCGTTACAAACCTCTTAACAAAAAAAAGGAGCAAATTAAACATCACAGAGCGGGGGGATTTGCGGTTATTGCTCACAAAAATAAAGCCAAACATTGATCGTTTGCTGACACTCCATCAGATACATCCTTCCCATTAATTAAAATTATGACCTGAACCTATATTACCTTAATATTTTTTTCTTGTAATTCTATTCTTTTAATAAATAAAGTGATATAAAATGTACCATTTTTCGTTTTTATTTTACATATCGAAATATAGGGACAGAACTCAGAAGTGACACAATTTTTATTTTTTGGCGACTTTAAGAATGTGGTAGAAATGTAGCAGCAGGGGGTCCACCGAAACCAGTAAAATTTTGAAAGTGGTCCACGAGAAAAATAAGTTTGGGAACTACTGTATTAAAATATAAAAACATGTAAACAAATGTATTGTAATAAAAGTGTACTCAAGCAACAAAGTCAAATCTGTCTGCTTCAGCTGTTTAAAGAACCAGTTTCTTTTTTTTTCTAACCCTTGTTAATAAAGCTAGAAAGTTCTAGTTAAGCCATCAGCAAAAGTGTGTTCTACTCAGCATTTAAATTTTAAGTTGCTCATTATAAATAAGGTTAGATTAGACAGAAGGAGTATCTTTGTGCACAAGGGAGACTCAAATAGCTGATAAAAGAATTAATTAGTAATTCTTATAACTATGGAAGTAACAAGTGAATCAGAATATAATTAGTGACAAACTCAAAGATATTTTTATATCTTAAAAATCTATTTAAAGTAAAATTCTGACTGCTTAAGACCTTACAGCAGCAGCATAATTAATGTCCTACTTACCTGAAAATATTTGCCGCAGACTAAACAAGCATACACATTGATTCTTGTAAGTGAAACAGAACAAAGTTTCTCAAAGTCAAAATCGAGCACATGCCTATTTATTGTATCCAGATAAGGACACTGAATATGCTTAGACTTTGCAACTGGTTCTGAAAAAGTGATTGCATAAATATTTTATATTAATATTTAACAGTAACTGTAGCTGCAAACCGTTACAAACAAAGGCTGAGAGAAGAGGTTCCTATTAGGGAACCTCCTTGACAAGCAAACATTCCATTAACACATGCTTATATTCTTAAGACTGATTGCAAGATATAGAAAACCAAAAACTACTACTACTACTTACTTACAAATGTAACAGAGAAGTGAAGAGAAAGTTTGTGTTTCTAAAAGAGATTAGTCTTGCTATCCCATAGGGGAATGATGCCAGAATGTGGTGTTTTTAATGCAATGGAATGTTTATAATCAATTTTAATAATGAATGTTGAATTAATTTATATTGATATTTTTCTGCTTTTTTCATATTTTTTTCTGGATAACGTTATATAAATGCTCATTGCACTGAATTTACCTGGGACATCTGTGCCATTTTCAGATGACAATTTTCTTTTCGTAGGTTTTTCCGACATAGCGTTGGTAAATATTTTTAAATCTACTGTGTAATGAATGGGGGTTCGTTTGATTGATTCACAAACTATTTTGTATTTAAATTACAGTCTGAATTTAAAGCAAATTCAAACACAGCCCAGCGTTGCGTTCTTTCTTGGGTTGGGTGCGTTTGACATTTGACAATTTAGACAAGTTGACTTGACTGGCGTACACGACACTGACATATTGTATGTCACTTTTTATTTCCAATATTTATTCAACATGGCTTTTACTCTTGTATTTAGCCAGTAACAAGTAAAAACTATTGAACAAAGTTATTTAGCGGTAAAACTTTTTTCAATAATTTTTACTTGGCACTTCGCTGTGTCGTATGTATGACACATGCCGTTTTACTACAAAAACACAACTGATCAACTATTATCTATAACATAAAGTACTCTTAGACTACTGTATAACAAAGCTTAAACCATGTGAGCAGTAGGTAGCAGTTTTTTTAAACACATGTTGAATAGTGGTCTATTTTTTTGTAGTAAGACGGCTGAAAGCTAAACTTTAGTCTAACAAGTCTAATGTTAAGTCAGTTTTAGTTAAGTCGAGTAAGAAAATCAGAATATGTGATATGGTAGAAAAACTACACTTAGCGATTTCGAGGAGCTTTTGAAAACAAACTAGAAAATCACATAAATTAAACAAGATGCCACTTCCCAACAATCACGCTTGTTCTCGAAGACTTTGCAAATAATAATCCAGCAATAATATGCAAAAAAAAAAAACACAAAAAAAATTGGTTGTCTGTAAAGTCGGTTTAGTAGTATAAGATCATGCCTCTCACTCGTTCGTGCCGCGCTCTCGCTTGCGGAATGCGACAATGAGCGTAACGGGACAATGACGTCATCTTTTTCGTGCATGCAGCCCGTAGTATCGAGTTATTAGACGTTAAAAAAAACACAAAGTTTGCTGCATTTACCCTATTGGCTCCCTTGGGGAAGACAAGGAAACTTTACTAGTGTCCTTGGCTTAGCAGTACTAAAGGCTGAACGTAATACGCCAAGTGTTGTCCACTAAAAGTTAGGTTGCACCTGCTGTTGCTTAACTCGCGTAATCGTCACAAACAATCACGTCCCGCTAAGCAATCAAGCTAGCTATTTATGAGCAGTATTTACGAAGTTTAAAATATTTTGTCCCAATTAAAAATATCATGATGGTTACCTTATTAAAAACAGATAGCTTCCTCTACTATATCTATCTTTTCCTGATCGGGGTTTAGGTCAAAGTGCTCAGTCCGGTTTAAAATACTAACCCCTGTATTCTTAAACATAACCTTATGAACGTCCTTCACTCAAACTCATTCGAGGGCGCCATAAGGAAGTCCTCGAACTTCCCTTGAAAACGACATTCTTAGTTGGTTGCTTGAGCAAACCCCAATGAGGTTATAATAACAATTTTAAACACAAAAATTGAAAATTACAAAAGAATAGACTGGAAAATAAAATGAAGTAAATACCTATGCCAAAAGTCGCAAAAACCAGTTTTTTATCTACTTTATTTCATTTCAAGGACGCCTCAAGGTACCTCTCGACCAACCTTATAATTGACAGTTCAATACTCACCTCCAATGAGAAAAGTTTGAGTGAAGGACGTCTCGACTCCCGACCGAATTACCAAAAGGGTGTTATATTTAAAAGTCATTTGAAAGTATTTTGTCGATTATAGTCATTACATATTGAAATGAACTAGGGTACATATAATCATTCAGTTGCTAGGATTTTATTTTAATGGTAACATCTGTTTTGTTTCCTATTATTATTGGTATGGATGGTGTGCGCATAGCTCGTCCTTTTAATGTTTTGGTGACAGTTGCTCAATATAACGGTATAAATAATAATTAATATCTGTATAATGACGTCACATGCTTGTTCTGAACAAAAGATTGAGTTCCGATTCTCATCAAACTACACATAAGTACAGATAAAAATGGTTGTCAAAATACCTTTGCAAAGCCAGAAAATATGGTAGTCTACATTCATACATTTTATTTAGTATTTGGAATGAGATTAAAGCATTAAGCTATTGTATTTTATGATAAATATGACCCAGGTTCTTCAATTACACGTAAAAAATCCTTGCTAAAACTACAACCACTAACGACATTTGGTAGAAATTTTGAGTTAAAGTTCCAGGGGAATAAATACGTCACTCGTCAGATGCGTGTTTATCGCTCAACGGAGGCCTAGAACCGCAAGTTCTAGACTACTTAGCTCTATGTATTTCACTTTGATTATTTTTAAGAAAGGGTGTAACGAAAACATTGTGTCTAATATTGAATTCGTTATTCCGTTCCACATGTGTTCCACGAATGATGTAAAATCATGGACCCTAACACATCACGAGTTAGAAAGAGAGAGGTGGGTAACGAAATGCATTCATGTTAAAGAGGGGTGCGTGCGTAATGTGTATGATAAGAGTTAGGTTATTGTGCTATGAGGCGGGATAATTAAATAAAGTCAATATGTAATTTAACACTATAATTAAAAGTTCAGCACAATTAAATAGAATAAATACAATACAAGCACACCGACAACTTAAAGATTAACAGAAGGTTATGATAAGATTTACTGCAGTCTCTTCATCCGTTTACATCTGATTTTTCAATAATTGGACACCGCTTCTTCATTATAATGTATGAATGATTGAATTTATGGGGCTTAAGTGCAAGAAACTCTTGAAATTCCTTTAGTAGACCTGTTCGTTTCGGACTCGTACTGATATAATTGTATACATCCCTTACAAGGCCTTCAGGTTCACGCGGTAATTTTGTGCATGCATAGGACGCGCATAATGCGAATGAGTGGCAAATGCATTTTACAACATACAAATGAGGAATATCTTGTAATAATCTGCTTGCTACAGAATTATGCTGACCCATCATAGCATTAGCTCCGTCGGCGGCAAATCCAACCAAATTGTCTTATATGGAATATCTGTAAATAATTTTATTAGATGTTCGTAAAGTTTTTCGCCTGTCGCATCTTGAACGGGTATTTGTGCAAAGAACGCATCTTTAATTTTTTTGTTTCTGTAATCGGTATCTAACAACAATGCATAAAAGCTTGACACATCCTCTGTCCGTACTTTCATCAATGAGCAATGAGAATTTTCGAATTTTTAAATCGGCAATTAGGTTTTCTTTTTCAGTGTCTCCTGTAACAGATTTAATAATAGCTGTGGTTTTGGTGCGACTACACGCAAGTTCTTGTGCAGTGGGACTATCCTTATATATTGTTTTTATGAGTTGAGGGAGGTGTTCCATGACATTCATTGAAAGGTTATGCTCAGCTACAAAAGACGCCAATAGAACTTCACCTGTTTTTACATCATCAGCAATCGTACCTTTTTGAAAAAAAGCTGTGACTGGTTTTTGAATGGCAGAAGATCCAGGAATTGAGTTTAGGTGTTTAGTTGTTATCATATGTCGCACAAGATCATTTTTCCCCCCACCACCGATTGCAAGGTCTGATAAACAAAATTTACAGTTTGCGTAATCTTCTCCCTTTTTACTTTTTGTTAACCACGATTTAAAACTGCTTTCTTCCAGCCAAGTCTGATTAAAACGCTTGCACACACAAGTCACAACACAAAATCGACAAGAAAGTTAAGAAATCTTAGCGCAAATACGACTCGCGATACTCGACGAGAACTAGAAGTTAAAACTCCAACCAAACAAATCGTTTCATTCTGCTCATTCCGTTCATTCATTTGTACTGCAGGGATTCCCGAAATTTATGTTTGAAATGAAACATAAGTTTCGGGGAATCCCTTTAGTACGCTATGAATGTTGCCAGGGACAACGATTTACACAGAACACAGGGGAAAAAATGTTGAAGGCAATAAATAAATAAATACTAAATTATTATACACTAAAAAAAATTACGTGAATTGCGAAAATTACGAAAATCTGTATAAAACTTATGCTAAATCTGTAATCTGTATTGGTGATGAAAAATCTGTATAGATACAGATAAATCTGTTTATATGGCAACACTGGGCGAGCCGGCGAGCGAGACGCACGGATCGCCGTGGCGTGGGCTGCGCGCGCATCGTCCGAGCCGATTGCAGCGGCTGGCATGCATGCGCGCGCATCGCATTCGCTATCTATATAAAACAACAACACTTATCCGCTTGTTCGTTGACATTAAAAATATACAAATTTTTAAGTTATATTATCTAAAATTAACAAGTTTTAGTATTGCAGTTTATTTAAAATATTTACAAGTAATTGGCTAGTAAACTAAAAAATAAATTGTGTATATTATATATTTTATTGATAGAATAGACTATTTCGGAGATACAATTTAAAAGAAAAAATTCTTAAAATTATATTTATTTTGTTATTTAATTTTAAAGATTTTATAGTGATGACGTCACGCAGCTATAATGGCCATTTCGAACTGCAAGAAAGCAAAAATTACTAAGGTATTAAAAAATATATATGTCAGTGTCAAATGTCAAAGTCAAGATGGACCGCGAGCCTCGAGTTGGTTTTTTGTTTGTTTACAATCGCCAAATATGTAGGTACCCCATTTCTCGTATCTATTGCATATTGGCCTGTTTAATGGACTTTACTGCAGTCTCTTCATCCGTTTACATCTGATTTTTCAATAATTGGACACCGCTTCTTCATTATAATGTATGAATGAATGTAATTAGGTTATGTTTACTTGAACCAGTGTTGCCAGATGAGTATTATAAATTCTCTCCAAACCTTTATCAAAATCCCCCCAAAATTTGGATATTTTAAGAAAAAACCCCCGCTGTCCGATAATTATTTTTATTTTTAATAAAAATAAACAATTAATTTAAATTTCAGCAATTGGCAAGTAACTTTTCCATGAAAATGTCTAATTCGGAAACCATTTCGCATGAAGTTAGCGGCTGAATCCACTTGACGTCAAAGTGACATTGACTAAAATAGAACGAATGAATGAACGAAAATTTAGTTAAAGAAAGAAAATTACACAATATTCAATGAAATTTTAAATTTAAAATGTTTTTATATTATTAATACATACTAATTACTAATAGCGTTTTTTCTATATATCAAATAACAAATTAAAAGCTTATTCAAAGCTTGTTAAAGTCAGCTTGGCTGTACGAGTTAGTTTCTGTGCCTTGGTTTGTGACATTTAAAAAGTCGCTTTCTCAACAAGAACTAAACAAACAAAAACTTTATTCTGAAGTGGTCGTAAATAATATCCTCAAATTGTTTTCGAAATATTTTAAGTGATTTACAAGTGCCAAGGGCTTTTAAAAGTTTGTGTGATGGAGTTTCTACAAATAAAGTTCATAGTCGCGAACATATCCACTGCACATCGACAACGCACCTTTTGTATTCTCACTTGGGTTATTATGGTAAATATTATTTATTTTTATTTCCTGTAATTACAATCCTGCAAGTTAATTGTTTACAAACAATTACCAATATCTCGTAACAAATCATTTAATATACGCTAAAATAAAATGCAAATTTTTTTATAGAAATGGCAAATCGACCCACCCCACACCAAATGGAGGCCTTGGTTGAGTTTTTGGAGCAAAATCCAGGGATAGCAAGAGGCCTTCTGCGGACGCAGCAGGCAAAAGTTGAGACAAAATGCAAATGGTATTTTGGAGATAATGGGAGTAATCAAAGATGGACAGGCTTGGGCTAAGGTAAATGAGAAATGAAACATTTTCACTTCAGTAAAGTTTATCTTTAAATTTAAATTATTATCTTTTCTTTTCCATATAAAGGAAGAATATAGGAAGAATTTTTATATTTATACTCATTAGTATAAATTTAATTAACTCCTTAGAATAGATTTAAAAGTATTTCTATTACAAGCTAAAATCTTAATTGTTGAACAGAGGTAAAAATATAATAAAATATTCATTTAAATGATTAGGTATTTAAAAAATAATTCTTTATTCTTACAGAAAGTCGCCGACCGCCAAGACTCGGTCAACAAGGTTGCCAGAGCCGCCGAGTATCATTTTTGGATTCGCAAGTTCTGCACAAGCACGGGTGCAGGAAGCACAAGCCACAGCCCAACTTGCTGCTGCTATATCAGACTCTGGCAGACGTCTCGCTGCAGCAATAACCGAGTCTAGTGAGCGCATGGCTGCAGCTGTCAGAGCTATGGCCGAGCATCTTGCTGGTACAGGAGAATGAGGCAGAACATATCAATCCCAAGATTAATATGGTCCAAAATTATACTCGCAGATAATTTTGTGAGTTTAAAAACTTACTTTAATAGTCATAAAGATTAAGTGCCACTGTGTTTTTATTTAACTGTGTACATACTCATACGTTATTTGAACTGCAGTCAGTTCACTACATAAGCCTCCCTAAGGTTCATAAGCACGATTGGTTGGAATTTATATAATTATGTTTAGTTGTGTAAAATGGTTTGCTTGTAATTTAATTAAAATAAAATTTTACTTAATCATCATAGTTATTTATTTAATATCTCATTATTCAGTATACTTTAGGTAATAAGATTTACATTTCATGAAGTTTGTAGTGAATATAAGTGTAATACTTTCAACGCTGATGACCTGACATCAAAATGCCTATTGTTTTGTTGGGTCATCAGTGTTTATTGTTAAAAGGAATAAAATAAAAAAATAGTAGTGTAGTTAATAATGTAATATTGTAGTTCATAATAGAATTTAGGACAATATTAAATTACATTGAATAAATTATATTTTCCAATTTGCAAAGTTGTTTAATTAAAAGTTTTGGTGCCACATATATTCAACAAATTTCAGTGAGAATTCCCATCCGATTTATTTTTTATTTTATTAACACACAAAACAGAATACAGCTAATACACAGAAAAACTTAACAATTAAAATTTGTTGCATTCCAATTGCATATTGAAATAATTAACACCGATAGAAACTTACAATCTAAAATTATTATTTTTACAGTTTATATTAATATACATTCTAACCATAATGAGAAAGTCTTGTCTGTCTGTCTGTAATGCTTTCACGGTCAACTGCTGAACCGATTTTGATTAAATCTTGCATGAATACAGTTGAAGACGTGGGGTCAAACACAGGCCACCACTTAATGCAGGCGGTGCTGTGGGAGACAGCTTGGCAGAAGATAGTTTAGACTTGTTTAACCACGATTGTGGTAGTGGTAAGTAATTGGTTGCTACATTATCTATGTCCCGCCACGTGCTGCCCACAACTGTCGCACAAGGTTCGCTCTAGCTTCTATACCCCTTCGAAGCTCTATAAAAGCTCCACTTCTCTCTTGCCGAGCAGGTTCTACATCAACAGTTCTAAGTCTGCTACTATCAACAGAGTTCTCATCATCCTCCATAATTAAATGGGCTCTGTTACACATGTTGTGGAGCACACAACAAGCATTTATAATTTTTGCTGCAACGTGAGGGTGATAATGTAACACCCTATGCCCCAACAAACACCTCCACCTATTTTTGAGTACTCCAATAGTGCGCTCTACTGTGTTGCGAGCTGTCACATGCATTTTTGTATAGTGCTCCTCTGGAGAACCAGCAGCAGCATTCACAATTGGAGTCATCATATACTCCCTTTGTGCATATCCAGAATCTCCTAAAACAATATTAATATATAAAATAATGTAATTATGGTAAATTTAAGTGAAAAATTATAAGAAAAAATAATACCGAGTAAAATTGCAGATTCACCAGAATTAATTAATTGGATTAGGTGTTCTTTCACTGGATGCTGGTTCCATATGAAACTGTCATGTGATGCTCCTCCGAATGATGCATCCACACTTAATATGTTTAAGTCCGAGTCACATATCTGTAAAATGAATACTTAGTGTTTAAATTATGCACTAAAAGATGCTAGGTGCTTAAATGTGTACGCATCAAAATATTGTATCATAAAAATGGGTACATACTATTAGTACATTCCTTGAATGCAAATGTTTCCGGTTGAAATACCTTTCTTCATTTTCAGAGGGTCGTACTATTGCTACATGTGTCCCATCTATGCATCCTATAACTCCAGGGATTCCAAACCTTTCATAAAACCTAAAAACAAAAGGTTTATAATGTACATTTCTGCCAAAAATAAATAAACCATAATAGTTCCTTTAAATCTATTTTACAGACCTTCTTTTAATATTATCGCGTTCTTGTTCGGTTTGAGGAAACCTTATATATTTATGTAGGATCCCCGGGTCATTCAAAGCAGCTGTCACATCCCTCAGTGCCCGAGATACCGACTGTTGTGACATAGGAGTTCCTAGTGAACTTCCCACTAGGCGTTGGTAGCTGCCAGTCGCGTAAAATGATAAGGCTACTAAAATCTGTAAATCAGTTTAACATTTAAAATTTGCACACTAACTTGTATGTATAACACATACATTAAACTACTTACCTTGTATTTTGTATTTATATCACTTTTTCTTTTTGGAGCTTTTATCAAGGGTTCTAGTTCCTGGCATAATTGGTGAAAAAATGCTTTGGTGACTCGATAGTTAGCCTTAAATTCATTATCACTCATGGCAAGGGCTTTGTCGGCATACCGAGCAATCCTACGCATATTACGCGTTTCTCTCAAGTCCTTCCTATAGGCTTCACTAAGAATAACGGTTTGCAACACCAAGCGAGCCATTTTATGCACTTTTTTACAAAATAATTTATAACTCAATTCACACAAAGTTACTCTTTAGCTATTGTGACAATATACAATATCAACACAATTTCAACGCAATATTCAGCTGTCAAAATGGCGTCAAGAGTGCCGTTTTCTATCTCGAAATCACAATCTCAATGTTAATTAGTTCACTCAACTACCACGCAATAATATCTCAATGTGGCGCTAGTGTTAAAATCAAGAGTGCCAAATGACGTTTCTTGCATTGACATTGGGATCGCATATCGGAATTGTGTTTCGAGAGTAAGCCTGCTGTAGATAAGCATGTATTTTTTAAGAAAATCGCAGAAAACCCAATGACTTCAATTTTTTAGCAAAGTTAACGTATGACGTAGCCGGATAACTTCCGGCTATTCACATTTAATTTTTTAGGTTGGAGCACAGGGTATTGAATAAATATTTTTTGTTTGGTAGTAGTATCAAATGTCATCTCTGTTCAAGGAAACATAACCCATACATAACCTAAATACATCTTCATTACAAGCACTTAATAATTACGCACGAAATTATAATATAATTTCGTCGTTTATACGTCGGACTATTAACAGCTTGGTCTAGTGCCTGAAGATGCCTCGCGTAGAGGCGAAACACGTGTTGCATGTGCAAGCTAGTGGTGGCGGGCATGTTGGGACTAATAGTAGTGGGTGGGTGCCGGCCGGCAATAGTTTGCATGAACTAACTGGTGGCGGAAGCACGCAGAATAATTTATTAAGTGCTTGTAACTTTAACTTCCGCAAAGTAACGCCTGAATCGGTTAAATATCTTCATTACATTCATATAATGAAGAATCGGTGTCCAATTATTGATGTCAACGGATGAAGAAACGGCAGTAAAGTCCAATGAACAGGCCAATATGCAATAGATACGAGAAATGGGGTAGGTACCAAGATATTTGGCGATTGTAAACAAACAAGAAACCAACTCGCGGCCTTCGTTCCATCCTGACTTTGACATTTGACACTGACATACATATTTTTAATACCTTAATAATTTTTGCTTTCTTGCAGTTTGAGATGGCCATTATAGTTGCGTGACGTCATCCCTATAAAATCTTTAAAATTAAATAACAAAATAAATATAATTTTAAGATTTTTTTCGTTGAAATTGTATCTCCTAAATAGTCAATTCTATCAATAAAATATATAAAATACACAATTTATTTTTTAGTTGACTTGCCAATTGCTTCCATTATTGCATCTGTATCTCCACATGCTTCATCTGTGCCATACATTTTTTGCTGCAGCTCGCGGTTGGCGGTTTAAATAAACCTGTTTGTGCAATCCAATCCGAACAAACGAACGAAACGACTGCGAGACAACTTCGCTTCGGCAACATTCGACTATCATCGTTGTTCGTCGTACTGTACAGGACAATACTGTCGTGCGCGTGTTTGTGTGTGTGTGGCTGTGTGCGTTGGTGCGTTTAGATTACCGATTAAGTAATACTAATAATTGCGCTTTTAAGAGCGTTCAAAAAAAAATGATTTAAAAAAAAAAAACCCCAATTCCCTCCAAGCCCGTTTTAGTTCCCCCCGCATAATCCTCCACAGGATTTGCCCCCCCGAATTTCCCTCCGAGGGCCGAAAATACCCCCAAATTTGGGGGGATTCCCCCCCATCTGGCATCACTGACTTGAACAGAGATGACATTAGAAGCGCTTAGTTAACGCTATCAAACAAAAAATATTTATTTACTACGCTGTGCTGCCAACCTAAAAAATTAAATGTGAATAGCCGGAAGTTATCCGGCTACGTCATACGTCAACCTTGCTAAAAAATGAAAGTCATTGGGTTTTCTACGATTTTCTTAAAAAATGCTTGCTTATCTAAAGATCTGATTAATGTAATCTGTTCCCTAAGCCTATTCCATGAAATGGTTTACGAATTAGACATTTTCATGAAAAAGTTTACTAGCCAATTATCAAAATAAAAAACTTATAATACTAATACTATACAACTTAATAAAACTATAGCTTCCTTTTTAATTAAAAGACGTGGACGCACGCCACAAGGTCAAATTTTTTGACGCCTACAGCTATCCATCTTGATCTATTTAAACCATGGGAATCTTCATAAGTCAAGGATGCTAGTGACGATGACGACTAATCATACCAATGAGTTGGAGTAAGGTTAAGTCGAGTTTGAGGAAACGTTTGGGAATATGGGGGTAAGACTTCTGCAAATTTGCATGGAGGCAAGGCCGAGCCAAGCAAGATAGAAATAGTGGAGGACCGGAGGAGAATCTCTTTTCTAAAAGCTTTATTAGGGTAAAGACGAAAGTAAAAGCCAAATTAAAAAAAATAGAAATGTCATATTAATTGACATCGTAAAATGTGAATTAATATGACATTTCTTCTAGTCTTTCTGACTTTTTATTATTGTCGTTTCATTCTTCTGAAAATGGCCGCTTCAGGAGGTAATATTGAATGGTCGACTACCGTAAAACCAATTTTAATAGCACTTTATGGCCCCTTTTTCGATAAAAATGATGTTGTAGAAAACATACAAGCCATAATCAAAAGGTAAGAATTACCTGGATAATTATTTATATTAATATACGCAGATTTTTATTATTGTATCTTACCGAATTTAAATCTGAAATATTTCAAGTATTTGCATGAAGTATTTGTATATTTAGGTAAATTTGACTACAATACTATTATAGGTTTTCGAATATAGTTTATTAATATGCGTAAGTAGTTATTCAATCATCGGTACCGTAACAATATTTCATACAGTTCTCTGTAACTAGAGAATGAATCACTTGCTGCTTCTATTACTTTCGTCACCTTTTTCAACAGAATTTTACATGTTTTATTTGTTGCTTAATATATTTATTAACTACACGTTAATTACATTATTTCAGTCTACCCTCTTAGAAAATATAGTCTAAAATATTATCCCATCCAAAAGATTCATTCAATGGGTAATGCTGTGTTTTCTTGTTGGAAATATTTCAACATTAATATTTTTTTGTTTCCAGCTAAATGCAAAGTAAAAAATTTACTAGTCATATTAGAAGTATACTAATTTATATAATTTCTATTTTTTTTTGTCTACAGTGAGAATGAATTCCAGAATCATGAAGACATCTATGATCTGTTCTACACTTGCTTTGCTTGCCTTTCGGCACACTTCATCAGCATTAATGCAAACAATTGTAAGTAATTTTTTTGTTAATTGCAAATACCTACAATAATTGAAATTTAAAATTACTTATGTCAAATAACCTAATCATCTATATATATATAAAAGAACAAGGGTGACTGATTCATCAACGCCCAGCCTAAACCATAAAAGCTATAAACTTTAAATTTGGACCGAAGTTTTATGTTATTAAATAGTGCTCAGATAAGAAAGGCTTTTACAAAATTCACCCCCTAAGGGGTCAAACGGGGATCCAAAATATGTTTAGGGGAAGGAGATTAGTTAGTCCGTTTCATTAGTAACTTTCACAAGATATTATTTCAATTAATTATTTTATATTACCTGTTTCTAGATTTTTCAGAATTGACCCTCTAAAGGGGGAAATGTCTCCCTTCACAAACTTAACGATCATTGATATCCTAATGAATTATCACATGTAGGTTCTTCAAAAATTTATTTCTTATGATGAAAGAGTAAATACCTATTTCAGAATTTGCATTGTATAAAAGGGGAAAAAGGTTGTGTATCATTGATTGTGTTTATTTTAGCAGGGGGACTCTTGTTGTAATCAGGGAGTGCGCTAAGCAAGAATTTTCAAAATCAACCCTCATAAGGGAAACTGTAGTCCAAAGTATGTACAGGGAAGGAGATTAGATATTCCGTTTTAATCTAAACTTTACACGATTATTTGTTTTGATAAATTCCTGTTTTAAGGTTTTTACAATTTTTGTTTTGGTGCAATAAAAAGTATTTGTATTGTATTGTACACTAAGGAGCACGGTAGTCGAAAGCGACTCGCGTATCCGTAGCGAATGCGCGTGTCAAGCGACGTCGAGACGCAACCACTATTGGATTGGTCGCCATTTAGTGGCATTTTTTTCTCGAGCTTCTACGTGCTTCGGAAGGCACGTTAAGTAAGTCCCGGTTGTTATCGATAGATAGCAGTCGTGAGGCTGTGTCAGATGCCTTTAGGCAACCTGAAAGAATCTGTTAGTGTTGGCCACTAACACACTTCGGGTTATATTACTGTTGTTCTGGATTCTCTGTTAAAAGGGTTACGGAGGTCAGACGCCAGTCGCTCCATTGTTATTACCAGTGCAGGCAAATCTGGGAACATGACTCACAGCATACCCTAGGCTCCGAAGTGTAAGCTGACGACGCAACTAGAAATACACACTAGGATGAAAAAGTATTATATTGTACAATTCAGCCCCTGAATGGGGGCATGGGTGTTATTTGTATGGTCAATTGGGTTGCTGACTACGAAATCAACAGTGATATAATATCAATCCCTATTGGGATCCGATGGGGCCGTAATCTTCTAAATACATAGGAAAATCCTGAGAGACCTGCCATAAATAATCTAAGTGATTCAAATCTCATGGAAATCCCTTTTAACCAGGCGGGAGAAGCCGCGGGCGGCAAGCTAGTAATTTATACAAAAGTAACATAAGTTTATAGTAGCCACCTAGTAATGTATCATTTCACATATTTTGCACTAGGTGTTTCCTTTAGCTCCGCCTGCGTCAAAAAGGAGCCTAAATTTGACCTTGGGACTTCAACTATATTCATACCAAATTTCATTAAAATCCGTTCAGTGATTGGCTGTGAAAGCATATCAGACAGACATACATATCACATTTGTTATATTAGTATGGAAGTATGGATTGGCTATTCCATTCAATGAAATAAATAAACTGCAAAATATAGGGGAAATACCTACATGATAAAAGAGTTGATTGATACATTTTATGAATTATAGTTTCTTAACATTGTGCAATCAATTTCTTTTTAGTATATAAATATATTAAGCTAGGGTTTGTCTCACAATATAGCAACAACATTACATGCCCTTTTTTGTATTTTAGTGCCTAGTGACCAGCTGAGCACTGCTCGCGATGCTTTTAGAATTATACTTAGACAAATCCTCAAGAAGCTCTCTGAAGCTGGATTGAGCTATGACGACACATCAACCACCACTGCACCAAGCATCTCTGTCAAACAGGTATTGTGTTTATTTTCTTAAGGAGTCTTTATAGAGTCTTCATGCATGTTTTGTTTGGAAAACAAATTATATAAAAATTATTATATGCTTATTTTTTGTACAAAAAAATACATTATAATATTTTGTCTTAAGTATGTGTATTTATTAACATTGTGACTTTCATTTTTAGCTGCTGCTCCCCATTGTGGGTCTTTGTGGTATAGATGGAGGTGGCTACCCACAATCTGACTTGGTCATTTTGACATCCTTACTGAAGAATGCAAAATTACCAGCACATGTCAATGCGCCTGGTGAGTTGAAATATATCTTCAATCGTATACTACAGATATAGCAATGAAAATTTAAATATTTTAAAAAGATTTTTATTCAAGTTTAAAGTGTCCATTCTCACTGAATTATTTCTATAACCTCTGACTGACTAGGATATTGTTTTAAATTTACACATATAAAACTGAAATAAACATTGATAGTGTTCATTTTACTCAGTAGCTGCAAATAATAATAAAAAATGTTTACAATTTTATTTTAATTGTTTTAATTTTAAGTAGGTTATTTTATGTTTAGTTTATTTTGTTCATTAATTTTTATAATAATATTAACGATTTTATTTGAAGTGTTCTAAAATAATTCATCATCATCATCCTAGCGTGTATTCCTACTTGTGATGTCAGCTTACGCTTCGGAGCCAAGGGTACGCTGTAAGTTATGGTCCTAGATTTGTCGGAACTGGTTATTACAATGGAGCGACTGCCGTCTGACCTCCGTAACCCTATTTACAGGGAAACCAGACCAATAGGAACATGACCCGAAGTGTGATAGTGGCCAAAACTATCAGAATTTTTCAGGCTGCCCTAAGGCATCTGACACAGCCTCACGACTACTATCTATTGATAACAACCAACCGGGACCAACGCCTTAATGTGCCTTCCGAAGCACGAAGGAGCTCAAGATAGAAAATGCCACTAAATGGCGACCAATCCAATAGTGGTCGCTTGACAAGCGCATTCGCTACGGATACTCGACTAACGAGCTCCTCAAGAAGAAAAGTGTACTAAAATAATTACTTCATGATATTTATTTTAGAAACACAAACTACAAAGTCATCCGTGATTGCCAGTCCAATCACTTCCTTGGCGTCTCAATCGACAACATCTGAAAAACAGCCGCCATCGAACGCCCAGCGGCGTTCTGATGCACTTCTTGAGCAGTTGACTGCTCCCCTGAGGAATCCTGTGACTTCCGTGACGACATCCCAGGTCCAACCGGCTCCGGCTGTCTTATCTCCCGGAAGCAAAGATAGTATTGAAAGCACTAAGGATGGGAATGCTTCCCAACAATCTGCTATCGATGTAAAGGTAAGTCTTTATTTTCACAATGATTTGTGAAAATTTCATTTATACAGTTGGTTATTTTTAATTAAAGTATACACAAAAATAAGCACGCTATTACTATTCATATGTATATTACTTGTAAGACAATATTTGCATACAAAACAATATGTACACTTAAAAGTAACCGATTCGGAAAACAAAAACAAAATTGGTTGTTAATTATGATGATACTTGGATTTTAAAGTTTTCTCAAGATGAAAAGTGGGAGAGTGGTGGGGACGTTCTGCTATGTCTTTTACGCACGAAACCAGGTGGTAGTGACTCACTGGCTTATGACTTATTTATATAAGAACTAGCTGTATACACATGTGTTGAGTTGTTGCCTAGATTTATATTTAGTCATAGAAATATTGTTAACTTAAGGTGACAGTTTGTTATGTGTATCATAATATATAAATAAAAAAAAAAGTATGAATTTAAAAAAGTCTTTGTTTTTGTTTGTTTGTTTAACGCGCTAATCTCAGGAACTACTGGTCCAATTTGAAAAATTCTTTCAGTGTTGGATAGCCTATTTATCAAGGAAAGCTATAAACCTGGGCGAACTCTGGACGGGCAGCTATTGAATGATAAAAATAAAGAGTAGAAATAGAAAACACTTTTGTTATTGTGTTCAAAACAACTCATAAAAAATATTTGTGAACAGAAATGGGTGTCGACAACATGCGCGTCGTTGTTGTTGGAACTGCGTGCGGGCTCCGTGGTGCTGAAAGTGTGTTCATCGCTGCCGTGCCTGCAACGCTACCTCAACCGCTGGCAAGCCGCCAGGGACAGTGCCACGGCGCCGCAGTTCAACTCCGATGCCTCTTTGTAAGATTTCTTTATCATAATAGCTTGTCTGGAGATTTTGAAATAACAACACACTTCCAACTGCTGAAGACACATGTTGCATGTTTTACTAAATATGATATTAGCACTACTCTAAACATAGATTTAAGATCAGTCATTCTAATCTGAGTAAACAGAAGACAAATCATCATTTAGCCACAATCAAAGTACAACAACAAATGTAATGACCATTATTTTTTGGTACATTGACAAACATATGTAAAATTATGAATCTGGATATTTATACATTTAATTGTAAACTGTTTGATTTTAGGCTCCATTTCCTGGTGAACGAGGTCCACGTTTGCAGACTTGCTCTTACACTGCCGTGCCTTGAGCCATTTACACCAGAGCGTATTGCTACACTCAGTGATGTTAGCACTGCCTGGCTGCTTTGTGCCACTGCTCAGGTAATAGTGATGTGTGATTGTGGGATTCTGCCATTAGATGAGATTTGGCATTCTTGTATTACACTGTTTTGTATCTCTTTGTAATAAGGCACCAGTAAAAATTGTGACATCATAAATTATGGTTCATAATGTGGTGCTGTTCTCACTGAAACACGACATTTGTTCTAATGTTAGCTATTTAAAACAAATTAAGTAAAGATAAAAAAATGAGACAAATAATAAAATATTCTATGTTAGTGTTTTGTCATCAAAATTATCAATTTATGTATGTGTTTTAACAGGCATCGTTACACCCGAAGGATGAGGAAATAGAACAACAAACTGCGACTCTTGTAGAGAGTGCCCTCAGCTTATACAACACTGTTGGGGAGACTTTCAAACAGTCTACGCGAGCCGGCGGTTATGTGAGTAGCAACTGTCATAGTCAGGACAAATTCTATGTGAACCAACTGTTAAATGACTAAGCAACATATTTTTCGTAACAAAATTTACTGAAATTTTTCTGTTTTGACATGCATTGCATTGCCTAACAATGTTTTGTAGTCAAAAGGGGAATATGAAAACTCAGCAGTTTTTTTCTATAGCAACTAAGTGGGAATTTGTAATTTTTTTACCTGGCTTTACATGGTCTTATTGTATTACGGTATTTTATTTTTCATACTAATTTGCAGATTTATCAAAATCATTTGATGATCGGCGGCTGGGTGCTCTTGTGTGGGCTGCATCACGCACTGGCAGGGGCGCCATGCCCAACCACAACTCCAGGAAAGAGTCCCGCAAAAACTCCGTCAAGGCCGTACAATTTGACTAAAATGTATGTGTTTTGACTGTTATTTATTTATTTAAACTTTATTGCACAAATATAAAATTGTATATTAAAATAGATGGATAGCATTAAGGTAAAATTATTATCTAACAGCCAACATTTGGGCCAAGCAGATACAAGACAATACAAATACTCTTTATTGCACCAAAACAAAAATTTTACACAACAAATTTACAAGAAAATGAGATACAAAGGCAAAGATATATTTTTGTATTTAACAGTAATTTAGGGTAATGTAAATAAAATGTGTAAGATAAACTATTACTGGCATTTATTTGTCCAGCTGTATTTACCCCAATGCTTTTATTCTATTTGTGTCGAAAAGCTCAAAATGTTCTATATTTACAGAAAAGCGCCACTTTGGTGACATTTTCTGTGAGTAATCAAACAAGTAATCTAATTTAAAAAGTGTGATAGAAATCTAGCTGAGGTGTTCGCCACTAATATTATCGAGCTGCGAAGTACAACTATTGATACTTGGCCATTTTGCTGATAATAAAATAGGTATTTTATCTACTCAATTTTTTATTATTATTTCATATTACAAATTTGAGTGCCTGAATTCGAAAACAGAAAGAATTTTTGAATCCGTTCAATCCATACTAATATTATAAATGCGAAAGAGTCTGTCTGTCTGTTACGTTTTCACGACCAAACCGCTAAACGGATTTTGATGAAATTTGGTATGAATATAGTTGAAGACATGGCGTCAAAGACAGGCTACTTTTTGACGCAGGCGGAGCTGCGGGAAAAAGCTAGTATTAAATAAGTTATACGCCTTTGAAATCCTGTGGAAGGGGAAACTGGCAAGAAACAAGTAAAGGACGCACTTAATGGTGGAGTGACGTCACAGCTGTTTGATTTCATGAGTACAAAAGAGAGAGCAAGACGTCCCCACCACGCTCCCACTTAAGCTGATGCTAGTGCGTATATAATTTAGTGGTGGTGTTGGTGTAATTCCTTGACTGCAATGTTTTAAATTTGAAGCGGATATGTTATCACAGTTTTGTGCAAAGATTAGAAAGTAGATTATCGATCGGCAGGCAACAAGGTCTGGGGGTAGTATGGGTGGCTCTGGGCGGTCGCTGCCTAGCGTGGGTGGGGGCGTTGCTGGCGGACGCGCGGTTGGAAGCACTGAGCTGCGGCCGGCCCTCCGCAGCGACCACTTCGGCCGCGCCGCTGCTGGTGCTGGCGCAGCACACGGCGCACCAGCGCGAGCTGCGACTGGCTGCTGCCGCGCCGCTGCATCAGGTCAGTCGTGTTCATTGTCGATCTACGTACTTGGTCTGATCTTTGGAGACTGCTACTCAAAGAGCACCACATACCTAACGTGGGGAGGTATCAAATTTACTGAATTTAATTTGTAGTTCTGTCAAGATGAAGCTCACCGGTTACTTAAATAGCATATTCACTCATTATATTTAATGTTTACTCACTAGACTAAAACACCACTTTGAGTGCTACGACCGCCGTTAAGAATAGAATACGTTTTTACAATTTATGAATGAACAGAACATTACATCAGATTTGACTCAGGGCAAACTCTATTAATTTTACTTCATATGATTTTTTTATCCACCCTATAGCTATACGTGTAAAAATGCTTACGCTGCGTTATGCGAAGTAGTGTTACGAATAGTAAAAACAAATGTCAAAAAATAGATACAACAGATTTAAATAATAGTCATAAATAAATACATTTATATTCACGGCACTCCGTTCTTTCATATCAGTGATGACTAAACATATGATACCTACATTGTACGTTTTGTATCTAAGATCTTATTTGTGTCTATTTACCATGTTAATTGCAAATAAAGTTTCATTCATCTCGTACAATTCATATTTTTCTGTAATTTATCTCACAAGCATCAACACACGCTTTAGTATTGCCTGCCGTGAAATTTACTGCATGACTGTTATCCATCAGTTGCTGGTAGCGTTGGGCGTAGTATGCTACCGCAAAGCCACCAACTTGAAGCGTGCGGTGGTTCAGAAGCAGCATCAGGACGCCGACCCCGACCGTTCCGACTCCACCGTCTACTTCCAGGACATGATCCTGTGCTCCGAGGACGAGGAGACTGATGATGGTAAAGTGCATCATTCATAATGTTATATCTTTTGTAAAGATCTATTATCTAACTTTGGTGTGTGAAATACTTGTAGTACTGCTTGCGTATTGGGACTGTCTCCACAAGCCAGAGAATCGAGGCCATGTTATCGTAGTGTCACGTATTTTTATACTTTCTGGTGGAAAGACTGTTATCGTGGCGATTCTTTACGAGGATTCACCCTCGTTTGTGGAGACTGCCCTGTAACGAATTTATGTAAACATTTTACAAACTACTTGCCAGATTTTATCTGGATTGAAGATAGCTGTATGAGTATGACATGAACTTATAGTCTAAGATCCCTCCATAGAACAACCTTCACCGATCTGGTTAATTTGGCCTCTTTCAACATTGTAAAATATTACCGGTACACTTGAACACGAAATAGTCATTATTAAAACAAAATTATTTCAATGAAAATAATTTCTACGGTTAATCATGCTGTATATACACGGGCGGTCACTCGAAACCGGTTGTGCACCGAGCGCGCGAACAATGCCTACGGTGAGAGGACGACTGGCTATCTCCTGCCTCGCTTGATTAACAAGTTGCCTGATAATTTAAAAACTAGTATTACTAACAAAAATATAAAATATAAATTTAAAAAATACTTTGCTGATAACATCGATTTTGCTCTTTAATAAGTAGGCCTTCATTTCTCGATTTCATACAAATTTTGGTTCTTATCAGGATTGATTGCCCGGCTCACTGTTAAGATTTACTTCATTTTCTTATTATTATTATATTAGTATCATAGATTTTAAATTAGCTTGATTTGAATGTACCTGCTATTTCTAAACAAACCTCAGTGGTTTTGTGAAATGCATCTTATGTTAATTTGTTTGTATCAATTTTTGGAAAATGTTAAATAAATAAATAATTAAATAAATATTGCAAATGGATAGGCAAAAAAATTTTTGTCCAGAATATGATTAATTATCAATAAAAAAATTTTTTTTTTAAACATTTTACCTTTTTTGTTACTAGATAAATTCCATGTATGAAGCCCATAGAATATACAAACGTTAGGTTGACTATTTTTTCCCCGTCACAACTCTTGGGTAGCCTCTTAGGTATAAACAGCGGTAAATTAATACTAATACCTTACACCGGTCTGGTTAATCTTCTTCATCCTAGAGTGTATTCCTAGTTGCGTCGTCGCTTACGCTTCGGAGCCTAATGTATGCTGTAAGTCATAGTCCTAGATTTGGCGGCACTGGTTATTACAATCGAGCGACTGCCGTCTGCCTTCCGTAATCCTTTTTACAGGGAAACCAGACCAACATAATCAATTCCCGAGGTGTGTTAGTGGCCAACACTGTCAGAATTTTTAGTCTGCCTAAAGGCATCTGACACAACCTCACGACTGCTATCTAACGAAAACAACCGGGTCCAACGGCTTAACGTGCCTTCCGAAGCACGGAGGAGCTCGACATAGAGAATGCCACTAAATGGCGACCAATCCAATGGTAGCGTTGCTTGACACGCGCATTAGCTCCGGATACGCGGGTGCGGGCGGGTCGACTATCGAGCTCCTTACACCGGTCTGGTTAATGAATTAAATTAAAATAAAGATTATGCCATTACAAACACGGTGGTATAGAATTGTCGGCGAACTTAATAAAATCTTTTTATCTTCACATTATTATATCTCACAATGTGGTCAACTTTAACGTACATATACACATTTTAGTTGTTTAGCAAGGCAAGCGCCCACCCCACGCGCTTCACAATATAACACAGCCTGAACTGCCTCCGTGGTTCAGTAGTTGTTAAGGCGTTCGTCTTCGGCCCGGGGGTCGTGGGTTCGATTCCCACGGAAAGCATACTTTATTTGCCTACGCAATAGTTATGACAGGAAAAAAATAGCCAACCTAACGTTTGTACATCCTATAGGCTTCATACTTTCGATTGGTGTGGAATTTTTCTATTAACCAAACCAGTGAAAAGATTAAAAAATTTTTTAGAGAACCCATTTGCAATATAAAATATTTTTCATCCATTAACCAGCTCGGTGAATGTCCTTCTATCGAAGGATCCTTAACTATTAAGTTGAACTGTCGAGCACAGACGTGAAATGTTTTTTGATAATATTTTGGCCCTATTACTAATTAAAAGTGGTATCTTCTTATGTTTTCAAATGTCCTTTTCGCAAATTTGCTACCAGGGTCACATTCAGCGAAAGGGGCATTGTGCTATTTTTTATACAATTAAGTAGGCAAACAGGCGTACGGTCCACCTGATGGTAAGAGATTACCGTAGCCTATGAACGCCTGCAAAACCAGGGATGGGACTAGCGCGTTGCCGACCCTGAAGGATTTTTCTCACGCCCTTTATGTAGTCTCCTGTTGTAATCACTGGGGAAAACCATGGCAGGAAGTTAATTCCATAATCGCAGTGTACGAGGGAGGAAATTGCGCTTGAAGCGTACTGTACGTACGCGATAACTTGGGATCCCAGGTATAGGGATGAAATCCTTGAAGATGGTATGGGGTATCAGGTGGTATGGCGATGGCCATTTTGCGAAAGGGGCGTTATGTGACGAAGCGCAAAAAAGTAGCAATGTCAGGAACTCAAAAATAGAATATCGATTTATAACATGTTTAATGTTGTCTAGCAGACAGCGAGCCCCTGCTGGGCCTGTGGTTCGAGTCCACCCTCGTGGCGCCCGAGGCCTCGGAGGGCGGCTCCAGGCCCGTCAGTGAGTCCCACCCCAGTGATGCCCCCGCCAGGCACAACCACCCCATCGTGCCAGACAAGGCGGAGCCCTACTCGGTAAGTGTTAGAGTAGCTATTGTGGAATCAGTGACTCGTTACGATTACGTATTAAAATAATATGGTTACGAACACGGGACCAAGTTTGTTGCCCTCCTGCTGGAAACGACAACTTCCTAAAACGACATCTTCCTAAAATGGCAACTTACTAAAACGACAACTTACAAAAATACAATTTCCTAAAATGACAACTTCGTTATTGATTAAGATGTCTCATTTTGTTATTGCTTGATGATGATCAATAAAACACTTGACAATATTGTCTATATTTTTGCTTCGGTTTTCTTGTTCCGCCGTAAGAACGGATCATATTATCTATAACTACTACACTAAAGTGGAGAAATAAATAAAATAATAGCAACTAAATTCGTTTTTTTTTAGGTTTGTATTTAGCAATATTATAGTAAAGATGATTCTGAAATTAAGTTAAGATATGCGCTCACGCTCGTTAATAGTATCTGGGAATAAGTCTAATGGTAGAAAATCTTACTCCTTCAGCATAAGCATTCTAAATAAAAAAATAACTGCAAGACATTTATTGATTGTTTTATTTGTTTTTCGTAGTACATAACTTTAGCGACAGAAGTGTTCACGCTGCTGACAGAAGAAATCATAAGCGAGGGCTCTGACAGACTGGGTCCATCCGCCTTGCAACTACATGACGCACACCAAGCCTTGCTCGCAGCACTCGCTAAAGACCTCGACCGGGAGACTGCTCGCACTGATACAGGTACTTTTATTCTACTTTTTTTACATTTGTTTCTCTTCATACAGCAGGTTTTTAGCTCATATATTATTAAAGACGTAACACAAAGTCTTCAAGAATGAGTCCATCATTTCACTGACTTGTTAGACGCTATGTATTTGTAATTTGTGTGGAACAGTTCTATTAACCAACAACCTAAGATTAAACAGCCACCAATTCTATATTTACAAATGATCTTAATCCAGGCACAATATCTTCGTGTTTCGGCGCTCGATTGGGCGCTTTGTACGGCGGGTTCAGTTCATCTTTGGTGCGCTACCTGCACAACTTGACTGGCGCACCCGCCTTCGCCTGCCTCCAGCCCGCTTTGCAACAACAACTGCTGTCTGCCGGCTCGGAGAGGACCAACATGACTCCCTTGCAGGTCAGTGTGGGTTTGATACGGCGGCGACTGGCCTGTACCGCGCAGATTTAGGGTAAAAATTGAGAGAAAAATAATGCAAGGATGTCACTTCGGCCGCCCGGCCGCTGCGACGACTATGACGTGTTACGCTAAATAACTAACCCTGAGACTAGCACACACATTAAAGCGTGTGCGTACACAACCGTAATAGGTATCGAGATCGCCGCTGTTGTATGGACGGGTTGGTTGATGTTGATCGCCGGGATGTGGTGTCACTCCCGTTAATAAACGCTCGCCGATCATTCTCCCTTACTATCATTTCCCCTTTTCAAGAGTTTTGCCATTTGGTGGGATAGGACTACGAGGGTCAAACTGAAAGTTCTTAGAAAATCAAAAACTGAGCACACTAGCAAGTTATTCCTTTTATTACATCTTTTCAAAATAGTGTCCTTTCACGTCAATACATCTCTGCATCCGATGGAACCACTGAGAAAAGCACTTTACCCACTCGTCTTTAGGGGTCTCAACGACGGCGTTTTAAAACGCAGCCACTGCTTCCTCGGCGTCCATAAAACGTTTTCCTCGAAGTTTTTATTTTATTTTCGGGAATAAATAACAATTGCAAAGTGCGTGGTCGGGGCTATATGGTGGGTGACCTAGTAATTCCACGTTTGATGTCGCCAAATAGTCGATCGTTCGCCTGGCGGTGTGCGACGAGGCGTTGTCGTGGTGAAGGAGGATCCTACTGCGAGGTCGTTTTTCCCGAACTTTTTCCAAGACAAGTGGCAAATAATTGTTAGTATACCACTATGCAGTAACTGTTTTTCGATCCTCTAAAACAATTGTCGCGTAATGTCCGGTCCTTCCGAAGAACGAGGCCACCATCTTTTTTCCCACGCTTCGACCTCTCTTCACTTTAGTTGGCAACTCCTCGGAAGGAAATACCCACTGAGCAGACTGTATTTTGGTTTCGGGATCATAACAATAAATCCAGCTTTTGTCACCCGTAAGTATGTCAAACACAGCATTTGAGTCACCTCCGTTAAATCTTTGAACCATTTCACGGCACCAATCAACACGACGGATTTTTTTGGCCTCGGTCAAATCGTGAGGTATCCACCGGGCACAAAGCTTCCTGACCGCTAGTGTTCATGCAGGATTTTGTGCACTTGGCTCATACCGATGCCTAAACTTGCCCGAATCTGCTGATAGGTCACTCTTTTGTCAGTCTCTATCATACGCCGCACAACACTGATGTTATCTTCAGTCGTCGCCGTAGAAGGCCGTCACTCGCGCAGATCATCGGTGAGATTAGTACGACCACGTTTGAAATCATTAAACCAGTTGTAAACAGTGGCACGAGATGGGGCTTCATCGTGAAAGGCCAATAGAAGTCTATCATAACTTTCTTGTTGACTTAAATGACAACGAAAGTCATAAAAAATCATTGCATGAAAATTTTCTCGCGTTAAATTCATGCTGACGTGACAGCCAATTTTCAATTTGCCGCCAAATCGTAAAACAAATGACAAATTAATAAAATACATACTCAAACATATAGGCAAAGAGTTCCATTTTCAAAATTTTAACTTATTTTTTTATTATACTGTTTACAAGTGGTCAGTTCTAAAGACTTTCAGTGTCGCCCTCGTACTAGTTGATAAAAAATTGTTCAAAAAGTACATGTTTTCTACAGGTTGGGCCTCGTGTCGTCAAGTTGCTCGGAGGCATGGTATTGAGCAAATCGGCCGCTGAAAGAGAGAACAGTATCTTGGCTATGTGGCATAAGATCGTCAATACATTGCAAGAGTGCGCTCTGCAGTCGCAACCTTCGCAGGACCATGACTATGAGGGTGAGATTCTCAAAAATATTAAAAATGTTTTATATGATCTAAGTATGTGTAATTAGTTTTACTCAGGTCAACGCTCTTTCAACGTAAATATTTTGTTTGTATATTTGCAGATTTGAATGTTGAGCATGCACAGTTGTTGGTGTATTTGTTCCATTCATTGACCCTGATGCAGAAGAAATCTGTCCTCTTGATGACTTCTAATGCCATTATTAAGGTCAGTTACTGTATATTGTTAATAGTGATCTTAGTAAATACAAAATCGTTAAAGCTTTTATTTTTTTAATAAGAATAAATTTATATCTCAAAAAACATAAGTTATAAAAAACAACATATTTTATTTAATGGCTTTTACTTTCATATTTAGCCAGTAACAAGTAAAAATTATACAACAAAGTTGTTTAGTCAAGCAAGTCAAGTCAGTAGTTAAAAGCCAACTCAAGTCGAGTCACAAGTATTATGCTAAGTGCAGCTGCACTTAGCGATTTCCAGAAGCTTTTGGCGACAAGCAAGAAAATCACATAAATCGAACACTGTATCACTTCCCAACATTCAGCCTTATTCTCGAACACTTTGCGAATAACAATTCACCATTATTATGCACAAACACTAAAAAAAAACACAAATTTTGGAAAATAAAATACAGCGCCGATACTGCTCTTCACAGCTTCCCGTTAAAAGTCCAAAGGTTTTATTCTTTGTCACATTTTGCGACATACATCCACCCACCCGAAACAGATACCGCACCTCACCGCGCAAATTTAGGGTAAAAATCGGGGGCTAAATAATCCAAGGATGAAACTTCGGCGCGCAGCCGCGACGCACAACACGGTAATTAACCAAATTCAAATTATCTCTATTGTGGAACAAGGGTTTTACAATAATTGTCAAGATCACCAAGCCCAGTCCATTATTTAATATCATTAAATAATTCTTAAACAACTAATAAACACTTATTACTAATTTATACATTACCTACTTACATTCTTCAAATTCATTTGAGCATTCTTCTAACCCTACGAGTGACACACAAGCTGACGCGCGTGCGTACACGACCGAAACGTAGTAGTAATAGGAATATCGCACGTCGTTGTTGTATGGAGTGTCCGGGGTGTGGGTAGTAGTCTGTCGAATGACCTCCGTAAATGAGACGAGCCCGTTTGCTGTAGGTGGTTGAGACGCTCGCCATCAGTGACAGGAAGCGCGCCATGTGCCTGGCGCCGCACCAGCTCATGCTGAGCACGCGCCTCATGCTGCTGCTGGAGTATCTCATGCGGCATCTGTACGACGCGCCGCAGACGCTGCTGCAGCAGGTAGTATATAGATAAGAAAATGTATATAGGAGACGAATAAGAATATCAGTGAAGGTATATACCTAGAGCAGAAATGTTTTTGCTTCTAATGTCGAAAGGTAAAGATACTTGCTTAAATAGTTTCCCAAGTTTTCCTTTTACAAAGAATCAGTACATTTACATGCTAATACTTTAATATTTCATTGAAACCGCCTACAACTGACACGCTTCATTTTTGAAAAGGGAGGTAACAATGATAATGTTTAAATAACCAATTCGACTCGGATTTTTCGCAGAATATTTCAAAGAGCAAATGAATCCTGTTGCAGCTTTATTAGCGGTCCTAATGAACAATTAAATTTCAGATCGAATGGAACCTTGTGATCGCGCCCGGTCTCGCTCAGCCTTCATCCGAATCTGCCACCAACGGCGCAAAAACAACCGCGGACAACGGCCTATTGAAGGCGCGCATTTACTGCGAAGTGCCGTTTATAGAGCAAGCCTACAGGCGGCTGTCGCAGGACGAGACCTCCATGAGGCCTAAATTCTATGCTTTGACCAATGCTGAGATCAATAATCAGGTAAGAATCGATAAATTGTTGAAACCGAATCGACAGATTGTTAAAACAGAATAAATCGATTGATTGAAAATAATCGATCGTTCTCTCTATCCCTTCTTGTTTAATGTAATAATTATACTTTATTCTATTTACATTAAAATAAATACTATTTGTGCTAGCACTGTATAACCCATATATTCTATTGATAATTGTGGTCATCCTTCGATAAGAATGAATGAATGAATATGGTACGTAATATTTTTATTTGCCATAGGAAAACCCGAAATTCGATGGCCTAGCGTGCAACTTTGTACTGGGCACACCACACAAGTTGAAGTACCCTCTTTTACTGGATGCCCTGTTAGCTCTTCTCAATTCGGCGTGTATTTGCGACAACCCTCAGTACGCTTCGTCTCCGACCGCGTTGGCGGCGTCGCATTACTGCTTCCAGACAGCTTGGAGGTAAGTTTATTTAATTCTGGCTTTGCCCTATTGTTAAACTTTCCTTACCCGGACTAACAGAAACTAAAATACGTATTTTTTTTATTTCTAGATATTTTACAAGGACATTTCACCTTTATCATAATAGTACAGTTTAAAATATATAATTGAGACTCTTTTCTTTACTGCCTTTAAGACTAGACACAGGAGGGTTTTTTGTCGAGCAGTGGATGCTTCCTGGTTATATTTTGGTCAGCTTTTATGCTTGTTTTATTACTATTCAATAGTATAAGCAATAGGTGGTATTGTCTAATAATTTCGCAATTACATTTGAAATAGTTTCAAATACAATTTCAATACTTTTACAGACTAGTGATAAGCATGCCGCCGGCCACGCCTCACATGGATAAGCTCCAAGCGGGCACCAGCGCAGAACTCACATCCCCATTGCCATTACATGCAGTGATCTGGGCACCCAGAGCCGACAATAAGAAGGTGTTCAACCCTTGGCTGAAAGATGCGCTTGTTAAGCAGGGAATGTACACACAGGTAAACATAATAACTTACAAGAGCAACTAAATATCGATATAATTTTATTAGGCTCGATTCTCTTTGTAATTTTGCACGTATTCGTTTATATATTTTTTCACCTGCTATACAAGCGCTAAAATAAATGCATTGGCCTGCATCTCCTCTTATCTTGGTATGCTCCAAGCCCAAATTCTCACGGATTCATTTCTACTTAGTATCTTAAAGAAGGTAATAATAGTTGGTGGATATTGCCACTTATTTGGAAACAAATTTGACGAGTCAGCCATTCCTTAACGTAAGTGTTTCAAAAAAGAATAGAATCCACTGGCTATTGTAATTTAATGTTGAAATTTTATCTTGTGAGAGTTAAAAACATGGTTTTTTTTTAGTATGCGGAAAATCTCCTGGCTGGAGTCAGCACATCGTGCGATAATATCAAATACACGGCCTGGTTGGCATCGGAAACTATCAAACACTTGAAACAGAATATCACTGGTAAGCTTAACCCTTCCCCTGCGTGGAAAATATATTTGGTTCACAACAATTAAATTTTTTATTGTTATCTAGCTTGCAGCAAGCGAAGACTTACTAACACTTTCCAAATGTGATTTCGGGTATTGAACATAAAATTAACCAAGTACGTAAGCTTTTTTTTTTTGAAGATTTTGTAATACAACATATTGCACATTTGTTATTTATTGCAGCCAACGGTTTACCATCGCTGCTGGATGTGATTTCGTGCGACTCGGTACTAGTGAGACTGAAAGTGTGTCTAGCTGACTCTACATCCGCGACAGAGGCGCATCAGTTTATGCCTGATTTACTTGACCTGCTGGAGACTATACTTGACTGCTGCAGGTAAGGTTTTCCTTATAAATTATGTTTCTTTGGTAAATTTTTAGCTAATTGTTGAATAAAATAATATAATATATTTGATCATTATAAAGCACTACCATGATACACTATGAATTCAGTATCTAGCGGTTAATTTATCTATTTCGGAAGATAGTGTTGCAAGTTAAAAATGTTCAAAAATTCTAATGTTAGATTTATTTTACGCAGACTAAGCGCAAGCGCCGAATTAGAGCCTCTAATGGAAGCGTCTAACAACGCGTCAGAGGCGGCCGTGTGCCGCGCTCGGCTGCAGGTGTGCGGTGGTGGTGCGGGCGCGGGGGGAGCGGCCGCAGCGGGGGCAGTGGGGGGCAGTCCGCCCGCGCTGGCAGCGTGGCTGCGAGCTCATCTGCCGCCGCCTGCCGCTGCTGCACTGGACAGGCTGGCCTCGCCGCCGCCACTCGCTTGCATGAACCTGGTGAGTAATAGTAGATTGTATCATAAGGAAGCAAAATAATATTTTTACGGCGAAGGCGCTTTTTTTGAATCCAGAACGAAGTGAGGGATTCTTTAGTAGAATCCTGAACGTAGCGAGGGATTCAAAGTACGTAAGTAATTTAGTACTAAATAGTAATAAAGTACGTAAGTAAGTCTCTAATCAAACAATATTTGCATTCGATTTCTTTGGCGCTGAACAGATGTTCCAAATTCAAAAGTGTGTGGCGAATATAATTGCGGCGCACTTATAAAGAGGATTAAAAACACCACCTGGGTGGTCAACGAATTTGAGGACTCCTTTGCAAATTGTGGGTAGTCGTATTCGTATGTTTAGCTGTTTTAGTATCACACCCATTCAAATAGAATACACGCATATAAATAAAAACTTTACTCCACAGGCATTCTATGCGTCCGACATCATCCCATCCGAAAGCGCAGTACTCAACTTAGTGACGTCACACTGCGAGCTGATCAGCGCCAACGCTAAATACTCGATCGGGCCATCCCTCATGATGTTGGCGTACTCCGCCGCGAAACTACTGGACGTTGGAGCTATGAAACTGGCTGAAAATCCCGATCTTATGAGGAAAACTTTGGATCTTATCATTCCGGCACTGGTGAGTTCATAATACTACGTACATTACACTTGCGATTCAGAAGCAAAAACAATCTAGAAACTATTTTTAAAATTCGTGTATTTCTAGACTGACGGACGTCTGGAGTTCATGTCGGAGCCGCTGATCGCGACCCTGAACACCCTGGTGCCACAGCCGCACAACTCGGAACAGCTGATCCACGAGCACATCATCAGGACCACGTACACAGTATTGGTTGACCATCTTCAGCCTTCCACTGAGAAGACTCTCAGGCACATTGTGAGCTTATGCTGTTTTATTTTAGTGAACGATAATCAATTTTTTTTGTTTTGTATAAAAAGTAGCAAATTTATTATTAGGCATTTTAGGCAGATGCTTTACTATTTTCATAAATTAATTTTGTTCCGAGCTCTGAACTAAATTCCGAATGTAAGGTTCACCGCTACACTATTGGTCCTTGGTTCCACGAATTAATTTCCATTGTATATAAACGTATTAACCTAAAAACTGGATTGTGGTGTATTTCCCTGTAGGTGAAATACTGGGAGAAAATATTGGACAGGCAGCCGGGCAGACTGGCCTACGAGTCTGTATTCACTGACAACTCGAGTTATTCGCTCGGCAAGATTCTGCTCTCGGCCCCTAACGCACGAAACCCATATGCGGAACGGGTTATCAAGTAAGTGCTCTGATTATTGAATTATATTATTTCAGTTCTTGTGACAATTTTCAAACCAATAGCTGTATGTAGTTTCAGTTTGGTTGAGATAATACCTCCTTCATCTGTGATTGTACCTGTTTCCAAAAAATTTATAACACTGTTTTTCCCTTTTTAGACTCTTCATCAAAATATTCACTGGCTGCGAAGCCTCAGAGCTCGGCAGCGCTCTTTGCATCTCCGTGTGCAAGTTCATCGGTGTTGCTGATCATCAAAAGCTGTCTTGTTTGCTGTCCCATATCTGCCTAGGGTCACCTGGTATGTTAGTTTGAGATTTCAAGTTTTGTTGATACTTTAGATAAATTTGCCTACATTTTTATTATATTTTCAAGCTGCCTGAAGCCATGCACTTATCAAATGTTGCATTTTTCTATCGGGAGGTTAGGAGCTTTCCGAACATGGTAGAACTTGCTTTTCAAAGTGACTTTTGGGCTTATGATTAATAGTTTATAGAAAACTCTATTTTTTTTTTGTCTTAGCCACATCGGCTGGATCTCCAGTGACCGCGAACGGCACTCCAACGGAAACGGAATTACCGACACCGACGTCATCCGCCCCGGACGCGGGCGGTAATCCAGCGTCTTTGGCACTGAGGAACGCATTGCGCAGCGTATTTAGAGTGGACAGCGATTCTACACAACGCAATGAATCGTCGGCTCAAAGGACGGATTCTGAACTGCCAGTCTTTGATGCCCCGTGAGTATTCAGTAATTATAAAAGGAATAGGTAGATGATATCTTGGAAAATCAACTAGTGTTGTCTTTAAATGTAAAACTAACCACACCAAAAATTGATTTTCTTTTCCAGGTCACCAGCACCAAGAGCGCAATCTGAGACAGCGCAACAATCTGCGAATTCAGGTAAAGGAATTATTTCGAAAGTCTTATTTAGGCCGTTTTTGTTTTAGGGTGGTAAATTACAGATAGTTCTGAGATGACAGATTCAAAAATGGAATATATTTCGAGTTAATATTGTTATTTCCATGAAAATGTTGTCAACAGTGAGTTGCAGTTGGTCTGACGGCAGTAAAGAAAGCGCCGCTACCACTGGAGTTGTCGCCCTAACAACTGAACCAGCGCCGCCACCATTGGCTGACGCAGCCAACGACAACGCCACATTGCTATCTGCGTTGTGCAAACACGTCGTGCTACACTGGTATGTACTCCATTGTTTTAGGAGTTCCTTGTTCCTTGAGATCTAGGTTGTAATTTCAAAGAAAGCACCGCTACCACTGGAGATTGTGGCCCTAACAGCCGAACCAGCGCCGCCACCGTTGGCCGATGCAGCCAACGACAACGCCACTTTTCTATCTGCGTTGTGCAAACATGTCTTGCTTCACTAGTATGTATCCTATAGTTTTAGGATTTCCTTGTTCCTTATAGATTTAGGTTTAAATTTCAAAGAAAGCGTGTCGCTACAGTTCCGCTCTGATTTCTGAACCGGCACCTCCATTATTTGCCGACGACGCCAGGGGTAATGCTATTCTGATGTCGGCTAATATGAACTGTCTCTATCGTATTGTGGATTTATTTCCTGGAGATTGAATAGGTTCCAATATTAAAGCTTAGTTACTCTACCACAGGAGTGTTGGCAACTATGAAAAGTAATGTGCGTGTTTTGTTCATCCAGTTCGGCGGAAGTAAGCGAGCGCATGCTGAACACGCTGATCGGCGTGTGCGGCGAGATCCCGTGCTCGCCGCTACTGCTGCGGGAGATGTGTCGGCTGGCGGACGCGCACGCGGGCAAGCACCACAAGCAGCTGCTGTCTGCCGCGCTGCATTGGCTGGCTGCATGGTATGTGTACCTTATGTCACAGGGAGACTTGGAAGAACAAAAAAATCCGGAATTATATCTCCCTGAACAAAAAAATGTGTCGTAAAAAAAAAACTTGAAATAACTCCTCGCTAACCTTATCGGGTAGCGAGGGGATGTGTAACTATTGTGTTGGAAAGAAAACAAGCAATTTGAGACACCTAAATTTATTAAATTCTAATATTTAACATAGTTGTACCTGCCTAACGTACACTAGCTAAATCGGAGATACTCAGGTTTTTGAGTTCTCGGTATCAACTAAGTAAGTAACTAAAGTCTTTACAAATTCATATTAAATTATGCCACCATTGAAAATCTCAAACCGTTCTTATCAATTACTAAACCTGTAGTCTTTAGGAGACGTATTTTCTTTGGAGACAGTTGTGTAGGTAGAAAATAAAACGAAACCGACCTGTATACCGGCGTAAATTAGGCCCACCTTCCTGATCAGCTTAGCAACAACATTCGAGGGTCCAAACTGAACTCTCCACGATCCCTCAAACCACAGAAAGAGATGCGAAATCAACCCAAATGCAAGGAATGGCGACTAACCATCCCAAACAAAAAATATCTATAAATAATATAGATAAAATCACAAAAATATCCCAAACTGAAACAAGAAAATTGTTCTTATTAGTTAAATGAACAAAACAAAGGAAATATCACCTAACAAAACTGGCATGTGTTCAAAAAACTTATCTTTTACAAAAACACAGCCCACCACCCTGTGGACTGGTGCAGCATGTGGCCTCGAGCTGAAAATAACCAAGCCAAAATAAAAATTTATTTAACGTATCGACCGAAATCAAATTCTGATCCAATTTGTCTATTCATTACTTGAATATGCCAAAACTTACCTCCTTTTCAAATATAAAAAAGAATTACTTTCTTGTAGCCTCGGGCGATGGTGAGTACCACTCCAGGCCTCGAGCCTCGCCAAGGGATCTACCAAATTCTCCTCAAAGACATCATTATTTTATTTAAAATTAGCCTTGCTTAGTCAGAAACCAAGTCGAAAATGCGGACCCACAAACTGTGCCGTCATTTTGTGCCATCGACGGATCATAGACAAAAACATAGATTATAGGTGCTCTTAAAGTCGTATGTGTTCCCAAATAAAATTATGTTAAAATTACAATGTGACACTAGCCTTTAAATCTTCATAAGGGACCTGGCTATCACATACAAAAATGTTTCAGTTACAGAGATTAATTAACACTGCAAAATGTTTTAGCCATAATGTTTATTTCTATCGAAGAATTAGATTTCAACGTCTCCAGCTATTTGCGTCTATCTGTACTTCTTCCCAATCCAAATCGAACACTCAAGTCATCTGACGATCTAGTTTTGGTCTACTTCTCTTTCTATACCCAGTTGGAGCCCAGCTATTTTAGCCTAACAAACAGGTTTTTTCGTGGAAAATCGCAACCACAGAATATTTATAACTGCAACATAGTTTTTCACACCGTTCACTACCTTATTATGTTTTAAATATCTTTCCTATTGTTTGCCTTCTTGTGTTACTTTCGTTCTGTTTGCTTTTTTACTCTTATTTATTTTCCACTAATTAGTGAGTTAGTCTTAACCAACTAACTAATTAACTTAAGTTGACTTTAACCATCTATTTCCATCACAGTGTGGATAATCTGAGCAGTCCAGAAGTGCTGGAGAAGCTAGAAGAAGGGCAAATGGACGGCAACCTCGCCCCTCAAATCGAATCAGCTTGCGTGCTACTTTCATACTTCTCGGACGCACTTCACGCCATCAACACTGCGCAGCCGCACAGTAAGTAACTGTTAACATAACATTGTGCTAATCAAGAAACGAAGCGAGAAAAATCACTTCCTCTCGCTCGCAGTGGGAGTGAATCATTTCCTTGGCTTCATTTGTATTAGTTTTTTTATTGACGCGGCATAATAGAATGGAATTAGGTATCCCTTGTGACATATTTTGTTGCCTGAAATAAATAAATTGACTAGATTCTGATTTTAACAGTTCTTTTATGACAGCTTTATCTAAAACATGGTGTAGCAATGATTACATCTCTTAATTTGTTTTACATAAATAACTTAATATATACTTAAAGTTAAAATACTAACATATACAAGATCACTATAATATTGTTTACATCATAACAGTAAATGTTTGTGTAGAACTTTGTAGGTTCTAAGGCACTCGCGACATTAACCATGCAAGTATCTTGAGTAATCTTTAATATTACTTCGTTTTCTTCATAGCATGGCGTTCAGTAAGCCCGACCTGGGAATCACCTTCGGATCTTGGATTCGACTTGGATTATACTGATGAACAACAAGACGACGATGATACGAGTGCGGATGATTCTGTAAGTGTTGTTTGATTAAATGCAATGATATTATTGATTGGTTTGGGTTAAAAAAACAATATTAATCATGATCAAAAAACAGTTTTTTTGTTTTTCGAACTGCATTTGTGATCTTTTGGCTTAAGCTGGACCTATGCTAACGAGCCGGATCCTGTATATTTTGATTTTTAATCAAATGTAATGTAAATTCGAATTGTAATTTTAATATTATATGTATATCAATAAGGCCACGTGCCGGATTATCTTCACGAGCGAATAAATTGCGGCGGGTTCTATTATAGAATCGCGACGATAAAAATCGCCGTGTGTAGGTAGACAAGTGAGTGCAGGAATGAGATATGACTGCAAAATCGATTATAGAGACGTCCCTAAACACGCAATTATCTCACAGGATGAAGACGCTATGCTGCAATATAAACTTTGCACATTCACGGTGACTCAGCGCGAGTTCATGAACCAGCACTGGTACCACTGCCACACATGCAAGATGGTGGACGGCGTGGGCGTATGTACCGTGTGTGCGCGTGTGTGCCACCGTGGACATGACGTCTCGTACGCCAAGTTTGGCAATTTCTTCTGCGACTGTGGTGCCAAGCCCGATTCCAGGTAAATATTGGAGTTCTGGTTTATAAGCACTTACTAAATTATTATGCATGCTTCTGCCACCAAAAATAAAAAAAGGCAAAGTACTGCCTGAATAAAAATAAATCTGTTATATTTTTTTTCTTTTATTTGTTTAATTTTTTTTTTATTATACTGTTTTGTGTATTTATTTATTAATAAAATCTTAGAAAGACTTATAAATAACAATGGTTTGTTGGTTGATAAGTTATTAATAGTTTTTTTATTTGAGATCAAAAGACAATGCGATGCTATGTCTTTTTTTTGGGTTTACAACGTCAACCTATGCAAATATCTCCATACAAAGTATTAGTAGGGGAGCCCAAGCGGGGATTTTGGAAGTTACTCAAGCGTGTCAGAAAATCATATGGGGAGAAACCTTGTACCTTATAATGTACCCCTACCAAATATGAGCCCTTAATATAGTGTGGTGCGTTGGGGGGAACCCGTCAGATTAGGGGGAAAAAATCGATCCTTCGGGAAACTCGAGCGCGTCAGATTAAGAGATGGTAAGTTAAATACATGAAGAAAAGTGTATATTTTAATATTCTGACAATTTGAGCGTGACATAGAGAAAAAGGCGGGTTACAAATTTGTAAAAAAAAAACGTCACATCGAAATACTCGAGCGCGATGGACTTTTTTTTAATTTTAAAGGTAATTCTGTCAGAATGACGAAAACCCTATCATCTGACAGTTCACATGGGGCGATGCAGGTAAAATCGTCGAAAACAGGTAAAGGCATGGAGTAATTACAAAGAGGAGATGCCGTTTGAAATGGCGCAGTAATATGATCATTGGCGCCTCGCCGACACAAGTCATTGCTCGTGCTCCATGATTGGAGCGACGGCCGAAACCAATAACCCAGCACGTCTGCCTTCCGCCCCGTGTAGCCTCACAAACGGCATCTCCTCTTTGTAATTACTCCATGGGTAAAGCGCACAGCTGCTGAGAGCTCACTTTCTTTCTCACTCTTTCTCTATCACTCACTCTCTCGCACCGTCTAGTGATGAAGATTGACATGTTTTTTTTAAATTTTTGTAACTACTTTTATAATAATAAATTATTCGTACTATTATACATCGTATTTATTACTATTATTTATAGTAATAAATACGATGTACATATATATATATATATATATATATATATATGACGGCGGGAGCTGTGCATCATCATCATCATGGTCGCTCTGATGATGGTCAGACATCAGGATGTTCTTAAAATAACACCACGACACTGATCACTTCACAAACGTTTATTAATAACCCAACTTTGGTTACAAACTAATTAAGGATTCTTAAGATAATATAAGATTTTCTAGGATTTCAAATAAACACATGGAATGCAGTGAGGTTAACTGTGTCGCGACCATAGATGACTATTGTATATACTGAAATAGATGAGAAACTCCTGCTTTGATAGTTGAACTGAATACGCCCTCTGGTACGCAGTTTCCGAAATAATAATTTACCCATACATAACTATACTCACAGATACTATATAGCATACTAGGTATGTATACCTATAGCTACTCATATTATATGCATACTAAAGTAGGTATTGAATGGATTGATGAAATAAAAACCTTTTAGTGTATTTAGTTTATTAATTTTATCACAAACACAATTAATTTAGGCTCTATATACAACAAGTGGTCACAAAACAAGAGTCTCTAGGCTAAACAGGCACTAGGCTCGATAACAACGAAACAAAATATGCGGCACAAAACACAAATTCAGTCACTTCACAAGAACAGTTACTAATATCACACATTAACAATAGAATACTATATGATGTCTCATGAAACTAAGGCGGAGGAATAAAATATTCTACTCGAGGTATTAAGTTTTCAGAGAAACTTGGAAAAATCACGAAAAACAGTCAAGTTCAAGTCGTCGCCAATATTCAAGGTTTAGGGTTGCCAGTAGCATGAATATGTTTTCCTTAACCATAAATCTCGTCGGGAAAATAAAAAATCATTTTAGTGAACAATTCAACTTAAATAATTATGGCGTTTATAAATGTTATTATCATGTAGGAAATGTGGAAAAGACGCATCACATAGGGTACGGTCAAATCAAGACTGTTCAGTATAGATAAATATTTAAAAAATATAACAAAACAATTACTTATGTAACAGGCCATATCATAAAGGACTCAATTTTGAACAACTTTGTTTATTTATATTTATACAAAATTTTAAAAGTATGCACTACTACTATTTTATAATAAGTATTGTAACAATAACCGTCAAACCATAATATTATGCAGGCAGCATATTCTCGCCGAGAGCTCAAGTCCGAGACATTCTGGGGAGAAGTCCGAGTGCGAGGCACGCCATCTTCACTCTCGCAGATCTCTTGTTGCTCATTCGGAGCAGTGAATTACGAGAGGATCAGATAAGATAATTTATATAATTGCAAGAGTACAGTACATACATAGATCTTTGTTAAATTATAATTTCGTGTATTCCACTCTCAGATGAGTATGAAAAAAAACAGAGAAAAATACCGGCACCGGAATGAGAGCGGGCGCGCGTGTGTGTACAGCCGGCATTAAATTACGTCTGTTACACCGAAATAATTCTAGTGAGGCATCGAGTTTCATTAACGTATATTATTGTTTATGAAATTACCTCTCTTCTCCCTCGTGTTAATTGGAGTCCCATAATTAAAATTGGACACCCGAATCACAAAAACGCCGAAGCAGTGGTGCGAAAAATACACATATTTTGTAAAATAAATGTAATCATAATATTTTCCAGACCACTGGACCACTTAAATAAACGTATGGTGCACGTTTTTATTTATTCATTCACGACAGGCAGAAGTCAAAAGGCGGTGCCGAAAACTCTAACATCAGGATGTACAGAGTCGATTGACCACGTAGCCCACTCGATATGAATGAATCACAGACATATAAGACGTACACAGACGGAACATAAGTTAATAGTTATACTTATGTAGCAAGTAATTGTTGTTGTCCTTTTCTCACGTATTCGGATCTATAAGGCGATATCTCTTTTTTACACCTGTAGCAACATTCACTCACACATAGATATTAAGCTACGCGTGGCAATTTTTGGCCGTGACGCCATTTTGTAATCTGCGTTGTTAGATCGGTGAACACTACAAATAATAGAGTAGAATACCGTATAAATGATCTCAGATCATGCACTCCACACAACATTCATACATTCTTTGAAATCATGGGAAGCATTATCGTAAACAACTTACCCTAGACTAGATACAGCCCAGGCTGCATAGTTTTGCATGTGTGTGTTTGTGCTACGCTAAGTAATAGCATACCTTCCGTCTGTTTACGTCTTATATGTCTGTGGAATGAATAAATTAACTTGAACATTCAAGCATCCTGCCAAGGGTCAACTTGGGGAAAATATCACAACCTGGCAATTTTCAGGCAACGCGATGAGTTCGTCTGTGTTGTCGTTCAAATAATTATGTGACATTGATGATGTTGCCATGACAATTAACTATGCTAACTGCAAAATCAGCCGCTAGATGACGTGCTTATTAAAAATAAATACAATTTTCTCAATGTTCTAAGTTTCATAGGCATGGTCGCGACACACCCGTTCGTTCGCGCTCCCAGCCTGTGTATGCCTCCAAATCTACCTGTCATCTGTCACTGACGGTTGACGTATAACGTCAAACGTTATCTGTCAGTGTCAACTATGATCGCGACACAATTAAACACACTCAAGCAAATTAAACCTACCGCCTTAAAAATCAGTTAAATAAACTAGAATTAATAATCATTACAAAATATTGCTTGGCATTCCATAATCTTCTACACTCTGCGACATATATATATATATGTACATCGTTTATATTGTTACGAAATCAAAAATAAATAAAAATAAAATGCGGCCCGCGGAAGTTTGAGTAGCGCTGTCCGCGGAAAATTCTCGTACAATCGTCGCGTGTTTCCATACGGGAATAATATCGCGAACGATCTAGTACATCGATTATCTCGCTCTGACATATTGCTTTGTCTCGCTCTCGCACTTCTAGTATGTACTAAGGGAACGAGACAGAGAGTATCCCTCTCTCTCTATTCCGGAGTAGTTGTGATCTTTCTAGAAACTTATGGAGCGGGTTTCCCGGGCCATATAAATATCGGAAGGTGCCTCAGGAGAGCAGTTCTAATTTAACTGAGCTACAAGTGCGATCAAGAAGCGATATCCGGAGCGAATAACAAGTGATACAAGCGACCTCGGCAAGTTATAGTGACTGTGATTAGCAAGTGTTTGGGACATTGTTAGTGATAAGTGAAGTTAAGTGACGTCGGCGACCATCCTTGTGGGAATAAACGTTTTTAAGAGTCATCAGGTGTTTTTCTCCAAATTGCGAACCCCGATCTCGTAACAATTGGTGTCATAAGTGGATTTGGAGATGCCATTGACTCCGAGAGAAGACGTCACCAGTGAGGGTGTGAAGACGAGGGCGAAGCGTGCTGCGGAAGCCACTTCTACTGGATCTGCTGACCAGGCCGCTCCCACCGCGCCCACCGGCCACCAGGGCACGTCCAACACCCACCAGGTCATGTCCAACACCCACCAGGCCACGTCCAACGTCAACCAGGCTACGTCCAACGCCTACCAGGACACTCCCAACGCCCACCAGGCTATGTCCAACACCCACCAGGCCATGTCCAACGCCTACCAGGACACGTCCAACGCCCACCAGGCCATGCCCAACACCCACCAGGCCACGTCCAACATCAACCAGGCCACGTCCAACGCCCGCCAGGACAAGTCCAACGCCCACCAGGCTGCGCCTTTCTTTGATTTTGGGGAATTGATGCGAATGCTGGACAACAAATTTACAATGCTGGACAACAAATTTACAATGCTGGACAACAAATTTACAATGCAGGAGAAGCTTCTACAAGACACAAGAGAGCAACAACAAAAAGCTCAAGAGCAACAACAAAAGGCTCAAGAGCAACAACAAAAGGCTCAAGAGCAACAACAAAAGGCTCAACAGCAACTCCTGTCAGCTATTGGTGAAGTTAGTGGCGTGGTTACCAAATTACGCAAGGATGTTGACTTGGTGGAGGAACGCGTCACGACTCTTGGGAACGACATGGAAAATATGAAGACGGACCTTTCCACATTACAGAAGAAGGTCGTGCGCCTTGAAACAACGGGAGTAGCAGTTGCATCTGGCGGAACAGTTATTGCCCACCACGGACCCAGCGTGAAATTGCCGCCATATGACGGAACCTCGTCCTGGACCGCATACCGTCAACAGTTCCAGACCATCGCAGCTGCTAACGGATGGACAGATGAACAGTGCCTGACAGCTCTCACCGTCGCACTCCGAGGACAGGCTCTGACGGTCTTGGAGGTTCTTCCGTCGGGCAGTGGATTCAAGGACCTGCTGGAGGCACTAGAGTCGCGATACGGGGAACGGCATTTGGAGCACGTCTTCCGCGCTCAACTCCGCGACAGAGTCCAGCGCTCAGGAGAGGGTCTGCAGCAATGGGCGCTGGAAATAAAAAGACTCGTCCGCAAGGCGTATCCAGGGGACGATTTGAAGATGCTTGAGTCCAACACCGTGCAGGCGTTCGTCGACGGCATCAAGGATTCGGAAGTCAGAGCTGCAGTAAGGCTAAACCATCATGCCTCATTGAAAGATGCACTGGCCCACGCTTTGGAGGTGGAAGCTGTCAGACATGACATTCGTCATTCCGCGACTCACAAAGTGCGCGAAGTAGTGAAGGAAGTTAGGGAAATAAAAGCCCCGCTAAGGAAGAGACCTGGATCCATGTGCTATAGGTGCGGCGAACGAGGGCACCTACAAATGAACTGCCCAAAGATCAAGAAGCTTGAAGACGACGTAAAGGAACTGAAGAAGAAGCAGGAGGCTTCATCATCGGAGAGGGCCCATGGAAACGCGGATGCGCTGTCACGCAGACCCTGCCCAGAAGATTGTAAGCACTGTATCAGGCAGGAGTTTAAAGAAATGACAGTAAAGCTAACTCGGACAGAACCATTAGAGACCTGGGAGAACGATGCGATGAGAAAGGAGCAAGAGAATGATGATGACCTACGGCACATCATCAGGTGGAAGGCACAAAGTAATGATAAGCCAAAGTGGAGTGAAGTTGCACCGACAGGCACTGTTTCCAAGGCGTACTGGGCGCAATGGGATAGCCTCGTTGTACAAAACGGAATACTCTACCGGAAATGGGATAAACCTAACGGCAGAGAGTTTCAACTGAAAATTGTGGTTCCAAGAACAAAAATACGTGATGTTCTTCGGGAAGTACACGACGGCGTGTCCGGTGGACATTTGGGAGTCAAGAGGACGCTAACGAAAATCCGCGAAAGGTTCTACTGGCTCCATTGTCGGGAGGATGTGGAGGACTGGTGCCGCAAGTGTACAACTTGTGCTGCCGTAAAAGGGCCACATACCAGGAGCCGAGAAAATCAACGACTGTACAACGTCGGTGCACCTTGGGAACGCATTGCAGTCGACGTAGCTGGACCATTTCCTGTCACTGACTCAGGGAACAAGTATTTCATGGTTGTCATGGACTACTTCACTAAGTGGCCGGAAGTGTACGCCATACCAAACCAAGAAGCTACGACAGTTGCAACCAAGATAGTGGAAGAAGTGATTTGTCGCTTTGGCGTGCCCTTGGAAATCCATTCCGACCAAGGCAGGAATTTTGAGTCACAGGTTTTTCAAGAGGTTTGCAGGATTATGGGAATGAACAAAACCCGAACCACGGCTTACCATCCTCAGTCAGACAGGATGGTCGAACGGTTTAATCAGACGATCGAGAGACATCTGGCAAAAATAGTGGAAAGCCATCAAAGGGACTGGGACAAGTATATTTCACTGTTCCTGCTAGCGTACAGAACAGCAGAACATGAAAGCATAAAGGCAACTCCGGCATATGTCAACTACGGTCGTGAGTTGCGGTTGCCAGTGGACCTCCTAACAGGAGGCTCACCAGATGAACCTCAAAGTGTTCAAGACTACGTTTCTGATCTGCGTGACCGAATGCGAGAAATACACGCCGCAGTTCGAGAAAACGGGTTGCAGTCGAGCCAGAACATGAAGACCAGATACGACAGAATGTCGAATACAAATGGCTTCGAGGAAGGCGCTCTAGTCTGGCTTCACAACCCGACTCGCCGGAAGGGGAAATCGCCAAAGTTACAAACCAAGTGGGAGGGCCCATACAAGGTGGTAACGCGACTAAATGATGTGACGTATCGGATACAGCGTCAACCAAGAGGAGCAATGAAGATTGTTCACATCGACCGCTTGGCGAAATATCACGGAAGTAATGATGATGCTCGGGACGAGCATCTCTAAGAAGGGGGCAGTGTTACGAAATCAAAAATAAATAAAAATAAAATGCGGCCCGCGGAAGTTTGAGTAGCGCTGTCCGCGGAAAATTCTCGTACAATCGTCGCGTGTTTCCATACGGGAATAATATCGCGAACGATCTAGTACATCGATTATCTCGCTCTGACATATTGCTTTGTCTCGCTCTCGCACTTCTAGTATGTACTAAGGGAACGAGACAGAGAGTATCCCTCTCTCTCTATTCCGGAGTAGTTGTGATCTTTCTAGAAACTTATGGAGCGGGTTTCCCGGGCCATATAAATATCGGAAGGTGCCTCAGGAGAGCAGTTCTAATTTAACTGAGCTACAAGTGCGATCAAGAAGCGATATCCGGAGCGAATAACAAGTGATACAAGCGACCTCGGCAAGTTATAGTGACTGTGATTAGCAAGTGTTTGGGACATTGTTAGTGATAAGTAAAGTTAAGTGACGTCGGCGACCATCCTTGTGGGAATAAACGTTTTTAAGAGTCATCAGGTGTTTTTCTCCAAATTGCGAACCCCGAGCTCGTAACAATATCATCATGTCATCCTGTAATAAAAACAATGGACAGATTATCGATATCCCTCTATATAATTGTTAGATTATCATTCAGGAGGACTATGACATCAAGTTCATTCCCCTGCATAAAAATCTGACGCGCTCGAGTATCCCAAGGTCACAATTTTTTTACGAGTTCTAAAATCAGTCATGACTTTTGGTCACGTCCGAATCGTCAGACATTTGAATGGGAGACTTTTTAGAGGTTAATCGACATTTACTTTGAATATCTGACACGCTTTTAAAAATGTACATTAAATCTACATTTTTAAAAATGTACACACCCTCTTTCCCCCATTAAAATGAAAAGCTTGACATAGACTTTTTTTTTTAAACGTAATCTTTACTATCTAGTTAGTCTCCATGACTCTTTAGATCTCTGCAGATTTAGCATCCCGGGTTCCCCTACTATATGGATAAATGCAACTTGTCAACTTTGTTACAGAAAATTCACAATATGATAATTTTGATTTTGAGGACATTAATTGTAATTTGTGGTACAGCTGTCAAGCCCTGGTGAAGAGGTCGATGACGCTAGGCGGCGGTCGAGGCGGCGCGGAGTCCCCGCCGCCAGCGCCGTCGCTGCGCAGACTGGCAGCCAGTCCCACGCCCGCAGCCGTGCTGGCCCCGCCTCGACGACCGCTGCTCGCTGCCAACATACAAGGTATTCCTCTTGTCTTGACGGAGTGCTCGTGCTCAATCATGTGTCGCTACTCCTCGGCGCGGACTCGCTCCGAGGGCTGGCAGCCAGTCCCACGCCCGCAGCCGTGCTGGCCCCGCCTCGACGACCGCTGCTCGCTGCCAACATACAAGGTATTCCTCTTGTCTTGACGGAGTGCTCGTGCTCAATCATGTGTCGCTACTCCTCGGCGCGGACTCGCTCCGAGGGCTGGCAGCCAGTCCCACGCCCGCAGCCGTGCTGGCCCCGCCTCGACGACCGCTGCTCGCTGCCAACATACAAGGTATTCCTCTTGTCTTGACGGAGTGCTCGTGCTCAATCATGTGTCGCTACTCCTCGGCGCGGACTCGCTCCGAGGGCTGGCAGCCAGTCCCACGCCCGCAGCCGTGCTGGCCCCGCCTCGACGACCGCTGCTCGCTGCCAACATACAAGGTATTCCTCTTGTCTTGACGGAGTGCTCGTGCTCAATCATGTGTCGCTACTCCTCGGCGCGGACTCGCTCCGAGGGCTGGCAGCCAGTCCCACGCCCGCAGCCGTGCTGGCCCCGCCTCGACGACCGCTGCTCGCTGCCAACATACAAGGTATTCCTCTTGTCTTGACGGAGTGCTCGTGCTCAATCATGTGTCGCTACTCCTCGGCGCGGACTCGCTCCGAGGGCTGGCAGCCAGTCCCACGCCCGCAGCCGTGCTGGCCCCGCCTCGACGACCGCTGCTCGCTGCCAACATACAAGGTATTCCTCTTGTCTTGACGGAGTGCTCGTGCTCAATCATGTGTCGCTACTCCTCGGCGCGGACTCGCTCCGACGGCTGGCCGCCAGCCCCACGACATATTATGACTACTACGATTCGACCGCGTCACAGCCTGGCTACCGGCGATTGAAAGAAATACATACAAATGCATTTGTTTCAGTGCACTATTTATTTATTGAACTAATCGTTACTACATCATCTATTATATATACTCGTATTATAGCGTCATCCTCGCATTGTTTTGATCTTGATTTTAACCGTAAATCTGCGCGGTGAGGTTCGGTATCTGTTTTTGGTGGGAGGGCTTGGGTGTTAGTTAGGACTACTAATAATTCTGTGGTTACGGCTTTCAATCACTTAGCTGCATAAATAAGGAATAGTTTATAAATAAATGTCGTTTGATTAATTAGTATTATTAATGTGACAGGCTGCCGTTCTTACCTGCAATCTTACACCGGATGGGGAGCATGCCTGGAGCGCGTGCGTCGTTTGCTGGAGTCTCTGTGCGGGCCCGTGCGCGCCGCTTGCGAGCGAGCTGCCCCCACCGGGGCGCACGGCCGAGCTCAGCGGGCGCTGGCTCAGCTGCATCTGGGGGAGAAGAAGTTCACCCACACCGATACCCTCATGCTGGCCACACTTGGTGAGTGCACTTGCAGGAAGGACGAGCGTTAGTACAATGCTGTGAGTTCGCGAGATGCTTGGATATCAGTTTTCCACTCCAGGATATCGCTCTGTTTATCCTAATGACCCTTTTATATTCAAACAAAATAATTATTTTAGTTTAATAACGTAGAAAATTTCGTAACTGTCACTGTTCTATTTTTCATATTTTATTTTCATTCCTGTCATTGTTTTTAATATACTTATCAACTTGTACAGGATCACAGGAGGGCGCTTTCGAGAACGTCCGCATGTCGTACACGGGCGAGAACGGACAAACAATCAGACAACTGATGTCCACGCACAAATTGCGGCGGGTCGCTATGTGCTGCCTTGCCTCGCCGCAAGGCCGCCGACAGCACCTGGCCGTGTCTCATGAGAAAGGTAATTTTATTTTTTGTTAAAACGCGATTCTACGCAAGTCATTACATATTTTGTTGATACGAACACACGCACTCACCATGGACGCGGCACTGTTGTGTGGTGGACACTGGAGTTAATTTCGCTACCGTGAAGTTATAACTTTTTTTTTAATCCTCTGCCATAACAATAACTCACTGTTAGTGAGTTCTATAATATTAATATTTTTTGACATTGTTCCTAATTACATCATGGATGCAATGCAAACAAAGTCATTATCTATTAATGCTCTGCGCTCGTAGCGATATATTAGTCGATTATTATTGTGAGAACGTTCTCAGATCACAACTGCTATAATTCTACATTCAAACGTTATACTACATCCGCAGGCAAAATAACCGTGCTCCAACTGTCAGCGTTACTGAAGCAGGCGGACTCGTCGAAGCACAAGCTGACACTGACACGTCTCTCGTCCGCGCCCATCCCGTTCACTGTGCTCAGTCTGAGCGGCAACCCCTGGAACGAGGAGCTGCTGTGTGTGTGCGGCCTGAAGGAGTGCCACGTGCTCACCTTCAACAGCGGCGGTATGTTGTGTAGACTACGTTTCACGTAACGAGTCCCTGCCACTACATATTTTTACCAAAAATAAATCCTCTGGACGAAGACACTAGCGCCACGCCCGGGGGACCTTAAGTGAAACTGTCTTAAAGGTCCATTCAAACTGACGCAAATCCCGCGCGACTGGCGGGACGCCCACATAAATTAAAATCGTTACAAGTGCCGTAGCGTATGCCAAAGTTAACTGGCATGTAATGACGCTTCTATATATTCTAAGTTTAAAATTAGTGATCATCATTGCGTATGGCTTTCTCCATGTGTAGATCAAACGTCGACATCAAGGTTCCTCAACCAGCTTGCGGCGGCAGATGTGAGGTTGTGCAATTCCGTCGTGCCATCAATATTAATTAGTAATTTGTGAATTTTGGATATCGTGAGCATGAATTTAAACCAATTTACTTTATGTACGGAGACAATTATTTCATTATTATTCTCTTCATTCAACAATCTAAAATTGTGTCTAAAATATAGTTAATGATTTTCAGTCAAAACATTAAATCATCTGTCAACATATTTAACAGGTGCCGTAGCCGACCACCTAGTGCTAAACACCGGACTTGAAGCAAACAACTACGTGATTAAAGCGATCTGGCTGCCCGGATCTCAAACGCAGCTCGCGCTTGTCACCTCAGATTTCGTCAAGATTTTCGACCTCAGCAAGGACCTTAACAACCCGATGCATCACTTCCTTGTGCCCAGTGGAAAGGTAAGAGCAAGAATTCTAAATTGTCTGATATTAAAAATATATACCTATACTGAATAATTCTTCAAAGGGCTTTAAGACCAGATATTTCTGATATATTAGTAGTTGTTTCGAATCTTTAATAGTCGAGCTTCACTAAAATTTTTATTAGAATCAGAATAATTTATTTGCAAGAAAACATGCAGAAAAAGGTGTACAAAATTGGTCGTCCAGTGTACTCTGTCTGTTAGTAGACGAAATCATCACATTGGATTATGAAGAAAATCATGGCTATTTTATATCGTAGGTTCGCGATGTAACCTTCGTAAACCAAGACAATGTGACGCACATGCTGTGCATGAGTTCGGCGGGACACATTTATTGGCAGCCTATGAGTGAGGAATCTCGTGCCGCTCTCGGAACCTTCTACGTCACTAACACGCTTGAAGTTCTACATCCTGAGATACAGGTATGTTTATTTTTGTTTTATTTAGATGTTGATAATGGACCAGTCTGTAAACGATGATATTTTGTAATTCTTCTGGCCACTTGACTGTAACAAGCGCCCAAGCAGTCAAACACCTTTAGCTTACTAGCTCTCAGTATAATGTCTCTGTAGATATGGAGTCTTGGTACAATGTAAATCCTACGTGATTTGTCATAAGTACAAACTAGATTTCATTCGTCACATCTATGAATTTGGATACTTAGTGTGAAATACGCTGTTGATGTAGGCATACTGTAGATGATCATATATAAATTTGAGAATATTTTTATTTAGCAATTTTTCTCTGTAGGACGTGGCGGGACTAGTGGGCGGTGGAGGCGTTTCTATCTACTATTCGCACACTCTTAAGATGTTGTTCTTCTCGTACGCCCAAGGCAAGAGTTTCTTGGCACCTCTCAACACTGTCGAAGAAAGTGTCAAAGGTAAAATTCTTTTTAGATGCAAAATGTAACAAAAACAGAATGCAACATAGATGATTCGGTTCTTCTTCATTTAATAAAAAAGTATTTGGAATTATTCTTATTTTTGGTTTATCATCATTTCAGCCGCAGGCAGTCCAATACTGGATGTCTTTTCACAACCAAACTCTACTGATTCAGCTATCCAAAAGGAATCTTTGTTTTCGAAGCAAGTTTGTTTACTATGTTTTCAGTAGGTCAATGGGGAACAACCACAGAAGTGGTATGTGAGAGAAGACAATAACATGCAGAGAGCTGACCCAATAACAAATTTATAAAAATGATGCTTCTATTTTCGTTAGTTTCAATGACATCTATTCCTCCCAGGCACTGCTATGATAACACTCTCATCTACTGCGCCGGCCAAGGAAGGCGGTCGCGGCAAGCAAGGCGTCCAGTCTCTATGTCAATGGGCGGAAGTCGCAGGCCATCCTGGGCTGGTCACCGCTGTCATGCAGGCTTCGAACAATCCTGTGGTACTGATGCTCACGCCTAATAGCATATGTGTGCAGGAGATCAAGGTTAGTAAAGGTTTAGGATCAGAATGGCATTGGACTAGTACTTCTGTATTTTAAAGCTGCAAAAAAAATCTTATAAATGAATTTTAGTCTATTTTCACTATATTTTTTTTTTGGTGCAAGTAAAACTTTATTTTCATTGTGTATAATTTACGATACAACTGCCTAGATTGGGGAAACGAAAACTGCCAAAGTGTCATTTAAAACTTCGCAATTAATTGAAAGTGGCAAATTGTCAATAGCGATTAAGGGCTTATATATTTACATAGCGTAAGCCCACTATTTTTCTGCCGATGAAATATTGAAATATTGGTTATGTTGTATATTATTTTAAGCTTAATAATTGGATCTTGCAGAGCGATGATAAATAAATTGTTATTAAGGTGCTGCCAGCGAAAGCTAAGATCACGGATATGGTTGCGGTGCGGCACTGGTGCGGGGGCGGCGGCGAGCAGAAGAGCACTCTCATACTGCTGTGTGAAGACGGCAGTCTGCGCATGTACGCGGCCAACCCCGACCTCACCGGGTACGTAGCTGATAAATGAAGGCTGGTTTATACGGATCCAGTGCTGGCATTCCACGAAATATACCTACATACACAAACAATTCGCCTACACACACAAACAATTCGCCCACACACACAACGATTGGGTGTGTAAGTAAATTCCGAGTCTATGAAAACCAGCGCTGGATCTGTATAAACCAGCTTTAAATCAAGTCCGAGCGGGGTAGACTTGGAGAGTGGATCTCCTTCGCCCGCACTGCTTCCGTGGTCGCGCCTCTACCAGCTGAGTTTCTGTCCGCGGAATTATACTTTCACTTATCTCGCTCATCTTATATTCTGGGGATTATAAGAAGTGTGTTCTTTGTGGCATCACTTTAGATATAATGTCCACCAGCACCCTCTGATCAAAAGCCTCAACCTCCTACTTCGGATAAAGTCACACCTACTTACTAACAACGCAACGAAATTAAGAAACCACAACTATATAAGACGCTAATATAAGTTGTTTCAAATCTTATGTAAAATGTAAACAGGTACTGGCTATCTCCCGCCATCCAGCCGACACATGCGCCGCGCCGTCGTCCTCGTCTGCTGACACACCACGCCAGCCGGAACAAACAACAGGTACCTATACTTACGTACACATTGACTTCTCTTGTTTCCTGTCCTTATAGATTTTAGACAAATACTTGAGTGTTATGGCCCAGTGCTGCGTTTTATTGAGGTTACAATTTGCATTCAAGTCATAACAATAGCCAAAATAATTGAATAGAATTATGACGCTGCTTGTAGAACTGCACCAAGAGATGCAACTCTTTTTAAAGAGTTTTTAACACAGACTAAAAATCAAGACTATATAGATCAATTATTTTTTATGTCATGCCAAGTGTGCACAGTATAACATTCTCGTATCTTTTACCAGGCTGCCACAAAATCTAATGCAAGCGGAGCCCCGCAGTTCCCGATCGACTTTTTCGAGCACTGCGTGGCCATGACCGACATTGAGTTTGGAGGGAACGACCTCCTGCAGGTTTACAACACGGCGCAGATCAAGCACCGCCTTAACACAACTGGTGAGAATTTGGAAAGTTCTTTATACAGTCACATTTTTTCGCTTCGAAATTTGTATTAACTATACTTCTACTTACTGGAGAAAATGATACCAGATTTTTAAAGGTAATACAAGCCCTGCATAGTTTTATCTTTATACATTTTAATATATTTATTATTCAGGATTGTATGTGGTATCTACAAAGATGAGCGGCTTTTCAATGGAAGTCGTCAACTCTGACCCCAATGTCGTCATCTGCGGTATTAGAGTACTACTTGGCACTCAAGATGTTGCCCGGACACCTTCTTACGTAGAGGTAAGAAATTTTCAAGACCTGCAATACAAAATATATTCATGTTATGAAATTAATTTCTTAGTCGTTTTATTATGTCCATATTGCACTAATATTAGTCTCTTATTGACAGAACAATAACTTTTTGTATTGACTTTGCAATCTCACTTTTATTTCTACAGTTTTTTAAACCTAACATGTATTCATTTAGGTTTATGGAAGATCGATCCAGACAATAGTGGTTCGCAACCGTTGGTTCGACATACCGCTGACACGCGAGGAGTCCTTGCAGTCTGATAAGAAACTTGTTATCAATTTTGGACCTTCACAAGATCCCGATGGAGTCACTATGGTTGATTCCGTAAAGGTACACGAATGTCTATTATTTTCTTAAATGTTTTCATTCCTACTGTTTTAAATATAAAACAGACAGAGTAAAATTTTGGAGATCTTTTCTTAGTTTTTTTTTTTTTTTTATATTAGGTCTATGGGAAGAACAAAGAACAATTTGGCTGGCCTGAGGAGAATGAGGATCCTTCAGCTTGTCCCTCATCTAGTAAAGTAGCTCAGGTATGTTTTGGTTCTTAATTTATTTTATCTTATCTCATACCAAAATGTAAAGATTAAAAAAATTAAAAATAACTTAAATGTAAGTCATTCTACACATGACATCGAAATTAAATGAAAAAATTAAATTATGATACTGCTCTTCTATTGAGAACTGTATCATAACCTTTTTTTTTTCATTAAAGTACAGCTTGACCTGGACCAAAGTGGTTGCAGTGCAGTTTTTCTACATCGTGCCCTCCTTGGTTCTTTATAATTCGTGGACGGGGCCAGGATCAGCGATGGATTCCGTATTCAATTTTGTTTCTGTTTTTAAAAAAATTTACACCATTTTGTTTATTATTTACCTAACTTTATGAGATAAGATAAAGTACTGTATGAAACTACACATAATTAGGTCTTACAATACGAGTGTAAGTTAAAAAAACGAGCCGTAGGACCTAATTATGTAACAGTTTCATAAACTACCATTAAATGGGCTAGTAGATTGTGTAGCTCGTGTGAATGTTATATCTGAAATGCTAAAAAACCTGCATTTGATGATTTAACAGGAATCTGAAGGTAACAGCGGTGCTTGGAAGCCGAGCTCTTTGGAGAGGTTGGCGTGCGCAGCGCTTGAAGCGCTAGAGCTCGGAGCCGGTGCATTACCAGCGGTCGGCGCTGCAGCCGCTGCAAGTTCGTCTACTGCCGTAGCGGCGATTGGCGAAGGAGGCGCCGAAGCTGCGAGGAAGTTGTTGTGTGCGCCCGCTGGAGCGCATTTGCACGCTCGCGCTCAATGCCTTTTGAGGGCGTTGCATCATACACATTACCATCAATACAAGGTAAGTGACCACGGTATGCTATCTGTATAAGATCTCTCTGTATTGTAAATGTTGCCTTCTGCAATCTCCCTGACACTGTCGATGCGTCATCCTTGGAAGTTTTTAGGGTTCCAATAGGTAAACCTGCACTCTATTACTAAGACTCCGCTGTCCGTCTGTCACCAAGCTGTATCTCATAAACCGTGATTATTTGACAGTTAAAATTTTCACAGATGATGTATTTCTGTTGCCGTTATAAAAACACATACTAAAAACAAAGGGGGCTTCCATACAACAGACTTTTTTTTTCGTTTTTTTAAAGATGGTACGGACCACTTAGTGCGCGTGCAGTTAACCGGTTTTTTTAAATTAATAACTCGTTTTCATGTTACAAAAGTAACCAAAATTTTGCGTTATACAGGACCAAGCTATACTGAAGTATGTGTGCACATCGCTGCAAGAACTGCGCGACACCGCCGATGCTCGCAACATCGACCCGGAGGCGTACTTCCGGCTCGTGCTGCTGGCGCGGGGCGTGGCCGTGGCCCGACCGCAGCATCTCGTCAAGTACAGCGCGCCCACGCCTGAAAGACCTCCACAGAGTGAGTGGTGTTTTAATTTGAAATTGTAATGTGATCAGCTTTTTGGCACAGTTACTTGTTACATTCAGGATATTTTTTGTCATCAGTGAATTGCCAAATTTTGTTAGGACCGTTTTATTTCCGTCTTCCCATTTCGAAGGCACTCTATTTTACTGCCTTTCTTGTTAGCAGCTTAAATTTGTGTAAATCAAATATCCATGCAGACGAACTTTACCGCCGTCTTTAACCTTCACCTGTATCTCAACTCCCTTTTATTTTAATCAGCATTTAGATTTTGTCGTTTTCCTATCACACAACTTGTTTACATTTGAGGCAATCACCATAGGAAGTATATATGCGTGTGTTAGTATACCTGCTACAGTCCCCTTCGGAATTTTTTTTACTGGTGTTTCTTCGTGACTGTGTATCTAGTTGTTATCCTATATCGATGCACACAACCTAAACTTCTGATTACTTTTCAGGTGACTGGTCAATTCTGTGGAAGGACCCTCCGGACAGCAAAGACAAGGAGAGCCACCTGTGCGGGCTGCTGAGCAGCGTACTGTGGAGACTGGCAGCCTGCCGAGGAGCCTCGCCGCCCGGCATTCTGCAGTACGGGCTGCGTCACACCGAGCACACGCTACACGCGCTCGCCGATATTGTGCACGCGTTCCAGGTGCACGCCGACGCTGACTGTGTGAGTTCTTGATGTGTCTACAGCGTATACTAGTCGCTGCATCACACCCTGTAAATTTAATACAACGCAACCGCGTCAATATATGCCTTTGTGTTTAAATGTATTTCTTTTAATTTTGTGATAAAGTGTATATCTTTCTATCTATGTGTGTTAGTCGTAGGATTTGTTATTCACTGTATCTGCGTCATAGTTGTCGTAGCGGCCAAGAGGCTGACGCGATTTTTTTAACCTAAATCTGCGCGGTGAGGTGCGCTATTTATTTTGGGTGGGAGTGTTTGAGTCTCCGTTCTGTACGTCATGGTATCATAATAAGTCAGAGTACTGTAAGAGCGCTGTCGATGTGCTTGTCTGCCAGAAAAGAAAGATCTATCGGTCAAGCCAATTGCTACCGTGTTCTTCTTTTTTTTCTTTTTTTTTTTTAATCTATTTTATTTAGAAGCTTTTGTCTAATGACATGTCAGCTCCATCGATACAAACATGAATAACTTTAATGACTAAGACACGTAGAATAATTAAAAGAACTTGTGTATTTTACTGGCGGTACGCCACTAAACCACACAAGTCCCGGGCAGCGTTAGATGTAGGGTTGCTCAGGATACTCTGGACATACCCCACGTCCAAGCCATTTACATTATATTTACTTTTAAATAAATTTCTTTGAATCTGGTTTCTTTCACATTCCATCAAGATGTGAGATACATCGTCAACTATGCCACATACTTCACAATTGGGTGAACTAACTTTTTTGAACATAAATGCAAGCTTTCCTGATGGAATGTGAACAGATCTAATTCTCAATATTAGTTTGAGTATTTTTCGGCCCAATCACAATTATTGAACCAAGGTATACGAGGAGGTTCACTTTGTATAGTTTTGTACCAAATTCCTTTTATTTTAGAGCGTTCATCAAAGTGCTCCTTCCAACTGCTGTGACATGCATCTTTGAATTGAGTTAACACTTCTGCGTAATATGGACTAATTTCGCACTCTATTCCGTTAGAACACGCATCGTTTGCTAACTTGTCAGCCTCCTCGTTACCCCGTATACCAATGTGTTCTCCTTGTGAACCGCGTTTCCGACAATCTTATTGCAGATTTTTCATTCAATCGTACAAACTTTCCTAGCGCAATTTAGTTCTCCAACTCTCAACTCCGGTTTAGTATTCAACGCCAAATTTTGCACCCTACTAGCAAGGTTTTGGGAGCAATTTAACTTTATGAAAATATTATCCCCAGATTTACCGTTATGACTTGTTATGTTGATATAATGATCTATCTTCCCAAACCCAGGATTTTTCCAGTCAATACTAAATGTAAATTAAATTATATAACAGATTGAATTTGGAAACCAAATCTACCTTTCGCTGTTGCTCGCCGAAGACCAGAGCATCAGTTTCGGCGCGAAAGCGGCACTCATGAGAGTTCTCCGACCGAGAGTCAAGAAGCGGCGCGTTTACATTCCTTCGCCGCCCAATACTCCAGGTATTTTAAATTACTGTCTATGAAAACGTTACCTAATCCTACCATCACTCCCACTTTAGGGAAAAAGTTGTTTTGCTTCATTTATTTCAAGACATTTTTTATATAGGTTCTGATTTATAAAAAAACTGATCTATGAAGGTTCTGTCTTCACTTAAGGTACAGAAAAAGTGAGATGTGATTGTTACTCTTCAGTCTAGTTACAACATTGAACGCGCACTGTACACTGTCCGAAAGCAATGATACCAATTAGATGCCCTTATATTTTTGAATAGGTGCCGGTTCATCAGTGACCACAGCCCAGCCGACCAGCTCCATCACCGAGGCAGTGGTGTCGGAGTCGGAATTAGGCGCCAACCGTGACGAACAACAAGACAATCAGTTCATGGAGGTGGATGATTCGCTGGAGCCTATGGTGTTATTGGCGCCCGAGGGAGGTCAGTTGTATTTAATTTTAACATATTATTTTGACAGTTTCTCGTGGGTAGCTTAGATTTTTACTTGCTACTTTTTTTATAGATCCCCCTCTTTTTCTTTAACTTTTCACTCGTTAGCATGCTCTAAGTATTTTTTTTTTAAATTGCAATAATTTAGTTACAATGTTTATCAGTTCAATAGCTGAAACTATTGGATGACAACTGACGAGCCGACGTTGAAATTCCGTCCAAATATTACGTATAAGAAGCTTTGTCTTCATCATCTTAGAGTTGCGCATATCGTACGGATATGATCGATGCGATATCAACAGGCCACGGCCGCTACTGCAGGTCGCCCCTGTATGTATGATAGCCTTTCAGTCTGGCCACGGGGCAATCCGCCACCGGCGACTAAAACAAATGCACTAAGAAGCCATGGGAACTGGTGGCTGGCGAGGCGAAGTAACGATTAGTGCACTGAAACAAATGCATTTGTATGTATTTCTTTTAGTCGCCGGTGGCATCGCGCTGAAATTACTAATTAGGCTGTTTGACAGTCGTGGTTCTAGGTTTATTGTAACTTCGAATCTGCCAAAAAAAAGCTCATAAATAAGTCCGTCCAGGCCTAGAAGCGCTCCTCGACATCCCGCCCGACGCCGACGACGAGACAATGGTGGAGCTGGCCATCGCACTGTCGCTGCAAGAGCAGCCTCGCCCCGCCCCGCCCGCTCCCTCCGCCCCGCCGCCGCCCCCCGCGCCCGGCTTCAGCGACGCCACCGCCTCGCCCGCCGGGTAACTATACGGCTCGTTCACACCGATACACTGATTTCCTAATTTCACCCACATCACACAATTTCGTGTCCGTGAAATTCGCATTTTCGTATTTCATTTTTTTGTGTACATATAAGATCACAGTTGTGCATAAAATGTTGTTTTTCGTTTCTGTATAGAGTCGTCGTATAAAGAATACAGTATTCTTTTTTAAATTCTGTGCGCTGGTCTTTCGTAATGCTACAAATAATAGGCGACTTGACTACTATCCCAAAACTGTTCCCGGATCTCCCGGAACTCAGACTTTTTTACTGTATAGAAAGTATATGCATAACATACAGATGTGTAAAGTAACAATAAAGAATGAATTAAGAGTACTTTAATATTAAAATGTTTCCATCTAGATCTGACGACGAAGGCAGTACGGCAGCTACAGATGGCAGTACATTGCGTACCTCGCCTGCTGAACCGCCAGGCTCGGCTGGATCCGAAAGCGGCGGTTCCGGAGCCGACAGCATCGGCGGAGTGTCGGGACGAAGCAGTGCTTATGGTTAGTGTACTGTAAATATTCCTTGCTGGCCTGATGATGAAGGCAGCATACAGCTAAACATGGCAATATATTACGTAGTTCGCCCGCTACGGTCGCAACAGTCTGTTAGCAGCTACAGTATCTGAATGTTTCTAATAAAAAGTTAGATTCTTAGCAGTTTGCGATAGTTATTACGAGTATTATGACATTTTATCACTTGACAACCTTTAAATTATTAAGTGTGTGCAATAAAGTGTTTTTACTTGATTTCAATCTTACAAAACAATTTCGTTATCTTCACCCATAACTGTCATTACACTAAAACCATTGGAATAAAACGTCACATATTTTTAATTAGCGGGCCCGTCAACATCGTCGTCTCAGCCCGTCGCGTCCACGTCTCGCGCGGTGGAAGTGGAATCCGAAACGCGCAAACTTCACGCTCTACGACTGGCGCTGCTGTCGGCCGCTTTGGACGCGCTGCCGACGCTCAGGACGCTTCCTGGAGTGAGGGCCATTCCGTTTGTGCAGGTACGAACGTGAACCAAGGAATTAACATTGGCAATCCAGTGTCATAGGGTACTGCATCTGATCGACCTTCGTATATCGCTGGACTAATGCGGATAAGATATCTGATTTTTAAGTCTAATTAAATATTAAAGTGACTGATATCAATGCAAAAATTCGAATTGTAAGCAAGAGAGAATAGATTAGTTATGAACACCATATGATTTTTTGTTTATTCTCAGGTGGTGCTTATGCTAGCCAGCGATCTAGATTCGAGCGTAGAAGCTGACCGTGCCGTACTCGACAGGCTTTTAGACCTTTTGGTTTCCGAACTGGACATCCAAGGAGAAGAGCCGTCGTCCTCAGAGGAACGGACAGACAAACGAGAGTTGCAGCTCGCTATCATGAGGCTGGAGCTGCTTGTGTCGGAGTTGGACTCGGGCGAGGAAACCACGCCCCCTATTCACGAGAGGACCAATAGGAGAGAGCTGCAACTGGTCATTATGCGGTTGCTCAGTGAGTTTCAAATTTTATTTCGTTTGTCTCTTCGTCTTTGTTTTTCTTTGGTATTAAATTTCAAAAGCTATTTGTAGTCTGAAAATTACACTGCTGTGTAGGGCAAAATTACCTTTATATTCATTTTGAATGATTAAAATATGTTTTCTTAAAATAGTGTATGCTACTTTTTAATAACATCATGATTTAGCAACTCAGTGGGTATTTGAATAATAGGCGCGATAATATAACGTGTTTTTTCAATTAGACCTTATGTTTTATTAACGAAACGCGTCTCTCTCGTCTGTTAACATATAAAGGTACAGACGAGAGAGACGCGTTATTTATACTTTGTTTCACAAATCGCATGACATATAATACAAAGAGCAGTCAAGATTTGTAATATTAGTCTAAATTGTCGTTGCTCGTTATTGATTGTGACTACAACCGACTCTCCTCATCACCAGGCGTGCTTATGGCCCGCTGGAAGACGTCTGGCTCTAGCACCGGCGCGACCGGCACCGGCGCATCGGGAACCAGCGCGAGCGGCACCAGCGCGGCACACGTGTCGCGGCTGGCCGCGGCCGCGTTGGTTCGAGCCGGCGCACCGCATCACTGCTACAGAGTGCTGGCTGCGCTGCTGCCCTACTGGAAGGAGAAGACCACTAGTAAGTGTACCGTAGATTGTCGATTCAAAGAACAAATGTTACTGTATAAATCTATTCTCCTTTAGACGTCGTGATGTGCCCGACCTATTCTTTTCGCTATCTCCTTCCACTTGTGGCGATCTTTTGCTCCGTGGATTACGACAATCCATACAAACAAGAAGTCTTCACATTCCCATACGCAATTATTCCGACGCAGTGCAAGTAAAACTGTCACTGACTATAACTTTGTTAATATTTTTCTACAATTTTAGTACTGTTTCTGACAGTTTCTATACATAGCATTTTTCTAGTCACATCTTAATTAGGTAAAAAAAATTAAGTAATCTTCAAAACTCATGGTCTTCTAGACGCAATGTTCAATATCATTTTACAGTTTTGAAAATTACATATTTCTGCAAATTTATATATTATCTCTACCATCGCTTTCTAATTAAGTTTTTTTTACAGATACTACCACAACAACGCCTGGACAGCAATTGTTGAAACCTCAACCACCACAACCGTTGCCAGACATGCAACCTTTCTTTGTCAAAGAATATGTTAAGAGTAAGTCATAGACATACCATCACGCCTTTTTCCCGGTAGGCAGAGACTACTAACCCGCTTTTCGCCCTCGCGAGAAATGAGACGTAATGAGTTGCGAACCGCTTTGCCGCCATTTCGATTTTTGTTCATTTCCCAAAATCATAGCATTCCCACGAGTGTAGGGGTAAACAAACTGTCTGTTAAGAGTAAGTTTTTGTACTTAATCTACTTTTATGATGTCTTATGTTTTCACGATTGTTATTCATTGAAAAAAAACACTGCGGTAGTTAAATGTTAACTTACGTCTACCTAATAAAAAATAAACGCAATAAAACCGTACTAAGTTGTTTGGTTCTATAAGCTACTTTTCTCAAATATATTTTATCTATGTTCTAAAGTTTATCCCGATGTGTAGGTCATTCATTGGACGTATTCGACAACTACCCGCAATTACTGATGGAAATGGCGCTTCGCCTTCCCTGTCAGATCCACAAACATTGTGATCCGGCGCACTTCGACGCGCGTTGGAGAACGCTGCTCTGCGAATATATGATGAACCAGCAGACTCCGCTCAGGTAAATGCGTTGATTTGTTATTGCTAGCTTGACTTGAGTTGATTTCTGTAGTATGACATGGTACAACATTGTGGTTTGATGATGATATTATACAATAAGGCAATTCAAGTAAAATCCCTATCCACTTACAAATTTTATTGTATCATTTGGCTAAGTTATCATCTAGCCAAAAGTATATTATTGGTGCGTGTTACGCAAATTATTTTCACCTACTTTTTTTTTTAATTAATTGATCATGATTTTTTATACGTTGTACCGATCGCTACCACAGCAACCAACTCGGTTCTTATCGCTTGTTGTTCTTTTAACTGATTAACATTGTAATTATGGTGTTTTCTTGTTGACCATGTAAGGAAGTCTCTCATACAAGAGGCGGTACAACGCATCACCGTGCTGTGAGTACCACCAGCGTTAGTGTCAATTCATCATCGTTAGTCGTGCCGTCGCACTTCACTTGTTTTAGAAAGCCCATGACAGTTTCGGCAGTTTTGCTGGTGCACGAATCTCGAAGCTTCTTGATAAGATCCTTAAATTAAATTATATATAGGTACCATGCTGATCGTACTTTGCAGCCATATTGCCTCCCAGCGTATTTATGAACTTTTCTGGCTTGACTCAGCGAGCCTTTTACGGATAGGTTTTCCGTTGTCAGTTGACTATCGTCTTACTTCTAAAACATTTATTTTCACATTTAAAAAGTCATGTTATTTTAACAATGTCATAGTTTACATTTACAATGTCGGAAGGTTGGATGAGTAGCTGATTCCTGTACACTTTGTGGATGAGACGCTAAAACCGAATGAGATTCATGCCCGGCAAAACACCCTGTTCTATCATGGTTCCAATCAAATTTTGTTTTAATCAGTTCACTGATTCATCTGTCTGACACGTTATGGTGTTTTAAAACTGTATTTTTTTGTTACACAGAAAACAAGTTCGCAAACTGTTACTATTGTTGTGCGGCACTCGAGAACGTTACCGTCAGTTGCGTGACGTGCACGCGCTCGACACGCACTTGAACGCGGCGCGCGCTTTGCTTACTACTGATCCTGCTTATGATAAGCTTGTGCAGCTAATGGATCATCTTAAGGTGAGACTTTTTCAATATAAGAGATTAGATATAGATTTAGAAGAGGGTCCAATAAAAGCATGTTCCTGGTCGTAGGAAATGCTGCACGGGCGCGGTAATCACGTAACTTCACGGTTTCACAGGACAGTAAAACGCTATTGAGGTTGCATATTGCGGTAATATTATGGCGTTCTTTCAATGTTTCACTGTTGGTTTTACTTTTAATCCTGTTATATGGTATTGGATTATTTTTTTTGGCTACATCGCGCTGCAAATACTGGTGAATTTACTCTTTGCTACGATAATAAATGTTCGTTAAAGAAACTACGTCAGAGGGCGAAAGACTGTTTTCAAAAACTGACACCAGGGACATGGTCGATTGACTATGTAATCCACTCGATATGAATGAATGAATGAGTTTAGTATAGTGTAATGAATACCCATTTTGACTCCAAAAAATAAAAAAAGAATGAATAAATATATTTTTATTCGTGGATCTTCATATATCTTACTACCGCGATAACGCGAAGGTTTGTGTTGTCGAGACACATCTGGACAAAGAATTCGTCTGTCGCGAGTCATCTTCGCACACGAAGTTTTATCGCGACAATGCGAAGACGAATCTTCACGTTCAAGTGTGGCCGCAGCATATTATAGTTTGTATTGAAGGTATCGTAAAGTTACTGACTTAACTTTGCGTATGGAGCTAACAACAAAGTAATGTGCAGGCGTGCGCGGAGATCGTGAGCGCGCGTACGGGCAACTGGCAGCACACGTGCGCGGTGGAGCGCGTGTCGGCGTTGCCGTGGTTGGTGAGCGTGGCTCGCTCTGTGCACCCGCACGTGGCGCCCACCGTGCTGCAGCTGCTGCAGTGTGCGTTGTGTGCACCGCAGCCGCAGCCGAACTCCAACAACGCCAAGGTCAGTAGTCGCTGCACGAACGTGGATGGATGGGTGTGTTGTGTCATTGATTAAATTTCAACCTCTTTACAGATTGTTGAGAACCTCATTGGTACATTTGCTTATGAATTGGCTAGTAAACTTTTTCATGAAAATGTCTTATTCGTAAACCATTTCGAGGAATAGGCTTAAGGAACAGATTACAAAATCGCAGAAAACCTAACGACTTTCATTATTAGCAAAGTTAACGTATGACGTAGCCGGATAACTTCCGGCTATTCACATTTAATTTTTTAGGTTGGTAGCATAGGGTAGTGAATAAATATTTTTTGTTTGGTAGCGCTAATTAGGCGCTTCTTGTACTTGTCACCCATGTCAAATGTCATCTCTGTTCAAGTAAACATAACCATTAAATAACCTAACTACATCTTCATTACAATTTTTGCTTTCTTGCAGTTCGAAATGGCCATTATAGCTGCGTGACGTCATTACTATAAAATCTTTAAAATTAAATAACAAAATAAAAATAATTTTAAGAATTTTTTCGTTTAAATTGTATCTCCCAAATAGTCTATTCTATCAATAAATTATATAAAATACACAATTTATTTTTTAGTTGACTAACCAATTCTTCATCCATCCATCCGTTCATAGCATCCCTTATGATATCCTTTTTTTGGGCATAGGCCTCTTCCATATTCTTCATTTAAATTCTCCATACAAGATTTTCTTTTTCATTATTATTCTTAAACATACCATCTGAACTGACAGACGTTGTCCTGTCTTAATTTCTTCCATAAGCACCTTCTACTGACAATAATAAACACAACAAAAAATTTCAAGTGCTTTACTTCACAACAAGCCATTTTTAACACACAAGTATTACACAGCCATCTAGTACTACGGTTAGTGAACCAGTCCTAACTGACACGCAGCGATTAATTCTGACTAGCTGTAGTCAAAACTCCAATGATTTGTCAATTTCGTAAGTTAATTTGTCTTAGATCGTCAACAATGTTTGTTAAATCGCTTAATTTTTTTTTTGTACAGCAGCAATCTTCATCTGAGTGGCCGCCCGAGCGCGAGCGCAGCGCCGACAGCGACGCGTTTGTATCTGACGGCTCCAAGTTCCAGGAGCAGAGAGTGCCTGTGCTCGTTCAGCAGATCTTGAAACAGGTGACGAGATTATCCCTTTTTTTCGTACGATATATTATAGATAAATTTTCGTACGTTACGCACGTTTATGATTATTTTGAACTAGTTTTAATTTTTTCTCCGGATAAAAATACCCTGTTTTACTGTTGTCCTTACTCCTTCTTTGTACTCATAATTTGCTTACGACTTTCCCAATAAACGGCTGGAGATTATTAAAATTGCCATTAATTTACAGGTATCACAAGATGAGCTAAAAATGTTCGTAAAAGCGTTCTTGCTCGAAACTAACTCGACTGCTGTGCGTTGGCAAGCTCATGCTCTACTGCTCGCCATTTACAAGTAAGTTCAGTTTTGCGTAACCAAAGTATTTTGATACAATCGTTAAGAGCCTTGTAGGTGGAGTACCTAACCTAATCTCCGGCAATAAGACTGAGCAGAAATGACGACGACCTGGCAATATTGGGTATTATTAATAAATATATTCGCTGTTGAAAGCGCACCAAACAATTTTGCGTCTCTGAAGTTGGCTGCGAGTAGCGCCGCAGTGAACATTTTAAGGTATCAACAGATTGCGGGCGCGAGTCGAAAGGAAGTTCATGCTTTTAAGTATCTGCGCGAGCATGGCTGTGGGCTAACTTCATAGGCGACAAAATTATATGGCGCGTATTGTACATTCATATTTTCTTCCTTGACATGATGATTTAACATGGCTATGACTTATTAATGAATGTGTGTTTTGTGTAGCAACTCATCGCAGCCAGAACAAGCATCGCTAGTGTCGCTGCTGTGGGGCATCTGGCCGTCGCTGCCGCAGTACGGACGCAAGGCGGCGCAGTTCGTGGATCTGTTGGGGTACTTCACGCTGAAGACGCCTAACATCGATACTGAGGTTAGTGTGTCAAATGATCTTCTGAACAAGTTATAATTTAAGAGAGTGAATATTCCGTAACTGACACCGCATTGTCAGCGGCATTTTACAGGTCACAGAGCGTGATGGTGGTTGGTGTCTGGACTTTAAAAGCTTGTGACTGGCGTAATTTTTGATTAATTTGGACTTTGTTTTTAGAGTTTCTTATTTTATGTCATAAGATAGCTTCTCAATAAATATTTTAGTGTTGTCTTACCTGAATCGTCCTGATATTATTTAATCTCTATTCCAATTTACACAGAGATACGTCGGCAGCGCAGTTGATCTGCTACGAAACCAGAACCAATTGCTATCATCACACGGCAACTCTGCATTGTATGCCGCGCTCGGAGCTTACGTTGAACTGGACGGGTACTACCTCGAATCGGAACCCTGTTTAGTTTGTAACAACCCCGAGGTGCCCATGGCGACTATCAAACTACCCACTATAAAGGTTGGTAGATTCGAAAATATTTTATTTTTTCTCTGTTGAGTTATAAACTCATTGTTATCGGAAAAGGCTGTGATGGTAGCTGAATTCCCGTTGGTTAGTATATTTTAATTATTTCTATGACATCAAGTTACGAGCGTGTTGTCGCTAATCTTCGGAGCCAAAAACAAAAAAAGGTATTTGGTTAAATTAAATTTTGATTTCAAGAATATCATCATGTCAATTTCATCTTTGTAACACAAACAAGTAGTGGGTACACATAAATCATAATAACCATAGAACGAATCGCTTGTAACACAATAAATAAGAACTAATCCGTTGTACCGCACGCAGATCGACTCGAAGTTCACGACGACGACGCAGATCGTGAAGCTGGTGAACAGCCACATGATCAGCCGCATCAGCCTGCGCATCGGAGACATCAAGCGCAGCAAGATGGTGCGCACCATCAACTTCTACTACAACAACCGCACCGTGCAGGCGGTGCAGGAGCTCAAGAACAAGCCCAGTGAGTGTTGCTTCACTTGTCTTGACTGAATGGAAAGAAGTGTTTCATGATCGATAGGCTGGATTGTGTTTTGTAGTTTTAGAAAAATTATTTTGGACTGGTTGCGTGGCATCCCTAATTTCATCACATGAGGCGTATCTTCAACAGATATATGGTTTAGAACAGACAGAATTTCGTTTGACCGATGTCTGCTACGATTTCTTGTATTTTTAAGCTCTGTCTAGTGCATGAGGCATTCTTTCATATAAAGTATTGTTGCAGGCATGTGGCACAAAGCCAAACGAGTACAACTGCAGTCGGGGCAATCCGAAGTGCGCGTCGACTTTCCGCTGCCGATCGTCGCGTGCAACCTCATGATGGAGTACGCTGAATTCTACGAGAACCAACAGGCTACTGGTAAATATTGTACTCCAATGTCCACTGTCTAGAAAAATATGAGTTGACTTTATAAAAATACAGAATTTTAAACGTTCTGTACCAAATCCAAAGTTTGATGGTTAGATAATTCTAACAGCAGTCTGTTATCTTCTTCATGATAGCTTTTTTCCGATTCTCAACTGGTTGCTTCGGATCCCACAGGGTCCGTTTTTACTTTTGCTTTAAACTATTAGGGGGAGTCGTTGTGTAATAAATATATATATTAATAAATATTTTTGTTTTGGATGTAGGCGAATCACTGCAGTGCCCTCGCTGTTCACAATCGGTGCCCGCGAATCCTGGTGTTTGCGGCAACTGTGGCGAGAACGTGTTTCAATGTCACAAATGTCGGTATGTACCCGCAAAGATACTAATCTGTAATCACAAATTTTCGTATTTGTTATACGAGTTAAAAGGAATTGTCAAGCTAAAAAGAATAAAGGTCCAGTCAAACTGACGCGAATCCCGCGCGACTGGCGGGATACCCACAGAAATTAGAATCGGTAGAAGTGCCGTAGCGTGTGCCAAAGTTAACTGGCCTGCTAATGACACTTCTATATATTCTTATTTCTGTGGGCGTCCCACAAGTCGCGCTGGATTCGCTTCAGTTTGAATAGAGCTTAAAACGAACCTCGTTTTCTCGCAGCGCTATAAACTACGACGAGAAGGACCCCTTCTTATGCCACGCGTGCGGCTTCTGCAAGTACGCGAAGTTCGACTACACGTTGACTGCGAGACCGTGCTGCGCTGTGGACACCATAGAAAACGACGAGGAACGCAAGAAGATGGTGCAGACCATCGGCGCTTTGTTGGACAAGGCCGACCGCGTCTACAGGCAGCTGGTTGCTAACAAGCCTGTCATGGAGGTGAGACAGTCCCTTCAGTTTACTCTTGTTAAAGTTTTGGTCAGTCATTATAGTTGAGCATAAAGGGTCAATTAATTTTTGTTTGAAGACTACTGTGTAGGATAGGAGTGCAGTTATAACGGTATGTAGATAATACCGTAGATTTTTGTCATTATTAAAGAGCTGGGCTCTTGTCGGTGGAGCTTCTTGCATTCCTCTCGATTATTAGCGACATCCCTTATTTTTGATACGACACGCACGACGTTTACTATCTCCTTTTTGTTTTATGTAGCTACGCCTTGGTCTACCTGGACCCCTTCTTTCCTTTATTTCTCCATCGATTATGTTTCTCATCGAGTCGTATCAAATACCCTAACATGTTTTTCCTTCTATTTTCAATGATCCTCATTTTCTTACTGTTAGTCTTACATTCTTTATTATTCTTTCTAATCTAGGTTCTTGGTCCGCTGAGGTTAGCAGGAGTATATTTGCTGCTTACAGGTCATTTAAAAGGCTCAGTGCCTTTTTGCCTATTGCTCTAAAATGATGCTCGCACATTCCCTGCTCTTCCCTATCCTTGATCATGCTGACTCGTGTTACTTGGAGTTGGTACTTTACGTAGACTGAAAATCAAATTCACTTCCCGGTGCGTTCTTAGAATTTGGAACGAAGAGCGCGCCGGCAATGTTGTATGAAACGGTGTGCTGTTTGAATTTAGAACTCTTTCATCTATCGTACACATTGCGTTCTCGTGGCTGTATAGCCACAGATGCATTTACCTTTCGGCACAAACTGTAAAATAAATTAAATTAAATTTATTATGTAAAAGGCCCTTTTTTATTTCCTTGCATTTTTTTAAGAAAAGCACTATATATGCCTCGGCCGAAATTGCAATTACCTATTTCGCTGCCTTTGCAATAATGTACTATTACCAAATATTTTTTGTTAATACGTTCGTAATGTGTCCAGTCTCTGCTGCACAAAATCAGCGAACACCGTCTGGAAGGTCGCGCGGGCGACGAGAACAGCAACGCCAGCAACACGTCGTTCAGCGGCGCGCAGATCAACCGCGTCATACAGACGCTGGCGCACAAGTACTGCGTCGACAGCAAGGGCCACTTCGAGGACCTGTCCAAGATCATACAGAAGGTGTTGGCTTGCAGGTAACGGTATTATTGTAGTGAAGTTAGATAACAATAGTTGCTATAACGGTTGAAGGGGATTTTAAAATTTTGATAAACCGCGCGGTTTATTAACTAATATTATATTATAATATAAATATATATAAATTATAAATTAAACTATTTTAATACGGTTTTATCGCGTGAATCGGAATAGTTCCCAATAAAAATTTCAGGCGGTAGTTTGTAATCTTATGACATCAAAGACAAATGTTAACTTAGTCTGCCTGCGACCATGAACGCTGTAAAGTGTTTGAAATGTCAGGTTTAAATAAATAAGTAATAAACGCGATAAAACCGTATTAAAATAGTTTAATTTAATGAATAACAATCGCGAAAACATAAGAAATCATAATATGGCTAAATTAAACTATACTAAAGGTGGACTACCTGCGACCATGAACGCTGCAAAGTGTTTGTCAATAAATAAATTATAAACGGGATAAAAACCGTTTAAAAAAATGTTGAATATAATATTAGTTATAATGTGTAAAGTCGCGAAAACATAATATGGCTAATTTTGTTAATAGGAAAGAGTTGGTGACCTACGACCGGTCTCAGAGTGAGCAGCTAAAAGGAGACACGCTTCCCGTATATGCGGGTCTCGTGCAGAACTACGATGGAGATTTCACTAAAGGTATGTTACGAAAAATTGTAAACGTACCTACATTTTTAAATGAAATTATTGGCAGAGAGAATTTCTGTGTTTTTTTTTTGTGAGTTACTGTGATAGCACAAGTAAAGTATGTGTAGCTAATGCGTCATGGCGAGCTTAGTAACCACATACATACAACACACATGTCAAACGCCTACCGCATATTGCCGGGGCTACACCCGGATACTTCATACAACAGCGGCGAGCCCGTTACCGTTACTACTACTTCGTTTCGGTCGCCGCGCGAGTGTCAATGTGTGTGTAGTGTATGTAGGATTGGTTATTGGCTGTATCTGCATCGACATCCTTGCATTGTTACGCTGTCGATTTTTACACTATTGTTTTGCTCTCGATGTTTACACTAGATCTGCGCGGGGAGGTGCGGTATTTGTTTCGGATGGGATGGTGTGAGTGTCCGTTCTGCACGTTAGTACTATTAATAATTCTTTGCAGGGGCTATGTGCTTCTTGATACTTCACATCCTGCGGGTTAGCCCATTGGCGGGTGTGCACTAGCCTGCCTAGCGTAAAGACGCGCTTGACACGGGCGCGCCTTTCAACCCCCCCCCCCCCCCCAATGATCTATCTTATTGAGCTATCTTGGACTCTCAATAAGAAAGGTAAATCGGTGGTGGTGTAGATTTCGTCTTCTTCTTTAGAACGTCGAAAGTAAATGAACAATATGATTTTAGAATCGGGCAGCGGCTGCTACGGCTGCTCTCTAGCATGCGCAGAGCAATGTCTGACGTTACTGCGAGCGCTCGCCTCGCAGCCGGAGCATCGCACGCGGCTGTGTCGCTTCGGGCTCGTGCACGAGTTGGTGCAGCACAACTTGCATCGGGGCACGCCGCAGGTAACTGGTTGATGGAATTATTTTGAGATTTTTTGGAATACCTCAAACGAGCTGAGATTAAGAGACGGTCACTTTATTCGCGAAAACAATTGCTTGCCTTACCTAAATTTTCAATGATTCAATTATGTTATTCATGTTTTTGAATGGTGCAATGTTGATGAATTATTTAAATATAATGTGAAACAGTGTCAAGAGGAGGTGCGCGCGCTGATCTGCCTGGTGACGCGCGACAACCTGCCCGCGACGGAGCAGCTGTGCAACCTTCTGTCGCAGAGGATCACGCTGTCGCTCATGGGGCACGCGGCGTCGCAAGACCACAACAATTCGGTAACACTACATACACTCTGCACCAAATAATTCTGCGTCTTTGAAGTCAGCCAATAGCCATAGTCGCGCTGGTGTAGATAAACGTTGCTAGTAAACGGGGCCATTTCGCTCGCGTTGTTCTAACAACTTCCGACTCGCGCCCCGCAATCTGTTGATGCCTGAAAATGGTCACTGCGGGATACTCGCAGCCAACTTCAGAGACGCACAGTTATTTGGCACGTATTGTACTATGCAATTTAAAACATAGGAAAAACCTCTTTTTAATGCGTATGTCAATAGAGTATGATTTGGTTGATCACTGTCACCGGTCTATCTCAAGAGTGTAGGACCTGATCATCAGTAGAAAAGCAGATGATTATGGTTGTTAATTGTTATTCTTCCCAATTTAAATGTTGTTTTCTTTTCGTAGGTGCGACCTTTGGTACTATTGTTGGGATCTCTAGTGAAGGTACAAGATTCTACGGACTGCTGGGAAGCTAGACTGCGGTGCATTGTCAAACTTTGGGTCTGGTAAGTATTAAACGATTAATCATTTATATTAAAAAGAATCACTCTCAACACTTGATATTTTTAAACGTGACTGAAATTTGACTTGATATTTAATGTACAATAATTAGATTGCACGAAAGTAGAGCCATTTGTTAGAAGTTTGGTTGTATATTGAGCATTGTTTTCAGGTGTTGCCCTCAACTGACTGAAGTGGCAGGCATACCGCCCGCTGCACAATCAATCTTGAAGGCTGATGCTCTGGCTGGTATACCCGGCATCAATACCTCGTCTCCCAACTGTAAGTGTTTGGTCACTTGGTTGTTTGTTTGCAAAATTGAATATCTGCATTAGGCTACACCAAACGCAGACAGATGGGCCACCAATTTTGGACCCTAAGTAATGTCTAAATTAACCATAGATTCGCTCATATAATCAAATCATACCTAGAAAACGAAGAAGTGTTTGGTCTAAAATACATTTTGGAAGGATAACTACACATTAAATTATTCGAACTTTTTAACCGCATTATATAAATCCATATAAACTTGAATACCACGTTGAGGTTTGTAAAGAAAACACGGCGGTCCTCAATCACACCCGAGGCGTAAACGCTCCGCGGCAATGCTGCACGCTCTAATTAGATATTTTTTTACTTATTTATGAAATAAATTTCAAAAAGTGCAAATTATTTTATCACCATCATAGCTTGTCACATTTGTTACATTTGTTTTGTGGAAACAGTTCATTCGCAAGTAATCTTTTTCATCCTAGCGCTTTTTCGGTTGCGTGCTCAGCTGTTTGATTCGGACTCAGAATTCATTCCAAAGTAATAAATGACGATATTTGTCGAACAGCACACCAATTCGCGCTGCAGCAGGTGGCGCTACCGTGCTTGCGCTACATGCAGCAAATATTGGTGCCCGTCACATCCGTCCCCTCCACCACTTCTACTGATACTGACCAGAATAAAGATGCTAAGGTGAGTAGCGTTTACTTATTGTATCTGTGTAGTATCTCTATAGTAATTTCTGATTATCTATATATGTATATTATATTTTACACAGCGTTAATTGAGAGAATTAGCGTCTCGTGTACATTGGTGCAATATAGTAATAAAACAGACTGAGCGACTGAGGCTGTACTTGTAAGGCACGTTCCACTCACGTCAAAGATGCTGGGATAATCCAGTATGAAAGAGTGGGAATGCAATATCATGTCTTTTCGTTTCTTCACATTTTCCTGACAATTTTCGGTTTAACGCCGTCTCCACTCTTTCATACTAGATTGCTCTTAGCTGTGCGCCAATTTCACGATCACACATGTGCAAGTGTAATTTCATTTTGTGTATCGCCTTTCCGAAAAGCTCTGACATCAGGGTGTTCAGGGTCGATTGACCATGTAATCCACTCAATAACAATGACCATATAACAATATGAATCTGGAGTATTTATTCTTTGCTGAACGCACCTGATGTTCCCAGGAGGGGGCAGCCACAACGGTCCCCAGCGTCGCCGCGTCCCCGTGCGGCAACGTGGTGGTGGATCTAGCGGCGTGGTTGGCGGGCCGCGTGCCGCACTCGCAGTGGCGGCGACTGGTGCCCGCGCGCGACCCGCCGTCCGGGGACGCGCAGGCCTTCCCGCCCCGGGACTTCCATCTCGCGCAGAAGTACCTCGGCAAGTGGAGGGAGAAGGTACGTCATGATGAGTAACAACATGTGCTAGATCTAGACCTGTCGTCTGGCAAACTATTTATATTTATGATGACCGAATGATGATTGAATATGAACTAATTAAAAGCATGAAAGTTGTTGAACTTTTTTAATTGCCAAAAGTGATTATCCATTATCCGTCGCTTCCCTTCGGATGCACTATTAGATGTTAATGATTGATTTTTATCCCAGACTCTCCTATCGCACGGCATGCGGCCTCTGTCGCTGGAGCACGGCGGCTGGCTGCGGCCCGTCATGTTCGACCCGAGCTCGCGCATCGCCCGCGACACGGTCTGCCAGATGGTCAAGTCGCTGTGCGACTCGTACGAGCGGACCAAGGCGGTAAGTTACCAGCTATTTGGTCAGAAAACTGCCAAACTCATTTCTCTCAGTAGTTTGAAGTCACTCGATACGCTCGTGATTCAATCCTATTAGATTGACTATTTCGCTTGTGCTTAATTTAAACTTTTCTCACTCGTATTACTATTGTATATTGTTGTTGGTTATAAGTTGTAATATCTATATTGTAGAAAATACATTAAATAAATAAAAAAATACATGGTATGCATGTAAAATTTAAAACCTTACATTTGTTATTGTTGTGTTCATTATGTATTTTATTGTAAATCGAATCAGTCGCTCAATAAACTTGCTAAGATACTAACGTCTTCTCTGATTTCAAAATCTACAGTCCACAAAATTGAGCTTTATTACATACATAAAAGTGGTCATAATCGAGCCGCATCGTATTTTTACCTACGAGACCGGCCGGTCGTCGTCGTCGGGTCCGAGCGATAAGGAAGTACTTGCAGTGAATAGAAACATCTGTTACTAAGTGCAAATGAGTGAATAACAAGTTGCATTTTATTGACGATTACGGAACATTATTACGAAGTTTTTTGGTGAATTCTTTAAGGAATTTCGATATCTACGTACGTACATTGCACCTCCATACTTTAAACAATGTCTACAACAAGTGAACAACAAGAATTAATTAACGCCCTCGAAGATACATTCCTGTTATTGCAAAAAACACAAGTTAACTTAAAGAAATGTCCGAAGCAACGGTTAACTAAGGGTTACATAGAATCAAAGATACAGTGTGTTGAGGATTATTGGAGGACGTATGTGCTTACACACCAAAACTTAGCCAAATGTACACCGAAGGGAAAACGCAATGACTTTGCACATTTCGAGAATGAAGAATACTTCGTGGCCGAAGAACTATATACTAACTTGAAAGGTGACTTGAAGGATATGCTGTATGTACTAACTGAGCGGCGGTTAAGCAGCCCGTGTGGAAATACATCACAACTTGACGGGTCACTTTCAGGAAATGGTCAAAATAGTACCGTACATTTGCCTCGAATACAATTACCAAAATTCACAGGCAGTTATGAAGCATGGCCTGCTTTCAAGGATTTGTTTTCTTCTTTGGTGCATGAAAACGCAGCACTTACCGATGTACAGAGACTTCATTACCTAAAAATAAGTGTAACTGGCGAAGCAGAGTCGTTGTTAAAACACATACAAGTCACATCCAGCAATTACGCATCAGCCTGGCAAATATTGAAAACACGATATGGCAACAAAAGATTAATTTTCAATTCCATTATGAAAAAATTATTCAATCAAAGAAAAATGACTTTTCAATCAGCTGTTCAATTAAAAGGGTTATTGGACACTACCACCGAGTGCCTCAATAATTTAGAAAATTTGGATATCGATATTGCCTCTTGGGATCTTATAATTATACATCTGCTCGTCCAGAAGTTAGACCCAGAGACTCATAAAAATTGGGAAGAACATGCCTATCGAGAAGAAAAAGAAGCTCTGCCGACATGGGCAGAATTTAAAAAATTCATGGAATCCAAGTTTCGCACACTTGAATTGGTTAATGCCAACACAACCAACAACACCAAAGAAGTCAAGGTTAAAGAACGCTCACTTCATGTTATTACACCGATTATTGAGAAGACAGTTAGGACATGTATTATGTGCAAGGAAGACCACACATTATGCCATTGCAAAGATTTCGTCAAACTGGAACCCAAGCAACGAAGCGAATTTGTCAAAAACAAACAATTATGTTGTAATTGCCTTGTGCCAGGACATTCTGTATCGAGATGTAGACTACCAGTGTCCTGTCGCATTTGTCATCGACGTCACCATTCTCTGCTACATGAAACAAAGGAGACAGAGCCAGCGGCCACAACCAGTTCCTCTCAAGCACAACCGTTGGTATCACAATATGTAGCCGAAGAAGAAAAGGAAGTTCAAGTCAACACAATGGTTACGTCTCGCCTCACAGATGGAAATGGATTTGCATTGCTAGCAACGGCCATAGTAGAAGCAACCAATGAAAATGGTCAGCTGATCCTGCTACGCGCGCTTATTGATCCGGGTTCAGAAGCAAGCTTCATAAGCGAAAAAGCGGCTCAACTTTTACAACTAAAGAAACATTCAATGAAGGGCACTATCATTGGAGTAGGTACGACAAAAACTGAAATAAAACATGTGGTGCAGCTCCAGATACATTCACGATGTGATAGAAACTTCAGTCTACAAATCCAAGTATACGTCATGCCGAAACAACTTACCACAAAGCTACCTACAAAAACAATCACCAATCAATCATGGCCTCACGTACAGGGACTTAAGTTAGCTGATCCAAACTATTTTACACCGGGTTCCATTGATCTGCTATTGGGGGTCAAAGAATACGCACAGATAGTACAACAAGAACTTATCAAGGGTCCACCAGGCACACCATGTGCTCAGAAAACTAATCTAGGCTGGATTCTTTTTGGCAACATTAAACAAATGGTACCTGAACACACATATCTCACAGTCATGCATCATCAAGTCGATGTAGATGAAGTATTAAAATCGATTTGGGAAATAGAAACTGATAATAAAAGAAAACATACAACAGAAGAAAAGATATGTGAAGATATATACAAAAGAACTACAACTAGAAATACAGATGGTCGATATATCGTTACGTTGCCGTTCAGGACACGAAACCTTCAATCACCTAATGGCAACTTAAAAGAGATCGCTAAACAACGATTCATGCAGCTAGAGAGAAGATTTCGTAAATCACCAAACCTGAAAAAAGAATACAGTAAAGTTATTTATGATTACATACAACAACAACACATAGAAAAGATACCTGAAAGGGAAAGAGATGTAAAAAAAGGTGTATACTTACCGCATCACGCTGTAGTTCGCGAAGACAAAGAATCATCCCGCACGCGCATTGTCTTCGACGCGTCCTGTAAAGGTTCCAATAACATTTCATTAAATCAAGAACTGCTCGTTGGCCCGCAAATACAAGATGATTTGAGAAATTTGCTTATGAGATGGCGCGCCAAGAAAGTCTGCTTTGTAGCTGATATTACACAGATGTATAGACAAATACTTGTTACCAAAAGCGACGCAGACTTCCAGAGAATCTTATGGAGAGATGATGAATATGATGACCTGCAAGAATACCGACTGCTAAGAGTGACGTTTGGTACAGCTCCTGCACCCTACCTTGCTATTCGAACCCTTCATCAAGTGGCAGATGATGAGGGAGAAGGCAAACCACAAGCTGTACAAGCTATCAAATGTAATTTCTACATGGACGATTATTTGGATGGCGCTGATACTATTGAAGAAGCGAGATCATTAGCTGAAGACGTAACAATGATTCTACAAAAGGGAGGATTCGAGCTAGCTAAGTGGTCTTCAAACAATCTAGAATTCATTAAGTCCATCCCAGAAAATAAGAGATCAGTCAACGCACAGGTAGATATCAATCTTGATAGCACTATCAAAGCACTTGGTATTGTCTGGAAACTGAAAACAGATACTTTTCAATACAATTTAAACTTATCAGAAGATTTTCAAAATGTAACTAAACGAACGATTTTATCAGATATACAGAAACTCTTTGATCCACTTGGATGGATTGCGCCAAGTACTGTTTTAGCAAAAATTCTAATACAGAAACTTTGGATGGAAAGAATTAATGATACACTACAAAAAGAATGGAAACAGATAAAATCTGACTTTGGCAACGTTAAGAACATACACATAGACAGATGGTTGGGTACATCAAAGACAAACACAGATAAAATTCAACTACATGGATTCAGTGATGCTTCGATGCGTGCATATGCAGCTGTAGCTTATATCAGGATTGAAACCGCAGATCATAAAATAAAAACAAAAATCATCGCAGCTAGAACCTGAGTAGCGCCACTAAAAACAATATCTCTGCCGCGTCTTGAACTGAACGGCGCATTACTTCTTTCAAAACTAATGAAACAAGTGGGACAAGCAATGAATATACCTACCTCAAGAATGTATTCATGGACAGATTCCTCTATTGTCATCGCTTGGTTGAGTGGTGAACCTAACAGGTGGAAAACCTTTGTCGCTAACCGCGTCGTAGAAATTGTAGAAAACCTGAATAACAACCATTGGTATCACGTCGACTCAAAGGACAATCCTGCTGATTTGGCTTCACGAGGAATGCTGCTTTCTGAACTTATCGACTGTGACTTGTGGTGGAAGGGACCTCATTGGCTATCTGAAAAAGAAATTAAAATTGGCAAAGAAGAAGTAACAACTGATCTGGAAAGAAAAACAACAAAAATAAATACTTACCTTAATACAGAACATGAAGAACCTGAAACAAATATTAATTCAAAATTTGATAACTTTAATACTTTAACAGAATTACTCAAAACTATAATTTATTGCAAGAGATTTTTATATTATAAGAAGAACCCTAATATTAATGAAGCTATAACTACACTAGAACTGAAAGATTCCTTAACAATTTGCATAAAAATTGTTCAACTTGAAGACTACTATGAAGAAATTGAGAGGCTGGCTGAAAATAAACAAGTGAAAAAAAAGAGTCCATTGCGATTCCTTAACCCTTATTTAGATCATCAACAATTACTCAGGGTAGGCGGCCGCCTCAAACACTCCAAATTACCTGAAGAGAGAAAACATCCAATTATTTTGAGTAACAAGAATAAATTGACACCCTTGATCGTAGCTGACGCACATGCCAGAACATTACATGGAGGAGTGCAATTAATGTTATGCTATTTGCAATCAAAATATTGGATCTTTAAGGCTAAAGCATTATGTAAGAAGTATATCCACAATTGTTTCATTTGCGCCAAGATGAATGCTACAGCAAAATCTCAAATTATGGGAAACTTACCAGAAGTTAGAGTCACTCCGGCCAGACCATTCTTGCATAGTGGTGTGGATTTCGCAGGGCCTTATCAAATTTTAATGTCTAAGGGTCGTGGGAACAAAACAGTTAAGGCTTATATCGCAATCTTCATCTGCATGTCCACGAAAGCGATTCATATTGAGCTGGTTGGAGATCTCAGCTCAGAGGCATTTATTGGAGCATTTAGACGATTCGTGGCTAGAAGGGGTAAATGCAGCGATATTTGGAGCGACCAAGGTCGAAATTTTATAGGCGCTAATAAGGAACTACATGAAGCCTGGACAGAAGCGAAATTACAATTTAATGGGGAGATAGCAGAGACCTTAGCTACAGATGGAACGCAGTGACACCTGATTCCTGCTTATAGCCCCTCGTATGGAGGATTATGGGAATCGGGCGTGAAATCCATAAAACATCACCTAAAACGTATTCTGACCTGTCATTTGACATTTGAGGAGATGACGACGATTCTCTGTCAGATCGAAGCCTGTTTAAACTCAAGACCTCTGTGCCCAATAGATGACAACGATCCAGATCATACGAAAGCATTAACTCCAGGACATTTCCTGATAGGAGACTCACCCATTGTTGTACCATCACCGGATTTAATGAACACAAAAGTATCAGCTTTGTCTCGTTGGCAGCACACTCAAAAACTCTTGAATGATTTTTGGAGACGATGGCAAAATGAGTACTTGAGTAGACTACAACAACGTCCCAAGTGGCTTAAGAAAGAGGAAGAATTTAAGATTGGCGATATAGTACTGATTAAAACAGAGAACTTACCACCTGGAAAATGGTGCTTGGGACGTATCGTTGACAAACATCCCGGATCTGACGGTTTTACAAGAGTCTATAGTGTAAAAAGTGGTAGTGCAGTGACTAAGAGAACTGTAACTAAATTATGTCCATTACCTATAGATTATTCATAAACTTCATTAGCCCTTTAAACATTTTGCATGCTGTTAGTAATCATATTTTTAACTTAATTTATTCAGAACATATTCAAATTATTATTGAGCATGTTAAGAGCATATAGTTTTTAAACATGTAACGTAATATATTTTGTTGAGTAACTTGTGTCACTGATTGTTTTCAACAATTTTGCTTTACATGCCGAGAATATCAACTATTTTCATTCATTTTTCATTCATTTGCAATGATTTGTTTAATGATAAACTCATACATTTTGCATTATATTGTAAAAAGTACTGGAGTCCTTTTTGGTAGGCGGCATGTTGTGTTCGTTATGTATTTTATTGTAAATCGAATCAGTCGCTCAATAAACTTGCTAAGATACTAACGTCTTCTCTGATTTCAAAATCTACAGTCCACAAAATTGAGCTTTATTACATACAGTTATGCTTTTTGCTTCGAATGCCTAGAAGCAACCCATCCTTCTCACATTTAGCGCATCTTAAACACTGAACAGACCTAGAAACAGTTTCGACGCGATCCCACAATACTGTTTTTATTTCAGGTATTGATTCTTCTCACGAGCTTCTTGCCAGAAGTGTGCAGAGCTGGAGAAGCAAGTGAACAGTTCCTACAGCTTTACCAAAGTGAGTATTACTTTATTTGCATAAATTAGCGCTTTTCAAAAATGCTGAAGTTTCTATTTTTTCATATGGCAGATTTTATTCAAATGTAAAATTCTGTTACTTGTCCTATAGGTTTAGCGTCTGAAGCGCCATGGAAGCAGTTCCTGGCTCTGCGCGGAGTGCTGCAACAAATCGCCGATCTGATGACCAAGGAGATCGAACAATTGCATCGCCTTGAGGAGACTACCCTCACATCTGATCTTGCTCAAGGTATACTCAAGTTTTGACTTTAATCAACCTACAGATTAGAATACGAATAGGTCTTTTAAATAACTATTATGATTTTTCACAGGGTATGCTCTGAAGCGTCTGACCGAGCTTTTAGGGCTGATCTTGGAAGAAGGTGGAGCTCGGCGTACTTACAAAACAAGGCTGGTGGGGGCCGTGCTAGGCGGATATCTCGCATTGCGGAGACTAGTGGTGCAGCGCACGCGGCTCACTGACGACACGCAGGAGAAACTACTCGAGCTGCTGGAGGAGATGACTACTGGTGAGTGAGGGATAGACGTGACGTCACTACAAGGTGGGGCGATTTTATTCTATTATTAAACCTTGGCGACATCAGAAAAGCGACTTCCGAGCGTTACGGTCACGCCAGCGCTCGCGCATTGCCGATACAGCGTTAGCGATCACAAGAAGCGCATCGCTAACGTGACGTCAGCACTCCGTAAAACGCTCAGCGTTAGGATCGCGGTAATGCTTGATGTAGACACAACAATGACTTTTTGCGAAGCGTGTCTACACTTACAGTTTTTTTGGAAATTAATGGCTATGACACGTGTTGCGCCATATGGAGCAATTTAATACAGAAAGAAGGGGCAATGTCTCGCATTTAATACAAAGTAAATACTTATTTCATAATATGCCATTTGTTGCTGAATATTTTGTGACGTCATAATTGACAAATTTCCAATTGGATGAATTTAAAAACCATTGAAAATACTCTTCTTCACATAGAGAAACTTGTAGGAACAAGCTGCGAATGGGACGAGTTCCGAATGTGTGACGAGTTGCAAATGGGACGACCTGCTTCCGACCCATAACAAGATTTTTTGAGAAAACTTTTTCACAAAGTGAACATTTTACACAGGCACTGAGGCAGAAACTGCGGAATTCATGGCAGTATGCATCGAGACGGTACAGAAATACCCGTTACATGACTACCGAACGCCCGTCTTTATCTTCGAGCGACTCTGTTCAATCATCTACCCGGAAGAGAACGATGTCGGGGAGTTCTTCCTCACGCTTGAGAAAGACCCGCAACAGGAAGACTTCTTGCAGGTGCGGCCAAAATTTTATCTTTATTTTTGTATCATAAAAAGCTGCTGTTCTTGAAACGTCTTTGGATCAAATAAGACAAAAATATAGTTGCAGTAAAAATAAATTAGTTTGATATTATCCTTTGCCATTTTTGTATTTATTTTGTATTGAATTCCCCAGGGCCGCATGTTAGGCAACCCATACTCATCCCTGGAGCCAGGCATGGGCCCGCTTATGCGGGACGTGAAGAACAAGATCTGCACCGACTGCGAGCTAGTGGCGCTTCTAGAAGACGATAACGGCATGGAACTGCTCGTCTGCAACAAGATCATGTCGCTCGATTTGCCTGTCAAAGAGGTTTACAAGAAGGTGACACATGTTTTTAGGTATCCTCGAACGGGAATGGTTAATTTTTGGAGTGTAATATTATATTCATTTTCTTTTTTCTAATACACTGTAATACCATGGAGACAGAAAAACAAATTGAATAGGCTACTTTCCTAAAAAAATATAATTAGTCCGTCAGTTACATAATCAAAAAATATTGGAGAGTTATCTTTTCTTTTGAAAAAAAAACAAAGAATGGTAAAGATATGGCGCGTTAAAGTTAAAGTCACAGTGTGCTACACTTTTTCGCAATATGTGACGTCACTCCACGACTCCTCAACTTTGATGCATTATATCTTTATAATTTATCGCTCAACTGACAAAAGAAAAAATACGTCACTAATATATTTTGATTCCCTAAATGACGGACTAATTTTAATGTTTGTTTTTTGACCCTGGAAACTAGCCTATTGTAGGATTTGGTGTAATAGCTTTTAGCAGAAGAACATTGGTGTCCTTATAATTACTAATAAATCTGTGAAATTATATACAACTTTATTGTGGTAGTGATACGGCAAAATCTGTTGAAGTTTGAAGTTGTAGATCCTCTAATTATGATGTATTTTTTTAACACTAATTAAATGTGGGCGATTTGACCAGACACTTTCTTCTAATGCGTACAATTTGTAAGGATCGGTGTGACTTACATACGGGATAGGCCTGATTTGTCATATAAAAGCATTTAGTTATAGTCGTCGTTAACAACAACTACTAGCATTCATTTAATTCAGGTGTGGTGCACATCGGGCGAGGGTCTAGACGCCATGCGCGTAGTGTACCGCATGCGAGGGTTGCTCGGCGACGCTACGGAAGAGTTTGTGGAGACGCTCAGTCAGACCAACGCGGAAGCTGTGGACGATGAACAGGTGTACCGCATGGCCAACGTGCTCGCTGATTGTGGTGAGTTATCATTATAATCCAAGCTTAAATAAGATCCTTGTTATATTTAATAAGGATCTTATTTAAGCTTGGATTAAGAAGTGTGTTCTTTTGAAAATAAAAATAAAAAATACTTTGTTAGAAATAACTTTATTGTAAAAAAGCTACGTTAGTAGGCTTATTGATAGCAGCAATTTAATTATATTACCTGTCGTTAGTGAAGATTTTTTAGGTATTTTCCACAACTTTTGAATATACCACCTAACCGCGAGTGACGTCGCGATGTGATCGTCATATAGCAAACGCATAGCGCCGATAATTTTTTGTTTCTCTGCAAATGTAACAAAAGTATTATGCAAATCTCAAGTGAAATAACCATCGATCTCAGTTTCTCCAAATGTTTATGTTATCGTCGTGTTGTGTGGGCAGGCGGCATCGAAGCGATGCTGCAGCGACTTGCGGCGATCCAGCGCGTGGGCGCGGCGCGGGCGCTGGTGTCGACGCTGCTGCGGCTGCTGTCGCTGTGCACGCGCGTGCGACGCTGCGTGCGCGTGCTGACGCGTGCCGACACGCGCGCGCTGCCCGTGCTGTTGCACGCGCTGCACCTCGCCGCCGGGGAGGAGCGCGACATGCCGCGCGCGCATCTCGTCTACCAGCTGCTGGAGGTGGGTGTGTGTGTGTGTGTTAACCGTACACAGTCTGAACACGGACATAAGTAAACTGTTTTTATGATTACGTTGGTACTGAAACAAACTATCTGTGAGCAGTATTTACGCTCGTAATGCTTTAAGAACATTTTCACCTAAACATGATCCTGTATTTTGTCATGTCTATCAAAAGTAACAAAACCACTACATATACAATTTATTTTACAGATCATGGAACGCATACTATCAGTAGCAGCGAGCGAAAGTCTGGAATCGTTCCTACAATTCTCACTGACCTTTGGCGGACCCGAATACGTACAAGCGTTACTTAACTGCACCGAATGCCCAGGTAACATGAACCTTTGGATGTATTGTTCAACTATTGTTCTTATTTCTGCCTTATTTCCTTATAATGTAGACGTTAAAATAGTATTTTACAAATAATATTCACTTTGACTATTCCGTCCAGGTATACGCAACAACTCGGTCGCTCTGGGCCATTTGACACGCGTGCTTGCCGCTCTAGTCTACGGAAACGATCTCAAGATGGCGATGCTAGTGGAGCACTTTAAACCAGTATTAGACTTCGACCGACTGGACTCTGAACAATGGACCGAGGAAGAGTTCCGGATGGAACTGTTCTGCGTGCTGTGTGCAAATATCGAGAGGAATTCCATTGGCGGAACACTGAAGGACTATCTCATTTCGCTGGGAGTGGTTCGAGATGCGCTCGAGTATATCGTGGTAAGTTTATGAGAAACAAAGTAATATTTGTACGGCACATTTTAGTATTTTGATGAAATATTCAGTAAATTATTTGTTGGTGTTACAAATATCTGAGAGAAAAAAAAACATTAATTCATGTTCATGGTTCTCTTCTTTAATTGTTTGGGATCAAACTCTCTGTCTTTCATAACTTGTAAATCAGTAGATAAAATCATCACTATTCGAGGCATTAATTTTCTACATAAAGGTAAGAATCCAGTCTCGTGTAATAATTGACCACGATTATCTACAAAAATATAAATGTTATTCGTATTCCTAACAGAAACACGCGCCGTGCGTGAAGCCTACCCTCGTTTGCACGGACTCTGACGAGCTGAAGGAGTTCATCAGTCGACCCGCGCTCAAGTACATACTCCGCTTCTTGACCGGACTCGCTGCCGACCACGAGCCTACGCAGGTATTGTACACTAGATAAAGTCTTGAGTGCTATTTATAAAAAATGTGATTCACGCAAAATCGGCGAATCGAATACTTTTTGGTCGATATCGAACGATTGTCATTTCAAAAATAGGGCTTCGGATCAAATATAAATAAAATTTTAAATAGATCAACAACTTTCGAATTTTAACTTTAGATTTTTATTTTTGTTAATCATTGCTTTAATTCATCTTAGACCTCATTTACGCCTGCATAAAGTGACTGACAGCAACTTGCAAAAGAAAAAATACATAGTTTACATTTGCAAGTTGCTGTCGAAAAGATTGTCAGACAGCAACAACTCGGGAAGAAATTTTGTTCCCCTTCAAAAGTGGTACAGATATGTAAGTACTGGTAGATAAAACCTCAGGCTTTAAGTCCGCCATTAACAATTATGTAATAAAGTTAAATAAATAAATAAATAAGTGTAACATAATCAAAGTGTAACCATTTGAAAGTGGTAGTTATAAAAGTGTTTTGAACCTGTTTTAAGCAAAACCCTAATGAAAGTGTAACAAATATTCAGGAATCTGTTTCTAACAGTTTCCAACCTGTTTTTAGATATTTTTTTATGTATATGTGCTTGTAGTGTACTGAACTGACAGCCTCAAAAAATCAAAATCATTTATTCATTTAAACTTTTTTCAGAAATAGGTACTACCTGTCAGGTAGTAGGGGCTCACTATTTAAGTTAATAAAAACCTATATTAAGTGAGTCCCGCTCTTACATAACAGCGTTACATGCAGAATAAATTTGTGTTGTTGTTTAATACCATGTTTTAAATCTCATTGTACGGGAATCAATAGCGCTTCAGTTTCCTCGTAAGTAATAAAAAAAAAACAGCCTGCTTCTACAATGTGTTTGTGGATATTACACACACAATATAACCATGTATAAAAACTATGGAGTGACTGCCGACGTTGGATAGAGCGACTGCCGACTATGAATGGAGCGACTGCCGACTATTAATGGAGCGACTGCTGACCACGAAGCGACTGCCGACTATGGATGGAGCGACTGCCGACTATGGATGGAGCGACTGCCGACTATTAATGGAGCGACTGCTGACCACGGAGCGACTGCCGACTATGGATGGAGCGACTGCCGACTATTAATGGAGCGACTGCTGACCACGGAGTGACTGCCGACTATGGATGGAGCGACTGCCGACTATGGATGGAGCGACTACCGACCATGGAACGACTGCCGACTATGAATGGAGCGACTGCCGACCATGGAGCGACGAAATTTCGAAAATAATGTCCCTTACTGAGTTTTATAATGAAGCTCTGAGCTTGCAACTTTAAAAGTATTTATTATTGCGGGTCAAGCGCACGGGGTTCGGGTAAAAAAACAGTTTCCGGGTTCGGGTGTTTGAAACAGTTTGAATAGGGTACCCGATTAAAGTGTTACAGATTGTTTCTGTTACAGTTATGAAACAGATTCGAGAAACAGTGTTTTAGAAACTTTATTCGGTTACCGTTAAAGTCCGTGGTTGTAAATGAGGCCTCAGCGTGTCAAAAATTAATTAAATCTACATCTTTTGTAAAAGTTATTTATAGTTGAAATATTACATAGAAAGAAATACTTTGCTTTCAGATGTTAGTGTGTGAGAAGGTGATACCAATAGTTCATCGACTGGAACAAGTGTCGTCTGGGGAGCACGTGGGTTCTTTAGCGGAGAACCTTCTGGAAGCATTGAGGTCTCAGCCACAGTGCGCTGCTAAAGTGCAGCAAGTGCGGGACTTCACTAGACAGGTCAGATACACGTTTTTATTTTTTTCATTAAATTAAATACATACTCTATTGGACTTTTAGCGGGAAGCTGTGAAAAGCAGTATCGGCGCTATATTTTATTTTCCAAAATTTGTGTTTTTTTAGTGTTTGTGCCTAATTATGGTGGATTATTATTCGCAAAGTGTTCGATAACAAGCGTGAGTGTTGGGAAGTGATACAGTGTTTGATTTATGTGATTTTCATGCTTGTTGCCAAAAGCTCCTAGTAATCGCTAAGTGCAGTTTTTCTACCACTTGACTTAGCCTGATTTTCTGTCTAGACTTGACGAAACCACACTGTAGGACTGAAGAAGATAGAATAATTAAGAAGGACTATAAAGGACTTGTTTCCATGGCCGTAAAACCCATTACTAAAAAAAACTCTATTTCTCTCATTTTTATTGTATTTTTCGTTTGTGGTCGCGTCGAAATTTGTGAAAGTTGTGAAATTCTCAGTTGGTTCTTCGTTTGGTGCTTCGGAGTTTAGTGTTCGTTTTCTTTTCTTCGCTCGTTTTTCGGCATTTTTGTTTTGAGACCATAAACATCAGCAACAAACCTGTCTCAATGTCAGACGGCCATATTTGTTTACATTATTCTTTCCATTGAGACAAACTTTACATTTGTAGAGATGTCTAAAAAGTTTGGAAAATCTAATAAGTTGATTTAATTCGGATATTAATGTTTAAAAGTGTATAAAGGTACTGGACACACATATGCTCATTACTAGCACGAAATCATGCGAATAATGAGCAATAGACTACTTGACTATTCATACTAGGGCAATATTTGTATATTATCTATACTAATATTATAAAGCTGAAGAGTTTGTTTGTTTGTTTGAACGCGCTAATCTTAGGAACTACTGGTTCGAATTGAAAAATTCTTTTTGTGTTGGATAGATCATTTATCGAGGAAGGCTTTAGGCTATATAACATCACGTTGCGACTAATAGGAGCGAAAAAACAGCCGAAAATGTGGAAAAAACGGGCAAAATTATTCATCTTTGAGGGCTTCCGTTGCGTGCGCTGCGAAAACCGTTCGAGATACCCAAAAAATATGTATGAAAGAATTATTCCTCTTTAAATTATCTAAAAAAATGTCCGCGACAGTATATGTGTATCTTTTGAGTTAATCTTACTCACAATAACCGTTTTTATGATAATCAAATTTGGTCGAAATTAATGCATTATTACAAATTATTTGTCAGAGTTGTATCAATTTATTAATATTAATCTTTATCCAAATAAATGTGTTATTGATTAAGAGTATTTAACTGTGAACAAAATTGTCTTTGACATCATCTTATTTCAATAAACATCTTATAAGATAATACAATTTTAAAATAACTCTGAAACAAAATTCACACGCGTCGCATGATGAGCGCTCGCCCATGATTCCCAAAATAACTATTCCACGCGGACGAAGTCGCGGGCACAGCTAGTTTTATATATACGAAACAATATGTACATTAAAAAGTAACCGATTCAGAAAACAACAACAAAATTAGTTGTTAATTAAGGCCGTAATTGGATTTTAAAGTTTTCTCAAGAAGGAAGGTGGGAGTGTGGTGGGGACGTCTTGCTATCTCTTTTGTACGCACGAAATCGAGAGGCAGTGACGTCACTGCACACATAGTGCATCCTATAATTGTTTTTTGACAGTTTCCCCTTCCACCGAATTTCCTTATAACTTATTTATTTAAAAATGGATTCGGAAAAACCTTTTTTTTTATCAGTTTCTGGTAGTGAAATGTTTGACATGAATGATAATATTTTTATTGATAATAGTTAAATTGAGCTGAGTACCCAATTGCCATTTAGTAGCATGTGTGTCTAATTGTGGGCATGCTCAAAAATCAACAGTCGTTTTATTTTCGAACACGCAACCTGAGGGGCGAAGGAAGGGGGCATACTTCGAGCGTTCTATGTTTAAAACTAGTATGCTTTTTCCTATAAAATGTGAACAGATATAGAGCAGGTAAGTTTGAAGCTTACTTTCATGCATGCTTAAATATGAGCATGTCTGTCGGCAATTTTTTAGGAGCAGAAGTTAAGACTCAACAATATCGTCTTTCATTTGCACAGGAGAAGAAGCGACTCGCGATGGCGGTCCGCGAGCGGCAGCTGGGCGCGCTGGGCATGCGCAGCAACGAGCGCGGGCAGGTGACGGCGCAGTGCTCGCTGACGCAGCAGGTGGCCGAGCTGGCCGAGGAGGCGGGCGCTGTCTGCTGTATCTGCCGCGAGGGCTACAAGTACCAGCCCACCAAGGTGATTCAATATACAGATGTATGGGGAGTATTTTGTCATACCGCGAGAGGAGTTTCCTCTGGTCACGGCCTGCCTTGGCCTGCTTGGAAGACGCTTAATATATACGAAAGTTCGCCGGTGTTTCTATGTGGTCTAACTGTTTCGTTACTAACACGCCAAGAAGTAGAAGAAGGTGAGTCGGAGCCAGGTGGAGTAAATGTCACAAAACATCGACTACTAATATAGCAGAGGTAAATAGAGAAGCTCCACAATAAAGCCTTAGATTTAAAATCAATTGGCAGCGGATTTGCAGCGCGTCAGAGCAGGAGAAGCGACTTGTAATGCATAAAGCAATGCCGTGGACAGCTGTGTAAACTTGGAAGACAAAAAACGTGAACCCCGTACGGTACCCATCGCAATGGACGCGTACAATGAATATGTACAAATGTACGAGTAAACGTCATCAATGTCCGCGCGTCTATACTGACGTAGTGTTTGTGTTTTATTTTTTCCAAATATTTATACCTGAAACTATCATCCCTGTTAGCATTTCTCCTCGATACATCAAATACCCAACAATTTTAACACTTCTCATTGTATAACAGGTGCTAGGTATCTACACGTACACTAAACGTTGCCCGGTGGAAGAATTCGAAGTGCGCGCGCGCAAGACGCTCGGCTACACAACCGTGTCGCACTACAACATCGTGCACGTTGAATGTCACATGGCGGCTGTCCGGCTGGCTCGTGCTAGGTAATACTTTTCAGCAAGTTAACTACTTTATTAGAAGGAATATTGTTGATTGTTTGCTATATTTATGGTTATACTCGTATTATATAAACATAATTTTTCATAATTTAATTACATTAAGTGTAAAAGTACATATCAAAAATTTTAAGCAAAAAACTTCATATGCGAGGTGGTTTTGCGCAAACAACAAATTTTTACGATTTTGTTAATTTCCCAAGTAATCTGGCTGCTTGTATTTTTTCTTTTGCAATTTTTGTCGCTTGTGCTATTTTTGTTAAGTGTGACTCACGCTAAATCGCGGAGTCGAATAATTTTCGTTGGTTAACGAATGATTTTTGTCTGACATATGAAAATATGAAATCACTCATACTTTTCAAAAATCGAGCCTAGATTAATAGATTTATAGTAGCTTTTTTTTTTCAATATTTAATTATTTTCTCACAAATTCATCAATTGACTTGTAAACTTGTGAAATTGATGCAGGGACGAGTGGGAGAGCGCGGCGCTGCAGAACGCGTCGACCCGCTGCAACGGGCTGCTGCCGCTGTGGGGCCCGCACGTCCCTGAGTCCGCCTTCGCCAGTTGTCTAGCCAGGCACACCACTTACTTGCAGGTCCGTGTCTTGTTTATTTATTTCCTGTACACACTGTATATATATTATATTTCATTGGAAACTACAACTTGTATACCTTACACTCTATGCACTCTTTTGACGAGCAAAAATGCTAAACGAATCTATGTGCTTGTCTAGCAATGCCTTGACCATGTAGGATGTACCTTAAATCTATATTTTACTACGAGTATGTACAAGTTCTGTATGATGGAGCCGCGTGCTTCTAGATTTGTTGTTTTTTATTTTAAGAATACTTTTTTATAATTTCCTATAGTTTTTTATAAATAAATTTTAAATGTAGCCTTCCCCGTATTTTTGGGTCATTTAAATTCTTAAGATTCGGCAGAAATTTACCATATGGTTATGCCCTGGATGAGAACCTAAATCTCATGTTTCATTTAAAAGTACTTAGCCGTTACTTTTCGCCCCCAAATGCTCGCGCGTTGGTACGCTCTTTCTGGACGCAACGGTCGCGCGTGATACGCACAAGAGAATCGCGACGAATTCGCCCCTTCTGGACAAGCTCTCGGAATGCTAATAACACGCGTTACATTTACCAGGAGTGCACGGGCCACCGCGACATCGGTCACACGTGCACTGTGCACGACCTGAAGTTGCTGCTGCTGCGGTTCGCGCGCGGACGCACCTTCCACGACGACACGGGCGGCGGCGGCCCGCTGTCCAACATGCAGCTCGCGCCCGCTCTCATACACATGGCGCTGTACGTCATCAACACGTGAGTACCCATTGCCGGTCCTTCGACGATAGCTAGATGGCGTTGACGTGTTCCTCATATAATATTGTTACGAAATCAAAAATAAATAAAAATAAAATGCGGCCCGCGGAAGTTTGAGTAACGCTGTCCGCGGAAAATTCTCGTACAATCGTCGCGTGTTTCCATACGGGAATAATATCGCGAACGATCTAGTACATCGATTATCTCGCTCTGACATATTGCTTTGTCTCGCTCTCGCACTTCTAGTATGTACTAAGGGAACGAGACAGAGAGTATCCCTCTCTCTCTATTCCGGAGTAGTTGTGATCTTTCTAGAAACTTATGGAGCGGGTTTCCCGGGCCATATAAATATCGGAAGGTGCCTCAGGAGGGCAGTTCTAATTTAACTGAGCTACAAGTGCGATCAAGAAGCGATATCCGGAGCGAATAACAAGTGATACAAGCGACCTCGGCAAGTTATAGTGACTGTGATTAGCAAGTGTTTGGGACATTGTTAGTGATAAGTGAAGTGAAATGACGTCGGCGACCATCCTTGTGGGAATAAACGTTTTTAAGAGTCATCAGGTGTTTTTCTCCAAATTGCGAACCCCGAGCTCGTAACAATTGGTGTCATAAGTGGATTTGGAGATGCCATTGACTCCGAGAGAAGACGTCACCAGTGAGGATGTGAAGACGAGGGCGAAGCGTGCTGCGGAAGCCAGTTCTACTGGATCTGCTGACCAGGCCGCTCCCACCGCGGCCACCGGCCACCAGGCCACGTCCAACACCAACCAGGCCACGTCCAACGCCTACCAGGACACGTCCAATGCCTGCCAGGATACGTCCAACGCCCACCAGGCCATGCCCAACACACACCAGGCCACGTCCAACACCAACCAGGCCACGTCCAACGCCCACCAGGCTGCGCCTATCTTTGATTTTGGGGAATTGATGCGAATGCTGGACAACAAATTTACAATGCAGGAGAAGCTTCAACAAAAGGCTCAACAACAACTCCTGTCAGCTATTGGTGAAGTTAGTGGCGTGGTTACCAAATTACGCAAGGATGTTGACTTGGTGGAGGAACGCGTCACGACTCTTGGGAACGACATGGAAAATATGAAGACGGACCTTTCCACATTACAGAAGAAGGTCGTGCGCCTTGAAACAACGGGAGTAGCAGTTGCATCTGGCGGAACAGTCATTGCCCACCACGGACCCAGCGTGAAATTGCCGCCATATGACGGAACCTCATCCTGGACCGCATACCGTCAACAATTCCAGATCATCGCAGCTGCTAACGGATGGACAGATGAACAGTGCCTGACAGCTCTCACCGTCGCACTCCGAGGCTTTGACGGTCTTGGAGGTTCTTCCGTCGGGCAGTGGATTCAAGGACCTGCTGGAGGCACTGGAGTTGCGATACGGAGAACGGCATTTGGAGCACGTCTTCCGCGCTCAACTCCGCGACAGAGTCCAGCGCTCAGAAGAGGGTCTGCAGCAATGGGCACTGGAAATAGAAAAACTCGTCCGCAAGGCGTATCCAGGGGCTGATTTGAAGATGCTTGAGTCCAACACCGTGCAGGCGTTCGTCGACGGCATCAAGGATTCGGAAGTCAGAGCTGCGGTAAGGTTAAACCGTCATGCCTCATTGAAAGATGCACTGGCCCACGCTTTGGAGGTGGAAGCCGTCAGACATGACATTCGTCATTCCGCGACTCACAAAGTGCGCGAAGTAGTGGAGGAAGTTAGAGAAGTAAAAGCTCCGCTAAGGAAGAGACTTGGATCCATGTGTTATAGGTGCGGCGAACGAGGGCACTTACAAATGAACTGCCCAAAGATCAAGAAGCTTGAAGACGACGTGAAGGGACTGAAGATGAAACAGGAGGCTTCATTATCGGAGAAACGAGTAAGAGCTGGCGCGGAGGAAGCCCCGACAACTATTATCTCTCAGGCATGCAACGGAAACAGTCTCGTAATATCTGGAACTGTAAATGGGGTCAATTGCAGGATGACGCTGGATACCGGAGCATCAAGAACAATAGTCCGACCTCACTTAGTAAGGACCATAATGAGAAGCATGAGGAAACTGGACTGTCGGCTTCTTTCTGCCTCCGGCCAGCCAATACCCGTCCTGGGAGAAGTTTCTGTAAAAATGTCTATGGGAGAGACCACATATACCCACAACGTCATCGTGGCTGAAATTATGGACGATTGTGTATTGGGATTAGATTTCATGAAAAAGTACAACTGTAGAATAGACGTTGCAAGTGGTGTATTCAAGTGTGGTGAAGAGGAGATCATCATCTTAGGAGGCATTAACGGGAGAGTGACATGTTTAAAGCAAACGGTCATACCTGGGAAAGCAGAAGCCCAAGTACTAGTAAAGTTACCAGTAACAAGGAACAAGAAATCTACCGGATGCGTGTTGATTGAGGAGATAGCTAATAAACCTGCGGCTCGAGGACTCATGACCGCGAGGACTCTCGTGAAAGGAAGAAACACCGCAGTAGTAAGAGTACTTAATCTAGGCGACCAAGATAGGACCTTAAACAAAGGCGACATCATTGGAAAATGTGAGGAAGTTGTCTGGCTGAAAAAGTGCAGTACAAAACAAAGCTCAGATACAACGAGTACCAGTGATTCTACAGTCAAGGAGCTTCTAAGTAACTGCAAAAGCAATCTAACGTACTCGCAGAGCATTAAAGTTAAGAAGTTTCTACTGCGCTACGCCGACATCTTCACCAGCCAAGAAGGAGACTTAGGAAGAACGTCGCTAGTACAACACAGGATTGACACCGGAAATGAGAGACCCATCCGACAGCGAGCGAGAAGAATCCCTATAGCCAAAGAAATAGAAGTCAAAGAGCTGCTGGCGGATATGGAAAGGAATAAAATTATTGAACCATCAGCAAGTCCATGGTGTTCACCAGTCGTGCTAGTAAAGAAGAAGGACGGAAGCACGCGGTTCTGTGTTGACTACAGACGACTTAATTACATCACCAAGAAGGACAGTTACCCGCTGCCTCGGATTGATGACACCTTGGATACCCTTAGTGGCATGAAATGGTTTTCAACATTGGACTTAAAATCTGGGTACTGGCAAGTGGAAATCCATCCTAAGGATAAGGAGAAGACTGCATTCTCGACAGGCAAGGGATTATGGCAGTTCAACGTCATGCCATTCGGATTATGTAACGCGCCAGCTACCTTCGAGCGACTGATGGAATGTGTACTAGCAGGATTGGTAGGAGAAGCCTGTCTAGTATATTTGGATGACGTTATCATCGTTGGCCGAGACTTTGAGGACCACTTGCGGAACTTGGAGCAAGTCTTCGAGAAAATTCATGGAGCCAACCTAAAATTGAATCCGAAAAAGTGCCGCTTATTCAGGAACGAAGTGAGCTATCTAGGCCATGTCATTATCAGTGAAGGAATCCTGACTGACCCGGAGAAAGTGGAAGCCGTTCAGAAGTGGCCTACCCCCAAGGACAAGACAGAAGTACGGGCATTCCTTGGCCTTTGCTCGTACTATAGACGTTTCGTGAAAGGATTCTCGGAGATTGCAAAGCCATTACACCGACTAACTGAAGATAAACGTCAATTTAGTTGGGATGAAGCTTGCGAAATTGCCTTCGAAAAACTGAAGAAACATCTGTGCGAAACACCAGTCTTGGGATACCCTCAACCAGAAGGTCAATTTATAGTGGATACGGATGCAAGTAATACCGCAATCGGTGGGGTACTATCTCAAAAGCAGGAAGACAGGGAAGTTGTTATAGCGTACTTCAGTAAGTCGCTGTCTAAACCGGAAAGGAATTATTGTGTGACAAGAAGGGAGCTACTGGCAGTAGTGAAGACGCTACAACACTTCAGCAAATACCTCATCGGTAGGCAGTTTTTACTTCGCACGGATCATGCAGCGTTAAAATGGCTGTTGCAATTCAAGAACCCAGAAGGTCAAGTTGCTCGATGGATTGAACAACTTCAGGAATATGACTTCATTATCGAACACCGTCGAGGACAGGCCCATGGAAACGCGGATGCGCTGTCACGCAGACCCTGCCCAGAAGATTGTAAGCACTGTATCAGGCAGGAGTTAAAAGAAATGACAGTAAAGCTAACTCGGACAGAACCATTAGAGACCTGGGAGAACGATGCGATGAGAAAGGAGCAAGAGAATGATGATGACCTACGGCACATCATCAGGTGGAAGGCACAAAGTAATGATAAGCCAAAATGGAGTGAAGTTGCACCGACAGGCACTGTTTCCAAGGCGTACTGGGCGCAATGGGATAGCCTCGTTGTACAAAACGGAATACTCTACTGGAAATGGGATAAACCTAACGGCAGAGAGTTTCAACTGCAAATTGTGGTTCCAAGAACAAAAATACGTGATGTTCTTCGGGAAGTACACGACGGCGTGTCCGGTGGACATTTGGGAGTCAAGAGGACGCTAACGAAAATCCGCGAAAGGTTCTACTGGCTCCATTGTCGGGAGGACTGGTGCCGCAAGTGTACAACTTGTGCTGCCGTAAAAGGGCCACATACCAGGAGCCGAGGGAATCTACGACTGTACAACGTCGGTGCACCTTGGGAACGCATTGCAGTCGACGTAGCCGGACCATTTCCTGTCACTGACTCAGGGAACAAGTATTTCATGGTTGTCATGGACTACTTCACTAAATGGCCGGAAGTGTTCGCCATACCAAACCAAGAAGCTACGACAGTTGCAACCAAGATAGTGGAAGAAGTGATTTGTCGCTTTGGCGTGCCCTTGGAAATCCATTCCGACCAAGGCAGGAATTTTGAGTCACAGGTTTTTCAAGAAGTTTGCAGGATTATGGGAATGAACAAAACCCGAACCACGGCTTACCATCCTCAGTCAGACGGGATGGTCGAACGGTTTAATCAGACGATCGAGAGACATCTGGCAAAAATAGTGGAAAGCCATTAAAGGGACTGGGACAAGTACATTTCACTGTTCCTGCTAGCGTACAGAACCGCGGAACATGAAAGCATAAAGGCAACTCCGGCATATGTCAACTACGGTCGTGAGCTGCGGTTGCCAGTGGACCTCCTAACAGGAGGCTCACCAGATGAACCTCAAAGTGTTCAAGACTACGTTTCTGATCTGCGTGACCGAATGCGAGAAATACACGCCGCATTTCGAGAAAACGGGTTGCAGTCGAGTCAGAACATGAAGACCAGATACGACAGAATGTCGAATACAAATGGCTTCGAGGAAGGCGCTCTAGTCTGGCTTCACAACCCGACTCGCCGGAAAGGGAAATCGCCAAAGTTACAAACCAAGTGGGAGGGCCCATACAAGGTGGTAACGCGACTAAATGATGTGACGTATCGGATACAGCGTCAACCAAGAGGAGCAATGAAGATTGTTCACATCGACCGCTTGGCGAAATATCACGGAAGTAATGATGATGCTCGGGACGAGCATCTCTAAGAAGGGGGCAGTGTTACGAAATCAAAAATAAATAAAAATAAAATGCGGCCCGCGGAAGTTTGAGTAACGCTGTCCGCGGAAAATTCTCGTACAATCGTCGCGTGTTTCATACGGGAATAATATCGCGAACGATCTAGTACATCGATTATCTCGCTCTGACATATTGCTTTGTCTCGCTCTCGCACTTCTAGTATGTACTAAGGGAACGAGACAGAGAGTATCCCTCTCTCTCTATTCCGGAGTAGTTGTGATCTTTCTAGAAACTTATGGAGCGGGTTTCCCGGGCCATATAAATATCGGAAGGTGCCTCAGGAGGGCAGTTCTAATTTAACTGAGCTACAAGTGCGATCAAGAAGCGATATCCGGAGCGAATAACAAGTGATACAAGCGACCTCGGCAAGTTATAGTGACTGTGATTAGCAAGTGTTTGGGACATTGTTAGTGATAAGTGAAGTGAAGTGACGTCGGCGACCATCCTTGTGGGAATAAACGTTTTTAAGAGTCATCAGGTGTTTTTCTCCAAATTGCGAACCCCGAGCTCGTAACAATATGTTGTTTTGCAGGAGCCGCGTGTCGGCGCGCGAAGTGTCTGCGCTGGAGGCGTCGCTGGGTTGGGCGGCGGTCCGGCTGCTGGAAGCTGCCCACGACGCCGAGGGCCCGCTCTACTTCCTCACGCTCACGCTGCTGCTCTACCCGCACGCCAAGTATGTACAATACTCTGACTGCTGATGACAACAGCTGCGACTGGAAAGAGCAAGTCTCGCGATTCGGCTCATATAACCGCGAGGTTGGAGGAACCATGGGAGGTGGAGGGAGTGATGACAACAGCTGTGCTCCAAATTCTTATTCCTTTTAGCGAGACGTCTCTAGGAATTATATCTGTGAGAACCGAAACTCTGCCACCGCCATTGGTTCACGCAGGAAAGGACAAGCAGTCCGAACTTATTTATTTTAAACTAGTTGTTTCTCGCAACTTTGCCCGCGGTAAAATCTATAATTTTCTGCATACAAACTTGCACTCCTTATTTCATTTAGGGTCATGTAGGGCATTTGAGGGTTGAATTTCGAAAAAAAGTAGCCGCAGGACTTCTAGATTGAAATTGAGAATTGAATTCAGTACGTTCCATTATGACTAGCTTTTTTTGTATCTATACCATACCATCACGCTTTCTTCTCGTAGGGGTAGGCAGAGACCAAGGATTTTCATTTGTTACGATCCTTACAGACTTCCCTCGTTTCTTCTACGCTCATTTGTATCTATAATATTAGAATAGATTGGATCCTTGTCTAAAGCGCTTTGTTGAAGTATGATTTATCAAGTTTGAAAATTGTCTGGATTCGTCAAATGAATTTTTACTACTCATTGTTGTTCAAGTTCGTCAGATATTAATAAAATCTTGTTTCGCCAAAGCGTGCAAATTTTTTAAATGGCCTGTCCATTCACGAAAAGTTCCCACTTGTCAAATCTATTAATAATTTCAATTTTGTCAAATGTTAATATGTTCCGATTATATATTTCGATTCAGAAGTGCTTTTACTGCCAAGTCATTCCAACACATCTGTCACACTCACACGCAATAAATAGTAGTGTTTCGTGCACCAGATGGCGCTCGGTGCGCGTGGAGCAGCTGAAGCGCGCTTTGCTGACGGGACACGCTCGCAGCGTCGCGCCTGCCGGACCCGCCCTCCGCACTGTGCCGCCAGACCACCGTGCGCCCAAGCCCTGGCCTGACTACAAGCCCTACGCCATGTTTGTGGCTATCGTCGACCAGCTCTACACTGTCATGTTCAAGGTATCGTGTGTGTCCGTGACACCGGCGGCAAAATAGACAAAATTTTATCAATTAATTGATTTCATCAAACTTATAACTTACAAAATAATCGAATGATGTTAAATCTTAATAAAACTGATTCAACAATAAACATGTTTTGTGCAATTGATTGGGAAAGAATGTATGTAATGTATATTGCATTTACAATTACAAACAAAATGCCCACCCAAAAAGTATATAATCACTAACGTTCTATGTCCACCTACCTGTCCATATGTTTGACAGCGCAAATGACTTGACATTTTATGATGTACACAAATAATTTTAAAACTCATAAATCATGGCGAGCCCAAACAACCATAATTCAAAGTTCACGGCTGTAAAAACTTTGCATTGACACGCGGCTTCGATTTGACTGATATTAAAAATAATTGACAGAATGTGAGCGCGACGAGCGTGGAGCACTGGCCGGTGAAGCTGGCCGAGTACATCCGGCACAACGACGAGGCTAACGGCAAGGCGGCCGAGAAGATCGTCACCGCGCTGACGGACGAGCTGCTGCCGTGCGCCTCCTTCGCGGAGTTCTGCGACGCTGCCGGCTTCCTCGAGGACATCCCCGACCCCGACGGCTTCCTGCAGGCCCTCATCGACGAACAACCTTGAGGAAGGCCTTTCGTGCCGCAATGCCTCAGTTACAACGGATGCATGGCATGCTAATTGTCACAACCCCCCCGCCCCCTCTCGAAAAAACTGTACCAGTGTCATTTATCCGAAATTTACCATTGTAACCAGCATTTATGCCCACGCTTCGTGTCTAATATAATGAATACAAAGTGCAGCGTTAAATAGCCTAATTTGTCAAATGATGCGTGTGCGGCGACCGCGGCGCGTCAACACGCCTTTCACTGGTCTGGGTCAAGGCCCGCCGTCATATATTATTATAATAATCCACATTAATAAATGTCACTTGTAACAATTAAGTATATTCAATGCTTGTAGCCAATTAAATTGTTCGATTTGTCCTCGTGTATCCCTTTGTGTTTGGTACTTGAATTCTAACCGCTATGTTTTGATTATTTTAATAAATAGTTTCTGCTTCAAATCTTTGTTTTATTACATAATAGGGTTACGCAAATTTATCAATGAATGATACATTTTTGTTGGATTCGTATCTACAATTTAACTTGGTTATGTTATTTTACAAAACTGTATTTTTTTCTCTATACCAAAATTTATCAACCGAGAGGGGAATAAACAACCCTATAGAAATTTTAAAAACTACTTAATTTAACAACATGAAGTTAAATAAAGTGCGCATGCATTATTAAGTTTTTCCAAAAGTCAACCCAGCAACTTTTTAGGATTCCGTAGTAAACAAGAAACCTGCGCGTGGCCCGACACGCACTTGACCACTTATTCTATATATCTATTCTGTGCCTGCACCATTCTTTTACATGACATCACAACTATCCCTTGACATAAAAATTTGCATTTTAGTCGAAACATATTTTTTTTAGTTGTATAGAATAATGATCGTTACCAATTAAGTTATTTTTTCACTTTTAATATAAAATAGGGTAATGTTGGAAAGACCATAGATGTAATGTACACTCATACTAATTCTAAATCTACGGGAAATACACGTTTTATATCATTACATCTAGACCAAAAAAAATCTTAACCTTTATATTTTACTATAGAATTACAGGATTAATATAATAATAATAAATAAAGGATAATTCCGTTCCGACGTTTCAGTCGTGTTTCAAACTACGCTAAATTTACAGTTTTGAATTAAATCTACCCATATACCTAATTCAGTTTTTTAAATTTTGCGGTTTGCCATTATCAGACTAAACAATCTGTTTAGATTTCTTTTTGAGTAAGCTAGAATAGCAATTTTTGTCGTGTTTTTATCACGCATATAAAATTTTATTTAATCTTCTGATAACACAAAATGAAGCCCGATTAGTCGATCGTGACAGCGGGAACCTCGGGAGGCGCACGTCAATGCGCAGGTGATGCGCCGGAGTGCGCCGCAGTCACGATGCCGGCCGTTACGAAATCTGGATCACACAGCAATGTCAGATAACCTATCTTTTATGTCGATGTCACGCTTCTCTATGCGGTTTTATGATTAAAGGTTACTTAATGTAGGTCATACAGTCAAATTCCATCAGGTGGGCCGTATGCCTGTTTGCCTATTTAACTAGTTGTATAACAAAAAAAATCATTCCAGAGTTTGGACCTATGTGACTGCTTGCTGAATAATTAAGCTCTACCCTATAAACAAGACACCTCTCATATTGAACGGAACCCGGTATTTTTACGATTTTTATTCTTTTTTTTTAATCAAAAGTAAAATATATAGTATCGAAACTATATCGTCAAATGAATATTTTGTTTATTCTACACACTTCTTTAAATGAAAGTGTTGAGCGATGTGATAAACTAGACCTCTCGTCCCTAGAAAACAGCGTATGTATCTCGTCACTCGCTCGTATTGCATTCACACGCACAAGTTCATTACCCCGTGGAGCCTTTCGTCCATTTTTTGTTGCGCGAGAGCTTTTTGTTCTAAGGACATTGAGCTTGTGAAAATGATCATGCATTTTTGGATGTGGCAGAGCACTACATTTTTTACATTCATTTGGTTTAATGTGCTTTTTGTACAGGCATTCTAAAAGATTATTTTTTCCAACTTATTGCTTAAAGGGAGAAATGAAACGATGTGCCAAATTATGTAATTAAAATATTTATTTCAAAATAAACACTTTATGAAATAAGTATGTTAAATCAACGTCTCTTCTTCGTAGGCATTTATCTTCACACATACATTGAGTATAAATGTGTTACTTCTTAAACTTCAGAAATATAATTAGCTTAAAATAATTTATTCACATTATATAAATAATCTTAATAATTTAATCTAAATAACTTAACCTAATTTAACCTTCGAAGTACATCTGAAAAAGTTGAATGTGTTTCAGGATAGATCATGAAAATATTTTTTTTTTAATAACAATAGGTACTTACCACATTCACTATAGAAATATTAAAACTTCATGAAATATGATGCAACACACTACAGATTAAAAAATATATCAAAAATTACAAAAATTTCGAATATCAATTTTCCGTTTGATACATATTAAGATATTGGCTTTGGATTGCTTCACCTCGTCTAGAAAAACAAAGTACGAAAACAAATTGACAGAATTTTGTAAAGCCCATAGATAAATACTTCATAGGTACCAGTTTAATAGGCACATAAAACATTTAGTAAAGTAGATAAGTATACGACTTAAATTAATTCTATACATATATTAATAAAACAATCGAATCCGTCTACTTTCCAAACACTTTCTATCTATGAGCTTTACCGCCTAACCCCTCAGGGAATGTTTGTAATAAAATAGGTATCATAGCGCTTTGATTTCTGATTATAGAATGGAGTAAAAGGCACACGATGCGATAGTGCGACGGATCGCCAGAGATGCAGTCTTAAAAGTCGTAGGAGCCGCTTTCGCCCGCTTTGCCGATACGGAAAACGAATCGGTATAGGAGGCCTGCCACCGCTCCGCCTACAATAGGACCTACCCAATACACCTGGAAAAGAATACAAGACACATTATTAATCTGCTCGTCATAATTAGAGTCTGAGATAATCTCAGATATCATTAATTCTAATAATCATCTCAGCTCGGAGTTTACTTTCTCTGGAAGTAAAGTTGTATAGTATAAATCATGGATATCGAGTATTGGTTGACGTATCGAGGTATGAGTAAATCGATTATTTACACTTCAGTGAGTTAAACATATCCGTAAACAGACATAAATCACGTACCTAATATCTTCCTATTCTCGTGTGGCAGTATATTACGTAAGATATGACTTACAATTTACAGATGTTAGGTACACATACATAAATAAATAAACCAGTTGACGTACCTATAGCATATTGAAAAATAATACCTATCTAAAATTATGTGCCAACACTGATTAAGTTTAAAAAATAAGTTTCGTCCTTGCGCATTCTCATGTAAGCTGGCTCTTCTAAATAATTAGCTCCAAAACAAACCGCCCTTCGAGCTACTTTTGAAAAGTGTGACACACGTAAAATCGGCGAGTCGAACAATTTTTCCTCGATATCGAACGAGTTTTACTCGACATATGAGTCACTCATTTAAAAAATAGGCTTGTTAGATTTAACTCTTAGGTAATCTTAAGTAATATTTGAAACATACAGCCAGACACATAGAAGCTTAGATAGACAGACAGACAGATAGATAGGCAGAAATACATACTTTCGCACCTATAATATTAGTATGGATATCGAAATAGAAAAAGTAAAAGTTCAGATTAACTTATCTGTAAAATATAATAGTCTTTACACAAGTTTGAAACGTTATTATCTTCTGTGTCTAACTAAAGTTTAGTTAGTACCTAGAGCCACCTCAAAATATGTGAAAGTAAAATGTCAGAGATATAATTATTCATCTTCATAGCCCTGTTGTGTAGATAGAAACTCGATCGTTTTAACGTGCAGTGGGCATCTCGACTCGAATCTCGAGTGTAATAAATTCGTTACATAAATATCATATCTCCGTAACAGTTGACATAAACATCGGCTACGCTTTCTGCAGTTTAAGAAAACGGAACAATGGCATCATACGAATAATTGGGGGCTATGAGCACAATAGTTATTGTCGGTGTGCGCATAAACCATTCTGGTATGACCATGCCATTACAGCATCACAGAAATGCGTGAAGAATGGATTTGCTGTAAGAGGTACGATGCGCAAATATGTAGCATTACCTTACTACTTTGAAGACGACAAATATTATTAATCTAATCAAATTTAATAATATCTATGCCAAAATACAGTGGTAATTAAATATTTTAATATGATTTGACTACTGTGGAAACAGAAAAAAACCGAAAGACAACCGAATAAAAAATCATATCTCAATATCGGTTGTAGGGACTATTATTAATTAAACAAACTTAATGATAATAAACGGCCCTACCACCTATACTTTAGAAATTCATTTTACGATAGCGAGAGCTTTTAACAGACCGCATTTTGTAATTACTTAAGTCTTGGCTAGGTACAGACAGGACAATCTTGAAGTGAAAGTGTGAAATAGAAGATTTAACAGACACTCTGTAGGTATATATCCATGCTTACTGGTTCTTTAATATACACTCTGCAAATGTCAGGAGGTCGGCAGCATGTGATTTGTTTTCGAAACTTCCTACAATCAATATCTCACATGATCGAGCTTTTCAGGCAATCACAGACGCAATTACCCTGAGGTTTTAGGTTGCACATTTACGCGCAGATAGGTGAATATAAACGAATCCAAATAAAGTATCTATACATACTTACTTACACAGAAGATGATTGCATAAGTAAAGCCTTACACAAACAAGTAAATGCAGTTTTAGGGTCTAGGTAAAACTTATAAAAATGGACCAAACTTTCTATAATTTATAATTAGAGTTCAGTAAGTATACATAGATAAGTCAGCAATTTCCGAAGTAGCTACAAGTTGGGTCTATGGAATATACATACCCAGTGAGAGGTCCAGTCACCAATAACAAGAGCGGGTCCGAAGGATCTCGCGGGATTCATACTTGATCCAGAGAATGGTATCTGTCAAAAATATTGAACAAAATAAGATTTTTATTAAAAAAGAACTATGTTTAGTGTACTATGTGTTCTAGTACAAAAATAAACAATAAATAGGTTTTTAGTAAATAGGTAATTTCATCCGCGCTTATGACACTTTAGTAACCGCCAATGTGTAAGTTCCTACCTCTATACAATGAATATTAAGCCTATATACTTATATACCTACAGTTATATTTAACCTTATATGAAATCTTAAATATTGAACCATTATATAGAGTCTAGAGTATAATACCTGAGAAAGATCTACTTACACAAGCAGCATGGCAGGCGGTGATAGCTAAGCCGATGGCCAGCGGCGCGGAGCCTTTGATGTCGTTACGGCGGGCGTCGCACACGCCGTGCACCACCAGCACCAACACGAACGTGATCAGAGCCTCCACTAACAAAGCCTGGGGTGATAGTAACAATGGTCAAAAGATGACGTCATCTTAATGAACTGTACCTATTGGCTATTTTAGTAACCAAATGATCAGCAGAAAAATTAATTTTAATTTTTTGTATTAAAAGATGCTGCAACAAAGCTAAAACTAATCTAATAAATCTAAAAAAAACATCCCAATTAATTTAGTCACACAACACATAGATTTTCGTCTGACACAAACACAAATTTTAACTTGAACATTACTGCCTACTACAATAATAAAATAACCACTCACCTGTGCATCAGTGACTCCAGGTCCAGGCTTGGTCAACCCAAAACCGTACTGTAAACTATCTTCAGGGACTGCCAACTGTAACAAATAATACAGGTTGATTGCAGGTAGATCTTACTTATATAGATACAGACTCTACAAAGTCTTTATTTATTATACTTCAGCATAAAAATATACTCTGTAGCTTGAAAATTTGTCGTAAAATTTCTTGTTAATTTAACATTTATCAATATTTACCAACTCTGTTTTAACCTAACCTATTTCCTTCAATAAATAAGTAAATAGCCGATAAGTAAAATGTAAAACAAAATACGCTTAATTTCATCACTAGTACAACAAGCGATGCAGAAGAGCTTCGTACTGTTACGAAATCAAAAATAAATAAAAATAAAAAGCGGTCCGCGGAAGTTTGAGTAGCGCTGTCCGCGGAAAATTCTCGTACAATCGTCGCGTGTTTCCATACGGGAATAATATCGCGAACGATCTAGTACATCGATTATCTCGCTCTGACATATTGCTTTGTCTCGCTCTCGCACTTCTAGTATGTACTAAGGGAACGAGACAGAGGGTATCCCTCTCTCTCTATTCCGGAGTAGTTGTGATCTTTCTAGAAACTTATGGAGCGGGTTTCCCGGGCCATATAAATATCGGAAGGTGCCTCAGGAGAGCAGTTCTAATTTAACTGAGCTACAAGTGCGATCAAGAAGCGATATCCGGAGCGAATAACAAGTGATACAAGCGACCTCGGCAAGTTATAGTGACTGTGATTAGCAAGTGTTTGGGACATTGTTAGTGATAAGTGAAGTTAAGTGACGTCGGCGACCATCCTTGTTGGAATAAACGTTTTTAAGAGTCATCAGGTGTTTTTCTCCAAATTGCGAACCCCGAGCTCGTAACAATTGGTGTCATAAGTGGATTTGGAGATGCCATTGACTCCGAGAGAAGACGTCACCAGTGAGGGTGTGAAGACGAGGGCAAAGCGTGCTGCGGAAGCCAGTTCTACTGGATCTGCTGACCAGGCCGCTCCCACCGCGGCCACCGCCTACCAGGCCACGTCCAACGCCTACCAGGACACGTCCAACGCCTGCCAGGACACGTCCAACGCCCACCAGGCCATGCCCAACACTCACCAGGCCACGTCCAACACCAACCAGGCCACGTCCAACGCCCACCAGGACAAGTCCAAAGCCCACCAGGCTGCGCCTATCTTTGATTTTGGGGAATTGATGCGAATGCTGGACAACAAATTTACAATGCTGGACAACAAATTTACAATGCAGGAGAAGCTTCAACAAAAGGCTCAACAACAACTCCTGTCAGCTATTGGTGAAGTTAGTGGCGTGGTTACCAAATTACGCAAGGATGTTGATTTGGTGGAGGAACGCGTCACGACTCTTGGGAACGACATGGAAAATATGAAGACGGACCTTTCCACATTACAGAAGAAGGTCGTGCGCCTTGAAACAACGGGAGTAGCAGTTGCATCTGGCGGAACAGTCATTGCCCACCACGGACCCAGCGTGAAATTGCCGCCATATGACGGAACCTCGTCCTGGACCGCATACCGTCAACAGTTCCAGACCATCGCAGCTGCTAACGGATGGACAGATGAACAGTGCCTGACAGCTCTCACCGTCGCACTCCGAGGACAGGCTCTGACGGTCTTGGAGGTTCTTCCGTCGGGCAGTGGATTCAAGGACCTGCTGGAGGCACTGGAGTCGCGATACGGGGAACGGCATTTGGAGCACGTCTTCCGCGCTCAACTCCGCGACAGAGTCCAGCGCTCAGGAGAGGGTCTGCAGCAATGGGCGCTGGAAATAGAAAGACTCGTCCGCAAGGCGTATCCAGGGGCCGATTTGAAGATGCTTGAGTCCAACACCGTGCAGGCGTTCATCGATGGCATCAAGGATTCGGAAGTCAGAGCTGCAGTAAGGCTAAACCATCATGCCTCATTGAAAGATGCACTGGCCCACGCTTTGGAGGTGGAAGCCGTCAGACATGACATTCGTCATTCCGCGACTCACAAAGTGCGCGAAGTAGTGGAGGAAGTTAGGGAAATAAAAGCTCCGCTAAGGAAGAGACCTGGATCCATGTGCTATAGGTGCGGCGAACGAGGGCACCTACAAATGAACTGCCCAAAGATCAAGAAGCTTGAAGACGACGTGAAGGAACTGAAGATGAAGCAGGAGGCTGCATTATCGGAGAAACGAGTAAGAGCCAGGACTAGGGGGCGAGTACTGGCTGGCGCGGAGGAAGCCCCGACAACTATTATCTCACAGGCATGCAACGGAAACAGTCTCGTAATATCTGGAACTGTAAATGGGATCAACTGCAGGATGACGCTGGATACCGGAGCATCAGGAACAATAGTCCGACCTCACTTAGTAAGGACCATAATGAGAAGTATGAGGAAACTGGACTGTCGGCTTCTTTCTGCCTCCGGCCAGCCAATACCCGTCCTGGGAGAAGTGTCTGTAAAAATGTGTATGGGAGAAACCACATATACCCACAACGTCATCGTGGCTGAAATTATGGACGATTGTGTATTGGGATTAGATTTCATGAAAAAGTACAACTGTAGAATAGACGTTGCTAGTGGTGTATTCAAGAGTGGTGAAGAAGAGATCATCATCCTAGGAGGCATTAACGGGAGAGTGACATGTTTAAAGCAAACGGTCATACCTGGGAAAGCAGAAGCCCAAGTACTAGTAAAGTTACCAGTAACAAGGAACAAGAAATCTACCGGATGCGTGTTGATTGAGGAGATAGCTAATAAACCTGCGGCTCGAGGACTCATGACCGCGAGGACTCTCGTGAAAGGAAGAAACACCGCAGTAGTAAGAGTACTTAATCTAGGCGACCAAGAGAGGACCTTAAACAAAGGCGACATCATTGGAAAATGTGAGGAAGTTGTCTGGCTGAAAAAGTGCAGTACAACACAAAGCTCAGATACAACGAGTACCAGTGATTCTACAGTCAAGGAGCTTCTAAGTAACTGCAAAAGCAATCTAACGTACTCGCAGAGCATTAAAGCTAAGAAGTTTCTACTGCGCTACGCCAACATCTTCACCAGCCAAGAAGGAGACTTAGGAAGAACGTCGCTAGTACAACACAGGATTGACACCGGAAATGAGAGACCCATCCGACAGCGAGCGAGAAGAATCCCTATAGCCAAAGAAATAGAAGTCAAAGAGCTGCTGGCGGATATGGAAAGGAATAAAATTATTGAACCATCAGCAAGTCCATGGTGTTCACCAGTCGTGCTAGTAAAGAAGAAGGACGGAAGCACGCGGTTCTGTGTTGACTACAGACGACTTAATGACATCACCAAGAAGGACAGTTACCCGCTGCCTCGGATTGATGACACCTTGGATACCCTTAGTGGCATGAAATGGTTTTCAACATTGGACTTAAAATCTGGGTACTGGCAAGTGGAAATCCATCCGAAGGATAAGGAGAAGACTGCATTCTCGACGGGCAAGGGATTATGGCAGTTCAACGTCATGCCATTCGGATTATGTAACGCGCCAGCTACCTTCGAGCGACTGATGGAATGTGTACTAGCAGGATTGGTAGGAGAAGCCTGTCTAGTATATTTGGATGACGTTATCATCGTTGGCCGAGACTTTGAGGACCACTTGCGGAACTTGGAGCAAGTCTTCGAGAAAATTCATGGAGCCAACCTAAAATTGAATCCGAAAAAGTGCCGCTTATTCAGGAACGAAGTGAGCTATCTAGGCCATGTCATTACCAGTGAAGGAATCCTGACTGACCCGGAAAAAGTGGAAGCCGTTCAGAAGTGGCCTACCCCCAAGGACAAGACAGAAGTACGGGCATTCCTTGGCCTTTGCTCGTACTATAGACGTTTTGTGAAAGGATTCTCGGAGATTGCAAAGCCATTACACCGACTAACTGAAGAGAAACGTCAATTTAGTTGGGATGAAGCTTGCGAAATTGCCTTCGAAAAACTGAAGAAACATCTGTGCGAAACACCAGTCTTGGGATACCCTCAACCAGAAGGTCAATTTATAGTGGATACGGATGCAAGTAATACCGCAATCGGTGGGGTACTATCTCAAAAGCAGGAAGACAGGGAAGTTGTTATAGCGTACTTCAGTAAGTCGCTGTCTAAACCGGAAAGGAACTATTGTGTGACAAGAAGGGAGCTACTGGCAGTAGTGAAGACGCTACAACACTTCAGCAAATACCTCATCGGTAGGCAGTTTTTACTTCGCACGGATCATGCAGCGTTAAAATGGCTGTTGCAATTCAAGAACCCAGAAGGTCAAGTTGCTCGATGGATTGAACAACTTCAGGAATATGACTTCATTATCGAACACCGTCGAGGACAGGCCCATGGAAACGCCGATGCGCTGTCACGCAGACCCTGCCCAGAAGATTGTAAGCACTGTATCAGGCAGGAGTTAAAAGAAATGACAGTAAAGCTAACTCGGACAGAACCATTAGAGACCTGGGAGAACGATGCGATGAGAAAGGAGCAAGAGAATGATGATGACCTACGGCACATCATCAGGTGGAAGGCACAAAGTAATGATAAGCCAAAGTGGAGTGAAGTTGCACCGACAGGCACGGTTTCCAAGGCGTACTGGGCGCAATGGGATAGCCTCGTTGTACAAAACGGAATACTCTACCGGAAATGGGATAAACCTAACGGCAGAGAGTTTCAACTGCAAATTGTGGTTCCAAGAACAAAAATACGTGATGTTCTTCGGGAAGTACACGACGGCGTGTCCGGTGGACATTTGGGAGTCAAGAGGACGCTAACGAAAATCCGCGAAAGGTTCTACTGGCTCCATTGTCGGGAGGATGTGGAGGACTGGTGCCGCAAGTGTACAACTTGTGCTGCCGTAAAAGGGCCACATACCAGGAGCCGAGGGAATCTACGACTGTACAACGTCGGTGCACCTTGGGAACGCATTGCAGTCGACGTAGCTGGACCATTTCCTGTCACTGACTCAGGGAACAAGTATTTCATGGTTGTCATGGACTACTTCACTAAGTGGCCGGAAGTGTTCGCCATACCAAACCAAGAAGCTACGACAGTTGCAACCAAGATAGTGGAAGAAGTGATTTGTCGCTTTGGCGTGCCCTTGGAAATCCATTCCGACCAAGGCAGGAATTTTGAGTCACAGGTTTTTCAAGAAGTTTGCAGGATTATGGGAATGAACAAAACCCGAACCACGGCTTACCATCCTCAGTCAGACGGGATGGTCGAACGGTTTAATCAGACGATCGAGAGACATCTGGCAAAAATAGTGGAAAGCCATCAAAGGGACTGGGACAAGTACATTTCACTGTTCCTGCTAGCGTACAGAACAGCAGAACATGAAAGCATAAAGGCAACTCCGGCATATGTCAACTACGGTCGTGAGCTGCGGTTGCCAGTGGACCTCCTAACAGGAGGCTCACCAGATGAACCTCAAAGTGTTCAAGATTACGTTTCTGATCTGCGTGACCGAATTCGAGAAATACACGCCGCAGTTCGAGAAAACGGGTTGCAGTCGAGTCAGAACATGAAGACCAGATACGACAGAATGTCGAATATAAATGGCTTCGAGGAAGGCGCTCTAGTCTGGCTTCACAATCCGACTCGCCGGAAAGGGAAATCGGCAAAGTTACAAACCAAGTGGGAGGGCCCGTACAAGGTGGTAACGCGACTAAATGATGTGACGTATCGGATACAGCGTCAGCCAAGGGGAGCAATGAAGATTGTTCACATCGACCGCTTGGCGAAATATCACGGAAGTAATGATGATGCTCGGGACGAGCATCTCTAAGAAGGGGGCAGTGTTACGAAATCAAAAATAAATAAAAATAAAAAGCGGTCCGCGGAAGTTTGAGTAGCGCTGTCCGCGGAAAATTCTCGTACAATCGTCGCGTGTTTCCATACGGGAATAATATCGCGAACGATCTAGTACATCGATTATCTCGCTCTGACATATTGCTTTGTCTCGCTCTCGCACTTCTAGTATGTACTAAGGGAACGAGACAGAGGGTATCCCTCTCTCTCTATTCCGGAGTAGTTGTGATCTTTCTAGAAACTTATGGAGCGGGTTTCCCGGGCCATATAAATATCGGAAGGTGCCTCAGGAGAGCAGTTCTAATTTAACTGAGCTACAAGTGCGATCAAGAAGCGATATCCGGAGCGAATAACAAGTGATACAAGCGACCTCGGCAAGTTATAGTGACTGTGATTAGCAAGTGTTTGGGACATTGTTAGTGATAAGTGAAGTTAAGTGACGTCGGCGACCATCCTTGTTGGAATAAACGTTTTTAAGAGTCATCAGGTGTTTTTCTCCAAATTGCGAACCCCGAGCTCGTAACAGTATTATTTAGAGAATGACCTATCATCAGGCAAAAACCTTCCACGTACTAAATCAATCACAATAGGTAGCCCCACCAGACCTTTCTACCTTTCTGGGGAACAGCATCTGCGAACAGCACGCTCTCCAAAATTAGATATTTCCCTCTGATACTCATAGTTGATTAAATAAACAGGCAGATCTCCCTTCACATGATTTCGTTACGCGATGGACCGTAATCGTGGGAAACAGTACATCCTGACCGTTTGTTTATTCACAGTGCGAAATGTTTTGAATGCAAATGATAGAAAGTGGACGCTTCTGGTAGCCATTATTGCAAAATCTTGAAATATATAAGATACACACTAAACAACGGGTTGCGCAAGACAACAATGCAGTGATTGCAGGCCGCTGACTTAACAATAGAGTTCTAATGCCTTAAAAATAATTAACTTGAAAAAAATGTAGAGTACCAACTAACTTAAGTTTTATATAAGTACATACATACATACCATCACGCCTTTTTCCCGTAGGGTCTAGGGTAGGCAGAGACTACGGATTTCCATTTGCTACGATCCTTACAGACTTCCCTCTTCCGCTACTTTATATAAGTAGTTAACGCATTTCAACGAAAACCTGATAAAGCGACATCAGCATGTCTTTATCTTTTTAACTTAATTATTTTTCTCTTATCTAGATTACCGAACACTAAGTACATGCAGCGCCTTCCCTGCTTTATAGAAGAGCATATTTTTCATCTAATTGGAAGACAGACAATTACCTAACTTCAATTACCTAAAATATCTTCTTATATAATGCAACCGAGTTTCTATTTTTAGTAAAGAGAACATCTTGCAGAGCGCATTAATTAATCTCTCGTTTGGACCCCGACGAAGGCCAAGCGAATGCTCCCATTCGGTCTCCACACCATCAGTGTCACGGCGAGCCGCCTAGTCGGCCGGTAGGCGAGCATACATGTTCTTGATAAGGCTTTAGAATGTGAACGAGAAAATTCTATTGCCCTGCAACGCAAATAGTAGAAAAAATTCTAGTTTATGTGAGGCTGTATGCTAGATGTTTATATGTCAGATTCATTTTAATACGAAGTAAAGTACTCTTTAAATCAATATCAATCTCCTCAAAAAAATACCAAATTAAGTGTCAATACCCCGAACTTGTACGAGCAAAACTAAATAAGTTTTAATTAATCTCGTAGCTTCTTACCCTAATGAAGGCGGCTCCTGCCACAGCTCCCAGAGACTGCACCACGATGTAGAACACAGCCTTGAGAAGTTTGACGTCGCCGGCCACAAACAGGCCGCACGTCACTGCTGGATTAATGTGGCCTCCGGACACGTGGCCGATGGCCTGAAAACAAAAACAAACAACTGAGTTTCAAAACATCCAACGAGATTATACTAAAATATACACATATACCTAATTACAAATAAATTCCATCTTACATTTTTTTTAAAGATGCACGTAATAAGCACACTCTAAAGAGTGGGCTGGTGTACAAAAAATATGCAGTAACAATTGAAGATCTAAAGCTTATTACTTAAGGTAAACACATACATAACAGTGAATTTTATATGTAAACTGTAATTATTAAATCCATCTCTGGTATCGCCGACATGGTAGTTATAAATCTCAATTAGCCCGTGTCAACAGCCATAGATATCTTTGTAATTAAATCAAATATCAGGGAATCTATGGACGCGGCGAGGTGAACCAATAATTACAGCTCTTCGTGAGTACTCCGCGTGAGGAGGGTGTGTCGACCTGACTCATCCGTTGTGTCATAGGTCAAGTTAATTGCATGCTATTTATACTGCTCCCATTGCTCTTCTTATACCTTTCTTATGTCACTAAATATAGTCATGATGCGCGAGTTCGTATAGATAATGTTTACAATCTTATCGGTAACAATTTTACATGCAATCATTGATCATGGTGTTAATAAATAAATCAGTAGAGCATTGAGATTAAACCTTAAATATGTATGTAAATATTGTTTAAATATATTTTTGAAAGGATCGTTCTTAAAAGATTAAGGTCATCTAAGTCGTAGCGAAAAATTTAAGTTTTATAGGTTGGAATATATTACTAATAGAATATAATATTTGCCTCCAAGTGCACTCAACATGTAATAAATTTAAGAATTTTTAATTTATAAAATGGCTATCGGAAATGATGACTACAAAAATATGTAAATCATAAATTATATCACTCACGTTCAGTGTTATTCTCACATATATAAGACCTAACAAAATTATGAGTTCATATTTACTCATAATAATTTTATGCCAGATCCATATACTTTATTACGTTATTATAGCTTTTAGTGATCTAATACTGGAATTAAATTAATAGCCAATGACATAATTTTAAAGCAAGATAGATGACCGTGACACTGAACATGAGAATTACATAAATGATTATAGCAATGTTTTGTACGAATTGATGGCAGGCTGACTCACGTAAACCTTGCTCGAATAGTTTTAAATAAACAATTTCCTTTTCAAATTAAGTATATTTATAGAAATAGATTTGTTAATTGGTTATGTTGATACTTAACTGTGTAATTAAATGAAGGCGGAAAAAACAATTTCATATTGTTGCTTTTACATCAGTTTTGTTATATAATTCAACTTCTACCACAGAATTATTTATAGTACTAACTTCTACTTGAGAAACATTATTTGAACTAAATATTGTCCTCGTTCAATTATTTATCAGTAGCCCGAATGTACAAACTCGTATGGAATGATAAAAACACTAGTTAATTGCTAAGTGTTCAAAACGGAACATTACCAAGATAAATAAAAAAGGAAACTGCACCCATTATCCATTATAAATTATTATTATCGAACCTGTAAGTTACTCATAATAAATACACTTTATTTTTGTATTAGATTAAAATAATTGCAAAAATACAATATGAATTGGGTATGCATATATAAGAAATTAATTCAAAAAATTCAAATTCAAATTTTCATACGAACTTACATTACAATTTTCAATTAGACATAAGTACATACGTATAATTAAATATTGCAGTCTTCATATAAATGAAGACTTTCAATCTGGATGAAAGTAATATCATATACTTATAATTAATACTTTTATTTTCATTGCTGTTGGTGATTAGTTTAATTGTTTAAGAGCTTCTAAGACTTTCTTTCCCCATTTGTTGATTGGATCTCTATTTACCTCTGTAATTCAATTTATCTTCGGTATTAATCAAAATAATTCGTTTGTAATTATAAAGTTAAAAGAGTCGTATTTTTAGCAGTTATTGTACGAGTACCTCAATAGGTATCTATTCTGAATGATTCAATAATCATTCAGAATTTTTATGACATGTAATAATAATTTAAAATAACTTAGTTAAATCATACTATCTATTTAATATTTTTTAAATATTCATTAATTCTTTCACATTTATTATATTCTGTACTGGCTGTATCTCTATCACCGGATTAATTATAGAGCTCGTGATTGCATTGAAAGTCTATAGCTCAACGACGTAAGTAGAAAATAATATCTACAATATATCTTTATTGCCAATATTTAGAAAATCACAAATTGAAATTTCAATATTGTTGACGAAATGGTGCAAAGGCGGATTTATTACTAAGCAATCTCTTCCAGCAAATCTTTGTGTAGTGAGAGAACATGATGTAAGGGTAGGCCCAGTAGAATTAAAAATCATGTCTATCAATATACCAACGCAAATAGAAAACGTGCCTTTCGCTACCATAGGTTCTATTTTATTTACTCACTAAATTAATTTAACATGTGAGGGATCACATCCGGTTTGCAAGACCTAAATCTGAGCTTTGAGAACAAACTGAAAGCTCTAACTTAGGCGTGATTGAGACACAAACATTGGTCTGACATTAGTAGGGCGGCGTATGGCAGTCGTATGTTAAGGCTTAAAGCTATGCGTGTGCGGTCACCCAACCAAGGGCGTCTACAATCCCTAACGCATGCCAGCATGTGGGAAACTTATCGATTTTGGCCGAGTGATTAATGTTATCAAATTAGGCATTTTAAATTAGAACGACCATTTCTATGCCTGATTTATTTTCTCACTACGACTACTATACATTGTTTTTGCAGCAAAAATTAAAATTAGTAAAAATGACTGACGACAGCGTCGCTATAATCCTAAAGATTTGAGAATTTGAATTTGTTACACTCTATTTTTCTTTTTTTTTTCTTTAATAGAACGCCAAGATAGTCTCGTCTTATATATCCGGATTTGATGCTGAAATCTTCTATTTTTAATTATAATTTGCTATTAAACATTAGAAAGTTAATAAAACATTATATATCAACTAAAATCAATCATTTCGTCAAAATCATGACGAACTGGTACCTTTCAAAAAAACATATAATTAAATTTAATTAGACAGTGTAATTGCCATAATCGCCTATAACTTGTACCAAATGTTAACGGTAACACAACACACATAACATAATCGGCGTTCTCCACTGCGCGCGCGCAACTTATATGATCACCGAATGTCCACATTATTAAGCTTACAAGTCAATATTATATTTTATGATCTAAATGTAACTAGGAGGTAAATAGATATCTATATAACCTATACACTTACATATATTTTATAAAATATGCTCCTCATTTTCCCCTAGTATAATAAATAGTACTAATCGTAGAAAACACGATATTTATCTTTACAAATCTGTAAATGACTTCTTGCATGATAATTCTAATAATTAGTAAGCTGTGACTATCAGCAAACTCATAGTGATTCTGAATTGCTGCTCTAACACTAACACATTTATGTATTACCTATGTTTTCACTAATAAATGATTTGATTGATTGATTAAAATATATAAGTAGTAGGTAAATATATCCCTAACATACAAAAAAACGCTTCAAACTGTAGCTAAAAAAAAATTCTTATATTTTAATGCGAACACTTCCGTTCAACGATTTAGTAGAAATTTGAGATACTAAGTGCCTACTTATACAGCAAATATTAGACATTTTTATAAGTATACATTGGAAAACAACATAAGCACAAATACGCTTAGTAGTTCGCTCAATAGCTCTAAGTCTCAATAATCAGGCCGCGCCATACAGTCCCTGCAAATACTTAAATTATTTTAAGTCAAGAAACAAATTGACTTAACACGACTGCACAATCATATTGATAATCACAATATCATCTAAGTATAGTCTTTGTAGATTTTTTTTATCTTTCAACGAGACTTAGCCCAACAGGTAACAATCAATACAGGTATGCTCTTTACGTGTTGAGACTTTTAAATGTCAGCTAAGTAGGTATGTATAAATATTACTGTTTCGTCAATTCAAAAAAAAAAAACTTGTTACATAAATATGGTAAATTCAATTGTTTTATTTATGTACAATAAAGAATTTCTCACTATTATTTTTAGGTAATCATAGACTTTCATCACTTACACATACGTCAACAACTAATTTCGCATATAAATATATAGATCTATCTACCTAAATATCTATATTTTGATGTCATTTGATGCCATAGAACCTAAGTACTTAGCGCAGTAACGCAAGGCCAGCAGAGGTCACCATCATAGAGTCATCACCGGTGATCACCGTTACATTGGCCACTCGTCGTGTTTGCATGTAACTGTACATCGGTTTGAGTACCACTTGCCTGAGATTTGGATGCAGCGCGACAATCGATTGCAAATGAGTGAATTTCTCAAAAGTCAATGACCTTGTTGGTTATTTGCTTTAAGAACATGTGCACTCTTATTTTTGTGTATTAGTTTCAGTTGGAAATGTAAAATTTCAGTTCTTCAGACTCCTAGAGGAGCGTAGCGCGTTGATGTCTTTTTTACTAACATTATTGAGATAATAATAAAGTTATTGCATAGATCATAGTTCTTTTATTGTAAATAAAAAACATTCAATTTTATTAAGACATTTGTAACCTTTTTTTGATCAGTGACCAGTTTCTAAAGTCATTACTGATTATCCGTGTAATTACCGACGTATAAACATATACACAGTACGTGTCCTGTCACTCAGGCTACCTTTCTATGTATCACCGATTCACCGGCCACGGGAACCTTGACTTTTGACTGAGTATAAGTTTCCATTGAAATGTTAATTTCTTAACATGATCGATGGAACCCGCGCAGGTCACTCGCACGACGCTGGGGGTTGTCATTGCCAATCATTTTGAATCTTACACCATCTCACTACTTGATATTATAAAAAACAAAATATGTTTGTGATTTCGTTTGTCTGTTACTCAATCCAGCTTTGAAGGATTATGTATCTAGATAAAATTAGGCTTGACAGGTCTCGTCAGTAATGGGATTTTTATTATTTTATTTATATAATATTTACAATGTAACATAGACATAATATTGTACTTTATCTAAAATAACACTGTTGTAAACCACTGAGGTTTGTCTACAGCGCTGATAATTAGCGTCAGTTCAACAATATACTAAAAAATATTATTGTAGTACACACAGGAACCACGTACGTACGTAAGTATCGACAACAGTATAACGAGTCTTAAATCTTTAGATTTTCAAGTAGATAATATTAAAGTTTCCTTTTGATATTGCTTGGCGTTAAGACAACTTTTAACGAAGTGGGTAGTGCGTTAATTAACCGCGGGAGGAGATAGCGCGCTGTCTGCTTCTCGTACGTGTTGTTGGCTATTGACGTGCACAGATGTTCTTTAGCCACTGCACGAGTGAATATAGGATGATTTTTTTTTTTTATTTCATCATTAAAAAAGTATTCTTTGAGAAGATTACATATAATTAAAGTGTGAACTGGTAATACTTTACAGTGTTTGAATAAGCCGATTTCGTTGTCATCAAACTGATGTTTTGTTTTTTATTTACGATTAGTTTCAAGATTTTGTGTTGTAATTTATAAATTCTATCAAGATATGTTTTGAAGGTGCTACCATAACTACTGAGACCGTATTGTATGTGCGAATGTGCAAGAGAGTTGTACAGCATTAGTTTAACTTTAAACGGTATGCGATCTTTTATAATTACGAGATTAGCCATAAACTGACGGAGCTTATTACATACTCGATCAATATGACATCGCCAGTTCAGTTTATTATCTATTACAAGACCCAAGTAAACATGATATGAACCCAGTTCAATGGCTGGTTGATTCCATATTTAAGGATGTTCAGAAAGTCTCGTATTCACAGAGGTACTCCTAACTTTTAATGATTATAAATTTTGAAAAAAAGCTCCCCTAAATTACCTTATTTTATAACAACAGTATTGATTAATCCATACAATTTTCATAAAAAACAATTAGGATTTTTTTTATATCTCAAATTTGAATAAGAGGCTATATAATATCATTATGACCTTTTCGGCCGCCTATTATAAATAATATCCAAATTATTGTTTGATTGCAACACCCTCATTTAAAGAAAATTGAACATTTAAACTAAAGATAATATTGAATTTAACGGGAAAATAAAATTAACCTCAGAAGAAATTATTATGGCAAGGTTAAAGCTTTTGATTTGCATTGAAATAGCTGGCTGGTGTTAGCTCTAAACCCATTATCATAAATAAGTGCTTAAGTACAAATATTTAAAGCCCTTTTTAATAGCAAACGTCTTGGAGATTACGAATATGTCACCGCTATAAATACTCGTACTATTTCCATAGACAAAGTCTTACATAAGCACTCGAATCATAAATGTCGAGATTCATGGAAAGATGATTTTATTTCTTTATAAATACAAACAATCCACATACTAATATAAAATGTTCGAAGAATAGTTAAGCTGATATACTGACAAAGTATGTGTGCATGTTTTTTTTGGAAATAACTTTATCACCTACAATTTTAGCTGTAAGTCTAACTTAGAATTTCATTAAGAAATTCTCACTAAAATAAGAATAAAGACTTAAATACGTCGTACTGGCTGGGTGAGCTTAACCTGTAGATTTGGAGCTTTCATTCTCTTCGTATAGTTTGAGTTATATTCTAAGCTCTACAATTTCCAATAGAAAATTAAGAATGAAATCCCTAATAAACGCATTTCTTTTTTTATATCGTACTTAGTGACATTTATTAAAATTCCATGGTTTCATTGCTATCTAACAGTAAATCATCACTTGGTATAATGCGTTACTTCATAGGAAGTAAATCAGTACCCACAGTCGTTAAATCGGAATAGACACAAAAATGCTAACTGTAATTTATATTCCAAACTTAGCATAAATTCTCGATTATATCTATAGACTTTAAAAGCTGTAATATACATTACTATAACGAGCGTAAATCAGAGAGTGCTTTCGAATGCATCTGACATTTTGACTGAATTATTCCCCCACTTAAGTATATGGAAATAACACAAACTTAGCGGTGCTTAATAATTTATTACATCGTAAGTACCTAGATAATTTTCTATATAATATTGTATCTATAAATGCAATGCGTCCTATGTGGTACATTTTAAATATAGCATGTAACCTTTTTATTAATTAAAAAGTTATTGATATGCAAACATATTCATATGTGCGTGCGACGCGAGTCTGCTTGACGCCAGCGGATATAAGTATAATATATTTCATGTTTCATAATAACATGGACTGCACATATTCAATTAATCATTAATCGCCTTCTCGGCTAGGACAAACATTTCATCAGTTTCCAATAAATTGCAACTGATATGAAGTTTCTGAATTTATCTATTTAAATTTAAGTATATGATTTATCTATTTAACCCAAATATTTATAACAATTAATATTTCATTGTTATTGATGGGAACCAAGTCTACGAAGAGGCATTTATGAAAGATCACAAAACACTACTCCTATTTCTAAATAGCAGCAGTGATGTTTGTGTGTAAATGCTGCAGTGGAGTTTGTGGCGCGGCTTCTTCTTCACTTGCTCTTTGGAAGTGGTGGTAAACTTAATATAAGTAAATTGACGTCAATAAGTGATATTTATATCCTATATTGAAAATAAACGATTTAATTTCATTTCAAAACCCTAAAAGGTAAATCATCACAAAGGCATAGTTTGTGAGATGACAAATTGAAATATGGAGAAACTAAAACCGATAACATGAATCGATAAAACTGCTCATTAAAATATGATGAACACCTTATCTACGCGTTTGGTTTATACCTCACGGATTTGACCTAATCTGTTAAATTCTACTGGTAAACACCTGCCACGGCCTAGCTCATACGGCCGTATATCAATCAATGGTGAGCACTTTAACATTTAATTTAAATCGAGTAATGTTCTAGTACATGTACGATTTTAATACATAATTACGCGGTCATGCCGACATACAGCGAACATAAATAATCCAGTCTTCTCATAGTCGTAGTATAATTTCATCGGATATATCAATCAATTTGATCGCTTCGATCAAAATACTTCACAATCAATTGTTGCTACTCTCCTACAAATTAATTAATTATGTAACTGAGCGCACTTAAAGGTTTATTCCCATGGTCTTGAGGGCAGAGATAGGTCATTCATGGTCAAGTAGCTACTAAGAGTCTAGTTTTTGACCAAGAAGATAATTGTTTCCTTTGTATTTTAATCGAATGCAAAGGAGAATAATTATTGTTTTAGATTTTGTACACCCTTAATTTCTAGTTAAAGTTTAATAACAAATAGCTTTTTGTTAAATTTTCATATTTACCATGTCTAAAAATTCGAATTTATTTATTTACTAGCTATTTCCCGCAGCTCCGCCTGCGTCAAAAAGTAACCTATGTTTGACCCCGGGTCTTCAACTATATTTATAACAAATTTCATCAAAATCCGTTCAGCGGTTTGGCCGTGAAAGCGTAACAGACAGACAGAAAGAAAGACAGACAGACAGACAGACTTTCGCATTTATAATATTAGTATGGATTATAAATTATAAATAATATAATAAATTATAATAATATAATATTTATATTATATATTATATCATTAGTAAAGTAATTAGTAATTATTAGTATTATATTAATATATATTAGTATTAGTATATTAGTATTAATAGTAAGTATGGATTTTATTTATTTATTTCCTTTTAAAAATTAAAATAACCTAAAAAATATGCCACTGCTGCGTTTACTGTAACTTGCTTCCACATATTTTTTTATGGTACAAGTTTACAATGTGACTAAGATTAAATAACTCCGTTCAATTGAGTTTTAAAGGAGAATGTAAATTATAGAGCCAAGTTTGGGTCCAGAAGAGCTATTATTGAGATCTATGATTTTCATTTGATTCACTCAAATGAAAATCATTCGATTAACCGGTACTTCAGAAAGTGGCATGGATAACCCATTTCTTACCCCTCTCTTTCCGAATTAATGTAGGTTTCTCAAGTTGCCCGAGCCAACACTCAAAAATAAGTTAATTTTCCACAGTTCAAGAATCCACTACCGCTTAACTTTCTCAGCGTTAATCACAGAATAATAGTACTCGTCCATTTGGTTGACTGGTAGAAAGCCTCAGGATTTAAGTCCGCCGTTTACAATTATGCCATAAAGTTAAACAAATAATCAAGTCCGCGGCCACAATACAGATTTATGCAATAATTATCGATAACCGATCTTCACAATCAATCGTGTTAAGAAAAATAGATTGGATAACGATGTAGACATTTGAACAGTGACCTTGTGTTTGTTTTCGCAGGGGGTCGTGTCAGAACAATAGTGGCAGGTGGTACTTAGTCGATTGATGATCGATTAAATACGTTCAGACAACTGCATTAGGGCAATCGATTGATAAGCTTAATGCCCTTGATTATTTTTTTTTTATTTATTAGGTGTCATATGTATAAAAGGTATAATTGAGACAATACATTTAACAAAAATCATTTATTTATACAACTAGCTTGGGTAGGAAGGAATGCAAGCTATCTTACTATATTGATACTAATCCATAATCAATATCCATCTATATCCATAATTCCATACTCCATACTTAATAATAACGTGATGTCACGCTTTACTGGGACCGATCTATTATCACGGATAGGATTATTATTGCCAATAGACCTGACATTGTGAAAGTAGACCGGGAAACACGCCTTGCAATTCTTGTTGACGTTACCATCCCTCATGACGAGACTCTCGTGAAAGCCGAGAAAGAAAAACTTACTAAGGCCACGAGGTTACCGCCATGTCAGCATTAATAGCGAAGAGTCTCGATCTAGAGAGACTCGCTTAGCAGTTGGGTCAAGGCACAGATGCAAAAGGTAGTACTTCTGGACACTTTGGATTCCTCTCTCTGGAGCCCTGACCACCGGCAGCTTGGGTCTAACTCCGCTGTCGATGGGAGCCCCTTTTTTGTATATTTTTAAATATTGTTTTTATTACAAGTTATATTTAAAAATGTAAAAGAATAAGAAATAAGACGAATAAAAGAATAATACGTAGGGATGTGTCCCTCGCCTCCGACTTGCCTTTGTTGGTCGGTCGGAGTGGACACCGATGAGGGACAGGACCCCTACCTCTGGCTTGACTTAGCCGGCCGGCCAGAGAAGAGTCGCCAGAGCTTATGCTCGAAAGGTGGATGTGGCGAGTGGGCGTACATGATGGGACCCGAATCCCTTATCCCAATGATCGTTGTTTAAAGTCTAGCGACACCTCTCCATCTTTAGCCGCTCAACTAGTGTTGCCCCCTTTGTTGCACATTACGTCGTGCAGCCGTTTTCGGGGGCCCATTGACTGAGTTGTCGAGTCACCGCCTGCTTATTTTATCCGTATAAAATACATTGGTCAAGCAGGCGTCATAGTCCTTTCCATAGTCCTAAAAACTAAATCACTAAACCTATCAACGTAATAGACCGGTATTAAGTAGAGTGTTAATTTCTTTCCATAGACTTTCACCTTCTGGCAATTGACCTCAAGTGCATCTCTTTAATTTGCTTGAGGCCATGCCTTGGACTGTGCCCCACCCCAATTATAGTAAATGTTTCACAAGGCCTCTACTTGTTGGACCTGTGCCCCCATGCAAGCCTCAAAGGACCGGGCTACGGTCCGTGAATACCAAAGTATATAGACAACATAATATAATAATATTCAACACAGTAAAACTAAATTGAGAAAAGACAGCGTAACGCTCGACTTACGATTTATTGAGTATTTGTAGATCAGACAGGTAAAAGTAGTCGAGTATATATTGATGTATAATTTTTCTATGTCGGCCTGAGTTGTATTTAAAAAAAAACAGATATCTGCCAGACTAATCTTGTAGTTCTGACATGGAGAAAGTGTCACAATTACTTTCACTGCATTTAAAAACGATTTGTCAGTTTTTTTTGTAACGATTTAACTTTCATCTCGTAGTGGAATCTGCCGGCCGATGAACAATCTTTATTTGTTTGCTCATTAACACTTCCTAAGTTGTGTCATATCTAAATTTTCTTTAAAAAATGAATCTAATAAGGTCATTTAAAATGTTATCGTAAATTTACTTATAAAGGCGTGTGTAAGGATACGAATTTGAAATAAATCCATGACCTACTTTAATTAACATAACATTAAATCATATCTAATCTACAAATATCAACAGCATATATATTTTAAGGACATAACTGCAATTTCCTGTGAGTGACGTAGGCATCAAATTCGGAACTAAACGATCGTAGGTAGTTTCATCGGATGACGGACCGAATCGGATCAGTTCCGTCCGGACAGCCGACCGGTTTCATGTGGGTCAAGTGCACGCATGCGGTGGTCTGTTGGCTGTCGTTACGTCACTAGCTCTTACCTTATCTACTCTTTAAAAATAGAAGTACCTTTCATTTATGTATAAATAAACAATACCAAAAATAGAAGTAATATTGATTGATTTATTATCATTTTTATTAAACTTTTCTACCTCTGAAGTAGACTGAAAACTTGAAAAAACTTTCATTGTTATATAGATATGTATAATTTTTTTTTTTAAACAACCGAATTCAAATCTTAACAACTAAAATTAATATTAAATTAGTTAATTTAAATTTTAGTTACATCACATATTTTTTTATAAATAATGGGACCGAACCCTTCTTGCGCGAGTTTGACTTGCACTTGACCGGTTATTTATTTATCGTAAATAACGTAATAATTTACACATCACACATTCGGTGAAGATATTACACGAAATGCTATAGGACATTAAGGAGTTTCTTCCATATCTCCAAAGTTCTTCATCATGTCTTCACCAAATTAATATAAGACCAACTAATATGTAAAGGCTGTCAAATAAAAAAGAACTCATCAAAACCGGTGCATGGATGACAAAGATATCGCGTAACATACATACATACAAAAAAAACATACAGTAGAATTGATAGCCTCCTCCTTTTTTGAAGTCGGTTAAAAATAATAATAATAAGCCGGCCGGCCAGAGTGGAGTCTCCAGAGCTTATGCTCGAAAGGTGGATGTGGAACGTGAGTGGCGAGTGGGCGTACGAGATGGGACCCTAAGGGAGTAAATGATCTTTGTTTAAAGTCCAGCGACACCTCTCCACCTTTAGCCGCTCAACTAGTGTTGCCGTTTTCGGGGGCCCATTGACTGAGTTGGCGAGTCACCGCTTGCTTATTTTATCTGTGTGAAAGACATAAGTAAGCAGGCGTCATAGTCCTTTCCATAGCCCTAATTCCGAAATCATTAAGCCTATCAACACAATAAACCAATATTAAGTAGATTGTCCATTGCTTTCCATAGACTTAAACCTTCTGGAATTTGGCCTTAAGTACATCTCATTGATTTGCTTGATGCCATGCCTTAGATTGTGCCCCACCCCATTTATAGTAAACGTCTCACAAGGCCTCTACATCTTGGACCTGTGTTCCCATGCAAGCCTCAAAGGACCAGGCTACGGCCTGTGAACACACTTCACAGTGAAATTCACTTCCAATCTCCATCACATAATTGTTAAATATTAATGTATCTGTAACCCCACTTATCTAATCTCTAGGACTCTTTGGGACTACCAGGGAGATTAGCGCATACAGCTTTTATGGAAACTTAAATGACATTATTTATTTGTTTAAATTATCCATCTTTTACTGATAGACGAGGAAATACATACATACTAACTCCCTATTTACACATTTATCTTTCGCACTCGATATTTGTTAAAACTGTTTCGTTTATTTCTATAATACAATTACAACAATTTGACTAATTAGTGACACGTAAAAATCTATTCGCCAATTAAGTTTTAAATTTGTTTATTTATGCCATCTATTATAAATATTTATTTAGCATTGAATGCAACATATTGCCTTTGTACAATTAGCCTTTCATAATTCCCATTTACCTTTAAGATTATTATGAAGAACCTCTTTATCCGAGGACAGATGTCAAAGAGACCTTTCTAAGTCCTAATTAAAATGAAGTAAGTAACTATATTGAAGAGCGCTTATATTAATCGTAGTTAAGAACAATGTTTCAATTTATTTCAAATTCTTTTCGGATTGCTATTACATATATTATAAATTGTAGGCGAAGGTAATTTTGCAACTTATATAAATAGGAATTTCCCATTGTCAATTAGCCCCTCGGGCATGGCTACTCGACTTGTATTTACATTATAAATGTTTAAATATTTTGAAGAGATTTATAGCATTGTCAACCCATAGTAATTTGTTTCAAATAGACTCTTTAGAAAGAAAGCATTTATAAAGAAAAATAAACAATTTTTATTAAACAAAACAGGTCTTAATTCTACATAAGCGCTTTCAATAACATTTAGAAATTTAATATTGGAATACAATGAATATTTATAGTATATATAGAACTAATGTTCAATGTTGTGTGATTATATCAAGAGATCTCTAAAATTAAAAACATTTAATATGACTATTGTTAACTGTATGGTTTTCACATAGTTAGAAATTTACTACTTAGTTCCATTTTGATTGAGATATATGTGATGGATGATAGCTCGAGATATGAGGTTGGTTTAATTCTCAGAATACTTTTACTTTTGAACCGATTTCGAAATATTACGGAACCCTAAAGAGATTACTATCATAACATATTCTAAGCGTATTCTTGTTTATAGATTTATGTGGCAATATCTATAAAAAACAGTTTTTCTTTTTCTGTAACCACAACTGAATGTCAAGCAAAGTATAATAAGGGTGCCAAGACACGTCAGTTACTGGCCAACAAACTCCTCTGATTTGTGGTTTTAGCAAATAGGGGAAAAAAAAACTTAATGTCAGAGTTTGTGGTCAATCGCTAAATAACTAATTAAAAATGCTTTTTAAGTATCATAAAATAAGTATCAAAAAGCTCGATATAAACTAAGTTCAAAATTATATTAAATATTTTCAACCACAGCGTTCCCTAAAAGGAGTCGGCAGGCTCGTGACTATCTTAAATTTAAGATTAAGTAAAAATCTGTGAGATAATTAGAATTACACGGAAATCATACAACGCAATGGCGGTCGAACTGTAAGAAATGGCGAAAACGCTGCACGAAGCTAGACAATAACTAAATGCCCCATTTAAGTAAATGCTTCGTGTAGTAATATTGTTTGGAACTTTTTATACTTACGATATTTTTCGAATACTACTAAATTCTTCATCTTTTCCTTTACCTTATCCCACTTTGTAATGTGGGGTCGACACTTCTAAATGGAAATTACTAAACTAAAAAATTTGTATTACAAACCACGTATAAATAGTGCAGATAATTCATAAAATAATGTAGCATAACCCTAGTTTGGTTGTTTATTTTTCAAGCTTTGGTTAAGTGATATTCGTAGCTAACTAATAGGTTTAACATGTCAACTTGTAATTTATAATCAGGTATTTATTCATCTTTGATATCAGACACGCCGACACAAAAGAGGGCACTCATTTAAAGTACAATCATTAAGAAAAGTGATGAAATCGGAGCGCCAAAATAACAATATTCGCTTGCATATTTAATCTTTGCAGGTTTTCGAACGATTCTTGTGAAATGTAAAAGAAATGTCACGGTCAGTTATCAGAGTGATTAAGAAGGGTATTTTCTTTTTAATTTAATACATTATATATATTTAGGGCAATATACCTACGACCAAAATAATGAAACGCCCCAAGTATACAAATAAATGACAATGGCCACAAAAATATAAAAAAAGTAAGACGACTTGTTAACATGATCATCAATGAAGTTAAATAAAAGCACTAAAATACAGGAAGGAACGGTATATTGACATGATAAATGTGTAAAGTAAGATATCTGTCGAGCATTGCTCAAGCAAGTCAATGGGGGCTCCACGCAGTCTGATTCCAAGCTCGGTTGCACAAGGAAAGCCTGTATTATGTGGCAAATGCATAACATTATGAAACTGTTTGCAGTACTCTACTTAGATGAGACTATTTTTAATATTAATTGTAATTTACAAGTTTACATAATGGCTATTTTTGATTGTGTACCTTTAGAAATGAGAAAAAATTGCCGTGCTTATCTATCTGTGCATCTTAAATATTAAAAAAAAAACTTCCTAGATCTTTCTGGATGTACCAAAATCAGGTCGAGTGAATACAGGTTAATCATGCGACTATAGCAAGTGACATAAAAACGTAGGCGATTAAATGGTTAGGGATAGCTCTACGAGTTGTTTTATTACAAAAACCTATGACCCGGTGAACGATGTTTTTGGCCAAAAAAGCTCGTTACCATCCAGGAAGTAAATCTATTGAATAAATTTAATGAGGCAGGCAAATATACTAGTATTTCCTAAGGCTAAACTACCAATGTATACAATTAACAAATTAAAAGTAAACACAAAAAATGGGTAAATCTTCCAAAACTGAGTTTTGGTGCATAATTCGTTAAAATTGTGAGCAAAACGGTCACGACACGGCGCGGGTCACGAATCGCAACCGAACCGGTTGCCTCCGATACTGTCGAGTCAAGGTCGCCGTCATCTACATGTATCGATCAATGATCTATCAAGGCAAAGAGGCTCAAGGAAAAAAGCAGTGAAAGTAATTAGTGGGGCATGGCTTCTTACTGCCTAAGTAAAGAAGCAGAAGAGTCTATTAGCCTAGTATGTATCGCTTCGGCGAGTCCTTTGTTTATTTATTTATTTACTTTATTCATGTACACAATAAAATGCAAAGGATTATACATAAGAGGAAATGACAAGAAAAGGGTAATTCGCGTGTACAAAAAAGAAAGGAAAAGTGAAGACTATACCTAATACCTAGGTACAAATTTAATAAAATCATTGTAATATAAACATACTTAGTTTAATACACAAATACCATTACAAATAATACATACTTAATAAACTTATATATAAAATACATACATAAATATCTATTGTGCTAAGGACAGATACTACTCCATAATTAGTTTCTTAAAAACTGAGATAGTTTTCGGAGTCTCGTATATCAGCTGGCAATAAATTCCACAATCTTACCGCTTGTACTGAAAAGGAGTGAGTGTAAGATGATGGATGGGAATATTGAGGAGTCCTGTATATATTGAGTAAAGTGAAAGCAAGGGATCATTGCTAGCCATTCGGAATATCTGCTGCGTGAGAGATTTTTGTGTTAAGCACAAAAGAACCCAAAGCTATCAAGTGCTTTCTAGAACCTCTTCAACTTCTAACAGTATATATTTTGGAACAATTGAAGGCGCTTTTTCCGCATCGAAGGACCGAAAATTATAAATTATCTGTACATTTCTCAACTTCTACTTCATGCTTCCCATGATAAGATAAAATTACTAGATATATCATAATTAGTGAAAGTCATCATTATTACCTATGTTTAATTAAAATAACAACTCTCCTCTTCGGTAAACAGAAGATGTGTTTCATACATATGTATACACATGTCTTTAGATATTTTTTTATTTTTATCTATTATTTAAACTATGGTTCAAAACGAATTTATTGTAACAGCAGTAACCAGATTCTAAAAGGTGTTGAAATTAAAACTTGTTTTTATAAATAAATTGATTGTACCTTATGTTCCAATTAAATTGATTAATTAATTATGCTAAATACTTGTTCATTAACTCCTACAGTAGATCATCTTTAAATATCACATGATACATTTGTCGGTCATTTAATTTTTTTTCAATTATGGAGCAAATTATACCAGCAAATCCAATCAAATTTGCCCGAAAATAGACAATATTAGGGAATTTATTGAGCAAAAGGCGGCTTGATGTTAAGATGGTACAAAAATATATTGGACAGATTTTAAAAAAAGGGAGAGTATTGTAATAAATAAATAAAAACTGTCCAATATAGAATCAGCCTTATCCATACTTCCATATCCATACTAATCCACACTTCCATACTATCCATACTCCCATACTAATATTATAAGTGCGAAAGTCTGTCTGTTACGCTTTCATGGCCACACCGCTGTCAGAATTTTGATGAAATTTGGTATGAATATAGTTAAAGACCCGGGGTCAAACATAGGCTACTTTTTTGACGCAGGCGGAGCTGCGGGAAACAGCTAGTATTTAAATAAATATTAGTGAATATGCGTGTACTTAATGTACTGTGTAATATTGTACGTTTCAGCGTCGTCGTATATAGTGTCTAAGTTACCAAGGCCACAATTATGGCCTTCATAATGAAAAAAATTGCAAATTACAATCATCAAAGCTCAAGGAGACCCCCAGCCAGAGGCGATCTCCCATTTACTTACATCGTGTAATTCATAAAATATACATATTAGTGAAGATTAACACAGCAAAGGTCACAATCCAGTTCCCATATGAACCATGATCGATGGGTTGTCGCCTTGAACGCGGTCCCCTATTATGACAGCTATTAATTTTTAAGTAGACATCTTAACGCCAGTGAACCGTGCTCACGATCCGAATTATTGATTACTCTTATTTTTTATTAAAAGTCTAGCCTTACTTAAGGTTACGTACTAACTGGTTTGTTTTTGCAAAAATATTTTTTAATCTTCCAATCCCAGAATCGTCAAGTAGAGCCAAGAAACGAATGATTTAAAATTTTGCTCACTTGTACATTAGCAAATAAGTTTTATAAAATCATCAGTTCTACTAAACAAAAATCACAATAAAAAATTCAGCTGTATGTGAGCTGATCATTTTTCCCCCTATTAGGCACATTTGACAGCCGCCGTTAGACCTCTTATAAAAAATAAGCAAAGCACAGAAACGTGTAGTCTGTTTTAATACATGTAACTTACACCTTATAAACACTACACACAGCTACAGAGTTCAGCAAATATCTTAGCTAGCATGTATCAATGTACGGCAGGATGGTTTGGGGAGGTGCCGGTAAATCTGTAATGCTATCATTGGAGCGTGCCCAAAGAGCAGTCTTAAAAGTCATGTATCGAAAACCCTTTCAATATTCAACAGAGCAAGTTTATAAAGACACATCAGTGCTGACGGTAAGACAACTCTTTATTATGCGTACCATATTAAGAAAGCACGCTACTTTGGAGTATGATCAAACCTTATTCGAACGTCAACGGCGTGTGGATCGCGTTTGCAGTACTGTTAATCATAAGACTGCATTAGCAAAACGCCATTATTTAGTCCTAAGTTCCTATCTTTATAATAAAGCGAATAAAGATCTTACAATATATCCCTGCTCTAAGTTCCCTTGCAAAGTAAAATTGTATGAGTGGTTGTCCTTGAAGGATTATTCTGAGACTGAAAAACTTATCGAATTTATTTCTTAACAGGTAATGGCTCGAATGGCGTTCACATAGTGTCCATCCATGCGATTCTCATTCGATATATATGTCATGCATTCAAAAGCCAGATCCTGACGGTATGTGTTAGAACAAAAACAATTTTCTAAATCGGTTCAAAAGTGACGGACTTATTCACTACACAGTCATGAAATGGAACTATGTTTTCTATTCACCTTCGGAATTTTCTTAAAATCGGACTAACGTTTCGAGAGATATAGCGGAACATACATAAACACAACAATTTTCACCAACCAATTTATTTATAAATTAGCTTGATTGTTTTGTGACTTGATCTCTCACTTGCTACTCCACATTTTCTTTTTCTGTTGTGTGGTTCTTTCTCTTTTTGGTTTTTCTTTTTGTTTAAATATATAAGCAACATATTATGAAACGCTGTTATTAGTTATTAAGTATGTATCTTACTCCCAACAAACAGTTATACAACTAGTTTGGGAAATAAGTAAAACTAATTCTACACTTAAGTTAAAGGTACTTCTTTCTACATCTACATGATGGTGGACTGAACTTGTCGGACGAACAGGGTTCCCAAAATACAGGCCAGACCTAGTTTGGGTTCTGCGTTGACAGTTGGCAGGTGTTCTTATTTTTATTTTTTCTACACTACTATTATTATGTAAACTTTAGAATAAGATATTTAAGTTGTTGTACCATATCAATAAAAAACTTTTATTATTATTTTATTTATTATGTATAGGTACTGAAATGGACACACGACAATCTGCTTATATTCGGGTATATATCTCGTACACATACTTTTTATACAAGCTACCCTTACTAATTCAGTGTTCAAGCTTATTTATATTACTAACAGTATACCAATATATAGATTGTTCGCCACATTGAAGCATTAGGTACATATTGTATGAAAACTAATGCTAAAAAATAATAACTAAAGTATGAGTTACTAGGAGATGTACATCTATTTTATCTATAATTTGATTTCGTAGTTAGGCATGTAGGCGAGCAAAAGTCAATAAACGGTTAAACGCACTTGAATAGTGGCGTTATCATAAAGTAACGGTGGTTAGATCTTATCGGGTTAAAAACGTTGTTTTTGTTTGTATAAGTATTTGATCAAAAATAAAATACTTACATTTATTAAGGTAACAAAATATATCGAGCAATGTGGCCTATAGGAGGATTAACAAAGGCGGAACCCATTATGTCGTTATCATAAATAAATTACAACATAAACAAAAACCGATGTTTATGAATTTAACCAATTCATCGCATTGATTGATACGTCACTGTCTTATATTTATTTACAAACAAATTATATTTATCAACTCATTATCATAAGATAGCTATTTTGATAGTAAATATTTTATTGATAATTCTCATCTTTTTCTTCTTCTTCATTCTAGCGTGTATTCCTAGTTGCGTCGTCAGCTTACGCTTCAGAGCCTAGGGTACGCCGTAAGTCATGGTCCTAGATGTGGCGGTACTGGTTATTACAATAGAGCGACTGCCGTCTGACCTCCTTAACCCCTTTTACAGGGAAACCAGATCAACAGGAACATGACCCGAGGTGTGTTAGTGGCTAACACTGTCAGAATTTTTAAGGCTACCTAAAGGCATCTGACACAGCCTCACGACTGCTATCTATCGATAACAACCGGGTCCAACGGCTTAACATGCCTTCCGAAGCACGGAGAAGTCCGAGATAGAAAATCCTTCTAAATGGCGACCAATCCAATAGAGAGCGTCTCGCCGTCGCTTGACACTCGTATTCGCTACGGAAACTCCTCAATATTGATAATACACATTGATAGGTTTTAAATGCCAATATTTACTTCAATTATAAGTTGAAAATTTATCAATTAAAAAAAATGGGAGAAATCCTTTTGTTTATCAGCATGTACGACAATGCAGGAAACTATAAAAAATGACTATTGAAAATTCCTAGAGTGTTTATTAAAAACGAGGCCCGTCCTAGCTTGCGCGGACGGGTGCTCTCGGCTGGATATTTTTGATAATTCTCAAATTAAGAGTACTTATTAATTTTTCCCCAATTTTTGAAACTCACTATATCTTTAAGTGAAACCTACAATAAAATCCGTTAGTAGATTTTGAGTTTATAGCAAATACACATGACTTCATTTTATAACGAATAGATGTAATAAAATTTCTACACTTTACATAGTATATGATAAACCGTTTTCTTTTATCAATGAATCAATACAAATTATATACATTGTCTTTAAAGTACAAATTGTCTGTTATCTACTGTCAAAGTTGGTCGTCTTAATGGCTGTTTTAGCAGATAATTACAATCCGTCATTAGCATATCTCAGAGCGAAGTAATTGCATTCATATATGCCTAAATAAATAGTAATACAGCTCTACGAGGTGTTAACCATTAATTTTATAGTGTTTAATAGCGCACTCGTAAGTAACCTTTTCTTGTGTGCAAAAGGGTCATGGGATTTTTGAAAAAGGGTGTGAATTCATTCTCGGATGCAACGGTGCACGTGACGCTCCTGGTGTGAAATGCTTACCTTGTGTAAAAATAAAAAGTTTGGAGTAGTAGAGCTAGTATGAGTGTCCTAGAGAACCAATGATCATTTACGAAATTAAAATAACTAAGTTCCTTATTTTTCAGTGAAGCTTCTTTTGAAACGCCGACTCTACCTTATTCAAACTCAAATGTATGTATGTAAAAATCTTTATTGTACACAAAGAACATAGTATTAGAATACAGGTTACAACTAAAGTAATAAAAATTCTTCACAAATATACATTTTTATTTATTTTATTAATTTAATTATTATTTAAATAGATAATTTTGTAACAAAATGTACACTAGCTGCTATTTTCGGGTGTAAAAACATTTTACACCTATTTGTAAAGTTTGGTGTTAATGTTAAGAAACATTTTGGAAGGCAGACGAGCTATTCCTTAAAAATGTAGGGTATCATTAACAACACCATGGAAGTAACAAGTAACTTTACACATACTTAAAGGCGTTTGGTCCTTTAAATGTTATATGTAAAGTACCTAACAATCGTAAACAATTTCAAATCTAAGAACTCTTAAGGACATTAACATTCGGTACTTTACAAATATATTCTGTATCTGTAAGACGATAAAGCATATTGTGGTTTGTTGTACAAATCGATGGTTAGTGGTACAATGGGTGAGCATGGGCAAAACTATGATGCAGAGTATTTTGTAACATTTGCAATGTAAACTGTTTTATGTATGTTGGTTAACAACTTAAACCATGTAGTTGACAAATAAATATGTTCTTGACTGGCATCTGACTATTTGTGGTATTCGCATAGCTGGTTTTGCTTGGTTTTTGATCGATTGAGTTGTTATTTTAATGATTATATTTATCAAAAACACTGAGGAAATGTAGAATATGATGTAGAAATGCGTTTCCATTTATTTATAAAGTGTATTTATTCAAAAGCTGGTAATTGTGATGATTGTAAAATTATAATTTCGTTTTATAGTTATTTATATTAAAATATCTATTAAACTAAATAATTAAATAGACAGGATGCACACTCTAAAGGAAATGAAATGCAAGAGAAATCTTGTAACTGGTGCTATTAAGTAAAAGCACATAAGCATATAAGCTTTCCCTATCCCATTTTGAAAATAAACATTTATAAGTATAGGCAATTATAAACAAGACAAAATACTTTAGAAACTTACAAACCCATACTATAAATTTTCATTTCAAAATTATGTTTAAAATTTAGAAAATGTAGCGTTTCTGTGAGTGTGATCTCGAATAGCGTAAGCTCAATATCAATTTTCAATTCGATAAAAATAGAATAACGCCAAAAATAATATACAAGAAGGCTTGCTAAGTATGTTGATTCTAGTCGAGCCATAAGATTAAATAGATTTCTCACTTATTAGTATTTTTGAACAGAAAACTAATCTAATATGACTTAAGTATAATCTAATATGATTTAGGTTATACTCTGCTTTACACTCTACAGTATACTTACTCCGTTAAGCACGATAAAAAATGGAAGTAAATGTACAAAAGCTTAGACTCACGTGATACATGACATGCGCTTTATGTATTTAAATTATCATAAGTGTTGCGATGTAGTTGATTAAATACTTATATCTAATGGTGCATGGTCTCGCCATCGCTCTATTTCTATGTAAAAAGTAAAATGAATGTTTGTAATTATATTATCTTTCATCTGAAAACGTACCATTCAATAGGTAAAGGAAATTTTAGAATCAACCAGGGGTTCCAAAGTTTACTCCAGTTGAATTTCACCTACGTGCTATTTCGGTTTACTACGGTACCTATATTTTGTTAGATGAGAAAAACGATTTCATAATTTTGAATTAACAGACGAACATACTTTTGCATTAATAATATTAGTATGGAAGCATGGATGATTCGACTTTATGCTAATGACTCTTGATAATTTTATCGAGACAGCTTATTTTCTCGTGTCTCAGCTCTATTGGAGCATAGGTCTTATTGTCCCATTGTTATGTTAATCCTCGATTGACAGATGTTGTATTGCGCAAGAGTCTACGCAATTTAATTTGGTCCACGACACTACGCCGAACCAGTTTTGAGACACATAGAGACTGCTAGCAGCTAAAGGTCACGGAGTGGGTACTGGATCACTACCACGGTAATACCTTAAAGGATAATGAGACTCATCAGATATCTAATGCACTCGTATTAGATGAGTCGATAGACTGTTAAAAAAAAATTGCAAACCTAATCGAATTTTTAAAGCTGTAACAGTTTTAATATAAATTTGGTTAGTTTTGATTATATTATTAAACAGTTGTTATTAAGGTTATATATGAACAAATGGGTAATATACGTTTGATACTCGTATGTGTACAAGACGCCATATGTCTAATTGTAAAAAAATCGCATTCAAGTTAGTCAAACTTCTAGTGTCCAATTGAACAGATAATTAGTTAACAGTACAATTTTTAAATATATAAACGAGAGACGTACAATGCTTAGCATGCCTAAGTAGTCATTGCAAGTAAGTAAATGGACCATACACGAATAAATGATAAATTGATCGGCTAGTTACCTTAGTTGTGGATTGATTGAATATCAATAATTACGCGTATTGAACGATTGATTCAGTCCGTTAACTAATATGAAGTGACTGAGTGACAGGCCGGCCATTAATGAACTGGTTCATTCAATCATACAATCCATTGAATGATAGTTAATTAATACTATTGTGCTTTAAGTTTGCTAAGATTATGAAAAATAATAGAAAGATGTAAAATGTTACTTACATCTGGGATATTGTTTAATCAAAATTTATAAAACGTAAAACCTAAAATGGGCGAGGAGAGAAGCAACAACGTCACAGTTACATAAAAATACAATATTGCAATAAACTAAGTTAAAATTAAAACTTAAAATTAATCTTAGGTATAATCACTAAAAGTAAAGTCTACTCAGCGAACGGTACCACTTGCCGTACAGGGCAGTTGGTAACACTGATCTTCCGTGGAATCACTAGGAAGAGGAGTTTGCAGTTTTGGGTGTTCAAGATGTTAATCGTTGTGTGCATGTGTGTGTATTTGGTGTGCTTATTTATAAATATGATAAAACAATATTTGAAAAATTTATAATGTGCTATATTTATGATATAATATTATGTTATATTTTTGTAAGAGTAGAGATAAAAAATAAGTAAATAAAAAAAAAATCTATGTATTCAACTGTGCACAAAAAGTGTTGTTTCGAAAGTTGTTTCAAACCAGAGACCGATTTAGCATTTCTGATAGGTGGTGGCAAATTATTCCAGCATTTTGTAGCAGCATATTTGAAGCTGCCACGAAAAGCTGTTGTCTTATGTTACGGACATATTAGTAAGGAAGCAAATCTTGTACTCCTTTGAGAGAATAATAATTTCTGATATAAATACAATGGAGTGTGATACAACGGAGTGTGATCAAAGATTTTGAAGTATAAAATGTTAAATTTAATTAAAAACTTTTCCAGCTAACTGTACAAAATATGTTCTATTATCTTAAGAAAATGTATCTAATTCGATCTAGGTACCTGTTAAAATACTTCAAAATTTTAAAACAAACCATGATGAGCACAGGTACAAAAGCCAATTGTCAAAATGTCAATTGCAATGCTCATGATGATAAACATTGACGTGCATCGCAACCCACACGTCTACTTAAAGATCTATCACTTATCAAAAACCCCTACGTCCATGACCTTTGTAGTAATAACAAAATAAAAGCGTTCCTTATGATTGCCAATATAAATATTAACACAAACAAACGCCGATAAATATATCATTTGCATATGCATTTACATTTTGGTTCGCACGTGTTCACGGTCAAAGGTTTTCAAGTTGAAATCTGGTCAGTACGTAATTATTATTAAATTTTGAATTGTGATCAATTGAAACTGTTAAACTTATGTTACTATGTAGTATTTCTCCATTAAATTATACTTGCAATCGATTATAAGACCCAAACAAAGAGTAGAGAGAGAGTTACCTTTCTCTTCATTTTTTTAATATAATAATAGTTCTTAAATTTATTACATACATACATGCAGTTTATACACGGTTTATTTTACATTTAAAGAGGTAGAACTAGAGTTTGATGATTTTCATGAACCTATCCATTAAGTACTTGTATAAAATGGATGCTTGCCCTACTGTTCAAAGACAAACTCTAACAAAATTATTTCTCACACTTTCAACCATGTTACCGTTATATCACAAAATTGATTAATTTGCGCAACGACCACATCTTCTCTTGTGCGTGCATGATACAAGCATCTAAGACTAAAATCGTGACCACTCTAGTGGCTTCATTGTTGTGTGATTCTAAGGTGTCAATATTAGATGTTCTTAAAATAGGTCAAGTGTTTATATACAATTTGACGTGCTATTTTATGTCCATACACCCACTGCTCACTATAAGCTCTTATCTCCAAGTTGGGCAAGTAAGTGTTAATGCTCTACCATTTGCACAATTGCACCTCCTCCATATAGACATTGATCCACGCTAATCGGTTTATTTATAGAAAATTGATCTTTTACAATCTTCTTACTGTTCTCGTTTTGTACAATACAGACGGTATTGTGCAAATGACACCCATAATCTCTAGCAAAATTATTATAATTGTATGTTTAGATTAAATAATCCGTGTAGAGACATAGAGATTAAGTTACTAAGTGTATTTGTGGAAACACTCAAAGTAGAATAACACAATATTTAAAAAAGTGCTACAATACTTATATTTGTCTTGTTTGACACAAGAAATAAAAATGTAACCGCAATTTCTACAGCCTATATTTAGATCCAAGGGAAAGTGAATTGAATATCGAATATATTAGGAACTACTTGAACGTAAGTCAAGGTTAATGAATTCGTTTATTTGCATATTGGCCTTTTGACGATATCGCCTGCGACATGTGCCATACATTCGACACGCGAGTGACCACGGGTGCGCGACCGCGTGGGAACGGCTGGCTTGGCAAACATTTCCGATTTGTATTACCATTTATACGTTTACAATATTTTTGAAATTCAGATAATGTAGGTCTTTAAATCTATGAAAGGTATCCTATTTTCATTTAAAAATACTAACAGTCTAGAAAAATAATGGGTTAAAGTTTGACTCTACCATGAATTAAATGTAAATATAATAATAACAAATGTTTACTAGATGATAAATAAAGTGGCATATGTCACTTGCTATGCTTACGTACTATTTTTACAGGCATACGGTCTACGTATTTGTAGAATATATAACAGTAAAGAGTAAAGAAATGACATCGTTAATTATATGAATAGCCGGTTGACGACGTGACATATATCTTACAGGTAATATACTGGTTTATTTATATTAGGAAGAAGATTAAATTATTCTAAATGTATATACTCATTATCAGTCTAATAAGCTAAATTGTAGGTGATTATTAACATCTGGTTTAGCATGTTTTATGTAGTCAGGTGTGGGAATTGTGCGACTATTTGGTGTTATAATGTACTATCCGTCGGACGAGCGTGTCAAGCGACGGCGTGACGTGACCACTATTGGATTGGTCGCCATTTTAGTAGTATTTTCTGTCTTGAGCTCCTCCGGGCTTCGTATGGTCTTAGTTGTTATCGCTAGATAGCAGTCGTGAGGCTGTCTCAGATGCCTTAGGGCAGCCTGAAAAATTCTGACGGTGTTGGCCAATAACACACCTCGGGTCATGTTCCTTTTGGTCTGGTTTCCCTGTAAAAAGGGTTACGGAGGTCAGACGGCAGTCGCTCCATTGTAATAACCAGTTTCGCCAAATCTAGAACCATGACTTACAGCGTACTCTAGGCTCCGAAGCGTAAGCTGACGACGCAACTAGGAATACACGCTAGGATGATGAGTGCACTATTCGTCGACAATCTCTAAAGTTCATTTATAACTTTTAAAAATATGTCCTCCAGCAATAATTAGTTAAAATTTACTATGAGTTTACCTTCATTCATAAAAACAATGTTCGAAAAATGAACTTGCGGATTTATATTTATATGAATTAAAATTAATAAAACCCCCCGTTTTATTTAAAGAGACCGTTCTTCTTTCATCTGTAGCTACCACTGTTATACTTGTAGTTAAGAGAGTAACCGATCCATTTCACGGCCACGCTCCAAGTTGCATAACATGCGTAACGTTACAAAGGTATAAGTATACGTGCCACCGGGCTAATGAGTTTACAGGAGAAGGTTTCAGCTAAATCTGCTGCTTATCGAACATATATAAAAGTAGCGGTGTGCTTAGCTGACTTACGTAAAAGTACTATTTCCTTATCTATGGTTATTCTTAAATATGTGCATACGAAGATTAGCGCGACTGTATCAGCTTTGATAGGATTATAAAGATTGTCACTGAACATACTTTAGTAAGCCATATTTAGTGATTTATCATTACACCGACCAAATTTTAACTCCACCATCAAAGTGAAAAATTGCTGGGTATTATTAATAGAAAGTAGGTTCTCGAGATAAAAAAGCGAGAAATGAGATAAGAGTTTGATGGCACGGATAGAAGTCGAGCGAAGCCGAAACGTCACTATTGTTATAACATCAAAGGCCAACGATACCTCTCGAAAACAATAAGATTAGTACAAATTACGCATTTGAGAATGGCAGTATTGCATCACTCCAAAAACGGAATCTTTACAGGTCGTAAACGCTATTACATAAATACGAGCACCTACGGTGTTCACGCGTCGTAATTAGTTATTCTCCAAACTAGGTAAGTTCGGGACTATTAAATTTATTACTTGTTACAGTAATTTTTCGAATAATAGTTGGTTTCTATTATGGGAGCAATTTTCAAAATTGATTTCCAATTTTAATATTCAGAATCTTTAATGTTAATCTTAAATCCACCTAACTTCACATGCTTTTTAATAGCCTTTACGCAATTCACGTCAATTAACCCGTTAGGTGTCCTATATGTGGCCTCCGTCTGATTTTTTTGAGAAAGCAAATAGGCTTACGGCTCAACTCACGGAAAGTTCACCGCTGTCGTTATTTCTTAATATTGGTTTAACATATTAAATTATGCACGCTGAAAATAACTAGCGTTTCAGATTGACCACTGCCGAAAAAAAACGTCGAAACAATTACCTACAGTATCTTCCATATTCTGAAAAAAGCAGAGAAATTCTAACACTAACCTGGACAATAGTACCGACGAGCAGGCCGAAGCACAGCGCTATACTAGTGGTGTGAGGAGCTGATGATGCAGAGATGGTGATGCAGGCCGCCACGCCAATAGACGTTAGGAGGAAGGTGCCCAGCAGCTCGGCTACAAGCTGTCGCCAGATCAGCTTGTTGTCCGTCACGTCTGACAGACCCACGATCGAACTGGTTCCTGGTGAACAAGATTTTAAATTAATACTTGAGAATCAAAAAAAAAAAAAATTGCAGTTGTTAAAATTAATCAGAATACAATTGCTAATGTGTAAAAAATCTTCTGAATTCGTTGATTATATTCCATTTTATAAAATGTCCGCTGCTGGACGGAAGTCAATCTATTAATCAGAAGCACAACACATAATAAGATTTTCCATAGAGATTTCCTGCTAAGATATGCATTGATTACGAAAATTATAGTAATTTAGTCTCGCGTGGTTAATTTGTATATTTACGTAGAAAAATATAATTATGCTCACTACATATATAGACCACATAATAAATTATTACCTTTTCTATCGTCTATGATTTCCTTGTAAGGTAAAGGCAAAAAAAATACACCTAACTGCGATGTAAAACTTATTTAAGTCATATATAATTAAATCGTGTTTTTTAACTGAAAAAATACCGTAAGTGCAATGTTTATGTAAAAAAGCCGCATCTAGAGAGTAAGGCAGTAATACGGCCAAGTTAAGCAAAATTATAGGACACGGTCGAATTTTCTGGATGTCATTAAAATCAGTTTTAACTCTCTATTATTGGTAGGTATATTTAATTGTAGATATCAGTGCTGTGATGTGGCAAAGTCATAACAATATATGTACTGATTACATTCATGACTGTACTATGAACAATTCTTAGTCTCGAAAACATTCTTGAGAAAAGAAAAATATTATTACAACGAGGAATGAGAAAAAGAAACAACGATCTATTGTGATTCTTTTCTAGTTTTATAATAACACTGAGTAATAAATGTTGTAATTTTTTTTAAACTAAAATTAAAAACCAAACTTTTCGGTGACGAAATACAAATTAAGTTCATAAGTCATAAGTTTATACGTCATTGTCTCAACTTCTCCAGCTGTAAGGTCAGCAAAAAAAGAAATGGCGAGTTGTCCATTCTAATAAATTAGTAACAACACCATATATTTTTTGATATGAACTTACTCAGAATTAAACTAGTATTTGTCGTATGTTGTACAATATGTACTTACAACCATCAGGTGGGCCGTACGCCTGTTTGCCTACTTAGTTGTATAAAAAAACGTACATATAGAATGGCGGTCAATAACAGCCTTATATTTGTGTAGTGATACGCATATAGCTTCCATTCCAGTGATAAAGAATAGTTAACAAAACTGAATAAATATGTTGCGTACCGTGTATTGTTCATACCTTACGAATGTGTAACACTTTCAAGATCCAAAAACATGAAAAACAATACCTCAATTTTTTCAATCGAGTAATGGACTTTGTCGTAAACATATTAAATTTGTATAATCAGGCTTCCCGGATTTTACCCAACAATTATCACTCTCCTTCAAATTCTTGTAGGTATTAAATATGTAATACAAGCTGTTTCCCGCAGCTCCGCCTGCGCCAAAATGTAATCTATGTTTGACCCCGGGTCTTCAACTATATTCATACCAAATTTCATCAAAATCTGTTCAGTGGTTTGGCCGTGAAAGCGTAACAGATAAACAGACATTCGCACTTATAATATTAATAAGTATGGATGTAGTTAACACAAATTTATTTACTCTAATTTAAGCTTCAATTCAAATCTATTTTATTTTCGCGTGGACTTTATTATAATATATGCAATGAAGTTATTTTAGACTATATAGAACAAATAACGTTTTAAATAAGATTCAATAGATGTAGATATATTTAAAAACCAGTGCTAATGATTTTGAGCAGACGTGTTTAATAAATTGTTATATAAAGATAGTATAATTCGAAAAGCTATTAAATTCTGGGCCAATCATTACATAGGTATGGAAATAGAAACTTCTTGATCGATGGAAATGGTGGTTACGTTGCGTATCTTGTTATGATTTTTATTACTAAGAAATTAAAAAATAGATCGAACTTTTTAAACGGTAATTGGTAATTATCATAGGGCATGCTAAAAACCAGTAAAAACGAGTTTAGGTATAGTAAATCATATGCTAGTAGCGTAAACTTTTTTTGAATGAAACAGCAAAAAATGTTGTTTGGCGGACATACTTGATCAATTTATTATTTATTCCTCTAAAAAACTTTTTAATCTATAAAGAAGTAAGGTACCAGTGATTAAAATATGTGACAATTTTGATCAGGGCTTCGAAGGACGCCAATGCAAAATAAAATAATTGTTAAAGAAGTCTGGAACATAAACTATATACATTTTTATGTTATGACAATTATTAGCTTACAACAGTCTAGTTATCAACTAAAAATCCACTGATATTCTTGGAGACACTTTGTCCTCTTTCAAAAACAAAATTCGGAAAATCCATACTAATATTATAAATGCGAAAGTCTGTCTGTCTGTTACGCTTTCACGGTCAAACCGCTGAACGGATTTTGATGAAATTTGGTATGAATATAGTTGCAGACCCGGGGTCAAACATAGGCTACTTTTTGATGCAGGCGGAGCTGCGTAACAGCTAGTATTAGATATCTGAACTAATATTATTTTTAATCTCTCGATTGTCCTTGTACATAATTTCTCTTTTTTTAATTATAAATGTTAAATTTAATATCCTCTTTAGTTTTGAGGGTATTTTGCAGCTATTAAACTGTTCTATATTATACAGATTAGTACACTATTTAACTCTCATTCAACTGTTTTCATAATTTGAACTAGCTGTATACACATGTGTTGAGTTGTTGCCTAGATTTATATTTAGTCATAGAAATATTGTTAACTTAAGGTGACAGTTTGTTATGTGTATCATAATAAATAAAAAAAAAAAATTAGATAATCTTTCCCATTATTTACATCTAAAATAGAATCTAGATTCAATTTTAAACTTGTGCTATGGATATTTCTTATAACAAAGTGCCGAACATAAAAACAATACAAGCCTGACCTTGGTTGCGATTCATGGTATATTTATAAATTGATTAAATTTCAATTAAGTAAATTTAAACATATGTAATTTAAGGCGCACTATGTAGAGTAGACACGTACAAAATTTGATATGTGATTATTTATACATTATTTATCATTACATAGGCAGCATTGAACTTATTCAATTAATATTTTGAGCATTCATAATAACTAAAATATTGAATGAATCGTCTCTACCTACGTAGCAAAACCGTGATGTTATATATTACAATACATTGTAGATATCATCATTCTTTTCTAATGCCAATTATTCGCGAAAGTCAAAAGAATGACCTGATTTTCCAACCAGAGTTAATTTTAAGGTGCCCATTGCATTAAAGTTTTTCTACACACCTACTTTTACTTTGAACAATACAATGTATTATTGTTATATATATTTGTTATTTTGAAATTTCATCTGCGGCGTCAAATTCGCTAAAACACAACAAATTAATTCACGACTTACTCTTCTGCATTTCGTCCATAGCGTAATCCGTTTTCATTTTAACAATGCACTGCTAATCACTCAAAATGAAATAATGTGTTGACAACCGGCACGAACCGCAATATCGGCAGACGAAAACCGTGGAATTACAACAACTTAGATGTAATTGAAAATTCCGTTAGCGGTGAGATGAAATTCGAGCGCTGTTCCGCGTGGGACCACCTCTCTGTGTCGCTACATACACTTGAATGTGCGCGCGCGCAAGCTGGGGATGACAGGTAACTTGCTTTTTGATTTCTGGGCTGGTTGGTTACTTGGTTGAATGGTCGCCGAAGATTGCCGGTAGCTCGGAGACGGCGTTCATCAGACGCGTGAAATTATTCATGAAAAGCCGGCAGCGATCGGCGACATTGACGCCGTTCAACGCAAGTGATTCTGATACGAATATTGATTTCATTTGCGATGGTTAAATAGTCAATTGTTTGACAATACGTGTAACTTGTCTTTGGGTCTCGTACTTGTACACCTACATTAAAAACCAATTAAATAATTTATGAAATTAAAGATCACAGTGTTTTCTTTGAATTACACACGGGAAAAGGGAAAGTGCTTGCGGTTTAACGTGCCCACTGATATTCCTTTCTTATAGTATTTAAAAAGAAGTTATTTTTATAATCCTATGATACCTCCTGGCGAATGCTGTTTAATTGAAACCTTTATTACCTAGTCTTAATTAAAATATTATTGGTAGATATGTGGGTATCCAATAAAAAATATCTACCATAACCTTACACTTGCACCCAAAGAGTATCGAAACCCTAAAAAGTAAAACGTCCCTTTCTCAATGCTTGCACCTAAGGCAGTATATTATTTTCTATGTCATTCGGTACGTATTTACAAATAACTATATAATATTCATGTACTTTCTACAATTTGGTGCAATAAAGAGTTATTTATTATTTATTTATTTATATATTAGAAACAGAATACCATACGTAAATTTGCCGGAGCAACGCTGCATTGCGTGTTCGCATGACGGGCGGACAACCATGCAATCATCATAATATCTAAGCTAAGTAATTTACTTTGGTGCAAGTTCACACCTTTGTTGTGGATGAAAGTGACAAGCTGGAAATGGCTTGTTTGAGGTGAAATAAATTACGTTTTAGTTTCATTTATATGTTTATTTAAGTATGCAATGGCGCTCAATACAAGATCTTTATTGAGCTCAGCTAGCGGTCCGATTTCTAAATGTAGGTAAGTTAGTATTTTGGCACTCCATTGCCCGAACCCGGTAAACCCAAGAATGATTTCCAAGTTTTCTTATAAATATGCACCTTCTGACAACGTCTATTATGATACATTAAGTAAATAAATAAAATAAGTATTTGCCATTTATTTTCAACAAGAAGGTCAAAAGCCAAAATACACTGTCACTACGCAAGTTATTTAAAACTGAAATATATTTTATTTCATTGTAGCAAGTTGGTATTAACTTGAACTTTCATACATGATTAAAGTACTTTGGGTCAGATCGCTCAGATAACCGACAATGGTATCTCAAGGCGCAATCTAATACGAGCATGTATGTGACGCTAAGAGAATGCTAATGTGCAAGCATGTATTGTATATGTAAATTATTAGAGCGCATTTTCTATATTTACTCATATAGAGACAGGAGAGCGCTCGCAAGTCAGGACTGTAAAAATTATAGATTTACCCCCTTATTCATAAAAATTAAGGAACGATCAATAACACCAAGTTAACTAATGTATGCTTCGTCTCGTTCTTTCACTTTCAAAACTAGATAAGACAGAAAGAGACTAAACATAATTTACTTAATGTAGGTTTAACGAACATCCATATATTTTTATGAATAACCCCCTTATTTTTATTAAGGAATTTTTGACTACGTCATAAAATTGCATGCAAAAATACTAGACTATAGAACAGCTATCTCGCGCCGCTCAAACCTTTTCTTTTTGTAAATTGCAACAGATTTTTTTAATTATGTAAAAAAAAAAATTGCCCTTTTCCGATGCTTTCTCTACTTTGGGTTCCCATAAAATGGACCTCTACTGTTCTATAGGTAAAAGGCATCGCCTATCCGTTATAAAATATGACAAGTGTGCTCTAAAAATATAATAGTCACTAAGGATTGTCACTGCCAGCCGATAGATTTCACAGAATAATACTACTGTTTGAGAATTTTTATAATAAAAGTGTAACGTACTCGATCGACCCAAGTACAAAAAACATACATCACAGTAACTTTAAATATCTAAGTTAGTTAGTTTTGCAAAAGTACTCAGGTACACATTTTTTATTGAGATCTTCTTACGGCCAATCTGACTTAATTGTTAGGTTAGATTACTAACACCCAAGTTGTTGACCCAAGTACAAAAATATACAATAACAAAGTAACTTTAAATATCTAAGTTAGTTAGTTTTGCGAAAATACTTAAAATTGTTTTAATCAATGTACTCAGGTAAACCTTTTTTATTAAGGTTTTTTACTGCCAATCTGTCTTAATTGTTAGGTAGTTTACCAAATACACGGTTAAATTTATTTGAAGGCGGAAATAAAACTTCCTACTGTGTATTTCTTCAAATAACCATAATGATGTGTGGAAATCTTAAATTTATCGCTAAATAAAAAATTCGAATAGTATTTTTAGAATCGAAATCTTTTCCTGTTGTTATTTTATTAAGATTTCAGAAGCTAATATGTAAACATTTTGTTAATGTTGATCAAAAAACCGATTCATCAAAGCTTAAGGTCATGTTTGTTTACCATAATTAACGAGTTAAGTTAGTGAAAGCCGTGAACGCTAAGGTTTTATAAATTTAGACTATCATTGCAGTAATATAATATATAAGTACATATTTTAATATAAAATCTTTTTATATAAATAATTCAAAATTATTTCGATTTGATATACTTTAGTATAAGTAGGTAAAATCCATTTACAAATTAATGGAAAAATCCATTTCAAAAATTATATTGTAAAAATACCTATAAAAAAATAAAGATACTTTTATTAGGGAACAATTTATATAAACGCATTATTAATGAGCTGTCGATCCATACTCCATACTAATATTATAAATGCGAAAGTCTGTCTGTCTTTCTGTCTGTCTGTCTGTTACGCTTTCACGGCCAAACCGCTGAACGGATTTTGATGAAATTTGGTATGAATATAGTTGAAGACCCGGGGTCAAACATAGGATACTTTTTGACGCAGGCGGAGCTGCGGGAAACAGCTAGTGTGAAATAATTTGAAACAAATTTTCACTTTGTTACATCTCGGTAAGTTTTTTATTTATCATCTGGTATTAATATAACAGATGATAAATAAAAAATTATAGTGCCGCCTTTTAAATAAATATTAAAACTTGGGAATAATTAACCCTATGCATCTACTTTTCGGCCGTAACAGTCATCCAGGTAAATATAAAGTTTTATCAAAGGTAATAAAATTCAGTAGCTGCAATATGTACGTTAGATAAGTGGCTGTTGTCATTGTGTTAAGAAAAGTGTTTGCTCGTCTTCATTCTATGACATTAAACTTTGTTTGCACTTACACCCACCTGTAGTGCCAGTGTAGAGAACTGTGGGAAATTAATAATCTTAGTATTTAGCTAAATGGCAGATAGGGGAAGTGATATTAGCACATTGTTTAATTATTAATAACTAGCTTTTTCTCGCAGCTCCGCCTGCGTCAAAAAGTAGCCTATGTTTGACCCCGGGCCTTATTATACTAACTATATTCATACTAAATTCGTCCAGCGGTTTGGCCGTGAAAGCGTAACAGACAGACAGAAAGACAGACCGACTTTCGCATTTATAATATTAGTATGGATACTACCCGTGAGTAATCAGAGCGGGTTATTGGTTCCTCGATAAAACGGTAAGGAAGAGGTATTTATTTATTTATTTATTTAACCTTCATTGTACAAATTACAATTTGTAAAGCACAATAGGCGGACTTAATGCTAAAAGCATTATCTAACAGTCAACCTTTGGGTATAGCAGAGAGCTTAAATGTGGGTGTACAGAAAATACCACGGGAACGGCTTGTAAAATCTATACTTATACGAATAAACCTACACAACCATATATTTTATAATACAATAAACATACATAAACAATACATATACCTATACAAATAATATATATATGTATATATATATATATATATATATATACATATATATATTATTATATATATAGTAAATTCATATAATATAATGTTACATAAAATACAGATGCAATATACGTCATTAAACCAAGTATGGTTAATTACATTTAATCAGTTGCTTTGCTGAGCGAGAAAATGTCCGAATACCAGAGCTTTGAAACCATCGCGGCTAGAGGCACTCTTAATAGATTCGGGAAGCGCGTTCCAGAGTCTGACAGCCGTAACGGCGAAAGAGTTGGAGTAGAACCCAGTACGGTGAGAAGGAGTGGCGAGAGTTAACTTATTTGAAGAACGCAGGGCTCTTTCATGAGTTGAACTTAACAGTTGGAAGTCTTTTTTAAGGTAGCCTGGAGAAGAGGGATTATTTAAAATATTGTACAATTGACAAAGAATGTGGAGATTCCTGCGTTGACGGATTGAAAGCCATTTAAGCTGGGAACGGTATTTCGAGACATGGTCGTATTTACGAAGGCAGAAAATGAATCTGATGCAGTTGTTAAGAAGGCGGTCTAATTTGTTTAATTGTTCTTCAGTTATGTCCAGAAAACACACATCAGCATAATCAATTATCGGGATTACAAGGGCCTGGACCAGCATAGTTTTCGTTTTGATAGGCAAAAAATTCTTTAAACGTTGTAGGTAATGAAGTGAGGCAAATACCTTCCGACTAACCTCAGTAATGTGATACTGCCAGCTCAGTGTAGAATCCACGTAGAGACCCAGATCCTTGACTACATGACACAGCGAAATCTCAGTTCCACTATAGATAATGCATTTGCATTTAATGGTATTTGCGGAAAGGACATTTTGGGGAAGAGACATTTTACGAAAAGGACATTTTGAGGAAGAAATATTCTGGGGATAAAATATTTTGAGGACATTTTAAACCCATTTTGACAAAGGCTGTGTTTCTAACTTCTCTTTTAACTAATCAGTCTTACTTAGGTATAATATATGTTGTGAACATAATTTCATTCAAAATGGCTGTTGTTAATTAATGGACATGACTTCATATTTTAATAAAATATGCTCGTAATTATATATTTATTGGCAATAAGTAGTACATATAGCAGTATGTACAGCTGTATGACTTCATACTTTTTCAATATTCTTTCTTGTGTGTACATATTTGTGTATAAATTATACGACGTCAGTAAGTACATTTTATATGACGAACGTGAATAATAGACAAATAGGTATATTGACTTTCAAACCAGTCCATTCGATATAAATAATTCCAAATATCGCATCAAATAAACAAGCGTAGGAAAATAACATATTAAGGTATTCCAATAACAATGTTTTTTGTTTTGTTTTTGTATATTAGGTATTCAAATAAATGGTTTTTGTCCCGTCAACATGCAACAACGTCAAAAATATCTTCTACGTTATGCACAATCTATTTATACATTTTATTAATGTCGCAATTTTTATTTTTTTTGTTAGAAATTATATTTCACGAACCCTACATGTTGAAAATGTAAGAGGAGTTTGCTCTTGCAACACAGGAACAAACAAACGAACAAAGTATTCATTTGTCAACAAGTAAGTATCTGTCATTAGTATTCCGGTACATTTATTTGTGTTTGATTTCGTTGCTAGTTCTTGTCTTAGTATGTACTTTGAACCACACACTGTGCATCGTGTAATTATTAAATTGTTGTTACAAATGATCACATTTTAACAGGCTACTGTCTCTGCGCAATAGATATTGGTATATAGCCTATGTTGGACCTGGGATCTTCAACTATATTTATACCAAATTTCATCAAAATCCGTTCAGCGGTTTGGCCGTAAAAGCGTAACAGACAGACAGAAAGACAGACAGACTTTCGCATTTGTAATATTAGTATGGATTGAAGAAAGACATAAATAAATTAATAAAGACTTCTTCATCCTTTCCAGTTTAGTTCTCTGCTTACGCTTTAGAGTGTGTGCTTTTGAAATATAAAACAAAGACAATAGTGTCTTAAATATATTGTCTTAATATATTTTAAGTATTTTTAAGACCACAGGTAGTTTATTAAACATATTTTAGTATCAAGCAAATTTTCTTCATCTAAGAACTTTTTACCTTAATCGATTGTTTTAATTAATGCTATTCAATGATCTAAGGTGCAATTATAAATTTTAATGACAGTTCATCAGAAGAAAATAATGAAGTGGTAATGATGACTGTTGAATCACTCAATCATTAACTAAATCACTTTATTACGGTAATTTTCACATTAAGAAAGGTATTTCTTCGTGGGAATCTATGTGCATGTAAGTACTCGTATGATTCAGTAATGAATATAAGTAGAAGTTGATCTGTTTGGTTATACATCAATACTTTATTCTTATTTTAAAACACTACCTGTTCATATTTTTAATTGTAGATACTTTTCATTTGGATTCGAAATATTGTATTGAGCTTAAGGCATAATATAGAAATGCTTAGTAAGGTAAATGTATTCTCTTTATTATGAGAGACTCTACCTTCGAATGTCATTAAAGCGAAATATTTTAGTGCTTTAAATATTTGTCACGAAAAGGGGGGGTATTAACCTATTTCGATTATATTTCGGAGGATTCCTGCCGTTGTGGTGTCTCTCATCAGACTATGGCACATCTATTGTCTTGCCCTGAGTGCCCAGCCACCTACAATCTAAAAGACCTTTAAGAAACCACCGATAACTCCTTTTTAGTGGCGAAAAATTGGTCTTAACAAATAGCTGGAGTTGACTCTCTAAGAAAATAATGCAACTGGTAAAATTCTCTATCTAAGTGATCAAAGAGATTGACACTACCCAAAAAAATCATTAACATATTTCCATTACTGAGCCTGTAATGAACCTATACATTACTCCTGTTAGCAACCAGATTGACAAAAGATGTTCTTGACATACTTGTTAGCGATCCATCAACAGTGGCCAGCTAATGGTTATAGAAGCAAATTGGGCTCGCTTATCAGTTATCAGCCTTTTATGGTTCACTGATAAGCTAAACGTACAGATCTATTATGGTCGACGCAATCTCAGTTGATGAGATTGACTATTTTACATTTAGAAATAACTTATGTGTACTTTTACCCGCGACTTTTTTCGCGGTTATCAAGCTGGAATTGACTTTTTCCATTAAAAGTTCTTCTTTTAAGTGTTAAAAACTACATTTACACTCACTTTATCAATTATAGTAATATATATTTAGGATCGCCATAGCTTAAAAAGACTTATTTTTTTACTAGCTTTGCCCTGCAGATTAATCCCCCAGTGAAGCGCATAGGTTTATATTTATATAGTCCATGATAAAGAGCTATCATTGATGTGAAAATATATTTTAATATGAAAACTACAGATTGAAATCTGAATTAACATAAAAAAAAATTCTTAACTATACGAATAAAGCAGCCTATTCGAATTACTTACAAATTACAAAGATATGCTTTTAGTTTCGTGTGAAACGAATTCTTCGTAGGACAATACAAAACTTCCTTTTCCTACTTATGTACGAGTATGAATACAGTAAATTGTATAATTTTATCATTTGCACTTTATTTCCCTGAGAAGGATACATTATGAATTAAGTTCATATTTAATAGGAATTAAATTTAATTTATTTAACCTTTATTTAATTTTTGGTTCGAATATTATTATTATATAATTAATATACATTGATGAAGCGAATAAGGTACAAAAAAGGTGTTATTAGAGTAACATCATATTTTTGGAAGTTCTTCCTCAATTAGTGGATCGAAAGAAAATCTCTAGATAGATCCCACAGGTAGAGTTACAGTAATCTATTCTAGAGACACCTTAATACTAAGGTCGAGAAACTACAGTCGCGCACGGAGATAAATAAATAACTCTTTATTGCACCAAATTGTAGAAAGTACATGATGAGATGTGCGTGGTAAACGTTCACAACAATATACTCGTACTGTAAGGAATAAACTGGTGACATATCGCTAATGGAACTAACTTTTTCATGTTTCGAATACGAATGACTTGTTTTAAGTACGCATTGTACCTATGTTCCTTTAATAAGTGTTCACGTACAATGACAGTTTACTAAATTAATGTAGGTACCTATTTTTCTATTGTTCTGTTGGTGAATGCGCGATACAGGTATGCTACGGTATAAAAATTGTTTAAAATTCAAATAGTTACATGTTTGTAATTTGAAAAGAGTGTCGGTTTATTGTGGATTCTTTCAAATTTTAACTTATTGTAGATCATTAAACTCTACATCGTTATTTAGTTTTAAGTACAGCACGTTTGAATGAACTAAATTAATCACTTATCGAACAAAATAAATCGCAATATCATTGTCAATTTATTATTGTCCAGTCACAAAATATATAATTAGCACTTCAAATATGTACTTACTTCATATTAATGAGCCGACATGAGACATAACACGAAATACAAACAAGAGCTGGAAAATTGTTCGTCCGTGACAATGACAGCGGCAGGCTCCGTGGAATGGCGCTAATTTCAATTGAGTAAGTAAATATCTTAAAATACATTTATAAATAACCTTTTTTTTCTTTTCTCTTTATTTTGACAACGAACCGTCATTAAAACAAAAAACACTCAAATACAATGATTACCTAAAAACAATGGGTGCCGAAATTTGTAATAAACATGATTCAATTTTAGTCCTAATACTTTTTAACATTAAAAATGATACAAATAATTTATAGTTACGATTTCCCCGCTTAGCTAATGAATGATTTTCATGATTGGTAAAAAGATGAAATAGTTTAACATTCAACACGCGGGTTAGCTGTAAGCAAGAACTAGTTTTTTAAACGCTTTTCAGGAAACCACAAAAATGTGTATACTTACATAAAGATAATTACTTCTGAAAGGAGGACAGATATCTTATGCTTAGAGTGCTTCGACATACGAAGCCATTTCAAGTTAAGCTAGTATCAAAAGATGACATGTTAAAATTGCGGAAAATGTACATCAAATTCCGTCAAACCCTAAGACTATCCTACCCTAAAAACGCTAAGTAAGTTTACCGACTTAACAGAAGGAGCAATATCTGTGTTTAGCTGCATGTATTTTTTAATCACTTACGCGTAATATCTGCATACCAAACTTCAACCAATGACTGAAGAGTGACCAAAATGAAAAAAGACGTAGTGACTTTATTGTCGTAGGTTAAAAATTTAAGAAACAAAATGATCGTAATGTCGGATCATCAATTCTCATTCTACTGGGATTCTATTAGAAACCAACAGCACCGGCCATGACAATGAACGTATCACGCCCGCCGCGCGCCGTCGGTCGCCGGACGCTAATCATCTAAATTCACTTAGCGTGGGCACGCAACGCCACGAGATATGAAAAGTACACTTCTTATTATAGAATAAAATTTAGTTGATTGTATAATGTTTAGTTATGTAATGTATTTATAACAAGATGCTTAAATTTTGTAGCTTCATTCTTCAGATTTAAAAACACAATGCCTTCAAAAACAAAACTTGTAAAAAATACCAAGCCGAGCATCTTAGTTTTTTTGCCGTAAAAAGTTGTGAGATCCATTTTTATACCAAGTCCCAACTGATGAGACCGTCTGTCCTATGTTATTATGTAATAAGCTAACTTAACAACATTTTATAGTGACCACATCAATATTAAAAGTCTTCCTCCTCCGTGCTTTGGAAGGCACGTTAAGCCCTAGGTCTGTGTTCTTATCGACAGATGGCAGTTGTTAGGATGTGTCAGGTGCCTATAAGCAGCCTGAAAAAAACCTCGAGTCAGATGGCAGTCGGTCCATTGTAATAAACCAGTCTCGAAAATCGAGGACCATGAATTACAGCGTACCCTAAGCTGCTGAAGAAGCAACTAGGAAAAACACGCTTGGATGAAGAAGAAGGTACAATGATTAATTTACTGCAATATAATTTAATGTAACTTTGTTATTCTACATATTTATATGGGGTTACAAAGTACAGTTGGTGTATCTAGAAAAACGTAACGAAGTTGCAAAATGTTTTAATTTTCCCTTGAATAATACACTAAACACTAATTGTATTCAAAATTTGAAGCTTCTATGTCTGCTAGAAGTGCCCCCAGATTATGTCCATGATTTATTCATTTTATAAATATATCTCAAGACGTTGAAGATTAGTAAGTGATTTAGTATTTTTACAGTCTCTTAACTTTTCCTTACTTTTTTAATAAGTAAAAAAAAATACAATTCAATTAATTTACGAGCCATTTAAAACCTGTAGCAAAAAGCCACTGGACAACTTCGGTGATATTTGAAAAGAATGACGTCACAATAGTGCCATCAATCAAGTTATGACATTTGACGACCTTGAACGGGATGAACGACGTACTTAATATAGATACTGTAGAAAAATCACCCAGGTGGAGTGGCGAAAGAACTTAGCATACAAAGGTGGTATCATCAAGTTAGTAAGGAAATGCGTGCCTCTGTTAGGCATGCCTAAGTTCGGACAAAGTGGAGATGCACAAGTAAGAAACCCAGATGTATCTGAGAGAGTATAGTTGAGAATGAAATGGGAAAGCATGAAGTTGGATGAAGAAGATTGATATCACCAAGTACGATATCAACAATGGTACGAGATCTAAAGGTGTAAAAACTTAAGAGGAGTAGATAAATTGAGTTAGGGGGAGGCTATTGGTAGTCTTCGTCAAGGATCTGGCTATTAAATCGCCAAAAGATTTTTTGCCACGGGAGGGTAAAATATCGAAACAAACCGGCAAATTAGAACCGGAAAAATAGGGCACACCTAGTTATTAATATTTGTTTCAGCGTATTCTGTCTGAATCTTCACTTCACCTAAGCGTGAAATTGAAACGCCACTAAACTTATATTACAGAAAAATGCTTCATTTATTTTTTAATATAAATCCTTAGTGAAACTGCTGAAACCATTATTTAATAAAGTACCGAAATTCACACGAAGATCCTCATAATATATCTAAACAGTCTGCAAACCTTCATGGTTGACAGTGGACAACGCGATGCGTATCAATCAAACGTGACATTGAGCGACCTTGGGTGGTAGGATATGGTTTGAGGTGTAGGCGTAGCGTTGTTGTCTACTATTTTTTTCGTTCGGTCGTATATTTAGATTGGGGCAAAATGAGCATGCTAGGAAAAAAAATTAAAGTAGATGGTGAATGTATAAGTAGGGGCAGGCTTAAGAAAAATCTCATATGATAGTTTTAACACATGAACTAATTTTAATATAACATACCTAATTATTAATTTTTTTTAAAAAGAAATATGATCAACATTGTCAATATTTGATACAATGCCGACATTTCTATCACCGAAGATTACATACTTCGTTCATGAAGATTGATTTACGTATTTATTAAGCAATATATTTTATTACAAACCAAAAACGAACCACGAAAAAACAAATATTAGATGAAGTTAAAAATGGTAAGTAAATCTCTTTAAGTTATTAAATACAAACCCTATTAGGTATATGAAGCATCGCATTCTTGATATCGCTTGATAGTACTCATTTTTATTATGATTTTGCTAGCTATCAATATTTGGCCAATCTATTAACTGCGACTAAAATAATATCTCTACTAAACTTGTCTTTAGAACAGGTTCATAATCTTTACCTACGATAAATTAGAATTAACAACATTCCTGACCCATTAGTCACATTTGAGCAAATCAATTGGGATTGTTGTAATTTTAAGCACAGTTTAGTTTATTAACAAAGTTTAAAAAAAAAAATCGAATTAATTACCATTACTGCAGACCACATATGTTAGTGACAGATAATCAAAAGTATTTATTGTTAATATTCCTAAATCGCTGTAGCTAGTGCTTTGGGCCATACATTACTCGCAAAGTTCGTAGCCGTCCAGCTGAAGCGGCTGCCACCGTGCGATATGCGTGCAGAATCGCGTTACGGACGCGCTCGCTTCCTTACATTTGTTCTGTTCTCGAATAATGCATAGAAAATTGTGCCATTGTCAAAGTACATGTACTTCACACTGCTTATCCGATGTAATAATGATTTATTATCATAATATTGAGATCTTACCATTGTTTTGAGAAGCGATGTTGGAATCGCGGACTAGATTATTTTGTTGTGTGTCTCTATAACTACTTGTGTGATTGTTGAAAAAACTTAATTTTTACCCTAGTGTATTTATTTCTCATTACTCTGGATAGTTCTAATACGCAATCAATTGGCTAGTAAACTTTTTTATGAAAATGTCTAATTCGTAAACCATTTCGAGGAATAGGCTTAGGGAACAGATTACATTAATCAGATCTTTAGATAAGCAAGTATTTTTTAAGAAAATCGCAGAAAACCCAATGACTTTCATTTTTTAGCAAGGTTGACGTATGACGTAGCCGGATAACTTCCGGCTATTCACATTTAATTTTTTAGGTTGGCAGCACAGCGTAGTGAATTAATATTTTTTGTTTGGTAGCGCTAACTAAGCGCTTCACGTACTTGTCACCCATGTCAAATGTCATCTCTGTTCAAGTAAACATAACCTAATTACATTCATTCATACATTATAATGAAGAAGCGGTGTTAAATTATTGAAAAATCAGATGTAAACGGATGAAGAGACTGCAGTAAAGTCCAATAAACAGGCCAATATGCAATAGATACAAGAAATGGGATATCTAAATATTTGGCGATTGTAAACAAACAAGAAACTCGCGGCTCCCAGTCCATCTTGACTTTGACATTTGACACTGACATATATATTTTTTAATACCTTACTAATTTTTGCTTTCTTGCAGTTCGAAATGGCCATTATAGCTGCGTGACGTCATCACTGTAAAATCTTTAAAATTAAATAACAAAATAAATATAATTTTAAGAATTTTTTCGTTTAAATTGTATCTCCGAAATAGTCTATTTTATCAATAAAATATATAATATACACAATTTATTTTTTAGTTGACTAGCCAATTGTCAGCCGAACGGCATCGATATATTTAAATAGCGTATTCAATGACCATTTTTATTGCCATATAAAAGCACAGAGAGTCGTGGAAAAACTTTGTTGTACCAAAGTATTTAGTTTCTACGTATTGTAAGCGTACGATTCTTGTGGTACCCACAAGCTTATATGGGCTAAAGTTGACTAAATATAAAAATATAGATGGGAAAATGAATATCCTCTTATGTATAATCCTTTGCATTTTTATTGTGTACATGAATAAAGTAAATAAAAAAATAAAACCAGAAAAAAAAGAAACAAAATAACCAAGTATCTGATTCAATAACAACACGCAATTTATTAAGATAAAACAAAAACAAACAAAGTAAGGGTTATTTTTAAATTTGTTTTGAAGCTGATAATTGTCCGATGCAAAGTAAATTTTGCAATCAAAACTTATTTTTTGTAGATTCGGAATGCACAAATTATTAGAAAGATCAGGATTTACTTTTTACATTATCATAATACCTGCAACTCGCGTGACTGAAGTGATAGGGGAAGAAATAATCTGTCTATTTCTTATTTCGAAAAGAAAATAACGATAATGTAACTTTGATTTGAAGTTTTACCAACAATTACATATGAAACCAATTTGATGTCAAAGATCGATAGAACCGCTATAAACATTTTAGAAGTAGTACCTATCTAGAGGCGAGAATCGAACCCGCTTCTCCTGTGTCTTCAGGCTAACACCTTTATTTATGTCATCTGTTGTCGAATAAATGTATTATTTTTTAGATGAAAGAAATTGACACACGGTCATTGTCCGCTCTACACGATTACGCAGCTGGCCTCCGCGCGGTTCCTCGAACTCTCAGGGTAATTTGATTCAGATGTTTGGCAAAAAACATGACAACTCTACGCCCGAATCTTTCCTAATAGACTATTGTACGATGCCAATACTGTGAGTTTGCATGTAGGTCTGAGACTAAACCTGGTTTCGTATAAAGATAATAATCATGCAGCTACGAATAAGTTATCGGTGTTTTTTTGATACTGTTACTAGTACTATAATAAACATTGTTCACCAATTAATACGGCCTTAAAAGAGGGTATGTGCATTTACGTATGTACCATGTTGTTTAGAACTACCTCGCATGAACACGGCAAAACATGGGTCTTTGAAGCCTCCAGGAATATAACATTATGGTGCACAAAAATTTTGTTTAGTATCTATTTTATCAAACGCATTTTGAACCATAACATATATACTTATATCAGGTATATTTTTTTTCAGAAAACTGAAAATTTTTAGTGTAAATAAAAAGAGGGCTTGCTTACAATTTTGTACTGGAATTGCGTAAACACGTTCTCGTCTAAAAATATAATAAAACAGATCTTAGCGATTAAATTTGGCACGACTACAATTACATATGTGCTGTTACCTAGAATTCTATGTGAATGCGTGTCGCCAAGGTCGTGGGATTAGGCAGGAAAACGGGAGGATTGTGTATCAAACTGGTATAAGTAATTTCCCAATACAAATACTATCATCATTAGTCAAATGTATAACGTATTCAGGAATGCTATTATTGAGATCTACAACCCATGAAGGAACGAACTTTCGACTCTACGAGTAAATACTCAACTAGTAAGTACTCTAGAGTGATTTTCAATCGAATGATTTTCCGGCACAGATTCCAAAATAATACTTCAGAATACCTACACATTATATTATTTTCCATCTTGCGAATCAAATACATATCTGCTTAATTTTCAGATAATCATAATCATAATTTTATCTCTTCTGAAATACTTAACATAGAATTATTCGTAAGCCCAATCCACTATCTCTCTTAACTATTATTTATAAAACATTAACACGCAATATTTCAAGCCCTTGCACATGTTTCTCATCAGTACCTTCAAATACAAAAGCTTTTAATCCGATTACAGTCAAGTGCATTACCAATTGCTTGTAATTTCGAGAGCTATAAAGAGAATTGTGTTAAGTGTCTTTAAAATACATCTATTCATACGTAGGATGTGATAGGACCTAGTTTTAGATCAAAGTCATGTCACCGGAGGATTATTTACGATAGAACAGTGTGGCGGTAGACCACAGTCTCCAAACTAAATCAAATTTTGGGGGGCCACTCAATTTGGGTACTTTAACTCTAAATTCTTTATAATATCAGCGTTTTGCCGGCCTCTGTTGTATTTCTTAGAAATACACCGTTCTAAGAAGTTGCAGCTAAACGTTGTGAATATATGATTTGCGTTAAATTTTATATTAAATATGTCTGTCTGTCGTACGCTTTATACCTATTTATGTATGTACCTGCATTGTATTATATAACAATGAATTGAATTTTAACTTAACACAAACTGCCGTTTTGCCTAGTTTGTTTGCCTACAAAAACGCTTCAAGATTTTTACATAAATTTTATGTAAAACCAATAATATTCCAACGCATGAGCACATTTTTACTAAGGAGAAGTCTATAAAATTAGGTCTTGTAGAGTTACTTGGCTCTACATGAATCTTATAGGATAAAAACGTTAAGGGAAGGAAGATAGAAATACTTGGAAGGATCTCCACCGACAAAAACACAACTCTTTAATTTTAGATAGTTATAAACAAAGGTTGTGATACTGATTCGGTTCTGTTTTCTATTTCAATTTCAGTACTAGTCTGTGCTAGTCTAGGGAGCGTCATTCTAAACGTTGTTATTTTCTATGTGCATTTTAATTATGCCATCGTATATATGTCAGAGTATCAGATACAGGCCTTATAGCAGCTCAACAAGCACCGTGACACGCCATCCCGTATACTTGTATCACTTGTATGTTGTATGTTTGTCTACTTGCGGAGTCACGCACGCACCACTTTGTTTCAAATCTAGTTTTTTGTAGTACACATTCCGTTCGGCTAAATTGTCGTGGTGCAATGCAGGTGGTTATTGAAATTATCTTTTAGTATAGTAATTTTCTAAAAATGCAATTGAATTATCTCAAACTAAACTAAAGTATAACATAATGATTGAGATTCTGCTCTACAGACCATGTAATAAGCAACCAGAGACCGTCCCAATAGAATTAGGTTCAACGGAACATCAATTCATATTTTTGTGGTCCCACCATTGTGAGACAATTCAAATACCACCTGTATTTGATGGTAGTCATATGTAAGTATCTACTTACATAATTACAAAGAAATTTTATTTCAAAATTAATTGCATATTAACAAAATTAAATAAAAAAAAAAAGAATTATAAATAAAAATAATCTTCCAACGCGCCACAGGGAGGCAACGTGCCCAGAATACTGGCAGCGTTCCCTCGCTGTATTGCGAGACTTATACGCTGAGCAAAAAAGCTGCCAGCTCTCAAGTCTCCTGTTGCCTCCACGAGGCGCGTCGTGATGTCCCTTAAAAATAACTTTGCATCAGGGCCCCAAGGACCCATCGTTTCTACCGCGAACGGTAAGAAAAAATAATTACATAATTGAAATGATACGTCTACTGAAGTCATTAACTATCACGACTTGCACAAGACCAATGCGTCTTTTGTGAATCTTGTTTTAAATGGCTCTACATTCTCTAATATAAGCTGCTGCTTTGCTAAATTCAGTTTCAGTTGTTTGTAAACTTTGTATTGCACATACAACAAAGATAAAATATAGAAATACTGTCAGTAAATAGTATTTATGAGTTCTAGATTTCATGTTTAGCATATGAATACGTAAGTGAACTTTCCGTTTTCATCTTTATTTCTGGCTTTCTTTAACCCACTGCATAAGCTTCCCTCTGTCTACTCCAAACATCTTTATCCTCTAGGCTTCGCGACACAGTTGTTGTCAGCTATTTTCTTGATATTGTCGACCCACTTAACATTTCAGTTTTATTTACTGATGATGATCTATTTGTAATCATCATGCCCCAGTATAGTACTGGGATACCGAGGAGGATGTGTAAATCCAGTTAGCCGCCAATTGGCTAGATTGTCTAGCGTGGGAGCACACATTTTGTGGTCCCACTGTTTCCTTCGACTATTTATAGACGATGACTCTATGACACAATGTTTATTTGAGACTAGACTAGATAAGAAAATATATAAAAAAGTATAAGGACAGGATCAATCATACAGATTAAGATAACTCCTAAAATAAGTTTTGGAACTTGTATTACGGTATACACTGGGATGTTTGGAAATAAACAGAGGTATATATACATGTGTTGTAGATAGACAAAAAGTCAGCTACGTAAATAACAGCTCGAAATGAAATGGTAGTAAAGGTAAATACATCATCACTCTAAGTACGGTGAAAGGGAACGGACGCTTTCTGAGAATCCTTTCACTCGACAACTATATTTTATTTTATTTTAAACACGCTTCTATGGCATTTGAAATAAAGTTCAATCTGTGCGATTAAACCTTAGACAATCTCATATCGACAGAAAATAAAAATAAATATGTTAGTCGGTGAAGCAATGCATCTAATGTAATTGCCAAACTAGAAAGTCTACACAAATACCTACTACTACCTGTTTCCTGCACTATGATATTTAATTTGTAGCTATTAGTATTTATAATACTTAGAAGATTTATTTTTCGGTTTTAAGCAAAAATACATTTTTTTCTATATGAAAAATGTTGTGAATACCTGTTATTGGTGTTCACGTTAGTACTTAATATGGAAATGATATGTTGTAGTATTTTTCTTTTCGAATTCTGTTTTTGTGCCTTGTTAATAAATAAATAAAATAATAATACGTATTACTCACCATGGAGTTCTATTAATATCAAAGATTTCTGTGTGTTTATTACTAAATGTCTTCCCGCCTACAATACATGGCCTAGTACTTTTTTTATCTGCATATTTACTTCACGTAAATTTTGATTTTAAATTCCGGTGCAAATAATTACTATAGTATTATTTACATACTATTTATTGTCGCTAAAATAAGTTAAATAAACTGTCCATTTTGTAACTCAAACGCAAAGCAAAATAATTTACTGATATGAACAAGGCTTTGCATAATTAAAACGTAAGCCATACTAAAAAGTATAGTCGCTCATAAAAGCGATAACTATAAAATAAAGAAACTATGTCCTTCAAGCACACTTATTAAGTTTTTATCAAAAATAGCTATTTATTTAGGGCGCCATTCTAAAATTGATTAAAAATGACCACCTAATGATTGTCAATATTAATAACAAATCTATTTCAAATTACGTATTTTTTTAATGAATTTAATAATATAAAATATAAAAACAACATTTTAACATAAGCTTATTTGTTTATATTTAATGTTCTGTTACGTATACTTACGTAGATATACTTTTTATCTTAAGAGTACATTTATGCCGCCTTGTTATATGACAATGGTAAATGCTTTATCAATCATAATAAATATGATTTTTTTTTAGTTCCACAAGGCTCTACCACAAGTCTTATAATAAAGAAGTTTGGTTCAATGATTAGTTTTAGTTTATAAAATTTTCCTAAATTATAGTATTTAAATTTGCACGAAAGTGAGTTCCTTTATTTGTTACCTCTTCTACTGAGCCAGTCTTTCTAAAATTTTGCATATACCTACATGCTAGGAATACTAAAAAGGACATTGGATGTCTTTTATCCTGGAAAAAAGTACAGTTCTCGTTGAATTTAAATACGTGCGAAGCCGCGAGTCAAAGCTATATAATTAAATTTAAATACGCAAATTTTATTAAAAAAATTGAAATAAAAAGCATATTGAACGCGAATGTATGTTAAACCTCAAAATGTATTCAGATTTGTGTGCCCATATCATATTACATAGCTAAGATGCATAAATTCCGATGCTTTATTCACGATAAATGTTTTTTTACTACTATTAAATAAATAGATAAAATCTGTGGGACGCAACCTGCGTCGACACAGTGGCCCCGTCTCGCCTCGGGGGAACGGTCCATAGGGCTGGAGCCGCGGCGGAGGCTGCAGAAGATGCCAAGCGACGCAAATATGTTTCTCTCCATAGTGAGTACATATTTGTGCCGCTTTGTGTCGAAACATTGGGTCCATGGGGTCCTAACATTAAGAATTTTTTTTAGGAAATTTCTCCTAAGCTTGCTGACGCCGTAGGTGACAAGAGGGCTGGCTCATTCCTAGCGCAAATAATTGCACCATGCCACACGGACATTGCTTAGATTTAAATTTTTAGATTTTATTTTTTTTAGGGTTAATTTGTTTGTATTATAAAATTTCTGAAAAAAAAAATAATTATAAAATAGTTACCGGCGCGAGCTGCTAGACTCTATATCCTATTTTTCTGAACACCAATTAAATCTCGAGATGATTTTGTGGCCATGAAATTAGTTTCAGCTACTACATTCCTTTGATCAGGCTTGCAAACAATATCGCCAAAAAGTAAGCTAAACTAATAGAATAATATATATATATATAATAATAAATATACAAATAACCGAGATTTTTGCGCATATTTTCTACAAAGCCCATATTGGGGTGTAACACAATCAGACTACCCACGTCATTTCAGCGGAGAATATTTCCTTCTCCACAATCAATTACTTTCTACTGTCTCCCACATACTTCAACCGAAACATATGCAACCATGTTTTCTAGCAGAAATAGGCAAAAAAGAGGAAAGAAAATATCTAAATCATTATCGACCTTCTCCATGCTTCAGAATGCTGTTATCGCTAGCTACTTTAGCTTGAAATTTGACACTGATGACCCCAACAGACCTCGGTCATGTTGTCCCTCATTGTAATAACCAATAGATCAGTATCGCCAAGTTTAGGACGTAAATAGCTAGTTGCGTCCTCTCACAACTGGGAAACGAATAGGGGACCAAAAGAAAATAGCGGTTTTTGATTATTAGGTTAACGTGATTTGCAATTGTGCGATTTGCCTCCAGGAGGCCTATTTTTAAAATGAATCCCACTGTCTCATACGTCGAATGAAAATCATTCGACTCACTGATTATTACGATTGAAAATCATGCGAGTCACAGATTTTGCATTTTAAAAATAGAACTACAGGTCTATGGAGAAGACTTTCTCGTCCACAATATCAGCTATTAGATAATTATTCTGTGAATTTAGTATGGATTTTTCATTCCAGTGCCAGGTCGTACCTTCGCGGAGAGCCGTTATCAATGTTCACTCATAAAAATACAATGGCATTGCTCTGGCGGTTCTGTTGCATTTACATTGTTATCGCTAAAGTATGGATGCTGGCATGTACCAACTCGTCTTTTATGGCCTTTTCAAATTGCGTTATTCATTTTGAAAGATAACCTTTACCTTAAATAGTATTTATTTATTTACATCAATATTAAAGATGATAAACTAAATATTAGGTACAACCACTGTAACAATAGATCAATCAAAGAGCATCGAAACCCAACACGGTCATTTCTCAATGCAATAAATTAATATGACCAAACGTCCGTAGATCGGCTTCAGAAAACATATTTAGATCAAATGACATTGAAGAGTGACTTGATAGATTATTTTAATTAAAAAATATGAAGTGGCTTGTTCCAGGATACGAACGACAAATTAGTAGGAGAGGTTAGGTAAATGAAAACGTATTTTCTCAGATTTTCTCAAACAAGAGACTAAGAAAATTGGAAAAAGTAACTACTGTAATGTATGATTGTATTTGTCCTAACGATTCCTGTTTTTGATGACCAATACCATAATAGTTAAAACATTCGCAGATATCATATATAATGTATAAAAGGGCGAACGTGCTATTCAGAAAGTAAAAAGTGCGTGAAATCCCAAAAAAGTTATGAATTGTCTTTGAAATAGAAATCAGTTGATTTAGATGAATATATGAGGTAATGACATTCAGTGTGTATTTGAAAGAGTAATAATGATCAAAACATTCTGAAAATATATATATAGACAGTCAGTGCGACAAGATTCACAAACTCAGTTTATGTGAGGATAAAATCATAGGTACATGTGGCTAATGTGCATAGAAACAGATAAGTAAGACATGCTACATATAGCCATGCTGGCGTGCGTCTTACCAGCAAGACATTTATTCTTCGGAGCCGAGCTGGACGGTGCCGGAGCCTGAGCCTCTTCTACATCTGCAATCACAGGTTCGTATCGTAAAACTATATCTTTACTAATATATGAAGCTAGTACGCTGGCACTATTGGATGTGCCAAGCGGGTACGAGTAAGTTGAGATATGACTAATTGGAAATAGTATCTGCAATTATTCACTGCTTGATAAATAAAGATTAAACAGTGTAAATCCCTCACCTTTTATTAAAAAATATTGTTGCTTAGAAATTACTCAGACCACTTAATTACTTAGGCACCTTTTAATTATCTACATTTTCCATGGCCAGATAAGTTGGAAAATTTAAATATATTTTTAACAAATTCTCTAATGATTTACAAGTGAATGCATCACATACATTCTCATCACATCATCTGTTTTCGACCGACAGATACTTGACATGTCTTGATGTTCATCGAGGTATTAAGGGGTCTATCAATTCACCTTTTTTTGCGAAACTAAATCAAGCAATGCAAACTTAAGATTATAGAACGTAGAATGAAAAATATGAAAAACCTAAAATAAAACAAGTGGTAAGTACCTAAAATAATTTCCAATTTCAACATTTTTCCCGTTGCATGAAATCAGCAGTATAAAAGAAAATATTTTTATTATTTCATCACTATTATTTAACTCAATTGCAGCATATAATGATATAAATAATGTGATACGTCCTCGGTACTTTTCAGTTTGCTCTATAATTTTATGGCATGTAAACATTTCAAAGCTGTAATCTGCGACAGAAAATTTAATTTCATAACATTAAGATTGTATTTTACCAAAATAACATCGAGAATTGTGCCAAAGAACTGGTGCTAATTTATTCCAACAAGAACCATTATTGTCGAACATCCGAGCCAACGGAAAAACTAAATGCATCGCCTCAATTTGTCGGCAAGATTAACAAATTTAACATCATTAACTGTCTGTCGGTTTCATAATTCCCAAAAGTTTAAATTTAGAATGTGAACTATTTTTCTAGTTACTACTACTAAACCATAGTGAATTTTGTGATATGAAGTTTATGATTACATTCATAATATTATAGTATTTTTACATGCAATGGGTCCATAATATACTTATCACTTTTTCCCCCTCATTCCAAACATAGTCAGAATAAAATAATAAACAGAAATAAATAATTAATAAATAATTTTGTAAATGTACATAATTATTTTGTTTATTGAATAAATCAGTAATTTAGTGGATAAAATAAAACACCTGGACTGGGTCAGTCTAATTCGTTTTTGTTTCAACCATAAAGAGAAGTTAAAATCGTCTAAAAAATTTAACAAGCAAAGAATAAAAATAACCATGGAGGTATCACCTCCTTAGTCTGTGGTAGACACGAAGTTCTACAAACCATTGGCATTTTAATAATGCCCAAGCCGGAGTAAAAGTAATTTAACCCACACAAATTATAGGGAGGTATCTAATTGTGTGCAAATATTTCTCCGACGAAGTCTGTCATTACAAAGACACGTTGGAATTCAAGCTTTATTACTTGTGACTTTTGCATTTTGAAATAAGTATTGTACCGCAATAAAGAATTATTGTTGAATAAATAGTTTGATAAACGAGTACCTACCTATTTGAATTATTCCTTATATCCATCTCACTTGAAGTGATGTTCCCCACTTCAAGTGAGATTGATATAAGAAAAAGGGCTTTGCCCAACAGTGGGGGGTAGGGCTAATCTGCAGACTACAGAGAATTAATAAAGCTTTTTAAAGGTTGTGTGTTTTTGTACCTACACAAAATTTTTAAATAATACATAAAAAAGTTGAAATAATAATATTAGAAATAAAAATATAAGAACTGATTATTATTTGAAATATATTTTACGATACGAAATTCTATGAAACTTCTGGCTACAATATATAATTCATTCAAATTCATAGCCATTACACTTCAGTCAAGGGGTTTAAGTCAGGGGTGTTCATCTTCAGCCATCTTTCCGATGGCTTGAAGTATGGCATACGGGTACGCGAGCCCGACTTACCCGAGCTGCTACTCACTCAACCCAAATCCATCCGGGTCAGTAGCATCCTAATACCTTTTTCCTATCCCCAAACCCAACAAAATCCTATCCTTCCCCTGCTTTAAATACTTTCGATGGGCAGCAGCGTCGAAAGTACCATAAGCCGCAAAAAACTGCGCTCGCCAACCCGCCTGCCAAGCGTGGCGAGTATGGCATCAACCTTCAAATGACGGACAATATAATGATAAGGCCCCCAGTGCCCGGCAGCCCCGCTGTTCCTGGCTCCGGTAGCGGTCACGGTAGCGGCGGGGCGGGGGGTGCGAAGAATCCCCGGAGTCGACCCGGCTACCACCCCCGACGACACTTGGCCCTGGTAACACACAATATCCGGACGATGAGGTTGGACGACAAGGTGGAGGAAGTGGAAGAGGAGATGAGTAGGTTACGATGGGACATAGTGGGTTTGTCTGAAGTCCGAAGAGAGGGCGAGGGCACGACAACCCTAAAGTCTGATAACCTACTCTATCACCGGGAGGGAGACTTAAGGAAGTCCCAGCATGGTGTCGGGTTCCTCGTTCACAGGTCCCTCATAAACAACGTCGAAACCATCGAGAGTGTTTCCGGTAGGGTAATATACCTGATACTCAGAGTATCAAAGAGATACTCCTTGAAGGTTATACAGGTATATATGCCGACTGGAAAATACTCAGATGAAGAGGTGGAAGCGGTGTATGAGGACATTAGTAGGGCCATACACGCTTCCAAAACCTACTTTACGGTGGTTATGGGGGATTTTAACGCAAGACTCGGCGGTCGAGGCGGTGGAGAGCTCAGGGTGGGACGGTTTGGATATGGGCAGCGAAACGAGCGAGGCCATATGCTGGCTGGCTTTTTGGAGAAAGAGGGACTCTTCGCGATGAACTCTTTCTTCAAGAAGCCACCGCAAAGAAAGTGGACCTGGCTAGGGCCCACTAAGAAGAGCCAAGCTCCAATAAAACAGGAGATAGACTTCATCTTGTCGACGAGGAGAGAGATATTCAACGATGTCTCTGTGATCAGCAAGATTAAAATCGGTAGCGATCACCGGATTGTAAGGGGCATCTTGAACATCGATCTCAGACGAGAGAGAACTCGCTTGATGGGGTCTATACTCCGACCTTCGCAAGCCTATATCCAAAGCCAAGATTCTTTCCAGCTAGAGCTCTCAAATCGCTTTGCATGCCTTGAGGATTGCCTTTCCGTGGACGAGATTAATAACGGATTTGTAGAAGTTGTCCAGGCGGTGGGAAAGAAGATCTTCAAATCCCGCCCCAAAAATAAACCACAAAAACTCTCACCTCAGACCCTGGATCTGATGGCTAAGCGACGGTCCATGATGCTGCAGACCTCCGAAGACGCCGACGTCTACCGGCAGCTCAATAGACAAATCCGGAAATCTTTGCGGAACGATACTCGCTCCTTCAATACAGAACGTATTAAGGAGACGATAGAGCAAAACAAAGGCTCCAAAGTGTTCGCAAAGGTGGAGTCTATTGGGCAGAGCCGACTGACCAAGCTGAAGACGGAGGACGGCAACGTGGTATCGACGAGAGCCGAGGTGCTGAGGGAGATCGAGAGGTTTTACGGACAACTCTACACTTCAGTAGCCAAACCCGTTGAAAGCTTGGCCAAAGACCCAAGAGCCAAGCTTACCCGACACTATACGGAAGATATCCCGGACATCAGCCTGTACGAGATTAGGATTGCCCTTAAACAGCTCAAGAACAACAAGGCGCCGGGCGAAGACGGAATCACAGCAGAGCTTCTGAAAGCGGGCGGAACGCCGGTACTGAAAATCCTTCAGAAGCTCTTTAATTCCGTTTTGCTCGAGGGCGTGACGCCAGAGGCGTGGAACAGGGGCGTGGTGGTTTTGTTCTTCAAAAAAGGTGACAATACCCTATTGAAGAACTATAGACCCATCACGCTCCTGAGCCACATCTATAAGCTGTTTTCGAGGGTAATCACGAATCGTCTCGCGAACAGGCTCGATGCCTTCCAGCCTCCCGAACAAGCCGGTTTCCGAAAAGGGTTTAGTACCATAGACCACATCCATACGCTTCGGCAGGTTATACAGAAGGCCAAAGAGTATAACCGGCCACTATGCCTAGCGTTTGTGGACTATGAGAAGGCCTTCGATTCGATCGAAATGTGGGCGGTGCTTCTGTCTCTCCAGCGGTGCCGCATAGACTATCGGTACATCGAAGTGTTGAAGTGTTTATACAGCAACGCCACCATGCCAGTCCGAGTACAGGAGCAGAGCACGAGGGCTATTCCATTGCAGAGAGGTGTAAGACAGGGAGACGTCATTTCTCCGAAACTGTTTACCGCTGCTCTGGAAGATGCCTTCAAACTCCTGGAATGGGAAGGACTTGGCATCAACATCAATGGCGAGTATATCACTCACCTTCGTTTTGCCGACGATATCGTGGTTATGGCGGAATCGCTGGAGGACTTAAGTACCATGCTCAGCGACCTCAACGTGGTCTCCCAACAGGTGGGCCTTAAAATGAACATGGACAAAACCAAGGCAATGTGTAATGTCCATGTTACGCCATCACCGGTTTCAGTCGGGAACCACACCCTTGAAGTTGTAGACCAGTATGTCTACCTGGGTCAGATGATCCAGGCTGGCAACTCCAGCTTCGAAGACGAGGTCTTTCGTCGAATCCGACTCGGATGGGCGGCGTTCGGGAAGCTACGTAGCGTCTTCTCGTCTAAAATACCTCAGTCCCTTAAAACGAAGGTATTCGACCAGTGTGTGTTACCAGTGATGACATACGGGTCCGAAACGTGGTCTTTGACTATGGGCCTCATAAGAAAGCTCAAGGTCGCCCAGAGAGCTATGGAGAGGGCGATGCTCGGTGTTTCCCTACGAGATCGAATCAGAAATGAAGAGATCAGTAGGAGAACAAAAGTCACCGACATAGCCCAGCGGATTAGTTCTTTGAAGTGGCAGTGGGCGGGGCACATAGCGCGGAGAACCGATGGCCGATGGGGCAGAAAGGTTCTCGAATGGCGACCACGTACCGGTAAGCGCAGCGTTGGACATCCACCGACCAGATGGTCAGATGACCTGAAAAGGGTCGCAGGCAGACGCTGGATGCAGACTGCTGCCAACCGATCATTTTGGAAATCATTGGGAGAGGCCTATGTCCAGCAGTGGACTGACTGCGGCTGAAATGATGATGATGAATGACACTTCAGTCATGTTTAAGAGTATAAGTAAGTTCTTGTCTTCGAATAAGGTTAAATATTATGTCAACGATCATAAAGTTTTCAAAACCAAACAGTATGCAGTCCTACACGTAATAATAAAATTATTTCTACTCCAATAGTTTTCCAACAATACTGTTGATAACACCACATTCAGAGCGATAAAACGGGGCCTGAAATGTGGATGTTCAAACGTCCATAACACAATGACCGCGTTAGTCTCGCCAATCGAAGACCACTACAAAGAAACCCAAGCAGTCACGAATACGAACAATATTTACATATCTGTACATCAACCATGAGATTTTATTGTCGCAAAAGCGAGCGACTCCGTTAACAATTTAGTATGGAAAACCTGTACAGCGTTCTGCCGGATAGTAAGGTAACTAAGAAATTCCATATTAAAATCTCGTGGTAGAAGTACAGTCGTACTTAAAGCGGATGCCGTGAACGACAGTAATTTGTTGTGACAGTTTCTCAGACATCTAGAACTATTTGTCAACCAAACTTAGTTATTCCTTCTAGCATTTTGCGGCAATTATAAAAACTTAATCGCTTGGCGGATCGTAGATATACGGACAGTCTCGGCTTCGTAAGTTGAAGTATTATTGAATCTATGGATTCGGTCATAGAGTCTTCAGAGATTTGGCAGATAGATACACTTTATTGTACAAATCACAAAGGTTAATATGCAATTATGAGGTAGAGGAATGTTTAGAATTTTTCTGAAGAAAGACTAGCAAGAAAATGCTTAGGTTTTTCGTCTCATCTCGGAATTATGATACACTTAGTCCCAATGGTAGATTAATAAACTGGGTGCACTCCCTTTTGATCTTACAACTAACCATTTTACCTATTTGTTTAAATTTAACTTAATAGTTTTCTAGTAATACTGTTTTGTACATCGATTAATAAAATACAATCATGCAAAAAAAAAAAAAAAATGTGAAAATTTATCTATCTGAATGTTACTAACTACTAATAATGTATTTGTCAATCAAGCCAAATGAGGGATTAACTTGGAGTATATCTACAAACCTATTTATTTATTTCATGTACATACTTTAAAACATAATACATTGTAAAACATTACATTAAAACTTAACATTAGGAAAACTTGGTGCAAGGAGTCTACTTATTACTAAAGAACATAAAAGGAGACAAAGTAGGTAGGTCATCCTGCGAAGTCTTACGGCTCTATCATGGCCAAAGTTAGGAGGGAAAAGGGAAAACAACAAAGGATTCATCAGAAAACTATAATTCGGGAAACAATAACATGTTTTCCGCGGGAATACTTTCGTAGCGCGGACTCTCTTTCGCAAACTGTCATCCAAAATATCCAATTTCTTGCAACTGCAACTGGTGTCTCGACAAAGTATTTCATAAATAATACATTCATAAAAACAAAGCCATTTATGAGCATCTATAGTTTTTATCGACTGATAAACAAGATATTCTTTACAACTTTTTTTCATCTAATATATACAACTGCGTCAATGATAAGTCATTTACATTTTTTGTGTTGAAAAAAAAAAACAAATACCTCAATTATCAAAAACCACTAAAAACATTGGTAAAAATGTAATTATTATATGAAAATCAAATTACTCGGCAAAAAGTTCAAAGCATTCTATTTTGATTTAAGCCCATCATTAATGATCATTACATTTCCGTCGATTTGATGAAGTAATCACAATTGTATTACGATTATCTATTTGCGATGTTAGGTTGTCGATGTATCGTTTCATCTTGTTTTATCGCTTTAAAAAAACATTGCAAGCGCCCTATTTTTAACATGTATGACATATTTGTCGAATAAAAATCATTCGATATCGAATAAAAATTATGCGACTCGCTGATTTTGCGTGAGTCACAATTTTAAAAAATAGCACTCCTGTTGCCTACCAAATATCATTATATTATATTACATATCATACTGTTGGGCATAGGTCTCCGTATGGATTAACTGATAATAAATATTGATGGATATTTTATTTAGAGATTGCTCTTTAGATCGTTCTAATAGTCTATGTAACATTTTTTTTTTCTATAAAAATAAATAAAAATGCCCAGTGTCATTATATTGACATAGATAAACCGGAAGCTTATTTTTATTGAGAACCGAACGCTTCTCAATAAAAATAATCTTAGTCCTAATTGTTGATAGCTTAATGAACTGTAGCCACAGTTTTATCCGGTAACCTCATTAGTTTTTGATATCAGCTTTCAACATCGTCGATTATATGTTTTTTTTTATAAAAACGCCATAGTTTTTGCAGCGTAGCTAATAACTAGCAATTTGTGATAAAAATAAACCAGTAAAGTGTGAGATGGTTTTGTACGCTAAGGATTCCGTACGTTTAGAAACACTGAGATGTTAGCCTTGTCACGTTGAAAAATTGTTTAACTCGTCACAAATTGGGCACCGCTAGGGGGAGTAGCAGCGTGTGTATTATCTTATCCATTATTTAATATCCACTTATTTAATACTAGCTGTTTCCCGCAGCTCCGCCTGCGTCAAAAAGTAGCCTATGTTTGACCCCGGGTCTTCAACTATATTCATACCAAATTTCATCAAAATCCGTTTAGCGGTTTGGCCGTGAAAGCGTAACAGACAGACAGATAGACAGAAAGACTTTCGCATTTATAATATTAGTATGGATTATATTTCATTGATTGAATGACTCTGGATTGGAATCACAATCACCTTTAGCATAATAAGCATAACATTAGGTTGAGAAGCATCATAATAAATACTGAAAAATTCTAAAAATTAAAAAAAACGATAGAGTCAGCATTTAAAGATAGTTAGTTTTATTTCAAATAGGTTTTGAAATATCTTTATATTATGAAAACAATCTTTTGAACGTTCTTTTTTCGCTACAATTATACATTCCGGACTGAAATAGTTGACTTTATTCTAATATCTTCAACGTTAATCTCACTAAATGTATACTAATCTATCGAATAACATAAATAAGACTTCAAAAAGGATTTGAGATTTTTTTTTATCAAAATAATTTACATGTATAAGAAAATATATAAAGATTCACTAAAATTAACTAAGCGTCATCTATTGATATAGCCGAGAACGAGTTTTGGCAGGAGCACCACATGACATCAACTTCTCTAAAGGACCTCTACGCGTTGGATCAATATCCCCGCGCAAGCCTCTCAAAGGACCGGGGCAACCCGAGAATTCCAAAAAAAGATAATAATAATACATTTATTTCAGGCATTTGAGCCCATACATTACAAACAAAATAATAATTATAATAATGTTGCCCCTCTGTTGCCAAACGTGGCGACTATTTGGGGGCCCATTCACTGAGTGGCGAGTCACCGCCTGCCACTAATAGTCAGGAATCATGATTATGGCAGGTGTCCAATAACATATATCCCATAACCCATTTTATTCTTTTTATTCATTAGCAATAGTTCCTCCTCCTGCCCAAACCCATTCATGGAAATGTCATCTATTGATATAGCCGAGGACGGGTTTGGGCAGGTGCACCAAGTTCCATATATACATCAAGTTCCATACATATCCCTGTGCAAGCCTCTCAAAGGACCGGGGCAACCCGTGAATCCCAAGCGGAGATACATAATCATTAAAAACATAATATAGATAAAGTTCAATTAGTTCATAATATTCAGGACCTATACGAATGATTAATTAAACTATTATAAATATTATATTTTGTTTGTTATGTAATATTTAGTTTGTTTTTGAATATGATAATTGTAAATGAGGAGATAATATTAGAAAAATAATGCAAATAAGAAACAAAAAATATATAAGTAAATTCATCCAAATCAAAACAATTTAAAGATGGAATGTTATCTGCTATTGGCTACAATAGGTTTCCTTGATTGGCGAAACTGGCTGTTATTATAAAATAACAATTCGACTCAATTGAAATGAAATATTTAGTTAGTAAATGAGGCCTCCTGCACATATATACCTACTCGTACGTCCTAACTCTGTAATGATTTAGCTTTGCAATCAATGGCTCACCTCCTGTCGTGCCCCAACAGTCCCGTCTTCAGCACTATGGAAGACTTAAAGATGGCGAATCACGGGACAATAGAGGTGGCAAAGTATTGGGCAAATTTAAAAAATTGCAGTCAATAGAAATTTTGACTCTAAAAGAGGAAGAAGATTGATTCAGCTAAAATTTTTCACCTGTCTAGTGTGTGCTCTAAGAGAGTCCCAGACATTGCCAAAAATCACTTGGTCGATGAACCGAATATCAAAATAATTCTAAAACTACACATTAATGATAGATTAAACGCTTAGTATGGAGTAAGGGATAAAATCAGAATCTGACAAAAGAATAAAATCACAATCAGATACTTCAGAATCTAATACATCCTAACGATGGTTACAGCAAAAAAAAAGATATAACGTATAAATAATAGTTGAACGCTCTATAATGATAATATGTATGATGGATATAACCAGCTAAGGATGCAACATTGCATTTCTAAACAAACCTCAGTGGTTTTGTGAATGTATGAATGTTGTAAATTGTTTGTATAAAGTTTTGGATAGTGCTAAATAAATATAAATATATAAAATAAATGGAAAGACGGCAGCCATTCCTGTTGCATGGATGATGGAGAGACTGCAGCATTTAAATATATTACTTCCATAACTAAAGAAGTAATCGAGTTGGATTCAAAAGATTAAGCAAGTAAATAAACGTTTGTACATTTATCTTTTACAATGTATATTCCAGAGCTTACAAAATATAGAGCTACTACACATCGTCAATGCGGAGCAGATTGTTAGAAGCCTACAGAGTCAAAAGTTCCTTTCCCGCTGGTTAGGAGTTAAATTACCTGAAATGTCAGTAACACGAGGATAGGAAACCATTGTGCAACTGAATTTACAGTCGCCATCGATGTTTTAATTGGAACACTGAAGGTGCGGTCTCAGCCATCTTTCTAATTTATTTAATGGGCAATTAGCCACAGTTGATGCTAATGGTAAATATGACTCATAAGCTAACTTTACTTAATTTTTAAAACTTTCAAAAACCAAATAAAAGTATCACATATTTTCCAATGTATCAATGCGGTAATTTATGGAGTAGTATGTACACCAACTAATTGACGGATGCCTATCAGTTAAAAAAATTTTGGCTGTGAACTTTATTATTTTGCTCATCTACCATCATATATTTTTAAATCCCAGATTTAATTTGAAAATAGAGTTCATTTATCATCTTCGTTTATAAATCATGCTAAAACATTACTAATACAATTTGTCATACACCAGATGCATGCATTTCTAGATTTGTGATAAATAAGTACTAAAAATATACAGATGTTGTTTGACAACAATTTAATGTCCCACAATTACCTGCATACTGTAACAAAATTGAGGCTTTTCCTTTCCCAATTGAAAAAAATAATAACATCCTGCGACGACAAATTTGGCCCAACCCACCACAATACATGCTACTTTCAAAACAATTTCCCTTTAGCAATCTGATCGGTTTTTCTCAAACAAAATTCATTTATTTGATATGGATCGAATTACATAGTCAATCGGCCCTTTACACCTACAAGATCTATCTTCAATGAAAAATGACAACTCATAATATCCAAATTTTGACATGCTTCTCTCACTACTTACTTTATACTTATTTCGTGCTATTTGTTCCAAAATTTTTTTTCCGATTATTTCCCATAATGAGCATGCCTATTCCTTACCATGAGTAAGGAGCACCTACAGAGTGGGTGCTTCCTACAAAGTGCACTTCAGCCACCACTTGTATACCATCACCTCCGGGACTTCCATTGAATGTCCCGTACGAAATGTTGGGAACTGTGAATTACGACATTTTATAAATAAGTAGGTTTGATAGGGTATTTTCAACCAAAACAAATTAATTATGAAATTTAAAGCAACAATGAAAACCCTCGGACACATATGAACAATTTGCGCATTCGTACAAACTTTCTTTAACTCTAAGTATATTCCAGAGCAAACATATTTAATTTTAAAATTGACTTAAATAGTATTTAGTTTGTTTATACCTATATAATTTTTATTTTAATAATTGATCGCATTGTTAATCCATATATCGCTACGCAAAGCGGGACTTTACCTTATCAATAAAAAGTAACTAGTGTACTACACACATAATGCCTGCAGTCTGGTTGACTTGTACTACATGGCTACAGAGAACGATGTAAGGGTGGATCTGTTTGTGCACATAATGGCACCTATATAATAAGAGGGGTCAACCGAGAAATTAGATCCTACCTGTTTTAGTAAGTAATTCCTAGCAAGTAAATCCTTAGTTCATTATTGCCTCACAGTATAATTATACTTATCGCGACATTATACCTAGTAAAATACCTACTGAATACGTATTTTACTTTACGGTTAGGAATGCTATAAAACTAGTAAAAAATAATGAAGCAAAAAAAAAATAGTACGAACAGGTAAAACGTTCATTTTCTATTTTAATGTAATGGGACAGACATTGATAAATGGATTATTTTATTTTTAACAATAAGACAATTGCAAGACATGCTTTATCTAATCCGATAATTAAGATTAATGCAATTGCACTAGATATGCGATATCTTAAATATCGATTGTCGCTACTGGAATTTAAGGTTAAAGGTTTTGTACTTCTACCACGAGACGCTAGACAGACGCTTGCGACTGCTTTAACAATTTTGTTGGACGTAACTAAAAATTCAATACAAAATCTTAACTCTCATAGTAGAGGCAATGCTACGTCATATTTTGTAGTTGACGCCGGGAAAAAGCAGTTTTTAAATTTGTCTTCGAATAACAACACAATTCTTTGCAGTTGTTTTTGCACAGCGAATAACCCTAGCGATACAAAGAGGAAACCCAGCCAGGCCAGTCCTAGGGCACGTTGCCTCCCTGCGGCACGTTGGATGACTATTTTTATTTGTGATATTTATGTATTTGTTTGATTTGTCTGTTTTTTTAAATAAAGTTTAGCATTCTTCATTGTGATATCTAAGTGTAAACGTAAACTTGCACATATTCAAGCTGCTAATAAGTCTTGTAGAAAAGGTTTTTCTAAACCACGCTTTTATCTTACTCTATTTTAGATAATTACGCACAGTTATTATAGATGCCTTTATGTTTTATAATTAATTATCAGTCTGTATTCAGATTTCTTTATTAGTAAGTTACTTATTACGATTTTGTATAAGTAGATATGTAATAATCGTCAGAATCAGCTTATTTATGTTCGGATCTGGAATGCTATTTTTGAAAAGTGTTATTCACGCAAATCGAGTCGAATGATTGTCAATTGTCATAATCGATGAATCGAACGATTTTCATTTGATATATGATTCATACATTTCAATTTCACAATATAATAAAAATACATTTCAAAATTTTTAATAGCATACGGCATGGCTTAATCTGGTAAATTTTAGATTAATATTCTTTTGGTCTGTTAATTTGTACCAGTACGTCTTCCTTAGTAACAAATTGTTTTATATTAAAAATAATGACGTATTAAAAAAGAAGTATAGACTTCAAGATATATTGTAGATTTTTCAACAAAAAATTGATCCATTCACGAGCTAGCTGATGCAGAGTAGAAGTTAATTAAAAAATAAATTAAAAATCGTAAATTAATCTAAACATACCTAGTTATTTTCTGCACGTGTTATCTTTACATGAAGTAGTTAATGTCGTATATTAGCTTGAATTATGTAATTATTACAACAATATGCACAACTGTTTGTCCGTCTCACTGCAAAAAGTTAGACAAGTTATTCAACATATGTAACCCTGCGTAACTTCACACTATGGATAAACGCAATTTTTTTAGACACATGTTGAACAGTTGTCTAACTTTTTTTGTAGTAAGACGGTAATGTCTATTAATGTTTTTCAATGCGATGTTATATATTTAGTGAAACTGCTGAGTGACAAGGGCTTGTTCTATTTTCGTGATTATATATAGACTTCGTATAAATAACAAAGACACAGACCTAAAACTAAACGGATTTAGTTTTTAATATCTATTTATAGACTCTGGGTCCATGGGGTCCATCAGCTCATGAACTTTTTAAGTTCATCTCGAAAAGAATGTTTCCTCTTACAAAGGATCAGCATTGCCATCCAACGTGGCAATGCGGCCAGCCTGTTGGGCACATTGCCACGATGTAACGATTTGCAAGTACTACATAATTTGTAAATATTAGTTTTTTTTATTTGTTTAAATAGTTTTTAGTTTAAGGTTATGTATAATTCTATTTATAAATTTTTCTCCATAAATTGAATTACAAAACTTCACAATAGATAAAGTAAAAACCAATAATTACATATTGAAATACCTAAGATGTTTAGTGAAGAACAAGCGCCCGTGCCTACCCTAGTAGTACTATAAGAGTAATTCTTAATCTAAGAACTTAAATTATATTTTACTTATACTTGTTATATTATACACCTTGATTTGTTTTGTTAATTTTTTTTATTAGATATTTGACGATTTAAACGAAGAAATATTAAATTTTAACAAGAGGTAATTTACTTAGATTTTTCTTTATTTTTAGTTATAAGACAGAAGTAAGGACTGTACTCGATGTATGATTTTATTTTTTTATAAACTAAATAACTTTATTAAAACTATTGATTAAACACTAATATATTTCATAGAATAATGAATTAATGCCCATCATCCGAGGTCAGCACATAATTTAATTAAGATAAACGCTTGAACTTTCCACGACAAATATTGGAGTTGTGTTAACGAATATCATGTACCAATACATTTATCTTACAAAGTTGACTTAATAATACTCCGTAGCTTAAGATGCAAGCGATAAATAATCAAAAATTAAGGACATAGATCGTACATAGCTTCATTGTAACAAATAAAAAGGTTGTGAATTTTTTGAATAAATTAAATTATTTCAATAATGATTTTATTTGGTCACTATATTTTCCGTTCCTAGTCCTAAATAGTATATTTAGATTATGAAGTACTATTTAGATTTAGTGATAGGTACCTAACGTGTAAAGGCTAAACAATTTTAAACTAAAACGATCTAAGTCTAACTATTACAATCAGATAAATATTCGGCCTTATTTTGAGGATTAATTAATTCGACAGCTGCTTATTGAATTGATTTTGATTACATCGCATCTGAATGTACTCAAAATATAGGCACTTATTCTCCGATTAGAAAAATGCGGTGACAAGCAAAGATAATGATGCTTACAATTAGCATTAACGAGTTCCAACTCGCAACGTTTATGTAAGCAATTTAAACTTTTAAATCTCAAACTTCATAAGTAGTTCTTTGAAAATTATTCGAAAAATTAAACATTTGTTTACATTAAATAATAAGTAAAAAAAAATCTAGAGACCAAAAAGTAAAGCAAGACAAAATGTGCGTGTAATTTTTAAATCAAATAGGTACCTATTAAGCTACACTTATCTTGTTATTCAGGTTTAACTTTGTCAATTTAATATGCATTTTTAAATGCATCGGAAATATCAATTTGTTGCCCTTTTACCCTCTCACCATTTAAAATCTGACTCTACATAAAATTTAAGTTATTGATTATACCTCATTTGCGCTAACTTCAGTACCTAAATTTTCGAATAATGATACGAAGAGAGAGGAAGTAGGATAATATAGTTGATGAAAATGTATTTTTATTTTAACTATTAAGTTTTATCAACTTTGGCATTTATTAAAATTTTAAAATGTACAATTAATTTATGAAAAACTTTCAGACTTATATTCCGACTATGCAAAGCCGAAAAATTTCTTCTTAATTAAGTTGTGCATAATGAAACATTTTAATATTTTAAATCGAACTTATTACCAAGTCATATAAATAAACCTGTAAAGAAGAATATCACTCATCTATAATCGTAATAAGCAATAACAAAACAATAACCAAAATAAAAAAAAATACATTTGTATACAAGGGTGCACGTACCAGGGTTTTTCGTTGCCATTTTCGAACACAAACTTGAAAAACTTTATCGATTAACTGAAATAACGCACACACGACGTCTCGTAGGCTCCTCTACGCTGAGTGCTACGAGAGCCAACCGCTTATTTATAACCTATTATTTATTGAAAGCACTCAAATATAGTCCGGGATCCGCGCGTCCGATCCGCACTATGAGAGAACTGAGAATGCTATGTTCCCCGTATTTTTGCCAGTAGTTAGGGTTTGATAACGCAAACCACGGCTTGCTTACATATCACACAATTATGATGGATGCGGGGCGGCTAGAACAAAGGCGATGGAGCGTGATGTGAAGTTACGTCGTCTTCAAGTTTATCACTCTTGAAACCTTTTCAATAACTTCTTAGTTTTGCTTCGGGTAATCAATTCATCAAAAGAGAGGTCTATTTTTTGCTATTCCTTCTACTGCAACATAGGACTCCGAAAGAGAGTTGATTTCCGGGAGGCGGTCTGTCATAAAAATCATGCACAGTCTTTGAATAATTGACCATACAATGTGTGCCAAATACACTTTTTTTAAATACAATTGCAAAAGTACAGTTTATAATTTTAGCTTTAGCCATAGATCTAGATTTATTTTGCTGTAATCTACCTACATACTAAATCTACTTATCCTGCACTAAGAACGCTTGTGTGACAGTGGTCCAAGTAGTTACCCTACCTTTGTCTTGTGTCTAAATATACTTCTACGAAAGTAATAACAGTCTTTGATATATTTAAAAAATATATATGTTGTTGTCATTTTTAACTTTAGGTCAGTAGGAATTTTTCAGAAAAGAAAGTAAGTCACGTTTAGTGGATTAAGTATTTACTTTTAGACCCCATTTGACCTAAACGAAAGGGATATGATTAAATTGTCACAAACTGAGGTATAAGTAGAAACTAGATGAAGCATATTCGATATTTATAGTTGTGAAAAATTTGCACTAGGTACCTTATTTTGCCTCCCAAGTACTTTATGGAATGATTGGGATAAATGAAGGAAAACAACAACGTATCGCGTTTCAGCCAATCCATTGCTCCAAATAAATCTTACAATACAACCGAAAAGCCGTTAAGATAACAATGACGACGAAAAGTGCGAGAAAATCGGTTGTCATAAGATTTGGTTCGTATCAGCGAGCGTCAGTGTGGATATACTTGTGCTAACAATGGTTCGCAATTAGATATTAAATGACACTCAGTTTGGTGTTAATGTTGTCCTTGTATGACAATAGGAAGTGATGATAGATCACTGAGTGAAATAATATAGTAGCAACATATAACTAAGACATAAAACACCATTGCATACGAGATTTTTTGTGATGTCAGCAACCAGTTTGACAATTAGTCGTCATACAAATAACTCTTCGAACGAAAATCTGTCTCTATTGTATAAAATCTACTATTCCACGGCTTCGCATTATTTTTACGGAATGTAAGGTACCTACCCTATGTCCTTCTACCTAGTTGTATGCAAAATTTCAGGAATTTGATCAGTAGATGAATCGTGAAGAGGTAACCAACAACTTAATTTATAATATTGATTAAGATTAACAATAGATTAGCGCTCAGTAAATAGGCTTAAGACCTACATAACAAACACTTAATTTTAACGACACCATAGTATACTATATGTAACCTTATGGTAATGAAAAATATCGGAATGGAAATCATGGGGTGCAGCAAATACCTAACTGTGATAATAATAAATACCTACCTCCTTAGATAAATACTAACATTTCTGTTTTACAATTTACATTACAATCGGGTTGACTGGAAGAGATCCCTATCAGGGATAAGTCCGCCTCTTCTTGTATTCTATTTTGTTGTAACAATGTTCTTTCTGTACAATAAAGTTTTTATATACATACAATTGTAACAGATATAAATAACTAAACTTTTATTTCAATTAACCAGGGTTCATTTAGTTAGTAAAAAAAAAGAAAATTTAATATAATAAAACATCTATCTGTATGTTCATCTCCATAATAACCATACGTCATTGATTAATAGAACCACAGATTAGAAAGAATATGAACCGAGTATAAACACATATTATGCAAAAGAATCTAAGGTATGCAATCCACTTTACGCAAAGAGGATAATTGCATATAGATAGATCTAAATATTAACACACAATATGAAAATCATAAAGATACATAAAATTAACAGTCATAATTGTATTTTTACATATTTATAGCAAACACATGAGATAATTGATAAATTATTCCATTGCTTCACGTTTATTATTGTCGTAACTAATCGTCGGATTAATTGACTTAAAACTTCGCGGCAATCAATTAGAGACCAATTTGTTTTTGATCTAATTATGTACAATAAATCGATCAAGCAATCAATTTGTTTATAGAGAGCCTCTGTGGTCCAGTGGTTGAGGCTGTTGGTTTGATACCGTAGTCACGGGTTTGATTCTTGAAGCTTGTAAGTCAGTTGGATACATAGGAAAAATTTTATTTCTAATGTAACTAACCTTAATATCCGCCAGTGGCGTTGTATTGATTTGCTGTATAAAGTCGTAAATGCTAACGTCTCAATAATTATCTCCCGTGGTAGAGGCTTAAGGCGTAATAACTGTCTCAATTATTATTTAGATGATACTTATAAGTACATAAAATGGTACAATGGTTGGATTTAATGCTAGAGCATTCTCTACCAGTCAACCTTTAGTTAAAAAAGATATATTATTGTATGAACGCCTCGTGGTTCTACACCACAGAGTTTTGTAAATTACTTGTTTCTAAAATGTCTTTATAGAAAGATCTAGAAACAGCACAATTCTTCATGATGGTGCAAATAAGACGCCTAATTTACCGACAAAAACGTTAGCAACAATAACAAAATTGCGAGCAGAAAAAACGGGTTTGCTTTTAGTCATTATACTTATGCTGGATTTCCCATTCAATTTTGAAATTCTTCGCATTTGGTCACTGGTCACTGGTAAAGTTACTACTACCCATTCTCGATCGATAACTTATTAGTTTTTTAATGTTTAATAGTTTGATATAAGTACCTAAATCAAGAATGGCTGAACAAAATTGACAAAAAAGGGAGGATTAAGACCAAATTTTTATTCCTCTTATTTTAATTTTTCTCAAAAAATACGAGGGTGAGAAAAATTTGTCTACTTATCTTCATAAAAATCAAATAGAGACATTGTAAATTCGTATACCTAAAGTGTGTACTAAATTGGGTGCGTAGTTAAAATTTTAGAACGATAGCTTTTCTAGATTTGTGGGCATACATTAATTTAAAAAATAAAATATATGTAATAAATATTGCTTAAATGGCTATAAAATAGCAAGTATCTGTATTAATGGACAATATCTTTAATTCTTGAAAGACAAGTTTAATGAGATGGCAAATCTAAAGGAAGTGAGTTGCGGCTCGGTGGTAGTGACTCAAAATTATAATTGTATTGCAGTTTTTTTGCGTGTTTCCATCACAAAAAAATACTAAGAGCCGAAGGTGAGATCTAACAATAACAAAATAAGGACGGACGGAAGTAGTAATTATCCATAGTTTAAAATGAAACCCACTTTTTTAGATTCTTTAAAACCTGCAGAATAGAGTTGAAAATAGCACCTTAATTATTTTTAACTGAAGAGCTACCAGTGTTGGTTGCTGTTTTTATCAGAAACATGTTCTCAAGCAGACAATTGCATGTTAACATTTATGAATCTAACTTTGATTGGGCGTAAATAAGGATAGGATACTTGTATCTACATTTATATGTTTGTTTAATGCAAATTGCGTAGAAAGAAAGCACAAATGTTAACGTACGTATACGATATTTTTAATTTTAATTAAAGTTTTTTTGAACTTTTGACTAACTTTTGGTGACATTCTTTACAATATAGAGTCAACACAACGCAGTTATGAGTAAATCAAACTGAAAAATTAAGTAGGTATGCAACGATTTCTTTTTATCATAATAGATTTAGATCTATTCATATTTATTATTATTATTAGATCATAAAAGTCATCCTCCTTATGCATATATAATTATAGTAAGACATAATTCCTTTAATTGTTTAATAGTAAACATTGCAACAAAGAATAAATGTTAAGTTTCTTTGAATATTAGCATTTATTATTCGAAGAAATATGTGGTTTCCTATATTAGTATTTTAGCAAGCGCATCGAGGAACTTACTATACTTTTATAAATATAATCCCTAAGCAGGAAAATGACAGCTTGTGTGTTGTGCGTTAGCTGCATTTGTTAAAGTCAAGCAATGATTTGAACGATATGAACTTAGGCGAGTTGCCACATTCCTTTTTTAGCTGTGATTTAAGCCCTTGAAATTTGTTTTCTTGTATTTGCCGTGAAATAATTTTATGATCTAATTTATTAATTCTCTATAACATGGAATTGCTAAGTTCCCTGTGAAAATAGGAAGTAAACTATTTCTTCGTCAATTAGGAATTATTCCATTGTATATTTAACCAGCACTGGAACTAATGGGAATGATCCAACAAAATTTGTTCCCACTAGTTCCATTGCCAAGACTAATGGAACTATTGAGAATAAAAAGTCTCAGTAGTTCCATGGGACAAATATGTACTGGAACTAATAGGAATGAAGGAAAAAATTAAGAGAAATTAAAGTTACGAAGGTCTGAAACATTTCTTCAGAGCAACATCCAAGTTACGGTCCTGCCACAGAAATAGGATAAGGTAGAAGAGCCATGTGAGCGTATATGCGTGCCACAGTCTCTCCACATGAGTCTTAAATGGCCCATTTATGGCATTTCTACTTCTGTGGTGCCAGCAGCTTGTAACCCATCTGGTAAACCGTGTTCATATAAATAGCACAACACCGATACTTGGTGTAAACCCCGCTCCGAACACGCACCGGCAAGCGTAGATATTGCCTGCACACCTACCAACCAGTAGCCATATTTTTGAAATATACGGCTCAAATGTCGAATGAAAAACGTTCAACTCATCGATTATGTGGAATGAATATCATTCGAAATCGAACGAAAACATTCAACTCACCGGTTTAAGTAAATCATAATTCTCAGAAATAGCACTGTCTTAAGAAGATAGCTGAGAAGCGCTGCATACAAGCCGCTTCTCATCGGTTATTCTGGAAATTATTGGGGGGAGGAAAGATGACGACAAAATAAAACACAGAATTTTATCGAGAAGCACCACATTGACAGAGGGATCTAATAGTAGAGTCACTATAGTAATCTATATATAGATTACATACATTTACATATATACGTATATTTATATTTAGATTATATACATTTTTTTAACTAGACGTTTAGGTCCCACTGCTGGGCAAAAACCTCACTTTTTTATTTTCACACATTTCTGTCCCCTGTTGCTGCCTTCCAGTCCATGAGTGAATCTACATATATTTTTTTAAGAGGAACCAATTCTATAATCTTTAATGAAAAAGGACTGGGATGACGAGGTTACATAAATATTCATGTGGGTACTGTAAATACTGTTACCAATAGGAAGATAGTGTCACATCCTTATATGAACGACGTTAACTCCTACTCTCATTTTATTGAGACTTCTTGGGAGAGAATAAATTCAATATTACAAGATTAGGTCATAGAAGATTAAATCTAAAATAATATCGCATCTATAACGCTTGAAACTAAAGTAGATGGCGCAGGAAACCTATTGAAAAACATTTGTTTGTTGCTTGAGGAACATATGGACAACAGAAATTATTATTGCCCGTCTCTAGAAAAGTAATAGATACTTTCAATTCACAACATTCTTTTAACTACCTTTTACGCAATATTTAACTGTTCCAGAATCACAAATATAGGGCAATCTTGCCAACATAGTGTTGATGTTGGCAATCTTGCCCATTAAAACTACATCATTTTTCACTATTATTTGAGCAATACCAATCAGATCGCGATTTTTAATTAGTTATTATAAAATTATACGTCAATTATACACATATACAATTAACTACTTATTGCTTTTTTTCAACAGTCGGAACAAAATAGACTCGTGTGCCGATAAAGCAGCAGTGATAATTATATTACATACTTGCTGTTTCCCGCAGCTCATCATATTCATACCAAATTTCATGAAAATCTGTTCAACGGTTTGGCCGCAAAAACCTAACAGACAGACAGACTTACGTACTTATAATATTAGTATGGAAGTATGGCATTGTAAAAAAGTTTAAATAAATAATCCATATCATACTTCCATATCAATATCTATACTTTCATATTATTAAAAATGCGAGAGTCGGTCTGTCTGTCTTTGAGTCTGTCTGTCTGTTACGCTTTCACGGCCAAACCGCTGAACGGATTTTGATGAAATTAGGTTGGAATATAATTGAAGACCCGGGGTCAAACATAGGCTACTTTTTGACGCAGGAGGGGCTGCGGGAAAAGCTAATAATTAATAAATATATAAAGATAATATTAAAGAAATGTACTTAGAAAACTGAAAACAACGATATCAATAAGCCTTTTTCGCATTGATCTGGGGATGGAACGCACGATATACTCGTAGGTACATAAAGAATCCTCTCAATCTGCGTTTGTCGATCGCGTAATTCCTTCATAGCACAAGTTATGTGTTCACATTTTTATTTAATTATCTTAGAAAAACAAACATTAGTATTCTCGATTACACTCCCTATTACAATAACATTAACTCGTCATTATTATGGAAATGATATGGGACTTGTATGTTCCTGCAATTAGTTAGCTTGACAGAAGGCGCGCCGAGTTTTAATTAACAAGGCGTTATTTTTATTAACAAAAGCCCCTCCCAGCATTAAAATTGACATGAAAAATATATAGGTATCAATCGAATAGTTTTTAATTTTATATTTTCACTAGTTGTGGCCCATAGCTATCCTCGCGAGGCACTCTGTTAAATTACCTACGTTGAAATAATTGTTTTAAATAAATTAGTAAATATATTTTTTTTATAGTTTGTTACCTACATGTCTTTTTAAAAAGATGTTCCTTAACATTTTTTAAGAAGAAATATTCCAGAATATAAAGATGAATTTTAAAACTGCGCATCTGACCGTTCGCCTACCCGCGCACAGCAGGGGCGGGCAGCTAGTTTAGAATATAATGTGAGATCTCTACACAGACGTTCATCACAATTATCAAACAATTCATAAAGCGGAAATGTTTTATAATTGTAATAGATACGGCCCTCCGCATCTGCCTTGATGTTCTAAAGAAGCGCATTACTTAGACATTACTTGGAATTGTTATGACAAACCATAATTTATCTAAACTCTGGAAAAATATAATTGCTTTGCAGGAAAATATATTATAAGCATTGTACAAAAGCTGAGCCGACATAGTTTCCATAAGAGCACTAATGCCCTTGATGGCAATATCAAAAAGGGGAGATTGAAGTTTTGGGAAAGTGATTACACTGGCCTTCGAGAGGAGCTGCACGGTGTATGTTTATTTATTTAACTTAATTACAATAATGTAAAGGGCGGACTTAAAGCTAAGGGTTTTTTCTACCAGTCGACCAAGAGGCGGTATTCGTGGCCAGCTTGAGATGCTCTTAATATCTATATATGTTGCGTATATTAACCAATCAACCCTGTGCACGCTGGTGTTAGAGATTTTTGGAACCGCCTTTTGGGCCTCTGACGTTAACAACCACCGAATGGCAACCGGAACCAATCGGCTTATTAATTTCCAAACCACGAAATCCTCATTATTATCAGACAATCAGGTATTAAAAGCCTGCAATGTTTTAATATAATGTAAGGAGGCAATGACAAAGTATGCTGTAATTGCCTCCTTGGAGCCTACGGGAAGATTACGATAAATGCAGCGAGCAACACATAATAAACTTTTATTTTGCATCAATCAAGAAACTTAATTGCGCCTTCTGCTGTAATAAAGATAATGGTTCTATGAGATAATATATTATTTAATGTAAAAACACAATTTATTACATGGTTACAATTTTATCACAAAGAAAACATAATTCAGATGCTAGATCACCGTCTAAAATAAACAGAGGACTCTGGACAAGTTAGCCAAATAGAACTAAGGTACTAGGGTTGTCTGTTCTGTGTTGTGAAAATATGTTTATTTGTTTTATTTTTTTACTCTTTTATCGCCGATAATCGTACTTTCTGTTCAGTCCTATGGTTGACTGGTGGAGAATACCATATAGTATAAGTCCACGATTTGTACATTTTACGTTTAATTTGTGCCATATTAGTATGTCAGTTACAGTCAAGAAAATATATTGCATATTACAGCTAATTTTATTCTAAACAGTGACTTTACTTACGAGCATCAGGTAAATAATCAAAGCATGCCACTTGTCCTTCGAAAATTTGATCAGTATTTTGAACTAAAGATGAATTCACAAAAGTAGGCACTCAAAACCGGTGAGTTGGATGATTTTCATTCCATATCGAAGGATTTGATTCTCGTTCGATATCGAATGATTTGATTTTTACTTGACATTGGTGAGTAATACATCTCAAAATATCTCTACATTTTTTGAGACTTTGCCGTAAATACCCGGATGGGAGGAAAGTACAATGAGTATATGTTAAACAGTAATACATAATTAAAGATTTCATATAATATTTCCATGTATCGGACGAACATTTTGTGGTGACTGGCAACCTTATCGTAGTGAAAGTGATAAGGGAGGCTGGGTGTGACGCAATGTGTGCAGTAGATAACCGGCGCCATTGTGCCCACCGAATGTTAGTATGTTAGCATGGTCAACAGTATCGCTGGAACTATACTAGATGAAGGTTGCTGCAGTCTATACTACACTTCTTCTTCATCCGACTCAAGTCCGAGCTACGCTATAAAGCTTGAAATGATATGCTACCTAGAAAACGTAATGATGATTATAATCCACAAATGCAGCATTCTACGTGTAAGAACTCTACATTTTCATCTTTATACTTAATGGTAGGTATGATCAATATAATGTTATTCTCACTAATCCATTATGTGAGCATGCCGCATGCCTCTCCGCCGACCAATCGTTTAGACAATAACAACCTACTTCTGATGTTATCAAGATCGAAATAATTACATAAGTACTTAATAACGATCGACCAATTACTTAACGATTCCATTGGGATCTAACGTCAAATGATATTGCGCAGTTTTATTAAAGGGTCCCGTACACAACTTTTAAAAAAACGGTAACTGCCTGACCATCCGTCTGACTGACAACCTTAATAAATAGAGTTAGAGATCTGAAACTTTTGCTAACCGTTTATTTTTTTGGTCGCTATGATAACTTCATAAAATGATTACCCAACATTTTAAGCATTGGCTTAAAATGTTGTGTAATCATTTTATGAGTATTTTCAGAGTAAGGATTCTCTCTTTCATCCTTACTCTGTCCCATTTTCGTCCTCAACTGATTGCTTCGAAGCCCAAGATCTGCTTCTTTTTATAGTACTTATTATAAATTCTTTATCATTATTTTTCTGCACGAGTGCCAGCTGTGGCAGTGAATTAGATTTCAAGAAATTCGATTTTACCTATTTCGATATGTTATCAAGTCTCGTGTTTTATCGAGAACACAATGCAATAGGATGCAAGTAATGCAGGGCAGTCTTATATTTGTTATTGATAAGCTGACCGTGCGACGAGGAAAAGTATAATTAGGTAAGCATATTAGTGTTAACATGAAGGAAGGAACCTTAGGATAGTAACTGCTTATATAATATGTGACCTGGGATACCTATTGTCTGGTGCATGTACTTCCGATTTATTTTTGAGGATAAAGATATTTTGAAAAATACGACGAATACGACGGCTGCGACGGCAGCGACGGTGTATAACGTACACCGTGAAATTTTTGTCGTTTTGGACCCATCGTCTAGTAACTCCATTCATGCAACTGAACAACTTTCCCCAAGATACATCGGTCGAAATATGGAGTCAATTTTTGGACCTCCCATACAAAATGTCTCATCACGTGACCTAACTTATTATGGGAAGTCCAAATTTGTTTTTCATGTTTTGAGCTGTGTTCCTTGGGGCAATTTGTTCGGTTGCATGAATGGAGTCACTGGACGATGGGTCCAAAACGACTAAAATTTCACGGTGTATAATGCTGAAAAAAATACAACGTTTCGTGTTACGGACGAAACGGAACGGAGAAGTTAAAGTAACCATACATTTGAAATTCATAATATATTTAATAGGAAACACAAAAATAAAAATATATACTAATTCTTATGAATGTTTCCCGCAGCTCCGCCTGCGTCAAAAAGTAGCCTATGTTTGACCCCGGGCCTTCAACTATATTCATACCAAATTACAACAAAATCCGTTCAGCGGTTTGATCATAAAAACGTAACGTATGGATGGATATATATTTATTTATTCCAAAATTTACAGAAAACAGCTGTCAAAAAAATATTCTGCATTTAAGCAAAGCATAAAGACACAGGAAATAAAATCTTAGTTCCTTCACTGTTTTGGCAACAGCATAAGGAAGGATATGGGTCAGAAACTCGGCATTGACCCTCGGACTACTCTGGCACTTGGAGGGCCGTGCGCAGGCGCATCTCGAGGACTAGTCATTAGGAGTGAACGAGGAATGAATGTAGAATTAAACGTCTTCAACAGCACGTGGAATTTAATGCATAAATATAAACGGTGAAAACCTTGGGAAAGTTTCAGTCTTTCAGATTAAACAGAAGAGATAGGGAGGAGTCATGATGATTTATGAGCTCTATATTGCTTCGGAATTCAGAAAGTAACCGAAGTCGTTAGTCCCGACAGCTGGTTCCCTAATGTTTGACATAAAACAATAAAAAAATTATCATTTTAAAAATAACTACAGAAAACCCAATCATTTGAAAAACCTCACATTTTCCAAACATATAACTTTAAAAGTAAACATTTAACAAAACACAGATTTTATAAATGTATTCTTTATAAAATATTGCAATAGCTAAACTAACATTCTTTAATAAAAATATTATTTGACCAAGTACTACGTTTATAAAATTTGTGATTTTATAAAAAATAAACGGTAGATAGTGTAAAAACACTGTCACTTGATAAAAATGATCGGACTTTCGGAGAGTTGTTGCGAAGAGCAGTATCGGCGCTGTATGTTCGTTTCCAAAATTTGTGATTTTTTAGTACACACTTATTTGTAAATAATATTGGTGGATTATTATTCGCAAAGTGTTCGAGAACAAGTGTGAGTGTTAAGTAGGCTGTCGCTACTTTCAAAACAAGATTGATTGACATGGTCACTGTATAACCATAACCTAACTTACTTTCTGTCATAAAGTCGTCTTTTTACACTCAGTCACTTTTATCTCAAAAGTCTGTTGCTCGCTCACTGTTATGGTCACTGTACAACCATAACCTATCTTAGACTTTAACTTTTTTGTCATATGATTGTTTATTATACGTTTTTTAACTTATGATAGGACCAACCAAATCATAAAGCCTACAAAGATAAAAAAACATAAAAACAAAGAAGACACGCCAACGCATATAAGCTTGACACCCGGATTCCGCGATGTAATTTACTTATTTTTTATTCCGGTTAGTATATCAAGTACGTGACTTGGTCGCCAAGTGCAAATTTTGCGTACTTAGTCACAGAACATAAAGCCTAAACGCATTTTTTATTAGAGTCACGATTTTGTAGCTTAATTTTGCTGTTAAATTTGCAGAAGTTATTTGATAGCGTAGCAGTTTTCGGTTACAATTATTTTTATAAGCTGTTAAAACTATTGCATATAAATGGCTTCCTGAAATTTAAAGTGACCTCAAAAGCAAACTTACAATGATATGAAACAAGTTAATAGCTAAGTACTCAGTTGTAGGTACCAAGTTATTTTTAAGAAAGCTACAAATTACAATTACAAAAACAATGTCCTATTGTCCGAATCATATGCCCAACTGTCGATATTCTTTGCTGGCTTGACTACATTATTCAGTCGAGCAGGTATCTGGTTAGTTTAATTAATTTATACTAATCTACTTGTGCGTTAAAACCTTGTTTATGTACTGTATGCAGAGTTGTATGTACAAAGAATTTTAAAATATTGTTAATTGATTGTAATTAGTAGTCGCCTGCTGACTTAAAAGCTAATCAATTATGGGTAGGATTTTCCAACAACATTAGATATTTATTTTATTGCCAAGAACAAATGGGGCGTGGTAATGTAAAGAGAAGAATAGAAACTACGTACACTTCTATATATATGTCTGTGTATTTTTTTTCCTGTATGACTATGCTGCAATACACTATTCACAAATAACAATCAATAAATAAATACTTATTCTAAACTACCTTTTTTTTCTTTTCCTGTGTATTAATAATAATAAATCTTGGTGCATAATAAGAAACGATTCCGAGAATTATCGGTTCAGACGTCCGACGTGATTTTGTAATTCCCAAACACAGACCACTCAACCTAAAGCACAATTAGCTTTTGACGCAGTATTATGGTACGTATAAAATGGCATTTATTTTATTTTAGGGTTCCGTAGTAATTTAAACTTTATTTTACAAAATACTTAATGCATTTTTAGGTGGAAGAGAAGCGTTGTCTACTACTCCTCCTCTTTGAATTAACCTCGAGTTAAGTCTTAATTTAGTTACCTAAGAAAAATATCACATAAAATCCCAATCCGTCTTAAAAAATATGCCTTCTTTACTTAACCTGATGAACATATAAAACATTTTTTTTTTCTTTTATATATTTAGCTGTAAGTGACCTACACTAAATGTTAGGCAAAAGCCTCCCTTTGTGGAAGAAGTGCACGAATCCCTATCCCTCGACAGTTCTTTCCAACATTTTCAGTTTTATTTTCTTCTCATGCTTCCTTTATAAATATGTAAGTTCCTGTCTTGTCTGTCAGTTAGCTTATCATCTTTTCGTACCTGAATTTTTATTACGGAAATATATTAAGTATACTTATTCTTGATCAAGGACAAAGGTAACGGAGTCCTACGTGGACTAAGCCGCTCCGCCTGTGTCAAAAAGTAGCCTATGTTTGACACCGGATCTTCAACTACATTCATACCAAATTTCATCAAATTCCGTTCAGCGGTTTGGTCGTGAAAGCGTAACAGACAGTCAGACGAAGTTTCGCATTTATCATATTAGTATGGATTTAGAATTTAGCCGTTGGTCCGATAATCCCATTCGTCTGGTCGTATCAAAAAGAGTAACGGAGGTCAAACGGCAGTCGCTCTAATATAATAAATAACCAGTACTACCAAATCTAGGATCATGATTCAAGCGTACCCTGGGCGAAAACTGATTTACAAATATATTGTACAAATTATATTATATCTTACGTTACTTCAGTCATCCGTTGTTATTTACCTACAAAGTAAAAATACTAAGTCAGCTTATTCTCAAAGTAATGGCAAGGTCGAACTCAACCATCCGCGAATTTGACGTCATAGCCGTAGCAGCTATACATAATAGGGTTGCCATGTCGAATGAATAGCTAATTCACTCTATTCAAAGAGGTGTCCTATAATAATTTATAATTTATCTTTTGTATATTTTATTTGCTACAAAAAGGGCTTATGGACGAAACTGATAGCTTACTTGCTCTAAAACAGATCTCAGAATAAGATACTGTTACGAGCTCGGGGTTCGCAGTTTGGAGAAAAACACCTGATGACTCTTAAAAACGTTTATTCCCACAAGGATGGTCGCCGACGTCACAACTTCACTTATCACTAACAATGTCCCAAACACTTGCTAATCACAATCACTATAACTTGCCGAGGTCGCTTGTATCACTTGTTTATTCGCTCCGGATATCGCTTCTTGATCGCACTTGTAGCTCAGTTAAATTAGAACTGCCCTCCTGAGGCACCTTCCGATATTTATATGGCCCGGGAAACCCGCTCCATAAGTTTCTAGAAAGATCACAACTACTCCGGAATAGAGAGAGAGGGATACTCTCTGTCTCGTTCCCTTAGTACATACTAGAAGTGCGAGAGCGAGACAAAGCAATATGTCAGAGCGAGATAATCGAAGTACTAGATCGTTCGCGATATTATTCCCGTATGGAAACACGCGACGATTGTACGAGAATTTTCCGCGGACAGCGCTACTCAAACTTCCGCGGGCCGTATTTTATTTTTAATTATTTTTGATTTCGTAACACTGCCCCCTTCTTAGAGATGCTCGTCCCGAGCATCATCATTACTTCCGTGATATTTCGCCAAGCGGTCGATGTGAACAATCTTCATTGCTCCTCTTGGTTGACGCTGTATCCGATACGTCACATCATTTAGTCGCGTTACCACCTTGTATGGGCCCTCCCACTTGGTTTGTAACTTTGGCGATTTCCCTTTCCGGCGAGTCGGGTTGTGAAGCCAGACTAGAGCGCCTTCCTCGAAGCCATTTGTATTCGACATTCTGTCGTATCTGGTCTTCATGTTCTGACTCGACTGCAACCCGTTTTCTCGAACTGCGGCGTGTATTTCTCGCATTCGGTCACGCAGATCAGAAACGTAGTCTTGAACACTTTGAGGTTCATCTGGTGAGCCTCCTGTTAGGAGGTCCACTGGCAACCGCAGCTCACGACCGTAGTTGACATATGCCGGAGTTGCCTTTATGCTTTCATGTTCTGCTGTTCTGTACGCTAGCAGGAACAGTGAAATGTACTTGTCCCAGTCCCTTTGATGGCTTTCCACTATTTTTGCCAGATGTCTCTCGATCGTCTGATTAAACCGTTCGACCATCCCGTCCGACTGAGGATGGTAAGCCGTGGTTCGGGTTTTGTTCATTCCCATAATCCTGCAAACTTCTTGAAAAACCTGTGACTCAAAATTCCTGCCTTGGTCGGAATGGATTTCCAAGGGCACGCCAAAGCGACAAATCACTTCTTCCACTATCTTGGTTGCAACTGTCGTAGCTTCTTGGTTTGGTATGGCGAACACTTCCGGCCACTTAGTGAAGTAGTCCATGACAACCATGAAATACTTGTTCCCTGAGTCAGTGACAGGAAATGGTCCAGCTACGTCGACTGCAATGCGTTCCCAAGGTGCACCGACGTTGTACAGTCGTAGATTCCCCCGGCTCCTGGTATGTGGCCCTTTTACGGCAGCACAAGTTGTACACTTGCGGCACCAGTCCTCCACATCCTCCCGACAATGGAGCCAGTAGAACCTTTCGCGGATTTTCGTTAGCGTCCTCTTGACTCCCAAATGTCCACCGGACACGCCGTCGTGTACTTCCCGAAGAACATCACGTATTTTTGTTCTTGGAACCACAATTTGCAGTTGAAACTCTCTGCCGTTAGGTTTATCCCATTTCCGGTAGAGTATTCCGTTTTGTACAACGAGGCTATCCCATTGCGCCCAGTACGCCTTGGAAACCGTGCCTGTCGGTGCAACTTCACTCCACTTTGGCTTATCATTACTTTGTGCCTTCCACCTGATGATGTGCCGTAGGTCATCATCGTTCTCTTGCTCCTTTCTCATCGCATCGTTCTCCCAGGTCTCTAATGGTTCTGTCCGAGTTAGCTTTACTGTCATTTCTTTTAACTCCTGCCTGATACAGTGCTTACAATCTTCTGGGCAGGGTCTGCGTGACAGCGCATCGGCGTTTCCATGGGCCTGTCCTCGACGGTGTTCGGTAATGAAGTCATATTCCTGAAGTTGTTCAATCCATCGAGCAACTTGACCTTCTGGGTTCTTGAATTGCAACAGCCATTTTAACGCTGCATGATCCGTGCGAAGTAAAAACTGCCTACCGATGAGGTATTTGCTGAAGTGTTGTAGCGTCTTCACTACTGCCAGTAGCTCCCTTCTTGTCACACAATAGTTCCTTTCCGGTTTAGACAGCGACTTACTGAAGTACGCTATAACAACTTCCCTGTCTTCCTGCTTTTGAGATAGTACCCCACCGATTGCGGTATTACTTGCATCCGTATCCACTATAAATTGACCTTCTGGTTGAGGGTATCCCAAGACTGGTGTTTCGCACAGATGTTTCTTCAGTTTTTCGAAGGCAATTTCGCAAGCTTCATCCCAACTAAATTGACGTTTCTCTTCAGTTAGTCGGTGTAATGGCTTTGCAATCTCCGAGAATCCTTTCACGAAACGTCTATAGTACGAGCAAAGGCCAAGGAATGCCCTTACTTCTGTCTTGTCCTTGGGGGTAGGCCACTTCTGAACGGCTTCCACTTTCTCCGGGTCAGTCAGGATTCCTTCACTGGTAATAACATGGCCTAGATAGCTCACTTCGTTCCTGAATAAGCGGCACTTTTTCGGATTCAATTTTAGGTTGGCTCCATGAATTTTCTCGAAGACTTGCTCCAAGTTCCGCAAGTGGTCCTCAAAGTCTCGGCCAACGATGATAACGTCATCCAAATATACTAGACAGGCTTCTCCTACCAATCCTGCTAGTACACATTCCATCAGTCGCTCGAAGGTAGCTGGCGCGTTACATAATCCGAATGGCATGACGTTGAACTGCCATAATCCCTTGCCCGTCGAGAATGCAGTCTTCTCCTTATCCTTCGGATGGATTTCCACTTGCCAGTACCCAGATTTTAAGTCCAATGTTGAAAACCATTTCATGCCACTAAGGGTATCCAAGGTGTCATCAATCCGAGGCAGCGGGTAACTGTCCTTCTTGGTGATGTCATTAAGACGTCTGTAGTCAACACAGAACCGCGTGCTTCCGTCCTTCTTCTTTACTAGCACGACTGGTGAACACCATGGACTTGCTGATGGTTCAATAATTTTATTCCTTTCCATATCCGCCAGCAGCTCTTTGACTTCTATTTCTTTGGCTATAGGGATTCTTCTCGCTCGCTGTCGGATGGGTCTCTCATTTCCGGTGTCAATCCTGTGTTGTACTAGCGACGTTCTTCCTAAGTCTCCTTCTTGGCTGGTGAAGATGTCGGCGTAGCGCAGTAGAAACTTCTTAGCTTTAATGCTCTGCGAGTACGTTAGATTGCTTTTGCAGTTACTTAGAAGCTCCTTGACTGTAGAATCACTGGTACTCGTTGTATCTGAGCTTTGTGCTGTACTGCACTTTTTCAGCCAGACAACTTCCTCACATTTTCCAATGATGTCGCCTTTGTTTAAGGTCCTCTCTTGGTCGCCTAGATTAAGTACTCTTACTACTGCGGTGTTTCTTCCTTTCACGAGAGTCCTCGCGGTCATGAGTCCTCGAGCCGCAGGTTTATTAGCTATCTCCTCAATCAACACGCATCCGGTAGATTTCTTGTTCCTTGTTACTGGTAACTTTACTAGTACTTGGGCTTCTGCTTTCCCAGGTATGACCGTTTGCTTTAAACATGTCACTCTCCCGTTAATGCCTCCTAAGATGATGATCTCCTCTTCACCACACTTGAATACACCACTAGCAACGTCTATTCTACAGTTGTACTTTTTCATGAAATCTAATCCCAATACACAATCGTCCATAATTTCAGCCACGATGACGTTGTGGGTATATGTGGTTTCTCCCATAGACATTTTTACAGACACTTCTCCCAGGACGGGTATTGGCTGGCCGGAGGCAGAAAGAAGCCGACAGTCCAGTCTCCTCATGCTTCTCATTATGGTCCTTACTAAGTGAGGTCGGACTATTGTTCTTGATGCTCCGGTATCCAGCGTCATCCTGCAATTGACCCCATTTACAGTTCCAGATATTACGAGACTGTTTCCGTTGCATGCCTGAGAGATAATAGTTGTCGGGGCTTCCTCCGCGCCAGCTCTTACTCGTTTCTCCGATAATGAAGCCTCCTGTTTCATCTTCAGTCCCTTCACGTCGTCTTCAAGCTTCTTGATCTTTGGGCAGTTCATTTGTAGGTGCCCTCGTTCGCCGCACCTATAACACATGGATCCAGGTCTCTTCCTTAGCGGAGCTTTTACTTCTCTAACTTCCTCCACTACTTCGCGCACTTTGTGAGTCGCGGAATGACGAATGTCATGTCTGACGGCTTCCACCTCCAAAGCGTGGGCCAGTGCATCTTTCAATGAGGCATGACGGTTTAACCTTACCGCAGCTCTGACTTCCGAATCCTTGATGCCGTCGACGAACGCCTGCACGGTGTTGGACTCAAGCATCTTCAAATCAGCCCCTGGGTACGCCTTGCGGACGAGTTTTTCTATTTCCAGTGCCCATTGCTGCAGACCCTCTTCTGAGCGCTGGACTCTGTCGCGGAGTTGAGCGCGGAAGACGTGCTCCAAATGCCGTTCTCCGTATCGCAACTCCAGTGCCTCCAGCAGGTCCTTGAATCCACTACCCGACGGAAGAACCTCCAAGACCGTCAAAGCCTGTCCTCGGAGTGCGACGGTGAGAGCTGTCAGGCACTGTTCATCTGTCCATCCGTTAGCAGCTGCGATGGTCTGGAACTGTTGACGGTATGCGGTCCAGGACGAGGTTCCGTCATATGGCGGCAATTTCACGCTGGGTCCGTGGTGGGCAATGACTGTTCCGCCAGATGCAACTGCTACTCCCGTTGTTTCAAGGCGCACGAACTTCTTCTGTAATGTGGAAAGGTCCGTCTTCAAATTTTCCATGTCGTTCCCAAGAGTCGTGACGCGTTCCTCCACCAAATCAACATCCTTGCGTAATTTGGTAACCACGCCACTAACTTCACCAATAGCTGACAGGAGTTGTTGTTGAGCCTTTTGTTGAAGCTTCTCCTGCATTGTAAATTTGTTGTCCAGCATTGTAAATTTGTTGTCCAGCATTCGCATCAATTCCCCAAAATCAAAGACAGGCGCAGCCTGGTGGGCGTTGGACGTGGCCTGGTGGGTGTTGGACATGGCCTGGTGGGTGTTGGACATGGCCTGGTGGGCGTTGGGCGTGTCCTGGTAGGCGTTGGACGTAGCCTGGTTGCCGTTGGACGTGACCTGCCGGGCGTTGGACGTGTCCTGGTAGACGTTGGACGTAGCCTGGTTGCCGTTGGACGTGACCTGCCGGGCGGTGGGCGCGGCGGGAGCGGCCTGGTCAGCAGATCCAGTAGAAGTGGCTTCCGCAGCACGCTTCGCCCTCGTCTTCACACCCTCACTAGTGACGTCTTCTCTCGGAGTCAATGGCATCTCCAAATCCACTTATGACACCAATTGTTACGAGCTCGGGGTTCGCAGTTTGGAGAAAAACACCTGATGACTCTTAAAAACGTTTATTCCCACAAGGATGGTCGCCGACGTCACAACTTCACTTATCACTAACAATGTCCCAAACACTTGCTAATCACAATCACTATAACTTGCCGAGGTCGCTTGTATCACTTGTTTATTCGCTCCGGATATCGCTTCTTGATCGCACTTGTAGCTCAGTTAAATTAGAACTGCCCTCCTGAGGCACCTTCCGATATTTATATGGCCCGGGAAACCCGCTCCATAAGTTTCTAGAAAGATCACAACTACTCCGGAATAGAGAGAGAGGGATACTCTCTGTCTCGTTCCCTTAGTACATACTAGAAGTGCGAGAGCGAGACAAAGCAATATGTCAGAGCGAGATAATCGAAGTACTAGATCGTTCGCGATATTATTCCCGTATGGAAACACGCGACGATTGTACGAGAATTTTCCGCGGACAGCGCTACTCAAACTTCCGCGGGCCGTATTTTATTTTTAATTATTTTTGATTTCGTAACAATACTTATTCCTAAAATCGACGCTAAACATACTGAATTCTAGACTTATGAAAATCACTGATTTGATTAATGCTAACCCCGGTGTGTTCAAAACTGTAGATATTTTGAGGACCTATTTATTGAATTACTCAACAGACCCAATTTAACTGTTAAACAGAGTCAGAATCATAACGTATCGCTGAAATTCATAAAATACAATATTAGTAATTACATTTTCGTCACAGTCACCCTACGCTAAATTTATTCTGCTGCAGCAAAAAATGAATGACCTGTTTTGCCTGGACACTGCCCCTTGTTTTTTTCTATATATTTTAATTTTTGTTCTAACCTTGAAGATTCTAGATCTTTCGTGTTTAGCATTTACAACGAGATTGTTGACCGTCAAAAACCCTAATTACTGTCGACAAAAATATGGCAATTAGATAAATAAGACAATTGAAATATGTTTTTGAAAATAATGTGATGTCGATACACAAAATGGAACTAAAAAGCATACTGAAGTGATGCACAGATCCGCGTCCTAATTACAAAAATAGAAAACCCAGATAGTCACACGTAGTCTGCCAGCTTTCACGTGTAGCTGCTTAACCTTAAACATCTGTGATTTCAAAATACAATTCTAACAAACTGTGCAAAAATGCCCCAAGAGGTTGACGGTTTCTTCAAAAAGTTCCACGAAAAAGTAAACCAAGCTATAGACGACGTCGCGCGGAATAATTTCGCTAATTTGGAATGCAATGCGAAACGTGCATCCTATTTGTGCAGTCTTCCCGTTATAAAAAGTTATGACTTGAGCGCCGACGTGAAGAAATGTCAAACCGGTGGACGGTTCCCTGTGGAAAAGGACTTTGAGAAGGCGAAACTGCTGAAGGATGAAGGGAATAAGGCGGTGCAGAAAGGTGATTGGGCCATGGCGTTAGTCATGTACAGCCAAAGTATGCTTCAAATGCCAGCCAAGGAAAGTAAGTTTTCTGAGCAATTTCTAGTTCATAATAGTACAGCGGACTTTATTGCAAGAACCGCAACGTAATTATTCGAAAGCCCTTTCTTTAATTCACTTTCTTCAAAGTGAACTGTTTTATGATCACTTCTTGCTTGGCTACATAGGTACCTTCTTTGAAAGTTTCGATTAGGTGTATTGAAGGATACAGGATGTTCATGGATGCGAATATCAATATTTTGTATTAATAGTAGAAGGTAAATAATACATGCGAGAATGTCCTGGTAATAAAAAAAAGTAACGCTTTGATTCCTGCCGCTATCAGTAGTTCCGAGAACCTGTTTTATGATTTAGGTATATTATATGGTACATTTTCTTATTATTATTATATTAGTATCATAGATTTTAAATTAGCTTGATTTGAATGTACCTGCTATTTCTAAACAAACCTCAGTGGTTTTGTGAAATGCATCTTATGTTAATTTTTTTGTATAAATTTTTGGAAAATGTTAAATAAATAAATAAATGATTTCTTATGTTTTCGCGATTGTTATTCATTAAATTAAACTATTTTAATATGGTTTTTATCGCGTTTATTACTTATTTATTTACACCTGACGTTTCAAACACTTTACAGCGTTCATGGTCACAGGCAGACTAAACAAATGTTAACTTAGTTAGTAGTTAAATAAATACATAATGACTGAATTAGATAATTTGTATTTGATCCTCTGTACATAAGTACAAAGCATTCGGATATAGTTTAGTGTAAATAGTAGTATGGTACACTATAACACTGGTTGCATTGTGCAACACTATCTTTCGTCTGGCGGATACCTTAAAAGGCGACCACAGGATAAACAAATGTCTATATTTTCTTATTTATTTGTTAAAACTCTATTATTCCACAAGAAAAAATAGTTACAACAATTGGCAGACTTAATGCTGAGACACAGAAAAATACATCAGCGCAAAATCAATAAATAAAGACACTTTGGGTACTTACAGCCGCACTCAGTCGTTAGTGACTTTTAAAGCAAATTATTTAAACTCAAATGAAAAATTCTCTGTTAGAGGTATAATTAATAAATTTATACTGATGAGTATAAATTTACATCAGGAACTTCTTAGTCTAGATTTAAAAATTCTCTCTGGTTATATTTTTTATTCGAGTTAAAAATTTGTTTAACCTAGCTAATTCCGTGGTATTAAGTTAATTCCGTATAACAGACGCAAATCACATGTATGTAGAGTCAACAAAGCTAACATTCCTCGACCCTTGGATCAAAATATAAATTTTGCTTTATTAAAAGAAAGTCTAGGTATTAAATTCGTGAAATTCATCTCTCTTAATGTTAGGATATATCAATTAATTTTGTTGACTGTATAAATGTAACCTGACGTTTTACGAGTAACAATAACTTTGTACTGAGATAACAGTGAGAAACAACTGTTTTCAGCACACTAAATTGTAATAGCTGATCTTCCCCTCGAAATCTCAAACGATACCTCCGTTAGTAGGTACTTCACTTGTCCTGTTGCGTTCATCAAGCCGCTGTAACCGCTTACCATCATGTGGGCCTTATGTCCGAATACCAACGTATATCATTTAGTATAACTAACTATATGTATAAAAGAGACTAAGCACTTTTGTGATTTAAGTATAGATGGCTATAAGATTTAAGATAGATAGCTATCTTCTGCACGCAAAAAAAATAATGAAAAAGAGGTAAGAAGATATAGTAGGTATGAAGCGCCTTCTCGTGTCGGAGGCCAAGATCCACTTTGCGTTTCTGCGCATTCGTAGTATGTAAGTATTAGATATAGTCTAGTGTAGTATATATCTTTACCCTATCCAGTAATGCAGGTTAAACAATTTTTCAGCTGAAGAGTTATCTATCGTGTATGCGAACCGATCAGCAGCCCTGAACCATCTGGAACAGTACGAAGACTGTCTAGCTGATATCAAACGCTGCCTGGCCCTGGGCTACCCCAGGCATCTCCGGTATAAAGTGCTGGAAAGAAGAGCGCGGACTCTACTGGTCTTGAAGAGAAATCGAGAAGCTGTTGCGGCATTCCAGTTAGTGATACATCCTAATTTTTCTGGATTTGCTTAAAAAACTGTATTGCCGTAAAATGTTTTACATACTTTATTTTCATCCAACTGATTTCCATAGATAAGTAAATATAATAAACTAAGTATAATATAAACTATTTACAGAGATACAATAAGTGCGCTAGATGAAGCTAGCAAGTTGGAGAAGGACAAGCGTCAGAAAATGCGAACTGACGCTAAATTAATGTTGGAAATTTTGAACAAAGGCCTCGTCTTGGCTGGAAACCCTAAAGACCCAGAGCCTTTGAAGACAACACCTCCAAAAGCCAAGTTACCAGGCAAACGTAATGCACAGTATCCAGCTGCCTCCGAAGCTATTCAAATTGACCATAATGAAGAAAAAGGACGATTTGCTACATCTACTAGAGATGTAGAGGCTGGGGAGATTTTGCTGGTTGAGCGACCGCACAGCGCAGTATTGTTAGGAGAATTTTCGAAGACTCATTGCCAGAACTGTTTCGTCAAGTAAGTATCTATTTATTTGCATACCTATAGAAATGATAAAGATCACATCCTATTCAGACAACAGTATAATACATTTTTTGTTGATTTTTATTCTTTCAGATGCCCCATCCCCTTGCCATGTCCGAAATGTCCAAATGTTATATTCTGTGGTGAAAAATGCCTAGAAACAGCACAAACATCATATCACGGCTACGAATGCTCCATATTACCAATTCTATGGAAATCGGGTTGCTCTATCACCTGTCATATTGCTCTCAGGATGATCATGCAGAACAAAAAGGATTACTTTACAAATATATGTAAAGAATTAGAAAGTAAACCTACTGGTCCATATAAGACGGATGATTATAGAAACATTTACAATCTCGTGTCACACGAGGATAAGAGAGCTAAGCAGGACTTCTTACACAGAGCACAAATGACTGCTTTCTTAGTGAAAATGTTGGAAATTAGTGGCTATTTTAATGGAAAACCAAGAGAAAAACCGGTAGCTATGGAGGAATTAATATCTATGGGAGTAGATGACAAGTATAAAGAGGATGTGGCACTCTTAGGCGGACTCATATTGAAAAACATTGAAATATTGCAGTTCAACGCTCATGAAGTGTTTGAATTGCAGTGTCCCAAACCAAAAGTTGGGAAAAACGTTATCAAACATGAGGGAAAATCAGTATTCTTGGCCGGAGCCGTGTTTCCAACGCTGGCTTTGTTCAACCACTCTTGTGATCCAAGTGTAGTCAGGTAAAATGTGTCAAGTTATTTAGCACCTATTTTTTTTTAAATCAAATATACATATATACTGTAACTATTTTAAAATTTTATCAACTACCTACAACGACTACATAAAATAAAAGTATAATATTTTTTAGATATTTTTGTGGCGAGAGGATCGTAGTGCGCGCTGTAAAAAATATCAAGAAGGGAGAAGAAGTGTCAGAGAATTATGGGCCTATATTTACGACCGTTCCTAAGCAGAAGCGGCAAGCGGATATGAAAGAGCAGTACTGGTTCGACTGCAAGTGTGTGCCGTGCGAACAGAATTGGCCTTTGTATGACGACATGAATGAGAACTACATGCGATTCAAGTAAGATTTTTACAAAATTACTGTAGGTAGGTACTTAAGACTTCAAATTCCTACTACCACCACATCCTGCTAGGTCCTGCTAAAATAAAATTGATGCATTTTATTTTAAGCAACTGAGACTGGTCTGTGGTCTTGTTCATAATAATGCATAGAGAGTAAAGATGAAGACTGCTCACGGAAATAAACTTTTATTTCTCAATGGTTTTAGCAGACCCTGAATCAGTAGTGTTGTTGAAACGGAAATTTTCTATGGGAAACGTGTGAAATTGTTCCTACGTCAATCTCCAACAGCAGGCACCACCATCATCATTATTGCATATAGATTTATCCCGGTCGGATCAAAGCCCTCTGTTTAGGCTTTTATACTTACTAGCTTTCAGGGAGGGTGGTAGTTGGTTAACGGGAAAACAGCGACATAATAATTCGTTTACCAAGTGCGATAAGTAGGGTCTGGATCCGCATTCGCACTGAAGACACTTCCTTAGGCACCACCATACCTACCTACAACCTACAACATATATACTTTTGTACAGATGCGACTCGGATCGGCCGTGCCCCAACGTTGTACCAGTGCCGCACGACTGCAAGGAGTTCATGGTGCAGTGCGGTTTATGTCAGCAGTACACGAACATTTTGAAGGGCCTCAAATCTTTACAGGTACCTCAGTACTACATCCTATATTCAGCATTCAGAAAGCTTTAGTAATTTAAATTTTTGTATTTACCTGGATTTCAGAAACCATACATTTCCAGCTGCGACTATCCATATCATATAGGTTAGATCTCTTTTGGATCCTCTATTGCTTTTCTCATACTCGCTAAATATGTACAAACACAAACATTCCACATCCACAATGGTCTTCCCCATGTCCCTCCATACACCTCGTTGCCACCACTACTGAACTCGAACCCTCCGCATTAATTCTAGCACATTCGTGATATGTCTCTTTTGCCAATCGTTTTCAGGGCACCACTAAGTGACTATGGCTACCAGAATACTAGAACCCAACATTCATGCAGCAAATATACCGCCCAATCTTTGCGTCCCGCATCGGCAATACCGGTGTTAGAACGAAATATTCTGTTTCTTATTCTGTCACACCTTTGACACCCAAAACACTTTTCTCACTCCATTTCTCACAGAGCAACAAAACATACCTACGGACTGGTGGCCCCACTGCTTATCTTCAACAGTGGAGTCACGAGGACATTCTCCATTGTAGTAGGTCAGTGGTGGATTGATTACAGATTTACTATTAGGGACTTTTATGTTTCCACTCATGCTGTAGGTAAAAACATTGGCTACCTAAAGATCCATGAAAATATTTTGATATTCGCATAATCTCTGTGCATGTCACATTCCCCAATATTCTACCTATTAGATGCTATACTTAGCTAAATTAGCACCACACAACATCCGTATATGAGCACAGCATTAGCCAAAATATGAAAATTATTTGAAATAATACTGAGGCGACGCACTAATAAATTGTTTAGAAATATTAGAGCACAAACCCGAATGAAGTGACAATTGTTTGAACACATCACTTTTGGTAGGTAATGCGAATTTTTCCGTGATTTTGTCATAATCGCCTGCCTAACATATTGTCGGGCATAAATATTTAGATTTCCTTTTATTTTCATAAACAACTAAGTTTTCCGTATGTGAATCGACTTTTATTGGTAACTTATATAGATCTAAAAGAGAATTTTCGGCTTCTTTTTCATAGAAAGAAATGGAAATGCCTAAATAATGATGAAAATTATTATTGCACTGCATCGTTTCGTAAGCTTTTCAATATCGATAGAACTTAAACCTCTTTGAAGCGCAGTCGAGTAAAATGCACATTGTAATTGAGAACTTTTTTGAAGTTTATCAAAAAGTAAATTCATTGAATAACAACAGTTATACTGTGTGGTATTGATCCAATATAAGTAACTTAATTTACCTTTCGGCACAGATGCACTGTAATAAAAAATAACATCAAATTAAAAAGAAAAAACAATTTATTTACATCTCACAAAGTGTCCCTAATTAACACGTTCTTGATAAATCATAAAAAACAAAAATCAGGTTCATTATTTTACGGTTAGATTCTATTATTATAAAAGGCACTACGTACATTTAAAACCTGTAGTGGTTTTTCCTAGATTTACAACATGGGAAAGACGTGAAAATAAGTTTGTAGGGTCGGAAACGCTTAGGTAACTATCGTTAATAGATAACAGGCAGTTACTTTCAAGTATAATATTAATAGGGATTAAGCACAGAAATAAAATTAGGTGGAAGTCCATGTGCGGGCCAGATAAGACTTTCGAGTCTTAAGTTAATATGGCGAGGTTTAACTGTGGCACGCAGGTAACGTCTACATGGCACTTTTATCTTATCTTATTTCTGTGGATTCAAGAACTATTAAGGTAAATTCAAACTGACGCGAATCCCGCGCGACTGGCTGGACGCCCATAGAAATAAGAATACATAAAAGTGTCATTAGCAGACCAGCTAGTAGCGATTCAACTTCAGAGTCCGATGGAATTTCTACAGGATTATATGTAGGTAAACAAGCACATTCAGAGTAACATATAAATTAGAAATATTGACAAAAAATAATTATGACAATAAATTAAATCCCATAATCACACAAGATTAATCTATTGATACTTCATGAAATATTAAACTCAGACATTTTTTTCTGTGGTTGAAATCAGCCGTTTAGGTTACAGGGCGACAAAACACACACAAACTCTTGAAAAAAATACTCTTTTCAGGCAGTCGGATAAAAGTACTTAATATTTGGGAAACTTTTTGTAAGTAACAAATAAGTACTTAATAACATTACCTGCACAACTTGGCATAAACCTTTACCCACCCATTTGTGGTGTCCCACACCCACTTTTTGGCTTCGCAGCAATCTGGTAAAAAGTTCTATCATAGAGCATCAATACATGTAAACGCCGTAGACAATGGTATAGCAAAAGATGCTGTCATTTTTATAAATTTCATCGACGTACGCGTCAGTCTCGGGGTCCCATATGCACCGCTGAGCGCACTTCACTCCGGCTCCTTTCATCTCTATTATCGTTGACTGCGCCATTATTTTGTACCTACAAATAAATAATTACAGCTTAGTTTAAAACAAAAACGGGTACCTTACGAAACAGATGCTGCACCTCACCTCGCAAATTTTGAGTAAAATCGAGAGCGATTGAGACGACTATGACGCAGATACGGTAAATAACCGACCCTACGAGTAACACACACATTGACGCGTGTGCGTATGCGACTGAATCGTAGTAGTCGTAATAAGTATCGCGCTCGCCGCTGTTGTATGGAGTATCCGGGATGTGCCTATAGTACGCTGAGCTCAATAACAGAGCGCGGTATACGTGTTCGTAACGATTGCGCGTGTCAAGTGACAACGGCGAGCATAAATTAGGTTAAGGAAAGTCTTTTTGCATAGGTATAGTATGTATGAACTCGTAATAAAATCTCTTTGGCTATACTATTTATATCTGGCTGGTTTTGGTATCATTAAAAGTTTAAATTTTAAAGATAATTCTAAATTCAAATTAGGAAAATGTGTGATTTTCATTTGTTTTTCGTACTGTCAAGATGAGTGAATCTAATGAAGAAATTCGATACATTTCAAATTTTTAAAAAAGGTAAAAATGGAACGACAGCCGCGAAAAAAATTTGCGATGTTTATGGACTTAGTAGCACAAATTTGGTTTAAGCGTTTTCAATCCGGAAATTTTGATGTCAAATATTTTGAAAAAAACTGGGTACACAAAAAGCTCGATATTTGGGTACCTCATGAGCTCACTGAAAGAAACCTAATGAACTCATTTGTGATTCTTTATTGCGACAAAATAAAACTGAACCATTTTTGAAGACGCTGATAACTGGTGATGAAAAGTGGATCACGTACGACAAGAACGTGCGAAAAAGGTCGTGGTCAAAGGCCGGTCAGGCTTCACAGACTGTGGCGAAACCCAGATTCATTATGAGCTTTTACCACCAGACAGGGCCATCGATTCTGAACTCTGCTGCGAACAACTGATGAGATTAAAGCAAGAAATTGAAAGAAAGCGGCCGGAATTAATCAACAGAAAGGGTGTGGTTTTTCATTATGATAACGCTAGATCTAACACATATTTAGCCACTCAGCAAAAATTAAGAGAGTTTGGCTGGGAGGTGTTAATACATCTGCCGTATAGTCCTGACCTTGCACCTTCAGATTTCCACCTGTTTCGGTATCTTCAGAATGCTTTAGGCAGTGTCAGGTTAACATCACGAGAGGACTGCCAAAATCACTTGTCGCGGTATTTTGATCGGAAGCCTCAAAATTTCTATTGCAATGGGATCATGTCCCTACCTACATACTTTAGTTAAATGTAAATAAACTACATTAAAAAATGTTTTGAATTTTCTTAAAAATGCGAAGAATCTTTTTCCCTAACCCTTAAAATACCATTAATGGCAATTTAGCCTAAGAAATCTGACAGTGTTGTCCTCCAAACACACCGGATCGTTTTCCTATTGGTCTGGCTGGTCTCAATAAGTTTAGAAGGTCAGGCAACAGCCATTCCACTGTAAGCTAGTGAGGCAAAATTTAGGAGCAAGATTAAAGCATATACTGGACTGAAACGTAAGCTACAGGAAGAGATGCAACAGGAAACATGAACAAAAATTATCATTATGATAATGAGCCATGGTTGAGGTTAGCCCGCTCAAGGTCCTCCGTTTTCACTAACCTTTTCATATCGAGCTCCTGGACTTTCTGCCTGACAGCATTGGCTATCACCTTCGACCAGTGCGCCGCCTGGTCTGCACGGTACTGACGTCCTGTCAGCTGTGCTTGCATCGTCTGTATGATGATCTCTCTTACATTCTCTGCCTGGAATCTATTTCATTATAAAATCAATAATATTGATTTAGATTTTAACAATCTGAATTAAATAGTCATGTCAGTGTGACTTGGTCTTGGCCACTCAATTTGTTCAGATACCAGAGGGAATAAAAAAATCTATAAGCTTGTGTATTGAGGTGCTACATTTGTTACTTTTTTTTGTATTTTTTAACTGTTTGTTTAACTGTTGCAAGAGCATCTAATGACAAAATTAAAAACTTAACATACTTTTCACCGAGACCCGGTCGCACTTCGTACTTCGGAGGGGCGAGGGGTTTATCTGCTGCTACAGGACTGACTAAGGTCTCGCTTTCCAGTTGCCCTTCACGCACTTCCTCTTCTTCTGCAACTATAAATTATGAGAATTAGTTACATACATGCTACAGTTAACATTAAGTAAAAACTGTCTACGCCTGGATGTTTACGACTGGTGGCATTAGAGTAGTGCACAGTTCATCCAGCTGAATTATCCCTTTTATAAACATTTAGTTCCAACAGATTGATTTGTATTGTGTTGCAGCAGGCCTTAAAATTGTCTCTAAATGTAAACATACACAGGTATACAAACAAGTAGATAAATTAAACCCTTCCTTTTGGTTTTGCCAAAGTCAGGAAAAAAAGGTTTAGCTTTAAGGGATAGCCTGAAAGAGACTGCTAAGACAATAAGACTCTTCAAGTATTTTGTTATCAATGGCACATTGTATTGTGCCCAAAAGGACATTTTTCCCAAGAAGCCTGTCTCTCAATACTACATTTACATGATTAATCATTCCTGCCATTCTCCCTCCTGATTTATCTATTCTAATCCTATTACTTTATCATATTCACATACCTTCTTCATCAGCCATGATGATAAATTCATTAAATGCTCATGTTGATATATCTGTAACAAAATGAATTATATTTCTTTCTCCAGGACACTGAGCTGATGTACCGCATTGGCCGAGGAGCCATGGAAGAGGGAAAATATGGTGACGCCATGAAGAAATTCATAGAAGTCCTGAAACTGTATGATACAACATTGGCCCCTCCATACCGCTCTTATTATGACTGTGTCCAAGATTTAAGACGCTGTATGCTGGCCATGGGCAATTACAGTATAATTTAACTTTTATGATTTGTCAAACAGTTCGGCAATAGATCATTAAATCAATCAATAAATACTTATATATGTGTATCAATAAATTATGCATTTTGTTATTTATAAATGTTTTAATAGTGTACCACACCACAGTGCACACATCCACAGATCCTCTAATCTACTCTTTGTCTCTTCAGTGCCATCACAGACTACGGATGAGATACATAATGCTAGATTATATTATAGGGATACTAGCGTATCTTGATGCCATAGTTTCAGTTATTGCGATCAAATCCAATTGTTTATTGTATTTATAACCTACAATCTCAAGAATATACTATCACAAAAAATTTAATTACAGCTACACTCACTTAACTAATTTGCAAATCGCAAACTGAATTTCTAGCAGTTTCACAAATGTAGTGAGTACGTGATGATTGGTTTCACACAGTTATTTTATTATCACAGGATTTTTAAACACAACAAAACAAATGTTTCCAATGATTCCATGCACAGAATACTATGTTTCTAGGGATGCTCGATGAACATCGATGTTCGATGATCATCGATGTTGAAAGCAAAAACATCGCTGTTTTAACATCGATATTGCTATACGAAAAATATCGTAACATCGATGTTAACGGCATCTATCATCGATGTTAACTCACGGCCTCACGCACGACACGACCAATGCAACTTACGAAACAAAATATGTCTTTTATGAACGCATCCACAAATCAAGTTTATTTTGAACGCGTATTCATTGAGGGCGCACCGGTCGTTCGTTCCTTTCATTCGTACGTTCTTCGTCGTCTCCTCGATTAAAAGGTTCTTCATTATCAAAATTACTCTTCCTTCAGTCAATTGATACAAAATATTGGAATATGTAATCATTTGATCTGTTTCTTAATAAATCCCGAACTTTTACCCTGTGTTTTATTTTTTTGTCAGTTATTATTGCATAAATCATCGATGGTATCCAACATCGATGTTCGGTTTTCGATAAATATCGAACATCGATGTCGGGCTTTCGATTATGACATCGATGTCAACATCGATGTTTTTCGAATATCGATCATCCCTATATGTTTCCATGACTACTTGCTAGTGTTGCTGTGCTTATCGATAATCGACTATCGATAGTTAAAGTTAAAACAACAATACCGATAGTCTACTAATAGTGATAATTAATAAATGAATGAACACTTATTGCACTATTTACATACATAGAAGAAAAATACAGCACATAAGCCAATTATTTTTTCATCATTGAAAGGGATTTATCATTTGGATCCATTAATCAATTGATTATACAAATCAAATCATTTAATTGCCAAAATACAGGACAATACTATCGATTGTTTTAAGTTCAATACTATCCATAGCATCGATAGTATTGTTATTCATATTCTAACAGTAAACCTGTGGTTTTTAACCGATAGCATTGGATTGTTTTGATTGTTTTTGGGATTTTTTACAGGTTTTGCAATATTATTGATACTGTTGGATATAAAATTATCGATAGTATTGTCATTAACTTTAATAATGCTAATTAACGTAACGACGTATAGTATCGATTCTATTACACGTAAAATACTATCGAACAAACGATATATGATGAACTATTGGTTTGTGACGCTATCGAGAAGCTCGATAGTCGAGCGTGGCCCGCATATCCGTAGCGAATGCGCGTGTCAAGTAACGACGAGACGCGATCACTATTGGATTGGTCGCCATTTAGTTGCATTTTTTATCTCGAGCTCCGCTGTGCTTGGAAAGGCACGTTAAGCCGTTGGTGCCGGTTGTTATCGATAAATAGCAGTCGTGAGGTTGTGTCAGATGTCTTTGGGCAGCCTGAAAAATTCTGACAGTGTTAGCCACTAACACACCTCGGGTCATGTTCCTGTTGGTCTGGTTTCCCTGTAAAAGGAGTTACGAAGGTCAGACGGCAGTCGCTCCATTGTAATAACCAGTTCCGCCAAATCTAGAACCATGACTTGCAGCGTACCCTAAGCTTCAAAGCGTAAGCTGACGACGCAACTAGAAATACGCGCTAGGATGATGATTATGACTATTGGTTTGTGATTAGTGTTAGCATTCGCAATAGCGATAGTTTTTACTGTTGATAGTTGACGTTAAGAAATACTCAACAATTCAACTAAGACCATCAAAAATATCGGAATTGGCAAGTAAACTTTTTCATGAAAATGTCTAATTCGTAAACCATTTCGATAGGCTTAGGGGACATTACATTAATCAGATCTTTAGGTAAACAAGTATTTTTTAAGAAAATCGCAGAAAACCCAATTACTTTCATTTTTGAGCAAAGTTAACGTATGACGTAGCCGGATAACTTCCGGCTATTCACAATTAATTTTTTAGGTTGGTAGCACAGGGTAGTGAATAAATATTTTTTGTTTGGTAGGGTTAATTAGGCGCTTCACGTACTTGTGTGTACAAATGTCATCTCTGTTAAAGTAAACATAACCCATAAATAACCTAACTATATCTTCATTACATTCATTTAAACATTATAATGAAGAATTGGTTGAGGTAGGGTTCGGAATGAAACCGTAGTTACGTACACTGTTTATTAACAACAACTAATACGGTACATTCGTGAGTAAATTACTCCGGTTTTACAATAGTGAGTGTCAATGCGCGGCATACAAAAAGGGGCGCGCGATACGGAGACACGCGTAGATTAATGCTTTCGCGTCGGTATCTGACGGCGGACTACTGCCGTGCCACTCGCATGTTGGCGCGCTTGCGGCAGCCACCTAGCGGCGGGTATTAGCACTACTCTGGCGTGTATCGATAACGCGCGGGCAAGCATCCGCGAGATCCTCTTACAGGGCGATGGGTTACTATACACTCCCCCTCAAGTCCGGGAGAACGCCCTCGCTCCTGGACTGGCAATGTATCAGTTTTATCTAACGATTTATCAAAATTCCCCGATTTGTCTTGATTAACCTTAGTTGGTCGTCCCCGTTTTCTTTTTGGAACGACGAGTTTCGGAAGAGAGTCCTCAGAACCAATATAAGGAGTCAAATCTTGTGCATGATATTTTCCTAAGATGTTTTGAACGTTATCGACTGGTGAGATAGAATAGGTGGTTGGAGATATAACCTTTACGATCCGATAAGGGCCATCTCGTTTAGGCACAAATTTGCCTGTTACCTTCTTTGAGCTATTACTGAGCACACGGGATTTTAGAAGGACAAGGTCTCCCTCTTGAAACGTTTGCGCTGGACGGCGAGAGCGATCCGCGTATTCTTTTGTTTTATCCTGAGCTAACTCAGCGCGTTCTCTTACAGCTGATAACGAGTTTAAAAAGTTTCTAAGGTAGGGAGTAATCTGGGGTACGAAATTATCCTTATCCAGAATCGAACGGAGATCATGTATCACTTCTATAGGGGATCTCATCTCCCTGCCAAACATGAGATACGCTGGTGTTTTGCCAGTTGTTCGGCAGTTCGCGCTATTGAGACAATAGCGTATTACTGCAAGATGTTTTGACCAGGTCGTATGATTATCCGCTACCATCTGGGATAGCAACGCCTTTAAATCGCGATTTTTCCGTTCGGCTGGATTCGCCTCGGGGTGGTATAGAGGGATAAAATTCTGTTTGATACCCAGAGTTGTCAAACATTGTTGCATTACAGCTGAGACAAATTGTACTCCATTGTCGGAGATAATCCTGCGCGGCAAGCCGAATCTCAAGAAATATTCCTCTATGAGGACATGAGCACAGGCTTCTGCAGTAGCTTCTTTGAGGGCATACAACTCAGTCCAACGAGTAGCTGTATCTTCCACGAGAAGAATCCATCGCTCCCCCTGATCTCCTGGTGGTAATGGACCAAATAAATCCATGGCCAAAACCTCGTTGCGTTGATTCATAACTGGTGTCTGAAGTAAGCCAGGAGGTTTGGCATTGGACACCTTATAGCGTTGGCAGTCGATGCAGGCTTTGACATAATCAGTGATTATTCTCCGCATGCCTGTAAAATAATATAATTGCGCTACCTTCTGGTAAGTTCTATCGATACCTGGATGGCCAGCTGTTGGATAATCGTGAAGCTCCTTGAGAACATCAGTTATTTGACCAGCGGGAATTACTAATTGAGGAGACTCACTATCGGAATCGGGATTAAAACGATACAAGACACCTTGATCCATTAGGTAACCCCTTTCTAGCCATCTCTGAGCTTCGACATCGTCAGGTCCCTCGAGCTCTTTGATAATCTTTTCCACTTCAGGATCCGCAGTCTGTTCTGAGCGAATTTGGCTAGGACTTTTTGCGGGCAAATCGCATATGATAGAGCAGACGCCACAGTTTTCACGAGAATCGTTGGCACAAACTGGTCTGCTAAGCGTATCCGCCACAACATTTGCCTTACCTGGTGTATATTGGAATTGAATATCAAAGGACTGGAGCTTAAGGGCCCAACGGACCAATCTGCCTGCTGGTGACTTTAAGGACAACAGCCAACGAAGGGGCTGGTGATCGCTGCCAATAATAACTGGTTGTCCGTCTAGGTAAGGCCGGAATCGTTCCACCGCCCACACCACGGCGAGCGCCTCTCGTTCCGTGGTAGAATAGTTGCGCTCAGCTGAGTTGAGGAGACGGCTGGCATATTCAATGGGCTTTTCCTGATTGCCGTCGCCTTGTAGTAAAACTGCGCCTAAGGCGTAGTTACTTGCGTCGGTACGCAGGATAAAGGGACGACTAAAATCGGCTTGTACCAGTATTGGAGCAGTTGTCAGCAAGCGTTTCAGTTCGTTGAAAGCTTGAGACTGTTCTGAGCCCCAAGACCATGTTTTGTTTTTCCTGGTTAATTGTGTCAGAGGCTCCGCTACCTTCGAGAAATTCGGTATGAATTTACGAAACCAAGAACAGGTTTGTAGAAAAGTTTTCAGGTGCTTTAAGTTACCTGGTTCCTTCATTTCGAGTACAGCACTCACCTTTCCAGGGTCGGTGGACACGCCTTCTTGTGTAATCACGTGGCCGAGGTATTTGACACTCTCTCGGGCAAACGAGCACTTCTCCCTGTTGACGTGGAGATTGAATTCGGCCAGGCGTTTGAAAACTGCCTCAAGGTCATTTAGATGACGTTGATAACCCTCAGAAATTATTAAAAGATCATCAAGGTACGCTAAAATTGTCACATCTTTTAGTGCAGAGCAGGAGCGTAGACGGTCTATAAGACGCTGAAACGTAGCAGGTGCGTTTCGGAGTCCGAAGGGCATCCTTTTGAACCTGAAAGTTCCCAGGCAGCATGAGAACGATGTTTTGTCTCTGTCTGTCTCTTTTACGCTGACCTGCCAATAAGAAGAACGAAGGTCCAAGGTGCTCATGTAGCAGTCTCGCTTTGTGCTCTGAATCAATTCGTCAATGCGTGGCATTGGGTAGGCATCAGCTTTGGTGATGGCGTTTAAGCGCCTGTAGTCGACGCAAAACCGTACATCACCATTAGCCTTAGGTACCAGTAGTGCTGGTGAAGACCAGGCTGATTCACACTCCTCTATAATGTCTTCCTGCAACATCTTATCGATTTCCCTCTCCATCAGCTCCTTTTTCGCGGGATTAAGGCGATAGGGGGGGACTGCTATGGGCGGGTGATCACCAGTATCAATGCGGTGTTCCGCATAAGGTGTTGGACCTCCCCCTGCTTCAAAAACGTGGGCGTGCCTAGTGATGACGTCAGCAAGTGCCTGTCGTTCAGATTGATTGAGATGAGAACCTTCATCTGCTCGGAGTACGTCAGTGGACGCGCATGACACAGCACGAGAGGTGGGTTCAAAACAAAGGCTATACTTTACCTTATCATCACCACTGGAAAACCACATTTCCTCAAGAAAATCGATGACGATACGAGCATTAGTTATAAAATCGATGCCTAATAAGGTTTCGTTATTTGTAGATTCCGGAAAAATCAAGAAAGGGATCGTAATAATTTTAGTTTCTAAACATACATCTAGAGTGGTAGTGAGTACAACCATGGCGCGTACTACACCATCGGCCAGTTTAATTTCGCGCGTTCAGGAGCGTAGGGGGTGACCCTGACGGAGGAGAAGAGCATATAGCGTGTGGCCCGCAATGCAATGCTTGGCGGCCTTGTCAATCAACGCGGTACCGTGAAACCCTAAAATTTTAATTTTAAAGATAAGGCCTTAAATCGCGCGCTGTAGAGGGTCTCGCAGGCTCACGTGAAAAATCTCCACTACATATGTCATGGTTCCAATTAAGAAAATTGTTTTTAAGATTAAAATTACTATTTTTACAGTTACGAGAATTATTTTCACAATTCCTATAATAATTTTCACAAGAACAGTAATTGTTTACGTTATCGTTATTATTATAGTTATTTTTACAGGTTAAATTGTTTGCAGAAAAAAACCCATTATAATTTTCTTGACGATCAAACGTGTAACAACCCTTTTGTAACAAATGCGTACGCGGTACTGCACAACCCCTTTGCATTTTTATATTGGGTTCGTCACTAATAATCACTTTGGCCGTATTATCACACACAGAGTAAAATGTTTGTTTCATTTCACTAATGTCAGGTTGTATAGTAGATTGCGACTCACCTGGCTGGTTTTGTAACTTACGGCACTGGTCCCGGGTGTGTCCAAAACGTTTACAATAAACACAGGTCGGGCGACTCTTTTTCGCTGTTGTACCAGTGGGCACGGCGGAAGAAGGCGGTGTCGGTGCCGGCGACGCCGTAAACGGCAGCGGTGTAGGCGAACGCGGCATACCGGTACGCGCGGGTGTCGAGTTGCCTGCGGTAAGCGGCGCTCGCGTTCTCGCGTTCGCCCGTTCCGTGGAGGCCGGCACAGAGGTAGCCGGAGCAGGTGGCGTAATATTAGGTTTTTGTTCTTCTTCAAATGCATCCTCGACCATCCGAGTACGTCTCAATAGCTGGGAAAACGTCGAGAATTCCTCTCTTCTAATTCTTTTCCTTATTCTACTATTTAGCAGCCCATATGTCATGTCCAGTTGAGCTGATACGGATATATCTCCTTTTGGTAGTCTGGCTAGCAATGCGCGGATACGTGCCACGAAAATATCGGTATTTTCTTGTTGTTGAGACTTTGAGAAAATTTCGATATAAATACGGTGTGGCGGCCGGTGGTCGCCATAGGCACTAATCAAATTATCTTTTACTTCCTGCCACGATGAAACCGTGTCTTTGATGCCTTTCCACCATGTGGCGGCTTCTTCTTTGAAGATGTATGATAATCCGCGTAGGATGTTGGAATCCGTCACCTGAGCACATTGGCTGTACGCTTCTATGGCATCTATAAATGCCTCGACCGACTCCTTCGGTCGGCCGGAAAAGGTCGCCTTGCAGCGCGCCAGGGTCGACAGACCTGACAGCGGTTCCGATGCTAGAGTGGAGTTAGCCCGCGCAACGGACGCAGCAGCTCTTTGAACGCTTCGGTTTGAGAGCGTTGGAGGGACGCGATGATCGAAGCCACGTTTTCTCCGGAAAAAGTGGTATTTGCTATCGTATTTTCATTCGCGTCAGCTCGTAGCGGTGAGAAAGCGTCGTCGCCTTCTTGAGAAAAATGGGCGGCGGCCATCGGCGATGTCGACCGCGAGGGGTGTTGAAATGCTTCTTCTGCAGCATCTTCCCTGCGCGTCAAACTTGCCGCTCTACTTCTAGTAATCGGCATTTTCACTGTTTTACCACTGATCACTTTCTATGCCTAACGGTAACACTGCACAAAAACACGTTGGTGCGCCATATATGAGGTAGGGTTCGGAATGAAACCGTAGTTACGTACACTGTTTATTAACAACAACTAATACGGTACATTCGTGAGTAAATTACTCCGGTTTTACAATAGTGAGTGTCAATGCGCGGCATACAAAAAGGGGCGCGCGATACGGAGACACGCGTAGATTAATGCTTTCGCGTCGGTATCTGACGGCGGACTACTGCCGTGCCACTCGCATGTTGGCGCGCTTCCGGTAGCCACCTAGCGGCGGGTATTAGCACTACTCTGGCGTGTATCGATAACGGGCGGGCAAGCATCCGCGAGATCCTCTTACAGGGCGATGGGTTACTATATGTCCAATTATTGAAAAATCAGATGTCAACGGATGAAGGGACGGCAGTAAAGTCCAATAAACAGGCCAATATGCAATCTATACGAGAAATGGGGTAGATACCTAGATATTTGGCGATTGTAAACAAAAAAGAAACTAACTCGCGGCTCGCGGTCCATCTTGACTTTGACATTTGACACTGAGATACATATTTTTTAATACCTTAGTAATTTTTGCTTTCTTGCAGTTCGAGATGGTATCGAGATTATAGCTGCGTGACGTCATCACTATAAAATCTTTAAAATTAAATAATAAAATAAATATAATTTTAAGAATTTTTTCGTTAAAATTGTATCTCCGAAATAGTCTATTCTATCAATAAATTATATCAAATACACAATTTATTTTTAGTTGACTAGCCAATTCAGCGATAATATCGATGGTATTAACAGTGAACCTAGAGCATTAGTATCGAAATTATTTGATTCTATTCATATTATCTAGTTACGATACTATTGATAATATTGATATACTATCTATACTATCGAACCTCATCAATACTATTACAAATCTTAGCTGTTGAATTATCGAAAGTATATAATTTCGATAGGTCAATTTTCATGGCCACGATAGTATTACGCGATACTATCGCTAGACTCTCCATCGCCCAACACCACCCACTCCCAACACTATTTGTGTTGTGTCATGGACCTAGTATTTGTTGTGTTGTGAGAACTTGTCAATTTATCAATTTTGTGATGTGCTTGTCTTGTTTGTTGTTTAGATTTATGCTAAGTTTTCATTTTAATGTAGGTAAATAAATTAAAATATAATTATTTATTGTTTTTTAAAAGGATCAGTGGCATTCAAACAATAATTATGGCTACATACGACAACAAACTATGGCTTTTAAAAAATATACGAGATGCTTTCATTGCCACCGATGATACTGGTTTATGTGAGATTGTTATGGCTGGAGAAGATTTCTCTAAAATATTCCAAAACAAATCTATCGAAGACAAGAAAAAGATCAGAGAAGGAAGATTTAATCAGTCATGTACTAATAAAGGTAGGTCTGTAAACATTTTAACACTTTGATTGGAATAAAAAAATCAATTAATTATTATCCATAATAATATGTTTCATTTAGCTATCCATGTTCGCTAATAAATTTTGCCAACAACTAAACTTGGTTAAATTCTATCAGTATGGGCAGGGCATGTTCAATTGTTGTGTAAGCTGCAGTCAATGCATATTCGTCTTGTCTGCTAACACTCTAATCTCAGCATATGCACAGTTGTATTGTAAGTTGTAGTGATCCGGTGCCTGAGGCCCAATATTATGCAATTTTTTCCTTATGAAGGACCATGAAATTGGGCATTATTTTAGAGCTAGGGTTGCCACCTCTCCCGGAAATCTGGGAGTCTCCCGGGATTCAACATTGACAATTTATATCTGCCACCTCCCGGAAGAAAATTCAAATAATCAATATTCTTCCGGTATTGTGAACAAATACAAAAAAAATAGTTCCCATACAACATAATGATTTCTTATGTTTTCGCGATTGTTATTCATTAAATTAAACTATTCTAATACGGTTTTTATCGCATTTATTACTTACTAGCTTTTTCCCGCAGCTTCGCTTGCGTCCAAAAGTAGTCTATGTTTGACCCTGGGTCTTCAACTATATTGATACTAAATTTCATTAAAATCCATTCAGCGGTTTGGTCGTGAAAGTGTAACAGACAGACAGACAGACTTTCGCATTTATAATATTAGTATGGATTTATTTACACCTGACATTTCAAACACTTTACAGTATTCATGGTCGCAGGCAGACTAAGTTAACATTTGTCTTTGATGTCATAAGATTACAAACTACCGCCTGAAATTTTTATTGGGAACTATTCTGATTCACGCAGTATTGGCTCACAGTATCTAAGGGTCTTGCAGTCTGCTTCCGAGTTTGCGATTTTATTAAGTTAATGACTGGGTCCCAAGCTGGTGGTACCTGCCATCCATCCTCTCTATTGAAATTAGGATGTTTTTTAATTTCAATAGCTTCACGTAACATCCTTGGAATGAATCTGTTTTCCTTTGCAAGGACTTGAGGATTATCAAAACGCATATAGCAGACTTGGTTAAGCGTCTATTTTTCATGTCAGCAATATGTTCTTTTATATAGGTATTAATGCTTCTTTTTGTTTGCCCAATGTATGATAAAATTGACTGTGACTGTGTTAAAAAACATCCTAATTTCAATAGAGAAGATGGATGGCAGGTACCACAGCTTGGGACTCAGTCATTAACTTAATAAAATCGCAAACTACGGTAGTGAGTGATGAATTAAGTTACTGCATATAATATATATTGGCAAAGAGAATTACTAATGTTGTTTGTATGCCAGCACCCCCCCACCCCTCCTCGCAATTTTTCTCCTGGATTTAGAGTAACCAGAGGTGGCAACCCTAGGTAAAGCCCTGAGGCACAATGCAATGAATTTAATTCTTACCAAGGCAATAGTTACCTACGTTTGCCATAATTTTTGCACGAGAAGTAAAGCTCATGAGCACTGGAAAATGTTATATCTGGAAGAAAACACCATTAATTCGAGCTATGAGAATATACCTGTAGGTCTTGCGAATGGTGGTGATAAATAATAAAAAGGTTCATAAATTACATTTTGCATCAGCTCAAAAGAGATTTGACTAGTAGAAAAAACAACATACATTATAATGATGTTAAATAAAAAAAACATTATTATTATTTTACCTAAAATTAATCCTGTAATTTCATGTTTCAAACCCCATTAGTCTTGTTTGCACTATTCTATAGGAAAGGAAGGAATGGGTGATATCTCTGAAGACGAGGATGAAAAGGAAATTGTGACCCAGTTTGACCCGTACCCTGACATGGAAGATAGCGAGGATGATGACCTCATGTATGGCAGCTACATCCGCTATGAAGAGTTTGGAGGACATAGGTAGGGTTCAGAAATACAGTTTTTCATTCATTAAAAACATCATAAAATGCAAACTTGATAATTTAGTGAGAAATATTTATTCATAACTTTTCTAACTAATTTAATAAAAGCTTAAGCCTAAAATATTGTAGTCCATTAGGGTGAGGGAAATGGGGGGGTAGAGATTAGCATTGCCCTCAAACAGAAACAACAAGGCCCCGGGCGAAGACTGAATCACAGCAGAGCTTCTGAAAGTGGAACACAGGTACTGAAAATCCTTCAGATGCTCTTTAATTCCATTTTGCTTGAGAGCGTGATGCCAGAGGCGTAGAAGAGGAGCGTGGTGGTTTTGTTCTTCAAAAAAGACAACCCTATTGAAGAACTATAGACCCATCAGGCAGCTGAGCCACATCTATAAGCTGTTTTCGAGGGTAATCACGAATCGTCTCGCTAATAGGCTCGATGCCTTCCAGCCTCTCGAACAAACCGGTTTCCGAAAAGGGTTTCAGTACCATAGGCCACATCCATATGCTTCGGCAGTTTCTCCAGAAGACCAAAGAGTATACCAGCCACTATACATAGCGTTTGTGGACTTATGAGAAGGCCTTCGATTCGATCGAAAAGTGGGCGGTGCTTCGGTCTCTCCAGCGGTGCCGCAAAGACCATCTGTACATTGAAGTGTTTAAGTGTTTGTACAGCAACGCCACCATGTCAGTCCGAGTACAGGAGCCGAGCACGGGGGCTATTCCATTACAGAGAAGAAAGAGTAAGACAGGGAGACGTCATTTCTCCGAAACTGTTTACCGCTGCTCTGGAAGATGCCTTCAAACTCCTAGAATGGGAAGGACTTGGCATCATATCAATGGCGAGTATATCACTCACCTTCGCTTTGCCGACGATATCGTGGTCATGGCGGATTCACTGGAGGACTTAAGTACCATGCTCAGCGACCTCAACGAGGTCTCCCAACAGGTGGGCCTTGAAATGAACATGGACAAAACCAAGGCAATGTTGTCTACGCCATCAACGGTTTCTGTCGGGAGCCACACCCTTGAAGTTGTAGACTAGTATGTCTACCTTGGTCAGATGATCCAGGCTGGCAACTCCAGCTTCAAGGACGAGGTCTTTCGTCGAATCCGACTCTGACGATTCGTTGAATCCGACGTTCGGGAAGCTACGTAGCGTCTTCTCGTCCAAAATACCTCAGTCCCTTAAAACTAAGGTCTTCGACCAGTGTGTGTACCAGATGACATATGGGTCCAAAACGGTAGTCTTTGACTATGGGCCTCATAAGTAAGCTCAAGGTCGCACAGAGAGCTATGGAGAGGGCGATGCTTGGTGTTTCCCTACGAGATCGAATCAGATATGAAGAGATCCATAGGAGAACAAAAGTCACCGACATAGCCCAGCGGATTAGTTCTTTGAAGTGGCAGTGGGCGGGGCACATAGCGCGGAGAACCAATGGCCGATGGGGCAGAAAGGTTCTCGAATGGCGACCGCGTACCGGTAAGCGCAGCGTTAGACATCCACCGACCAGATGGTCAGATGACCTGAAAAAGGTCGCAGGCAAACGCTGGATGCAGACTGCTGTCAACCGATCATTTTGGAAATCATTAGGAGAGGTCTATGTCCAGCAGTGGACTGACTGCGGCTGAAATGATGATGATGATGAATGGGGGTATGTGATAAATACTGCACCATCAAGATCATATTACCTAGTTTTCTATAAATGTTTTTAATAGCTATGCATTTTCTATCATAAGCAATTATCAAGATCATTCTAAAAATCTGGCACAATTCATGAATCAAATCATATCAAAACTATGGCATATCGAATCATAACCAAAAAAAATTTTAAGAATTTATTCCAGACAAAGGTCCAACACAGCAGCACTGCTGGATAAAAAGGAGCAAGCATTGAAAAAGGCAGCAAAAATCAAAGTGGTGAAATGGGAGGATGCCTACACATTAACTACTGAGCAAATGACTGATATGTTTATGAAAGAAGAAGTACAGAAGATTGAACAACAGAAATCCTTACTTAGTGAGCAAATTGAAAAATGTCCAGATCTTCCACACCGTCAATATCTGGAGTATGCAAAGTATGATGGCACAGCACAGATGGGGCTGCCGACGAAATCTTTCAAGATATACATGACTGTATTGCCTGAAAAACATCAGAACTACCCGCTGTATGTGTGCATCATTGCAAGCGCTAAAATAAAGGATCTTATTGGTTTCACATGCTACAAATACAGGTATTTATAAAAATTCAACTTTTTTTTATTACCCGAATGCGACAGAAGGAGGGTTATGTTTTTCCAGAGTATGTATGTTTGTATGTATAATTGATTGGCACTCTCTGCAGCCTGAAGGGCTCGATGGATTTTAACTTGAGAGGTGTCGTTAGATTCGTATATTTACTGTGAGAGTGACACTGGGTATATTAAAAAAAATAATCAAAACAGCGGATATTTTGGGTTTTTTCATTTCCGAATTATACAGAAACGCAGTCAGGTTTTTTTGTTTTTTAAATTACCGTTTAATAATCTTGTTTCTGTCTACAAAATAAAATATCAGCCTACCAAATATTGTTATAAATTTACAATCTTGATTTTGGTGAAAAGCATTGTCTTGCATATCATCATTGTTACTTAAACTCCTCATCCATAATATTATCCATTGTCATGCTATAAACATTTGTTTACAGCATTGAACATTCAGATATATCCCTTGGCTCTGTGCAAAACTATGGACTTTGTATAGCAGATGAAGATGGGGAAGTAGATTGGGCATTCCCTTGCCTCGAACCCAATGAACCATGCTCCAAATTTGGCTTTACCTGCCTCGGTCTCGTAGACTTAAAGAATAAGAATGCGTTAGCTCATGCTTCAATTTCTATACCTGATGATGGAGGGATTATAAGCAAAGCATTAGATGTGTTCCCAAAAGCTTCAGAGTCGGGTCACAGTCATCCAACATCGACAAGACATTATACAGGGGAGAGCACAATTTCGGAGACTGTTATGAATGCTTTGAGAGCAGTAAATGAAGGTTTGTTGTGTTTTTGTGTTCATTATTTTAACCTAAATAACAGCAGCCGCCCAAAGCTCCGCTCCCTTTCACGTAGTCATTTCTGAAAACCCATTCGTGTAGTTGACCTATAACTTCAAAAATTTCAAAGTCATAGCTCTATTAGTTATTTTTTAAGTGCCTGACCTTTTCAAGTTCAGATCACAAGCCTTTTACTCAAAATAAATGATTTAAATTGAAAAAACAATTCATTTAAGTGGATGTTATCGACCTTTTAGAAAAGAAAGCAGCAGCAGAGAGTGAACAAGGCAGGATACAGTCCAAACTAATGGTGACAGAGCCTCCGCAGTTCAAGACGTACAGGGTGCACCTGTTGAGAAAAGTGCGCACTAACATCCCCGTGCAGCTCATCATATCACTGGACAAGATTGAGGTGGAGCCGCTGGTGCCGCAGAAACATGCGTTTTGGGTAAGTATAGATTTTCAATACTAATAAATATATCCTGATAAATACTGCCGTCGTTACAAAAAAGGGCACAAATTACATTGTGAGTGGACTTTCGCTTTTATTACAGATTTCTTCTTAAAATATTACTTGATATTGAAAATACGGCCTTGAGCTCGATAGTCGAGCGCGACCCGCGTGTCCGTAGCGAATGCCCTTCGTGCTTCGGAAAGTACGTTAAGCCATTGGTCCCGGTTGTTATCGGTAAATAGCAGTCGTGAGGCTGTGTCAGATGCCTTTAGGCAGCCTTGAAAATTCTGACAGTGTTGGCCACTAACACACTTCGGGTCATGTTCGTGTTGGAGGGGTTACGGAGGTCAGACGGCAATCGCTCTATTATCAGTGCCGCAAAATTCAGGACCATGACTTACAGCGTAGCTCCGAAGCGTAAGCTGACGACGCGACTAGGAATACACGCTAGGATGAAGAAGATTAAAAATACGAACTTAACAATAATACCATTTTTGTCAAAATGGCATATGCGACGTTTCGAAAAAAAAAAAAAAACAAATAAGAACAGAACTTTTTTCTTTCTCTAATTTAAAATACTCTCTCAGCTGATCACTAGATTTTCATGGATTCTCCTAAAAAAAAATTCCCCCCGTTGTACACTATATTTTTGCATCCTAAGTACTAATTTAAGATTCAAAATCAATTTAAATATACCCACCACATATTTTGTTTCCTTCTTTCATTGCAGTCAAGATCAAAGTATTTTCTGCACAGCATAGACTCGATAGCGTGGTGTCAAATACTAGAAGCCAGGCCCTGGTTGTATAAGACGACATTCAGAATAGTATACTCCCCAACACACACTGCTAGTTTCCACGACAGAAGCACTTCAGGTAAGTCAACATAGAAAACATTATATTTAAAAAACCATTGATAAATGAGTCTGCAACAAACCACTTTGCGCAACAGAGTCACGTAACTGAAGTTTTCTTATGATAATCTAACTGAAGGAAAGACTGACACCCATATTCTCAAACGTTACCTCAAACTCGACTCAACCTTACTCCAACTTATTGGTATGATTAGTCGTCACTAGCTTCCTTAAGGAGTTTCCTTATTGAAGGTGAGTATCTTAACTGTTAAATATAAGGTTGGTCGAGAGCTACCTTGAGGTGGCCTCGAAAGTGGTTATAAAGCAGTTTTTTGACACTTTTTGTCTAGTTAACTACTTACTTTATTTATTTTTACTCTATTCTTTTGTATTTTTCAAGTTTTGTGCTTTGAATTGTTATTATAACCTGTGTCGTTCCTCATCGGAGTTTGCTCAAGCAACCAACTAAGAATGTCGTTTTCAATGAAAGTTCGAGGACTTCCTTAATGCGCCCTCCAATGAGTTTGAGTGAAGGACGTCCTTAAGGTTATGTTTAAGAATAAGGGTGTGATTGGTTAAAAATCTATGTGGGTCAAATTGTTGCGATTTTTATATTAGCTAAGTGTTCTGTTCCCCAGGCGGTACCAGTTTCTTTCATCCAACGACTGCGTACAAAATACACGACTTCGAGTGTGATCATGACACAGCTAAAGAAATCGTCGACAAAATAAACATTATTTTAGACCGCAGAAACAGCCCTTGTAGACGCGAGTACAAAACTACCAAAGAGAAAAAATCGCAGACGCGGCGAAGTTTTCACACGAAAAATATGAGTTGAGTGCACATCTAACATTTTCTTAAATTTATTTAAGCTCTATGGTGTGTTGCTAAAGTATGTAGATAGGGGCGTTTTTCGAGTAAACCGCAAGCCGAGCGTAGCATACGCCCAAAACGACTAGTATATCTATAAATGGCCGCGCCGTCGTCGAAGTGCGCTCACATAATTGGTGTAACTGGAAAAACATCCCTTTGTCTGTCGTCACACTCAAACCTTTAGCTGACATTGTACACGAACGTATGCCGAGAAAGATCTGAATAGGTATTTCGCGCTAATAATTTCAAAGCATGTGGGATAAAACACAATTTTGCTTTGTACAAATATAATTTTCAAATTCGACTTTAGCGAATTTTCTCTTTTTTAACCTGATAATTTTTCCGTGTAGGACTGTTAAGTCCTTTTTTTAGTTCTACAAAGGAAACCAACAGTATTTTTAAGTACTTCTAGGTCTCCATAATCCATTCATTATAAATGTTGATAGCTGAAGATGAAGATGCAACCGGAAAAGCGCTGCTGAATGTTGATGGGGGTACTAATTTCGTAATAATTAAATCTTAAGCTCTAACGACTCATGTGAAATAAACCTAAAATTGGATGGTTGATTATAAAATAAACTATAAATGAAAAAATAAAGACACAATATTGTACATATGTATATTTGACATGAGCCTTAAAATTATTTAACAACTATTTAAGCTGTGTTTTTAATGTTGTGTTTGATAACCTGATTGAATTATATGAATATTATATTATTTTAAATTTGCCCTCATAGACAAAATAAAAATTTGCCCTGTTAAAGCCTGCCTAAAGCGCAATACACACCAAATCACCGACACAACCCGGTGGCCTATATAAAAAGAATTATGTCTGCAACTTCTCCCGCGCATGTTGCCATAGCGCTCATTTGCCCAGCGACATTCGAACGCGAGGGCTATTTTTGACTCACCAATTATTTCCAATCAGTAATTCGAAATCTAGCTATTTTCAATCGTCAAACCCATTTTACATACTAAATAAGTCTAGAAAAACATAGAAAATATAATTTTTATCGTGAACTTTGTTGGCCGCATCAATCATGTTTGTTCGAACTTTCTATGTTGCAACCCATTATTTTTTGACAAACGTTTGGAAAAAAGTTACTTTCGAGGAACTTTTTTAGCATAACGTACGAGACATTCGTGAGATAGTCAAGAGTCAAATATGATTGAATTTCATTAATATTGATTAGTTTTTATATTTAATTTGTTTTAATTCGTTAAAATTTATTTTAATTCTTTAAAGTTCATTTTAATTTATATCGAAATAAATCGAATCGATAGTTATGCATTGAGTTTGAAAAAAAACCATTAGAAATACTTATCCCTATTTGAAAAACAGCCACGATTTTGTCGTTTAAAAATAGTTCGACTCGCCTATTATGTCGAACGAATTAAGAATCATTCGACTCGCCGTTATTACATACTCGAAAATAGTCCTAACGATCGATTCGGGCCCAGCTAGTGCACAATCTAGGTTGGCCAATTTGGCCAATTATTGGGCCAATCTGTCGTCTCTACACACTTGCCAGCTTGCTCGCCTGCCCCTGCACAATCAAGATAATATCACGTTGTCTCGTTTCTACACACTTGCCAGTTAATATTCCGTCTCCGGCGAATTGGTCCAACCACCCTACAGTGTGTCGTGCTCGTGCAGGCCGGCTGCACAATCTAGAAAGCAAGTGCGGCCCGCCTATATTGGACCAGCAGCTGGGGTAACACACTGCAAGCCTACACACTACCAAATCTAGTAAGCTTTCCCACTCTTTCATACTAGATGTTTGTGTAGCCCATAATATTTTTGTCTTTTCATGTTGAGCTGCCGATATATGTTGGCGGGTCGGTCCTTCATCGGACTTTGGTGTGTAATGCGCTTTATAGACCATAAATTGGGTACCTATTTCTTGTATGTATCAATATTGATAGAAATAATTATTAACCTCATTTGTAATTCTGAAATGTACATTGCTTTTGTTTTTTAAGTAGAAGTTAAGAATTTATTTAATTAAAATGTATTAATCGAATTTTGTAATATAAAATATGATTAATATGAATTTTTAACTTATTTGTGATGAATTTGAATGAATGAATTTTTATTGAAATAGATTTGTTACAATTACATATTTTTTGTTATCATTTCTTAAGAAAATTCCCAAACATTTGCAATAAGCTACTAAACTAACTGTACCTACTAAGTACTTATTTATACTTTTTTTATTATAAGTACAAGTTACTTCCATATATACTCAATATTATATTTAAAAAACTTCAAATTTACATATAAGATTAAAGATATACCTTTAATAAAGACTTATTTACAATTCAAATTATGTTAATAATGAAAAATCTATTACATAAAAACCATATTTTTTACGTCAACGAGCAGAACTCAATTTTACAGGTTTTCTAGGACATCTATAAATCTCTTTAACATATCTTTACTCATCTCAAACATCTTTTGTCTTTGAGTAGCAGCTGAATCTGTAGTAAAAAGCAGTTGTAATAACGAATATCTCAATGTTTTTAGTTCACTAGTGCCCAACACCATCTTCAAGCGCCAATCAAAATTAACTACAGCCTCTCCGAATATACTATTATGGTGAAGTAGAGTACTGTACAACAATTCTGTACTCTTTTCCTCCAAATGAGACATAAACCAGTCTATCCTATCTCTGTTCCAATCTTTATTCTGTAAAACAGTCTCTACTTTTACCAAATCAAAATTATTTGATGACAAAATTTGCTTCAACTCTTCTTTAGCCAGTGTAATCATATTGTTTTCTGAACTCGAATTGGAATGACTGCTGTGTAGATTAGTTATAACTTCTTCCGAGGCCTGCAAAATGTAAGATACATGCATTTAAATTATATTTTAATCTCTCACCTTAGCATCTTGCCGGCTGCTTCAGCTTGTTGCTTTGCCACAGTCCACTTTCCTACTTCTCTGCTTTACTTGATCTTTACCATCTCTGGTTGTAAGACCATGAGTATACATAAACACTGCCCCATCAAGCCGGCACTTTGTGCGAAAATCCATTCTAACAGCCTCAGAAAAATAAATACTAGTACTTACTTAACCATGTGGTATTGGATGTAAGTAAAAGAAACCTAAAAAAATTGATCAAAAATCATCAATCAAATGGGCGCGGCACGGCACACAACACAACGTTACGTATGCATGTAATTCAAGTGTATTTTGTGGGAATATTGTATGGGTGAGGTGAGTATTTGTATATTGAATCTAGTACATATTCTAGTTATTAGAAAATAGGTACTTACATTTGTGAATTGGTCTTGTGATTCTACTTCAAACAAACTATTCATGGTACCCAACTATCAGCCCTAAACTGAAAGTTTTTATTGTAACTTGCCACGTTAATTCACAGAAAAAATAGTTAAAGGTTGTTCAATTCACAAATTAGACATATTGTGTATGTACATATGTACGCTCAACGGCCGAATAGTTTTTAGATAACTACTTAATATTAACAAAATAATTTGGGAAAGGAATCAAACACAAACTAAGTTTATTTGTTTTGTAATGCAAAGCAAAACAAGTCTCTCCTTTTGACAGTCACAGAAACTTGACAGTACTTTTTTTCTTTTTATGGCTTTTACTTTCGTATTTAGCCAGTAATAAGTAAAAATTATTTAATACAACAATGTGGTTTGTCAAGTCGAGTCAGAAGTATTATGCTAAGTAGTAGAAAAATTGCACTTAGCGATTTCCAGGAGTTTTTGGCAACAAGCAAGAAAATTACATACGCTTGTCCTCGAACACTTTGCGAAAAATAATCCACCCTTAGATTATTAATTGGTCTCCGCCGCGAGACCAATTGGGTATTCTACTAATTTTTATTTTTTCTTTCATATCAATATTTTTATTTTCAGAAACAGAATTATGAAAGAATTTTTGTAATCCGTTCAAAAATAAATAAGTTATAAGCCATAGATTAATTAATAATTGGTCTCGCGCGCTCGACTAGATACCGCGCTGTGAAGAAAAATCAGTTTCCAGAATGCGGCCACTTAATAGGAAAGTGTGTGTAAAACAATATGCAAAGACGCACACTAGCGTCGATTATGGTGTTGCCAGCTACTTGACTGGTGCCCGACCAATGGGAAAATTATTAATTGCTGCGGTCTTGTTACGTATTATAAAAAGTAGCTCAGAAAAACCTTTAAAATGAAATTAAAATAAAACTGGCCAAGTGTGAGTCGGCTCGCATGTGGAGGGTTCTGTACTATTTTTTATTTTTCTCCATTTGGACCTCCTAAACAAATTTAATATTATCTCATAGGTTTTCCTGTAATTTTTGAATTATTACCTTTTGATAAATAATACTTACTGAAAAAAGTTTCGTACATTGCACTAATTTCTTAAATTTTGCACAAAACGTCATACCTTTATCATGTAATTATTTTATGGCCGCCACCAGTCGTCTGATACACATTAATTGTCATTTCTATAGTTCCCTTGATCGCCTTTTACGATATCCACCGTAAATGAAGGGCGAGTTGCCGGAAAATACATTACACATCGAATAATAATCGATTCTTTGATAGTTGAAAATATAATCTAAGGTATCGATAGTGATCACATATCGATAGTATCGATATTGATACTATTGATAATATATTTCTGTATCTTTTTTCTGTATGAGTTGAATGACGATGATTTGTGTTATGCCCGCTGTACATCCCGCCACCGAGTTCCGGTATATCAGTAATTCATTAATCGATTATTTTTCATTTAGAGACACATTACACATTACACATTACACATTACACATTAGATTATATCGATACTACAGATACATAATCGTTTAATAACCATTGATATAAACGATTACCTTTGTTGATTAAATCGATATAATTTATATCAACCCATTTCAATAATCGACTAATTGTTTGATTTTGCAATTAATAATCGATTAATTGTCAAAAATCGATTAAATTTATTATATCAATACTTTCGATATCCTAGATTATTTAAAAAAAAAACATATTCGATTAATCAATTATCCGGCAACAATACCCTACGGGGTACCAACTACCTAAAGGCCATATTAAGAATGTTAGTGGGCGTAAAGTGGTATTGGAATCAAAATAGTGATAGGTTGCTAGTCGCATAGAGAATACAATCCCGGGATCCCAAATCTCGGGATCCCGGGATCCCGACCGTTTTCTGGCCCTGAAAATCCCGGGACTGTACTTGGCTAATCTCGGGATTTTTGGGATTGCCACAAACAAGTCTAGTTTGTATTCCGTAGTCCGTTGCGTCTTGAAAATAACCTTGCCTAGATTATTTTAATACATTACGACAAAAAGCAACTCGTACAATACGTAGGTAGTTAGGTACCCACTATTTACTACACAGGTACAGTCCTAATAATATGTTTGTCGTAGAACTTAGAAGGGACTTCCCCACTCATTAGATGGATTTCCATTCAGTGTATTCATAACCTCAGATGATTTGAGAAAATTGCTCTTAGCAAAATACACGGATTTACCAAAGTCAGCCGTCACTGTTCGAAATCGTGTTATGAATTACAGTGAAAAAATCAGAAAGCAAGTAACTGCAGAATTAAAACATTTGAAAAGTGCAGGTGAAAGATTTAGTCTTTCTTTCGACGAGAGGACTTCAACTTCCAATAAACGATACATGGCGGTCAACGTTCATTCATATAAAAAAATTTGAAACTTAGGACTTGTTCCTATTTACGATAGTATGACAGCTGAAAATTGTCTTCGTATATTGCAAAAGCGTCTAAGTAAATTTGACATTTCCCTAGAAACTGACATCGTGGCTATTGTAACCGATGGACCGAATGTTATGATAAAGGTGGGGCGGCTTGTTTGCACTGAACAACAACTGTGTCTCGCACATGGTATCAATTTGGCGGTCTGTGATGTGCTTTATGAAAAACATAATAATTTGCAAGATAGCCCTACCTCAGATGATACTATAAATGAACCAGCTGTGACTGTTGATTATATGGACGACAGCGATGATGAACACCATTTAGAAGACTTAGACTGTCCAGAATCAGGTTTAATCGTAATGTCACAAAATGATCTTGCGCCAAAACACGTACCAAAGTTAACACAATATGAAAATATTAATAAGCTGATAAAGAAAATCCGCAAAGTTGTAGTGTATTTCAAAAGATCTCCATTGAAAAATGAAACAGTACTTCAAAAATATGTGAAAATTGAACATGGAAAAAGTTGTCACTTCTTTTGGACTGTAAAACCAGGTGGAATAGTCTTTTAACAATGCTGGAGCGATTTTATCTTTTAACAGCATGCATTCAAAAAGCTCTTATAGATCTCAATCGTCCAATTCGTTTAGAAGATGTTGATTTTGAATTGGTAAATAAAATTGTTGATGTGCTGACCTCAATTAAATTGACAGTAGAAGCAATCTGTCGGCGAGATGCTAATTTATGCACAGCTGATGCCGCTTTGAAATTTCTTATAAAACAACTGTCTAGCAAAAACTCAGCATTTGCCAAAAAAATTAAAACATCCTTAGTGGAACGTATAAAGCAACGACGAAGTGATGATTTAACTGGCGTGTTAAATTATTTACAAAATCCACGAATGGATGATGAAAATCAGTTATTATCGGATTTGGAATGGCACGACTTATTTCCAGTTCCGACACAGGCTTTAGTGAGGAAGCAAATAAAGAGTATTGTTAAAAGACTTAATAGTCGAGATAACACGGAAGAAGAAGCAAGGTCAGGATCACAAACAGATGATGAGCTAAGGTCAGAAACCTCCCAATCCCAACCCCAATTGACATTAAAGGAAAAGTTACAACTGGAAATTAACAAGAGTATGAAATCCCCAGATCCTGAAGTACAAGTACAAAATGAATTGGGGTTGGCAAATAGTATTAGACGTGAAATGAGCCTGTTCGAAAATGGAGGAGTTCGTGCATATCACTTAGAAACAGCATATAAATATCTATTGTCTATTCCTCCGACCAGCGTAGAAGCTGAACGAGCGTTTTCAGCTGCTGCTTATGTTGGCAATAGACTACGAAGCAGGCTAGGAAGTCAAACATTGGATGCTTTGATATTTCTGCGATTATATTTTCGAAATTCTAAATAGTTATTTTGTGCTGTTTTTTAATTTCTTGCAAAAGTATAGTATTTTTTGGTTTGTGTTTTTTCTTTTCTTATTATTATTCTGATTTGTGTTGTGCAAAGACATTAAAGACATTTTTTTTACTCGTGTTTTTTATTTTAGCCCAATTAGAAACCACATAGTCTAATCCCGGGATAGGCCCGGGATCCTGGGAAAAGGCTTCAAAAATCCCGTAAGCCCGGGATTGAAAAACATGCTCGGGATTGTATTCTCTATAGTCGCATCGCTTACTGATAGGTATGGTTCTTCAATTTTCGCCCACTTCCTCGGCCGGCTTATATGGTCTGCGCGGGAAGAGAAGCAGTAGTACCTACATTCCACGTATTTACTTTTCTCCCAGATCAGCATTAAAGAAATTAGATGTTAAAGACAGACAAAATGACAGAAAAAGTCAAAATTACAACACCCCTCTTTTGGAGTCGGGAGTTAAAAAACAAAATATCTAAATAATAAAAATCGAAACCTCGGGAAATTTGGGATTATTTACACGGCAACATTGAGCACCGAGCGGTACTTTGCGCCATGTTTTAGGGTTATATTGTTTTCGTGAGTAATTTATATCCATATTTCGAAATAATACAATACTTATTGATGGTATGTAATACCAGTATCTTCCTTATTTCTTTTAGTATTATTATTACACAGTTTGACTACGCAAACTGCACATTTTGCGTCTACTTTTACATTAAATTTTATATTTATCTAGACATCCAACTCACTCATCGGTCGCGGCATGACTGACGCGGGTATGCCGCAACCATGCCGATTTCGGCATGGTTTTAGTTGCGAATTTATGTAGTATGCCGACGGTATCTAGTCATAGCGCAGCGGAGACCAATTATTAATCTATGTTATAAGCCTTTGAAATTCGGTGGAAGGGGAAACTGTCAAAAAACAAGAAAAGGATGCACTGTGTGAGCTGTTACGTCACTGCCACTCGGTTTCGGTGCATACAAAAGAGATAGCAAGACGTCCCCACCACGCTCCCACTTTTCTTTTAGAGAAAACTTTAAAATCGAAACACCCAATTTTGTTGTTGTTTTCAGAATCTGTTACTTTTTAGTGTATATTTTGTTTAATATAACAATATTAACCAAGTATGAATACAGTCAAGTAGCCTATTATTAATCAAAGAATAAAACACAAATTTTGAAACACCGCCGATACTGCTCTTCTCAAAGTTGATTGAGGGACTACTGTGTAAACCGGTACCTAGTAAGTATTGTAATCTCTTTGCAATTAACCTTGTAAGAGAAATGAACCTAGTATTTAGCGATTGACCAAACACCCGAGCAGAAAAAATAGCTGATAGTGGAGGAACCTATCTCTTTTTAATAGGGTAACCATGATAATGTTTTTAATTGGGACAAACTATTTATAATTTCGTATATAACGTATTCTGCGATTTTCTTAAAAAATACTTGCTTTTCTTAAGATCGGATTAATGTAATCTGTTCCCTAAGCCTGTTCCTCGAAATGGTTTACTAATTTTCATAAAAAAGTTTACTAGCCAATTATACATACATACTCTCGAAAAACACAACCTTTCTGGCGCAGCCGGGGGAGAAAAATCTATTGATGTCTCTTTTGCACTTTATGTCCACTTTAACCTCCTTTTTCATACAAGAGATAAAAATAATTTATCTAAATGAAAGTCATGAAATGGCATGTTAGTACTTTATTATAAATTATTTACACTAAAGTAGGGCCATTTTAATAGGTCACATTTGACACTTCATTTAAATTCAACAATGTGTACTTGTAACGGCGGGTACTCAATTATTTGTTTTTGCAAAAGTGAGATTTAATTAATTTTTTAAGCATTTTCTGTTTAATTCATAAATTATTGTATAGTGATGACAGAAAACGGTATTATTACCATTTGTTTCGATTAAAGAGACATTCATTTTGAATGTATGTAAAATACAAAGCTATTTTTTTAATGAAATCTAAACGTCACTACAAAGTCAGCTCGATTAACTCTTTTTCTTTTTTATCACTAGAGATGTACCACAAAAAAAACCCGACAAAACCGAATTAGTTGAATCGATATAATGATTTATGTATGTGTAATGACAATGTCTAAACGAGGAATAACCTTAAACAGCCAAGCTCGCGAACAAGTGGTAAAATTATACACTTATTTCGAACGTGAGTCGGCCAACGGTGGGCCTCTTTTGCCTGTGATACAAACGAGGGATCGCGTTGCTGATGCATTAGGAATAGGGAAGAAGACTGTAACGCAAATTCTCAACGAGAAATATGGACCCTCAGGTTTGGAAGAGAATAGATTACGAACACCGAAAAAAAGAAAGAGAGAGAAGAAAGTTGTCGGTATTGACAATTTTGATGCTGCTGCAATTCGCAACCACATTTATGGATATTACTCAAGAAAGGAATATCCTACAAGGAAGAAACTAATTATTTCATTAAATGAGGCAGGCTTATTTTCTGGCGGAAGAACGTCACTGTCAAAAGTTTTGAAATCAATTGGATTTAGATATAAAAAGGCAGACAAGCGGAAAATTCTCCTAGAACGCTATGATATTGTTCTGAAGAGACTGACATTCTTGCGGCAAGTAAATAAAATTACAGATTGGGACAATGTTGTATTTGTTGACGAAACATGGTTAAATGCAAACCATACAGTCTCACGGACGTGGACTGATGATACAGCAGCCTTAACATCAAAAGTACCATCAGGAAAAGGAGCCCGTCTTATTATATGTCATGCGGGTTCAGCTTCACAAGGATTTATTCCAGATTGCCTCCTAGCATTTGCATCCAAATCAACAGGTGACTATCACGAAGAAATGAACTTTGATGTTTTTAAAGAATGGTTTGTAAAACTACTTCTTAGCCTAGAAAACCCCTCAAAAATTATAATGGACTATGCTCCTTACCATTCGGTACAGGTTGACAAACCACCAACTCAAGCCAATAAAAAGAATGAAATAGCTTCGTGGCTCGAAAGACATGGTGTGGAAGTTAATCCAAATTTATTAAAAGTCGAGCTAATGAATTTAGTGCATACAACTATGTCGTCCAAGCCACGCTATGTTATCGACGAACTAGCCCTAGAGCATGGACACGAAGTGATTCGATTGCCTCCTTACCACTGCCAGTATAATGCCATCGAGCTTATTTGGGCACAAATAAAGGGTCATGAAGCACGAAATAACACCGAGCCACCTTTCAGCACAGGAAAAATGCTTACGCTGTTAAAAAATGCATGTGACAGTGTCTCTGTAGAAGATTGGAAAAAGGTTGTCGAAAAAACAAAGAAAATCATCGAAAGTGATTTTGAACGCGATATTAAAATTGACAATATCATCGAAAATGAGTTGATTATATCTGTAAGTGCGGACAGAAGTGATGATGATGACACTGATAATAGCTGTAGTTCCACTGAATAAATGGATTTTTAAACTAAATTATGTCATTTCATTTAAAAAATAAATTATTACATATACACAGGGATTGATATTTGATTGAAGTATGTACAGTTATTTACTTGTATTAAATTAATATTACAACAGTTTGTTTTTTATTCATATTTTTTTAAAAGTATAATACCAAATCAGTATCGATTTCGAGTTTGTATCGATATTTCTCGGTATTCAATTAACAAGTCACTTCACTATGAGACTAAGATTGACATATGTCAAATGGGACCTATTAAATTGACCTTACTTTAATTTACGATATTTACAAAGTTATCAATATGTTAAAATGAAACAATATATTTACAACTGTATACGACTTTAAACTTAAACGATGATTTTTCTTCGAATTCGTTTTCCTCATAGCTGAAGGTTGTGACCATCCCAATCTAATAAGAATTGGGTATTCTACTCAATTTATTTTTATCATTCATGAACATTTCACTACCAGAAACGGAAAACAGAAATATTTTTTTAAAATCCGTTCTTATATAACCAAGTTAATAAGCCTTTGAAATTTGATGGAAAGGGAAACTGTAAAAACACAAGAAAAGGATGTGCCGTCACTGCCACTTGGTTTCGTGCGTACAAAAGAGATAAACACCCCCACCACGCTCCCACTTTTAAAGTACTAACAGACGATCGAACCTATGGATAGTATCGAAACAAACAATACTATCAAAAGTTTATGCAAAAGTTGACACAATACTATCGGAGTACTGAAACAAACAATAATATTAAAAGCCTCGATAGTTTATGCAATAGTCAGAAGCAATACTTTCGATAATATCAATAATGTATTTAAAAGTCAGAAACAATAATATTAATAATGTATTCAAAAGTCAGAAACAATACTATCAATAGCATTGTATGAAAAACAGCTATCGATAGTATACCTGATTTTCGGAGTCAAGTCAACTATCGATAGTCCGGCAACGCTATACGGAAGTAATATTGCAACTGAAGCTCTTTTTCATTCGACCTTGTCCATTCAAAAATAGGATTCCTCCGTTGCGATTCGACGGTCGAAACTGTGCGGCACCACGTTCTCAGCGAGAAAGGTTCGAGAACGCTGTCCACATTCTCGTTGTGCCGCGCGAGCAGACTGCCTTTTCTCTCCGAGAATTCTCGCGAGTGTCTAAATGCCTTTCCTCGCCGTGTTTCTCGGCAAAATCCTCGACGAGAATTCTCGCGAGAGTGGATCCCGCTTAAAATCCAATTACTGCCTTAATAAACAACCAATTTTATTTTTGTTTTCAGAATCCGTTACTTTTTAGTGTACTTATTGGTATGCAAATGTTGTCCAAGTATAAATACAGTCAAGTAGCTTATTACTGATTTGGAAAGTAACTTAATAAAAGTGTTCAAAAAATAAATATTAATACATCAGTAGTCAGTAGGCTGTGAGGATTCATTAATCATATTTTTCTTTTTATAGCACTATGAAGACTATAAATATTCCCAGAGGTGGCACATTCTTTTTCTACTAAATACTAACTTAGTTCTGGGATTAAATGTGCTGTTTTTAAAATCTGTGTTCACACAAAATTAGTGAGTTGAATGATATCATTTGTTTTCGAATGATTTTCATTCGACATAATCGATAAGTCGTCGATTTTGGTTTGACATACCGAGTCAATATCTCCAAAATAGCACTGCAGGATATTGCATAAATAAAAACTTTTGTCAAAGCAAAATGACATTACAAAACAATGATATGAAGACAAGAGAACAATGTTTGTTTGTTCAATTAGTATTTCATTTGTTATTTGAGAGCAATCATTATATTATATTTACATAATTTTAATAATGTTTACTTTTCCTGTAGGCCATATCATAGCTTCAACTATATTTGGCTGTGATACAGGATCAAGAAATGATTATTTGGGAGCAGACCACAATGCATGTATAAATATTGCAAATGGTAGCTTCCAATAAAATATAAGATTAGGCCTAAATTGTTTCATATAAACCTAAATATAATCTAATTTTACACTTTCTCAAACTGTTATGCCACAGATAGGTATTAGCAATGACAGATTAATTGATGAGACTATCATGATTTTGTATGGAAATCCTTACTAACTATCCACTATAGTGCATTACACATTTTATTTACAATACTAGCTGAGTTTTGCCATTTTACCCGTCCTTGATATTTAGCATTAGCAATTATCAAACCCATGTTTCAGAAATGTTATGTAGATTTCTAAAATTATTACAAAACAGGTCAACAACGGATTTTTCCGGGAAAACATGTTTAGGTGGGGTTACAGTTCAGAGGATTCCTGCCGTTGTGGTGCCTTTCCCCAGACTATGGCGCATCTTGCCCTAAGTGCCCAGTCACCTGCACTCTCCGGGACCTTTACAAAGCCCACTGCCTTGGTCTTCCCAAATTTAACTTAGCCAGAGTCTCAGACTTAGACTCGCTAAGAAGAAGAATAGATTTTCGATATATATTGTGACTATATATATACTAACTTGAAAGTTTATACCCAGAGAAACCCAGGGCAGGTCTCCTTGAACACATAGATAACTAGCTATTTCACATTCACAAACCTTATGCAAAGCATATGTTCTCCAAAGTTCAATCTACCTTTGCAACAAATATCATTGAATGATCTCAGTAGTTTGGCTCCCAACCAACTGAGGATGCTACCAGGAAAGTTTTCTGATGAGAGGACTCTGCAGTTTAGCTGCTAAGGTAACAGATAAACATAGCAGCTATTAAATGTCAAATATCTATACACAGCAACTATTCACATTGATTAACTTCAACTGAAGCTTTTGTTTCTACAGGTTCCACTGTGCTATTTTCTAATATATGTTCCATTACAGTGTTGATCTTTTCTTCACAATCATTTAATATTACATCATCTAATTCATTCGCTCTCCTGTACAAGGCACAAGTTTCTTTCATGGACTTGTGTAGTTTTTGTTGACTGTCAATCAATTTTGCAAGATTTGGTTTTCCGTTCAGAAATTCTATATCTTCTTTTGACAGTGCCGCCAAGGACATGGAAATGGATTTACTTGATGACTTTGCTGCAATTTCATATTGCCTGAAAGTAAATATTTATTAGTTAGAAAAGATATAATATCATTTAAGTAACATTCATGTACCAAGCAATGTATTTGAGGTTTTGTATGAAAGGTTTTATAAGTTCCCTTACATTTAAAACTACTTGGATTCCAGACTCTCACCTATTTCTGTCTGTGTGACTCTCTCACAGCCCACATGGTATGTTTGACTGTTGATTCATTTATTAATTATTGAGGTTACATGGTCAATTGATCCTGTACAATCTGGTGTCAGTTTTACAGAACCGCTTTTTGGCCTTGACATAGTGCTCATAACAAGCTGGCTTACAACTAATGTTACCATATAAAAAAACTTGATTATTTACTTCTTCAATTATTATTATCATTAACTACTTACTCCTTCAAGTCATCATATTTATGCCTTCTGCTTCTTACTTCTTTCTTCCATTGCTCTTTTTCTAATAAAAGTTTCTCATAATACCTGAAATTGGATGGATAAAGGTGTTCATGTTATACATTATGCTACACATTTACAAGACATTAAAACAAACACATTAACAAGACATTCAAAATTAAAAAAAAAAGACATATTTTATTTTCAACTCAATTATCTGTAATCCTCGTTCACAACAATCTATAAGGGGTAGTTTGTTTAAACTGATTTCGTCATCTACAAAACTACGACTGTTTTCTGCCAACAGTAAACTAGTTTTAAGTTTTTAACTATCTTAACCTCTCTATGACAATGTGAATGAGTTTCATAGATAATGATGAACTCTCAATGAAACACAACAAAATATTGTTAATGAATAAACTAGTTTATGATTTGACGGTAAAATAGTCCATTGTAAATAATTCATTACTTGTTCTCATTCCTAATAACAATACATTATAATGATCAACATCCTATAGTCAAATTGTTTGTGTTTGCCTGAAGTCAAAGAAACACTACCACCAGCTGAAGACCATACAAATGAAGGAAAGCAGACTCAAAACCTCAAAGCATCCAGCTGAGGGTGCAACCTAAGTTTTTTTACATAAGTATTTCAACGAGAATCACCTACCTTGATAGCTCCTCGTTGCGTTCGTCATTTGTATCTGCGATCTTACAAACAGTGGCATCAATATTTTCCGTAATGAATTGTGGAACTGAAAAAATAACAAAACAAAACTTTGTTACGGGACATTAAACAAAAAATAGCTAAGTTACATACCAAAGTGAAGTTTGAATTTATAGCTAGTAGGTTTATTGGAGGAGGACATCAAGTCACGTCTATATTTAATTTTAAAGTCATCACACACACCTATGGAGTCCCTTCTCTCAAAGAAAGTAGAGCGACGACGACGCGGAGGCGACCGAAAAGATCGTTGGGCATCATTCTCATTCCCAGAATTTTCCATTATAAAGCTTTTGAAAAGTTTTGAGTTTCAAAATCATATAAAATTCACACTTTGCATTCCCACTAGAAAAATAATTTCAAAACAAACTGTGACATTCATTGAATTTCAAACGGACGACGGACGCCATCAACTAGTGTTGGCCATCCATGTTAGTGTTGCCGGATAATCGATAGTACATCGATTAATAGAGAGAAAAATAATCGAGCCCCCGTAGTCTTAAACATAAGAATAAGGACGTCCTTCACTTAAACTCATTGGTGTTGTTAGAAGTAATATTGTTAGGTTTGTATACTCTTTTTTGTGTACTATACACACTATACATTTTCAATAGGTATAATTCACATAAAACATGTGTGAAAAATAAATAAAAAATGTCAGTGGTTGGTCCTGCTTCAAACCCCGAGAGTGTACAGGGGTACACTCGTTACGCCTCGTGTACAGCCTGCATATCAATACTATCGAGATAATTAATTTTTGAGAATAAATTAAAAATAATCAGTCATTAATTGCAATACCAATCAATCAAAACGATAATGTAGATTATTTTACAGTGTTATTGAATGCAATATTAAAAGATTAGTTATGGATATAATCCCTTTATTGTCGCTATTTGTACATACATAATACTTACGTTGTTATTTTTTTAGGTTAATTATAAAATAAATATATCGCTATAATATATTGATATTGTTGCTAACGATATATCTATAAAACTTCAGAAAAGAATATAAAAATGATTAATTAAATACCATTATTAATATTATCTATTTAAATACTAGGTATCGCAATTAATAACCATATATGATTTCGATCATATCGATAGCATCGACGATTAATCGATTTGGTTAAAAACATAATCTATTAGCTGGCAACACTCATGCATGTCATGTTTATTTTTCTTTCTTCTTCATCAATATGGCTTGTACTTTCGTATTTAGCCAATAAAAAGCAAAATATATTGAACATATTTTGCTTTTTACTGTCTAAATACGAAAGTAACAACCACAAACAACAAAACAAAGTTGTCAAAAGCCAAGTCAGTACCTAGTTATGTCAAGTCGAGTCAGAAGTACCTATAGGGAAGTCCTTAAGGTTAAAAATATGGGTGTGTGTTATCGTGGACTTATAACTAGTGGCTCTGTGAGCTGTAGACCTCGCGAGCTTATAGAGATTGCACTATTCACACCATATGTTTTTCATTGAATATTAAAATCTTGATAATGTTCGTTCGGCTAATCTTTTTAGTCTTTTTTCCTCCTCTGTTCTTAATAGAAGGAGTAGTGACAATAACAAAAACTTGGCGTTTATACAAACAACGATAAAGTAAATTATTCAATTATAATAATCAATTCAGTATTATTTTTTTATATACCAGCTTTTTATTTAACTTGCAATCTATGTATGTATGTTCGGGTCAAATCTCGTAAGATAAATTTAATCTACTTTCCGGTTTCCAATTGGCTAGTCAACTAAAAAATAAATTGTGTATATTATATATTTTATTGATAGAATAGACTATTTCGGAGATACAATTTAAACGAAAAAATTCTTAAAATTATATTTATTTTGTTATTTAATTTTAAAGATTTTATAGTGATGACGTCACGCAGCTATAATGGCTATTTCGAACTGCAAGAAAGCAAAAATTACTAAGGTATTAAAAAATATATATGTCAGTGTCAAATGTCAAAGTCAAGATGGACTGGGAGCCGCGAGTTGGTTTCTTGTTTGTTTACAATCGCCAAATATTTAGATATCCCATTTCTCGTATCTATTGCATATTGGCCTGTTTATTGGACTTTACTGCAGTCTCTTCATCCGTTTACATCTGATTTTTCAATAATTGGACACCGCTTCTTCATTATAATGTATGAATGAATGTAATTAGGTTATGTTTACTTGAACAGAGATGACATTTGACATGGGTGACAAGTACGTGAAGCGCTTAGTTAGCGCTACCAAACAAAAAATATTTATTCACTACGCTGTGCTGCCAACCTAAAAAATTTAATGTGAATAGCCGGAAGTTATCCGGCTACGTCATACGTCAACCTTGCTAAAAAATGAAAGTCATTGGGTTTTCTGCGATTTTCTTAAAAAATACTTGCTTATCTAAAGATCTGATTAATGTAATCTGTTCCCTAAGCCTATTCCTCGAAATGGTTTACGAATTAGACATTTTCATAAAAAAGTTTACTAGCCAATTAAGCTGAAATTTTGCACACATGTATATATCACGGGCAATGCAATATTATGATGACTTGGAGCTGGTCTGATGATATAGCTGGGAAGTGGTCTTTCGGCGGAAAGGGTCAGGAACTCTATAATGAAACAACGTAATCCCATCGAGTTTAGGCTCGTTTACAAAAGTAAAGCAAAAAGTGTTTCACAATAAAAGATTGTCAAAAAAAAAGTGTAGCACTCGGGGACTGCCGCGGTAAAGCTATTGTATAGCATTTTTTATCAATAATTATTTATTTATTGATTTTTTACGCAGTATTTTTTTTCCATTAATATTAATTTAAGTTAAGTACACTTTTTGAGCGTAAATTTCTTGATTCGGTCGCCGCGCTCAATGCCCGCGGTAAAAAGTATTCAGTAGCTTAAAAAAAGTTATGATTGTAATATAAAAATAATGCAGCACAAAAAAAGATGACAAAAATATTTTAAGCAAAAGTGGGGCTTGAACTCGAGCTTTCGGGCCGCTGAGACCGCCGCGATTCCAGTACTGTCGACTCAAATACAGCGGGACAGTTTGAGGCGAGGGCTATTAACCACTCAGCCTTTTCGGCAAATGCACAAGGGGCTCCCAGTTGGGACGAACTTCGGCCATGATCAAGCGAGCGATGCAAACTCGCGAGCGCGCAGACTCAAATTTTTTATTTTTTTGAACCGGACTAACATTTCTAGCTATAGAGAGCTTTGGAAATTACAGCGGGATCGCGTCAAACCTTATTACCTCGCGAGTAAAAATCTGCATAGCCAGTTCTATTTCGCAACTACGCCATCTATCGGTAGACATGGAATCTTGTGTTCGGCTTTCGTTACGGTAACGCTTTTTGATTTTCGGAATGTGAGTTTACCATATTTACTTAAAAAAGACCTTGGTTCTCGTTATGGTAACGTTTTTCGAAAATCAAATTGTGCTACTTACAACAAAATTAATTCATAAAAAATACTTTAATGCTAAAAATAAGAAACCCTATGCTATATTTACACTTATTACCCTATTCTAATAATAAAACTTTTATTTATTTGACCTTAAGACTACCTTATCTACCTTGATATATATATAGCAACTTAATTAAATACTATACTAATTGACTCTATACAAAGTAAGTAGTGTTTTGAGTCACGTCGCTAACAATTTTGAACTGGTAATTTTGGTAAAGTAGACTAAACGAATGTTTCCTGAAGTTACATAATTCCCAAGAAAACAAATAAGTATACTCGTACTTTTAAAAAACTTTTAAAATAAACTTCAAGATACCGGTCGCAAAATAAAAATAAATACCTACATTGAACTAAAAAGAGAACACCTTCCGGTGAGATTCGAACTCTAGACCCTTAAGTCGATCTCTGATCTCTTTATAATAAACTGGACTATTCATCTTTTGACAATGTTGGTGAAAGTATACGTCTATTGTATGTCATAATAGAAAATAAAATTCGTTTGTTATTTCGTTGTCACTACAATCACAAAAAGGTCGTAAGAGCCATAAAATCCAAAGGCGCTTAGACCCATTGTGCCAACTCCGTAATTTTCTAAAATTTCCAAAAATTGGATCGACTATCGCTTTTTATATGTTTATAGAACCTGCTCCCAAAATTTCACGGGGATCGGTTGAGAAATGCGACCTCTAGAGGAGAACACACAGACATACCAAAGCATTTTTGGCCAAGTTGAAACGGAGACCTCAATCAATAAATAAATCTGATCTGTCTCTTTTTAGCAAATACAAACTTTATCTAGTTTGTACTTGTGCAAAATAAGGGTGACCACGCTCCTCTGGAAAAAAGGGGAAATATGGGTGCAAATTTTTTTCAGACGCTATCAAATGTTCCAAGTGAGCAGGTGCTACCTAACCTCTTCCCAAGTAGTTCTGTGCAGACTTTAAAGAAGTTGGAGTCTAGTCGAAAATAACTTTTCGTAGGCCCCCGTAGACTAGATGTCTCCCCTATTATCACCCTCGGGGAAGACAAAGAAACTTTACTAGTGGCCTTAGCTCCACTAGACAAGAAGGACTAACTGCTGAACGTAATACGCCAAGTGTAGTCCAGTCCAAGTTAGGTCGCACCTGCTGTTGCTTAACTCGCGCAATTCTCACTAACAATCACGTCCCGCTAAGCAATCTAATATTTTGTACCAATTAAAAACATTATTATGGTTACCCTATTAAAAAGAGATAGATCCTTCACTATAGCAATCTTTTCTGCTCGGATTTTAGGTCAATTAGCTCAGTCCTGTTTAATATATTAAGTCCATGGGGGTTAAAATGCTTACAGACGATCGAGCCTGTGCGGCCGAACCGTGCGGTTCGAAGCAATGTTCGATCGTGTAGCGCAATGTCCGGCAAACATTATTAATATTGCCGGTTCGACGATTCGATGTCGAACTGCACTGGAGGAACCCTATTTTTGAATGTATGACATACATGTATGACATGTGACTGATACATAAAAAATAGGGCTCCAGTTGCGATATTGCTTCCGTATCCGTTGCTGGACTATGGATAGTTGACATCGTAAATCAGTTAAAGTATCGATAGCTGTTTTTCATGGAATGAAACGCTACACGATGAGACCTGTGGTCGATTCTTGCGCCTTTTTTGAAAGTGTGTTTTTGTACTGAAAACTGTGTAGAAGTGCAAATATTGAATATGTTTACTACATATGGTTGAATATTTTTGACGTGACAACGTCTAATAACTCGATACTACGGACTGCAAGCACGAACAAGATGACGTCATAGTCCCGTTATGCTCATTGTCGCATTCCGCAAGCGAGAGCGCGGCACGAACGAGAGAGGCATGATCATGTGTATTATACTACTGTAATGTTTGACGTTGTCACGTCAAACTATCGTCCGTAAACCGACTTTACAGACAACCAATTTTTTTGACGTGACAACGTCTAATAACTCGATACTACGGGCTGCATGCACGAAAAAGATGACGTCATTGTCCCGTTACGCTCATTGTCGCGTTCCGCAAGCGAGAGTGCGGCACGAACGAGAGAGAGGTATGATCATTTGTATTATACTACTGTAATGTTTGACGTTGTCACGTCAAACTACCGTTCGTAAACCGACTTCACCATTCTTCTCTGCCAACCATTTTTAGCCATTTTTCGCGAATTCATTAGATGGAAATCTGAAACGTAGAAAAAATAGAAATTGTAAGTAACATTACAATTACGAGAGATGAATGAGAATATGAACACGGGGTTTACAGAAGAAATCCGAAATAAGACTTTATCTCTAAAGGCTTGACAATTACCCTCTTGTGATAGCCGCCATGTTCTCGAGAAATCTCGAATTCGACTTATCTCAGAGACGCGAGAATCATTACGCGCGTTCGTAGCGGGCTTTTTTCATAAAATTTTATCGTATAGGATTGCTGAATTTTAAATATATACCAGTAAGTAGGTACTTATTTCTTCCTAGCGTTTGGGTGCAATCACAGACATATAAGACGTAAACAGACGGAAGGTATGCTATTACTTCACGTAGCACAAACACACACATGCAAAACTATGCAGCCTGGGCTGTATCTAGTCTAGGGTAAGTTGTTTACGATAATGCTTCCCATGATTTCAAAGAATGTATGAATGTTGTGTGGAGTGCATGATCTGAGATCATTTACCGGTATTCTACTCTATTATTTTTAGTGTTCACCGATCCAACAACGCAGATTACAAAATGGCGTCACGGCCAAAAATTGCCACGCGTAGCTTAATATCTATGTGTGAGTGAATGTTGCTACAGGTGTAAAAAAGAGATATCTGTTGAAGAAGTAAAACCTAATTACACCAACAACAGAGTAGTGGTTATCATGAGAAATATAGACTGTTATAATAAAGATATTTATTATAATAAAGAAAGAACGGTAAAAGACATATGAGAAATATAAGTCACATAACACCAAGGATCTAAAGGAAGACAGGTGTCATAAATTCAAAAAATGAAAATTAAAGAATAAACTCTACAGAGGTTTTACTTCTTCAACACTCCTCCTTAATTTCATTTCTCTTACTCAACCATTCGCATCTTATCATACAGTCATCTGTCTTCCATCACTCAACACCCATATTGTTCACGCACCATTTATACTTCACTTTCACGAGAGGTTTGGTTAATGCATCCGCTATCATACGAGTTGTCTCCACATACTCTAATTTGATGATGCCATCTTCAACCGCTTCTCTTATAAAATGATGCCTCACATCTATATGTTTAGTTCGTTGATGATGTACAGGATTCTGTGCAATCGCAATAGCTGACTGACTATCACTATAGATCCGAACTGGCTCTTGAGAACTTTCTGTGACTTCAGCTACAAATCTCCTCAGAAATATTGCCTCTCTGACTGCTTCCGATAGTGCCACATATTCAGCTTCTGCAGTTGAGAGAGCAACAGTTCTTTGTTTTCTGCATTCCCAAGAAACTACGGCTCCTCCTGTCCATTTAAACACAGCTCCAGTAAATGACTTACGGTCATATGTACTGGCATGACTGGCATCTGCAAAACCAATCACTTTATCCAATCCCGGTTTATATTTCAACCCAAGACATTTAGTACCCTTCAAATACCTTAGGATCCTTTTAGCAGCTGCCCAATGTTCTACTGTATAACAGCTGTTAAATTGGCTAAGATTTGTTACAGCATAGCTTATATCAGGCCTTGTGCATATAGACAAGTACATCAAAGACCCAATAAGGTTTTGATATGGTATTTTAGGGTCCGGTTTATGCGCTGATCCTGGTTTCTCTAATTTTTCACCAGGAACCGAAGGCGTTGATGCACTCTTGCAATCAGTCATCCCAAAAATATTTAAAATCTTGTCGATATACTTCTCCTGATCAACTTTGATTCCTGTTTTATCTTGTGAGATATGCATACCTAAGATGAATTCTGCTTTTCCAAAATCCTTCATGTCAAATTTCGACATTAGACCCTTCTTAACGCTATGCAGTTCTTCTGCGTCATTCCAAAATATTAGCATATCATCCACATATACTGCCAGGATAATGATTTTCTTGCCTTTCGACCTAGTATAAACACATGGTTCATCCTTAGATCGTTTAAATCCAAGCTGTAACAGCTCTGTGTTAAGCTTGTGATTCCATGCTTTTGGGGCCTGTTTTAAACCATAAAGAGACTTCTTCAAAGTAAAACCTCTGTAGAGTTTATTCTTTAATTTTCATTTTTTTAATTTATGACACCTGTCTTCCTTTAGATCCTTGGTGTTATGTGACTTATATTTCTCATATGTCTTTTACCGTTCTTTCTTTATTAAAATAAATATCTTTATTATAACAGTCTATATTTCTCATGATAACCACTACTCTGTTGTTGGTGTAATTATTACACCAACAATATCGCTATATAGATCCGAATACGTGAGAAAAGGATAACAACAATTGGCTAGTAAACTTTTTCATGAAAATGTCTAATTCGTAAACCATTTCGAGGAATAGGCTTAGGGAACAGATTACATTAATCAGATCTTTAGTTAAGCAAGTATTTTTTAAGAAAATCGCAGAAAACCCAATGACTTTCATTTTTTAGCAAGGTTGACGTATGACGTAGCCGGATAACTTCCGGCTATTCACATTAAATTTTTTAGGTTGGCAGCACAGCGTAGTGAATAAATATTTTTTGTTTGGTAGCGCTAACTAAGCGCTTCACGTACTTGTCACCCATGTCAAATGTCATCTCTGTCAAGTAAACATAACCTAATTACATTCATTCATACAATAGAATGAAGAAGCGGTGTCCAATTATTAAAAAATTAGATGTAAACGGATGAAGAGACTGCAGTAAAGTCCAATAAACAGGCCAATATGCAATAGATACAAGAAATGGGATATCTAAATATTTGGCGATTGTAAACAAACAAGAAACTCGCGACTCCCAGTCCATCTTGACTTTGACATTTGACACTGACATATATATTTTTTAATACCTTACTAATTTTTGCTTTCTTGCAGTTCGAAATGGCCATTATAGCTGCGTGACGTCATCACTGTAAAATCTTTAAAAATAAATAACAAAATAAAGTAATTTTTTCGTTTAAATTGTATCTCCGAAATAGTCTATTCTATCAATAAAATATATAATATACACAATTTATTTTTTAGTTGACTAGCCAATTACTTGCTACATAAGTATAACTATTAACTTATGTTCCGTCTGTGTACGTCTTATATGTCTGTGGGTGCAATACTATCGATATGATGTTTGACAGCATCGATGACAATCCCTTTGTAAACTTCAAGAATTAGGTTGCAAATTGTGAAAATTCATGTATTTATTTTCACAATTTGCAACCTAATTCTTTATCCCAATTTGAATTCATAAGCATGTTACACATTCATGTGATAAAAACACATGATTTCTCACATATTAGTGCGGAAAAACAATCGAAACAATTAGGAATCATGGCTTTATACAGTGATGATAAACTTTCATGGTACTTATGTGTAAAATGTGAAATTATGTTACTTGTATTACATTTGGGCACTGCAGATAAAACCACTATTATCCGCTTTTACTGGACACTTTTTTAACACTCAACACTTTGTTCAACACTCGATACTTTGTTTATAATTTAAATATTTGTTTTTGACATTAAATCAGTAAGGCCGCTATGGGACATTATTGTATATGAAATGGTCTCGTTCTCTATCTCATTCTAATATACGCATATCCTATATATTTCTCTTTTGCATTTCCCGTCTATTGGATACATAGTCTAAGAGTAAGAGTACACATGCATCTAGTACTAGCAATAGACTCGCAGTCAGTAGACTTATCACTCCTACTTCCATGGTGAAGTAGGTATATTTACTAATAACTGTACTTGTAACTTCAACAACAACCTTGGTAGGTTGTTACCTATACACAGTAATATTGTTCTAATTCGGCCTCCATCCCGCATCGTCGTCGTATTGCTCTTGCTCGTCGTCCTAATCTCACTCAACCCATAACCCACCTTTCCTCGGTCGGTTAACATTTGTGCATAAACCTCGTGAAAAGTAGTGCAAAAATCTTGGTGTAGTCTCTTTGGTTGCTGCATTTTTTTGTGCATTTTTTGTACAGTTGTGTTGTGCACTTTTCCCATGTGGTACTGTGCTGCTTTCTAATATTTGTTAATTATTTTGTGTTTTATTATAACAGACAATTTGTTTGGTGAGTAATAAAATATTTGTTTTAAATTCTGCTTTTGTTTTGTACATAACTCATAAAAACCACGTGAAACCGAACACATTACATACCTACCTGTATTACATGTAGGTAGGTACCTACCTACTTGTACTAGTTTAATAGTGTTTTTTGACGTTTGTTGTTGCCTAGTAAAGTCGGCGAATGAGCTGAAGTCTTATTGAATTTGCATCAAACTTTTCATTTTTAAGTCATAATTATTGAACTATAATGTGTTGTTCTCGTCAGAGAACCTAATATTCAATGGGTACGTAAGTTAGTTAATGTATTACCATCGGGATAGAAGATTTATTTGGCAGTGGAAATCTTGCATTGATGTTTGTATTAAAATATTTCTTGGCGTTTCTTCACAGCATACAGTGATGGAGTTCAATGAAATAATAAAAAATGTGGAATTAGACCCTGCAGATTTCGATTTTTATTCGGATCCATCTCGAAGCCCTACCCCGACCCCTGTATTGGCAACAAGCGTGTATTGTGATTTGGAAGACATTTTAAGCGACGTACGTACTACTTGCGATTAATTATTCTCGTTTTCAGTTTTCACTTGAAATTTTTGTTTATCAGGCACAACGACCAACAGGTCGCAATACATATTATTTGGAATAGTATATAATTTGCAGTTTTATCTTTAAAATGTTGTGTAATATGTAATTAGTAAACTCCTGAATAGTTTGACTATTTTTTTTTATTGGGTTTGATTAAGTAGGTAGTAAACAAGCCAAAATGTTGCTTTGTTATGAAATAGAAACCAACACAAGTACATAAAATCACCATTTATTTTGGTTCTATAATACAAGGGATATTTTTGAATAAGCAATTTTTTTTTTCTTTTTTCTTTAATATAGGAGTGTCAAATAGACCATAAACACCTTCATTGAGAATTAAAACTTTACATAAAAAGGCTTTAGCATATACACATATAAATAGCATAAAGTGTATGTCGGATTACCATTTTAAAACTAGTATAATTGAGTTGTTTTATAAACAATATTAAAGGAGACTACAACTTTCTATTCATCTCTATGAAATTGATTCCATCGTGACTGGAACGCGGCCTGATTTTGAGTCACAACTTAAATGTCTTTTCTGATAAATAATAACAATGCATTTTCAATTGTTTTTATCATTTTAAAACAAACCATGTGTGTTGTCAGTAGTGAATGTGTTAATAGTATGTCATGAATATAGAATAAAACTTTGTCACTTTTCGGCAGCCTTTGATCCAAAACCATACTGTATATTATTAAGATGAAATTAGATAAAGTATTCCAAAGACCTTGTAAATATTTCTAAATCATGTGTAAGTATAGAACAGTAATAATCAAACAGGTTTGATTTTAATAGTACTAATCCTGTTTACCAGGGTTAACCAAGAATTCAAAGGATATCCTTTGCATTCTTGCAAGGTATCTTTTAGTTGAAGTGGTGACAGTTTTTTTACTCTGGCCCTCTATAAAAAGCTTCATATGCTGTTATTCATTTTAAGGTTGGAAATGATGGGACCTCAAGAAGGGTTGGCTATTTGAATATAAGTCAAAGAAAAGTATAGTTTGTTACTGCCTTCGGTGCAAGGGAAACATAGTTTTCCTGTGAGTCAGTGTACATGTGTCTGTGATCTTCATCCTTTGTATCAAATTATTATGATCATCTATTTATAAAATGCACTGCTGGAAGTGTTGGAAATAACAGTTAGATAATAGAAAGTTGGGGACTTTGTATCTTGTAATAAATATTTACTAATGATTAGTTTGTTGGTTACATTTACTAATGACAGAATCATTAAGTGATGGATTGTTTGAGGTATCCCTTATCATTATCATTTTACAAGCAACTGACATCATTAATTGATGTAAATTGTTGTTAATTTGAATTATGTTATTTTCAAATTAGAATCATTAAGTTTAATATACTAATCAGGTCTTTTGGGTATTCATATCAATTTCATAAGTAAAAAGAATATCTACATTAATTTTTACTTGGAATGAAATAAATTGGATTTATATTACACATAGCCTTTACTTGTGGTTTTTGTTATTCTTTGTCTAAGCGTGTTTTCTAGGTCATCAGCTTGCACTTCGGAGTAAATTATTAACTAGGGTGTTAATCACATTCTTAGATTAGACGGTCAAGATAATTACAATGGAGTGACTGCAGTCTGACCTCTATCATATCTTTTTACAGGGAAACCATACCAGCAGAAAAATGATTGAAGTGTGTTAGTGGCTAACACTGTCAGATTTTTCAGGCTGTCTAAAGGCATCTGGGACAGCCTAACAACTGCCATCTATCAATAACAACTGGGACTCATGACGTAATGTGCCTTCCGAAATATGGAGGAGCTGTCTATTGAACCTTGACTCATGCAATTGTAAACGATATGTGCGTTGCGCTTGGCTATCGAGCTCCAGTAACCACCTCCTCATTTTTTCACACATCCTTTCCAAGTTGATTTGGGTATTTGAATATACATGTTTCTTTAGAACAAGAGTCCACAATGTTTACTACTTAGCAAGCAAGTAAAGAAGATTAAATAGAAATATATATGTATATAGTATGGATATATAATACTTATTACTAATATTATAAATGCGAAAGTCTGTCTGTCTGTCTGTTACGCTTTTACGGCCAAACCGCTGAACGGATTTTGATGAAATTTGGTATGAATATAGTTGAAGACCCGGGGTCAAACATAGGCTACTTTTTGACGCAGGCGGAGCTGCGGGAAAAAGCTAGTATGTAATATATATGATATAGTAGTATAGAAAATGGCAGAATTATGCCATGTAGGGATCTTTTTCTTTTGATGAATATAGTTAATAATGGTATGTGTCAAAATTAGAAATATGAAGATCTATCTGTATAGTGCATTGAGTAAATGCGTCTAAAAATTAACCAAGCTTTTACTTGATAGATAAAATATGGTCAAAGTTTACTTGTTGGAAAAAAGAACACAAAAAGTGAGGGTTATCATTTTGACAATATCTACAAACTTGACATGTTTAGTTTATAAATTACCATGTATGTTTATATGTTTCATTTTCAGGCCATAACTGAAAATTTTCAAGTGCCACTCAGAAACAGTCGGAGTCAGCTGATCACGCAAGAACTTACTATAAGACCGGAGGCTAATATACAGGCAAACGTGCCAGAAAATTTGGACTTGTATAAAGTCATTTTTGAAGTAGAGACAGACATGGAGGCTAGACGGGAAAATGTCGACGAAACAAGTGTACAGAAGAACACAGTAAAGGAAGATGTAAGTATTTTTCTTCTCTATTCATATTAAATTAAAAGTCGAGTGTGATTTGGTTTTGTTAACCAAGGGGGATGCGTGACCATTATTCATTTATATACATATACTTTTTTGGGTTCTGTATTCCAATATGTAAAAAAGGAACCTTTATTATGTATACATTTACTGAAATTACACTATCATGCGGCCATGTTTAGGTAAGATTTTATTCTATTCAAAGGGGGATTAATTTTTCTGTCTGTCTACCCATAACTTTGGATAATGTCATGCAATGTAGTATCGATATAATATTGCGGTAACTTGTTGCATGCTATAAGGTGATAAAATCTTTCTGTCATTCATTAAAATTATATCTACAAACCATTCAAGTACAGTACTTGTCTATTTTTATACAAGGCCATATATACTTTTGTTACTACTGCACGGTTGTCCATTTCCGATGTAGTAGATCAGTAGTTCCCAAACTTATTTTTCTCGTGGACCACTTTCAAAATTTTACTGGTTTCGGTGGACCCCTTGCTGCTACATTTCTACCACATTCTTAAAGTCGCCAAAAAATAAAAATTGTGTCACTTCTGAGTTCTGTCCCTATATTTCGATATGTAAAATAAAAACGAAAAATGGTACATTTTATATCACTTTATTTATTAAAAGAATAGAATTACAAGAAAAAAATATTAAGGTAATATAGGTTCAGGTCATAATTTTAATTAATGGGAAGGATGTATCTGATGGAGTGTCAGCAAACGATCAATGTTTGGCTTTATTTTTGTGAGCAATAACCGCAAATCCCCCCGCTCTGTGATGTTTAATTTGCTCCTTTTTTTTGTTAAGAGGTTTGTAACGGCACTAAAACTCCTTTCGACAAGATATGACGAGGGAAAAGCTATTAAAAATTTCCTTGCGATTTCCCACAGTCCAGGATATTTTTCGGGTATTTCTGCTTGCAGCCAAAATGTTGGGTAGCCTTTTCTAAATTTCACCTTCAGCTCCTCATTAGTGCTTAGCTCGAGCAGCTCCTCTTGTAATACAACATTGGCCACTTCCGTTTCATCAAATGGATTTATTATCCATGGTGGTATATCCATCGTCAGTATATCTTCAAACCTGGTTTTGAAGTCATCATGCAGGGCACTTAAATGTTGACTGTAGGTATGGATATCCTCATCAATACATTCTACCTGCGACAAGTTTGGAAATTGAGAGAATTCGCGCCGACTAATGTTTTGCTTCATAAATTTCAATTTCCCAAGAAAAGCCGAAATTATCCCCTTTGTTTTTATTAAATTCAGGCTGTCCCCTTGTAACTGCAAGTTAATATCATTAAATTTTTTAAACAAATCTGTCAAATACGCAATGTCTGCTTTGAATTTGATCAAGTTTTCTTTTAAATCTGGATCTCTACTTTCTAAGAACTCTAATATGGAATCGAAAACAGAGTAAAATCTCGTTAAGCATGCACCTTTCGACAACCAGCGTACTTCAGTATGTAAGAGCAGTCGTTGGAAGTCTTCATCATTTTCGTCGCACAATTGAGCAAATAAACGTGTATTCAATGCATTGCTTCTGATTTTGTTGACAGCTTTTATTACAAAATGAAGAGATTGGTTCAACCTGTCACTTAAATGTTTTGCCACAAGATGTTGTCGGTGGATTACGCAATGAATAGCTGTAAGTCCTGGTATAATTCTTTTGAGATGACTTATAAACCCACGATATCGCCCGACCATTGCAGGAGCTCCGTCTGTTGCCACTGAAATAATGTTTGTAAATGGGATCGATTTTTCCGTAAAAAATTACTCAGGACATTAAATATTGATTCGCCTTTAGTGTCAGTCTCCAAAGTTCTGGCAAATAGCAATTCTTCGTGAATTTCTTCCTCATCAATAAATCGGACATATGCCAATAGTAATGCTTCATTACTGGGTAACGTTGACTCGTCCAGTTGTATAGAAAAATGAGTTTTTTGCAGATGATTGCACAAAAAGCTTTCGATATCAGAGCTCATTTCATCAATGCGTCTTTGTACAGTATTGTTACTTAATGGAATTCTTTTTAGTACGTCAAATGGAGATTTGTGCAAAACAGTTTTTAAAACCTCTTCAACAGCGGGTAAAATTAATTGTTCTCCGATAGTGTGCGGTTTTCCAGATTTTGCTATAAGTAATGAGATATTGTAAGATGCCCGCAAGCCATCATCGTTACTTTGAGATGTTGAAGCGAACATACTGTGCATGGTGGGGCTCTTTCCATATTTTTCTTTCAATGTTTGAAAATATTTTAAATCTTTACCTATTTTATCAGTATGACACCTTTTTAGATGATCTTCGAGCTTTGATGGTTTCATAGAGTCATTGCTCAAAACTTTGTTGCATAATAGGCACATGGGCAATTGTTTGTCTGCCTCTGATGGAACAAAACCATATTTCAAATAATCGACACTATATTGTCGACATTTTTTCTTTGCTGTAGCCATGTTTCGTGTCAGTTACCTTACCTGTAAAAAAAATGTTTTAGTAACCAAGTTTTTTTCTGAATATAGGTATCACACCGCAGCTTTTGTCAGCACGCGGAAATAGAATTACGGCTTGTAAAGGGACCAACTAATAAACCGCTGAGACAAATACAAACGTTTTCACAAAACGGTATCAATTTTAAAGTACATAATTTACCACTAATTTTTAATAGTATAAATAAAAATTAGTGTACTCAGTATCGAATACTGATCATATTTGTGTAGGAAAAAATAAACGTCGAAATCCCAAAATTGTCCATAAAAACGATAACTAACATTTTATTAAATCAATGAGTTCACGCGCTCCGTGTATTTGCGTATTTTTTGTCTGCGGCTTCATTGTTAAAACGTGACAAACAGGCATCGAAGTTCAAGCCCCGCCCTTTTCCCGTCGCCCGCGCACCGCTCGCTCTTTCCGAAAAGGAATAGTTTTGATAAAATAGTTACTTCAAAATCAATTTAACATGATTATGAAATTACTGTTTTATAAAATTAGTAGTTATTTGCAAGAAAAATTACAAAATTAATTGCTCTGCAATATTGCTTATTCGGCCTTTTTAGAGAGGCAGTGCTTCTCTCGTGAAAAAACAATTGAATAAAACGTGCTGTGTTTGTCTTCAAATCGAAAGAGGACAATTAAAATATCTGTAAGTTAGGTACTAAGTTACCTATCTATACAGGCCGTTGTGATCAACCGACTAGTACACGTAAACAAAATACTTAAGTACTATAACAAAAAAAGGTAGGTTACTTACTTTTCTCCGGCACTAGCAAACACAGATATTAATTTTCTCACAACTTTTTTCCAAATTCCGCCTTGTTTTCGAAATTCCGGAAACAAATGAATGCGTTTGGTTGCCTTTGGCATCAAGTATTTATAGTGTTGATCAAGTTCATGTCTGAACAAGCATTAAGCATTGTCGGGCGGATAGCGCTTTGCAAGTCTGTACACGAAATTGTACGTAATATCGAATACACAAGTTTGGACAAGTAACAGTCGCTTGCCTTATTAAAATATTATCTGCTTAGATAGGTACTTAAAACGATGTAGGTAGGCCCTTATAAAAACTATGCTTACATTTTTGCTCTTTACTATCAAAAGCAGATAAATTTTCGTGGACCCCCATTAACATCTTATGGACCCCCATTTTTTGTTCACGCCTACGTAGACCCCCAGCAAGTCTCCCGTGGACCCCTGGGGGTCCACCTGGACCACTTTGGGAATCACTGTAGTAGATACTATCCATACTAGTATTATAAATGCGAAAGTCTGTCCGTCTTTCTTTCTGTCTGTCTGTTACGCTTTCACGGCCAAACCGCTGAACGGATTTTGATGAAATTTGGTATGAATGTAGTTGAAGGCCCGGGGGTCAAACATAGGCTACTTTTTGACGCAGGCGGAGCTGCGGGAAACAGCTAGTACTTAATAAGTGCGAGAGTATCTGTCTGTTACGCTTTCACGGAGAAACCGCTAAACGGATTTTAATTAAATTTGGTACGAATATATCTATCCCCCGTATTAGGAATAATTTGTTAGGCACATGTTAACTAAAATATGTTTCGTCCTGTTAACTAAAATATGTTTCGTCCCTTTCTCTCATATTCGGTATTAAGCATGAAAGAACGAGATGTTACATGTTTTAGCAAACATGAGCTTAATAAATTATTCTTAATACAAGGGTATATCAATATGTACAAAACAAATTTTGAGTTTTTAGAGAACGGCATAAATGGGTAGCATTTTCGTATGCTGCCATATTTTCTTTTTGGATAATCTCTAGAGCAATTGTTTTTATTTTAATTTCGGAGATCTGTAGTGCTATATCCATGATTCACGCAAAATTGGCGAGCTTGATTCGTTTATTTATTTAAACTTTATTTTACAAAATATAATTGCACATAAGAGCGAACTTCGTTCACTATCGTTCGATATCGAATGATTTTTTTTCGTCATAATCGTTGAGTCCAATGATTTTTATTCGTCATGAGTATGAGTCATTTCAAAAATAGGGGCTCCTGGCATCATTTGAAAATCTACTCATACTGCGACGTCTGTTGCCATGCCCAATATGCTCATAAGTTGAAATTTTTTCGACCTTCCAAATACACGGTTTTTGGCTATGATCAGACGAATACCACGCAAATTCTAAAAGTTTTTAACTAAATGGAACATTTTGGGAGCATAGACCTGTTCTTTATTGTAATTTTAATTGCATAAATAATAAATTCGGCGAAATTGAGCTCAAAATAGGATACATAATACAAAACCTTGACAAAGTCACATTTTGTAGGTATTAAGTTCTGGGCAAATATGATTTATCAGGATATTATCCTGATTTCTATTGCAAAGAAATCATATTAGCCTATTATTATTTATTAGCATATTATTAACTATTAGCGAGAATTTAATTTCTCAAAAAATAACAGATTTTGCATTTCCATATTAACAATCTAACAATGTAGTAAATTCGGGCTTTTACTTGACCTTTACGACAATGTGTCTACGTCATCTGTGCCGTTTAATTTTATTTGACCGTAAACGGCTAAAGTAGGACGCCTATTCCCGCCTAAATTGCTTACACGAGCCATCCATTGTTAGCTATTTTCTTTCTAGTTAGTATGGAACTGCATTTTTTGTTTTGTATATGCCAACTGATATCTTATCAATTGGTGTGAAATTATCTGTATCTTTTGTTATTTTACTTGCAATAATTGATTAATTTATTAGATCACCATTTTAATGTGTGTTATATACTGTTTTTTGTTTGTTTGATAAATCCCTTTATAGGATTTATCTTAATTATGAAGAAAAATAAACAAGAGACATGAAGATAATGGTTTTTAAGGTAAATTTTATTTATTTGAATCTTTATGTGTTATTGTTTTTCTTACATGAGATAGGCACAAGATTTGGCGTTATTATGACTGGCCACCAGCTTGACATCAATGCTCCTTTAGGATGCTGTTTTTGGTGGAATCCACCACCACTCGGGTAAAAGAAAACTAAGACCTCTGATATTCCACTAAGTCGCCTCTTTCGGCCACACTGGAAAAGAGATGCCTATCTTATCTATTCTCATTCATACAACCAAATCTTTGGGTTAAATAGTTTAGCCAGTTTCCATTGGACTCATCATCCTAGCGTGTATTCCTAGTTGCGTCGTCAGCTTACGCTTCGGAGCCTAGGGTACGCTGTAAGCCATGGTCCTAGATTTGGCGGCACTGGTTATTACTACTATACTATTAATTAATAAGCTACTGGCAATTATTTTTTACAAATAATTACAATTTAAAGGGAAATTAATTGGACCAAATGCGATAAACTTAATTGACTGTAAAATGTCGAGTTGGTAATTGTTAGCAGTAAAGCGTCATTCGTCGGTTAAATGAGTACGTCGTTCGCAATTCATTGTAATGAAGTGTAGCGAAAATATATTTGCAGCCGTCCGAGTGTCCCGGTTTATGTTGGGTTCCCTTTTGTCTTTTTTTTTTTAATACGTGAACTGCCAGTTTGTGTTCTTTCTTTCACCTTTGTTGGGTGCCGTTGTAAAGAAAGCAGGTAGTTGGTAACCAAGTTTAATCTATAAGCAATTTTTTTTTTGCTTTTTTTTTTCTTTTCCCTGCCACCTTCCCAGTTTATCTTAGGTGGCCTTCTCCCGTAACATTGTAACCCAGGATTGTATTTTTTTAAAAATTAAAACTAATTTAAATTGACTCTGAGGGTTATCTAACTGGGATTGGTCGCTTCTAGTGACATTTCCAGCCCTGAGGAATTTCATGTAAGGATTGTACTTATACCTATGTACTCTGTAATCGATACGTGTCAGAAACGTCGCGTTCTTTCATTGTATGGAGTTATAAAACCTAAGACAGACATAACATTGGTATTCTTTAGTTGAATTTAATCCATTTTGATACTTAATGCTAGCAAACTTAATTATACATGTATGAGTCGCATTATGATTCTTTTTTGGTTCGTCTATAAATTTCGTTTATAGATAAAATACTTAAGACATTAACTTTTCAAAATCCCAAAGATATCAAATCATATGAAATAAAGTATTTTCACGTACTTTTTTTGTTCTCATAAAGTATAGAGTACAATTATGTGAAATAACGTACAATACTTTATAATAAAGTACGGGTGGCAACCCTACCTACGTACGTGCAAAATCCGCTTCCGCGAAACACGCTGCTGCCAAAATTTTTGGAACAGCTTCATAGTTGCGAAAGTTTACGGCTGCGAGGTCTCGAAAACCGCTGTTAAGAAAGCTTGTGACTGCGGCAGATGAAAGTAGTCATGTTTTTTATTTAAAACACCAGTTAATATAACTTGATGTCAGGCCATCTGCTTTAGTTTTATTAATCCTTCTTGGGCATGCTGCTTTTGTGTGTGGAATTCGTTACCAATCGAATGTTTTGGAGCAGTGTGCAAATTTTTGGGGCGATGTGAAGATCTTTCCGCCGCCTGGACAAATTCTACAAACCCGTTATTAACCTCTTCCACAGAAACGCAATCCGCAGGGCATTTGATCCGATTTGAGAGCTCTAACTGAAAGTGTTCCTGCCTTTGGATACAGGCCTGCGAAAGTCGGAATATAGACCATCAAGCGACTTCTCTCTCGTCTGAGATCGATATTCAAGATGCCTCTTACAATCCGGTGATCGCTTCTTATTTTAATCTTGCTTATCACAGAGACATCTTTGAATATCTCTCTCCTCGTCGACAGGATAAAGTCTATCTGTTTAACTGCAGCTTGACCTTTCCTAGTGGGACCTAGTTAGGTCCACTTTCTTTGCGGTGGCTTACTGAAAAAAGAGTTTATCGCAAAGTGTCCCTCTTTATCCAAAAAGCAAGCCAGCATACGCCCCCGCTCGTTTCGCTGCCCATAGCCAAAGTGCCCCGCCCTGAGCGAGAGAGTGGTCCCGTAAATAAAAATTGTTCATTCGCAGCAAATATATGAAGCTTAGTTTTAATATTATGTCATAAATTAGTAAAAAACGGACCTACGATTTGTGTTTTAAGATAATTGTCAGTTGTTTTGATTTCGTCCATTGTGCACTGATTGTACTCGTGAAATTGACGGCTAAAGTGGTCAGTAGTCAATCTGTGATTTCAGGCGATGACCGTCTTGGTCGTGTGTTAATATTGCGTGGAATGATAAGTGTACCCACCAGTAAAGAATGTAACAGGGTCATACAATACACGTTTTTGATCATGTGTATACTTTATAGTGCTATTAACTAAAAACATGTATACTTAATCCTAGTGTCCGTAAAAATGAATGCTTATTGTATGCTGTGAAGTTTCGTGTAATGTCAGAAATTCTTTCGATTTTCTTGGATGTTGGTATTCAAATACTCTAAGGAGTTATAGTGAGGAAATATGACGAAATCCATCGTAATAGTCAAGGTACATATTTCACGTTTATTGAAAACTAGCTGTTTCCCGCAGCTCCACCTGCGGTATATAGCCTATGTTACTCAGGGTGAATGTAGCTTTTCAAGTGAAAGAATTTATGAAATCGGCACAGTAGTTTTTGAGTTTATTCATTACAAACATACACACAAAAATACAAATCTTTCCTCTTTATAATATTAGTGTAGATGAAGATGTAGATTTGCGTATAGGCTACAGTAGGTACCTACATACAATAGATACTATAAGCTTTTACTGTAAGGGAACCTGATGATGAATGAACCGGATTATTATGTAATATTTACATTTATTCCAATTCCTAGTAACTGATCTAAAAGTCTTGTTTTAAAAGGCACAATACAAATACTTTTAATTTTTTTCTTCTCAGCAAATTTTCGTCCACTGCTTGACATATGCCTCATCTATGGGTCTCCTGTATACCTGATCGGCGGTCCTGGTCTAGGTCTGCACAGCCAATGCTTTTTATTGCACCAAAAAAAGATAAACATTACAGAAACATACGTACTTTGTATTTATCCCTTACTGTTTAGACAGAGCCTCATATTTGCATATAAATTTGTCAAAGGTAACTAAGTAATATAGGCGTCCTGGCATCGTTTCCGCTTATCACACAAGTCGACTTCGCACTGGCAGTGAAGATATATATTTTTGTTAGGGGTAATGGCCGGAACTAAACGACCGAACCATACTAAGTAATAAGTATTTCTATTTTTAACTGCTAACATATGAGTTATACCGATAAAACACTGACCACTTTGGCGTATTTTGTAATTATTTCGAACATTTGAATTTATCAATACTGTTTATACTCTATTTATAAAACTTAATTAGAAAAAAAAGACTAAGGTAAAACTCACCGCCAATTACAATACTAAATCTATTGAGATACAAGGATAAATTATAGCAGACTTGGTTTATGCAAGTGAAAATATATATTATGAATTTCTTTATTATTATGTTAAAATACCAAATTGTTATCCAACACTAAAACAACGTGCGACAATATAAAATTTATAGTTTTTAGAGTTTCGTATCCAAAGTGTAATAAACAACTGTCTAACTATCAATTTAGACAGTTGAAATTTTTACAGGTGATGTATTTCTGTTGCCATTATAAAAACAAATATGAAAAAACGGAATAGAATAAATATGTAAGGGGCTCCCATATAATCCCAAGGTTGGCTGGAAGAGATTGCTTAGCAATAAGTCCGCCTTTGCTTTATATTGTTAACAATGTTATAATTTTAGTTTTGTGATTTCCCAGATGTGGGCAATAAAGTTATATTGTATTGTATAATAAACATTATTTTTTTGAGGTTTTTATAGATAGGTACGGAACCCTTCGAGTGCAAGTCCGACTCTCATTTGGCCAGTTTTATTTTAAACATTTTCCTCGTTATCGGCCATACATGTACGGTACAATAACGTCATACGAGCACCATGCAATATTGAATTTGTTATGATGCATGGCTGCCGGTCTTCACTGAGTCACAGGCCATAATACAATCAGTATCCTTAAACTTGCGTAGGACGTGCCACATTTATGTTAAGTTTTAAAATTAAATTTTCGAAATAATGTTTAAGTTTTAAAAGTTTTGTGAGTGAAAGAGTGTGTATTTAAAAATGACTCGTGTTCTGTATAAGGTATTGTGTTTCCAAGATAGGAAACGAAATTCTAAGTTTTTCCATATAAACACAATTAGCAGTTTTCGGATGTTTCCTGATAGCAGTTTCACATATTCAGTAGATTTTAAAATTCTTTTTTATTAAGTGAATCAATGACTTTTAAGCTTTTATGTGTAGGTAAGAATCAAAGACATACCCCAAAGCCTACGGTGGTGATGGCGTTTTGATTAGAAAAACCGCGAAATGATATGACTTTTTGACAATAAAATCTCTTTAAATATATATATATATGGTAATGCACTGGTTATCGTTTGATAACTTATTTGTAGGTATCCTAATTCTACATTCGTAATTTCTTAGCCACAAATAGTTCATGGCGAGCAGTGTACACTACAAGGAAATTTAACAATTAGCTTATGTCAAGGACTAGTACAAGTGTGAATTTGCCTTGAATTGTATTCGCCTCGAAACACTGCTTTATTTTTTACTGAAGACAAAACATATTGACTGACTGAGTTACTAGTTCAGTTATCGTGTTAAATGTTATGTCACAGTGAAAAGAATGTGTAAATGTAGACTTTTTTTTAAAATATTCGTTACATATGTTATCTATATACTTACAATACAATTTAAAGGTCAGTATGAAATAACAGAAATAATAGTCAGATAATCCATAAATACACAGTTGTTATTAGAAACAAAATGGAAACACTAAAATAGGTTTTATCACGGCTACTAGGACATAAGCCGTGCATCTTCCCCGTATCTTCTTTACTGTATCTATCGTCACAGTCAAGCTTCTATTGCTACCTTGCTAGAATGCCTTCTTTGCCATCGGTTCAACAACAAATGATACTGACGTTTTATCTACTAAGAACAATTAGTACCTATTACCAGGAAATACTTTCATGGTGTTTTAATTAACACCCCACTAGTAACTAAACATAACATTTTTCGATTGCACAGGACTCTTGCCGCCTTGTCGGCGGGTCTAAATTCTACGAAGTCATGGAGGGCTCGTCAACCAGCGCGACCACTCCGTCGCCCACTGAGAAACACGACCACATGAAGCCGATCGAGAGTGAAGATGAAGGTAACTTGATTCTATGATATTTTGGTTGAAATTCTACGAAGTGACTGAGAGATCAACGATCAAGTTAATTTATGATATGATTATCGCACGATAAGTCCAGAAGCAAAAGATATTTAGACTATTTTGTATGCTGTAACACCACCCCTGCTGATGGTGAGATACATGAGTATAATTTCTTCTCTTCTCTCTTCTTTTTCTTTTCAGCCTTTCTCTACCATAGATTTGGTGTAGGCCTCCTTCAGACTCCTTCATCTCTCTCCATCCTGGCCAGTGAGGATCCAGTTGCTGCCCGCTATCTATTCGATGTCGTCTTTCCAATTTAATGTGTGGTAATTTGAAACAATGTAACATTATTAATTAATATAAAATTTTTCAGTGTCGGACGTGGACCAAGAATGCACGGTGTTCAGTGGCGTTAGCTACCTGGGCGCACAGAACATAGGGGACCCTAAATCTGAGAGTGATATACAGCGCATCATGAAGGAGCTCAGTTCGATGCCCGAGAGCCGTGACGGGATCGCTGTGTCTATATCTATACCGGTCTGCTCTCAGGGACTAGTGGTGTAAGTTGCTTCCATATCCATACTTTCATACTAATATTAGAAACTTAACATTAAGTAAACTTGGTACAAGGGATCTACTTATTTCTCACGAAATTTCTTCCAGCTTCTATCTTCTGTTACACATTTGATATTATCATGAGTACAGATTACATGAAACAGACTTTTAATCCTATACATTACAAACACGCAAACTTTTAGGACACTAACTATTATGGCACTGGCATAGAACGCCACATATTGGCAATACGAGAAATTGTCTTTCTTATTTTCATTATTTATTCAATAAACCATTAAATCAATTAGTGATCTTAATCGATACATACATGTTTCAATTATTCAGACTTCTGTTTCTCCGAAAATTTCCGAGATTAGTACTTAATTTATATTATTTGATTCTTGTAGCGCCATCTTGTAGTACACTGGAGAACTAATCATTTTCTTAGGCAATGGAAACGCATGCTATTGGAAACTTGTATAATAATATTGCTTATTAATAATATTGTTTACGTACTACCCTTGACTTGTTCCTTCCTGAGCTTAAGAGCTCCCCTGATATCTCCATTTTTCTTGACAAACGCCTTAGTAACAGGAACGCAAAGGCATTTAATGCCCTCTATCCTTAAGGTGTCAGTATTACATTTGGTTCAACCATTTTAATGCGGGTTTTTATCGCGCTTATAGCTTATTTATTTACACCTAACATTTCAATATTAATTCACTGTTTTCCTTACAGATTGTACCAAGCCGATTCAAACAGCGTGATGACCCGATACGCAGTGAACAGAATATCCTTCTACGCCCGCGGCGCGGCCGGCTCGCCCGTGGCTTCCTGCTTCGCGTTCACCTGGTCTCACGGCGAGACCAAGGAGTCGGCGGTCTACCGCTGCCATGTGTTCAGGTGCCATATTGCTGAGGCGGTTAACCAAGTATCAAGTAAGTGGTAGTTATAGTAAACAAAATACCCCCTATTCATAAAAAATAATGAACGTTCGAGAGGTAAAAGTTAACTAAAATATGTTTCGTCTCGTTCTTTCACGTTAACCAATAGATAAGGCAGAAAGTGATTAAACATATTTTCAGTTTTTATGAATTGGGGGGTTAAAAACAAACACTTTGCTCTATGGCAGCTGTCCCACCGGAAGCAACGAGAAGCGACTAACTTGAAACTAGCGCTAGGCGAAAAGCTAGTGTCTTTTTGATAGTTTTGTCGCTGGGTTACACGTTCCATTAGCGAGAAAATTATTAATCGGTCACTCGCATACGGTTGGAAACCTGTCTATTGCCTACCTATTTTTCAGTCTGATTACAAAAAAAGTTCTGTTGATGTCTCAGCATCAAAGGGATCAGCCTAATAATTGTCACTTTCTTACTAGGTATTTATTTTGTGTTTTCGAGTATCATAGTTTTGGCGCTGTTATGGTAGGTGCAATGATAAACCCAGTATGTATTGGTTTAATCAAAAAATAAATAAAGTTCACAACGTGATGCTATGTTTAAAGGCAGACAAGACCAACCACTGACAGACAACTAACTAGTGATAATCTGTGTCAATCGCAACAGGGACGCTTCCTCACAAGAAAATATTCACATTTAAAGACAATATTACAAGATGTATAAGACGCAACACAGATATGTTCAAATTGATTCATCAAACAATGCTGCGTATGTTTGTGAGTCCAGTTGTCATGATTAGAGCAATCATTACGACCAATGACTCCCAATAATAGATGGCTGACATTCGATCAGTGAGCTCGAAGTGATACGTTTCACCGATTTGTTTTGTTAGAATACAAAGAAAAATAAGATTTGCTAGTGATTTATACAAGGTAATGTTGGCTGTCTGATATCTGACTTGAGAATACACCACTTCATCTCTTTTCGTAGATTTCCTGATTGCAAACTATGGCACAGACAAAAGTAAATTTTCTATGTACCTGGGTAAGTCAGACTGGTAGCAGTTTTCACTAAACAGCAATGCCAAAAGATGTCTGTTTATATAATTATGCGAATTTTCTTTTTAATGAGTCTGATGACTTGGGTGTACTATTGTTTTATCTTGGTACATACCAAAATCCAAAAATAGTAATAGTAAAAATAATGTGATGGCACGATAGCATACATGTTTTTCAATACTTTGTGCAAATACACGTGAAATTTTGGGAGAATTTTTACACTATGTTGCATGGCCTGATGGCTGTAGATTTGTCTGAAATTTGGTATACGACACTTGGATTTGTTTAGGATAGTTAAGCTCCCGAAGTTTACATGGGTACATGGGTACAGACGGGGGCAGATGAGCTAACGTATTGACCGACTGTAAAATGTTGTGTAATGATGTGTACATTGAGGACTAGCCCTAGTTCAGAAAGTTTGTAAAATGATAAAATGTAAACATTTTGACAGCAAAATTTTCACATGATAGTGATTAATAGCTAGTAAACAGATAAAATTAGTACAGCCTAGATAAGCTTTGCAATGACCTAAATACGTTCCACCGACGCTATTGTTTTGTTATTGTCATGTAATCACATAATGATTCATGGATTGAGTGCACCGAGTACGGGAAATTGTTTATTGGAAACTTCTACGTCCAGTAGCATAGTTCTTTCTACTGAAATGTTGTGGAATGGTGGAAATTATAACTTTATTTTTGAATTAAATGAGAACCATATTTTCTACAATAAATTAGACATGCAATTTCTTTATTTAATATATTTTCCCCAGTTGCACCCTGATGATGAAATGGAAGCAGTCTGTAGTGTAAACTATGCAAATCTATAGATTTATCTGTAATATCGCAACATACAATTTTAACCATTATATATTGGAAACTATAAATCAAAACCATTCGTTTATATACGTACTTGATAATGAATATTGTGTTACCGTCCGTCTCTATTCTGTAAAGTTCGTTAATTCAATAACCTAACAATTATATTTTTCTTTTAAGCAGATATTAGGTAATTCGGTTGAATAAAATGTTATAGTCTGAGATAGCATAATAATGTGGTGCTGTATTTCGCTAATAAATAATAGGCTAGTTTCCAGGGTCAAAAGACTAACATTTAAATTAGTCCGTCAATTAGGGAATCAAAATATATTAGTGACGTATTTTTGCTTTTGTCAATTGATCGATAAATTATAAAGATATAACGCATCAAAATTTAGGAGTGGGGGCTCGTGACGTCACATATTGCGAAAAAGTTTAGCAAACTGTGACGTCACACGGAACTTTAACGCGCCATATCTTTACCAATCTTTGTTTAATTTTCAAAAGAAAAAATACGTCTCCACTATTTTTTTAATAAAACCACGACAGAGGCCGAAAGGCGGTTCTGAAAACTCTGAGACCAGGTTGCACAGGGTCGATTGACCATGTAACACACTACACATGACGATGGTGTTATATAGTCATGACAGCGCTTCCTGTTGCTACATCTCCCAGCTCCTACCCAATTATTTAGATATGCATAGAAATAATTTTGCCTATAAAAATACGCATTTAAATCGGTCTGATAGGTACTTTTCAGGTTTATTACTATAAAATTCGGTTGGATACCCAAATCAGCGAATCCTTGGTTCTATAGCAGCCGCCTGAGGATGTTATCTGGAAGGTACTAAGATGAAAATTTCTTATTCTAATCTCTGTCCTAATCCTTATTGTTAATAGAAAATAAACAGCTTATTCGTTAACGCGAATGTACAGAATAGTGGCGTTTACCTTATCATGACACCTAATTCGTTTGTTTTTGTTCAGTGTTCGGCGAGCGTAGGCGCGCCAGGCGTTTTTATGTGATTGGTTTTTTCTTGTTTCTAATAATTAATTAGATGCTAGTTGATTTATTGAAAGTGATCAGTTTGATTGTGTAGTCGAGAATTTTTTTTTGTTCAGATATAGTTTACTGTGTATGTAATGTTATTCTAATATTTCTAATGACTGACTGAACGAGTGTAAAATACAAACTGTGAATCATAAGTGATTGTGGCTATTTAGTGGTTTGTGGAATATATGGTTATCTTCTCTCGTCACTGGTATGTTTGATTATGTTAACCATTCTATACCAAAAGATATGAATTAGGCACCTAATATTGTACACCATAAATTCTTAAATGTGTAAAACCTTATTAAATTAACATAAAGTTAGGTAGTAGTGGTTTTATGCTATAGAGTGAAGTATTATTTATTGTAATCCAAAGCTTATCAAGGGCAATGACCCTATGGGAGCAGGGATAGCTTAACATTTTCGGCAACATTGTCTGTCACACGGGATGTGCGTTGACATTAAGATGAATTGATAACTTTGTATTTGTCTATTTATTTCTAAACTAGCTATTACCTGCAGCTTCGCCTAAAAAAAATGTTTGACCTCGGGTCTTCACCTATATTCATACTAAATTTCAACAAAATCTATTCAGCGGTTTAGTCATGAAAGCGTAACAGACAGATAGATAGACAGACAGACAGACTTCCGCACTTATAATATTAGTATGGAAGTATGGACTACAATACCCTGCAAAACTGCTTACTCAGTTTGACTGCAGGCAACAGTCTCCTTATTAGTTACAACTTGTTGTATAATTAAGATTTCAAAGATTTAGTCGTTGCATTATTATTTTACGGTATGCAGTAAGATGCTTTCGGATGACTTTGTAACCGTGTTTCATTTAAATTAAACTATTATTTATTCATCACACACATCGACAAAAATGGCTTAGTTTCATAACCGTAACTTTGTAGTAATATAGAAATACTTCTTAATATAATATTTCTTTCTGCGTTCATGCGAAAGCAAACAAAGAAGTTTCAATGTATTGTTACAGTGTGTATCTGAAGGTCTAAAATATATAATAAGTAAATATATCTAATAGGCACAAAACTAGGCGAGATGATAAGCAATAAGCGTTACATTCATCTGCTTGGACCGTGATAAGTGAAATGATAGTGAAAGTTCGTTAACTCTGCCGGCTTTATTTAATTATATCATCGTCATATAAAATGATTATGTTAAACACTAGAAAACAGTATGGCGCATGGCGCGTAGGTTCCGCCCATTAGTGACATACAATACTCACAAACTCAAGATTTTATCAAAATAATTTGGCAGATATTTTTTATATAAAATTTGCTACTGATCCAGTGGTACTGGTTATAGTTGCAAAACTTCTGAAAAATTCGGAATAATTCGGGAATACTTCTGGGAAAGTTTCTTTACATCAGAATTATTCAAAATAAATTTAATCAAGTTTTTTATTTATTTTGTTGAAAAATCATATTTTGTATCGATCGTTGATCGCCGCCGAGTCGTGCGTGCAGGCGGTGCGGGGTGCGGTAAGAAGGGAGATGCTCCCCGGAGAAGTTTTCCCCCGCGCAAGAAAGATTCGTACCCCGCAATTGAATGTTTCCAAATATTTCGCCAGAATAATTAAATGGGAATAAACGTGTTTGTTTATGCTATGGTGAGTTAATTATTGTTCAGTTGTAAGTAAGTAAAATATAAATGTTTATTTTATTATACTTAAATGGGATTGACTATATGTTGATATTTTTAAAAATAGATACGTTAGCCTGCGATTAACAGGATTTTTATTCTTTTGTTTTAGGTAGGTACCAACTTATTTCGAAATCGAATGCTATTTTTATAAATATCAGTTGTGCAATAAAAAAAACATGCCTAGCATATTTGTTTTTTGAAAAAAAGGTTATCTATGTTTTTGGTTAGTTTGTATGTAGATCTGTACGCATCGTGAGTATTCGCGTAGTATAATAATTCCCAACTTCCAAGCGCGAAATAGGTAGTTAGGTCGATATTCCTCGTTATATTTGACTGTTGAAATATTCCCAAAGTTTCGGAATAATTCGGAATACTTCCGAAGTATTCGACGGGAATGATTCGGAATTTTTCCCGCCAGCATCTATAGTACTGGTACCATTGAGAAAGGTTTTAATTGTGATTTATAACATATCATTAATTATTAATAAATAAGAATAGAAATTTACACTGGTTTATGCGAAATACGTATCTATATTTTTAATAAATACTCGTAGTGTGTTGTGATTATTTTAAAAGCAAAAATACTGTAGTAACAGCACTGTAAAAGTATTAAGAAATACCGATCATTTGAGGGCGATTAACGTTCTTATCAAAATTAATGTTACCAGAACATCACCAACCTTGCCCATCGTGGTATCTACTCCTACTGTTATCCGCTAAATCTACCTTTGCCGCCTAATGGATATCCACCATGACCTTAAGCACTGCCATAGCCTCCTTGGCGAACGAATATCTTACCGCCAATCCTAGCAATGTTGCCCCGCCTCTTCTTTCGCAACCCCGCCTACACTACCAACAGTGCCTTCACCTCTACTATAGTTTTCATCCTGTCCACTTCCACCACCGGGTCCGCCTTCGCCCGCACTTAACTCATCTTCTCCAACGATTTCAATTCCATTCCAGCCTTGTTGTTTAAAAAAGTCTGTTCCTTTTCCACTTCCAAAACCGCCCCAACATCCGCCCTCGTCCGTTGTTTTTGCCCTGATGATTGTATTTGTTCTCATAATTGTAGCTGTTGTCACTATTGAGGGTATCTTTAATTAAAATTAATGTAGTCCTGCAATTACAATTAATTATTGAAGTTATTGTCATTGTTTAAGTCTTTGTAGTTCTCATTTTAGCTGAAATTATCGCATTTCTTGTCATTATTAAAACTGTTATCACTGTTTAAGTTGTCATTTTAGTTCTGATTTTTGTAGTGATATATACTCTATACTACACTACATATATAAAGATGTAAATAACTACATTATTTACATCTTTATATATGTAGTGGTTGTCTGGATTGTAGTTAATGCGCTTGAGGGTATTTGTATCGGTATAGTGGTCCTTATTATAATAGTGGTCTGGATTGAATTGTTTATTATTGAGTTGGCTGAAATTGTAGTTGCCGTCCTGATATTGATTATTGTTATAATATCTCTGTTCATTATAGTTTTTTCCTTTGTAGTTGTAGTGATTTTGTTGATAATAATTTGAATTTTGTTGATTATAATCAGAATTTTGTTGATAATAATTAGGATATTGTGGATAATCATAAGTTTGTAGATAATATTTAGGAATTTGTTGATAATAATAAGAACTTTGTTGATTATAATTAGGAATTTGTGAATAATAACTAGAGCTTTGTTGATTATAATCATAACTTTGTGGATAATAATAAAAGCTTTGTTGATAACAATAAGGAATTTGTTGATAATAATTAAGACTTGTTACCGAATTTGGCGTAAAGATACTTGGTTTTACTGATTTGTATAACACTTTAGCATCGTTAGGTGCCTCATTATCTTGATTTACTGGAGCAGACATATATTCTTTATCATCGTTGATTGACCCAGCATCATTTTCAATTAACTGGTTATTAACTAGTGTTTAATTGGATAATGGTTGTAAAGTGGTAGGGCTCTGCCATGCATATAGAGAATCCAATTTTTGCATTCCATCTTGAGCCGACGGAAGTTCCGAGCTTGTGAGCTCGGGTAGCCGATTGTAGTGATTGTTTGAATCGCCAATAGCCAAGTGACACCTGTGAACGATTATCGAATAAATTTATTTCAGTATACATTCTATGATACTAATTTAAATATACGTCATAAGACGTATATTAACTATCATAATCCTTCAATACAAATATAAGTGCAGAAGTGATTTTTTATATTTGTTTGTTTGTTACCTCGTCTACTGAACTAATCTTACGACATAATATGCCTACTACCCAACTCGGCATATGTTGCAATAGCCTTTGTGCCCGGCCTTTCCACTGGGATCTAGGCAGAATTATCATCCGCAAAGCAAACCATAGGCAAAGCGTTACTTCATTTCGCAAAAGAATTGGGGTATAAATACAAAATCTGAAAGTTATATATGTATATATATATATATAGTTAAAAAATAAATAAAAAAATTGTGGTCGTGAGGGAGTTTGGTAACGTTGATATATATATATATATATATATAACTATTCACTATGGATAGACCTTATAACATACTACCTACGTCATCAACCGAATATAATATTGAAATTAAAATAATGTTCAACTAAACTTACCTTTCCATAACATAGTTGTTGGTTATCGAACTGGTGAAATGTGAAAAGTCTTCCTACTTGTATTTATTTAAATATAAATTACCTGTGTATGTATTCCAAATTGGACGTAATTTTCTTTATTACATATTATTGTAAATTTAATATCAATTGTACATAATAGGCTTGAAATTAAACATGTAAATTATGAACGGTTAAACTCAAAAATGTGATTTGAATTTTGTAGTAAATAACTCCTCAAAATCTGCACTTTAATAGTCCGGTAAAAGAAAACTAATTTATATTTGACTATTTATTACTCTGTAGCCTGTGTATCTTGTAGATTTTAAATACGTTTGTATTGTACTTATTAGCATATAAACGCGCCCTTCTTGATGCTATGCCTGGCTCTTCCGTAGATTTCGGATGTGAACTCGGAGAGTATGGTCAAAATGACAAAAAAAATATTTTGAGGTTATTTATTTAGCTTAAAACCTTCAGACATTATTCGCTACATAATTTACGTCATAATAGTAAAATCATTGAATATTGCCCAACCACATTTGTAGCACGGTCATAATCTAATTGTCGCGACACTTGTTGCTACCGTCATTAGGTTATCTAACTTCTTCTTATTCTTGTCGTTTCTCAGAGTTTGACATTCTTCTAAATTATATTTCGTATATATCGTCATCTTAACTAATTTTTGAAATGCGACACTGAATTCGTATTTTTGTTTGTTTGTTGCTTATTCATGCCGTAAAAATACTGTTCCCATGGAATGAACTAGCCATTAAACCGCAATTATCAAATAAATTGTGTACATTTTATGCAAATAAATAATTTGATTTGATTTAATAAAATTCTGTTGTTTTTTGTTCACAGGTTGCTTTTCGAAAGCGTTTGAGCGCATACCGCGGTCGATGGCGTCGTCTTTGGTAGGGGAGCTGAGTGCAGCGCCATCTATGACGGGATCCCTCACTGAGGCCGTAGGAACCGTTGCGCCGCCTATGCAATTGATGCATATGTTGGAGTGTACTGTGGATATCAAGGAGACTGATGCTAAGGTAATTTTAATTATTTTTTAGGTATGTAGTACAATAAAATTGATTTCGTCAAATATGTCGCCATATACCTAATTAATATCTAGGGCCTTATTCAACTGATGCTCTATCAGGCTAACCCTGATAGTACAACCTTATTCTTTTTCTAACATAAATCTTGATTGAAATCTAATCAGCTAGTGTGTGTTATCCTTGGTGCGTGAATTCGACTTGTCTGAATTTTTATTTGATCGAAAATAAAACTTTAACACAGTGGCGAAGCCTCCATAGAACACGATTCCCACCGGCTTACCTTGGCTAATCTCTAATATATACATATTTTTAATTATTGATAATAATAGCTTATCCCAGCTTATTACTCTTCCACTAAAATGTTTAAACTATACCGCTATTGTTCTTAGCTATACCCATATACCTACTTATATGACACTGTCATAAAATGTAAGCCGACGACTGACGGCCTTACCGGTAATACGGAAACTAAGGAGTCTAATTATCGCAAGCGACACAATTACATTGAGCGCTTTGTAAAAAGTATTCTTCAATACGCTGGATACAAAATACGCAATGTATTTGAAATCGCGCATACGCACACACACACGATTTAGCAATGGTAAGACGCAATCCGCGCCGAGTACACGCCAAGTGAACTCGCTCAAGATATCGGGAATCCAAATATTTCCAATGTATGAAATTGACACACACATACATGTCACTACTACATGAAAAGTACTCGTTGATATTGTTAAATGATAACCCGATTTAAGATAGCCTACCAAACTCTTTATAGGTCCTTTCGTATCACTAGAAAAGTTTTCGTCCAATTAGCGCTGCCGCAGCAGGCCGGCCATTGGCCGCCCATAGTGACGGATTGTCACTATGTCACTTCACTTATTATGCGCGCATTTGTACGGATTAATTTTATGCTAATTGATTTAATGTGATAAGTGATTAGATTGTGGTATATAGTTTAAAAGAATCGAAATTAGTGAAGTTTAGCACAGGCTGTTGTGTATTCTGATATAGTGTTTGTTTTGTTTCATCGTAAAGGTTGGTTTGTTTCATTTTGTTTTATGTCGTTGTTGTTGTTAGGCGAGAAATGGCGACATTAGTACAAATAGATTGTTGTCTTACAGATTACTTATTAAATGAATCAACTTCGTTCTCAAAACAATCGTTCGATAATAAAAAATATATCATTAACCTTGGACGGGCTCGTCCCGATATAAAAATTGATTATAAGCGTAAGGGTGGGTTTTTCAAACATTTTCACAGTTCGATGTATGATAAATACAATTGGATAACAGGCAGTTGCTAATTAAATAAGTTATTTTGCTTTCCATGTCTGCTGTTTTCCGATACAAATAGTGCTTGGAATAAAATGGGTTTCTCAGACATAAATAATTTGACCAATTCGGCTAGAAAACATAGTCAAACTGAAAAACATTTACGCAGTTGTTTATTTTTACACGATTTTGGAAATAGTAGAATAGAATCATTTCTCGGCAATAATTTTGAAGCCCACAATCGTAAAGTAGAGCGTAATCGAAACTTAATGAAACGTTTAATAGACACTGTTGTTCTTCTTGGAAAACAAGAGTTATCTTTCCGCGGGCATAAAGAAAACCTAAATTCAGATAATCGTGGCGGCTTTACCTCTCTTTTTTTTCACCCCACGCCACTGTTAACATTAAACCCAAATTTTGGTACACCTGTTTACTCAGCAGATTTAGTAGATTCTAAGTCCACTAATATTTACCTACTGTGGTTAGACCTTACAAGTGTCTGCTCTTACACCCAATAAATGAAGTCCTAAAGCATCAGCGTGCAGGCTATTACGAAAATTTTAAATCAAGGGTGTTGTATAAATACTCTTTTCAAATCTGTTTCTCTTTGTTTTTGACATTGTCATCTCGACACGAATAAATAATAAACATGTAATTTTTATCAACATTGTTTATTTATTAGTAATTATACTACATATAATTTCTGGCGACGAGGATGTCGACGGAAAAATTTACTTTCGATATATTTAACCCTACAAACGAAGAATGGGACTATTACATACAAAGGTTTGCCGTTGAGCTCGACTTACACGGTCTTCTTACGGTTGAAACCGAAACAAAACGTAAAAATGTATTATTATCAAGACTCGGACCAAAAGGATTCAAGGTACTTGTTGATTATTTTCGCCCCGCGAATGTTACAACAAAATCATATAATGAACTTGTGTCGGTTTTGACCGAGTATTATGGAAAGAAAACATATGTTCTCTCAGAACGAGTGATATTTGGAACACGATACAGACAGAGCAACGAAACAGTATCGCAATACATATTACAACTACGCACATTAGCTGGATTTTGCGAATTTGGCAATAATCTGGACGAACGTCTTCGAGACCAACTTGTCATTGGAATCAACAACACTACCTGGCAACAAGAAATGATAAGGGAACACCCTAACAATACAGCAAAACTATCTGATGTTCTAAGTACGGCTGTAAAACTCGAACAGGCTATCACACAAAGTCAGAAAATTACAGATAACATTCAACAGCCTGAATTTGACACTAATGTAAACAAGTTACATAAACAACCACGTCAACAATTTTCCTCACATAACAAATATTTTAATAGAAATCAAAACAAAAGATGTATATTTTGTGGACTAAGTTATCACATCAAAGAAATTTGTCCCGCAAGGGGTCAAACGTGCAAAGCATGCGGAAAAGAAAATCATTTCGAAAAAGTATGTATTACAACGGGAAAAGCAAATATAAGGGATTTTAAAACAAGGTTTGTGTCAAGTAGTCGAGATCAATTAACAGATGCAAATAACAGCGTACATACATTTCCAATAAATTTACGACACTCTGTCACGAAAGTAATGATTCCTACAAAACTGAATAATATATCTGTAGAAATGTTATATGATCCAGGTGCTGTACATTCTGTCATAGGAAAAGATTTATGGATAAAAATTGGATCCCCTATTTTAAAGAAATGCAGTCAATTAATAGCTTATACGGACATCAGGATTAAGACACTCGGAATATGTCAGATTTCAGTACATGCATTCGGTACTTTAAAATATTTAGAAACGTATGTTACAGAACATAATGATTTACCACTTTTTGGCCTTGATTGGTGTCTGCATTTCAATACACCAATGCCAAGTGGCGCTAAACTTTGCCATATTAAATACGATCAAAAGAAACAATACACAAACTCTCCAAATAAATACTTAGAAAACGAAGTAGACAAAATTATGAAAGATTTCAAAGATCTGTTTGATGGAAAATTAGGAACAATCAAAGGACATGAAGCAAAAATACATATATCAAACGAAGTTCAGCCTAAAGCATACCGACCACGTCCAGTACCGCTTGCTCTACAAGAGCAGGTTAACAATGAACTTAAACGATTAGTACAAGAAGATGTCATCGAACCTATAGACACAATGGAAACATCCATAGATTGGGCATCACCAATTGTAGTAGCTATCAAAGCTAATGGAAACGTTCGCATTTGCGCGGATTTTAAAGTAACTATTAATCCGCACGTACAGATTGATGATTACCCACTTCCAAGATTTGAAGAAGTAACTGCTAACCTAGCTGGTGGGCAGCTATTTACAAAAATAGACTTAAAAGATGCATACCTACAACTTCCAGTTCATATTGAATCAAGAAAATACCTAACAATTTCGACACATAAGGGATATTTTCGTTACAAACGATTACCTTTTGGAATATCTTTTGCACCAGCTATTTTTCAAAGAACAATGCATCACATACTTAATGGTATAGAAGGCGTTGTTTGTTATTTGGATGATATTCTAATCACTGGCCGCACAATCGATGAGCATTTGCATAGAGTACACTTGGTCTTAAGCAAATTACAAAATACAGGAATTAAAAGTCAGTTGAATAAATGTTTCTGGTTACAAGAGAGCGTGACATTCCTAGGTCATAAAATCGATAAGCACGGTATACACCCTACTGAAGACAGAATTGAAGCAATCAAAAAAATGCCAATTCCAACTAATATACCTGAACTTCGGTCTTTTCTTGGTTCTATCACGTATTATGGTCGTTTTATACACAACTTACATGGCAGATGTGCGCCTCTCTACAGACTTCTAAAAAAGGGGCAAAAGTGGAGTTGGTTACAGGATGATACAGATATAGTAGAACAATTAAAAAATATCCTCACTTCAAAGGATACACTAGCACACTATGATGAAAAGCTACCGCTATATTTAAGCAGCAATGCTTCTGACAAGGGCTTAGGAGCTGTACTTTTTCACAAAGAAGGAGAGAAAATGAGACCTATTGCATATGCATCTAGAACACTTTCAGAAACTGAACGTCGTTATTCGACAATTGATAAAGAAGCTCTTGGTATTGTCTATGCAGTTACCAAATTTCATCAATACGTATACGGACGCAAATTTACATTGCTCAGTGATCATAAACCACTGGAGCGAATTTTTAGCCCAAATAGAGAGACTCCAAAAGTGGCCAGTAATAGACTATTGCGTTGGGCAATGCTTTTGAATAGTTACAATTATTTGATAACATACCATTCATCTAAAGAAAATACACCAGCTGATGCTCTTTCCCGCCTTCCATTACCAGGAACAGATACCACACTTGAAGAACGCACCGGTATGCCAAAGTTTGCACACTTACTTCATTTAAGAATAAACAATATTCACGTGACTCAAAAACATCTTAAACAACAGACACTACGGGACGAAATTTTGAGTAAAGTTAAGAATTACATCACGTCTCATTGGCCACCAAAGAGTACAATTACAAATAATGATCTACAAAATTATTTTGAAAAAAGAAACGAATTATCATTTGAAGATGGTATTGTACTTTGGAATGGAAGACTATGCATACCAACCACCCTTCGACAAGATATTTTAGAAATGCTCCATGACGGACATAATGGCATTAATGCTATGCAATCACAAGCACGTTTACATGTATATTGGCCTAAGATTGACAATGATATAACAAATTTTACAAAACGATGCACTCTTTGTCAACAGTCACGTCAAAACAGTACAAATGTACCTGTATATTCATGGGGAGTTCCCCCGGAACCTTGGCATAGAGTTCACGTCGATTTTGCTGGTCCAATATACGGATATACATGGCTGGTAGTAATTGATGCATATACTAAATGGTTAGAGGTTTTTCCAATGAAGTCAACTACAGCAAGAGCCACAATTATTAAACTAAGAGCACTTTTTGCTACATACGGAATCCCTAGATACATTATTTCCGATAATGGACCACAATTTATAGCAGACGAATTTCGCAAATTATGCAGTGAAAATAATGTGACGCATATTAAAACTACACCTTATCATCCAAGAACAAATGGCCTGGCAGAACGGGCTGTACGAACATTTAAGGAGCATATGTCAGCATCTGATAGAAACATAGATATTTATGAAAGACTTTACAAATTTTTACAAGCTTATCGAAATACCCCACGTAACTCTACGAATCGTTCACCGTATGAGATGCTTTTTGGGCGGCGAATGCGTACTGTATTTGACATTTTGAAACCAGACGTAAATGAAAATTTAGAGAGAGCACGCTTAAAGCAAGAATTAAAACCATCAGTGAAACAACAACTTGGAAAACAGTTTCAACCAGATGATACAGTCTGGGTAAACAGACCTCTAGGTAAAGGTTCAGATCCTGGAGTAATTAAGGAACGAACAGGAATCTACTCATACATCGTAAAGATGGACGACGGAACTATTAAACGAAAGCACTTTGATCAACTAAGACCGAGACTGGTAGAGAATGCTACGAGAGGGAGACCAGTTGAGAATATTACAGTTACAACAAATAATCTTGAAAATAACACGGATACAAATGTAAATAGTCGTAATTTTACTTATTATTACAAGCCTCCTGTTTTACCGGAAGCGGGAGGAGACCAAGGGCCGTTTCAACAGTTTGTCCTGCCACAACCTCTGCCTGAGCCACAGCCGGGCCCGTCCTGGCAGGAACAGCCAGCTCCGGTCGCACCGCGCCGCTCTGAGCGATCGCGACGCGCTCCTGACAGATACGGCTTGTAAAACCCCCAGGGGGAGTGATGTTGTATAAATACTCTTTTCAAATCTGTTTCTCTTTGTTTTTGACATTGTCATCTCGACACGAATAAATAATAAACATGTAATTTTTATCAACATTGTTTATTTATTAGTAATTATACTACAAAGGGCACGTCTTTTTAACAGGGAACATTCAGCCACGTGCCCAAAGAGAGGCTCGGATTCAAACTACGAGGCGGAATTGACAAACAAGTGACCATTATGGTGCAGCAAGTCAACAAGAATGCAGTAGTTGACTCTGATGATCCAACGGTAATTATTTTATTGGAATATCCTATACGATATAATCTGTTTTAAATATCACTTATAGTATAGGATTTGTTCCGTTAATAGTAGTATTAACTTTTGATTTCCATATTGAATGTCCTTCATTTCAGACATCATACAACGGCGGGCTGTACATAGAGCGGTGCTTTGGTATTCTTCTAGCCCCGGGTCGAAGCGTTAAGCACTCGGACATGAGATTGCTTGAAATGGTAAGTGTTATTGATCTACTAGCAACCCGCTCCCGAATAGGGTAATAATTAAATTAAGGTTATGAATCAACGTAAGATTTTCTTAAAGAAATTTTTTTGCTATGTCTAAAAATTTAAGTCTTTATGTAGAATACTACATAAAGACTTAAATTCCTTTCTTCAACCGAACTAAACTCGATTCTGTTATGTAGTTATTTGTGTACAAAAATACCAAATTTTGCTGTAAATACTGACCGACTTTAAACTAACTAGCGAAGTAGTTCAAAACTGTATCACAAGCGTAGCGAGTAAATGTATTGTACTGTATTCAGGTGAGTGATTTAAAGGTCCACAAGCTCTTTTCGAGCTGGACAGTGAATATAAATCATTGTTATGTATAGTTAAGAGTTTTAATTGTATTTATAGGTGAGTGGAGCATCAGGTGGATCAAGTTGTTCAGTGTGCGCTCTATGGAACGCGGGCGAGTCTGCGCTGGCGGCGTTCAACGCGTCCAGCGGCGACGGCGCGCCCGCTTACATGTCTCTGGCCGTGGACCTCGTCATCAGGGGCGTGCCGGACCCTCTCAGGTACCATAGACACTACATCAAGTTGTTCAGTGTGCACTCTATGGAACGCGGGCGAGTCTGCGCTGGCGGCGTTCAACGCGTCCAGCGGCGACGGCGCGCCCGCTTACATGTCTCTGGCCGTGGACCTCGTCATCAGGGGCGTGCCGGACCCTCTCAGGTACCATAGACACTACATCAAGTTGTTCAGTGTGCACTCTATGGAACGCGGGCGAGTCTGCGCTGGCGGCGTTCAACGCGTCCAGCGGCGACGGCGCGCCCGCTTACATGTCTCTGGCCGTGGACCTCGTCATCAGGGGCGTGCCGGACCCTCTCAGGTACCATAGACACTACATCAAGTTGTTCAGTGTGCACTCTATGGAACGCGGGCGAGTCTGCGCTGGCGGCGTTCAACGCGTCCAGCGGCGACGGCGCGCCCGCTTACATGTCTCTGGCCGTGGACCTCGTCATCAGGGGCGTGCCGGACCCTCTCAGGTACCATAGACACTACATCAAGTTGTTCAGTGTGCGCTCTATGGAACGCGGGCGAGTCTGCGCTGGCGGCGTTCAACGCGTCCAGCGGCGACGGCGCGCCCGCTTACATGTCTCTGGCCGTGGACCTCGTCATCAGGGGCGTGCCGGACCCTCTCAGGTACCATAGACACTACATCAAGTTGTTCAGTGTGCGCTCTATGGAACGCGGGCGAGTCTGCGCTGGCGGCGTTCAACGCGTCCAGCGGCGACGGCGCGCCCGCTTACATGTCTCTGGCCGTGGACCTCGTCATCAGGGGCGTGCCGGACCCTCTCAGGTACCATAGACACTACATCAAGTTGTTCAGTGTGCGCTCTATGGAACGCGGGCGAGTCTGCGCTGGCGGCGTTCAACGCGTCCAGCGGCGACGGCGCGCCCGCTTACATGTCTCTGGCCGTGGACCTCGTCATCAGGGGCGTGCCGGACCCTCTCAGGTACCATAGACACTACATCAAGTTGTTCAGTGTGCACTCTATGGAACGCGGGCGAGTCTGCGCTGGCGGCGTTCAACGCGTCCAGCGGCGACGGCGCGCCCGCTTACATGTCTCTGGCCGTGGACCTCGTCATCAGGGGCGTGCCGGACCCTCTCAGGTACCATAGACACTACATCAAGTTGTTCAGTGTGCGCTCTATGGAACGCGGGCGAGTCTGCGCTGGCGGCGTTCAACGCGTCCAGCGGCGACGGCGCGCCCGCTTACATGTCTCTGGCCGTGGACCTCGTCATCAGGGGCGTGCCGGACCCTCTCAGGTACCATAGACACTACATCAAGTTGTTCAGTGTGCGCTCTATGGAACGCGGGCGAGTCTGCGCTGGCGGCGTTCAACGCGTCCAGCGGCGACGGCGCGCCCGCTTACATGTCTCTGGCCGTGGACCTCGTCATCAGGGGCGTGCCGGACCCTCTCAGGTACCATAGACACTACATCAAGTTGTTCAGTGTGCACTCTATGGAACGCGGGCGAGTCTGCGCTGGCGGCGTTCAACGCGTCCAGCGGCGACGGCGCGCCCGCTTACATGTCTCTGGCCGTGGACCTCGTCATCAGGGGCGTGCCGGACCCTCTCAGGTACCATAGACACTACATCAAGTTGTTCAGTGTGCACTCTATGGAACGCGGGCGAGTCTGCGCTGGCGGCGAAAACACATGTATCTGACCGCGGAGTCCGTCTTTGTAAGGAAATTTCCTATAAAATAAAGAAATTATGTGTATTTGAAAACTAGCGAACCGACCCTTACTTTGTACGGGTTCTAAATAACGGTGAAAACAAAAGTCTTTGTAGATTTCGTCGTCAGGTATATTCCGGATTTACTCAAGTTTCATGAGCTTTTGTTGATACTAGTTGTGCCCGGGACATCGGGTGGTCAGAAATAAATGATCGATTAAAATTGTGTTCTTAAAGTTTGTTTCTCTTGTTGCAGATTAGTGATAGAGACACCCGTAAAAATCTTCCCTCCTACAGAGCGGTTCTGGTATTATTCCAAGCGGCCGCTCGTTCAGGAGTTCTACATAAATCTCAAAGAGGTATAAATCAGTTACTTACGTATTAAGATCAGTTATTATGTATATTATGTATACTTAAGTACCAAATCTCATATCATCCTAATTCATTGATTACTTTCAATCGAATAATTGATCCTTAAACCTTCAAAATAGAATAATGATAGAATGAAGATGTCCAACAACATCATCAACTCACTTTTGATGAACTGGTAAAAACCAACTCTTAAATAAAAATGAGACCTCTATCAATGTCTTGTTAGAGACGGAGTATTGGGGCGTTACAAGTAGTCTGATTGCTAAGAAGAAAAATAATAATAATTTTTATTTTCATTTTCAGAGTGTCGACGTAAGTGGCCAGATGCAGTACGAAGTAGTAAACGTGGAGACTTCCGGAGAACTGGACCGATCAAGGCTGAACCTACCTTTATCCTTGTCAAGCTTACTGCCGTCTCCTTTGTCAAGCGCCCCCGCACCTCCCTCCCCTTCCGAACCAGATTCAGGTAAGTTATTTATGTTAAAAAACAGGCTTCTATGAAAATACTCCTTGGTGTTTTTAGATACAGAGGTAAAATCTATATACGTACGAATATATCGGAACATTAATAGACATTCTTTTTTCATCACCTAAAAAGTAATTAAAATCTATTAAAGAACTTAAACTATAAAAATAAATGAAAACCTCAAAACTAATTTAAGCAAAATTAAATATCCTTGTTTTCATAATTAATTTAATCCGGTTGTTTAATAACAGATGGCGATGAACCTTTATTAAGTGGGACTGGCGAGGTATCCAAAGATTGCGGAGAAGATGTTCTAGTCAATTGGGCTCAAGTGCTGCGAAAGTAAGTCTTCAATAAAATTTTCTTAATTATTTTGTTATCCTTATGATTTTTGATGAAGTAAAATCCGTTCTTAACTCTCCTACAGTTTATTTTGTAGGAGAACAGCCTGCAAAATGTCAGTTCTTGAGATTACTACGCGAATTTGTGATACCCTTTCGCTTTTATGCAATTGCCATCCTCAAACAGCCAATATTTTTTTACCAACAGTTGGACCGGACCCCGACCTCGCGCTCTGAACCAACTGGTTCGAGTTGGCGTCCCTGAGGCGCTGCGCGGGGAAGTCTGGCTGCGACTGGCGGGCATCGACCAGAACGACAAGCTGATGGAGACGTACAGGACGCTGATTAGCAAAGTGAGTGTTTCTATTGACCAGTTTAACTACAAAGCTATATTAAATCTCGTTAGGGTACGAATATGGGTCACTGCGATACCTCACGGCCGATGTTTAGCCCGATATATCGATGTCACCTGCATATGAAACACAAATGTATGCACGTCCTCGCGTGCGCACATGCCGAAAGATACCTCACTGTGATACTGTGACAAATCAAAATGTTTCTAGCTCGCGGTCGATGACAAGCGTCGATGTGATCTGGCTTGTGATTGGTCAAATCGGTTCGCCTCAGCTTGTCGTATCTCTTCAGTCTCGTGCCGTCTCTGTTCGATTGTTGAGGTAGCATTCGCCACAAATATACGGCCGAGCAAGGGAGCTGCGAGCGGCGACTGAACCGGTATATGCGCACCGCCATCCATGCGAAGCAGCGATCATTGACATCGACCGCGACCACGAGGATCTTTGGCAATATTCATACCAGAGGTTTAATATTTAGCAGCGCGCGTTTTAATGAAACGACTACTATATTGAAATTGAAAGCTCTTGCATTTGTTTTAAATACAAGATTCTCAAACCAGCCTTAGGCGAGCTAACATCAGACTATTTAAATCTTTAAACCCCTTACGTTTTACAAATCTCCTTTAAAATTATACAAATATTTTCAGGACTGCCCATTCGAAGCCGTGATCCAACGCGACATAGCCCGTACGTTCCCCGCACACGACTTCTTCCGCGAAGCAGGTGGTCTGGGACAGGATTCATTGCTACGAATGGCGCGAGCGTACGCGGTTTACGATCACGAAGTCGGATACTGCCAGGGTCTGAGCTTCTTGGCTGCTACATTGCTTTTACATGTGAGTATTAATTATTTCAGAGAAGGAGCTAACCCAAAAACTACGGCTTGACGTCGCAAAGCATACGTAACATGCGAACTCACTGCAAAGGATGCTAAAGACTGGGTGAAGTGGAAAAAAAGTGATAAAAGAATACTCTTTATTAAACCAAAATAAAATAATAATAAAAAAAATATATACACGAAAATGAGGTACAAAGGCGCACTTATCACTAGAGACCAAAACAACCAGCCGTGAATGAAACCGGGAAAGCTCTAGGATGAATTCAACTTCTAGATTATTAAAAAGTGGGTAGTTTGAAATTTTTTCAACGCGCATAATAAAAGAACTTATTTTTATTTCGCATCTTGATTACAGATGCCAGAAGAACAAGCGTTCTGTCTACTAGTCCGGCTCATGTATGGCTACGGTCTGCGCGAGTTATACAAAGACGGATTTGAAGCTCTCTACATGAGACTGCATCAGCTGGATCGGCTTATGGAAGTAAGTAGTCTTCTATCGTCAATAATACGTGTCTTCTTATCGGATTCGCTTTTGAGGTCTGTCTGTCATATCAAAATATTTCATACTAGCGGTTTCCCGTAGCTCCGCCTGCGTTAAAAAAGTAGCCTATGTTTGACCCCAGGTCTTCAACTATATTCATACCAAATTTCATCGAAATCCGTTCAGCGGTTTGGCCTTGAAAGCGTAACAGACAGACAAACTTTCGCATTTATAATATTAGTATGAAAGTATTGTAATATAAGTACAGTAACTCCTATGAATTGGATAAGTAGATACCTACTAATGTTTTAAGCTGGCCCCACATTAGGCAGCAATGCAGTTTTGGCACAAAGTCTTTGGATATGGACATGGTTCCTTTTTAGTCTTCAGAGGGCTAGGTTCCTTAACGCGCTTTTGAAAGAGCTAAGGAATAAAGCTTTAAATCTATTTTTTTAGGAAGTGTAATATTTATTTCCATTTTAGTTTCGATTCTTTTGGAAGAAAAGTACCTCGTTCACTAACTGTGTATGGTGCAATTTGATGAGAAACTCTTTTAACACAAAGCGACCCATTCAATAATTAAATTCTATTGCAAAGAACAGCGATTGTTCTTGTACGTGTGTAAAATTGTCGACGGCTTTCAGGAACAACTGACGGACTTGCGCGCTCACTTCCAAGAGTTGGGCGTGGAGCCGCACATGTTCGCGTCTCAGTGGTTCCTCACTGTGTTCACTGCGAGGTTCCCTCTGCCGTTGGTGAGTTTTTTTTATGTTTTAATAGTAACAAATATTGTACTAGTATGATCTTAATTAACTTTCAAACCTACACAGTGCATATCCGATACAATACAAAACTATTTATTGAACAACAAGGAAATATTTGTTAAATACAGGCAATCTATAATATTTATAAGTTACTTCATATACTTCTTCTTCACCCAAGCGTGTTTACCTAGTTGCGTCGTCAGCTAACGCTTCGGAACCTAGAGTACGCTGTAGGTTTTGGTTATTACAATGGAGCGACTGCCGTCTAGCCTCCGTGACCCTTTTAACAGGGAAACCAGTCGAACAGGAATATGACCCGAGGTTTGTTAATGGCTAACACTGTCAAATTTTTTCAGGCTGCCTAAAGGCATCTAACACAGCCTAACGACTGTCCATCTATCGATAACAACCGGGACCAACGGCTTAACGTACCTTTCAAAGCACGGAGCTCGAGATATTAAATGCCACTAAATGGCGACCCATCCAATACGGGTCGAGTAGCACAAATTTGGTTTAAGCGTTTTGATGTCAAAGATGCACGTCGCTCTGGTCGCCCCGCCCTATTACGGATAAAATGGATGCCATTTTTGAAAAAGTGGAGCTAGATTGGCATATCTGTAGTTACGTAGCTGAAGAACTGGGAATTACCCACAAAACAGTTTTGGCGCATTTGAAAAAAACTGGGTACCTCACGAGCTCACTGAAAGAAACCTAATGAACCGTGTACTCATTTGTGATTATTTATTACGACGTAATGAAACCGAACCATTTTTGAAGAAGCTGATAACTGGTGATGAAAAGTGGATCAAAGGTGAAAAAGGTCGTGGTCAAAGGTCGGTCAGGCTTCACAGACTGTAGCAAACCCGGGTTAACTCGCATCATGCTGATGCTGTATGTGTGGTGGGATTGGAAAGACATTATTCATTGTGAGCTGTTATCACTAGGCAGGACCATCGATTCTGAACTCTACTCCGAACAACTGATGAGGTTAAAGCAAGAAGTTAAAAGAAGGCGGCCGGAATTTATCAACAGAAAGGGTGTGGTTTTTCATTATGATAACGCTATATCTCGCACATCTTTAGCCACTCGACAAAAATTAGGAGAGATTGGCTGGGAGGTGTTAATGCATCCGCCGTATAGTTCTGACCATGCACCTTTAGATTTCCATCGGTCTCTTCAGAATTCTTTAGGCAGTGTCAGGTTTACATCACGAGAGGACTGCCAAAACCACTTGTCGCGGTATTTTGATCAGAAGCCTCAAATTTTCTATAGCAATGGGATCATGCCCCTACCTACAAGATGGCAAAAAGTAATTGAACAAAATGGCACCTACATACTTTAGGTGAATGTAAATAAACTATATTAAAAAATGTTTTGAATTTTCTTAAAAAATGCGAAGAAACTTTTTAAACCTATTATGTAATTCTAAAAAAATATGAAAAGAATATGGTCGGCTAATCCTGCTGCATATGGCACCTATCTTGTCATTTTCAACATTTTGAAAAAGAAATGTTTAGAGTAAAATCAGGGTATCTAAGAGTCGATTGACCATGTAACCCACTCAAAGTGAATGATTGAATGTATGTTTCTATATTAATATTTTTGCAGGTATACCACATCTTGGACGTGTTTCTCTTGCAAGGAGTGGACACGTTATTCCAAGTGGCCTTGGCGCTGTTGTCTCGCTCGAGAAAGGATTTGTTGACGCACGATTTTGAAGGTGTACTCAAATATTTCAGGTAGATATTTATACATTTACAATTTTTTTGTTCAAATGGCAACTGCATATGAATCGCTCTTCTCCATAACGCATTATTTTATGCAATACCTAGTATTTTTTAATTCGCTATTAGATGTCTTTGCATTGCGTACCTACCTAAATGTGTATTTTTTAATTTACGTTACTTTTCAGAGTAACATTACCAAAGAAGTGCAGAGCAGAAGAAGCATCGCGTCAAATTGTGAAATTAGCGTGCAGCATCAAAGTTAAAAGGCTAGGAAAATATCAGGCAGAGTACGAGAAGTTTATCAAAGGTCTGTCTTTTAATGTTGACTTCCAGTTGTTTGTTTAATTAGTGCATTTGTCCATATTTTTCGTTTTCCACTCAATCCAAGATAACACAACATTTGATATCCATCATCCATTACTTCGGTGAGGTAGTGGAAGGACAAATTTCTATCAGATCTTTATATTTGCAGAGTCGGCTGAAAAAGAGAAAATAAATGTGGAACTTGAAAGGCTAAAGAGTATCAACGCTCAGTTGCAGCAGGACAAGGAAAAACTGGAATCACAACTCAGCCTGGCAAGTTTTGATTATTTCTCAGTCACTATTTATATTTTTTTCTAATACTTCTTATGAATTGTCTAGGGTCTTATAAGAAAATAACATTGTAATAGGTCATAACAGACGTGAATCGCCAGATTGTCTTGATGATTGTGATGAGTATCAGAGAATCTGTGTAAGATATGGCATGACATGATATGACTTATATTAATAGGTATTGATAGAGTATATTTAGCCCTTGAAGGAGTATGCATCTATGCACAAATACAAACTATATTGAAGTCATCTAAACTAAAATAATTATATATTCCTACTTCTTTCTGCATCACCATCACAATCCGTGTATGATAATAAAATAAGTAATATTACATACAAACCACAGGCGAGGGATACCAGGGAAACATCTGATGATACGTTTGCACTCCGCCTCTGCTATTGCTCATACATGCCGTATGAGAAATAGCACCACTATCGGGAATAATTTTGTATGCGAAAAATTGCAGTAACAGTGGTATTGATGTGTCTACATCATGGAGTAATTACAAAGGGGAGATGCCTTTTGAAATGGCGCAGTAATATAATCATTGGCGCCTCGCCGACACAAAAGTGGGCGGAGCTTGTCATTGCTCGTTCAAAAGCGTACCGAGAAACAGATCGCGAACTTCTAAGCTTGTCACGATTTTCCACGACTTTTTTAGGAATTTAGCATTGAATAATTTTGTTTCATATAAATATAAAGGATGAAGTGTTGTGTGCTTCAGTGTAAAAACTTTTCTGACAAAAAATTGGAACATAATCAACAAATATCTTTCCACAGGTAAGTTGTACTTAGTTACGTTTTATAAATGTATTAATTAGAAATAATTTTCTTTGGTTTCTGTTAAATAAGATATATTTAGCGCTCTAAAAGTTATACCTAATATTAAAAACAACAGTAAGTAAACAGTAGTGACATCTAGTGTCGGGTGTCTGAAGTACTTGATAATTTGTAAATAACGTAGTACTGCTACTTTCCGTAAGATGGATATCATTACTTAATGGAGCCACGGCCGAAACCAAGCACCCCGCACGTCTGCCTTCCGCCCCGTGTAGCCTCACAAATGGTTTCTTACAAAACGCTTAGTACGGCATCTCCCCTTTGTAATTACTCCATGGTCTACATACTCGTGCTGCCCCAACTAAATATAATCTACAATAGGTTAATAAAGTTAGTAGTAATGTTTCTGTTTTTCAATAGGCGCGGTCATCGTTAGAAGAAGCAGAGAAAGACGCTTCGCATCACGAGGCAATCGCCAGAGATTACAGAATGATATGCGCGAGACTTGACAAACAACTACATCAGATGCAGGTGAGCGGTCAATAAATGTATAGAGTGAAATGAATGAGGTCATTCAGCTTGTGATGAAGATCTACTTTGTCTCCTTTATAAAAATCCTACGATATTGTTTTATTGTGATCTATGATTGAGTCTTACGCTGGGTGTACCGATTTTTAGTTAGCTTTTATTTCGTTCTTTTGGTTTGACACTCATTTCTTGAGCAACTCAATGTAGGGCTTGATAGATAGACCTTAATAAAAAAAAATATATTTTATTTATCATCATATTTGTAAAACATTTTAAAATTATTATGCTTATTTTCAGGATTACGCCAAAGATTGTGTGAACTGTAGTCTCAAGTTAGCGCAAAAGGATAATAAAGAAGGTAAGTAGAAATGGTTACCTTAGTAGGTAATAATTAAAACAAAGCATACGGCCTGTTAAATATTTGAGGTATCCGCCAACACAGTTTTTTATACAAGCTGCTAAAAGCCAATAAAAACTTAACTTAACGACTGTCATTTAGTTTACTACATTGATTCTTTGCGTGTCGATGTTCTTCCAACGCAATAAAATAGATTGGTCCCGAGAAGTGTTCTGCAACATTCACGCCCTCACCTGTAGCCGATATCAGGTCATCCCGAGAGCAGGTGTTATATAGGGGGCAGGACAACAACTTCATCGTTTGGAGAGAGACCCCACACTCACACACATTTTGTGAGGAAATGTGATTGATTGATTTATGGATGATATTGTATTACAGAGTGCGAAAAAGGCGAGGATAAAGAAGAGGGGTCGAGTGCCACTGAAGCGCGGTTGAGGCAGCGAGTGCGGGACCTGGAGTTGGAGCTGGCGCAGGTCAAACTGGCGCACGTGCAGGCGCAGTGTAGCAACCAGGTAGGTACTACTACGACGCGACACGATACCCAGTCATGTTAGGAAAATCCCGTGTAAGATTTACTGTGTGCTGTCGGGGACACAACTTTTTGCGACGCACAAATTTTCCGTTTCTCCTGATGCTGCGGCCACACTTGAACGTGAAGATTCGTGTTCGCGTAGTCGCGATAAAACTTGTATGCGAAAATGATTCGCGACAGAACGAATTCTCTGGCCAGACGTGTCGCGATAACGCATACCTTCGCGTAGTGATGGTCGGCGATTAAATTTTCAACGGTTGAAAACGCTGGTATTCTACCAAAATGGTTAAAAACTCATTTTCAACTTTTTTCTACGGTTGTTTACTATAAACTATGGTAGAAAACCTTCCATACATTTTTAACTTTTTCTATTTCATTTTGGAGTTGGATTAATATGTCGAGGATTCCTTACCAGACTATCTTAGAAAAATTTGGGTTCTTTTTATAAAATAATTTAAATTTTGAACACATTATTTGAATTTTGTATGAAAAAGTTTTCAACCGTAGATTTGGTATAATACCGATAGAAAACGGTATTCTACCATTTTGATTAAATACCGTGTTGAAAACCCTTCACTACCTTCGCGTTATCGCAATAGTGGGGCAATATGGTTGATTAATAGAGAATGCTTTTAGCATTAAGTCCGCCAACAGGCTACTTGACTGTGTTCACATTTGGACAATATTTTCATACGTATATGGATAGAACTGTCAATTCGACATTAATCAACGTCTTTTATGTATAAACTAAATAGGCGTTTCCATTTCAGGAGCTAAGTCACCAATTGAATGCGGCGCTGCAAGAAATTCAGCAAGCCATGAACCAGAGACAATCCGTCGCGCCCTGGCTCGTCCGCACACTCAGTAAGTCTTAATTTATTATCATTGTTGCTCAAAAAGGGCGTTCCAGGAGATAAAATGTAAATAAAATAAAATCGTTTATTTTTAATATAGAATATAAATATCACTTATTGCCGTCAATTTACTTATATATAGAAGAGAAGAAGCGGCGCCACAAACTCCATTGCGTCATTTTCTTCAAAACATCAATTACCAAAAAAGAAAACTTCGATAACTAAATAAACGAATTCATATGTTTGTCAACATTTTACACAATATTTTATCCTTTGTTTCTTCAGAGGAACTGCTGAGACTTTGTCTCAGTAGTTCCTTAAATTCCTTTGGAGGAAATACTGAGACTTCGTTGTCTCTGTGTTTATAAATTATGATATACCTTAAGTCCTACTCCTTATCGTAGTCAGTATCAGTACTACCAAAGATTTAGCTTAGTGTATCCCGTAGAGAGATTAACATGTGAAATTGTGTGTGTTATGTTATGTCGTCGAAAATAATATAATTTGTTTACAAATCACGTCGTAAGTTTCGTAAACGCGTGCTTTTTGTACCGATACGAAGGCATATTGTATAATGCTTCGTCATTTTGAATTATGTTTGTCACCGGAAAATAACAAGAATCGTAAGTTGATCAATTTACGAGTTAGTTGATCAACTTTTGGAAAATAATAAACTGCAGTTAAAATGTATTATTTAACGCATGTATTTCAGTAAATTGATTAATTTACGGCGTCTTGCCGTTAAATAATCCGACAAAGGCGAGGTGTACGCTGATTGGTTGAACGACTCGCGTGCTTTTAGGCAGTTGTTGCAGGTCGTTTGTTTTCAAAATGTCTCGCACTAATTATCTATTACTAGCAATTTTGGTCTTTACATTAGGTATTTAGATTTTATAGCCCGACCAGTAAAATAGGAGGCTTCGCCATATTGCGGAAATATATTGGAACTAAATTCTTTTACTGGCAACTAAGCATTCATGTAACATTCCGTCATCTCAAAATCATCTGTCAAGAAGAGACAGCAGTGGATGTTGTGTATTTTGTGATTAATTCCTACGATTTATTAATCAAAATGGCAACAATAATTCATAGTAATGAGAAAAAAGTGTCATGAGTATATTTTACGCGAATAAAAATAAAGGATTGATTTCTATTTATTTAAATGACATTGTCAATTTTGTTGTTGACATGACACATACATGACATACAACATGTTGCCACATAAAGACGATCAGTAGCGACGCCAATACAGGTCACGTATTTTCCTGGTCGGGCTTTAGAAAATATATTTGAGGGCAATATAAATTAAATTTTAAATTTAGGGCTTTTGACTCAATGGTCAAACCCTAAAATTATTATTATTATTATTTTAGCTAGCTAAGTATTACATACACTAAGTCCCACAGCTGGACAAAAACCTCCCCTTTTCGTTTCCACTTACTTCTGTCCCCTGTTGCTGCTTTCCAGTCCTTATCAAAATCTTTCAGATCATCTTTATCGTGGTCTATCTCTCTTTCTTCGCCCGTTAGGATTCCACTACGTGTCTAAGTATGCCCATCTTTCAGGATGCATCCGACAAACGTGTCCCGCCCAATCCCACTTCAGTTGAGCAGATTTTATTCCTACTTCCATAAAATGAAAATATTAAAAAAAATTAAGTGTTCTAATATGTACTCATACAAGTATAGGTATTAAGACAGTAATAACTAAGCTTATAATGTTTTGTGTTATAAAATATTTTCCTTTATATGAATTGTAGCTGTTTTCCGCAGCTACACGTGCGTCAGAGCCTATGTTTGACGTCTTCCAACTTCCAAGTATGTTACCAAACATCAAAATCGGTTCAGCGGTTTGGCCGTGAAAGCGTAACACACAAAAATAATTTCTTACTTAAAACAATTGTATGGAAGTATGGATATGGATTTTTATTATAAGTAAACAAATATCAATATTAAAATAACAGATCTTAACTCTATGAATAAACATTTGCCAAATGCTTACAACCAATGTCTTCGACCAATCAGAAAACTGTGTATAATTTTACGGGTGATAGTGTACCGTAAAATAGAACGCTGAGCAATGATTGGCCCATTCGTGTATGATTTTACTTGCGGCAAAATCAGTAATTAGTAAATTCCTGCTAGGCACCGTAAGTTGATCAATTAGCTGAAATAATACATTTCAACTGCGAAAGTTGATTAACTAACTCGTAAATTGATCAATTTACGATTCTTGTAGTTTTCCGGTGACATGTTCAAGAAAAGCCACTGTCTTTTACATTTTAATAAATCTTAAGTTTCTCTCAAACTATTTTAACTCATCTGACTTCTTTTTTGGTCATAATAATAATCATATCGATGGAACCCCAGTCGTTAAATTTGCCATCTTTCGGGTTCCACCTTAATCCACCCAATCTCACTTCAGACTAGCTGCTTATATGCAGGGTAATGCCAGTCCCTAACACTACGATTTTATAAAATATAATTAACTATGTCCACAGAAAGTAAATATTTTGAAATGATATTGCATGAAAAATATTTTGTGACCAGAATCTGACTAACCCGGTTGTGGGACGCTCCTAGCATAGCTCCGCACTGCATTCCGTCGCAGTACGTATGTGTGTTTGTTGGCTGTCGTGTGTGTAGTGTATTTATTTCATCCTTATTTCACATTTTGTATCGTACAATAGGCGAACTCATCGATAACAGTGTTGTATTATAATCAGCGCCACTAACATTTATATTTTTTATTCGTGTTTGTTAGCTGTCGTTTGTATATACTGTGCATTTTTTTTATTTTATCATTTTACATATAAACAGGATAGTACAATTGTCTTATACTATGGTACAATACAATAGCGGATTAGGGAAAATCTGATCCGCTCCTAAAATACTTATAGAATAGATCCGCTCCTAGCCACCCCATGCACTTTTTCACATATGTTTTTACTTTTGCCATTTAATTCTGTTTTTCTTGATTTGCTTTTTATATATCTTCTATTACATACATATAATCATGTCCACGTACCTACTAAATTTAATAAAGCGATATTTCACTTTTCCAAATTTTTGCATAAAGAGACTTTTTACTACTGTTTATTTAGACATATATCTGAATGTAAGATTGATTTGTTACAGATTCCATAATGGATGCAACACAGACGCGGCCGACCTTCCAAACTTATGTCCCAACGCAAGAGCAGCCCGCGCTCCACAGACAGGACTCCTTCTCCAAAACGCAAAGCCACGGTCACACAAACCTCGACAGGCGCGTGTCCGAGCCATACAGCCCAGACGTAGTCAGAAGGAAGAAAGATGTCAATGTCAAACGACATTCTTTACTTGTCGAAGCGGCTATCGCTAAAGAAAAAGACGACAGAAGGAGTCATGATATTACATCCATTAATAAAATGTCAATGATTTGAGTTGTGTGCCCTTTTGTTGAGAAAATTAAGTGATAACCTTTTTTTTAAAATCTTGTATAGAATATCGTTTATAGTACCATAATGGAAACTAGAAATATTCAAGATTTTTTTTTAAATTGTCGATATAATGTTTACAGCAAGCGCACATAACTTCAATACTAGTCAATGTTGTCATTACATAATTAAATAGTGAGGTTTATCGCAGCTGCGAAGTGGAAAATGCAATTTATATACTTATGTATAGATTGTGGACCATATTATTACGAATGTACTGAATATTTTAATAGTCCTTAAAGCGTGGTGGACTAATATTGGATGAATGGTTAAAATAGTAAAATTTTTGACAAGATATTTAACCTCTGTTTCAAAAGAGAATGGGTACTAATGGCGTGATGTGGGAAAAACATTTTGAACTTACTTTTGACATATAGGCGATTCGATTTCTATTTGTATTTTTTTTATATAAAACTAGGTCAGTATTATGCTACGATTGTTTAACCATCTTCTATCACTACATAGGCTTCATGTAAAAGAAAGTGGGACGAATACTATTGATTTTACAATGTTTATAGAGTAATTTTGATTGGAATACACTTAGGACTGAAATTTGATATAAACGATTGGTTTGTGTATGTGTGTTTTGTGTATTGTTTCTCAATATTCTTTATGATTTATGTGTCAAAATTATATTAATACGAGGATGGTTAAGACTTAATTACCTTTTTCGAAGATGATGAATTTTAAAAATAATAAGAATATTGGCTAATGTGTTGGTTATTAAGTCCTTTAACAGCATACCGTGTCTATATGGATGCAGTGTGCTCTACGGAAGAATGTGTGCCTTCTAAGGTGAAATATATTAAAGAAAGAAAGAATTTTAAGGCGCCCGATATTAAAGCTAATTTTAGCCATTAAACTCGCATGAACTCAGTGGAAACGCAATAAGAGTTCGGTGATGTTTGGCGCCAAAATACGGCTATGACTATTTCTTTTTGCCAGTTGACTGTCTAACTGTGACTTGTCTTATATAATTTACATTTAATACAAAATAAACATTGAAACAAGTCCGCAGTTAATACGCTCGTTTTCTTATGATTGAACAACTTCATTATTTCATAAATAGAATATCTTATGATAACTCAGTATTCGTTTTTTTTTTTAATGGAGATAGCTTACCTATAATTATAATGTGTTTAGACTGTATTTAGAGTTGATATTATAAATAGATATTAAGTCTGGTCCATTACTAGGCATTATTGTTTTATTAATTAATTTATTGGATTATTCTTATTGATGCATAACAATGTATTCGCTTCTCGAATTGATATTTTAGCGAATAGATTGAAATATTTACTGAGAATCACAATTTGTTTGTAAAGATTAGGTATATTACATGTAATGATAGAAAATATTCAACATTTTCTTCTTAGTCATAAAAGTTAACAATAGCCCATACTGGTCCTAAGATTAGTGCACAAGAGCTTATTATGTCTGTATATAAACGTAGCTATTGTTGTTTGAAGAAAGGCACAAGTAGAACGGAGCCCATACAAAAGTATACCATCTCACTTAAGTTCTATTCAAACTGACGCAAATCCCTGGCGCCTTCGGGACGCCCACAGAAATAATAATATATAGAAGTGCCATTAGCAGGCCAGTTAACTTTGGCACACGCTACGGTGCCAAACGCACATCTACCGATTCTTATTTCTGTGGGCGTCCCGCCAGTCGCCCGGGATTCGCGTCAGTTTGAATGGACCTTTAACCATACACTTTAGATGTGCCACTGTGTATTATCTAGCAAAATATGTAATTGCTTTGTAGTGTCGCAATAGGTAAAAAAAATATCACAGATGTTGAGGCGACTAGTTATAAACAACCCTACATACTTTCATAAAAATATATTCACACTGCCATATAAGTATGACAAAATCTTTATACATTTTGGAATCACGTTAGATTACAACCAACTTTAATTAGAAATATCCCTATCTGTACTCTTTTCGTACTTTCAAATAATACATTTCTATAACCACTAGACCGATGCCTTTTATACCTACATCATATAATTTCCATGGTGTCACCATGGAAATTATATGATGTAAGGCTTATCTTATCAATAAAAAGCAATGCTTAATAAAACATAATTTTGTATATACTGTTCTTAATAACATAAATTTAATTCCAAATATCTTTTGGCATATAGCTACTACTAATATGTATTTAATTTTCAACAATCATATTAATATTATGATTAAATAAAACTAAACTAACTGTTCTTTAATTTACAATCGCGGCTTTCAAGATTTTATAAAGGTTCAAGTTGCAGACGCATTACGCGCGTACTTGTGTGCTGCTTTCGTTAATATATATTGAACACTAAAGTTTCTAAGTAGAAATCAATGTATATTGACAATGCAATAAAAGAGCACACTACTTACTACTTTTGCGTACACAGTTGCGCAATCATTTATAACATGAATTGTTTTAGAAATTAGAAGTAAAGTCAAATTTAAGATTTGTGGCGAAGACTTACTACAGAAAACTTTTTTCGACGAAGTTCAAATTCGACTTTATCTCGCTTAAATCGTCCCCTATAATATTATTTTTCTTAGGTCGGTAAATTTATAAATCATTTGATTGACAATAATAAATATGTTTAATCGAAACTATTATACATATCTAAAATATTTGTCACTTTAATTTTCTTTCTATTTCGTGTGTTTTTAAATATAACTTATGATTGTTGATGACTTTGTAGTTGTTGTTTGTACAATGTTACTAAAGCGAGCAATGTATATAACTATTCCTTATTAATATACATAGACCGGAAAATTTTAAGTATTTCAAAACTTTAGATATTATTTCATTGTCCAACAATTTTTAATAAAAGCTGCAATATTGTAATGTACACATACTCGGATAACTAATAAAACTGTAATAACATAACAGCTCTAAAATGTATCTGTTTTGGCTTTACATGTGTTTCTGTGTAAAAACTTCGGAACACCAAATGTGTGAAATTTTCTTGTAGTGTTCATGCTCTTTGAGTCATGTTTAGACACTTTGATCTCTATATTATATTTTTTTTATTATTACCAAATGTTTATATTAATATAGGTTTTGATTATAATATGGTTTATCTGTGGCTGTACCTAATAAATAAAAAATAAAAATAAAATACGAAAAAAGGCGATTAATCTAATATATGATCTGTACCTATAATGCTTTTCTTCGTATGTACCATAATTGTAAAACTTAGACTAGACTGATCTGTTTTCACATTTTATTGTAAATAATCATTCATACACATTTTTAATTTTTTTTTTACCGAGTTCAATATCCTCTATTTAAATTAAAAACATTTAAGTCATCGAAAACGTACGTTCTAAACTTGTTTAATTTATGTAATTATTCTTTTGTCCTCTTAGCGTATTTCCGATCTTTCCAAATTATTTTTCGGAGTTTGACTTTTTAGTAAAAATGTTTATGAATGCACCATTCAGCTCGTTTCGCGCCATACTATAATGTACTTGTTGTAGCCCACAGCTTCTCGATGATATCTAACATAGTGTATAGCTTTATAAATACGCGGATCACTAAAGCAGTAGTATTGTCGCTGAGATATGTTGTTTTAATCTGTCATTTATGGGAATAAACATTTTACAATGGATTTGTTTATGATTTGTAGATATGTAAGTATTCCTCTTTCTCCTTGTCGTGCCACAAAATCTTGTAGTGGTATGAATTCAAATGAGAATTTAGAAACACTCTGTTTAAGTACAGTCGAGGACAAGCAAACGTGACCCTTATTGGCCAGGAGACAGACATCAATTATGGAAATGTTATTATATATAAAGTTCATAGTTCCATCCAAAGAGCATTAAAACCGCACGTTACTTTTCTCAATGGTTCGGCTTGTGGATTTTAATATGTGGTTTAGCCATTGACACAAGAAAGTTCTACGTTTTCAACACAGTCAGTGTTCCATAGGGATTGGGGGCACACTGTGTTTGTTTACAACACAGTTCTATATGGTACCTGACCCCGGAAATAATTGCTAAAAAGTTTTTCGCGTTAACGTAGCGCTCTTTGGTAACTCAGAAATTCGATACTAAAAAAAATATTGCTTCATTAAGTAATACAGGTGGAAAAAATTCCTAAATCTGATTTTTATGATTGGTGCTGCCATCTGTGGACGAATAGCTAAACCTGTAACAGTGACATCTACCGGTTAGTAGAACGAAATAAAAAAACCTTTCGAAACCGAGCTTTTTCGACAATTTTAGTTAATTTTATGTGAGAACATGTAATATCCCACCCACCCCTCCTATGTCTGCAGCTGATCCAGCCAGCCTGCGTGTCGTGAATGACGCAAGCTCTACTCTCTCTACGTAAACCAACTGAGAATAAATAACCATCTGCCTGTATTTTTAGAGCGTTTCTGTAAATACGAACTAGATAGTATGTCAAAAATAATATCTTATGTACTAGGATCATAACAAGCTTTTTCCAGACAAGCTTTCGCGATAGCGTGCATCACGACGTAACATTCATCGATATTTTGTTGATCGCGAATAAGTATTTCACGCGTTCTTGGGTCTCTCAGTGAACTATCGAACCGATTTAGACCGAACCTTTTGTTTAACTTTTCGAAGGAGTACACTCTATTATATTCTTTCTAAATTGTGACTCCATTGTACCATGCGGTCGGAGCCGCAAGCAACACGTAGCTTATTTTACCAACATGAATGAATAGACTAGTTTTTGTTGTAGAAATGTATCGGGTCTACCGTTTAAAACAAAAAAGCCGCTCCTAGCTCCTAATGGCCGGATGCAGTTCTTGCATTATGCATGCGCAAGAAAGTAAGTAGATACTGCACGCATCACTGGAGATAAATGTGTTGATGTAAGTCTTAAACAGCTCTATTTCGAAAGGAATATAGACAACCTTTGTAATTTGTTATTTTAATTACCTTATGTATTAATATTTTAATTACCTATGTTGTAGTCTAGATTCGGTAGGTAGGTACTTACCTACTTTATCAGAATTTTATAACATGGTTACTATCTACTATTAGTAATGCAGTGCTAGCTGTTTTCCGCGTCTCCACCTATGCCAAAAAGTATCATTTAATGTTTCTTAAAATACAGTTTCATCTTCTCAGTTAAAAGTTTTCATTTAGTAGGTATCGAATAGTAGAAATGTATATAATACCTACCTAAATGGTAATTTATAAATGCTCCTTTTCACTGTGCATTTAATGTAAACAATTCCTTTTAAATTACGCTGTTTACAATGTATATCATTTCTACTGTCTCTCCACACTTATAGACACAGGAATAACCTAGCGTGGGCTGGCTATAAATAGCTGAAAAACAATGCAGTTGCAGGCTACCTAAAACTATATAAGCGCTAAAAGATTTGACTGACAACACAGATATTAGATATCTATTATATTTTAGTGTTTTTGTATTTCGGTGCAAAAAACTTCACTGAGTTATGGCCTTTTTGCGTTGCTGCTGTACACAATAATAGTCGATAGTTTTATTATGTAGCTACTTTGTTTTTTGTATTTTATAAATGTTTTGTGTGTTTGTGGCAAATCGAATAAACGTTTTATCTATCTATTAATACTCACAAAGCTGAAGAGTTTGTTTGAAGGCGTACATTGTTTAAAATATATATTTCCCCATTTTGCCTAAGTATAATAGCCTGATTTTATTCTTTACGAAAATTCATCACGGATGGACGAAAGCGCAGAGCGCAGTTAGTACCTACCAAATGAAATTATAAAGGTATAAAAAAATGTTTGTATGACTTTATATTACTTGGTATAAAAGAATTGTGCGTAGTTCAAAAGGTAATAAGTTAGTAGTAGATGTTGCATAAAAATAAGCCATTTTGTAAAAAATAGAGGCAGGTGAGCATTATGTGGAACATGCGGCTGGCACACCCCACGACAATCGTGTGAACGGAAGTGAGTTCCGTACCATTAGAATAGCACCCCCGTTTTGTTTAAAAAAATATCTCAATACATATCTTTTAAAATAAATGTAGGTACTGAATTTCCTTGCGACATTTCGCTAGGGTCTAGCTGGGGTCTCTTGATCCATGTAGCTTGCTCTTCTTAGCAGAGGTATCTTTCTTTCCATTCACTCACCTTATAAACTTTTTTATTTGATTCTTTTGTCGTTTCTCCTATTATCCATTCTCTCTTAAAATAGTCGTCATAATGAATAAAACTACTTACTTGAATTTACGAACTTTTTGCGTAAATAAGTACGTATATTATCTTCTGCTATAAGTAATCTTGTCTTTATCAATAGGATTCCTATTATTAAAGATGTCTAAAGCAGCTACCACGTGACTTAAATGGGTCAGCTGCAGTTAAATGGACAGGTATTCGCTGTAAACAAGTCTGGAGCAATAATATCATTCGAATAGGTAGAGCTTCTCCTAGCCGTGGGGCCACCAAACGCACAGTGTCTTTTGTACTGAAGAGGATTTATGAGTTTCTCTAGATATTCTGATGACATGAGTAAACTTCATATAGTGTACGCACACTGGGTTTAGACCAAACTAGAGTATTCTTCTTCGCATGTCGATAGTATTATACTATCCCGACCCAGAAAGAAGCCACTTAAACAGATCTGTAAGAGGACAATATAAGTAAGAGGTATGCACGAGGTTTGAAGGGAGAAACTAATGATTTCTAATTTATTGATTTTTCTGAATCATCATAAAGCACATCTTTTTTGGCATTGTCATTGCTCATTTTATGGCCAATCGTATGTACTGTATTGATTGCTTGAACCTAATTATTTGATAACCACCACAATCCAATTTTGTATTTAGTTTATTTCAGGCAGATCTATTTTGTGTTTTTTGTATTGCCTCTTGGATGTTGTACTTCATAGCTGCAAAGGAAGGGTCTGCCCTTGGATCTGGATTCTGTCAACCGCATGTCATGTGCAGAATAGATTGATGAAATATATTTTGAAGTCTTGGTCAAATAGTAATAAAATAGCTAGGGTGTCGAGCACCATCTTAAACCACATCAGGCATGGTCTTACACCAACATGGTCAATCACTGGACATTTTAAGTAAAACATCTCACCAGGAAAATGTTTTTTTTTTATTTATTTTGATGAAGAAACAGTAAAAGTAAAAATTGCTACAATATTTATGTACACTTTTATGTACAATTAGCTTTGATGTAGTAGAGTCATCTCCTTCCCACGGTCATTCGTTTTAATTGATTTTAATAACAATCGTAAACGCCGATATTGCTTCCACTTGGAATTCCATGGAAACAGTTAAATGCTTTAGAAACTAAATGTGACGGGAATTTTATGGCAATTAAGTACACCACGGTGATTGAAAAATAAGGCGAATTGATCGAGGAAGTAAACTTCTCAAATGTCACATCAAATAGAAGTGTGATTTATTGGTAAGAATAAAAAAAAATTATCGCTACCAAAACATCAAATTAAACCGATCCTATTCTAAGTGTGAAGATTATGTAGAAAGTAATAAAGTACCTATCTAAAGTGATGGAGAGACAAATAAGTTATGAATCATTTATTTATTTAAACTTTCTTTTACACTACAAATCTTGGAAATTAATGATAATACTAAGATAGTACAGTATACAAAATGCATTATCACAGGCACTCTCTTCCAGGCAACCTTGCAGATGAAAGAAATTAAACATAGAGATCAGATAGGGATCATTTAGTAAGTTTTAGGTCACTTATTTCTACCGGAAAAAGTAATCAGGCAAAATTAAGTTGTACGGCCTGTATTTATCTCAGATGTACTCTCGGAGTAGATGTCTATTTTTAACCAATAGTATTCTTTTTATAGCAATCCTCTTCATTATCTAATAGTGAGTGGCCTAAGTAACCTATCGAATAGTGAACTTTACGTAACAGTAATGGACTTATAAAGTCAAGTAATGATCGATATAACTGTTTTATCTAGAAAGTGGATCAACCTGTCAGGCTACGAACGAAGAGCGATAGTATAATTATCTAAAACCAAAGACGAGGAACAGCTTTTTATATACAAATCATTAAGCAATTTCTTAGTATTTCTCCAGTTCTTTTCTAAATTTCAAAAATTATTTTATGTAAACTCTTTATTGATTTGGACGCAAGGCATTTCTCCACTTGATTATTGGATAATGTTGTTGGATATCATGATATGGCAACATTGTAATCATAACTAAGTACAATAAGAATACACTTGCACGCGTCAATATCATTGTGCACGTGTTTGGTGATTTTGATTAAAAATAAAAATGGTTAGTTCAGCATACACAAAAAGAGTCTTTTATTAAATAATTCATATGGAACAAATGTAGAGTTCAAATAGCCCTTGCATGTAAAAAAATATCTTTTATTTCTCCCCTGAAACATGCCTCTTAAGCTACAACTCAGCTGTTGCTCGTCTTCATTAGCCTACCGTCTGCTCTCCTAAATACTCAGACATTTTCTAAAGTAGGTTACTTCTTCTTAGCGAAACAATGGTCAAATGTTCATAAGGGCCAAACATTAAGCCATCTGTATAGCGTTTGCTGTAACTGCAACATCTCTCTAGTCACTAGAGTGCTATTTTTGAAAAGTTTGACGTCGAGTGTGTGTCACGCAAAATTTTGCAACTCGAATAATTTTTTGTTACATATCAAACGATTTCAATCCACATTTATGTCATACATTTCAAAAATAGGGCTCCTAGTAACGCAGTGCTTGTCAGAAGCCGCGCCACTGTCTGAGGAGATACACCAATTGGTTACTAAATATACAAGAAAAATAACCTTTGCATGAATTTCGCTCGTTCACACGCTTGCCGGTGAAAATCGTAGCTACCTCATAATCGTTGAGCTTTCTCACGCTACCGCACCGTCGTCGTCACGGCCGAGGAGAAAATGCCATGGAGTCGCGTGTCTTATTTGTTTTTCATCACGACAATCGTGTGATTATTTCCGTTGTTTCTTACATAAATACATGTGGTATGCCCCGCGGTTTGATTCGACTTTTTTGTCCATCCAAAGACAGTTCTTCAGAGCACAGACTACTTACAGAGCCTCTTCCATGAGATTTCATTGACTGACAGAGAAATTGTTAACTTAGTGGCTAGCGTCTGCGTCAGTAAAATGTTGAAGGACGTACTTGTAGATTGATTACCACAAATTGTGGTAATCAATCTATAAGTATAATTAAAGTTATTTAAATAAATTAAAACTACAGAAAAGTAACTACGTATTTTTAGTACACAGAAGAATACATTCTTTTCGATTTTTAAACGATAAATCATTTTGCGCATCTAATAAATTTAAGGAAGTGTTAATTTTTCTGTAATGAAAGTTTGTTTGGTATTTTTTGAAGTATAAGCACACTGAACTCGATCAACAACAAAAATGCGAATGAACCCTCAATTACTCCAGAAGTCACATCAATCGAATAAATTGTTAATTCAATTCAACGCGTTATTATTCGGTATGTCTGACGACAGTAAAATTGCAGATTGCTCAACAAGCCGTCGATTTATAAACGAATCAAGCGACGTAAATCAACTTTAATTGACCAATTGTCATGTTTTTGCAGTTTGAATAAGAATTAAATCACTTTAGGTAGATATGACTACTCATAAAATTAACATTCTCGATTATTAAATACCTATCATGGTTAAAGAATCACTCAAATTCGGCGAGTCGAATAACTTTTGTTCAATATCGATAGTTTTTCGTTCGTTAACGAAGGGTTTTGTTCGATATCGAACGATTTTCATTCGACATATATATCACACTTTTTGAAAATAGCACTCCATATCGAACTTTTTTTTTTAGTCATGCCACTGCTGGGTAAAAGACTCCCTTCTTTTCTTTCATGAATATTTATCCTTTGTTAGTTCCTTCCAATCCTTGTCGAACATATTTAGGTTATCTGAATATCTTGCTCTTGGCCTTCCTCTCTTTCGATACCTATCAGGGACTTGCGGATGGTTTTTTTATTGCTTATAATGCAAGTATTTAACAAGTGTTTCCTCTTTGTATTATATAGTTTTGTATTGTATTGTACTCCTAGCGGTGAGGTGTCAAGGGACACCCGGATGGAACGAAGTTTTGTTGAACACCACACTGTTTAATGCAAAATAGAAAGACGAAACGAAAATAACTGGCTTGCTTTCTATGAGACAGAGAGAGAAAGAGAGAGAGAGAGAGAGAGAGAGAGAGAGAGAGAGAAAGTGTCGTTACAACTTTTGGTCTTAATTTTTTCCGTCTAGCTCCCTTTCGCAGGTTCATTTCCATCCAAAACATTTTCAAAACACTGATTACATACTGGTTGTTCACCGCGACCTATGACCTCACTCGCTTCGCTCGCCCGGTCAACAAGGCACTGCCGAATACGATATTCCACTTCTGAATTTATTTATAGATCGTGTTAATTTCAGATTTACAGAGCATCCTACACGTGCTCTTATGTTATGAATCAAAGTGGCAATGTTACAATGAAAACAAGAGGATTCCGTTGTTTTGATCTTATGCGTGGCCACAGCCACAACATAGAAAACATAGAAGTTTACAAAAATATGTATTAGTGATTAATGGATTTTTTTTGTAAAATGAAAAAACTCGACTCCTGAAAGGATCAATAAATAAATATTTGAAATTATTATAACCCTTATAAATTCTCTATTTTATCCTTATGTTCAGTAGCGAAATAATATCTGGCCCTCTTTTTTTCTTTGTTTTAATGCTTAAAAGAGAAAAACTAATGGGCACGTGGCTATGTTTTCTTTTTGATTAAATTATGAAATAGTTATGAAGCGTAAATACTAGAAAAAAGTCTGTCTATCGGAGATTTGCCTCTCAATTCATCCTTCTGTTCTTTTGATAATGTGGCAAGGCGCACGCGGCGCTAGCCCCAAATAACCAGACGGCCCTCCATATTGTTTGTTTTTGGTAACGCCGACGGCGGAGGATTTGAACTGCCTTTTTGATCATATAAAGGTGTGTCTATAGTATTTATAAAAAAAAAACCGGGACAGGTACGTAAAAGTAATTGAATGAATTACAGAAAAAATTTAATCCATCTTAAAGCGATATTTCTGTCTTAAGCTCGTGTTAAGTTGTCTAGTTAACCTGCCAGGGCATATTAGGAACTATTTTCAGGACCACCTGGTCTCAAGGTAAACTCCTAGGTAGACCACGGAGGCAGTCCGCTAGGCAGTAAATGTTGACTCTTACTCAAGTACATATAAAATTGTTAAATGAGTTTAAAACCTCATATGTAGATTATAACAATTTAATATGGTTTTGTCGCGTTTATTATTTACCTTAAAAATAAATAGATAAAACTGTATTAAATTGTTTAATTCTATGTGTAACAATCGCAAAACCATAAGATATCATTACAAGACTTGAACGTCTTTACGGCTGTGGCTGCCAAATATTCAGCATCAATTTGGCATTTTTCACTGTCTGAATACGCAGAATATTGATTACTTATAAAAATATAAGGTTTATAACATGTTTAATACCTACAAGAATTTGGATAAATAATTTAAGTATAAAAAAAAGTTCGTTATGTTTTTCTTTAATGTAAACGCGCCCTAACAAAGATTAAGGCGGCCGCTCTTTACAAATTAAAATATATTGTCTCCATTTAGGTTATGTTAGAGAACAATGTCAGCTTATTGTTTCAGTATAAATAAATTTCATGTGTAAAGTTCCTTTTAAATTTAAAATGGGAACTGAATTTTGTTTTTATGGTTTTTGATTAAACTTATACAAATCTTTTAAACCGAGGTGTATAAGAATTAAAACAAAAATATATTTAGGGGATTAATTGTCATTTTATTTATTTATTTCATGTACACGCTGTAAATATACATTGGAAACTTAAAATTAGGAAAACTGTGTACAAGGGTTCTACTTATTTCTAAAGAAATTTCTTCCAGCAGACCCGCGACAGGAACTACGAAAGAAAGAGGCAAAGTGGCGTACAATAAAAAAAAAAATACAAAAATAATAAGCACAATTTAAACCTATTTTATAATACTATATGTATAATAAACTAAATAATAAATACAATAAATATACCTACTAATACATATAAATAATATATATATATATATATAATACGATTTATGAGTTTAAGGAGAAATAATGATCTCTTACTCGCTTCTTAAATGTGGACAGAGTTTGGGACTCTTGAACGCTAGGTGGTAAAGTATTCCATAACCTGACTGCTTGAACAGAAAAAGAATGAGAATATGAGGCAGTGCTATGAGGAGGAAAAGTAAGGATAAATTTACGGTGCGATCTACAAAGTTCTCCTGCAGGACGAAAAAAGGAAAAACGCTCATGAAGATAGGAAGGGTATAAGGGATTGAAGAGAACATTAAAAAGAAGACAGAGGATTCTAGTATTCCGACGATATCGGATTGGGAGCCAACCGAGTTGTTGGCGGAACTCAGAGACGTGGTCATATTTCCTAAGACCGAAGATGAAGCGGATACAGAGGTTTTGCAGTCTTTCCAGTTTATTAAGCTGCTCCTCAGTGGCATCAAGATAACACACATCTGCATAGTCTAGCAAAGGTAATAAAAGAGAGTGACAGAGTGAAATTTTAGTTTGAAAAGGTAAGAAATATTGAAGACATTTTAGAGAATGAAGAGAGTAAAATATTTTACGACTAATATCAGATACATGTGCAGTCCAACTCAATGACGAATCCATAATTATCCCTAAGTTCTTGGCTGTTTCTGTATAAGCAATAGGATAATTATCGATAATTAGAGGAGGAAGTGAGGAAAGATCAATCATTCTACCCATGTATGTACTGCCCACGAGCAAAGCCTGGGATTTTTTGGGATTAATCTTAAGACCAAATGATATAGCCCACTCGCTGACTGTTTTGAGGTCATTATTCATGGCGTCAATGGCTACATGGAGATCAGATAGAGGGAAATGGCGATACAGCTGTAAGTCATCGGCATATAAATGAAAATGACAGGTAAGAATATTAGTTAATAGTTTTAATTATTTTTAAATAAATATTGAATCATAGAGTGGAATATAGAGTACGTATAATAACAATAAGATAATTAAAATACGACGTAATATAAGCCGCAACTATAAAAAAAATTAATACGTAATACTTTCCATTTTAAAATTGTCATTTGTTAAAGTAATTAGCAATAACGAAAATTGTGTGAATTCTTGTGAATAGCGTGTTTATTTCTTATGTGCATAATAAACACAGGATAAATTAAAATTCCACGCAACACGTATATTTTGTATGACAAACAAAAAAAACATGATGATTTCTAACCATACCACACATTGCAGAATACTATAGGCACCAAACCCGCAGACTAGACCATCCACACTAATATTATAAATGCGAAAGTCTGTCTTTCTGTCTGTCTGTTAGCTTTCACGGCCAAACCGCTGAACGGATTTTGATGTAATTTGGTAGGTATGAATATAGTTGATTCGATCTCGTAGGGAAACACCGAGCATCGCCCTCTCCATAGCTCTCTGGGCGACCTTGAGCTTTCTTATGAGGCCCATAGTCAAAGACCACGTTTCGGACCCGTATGTCATCACTGGTAACACACACTGGTCGAATACCTTAGTTTTAAGGGACTGAGGTATTTTAGACGAGAAGACGCTACGTAGCTTCCCGAACGCCGCCCATCCGAGTCGGATTCGACGAAAGACCTCGATCGATGAAGAGATCCGTAGGAGAACAAAAGTCACCGACATAGCCCAGCGGATTAGTTCTTTGAAGTGGCAGTGGGCGGGGCACATAGCGCGGAGAACCGATGGCCGATGGGGCAGAAAGGTTCTCGAATGGCGACCACGTACCGGTAAGCGCAGCGTTGGACATCCACCGACCAGATGGTCAGATGACCTGAAAAGGGTCGCAGGCAGACGCTGGATGCAGACTGCTGCCAACCGATCATTTTGGAAATCATTGGGAGAGGCCTATGTCCAGCAGTGGACTGACTGCGGCTGAAATGATGATGATGATGATGAATATAGTTGAAGACCCGGAGTCAAACATAGGCTACTTTTTGGCGCAGGCAGAGCTGTGGAAAAAAGGTAGTACTAAATAAGTAATGACTTACTTATAGTGTTCCTCTTACAAAACTCACTATACGTGTCGGGAAACTGTAAGTGTAGTGAGTAGCTGTGAATAAATAAATACACTTACTTAAGAAAGCAATGTTAGAAAACGTATGATTGTTCAATACGGACTGAATCCGTATGGCACAGCCTAAACGTAGTAAAATCTATTTCAGTCCAGGAATCAGAAACAATGAGGAGAGCATGCAATAATGATCCTAATTGTACAAATTTGGCGCACTAAACAATAAACTAACATGCACATTGTAAGGCTAGGTTTAGTGTGTAGTAGTTTTATGGACGATCGTAAACCTTTCGCATTAAATTGCGGCGCTGGTTTGGTAGTTAAATTGTTACGAATTTAGTCCGCTGGTTAGCTTTTGGCATTCTTGGAAGATAAATTGGACCTTTGATGCAAAATCATCTTCATCCTAAAGCCTTAGTACAGTACTTCATACATTCATATCGATAGAGTTACATGGTCAATAGGCCTTGTGCGCCCAGGTCAGAATTTTTTGAAACAGCATTTCGGTCTTTCATGTGGTTCCTTAAACGACCATCAGATGGCAACCGGTACTAACAGCTTAATGTGCCTCCCAATGCTATAGCCTATCCTGGGTCTACCTAAACGCTTTCTTTTTGCTGTACTATATGCTATACTTATATTATGTTCATATCGCCTTTGCGTATTAATAGGTTAAAGTGCCAATTTCTAAGAATATGATTAATGTATTGTCGTCAATAATGTTTGGTAGGCTTAGATACATTGGAGCTTAGGCGAAAATGCAGCATACTCTTTTATTATTACTACTTGCTACTAAATGGAAAAATTGACAACCCACCGGCTTTGGCTAGGTGCAGCTTTTATACCCCAGTGGTCTATAGGCAATTACGCAACCGGCCACTGCTCGTGGCTGTGACATCGGCCACGGATACCGCGCGGTACGCGCCCACTAACCAGGCCATGGTACTCTTTGGCACCTTGATTGCTCATTTGCCAAACGTAGATAGTTCATTCGTGTATAATGTATGTGTCTCATAAACCTGTGTAATTTGTCCTGTCCTAACTCACAGCACGCATTGGGAAACTGTAAGTGCTGTCAGTGTTTGTATAAAATAAATACCTAAATAAATAAATGCGAAGTTGTAATATTGTAAAAGCAAGAAATAGATAAAGCCGTATCCGCGGAACGTCATTCGGCATTTAGTTGGGCTCAGCAGGAGGTATTTATTATGAAATAGTAACGGTAGTTCGCGAAATAGACGTAGAATAGGAAGAACGTCATATTTTGTTAAATTTGTTGTTACCTAAATGCTGCTTACATAATTCATAATGGGTCTGCGTTCATCCTAATCTCATCGGGCTATAATATATGTTGTCGAACCATATGTCGCCTTTGCACTATAGGTTTAATCTATTGTTATTAAACAATAATTTGTTTCTGTATGTGGGCAATAAAGATATTTTCTGTTGGGTGGATGCCCCAAGCTGCTTTTACCAGCTAATCTCTATTCCATAACTTTTCTGTCTCTTGCTTCAGCTCGACATTTCCCAGACACAAATTTTTCAAAATTTAATCCATTGGGCTATGTTAATTATCTGTACTTCTACATATCTCATCGCTAATGTGATGATCTAATGGAGAAACAGCTCTATTTTATTCTAATCCATTGATAGTTTCGTTTTAACTTTTTTCTCCACTCTTTCATATCAATCAAAACCCTCTCCATAGAACGTTGCATAATTTCTTAATACAATAACACCAAGAATGGTTTGGAATTCTCAATTAAAGCCGATCACTGTTATGGTAGTATCTTACAGCATGAATAAACAATGCGCTGTTACGAGAAAGGAAAGTGCCTTTCTGTTGGCAATGGAAATCTGAGTTATGTATGACGTGAACCGTGAGCACCAGTTCAACCGTTACGATTGTTACGTGTTTTTAATGGGAGATAGTATTTTGGCTACTAATTATGATGATACACTTAACCTCTGCGCGTGGTAACCACGCAGGTAAGCGCAGCGTTGAGCATCCAGCGACCAAATGGTCAGATGATCTGGAAAGGTCGCAGGCAGTTGTTGGATAAAGGCAGCTTCCAACCGGTCATTTTGGAAATCCAACCGGGCTGAAATGATAATGATATGTAAGAATATACAATGATTGAATTAAAAAATAGTGAAAATAAGTACAAGTATATGATAGTGTTAACGAGACCTTTTCCAGGTCATCTGACCATCTGGTCGCTAGATGCGCTTACTTGCGTGGTCACCATTCGAGAACGTTTCTGCCCCATCGGCCATCGGTTCTCCGTGCTATGTGCACCGCCCACTGTTACTGCAAAAAAATTATTCGGTGACTAGTACTTAAATATATTTTCATAAACATGCGCGGAAATATTGTCATTACTTTTGAATAAAGAACACGCGAAGTAACATATTTACGTAGACTGAAAATCAAATTCACTTCCCGGCGCGTTCTTTCAATTTGGAACGAAGAGCGCGCCGGCAATGTTGTATGAAACGGTGTGCTGTTTGAATTTAGAACTTTTCATCTATCGTACACATTGCGTTCTCATGGCTGTATCTGAAAAACCAAAATCACTTCCCGGCGCGTTCTTTGAATTTGGAACGATGAGCGCGCCGGCGGCGATGTTGTATGAAACGGTGTGCTGTTTGAATTTAGAACTCTTTTATCTATCGTACACATTGCGGTTTCGTGGCTGTATAGCCACATATGCGTTTACCTTTCAGCACAAACTGTAAAATTAATTGAATTTATTATGTAAAAGGCCCTTTGTATTTCCTTGCATTTTTTTAAGAAAAGCACTATACATGCCTCGGCCGAAATGGCAATTGCCTGTCTCGTATCATTGAAGTCCTCGCCTGCGGCTCGGCCTTCAAACTCATACTCGACCTGCAATTGCCTATTTCGCTGCCTTTGCAATAATGTACTATTACTATAAATTTATACATAAGCCACTCATAGAATAGATTAAAATATTATCTCTGTTAGAAGAATTTGCGGTAATCATATTTTACTTATTATTTTGCCTTAAAATAGACGGAGCACTTATCTTAAAAGTAAAACTGAAGTAAAGAATTCTATGAGGAGTATGTGGGGAGTATTCTCGTATATAGATATATCAACATTGTTTTTGTTAGTCAAGGCAATTAACATTTGCGTTATGGCGAAATCGTGAACCTTTCACATTTTAACCTCTAATGATCTGATGATGTTATTGTAATGCTGCTATGGTAGGCACGACATGCTTCATTACTAAACTAAAACTATTTTATAAAATTATATAAGATGGAAACTGTATTATTCATAGCTAAAGGTGAATGCCTTAAAAACGAACTAATTATTGCTTTTCGCTTTAAAAAAATATTATAAAATTCTGTTTTTCTATGGTTAATATTTAAATGGGAGTTTGCCTAAGATCCAAAGGTTGCGTTTTTTTTGATAAATATTTTTTATAATTAATTTACTAATATGAATAATAGTTTAATATGTTAGTTACTTAGCTAACCCTGGTTATATACAGGGTCAATTGAATATGAAGGAACGAATACTTTAACAGCAGAGCTCAGATTCTAGCCATAAGCCAAATGCAGATATTTTGACAATAGCATTGGGTCGGTAGTGGGCACATAAGCGTAACTTATTAGAATACAATGAAGATCTCTATGTAATCATTAGAAAATCAGACGGCAGAAAATTGCGTAACATATTTGTTCTTATCCATTGTGATAATATTTATTGGATCCATTGAGTATTAGAAATGGGCGTCTGATAAAGCTTCACTTTGTATTTCAAAGTGGGCACTATTATTATTATGGGTATTTAAGGTCTGAAATAACACACAGAATTTCACACATTAAATATTATAAGATGTGTTACAATTAAGATAATGATAACCACTTACCATCAGGTGGGCCGCGTGCCTGTTTGCCTACTAAATTGTATAAAAAACTCTGGTAAAACACGAGCATTAATAAATAGGAGAATTAATAACGAACATCGTGTGATATCATTGATGTCAGTAGTAATATCATTAAAAGAAAATTCAGCGGAAGAAATATTTGAATTAATTTGAGGTAATTGTTTAAATTTTAAAAAAATTGTTTCTGATTTTTAGTTTCTAAATTATTTCTGATTTATTTAATTGCGTAATTCCTATTGTGTACTAGGGTTTATAATAATAAAAGGTTTTAAGGTAAAATTGGCAAATTAAAGAAGGAAAACTTGTGGAAGTTTTGTTTTGAATTATGGAAACAAAATATGAAAGACAGAAGTATGTCAAAATAATTGATAAATATTGGTAATAGAAATAGAAGAGGAAAAGAAGGTAAGAGTTAATCTATACTAATATTATAAAGCTGAAGAGTTTGTTTGTTTGTTTGAACGCGCTAATCTCAGTAACTACTGGTTCGAATTGAAAAATTCTTTTTGTGTTGGATAGATCATTTATCGAGGAAGGCTTTAGGCAATATAACATCACGTTGCGAATAATAGGAGCGAAGAAACAGTCGAAAATCTATACTTAATATTATAAAGCTGAAGAGTTTGTTTGTTTGTTTGAACGCGCTAATCTCAGTAACTACTGGTTCGAATTGAAAAATTCTTTTTGTGTTGGATGGATCATTTATCGAGGAAGGCTTTAGGCAATATAACATCACGTTGCGAATAATAGGAGCGAAGAAACAGTCGAAAATCTATACTTAATATTATAAAGCTGAAGAGTTTGTTTGTTTGTTTGAACGCGCTAATCTCAGTAACTACTGGTTCGAATTGAAAAATTATTTTTGTGTTGGATGGATCATTTATCGAGGAAGGCTTTAGGCTATATAACATCACGTTGCGAATAATAGGAGCGAAGAAACAGTCGAAAATGTGGAAATAACGGGGAAAATTATTCATCTTTGAGGGCTTCCGTTACGTGCGCTGCGAAAACCGTTCGAGATACCCAAAAAATTTGTATGAAACAATTATTCCTCTTTAAATTATCTAAAAAAATGTCCGCGACACTATATGTCTATCTATTAAGATTAACTCACAATAACCGTTTTTATGATAATCAAATTTTTTACTGGTCCAGCAGTTGGTCAAACAGTGCTTATACCTCGCATCCCAATGATTCCAAATGATTTACCTTTTAATTTTAAAAGAATTTAATTTCCCGTTAAGCTATCTTTCGCCATTACAATAAATAAATCACAGGGGCAAACATTTAAACACGTAGGAGTCGATTTACGTCAAGACTGCTTTTCACACGACCAACTATATGTCGCGTTGTCAAGATCGGGTTGCGGAGAAAATCAAATGTTCTTCTGCCACAAGAAAATAAAACTAAAAATATAATTTACGCAGAAGTACTTAAAAATATATTCTTTTTAAAACTACTTTAAAATATATTCTATTAATTATGTAACTAAATCGTCTAAAATAAGTCGTGGGTAACAGCTATTGGTAATTTATAATAAAGCTGAGGTTTGTAAACAAAAAATAATTATGATTCCCAAAATAACTATTCCACGCGGACGAAGTCGCGGGCACAGCTAGTTACAAATAAATTAAATAAATATTATAGTAGATAGTGTGTATTTTGTAGTGGTGGAAATCCCAAAAGTCGACCTCGAAAGTCTAAGGGATATCCAATGTATATCTACATAAGGATACTCTCGTATTTTCCGCCGTAAACCAACGCATCGGGAACCAGTTACATTTGTAACCAGCGATGGCAACGTGGAATTATTGATCTCTGATTAATGTGTGTGTAAAATTATTAAATTGTTACAGAACACTTGAAAAAGAAGAAAATTATAGATAAGCACTTGGAAAAAAGGAGATATATCGAGAAAAGCAAGAGATAATTGGGACATAGTTATGCTAACTAGAACCAACCCACAAGACGTCACTTTGGAGAAAAATCAAGTTTTGTTTCATGAGTGTGTTCAAATGTTTAGGTATATTATTTAAGACGAACAAGTTAACAACTTTAATTAAGGCGTTGATTATTATATAGAAAAAGTATATTATTTGAAATTTAATTTGATTAAGTTATTATTTAAGAAAGAAAAACTGATGGTTCCTTACTGCAAAATTATTGTTTTGTGAGTTGGTTCCTTTTAAATTTAAGATTTTTTAATTTAAGATTTTATAATTATAGGGGAATTAAGTTAATTAACAAAAACAACTCGTGTTTTAGCATTCTTTTATTTGTGACTTCAACATACAAGTCTGAATTACACATTAAAATTAAATTTTCAATTAAACCGTTTATGTTTCATCATTCTACTCATCATCATCATTCACTTCTAGCTCAAAATCAGGTACGCCAGAAAACCCATCTATGTCATCTTCCACAGTCACATCTCCTGTTAGGTTTTTGTAAAATTCTTTATCACATTCTGGTATAAGATGCAGTAAACTTTTTAAATCATTTAACTTCGCCTCAGGGATGGATTTTCCAATAGGCCAAAGCAGATCCATTACATCTTTGGTTAATGGACTAGCATCACCTCGTATCTTTTTCTTTATATTTATTTCTTCATAGTCATCATTGAGGTTAGGTCGCATAAAAATAGAGAACGGAGCTTCTTTCTTCATCATTATTTCTTTTGTTTTAAGCCAAGATACTTTTGAGCCATCAGTAGTTTTTTTCCGGTTTGTAATTTTTTTTTCTAGGTTAGAGCATGACATAAACTCCTCCTTTGCCATTCTATGGACTAGCATTGGTTTATTTTTTTTGCATGTCTGCATTACTCTTATGTAGTCTTCAGGTGTGTAAAGTCTTTGTTGTAATTTCAAAGCACATTCGATTCGGCCAAAATCGGTATCATTGGGCAAGAAACTGTGGCCGGATTCTAAAAAGCACAATCTGATTGTCTGAAGTGTTGGGTGATCATTTAATAATGCTTTCAACATCAAAGTCAGCTTAATATTTCGATTTTGGCCACCGCAAGAATCACTCCATAGTATAACATTCTTCACGGGACGGTCGCCGAACCTCTCCGTTAAATGCTTCAGAAGGCAGGAGCCTACTTCCTGAGCGCCTCTACCCGCTTCTCCTTCCACCCAAACGTTGCAATGAGCCTGGTCGTCACTTCCCGAGTGGATTCCCAAGTTGTAAACCCACAATTGCCTTTTATAGAATACAACGTTCGTTGGAATACGCGGAAGGGGTAGTGTTTTTTGCATATCAAATGTGATTGTTTCAGTGTATGGGTCTTGTGCAGCTAATTTCATGTCAGCTTTTAATTGTTTTTGCAATATGTTTGCTCTTTGCAAGTGTTGTATGTGAGCATTTTCCACAAGAATCTTTTCTTCTTCAGAGCAATGTATCTTTTTACTAAAATAGGAGTCACACTTGTTGCAAGTGTCTTTCTTCAAAGGCTTTGTGCGAAGATTAAACTTTGTTAAAAAAACGCTTTTAACTTTTGCTAAAGAGAGAACTTTCTGATTAGCCTCTGTCGCTTCATTGCAGTATAACTCATATATTTTAGAAAGAGTCATATCAGGTCGCAAAAATTTTGCTTCATCACAATTTGCTCGCCCATAATGGGATATATATTTAGGTAGTTTCTGAATAAGGTTTACAATAAAGGCTTCACTTTCCGAGGATGCCTTGTTATGTCCGCCTTGTTTACCACGCTTATCTTTTATGCAGTCATCACGTTTTTTGCAAAGGGATGTATTTACCCTTTTGGAAGATGTCTGAAGGGTATTAATAAACATATTTTTGCAAACAAGTACATCTTTGAGATAATATTCCCGGGTAAATGTCTTCTTCTTTGAATTATCAGAAGTAGTGGAAACATACGAACGTTTGACTGGGATTTCCTTCACGCATGCTGCAATGAACATATTTTGTGCTTCATAAGAACCTAAATCATAAAATTTTTGGAATTCAATTAATCTACTGTCGCTTGAAATATTGTCTTTGCATTTTTTAGGGCAGTTACAGTTGAAATCTATAAAAGGCTTGGGGTTAATATTTTGTTTTCTAGAATTAACATAGGGTAAGTTTTGGTACTTCCTCTTCTTCCTTTCTTCTCGAGAGTAATCACCATATTTTCTCTTTCTGCCTTTCTTCGGTCTACCTTGCAAAGATCTAGTCTCCGAAGTAGCAGGCATATCATGCACTTCTGGTATTGAAGAAATCAATGACTCTGATAGTTCAGAACAAGAAGTATCGCTTCCGCCAATATTTTTATCATCACAAACAAAATCCGGATCTCGTACTGAGTCATCACTATTAAACACTTCAGCAGTTTTGGAAATATTGGGTCGGTTTTCATCATTGAATAAATTTTCGGGAGTTTCGCAGTCAATTTGCAAGTCTTCTGATAAAATATTGTACAGGTTTGTTGTCTCTGGTGACATTTGACGTAAAGGAGACGAGAGGGGATCGAAGAGAGTGTCGTTATTAGGTCTAAGAATCAGCGGGGAAGACGTTGGAATTTTAATGGTTTTATGACTAATGATTTCAAGATGCTGAGTCTGCAATTCAGGGGATTTCATCATTATCATGCATTTTTCATGCGCCCGTGCATTATAATTGCTTAGAGGTCTAGGTGTTAAAGGAGAATAGGGTGGAGGCTCTATACTTTTATCTCCAATATTCTCGTTAGAGTAAGCGTTTGCATCATCAAAGCACCCCACACCAGTAGAAAGCTGTTCGGCATTCTTTTCTTCAGCTACCTCATGCATTACATTTCCAAGCTCTCTAACATAGGGATCATCGGAAACATCGGGATTGATTTCAAAAATACGCAAAGCTGCAGAAATAAACAGAGTTGTTAATTTCCAGTATTTAATTTATTACTTTCTGTAGTAGCATAGTAGTGCAATAGTGAACAGAGCATTTACAACCAAGCTTAAAAGTGACATGCAAGAAGATGTATTCCTAGAATTGACAAAATACCTCATAACTGAAATAAAAAATATCTAAAAAATAACTCTGCTTTAATAACCCAAATGTTTTAATTTTGAGATCATCAAGCTATCACTATGCCTGTCGTGATTAACCGATTTCCGATACCAACTTGGGCGTCAAGAGACAAAAAGTTACAGGTCATAGTTAAGTTAAGGGGGTGCCCAAAGCCCATTACTGCTGCCAATAGAAATTAAATATTTATAGAAAAAAGGAGATGTTATTTATATTTCCATCTACCGATTTTTAGATAATCTTTCAAAATATTTTGTAAAATATTATTTCGATAAAAAATTTGGAATTTGAAGCTTTGGTAAACGTTATTGTCAAAAACGGCCAGTTTTGGCGATAACGCCCGATAAAACTTAACTGCTATTAATGCGATATAAATTTATACTTTAAAAAACAATTCGTAGCATAATCTAAACATTCATAAAACAGATCATTAAATAAAATATTTGTTTTTTAAATAATTTATTTCAAATCGGGACAGAACTGGAGATCAGGATTCCTCTTAAGAAACTTCATTGGATAAGCATAATACGCAATTCAAGAAACTGAAAGAAAACTTACGTCTACATTGTGCTCGGTTGGTACTTTTAATTATCATTCGTATATTCTCAGGGCTGTCTTGTGGTGAATTTTCAATAATATCTGCAATAAAAATTGTAACAGGTATGAACAATCAAATATAATTCAATATTTTGTACCAAAATTGTTAAATGTTAGGTAAAATAATATTTAGTGACATGGATTATGTACAAACGAGGTCTTAATTTAACCCATTTTTTTTTACAAAATAAACAAATAATAAAAGCACTATGAAGTAGTGGTTGGTAATAAAAATAAAATAAAATGGGATAGTTGCTTACCGCTAACTCCGGTTTCATCTTCAACTTCATCGTCTGAACTTTTTGGCAAACAAGATCTAACAAGTGCAGTCGTTCGACTGCTAAACTTCTTAAACATAATGTTAAATTAATTAATACTTTTGGAGAAAAAAGAGCAATTACGTACGTACAATAAAAAATCTTTGATCGCTTTGGTAGAATGAACATATGTTTTTGACATTTAGGGTTGCCAGACAATTATTCGTGTTGCCACTTACAAAAAATCGCTGTAAAAACGTAACTTATTAAATGTTTGTAGAAAAGTTATTTAATAAAGCGTTGCCGCTCGATAGTCAACTATTAGCGTTACATATTTTATAAACATTCTAGTTTGTGAAACACAAAATAAACCCAAGCTTCTTAGTTCATTGTTTTTTGATTGATTTCACAAATTGAAATTAGCTATATGGAACTATGTAGCTAGGTTCTTTTAAAACCGACTTTTTGAATTTTCAATACAGAACCAACCAGCGTGGTTCCCTTTAATAAAAATAAATATGAGCTTAATTTGTCTTTTAACTTTTAATCGAGAACCATGTTGGTATGGTTCTATTTTGCGTAATGTAAATGTTAAAGATTTACAGATACCATGCAACGTAGTTCTGTTTAGTTTTTAATAAGTGGGTTTATTTGGGGGATGGTTCCCTAGGTGGGTCTCATTATTTTTTCTTGTGGCTTGATATCTTGGGCAGTGTTACTCTAAGATGTTGTTAAACATGGTTGTAAAGCTGTCTAACTATATAAATCAATTTCACTCGAATTGAGGGTTGGTTCCTGTTTGCATAACTATGTCCTTGGAAAATAACTTACTTGTGCATATGAAGATATCACTGAAGTGGTTATGAACAATTGAAATGATTGACTTGAATGAAGCTAGTATAGAATATGCTTAAATTGCGTAGTAAGACTAAACACCACGCAACCAGAATTTCAAAGACAAGTGAATTGAAACCGTGTCACTTGACCAGCCATTATTTTATAGTGATCGTGATGGTGTCGTCGTGTCATCGTGATGAGACATTTACATTCACAGTGTAGCACGTCGTGGGCCTCTAAGTAATGCATAATGAACCACAAATGCACTCAAAAAATGTATGACTTGATCGCACGACAGTGAAACGTAAATACTTTAGTTATGAGTAAGACAGTATTCTCTGACTTATTTCTTGCCTTGCTGAAATTGTATCTACCACGTCATGACTGAGCGGTTAGAAGTAGTTTAATAACATTGGGGTAAGAAATACATAGAGTGTTAATGGGTTAGCAAGATATATCAGAGCAGTGAAGACTTTACGTAAAGACGTCTTTGCCTGAAATAATCAATAGCAATGCGCCTACGGCTTTAAGTCCGCCAATTACATATTTTGTAATGAAGTGTCAATAAATAAATAAACGCGTCTGTAGCGTAAAGCCCATCGGCTAAGACAATTGCTTACTGCAAGACTTATATTTTTACTTATTTAACAATTACAAAAGATTTATTTTATTTTTATCGCGTGGATTACAAAGTCAACTGTCCTGGTGTCGAAGTATAAAGAGGGCCATTTGAAGGCAGTTCATTTAATCATTGTCTAAAAAAACAGTACACCGCGATACCCTTTAAAAATACTAGAGAAAGGACCATCTATCTAGATCCAAGACTATGAATTTAATAACCAATTCAGGGTTTGATATTGCAATCTCCGATTTGAGCCGCGCATGCGATCACGAAACCCATGCCCCGCCGGTGGGTGGGATAGTGGGTTAAATATTGTAATCAAAGAGAATGCAGCAATTTCGCAGATGTGCAATCATTTAGATAGACAATCTTGTGAGTTTTGCATACTAGAGAATATGAAATTGAATCTTTATATTCATAAACCATCTTTCATTCATACGTCATAAATATCACCGAAGGGAAAAGAAGCAGTGGTCGCCCTCGCACAACTTGGCCGAACACTATAAGAAGGGATATGGAGACGATGGGGACTATATTGCCCCGCTGTAATTTTAAAAGCCCTCTGAAGTTAAAATGTTTAGTCAGTCAAAAAAAAAGACAATGGGTAAATCGGTAAGTAAATGGGTAAGTCGGGATAACGCCTGAAATAGGGCATAATAGGAAAGATAGGCGCAATAAGGTCGGCTCTGCGATCCAAATTAAAATAGGAAAGGGTTAGGATTTTATGATGATAAGATACTAGATGTGCCCGCGGCTTCGCCCGCGTGTAAACCTCCTTTGGGAACATGATGTTTTTTCAGTTACTCTCCATCCTTTCAACTAACTCTATGCCGTAAATCAAGTCGATTGGTTGCTTAGTTAGGGCGTATAGGAAGAACAAACAAACAAACACATTTTGACATTTATAATATAAGTATGATTTAAAATTTCAAATCCAGCCGACAATCGATAGGTGTTTACTAAATCACCAATGCATATTGGTGAGTGTTTCCTGTCACGTTGTCCATTAGTTAGGGAGATGAGGATATGGAAATAAGTGTCACAAAATCTGTACTTTCATAAAAAAAATTTAATAAATAAGTTGGAAGACGGTATGTTTAGTGCAAAATATGCAACAAGATAAATAAGTGACATATTTTTCTGGTACAAGAAATAAAATTACGCAACTGAAAACGATATTGTATGTTACATTAGTTTAACGATATAAGATAGCAATCTTGGTGTTATGAACTTATGACGAAACAAAAACGAGGAGAGAGTGGCCTACCAGTACTGCACTAAATGAAGTGAAAGCAAAAGCCTTTGGCTCTTTTACGTCTTAAACTTCAATTTAGAAAGAAATGAAGGATGCCAAGGATGCTGAAGACCATGCGAAGTGGAGACGTACAATGCTAGGATGCTGATGACAAGAAAGAAATGAAAAAATAAAGTACTTCCCCAACGGTTCATGAGATACAGTTTGCTGTCAGAGAGATGAAATCTTAGCGCGTAACTGATAACGACAACTTTCTCTCTCATCTTTTACATTTTTCCTCTGGTTTGTCCGGGGGTCATGGATTCGAATCTTACTAAAAGCTATCTTAATAGGACCTGATTGCCCTATTCGATAAAAAAGATGAGCTTCTCTGGCTGCCATCTGGAAGTCGTCAATGAAACCAAGTCAAAGGATGAAAGGCGGAAGGCGGTGTCGAAAACCTGTGATAATAGTTGAATGTGGTTAACATTGTATTGGGTGAGAAAAAAATCCTTCAGGGTCAGCAACGCGCTTGTGACACTCTTGGTGTTGCAGGCGTTCATAGGCTACGGTAACCACTTAACATCACGTGGGCCGTATGCCTGTAACCCAAACGATATGAATGAAATCGGTGAATGATTCTGTTACACTCTTGCTTGTTGGATAAAACCACATAATACATAAAGTATCTACTTGCAATTGCAATCCAGCTCTATTGAGTTATTGATAGGTAACAATATCATGTAGTGATCATGTATGGATGAAATCATCACGTTAAAAGTATCCCGTAGACAATGCCTTATTTGCTTTGATAATTATATACACGAGTGCAACGACCCAACCTGATACACACATAGACATATATCGCGTTGCATTCCGTGTAACATAACATTAGTCTTGCCGACACGTGCACGTAATCATACCTTATTGAACCTAGCTTGTATTGGGATAAATCTAGGAAAAGATTTCGAAGAGCATTCCAATAGTTTCGACGCAAACAGTGACTACCAGAAAAAAAAATTAAGTTAAATCTCATGGTAGAGAAACAGGAGAAAACTAGAAATTAAGCAGTGAACGTTGTGGTATAGAAGTAGATTTAAACTTTCGCTGACAGCAACGCCCCCCGACGTAGATTATATATGACCATGGAATGTATCAACTCCCAAATAAAATAGGATAAGCAATAATGACCGATTTCGGAATGACTAAGAAGAAAAATATTTCAATAAATAAATATTTTTCAGTACAGAGCTGACGCTCTCGGTTGACACCAATAGCTACTTACTCTCATAAAGCAATGACAACTTCCGGCAGGGAAAGCCAATTATTGCTCTATACACTTTATGAATGAATGAAACCATAATTTATTCGGGTTCCCTATAACCTCAATGGAAGCGTGAAGAGCCCCAGGGCATGGCTCGTGGTACCAGGCGCCCAGACAATAGTAGCAGTTGCGCTACTCCTTCCTGTGTGAACGGTAACAATGGCCATTGTAGTGGCTACTACACTACCATTTCACTCTTTTGATCTGAGAAACAAGAAGATAGGACACAATTGTTTTTGTATATTATGCCACTGCTGGGCTAAGGTCTCCCCCATCTCCTACCAAACCTCTCCCTGCTCCGCCACCTCTGACCACCTAGCTTCGAATCTCCCCAAGTCGTCGCTCCAGCGCATCTTTGGCCGACCTCTCCTCGTCCGACCATCTTTAGGCCAGCACTTAGTTGATATTTGAGCCCTAAAATACAGAATATTTACGGGTACCGCACAATTTAGATGTTGTTATTTGTATGCCATGAATCAGTACCTTCATATGCTGTATTGAAATGTCTACCAAGTACAGAAATGTCGTTAACTTGATACGTAGAGGTTAATAGAGCTCTAATAACCTCTACGTATCCAGTCTACGACATTTCTGTAGGAGTCACAATAAACAAATCTTCTCGTGTCTATTACCTAAGATTCAACCAGTAATTACGTACACATGACCGCTGCAATCACACACTATTATCGGGGTACCGCCGCCGCCGCCGTAACAACAAATTAATAAGAATGTCGTGTCGTGCGTAGCAGTTGTAAACAATGATGTATGGAAATGCAAAGACAAATATTGGGTTTAAGTCAGGTTCGTGTACAATATTGTAGTTTTTCTAAAGTGATATTGAATTATGTGTAAAAATGGTGAAGTTATTCATTCATTCGGAAAAGCGTACTCTTTGACCACTGAGCCCGATTGTCTAAATAAAACATTTCCATAGTGGTGGATTATACGGTCAATCGACCCTGTGCTCCACCACTATAGTGGTTAATTGAAAATAATCATTTAACTAAATATAATCCGGAAGCATCTTAATGAAGCCCAGAGTACATAAAAATTCGATATCTCATTTAATATCGGCAGCCTGTCTTATGTCACCATCCTTGATAAAGAAAATTCCATCCATATCACTGATAATTACAAAACGATTTTTCAAAACGAGTTCATAGGTTTCAGTTTTCTTTTATCAACTTCCGCATTAGTGCACTGACCGTCCACAGATTACAAAGAGCTGCAGAATCCATACAACTAACCGTGACTCCGCCGTTGCGTGAGTCGATCGGAAAACGATCGAAACTCGGTCACTGATCGATTACAACTCGATTGTGTTCGCGGATCGTTTGGCGTCAACAATGGTGGAAATGGCGAAGCAATCTGTGGTAGGTCAGTGGAAAGTAGGACTTGCAGATTTGGTCTAATCTACATTTAGAGCCAAATATTGTAATTTCGTCAAATGTGGCTCTAACATGAGATTTTATTTGACTCTACATGAGATGCCTTTAAGTAGGAAATAGTATACTGTCGTTATCGTGAGTAGGTACTATTATCTGGGCCCGAAGAAAAGGTACAATTTGAAAAACAATAACTACATTCGTGTTCGCGATCTTTTTTTATTTATTTAAACTTTATTGTACATAATACATACATACATACGTATAGCACAATAGGCGAACTTAATGCTAAAAACATTATCTAACAGTCAACCTTTGGGTTAAACAGATATCGTCATGTGGGTATTAAAAATATATAGCTATAAATACAAAAAGTTGGAATGATTATAAACTTACTTATGGTACTTACATAATATACTTACATATATACGATCTTTGGGAATTAGTATGAAAATCGACCACGTGATTTAGCGCGGCTAATGTCAATCCCATATTTTTTTTGTTTTCGAATGTCGTTATGGTTTTTCTAATTGTAACTTGTCTACGGGCCCTGTTCTGTGCTGCGGCGCAAAATCGAGGATCACAAGTTGGAAAAGCGCGCGTGCTAAATGTATTTACGAGCAACTTAATTTGGGCTATCTGTGTGATTGGTCAAAATTGGACTAAAAATGTTAATATCTGTTACAGACTTTATCCAGTTAAATAACTCAATTCTCAATCTCACGATATCAATTATAGCCTGCGTAAAAAGTCTCAATCACTTATAAAAATAACGTCACTTCGTCACTCTCTTTTGACGTGAAAGAAGTACGAACAAACATACTTTTTTCTTTCAATATGTCTCTTACTTTCGTATTTAGCCAGTATCAAGTAAATTTTTTAAATTAAGTTGTTTAGTCAAGCAAGTCTTAAGTCACGTTAGTAGATAAGTGAAGTCATGTCGAATTAGGCTACGTAAAGTGGTAGAAAAACTGCACTTAGCGATTTCCAGGAGCTTTTCGCAACAAGCAAGGAAATCACATAAATCGAACACTGTATCACTTCCTAACACTCACGCTTGTTCTTGAACACTTTGCGAATAATAATCCAACATTATTAAGCACACACACTCAAAAAACACAAATTTTGGAAAATAAAATACAGCGCCGATACTGCTCTTCACAGCTTCCCGCCAAAAGTCAACAAACATACTTACTTTCACATTTTTAATATTGGTATAGATGGAGTGTCATTACAACATGCCAAACAAATGACGGATTAACGGAAAATGAAATGCATAATAGTAAAGTAAATAATTAAAGATATTGAGATTTTAGACCCACTTAAATTCCCATAACCTTGTTTGCTGTGGACGTGGAACCAATTAGCCTACAATACGATCTGAACAAATGCTCATACAATAATTATGATTATTGGACCGCATGCCTGCACCGACAAACAATCGTATAGAATTAAACCAAAAGAAATTATTAAGCATACTATAAATGATGAATGATTTTAAAAACTAGCATGCTCAGTTTTAAAATATAAACTGGGCACAGTGGGCATATAAGTACTTCAGATTTTTTTTACTCCTGTACTTGTCATAAATTGTGCCAAAAATATTCCGGTCTTATCGTAAATCATTGGTTTGTCTCCATCGACATGTATGTTGATGTTTGTTGCGCTTTTTTGTAACACCCTGTGACATACAACTCTGTAGTTTGTTGTAATCGCTGAAACGTGTTCTCTGGTCACGGATTTACTTAGAGTTAGCACAAAGTTGCTTACTTAATTTGTTTAATATAAAAAAAAATCGAGAGTATTTTGCTGTGCCCGCGACTTCGTCCGCGTAACGTTCGATGAGGTATGCAACCAATTTGCCTTATATACTATCATTACATATACATAGTCATTGCAGACTTTGACACACAATCTTTGATGCTATCAATATTTAAAAGGTTCAGGAGGTCGCTATGTAAAATATTGCTACGGAATAGTGAAATGAAAGAAAAAGTCAAACAATGATGATTTGTTTTATATATTATTTAAACATCATCCACCCATAAACTCGAAAGAGTTAGTTAGTCTGTAGATAACAGACCCATAAAATCATGATTCGGGTGTGAAAGTTTCATTGACAACCACTAGTTGGTAGCAGGAATGCTAATCTTGAAAAAAACCTATTTTTGAGAAGTATTCATTTGACTCACCGGCCTTATACACCATATTTGGTGAGTCATACTACTTTAAAATAGGTATATTTCAAAGCGTTTCCGAAAAAACTCTGACAACAGGGTGTGTAGGGTCGATTGACCATGTAACCCACTCGACAAGAAGGATTGAAGAGTCATCCCACGTCAGAGGCCGAAAGGCGTCTCCGGAAAAGTTCGGACACCAGGGTGTGCAGGATCGATTGACCATGTAACTTGTTCGATAAGAATATCTTAGAAGTAATAATAAAGAACCTATGTCAGTGGCCGAAAGGAGTTTCCGAAAAAAACCTTGATACCAGGGTGTGCAGGGTCTATTCACCATGTAAACCAACTCGATAAGAATAACTGTGAAGCAATAATGAAAAACCCACGTCAGGAAGAAAGGCTTTTCCGAAAAAATTTGAACTCCAGGGTGTGCAGGGTTGATTGACCATGTAACCCACTCGAAAAAAAAGAGTGCAAAGTCATCCTACGTCAGAGGCCGAAAGGCGTCTCGGAAAAAGTTCGGACACCATGGTTGTATTGTTGTATTGTAGTTCTAATGTTGTATTGTTTTTTTATGGAGCTTTGTTATCCGAAATAGATGATTTAATTTGATATGTCGTGGCCAAATCGTACAATTGATCATTTCACGAAATGCGACAGTTTCATGATATGGCCAAAACAGAATCGACCATACCTATCGTTAAAACGTCAGCGTTTAATGATATGGTCGTCCACGTTTGGCCAGATCATTTCAATAATAATTCGTTACCTATTTCTTTCTCAAAACATAATTCTTAAATTCTGAAAGCATTGTTTCAAGTTTAGCATTTAATACTAAGCGCTTTATGACCATCAATTATTTAACCTACAACTTTTATTTTTGCAATAATATTCTTCGATTTTTTAACAGCTGATAGACCGCCGCCATGATAATGCTCAAATATGTAGCAAAGTACCTAAGCGTAACTGGTTCAAAATGTAAAAATTTTACGATATGATCATTTAGTTCTAGGCCAGATCATGGTGTAGTCGTGCATAAGTTGATAATATCGTTAATTGTTTGAAGCTCAATGATCTAGCTTATTCTGTTTTGGCCATATCATGAAATGGTCGCATTTTTAGATATGATCGACAATATGAAATTATCAATGCAACGACCAGGCCACGACATATACCTACATAAGTTTATTTCATCTTAAGTACAGATTTATTTATAAATCTTTATTATAACATGTTTGTACCATAGGTAAAAACAGTTTGACAGATCACAATATGTCATGCTTTGTGAAGATCGTCCTAATCGACGAAACATGTTCGAGTCGAAATCGTGATGCACTGAGCACACAATTTGCACGAAAATGTTGCCTAATTTAGCGAGGTTGGTGCACTCTGTGCTTCAAATGGTATTCGTAAGTACATTTGGGGTCAAAATGCAAGGATAATTCACCATACATTTAGTACAGTCACATTCAGCAGACAAATGTGGCCGCTCTGGAGCCCTTTTTTTGAAATGTATGACATATTATATATGTGGAATAAAAATCTTTATGAAAATCATTCGATATCTAATAAAAAGATAATATATTTAGGTCTTAGTTTTTATTTAGTTTTATATATAAATTGAAATGTAAAATTATAGAAAATAGATTTGATTTAATTTATAAATAAAAAGGTATAATAAGTAAAAAAAAAAAAAAATTAAAAATATAATTATACGACTAGCCGATTTTGCATAAGTCAGACTTTTCAAACTATCACTCACACATATCTCAACAAAATCTACTCCGGATAAGTTAGATATCTTTACGAGCTAAATATATGAAACGTAAGTATAGGTACTTATGCTTTGTGATTATAAAACACTTTCTTTTAAGAGAGTACTCCACTGTTCCTAATCCTAGAGTATTTTACGAGTATTTTGGTAGGTATTTTTCTAAGTACGATTACTTGGTCACCCAACGTCTGAATATATTTATTTATTAATACTTTATTATATACATATTTAATATACACATATACTTATAACAATTGGCGTACTTAATGCTTAAACCATTGGGAGAAACGGAAAGATAGAAAATTAGTAAAATTAAGGGGAAAAAATGTATTACTTATAGGTATAGCAAATTTTATCAAAAGCTTAAGTTCATACACTACGAACATAAAAAACATAAACAAATACTGTTTAATTTTAAATATATATATATATATATATACATACATATACCTACATATATACCAATGATGATTTATGTAAGTATACCTACATGTCTGTTAAAAATATATCTTAGATGATATTAAAACTGGATGAGTCATTATATTTTTAGCCGAATGCGTTCAGTCTTCATATTGGACCACTATTATTTTTCTAGAGAAATTTGTAAATGATATATAACAACTGGACAATAGGCACATGAGAAATTTTGTGTTAAGAGGTTCTTAAAAAATCTATGCCCGTGGGATTTAAGTCCGCGTGTGAAGCCGCGGGCAAAGGCTAGGTAAATGAAGACAAATTATCTTATTACAAAACAAACAAACTTAAACTTAACTTATTTACTTAAAATAGGAAATAATTGTTTTCCGGTCTCAGAACCAGTAAAGGGAAAAGTACGTATAGACACAAATTTGCCAAAAATACTCATATGATATTTAATTTATCCATACTATCCTAATACTAATATTTTAAATGCGAAGCCTGTCTGTCTGTTCGCTTTCACGGCAAAACCGCTGAACGGATTTTGGTATGAATATAGTTGAAGACCCGGGGTCAAACAAAGGGTACTTTGTGATGCAGGCGGAGCTGCGGGAAACAGCTAGTATTTTATAATAATAAAGTAAAACCGCAGAAGTAGCCGTATTTTTATGAGAGCATCGCTATAAATAGCCGTAGAGATGTCGCGGACATGACTGCAGTATGTCACACGTCGATAAGATAACAGCAACGGGATTATGCGGTTTGATATTCAGCCATTTTGAATTACAGGTGCTACAATATGTTATTTTTTCTTTACGATACATGTAAACATCTATACTTTGCATACTTATTAATATTATAAGTGCTATTACGCTTTCACGGCTAAACCGCTGAACGGATTTTGATAAAATTTGGTACAAATGTATTTAAGACTTGTAGTAAAAGACTATTTTTGACGTAGGCGGAGTAGCGAAAAAAAAATAGGTCTGAAATATTTATAGTTTGGTAATAGAGGGTATGTGCAATACCTGCTTTGCTGAGCTAAGAATGAAAATCCAATTTTTAATTACACATACGTTTAATTAAAAATTGGAATAAGCATAGATTACGATTAACTGATACAAGTATTTTTTTTATAACTACAAATATTTGCAGTATGCGAAATATATATATATATATATATATATATATATATATATATATAATAACACGAACAAGAAGTTGGTTGGAGGACGAACTTCATCAGAAAACTTAACACATAATTTTACTTTGAAAAATTTTGTTGTGAATTTTATACAATGTCAATTTATTGATTTATTTAAATTTTATTGTACAATTATACTATTATATATAACAATAGGCGGATTTGATGTTAAAAGCAATAACTAACAGTCAATCTTTGGGTCAAGCAGAACAAAAAATAAATATCGCTTGTACCTCACTACCATTTTGATCAATTGTTTCTGCATTTCGTGGCAACTTTTGTTTTTATCAATGCATCAAGATAATTTGTTCTCTAGTGTATTGTTTATATTTTATATCAGGTGACAGCTGTCGGCCCCGATACGATAAGATGGCAAATATAACGGATTTTTATGTTTTGACACGTCCTTTCACTTTATCCGCGAGAAGGCCCTAGTTTTGGAGATAAGATGCTAAAGTTTGGTCTGTATGAGAAGTGTACTACCGACAAATACGGGTATAAAATTACCCTTTGGGATTATCAAGTTGATTTCGCGTAAAGTTTAATTTCAAAATTTTCCCCAAAATTTATAATTATTTTACCTACTCCGGTGGATCTTGGCCTCCGAAACGCGAGAGCGCCAGATTATTCTATTTCTCGCGATGCCTGTCCAGTTGTTAGCTCCCATTTCTAGCAGAATCATTATTATTTTAATTTCGTAAAATGTTATTTAATCTGGTAAAAAAGGGGTGCTGTTTTGATTCCAGACGTTGATGTCTTTTCTATAACCTGTGCACAAAAAAAAATGTTTTACTTTTTTCTTGATTTCAGCTTATTGTTTCCACATATTTTTATGACGTATGAAAACAACAATACACAATCAGTTTACAGCAATATAAATGGATTGTAACCAGGTAGAGGTCGATAGAGCCGTTACACATCATAATCCACTGTTCATTGTCACGCTATTTCCCCATAAAGTTCACATGTTCATTATAAAAGGTAATTAATTTTGTCAGATCAAACCTTGGACCGTTTGACCTTTCATTGGGAACGCTGGCCTTTTATACGTCTCAGCTGATTGTAGTCTCTTTTGTGAATTGAATACAGGCTTGCTCTTTGTGATTTATGAAAAAATCATCTTCATTGCGAGTGAGTCTTATTCAAGCATAGATTACGTTAGTTTTTAAAATATAAAAGTTTCATTCTTTAAAATCGTAACTGCAATGAAAAATTTTATCAAAATCCTGGCCCCCAAACTTGTCGATGCCGCTGGTGACAAGAGGGCCGGCTCATTCCTTGCGCAGAGGATAGCAATCGCTATCCAGCGCGGGAATGCTGCCGGAGTTCTTGGCACCATGCCGCAAGGACAAACATTAGATTTTAATTAGTTTTTTTTTAGGTTTTTTTTTGCATATTATGTCTTAGTTTTTATTTAATTACAAATTAATTACATTAATAAATTAATATTATATAGTTTAAGTGAGTAGTAAAATATGTGATATAAATAAACTTAGTATTTAAAACGAATATAATGTGCTATTCACCAAGTAAATACCTTTGATTATCTATATCGACATAATTATACTTCTGTATAGCGAAGCGAGTTTGCCCTAAACCGAACAAATGAAATGTACGTACATTTGTTCCTACTTCAGCTATAAATAATCCGTCGGTGACAAGCCTCAGCAGTTTCTCCATCATTTCGCGGCTGCACTTTCTTCCGTCCATCATCCTATGCCACGAGTTATGCACGCTATTGCATTGTAGTATCTAGAGAAGACTCCATACGTTGGTGTGAAAGAAATGTTTAGATACTACGTTATGTTTAGCAGTTAAATTTTGCTTTCAGAGCTCCGCTACCTTCTACATCCATATCCATACTTCCATACTAATATTATAAGTGCGAAAGTCTGTCTGTCTGTCTTTCTGTCTATCTGTCTGCCTGTTACGCTTTGTTGATGAAATTTGGTATGAATATAGTTGAAGACCCGGGGTCAAACATAGGCTACTTTTTGACGCAGGCGTCGCTGCGGGAAACAGCTAGTAATATATAAGTACAGAATAGATAATAGTACTGTAATACAACTAAATCACAATCAAGGCTGGGTTGTTACCTTTTAAACTCTTTAAAAAAAATAGCGAAATTTTTTTGATACATTTTATTTTACTATATCGATTTCGAATCGTCTGATGAAATTTGACCAGTAGTTTCAAAAAAACCCTCTATACTTGTTATATATTTTTTTGGCGCAATAAAGAGTACTGGCTTGCTTTATTTTCTGAACCAATCTGTCTGAAATTATGTACATATGGTTAGAAATCAGAGGAGGACAGTTGATACCTTTCATTCTGGATAAAATACTTTTCCCCTAGGATAAAAGTATGCGTTATCAGCCGCAAGCTAAATCTAGTCCATACTAATATTATAAATGCGAAAGTCTGTCTGTCTATCTGTTACGCTTTCACCACCTAACCGCTAAACGGATTTTGATGAAATTTGGTATTAATATATTTGAAGACCCGGGGTCAAACATAGGCTACTTTTTGACGCAGGCGGAGCTGCGGAAAAAAGCTAGTTACAAATAAATAAGTAGTTAGATAAATATATTCGCTCCATATTCCCGACTCGCACCTGCTTTCTTAACAAGCTCTCAGGTACTTGGGCCTCCAATAACTTAAAATGAGTTCTATACAATAACTACGATCTCACCTGATGATGGCTATCCTTAACAAAAATATTTTTCTATGTAAACTCGTCGATGTTGTTATAGTATCGTTACCATTCAGTAACATTGGAACAAATGGAAAATTGATTGAGCGGAAAAGTTGAAAATGATGACTGATTTGCTGCATGTACAGTGGGATACAGAAAGGCACAAGAAGTTATATTTACATCTTAGAGACAAATATATAGTAGTTTCTACTTACCCAAGCGGCCTGTATCATGCGCTTGTCTGCGACCTTTTTTAGGTTATCTGGTCGGTAGATGTCCAACGCTTTGCTTGCCGGTACATGGCAGCCATTTGAGAATCTTTCTGCCACATCGGACATTGGTTTTTCGCGCTATGCGCCCGCCAACTGCCACTAAAAAGAACTAATCCACTGCGCTATTTAGGACTGATTTTGAAAATAAAATTAATAAAATCTAAAATGACTAATGTTTGTTAATATCATCAAACATGTTTGTTAACATCTTCTAACATTCGAGAGAGAAACGAGACAATTTCGCCAAAAATCAATTCAAATTAAAACTGCTAAATCAAGACATTTAAGGCGACAACCACAGATGTGTAATAAATATGGACCACGCTGGAATAACAATGCTTCGTTGATTCTCGCGGGAAAGTCTTGCTGAGTATTCTGATAAATATGTAAGAAGATGTTTTTTGCTAACTAAAAACTTGTCTTGCTAGAAATGTGACGAAATTCTTAATTGTGGATTGATAGAGCGATGTTGTACGTCTTCTGGTCTATTCCCTTTGTATTGATATCGCAAAGGTGTGAATTTTTTTTTTTTTCGTGTAGGTTTCGCCAGAATTTTAATAGTAGCTTTACATCAGATTACGGTCATAAATATCCTTATACCAAATCTATTAAGAAAGAGTTCGGAAATCGGGAAGATTAACTCTGAAACTACCAGGCAGATTTCAAATTATTTTTGCATATGAAAAAAACTACATATAAGCTAGTCTCACATTTTCACAGATGACTATCTTTCTGGAGGCTAAAGCTATGGAAATAGCGGGCAGTTAGTAAAACATGCTTCTAAGAATTAAAACTTGTGATATAATTATTGATATAGGAACATTACAATACATACACATTTAACCATAAAATAAAACTAAACTAAATAAAAGTAATTAAATATGAACTAAAACTAAACTAAAGAGAATATTGTAACATATAAGCTAAAACTTGAAAATATTTCGGCACTACCTGATGCTAGGAACCGTCGAAATATTCCTCCGCATCACCGTCCATCGATGGCAAAGTGCCCAGAAGGCTGGCAGTATTGCCACGTTGAATGGCAATGCTTATATTTTGAGCTAAAAATAGGCCAGCCCTCTGGCCACGTGTGCCATTGATGAGGCGCTTGCTCAGATCCCGGTAGGGAGCCCGTGCACCCGGTCCCCACGGTCCAAGCGTTTCAACACCAAACGGCTCAAATACCAAGTTTCCTACAATTCTTGTGTATTTGCGCCGCTTGGCAGTCTCCGCCTGCATGCTCCGCAGTGCTTGGAAGATGGGAAGGCGCAACGGTATCGACGCAAGTGGCGTCCCATACCAGAGGCCTGCCCAGATTCCAAGGCAACAACGACATTCCATCGGGTCTCTTGCGATCGTCACGTACCAGGCCATTGGGTTCTAAAACTGCGGGTACAAGTACTGGCGGTGGCAATAGCACGACGGATAATACCGTTTATGTTCTCATGCCGAGACAATCTGCCTGTGCTTCTGCCGCAAGATAGGCCACTGTCTAGAGAACTTTGCACGGAGAAGGTTTCTCTGCAATGACAGCGATGCGGAACACACATGCCACATGGAACTCCCAGGCGAAGTCATTTGGCAAAATGGAATGTGCCGTCAAAGGTACCAAGGTTTTCTGACGGCAAAGCCTGAAGCCAAAAATGTAAAATTAAAACTTTTGTTAATAATTCCAAAGTCATACATATGTCGCGTCGTGGAACACAATAACAATCAGTCGCCCTCCGACTCAGCACTTCAGAATACGTACGCCAGCTCGGCATTTACCGTATGTTTAGGTACTTGTGAGGTTTCCAAGAAAAACTGGCGCAACCCGCCTGACGACCGCACGAGGAAGCGATATTTTCATTGAGACTGATCAAATGCAATGTTGTGTCAAGCAAAAACACGAGGAGAATTGGTGCTTGCAAATATATGTACTTTTAGATTTCACGCTGTAGAGAGTTAATGATAAATATGATGATATCTCATTTTGGGTTAACGCATAGATGTTATTCTAAATTCTAAATGACCAATAGGCACAATGAGGAACAGTGTATTTTCTCTCTTTCAAAGACTCAAAAGTACCTAACTTTTTGCGTGCCATTTGTCTGAAAGAAAAGGCTGTTTCATTGCAATTTCAGATTTGTGACTATATTTTTTTCTGTCTGATCCACGTTTTCCTCATGGACCAACTGGTATGCACAACCAGTTATGTCACTAGGATCACGTCTGATAAACTAAACTGTTTAGTAGAAAGAAAAAAAAATTAATTTTTTTTTGGAATGCCTTTAGACCATTTTACTCTGAATGCCATATTTATAACCTTTTCTAATTAACGTTCCATTCCTGCCATATCTCACCAGCTTACGAACGATCGCCTTTCGTTTTATGTTATCAAGATATCAGTTGGAAAGTGACCATTGTTTAAATATTTCCAGTCATCGGTTGGAACTCAGATTAAATACTTTCTTTGCAAAAATTATCTACTTAGTCAGCCAAATACGAAGATCAAATTCATAGAGTGATTTGAATTGTGCCTTACCATGATCTCGTAATTTCATCCAATACGAGTGACTAAGCGAGATATTGCCTTTCATCCCGTATTACGCCATCTCGCTTACTCACTCGCATTTCGATGTAGAACCGGCACAGACATATGAGAACCGGTAACCCTAATGTATTCGTACATCACAAGAAAAATTATATGAACTATAAACATTTACACGAAGTTGAGTACCTAGGTACGCCAGCTGTATCGAGAAGATATCCATAGTTTTTCAACTAATTATTAGCCGTCATATTTTTTAGAACACTCTGGCGCAGTTGTATTAGCCGTTTTGCTACAGGTACGAAATATAGTGATAGGAATATTGCATTTCAAATAATTATCTAAGAGAAATAGACAAGTCTATCTTACCGAAAGCTTCGTCATTGAACATGCGCACGCTCGCTGGCGTTGTTCCAGCTCATGGCATAAAGTAGAAACAACAGTACGAATGGCATAATCCATTAAAATTTGTGGAGAAATTGACACTTTAGTCCTAAAAGTGAGAACTATTTTCGAAATTAATTGAACATTATGTCTCGTATTACAAAAAAGTTTGTTAAGACATTTTCGATATTTGCAAGTGAAAGGACGAGACAAAACACGTTTTATTTAACATTGGCTTAATAGACGTGTCTTAATACGGGGATAAATGATAATGTATCCTTGTTGTGCAATAAAGAGTTTTTTTAACACATTTGCTCATAAAGTGTCTTTTATGTCATTGTAATTAGGCCATTAATGGGAGTTGTAAACAACACGTTGTTTATGTTATAATCGCACTTGTAAAGTAATGGTTTCCATGGTTATGGTACATTTTTTTAAATGTACGCCAAGAGAATTTTAAGTCTCAAACCAATTCATTGTTTTTGCAAAAACTATTTTAGCTTCCAAATGATAAATCAACACTAAATTTCATATTTATATTTATTTTACTGAACATTAGCCGTATTGGACAACAAATATTAATTTGTGTAAAACAATCAAGGGCTATAAAGGACTTGTATCCATAGCCGTAATACCTATTGCTAAAAAAATGATCTGTATTAGTGGCGCCATTTTGAAATCTATTTGATTTTGTATTTAATTTACTATTAATAACAAATGTCGATTTAATTTAGGGAAGAATACCTATATATGACTCTGCCAGATATACTGATCCAGGCGAAAATCGAATAGTGATAAGTCAGCCTATAGCTACTTAACTAAAATCTTCATAGAAAGAAATAATAATGACGAAGCGTGGACGAAGCTGTAAAACAGAATCAAGAACTACTTATACACGCATTAACACATGCTCAATTTTATTCTATTGGTGTATCTAATTGTGAAAAGTGTTCAAAGTGTACCAACAAAAGGTAATGTAAAGAAATGTTTTGATATCGCTTGACAACTTTTATTTATTGAGTAAATAATAAAAAGTTAGTTATATAAGTGTGTTTTTCCTCGCAAATGTGTTGAAAATCGTCGTATGACAACTCGTAAACGAAATTGGTCATTTACTCGGCTTCTATAAGCATGAGCCGAGTAAATAATGATCAACTTCGCACCCTTGTATCATAATCTACTATTGTATTGTATTGTAAATGTCTTTTGAAACCTTCCTGCATACATAAGTACCATTTGTTCTCTGTGTGTCTCAAACATCAAAATAACACAGCTTAAGGTTTACTTGTTTGGATTGCGGATTTAATGAGCAAAGGCATTCCTGTTAATATAATTGGCAATCGGTATGCGAAAGGTATCTCCACCGTACGCAAATATCTAAGTATCTTACGCAGACCTTGACTATCAACTTCGAGCATTAAACCTTCACCTAGGTACAGCATCTAGGTTGCAAACTCTTTGTAATGTAAGTTTACCATGAGATTTTAAGCTTTTGTTTGTAATTACTTTGTTACCACACTATCCACAAAAAACGCTGTATAAATTTGCAATTATTAACGCAAGAGTCCCTATATCCATACTTCCATACTAATATTATAAATGCGAAAGTCTGTCTGTCTGTCTTTCTGTCTGTCTGTCTGTCTGTCTGTCTTTCACGGCCCAATCGCTGAACGGATTTTGATGAAATTTGGTGTGAATATAGTTGAAGACCCGGGGTCAAACATAGGCTACTTTTTGACGCAGGCAGAGCTGCGGGAAACAGGTAGTAGGTATATAAGGGACTATAGGTATATTTGATTGAAAAACGACAACATTTTCAGATGTTGAAATAATGTTGTTGTTGAAATAATTTTCATTTTCTTAATTTCCAGTATCGCATTCATTGTCACTATGTACATACATTGTTTTAAAACTTAATCTTCTTGCTTGTATAACTTATACTATGCCTATTGTGTAAATGTGAAATGCATGATGTTAACGTTCTTTCCCTGCAGTTTCTTTGTCTCCAAGTTAATTTGAAAGTACTGTCACGTCAACCAAAGAACAATGCTTTCGAGATTTTGCGATAGATGATACCTTATCTAGTGATAAGTCGATAGTTGTACTGTTATCAACGTCTCATTTTTATGTTGGGTTATCGATTGCACTTTATCGGCTAAACTTTGCTTTTAAATTAGATCAATTGTTATTGCTGAATCTCCTCATTTTATCATGATTTATGTTATTCATTCTATTATTAGTAGTACAACTGTTAATTTAGTATCTCGTTTGAGAATTAAGTGGTAAGAGTAGATAAGTAGAGTTAAGTATTGGTTTTAGCGATGCTGTAATGTTTGACTCGGCTATTATTATTAAATTGTTTGACTATTGGTGCGTTTCGTGGAATTATTATATAATTTTATAAGTGATTTCGTTTAATTAGTTTAGAATAGTTTAGTCGAGTCGTTCGTAGTCTTTGAAGCTCCACGATTTGGAATGTTATTAAATTTTGAATAATTATAATCTATAATATCATATATACAACAGGCAAGGCACAGCCAAATTTAATAATGACTATCAATCCTTATCTTATCATTAAAATTTAGAATAATAGATAGTGTGTCCCAGGATTAATTTGACGATAACCAATTTACGTATCAACTCGTATTATGTAAATGTGACATAAATTTAAAAAAGAACAGAATAGCTGAAGATCTATAAATATAAAAAGAAAGTAGATCACTGTAACTCTAAGGTTTATAAAAAGCCCTTAGCAGCCAATGTAGAGCGGATGAGCTATGGGCTGGCCCGGCGCCAGCGCAAGCAGTTATTTCCTAGCTTTCGTATCGATAGAGTAAATAAACAGTGTTGTTAGGATGGTCTGTATTATTTTATAGCTCAATGTATTTTTGATTGTTTTAATAAGTAATTTTTATATTAACTAGTTATGTTCCTTTTTGAGTAAATTGCACCGGCGGAAGGATTTATTACATGTGACTTATATCAGGTATTTTATTTAAGTATTTGCAGGTCGACTAAGGTCTAAACTGGGTTTAATTTTCCAAGGGCACCCACCCGCGGCAAGAGAAGTTCTAATAGAAAAGTAATATATTAGACGAGTCGTCTTTTTTTTTTCAAAATCACTACTGTTATTATACATAAAGGTCATTGTACAAAAATGAATGGCTGTATGGGGGTGGTAACAACGAAAAAAGTATGAAGGGGATTCAGCGTTGTGGAACTCCGTAAGAAGGCGTTACATTTCAGTTCTCTAAAGGTGAAAGTTCATAGACTTTTAATGACCTGCCTACACAATTGCGTATGTATACTTAGACATCTACAAATTTCTATGTAATTTCGTAAAAAAACTATACAAGTAATAATACATTTTAACATTTCGCTAATTTCGGTTTAACGCCAAAGTCGATTCGCTAAGAAGAAAGAGTGGGAAAAAACTATTCATTTACGTATTAAATTTTAAAGCATTGATGGAAGGAAACAGTCGTTTATGCTTACAATTGAAAATTCCATTATTCAATATTATCTTTTGTTCAAACCCATAATATTTTAACATTTTATAATTAAGTTCAAGAGTTTGTTTTCCGAGATCGCTATCGGTTTCGCTTCAATAAAACAACATTATTTTTATCTGTAGTAAGATCGGATAATGCGTTTGGTCAGATAATGGCCAAAACGGTAAACGGAAAAGTATGTTGCCATTAACATTACTGGCAACAGCTACTCTATCATGCAAATGTTTGTGGAACTTTTGACGACGAAAGAAAGTCGCACAACACAATGTCTGATAAAAATCTTAAAAATCTTATGATATATCAGCTGTCATGGTCTCTATTTACTCCAACCAATATAATAGTCAAGTTTTGTGCGACAAAATCAAAGATTAATTCTAGTTATCTAAAAATAGAAATCGCCAACGAGAGACGCGTCTAATATGTAAACCCAAAATAGAATTAGTTTGTGTTCGCTAAATCGATATCTACCAAATCCAGACTAGAAAAGGGGAAAAGGAGGATTTCCACAGTGTTTACTTTTGTTTGCTTTAGTGAAGATACCGTTAGAGAGTATTAAGTTTTTTCCAAGAATTCAATCTGTTTTTGTACAAATTTCATCACAATATCGGACCTTTGAACTGAACTCTGAATATGATAACATGGGAGTACTTATTTAACGTATAAAGTTTTATTAAGATCCTTAAAAATATTTTTGTCATATTTTGCCTACTTTCCCTGTTTTACCTTTAACATAGTTTTAGGTCTGTAGTAAGCTTTAACACATATGAATCACTACCTGTTCACGCCTTGGTAGTGTTTAAAACTGACGTAATGTAGAGTCAGAGGCGTTGTGTAAAGAAACTGTAACCTAATTTGAAGGGTACGCATGTATTTTACAAAATTAATCGTGCCTGGAAATTGCAAAAACTTTAGAAATGAAGAGTGACAGGTTGCAGCCCTGAAGATTGAGAGTCTGCTGACCTTTGCATCAAATGTCAACAAACAGGACATACGATGTTGTGAGAAACGTGAGTTGATTTGGGTTGATAATAATGATATAAAATTGATGTAAAGGTAAATATTGGCAAACAGTGGTTGTGATTAGCCAAAGATATAAAAATGTAGAGTCATAATGAACTTAGTAAATAAACTTAATTGAATGGGATGCTTTTGACGGTTACTAAAGTAAACTGACTTCAATAAACATCTGAATTTATACTATTGAAAGATATTGCTCAAATGATTGCAGCTATTTCGACATCTTTGCTTTCGCCTAAGCTCCAAAAGCAACCAGACAAACAAAACGACTGGTTTCAATGAAGCCCGTAAATCTAGTTTCGCGATGGTTTCCGTCGCAGTGGCACCGGCCGCACAGCTGTCCAGTTGCATGTTTTTTGTTGCTGCAGCCGACCTGGCTTCCACGAGGAGAGATCACGGCGCGCACGACGCTCGAGGCGCGCCAGTATTCCGCCGCACCTCACCGCGCGCGGTCGCTTCGCCAGCGATACGTCCACGTCCACCTGTCACCACACCGAATTGACGACCGTTATCGCCCTAAATGACAGCCTAATGGACGAACGCAGAGGTAGTCCATGCATGCTTGTGCTAACGTAGTGACCAGTGGAGTGCAGTGTTGTGTCTATGCTATGGAGGAGGTTCGCATTTCGGATTGGCCTGATCCACCTGGATCCCATGCATGGCTGCCTGCTTATGGTTTCCAGCATGAGATAGTGGATAAAGACGACTATTTCTGCTCCAATGGTGAGTGCCGCTCTCGCTGCGGTTGTCAAAACGTTCCAATCTTACATTAAAAACTGGAACTAAACAAGTTAAGGCTCCAACACATCCGGCAACTTGTTTTAAAGTTTCTATAAAAATAAATTCGCTCGTAATTGAAGTCGTTGAACCAAATGTTACAATCGATAGACCTAGCCGAAGTGAATTTCATGAATGTTGGTCATTAGATGCCGCAGATTTTTTGTGATTCGATTTCGGTCAAGTCGTGACATTGATGATGAAATAGTCCAAAGCATGAAATGTGAATTATTTAGCTGTTAGCGCTAACAATAATAACTATATTCATTGTTTCTCTAACAACCTGCATGGTGATGAATACTCTGATCGTGTTTGACTTGATCGTACTTTATCTGAGCATTTGTTTTGTAACATTATTTGCTTTTGAGGTAAGAAACTACTTATAGATGGATATTATAGTACTACTATGGGTATGTTTTGAAAATATCGTCCATTAGTAAACTAAACTTTGAGAGTGGAACAACTTTCGAAGTCGGTATCTATGTGCAACAACCAGACAGATTATAAACATTTACATTTTTAATGACTCTAAGTAGGCTACCTATAAATCATTTGTAATGTTAAAAAGTAAATACAAACTCTTTTAATTATCTACTTTCTTACGAGTAAATATATATTTTGTGCCCATCATTACTAAAATTGCAAAAAAAAAAAAATTTTGAATATTTATATTATTTGCACTAATACTAATACTAAAAACGAATTAAACTTCGTACTTTGAAAAACAATGATTATATTATAAAGCTGAAAGGATTTAATTGAAGGTCAATGGAAAATACAGCAGAAATGAAAATAAGACAGAGGTAAACATTAGCATCAACTCAAATATAGGTCGATACAATGTATTGCACTAATAACAACTGCGAATACTAAAAAGGAATTCAACTTCATAGTTTTAAGAACAACGGTATATTATAAATCCTAAATAGGATTAAATCAAAGGTAGAGTCAATGTAAAAACCAATAGGAATGAAACTGATACAGAGGTAAACATTAGCATCAAGATCAACTCAAGGGAAAATAAACCAAACGATACTATTTTAGACAACACGCAAGAATTCCAAATGATGCTACGAATTGTTATGAAGCCACTTCTACCTAATATGCTAAAAGTGAGAGTTGCAAATCATTTCAAAAGGAAACAGCTATCATCAGTTTTAATAACAGTATTTCTAACATTACCTGAGAATAGTCAGAGAAAGTGCATAATTGATAAAACCTAACGGGTTGATTTATCAAATGGCATAACTTACTTATTAAATTCTTTCCAGATTTGTGAAATGTTTATTATCATTTAAGTAAATAAGTAGTTGAAGAAATTTGACAATGTTCCACACAATTACAATAATACCAAGAGACCCTGGTATAATTGTAATTGTGTACTGTTAGTATGATAACCAATATTATACCTAAAATCTGGCAAAATCTAACCGAATATAGACTTCCTCTTCATTAAGTTGTTTAAAAATAGAACAGCACAATTATTTTCCACAACAAAAAGTCGCCACTTTATTTTATGAGGGTACTGTATATATTTACATTTAACTAAAGTTTGTAGGTGCCATTTTGTTCAATCACTTTTTGCCATCTTGTAGGTAGGGACATGATCCCATTGCTATAGAAATTTTGAGACTTCTGGTTTTGGCAGTCCTCTCGTGAAGAAGAGTAGAAACTAAATTGTGCATTCTTCTTTTTTATATCGTAACATCATTATACAACCTACATTTTATGCAAATAAATATTTAATTGATTGAGGAACTGGACAGATCGATGTGGAGATCCTTATTAGTGCGGGCCAAGACTTTAGTTCATTGTACCATTCTAGTGAGTGACATGAAGGTGCATTTCATAAGATTTTTTATATCCCACTAGCAGCCCGTCTCGATTTCGTCCTAACCTATGGCCTTCCTCAATAAATAGGCTATCCAACATTAATTTTTTTTTTTCAAATCGGCCCAGTATTTCCTGACATTAGCGCGTTCAAACAAACAAACTCTTCAGTTTTATAATATTATAGTATATATATATATATATAGATTTGCCACAAGTCAGAACGTATATTATTACCTACTTCAATGCACAACAATACCTAAGATAAAAATTAATTTGAGAAAGTAAATGTAATTTGTCATCTAATCTGCAACAAACTTGAACCGGTAGTTTTATTATCAGCGTAAACCACGAAACAAAATTAAATTAAGTCATTATCACGTAACCACTAAGTACTTTCAGACAGAAGTCTGTGAAGAGTTCAAATTTTACTAGTTCGGGTTAGAAAGAGCGATTCACACGGCGTCAACGACTTCTAGTGAATTCGTTTACATATTAATGAAATTATGACAACACAGTTCGTATTATCGCACAAGTTTTCACATAAATGTGTACAATAATTCGCCGTGAATTGTTAGTAATTAAGAAAATAAAAAAAAATAACCGCAGAGTATTGATTAGTGTTATTAATTGAATTCCAACACGCTAACTGCTTCTCAGTTTATGGGAATGTATATATTTCCAATCAGGCATTAAATTAACTTTACATCGAGTTCATTAGCACCTTGATACCAGCTAGAATGACTTAGGTAAATACCTTTTCATACCTTACGTTTTTCATGTAAACTTGCCGAAAGAATTTATCTGAATAATGTTGGAAATGGTATCAAAATAACTTACAGACGCGGATACCTACTATGTACAATTTAAATTATGTATTATTTGAGAAAAAATAAACTAATTTACATGTAAAAGATACGAAGAGAGTGGAGGTTTTTGCCCAGCAGTGGGATAACTATAGTTAAGAAAAATAAGATACGTTAACAAAGGTAGAGCAACAGCCACAAAAGAAAAACATTAAAGAGATATTCAGAAAGTAAAGTTAGACATTCTGACAACCCGGATTAACTTAGCGACAATAACAGATGAACTGGGAAAACGTTATTAAGCAGCAAGATACAGGAACCACTACACACTACATCTTTATTTCCCACATACAATTGTACAATTACAAAAGCTTAAGTGAAAAAATTCCTTCAGGGTCGGCAACGCGCTCGTGATATCTCCGGTGTTGCAGGCGTTCATAGGCTACGGTAACCACTTACAATCAGTTGGGCCGTACGCCTGTTTGCCTACTTCGTTCTATAAAAAAAATATGGAGCAAAGGCGGACTGCTAGGCAATCTCTTCCAGTCAACCCTTACCAACTTTTTTTAAATTAATTTGGCCTGGGCAAAGGCCTCAATGGTACCAACTATGAGCCTACAAAAATGTCTACACATTATTTAGTATTCAAAATAAACAAACAAGATTTGTTATCGATGGTCACTGTCAGTGATGATGCACTAAATTCTTACATACTGACTCTATCAACATTCTGTTATGGACATTAAAATTTAGAATTTCTTTAACTATAAGTTTTGACATTTGACTGGTATAGATTATATCATGGAGTAATTATAAAGGGGAGATGCCGTTTGAAATGGCGCAGTGACGTACTCATTGGCGCCTCGCCGACACTGCAGTGGGCGGAGCTTGTCGTTGCTCGTGCTCTATGATTGGAGCCACGGCCGAAACCAAGCACCCCGCACGTCTGCCTTCCGCCCCGTGTAGCCTCACAAACGCTTTCTTACAAAACGCTTATTAAGGCATCTCCTCTTTATAATTACTCCATGGATTATATACAGATGACATTATGATTAGATTATAACCTAACTTTCCTGAGATGTTAGCTAATTTCCCTTGGATTGACGGAAAATTATTTATCGGATGGAATATTCCGAAATAATGCAGGTATTCGTTATATCTACTTTTAGAAAGTGCAAGATATAAGTTGATTTCATAATCCGTGGTCATAATGACTCAGAATCTTATAAATTGTTTGACTAAAATATGGGTTCTTGATAACCTAGCTAGACTGACACTATCGGAAGTTTATGCCTAGATATTTATTTGATTTGATGAATTACGTATTTCATAATAGAAGTTATCGTATACGTGGGGCGCACTATAAGTTTCCGGAATGAATATGAAAAAATACTATTAAAGGTACAAAATTAATTTATTGTTTTTCAAAATAATCTCCCTTGGCGTCTATGCACTTTTTCATTCGATGAAACCAGTTTTGAAAACTTTTGTGCCACTCCTCTGTGGTGACCTCTGAAACGTGTTTTTCATACTCCTCGACAGCCTCTTCTGGTGATGAAAATCGTTGACCGCGTAATTGGTTCTTAATTTTTGGGAACAGAAAAAGTCACAAGGTGCCAGGTCGGGACTGTATGCAGGATGACTCATGAGTTCTACATTTTTCGCCTTCAAAAAGTCGTTTGTCTGTCTGGCCGTGTGAGAACTAGCATTGTCGTGGTGCAGGATGATACGGCGTTTACGGTTATTTTTACGGAGTTCGTCAATAACTTCCGGCAAACAAATGGTCGTGTACCAGTCACTATTCACTGTACGACGATTCTCTAAAGCAACAGTAGCCACGTGTCCAGTTTTATTAAAAAAAGAACAAGACGCGGTCCGTTTTTTGAGCCTCGGTCAAGTTGTGTGGGATCCACCGCGAGCACAGCTTTCTCACACCCAAATGTTTGTGTAGGATTAATTGTATTTGACTCATGCCTACTTCTAAGGATGCGCGAATTTCATGGTAGGTGCTTGTCTGTTTCAATCATACGGCGCACAGCATTGATGTTTTTGTTGGTCACAGCGGTGGACGGCCGACCATCGCGAGATTCGTCACTGAGATTGATACGACCACGCTTGAATTCTGCAAACCAGCTATAAACAGTTGTCTTGCATGGTGCTTCATTGCCAAAAGCTGTTTCAAGCCGAGCGATGCTCTGTTGAGCTGTCAAATTACACTTAAAATCGTAGAAAATCATACTACGAAAATTTTCCCGAGTTAAATCCATGTTGATGCAGACACACAATTTTTTAAATGGCGCCACAAGGTAAAAACAAAAGACAGTCAGATGAAACAAACTGCATTCTACAGCCAAAGAGTTCTATTTTCAAATGTTGCAATAAATTTTTAAATATTGTTTATGTAAGTGGCCAGTTCCGGAAACTTACAGTGCGCCCTATGTATAAGCGCGTACAGTATAAGCGTAAATATACGTACTATGAATTCAGAAGTTAAAACACATTGTGGTTTCATATGTTTTTGCGTTTGTGACACATTAATTTACATTGTTTTAGTTCGTGTTAATGTAAAAAAAAAAAAAAATTTTGATTTAACTAAAATTTATTATAGATTTAGCTAAAAATATTTGGCCTGCGTCTTGTCTTACCTCATTATAGTTATTCAAGACACAGATAGTCATACAGGTTTTGGTTATGATGACTTTACCATACAATAAATACTTAACATAGAAATAACTAATGAAAAAAGTAATACCAATTATCGGAATTATACATAGATAGTTACTATATAAAGTATGATTCCATAAAAGACGGTTCGCTTTCGAAAATATTCCTTTTTTCTAGGTAGATCAAACAAGCAAAGTGACTAAATCGCTAGACTTATCGCAAATCAGACCGGATAAATTGTATATGCTCAGTAATACATGTATAATTGATATAGAGTTGATATTATTTAACTTATATTTGTTTAAAAGAGGTTTATAACTACAGTTCCTCATATCTATCACTTTACCACAGTGATCTCTCAACCAACTCATAAATGTTCAAAGGTAATTGTAACAGCACTTCTTCCTTGACACGACCTTGCAGTTCCTCTACATAATACTTTTCATAAACATAATACCCACAGAGTAAATGTTTCTGTTCGATACAAAACGAAACAAGAGAGTTTTTCAATGAAACCAGTTTTACGATCGCGAGCCAGCGTTCTGTATAAGACGTTATACATTCCACTGTTGTAGCGAGGCAAAAAGGCTTTATTGAGAAAGGCACAAAGGTCAATTTTGAGCAAAACTTAGTGCTTGACTAGCACTGAGAAGCATGCAGTCGAACCAGTCGCAGCCCTAAAGGTCATTTGTTATCTGTGGGCGAATCGCATACCTGGTGCATTCCGCATATTTTCGAAAAATTCTGTAAATAATTTGGTATTATTAAGTCAAATTAAATCTCAAAATCATTTCTTCCGTGGTCTCTGGCTACCCCTACGGGAAAAAGGCGTGATGGTATGTATGTAAAATCATTTCTTTATTGAGTGACCTGTTTTTAGGATCTAATTTTATTTTAATTATAATGACTTTTGAAGAAGTATTATTAAGAATAAGCATGATATTATTAAAATTAAAGATAATTATAAATATTATTTGCAAAATTTTTGCGCATTACAGTTATGTATTTATGGATTAAAAATTTACCTTTATCATATAAGGGGAATTTTACTAAACGACGTTTTAACCACATCATATTCTCTTTTAATAATTGATCAAGTAATTTCCACAAAGGTGAATGCCCCAGCTGTATTAATGAGATGAAATAAAAAAGAGAAAATCAGGCATATCTGCAATGTTACGTTTTAAATTTGTACCAATAATAATTATTGTCGATAATTAATTCTTTTGGAAAGTAATTTTATTAATGTAATTTATTGTCTTCAGCGTCTTTTCTTGATCGAGAACTTTTTTAATAACAAGCACTTATTGCTTATAAATAAGTAACTTTATGAACAAAATGTGACAAGTTTTTACTTACTTACTTACTCTTCTATTTCCGAGTTCTTCCGGATTCGCCAGCATCCGTCGGGGTTCTTAATAGGACCGAGGATTTTCCGGAGTAGTTTTTAAGTACTTAAATTCTATATCTATTTTATTAAACTTAAGACAAGAAGTATTTAACTGACCACAGACAACTAAATAATCAATTTAGTTATTTATTTAACACTTCTTTGCACACAGTGAAATACAAATTAAATATGTTACATAAAATGTGAACACAGTATGTATACAAAAGGCGGCCTTATCGCTCAAACAATCTCTTCCAGGCAACCTTATGGTAGTTTGAAATATAAAGAAAGGAGAGATACGGATATGGTGCATAAAGAACAGAATAACGCTAGGCAGAATAACAGAAGTACACGATACATAAACTACTTAAAATAAATACTAATATACGTAAATAAAAAATAAATAATTATGTATATATATTTATATATAATAAATAAACTATAAAAAACACGAGAAGTGGAGACTGAAACAAGATGTACTGAAAAGGAACGAAGGTACAGTGAGGAAAGAAAGTGGTCCATCCATATGGCGTTAGTAATATGATTAGGTACTTATATAATGTAAATATTAATTCCTGGTATCTGGTAGATATCCGATTATATCTACCTACTCTGTTTACTTGTGGAAATCAGTAAAAAAAGTATTTTTATTTGATAAACTACTGCCAAGATCAATGAAGTCCTTGAGGTGTCTCGACCTGACATTTGAGATAAACCTGGAGATAACTTCGACATTAACCGACTAATTTCAGGAGCTGCTTTACTCATAAATAGCGTTTTCAATGTGGTCGTGATATAAATTTGTCGGGTTATTTTACCTTTTCTAAGAAATTGTTTGTTACTTTATTGGCTAAATCCAATGATTTCAACTCAGAATGAGTCCGCTGGTATATTTGGTAGGAAAAGTATAATAGATAGATATATATACTCTTTATTGTATAAACTTTTCCATACAAGCAAATAAATATTTAAGGAACAAACGATATCCGGAATAATTTTTAATATAGGTGATATAATTTTTTTACCTTTCTCTACACAAAAAGGCATTTTCAGCAAACGTAAAACAATTTATAAATATAAAACCAATGTGTCAAAATCATCAGACAAAATAAGAATAATCTAGAAACTCTATCAAAAAAGCCTTGCTCAGTTTGTTGAAGATACAACTGCTCCGCGGGAAGTCTAAGTTTGGCGCTTCAGCCCTAATACTACATTTTAGGGCCGTAAAACTAGTGACATATCGTCACATTATTCAATGGCTAAACCACTTGGAATGCTGATTCTCAAATGCAATAATCGTAATATTCAGGTCACCATAATGAACACTTGATCAGTAGTCGAGGTGTTATGACTGGTAGTTCTGTCGCTTTATGATTATTACTTACATTTTCATCCCACGGTGTTTGTATATTATCGTCATTTACCCACATTTGTACAATAATCTTATTGGTTGGTAGTTGATAGTTGTCCTATATTGTTTTTTCATTATAAATATTTTATCTCTATCTCGCATGTAAGAAAGCAGAAAAGAAGGCCTTTTGCCAGTTAGACACATAGCTAAACAAAACAAAAATAACAAGTGAGATTACCATACGCTAGTATTACCCATTCTTCAGACCTATCCTGACTTATTTGACCAGAGAGATAATTATATTGGCAGACCATCTAGACGCAAAAATAGACTAGTTGTACCAAGTAAAAGCACTGCATATTTTAATAGGAATTGCTATAATAGTTGTGTAACATTCTACAATAGACTGACAGATAGTTTAAAGGAGCTTGAGTTGAATTCTTTTAAGTCGCAACTATATGAAAAACTTGTAAAAAAATTCTACTATTCTGTTAAGAGTTTTTTAATAGTAAACTTACTTAAATTATTTTTGTGACATTGATAATAATAAATACTGACATTTCATTTTATTCTGTAAATTTCTTAATGTGTGCTAATAATTTAAATGACTTGCGAAATAAATTTGCATGCTGTTCAAAATGGCTAAATAGGATTGCTACTTATATTTATGTACCACCTATTGCATTATAAACTTACCCTATTTTATGCAAATAAATGATTTGATTTGATTTAGTCATAGCACATGAGCGTCAGTTAAACAGACCACCCTGCATGCCCAGGTGCTGGATTTTTTAAATTGCATACTAGACTTTGTCGTAGATCGTGCCTTCTAAATGGAATATTCTTTATCAAGGACTTGCCTAGTGAGGAAGTCACTGTGTAGCTATTGTTATAACTCCTCTGCAGTATATTTGTCTAATATACTTGTAATATGCTCATAAACATTTTATCTGATAAAAAAATATTCTAACTGATAATCAGGTGATTCAAATAGACTGGAAACAACTAGATAGGTGGTCTAGATGACATGAACAAAGCGTAGCAAAACGAAAGAGTATGGCGTAATAAATCTGGCTTAGAGCCGATCTGAGTGTGCGTGCCAAGGAGTTTCCAATATTCATGACAAGATGCCTAACAACGACAGACGGCGCCTGGAGGCACGATTAGTATTGCCAATTGTATATTGTTTACATTATCTAAACTGCGCCTAATGAAATTTGGGACAATGGTTCAATTAAGGGTATCAGATTTGAGTAAATCCCCATTTATTATACTCACGATGATGGCTAAGTAAAATTGTTATCGATGTGTCAATTTAAAATTACTTATCTGTATGTACGTAAAACAATCAATTTTGCCAAGGAGTTTCCAATATTCATGACAAGTTGCCTAACAACGACAGACGGCGCCTGGAGGCACGATTAGTATTGCCAATTGTATATTGTTTACATTATCTAAACTGCGCCTAATGAAATTTGGGACAATGGTTCAATTAAGGGTATCAGATTTGAGTAAATCCCCATTTATTATACTCACGATGATGGCTAAGTAAAATTGTTATCGATGTGTCAATTTAAAATTACTTATCTGTATGTACGTAAAACAATCAATTTTATGCTTCAAAATGTCAAATTAAATTAAACGTCTAGAAATTAGTCGGTCACCCTGTTACTCGCACTTCATTTGTTTAGCTATAAAAACTAGGTTTTAAAATATGAAAAATGTAACTGACGAAAGATTCATATGTTTAAAAATATAAAGAATCTACGTCGTGCGCATGCGCTTATCACACAGTCAGTCATGTGAATCTGTTTGCTGTAAATATAAAATCATTCGTCAATGCAGGCAAACAACAGTACTTATCATTGCGATTGTTTCAAGTAGGTACGGTCATTTTATCTTCTGACAAAATAAGCAGAAAAAATATTTTTGTCGGTCGGTGCAATGGAATTTAGATTTTAACGAGTAATTTTCTTTTTAACCACCAATGTACAAACCAAAAGACCAACGTAAAAACGTTCGACTGTACTCATATATTTTTTGTTACTAGAATCCTCTTTCGGATAAGTACTTGCTTGACCGACAGAGTTGTCTATATGTACCTAAGCCCTATTCATTAATCAAGCCATAGAATAACAGAAAATAACTACGTGCTTAATAAAGCAATGAATAGAGAATGCATTAAGTCCACCCATTGCACTATTTTAGGCAATAACGATTAAAATAAATAAATAAAATAGATAATGAAATATTAATTAAGTCATCTTACTTACTATCAACTAGGCCAACAAAAACAAAATAAACTTTATTTAAGGCGCCAATCCACTGGTCGAGAAATGTGCTTCGTAATGCGATATATAGAAATTATAGTTCTGAGAATTCAGACAAGCTTTAAAAGCCTGAGATAGACGGAAAAGACTTAATCTTCACTTAAACAGGTTTCAGAAAATTATATAACTAGAGACAGAATCCGAAACACATCAACAAGAAAAAGAACAAACGTCGCTGACATAGCGAAAATAAGTGGAAATGAGCAGACCATGCGGTGAGAAGACTGGACGGTGAATCGGTACGAATTGCTGGGCCAAAGTAACCGGGGTAGACCAATATATAATTGAAGAGATGACATCACTAAAACAGTAGGCACACTGTTGAGAAACACCCATAGCCGAGCATATAATTAGAGTAGGCGTACGTTCTGCTATAACAATTGATGCTGAAAAAGAAGATGCAAATTTGCACAACATGTACAAAGGCTAACCGTATATGATAGTGATCACCGTTGATTATGCAACTTAGGAAGATATGTGTAAGTAGCAAGTAGATATCTAGGGGTACTGCGTCTGCCTGAAAACAGGCATGGTGAAATGTATGTATGTGTACAAAGGTCCATTGCAGATAAATAACATCATTTGGGTATAGGATCACGACTTAAAGCGATGGCGACATTTTTAAGTGCTGAGATATTTTACGTCGCCATGGATTAGTGGCTTATTTACCATGATTTATTCGCTTATTTTTTGCGCAGTTTCCTCAATCTTATCCAGGTGTACTCGTAGAGTATCTTTTTTAAAGGATGGTGTGCAGTTACGTCTTATAACCACAATTTCCTGGGTTAACTGGATATTAATTGCCAATAGATTTTACATTTTTTGTCTAGTATGTGCAAAGAAGTTTTAGTACTCAATAGAAAAACATGGGAAATAAGGTTTTTTTTTTCTATAAAAGTGTACCTTAACTTTAATAACTTTTCTGCCCCATCGGCCATCGGTTCTCCGCGCTATGTGTGTATTATTATATCTTATATTCGTGCCTACAAATTTCCTTTTGAATGATTCAAATTATTCCAAATTTTAAAAATAATTTTAGATCTAAAAATACAAGAATAATAAAAAATACACATATTTATTTCACTTTCTTTCATTTGTTCGTTCAACTCATTACATAACAAAGTCAAATAAGACGAAATCATACTATACTTAAAAAAGATAAAGTGAATAAATATTTACCCACGTTATCTCGCTTGATTTTACGTTTTTACTTACATTGCGAAATTATCATTGCATAGAAACTAGCATACCCACACGTGTCACAAATTGTTTTTTTTTTTTTAAAACAAACCAGACGGTTAAAAGAACGTCCTTTTGGACATTTTTATGAAACTAAATTTCTCAAATTTCTTCGGCGTAAAATCTGGAATCTTATACAATTCCTAGCAGAAGCGCAGATATTAATAAATAATGTCTATTTCAAGATTGAGGCTTATGTCCAGCAGTGGGCCGACTGCTACTGAAATGATGATGATTTAAAGATATTATTAGTAAGTTTCATCCACTTCCTTCCGTCCATTTCTGTCAGGTATGACGCATACTAAACTTAGAACTCTTACGTAGAGTCTTTGAAAATATGTACAAGTAATTTATTGGTCATTTCGTCTAAGCTGCCATTATCTCAGTAAGGTTGACAACAAGGACAGGTATTATGTTTGTTTATATTGCTTGCATTTTCATATTTCTAAGTTTTATTTAATTAATCGATATGTATATCAGAACGAAATATGTTAGTAACTACATAAGATACCAGCCAGGTACATTACGTTCATTTTTAGATTTCTTACAATAATATTAATAAAAAAATTGTGGAGAAAAAAATTCGAAAAAGAATGTGTTATAAAAATACTTAATTGGTTTTTGATCGGGCGTTGCAATTGATATAAGTTATAATAGTAAAGCATAATTTTTACATCATTGAATGTATATAAATTGATGAATATAAATATGTTTTAAATGTCACTGAAATTACAGTAATATGCTTATATAATAGAGTCACTGACCCAAGACAAATGAAAATACGTATTTCAAGGTTGCAACGGTAATGACTAATGAGTAACTTTCTAACCTACTTCTGAAAACGAGGTAGGTTTTATTCAGTTGTATTTTCTAAATTATGTTAAGATCTTATTGGTAATCTATTTGAGAATAACTTGATTTTAGTTTTTGTTTAAATTACTACAACATCTTTTAATTATCACTTTATTGTCTTTTCTTTTCAGGCTTAAGTTAACCTAGAAATTGATTAGCAGTAAATATGTGGTAAACACAGTGAATAAGAATAACATAGACGTCAAAATTGGTATTACAAAGTATAATATTAGTTATATTATTCTAAGTTTACAATAAACCCCCAAGAATGTAATATTTTGTTCTCCCTGTGTTAAGGGTCATAAATATTATTTATCCATAGATAGGGGTTTTGCGAGACTTACACCCATATTCCCAAACGTATGCTCAAACTCGACTCAACCTTACTCCAACTCATTGGTATGATTAGTCGTCAATAGCTTCCTTGACTTAAGGAGATTCCTCATTGGAGGTGAGTATCGAACTGTCAAATATAAGGTTGGTCGAGAGGTATCTTGAGGTGTCCTTGAAATGAAATAAAGTACAATAATGTAAAGACAGAAATATTAATAATTTTTTTCCCACTTTTGGTCTAGGTGTCCATTACTTTATTCTCTTGTAATTTTAAATTTTTGAGCTTAGAATTGTTATTATAACCTAACGTGAAATTACACGTTTGGAGTTTGCTCATGAAACCATCTTCATTTTCAAGAAAAGTTCGATTACTTCCTTACGGGTACCTCCAATGAGTTTGAGTGAAGGACGTCTATAAAATTATGTTTTATTGTTTAAGAATACGGATGTTACACTTTATGTTTTTTAAAGGTATGCGGACTCATGTAATGTAAGCTTGTTGTTGACACATTATACACTAAGTTAGTTAACATTATGAATTCAGTCGAACTTTTCAAAACAATCGGTAGAGTCGGCCGCCTTAGAATTTGCGCTAATAAGTTTCCAATTGGTCTCATATATAGCTAATAATTAGTAACAACTTTGAAAGGCATCGAAAAAAAAAAACAAAGATTTTGGAAGAGAATATCATTCATTTGTCCGACAAGAAACAATGGCCGGCAAAAACCGATTTCATGGTCAGTATTCGCGTTATTTCAGTAAATTCACAAGATGTGTAACCAATCGTACAAAATGCTTCATAATGTAGGGGGATCAATTCCGATAATAAACTTTAAAAGACCATGCAACTGATATTCATTTATGTCTCAGTTACGATGTATTTTTGATATGCTCAATATTGGTATTGAGCATATCAAAAATACATCGTAACTGCTAACACAATTTTGAATCTCTATTTATTTGCAACTAAAACGTATTTGAATGATAATAGTAGAAATAATATAAATAAAATAAATAACAGAGCACCGAAAAGTTGAAAGAATTGATGATTTTGATGAGTTTTTGATTAGCAAAATTTTCCAGTTGCAGTTCAATGGAATACGATTGGTCTTAAAACTAGTAACAGAATACCAGAAACATCAAAAGTTGTAAAGTAAATAAAGTAGAGAGATTGACGCCCAGATGTTGCCAATTCCTACAACAGACACGAATTTATTTCAAACTTCAGCGTACGGAACAATGTCAAGTAAAAAATATAAAAATAAAAGTGTCTCTTGTAAATATTTTAGGACTTCATTTACGAATGATTTCGAATGAATATCATACGACATAATCGGTCAGTTGAACGATTTAACTGCCTCCGTGGTCCAGTAGTTAAGGCGTTCGCCTTCGGTCCGGGGGTCGTGGGTTCGATTCCCAAGGGAAACATACTTTGTTTAGTTCTTTCCAGTTTGGTTAGGACATTGCAGGCTTGAATCACCTGATTGTCTGATAATAAAGACGATTCCGTGCTTCGGAAAGCACGTTAAGCCGTTGGTCCCGGCTGCCATTTGGTGGTCGTTAAAGGAACCAAGTCAGAGGCCGAGATGCGGTTCCGCACAGCTCTGACACCAGGGTGTACATGGTCGATTGATAATATAACCTATTTCAGTCCGCCATTTCAATTTGGCACACGGTACACCAAACACCCTGTATTTTCTGGATCTTCATCATCTTGTTTTTTGCTATATGTGTGCCTTTGTAACAACCATGGCGACCCACTTTCCAACAATTGCACGTGGGTGGAGAGATCGAGATCTATACGCCCTATAAACTCTGTAAATGTTGTAAGATTAGCATGTTTAACCTCAAACCGTGGATCTTTACTTGATATTTGCAACGACTAGTACTTTGTATTCGCTTCGTCTGTACCTTTCTATATACCTAAGTCCGTACCTACCATAAGAACTCTACTTTTCTCATGTTTTCGAGATTGTGACCCATTAAACTACTGATAAACAAATAAGCATAAGGGAGTATGAGAGCATAGCAAATATCCTCTTCAGTCCGCCATTTCAATTTGACACACGGTACACCAAACACCCTGTAGTTTCAGGATCTTCATCATCTTATCATTCATGGTTTTCCCTAGTGACTATAACATGGGAGCCTTCAAAAAGGGCGTGAAAACATTTCTTCAGGTTCGGCACCGCGCTCGTGACGTCTCCGGTGTTGCAGGCGTTCATAGGCTACGGTAACTAATTACCAGCAGGTGGGCTGTACCCCTGTTTGCCTACTTAATTGTATGAAAAAAAGCAATAATCGCGATAAAAACCGTATTCTTCTTCTTCATCCCAGAGTGTATTCATAGATGCGTCGTGAGCTTACGCTTCGGAGCCTAGAGTACGCTGTAAGTCATGGTCCTAGATTTGGCGGCACTGGTTATTACAATATTAAATTACAATTACGATAAAAATCGTATTAAAATAGTATAATTAGTATAGTTACTAATTGTGTCTCGATTTTATTAACCTGTTGCCCGAGGCTTCGTCCGCATTCTTAACATAGGCCCAGCTGGAATAATATCCCTTTTGTCTAAGTATTTGCTAAGTTAACTTTCCACATAATATGTACTTATATACAAATTCACAAAATTTGCGCTTCTTTATTTTGTATAAATATCTGAAGTATTCAGGTATAAACACGAAAAAGTTAACGTACCTCTTCATTTTCGATCACAGACAGGCTCTTTGTATGATTTCTAATTAATTACCTGCTCTACAAGTATGAATCGGTTCCCATAGAAGTACCTACAAGTAAATGTAGGCATGTGAAGTGTTTAAAAAAAAGCATGTATTTGTTATAAATTAGAGACTTTTTCTAGTTGCTAAACGGTTTTTCCGAGAATGATCTCCTTACCATGCTCCCAGGCATTGTTTCTGGGTTCTCAAGTGGAGTTTACATCCCATTCATTATTTCGATGATGGACTTATTATATGTAAAGATCTTCTTCTATACGACTTTGTTTTCGATAAAATTATTAGGTAGGTATAAAAAATTCCAATTTTAATGATTGTTAAAATGTCTTAGAGGATTAATCTTACTTTATAAAATTTTACTAACTTATACCTAGATGATACCTTGTGTATCGAAAATGAAAAATAGGTAATATTTTTGTGTCCACTGTTTGTCTAACAAGTACATTAAAAAGCAAACTCAAAGAAAATATTCTTATGGCGGGAAAAGATCGCAAAGTAATGTTTGTAATAAAACCGTTCTTCGCAATGTTTCTCGAGCGATTCGCAAGTTTTTATTCGAATAAATTTATCAGTACCTGTGTATTATAAACACAGATTGTAAAAGATATCGACGATTACATGTTGTATGTTAATCATCATATCTATCCATCCATACTTTACTTCCATACTTAATATTATAATTGCGAGTCTGTCTTTCTGTCTGTTACGCTTTCACAGCCAAACCGCTGAAAGGATTTTGATAAAATTTTGTATGTACATAGTTAAAGGCCCGAGCTTGAGCTCGGGTACTAACTACCCTATGTTTGAACATAGGGTACATTTTGACGCAGGCGGAGCTGCGGGAAAAAGTTAGTTGTATATATAAAAATAAATTAAATAAGTTCAATTATGATAAAAATTAGAAAAATACGGGGTCTTTTACTGTTTGAAATAACGTAACTAAATGATTTTTAAAGACAGACATGTATTTTTTTTAATACACAAACAAACAGTTAAAATTTTGATAATGTAAGTTTCTTTAGACGAAATATTTGTTTTAATCTTTCAATATCGTTATTTTTTCGAACAATTAATTAATTAAAACTGGGCCTGATTTTATTGAACAGTAACTGGGCAGGATAATAAACTTGATTTAGGCATCTTGTGATTCTTTGTTACCTTTTATGTAAAACTGCGTAGGAGAACTAGCCATTCCATGTCTTTTTATTTATAATATATGTGACATCAGCAATAAAAATAGATGAGGTTCTGCCTCTTAAAATTTGACTTTACTTATATATAAACTTAGTAGTTATTGCAACGTTATTGACAAAGCTATAAACTGAGAACTTTATGTATCTATTTATTTTATACATCGGAATTAAGACAGAAAGGTCGCTGTTTCAACGCTACAAGAGAGATTTTTGAAAATGTATAGACATGTTTTTATAAATATTACCATTGTTGTTTTAAATATTAAAGAAATACTTTGTCATTGCTATACTAGGAGTATCAATTTGGCTAATGCCAGTTTACCATTATCTATTATAAAAGCTAGTAAGATCGCACTAGTGCTAGAAACTGAGCATGCCAGTAGCCACAGTCACCTAGGTAACTCGTGTAAATAAATGTACCGCGGAAAGAAAATTGGTAAATAAACCTATATTTTATGGAAGTAATGTTTTGACTCTATACGAGTAATCATGAAAATAGATTTTCAACACATTTGTTCATAAAGTGTTTTTTATTTGATTGTACCTAATTAGGCCCTTAATAGGGGTTGTAAACAACACGTTGTTTATATTATAATCGCACGTGTAAAGTAATGGTTTCCAGAGTTACGGTATTTTTTTTTAAATGTACGCCAAGAAGATTTTGAGTCTTAAACCAATTCATTGTTTTTGCAAAAAATATTAACTACTTTAGCTTTCAAATAATAACTCAACACAAAATTTCATATTTTTATTTATTTTACAAAACTTTAGCCGTATTGGACTACAAATATTAATTTGTGTAGAAAAATTAAGAAGGGCTATAAATGACTTGTATCCATGGCCATAAAACCCATTGCTAAAAAAAATTCTATTAAGATCTGCTCTGTCTGTATCAATGGCGCCATTTTTAATCTGTTTGTTTTGTATTTGTATTTAATTGAACTTTTGACGGGAAGCTGTGAAGAGCAGTATCGGCGCTGTATCTTATTTTCCAAAATTTGTGTTTTTTGAGTGTTTGTGCATAATAATGGTGGATTATTATTCGCAAAGTGTTCGATAACAAGCGTGAGTGTTGGGAAGTGATACAGTGTTTGATTTATGTGATTTTCATGCTTGTTGCCAAAAGCTCCTAGTAATCGCTAAGTGCAGTTTTTCTACCACTTCACTTAGCCTGATTCTTCTGACTAGACTTTTAGACTTGACGAAACGACACTGTAGGACTGAAGAAGATTGAAAAATTAAGAAGGGCTATAAAGGACTTGTATCCATGGCCGTAAAACCCATTAATAAAAGAAATTGTATTTAATTTACTTTAATCACAAATGTCGATTTAATTTAGGGAAGAATATCTAAATTTGACTCCGCCAGAAATACTAATCCAGGCGAAAATCGAATGTTGATAACTCACTAAGTCTGCTGACTATAGCTACTTAATTTAAATCTTCAAAGGAAGAAATAAGGACAAAGAGTTGACGAAGCTTTAAAACATAATCAAGAATATTTGGTGATACCTTGCTAGGCATCAACAAACACACAAGCCCGTTTTATTTTACTCTAATGGTGTTTCTAAATGTGAAAAGTGTTCAAAGTGCACCAACAAAAATTAATGTGAAGAAATGTTTTAATATCGCTTGAGAACTTTTATTTATTGTGTAAATAATAAAAAGTTAATAATATGAGTGTGTTTTTCCTCGCAATTTTTTTGAAAATCCTCGTATGACCACTCGTGAGCGAAATTGGTCATATACTCGGCTTCTTTAGGCATGAGCCTTATACCGCGTCGTAAATAATGACCAGCTTCGCACCCTTGTATCATAATCTACTAATTTGTTTGAATTCGTACTGTAGAGAAAGTACAAGCCCTTCTTAATCTTTGTACCTAAGAAGTGGTAATATCATATTGTACCGTTGCCAAGCTGTATTTTTTCGGTCGGTTACCTCCGGTTGCTTTACTTTCTCTTTTTGTAAGTACTTACCCACAGTGATGATTCGAGCATTTAAGTTGAACTTGTTTGGTGACAAAGTGTACGTAAGTCTGTTTAGTTTAACGTGTGCCAAATAAAAATGGCCGACTAACGAATCCATATGCTCTCTTTTACCGGCAAATAGCATCTCCTATTTATTTATTTAACTTAATTACATAATTGTACCTAAATGGCGGCATATACGCCTTTTATCTACCAGTCAACCAAATGGGCGATGCTGAGAAAGTTAAGCGGTAAGACAATATTAATCCTATCCTCTCTCTTTAACTGGCCTTTACTTTAATCCGGCCATTCTCTTTGGCAAACTTTACACTAAACATCCTGTATAGTAGCTTATATCGCGCAAAAAAATACTGTGTTTTTTAGATTTTAGATGACATGTAAACTGTAATTCAACTGAACTCAGTTGTTTAGGCACGAAAAGCAATTTTTAATATAAGATAGATAGATAGATAGATAGATAGATCTTTATTCACAAAACATGGTACAATTATATTGGTGGTAACAATTAATTATTAGATTCACATGTTTGCCATATCAAGTGGCGTGCGAATACATAGTAGATTAAATGAACATTTTATGAAACGTAAGCCTAAAGAAACTATTAATAAAAATAAAAACAATCAAAGACAGTGATAAACAAAACAACTTGGCAATGTTTATAGTCAACAATGGTCCAAAAATTCAATGATACTATAGAATGTCCGTTCAAGCAACCAAGTTCTTAGACTCTTTTTAAATAAGTGAATCCCCAGCTGTTTTATTTCGTTTGGTAGTTTGTTATAGATTTTTACACACATATTATGAGGACAATTTGAGCATTTTTTAGATTTTGACATACTGTCTAATACGACCCTGTGAGGATTTCTTTGCGGTCTATTATTTAAGTCTATTGCCTTATTAAATAAACTAATGTATGTATGTACAAAAACACACGTTTCGTATATATAAAGGGACGGTAATGTCAGCATGCCAATTTTTTTGAATAAAGGTTTGCATGTGCACCTTGGAGGGACACATATAGCCCTTACACATTTTTTCTGAGCAATAAATGCTTTAATATATTCCGTACTATAACCCCAGAGAACTATGCCGTAACGCAAAACAGATCCTACAAAAGCATGATACGATGTTATGGCAGTTTTCATGTCAGTAACCTTTTTGACTTGATAAAGTGCTGGTTATTATCTCTAGTTGATTTTTCCAATTTAGGTCTTGATCAATTATCACGCCCAAAAATTTTGCACTTGGAATTTTATTTATTTTATTAATATTTAATGTAAAGTTGCAATGTTGATGTTTCGAATTATTGAATTGAATGTAATTTGATTTGTTTAGATTTATATTTAAATTATTTTCACGCATCCATTGTAAAATTTCGTCAATTGTATCATTAATGTCTTTTTCATGTTCAATTATTGCGTTATTTTTGTTTTTTTTTGCATTAGTAGATATAATTATAGAAATATCGTCGGCATATAGAATACACCTATGATTTGTTATATTAATAATGTCATTGATATATAGAATAAATAAGAGCGGTCCCAGCACACTTCCCTGTGGAACCCCACACTTTATATTTCTGTAGGATGATATATAAGAGTTCCTTTCATTATTTGATATTCTATTAATTATGACACCTTGATATCGATTCTTTAGGTAGGAAGAAATCCATTGTAGAGCGATTCCTCGAATACCCATTCTTTTTAACTTTTCCAAAAGCCTTTCGTGTGACACAAAGTCAAATGCTTTTGACAAGTCGAAGAATAGTCCAGTCGTTAAACAGTTATTATTTAAACTAGTTAAGATTGAATTCACAAGTGTATAAATAGCCAATGTAGTTGATTTACGTTTCTGAAAACCAAACTGGTTTTTACTAATTAAGTTGTATTTGTTGCAAAAATTCATCAGCTTTTTATACATACATTTTTCAAAAACTTTGGAAAATATAGAAATGAGAGTTATTGGGCGATAGTTATTAATGTTACTTTTTATACCATTCTTAAACAATGGTTTCACTAAGGAAAGTTTGAGTGCATTAGGGAAGGTGCCTGAAATAAAGGACAAGTTTATTAGGTGTGTGAGTATAGAAATTATTTCAGGGGTGCAAGCTTTTACAATTTTTGTACTTATCCCGTCATATCCTTCGGAATTTGTGTTTCGTAAGGATTTTATTTCCTTTTTGACTTCTTCCTCTAATACCAGGCCCATAAATATTGAATTAGATAATATTTCATTTGAACATGTCTTGCGTATATTATTAGGTGATGAGTTATTATCAGTCAAATCAATGAAGAAATTATTGAATGCGTTTGCAATGTCATCAGGTTTATTTATTTGTTTGTTATTTAATTTAATTTCTTTGATATCGTCATTAAAAGTTACATCAGATATTTCTCTTTTTATTACTAACCAAGTTGCTTTAGTTTTATTCGTACTCTTATCTATCATGGCAATATTAGATTTCTTTTTAGCTTTAGTAATACATCTTTTTAGTAGTTGTGAATACGTTAAATAACTATTCTTATTCATTGCTGTTTTATTTGTATAATAACGATATCTTAGTAATCTTTTATTCTTACTGCTTATTTTCAGTCCTCTACTAATCCAATTTTTATTACTGCTTGTATTGCTGTTAATTTTAATTTTAATTTTTGGAAAGCAAAGGTTATAGAACAAACAGAAAAGTTCATGGAAACTATTAAACGCAGTGTCAAGATCTTGCTCTTTATAAATATCTGTCCAGGAAAGGCTACCTAGACATTCTCTGAATTTTCTAATATTATCTGGACTATAATCCTTTTTATAAATCATGTAGGACTTTGGTTTTGTAAATAGTTTTTGTGTTTGGAAACTGAGTAATTGCGCTGTTTCATGATCAGAGAGATAGAGTGGCAGAACTTCGGCTGAAGCATCTTCAATATTACTTAATATATGATCCAGGCACGAGCTCTTGCGCGTCGGAACATCAATATGGATTTTTAGTGAATAATTTGAACATAAATCCCTTAAATATTTGCTGCCTGTACTTTCAATTAGAGTGTTGATGTTCATATCGCCAAGAATGACTACTTTAGAATTTAATTTATTCTTATTAGACAATTCATGTAATAGGTTGCTAAGTTTGTCCAAGAATACAATCGCATCTGAGTTGGGAGTCCTATAAACACAAATAATAATTAATTTTATGTGCGGGACCTCTATTCCACATACTTCACACATAATCTTACAAGATTGTAGCGTGTTTGACTTTAGTAACAAATAAGTGCCAAATGACAATCAAAGAGTTCTAGCTTGTGTACGTATAAATAGCAGTAGACAATATATAGTGGCTATTAGCAGAAGCACTTGTGAACTTATATACTTACCGTTTGTGTCAGATATCTATGTATGTAACAAAAAGTTCCATAAGTTCATTTACTAAGGATATGTCTTTATCTACCGTTTGTGTCTGATATCTATAAATGAAAGCAAAAAGTCCTTAAATAAAAATAGTATTTGTCTCTAAGAAAAAGATAATGGCATTGAACACCTTATTATAGTTTGACTTAGTTTTAACACCAACAAAACCGGCTTCAGTATTTGCCTAACAATAAACGCGTAAAGACTACAAACATGAATGGGGATAAGTTTGTTTTAGTAATTTACAAATCTATTCAAATATTTACATACATTTTCGAGTCTGACGGCGCATTCCTTACCTTAGAACGATTTACATAACCGACTAATAAAGACGATGGGGACAAACTGACAGACAGACTCACACACAAGAGCCTTGGTCTTGACACACGGTACTCAGCACGCATATTAATAGATTCAAGTGATGTGAATCAGTTTAGTTTTACGATGCTCGTATGAGCAACGAACGCGCGATTTGATATTCGAATAGATAAAAAAGAAAAGAAGCTGTTGGTCTTCCTGATAAATAAATATGTTCAAAATGGAGAAGATATAAGAAGAGATGTGTAGTGATGTGTGCGTGTGTGATGTCAAGGAGATGCAGAGTAGGTTAGTATGAGTGGAAGTATCGATGGAATTTGTTCATTTCAATCAATTGGTTGTGCTTCCTTATCAATGTGACATTCCTTGGCTAAGTAAAGTGCATTGTCTTGTTTGCTCCTTTATTAGTCTTCATATTTTAGAGAAGTTAAGTTTTCTGGTGATGCTAAATTGTCAGTGGAGTTTGGTGGAAAAGCATCATTTATTTTTTGCAAAAAAAATCTTACTCGATTCATATTTTTTTCATTAAATTAAACTATTTTATTTAATCGCGAAAACATAAGAAATCATCATATTTTTTATTATCTTATCCCATTTGTTAGTAATAATTTCGATAATGGACTTTATAAATTGAACACTATTCTTACTGAACTTTTATTGAATAAGCTTACAGTCCTCAAGAAGACATGACATTATCTCTCACACACACAGGTTATAGATTTTAATAAGAGAGAGTGCGTGACCAGGTTTCTAATTCAAGTGGCTAACTAAATAGAGACAACAAACCTATTTCTGCAGGTATTTTTCATAGGTATTAAATTTAAGAGCTAGGCTATTGTTGGTAGAGTCTTTTACAATAAATAAAGGCCATCTCCGGTGAGGCATAGAAATAGACATCATAAAAGGTAATCAATGGTTGCTCAATCATATAGATATTATATAATAATCACCTTTCATATTACTTATGGCTTTAATGCTATCTCTATCCGAATTATTATTATGAGTAAGATAAAGAAAAATGACTGTTAGACAATACGCTCAGCATTAAGTTCGCCTTTTATACTGTACACATTGTATTTTGTGCAATAAATTGAAAAAAAAAATTCGCGTAATTACACTAATTACTCTTTCACCGTTAAACACACCCTGCAATATTACAGTTTCGATTTCACGAACATCGGTATTATTTTCTTTCGTTAGTAAACTTAAAATAATAACTTTTACACACCTATTCAAATCGCGTTTCGCATCTTCGAATTATTTTGACAGTTAAAGAGATTACCGGCAACGGTATACGTTATTTAGTAGATACAGTTGCGCTTTTAGCTATGTTTTTACGCTACGTCCCACTTGCTCATCGGCTTCTTGTATTGCATTGTTTGTGATTTTTATCTCATAAATATCCGCGCTCGTGGGCACAGCAGGAAGCGAATTCACAATTTAACGGATACCAACATTAAAAAATTGTACATATTCGAAAACTTGATTTTTACAGATTTTTTAGTAATTGTTCCAAAGATGTAATCTGTGTTACAAAAATATTATTTTTAATCTGAAAAAAGTTAGTGGTCCATTTAAAACAGCTTCTTAAGTCACCCAAAAATTATGTAGTATGTATGTAGAGTCGGAGTAGTAGGTACTTAGTTATTAGCACAATACAATACAAAATATATTTACTTTCCGAAAGATTTGATATTTTTTTGGTCGATTTTTAGTACATCTACTATAAGAAACATATATCCTTAAGCCGGAAACAACACAACTAGTGGATCGTATCCATAATCAATATCATGAAAATAGAACCAGTATTGCCGGCGGCGTTTGAATAAATTGTTGGTAGGTAGCTGGTAGCCCAGCTTATTTACAGCATTAAGTAGCAAGCAAACGGGAAATCCGTAGTCTCTGCCTACTCCTACGGGAAAAAGGCGTGATGGTATATATGCATGTATAAAGTAGCAAGTTTGTTTTTCAGTTCTGTCTTTTGGAATACTTACAAATTTGACCTCAAAATTATCACAGGCTAAGCAGCTGAAAAATTAAATACTTACTGTTTTTTAATTATTTTAATTTTATTGCAATAGAAAAATAAATTAAAAAAGTAAACTTAACGCTGTTAGGAATTGTCTTCAAATTCGAAGGACTAAGTAAAAGTATTTTGAACTAGATATTTGGTTATCATACTTAGTTAACAGCATTATTATACTATATTTTCTTTCAAATATATTTTCAGTGTCAACAATAAAATTGTATGTACTTAGAACGATATAGAACACCTGTATAATTAAATGAGTCAGAATGAAATATTTTAATTATGTTCCAAGTTTATTTTGTTTAAATAATTACGTTTGCTTTTATGAGGAGCTCGTTAGTCGAGCGCGACCCGCGTACCCGTAGCGAATGCGTGACGCGACCATTATTGGATTGGTCGCCATTTTAGTGGCATTTTCTATCTTGAGCTCCTCCGTGCTTCGGATTGGTCCCGGTTGTTATCGATAGATAGAAGTCGTGAGGCTGTGTCACATGCTTTAGGGCAGCCTGGAAAATTCTGACAGTGTTGGCCACTAACACACCTCAGGTCATGTTCCTGTTGGTCTGGTTTCCCTGTAAAAAGGGTTACGGAGGTCAGACGGCAGTCGCTCCATTGTAATTACCAGTTCCGCCAAATCTAGGACCATGACTTACAGCGTACCCTAGGCTCCGAAGCGTAAGCTGACGACGCAACTAGGAATACACGCTAGGATGATGAATTAGGTTTGCTTTTAATATTTATAAAATATTATTATTCAAATGGTTATTAGACTAATTTATTGATCAATTCAAATCGAGTAGGTTACATGATCATGCGACCCATTGTACCCAATTATTAAAAATTAATAATCATTTATTTCAGATGTAAAAGCCATATAATAAATCTGTAATTAAATTTAAAATTGTAATGCCTATGTTCCAAGAGATAGAGCAAAAAAATATGTACACTCGGAGTAAAAAGTGTTTGGATACTTTTCCATAAGTTTAGTATGGAAAAATGTCCATAGAGATCTAACCACGATTGTACTTGCTTTTATTAATGTGTTTTAGGTGATCCACTAACAATTGCACTTTGATGATTTACGTACTACTTACGTGGCATAAGATAGACCTAGAGGCATATTCATCATCATTTCGTGTAGGTTACATTATCAATCGACCATGTACACCCTGGTGTCAGAGTTTTTCGGAATCGCCTCTCGGCCTCCGACTTGATTCCTTTAACGAACACCTAATGGCTCCGGGCACGTGCCTTCCGAAGCACGGAATCATCTTTATTACCAGACAATCAGGTTATTCAAGCCTGCAATGTCCTAACCAAACTGGAAACACCGACTTAAAAAGGAAGGCGAACGCCTTACCACTGGACCACGGAGGTAGTTTAGAGGCATATTAAGTGGCATTAGATACAAGGCTTGTGTTAAGATTGACAAAATATAATATTATCAATACGGTAGATATGGATTTACAGGCTGCTACTATAAATAAGGTCATTAAAGTCTCCCTTGAAAAAAAATCGTATTTCTTGAGAAAAATTACGTTTCAATTTGTTTTTTTTAGGTTTAAATACAAAAATAGAAATCGCGCCATATCGTCCTAACCACAAGCGTGGTCTGTAAACTGTTAGGTCTTTATGTACAGAGCAAAAAATAACTCTACTATCATTCTACAATGAACGCATTACCGACATATCAACCGAGGCAGTATGTCACATTCCACGACTAGTATATTGTCCGATAGTACGTATATCTACTATATATATCTAACCGGTTTTTACATTGTCTTAATATATATATATATAATATGTTTTTCTTATAATTTTTTTACTAGCTATTTCCCGCAGTTCCGCCTGCGTCAAAAAGTAGCCTATGTTTGACCCCGGGTCTTCAACTATATTCATACCAAATTTCATAAAAATCCGTTTGGCCGTGAAAGCCTAACAGACAGACAGACTTTCGCATTTATAATATTAAGTATGGATTAGTATGGAAGTATGGATGTTATTGCTTCTTAATCAGCTCTTAGCAGATCACTTTATTTTTAATTATTTACACAACATACAAAATCGTAAAGCACAAAAAACAGACTTTGCTTGCAATAGGTGAACGATTTTTATCACGATAATTGCAGGCTTCATATAAAATTATTACGTTAACCTGGTGTACCAAAATTAAATAAATAATTAATAATTTTAAGAATTAACCTTTAAAACCATAAGATGAAAAAAATAATAGATTTTCAGACTCATGTGTAGTGCACAAAAAGTGAAATAGCATAAAAGTCTTAAGATTTGCATTCCCAAGGCTCTTATATTATTATCTGTGGCAGCGGTTCTGCGACCGGTTTCGTTTCCTGGCCAAATCATGGTCTGCCTGTAATTATGGTGCTCGATAACAATTTAATTGCAGTCTCCTTAGCCACAGATTATATAAAACTATAATGTTACATAGCCTCTAAGAATTACATATGTAGAGGGTTATGTAGACAGACAATTCATGCGTTTTTTTTTCAAACTACAGAAACATTACATTCTTTTCAACACATTTGCTCATAAAGTATATTTTCTTCAATTGTAATTAGGCTATTAATGGGGGTTGTAAACAACACATTGTTTATAATATAATCGCACTTGTAAAGTAATGGTTAAGGTACATTTGTTTTTAAATGTACGCCAAGAGGATTTCAAGTCCTCAACCCAATTCATTTTTATTTTTTTGCTAAAAATATAAACTATTTTAGCTTCCAAATGATAAATCAAAACTTAATTTTATATTTATATTAATTTTACAATATTAACCGTATTGGACTACAAATATTAATGTGCGTAAAAAAATTATGAAGAGCTATAAAGGACTTGAATCCATGGCCGTAAAACCCATTGCTAAAAAAATACAATGTCTGCTAGGTCTGTAACAGTGGCGCTATTTTTAAATTTCGACATCGAATGAAAATCTCGACCACTTCCTGATGTTTGACATGAAAATCTCAACCGCTTTTTGGTTTTCGACATAAAAATGCCGATTATTTCTGGTTTCGACATCTCAATCTCTGCCTATAAACTATAAATATAGAATACGGCCATTCGTAATCAGTTATCAGAATAAGGACGTCATCAGCGGACTACGTGTGGGGAGCTGCGTGGGGCCCCCACCCTTGTAATAGCCACTTTGTCTGTGTGTTATTGGGAATTTGGACTAAATCACTCACTGCGCGTATCATCGGTCCAAATATGTACAAAGAATGCACTCACGTCAAATAACGACTGGCAGGGTCGCCATGTGTTGTTATGAATTCGGAGTTGTAAATGAAACCAATGTTGAGATGATACTGAATGTATATTAAGAATAAACACTTTTTTATAATGTTTTAACCTACACTACATCTGCTTCACCCCCTCAAATACCTAAACGTCCGCTATAAGATCACCTTAAGTATATGTGCACGTCACAATTTCTAAATTTCCTCTCGTCACTAGAGATTAACATTAATTAGTGAATAGTTCGTCAAATAAGTTTACCGTTTTGTTTAGTAAGTATCATGATCTACCGTAAGTGGATTTCTGGGCATTTATTATCCTAAGAGATGAACTTTTCTTTACAGGTATTTTCTTCAGTTACTTCAGAATTCGGTGTTATATATATTATATTAATTTTAAATTCGAGTGCTTTATATTAATATGTTTGTTTGTTTGTTATATCTTTATTGTACAGAAAAAAACAAATAATTGACATACACAAGCATGGAAAAACAATAAGTACAATGTTTTACGAGTTACGACACTCTCGTATGAAAAAAATGTTGTAGGTAGCTATAGATTAAATACACATATTTTAAATGATTCATGGAAATTACTAAATAATAAAAAATCTATTCTCAAACATGCACATTTTTTTGGTTAACTGTATGGTCTATCTATAAATAGGTATATAAGTAGCTAGTGAAAAAGATAGTTGGTAAGACGTAAATATGTAACAAATGATTACTAAAAATTTGTAATATAATTTATAAAAGATCATCAACAATCATTGTGAAAGCAACTTCTTTCATTCTGTGTCTTAATGCGCGAGCGTTGAAAAGAAAATTAGATTTTAAATACATACATACAATTCAGTCATTCAAATGTTTCATGCTTTAACGCGTCTCATACATATTATCCATACTAATATTATAAATGCGAAAGTCTGTCTGTCTTTCTGTCTGTCTGTCTGTTACGCTTTCACGGCTAAACCACTGAACGGATTTTGATGAAATTCGGTATGAATATAGTTGAAGACCCGGGGTCAAACATAGGCTACTTTTTTATGCAGGCGAAGCTGCGGGAAACAGCTAGTATTAAAATAAGTCGTTGATCTCATTTGCAAATATGCGACTAACTGAATATTATTTTTATCTAAATAATAATAATAAACACTTTATTGCACCAGGAAAATACAATTAACTAAACTACTTAATACTCCATCTTCAATCTTAAGTTTCCAGACTTCATGAGTATTTTCATCATCTTAAATTTTTTACATGTGATATTTATCAAAAGCAATCTTAACATTTTCTTTCTTTATCTATTTGTTTCACATAACAGATACTTACTTTGCAAAACCTGTGGCTTTAAAATTAGTTTTTCGTTGCGTGTCAGCGTATAATTGAATACAAATTGTCATGAGGCAACACTTTGAAAATTTCATTCAAAGTAAGATTAAATTTTGTAAGGAATTTATTACAATGCCTGTGGTTCGGGACTGTTGATTATTTTCTGTGATATTTTGAAAGTTGTTCAACTTACCAACCTCTTCATTTTATTATATTTATGATTTATATAATTTGGCTAAGTAACAGACTCTACTTTTATGAAGTTTTGTAAGTATTTCCTTCTTCTTTGAACCTTTAAAAAATTAACAAAAAATTCTAGACAAATAAACAAATAGATACACGCACGAGCATGATCAATATACTGAAAACAATACCTATTTGGGATTTTGTTACCACTCTGTCACCTGAAATTGTATCATTCATCAATATATCTAATCTAGACGTGGCATACTAAGAAAAAAAAACAACATACAAGTGACGTCAATCCTTTGTTAGCTCATATTAGGTATAGAATTGTTCTCAGTACAAGTACGGTCAACCGCATACTTGTGCGTAGAATCTTAGAATGTTGACGTTGACGAGTTGCCGCTGCTTACGTTAAATTATTCAAACCGCGGTGATTTCTCAATGAATTCCTGAGCGCAGCTGCAACCGTCATCGTCTATTGGTCGCGGGACGCCATTTTTTTTCGAATCAAGACTTTTTATCGTGTGCCAGTGCCATGCACCTTGGTTTTTTGCTACAGATAACGTAATATCTGCTTGTAAAAATGTGCGTTGGAAATACTTTGTGTTGCAATTGTGACAAGTACGATAACAAAACATTTGCACTACTTCCATATGCAGCTGTTGAGGCAAGTTATTAAGTACCCTAAGCGCTTAGTTGGCTACTTTTCAGATAAGGTAAGGCAGACTTTCAGCTCCTTTAAAAAGTTAATAGTCATTCTCTACCCGATGATGAAAAAAGTGTAGCTAAGTTTTATATTTTAGGTTGACTATCTAGTTTTACAGAGTAGATACTACCGACCTCGGAATAATCACTGCAACGTGACTTTGCAATTGGACTGATGAATATAAGCTTCCTCATCGGATTGCCGGTTTGATCAAACAGGTTAGATAGAATAACTGTGCAGAGTAAGTTGACATTGACACTGATTGTAAAGTCCACACTTTGATACCTTCACCTTAACACGAGCGAAGATTCTGTCTTAATTTGTTAATTATTATAATTAATGTTAATATACACACATTTCGAATCGCATTCTACTTCCAATAAAATCTTTTGTGACTTATGTATTTTGATGTTTTATGTAAAGAGTTCATTTGTTTTTATGTACCTATTAATTCATGTAAGTTATAAGAAATCACTGTAGCGGCAAGTTCATGGTCATTCTGTGAATTGTGTTATCAGTTTCCTTACATAATTAATAAACAAGTAAGTCCTTGAAAGGTCATAAAGCAATTTGTCATATGTGTCACACGAACCTATTGTTTTATCACGTGATTATTTACGACATTCGAAAGATACTTGTAAGTAGGAGATTGAGACAAATCAGCACAATTAATTGAAGTATCGCGGTATTGTTTCGAATTGACTGTAACTGGTATATTCAAGGTTAATGCAATTCCTTCTGACGTGATTGATTGTACAAAATATCATATCTGCTGATTGTTATAATTAATATTTATTTACTTTTAGATCGGTTCGAATCGCTGGTTTACTTGTAACAGAGTAATGCGAGTATGGACGTAAAAAAACATGACGATCGTAACTTTTAAAAATCTCTAATAACGATTTCTAGATATAATTTTTATGTGATGAAATGCGACTCAGAGACAAATCTTGTGACTCTTCTCTCAATAATGGATCCTGATTCAGTAATTTAAATAAGTGAATGTCCAGAGAATCTTAGTGTGAAGTTCAGCTCAACCATGATTAAGTAAGATTTGTCCTGAAACTGAAGGTGTGTATCGTCAATATAATACTGTTGCCGACCATATGCACCTTCGGAAAAAATATTATTTACACTAAATATTTACGTTCCTAATGTTTTTATTATGTTTAGTTAGGATAAGCTAATAATAAGATAGACATAACGTCTACCAGACGTTAAATTAAAACTCTACATTCGCCTACTTTTTGCTAAAATTCCTAAACTTTTATTGTACTAAAATCAACATTTTTATCGTTCTTATTCACGTACAATATTCCCGTTCGTTGAGCTGTGAGCACGTGGTGGTGTGGTTACCACGACCACAAGCAGTTCTGTACCTCCAAGCATGACGGACTAGCGGTCCGAGTATTAATTCCATTCATTCCGTAGACATACTTATTACATATTCTTTGTTGTAATGATATTAAATATGTGTTTTGTTTAAACATACAGGGGGATAATTCCAATTTGACAACTTTTACGATCTTCATGGTTAAGGCATTAATAATTAACATAAAGTTTTTATTTGTAAGGACACTGATTGCCCCTGACATTCGAATATTCTGTCAGTATGTGGTGTCAATTTTAGAATTCAACTCAGAAGTTCAGAAGGCATCTTAATAAAATTATGCCTTTTTACCGAATTAAATAATAATAATAATCCCAAACAATGTTGTTTAAAAATTGGTTATATTAGTACAAGTTTTCAATCAAAATCAAAATGCGTTCAGTCATTCATGAGATACAGATATAAATGTGTATAACCTATATGAACAGCCGCTTAGATATCGAAACAATTTATATTTTTTGAATTATTCTCCATCATCAAGAATCAAAGAGCCGTCGATTACTGTCGATCATTAGCGAGATCCTAAAATAACTTTATGCGATACTAGCTGTTTCTGTGTGTAGACTATGTTTGACCCCGGGTCTTCAAATATATTTATACCAAATTTCATCAAAATCCGTTCAGCGGTTTGGCCGTGGAAGCGTAACAGATAGATAGACAGACATACTTTCGCATTTATAATATTCTAGTATATAGTATACTAGCTGTTTCCTGCAGCTCCGCCTGTGTCAAAAAGTAGCTTATGTTTGAGCCCGGGTCTTCAACTATATTCGTACCAAATTTCATCAATATCCGTTCAGCGGTTTCTCCGTGAAAGCGTAACAAACAGACAGACAAACTTTCACATTTATAATATTAGTTTGGAAGTATGGATATAGTATATAGTATGGAAGTATGGATTATGAGACCATGCACATTGCATACCTTTCAAAGTAACCTTGTTATTGATTGCGCAGACAGTTAATAAAGAATTAGATATTATTTGTTTACCAATGGTTACCCTTGGTTTCCTCACATTAAGACAGCCCTAAGTCAGTTTATTATTTTTAGAGACATGGAAATTGTACCCCAATCAAATAAAAAAAGGAAATGAAAAATATTTTTTTTTAATGATTCATTATTTCATTACATTATAAAATTGTGTGAATTATTACAAAAGAATCATAGTATTATACTAATCAACAGTTTTTTTTATTTATTCTACATCTACATTAATATTATAAAGAGGAAAGATTTGTATTTTTGTGTGTATGTTTGTAAAGAATAAACTTAAAAACTACTTTGCCGATTTCATAAATTCTTTCACCATTGAAAAGCTACATTCCCCCTGAGTAACATAGGCTATATACCGCAGGTGGAGCTGCGGGAAACAGCTAGTTACTTTATATTTAGATTTGCTTGATTCATTAGATCGCTGTTACTTACATTTTGAATTTCAGTATTTAATACTTTGCTATTCTCAACTTGCTAAGAAGAGGAAGAATTTGTTCCATTGTACTGATTAAAGATGGGTTTAGAACTGAATATACTTCAGAACTTAACAGCTAAGAACGTAACCGGGGGTGATGAAGATGAAAGATTATTTATAACCAGTGATTACAGATTAATGTTCTAACTGTGCAAAGTAATAATATTATCGTTGTTATTTACCGATATCGGAAATCCGTGAGCGATTCGCTTGAGCGCAATTTCCTATTTACCACGGTGTAGAATACAGATTAGAATTTTATGAAATTATTGTAATTTTATTTAGATATCTTGTGGTTATTGATTTAAAGACGAGCAAAAAATATTGAGCGGAAATATTCTAGATAATTCGAGAAATTAAAATAGTTTTGTCGAAATTGCCCCGGTAGTAGACAATAAATTCTTGTTGTTAATAAATTCTGTTTATAATTTTGACATATGTTTACTAGCGTAGTATATCAAAATACTGTTACGAGCTCCGGGGTTCGCAATTTGGAGAAAAACACCTGATGACTCTTAAAAACGTTTATTCCCACAAGGATGGTCGCCGACGTCACTTCACTTCACTTATCACTAACAATGTCCAAAACACTTGCTAATCACAGTCACTATAACTTGCCGAGGTCGCTTGTATCACTTGTTATTCGCTCCGGATATCGCTTCTTGATCGCACTTGTAGCTCAGTTAAATTAGAACTGCCCTCCTGAGGCACCTTCCGATATTTATATGGCCCGGGAAACCCGCTCCATAAGTTTCTAGAAAGATCACAACTACTCCGGAATAGAGAGAGAGGGATACTCTGTCTCGTTCCCTTAGTACATACTAGAAGTGCGAGAGCGAGACAAAGCAATATGTCAGAGCGAGATAATCGATGTACTAGATCGTTCGTGATATTATTCCCGTATGGAAACACGCGACGATTGTACGAGAATTTTCCGCGGACAGCGCTACTCAAACTTCCGCGGGCCGCATTTTATTTTTATTTATTTTTGATTTCGTAACACTGCCCCCTTCTTAGAGATGCTCGTCCCGAGCATCATCATTTCTTCCGTGATATTTCGCCAAGCGGTCGATGTGAACAATCTTCATTGCTCCTCTTGGTTGACGCTGTATCCGATACGTCACATCATTTAGTCGCGTTACCACCTTGTATGGGCCCTCCCACTTGGTTTGTAACTTTGGCGATTTCCCTTTCCGACGAGTCGGGTTGTGAAGCCAGACTAGAGCGCCTTCCTCGAAGCCATTTGTATTCGATATTCTGTCGTATCTGGTCTTCATGTTCTGACTCGACTGCAACCCGTTTTCTCGAACTGCGGCGTGTATTTCTCGCATTCGGTCACGCAGATCAGAAACGTAGTCTTGAACACTTTGAGGTTCATCTGGGGAGCCTCCTGTTAGGAGGTCCACTGGCAACCGCAGCTCACGACCGTAGTTGACATATGAGTTGCCTTTATGCTTTCATGTTCTGCTGTTCTGTACGCTAGCAGGAACAGTGAAATGTACTTGTACCAGTCCCTTTGATGGCTTTCCACTATTTTTGCCAGATGTCTTTCGATCGTCTGATTAAACCGTTCGACCATCCCGTCTGACTGAGGATGGTAAGCCGTGGTTCGGGTTTTGTTCATTCCCATAATTCTGCAAACTTCTTGAAAAACCTGTGACTCAAAATTCCTGCCTTGGTCGGAATGGATTTCCAAGGGCACGCCAAAGCGACAAATCACTTCTTCCACTATCTTGGTTGCAACTGTCGTAGCTTCTTGGTTTGGTATGGCGAACACTTCCGGCCACTTAGTGAAGTAGTCCATGACAACCATGAAATACTTGTTCCCTGAGTCAGTGACAGGAAATGGTCCAGCTAGGTCGACTGCAATGCGTTCCCAAGGTGCACCGACGTTGTACAGTCGTAGATTCCCTCGGCTCCTGGTATGTGGCCCTTTTACGGCAGCACAAGTTGTACACTTGCGGCACCAGTCCTCCACATCCTCCCGACAATGGAGCCAGTAGAACCTTTCGCGGATTTTCGTTAGCGTCCTCTTGACTCCCAAATGTCCACCGGACACGCCGTCGTGTACTTCCCGAAGAACATCACGTATTTTTGTTCTTGGAACCACAATTTGCAGTTGAAACTCTCTGCCGTTAGGTTTATCCCATTTCCGGTAGAGTATTCCGTTTTGTACAACGAGGCTATCCCATTGCGCCCAGTACGCCTTGGAAACAGTGCCTGTCGGTGCAACTTCACTCCACTTTGGCTTATCATTACTTTGTGCCTTCCACCTGATGATGTGCCGTAGGTCATCATCAGGTCCTTTCTCATCGCATCGTTCTCCCAGGTCTCTAATGGTTCTGTCCGAGTTAGCTTTACTGTCATTTCTTTTAACTCCTGCCTGATACAGTGCTTACAATCTTCTGGGCAGGGTCTGCGTGACAGCGCATCCGCGTTTCCATGGGCCTGTCCTCGACGGTGTTCGATAATGAAGTCATATTCCTGAAGTTGTTCAATCCATCGAGCAACTTGACCTTCTGGGTTCTTGAATTGCAACAGCCATTTTAACGCTGCATGATCCGTGCGAAGTAAAAACTGCCTACCGATGAGGTATTTGCTGAAGTGTTGTAGCGTCTTCACTACTGCCAGTAGCTCCCTTCTTGTCACACAATAGTTCCTTTCCGGTTTAGACAGCGACTTACTGAAGTACGCTATAACAACCTCCGTCTTCCTGCTTTTGAGACAGTACCCCACCGATTGCGGTATTACTTGCATCCGTATCCACTATAAATTGACCTTCTGGTTGAGGGTATCCCAAGACTGGTGTTTCGCACAGATGTTTCTTCAGTTTTTCGAAGGCAATTTCGCAAGCTTCATCCCAACTAAATTGACGTTTCTCTTCAGTTAGTCGGTGTAATGGCTTTGCAATCTCCGAGAATCCTTTCACGAAACGTCTATAGTACGAGCAAAGGCCAAGGAATGCCCGTACTTCTGTCTTGTCCTTGGGGGTAGGCCACTTCTGAACGGCTTCCACTTTCTCCGGGTCAGTCAGGATTCCTTCACTGGTAATGACATGGCCTAGATAGCTCACTTCGTTCCTGAATAAGTGGCACTTTTTCGGATTCAATTTTAGGTTGGCTCCATGAATTTTCTCAAAGACTTGCTCCAAGTTCCGCAAGTGGTCCTCAAAGTCTCGGCCAACGATAATAACGTCATCCAAATATACTAGACAGGCTTCTCCTACCAATCCTGCTAGTACACATTCCATCAGTCGCTCGAAGGTAGCTGGCGCGTTACATAATCCGAATGGCATGACGTTGAACTGCCATAATCCCTTGCACGTCGAGAATGCAGTCTTCTCCTTATCCTTCGGATGGATTTCCACTTGCCAGTACCCAGATTTTAAGTCCAATGTTGAAAACCATTTCATGCCACTAAGGGTATCCAAGGTGTCATCAATCCGAGGCAGCGGGTAACTGTCCTTCTTGGTGATGTCATTAAGTCGTCTGTAGTCAACACAGAACCGCGTGCTTCCGTCCTTTTTCTTTACTAGCACGACTGATGAACACCATGGACTTGCTGATGGTTCAATAATTTTATTCCTTTCCATATCCGCCAGCAGCTCTTTGACTTCTGAATCCTTGATGCCGTCGACGAACGCCTGCACGGTGTTGGACTCAAGCATCTTCAAATCGGCCCCTGGATACGCCTTGCGGACGAGTTTTTCTATTTCCAGCGCCCATTGCTGCAGACCCTCTCCTGAGCGCTGGACTCTGTCGCGGAGTTGAGCGCGGAAGACGTGCTTCAAATGCCGTTCCCCGTATCGCGATTCCAGTGCCTCCAGCAGGTCCTTGAATCCACTGCCCGACGGAAGAACCTCCAAGACCATCAGAGCCTGTCCTCGGAGTGCGACGGTGAGAGCTGTCAGGCACTGTTCATCTGTCCATCCGTTAGCAGCTGCGATGGTCTGGAACTGTTGACGGTATGCGGTCCAGGACGAGGTTCCGTCATATGGCGGCAATTTCACGCTGGGTCCGTGGTGGGCAATGACTGTTCCGCCAGATGCAACTGCTACTCCCGTTGTTTCAAGGCGCACGACCTTCTTCTGTAATGTGGAAAGGTCCGTCTTCATATTTTCCATGTCGTTCCCAAGAGTCGTGACGCGTTCCTCCACCAAGTCAACATCCTTGCGTAATTTGGTAACCACGCCACTAACTTCACCAATAGCTGACAGGAGTTGCTGTTGAGCCTTTTGTTGTTGCTCTTGAGCCTTTTGTTGTTGCTCTTGAGCCTTTTGTTGTTGCTCTTGAGCCTTTTGTTGTTGCTCTTGAGCTTTTTGTTGTTGCTCTCTTGTGTCTTGTAGAAGCTTCTCCTGCATTGTAAATTTGTTGTCCAGCATTCGCATCAATTCCCCAAAATCAAAGAAAGGCGCAGCCTGGTGGGCGTTGGACTTGTCCTGGTGGGCGTTGAACGTGGCCTGGTTGGTGTTGGACGTGGCCTGGTGGGTGTTGGGCATGGCCTGGTGGGCGTTGGACGTGTCCTGGTAGGCGTTGGACGTAGCCTGGTTGCCGTTGGACGTGGCCTGGTGGGTGTTGGACATGGCCTGGTGGGTGTTGGACGTGCCCTGGTGGCCGGTGGGCGCGGTGGGAGCGGCCTGGTCAGCAGATCCAGTAGAAGTGGCTTCCGCAGCACGCTTTGCCCTCGTCTTCAAACCCTCACTGGTGACGTCTTCTCTCGGAGTCAATGGCATCTCCAAATCCACTTATGACACCAATCGTTACGAGCTCCGGGGTTCGCAATTTGGAGAAAAACACCTGATGACTCTTAAAAACGTTTATTCCCACAAGGATGGTCGCCGACGTCACTTCACTTCACTTATCACTAACAATGTCCAAAACACTTGCTAATCACAGTCACTATAACTTGCCGAGGTCGCTTGTATCACTTGTTATTCGCTCCGGATATCGCTTCTTGATCGCACTTGTAGCTCAGTTAAATTAGAACTGCCCTCCTGAGGCACCTTCCGATATTTATATGGCCCGGGAAACCCGCTCCATAAGTTTCTAGAAAGATCACAACTACTCCGGAATAGAGAGAGAGGGATACTCTGTCTCGTTCCCTTAGTACATACTAGAAGTGCGAGAGCGAGACAAAGCAATATCAAGTCAGCGAGATAATCGATGTACTAGATCGTTCGTGATATTATTCCCGTATGGAAACACGCGACGATTGTACGAGAATTTTCCGCGGACAGCGCTACTCAAACATCCGCGGGCCGCATTTTATTTTTATTCATTTTTGATTTCGTAACAATACGAATGAATATTCTAGATTATATTGATTGCGAATTTTAGATTTGTTCCATTTAGGAATTAATTACTTACCATTTGTCCAACAACGATTAATTTACTAAGAACAAAAACAAAGTTTATTCATTCATTCATAAAAAAAACTGATTAGTATATTAAGTTTGAAATCAATCTCCGGAAGCCCTATTTTTAAAATGTATGACTTATATGTCGAATGCAAATTGTTCGACTCACCCAATATGAGGAATTAAAATCATTAAATATCGAATGAAAATCGTCCGACACGCCGAATTTGCGTCAGTAGCCAGTCGCACTTTTAAAAAATAGCACTTCAGTAAAGCTTTTTTATAAAGTATCGTCGATTCAGGCGCAGCCAATCCACTGCTGGACTTGGGCCTCCCCATTAATTGAGGGTTGTTGCCATAATTACCACGCTTGGCAGGCGAGTTGGAGAGCGCAGTTTCAGCGGCTTATCGTACTTCCAACGCTGCTGCCCATCGGAAGTATTCTTAAGCTAAGGAAGGGTGAGAAGTGGTTGAGTTTGGGGAAAGGATGAGGTACTAGGATGCTACTGACTCGGATGGACATAGGTTGACTCAGTAGCAGCTCGGGTAAGTCGGGTTCGCGTACCCGTGTGCTATGTATCCAAGCCATCGGACAGATGCTTGGAAAAAACACCCCTGACTTAATTTATATATTATACAGTGTAACTAACGCAAAATCGGCTAGTCGAATAATTTTTGTTAGATATCGAACGATTTTCATGCGACATTATGTCATACACTTCAAAAATAAGGCTCCAAACTTTTATACTCAATTATCTTAGATTCATAAAATGTTACGATACGTAACAGATGTTACGACACAATAGTAACCCAAACCCGGCACGACTCTACATCGGGCTCTTAATACATCAACACTTCGCCGTTTTGAAATATTTAATGGTCTTCAAACTTTCATACTTAGAAAAGTGTTGTAAAAGTAATATAAAAATATATTTGTAATCCGCATTTTCTTTTCAGACTACTTCTAAATGGAAGTAGGTTCCAAATTCGTTAACAATTTAACTCGTCTCGTGAACAGATTATTTTGTTCTTCACAAAGTCTAGTAAATAGGTACTTATAGCAATATCTGTGTGTACCCATAAAACCTGCCTAGAGTTCAACAAAGATTTGTAAAAAATGAGTTTATTTTTATTAGGTTGTATGTAAATGAGTTTCTTTTTATGTTACTTTTATAAAAATACTACAAAACTCTGTAATTTGATTTATTTTTGTTGACACAAAAATATATTTAATAAGACTACAGAATTATACATAACCCTAAACTAAAAACTATTTAAATTGCAAATTATGCAAATTGTTATATATAGCGTGGCAATGTGCTCAAAAGGCTGGCAGCATTGCCACGTTGGATGGCAATGCTGATCCTTTGTGAGAGGAAACATCCAGCATTTTGGTCACGGGATATGTCGATTATTCTTTCCGAGATGAACTTAAAAAGTTCATGTGCTACTTGATTTCTTGTTACAAAACAATAAAGGAATTCGTTAAAATTTATGTCAAATGCTGCATTCTAGAGACTCGTATACTTCAGAGAAAAACAACAAAAAATCTAAAATGTTCCCATTACGAAAAGAGGACGTGGCCAATATACTACTCGTATGTTTGCTACTCGTACGAGTAGTTCCTTATGGCAGTGTTATGGTTAACGTTACCCTGATTTGGGTTTGGGTGCATTTTTTGTGCCCATTCTAAAAATAGTTTTGTTGTGCGTCGCCGAAGTATTATTTAACAGATAATGAAACAAATGGATACAATTTAATTTTGTTGAATTTAGCAATAATTAGGTGTTTCTAGGAACTATTTTCTATCTGCCAAAAGCTCTACCCTAGACCATAGATTCCCACGTACTAATGAACCTTATAGATCTCTTCTACTTTACACACTTTATTTAATTCTAGAGTACACTTGTATTATAGCTACTCATGTTCCTCTTTCCAGAGATAAAATTTGGGATAAGTTAATAAGAAATGTTACAGACACAATTGCTAAGAGATGCGAAGAACACAATATTATTTTACTTTATTGCCGACATCTTTGAAATCACAAAATTTAAATAACCAATGCTATTTACAATGTGTAGCAAAGGCGGATTCATTGCTAAGCAATCTGTAAATAAAGAATAAAGAAAGAAATATTTACATAATTTAATTTTACAGCAACGATAACAATAAATCTAGGTGAAATATTGCAGAAACATTTTTATCGACGTTACGATAGGCAAGCAATAAATAAATAACCCAATTTTGTAAATGCCTTTACAGTTATATAATTATGTCCGTTAGTTTCGTATCGCCTATAAATTTTACTAGCCTAAGTAAACTGATGCAATTTCACTTTTACACAAATGCTATAGAAGTGACTATTGACTGACGTACTCGTATTTTATAGTCCGACGCAATGTATCGAAGTATGTTCAATGAACTAATTACTCTGGTCAATTGGCGTATCACAAAAGGCATTCAGTAATTATCTGAATATTGCGACGTCTATTTACACAACTTGACGACAATCCATGCGTCTTGGAAGGGATCGATTCGAACAGTGTCTTGTTCAGTGAAATCTACTAGAAAGCGCTAGATATATACTGAAAGAGTGCTATTATTTATTGTGCGTTAAAAGTTACTACTACCCTTAGTTAGTTTGGAAGATATTACATTTGTGATAAAGCCTCTTGTCACAGACAATATGCAATTAAAGAATATATCATGGCTAACTTCAAAGGTCACCCATTTCTCACGTTACGGAGTCAAGGCGAAATTACTACTTCGCCTGCATGAAGCTGAACCCCAGACATCCGCTAATATTCTAGTCTATCAATTCACTAGCTGTAGTTTTACCTGCCCTTGTGGCATGTGCACGTGTAAGATAAACGATAGCCATAAAAAAATATTTAAGCAATGAATTCTCGCGAAATTTTTTAAAGCTAGTTTCATAGTTCCAGAGCTAAACGCGTTTAAACCAAGAAAAAACTTTTGTTTGAACTTAATGTTTAATCGTACATTTTCATTCAGTTGCGGAAAATGTAAGGCTCTTATGTATACCAGATACATATAGATAGATAAAGTACCTACAAACTAGTTTTATACGGTAATCCACCTGGCGTCGTAGGAGGGCTCAAGGTGTCATAACCTGGTGTAGGGTCAATGGACTATGATTCCATTAAATTGATGAATTGATTCAAGTTGAAAATAAGTCATGGGTGAAAATGGTCTTGGCTCCATGGACCTTAAGTTTTAGAACTAGAAACTATATTATATGTCTCAGGGATATAATATTTTTTTAGTTTCAGTTTTTATTACCGACCTAAAGTTAAGTAAGTACTGTCACAATGGTACAGTGTTTATATTGGCCGCACTCTCAACAACTCTCATCTAAAAACTAAATCATATTTTAGGGAAGAAGTTTTTTCCTATTAACTATATATTACTTTATATTTTTTACTACTTAAGTGTTGTATTGTTTTTGTTATTTTAATTATTCGGCTTAAATTATTAATAAGGAATGTTGTATTCACCTGTTAATGGGTTGCATGCTAGCACCTATTAATTTATTTATTTTTAATCGAATGTAATCATGTAACCTGTTGGTGTTCCTTGCAATAAATAAATAAATAAGCGTAAACAAAACGAAACGTGATCTGATTTATAAAAAATAAAGATGTTAGACAATACCTATTCAATGAAGGAAACTGTATTAAGTCTCAAGGCACGTAGGATTGAACCCTGGTACCCTGAATACGAGTGACCGTTATAACACGTGTACGACAGCTGTCCACGGGTCCATTCCCACCATAATTTGCTTTGTAGACAAACGTTTACTTACTTAGAATACATTTTTTTTTAAATGGGCTTTTATGGGCACCGAAAAACTCTGTGGCCTGGCCAGGATCTGTACATACAAGGTTAAAAAATAAATAAGTGGAAATCGAATGTGGGTCTAAATTTTTTTCTCGAATTTTACTATTTTTTAAAATTCAAAGTGATTTGTTTTCAGGTACTAAACACTCTGTTAATTTAGCCTGCTGTTTTAAAATTACCTTGTATAAGAAGAATGACAGAGGCTACCTACTCTTATTTAATCAGAGCATGTTTCTAACTACCAATACTACTTCTACTTGGGATTCACGGGTTGCCCTGGTCCTTTGAGAGGCTTGCGCGGGGATATGGATCCAACTCGTAGAGGCCCTTTGGAGAAGTTGATGTCATGTGGTGCTCCTGCCAAAACCCGTCCTCGGCTATATCAATAGATGACATGTCCATGAACAGGTCTTGGCAGGAGAAGGAATGATTGCTAATGAGTGAAAAGAATAAAATGGGTTATGGTTATGAAGTTTGGATGGATTTAAACTGGGCTATTGTAATAGAGATTTAGACACCTGCCAAAATCATGATTACTGACTATTAGTGGCAGGCGGTGACTCGCCACTCAGTGAATGGGCCCCCCAAATAGTCGCCGCGTTTGGCAACAGAGGAGCAACATTGGAATGAGCGACTAAGGGTGCCGAGAGGTGCGGCTCCGGTTTCGCCATCGCGAGTTGCCTCGTGAGCGGGTTTCCCCGTTATTACGTGCAATACACTTCCACCTTCGAGCATATAGCTCTTGTGACTCCACTCTGGCCGGCCGGTTAAGGCAAGCCAGAGGTAGGGGTCCTGTCCCTTATCAGCGTCCACTCCAATTCATGTTTCTAGATTTGCGATACTGGTTATTACAATGGAGCGACTGTGGTTTAACCTTTTTGGACATATATGGTTGAGCAATCTTCCAACGAGAATAAAACTACCACAGTTAGGTTACAATAGTAACACTACATTTTTATAATGCCTATTAACTATGTGCAAAGACGTGATGTTACTCGTAAAATGGCATCAGTGCCGTATCGCTTGTTTTCGTGTGAAACAACCGACGAACGACTTTTACGATATTTTTCTCTCGAGTGAACACAATAATGAACCATTTTTACGAAAATCATACTTTAGCGGCTGCTATTTCGTTAAACCCATTGAGAAAGAAACCTCTTACTAGGTTTTGATGCTCTTTGGTTCAAGCTTATAATGTGCAAAAGAAAGAACTTTATAAGATGGTGTTTTTTTTCTATTGTGTATTTATAAATCTATTAGTAAATAGGTTTACATAAATGTCCGACTTTTTCATAGACAAAAGCATGGGAAAACACTCAATGTAGAGTTCCATTCTCTATAAAGTCATCAGAAGAATAGATCGCTTCCTTCTGTTTGATGTTGTGGAGGGCGGATAAGGGACAAACAAAGCCCCCGACTAATTGTTCGATAGAATATGTGGATAGAAAGATTCGATCAAGTGTTTCAAAGGAGACGTTCCATGCTATTGCTCTATTTTTGTAAATGAAACATTTTATATTGACTAATTGCAACTTACTTCCCCTATTTCTAGCTCCCGTAAAAGTCATATTTATTGTTCCCTCAGTAATACGGGTATAGTGTTTTTTAAAATTATATCATGTCACATTCCTAGTTGAAACAAAAAAGTTTGCAAATTGAGACGTGAGTTGTTCTCACGATCCGGTATTTGTCATATCACGACACAAACTAGGAAGTCGTTATGCAACATGTGATCATAAAAAATCGGTGTGTTGTCCACGCATGCGCAGTTCCCGCCATTCGCTCCGCTGCGCCGGCGCCACCTGCCGGCCGTTCACCTCAGTCATAAAACTAGGGTCATGTCATGCCATGGTATTCATGATGAATGATGATAACGGAGGTTTGAAATCAGATTTTGTTTCACAAAATATCTTCCGTGAATAAGTAACCACTGCGTATAGTGCGCATGTATTCCTATCACGGAAATAAGATTAGGTAGATAGAAGTGCCATAACGAATGCCAAGGTTAAGCCTAGCCGTACTAAGTTAAGACTTGAGAGGCTTATCTGGCCTGCACATGGCACCACTTCTACCTATTGTTATTTCTGTTATTCCTATCCTTTATAGATTATAACTCTTTTTCATCAGAGCATTCCTTGACTCCTCAACTTATAATTCAGTGCCCAGGGTACGCTACCTAATTATTATCTGGTTATTACAAAGCAGCTACCGTTTGATCTTCGTAACCCTTTGTTACAGGGATCCCTAGAATCTCATAACTATCCACTATCTCTATTATAATATAAATAATACGAAAATAAAGCTTCTATTAAACTTTGACACACCCTGTGCAACTGACTTTGAAACTCTCAAAATGTAATGTAAATTAATCTTTTTTTTAATGAAATATAATATGGATCTTGTCCAGGGGACAAAGGCCTAGTTCACGCTATAGGTTTGATAAATGGCTTGACAGTGGAGGTCGGAAAATACGGAAATTATACGGATGCGAGAACGCCGACCGTGCGAAACGGAACTCTATGTAGCTAGTGTAGCTAGGTACATTGTCTTTTTGAAAAACCAAAAGTACTTACTGCGATAGCTCAGGGACCCAAAGAGGACCTTGGCCTCCGAAACAAAGGATCTCAACTGTACCCCGTTTAGCTCAAAAAGCTGCCATTCGGCAGGAGGAAATAAGCATATGCAGGATGACTAAGATCACGAATGTTCAAAACATCTTAATATACGGTTGCGAGTCTTGAACACTGAAATTAAAAGAAGAAAATAAACTCTTGGTTGTGGAAATGAAGCAAAACCCAGATCATAGATTTTTAACCAGTTACGCAGGTAACAATTACCTATAGTTTAATCAAAATACTAATTTTTAATAAAATGTATAATATTTTTACTCGCTACCTGTAAGGATAGATAAAAGAGAAAGTGTATGAAGCAAGAACAATGGTTACTGATTATAATGCTTTCGGAATAGGCAAAATAATAGATTACATTACAATAGTTAATTTATGCATCAGTTAAACGGAATTTATATACATTAGGCCAGCGTTTTCTTCTGTATAGAATGAGATACAGCCTTCTGACACAGAAACGGATTGACAGTAGAGCTTTAGTACGGTACGGAATCCTAAAAATTAAGAGTGATCACTAACGCCATCTATGGACGAGAATAGTAGTTATTTTTTTATTACGTGGAACTTGGTATTTTTGTAAATATATTATACTTACTTATTTCGTTTTTCTCCTTTTTCTACAGGTGACAATGGCAGTACTCATGCTTTGTACCTCGAAACGATAGTCGAGGAGACGAGCGATGACTTACGCTCTGAACGGTCGTCTGCAGCCACTTGGCTTTCAGACTCAGATGCAGACTCCGTTATACATGTACGAGGAGCCGCAGGTATCTACTTTCAAAAATCATTATGGTCCTAGAGTTATTATGTAGTATGTAAAAAAACGGTAAAATTTTCAAAGAAACTCTGTAGCCGCACCTTCTATTTTTATCTGATAACGCCATCTATTATCGAGTAACGTAACTACTATCATAAGTACAGCTCTACCTCGGTTTACAGTTTAATGCTCTACATGTATAATGACAAGGTTCCATGAGTTACATGAAGATGGCGCTGATACAAGTTACTGTTTTGGAAAAGTTTCCTAGACAAATAGTTCTCAACTTGATGAATATTTTCATTACAGCATACTGACTTAACTTGTTATCAGATTTTTTTTTGTTTTATAATTCTTGTTTATATAGATCTAAATGACAAATTGTCGATACTTATTATTTACTGTTTGGCATTGGGATTTGGGATCTTTGGACTGCATCCAAATGTCTGATGATTCAAGTCTCAAATATACAATTTAGTGTCACTGTCATTACCAGCACAGAATAGTAGCGACGTAATCATTTTAATTTAGTTTAGACTTAAATTGGTTTATTGCAATTTATCCCTAGGTTCGGAGGACAGCGAGTCGGAGAGAGAGTGGGCTTGTCCTGCCAAGCGGAGGCGGCGCGAGCGAGCGGCGTCGCCGGCCAGCTCCGGGTCGCTATCACGTTCCTCCAGCCTCGCACAGTTCGAGTCCCTTGAGCGATCCTGCGCTGCGCCGGCCTCGCCCAGCCTTTCCCCGGACTCCCTCGAGTCACCTCCGGCATCACCCCCGCCAACTCGTACGCCTGCACCTCGCACGCACCTCTCCGCCGAAAACCTCAGCGAGGACAGCGGCTACAGCGAGCGCTCGCGGCGACCGCCTCCGCCCTCGCAGCGTCGCCCGCCAGAAATAGCCCACCGGCCGCCCGCCGCCGGCAGCGCGCCCTGTCTCGCTTCACCCAGTGCCGAGCGCTGCCCGCCGCGAGCTGCGCGCGCTTTGTCACTGCCCGCCGAGTTGGACGTGTGCGCCGAACCGCGCCGGCACATTACGCACCGCGCTCACTTCCGGCAAACATTCGAAGTCAGCGAGAACCTCACCGTCAGCGTGGCGGACCTCACCGCCCTCGACTACCGGGGCGGCCCGCGCCGCCCGCGCCTACCGCCGCCGCCGCCTCCGCCGCGCGCCGTCCGCCTACCGCCACCGCCCCCGCCGCCTGTAGATGTTGTCACGAGACAACCCTCTGCATCGTCCTCGCCAGCCCGCGAGCCGAGCGCAGGCAGCGACTCTACCACGGAGTCGGAGCGCGCGTTCGCTCGAGAAATGGAGACCACCGCGAAGCGGCTAGATGAAAGTGCGCGTAGAGCGCTCGCCGAAAGTGGTGATTTCGATCGTGGACTGTCAGTGTTGACCGCGACAAGGTTGCAAGAATCGTGGGGAGTGTGGGACGATGTATTAGACGAATTAAGAAGACGAATGGAACCGCAATCGGCAACTCCTAGCCCTTCGCGAACGCCATCCCCGAATCCCATAAGAGAGCCAGCATTTACTTCGACACCTTTGAGATCGGGTGACGCTCGAGTCCGCTCTACCCCCGAATTAAGAACACGAGCGACGCCGCATCGTGAAACACCAGAAGAGCTTCGCGCTTCATTACAATTAGTAGCGCCTTCGCCGCCCGGCTCGGCACCCCCGGCGCGCTCTATATCAGCGGGATCAAAAGGAGTAACGTTCTCACCGGTAGTGGCAGAAGTCAGCTGGAGAGAAACGAGCACGACCACAACAGAGAGCGAGACAACTTTGAGCGATGACGCGGCGGACGCTGAAGTAATAGTAGTGATGGAGGGGGGAGGCGGGCAATCGCGCGCACCGGCCTCAGAGCGCAGCGCCGACATGACGGATGCGGGCGCGCGCGTGCCGCGCAGCCGCATCGCCGGCTTCCTCTCGCGGTTCGCGAACTTCCGATTTTCGGGGCGCAAGGAGAAAAAATCCAGAGGCGCAGGCGCGAACGGCAGGCCGATCCTAACCGCGACTTCGGCGGCAGACGCGGGGCAGGGACCGCGCGGTGCGGCCGCCGGGCCGCAGTATGTGCGAATCCCACTGAAGGAGGAGGGTGTGTCGCGGGCCGCGGCGCCCCCGGTGCCGGGCGGCGTGGCGCACAAGCCGCCGCGGCCGCGCCCGCCGCCCGCCCCGGCGCCCGGCGTGCTGGAGACCGATGTGGACACGCAGCGCACCGTGCTGCACGCGCGATCCTTGCTCGCACTCGCGCCGCCAGACCAGCGAACTCCTCGCCCGCACAAGTCCATGGAGTTCCTGCTCGACAAAGAAAGTGCGCAGACTGTACAGGTGAGTCTATATTTTCTTATATCGCGAAGACGCCCAATGTTTACAAACAGCGCGATCGATGTCGGCCGACGACCCCTACCGCCGTCGCTCGCCGTGCGTGCGACCCTCTTTTACTTACCATAAAACATCTGATTGTTCACATAATGAATATGCATGCGACCCACCAACGAAGGCGGCGAAAGTACGGATAACGACACGTCCTAACAACGTGCCACTGCAGGCAGTCTGACCAAACATTTCCACTTAGGTGCATCAAACTGTACCTAATAAACTGATTGCAAAGGGCCCCCTATTTGGCCGGTATTCAATACGAGTCTCATTCTATGTATGATACATAAAACTAACAGAAGTAATCTAACCCCAATAAGCCATAAACTAGAAGTCACGCAGGCCGATAACTAGATACGTAATAAATTACGACGGGCGCGCTGTCCCGAGAGGGCCATTACATTATTCCATTCACACGCGCCGTATTGGCACAGGCAGGCATAGGACGGAGGTGAAAGTGCGCACATCTGCACATTGCTAAGCATTATACTTGCTACACTCCATATCCACAACTACAGTGGGCGTAACTGTAATTTTATCGCGGTATGTGCGTAGTTGCTGACATTCGACCACATTCCGATACCGACCGATCCACAGTTCATTTTGAACTCTACGAACCAGGAATGCTATTTTTGAAATTTATGAGTCATATGGCGAATAAAAATTATGTCAAACGACTCACCGATTATGTCAAATGAAAATCATTTGTAAACAAACAATAATCATTCGATTCACCGATTTTGAGTGAGTCATAAATCTCAAAAATAGCACTCCATCTAGTTTACATTCCCATAGGCGCCATATTTTATGCTATAGAATTCAACTTGAGGGTTGAATAAGATCCAGATAAGATAACAAAAGAATCCCTAACAATGGACCCTGGAGGTGAACAAATACCGAATAATATAATGAATAATACCACGAAGAATTCCCATGCATGCTAGGTAGAAGTCAAATTAAGGCTGACTTTGGAAAATATTGAAAATAGCAAGATTTTAACGTCAAGATTATGCATAATGATGATGATAGTCACTCTGTCAGAGGTATTACTTAACTCCGTAGTCAAAACAAGACAAAGTTTGTGTAAGTTCACATTACTTCACATGTGTATTTACATATACCGATAGTTATTTCAAGTCTGGGTATGGCATTTAGATTCGACATCTAGAATCCAACTTGTGAGATGCTAAATTAGGATTTCGCAAAACTATCATACGTACTGCTGCTGACACGTTAAAGTGTTTTATGTATTCATCATTATCATATTCCTAAGCAGTGGGACGTAGTAGGTTTTAAGAAAATAGTCCTAAAACCTTCTACTATATCTGAGTCGCTATTTGAAGGATCACTCACAAAAAGTCCTTCTGCTCTATAATTTGTAATTGTGTATCTACTTGTGTGTTGTTTTGTTTATAAGTCAACCTTTTGCTTTCCTTCAAAACATATACAGCGTCACTAAGTTACTTAAAATTGGATAAACTTATAAAAATTACATGCCACCGAGCAAGCAAGCAAATCAAAGAGCTCGTGAAGTTGATGTTCAATGAAGGATCATTTCTTAATGCATTCTGCATTAAAACTGAACCAAGTCCCAGTGGAACAGTTAGGAAACACGATAGTAGTAACTCGCCGAGTGAACATTGCATAACAATGATCACCCATGACATAGTAATCGACGTAATGATGACATTCAGCCTCTGCGAGTAAACAATACTAACATTATCCATTTATATATTTTCCTCGTCTTTAGTTAGACGAGACTCTTTATACTAAGCTAAATTTTTTTGTAATATTTGACATTTGGCCACGACATACGCATTTTGTATCCACAATACCCAAAGAGCTCGAAAAAGTTCCTTTCTCAATGACCATACCTTAAGAAATCAAAAACTTCTTGTCCTCATTTCCAAAATCGATCGATCTTTTCTGACGTTCAATCCGTATATTCAAACTTACTTAAGTAGGTAGATTCGTTTATGTGTATTCGTTAATGAATAGGTCTTGTCCTGTTTGGCTTTCAGTCTATTTCGCTCCAGAAATATTTGTACTTAACAAAATAAATTTTATTGCCAGAAAAAATATCGCTAAAAGCTCTGCATCATGCAAGTGTTTTGATAGCCGATAATTCACCCAAGAAGCTATAATAAACGTTGATATAAATAATTCAAAAATTTCAACAGCATATAAATCATGTTAGAAGTATTTGAGATCAGCATCTGAAACAATGCAGTGGCCATGACCACTTTGGTTAACTTTGACCTCGGTACGCGTATGTTCACTTTCGTAATCGATAAATAGGACGATTTCTAAGTTGAGACGATTATTTCAGCAAAAGATAACGAGACAATTCTTAGTGTTTTAGGCATTTATTGAAGTAGTTGAAAAGGAGCAAAAGAGCCATCGAAATACATAATGCCAATAGGTACCAAAGAAAAAGGAAGGAAGCAGTAAATTTTGAATACATCCTGTCACACTTTTGGCAGCTGTGTGTGTACACACGATATGCAATTTCAATTTCCCATTAGTTCCAGTCCCTTCGAACTATTGAGATTTTTAATTCTTATTTGTTCCATTGGACTTGGCGACGGGAACATTTTTTTTACATTCTCATACATTATAACGCTTTGAAGTAGTAACGCGGTGTTGGATTTCAAAAGTTAATATATTGACAATTTACCAATCAGAAAACTGGTCCGTTTCTAGATAATTCAAAGCAAGATTGATCTTAATTACTTAGAATCCCTTAATCACGTGTAGCAGATTCAAGGCTTTACGTAGATTGCACTAACACTAAACAGTTTTATATGAAACGTTGCCTTTGTCATTAAGGATGAGTTAACCAAGATATAGGCGAAATTAAATAGAAAATCGCTACTAGGCTAGGTTTGATGAAGACGACTCGATTTCAAAGTGCTCAGTATTTTACAAACAAATATATATTTTTAAATTTTTCATTATCATAAAATTTAAAAAATCACATTCGTTTTTTTTAATTATCAACACATGAATCATTCTCGTGGGAACCTTCTTATCTAAATAAAGGACAGAACCATTAACTCGCTATCAAATGGAATGATAATTACTTTGACACCAAAAATACCTTTATTAGAATCTAGTCATAGTCTGAAATCTGTTTTAAACTGCAAGATTTTTCTAATTTTTTTTAAAGTTTACTTCGGCTGCTTGTACTACACGTAGTTATTTATGGTCAGTTTCTTCACTCGGGCGTTTATGAGGAAGAGTTATACTCGTACTCAAAACTCTAGAATAATGTGTGAACCACGTTCTGTTTTGTAATGGTGAACCAAGAATTGATCTTGTACACAACACATGTACCACTGCTTGTCAATAAACATGTTGTATCAACAATGATCCTCAAATACTCCTCTAACCGGTTTTGTCACATCTCGGTTTAGCGGCCTTGTCATGCGCCAACTTGCATAATAATCTATGCAAACTGTACCCAGATTGCTAGGTGCTCCTTATAAGTACATTCGCATTTTATGTGTGAAATCGTTCTTCGTATTTTCAATGAATATTTCCCAAGTTCTGCTTTAGGTAATTTTGGACACATTTTTCATGAAGTTTCCAGAACGTTTATATATTTCATTATTTATTTATTTACAATCATATTCCTATTGTCATATAGGTACAATCACATACGTAATTTTTGTGCAACCTTAGTATTTGGTTTACGTTAGGTTAGGATTTTAGAAAAATATTTATTATTATCTTGCTGCCTTAATTTCAGGTAGGTTCGAAAAACCAAACATCTCGACACCATAAAAGCGATTTTTAATTTTTAAAATATCCGGACGATGTGTTCGCGCTAGTTTAACTCGATGAGCTTTGTGTTAGCAAAGCAGTTCAAAAAGCTAAAATAGAGTTCCAAGAAACGAAAACAGAACAGCTTGATAAATGATTTGTTCTTTCTACATCAATTTCACTGGAATACTTATTCCGAGTAGGTACTATCATGTAGAAATTGTTTTTCTTACTATTATCTACTTTTCTTTCTGTGACTAGACTTCCAATTTCTAGTGTCCTAGATTGTCTAGAATAATAAAGAGCACAGTATCGGGTTCGTCTAGTTTATCATCGAGTATCAAAAGATTTACCTTTGACCGTCCCTTGATCCAGTTCTCTCAGTACATATTCTTTATATTTTACTTTCAGATTACATACCTACAACATCCTATACCTAAAAAAGTTGTATATACATTTTGGCAAAAAAGATTTTTTTTTTTTTAATAATTATCAAGTACAGAACTATCTGAACCATGATCATCCTATCAGATTTAGCTACTTATTTAAACATAAGTATGTACGTACTTTTTTTACTTACAACTTTGCATTCGTTACGCATAGGTTAGAATTGATAATTATCTTTTTATTTTCTGACATGAGCAATACGACAATTGTATTATTTCTAAACCAATTCGGAAAGTCGACTGGAATGAATCAACTTTCTTGGCTAGAATGACTTAGAATTCCGACTTCTAATTATACCGTGGCCTTTCATAACACAAGTTATTAGTGGCAATAAACACGTGTTCTTTTGAACATGCCTTGCGGTGAATTGTGGTGTGAAATAATAAACTGGAGTGCGGCTTCTGGGATGCTATTTTTGAAAAGTGTGACTCACGAAAAATCGGTGAGTCGAATAATTTTTGTTCAATATCGAATGATTTTCGTTCGATAATGAATGATTTTTGTTCGACTTATATGTCATACATTTAATAATAAGGCTCCTGGGCTGGGCTTCGTACACGTGTAGTGAATCATTCGATTATATAAGTGGTAAACGAATGGAGGAATGCGATTCTGGAGAAATGCTATAGTCTATGAGCTTGGCTTTTTATTTATTTAACCTACTTGATTGTACAAAAATACAAATTATAACGCTTAATAATTGGACTTAATGCCAAAAGTATTTCATAATAGTTTACCTTTGGTTAAAGCTGGAAACTTTTAACGATCATTTAAAAAAATAAGTTTATACATAATTAAAATGAAGATTAGAGGCATTTTAATTTTGTGCAGTCTTTTTTTTTTGTCCTGCTCCAGTAATTAATCATTTCCCTTCTTAATTCTTAATACGATCTCTTAAGATACAAAGACATCTATGAAGTTCCTTTTCGCATTATAATGTTAGGATAGTGTCTTCTTAACTTAAAAACTTTCATCTAATGTACGTAGAATGTTTCACTTTCAATTTTTAATAATTATAATTTTCGAATTATATATAATAGGCTATACTTCAATTCATAAGCATTGATTGTCAGCAACAATATCTTTGCGGCCCACACTCTATTGAACTTTGTGTTGAAAGGTGTTGAGTAATTTGATTTGCTGTTGGTAATTGAAAACTGTAAAAAAAAACATTCTTTATGTAATTTATGAATAATAGCTATGGTGTCACAAATTATACAGAATAAGTAGAAAAAGCAAGATATAGCTTAGATGGTAGATTTGTCTTTTTAAGAAAAACAATTTTTTTGCCACAACCCGGTCTTTAAACCATTTGGCTCAAGCTGCAACCTGAAAAACACTACGATGATGATAATGTATTTAAATAAGTAGCGCTACTGAAACTGCATAATATTGCAAATTTATACTTGATTATTTTGTCTGATAGCCTTGTATTATGTCATCGTAATTTACGTAGAGTCACCTTCAATATATTTCACATGAACCCGGTATATTCAACTGTAAATAATGCTAAGAATAGGTTATTTACTCATTTTTATTCGGATATTCATTGTAATTACCTAATAATAGAAACTTTGGTAAAAATTAAATTACTTCCAGAGATTTAGTATGTTTGTCAAACGGAATACTTTTATAACTATTCTAAACTAAGATTTGACAACATAAAAGTGTTTATTTTTTCTTCGAAGCCGTTTTTCTCACAGCTGAAGGTCTTGACCACCACAATCCAAATTGGCAGTTAGTTTCTTCCAGATCCATTCTGGGCTTGGACGGCCATTCTATAATAAGCACAAAGAAGTAAAAATAACTAAAATTTCCTTCAGTTGCTTCGCGTAAAAAAACTTATTGGACATAATTTTTTTATTGAATAAGTAATAAATGGATGGATTCAGAAATTAAACAGTCGCCTATCGTACCTGGTTACGGATATTGATATTGCGGATATCCGGGCCCTACCGGATGCATCCAGCTTAATTAACAACGAAATTCACCCGCGCTCCAGTAATATGACTGAAATTTGTAACGACAGAAAATTGAATTTTAACAATATATGACAATATTGACATTAGTAATGTGAGAGCTACTTATATGCTAAGTACGACAAATAATAAATAAATAAACCTGCAGGCAACAGATATTATTTTATACGTGATACATGGATATAACAAAATCTTAAGTCTCTTTGGTAGAGTCTATGTTGGTGCGTCTAATTTATTTGGTCGGCTGTGCAGTGTGGGCGGAAATATGAGTTTAGTCATGGAATATGTAATATCTATCTAGGACAAGACTAGTCTAGTCATGTTGTATTGTTATGTTGTTATGTTATGTATTGTATGAAAAGACGTATACTTCCACAAGGATGGTCGCCGACGTCACTTCACTAATCCAACAATTTATTGCGAGATAATTATATGTAGGAGACATTACACTGATTGACTTGACCTGGCCAACTTGCCCTATCTGAGGATCGAAATCAGAACCTTTAGATTGGCAGCCTAGCGTATTGATTATTTGATCATAGAGGTCATCACAGCGATAACTGCATAAATGCATTTATTTCGCAAAAAGTAGGTACCAGCACACAAATAGTTACAACAAAGGCTGCGAAAATAAAATAATAATAATAAATACCTAATTTTTTTTGGTTATGACATCCATGGCTTTTTTAAACATAGACAATATTCAGGTTTACAGCAATATTCAGGGTTACAGCACGGAGCTTTAAAATCGCCTCAATAGGCGTCTATCCGTTGCCCCACTTCCAGATATAGCTTATCCGGCCTCTCCAGCCAGCCGGTCATCCGTGGAGATACCGCGTTACCTAACCATAACCATACAATGTAGGGACAAAGAATTTGTTCTACTTAATGTCCGTACATGGTCCTATCTTGTCTGACACATATTGTTTATGGTTATTACCCAGTAAATAAATGGCTTAAAGGTCTTGTTACCAGGCCATAAAATCTTTAAAAAAAAAAGAAGGAAATAAGTCTTCTAAAACACGAAGAGCATAAACTTTTTCGCGTTATAGTTTTGCAAAAAAAAAATCGTAGAAACTATTGCCCTATAAATAAGTTGTTTATCTAAAATTTTGCAGGCTCCCTTAACTATTGAAACTCTACCACTCGTAAAATCAACAATAATTGAATCCTCTGAAGTTTATTTTGTTCTTCACACTTTTCATCTTGTTTGACAGCTAGTAATGGCGGGAAACTGAACATCACCTGTCAAACTGTCATCGGTTTCGTATACATTTCCTCACTTTAAACCGTTTTAACAGAAACATTAAAGAATTAATTGTATAATATACCATACAGTGTATCCAAAGGAAAAGTTAATTGTCAGTAATGTGCAAGGAATGTAAAAAAAAAATAGAATCTACTACTTATATGCCAACAACATAACCATAAGTCAGACGTCCATATTGAGTAACGTTTAGCGGAAGCAAGTTTAAATTTGGAATAACATCGTATCAATAAATACGATCGTCGAATGTTAATACTAGCCATAAGCAATTTGAATTCGAAATGTACTGGCGAGTGATACTTTCCGAAGGAAGGATTGCTGTATGAAAATATTTACATTAAAGGAATTTATTTATGACCATTTTATACTGGATGTGTCAGACAGAGCGTCCATTATAAGGTAAAGGTTCACATTGCTCTCTTTAATTGAAGATTATAATGATAAGCTTGCAGTGCATTTAACAATGATATGCTCATTGAAATACAGACATGTGCTCGAGAAGCTTACTAAGTTGTAAAAAAGAAAGACCTTTTGTTAATAAAATAATTTGAAATTGTCAAGCAAGATTCATTGTCTTGTGACATCATTCATAGGTATAAGAAATAACTTTTAAAACAGAAATGAACAGAATAATTTCCGCCAACGTCCATTCTAAAGAAAAGGTTTAATCCAATTTTCTAGTTAAGCGCCTGTTCAGTTCATAACGCTCATAACAATTAGCATTAACTCAGACAGTGGCTTTGTCATCGTGAATTACAAGCAGATCTAGTTACACAGCGACACACGGATGCTTTAATTCTTCAAGAATTACCTCCACTTTCAGTTTTACGTCAGTTTTTATCGAAATATCCCTTTTTATGATGCGATTAAAAGGGTTTACGCCATTGTTCCAAATACATTGGCGCGGCCGACCGAAATGCATTAAGTTTCGATAGTTTTACGATTCAATGTACACGGAAATTCGTGAGTATGTCGAGATATAAGGGCGTTGTTTTATGGCTTTAGTTTGTGCTGCCTTGGTCGTAATGGCGAAAATAGTTCGCTTTACCAAAATATGACCCGCATGCTCCGAGAAACGGATATAATAAAAACATATTTTCAAAGAGGAAGTAATATGAGAGGAACATCCGTCATCCTATCAAAATGATCCAAATGAAATATATTCTACCAATCAGATCCAATAGAGAGACAGTTATATATAACATAAAAATTGCTTGAAAGGAAAGACAACTACGGATTACTAATAGGTACATTTGCTTTTAGAAAATGGTCACACTTAGGTATCAATCTCTACAGGTCCAACTCCATGTTAAAAAACTGGCACACTTGAAACAACTTAAAACTACGTTTATTTAATAAACACATGAAAGTTAAATCATGTTAAGATACTAATATATATGAAAACCCTCCCATCCAGATATTTTATGCAACTAAATTGAAATGAGGCATAATACTCCGTGCCAGTTTCAGGTGACCTCATTTCCATTTCCACTGCTTGCTGACTCGACTTCGCCGCAATATTGTAGATTTGTAGTGTCATAGATAAATAATGCTCTATCTTATTATTTCAACCTAGAACCTAGAACATTGTTTAGGATTGAAAATTGGATTTTATGGAAAACAGAAAAATTAAGAGGGGCCATTAAGAACTTGTATCCATGGCCGTAAAACCCATTACAAAAAAAAAAGAAAACTGCTAACGCTAGCTTTCGATGGAACTATCCTGGCCGTCACGATGTAGTTTATATTTAGAACAGTTATTTTTAGGCTTAAGTGACATTCACGTAGACACAGGAAGTAGTATATTTTAAAACAGAAAAAAGTGGTGGATCAAACAAAACTGGCTCAGATATTACACACTCTTAAACTACAGACCTCAAATCGATCTATCCGAATACAAATAAAGAGCTTTCTGAACCAATTTGCTTTTTGTTTCTTAATGTTTTTATATTTGCACATGTATTTTGATACAACAAAGAAACAAATGGCAAAACCTAGGTACGCGTCTCTAAGGAATTTAAAATCGTTTTGGTACATGAGTCCTTTATTTCTCAGATTGACAATTCACAATATTTACACGGTTTTAATTTTTAAAAAGATCCTTAAGGATTAGGATTTAAACTCGCACTTTCATGAAATATTTATTTTCTGAAATTCGATATTTTTCATTTGCTTCTAGCAGATGAATATCTTCCTACCATAATATCATCAAGCATACAAAATTGCAATTTCTACAATAGGCCAAAGTTAGAAGCAGGCTGAAGCAGGTAGAGGTAAAACGATGAGGAACCCTGGCATGTTGCCAACAGCAGTTAGATTCGGAATCAGCTCCCAAACGAGCGCTCTTCAAAGCACGTTGACTCCAATTTTCCACGTTCATGCTCTTGGCTAAGTGCAGTTCATGTATTTCAGGAAGATTGCCTGAATAGTTATGATGGTTATGGACATTTCTTTATTTATTTTTATTTATTTAGTTCTTTTAACTTTTTAGGCTAGTTACTTCTGATCTTGCCAAACTACAAAGTAGTTTATGTACATAAAAATTATGTAATGTCTTGACCATAAAGAGATACTAATAATTCTTAACTAAGTACGTCTATAGCAATTTATTATTCACCTATCAAACAAGGTCCTTTTCAGACTCAGGTAATAACTGAATTTGGCCTATTAAAAGGACCTCTGTGTCTCTACTATAAGATTTTATTAACGCAGGCGCAATTTGTGTGGAAAATTAGTTAAGCGCCCCTAGCGGATAGTAAGGTAACAAGAAGTTCCATTTGAGGTACTCATCTCATCTTTATTTGACTTTGTGTCTGTCAAGACAGAATTAACTTAGCTTTCTTAAATTAAAGCAGGGTGAGAATGAAGAGTTACCTGATGGCTATATGATTGGTTTGTTTACCCCTTTTTCATTAATCAATCGGTAATCGGTTACGTTCCATTACAACTTAATGTATCTTCCATCTGGCACAGCTCCAGAGGAAATTAATAACAATCACGTAACGAACAGTCTGTATGTTTATCATAAATCCGTGGAGATTTCATTAATGTTATGGGCCATTCGTTTAATACTTAGGAACGTTTGTGCGACCGTACCTCTTATTTGTCCAAAGATTATAGGATCTATCCGTCTGTGTAACTTGAAATATCATTTCAAAGGGATTTTACTCTATTTTCCACATATGAAGTACAGTTCAAAGATCAAAATAAATGATTATATCAAAATATTTTTAAAAAAGTATTTAAAACCTAGCAGAATAAAATAGCAAAAATGCTATATCCAGAAAAAGTTTCGTCGCGAATTACTTGATATTTTCAGCGACAACTACCAACTTTTTTGCGTCTATAAAAAGTATAACATAATGAGCAAGAGGGATACCTAAAAAGTTACAATATTTGGTTACATTAATTGAATTATTAAATTAAAACTGAAAAAAAAAACAACGGGTTTAAAACTGAGACTGGTGACAGGCCAACCGGTATCGCCACTTTCAACCTTATTTCATTACGAGTTCGTACTATAATCAAATATCGCGATATCAAATACCGAAGGGTTAAGGGGTACAGCGCCTTTCGTAGTCGAAGTACGATTCTACTTTGTAGAGCACAAAACAGCAGTACTACCGTAGTATTAGAATGAATTACATTTTCAAGCTTTCTTTTGGCAGTCTCTGTATCTGTATCCAAAAATACATGAATTTGTCTGGTTCATATCGAAATGACGAGACATGTTATTGTCCATTACTCGTATGACTCAAATTTATCTACTGATTTCTTATATTTTCGCAATTGTTAATTGCTGTGCGACCATAAACGCTGCAAAGTGTTTGAAACGTTAAGTGTAAACAAATCCATCTATATCTATTTATCTATATCTACTTATCTATATCTATATACATATAATAAAATTGTAACAGGTTGATGTCTGTACATCAAAGATTTTCAAGAAAAATCAATATAAGGATAATATATTGGATCAACAGAATCCAACACATTTTTTTTTTAAATTGTTGTCTGTCTGTCAGTCTGTCTGTCTATATGTTTGTCATCGCATTACGCGAAATCTGCTGCATAGAATTTCATGAGGTTTTCACTGATATATTGCTGATGTCAAACTTAGAAATTAGGCTAAATTATATCCCGAATTTTTCACATGTTTCCGTAAGAGATGGGACCAACCTAAATTGAAATGTATGGCGTATCTACTATATGAGAGGTCAATCTGGCTGATCTTTTACCAAAGTATATTTTGCTATGCTTTGTAATTTGATTTTCTAATAGTAATGTTTAATAATACGGGTCATGTGAGTAAGTATTTTTAATTAGGTATGTAGGTACTTATGTATATGTATTCAGTTATTTGTAATGGGTTACATGGTAAACCGACCCTGCACACTCTGGTGCCAGAGTTTTTGGTTCAGAACCGCTTTATAGCCTCTGATGTGTCTCACAAAAGCTACTGCAAACGGTACTCGGGCTCCATTTTTTTATTACAAGTGAGTTACATAGTTGCACTGCACCAAATATTTTGTGTGAAACTGCGATGACGGATAATAAGCCTAACACAGCAGGAGCTCGGTAACATCAAAAAGGAAAGTACGTAATCGAACACCACGCGGACGGAGTCGCGGGCACAGCTAGCAATTAATAAACGCGATAAAAACCGTATTAAAATAGTTTCATCAAATTTATCTAACATTCAACCTTTGGATTAAATACCAAGCTTTATGTGAAATGATATTTTGATATTATTCATCAAAAAAATACAAGTCTGCTTCCAACACCGATTACCACGGGCTCTGGAAACACATATGGCTGCCAGGCCAGGGGTATGCAATTCAGTTCCGTGTCCCCAGAAATAGCTCAAACTCTGGATCGCCGCATTCCAGTGGTAAGCTTGACGCGTGGAAAGGCGCTTACTGACAGGTCTTATGCAGATCATAATCTGTTGCCAGCGATGATAAAATTAATTTACGTTTTATTTTAACATACAGGAAGACTTTTCAAGCACCAACAAAAAGCTGGGTATTTAATTGTAAGAAAATATTTCTTTGTAACAATTTAACAAACTTAATTTGGTTTTACCGCGTTAACAAATACTAACTTAGTCTACCTCCGAAAATGAACCCTAGTGTTTGAAACTTTGGGTTTAAAAACTCTACATACATCAAGAATTAACTTTAAGAAGATTAATAAGAATGTGAATGTAATTGCTTGCTCAATAGTTTAAAAAGCTGCAAGTCGGGTTCGCGCACGAAGAGTTCCGTACCTCTCTCATCTCAGCGCGTTCCCTGTTTCATCCTCGGCTGCTTGCCTTGCCCAGGGTGCGGACGAAGGGTTTCGTACCACATTTAGTAAATATTTTAAGCGTTTAAGTTATTATTATCGCCCCACTTGTATATTTATTTTATTCTGTTTTGGTCTCTGTTGTTACAGCGGCAAATATCATCAACCGAAATACATCATCTGGGAAAATTTTAATAGACAGTTCTTACCTGTCTGTCACCAGACAGACGAACAGTGGAATCTTAGTACTAGGGTTTCGTTTTCGAATGTTTTGTTGTTTCAAACGTTACATGAATGAGTCGCGTGTTTTTTACAATAAATTGTATTTAAACGTCTGCATTGTTCATGTTCAGGGTTATTTGTCACTTGATGAGTAATTATTTGACTGCTAAAATAATAAACAAGTTTGTTAAAGCGTGAACAGTTGCGGTTTTCTAATTATACATAGATAAATAAACGAACAATTTATTATAATATTCTTAACAATTTCATGTGATTATTGAGTGTCTCAATAATCACATGAAATTGTTAACATATTTTTTGGCTTCGATGGAGTGAAATAAAAACATCTTTTGTCGATTTATCATTTAACTGTATGTTTGGCTTTTATTAAATTAAAATATCCTCCCTCTAACGGAGAATTTCAAGAAATTGTTTTAATACTCATTGACGACTCTGAGTGCTTTGTTAGTCTAACAATGTATTGTGACTGTCATAAAAAAAATACTTTTTAGGAGGGGTTGAACTTTTGTAAACGAGTATTTGACCTAGAAAAATAGAAAAGGTCAGTCTAATGGCATTAAAGCATCGTTTGACATTATTTTATTGTTATTTTTTATATTTTATATAAAAGTGGCATAAAGTAGCAATTCAAGAATATTACAAAAATTTTACTTTTTTGTTTTTATGCGACTTCCAAAAAGAAAAATGAAATCAAAAATATTATTTTTTGTTTATGTATCTTTTAAGTTAATTATCTCTGAAATAAATCATTTTTATGGATTAAACACTCCTTAGAAGTTGGGGAAAAGTAATTAAGCCATGAAGTAAAATAATCAATAGCAACAACCCATTTCACATACTCGTTTGAGTAATCCATAACTAAAGGCTGGTCACACCACGCTTTACACGTATTCCTAGAAAGGATGCGATGCCCACTTCAGTGGACTTCAGAAGCGGACCGAGGTGAAATTATCTGCACATGCGTGAACTCTTTGATGTTCCGCCAATGGAAGTAAAATGACTGGAATTGCCTTTGTTTTTATTAAACAGACAATTTTCTGAAACATATTTTCTACGTACTTTGTAGAGTACTTTTTGTTTAATGGTGTTTAAAAACCTTTATTTTTTTTACTTTCGCTTCACTTAAAAATTTACATATTTTGTCATAAACTACCCACTTTTTCCTTCTCAATCCTGACCCATCGCAATTTAGTTACCGAGATTACCATTAAATTAATCCATCGTATGAACTTTTTATTGTTTATAGAGTACTATCTGTTTCCCGCAGCTCCGGCTGCTTCAAAAATAAGCCTATGACTATTGATCCCAGGTCTTCAACTATATTCATACCAAATTTCATCAAAATCCGTTAAGCGGTTTGGCCGTGAAGGCATAACAGACAGACAGACAGACTTTCGCATTTTTAATATTAGTATGGATAGTAGTCAAAAATTATATATAATGCTTTTTATGCTTTTTATACTCAAGAATATAATGCTTTTAGAATTATATCCGCTTAAGCTCTATAATTTTGTGTGATGTGTAATAAAATTTAATACATATATTTATCTAACAAAACCTACCATATTTGAATTTAAAACAAACACCATGACTCTATACGATTCTGACACATGACTTGATTGCAAAAACGTTAATCGGTTTACGATCTGTCCATGGTTTTTGTCGCGTCCAGTAGTTTCCATCGTTGTCCATGGCCATTGTTTATGGTATATTTGTAGAGAAAGCCGGCCTCGCTGGTTTTATTGCAAGCGGTTCTTTTGTCGGTAGCTCGCTCAGCGATAGTACAAACATTCATTACTATTGCGTTTCACAAAGGGTGTCTGTTCCATTCATGTGTAGGAAAGTAGGTGTCTATGGAATTTTAAAATGATACACTCGCGTGTTCCATTTTTAAGTTTATTGAATTAATTATTTCATTGAACAGCAGTTGTTTCGTTTTTCACAGATAGAAATAAAAAATATGTATTCAATAAAATTACAATTTAGGACACAACATAGGTTTAGTTCAGGACATATTTCTAAATCTATCAAATTGTAAATAATCGTATTTACCTGCATCGTTAGAAGACCAAATAAATCGAAGAATGAACGTTGCTGGTATAATGACCTTTAAAAACTTTTTTAATCAAAACTACACCGGGAAAGTTTGTGAAAAAGTTACGACTCTACGTATTCGACAACGACGGCATAAATATGGAGTTCTGTTTTTATGTGTTGTATACGGAACCCTTCAAATATATATAATACTTTCAACCGTTGGTATGAAAGCATTACACTTCGAAACTATTTTTATAATTGTTTACAATGGTAACACGCTCTCCTAAACCAAAATAATCAAACAAATCGTATTAGTTTGCTTGCCAATGGCTTCAACTTCCAACGGCACCTTGGTAGTGAAGCTATTTTGCGCTCACTCGATTTATCGAATCGATATGAAACGATTCTATTCTTGATTCGCGTTTATTTTTAAGATTAATGTTTATTGGTTGAGCTAGAAGTGTCGGATTTGATTTACTTAATATTTTTAAGTATGTAGTAATCTTGTGTACTTACTATATGTTGACTTCGGAAGGCACGTTAAGTCGTTGGTCTCGGCTGCCATCTGGCAGTCGTTAAAAGAACCACGTCTGAGGCCGAGAGGCGGTTCCGTACAACTCTGACACCAGGGTGTACATGGTCAATTGACAATGTACCCTACACGAAATGATGATGATGTCGGCTATACCTTGTCCACATTTCAGAAATTAGATAATTAAAGTAAGGGTTGACTGGAAGAGATTACCTAGCAATAAGTCCGCCTTTGCTCATATTATGTTGAAGTGTTTGTAAATGTTAAATTATTTGTTACTGTTTGTGGGCAATAAAGATATTTTGTATTGTATAATTGGATCTTAAGTTAATTCACTACTTTAATTGTTGTGTGTACCATATAACGAGCAATAAACTTATTTTTTTTTTTAATTCTCTCTTCCTTCCTTAATTGCGCTAACATTGCCTCAACCATTATACCTATTTTATCACAGGCGGGACTACGATAATATTTTTCTTATCAAAATTGTAAATCTAAGAATAAAAAGCTAACTAAGAAATTTCTTACAAAATCTTATCGCTGTTGCCTAGCATCTGCGTCTCTAAAATCTCATGGTGGAGACACTTATTATACTTGAAATACTGATCTATTTCTAACGTCAGCTCTTCATAAAATACTTTAATCAAGGACACTGCCTGCCCCTTCATCCCATCACTAAATGAGCTTCGTACTCCATATGTCATCGGTACTAATAATGCCCATCGTAATATCTCATGAGTCACGGACTGGACCTCTAGTTAGTATGCGGGTGTGGCATATGCCATCAATAATGAATATTAACATTTATAAGTTTCTGTCAGTCTGTATCATTGGGCTAACTTTGTTTTGACTATTGTTTGATGTATTATATTTTAAGAAAATATAGGATGTGGTAAAAAATAACATTAGTACACGGGTACTTCTTCACCCAAGCATGTTTCCTAGTTGCGTCGTCAGCTTACGTTTCGGAGCCTAGTGTACGCTGTAAGTCATGGTCCTAGATTTGGCGGTACTGGGTTATTACAATTAGTACAAGGGTACTTTTGATCGTCGATATAATAGGGATCCTTTCCACTTGAAATTTGAATGTCTATTATAAGTTTCTTTATTATGTTAATTAGGTAATATTCGTCTTTGTTTGCTTTTCTTGTTGGAGAAATTTTATTAATAACAAAGGACAGCTGATCTAATTTTTGTAAGATTAACTCGCATTTATTTTCTGGTTTTGTATTGTTTTGCATGATTTTGTTTGGATGTGTGGCATTACTGACTTCACTTTTGTATGCCTGGTAGGCTAAACATGTATGTGCTTAATATTTTCAATGTACTATCTTAAATTCAACATGTTTACAAAAGAATAAATGATTATGATTAACAAAATAAAACATTGGTGAGGTCGATTTCATGGTGAATCGTAACCGATTGAAAATTAATATCTTATCAAGTATTGTAGTATCTATCTATACCTATTTTTAACTATCTTTTCAACCGGGACTTCGCACGTAAGAACAGTATGTTTTTGTGAAAAATGAACTAAGTATAGCGCACAGTTATAGTGTGCCAGTTAAGATGAAGCAAGCTTATAAACCCCTTCTAAAATTTTATCTATGAATACATAGGTACATCTTTAAATACAGGTGAAAGCTAATCGAACACTCATGAAGTTTTATGTCTAATACTACGCGAATAACAATAAAAATAAAACTGAAAGTCATACCAAACCTCCGCATTCATCATATTTCGCGCCACGATTCAAGAATAACTCGCAATGTATATCTAGACAACATTCATCATACGAAGGCCAAAAACATATAATCGTTAGATATTGGTAGGTATGGTAAGCCCCAAGACAAACGCAGAGACGGAAGCAATGATATTGGTAGGTATGGTAAGCCCCAAGAGAAACGCAGAGACGGAAGCAATGATATTTTTTCTTTTTTGTTTCTTAGCACATGTGTGTTAGCACTTACTTGTAAAATGCATGGCTTGACAGTCTGTTCCAGTCATCACGTTCAATATTCCAAATAGGAACTAAAGTAGTGTAATTTAAAATTACCATAAAGCAAAATGCGCTTGTATCTGGGCTTCCACACGTATCTGTATAGTCTCAGGGTTTCTCTATGATAAGAGCGCAGGCGGGACTAATTTAAAAAAATGTTCCATTCATTTACTTCATACATCGATAATTATTTAGGTATCACGGTAACCACTTACCATCACGTTGGGCTTATAGTTGTTTGCCTACTAAGTAGTACTTTAACATTGAAATAGACGCGTAATTGATAATTGGACGAGTCACAAAATGACACTGCCCTGTGTAACCAAGAGTCGACTTGGGTTATTATAATTATAATTTTACAAATACAATTGTAAAGCACAATAGGTGGACTTAATGCTAAAAGTATTATTTAACAGTCAACCTTTTTGAGATGTATTTTGAGATCAATGGCGTGTGTACCTTCTGAAGTGCGATATCATCTTTCTTGAATGTTCTGAGCAGTTAGCTAAAGATAATTTGAATTTATGTCGATAACAAACTGCGTACTTTTTGTAATTCGCTTTATCATATCAACTAACTATAGTATTACTCTTCGCTTATAATGATCTCGTGGCTTGCAAGTATTTTTTCCTGAACTACGGGTATAACTAACTTTGACTGCCTGAATTCATTTTCAGGTCTTATTATTTCGAAAAACACCGAGGTTAACTTGTAGCTGAAGCTATTACTAATAGATTCGGGTAATACTCGCATTTCAGTAGAGATGTTGCCCGTAGACCAATCCAACCTCCTTGAGAATCTACAAGCCTGGTTCGTGATTGGAAGTGCTCTAACTTTATTTATTTTAAATTAAATTTAAAGAAGGGCTGACAATTCACAGTATATTTACGTCGAGGCTTTTTTTCGTATTAGCTGTTGCACGTGACTTTGCTCGCGTGGTAGATTATTTGAAAAAACCACACAACAGTGTTTCTATGAGATTTTTTAACGCCGACGCTGGTGCCCTGGTTGATTGTCGGTAAGGTGAAGAAATTTCATACAAAATTTAAAACTAAAATCTCATAATAGAAACACAAAATAAAACAGAAATCTCTACATTAAACCAAAGAAGACACACAGAGAAATAAATTAATTATGAAAATTCTAGAAATTTGTGGTACAAAAGCTCATAGTTGTACAACGTTTTCACACTACAAGTTTACTATTTTTTTAATTATTCGATGTAAATGGCGGCAACTGTTCAAGGTTTACAACAATATCGATTATAGGATTGGCTTCTAATGATTAAAATCCCACCAATATATCTTCAGCATCGGTCGGCACGACAACCCACACTTCTGGTTGCCAATATTTCGCAACTTTTGAGCCATATGGTGTCTAGATTAACCGTGCGAAATGCAATTGCTTTTATGGAATTTGTTTTTGTTATTTGTTCCAAGTGTAGGCTCAAAACTAGGCTAGCTAGAAGAGTGATAAGAAGAAATTCTATTTGACATACTCAAAGCTCTATTGTTTGTTTTTTTTTGTTAACCCCAAATGGTTCGACCAGACGCTGCACATTCCATTATTTTCAGCTTCTATAGTGTAGTAGCAATCTAATCGCTTCTTAAAAATACTACTCGTATTATTCTTTTTCATATGCATGTCTAGCGTAACACTGAGCCGCCACCTATTGAGACGTCTGTCACGCACTATATCTGTCTTGTACTTTGTAAGACCTGTCCTGTAAGTGATGGATCTATCGCTAAAGTTTATTCTATTCTATGAACGTGTTTTCCCAGTTCCATTATCATCTTTAGATTTGGCGGTACTGGTAGAGCCACCCTTTTTACAGGAAAACCATAGCAATAGGATCATTATGAGAAAATAGCATTCAGAAAATAACCCAGTCAAGTGTGAGTCAGATTCTTGCGTTAAGAAGTCACCAGCTTTTCCAGATAGAGATATTTTTAGATGCCTAAAGATTCTCATGTGATCACTTTTTAGATCTTTTTCAGTTATTTTTCTCTTGCGGCTGTGGGTGAGACCACCACGATCCAATTTGGCAGTTAGTTTCTTCCAGAATAGCGTTCAGGCAGAAGTTTTGAATACGAGACCGAAAATTCAGGTGGCTAACTACCATCTCTTAATTCCATCCAAATGCAAGTGAGCAAGTGAGATGTTTCCTTACACAATGTAATGCGCCATCACGCTTACTCACTGGCATTTGAATGGAATTGAGTGGTGATAGTTAGCCCCTAGTAAAAATACCAATTTATGAAGTATGCAGATGAAATAGCAAGTGTAAAATTGTCAGTCTCGATAGCTACCCGCAATATATAATCTAGAGGCATATTACTCAGCCCAGAAAGGAAGTATTCGATTACGGCACGATCCATTACGTTGGAGTAGCCTTTCAGTAAATAGACAGTCGTTTGTAGTAGCATTCACTGGCTTTGGGCCCCGTTTGACTACCAATTTTTGTCTTACTGTTATTTGCTTTATGAAATGCTTGAACACTATGATGCCCAAGTTTTTATATTTATTTATTTATAAATCTTTATTGTAACCACAAGTAAAAAAATACTTTTTACAATTGGTGGACTTAATGCTAAAAGCATTCTCTCCTAGTCAACCATTAGGAAAAACAGAAAAGATTATGTGCTGCGCGATTATCTTAAAAATACAATAAGAGAAAAAAAAAGACTTACTGCTAAATAAACATACATAGATTTACATACTATACATATACATACAAAACCATACATAAAAGAAGAGATGAAAACGGAAAAAGATGACGATGGTTTAGGGTGATATTATGCTAGTGAGGTGAATTTTAACTTTTCTTTTGAAAGCGAATTTAGTTATATATTGCATCATGGAATCTGACTACGCTTGGCAAGTAATGTTTTCTCGGTATTGGTATATCATGACTTTTTGTTACTTTTCGGTGAAACTAGGTTCGAAGAACGGTGTCATCATATCAAATATTTTTCTTCATGTAGAAATCTTCAGTAATATTGATAAAGTCATGGATTTCAGTTTTTTGGATAATATGTACGTACCTACTCGTTAATTGTAAATCAGTGACAAAAAGACTAGATTTTATTGTCACTGTTTATACACTAAAAAGTTTTACGGTGATGATGGCATAGTTCTTCAAAAGGGTATCGAAACTGACGACCATTTTGTGATAAGTGATATAACTTAAATATATTTAGTGTGTTCAAGTTTTAAGCGCGAAAAGTATGAGCTCTCAATCACATACATTCCTCACTTTTAAATCAATGTGACACGATCTACAATTCCGACCATACCATGAGTCAATAAATATAAATACCTACTGGCAAAACATTCCCACTTAATGGAAGTTTAGAAAACAAAAAGACTAGTTGCAATTTCGTCCATGCTAAAGTTCATTAATAGATGTTAAATTAACTGTACAAGCTTTTAAAATTAAAACCATTAATCTCTAACCAATGTTTTCATTTTGTTTCAGGTAAACATTTTCGCTGGTCCAGCAACTTCTAATATATCTTTTACTCTTCAAATATCGGGTATGATTCGTCTCACTCTCTCTTAATATAACGATTGAACGTGCAGGCTATTCTGGCTGATGACAATTGAAATTCACTTTATGGCAATGCCCATAGAATTTATTTCACACTATTCTCAGCAACTTTCCCTAGAACAGCGATTCTCAAAGTATGCTCCGCGAGGCCTCTAGAGGGGTTCTGCGAGAGAACTTGTAGTTTTAAGAAAGAAAAAAAAATATCTAGCAAAAAACAAATATCTAGAAGACAAAATATCTACCGTAGGACATTACACATTATAGTATAAAATTACACAACATATTTAGAGTTCCTCAAATTAAAATGGGAAAAGTATAAAAGTAAGTAGGAATACAGAATCATTGATCTCATTGTCTAAATGCCAAAGAAATGTTTAGAGTTACTGAACAGCATAATGTTGAGAAAATCACTGTAAATAGAGTTTTGGCTTGAATGTTATAGGAAAAATTAAAAAGAACTATGAATGAAATGGGGGCGAGTTTAAGGTATTTAATTTTAAAAAAAACTTGCATCGCTTAACACATCTTTTAAAAAGGCTTTTTGTAAGGACAGCAGATTTCCAATGAATTATTTTGAAGTTATACAAGAAATGTAGGAAAAATTATATTTACAGGTTTTATTAAAAGTGGGGGTACCTAAATTCAATATTAATTTAAGATGGTTAATTTTTAATTTATACACGGAACCCTCTCAAAACGAGTTTAACTCGCTCTTGACCGTTTTTTGTTCACTTGGTATTCCGCCAAATATTTTGCTTTTCAAAAGGTCCAAAATCACCAAAAAGTTTGAGAACCGGCCTAGAGTAATGAAAAGTCAATTCTATAATTTGCGTATTAAAGTCTGATTTTGTTTCAATAATATGTAAAATAACTGAGCTGTGTAGGGTTAATTTTCCGTTCAGCCAGTAAATTGGATAAACTGAGTGCCTCTGAGTGCCCCTTGATCCAATTAACAATCTGCTTTTATAACAATAATGTTTTACGGACGTGATTAGAACGTGATATTGTAAATGTACATGTCATTTACGTATGTCCACTCAAGTTATTTAATAAGGACGATATCTGTCACGGGCCTTATTGGCATAGAATACACTCTACGTAAATTAATCCCTGTTTCTCCTTCTATATATAATAATATATGAAATATAAAAAAGCTAATTAAAACGTAGAATTATTATAGCAGACATTTTTTTCCTGTAGTTTACAATAATAATTTACAGTCATATATGTATACAAATTCTTATTTAGCTACCTATCTACCTACAAAAGTATTAAATTATTTAACCCACACACAATTCTAAAGTAGAACAGCAGATCCTTGGCTCCAAACCAGCTAAGGACACAATTTCGTGATAATACTCGAACAGAGATTCAAATAGAGACTTCTAACGATACACTTACAACTACATTCAAAAGTAATATAAAAGTGGGAAAGAGGGCAACACTAAAAGTAGTCCTGTATCCTCGCAGGCTGCCCATTCATTCCGGCATTAGCCATTCAGGCAGCGTTCATTTTGTGGCGCACTCGGCCTGGGCGCATTCAAAGGATCCTTTCATTCCGTCCCTACAGGTGCATGAATATGAAACAGTATATCTAGGGAAGATGTCGTTTTTATGAATAATATAGTTGTCTCGTTAGCTGCAGTTAATATTGAAATGTCTTCTAAAAATCTTCAAAAGAAAGAATCTATTTTGAGAGTGAAACAAACAAGAATCGTTTGGGAAATAGGTGCATTATTCTTGCAATAGGTTTGGTTACAAGACTGATAATATGATCTGCTTAAAAACTCGCAACTGTTCGGAGCTTTGCTTCCGTTCCCGAGAGAATTTGGGGAATCTTTTTCTAACTCCCTATTTTAGTTTATACCTATTTCAGCTCGATAGGTTTTTCAGATTTCATATTTACTTAATGAGAAAGACACAGGGTTTATTTTGCGTCAAATATGGGGCAATAGTACTATTAATAATTCAATCATTACACAACTCACTAGACATTATCATGCAAAATATATAATTAAAGTTAATAATAGGAATCAGGATTTAAAAGAAAGTGAAATGTAACCCCGAAAAAGTAGGTATAATTTTCTGTTTGGCAAAAACGAGATATTGCGGTAAATACCATGCAATTTGTTTACCGCATCATGATAATAAAATATACTATGAAATTACCGCAGTAATTGCAAGTCTTTGTTTTGCACGGTGGTCTGTGCCAGAAAATTTGTTCCTCCCGAAAAGAATTTTATCCAGTTTTAAAGCACCCACGTTTTCATATGGACTACTATGTTCATATGCAAGAATATCCGGACATTTCTGGGTTTGATTGCAAAATTTTTTTGTAAGTATGCAAGTCATTTCGATTATAAAAACACATTTCTGGGTTTGATTGCAAAAATTGTGTGCAAATTTTTTTTGTAAGTATGCAAGCGTCGTTTCGATTATAAAAACCATAACTTTATGGGCTAAGCCAAATATACGGGGTTAAGTGAACGTATTCTCCTCTGAGTATATCCCTTACGACATGTGATCGGACCGCCTTGTCTGATCACCGGACGACGAATACTTGTTTTCTGTCAGGTCGATTTATCGGATACGGAAATATATAAAGTGCTTATAGTCCTATTAATTTTTGGAAAGTTCATCTTATCCGTTCGGCCAAACCACGAGACACTTAAAAATCATCATGATCAGACCACGCATTACACTCCTCCATATCCAACTGGAGTTCTTTTTTTATACAATTACGTTGGCAATCACACATACGGCCCACGAAAAACACGGTCATAGCAGCCATATTCACAACTAGGCATGATGAATAATTTTCGATTTCATGTTTAAATGAAAGACCTCACTATAATAGTCACAAAAGTAAAATAAAAACACGTCGATAAAACTTAAACTAACTGAGATAATAAACGCTCCATACTAATGGATACCTAGCGGTGACGTCACGCCTAGGTAATTTACAAGGATGAGACTAAAATTTGTTCGACAACTACCCTAAATATTAATTTTATGTAAATAGTTCCTAAATGAAAGGTTTTCTATTTTTTATGTATTCATTGATTATAATAAATTTTTTTAGTAATGTTATATTTTCAAAATGGAGTTTCCCATCGATTTTTAAATAGTTATATAAAATCGCCTGTGCAAAATTATAAAGTGAAAATTTAAACAATGAGCTTACACTACATGTATGCTATCATGCCATCACATTACTTTTTCAATTTTTGAACCTTGTCGTCTATCCAATCGTTGACTAAGGATGTTGGTTGAGTCACAGTATCAATTAATTTCACTTTATCTTTCTCACTCATGATGATCATCATCCATCCATGACACTAGGGCCGTAAGCTCCTAGAACTCATAATATTTTATTAATTTATTTAAACTTTATTGCACAAAATACAAAGAGTAATCGTAGTAAAGGCGAACGTAAAATGCCATTATGACTTTCTATTAATTTAAAGTTTAATGAGTGAGTCACTTATATGAGAAAACTAATATAATTAAAAAAATATATACAGTAGTTATTCACTTCCATCATAGAACGGTAAGACAATGGAGAAAATAAGAATTTCAACAAATCATACTGGTATGTAAGTACTTACAGAAACTCCAGAATCTAGTCAAGTCGGTATCCAAACTAGGTTTATCAAAATTATTAAATTTTTAAATACAATCGGTATTATGCTTCCATACTGAATAGCTTTTTCCTAGTGTATATGAGAATACGCGGTACTCAAACTAACTTAACTACAGCTTATTGTTGTAAGTATTTCAATGTAGGTAGGCACGTAAACTATTATGAAAATAGTTTGGTTAAAATTAAGCTTTCTTAGTCACTTATAAATTGTGCCAATCTTATCTTAAATTCACTAATTGTTTTGATATTATCATTGAAGGTAGACCGTTAAAAAATGTATCACTCAAAATCTCCAAAAGTATCGCATATCATGCCACAATAGTTTGTTTCGGTTTTCAATTAAAATTATGCTCTAAATTAAATGAACGTGTATACCAGACCGCCCTTTAGTTCTAAATTTATTTCTTACCACTTGACTACGGAAACGTCATCTATCGGTTCGGTTAACTTTGGGAGGTTATTTTCAGAAGTCATAGGACTTTGTTTACGTATAGAACAACTTAATTTTCACTGCCCGATGAGTGATGATTTTGTTAATAGTAGCTGTTAAGTTTTATGTGTTTACTTTGAAATAGTGACTGGGTGTAATTTAAATTTTATCATCGACATTTTTGTTTAATTTTCTAGGGTTGTATATGTTCTTAGGTATGTATAGTTTCTTTATGAATGTCATGAAAATGTTCATGCTTGATTTATTTTTTTCTTATTTCTTCGAATCAAATTACAATCCATATTATGCGCGTTATCTGATCCGTTTATCTGTTATGAGATTCTTACCGCTGCACTCAGAGTCGTTAATGTTTACCTAAGATTTTTTTTTAAAGATTGTATAAAACAATCTCGCTTAGAGAGACAATTTTTTTAATTTGTACTAAAGAGTTGCGCCTATGAAAAATTATACTTATGAGTATAAATTTAAAAATCCTTTCTCTTACAAAGAAGTTTTTATTTGGGTTTGAAGAATTTGCTTAAATACTGTAAGATTTTACATATGTGCTATGATGTCCTACATTTCCTCGAGAATGCAGTCCACTGATGGACACATACCTTTCCTAATGATTTCCAAAACTACCGGTTGGAAGCGGCCTTCACCCAAAGTTTACCAGTGACGGCAATAAATGAATGCTATTATTAATAAATATTTATTTTGTTTTAATATTGATATTACCTTAAGAAATATTTTGTACAAACAATCCATACTAATATTATAAATGCGAAAGTCTGTCTTTCTGTCTGTCTGTTACGCTTTCACGGCTAAACCGCTGAATGGATTTTGATGAAATTTGGTATCAATGTAGTTGAAGACCCGGGGTCAAACATAGGCTACTTTTTAACGCAGGCGGAGCTGCGGGAAACAGCTAGTACTTAATAAATAAAAGACTTAACTAAATCTTCCATTCTCTTCAGCTCTCAATGACTTAGATTTCAATAGCCATCACTCATCGTTAGTTCACGCCAGAGATCTCCAAATGGTTCGCTATCGCGGTCGGTCAATTCAGTCCAATTTAGCCTTTCCCGCCCACTTTAGATAGATTGGTACGGACGGCAGATGGTAGGATATGGATTAGGTGTAGACTTTTATTGCGATCTAGCTCCTATTTCCTTTTCAAGGTGTAATTCGGAACAAATGGAACAAAATCGCAAAATATTTTTAGAATTATTCACATTAGGCGATCAAATTGTGAGCTATTGATTATGCTATGAAAATGGTGTCTCATCTTACCTTGTTTAATATTAGGACAAATTTTATCACTAAAATATGAAAATAAGTACATGAATTACTCAGTTCATGGTAAGATCATTTAGTCTATGGTTTTACTGGCAATTAAAAATTCATGGTGTTTATGCAAATGGCAAGCAAAATATGCAAATAGCTGACCATGTTGGTATCTGCCATTTCTCAAACCATGGCATTAACATTCACCATGACACTGCAAATCTACCACCATTAGCTACCATAGTTTATCACCATGACTTGTCGGAACTCCCATAGAGCCATTAAAAAATTGTTCACGCTTGGCGAGTATTTGACACATACTTCTACGCTGCTGTCAACCTTTCTAGGTCTATTATTAAAAATCTCAGGAAGTGAAATAAAACCAATATAAAGAGAATTATATTTTACTAGCTGTTTTCCGCAGCTCCGCCTGCGTCAAAAAGTAGCCTATGTTTGACCCCGGGTCTTCCAACTATATTCATACCAAATTTCATCAAAATCCGTTCAGCGGTTTGGCCGTGAAAGCGTAACAGACAGACAGAAAGACAGACAGACATACTTTCGCATTTATAATATTAGTATGGATATGGAAGTATGGATATGGATATCTATCATAGAATATTTCAAAATTTTCTCAACTATTGCCCACATGACAGTTTTCTTCAAGTCCAGCTTAAAATTTGAATTCTGGATTTATCTACTTGAAGCTCTGAACACGCGGAATATTTAGAGAAAAGCGTTACATAGTAAGTAACATTACATTAACATAATAGACTTAATTTTTCAAGTCCATCATGGTTATGTTACGCCGTAGATTTGCTTTTGCGACACGCAGCTTCCGATTGATTACTCGCCACTCTACTCGCTCATAAACTCGTACAATGTGTTAGACTTACCTTGCACTTGCCATCCATTTTCATTGCTAGTGCAATGAACTCCAATTAAGGGTACCTATATTTTCCTTCAGTACAGTGGGCGTGAGATAAGATAGCGTGCCTCCATACCAACATAACTTCGTACGAAGTTAAAAATTATGGCAATACGGCTCATGTTTTTATTTCCATTTGTATTTCAACCGCAACATTGCCATCTTATCCAGTCTGATTTGTTGTGTCGTTTTAGATTAGTTGTAGGGTATTTTGATATTTCATGTTATAATTACCCCTATTTTTAATTAAAAAGTAACTTTAACATAAAATTAGTTCCGTAAAATTACTTCCTAAACTTAGTTTGAAAATTAACCCCTTACCGTTTTTTCAATAGAAATGTGAATTTTCTTAAAATACCATTAATAAATCAATGTTTTTTTCCTAATACCGGGTGTGGGGCGTACAAATCAATACTTGTTTTTTTTAAGTGTGCGTGTGCGTACATGTGGTAGTGTGGTACGTACGTCTATTCGTCAAATAAACCAATTTCCGAATGTCAAACTATTTGGCAGTTTTGTAACTAGTTTTCAATTTATCTGTGGTTTCATCTGACATATTGTCGGAGTATTTGGTATGTGCCTTTTGGTGCCAGGCTATATTGTGTGGTTAGGGTGGCAGGGGATGGGAATGAACAGTATGAATAAATGTGAAGTACCTACATGTGTATCGCTATACAAATGCACTTCACATTTATTCATATTATATCTTCACATGATGTAAGTAGCATTTATTTTGGCAAGTTGCGAGTAATTTTCATTTCGTATTTAGACAACTTCTATTTCAACTGGGTAAGTATTTTATAAGTTCACTTTATTATGTAGTGTTTTTAATTATAATAGAAGAGTTGATAAATTAAAATTTTTCAGTACAGCATCTTAAGTCAAAATTATGTTCACGAAAATCCATAAGTATCACATTTTCTAGCAACTGTTTTTCTAGGGATTTCAGTGTAAATTAAAACTTTTCTAATCAGAACAATCAATTACAAGTAATATAAAAAACAATTGAAAATTTATGGTGTTAATTGAATCTGTCTATCATTTATTCATACATTTAAGAGCTAGGCTGTCGGTGGAGTTTTTTCCATTCCACCCTCACTTCAGTCATTACTTGCCAGTACTTTTTATACGACACGACTAATGTATCAATATGTAATAAAGAAAAAATTCTGTGAGATTTTTTTATTTTTTTTTTAATCCCGCAATCCTTCTATGTTTTGAAGAATTTCTTTTTATTCTTATCGATTTCCCAGTTGCCTCCTCAACTAATAGCTTCTGTTTATGAAGAATATCTGAGCAGTGATAAAGAGAATGCAATGAAATGTACATCGATATTGGCGCGCAGCCAGCAGTTCAGAGTGGAAACTGCCAAACGATTGCAGTGATAAAAACGAATGTTTGTGTTTACCTGTCGTGGACGGAAACCTAACAGGCAGTTGCAATTTATATGATATGGCTTATTAGGTAAGATATATTTATGTGCTGGTCGTAAGAGTCCGACGGATGTGGTTCTATTGACGCGGAGCAGGAAGAATTGGCCAATCATTTCAATATCTCGGAAAACTTGGCAGTATGCTGGGGATGTTGACTCGATGTTGTTCATCGGAAGATTTTTTTTCTTTGCTTTGTGCTTGTTTTGTGCGGTGATATTTTCATAAACCGAAAACCATACGAACGTATCTATGAAGTAATGTGTGAAATTTTTCCATACATTTTGTAATTATAAGTAAGAGCTTACAAATAACTTTCACTGTTAGAAGGTCAACACCATTTTGCATTGTCTTTACGACGAGTAAAAACTATATGTAAATATACTAAATAAAAACATTTTGAGTTATTTTTAATTAACCACTGAAACACTACACATTACAAAAAAACATTTAATACCTTACACAATATTCTTTGTTATATAGAGAATGCATTTACTCCAGTTAAATGTCTTACATTTTATCGGTTTTCAATGCGGTCTTCAACTTTGATTAATAATTCACAAAGTTAGAAGCGAAATTTCAAGGATAAACAAGTGGTTTTTCATTTTCATTTGATATCGATCATATTGTGCATTCCAATAAAGACATGGATTGCTATTAATCAAATTGCTGTGTAGTATATTAATAATTAATATATTAATTACACTATCATTGGTTAAATATGGGTTATAAAATTTATATTGAATGATCTGACAAAAAAATAATTATAACTTTATAACTTACTGTAATTATGTACGACTGAAAACGACGAGACGAATAGAGGAGAACGTAAAAGATATTTGCCCATGAATAGGACAGTATAGGTTGTTTAAAAAATTGTTCAACTGCATAACATTTGAATTACTTTTTAATTAGACGCTAAAACTTGGTCACACATTATGTGCATCTATACCATGAGGCGCAAGCATTAATTATTTTGTATGCCATATCCATACAGTAATGTACAGCACAGCGCCCTGACAGATAGCTAAAATATGTTGTAAAATCCTAAAAAATCAAATCAAATAATTTATTTGTGCAACATAGGTATACCTAATACTTTATATTTTAAAAATAAAGTCAAACAATCTTACAAAATGAAAAAAAAAAATACAAAATATACCAACTATTAAAAAAAAGGGAGATGTCAGGAGTACCCGTAATCGACGAGTGTGTATGACGAGAGTGATGAGCGTAGAAGAAGCGAAGGAAGTCTGTAAGGATCGTAGCAAATGGAAATCCGTAGTCTCTGCCTACCCCTACGGGAAAAAAGCGTGATGGTATGTATGTATGTATGTATTATAAAAAAAACTAACCTGCCCGACTCGACCAATGTGAACTTCCTCTCATCACAGAGACGACAATTAGGAGTAACTCGACTCCCATTAGAGGGCTAGCCGCAAATTGTGCCCATTAACACGTGCAGCTGCATACACTCATATATTATACACCTATACAACAGTTGCTAATTTCTTGTAGTGGAAAGTGAGACCGTGAAAGACTATTGTTTATTTATTGCTTCCAAATGTTACTATTATCATTTTAACTACAATAATACACATAGCCATAGACCGCCCCTTAGATTTTTTATAGAACTCTGCGATTTACTCTCATTATTTAAGACCGTATGCCATTTTGCCTACTTAATTGTAATAAAAAAAAAACAAAAAAAATACCATTTTATGTAGGTAGTCTATGTTTAAGGTGTTAAGGCTTTTGTACATTAGGTATTTAGATTTTAGATAAATTATTTGTAGGTATTCTTCGATTAAATATTCATCTATGTTTAGAACTTTCATTATTTTGAATTTAGATAGACTGACCGTTTGCTATTTTAAATTTAGGGGTTTTGTCCATTGGGGTTTTTACTGTAGATATTTAAATTTTACGTATTCTAATACGTAACCATAAGGGTATATATCTATTAATAATATTAAGAATTTAATAAAAAAATCAGAAAAGCCTTTATGCACCTTGTAAAAACTAGCTGTAATACTTAAATACTTACGAGGGGGTTATCTGTGTTATGGGCCCTGTAAGAAAAGAACTGTTTGACGCGTCGATGTAAAATTCCGGTGAAAAACACGACTTTGCATTTAATAATCCAAATTCTCGTACACAATAAAGACAAAGTAGCTTAGCTGATAAATAAGCTGAAATTTTATTTTATTTTCATACTGCGATGTTCTACGAATGTGTGCTACGATAATGCTACGAGTCTACGAGCGATTTCTCTATGCTACGATTTCTCGTAGCAATTAGAATCATCTTTGTATGGTTTTTATGTTATTATTTTCTCTTCTGTATGTCAATTGTTTCACGCTGGAGTCAAGCTGTATAGAAGAATCTGGCTTTTTAACTACGACTGCCATCTAGCGGCAACAGGTGACTATTCGGAAACTTAGTTTGTTCTTTAATTTTTTTATATACAAAATAATTTCTTAATTTTGCGTGATCGCTACACATTAAATTTTATCGCATTTATAACATTTATTTACACCTAACGTAAACACTTTAGTTTAATTTAAATTTATGTACAAGTTTAGGGAATTGTTCAAATAACATTACTTGATAGAAAGTGTACAACAAAAGTCTAAAATTCTCGTTTATTTATTTGAGCCAATGACTTTAAACTCTAACCTAATAATGTTCGGATTGCGTGACACAAAACCTTTGTTGACTGTTCACTTTCACTTGCAGTTAGGTAATAAATTTCTAAAATTACTGACAATTCAACTTTTTACACTGTTTCAATGAGTTAATATTTAACTTTTATTTTTTTACCCGACAGAGATGCCAAGAAAGGAGGGTGTGTGTTTGACCAGTATGTATGTGTATTTACATTTATATGGTTGTATTGTGCAAATGCCAAAAAAATCCAGCGCTACTCTAATTTTCTAAAGATCGTTAGGTTCAACATGAAAAAAACACGTTCCTTACGATGTTGTAAGATTTTTTACCCAACTGCCAGTGCCGTCAAATCTAGGGACATGACTTGCCCAATACTCCGTAGCGTAATCTGACGACACAACTAGGAAAACACAAGATACAAGATATTTCTTATAAACACAATAACTTGGTTTAAGTTTTATTATAAATGTATATCAACTACATAACTGTATGTTTCCTAAATACAAATAATTAGGTGTGTATGTATTTTATTTATGAAATGAAAAAGTTATACTATTCATTATCTTAAAGGTCACAAAATGATAGATCAACCCTTTTCCTAGTTAATGGAATAACTTATGAGGGTTATTACAGCCCCCATGGACTAATATTCTTTGAACGAATTGAGTAAGTATTTACTTAGCTAATTTGAAACTGCTCGATGGTCATAACTTCAATTTAATGTCTCAAGTTTCATGAAGCAATATTCAGATTGATAGAGTCTACAAATTAATTAGGTTGGCCCTTGTTCCATTTAATAATGTAGGTCAATTTGTTTTCAATTTCACAACAGAAAAATAGCAAGTAAACACATTCCATTTTCTAGTATATCTAGTAATCATTTAAGTATCTGATAAACAAAAGAGTATTTTGGGTTAAAATAAGAAACTCAATCGTAAAATAGTACGCCACACCCTCAGAGATGGAATTAACAATGTCAATTATAAAGCGACATGAGACAACGACCTAAAAAGGAGCGTCGCGTGTCAGACTGCATTAGCGACCAAAGACAAAGCTAAGAAGACTGTGCCATCATGTTCTCATTGTTGAAGGCACTAGAAACTTAGTAAAGGGTGTGAGTACGCGTGCGCGGTGGCCAAGGACACGCGCCGCGCCTCAGTCTCGGCGAGGCAGCACCGTGGCCGCCTGTGTTCGGCTGGCTCTATGTACCACGATGCGGACACCCGCAGTGGCCCGCGCGTAAGTCCGCCTCCAGTGCCGCATGCCAGGCCCAGCCCACATGCCGGCCCAGCACGCAGGGCCACCCTAAGCTCCGAAGCCCCGCGGTCGCTCCGTTTCAGTCTTGTAATTGGATTTGTCGTTCAATAAGCAACGTTATTCAGATTTGATTGGCGAACGCTTCCGCTTCGATATTGTAGCTTGCTTCTTCACTTCCTAAGAGGCTCTAGAGCTTTGGATGTATATAGCGCTTTATTTGTTTTTCGAGTATTATATCGGTGCGATATGAGCACTTACGTAACGGTATTACGGAATCACTGGTGCATTTCGATGCGATATTAATATACATATGCGTGTATGCGGAGGACTGAGTGTTAGTGTGACACTGCTCGTGTCTGGACATGACTTGCTGGGAAAGCGTAGGACTGCTGGGCCCGTGCGCACTACTCGCTGCCTCCGACCCCAGGGTGAGTCCCCAACCCAAAAACCGCATGACTTCCGCACTGTCCAGCAAATTTTTAAATTCTTCAAATGTACTTAAATCTTTATTAAAAGTTTTGGACCTACCAACTGACCTTTGAAATGTCCCAAACTTATTTTCCGAATCACTGAACCATGCTTCGTACTAAAGTTTGTAATTGGATATCCTTGACAATAGTTTTCGAAAACCAAAGATTTTGTGAGCACTATTAAACTTAACTATGGTAATTAAGGAAAATCCTGTGTAAACAAAATCATTAAGATCATTGGTAATAAAACAATAATAGTACCTTTATGTTGCCAGCACTCTCATTACCTAATTTGCTCATTTTACTTCAAAACATGTTGATCACAATATTTACATGTCATTAAAAGTGCAAAATATATTTAAATAGACGAGTTCACAGGCTCAGTCGAAAGTTTGTCTTAATACAGCTATCAGCTACGTCGTCGAAATGGTTTCAATAGTGCTTTTAACAACAGAAGAAGTTTTAAAAAGAAATGGCTTTTGGCATTGCCTGGACAATATATGGATTACGGAGGAGTTGGAGCCCTTCGAGGAAATAAAACCAGAACATTTATTTATCAAACCTCTCTCAAAAGACGTGTATTACACAAAATTCCCTGATATACCTAGAAGTGAATCCGAAGATGAAAATTCATTAAGTGTTAATGGATTTCGAAACAAACATCGTGAATGGAAGACTAAAATAATCGTAAGGAAATTTGAAGAACAACGAAGAAATTCTTTTCAATCAAATGCTAGTGCGCGCTCTGCAAACAACGAATCAATCAATAACAGAAGATCTGCATCCGTTGGAGAGAAGATTAACGAGAATTCAATAAACCAACCAGCAAACAGCTGTAAAACTGATGACGAAAAAGTTCGAGACTTCTTCCATCGCTTACTTGAAAGCATTCCCCCACCGCCAATAGAAGATTTACAGCAAGAAAACTGCCATACTGACTGTTCCATAATCCAGCCACCTCATGATATTAAAAGTTTAGATGATATAGATTTACCTGATTATGAAGATTTTGAAAGAAATAAGATATCGCAATTGAATGAAGAAGTTAACTCAGCTCCTTGTACTTCTACTTTAAAAAGGTCACAAAAAACAGTGAGTTTTAACTTAGGATCGGTGAAGCGTGATCGGAGTGATTCTTGGATTTCTTGGTATGAATCTATATTTGGAATTTCAGATTTTATGATACAGAATTTTGATGAAACTAATAGCTCTGAAGGATCGGACTTTGAAATAAATCCACATAACGTTGAACATAAAGATAAATCAGAAAACTGTAATGATTCCGATTATCTAGAATCTTGGAGTGAAATAATAAACGAATGTGGAGCAAATAGCAGTATTATGGGGAATAAAGTGTGTTCTGTTGAAGAGCTTATTAGTAGATCCCACTGTGTTGATAATCAAGACTCTGATTTATCCGAAAGTGAAGAAAACAAAGAGAAAGAATACGCTAAATTTGCTATTTACAAAATACACCAAACGCTGAAAATTGACAAAGGAATGATTGACTCATCTTCATTAAGGAACCTTGCAGAAGCGGATGATGGTGAAACCAAAAATCATTTAACCAATACTTCATTCCGAGGATCGGTTTATCGTTTAGCGCCTAAAGACATTATCGTAGATAATATGGTAAATGTAAATTCTAATTCTAATGAATAAATCATCTTAAATAAAACAGCTTTTTTATTTTCGCAATTCTCTGGACATTCCTTATTTAATTGGGCGCTGATTGAGGTACATGTCTTTTTTTTTTATTTTATCTTGAATCAGTAAAGTAGTGATAGTATTTTGAAAACTTTATATTGTTTGTTTCAGCCTCCAGAAAACGAATTGCAGAAGAATTCTGACCGCGTGCTCTCAGAGCACGAGCTTCGGGTACAAAGATCGCTGCAGAAGCTCAATGTTCCGGAATGGTAAGTTTATTGGCAATATTATTACGTATGTTAATAGTATTTCGATCACACAAATATTTGGTTGTCGTATATAGTCCACAAGCTCAAATAATATTTAACCTTTTTGTCATGTCACGTTCTTCACGTCTTTTTATAATTGACTAACTGTTTCCGGCAGCTCCGCCTGCGTCAAAAAGTAGCCTATGTTTAACCCTGGGTCAACTATATTCATACCAAATTCCATCAAAATCCGTTCAGCGGTTTGGCCGTGAAAGCGTAACAGACAGACAGACTGACTTTCGCATTTATAATATTAGGATGGATGGATGGATTTTTGGCTTTTTTCGGACGTCAACCAATATTCGATAATTTACTTACAGTATTTATTAGAATTCCTAAGACGAACTATACTCGACGACTGTATAATATTCTCCAGCATATAAGTATTGTTCTTGTTACTAACTTCTCACGCTCTCATCGCTCAGCTGGCCTTTGTTAATTAAATGCTAATTGTAACTCGTGCGAGTATGACTTGTCAACCATATGTAATTAGACGGTGTTTGCCGAACGTGTTTCACAATAAAGTTTCGCTTTATTTATCACTCGCTAATCGAGTAAGTTACAAGGGTATTAGACCCTACACACCTAAGTGTGGAGAGATTTCTTGAAATTTGAATTACGCAGTTTTTGTCCTATCAATCAGGCATTGATGGTTAATCTACATTGTTTGAGTAAGTATTCGAATTCTCAAAGTTAATAGTTAAGTATTAACAATTTTGATGATTCGAAAGTGCTGAAGTTTGGCCCAACTAAAAAAAAAATAAATAGCCGGCTCTAAATATACTTATAAACTTATGTGAAATATTATTTTAGAAGACAATTTGTTTACTTTTCTTGATTATTGATATCTTTTAGTTTTTGTAAAGTTTACATTTACACAAACGTTTATATGTTTATATTTGTATGAGATTATCTTTCTTTATGTGTAGAGATGTAATTTTAGATCTATTTTACTATCTTCTAGTAAAACGAAAGCAGAATATATATAAATATATAGTCTAGCTACGGTCCTCAGAAGCAAAGCCATTAAGTTAAATTCCTAAACTTTCGGTATGAATTATTTAACTACCGCTCCATTGAGACAAATCACAGGAGCGCGGGCAGGTTCAGTACGTTTTCAAATATTCACGGCGTCTCTATTGATGACTACCTTCTTGTTGCTTGACTTTTAAACTTTAAGAAACAAGTAAATTGCCAACTGGTTTAAAAATCCACTAAAAATACTTCCTTGTAGCCAAAACTCATTTAGGATATTTTAAACACGATATATTTTTTAAAAGCGGCTACTTTTTAATAATTCTTAATACAGAAAAAGTTTAAAAGTTGAATAGTGGATGATTTTCCAAACAAAAAGAAATCATTCATATGGAGTGGGTGACATGATCAATCGACCCTGTGCATTCTGGTGTCAGAGTTTTTCGGAAACGCCTTTCGGCCTCTGGCGTGGTTCTTTTGACAACCATCTAATAGCAGCCGGGACCAACGGCTACAAAAAATATATATATATTCTGCTAATTTTACACTATAGAAGGTGGATTTTTATTAAGCAAATATTTTAAGGTGTGGTTTATTAAGGCTAAAGAAAAGTACTAAGAGCGAAATTTAAAAAAATATACACGATTGTTTTATTTCGCAATTTTCAATTAACAATATTAATTTTATTTTTTTAGATAATTGAAACCGCAATAGATAACTTATTCATCGTAACAATTTGTCAATGCTCTCTCCTTAAATTACGTTTGAATGGAATTTATTTGCTATTTTCCTCATTCCGTTTGTGATATATATACCATACTTTACATTCAGTTGAAACATACAGATATAGTTTGTTTCAACGTACACCAAACATCATCGTCGCTAACACCAACGATATTATCAAACACGGATTCAGTTTTCAGTTCGGTAGTCTCCGGAATATAGCCAACAATTTTTATTCATACTTCTCTGTGATTTGTTACTAAGTATCTTGACTATATTAATCAAGAAAAGTTCAATAATATTTTTCAATTTATCACTCTCTTTAAACAGAGAGCGACAATAGAAATGCATAAATCTGAAAATTTCAGTTGTTTATAAATAAACCTCTAAAAGCTGAGTGGACAGCGTTATACTTTGGGTGCAGAACCCTAAAATATTGGACAAAAATCTTACTAAAACCTCTATCCGTTCAAAGATTCAGTTCTCAACGTGTTTCCTAAACCATTGTAAACAAAAAAATATTTACCACAATGGCTCGTCGATAATATTTCGACCTATTTGGATCCTCAACTGCCTTCTGTTTCCTCATAGAAAATAAAAATAACTTCCAAAATAAATAAAATATATTTTACAGGTACAAGAATGCGCCTGCCCCTCGCGAGGGCTTCCTCCTCCGTAAGCGGCTGTCTGACGCATCAGCATCAGCGACGCGATGGAGCGGACTCAACTCGAAGACCACGTCACTTGGTAGCCTCGGAGGCGCCAACGCACAGCCGCCGCCGCCCCAGCTGTCTCCGCACACGACCAGCTTCGGACGGTGGTCTACTAGCAGACTTAACTCGAATCAAGTAAGTGACATCACTGATTGAATGAAGGATGTCTATCTCTATTTTCTTTTCGATGGAGTAATAATATTTTAGCCCCAACCACCAGGACAATTTTCAGCTACCCTATAATTTTTTTAATCTCCTCCTGGTGTAGAGCCCAGAACAGAGACATACAAAGACTTGGGCTTTCAAAACTGGGATAACAACTCAGATATTAGATACTTATAGGCAGGTATACTCGTAGACACAACTACTTATAGGTCAAACACATAATCCTTCCTTTTTGGCTACGGCGCAGTCAGGTATGAAAACCACAACAGTCGGATCAAAAATTCTCTAAAACAGTTCCTCCTCCTGGTTATTACCTAGTATATAGGTACCTATTAGGAAAAAAGCTCACGTCGTCCGATTAATCGGACTAAGCTGTCGGACCAAATGTTCGGAGGGGATATTATGTTGTCCCACTGCTGGCCCCATCTTGGCTAACGTACGAACAGCTAAAAAATTGTCTTTTGAAAACCTTCAACGCCTATCAAGTAACCCAGGGCTAGGTTGTGACTCGAATTTATCGCCTCTACATAGAGTTGGATTCTAAATACTGCTTCTTTAATTCTAGACTTCTCCGTGCTCATCAACGCGAAGCAGCATCAGGGGTACCAGTCCGTTGTGCTCGCCCTCAGCCCGCTCTTCCTTCAGTGCCAGGCAGCCGTACCTCGGCTGGCGAAGTCAGGAACGACTGAACAACACGCCGCGAACGCCACATGAAAGGTAACGAAAGAATTTGTTTCTTCAATTTCGGGTAAAGCTCTATTCAAACTGACGCGAATGCCACGCGACTTGCGGCGCCCACAGAAATAAGATTCAAGGAAAGTTAACTGGCCTGCTTATGGCACTTCTACGTATTTTTATTTTTGTGGGTGTCCCTTAAGTTACATGGGATTCGCATCAGTTTGAATAGAGCTTAAATTGCAGAATTTTTGGTGGAAGCAAATTCGACAAGACGTGCTTTTATGAGGAACCGCGGCTCCGACGGTATATTGTCGGAGGTTGTATGTGTCATACAGTGCCTCTACCATAAGACTCTCTTGACGCCGACGCTAGCACTCCTGGTTGATAATAGTAACTAAGAAACTCCATATAAAATCTTATCATTATCATTTCGTGTAAGGCTGCATTGTCAATCGACCATGTACCCCCTGGTGTCAGAGTTGTGCGGAACCGTCTCTCGGCCTCTGACTTGGTTCCTTTAACGACCACCAAATGGCAGCCGGGACCAACGGCTTAACGTGCCTTTAGAAGCACCGAATCTTCTTTGAACATAATCATCAAGTGGTTTCTGGATGAAAAATAGAAAAAGCAAATAGCCAAGTCTTGATGAAAGTGATTAACAAAACATTGAAGTGATTTCTATAAGCTTCGGCTACACCTGACGTATTTTGACCACTTTTTTTTCTGAAAAATATATACATTAATTCCTTTTACAATACACCTTAAAATTAGAAACATTGTTTCTTTCCATACAAATAAAGTCTTCTTCAAATTCATGACCACCACAATCCAATTATTGATTACCAGTAAACTAAAATGTCCGTATTTCTCTTTCAGGCTAGCATCATCTCTTCTCCAGCAGTCAGCATCTTCGAAGGCCTCCGAGGAGATCCAGTCGTCCATAAAGGAAGTGACGTCAGCGATAGTCCATTACGTGTCTGGTTTGGAACCGGCTAACGGGGATATCGACAGACAACCCTCGCCTCGATCCAGTCAAAAACTATATTGGGTTGAGAGCTCCTTTGTTGGTAAGAAAAAAAAAACACTTTATTTGGCCTTGACATATCTAAAAGATAAATTATACAGCCCGGGAATGGAGTGGGAAAATCGAGGCACCCGCCCCCGGGCAGTTTCAAAAGGCGTCAAAATTATAATATTTTATATAATTGTATTAAAAATCTTAGGTACTTCACAACTGCCTAGTTTAATAGACTCACTATTGATTTGATAGAACAAAACACGAGTGAACAAAGCATTTAGGACTGTGCGTCTGTTTCATGTTTTCGTTTCACTTTAGGGATTTTGGCAGGTACTTAATAAAAAAATAATCTAATTGTATTATATTATTTATTCATTATTATTTATTTATTTACAGGTACGAAACCACTAGAATCACCCCAGACACCTCTAGTGGTGTCCGAGGCGCTCCCTCCCCCGCACCCGCGGCCGCCGTCCTCGCTCCGACTCGACCACCGCGCGGCGCCCGGTGAGCGAGCGTGACTACACCACGTTCACCACTGCAGGTTCAGATAGATGATCAAACGCCACATTCCTTTACAGTGCAGTAATGTACTTCGAAATTTGTGATTAGCACGTAATTATGGCAACGGTTGTTATGTTGTGTTGCCAGTAGACAAGTTGGAAACGTTTCCGGAGCAGAAATTTGCATTTAGTTTTCAGTATCTGAACCTTCGGTGTTTATTTGTTAATTAATGTTACGTTTAAATACTCGTGCATTATTTTTGTGCTGTTCTATGTATTTAGTTTGTGAAATGAACCCCAGTTTGTGAACTGCGTTCATTTTGTTGAATCTATGTGTAATAGAGCTTTATAGACTGTGTATAAGACTCAGGACCATTAAAATATGTTGTTGTTATCATTTGTGACTGTACTGCACTATTTTGGAATTCCGATTGTATTTATTTTGTACAAGTGTCACACTTTGCATTGTGGATTTATAGCACCAGCTTGTAGTGGCTTATATTTTATTTATTTTTATAAACACGTCTATAACATCAACGGCGGATTCAAATAATGTTGCTTGTACAAAAATATAAAGATGAAAAATAGCTATCTATCAATTGTGAGACAGTCGATTTGAATTAAAATGTTTTTGTGCATTTCTTTTGTAGGTTTATTCTTATTACAATGATTAAGTAATTTTACGACTATTTTAAACATATCAATGCACTATAGTTAATTCGAAACCTTCATTATAAATAGTCAATAGTTAATAAATTCTAGAAATATTGCCATAAATGTAACTTCGTAGCAATACCTAAATAAAAACCAGTTATTTCTCTTTGCAACTTCAACTAATGTACAGAATAAATTATTTTATTTGTGTGTTTATTTGAAAAAAAAAGTTTTTAGTTTTAGTTAGCTAGTTTACGGTGTTGTAAATAAATATTATGTTGCTATATTTTATTTTAGGTGCTAACTTTAATGTATTTCAACAATTTTGTATTTCATTACAATTCATTTCTTTGCTTTTATTATATTCAGTCGTAACATATTAAGCTTTAATGAGTCACAAAGCAATACGCGCTAATAGCCTGATTTATATATATATTTATATTTAAGGCAACAGTTATCAGAACCATAATATAAATGTGGTGGTGAGAAGTGACCTTTAAGACTGAAGTCTCTAAATATCAAGTTCCTTCTACTTAAATCACCTCGTAATTTATGTTAGGGCTTTGAATAGCCCTTAAGTAAATTACTCAGGTTCTGATTAGGTTAGAAAACGTTTCGCGTTCCAAACTCGCACCGCCGAAAGTAATTCGAATTCGCGCCACGAACATTTAGTATATGAACTAAATGTTTTTAAATTAAAAAAAAAAAGCGTATTTATGTTTTTTCTATATTTTTATTCTAGCAACACTTTTAGTATTTTTCATAACAGGCGCCCATTAGTATTTGTTAGCTCTCTACATTAGCTTCATAATAACATACACGCAATAAATGCAAATGTTATACTGAACGTAAGTAGTATAGTGATGTATTTATAGAATCTCGGTACCTTTATATAATTAACAAATTTGAAGACTAAAATATAAATCGTCTTCTTCAATTATTTTGTTCATTGTACGTTTAGTTATGTTTTAATTATAACGATTATTGAATATATTCATTTTTATTTTATATATTTTGTTTTATTTAGTTTTTTTTTGCTCTTAAGTTATGAAACTTTATTAGAATTAATTTCACCAAGTTTTGGTACGTGACTAACAGAAAAGTGAGTATTCATATTTTTACATTATGAACCCTTACAGTTTTTAAATTTGCATCGCATCTGTTTTAAATGAAACAACAAGTAGTGCAGTAGACATTTATAGTCTTCGACAGCATGATGCTATGTAATGCCGTCATACCTAGTACCTACTCCGTTAAATTTTTATAAAAAAATCAATACCTATCTCTTTTTCACGTTTGTCTGTTTTATAAAACGACTAACTTTTTGTCCTTTTCTTACACTCGCAGAAATACACAAGTTTTAATTCATACACCCAATCACCTCTAATCTTCCAGTAACAAAATTTTAATTAAAACTTATTCAGATACCAAATCATCTCATAAATTCTATTCAAAACTTGATCCTAATCTCCTTACTTTTTTAATTTTTTCTTAAGAACTTGGGCGATTTTTAGTATTCTACATGAAAGGGTTCATGTTTCCAGATTGGCAAGATTCCCAACGTTCAATGAACCTGGGCATAGCTCGACCGTCACCAGGGTCCACAACTTTGGAAGACGTCTTGGATTCACTACTTGGCTTGCCATTACAACAAGGCAGGATACCCACTCCTCAACCAAGTCCGCGGAAAGCCTCGAGCCCGTATTACTTGATGGGCGGAAAGGTAGATCATTATTCATAATCATCATCATCACATTTAACTGGCTGAATTTGCCAAACGACTTTTAATTGTGTCGTGGTTGAAATTCATATGTTAAAACAAGATTATTATACAGCGTTATTTTTTTTATATAGATTGGATAGTTATTGGGTTGTGCCAAAAATATAATTAGCCTAAGACTTTATTTCAATGTAGAAAAAATAACTAAGCTCCAAATTTTCTCACACCGGTGCTGTCTTTCTACTTTTTTAAGAGACAAAATGCTCATAAGTCTGTTAATATAAATAAATTAAGTTTGCAACCTATTCTATCTCAAACAATATTAGTTGTATTATTAATAAACATTTTAATATATAACTAACGATAATTTTTGCAAAGAGGGTCAAACGTACTTGTGTTGCAAATTGTTCACGAATCGGTGACCTAAAGAAAATAGCCCTAATTTTAGTTTAGGCGAGTCCGACTGCTACCCCTCCCTCCTTTTCGATTAACGTTAACCACGTGCCAGTGCGCAGTTAAGACGGACGTGTGCTAAACCGCCGCATATTCCCGCAAAATTAAAAGTCCGTCATCAAATTGGCTCTCTGACAATTTTTTTATAATATCGGTGTTTGCTTTTTCTAGTCTAAAGAGTTTATATTAAGTCGTTATATATAGTCGATATTAAGTTCGTTTGTTATCTACAAACGCGGTATGGGAAATAGTTTCGTTGGCTTGTTTGTGAATTTATCGTAGATATTATGGTTTTTAAGTAATAATCCAAAAAGTATGTTTTTTGTCACGTCGATGTAATAACATCGGTGAAATCGGTGGTCTTTTATTTTCATCAATTTTCACCGATGTGATGAGAAATTTTTTATCGGTGACTTAATTCTCCAATCGGTGCTCAAATTATAGTTTGATGCCCATTTTTGTCACATCGGTGAATTGGGTAATCATATCGGTGAAACATTTTATCACGTCGGTGTAGTTTTATCATATCCGTGTTTGGGTAGGTGTAGAACGTAAAATTAAAATAGGTGGTATCTACTTTTAAATGCATAAAAGTGAAACCCCCTAAAATTAATCAACATGTTTTGAAACAGTTTATTTTACGAAATAATTTAGGTACTCGAATATGAAGATTTATCTAGGGAAGGACAATACATTATAAAAAAATAAGAAGGTACTTATTTCTAAAGAAATTACTTTCAGTAGACCCACGACAGGAAATTCTAAAGAAAGAGGCATAGTGGCATAAGAAAGAAAAATATGAAACAAAACATCTAATTAGAACTATTTTATAAAACACACATAGGTCACTTGATAAGTTTTGAGATGCTCGCCATTTAAAAGAAGAAGGCATCTGTATAATATATTCTTTATAAAGCAAATTTATTTAAAAACTTAGCCTTTAACAATCAGGTTATTTCGAGCAATAGTTTTTAGATGGTTCTGTGAATTTTAATTGGGTAAAACAAAACACGTAAATGACTCGAAGAAGATAAAAGTGGTAGGTCGCCCACAAACGGCAGTAACTGTGAAAAATGTGTGGACTACTGTAATGTCGATGCGAAAAGACCCACAAACTACTTACTCAGACATCGAGAAGATTCTTGGCTTTATTTAGGCGTTAATTATTTTGCATCAGCATCTTGGTGTGAGGAAGCTTTGGTGTGGTTGGATCCTGCGTTTGCTCTCAGACACTGAAAAACAGGCCCGTGTGTATTGGTGCCACGAAATTTGTCTACGGTTTGTATTTTTTAACATGATCCGGGAAATAAGAGACAGTCGTCAGTATGAGTCTTTTGACAAGAAAAGTTGCCGACAAAAATGCAAAGACCTCCTCAACTTTAGCAAAAAATCGTGGCTAGTTTTACCTCACAGCTGGCATATGGTGACAACAATGTTGGAAATCGTAGATCTGTTAACTGGGAATAGCAACAGTAAAAGTAAGTTAAAGGAACCACTTCAGAGGCCGAGGGGCGGTTCGATCAACTCTGACACCAGGGTGTACATGGTCGATAGGCAATGTCACCTATACGAAATGATGATGATGATGAGTATACAACAGTAGTAGCATTGGCGAAAGCCCAAGCTCTGCGAGAGAGGAGACCAAAACATGGACTTAGAGGTAGTATGCTGCATCACGACAACCCTTTGTCGTATTTGTCACTCAGAACAAAGGCTTTTCTTGAGAATGAGAATACGAGACAGTGCTTTGGTGAGGAAAGTTAGGATATATTTACGGTCACTACCCTGAGGAAACACTCACTGCGAAATATCGCGAGTATAAAAAAATGGAGAATTGCGAACAACTACTTCTACTAACTTCATTTTCTCCATAGTCTTTAATGATATGTTGATGTCAGTGAACGTGGGATGTTTAATATCGTAAATAATACTTAAAAGCTAAAAAATATAAAAAATAAAAATAAATGAAGAAATTCCACAATGTGATAAAAAAAGCGCCTAATAGTTTCTGACTACCTACTACTGAGCATTGGTCTTGCTTTGTGTTACTGCATTCGAAAAGCTAACGTCACGCAGGCCAGTGCGAGTAGTTACGGAGTTTTTCCTATAACATTTTCCTGAACTGACAAATTAAATAGTTCAAAATAACCATTAAATTGATCAATTTATTTTACCAGGGGGCATGGTTAGACGTATTAACTCATTCATAGTCCTAGCTATAGAGAAAAAAGTAGGTCACATAATTAACAGTACTAAATAAAAGTTTGACTGACGGATCCCAAAATTCTCATAGCTCCGCAAGGATGAAATCATATAAATTAAAAAAAAAATGTCTTATAATAATAAGTCTATTTTTGGGGATATGACAACCTTATTTTCTCATAATTTCCCATAAATCATCTTTACAAAAAATATGCCCCCCAGAGTCCTCGCTACGAGCAGCTGGCGAGTAGCGGCCACAGCAGCAGTTCCCCTGCTTCCCGCTTTCTGGGCACTCCCAGTGAAGGCCTCAGCTCCAATACCGACCCCAGTCCAGACCGACCAGGTAGGAACGATATGTAAGTCTGAGCCGTTCCAATTTTTATACTTACCTACCACTAGCTAGCACTATAACCCGCGTAGATTGCGATTTATTTATTGCAATTATTTACTTTTTCTCGTCATTTCTGGCACTTCGTTGCTTTTTTATTAATTCATCAATGGTTTATTTTCAATCAAAAATAATAATAAACATCCGAAGAATAGGCATTATAGCTTCATGCTATTACTTCCAATATAAATTCAAATTATAATCTATAATATATCAATCGGCTTCCAAAAAAGAGGAATTATCATAATTGCTTGTAACTACCGTTAAAACTGAACAGATTTTGAAAATTCGTTTTCTACATCAATTGATTCTCTAGTATCCTTTGCTCCGGTTTCAGAGATTCATGAGAGTCGAATCCAAGCACGATTTCAGTATCATAAGATACATTTCTTTATTACTGAATCATGCAGGCAATTTGCAGGTTGGTCCTGGCGGTAAACGACGAAAGGGATCATCTTTTATATTTAAAAAATATATTTTAGGGCTTCGATCAAATAATACGCATTATTTGATTTTTACATTACTTATTATAATTTATATTGTTTATTGAAAATGTGTAGAGCAGCTTATTTTATGTTATACGTCATTTCAGATAATAAGCTTTTAGTCTTATTTTATATAAATTGCGTTATAGCCATACTTGTATACTTTTTTGTCAGAATTGCTGATAGTACCTAATTTATCCATAATTAATCTATTTGTAATTATTTCATCAGAGATTCCCGATAAATATATTGTAAGTATCGCTTACCTGTATGCATAGGACCCCTAATGTATGGCATGATATGTCCCTGTAGCATGATTGTCCAATTGTCTTCTTGTTTTGATGTTATGTATAAAGTATTGAGTATCTACTAACGTGGTTCTGAGTCTTAAACAAAAAAAAAATATCTATGAGGCATAAGTAAAAGATGAAACAAACACTTATGTAGGAATTCCATAATGAGTTATTTTTTTAAAATTACAGGCAAGGATACAGTTGATACTCCTGGCACAATGCAAGAGTCGAGACGGTCGAGGTCGCAAGGCGAACATTCGCGTCGCAGGAGTGAACCTTTTGCCCAGCCCAGCGTTTCCTTCGATCGCCGCACCAGCCTTGATGCAGCTGCCCTAAGACCCTCTGAGCCTCAACTCACCCACCATGACTCGAAAATCTCCCTTGCTTCCTTACAGACAGAAAATAGCACAGATGAAGCCTTCATAAAATGCAAATACCCCAAGTGCTCCTCTAGAGCCCCACCAGCGGACGCTAAGAGACATTACAAGACATGCCATAATTGCACTACAACGTATTGCTCCAGGGAATGCAGACGAGCTCATTGGGAAAAGCATAGGAAAGTATGTCTACATTCCCGAGCTAGTGCCCTCTGTCGGCAAATCATTTCAGCAGCTAAAGAAGACGCTGATTCATTACATCAGATCAGCACTATAGCACATAAAGGATATCTCGCACAGGGAAGAGGAGTAGTCAAAGTGTTTTTCACTAGCCCCGAATCTGCAGAAAAATTCACAACTCATGGATACCAATATCTAACTGAACCAGAATTCGTAAAATGGACTGCTCTACAACCGAACGAAATGGGAGTAGAATTGTACACCGAAGTAGTAAAATTGTGTAAAGCTTACAATCCTGAAACTAGGGTTATTTTGTATGTGGCTGTTTGTATCATCAGCGAGGTGCCAACCAAGGGCGCTGTTAAATGGGAGCGGCAAATGGTGTCGAGATGCGCTAAATTGCGACTCAGCAAAACGGTGACGGCCGCAATACAAGAACAGAACCGAAGACGTCATAGGAGAGACAGTAAAGGAACGCCGGAAGATAGAGAAACATTAATTTTAACTTCCAAAGCACCTGCACTTCAGGGTGAAAAGAATGCAGCAACCGCTCACAAATTTAGGGAAATATGTTTTCGAAACATATCAAATGAGCTAGAGAAGCGAGGTGTTGCGCTAAAGAAGCATTTTCCGGAAGTATACTCTAGACTGGCTGCCTACGTAGATGGAACGAGCGATAGGTTTATCCCTATGACCATTTACCCAAAAGACGTGACTAGTGGCAAATCGTTTATGTGTGTGATCATGCCGGATAGTGAAGTGGAAAGCGTAACACCAGTGGATGGAAAAGTTGTGACTATCGATGTGGGGGTAGACCGTTCAAGACATCAGCTGTCAACACCCATGTGAGGATTGCAGCTCATATTGCTAGTTAGATTTGATCATGTAGACTAGACTCTCATTATTTGATCATATTGCTTCTCTTTAATGATCATTATGATAATAACGATTTTTGTTTAAAATTAATTATCCGATTCAAGAATCTCGAATGAAAAATAAAATTAATGTGCCCTTAAAATGTATGATTATTTTAGATACTTATCTATGTAAGGTTAAGGCCGAGGGTAAACTTTCTGGATGGTATTTTTACGAATTTTAATAAAATTCTGAATCTTAGGTAAGGATATTAATAATTAATAAATATAAACATGTGAATCTTGAAAGTGTACGCTCATGGATATGTCTTATATGTAAATCGGCAGATTTTAGCAGAAAGTAATTTCTAAAAATTATACTTACCTATCATCATCATTTCGTGTAGGTTACATTGTCTATAGACCATGTACATTCATTACATTGTGGGCATCATTAGAAAATATCCTACCTACATAAAAAAACAAAAACTGGTGTCTTTAACAAATATAGTCTTATTCTATTTATTACATAAGTTATTATCGTCGTTATTTTTTCCTTAAATAAATGTGCACTTACTTTAGCTAATTTAAGAAAATTATACAATGTTGTGAGGCGTGTTATTAAAGAAAATTTCTTGTATACTTAAGCATTTTATGTACATGTTGATTATTAAATTGTTTTTGCATTTCGACAATAGTTTAAAGTTACGAGCTGATGGGCACAGATGACATTTTTATTCTTTTAATGTAAGCGAGGTGGAGATAATATGCTTTTATTATAACGAATATAACTTTTATACATCATATAAGTATATGCTTTATGCATGCGTGCACAAGGCAAATTAATAAAAAAAATTTGTGTTTGTCTCTAGATAGATAAAAAAAAGGAAAAATTGTCCCAAAACGAATGAACAGTTGAACATTATTATAATTATAGTAATTTTATCTGTATTTTGCGCAAAAATCGATTTTTTATTAAATAATTTATACCCAATTAGATATTAGGACAAGGACAAAAACCCTTTAAGCCAAAATGTTTATGTGTGAAAGAAAATTATATGAATTGATAAGTGTCAAATATTACAACCACGATTTAATACATTCCATTTGAATGGTTGTTCAATGGCACAAATACGAAATATATTTTGTAAATTATAGTGCCAATAAATTTTTACTTACAATTTCATAAACATTATCAAAAATTTGGTCAAAATGCATTTTTGCTTAAGTTTTAAAAAAGTGTGCGTGAGTGATGTAGACAGATAATTATTTCACATTTATATGCAACAGCAATACAAAATTCATGAGAATTAGATCAGGAGATCAATCGTGTTAAACGCAAATAAAATTAACGTATTTACAGATTGTGCGATCGGCCTCCAGATAATGTACCATTATGTATGCATCTTACTTTCATTCTCATATAAATGCTAACCAACACTAACTTAAAACTTAAGCTACTTATGTTACATGTACTTACGTCGATGAGTAACTTATTTATTATATTCAATACCAGAGGAAACGACAAGCGGCCCATACTTATCAGTAATGAATTAAAGATTACGTTATAAATCTTCTCTGTTCATTAATAAATTCTTAATCCTCGTATTAATATCTATCTACTTATTAAAACTTTAAACATTTGAACGTCTTAACTTATTGTAATAATATCAGAAATTCATAATTTTCTAAAAAAACAAAATTGTACAGTCATCATGCATAAAAATTTTCTACCTGTTTATATACCTGTCTAAAATACTAAATGTAGTGTAATTATGTATTAATTTATTTACCTACATTAAAGTACTTACATTACCAGTTGAACAGCGCTCTTAATTTTTTTATTAGGAACTACGACATCAAAGTAATAATTTAGACTTGTGAAATGAATCTATTCCTCTCTACATTAGACCTACTTGTAAACGCCTTTTATGTATAAAAAGATAATAATTCATACATACTGTCTATATATTCATAATGTTACCATGTTACCATATCAATTGTTTTTCATAGTCTGGAATACAGAATTTTTATCTAGTTGTCCCTATACGTATTTCAAATAAACGGCCCAGCTATATACCTGTATTTATTTTTAATTAACCTATTTAGCTCTAAAAATAAGTAAAACAAAATTTCGCTATGGTTAGTCTATTAATAAATCTGTGCTATGGTGCAGCAATAATTTGAGGTAATTAATACCTACCTACGCTACGAGTAGTTATCCAATAGGTTTTCGCACCTATAGTAAGCAACTCAGGGCATGTGCACTTCATAGATACGTATCCGAAAATTATATGTTGAAACGGATCGCATGATCAGAGTGGATAAATGCACATTCAGAACCAATCATTTCTCATTTGGACAGGATACATTCTGGAAATACCGGAAATACCTAAAAGATTCACTGTACCTTTCAAAAGCTTACGTCAAAAAAAAAATATTAATGGCAACTGGAGTGCTATTTTGAAAGTGTGACTCACGCAAAATCGGGAATTCGATTAGGTAATCTTTATTCGACATCGAATGATTTTCATTCGACATAAATGTCATACATTTGAAAAATAGCGCTTTAGAGCTACAAGAATAGAAAACATCCAAATCCAATTACCTATTCTTCAGATAGAAGTATTTTATAGACTTTTTTATTTTTCAAATTTGCTCTAACTTTCGTATTATTTTTTGAATAAAGTTGTTTAATCAAACAAGTATAAAGTCAAGTCAATAGTTAATTCAAGTCAAGTCATAATCAAGTCGAGTCAGAACAGTCAGGCTATATGTGAAGTGGTAGAAAAACTGCACTTAGCGATTTCGAGGAGCTTTTGGAAATAAGCAAGAAAATCACATAAATCGAACACTGTATCACTTCCCAACACTCACGCTTTTTCTCAAACACTTTGCGATTAATAATAATCCACCATTATTAAATACAAACACTCAAAAAGACACAAATTTTGGATACAGCGCCAATATCTATTGCTCTTTTCAGCTTCCCGCCAAAAGTCCATTTTATAGAGTTAACTAAATAAGAAAATTGCTTAGACTATTAAGAATTTCCATTGACTTGATATGCGGTGAGCAGGTTATACTCTTTCGTGTTTATTTCTGAACGATTTTAGTTATCAGTCGTTGTTTTTTTGTTTCCGAACGAATGTCGACCTTTGATCGTTTGACATTTTTATGACATTTCCGATTCCGATTTTCATCCGTGTGTGCAGTGCGCAGAGCGTATTTTTTTTTGCAAAATTTATTAAATAAATAGGTAAACAAAATTTAAAATGGTTTCCGCGCCAGTTCTTTACGCAGCTGTCCCCATATCAGTGATTGTGGCTTTGGGTTTAATTCGCAAGTGGAGGTCTAGGTCTTGGGCGAAATGTGTAAGCAATACATGTCTAAGGGGTAAAACATTCCTTATAACTGGAGCTAATAGTGGCATTGGGCTGGAGACAGCTAGAGCCCTGGTGAAAAGAAAGGCCCGAATAATTTTTGCGTGCCGAGATCTAAACAAAGCAAAAGATGCTATCGCGAGTATTCGCAAGGAACAGCCTACTGGTGGTGAAATGGTGAGTTCATATTTCATTTCAAATCACATTTACTCACTAAACATCAATAAATATTGTGGTATTTTGTTGTGTTTATTCTTATCTAACCTTAAAACATTGTTTTCTTAGTATTAGTAATCTTTACATTTATATTTTCATCTGGATGAACCCGATACCTTTGATTCTATTAAATTTTCTACAAAGCAATAGTTCATTTGCTACAACCACCCATCTTAATGTTATGATTATTATTGAAACCAGTCACTTAGGGTAAGTACCTTGTAAACGGTTTCATTCCTATCCATGTAACTTTATTATGTAAATTTTTATTCATTTAACATGGAGAAATGACCCTTTTTAATTGATAAGACTATGATAAGATAGATAAGATGTTTATTTGTTCCATCCCTATCTGTATATAATTTACTGTTTGTATGAAATTTCATCATCATTTTAGTCGCAGTCAGTGCACTGCTGTAATTACACTTTTGTGAATTTAAGTTTATAAATTACTGAATATTTTTATACATATTTTAGATTCCAATGCAACTAGACTTAGCCTCCTTCGAGTCAATAGAAAAATTTGTGGAAATCGTGAAAGCTGGTTTCTACAAGATTGATGTGCTTATAAACAATGCCGGTGTGGTAGTGCCTTTGGATAAAGACTTGAAAACGAAGGAAGGTTTCGAGATACACTTCGGGGTCAACCACCTGGGACACTTCTATCTCACCAACTTGCTGCTGGATCAGCTGAAGCGGGCTTCTCCTAGCAGGTAATCATTTATTTAAATGAGTTTAAATTCGTTTTTTCAGTGCATCTTTAGTTAATACTGTTACCTTAATTAATAGGACTATTAAATAAATCAATTAAGTAATTTCATTTGTACGCATGAAACAAATAAAGAAAAAAAAAGGAAAAGAATACCAAGTGGCAGTGACTTCACTGCATTGTGCCCTTTCCTTGTATCTTAACAGTATCCCGTTTCTGTTTTCAAAATCTGGTACTCAAATTTTGGATATGAATAGGAAAATAAAACATAATTGAGTAGAATACCCTATTATACCTATAAGCTGCCAGATTGTTTGGATGTAGCTGTAAATGATTGGACAGTTGAAGGCAGATAGAAGTACACTTTCACTTTGGCTAATATTTCCTTTTTCTCTGTTTTCATACCAGTATCTTAGTGGAGTCTCATTTAAGACACCATGGTGCAACTCTCAACTATAATAAACAGCTTTTTATATTGGAATCATGGATTTCTAAATCTGAGTTGAAGGCCTAGCTCATTAGCTTCAAGTTCAAAATCCCTTATCTGAATGTCCCATTCGCAAAATATCCCTTACCTAATAATAGCCTATGGTGAAAGCCCTAGGTCACTGAGTTATAGTGATATCATAGATACAGAATATATACTATACAGCTGTATAGCTGGATAGCTATCCAACCGCCATACATTGTAATGCTCCTACTTTCTTGGTTACTCCTGGGCACTCATAAAAAGTTGTTGTTACGCCAACTATCGAACACACACTTCAAATCATTAAAAAAATAAGTTTTAAAAATTCAGTTCTTTATTTTATCAAAAATTAGAGCAAGATCAGTACTTAATTCAAATATTTTCTTTATGAACACCACCTAAAATCAGATAGTTAGGGGTTACTAATTATTTTTCTTAAGTAATGGGATGGTGGTATGTTTGTGCAGCAAAAGCTTGTGGTTTCATCTTACAATGGTCATTATACAAAATTTTTCATAAAAATAAATAATACTATGCGAGCAAAATGGCAGACAGCGGCTAGTCTCAATAAAAAAGTTTTTTTTTTAATGTGAGTTCAAAAATATATTCATGATTTTTTTGTTCCATTTTGCTAATGTATAACTGTAAAAATTAATTTAGTTAAATTAGTATTCAAAATATGTATTGAGAATATTCCGGGTTTTTTCATAGAAAAACCACTTCATGAAAAACAATGTAAAGTATTAAAATAATTTACATTTTGACTTATGTGTAAGTCACACAAAACTTTTCAACTTGATTGAAAATAATTTTTTTTTAACTTTCAACAATGTAACCACTTAGGTACATGCATAATTAAGGTAATTGTTGTCACTTATTTTTCTGTCTTTTATTCTCTTATTGAATTGATACTTGCTTCTTACCTATTCCCGGATTCATTCTCATCTCTTATGAAGCTTAACCTTACATTAAACGATATAAACCTATTGAAAGAGTAAGAAAATAAATAGACGGTGGCGCACTGGCCAGCTAGGCTTGAGAAGCGCGTTAGTGAATGCGCGTGTCAAGCGACGGCGTGACGCGACCACTATTGGATTAGTCGCCATTTAGTGGCATTTTATATCTTGAGCTCCTCCGTGCTTCGGAAGGCACGTTAAGCCGTTGGTCCCGGTTCTTATCGATAGATAGCAGTCGTGAGGCTGTGGCAGATGCCTTAGGGCAGCCTGAAAAATTCTGACAATGTTGGCCACTAACACACCTCGGGTCATGTTCCTATTGGTCGGGTTTACTGGCCATACGGCAGTCGCTCCACTGTAATAACCAGTTCCGCCAAATCTAGGACCATGACTTACAAAGTACCTTAGGCTCTAAAGCGTAAGCTGACGACGCAACTAGGAATACACGCTAGAATGATGATGGCGCACTGTTCAGCTACCAGGTGGGAAGAGGAGTGTGTGGACTATTATCAGCTTGAGGTATTTCTCGGAGCGCAGCCATTTTCCAGCGCACCATTCTTATTCTTCGAAGCGCTCCTTAAAGGTGCGCTTTAAAAATTTTAAAAAAAAGTATTTAATTTTATTCCTCGAAGCGCTCCTATCGATAATAATTATTGTACGTTGATTTGTTCAGAATTCATGTTTTTCAGTATCAGCCGAAGTACTAGGATGACATAAACTAAGAAGTTAGTGGTCAATCAAAAATGTTCCTCAAACAACTATTCCTAAATACTTACTACAAATTAGTACGTACTAGTGTTGTGACATTTTAGGGGGTTATCTATTTTTCAATAGAACATGGTCAGTCTCAATAACCATTAGCTGAAGTTCTAGGATAACAGAAATTATGAGGAGGTCCACAGATATAAAAAAACACCGTAATCACGCAGTATGGGGTGGTATTTTTTTTAAATGAAAAGGTTTGTAAACCTCATAATTTCTGTTATCCTATACTTCGAATGATAGTTGATTTAGTGAGCACAAACGAGTCTTGCAACAACTATCGATAACATTAATTGCGTAACCTACATGCGCTGCACTAATATTTAACGTGGGTGGTTTGTAACGCGCTTCGAGGAATAAAAGCATAATATTTATTTTTCCATTTTTGAAGCGCACTTTTAAGGAGCGCTTTAAAGAATTATAAAGGTGCGCTTGTGGCTGCGCTTCGAGGAATACCTCATCAGCTTCACTTTTCTACTGTGTAGTGCACCATGCCTCTATTTTTTACATGATTGACGGATTATGCTTCGTCTCAGTTTTTTCCACAGGCAGTTGAACGCTATTTTTTCACTTAAAAAAAAATCCTCAACGGTCTCTTTCTACTTGTAGACATCGACACACATTTATTAATTGGAAGATTGAAGAGCTAATTATGTTGTGTTGTTTTTCTAAAAAAACAGAATTTCCCATTACATAATTACATTTTACAATAATAACTCGTATGATGGGTCGTAAGACGTGCCAAGGCTGGTGCAAAGGTCGCACTTATATACTTACGCATGAGTTTCTTACAAGTTTTATGCTCAATTTTACTTTTTTCTCTATTATATCATCTAATTTTTTATTTTTTATTTTCGCGAGCAATCGTGAAGTACTGAATACTAGTCAACCAGACCCGTCTAATGAATCGGCTGTAGATGAGTATCCCACAGAGTTCCTTATGCTGCAGCTAATTTTGCTGCATGTATCTTTTAAAACTATCAGAACGAGTACTTACACCAAATTCAAATCGATTGGTTTTTTTTTTATACAACTAAGTAGGCAAACAGGCGTACGGCCCACCTGATGGTAAGTGGGCCGTCAGTCACGAGCGCGTTGCCGGCCTGTCTGCTATCAGCACAGCGACCCCACTGGAGCCTGGCGACCCTACTCACCAGCAGGAACACAACACTGCATCACAGTGTTATTTGGCTGCGGTCTTCTGTAGGGTGGAAGCACTTCCCCAGACGGACTACTCCTTACAAAATGTCCTACCCCTCTTGGTTCCGTGAATGTTGGTAAAATCCTGTAGAAATGCTGAGCCAGTCGCTCCGTGACCACGGCCGTTGTAACACGGTTGAAACGTCGCAAGTATTGAGGTATTTTAGCACTTAATCCTGTAATTTTATGTTTTAAATATGCAGTGTGTTAGTTTAAAAGTTAATTTAATCCTGTAAAGAAGTTAGAAATTGGCCGATTACGAGTATCTTCAAACGGCTGAACGATATCTATAATAAATTTTGGCTAGCTAAGCTAAGAAGCAATTCATCATGTCAGACTTATAAAAAAATCGCATCTAATTCGTTTCATTAGAGATTTCAAACTTATAACCTTTCGGCGGGGGTAAAGAAGTGTTTTCACGTTGCTTGTGCGTGGGACTTCCTTTCTCACATTCAAACGATCAACAATGTGTCTTTTTTTGATCATTCAAAATCATTTTTAGTTCAGCAGACGTCACTGCGCCAATGACCGTAACGGAGCACCAGTCGATACGCCGTCTCCTCTTTGTATTTGTTCCATGGACTTAACTATTTCATTTAAATTAAATTGACAAAATTCGTAAATTTTTATATTTTCAAATACTTTCCCTCCGGAAGCTGCACATTTAACAATCAAAAAGTGAACTTTGGTTTACTATGTATGATTTATTCAGCATTAAGACAGTTGGACTGTAACTTGTAAAGATTAAATAAATTTCAAGGCAATGATAAATGTAGGTATGCATTCACAATATTGACCTTGGTATACATAATCAACCGACGCACGCTGTCTAATAATACTTATATGTAGTATGATAGCAAATGGAAGAAAAAAAAATTCTCACTAACAGTAGATTTATTAAGAACCTGGTCATAAGGAAGCAAAGGCTTTTGAATTTATTCTAATTAATTAAACTATTTAAAGTCTATTGAATTAATTCTAGCGTTTTGTCCACAGACTAAGATATGTTGTAGTTGCTTATCATAAAAGAGTTGTAAGCATCTTTGCTAATTTTGTTGCATAATAGATTTTTTCAAGATTCGTTTTCTAAAAGGGTGTGAAATATCTTCAGGATTGGCCACGCGCCTGTAAATGTATTATTGCTGTAAGCCATATTACCACTTCTCCTTGTCGAGTCGAAGTGGCTGACTATTCAGATTCGTTAAGACCATACATTGGCCACGACAGTCGCCGTATCGTATACAGGTTTTATGTTTGATTTCTCAATAGAACATGTAAATAAAGACAATCTTGTCTTTTCACAGAATCGTTATCGTTTCATCAACACTCCATGAGAAAGGGAAAATCGACTTCGCTGATCTGAATCTTAAGAAGGCAATCGAAGATGCGAAGCGTAACAAAGGCAGTTTACGTCACAACCCTGGCTACTGCAACTCCAAGCTTATGAATTGCTACTTCGCCAAGGCGCTGGCAGATAAACTAAGCGGCACTGGAGTGGATGTGAACGCGTGCTGTCCAGGATTCTGTTACACTGGCCTGTTCAGGTAGGACTGCTATGGCTACAACTTTACTGAATTCCTACTTCACCAGGACGCTGACTAATAAGCTAAGCGGCACTCGAGTGGATGTGAACACGTGCTGTCCAGGATTCTGTTACACTTTCCTGTCCAGGTAGGACTGTTAACCTGTATTGAAAAGATTGGTTTGATAATGTGACCAGAGGCAATCTTTATCTATTTTCTTTCGGCAATCATTACAACCATGAGTCTTTTCTTACAGTATTTTTTTCACTACCAGTTAGTGGTTGCCAGAATCTGACCCGATCAACGTCTTCATGTGTTTTCTTAAACAAGGAAGACGAGAACTCCTCATTACATGCCACTAGCCATAGTAACGGCTACCAATCTAACACAAAAGTGTTAGATACAAAAAATTGTATATTATCAAAATGTAAGAATAATATTTATTTGTTTTCAGAAATTCGGTGAGATGGTACCACTACATTTTGATGGCGCCCGTGTTCCTCATGTTCATGAAGTCGGCGCAACAAGTAAGTGACTAAGAATTATGCAGATAAGATTTTTTTTAAATACGTTGGTAGGCAGATGAGAACATTGCCACTAAATGGCGACCCGTATTGGATTGGTCGCCATTTAGTGGCAATGTCTATTGCGAGCTCCTCCGTGCTTCGGAAGACACGTTAAGCCGTTGGTCCCGGTTGTTCGATAGATGACAGTCATTAGGCTGTGTGCGATTGCCTTTAGGCAGCCTAAAAAAAATCTAGTGACAGGGTTGGCCACTAACACACCTCGAGGGACTTTTGGCGGGAAGTTGTGAAGAGCAATATCGGCGCTATTTTATTTCCCAATATTTGTGTTTTATTTAAGTGTTGGGGAGTGATACAGTGTTTGATTTATGTGATTTTCATGCTTGTTGCCAAAAGCTCCTAGTAATCTCTAAGTGCAGTTTTTCTACCACTTCACTTAGCCTGATTCTTCTAACTAGACTTGACTACCGACTAGACTTTTTGACTTTACTAGGACTTGTATCCATGGCTGTATAAACCATTACTAAAAAAAAACACTCCTCGGGTCATGTTCCAATTAGTCTGGTTTACCTGTAAAAAGGGTTATGGAGGTCAGACGGCTGTCGCTCCATTGTAACACCAGACCGCCAAATCTAAGACCATGACTCGCAGCTTACCTTAGGCTCCAAAGCGTAAGCTGACAAACTTGGAATACACGCTAGGATGATGAGTTTAGTCGTGCTAATATAAAATACACACACATAAAAGAAACATAATTCTAGATATTTGTTACGATAAGCTATTACAATCACGAATTACTCAATCACAGTGACTATATAAATGTAAACGGTAATACTAAATATATTATGATGATTTCATAATAAGCAATGTATTGGTAGCGATAATCCTTTTACTGCGGTCACTAAAGAGATAGCATAACGGTGCTCTACGATTTAACGTTACTTCTGACGGATTTGGATGAAATTTTGTATGAATATTTTCCAAGACCCGAGGTCCAACATAGGCTACTTTTTGACGAAGACGGAGCTGCAGAAAACAGCTAGTATTTGTTTAGCTTCGTTGATATCTACAAACCAAATTTTTCTAGGGTGCCGAAACCATAGTGTACTGCGCGACCGACTACAGCATAGAAGGTAGCAGTGGCAAGTTCTACAGGGACTGCAGCCCTCACGATTCCAAATATCCCTTCGATAAGGAAGAAGAGATCAAACTGTGGAATGTCAGTGAGGAACTCGTGAAAGCCAGGAAGCCTATTCCTCTGTAAGAAGTGTTTTATCCAAGCCGTAAAACATGACTTTTCTGAAGCGTTTGTTCGAAGAAATTATTGCTTTCTGGAGGCCAAACGCGCTAATTTATAGTTATTATCAAACTAAATTGACCATGAATCGTTCACCTATTTTATGTCGAATAAAAATCATTCGAAATCATGTGTTTGTGTAGTGTAAACAATTATGTATAAAGTATTATTGTAATTAAATAAATATTATTATTCAAAACTGAACAAGATCATTTAACTCTTCGGTGTTGAGTGAGTCATAGATTTTTAAAATAGCATTCTTGGCCGTTGTTTAGTTTTGGTATTAACGTTAAAATTAGCGCGATTGGTTTCCTGGGGCCGTAATGTTTACACTAGACATGGGTAACTCCGGACTAGAAGATTTAAATGAGCCGATACACCGACAGGAGCCGATTCCCTTAATTAGTCCGAGCAATTCTTATCGACTCCGGGAGTTATTGAATCATTTGAATCGCATCGTGTTCTTGATACCGCCGGGGTTCGGCGCCTTTGTGTCGCGTTCGTGTCGCGACTCGTATCTCGTGACTTCGGTGCCATGCGAACGGGTTTTCTCCAAAGCTGGACAAATTTTAATAGAAAAACGTTCGACATTCACTTCGACGAGACTGAGTCAATTATTATTTTTGAATCATATTATGTAAAAAAGCCGATTACACATTTTTTGTAAAAAAAGTATAATTACCTAGTGTAAATAAAATAAAAATATAGAAACCAAAAAAAAATCATATAAAAACAAAAACGCCAATTTAATCCACATAACAGTTTCATATTTATTTTAATGAAAATTTCAAACGAATGCTAATGTACGACTGACGAGACGATGCAATAAAAATACTCGAGTGGTATTAGATTGACAGTCCTAAGCCAAGTAAAGTACGAAGGGAAATCAATCAGTTTACTTTGCTTAAGATTGACTCTATTGAATCTGGTACCAGAACGGACGTCCGTGAGCGGGAGTCGATAAGGGACTCGGAATCATTAAGAGGAGCCGAAACCGGTTGCGGATTAAGATTTAGTGAGCCAAAACACGAGTGGGAGTCGAGATTACCCATGGCTAGTTTACACACTGCGATATTATCTCGACTATTCTATATTGAATCGTTGCGTTTCTCTCAATTGTGGAGACGACCCTTTATGGTCAGTTCACATATGACGTTCGCTCTAATATTCTGTCAAATAGCCGTAATTTTGTGTGTAATAAATATTTTGTTTTGTATTGTGTTGTTAACGTAAAAATTATCTGCGATGCCTTGGCTGATCTGACCCTTATTAATTAGTAATTCGTTCATGCATGTAAACATTGAAAAGTGAAATTTTTTGACATTGACATTCGAAGTTACGACGTAATATTTTCAATTATAATCTTGCATGCAATTTAAAACAACGTTATTGTTAGCATAAAAAATATTACAGGCCTCAAGATAACTTTGACCAATAAAACCGTGAAAATTTTACGTGCTGGCATCTAGTGAGGCATTCTAGTATCTCAGATATGGCATGTTCTTGATGGCTAAAAATAACTCCTAAACAACTTATTTTATCTAGCCGCGAAATTCGCTACAACCAAGGTGTAAACTGAAATGAACTTTAACATGTACGGTTTAAATTCAAATTGCTTAAATAAATGCAACAATCGTTAAAAAATATCGATCCATAATGTTACTTGAGTAAGGTTTGTTTTTGTTTACTCTTGAGCACAAGCAAATCTATGAATCAGATGGGGGTATGGAATGAGACAAATGTTTTAGGAGTACGGCCTTGTAACCAAAAATAAATTAAGGAGTCTTAGATATAGAAAAATGTGTCCTATTTAGGTGGTGCCATGTTTCATAGTAATTATTTTTATTAATTTGTGTATCGTTCGCGCAGAGCAAAATGTACAAATACAATAATGTTTGATGTTATATTATAATTTAATATTTTTCGGGCATAATTATTTATTTAGTATAAAGTTCACAAATTAAACTTTAATAAATATTATTTTTACTAGTTCCCAAGAAGCGAATTCTTCTTCTAAGCGAGTCCATTCTGGCAGTTATTATATTTCTGTCGTCATGTGTAGATTAATAATTTAAAGTTGTATCACATCTTCAATACTAAATTCCGATGAAGCAGAAGAGCTGTCAAAATATGAGACGCCATATTGTAAAGGTTATCGCAAATAAGTTGTAGTTTTCGCGCGAAACAAAGCATTTTCCTTACAAACATAGTTTTGTCTCGCTCACACTGTGTCATCTTATTTTACGTGTTATAATGATCTTAAGAACTGCAAACTGTAAATCGTAAAAACGAATACACAAATATGTTCAAAATCAAAATTTTAATACAGGGTTCTTTTGAAAACACTGACCAAATTTGTACAGTATGGGTTTATGAAAAAGAACAACTATAAAATAAAATTTTCACTTATTTTTTTTATTTGAAAGTTGTTTAGTTTTACGTACTAAATACACTGTAAAAATTCGGCCAGTGTTAAAATAACCCTGTACCATATTCGTTTAATGGCTATGCGAATTAATTCCTTGATGATGGTTTGGATGGCGGTTCTCTATTCTATAAGATAAATTAGATTGGTGCCTTGCCTAGTGATGTGAAAAAAATGTGCAATTCAAATGGATATGATTTTGTGCAATTCAAATGGATTGTTTTTATGCCGAATTTTAAATAAGGCACTCTCGGAGAAATGAGTCTTAGGAAATTCCGAATTTCAATAGTACAGTTGTAATTTTATGTTTAGTTTTAGTGATTTGTACATAAATGTGGGTATATAGCCTAGAAATATTTCCAAAGACGTCACCAGTGTTTTAATTAATAAAAATATGGGTAACAAACTTTTGCATTTCATTTAATAAAATACCAACGTTGTGCATATAACACACCCTTTATTTCACAAATGTAAAAATATTAAGCACTTTCGACTAAAAATATACTATTTGGAATAATATTTTAATCATTGAGAGTGTAGACGTAGCTAAGAGGGACTAAATTTTATTACAAAATTTTAGATCCTTTTAGTTTTAAATGAAGTTTTAGTAGTTTCACATTTGATCTTGTTACAGAACATTCATTAATCAAGTAAAATAAAATAAATCTTTGATAGAAACATCATTCGATATAATAATCAAGATGTCTAATGTCCTCCTAATAATGGCATAGATTCCAGGAAGGATTCCATTCTCTTACCTCATCGGATGCAGTGCGGGCAATCCAGTAGCGAAATTGTTTTTGTAAACGCGCTCATGGACACGACATTTTTGTGCGTGTGGGTAAATTTTGTGGATTGCCGGCACTGAATCCGTCTAAACCATCCTTCCGTGCAAATGAAAGTGAATGAGCGAGATGGCGCAATACGGCAAGACCATGGAGTAATTACAAAGGGGAGATGCCGTACTAAGCGTTTTGTAAGAAACCATTTGTGAGGCTACACGGGGCGGAAGGCAGACGTGAGGGGTGCTTGGTTTCGGCCGTGGCTCCATACTTAATAATATCCATCTTACGGAAAGTAGCAGTACTACGTTATTTACAAATTATCAAGTACTTCAGACACCCGACACTAGATGTCACTACTGTTTACTTACTGTTGTTTTTAATATTAGGTATAACTTTTAGAGCGCTAAATATATCTTATTTAACAGAAACCGAAGAAAATTATTTTTAATTAATACATATAAAAAGCGTAACTAAGTACAACTTACCTGTGGAAAGATATTTGTTGATTATGTTCCAATTTTTTGTCAGAAAAGTTTTTACACTGAAGCACACAACACTTCATCCTTTATATTTATATGAAACAAAATTATTCAATGCTAAATTCCTAGAAAAGTCGTGGAAAATCGTGATAAACTTAGAAGCTCGCGAACTGTTTCTCGGTACGCTTTTGAACGAGCAATGACAAGCTCCGCCCACTTTTGTGTCGGCGAGGCGCCAATGATTATATTACTGCGCCATTTCAAAAGGCATCTCCCCTTTGTAATTACTCCATGGGCAAGACAATATCTTGCTACTTGCATTTGGATGGAATTGACAGATAGTAACCACCAGAATGCAATACTAGCATCACGGTCAAAATAAAATCATAGCGAACAGTGTGCGAGTGCGACTGACTGCTTGCCTGGCAAATTGGTTCCTTAATGAAAATGTGTTATTCATAAAATCTTACTCTCAAGATCTGATATTGTAAGACCGGGACTTAACACATTTTAATTATACAAGTTATTTTTATGTAAGCACTTTTAGACGTCTGTCGCTCACTGTTCACTCAAAAAGAACACAGCCTGCCTCGTTTACACAAGCAATGATAGTAGTGTAAACTACTTGACAAAATGCACTTGCTTGTCGTCTAAGCAGCGCGTCCATAGATAATAGAATCAGGGCTCACAAAATAGCAAAATTCTAACGTGTCTTATTCTCGGAATCCTACGCAATGGACGCGCAGCAGGACATTTAGCAAATATTTCTTGCTACTTAAAACGGGGCCTTGTAGCAATATTCGAAACAAAATAGCAATTACCATTACCAACTCCTGTATAACAAAATAAATATTTCTAATAACTAGATATACAATTAAGTTAAAGCGCAAAATATACAATCACAGACCTATTATATTAGATTTTAGAATACTCTGAGAATCGGAAGATATCACTAAAAATTACTTTTTTGGTCGGATTGTTTCCTTTTTTCGTTATATTTTTTATCAGAAATGCTACATTTTTAAATCCTAAATAGACGCAGACTATTCCATTTGTTCACTAAAATTACATTTTTATATTCGGACAAAATCATATATTTCATATTTTAGAAAAGACACATGGATTCTACAAAAAAATGTTAACCAGCTTCTCCGTTCCGATTTATTTTTGAGAAACAAATGAACGTATTTAAGAAAATGTTTAAAATAAATACAAAAATATAAATACAGATATGTGAAATGTAGTGAATTGAAAATTTCCTATTACAGTAAAACAATCATTAATTTTAAAAAAAAAATTGTTTTGTTTTTCCTTATTTTCTTAAGGACATTGTGTAGGTAATAAATTTCAACTAGGTACCTAACTCTAAAATACTCAAGGCGGTACAGAGGTTTCACGAAAGACATTGTCGTTATTGGAATATCAGCCTTAGATATACTATATACATCAAAATTGTGCAGTTCATGCAGACAAATATATATAAATTAAAGTATGGAGTACAGCAATTATGATATCACCTGCAGTTTTCTACAATAAGCTTCAGTCAATTTAAATTTTTAAATCACTATCACTTTCAATGTAACATTCTTAAAAAAATCTGAATTATCCCAAAAATCAAATACGATGAAACCCTAATAAGCATGACTAATATTAGATACTTTTGAAAAAAAATAAACAACGTACACAAATACAAGTTTTATACGTTAAGTCTTTAACAATTATGCTAGGCACTTAGTGAGAACAATTTATTTACAATCTATTAAATAACAATCGACGCGCAAAACGTTTTCTTACTCAAAAGTATAGGCTATACACTTTTTTCCACCATATTTTTGCGTGTCAATTGTTCTCTAGTCGACACTTGGCTTAAACTAACTTATTGAGATGACGATATATCCATGCGTATGATTCCTATGCTAAGAGGTAATGGGTATCAAGAATTTATCAATATTATAAAACAAATGTTACACAACACGCTGTCTGGTAATGAAAATGTCTTATTTTGAGTGAGGATAGTCAAGTGTGAGTGTGAGTTTTTGTTTATTTATTATTTGTTTATTACCTTTATTTTATAGGGACTATTTAATCGAAGCTGCTTTGATAATATAAAGTCCCTATAAAGGAGCTATAATTATAATCAAAGTTAAGATAACCTGTTGTATGACATTTATTCCCAAGTCTATTTAGGATTACAGCCGTTCAAGAGTGCTATTTTACAGATCTATGACTCACAGAAAGTGAGGCGAACGATTTTTAATCGACATATATATGACACAAATTTTAAAAATAGGACTGACGGATCACCTAATGACAAATAGCATACATTATAAAAATTAAATTCTACAGTTTCTCGACGACTTGCTAAAACAGCTAATTTAGATTATTATACCAAATTAGCTGTTTAATATATACAAGGCTCAAGTCTCCTTTACAGGTATAATCCTAAAAAGTCCCCTTACAGACAAGGTAATTAATGCATTAGTAAATTCTACCGATAATATTTATAAGTTTCAAGCACTTACCAAATTATTTTGCGTGCTTCCGCCACCAGTTCATGCAAACTATTGCCGATAGTATTATGTTGGGACTAACAGTAGTGGGTGGGTGCCGGCCGGCAATAGTTTGCATGAGCTAACTGGTGGCGGAAGCACGCAAAATAATTTGGTAAGTGCTTGTAACTTTAACTTCCGCAAAGTAACGCCTGAATCAATTAAATTTATTAATAAGTTTACAAGTATACAAATATGTATATCCGAACATATTCCATCACATAATAATATAAATTACCTATCTAAGTAAATTGCTCGGGAGAGCTATTTTTGAAATATGTGACTCACACAAAATCGGTGAGTCGAACGATTTATTAGACTTGGAGTTATATAGATAACTAGCGGCCCGGTACGTGCTTCGCTACGTATAGTGATAAATGAAGAACCGCTCGACCGATTTTATGCAAACTTCACATAAACCATCTACTAAATAGTCCGAACAAAGCCTAAACATTTGGTTTGGATAGGTGAGCCCGTTCTTGAGTTATAAAATTACAACGAAAAGTAGCATCGATTTTTATATATATATATAGATTTGACAACATTGTTAAACATTCCTTTAAACGCTTATTTAACCAATTTCTTTGGTCTTGGGTTTGGTTTGTCTTTGTTTTCATTGTATATTCCTAAAATATTATTACGTTTTCCCGCGGCTCTTATATTGTTTTAATGAGCAAAAAGATGATTATTATTTAAGTGTTGAAAGTTATCCTCATTGTGAGTCGTACTCGTATCACCACGTTTCAACAGCGTAATAAATTTGTTTCTGTTCTGTGTAAAAACTTGTACCTTTAAAAATAAACAACATAATTCTTTTAAAAATAGTAAAGTAAGTACGAGGGCGACACTGAAAGTCTTTAGAACTGACCACTTGTAAACAGTATAATAAAAAAATAAGTTTAAATTTTAAAAAATGGAACTCTTTGCCAATATTATTGAGTACCTATGTATTTTATTAATTTGTCATTTGTTTTACGATTTGGCGGCAAATTGAAAATTGTCTGTGTCACGTCAGCATGAATTTAACGCGAGAAAATTTTCGTGCAATGATTTTTTATGACTCTCGTTGTCATTTAAGTCAACAAGAAAGTTATGATAGACTTCGATTGGCCTTTCACGATTAAGCTCCATCTCGTGCCACTGTTTACAACTGGTTTATTGAGTTCAAACGTGGTCGCACTAATCTCACCGATGATCTGCGTGAGGGACGGCCTTCTACGGCGACGACTGAAGATAAAATCAGTGTTGTGCGGCGTATGATAAAGGCTGACAAAAGAGTGACCTATCAGCAGATTCGGGCAAGTTTAGGCATCGGTATGAGCCAAGTGCACAAAATCCTGCATGAACATTTAGCGGTCAGGAAGCTTTGTGCCCGGTGGATACCTCACGATTTGATCGAAGCCCAAAAAATCCGTAGTGTTGATTGGTGCCGTGAAATGGTTCAAAGATTTAACGGAGGTGACTCAAATGCTGTGTTTGGCATACTTACGGGTGACGAAAGCTGGATTTACTGTTATGATCCCGAAACCAAAAGACAGTCTGCTCAGTGGGTGTTTCCTTCCGAGGAGTTGCCAACTAAAGTGAAGAGAGGTCGAAGCGTGGGAAAAAGATGGTGGCCTCGTTCTTCGGAAGGACCGGACATTACGCGACAATTGTTTTAGAGGATCGAAAAACAGTTACTGCAGAGTGGTACACTAACAATTGTTTGCCACTTGTCTTGGAAAAAGTTCGGGAGAAACGACCTCGCAGTAGGATCCTCCTTCACCACGACAACGCCTCGTCGCACACCGCCAGGCGAACGATCGACTATTTGGCGACATCAAACGTGGAATTACTAGGTCACCCGCCATATAGCCCCGACCTCGAACCTTGCGATTTTTATTTATTTCCGAAAATAAAAGAAAAACTTTGAGGAAAAAATTTTATGGATGCCAAGAAATCAGTGGCTGCGTTTCAAAACGCCGTCGAAGAGACCCCTAAAGACGAGTGGGCAAAGTGCTTTTCTCAGTGGTTCCATCGGATGCAGAGATGTATTGACGTGAAAGGACACTATTTTGAAAAGATGTAATAAAAGGAATAACTTGCTAGTGAGCTCAGTTTTAGATTTTTTAAGAACTTTCAGTTTGACCCTTGTAGTACTAAAAAGGGTATTTTTCGACCACTATTTTTTGATAAATTAACTCAAACTTATCCATTAAAGATGCATGATATTTTTGTTTTTTGCATGTGGTAAAAAAGACGATTTTTATAAAAAGTTGAGGGAATAATATTTTTATTGAAATTGAAATAAATAAGATAAAGAATAATAAAAAAATATGGGAAATGTGTGATAATTTTATATGTGCATGATATCTATAATGTAAGTTTCCTTATTTATACAATCTCTTTCATTTCAGTCATCCATCTCCATTCATTGTCTTACCTAAAGTTATTAGGTAAGACACCATTCCATATATATATCATAGACTCTTATGAGTCCTTGATACTAGCTGACGGCAAACTTCGTACCCCGAATATATTCACCTTTTAAACCTTCCCTGGACTTCCACAAATAATTCAAAACCAAAAATAGCCAAATCGGTCCAGCCGTTCTCGAGTTTTATCGAGCCTATCGAACAGCAATTGATTTTTATATATATGGATGGACTGGAAAGTGTACATAAATCGTAAACTGTAATATCGAACGAAAATCATTCGACATCGTACAAAAATTATTCGAAACGCCGATTAAGCGTGAGCCACGCTTTTAAAAATAGCACTCCACTCCTGGGTGTTTCCACCCTATTATTATTTTGGCCTGTTTTACGACTGGCCGCCTGCATAACGTCAATTTTCATTGGGAACGCAGAATGTACGTTTAGATTGATCCCATTGGTTTTTTCCTAATCGTATTTGACGACACATAAGCGCTACGGGAAGAAAGCGTGTAGGTACTTAGTACCGCTTCGTCTGAGTACTGTGCTTCGCGTCACGCGAGGGCATTGAAACACGACACAAAATCCGTAATATCTTTAGATAGATTATCCGATTTCATTCATTCAAAGAGTAATTTACAGGTATTCAACCATTCTTGAATGTAAAATGATATATTTGGATAAGGATCAATCCCGAGAAACGAATACATATGACCTAGTTTGCCCCGGCGCGGCGTAACCATTGCAAATTTTAACATGAAAAATAGTTGTTGTAACGTAACTGCAATAGCTAGACATATGGTACCGGGGACTTTTTTGTAGATCTTTTAGAGATTTACAATACTGTAGTAAATTATTTTGATCTAGCTCTTATGGTACAGCCAGCGTTTGCAATGTAAGCGCCAAAAAATGTGTTAATTTACGACCTCAAATTAGAAACCTCGAAAATGATCAGTGTTTCTCCACTTTATTAAGCATGTATTATACATTAAAACCTTCCTCTTGAAACACCCTATCTATTAAAACAAACTGCATCAAAATCCGTTGCGTAGTTTTAAAGATTTAAGCATACATAGACAGAGGAAAGCGACTTTGTTTTATACTATGTAATTAAATGATAAAAGTACATACTTTTTAAAATGGATGTCATTACCGGTAGTTATTGCGAATTTACATTAAAATCTGTTAGAAAAAAAAAAAACTACATACCATTAGCATAGTGAGATAACAAAAGTTATCAATGTTGTAAAATAATGTAATTCAAGTCACGTATATCACTATCAGATTTAATAATATCCCTACAATTTAATCACTCCATGCATTAAGGACATTTTTTGTTATATTACATCATTTTCATATATATTTTTAAACATTAAATAAAACTAATGTTTCAAATCGATGAGGCAAAAGTGATTTACGGCAGAAAATTTCAGATAGTATGCATTGTGCTTGCACTTCCTTATTTTTTTAATATTTACTATTCGGAACAACTGTGACACCAGGGTGTATATGTTCGATTGACCATACGAATAAATAAATTAATGAACTGAACTTCTTTTACCTCCTTGGTTAGCTTAACTTTTCGATATTTTAAAATAATTTTAACTTTTTGTCTCAGTACTAAGAAGAGGTGTTACAATTTATGTTATGTGGATAAACTAAAATGTTCAATGCTAAATAAAATCTTAAAAAGACCTTACTTTCGATGGCTTTTTTTATTGATAAGAGAATTTGTTTTCGAATAAAAAATAATTTCACAACCAATATTAAGTGCGTACATGTTCGCCCTTTAATTATATTACTTAGTATAAAAAATCATATTATATTATAGAAATGAAACAGTTGTGTTATATATTCCTATCATTTATACATTTGAGATTCCTAGGGAACCAATTACTTTATATCAACTTTTACGTATATTTGGGGCAATCGCAAAACTCGAATAAATTAATAACATAAGCAATATTTATCTACATTTAGCATTCAATTTAAGATTGGTCTGCTACATTAATGAGCCATCTTTTTTATGATACCTACTACATTAGTTTTTATGTAAAAAGTGTGGAGAAGTTAAGCCTCGTCAAACCAACTCTTACTCAAAAAAAGGTTAGTTGTTTTTGTCTCGTTCTTTCAAGTCAAACAACGATAAGAAAGAAAAGGATACAATGTATATCAGTGTATGCGCATGCGAATAAAGTGCATTGTGTCTACACATATTAATTCTACGAAAAAAGAAACATGGAATGTGACGAAACATTGTTAGTCTTAAGTATAAAACACATCAAATATCCACAAATGCACAGTCAAACAAATTTTAATTTAAGAACATCTCACGGTTTAAACCAATGACGAACAAAACAAAATATACTCGTTTCTGATTGGCCGAAAAGCCGTGAAACGTCAATAATTCAAAATGGCTGTGAATTCTAGTCAGCACTTTATAGAATGAAAGTCCTCATAGTCGCTCGATCGAAGAGATCGCATGTGAAGCGATAATGAATCATGCGTCAGTGAACCTAGAGCAGCAAGTCGCTCGGATGGTGGACGCTGTACTCGATCCGTGAAGGGTCACCGTGTCAGGATGGTGCAGCATACCGAGCTCTCTCTCCGCTTTCTGTTCCAAGTCTACCCACCTAGGGAATAGAAATACAGGTGATGATTTTTAGTTCATACAATGATCATCATCGAATGAATGATGATATATTTGTAGAAAGGTTTTAGGCATTCGCCTACATTGCAGTGTTGGTAATTACTAAGATGGCGCAGCGACCCAAAGTGAGTCTTGGGCTCCAATATTAGGGGTCTCCACTTCGATCTATCCTGCTAAATCTAGTTAGTTGGTGGCTTCCGTATTACCATCTACAAAAACCTTTAGTAACTAAAACCTCTTTTGATATTTAAGATAAATAGTAACAACACAACCTCCTCCTTTCTTGAAATTGGATATAAAGAAAATGTAATACTTATAGTTGCCCATACACTAAATACGTAATTTAGTTTCGAAAAGTTGTCCTTCAGAATAAATTATAGTTGTTTGTCGATGGCTCTGGGTCTATATATAAAAAAATTTACCTCTGAACAGCCATAGAGAATGCTTCAACGACATTGTTGTCGCTCTTAGCCGACGTCTCTATGTACGTGGAGATTTTGTTCTCTTCACACCACCGCTTTAGGGCATCGTGGGGCACCTCTCTGTCTTTCGATGGCACGTCAGACTGAAAAAAAACTTTTATTTTAAACAAGCAGCCCGTCTCGACTTTGTCCTCATCTTCCTCGATAAATAGGCTATCCAACAGAAGTTTTCAAAACAGACCAGTGGTAAACAAACAAACTCTTCAGGTTTATAATGATTAATAGTATATAGATTAATATAGTTGTAATAATGTCCAGCAATTGACCACGATCTCAACTGATGTTAAGACATGTAACCCACCAACAACCTCCAGTTACGGAGAAGCACTAATAGAAAAAGACATGTAAACTAATATCGTGGCCGTGTCTCTAAATTATAATGTTGATGAAATTTCTGAAGAGGTTGAAAGGTTACAAGCTCTTTTAGAAAAATGCTATTTCAGCTTTGTTTATACAATTTTGAGTAACTAAGTATCACAGATGAAACATGGTCACAGAGTGTACATGGTCGATTGACAATGTAACCTACACGACAAATATTAATACTCGATGATGATGACAGATGAATAAGTATTTTAGTTTTCAAATCTCTCTCGTCCTGTCTGTTGGCCATAAATAGGCGTATCTATACAACAAACTTAAAGATACAAACCGATACTCGCAATATCGATAACTTTATCAACATTCATTTCTACTTTGCGAAAGTTCAATAAAAAACCATCAAGCGAAATAATCCAACCATGACGTAGTAAAAAAGAAGCAAAGTCACTAGCAATTTTGCGGATGACATTTCTATTATTGTTAAATCGTCAAAAGATGATAATATTACAGTTGACATCAAAAATACAATTTACACAGTGACGAACTGGTTGCTTAGTAATAATTTACAAATTAATTTATCAAAAACGAATCTAATACAATTTCATTCTTACCAAAAAACAGTAAGATACAAATAGATTATAATAAGGACATTCTCACAGACGTTAATCAAACAAGATTACTTGGACTTGTGCTTAACAAACATGTTAATTGGAAAGCGCATGTCGATCAAGTTTGTAAAAAACTCAATCGGTTTATGTATGTAGTATGTAACTATATAAGTTGGCAACAATATCAAATCAAAGTACAACCTTGTCTGCTTATCATGGATACGTTTGTTCGACCCTTAGATATGGACTTATTTTGTGGGGTAATTCTGTTAAGGTTAATAAGGTATTCGTAGTCTAAAAAAGTGCATTCGAGCCATATGTAGAGTAACACCATGGACTTCTTGCAGACCCCTGTTCAAAAAGCTTGGTCTTCTTTCTCTGCCCTGTTTGTATATTATTGAAGTGAGTAAATTTGTGAAATTGCATCCAAAGGTATTTCTAACAGAAATATATCCTAGAAATACTAGAAATCCAAATATGATAATCCTACCAAAAAAAACCTTGCACAGCACTATATGCCAAAAACTGCTATGCAATGTGTGGAAAGGTATTTATGCGCTACCTGAAGCAATGAAAACACTTCCAGACGATGAATTCTATACGTGATTAAAAGATTGGCTTAAGAATAAATGCTTCTACTCAGTGACTGAATTTATGTAATTGATTCTTTTTATTGACATTATAATTGTTATTATAATTTTTCAATAATTCAAAAATTTTGACATCAATAATTATATTATTTTGCATGCCATGTACTTATGATGAAATATGTAGATCCAAATTAAACTGTAACATGTAACATCCCTGTAACCATATTTTATGCAAATAAAATTATTCTATTCTATTCTAATAACACATCAAGAAGCTATAACCAACATAAATACAAACATACTCTCTCACTTCTTAGCGTTGCGTCTTAGAGCTGAGTTAAACTAGGCTGCGATATAAGTTCTCACTTGATCCTAAAAGATTCGGTGCGAGGGCAGGCTGACAAGGTATTCGGGACGGTGCACCCTGGGCACATTAATGACTCCACGATAATGGGGTCTTGTTTAAAAGTTAGAAAAAAAAGGCTGCGATATAAGTAAATTACCAGTGTGGCTTTAGGACTTCCGATCGATCATTAGCTCTGTCTACCCCGCAAGGGACTAAGACGTGCCCCCTTACCATCAGGTGGTCGATAATGTGGTGCCTAGTTTAGACATCTACTCAACAGCATAAAATAAAATCTTCCAAGCGCAAGCCCTACTCAAAACCGGGGATCGATTGTCGCGCCTCGAATTCAAGTTAAGTAACGTCAAAAAAAAAATGGATACATTTTTGCGACTTGAAGCACGAGAATTGTAGCCCAGTGATACCAAAGGCAATCGTTTTATCAGATTTAAGTACTGATCCTTACAAATTCGAAAGGACAGTTTCCAGGGCAGTAACAGTTAGCTAGTGTATAATACAATGACCTTATTAGCGGTCACCGTATTGCTGATCGCGTGGGCGACCCCAATTAGACGCTTCAATTTAACTGGAGCGGCCTGTGGTTTACGTTGCGGTTGTAAGGCCCGATCACAACTTGTCCATATTGCAAAGGACATTACGAAATTAAAGAAATATTCGCCTAAATAATTATAAGCTTGGGAATAACTTTTTGAATCATCAAAATATCACATATTTTTTTTTTTGTTTGTTTTAAACGGTGATTTCCCTTCTTTATCCAAGCGTTACATCCTCAGCTTATGTGTCAGAGCCGAGGGTACGATTTAATATTGGTCCTAGATTTGGCGGCACGGGCACTGTTTTACCTATCCCAAGTAAACATGTGTAAAATATAATATAAAAAGAAACTGTTCTCATCACAGAATTTGTGGTTATCACGAAACTTTGAAACTACTCTACCTGGAGCCCTATGTATGACATGTATGTCGAATGAAAATCGTGCGATATCGAACAAAAATTATTTGATTAGCTGACTTCATCCTAGCGCTTTCCCGGTTGCATCCTCAGCTGTTTGCCTCGGAGGCCACGGTCCGCTTTCTTGATTTTTTTTTACATCGCCACTTCGCCCGGTCTTCATCAGATATTATGAAACTACCACGGAAACCATAAGTGGAACCCCGGGCAGGTGATACTCGTATTATAGTCTATTTAATTACTTCGCAAACGAATTAATCACAAATATTCGAAAATTAGAATAGAATAGAATACATTTATTGCCAAAGAAAGATACACAACAACTACGAGTATACAACAATACATGCATGGGTCAAAAAAAAAAGACTAATTTACATGTACATATTCCTTACTATCACAAAGCTGTCACACATAATGTGCTGTGAATCCTTCCCGACAAATAGACCCATTCAGCATAATATGTTACAGCCACACGAATTACTGCAACGCTGATTTTCAATGGACCTATTAATAGGTGTGTGCGTCACGACCGAATGTGGCCCAATCAATTAAAAAAACTACATGTTTTGTACTTACGCTAAATATAAAATACTAGCGGCTCGGTACGTGCTTCGCTACGTATAAAGTGATAAATGAAGAACCGCTCGACCGATTTTGTGGAAACTTCACATTAACCCATCTACTAAATAGTCCGAACAAAGACTAAACATTTGGTTTGGATAGGTGAGCCTTGAGTTATAAAATTACAACGAAAAGTGGCATTGATTTTTATATATATAGATATATGTGCTGAAATTAATTTCTTATATTGAAATACCTAGGTAATTTATGCTGATGAAACCAAAAGTTTTGTAAGTTACTACACAATCGGGGAAGATGGTACGATGCTTTGCGGTTGGTGTAAAATCTTAAGAAAATAGAAAAAAACCAATCGTTATTTTCTTCATCTCAGCGTGATTCCCAGTTACATACTCAGTTTCAGAGCCCTACTGAAATTACACCTCGCGTGACACAGCGGATGTGATTGATTCACATTAAAAAGTATTCATTATTCTGGCTTTACTCATATTGAAGGTGTGTGGCAGTCCAAGTAAAATAATAATGATAATATAATTTTTTTCCGCGTTATTCTTTAACAAGGGTTTTTAGCGCGTATTATTAACTGTTGTGCCCGGAGTCTGCTAAGATTAATTTCATTTATTACATACTTAGTATTATAAATGCGAAAGTCTGTCTGCTGGGTGTCTGTTACGCTTTACCGGCTAAACGTCTGAACCGATTTTGATGACATTTGGTATGAATATAGTTGAGGACCCGGAGTCGAATATAGGGTAGTTTTTGAATACTTCCATACTAATCCATATTCATACTTATAAAATTATAGATGCGAAAGTCTGTCTGTTTGTTACGCTTTCACGGCCAAACCGCGGAAAAGATTTTGATGAAATTTGGTATGAATATAGTTCAAGACCCAGGGTCAAACATAGGCTACTTTTTGACACAGACGCAGCTGCGGGAAAAAGCTAGTAAAATATAATTTTGGCGCAGGGCAAGCAAGGAGCGTTTTACATACTATAATGTTTATGTAACATCACAATCAGACTTTAAGAAGTTCGCTCACCTTATTACCAACAACCATGAAAGGGAACTTCTCAATGCCGTTCTTCACCCCGGCATAATGAAGGAACTCGTTGAGCCACATCTTAATGTTGTTGAAGGAGCTGCGGTCATCTATAGCATACGCCAGGATGCAGATGTCCGAGCCGCGGTAGAATGGAGTCCGGAGAGACTTGAACCGCTCTTGGCCTGCTGTGTCCCATACCTATAAATTCATCACGATTAGATTGTTAAATAGTACATACTGATTAAGATAGTTAGCAAATACATTCTCAGTTCAGCCCAGGGCCTGATTTCCTGCTTTTACTTCCAAGTTGCGAAGTCAATATCACTATAGAATATACACCTTATTTTTATAAGTATAATCAATCCTGGACTTTCAGCCTAAAATAATTGATGTATGTTTTATAAATAATGCAGTTGTTGGTGGAATCCGCCAACAGTTAGAAAGAAGTAAAAAAAAATTAAGACTACCTTATTTTCTGCCCTTCATAAGAAGAAACTCCATCACAGAGCCCTAGCTCTTAAATTTTAGCTATTGTTTGGATGTTATGTGTCAAAAAATTTTACAGTATTAAATATCAGGAGAGAACCATAAGAATGCACTGGCTGCGAAGTTGAGAGAATGTGGATGGATACAGCATAAACAACTGATAAAACACAGTGTCCCTGCCCTTGTTGATAGATTCACACACAGGAAGTCTCCCAGAAAACTTGAATTTCTCTCTGTTACTTTAAACACTACAGAGGAAATATCAGACAAAAACAGTAGGCCATGATGCAGAAGAAAATAAATTTAATAAAGATTACTAACAATTTTCTTAAGAGATGCTGGGTATGGGACAAAAAACAAATATATAAAAATGTAGGATGTACTAAGCATGGGTAGTAAGCATCCATAGAATATAGTTTACAATGAGTTTTAAACAATTTTGGTTCAACACCATTTTTTTAACCATTGAATAAGTGTATAAAGACAAGACTTGTGAAGTGAATAACAAAAAAAACATGTATTTTTTGATAAAACACGAACCATATTTTAACTGTAATAGGATAAGCCAGTGTAAAGATATGAATTACAAACTGTTACTATCTAACTATTTATGACTTATGCAAACATCCTACAAGGTCAATACCAAACATTGAAGGTTAAACTGCTTTGTAACTCCTTTACAAGTGCAGAATTAAAATTAAAATAAATTGTTGACTATTCAGCATTTTAAATCCCACACTATCTTTATAGTTAATCATTCTTAAATTTTCCAGAAGGAAATTGCTATTGTGTTAAGGCCAGGCCACCTTTACGCATACATTTTTCTTTTGATTGTATTTGACAAAGTTTCCTTTAGTATCTTAAGTGGTGGAAACAATAAATCTTTTTAATCATATTCTTCACATAACTTCTCTGAAGTAAAATAAAAAAAAACCAGACGTAAACCAGTGCAGTTATGATTAAAGAGCAACTTTACCACAGATAATGATGAACTTTAATTACGTTTAGGATTACCTTCAAACAATTTACCCTGTAAAATTCACAGTAACTGTTTCCCATGGAACCTCATGTGTAAATCTCCAAATATCACTGTAACTTTGCTAACCTTTTACAACACCTTTTTAACAAAGAGTATTAGTATTTTTTTTAAGAAATATATTTGGTTGGTAGTAGGTGTGCATTATCAAAATGGTATATATATACTATTTTCTGCAATTTTCCACAAGAGCCTCCCAAAAATAATTATAATTGATTGTAGTTATGTACAAAAGAAGAAATCTTAGTATCACCATAAATATCAATAAAAACTATATTATAATTTGCTTTGTTTATATAACAAATATATTGAGGAACTCCCAGAACTCTCCAGGGAGTAGGTACTTATTATTAGGTGTTTTTTTAAAGGAAGGAATTTGATAATTCAAAAATTAAATCTCAAGCCCACATATGTATGGAGAGGTTGCTTTCTCCTTTGGATTTACTTTGAATAATCATTGTCCTGTATCTTCACAAAACTCGGGTCGAAGATACTGAAAGTACATGAAATATTATGAATAAATGTATATGTTCCTACCTGTAAAGTATACTCTTTGCCATTCACTTCAATAGTTTTATTCATAAACTCCACGCCTATTGTGTGAAAGCTGTGATCGTCGAAATGATTTGATATGAACCTGCTCATCAGGCAAGATTTCCCCACTCCACCATCGCCCAGAATTACTATCTTTAGTAGAGTGTTCTTGTTGGGGCTCCTGCCGTACGTGCGATCATTATCCTCAACCATTATGTTAAGAAATCACCATTATACGTAGGTAGGTTCTCTTGATGCTTCTTTATTGGGGTAGCCTTGAAACTTAATGCAAAACTCGCTTAATTAGTGACTCATAGCTCAGATTATTAGTTTCTTAGAAACCTTGGCGAAGTGTCGATAAAACACACCACGATCTTAAAGTAGCAAATTTTAAAAATGAATAATTTTGTTTAAAAATGTTTTTCAGTATTTTCGCACAATAAACACAGCTGTTTCTATAAATTCACAAACGTCAATGATGAATAAATTGTCGATTTCTGTCCATGTCAAAATTGACAATTGTGATTGTCACTTTGTCACTGACTGCTGTTGAGCACAGACCACAGAGGCGAGGCCAAAGAGTAGTATTTATAGGGCGAGGCGATACTATCTGCTGAGCTAAACCTAGTGTTGCCGAAAATCGGTAGTTTAACTATCGACAGTTGTCTTTAAAACCATTATAATGTCGATAGTATATTTCATTATTGCATATTATACTTTCGATACTATCGACAGTTTCTCACAAATTTTGAGTGCAAAACTATTGATAAAGCAGTATTGTTTCCAACAATTGCATACACTATCGACAGTATTGATAATACATATAGATACTGTCGATAACCTTTTGTTACTAATGATTTTTCCTACTATCGATAGACTATCGAAAGTCGACTATTGTTCGGCAACACTAACTGTGGCCCCTTTTTTACTCAACTGCGCCAGAAGGAGGGTTATGTTTTTCGAGAGTATGTATGTATGTAGGTATGTATAATTGTTTGGCACGCATTGCAGCGTAAACCGCTCGATGGATTTTGGCTTGAGAGGTATGGTTGGATTCGTATTTACTTTGAGAGTGACACAGGGTATATAAAAAACTAGCAGCCCGCCCTAACTTCTCTCAGCCTATTGCTTTCCTCGATAAATAAGCTATCCAACACTGAAATAATTTTTAAAATCGGACCTGTACAAGCTTGGCAAGAAAGAGTATGGAATAAATGAGGGCGCCACCTCTCTTGAAGTGGCCACCCCATATAACCTGACTAAAACAGTTTCGATACTTTGAATAATTGATTTTTTCATAGAAAAAAAAGGTCAACAGCATACGTCACCAACAACATCAGAAAAATGTTGTAATAATATTTTTATAAGATGTGGCCTTACAGCTTGTATTGCGCTATCTCGATCACTCACTCGTTTCTGCCCTGCTGATAATGTCCATGGTAAGGCACCGGCGCTAACTCGTTTTTTCATTGTCTCACAGGAACTCGAACATTTTTCCGGGACAAAAACTACCCTATATCAATCCCGGTTATAAACTATCTGTGTGCCAAATTTTATAATCCGTCTAGCCATTTTTGCGTGATTAACAAACATTTAAACATACAAACTTTCAAACATACAAACTTTCGGACTTAAAACATAAGTAGGATTTTAAAAAAGTCGGTTAATTATCAGTGATTTTATTTAATCAGAATCGAAGTCTTCATCCAAGTACTCTACGCCTGTAAAGATAGGATCTTGGGTTGAAGTTCCTGCTATATCAGAATAAGATGATTCTGATGTCTCATCACTACTGCTGTCATCGTTGACATTTATTAATAATTGCTCTATGTCTGTGTACAAAGTTCTGCCTCTCTCGAAGTACTCTTTTTCAATTTTCGGGACGGGGCGGGTCGCTAGTAAACTATAATTTCAAATTATTCTATGCTTAAATGTGACTTGAAAAATCTAACAGTATCGGCCACTTACACAAACGAGAAACAACAAAAACATATTAGTTGACACTAATGTTAGATTTTCCAAGCCACATCTTTTATGTGCTTGTGCTTCTTTCAGATGCTTTTCATCTGACATGGCTTAATGACGACTGCCGGGATAATAATTGTAAATATATCTAAATTTAACTAAATGATTTACATTCAAAAAGAGCTTATTCTATTTGTAACACGCTCTCACTCACATCATGGGACACCCACTTCAAAATTGTTTTAAGAAAATTTTATATTTACGAAAAAGAACATTTTTTTACCTATTTTTTTACCACATAGAAAAAATGGATTTTTTGTCTTATGGCCGACAAATCAAAATTGTCCAAAACCTTTTTAGGACGACCTTTTCGGTGTTTTCCTGGCGTAGAAAATACGCCCTTATTTCTAACACCTTCTTTTTCTATGTTACGGACAGTGTTTATGCTAACACCTTAAAATAAATATTATTGTGTCAGAATACCATAAAAAAAATTTCAAGGATCAATCTTACGTAGTCCCAATATATACGTGCCACTGCACATTTGCTCAAAATAACCTCCAAAATTAAATATCGTACAAGTTAAAACCTTTTTTTCATAATAATTTATGATCTTAGTCCTTAAAACAATGTTCTATTACTATATTCTAGGGATAAAAATTAATGTATTTTAAATAAATACCTGTCATTTCGGCTGTTCGTCTATAAACATCATCGATTGCATACAAAATTTCTCCAGCTTCTTGTTCTGCCAAACAATGCAAGAACACTGTATGAATTATTTTCCTGCCACTGCTCCGGATTGTTTTATTCATGTTTCTACAGTTCTTTCATGAATTTCTACGTTAAAACTTAAAATTAAACTAAAACACAAAAACCAAAACAAACGTTTGACACCATAGATACTACATTTTTGATAGCTAAATAGTGTTGCCATTATTCATACTATTTAGTTCCACCTGTCACCGCTACAAACTCTTTTTTGCCAACCTGTAATTCCTGAGATTAGCGCGTTCAAACAAACAAACTTTTTAACTTTATAGTATTAGTATAGAAGTTTAGATGAAATGGGGCAATTTTTTTCATTTCCAAATTACTCCGATAGGCAGTCGGGTTTTTTAGTTTTTTATATTACTGTTATCTTGTTAAAAAGGCATTTTATTGATTGATTTCACCAGAACTCTGTTGAGCGGAATGATCCATTCCAAGTCTATAGGGTACATAGGGCGCACTGTAAGTTTCCGGAACTGGCCACTTACATAAACAATATTTAAAAATTTATTGCAACATTTGAAAATAGAACTCTTTGGCTGTAGAATGCAGTTTGTTTCATCTGACTGTCTTTTGTTTTTACCTTGTGGCGCCATTTAAAAAATTGTGTGTCTGCATCAACATGGATTTAACTCGGGAAAATTTTCGTAGTATGATTTTCTACGATTTTAAGTGTAATTTGACAGCTCAACAGAGCATCGCTCGGCTTGAAACAGCTTTTGGCAATGAAGCACCATGCAAGACAACTGTTTATAGCTGGTTTGCAGAATTCAAGCGTGGTCGTATCAATCTCAGTGACGAATCTCGCGATGGTCGGCCGTCCACCGCTGTGACCAACAAAAACATCAATGCTGTGCGCCGTATGATTGAAACAGACAGGCATGTGACCTACCATGAAATTCGCGCATCCTTAGAAATAGGCATGAGTCAAATACAATTAATCCTACACAAACATTTGGGTGTGAGAAAGCTGTGCTCGCGGTGGATCCCACACAACTTGACCGAGGCTCAAAAAACGGACCGCGTCACTTGGTGCAGTGCCATGCTTACCAGATTCAACGAAGGTGCGTCAAATTTGGTGTGGGACATAGTAACTGGTGACGAAACATAGATTTATTGCTACGATCCCAAAACAAAGCAGCAATCGAGCGTATGGGTCTTTCAAGATGAGCCGAAACCAACCAAAGTGGCGCGCGTGAAAAGTGCATCTAAGCGGATGATTGCTTCTTTTTTTAATAAAACTGGACACGTGGCTACTGTTGCTTTAGAGAATCGTCGTACAGTGAATAGTGACTGGTACACGACCATTTGTTTGCCGGAAGTTATTGACGAACTCCGTAAAAATAACCGTAAACGCCGTATCATCCTGCACCACGACAATACTAGTTCTCACACGGCCAGACAGACAAACGACTTTTTGAAGGCGAAAAATGTAGAACTCATGAGTCATCCTGTATACAGTCCCGACCTGGCACCTTGTGACTTTTTTCTGTTCCCAAAAATTAAGAACCAATTACGCGGTCAACGATTTTCATCACCAGAAGAGGCTGTCGAGTAGTATGAAAAACACGTTTCAGAGGTCACCACAGAGGAGTGGCACAAAAGTTTTCAAAACTGGTTTCATCGAATGAAAAAGTGCATAGACGCCAAGGGAGATTATTTTAAAAAACAATAAATTAATTTTGTACCTTTAATAGTATTTTTTCATATTCATTCCGAAAACTTATAGTGCGCCCCACGTATTAGCAAAGGTATTAGAAGGTTCTTCGTTTAAGACCAAATAGCATTCAAAAACGTTCCATTCTCAATGCTTATAACACGCGGTTTGTAATGGCAAGCCTCTTTATACTTTGGTGTTTGTTTATAGATGCACATTTTTCCATGAGTTAATGAGCCATACGAGAATTTTATTCAGTATTAGGATATGTTTTTTATAAGTGGCCACCTGCCTGACTTTCATGATTCCTGCATGATATATGTGTGGTCGAATAAAAAAAAAAATGTAAATATATAGGTATTTAAATATATATATATATATATATTATTAGGTAATTAGGTATACTTTTCCTTTCTTTTTTGTACACGCTAATTACCCTTTTCTTGTCTTTTCCTCTCTTGGGTCTGCTGGAAGAAATTTCTTTAGAAATAAGCAGCTCCCTTGTACTTTCTTTTCCTCTTATGTATAATCCTTTACATTTTTATGGTGTACATGAATAAAGTAAATAAATAAATAAATAAATAAATAATTGATCTCCCGCTTTTCTGACGTCAACACTTCTAGTGCTGTGGCTAAATACTAGTCCCCTGAAAAAAAATACCTTTACGGCTGTATGTGTGTGCTGTGTGTGTATCTATTCAAAATTTTAAAAAAAGTAACAACTGTCATATAACTGTTTTGACAGTTAGGGCCCGGCCACGAGGACGGGCGGTACGAATGTAGGTGCGGTTGGCAGGGCGGCAATGTGCGCGGGGGAATTTTCCAGCTACGAGGCACGGCGTTCGCCGCCGCGACCGGTGTAGTCCAAGAGCTAACATGATTTTATAAATAATTCTAGACATTGCATAATATATTACATATTTGGAAGCGTTTGTGGAGTAGGTACATGATTTAAATCGGAATCGTGGCAATGACGGTGAATTCCACAGAAACGAGAAATATATAACATAAGAAGGTATCTAGGTAGGTATCGATATCCAAATATATTTACGAGTACATTACTACCTATTACTTTCGAGGTCACCTTTATATCATTACACTCTATTTTATCAGTTTATCAGAAACCTATTAAATTAAGTACATTGTACTAGTAGTAGTTTTTTGAACAAATGACCTCGCGATCACGAATAATATTAATAAAAACGCTAGTATAAACTTTACATTTTTTCATAGTAACCCGTGGGAAATCCGTAATTTTTCCCTGTATTTTCCCTATATACAGAGCTCCCCATAACTCGAAATGAAAAGAATTATGATTGTATAGGATATATAATTTAATTAATTAGGTAATAACACTGCTATCATTTACTATTATTTTTTACTCTAACGAGTGTCAACACCTTATAGTATAATATATAAGTATACTAGTTGTTTTCCGCAGCTCCGCAGTCAAAAAGTAGCATATGTTTGACCTCGGGTCTCCACCTATATTCATACCAAATTTCATCAAAATCCGTTCAGCGGTTTGGCCGTGAAAGCGTAACAGACAGACAGACGGACAGACAAAAAGACAGACTTTTGCATTTATAATATTAGTAAGTAAGTAAGTATTGAAATATGGAAGTATGCATATAATATACAAGTGAATTTTTCACTAAAAGTGTTATTTTTCGTTGTGAATAAATGTTTGTTCCGACAATATTTGCTGCGACTACCGCCCGTACCCCATGGCCGACACCATGCGGAGTATTATTTTAATTTCAATTAAATGTATTTGTTTTACACGCGCGGACATTCGGACGAATAGTCGTCGTGGCGAATTTCTCCGTGGCCAAGCTGTTAGACTTTGTAAATATCGATTTCTAGCGGAATAAAATGGGATATTTTTTTTAAATAATTGGCTGATTCTAAAATTCTGATGTTTTTTTTTAAATAATATGGAATTTTGATTGTTTTTGAAATTTTCATCTGTTCCCTATTTTTGTATTGAGTTATTTTTTTTAGGCGAGTATTTTTAGATGATTTTCGAGGTCAACCATCGTTTGTCAAACTATCGATAGTTCGGCAACACTAGTCACGACCACAACCACAACTATGTAGTGCTGCCATCTATCGAAACTTTTCAAAATAACTGGATGAGTAAAGTTTGGTTGGACTCATGGACTGACGACGTTGGTGAAATAGAAACTTTTTGAAGGAATAAAAATACGTAATTTTGGAATAAATCAGTTATCTGTATCTATATCTATTAAAATTTTATCAATAAATTCGTAAAAATAGCGTAAATGCGTAACAGTCAGTAACAGGTACGATACAAAGTAGGTTCTTAATTGTATCACTAGATGTCGCTTGAGAGGTTACAATACGTTCATATTTTTTAAATTTTGTTGTGGTCACGTTCATAGGATTCACATTCACCGCTCGCTCGGTGCGAGTTCGACTCGATTCGATTTATTCCGCTTTGTTTTGCGAAGGTGAGAGCACGAGTGTTATTGTCTGCGTTTGCGTTCAACAGTTGTGTTCAATGTTTTTCTTTTTATGTAGTTTTTGTGTAAATAGACAACATTTTGTATGCAAAGTGTTTTCTTATTAGACTATAGACTGTGTTTGTGATTGTTGTAATTCCATATTTGCGCAAACGTTGGTGAGACTTGATGTCAATAAACTTGTCGGTGTTGTTTTATGGGAAAGGTGTGTTGCGTCGAGTTTGTACCTGCCCGAGGCGAAGGGATATTGGTGTTTGATGGTGGCAGCCAGGTTAGGCTGGTACCTGGACCTGGAGTCATGGAGTAATGAGAAGTGAGGTGAGTGGCATTACTGGCATTAGAGCGTTTCGGGGCCGCGGCAAGGTAGCGGCAGATTGCGGGTTGTAGGGGAGGGGGGAGCCAGCGTGCATTCACCTCTGACCCGCGCGGGGCGAGCGGCGGCGCTTCAAGGTCGGTGCGCCGCCTGAAGGTCGCTTGTCACGTGACGCGAAGGGTGCTCACCCCCGCCCTTGCCGTCCCGCCCCTGTTTGTTTGGGTGCACAGTCGTGTACACAAGTGTTAGGATTTAAAAAAATCTAATATAATAAAATGTAAAATATTAACAATCTAAGACGAACTTAAATGTCGGTCATTATCCACATGACACCGAAATAAAATTCAAAAATAAATTATGATACAGCTCTTGTACAGCTTAGTAGAGGTTGGGCTGGACCAAGGAGGTTGTGACCTCCTTGATCCTTTATAATCTGTGGAGACGGCTAACAAGCTTGCAATCAGAATCAGCAATAAATTTAATTTTCAAATTTATTTCTATTTTTTTTTAAATGTCTGAAGACAGAGATGTTAAAGAAAATTTTACACCATTTTTTTATTATTTAACTAATTTTATGAGATTAGATAACGTAGTGTATGAAATTTCACATAATTAGGTCTTACAATACTTATGTAATGCTATAAAAAATCTTGCCTACGGTTCCTTATTAGATTTCTTGTCTGGTTTCAGATGTTTTGTTTATTATCCAAAGGTTATATATACCTAATTTATTTGACTTGACCTATCTTCTTTTTCCACAGGATAATTATAGGAATATTATGAATTGTACATACATAGAATATGACAAATGAGATTTCGAAGAAAGATAAGTAGGTAATTTGGTTATGATAGCTTCCAAGTACTCAAACAGCTATTTTTCCTGTTTACTAGGTATCACAATAAAAACAACCCTTACAACTTTAGTTGCACATGTATTTAAATAAAGATTTCATAGAAGAACAATATGAATTAGGTATCTCCATAACAAATTTATTTTTCTAGAATGCAATACATAACTTAGACAATTTCAATAAAGTTCAACATTAGATAGTAACTTGAAAATAGGTATAATTTTTCTGTACAAATCTGATAAGTGTGACTAAGTAACAAGCATGCAGCTCAATATTACTTCAAATATATTAAATGCAAATGCACCATCTTTGCTTTGCTGATATGGTTGTACTAGATGATTAAATAAAAAATGACTAAGCTCCAAATTATCGATAATTAAATGAAAAAACAGAAATGACATAAAATTATAGTAGCTATTTTTATTAACAAACAAGATACACTGTTTCTTCATTCGCATTATATTTAAACTAGTAACTAATTAATTATGAATGAAGAACCTGTTTTTTTGTATGGTGATTTACATTTTCTCCGTATAACATGAGACTGGTAACAGAAATAAATAGTTAATCTGCTAAACAAGTTATAAGCCACTTTTTTGTATGGAACCTTAATAATCATTTTAAAACCTATAAACTATCCTATAAAATTTGGAATATTGTGAGTCAAAGCAAAACATTTTCTGTGCTGACACAATGATCATGAAAATGTTGGATCTAACCTTTAAGCAAACCAAATTAAAGTCATTGTGATTGCACCTTCATTTCTCAGGTGAAGCACAAGATGAATCACCAGCAAGGAATCTCTTTCTTTGTTGTATTACATTACATAATAATATGTTGAAATTTACAAAAAATGATGATGTTTTAAGATAAGAGATGCTTGTTTAACTATGGTCCTTTATCCTCCTCATACATAGATCAGATTGAATTTAAAGCACATAATCGGAATTGCGAAAATAGAATCTATTTATAGTTTTTCGCGACAAATCATGAATTATTTTGATAATACTGTGCTGATATCAAATCTATCATGAATTCTATCAATTGGCTAGTAAACTTTTTCATAAAAATGTCTAATTCGTAAACCATTTCGAGGAATAGGCTTAGGGAACACATTACATTAATCAGATCTTTAGATAAGCAAGTATTTTTTAAGAAAATCGCAGAAAACCCAATGACTTAAATTTTTAGCAAAGTTAACGAATGACGTAGCCGGATAACTTCCGGCTATTCACATTTAATTTTTTAGGTTGGCAGCATAGGGTAGTGAATAAATATGTTTTGTTTGGTAACGCTAATTATGCCCTTCACGTACTTGTTACCCATGTCAAATGTTATCTCTGTTCAAGTAAACATAACCCTATAATTAACCTGATTACAATTCGAAGCGCGTTGTATGAAGGTTGGCTTCTGGTTGTAATATTTATATATTCTGTGGTCCTCTGTAGTCCAGGGATTTCACCTGCGCGTTGCGGATTATGACGTGAGTAAGTGCAAAAATAACGTATTTAATTTATACAAAACTAGATGTTTTTTCCCGCAGCTCCGCCTGCGCCAAAAAGTAGAGTATGTTTGACCCCAGGTCTTCAATTAAATTCATACCATTCATCAAAATCCGTTCAGCGGTTTGGCCGTGAAAGCGTAACAGACAGACAGACAGACTTTCGCATTTATGTTATTATTAGTATGGATTTTTATGAACGGATGCTATTTATGTTCCTTGCCATAGCAACAGGGTTAAGAATAAAATGTACTACACGACTTTTAATTTGTAATAATGTACCTTGAGCACAGACACACCTTCGAACAATGCGCCTGACGTTTCGTCACACTGTCTGTGGGTGGTAATTGTTGCTGATCTCAAAAACCGATTAAGTAAATATATACTACTAGATTTACATCTAATTAAAATAACGGTTCATAAGCTCCATTAGGCAATAGCTTTGTAGGTATTTCAATTAAGCAATGTACAACTGCATTGCTGCTTATATTATAAATGGCTAACGGCAGAGCAACTGAATTCATATCTGCTATTTTCCAAGGTGCTTTTTATGACATTTTATTACATAGGTATATACCCATATGTATTTTCATTTGGATTGTGAATAACTTTTACATCAATTTAGAAATTATTATGTATGTAAAGGTACCTACATTTTCCCAAATGAGACAGGCTAGCTAAGTCACGCTGAGTGCCTGTTAGCTAAGCAAGCTGCTAATATTTCGCGGGAGATGCTGAGAGCAACATAGTACAATAAATAACTACCTTTATATCAGCATCGTTTTCATAAAGTGACTTTAATGTGGACTGTGGTCGAGGTATCTAGAGGTATGTTTTAAAATGTCAGATGGAATATTTTGAAATTTAAATGCCAGACGATATGCGTAATATTTAATTAATTAAAATATGGCTGATATGGAACATACACTGTTGTTGTTTCCCTAGTCGGTCTGCATTAATCATTCATTATCCGTTTATTATTATTATTATGCATCTTGCAAGGATCTTGCGTAAATATAGATAAATGCTTAAAGCAATCACAAGTAAGTCCATTAGTTTCTGCCAATATGTGGCAGAAACTAATGGATACCTATTATATATATGTTACAGCTAATGACCGAAGTGCGGCTACAATTAAGATAAGCCGACCCCTGTCGGCTAAACTTAGGTGTGGCCTGTCATCTTCGGTTACACTTAAGATTAGCCGGCATCATTTGGGCTAATCTTAAGTTTAGCCGACCTCTGATGGCTAAACTTAAGTGTAGCCTCTTATCTTCGGCTAGACTTAAGTTTAGCCGCCATCATTTCGGCTAAACCTAAGTGTAGCCGATCTCTGTTGGCTAATCTTAGGTGTAAGATTATTATTTTTTACCGTATATTACTAATTATAACTGATATTTTTGATTACAAAATTGCCTACAAAATTGTTTGTGGGTCGGTAACACGCAAGCGATACTCCTTGTCTTATAATTATCTAGACAACTTGGATCCTATCTACTATCTAGGTTAATTTACTATTTACAGCAAGTCGAGGAGCACTGATTATTTTTTCAATAGGAATTTGTTCATATGAAGTTGTACTGTAAGTGAAATGGTTGACCTTTATTTCTTTAAAAATTTTAATACAATTACAATTTTTTATTTAAAATAAATGAATTATTAAGTCTAGCAGCTGATTAGACAATGCTTCTAAGTACTTAATATTTTAAATAGTATAGAAATACCTACATTATAAATAGAACAATGAGGACGCGACTACGACGTCGTCATGATATTAATTTATTAAAAGCTGAATAAAATGTACCAAGAACGTTTTTTTAATCACAGGCACAGGTTTCTCAATTTATTTAAAGATATATATAATATGTAGAGAAACCTCCATAATATATCTCTTTGTGGAACATTCGTAGCATTTATACACCTAGTTCAATTGCAAAATTACTGTCGAAATAGGATCTTGACTTGTTCATTGTTTGTTCTAAGCTGGATGGTATTGATGAACATCTTCAGTAGGTAATTAGCCGTAGACTTGTAGTTATTAGGTTGATAATTTAGTATGCTGATATTCTATTTAAAATATCCAAATAATTATGAGCCTCTTTTCTTCTTTCATATTCAGAAAATGCGCTACTTCAATCGACAAACCCAAAAGAGTGTTACAATTCGTTAATTTCTCGTCGAATTAAAATTCAACAATTTGCAGATCGCGCGGAGCGACCTCGAATTTTATTTCTACAGAAATAGACTTGTTTTGACTGCTACTTCGCGTGTACTGATCACCAATATAATAAAAATCATCCTGTAGAAAAATATTTCATTGAGTCTAGATTAATTATCTCATTTAGCTATCTATTATATTTTTATTGCTAATGTTATTTTGTAATAAATTGATACAATACTGCTGATGGATTTTGGGTACGTAATACTCTTCACTCTTTACTTTACTAAACTCGAAGGTTTCTTCGATGTGATAAATACCTACTTGAGCTCGTGTTGGGTTGAAAGTTGAGGTTGAGACAGACTGTAGCAGATTTCATGACTTTGTTGTTCATAAAGGTACTCTAAGGTCTAAGTAATAAATCGTATTACAAATGAGCGCAGCGCACAATCGACATTGTTGATGGTAAGCAGTGTAAACTTGCCACGTGTACAAAGTCCAACAAAAATGCAACCATAATAATAAATTACCGAACTCTCATCCTAAGTGCTCTTAATTATTTTTATATGAAAGATCACAAAAATCGATTGACGAACGCGAGTGTACTCTCACTACTTTCACGTTTGATGGTGTGTGTATTGATGAATTGTGTGCGTGGCGGCCGGTGACCTTGCTATCAGGCGGAAGCGCGCGGCCGTGTGAGTCAGCGCGCGTCTGCGATGAGTTCGAGGGAGCAGGGACCTTCACGTTCGTCTATTCCCACTATCTATTTCTCTATGCCATCCATAGTTTAAATCCTTTGTTTGAAATCTAAAGTATCAGTTCCATTTTCTTATGACGTCACCGAAGTCGCGAAATACACTTATATTTTTGGGCTTGAACAAGCTATTTGAACATTATTGCTCTCGCGCTAAAGTATATTATCAAATAATTCTTGGAATTAGTTTGTTCAAAGTACAAACGTAGCCTTGATAGGCTGCGCAGAGACTCCGTGTTGTATGGAAATTAAGATACGTTAACCTCGCATATACTTATTCTTGTATGTATTCAAATTACATGGTCGTTGGCAATTATAATAGATAGGTAACAATTTACTATTTATCGAGGCAATAATGTTATTGTTAATTTCGTTATTCATAATATTATGTATCTCCGCTTGGGATTCATAGATTGGCCCCCGGTCTTTTGAGAGGCTTGCGTTGGGATATGAATCCAACGCGTAGAGGCCCTTTGGAGAAGTTGATGTCATGTGGTGCTCCTGCCCAAACCCGTCCTCGGCTATATCAATAGATGACATTTCCATGAACAGCCTAGGTCTCGGCAGGAGGAGGAACTATTGCTAATGAGTGTAAAAGAATAAAATGGGCTATGGTGATGAAGTTTGGATGGTTTGGATTATTCTTATTATTATTAATGAAATCACGTTTTGCTTGTATATATTTTCTTATTTTGTACTTTCCGCATCTGGAGTGCGCCCGGTAGTCGTGACTAATTTTCCTTCACAACAATGCCAGTAGATAAATTGTTTACATAAATCTAGTATCGATAAAAATACTCAGTAATTTTAATGAAGTAAGTACTTGTACCTACCATTGACAAATCTATACTATAATAAAAGAGTAGAATCGACGTGTCTGTACATTTATTCTTTTGGGTAGAAAATGAGGGGGAACGACTAAAGATGAATAATAGGTAGATTACAAAAAAATGTGTTATATACATGGAGTAATTACAAAGAGGAGATGCCGTTTGAAATGGCGCAGTGACGTGATCATTGGCGCCTCGCCGACACTGCAGTGGGCTGAGCTTGTCATTGCTCGTGCTCTATGATTGGAGCCACGACCGAAACCAAGCACCCCGCACGTCTGCCTTCCGCCCCGTGTAGCCTCACAAACGCTTTCTTACAAAATGCTTATTACGGCATCTCCTCTTTGTAATTACTCCATGGTTATATATTATAAATCTTGTATTGTTATGTGCTAATCCCTCGGGAATGTTATTGACTTCTGTATGCGAATGTACGAACTATGTCTGAATCTGAAATCAGAATCGCATACTACTGAATCGTTGTCCTTTAGGGTTCCATACAAGGTGAAGGAGGTTCATATACAAACTTTTTATTAGGGTTCCGTGGTTTCTAGCAGAAAAGTTGTGTTCTTTTTAAAAGTGCAAAAAAATATTAATCTTGAACTTAAACCATTTCATTATAATATATGGTCTCGTGCCAATAATGTTATTTATTAAATACGTCATCATGAGCTTTCCATAACCCACTGCTGGGCATAAGCCTCCTCTATCTACGCCAACCATCCCTGTCCTGAGCCATTGCAATCCAGTTGTTGCCAACTATTTTCCTAATATCGTCTATTAAATACTTAAAATTTATCTATTCCCAGGGCATTTTCCTTTTGTTTTATTTAAAATGAAGGATAAAATTTAAAATATACACTCAACCGTCAAACTGCTCTGGGATGATTCACCGCAGTGTGTGAAACCTTGAAATTTTCAAGGTGAGATCCTTGTCATGTAAGGTCATATTAATTAATCCGGGATAGCGAATATTTTAAAAAGAGGTTTAAAATGGGCTTTAGAAATTTGTAGCCAAACTTGATTAGTTCACATTTTATCGTCCAAAATTATCACGCGCCTTAAAAGAAGTAGGGTAAAAATTCCGTGTTTCACGCCTCTTTACTGTCGTAATTATAAAAAAAACCGGCCAAGTGCGAGTCGGATTCGCGCACCGAGGGTTCCGAATAAATCTGTAGGTACGATGTTCACGAGGAAAGGGGTCGTAAGTTTAAAATTATTAAAAATATTTTTATTATATGATGTAACTAAAATTTTACGGTTTTCGCAATTTTTCCTTTATCTGTGCTAAAAGACGTTGCTTCGTACCAAATTTCAAGATTCTGAGTTCACGGGAAGTACCCTGTAAGTTTTGATTCCCTTACGAGTGTCGAAAATTTGCAGAAAATTGCGGCATAAACGGTTGTATCTTTTGATTGCATTGGCTTAGAAGTTTGAATTTACATATAATTAAATCACGAAAGACTTCTAGATAAGCTACATTCATATGGCATAAGGGGAAAAGCATTGGATTTGTTACGGTCGTACCTTACAAACAGACAACAATTTACAGAAATCAAAAATATATGTCCCAAAACAAGATAAGAAGTAAAGTACGTTTCAACAAAAACAGGAGTAAAACATGGTGTACCGCAAGGGAGTGTATTGGGACCGTTACTATTTATATTTACATTATAGTAGATCTTCCTAAAGTAACTAAACAATTTATGCTCTTATTTGCTGATGATAGCACAGTCTTAATAAAACCCGATATTCTAGATGAATATGAACATGACATCAATTTGACATTAAAATATATAATTAATTGGTTTGACGAATATAATAATTAATTAACATAACGAAAACAAACATAATGCATTTTTATGACAAAGATAATAATTAAAAAAATATGAATGTAAAATATCATAATACAAATATAGATTTTGTGGATAATGACTTATAATCGATAATAAGCTAAAATGGAAAGAGCAAACCATGGAGTAATTACAAAGAGGAGACGCCGTAATAAGCATTTTGTAAGAAAGCGTTTGTGAGGCTACACGGGGCGGTAGGCAGACGTGCTGGGTGCTTGGTTTCGGCCGTGGCTCCAATCATAAAGCACTAGCATTGTCATTGCTCGTGCTTTATGATTGGAGTGTCGGCGAGGCGCCAATGATCACGTCGCTGCGCCATTTCAAACGGCATCTCCTCTTTGTAATTACTCCATGGAGCAAACAGAACAAGTATGTAATTACCTACACAATTTACGAAATGTTGTAAATATTGACTCTGTGTTAACAGCTTATCACGGTCTTGTAACACCAATACTCAGATATGGGATAATTTTTTTGGGTAACAATACTGATAGAGAGACCATTTTCAAAGCACAAAAAAGATGTGTTAGGGCAATGTGTGGACTAAGTCCTAGAGATAGCTGTTTGCCAAAATTTGAGTCATTGAAAATACTGACAATGCCTTGTATACATTTATGAAGTTGCTGTATTTGTAAAAAGTAATCCACATTTGTTTGCCAGGCTGTCGAATGCACTATATCTATAATGTCTGCAAACAGAGATGCACTATGGCTCAAATAAAAAAGAGTGTTATGGGTATGGCACCCAAGATATACAATAAGCTACCAAATGCGATAAAAATGAAATTCAAAGAGCTATTATTTTCATTTTTAATTGACAACAGTTACTATTCTGTAAATGACTTCTTGCATGATAATTCTAATAATTTGAAATTTTAATAAAGGTATATTTGTAAGCTGTGTCTATCAGCAAAATCATAGTGATTCTGAATTGCTGCTCTAACACTAACACCTTTATGTACTACCTATGTTTTCACAAATAAATGATTTGATTGATTGATTTTTTCACAGCTCTAAGGGACAGTAGACCTGAGTATTTGATATAAATTCCAGCTTGATACTTCCATGCGCTCCTGAGAAAAACGGTCTTGACATACAGACAAACGAACGGACGGACAACAAAGTGATCCTATAAGGGTTCCGTTTTTACCTTTCGAGTTTCGAGGTAACTACGGAACCCTAATAAATGAATTAAAATGTTCACACTTTTTGGACACGTAATAAACAAATCGTTCCCATTTATCTGTGGTCCTTCGATAGCTTAGCCGCCGCAATATCAAAGCAGCTTCTTTTCACAATGAATTTGCGTTCAAAGATTCAAAACTTTTGTTACTATAATTTCACCATGACGGAGTCAAAAATCTTTGGTTTAATCAGAGATAACTATTCTAGATATAATTGCCCATAACTATATTATAGCCAACTAGCGGCTACTCGCTTTACTCTGTCTACATAAAAAAAAATAGCTTTTGTTTTCCAAGGGTATAATAATCATTCTACTATACAGAGTACAGAAAAATGGATGCCTATTTAGATCTTTGTTTAAATATTGCCTTGTGCTGTTCCCTCAAACTCAATATTAAAAATCAGAACGTACTTTCTCCAGTATCCTTCGAGGCTTTGACTGGCTGATGAGGCATTCGAGCCGTTTCGTAATCCATTTGGCAAAATTCTGCGAACTCATGACTCATGCTGGGAACACGTCTTGCAGGAAAGATTGCTGTCCCTGTTTCACTGAATGATGTTGAACGAAATGATGTAACTAAATTGAAACAGAGCGTTGATAGAATTTCCATTACAGATCTAAAGATATAGGAATATACTATTAATAATTCTGTGATCATGCCCCGAAAGAAGAAGGTATATAGGGTTACAAACGAAACATGACGAATCTAATGTTCGTATAATCAAACTTTTTGCACTGTACAAAATTTCTTCATGAAAAACATCATCGAAGGAAAGATAAAAGGAAGGAGGGGTCTGGACCCCTCCTTCAGGTAGACCAAGGAATAGTTACATGAAGCAAATAACGGAGAAAGTAAAAGTCGTTGTATCAAAAACTAAATTAAGGATCTTGCTTAGATAAATATAATAGAACAGAACGGAAGAAGCTATGTACCAGGAGGGAAATTTTCTCTCGACAAACGTAACCCCTTCCAAAAACCGATTAAAACGATAAAATTTTGACTCTGTTTTACTCAAAATTTTGTGCCTTTATCGTCATAGAGTTATGGATGTACTGCCACTCGCAACGCAACTCCTTCCTACTCTACTTTTGTTTGTCATCATATTTCATCAGTTTTATCAAACAATTTTTTTAAATTTGTTTTCTTACAAGATTGAACAAAAGAAAAGAAAAAGGCCTCTTTCGTACGAGTTGGTCCCCGACCCAGACACAACACAGTCAACTCGATGATTCAGACAGAATTCGTGTCAACAAAAAATTGAGCCTTTCATTTCAATAGTTCGCCCCCGCTCGCGTAAAGACTTCTTTGTCATAATGTTCTCAACTAATTTCGATGGTCGATGAATTTGTGTAGTTAGTTGTACACCCATACAACGTGGAAGTAATAAGAACCTACCGTAGTATTACATAACTGTGTACCACATGTTGACCGCTTCAAGTGATTTAATTTGGTAAAGCGATAGGTTGAGACATTTTGAGTTAGTAAGTAAGTAGCTACTTTAGCCTTTAGTAAGCAAACACTAGTGATTTGTAAGCTAAATAAAACAACTTCACATTCACAATGTTCCAAATACGATTAAATGGCGTGATCAGACAGCAATTTCCGGAACACATTTTTTTTAATATACTGACAATTAAATGGATATAATTTTGGCGCAAGAAATTACAGCGACGACGGTTGAACCGGTTTTACTAGAAAAGAGATTGGTGATCCGATATTGCATGTATGTGGAGTGGTAGCGCGATATCTTGTTATTATGAAATATTATGAATACAACCTGCCTATTCATCTAATAAATATACATTTTTTTTTATTTCAAGCCAACACATTACCGCATCGTCTAAAGCAGCCAAATATTGGCCACTTTACCTTAACTCTTTTATGAGCCCTACTGTACACATAATCCTCTGTGAAATGGCCCTAGACGAGAATTGGGGGCATATTTAATTTTGGTAATTTGAAATATTTATCACGCCTTTCCACTTTCGATTGAAAGGGACATATTTAGTTACCCGTCAGATTGTACCAAACTAACCCATACTCGGAAAGACATGGTAAATCATATGGTTGATCCATATGACTACCATGTCGTATCCACGATGTACCAGCTAATATTACGTAAAAACGTACTGAAAGAAAGGCCTTTTACCTTTACCTGTAAGTAGGTACTCTATCACATAACGCCACCACATAATTTTATCCATATAATAGTACTAACTTAAACTTAACCCCTACCACGACATTATAAAAAACAAGAACAGTCGCATACTCAATTTTCCTGAGAAATGTCAACCGCCACGGAATGCGGCTGCGGCGCCCTATTTACCATGGCGCCCCCTGCCCCGCTCCCCCCCCTTTCCTTCTGATGGTGGGTAGGTACCGGTCCTGCGTGCCCTCGATGCGTTGACGACTCCGCGTGCTGCCGCGCGAGCGTGCGAAATGAAAATTGGCAATGACAATATTCAGTTTTTTTTTTTGCACAGAGCATTAATTTTCATAGATAATCAGACAGATTATGATCTGTTTTTAATAATGGGGTACTTAATTCATGAAATTACTTACCTCATAATATAATTATCTACTGTCTCGCGCCTTCTATGTCGAGGACTGCGACTTTTCAGGTAATATTACAGAATAAAAACATTATACTCGTAATTATGAAGAACGTGACGAGTGTTAAAGACTCTACATACTCAGTAGTCCTGTACTCCTGATGATATGTAGGGAAATAAATTAATATGATTGGATTTCTAGGGTCAAAATACTCGTCATCAAGATAAAGGTGGGTCCTGAAATCCAAAACCTCTGTAGAACAGAAACATTCCAAAAGTCCGTGAGCCACGAACAAGTCCGCATTCTTCGCAGTCAAAGTGACTGTCGATGACAATCTCCGTACACAGGGCTTTTACAAGATTATCAGATATCCAAAGAATTTCCATTCCCCATTAATAATGGCCATTATCAATCAAGGTCAGATATGAGTCACTGGCTAAATTAAAGTCGTTGGTATTCATTAAGTAATTTGTCCTGATAATTGTAGAGTCATATCATATCTACTTAAATGGCTGCATAAAACAGAAATTACTTTCTCGTTATTGGTTTGCAATATTCATACAGCTTTAAAAACGTACCTATAGCTAAATCAGTTTGATGAAAATGCGAAAATTAGTTATTTATCCTAATTTCACTTCAAAAAAAAGAAGATCGATATTTTTTCAGTGATATCAAATGCTCTATAGTGCTGTAATTAATATACCTGACCTGGAGCAAGAATTCGCTACTTTTTCTGAACGAATATATTGATTTTTGTATAATGGTAACAGTTTTTGGGATTAGTGATTCAAGCAATTGATCAACGTCTAAACTGTCGTCATATAACATATAAATTACAAATGCGGCATGAATTTAGAACTTTAAAATCACACATGTGGTTCAAAAATCTTAATCCGTGAGGTATTTCATATGATCTCATCATTACGCCTATTTAGGAACATTCTGAGAATTAAGGATTAGTGAAGTATATTTGATAAAAGGAAGAAAAAGAGCGAAATAAAGCAACAATTTGTTGGTAGAAAAATATAAATTAATTCTACTCTATACCAAACCACAGAATTATTAATAGATAGTACTAACGTATCCAAACTGCAGCGAATAACAGTAAATAGAGCCATCAGAAAGCATAATAATTGCCAGTTAACCCTTCACCTGCGTCAAACTGGATAACAATAAAAAATCCATTGTTAAGAACCAAACCAAATATGGTTTCTAAAGGGATTGAAAAAAGAAGTGCATTATTTGGTAGTAGCTAGGTTGTTAAAATTAGTCTGTATTAATGTACTTAACTCTACATTATAAGTGTATGTTTGCGTTTAGTCTTTTAAGGGTGCCAGCTGGAAATCAGCAGTTGCTCTCTTTGAGTGACATGTCTGCATGTTTAGACCCCTTTCTCTGAATTTACTATGAATGTCATGTATATGTGTTACAGTATCCATACTAATCCATACTAATATTATAAATGCGAAAGTCTGTCTGTCTGTTACGCTTTCACGGCCAAACCGCTTAACGGATTTTGATGAAATTTGGTATGAATATAGTTGAAGACCCGGGGTCAAACATAGGCTACTTTTTGACGCAGGCGGAGCTGCGGGAAACAGCTAGTTACAAATAAAGTAAATATCTATCTATCTTTATAAAATTTTATCGGACCTTTAGTAGTGTTACGAAATCAAAAATAAATAAAAATAAAATGCGGCCCGCGGAAGTTTGAGTAGCGCTGTCCGCGGAAAATTCTCGTACAATCGTCGCGTGTTTCCATACGGGAATAATATCGCGAACGATCTAGTACATCGATTATCTCGCTCTGACATATTGCTTTGTCTCGCTCTCGCACTTCTAGTATGTACTAAGGGAACGAGACAGAGAGTATCCCTCTCTCTCTATTCCGGAGTAGTTGTGATCTTTCTAGAAACTTATGGAGCGGGTTTCCCGAGCCATATAAATATCGGAAGGTGCCTCAGGAGGGCAGTTCTAATTTAACTGAGCTACAAGTGCGATCAAGAAGCGATATCCGGAGCGAATAACAAGTGATACAAGCGACCTCGGCAAGTTATAGTGACTGTGATTAGCAAGTGTTTGGGACATTGTTAGTGATAAGTGAAGTTAAGTGACGTCGGCGACCATCCTTGTTGGAATAAACGTTTTTAAGAGTCATCAGGTGTTTTTCTCCAAATTGCGAACCCCGAGCTCGTAACAATTAGTGTCAGAAGTGGGATTTGGAGATGCCATTGACTCCGAGAGAAGACGTCACCAGTGAGGGTGTGAAGACGAGGGCGAAGCGTGCTGCGGAAGCCAGTTCTACTGGATCTGCTGACCAGGCCGCTCCCACCGCGGCCACCGGCCACCAGGTCACGTCCAACACCAACCAGGCCACGTCCAACGCCTGCCAGGACACGTCCAACGCCCACCAGGCCATGCCCAACACTCACCAGGCCACGTCCAACACCAACCAGGCCACGTCCAACGCCCACCAGGACAAGTCCAACGCCCACCAGGCTGCGCCTATCTTTGATTTTGGGGAATTGATGCGAATGCTGGACAACAAATTTACAATGCTGGACAACAAATTTACAATGCAGGAGAAGCTTCAACAAAAGGCTCAACAACAACTCCTGTCAGCTATTGGTGAAGTTAGTGGCGTGGTTACCAAATTACGCAAGGATGTTGATTTGGTGGAGGAACGCGTCACGACTCTGGGGAACGACATGGAAAATATGAAGACGGACCTTTCCACATTACAGAAGAAGTTCGTGCGCCTTGAAACAACGGGAGTAGCAGTTGCATCTGGCGGAACAGTCATTGCCCACCACGGACCCAGCGTGAAATTGCCGCCATATGACGGAACCTCGTCCTGGACCGCATACCGTCAACAGTTCCAGACCATCGCAGCTGCTAACGGATGGACAGATGAACAGTGCCTGACAGCTCTCACCGTCGCACTCCGAGGACAGGCTCTGACGGTCTTGGAGGTTCTTCCGTCGGGCAGTGGATTCAAGGACCTGCTGGAGGCACTGGAATCGCGATACGGGGAACGGCATTTGGAGCACGTCTTCCGCGCTCAACTCCGCGACAGAGTCCAGCGCTCAGGAGAGGGTCTGCAGCAATGGGCGCTGGAAATAGAAAAACTCGTCCGCAAGGCGTATCCAGGGGCCGATTTGAAGATGCTTGAGTCCAACACCGTGCAGGCGTTCGTCGACGGCATCAAGGATTCGGAAGTCAGAGCTGCAGTAAGGCTAAACCATCATGCCTCATTAAAAGATGCACTGGCCCACGCTTTGGAGGTGGAAGCCGTCAGACATGACATTCGTCATTCCGTGACTCACAAAGTGCGCGAAGTAGTGGAGGAAGTTAGGGAAATAAAAGCTCCGCTAAGGAAGAGACCTGGATCCATGTGCTATAGGTGCGGCGACCGAGGGCACCTACAAATGAATTGCCCAAAGATCAAGAAGCTTGAAGACGACGTGAAGGAACTGAAGATGAAGCAGGAGGCTTTATCATCGGAGAGGAACCAGGGAAACGAGTAAGAGCCAGGACTAGGGGGCGAGTACTGGCTGGCGCGGAGGAAGCCCCGACAACTATTATCTCTCAGGCATGCAACGGAAATAGTCTCGTAATATCTGGAACTGTAAATGGGATCAACTGCAGGATGACGCTGGATACCGGAGCATCAAGAACAATAGTCCGACCTCACTTAGTAAGGACCATAATGAGAAGCATGAGGAAACTGGACTGTCAGCTTCTTTCTGCCTCCGGCCAGCCAATACCCGTCCTGGGAGAAGTGTCTGTAAAAATGTCTATGGGAGAAGCCACATATACCCACAACGTCATCGTGGCTGAAATTATGGACGATTGTGTATTGGGATTAGATTTCATGAAAAAGTACAACTGTAGAATAGACGTTGCTAGTGGTGTATTCAAGAGTGGTGAAGAAGAGATCATCATCCTAGGAGGCATTAACGGGAGAGTGACATGTTTAAAGCAAACGGTCATACCTGGGAAAGCAGAAGCCCAAGTACTAGTAAAGTTACCAGTAACAAGGAACAAGAAATCTACCGGATGCGTGTTGATTGAGGAGATAGCTAATAAACCTGCGGCTCGAGGACTCATGACCGCGAGGACTCTCGTGAAAGGAAGAAACACCGCAGTAGTAAGAGTACTTAATCTAGGCGACCAAGAGAGGACCTTAAACAAAGGCGACATCATTGGAAAATGTGAGGAAGTTGTCTGGCTGAAAAAGTGCAGTACAACACAAAGCTCAGATACAACGAGTACCAGTGATTCTACAGTCAAGGAGCTTCTAAGTAACTGCAAAAGCAATCTAACGTACTCGCAGAGCATTAAAGCTAAGAAGTTTCTACTGCGCTACGCCGACATCTTCACCAGCCAAGAAGGAGACTTAGGAAGAACGTCGCTAGTACAACACAGGATTGACACCGGAAATGAGAGACCCATCCGACAGCGAGCGAGAAGAATCCCTATAGCCAAAGAAATAGAAGTCAAAGAGCTGCTGGCGGATATGGAAAGGAATAAAATTATTGAACCATCAGCAAGTCCATGGTGTTCACCAGTCGTGCTAGTAAAGAAGAAGGACGGAAGCAAGCGGTTCTGTGTTGACTACAGACGACTTAATGACATCACCAAGAAGGACAGTTACCCGCTGCCTCGGATTGATGACACCTTGGATACCCTTAGTGGCATGAAATGGTTTTCAACATTGGACTTAAAATCTGGGTACTGGCAAGTGGAAATCCATCCGAAGGATAAGGAGAAGACTGCATTCTCGACGGGCAAGGGATTATGGCAGTTCAACGTCATGCCATTCGGATTATGTAACGCGCCAGCTACCTTCGAGCGACTGATGGAATGTGTACTAGCAGGATTGGTAGGAGAAGCCTGTCTAGTATATTTGGATGACGTTATCATCGTTGGCCGAGACTTTGAGGACCACTTGCGGAACTTGGAGCAAGTCTTTGAGAAAATTCATGGAGCCAACCTAAAATTGAATCCGAAAAAGTGCCGCTTATTCAGGAACGAAGTGAGCTATCTAGGCCATGTCATTACCAGTGAAGGAATCCTGACTGACCCGGAGAAAGTGGAAGCCGTTCAGAAGTGGCCTACCCCCAAGGACAAGACAGAAGTACGGGCATTCCTTGGCCTTTGCTCGTACTATAGACGTTTCGTGAAAGGATTCTCGGAGATTGCAAAGCCATTACACCGACTAACTGAAGACAAACGTCAATTTAGTTGGGATGAAGCTTGCGAAATTGCCTTCGAAAAACTGAAGAAACATCTGTGCGAAACACCAGTCTTGGGATACCCTCAACCAGAAGGTCAATTTATAGTGGATACGGATGCAAGTAATACCGCAATCGGTGGGGTACTATCTCAAAAGCAGGAAGACAGGGAAGTTGTTATAGCGTACTTCAGTAAGTCGCTGTCTAAACCGGAAAGGAACTATTGTGTGACAAGAAGGGAGCTACTGGCAGTAGTGAAGACGCTACAACACTTCAGCAAATACCTCATCGGTAGGCAGTTTTTACTTCGCACGGATCATGCAGCGTTAAAATGGCTGTTGCAATTCAAGAACCCAGAAGGTCAAGTTGCTCGATGGATTGAACAACTTCAGGAATATGACTTCATTATCGAACACCGTCGAGGACAGGCCCATGGAAACGCCGATGCGCTGTCACGCAGACCCTGCCCAGAAGATTGTAAGCACTGTATCAGGCAGGAGTTAAAAGAAATGACAGTAAAGCTAACTCGGACAGAACCATTAGAGACCTGGGAAAACGATGCGATGAGAAAGGAGCAAGAGAATGATGATGACCTACGGCACATCATCAGGTGGAAGGCACAAAGTAATGATAAGCCAAAGTGGAGTGAAGTTGCACCGACAGGCACGGTTTCCAAGGCGTACTGGGCGCAATGGGATAGCCTCGTTGTACAAAACGGAATACTCTACCGGAAATGGGATAAACCTAACGGCAGAGAGTTTCAACTGCAAATTGTGGTTCCAAGAACAAAAATACGTGATGTTCTTCGGGAAGTACACGACGGCGTGTCCGGTGGACATTTGGGAGTCAAGAGGACGCTAACGAAAATCCGCGAAAGGTTCTACTGGCTCCATTGTCGGGAGGATGTTGAGGACTGGTGCCGCAAGTGTACAACTTGTGCTGCCGTAAAAGGGCCACATACCAGGAGCCGAGGGAATCTACGACTGTACAACGTCGGTGCACCTTGGGAACGCATTGCAGTCGACGTAGCTGGACCATTTCCTGTCACTGACTCAGGGAACAAGTATTTCATGGTTGTCATGGACTACTTCACTAAGTGGCCGGAAGTGTTCGCCATACCAAACCAAGAAGCTACGACAGTTGCAACCAAGATAGTGGAAGAAGTGATTTGTCGCTTTGGCGTGCCCTTGGAAATCCATTCCGACCAAGGCAGGAATTTTGAGTCACAGGTTTTTCAAGAAGTTTGCAGGATTATGGGAATGAACAAAACCCGAACCACGGCTTACCATCCTCAGTCAGACGGGATGGTCGAACGGTTTAATCAGACGATCGAGAGACATCTGGCAAAAATAGTGGAAAGCCATCAAAGGGACTGGGACAAGTACATTTCACTGTTCCTGCTAGCGTACAGAACAGCAGAACATGAAAGCATAAAGGCAACTCCGGCATATGTCAACTACGGTCGTGAGCTGCGGTTGCCAGTGGACCTCCTAACAGGAGGCTCACCAGATGAACCTCAAAGTGTTCAAGACTACGTTTCTGATCTGCGTGACCGAATGCGAGAAATACACGCCGCAGTTCGAGAAAACGGGTTGCAGTCGAGTCAGAACATGAAGACCAGATACGACAGAATGTCGAATACAAATGGCTTCGAGGAAGGCGCTCTAGTCTGGCTTCACAACCCGACTCGCCGGAAAGGGAAATCGCCAAAGTTACAAACCAAGTGGGAGGGCCCATACAAGGTGGTAACGCGACTAAATGATGTGACGTATCGGATACAGCGTCAACCAAGAGGAGCAATGAAGATTGTTCACATCGACCGCTTGGCGAAATATCACGGAAGAAATGATGATGCTCGGGACGAGCATCTCTAAGAAGGGGGCAGTGTTACGAAATCAAAAATAAATAAAAATAAAATGCGGCCCGCGGAAGTTTGAGTAGCGCTGTCCGCGGAAAATTCTCGTACAATCGTCGCGTGTTTCCATACGGGAATAATATCGCGAACGATCTAGTACATCGATTATCTCGCTCTGACATATTGCTTTGTCTCGCTCTCGCACTTCTAGTATGTACTAAGGGAACGAGACAGAGAGTATCCCTCTCTCTCTATTCCGGAGTAGTTGTGATCTTTCTAGAAACTTATGGAGCGGGTTTCCCGAGCCATATAAATATCGGAAGGTGCCTCAGGAGGGCAGTTCTAATTTAACTGAGCTACAAGTGCGATCAAGAAGCGATATCCGGAGCGAATAACAAGTGATACAAGCGACCTCGGCAAGTTATAGTGACTGTGATTAGCAAGTGTTTGGGACATTGTTAGTGATAAGTGAAGTTAAGTGACGTCGGCGACCATCCTTGTTGGAATAAACGTTTTTAAGAGTCATCAGGTGTTTTTCTCCAAATTGCGAACCCCGAGCTCGTAACAGTAGTAAATAACTTTAACTAAAGTACGTATTTAACCACCTGTCGCGGTAATGCATTTATTTTAACTGCACCGAGTTATAGAATGTCGAGGTCGGTAGAATGGAGCTTTGGATTTGGATAGAGCTGCTATTTATTTTTTCAAACATTTTATCTGTAGGATTTTCATTACTGCGAAGAATTTTTTAATCTGTCTTAGTGATTTTTAGGAGCCTACTAAGAAATAGATCATCACCATACAATTAGATGCGTCGATTGAAAAATAGGAAAAAGCGCAGAATACATGTTGCGATATTTTTTGTTTCTCCCTAATCGATAAGTCGTTAAAATATTTGTTGCCTGATTGTCGATGGAGTTCCTTCTAAAGAGTTCTCTATTATGATAAATTAAAAATTCCGTATTTTAAATGTTCACAGCACTAAAATCGTGTTGCAATCTATAGGCATGACCCTGCTTCTAACAAGCTAAATTTTAAACATTTAGTTTGGTTTGCCAGAATTGTCACCGGAAGTCGTTACTAAGCCAGCTTTCCTAATTTGAATATTTTTTGTATTAGGTTTTGGCCACGTTTCGCCAGTTCGATTGTATTAAAATTTTTATGTTGAGTTTGTGTTGTTACAAAGAACCATTTCATTTAGGAACGTTTGGAATTAATTTTCTGATAGGAATTTCAAATTACTTACATACTTATACAAAATTTATAAATTAATGGTAATCAGGGATTCGTAACGCTTATGAATTGAAGCTTTGTTGCAAAAATAGATAGTTAAATAGATGCATAAAATAATACTTGGGATTGGTACTAGTTTCAAGGGACGACTCTACTTCTAACTAATGGTGTAATTGTTATCTATTATGTGCTAATATATGTAGATAGAGTCGGTCTGCAAATCCTATATATTGATAACTTATATCCTAACTTTTATTTATTACATAAGGTTCAAGTGTTATTTTTTCTCAGAGATCCATTGCCATCCCAGTAAATACGATCATTAAGTTCAGTTAATTTGCAACATATTACAAATACTAGCTGAGCAATGTCGGCCAGTAAATGTTGAACACCTTGGTTAGTTGCGTCGGCAAGTCGTGTCTGTTTGTCCAACCGGTGAATATTCGTATAAATTTGTAACTACATATTCAATCCTATAGCAATTAGTTTTGTTATTTCTTTTAAGCTTTATTTTTTTAAGCTTTATTGCACAATACAAAAATTTGTACAAATGGTGGACTTAATGCCAAGTGGCATTCTCTACCAGTCAACCATGGGACCAAACAGAGAAAGAAAAGTTGGCGATAAAGACGAAATCACGAACACACAAGAAAGATAAAATATGTTAAAATCTACTTACAAAAGAAAAGTAATAATACATAAGATTACATATTATACATAAATACATAAAATAAGTATATACAATATATACATACAATACATAGGATAAATATAAATTGGATGACTATGACTCCGCGACTTGCTGCAGAAACAGTTTATGAACTGCGCGCTTGAAGGCAGAACGGCTGGGGGCTCTCCTGATATATCATTTTTAAAACTATTAACTAACTATTTAAACAGTCGAGGATACAGCTTTCTGTTATTACTCTTTGGATAGGTACGGCCCGCATAAAAGCATTGGATTCTGAAGTGCTATTTTCAAAAAGTGTGCCTCACTCTAAATCGGCGCATTGAAAAATTATTGTTCGATATCAAATAATTTGGTTGATATTGAACAGTTTTCATTCGACATATGAGTTAATTTTAAAAATAGGGCTCCTTGACTACTTTTGGTGACCCGTTCGACACGAACTTTTTTATCTGACTACTTTTCACATTTTTTTTGCCACAATACTTTTTATTACACTTCAATCCACGACGTTTTAGATAAAATTTTTAGATCTACGCAGAATAAGTAAGTCATGATCACAAGAAGCATCAAACCTTCCTATCTCAAAATTTTCTTGCTTTTCATGCTGGAATTCGTAATATGAAACGTTATAGGTTTTATCTTGACTGCATTCTATTTGTTCTCTTAATTTGGACAGTTGGTGTCTGGTGTAGGAGGCGAATAAAATAACAAAATAAATTGTTTGAATAATCGACTTGTGTTGTAAATGTTGTAATTTAACACCTGTAATTACTCATAGAGCAACCTTGACTTCTTTCAGAAGACCGTTTTGCTCTATGATGCGCTGTGTATACGCCATCAATATTTCTGCAGAATTTATTCAGGGCCCAGGGTTTATTAAGGGGCCAGAATTCGCCAGTAGATACACAGAACTGCACTTGCACACTGCGTGGAAATTAAAAGGGCCTTTGCCCAGCAGTGAGAAAAATTATTCAATTTCAAAAAAGCTTGGAAGCACAGTTAAGATAAAAGTACGCACGTAGGTGAAATGATCCGGCTAGTTGGGGAAAAAGTGTATAACCAATCCTCCAAAAGCAGACAGGAGAAATGCCCGCTATGCCATTGTCTCTGGCTGGCATGCGTAAAAAACGCCTAACAAGCAAGGATACTGAAGAAGATGGCATACAGTCAGTGGGCGCTCGCAGTCACCGTAGCCCTTTTTCGCCCTTGATAACTTGAGAGAGGCGCGCTACCAAGTCTTGCTTTAGGATGTTTCGCCATCATCACATTTCTGCTGCAGTCAGTCCACTGCTGGAAATAGGCCTCTTCTAAAAATTATCGGTTAGAAGCAGCCCGCATCCAGCTCTTGCCTACGACCTTTTTCGATGCAGGTCATCTGACCATAGCGATTAATCGCTATCATCATGGTATGAGAAAAAGGTAATAGTGAGGTATTCAAGCGAAAAACATATTTGCAAGAAAAATTCCGGATATGTTAGTAGTTCTGTGAACAGTAGACCTCTCGAACAGTGCCACTACTATTATACATTTTCCGATACAAAAGTAAAATTGGCCAGTTCTCAAAATGGAGACGCTTCGCTTGCTCGGTCAATTACACTTGAAATATTCGAAGATTAGTGTTAGAACTATATTTCGTAATAAAATTTTCTTAGTCATAGCATGTCATAGACACAGACAAAGCTAAGCAACTTCTTGTATTGCGTTGCCTCGTACCAAACCATTTAGCTTGACGGGTGTTGTATAGTTTCTCACAAACAGGACTTGGCGGCACCATTGAACTGTCATTTTGGTTAAATTAATTATTTTAAAGTCCAGACATGTCTAGATTTAATTTTGTTTTTTTTTTTATATAAGTACAGTCAAGATTTATATAAATGTATTTTATTGTTGAAGTATTATAGTTAAAATTAAAAATATACTCATGGGAAATAATTAAAATAGGGATGCGACAATTTGTCTATCATTGATATCGAGAAAATCGATAGACTTTGACATTGTTTCATTACTCGTATATCGCCAAAGTAAACTTTGAGAATTACTCAATTTGTTAATTATTATTTAAACTTTCTTTTGCATCGTGATAATTTAGGCAAAGAAAACACTATATTAAATACATACTGTAAACTTCCAACGGCTAAATTAAATCGTTCGTTATTAAAGTTATTTATTGTAAAACATTCCTTTTTCACATATTCTAGACTCATAAAGACGATGTTATTAGATTCACGAAGGATTCATTGCTTTGATTACCTTGACTTGTCTCGTAACACTTTTCTCTAATTTAGTTTCGCAAACGTCAATTCTAATAACTCTATTTCACGCGGCTTCGCCTGTGTTATTTTTTATTAAGCATTTTTAAAGAATTTAAGCATCTTGAAAATCCATTATTTAATTAATCACGAAAAAAAAGTGATGATCATGAATGGATATTACGGGCTTTGTTTCATTCTATGTATACATACACTACCCTGATAAAACTGGTTTTACCATTATTATTTATCAAGTAAGTGATGTTCATCCGATTATCTCTTTGTTTATTTACTTTATGTGTCCTTTTCTTGCTATCACTATCAAATAACTAAGGACAACAATAATTTCGAACCATAGACCACCAAACAATCGTTAAAAATACGTAGTAGAAATTTGTCAAATATTTAATGTCTGGGTCATCATACTTGTCTTTTAATTAGTAGGTAGTCAGTTACTTTGTCTTTTTACGCAAACAGGTGAAGCAGCATCGCTTTGTTCCGAGCTAGGATCGACGCGGGTATTGACCTCATCTATTTCAGAGCGCGTGGGCGACAGGGTGCGACGCACTCTAGGGGATACATGACCTCTCAGCCATCGAGGTCAAGGACATCGCTAACTGCATTGTCAATTTGGCAGTTCCGTTAATCACTGTGTTTGACCAATCCAGTGATTAGTGTGTCTGTTACCGTTCTCATGCACAAGTAGCACGATTTGGCTGTGAATGTTGCGTTCTACTGGGTCAAGTCTTTGACATGAAAGATGTAGAAAAAGACGTTGTCGGAACCTGGTATTTGAGCTGTTTTTAAGGTCTGTTTTTGATGAAATTGCGTTGAGTCTTCGTACAGGTGGTAAATTTTAAATTGGAACTATTTCTGTTATATTGTGAAAAAACGCTTAAAATAGAAATGAGACAAATGGGAAATAAAGATTCCCCTTTAATTGTAAAGACAGTATAGTAAAATTGAATTTAGCAATGTTGTTATCAGCGTACGATAACTATACTCTATTTTAGTACACCTGCCTTTCACCCTCCTATCTCTACATATATGGCACCAGTCGCGTCACACAGATAGTGCCGCGACCTTAAGATAATTATCGGTCGACGGCTCGCCACTCCTTATCGATAATTGTACGAAGCAAGGACATCACTTTACGAAGCTTATGAATGCTATTAAGAGTAGATGTTTTCACTTGTGTTTCTACTTTAAGAACGATTACAGTTATGCCAAGTTTCTATGTATGAATTGTGTCCTGGCTTATACCATTACACGGCTAGTCCGTAAAGTTTTCATATGTATATTGGAAACTCAGTTTTACGTTTATACTATATATATTATATATTACACCAATCAAGGAAAATGTTTTCTTAATGTCTATTAAAATTAACACAAGTACTTTTGGTACTTAGCAGACAAAGCAATCGTCTGGCGTATCGTACAAATGACCGCTCGGCCTTGTCTAGGCCGCGATGACGCCATCTTCGTGCGGATGAACTCCTTTTATTGGGACACAAAATGTATACCCATCTCTCTCACTTGCTCAGTATTTTTGATACGGAAAAAGAGATAGAAGATTTATACGCTTGATATAATTATGGAACAGGTACATTGCAGGACTTACCGGTCCGTGTTTTTGCTTATTCAATTTAAATTTCACTTGCAAGTATGTACTCATAAACTCTTAATGATATCAGATATCTTATAATTTATCTTGGTATAATACAAACATTTATTGTTTTATAACTATTATTTGTTTTGAAAATAAAACCTATATAACTTACAACAAATACTACAACGGCGAAACAGATTTAGGCATTGTATTTCTTGTATAGGTATTCCACATGTAGATAAATTAATTGTTGTTTTATATGTAAACCGATGACTTCAAATTGTATTACAATGCACACTGTTTCCAAACAAGCCATTGCAGCGTAGGCTTATGGATTGTGCAACAGCCAATTAAGTGGTTGCCACAGCAACAGACTGATACCGATAACTGAGACTTGTCTGGGGGCAAGGGACTCTATAGGAGACTAATTGGACTGCCAGACGATTGTGACTGATATCTTTCCCTTTTATTGTAGACAGTTACTGTTATCTGAGAATCATAGCATATACGTGGATTGTAATTACATGATTTGGTTTCAAGGAATGCTTAGAACAACTTTGTTATCTATCTTGGATTTAAAGATGTTTCATTCTGTGTCTGATTATGACCATGTTTCACGGAATGTATTTTTATTGATCGAACGTTTTTTGACTAAATAGCGATCACAAGCCTTTGTGTAGAATGAATTGTTATTCCCTAAGATTAGTTATATATATTTTTTGTTATCTTCACAATTCTGAAATCATTTATTTAACTATTTAAAAAAACGTCAGAACAATTCTTAAGTAGAGGTTAGTTGTGCTACAAGTTGTATCCTGCGGTTGTGTTGGACGCTTGGTGAAGAGATGCTATATAAATTATATACTTAATCAATCAACATCATTTTGATTGATGAAAATGTAGTTGTGCCGAGTGTCCCATCAGAAAATACGATTTTATATAGCATTTCTTCTCCAAGCGTCAATGACAAATTACGTGTGATCTTCCATCGCATATGTTATTGACTGTATTAACGTGCAACTCGCTATTGGGAGCGGCGACCAGTCCCGCGCGAAAGGCGAAATGCTCGCGGCCAGTCGCTCCAACCGGCTCTGTGAAGGCCGTGTAACGCCTCCCCCTCACCGCTGCGCAGACTGAGCTTACCGTGGCTTTATCGATATACCGGTAAAAAAAATTTTAATCCACGCAAATCAGAATTCCTTGATTTAGTCCCATTTATGCACAATCAAAACGTTGTTTCATTCAGTAAAGTAACTCTGACGCATTACCTACATTATCGCTGCGAGCTTCGCCCTCGGCACTGTAAACAAAATGCCAATGACACGGGGTCGGCTCGTCGACGTCGAAGCTCAGTATATCGATAACGTATATCGCAGCACTAGTCCGGCGTGCAAGGCCGCCGCACGACGCGTCGCGTACGTGTACACAAGCAGTTTCAAAACTACACCTTTTCATTCCAAATTTAAATCGTGCGTGAATTGTTCTTTTTATTTTTCTGTGTAAATTTGATGGCTATGTGTGGGTTGTATAAACAATAAACCGCCGTTTGAATAGCTGTTTTTAGTGTTTTTTTCAATTAAAGTCGACGATATAATAGCTTTGAGATAAAGGTATTTAATAAATTAAATCATAAAATAAACTTCCAAATTTTTTATTTAAGTGTAAAATTTAACTGAAATTTTCTTTGGTTACAGGTAGAACAAGATGCTGGTTTCATCTTATAAAATTCCTCGACAGACACGTATTATTGCAAAAACGGTGCATGGATATTGCATAGACATAGAAAATCAGAGCATACTATGTAAAATTAATGCTAACACCTCAAGACTGATATTCGATGCCTTAAAAATGAGCAGCGACGCAAGATGAGGACGTAATCCAAATTTTAAAATTATGCGGAAGAAACAAAATAGTTTTTAAAAATTTTCCAACAATATTTTTCGATCTTTTTATAGACAAATGTGTATGGTGCTTTATAGTTAAGAGAGTTGAAAAGTCGATAGTTGTATTATCGGCAAAAATTGTGGTAATGTGAATTAGTGGCATCATTCGATAAATACCGTGATGTCGAATGAGGCAGACGCGGTGAAGGTGGAAGGAGTCCACGTTTCAGTAACTACGATCAGTATGACGGGACCAGAGGCAAGCAATGGTGAGTTTGTTTATAGTATTACTTATCTTTTCTAGGGCCTCAGTACATTTCTAATTAAATTCTTGCAAAAGAAGATAAGATTAAATGACACTTCGTAAGACAGTTACGAAGCGATATGCATGTAAGTATATTCCTAAAACAAGTAGTTATTTCCTCACAAACAACCGCATTGCTGAGATAAAATGATACATGTTACACATTATGAAAAAAATTGATAAGTGAAGACAGGGTTATTGACCTGACTGGATGGGGTCTGAACGTGCTCCCGCGACTATAATATATCTATCGAAGGTCATTACAATTATCATCTGATGTTTTTCGTTTATATGTGTCAACAATAAGCTGTACTTCATCTTATTCTTAATCTATTCTGCAGGCTGCTTAATGTGCAATTAACATACAAATATTTTTGTAAGACTTGTTCCTCTATTTGCATTTATAACAAAATAAATGAACAGTTGTTATATCTAATTATGTTATATCTTAAATTATCTTCCACATTTACTGTCTTTTTATCTAAACACTGAAAGTCTGACATGGATGTACCGAATGCTTTAAAGGAATTCAAATAGAAAATATTTTTATTTGCCGTGTTTTTTTGTGTCTGTAATTAAATAAGTAAATTTACAGGGTATGTACACACAAGTATATGACCTGCCACTGTTTCAATATTAAAATATTTTTTACTAGTGAATAAAGTCTTACCTATTTAAAACGTAAACATCATTTTTTTTTTATTTATTTCAGTTCAATTCTCGTACAGTTTGAGCGGCGTTCGAATCAGTGTTTCTTCAGATCCTCATGATGAAGACTCCACTGACGCCGAAATCTCCAAGATAGACTTCAATCAACATCAACACGAAGTACGTATGATTAACTTATCAATTAATTATTTTATTATTTCGATTCTATTAATTATAACTTTTTAATACGCACATTATACTAAAATTTTCTGATAGGAGTGACGCTTTTCCTACCATCAGGCGGCGCTTGCTTAGTTCATGGCATTAGTACTATTAATAACTCTGTATTTATGGTGAAATTGCTCGTCAAAAAGAAATATTGTCAAACTGTGATGATGATTGTATTGTGACAAAATTTGGTACAAAATTAGGTCGCGTAATTAGCATGTGACTAACTATATGTCTTACACATAAATGTAATACTGCTATATAAAAATATAGTAAATCTATTATACTACTTGTTCATTTTTCAATAAATTTCTTATAAATCTTTCAGGTGAACATGCGAAACAAAAAAAAACGGTCATCGAGTGGTACACAATGCGACAATCAGAGCAATGACAAGGAGCGGCCAATGTCTTGGGAGGGCGAGCTGTCAGACTCCGAGATGGTTATCGATACAAGTGTCAATAACGGTGAGCGGCGCCCATCACTATTTTGTTTTTCCTAACTCGGAGAAAGCTCAGATTTCTGTTGTAGTAACGACGAATCTAATTTTTCGATATTGATATTAGGCGTCAGCTATGATATACATCACTATTTTAAAGTTTTATTTCGTATGTTATATATAGGGTTACTTTTAAACATAAATAACCTCACAGAACTAGGTAACTACTAATATATTTTTTGTTTTACGACTCTTGTCATAACTAACAAAAATGGTTCGACCTCCCATACAAATTATGTGATCAGCTGACTGGATTTTATTTGGAATGTTGAAAAAGTTAATAGTAAAAGTATAATAGTATTATTAATTCTGTAGTATGATGAATATGAGTTATATGATCAATCCACATGGTAGACGCTGAAGACAGAATCTTTCGAAATCGCCTCTCTGCCTTTGACGTGACCTAATGTAGGGCATGCACAATATTTGAGATTGGCAACAACAAACTATGAAGTGTATCGTAACACAGAAAACAGTGACAAGAAGGCTGGCTGTTATTTCGCCCAACGGTTTTTTTCTTTCTTATTATTTTTTTCTGTTTTGGTTTTTGAATACAACAAACATATAATGAAAATCATCGGAAAACTAAAAACTTAAATATTTAACAGATGAAAACAGCAGCTCGCTTGACCTCCAATCGTCTAGGGACTCCATCGACACCCTTCGCAACGTGACCATCAAGACGGAACCCTTAAAGACAGAGGCCTTCCAGTGCATGGACGATCAGAGGGTCCTGGACCTGAAGTATACTGCGCCGTTGCAGGCTCATCAGAGAAGCCATAGTATGAACAGGGTAAGTATTTGACAAGGGCTTTCCAGGATAGCCCTGGAAAGCCCTTGTCAAATAAATGCTTCGTGGAAATTTCGAGAAACCTGTTTTTAGTTTTTAAGCTACTACAGCATAGTACAAGAGAGCGAGACTTCTCTAGATCCAATCAAAAAGTAATATGTTTTAGTTGTTTACTACACGCCAGTGAATATCCTTGTGGTATCGTGCATAAAGATAGACCTCTCTCGCTCTCTCTGTCTTCTGGATATCTTAATAGTTTGTCAAAGTTTTTTCATTGACTCTCAACCTAAGTGTGGTTTGCGCCATAGCGCATCCGCTGACAAAGCTGTTTAGGTGGCTTCTTACTGGGTTGGGAGAGTGTAATGCCATCAACAAGAAAAATAATCTGATTGGAGGCGGAAAACCATGGAAAAAGCAGAAATAATAATGGGGTAACAATGAGACATCGCATTTGCTCAGACCCCGAGCTCCAATGGTATGGATTTTAGGCCTTCGTTTAATTTCAGATTAATAGTTTGGTTTTCACCACATTCAAAACAATAAAAAATGGAAACCTTGTTTTTTCAGATATCAGTCCTGACCGACAACACGCCACTCTCGCTTGCCCGACGGCCCACGTCCCCCACTAACAGCGCGAAGTCTTTAGGCCTTAATGACCAGAACAACATGCCCATGATGCCGCAGACCTCGTTGGGCGAAGTCCAGAACTTGACCATAAAGAAAGAGACCCAACTATCTGGTAAGAAGAATTTATTGTATACAACTTTTTTTTTGTATTGCATACTAGTTTGGCTACACTTATAATCAGCTCTAGAAGCTCCTTGCCCGTTCCCGTAAGGGATTCGAGAAATCTTATCTTTGCAAAATATCAGGCCAAAATAGTTACATCAGGAAGTAAATGAATGAGTGAGCTTTCGCCTTTGTATTTAATATTTCTATTTTGTTTTTTTTTTAACCCCTCCGCCCCTTTTCGAGCCTTACGTGATTAATGGACTCTGCTATGATCATTATCATCATCATTTAACCCCTCAAAATATTACATATATAACCGGATCTTGTCTACTATGCGATTTTACTAACGCAGACGCTAGCGACCGCGTTAAGATTTTAAATGAAATTTCTTAGTAACCTTGTCTACCAATTCTTATGTACCATACAAAATTGTTAACGTAGTCGCTAACGTTTGCGTCAAGAGAATCTCATGGTAGATTAACAATTGAATATTAATTGTTATAAAATTTCTGACACACACAGACATGTTTGTGGGTTGGTTTTCATTCTACCTACTTTATTTTTCTCTCTGTAGATTTCGGCGCAACTTTTTCTCGAATCTTACCGTATTTATGATTATATTGCTTTTACTACATACAATGGAGAGCCAGAGTGTCGAAAGTCAACAATGATCTAACTTGCAGAGTTGAAGTGCGAGCCGTCAGTGGGCATGGACAAGTTGCTGGGCGCGCTGCACGGCTCGCCGCTGCTGGGCCGCCTGCCGCGCGTGCAGTCCAGCGCCAGCACCGACTCCGCCGTGCACTCTATGTACACGCACAGGTATGTGTCCGCGTCCGCTAGATGGCGCTAACATCGCAAATAACTCATTCTTCGAATATGGAGAACTAATTCTTGTCTGTAAAAACGTTATTTAGTGCAATATAAGGTCGAATAAATCATGTACAGAGCAGTGTTTGATCATTTATTCATATCGTGTGGGTTACGTGGTCAATCGACTGTATCCTGGCAGGGTCACCATGTAGAGTGTGGCGACATCCAGACCCAAGTCGCCCCATCTTTATACGACCTTTTACATTCTGATGTCAGAATTTTAAAAACTGTCTTTCGGCCTCTGACAAGTTTCAGTAACGACCACCATACGGCAACCGAGGAGCACGGAATCATCTTTCGTTAGGTAATACTTTGGTATTTGATGACATTAACCAATAGATTGAGCTGACATCGCATGTTTACCAAGGCTTATGAAACTGTGCAAAACATAACCGCAGTAAAACTTTGACTGATCCTGTAAGCCACTCGATAATAATGAATGAGCACCGTTGTACCAAGATTCCTTATTTGAATTCTGTATTTGTTCCACAGTGTATACAGCAGTCCGTCGGCCAGTCCTCGTGCGTCCCGCCACTATACGCCATCTCTTTCACGCAACAACAGCGATGCGTCTCACTCTTCATGCTATTCGTACAGCTCAGAATTCTCGCCTACACATTCTCCTGTTCAGGTAATTTACATTTAGATTAATTTCAAAATTCTTCTTTGTCTTTGTGAATCTATTGGTTTTAGATGTTTTCAAAGGCTCAAAATTAGGCCATCAGGAAAAAGATTTCCAACATGCAGGTGTTTTTTTTTTCTTAACGTGTTTGTTGAGCTAAAGTCTTCCAGGTTAGGCGCTGTGCTTGTTAGCATGTGTGCCTGGGATTCTTTAGTTTCATACTATTCTATATAAATACGCGTTTGTTGTTCTGTGACAAAATATGATTGAAACCCGATGATAAATTGTACACCAAGCTTCTCCTTTTTTTTTGCCCCCATTAAATCGAAAAAGTTACCAATAAAAAATTCTAATAAATCAAAGAAAACAAAAATGTAACACATAGTCCTAAACTAACACATCCACGTCCCAACAAAAACAAAATGGGATACTCATGAATGGCCCATCGCTCGTTAATTCCCATTTGCGTCGTTGTAATTCTTACAACTGAGGTGTCGTCGTATAAACTGAAAAATAACATATTATTGTTTTCTGATACTATATTCTTTGTGTACAATAAAGATTTTTACATACATACATACATAACAGTCTTTAGGGCCGATTTCACCAAAGTCAAATAAATTTTATTCCAAGGATAATAGACGCAATTTACTCTCGTTTAATGAAGTTTACATTTCACAACACAGTTATACACGTATAATTCCGGTAGAAGGAGTCCGCCTCTGGAATAAAAATGTTTGCCATTCATTTTTTATGCTTGGTTACTCCATAGTTACTCTTGGATAGAATAGATGTTGGTGAAATCGTTCCTTAACCTAGTAAAAAAAAAGGACGATTTTACGGTACTAGATAAGTATCCTTAACCTAGTAAAATCGTGCACCAAGTGGTGAAGATCCTAATTTTGAGCCCCTTATCCTTATTACAAACACACTTAAACATCCTAAATTACGAAAGTAAAAGCCGTATTGAAAAAAAAAACTTATCAGGGTCGCCACCCGCACGTGGTGTACCGCGAGCCGGCCGCGCCGCTGTTCCCCGCGTCGCCGGCGCACGACGAGGACGCCGACGTCGCCGACGACCGCCTGCACCATCACCAGGGCATCAGCAGGCAGCAGCTCATCAACAGGTGATTGCCGTTCTTTGTCAATGAGTAATTTAAAGTTGGTTAGCAAGCGAGGCTTCCTTTTAAGCTACATCGGGGGCTTGAAAAGTGTGCCTCACGCAAATTCTTCATAATCGGTGAGTCGAACGATTTTCATTCACGTTTCGAAAATAGGGCTCCAGATCATCGACAGAACAGCATGCGGGAAAAGCAAGTCTATACAAAAATATATACTGACTTCGGTAGATGCTAAGAGTTGCGGATGATGTGGGGATTTCCTTATGATGATACGCTTTGGAAATATATTGATATTCTCCTTTCAGCTAAAGATATTTTCCGAACCGATATTTCGTTACTACTTGTACTTACTACTGAAACATTTATAGGATTCAGCATTCTTAACAACTTGTCGCTCGTGTGTCGGCCTCTAAATCACTCAATTCGCACAGTAGACCATTTTGGAATCACTCACTACGGTCGTGATTCAATCAGCGAAAACAGCTTTCTTCTCTTGTACAACATATTACTATTTTCAGTCCATGCCCCATATGCGGCGACAAAATCAGCGGCTTCCACTACGGGATATTCTCCTGCGAATCCTGCAAGGGTTTCTTCAAGAGAACGGTTCAGAATCGCAAGAACTATATGTGCCTGCGAGGCGGTAACTGTCCGGTAACTGTCGCGACAAGGAAGAAGTGTCCAGCTTGCAGATTTGACAAGTGTCTTGGCTGCGGGATGAAGCTTGAAGGTATTCTTTCTTCTCCATTTTTTGCGTCATGTCAATCTGTTATAATTTACAATGTGCTCTGGTTTTGTGTGATATATCATCAGTATTTTATTGAACCATATTTTGTTCAACTTACACTTCTAACGATAATGCATTTTTCTCATTTTTTTCTGTACTTTGAAATAGGAGAGCGACGGGGGGCTCACTATCATCTCTTAATGCAATCCAAATACGAGTGAGTAATCGAAACATTTTGGCTGGAATTAAGAGAAGATAGTAAGTCCCCGCGCAAACTCAGTGGAGAACATTCAGCTAACAAAACTTACGAACGAACCCGAAAGGTCGTAAGAGTAGGTAGTTCGCTTAGAATCGGTCAAAATTAAAGATACATAGGTAGAAGAGACTTAGATGATCCATGATCAATGAGGTTAACTGATAACTATTTTTCGCAGCCATACGAGAGGATCGTACGAGAGGCGGTCGCTCCACGTACCAGTGTTCCTACTCACTATCAGGAGCGTCGTCTACTGGTTCGTTGTTATCAGCGCACGTGCCCACCACATTGAGGCATGCGTCTTCTCTCACTTGTGTAAGTGGTTTAATTTATATTTCCTTGAATTATAATTAACTATAATTGGCTTCTAAATTGTTAAAATAGTTATCTAGTGTATAGATATAAGAAGATTTAAGAGAGTTAGGACATTTTGTAAGGAGTAGTCCGTCTGGGGAAGTACCTCCACCCTACAGAAGACCGCAGCCAAATAACACTGATGCAGTGTTGTGATCCTGCTGGTGAGTTGCCAGGCTCCAGAGGGGTCGCTGTGCTGATAGCGGACAGGTCGGCAACGCGCTCGTGACATCTTCGGTGTTGCAGGCGTTCATAGGCTACGGTTACCACTTACCATCAGGTGGGCCGTACGCCTTTTGCCTACTTAGTTGTATAAAAAAAAATAAGAAAAATAAAGAAATAGTTTATTTGCTATGAAAGTGGTACAGTCTGGTGTTAAATAATAATATGGCCGCACAATCAACCTAATTGTCTAGTCAACTAAAAAATAAATTGTGTATTTTATATATTTTATTGATAGAATAGACTATTTAGGAGATACAATTTAAACGAAAAAATTCTTAAAATGATATTTATTTAATTTTAAAGATTTTATAGTGATGACGTCACCCAACTATAATGGCCATCTCGAACTGCAAGAAAGCAAAAATTACTAAGGTATTAAAAAATAAGTATGTCAGTGTCAAATGTCAAAGTCAAGATGGACCGAAGGCCGCGAGTTGGTTTCTTGTTTGTTTACAATCGCCAAATATCTTGGTTCCTACCCCATTTCTCGTATCTATTGCATATTGGCCTGTTCATTGGACTTTACTGCCGTCTCTTCATCCGTTAACATCTGATTTTTCAATAATTGGACACCGATTCTTCATTATAATGTATAAATGAATGTAATGAAGATGTAGTTGGGTTATGTATGGGTTATGTTTACTTGAACAGAGATGACATTTGACATGGGTGACAAGTACGTGAAGCGCCTAATTAGCGCTACCAAACAAAAAATATTTATTCACTACCCTGTGCTACCAACCTAAAAAATTAAATGTGAATAGCCGGAAGTTATCCGGCTACGTCATACGTTAACTTTGCTAAAAAATGAAAGTCATTGGGTATTCTGCGATTTTCTTAAAAAATACTAGCTTATCTAAAGATCTGATTAATATAATCTGTTCCCTAAGTCTATTCCTCGAAATGGTTTACGAATTAGACATTTTCATGAAAAAGTTTACTTGCCAATTAGGTAAGATAAATTAAAACCAAACAATTCACATTACACATTAACATTTAAATAAATTAAATTTAAATTAAAATAATTTTTATAATATTATAAAACCGGTCAAATATTAACATTCTATTTTTTCATTATATAAAGTAGCAATGACGACCTCCGTGGCGTAATGGTTGACAAGCCTACCCGCTATTAAAAAGGTTCCCTGATTCCTAGGTCATTTCAAGATGATAAATCTTTTTTTTTTTATTGGTTTTAAATTATAGTATCGTTAAGTTAGTATCCCTTAACACAAGTCTTGAACTTAATTTGGGGGTAACTCAATCTGTGTGATTTGCCCCTATATTTATTTTAAGAGTACTTAATGCAAGCTGCCAAGTCAAGTTAATTCTCACTGTTATGTTGCTGTATGGCACGTCTCCATTACATTAAGTCATATTTCGTGTTGCCCCTACCTTAATCACATTGTATCCTTTCAGGTAAATGGTCCAGGATCATATACCAACAACAGAGGGGAGTCAAGTAACAGCCGGCTAACACCAGACATACCTCCATTATTACAGGTATGTAGAATTTTCAACATTTTAAAACTATGTTCACAAAAAGAATTTACGGAATATATAGACAGACGCTTCTAAAGAGCAGCAATTTAAACAGGGATTTTTTAACATTTTTAAAGGAAATAATGGAAGTGGAACACCTCTGGCAGTACAACGAATCTGAGCTCAATCGGCTCGGCAAATCCACGGGGAGTCCGTCCGCCAATCCACTGTTGGCTGCGAGCGGCATCACAGCACAGAACTCGAGCCCAGACTTCCTGGCAGACCTGTGCAATATTGCCGATCACAGATTGTACAAGATCGTCAAATGGTGCAAGAGTTTGCCGCTTTTTAAGAATATTTCTGTAAGTGTCAAAACATTTTTTGAAATTTACAGTAGTCTGGTTAAATCGATCTCGCTCGATGATTTTTAGCAATCGTAGCCCTAGGGCCGACAGAGGCGCCGCTAACGCCAAAATTGTTCCTAGTGTCGCCGAGACTTAAAAGAGGCTTTTGCCCAGCTGTGAAACACAAATACTTAGCTAACAACTAAGTAACTTATTAATTTTAAATTAACAGATCGACGACCAAATCTGCCTGCTGATAAACAGCTGGTGCGAACTGCTGGTGCTGTCGTGTTGTTACCGCGGGGTCAGCACGCCCGGCGAGGTGCGCGTCGGAGGTGGGAGGGGGATCACTCTGTCGCAGAGCGCCAAGTGAGTGCCACTACATTATCTAGGACGGTATAGTGAGATCTGCTGCTATCAGCTGTTGGTGCTGGCGTGTTGTTACCGCGGGGTCAGCACGCCCGGCGAGGTGCGCGTCGGAGGGGGGAGGGGGATCACTCTGTCGCAGAGCGCCAAGTGAGTGCCACTACATTATCTAGGACGGTATAGTGAGATCTGCTGCTATCAGCTGTTGGTGCTGGCGTGTTGTTACCGCGGGGTCAGCACGCCCGGCGAGGTGCGCGTCGGAGGGGGGAGGGGGATCACTCTGTCGCAGAGCGCCAAGTGAGTGCCACTACATTATCTAGGACGGTATAGTGAGATCTGCTGCTATCAGCTGTTGGTGCTGGCGTGTTGTTACCGCGGGGTCAGCACGCCCGGCGAGGTGCGCGTCGGAGGGGGGAGGGGGATCACTCTGTCGCAGAGCGCCAAGTGAGTGCCACTACATTATCTAGGACGGTATAGTGAGATCTGCTGCTATCAGCTGTTGGTGCTGGCGTGTTGTTACCGCGGGGTCAGCACGCCCGGCGAGGTGCGCGTCGGAGGGGGGAGGGGGATCACTCTGTCGCAGAGCGCCAAGTGAGTGCCACTACATTATCTAGGACGGTATAGTGAGATCTGCTGCTATCAGCTGTTGGTGCTGGCGTGTTGTTACCGCGGGGTCAGCACGCCCGGCGAGGTGCGCGTCGGAGGGGGGAGGGGGATCACTCTGTCGCAGAGCGCCAAGTGAGTGCCACTACATTATCTAGGACGGTATAGTGAGATCTGCTGCTATCAGCTGTTGGTGCTGGCGTGTTGTTACCGCGGGGTCAGCACGCCCGGCGAGGTGCGCGTCGGAGGGGGGAGGGGGATCACTCTGTCGCAGAGCGCCAAGTGAGTGCCACTACATTATCTAGGACGGTATAGTGAGATCTGCTGCTATCAGCTGTTGGTGCTGGCGTGTTGTTACCGCGGGGTCAGCACGCCCGGCGAGGTGCGCGTCGGAGGGGGGAGGGGGATCACTCTGTCGCAGAGCGCCAAGTGAGTGCCACTACATTATCTAGGACGATATAGTGAGATCTGCTGCTATCAGCTGTTGGTGCTGGCGTGTTGTTACCGCGGGGTCAGCACGCCCGGCGAGGTGCGCGTCGGAGGGGGGAGGGGGATCACTCTGTCGCAGAGCGCCAAGTGAGTGCCACTACATTATCTAGGACGGTATAGTGAGATCTGCTGCTATCAGCTGTTGGTGCTGGCGTGTTGTTACCGCGGGGTCAGCACGCCCGGCGAGGTGCGCGTCGGAGGGGGGAGGGGGATCACTCTGTCGCAGAGCGCCAAGTGAGTGCCACTACATTATCTAGGACGGTATAGTGAGATCTGCTGCTATCAGCTGTTGGTGCTGGCGTGTTGTTACCGCGGGGTCAGCACGCCCGGCGAGGTGCGCGTCGGAGGGGGGAGGGGGATCACTCTGTCGCAGAGCGCCAAGTGAGTGCCACTACATTATCTAGGACGGTATAGTGAGATCTGCTGCTATCAGCTGTTGGTGCTGGCGTGCTGTTACCGCGGGGTCAGCACGCCCGGCGGCTTAAATACAAACCCGATTACAACACAGACACCCAAAGTATTGTGCTGTATCATCTTGCGGAAGGCTTTAAGAGGTAAAGTCTGCCCGAACACGGCTGCAACACAGAGCGTATGTAGTGCAGCCACTTTTGTTTTTCATTATACGTGGATAAAAAAAATATTTAAAGGCGACTACAACACAGACACTCAATAAATACATCATATCCATAATCACCATTAAAAAAATTACGTTAGATTTTCAACTGACTTTTCAAAATCAATAAGGTTTTATTTATATTTGTTTTTATTTTTATTTGGCAACACATATATCCTTCATTTCTGAATAAAAATAAAATAAAATTAGATTGATTAAAAAAATTTTTTTTTTTGTTCCATACTATGTGCTGTCAATTAGGTCAAAGACGGCTATGTTTACCTCTGTTGTCAACCTTTGGCACGAATTATTTATTTAATATGTTTTCGCGATTGTCCTACATTAAATTAAATTATATGAATGCCTTTTCTAAATGTGGCCTTTGGGTCTTTAGACTTAGGCTCTTTCTGCCCCGTAGGGTAATAGGGTAGGGTCGCCGGATAATCGATTATGGATTAAATGATTTTGTTTTTTTGAAATAATCTAGAAATTTTACGTTAGTAATACAGAAAAAAAAATCGCTAGATAACGATGATTTTGTATGAGCGAGCCCAAGAAGTAACCACTAAAGTTGGCGAAGCTTAACTGTGGCACGCAGGGGACGCCCCCATGGCCCTTTTACTTAGTGGCAGAAGAAATCTAAATAATACTGGGATTTTAATCGATTCAAATGCATTTAGTATCTCTATCGATATTTTCGATACATAATCGACCCCTTACATAACCGATAGGAAGTAAAACAATCAATTATGATCCTTATTCACATTAACATAAAGTGAAGGTTTTAGTTCATTCTGAGCGGCGACGTGGCTAATGAAGCAATGTTTTTGCAAGAAGCTTTTGCGATCAGTGGCCACTAGCAGACATTAATTGCGATTCTATTGTTTTAGATTAGGATTGACACCTTGTATAGAGAGAATGCTGAGCTTCACCGACCACTTGAGACGACTACGAGTTGACCGATACGAGTACGTTGCGCTGAAAGTCATCGTACTACTCACTTCAGGTAAAATATTGAAAAAATAACATTATTTGGTAAACAACGTTAGTGTTGGGTGCAATAAATGTAACCAAACACTTTTTAATTGTGTCACCGCCAAATATACCACTAAACCGCAGCATTTGCAGTCATAACATTAAACTAGCATTTTCCAAGTTGTGTAAAATATAACATCTACGATTTAAACTATTTTATGTTATACATTACATGTTTTTTTTCTGTTGTGTGAAACTTAGAATAAACTCTACTCTTACATAAATTTCGGTAATTTTTTCTACCACGGCAACCCTAGCACCCGTGACATTGGTCCTTAGAGCCGGATATGAACCATCGAACTATGGAAAAAAAATAATCTAATGCGTCTTTTTCCTCCATTCATACAGATGCGCCTGAATTACGCGAAGCGGAGAAGGTGCGAGCGTCGCAAGAGAAAGCGCTGGCGGCGCTGCAAGCGTACACCACCGCGCACTCGCCCGAGACCCCCGCCAAGTTCGGCGAACTGTTACTGCGCATACCGGAGCTGCAGCGGACTTGCCAAGTAAGATTATTTCGTTCTGTATAAGTTCATTCATTACGTGTAGCGCAGAAAGCACTAGCGTCGCAAGAGAAAGCGCTGGCGGCGCTGCAAGCTTATATTAAAATACGTTATTTATTTTGCGAAGCTCAGAAAGTGCGAGTATCTAGATAAAGCGCTGGCGGCGTTGCATTCAAAATGAATTGTAGTAAAAATTATATCTTTGTTAAGAGGACAAACGTTGCAAGAAGAACTCGCCAACACGCATTGGCTGTTCCAGTTACAATGGCCAAAAATAATTCAGAAGTTATGGTGAAGATACACAACAACAAAGTCTTGACACTTTTGAACTCAAACAATTTACTTAGTCTGATGTATAGAGAGTGAACCAAAATAACAAAACATCAATGTAATACCTAATTCTTTTTCAGTTCTTCATGCAAGTCGGCAAAGAAATGCTCAACCCGGCAAACAAAGGTAAAGATGGCGATGGGCCTAGTTTCAACCTCCTCATGGAATTACTGAGAGGCGACCACTGACCTCGGCGCGTCGATTTTGTGTCAAACTTGGCCGGCTGTATTCCACGAATCGTTACGCATTGCTCAAGAAAGAAATTCTAGTTTTCTATGACAATTCACAAGACTACTGTGAATTAAGCTAAAGTGAATGTATGAACTTGTCGATAACTTTACGCAATCACTCGCGTATAATTGCTCAACTGTTCATTTCGAATCTATTCATCGAAGTAATTCAATCGATGTATGTTCAGTAAGTATTTGAAGTATGCGTAAGTAGACAGACACTCATAAAAAAGATACACGATAAATTCATATATTTTGAAAATATGTGTGGTGGCTTAGATTTGTATGGCCGACCGTTTTATAGTTTATGAAAAAAAATCGTAATAAGAAAAAAGCACTTTCGTTTCAATTTGAAATATCAAAATCACACACCATTAAGTTGGTATTCAGGCTACCATTACAAATACTCATAAAACTGCTGATCAGTTTATATATATTTTTTTTTACATTCAACAACATGCATTTATTTTTTATCATTTTTTGTCACTCGCCCTTCGACTATTGTAATAGGCAAAATGGATACATCTTTATGATAAAATTATCCTATAATTCATACTCCCATAGCTTTTTTTATCTACAGGGTATTTTCTTAGATGAACAAACAATATTTTATAATACATACCTAGTAATTAAATAAGTACTGGGACCACGCACATAAGGGCACATGCAGCGTGCTAGCGATCTCGCGCGATTTCGGTCACATCGACTAGCATCGACTTTCTGCTACTAAAAACAGTGCAGCGTGCGGGCGACTAGCGACCAGCGACTACTTACGAACGATCGATAGCAATTCACAATCTAGTTAATTATTGGGGTTAGTACTGAACTATTATTGTTGGAAACTTCTGTTTTATCGATTCGTGCCATCAGAATGATAAGAAGAAGGAGAAGATTAATATTCTATGTTTTGGATCTAAAGTGCCTACCAACAGCATCTATTAAACCTATTGCATCCATTAATATCATAAAATAAATATATATTAATTACTGCGCTGCGCAATTACAAGCTACGTGTGACAACTGATCGCTGCAAGTCTCGCGACCACTGGTCGTCAGTCGCGGGCACGCTGCACTCAGCCGTTTAGTTATACACGTTCAATCAAGTCGGTGCGACTGAAGTCGCGCGACATCGCCGACACGGTGCATGAGCCCTAAGTTATAAAACTGTTACGAGCAATTGTTAACTATATATGAAGACGAGCTACATTGAGCCCTAAAGTATTACACGTAAAGTGCTTAATCGCTTGGACAAGCATTTGAGCGCACTCTTGGACCTTCTCATATCGTCACGTGTATTTTATTATAAACCAATAAAAAAAAAATATACAGAGCTGAATACGTAAGCTACATTGAGCTCTAAAGTATTACACGTAAAGCTAAGTAGCTTGGATAAGTATTTGAGCCTTGGACCTTCCCATATCGTCACGTCTCTTTTATTATAAACCAATGGCGATTTCTAGAGTTGTAAACACAGTATATGTCCAATTAATTATGAGTAACAAGTTAGGTAATATTTCCGTGATATAATTATGCCTCATTATATATCTATCACTGCCACTATGCTTTTATATTGTAATACTCTAAGTAAGGCATCGGGAACAATTAGTAGACATTTAGATAAAGTATTTTAATGTACTCCACTCAGGATGAGAATCGACGTTTATGTTATACAAGCCAACCATAGTTAAATACACTCTATAGACTCTTATGATTAAAAAAAAACTCATTTATTTAATTTTTTGCTAGAAGAGGCATTTTAATATTTATCAGACAGTTTGTGACTTGCATTATGAATCTTTGTACATTGAATGAATGAATCATTAACTCAGCAACGACAAAAAATACTGCCAAAATATTCTAAATTAGGTAACGTAAGTAACCGCTGCACTCAGAATTGTTAATGACTACTTAAGTATATTCTTCAAACTTAAATAATAAAATCTCTCTTGAAGAGAGATTTTTTAAATCTATACTAAGGTGTGTATATTTAATCTATACTATTTGAGTTTGAAGAATTTGCTCGAATAGTAATTAAGTAGTAAGGTTTATACCCAGTTTTTAGAGAATATGAACTAGTTGGCGAGAAAAAACTATTTATAAAATATATCTTGCCTTTTGCATTTTTATATTGACATATTATATTTTTATGGGCACTGAGGTTCGGCCCTACCGTGCATATTAATTAAATGTTATTGAATAGATTTGTGTCCGTTAAAAATAAAATCATAAAAATTACATCGATATTTCGTTATGTATGTGATTTAATATCTAATTTGTGTAATGTCTTTATTCATAATGAAACCAGACAATAATTAAAGACACTGTTAACATTTTATGGAATTTTCCACCCATATTCAATAAATACTTATGAAAAGTTAATACCTATTAAAATGTCGGTGTATTTTTTACGAAAAGATAAAAGACGTTTTTTTTTTGCATTATTTATTGTATTTTTTTGTAAATACGACATAATTATCTAGTGAACGCGGTCCTACATGCGGGGTCCGCTTGTAATCATTGCCATTTCGAAAAGTTAGATAGTTGTGCAGCTTAGCTTAGTTAGTAGATAAGTATAGTTAGAATGCATATAAGTTTCAAAGAAACAATGTTTTTAAAGTATTTTAGGCAAGTTGTCACAATCCAAACTGGCATTAGTTGCTGCTTAAACAGCTTTTTGTTTTAGACAGAAATAACCACTTATGGTAGATTTCTTACTGTTGTTTACGCTTTATGGCGTGATCAAACATGGTAAATAGGCGAATAGCCTATTTTTTTTTTGCTCACAGGCTTTGCGTAATATCACGTGTTACGTACGTATTGGTTTATATTTTGTGATTGCATTCACACAAATAGGCTGTGTGTGGTCGCGCCATCACATTAAACCCTTAATTTGGGTGTCCACTTGACCTTGATTTCTATATTACAGTCGAGATCAAATAAACCTGAACTCCCTGTGATTACGGTGAGTATAGTATAGGGGTCATATTTATCTGCCCCTTTTGTCATCGTGCACAAAATCCGCACGTACAACACCACAAATTGATTTGGATGCGATGGAAAAATAAATAATTTGACCGATATATAGTAAGAATAGCCACACGGTCACAGCACACTGCCACTATTGTTTGGATTTGTAACAAATGTCTTTAATTTTTTGTGTCTTTTTTTTTCATTCAAACAAATTGTAAGAAAATGTTATGATTTATTTTATTCTCATTCATAGCTCGACAAATGTATTAATTTTTTGTGTGTGCAATACACATCATAAAGTATTATATAAATTTATTTTTATACAGACTTTAAAGTCTAACACTTATTTTTTTATAAATATATGCTACATTTATGCACATTAAGCTGGAAAATGCTTGATAATCATATAGTAAACCAGTCATACACTGCCGACATATTTATAGTTAGTATTTGCTATAAGCAACCCCATTTTGATGCAATACTTATAAATTACAATGGTTATTCTCTTTTAGTTTTATTTAGATAATTAGTTAAAAATAGAAATTAAATTCGGATTCCGAGTTGCCTTAACGCCGGAAGATGACTAATGCTCCAAATATTTTTATTAGTACTACAATTTATAATATTTGTTTGAAAACTAAAGATTTAATAGTGTTATTATTTCAATATAAATATTCATACCACAAATCATTAATTTGTTTATTATGTTACTGTGACAACCAATAGAAAGTATTATACAATGATTATACATCAACAAGATATATTTTTCTTCAAAACAATATATTTAAATAAGGGCACAAGTACTTCATTAGGTGTTACGTGTCAGAGCTCATATAGTATGTTAGTTATATAAATAGTTTTGTTTTTAAAACAATGTGCCACAAGATAGTTGTGTCAGCTTGGCTGTACCACAATTTGAATTTTTTTTTTTTTAAAGAGTACCTCATTATTTTTTTTTAAATTTTCTTGTGAACACTGGTGTCGAATTTATAAAATAATACTTACAAAATAAAAACAATTGGTACAAATAAGTTGACGCAATTATCAATAGAGATTTATTTTATGTGATTTTGTAATTTCGCATTCGCAGAATTTGCCTATAGATAGCTAGTTTTTAAGGAATTTAAGCGGCATCAATAAATTATAGTCTTGTAAACTTTATTGAACTGATAATTTAAGATGTTAGTTTTAAGGAATTATTTTTGTATCCATGAAGAAATGTATGAGGGCAGAGGGTGGATGGTCCGAATAATTTTTATATTAAAAATTACAAGGAGCGAAAGAATGGTGATGACGTCCAATATCTTAAATATTATTTTTACTTTTGTTATAATTTTATAAATTAGTATTATAGTGAAATTCGATTCTTTATTTTGTAGAATTATGAAAAGATTTTTTTAAGAAAAAATAAATGCAATTTTGGATTAATGCTCTTATTTATTTCGCTTCAAACATAAAATGAAAGATCATTTAGCGAATGAAGGCATTGTGAATTTAAATCGTTTAACGTAATTTATTTTTATTCAGATTTGAGTACTAAATAGACTTGCGAAAACCCCAAAATTTTGCATTGATAAAACTCAAACCAATCAATCTGTCTTAATTAAATTTAATCCTATTATCAGAAGAAAACATAACACATTACATCAATCTCAAATTTTGATGTGTTGGTTATACTAGGTATTATGCACATAATAATAAATAAATAACTATTGCACCAAATTGTAGAAAGTACATGAATATTATTATTATCTTTGGTACAAAGACGGCCTTATCGCTAGAGCAATTTCTTCCAGGCAACCAACAGGTAGGACTTCATGATATGAAACAGGAAGGTAGGCGCAAATTAACAATTGGAAAAAGTGAAGCAAGAAACATAAAAGCATAACGTACCTATGCAGCACATACAAAAATATACCAATGTAAATATATGTGGTGCACATATACGCATGCATTACACAACGTAAATAAATATACATACTTATTTTTAAGCGTATCAATAAATGAACAATTTAATGAGTAAAAATTACAACTATGGCGGGTAATATTCGAACAGCAGACAAAAAGATTTTCTCGGGAAGAGGTTTAGGTGATAGAAATATAATGGTCTTTCACTTGTGTCTTGAAGCTGGAGAGTGTTTGGGCGTGTCTAATAGATACCGGCAAGGAGTTCCACAGACGTACAGCTTGGACAGTAAACGAGTTGGTGTAAAATTCAAAAGAATGTACGGGTGTATCCAATCGGAGATTATGTGCACTGCAAAGTCGATCATGGTGTTGATTGTGTAACACAAACCTTTCTTTCACATAAGTTTATATATAAATACCTTCTTGTGTTTTCTTGTTACATTATAAGCTTCATAAATGCTATTTTTGAAAAGTGTTTCACTCAAAATCGGTATGTCGAATGATATTAGTTCGATATCGAATGGTTTTCATACGTCATAATCGGCGAGTCGGAACGATTTTCATTCGACATATGAGTCATACGTTTCAAAAATAGGGTTTCCGAACCTAGATTACGCTTAAAATGGCATGGTCTTAGATTTGGTGATGCTGGTTATATTTATAACTCTGATATAATTTGTATATGTCACCGAAAAATAACAAGAATTCTAAGTTGATCAATTGACGAGTTAGTTAATCAACTTTCGGAAAATAATAAACTGCAGTTTAAATGTATTATATACCGCAATAAATTTCAGCTAATTGATCAACTTACGCTGCCCAGCAGAGGAATTTACTAATTAACGGTTTTGCCGCCAATGAAATCATACACGAATGGGCTAATCGTTGCTCAGCGTACTATTTTACGGTATACTAACCCGTCAAATAATACACTTTTCTTTGATTGGTCGATGAGATTGGTTGTAATCATTTGGCAAGTGTTTATTCATATAATTTAACAAACATTTAAATCTGTTATTTTAATATTGATATTTTATAGTCATGTGAAAGGTCACCTATAAGCACTAAATCCATATCCATTCATACTTTCATACTAATATTATAAATACGAAAGTCTATTTGTTTGTGTGTTACGGTTTCATGGCCAAAACGCTGAACCTGTTTTGAAGTTTGGAATTAACATAGTTTAAAGACCCGGGGTCAAAAATGGGCTTGTAACGATGCGCTGGCATCGTTTCTGTTAGACGCAGGTGTAGCTGCGGAAAACAGCTAGTAATTACTATAAGGGAAAATACAAAGTTGATCAGTTAAACTCGTAAATTGATCACCATACGATTCTTGTTATTTTCCGATGACATATTATATACATACTTACAACTTAGCTCTCTCAGCGGAATCAATTTTTCATATTGACTAGATATTAAATATACTAATACAAACAAATATATACAAATACTCCCAGTTCTTATGGCCGTGGTATTTTGCTGGTGTTAAAGCATATAGTAAGCTGTAAAGAGTGATTGGGATGCAATGGGGGGAAAGTTTTGTTACTTATGAACTCACTTTCACACTTAATGATCGATCGAATCGACTGAAATTTATACGTTTTACTTGAGTTTCGCTTCTGACCCACCATACCCCCGATAATATCCCCGGTGGTATAGTGGGTAAAAATTTCAAAAAAGGTACCACCCATAAATACTGTTGTTTGATCATGGCGTGAAAATACTTTTATTAAAAATACCCATGAAATAAAAGTAGGACAATCATATTATTATTATTTTTTTATCTTTTGTACCGTTTGATTAAATTTAAATCAAATTAATCAATTATCAACCTTAAGCATGTAGTTTAGGGATTAAAATTAATATTCACTGTATAAATCTCAGATAACCTACAACATGAACATTGAAATTTGCTATTTAATTACGATAAGTTAATAACCTTGGATAGGACAGATAATTGTTATGCACCTGTGTAGACATATAAAAAGCGTTTTATCAATTTCTGTATTATACTTATAAAAAAATATCATGAAGTTTGTTGTTCTGTTGTGCTTTGTGGGTGTGGTGGTTGCTTTCCCTCCTGTGACCAGAACCAAACAGGATATAGATGCTTTCAGGACATTTTTGGAAAATAGTAGAAAAGGTTTGTAAACCAAAATATAATTAGTGTCTACGTAGATATCCAACCAAATTGTTCTTAAGGTCGCATTTTTTAAGAATGCCCTAAAATTAAGTCGTTTCTGGAGGAAGAAGGGATGTGGATTGCTAACAAATACACATGGTCTGTTGTGGATAAATAGGTATGTATTAGGTATTTTTGTACCGCTCTATTTGACTACCTATTTCTTAGTTCATATTTTTGAAACCCACAGACATATAAAACGTACACAGACGGAACATAAGTATTAACATAAGTTCCGTATAACTATTAAGTTATACTTATGTAGCAAGTAATTGTTGTTATCCTTTTCTCACGTATTCGGTTTTATATGGCGATATCTCTTTTAACACCTGCAGCAACATTCACTCACACTATAGATATTATGCAAAGCGTGGCAATTTTTGGCCGTGACGCTATTTTGTAAGCTACGTTGTTGGATCGGTGAACACTAAAAATAATAGAGTAGAATACCGTATAAATGATCTCAGATTATGCACTCCACACAACATTCATACATTCCTTGAAATCATGGAGAGCATTATCGTAAACATCTTACACTAGACTGGATACATCCCAGGCTGCATAGTTTTGCATGTGTGTGTTTTTGCTACGCTAAGTAATAGCATACCTTCAGTCTGTTTACGTCTTATATGTCTGTGTTGAAACCAAATGTCTTTATTTTTATGATTGTACTCTATTTGGTATTTATTTATTTTGATTTTAGTTCATTACTTTGTACTAGGGGCACTTTATAAGACATGTGAGTATGCGCCCACGCACGTTGTGCAATGTACGGTCAGCGTCAAAAGTGCATGCATAATCAAACTGACGGATGCTTGCTAATCGCTCGCGCCGATTGGGGCATACAACTAGGTGGCCTAGTATGGATGTGTGCAAATTGACGCGAATAGTCGCGCGCGGTACGCGATAATCAGGCGGGACACAGTGATGCCAGTAGCAGAAAGTCAAATATAACATGCAACTGATAAAATCTCTTTAAGATACACACGCATCAGCTACGAGTCATCATCAGCATCAACTATGTTGTAATAACGCTAAATATTATAATGGAATAAAACAAAAAATAATTAAAATTAAATAAAATTGAACATATTTTAATATACATACTTACAATCAAATAAAATAATCATCGCATCTCTACATGAGAGGGTCAAAAGTAACCTAAAATGTTACTTTTGTTTTGTAACATTTTGGCAACAGCATACTAGGACTTGGCAACGGAGACAAACACCGTTAAAATCACCGGTGAATCGACTGTAACCGATTGATCACCGGTGAATCTCCGGAGATTAGAAAGGCCATTCACGCCAAGGTCTCACAAGAACCGTGAATAGTCAGCGTGGATTTGTCTACTCTATACTATGGCCTTGGGGTCGATTCTCGTACCTTTAGAGATAATTGAAACCCTTGAATGCTATATTTTAAATGTATGACTCATATAAATCGTTCGACTTACCTATTATGACGATCGAAATTCGTCGATCGATTCGATATCGAACTATTTTCATTCGTCGATCGATTCGATATCGAATGATTTGCACGCGGTCATGTGGCATGAATTAATCATGGAAGTGACGTAGTATAGAGTAGACAAATCTACGCTGACTATAGACAAATGTACAATAGTCCAACTCGAGCTATCAAAAAAAGTTTAGCGATACGATTGATAGCTTAGTTACTTTCGACAGGACAGGCGATAGCATCGAAATTACAATACGATAGTATCATGTCATAACTAACGGTAGGATTTTAATACTATGATCAGGAAACAATGAGCGTTACGACTTTCGTAAAAAGTTCAATCAATAAATCGATCGAAATATTTGCATAATAATGTATGTTTACAAGTTGGTACGTTACATTAATTGTGTATATACCTGCATTTAGAAAGTTAAGTTCATCTATAGATATTACAAAACTATAGATAGTATCAACGTATTTCGATACCATAAACACAGAGCCTATCGATAGTATCGATCATAATTCAACTGATACTATCGATACCATCGAAAATAAATTTTCGATAGATTCGATATTTCTACCAATAAATAGTACGACTGATCCTAGTATTACGATACTACTATCGTTATAGCAACAACACTGGTTTTAGGTGGTCCCATTTAATGAAGGTTGCTTTGCATCTTTTTCTTTGTTAAACTAAATAATTTCGATTTACCGGTAGTTCTTCGGATATTTCTCCGAATACCGGTGATTTCGCAGCGAAATTAATTCGCATCTCTTGCGTCCCGCGCTGGTCGCGTCGCGCGTCAGTTAGAACGGTCCTATTTTGTTCTAAAAGACTGTACACATGGCATGCGCAAGGACGAAAATCTGTGTAAATAAAAAAACCGTTTCATTCATTCACTATTAACACAGGTTACTCTGAGGTTAGTACTTTTATCTATTGACAGAGTTTTTACTTAATTTAATTATTTCCACAACAGACAATGCCGTGCGGGCCGTGCCCCTCACCGAACGAATGGCTGCGAACCCCAAAGCCAAAGAGTGGGAGAACAGTGGGAAGTACCAGGGAGATATAATCTTAGATAATGAACAGATAGATGGTATGGTTAATGACTTCATGGGACGGAAGGCGTACATCTGGCCAAACTCTAAATGGCCTGGTGACACCGTCGTGTATGAATTTGGAGAAGGAGAGTTTGGTAAGTACTTATTAGAATTAAAAAGTAAATCGAGAGATCTTAGTTCATTCATCCTTTTCATCTAGCGTGTTTCCTAGTTACACCCTCAGGTTATCCTTCAGAGACCAGAGATGGCGGCACTGCCTTAGTCTAACCTGCGTTAAATCTTTTCCCAGAGAAACCAGACTAATGGCACAGAATAGATAATAGTACTTCCGTTTCAATAGGGTCAAGATCCTGGTGTGTTAGTGGCCAATTTATGGCTCCGTAAAGCCCTTAAGGCATCAGAGGTTAAACAACTGCCATCTAGCGTTTACAGCCGGGACCAACGTCTTAACCTATACGCGCTTTTGAAGCAGCCGATTGCCGTCTCTCAACATCTATGATCTTAATGAACAAGTATGAAGTTCTGCTCTACTTACTATAGGTACATACTATACATATACTTACCTTTTCTATGTTGGTTTATGCTCTACTGAACAAAAATTGGTTGTCCTGGCCTTTATCCTTAGTTCCTCGCAACCGGTATTTACCCTAAAGTTAGGGTTCTACCCACTAGGTATTTCGGACCCATAAATCGACTTCTACCTATTTCTTTTCGGGTCTTAAGAAAACCAGTTACCATGCCTTGAAGAAGGGTACCTGCTGGCAAAGATTGGAAATCTATGTGAGCACATAGATTTAATAGCACTACTTCATGGCAAAAATAACGATCTTTAATCAGGTAATTGTCATTATATCCAACCCTGGACATATTTGTCTTGTAGCTATATATTTTACTATTTATCAGCCTGTTCATTGACCTTTGTTATATAGATCACATGCAACAAGCAGCCATTATCAGAGGCATTGAGGAGATCGAGAGGAACACGTGTGTGAAATTCCGCCGACGCAATCCAGGGGAAACGAACTACGTTAGACTTACGGTATTAAGCATAACATTTGAGTAGAGATTATTCCAAACCAAAACCTGCCTTTAAAATATTTATTTACTAGTGAAAATTTTAGGAAATTGCATTTGTTTGTTTAGTTACCTCTTCACGCGTTATCTGTAGTGTCAATTTTCCTCAAAAATCACATAATACTTGAGTATTGAAAAGCATATAGCTTTCATTTTCATCAATTACAACTGTGTGAAGCCGCCAGCTAACGCTAGTGAATTTCAAACCAATGCAAATTCTTTAATCTTCAATATGAATGAAATCTTCTCATTGTTAATTTAAGTATATTTTTTGTATAAAGTGAACTAGGGCTGTGGGTTTTGTAATGATAAATAAATAGGTAAACAATATTCCAGGGCAACCCAGACGGCTGCTACGCCCACGTAGGCTACTGGCAATGGCGCGGAGTCCACATCTACAACCTGGCTCGCAATACTCCTGGCAATGGCTGCTTCCGCCACACCACCATCATCCATGAGTGGCTGCACATCATCGGCATGCTCCATATGCAGTCCACCTACAACAGGGACAACTACGTGCAGGTCAAGTGGGAGAACATGTGGCCAGGTAATTTACCTCAAGTATTACTCCTCATACTGAAGCCTTCTTCATCGGGTCATACTGAAGTTGTCGTCAATAGTTACTTATACTATCAAAAGTTTGTACAGAGTAATTGTAAATTTAAGAGTGTGGGTTAGGACATTGACAACAGATATTGGCGGAGCGGTGGACTGCAGTTCATTCTGTAAGTGCAGAACTGTAGATTGACCTAAAAGAAATATGTTTTGTACTGTTGGTACTTAAGTACAAGACAAAACTGTTATAGTCAGATATAAAAAAATAATATTATGGTTAAGATTAAAACTTAAAAATAATAAATAAATATATATAGGGCATAGATCGATGATATAAGGACGAATCTATCTGTAATAAGTATAATAAATTACACAGATTGAGTTGGCCCTAAAATAGGTTCGAGACTTGTGATAAGGGATACTAACTCAACGATACTATATTTTATAACAAATACATATTATTTAGATAGACATTCAAGACCTAGGCCAATCAGAAAATGATCATTTTCCATCTTGACCTGATCGGAAATCGAACCCGGGACCTCTGAATAGTAGGCAGGCGTGTTAACCATTACACCACAAAGGTCGTCGTCAAGAGAATGTGAGAAGTCAAACAGAGAAAGCGCCAATATGAGACAGATAAAGACAGTGTTCCCGATGATTTTATTATACCCCCTCTTGCAACGGGCCAACTGGCGTCCACCTGTAACTAAGGCTTTTCACAGTGCTCATATCAAAGTTTTTCACAGGTATGGAGCATAACTTCGACTACTACTCGACCGACGTGGTCAGTAACCACGGCCTTCCCTATGAGTACGACAGCAACATGCACTATGGAGGCTACGGGTTCAGTACCAACGGGCAACCTACTCTTGTTCCCAATTACGTAAGTAATTTTTATTTATTTTATTATTTTAACGTACTGTTGTCACATTTTTATTCCTTCATTTCGTTATCTCCATATAGTCACAACATAAACTTCTTCCACTTCGCTCAAGCGTGTTTTTTTTAGGATGTAAGTCATCGTCCTAGATTTGGCGGCACTAGTTATTACAATGGAGCGACTGCCGTCCGACCTTCTTAACCGTTTTCACTGGGAAACTAGACCAACAGGAACAACCCGTGGTGTATTGGTGGCCCACACAAACGCATCTGACACAGCCTAACGACTGCCATCTATCGATAACCTTGATGATACCCAAGACATCTGCGAGAAGATATGAAAGATCATGAATGAGTACCGTAGGTATACCTTGTATGGGGTATACCTACGCCTAAGCCATCAAAAGTAACTCTTTTTATTTTTACCAGGACTACCTACACCGGATGGGTCAAACTGAGTACGTCACCACTGTGGACTGGCTCAGGGTCAACCGGCACTACAACTGTCCTGGAGCCTGGTGGTAACCCGGGATCATTGCTGAAGACTGAAAGTTATTTAGTTGTATTGTAAGAGATGTTAAAAATTTTCGCAAATTAAATGAGATTTTGTTACATACTACTTGCACATTTTATTTTAACCTTTCTTATGACTATCTAGATTTTTAAAACCTATGTAAATATTCAAATACTACTACGAGCGTTAGGCGTGTCTAGGATGAGAAATAACGAGAAACTGGCTTATCTGCGAAGGTAACTATGTATCTATTTAAAACATTGTTGGTGTCCATTGATAATGGAAGTTTTCACTGCGTGTTCAGTTTTGATGCTTTTTGTTAGTGACACGCACAAAGACACATTCGTCATATTATGATGTAACTATATTATATGGTTGTGTGATAATATCGCAGTTACCTTTTCTATCTACTTATAACTTAAATCTAAAAGCTTAAGTTATCTGCGCTCTTGTCGGCGCAGTCTTTTTCATCTTGATAGGTGACACTACTCCTACTTTATTAGTTTTCCAAGCCCCTTCTTTGTCGTCCTTTCTGTAATTGCCTATCATGAGGTAATTAAGTACCTATCAAGAACGACAAAGTATTGACTTTGTATGCCTGTTGGCGAAACATGGATATGTTTATCCTGTAACACCTTTTGTAACCCATGCCCACAAAATAAATGAATTGAATTGAATCTGCGTCTTCTTTTCTACGGCTGAACTAGATAGGCCAATAGCAACTATTTTAGTCATGAGTGAGAAGGTAAAAGTATAATGAAATTAAGCTTTTGATAAAATTTGCTCTATAATAATTTTTTTTCTAACTTTTTTGCCCCTTATCTTTCTGTTACACTAATGGTTGACTGGTAGTGAATGCTCTTACCATTAAGTCCGCTAATTGTCATAAGTATTGTATTTGTGGAATAATAAAGTTTTAATTAATAAAATGGTCTCACAAACAAGGACTCCGAAGAAAGGGCCAAGTAGAGAAGAAAAATTAAAAGAAAATAAACTAATTCGTTTATAACTAGTTAAATAATTCGTTTAGTTTAAGTTGGTTAGCTCAGAATGCAAATTTGTCTTGTTATTTATGATGTAAGCAGATTCTCATATAATGGTCCTCGTGTTACTAGGACCATCTGCATAATGCTTGATACTTCTCAATGGTTTATAGTGTACTAGCGGTTTCCCGCAGCTCTGCCTGCGTTCAAAAGTAGCTTATGTTTGATGTCGGGTCTTCAACTATATTCATACCAAATTTCATCAATATCCGTTCAGCGGTTTGGACGTGAAAGCGTAACAGACAGACAGACGCAGACTTTCGCATTTATAATATTAGTATGGATTCATAAATCTGCAAGTAAATCCCTTCGTTCCCCTTTTTTGCGATGCGTTATGCTCGATCGATTGTAGCTAAGGGAGAGGATCTTCCCCCTACCATGCTGTGCGTGCATAAGTGTCGCCATAGGTAATTAGATTTCTCTAATAAATAAGCATTGACTCGTTTCAGTGCGTACAATAAGCATTTTTAACCGACTGCGCCAGAAAGAGGGTTATGTTTGTATGTAAGTATATTTATAGGTATGTATGTATGAGCGTGTCTGGTGGACACGCTCTGCGGCCTAAACGGCTTGATGGATTTTAGGTTGAAAGGTGGTGTTGGATTCGTATATAAATATTGTAAGAGTGACCCTGGGAAGGTAAGTATATCAAAAAATTTAAAAAAAAAACAAATTGGCGGAAAAAAAGTATTCGGGTTTTTTTAGTTACTTAATTAGATTTTTTAAATTACCGTTATCTTGGAGGTGATAGAGCAATGTCACGCATTTATTCATAGTAAATTTATCAAAATATAATTTTCATAAAAATCCAAGTAGACAAATAAATCTAATACTTTAAAATCATAATTAATCCGCCGGTAATTACTTTTTAGATAAGATAGGGCTACTTACTGAACTGTTAATTGCAAAGGCAATGGATATTTAACAAAATCATGAATAGATAAAAAAAATCTTTAATAAAACCAGTCAAGTTCAAGTATGACGCGCGATTAGATGGTTCCGTTCATTGAAATTGTTTATTTTGTTCCTGCCTAACAGGAAAGAATATATTTAACATTTTAGGGTATACTATAAAATCCATACTAATATTATAAATGCGAATGTCTGTCTGTACGTCTGTCTGTCTGTCTGTTACGCTTTCACGGCCAAACCGCTGAACGGATTTTGATGATATTTGGTATGAATATAGTTGAAGATCCGGGTCAAACATAGGCTACTTTTTGACGCAGGCGGAGCTGCGGGAAACTGCTAGTACAATATATAATCGTTATACACAAAATTGAAATTAGCAATATTGTTCACAATTTAAATATATAATTGAAATATAGCCTACCGATCGGAAGAAAATCTATCGTTAGTCCATTTATTTATTTATTAAACCGCCTCTGTGGACTAGTGGTTAAACGTTTCCCACAGATCTGAAGGTTGTGGATTCGATAATTTTTCGCCGTATTTCTTAAATACATATGTCCAAAAATACCGAACTTAAAAGATACTGATGAACAGAGAAGAAGACTTATTTGATAAAGCACATAATGCAGTTTGAAAAACTTTATTTTATTGACTTCTTTACCCCCTACTGACGCCCATACTAAAAAAAAAGAAAATAGACTGTGCAAAGACAAATGGGTTCTCTTATTTACAAAAAAATATAAGTACTTATTAGGTGTGTATTTGTTTACTATGGCTGATTCATATTATAGAACGATTAATACTATAATAATATTTTATCAATGAACTAACAAATCTAGCGACTTCATTAGTAGTGATTTCTAATCGTTCATCATTATTAAACATACAGGTATATTATATCTGTATTTTACGTATTAATTCGTCACAGTTTGATGCACTTTTCCTGTAAGTGATGGATCTATCAATAAAGTTATTCTATTCATCAAACAACGGTCAACAGATATGATAATCTTCGATAGATACCTTAAAAATTGTCTACTTGCCTTAGTATCCAATTACTTGATAGATCTAGGTTTTTATTGCTAAATCTATGTGTATATCATCCAGTTCTGGAGTGCTTTTTTTAAAAAGCAGCTGGTTGCCCCGGAGCTCCATGTTCTCACCATTTTGATTTGGCTTTTACGGGAACGACTGCCGTCTAACCTCCTAATTCCTCAGATGAAGCCGCTGTCAGACACTCGTCCGTCGATCAGCAGGCACACCTGGTGTTCGCTGTCGACCCGGAGGTCGTGTGGTTTCCATTCCCATGGGAAGCATACTTTGTTTAGTTATTTCTAGTTTGGTTAGGATATTGAAGGGTTAAATCACCTTTTTTCTGACAATAATGATGATTCCGTGCTTCTGAAGGCACGTTGAGCCGTTAAAGGAACCACGTCAGGGGCCGAAAAACTAGGTTCCGAAGGACATTGACACCAGGGTGCACATGGTCGATGGACCGTGTAAACCACTCGAAATTAATGAACCGCTAGCAGGTGAGATTGGCTTGGGCTCAGACGATGGCTTTAGAAACACCCTTTATGTGTAGGTAGGTATTTATAAAACAAAATAATTTAAGACAAAAACCCAATCAGATTATTAACTACGATAATAATTATCAGTATTGATAAATAGTATAAAATAAAATAGGAGTCCAAGGTCCTTGTCAGACTTGGCGAGATGTTGAAAGCTGTGACACTGTTCTGTGTATTGGGAGTTGCCCTGGGCACTCCCTCCGTAGTGAGGAGCAGGGAGGAGATTGAGGCTTTCAGGCAATACTTGGAGAGCACCAAGTCTGGTAAGTAACTTCCTGTGAATAGAAAATTGTTGACCCGGGAATCACACAAAATCAAAAATCTAAGGAAGGGGGAGCTATGTGGTGAATCATGCAAAGTAGAGTATGTGAAATCATACGATATGTCTTTGTAATGAGAAATGATGAAATGAAATACATTTATTTGCAAATAAACATGATCAAAGTACTTACATGTAATTTTTCGAATTCTATTGAGCAAGCGTGTTGCGCCATCAATTGGCATGCAAATATTATCCAATATTTGTGCAGTTTTACACGTGTGATATATTGATAAATAAACAAACATAGTTCAACTTAAATACATGGATTATGTTTGTTTAAGTTATGCATTGCTTTGGAGCCCGAGATCCGATCAACCCTCTTTTGGAATGATCCTTTTGGTGCAATCTGCAACTACTTTGGAAAAGATAAACCATAGATGAACATGCTATGGATGTATGCAACTGCACTTTTATATCATTGACGCTTTTCACAACATCCGTGCGAAAAGAAGAAAAGTTCTGAAAGCAATTCTTGCCACTGTTATGACACTACATATATATCTGCGTAACTCAGGTTTTCTTCCCGTATTTTCCGCAGATGATGGCTCTCAATTCCTGGCTCGCAGTCAATCGAATCCCCTGGCCAATGCTGAGGAGAACAGCGGCAAGTTCGACGGAGACATCGTTCTGGACGACTTCATCATCGAGGACATGCTGAAGGAGTACGCTACGGGCCGCAATGCCTACACCTGGCCCAACACCAAGTGGCCTGAGGACACCGTAGTTTGGGAGTTCGGAGAAGGAGAGTTTGGTAAGATTCATATATTTTTTTACTTATTTAATACTTCATATACTCGTAATTATGCAGTTAGACTGAGTTTGATAGATCTATGGGCGGCACATTAATGGACCAATAAAAAATTTTCAAAGAAATGTATACATAACAATACCCGAGATTTCTACATAGCGACACAATAAGCTCTACATCAAGCTACAATTACTTCTGACTCTGTAGAATATATCACGAAATTTTAATTATTAATATTAATTAATCCATACTTCCATGCTAATATTATAAATGCGAAAGTCTGTCTGTCTGTCTGTTACGCTTTCACCGCCAAACCGCTGGACGGATTTTGATGAAATTTGGTATGAATATAGTTGAAGATCCGGGGTCAAACATAGGCTACTTTTTGACGCAGGCGGAGCTGCGGGAAACAGTTAGTCAATTATAAAAAGACGTGAAGAACGTGACGTGACAAAAAGGTTCAATATTATTTGAGCTTGTGGACTATATACGACAACCAAATATTTGTACATTGTGGGTAATCGAAATACCATTAACAGACGTAATAATATTGCCAATAAACTTACCATTCCGGAACATTGAGCTTCTGCAGCGATCTTTGTACCCGAAGCTCGTGCTCTCGCTCGAGATGCGGCTAAAAGCTAATCCATGTTCCTACTATCCATACTAATATTATAAATGCGAAAGTCTGTCTGTCTGTCTGTGTTTCTGTCTGTCTGTCTGTTACGCTTTCACGGCCAAACCGCTGAACGGATTTTGATGAAATTTGGTATGAATATAGACCCGGGGTCAAACATAGGCTACTTTTTGACGCAGGCGGAGCTGCGGGAAACAGCTAGTATTTTATATTTCGTGATATGTTTATTGTGGAGTGAAAAATGACTTGCAAAATGAAAATCTCCAGTACCGAGGGGTGAACTTTTACATTCTACCATGAAATTTTACAACCGCAGCCGAGTCGATAGCGACTACTTTAATAACAATTTAGTGCCAACGTCAAATATATAAAGTCTATTAAGACTTGTATTTTGATTTTGACTTTATATTTTGTTCAAAAATATTAATTTTTGAACAAAATATACTCTACCATTAGTCTCCATAGACTGCGTTTATGCGTTTACGTGTGAGTACACACGAAATTTTATAATCAGATTATGGGTCAGATAAAGCTAATGAATTTTTACAATAATTCTGGCAAATCCGGTTTACTGAATAGTATCACGATTATGATTTTAATAAGAATTAACATAATTGCTATAATCAATCTTTATTAGAGCTTAACATATCTTGATCATTGACAATGACATCAATTTATTACAATCAGTGATTGATTTTGGTAAAATATATAAAATATCTCAGATGATTAGATATTGTTTTTAATTTTTTATTCCCGAGACGAAAAAAAGGGGTTTCAGGTAACTAACCAGGTAATTAAGATACTTCATAATTATACTTTTCATTTGTTTTTACTTATCTAAGTACCAGTTTAGATTAGTAAAAACATATGTTTTCATACGGTTTCAGTTCTCTATTATGATTACAAAATAGAGAGCAAGGGAACCGTAAGGCGTACAGAAGTTATGAAAAAACAAAAGTTAGGCTGCATCCGTGCCAGGACTATGGAGCACGATGAAAAAATTAGATGGGAGTAAGCATTGTCTGTAACTGGACGATGTTTATAGAAGGGCCTGTCTTTAGTAGGTGTTGTACTACAGCTCTACATTTTTGTATTCCAGGACCGCTACAGTCAGCAGCCATTGAGGCAGGCATCAGGGACATTGAGGCACACACCTGCGTCAAGTTCCGCTACAGGCAGCCTGAAGATCGTGTCTTCGTCAGGCTAACTGTAAGTTACTTTTTAGACTAGAACATTTTCCATTCCGAAATCAAAGTAAAAAAGTAAGGCTTCAAACAAACGACCCACAACAAAATACTTAAAACTTATGATGCAAAAATAAAAATTAAGTGAAAAACTTCGTTGGTTGCGAATTTTTCTTTAACTTGGATACTACTGGATACTTAAATGGGGTGGTCATTAGCCGTTTTCTTGACCGGTATTCATGGTCATTTTTTTTTGGTTCACCCTTCCTGACATTTTTATTAACTGCAAAATTTCATCTTGTAGGAGATCCTGTAACTGACTTCTATTATTTCTTGATTGGCCTACCTGGGACCCTTTTTCCTTTCTCTTTCCTTTCTTCTTCATAAAATCATCGTGCCATTTAAAATGTCCTAACACGAACTAGCTAAAGACAGACAAGAACAGAAGAAACTTCACCGACTAGAGCTTAACTCTTTTTATTTGATTATAATGAGGTCCTACATAAATGTGATTCTTTTTGGTTATTCATATGATGGTGTTACATTCCAGGGCCAAACCGGCGGATGTTATGCTCACGTCGGCTACTGGGAGTCCCGTGGTGTCCACACCTTGAACCTGGCCCGCAACACCCCAGGAGTGGGCTGCTTCCGCCATGCCACCATCGTTCACGAATGGATGCACATCCTGGGCTTCCTGCACATGCAGTCTACCCACAACCGTGACAATTACGTGAGGATTGTTGAGGAGAACCTCATCGCTGGTAACTTCACGTACCTACTCCATGAGTATTTCTTCTTTTCTTGTAGTGATCTGGTAACATTGAAGAAATTCATTAGGAATAAGGCTCTGGAGGTCGTCATCGTTTCAGCCGCAGTCCTCTACTGGACTTAGGCCTCCCCCAAATCAAGGGGTTGTTGCCATACTCGCCACGCTTGGCAGGGGGGTTTATTCTGAAGGTACATAAAAGCAATTACTTTGCCAGATATTCAAAATTGACACAATTTTTCGATTTCCCACACAAAATGACAGATCATCTAACGAGACTACGTATAGGCAGAAAAAATATTGCTTTTATTGATTCTCTTTAAACTATAGTAGATTTTTACGTATTATTTTTACTGTAAATTTAACCATGTAGACCTAATAATATCTAACATATGTTAATAAATGTTGTACCAGGCACTGAGAACAATTTCTATATCTACGCTTCCAACCTTGTGGACAATCTCAACGTGGAATATGACTACGTGAGCTGCCTCCACTATGGACCATTCTCCTTCACCAACAACGGACAGCCCACCATCATCGCTTTACAGGTCAGATTCATTACTTTTTGGTTAATTAAGGCAGTTGATTCGATAGAAAAGCATTATGTACTGAAGTTGAGCAAATTAGAACAACTAGCAAACATGTAGAGACTACGTGACCTCTATAGTCTATGGTATGGACCAACACTACAAGAGGTAGAGTTAAACTTTATTCAAACTGACGCGAATCCTGCGCGATTTGTGGGACGCCCAGAGAAATAAGAATATATAGAAGTGCCATTATAGCTGGCCAGTTAACTTTGGCATACGCTATGGCACTTCTACCGATTCTTATTTCTGTGGGCGTCTAGCCAGTCACGCGGGATTCGCGTCAGTTTGAATGGAACTTTTGGTTAGGCTATGGAGGGGGGGGGGGGGGGGCGAAAGGCCATGGCTGGAGAGCGTCGTGGTAGAATGCTAACGCGACCCCATGGCGCCCTCAACAGCCGGTGCGGAAACGCCGAAGCGGTTCCAAATTCTTGAATCACGAGAAAGAAATACACGGCAAGGTTTGGTTTTAGTTTCCACTTCTCATCTGGTTGGTAGGTTTCGATAGGAAAAAAACCACGTACACTACTGATGCCGAGTAGATAGGAACAACTATCAAAGATGTAGAGACTACCGAGGTATATATCTCTATATTAAGGCAATAAATATAAATGATCCTTTACCAACAATGGCCAAAACAAACATCCTGGTGAAGTCGATTCATCTTTTTTCAGAGTTATTGAGACTGCGACAGTGTGTAATCTCTAAATAAGAAATAGATCACCTACTTTCTTTCTTTGGTTTTGGAAAGTCATAAGAGGCTGATGAATAACAGCAGGCTCATTTCATTTATTGTCTCTACACGTGTAGACGTGAGAGGTGCGAATCCACATGTCTCATATCTTTTAACGGTTCTTATATATTTTTTTTCAGGAGCACGAAGGCACCATGGGCCAACGCGAGTACATCACCGACAAGGACTGGCTCCGCATCAATAGGCACTACAACTGCCCTGGGGCCTGGGACTAATCTGATGATGTAATCGAAATTGCTATTAAAAGTCTTAAGTATCACCAAATTGTTTTTCCTTCACACTTTCCTCTTAGGCCATGGCGATTTCTTTCCGCTATTTAGTTTATTGTTAAAGTAAAAATTTATGTAGGTATTTTTTCTAATAAATGTGAATTGCATTTCCGGAAAAGATCTTACAGACTTCTAGATTTTGCGTTACAAGACAGAGCCCAGTTATTCCCAGACGACCAAGAGCATCGAAAACGAAGAGAAAAAAGGTCATTTCTCAATGCAGTCATCACGTTCCCACTGGTGACAAAGGAGGAAAAAAACCCCATTTGTTATTAGTGGTAAAGAAAGTGAGTATAAACCATGGAGTAATTACAAAGAGGAGATGCCGTTTGAAATGGCGCAGTGACGTGATCATTGGCGCCTCAACGACACTGCAGTGGGCGGAGCTTGTCATTGCTCGTGCTCTATGATTGGAGCCACGGCCGAAACCAAGCACCCCGCACGTCTGCCTTCCGCCCCGTGTAGACTCACAAACGCTTTCTTACAAAACACTTATTACGGCATCTCCTCTTTGTAATTACTCCATGGTATAAACTTATTATCAACTTACAGCACCAGCCGTGTGGGCTGATATGAACGGTCCTTATATTGTAAGTTTTCAGTAGATAATGCCATTTTCTACAGTTCTAAAGGTATCTACTTATTCCGTAGCTATTGAAAGTTTTTGTTTAATTTTATGAACTTGTGATTGTTAAACTACGGTGACACAGACAGACACACAGATTCATAAGACACGTTAAACTATTATAACCCTTCTATTTTCGTCGAAGATTAATAAAATGTCACCAAAAACTTTTTCTACTACTTAAGATGTGGCCAATAATATCAAATCTCATCTCATGTAGAGCTAAGCTTCTAACATAAACGCTCAAAAGAATAGGGAAATCAGAGGTAGAAAAGCTTCCTCCTTTTTGTGAAATAAATGTGTATGTCATGTATAAAAAAAACACACACACTTTAATTTGGTTCTATAGATTTCATCAACATTTCTTCTTCTGACCCTATTCTATATTCTGTGCCTATAGTGTGTATTATAAATATTCTTAACGGGTTTTCAAGACGATAATTTAAATATAAAAAAATGATATATTGCAAGGTGTTTTGAGGATGCGAAATCTCAACTTACATACTTTCGCGGCTCGTGCTTTTGATAGGCAATTAATTATTGATTTAATGGTAAATTTATTATTATAACAAATTTTCAAAACGTGACCTAAATTCCTTAGTAGGTAAAGTTTCGAAACTCACCTCACCTTGATGGGAAACATGGAGCAACTCAAGATAAAAATGCCACTAGTGGCGGGCGACCGATCCATTTTAGGCCGGGCTCATCGTCACTTACACGCACGACGGGCGATTCTGAAATTTGCCTCTTCCTTTTATATTCTGTGGTGGCAATCTGGCAATATTATCTTTTCTATTTATTATGATTAAGTTCATGTAAAATTCTATATCAAACGGGGAATTTTTTGTATCTTGTTTTTCAAAAACAGAACTCGCTGAAAATACAGGGTGGCGCAATAGAACGTGCAAATATTAAAAAAATATTAAAAATTTATTTCAAAGGATATAGTAAATATAAAACTAGGGAATTGGCTAGTAAACTTTTTCATGAAAATGTCTAATTCGTAAACCATTTCGAGGAATAGGCTTAGGGAACAGATTACATTAATCAGATCTTTAGATAAGCGAGTATTTTTTAAGAAAATCGCAGAAAACCCAATGACTTTCATTTTTTAGCAAGGTTGACGTATGACGTAGCCGGATAACTTCCGGCTATTCACATTTTATTATTTAGGTTGCCAGCACAGCGTAGTGAATAAATATTTTTTGTTTGGTAGCGCTAACTAAGCGCTTCACGTACTTGTCACTCATGCCAAATGTCATCTCTGTTCAAGTAAACATAACCTAATTACATTAATTCATACATTATAATGAAGAAGCGGTGTCCAATTATTGAAAAATATGATGTAAACCGATGAAGAGACTGCAGTAAAGTCCAATAAACAGGCCAATATGCAATAGATACGAGAAATGGGGTACCTAAATATTTGGCGATTGTAAACGAACAAGAAACCAACTCGCGGCTCACGGTCCATCTTGACTTTGACATTTGACACTGACATATATATTTTTTAACACCTTAGTAATTTATGCTTTCTTGCAGTTCGAAATGGCCGTTATAGCTGCGTGACGTCATCACTATAAAATCTTTAAAATTAAATAACAAAATAAATATAATTTTAAGAATTTTTTCGTTTAAATTGTATCTCCGAAATAGTCTATTCTATCAATAAAATATATAATATACACAATTAATTTTTTAGTTGACTAGCCAATTATAAAGGCATAAATGAACTTTTTTTTTTAAAATAACATAGTCTAAATCAGTAGTTCCCAAACTTATTTTTCTCGTGGACCACTTTCAAAATTTTACTGGTTTCGGTGGACCCCCTGCTGCTACATTTCTACCACATTCTTAAAGTCGCCAAAAAATAAAAATTGTGTCACTTCTGAGTTCTGTCCCTATATTTCGATATGTAAAATAAAAACGAAAAATGGTACATTTTATATCACTTTATTTATTAAAAGAATAGAATTACAAGAAAAAAATATTAAGGTAATATAGGTTCAGGTCATAATTTTAATTAATGGGAAGGATGTATCTAATGGAGTGTCAGCAAACGATCAATGTTTGGCTTTATTTTTGTGAGCAATAACCGCAAATCCCCCCGCTCTGTGATGTTTAATTTGCTCCTTTTTTTTGTTAAGAGGTTTGTAACGGCACTAAAACTCCTTTCGACAAGATATGACGAGGGAAAAGCTATTAAAAATTTCCTTGCGATTTCCCACAGTCCAGGATATTTTTCGGATATTTCTGCTTGCAGCCAAAATGTTGGGTAGCCTTTTCTAAATTTCACCTTCAGCTCCTCATTAGTGCTTAGCTCGAGCAGCTCCTCTTGTAATACAACATTGGCCACTTCCGTTTCATCAAATGGATTTATTATCCATGGTGGTATATCCATCGTCAGTATATCTTCAAACCTGGTTTTGAAGTCATCATGCAGGGCACTTAAATGTTGACTGTAGGTATGGATATCCTCATCAATACATTCTACCTGCGACAAGTTTGGAAATTGAGAGAATTCGCGCCGACTAATGTTTTGCTTCATAAATTTCAATTTCCCAAGAAAAGCCGAAATTATCCCCTTTGTTTTTATTAAATTCAGGCTGTCCCCTTGTAACTGCAAGTTAATATCATTAAATTTTTTAAACAAATCTGTCAAATACGCAATGTCTGCTTTGAATTTGATCAAGTTTTCTTTTAAATCTGGATCTCTACTTTCTAAGAACTCTAATATGGAATCGAAAACAGAGTAAAATCTCGTTAAGCATGCACCTTTCGACAACCAGCGTACTTCAGTATGTAAGAGCAGTCGTTGGAAGTCTTCATCATTTTCGTCGCACAATTGAGCAAATAAACGTGTATTCAATGCATTGCTTCTGATTTTGTTGACAGCTTTTATTACAAAATGAAGAGATTGGTTCAACCTGTCACTTAAATGTTTTGCCACAAGATGTTGTCGGTGGATTACGCAATGAATAGCTGTAAGTCTTGGTATAATTCTTTTGAGATGACTTATAAACCCACGATATCGCCCGACCATTGCAGGAGCTCCGTCTGTTGCCACTGAAATAATGTTTGTAAATGGGATCGATTTTTCCGTAAAAAAATTACTCAGGACATTAAATATTGATTCGCCTTTAGTGTCAGTCTCCAAAGTTCTGGCAAATAGCAATTCTTCGTGAATTTCTTCCTCAACAATAAATCGGACATATGCCAATAGTAATGCTTCATTACTGGGTAACGTTGACTCGTCCAGTTGTATAGAAAAATGAGTTTTTTGCAGATGATTGCACAAAAAGCTTTCGATATCAGAGCTCATTTCATCAATGCGTCTTTGTACAGTATTGTTACTTAATGGAATTCTTTTTAGTACGTCAAATGGAGATTTGTGCAAAACAGTTTTTAAAACCTCTTCAACAGCGGGTAAAATTAATTGTTCTCCGATAGTGTGCGGTTTTCCAGATTTTGCTATAAGTAATGAGATATTGTAAGATGCCCGCAAGCCATCATCGTTACTTTGAGATGTTGAAGCGAACATACTGTGCATGGTGGGTCTCTTTCCATATTTTTCTTTCAATGTTTGAAAATATTTTAAATCTTTACCTATTTTATCAGTATGACACCTTTTTAGATGATCTTCGAGCTTTGATGGTTTCATAGAGTCATTGCTCAAAACTTTGTTGCATAATAGGCACATGGGCAATTGTTTGTCTGCCTCTGATGGAACAAAACCATATTTCAAATAATCGACACTATATTGTCGACATTTTTTCTTTGCTGTAGCCATGTTTCGTGTCAGTTACCTTACCTGTAAAAAAAATGTTTTAGTAACCAAGTTTTTTTCTGAATATAGGTATCACACCGCAGCCTTTGTCAGCACGCGGAAATAGAATTACGGCTTGTAAAGGGAACAACTAATAAACCGCTGAGACAAATACAAACGTTTTCACAAAACGGTATCAATTTTAAAGTACATAATTTACCACTAATTTTTAATAGTATAAATAAAAATTAGTGTACTCAGTATCGAATACTGATCATATTTGTGTAGGAAAAAATAAACGTCGAAATCCCAAAATTGTCCATAAAAACGATAACTAACATTTTATTAAATCAATGAGTTCACGCGCTCCGTGTATTTGCGTATTTTTTGTCTGCGGCTTCATTGTTAAAACGTGACAAACAGGCATCGAAGTTCAAGCCCCGCCCTTTTCCCGTCGCCCGCGCACCGCTCGCTCTTTCCGAAAAGGAATAGTTTTGATAAAATAGTTACTTCAAAATCAATTTAACATGATTATGAAATTACTGTTTTATAAAATTAGTAGTTATTTGCAAGAAAAATTACAAAATTAATTGCTCTGCAATATTGCTTATTCGGCCTTTTTAGAGAGGCAGTGCTTCTCTCGTGAAAAAACAATTGAATAAAACGTGCTGTGTTTGTCTTCAAATCGAAAGAGGACAATTAAAATATCTGTAAGTTACTAAGTTACCTATCTATACAGGCCGTTGTGATCAACCGACTAGTACACGTAAACAAAATACTTAAGTACTATAACAAAAAAAGGTAGGTTACTTACTTTTCTCCGGCACTAGCAAACACAGATATAAATTTTCTCACAACTTTTTTCCAAATTCCGCCTTGTTTTCGAAATTCCGGAAACAAATGAATGCGTTTGGTTGCCTTTGGCATCAAGTATTTATAGTGTTGATCAAGTTCATGTCTGAACAAGCATTAAGCATTGTCGGGCGGATAGCGCTTTGCAAGTCTGTACACGAAATTGTACGTAATATCGAATACACAAGTTTGGACAAGTAACAGTCGCTTGCCTTATTAAAATATTATATGCTTAGATAGGTACTTAAAACAATGTAGGTAGGCCCTTATAAAAACTATGCTTACATTTTTGCTCTTTACTATCAAAAGCAGATAAATTTTCGTGGACCCCCATTAACATCTTATGGACCCCCATTTTTTGTTCACGCCTACGTAGACCCCCAGCAAGTCTCCCGTGGACCCCTGGGGGTCCACCTGGACCACTTTGGGAATCACTGGTCTAAATCATGACACTTTCTACGAGTAGTTGACTGACATTTGTCTGAGCTGATTATTTTAAAATGGTTAAACAGATCTCTATAAATTACCATTTCAATCAAATCAGCTTTCAAACAAAAAAAAAACGCATCAAAATCGACTCTAGACAGAAATTATTATTAATTTATATGACCAAGTGAGCGAAGCCAAAGAGAGTCTCCATTTCCAGACTGGCCAATTTCGCTTTTTCGGGGATGTTGTAAGTGCCACGGAATCTGTTGTTTCAGGGCACACGAGTTAATTGAATTATATATTTTGTGATTAGCATAATAAGAGCAAAAAGGTGCAAAGTTTGCAGTTAACATTGTATATCTGATTCTCCAAACGATGTTTTGGGAAAAAAAAACAAAAAAGTGAAGTTCGCAATAGCGTTACATTTTGAAGGATGAATGGATTCTACGAGTTCTAGGGTTTACAGTTTTCAATTTTGTCAAGATTCTGTATGAATGAGTGAGTAATTAATACTTATACGATTTATCACTCTGTAGCAATAAACTAACAAATCGAACAACTATATTAGTAAAGATTTCTTATCGTTCAAAACAATAATTCATATACATTTAAAATCTTTGTGATTTATGCGTTAGGTATGTGGCTATGTGAGTCAATCATTACAGTTTTGTTTTTGTTAAAACAAACAAGAAAAGATGAAGTTCTAATTTCTTGAATTTGTGGTAAAATGATAAATAGACAACATCTAGCACTTCTTTTGTTGCTACAATTAATTTAAAAAAATCTTAGCTTACAATATAAAGTTACTGAATTTTTAAAAATAATATTTAGCTACAAATCCATACTAATATTATAAATGCGAAAGTTTGTCTGTCTGTCTGTCTGTCTGTTACGCTTTCAAACCGCTGAATGGAATTTGTTGAAATTTGGTATAGATATATTTAAAGACCCAGGGTCAAACATAGGCTACTTTTTTTCCAAAATTCAGTCCTGAAATTGTTGCAATAAAAGAAGAAAATATGTATGAAAATTTGTTTGGCTATTTGTTAAAAGAAAATGGCGCTGCCATATATTCATATACTAGCTGTTACCTGCGGCTCCGCCCGCGGTTTCAAACACAGGATTACGAACAGAGTAAGCTCTGTAGACGGCAATATTAAACCAAATTATGGCCTCGACAGTAAGTAAACTTGTAAGCTTTAAATGCAAAAACGTAAAACGATCTGTTGATAGTGTAAGACAGTTGTGTCTCACTTCGGATATTATAGCTCTGCAAGAAACTTGGCTATTGCCAAATGAGCTCACTTTCCTGCAAAGTATCGATGGGAACTTCAGCGCGACTGGTACTTCCGCAATGGATGTCTCGGTGGGTATACTGCGAGGCCGGCCCTACGGCGGGGTGGCCCTGCTGTGAAGGAGTGCGGTTTTCACCAATGTGTCTGTGCTGCCATGTGATAGTGATCGGTTATGTGCTATAAAATTTGTGACAGGGGAACATCCCATTATAGTGATATGTGTGTATATGCCTACGGATACCATTGCTAATTTACCGTAATTCACAGACTGTCTAGGTAAAATAAGTACTCTGGTAGATGAATATGGCAGTGAATCTATTTATGTATTGGGTGATTTTAATGCTCACCCGGGTGAGTTATTTCATGACGAGCTCACAGACTTTTGTCATTAATAAAACTGTTTTTGTGCAGATGTCTATAAGCTTGGATTGTTATCAGATACACGTTTATAAATGATGTTCATGGGTGTAGGCGATTGCTAGAACACTGTATTGTATCACAATATATTATGCATACAGTAAGAAAGGAGTATGTTAAACATAATGTAACATGGTCCGATTACTTTCCTCTAATACTGGAGCGTGACGTAAAGTTATATATCACCTAAGATAATCAAAAAAGATTTAGCTGCTAATCGCACTGTTGTGTGGGGGGAAGTTGCAGTGAACAGATATCTCTGTATAGGAAAAACTGTAATAAAAATTTAAATAAAATTAATTCACCATCCGAGTGTTTATCTTGTGATTGTAAATATTGTAATTCTGCTTCTCACAAATTACAAATAGATCAATTTTATTGTGATATAGTGTCTGTTTTGAGGGAGGCTGCATCAATATCTAGAGGTAATGTTAAGTGTAAAGGTAATAGACCGGTTATAGGATGAAATAAGCACGTCAAAAAGTATCACTCAGAGACGCATAACGTTCTGCATCCAAGAGTCGACGTGCCTGAGACTCCTCTGAGGTCTCGGCTGCCCTCAGAGGCGTCTGCAGCCCGGCGAAGTTCAGATTGCTTCTGGCTTTCCTGGTTTTGAGCCATTTTTGTGCTCGATGTCTTGATGAGCTTTGTGACAAATCAGATTTATGTTTGCGAAGCATAATATTAGTTAAATCCGGAAATTACTCTTAATAACTTTTTTAGAAAACTTTTCCTATTAATTAAACTAATCGGTAGTGATAAATTGAACGAATTGACACGACACACCCAACAATCCAACCAATATTTAAATCCGAAAATTACTCTTATTAACTTTTTAAGTCTTATTAAGAAAACTTTTCCTAATAACTAAACTCATTCTTAATAGGTACCACAGTACCTATTATGAATGAGTTTAGTTATAGTATTAAATTAAGAAACTGAACGAATCGACCGACACACACAACAATAAGACCAACATTTATTTTCTGGAAAATCAAACAACCAAGAATCTTCGCGAAGAACAACAATAAAACACAACCACTTACATAGTCTTATTATTTCCGTACGACAAACTATATAGAGTTTAATTTTATGGTGGCGCCATCTGTTGATATATATATTTCAATATGTTTTATCATTTTTTTAAATTTAAGAATTAGTTTAGTTATTAGGAAAAGTTTTCTTAAAAAGTTATTAAGAGTAATTTCCGGATTTAACTAATATTATGCCTCGCAAACATAAATCTAATTTGTCACAAAGCTCATCAAGACCTCGAGCACAAAAAATGACTCGAAACCAGGAAAGCCAAGAGCAATCTGAACTTCGTCGGGCTTTAGACGAAGAACGTCATGCGTCTCTGAGGGCAGCCGAGGCCTCAGAGGAGTCTCAGGCACGTCGACTCTTGGATGCAGAACGTCATGCGTCTCTGAATGATACTCTTGGACGTGCTTATTTCATCCTATAACCGGTCTATTACCTTTACACTTTACATTACCTCTAGATATTGATGCAGCCTCCCCTCAACACAGACACTATATCACAATCAAATTGATCTATTTGTAATTTGTGAGAAGCAGCATTACTATATTTACAATCACAAGATAAACACTCGGATGGTGAATTAATTTTATTTAAATTTTTATTACAGTTTTTCCTATACAGAGATATCTGTTTACTGCAACTTTCCCCCCACTTTCTTTATCTTAGGTGATATATAACTTTAAGTCACACTCCAGTATCAGAGGAAAGGAATCGGACCATGTTACATTATGTTTAACATACACCTTTCTTACTGTATGCATAAAATATTGTGATACAATACAGTGTTCTACCAATCGCCTACACCCATTAACATCATTTATAAAGGTGTATCTGATAACAATCCAAGCTTATTTACACAAAACCAGTTTTATTAATGACAAAAGTCTTTGAGCTCATCATGAAATAACTCACCCGGGTGAGCATTAAAATCACCCAATACATAAATAGATTCACTGCCATATTCATCTACCAGAGTACTTATTTTACCTAGACAGTCTGTGAATTACGGTAAATTAGCAGTGGTATCCGTAGTCATATACATATCACTATAATGGGATGTTCCCCTGACACAAATTTTGTAGCACATAACTGATCACTATCACATGGCAGCACAGACACATTGGTGAAAACCGCACTCCTCCACAGCAGGCCACCCCGCCGTAGGGCCGGCCTCGCAGTATACCCACCGAGATATTCATTGCGGAAGTACCAGGCGCGCTGAAGTTCCCATCGATACTTTGCAGGAAAGTGAGCTCATTTGGCAATAGCCAAGTTTCTTGCAGAGCTTTAATATCCGAAGTGAGATACAACTGTCTTACACTATCACCAGATCGTTTTACGTTTTTGCAGTTAAAGCTTACAAGTTTACTTACTGTCGATGCCATAATTTGGTGCCGTCTACAGAGCTTGCTCTGTTCGTAATCCTGTGTTTGAAACCGCGGGCGGGGCCGCGGGCAATAGCTAGTGAAATATAAATAACAATCTACAGCGACACTTTTAACCATAAAATAAATATTTCCGTTTTCTGTTTTTAGCTCAATACCAAGCTCCATGTTCAATACTCTTTTGTTATTTTTTTCCGTATAATTTTTGTTATTTCTTTTTGTCTGTGAATGATTTCCTATGTCAGAAACGGAGTGGAGTCAAATAATGCAGAGAATAATTGAATTCGAATATTGCCGAAGCTAGTATGTCATACGGAGAAAAGAGATGGATGGACTTCGAATAGTTATAAAGAGCTAATGAAAGAAGCTTTCATTCCGAAGAAATCTTATTATTACTTACCTTAACACCAGTAAATATGCACCCTAAATGAATAAATTACTGACATCATGAAAAATATAATATATTTATTTCAAGCCTTGCCAGGAAATGTATCTGGTAGCGTAAAGCTAAAAATGTAATTGAAAGGTTGGGTCTCCACGTTTATTTGAGCCAGAGGTATCTACTCCGGGTTCACTGTATGTGCAGCATTTCTTTTTGTATCTCTTTTTCCACGTTTTTCATCCTTGTGGCCGGTGGTGTACCTACACACCTCTCTTAGTTACCATTTCGTTTAAAATAAAGACAGCACAAAGTCACACGCGTATACAAAGTATTAACAGATTTATTATTGCTAATGAATTCCATACTCTTTTGATGTGTTAGTACTATAAATAAGAATTGTTCATAATCAACATTAAATCATACAATCGTGTCTTAATTTTTACAATTCCTACGAGTCCAATACATACAATGAAAGCATACACTACTGGCACTATTCCCCTTAACAAAATAATTTTAAGACAAAAGAACCAATTAGATTATTAATACGATAATGATTATCAGTATCGATAAATAGTATAAATTAAAATAGAAAACCAAGACCCTAGTCAAACTTGGCAAAATGTTGAAAACTGTAACATTATTATGTTCATTAGGAGTTGCCCTGGGCACTCCATCCGTAGTGAGAAGCAGGGAAGAGATTATGGCTTTTAGGCACTACTTGGAAAGCACCAAGTCAAGTAAGTTATGACTAAGTTAACATTTCCTTTCAATGTTCATGTAAACCTATGTTTTCACAAATAAATTATTTGTTTTGATTTGACTTTGATTTGATTCCACTTATTGCCTATGTGGGAAAAATTATGTGGGTATACAAAATAATAACTTAGAAAGGTCCTTTTAAATCAGTAGTTCCCAAACTTATTTTTCTCGTGGACCACTTTCAAAATTTTACTGGTTTCGGTGGACCCCCTGCTGCTACATTTCTACCACATTCTTAAAGTCGCCAAAAAATAAAAATTGTGTCACTTCTGAGTTCTGTCCCTATATTTCGATATGTAAAATAAAAACGAAAAATGGTACATTTTATATCACTTTATTTATTAAAAGAATAGAATTACAAGAAAAAAATATTAAGGTAATATAGGTTCAGGTCATAATTTTAATTAATGGGAAGGATGTATCTGATGGAGTGTCAGCAAACGATCAATGTTTGGCTTTATTTTTGTGAGCAATAACCGCAAATCCCCCCGCTCTGTGATGTTTAATTTGCTCCTTTTTTTTGTTAAGAGGTTTGTAACGGCACTAAAACTCCTTTCGACAAGATATGACGAGGGAAAAGCTATTAAAAATTTCCTTGCGATTTCCCACAGTCCAGGATATTTTTCGGGTATTTCTGCTTGCAGCCAAAATGTTGGGTAGCCTTTTCTAAATTTCACCTTCAGCTCCTCATTAGTGCTTAGCTCGAGCAGCTCCTCTTGTAATACAACATTGGCCACTTCCGTTTCATCAAATGGATTTATTATCCATGGTGGTATATCCATCGTCAGTATATCTTCAAACCTGGTTTTGAAGTCATCATGCAGGGCACTTAAATGTTGACTGTAGGTATGGATATCCTCATCAATACATTCTACCTGCGACAAGTTTGGAAATTGAGAGAATTCGCGCCGACTAATGTTTTGCTTCATAAATTTCAATTTCCCAAGAAAAGCCGAAATTATCCCCTTTGTTTTTATTCAATTCAGGCTGTCCCCTTGTAACTGCAAGTTAATATCATTAAATTTTTTAAACAAATCTGTCAAATACGCAATGTCTGCTTTGAATTTGATCAAGTTTTCTTTTAAATCTGGATCTCTACTTTCTAAGAACTCTAATATGGAATCGAAAACAGAGTAAAATCTCGTTAAGCATGCACCTTTCGACAACCAGCGTACTTCAGTATGTAAGAGCAGTCGTTGGAAGTCTTCATCATTTTCGTCGCACAATTGAGCAAATAAACGTGTATTCAATGCATTGCTTCTGATTTTGTTGACAGCTTTTATTACAAAATGAAGAGATTGGTTCAACCTGTCACTTAAATGTTTTGCCACAAGATGTTGTCGGTGAATTACGCAATGAATAGCTGTAAGTCCTGGTATAATTCTTTTGAGATGACTTATAAACCCACGATATCGCCCGACCATTGCAGGAGCTCCGTCTGTTGCCACTGAAATAATGTTTGTAAATGGGATCGATTTTTCCGTAAAAAAATTACTCAGGACATTAAATATTGATTCGCCTTTAGTGTCAGTCTCCAAAGTTCTGGCAAATAGCAATTCTTCGTGAATTTCTTCCTCAACAATAAATCGGACATATGCCAATAGTAATGCTTCATTACTGGGTAACGTTGACTCGTCCAGTTGTATAGAAAAATGAGTTTTTTGCAGATGATTGCACAAAAAGCTTTCGATATCAGAGCTCATTTCATCAATGCGTCTTTGTACAGTATTGTTACTTAATGGAATTCTTTTTAGTACGTCAAATGGAGATTTGTGCAAAACAGTTTTTAAAACCTCTTCAACAGCGGGTAAAATTAATTGTTCTCCGATAGTGTGCGGTTTTCCAGATTTTGCTATAAGTAATGAGATATTGTAAGATGCCCGCAAGCCATCATCGTTACTTTGAGATGTTGAAGCGAACATACTGTGCATGGTGGGTCTCTTTCCATATTTTTCTTTCAATGTTTGAAAATATTTTTAATCTATTTTATCAGTATGACACCTTTTTAGATGATCTTCGAGCTTTGATGGTTTCATAGAGTCATTGCTCAAAACTTTGTTGCATAATAGGCACATGGGCAATTGTTTGTCTGCCTCTGATGGAACAAAACCATATTTCAAATAATCGAAACTATATTGTCGACATTTTTTCTTTGCTGTAGCCATGTTTCGTGTCAGTTACCTTACCTGTAAAAAAAATGTTTTAGTAACCAAGTTTTTTTCTGAATATAGGTATCACACCGCAGCCTTTGTCAGCACGCGGAAATAGAATTACGGCTTGTAAAGGGACCAACTAATAAACCGCTGAGACAAATACAAACGTTTTCACAAAACGGTATCAATTTTAAAGTACATAATTTACCACTAATGTTTAATAGTATAAATAAAAATTTGTGTACTCAGTATCGAATGCTGATCATATTTGTGTAGGAAAAAATAAACGTCGAAATCCCAATATTGTCCATAAAAACGATAACTAACATTTTATTAAATCAATGAGTTCACGCGCTCCGTGTATTTGCGTATTTTTTGTCTGCGGCTTCATTGTTAAAACGTGACAAACAGGCATCGAAGTTCAAGCCCCGCCCTTTTCCCGTCGCCCGCGCACCGCTCGCTCTTTCCGAAAAGGAATAGTTTTGATAAAATAGTTACTTCAAAATCAATTTAACATGATTATGAAATTACTGTTTTATAAAATTAGTAGTTATTTGCAAGAAAAATTACAAAATTAATTGCTCTGCAATATTGCTTATTCGGCCTTTTTAGAGAGGCAGTGCTTCTCTCGTGAAAAAACAATTGAATAAAACGTGCTGTGTTTGTCTTCAAATCGAAAGAGGACAATTAAAATATCTGTAAGTTACTAAGTTACCTATCTATACAGGCCGTTGTGATCAACCGACTAGTACACGTAAACAAAATACTTAAGTACTATAACAAAAAAAGGTAGGTTACTTACTTTTCTCCGGCACTAGCAAACACAGATATAAATTTTCTCACAACTTTTTTCCAAATTCCGCCTTGTTTTCGAAATTCCGGAAACAAATGAATGCGTTTGGTTGCCTTTGGCATCAAGTATTTATAGTGTTGATCAAGTTCATGTCTGAACAAGCATTAAGCATTGTCGGGCGGATAGCGCTTTGCAAGTCTGTACACGAAATTGTACGTAATATCGAATACACAAGTTTGGACAAGTAACAGTCGCTTGCCTTATTAAAATATTATCTGCTTAGATAGGTACTTAAAACAATGTAGGTAGGCCCTTATAAAAACTATGCTTACATTTTTGCTCTTTACTATCAAAAGCAGATAAATTTTCGTGGACCCCCATTAACATCTTATGGACCCCCATTTTTTGTTCACGCCTACGTAGACCCCCAGCAAGTCTCCCGTGGACCCCTGGGGGTCCACCTGGACCACTTTGGGAATCACTGTTTTAAATGCATGACTCACATGTCGAACTAAATTTATTATTGCCCGAGCGAGCGAAGCGAGTGAGGTCTCTAAATCGAGTTGGGGCAAAAACACATTGTTTGTATGTATGTATGTTTGTTTATACCGCGATAACTGCCAAACCGATGATGGTATGATTTTGTTGAAACTTTGTAATATCAAAAGATTTTTTAAGTTCGTTTACTAGTTTTGGAAATATTCATAAAAATGTCCGTGATTATATAGTAAACGAAACCATAGCGCGTTTTAAATTTGGATAGCGCCATCTAGGTAATACTCAGGGAATTAATTGTATAAGAAATGTCGTATGTTTATACTGCGATAAAATTCAAAGTGTGTATAGTAGGCATCTAAAGAAATTTTAAGTTCATTTGGCATCAATTCCGTTAAGTAGTTTTTGAGATATTGGCATTAATGTAAAAATAAATATTTATTGATAACTCCAAAGCTGTAAGTCCGTTTTTGTTGATAAATAGAATGTATGTACGAAACTTTATGATACGTATGATATCAAAATAGATTTAGTAATAGTCAACCGACTTTCAAAAAAAGAGGATGTTATTTTTTTTTTGTATTTGTTAAACTCCGTTATTACTGAAACGATTGAAAAAACTATTTTTAAGTCTGATAAGGCATACTTTCAGTTTAGTCCAGTAAAATTTCGGAACGTAAGGTATGTTGTTAATCGTGTTCCTAGATTTGGCAGTACTGGTTATCCCCATGGAGCGACTGCCTTCCGACCTTCGGGATGAACAGAAACATGGTCAGAGGTGTTTTAGTGGCTGACACTGTCAGATTTTTCAGTATGCCTAAAGGTATCTGACACAGGATTACGATAAATCTCTCCCAGGTGTATGAAACTTTTGGGTTCAGAATATCTTAAATATGACCCCAGTAAATGATGGGAAAATTAATTTTTGTTTTTGTGGTAAACTTTATTGAGTGAAATTCGCGAGGTCTCTGTTCGCGGCGAACAACTAGTACATATATTTATACGAATTACCGATTATGATTAATGAAAATCATTCGACTAGAGTACTCTTGATCTTAAAACGCAAAGTGTAATCGATAACGCTTTACTTGTTGTGTACCTATATACATTTTTACTCAAAGTTGGACTGAATCTAATTATCTTTTTTTTCAGATGATGGCTCTCTTTTCCTGGCTCGCAGTCAATCGAATCCTCTGGCCAATGCTGAGGAGAACAGCGGCAAGTTCGACGGAGACATCGTTCTGGACGACTTCATCATCGAGGGCATGCTGAAGGAGTACGCTACGGGCCGCAATGCCTACACCTGGCCCAACACCAAGTGGCCTAACAACACCATTGTTTGGGAGTATGGAGAGACAGATTTTGGTAAGTTTTGCAGTCTTGAGATCATATCCCAGTCGCGCCATTTAAATTCCATGTCAATTAACTTTCGGAAGCATTTCTCTAAGTTATGTCGAAAGCTGCATCAAAATTATCACCGCACCATAGCGTATTGCAATCAAGAGCCGCTGCGAAGCATAGGCTATAATATTGCAGATAGGTATTACTCCGATGCACTATATTTATTTATTCATTTATTTAAACTTTATTACAAAGAATATAAATGGCAGACTTAAAGAGTTTTTGATGGATCAAGTATCAGCAAATTAGCGGTTACCTAAACTTAAGAAGCTGCTCTCTTATCGCCGGAGTTCTTCTCAAGTACTTCTTTATTTCGCAAGCCTTTCCTTCCAGATCTTGTACCCTCACTAAATTTTATATTTCAGTACCCCACCATTTGGTCGCCATTGAAGAAGGCATCAGGGACATTGAGGCACACACTTGCATCAAGTTTCGCTACAGGCAGCCTGAAGACCGTGTCTACGCCAGGATAACTGTAAGTCAATAAATGAAGGCTTATTTAAATTTAATTGAATTTGTAAAATTCAATCGAATTCAAAGTTACCTTGTCTCCCCGAGGGAGACAACAGTGGAGAAAAGTCTACTAAACGAATATTTTTTTCATCAGACTGAAACTTTGGACATAATATATTCATATCGTGGTTATAGGACAGGTGACCCTGCAAAGCCATTAAAATTTTCCAAAAACGTGGTTTTATCGACCTGCAGTCGGGACCAACAGGTGAAATTTTTTTCCGACGGTCGAAATCATTTTCGTGTCAGATAATTAGGTGATTTAAGTCTGCAATATCCTAACTTGGATCTTCTTCTTGGTGAGTCGTCTCCAGCAAACTATATTTGGATGAGATATTATGACCAAAACTTCATCACTGACAAGGCATTTTCAGTTGTCGTAGAGATCCATAGGCGTGCAGGTGGCTGGCAACGTAGGGCAGGATAAGAGATGATGATGACCATGATGAGTTGGTTTCAGAGTCTTGTCGATGGATGCTACGCCCACGTCGGCTACTGGAAGTCCCGTGGAGTCCATACCTTCAACTTGGCTCCCCATTTCCCAGGTTGGGGCTGTTTCCGCCACGGTACTATTGTCCACGAGTGGATGCATATCCTGGGTTTCCTTCATATGCATTCCACTCACGATCGTGATAATTACGTGAGGATTGTCGAAGAGAACCTCATCGCTGGTTAGTAGATTTAGATTACGATATTTATGGCGCACGCGCATAGATTGTAAATTGTTTTGTGAAATTTGTATTTTGGTGCAATAAAGAGTATTTGTATTGTTAATGTAAGTTATACGAGGGATATTTGCCGCTAATTTCAAATGCAAAAAAAAAAACAGACATTTAAGATGTAAATGAGTTTCCAGCCCACTATCCATCAAGTTTTCATTAACGCGTTGTAAACAATTAAGTCCACTTATTTAACTTTGGTGGGCAATAAATAGTTAGTTACATAAAGAATTAATAAATAGTCTTACAAGTTATAGTATTGACTGGCCCGTAAAAAAAAAAATGTAAGACGACTAAACATTGACTTTTCGATTCACGAAACGACATATTTTTGACGCTTTCACTCATTTATACCTATCGTTGCCTTTGCGACTAAATTTTGACGTTTGCGTTAATAAATAAATCATCGTGGTAGAGGCACATGTCTATAACAGCCTGGCCGCGATGCCACCAGTGACCAAAAAAAAACATAACAAATGCACTAAAAAGCCACGGGAACTGGTGACTGGCGAGGCGACATGAGGAGTAGTAACGATAGGTGCATGGAAACAAATGCATTTGTATATATGTCTTTAAGTCGCCGGTGGCATCGCGGCGAATTGCCCTGTGGCCAGGCTGTAAGAGATCTATGTTGTATCAGGTACTCAGAATAGCTTCAGGCTGTACACATCCAACCAGGTAGATAATCTTGAAGTGGACTATGACTACGTGAGCTGCCTCCACTATGGACCATTCGCCTTCACCAGCAACGGTCAGCCAACCATCGTCGCTATACAGGTAATTATTCATCATCATCATTGGAACTGCGTGACGTCAACGGCTGGACATAGGCCACCCTTATCTATTCTTTATACTCTACTCTACTCTTTATCGACATAACATTGATTTATAATTTCATTGCAACTTTACGAGGGATACTTTTTTAAATCATGGCATGTTGTTGTAGCTTCCACTTCTTGGTTTATTCTTCTTCTTGGCATGTCGCTGTTATTCCAACGATTCGGTCAAACTCTTCCTGAAAATTGGATTGGAAGGAAGGTTGATGAAAGCGTGAAACGCAATTCCTTCGAGTATAAAAAAAATTGGTTGTCTGTAAAGTCGGTTTACGGACGGTAGTTTGACGTGACAACGTCAAACATTACAGTAGTAGACAATGACGTCATCTTTTTCGTGCATGCAGCCCGTAGTATCGAGTTATTAGTCAAAAATCGCGGATCTAGGCCAACAACAAGTAAAACTCCTACATTTATTATTTATTAATTGCAGAAAAAAAGAAATACTATACAAAAACACATCAATAAAAACAGTAAGAAGAGATTAGATAGTTGAAAATATCTAAATATGTTGGGATAAATAATTGCTAGGTTGTCTTTCAGTATATTTTTTTCCAGGAGCACGAAGGCACCATGGGCCAACGCGAGTACATCACTGACAAGGACTGGCTCCGCATCAATAGGCACTACAACTGCCCTGGCGCCTGGGACTAATCTGATAATGTAGTGGAAACTGATTATTAAAACATTGAATAAAAAGTAATTTAATTTGTTATTTCTCATTTCTGGCAGTCTTCTTATTTTTTTTTTTATTTAAAGTATTTATGTAATTTGAGACGCGTAATAAATATTTGGGTCAATAAATATTTGTGTCATTTTTTCCAATTTTCAAATTATGTAACGTAATACTTTTGTAAAAGTTGTATTTGCACGTAAAATGCAAAACTACATAAAAAATTGCATTTTGTACTCGGTTTTGACCTCCATGGTTTTGACTCGCTCAAGGACTTCAAACTTTCAATAAAGTAAACTTTTTTCTGAAAATTTTTACTTTTAATTTTTCAGCTTATTTGTATTTTTAAGTCAAAACAATCTATACATGAATACTATAGTTGTTTTTATCATAATCTATTAGCAATCATTTAGTAACACGTTATTTTATCAATATTCACCTAATGTCTTAGATTAGTAATTAGTCTCGCGCGTCGTAGCGCCGCGGAGACCAATTATTCATCTATGACCTAATGCATTCTTGCTGCAGGAAATATAAACAAATGAAGTATCACAAAAAAAAAACGTAAGAAAGACAAATTTTATTAGCTAATCAAAATTTCTGTTATGTAGGTATTTCCACTTGCAATATTTAAAAAATAATGTTCATAGCAGTGAAAGAAGCCAGTTGTCACCTTTAAAAAAAGGGGCTTTCTTGTTAGACTAGAAGATCTTCAGACAAATGGCAAATAATAATTTATTGGCATTACATTCCTATAGTATCACATACTCTGAGAACTTGCAGATTGCAATTTTCATTGCAATGAAAACATAATTCATCAACAGCGACGATAATGAGCAAATAAAAGAATTTGGATACAAAAGAGTTATCAAGGCTCGTACTTCGCCACAGACTGTTCGGGAAACTAAAATTGTACCTACTAAAGATTAACTTTGACTGTCGTCATTATTTTGATTTATTTTACTCGAGTGACTAAAAGCTGATTATCAGATCCATCGCTTATATGATACAGAAAAAATATCGGAAAAAATTAATGCTCCGGAGCTTTAATACTGCTAGTTCAGAACTTCCAAACTTTCCCTGTCTCTTTCAAGTCGTAGAGAGACTGTGAAATTGACAACTGGAGCTGCAACTTCAGTTTGCAGGTGTAATGTGTATTTATTCTTGGTCTGATCATGAAGTAGGTGTTCATTAGTTGTGTCATCATCTTAAAATGTAAGTTCAATAATCATGTAAGATCCCTATGTAAGTTCAATAATCATGTAAGATCCATCATGATATGGCCGATTCTGCTCAGGCCATATCTTGATATTTCATGATGATCCAACACATTATGAAATGTGAATATCCTTTTATTTGGCCACGACAAAATATAAATTGAATCTCAAGAAAATAATGCTTTGATTCAACTCTAAAAAGGACTTGAAGTAATGCGAGTTGTTACGTGGAAAAATATGAAAAAGTTCTAATTTTTATAATATTTTATTTCATCAATTACGAGATATTTTTATATAAATAACGATACCGAATATTTAGCAATGAAACACACAAGAAAACATGTTGTTACATTAACTAGGTACAATTTATATTAAAAATTGATATTTTTTTATTTTTCAGGTTGGTTGAGATAGCCAATAAAATTTTAAAACCCTTATTTTTATTACATAATCTTACGTTTGGATCGTAAGACAACTTACTTGGCTACTATTACGTTAAGAAAAAACTATTTTTTTTTCTCCATACTTCGGTGACACACTTTAATACGTATACCAAACTTAATTAATATCGATTCATTGTTTGAACGAAAAAACTACCTTTCTAATAACAAGGGTAGGTACGTGTATTAGGCAAGTACCTGTACTGAAAATAACAAAATAATCAGTGGTTGTGTGAATTATTAAATTATATAAATGGCCTTAAATAAATTAAATAAAAGGAATTTTAATATTTTGCACTTAATGTTATCTAAGTTACTAATATGGTAGTTAAGTTTTAATTGTGATAAAAACAACTCCAAAAGTGCGCCTGTTAGGTACGTCTGCATAAAAACATCTGAAAGAGCGCCAAAAAGATATTATTTACAAAACATACAAGGCTATTTTTTTTAAACTGCTCCCCAAGGATGACCCGACCTCCATGCTGAACACGTGACGTGCTTTGATCTTATCGAGCACAAAGCTATACAGAGATAAAGCTGAAGCCCCATTTTTCAAATGTATGACTCATAATGTTATTTTTACCTAGTACGCCTTAAATATTATGTCGTTTCGAGCGCGGCGTACGCGATTCTCTGCCTATTTGCTCGATTGTTGAGTAAGGGGTCAATTCCGCTAATAAACTTTAAAAGACCACGCAAATGATATTCAATTACGATGCATTTTTGATAGCTCAATATTGGTATTCTGCTAACACAATTTTGAATCTCAATTTAATTGTAACTTAAACGTAATTGAATGGTAATAGTAGAAAAATGTAAATATGATTTTTTTATTAGAATATTTTTTTAGTTGCAGTACAGTGGCATGCCAATGGAATATGAGTTGTCTTCAAATCAATAACAGAATACCAAAAACGTCAAAAGTTGTCATTGCGATCCAAACAATTGTAAAATAAGAGAATTGACGCCCCTGTGGGATATATCGATTTCGATCGTAAAAACAACATTCTGTATTTTAAAAATGTACACGGGTGGTAATTTATGTTTAATTTTTTTTATTTATTTATTTATTCTCAAACAGTTAAGATATACATTTACAATGTTGCATAAATCAAATTGGTTTTTCCGAACATTGGGATCGAATCAGTCGTACATTGAACATGTATAATTACATAAAGGTCATCCTATCGTCAAACAAATCTGAAGACAATGTTGATAATTTTAAATGATGCAGTTAAACAGATAGGTACAAGTTATCGACTCTGCTCGAGCCCCAGGTAAGTACATACTCCAATGCATTGCGTAGCAACAGCAGGCTTCGCAACAACCTCGCAATGTTTTCGACTAGTCGATCACACGCGAATAACATTCACACGTATGATTATCGATTTACATTATTCACCATGTTCCTTCACGTGCTGGTAAACTGTAATCGAATCATTACATAAATGTTTCGTATTTTGTTAATCACTCATTAAATCCGTGTAAATTGAGTTAATTGTCGAATGATTCGCTGGCGGATCCCAAAAATCGATACTATATGCGTGTGGTTTTCACGTAGTTTCACCGATTCTCGGTTGATAGAGCATTGATTCGATTCAACGCTTATATTTAAACGGATCGATTATTAAGTAATTTAACAATTTTAAATTGGAAATAATTACCGAAATATATTGTTATATAATAAATTTAATGGGCGCAATAGTCGTAGCAAGCATTTTCGGCGACGTGACGTGATACGATAATAAGATACGAGTTTGTTGAATCATCCAGTTTGATATGCTTTAAAACCCCTGAAAAGGGTAAAGAGAACACCTAAAGTTCCCCTCAACAATCGCTCAGATAAGTGCTAATAGTAATGGACGCTTCACAAGGTGTCAGGAGTTTATATTTAGCGTGCAAACTAGATTTCTTTTATAAGTACAAGAGGACTAAGCATATACATACATACTACCGTTTCTTCCAAGTTTGGTTTGGTCTGCGACAGAACATTTTTTGCTCTGATTAAGGTAACAACATAACCGAAGGCAGAGTATCGGTCAGCCTGTGTCTGCGCTTTCGCCTGTCTACATTTTATTTTATCTAAATATTGGCCATTCGATCTCCTGCGCCCCTAATTTTCTTTCCTAATTTTATTTCTTCTCTTTTCTTTAATTTTTTATCATAAAATTAACAAATAAACAGGTTTGTAATCTTTGTGTTAAATATTTGTATCACAATTAACTGTTTGCAAATAAATATTGTAAAAGTTATAAGTAGAAAGTTTCGCGTCAAGAGGCTTATCTTCTCTACTTTAAATGTTCTGTTCATTAAACTGTCATTATAAATATCTTCGGGACAAATTTTCACTCTTAGAAATTAAATTTAAACTGATTTGATCAGATTTATTACGTTTAGGAGTACGAATGGTTGTGTTGGTAATAAAGAAGTTGTTTTGATAGGTCACGGATGTTAAGCAAAGTCCTTTATTTGCGCGATGATGAGTGTGTCTGGGTTTAATTAGTCATATGATGCCGAATAAAATTAAGTTTTAAAAATATAGTCTTAAAGAGTAGAGCTACGAAGATGAATTTTAGCAGTTTAATAGACGTTAGCCTGGGAAATCTGAAAATTTTGACCACTAACACACCTCGGGTCATGCTTCTATTGGTCCGGTTTCCCTGTAAAAAGGGGAAGGGAGTCGCTCCATTGTAGTATCGCCAAATCTAGGACGATGATTAACAGCGCTCTCTAGGCTCTAAAACGTAAACTGAGGACGCAACTGGAAATCTCAAACGGCAGTCGCTCCATTGTAGTACCGCCAAATTTAAGAAAGTGATTAACAGGCTCTGAAGCGTAAGGCTCTCAACAGGGAAACACGATCGGATGAAGAAGTTCGCTAAAAAATCCTGAAATTCTTGCGAAACTTGTCGCGGAGTCCTGAGAAGCTGCTAGTTCAAAACATTTATTTTAATTTTTTTGTGTATTTATTTTAAATTCCAGAACTCCCAGAAGCACTGATTGACAAGTACAGTAGCTGTATCATGACCCGTCATGGTCTAGTGACACACATGTTGACAGTAGGGTAACCGATACGATTCCCGGCTCGGTCGGATATTTATAAGGATACTCACTAAGTTCGGGGAAGAGTCGCGGTATTACATTACAGTGGCGGTATGTGTAAGTAGTCATTTGGATGAAGAGGTTTATTTTGTGTGGAGGAATCATCATTTTGAGAGCTAGGCTCAGTGGAGTCTTGTCAGTCGACATTCTTCCATCTCTAGGAATTTCTTGATACTAAGCGTGCACGACGCTTACTTTCTCATTGCTCTGTGGTTCAGTGGTTAAGGCATTTGTTTTAGACCCAGAAGTCATGGGTTCGATACCCACGGGGAGCATAATATTTCAAATTCATTATTTATATAAGACATGGGGATGTAAAAAAAATGACATTCTGAGCGCCATGCTGCGCCGTTAGGCATACAAACAGAAAAAGTACAGTTTTGAATTGTCTCAAGAAAAATGAAAACGTCAACATTTAAGACAGATATAGAAACACTATGTTAGCCAATAACTGCAATAAAATGGAAACAGCAATCAAATGAAAAAGTCAACAAAGTCATGCATCATAGTCTTTTTTTTTTGTGGAAGTTCCATGTTACAAATGCATGCAATAGGAAGGAACATTCATCGACTTCATTGACATCATCAGATAGATATTCTTCCACAGTGTAGTATGCCTTTTAAATTCAGAAGTATTGCAGCATCGTCTTAAAGTCTACTGCTTCCCTACAATCTTTAATGGCTGTTGGAAGTTTATTGTATATTCTAGGTGCCATTGAGTATATATACTTTCATTGCAAAAATCTACTTTTCATTTGAATAGGGTGTAGTGTGTCCGAGCGACGTTGACTTTGAACTTGTTTGAAATGGTTATTTTTCACGAAATTTTAAAACTTCTGAAATATCTAAAGATGGAGCAGTAAGTATTTTTAGAGACTTAAAATGGTGTTCTGCTTGATTCTGTTGATTTTAATTTACAGATACTTAGCTCTTAGGTATACTTTTTTTTTTTGAGGAAGAAGTACGTCGTTACCATTTGTGGTATTACCCCAAAATATTATGTCGTATCTTATTGTTGAGGTATAAGTTGTTTTTTGGTTAGCTATTTTCCCCAAAATCCGTAAGGCAAATGGAGCTTATTAAAAATACTATTTTTTGTTGTTTCTAGTTTGAAATATACTATAACGCTAACTCTAAAATGAAATTTGACAATTTTCTTCTTTTTGTAACCACAAAAAATAAAGACTTGTTAAAAAGTGAGGACATTACAAATAGTGCCGATAAAAATATCAGCTAATCAAGTGTTTCCTGAGGAAATCTGTAATTTGTGTATTCATAACTACGATTTTAATCAGAAACACTCCTACAAAAACAAAGTCAAGTATCTCGACGACTTTTTAATCTAATTTCGGTCCGATGTCGTTCAACTTTGACACTTTTTTACTGTTTTATCTGTGTTTTTGACATTCCGCTAAGTGAGTGTCAGGGTTTCGGTCCTGTGTGGTTACCGCCACCTCCCCCTAGGGAATCAGAATGCACTTTAGATTTGACGTGCTTTTTCTAAACAGATGCACGAAGATTAGCGCTGACAATATTCAGCCTGATGTTAAAAAAACGTGACAACGACTGGAACCCACTTCACGTCATTGCGGTGTTGACACTTTTTCAGGAAGCCAGAAAAAGTTACTTTGTTCAATAAAGGTAATAAAAAAAACATTAGTGCATCACTTCATTTCAAATGCCTTCAAGTGTGGAAAAACATTTTAACAGTCAACAAACAAGAGATATACCTTTGGTTTAAATCACAGATAATATTGTAACGGTGTAAATAAAAAATAAAGGATGTACGTATCTGGTATATCAGTGTGTCACCATCATAACCATATTGTAAATGTATGGCGCCTCCCAAAATCCCAACAATCAGTCCGGAAGCGCCATTGCAAACATCACCCCAAATCGCACGACTTATTTGAATCAACCGTCATTAATTTAGCTGAAACATCAACACTGCTTATTATGCGATCAGCTGTAACCACCATGATGGATAGTTGACTAAATTATGATGTAGCATTTGTTTTTTGTCGTCGGAACTGTCTAATTTTGGTATACTTAAAAATATTTTTAGGTGGGTGGCGCCGCAGTCACTTCAGGCATCCGTCCGGAAGCGTATATGCAAATCGCATGTGTCGTTTGTTAAAACCGCCATTTATTTGCGAGATGTCAACATGGAAGTGTTTTGTGATGATCTGGAACGCAGCGATGATGGATTGACGAGTAAATTGTATTTGAATAAATCTTGGAATTGCCCTTAATTAGATTTAGACTTTATGGGTGATTGTTGTGTTTTTTTTTCGTCTTTTGTATCGTCAGCAACATTTCTTAAGATCTATGTTTTATCCAAGGCCTCTCCTAATTTCCTCCCCATATTGGTTTGTTAGGTTTTACGAGCATTGAAATTTTTTTTTATCCAAAATCTGAACATCTAACTTTAAACTTTGGTTAAAATTTGTAGCTACTACTTAAGTATTTACTTAGTTTATAAAATTTTGGCTTATTTTTTACCCCCTTATTCATAAAAAATACGAACATTTGTTAAGCCTACATTAACTAAAATGTATTTAATCCCTATCTTATCTATATTTGACGTGAAAGAACGAGACGAAACATATTTTAGTTAACTTGGACTTATCAAATGTTCGTTAATTTTTTTGAATTTTTTTTAGAAGGGGGTTCATCTTTAGACATATTTAAGGTCTGAAAGAGGTAATGAATTATCGGGACCACTGTCTCAGCTCAACCGAGAAAATGCTGAGCTTTTCCGATTTGGTCCTCAGTACACCTCAGCATAGTTTTGCGCAAGGATTTTTCATTCGAGAACTTGTATTTGACAATGTTTCCTTGTTGGGCAATAAAGAGTTTTGTATTGTATTGCTAGTTACCGAATCGAAAATATTTCAAAATATGTAATAAAATAACGTCATTTATGCTCGCGTCGTACCTACTGCATATTTCCAAATAACAATCCATCATCAATTATGGAATCTATTTGCGGAGCTTTAATAGTATTTTGAGCATTTTTCAAGTGCTAAAATTATTCTAATTAATCGCTGGGGCGCCGGACGTGACTGATGGGCTCTGTGAGTTGATGTAATTGTGAAGACCGAGAACCGGTGGCCAAATTTTTGAACGAATTTCGGATAAAATAAGAGCTGTTTTCGAAAAAGAGTTTACTGAGTTGCCTGAAATTCGTATCCCATCTTTCATAATATTTTTCTGTAGCAAAAAAAAAAAAAGTAGTTTTAAAATTTTAATAATAATCAGTGGGCAAACAAACAGCAGAAGTGGATATGAAACCCAAGAAATACATTTATTTATTTATTTACTGCCTCAGAAAGAAACTGCCTTAATCAATATGTCAATTTTTAACAATAATTTAATCGCATTATATTTTATTAAAAATAGTTGCTACGAAATGCTACGGATCATCTACGAAGCTACGAGATTTGATACACTTTAATTTTTTATGAAAACCCGATTGAGTGAATAGATTGATAGTTTATCGAGGTATCCCTAACGTGTTCATAGTCGTGTGTGTCAAGCAACGATAAGATCTAACTTGGATGGGTCGTCGCTGTTAGCTTTAGATCTATTATTATCTATTCTGAGCTAGTGACGGTCCGTCGTGATGTTAAGAAGTCATGTTTAAGAATTGGTTTTGGTAGATACATATTAGTTAAAAAAAATCTACATTTCATACTAAAAATAAATGTTTCTTATTCCATAGTAATCGCTACAAAATGCTACGCATCGCTACGAAGCTGCGATTTTTGAAAGTCTTTAGAAACAATTTTGAAAGTTCAGAAATCTGATAAATTTAATAGGTAATGCTTTTAGCATTAAGTATGAGTAGGATTTCCTTCCTCAGCATCACCTCAGATGACCACAGCTGGACGGGCCTTACCGGTAGATTTCCAATCGGATCGATTCCAAGTGGTGATTACCATCTGTAATCAGGTGGAACAATAAAGTAAGAACAGGAGTGATTTTAGTTCGATTAATTGTTATTTTCGTATGGTGCAGCGAATAAATGATGAAAGGAGGAGGCTGTCAATCCTAATCTTTATCGTTCGATATAGATAATAATGATTGTCATTCGAGTAATCGGCGAGTCGAATAACTTACCGGTTTTATGTGACTCCAATGTCTCAAAAATGGCACTCCAGGATTGTACTCAATTTCTCAAAGCTATGGCCACCATACCGGATGATGGCGTGACAAATGATCATGTTCACGCGTTATTGAGACGCCACCATGAGATGAACACGTAAGTCAATAGACCACACCGTGTCGGGGACAATAAAAACACAGAAATGATAGTTTTGCAACATTTTACATGATTTATTGCGATGTCAGAGAACCAATTATAAATTGCAATAATAAGTCTCTGATACGTTCAGGTTTGTTGAGAAAATTTTAACTTACATAGAAAAGACATTTAGATAGAGCTTTATTACTGACTAGCTGTGCCCGCGACTTCGTCCGCGTGGAATAGTTATTTTGGGAATCATGGGCAAGCGCTCATCATGCGGCGCGTGTGAATTTTGTTTCTGGGTATCTCGAACGGGTTTCGCAGCGCACGCAACGGAAGCCCTCAAAGATCAATAATTTTCCCGGTTTTTCCACATTTTCGACTGTTTTTTCGCTCTTATTAGTCGCAACGTGATGTTCCTTCCTCGATAAATGATCTATCCAACACAAAAATAATTTTTCAATTCGAACCAGTAGTTCCTGAGATTCAAACAAACAAACAAACTCTTCAGCTTTATAATATTAGTATAGATATCCACACTCGATAGCCTATTTTGTGTAGTTAAGTCCTTGCCCATTATTAAATTTAGGTAGTGAAAATAAATAACAAAACAGATCTAAGAGTAGTCTAAAGGCGGATATTGGCAATATACTGTATTCTAAATTAAATTACATTTGCTTTAATGTTAGTCCGTTTATATTATTATCAAAGAACAGACGAGGGAGTTCGTTCTCGTTACGCGTGCGCGCAAACGAGCTGTCTTGCGCGCGTTCCCGCCAACAACTGTCGCCTCCAATTATGGCCGCCATGACATTTTCGCGCGGTTGCTTTTGAATTTAGAATGTTCTTTTTTTAAGGATGAAATGCCGTATAAAATTATTCCTGGCAAACCATATTTTAACAATGATCAATTTCGGGTTTTGAAATTTCCAACTAGAACTGGATTGGAATAATGCTTCTCACCAAGTTAATTGTACAATGTGAGTCACAGTCTTGCCATGCCATTGGTTTGGGAAGTAATCAGTCGTGTCGTGAGCAAGTATTTATAACTCGATTGAGTGATAATATTTCCCGTGTGGAATGCACTAACTCTACCCATGGATTGACAGAGGCTCTAAAAAATAAGGTCTAAGCTTTATACACGGCATACTCATGACGAGGAAACTAAAAAAAGTGTTGTACTGTTTGCACACTAAAGTCACCAGCAGTCAAGGTTTGAAGGCATGTAGCTTCATACCAGCAGTTGGCCAGCATTTAGAAAAAATCTTCCGGAAGCCGCTTGTAAAATAAATACTTACACAAGAGATGCATGATCTGATGCATGTATGAAGCAGTTATGTGATGTGATTCGTTTCAAACCAGTCAAAAATCAAACATTACTTCTGAAATGTTGTTTGATATGGCCACGCTCTTCAGAAAATAATTAAACTTATTATTAACTTAACCTAGATTATTCGATCAAAATCTTAAAAATAGATTCTTAAATCAGATTCAGAAAACGGAAAAAGTACTTCTTCTGAGTCGAAATGGATATGATGTCAAATAAGGCTAGATCTACTATAAAAACTACTGAAAAGTACTAAGGTACACTACCTATTTCAATTTAAATACCTTTTTCAATAAGTACAATAAGTAAAATATAATCCCGTCTTTTGTGACACACTGCGCTACACGGATCCGTGTTCACCGCAAGCGTTTTTCATGATTTTACACTAATTCAAAGCGACGGGTCGCCAGTTCTATTCCCGGTGCGGACGACGAGAAAGTTGGCCTGTACAGCAGATGCCTTAGAAATTACAGCCGACCGCAAACTTTGATGTTAATTTTGTTTCAGAATATAATCAAATAAAATATGTTTGTAGATAACTCTCTTTCATTGTTTTTTTAATTAAATATGACTAAAGAGCTCTTATTAAAATATCTGTCTATCCACTTGGTTGAAAATAGGTTTGCAGAATTTTGTGCTATTATTTATTATATCTAAGTAAAATTTTATTTAGGTTAATTTCGAATATCTATTTTTGACTCGTGACTATTTTCGACATCCATTTTGTCCCACTGTTACTCTACTAAAAATAATCCATTTTGAGAAAGAAATGTAGCGTCGACAGTAATCGATTTCGCTATAGGTTATTTTTTAATTTAAAAATAAATAAAGATGCACTTTCATACATAACTAATAGCCATAATGAAAAAATATTTTCGATTATGTAAGAATTATAAAAAAAAATTAAACTTACTTTTTTTTTCGTTGATTGTTTAGACGTCACATAGATCTTTTAGTCGAATATTTCTTCATCGCCGGTTGTGATTGTACGACTTGACTATTGAGGAGTGTTGGCAAAGATTCGTTGGCTTGTTAATATAATCCAGCAATCCAATTAGACAACATTTCTTGGCGATGTCTGTCTGAATGCTGTTGGTTGTTGATGGAGACAATAATAATAGATTTTAAAGACATCGAAGCTTGGTTGAATGGCTACAGTTAAAAGTAGCCAAGGAAGAGTCCTACTTAAATTTCTCTAGTAAGTAGTAAGAAAAGATTGATAAATTACATTGAATTCATTTATCTTCATCATCATATAGTCGTGTGGTCTTAGTTTTATGAATAGAATTAATTTCCGAAGATGTTTATCAATAGTTTAAAATTCCCTAATATCACCTGTCCCTTGCCGTGCTAATAACTTACTCTTGAATAGACCCTTTAAAAGACAGCGTAAACGTCTTTCTCGAAACATACTTATTTGAATTCGGACAATATTTAACAAACAAGAAAAAAAACAAAATCTCTCTTCTAATTCTGGTGATCGTAAAAACTCATTCACATCCTACGGACGGATCCGGCACAACATAAACTTTTCAGAACCAATTACTTAAAAACTTTGTACTAATTTTCGTCTTTACTCACTATAAATAATATACGTTGACGTGCCAATTATTGGTCTAAATTGTTTTCCGCTCAAAAACTTCTTTCTTATGGCCATTGGGGAGGGGTTTACGAAAACCACGCCTCACTCTGATTTGAATCTTGGAAACACATGTAACATCCTTCTTTTCAAATAAACTAAATGAAACTCTACTGCAAACATTTTATGGATTAAATTTATCTTGACGAAAATTGGGTCTAAATTTAAATATTAGTTCTTTAAAAGTAGACCTTGCGTTATTCGATCATAGAGATAAAATTGTTTTTTTAATTATTTATGTGGGTGTGTTCTAAAAGAGATGTTTACAAGTTATTTTTTTAAGCACACATGTCTTTGGAGAGGTACCAGAACAGCCAGATCACTGCATAAACTCCATTAGTTCGCACATTAAGATGAGTTAGTCGAATTATTTAATTAAATAAAGTAATTCAATAAGTGGTGGTTAATAACAGTTGGTCGATGTTGGACTGGACAAGTTAAAATTTTATCTTTACGTAGTTTGTGATTTAGGATAGTGTTTTTGTGAAAATTTTGCAAACGAAGATTTAGATGATGGATCAAAATAAAGGTTGGTATAATTACTTGCGTATTTACCTACCAATTTTTGGTCGGCCATAAAATTATGCCGAATCTTTTATTGTTTCTGTATTAAGTTTAGGGAGGCAAAAAATGAAGACATCGCGTCTCAGCAGACTGTGGGCTTTTCTTGACTTTCTTTAGGTATGGTTTGAATCTGGCAACAGGGAATACGATCGTGGAAAATAGGTGTTTTAAATAGAACTACATAAGTAGGTACTGGGTTATGATATGTTTTTTTACACTTCTATAGTAGTAATATATATTTTTTTAAATTTAATAATTTGGTGTAAATTCCAAATCACACTAATATTATAAATAGGAAGTGTTTGTAAGTTTGTTTGTAGGTGATAATCTTCGGAACTACTGAACCGATTTCAAAAATTCTTTCACCGATATTAAGAATGGGAATTCAGGACGGACATAGGCTATATATATTATTCCGTAAAATAAAAACAATTTTATATAGTATTCGAATTTGCAAAGTAAGTCGGCGAAACAACAGTCGAACTGAAGTTTTTCTTTCGAACGCTGCTTTAACGGTGGGAGATACATCAATGACTTCTATAGAAAAGTTAAAGAGCTTGAAAAGGCCTACAAAAAAGTCCGCGACAGCATATATCAAACATTAATATTTCAGCCACAATAACTACTTTTATGTTTTAAAAATAATAAAAAATTGTAAGGTGTTTTTAAACTGGTGATATTAACAACAATTATTAATCCTTATGAAAATAAATAAGCCTATCGTCACAACTACTTAATATACTTATGTGATTTTTGCTTTTTACTACATATAATTTGGATCAATAGGTAAAGAAATGATAAGTTATCTAAAGAACGGTAATATGCCTAGGGCTGCCATCCGTCTGGGTTTCCCCGGATTTGCCCTAGTTTGGAAGACGTCCGGGGAGCGTCCAGGCGGGGTACAATAAAAGTCCGGGTTTTCGATCAGATCCGTTCCCATTAATTATGTAAATAAAAACTATGGATTAGGTATTTCACCGCACGACATAGATCTATAAAAGAAAACGACAAATGGTGTTTTCTTTCTTGAAATATAAAGCTATAAACATGTAAGGCTGTTAAAATTGTTCCTTAGTATAAGTTATTATAACTTTCTGAATTTGATTTAAGTTTTAAGTTGTTTTAAAACTAAAGTAAATATTGTAAATTGTATGGAAAAATAAAAAGTTAAACAAGTTTTCATTTCATTTTAGCAAAATTACTCACTTGTCTCGTCACAAGTCTAGTGGTTATGGGCATTTTTCGTCGCTCTGTAAGAAGATATATTTACGTGTTCATATTTGTCTAGATAAATAGGTGTTTTTTCAACATGTCACAAGGAGATGTCATTGCTTCTTCCACTTCAACTACTGCCTCAGGTACAGGAATACAGTTTAGAAAACTGTGTGGAAAGCAATATTACTCCACTTGGTGTTTCTCTATGGAATGTTACCTCACGGATCTTGACCTATGGGATACCGCAAGTGATAGTTTTATTCAATCGCCTGAAAGTATTAAGAAGGATTCAAAAGCTAGAGCAAAGATTTGCTTGTCATGCTCAGAGGCAGTATATCCTGTTATTGAGAATACAAAAACGGCTTATGCCGATGGAGGTCTAGTTCGACAAATAACTTTTATGAAGAAATTACTGGCAACCCAATACAAAGGGAATATGGAGAAATATGTCAATTCCATACTAGCTACACAAGAAGTGTTCGTAGTATTGGAAGAGCTATTGAGGATTCTTTTCTAGATGTTTTGTTGCTCAGTAATCTTCCAGAGAGTTTCAGACCCCTCGTTATGGCACCGGAGCACTCCAGCAATAAAATTACAACGGAATCCGTAGTCACTGCATTAATTAAAGAGAGCACACGTGACGAATCTGAAGCTACGTCTTGTTCAGAGAAAGAAAACGTTTTAACAGCAAGCAATAAAAATAAGGTTATGTTTTGCACACCCTGGTATTATAATTATTTATAATTAAAATACATTTGAAGATAGGTATATCATATGTCCTAGTCTTATTCCTTCACCAAGAGAAGCTGATGATGCTTCTGAAGCCAGATATCCTCGAAGGGAACGCCGACCGCCAGAACGATTTGAACCCTCGTTGTTTATGGTGTCAGGTGAACCTGATAGTAATAAACAGGCCATAACTGATAGTTACAAGGATAGGTGGCTCGAAGCAATGCAATCTGAATACGACTCTTTGGTTAAACATGGAACCTGGACATTGATAGATCGACCTACTGATAGGAAACCAATTAAAAGTAAATGGGTCTACAAAATAAAGAAGCACACAAACGAAAAGATTGTAAAATTCAAAGCTAGACTTGTAGCAAAAGGATTCACTCAAGTTTATGGAGTAGATTACAATGAAACGTTCTCTCCAGTCACGCGATTGTCAACTATTAGACTACTACTAGCTTTCGCTGTCCTATTCGACCTTTCTATTGATCACTTAGACGTGGAAACAGCCTTTTTAAATGGTGATCTAGATGATGAGATCTACATGGAGCAACCGGAAGGTTTTAAAAATGACGTCTTTATATGGACTTAAGCAAGCTCCACGTCAGTGGAACAAAAAGGTACGTGAAGCAATGAATAGTCTTGCAATGATACAAGTACCGACGATACATTGTGTTTACCATAAAAAAGAAGGCAATAATATTTTAATTATCGCTGTCTTCGTTGATGTTTTTTTCTTACTATCAAACAGCGACAGCATAAAAGAAGATTTTAAATCTAAATTAAAACAAAAGTTCACTATAAAAGATTTAGGACCACTAAAAGATTGTTTGGGTATGAGATTCACCAGAAGTGCTGGCTCTATCACTCTTGATCAAACTCATTACATTGATGAACTTATTGAAAAGTTTAGGATGACTGATGCTATTCCTGTATCAACTCCTATGGAACCTGGCCTTAAGCTAGATTTGCCAAGCAAAGAAGATGAGCGTTCAGATCTTCCGTATCAACAGCTTATCGGTTCTTTGATGTATATTTCTATCGGCACAAGACCAGACATATCTCATACTGTGTCTTATCTTAGCCAATACAATACACATCACGGGGAGGTGCACTTCAAAGCTGCTAAACGGGTGCTAAGATACCTAAAAACTACCAGAATGTTGCAATTGACTTTTAAAAAAAATTGTCAAAGTCATCCAATAGGTTTTTCAGATGCAGATTACGGTAGTAATCTTGTAGACCGACGGTCATATACGTGGGGCGCACTATAAGTTTCCGGAATGAATATGAAAAAATACTATTAAAGGTACAAAATTAATTTATTGTTTTTCAAAATAATCTCCCTTGGCGTCTATGCACTTTTTCATTCGATGAAACCAGTTTTGAAAACTTTTGTGCCACTCCTTTGTGGTGACCTCTGAAACGTGTTTTTCATACTCCTCGACAGCCTCTTCTGGTGATGAAAATCGTTGACCGCGTAATTGGTTCTTAATTTTTGGGAACAGAAAAAAGTCACAAGGTGCCAGGTCGGGACTGTATGCAGGATGACTCATGAGTTCTACATTTTTCGCCTTCAAAAAGTCGTTTGTCTGTCTGGCCGTGTGAGAACTAGCATTGTCGTGGTGCAGGATGATACGGCGTTTACGGTTATTTTTACGGAGTTCGTCAATAACTTCCGGCAAACAAATGGTCGTGTACCAGTCACTATTCACTGTACGACGATTCTCTAAAGCAACAGTAGCCACGTGTCCAGTTTTATTAAAAAAAGAAGCAATCATTCGCTTAGATGCACTTTTCACGCGCGCCACTTTGGTTGGTTTCGGATCATCTTGAAAGACCCATACGCTCGATTGCTGCTTTGTTTTGGGATCGTAGCAATAAATCCATGTTTCGTCACCTGTTACTATGTCCCACACCAAATTTGACGCACCTTCGTTGAATCTGGTAAGCATGGCACTGCACCAAGTGACGCGGTCCGTTTTTTGAGCCTCGGTCAAGTTGTGTGGGATCCACCGCGAGCACAGCTTTCTCACACCCAAATGTTTGTGTAGGATTAATTTTATTTGACTCATGCCTATTTCTAAGGATGCGCGAATTTCATGGTAGGTCACATGCCTGTCTGTTTCAATCATACGGCGCACAGCATTGATGTTTTTGTTGGTCACAGCGGTGGACGGCCGACCATCGCGAGATTCGTCACTGAGATTGATACGACCACGCTTGAATTCTGCAAACCAGCTATAAACAGTTGTCTTGCATGGTGCTTCATTGCCAAAAGCTGTTTCAAGCCGAGCGATGCTCTGTTGAGCTGTCAAATTACACTTAAAATCGTAGAAAATCATACTACGAAAATTTTCCCGAGTTAAATCCATGTTGATGCAGACACACAGTTTTTTAAATGGCGCCACAAGGTAAAAACAAAAGACAGTCAGATGAAACAAACTGCATTCTACAGCCAAAGAGTTCTATTTTCAAATGTTGCAATAAATTTTTAAATATTGTTTATGTAAGTGGCCAGTTCCAGAAACTTACAGTGCGCCCTAAGTACGGGCTACGTATTTTAAATGAGTGGTGCGGCTATTTCGTGGGAAGCACGAAAACAAAGTACAGTGGCGCTTTCTACTACCGAAGCCGAGTACATGGCTCTTTCTGAAGCATGTAAAGAAGCCATTTATTTGCGTTCACTCATTAAGTTCATTTTCGACATTGATCAGCCCATTGTCATTCATTCAGACAATCAGAGTTCTATTAAACTGACTGGAAACGACACGTATCACGCTCGAACTAAACATATTGACTGCCGACATATTGACAAAATCTTTACCAAAGATTAAGCATTGTAAATTTACGCAGGCATTAGGTGTTTTGTAGTTTTATTTTGTGTACAAATGTATGAAGTTTGTTTTGTTTTATATGGTATACAGGATGTGTAAATTACGGGGAGGTGTTCGACCTTTTTTATTTTAAACATCTTGGCTGTTTAAAATAAAAAAGGTCGAACAACAAGAACGATTAAACACACTATTTCATGCAACAAAAGAGGCTTAAAATTTAAATTTTCTTCTATCAAGCACGGAGTAAAATATATTTTAATAATCAAGATGTAAGTGAATGAAAAAAGTATTGAAATGTCCGGGTTGAAAGCTCCAAAATCCGGGGAACTTACGCTTCCGGGCCCTAAATACGCTGCGAAGTCTAGCGTTAGCGGACGGCACGTTTTCTATATGGCAGCATTACGAGTAGTAGGTAGTATGAGTGGCTATCACAGAACTATGTGGCTATTGTATTTTCGTAAATATTTGTAGTATTAAAGCGCAATGGCACAAGATTATTGGTGAAGGAATTGAGAGGCCCCGCGGCTGGACAGCTCGCTCAGATTCCGCGGATCCCGATGATACCGATGGACTTGCCTATACCTTTTAAAAGATTGCAGTTTCCGGTAAAAATATCTTTTGCCCTCACCATAAATAAATCCCAGGGACAAACTTTCACAATGATTGGTATCGACCTAACGAGAGATTGCTTTTCTCATGGGCAATTACATGTTGCCCTTTCACGAGTAGGATTTCCTAATAATCAATATGTTTTGTTGCCACCTACAAATGCCACTGCTAATATCGTGTGCAGTGAAGCTTTACGGTGAAATATAGAACTTAAAATAAAATAAACAAAAAATTTAAATAAAAATCATTAAAAATACCATAAAAATAAAATAAATAAATACATGAAACAAAAAAATATATTAAAATGTAAAAATCATACAAAAAAAAAACATGTTCGCAATAAATATTTTTTAAATGTCCCCACTATTGGGGTTGGCTTCCTTTTGGATGGATAACTAGGATGGGCCATGAACCACCAAGCTTGCCCAATGCTGTTTGGTGGGTAAAAAAAACCTAGGAAATAAAATTAGGTAGGTAATACGGATAAAAATATTATTCAAATTAAAATATAAAACGTTGTTAAAATATAAACAAAAAGAATTATGTTGCCAATTCGACTGTAATAAAAATTTACTTTAATTTTAAATATTTTTTCTACTTATGTCTTACACTTTCTCTACGTTTATCCTAAAACGTTAAAAAAATAAATGCCCACCCGTGCGAAGCCGGGGCGGGCCGCTAGTATTTTATATGATAAATAAAGGATCTATTTTCATTCACGTTTAGCATAAATAAGTGATTTTTGAAGTTTGCATATTCTTCTTCCAAATTTAATATTTATATAAAAATTTAAGTCCGAATTAAATACCAAAGTAATTATTAAAAATTTTAAGTGCAAATTTATAAGTATATAATATATGTTTTTTGCAGTAAGCAAATAATATGATTACAGTAAATGTATTAATAATAATATAATCATAATAAATTTTAGTTTTATGAAAGATGTTAAGACAATATTTTAGAGCCAAGAAATAAAATTTAAATCGGTCATAATTAAAAAAGAATCCTAAAAAACTATAATGCCTGATCATAACTGAAACTAAACGATTGCTTCGCTTTGTATCCTAATCGGTATGATGTTGGTCCCTTGTAAACCCGGACAAATATTGTATTAATTAATAAAATTTTATTTTATTAATAAATAAATGCTAAAGGGAGTTTGTAAATTTTTCAACTGACTTCGCAAATCTTTTACCTTTTTTTTTAAAAAAAAAAACATTTTTAATAGTCGATTGCTAACAAAAACCGACTTTCATTCGTTGACCGAAGTGGGAAACACGCTTGGACGAAGAAGATACAAAAGCAAACAGAGTCGTTTGACCCCTCTGGTGCCAGGGTCATCATCATTATTTAACAAGTGGCCTGCATGGCCAATCGACCCGGTGTCAGAATTTTACTGAACCGCCTTTCGGCCTCTTTAACTATTTTATGATCAATCAAACGTCTTTAAAAGTTATGAAAGATAAAAAGATTAAAACTGTTATACTTAGTTTATTTAGATGACTTCAGTACTTCTTAATTTTTCCAGACATATTGATTTTAAAATAAAACGACTGTACCGATTTTAATTAAATTTATATGGGACTTAATTGAAAGTATATACTTTCAAACAAAAAATGTTTTTTGAAATCGCTTTATAATTCAAGGAGTTATGCGGTTTAAGCAAGGCCCACTAATACATCTAGTTTTTTCGACAACATACGTAAATGTCCTGAAATCGTTAACAAGCGGCAGTACATTTGAAAGACCACCGAGAAACGACAGTTCAGGCGAACAAGCAAAACCATGTGTGCGAAAACTGATAGGGCTGCGCGCGCGCCGACCATGTATAACTATACTGTAGGGTAGCCATATTCAGGATACAAGCTATGAATTCCTAATCAAACAACATTTTGATGTTATCCATCCATTGTTATGTGAATGATTTCTATAAGTCCTACGTAATGTAATTATGTTGGTACTTATAAAAAAAATCTGTGTTTTAAGTTAAACGTTAAACAATTGAGCATGTAGGTAATACCTCAATTAAAAAATCTTTGAAATTGGTTCTAAATACTTACACAATCGAATTTGAAAAAAGTGAATTTTACTCTAACTGTGTTTGCTTGCAAATAAATGAGCATTTCATTTTATTCAAGTAGGTACTTACCTGCTTATTTTAAAGTTAAATCTTTCATAGATATCAGTATGTCCGTCTAAAGTGATAAAAATAACAAACCTATTTTAAATTAAGTTCGATCCATATATAAAAAAAAATCTAATCTTCAAAATTTCCTGAAAACTCCGAATTCATGGTGTCCATAACCATAAAAGAAAGAGTCGATTCTTATTGCAGACTACTGGCTTTGGTTGGTGGGCGCCGCCCGCCGCGCCACTGTACTGTAGGCCTCTCAGCGATATAGGATAAACCTCTACCATCTTTTGGCAATCGTCAGCAGTTTTACAATGAATAAGTAGGTAAGCGTCGTAGTTTGGGTTTTAAGTTGAATTCCCGGAAATCCTTTTATGAGTACTTAATTTCTGCCTACTGATACTAAAGCACTTCAGGCTGGTTCGCTCCTTATACCTGTTCTGGATTATGCTAATGTCGCGTTCCTGGACCTTACAGACCAACTCACTGCTAAACTAGAGCGACTACAAAACACGCATTCGCTACGTATTTGGGCTAAGGAAATACATATGACCATATCTCCGAGTTTCGCAAGCGTCTGAACTGGTTGCCAATAAGGATACTTCGTAAACTCCATATTGTGTCTTTTCTTTATAATATCTCAGATCAAATTTCTCCTTCCGGGATCTTAATCCCCGTCTGCGAGCATCTCACCCCCTTAAGCTGAACATACCTATGTGCTCCGCACAGTGTTACGCCAACTCCTCAGTTCTCGCTGCAAATCTCTGGAACATGCTTCCTTTGGAGATGAAAGAGCTATCTTCTCACTCTTTCAAATCTCGGGTTAGAGAATACTACGAACGAGCGGACTTGAGCTGAGCCTACTGTTTTTATGTGTAATTGAATTTGTATGTTAGATGTAAGTTTCTGTATACTTTGTACCTAAGATTTCTTTGCGTGGTGTACCCTCTTCTGTGCCCAAATGTCTATATGTCCTATGTTTGTTTGGTTGACTGGAAGAGATGCCTATTTGGGATAAGTCCGCCTTTTGTTGTAAGCTGTATTCTAATACGACGATCTTTTTGTACAATAAGGATTTTTACATACATACCTTAATGACCAAGTTACCTAGATAACTTATGATATTCACTGTTAAGCTACGTAGGTACCAGCTTTCACCGAGAGATGTTTCTAACGCATTGATAAGCAACTACTTACGTTAACGATTTTGTTGAGGGTTAGTGACTAATAATTCAATATAAATTCATAAGCTGTAATGACAAAGACCCTGCTAGCTAGCTACAATGTTTGAAAAACAAATTTAAAGACTTTACATGACTATTTCACGTTGTAGAGTCATGGGCGTATTTCCCAGTTGCGACCTCAGTTAACGCCAACTGAATTCGCCTTAGTGCAATCATTTTGTAGGGAAACCGGAAAAATAGAAACATGATCCATGGCAGTTTCGGATTTGTAAGACACAGCCTAACAACTGCCGTCTAACGAATAACAACTTGTACTTACTTAATTAGATTAGTCAGAAAATGAATAATACCTTAAAATCTGTAAAGCAGTTTAAAGACTTCCAGCATATATTCTAGTGAAGAATTTTATGACAATTATCAAAAAGCTTCTGGTACTGACACACATTTAAGAGGTTCTTAAAGATATTTGGTGATGGAACCCTTTTGGAAAGCAAAATATATGACGGAACTCCTAGCGAAAAAAAGCTGTCAAGTGTGAGTGCGGGACTCACGTTACAGGGCTCCGAACAACTACCTTACTACCCAATAAAGTTGTACTTATAAACCATTGCGGGGCAAGGGCAAGGTGTTTGTTGTCTCCCTTTCATAGAACGCTTATTATTTTTACAGAAGAACTCCTTCTTCTTTCGTGTCAATGGCACAAAACTACACTAATTTAGTCCAGTAAGACGCAACATCTACGAAACACTAAAGAACTGAGTTCATTTATTATTTTTCTTATTATTTATTTCAAGTACTCTCGCGAATCCAAATAACTTATTATAACCGTTGATAGTGGCATGTTTTCATGCTGCGTTTAATAAAATATTCTTTGTTCACAGAAGTCTACAGCACAAGACAAGATGGGGTCCCTAAGAATTACGACTCTAAATCCCAAATGCCGGTCAACTACAATGTCAACAATGGAACCTATACCGAAAACCACAACCTCTTCCAAATGATAAAGTGCCATGAAGACAGCCTCATAAGACTTCACCATTTAACAGCAGGACGACAAATGAATGGCAATTACGAACCGACATACCAAAATGATATAACCTGGTACCCCAAGGACTTACCACGCCAATATATAAAACCCAGCTATTTGGCTTATGAAGATATAAGAAGGAAATATGATGAAGCAAAAGATTCGAAAGAGAAAGAAGTTCAAAAAGAGTCTGAGGAAGAGAGAGATGGCAAGGCTGATGAAAGAAAGAAACCAAGAAGGAATAGAACCACGTTTACGAGTCAACAGTTGGCTGCTTTGGAGAAGGTGTTTGAGAAGACCCATTATCCTGATGCGTTTGTGAGGGAGGACTTGGCAGCGAGGGTTAACTTGACAGAAGCCAGAGTACAGGTAAATATGTTTTTTCTTGGGACCTTATATAATATTATTTTATATGACGAATTGGGAAATAGATTTTTCCTTAACGAAGAGCCGTATTCGAAAGATTTTTCAATGATGACAGAAACCAAAAAACAGACGGACGCCAATACCGTGAATACTTAGATCTATGACTTAGCTATAACTTTAGCGATACCAATGTCTCATGATGTAGATACTCTATTATAAGTGACTTCAATTCCAGGTATGGTTTCAAAACAGAAGAGCCAAATTTAGACGAAACGAAAGATCTGCTATCTCCAGCCATAGAAGCTCAACAAGCCAGAGTTCTCCGGAACCAATCCCTGTTCCCATAGGGATTTCTCACCAAGTCGAACCTCGACAGGAATTCTCAAGAAACACAAAGGAACCCTGGCTGCACCATTTTCAAGCTAACAACCTCAACCTTAATCTAGGGATCCCAATAACGAATTCGGGGCTTTATCAAAACGACTATTCCCTGATGATGCAAAACGTGGGGAATAGACAATATGTTCCCAATTCAAATACTCTAATGGGCCAAAGCATGGTAGGGTATGGTGGGACCAGCGACAATAGCTACGGATCCTGTGCTCTGATTGGTGGATATAGCGGTTCGTTACAACCCGCGCATCATAGCTCGTACAATTTGAATTTAAGATTGAGACCACATGATTTTAGCATAAATAATATCACTTTATGATTAGTTATTTTATTTATATTTAACACTTTGTTGAGATCTGACTGTAAAAATAAATATGTGCGCACTATTTTGTGTTTTCATTTCTTATTTTACTTTAGTTGATTCATCGTCAACCCATCGTATTTTAACAGTTATATTTTCAGCTACGTTTGTACTACCATACGTGTTTTATAGGTCCTTCATATGAAGATGGCACTTTTGTTACAAAGGAGTAAATAAATTGTTGGCTTTGAAATGATTCCCACAAAACAGGTTATTCTAATAAAAATCGTCAGAGTCACTGATCTTCGTCCAAGCGTGTTCTCCTAGATGCGTCTAGAGTACGCAGTAAGTCAAAGCCCTAGATTTGGAGGTACTGGTTATTACAATAAAGCGACTGCCGTCTGACTTCCATAGCCTATTTTGCAAGCAACTAGACTATATGCTACACGGATATTCAACCGCCGCCATATATTGAAACGCGCGAAACATTCCCTGGTTACTCTACTCTCAAATAAATTAAGATTTAGAACTTTTAAATACAACACGTAATCAACTCGTGATAGTATTTGGATATGTAAATAAATGGTCTTTTAAAATTTTGTTCTTTATTTTGTCAAAAATAAGCGAGATAGTTCTACTAATAATTTCCCATTTCTTTGTCAGTACATAGAATTTAAATATTTTTATTTTTTGGAACGCCCCCTAACATCAAACAGGAGAACTAATTGTTTTTATTAGGCAATGGGAGCCCATGCTACTTTGATCATTTTTACTGGCTAAATATGTCTAGTAAAAGCCATATTAAAAAGACAGGGCAATAAAATATGTCACTGTCAAATTCACATTCTGTGACATTTGTCAAAGTCAAAATAACATTCCATTTTTGCATTTTCGCGCAAATAAGTGGCGGTAAAATAACTTTGTTTTTCCCAAAATAAGTATGTTGCAAATGAAGTATTGACCTCACATTTTTTAATTATACTTACTAGTGCATACTAAATAAATAATGGCATTAACGATGTACCTACGGGCCCTTTTGTGGACCTTTTCACTAGCACTTGGTTCACATTTTGTTTACAACCATATAAAAGCGAAGAAAAATGTGAAAAATGTACTAAAAGAAGTACATGAGGTTATTATGTTCTCTTATTCCACCGGCGAACTGAAGAGAAGTAAATACTCACGCTGTATGATCACTCAAAGTATGGAGCGTTTATTATATTATTTGACTACACCAAAGTATACTCTGGACATTTGTATGTATGTGTTAACAAATTTGGACCTTGCCAATGCTGTGCTCAAGATGCACTACAAGGGGATTAAAATAAGGATAATAGTGGATGCTGACATGGCATTCTCTTCAGGTTCAAACATAAGGAAACTAGAGAAACAAGGTATTCCAGTGCGATGGATGAAATCAACTAATTTGATGCATCATAAGTTTACGCTCATAGATGCTTCATGTGAAGACATCCGTGCAACTCCAGTGGTCATGATGGGCTCCTTAAACTGGACAAACCAGGCCTTGAGTGGTAATTGGGAAGATGTAGCTGTGACTTCGCAAAGTCAGCTAGTGAAACAATTTAAAGAAGAATTTGAAAGACTTTGGATTATGTTCAAACCTATTGTTGATTGAAATTGGTGCTATTTTTATTATTTAAAGTGATTGATATTTCTTGAAAGCATGAATGATATTTCTTGAAAAATTGGGAGCATAGATCTGAAGCTAGTTGATTTACTAGGACAATGAAAGAGAATTTTCTAATTATTTGATTGAATTAAAAATACAAGATGAGAAGAACCTGAATTAAAGAATGGACAGTTGAGAGCAAATTCACTTGATCAGCAGTTAGTTCATGCAAACTCCCAACATGCCCGCCACCATTCATTGTTTTGCTTCACGTGTTTCACCTTTATGCAAGGCGTATGTGCAAACTAATGGTGGCTGGCATGTTGGGAGTTTGCAAGAACTAACTGGTGGCGGAAGCATGCAAAATAATTTGGTAAGTGCTTGTAAGGCACTATTTTGTTATTAAAACAAAAGTGAATGAATGAAGATATTGAGAAATTGAATATTAATTTCTTACAGTACAGATGACTTTACCAGATGTTTTCTTTATTTTGTATAATCAGTATTTATTAGCATAAGCTGACAATGCCACTAGGAATACATGCGGAATGTTAATGAGTATTTATTAGTTAAATTAGAATACCTGTTTGTTACTCATTATTAAATTTAAAATTAATTTTGTTACTGTGCTGTGGGGCTGTGACTAAAACACTTCTGTACATTAGCAGCATTAATTTACATTTTCTGTGATTGCAGTAACTATAAGCACTTTTATTAATACTTTTAAAGAATAAATATTTTTAAGACCAATATTTCTTTATTATTCTAGTTGGTTTAGTTGGTTACAATAACCAAACTAAGTACATTACAAACTACCTTATAGGGTAGAAGGCATGAGAGATGGGTTTATGCCCGAGCATATTGGGCGTATTGAGTAAACGCCCGATAAATGCCCGTAAACGCCGAATAAATGCCTTTTATCTGGGCATAAACTGTAACTGAACTTTTATAATTTTTTTTCATTCAAATATGTATATGTGAGTATGCAAAAAAAGGTTAATTTATAAAAACATATTGGATTTTAGCTAATACACTGCAATAAAGTATAACATATTGGTTATACCAAAATCTATTGGTTAAAATAATTCTTAACTACATATAAATAGCTATATAATATTAAGTATTTCGATTATCCGGTCGAGTCAACGCGGGCGCGGAACTAAAACAGTCTCAAGTCTGTAGACCGTTTGAAATGAACAACGGAAGCTAAAAGCCTTAGAAGCTTTACACAGGCACCGATTTAGGGCCCTAAATCGGGAGCAGTGCTGCAAGATCAATTTTTTAAATCGAGGCGCGTGGAGAGGCCTAAATTGTGAAGTGAAGAGGGAGGGGAGTAACCCCGCGTCCCGCTGCGCGGCTCGTTCGTCACATCGCTCCACGCAGTTGCTCAGGCGCCCGCCGCCGCTCTGATTTTAATATTATAGAACTACCCACCTACTTAAATACAACCTACATACGGTGATTTAGTTTTTTGTTTGGTGCCTATTTGATGAAATTTGGTTAGTACCTCTAATAATTATTACGTTGTTTAGTTATTCTGACGTGTTTTAATGAGATAATTTTTAGAATACTTGTTGTCCATATAACATCCTAGAACAGTTTTGTTTTATAAAAATTGATTACGAAAAATATATCCATTTTTAAATGAGTTAAAAAAAGCAAGTTATCAATTAGACCTGTATGTAATATTGTCAGAATTACAGTTTTGTATATGTTAGTCTATACCGGCTTCTGAACGCGTATGCCAAATTTCATGAGTGTATGTTTGTTTATATGTCTGTATGTTTATCCACGAATATCTCAAAAACTAAAAGTTGGTTTGAAATAATATTTTTTTAGCTGGATTAGGCATATTTTAACTTAGAGAACAATCTAAGTTTCATCAAAATCTTACTTTCAGGGAAGTGCATCTGCACTTATACATAGGTACTATTTACTAATATAAAATATAGAATTATATGGAATATGCAATGTCAAATTCAAATCACGCGGGTATTTGCCCATGTACTTAAGTACTTACTTTAAACAACTTAAAGTAAATACATTGTGTTAATAAATATTGTATAATAAACTTTCGTTATAATTGGTGACAATGCTAGGAATTTGCAAAGGGCTTTTGAAATTTTGAGAAGAAAATATCCATGGATAGTAGCTCTAAATTGCGTAGCGCATAGTCTAAATTTACTATGTGCAGATGCCATGAAAGTGACTGTTAATAAAGCTTGTATTGATCTTGCAACAGAAGTTATAAAGTGCATTAAAAAAAGTCAGATTTTGAGCGCACTTTTAAGCAAAATTCGGGAAGACAAAGAAATTAATGGTGAAACCTTGAAACTACCATGTAAAACTAGATGGGGAAGTCATGTGGAGGCTTTAAGAAGTCTGAAAGTCAACAAAGTTGCACTGCAAAATCTCGCTGTCCATGAACATAGCTAACCTACATCAAACGTCAAAAATACGATTCTAGACGATGGCTTTTGGATAATGGTTGATCAATGTGTTAGTTTAATGGAACCAATCTTACAAGCTATTTTTGAACTCGAGGGTGATAGTTATAACACCAGTAAGGTTTATATGACCTTTAAAAATATCTTATCAAAATTGCTATTTGCTTTCACTTCGACAACTATTCTGGAAACTTCTGATGTAGAATGCCTGAAGACTGCAGTAGAACAAAGAACGACACAAGTTCTCAAACCTATACTACGCTGCTCATATGCTGGACCCTAAAGCTGAAGGACATGAACTCACTCAGCATCAAGACTTGGAAGCGATGGAGTTTATTCAAAACCTGGCGAGTTTTTTGAATATTGATTGTCTGGTTGATCTTGCTCAATATAAAGCGAGAGAAGGTATATGGGGAAAAGAATTTACATGGAAAGCTGCAGAGAAGATTGATGCTGTATTGTGGTGGAAAGGAATTTGTGGTTCCTCACCGTTAAGTAAAGTGGCGCTTCGTATCCTAACTGCACCTTGCACTTCTGCGGCTACTGAACGCTCGTTCAGCATACATGGCTTCATACATAATGCAAAACGAAATCGTCTCACTACAGAAAGAGCGGCTCAAATAACATCGTTGGCATACAATTGAAATTTAAGGGAAAATAATGATCCATCTAAAAATATTCGTTTATCCAATGTTAACGATTTTGATCCGGAAATCGACGATGTTTTTAGCGATGATTATGATAGTCAAGATGAATCTGGCTCGATTGAATTCAATACGCTTGAAGATTTTGATTCCCACCCATCAACATCCACTTCAAGAAACCAAGAATTAGTTGATGTTACATCAAATATCAACCTTAGTGATGATGACTGAAGTTATCTACATTGTATTGAGCGATATCATTACCTAATGTTCACTTAATAGATATCTTAGTCAAACCAAAATAATCATTTAGACTAAGAGTCATAATTATATTTTATATAAGTACCTATTCAAATAATTCGAATTTTCAACTGTGATTTTATAACAAGACTGTGATTATTTAATAACTGATTAGGTATTTAATTAAAAATGTTGATTTACAAAATACTGACATTAAGTTTAATTTTAAGTTCCTGCTTTATTTTTCACGAAATTAAGTTATTAGTTTATATGCCCAGTGATCGGGCATTTATTTGGGCGTAAACTCATTTATGCCCAATATGCCAAGTTTATGCCCATTGTGTCCATATTTGTTTATGCCCTCGACCCATCTCGCATGTAACGTTTTTAGAAAGTTATAAAAGGAATATTTTTTTAAATAGCAGGGAGAAAAAGTACGGCAGGTTTTTTTAAAAAAAAGCATAAATTATGAAAAGCAGTGTGGTGTTTGACCTTAGGTTATGTAGACAAAAAATAAGCAAATTAATGGACGGAAACGGAAACCATGGATGGATGACGTGTTAGTGTTGCGGAACCATCGATTGTTTCACTATCGATAGTTATCCTCGAAAACCATTCACGATATTAATATCGATAGTATCATTATGAACGATAGTATTGGTAACCGAACCTATATTTTAAAAAACAACTAAATATCTGAAGGAGCTAGATAGCTAAGCACGATACGCATATTCATAGCAACAACGGCCAGGCGCGACCCGCATTGTTTTGTTCTATATCTAGCTTCTGAAGGCACGTTAAGCTGTTAGTCCCGGTTGTTATCGATAGATGGCAGTATTTAGACTATGTCATAAGATGCTTTTAGGCGGCCTAAAAAATGTTACAGTGGCCACTAACACATCTTGGGTCATGTTTCTGTTAGTCTGGTTTCCCTGTAAAAAGGGTTACGGAGTTAAAACAGTAGTCGCTCCATTGTAATAAGTGCCAACAAATCTAGGAATACGATTTACAGCGTACCCTCGCCTAGACGCCGAAGTGAATCGACAAGGACGCAACAGGAGAACATGCTTGGCCGTAGAAGAAAAAGAAATCTAGATCTAGAAACTCGAATATAACTGATAGACCTTTGCGCAACAAAGATAAGTTATTTTTACCTACTTAAAGACTGTTTATGGTTAAAGACTCATTTGTGGGGAACTGTATACGTTTTCTGAATCAATTACTAGTTTGCCTGATGGACAATTTAAAGCCCATGTTAAAGATCTACTTTGTAAAAAGGGTTATTATAGTACTGGTGATTTTCTTAATGATAGGAATGTTGAACTTAAGCTTGGTGCAGAGTCCTCGATAAATTGACATATCATTATATATTCTGGTCTTACATTTGACATTTTTTTATTATTATTATCCTTTATTCATATTCAGTCTATTTTGTACATTTTTAAATATTACATGTTTTAAAAAAAACCACATTTAAAAATATATAAAAACGGGGCACCCATCGGCAGCGGAGTTAGACCCAAGCTGCCAGTGGGCAGGTCTCCAGAGAGAGGAATCTCCTTACAATGTGGGCAGTGTCCAGAAGTACTGCCTTCTGCATCTGTGCCTTGAAACAACTGCCAAGCGAGAGTCTCTCTAGATGACGGTCGAGACTCTTCGCTATTAATCCGTTCGTACTAACAACAATATCTATCCGACTCTCATGATCGTCAGCTTCGCTCTTCTAATTCTCTCTTACTAAGTACTCCTCTTTTTCGCACCAGTTTTATGGCTAATTCCTTCACTTTACAATCTACTCGACTTTGGAATGCTTTGCCTGCTGATATTAAGGAAAGTCCTAACAAATTTTTATTTAAAAAGCGGGCACGTGTGCACATTTTGGACTCGCTCAGTTAATGAAAACTTCTCAATGTGACTTGACTTCATCATTGATATTTGTGTAGGTATATGTATATATATATAGGTATATATTTAAAATGAAATAGTATTTGTGTATGTTTTATGTATGTTTACGTAGTGTATAAACTTAAGCTTTTGATAAAATTTGCTCTATAAGTAATACATTTTTCCCCCTTAACTTTTTTGCGCCAAACTATCTTTCCGTTTCTCCCAATGGTTGACTGGTAGAGAATGCTCTTAGCATTAAGTCCGCCAATTGTTATAAGTATATGTGTACTTTGTGGAACAATAAAGTTTTAATAAATAAATAAATAAACAATCGGAACAATTATCGTCAAGTCAACATGCCACATGGCGGCAACCTAGTGGGCCAGGTCCAAGTACCTACCAAGCTTTTCTTTCTCGGCTTTCACGCGGTTCTCGTCATGGGGGATGGTAACGTCAACAAGAATTGCACGGCGTCTCCCGGTCTTCTACCACAATGTCAGGTCTATTGGCAACAATAGTTCTATCCGTGATAATAGATCGGTCCCAGTAGAGCGTGACATGACTGTTCTCAAGAACTGGCGCAGGTGCGTACTTATAGTACGGTACATCAGGGCAGACAAGGCCGTATTTAAGAGCAAGTTGCTGGTGTATAATCCTAGCTACTTGATTGTGTCTATACAAATACTCGCCGTTAGCAAGATGAGAACATCCGGAAACAATATGCTTGAGTGACTCCGGGATGGTGGCATGCTCGACAAATGTCGACCGTACCGTCCTTCAGAATATACTTCCGGTAGTTATTCGTCTTGATAACTTCGTTCATAATTGAACAGACAAAACCTTCGGTTTCCCCGAAGAGGTCACCGAAACGTAGCCATGCCACCGACGCGAGTAAATCTACATCGGGCCCATGAGGGGCCTTCTAGAACCGCCCGTGTAGCTCCCTGCTCTTCCATACGTCCATGCGACTCTGAGTGGTTAGCACCTGTGGCGCGCGCCAGTTCCCGTTCGCTAAGCATAGCGGTGTAAGGCCATTGTTAACTGCTACCAAGTCGCGATGCAACCCACTTTCACAGTGTAGGAAATATTTCCTGAGATTGCACTCCTCCCGGTTGTGTAGGTTCTTGGCATTGAGGAAGACAGGACCCCCACACTTCCGGGGAATGTACAATCTCATCACCGATGATCGTGGGTGATGCATGAGATACGTCATTAGTAGTTTTCTGAACTTTACATCCCGGGCGTCAAGCTCAGTCTGAGTCCACCTTAATATGCCGAAGGTGTATATAAGTAAGGGCATAGGCAAGGGCTAACCCAACCGTTGACAGCACGCACTTTTTGCCTTCTAACAAAATACTTTTAAGCACTTTTCTCATTTGACCAAAGAAACGTTCCGTCACTGATTACTTTATGCCCCCATCAGATATGCCTAGAGACTCCGGCATAACAAGGTATTTGTAGGTTTCAGTTCCAGACAGGAACCTGAGAGTCATAGTCTCGGAGAGTTGTAAGCTATCAGAGTTTACAACCCTACCCCGTTGTACGTGCATGGTCGCACATTTGTCAACACCAAACTCCATACCTATTGCTTCACTGATGAGAAATAACCTTCGAAGCCTCACACTTAGTTCTGAATCCCCTAACAGAGCGTTATTATTATTACTTTTATTTAGTTTTTATTTAATTTAAATAATCTGAAATCACAATAAAATATTGTGCAATGTTGACAAACATGTGAATTCATTCATTTAACTAGTTAATTATAGAAAGTTTTTTTCTTAATTGTAAATTGACGTTTTTAATAAAATGCTGCAGTGGAGTTTATGGCGCCGCTTTTTCTCCACTTGCGCTTCGGAAGTAGTGGTAAACTTAATATAAGTAAATTGACGTCAATAAGTGATATTTATATCCTTTAATGAAAATAAACGATTTCATTTCATGTCGATTTCAATAGATTTTGAATAGGTACTATCAGCAAACTCCAAGCCTTTAACATTTTGAAAAAAAAATTTGCCATTCAGACTATGTTAAGTTGAATAAATGATGTTTTATATATAATATTTATACTTATATATTTTAAAGGTATAACATATCAACATATTTTGCAATATTCGGACAATCCATACTAATATTATAAATGCGAAAGACTGTCTGTCTGTTATGCTTTCACGGCCAAACCGCTGAACGGATTTTGATGAAATTTGGTATGAATATAGTTGAAGACCCGGGGTCAAACATAGGCTACATTTTGACGCAGGCGGAGGTGCGGGAAACAGCTAGTATTATATAAATAAAATAGAGGTAAATAGACATATATAAATGTATGTAAAGTACTTAAGGATAAAAAGAACCCTTAGACCCTGCAGACAAATATCGCCTTTAGGGAGTAGGCTATAGGCTTGTCGTTTGCTGATAGTATCTATTGACAAAACTGTAAAAATGCACGCAAAACAATCAAAATATCGAATGGGGTTTGTTAAAAATGAATGAATTAAATAATCAAAATATGACTAATACAAAAATTTTGGTTGAAATGTAGTCCCTCTCCCATTGCAGCGCCCGTCAGGGCTCATAATTGTTCTTAATTCTTATGACAACATCTGTATATATACATTAAAGAAGCAATAAATGATTTGATTTGATTTAATATGGAATATGCTTATGCTGGGAATATGCTTCCCAGGTGTGGAATTCTATGTACAATGTGTATATAGATCGCATTGAGAGTATCCAGAGGAAGTTTGTGAGGTACCTATATTATCGTCTTAAAATAAATTATAGTTCTCAAAACTACTTAGACCTTTGTAGGGTGCATCACTTAGTTCCACTGCGGGTGCGTCGTGACGTCGCTGATATAGTTTACATGATAAAAATAGCTTCTGGTATTGTTGACTCGCCTGAACTTTTATCTAAATTAATGCTTAATGCACCGCCTAGAATATGAAGATTTAACCCCCCCTCCCCATTTTTATACCAAACACATCCACTAATTATCGACAGAATTCGTTTATTTTGCGCGCAGGTAAGAATTTCAATATTATTTCTCGAACTGTAGATATTGATTTGTTCACTACAAGCATAGCGAGGGCTAAGTTACTTTTATATGACCATTTGTTCCAGCAGGGTAATGTTTAGGGTAGTTTGTTAATTTTTAACTTTAAATTGTTTTCCTTTACAAAACTAAACTGTGTTGCTTCCAATTTACGGCAATATTTAATTTTAATTATAATGATGTTTTTTTTAATCAAAATGCAGTGTGTATACGATGTTTGGTTCTTTAGTTGGACTATTGTTGGCCTCTAAATTGCTTAAGTTACCTAACCTATTGTATAGATATAAGCTGTTGGTCTTCCTCATAATAAATAAATAAATACAAGTATAAATAAATAAATATAATGTATAAACAAAGAAATACACATACATATAATATCCAATAAATAAAATCACAAACATGACAATGTCAGATTTTATCAAAATGATGATGAAATAAATACTTGATTCATAAAAGTTTGAGCTTTACGAATATCAACGGGAAGAGCATTTCACAGAAGTAGGTATAGCCTTAACTGTGAAAGAGGACCGAGAACGGGAGGCGTGAGCCGGTACAGCAATTTGAAGAGAATAAGCGCTTCGCGATTGTTAAAAATAACAATACTTGCGAAAATTTTGCACGTAAAACTGTAGGTATTGGTAGTATTAATACTATTGTTCATAAATGATGGCTATTGATGGTATCGATTCTATTGAAAGTACAATACTTTTGATTGATACTTAGGTGTTTCACTTTATCGATATCGGCAATACACAGTACGTACGCATCACTGACATGTCATTGATTGACTTGACATTTGTTATCAGCCAGAATTTTACTATCAAACAAAAATCTGAAAAATTAAACAAGAACAACAGCAGCGGCCGATTGTGCAGTTCAAAGTCAAATAATTTTAGAAGAAATTTATTTTTTGTAATAAAATTACTAACAAAGACATGGCGACTGGTTTGGTAGCTGGTAAACTTGCCCTAGTGACTGGTATGTATTATAAACAAAATTAAATACTGTAGGTAGGTACCTAACTTTCTTTGTTGAATAGATTTGCAAATGTTACCTATTCATCCCATCTCATTGGTTTAGAAACTATTACTTACCTGATACGAGTGTGAATTTTGAGTGGATTAGGTATTCAGTCAACCCTGTACACCCTGGGGTCAGGGTTTAATGAAACCGCCTCTGGGACTGACTCGCCTGGCACCAGCAAAAAGAAGAATCACACTTTTTTAATCAACCATGGAAATGTAAATGTTTTTACTATTTTAGGGTCATTGATCTTTAAATTGCCTATGTAATAAATTTATTTGATCTAGGTGCAGGATCAGGTTTAGGCCGAGCAGCATGCCAGGTGTTATCCCGGGAGGGTGCTACTGTGATAGCAGCAGACAAGAACTATGCATCTGCTGTGGAAACCATCAAAACTCATACTGCTTTAGCTAGTGGATCTAATGGTAAGTATTTGCAGGATTGGAAATTTTCCTGTTAAGCTTTTGCCTTACTTTTGACATGACACCTGACCTAGTACCACTGTGGGGTACTAACCAAAATAACTTATAAGTTGGTCTGATAATAACAATTTCATGTTCAATCTTTTTTGATCTAATTTGAGCAGACAATACCTTTATATAGGAACAAAATAAATAGAAAACAAAAATAAAATCTCTTTATTAAACCATACAAACTGCATACAGAAAATATTTCCTGCGGCAGAATTTAAAAGTCATAGGGCCTATTGAATATGGGCTTTGAATAATCTGTTTAACATTACTTACATTGCAGCCGCAGAACACAGTGCAGTAGAATTAGATGTATCAGACTCAGGAGCTGTCCAAAAACTAGTGCAAAACACTATCAAGCAATACAAGGCTCCACCGACCATCATCATAAACTCTGCTGGGATTACGAGGGACAATTGGCTGCTGAAAATGTCCGAAGAAGACTATACTGTAGTTCAAAATGTAAATTTAAAGGTGGGTTTCTGATATAGATGTATGTATCTTTTCTTTTTTTTCATAAAATTTGATATGTAAATCAGTTTGTTAGATGAACTTTTTCCCCCAGGAAATTCTTCTGGGAAAAGTTCACTCTCAACTATAGATGGACAGCGGGAAGAAATTCTAGAGGACAAAAATGAAATGCAAGGGAAAGAAAAGGAAAAAAAATAGTTAATTCCCATTTATTCCCGGGAACTATTAAAAATTCCGGGTGTAAATGGGAATTTTTTTTTTGGTAGGCATATCTCTACTCTCAACTTGTGATCCGACGTGTAGGACTTTATTTGCAATTAGTCCATCTTTGCTCATATTATGTTTAAGGTTTATGTGGGCAAGAAAGATATTTTATATTGTATGTATGAGCCCAAATGAAATAGAGATAAACCATCCAATTTTCGATCCATAAATTTTTATGTATTATCTTCTTACACACCCAATTAATCAAAGTTTTACTTGGATCAAAAGCCATATGTAACCCGTTAACAATTAACATTTCTTCAAATTACATTTTAAAGGCATGTGTGTAAAATGCCTAAATTATTTTTTTCAAGTACAAGTCTTAAATCATTATATAAGATGTTAGCAGACAGATTCACTATGGCATTACTATCCAGGTCAACTACCTTTTTAGAAGGCATTAACATTGTATGACACCACAAAAGTATTGACATATGTAGATGCAAATGTGTTAGGCAATTTCTACCATTGTTTTAAACCTATACCATACCACCAAAATTTTCCTTGCTGTTTTTTTTAATTAAGCATCATTGAAACCTTCCGGAAATTCAGTCGTAAGTTTCACGCAGGTGCACAGTTAAAAAATGAATGCAGAATGTCAGCGGATGATAATATCGCATTTTAGCAAACCTTGGACTCCCAAGTAATATGGCCTTTGATTGGACTGTGATAAGTTGATAATGCTTACATGATTTCTTTAGATATAAACTTGGTCTTTTTCATGATGAGAGATGAGATTCATTAAAAATTTTATAAAAATACTGTGAGCTAAATTCCCTAGAACAGTGAGTCGATTAAAAATCGTTCGACGTAAATGTCAACGCGTTTTGCAGTCTGCGCTTTCGGGTCCCTGGTGTTACAAGCGTCCATGAGTTACGAGCTATATTACGCTGACCTCTAACCTACTAATTTGTTTTAAAAATTTGAAACCAAATTATATATCTTCCAGGGCACATTCCTTGTTATGCAAGCCTTCTCCAAAGCAATGACAGAAGCTTCTCTACCCGGATCCATTGTCAATATTTCAAGTATTGTTGGGAAATATGGAAATATTGGTAAGTAGTTAATTACCTTAAACAGCAGTATAAAATGTGTAAATACAGTATTATTATTTCTTATATTGATTAAATTTCTGTATATGATTTAAGTTTCTACATGTTCCTTTTATTATTTCTGTGGAAATTGGAATTCATATGCACTAGCCGTAATATATGAAATGAGAACTAAAAAATATCTACTATACTTATTGTACATCAGCATATTATTACTACATGACACAAAATTGTGATACGGTGTCTGCTGATACCTGACATTCGGCCAGCCAGCCTAACTTGATATCATACACATCATAAATGTATTTCTTTCATAGATATTTTTTATCTTGGCAGCAATCTAAATCCGACATAAAATGAAAAGTAGGTAGTCTTATATAATTTATTTATTATTTGATGTATGGTATTAATTAGAATAAAACACTTTCTAATTTGGTCGCCTACAAAGAGCGAGCTTGCAAGACGTGATGAGCAGGGAACAGTGGAGAACACTCCAGCACAGAATAGGTAATAGGTTCTAGTGTCGGAGGCCAGGGTCATTTTAGGGTCGTTGATCCATGAGTAGGTAAGTATAGCATAGTTGACCATGTGGTTCGAAGCGACTAGTTTAGGACGGTATTGGGAGAAAACGCTAAATTAAGAGAGACAGAGATTTTCAAGCACATATCGACGGGGAGAGGCCGATTGTTAGAATCGGCGTCCTGGATCGACCATTTTGTGAGATTTGTCGAAAAAAAATGTCGGATGTATAGGGTTTTCGGTAGTCAGCTGCCATGTTTTTCGTGAAATCTCTAATTCGACTACTCTACTACTACTATTAGGACTGCGTTAGAATATTTTACGGAAATCCTAGCCTTTACACATTTACTAATAAGTGTTATTAATTTAAATAAATTCAGGTCAAGTAAATTACGCTGGAAGTAAGGCCGGTGTAATCGCCATGTCCCAGTCGGCCGCAAAAGAGTTAGGGAAATTTAATATAAGGTAAGACCGTAAGATATAATAGGCCAAAGTAATGTTTACTTTTTAACATGCACATAAATATAATTCGGAAATAGTGTTTCAAGATCAGCGAGACTCAATCAGATTATACTGGTCGTAAGATATTTACAATCAATCACAATGTACATTCGAACGAAATATATACTTCTGTAAAGCCATGTCTGAAACGAAGGTGTTTTGTAAATAAACATAAAATATTATTTGGGACTGCGTGTAGAGAGCCGAGGACTCGTATTTTCCTTCATCGTAGGGTTTCGGTACTATTCTTCAGATGTATGTGTAGATCACTTTTTTTTGATTAATTAATACTACTTGATTTCGAAATGGGCATTGGACATAAATACCTTATAGAAAATGATTGACCCTTTCTTGCCATTTTCATATTGACTTAACTCACTTTCAAAAAGACAGTAGATATGTATAATATGGCATATTACTAAATAAACATTTTATTTATAGGTGCAATACAAAAGTAACTGATAATACCAGTGTTGTGAGATAGTGATGTCTGAGATATCCGATGAAACTTGTATTACAGATTATCAATGGACAGAGTAATAAACTTTTATTTATTTTTAGAGTAAATGTTATCCTGCCTGGATTTATAGACACACCGATCATCCAAACTGTTCCTGAAAAAGTTTTGCAAGGCATGCTGAAAATGGTTCCTTTGGGACGGCTGGGAAATCCATCTGGTGAGGAATTTGTACTTTGTTTTTGAGAAATATATGTAGAGGATTCGAGGGAGGTCTGTCTTAGTAAATAGAAAGCCGTAGTCTCTGCCTACCCTTACGGAAAATAGGCGTGATGATGTATGTATGTATGTATGAAATAGGTATCCGTAGTTCCCGTAGATAATATCCAGTGGAATCTGGGTGAGAAGATATTTTCAGATTTTTTTTTCATTTAACAAGGTATCATTAGAATTAGGTCTTTAAGTTGTTCAGCCCAACCGTATTTTACTAGACAAATAGCAGCATTTTTGCCAAATAAAGATTCGATTCTAGACAAATAGAAATAATTTCATTGTAGATTCGAATTTAAAAACAAAACATTAGATATGTAATTTTACGACATTATTTTTAATTCTACTAGGCCCACCCTTACATCATGTTCTCTTATTGTATAAAGGTTGGCTGAAAGAGATTGCTTAGCAATAAGTCCGCCTTTGCTCCATATTGTTAACAATGTTATAATTTCAGTTTTGTGATTTCCCAGATGTGGGCAATAAAGTTATATTGTATTGTAATTTGTTCCATATAAGTATGGAATATTTGAATCTCTCTCCTCTGAAAATGTTACACCTCTACTTTTTAAGACATAATTGTTATACCTTTTGCTAATTTTGTATATTTAATATTAAAATTTCCCTTTCAGAGGTGGCTGAACTTATAGCATTCCTGAGTTCAGATAAGAGTTCCTTCATCACAGGAGCTTCGATCGACATCACTGGTGGATTCTAAACATTGTTATGTTACATTTTCGATTCGGTAATATGCTTAAAACGAAACAAGAAAACAGAAAGTGAGACTCATGGTGAGTTGAATGAAAATCGTTCTCACCGATTATAGATGAAAATAATTCGATATCGAACGAAAATCATTCCACTGACCTTTGAGTTTTTTGAGTCATACTTTTCAGAAATAGGGATCCAGGGTTTCAACCTTAATAAATAGATAGATAGATATACACTTTACTGTTCCAAACACACTTGTTTGTTTGTACACTTTGTTGTAAATCTCAGATCTGAAGCCTGATGGGATTATTCTTTCTAGTTCCATAGAAAAAACCAGCCTCACTAGTTGAATAGGTCACCATGGAACTAATTGTAATGGAACTAGACTAGTGGGTCTGGGAATAGATCGCCTGATGGCTTCATCAGTATCGAAAACTTACCCAAATTCAATCAATTAATTATTTTGGGGTAGTAACAGTGGGACAATAGATTTTTTAATTTAGAGAAAAAAGAAGTATTTTCCAAAATAATGGCTAATATTTGGTTGGTGTTGGTCAGTCAAAACTTTTACATATTGCATAATTTTTAGGGGGTTAGTAATTAATACTTAAATAAAGTAAGTTTAAATGAATTTATCACTCAATAAACAAGGTTGTTCTAAGCATAATCACCGCACATCTACATATTTGGCACAGACATTGAACTTTTAAAATTGTATGTTTTATTCTGTTTAAACAGTTAAGTAAAATTTATTTTTTTACGATGTCTAATCAATAAATTTTTCTAAACTGTATGCCATTTAAAAAACTTAATTGATTAATCGTAAATTATTTAAATATGATATCAAAAAAGCCGTACCTTTTTCGAGTTCATATTTCAAGTAACAACAAACAAGATGCTTGAGCAAAATGTACATGTGTGAAGTCAGTTTTTGATCATTAAGTGCAATTCGACTTCAATGTGATTGATGTGGCCAAGTCACTGGAATTGGTCCATAAATCGATTTCTATCAACAAAATACTGCTTAATGTCTGGTAGCAGACATTAGTTGCAATTAATGGTTCATGGAACATTTAGGTAAATCAACACGGGTTTTAAAAATATGTAAGCTTTGTTGAGTGACACTTTAGTCCATAAGAAAACTCCCTAGACAGGGAGGACAAGACAGGTGCAATGTATTTTTGTAATGGGCATTATATTTTTGTAAGTTATTTATCATAATATCTGTTAGTGTTAAAGAATTTTGTACTAATCACAACTAATAAATCAAACTATAAGTATATTATGTACTTAGTCTTCCCAGACCTGTGATATCTCCAGTTGAAAAAAATTATACAACATAGATTTTATGACTTTTTATATTTGAAATAAATCAAATAAAATTGATTATGTTTTTTTTTCTACTACTGCCTATAAAAGATGCAACTTACTTTCAAGAATTCCCTTAACAAAACAGATTTCCTTGTATCTTTTAGTAAGAGAAAAATGTTCAAACCATCTATTGAACACACAGACTGTTCTAATAGGGAATGAGATTGATTTTAGGAAAATAAAGTTTGAAATAAATAAAAAAAAAATTATTAATCTTTATTTACAATCATCAATCTAACATTAACTCTTAGCTTTTTTCTTAACATTAAGTTTACTTTTCTTAAGTTCCGCCTTATTTTTCTGCCTCTTATCCTTCATGAAGGTCCTGTACTGACTCTTTCTCTTTTCGTCCACAATCTCTTTGTATTTCTTCTTGTTATATTTCTGGAACTCCGCATCAGCTAGAAGTTCATCGACCATGGTTCTTTTTCTTTCTTTACGCGTCAACCGCTCATTGACATGATCTAGAGGTGAATCCATAATTTTTCCAACCTAAGAAATTAACAAAATATATTTAAATTTGTTCCTAGCAATAGGACAAAAAGAGAATACACTGGATTTCAAATAGATAGATGAGCTCAAAGTTAATACACCTACAATTTAAGTTACGTTAATCTGAACTATGTATGATAAAGAAATCTTTTTGGATCAAATGTTTGCCATGTTTGGCTATAATAAGGTACATAACTCGCACTTAAGTAAACCTTGGACTCCCAAAGCCAAAGCTAAGGATGACACCAGAAAAACAATGAAAATAATGTTGCATGTTTAAAAGTAAGGCTCACTATTTTCTGCGATACGGTTAGCGGTTGCGGTAAGGTTTTATACAAAATTTCTTATTTTGTTATTTTATAAATAATATTATTTGCCAAGATGCTCCTAAATTAATAAAAAGGTTATCATAATCTCTCTCATCTCAGCGACATCTCGGTTGTGTCCTTGGCTGTATGCTTTGGAGCCAAGGGTCTGCTTAAAAATAAGGCTATTATAATATCTACCTGGAAATACTTAGGCAAGACTTCCATGTCATTCTTCTTGTAGAAATGTTTGGGGTCCAATGCCGATCTCATCTTCAGGACCTGCAGGTCATTCTTGAGCTCTTCCGTTATCTCCGGGGCAGGCAGGTTGAACCATCCAGGTCCTTTGGTCTTTTCTCTCTCTTTCTGTAAATGAAATAAATATTTTAGAAAACAAATCAAGTTGATAGAAAATTTTGTAAAAAAATTCTTGCAATTAATTGGTAAGTAAAACGATTTTTATTGAACTCACCAGTTTTGTGTGATTCATACATTACATAAATAAGGCCTCATGCAAATGTCGCAATGATAACTTACCTTTCGCAATGCCTTTAATTTTTTATCGCTGACATTATAACTTGGAAGACTATGTTCTTTTTCGATTCCTGGCATCAATACTGACGTCTTCATTTCTTTTTCTACATCCACACAACCCAGCTTAGACTTGAGTGTTCCTGTCTCAACATCCAACTGATCAAAATGAAACTTTTTCTTATCATAACGCTTCTTAATAGCTACAGAGTAACCCCATTTCATGTCATCAAAGAATGCATCAAATAAAGTGTCTATTTTCAACCCTTTTAGTTTGATTTGTATTTCCTCTTCAGCTTCAGTTTGTTTGTCTAATTCTTGCTTTTTCTTCTCAAATAAATCTAGAATTGCTTGTTTTTTGTTCTCGTTCTCTGCAACATTAAAGATTTAATAATTAGGTTCACGTCCATATATTGAGTTGCGGCGGTAGTTATTCAACAGTAGAACATAGGTTGTAAATTACAATACTAGTAAATTTATATTGATATAATATTATCTAATATTTTTACTTGCCTGTGAAAAATGGGTCTTGATCATCCAATTCAGTTTTTAAGTTTAAGTCGTTGTCACCCACGGTATCTATTATAAAATCCATAGTTATGACTATTTGCAATAATGCCTGTTTTTAGTCAATCTTAAAATTCATTCAAATAAACAGACATTTATTAAAATATAAAACAGTAAATTCAAATAATGCAAATCGACAAACACGTGTATTTTTACGTTTTGTTTACTTGCTTGCTCTTTGACTTGACTTGACATTGACTTTAGAGCGTGAGTGACTTTGACATTTCATTTGAATTGAATTGACAGAAGTCTTTTTTTAAATAACTAGGAATGTTGTACGGCTCTGAATACGAGTACTCACCTCCGAGGACTAGGACTACCTAGTTTGGTTTGGCAAAATTAACTATTAAAACTTTACATAAAAATGCTTGATGTATTTATCTGTTTTGGAACTCCAACATCATCGTTTACATTTTGTACGGAAATCTTATTTAAATACAAACTTATTATCTAATTACATTACTTTAATTAGAAACACCCAAAATCATTACATAATAACATTAAGTACCTATTGTGATGTGTTGGAACTAAATATAAACTAAATATAACTAGGAACAAAATATTTACCTCGGTAGATACTTATTTAAATAAATAGATAACCCATTTACATAGGTTTAATAAGTAATATAATACGATAATTTAAACGTTGTTTAAGATGAGTATCACTCAACGTTTAAAATTTGTTAAGTTAGGAGATAATTTACTTATATCGCTTGTTTGTTAGTAACAGAAAAAAGCCTCATGCGACGACCATGACTCGATGAGGCTGCTTCAAAGATGAGGGCACTCAACAGAGCCCTTGCTTCAATAACGACTGTCCTCCAGACTAACTCTTAGGGAACCTTGAATAATTCATGGCGAAAAATGCGAGCACGAAAGGAGAGAATATCCGGGAAAAGATGGACGCCTTAGGGCATCGCAAGGACACATTCGTACAGACAGGTGTCTATATTGTTTTGTGCAAGAATTTGAGCGAGGGAATTTTGGTACATGTAGGTATATCGTCGAGCTCTATCACATTTTTACCGGTTGTCGTAAGCATTCGTAAATATTTTTTTACATAGAAATCGATTTATTTGGCATAGGTACCTAAATATTATTTTTTGGCGTAATCATCAAATCTAATTGCAAAATAAATGCGAACTAAGTACTTAATATGTGATCGTTTTATTTCTCTAATACTCCAAAGACCTTTCTAGAGAGAATTCTAAAGACCTTAAAGCATCTCGTAGACGTGTCTACCTAATCAATCACAGATAAATTAATCATTTTTTGGGGATATTCATGAACTTCTCAGTAAGAGAAGAATTTCACTAATAGGATCCGATGTAGAATTTTCGTATTGTAAATAGTTTATTTGAAATAAATACCTAAGTAACACATTGATTAAAAATCGTCTGTGGTCTTAAAAATCTGAAATTCAGTTATAAATGAACGATACCAAAATCAATACATAGGGCGCACTGTAAGTTTCCGGAACTGGCCACTTACATAAACAATATTTAAAAATTTATTGCAACATTTGAAAATAGAACTCTTTGGCTGTAGAATGCAGTTTGTTTCATCTGACTGTCTTTTGTTTTTACCTTGTGGCGCCATTTAAAAAATTGTGTGTCTGCATCAACATGGATAAACTCGGGAAAATTTTCGTAGTATGATTTTCTACGATTTTAAGTGTAATTTGACAGCTCAACAGAGCATCGCTCGACTTGAAACAGCTTTTGGCAATGAAGCACCATGCAAGACAACTGTTTATAGCTGGTTTGCAGAATTCAAACGTGGTCGTATCAATCTCAGTGACGAATCTCGCGATGGTCGGCCGTCCACCGCTGTGACCAACAAAAACATCAATGCTGTGCGCCGTATGATTGAAACAGACAGGCATGTGACCTACCATGAAATTCGCGCATCCTTAGAAATAGGCATGAGTCAAATACAATTAATCCTACACAAACATTTGGGTGTGAGAAAGCTGTGCTCGCGGTGGATCCCACACAACTTGACCGAGGCTCAAAAACGACCGCGTCACTTGGTGCAGTGCCATGCTTACCAGATTCAACGAAGGTGCGTCAAATTTGGTGTGGGACATAGTAACAGGTGACGAAACATGGATTTATTGCTACGATCCCAAAACAAAGCAGCAATCGAGCGTATGGGTCTTTCAAGATGAGCCGAAACCAACCAAAGTGGCGCGCGTGAAAAGTGCATCTAAGCGGATGATTGCTTCTTTTTTTAATAAAACTGGACACGTGGCTACTGTTGCTTTAGAGAATCGTCGTACAGTGAATAGTGACTGGTACACGACCATTTGTTTGCCGGAAGTTATTGACGAACTCCGTAAAAATAACCGTAAACGCCGTATCATCCTGCACCACGACAATGCTAGTTCTCACACGGCCAGACAGACAAACGACTTTTTGAAGGCGAAAAATGTAGAACTCATGAGTCATCCTGCATACAGTCCCGACCTGGCACCTTGTGACTTTTTTCTGTTCCCAAAAATTAAGAACCAATTACGCGGTCAACGATTTTCATCACCAGAAGAGGCTGTCGAGGAGTATGAAAAACACGTTTCAGAGGTCACCACAGAGGAGTGGCACAAAAGTTTTCAAAACTGGTTTCATCGAATGAAAAAGTGCATAGACGCCAAGGGAGATTATTTTGAAAAACAATAAATTAATTTTGTACCTTTAATAGTATTTTTTCATATTCATTCCGGAAACTTATAGTGCGCCCCACGTATTATTACCTTATAAGCTTAGATAATTTAAATGATCTAAGAGAATAGACAGTAAATTCATGGACATTATAATATCGATAATTAATTTCTTGTTCAATGAAGATGTTGGTGGACTATACTTAAGGAATTTGTAAATAACTAGCTGTTTTCCGCAGCTCCGCCTGCGTCAAAAAGTAGCCTATATTTGACCCCGGGTCTTCAACTATATTCATACCAAATTTCATCAAAATCCGTTCAGCAGTTTGGCCGTGAAAGCGTAACAGACAGACAGACAGACAGACAGACAGACAGACAGACAGACTTTCGCATTTATAATATTATTATAGTATGGATGGATAACTGTGAAAGTTATAATTTTAGCCTCAAGCCCTGGAGTCTTATTTTTCAAATGTATGACATATACTTCGAACCACAATCGAAAAAAATTATTCGTCTCACCGATTTTGCGTGAGCCACACTTTTAAAGATGCGCCCATCAGTAAACCCAAAGTTTCGTCATGCCATGTCCGTCTATATATTTTACTTAACTACTATGTTATAGAAAGTGGTACTGAGCTCGTTCAATTCAAGTTTATAATAATAGATTTTAACTTAAATGCAAATCTTCAAGCAAGTTGGTTTTCATTTCTCTAGAAGTTTCTCTTTGTGTAACGCAATGAACGATTTTCTCGAAATGTATTGTTCAAGTTCTCTGTAAATGTACAATCGTATTTATTAATTTCATTAGGTACCTATAATAACAATAATACGTAGGTGATTTAATTTTAGTAATGACAACGACCAACCTTATTCAATTCTTATGTTAATGTTAATTAATACTTATTTAAGAGACTATTTAAATGAGCAGAAGGGCGAAACTTATTCGCGCTACAAGCTAGCGGAGACAGTGTAGTCTAAAATCGCCCTTTGTGTGTATGTAGAGGCGCGTTGGAGTGAATATAGGTACATTGTACCGACTCCTGTCGATAAGTGGAGCCCTCCGGTCTCAGTGGTGAAAATGCCAATCCTTCGAGCCGGATGGAGCTCAAACCCTTCCGCGGCGTAACAAAGCCGCAAAATGGTAAAGCTAAGTACATAGGTACTTAAACACGATTTTAATGATTTAGAACTAGCTGTTTCACTCAGTTTCGCAGGCGCCTAAAAGTAGCCTATGTTGAACTCCGGATCTTAAATTATAGTTACACCAAATTTCATTACAATCGGTTCACCGGCCGTGATAGCGTAATAGACTGATTGACTTTCGCATGTATAATAATATTAGTAATGGATAAGGCGGTTACGATTTTACTGTTCTAAGATTTCATGAGGAAACGGAATCGATAACGCTAGGAAATAAAACAGGTAGATTAGACTAGTCAACAGAAATTGGTAGGATCCGTAGCAGTGTAATGTAATTTCGGTAACAAATATCTTATTTGATTTCCTTTTCCTCAACTAAATTGGGAAATAATCTTCTTTTTTCGAGTCGGAATGCCTACGTATTTAGTAGACCCTATTTTAGAGCCTTCAGGAGCCCAATTTTTGGAAAGTATAACTCACTCAAAATCGATTAGTCAAACGATTTTCAAAATCAATCGAATCATCGGTTCAATACTCCAGTACCTACCTATGCGGGCATTTTTTACTGTTCTGTCGTTCGTTTCCTCATAATCCTCTAACGTGCAGGATACTATTTTGTTTTGTTTAGGTAATTGGGACATTTATTTATGTGGAATAGCTTCGCAAAAACAATAATACCTACAACAGAAAAAGTACTTGTACTTTCACATCATCTAGCATCCATCCATCATACCATCAAACTAACATCGAAGTACGCTTAAAGTACTAAAAGATTGTTATCATACAGATTTCCAACTTAAACGGAGTCAAAAGTTATTTTCTAATTGGGTCTTGGTACCCAAGTAGGTACATCTATTACAAAAATGTCTTACTTACATTTTACTGAACAACAACACCACAACAACAAATAAACCCAGACCGTTTACGACGACGTTTTAAACCCGACCAGAACAAATTAGTAGTGTTCTTTAATCTATGGCTTTAAATTCGTCTAGCCACCATATAATTGGGCGAAGAAATAACTATAAACACCCTCATTTGGGCAGTCGGATAAATGTGATTTTCGTCTTTAAATTTCTTTGCTTCAATGAAATGTAGAGACGAAAGAACGAATATCAAGAAGTATTTACTAGGCAAGTATTGATGATAACTGATTGGAACTAAGTACTTACTTTGTGTACCTATTCAATCACTGTCAGTAGTATTTGTGACGACAATTTCGACTTGTAATTCTTAGCTTGTTTGTAGAGGCTTATAGAGGGTTTGTCCCTTACAGGGTTGACAGATTTCTCGTTGCCGGGTCCGGAATCTTTTTTTTGAAAGTATTGTGTTTGCACTAACAATACTGAAAATACAATTTATTGAAACGAGGCAACTGACGATAGATTTATTCCTTTAAATTCTACCTAAAAGTTTAAATTTCATTGGGATTTATTTTTGGCCGCACATAATTTTGCAATTTTTGTTATTTATTGAGGTGTATTATATTAAAATAAGAACAAATATTTTAGAATAATATAATTAATACTTATTTTAATAACTTAAAAAATAAATGAAAATATTTCTAGTCTCTCATAGCGCAATTTCAATATTAATTTCAGGAACTTCAGCTACAAGGCAACCCTATGTCGCATTTTTTCGTCAATAATATCAACCGAACCAAACAAGTATTTGTGAATTAGATTGTAGCTACACGACAAGGATTTTGTCAATTTATTTTCCAACGGATTCAATAAAAATATCTGAAAAACGATAAGATAACCTGAAATAGAGCAAGTTACTTACTGACCTTGCCAAGTGATTGCCAAGGACGAGGCGAATCAGAGGTTAAAAGGTTAAAGTGATGGCCGAGGCTTATATAGAAATATTCATAATTGGCTTTTTTTGGTAGGCTGGCCATTGTTCCTAATGTTCGATAATTTATACTTTAAGGACCTAGGAATCAATTCTTTTGTGCTATTTTTTTTACATATTGTATTTTCACGCTCATCGAAGAAAGTAAACATTTTATAACAATAATTATTTGCGTTCCCATAAAACATGAAAATACACGTAAATAATATGCCTGATAGTTATCACTAAGATTTTACATGCAAGGATGATGATGGCATCCATACTTCCATATACATGCTATCTATATGAATACATAATATTATAAATGTGAAAGTCTGTCTGTCTGTCTGTTACGCTTCCACGGCCAAACCGCTGAATGAATTTTGATAAAATTTGGCATGAATGTAGTTGAAAACCCGGGGTCAAACATAGGTTACTTTTTGACGCAGGCGGGGCTGAAGGAAACAGCTACTAAATCCATAGCTGTTGCTAATTTAACCCAAGATACATACATATTATCAGAAAACTCAGTTCGTGGAAGGTAGTTAATTCCTCAGGCTTCATTTCTCAGAGTTATTTTCTTAGGAAAATCAATTTCCGCAGAAGCCCTATGATTTCAAAGCTGAAACAATATCAAACGAACTAGCTGCACGGTGGTTCCGTAAACAATTGTATATTGCAATCGTTGAGCCCGTATGTTTACATAAAAAGTGGGTCAATGTTACGACCCCCGGTCGGTAGGTCGATACAGACTCAAGGTACCAGCTACCCCGTTCAAGGGCGATGGAATGTGGTTTCCAATAATGTGGAAAATGTTTCATGGATCAGTGGTTAAGGCGTTCGCCTTCAACACGGAGATCGTGAGTACGATTCCCACGGGAAGCATACTTTGTTTAGTTGTTTCCAGTTTGGTTAGGATATTGTAAGCTTGAATCACCGGATTGTCTGATAATAATGATTTCGTACTTCGGAAGGCACGTTGAGCCGTTGTTGGTGTCAGCTGCCATTAGGTGGTCGCTAAAGGAACCACGGCCGAAAGGTTTATCCGAAAAACTGTATACATAAAACTGTGACACCAGGGTGCACAGGGTCGATATGAAGGAATGAAGTGTGCTTACCATAAGATTTTGTTAACGCGGGCGCTAGCGACTGCGTTAATAATTATATTCCATACGAAATCTTAACGCAATCGCTCTCATCTACGTTAGCAAAATGTCATGGTATAGGCGCAGAAACTGACCCCGTTCACAGATTACAGATGAAATAAGTACCGCGACGGTACCTAACCTCGCTTATAATGAGTCTGACATTTTACAGATCATCTCACAGATAGATAAAGATAGCAGAGTTTCAAATACTACGGAGAACTTCCAACGGCAGTTGAATATTAGATTTCCCTAACGAAGTCTTGTTGATACCTCGGCATCCACTTGGAAGTTTTATTGCATTTTACGCGATCAGAATAGTCGAGAACTCTCGATGGTGACGGTTTTATTTTTATTATTTTATTTCCTTGCCGCCTTTTCTTTAAAAGCAAAGTTGTTGATTTTCTATCTTGTACTAGCTGTTTCCCGCAGCTCCGCCTGCGTCAAAAAGTATGTGTGACCCCGGTAGCGTAAATACAAACCCGATTACAACACAGACAAGCGCTGCTCTGTAGTGCAGCCGGGTCCGTATGTACGTAAATAAATACAAACGCGACTACACCACAAACATAAACAGCACTACACCCCAGAGTCAAAACAGCAATCCAAGCAGTGGAAAAAACCTGATGAACCGACTCCAAAAAAAGCCAAAGCAATTTTGTCAGCTGGCAATGTGATGGCGTCAGTTTTTTGGGATGCTAAGGGTGTCATCATGGTGGACTACCTTGCAAAAGGTCAAACTATAAACTCGGCTTATTACTGCACTCTTTTACGTCGTTTGCGTGAAACAATCAAAGAGAAAAGGCCAGGATTACTCAGCAAGAAAGTGTTGTTCCATCAGGATAATCCACGCGTTCACACTTCTGTTGAATCTATGACTCAAATTCGTGATTGTGGCTTTGAATTACTGCCCCATCCCGCCTATTCCCCTGATTTGGCACCTTCCGACTTTCATTTATTCCCAAACCTAAAAAAACACCTTGGAGGTCGAAAATTTTCATCTAATGAGGAGGAGGTCGAAGCTGCGGTGGGTGACTTTTTTGAAGGCCTTGAAGAAACTTTTTTTATGACTGGCATACAGGCGTTAGAAACCAGATGGAAGAAGTGCATTGAGCTATGTGGAGATTACGTGGAAAAATAAAATTACTTTTGTTTATATTTTATATTGTTTTCTTGCTGAGGCCGCGAACTTTTCAATCTATCCTCGTATTTATCGTGTTTCCATTTAATTGCACCTTGATTCGTGTTTCTCTATGATTTCTCTGGTTCACGTGTGATTAGATCCAACTTTGCTGTTGTTTAATTACAATTTGCTCGTACTTGATCCCATCTCGATATAATATACTATCAACTACCTATTTATCTAGTTAATTTATAGTTAAATGGTAGAGAATACTTATAGCATTAGATCTGCCAATTGTTAAAAATATATATATGTACTTGTGGAAGAATAAAGTTTTAATTAATAAATACAAATACATACAAACAGACGTGTAAAATATGATCAAGGAAAATATGGTTTGTCTGGATTGTTTATTCTATTTCACTGCACTCAACGGTACAAATGAGTTTGGGTACGAGATCACAAAGTTTCTCAACGGGTACCTCTCGTGTTTCCATTTAATTGAACCTTGATTCGTGTTTCTCTATGATTTCTCTGGTTGCACGTGAGTATAGATTAGATCCAACTTTGCTGTTTAATTACAAATTTACTTGAACTTAATCCCATTTCGATAAATTATGAACTATCAAGATATCTTTTGAACTAGGTGCTGACGTTATCAACCCAATATTTATATAGGTACTGTTTGTACAGTGAATATTTTTGATATCTGGACTAATTTGCATCGATCGTTATGTTTGGCGTTTGTGAACTTTCGATTCGAAACGTAGGCTGTGCTTAAGTCTCTCCAGTGGTGCCGCATTGACCATCGGTACATCGAGGTTGAAGGTTACTCTTTACTAGTCTGTGGTATCGAAGCAGATCACGGGGGCTACTTTACTACTTTGCTTGCAAGTCTTCCCTTGCGCCTGGATACCTTGTATACTATCCAGATTTTAGCATTCAGCCGATCTTTTCGTCTATTTTCACGAAATTAATGTCACCAAAAGTTAAATACTCATGAGACCTCGAATTACAGGTTCTGAAACACCACATCTTTCTGAAACATGCTTAGTCTAAGATGTAGAGACAAAATAGTATCCATATCCAATTGGTCAGGTTACAATTTTAAAACAGGTTATATAAGTCGCTCCATTTTAACAAGCAATGCCGCCATACAGACTTGTTTAAATTGTAGGTAGGTACCCTGGGCCCTGAAGTGTTGCTACTAATAATACAATACAAAACTTTTTATTGCACAACAAGGTTACATTGACAAATACAAGCAATAATGATGATGATCTTACGTTTATTGAAATAAAATATTGCCATAAGCTCTTTCACTACGACGTATGAATGAAAGCGCGCTACTCGTGAACAAAATGGCGAAACGAAGTTTGGAAAAGATTTATTGAATTTGTAAGAGGCGACTTACGAACTTTACAATATAACCTTTTACTCAGCTATGTGCAAAGTTATAACGATATTGAAAAACTTTCGAGTAATAAAATAGGTTTTTGACATCGGGCAGTGGAGGAAATATGGAGCTCTATATCGGATACAAATCCTTCGTTAAGGAATAAAATTCATTCGATATAGGACAATAATTATTCGACACGCCGATTTTGCGTGAATCATACTTTTCAAAAATAGCACTCTTGTAGCTAACTATACAACTCTTTATTTCAACATATTTTATTTATTTCATGTACACGCTGTAAAAATACATATCTAACGATTGCAAAGATTTTGCGGGGATTCTCTTAGCCCTGTTATACCCATAAGTAGGACTATTGAGATTTATTTATCTAAAATTATTCATCACTCAGTGCCTCAACCTCAAGATTTGTTCAACGCAGACGCTAGAGACCGCGTTATTATTTGTGTACAAAGCCATACAAAATTGTTTTAACGCAGTCTATCATGTGCGTCAACAAAATCTCATAGTTTTGAATGGGTCCCTTAAAAAAAAAAGGTTTTTTTTAGTAATGGATTTTACGGCCATAGATACAAGTCTTTTAAAGCCCTTCTTAATTTTTCTATCGTCTTCAGGCCTACAGTGTGGGTTCGTCAAGTCTAAAAGTCTAGTCGGTAGTCAAGTCTAGTCAGAAGAATCATGCTAATTGGAGTGGTAGAAAAACTGCACTTAGCGATTACTAGGAGCTTTTGACAATAAGCATTAAAATCACATAAATCAAACACTGTATCACTTCCCAACACTCACGCTTGTTATCGAACGTCTTGCGAATAATAATGCACCCAAAAAATACACATTTTGCAAAACAAAATACAGCGCCGAAACTGCTCTATTCAGCTTCCCGTAAAAAATCCGTTATCATGGTAATGTATTAGCATAGATAACGGAAAACTATACTTAATTACTAATAGGTAACTACATAACTAATAAATAGAAATAAAAAATAAACGAATATTTTATAACAAATACATAGGAACATCCAAGATCCAGACCAATCAGAAGATCATTTTTCATCTTAACTTGACCGGGGATCGAAACCGGATTACTAGCCTGCTAGCAGAGAGATCCATAAAAAGGAATCAAACATAAACATTTTACAATTTCCAATAGGCTAGTTTCCACCAAGAACTAATCAGAGAGATGATACTTTCTTATCATTAAATAAGACATGTAGGATTGAAAAAAATAAATATATCACAAAAACTAAAGATTGTTGATATTTGTAGAAAATAAAATCGAGTAAAATAGCCATTTTGTCACGACACGACACTGAACACCAATCAGAAGCGATTACGTCATATCATTTAAAACATCATTGTTGTCGTTGATGTCGACGTTTTACAATAGTCACTTCCCATTCCATCCATGCTTTCGATAGAAAACTGTCAAATCAGGTAAACAAATGTGACCATATGACATTGACACATGTTTCTCAATGGCTTAATGTTTGTTTTATGGGGGCTGTACACTCTAGTCTGAATGTGGGCTCGTTAAACCTCTCGAGTCTTAACTTAATATGTCAGTTTAGCCTGTCTATATAAAGTTAAGACTCGAGAGGCTTAACTGGTCCACATACGACATAACAACTTATTTCTGTATATGTATGTGTGTAGTTCGGCGAGAGTGTACAGCTACAAAAAGTTATGACATCATTCGAATCGCCAAGACAGTGTAGAGCGTTTTCGCACGATATTCAAAATGTGTTTTTTTAAATACAAAATACTAATGTAAGATTGAAGTATTGCAAAAATACAACATTTTTTGAATATACTAAACAATGACGTATATAATAATAACTCCATTTTAAAATTTAGTAAACTAGCCTATTCAGTGTTCCTTAAACTTAATTCAATTGACATTTATTTGACTTCAAAGTCGCGTCTTTATTATAATTCAATAAACATCAAAACAATTGGCTAAATTACGAAATCACATCAAAGAGAATGCTAACTGGGTATATTATAAGGAAAATGGAGGCTTTATGAAGATACAATCGCTTGAATAATAATGGTATTGATATTTGGATATCTTAAGTTATTTTTACTCGAAGGCGCCAGAAGGTGGGGTTATGTTTTTCGAGATTAAATGTATAATTGCTTGGCACGCTTTGCAGCCTGATCGGCTGAATGGTTTTTAGCTTGAGTGGTGTCGTTAGATTTGTAATACTATGAGAGTGACACTGTGTATATAAAATTGAAAAAAAAAAACAAAAGCGCGAATTTTTTTATTGAGTTATTCATTTCCAAATTACACAGAAAGGTAGTCAGCTTCTAAGATGCTCTTTACTGATAAGAAATAACTATAAAGTAGATATAGGTATATTTTGCCCTTCAAGGTAACACTGCCAGGAAGATTTTCCAAATTACACAGAAAGGTAGTCAGCTTCTAAGATGCTCTTTACTGATAAGAAATAACTATAAAGTAGATATAGGTATATTTTGCCCTTCAAGGTAACACTGCCAGGAAGATATAGTCGATTGAAAAAAGCGACCAGGCACGAGTTAAAGTCGCCCCAGGAGGTACCTTACCCCCCAATTCATTGACATTCCCAAAGATTACGTTTTGAGGTTTTCCTACATCATTTTGAAAACTAGACATTTCGCCCGCAGCATACCGCAGAATCTACTCACACATATCTACATTTTAAAAAGAAGCTGTTTGGCCCATGAACCAGCTTTTGAGCAGGCCAGATGTCCCATAACTCCAATCACCTCAAAAGTGTTAATTGTAAATTAAGATAAGTAGGTATTTATTATTAATATGGTGTAAGTTTTGATTTGTCAAATGAGTGATTTTAAGAAAGACTGGTTTAACTATATGGTTTAACTTTGTCAAGCAAAAAATTATTGACCAAGCGATCGAAGCGAGTGAGGTCTCTAAATCGAGTTGGGGCAAAAACACATTGTATGTAAGTATGTATGTATGTTTATACTGTGATAACTGCCCAACCGATGGTATGATTTTGTTGAAACTTTGTAGGCATGTAGGAAATATCAGTAGAATTTTCAAGTTCGTTGGGCATCAAAATCGGTTCAGTAGTTTTGGGAATATTCTAAAAAAGTCCGCGATTATCGCGCCATCTAGGTAATACTTAGGGAATTAATTGTATAAGAAATGTCGTATGTTTATACCGCGATAACTCTCGAGCGGTTAGTCCGATTTTGATAAAATTCAAAGTGTGTATAGTAGGCATCTATAGAAATTTTAAGTTCGTTTGGCATCAAAATCCGTTTAGTAGTTTTTGAGATATTGGCATTAATGTAAAAATAAATATTTATTGATAACTCCAAAGCTGTAAGTCCGTTTTCGTTGATAATTAGAATGTATGTAAGAAACGTCAGTGGCTGACACTGTCAGATTTTAGGTGTTTTAGTGGCTGACACTGACAGATTTTTCAGTATGCCTAAGAGTATCTGACACAGGATTACGATAAATCTCTCCCAGGAGTATAAAACTTTTGGGTTCAGAATATCTTAAATATGTCCCCAGTAAATGATGGGAAAATTTATTCTTATTTTTGCGGTAAACTTTATTGAGTGAAATTCGCGAGGTCTCTGTTCGCGGCGAACAACTAGTATAACGTTAAATGTAAATAACCTGAAGGCATGTGTCATGGAAGCGGGAGCTTGAGGACGAAACTGAGAGAGTGCTAATAAATTTTGTAGTAAATTATAGATAAGTATTACAAGAGTTTAACTTTACGTAGACTATACACTCTTTTTACCCCGTGGAGGGAATTGATGAAAATTATTGATACGCTTGATTATTTATGTGGAGGTAAAAATAAGGTTTCTTTAAATCCGAAAAGATAACAAATTCTTAGGATCAGCCAATTAATTTTAAAAATTATCACATTTTATTCAACTGAAAAGTCGATCTTGACGGCTCTATGGGCCTATCTTCCTCGGAATTACTCGGCGTCAAAAAGATCTATGTAGCCGGTTTTGAAAGAGATGCTTATTGAAGTGTTTATCTTTAAATTAACTTATTACATACTTTGTATAACCCGAACGAAGTCAGGGCGGGCTGCTAGTTATAAAATAAAACTTAATATTATAAATGCGAAAGTTTGTCTGTCGGATTTTGGTGAAATTGGTTAGGAGCTCTAGAACGTTCGCTTCGCGGACCAAAGCTCTAAGTTAAATATATCTATTTGCACACGGAACCCTATTTTTGAAATGTATGACATATATGTTGCATGAAAATCGTTCGATATCGAACAAAAATTATTCGTTAACGAACGAAAATCATTCGATATCGAAAAAAATTAATCGAGACACCAATTTTGCACGAGTCACACTTCTCAAAAATACCACTCCAGTATCATACCATAAAATGTATTTCACATCATACGGCATACCAATTTAAACGCAATATAAATTTATGACAATTTCAATTGAAATACCTTTTGCAAAGATATAGAATGTCAAGCGAAATGTTAGCTGGAATATGAGTTCTCGTATTACGGAAATAAAGCCACACATTTTATTAAGCTGTCGTAATGGCGCGAGTAAAAGACCCAGAGAGAAGACTTATTATTTACTTCCCGTCCCTGCTTACAGTTGAGATTTATTATTACCTACCTACTTATGGGAGGAACTCTTTTTTTTTTAAGATTTCGCACGTTGTAAAGACTGAAACCTGACGACGCACCTTCCAGTGTACCGGAGGTATTTATTACTTCCATACCTTTTAGAGACGTATTTTTTTATTGCTATGATAAAAAGTAATAGGAACGTGGAGTTAATCTATTCTGTGCATATAGGTACCTAATTGTTACTGATCATGAACTTACAGGGAATTTCTTTACTGACTCCCGTCCCGACTTCGCTCAGGCCTTTCTCAACCTTTCTCGATAAATAGGCTATCCAACACTTATTTTTTTTTTCAAATCGGACCATAAGTCCTGAGATTAGCCCGTTCAAACAAACAAACAAACAAACTCTTTAGCTTTATAATATTAGTATATTGTCAAATTGTGGACGATACAATTTTTTATAATTTACATGTTAATTAGCCGATAAAACTTCAAAAACTGAACTAAATGTTCGTCTTGTGTAGCCTAAGTTAAGATTATAAAAAAATATTTTCTGCATCAGCCAATCTCATTTGGTACTCACTTACTCTACCTATATTTCCCCTGCCTTTGCAAATATTACAATGAAGCAAATAAGATTTCGAGGGATAAGGGTGGAAACTCGTATCATTATTTGCCAACGGCGTTTTTCAAGAAGAAATGTATATTTTTCACGATATTGAGTTTATTATCAATTCACGAGCATAATGAAATCTATCAACCGTTCGATATAGTACTTATTTATTTGTCTAATTAATGTAAAAGTGATGTAGAAACTAGAAGAAGCTATGATGGCGCGATCACACATGTCATATTTGCCCAAATATTTGCCATTGCATGTTTTAAAAAATAATTCTTATTAAGTACGAATTTGTGTCTATTTTGGCAAAAAATGCTATGGCATAAATTTGGGCAAATAGGCCATGTGTGGTCGCACCAAGAAGCAAGAAACAACGTACATATATAAACGAACATTGTACACTGATCGTTTAAATTCATGGTAAAAATACAAAATATTTATTATTAAGTACATTGTTTTTTTGTCTTTGTTCTATAGACATTCCCATCCTTGGAAGTTCTAAAGTAGAAATTTAAGCAACTGTAAAAGATGTTGCGCTTGAAAGTTCATCAGTCGTTGTTTCATCCTCACTATTGGATGTAGTGACATCAGTTGTATTAATCTCTTCATCAGCTATGTTTTCCAAAATCCAGTTTTTGAAGTAATATACTCTGCTGTAAACGTCTGGGTAGCCTCTGGCGCACGGCATACCCCAGGAGACTACTCCTACAAGACGGTCGCCTTCCACCAAGGGTCCGCCAGAATCACCCTGAATAAAATGAATTTCATTAACTCAATGCGATAAAAAAAATATATTAATTTGCCTATTCTCCTTTCAGTTCCACTACTACAGCTTTCTGAGAGAGTCTTTTTTCATTGGGTTGCATTATTATCGAAGGCAAGACTGCCGAGTGGCCGTCAAATTCAGTAGGTATTCACTAAAGACATGTGATACGTCTTGTATGGCAGCACCGACCACATTTGCGCACCGGTATTTTATTTACGTCGAAATTAAGTCCAAGAAGAGAGAGTCCTAAAGGTACTTCGAAGCATCAAAGTAAAACATCCAAGCTGTGCCCCCAGTCTCAGACAGTCCTAAAATAAGGATAACTGAAGCAAAAAACTGCATTCATTGTGGTGCTGTTTAACACATCAAACCATTTATGCTGCAAACTTACGTGGCAGGCGCCTTCGCCAGACCTGGTGAGCGAGCAGATTTGGGAGTCAAAAACCTCATTGATCCCGATAAAGATGTTACGGCATTGGTTAGTGCTGACTGCTTTCAAGTTGATCACCTGCAGGCGATCAGGAAGGAAGCCAGGATACTGAGGAGTAAGTAAATTATTAAATTTTAACCTATAGCCCAAAGCCCTTAGTAAGGCATCGATATCAACTTTGCAATTTCAATTTCTATGTTCATTTCACTAAAAGCGCCCGCCATCTTTAAGCATGAGCATGTTCTTGAAAGTCCTCGTGACCTTATAGTTGAAGATGGGCAGTGGGCTCACCAGGTCATATAGAAAATGACGGATTTGGGGCATCTAGAAGAGAATGGGATAAAATCGATAAAGTAAATTAAAACGTTAAATCTGGGGAAGATACCAAGTACATGACCAGCCAAGGTGAGACACCGTTGAAACGATGCAGTGCCGGTTGATCTGCGTGAGATGGGAGCTGTCTAATGGTAAGCTACCAGCGCGAATAGAATACACTCGGACTCTCGCTTCAAAGGCTAAGATTCACTTAGGATTGCTGAGCCAGCAAAGTAAGTACTTACAGAAAGCCTCCCCCACCCACTGAGCAACAACGGTGCTCCAGCATCAGTATCTCGCTCCGGCAAACGAATGGGCTGCACCCTGGAACTGAACTGGATCTCTTCACTAACTTTGATGACGCTGACGTCATTCACTATGAGCTCACTGTTGTAGCCTTTGTGGACGATGATCTGCTCAGCGGAGTACTTCGTGCCGCCCTGAGTGAGACTGTTGGTACCGACTACGACTTTGACGTTGTAGACGGATTGGCTGAAAATTAACATTTTAATGGATTCATCAAGGGTCACCAATCAAAGTTGATTGACTTTATATTGTAACCAACACCATATGAACGAAGGATTGTGGAAGAATTTAAGAATAGAGGAAAAACAGGCTTTGACGATAAAAATTTCAAGATGTTTGTAAGAAGGCAAATAAATAATTTATAATAAATTAATTTCATTTAGAGTAAAATTATCAACTTAATATTTAATATATCGATAGAAATACACAAGGAATTTATTTTACTCAAGATCTTACCACTTAAAAGGAAAAATAAATTATTGCAAATAAAGATACCTACAACTTTACCAATCGTTTGTCGCTTGTATCTAAAAATGATTATCACAATTTGGCACTTACCCATCAGTGCAGTGAGCAGCAGTAAGAATCCATCGGCTGTTCAAAATGGAGCCTCCACAGAAATGAGAGTTAAATATGGACCTTAGAGATACTTGATAGGGGATCCCGCCTTCGATAGCATCCTGACCTCCGACTATTTTAGCCTCGCGGAGGTCGAAGTTAAACAAAGGGATTATTTTTCCTATGAAATTAAGAAAAAAGTGGTAGATATTGCTGTGAAATTATATAATACTTAAGGGAACTCATAAGTGGTAATTAATCAAAGTCACATTTCTTCGATGTAAGTAGTAAAAAAATGGTATAGTGACAAATACAGACAAATATTTCCTTGTAACTTTTTTCGATTGGTGGTTAAATCTGCCAACATTGGGCAAGTGGATGTGGTCATAAAAATAAGACTTAGGTGTTATAAGTACTTTCTATGTGGTACACGATATCTACTCGAGAAATTGGGATAGATAAATTATGATATTGTGTTTTTGATGGATTCCGAAAACAGGAATGAGAACGAGCAGTATAAAAATAGTAAGCAATAGAACTATCTCTTACCATGATTTACAGCAAATGCAGAACAAAGTGCAACTAAAATAAATTTAAACATATTGATTTTGTGTAAGACCGTAATAACCGCAAGTATGCTATGACATAGACACATTTGCTTTTATACCTTCATTAGCCCTTATGAAGATTATATCTCAAAATAGATAATCACTTCAAACAATCGATTCTAAGTGAAGACATATAATACTCGAATTACAGGCACGAGTTCAAGATGGTTCATAAATAATGATATCTTTAAGTAGTTTAACAATTGCCACACTAAACAAAAACGTACCTATTACTCGGTTTTAGCAAACATAAGTTGTAGCAGAAGACAGTGTGTCGCATATAGCTGTAAATAACTGTCGCATATAAGCTGTAAATAACTGTCGCATATATGCTGTAAATAATATAAATAAAACGTCGTTCCTTTTTGTACTCCTTTATTTTGTAAGTAGGTTAAGATTGTAATTCTCCTTAAACTCATTATCTTTCATGTCTTTTAGTTATACATCATTTGTTGTCAATCTGAGCGTTATAAGTATTATTATTGTCATGTACGATACAACCATGTAACAGTAAATGCATATCAGAGGTCTCTAATTCTTGTCAATCTAAAGAGAACCATATGCATACACATTAAAGTTGTATACTGTTTGTACTTATGTATCCACGTGTTCGTCCTTGTATTATACGACACGTGTAACCTGAGGTTGACCTCGCATTTCAAATGTCTGTATCACAACTGGATAAAGAGTAAATGAGGGAGAATACCTGCTCACGGGGTTGCGCATGCGTCGTATAGTTCATTTAATGTATAAAAGGGCACTAATTCGGTCCTAAAATTCATTCTAACAACAGCAAGCAAGTAATGAACAAGACAAGTGCGCGACCCTCGGAATAGTCACTCCCAGTTTGTAACTAACTATATAAAATCTTTAATTTCAAAGTGCCAAATACCTATAAAATCTACAGTCCATTTCCTCAAGTTTATCCTCTGTCATTCACGACAGAAAGTGGTCATTCTGCAGCCGGATACAAGTACCAGTGACCCACGGTGTTAGGTGAGCTGAACTCGCTCGGCTCGACAGCTTTAGCTGTATAAACATCCACCAAAGGTGATCGGCTTTTTAGCCTGCTCCCTGCGGTACCCCAAGGTGTGTGGCTCGAAGCACAGGCTCGCCTACCCTTGGGTTTAGTTCAGGTCCCTCAGACCTCACGTTGGCAGTGTAGTTGTGCGTCGGTCGGGAGGTCACGTACCCCCTGGCTTCTCCGTGTCATCTTATCCGTCGTGCAACAAAAGGACTGTGGGGGCGAGAGCCTCGCGTCCTTTCACCAAACTCAGTGAGTGACATTTTAGCCAAACAATAAGTGCAGTGAAAGTGTTAGTCGTAATTTCGCATATTTTTTATTGTCGCATTTATTTTATTTTTCTTGTCTTTATTTTTTTTCATTATTTCGCGTATTTTGTTCGTTGTTAGGATCATTTATTTTATATAGGGATTTAAGTGTGTAAAATTAGGGTAAAAATGATGAGGTCCCCCACGCGCACCGATAGGTCATTAAGGTCTAGGGGCCCTCCGCCCACTCCCTCCTCACAAGAGGAAAGGGAAAAAATACCGCCCTCAGGTGACACCACTCCTGGTGAAACCAACACATGGAGCAAAAGTACCAGCCCGACCACTGATGCAAGTCAAAGTCAAAAAAGAGTAGAAGATGCAGTCGTGCCACCGTCTCCGCGACCGGAAGCGCGGAGCGGTGTTGTTGAGGATACGTTGCCAAATAGGAGTGCCCCGGGCACGGTAGTTCAAGCGCCGCGCTCGCCCCGGGAAAGCAGTGAGATAAGTGTATTGATGGCAGAGCTCAAAGTGCATAAGGCTAAGTTGGAACTGGCTCAACGGGTTGCGGAATCCGCCAATTGTAGGTTGGAGATCGCGCGCTTGAAAGTCGCGCAGTCTACCGACGGCGGAACGCAGCACGGGTTTAGTGAAGAGCACAGGGTGTCCGACTGGGTCGCACAACATACGAGTTCCTAATACGTCGCGAGACAATAATAGAGTCCGCACGTTAAACAACGTTATCACGACACCTCGGGATCGTGTCGTACCCGTTATGCAGCGGACGGTACCCGAGCTACCTACCTTTGACGGAAATATTTCCGAGTGGATCGCATTCCGGGATGAGTTTGAAGATAGTGCTCCCATGTTTAGTGCCGTAAATAACGTAAGCCGAATCCGCCGAGCCCTCAGAGGCGAGGCCCGTACGGCCGTTAAAGCCATCATGTATACCGTTCAGGACCCATTTGAGATAATGGAGGCCCTGGAGAGGCACTTCGGAGACCCCGAAGAAATAGTCCTCACGGAAATTAATAACGTTAAACGTATGCCGCGATTGTTCGAAGATAACAGTAACATCGTAACCTCAGCCGGTCATGTCGCTAATGTTGTAGCGACCATTAGAGCTCTCAGGCAGGATAAGTACTTATATGCCCCCGAGTTAGTTAATAAAATCGTTGACAAACTTAGTTTAATTGTTCGGTACGAATGGAGTAAATACAGAACGTTAAACTCCAGTACACCGGACTTAGTCGCTATGGCTGAATTTTTAAATAATATCAGTAGTACCGCGCGAAAACTGCACTCGCGTCAAAATAAATCACGGGCTCACGTCAACATTACGAACAATAGTCAACGTGAGCAAGCGTCGGGACGCCCTCAGTCGCCTTACTATCAGCACGCGCACCGACCATCCCCACCATCAGTCGATTCAAGCAGTGACACTGAATACGAACGCGAGCGCGCGGTCAAACGACCGTCACGAACATCGGCTAAAGTCAATACCAACAAAGCGAAGGACTTCAAAAATTCACACAGTAATAATGATAATAAACCTAAGTCTGCACCCTCAGTGCAAAAGTGTGTATTATGTGGAAAAGAACATATGTTATCAAAATGTTCAGAATTTTTGAAATCCTCCGTTCAGCAGCGTTGGGAAATTGCAAAAAATAATAAGTTGTGTTACCGGTGTTTAAATTCATCCCATAAGCGACCCATGAGGTGCAAATATGTACCGTGTGGTGTAAACCAGTGTGAAGCAGGGCACCACAAATTATTGCACGGGTTGTCATCACAGGCAACTACGTCACGAGCTAACGTTAGTAGTATTAACCACATAAGCAAATCGAGTACATTTTTAAAAGTCGTTCCCATCGAAATGACGGGTCCCCTAGGCGTCGTAAGCACATACGCCCTTTTGGACGGCGGGTCCACTATGACTTTGGTCGAAAGAGAAATCTCTGATCAAATTTGTCCCAGAAAAAGGGGAAATCCGCTCACAATAACGGGTATCGGGGGAAATATAATAAACGATGTTCCTGCGAAATAAATGTATCGATTCGTGGTCACTGTAGCCGTAATTTTGAATAATAATAATAATATCTTTATTCACGAAAAACATGGTATGTATATTGGTGTTACAATTTTCACATATTGGATCACATGTTTTGTCACATTTAATGACATGCGAATAATTAGGCTATTCATAATTAAATTAAATCAAGCATAATTGAATTGAATTAATTAAACTCATAACACAAAATGTCCTTGAATCCTTGAAATACATGCAATGTCAAAGAAATAAATTAAAAAATTAAAAATAATTACTTATCATGGTCAAAAAATTCATTAATGTCATAAAATGTGTTTTTACATAGCCATTCGCTCAGTTTGTCTTTAAATTCATATGTATTTAAATGTATCATATTATCCGGTAAAGAATTGTAGATACGAATACACATATTAAGTGGGCTGTGAGAACATTTTTTAGATGTTGATACATTCTCTAATATTAGTCTATGTGGGTTTCGTTGTAGTCTATTACTTACATCACCAGCCTTTTTAAATAATTTTATGTTCTTATGTACGAACAAGCATATTTCATAAATATAGAGTGATGGTAATGTCAAAATACCCAATTTTTCAAATAACGGTCTACATGTGGTGCGTGGAGGTACTTCACATATAGCCCTTATGCATTTTTTCTGAGCTACGAATGTCTTATGCCAGTCTGTACTATAGCCCCACATCATTATACCGTAGCGCAGTACCGACCCTACATATGCATGGTAACATTTAATAGCCGTTTTAGTATCTGTTGCCTTTTTGACCTGCCTGAGCGCATATACAAACTGATTAGTTCGCTTACAGATGGCATCAATTTGGTCCTTCCAATTTAAGTCATGATTAATTATGACTCCTAAGAATTTAGTATTTGTTACTCTATTTATTTTATATACATTTAACGTAAAATTACAGCGTGGGTGTTTAGAATTATTAAATTGTATATAATTTGATTTATTTAGATTAATGTTTAGATTGTTATCATGTAGCCATTTAATAATTTTGTCAACCGTGTTATTAATGTCATTTTCATGTTTAATAATTTCACTATTATTACGTTTTTTCACATCAGTTGTTACAATTATAGAAATGTCATCAGCATATAAAATACAATTATGATTTGTTATACTGAAAATGTCATTAATATATATTAAGAATAACAACGGACCCAATACACTGCCCTGAGGTACACCACTGTTTACTTTTTTATAGGATGATGTACAAGAATACATTTCATTGTTTGATATATTACTGACCATAACACCTTGATACCGATCATTTAAGTATGACGATATCCACTGCAAAGCAGTCCCCCTTATACCAATCCTTTCACACTTATTTAAAAGCTTATCGTGTGAAACATAATCATACGCTTTAGACAAATCAAAGAAAAGTCCGGTAGTTAAGTGCTTACTATTTAAACTACTAAGGATTGCGTTTACTAGTGTGTATATTGCCAGATTGGTGGACTTGTTTTTTTGAAATCCAAACTGATTTTCGTTTATTATGTCATATTTGTTACAAAAATTCATTAACCGTTTAAACATACATTTTTCAAATATTTTTGAAAATATTGATAATAGGGTAATTGGTCGATAGTTGTTCATATCATTTCGTAATCCTTTCTTATATAATGGTTTCACCAAAGAAAGTTTAAGTGCATTCGGGAAGGTGCCAGAAGAGAAGGACAAATTTATAAGGTGAGTAAGCACCGTGATTATTTCAGGACAGCAATATTTTATTATTTTTGTGTTAACTCCATCATATCCTTCTGAATTAGTATTTTTAAGGGAAGAGATTTCTACTATCACCTCCTTCTCCGACATTAGTTCTAAAAAGAAGGAATTAGGTAACGTTTTATTTGAGCATGTTTGGGTACTTCCATTTAATGTCAAATTATTATTTGTCATATTTTTAGTAGTCATATTATTATTAGTCAGATTAATGAAAAAGTTATTAAATGCATTTGCGATGTCATTAGGTTCATTTAATTGTTGATTATTAACTTTAATTTCAGTTATATTGTCCGGTGTATTTTTATTAGAAATTTCGTTTTTTATTACAGCCCATGTAGCCTTAGTTTTGTTTTTACTTTTCTCGATGAAAGCGATATTTGTGTTCTTTTTTGCTTTAACGATACACTTTTTCAATAAATGTGAGTACGTTAGATAGCGTTTCTTATTTATTTCAGTTTTATTCTTATAGTAACGGTATCTTAATAATCTTTTACTTTTACAACAAATTTTCAAACCTAGACTAATCCATTTTCTTTTGTTATTTTTATTGTCATTAATTTTTATCCTTATTTTAGGGAAACAAAGATTATAGAATAGACAGAAAAGTTCATGAAAGCGGTTGAATGCGTTATCTATGTTTGATTCCTCATAGATCTCCGCCCAGGAGATACCACGGAGGCATTCACGAAATTTGCAAATATTATCAAAACTATAATCTCTTCTATAGATCATATATGATTTAGGCCTGGTACAGTTCGTTTCTATGTTAAAACTAATCATCTGTGCTGTTTCGTGATCAGAGAGATGGAGGGGTAAAACATCAGTTGATGCATTTTCTATGTTACTAAGTATATGATCTAAGCATGAGTTTTTTCGTGTGGGGACATTAATGTGGAGTTTAAAAGAGTAATTATTACATAGGTCATTTAGATAATTACTTTCTTTACTTGGTTGGAGTGTGTTGATATTTATATCACCCATTATAACTACTTTGGACTTAAGTTTATTTTTCTTAGACAGTTCGTGTAATAATTCATTAAGTTTGTCCAAGAATATGATAGCGTTTGAGTCTGGAGTTCTGTAGACACATATAATAATCAATTTAATAAGAGGTATTTCTATTCCACAAACTTCGAAAGTAGATTGTGCTTTGTATTTATTTGGTAAAGTAAATTTATTGTAAATTAACCCCTTTTTAACTAAAATACATGTACCTCCTCTACATTTATCTCTATTGTATGATGTAGCAAATTCGTAGTCATTCATAGTTACGAATTTTTCACGCCCGTCCTTTAGAAATGATTCTGAAAAACACATTACATCCGGGTGTTTATTTTGTTGTTTAAGTTCCTCAAGCGTTACTTCTAATATGTCTTTTTTATCTAGAATACTTGCTATATTTTGGTGAAAAATTTTGAACTCATTATTTTTATCTCTCTTCATTTTTGACCTTAACGTTTCACTAGATACGAAAAAATTTTGATTTTTCAATTTTCGGAAAGTAATTAAGTAATGTCGTTTTTTTTGTTATTGCTTCTGGCCTTACATTTTCCATAGGGGGTTGAGAATATTGACGCTTAAAGTAGTATGTTATTTTACCCTTGCAACTCTGTGTAATCTTATTTTCATTATACTGGTCAACCTTTTTCGTTTTGTAGCTAGCTAATAAGTTTTTTAATTCTTTAAAATTCAAGTATTTTTTGCTATAATCTAAAGAGTCAATGACGTGGTTAATTGATTGACATAAATTATATACATTATTATACATGCACTTTACAAAATTACAATTTTTATAAGTGGAACAAGTATCATGAATTGCCTTATTAATATTGTTCACGTCGATATAATCATTCGAAAATATATTTAGTACAAGTATGTCATTATTCCTAAACTTCATACACAATTGTTTTAATTGCAAAGTCAGAACTTTTAAATCATAGTCATTTTCACCTACACATAATAGCAACTTATCATTATCATTCAATTTTAGATTAGTGAAACAGTTCCTTATAACATCCGAAGTAAGAGCATTAGGCTTAATTTCTGAGACGACCATGTATTCTTCGTATTTTGAATTTATTCTCGAATGAATTAGCGCTGATGCTATATTTGAACATTGTTGTGTACCAAATATATAAATTTTTCTTTTATTTGCAATTTCCATGGAGGTTTGATTTTTGTAATGGGTGCTTTCCATATCTTCTTTCGGCAAATTATTCTTTAATAGGGTTACGCTAATTTTAAGTTGTTCCATTTCTTCTTCTAATTTTCTTATTTTATTTTCAATGTCTGCTATTTTCATTTTAGTGTCTTCTTCTTCTGGTGTCTCCAACTCCATCGAAATATTATTTACAGGAGTTGAAAATATTTCTGGAGATTGTATAATTCTTTGAATCTTCTTCTTTTTTACACTATTAATGAACTGGTTTTCTGTTAAAGGTGATTGGCATAACGTTTTCAATGTTTTATTTTCTTCTATTAATTTATTAATTTGTCTTTTTAATTGATTATTTTCTAAAATTATATTTTCTAACTCTTGTACCGATACTTCTACTTCCGTTCTAAGTTTTCTATTGTGCTCCTTTAATTCGTTCAGTGTTATGACATCTGTTGCGGTACAATCGGCACTTTTTGACAAAAGGCTGGTACTCATGAAAGAATCGTCCATTAGGTCAGTTACATTTCCTTCGGTAAGAATCTGTGAGTCTATAAGCCGACATGATGAATTCAGTGGTGTATGTGGTGAGGGTTTATTTGGTTCCAGTGGCGATTTTTTCCGTTTTGTTACGTTTATGTTGCTGTTATTAAGTGCTAACGAAACCTTAGTCTTTTCTATACAGTTTTTACATTTCCACTTCTTTTTTTTGTCTGTCTCTAATATATTCCACAACTTTTCAGAGTAGCCGGCACAGTCGAATTCATAATAATTTGTACAATGAGAGCATTTTATAGCACTTTTAATGTCGACAGATTTTTTGCATTTTTGACAAATAATACAAATAATTGATGTTGAAGTCATTTTATTATTGCTTGTAGTCTTTGCAGCGATTTTCGTAGACATATTTGAGCGAATTTGTATGTGCAGAATATTTTCCGTAGTATAGAAATGTATGGTTGTTTAAATCAACCTAGATACCAGGCTGTCTCTTCGAATGTCATTAACTTCGATAGCTGTCAGTGTCAATACTTCAAATGTCAATGTCATATAATTACATGTCAATCATTCATACATACAGTTTGTTTTGTTTATGTCGAGTGCGAGCCGGTTGTGATGTAAACTGTGTAATTGTTTCTAATTGGTCATTATCACTTCATGTATTTCAAAAATATTTCAGTTAACTGGATTCACAAAAAAATGTTTGTGGGATTTGTCGTATTAAAACTGTGTTGTGTTGAAACTGTTTTGATCATACCTTAGCGCAGGATATGGAGGTTAGTTTGATCACTTTTTTAACACTGCACACTCTTTATTTCTTTGTATTTTTTGTAATATCACTCGGAGCTACGATGATACGATTGAAACGATGAAGGCGCGTACCATCACCTGTTTAAACATCGCCCCTCAGGCGGTGCCCCGTACTATGGTGGAGGAATGCGACCACTTATATGACATTGCGGACGAATTGTCGTACGAATCGGCTACCCCTACTGTTCTCATAGGCCAAGACAACTGGCATCTTATCGTGTCGCGACAGATTAGAAGTGGAAATAAAAACCAACCTGTCGCGTCGCTCACATCCCTAGGTTGGGTGCTGCACGGGCAGTACCTCTCCTCAAGCGTCAACACGGCATTCATAAGTCACGTTAAACCGGTCACCCCGGAAGACGAGATGCTAGATTTGATGAAACAGCATTTTAGTATAGAATCGTTAGGCGTGGAACGCAAAGTACCTAAGGCAGATCCAGAACAACGGGCAATAACCGTGCTGGAAAATACATGCAAAAAACTGCCGTCCGAAGATAGGTATCAGGCGGGCCTCCTATGGCGTAGCGATTCAGAGGCATTGCCTCACAATAAAGACATGGCTCTCCGTCGGTTGTATAGTTTGGAAAAACGGCTCGACAAAGACGCGCAACTTAAATCTCAGTACACAGCTCAGGTAAATAATTTGTTGAATAAAGGTTACGCGGAAAAAATGTCGTTTAGCCCACCGGTAGAATCGCCTCGTAATTGGTACTTACCACACTTTCCAACCACACATCCGCAAAAAAAGAAGATGCGTCTCGTTTTCGACGCCGCGGCTAAATACTGTGGTAAGAGCCGGAACGACGCGCTCCTAGCCGGTCCGGACTTATTAGAATCCCTTTTCGGAGTACTCATAAGATTTCGGGAAGGTAAAATCGCCGTAATAGCCGACGTAGCGGAAATGTTTCTACAAGTCGAAGTTATCGAAAGCGATCGTGATAGCTTACGTTTTTTGTGGAGGGGGGAGGACCGCTCGTCCCCGCCAACGGAGTATAGAATGAGGCGATTAATTTTCGGCGCCGCCTCCTCGCCTACTACCGCGTTGTACGTAAAAAACAAAAACGCGCAGGCTTTCGCGATCGAATTTCCTAAGGCAGTCGACAAAATAATCCGAAATACGTATATGGACGAAATGCTCATCGCAATGGACGAAAGCGAAGAGGAAGCACGCGAAGTCGTCGGATGAACCCGTTAGTTGTGCGGGCTGCCAACTACAGCCCGGCGAAAAATGTCCCTCTGCGGCACAGACGCCCGAGGAATGTTCTCTTTGACCCTGACGATCCCATTACGGTGGCGAACCTTCCCTTCGAAAACCCATCGACTCAACGGAGTCCTGGGTTTTCCATAGGAACATATAACCGCACCCGCCGGCGAGTGCGACGTAGTAGGAACAGTAGACAGTTTACCAGGTACCAGAATGTACCAGGGCGCTTCACGCCACCGATAGGTTCTCAGTAGGCCCTTCTGGCACAATAGTGTCGGCCCTTATGGCATTGAGCGTTTGCTACCGCTCGCGAGTTTGCATCGCTCGCTTGATCAAAGGCAAAGCCCATGGCCGAGGTTCGTCCCAACTGGGAGCCCCTTGTGCATTTGCCGAAAAGGCTGAGTGGTTAATAGCCCTCGCCTCAAACTGTCCCGCTGTAAATTTAAAAGCTCACAGGAGCTAAAATTGTAGGTCATTCAAAAAAAAAAAAAAAAAACGCGAAGTCGTCAACCAAATTTATAAGCTCAATAAGAAGGCTTCGTTTGAACTCCGTGCATTTGCCAGTAACGTAGCGGATGACGCGACTAAGGGCGTCCCGAACAACTTTGATAAAAACCACCGCTGGTTTCACGGTCCCGACTTTATTAGGAGCTCAAAAGAGCACTGGCCTACTGACAAGTCCGACGCGGCAGTAGCGCCAACGGGCGAAGAGCGAACTAGTAATAAGGTTACGGCCATAGTACATAGCGCTCAAAATAATCAAGATTTTCTCCCGCCAGTAAAAAGGTTCTCTAAGTACATACGGCTAATTAGGGCTGCGGCTTGCGTCTTGGTCGCGGCGGAGGCATTCAAAGCTAAATTGCTAATAAAGAAAACAGAAACGGAAATGAACACAGGGCATGTTAAGTTAGCAGAGCTTTTATTAATTAGGCGTAGTCAACATGTATCCTTTCTTGAAGAAATAAAGGACTTAGAGGCTGGACGGCGAATTCACAAGAAATCACCACTTTTCAAGATTGCAGTTGTATTGGACAAAAACGGCATTTTGGTTTTAGACTCACGAATAGATAGAGGTACGGCATACACTCCAATCTTACACGCCAAAGAGGAGTTCTCCAGACTGCTGGTACAACATTTTCATGAAAAGTTTAATCACGGGAACCATGCCACAGTAATCAACGAGTTGAAACAGCTGTATTTCATGATCGGCTTACGAAGTAGCCTGCGATACATATGTAACAGATGTCAATGGTGTCGGACCTACAAAGGAACAACTCTCCAAGTTCCAGTAGGCGACTTACCGGCTGAACGACTTCAGGCGTATCAACCACCCTTCACAGCTATCGGCGTCGACTTGTTCGGACCTATGACCATCACCATAGGCCGACGGCATGAAAAAAGATGGGGAGTACTATTTACCTGCCTCACCACACGAGCGGTTCACCTAGAACTTGCCGCCTCGTTATCTGCAGCATCCATGATAATGGCCTTACGACGCATGGCGTCGTGACGAGGCACACCTACCGTCCTGTATTCCGATAACGGGACTAACTTCATCGGCGCAGAAAAGGAAATCAGAAGTGCCCTTCAAACCCTCCCTGAGGACACCAAAGCATTCACCTCAGTGAGAGGCATCATCTGGAAGAAAATACCAGCAGGAAACCCAGCCGCTGGAGGTGCCTGGGAGAGATTAGTGAGCAGCGTCAAATCCGCCTTCAAAATCACCCTCAAAGAGAAGGCACCCAGTGAAGAAGTACTCCACACGCTTCTTCTAGAGGCCGAGCATATTGTGAACTCGCGCCCTCTCACCCCTGTCAACCCAGACTTGGGCATAGAAGCCCTGACACCCAATCACCTTCTGATTGGGCGGTCATCCGCCTTACATCCTTTTGGTCGTTTTACTGACCACCAACTTTCCACTAAATCCTGGCAAGCCACTCAACTACTGGCCGACAACTTCTGGAAACGATGGATGCTGGAATACCGCCCACAGCTGGCCCTCCGAACGGCCAAGAAGGAAACACATCAGCTACAAAAAGGCGACGTCGTGATTATAGCCGATAACACTATGCCACGAGGAGTGTGGCCAAGAGGCATCATCACCAAAACACATGCCGGTCCGGATAGACGAGTAAGAGTCGTGGAAGTCAAAACCGCTGCCGGCTCCCTACGCCGTCCAGCCTCCCGTTTAATAGTCCTATGCTCCGCTTTAAGTGGTGCTAGCGCACGTGGGGGAGACTGTCGCATATAGCTGTAAATAACTGTCGCATATAAGCTGTAAATAACTGTCGCATATATGCTGTAAATAATATAAATAAAACGTCGTTCCTTTTTGTACTCCTTTATTTTGTAAGTAGGTTAAGATTGTAATTCTCCTTAAACTCATTATCTTTCATGTCTTTTAGTTATACATCATTTGTTGTCAATCTGAGCGTTATAAGTATTATTATTGTCATGTACGATACAACCATGTAACAGTAAATGCATATCAGAGGTCTCTAATTCTTGTCAATCTAAAGAGAACCATATGCATACACATTAAAGTTGTATATTGTTTGTACTTATGTATCCACGTGTTCGTCCTTGTATTATACGACACGTGTAACCTGAGGTTGACCTCGCATTTCAAATGTCTGTATCACAACTGGATAAAGAGTAAATGAGGGAGAATACCTGCTCACGGGGTTGCGCATGCGTCGTATAGTTCATTTAGTGTATAAAAGGGCACTAATTCGGTCCTAAAATTCATTCTAACAACAGCAAGCAAGTAATGAACAAGACAAGTGCGCGACCCTCGGAATAGTCACTCCCAGTTTGTAACTATATAAAATCTTTAATTTCAAAGTGCCAAATACCTATAAAATCTACAGTCCATTTCCTCAAGTTTATCCTCTGTCATTCACGACACAGTGGCTTAAAAAAAAACTGAGCAGTATTTTTTTGTTTTGTTTTGAATATTTTTACGTATCCCATTTTCTATCATAAATCTACAATTTGACATTTTCGCGGCCTCTTGATGTGAGAATAGTGTGATATCAGGAAATCATACAACTGAAAATATGTCTCTAAATGGTAACAAATTCCATGCGATTTTCAGTTTAAGTTTTTAATTTTCTTGGCTGAACCTACAACCGTAGAAATAAAATAAAAGGTACTAAAGGCAAAATAACAAAAAAAACGAAGTGCGTTGCCCGGTCAAGCCTTAGTGTTATTTTATATACATACATAAGACATACTATAACTTCCCGCAGTTTAATAAAATAATACGCCGTAGAATTAACACCAACGAACAATTTTCATCCAGTCTCCTTCAAACAGTCATCCAGATTAAATCATTTTTTCGAGAAATATCGCATATATGACGAGAACCAATACGGTCATGCACCACTATGTACAAGAATTACTGAGACACATTAATAATAAAAAATACGGGGTTGGTCTCTTACTTGTCATGACAAAAGCATATGACAAAGTCTCTCACCCTTTTCTATTTTCTATCATTTATTGTTATTTAAGTTATTTTAATCTTGGAAAAACGTAGTCTGCAAACAGTCTGGACACAGATTCAAATTCCGATCAAAGTGAGAAGCTTATTGGTGTTTCCTACCTTCCTTGTCGATATAACTCTTGACAGAGTGGACGTGGTTATCAATTCAGGTGTTGGTGGCAAGCTTCACAACACGTCGCCATTCCTCTCTGATTGGTGTTTAGATGTTATTGTTACAAACAACTTGTACTAGTTAAGCGATGAAAAAATTCAGTATAACAACGCATGAAAGAGAGCTCGCGTGCATTAATTCAATTTTTAAATGGTGGATTAACTCGAATTTACGAAGTCGTTGGTCTATATAAATAAGTGTTCCTTGTGTTTAGTACGGAACCTTAAAAATGGCAGTGTATAACGCAGCTGCAACAGTGAAGACGTAACCTAAAAATCATGTTTTTTGCGTTACGTTAAATCAGACACCTTCAAAAAATGCCCAACGATCCGTAGTCAGGTAAGCGTCAGTGAAAAAAGGTCAATTTTGTTTATTCTTAATCACACTTACAACTCCAGAAGTGCTATTTTTGAAAAGTATGACAAAACCTGTGAGCCGAACGATATTAATTCGATTCGCCGATTTCGCGCGATTCATACTTTTAAAAAATTGCGGGACTTAGAATTTACTACAACTTTTATTACTACTTACTTTAGTGAAATTCGTTAGGCTAACTAATCATAAAGCCAAAGCGTTCAATTAAGTTTTAATAAAATTTCAGAACTTTATCAATTTAGATCAAACCTTCTTTTAGACAAAACTGTAATAACCCATAGTATTATTAATCAGTCATTCAACTTTATCATTGAAGAGAATATCTTTAAAGTGATTCACTTCAGAAGTGCTCGATAATTATTGATCTATCAATTTGTATTAGTTAATTAACAGACATTGCATGACACATGTTATGTTTGTGATATGCCTTTAATGAGAATGTTGCTAGAATATGGAAATTATTTCAGGAATGATACAGGGTAGGCATGATGTAGGTAGGTACAGTAACGAGCATTAATATAAATAGGACGTGTGAAGCGTGTCATATTTAATTTTCATGACTTTACTTTCAATTTTCCTGTAAGTCAGTGATAAGAATCCTGTATTGAAAAAAATAATACACACTTACACACGAACATAGAACCTCATCCTTTTTTGTAGTAAGTTAAAAAAGACAATTCAATTTTACTTTATTCCACATTCATTTCACAACATTTTTATTTTTTATTCATCAATAAAAATACGACAAAAGACATATCTGTAAAAGGTGAGGCATTGAGTTTTTTTTTAATATCAATAGTAAGAGCCATACATTTCATTCGAAACTCGAATTGAAAATGCGTAGTTTGAAACAGCACAATATTCAGATAAAATTAAATACAAGTGGTGCTTGAAATATCAACATTGACACTGTTATTAGGTAAAGCTAGAGTTTGAGCAGTACTGGACTAAATGGAATTTCCTACCTTAAATTGTCCCAGTAAGGTGTATTTTGTTTAGTTTATAACAATTTTTAATAACCCAGCGCTATTATTTAAAAACTAAAATAAAGCGCATGCACAAATACAGGGTTATTTTAATTCTACTGGCCAAAATTTTACACAGTGTTTAGTGAAACTAAGTAAATAAAAGCTCTTTGTTGCACTAAAGAAAATACAAAGCAAATACTGATGTTTGAATTTGAAAATACAACCCACTTTCAATAAAGAATAAGTGAAAATTGTCAAAAAAAAAAACGACCTACCATACAAATCTAGTGACTGGATTTTATATGGGATATTTTTTTCTCGTATTTCACATCTTTATTTTATTGAAAGTGGTATAGTTTAATATACCACAGTAACACACTGTAAAAATTTGCCAATCGTTCCAAAATAACCCAGTATATGGTTTCAGTAGTCTAGCCATTCCATTTGTTAATTGGTAAAAGAGACTATGGCTTGCTTTGGGTGACTTGGTAAAGCCTAATTATAGGTCGAGAACCCAAGTCGGGCGTAGCCCTTTATTTGAAAATATAAGATTCCAGCCATCGTCACGTCGAATAAAATCAGATTTTGAAAGCCGAAAAATTCCGAATACCAAGACGTAGACATAGTAATTAATGAATTTTTCATAAATATTCATGAGGAGACGTAGCCTACTTGGCGGAAAATTTTGTATCGACGGAAAAGCCTTTCGGTATAAGGTTTTCGTGAAAATTATTATAACTCTATTATTGGATGCAAATTAGTAGTTTGGGTCGGTCGGATCCCACTAAAAACATTTTCGTATACTTAAATAAAATGTTGCTCGCGTTGTCAAAAGTTACACAGAGCGACGAAGCTCATAGCCCTAAAAGCCCTATATACACGCCCACAAGCATAGAGTTAGAGCTTGGTGAAATATCAGCAAACTTTAACTTTACAAAGTCAACTCTACACCTTCTTCTTTTTCAGTCTAAATTGTCCACTGCAGGACATAGGCCCTCTCTAATGCATGCCAGTCATACCCGTCTTTTGCGTGTCTTCTCCATAGCGGACCTGCCACTCTGGTGATGTCGTCCCTCCAACGACTAATTGATCGGTCGGCAACCTTTGTTCCTTTTCCTTATTTCTGTGTTTCGTATCTTCTCTCTAAGGGAAACGCCAAGCATAGACTTTTCCATAGCTCTTTGTGCGACCTTTTAGCGATGTATTATTTCTGAGGTTAGGGCCCAAGTCTCACATCCATACGTCATTATCGCGGACACACTGATTCAACACTCTTTTTTAGATGAGTAATTTTCCTTTGAGGATGTCGTCTAGTTTCCCAAAAAGCGTCCCATCTCAGTTGTAAGCCTTTTTACCTCTGCCATCTGGAAATCTTTGTCGAGTGAAAGTGCTTGTCCGAGAAATACCTATGTATGAGTATATTATGGTAGTCGCCGGATCCCGTGTCACCTCAGATCATGAGATAACTCAGATCACGAGACACCTCAGTCATAATAAATTATGTGACTCTTATTACCGTTGGCCTACTGGGACCCATACAATGAACATATATTACATAGTAATATAATATCTTTCGTTTATAAGAACTTTCATTTCCTGATGCTTGTCAGGTTGTGACACTTGACAGTCAAAGTGATTTAAGTTATTCTCGACTCCTCTTCCATCCATTGCACTAGTGAATTTTTCATAATAGTAGAGGAAGTGCCACCACAAAATATTCTTAGTTTTGTTCCGATATTTGAATGCTTTTTCAGTGAATCTAGTATTGACATGATTCGCCGTATATAATAGAAAAAATATAGACCAAGTTCGCGCGTTTTGACAGTTAAACCAGTGCATGCGTTTGACAGTTCATTTATTTTTTGACCTGACAAGCGTTTGATCTAGTGCTGTAGATATTAGGTACCAATCGCGTGCTAAGCCGGGCCGTTCTGCTAGTAAACAATAAAAAAAATTAAAACCACTGCTTGAAATAAAGCGAACCAGTCGTTACAAGGAAATGAAACTATAGTGGACATCGAGATTGAAAGACAGTAGTAGGTCAGCTGGGACAATAGAGCGCACTCAATGAGGAGGTTGTGTGGCTATAAAGGAAAACTAGCCGTTGATTTGCTTGTGGATTTTGTAACTGTTTTTATCGCTGCTTCGCAAATGTATTTGATTACTTTTACATGAAATCCAATACCAAAAAAAACAACCAGTATACAAACTCACTTGTAAGGCTCTACCAGTGCGCTGGGTGTATTTTCTGACTCAACTATTTCATCTTCATATTTTCGTGTATATCGTACAAATTAACAGCGGATAGTTTTCCTTGAATTTATAACTGTAAAGATTTATTAATAAAAGTAATAATAATAATAATGTGTGGATTTCTATTTCACATTAGTCAAATGGTATTAAATTTTGTTGTAGGTCTATCTTCTTCATCCTAGTGTCTATTCGTAATTGCTTAGTCAGCTTACGCTTCGGAGACCAGGGTACGTTTTAATCATGGTTCTAGATTTGGCAGTACTGGTTATTACATTAAAGCGACTGCCGTCTGACCTCCGTAACACGTTTTAATAGGGAATCCAGACCAATAATATCATGATGTTAAACGTCTTAACGTGCTTTCCGAAGCACGGAATCATCTTTATTATCAGACAAACAGGTAAATGAAGTAAAGTAAACAAAGTATGCTTCCCATGGGAATCGAACCCGCTTCTGGGTCAAAGGCAGGCACCTTAACCAGTGGACCACAGAGGCGGTTTTTGATTTTGTTGTAGGTCTATGCAACAGCATAATTTAAGAGCTTGGGTCTTGTAAGTGATGTTCCATCATTGTTCCGTGGAATATATTTCAGGGCCAAAGGATCATAATCCAAGAGTTTATGTAGCCTACATATTTCCGGAATTTTTAAAGTTTGGTCTACGATTAAATCTATCGAACTCTGAGCTTATTTTACAGGAATGCCACTAATGGCAACCGATACAAGTGTAGCCGTATACGTGGGGCGCACTATAAGTTTCCGGAATGAATATGAAAAAATACTATTAAAGGTACAAAATTAATTTATTGTTTTTCAAAATAATCTCCCTTGGCGTCTATGCACTTTTTCATTCGATGAAACCAGTTTTGAAAACTTTTGTGCCACTCCTCTGTGGTGACCTCTGAAACGTGTTTTTCATACTCCTCGACAGCCTCTTCTGGTGATGAAAATCGTTGACCGCGTAATTGGTTCTTAATTTTTGGGAACAGAAAAAAGTCACAAGGTGCCAGGTCGGGACTGTATGCAGGATGACTCATGAGTTCTACATTTTTCGCCTTCAAAAAGTCGTTTGTCTGTCTGGCCGTGTGAGAACTAGCATTGTCGTGGTGCAGGATGATACGGCGTTTACGGTTATTTTTACGGAGTTCGTCAATAACTTCCGGCAAACAAATGGTCGTGTACCAGTCACTATTCACTGTACAACGATTCTCTAAAGCAACAGTAGCCACGTGTCCAGTTTTATTAAAAAAAGAAGCAATCATCCGCTTAGATGCACTTTTCACGCGCGCCACTTTGGTTGGTTTCGGCTCATCTTGAAAGACCCATACGCTCGATTGCTGCTTTGTTTTGGGATCGTAGCAATAAATCCATGTTTCGTCACCTGTTACTATGTCCCACACCAAATTTGACGCACCTTCGTTGAATCTGGTAAGCATGGCACTGCACCAAGTGACGCGGTCCGTTTTTTGAGCCTCGGTCAAGTTGTGTGGGATCCACCGCGAGCACAGCTTTCTCACACCCAAATGTTTGTGTAGGATTAATTGTATTTGACTCATGCCTATTTCTAAGGATGCGCGAATTTCATGGTAGGTCACATGCCTGTCTGTTTCAATCATACGGCGCACAGCATTGATGTTTTTGTTGGTCACAGCGGTGGACGGCCGACCATCGCGAGATTCGTCACTGAGATTGATACGACCACGCTTGAATTCTGCAAACCAGCTATAAACAGTTGTCTTGCATGGTGCTTCATTGCCAAAAGCTGTTTTAAGCCGAGCGATGCTCTGTTGAGCTGTCAAATTACACTTAAAATCGTAGAAAATCATACTACGAAAATTTTCCCGAGTTAAATCCATGTTGATGCAGACACACAATTTTTTAAATGGCGCCACAAGGTAAAAACAAAAGACAGTCAGATGAAACAAACTGCATTCTACAGCCAAAGAGTTCTATTTTCAAATGTTGCAATAAATTTTTAAATATTGTTTATGTAAGTGGCCAGTTCCGGAAACTTACAGTGCGCCCTATGTATGATTTCCCTTGACATGAACAATCGTTTCAAACATGTATACTTCGCTAGGTTACCTAACATGTATTAGTATCATAAAATCTAAAAATATTTTTTTATTTAGCTTGTGTTGAATGCACCTGTTATTTCTAAACAAACCTCAGTGGTTTTGTGAAATGCATCGTGCATGAGTGAATTTGTCTGTATGATTTTTTGGAAAATGGTAAATAAATAAAACAAATAATGTTTGTTTATTTACATAGTTTGTAAAAATAAAATGAATATATTCTATGACGCAACTTCCAAAAATAGTCCTTGTAAGTCCGTTGCCCTTTATAAGAATCCCTGTCTACTTTGATCTCCTCAATTTGCGCGTGTTTCTCCAAGCCAATTTCCCTTTTATTAAATTCTTTTTCGCAGGTACAAAATTCGAGGTGTAATAATGCTTACTATACGGTCGACCCAATAATAAAACGCGGTTTCTTCGTGTTTCTGCCAAAATGTATTTAGCAGATTTTCACTTCAAGTAAGTATTCTCTGTTTATTGATCAAAATTGTAAACATAAAATATGTTTTATGCTTACAATCTTAGTAGTATGCTAGTAAATGATATGAACATATTGCGAAAATTTTAAACTGGTAAGTTTTTTTACACCTTTTACTGTATTGGCAAAAAAGGCAGGCTTCAATTATTTACTGCAGATTCAGCTAAAAATACGATGCAACTTCAGGGTTCCGTTCTTCTCCTTCCCAACCCTAATAATACAACGCCGAGTCAACTGTTTTCACATGAATAGCAGTCGCATTTCATTATTTCTATGTCCACTCGCTCCGATCACACAAGCTCACAGTAGAATATAAAATAAATGATCTTTCAAGAAACTCGAGTGCAGTTTCATGCACTTGTATGCAAATGAAATTCAGCGAGATGTCATTATGTAAGGAATGTGTTTAGATGCATTTCAGTTCAATTTGTTTTCTACCCCTTGAGGTTCTTGATTAAGTTTATAAAATACTATCTTTTGTCCGTGGCTTAGTATGCGTATATGCGTATTTTTCCATGATAACGATACTTTTCTCCGGGATGAAAGTTACTCTTCAGTACTTCTCTCTATATGTTTGTGAAATTTCAGGAAGATTTGTTTAAAGAAAAAGCTTAAAGAGGTAGGTAACTAAGAAATAAATAAACAAACAAATTTTAATATCAATTAGCTTTTGCTTTTATAATAATTAGGATAGGACAAGTCGTAGCTGGGACAAGGACAAGTCGTATATATATTCAAAGCTGACGTGTTCGACTTATGAAACCATCATAATTTCAGTCACAGTAATCCGAAATTAGACATAGGCATCACAAGGATATCCTAAGAGGCCGGTTGGAAGCGACATGGAGTGCTATTTTGCACGTATCATCTTCCTAGCGTGTATTCCTAGTTGCGTCGTCAGCTTACGCTTCGAAGCCTAGGGTACGCTGTAATTCATGATCCTAGATTTGGCGGAACTGGTTATTACAATGGAGCAATTACCATCTGACCTCCGTAACCCTTTTTTACAGGGATACCAGACAAACAGGAACATGACCCGAAGTGTTTGTGGCCAACACTGTCAGAATTTTTCAGGCCGCTCTAAGGCATCTGACACAGCCTCACGACTGCTATGTATTGATAACAACCGGGACCAAAGGCTTAACGTACCTTCCGAAGCACGGAGGAGTTCAAGATTGAAAAAAACACTAAATGGCGACCAATCCAATAGTGGTCGCGTCACGCCGTCGCTTGACACGCGCATTCGCTACGGATACGCGGGTCGCGCTCGACTAACGAGCTCCTCCTATTTTGCACGTATACTTGTAAGTATATGACATGTGAATTTGAACACTTGCTGAAATAAAATAAAACCGCACCATTAGCTATAAAAATCGCATTAGTCGAAAATAACTCTGTTGTATGGGAGCCCACTAAAATATAAATTTTATTCTGTATTTTAGTTTTAGTTGTTTTAGCGGCAACATAGATATACCTCAGTTTCTCAGTCTCAGTATCACGGTTCATGACCAGCCAGGTGACAGATGGACAGACTGCGAAGTCTTAGAGTTACAAAATATATGCTATACAGATATTCAATCGTCATACATTGAAACGCGCCAACTTTCCTGGTTACTCCTGGTTACTCTTAATACAAAGTCATTGTTACGCCATCTATCGAAAATATAAGTAGTTACAAATTAAGATTTATAACTTTTAAAATACAACTTCAACTAAAAAATCAACTTGTTTTATAATTTAAGTACGTAAAAAATAGTGTTATTAAAAGTTCGTTCTTTTTTCGCCAAAAATAAGAGAGATCAATACTTATTTAAATATTTTTTCTTTTTGAAGCGCCGTTTTACATCAAATAGCGGAACTAATTATTTTTATTAGGCAATGGGACCCCATGGTAATAGGGCCCCGTTTTACCCTTTGGGTACTGAACCCTGAAAATAGCTACAGGGCAGGGTATACTATAAAAATTTTAACGTTACAAAAGCTTTTGTACCCAAGTCCCGGTTAGAAACAGAATATGAACGAGTCGCAATGAAAAGCCCATTGGCGCCTGAATTTGCTACGTGGACAATGGTTTTATTCAAATCGCCGTACCCTTTTCCCTTTTGAATCTATAAATGGTTGGGTAATAAAATTCGGTGGGTTAAATTTTATCTAAAATCACTGAACGGGTAGGTACTCCATGGGTAGGTATTACTGCGGTAGAATAATGATAAATGATGATAACAGAACAGGCCTACTACGTGTTACTCAACAATAGTGCAAGCAGATTCACTCTGGCTTTTACAAATGATATCAATGTTACGTGTGCGTGTAAATCCTCCGAATTTTTTGATATATTTTTCAGGGTCGGCAACGCGCTTGTGAAATCTCCGGTGTTGCAGGCGTTCATAGGCTACGGTAACCACTTACCATCAGGTGGGCCGTAAGCCTGTGATATAATTTCTTGGAATATCTATTCGAGGAAATGTCTAAATTTATGTCTTCATGTGGTACTGAATACATTTATTCTAAAGCATTTATATCTTTTAAAATCTTCTTACAACATCCACGTGATTTATTTTTTTGAATACAAAGTACAGATAAACCAAAGCATTGCACAACTTAAAAACTTAGGGCACAATTTCATCCATCACTTTCACAAAATAACATTAACTTTCTCGCAAACTGCTCAAAACTGTCAACAAATACATCACATACGGCGACAAATACATTACATTCAGCGAACAGAAAAAGGTTGTCTATTCTCAAAGCAGTGCTATTTTCTGAAAAGTATGACTCGTGCAAAATCGGTGAGTCAATTATTATCGTTCGATATCGAATGATTTCCATTCGACATATGAGTAATTTAAAAAATAACCAACTCAGCAAATCATACATCAATTTTCCTTTTCGAAGATCATACTTTCTGTCTATGAGGAACTTCAAAAATTTAATTTTACGGGTTGAACATGATCTTGTTCAACTTTTACGGGAACTGTAAACATTACCTGTAAAAATAACACGTGTGAAGTGCTTACGTGCGTCAAAAGCAATCATTTCATAATCCAGCCAAACATACACAATTTATTTGACAGCTTCGCATACATGATAAGCATGGCTTCCTGATGTATTATTTATGAGAATGATATGGAGGATACAAGGATGTGAGTGGAAGTATAAAATGTACCACGTAAACGGCGTAATATAAAATACGTATGTAGGTTAACCACTTATTCCCTTTAAATTTATTGGAGACAAAAGAGTTGGAACTTTTTAACTGGCTGGTACTCCCACATGTTACAAGAACTCATTTATAATCATTGCCATATATAATACTAGCGTAGGTTATACTGAAGTTATACTGTTGTGTGTGTATTTTATTTAAACAGCTTAATAACAAGAATATTAAGAAAAAATCGAAAACTTATTTTATTAATAAAATTACCGTATCATAGAATCACCCCGTGTGATATCTACCGGGACATGGCCACTTGGATGCGTGCGCGCGGCACTGCAGATGCAGAGCTGTAGCAAATTTCGTACCTACATACATTTTTTCTTTTGTATGCTCGACGATGAATGTCATGCCAGTGTACGTTTAAAGCTAATGCTTGGTTTTTGTACATTGTGAACAGTTAAGTATTATGACAATGTATGTTTAATTAATAAATAAAAAGCTACTCTGGAAATTGGGTTCAAGGTCTAGCAGTGAAATTATGATGATATCCTGTCCCTTAGATTGCATATCTAAATTTTCATAGATTTTTTTAATTATATATATTCTCTTTTTATTACTTGTAGTTTTTTATTATTTGAACTACAAGTTGTAGCTTAAATAAAAAAATAACTAAATATAAAAATAATTACAGTTTAAAATAAAAGGTTCCAAAATCCGCGTATTTCATATTATTTGGCCGCTCTACTTATATACTTTTTAACTCACAAACTACTCGCATGGAACCCCGTCAAGCGAATCCGACTCACTCTTAACAGATTCTATTTTTACTTCATACTGACTACAATATCCCTGTGTCCCTGTACAATAAAGACGTCAGTAGCACAACCGCTGTTAATATAAAGGGCATAATAAGTTTCTATGTAGAGAGCGGAGTGCAAAGTCTTGTCGTCATACAAAAGCACACACAGTGGGATGCCCAATTCTACTTTCCATTACAAGGCCAACTAAACACTATTTTAATATTCCGTTTCACAATAAAACATTTTCAGTAAATATGTGTTAGTTTTTTTTGATATTTATTACAATTAAATGTCTTTCTTGCACGAGAACAGGCTTTACGGTTCTAGTGCTATTCTTGCGGGATCCTCGCGTGAATGTAGAGCTGCCATCAGAGTTTCCTTTAAAAGTATTTTAAGTAGCGTAGCGTCTATTGACTAGCTGATTCCCGCAGCTCCGCCTGCGTTTAAAAGTTGCCTATTTTTGTCAATTATTACCAATATCTGTTAGTTTCCACAGGTGGGTTTGAATACCTATTCGGACCCACCTGTGGAAACTAACAGATATATTAACTTCCTTTCGATTTTTTAATACTACGATTTATACAATAACTTAAATTCAAAAAACTTTGTTGAACCATATTATTAGCTTTCTAAGTGCCAAGAACATTTTAATACAATTCGAAATTTTTTTACGCAAATGTTTTGAATTTATACAATTCTATGCGAATAATACAGTGACATTTATCATCACTTCAACGACTAGATAAATACGTTTACAATCTATTTCGTTTCAAATACGCCTTCAACTCGAGCGCTAGTCTCGCCTTGAGAGCCATTAGATATCAATTTGTTACGATTTTGCTGCTTTTCTGACGTAAATTGATGCAAGTAAATTTATTTGATTCTATGTGGAGAGTGCAGAATATCTATAAAGGTATTTAATTGATTCAAGCGTTACTTTGCGGAAGTTAAAGTTACAAGCAATTACCAAATTATTTTGCGTGCTTCCGCCACCAGTTAGTTCATGCAAACTATTGCCGGCCGGCACCCACCCACTACTGTTAGTCCCAACATGCCCACCACCATTAGTTTGCACAATAGTTTGCATGAACTAACTGGTGGCGGAAGCAAGCAAAATAATTTGGTAAGTGCTTGTATCTATAAAGGTCCTTTGATCAAAATAAGACGACACCTTCGAGGAAGCGGATGTTGTTTGCCGAATTCGATTCAGATGGTCTTTCGGATAATGTATTAAAGCCAAATGTAAGTAGTCAGTATGACTATTTATTTATTTAAAATATATTGCAAAAAATACATTGCGTACTGTATAAAATGCGAACTTCATGCTAAGGTCATTGTCATAGACCAAATCTAGAACCATAATTAAATTATACTGGGCTCATTCAACTGGGAAACACACTTAGTTCGAACAAAGATAAGACATTTGTAGAGAAGCAAACGTTGACCGAAAGCCTCTAATAGAAGAATATGTTTAAGCATCATGAAATACCTCACTCTCTCAGAAATACTCCAACTTTTCTGTCAAACATAATTACCAAGTCATTTCATTATTTGTGAATGGTGTATTGCAGCAAAGTAAAATACTATAGAAAGTGTTGCTGTCAATTCATTTTACGATTTCATGATCGGCTTCGTGGATCTTCAGGATGGCGACATATATGAGCATAATACAGTGGGCAGTGATCAGTGAGATGCAACATGCTTTGAATATCCCATGTATGTTCTATTGTACTGTAAAGAAGAGTTAAATTTTGTCAAGTCAAGATGGGTACTAATGCAATATATTCATTTTGCTAAATATTGTGCCACCTCTTTTGTCCGTTGATTGGCCATATTATCGTCTTATACACAGACAAAACTATTCGAAACTAAAATAAATTTTGAAGCACATTGTCTGGTCAGTTAAATAATGCTGTACTGCAAAGCCATGAGCTGGCAAAACCCACGGAAACTACAAGGCAGGGATTACATGGTTTGTCGAACTCTAGAAAGAGGAATATATAAACAAAAAGTCTTTGAAGGATATTGCGGTGATTTTGTCAGATTGCGACTAAATATTGATTTGAGTATGAGAATAGCAATTTGAAGCTGATGCGCCTCAAGAAACAATTTATGCTTAAAAAGTCCGAGACGACATTGACGGCATGTAAGAATGCCATCTATAAACGTGGTCCAGTGGTAAAGGTGTTCGCCTTCGACCTGGGGATGGTGGGTTCTATTCCCACCGGAAGAATACTTTGTTTAGTTGTTTCCAGTTTGGTTAGGACTTTGCAGGCTTGAATCACCTGATTGTTTGATAATAAAGATGATTCCGTGCTTCTGAAGGGAAGTCAAGCCGTTGGTCCCGGCTGCCATTAGGTAGTAGTTAAAGGAACTACGTCAAAGGCCGAGAGGCGATTCCGAACAACTCTGACCCCAGGGTGTACATGGTCGATAGACAATGTAACCTACACGAAATGAGGATGATCTATAAACGTTTTTACCTACTGATAACAAACACATAACTGACGATGGACCCATCAAATTTATTAATTACTTTTCAAAAGTTGTTTCTTAAATGTCGCATCTATACAAGTAAAATAAGTAAACAGTTGACTTTATAGTTTACTAGCTGTTTCCCGCAGTTCCACCTGCGGTATATAGCCTATGTTACTCAGGGTGAATGTAGCTTTCCAATGGTGAAATAATTTTTGAAATCGGCACAGTAGTTTTTGAGTTTATTCATTACAAACATACACACAAAAATACAAATCTTTCCTCTTTATAATATTAGTGTAGATGTAGATAACTGTTATGAAATGCGAGTCTAACTTGAACTCTGAACACGAGTCGCTAATAAGGCAGTTGTTTGCTTAAACTTCGGCAGTTAGCAGTGTGTTGTAAACTTGTGAACAAATCTTAGCAGGAGCATATCATACCGTCTTTGTTTTAACCCCTGATGTAAAACGAGAAGTGTTTTATTTATATGTCAAACTTTACATAGTAAGTTGAATACAGTATAGAACATTAGTACAAGGGTGTTGAGACGGCTGTGTCATAAGAAATCTCTACCAGCAGGCCCAAAAGAGGAAACGTAAAGGGTAAATGTACTTCTAAGGGTTTAACAGGATAAATTCATATTTCTATGGTTTCCAGCATCTAAATTGTGTAAGTATGATGGTTTATTTTCTGTGGATTGTGTGTTTACAATAAGTACTAATCTTATTTGAAGTAAAGCCCTAAGTGATCCGCTATTTTCAACATACTTTCAAAATCGGGAAATGATAAGGTTCTCAATTCGAGTGAATGCTTTTTATAATAAGTTTTATCAAAATTGTAACAGATTGTCCGAAATCGTGGCATTTAAAATGAAATTCTGCAAAAACATTATCACTGACGCCCGAATTGCTGAAAGTTATTAATAATTTAAACCCTAAACTCAGCCTTTTGGTGCCAGCTCCGGCTGCCCCTGTATCACTTTGATCTCAACTTCAATGAACTAGAATTATGTGCTTATAAAGTCAAAAATGTAAATTCAAATATCAGATTTTCGTGGAATAACCCTCTTGTCTCTTGTATATGTAGTAGAAAATGTTATCATAGCCGCACTGATTCCCGCTAATATTAATATTATTTTTTAATATGCGGGAATTTTCTCAAATGTTTAGTACGTTTTCATTATCATATATATAGAACGCGATTTTTCTTTATTTTCATCGAAGTTTTCATCCAAAAAATAAGTCTAGCGGTGGAAAGCTTAATAAAAAGGTTTTATTGGTAAATTTTTACAGAGTAAAAATGCTCTCAGTATTTTATTGATATCCATCGGTATTTTTGTAAAAAAAAATCTGGTAACACCGACTCATTGCAAAAAAATCGTTTGCGCTCTTTTTGTTTTTGGTCGGTGTTTGTGGTTGTTTATTGTAAAATTCATTACTTTATTTAAAAAAATATACCCACAAATACATATACTTACTTAATTGTACTATTTGGGATAAGTCCGCCTTTTGTTGTAACCTGTATCCTGTGTTCTATGTTCTTTGTGTACAATAAAGATTTTTACATACATACAACAATTCAAATTGTTGATGACTTGTCTTCATTTGGAGCAGTAAATAGATTAAACTACGTACAAAGATTTTTATTGTTAAACATCATTTTGAATTTTACATTTAATTTTAGCCAAATTCAAGCCAAAAAATAATAAGCTGACATCGTTTCGTTACAGTTTAATCGCATTTTAATAATATTTTTTACTTCCTTCACCTGTCTCTCACCATCAAATTCAAAGTGACGACTTTACTTTGCGAACGTGAGAACGTTACTACAAACTTACACCTCGCACTCGCAGAATGTCCATAAACGCCCGTTAGACGCGTTAATTCGCGTTGTGACCGCTAGGGGCGCTTATTCAACGCCATATATTTCTGAGTTAACGTAAACGCGGTGAGTACGTAAGAAAATCTCGCACTAAGCACTCGGAATTGTCTACCATTGAGAAAGGAACTTTGTGCGGTTTCGATGCTCTTTGGTGTCTAGGCTTATTCCAGATGGGGTATATTGTCAAGTTCCGCGATGTCTGTAAAAAGGTCTATTATTACATACCTACTTTATTGGACGGCAGCTTCAATGTCAGGGCGTCCGGTCGCACGAGTCATAAACGACAATAGTACTTAACTCTGAGTTTACGACCCCACTATGTATCATTTTACTACAGTTTGGCCACAAAACATGTCCTATCTTGATTAAGTCCTTACAAGCAAGAAGTTTTGGGATAGTCCTACTAACATAATATTATGTGTTCAATTAAAGTTAGATGTTTATTATTAACTTTGTTTAGACACTAAAATTGTCTATTAAAATCTAGAATACTTACTCATAAAAATAATACCTAATTTTATGATCTAGCTTTTCGGTGTAGTTTCGCACGCGTACTCAAATCCCATAGGAACTGTATTTTTCCTGGCATGAATGTACCCTAAATTTTCCTCAGTACCCCTTACAATATGTGTGCCTTTCAGGAAGGTTGTTTCAGAAGATAAAGTGTGAAGAGGTAACAATTACGGAAATATAAAAACTAACTTTCGGTTTAAAGTGATTAGTTTGTTTAGGATATTTTTTAATAGCGATCTTGATCCGTAGTTGATAGTATATAAAGTAGGTAAACTAACTTGCAGAGAAAACATTAGTATCGCATAAATGGTAGCTGTTACTTATGAGACTTAATTATCAAATTAAAGGTCGCAAAAAATTTACTGTAAATGGAAGACAACAGCTTCAAAGTGAGACCAGTTGAGACGAAAATAATTAGGAAAGCCTTAGTCCAGCATTCCGATGAAATTGGTAAAAATAAAAATCTCAAGTGCGAGTACGACGCGTTAATAGGGTTCCGTACATCGATTTGATTTATTATGTTCACGTAAAGTAAACCTTTTAGGTAATACTATAAAATACAATAGATCTTTATTGCCTGTAACTGGGAAGATGCAAAATTGAAATTAACAACATTGTTTACAATGAGCAAAGGCGAACTTTTACTTCAAATCTCGTTTGCATCTCTATGAATATTTAAAAGAAGCATTTCTGCAATAGCGTATGTAAAGATTTTCATGGTCGTATTCGCTTTAGGAGCCCTATTTTTGAAATATATATGTCAAACAAAAATCCTTCGTTAACGAACGAAAATCATTCGACTTAGCGTGAGTCACACTTTTCAAAAAATAGCACTCCAGATCAAAAGAAGAGAAACGAACTGCCAGCCAGCAGACGTTTTATGAGTATAGAGACCCCGATTTACTTGCAGATGTTAAGAGCCAAGCACGAGTCGCTTCGTGTTTAGAATTCTAGATAATGTGTAAAAATCTTTTGTTTTAGTACGAAAACATAATATTCAACAGTTATAAATAAAACTTATACAACTTATTACTCGATTCAGATCTTAGTTTCAAAGTAACAAGCACTTAAAGTAAAAGTTATAAGGTCTAATAGGTGGGGCCGACCGGGAGCTAATTTTCATGAACTGTTGGTAAAAGCACACAATATAATTTGGTAAGTCATGTCTGTATTGTGATTTTCTTTAATATTATGAGTGTGAAAAAACAATTAATAAATACTAATAATAATCCTATGTAAATATCTCAAAAAAATCCTCCCCGGATAGTATTCGGTTCAAAGGTATATTACACTAGCTGCATTTCCTCTCAGGTCATTCATTTCATTTGGTAACTACTTATAGTAATATAACGTACGTTAACAAACTAAAACTCTTTAAGTAAGTCTCATTATAAGAAAATTTAACAAACAAAAAAAACATTCATAATATAAAGCAGTGTAACTACGAAAACTTTTCTAATAAGTAAATTAACACCTAATATTTTTATGATACCAAACAAAAGCATCAGGTACGTGTAAATTTACTTATAACAAAAACCTACTTCCATTATCAAGTTGGCCACTTGAAGACTGCCTTAATAAATTAAATAATAAGAACTTAATTTGAATGTATAAAGGATTTATTTTCTGAATATGACAATAAAGCATTGCAATATTTCAGATATCACTTAGCTTAAGTAGGTTCAGAGCTGTTTCCATTGAGAAAAACGAGGAAAGCGAGTATCATGCTCTATTGAAATTGAAACAGTTTATCGACTTTTCCTGACCCGGCCGTAAAATGTAACACGAACTTACATTCTGAATTCATAATAATGGAGTGATTTTGTACCTAGCTAAAAAGCTTTAAGTATTTTTTTATATTGTGACGTATCGAATGGTAAATTAACGTAAAGTTGTCTATTTAGTTGTTAATTTTAATTTTGGCAACCTGGATTTACAGACCCATTATTTTAGCATTCTTGGTGTCATTAAAATTAGGTTTTGTTCGCGGTTTGGCACGCATTCTAAAGTAGAGTAGGTACCTAGTCTTCATCTTTTCTCCAGTACCTCTAAGTATAAGTGAGTAAGTATGCAAAATTTCTCGACGATAAGTTTAATAAAGTATGTGTGTGGGGTGTGGCGTCTACCTTATTGGTAACAAAATGGGTAAATTACTATTCTTGCTCGTCAACTGTCCAAAGATTATAAGACAACTAAACACGACTTTTGAAGAATTGTTAAAAAGCTATTATGTACAAATAAAAAATATAGTTTTAAGTGATCTAAATATTTGAAGTAATTTAGAAGTTAGTGAACACATAATTTTTTTTTTTTCATTTCAGTTCGTTTCATTTATACATACACATTAAGGCGCTGTTCCCCTTAACCCTTCGGTATTTGATATCGCGATATTTGATTATAGTACGTACTCTTAATGAAATAAGGTTGAAAGTGGCGATACCGGTTGGCCTGTCACCAGTCTCCGTTTTAAACCCGTGTCTGCCATTTCGGTTGTTTTTTTTCAGCTTTAATTTAATAATTCAATCATCATCATCATCATTTCAGCCGCAGTCAGTCCACTGCTGGACATAGGCTTCTCCCAATGATTTCCAATATGATCGGTTGGCAGCAGTCTGCATCCAGCGTTTGCCTGCGACCTTTTTCAGGTCATCTGACCAATTGGTCGGTGGATGTCCAACGCTGCGCTTACCGGTACGCGGTCGCCATTCGAGAACCTTTTTGCCCCATCGGCCATGGGTTCTCCGCGCTATGTGCCCCGCCCACTGCCACTTCTAATAAAGAACTAATCCGCTGGGCTATGTCGGTGACTTTTGTTCTCCTACCGATCGGTAGGAGATCTTCAATATCTATAATAAATAATTCAATAATTATAACCAAATATTGTAATTTTTTTAGGTATCCCTCTTGCTCATTAAGTTATACTTTTTATGGACGCAAAAAAGTTGGTAGTTGTCGATGAAAATATCAAGTAATTCGCGACGAAATTTTTTCTGGATATAGCTTTTTTGCTATTTTATTTTGCTAGGTTTTAGATACTTTTTTCATCATTTAACTTCGTCGTAGTCAGGTAAAAATACTTGATGCCTATACTTTGCTCCATACAAAGTAATATTATCTGATACAATAGCGTAATATGGCTGACCAGACTGAAGATCATCTTTAGGTTTTTATAGCCAAGATACGGCTTTGATCGTTAGACCGGTATGAAAGCCGGCCGTTTTCGGACCCTTTACCCTAGAATGGCCCGGTTATCGACATTCTTACAGGTTTCCAGATGATCAACTTGACATCAAAGAATGTGTTAGGGGTTTTATTTGTCATATAAATTCACATTGAATACCGACAGGTTTGTAATATAAAAAATGTTACAGATACGTTAGTACATAAAATTACTTACAAATGGTAAAGTATCACTTTTGAATTGAGATATGATTATAAAAGCAGAATTCTTAGGTGCCTCCTCAAACCATGGCATATCTTCTGTTCTACCTTGCTTATCCAGCCATCTGCACGCTCAGTCACCTCTTTGAAGCCGGCAATGTTGAGGCTGAGTTTGATCCTCACAAATATATTAACAAAGTCGACGCGCTAAGAGCGAAATTAATTCGCGAATCATAATATTGTCGGTAGGTAACCTAGTAGTAGGTACCTTAGTAGAGATTAGTTTGTTTACCAGCCCCCTTATCCATAAAAATTAATGAACGTTTGTTAAGCTTACATTAACTAAAATATGTTTAGTTTCTTTTTGTCTTATCTATATTTGACATGAAAGAAAGAGGCGAATAATATTTTAGTTAACTGAGTCTTATTGAATGTATCTATGTTATTTTTTATGAATAAGGGTGTAAATTTATACCTTCTCGTGATGGCGCCTATATTAGTTTATAAAATTAATTTATTACACTTTATGGTAATTGTGTAAACATATCATTAAAGAAATATCGATACACGAAATAAGTTCCGTATCATAAGCTTACCTGTTAGCGCGTTAAAAATAGGATTTAGATAAAACGCTCATAAATATGTAGATAAATGTTTGGTAAATAAAATATCCCCAAATTCCTGATAATGTCCTTTCATCGTTATCTGTCTAGATTTATGAATCATTTGACTGTATCAGCACTTATGCGGACTCTTCAAAAAAAAATAGAGTTATGTACACCTCTGTAACCAATAGGAAATCAAGCCCATTCTGAGATTGATCGGCCCTGATGGAACGAAGAGTCTATTTGGACTAAAGTGCACACATCCCAGAGCTACGGGAAACTATGAATAAAAATACTTTGGTAATGCAACACCTGAACATTCTGTTCGTAAAAGTAAAGCTTTGCAACTCCTAAACTTTATGTAAAAAGTAAACAGTGTAGTAAATTACGAAGTCTTATTGTTTTCCCTTCCTCCCTTTGGGGCGTTTGATTTCGGCGGTGAACCCTACTTGAGATTCATTCTGTATCATAATATTAAAAGGCGGTACACATAGAGTCTAAATATAAGATCAATATATCCTTCCGCTATTGATTACAATAATATTAGGTTAATAGTGTACGTTTTATTACAATGAAGAAATTTTCATCTCAAATTACTTGTATTCATTTACTTAATCAAATCCAAGTATACTTTTAAATAAGTAGATATGTTACGACTTGTCGCATATAGCTGTAAATAACTGTCGCATATAAGCTGTAAATAATATAAATAAAACGTCGTTCCTTTTTGTACTCCTTTATTTTGTAAGTAGGTTAAGATTGTAATTCTCCTTAAACTCATTATCTTTCATGTCTTTTAGTTATACATCATTTGTTATCAATCTTAGCGTTATAAGTATTATTATTGTCATGTACGATACAACCATGTAACAGTAAATGCATATAGAAGATTACCAATTCTTGTCAATCTAATAGAGAACCTTATGCATACACATTAAAGTTGTATATTGTTTGTACTTATGTATCCACGTGTTCGTCCTTGTATTATACGACACGTGTAACCTGAGGTTGACCTCGCATTTCAAATGTCTGTATCACAACTGGATAAAGAGTAAATGAGGGAGAATACCTGCTCACGGGGTTGCGCATGCGTCGTATAGTTCATTTAGTGTATAAAAGGGCACTAATTCGGTCCTAAAATTCATTCTAACAACAGCAAGCAAGTAATGGAGAAGACAAGTGCGCGACCCTCGGAATAGTCACTCCCAGTTTGTAACTATATAAAATCTTTAATTTCAAAGTGCCAAATACCTATAAAATCTACAGTCCATTTCCTTAAGTTTATCCTCTGTCATTCACGACAGAAAGTGGTCATTCTGCAGCCGGATACAAGTACCAGTGACCCACGGTGTTAGGTGAGCTGAACTCGCTCGGCTCGACAGCTTTAGCTGTATAAACATCCACCAAAGGTGATCGGCTTTTTAGCCTGCTCCCTGCGGTACCCCAAGGTGTGTGGCTCGAAGCACAGGCTCGCCGACCCTTGGGTTTAGTTCAGGTCCCTCAGACCTCACGTTGGCAGTGTAGTTGTGCGTCGGTCACGTACCCCCTGGCTTCTCCGTGTCATCTTATCCGTCGTGCAACAAAAGGACTGTGGGGGCGAGAGCCTCGCGTCCTTTCACCAAACTCAGTGAGTTACATTTTAGCCAAACAATAAGTGCAGTGAAAGTGTTAGTCGTAATTTCGCATATTTTTTATTCTTTTGTTTATTTCCATTGTCGCATTTATTTTATTTTTCTTGTCTTTATTTTTTTTCATTATTTCGCGTATTTTGTTCGTTGTTAGGATCATTTATTTTTATATAGGGATTTAAGTGTGTAAAATTAGGGTAAAAATGATGAGGTCCCCCACGCGCACCGATAGGTCATTAAGGTCTAGGGGCCCTCCGCCCACTCCCTCCTCACAAGAGGAAAGGGAAAAAACACCGCCCTCAGGTGACACCACTCCTGGTGAAACCAACACATGGAGCAAAAGCACCAGCCCGACCACTGACGCAAGTCAAAGTCAAAAAAGAGTAGAAGATGCAGTCGTGCCACCGTCTCCGCGACCGGAAGCGCGGAGCGGTGTTGTTGAGGATACGTTGCCAAATAGGAGTGCCCCGGGCACGGTAGTTCAAGCGCCGCGCTCGCCCCGGGAAAGCAGTGAGATAAGTGTATTGATGGCAGAGCTCGAAGTGCATAAGGCTAAGTTGGGACTGGCTCAACGGGTTGCGGAATCCGCCAATTGTAGGTTGGAGATCGCGCGCTTGAAAGTCGCGCAGTCTACCGACGGCGGAACGCAGCACGGGTTTAGTGAAGAGCACAGGGTGTCCGACTGGGTCGCACAACATACGAGTTCGAGGCCTGCTAATCAGGACGCTTATCAGGACCCGGGTCCTAATACGTCGCGAGACAATAATAGAGTCCGCACGTTAAACAACGTTATCACGACACCTCGGGATCGTGTCGTACCCGTTATGCAGCGGACGGTACCCGAGCTACCTACCTTTGACGGAAATATTACCGAGTGGATCGCATTCCGGGCTGAGTTTGAAGATAGTGCTCCCATGTTTAGTGCCGTAAATAACGTAAGCCGAATCCGCCGAGCCCTCAGAGGCGAGGCCCGTACGGCCGTTAAAGCCATCATGTATACCGTTCAGGACCCATTTGAGATCATGGAGGCCCTGGAGAGGCACTTCGGAGACCCCGAAGAAATAGTCCTCACGGAAATTAATAACGTTAAACGTTGCCGCGATTGTTCGAAGATAACAGTAACATCGTAACCTTCGCCGGTCATGTCGCTAATGTTGTAGCGACCATTAGAGCTCTCAGGCAGGATAAGTACTTATATGCCCCCGAGTTAGTTAATAAAATTGTTGACAAACTTAATTTAATTGTTCGGTACGAATGGAGTAAATACAGAACGTTAAACTCCAGTACACCGGACTTAGTCGCTATGGCTGAATTTTTAAATAATATCAGTAGTACCGCGCGAAAAATGCACTCGCGTCAAAATAAATCACGGGCTCACGTCAACATTACGAACAATAGTCAACGTGAGCAAGCGTCGGGACGCCCTCAGTCGCCTTACTATCAGCACGCGCACCGACCATCCCCACCATCAGTCTATTCAAGCAGTGACACTGAATACGAACGCGAGCGCGCGGTCAAACGACCGTCACGAACGTCGGCTAAAGTCAATACCAACAAAGCGAAGGACTTCAAAAATTCACACAGTAATAATGATAATAAACCTAAGTCTGCACCCTCAGTGCAAAAGTGTGTATTATGTGGAAAAGAACATATGTTATCAAAATGTTCAGAATTTTTAAAATCCTCCGTTCAGCAGCATTGGGAAATTGCAAAAAATAATAAGTTGTGTTACCGGTGTTTAAATTCATCCCATAAGCGACCCATGAGGTGCAAATATGTACCGTGTGGTGTAAACCAGTGTGAAGCAGGGCACCACAAATTATTGCACGGGTTGTCATCACAGGCAACTACGTCACGAGCTAACGTTAGTAGTATTAACCACGTAAGCAAATCGAGTACATTTTTAAAAGTCGTTCCCATCGAAATGACGGGTCCCCTAGGCGTCGTAAGCACATACGCCCTTTTGGACGGCGGGTCCACTATGACTTTGGTCGAAAGAGAAATCTCTGATCAAATTTGTCCCAGAAAAAGGGGAGATCCGCTCACAATAACGGGTATCGGGGGAAATATAATAAACGATATCGAATCCTGCGAAATAAATGTATCGATTCGTGGTCACTGTAGCCGTAATTTTGAAACGATGAAGGCGCGTACCATCACCTGTTTAAACATCGCCCCTCAGGCGGTGCCCCGTACTATGGTGGAGGAATGCGACCACTTATATGACATCGCGGACGAATTGTCGTACGAATCGGCTACCCCTACTGTTCTCATAGGCCAAGACAACTGGCATCTTATCGTGTCGCGACAGATTAGAAGTGGAAATAAAAACCAACCTGTCGCGTCGCTCACATCCCTAGGTTGGGTGCTGCACGGGCAGTACCTCTCCTCAAGCGTCAACACGGCATTCATAAGTCACGTTAAACCGGTCACCCCGGAAGACGAGATGCTAGATTTGATGAAACAACATTTTAGTATAGAATCGTTAGGCGTGGAACGCAAAGTACCTAAGGCAGATCCAAAACAACGGGCAATAACCGTGCTGGAAAATACATGCAAAAAACTGCCGTCCGAAGATAGGTATCAGGCGGGCCTCCTATGGCGTAGCGATTTAGAGGCATTGCCTCACAATAAAGACATGGCTCTCCGTCGGTTGTATAGTTTGGAAAAACGGCTCGACAAAGACGCGCAACTTAAATCTCAGTACACAGCTCAGGTAAATAATTTGTTGAATAAAGGTTATGCGGAAAAAATGTCGTCTAGCCCACCGGTAGAATCACCTCGTAATTGGTACTTACCACACTTTCCAACCACACATCCGCAAAAAAAGAAGATGCGTCTCGTTTTCGACGCCGCGGCTAAATACTGTGGTAAGAGCCGGAACGACGCGCTCCTAGCCGGTCCGGACTTATTAGAATCCCTTTTCGGAGTACTCATAAGATTTCGGGAAGGTAAAATCGCCGTAATAGCCGACGTAGCGGAAATGTTTCTACAAGTCGAAGTTATCGAAAGCGATCGTGATAGCTTACGTTTTTTGTGGAGGAGGGAGGACCGCTCGTCCCCGCCAACGGAGTATAGAATGAGGCGATTAATTTTCGGCGCCGCCTCCTCGCCTACTACCGCGTTGTACGTAAAAAACAAAAACGCGCAGGCTTTCGCGATCGAATTTCATAAAGCGACCGACGAAAACGCTAAGAGAACATCAACCTTAATCTCGGCAAAGGCGCGTGTCGCACCGTTAAAAACGATTTCCATCCCGAGACTTGAATTACAAAGTTGCGTATTAGGTACACGCCTCGCTAACACCGTAATTAGGGAAACGGATTACGTCATCACGGGTAAACACTTCTGGTCGGATTCACGCACCGTATTAGCGTGGATTAAGACAGACCCGCGATCGTTCAAAAGTTTCGTAACCCATCGTTTAGCGGAAATAGAGGAAAGTACTACACCAGCTGACTGGCACTGGGTACCTAGCGCACAGAACGTAGCGGATGACGCGACTAAGGGCGTCCCGAACAACTTTGATAAAAACCACCGCTGGTTTCACGGTCCCGACTTTATTAGGAGCTCAAAAGAGCACTGGCCTAATGACAAGTCCGACGCGACAGTAGCGCCAACGGGCGAAGAGCGAACTAGTAATAAGGTTACGGCCATAGTACATAGCGCTCAAAATAAGCAAGATTTTCTCCCGCCAGTAAATAGGTTCTCTAAGTACATACGGCTAATTAGGGCTGCGGCTTGCGTCTTGGTCGCGGCGGAGGCATTCAAAGCTAAATTGCTAATAAAGAAAACAGAAACGGAAATGAACACAGGGCATGTTAAGTTAGCAGAGCTTTTATTAATTAGGCGTAGTCAACATGTATCCTTTCTTGAAGAAATAAAGGACTTAGAGGCTGGACGGCGAATTCACAAGAAATCACCACTTTTCAAGATTGCAGTTGTATTGGACAAAAACGGCATTTTGGTTTTAGACTCACGAATAGATAGAGGTACGGCATACACTCCAATCTTACACGCCAAAGAGGAGTTCTCCAGACTGCTGGTACAACATTTTCATGAAAAGTTTAATCACGGGAACCATGCCACAGTAATCAACGAGTTGAAACAGCTGTATTTCATGATCGGCTTACGAAGTAGCCTGCGATACATATGTAACAGATGTCAATGGTGTCGGACCTACAAAGGAACAACTCTCCAAGTTCCAGTAGGCGACTTACCGGCTGAACGACTTCAGGCGTATCAACCACCCTTCACAGCTACCGGCGTCGACTTGTTCGGACCTATGACCATCACCATAGGCCGACGGCATGAAAAAAGATGGGGAGTACTATTTACCTGTCTCACCACACGAGCGGTTCACCTAGAACTTGCCGCCTCGTTATCTGCAGCATCCATGATAATGGCCTTACGACGCATGGCGTCGCGACGAGGCACACCTACCGTCCTGTATTCCGATAACGGGACTAACTTCATCGGCGCAGAAAAGGAAATCAGAAGTGCCCTTCAAACCCTCCCTGAGGACACCAAAGCATTCACCTCAGTGAGAGGCATCATCTGGAAGAAAATACCAGCAGGAAACCCAGCCGCTGGAGGTGCCTGGGAGAGATTAGTGGGCAGCGTCAAATCCGCCCTCAAAATCACCCTCAAAGAGAAGGCACCCAGTGAAGAAGTACTCCACACGCTTCTTCTAGAGGCCGAGCATATTGTGAACTCGCGCCCTCTCACCCCTGTCAACCCAGACTTGGGCATAGAAGCCCTGACACCCAATCACCTTCTGATTGGGCGGTCATCCGCCTTACATCCTTTTGGTCGTTTTACTGACCACCAACTTTCCACTAAATCCTGGCAAGCCACTCAACTACTGGCCGACAACTTCTGGAAACGATGGATGCTGGAATACCGCCCACAGCTGGCCCTCCGAACGGCCAAGAAGGAAACACATCAGCTACAAAAAGGCGACGTCGTGATTATAGCCGATAACACTATGCCACGAGGAGTATGGCCAAGAGGCATCATCACCAAAACACATGCCGGTCCGGATGGACGAGTAAGAGTCGTGGAAGTCAAAACCGCTGCCGGCTCCCTACGCCGTCCAGCCTCCCGTTTAATAATCCTATGCTCCGCTTTAAGTGGTGCTAGCGCACGTGGGGGAGACTGTCGCATATAGCTGTAAATAACTGTCGCATATAAGCTGTAAATAATATAAATAAAACGTCGTTCCTTTTTGTACTCCTTTATTTTGTAAGTAGGTTAAGATTGTAATTCTCCTTAAACTCATTATCTTTCATGTCTTTTAGTTATACATCATTTGTTATCAATCTTAGCGTTATAAGTATTATTATTGTCATGTACGATACAACCATGTAACAGTAAATGCATATAGAAGATTACCAATTCTTGTCAATCTAATAGAGAACCTTATGCATACACATTAAAGTTGTATATTGTTTGTACTTATGTATCCACGTGTTCGTCCTTGTATTATACGACACGTGTAACCTGAGGTTGACCTCGCATTTCAAATGTCTGTATCACAACTGGATAAAGAGTAAATGAGGGAGAATACCTGCTCACGGGGTTGCGCATGCGTCGTATAGTTCATTTAGTGTATAAAAGGGCACTAATTCGGTCCTAAAATTCATTCTAACAACAGCAAGCAAGTAATGGAGAAGACAAGTGCGCGACCCTCGGAATAGTCACTCCCAGTTTGTAACTATATAAAATCTTTAATTTCAAAGTGCCAAATACCTATAAAATCTACAGTCCATTTCCTTAAGTTTATCCTCTGTCATTCACGACACGACTAATGACCAAAGTGCGGCCATTGGCCGTAACCTTAGATTAATAATTGGTCTCGCGCGCTCGACTAGATACCGTCGGCATACTAGAAAAATTCGGCAACTAAAACCATGCCGAATTCGGCATACTTGCTGCATACCCGCGTCAGTCACGCTGCGACCGATGAGTGAGTTGGATGTCTAGATAAATTTAAAATTTAATGTAAAAGCAGACGCAAAATGTGCAGTTTGCTTAGTCAAACTGTGTAAAAATAATACTAAAAAAATAAGAAAGATACTGGTATTACATACCATCAATAAGTATTGTGTAATTTCGAAATATTACTCACGAAAATAATATAACCCTAAAATATGGCGAGAAGTACCGCTCAGTGCTCAATGTTGCCGTGTATTAAAAAATCCCAAATTCCCCGAGGTTTCGATTTTTAGCATTTAGATATTTTGTTTTTTAACTCCCGACCCCAAAAGAGGGATGTTGTAATTTTGACTTTTTCTGACAATTTTGTCTGTCTATAACATCTTATTTCATTAATGCTGTTCTGCGAGAAAAATAAATACGTGGAATGTACTAGCTGCTTCTCTTCCCGCGCAGACCATATAAGCCGGCCGAGGGAGTGGGTGAAAATCGAAGAACCATACCTATCAGTAGGCGATGCGACTAGCAACCTATCACTATTTTGATAAGGTAAGGCGTTCGCCTTTGACCCGGGGGTGGTGGGTTCGATTCCCATCGGAAGCATATTTAGTTTCGTTGTGTCCAGTTTGGTTAGGACTTTGCAGGCTTGAATCACCTGATTGTCTGATAATAAAGATGATTCCGTGCTTCGGAAGGCACGTTAAGCCGTTGGTCCCGGCTGCCATTTGGTAGTTGTTAAAGGAACCACGTCAGAGGCCGAGAATCGGTTCCGAACAACTCTGACACTAGGGTGTACATAGTCGATAGATAATGTAACCTACAAGAAATGATGATGATGACTATTTTGATTCCATTTCCACTTTACGCTCACCAACATTCTAAATATGGCCTTTGGGTAGTTGGTACCCCGTAGGGGCAAACATCCATCAATACTTACAAACTTTCGCGTTTATAATATTAGTAGGATGTGTATGTCTATTTATTTATTTGAATTCATACCCGGGTTACAACTAAAAATAGGTCAGTAATCAATTAGCTCCAAGCTAAATACAAAATTAAAGTAACGTTTAATATACTGTACTGTGTAATAATAAATCAAATGAAAGTTTTTTTGCAATTTTAGGATTCTATATTAGAATTATAAAATAAAGTAGACAAAAATTTACCATTTCCCCTACCTTATCTCCGAAACTATAGATTCTAGAATTTCGATGCATAAATTACAGGAAAACCTATGAGATAATTTTAAATTTGTTTAGGAGGTCCAAATGGAGAAAAATAAAAAATCGTACAGAACCCTCTCCACGCGAGCCGACTCACACTTGGCCAGTTTTATTTTACTTTTATTTTAAAGGATTTTCTGAGCTACTTTTTATAATACGTAGCAAGACCACAGCAATTAATAATTTTTCCATTGGTCGGGCACCAGTCAAGTAGCTGGCAACACCATAATCGACGCTAGTGTGCGTCTTTGCACATTGTTTTACACACACTTTCCTATTAAGTGGCCGCATTCAGGAAACTGATTTTTCTTCACAGCGCGGTATCTAGTCGTAGCGCCGCGGAGACCAATTATTAATCTATGGCCGTAACATTAGCCATAGGTAGTTAAAAGTGCAGCCGACCCCTGACCTGATTAGCCAACAGAGATAGTCTACAGTTAGTTTTAGCCGAAATGATGGCGGCTAATCTTAAGTGTAGACGCACTTCGGTCATTAGCCGTAACTGATACATTATATCACAAACTTTAACTTACTGTCGGTCGATGGATTTTGGAGACAGATACCAAGAAATTTAGACTTCTATTGATATTACTTTGTCGCTTTTTACGAAATCCTTAGGAAGTCACAAGGCAAGCGTTTTACGTTACCTTGTTTATGGGACCCTTAAATTTGTAGTAATTTTGTAAACCATGGATTTCGCTAAGGGAATTCGGGTAGGCTTAATTTTCCTCGAGATTAGATTTTCGTAATTACCGCATAGATTATATCATCATATATCATAGATTCTGGCTGATGACCGCATAAATTATACCGCAAATAGGCTTTTAGATACGCAAAAAATAAATATTTAGCTGCTCTTATTTGTCGAAATTAATATAAATTCATCGGCAAAACAAGCCATTTTCACCAAAAGTCAAAATCGACCACTTATTTGTTATTCAGCTTCCAGCGATCAAAAACAATATTTGCAGAATTCATTTTGGAATCGTGCTTATTTACTCGGCTTACGTCCGGGGAATTTTAGCATTGAAAATAACGAGTTTAATAACGAATAATAATATGTTTTCACGATAAAACGTACATTTCCACAGGTTCGTACGGAGGCATTCCCGAAAAAGCATTTATTTTCAATCCATCGTAACAAGGAGTCAGAGTGGGATATACAGCAGTGGAAAATAACTCACCGCGTCAATGGACTAGGGTGTAGAAACAAACCCAAATAGATTTGATCAATAGAGCGGAATAGAGGCTCATGTTTTTAGATGCGTAATCGACTTGTCAGAATCTGATTATTTAAGTTTATGTATTTTACTTAGATGTTCCATGTAAGATAATCAATTGTACGTATATTAAGAGCCTGAAATGAAATCAGAATTAAAACAAAAGACTAAGCACATAAATTTATTTTGAGAAACGCGTGGGTTTTCCTTCCTGCATCTGTGGATTTGTACCTTTACGCCTTTGTGATATCCGAGTAAAATAAACCTTGCGTTGTTCATAGCATTTTTATGTTCTTGATATACCTATGGTTAATATTCATATTAAATTTTCATACTTCGCTTATTTGAGCATTAGATTTTATTCAGTTTGCCTCCGGATCGAAATTGTGGGGAAGTATTTTCCTAGATCGGTTACTACTGTAACTATTTCGTTATGTATTTGTGTACACTGGGTCACATATAAGTCACCTTCTGAGACAGAAGATGGTATACTTTTCTATGCAGTCCACTCTACAATAAAGAAGAAACAGAATAACCTTATTACATCCTTCTTAAATTATGAAAATACGAAAATTAGTTTTTATCTGTGTTTGTATACCTCTTCACGTTTTATTTACTGAACCAATACTGTAGAAGTTAGAAGTACTGAAAAAGAAATGGGTTGTCTTTTATCCCGGAAAAAAATCTCTTCCCGTGGGATTAAAGTAGGCATCGTACGATGCCGCAGCTAAAAGCGACTTTTGTTTTAAAATAAATAGTTGATGATTACAAAACTAGTTTCCTTCTGAAAATATAGGTAAGTTATAACTTATTTAAACAATCATGGCGTCATCCGCCATGGGTAATTCGATTACCGTGGAACGCACTTGTGCTTTCAATTTCCGTAAATCCTTTGTTGAAACTCACGTGTGCGTAGGGGCGGTGTGTAAATATCCAAATTTTCCTTTACACTTTATGCCCTGGTATGTCAAGGACTCTGTTTATGTAGGTACATTTTTTGGTGCTTTTAATTCGAGATTCAAATTCCAGGAAAATTTAAAATTAAATAAAAAGTGTTAGTAGAGTATTTTTAAAAGTAGGTATGTTTCAATGTCGAATGAAACTTGTTCGAGTTACGTTACGAACGTTATCGATGGATTTTTGTTCGACATAATTATATCACCATTTCAAAAATAAGGCCTTCAGGACAATTTGGAAAAAGCGCTTATAAAATTGTCCTTACTTTTGAATGTTTGTTTGTTTTGAATAACATAAACATGCAGGTTTAGTAAAATATTTCTAATACTAGCTGTTCCTCGCAGCTCCGTCTGCGTCAAAAAGTAGCCTATAGACTATACTATAGACTAGTAGACTTCGGGTATTTAACTATATTCATGCCAAATTTCATCAAAATCCGTTCAGCGGTTTGGCTGTGAAACATACATACCGACAGATTTTCGCACTTGTAATATTAAGTAGACGGCGTTCGGGAAGCTTCGTAGCGTCTTCTCGTCCGAAATACCTCATTCCCTTAAAACTAAGGTCTTCGACCAGTGTGTGTTACCAGTGATGACATATGGGTCCGAAACATGGTCCTTGACTATGTGCCTCATAAGAAAGCTCAGGGTCGCCCAGAGAGCTATGGAGAGGGCGATGCTCGGTGTTTCCCTACGACATCGAATCAGATATGATCAGATCCTTAGGAGAACAAAAGTCACTGATATAGCCCAGCGGATTAGCTCTTTGAAGTAGCAGTGGGCGGGGCACATGGCGTGCAGAACCGATGGCCGATGGAGCAAAAAGGTTCTCGAATGGCGACCACGAACCTGCAAGCGCAACGTTGGACATCCACTGACCAGATGGTTAGATGACCTGAAAAAGGTCGCAGGCAAACGACGGACGCAGGCCGCTCACAATCGGTATCATTTTGGAAATCATAAGGAGAGGCCTATGTCCAGCAGTGGACTGACTGCGGCTGAAATGATGATGATGAATATTAAGTATGTATGGATAAATATTAATAATTTTGTATGATATTTATTATTGCTTCAGGCAGGACTTCTCTTTTGAATTCTATTTAGTTGCAGATGGTTAATCGATTGATTTCCATTAATTAAATAAATTTTCCTCCATTTTAATGAACTTAATGTACTTAACTACAAAGTTACATAACAAAGACGAAACACATTTCTAACTGAATGATTAAATATTCTTATTAGTTAGTTAAATTAAGTTATTACATGTTCTAAATAATTTAATTATTCAACACTTGCTTGGCTTACACCATTTAAATGTACGATACAGGGGCTGCCTCGGTCTCTGCTTAATTATTCTTGGAAATTCTAACTGCAAACTACAACAAGGATTCGCTCAAAATCAAAAAACGATATATATTGATAAAATTTTAAATAATGATAATATTTTGACATTTAATCCTACTGACATATGCAATCATTTTAATAAGTTTTTTATAGATATGACCAATAATAAACATAATTCTAATATGACAGCTAGTGATAATATACAAACTTCTAATACCAGTTTCTTTCTTTACCCTACCACAAATGAAGAAGTTTTTGACATTATTAGATCGCTAAGAAATTGTAGCTCAGTAGGTCATGATGAATTCCCAACAAAACTTTTAAAATATTGCAGTATTATTTTATCGCCAGTTCTCTCTCGTCTTATTAATTTGACTTTTGAAAAGGGCGTATTTCCCGATGCTTTGAAAATAGCAGTAATAAAGCCAGTACACAAAAAAGGCGAAAGAGAAAATATGGGAAACTTCAGACCTATTGCTTTAACTAGCATTATTGATAAGGTTTTTGAAAAAGCCATGCACGTTAGAATTTACGAATTTTTAGAAAAATATAATAATTTAGCTAAAGAACAAAATGGTTTTCGGAAACGGAAGTCGACAACGGTTGCGGCTTTCAACTTAATAAAAACTGTAACAGAAAAGGTTGACAGAAACATTGACACAGTTGTATTTTTCTTCGATATGAGCAAAGCTTTTGACTTTGTCTCACATGACGAACTCTTAAATAAGTGTGAAAAATATGGCTTAAGAGGTGTAGCTTACAACTGGTTAAAAAGTTATTTAGAAAACAGGTCACAATATGTTGAAATCACAAATGTAAATGACAATAATGAAGAAATATCATTTAAATCAACTCAATTAATAAACAATACTGGAGTTCCTCAAGGAACAGTTTTAGGACCACTTCTGTTTATCATTTATATAAATGATTTACCAAATGTGACTCAACATCATTGTAGTTTATTTGCAGATGACATATCCGTTGTTATAACTCAAACTCCTGATAAAAACTTTAATAATGACATTAACACGACAGTTGACAGTATTATTGCATGGCTTAAAAATAACAACCTTCAAGTAAATATTGACAAAACAAAATATCTCCGGTTTTATAATAGAAACAAAAAATCAAATATTTTAAATGTATTTTCGTCTGATGGACCTATAAGAGAAGCCACATATACCTCATTTCTTGGTATTATTATAGACAACCAATGCTCATGGAAACAGCACATAGAGCATATTTGTTTAAAATTAAATCGATTTGCGTGTGCACTTTGGCGATTGACTAAACAAGTCAATCAGAAAACAGCATTAACAGCATATCATGGCTATGTAAATTCTAACTTACGATATGGCATAACTATTTGGGGTAATTCGGTTGATATAAATAAGGTTTTTATAGCTCAAAAGCAGTGTATTCGTGCAATATGTGGAGTTACACCACTTACATCTTGCAGGCCATTATTTAAGAAACTAAATCTTTTAACCGTTCCATCAGTTTATATATTTGAGTGTTGTATGTTTGTGAGATCCCATCCGGGTTTGTTTCAATTAAAAGATGATTACATAAAACACGCGAAACCATCTAGATACCCGAATAAATTATTATTGCCTAATGCAACGACTAAGTATATGCATCGGAACAGTTACTACAGTTGCACAAAGTTGTTCAATAAACTACCAGAGCAAGTAAGGAAATTAGATTATATTTCATTCAAAACTAAATTATTGTCGATACTTACAAAAAAATGTTTTTATAGTGTTCGGGAATTTTTGGATAGTAAATTGACATGTTTTACTGATGAAGGAAATAATAATATTTGACTTGTTATTATGATTAATGTAGTTATTTGAATATTAAATCATATTTACATTTGCATGCCTAAATGGTTGATTGTTAGGACGAATTATTAATGTGTAATATCTGATTGTATTCTTTCAATGCACATAAATGTTTTCTTTCTTTCTTTCTTTCTAACGTTAAATATGAAAAAATATGAATCACATTTTCGTAAACGCTTTGTCTTGTTTTTATTTAATTTTTTTTTTTAACTTTGATCTCACAAAAACATCCACCAATTTGGGGAACAGATTTCCACTCAGACAAAATTATTTTCTTTCATGCTACAGTGCCTTTCAAACAATTTAAGGGAGCAATAAGTTTTGTCACAAAACTTTTAATCAAAGCTCAGATTGACATTTTTATTAAATTGATTTACTTTTTAACTTAAATTGCACGAAATAAGAATTTATTATTTAGTCACAACATGTTCTTTGATGAAAGCTGACTACATTTAATTAACGGGCCGGAAATTCCAAAATTCGATTGTCATGAAGTTATGTGAAACTAGCCCGCAGCTTCACTCACAGGCGTTCATTGATGTGAGAGAATAGTGATTTTTCCGACTTAAATCATTTCTGGAGCTTTTTCTTCGTATATAATTTCTTCGAGCTTCTCAGCACTCCTTACCAAAGAGTACTTATGTGTATGCGAAATTTCAGGAAGTTTGGTTCAGGAGATAGACGTGAAGAGGTTACAAATATACACAGTCTCGTTTGCATTTATAATATTATGTGGCTAAGAATTTTTATGTTTAATATAAGTTTGTGCTTTTTAATTAGGCCATAGCTTATCTTTTAACACATTTTTATTAATTCCAATAGTCCATATCCATATTATCCATACTTCCATACTAATATTATAAATGTGAAAGTCTGTCTGTCTGTCTGTCACGCTTTCACGGCCAAACCGCTGAACGGATTTTAATGAAATTTGGTATGAATATAGTTAAAGACCCGGAGTCAAACATAGGCTTTTGACGTAGGTGGAGCTGCGATAGGAACAGTTAGTTACAAATAAATATGTCTCACATATCATTATACATATAGGGGCACATAGCGCGGAGAACCCATGACCACGAACCGGCAAGAGCAGCGTTGGACATCCACCGACCAAATGGTCAGATGACCTGAAAAAGGTCGCAGGCAACGATGGATGCAGGCTGCTGCCAACCGATCATTTGGAAATCATTATGAGAGGCCTATGTCAAGCAGTGGCTGCGGCTGAAATGATGGTGATGATGACACATCATAATCTTCATGACTGACCCAATCGATATGTATGTATTGATGTCTCAGAGTACATTATGCATTTAAAACATCGCTGTAAAACAAACCTATCTTTTTATCTTAATTCAGTCTGAAGCGAATTCTCGAGGACAAAAGAAAGTATACAAAGGTACATAAAGTTTATCAACTTAACTAACTTGTCCATAAACTAGATCTATATATTTCTTAGGTACCTTTTAATGCCGCGTCGGCAGCCATTATCCCGAAGGCCTACTAAGGGCGGAATTAAATTTAAATTGGAGAATATTGTTGCCTTGAATTTATTCAAATTACTGGGATTAAGAAAACCGCGATCGGTATTTATAGGATTAATTTCAACATCAAAATATCCCAGGAATTTTGCCTAAATTACCTTTAATATTTAATAGTGTAGGTAACTATGTAAGTGTAGTTTAATAATTATAAATATTTTATTTCCGGGATATTATTTAAAACCATACTTTTAGACAAATATCTACAAAATCCTAACATGCATAGATTTTACTTAATATAGTCGCGAAAGTCTGGATGGAATGGCTAAAATAACTTTTATGAAATTTGATGAAGTTTAGCGTCTAGGTGGTCTAGATTAAGACAAATTTAAATATTTTGGCATTTTTTACCATGAAGTAATGAAACTTGATTTTTTTTATCGTAGTAGCTGGCTGCGCAAGCGGTTTCTAAATATTAAATGCTTATAACTCTACATAAAGTTACGGTCCTTCCAGCTAATTTTTACTATTCACCTCAATAAGTACGTGAAACAGTATAACTTGCCCAAACCAATTCATATTCTTTTCTGCCATATGTTTTTTTCCACAGAAAATTGGGTTAGCAGATCACGTGTACTTAACTTTTAAGCACGATTACGATTCCATTGTCACATGCCTTCTATCTATGGTTCTCTATTTACCCATAAGTAGCTTCTTATTACAACTTACAGTTTTAGTCCAAATCATTTCATAATCTTTTAGATACCGAAGATGTACCGGAAAAAAACAATAGACTTCATAAATATGGTAGCTGACTTTCGCTTTTGTCCTGAGGCTTTAATGGCGACTTTGTGGTATATGACTACTAGTCCACCACACCAAAATAGTTAGAACATTCAGGGTCGATTCTTCTTATAAGATAGAGATGTAATAAAACAAGTGAAGAGGAAAAAATACTAAACTCTGACTTGCAAAATAAAATAAAAAATATTTGGTCAAATGGAAAACATCACAGTTCCATTACAGTCCATTACAAAATTATTTTTTAATGGATTGGTACTGTATACGAATAATTTATTTCAAAAACATTGATCAAAGCACAAATCTACGTAGATTTTTTGAATAAAAATAAGGAAACCAAACAAGAACGTGCAATATCCGTCGCCAATATAGCCAATAAAAGTCCAAACAAAAGGAATATTTCGTTTACGCGTAGATTTTTGGCAAAGTTAGATGATTTACTTAAAGTTAGTTGATTTACTTGAAGCGAAGGCGAGAATGAGAAGCTGCGTACGTAAAAGTATTTTTGGGGAAATACGCTTTGGAGAGTTGGAAAACGGGCAGAAAGGTATTTAAAGATTGTTTAACCCTATTGAGGTTACATAATGTTTACTAGCTCTTATTTCCGTTTTTACACAATGTTTGAGTTTTACGATGCCTTCAAATTTCCTTATGTAATGATGAAACAACGATGTATGAATATTCGCATCGATCTCACTAGAAAATGGGCACAAAGTTTGCCACCCTATTGAGGTTACATAAGGTTTACTAGCTCATAATTCAGTTTTTACACGATGTTTGAGTTTTCCGATGCCTTCAAATTTCCATAAGTAATGATGAAGCAACGATGTATGAATATTCGCATGAATCGCACCATTAACTATTCGAAGTATCATTGTATCATCTGCCGATGAATAATTATCGGCGAAAGAACTTTCGCTACCTGCTACTAATACTATTACTATTTTCTTCTACCTAATTTAGCAATCAGAATTGTTTTATAGTTAAGTACCTATGCGCGAACAAACAAATACATTTGGATTACTTGGAGGATTAAAACGATTAAGTTCCTTGTTTATATCAAAATCAATATGAAAATATTTATTTTTATATATCTATACATTAATAGCCTATCTATTTTTTTTTAGATGAGTTGATTAAAAGTGTTGAGCGACAATATCGTGAAAACTTCGTCTAAACCATTTTAACTTAGCCTGAGATCAGTTACTCGACTTAACTCTGATAAATTTGTTCGAAGTTAACGACTTCTTATCTTTGTGAGAATGTTGTATCGATTTGTTTCGATATTGTTTACCGACTTAAACACGGGAGGAGTTTGTACACAGTGAACTTTAAAATTACCGGACCAAGGACGCGTCCACAATACGTGGGGCGCACTATAAGTTTCCGGAATGAATATGAAAAAATACTATTAAAGGTACAAAATTAATTTATTGTTTTTCAAAATAATCTCCCTTGGCGTCTATGCACTTTTTCATTCGATGAAACCAGTTTTGAAAACTTTTGTGCCAGTCCTCTGTGGTGACCTCTGAAACGTGTTTTTCATATTCCTCGACAGCCTCTTCTGGTGATGAAAATCGTTGACCGCGTAATTGGTTCTTAATTTTTGGGAACAGAAAAAAGTCACAAGGTGCCAGGTCGGGACTGTATGCAGGATGACTCATGAGTTCTACATTTTTCGCCTTCAAAAATCATTTGTCTGTCTGGCCGTGTGAGAACTAGCATTGTCGTGGTGCAGGATGATACGGCGTTTACGGTTATTTTTACGGAGTTCGTCAATAACTTCCGGCAAACAAATGGTCGTGTACCAGTCACTATTCACTGTACGACGATTCTCTAAAGCAACAGTAGCCACGTGTCCAGTTTTATTAAAAAAAGAAGCAATCATCCGCTTAGATGCACTTTTCACGCGCGCCACTTTGGTTGGTTTCGGCTCATCTTGAAAGACCCATACGCTCGATTGCTGCTTTGTTTTGGGATCGTAGCAATAAATCCATGTTTTGTCACCTGTTACTATGTCCCACACCAAATTTGACGCACCTTCGTTGAATCTGGTAAGCATGGCACTGCACCAAGTGACGCGGCCTCGGTCAAGTTGTGTGGGATCCACCGCGAGCACAGCTTTCTCACACCCAAATGTTTGTGTAGGATTAATTGTATTTGACTCATGCCTATTTCTAAGGATGCGCGAATTTCATGGTAGGTCACATGCCTGTCTGTTTCAATCATACGGCGCACAGCATTGATGTTTTTGTTGGTCACAGCGGTGGACGGCCGACCATCGCGAGAATCGTCACTGAGATTGATACGACCACGCTTGAATTCTGCAAACCAGCTATAAACAGTTGTCTTGCATGGTGCTTCATTGCCAAAAGCTGTTTCAAGCCGAGCGATGCTCTGTTGAGCTGTCAAATTACACTTAAAATCGTAGAAAATCATACTACGAAAATTTTCCCGAGTTAAATCCATGTTGATGCAGACACACAATTTTTTAAATGGCGCCACAAGGTAAAAACAAAAGACAGTCAGATGAAACAAACTGCATTCTACAGCCAAAAAGTTCTATTTTCAAATGTTGCAATAAATTTTTAAATATTGTTTATGTAAGTGGCCAGTTCCGGAAACTTACAGTGCGCCCTATGTAATTCATAAGCTGCAAAAGTGTCTCAAACATAGTGAGTGATAAATATTGTTAGTGACTTTTCAAACACCATCCTAATTTTTTTCATTCTGTTTGGTACACATATGAAATTAAATCATTTCAAAAAAATAAGTGAATACAGAAAAAAATATTAATATACTCGAATAAACTGGTAGAATGTTTCATGCGAGTCAAACAATCTTTTTCGGTTTTCACTCATTTTTTTTACTGAATGTATTTTAGTTTTACGTAGGTACTTACTGTAAAAATTTGTCAGGTGTAAAGGCATCCTGTATGTCATGAAATTTTGATATAGCTCTGGATCTTTATTTCACTTAATAGTCTTTTTGTTTAGAACTAGGTAATTCAAATGTGTAAATGTCAAAGAAAGTTTAATTTTAGAATAGATGTTACGTGGAATTTCCCATATCAAGCTTTTAGCCCGATTTTACTGAGCATCAAGATGTCGGGACCAAGTCCCCTAAACCCATTCGATTCCTTTTAGCGTGAAGTACGTGACGTTTTAACGTTAATTAAGGTCATCCGCATGGTTAGCGTCCCTTAATAATTAGAGGAAGTCGGTCATTATTGCTTCATAAATGGCTGCATATTAAGTATACCTAAGAGTTTGGTTTTATTTGATCTCCTATCGTAAATATCAGCAAAGGTTTTCTAAGGAAGTAGGTATATAAATAATAAATATGTAACAAACAACAAAAGGTGGACTTATCCCAGATAGGGATCTCTTCCTCAGTTCTGTTTCAATGTCGCCTCATGGCCCTAGTAGAAATTGAAGACCACTGTGCGGCTTCACCTTATTTACTTTTTAATTTACTTACTTAATATATCTTGCTGTTTCAGTTACACCCTCAGCTGGTTGCTTCAGAGCCCGTGACACCTTTGGTGTAGTTCATCTATAGGCTACGGTAACCACTTACCATCAGGTAGGTGCTTGCTTGTTTGCTCACTCAATATACTATACTATATGAAAAGTGGGCTCTTTTTAATAAATTTAATGAAAAGAGCTTGGAAGTCCATTTTAACTTATGCATATCCTCTACTCCAGTCAGTAGGTGAGTGAGTAGTTTTTACCAGACTACGGCAAAGCTACCGGGAGGGTCGTGACTGGATTCCAGTCTATGGTTTTATGTCTAGTCTACCTTTAAATCATGAAAGTCATATAAAATACCACAAGACAAAGTCAAGGGACCGTTGAATAGTAAATTATATTGAGTCTTTTCAGATTTAAAAATGAGAGATGCATTTTTGAATAAGCTTTAAGTTATATCAAATGTTTCAGGGTTGAAATTAAATTAACAACCAATATCTATAAACAAATGAACTTTATTTACATATTTACAGGTAGTAGTGTTACAAAATACAGTACAGGGTCTAGCAGAATAATGTTACTTTTTCATAAATTTTAAATAGAGTAGTACATTTTTTGAATAGGTAGATAATTAACCAGCATACATTCAAATTTCATACAAAAATAAATTTTGTTATCAAGAAGCTTTCTTCTTTTCTACAAAAATTGTCGAAGAACTTTTGGTACTTTGCGATTCACATTCCCCTTGATTAAATTTACGTGGTGTCGGTTTTCAGTTTTGATTGTCAACAAGTAAAAAATAATTTGTATTAAATCGCTTTCTTCAAATAAAAAAAGTCACCAAAAGTTGTCTACTGTTAGATACGTTTTCGTTGAATTTGTATTTACTGCATGTATCATTTTATTATTGCAAAAAACTAAGTTGAAATTCGTAAAACATTGAATTTAAAGTTATGAAATAAACAATTACTTGATGTTACAATAAAACGGTTAATTAATTTATACTTTGAAAATAAACTGTAAACTTTGTATGTTAAGAACAATAAATCAAAAAGATCGCTAATTACATATTTCATAAACTGAGTATTCTTCCAGTCATAAATAATAATGTTATCTATCCAATCTTCAGAGCCCTCTAATGGTTTTCCGATAGAAATCAATAAGTTATGTTATGATACTCTTTACTCAGTAAGTAGACTATTATTCAACTCAATTGGAAAGCTAAGGATGTAAGGAAACAATAAAATGAGAAAGACGAAATTTAATGGTTCAAAATTTCTTAATTCATCACTTGACAAATGTTTCCGACTCCGTATTGTGTAAAAATTATATATTTGGATAAGGACACGTTTATCTTAGTTGGCGTAGGAGAGATGAAGTCTTGAAGGATTGGTAGGAGTCTTCCTCCTACCGGGGGATTGGTGGAGGCCTCTAGTGACAGAAGTCGAAATCCTCTTTAGGATGCTGATCCATCGCAATAAGCAAGGATTAAAATATTAGGCCGTCTTATAGGTGTAACATAAAGCCAGTTTATATTTATCATTGGTTGTGGAAAAATTAATATTGCATACACTTGTTAGAACAGTTAAAATCTCAAATCAATATATCTTAAAATATACCATTAATTAAGATAGTATTAAATTGAACAATAATTACATCATAATACTAACACAGACTACAATTTAGTAAGCGTAATATCCATTCAGGCTTCATTGTCGGCACTAGCCAAGTCTTATGTCAAAAATACTTACATTAGGTACTAACATTTAGTAATTTAAGGTGCCTCTGTATCATACCAGATTGTTTTTTTTTTAATAACCTTGTATCTTTATAATTGTATCTCATCGAAAAAATTTTATCACTAAAAGGTTACAGTTTGATTTTTTTGGAAGATACGAAAAAGTTAATAGGCTTACATAAAACGAATATCAAATTTAATAAACAAATTACTAGGCTGCCGTCGTTGCCAAAATTTTATGAAATTAGTCAAATAAAATATTTTATTGATGTCATTAGAATTTTTACTGGGATAGTCCTCTCACGTAAGAATCCAATTTATTGGTCTTAAGACAATGATTTCCCAACGAATGATGTAAGATACGAAGAGACAATATTAAGAGTAAGTAATATTTGTTGATCAAACTTACTTATTGGATGAGAGAAGCGAACTACGTTGTATTCTATGCATCAACGACTGACAAATCCGGTTGATTTGATTATGGATTGATATATTTTCCGCATGTATAAGTCGTTCATAAAGATCATATTGATCAACGGTACTACTATCTAAATGATCTACTATCATTCTGTAACCCTTGATATTTTCAATAAGCTTGCAGAGAAAAGAAATTGACTGTATTCAGTTGAATATAATTTTTATTAAGAGACACCTTATCTAGAGATATAACAATGACTAGAGTAGCAAATCGTTTATTAATTTATCAGACCTATTTCATTGACATCGTTCACTTGTCACCTTAATTAGTATTATATACTTTAGTGTTTTTTTCAGATCAGCTTTGATGTAAAATAATTGGAAAAGTATTATTTCCACAGAACTGTCCATTCTAGGTTTCTAGATGTAATATGTATAATTTAGTACACAAGAATATAAAATGATTTTATTTATCTTAATAGCAATGATTAACTTTTGTGCTGTTATAATTAGACTTCATTCAGAGTTTATGATTAATTGTGATCAGACTGTTAATTTGTATACTTAATAACATATTGATTTAACAATAGGTACGTCATATTAAGTAATAGTAAAAATCTAAAACAATTACAAAGTTGGTACGTCACTACTATAATATGTAATCTTAAAAATATACATTTATTATTACCTAAACTTATACCATGGTCCTTTGATCTGAGCTACGACTGCCTTCTTCGATCTATACAGCATACAGCTCTCTTTAAATTTTCGGCAAATCCACTTTTATGAATTTGTATATCGTTTTTACATATCGTGGCCGCTTCTGGTATGTTGCTCACTCTCTCAGTCTTATCACCACCTGTCCCTATGTTGCATTCCTCATCGGATCACGTATCAGAACCAGGGTATTTTACAATTAAATCTAACTCCTCTTCATTAGGTTTCGCAGCTCGCACCTCAGTACCTTCGAATACTTTTGGTTTTTCAAGTTTATTCTCAATATTAACAAGTACATCTGCTACGAGGCGATGGTCTTCCGGAGAATTGACTTCAGCATCATCATTGAAAGCTGTTTTTTGATTGTCTTTAACACCATTGTTGTTTTGTTTGTCATTTTCTGTCTCGCATTTGCTGTCCTCTTCTTCACTGTTTTCTTTCCCTTCTAAAATAATTTTAGGAGTAGCTTCTTCTGTGACACTGTCAGTCGGGGCTTCATTTATACAAGAATGTGTTAGTGTGAAGGGTAGCTTGACAGAAACATCTCCTCCCATAGCGCTAAGAGTCAGCTTTACTTTGACGTAATAAGATACGTAAATGGCAAAAACGTTTCGATCTTCTGGAGTATTGTTACATAGAACAGTAGAAGCAAGACTTGCTCCCGTTTTAGAGTAAGAGTCTTCTAATGCTATCCAGTTTTTGGTAACACCTGAAAGGAAATATTGGCTGCCTTATCTATATACTTTTAAAGATCTACCTAAAATAACAGACTTGAAACTGATCTCAACAAACAAAACATGTTTTCTGTGAGCTCACCTCTATGTGGAGTCAAGGTATATGTGTCAGTGAGGGTCTGGCCAGGCATCACCTGGGTTCCTCCACATTTCACCAGCGCCACAACATTCTTGAATTTTCCATTTGAGAACATGCAGACGTCCACATGTTGCACCACCAAAGTCTACGGACAAAAATTTGCAATTTAGATTTACATTTAAATGGGTAGCAATATTGCTATAGATAGTAGTAGACTACTTTTCAATCACTGTACGTACAATAGATGTCAGTGTTTCAAAATCAAATATCGTAGTATTAAATTTTTTCGTAGAAATAAACTCAAATCAGTATTTTCTCTTACAAATAACTGTGCACAAATTTGTAACATACCGAATGCGCACGTGATGCCCCAGGTATTGCGGGCGTCCATGGGCTACGGTGACCACTTACCATCAGGTGGGCCGTATGCCTTTTCGCCTACTTAATTGTATTAAAAGAAATACGTGCATATTTCTAGTTGTTGGGAATCATATTTAGATTTAAGTGTCCTCGTACTAATCGATTCACCTGTAATGTAAGGTATGTCCTACCTACTTGTATGCAAGTTATTGCCATTTATTTTAATTTTGGAGTGACCAAAATAGTTAACAGCTTTGACTTAACGTAAAATTTCTACGAATCATAAATCATTTTCTAGTACCTATAAAGTAAATATTTGCGTCATGAGATAACTGTCGCAATAGAATTAGGTTTATCGCTTGGCATTGTACCCTATACATACTGTAATATTTATTCATAACCATGTATTTAAAAGCCATTGGAAATATAAATGCAAACCTCGCTGGAATGCGTTTCCGCTCCTTATTTTTACCCGACTGCACCAGAAATAATTATGTTTTGGAGAGTATGTATGTAGGTGTATGTATGTATGTAGGTGTATGTATGTATGTATGTAGGTGTATGTATGTATGTATGTATATTGTTATTGAAATAAGCAGTTCCCTAGTGCTCATCTTATAGTTGTACTACAGTCTTTAAAAAATCTTTTGTAGGTATAATTTATTGAAATATATATATTATTATATATATCCATACTAATATTATAAATGCAAAAGTCTGTCTGTTACGCTTTCACGGCTAAACCGCTGAACGGATTTTGATGAAATTTGGTATGAATATAGTTGAAGACCCGGGGTCAAACATAGGCTTTTTTTGACGCAGGCGGAGCTTCGGGAAACAGCTAGTTCTTTATAATCTTTGTAATATTAATTGATTTTTTTATACAATTGCTTACCTACATAAAGTTATTGTAATAAAAAAACAGGGCCACTTTGTCTTGCCGATGGACATGAATTTAGATTATTAAAATCTCAACAAATCTAAGTAATAAATATTTATTTTCAATTTTTCATCTCGACTTTTCATAAGATTTCGTAAAAGTACTTCATGCCCTACTCGTCCAAGTAACGTTTGTCAATTCACACGGTTTATTTTATTGAATCCCACTTAAAACTTGACATTGCCCCGAAAAATACTCTTATTTTGAAATAACCTTTGATGTATAAAAATGTCATGAAAAGAATATAGTTCAATTGTATCGTTAAAAAGACATTGTGGAGTCTGAGTATCACTGCAATGTCCTGCCATTTTATAGCCAGAGATTAACAAAGTAATAATAGGAAGACTTTTAATCCTCTTTACATTGTTTTCGTTATAATGAAAATTCAATCCATGAGCTTTATAGGGTAGTTGGGCAAGCTAGGTGAATTGGATCAGCAGGGATCACAAACCTTAAATGATTAAGCGGCTCATTTTTCTGCGCAAACATTTTACAGCGTAACCAATAATCTATAACCATACTTTCATACTAAAATTATAAATGCGAAAGTCTGTCTGTCTTTCTGTCTGTCTGTCTGTTACGCTTTCACGGCCAAACCACTGAACAGATTTTGATAAAATTTGGTATGCATATTGTTGAAGACCCCGGGTCAAACATAGGCTCATTTTTGACGCAGACGGAGCTGCAAGAAACTTCTTAATAATATAGGTAGTTAGTCCATAAAATCTACTATAATAATAATAAATTGATACCGTTATTTTTTGGTCTTAAAAATAACGGTTACTGTCCGTACAGATTGGTAGGCACACTACACTAGTGGTATTTCTGGTATATTTGGTGGATATATCTTGGGCTCGTCAATGCATTGGAAATTATCTTACATCTTCAGTATATGCTATTAACGCTATTAGATTAGCAGTCATTAGGCTGTGACAGATGAGAAGAAGTACATTTAGAAAAAAATCAAAATGAAGATAAATCCGAAAATCTAACACTCGGGTGCACAAATCGATTAACCATGTCACCCACTCGATTTGAATGAATGAAAATATATTAGCATTAGTGCAATATTACAGTTTCCCTCTAAAACTTACAGGAGGTAAGTATATCTTTAACTTTTAAAACTTAGAAAATACTTGGCGAACGAGGGCGATGGAACAAAAATAGGTAAACCTATTACGAGCGAATACTCGTATAATAAAAGTCCCCGGAGAAAGACTGACCTTCAGTGAACTAAACAAGAGTTTATTCCAGAGATACCTTAGTTCGTTGAACGAGTAATGGCCACGATCTCAAGTCATGACGGGTAACCTCTTTCCAGAAAACTTATCTTTATTCTTAGAGTAAGCAATTGAGAACTTAAGTACATTTACTGGTATAAAAAAAATATTAGAGTATTATTGTACAGTCGTGGGCAGAAAAAGTGACCTAAAGTACCTACCCTTTAGTGACCAGAGATAAGGTTTATCTGACCCCACAGATATTATCTGTGTATAAATATATAAATAAATCTTAGAAATCAAAATAAAAATTCGCCATCAGAGGGAGAATTATACCTACGAGTATATCAAAAGTAACTCATTAGTATTCCAAAATTCTATCTTTGAGAGTTTTTTTTTAGTTTGAAGAATTTGTGTCTGTGCGCGGCTGTTAAGTTTACAGAACTAAGATCTTTTTATACTAGCAATGGTCCATCTCAAAATACTGGACGAAAATGATAGCCTACCCTGGGCTCCGAAGCGTAAGCTGACGACGCAACTAGGAATACACGCTAGGATGAAGAAGACAAGGAGTTCAAATATATTACGTGGTGCACCGTGGTTCCTATTAGTATATATCAGAGACAGGTTAATGTATCCAGAGATAGGCAAGTACTTTATTACCTGTATTCCAAAATTCCAACTGTGTTAGAGATAACATCATTTTGACCTTTAGGTTATTTTGTTATGAATTTACGAAGCATATTTCGTAATTTTTAAACACAATTTGGTTTAATTTAAAATACCACGAATGTACCAGAGTCGCATGAAGATAGAAAGTAATGAAATTTCTCTTTGGCTCCTTTCCGAAAATTTTATTTTCTAAAAATGTATTCTTCGTTGAGTTCTCTTGAAGTAAATACTTATTATGAACTTAAAATATTTTGTTGATATTAAACTAAATTGGTTGTACGTGCATTGTCTAGAAATTTTATTTAATAACTCGCTTTATTAAAATGACAGTCACCACACTGAGTGGAGCTGAATTAGTTTCTCGTTTGAAATTCTTTGCGAGTATTTTGTGGATACATTTTCTCCCATACCTACTCAAAATTATTAAGTGGGATATGCATGGTAATGGAATTATTTCCATGGAGGCCAAACACTGGATGAAGTAGAGAAATAAAGTAGGTAGGTAGTAGGAGAAGGTCCCGGTACTCAGAAATAACCAGCTGAGGATGCGCTAGAGTGAACAGTACAAGGTACAGATAGGATACTGTATACAAGGTAGGAGGATACAGTAACAGGTAGCCTGGAAAAGGTTGAAGGTTGCACTAGCGATAATGCCGCCTATTGTAAATCTTTGTTACAGATAACATATATTGTATGTAATTATCTATGGTGCAATGAAGTGTTTTTACTTACTTACTAATCACTAATCGGTATCTGTTAAGAAATGACATTGTTTATTTACAATGTAGGGTATATATATCACTTATTGACGTCAATTACCACTTTCAAAGCGCAAGTGGAAAAGAAGCGTCGCCAAAAGCCTTTGCTTTAAAATGTCAATTAAAAAAAAATGACAATATTTTGTTGTGAAAATAGATTATAATATATAAGAACTAATTGAAATAAAACTTAATAATTTTATAAAATGTCATTTGTAAAAATGAAACAAAAAATACATAAAGATTAATAATAATAATATTATATGTCAATTTGTTAACGAATCTAATATAGCATTCAGTAATCTGTGTCAGTACTAACCTTGATTCGTCTCACGGTTTTCGAGGAATGATTTGCGACCACCACGCTGACAGTGATGGACTCTCCGTGTGAGTACGTCGCTTTGTCCAGCCAAGCTTCCATCTCCACCCTGCGGAAATATGAAATTTTCAGTCACTGGCAATTGTTTCTGGAACAAGCTGGAAATTTGCCCGAATGACAATACAATACAAATACTCTCTATTGCACAAAAAAGATACAGAAACATCGTGTTAACAAATATAGTAGAGTATTTTAAAACTGGAATTGAAAAAATTTAAAAAAATATTTAATAAAATGTTTTTCGTCATTTAAATCAAAATCAACGCATTTTTAAGTTCTAATAGCTTAATAAGTAGCAGTTAAGACTACACTGAGAGTTATTTTGCAGATAAAAAATCATTGCATTACGAGTACTAAGTGACAAAGGGCGAAACTCTAATAATTTCTTATGTTTTCGCGATTGTAACACATTAAATTGAACTTTTTTTTTTATTTTTATCGTTTTTTTTTTTATAGTTAAAAACGCAATTAAAACAGTATTACAATTTCGAAACCCTAGCTTTATAACTAAATCTGCTCGCGCGGAATTATTACCAACAGTGTTGGCAGACCACAAACCGATTACGTTTCGTGATTTCGTACAACTTCAGTTTTATCCATATATCTAGTTTTGAAAGCTGCTTGATAGGTAGCTTAAAGTTGTCTACATCTGCTAAACCGATTTAGGTACGCCAAAGAATGTTTCCTTAGCTTACTTAATTGTGTTCACTTTGTTATTCTTCTTCTTCATTTCGTGTCAATTAGATCAGTATTAGATATGTTTATTGTGGCGGCCTTTTAAGTACTTAGAGGTTTTTTGAATCTCTTCATTTCTGGATAGAATTGACATATATTCTTATAAATGTAAGCAAATGTGTTCAAAATGGCTAAAACGGTTGTCATACGAAGATACTGAAAATCTTATTAAAGTTGGCGAATGAGTGAAGGAAATATTAAACACATATATACGTGTAGTTACACGCATACGCATACACACACCCACATACACTCACCCACATACACTCACCCACACACACCGACACTCACATACACACACCCACACACACCGACACTCACATACACACACATTCATAAAAAAAAACAAGAAAAAGCTTACTGTATACTTAGCTTGTAATAAATTTGTATTATTTAATTATTATTAGAAACAAAATAACTAGTCTGGAGGTGGGAGTTGACATCTGCGACACAGTTGTATCTTATTATAACTTCTGCATACATCATCGTTTTTCTATATTGTTTGTAATGTTTTTGTTTATGTTCCATAATAACAGTTTTTTAATTTTTCATATATCTACACTTTTCATTACATTTGAATAAAAAATATAATAAAAAACAACCAACCAAAAAAAGAATTTATACCTGAAAAGGCCTCGGGACGGCCGGAAGGTAAATTAAATATTGTTTGGAATGATGCTGAAATATGTCGTTTTATTTTCCCAACATATTCCTGTAGGTGGAGACAAATTAGATATGAGGTGGACGTGAGATATATTATTATGTGGGTCAAGATGGGTGTCAGGCACAAATCCTGGCTACATCCGACACAAACAGAAGGGCAACGATAAGCTTCCCATCCCACCAACCGGCATTTATATTGATTTTAATGTTTACCCGACTGCAGGACGAATTGGATATAATTTTTGCAGATATACTGTCCGAATTGACATTTATAACGTTCATATATTTTTCACTAAGCGTTCGATTATTATAGAAAGAGCATTTATACAAGCGGCAAACGCTAAAGAGGACTGGAACCTTATATTTATAATTGATAGCGTCGCGGAGACCAATTATTAATGTAAGACTTGAACAGACGTTTGGCGGGAAAATGTGTGTCTTTTTGAGTGTTTGTGCATAATAATGGTGGATTATTATTCATTAGTGTTCGAGAACAATCGTGAGTGTTGGGAAGTGATACAATGTTCGATTTATGTGACTTTCTTCATTGTTGCCAAAAGCTCCTGGAAATCGTTAATATCCTGACTCGACTTGACTTAACTACTGACTTGACTTTAGACTTGCTTGACTAAACACTTTGTTCAATATTTTTTTCTTCTTACTGGCAAAATACGAAAGTAAGAACCATATTGAAAAAAAAAAAAACTTTAACGGTGTACTTAACAGGATTTTCATAGGCAAACTGCTGACAATATACGACGTAATTTAGGCCAGCTTTGCTCAAGTAATATTGAAAATTGTGTTGTAGGCGTAGAAGATAGAGCTGTTTATTAATATGCTGGTGACGTAACAGGCATCACCTAGTTTAAAATAATTTTGGTATGAAAAGCGGAACAAACGAGCACAGTAGATAGGTAAATTTTCCTCTCTATAATATACGAAGTAACATAATCAAAAATATCTGGCATCTTATAAAGATATTTTTAGTAGATTTACTCGTACTCTTTTCTTGGTATAATATATCTAATGTATATATGTCTGTTCAGGGAATATCGTATCAGGTTTGTTTTATTACTTACTAGCTGTTTCCATCAGCTCCGCCTGCGACAAAAAGTAGCCTATGTTTGACCCCGGATCTTCAACTATATTCATACCAAATTTCATCAAAATCCGTTCAGTGGTTTGGCCGTGAAAGCGTAACAGGCAGACAGACAGACAGAAAGACAGACAGACAGACAGACCGACTTTCGCATTTATAATATTAGTATGGAAGTATGGATTTATAAAAATATCATGAAAAATGTGGAGTTCTGTAAAAATAATAAAGTTATGTTCTAAACGGATAAGGGCAAATGTTATGTTCAGCTTCTTTTTTTTGTACTTATTTTCTTTGGTGCAAAAAAGATTTCGGATGTACCAAAAAAGATAGAACTTAAACAAGATAAAGATAATTTAAAAAACTAAAACTCCTGACTGCCTTTCTGTGTGATTTGGGAACGAAAAACCCAAAACGGAAAACATAACCCGCCTTCTGGCGCAATCGGGTAAAAAAGAGAATGGTAAATTTATACACCTTACAAAATGCACAACATGAAGCTACAATACTTAGTACCTATCAAAATTGGCTCCACCAATCCCAATGATAAGAAAAAAGCTTCCTCAGTAGGAACTTTCGAATTAACTTCACTACATTTTAGGTAATTAGACTAGCTTAAAATCTGTGATTGTAATGAATTTGCTTGTACTGAAAATCGTGGTACCGTGAAAAGCAGAATTAAAGTATGTTTTCCCGTAAGAAAAATTATTTTTCAAATGTTTAAAGTAAAGTATAATCATTGAAGAAATAAATTAGGTGGAAGTGCCAAGTGTGAGTTCCTCTCTCGAGCTGTGGCACGCATGTAAGGACCATATGTCACTTCTACTTAATTTTGTTAATAAATTATAATTATATGATACCTCACCTGCCATCTGATAACAAAAATGGTTTTTCGACGGTGGCGTGGGGCGGAGCTGGCTCCACATTTTCTGTAAAGATTATTTAAACATCAGTATTTCATACTTTTACACAAAAAAAAAAAACATTGTTTACGTATTAAGGCTATACAAATGTATCTACTAGGATATCTCAAAAAACTAAAATGGTTTGTGTTAAGTATAAAATTTTGATTCCGTATACTTATAACACGCTAGATAAAGTGAACTGCAAAATTATAGAACCGTTAAACAACACTTTCCATTTTTAATTGGAGAGTTTAGTGAAGGTGAAAGGGTTGAAAGTGACGTAATACTGACTAAGCGTTAACATGCGGTGTAATTAATTAATGAAACCCTTTGATATGAATATATATTACTTTGAGTTGCATGTGAAAGGTCAATTTGGGATTTTGACCCCTAAAGGGCTTATGTTGATGAACGTTATAGGTACATACTTTGATTGATTATTATAATTTAATTCCATTAATTAATTTTAGTTCAAAGATGACTAATATTTATTTTTAATACGTTGTACCATTAGTAAAATACTTTTACAAAAACTACATCTCAAAAGGAGTTCACACACATGTTGTGTGAGCTTGTCGATTTCAGAATATCTTCCATTAGGCCCCAATGAATGAATAGAAGTCTGTTATTAGGAAAAAAGATTAAGTGCCTGTATTCTGTAAGTACCTACCTACCTTGTAGCGTTTAATGGGTCAATACGGGCCGAAAAACTGGTGCCATGTCAAAATACTTAGGCTATCGTTTCGATGCGTGTAAATTTTCATCGATGCTAATTATCTATTTAAGTATTTAACATTTTCCAAAAATTTATATAAATAAATTCACTTAAGATGCATTTCACAAAACCACTGAAATTACCCTAAATTGACCCTTACTTCTCCACTTACCAAATTGTGTTCTCTTCGGGCGGCAATTTTCATCCGATTCGGTTTTAGCTTTATTCTTCAGCCTGTAACCAAAATAAGACTGATAATTTTCTTATCTTATGTTCCAAAAGAAGTTTTGACAATAGTTGAAAAACCATCTAGCACCATTCGACTTGACTAGGACTTGACGAATAAAAAATTAAGAAGGACTATAAAAAACTTTGTATCCATGGCCGTAAAACCCATTACTTAAAAAAACATACTCGAGATTTATTAAACCAACCCAAACTAGGTGATCTCTTTATTACGGATTCCCTGTATACCTTACTGCTATATCATCCGACTGCTGAGTCATTATAAAATTAAATAATCGAATTGACATTCAATCCTACTAATATTATAAACGCGAAAGTTTGTAAGTATGGATGGATGTTTGTTACTCTTTCACGTAAAATCTACTGATTGGATTTTAATGAAATTTTACAATAATATAGCTTATACATCAGAACAATACATAGGCTACAATTTATAAAGATATTGTGTGAATTGTCCAAAATATGACGATAAGTGTTAAATAAGTAGGAAGAAATCTACCATCTGTGAACTATACTGGCGTGCGCTGCCAAAACCGCTAGAGTTACACATTATGTAATGTCTACACATTGCATGTCTAATGGAAATGTTTATTATCTTAAATAGTCCTACAAAAAAGCCCGCCACATTATATATATATCTTTTGTTTTTCATTTTGGCTCTTACTTTCGTATTTAGCCAGTAACAAGTAAAATATTTTTTTAAAAGTTGTATAATTAAACAAGTATAAAGTCAAGTCAGTAGTTGAGTCAAGTCAAGTCATAATCAAGTCGAGTCAGAAGAGTCAGGTTAAGTGAAGTGGTAGAAAAACTGCACCTAGCGATTTCCAGGAGCTTTTGACAACAAGCGAGGAAATCACATAAATCGAACACTGTATCACTTCCCAACACTCACGCTTGTTCTTGAACACATTGCGTATAATAATCTACCATTATTATGCACAAACACTCAAAAAAACACAAATTTTAGAAAATAAAATACAGCGCCGATACTGCTCTTTACAGTTTCCCGCCAAAAGTCTCCTATATATATCTTATGTGTAAGGCATTATAGCCAAAATAGTAAACCATAACTACAATAAACATTGATAATTTATTTCAAATGCACATTTGGTAGTAATAAATTGATTTCTAAATGAAAATATATACTTTTATCGCTTCTGGTAATATTATAAATGCGAAAGTCTGTCTGTCTGTTACGCTTTCACGGCCAAACCGCTAAACGGATTTTGATGAAATTTGGTATGAATATAGTTGAAGACCCGGGTACAAACATAGATACTTTATATAAACAATTTATTTAAACATAGGCTACTTTTTGACGCAGGCGGAGCTGCGGGAAACAGCCGGTGTATGATAAAACTTAATAGGAAGAGTCCTACATCAGGAGACTGAATTATGCACGATTTTTTAAATACCTAAAATGACAGTTAATATGGTTCGTGACAGATGGGAGCGCGGCCACAGTAGTCTAATTATGCTTTATTTTTAATTTAAGGGTGTCACTTATACCCTGCTAGGTAATAGTCGATGATACGCGGCGCATATCTGTAAAAATATATAACAAAATTGTCATTACAAAGCTACTTTCGTCAGCTTAAAAGGTAATAATAAACTTAATGTTTATCATACGCAAAGTTTCGAACAAAGCCGTCCTTTGTTTGGAAAACAAGCGTTGGGATTAATTACTTAGTTCCTAAACTTTATTCTGGGAAATATGTCGTGAAAGGGATACTATCGCATAAAATTTTAGTTAAATTAGTTTAGTATAGGCTGCGCTTTCGTCAGAAACTGATGTGCTATCCTATGCCTTGGTGTACTTCCGTGACATATTACATAGAGCTACAAACCTATCTCTCTCATCTCAGCGCCTATCCGGTTGCATCCTCGTAGAACATTGCGTAAATCTGAAGGTTGATAAATAGTAAAAGGGGCATTTTACAAATTAAAAGCTTTATTTTTGAAATAAGAAATAGTTATACGGTAATAGTTACTTCGTTATATTGATATCCAAGTTCCGGAAAATCCCAAGTATAGCGGGATAATATATCATGAACGTCATCATATTATCATAACAACATTATAAATTACTTAGTTGATTAATATTTTAACTCCATATCGTGACATGGTTAAGGATGATGAGAAGGACAGAGTACTTTTAACCTGAATATAAAAGTATAGTTCTCGTGGGATTTACGCAATGAAATATAGTAAATACAAATTGTGCGTACGTTATGTTATATATTTATTTACCAAATTCATGTACACAGTAAATCGAACAGGATACAACATAGAACAGAACATTAGTACAAGGGTAGTGCTTATTTCGTAACGTTGTTTTATTAAACAAATTTCGTTTATATTCAATCTGTTAGGCTATTTACAGACACATATCAAAGCATAATACCGACAGCGGTAAAAATATTTACGTTTCCTCCAAAAACATAAATTTCTTCCGCCGTGAAAACGTTTCACAACTGAATACCATAAATAACGGCTATTAAATAAATGTTTTCAAGAAAAATGTAGGTATCTATAATTGTATATCAAAGATGCTAAAGTATTTATTACGACTGCGTATTGTCGAAATACAAATTGTTAAAGTTTTTGACGTATTTTTTTTCCAGCGATGAATCATATTCTATCGGATGTGATAACGAGCGACTTAGGAACAAATGGGGGTCAATCTTAGGGTCCTTCTGAGGGTTTTTTTTACTGGTACTAAGCGGGTTTTAAACAAACAAAAGCATTTATAAGGAGCTCCTAATTTACTTATCCTATGTTCTGAATCGTAATCCAAAGGTGCGACTAGGAAACACGCTTGGATTACGATGAAGCATTCCTTGGGCTAATCCTACCTCCCTATTTTCTATCTCTTTCAGCGAACAAGTTGATAATCCGCCAATAACAAGGCCTTATCGACTGCTTCGTACAAGAATTTGCACGAATTTGTAGATAAAATGTGTACATGAAGGGTGCTTTAGTAGCTATACTAGAAGAAAAAAACGTTGAAATAGAAGAGAGAGGAAAATTAAAGGTAAAAGGTTATACCTATCTATTTTCCTTTCTTGGCAGGAAATCATATTTCTTCACGGCGGAAGTTCAATTACGCACTTTTATCGTCAATGTGCTTGATAATATATCTACGTATTATTATTTATTTTTACCAAATTGATTTCTTTGTCTCGAATAATGTTTTTGGCTGGCTGGAAAAGACTGTTTAGCAATAAATTCGCATTTGCTCCGTAAGGTGTTTAATAATTTATCAGAATGTGTAGATTTTCAATGGAACTGTCGTTCAGGAACATCATGATCCTATGGTTCTGGTTTCTCTGTAAAAAAGGATGACTGAAGTCAAACGGCAGTAGCTTCATTGCAATAACAAAATAAAGACCATTATTGACTGATCAATGACTCTGAAGCACAAGCTGAAGATGCAACTGAGAAAGACACTCTTGGACGAAAACAAAGAGGAAAAGTATTTTTCAGTAGAGGAACAAATTAATTTTACATAGGCATATTAGGCACTGCACTAGTTTTAGCTCCATTCTCATCATTGCAATGTCTATTTGTACCTTGTTTATCATATAGCACGGTGAGAAAACTTGACCCAAATTCGAGCTAGTGTTGCTACGGATGCACGGAACCGTAAAATTTGGCACAAGAGTAGTAAACTAGGAATATTTTGAAACAAGAAAGCCGGCGGATAGTTATAAAATAATACCGGATCATACGATAAGTGGTAGTATCTTAGTAGTACCTCAATCTGGGAGAAAATACACGAAGACATTGGTTTAAACGGACCTCCTGTGTCAACACTCTGATAACCCTTAGTTCTCTTAAACAGGCCCACGACTTAATGATTTTTTTTATTCATGAAAAAAAAAGCAACAGAGTTGTGCTTACCATAGTAGCAAAGAAAATAAAACAAATTCTCAAACGTCTTAACAATTAGAATGATTTTCTACGAAAAACAAGAAATCTCCAGGGATCGTATGCAAGCACTAACGCTAGATCAAACTCATTAGTCTATTCTGAGCTACATCAATGAAGCCTAATACTAAACGTAAACACTTCAATCAGTAAAGCTTAAACACGTAAACAGGCAGCGAAAATAGGTGAAGTGGCTTTTTAGGAAAGCATCCATTGCTCTACGCTAAGCGATACTATCGAGCTAGCCATATTTTCACCAGTTATTTTTTTTTCATTACATTCACATTGTGTCGTGTTGGCTAAAGGTTAAAAAAAATTACGTGCCTCGAATATTTCAAATGCAGTCACTAGAATTTTGCAGACAATAATAAAACTGGATTCAGAAAATTCTATAAGCGATATTGCATTTATAAACTCTCATGGTGCAACATTAGAAAATAAGTAGAATTCTAGATTTGTCAAATCGAAGTAATGGTTGACCACTTCAAATGCGCGTGACGTGGCCCGACACGCACTTGAGTGTGTGTTGGGCCACGTCAAGCGCAAGGTAGGATACCGTTGTAAACCAAATTATAAAGATGCTCAAAAACCTTCAGCAGGAACACTGCTTTGGTTAACACAAATGTATGGAAATCCGAAACCGAACCGAATCCGGGATACTAGAATTCGGAAGGCACGTTATGCTGTTGGTCCTGGTTATTATAATTGATAGCAGTCGTTAGGTTGAGTAAGATGCCTTTGGGTAGCCTGAAAAATCTGACAGTGTTGGTCACTAACACACTTCGGGTCATATCATGTAGGTCTATTTTTCCTATAAAATACGTTACGGAGGTCAGACGGCAGTCGCTCCAGTGTAATAACCAGCACCGCCAAACCTATGATCATGATTAACAGCGTACCGTATTCGCTAAAGCCCGACCTGTGGACGAGTATACAAAACACGCAGGGTCAAAGAAGAATTTCACAATGAAAGACTACAGAATTTTTTGGGTCAAGCTGGACTAAATATTGCAGCTGCCGCAAGCTTCGATAATTACAGAATGAATAACTACAGTATTTTATATAATCACCGGATTTTTTACCGGGAGAAAAACGTTTGTAAAATTACCTACATTACATATTAAAACAAGACTAAAACAAAACCATAGAGCATATCCAATTTAAATATCGCTATCTAGATACCGGCAATGTCATGTATAAATAGGCAAATGCCAAACAATTTGCTTTGACGCATGATGTTAGCCGTTTCAATGGGTTTTAATATAATATGATTTTTTCAATTGTTTAAAAATTACTCGTAAACTTGTGTAATTTGTACGACAGTGATAATTTTCCTTCAAAATTATTCCTACTGTCATGAATTTTTTCAGGTTTCCAAATGCTACCGTTTTTCCAAGACCACCTGGGGACAGAAAAGACCCAGAAAAAAATTTAAAAATTAATGTTAATTGTTTTTTATACCGATTATAAATATTTAAAAATGTAAAGAAAAAGATTTCATCCTACACTTTACACTTAAGGCAGGTACCTGAAAAAAAATATTTTTGATAATTGAATGTTACAGTGATATACATAGGTATACCAAATTTTAGCTTTCTAGCCCTAATAGGCTCTGAGAAAAACGTACGACAGACAGACGGACAGACATGACGAAACTATAAGGGTTCCTTGTGTTTACTATGGAACCCTAAAATTTGCAGATGTAATAATAATACATAATTATTTTAGTATTAATTTATTAAATCTTTATTTCAACTTTGATGGCGTGGAATTTTGTGTGTTTTATCTAAACTGGAAACAACTTGACAAATTATGCTTTGACTTCCGCGAAGGAAAGATGTTTAGAATTCTACATTTTTTGTCGAGCCAAAATGGCTATTGACTGCATAATATTAGCCACTCACTAGACTTATTTCATAGCTACCGTGAGCAGTATAGCTTGCACCGATGGAAGTGCGCCTTTATTTCTTATTAACTTGTTTTCTGTTTCGGGAATGTTTTTCTTCAGCGAATCTGTATATTGAATACATGAATGGGCGTAAATAGATGTAAGACTGATTGGATGCTTTCACAGTAAATTCACGGGCAAGGTACCGTAAATAATAAACATTAGAACGTGCGTCAAACTAAATAAATAGGTATATAGTTTTATCCAAATAGAGCAAGAAAAAAGCTCGCCATTTTTCTGAAAACCTTTAGAGTAATTTTTGACACCTTATTACTTCGTTTAGGATAAGCCGGAAACTTGTCTTTCCTGAAAATGATCCCAATACTAAAAACTATACTAAACACGATTGTCAACCACTTTACGAATTAATAAAATTTCGCTATTTTGGCTCTGATTCACTCACCGATCTTCAAAATTCTGAGGGACATCTAGTGGAATCATAGATTTAGAATTTTTTTGACTACGTCAATAGATTGGCTGGTCAGTAAAAGAAACGAGACCAAATGGAAAACTGTTGATGTGTGTGTGTCATACATGTGTGCACTGTCAAATAGTGCTGAGCCGAGCAATATCGACATCACTATGATCGATTATCTTAACGTGAGACCATTGCCAAATTAAGTATGCAGTTATTATTTGGGATAAGTAAGTAATAAATTACATTATAAACATCTTAAATATTTTTAATCTTAACGAGCACCCCGACCACACTTCGAATAAGTGGACATTTTAATAACATAAAATTTACTCTTTCTAGACAAAAACATACATACATACCAAAATCAAAGCACAACCATGGGGATATTTTTAAGTATGTAATACCGGCGAGTCCGGTTTGCATTATTCAATAATATCTCTCGGGTCGTGGTTTGGTTTTGGTAATAACGTTATAGTGATTGGCAATTAGCGGGATTGGCCTGCATTTACATACACATAAAAATAAAAATTGACTATATAACCCACACGATATGAATAAATAAATGGACTTTAATATAATTTACGTACCAAAAAAATACTGGCTTTATTCATTTTTTTAAGTAGTACAAGTCTTTTATTTACCACCAAAGATAATTAATTTATTATAAAAATGTCTTAAACTGTCCTTGGAAGTATTTTCTAATTTGGCTTCATATTTTCAGTTCTGTGTCATACTCTATTTTCATTTTTTCATTTTTCCTTTTGTTATCTATCCTCTCAATGAGATGGTGTAGCAAATTATTTGAGCAAGACCCCATCACAGCACTTATGTTGTTTTGAAGTGAAGGTAAATTTTCTAAATTTCTTATCACTTAATTTCATTTAACCACTTTGTTGGAAAGCCTATTCTTTTGCGCACTTAAGCATTTTTTTTTTGCATGCGTATTTTAAGATGGTCAATAGTTTTTTCATTTTCTTTTTCCTCGGAGAGTCCGAATCTGTTTTGTTTGCTTTTGAGGTACTGGGAACTGGTGTAATATCTCTGTAAACATATGACGATTCTTTGCGCACAGGCTTCAATACAACCTGTAAATTAATTGTTTTACACATGTGGCATATTCGAATTCATTTTAAATCAAAACAACAACAAACATCGTAATGCCGGAAGGGCAATCAATAAAAATAAAATCCAATGTTCGTATGCATCACTATACTACTAAGAGGCAATAGTAATAAATACACAGCGCAGGTGCATCCATACTAATCCATACTTCCATACTAATATTATAAATGCGAAAGTCTGTCTGTGTGTCTGTTACGATTTCACGGCCAAACCGCTGAACGGATTTTTGATGAAATTTGGTATGAATATAGTTGAAGAACCGGGGTCAAACACTATGCTACTTTTTGCCTCAAGCGGAGCTGCGGCAAACAGCTAGTTCACAATATTTTGATAAATTTACAATTTACGGGCATGAACAATGTTGGGATTGAACCTGATCTTAGTTTTACTCTTTTTATGCCTCTGTTCGAAAAACATTCTGGTTCAAGTTTACTACAAATGGTTGAAAATTTTTTGGGAATCCATTCTCCTCTGCTAACCATTTTTAGCCATTTTTGGAGAAAATATCTACATTTGATGGAAATCCGAAACATAAGAAATGAATGAGAATACGAACACGAGGTTTTCAGTAGACATCTGCTATGTTTTTCGCGATATCTCAAATTCGACTTTATCTCTAAAGAGAATTGTCCTCCTGTGGTTAACCGCCATGTTTTTTCGAGTCCAATCCATTTGTATGAAAAATTCTATTAGGTACTAAAATTTAATTATGTATTTTCAATAATATAAGTTACGCGGATGACATGGTGCTGCTTAGCCCTATGGTGGAGGGATTGAATAGTGGTCAAACGTGTGACAAAATTTAAATATCTAGGGCATATACTTACTGACGGACTTCGGGATGATTGTGACATAGACAGAGAACGTAGGGCTCTGGCGATTAGGGGAAACATGCTGGCTCGCAGATTTTCGTGTTGCACCGAACAAGTGAAAATCACTCTTTTTAAGGCATACTGCCAAAACATGTACACCGGAAATCTGTGGGTTAGTTATTCCAAACGTGCACTGAATACTTTAAGGATTCAGTATAACAATGTCTTCAGGATGTTGGTGGGACTGCCTCGTTTCTGTAGCGCTTCGGCAATGTTTGCCGAATTTCTTACCGACAGCTTCGCGACTATCATTCGCAAAAAAACATCATCGCTCATTTTCCGAGTACGGGGCAGTTGCAACAGCATCCTGAGCACGCTAGCGGACAGATACGTCCCCGCTATGGCGATGTCTGGTTAGAAGGGTGATAATGGAGGCTTACACACCTCTGTGATCACCTTTGTAATCAATATTTTAATTTTATTTAAATATTGCTGTGGTCATTCTTGTGGTCACAAATCTTACTAACATAGATTAAGTATGTACTAACAAATATGGACCCATGTTGTCTGAAAATAAAGGATTTTTTTTTTTTTTTTTATATGCACTTATTCCTTCCTAGCGTTTGGGTGCAATACTATCGATATGATGTTTGACAGCATCGATGTCAATCCCTAAACTTCAAGAATTAGGTTGAAAATTGTGAAAATTCACTTAATTATTTTTATCAAAAATTGAATGTCTATGCATTCTAAACATTTATGTGATAAAACTTTAAGATGTTTCTCATATTTTAGTGCGGAAAAACTATCGAATCAATTAGGAAATCGTGGATTTATACAGTGATAAACATCGGTGGTACTTACGTGTAAAATGTGAAATTATGTGGGTTTTCTTTCTTATTTGAGTTACATTTAGGCACTGCACATGAAACCATTATTATGCGCTTCTACTGAACAGTTTTTTAACACTTACAGATAGATACTTTGTTTATAATTTAAATATTTATTTTTGCCAATAAATCCGTAAGGCTGCTATGGACCAATAGTGTGTTATGAAATGGTCACGCTCTCTATCTCATTCTAACATACGCATATCCTATATATTTCTCTTTCGCATTTCCCGTCTATTGGATCCATAGTCTGAGAGTGGAATATACAAGTGAATTATTAGTGGCTAACATTACCAGCTTAGATTACTAATTAGTCTCCGCGGCGCTACGACTAGATACAAATCGATATAGATCGATTATCGATTTAGTTTTTTTAATAATCTAGGGTATCGATAGTATTCATATAATCAATTTGATCGATTTTTGACTATTAATCGAAAATAATCGATTATTCATTGCAATTAATCGATGGTTGAAGTAGTATTGATCTCGTATCGATAGTATCGATGTAATCTGTAGTATTGATTTTTGACAATTTATCGAAAATATTCGATTAATGGATTATCAAATGAAATACCAAGCATTGAAGGTACCCGTACTATGCAGGTATACCGGAACACGGCGGCGGGAGTGTAGAGCGGGCATTACACAAATCATCGTTATTGAAATCACACAGAAAAAAATATTGTACTTACAGAAATATATTATCGATAGTATCAATATCGATACTGCCTATACATGATCACTATCGATACCTTAGATTATATTATCAACTATCAAAGAATCGATTATTATTCGATGTGTAATCGATTTTCGGCAACATTACCATATGGAAAACGGCCGTGATAATATGTTATGTGTATGTCTATTTATTTATTTGTATTTAAACCCGGGTCACAACTAAAAAGGGATCAGTAAACAATTCGCTCCAAGCTACATAGAAAATAAAAAGTAACGTTATACATACTGTACTGTGTAATAAATAAATCAAATGGACGTTCTTGTTGCATTTTTATATCTTTGCACATTGTTTTACACACACTCCTATAAGTTGCTGCATTCTGGAAACTATTTTTTCTTCACAGCGCGGTATCTAGTCGTAGCCAAAGTAAAGTATAGTAAAGTAGACCAATTATTAATCTAAGACTGCCAGATTTTACAGACCTCTGACAGGGTCTGTGACAGGACACAAACTAACAACTGCCATTGATGTAACTGAGCATGCATGATCTTTAAATCTTATCCCTCTATTTTTTGTATTTAAATACGGTAAATCCAGCCACAGCTAAACTTCTTCGTAAGGAAAATCACTGAAGCATTTTACCTGAGACACCTCATTGAACTGACGTAGCGTAGGTTTTAAAGGGTTGCCAAGTTGCGTGGAATAATTCTGTTACGTTAAATTTTTATTTCTACTAGACTTATTTTCTTACTCTTTCTGTATTTAGAAGAGTTGCAATTTTTTCTTTGAAGTTAGCGAATCGAAAAAGGGTATCTAACAAAAAAAAAACATTTTCAGGGTTCCGTAAATAAGAACGACAAAACATAATAGTTATGTAAGTAGTTGTACTACAGGAGTATGTAACATGTCTGTATTATCCGATTTTCTCTGAATTTTCGTTAATATTTGGTACACCTAAGCATGTCAGTAATCGTTACCTACCCAAAAGTAGACGAATCACAAAAATAAATTATTACATTAGTACAAATGAGTCGAAGATAAGTAAGTTTTCTTTCTTCATCCTAGCGTTATCCCGCTCACACAGTTCTTAGCGGTTTGCTTCGGAGCCCAGGGTCGAAGATAAGTAAGAACCTATTTGATACACAATGGATTACCAACACAAGAAAAATACCTTACCTTAAAACATTACGATGGGCCATCGCTCCCAATGTATGGTGTGGTGAATGAGCATGCAGGTAACAATGGAGGTCTGGGTCGACCTGGCCCTTGGAGTACCCTGATGTCCATGCGCACGGTATTCCGGCTTGAAACCTTCTCGTTTTGATACGCCATGGATTACCAACATAAGAAAAATAGCTAACCTTAAAACATTATGATGAGGCAACGCTCCCAAAGTGTGGTGTGGAGAATGAGCAGGCAACGATGGAGGTGTGGGTCGACCTGGCCCTTAGAGTACCCTGATGACCATGGGCACTGTGTTCAATCTTGACACCTTCTCGTTTTGATACGCAATGGATTACTAACACAAGAAGAGTAACATACCTTAAAACATTATGATGAGCCAATGCGCCCAAAGTATGGTGTGGTGAATGAGCAGGCAACGATGGAGGTGTGGGTCGACCTGGCCCTTGGAGTACCCTGATGCCCATGCGCACTGTGTTCCGTCTTGACACCTTCTCGTCTGCACGGTCGGCTGAAAAATTGAATTGTTCTTAACTATTAGAGCTATGCGCACACGCTCTTGGGAAACTGTAAGTGTAGTGAGTAGCTGTGAATAAATAAACTTTTCTACCTATCTGCTTATTCATGACTTTTAAAAACTAACGGAACTCTACCTATATTGTGAACTTTCATTTCATGTTTTTAAAAAAGGCAAATTTTACAGCATATTCAGGTGTAGGTATACAATTCAATTAGTTTCTATAAAAATATAATGGTTCATGAGATACAGCCTTTTGTTAGGCTGAGGGACAGTAGAGTCTTAGTTATGGGGTCCCGTTTTTAAGACAAAATATAGAATGTAAGAAATATGTCTGTACCATCGGTTTCTACCGATGTTATCAGCAAATCATTGACTGTCTTACCTATAAACGCACGAACATCGTATGAGGTACCAATAGGCGCGCCGTGGTACTGTTTGGCAGGCACCAACTGGACGCTAGGTGGCGCTAATGGAGTCAGTTCTAAGTGGAATGGGTAAGCGTTGGCCCCCAGTCGTTTTAAAAGGGCGTCCTGAAAAATAACTTTATTTTAGGAACAAGAACCATCAAGTTACTGGCAAATATTTGTATACAGGTGAGTGTACATTAAGACTATTTAAGACATTAACATTTTTCTACTGACGTCCAAAATCCGAAACGGAGACGGTTCTCAATTCGAGTGAATGTTTGACAACATAACTCCATAACTCCGTCATTTTTGAACCGATTTAATTTTTTTGTTCGAAAGGATTTCTTTTATTGAGATCCCATAGAAATTTCAAATCCCATAAAAAAAAAACAATTTTAATAAAATCGTAGTAAGTCAATATGACTGGCAAATGAGAGAAAAACACAATCCAACATTTTAGATCTTATATATTAATGATTTCTTATGTTTCGCGATTGTTATTCATTAAATTAAACTATTTTAATACGGTTTTATCGCGTTTATTACTTATTTATTTACACCTGACGTTTCAAACACTTTACAGCGTTCATGGTCGCAGGCAGACTAAGTTAACATTTGTCTTTGATGTCATAAGATTACAAACTACCGCCTGAAATTTTTATTGGGAACTATTCCGATTCACGCAGTATTGGCTCACAGTATCTAAGGGTCTTGCAGACTGCTTCCGAGTTTGCGATTTTATTAAGTTAATGACTGGGTCCCAAGCTGGCGGTACCTGCTATCCATCCTCTCTATTGAAATTAGGATGTTTTTTAATTTCAATAGCTTCAAAGTGTTTGAAACGTCAGGTGTAAATAAATAAGTAATAAACGCGATAAAACCGTATTAAAATAGTTTATTTTAATCTTATATATTTTTTAAGTTACTTGCTTGATCTTAAAATATGTTTGTTTGTTTTCTAAGGCTAATCGGCCGACACCATATGCCCTGGGGTGTCAGTTCTACGACATGATAATAATATATATTATGCTGTATTAAAACGCTATTTTTGGTTAGTCTAACTTGGGTAAAATCCATATAGCATGAACACCAAAAGGCAATAAAATGAAATCGTTTATTTTCAAAATCCATACTAATATTATAAATGTGAAAGTCTGTCTGTCTGCCCGTCTGTTTGTCTGTCTGTCTGTTAGGCTTTCACGGCGAAACCGCTGAACGGATTTTGATGAAATTTGCTACGAATATAGTTGAAGACCCGGGCTCAAACATAGGCTACTTTTTGACGCAGGCGGAGCTGCGGAAACAGCTAGTATGATATAAGTATCAATCTATACGTCAATTTTGATCAATAGTTTACACCCTGGCATTAGAGGGTTTAATTGCCTTGGTATTTTCTTCGTTCAAGCGTATAAATTTTCCAATAGCGACCTGAGCTTACACTTCAGAACGTAAGGGTATGCTGTTAATCGTGTTCGTAGATTAGTCAGTACGGTTATTCCCATGGAACGACTGTTTGTACCATAATGACCAGACCATATGACCAGTGGTGTGGGAATACTGTCAGATTTTTCAGGGTGCCTAATTTGCTCCCTGGTCTAATCAGATACTTATGCCCAGCAGTGGGTTATGGAAAATTGATGATAATTATGAATCAGTTACAGTTTAGCAGTGGGGAAAAAGCGACATAGCACGGTGGACAGTAGAAGCAAATTTCGGAAACTCCATACAATAGAGGTGAGCTAGATACGACTATTATGATTCGGTCGAGTCAATGTGTGTGTTACTAGTACGGTTGGTTATTTACCGTATCTGCGTCATAGTCGTCGCAGCGGCCGGGCGGCCAAAACGTCATGCTTGCATTGTTTTGCTCCCGATTTTTACCCCAAATATGCGCGGTGAGGTGCGGTATCTGTTTCGGGTGGGAGGGTATGAGTGTGCATTCTGTAATTTAGTACTATTAATAATTCGTTGGTAGAAGTTTGATTGTGACGATAGGATGTGCGAGAAGGTGTACGCCATGACAAAATCAAAAACTTATTTCTTGAATGATTTTGTACCTTTTCCCCCTTTTCATTTACGTTTATTTTACAGATTAATATTTGAACGCGGTGTGTGTTAACACGTACTTCCTCTAAGTAAATAATTTTAATATTTACCTGCAATGGTGTGTTGGGTTCTCTCTCGTGGTTGTAGTGTAAAGGCCACACTTGCGCAAGGCTCATAATGGCTTCATTGCAGAATTTGAGTCCCATAACCTCTTCATCTTCCCTGCCGTATCTGTGGAGATATTATTAATTTAGTACTGATATAACAGTAATATTATTATCTCTCTAAGTATATCTCTCATGTATTAGATTCACTTTAAGATTGTGCTCGCGATCCAATGGGAACAACCTTTTATTCCTATGTGCTCCTTCTTTAATTTTATTTAAAACCAATAAAAAATAAACATTGTTCTGCATCACTATTCACAAGAACTTGGCTTCAACCAATAGTGATAATAAAATATAATGTGAGTTATTTGTCATACATTTTCACTGGAATACTACGCCAGCTTAAACTCTGGCACATAACAGATTGTTTTTTGGCATAGCACCAAATTGTATATTGTTTCTAAGATTTTTTATGTTTGAGGGAATTCTTGTTAATGAATGTCAATTTTACTTGACCTAGAGTAAATATTGTTTATTCACATGTTACACTATTACTTACTATAACTTCTTGTTGTAGTCTACTTACTACCTTATCTTTTATACAACCGGCAGAAAAATTACCACGTGGTTATGACTTGAAATGACTGTAAATGCCCAAATAGGCTGAGAACCCAAGTCGGGCTAGTTAGGGACAACCTGACCTAGTAGTCCTTTATATAGTGAAGACTCATATAAGTGTCCCTCCCTCCTCATGCAATGAACCACCTTTTGAGTGTCCCGCCCGACACCTGCACCCTGAATGGTTTGTGGTATTTTTACAGGGTTACAGATTATTCTGTTCGGGTAGTTCAATTTTGGATCTTTGAATGGTATCTGAGGTAAAGCTCGATACGATAATAAGTCTATCATATAACTCCATTCAATGACGTCTAGGATTTTTTCAATTAAAATAAGAGGAGATTAAACTCTTTTTTTGGGGAATACCTAATGCCTACCTAAAAGTTTCTCCAAAACTCCATTAGTAGGTATTATACTTTGCAAGATGTCACTCAGCGTTCCAACAAAATTATTTCTTAGAGTAAAAAAAAATCTGGTATTGAATGAAACGAAGCTGGCAAACAAATTTTGAATCTAAAACCATAGTTTACTCGCAATATGACGATATGTCCTTCGCGTGCTCTGCAGTAGGCCAAGGCTGCCCGTGCTGACGTCATTAGGTGCGTTGTGGTTCTCAAAGTGTAAGCGTAAAACTTATCTTCCGTTGTTTCAACTCGAATTAAATATTTAATTCACACTTTGGAATTAAAAAGCACATATTGTAATGGAAAAGGGAAAAGTTGCATAGATTACGGTAAAAGTAAAATACATAATGCTTTGACATGACCTATTTTAACAATATGGTGTGATGTAGGTTTGTACAAATCTATAAAATTTATCAAAAGTTATTTCTTTTTATGTGTAACAATCGCGAAAACATACAGCAAAACATAAATATTGTTAATTTGCTCCTGTGCTCAAAAATGGAAGCTATAATATTGGATTTCAGATAGTAACGAGAAAGGTGTAAAGATTTAAATACATGCGTCATATTTTTTAAAGCCAAAACTATACGTGAAGTTCCACTGCATATTGATGGAAATTGCCAAAATTGAGTTTTGAACAGATGTTCAGATTACAAAATGAATCTAATAAGCAAATAATCATATTATATTATTCATATATGCACAAATAGAAATATAAATAAATAATGAAATCTTCCATAACAATACTAAATACTACGTACATAAATATTAGGTCCCTAGCCTTACATATGAAATTGGTGTTTTGTCGTACTTTAATCACAAATTTCTCCTCTTTGGTTAAGAATTCCAAATTCAAATTTATACAGCTATTTCCACATGTATTTATGTTTCGTAAACCGTTATTCATTTGTTTCTTTCTTTTGTTTTTTTCTGTTTGCGCTCAGTTTACAAAATGGAAAACTTGAAATATCGCGTTATTTACGAGTACGAGTTCCATCGTGGCACTAGTGCTGCGGAAACGGCTCGAAGGGTTAATGATGTATATGGCGGTCGTGTCGCAAAAGAAAACACAGTGCGTTTTTGGTTCCAACGTTTTCGTTCTGGAAATTTCGACCTGCAGAACAAGCCGGACCGCCGGAGACCCAAGTTGACAATGAAGAATTGAAGGCTATTGTAAAAGCGGATCCATCGCAAACCACGTCCAAGTTAGCTGCAGGCTGCGGTGTTAGTGATAAATCTGTATTAATCCACTTGAAGCAAATTGGGAAGATTAATAAGCTTAAAAGGTGGGTTCCTCACGAAGTGAGTGAAGCAAACCGGCAAACGCGCGTCGACTGCTGCGTTACGTTACTTGACCGGTACAATAATAAAGTGTTTCTTAATCGAAAAGTGGATTCTCTACGATAATCGGAAGCGCTCATCGCAATGGCTGGACCCTGGCAAGCCAACCAAATCCTGCCCCAAGCGAAAATTGACCCAAAAGTGGACTAGTGCCGGTGTCGTTCATTACAGTTTTCTCAAATCTGGCCAGACGATTACGGCAGACGTCTATGCAAACCATGATGGATAAGCTAGCTTGTAAACAACCGAGGCTGGTCAATCGCTCTACGCCATTGCTGCTTCACGACAACGCTAGACCACATACTGTACAAATTAGAAGAGCTTCAATTGGAATGTCTAAGACACCCACCGTACTCCTCGGACCTTGCTCCAACAGATTACCATTTTTTTAGAAATTTGGATAACTTCTTGCAAGGGAAAAAATTCAACTCCGATACCAGTCCAAACCGCCTTTAAAATTTGATTTGTATTTGTATAAAATGAAAAAGAAAACAGTCGTCGTTCGCTTCCAAATAATCTCATTTTTGTAAAAAAAAAACACTGGCATTTAAAACTCGAGCCTCAATCCTGCGGAGATACCTTCATGATAGTAACATACCCTTCATTATCCTCGTGGAGAGCACTAATTGCCTGTAATAATTTATGTGAGCCTGGATTATGGACCGTCCGCGGCCGCCCTTGGGCAGAGGGTGTAATTTGTAGGTGCGTTGTTGTGATACCATGTCAATTTGAGTCAGCCTTTGTTTTTGAACTTTAGGACTTTTTGAGAGAAGAAGTTTTCATTTACTTTAAGTATTTTACTTTATTGTGGTTTGGTAGGATTTGTCTTTTAATATATTTTTATTTATTTGTTTTAATTACATGTAATTGGACATAAAGTCAATACCGTGGCACCGGTGCTGCGGAAACGGCTCAAAGGGTTAACAATGAAAAAATATTCGACATTTTGTTCCTCCCATACAAAACGCCAACATCATATGTAAGGACCTAATATCTCGCTTATTTTTTTGAATTTGGATGCAAATTTTTTTTGTTGGCATTATGACATCCCTATGATGTTACCTATCATTTAAAAATATTTAAAAAAAATCATGCATATTCCCTAGTGTACGAATAAATGATGCAAATTATAACACAACATAATATGCTGAAAATAGTATTATTGAACAACTTTTTTGGGTGTGCCCCACTATTTCCATGGAAATACAAAATGGAAATAGTGGGACTAACGTTTTTTAAATTATTATATCCCAATATTTCTATTGCGACAAAAAACGCGATTGTGTGTTATTTGAGAATCTGTTTCCACTTCAATATTTATGACGGCCTGAATAAATTACTGATTATTAAAATTACTTATTATACCTTATTTCACCTAAGAAATTAAGATTCCATTTAAAAGGTTTTATCTAAAGAGGAAATAAATAGTTTCTATGTGCACGTCGGATGATATAGCGTTTTTTTGCCGCCGCCGCCCGTAATGGGAATAGTGGGAGACTCTGTCCCAGTATTTCTTTTAATGGAAATACATAATGGAAACAGTGGGATCCACCGCTTTTTTTGGCGAAGACAATGGACTACATATTAACGTTCTCAATACAATATTCATTATGGAAGATGAAACGCTTTCCGACGACTGAATTAATATAAATGATCCTGGGTTTAAGACCCATTTCCGTTTCAACAGTCAAGGACAAATACCTAAATAAAGAGTGACTCGGAATTATATGAGTTAGCGAAAATTCTCGCTGAGAAATTTTCCCCGTCTGAGAATTTGGCTATTGGGCAGTTTTCTGAAACAAGAAAATTTGGAGTAACAATATAAAGTACCAAAAAATGTAACATTGAAATAGTTAGTTAATTTGTTGTACCAGTATCTCTCATGACATATGCGAGCGTGATCTTCTCACATGCAGCTCCATCTCTCCTGAACAAGTTCCCACTCATCCAGAATAGGTTTGCACGCAGAGCCACGGGTTCGCCCCCGGGCCTGCGTACACGCGACCTACACAGGGACCTCGAGCTTCCATCCATATCGAGATATCTCAAAGAAACGTCTCAGCGTTACTTTGAGAAATGTCCAACTCATCCGAACCCGTTAGTTGTGCGGGCTGCCAACTACAACCCGGCAAAAAATGTCCCTCTGCGGCACAGACGCCCGAGGAATGTTCTTTTCGACCCTGACGATCCCATTACGGTGGCGAACCTTCCCTTCGAAAACCCCTCGACTCAACGGAGTTCGGGGTTTTCCATAGGAACATATAACCGCACCTGCCGGCGAGTGCGACGTAGTAGAAACAGTAGACAGTTTACCAGGTATTGGAATGTACCAGGGCGCTTCACGCCACCGATAGGTTCTCAGTAGGCCCTTCAGGCACAATAGTGTCGGCCGTTATGGCATTGAGCGTTTGCTACCGCTCGCGAGTTTGCATTGCTCGCTTGATCAAAGGCAAAGCCCATGGCCGAGGTTCGTCCCAACTGGGAGCCCCTTGTGCATTTGCCGAAAAGGCTGAGTGGTTAATAGCCCTCGCCTCAAACTGTCCCGCTGTAAATTTAAAAGCTCACAGGAGCTAAAATTGTAAGTCCGGTCAAAAAAAAAGCTTTCTTCTCCTCTTTATTCCCGATTCGGTCTTGTAGGGCGACATCGAGCATATCTCTCTCCATTGCTCTTTTGGTTACCTTGAGCTTTCTTAAGATCCCCTTAATCATTGACCACGTTTCAGACACATATAAGAATTTCATAAAATAATTTCGTTGATAAAAAAAAGAACTCCTAAAATACTTGTGATAATATTTGTTCAGGCCCAGTTATAAAAATATCACAAAAGCTGCCGTTGCTAAATTATTTTACGTACCTTTTCGCAAATTGAAATAACAAAAGACCATAAATTAACGGGAGGCAAAATTGTATTTTAAACGCTAGTCCCAAATGCTTGTAACTCGCATATGAGTATACGAGGCCGGTATAAAATGGATTAGTAGGTACAGTGTGTAGTAATATTTTAACGATATTACAACACGTGTGTGCTAAGCTTCCTGTGTTATTTGTGATATGATTTGTTTCTTTTCAGAGTCATTAAAATATTAATTGAAACCAAATTTAAATGAATAATCGAAATTTTGTATCATAAATGATATTACCAAAAGTTATCATCATCCTAGTGTGTATTCATTCCTAGTTGCGTCGTCAGCTTACGCTTCGGAGCCTAGGGTAAGCTGTAAGTCATGCTCCTAGATTTGGCGGCACTGGTTATTATAATGGAGTGACTGCCGTCTAACCTCCGTAACCCCTTTTACAAGGAAACCAGACCAACAGGAATATGGCCCGAGGTGTGTTAGTGGTCAGCACTGTCAGAATTTTTCAGGCTGCCCAAAGGCATCTGACACGTGATATTACGAAAAGTGTTGAGGATTATTATGTGGCTGACACGAACACAGAGTCATTAGGTACTTTATAACTCTTTTGGATATATCCATCCATTAGCAGCAACAGAACCGCTGCGGTAACTTGACCTTGAGGCCGTGGGTTCCATTCCCACGGAAAGCATACTTTGTTTTTGTTGTTTCTAGTTTGGTTAGGACATTGCAGGCTTGAATTATCTGATTTTCAGCAGATAATCGTCATTATTATCAAATAACGATGATTTCGTACTTCGGACGGCACGTTAAGCTGTTGGTCAAACGCCGAAAGACGGAACATTACAGTTGAGAGCAGATAAACATGACTTTGCCACAGTACTGCAATTACCCGAGGGTCAGTTTTGTCTGCCCCGTGTCTACTTAACAAAGAGTTAACAAATAAATATATATTAATTATTGGAGGAGGAGAATAACAGGAAAACTCTATAACGAGAGAGAGAGATAAACAACAATATTTTTTTAGACGTTTTTTGTTAACATAAAGTAAAACATTTCCAAATATCTTACCGAAAAGTCAATGTGACCTGTCCATAGAGCTTCTTGTTTTCTAAATGCTCAGGGTCCACATGCAGAACCCCCTGGATCTTGTCAATGCTGCCGTTTTCCACTACCAGGTCTCGGGACGCCAAATAGAGGGTAAGCTTGTTGTTGGGAGACGACTTCTTGAAAACCCTGGGCAAAACAGATGAATTCGTAGCAAAAGCGAAATTATTGGTATATATTAAATTAAACTAATTTAATACGGTTTTTTATCGCGTTTATTACTTACTAGGTTTTTCCCGCAACTCCGCCTGCGTAGCTTATGTTTGATCCCGGGTCTTCACCTATATTCATACCAAATTTCATCAAAATCCGTTCAGCGGTGTGGCCGTGAAAGCGTAACAGACAGAAAGACAGACATACTTTCGCATTTATAATATTAGTATGGATTTATTTACACCTGACGTTTCAAACACTTACAGCGTTCATGGTCGCAGGCAGACTATGTTGAAATTTGTCTGTGTCATTTGTTTTTGATGTCACAAGAATACAAAACCATAGCCTATAATTTATTGAAAACTATTTCGATTTACGCAGTATTGGCTGACAGTATCCAAGGTACTTGCAGTGTCCCGTTGAGTTTGAGATTTTATTCAATTGATAAACGGGGGCCAAGCTGGTGGTACCTGCCAACCATCCTCTCTATTGAAATTAGGATTTTTTTTTTAAATTTTAATAGCTTCACGTAACATCTTTGGTATAAATCTGTTTTCTTTTGCTTGGACTTGAGGATTATCAAAACGCATATAGTGGTTGGTTGGGTTTGTCAAGTGCGTGTTCACAAACTGCAGACTTGGTTGAGCGTCTATTTTTTGTATCAGCAATATGTTCTTTGATAGGGGTACCAATGCTTCCCTTTGTTTGCCCAATGTATGATAAACCACGGTCACAGTCAATTTCATAAACTCCAGCATCTTGAAATGGGATGCTGGATTTTACATGTCTTAAAAGTTAGTTTATTTTCTTATGCGGCTTGTAGTAGGTCTTGATTAAAGCTCGCCTAAATATGTTACCAATCTTATCCGTGACTCCTTTAATGTATGGTAAGATGGCTGGGAAACCATAGATTTAGAATTTTTTTGACTTAGGAAACGATCAACTATGTGTGGCTTGGGTCGACTTCTGTGACGTATGTGTGGGAGGCAGGGTTTGTTGCTTCTCAACAGACACTTGACTCGTTGAAGCTTCTCGTTGAGATAGTATATAAGTAATAAACGCGATAAAAAACCGTATTAAAATATTTTATTTAATGTGTTACAATCACGAAAACATAAGAAATTAGTATCGGTACATTATCGATACTGTAAATAAAAAATACAATTCTAAAGCAACATCATAAAATCATCACCACTATATTTTTTTAAACAATTTTTGTAGAAACATTAAAATAAGCTGGAAATGTTACCAACTCACCTTTGAGAATTGAGTGCGTTGTCTGTCGTCATTTCGGTGATTCAACTGAAACAAAAAAATAACACATAATGAATGCCACTTTTTTTATTAAACCGATCTTATTTAATTTATAATGTTTGGCAAGAGATGGCGCAGGATTGATCGAAGTAGAGATTATTATTATCCTCCGTCAAGAGTCACTTTGGGTTGCTGCGCCATCTCAGTTATTAATCTTATTTATATATGATTCGGAACAGCTAAGAATTTTAAAGTCCTATTTGTCTTTCTCAAACCATCTACATAATGAATGAAATATAGGAAATCTACATTAAACGAATATTACTATAAAATTAAATATTTTAATTCATAATAAATTATATTCAATTAATCATTAATTGATTACATCTACACAAAAGGTCCGTCCGGTTAGTTCCAGGAACCCTTATAATCATTTTGAGTATCTTCCCGTTATAGCGTGAGGCGCACGCAAGCACTTTCTCAAATTACTATCATTGGATTAAACCAGGTGCCTCCTTAACTAATTCTCATCAAATTGGTATCAAGGAGCTTAAACTTTAATAGAGATTGCGTCGCAAATATTGCAATAAACCATCTCATTCCGATGTGTATTCCATACAAAATAAATTCTCACTTGAACATTAGCTTAATTTTTAATATTTTTGCAGTATAAATCAGACTACTTTCTGTAAAAATTTTGAGTTAAATTAAGAGAAAAACATTTTCAATCTCCTAAATAATACTAGTGATCAAAACTAAATAATACTAGTGAACAAAATATGTAGGTATGTGATGTGTGAATATAGAAATATAAATTGAGGTCAAGTTGGGAAATAGGCATAACGAATAATTTTCGATTTCATGTTTAAATTAAAGGCCTCACTATAATAGGCACATTGGTAAAAAACACACGTCGATAAAACTTAAACTAACTGAGATATGACGAATTTTAACTGGAGTGCATGTTGGACGATACCAAACGCTCCATACTAATGGATACCTAGGTAATTTATAATTTGTTCGACAACTATTATAATATAAATATTGCGATTATGTAAATGGTACTTAAATAAAAGATTCTTAATTTAAAAAAAAAAAAAGTGCGAAAATTCAAAGTGTTAATTTTGATAACGAATTTTATTATGTGCTATCATGAAATATCACTACTTTTTCATTTTTTTAACCTTGTCGTCATCCGAATTATATTTTCTGATTGGTCTGGTCTTGGATGTTTATCTATTTAATACGGACATGATTTATGTATTATCCAGTTTTTGTGTTTTCTTTCATTCTTTTTCCTGTTTTATTTCAATAAATTCTAAATAAGTATGTGTTATAAAATCCTAGTATCGTTAAGTATCTCATAGCACAGGTCTCTAACTTTTGGGTATAATTAATCTATGTGATTTGTCCCTACATATTTATTTATTTTATAAACGTTTCGGTAATCTACAGAGTGATAGTATTTCATTTATGTCAATTGAAATAACACTCCATACTTGTTAGTTCTAAGCTCCACCAGAAATCGATGAAATAAAATGTCATGGTTACATTGGGTTACCTACATCAAATATATAGGAAGGGTGGATAGCTTGGAGTAACCTATTATATTTGTATATTATATTTCCTTTTTTATTCAATTATGCAAACTGTTTATTGCATTTTATATATATATATGGCTTTTACATTCGTATTTAGCCAGTAACAAGTAAAAATTATACAAGAAAGTCATTTAGTCAACAAAGTCTAAAGTCAAGTCAGTAGTTAAGTCTAGTAATGTTTATGAGTGCTGTGTTCACCTGTAATTGGGTTGCATGCTAGCACATTTGTGGGAATGTCTATTGTATGTTATTTCATGTAACCTGTTGGTGTACCAAATTGAATAAATAAATAGTCAAGTCGAGGCAGAAGTATTATGATAAGTGAAATGGTAGAAAAACTGCACTTAGCGATTTCCAGGAGCTTTTGACAACAAGCAAGAAAATCACATCAAACATTGTACCTATCACTTCCCAACACTCACGCTTATTCTTGAACACTTTGCGAATAATAATCCACTATTATTATGCACTAACACTCAAAAAAACACAAATTTTGGAAAATAAAATACAGCGCCGATACTACTCATCACAACTTCCTGCCAAAAGTCACTGTTCATTGCAACCATTGAATAAAAAAAAAAAAACATACTGAATCTATGGTTACAACTATTATACTTAGCTTTTTAAATTTAACAAAGGCTTTTGGCGGAAAGCTGAGAAATGCAGTTTCGGTGCAGTAAATAATATCTTTATGCTCGTTAAACTGAATTGCTTTGATTTAAATACATTTCCTGGCTCTCTGCCTGTAGTGTACTGACATTTACTAATATTTATAGCACTTTCAAAACTTTGAGCCGTCCCTGTCAACGCGGGGGTGTCGTTAATAATAATTTAGAGAATGGACATGCGCATGTGTATTGTAATAATATTGTAGAAAAGCTAAAATAAATTTATTTTTGAGAAATACCTAGGTATAAATTACATTTTAATTTAAGTCTTAATTAGCACACAAACAGTTAACTATCGAGAGTACATTAGAATTTTGAGATTACATTGATGGATCCAAATTGTAACAATAACTATGTACTTTCTTGCGGGCCCTTGACACCACCTACTTATACGTACGTGGTGAATTTAGTACTATTATCTAATCTTTGCTACAACGAAAAATAATAATAATTATAACTAACTACATGAATAGACAGGCGTATTAATCAAAAGAATTATGGAATGAATGATTGGACACTTTATTGCACCATTTACATAGAGTTGTTAAGTTGAAACAGTTTGATAAACTCTTAAAAATTTATTTAAAACCTCTCTTTAATCTGATTACTTATCCAAGACAGACAGTGCCCATGGTCTATCCATACTTCCATACTAATATTATAAATGCGAAAGTCTGTCTGTCTGTTACGCTTTCACGGCCAAACCGCTGAACGGATTTTGATAAAATTTAGTATGAATATAGTTGAAGACCCGGGGTCAAACATAGGCTACTTTTTGACGCAAGCGGAGCTGCGGGAAACAGCTAGTTTAAAATAAAAACTATTATTTTAGCTCATAAACGCTGCTAACTCTACAATGAATCAACAAGTGGGACATAAAACGCTCTAACTAGCAACTAACATTCACAAATTGAAATAAATGTGCACTATCACGGCACATAAATTTGTGTTAAGCATAAATAATATTTTTCACAATAGCGTCGACTCTACAAAAAGTGGCTCGCAATGGATATTTTTGATGTGTTAGAAGCTTCTCCTGAAATTTTAACTTTTAGTTTATTTGGAAAATGTATAATAAAAGAACTGAAGCCAGAGCTATGTTCTTTTTTTATAACACAAATTAGATGTGTTAATAGAGATTGAGATCAATTAAGTAGTCGTATAAGGAACCAAATCAGAGCCGGGAGCCGGGTTCTAAAAACGCTGATTCCAGTGTTGTACATGGTCGATTGACGATTCACTCAAGATGAAAGATTGAAATCGTTGTTATTCTGATTTTCTTCAAGACGTTTTGTTTAGGAGCTGCTCTAGGGGTTCCCCAGTTAAAAAGTTAGATGATAGTTTCAATTTATCTTGGGAATTGTCTTGTTATCTTTAATCTATTTGTCTTCAAGTATTGTATCTTTATTCGGGTCTGAAATATGAGTAGTGTAACTTTTATTGAGTGGACTAATCACACTTAAATTTGTCTCATTTGTCCATTTAATAAAAGTTCTCAAAAATAAAGTTTTATCTATTTGGACACATCAAAACATCTGAACTCAGAAAGAGCCATCAGAATTCACTCAACCGTGTCTTCCGAATGGCTGCTTCACAGAATCTACAGGAAAGCGAGGGTGTAATTTTATGCAGATTGTCTGTATTGTAATGTAAAACTTCTGGGGCTGTAGTAGGTGGCTGACCAACATAAAGTTAGTAATAGACTGTTTGTGGTTAACTTTGTCCTCTGAAGCAAGTAGAAAGATAGAAATGCCTCTAGTGGCGACAAATCCAAGCCAGGATTACGCTGGTTGTCGCTTAACATGCACGATATTTAGGAACAGACTGTTGAGAGAGATCGATAGCTCCTTAAATATAAGTCTCTATTTATGGCACAAAATTAATAATAGTTGTCTATGGGCTTGTCACGTTACAGCTATGTAAAATAATTGAAACTTTATTTAACCTAACGCAAAGTTGAAAATGTTTTGTCTTCGTAATTAGAGAGTCAGAGAAAATAAAAATTACTTCTCCCTACAAATATACATACTTCCATACTCCATACTTATTACTATAATTGCGAAAGTCTATCTGTCTGTTACACTTTCACGGCCAAATCGCTGAATGGATTTTGATAAAAAAAATTATGAATATAGTTGAAGACCTGGCGTCAAATATAGGCTGCTTTTTGACGTAGGCGAAGATACAGGAAACAGCAAGTTTTTTATAAAAGGTCTCATAGCTCAAAATATTTTTGTTATCATGCCTTTTTAGTTATATCAGAAATATTTTTAAGTCAGTATTTGTTTATTTATTTTAGCTGAGTAGGTATAGTTAAATCCAATATCTCATAAAATCGCATTGTTTTCGTGATAAATATATATGATTATGAGATGGGAAATCTACGAACTCTACGTAACTACACGAAGTAAAATACTTTTTTTTCTTGTACTGACGTTCATCAACTCATACAAAATAAACTAGCGTACAGCAATACAATTTGCAATTTGCTTATTTGATCCTATTTTAGACTTGAATGTCATATTCTAGATCTCATTTAGGCAACCCAGCGTTGACCAATTTGACCGCTGCCGAATAAAAGTGCTCTATTATAGTTGGAAAAATATTCCTTGTAGTAAGTGTTACATTTGAACGCAAAAGTGAAAATGGAAGATACCAAGTTTTAATATAATTCTAGTCCATTTCTGTATATGTACGTGGGACACTCAGAAAGTTTTGAGAAACTAAAAAAACTAACTTCTGTGGATAAAATATTTTAATTAAATCTTTTCGAAGAACTCTCCACCAGCCTTTATGCAAAGTTTCATGCGTCTGAACCAATTTTCGAAACATTTTTTCCTGTACTGTACTTCCCCAGACGGACTACACATTACAAATGTCCTACCTCTCTTAAAAATAAGAAAAAACCGTTTTTTTTATTCGATGGAGTCAGACTTTCTAAGCTGTCTGAAGTTATGTGTAAATGACTTTTATTTAAAACTAGCTGACTGCGGGTATTCAACTATATTCATACCAAATTTCATAAAAATCCATTCATCGCCTTGGCTATGAAAGCGTAACAAACAGACTTTCATATTAGTATTTTCGCACTTTAATATTGGTATGGAAGTATAAATTGTATTCACAAACACAAGCACTAAGAAAACATAACCTTCTGACAAAGTCAGGCAAGAAGCTAATATAATCAAAACACGCTATGAAAACGTCGAGCTGCAGTTCAGTTTTCCTTTTATCGTTATCTACTAACATCTAAATCAATGTTGTCGCACGAGGAAATGAGAAAATCTGAGCTTTAACTGAGGCTGAATGTTTTCTATCCTGGAAAGTTGAAAGTTAAAGGCCGCTCTACATACACGCGAGAATCGAGAAATGCTAAAAAAACAGTGAATGAGCACGTTCTCGTACTGTTCTCGCTTTCCCATACTTTTGTCACCGTTTGTTGTTTTTTTCAAATCAAAGGAGATGAGAACAATAGTATAGGTGAGAATTACTCTACCATTACTACTGTCGGCCTTTGAACAAGGAGCTTGATCGTGCCCGAGTAGATCTATGGGCAAAGAAATTCCCACCCACGACTTCGCAGATTCCTCTGGTGAAAAAACTGCCACCGGATCATCACTTTCCATGGACCGCGTGAAAGTCACTTAATAGGCTACGATCAGGTATGGGCTGATTTATGGAAAACAGAAAGAAGTGGGGCGGTCCAGCAACTATAGGTGTGTTTGTAGCGCAGTACGAATGATGGACCACCTGCTATCGTGCCCCAGCTGCAATATGTACGCGGGCTGATTTAGCTGTGGCCTCTAACTCGGCCGTTGATGTTGCATCTTACTAGACCAAATTAGTGTAGTTTTGTACCATTGACACGAAAGAAGAAGATGACTCTACCATTTCATATTTTCATAATATCACCTGACCTTTATTTTTCCTTTGTGTCTGCTGTATTCCATAGTGCCAATCTGTTAGTTGTATAAATATATGGTTTATTCAGCGTGTCTCATAGATAAATCTATTGTATCCTTAGATTGATAATTGGTCTCCGCGGCGCTGCGTGCGAGACCAATTATTAATGATTGTATCAATAAGCTAGAATATCGAATAGCGATGAACAATGATGCTTCAGTTATCACAGATGGCTTTCAGATTTCTAGGAATCTAGACTATGCTTAGACGATGATCAAATGAAGATCTTTTACCAATCTATAACCTACATTATTTCTGTGTTGTCATCTGTATGTAGGCAACTTAGATTAAAAATTGGTCTCGCGCACTCGACAGCGCCGCGGAGACCAATTATAAATCTAAGGTAAGCAACATCGCTTATGATCCTACCCAACAATATGGTCCTATGTTTTCCCTTTATGAGATAAGTATTAATATAAGATTTAAAGCCTGTACTTGCCTTTATTATTCCTTTAGTCCTTACAACACAATCCACGACTTTTTCTATACACAAAGAACCCTTATTAGTTCTAATTTCCTTGCATTATAATAAAAATATTATTCTATTATTTTCGTATCAATAATAAAAAGTATACACTTTCTTAGCCCAGAGATTGGCTTCTTCAATTACTTTTAAAATGATAGATTACTTTTTCTACATCCAATATTGAGATTGCTTCAGCGATAAGTCCGCCTTTGTGTCTCAATGTTTTTGTTTATGTGTTTCTGGAAGGTTTTTACTTTTTTTGGTACAATAAAGAGTATTTGAATTGTGAGATAGATGTAGGTGATGTGATAGCTTCACTATAAGTGATATAAAAACATGTTACAAAAGTTTAAGTAAAGAATATTTATAGTTAGTTTTTATCATTAAACGAGTGTTTAAGTAATCCTGTTCTGGGCTGTATAATTAATGTGTTTTCCACAGTAATTACTATGGAAATAATAAGTAGTTACTGAATTGCACGTAATTACAGTCTGTCTTTTAAACCATCATGATACTTATGAATTTTTACCTTGCAAAACCATAAACATTTGAGAGTACACGATGCAAATACAATGTGTATGGATCGCCCAATATTATTTTGAAACCTTTACAGTGTGTTACCTTTACAATGTACAGAAACAATTTCCAATAAAAATATTTGAAAGTGCAGTAAAAAAATTTCGACTTCTCATGCTAAATCGAATTTGAATGAGAGTTGAGAATTTTTTTGGCAGATTTCACTTATTTTTTTTTAATGATAGTGGGTTAGTTTCACGTACCTACTAAACACATTTTGCCACAATTGCCCTGTATTTATTCATAATTCAAATTGGGTAAAGGGATAATTGAACTGCATACTCTGGTGTCAGAATTTTTCAAAAAACTTCTCGTCCTTAGACGTAGTTCTTTATTGACTACTAGATAGCAACTAGCGGGAGCAAAGCCTAAGGGAAAGCTACTTTTGATTATTAATTCCGTGTAATTTCACTAGCCTTAAATTACTTTTCTCCGGATATTAAAATAAAGCGTTTTAGAGGTAGAGGCCAATTTAATTTAGTAAGTCAATAACAAATATTCATTATCCGTTGACAGTCAGGAGATAAAGAACTTGCGGCACGCGCGAAAATTGAAAAATGTAGGATAATATTTGCCTAAGGGCGCAATAGGCGAAATAAAAGCGTTGGAACGTTAGAAGTACTAATATACTCGTAATATTTATTCACTTATTTAACTTTTGGAAGACTATCGACTATTTATACATGGTTGCAACAATATAGTTTAAAGTCATTAAAAAGTCATATATATTCTGTGGTTAGGATTTGTTGTGTTATGGTTATATTTATTTCTACATCTAGCTTTTTGGATGGTGTACGCATTAAATAATATTGTTTGCTGAAGGGTGATTCAAGAACTTCGAATTTATTAAATATCCTTAAATCAGTAAATTTCACGGTGCTTCCCTCCGGGCCTACACATTATACTGAACATGGTCCTACTCTGCTCGACCTGATAATTACATCGGCAGACAAAAACGTTGCTACACATGGTCAAACCTCGGCTCCTGGGTTTTCACATCACGACTTACTTTACCTCTCATACAAAATTAAAGTACCGAAAGTGAAACCCACTGTGTTATACCTCCGCTGTTTTTCTAAAATGGATAGGAATGCCTTACTGAGTGACGCGAGTAAAACTGATTGGTCTCCCGTATTTACTGCTCTTACAGTAGATGATAAAGTATCTCTATTCAATAACTGTATTTTATCTCTGTATGATGTTCACGCACCGGTAAAAGCCATCAAAATACGCCGTCCACCTGCGCCATGGATTACAAATGGAGTCCGCATTGCCATGAAACGTCGAAATTTTGCTTTTCGTAGATTTAAAAAAGAACGAACTGATGACAATTGGTCATTGTATAAGGCTGCAAGAAATCGGTGCAACCAGCTGTGTAGAAATGCAAAACGCCAATATTTCTCGGATAATATTGAAAATGTTTCACCGGCTAATCTCTGGAAATTTCTGAATTCTCAGGGCATAGGTAAGGTGCAGAACGATAACTCCAAATTTCCATTTTCGTTGAATGATCTCAATAATCATTTCTCTTCAGTGCCTCTTTTGGATAAAATTTTTAAAAATATCAACTGTTTCTTCTGTACTTGCCTTGCCTGTCCCTAACGGTAGGGAGTTTGAGTTTGCCGCAGTCGCTGAGGATGAGGTTCTCAAGACGATACAATCTGTTACGTCGAATGCTGTAGGACCGGACCAAATAAGTCTCGTTATGATATCATCTATTCTTCCCCACGTTTTACCTGTCATCACGCACATTATAAACACCAGCCTTTTTGAACATTGTTTCCCTTCATCATGGCGTCTCGCTTATGTCCGCCCTCTTCCTAAGATAGCCGACCCAATCAATCTCAATGATGTCCGTCCCATATCTATACTTTCTTTCTTATCTAAAATACTTGAAGCTACAGTTTTTGCTCAACTTTTAAAACATTTGCTTGATAACTCTTTTTTGAATACTTTTCAATCGGGCTTCAGACCCGGTCATGGTACTGCCACAGCGATGCTTAGAGTCACAGATGACATTAGAGCTGGTATGGAGAATACAAAAGTTACTATATTAGTTCTCATTGATTTCAGCAACGCATTTAATACGGTTGATATTGACATCTTATTGGCTATACTTTCCTCCTGCAATATCTCGTCCCCAGTGATTGAATGGTTTTCCAGCTATCTTCGTGGTCGCCGGCAACAAGTTCGCAACGGGCAAGATACGTCTGACTGGTGTGAGCTGAAGGCTGGTGTTCCGCAGGGCGGAATTCTGTCTCCCATATTATTCTCGATTTTCATAAATCTTCTCTCATCTGTTATCACTTGTACATATCATTTCTACGCTGATGACTTGCAGCTTTACACACAAACCAATGTAAGTGACATTGATGCCGCAATTTCTTTAATTAATGGTAACCTTTGCAGAGTACTGGAGTGGTCCGGCAGCTTTGGAATCCGCGTAAATGCAAAAAAATGTCAGGCCATTATAGTGGGAAGTAATGTACAAATAAATAATATTGACACTCAGTCGTTACAACCAATCATCTACAACAACATTGAGATACCTCTTAGTCCAGTAGTCAAGGATCTCGGTCTTTTTATTGATAATACATTGAGCTGGCAATCACATGTCAATGAGGTCAGTAGAAAAGTGTTTTCGTCACTACATTACCTACAACGTCTGAAAAATTTCTTACCAATAAAGACCAAAACGATGTTGGTTCAATCTCTTGTGGTACCGCTAATAGATTACGCTGATGTGTGTTATCTGAACATTACTGAAGAACAACTTAATAAGTTAGAACGCCTTCTGAACAATTGTATTAGGTTCATTTTCTGCCTACGTAAGTACGACCACGTCTCAGAATATCGATCCCAGCTTAAATGGCTTCCTATCCGTCAACGCAGGAATCTCCATATCCTTTGTCAGTTATATAATGTGCTTAATAATCCATCTTCCCCAAAGTATCTCAAAACAGATTTCAAATATTTAAGTTCGACTCACGAAAGGGCCCTGCGTTCTTCAAACAATTTGACTCTTGCCACTCCCTCTCACCATACTGGGTTTTACTCCAACTCCTTCGCCGTCACGGCTGTCAGACTCTGGAACGCGCTACCTGAATCAATTAGGAAAGCCTCCAGCCGTGCGGGTTTCAAAGTTCTTGTTTACAATCATTTTCTCGCACAGCTGAGTGATGTGGGAATCTAGTTGCAACATATGTTGTTTATTTTGCATTGCATTAATAATTGTGTAATGCTTTTAGCATTAAGTCCACCTATTGTGCTTTACAATTGTATTTGTACAATAAAGTTTAAATAAATAAATAAATAAATAAATATTATTGTAGTAATTTTTATTAGTATCTAGCTATTACCTGCGGATTAGATCTGATAGAAATATAATTTTTGACTTATATTTTCGATTTTTATGACATAAAGTCATTATTTAAAAAAATAAATGATTTACTTATTTTATGGATTCATACTAAGCGGGATGAGTAGAAGGGAATGGAGAGACCTTTGCCCAGCAGTGGGATAGTAAGTATAGGTTAAGGAAAAAAATTGGATGCATAAATCATAAAGACGTGCAAAACAATTTTAATATTAACAGCTACTTTTTATTTCACGCGGACGGAGACCTTTTAGTATACAATTATTATTTTATGAAGAATGACTCCGCAAAATGGAGGACCACCCTAATGACCTGTAATAATGGTTCTGACCTGATTGTGGTCAGTTGTCAGACGTTAGTGTCAAAGCAGATCTAGATTACACAATATTTACAGCTTTTAAAAGTGGGAAAGTAAAAACATGGATAAAAGTCACGTAAAAATATAGAACACATTCACGAGATAGACGTTAATCCAGTTCACTGGATGTTCTTGTTATTTTTACCTTAATTTACATAGTACACACGCGACACAATTTTGTTTTATTACAAGGTTGTAAGCTTGAATTAAACTATAAATACTAAAGGTAGGCGCATAAGTTGGTTTTTATATAAGATACTTACTACGATGACTCAGGGATCCAAAGTGAATCTTGGCCTCTGACACAAGAGATATCCACTGTTCCCTGTTCGGCGCAACTTCCTGCCAGTCGACTCTTTAATAATAATAATCTCACTGTTCCCTGTTTGGCTCAACTTCCTGCCAGTCGACTCTTTAATAATAATAATCTCACTGTTCCCTGTTTGGCGCAACTTCCTGCCAGTCGACTCTTGGATAATAATAATCTCTATTATTTTTTTTTTTTGTTTTTATTCACTTTCCACATAGAGCACATCCTGTTTCAGAATTAGAGCCAAGTAATTCGAATGTGGCGTAATGGTTAACATGCCTACCCTGGGGATGGTAATAAAATAAAAAATAAATGCAAAGGGAAATGTTTGAAACATTCACCCCCGTATTCTCAAACGTTTACTCAAACTCGACTCATCCTTACTCCACCTCATTGGTATTTTTAGTCGATACTAGTTTCCTTGACTTGAGATGATTTCTCATTAGAGGTGAGTATCGAACTGTCAAATATAAGGTTGGTCGAGAGGTATCTTGAGGCGTCTTTGAAATGAAATAAAGTGGATAAAAAACAGGTTCTCTCCACTTTTTAGCATAGGTACTTACTTACTTTATTTTATTTTTTCTCTATTCTTTTGTAATTTTAAACTTTTGAGTTTAAAATTGTTATTATAACCTCATTAAAGTTTGCTCAAGCAACCAACTAAGAAAGTCGTTTTCAAGGAAAGTTCGAGGACTACCTTAAGGAGCCCTGGAATGAGTTTGAGTGAAGGACGTCCTTATGGTTATGTTTAAGAATACGGGGGTCAGTCTCATTTTGTTTGAAATTTGATTATATTTCTTTTTAATTCGAATTTTTTATCTGTCAATGTCAAAAGTGTCATGAAAAAAATCATATACGAGTAGCAAGTCAGTAATGGATTTCCATACAACTTTTCTGCCCGCATTTATTGGCGGGAAGAATGACGTACTTTCCACCCCGTCCTTGACCAAGTAATAGTACTTTCCGAGCAAGTGAAGTATAAAATAAATTTTCCTCTGTTATTATGACACTTTTTGGGGGAAATCTGTTCGTTAGAGGACAGACTGGAATATAAGTACCTACACAGTATCTTTGACAAAAACAATAATGTCTTACAAAGGAGAGCTTTGATTATAATAAAAAGTAGGATACTAATTGATATTGCCAATGTTGGTACCACTTTGATTTTGAAATATCAAATTACTGAAATTCAGCGGCATGGACTTAGTAAATTAATTAGGACTGAGAATTTCAGCTTTGCATGGAGGCAAGGTCGAGCCAAGCGAGATAGAAATAGTGGAGGAATCTATCTCTTCCTAGCAAATACAAGCTTTAGCACGTTGGTACTTGTGCAAAATAGGGTGACCACACTCCTCTGGAAAAAAGGGAAAAGGTAGTACATACTTTATGCAGATTGTTTTTTCTGACGCAATCAAATGATCCGATTAAGGAGGTGCTAACCTTCTCCCAAGTAGTTCTGTGCAAACTTTAAGGAAGTTGGAGTCTAGTCGAAAACAACGTTTCGTAGACATATCTCCCTCGGGGAAGACAAGGAAACTTTATTAGTGGAGCTCCACTAGACAAACAGGACTAACGGCTGAACGTAATACGCCAAGTGTTGTCCACTCCAAGTTAGGTCGCACCTGCTGTTGCTTAACTCGCGTAATCGTCACCAACAATCACGTCCCGCTAAGCTATCTAGTTAGCTACTAATGTTCAGTATTTACGAAGTATAAAATATTTTGAATCCAATTAAAAACATTATCATGGTTACCCTATTAAAAGAGATAGAAACCTCCACTATAGCTATCTTTTTCTGCTCGGGTTTTAGGTCAATGTGGTCAGTCCTATTTAATTTATAAAGTCCATGTTCAGCGGACATCACTACCTAATAGACTGAATGAAAAATACATTTTCCTTTTTTATGATTACCATTTTACTACTAAATCAAAAGTAACGCTTCGAGAACTCACGTTTTAGCATTAACTTTCGTTTCCCGTAGTACCTAATGAAAATTGAAACGTGAATAGATTTTAAAATTAATGATTTTTGCGTAGGTTTATATTATATTACACTTGGGCGTAGATTTTCGTTTTTGATCAAATCTATTTTCAAAATCTTTTATTCTGATTGAATTATCAATCAACCCACAGCCAAAGAAGGCTAACTCGTGGGCCTGGGTAGGTGGCATTATTGAAATGAAATTTGTACCTACTAAAAACATCTGTTATTTTTTACTCGTTTCTATCTATAAAATACCACGAAAACGTTATAAATGTATTACATCCCTATGTATCTATGTCAAAAATCTTGATGTAGAGTAAGACACATAATATTTTTATGGAGGACTCATTATAAAGCGATCTTTTAAAGGGCTACATGGATTTTGATAATTCTTATAAATAATTTTAGGCCCACGTTTGAGAGGTTGCTTTCTCTTTTAGTGGAAATTTAAAAATAGTCATAAGTAGATGTTTTTAAATATGGTGGAAAAGGATTTTAGTTAAAATAAAGTATTATCCGCGAAATAGAGGCGATTGCTATTATGTGAAAAGGTCGCAGGCCGCTTCCAACCGGCCATTTCGGAAATCATTAGGCTGAAGGCCTATGTCCAGAAGTGGACTCACTGCGACTGAAATAATGATAATGATTGTGATACATTTTTAAAATACCTAAGCAATATTAAATGTATGGTGCAGGAGAGAAATATACTAACCTTTTCTTTTTTAATTATTTTATCCTATAAATATGTAATTTTTAAATTCCTTAAAATGGTTAGTAAAACATAGATTATAATGTATACACTAGTACAGACGGTCAACAAAAATATATGAATTCATAGAAATTTTATATGAAATCATTTCAACGCCATATTAGCAACTGTATCAATTGTTTCAATAAAACAGAAACTTTACCAACAAGACCGCTTTCTCTTTGCTGACAGAATTTAAAAAAATATTCCGAGAATTTATGATGACGATAGAGTACCAATTCTCTTTTCTATTCCAAATGGCTCCATAGTAAAGTAATGAACTTTCCAAAGTGAAAGATGATAGCTAAAATAAGGTAAGAGCACCATTATCCTCCTCAAACTCGTTATCCAAATTGGATATCGAATGTCTTTCCTTAGTAATTTCTTTCAATATATTAATTTAGGGTGTCCAGATTATGTGTTTAAGTGTTCAAATTTCTAATTAAAATTATACATTCTCGTGTTAGTAAGTGATTATAGCGAAGTTGCGAAATACATTTTTTCCTATTTATTTCTTTTCATGTGAACGTATTTCGCAGCAGCATTTCTCCGTTTATGCTTCAGGGACCCTATTTTTGAAATGTATGACATATATTTCGGAGGAAAATCGTTCGATATCGAATAAAAATTCTTCGATATCGAACGATAATCATTCGACTCGCCCATTTTGCGTAAGTCACACTTGTCACGCCATGAGCTACTTTTTGTAGCACCAAAAATTGTAATTACAATAACATACGTCACACACAACCATTATTGTATACAGCAAAATTCAATTTAATTGCAGTAAAAAGGGTTCACAATGTTCATAATTGCTTAAAATTTAAAAACATAAATTATGTTTTTACACTCTGTGGAGTGTCTGTCTCTGTAATGTACGGATTCCAGTGCTGGTTTATTTGTTTTTATCTTATTTCATACGTTTCATATTAATTAGCAGGTGCGCTAAAGGAAGTGTTCAACACGTTATTTTCGCATATTTACCTACGTCACAAGTAGTTGGTCATTGAGAATCTTGTTAAAATGTTGGAGTTTATTGCAAAAAAAATGTTTTATTTTTAGGAATTCCACCATCCAGATTTCTAACATTGATTTGTAATCCCAAGTTAGCTTAGATACTACTTCACATGAATGTATTATTTACCTACCTATAATGAAATTCGAGTTTCAAAATCATTCATAGAGAAATGCTCGATAATTGAGATCATGTCGAATTATTGCAAATGTACAAACAAATGTACAATGGTAGATATAGGAACGAAGCCTTTACATAAACATTTATAGAAATCTAATTTTACCTTTTCATTGGAAAATGTCACAACATGACCGCTTTGTTCATTGTTATCTCGTACCATACTATGTGTCATAAACCAATTAGAACTTGTAGTAGAAATCATTTTAATCTTCATTACTTATTGCCCATGGGACTGGCGAGAATGAACAGAAAAGTAGGCAGCCTTTTTCTCCGAATATTATAACTTTCTTTATTTTTTCTCCATCTTACATGGTGTATGATAAAAACAATTAATGTATTTTTAGATAATTAAATAATTGCTTAGATTTATAATATTAAGAGTGGTTTATTCTTATCAACATATTAGTACCAAAAACTGAAAATAGCAAGTTTTTTTTATTCTGTTCAAAAATAAATAAATTATAAGCCTTTGAAATCCGCTGGAAGCGAAAACTGTTCAGGAACAAGAATGGGCCGCACATAAATGACGCCATTGCCACTCTTGGTTTCGTGCGTACAAAAGAGATACAAAGGCAACGTAGCCAACCCCTAATGTAGCCTGTTATCTCGGGCTAGACTTAAGTTTAGCCTAAATGTAGCCGATCTCTGTTGGCTAACCTTAGGTTCAAGATTATTTTTACCTTATATTACTATATACAACTGATATTTTTGATTTACCTCCTCTACAAGTAAATCGGATCCAAGTAGTCTACAGACGTTTATAAGACAAGGAGACTGTCACTTTAAGAGAATAGAGATGCTTTTGAGATGAGGTGCATAAACAATATTGTTGGCAAATTAGTACAATGGTAAGTTGTCAAAGTAATCTAAAGACACCTGCAACGCCTGGAGTGTGACTTTTATGTCCACATTATGTTGCCGGTGTCCATTGACTTAGTAGTCGTAGTGGAGCCTCTTACCATCAGGCAGGCCGTATGCCTGTTTTCCTACTGAATTGTTTAAGGTTGGCAATGCGCACGTGACCTTCCAGACGTTATAGACTACTGTGAATTCTCAGCATTAGTCGGGCTATATGCATAGTTGCTTACTTTATTATTTAAGGGTCGGCAATGCAGTAATAAGTAGTAACTTATGCTTGTTAGCCTAAAAAAATGTTTGAGGAACTAAGTAAGACTATTTGGATCCTGTCTATATTAATATAGTAAAATAATCGCGAGGTCTATTTTCGCGGCGAACAACTAGTTTATTATTCATTTTTACTTGTTACTGGCTAAATACGAAAGTAAAAGCCATATTGAAAAAAAAAATTAAAATAAGAATTTGACATTTGCACGATAGAGATTGCCGCGAATTCCAAAAAAATATGGGTCCATGGCCACGGCTTTTAAAAATAGTTGTCTTTAAAGATTCATAATTATTTATTTGTCTATTTAAACTATAAATATACAAAATACAATTATGTGGCACAATAAGTAAACTGAATGCTGGAAGCTCCAGGTCAATAAAATATCACAGTAGAGGCACTTATAATACGTCAGCAGTTTCCCGAATAAAAAGCAACTGGAGTGATGTCGCCTCTACAATTTCCTCTTCATTTTATTTCATGTAAATAGAGATTTGGTTTCGCGGAACCCATCGACAATAGGACAAAGGACAGTCAATTAAATGTTCCGGTGTAACAGGATTCCTGCGGGTGGGTCAACACCTTCTTAAGAGGGTTTTAAGGTAGGTACACAATTGAACATTTGCAAAATATAATTTTTAGATTTCTAAAATCAAAATTTCTTTTCATTATCATTATCGATTAGCCTTTTCCCATTTCAATTGGGGTCGGCTTTCCATATCTTCTTGTGCCAATCTATTGCAAAAATCAAAATTTCTTCTAAAATAATTTATTTTAATGCAAACTAAATTTATGAATAATTACAAGTATTAGTCAAAGTAGTAGAAGTCAAAGTTCTTCGGTTACCAGTTAGTTTATGCAAATTTAGTACTGCTGACCGGGATCTAAATTCTTCTAAATACCATTTAACTCGGCAATAATAGGATTTAAGAATTTATTTGAGACAATCTCGTGATGGTGTTAATAATTATGATATACCTACCTATGCGACTAAAATTAACTCTTTTTGTAGCTCAATATTAGTGTTTTTCTTAGCCCATTTATATTTAATAACATACCCGTTATGAGATAGAAAGATGCTTCCACGAGTGGCGTACTTAATTTTCCTTGTGCCTCCAGAGCACCCTGGCCAATCTGCATGGACACTCTAGTCGGTGCCGCAGATTGGCCGAGATCCTCTCAACACCAAATGTTTGACTCGAAAAGAAGGATAATAGTTAGATTTAAAAAAAAACGTTTGAAACTATTATTCGAAAATATACCGGTGTAGGTATTAATATACGTATGCAAATCTTTAACGAGTCGTCAGTTAAAATCTCAAGACAAGTGTTAAGGTCAATTGGAGTTAACGATTGTGGATTTAATTACAAGAATCTCAATTTATCCTTTGTGAATTTATTCAGTTAATATGATTTATCCTCTTTTTGCTCCAAAGACTAATAACAGATCAGATGACATGAAATCTTATAACAAGCTTTTTATTAGATCAACGAGCTGCAGTGAATAAATAAGATTTATTTCTATAGCTTTGCCCCGCGGTTTCGCTTTTATGTCAAAAATTCATACCAGTCACATTTTTTATATATGTAGATGCGTACTTAGATTACAGATGAACAAACGACTCTTCTCAATCTCTGAGAAATTCTGCTATCTAATAATCGTGATTTAATAGATACAGCCTGCTGATAGTCACATACGGACGGCTGGACGAAGAGACAGCGAAGGATAAGAAATAATTAAGTCCAGTTTTTATATTATGTGAACTGAATCGATACTTCATAAATCAATATAATACAATACAAAAACTCTTTATTGCACAACAAGGATACATTGTTAAATAAAAGCAATTACAAGAAAAATAACCTTGCGCAAAGGCGGCCTTATCGCAATTTCTTCCATTTTTTTCTTCCATTAAATATACCTGTTTCTTAGTCACATCCTAGCTAAATTTATTTGTTTTTTAAACGTTTTGTTCCAGAAGTAAAAAATACTTATAACAATTGGCGGACTTAATGCTAAGAGCATTCTCTACCAGTTAAGCATTGGGAGAAACAGATAATTAGTGGAATGTTTTTATTTATGGACCAAGAGACGGTGACACAGTCCATTATTATTTTTAAATAAATGGCACCCATAAGCGGTTATTAAAATTCCATGCTCATTACAGACCGTTAAACAAAAAGGTCAATTTATTATTTCCGCCATGCAAGTGAGGTCAGGGCCGAATGCATGTTAAGTGACATTGAATATGTACATTGAACGTTACAAAAGCCTACATGTATTGTGTACATACTCGTAATTTCTCAATATTACAAGTGTCTACAACTTAATAAAGTTTATCCTCAAATTACGTATGCCAGTATTCCCATATTATATGAGTTTAAAGATTTTTATTTCTCAAAAGAACATAGTTCATTTAACGAGATTAAAATTAATTAAACAAATAACTAGTATTAAATAAGGTAATGGTAACAAGCTAAATTAAAAGGTCTACACTTGGCGATCATTGATGTAAAAAAGTAGTCTATTCTTAAATGATATGAGTCTAATGATATAGAATTAATATTGGGTTGATCCTAATTAAATTTAGCAAACCCATGCTAACTCCTAAAATAAGTATTTCTGGGATAACAGATAATAAATATACCCTAGTAAGTAATCTTTCTGTAGCTGTGTACTTCCTGAAAATATTGTAAAGGCAGGTGTTTACAAAGTATTATTTTTAAGTATCCTCTTTTTCGGTAAAGCTCTTTCCTACTTTTGGTGGAGTTGTCTCCATGTCTGTCTTTGGATCTCTGCCTACCCCTGCGGAAAACAGGCGTGATTATTTAAGTTAAAAACTTAGAAGCAAGTCTCACGGATTTTTTGCCAACACCTGATTTGCCAAATAATTATATATTTCTGGCAAAATACTCCCGCAAAATTTACGTCATAAGTAATTTCTCTGTCATTGATATACGAACACGAAAGTTGCATGAAATATTTAGTGGTGCGGCTCCAAGAGTCAATAATTTATTCAGTGCGCCGCGCCAAACCCGGCTAGGTTAGGTTTTTAGACCACATTATGTCAGTGTATCTGGAATTATCATGTTTATATTCCCTTTTTAATGAATGTAAAATAATTTTGAGAATACATTCGATAAGTCTGTTAAAATAAAATCGGTCAAGTGCGAGTCGAACCCGCGCACGTTGAGCTCCGTACTATTCCGTACGGTACCATCTATAAAAATCGCATGTATTGTATGCGTTCCATTAAATTTATTATTAATATTATTTTTATCCAGTTTTCATTTAATTTGAATAATCTAAAATCACAATAAAATATTGTGCAAAATGTTGACAAACATGTGAATTCGTTGATTTAACTAGTTAATTAAGGAAAGCTCCCTTGTACTTTCTTTTCCTCTTATGTATAATCCTTTACATTTTTATTGTGTACATGAATAAAGTAAAGTAAATAAAGTGTTTTTCTTATTTGTTAATTGACGTTTTGAAGAAAATGGAGTTTGTGGAGCCGCTTCTTCTCCACTTGCGCTTTGGAAGTGGTGGTAAACTTAATTTAAGTAAATTGACGTCAATAGGTGATATTTATATCCTACATTCAAAATAAACGATTTCATTTAATTTCGTTTCGTTTCATTTCAATATTTATTTTATTCTGTTTTTATTATTTGTTGTATAGTTAGTTATAGCGGCAACAGAAATTATCATCTGTGAAAATGTCGACTGTCTCACTATTACGGTTCATTAGATACAGCTTGGTGAATGACCGACGGATGGGTAGCAAAATCTCAGTAATAGTGTCCCGTTTCCCTTCGACCCTTCGAGTACGGAATCCTAAAACGTTGTAAAGTCCTGAGAAAAATCTGGAAAGGTATAATGATACGTTCAAACCGGTTGCCTACATCCTCTTGCAGAATATTATTATATGCATGTTAGAACTGGTATGTTTTGAGATTTCTTTTACCATACCTTTTTTCATTATATACCTGAAAAAATGTTAACATCGCAACTTAGATAATCCCGAGTTCTAAAGTCATAAAGGCTGAAAACATACAGTTGATGATCATAACTGAATGAAGGTTTGGGATTGGTAATTTTCATGGACCTACAGTTTGAAAAATAACCCATCATAACGTGTTGTGAATAAAGTGCATGAGACAAACACCTGTGGCTAAAATTTTCTCTAATGGACAACGATCTAACTTGGAATATTCTTGAGACTAAGAGCAAACTGACTTATAGAAACTTATTAAATAACCTCTTTATTCATTCATGCTTAGTGGGTTACATTTTCAATCGACCCAATTTACGATTTTCGAAATTAAAAAACAATCAATAAGTTTTTACAAAAAATAAAATAAAAATGTTTACTTTATTTTTCAGGCAAAACCATAGTATAAAACAACAAAATTTAAAAATCTGAAAAAATAATTTAATATTTAAAAAAACTAGGTTTTTCTTATTTTTTATTTAGCGAAAACAAAATAAATGAAAGGCAATACCTAGATGAGATAAGACACAGATTAATCAGGAAGTAAAGATTAAAAATAACTTTTTGATTGCAGCTACTAACTGTTTCAATTAATACATACATTGTCCCGAACTTACCTTATTTTTTCTCAGAAATCAGCAGCAATGCAATCGATATACCACTACACTACTACTATGCCACAGCTTGCATACAAATCACAATCATTATTTAGGCAACTTTCCACAAGACCACAAACAATTTAATTTTGTTTTAACTTCAAAAACCAGCCAGCAACATTTTTTAACAAATCAGCACAGAGCAATCAGAAAGTATGTTCTTATTTTTTAAAATTTCAAACTCGGAACGCTAGGGACCCCGCGCGCGCTGCTTGCCGCCGCAATTGGCAACCGACAGACTAAAACTGAATCGAGGCACTGAAGGCTGAAAGTTTGTGCGCGCCTGTACTACACTACCCGTGCAACAAGTATAACTATATATCCATATATTACCCATTTGTATTGTAGCGCTTGATGATAACGAATTGTGGCTTTTACTACGGCGCTTTTGTTTGCTTTTGACATGAAACAAGATTATCTATTTTCATTTATCGCACGGTAAAGTAACTAGTACTGTTTTTTTTAAATTTTGTTCACAAGACTACTTACTAGTTTTAGTTTCAACGTATAATAACAATCAAGATAGCTTTTAAGTTGGAATGGAAATGTAATTAACTGGTGGTGGATTTCATTAAGAACAGTTGACGTCTGCTAGGCGACCGGTGAAAGAAAAAGTGGAAAATTTGTTTCGTGATTTTGGAAATTATCTCAAGACCAGGAAAAAAGACCCTGGGCCGAAGCTGGCTTGGGATGCAATATTTTTGCCTTGAATAGTATGATGCTTTCAACGGGGAGCTATGCCCTCTTTGCTTGAGGGTGTGTGTATGCAAACTGTGTTCATGCTTTAGTGTTACTTAAGTTTTATTGTAATGTGTGCAAAAAGTGTTAAATAAATAAATAGGGTACGAAAGTACGTTTCGTACCCTATTTATTAACTAAAATTTTAAATATAACTTATAAAACGGATGTTCTTTCAAATTAACAATCAGGTTTAAATATTTTAACATACCTACATACATTTGTAGGTACACACATTTGGCACACTGAACGCGACCCACATTAGGTACAGTTTTCGTTTCAGTTTAGATAAATACTCGAAAACAGGAAAGTTAAGAGTGGGCTTTAAATATTTAAAGACCAAGTTGGAAGTTATATCTTTATTGTTCCACAACACTTTTACAAATAGGGTAAAAGAGGGTAATGGGGGTCACTTAAGCGAGAACTCAAATAAAATTTTAATTAAAAAGAAAGTATTTATTATAACTGCGTATAAACATAATTTGCTTATTAAACTATCATTAGAGATCAATTTCAGTCACACACAAATCATACTTAGAAAATAACCATGAAGCAACGTGCGGTGCAAAAAATATCTTCCTGCGCAATTCGTCTCTGTCAAAACCCATCGTCTTTGTTCCTTTTCCCAAAGGCAATGTTCATTTATATTGACTAATTTAGAACTTGTCTTGTTGTTAGTGGTAATGTAAATATGAATTTATTTTAATATACGAGCACTTCGTCGTGTGTCTGTCTATCGCATACTCGTCACCTTTTTCAGTACTCGTACTCGGCCGAATAACTCTGTTCTATCGAGTGTTGGTGCCGAGTATTTTTTAATCTTTTCAACGGCATATCTGATCATGTACTAAGGACGTCTGATATATGCGTTCATATTGGCGTTAAAAGGGTTCTCAAATGAGAAATAAATACAACTTAAATAGTAGAAGCCAGTTCCACGTAGCAGCTCCATAACAACCATAAACATGGGCGTCTTGTCTTGAAATGGCCGAGTACTCGGTTTGATAAAGACAAAATCGAGTAATACTAGTAATTTGGTCACTCGCTAAATACGCTGTGAAAAATTTCATGTAAATGGACCAAATTTGAGAAATTAACTCGATAAGGATTTATACTTCTTTTTATTTTTTATACTTATCTAATTTTTATCTTCTATATATATCTAATAATAAGGTCACTTCCGTCTTTATGGACATCTTCTGGGGACTCACGTCTACACGTATATCTCCCATACTTTAACTGGGAGTGGGGATGCCTGAAAAACAGCGTTACTCCAGTCGAGGCTAGGGTAACACAAGCTGAGGCATTCCTTTGCTACACTTTGCTATTTTCCTTTATTTATTTTTTTATTTCTTTCTTCTTTTGCATGTTTATTGTAAAAACTTGTAATTGTGTGGCAATAAACAAAATTTTAATATTTTTTTATTTTTACCTCTAAAATTCCGTGTTTGTATTTTGAGATTTCAGCCAAATATAACTAAACCTAATATTTTAGTACTTACTAAGATAACGCAGTGACTCAAAGTGTACCTATCTTGCTCTCCTCTCCTATACGAAAAGGCGTCATTTCTTGCGGTCTTGCCCCAGCTGTCCACTCCTAGATTCTGCAGATCCTGCACCTCATCGATCAAGTATGCTCTCTAACAAAATAGTATTTTAAAAAAAATAAGTATACATTTATCTTGATTCGAGGAAATGAAACACAAATATGTCGTATCGATTTCTAGAATTTATGTCGACGATTCCCCAATGGCCCTACTTACCATGAGGCTATTTATAAATATAGTTACATACAAAAATAAACGTATTGCTTTTCGTGTGTATTTGACATACAACTTTTCCTCATAAAAATACGAAAAGAAATATGTAGAGTTAACGTTCCAACCGGCACAAAATGAAATATATTGTAGGTACAACAATTTGAATTAGTCCTTGTACGAGAAACAAGTACTTCCGGTCATCGGTAAGAAAATATATTATGATCTAAGCCTTTAAGTTTATGCAAAGAACGTAATGTATGTTATACACGAGAAGGAACTAAGTACTTACCTAATGTTGTTGTGCAATAACAATACAATACAATACAAAATATCTTTATTGCCCACATACAGTAACAAATAATATAACATTTACAAAGACTTCAACATAATATGAGCAAAGGCGGACTTAATGCTAGGCAATCTCTTCCCAGTCAACCCTTACGAGGTAAAAGAGAAACAGTTAAGTTAGGGTGGGTAAAGCAACAGATATAGTTGAAAATTATAAATATACACAAATATTGCATATAAAATAAACATACATAAATAACTTACATAATTTAATATTCATACGTACTGTATGAATATCTAAGCGAAAATAACAGCATTATCAAGTCAAAGTGAGAGGTAATATTCTTTTAAGCGACTCTTGAAACTGGTTAAAGTAGTCTGAGCAGTGCGAATATCTTCAGGCAAAGCATTCCAGAGACGTGCTGCTTGTACAGTGAAAGATTTAGAGTATGCAGCAGAAGTATGAGTTGGAGTTTTAAGGCGAAGGGCGTTGATACTACGAGCAGGTCGCTGGTCATCTTGATGGAGAAAGGTGAAGCGCTCTTTTAGATAATGAGGTGACGAAGGAATAAAGAGTATAGTGAACAGGAGCGACAGAATATGATAATTACGACGAAGTCTGATCGGGAACCACTTGAGTTGTACGCGGAAAGAAGAAACATGTTCATACTTCCGTAATCCAAATATGAATCTAATGCAGAAGTTTTAAAGGCGAGAGAAGAGAGAGATCCAGATAACATGTGTCGGCATAGCCTAGGATAGGAAGAAGTAAGGTCTGTGCAAATGAGGTTTTAGTAGCAGTAGGAAGAAAATTCTTAAGCCGCGTAAGTAATCGAAAAAAAGCAAATATCCTCCTACTAACTTCCGCAATCTGAGGAGACCATGTAAGATGTTTATCGAAGACTATCCCAAGGTTCTTGACTTTCTCACTATACACTATTTGCTCACCATCAAAAATAATGGGTGGAAGGGAAAGCCAGTCTATTTTAGACATACTCCAAGAACCACCCAGATTGATAGCTTGAGTCTTAGCAGGATTGACGATAAGTCCATATGCTTTACTCCAATCAGAAATCCGAGACAGATCTTCATTTATTTTATTTATACCATTGGGGAGATCATCTCGATTGGCATGGCAATATATCTGTAGACATCTTAATCCTAATTATTAATTTAAGCACACTGACTAGCTCATACAAGATCTATTAGCCATTCGAGATGAAAACAAGCACATCGAAGACCACGGAAATAAGATTAGGTGGAAGTGGCATGCTATGTGTGGACTTAACTGTGTAACTACGCAGTTAACGCCCACGAGGCCCTTCTACCTAATCTTATTTCTATGTTGAAAGCTGTTTAAAAAGATGCAGTGCAAAAACACTTAATTTTTGAGAATGAAAGGCCGAAATATAACACCAATGTGACGCTACAAAATATGATGAATATCATATATATGAAGATACCCGAATTTACTTCGTTTTTATTTATGATGGACGAACACCTCCTACCTGAGATAAATCCTTTCCACGCTACGGTTTTTTCTGAAAAACTCGCATTTTTAAGCCGTGGCGTGTTGCTACACTTAAAAATGGCTTAAAAATGTGTAATTTGAATAGTGTTGAGAACCAGGAACAAATGAACTTATCGATAGTTTTGTAAAAGTCACGCTGTTTATGATAAATCTATATATTACTAAGTTTATTTGTTTCATTTCAACTGTTATTGAGCCATTAAAACATTTTGGGCACTAACAAAAAACATAAACACACGTTTTGAATACTTAACCCTTGGTTTGGCAAACATATTTTTTGCTGAATTTGGTAATTCTATCGATTTACTATATTGTATATATTGTTCTAGGGTCAGTAAAAGACTCAAAATAGTATGAAAAATCTCTGAGTATCAGTTTTCAGGAAAATCGATGTACCACACGTAGAATACTGCCAATCTTTCTGTTTTTGTTTTCTGTAAATAAATGTTCCTCACATGGAACATTGCTAAAATAAGGGTACAGATGTGTAAATTGAATATATTTTTTAAAATCAAATTTAATCCTAAATTTATTTATGCATATGATGCTAAACCCAACAAACAGTAGATATATGGATCCTAAAAAATAAACACCCTCAGACTGTATGCGGGGTCAATCAAGCCCGAAATTTTCTGCGCTACTGTGTTTCCGGGCTCGATCGCCAACGTCTGTTTTCGCTCAGAAAATTGCTATTTACACGACACTGAGTAACTCTATGTGTCTATGACTTTTACTTGGCTTACTAAGATCCTGTCACTATCGAAATGTTTATAAATCGAATTTGAAGTTGAGCTTGACAGGTCTCATTTTATCTAGTGTTTCCTGGTACGGGAAAGTGCCTGGTTGGTGAAGTTATCCTTTATTAAAACTAATGAAATTTTTTGAGAATTTGCCTTAATAAATCTATTTTAATACAAAAAAAAAACATAATTGATCGCTATAAGTTTTCATGTGTAATTTCCACATGTTTATCGAAAAAGTTGGGAACAAAATGGCGGACCGCACTAGAAATTATTTTTCTTAAAATTCATTATTTTCTGTGATATTTTGGCTAATTTGTATTACTAATTTAATCTTTCTTTCTCTCTTTCTGCCACCTTCCCAGCTTATCTGGGGTCGGGCCTCCTCGTAACTCGGCACCAGGATTATCTGTCCTGGGTTGTTATATTACTAATTTAATGATTAGCAATATAAAATAACAAGACACCACGGTAATTCAATAGATCTTTCATGATTTGAAAATAAAGACACGCGGTACCGGGCGGGCGTAATTGGCTACCTTGACAAAAAAATAATGCATATATATGGTACAAATTTTATTTTGAAAATCATTAAAGTACAAAATGACGGGGAAAAAAAATCTTATCATTCCACAAATTCCTGCAACAGAACAACATAATATATCGTTAACAAAACAGTTTCGTCGTTAAGGTCGATTATCTGTGAACAAAATGAGGTATCAAGTGTTATTGTAAACCTTCACTCGAGTTGTAATCAAGACTATAACTAAAACACTTAAAACGCGCCTCTGGCGGCAAATTCACGTGATACGGTGCGTAAATTCGGAAGCGCAGCCGTGACAGAACTGTCAAACAGCTTATAATCAGCACAAATGTGCAAAAAGTTGTAAATATCTGTTAAATTTTCAAATTTTTTTTTTTTTCTACGAAAAATAGAAAACCATTTCTAGGACCTCTTCCGGGAAGAAAACAAGGTATCATGATGCATTTAAAAAAACATCGGTTTAGTTGAACATGACTTCATCGACCTCGTTCATTTCCGATATCTGAAAAGTATCCAATGTCCACATTTGTTGGGACTCGGTGGTCTAAAAAACGGTGGTTTATTTACTATACTTATAACGAAAACCATCCGACTAATTGAAATAACGAGATTTATTTTATAAACCTGTCATGTAATTTTCTGCGTTTAGTAGAAGAGGCCGGGCATTCATTGAAGTATATATCGACCAACTGGATAATATACCATAAATCTCTGATTTGAATTTATATTATTTATAACAAATAATAATTTCTAATGCCTGCCTGCTCTTCAAGAAAATGCAGAAAGAATATCATGCCCCTCCCTTCAGAATTTTTCGTTTTGTCGCGAATTTTCCGTTGAACAAACCAAATAGATAAACCAATGATTCCCAGACACCTGGGTCTTATTCCTGTCAAATAAGATTTTTCAGTTATTGTAAAAAGACCACGTCATTGTCAATAGAAAACCAAAGTTTTTGTTTTTACATGGAATGCGTTATGAGTCTTTGCTTTTCCGGAAGATATCCTAGGTTTCTAATGCTTGATGCCGACATTTGAGTCAAAACATTCTTCTAAACATGCTGAAGCAAACATTTTTTCACTAAAACAATAAATAAATATCACAAGTGGGGAAAAAATTACAGTGTGTAATTATTTCGTCTGTAAAGAAGCAAAGTCGAAAAAATCGAGCAAAACCCAATAAAGCAAGAAATGGTTAAAAATAAGACGCAAACATTTTCCTCATTCTATTAAATTGTAACGGTCTGTTAGCCTATTCTAAGTCCAGCTTTGTGAAAGAGTGCCAAGCAAGGTTTATGCTAGGCGGTATCAAAATTGGCAGTGTTCCACCCAAGGCACATACCGAGAAATAATAAAATTCCTTTAAAATTGGCAGTGTACCATGCGTGGAACATCAACATAAAGAGGTTATAAAAGTGATAAAAAAACAAATAATAGTGGTGAAGTTAAAATATAATGTGGTAAACTAGAGTTTTAGGACATATTACAACAAAAGATTTTAGCCGCAAACAATAAAATAACAATGAAATCTTTCCTTGAGCACTGAAGAAACATGACGTCTTGCTGACTTTTTTGCTCTCAAACTGACAAATATAGTCTAGTGAGGTCGGGATTTTTTTTTAACCGAAAAAGTAATTATTATTTTTATCGTTTAAACACATTAGATACTTTGTAGTATTTTCATTTTTAAACTTATTTTCTCAATAATATAATAGGTAGATTTTTGGAAATTTGGTGTTCCACGCAAGGCACAGTACCAATCGAAGGGTTAAATACCGAAAAAAATATCTTATAAGCAAGTTCGATTGGCATCACTAGCAATCTGATATATATATGTGACTTTGGCGCATGTTTATTATAATAGGTTGGAGAAAAAGTTTCTTTGCATTCAAAACATTTTTTTAATATAGTTTATTTACATTTAATTAAAGTATGTAGGTGCCATTTTGTTCGATTACTTTTTACCATCTTGTAGGTAGGGATATGATCCCATTGCTATAGAAATTTTGAGGCTTCTTATCAAAATACAGCGACAAGTGGTTTTGGCAGTCCTCTCGTGGTGTTAACCTGACATTGCCTAAAGAATTCTGAAGAGACCGAAAAAGGTGGAAATTTGAAGTTACAAGGTCAGGACTATATGGCGGATGCATTAACACCTCCCAGCCAAACTCTCTTAATTTTTGCTGAGTTGCTAAAGATGTGTGAGGTCTAAGCGTTATCATGATGAAAAACCACAACCTTTCTGTTGATTAATTCCGGCCGCTTTCTTTCATCTTCTTGCTTTAATATCATCAGTTGTTCGCAGCAGAGTTCAGAATCGATGGTCCTGCCTGGTGGTAACAGCTCATAATGATTAATGCCCTTCCAATCCCACCACACACACAACATCACCTTGTTGCGAGTTAGCCCGGGTTTCGCTACAGCCTGTGAAGCCTGACCGGCCTTTGATCACGACCTTTTTCGCACGTTCTTGTCGTACGTGATCCACTTTTCATCACCAGTTACATGCTTGTTCAAAAATGGTTCGGTTTCATTACGTCGTAATAAAGAATCACAAATGAGTATACAGTTCAGTAGGTTTCTTTCAGTGAGTTCGTGAGGTACCCAAATATGGAGCTTTTATGTGTACCCAGTTTTTTCAAATGCGCCAAAACTGTTTTGTGGTCAATTCTCGGTTCTTCAGCTGCGTCGTAACTATTGATCATTTTTTTTGTAATATGGCGGCCAGAGCGACGTTCATCTTTGACCTCAAAATTTTCGGATTGAAAACGCTTAAACCAAATTTGTGCTAATTTCACAGACACTGCACTAGGTTCATAAACATCGCAAATTTTGTTCGCTGCTTGCATTGCATTTTTTCTTCTTTGAAGTAAAATTTTATAATGTATCGAATTTCTTCATTAGATTCACTCATCTTTACAGTAAGAAAAACAAATGAAAATCACACATTTACCTTAGTTGAATTTGGAATTATCTTCATTAAAATTTAAACTTTTAATGATACCAAAACCAGCTAAAATTCTCTTTGGCTATACGATTTGTCACATACAACCAAAATTTGTATGTGACAAATCGTATAGCCAAAGATAATTTACTTCAAGTTTATACATATTAAATGCAAAAAGACTTTTCCCCAACCTAATATTATGTGTATATTTGTCTTTCTTGAAGTGAGAGCATCGAAATAAAAATCGATAATAACTACGATTTTTTTATTATTATTAGACAAACCATTTTATATTACTTTTTGACCAAAATACATCGGAAACATAAATTAGAAATTTTATTACTTTTTTTGTCAGTAATTAAAAAGACAAAACTACTTCATATTTTGACATGCGGGATTAATTTTTAGGGTTCTGTATCTCAAAATGAAATAAAACCGGTCAAGTGCAATTCGGACTTGCGCACGATGGGGTTTCTTACCATTATTGACCGAGCGAGCGAAGCGAGTGAGGTCTCTAAATCAAGTTGGGGCAAAAACACATTGTATGTAAGTATGTATGTATGTTTGTTTAAACCGCGATAACTGCCGAACCGATGATATGATTTTGTTGAAACTTTGTAGGCATGTAGGAAATTTCAATAGAATTTTCAAGTTCGTTGAGCATCAAAATCGGTTTAGTAGTTTTGAAAATATTCATACAAATGACCGCGATTATATAGTAAACGAAACCATAACGCGTTTTAAATTTGGATAGCGCCATCTAGGTGTAGGGAATTAATTGCATCAGAAATGTCGAAATCAGTTCTAACCAAGCAGTTGTAGATGATTTAAAAGCGAATACATCGAAAAACTCAATATTATTTTTAAATCCGTTTAGTAGTTTTTCAAATAACTATAATAAAAAAATTCCTGGACTCTAAATCGAGTTGGGGCAAAAACACATTGTTTGTATGTAAGGATGTTTATACCGCGATAACTCTCAAGCCGTTAGTCCGATTTCGATAAAATTCAAAGTGTGTATAGTAGGCATGTATAGAATACTAGCTGTTCGCAGCTCCGCCTGCATCCAAAAGAAGCCTATGTTTGACCCCGGGTTCCGTTCAGCGGTTTGGCCGTGAAAGCGTAACAGACAGGCAGACAGACTTTCGCATTTGTAATATTAGTATGGATTCAAGTTCGTTTGGCATCAAAATCCGTTATGTAGTTTTTGAGATATTGGCATTAATGTAAAAATAAAATGTTTATTGATAACTCCAAAGCTGTAAGTATGTTTTCGTTGATAATCAAAATGTATGTAGGAAACGTTATGATACGTATAATATCAAAATAGATTTAGTGATATTCAACTTACTTTAAAAATAGAGGATGTAATGTTTTTTTTTCGTATTTGTTACTTAAAAAATAATGTTCTTCATAGTAGAAGGATCAATGGACCTTATAGTCTAACGGACTAAAAATTAACGATAATAGATGGAGGTGCTTTTTCAAATAGATAAATCTCTCAAATATACAGGTCATGTAGAATGAATGGACCTTCCAAAATCTGAAACGGAGGAGGTTCTCAATTCAAGTGAATGTTGACAGCATAACTCTCCAACACAACCTCTCGTCCGACCATCAGCTCTGGCCCACGTAGGGGGCGGGTAACGGGTACAATTAAGATTTACCCGGGTAACGAGACTCTGAAAACAACAGCATTCCAAAAGAGAGTTGACGTCAGGCAGGCGGCCGGTCGTAAAATATAAGCCAAATTATAGGAATGGTTACAACAAGAAGGAATGTGTCTATAGATAGGGCGCCGCCGCAAATTGTCTCTAGGTATGGAGAGACAGACAGAATAACTTTCTAACTCCATCATGTCTGAACCGATTTATTTATTTTTTATCTTAAAGAATATGCTTACTTTCAATGAGATTCCATAGAAATTCCAAATTCCGTAGAAACGGACAACTTTAATTAAATCGTAGAAAAACTATTTTAATACGGTTTTAATTGCGTTTATTACTCACTAGCTGTTTCCCGCAGCTCAGCCTGCGTCAAAAAGTAGCCTATGTTTGATCCCGAATCTTCAATTATATTCATGAATGAATGAATGAACACTTTATTGCACCATTTACATACATTTAAGAAACGATACATCATTGAAACCAATTAACATTAAGAGAAATGAGTACAAAGGCGGACTTATCGCTAATGCAATCTCTTCCAGCCAACCTTATGGTAGAAAGGAGCAGACAATTAAAAAAAAACTTGAGCGAGCGGTGCAGAAAGCAAGATGTTATCTACAACAAAACAGATAATAAACTTACCTAAATAAATTACTTAAATAAATAAAATACATAAAACGAGTAGGACAGTAATGACATAAAAAAAAAGAGACAAGCTTATTGAACCTTAGAAAGGTAGTGAGACTTAACTAAATCTTTGAAGGAGGCGATGGTTTGTGCTTTACGAATATCTACCAGGAGTGCATTCCAGAGACGAATAGCCTTAACCGTGAAGGACTTTGCATAAAAACGAGAAGTGTAGTCAGGGATTGCCAGATGAAGAGAATTAGCGCTACGCACGTTGCGATTATTGATCTCACTAAGGGATTTAAAACATTCTTTTAGATAAATAAAAATAAAATAAAAAAGCCCTTTATTTCTACTACCATACAGAATGTCTTAAATACAAGAAAATATCATAAAACAATTTTATATATTTGTTATTATTAATTGATTTAAGTCTATTAACACACAAATTACCTATGTCATTCTATTATTAGTCTTCTTCACCAGTACAGGTTCGTCAATTGTGACATTTCACACACACATATTAGTATTAGATTATAATCAATTAATTCTAATCAATGTATTATACTAAGTCAAATTTAAATCTTAATTAATTTTCGGTAGTAGTCGCCTCTTTGGCGTAGGCCTCCCCCAAAGCTCTCCAATTATTTCTATCTCTGGCCTTCTGCATCCAGTCCTTCCCCACTTTCCTGCCAAAAACATCTCTCCATCTCATTTTTGGTCTACCTCTACTTCTTTTGTTATTCCTCGGTATCCATTCGGTCACTCTTTTAGTTGGTCTAGAATCCTCCATCCTGCATATATGTCCTGCCCATTTCCATTTCAGTTGTCGTATTCTATAACTAACATCTGTCACGCCGGTTTTCCTTCTAATATTTTTGTTGTTTATTTTATCTGAAATTTTTATCCCCAGCATGCTCCTTTCCATTTTCCTTTGACAAACAGCAAGTTTCTTCTCATCTTCATTTGTTAGGGACCAGGTTTGGCAACCGTAAGTAACACATGGTAAGATTGCTACCTCGTACAATTTTCTCTTTATTTGTATATTTATGTCCTTATTTTTCATAATTTCTCTTAAGCTCCAGTACTTTTTCCATGCTAGAGCATTTCGTCTTATTATTTCGTTCTCAGTCTTATCTTCAAAAGATACTGTTTGTCCTAGATATATATAGCTTGGTACATATTCAATTTTTTCACCATCGACAGTTACATCGTGCATTATGCTATTAGTAATTATTTTTGTTTTTGAAGTATTAATGCTCAAACCAACTTTTTTGCTCTCTTCCACCAGCTCATTAACCATAGTCTCCATATCCGACGTACTCTCCGCAAAAATGACAATATCATCGGCGAAGCGAAGGTGGTTTAAGTACTCGCCATCCACGTATACTCCCTTATTTTCCCAGTTAAGTTTTCTAAAGACTGATTCGAGCACCGCAGTAAATATTTTTGGCGAGAGTGGATCTCCCTGCCTCACCCCCTTTGTTATGGGAAACTCAGGTCCCTCCTTCTCTAGCTTAATCGTGGCTCTACATTTGGAATAAATGTTACGTAGGAGATTGATATATTTAATGTGGATGCCTTGTTCAGATAATGCTTCCCAAATTGCGTTGTGAATGAGAGAGTCAAAAGCCTTCCTATAGTCTATGAAACATATGTAGAGTTCTTTGTTATACTCGTTAGCTTTTTCTATTAATTGTGTCACCACTTGGATATGGTCCATAGTTGAAAAGTTTTTCCGAAATCCAGCCTGTTCTTGTGTCTGGTTTTCATCTAAAGTTCTTGTTATTCTCTTTAAAATTATTTTGGCAAAAATTTTATATATGTTTGAGATGAGGCTGATTGGTCTGAAGTTATTGAGGTCATTTCTGTCTCCTTTTTTGAACAATAGAATGATTTTTGATTTCGACCACTGCTCCGGTGTCGACTCACTATCTAGAATGTTATTGAATAACATTTGGAGAGGTTTTAAGAGGCATTCACTAAATGATTTCAGAAATTCATTTGTTATGTTGTCTTCGCCTGGTGATTTTTCCATTTTCTGAGTTTTAATAGCATATTCGACCTCTGAAGTTAGTATGCTTTCTGGTTCATCCTCACAGCATAATACACGCAAGTTTGGTGACTCTTGAAACGTTCCTGCCATTGTATAGAGTTCTCTGTAGAAATTGGTGGCCTCATTTAAGATGTCGTGACGGTTTGATAACGTAAGTCCTGTTCGGTTATTCAAACTTGCTGCCCATTCTTTTTTTATCTTTTAAAGAGTTAAATGCTTTACGTACTGCTCCGGTATTCTGAATATAATTTTCGAAAACGTTTTGTCTGTGGTTTTTCCTTTCAAGAGCTATGTTTCTATTTATTTTCTTACTGATTTCTGTTATCTTTTGTTTAGTCTGTCGCGTTCTCTTCTCTTTATATAAAGTTTTTCGTTCTTCTAATAATTTAAAAGTTTCTTCACTTATATAATTCTTTGTTTTTCTAGTGAGTCTTGGTACCAATTTGAGAATTTCTTCCATTGTGCTTGTGAAATTATTATACTGTGATTGAATATCAGATGAATCCCGAATGAACTGTAAGAAGTTTTCCTCCCAGTACTTTGTATCTTCATGCGAAATTGTTGGAAAGATATTTGTGTGTTTGCCAGATTTGATGAATCGTCTTTTTTTATTTTTCATATTGTACAATTTACATCTGATCATTCTGTGGTCAGAGTCGAAATTTAAATTATTTAAAATGTCAAAATTGTGTATGTCACTAGATCGGTTTGTCATTATGTAGTCAATTTCATTTAAAGTCCTTCCATCTGGATGCCGCCAAGTCCATTTTTTTTGTTTTTTAATTTTAAACAAGCTGTTTACAAATTTTAAATTATTTTCTTGTGCGAATTCTACTAGCCTGTATCCATGCGGACTTCTTTCCCCAAACGAAAAATCACCAAAAACGCTATCTTCGCCTGCTCTCATTTTTCCGACTCGGGCATTAAAATCGCCTTGTATTATAAGATTTTGTTTTATTAACTAGGTTGAGAGCTGACTCTAACGATTTATAAAATTGTTCCATATCTTCGTCCGGGTACGATTCTGTAGGCGCATATATTTGAACTATTGACCAATGCTTATTGTTAGATATTTTTATCTCCAGTACATCTACTCTTTCTGAGATTGCCTTGAGACTAATTATATTTTGTCTTAGATATTTTTTAATCAAAAATCCGACACCGTTATGTCCGCCTTTCCCGGCAGAATGGAAGAAAATGTAATCTGCGTATTCTTCTATAGCTTCGTAGTCTCTTCTGATTTCGCACAGTCCGATAACGTCCCAGCTTATTGATTTGATTGCGTTGCCAAATTCGATTAACTTGCTGTCTGAAAGTAGAGTCCTTGCATTGAAACTAGCTATGTATATATGTTTTGATCTGTATTGTTTATCCTTTGGGGGGGTATGGTCAATCTCCTCCACGGTGACCAGCCGGCTTGGAGGATAGAGGGGGCTACTACCTAAATTTAGTTTTTTCGCAAAGCTGTCCCAGAAGGTGATGACGACTTTCCTGGACGCATGTATGAAGTGATGTCTGTACCCTTATTTTTCTTTGATATTTGTCTTACGCCGTCTTCTTTTGTGTTTTCCTGAGCACTCTTGGGCGATTCTGATATCTGTCTTTTGTTCGACCTTTTTTCTGTGTCTAACTGCGTTGTTTTTTCTTTCAATGTTATAATTCTGTCATATCGAAGGACTACATTTTTTCCAGAATCTCTTGCTACTTTCAGTTCTTCTTGAAGTTCTCTTCTCTTTTGCAAAACTAAAGGTGGAAAATCTTCTTTGATATAAACGGATGAGTCCTGCAGTGTTTTTTTCCTTTTCAGAATTTCAATTTTTCTGCCCATTCTTTTAGATACATAGGTGTAAAAGGATTAAATAGAATTGAGTATAGAAGGGAAAAGGATATGTAAATCACGACGTAGTCTGATAGGCAGCCACTTGAGTTCCATGCGAAAAGCGGAGATGTCATCATATTTACGTAAGCCAAATATGAACCTTATACAAAAGTTTTGAAGACATAGTTTTAAGACATTCATATGGAACTTTATCAAAATCCGTTCAGCGGTTTGGCCGTAAAAGCGTAACAGACAGACAAGCAGACTTTCGCATTTATAATATTAGTATGGATATTATAGTATGGATGGATAGTATAGTATGGAGTATGGATTAATAATAAATAAAAAATTAATAACCCCTCTAACATCAGCAGCTAAAATAATTTAAAATAGTTTAATTTTTTGTGTAACAATCGCGAAAATATAAAAAAATCATTAATTCGTAGAAAGTCAAACTCAATTCAACATTTTTGATCTTTTATATTTTTAAATTCACTTTCTTGATCTTAAAATATTTATGTTTATGTTTTCTAAGGCTAATCGACCCCATATTACTACGAAATCAATTCACGGCCATTAAAATGCTATTTTTGGGGTCAGTCTTACTTGGGTAAAATACATGTAGCTTGAACTCCAATGGTCAATCCAATAGTTTACACCCTGGTGTTAGAGAGGTTAGTTGACTCTGTTTGCCTTGGTCTACTTATATTTATCTTCTTCGTCCAAGGGTATTTCCCAATCGTGTCCTGAGCTTACGCTTCGGAACGTAAGGTATGCTTTTTATCGTGTTCCTAAATTTGGCAGTGCTGGTTATTCCCATGGAGCGACTGCCTTCTGACCCCAGTAAATAATGAGATTTATATAAGTGGCTTAACTTGATTGTGTGTAATTCGAGAGGTGTATGTTCGCGGCGAACAACTAGTCTATAAAAGCCGCAAAAAAAAAACACGTTTTTGTATGGGAGCCCCTCATATTTATTTCTTTTTAAAGTGAATATGTTGATAAATATTCTGTGAATATTTCAAGTGTCTACATATTGCCATTATCAATATCGAGCAAGAACGAGAAAAAATGTCACGTTTGTTGTATGAGAGTCCCCAATATTTATTTTATTCTGTCTCTATTCTTAGTATTTATTGTTATAGCGGCACAGAATCCATCATATGTTAATTTCAACTGTCATAAATATCACAGTTCATGAGATCCGTCTGTCACCAGACTGATATGTACTGATGCGGACAGCGAATATCAATTGATTAACATGCACAGTGAACACTGATACGGACAGTAAATATTAAGTGTTTCATATGGACAGTAAATATCAAAGTGAAAGTGGGCGTATAAATAATGTTGATTTTCATATTTCTGTAACCAATCAGAACGCCTACTTTAATTTATTTTTAGCCAATAAGAAGTTGCGTTGTTAAATATTATATAGAGATAAATTAAGAAATAAATTGTTAAATAGTTGTTAGATAGTTAAGTTAGATAAGGACAGAAGATCTATCTGTAATCTTATTGGATGTTTAAATCGTTGACTAGGTATACTAATGAATGCTTGTTTTAGGAATAAATATACGCATGCCTTTCTATGAAGCACTACCGCTCGCGAGTTTGCATTCCTCGCTTGTTAAAGGCAAAGCCCATGGCCGAGGTTCGTCCCAACTGGGAGCCCCTTGTGCATTTGCCGAAAAGGCTGAGGGTTAAATAACCCTCGCCTCAAACTGTCCCGCTGTAAATTTTACAGCTCACAGGAGCAAAAATTGTAGGTCATTCAAAAAAAATAAATCTATGAAGCATTCAGTTTTGTACGTGCATAAATAAATTGAACACCTCTAGTGAATAAAAAGAAAATTAGGGGTTTTACTACAGTCCTCAACATGTACTTATTTTTTATTAATTATTAAAATTATTAGAAAATATTGGTAATTACGGCACGGTACGGTATCGACAGACAGTTACACAAATATAAAATGTTTGAAGGTAATTTAATAAAACATCGATAGCTTTTTTTCAGACACCTACACACTTTCATAACACTAAATAATTTGTTCTAGAAGCACCTATCGCCTCTGACGTCATTTCCTGTCTTTTAAATCAGACATTGGCGTACGAGATTTTCATGTTATGATAATATTATAGTGTTGTAAACTTATTATTGTCAATGCACAATTTTTTCGAAAATTTAGGTGGTCGATGTACTAAAATTACTTATATATAGGATTTCCCTTATATAAAAGGCATAGTTATGCTGTATTTTGCGATAACTATGTCGTATATCAAACTTTGGCGCTAAAACCAAGGTGTCAATAAGTAAGGAATAAAATTAAACCTACATATGAATATACTATGACTATTCTCGTATTATCTTTAATACCAACACAAACATTTTTAACACCGGACGTTCGTCCACAATAAATATTTATTTTTACACCATATTTTTGTCTGATATTTAAGTCAATGGCGGTGCTGGCACGAAATTGATTTGTCAGATATATAAGACTATGGCGTTGAAAGGGTTAAAGTCTGTTTGGGGTAAATCCAGTGTAGCGATTCAATAGCCAGTTTGGAAGGGTTCATTTTAGGCTGTATTGAGGCTGTCATGTAAATAGATTTCACAAAATATGAAAAATGGCTGATTCCTTTTAGTGATAAAAGAATCTGAGTGAGTGAGGTATGATGATACCTTACAACGAGCAATTTGATTTTCTGTGGTTTAATTGATGAAACCACTGAAAGAGAACATTGGCCCATTTCCTTTAAAAAAAAAATTGTCGTTAGATGAACTAGGTAATTAGGGTACGCCATTGAACCACAGACAACTCTGCAGAGAAATTTATGCTATTTTTTATTTTATTTTTTTATGTTTATATACTCATAACTATAAGTAAATATTTACTTAGCATCTTCGTAAAGCCAACGTATTCAATAATATTGAATACTTATAACCTTAAAAAAACTTATTCTATTTCATGAAATAGAGTAGGTTTTTTAATATTGCCTGCCAATATTAGTAATATTATAGTCAAGGACCACGCCTGTATAAGTACTTACAGCCAAATAAATAGATAATCTAGGAGACGGGTATAATTACAGGTATGCCCGGAGCGAAGCGTATTTTATCAAACTTTGCATGATAATTTCGTCTTTCCTACATTAACTTTGTTCCCGAAATTCAGAGAATTCAACCTCCTTGGCACGTACCTGAACCTGAACGATAGAAAGATACACGGATAAAAAGTTTTTCCTTTAATAGGTACATTGTAATGGAAGTTCCATGCTTCTACAATTTTTTTCCGGCGGTAAACGCTAGATGGTAGTGTAGTTATGCTATAAGTATAAGTAAATGTTGGCAGGCAAGCAGCTTGATAAATGGCCACCAACACAATGGATAAGAGAAAACAATATGGAAATATTGTTTACATGGAGACATCTCGCTTCCAGATAGTCCGACGGTCAAGTTTAGATGTCAGAAGCTTTATAGTATTTGCGATGAAGCGTCTTACATGTCTAGAAGTGGAAAATTATTCAATCAAAATAAAACTATGTTTTATTTTAATGAAAATTAAACATAGTTTTATTTATTTTAATGAAATGCGAATGAGGACGGATTAAATTTTCACACTATAAACTGCAGTGTGAATAATTTGCATTCAATTTAACACAGGCGTTTAAACTTGATACTCGTAATATAATTAGAACTTTCAATTTTAACATTTTGTGACACACACAGTTTTCCTTTCTCTCTTTCAGTTTTCTTTTTCTCCTTCGAAATGGACGAGCAAAGCAGGAAAGCGGATTCTGATCTCCGAAGAAACCAACAAAAGACGTTACCACAGAATATATAATACATAGTAGGTACTAACTGAGAAACCGGTAAGATAAGAGAGAGAAAATGTGGAAAAAGACTTTGGACTGCGTAGCAACATAGAAAAAATTGCTTTAAAAGTAAGTATATCTTGAGAACTTTCAGATCAATAAACAAACTTATAACTTCCTTCTCTAATCGCTGTTAATTAGTTTATACCCGCTTGGTAATTATATTTACAGCCACATAGACGAATACCACATAGCATCAGTATTTTATTATACAAATGGGCCAACTCCTACCCTCCTACTGCTTGGATACCGGAAGGTGGACGACGAAAACGATGGGGTAGCTTTTTGCCCAGCAGTGTGATCCAAGTAAATGGTAAATAAAAATAAATGAAAAGTCACTGACTTGTACATATTTTATACACCAAATCATAAAAATAACTAAAGGTATAATGCTGTTAAGATAGGTATAATTAGTTTACAGTTTCATGTAGTTTCAGCTATTTTCATATTGAAGCGGTATTATGAGAAGCGATTCCCAAGGAATCACGGATGGGTGTTCGATTCCCACGGGAAGCATACTTTGTTTAGTTGTCTACAGTTTGGTTAGGACTTTGCAGGCTTGAATCATCTGATTGTCTGATAATAAAGATGATTCCGTGCTTCGGAAGGCATGTTAAGCTGTTGGTCCCGGCTGCCATTTGGTAGTCGTTAAAGGAACCACGTCAGAGGCCAAGAGGCGGTTCCGAACGACTCTGACACCAGGGTGTACATAGTCGATAGATAATGTAACCTACACGAAATGATGATGATGAGAAGCAAATAGTATGTAAATAGACGTTAATTAGATTTACACAGTTTGAGAGTTGACGAAAATAAAAATGTAATAAAATAAAAGCAGGAACTCTACATGATTTATCTATCGGCAAAGTCTGTACTAAAATATCTATATGATCCACTTCGCTAAATGGACTATAGTCCAAGACATAATAGAGTAGGTACTTAAGGGCAAATGGATTCTCATAAGTGTTCAACAAGTTTTCGCTAAATGGACAGGCCCTAAGTAAACACAGCCTTGGGACAACAAAATAGATTCGTTACGATGCCAAAATAATGAGCTATTGTAGGCAAGCTCAAAAGTTTTCGAAGTAATTTCTATTAACTGCGTACATCACGAAATATAAAAGTCTTTTTAGACTTTGTGAACAAAATGGCATGAAACTTTTATGGGATACGTACAGGGTTCCGAATGATACAATCTTACTTACGAGATACTATATGGGTCTATAAAAAAAATTACAGCAAGCTACTAAGTTTAGTAGCCGCTATGGGATAATATTAACAGAGTTTCAAAATACGCTATAGTATTATTTTTTAGAAACACTAGATAAAAAGTAATATTTTCCAAGATACAAGTGGGAGTTGACAACTAGCGAGCCATCGCGTAGAATAGAACACTGGCGCTCTCTCGTTTCGGAGGCCAATATCCACCTCAGGAGTGCTATTTTTAAAAAATGTGACTCACGCAAAATTAGCAAGTCGAATAATTGTTGTTCGATATCGAATGATTCTAGTTCGTTAACGAAGGAATTTTGTTCGAATGAGTTTCTTTCGACATATATGTCACACATTTAAAAAAAAAGGGTTCCGTGTGCTCTTTTCTTGAAGTAAGTATACAAGTAAGAAATGATAAGAAAGTTTCGTCTTTCTTAGCGAGTCATTAGCTAATGGCATTGAAAAGTGACCGCTGACGACGGATGGAACTATAAGACAATTATCTAAGTCGCATTAATATATCTTACCTAACAGTATTGGCTGAAGTCAGATCAAAGAAGAGGATAATATCTGCTAAAATAGAAGTACTGAAATTAAATTACAGAAAATATTGAGTGAGATGACTGTGGAAATTATAAATTTTCCAGGAAATGGAAAACAGTAGTTTTGTACATTCAAAACTAGAAAATTGGTGTAGAGGTCTATATTTTAAATCTGTGAATTCAATAAAGTCGAATGATTTTTATCATAGATTTGGATATTTTATTTTATTTTTACTATTCCACATTTTGAGATTATGTCGAACGATTTAAAAAAAGCATTATATCAATTTAGTGCCCAAAAAGTGGTCAATGAAAACACACGTTTCATAACATTCGACATAAGTAAAGATTTTGAACAAGTTGTATTTTTCATAAATACAACTCCAAAACCAATATAATATTACTATAACTTATTAGTATAGGCATAACTTTCCACATTTTCTATTTCAAAAGGTTATAGAGTAGCTACTGTTATGATGAAGTATACAAAAGTCGTTCACAAAAGGTATCCTTGCACCCCCCCCCCCCTTCCGCCCTCTCTCCCAAAAGGGCTAATAGCCTACGTAACTTTACCTTTCAAAATAACTCTCATTCTCTTTATTAAAATGTTAAATGACTGTACATTTTTTACAGGTAATTAGTTTTTATGAACGTTTGAGCCTTTTTCGTTGTAAACAATAAATTTAATGTGAGTTTCAGATTCTTAATAATATTTGTATTTTAGTAAATTAATACCCCTAAAATATGTGGTGTTTGGTAGCGCACATATAAATTAAATTAAAATAACAAAATTGCACAAGATACCTATTAATAGATTTTATTTATCTTTCAGTGATACCCAATAGAGATTGGGTAAATGTAAGAGGGTGATAAACATTGAAATACTCGCTTATTCTTTAAAGGGCCTATAAGTCTATAACTAACATTAGTGTCTACAGAAACAGAAAGATTTTTTTCAATCCGTTCTTATTTAAGCAAGTTATAAGCCTTTGAAATGGAATGATGGAGCCTTTGAGTGGAAGGGGAAACTGTCAAAAAACAAGAGAAGGATGCACTGTGTATGCAGTGACGTCACTGCCACTTGGTTTCGTGGTACAAAAGAGATAGCAAGATGTCTCCACCACGCTTCCACGTTTCTTCTTAAAAAAACTCTAAGATCCAATTACTGCCTTAATTAACAACCAATTTTGTTGTTGTTTTCAGAATCGGTTACTTTTTAGTGTACATATTGTTTCATATGCAAATATTGCACAAGTATGAATACAGTCAAGTAGCGTTTTATTGTGTAACAAATAGGTATACATACCATAAATAGTTTTGATTATACAAAACCTAAATTACTTGAGGGACTACATATCAGCACCTCAAACTTTACTAAATATTCCAAGAATTAGTAATAAACTGATGAATTTACTAAAATATTAGCAAGTTTGAGAACATGCCCTTTAAATATTTGGTTAGGTTTTGGGATCAGCTTAATATGACCTCTATCTAAAATTTGAGAGCTGCGCTCTTCTTGTGGTGTTCCTTTTAATTAACAATCTATCAACCTTTTCACATGTATACTAATGCAACTACGACTATGTAACTCCTTCGAGGTCTTCATCATTCCCTGCTTGTCCATCTTGGTGTTTTTTAAAGTCATCTAGCAGTATAAAATGTATTTTATCCCTTTTTGTTTTCAATGTTTCCTTCTTTCTCCACAAGTTTTAAAACTTCTTTATTAGATCTCCATTCTTCTTAATATCAAACGAATCCAAATTCTTCTTAAATACATATTAAAAAATGATTTCTTATGTTTTCGCGATTGTCACAGATTAAATTAATAATTATGTCCGTAACATGTCGTAATAACTATATAAAAAGGTAATGAGTGTTTTCTCGGTTGCATCGATCCAAATAATTTCTGATCATTGGAATTGTACCTAGACGACCTTCATACAACAGCCGTCTGTAGTTACTTTGGGTATGTTAATTAATGCCATTGTAATATTACGTTCTGTGCTAGGGTTTCTCTCTGGGATTTTCTATAAGACTCGATGTTCCAATTATTACAATTTAGATACTTGATTACAGAAAGTTGTTATTATAAACGGAAAAGAGAATATCACATTTAACGACAATATCTACTGACATAAACATAACTATATCAGAAATAAGTTCGCACAACTTTTAACAGTATATGTAAAATATACGGATTGGCCCTTAGTACTTCCTAACCGTTGATATGTACTTTCTTACATCTTCACCCTACTTGAACTACATTTGCTAAACTCTGCAATACAATTTGTGCCTTGTTGATACTAATCAAGGTTGATTATCAATTGTCAATGTGTTCTATAATGAGAATCTTTGAAATGAAGATTATCATGTCACCTGCAGACGTCTCTTTACGAGTGGAAGTTTTCGAAAACCAATAATTATGTTGAAGGAGCACTTATGTATTAAAAAAAATTTCAAATTCACATTTTATATAAATAGGTAACTGTTTATAGGAGTTATCAATCTAAAAATCTAGCTAGGCAAATAGCGAAAACAAACGTTGATAAAACCAATTATAAAACAAAGTAGAATGTTCAAAAGTATATGAAGCTTGGTCTAAATGTCCATCACTGACGGGGCCTAATAAGTAGTTCAATAAATATAGAGAGCAACTTTTATTATGAAACCAATAAGAAATCAACTGTCAGTAAAAAGTTATGACTGAATGATAAACTATTATTATTTATTGTTATTTGGTTTTATATGCTGGTAGCTACCTTTTTATTGCAGTGTTATCGAGTGTGTGGAAGTGCTAACAAATCCTTACTTGTCGATGTTCTATGTTGTTAATTGGTCACCGCAATGCCGTTTGCTTATAGTCATTTGTACCCCATAAACACAGAACTCACGGTTTTCTATGACGACTCTGAAGCCCCTGTCACAAATAAAAATATCGTTTGTTTCAAAATAATAATGAAGTCTTCATTTTCGTCAATTAGACCTCGCATTAATTGCATCAGATTGTTGCTGCGTCCCTCACGCAGCATGTGTATAATGTAGTCATTGGAACACACGATTAAAATGGTTTTGGCAGGTAAGTGTATTTGTGTAAGCTATATGTGTGCCGTTGGAACAGGAAGTTTCCAGACTTCTGAATGTAAACGTATATCCCAGCTATCACTGCTATTGCTTTTTTTTGCAGGGGCCAGAGATGAATCCTAGCACTGCAATAAAAGGTAGCTACAACCGCATAAAAACAAATAACAATGATTAGTAAAGAAATATTAAGTCAAAAACTCAAGAAAAATAATAACCTTTCATTCAGTCATAAATTTTTACTGACAGTTGATTTTTTGTTGGTATCTTATTAAAAGTTACCCTATATTTAGCAGACTATTAAGCAACATAGGTCTCGTTGGCGGTGGTCATTTGGACCACTTTTGCTCATTCTCCTTTAATTATATTTTAAGTATCAAGGCCAAATTGGCCCTACACGTTTTTTATTCGGTAAGATATGGAGGTCCAAAAATGTAGTACCTACAGAAACATATTTATAATGAGGCACACAGGCAGACTTATCGATAAAGGACCGTTCACACTGACGCGAATCCCGCTCGCGTGGCGGGACGCCCACAGAAATAAGAATATTATAGGAGTGTCGTTAAAAGGCCATTTAACATTTTCATACGCTACGGCACTATTACCGATTCTTATTTCTATGGAGTCGCGCGGGATTCGCGTCAGTTTGAGCGGTCCTTTAAGCTGTCTCTTCCTGTCAACCATAGTAATTTAAATAAAAATATAGAATCCACTCTAGACTGCACTCAGTTCGAAAGTTCTACTAACAACAACAATTACGTATATCTTAAATAGAGATGTATAATTTTACAATGTTAAAAGTCGTGCTGACACACGTATATAGAACCTACACAGCTTTCACATTTAGCAGCATAAATGCCAGCTTCCCAGTCGGATATCCGCCGGCAGGTAGATCGATGGACCAGTAGATGTCGGCCAAGGTACGCTGACAATGGACCCCGACTATGGTGGGAAACTCCCAGGCTGCGTGGTCGTACCGATTTTGAGAATGGCATGGCGTATGGCTTAAGTTGTGAGAGATAGCGGTTATATCCATACTTCCATACTAATATTATAAGCGCGAAATTCTGTCTGTCAGTTACGCTTTCAGGGCCAAACTGCTAAACGGATTTAGATGAAATTTGGTATGAATATAGTTGGAGGAGTCAAACATAGGCTACTTTTTGAAGCAGGCGGAGATGCGGGAAACAAATAGTTCTTCATTGAATAGCTTCATTGCGTTTTCACCTCATGCATCGAAAATGGTAACGACGTTTCAAATATATTAGTTTAGGTTTTATGAAGTGGATCTTAACCTCCGACACGAATCAAATATTCGATTCTCTACTAAGGATGCTTCTTCTGTTATTAAAAATATGTTAAGGGGGTAGTCACCAGGCCACGACAGTCTTAGCATCGAGCACCTGCAACATGCGGGCATTCACCTGCCACGTGTTCTGGCCATGTTCTTCTCCCTGTGTATATATGGGTCATTCATATTTACCAAAAGAATTCATGCACACAATTGTAGTCCCAATAATTAAAAACAGGACCGGAGATACTTCAGATATGTCTAATTATAGGCCCATTTCTCTGGCTACAATTATGGCTAAAGTATTGGACAGTTTACTTGATAGACAATTAAATAACACACATTACATTCAGCTAGATGACGCGCAGTTCGGGTTTAGACCCGGACTATCCACTGAAAGAGCTATTTTAGTCTAAAGGAAACTGTCCAATACTACAAAGAACTCCTGTCTTCGTATGTTAACTAGACTACTCAAAGGCTTTTGATCTGGAGCAGTACGAAAAGCTATGGGAAAAATTGAAAACCCTAAAAAACGTGCCGGAAGAATATAAAGCGCTACTTAGGTACTGGTACGGCAATCAGAGTAACTGCTTGCGTTGGGCAGGAGCTCATTCGGATGTATACAGGCTGGAATACAGGGTAAGGCAGGGCGGGTTGACTTCGCCGCGTCTTTTTAATTTATATATTAATGGTCTAATTGAGGAGCTTAGGGGTGCCGGTGTCGGATGTCATGTTGCTGGAGTGTGCATTAATAATATTTGCATTGCGGACGATATGGCTCTCCTGAGTCTTGGAGGAGACTGATCAACATTCGTAAGAAATATGCCGAGGCTCATGAACTCTGATATAATGTGGAAAAGAGCCAGTATATGATATTTGAGTCGAGTATCAAAGGTCGTAGTCATTCGCTTCCCGTTTGTCTGAATGGCGTACCCCTAAAATGGGTAATTGAATTTAAGTATCTGAGTCACTGGATCTCCGATAGTTTCAATGACAATGTAGACATTGTGAGGGAGCGCAGGGCTCTGTCTGTCCGATGCAATATGCTGGCACGATGGTTTGCACGCTGTATTGATCAGGTGGAGGTGACGCTTTTCAAAGCGTACTGCCAGTCCTTCTCCACGTGTAGCCTGTAGGTCAGCTACACGCGGCGGGCATACGACGCCCTGCGAGTCCAGTACAACAACACGTTTAGGGTGATATTGTGGCTGCCGCGATTCCTCGATGATGCCTCGGGCCTGTTCGCAGATGCCCGGGTTGAAAGTGTCCACGCGATAATAGAAAAGTTAGATTCCTCGCCGCGGCGAGTACAGTCCGATGTCTTGGCCTTGGGTTTCTTACATATTATATTTTAATTGACATTTATTTGTAATGAACCTATTTGAATTTTAATTTTTGCGACTGGTTAAGTGATTTTATTTAATTATGATTTTTCAATTATTTCTTTAATCTTATTTTCAATGTCTACATAATTATAATACTGCTACAATTACTATACTATTATTTTACAAAATTATAGAACTCCAAAGAATATTCCGCCATCAAATCTGAAAATAGTTCCTCCATTGATCCCCTGAAAAAAATAACAACAATATCAGTGGTACTAATGCTAGAATATAAAAGTCGTGTTTATTGAATGGTAAGTAGGTAAGTTTTGCTCACCGAATTCGACGACAATGATATTGAATCACCCACCATCTTCTTATAAATTTTGGTTTTTTCTTCTTTATTGAATTCCATTGATGTACTTAATAATTTAAAACACTTATTTTTGCTACTAGTGCAGCTGCTGCAACGTCCATTTTGTAGTTTCACCACCACTCCACTTGTGGCCGTTTACCGTTTCTTTGGTAATTTATCTCAATTTAAATTTAGAAAGTATGTTTTTGTATGTTCATGTCAAATCTCTGATGATTTGTAGTAAGCGCAATAATAGGTAGGTACCTTACCTGTAACAAAAACATTATCATGAAGAGGTATTAGTAAGAAAGCGGAATGTCGCCTTTTATTTTTCTTTAGTAACTTATTTTTTATCTCAATTTAAAAAATAAAAACTGCTTTTCATGTCAATTCTCTGGTGATTTGTAATAAAGGCACTCTACTTTCTTTAACTTCTGAATCTGCTTACTCTTCATTGGTGAACCACAAATGATAAACTTGGGTAAAAAAAAAATTCACGAACAATAAATACGACGTTCGAAGACGTCATATAACAAAATCGCTACCGAATTTACCTTGCGCATGCTACCGTAAGCTGAGCGTATTCAGTTAAGCGACCTTTTCAAGCGTCTATTCTCGCTTTAGAAAGGAAGAACCTGACTCATTTGGGGGTAAATAGATATTTTATGTAACAATATCAAACTTGTTGTTCCATTGTTTTATGTGGCCAGTTACAGATTAATATTTTACACTTTTTATGTTTTTTTTTATGGTCACTTAACATTTGTAGTTAATATTTAGATTTGTATAACATCGCACCGGTCTTTATGAAAATCCTCGGGGGAGATCGGGGAACAGTGTACTGACTTTCATGTTAATGCAATATTTATTACATCAAATTGTGTACATGTTTAGCAATATTCTTAATTACTCGCTTATTCTTTTGACTTGTTTCTAAGTGGACATCCGACCTTGCGATGAGACCATCTTATCTTTAGAAAGGAAGGAACGGACCTCGCCGGATGGTTTCCGAAACGAGGGCATTTTGAAAGTTGTCTAATTCGTACAGCCACCAGAACTGACCATCAATTTTATGATCTTTATCCTTGAATTTAAAGACAATGTTCTTGTTAGCTACAAGTCGATTTCTGATGCTGTCCGCATGGTCCGCATTCCGTAAAAGAACTTTCAAAAATTATTTACGCTTTAACGAAATTTTCTTCTATTTTACTTGTCTGAGTGAAGTGAACGACCTTAGGAGATACCTATAAAGTTTATCAAATCCTTTTGATACATCTTAAGTTATTCCTCACTGCATTTTAAATTATATGTTACTTTGAAGCTCAAAATTTTTTTTTTATTAAAACAATGCACAGTCACTAGTTACGGGTTTATGATATTTTCCCCCCTTTTCGGCGCAAGATTTCACGTTTTCTTTTCATAATAACTTTCTACAAAGTACTAGAAAACTTTGCAAAAAATATGAACGAAACCTGTAAAGTAGTTAGTTCTTAAGTTTTGGCGTCAAGAATGCAAAACAATATCTACACTAATCTACACTAATATTATAAAGAGGAAAGATTTGTATTTTTGTGTGTATGTTTGTAATGAATAAACTCAAAAACCACTGCGCCGATTTCAAAAATTCTTTCACCATTGGACAGCTACATTCACCCTGAGTAACATAGGCTATATACCGCAGGCGGAGCTGCGGGAAACAGCTAGTTCATTATAAACAGGGTTATTTTTAAATCATTGGGCAAATTTTTACAGAGTGTGTAACTATTAATACGTTCAGTGCCAGAAACGCACATGTGCTTCGTTAACAATTGAAAATGCGTTGTCATCCAAACTAATATTATAAATGCGAAAGTCTGTCTGTCCGTCTGTCCGGATTTTGATGAAATTTGGTATGCATATAGTAGAAGACCCAGGGTCAAACATAGGCTACTTTTTGACGCAGGCGGAGCTGCGGGAAACAGCTAATAATTTATAAGCAACAAATGCGTTAACACACTTTCAATGAAAAAGTTCAATAAATAAGTGGAACCGAGAATAACATTTCAACCTCAGCTGACCACTAGATTCGTAAGAACGGTCGAAAATATTTGCTCGGATTTAACTTCTTTTTAATGTAAGTAGACCAGTTTCAAGTACATATCACGCATAATTTTTTTTACCAAATGTTTAAAATAACCCTGTATAAATAAAGAAACAAATTGGTGCAAAAAAACAATAAACAAACAAAATAAATGTGATTTTTTGCTTGTCTGGGTGCTCGCCTACATAACAATCGCCTTTCATTCGATTCCGAGATTTTTCTGTGATCTGAAATATTTCTAATAACAAATTCTAAAAATCGAAATATTATGATTTCTGAATGTGGGAGAGACCTATCAACGCCTACAAGGAAACCGAAATCTTTAAAAATGAAAATGAAAATATATCTTAAACTACTTCTTATATTAGTAATGGCTAGTAGTGATCCGTGTCATCAGATACATTTTACCTGCCTTTAATTACGTTATTAGATAAAAATAGCTCCACTTTTCCAGTAATCCTAAAACATGAAGTAAAGCCTTAACACAAAGAAACTTTTTGGCTACATTTATTGGTAGTAATATCTATTCTTACCTTATCCCTCGTAACAAACATTTTAAAGGAAAAGTTTGTTACCTTTTCGCTTCTTCACTATAAAAAAACTAAAATTTCAAGTACGTGTTATTTGGAGTATTGATACGGACATATGGTACTTTTTATCCTGGAAATAACAACACTTCCCGTGAAATTTAATACGCATATGAAGCTGCGGGCAAAAGCTAGTACCTATATTATATTGTAGCTCTACCAACAACGACTCATGTACTAATGTGATGTGACATGATCCATAATGAACCTACTACACACAGCTTACAATGTAGTACATTAACATCAGTGAATCAAGATTATTTAGTTCCCTGTTTCTCCTCGAGAAAACCTTCTCGAAGATTCCACGAAGAAATTTCATACTCTCACGACGTCGGGCTAAGAAACTCGGCCGTGACTTTTTCTTACGTAACTTGTTTAAGACCCATTCATAACGTTTCCGCGGCATATTGATTGGGATATTGATATTTTATATCGTATCGACGTATATACTTGATTATTATAATATTAAGCTGTAGAGAATTTTGTAATACCTTTAACGACTATGATAACTGCTTGAGATCTATTTCTGAAATCTACGAGAGTCTCACTAAAAATGTGAGACATGTTTGTTTTCGAATGAAAATCATTAAAACCACGGAATATAGACGACAGTGAGTTCGTATTTTCCGATGTTAAATGAATTTAAAATTGAACTCTATTTATAGTTGTTAAAACAAACAAACTCTTCGCCTTTATACATCATTATTTATTATAGAAGTTTATTAATCGTTTAACAATAATATTGTTTTCCTTATTATCTTTATCCCAGAGCAAGCATTATCTTGGTTGTACCGTAAGCTTCGGAATCCGAGGCTACCTTTAAATTACCTCTTTATTGTTTAATATTAATTTGTACCTAATTTTATATTGGCATTTTCTAAGAAAAAATGTAACAATCTATTTTAAGTAACAAATAAGAATAAATTCATTGAGTTTAATTCATCTTGGAATGAAATTGAGTACAAAAAATAAATATGTATTTCTACACAAATGAATATAAGGCTTTACTAATTCACATCACTTGATTCTAATAGCATTGAGCTACAGCTGAATTCTTCTGAAAAGATTCATCAGACGAACTTTCAGTTTCAGGTCAAGCAATGTCGAAGTGTCACTTAAATTACACAAGCAACTTCAACTTTTACTGTCTCGTGCCAGTCAAAATTTAAATTACTTTGTTCACGTTACACGAAGTCGTATTTTGATGTTAAAACTAAGATGGCATTTTGCTTTCGCAATTTTTTCACCTAGAATAGGATTGGGCAAATAATTATATGATAATGTAAAAGTATTTATTGTCCATCTCCATCAGCTGTAGACTTCTTTTGCTAGAGAAGTTGTGATGTGATACTTTAAGTGACAGATATGGTTATATTTTTCTGAAGGTTTTTCTACATCCACAGTTTGCGCTTTAGAGTCCAGAAAACATATTAATTAAGGTCGTATACGTAGGTTATGTTATTTTTATACCTAAAGGGTTTTTTATTAAATTCTATGATCTTCAACTTAGCGGCTCTTGTAATTGGCGTATGTCTTTGGTTAATACATGTAAAGTTTTTTGTTTGCGATGCCCGCAATTTGTTGTTGCAAGAATGATCATCTATAAGTTTGTATAGTGGCCTGGTATCGCATCTTTTGTGGACATGTATACGCACTACAATACGTGAGAAATAAATTTTCCACAAAAAAACAAATATTACCTATGTACAATAACAATAACTTAAAATTGCGGTGCAAAGACAGTCTATTCTAGTCAATCTCTACCCAAAGGAAATTATCATTGAACCATAAAGTAATCGAAAGCTGCGTTTCGATCGATCTACAAATAAAAATAAATACTTACTTCAAATAATTCAGGCAAGGTAAAATGATAAGCGCGAAAAAATAAAATAAAATTGATACTTTATGTACCTAGTGAAAAGAATCAGTTTGTAGGTACTACTACTTTACATAATGGTATACCATCTAAGGCGTAAGTGTAAAGTTAAAGAAATATGAGTATACTTAATTTCACCCTCTGTACTTAATCAAGGAAAAAATAAAGTTTGCTGTATACAGAACCATAGACCTTTTTTTCAACTCAATACTCGTTGCGATTTGATAACGATGAGAACAAAAGTTTCTTAAAAAATTATATAACTTGTTATGTAAGCAAAAACAATAGATGTTACTTATCTTTGTATCTTCTCACTGCCTTTACAATCTTATTCAAATGGTTGCTTTATGACACTAAACAATAAACAATCGTAATAAAAAGCAAGATGAAAATAACTAGTGTTCAGTAGCTTTATTTTTTAAATATTACGGTACTTGTGTATTTATTTCCACAAAGTACACATATACTTATAACAATTGGCGGACTTAATGCTGAGAGCATTCTTTACCAGTCAACCATTGGGAGAAACGGAAAGATAGTTTGGCGCAAAAAAAGTTAAGGGGGAAAAAATGTATAACTTATAGAGCAAATTTTATCAAAAGCTTATGTGACTAATACAATACGTAAACATACATAAAACACTTACTTATTAAGATGGTGCAGCTACGCAATCTAAGACTAGGCCTCCGATAACTAGAATTCGTGAAATAATTTAACAAAAAAAAATTTACAGGAGACAAATAGATCTATTCACAAAAACATGGTACAATTACATTGGTGCTAAAAATTAATTATTAGGTGCAATTGTATGCAATTCGAAATTGTCAAAAAAGTTTGCGGGATGCAGGAGATTTTTTTTTTATTCAGTTTTATGTATGACTACTGACCTGATAAAGTCGCATTCTAAATTCATGGCACGGATAAAAGAACAGTCAAGTTTTCCCTTAACTTAAGTGCTTCTTCAACGAATCAAACAAAATTTGCTCATCTTTTAGTTGAAATATGAAGGAAAATATTTGTTATTTCAATACCTTTTGTCTGTTAAATAAGCTTTGGGGTCTTCGACTTGGCTGTAAAGATTTAAAATTACCGTTTAAGAAATTTAAGATATTGTTGAAGTTAAGAAAGTTAAAGCAAGTTTGAACATTCGTCTTTGATAAAACACCAATTTCCATTTAAACATATTTCCTTGTTGTCACAACTTAACTAAAAGTTTTCTTGAACATACTTTTAGTTAGTAAAAGGTATATAAGTATCAAAATTAAATGAAAAAAATATACTTATTTCAATTTGGCTAGGCCATCGGGTTATTATAATGGAGCGACTGCCGTCTGATATCAGAGGCTGCCAAAAGGCATTTGACACTGCCTGACAACTGTTATCTATAAATAACAGCCAAGACCAATGGTCTCTGAAGCAGGAAGGAGTTCGAGATAGAAAATGCCACTAATGGCGACCAATCGCCTTCGCTTGACATTAGCAATCGTTACAGATACGCGCGCTAATCTCAACAATCGAGCTACTCAATCGGTTAAATGTAAAGTGGGCCACAAATAGAAGTATACCACTAAACTTAAGGTTTGTGATCACTATATTAGGTAGCCCATTGTACACTTTTACTTTTATTTGCGCGGTTTATTGTACCAGTAGCTGTGAGGAGTCACCAGTCGACCTTGAAGTTCAAGATGCTCTTATCTTTAATCATGTGGAAAATATTAACAGGTGTCTACTTTTGGTTATGTTGGTAACCTATCGGTGTATTATTTAATGTCCAACGAAATAAAGTAGGTTCTCTACTGATATACCTGTGGCATTAAATCTAACTTACATGCAGTCATATAAACGTGTACAGACGGACTGAACTTATTTATACGTACCTACATAAGATGAAACTATAGCCGTTGCTCACGGGTCCGCTTTGGTGGGATTAATACATCACGGTAAACGCATATCTATGATACGTTCTGGTCAATATATTTACCAAAACTACTTTGTTTAGAGTTATTTGCGGCTTCGGCTCAAAATGGTTTAAATTGTTTTTGCTCTAGAAACTTGCCTTGCCTCCTTTTGCTATTTTATGTAGGTACTTAGCTAACATGATGTCTTCAGTTCACGGGGCAAGAACGTCATTACAGAAGAAACAACATAGCCTCTATCTATCCGTGGCTCCTTACATCCTTGTCAGAATGTCAGCATGGATGGTATGACTACATTGATATTGAATTAATTATGTACATTTATCGAGCCCCAAATTTTCAAAAAGGTCACCTTGATAGCTTTTCCATTCCTCTTTATAAAGAAGACCATAGATACATTTGCAAGTATTTTTAAAACTGAATATAGCTCCTCAGATACTATATTCAGCTTATATTTAATTTGTATTTAAACTACACTCTAACGAAAGGGGAATGTTACGATGTAGGGTTGTTACACGAAATAAACAATAAATATGACAGGAAGTTTTAAAGTAGCACCGGTGAACGACAAGATAAGAAGTAATACATTGACTTGGTTTGGACATGTGATGAGACGGGATGACCAACATACGTTAAAAAATCCTTAAACAGAAATGTGGATGGAAATAAAGGGTGACATGAGGATGGTAGGAGTTTATAAAACCGTGGCAGGGAATTGAGAATTTTGGAAGATAAAGTTATATTACATATACCCCAGATAATGGAAATGGTATGAAGAATTATGATATATACTGTAGGGCATATCAATGGGAACACCTCATAATTATTCAGGTCGATAAAACGTGGCACAATCTATATTAAAACCTAAGTCATGCAGCACGCGCCTGGCCTTGGCATCGTATGTGATAGTGACTTGCATGTCAGAGGTCAACTTCATATATATTTAGGTAGGTAATACCTAAATATATATATGAAGTGTATGTGGCCAGAGGTCAAGGGTTCGATTCCCATGGAAAGCATACGATTTTTTAATTATTTACCAAATAAATTTAAATAATTTTTTTAGCTTAAATAACCCTGAGGTTTGTCCATATGTTATGGATGCGTTTACAACTGTACCTACTATTTATATGTATAACTTACTAGCTGTTTCCCGCAGCTCCGCCAGCGTCAAAAAGTAGCCTATGTTTGTCCCCGGGTCTTCAACTATATTCATACCAAATTTCATCAAAATCCGTTCAGCGGTTTGGCCGTGAAAGCGTAACAGACAAACAGACAGACAGAAAGACAGACAGACTTTCGCATTGCAGGTTTGAATGACCTGGATAATACAAAATCTTAACTATATAAAGCCTAAGGTTACTGACTAATTATGGCAGGGTCATAATTAATTAGCGTAAGAAAAGATGATTTTGGCCACACCATAGTCAGGTTATACCTATTACTAATACCTAATTAATTCTTCCATGACATTTCAATTAACCTAGACTTATACATAGCTTCTGATTAATGAAATGAAAATACTCCTATTTCATTTAAAGAAGCCATGTAAAAAGCAAAACAAGAAAATTCATCCCGCCAACAGGAAAATAATAAAATAAGCGTGTGTTTTTAAAACTGAAAATAATACAATTACCATACAATCTGTACTCCCCTACTCTGTGGGTTGGGCTATGTCTAAATTAAAATGCCTGTAACGCGAATGTTATTGAATTAAAGGTATTAGCACACAAGTATATTATTAACAAACCTAATTTCCACTTTTACATCATCCACATTTACGTTCTCTTCACCTACCTATCCTTAGATCTTCGTATTGTATCGTTGTTATTTCCAATCAATCTAATAATTTATACCACTTGCTCGAGAGTAGTTTAGCTTAACTAAATAACTTTTGAATGAATTATTAACAAAATCTACTGATTTTATGACAGTTTGTCAATTCAGAAAAAAAATAACTACAGATAGCATAATATTCAAAACCTAAAAACCAATAATTATGCTAACATTATAAAATCATACCAAAAATAAGAATGCCCGACATTAGCAATTCTTTTCTGACTCTTATCTCTGTCAAATTAAAAATATTTATTGGAATAAATCTACAGACTTGGACAGAGATAGCACAACATAAATACTTATGTATAAGAACATATACATAAGTAAGATTTTTTTTCTGTTGATGTTGTATTGATTGTTTTCTTTTATGAACAATAAATAATTTTACATACATATTATCACAAAACACTGCAATAAAGTGTGTGTGGTCATCACATTCCCATAATAATTCAAATTGTAAATAATACTGTAATGAACAATATCAAAATAACGTGATAATACCAACCGTTACCTGGGATATCTGACATAATCATTTGTTTGACGGTGTCTTTAGAGTGTAGCGCGAGCGAAGGTACCTACACAGATTCCTTCAACTACAGTAATGAGAAGATTAGCTCGCAACGCAACTCCAAAAGCTAAGAGTCTGATTCTTGTCCAAGATTACAGTGTAGCTTATTAACTACTAGCTGTTTTCCGCAACTCCGCCTGCGTGAAAAAGTAGCCAAATTTCATCAAAATTCATTCAGGGGGTTGGCCGTGAAAGCTAACGCCTGTTAGCTTTTAGCTGACAGACGTTAGCTTATATATATATATATAGACGGACAGACAGACTTTCGCACTATGATATGTATGGATTATCACAAAATTTGTGAAATAATTAGGTAAGAATTTTCCTAGAACAAATAGTATGTACTCAAGCCGGACTTTTTTGAAACGCCGCCCGAGCCAAAAGCCCATACAATCGCAAGTTGATGGAGCCATGGAAAGTGGAGGGAATGACCTCATTAACAGTTTTTGAACTAAGTACTTTATTTAATGTTTAACGAAATTTATTCATTGGACGAAAATAGAGACATTTATCTCAGGGGCACTGACAAAGTCATCATCATTTCGTGTAAGTTACATTGCCTATCGACGATGTACACCCTGGTGTCAGAGTTGTTCGGAACCGCCTCTCGGCCTCTGACGTGGTTCCTTTAACGACTACCAAATGGCAGCCGGGACCAACGGCTTAACGTGTCATCTGAAGCACGTAATCATCTTTATTATCAGACAATAAGGTGATTCAAGCCTGCAAAGTCCTAACCAAACTAGAAACAACTAAACAAAGTATGCTTCTGGTGGGAATCAAACCCACCCCCGGGTCGAAGGCGAACGCCTTAACCACAAGGCAGTTAATTAAAAAGTTACTTTGTTATTTCTCCGTGGATAAAAAACAGTCAAATTAGCATGTATTATATAGAAATATTACTCTTTTTTGGCTCTTGTATCGGGTATAATCCTGAAGCAAATTGCTTTTGATCCAGGAAGGACGCGAAAAACCGGAAAGCGGTTTAAAGATAAATGCAGTCATTTTATATAGGCACATTATGTATTGTTTCTATACTTGCATTTTCCTGCTATCCTTTTATCTTTATAAGGGTTTTATTTTAATAAAGTAATTATTAAATTTCTAATCATCATCATCATCATTTCGTGTAGATTACATTGTCAATCGATCATGTACACCCTGGTGTCAGATTTGTGCGGAACCGCCTCTCGGCCTCTGACTTGGTGCCTTTAACGAATACCTTATGACAGCCGGGACCAACGGCCTAACGTGCCTTCAGAAGCACGGAATCATCTTTTCATCGTGACATATAGATGATCAAACATTTATTTATGTACATCTAACGTTAATAAATGCGACAAACTCTATTAAAATAGATTAATTTAATGTGTAACAATCTTGAAAATCGTTATGAAGATGAAAACAAACAATAGACATTGGCAATTTTCAGTCTTCTGAATTTCGATTATCCGCTTTTTATACGTTAGTTTATTAAAATTATTCCCTCAATAGTTTATTCTGAGACTCTACTTTCTGTTGCTATGCAGATTCACCTAACTGCATAAAAGCATGAATAAAGATTTTTAAATTTTATATAGTTTTTATCCGATAAAATTCCTTGAAAGCACTATTGTATATCACGATTCTCGGTTCCATTTTTTCCTGTTCACAGACAAGAACAATAAAAACTGTTTATAGATGGAAAAATATGCAACACCAGCCTTAATTCGCGAAGTTGTTGAACAAAAGCGGTTAATAAAAATGAGAGAAGCGTCGCGATCTTTAGGCTCATACAATAGACGGCAAAAATGCACACTACATTACAAATAAAGCTACACTGCCAATTTGAAGAGATGTTAATTTGTTGGCAATAACCATGCAAGGTGCGCTCTTTATGTGGCCAACGCAGGCAAAACAAGAGTGGTAAGTGACGTTCACATTCACTTGCGCGAGAGACTATTCCGCAGTCGTGCACCGTGAACCGAGCCCGCCGCTTCCATTTTCAAACGTGTTATTTTTTTTCGAATTGTGTGTGTTGCCAGTAACGGTGACAGGACTACTTTTTTGTGAGTTTTTTTTTTCCTTTTTATATTTTTACTTTTTTTTGGTGATAAAGTTTTGATTTACAAAAATTTTAACAAGATCGATTATTGTTTGCAGCATATTAATTGTTAAAAGTGTGCACCTTTGTAGAAGTTACTGGAGCGGGCGTAGGCAGAACCGTTATAATTTATTTTTAGACTGTTAACCGTTTCTTGGTCATAAAAGGCTTCTGTGCAACGACTCCTGTATGCATTATGTCATACGTCTGTGAGCACATAGATAGTGAAAGTGGTATACCTAGTTGGATGGCTACAAGGAAGATGTGTCGACTTTTCTGACATGAATTCAGTTTATTTATCTTTCTGTCTTTTTAAATGCGCCTTCAATATTTTCCTCACAAAATGTATTTTTAATGCCGGAAATATGTAACGTTCAAAGGAATTTGGCTATTTTTGGCTCCTATTTACAAGAGGGTGCCGAAATGAAATCATATATTTTTCGATTGAACATCAGAGATTAAAGTGAATATTTGCAGTATCTTTTTGAGTGTAAAATGGGCAGCGATGTTCCGAACTTAGAAATGGGAAAAAAGATAACCTTATCCAAAAAAATACTTGCATTTTCTTAATAAGTACTTATTACTACCAAGCCACTTGCAAGGTGTATTAAATATGTATTCTAAGCTTGTATGACAATAATATTAATTAGCAACCTACTACTTCTCTAAAAAAAAAGAACTTCGAAAAATAATGTGTACTAAATTAAAAAGAAAATTAAAACTAAAATAAGTACATACAAAGTAGACTTATTGCAAATAAACGTAATGTTTTTTTAAGAAAGTTATTCTCAATTTTGCGGACCTCTTCTTATCTTTATCGTGACGTATAATTTATCAAAATTGGTTTAGCCATTTATTGGCGACGAGGGTACAAATATAAAAACACACATAATACACATACATACAGGTCAAACCATAAACACATAATCATCCTTTTATGCCTCGCTGCAGTCGGTTCTCAACGGACTCTATTACTAATACTCCCTTTTTCCGTCTGTCATTAGGTTGTATCTCATGTCTGATAGACAGTAAAAATTTTAATTTTTATATTAATCGGCAACTCTTACGATTGAAATCATATCGAAAATATTGATTGCATATAGTACGGAACCCTTCGTATGGCAGTCCGACTTGCAAATGGCCGGTTTGACTTTTCTATTTTTATAAGAAAAATTTCATTCACACAAATTCTACAGTTTTATTCAATATTATAAGTAGATTGTTTGATAGATCATAGGTTATAAAAACAGATACGCAAATAACAACAAATATTTTGCAATAAAGAATGCATTTACGATGATTACGTGATCTTTGGTTTTCTTTATTTTACGGTATTTTAATTATTATCTGCCTGTGCTCTCTGACCTTTTCATTAATATCATTCAATAATCCGAGTCATATGAACGATTATAATGCTAATAACATTTATAAATAAACAAGTTGCATAAGACAAGATCTTAATTTACTACTATACTAGAATTACTTTGGTTAGGTATAAAAGATCATTACAAACAAACATCCACCTGTGATAGACTACATAAAACTTTCTGTTTTTCCTTAAGATTGACTGGGAGAGAATGTTATTTATTTATTTATTTAACATTTTCCAAAAATTGATACAAACAAATTAACACAAGATGCATTTCACAAAACCACTGAGGTTTGTTTAGATATAGCAATCTATGATACTAATATAATAGAAAATGAAGTAAATCTCAATCAATCCTGATAAGAACCACAGAGATGAAGCTGCAGACAACAGCTAGTTCTACTGAATGCTCATTTCAGTCCTATTTAAGCTAAGTCATGGGCCCATACCTAAGTAGGCAGGTATAGGCATGCATGTCCAACTAAAGCACATTTTCCAAAATTCGTATGAAATCGAGAAATGAAGGCCTACTTATTAAAGAGCAAATGCTAGCATTAAGTGCGCCAATTCTTAAAGTATTTATACTTGTGGTACAATAAAGATTTATTAATAAGTAGCACGAACTCAAAAACTTATTCCTAACTTCACTTTTCACCGTTCTTTTTCATTTTCCATCACGGAACCCTGAAAACTCAAAAATCATAAATGTTTTGATCTATGACGCCGAAATTAAGGTTATGCATGCTATGAAATGTTTCATGCCATTTTATCGTGAATTTTCTCCCTGAGGATTGAACACATAACCATAATTAATCCTTAAATGCCCTCTCCTGGGGAAACATCGTTCAACATCCAATTTGACCGCACATAAATCCACGGTTCCATTATTAATACGATGAAGATAGTTTTGACCTCAGGGATTTTCTGGACACAAAAAAAAACTTTAAGGAGTTTACAAACAGGTAGTACAACGACGAATAATATAATGATATTTCTTAAGAAATTCGATATTGGCGATATTGGCATACTTTTATAATGTTACTTAATAGATAAAAAGAGAAGTTTTTTGTTGTTGATTACTACTAGAAAGAAAATAAATGTTTTTGAAAAAAAAAAACTGAACCGACTTCAAACTCATCTGAAAAGGAAGAAATAATCAATTAATTGTTGGTTATTGTATATATTACCTAATGTAAATCGCAGCCCCTCTCCCATTGCAGCGCCCGTCTGGGTCCTTAATTGATTCTATAAATATGCCTTGTAAACTTATGTACATTAAGGAAGCAATAAAGTATTGAGTATTGAGTATTGAGTATTAAATGTGGTTCCTTATCAAACATTTTAATTAATTTGAAGTTGTTAAAGGATTTCATTTTACCCACTGAAAAGTTTTATCCTTTGAGTACGGAACTCTAAAAATAAAATAAGATTATAAGGATGGAAAGCCTGTTTGGCGAGACAGGGTTTGCTTGAGACATAATTCAGTTGGGGCTCACAAAAATCTTCAAGTGACCAGGTTGTTGACACCAGCCTCTAAAAGGTCAGGGAAGGGATAATGGTCGCTCGGAGCCTGTGTTGCCAGTCGTTTATGGATTTAAACCCTAATCTTTAATCTGCTCTTAAGTCTGCTCCAAGGTTTGGCATTGCGAAATCGATACAAAGTATGATGAAGTTTGAAATATAATTATTTAAGTAAATGGCTTCGTATCACAATATTAAAGAACTGGCAAGTAATAGGGAAGAATGGAAAAAACTTCACCTACAAGAGCCTAGTCTTCAATTTATGAATGAATGACAAATATTGAGTAAAAGACCTGGTAACCGACGTTCAATCTTTTTAGGAAGTAATTTTTGGTGCCTTTAATCTTCTTTCATGATAAAGCTAGAAACCTAAATTTTCTGGAACCAAGAGATTGCACTTAAACTATTTTAAATTTCAAAAAATCATCTACATTTCCCTTTAGAAAACTATTGATTAAGATATAATTTGTTTGTGGAACAAAACTATCTAAGTCGCCTATTTTCAGAAACGAGCACGTGGATGAGGGGATCAAACTATAACTTGTGTTAATTATAACTTGGATCTATGAAGTTGAATTCGGCAAGAAGTTAGTTTATAATTAGTAAACAGGGCAAACGTTAGTTATGTAGGCATGTACCTAACTTCACTTCGAATCAGTGAGGACTGAGAGGATCATGCAGCTGGAATAATAAAGCTGAAAAATAAAAATAATAAAATCAGTCAGATAGACCAACTGATGGACAGCTGAGGTTAAGAAATAAGATTCTATCCTCGGACTTTAGTCGGTTAGGTAGTTAGTTATATTTCGTGCACGGGTGCTAAAATCTAACAGTAACCCTTTTGTGAAGAAATAAATGAAATCGCTTATACACGCAAAAGTTCGACTTAATCCTCAAACAAGTATAAGTTTTAATAATAGTTTTAATTTTAAATTATAAATAATAAGTTTAATAAAGCCAGAGTTCTTGGCACCATGCCGCAAGGACAAACATTAGGTTTTAATTAGTTTTTATTAAGGGTTTTTTCATATTAGGTTTTAGTTTTTATTAAATTATGTTTTTATCATGCTTGTACGTGTAAATGGTGCAAATAAAGTAGGTAAAAAAAATACCCATTAAAAAATGTCTATTAAAAAATATCAATAAGTAGTATTGTTAAAAAAAAAATCAAAATCTAATAAATTCTAAGTACCTAAAAAGTATTTAGAACAAAACCCTATCGATGTATTGCCAAACGGACAAGATGTAAGAGTTTTTATTTAAATTACATAAACCATGCGGAATATTTACAACATCAAACGGGTTCCTTGTTGGCAATTTACACATGTTGTGATTGTGCGTAATATTTATAATTATACTACAAATTCACTTATACATGCAAAAAATCGCCTTAATCCTCATTATTCAAACAATTAGTAGAGCGATAAGTGACATCGCGTGGCCGATTTTTCTTGCGGCTCTTTCCTGAATATGAATTTTCAGCCAGTTTCTTTACGGTAGAAGAGAATCTGGTGTAATGTGTAAAGGATTTTTGTTTTTAATTGTAATTTTTGGTTTTTTAATTTTAGGTGAAATATTTATATTTTTTGTAAGTAGGTATGTAAAAGCAGAAAGAACATTGTTGCAACAAAATATAACACAACAAGAGCCGGTTATCCCTGATAGGGATCTCTGCCAGTCAACCCAATTTGGTCTTATACTTTATAGTTTATAAAGTAGGTATGTCGAGTATGTAATATATCAGCGCTTGTGAATTTTGCAATAGTTGCGTAGGTACAAATACTTGATTATGATGGGCCTGCGATGTTATTGCATTATGAAGGTAGATGATAATGATTCATTTCATGCAATCTAACGTGGGAGAACCCATGTCTTTTTATTTGTGTAATTCAAATTTTTGACAACGCGTTTCATTAAAGTTAAAGTACATTTACAAGTATTTATTTTAAGTTTTAGTTTGTTTTGAAGTAATCTGTGAAGATCATTTAAAAGCCTCTACCGTGGCATTCTATTGACGCCGATGTGTTTTCAATGTTATATGTAAAATCTGTAAAGCGCTTAAGCTGATAAAAAAGAAATTGTAGACAAAATCTTAACGCATTCGCTAGCGTCTGCGCCAATAAACATTGATAGTAGAGTTACTGGATCCCTCCCTGTCACTAGCTGGTTGGCTGAATGAGTTGCCATTCAGGGTTATCCTAGAATAGTGAATGGTTTATTTATAAGCACTATTGTACATTTTGTTTTTAATTATTTGCTTTTATACCTATCCACTTGTGGCGGGGCTCGCTAGCTCAGTCGGGCCCGCAATATATGTTGATGCAGTTCATACTATGAGGTAGGTTTATTAGAGTAAATTTAAAGATACAACCGTAATTGACTTCCATATTAACTATTTTTCAATAGATTTGAAGAATTATTTTACATAGATAATAGGTTCAATGCTATTCTATGATATCGATCGATGATATCGATGATATCGATCAATGATATCGAATGAGTCTCAAATGGTAAAATTAATGAGATAAAAATAAAAACATGCATACATACACAGACTACTAAACTCATAATATTTCCCTTTGTCTTTGCAGTACATGTCGGGTCAAAAAGGGTGAAATTTAAAATTATGCATAAATAAATAGAAGAACTTATCACCTTTTATGAGATGCCAGTGGAGACATTCAGACGGACACACAGTAAATAGTGAACGCTGGATATTTCCCCAGGGCCGGCCTCTGACTGTAAATAGGCATTCGTGTGTGAAATACGATTCACATAGTTTATATTACTCCCTAGATATTAAAATTAAAGTCTATAAATAAATTGACGACGATCGAAAACGTAAAGGACTACCTAATTTTGATCGAGTAGGGTTTGATAAGATATTTTATATGTAGAGGACCTGTAGGTACTTATTAAAATTATTGTGTGTTTAAACGAAGTCTATATTAAGAAACTCCGTAGTATATAGTAGTGTTACTGGACCATCGTCTTCTTGTCCTTACGTTTACTTGTCCTACACCTGACCCGAAGGTTGACTGGAAGATTAATGCTTTAGCGATAAGTCTGCCATTGTGCCTAACAATTTGTTTTTGTTGTTATTTTATTTTTTTTAATTTCAACCTACAGTTGTGTACTAGATTTTTTTGTCTGTTATAAGATATTGTAAACTTCAATCATCTGTTTGTTCAATAAGGATGGTTCCGTGCTTCGGAAAGCTCGCGAAAGCTTTAGTCCGCTGCCATCTCATCAATGTGATCATCAAAGAAGCCACATCAGAGGCAGAGCTAATTGAAAGGACCGCTTCTAGTCCATATTAATTTGTCTACGGAGGCATATTCTTACGTCCAGTTTATAAATTAATCTCATCTATGTTATCTTAAGTTACCATGTATTTTAACTTGTATGCTATTAAGTATTAAGACTGCAAATTACCACTCAATGATAATTTTGAGCGATGGTTATATTTATGATGTCAAAAATTCATGTTTATATTTTATGAAAACCAAGTTTTTTTTATTGTAACAAAATTAAATAAAAGTAAAATGTCTTTGCCTTTTAAGCAAAATAATTTCCATTAACGGAATAAAATCACGTTTTGGCGATAACAATAAAAAGTAATTGGGAAGAGGTTAATATTCACGACCGGACGCCTATAACATTTTTCGGCTGTATCGTGTACTGAAACCGGACGATGTCGTTTTAAATTATAATCACGTAGAAAAATCACATACTATACTTATACAGTAGGACTTTTAAAACACCAGCAAATTTTTACAGTGTGATTAGTGCGAAACTTAATCACATTCACCAAAAAAAATTACCTTTTTATACCTTTTTTCGATTTTCACTTATTTTTTTATGTGAAGTGGTTTACTAAGCTATAAAAATTTGGCTAGTGTTTAAACAATCGCCATGTATGTAGGATATTTCTATATCGAACAAGCGATGAAAGTACTCCGAAGTATTTTTTTTTCTTCTTTTCTAGTCATAATGGATCTGTCGCTTGGACTTCGAAGTACAATACAAATACTCTTTATTGCACCAAAGCAAAAATTTTACACAACAAATATACATGAAAATGAGGTACAAAGGCGGTATCGCTAGAGCGAACTTTTGTAGTCAAACCTTAGAAGGGTGGGAGGAAAAATGAATACAGATAGCGGTGTGTGCGGATACCAGTTGAAATCAAAAGCTATTAAAAGAACATGTAAATATATTATGTTGATTTACCTTGAATTCCATGGAAAAAATATATAATTACTTAAATATAGTTCCTTTTGATAGTCTATCACATTTAATACAAAACAAAGTATTCAGACAGAGGCTCATGAGAATTTTCCGACAAACGCCAAGCCTCTTTGTTTGTATATGTAAAATTAATTTTACCTTGTTGCCGCGTCGTTCGCCTGTGAAATTACCCTTTATTAAACGGGGTTGTTTTATTATTTTGCATATTAAACAGGCTTAAAGTAAGGCGCATGAGAATCATTGATTTCATAAACTAGCGGTGCCCTTCGGTTTCACTCGCCCTCGATGGGTGTGTGTTTTAAATTATTTTGACCAATATAACGTTTGTGTAATATGGCATTTATGCGAAGATTTACGATTATTGAATAAACGTACTTTTACTTAACTAACACAAAAAATACTAAAACAGTCAACAATCTATGTTCCCGCTATTAATATATGAGTTATATAAAATCTAGCAATTTTTCCATAAACTAGAACCTTCTGTACATTTTAGTAGGTAACTACTGGAAATGTGCATTATATTCCATCCAAGTGCTTAATTAAGATGTTACAAGACGGCACAAATATATAAATTGCTATATCATACGATACAACGTCAAACGCAGCGAGATTAGTTTTGGTTATATCACACATATGGACACTTGTGCAATTTCCACGTAATACTTGTATCCGCACTTACATGCATAAAAGTAGCTAAACAGGATTTCCCAATTTCCTATGTTTAAAATACTTATAATTTTTTTGTTTGAAAATGGTAGGTAATCATTAGATATTGGCTGGCGTTAATTAAAATTAATTAATATAAAATATTTATGGTATATTATTTATAAATGTGCTGATAATTAAACCAAGTTTCAATAACTTGAAGATTACATTTTTGTAACATCCATTTTATAAAACCGAACACAGTGTTATTTATGTCTTATTACATCAAATTAACATCAAATTTCTAAAATATTTTCATTGCAATTTACATTTAATTTTATCGCATTACGCACGCGTGCATTAAGAATTTACCTAAGGCCTATATGCCAAAACCAGTACTTTGATTTGGTATTAAAATTACATCATTTGCACTAATTGCATTCGTTCGCCGTCTTGTCACGGAACATATAGAGTTCTGATCTAAAGGCGCATAACATAAAGGCTCCCTTTACGGATCCAGTCAAAATAGACTCCAATAATAGACCTCTTTTATTATAGCCACACGTGATATTTACTAATTTTTAGTCTTTCACTTTTGTCTGTACAAAATGAATCTGAAAGTGGTTAAACATAGCAAAAAATGAGTGTTTTAAACAGCCCTTCATGTAACAGTGCGCTTCAGCTTTACTGAAACTCAAAATTGTTGAATAATAGGTAAAGCTTTATATTTGTATCCTCACTGTTCTTGTTATTTCATCTTACGAAACCATTTTTTCTGTAAATACCGTTTTTGAACTGATGTAATGATCGCGTGAGATCTCTGTTGTTTTAACACGATAAATAAGTTTCTGGGACAAAGATTGCCTTTGAAAGGCCATAATATAATTTTACTTTACGAATCAAACTTTCGTATTTAAAATATTAGTAGAAATATAAAATTTTATATTCCTTTCCTATACTCCTATTTATTAGATCGTATGCCTTATTGCCTACTTAATTGTAAAAAAAAAAAATGGAATTCAAAATGGAGGAGGTTCTACGTTTGACTGTACGTTTTTAACCTATATACATTATATATATTCCCATATAACCTTTATGTTATTTAGGTACCTAACTTTTCAGCCACAAAACTTTTGCTATACCTATGTTTTTTAAATAATGTACTTTTTAATCCCTTCTCTCCTGATTATTTAAAATCCAAATTTTCCTTCCGTAATATTGATCCCCGCCTTCGAGCATCGCACAGCCTAAAACTGGATTTACCTGAATACTCCTCTCAGTGCTACGATTATTCTTTTGCAATAAATACTTGCTGCACGTTTATAGAACAAGCTTCCTCTGGAAATCAAACAGTCGTCCTCTCTTCATACCTTCAAATTCCGGGTTAGGGAATATTTTGAGCGTTCGAACTTGAGTTGACTTAGGTTAATTGCCCTCCGTTAACAAAAAAAAAAAAAGGTTAAGTTACTTTGTTTTACATTTATATTTATACGTATCTATTGTACTGAACACTCTTTGATGCCCATGTACCCTTTTTTCCTTTGGTTTTCGGGTTGACTGGAAGAGATTCCTATCAGGGATAAGTCCGCCTCTAGTTGTGTTTTATTTTGTTGTAACAATTTTCTTTCTGTACAATAAAGTTTTTACATACATACCTACGAAACCTGATTGGTCTATTAATAAAACCTGACATTTAATCCACACAAAATTCTGTGTGCTACACGTTTTGTTTTTAAAAATTGTTTCTGCCCATCAAAAATATTTTTACTTTTTCCATAACTAACTGCGTTCCCATTGTTCCAGTTAACTGAATCAACATGGCTGCCAGCCGGCATTGGATGAGTTTTGCTGGTGAGTTCTCAAATTTAATTACTATTTGTTGCTACAGTTCTATTCTCCACATTTTACTATGCGATTTACTTAAAATCTACTTGTAAAATCAACATTGTATTTAATCTAAGGTACGTACATCTAAAAATAAGATCAACGACTAATTGGCATCATATGAAAAAAACGATAACATGTAATCAGCGATTAGTCACCGCTCATTTTTATTTAAAAAAAAACTGTACTTAATACGAAAATATAGGCAGTACGTATGGTGTTACACTTTTCCCTATTGACGCAAAGCGCCAGAAAAGCAACTTCCCATAAACACAAATAAGAACAGCAGTTTTGAGTCAGCCAATAAAAATTAAATGTCGTTAATGATAACTGTAGTAAGTCCTTTAAAGTAAATAAATTATCCGTAACAATTGAAGTAAGTAAGTAAGTAGTTTCTACAAGTTTTCAAGAAAATCTTGTTTTATACTAAGGTTTGATCACAAAGCATCATCAGCCATGGCAAATTTTTTTTAAGTCATAATCTTATTTATTTTTTAGTTCACATGAGTTCGAGCATTATACAATTAGTACAATACACATTACCTATAGCACTTTCACACTTGTTGGAGAGACTGCGAGGTAATTAGTCTCTGAGTGAAAGTCATAATTAATTAGAGTTAATGAACTCATAAGTGTCTTCGTAAGCTTTGTATTAAATCTGTATTCTAGCTGTTTCTCGAGGCCTAAAGCATTTTAGGTGTTTCCCATACAAACGTTTACATCTTAGCTCCTAGATAGGTGATTTTAGAATGAAAGATAGCTTTTAAATCTAGATTGTTAAACTACAGCCACACCAAATAATAATTTAAAATAGTGTGTTTCTTGTCAAATGGGAGTCAAACCCATGCCCTCAGGATTGTATAAAAATATTTTTGAATAAAAATAAAATTGCATTATTCATTACATTAAACTAATCTAATACGGTTTTTATCGCGTTTATAGTTTATTTACTAAAAACTTTTACATCTTAGCTCCTAGATAGGTGATTTTAGAATGAAAGATAGCTTTTAAATCCAGATTGTTAAGCTACAGCCACACCAAATAATAATTTAAAATAGTGTGTTTCTTGTCAAATGGGAGTCAAACCCATGCCCTCAGGGTTGTATAAAAATATTTTTGAATAAAAATAAAATTGCATTATTCATTACATTAAACTAATCTAATACGGTTTTTATCGCGTTTATAATTTATTTACTATCTCAAAATATTCATTAGCATTTATTTTTGAAATTTTACACGAAGTCCTTGACTTAAAAATAACAACAAAGTTTTCTCTTCTCGTCTAACTTCATTTAAACTCGTAAATTCCAACACCAATTATATTTACTTTCCCTCTTTTGAAAAGGGTTGCAAAACAAATCGGAGAGCCCACAAAGCAAGCGAAATGGAAACCGAACAATGTACATAAATAAACAGAGTACAAAGGAATAGCTTTTAGACCTGACCATGAGATTTTATTGAATCAGAATCATTTATTTGCAAGAATACATGTAGAAAATTGAATACAAAATTGATCGTCCAGTGTACCCTGTCTGCTAACAGACGTGCAAAATTGATTGACCCAGACGCTAGCGACTGTGTTTACAATTACTATGGCAAACAGCCTCTGGCGAATAGTAGGATAACTAAGTTATTCCAAAATAATAAAATCTCGTGGTAGTCTGGTAGACGTACTGGTGCTTATCGTCACTCACAGAATTTTTAAATCGTAAGTAGGTAGTATTTAAGCGCGACGTTTACCTAACGCTAAGTAAACGTCACATTTAATTATAAGCAACAACAGCTAGTTACTCTGTCACAGTTACATATCGTCACTTGCACATATTGTAATTATGATGATTTTTTCTGAATTGTCGATTGTGTATCGTATACGTCTTACCTAAACAAAATTATTTCTCATATCGATTTCAAAATTAACTTTCATAGTCAGAAAATACTTAATATAATAAGTAAACATCAACTTTTACAATCGAGTGATAATAAAATGTTATAATTTGTAAGTGACAATTCTGTAATTTTCTTATTTTATGTACCCGTCTGTTGAACAAATTGTTAAGTTTGATAGATAAACTTTATAATCCTTTCATTTAGGATTGAATTACGGTAATACTATGTGGAACTTTGGATTACCTAAATATTTAACTATATTCAACTAATATGCAATAAAGGAAACAAAACCTGAAGACCGTATTTTTCTATACCAAATTAGTAATACACGTACTTGTTAAAAAACCCGCATTGTACCGCTCACAGAACATAGAATTCTGTGGTTTAAGTTTTTAAAAGTAAAGGTGAAGCAAACCAAAAACAAAGCCTATCAATCTTTCTAGATATTACGTTGTATACAAAACTAATCAAGTTAATGCAAGGGGAAAAACGCTTTTACCAACGTCACGCTATGACAGCAATTTCAGCGGCTACATAATGGTGCTGTTAAAATTTTGAAGAGTTTTTCCATTATGGTAATTTTTTTGTTGATTCGCACGCTACATCATGCTACAGCCTTTTTTGTAGGTAACTTTTACGGTTTCGCTGAATATTTATTTCTGGCTTAGAAAGAAACTACCATATAGTGCATAATGTCATTCAATAAAATAATGCAACAATACAAATAGACGGAAAGCAAAATCAATAAAAAAATATGGATTCGGCATGTCAAAAAAAAAATTATAAAATTTCAAGCATAGATTTCAATATGATACAAAGGCTGGTATTGAGATCATACGGCAGTTGCTTCGTTGTAATAACCTTCATGTGTAGGACCATGATTAACAGCGTCCCAATGAAGCGAAGAAAAAATGATAGTTAAGTCTATGTTTAATGGACATTCAGCGATGGCAGTGAATCTGCGCTCAATTTTTTTTTTTAATTATGCTCAGTTTTATATTTTTATATCCTTTTTCAATTGACTTATTTGAGTTTGAAATATATGAATAAACCAGTTTAATATTGACAATAAATGTAGTAAATAAGTAGGTGGACATTTATTATCATAGTCCCGCAACCTTGAGAAAATGCAAGGCGTCATAAGTAGGGTACTAATATTTCAATTTGACATTTAAAAATGAACGAAAATTTGTGGCTGGGAAGTGCTGCATTAAAACCACAAATTTTCGTACCCGTTACTTCTATCAATGAAATATAGAGATTGATGTGAATTCCAAAAAATACTTTTGTAGAAAATTAACAGTTCAGAAATTGTAATTGCAAAACATTAAAACCCAGTAGTTTTATGCACTATTGTTGAATTGTAAGTTGGAGGCAGATCCCACGACCTTGGGTAGAGAATGCCTAATTAATTGTAAACAGTGTAGGCCTTACCTTGCTGAAATGTGATCGATTGAATGAGGTTAACGATGGTTTACACATTGCAAAGATGGCAATTAATAAGTTGATGCAACTGCCGAACAGACAGCCGACAGAACAACCGCCCCGATATTTGTTATACGGGCAAATTTTCAAGTCTTCTTTTTTTTGCGGAATTTTCCCAGTTTTTATCTACAATATCTTAGATAACCTTTTTAAAAGATAAGTAAAGTAAAGTGTTCTCAAGTTCTGACCAGACCTGGATAGCTGTTACTCACAGCTCCGCCTGCTTCAGATAGTAGTATCAAAATCCGTTTAGCGAATTGGCCGTGAAAGCGTACCAGACAGTCAGACTTTCGCACTTATAATATTATAGTAAGAAAAATAAAAATATAAATAAAATGTAAACGTCGACAATTTCATCTTATAATCAGCTAAGTAATCACTCCATCCAATTACAGCGATCTTCCTTAACTCAGAGCAAAAATAAGTGTTCCTCTTTCTTACAATTAAAACTTTTGTACTGTTACGGCTTGAACATTTCCTGCAGACAAAGAGACAAGAAACCGGACAAAAGATGAACTCGTCTCGAGAGACAATAGACAGTTTTTAGGGTACCGTCGTAGAATGAGAAAACGTCTGATTGTTAAAGAGTTCACCTATTTTCCGGAGAGTCGTGAAAGAAGCTCGGAAAAACCATTGAATGTGCTCACATGTCACATACACACATTCCATTTTTATAATTTCTCTGCTTTATTTTCCAATTGTGCGCTAAGTAGTACTGTTACTGATCTACTTCTTCTTTTTGAGTCATCGTGGCTGTATACATAGACGATACATTGACTGGACCAGACCAGTACTTTGCTCTTGATTAGTCTTGATCTAACTACTGAGCAAGACCATCTGTAAATGACGATAGAGCTTCTTCGCTTTAGACCTTTCGTACTCATAAATATTAGACAGAACAATCAATCATTATATGGCGGTAACCTGTCTGGTAATCCTGGGACAAGTCCATTATTAATAATTTACTTATATCTTACATCTGTTTTAGTTGAAACATTGTAGTTTAAAAAAGAATGCGGCTTCAAAAGAAATCTCATCTAAAAGTTTGCAATCAGGAAACTGCATTTCTCAGATTCTTATGTGAGGAAAGAAAAGTCTGCGCTTTTTAATAAAGCGAGACTTTTCTTTGAAATAAATAAGCTTGTTGTTTACAAACTTTCACACTTGAGCGAAATACTGGATATAAAAAATAAAATAACTACTTGTCAAAATATCGTTAGTTCCTGACTTTTGGCGGAAAGCTGTGAAGAGAAGTATCGGCGCTGTATTTCATTTTCCAAAATTTGTGTTTTTCGAGTGTTTGTGCTTAATAATGGTGGATTATTATTCGCAAAGTGTTCGATAACAAGCGTGAGTGTTGGGAAGTGATACAGTGTTTGATTTATGTAATTTTCATGCTTGTTGCTAAAAGCTCCTAGTAATCGCTAAGTGCAGTTTTTCTACCACTTCACTTAGCCTGATTTTCTGACTAGACTTGACTACCGACTAGACAAATAAATAAAAATAGACGCTCAACCAAGTCTGCAGTCTGTGAACACGCTCTAGACAAACCCAACCACTATATGCGTTTTGATAATCCTCAAGTCCTTGCAAAGGAAAACAGATTCATTCCAAGGATGTTACGTGAAGCTATTGAAATTAAAAAACATCCTAATTTCAATAGAGAGGATGGATGGTAGGTACCACCAGCTTGATAAAATCGCAAACTCGGAAGCAGACTGCAAGACCCTTAGATACTGTGAGCCAATACTGCGTGAATCGGAATAGTTCCCAATAAAAATTTCAGGCGGTAGTTTGTAATCTTATGTCATCAAAGACAAATGTTAACTTAGTCTACCTGCGACCATGAACGCTGTAAAGTGTTTGAAACGTCAGGTGTAAATAAATACCGTATTAAAATAGTTTAATTTAATGATTTACCGACTAGACTTTTAGACTTGACTAGGACTTGACGAAACCACACTGTAGGATTGAAGAAGATAGAAAAATTAAGAAGGGCTTTAAAGGACTTGTATCCATAACCGTAAAACATATTACCAAAAAAAAAATCATTAGTACCTTACATGAGTATCTTGACGTAATTTCGAGGTTTGACATTTTATGACTTTGACGTTAAACTCGGAGAAAAATTTAATTATTTTTATTGTTGCATATTTATATAGAAATGAACACAGAAGCCCATTTTTCTAGTCATCTGAATCTGCCTAGTTATCCTCAAAGCACTTAAAAGATATACGTATTAATTTATAAGTACACCTACTTTATGCAGAATCATGTTTACAATTTACAAGACCGCTTTTGAAAGTTAGGAAGTGTCTTGCACACTTCCTAAGCTATTATCCATAAGTTATGAGCTAAATTTATACTCGCATATTGCTGTTTTAGCACTGTCACATTTCTGCATAGTTTTAAATAAAAATAATATACCTAAAGAACAAATATAATGTACACTTATTTGTTTCCAGTGGTTAGAACATAGGTTTGATTCGAAGTCACGTCAAGTCTAAATATTTTTAATCTTGTAACCCACACACGCGATATTTTATCGTTTCCGAGTTATTTTAGATACCTGCGGGAATTAACGGTTGTTTTTTGTTTTTCATACAATGCAAACCTGTTATCAAATTGAAGAATGAGAAAAAAGAAAATCGTTTATTTTCAATATAGGATACATATATTGAAAACAAATAGATATATTGAAAATACACGGTTTGATTAGGGTTATCAACCCTATTTGGAAATTCTATTTTGGGTGGCTTTGCTTAATGGTATCCACCGCCAATGGGAGAGTCTGAAATCACAATTTAAGTGTTATTCTGAATTCTTTGTTTCCCCTCATTAAAACAATATTTTTTTCTAAGCTAACCTGAAGCTTCTTGAGTTGGACTGCAAAGCAATCAGCTGAAGCTGTAAGCTGGTAAAACACAAAGAGTTACTTTCCAAGATGATAATTCTAAGACATGAACATAATAAATAAACAAACATATCCTGCTTGGGGAAAAATGTCGTGCTCAAGTAAATGATAAAAATCTCACGTCAATTGAGCTTTCACTCACGAATTTCTCATGTTCTCGTGAATTTAACCAAAGGATAGCACATTGTCGCAATGCTGAGTAGTAGTCGGAGGATTCTCAGCTTTATGTTGGCTACGCGTGAGTTATACTATCAAGTGTTTACCGAGTTCATCAATCACTGTAAGTTCACTTCAAATAGTCCTAAATGAAAAAAATTCATTCCAGTAATATTTTGCGACCTTAAATACTTACATTTCAGCACGTTAAAGGTGGGCATCATTAGGACTCGATATCGTCATAATAACCACTGTCAACCACATTGACCCATGTCAAGCAAATTGCTGAGTCAGCCATCGTTGAATTGGCCGTGTCAGCAGCAATAGGCACCTATATCAACTGAAAGGCTTTTAGAGAAATAAGCTGCTAGTTTTTAGATGTTAAGATTATCTATGATGATAGATAACAAGAGCAATTATAGTGTATACTTAAACATTAAGTAATATAAAAATCGTGCACCTGAAGAAATCTCGAGGACTCATAATACAAAATTGCATGGAATTTTATCCCTTATAGGGTCACAAAATAAAGAAAATACGGAAAGAGATTAAACTAAAATATGATAATATGGATTTAGTCGAATAATTTTTGTTCGATATGGAAGATTCTCGTTCGATATCGAAGGATTTTTGTTCGACATATATTCATACTTCCATACTAATATATATATATATATATATATATATACTAATATATTATAAATATATATAATATTATAAATGCGAAAGTCTGTCTGTCCGTCTGGCTTTCTGTATGTCTGTCTGTCTGTTACGCTTTCACAGCCGAACCGCTGAACGGATTTTGATGAAATTTGGTATAAATATAGTTGAAGACCCGGGGTCAAACATAGGCTACTTTTTGACGCAAGCGGAGCTGCGGGAAACAGCTAATATGTGATAAATTTTAAAAATAGAGCTCTAGGGTTCATAATATGCGAGTTTATGACGCTAAATCTTGGAAATTTATGGACTAGCTTTTACCTTGAATTGAAACGTGGTGGTTTAAACTTAGAACTATTGTTTGTCGAAATTTTGTAATAAGACATTCGAACTATCCGCCAGGGGCACTTTCCAGCCACTAGGTATATGGTCTGTTTTGCAGTAGCCCGCTTTAAAACAAAAACGTTCACAGTCTAATCTTTTCACTAGTTGGAAAGACCTTAGAAGAAAAGTTTGTACTTACCTTATTTTGAGACTAGGGTGTAATCGCCTCATTCCACAAGCACCATTATCCTGCGACATAATACACCACTTATTGAAAACATTCTCTTCCCGACGCTGGATTAAATATTACGGTGACAGCTATTCATGGATATCATCGTGAGCCCCTTAGCTTTGGTCCCATTTTATGAGCCTGTTCGATTTATAATCAATTTTCAATATTCTTTTCTTCATAAAAAGATTCAAAAGTAGACAAGGCGCAAGCAGTATTCTACGCTTTATTAGTGCTCTATGTCACATAATAAAAAAATATAAGAAAATCCAGAACCTAAGCACCAAAAGGAACTAAGTTACTGAGCCTGGGGGTTCCTGATGTAAAATCGGAAACTGAGTAGTGTGTTGTCCATCGCAAAATCCATCAAAGGATTTGATCATATCTTGATCGAAGAATTACACTTAAAGAACAGTAAGTATCTATACCTAGGTAAATCTAAAAAATGCTTGTGAGAAGCTTGGTCAGTGTTTATACTGTTATCCTGACATTAAACAACAGCCAAACTTTCACAGTACGTAAAACTCAATAATATTCTATTAAAAAAAAATAAGAAAGCTCACGTACTGTAAAAATGGCGTAAAAATGGCTGGTGATTTAAAAGTTCACCCTGTCTATTAAACACTTAACAACATACCTTTGATCGGTAATAAATAGAATTACAAAAACACAATGCTATACGCCAATCAACAAACTGCAAACGACACACCATAACAGTTAGATAAATGTGAAGGCACGAAATCATTTCATCATGAATACTTCTACGAATGCTAAATAGTCGAGTAACTAGGACAATGGGAATTTCCACAGGTGTGTCGGGGCGATTATTCACATGCTTGATTTGGACTGCCTCTGTTATCTTACGATCCATTATTGAGACGACTGTCGTTTCTTAAATTAACCTAATACCTATTGTCTTTATTTTGTAAGACACTTTGTTATTGATTAACGTCTCAATTAATCATAGTCTACTTATTCTATTCTAACCAGGGGCCATAATTGATATTCCCACTTTACACCACGAAAAGTTTCATGCAGTCTTTAGGACATTGCAGGTTTTGAACTGTTTACACAAAGCTATATTTGAAAACTCTTGGAATTCCAATGGAACAAAGCGCGAGCGTTTTTCCACTTCTAAACCACTGTAACCCCGAAAATACCCCCCCCCCTCCCCCGGTGATTCTATAATAATAAAATATGGTGATGAGAACCCGCTAAATTATTTTAATTCCTCTTTTGGTAAGTAAGTACCAAACTACATCTAAATCTATATCTATTCTAATATTATAAAGCCGAAAAGTTTGTTTGTTTAAACGCGCAAATCTCAGGAACTACTGGTCCGATTTGAAAAAAAAAATCCGTGTTGGATACCCGTGGTGTATCGAGGAAGGCTAAAAGCCTAGGCGAAGTCGGGACAGGCTGCTTGTAACTAATAAAGAAGTCTGCTCTGCCTTTTACGAAGGATATTCTACGATGGATTTTGATACGAAAATAGTAGGTATTGATAAAAATAAGTAATATTTAGTTAAAATTAAGTTCCAAATAAAGATTGCGAATCTCTAAAATTAAATAATTAGTCAATGTCTTAGAAACTCCATTCATGGCACATTTTTACAAACAATGGCTAACATTTGCTTAACAAATCACCGTGTCCAAACATTGCATTGTCTAATGCAGGCATTATGTCAGAAGGCGCAAGCGAAAGCGCTTCCGAGTTGCGCAAGCGCAGGTTTGGTATGACTTGTGACATTGAAGTTCTATACAATAACAATATTAAGTATTTTTTTTAATTTGTAGATTTTTTTTTCTTTTCTTTCAATTATAATAATTAAGTTATTACAATGTAATGTTTTTTTACTTATGTCAATATCTATATGTAGCGTTGCCAGGCGTCCGGATAAAGCCGGACATAGTTAGGCCTTTTGATTGCGTGCCCGGCCAAAATAAACGGTGTCTACTTTGTCCGGCTTTTGTTAGGCTTTTTACATTTTATTTAATTTAACACGATTTATGGTAATAATCAGAAAAGCTTTAAATACTGAGACATAAAATCCTCAATAATGTAGGGTGTCCGGCCGTTTTAGTCAAATGTCCGGCCAAACTGGTTGGTCTGTCCGGCTATTATGTTTGGCGACCTGGCAACCCTATCTATATGTATCTATTATAAGCGAATAAACCATTTAAAATTAGAACTTTGAAACAATATTACTTTTCTTTTAGACTACTAGACTTGACTAGACTTGCGCCAAAGAAAATACAATACAAATATATATATATAATATCGCAAATGCAATTTGCTTATTGCAAATAAATTACTATATTTAACACCCACTATTAAAATCTTTGCTTGACTCAAAAAGTATATTTACAGATTGATTTGCAATTGTTCTCTTTAGCATGCAACGTTGACGTTCAGCTCCGGAGTGTTCCTTACCTATGTAAATGTATCATCGTATTCATTTAAATGTGAATTTTAATTTTTTGTCACGTTTCAACTATTGAGCAGATTTAATGTGGTATAAATATAGTTCGGGGGCCAAGATGGACTACTGTTTTGCGAGATGTCGACGTCTAACCGTACGGAGCTGCCGAAAACATCATCTAAATTGAAAACCATTTCTTTTTAGATGTCGGTTGAAAAATAATCATTCATCCAAATAATAAGGGAACAATTAAATATAACTCCACCCCGCGAAGGTCAGCTGCGCATCATACCCACAACCACCCTCATTTGTTCCTGTTTTCCTCTTTCATAACTTTTGACTTTGACGGAGGTAGTACCTTCAACTTCCTAACTTTAATGTTGTTTCTCACGAAAGCATTTAAAATATATTTTTTTTAATCTGGAAGGTTATTTATATATTAATAAATCTTTATTGTACCAAGTAAAAAAACTTTTACAATTGGCGGACTTAATGCTAAAGCATTCTCTTCCAGTCAACCATTAGGAAAAATAGAGAAGATATGTGCGGCGCGAATTATCTTTAAAAAAAATAGCCTATTATTTGATTGCATACTTTCAAAGACTTACATATTTTTGTACATATGTACATTATTCTACATGCACACATTGAAAAATTAAAATAGTATTAATTCCATTAAAAATAGAAAATAGATACTATCGTGAGTTCCATAAGCAAAAACATTTCATGTAATTTCCTTAAATATCAAACTTACATCATAATGTAAACAATTTTGAAAATAAATATTGAATTATTTATTTACAAACGTTTAATAAGACCAAATTTACTAATTTATGTTTAGTCCTTTTCTGCCTTATCTATTTTTGACATGAAAGAACGAGACGAAACATAAATTAGTTAATTTGGTCTTATTCAACGTTTCTTTATTTTTATGAATAAGGGGGTAAACCTATACAATTTTATAAAAAAAAATAGAATTGTTATAATAATAATAAATACAATGTGGTTTAAATAAATTTAAATTCCTTCTGAGCTATTATACTTACGACAGAAGGAATTGAAGCTTACATTCTTCTGATTTATATACTTACGAATAATAAAATTTTTAATAATAAAATAACACTAATAAAATTAGATAAAGGTATATCACGACAGATAGAGACCAAATTATTGCTATTTATACTTAAGCCTTTGATACTGAGACAATATATGAGACTTTAGTTAATAAGAAAGCATTATCCTAAGTACAATGCACTCGTAAATGTCTTTCATAGCCGAACAAACAAAATTATTACAAAGAGATATTAAATACACATTTATGCAGAACGAATCCTTTTTATGAAATTGAAGCCTGAATTGAGGTTATTCTCCGTTTTACTATCTTAGCATCCATAACTGTCGTCTGCACTGTATTCGAACTAAGAATGCTATTTTGGATATCTATGACTCACTAAAAACCGGTATGACAATCTTTCGACTCTCCGATATATATAATATAATAGTATATATATAGTAGTATATATATATATATATATATATATAATAGTATATATATATACTAGCAGTTTCCCGCAGCTCCACCTGCATCAAAAAGTAGCCTATGTTTGCCCCCGGGTCTTTAACTACTTATATTCATACCAAATTTCATCAAAATCCGTTCAGCGGTTTGATAATATTAGTATGGATATATTTTTATTGGTCTAAACGTCTAAAAATACGCAAATTATTAGGTATAATCTAACCTATTAGGCCAATGAGCTAGCAATGACTGATTTAAATTTAGTTTTATAAAATGAAGCAAATTTTATAAGAATGTGTCCATCAGGCACATTTCTTATTGTGTTTCTTATGAAGACTAGAAGAAGTAATGCTCTAGGAAAATTATTCGATTTCGAATGAAAATCACTAGACTCATCGGTTTTGCGTTAGTCAATTCATCTCAAAAATACCACTCCAAGTCTGTGGGGTGTTTGTGAACCGATACACGAGTTATTTTATACTTGCATGGAGCTGACATAGTAGAGTTATTTTAAAAGCTTTGAATTTTGTTTTATTAGGTTTGTAAGTCAAAGGTTTCTGACGAAATAATATTGTAAAGGTGGTAAAATGATGTCTACCTAAATACAACAGTCGAGGTAGAAGCCCGAATATTCCTTCCTTCCTTCTACCTTCTACCAGGAATAAATCACGATATTTACCTACCATATATATTATCTTCACTGCTTACCATGAGGGCCCTATAAAACTATTAGTTTAGTATGTTGTATAAGAAAATAATATAGATTTTCACATTTCTACCTTCGATCGCCACGATCTCCCTTGCTTCCTTTTCACTCGTAGCTTTCATCTTGTAATATCTTAATGTTTTCTGATTACAATTAGGTAGAATTTAGGAGAAATTTTATTACCTAATATAGTCCTATTTTTCAGCAGCCTTGTTTACAGAAAACATATTGCTACCTAATAAAAAATATTTATTCTTTTGTAATATTGTTTCTTCTGCTTTAAATATATAGATGTAAATTCATGTTACATATTTCAATGTACCGATACGTTTAATGGCTAGGGAAATATTCATTAGTTTATTCTTCGTCACGAACTGTTCACAAAATTAAATAATGCGTGACATTTTATTAATGGAGAGATTTTCGCTTGAATTTCACAAATGCATTGTGTCCTCTACACCAATTTATTATCTTACTTTACAGCGTTCATGGTCGCAGACAGTCTGCCTGCGACCATGAACGCTGTAAAGTGTTTGAAACGTCAGGTGTAAATAAATAAGTAATAAACGCGATAAAACCGTATTAAAATAGTTTAATTTAATGAATAACAATCGCGAAAACATAAGAAATCATTACATTTTCGTGTTTCACATAGGTAGGTATTACCCGAATCCCGGGTTATGGTTATTTAGAAAGATAATAGTGACAGCCAAACAAATTTAAAGACTTAAAACGTTCCGTGAAATCTTTGCGGAAAAATTAGACTCAAAGCATATTAACTAATCATTGACTCGGGTAATATATTTAAATTATATTTGATCAATTCAAATCAAACCCATTAGCCAGAAGCCACCCACGCCAACGCATTATATTGTCAATAACCTCAAGTTTTAGCGCAGTTCATTGATCTTCATATTTTGTTATTACCGAAATAATCAACCAAAAAAAGAAAATTTTAGATTTTTCACGGATGCTACGGAAGGTTCTGTGAGTCTTTCGTAGGTCGTACACTTAATTGACTACCAAGTTCTATCTCGAGCACCTCCGTATTTCGGAAGGCATGTTAAGCCGTTGGCCCCGGTTGTTATTGGTAGCTGGCAGTCGTTAAGCTGTGTCAGATGCCTTTAGGCAGCCCGAAAAACCTGACAGTGTTGCCCACTAACACAACTCACGTCATGTTCCTGTTGGTCTGGTTTCTTTGTAAAAAGGATTACTGATATCAGACGGCAGTCGCTCCATTTTAATAACCAGTGCCGCCAAATAAAGGAATAAGACTTACAGCGTACCCTAGGCTCCAAAGCATAAACGCTTGGACGAAGAAGATACTTGAAGAGAAAAAAGGTTATGGATAGATACTCGTAAGATGGTCTATATAACCACACGTCTAATCTTGTCTATACTATTTATCTATACCCATACAGCTATTAATGATACCTAATAGCGTGCAGCATGTCAACTCGACTGGAGTGCCACTGCGGACTCAAGTGTCTTTGACTCGAATCACGAAATAAGATCGATAGCATCAAGATCTCGACCCGATCACATACTTGACCTCCTACGGAAGTCCGTTAATAGTGAATCTAGTTTTGACAGACTAGTCTAGATATTATAAGGACCCGGAAATCTTTTAGAGGTTAAAATTCAATCAATCTCAGTTTTTAACACTTTCGCGGACAGTAACGTCTCTCGACGTAGATAACAATTGAGTGCCATTCTTGACTGTCCGTGAAAGTGTTAAGAAACTAGATAAGGAGAATCTGTCCTTAGCACAATAGATATTTATGTAGGTATGTATTTTATATATAAGTTTTGTGTATTAAAATAAGTATGTTTATATTACAATAATTTTATTAAATTTGTACCCTAGGTAATTTGGTATAGTCTTCACTTTTGCTTTTTTTTTTTGTACACGCTAATTACCCTTTTCTTGTCATTTTCTCTCTTGGGTCTGCTGGAAGAAAATTCTTTAGAAATAAGCAACTCCCTTGTACTGTCTTTTCCTCTTAGTATGTATAATCCTTTGCATTTTTTTGTGTACATGAATACCTAAAGTAAATAAATAAATAAATAAAAAACCTATCAGAAAACCATTGAAAACAAAAACACGGACAGTGCAACGGAAGTGGCGCGTTTCTGGAGTAACAAATTATAGTATTTTTTTAGTTTTCGACTCAGAAAGAAGTAGAACATTTTAAATTGAAATGTTTATTTTTTGTCAACAGCATTCCTGGCAATAGTGGCTTTGACCTCCTGCGCACAAATCGAAGATCCATGCAAGACAAAGTCCCGAATTGTCGCAGACGACAAGTATTGCGACAAGTACTGGGAATGCGACAACGGGCAGGCGATACAGTACGACTGCCCTAATGGGTTGGTGTTCGCTGGGAAGCATCGAGGAGTCACTGAGGGATGTGATTATCCGTGGCGGTCGAACTACTGCGAATACCCTAAAGTACAAATTAGTAAGTATTCTTATTTTAAATATATTTTTTTTCTTTTTGCCAAACTTTGACCGTGTAAAGATCTTTTACTGATTCTCTCTTTGTTTCTTATTTTAATGTTGCTTCTGTTACATTCTTAGCTGTATTTTTTGAGTCCGCGCGCAATCCCTCCGCAATCATTTCATCTAACACTTTTTTTCTGCTAGTCTTCTTAACACAATTTATTCATCCATAAAGTAACCTTTATCAGTACCTTAAGAAACTTGGATACTACAGTAACCAAAATCACGGTAGCGGTTAACTAATTTCTCTATGATGTTCCTTTATTTCTACACAAAACTATACATACCACATCACAACTACTTTGAATGTCGTCCGTATCCAACACTCAAACAGTTACGATACCTACTTCTAACTGCAAAATTCCCATATTACAGACCCCCCAATCGGTACTGAGCACTGTGATTGGCTGTACGGCATCTTCGGCCACGAGACCTCCTGCACGAGGTACTGGACTTGTTGGAACGGCACCGCCACGGAGCAGCTCTGTATTGGAGGTCTTCTGTACAATGAAAATGCACACTCTTGTGATTGGCCGGAGAATGTCGACGGCTGTCAGAAGCACCGTGAGTTTTTTATTTTGTTCATAACATCTTCTATGATATTATGAACATTGCATGAGATACTGGACTTCCTGGAATAGCCGCACCACCACGCCTCCAATTTAGAACTACCTGGAATAATCCAAAATGTTGTATATTAAAAGTCTTCTGTATAATATTGGTACTGTATATTTTGGACATCTGTCTTTTGATTATTATGTAATATAAGTAAAGAATGAATTTTTGACGTGATATTTCCGGGATGGAAATGACTGAAACTGAAAAAAGTGGACCCCACATAACAACGTGGGATAAGGTAAAAGAGAAAAAAAAAGGAATTAGAATATGCATACTCTTTTACAATTTAACAAACAACCTATATAGTAAAGTACTTCCAAATGAACAAACTGCAATTGTTCTAAAATGGTTTACTAACCAAATTAAGTTACAAGTAACGATATAATAGCTTGTACACTTCAGCATCATTATCAAGATCATTACACTAATGACGTCCTCATTCATTCACGAACAATTGTCGATAATAATCGATCATGAATGGTAAGCGTTTCACTCATCAATCATCACGCAACTTTCACCCTAATAGTTGGAGGTAATAAAGCGTATAATAGCTTAATAGGTTTGTTAATCGCTGTTCTTTTATGTAACTTCTAATTGATAGCGATCAGTTACACCGTTTAATCGTAAGTTGACAGACGAAATCGAAATTATTGTGGTAAATCTATTTAGGCGGGCCCATTCATGTGTCGGCTGATTAAATGACAATGACAACTTAGACAAAATGACAATTTATGGTCACTAGTGATAGAAATATCACTTGTTTATTTTTTTTATTTATATACCTATTTATTTAGTTAATGCTATCGCTCACGCCTATAATTATCAGCTACTGGATTACACATTATGGGTTTTCATACTAACTACTACGACTACGTTTGTAAATAATATAATCAAAGAAAAACTCGTGTCTGATGCAAGAATTCGCTTCTTCTCGATAGAGTCACATAATTATAAATGGGAGAAAGAATTGCACTAGGATTGGAACCATTCTGCTAAATGCGAAATACCAAAAAGTGAAGATAAAACACAATACGTACGTTCCCCTTTTTCACAGAATTCCTATCTAGTAGTTTTACCAGTTCAACTACACGGAATTTTGTTCGTATTTAGCAACTCATGAATCGAAGAATGAATGGCTTGCTTTAATGTGTAGCTACCTAGGTTCTTTGTAAGTATATTGTATTGGATGCCCTACAACTACAGGACATTGCATTTTTGCAATAACAAGTTTCTGAGTTTGGTAACTTGACGTTCGTGTAAGAATCGTCCAAAATGGCATCGGCCTAAATAATTCTCTTATGTAATGCAGTTAATGACGGTGCTCATAATGGCTTAATACATTTTCAAATAGTTGATTGGTATTGCGTTTTGATAATTGTGCAAAATATTAGTGTTCAAATCGGTATTTTCATATATTCCATTAGAAAATATAGGAAAAGTACTTACTAGTACTACTAGATGTCCCATCGTACTCTTACCTAAGAATATTAGATGGAGCAGTAGGGACTAGGTACATAGAAGAGGTACAAGCAAAGTAACTTTTAGCGAGTCTTGCAATACTAACTTGCGGACAAATAAAACAGATACTAGTCTAGTCTAGTGTACCTAGAACTATCGCCAACAAAATTTGTGGATACGTACCCGATTAGCTATTTTTATATTTGTTCAGAAATGTAGTGGTGAGTTTATGAATTTATTTTGCATTCGTTATCATACGAATTCCCAACGCTAGTTCTTAAACAAAATATACGAAATATATTTCGATGTACTGGAAATTAATGTAAAAATATACGCATCCCGTTACCAAGACTTGTATTTGCCGAAATTAAATATGTATGAGGTTATTGTCGCTGCTCTATTTTTCAGATTTTTCCAAGGATTATCCGGCCATATTACGAATTCCTCTTTATTTCTTGTCTTTTCGGTAAAAGAGCAATCGGAACTTGTATATTAATATCGTACGCATCCTTTCTTTTGTTTGTGTGATCTACATTGAATACAAATCTTTCCTCTTTATAATATTAGTGTAGATGTAGACAAACAACAAAAAACAAGCGTAGGTAACAAAGCTCTTGGTAAAAAATTAATCCCTAAATAAAGAACTTCGTTATTTTGAGGTAGACTGTAATAGCTCCCGCGAAATTCACGACGGCAGTATAAAATAAACATTTGTAGGTGGATTAACAGAGAAAGAGTAGTATCACTAAATAGAATGATAGGTGTTTATACATTAATTTACTTATAAGGCGTAGTTCAATTTCCTATTTAAACAAATCCTATTAAAATTATTCCAGCCCTATGCAACGAAGACCCCAACGGCAACGTGCCTCTTGGTAAATCCTGCAACCGGTATTGGCAGTGCCAAGGCGGGTACCCTCGTCTGCAGAGGTGTCCGGCCATGCTGGTCTTCGACAGGAGATCGCTGAGGTGCGTGGTGCCTCCCACTGAGGACTGCGATATACCTACTACTACAGCACCGCCTCCAGAGGAAGAAGAGAATAGGCCGGTAAGTAAATTCCGATTTTAAAATGGATTATCGAATTTATGACTTTGTAGCATTGTTATGGAGACGTAAACAAAGCGGGAGAGACGTCGAATAAAAATCGTTCGATATCAAACAAAAATTATTCGACATACCGATATTGCTCGAGTCACCACTTTTCAAAAATAGCACAACCGACCGCAACCGAGAAACGCATGGGACGTGCAATAAGAGACAAGATAAAATGGAAAAGCCATGATGGGTGCCATAGGACCGAAGAAGGAAAATCCAGCGAAATTAACTAAAGTACAGAAAATTACCAATATACTCTTAAGAATATTCTATTATCTGTGCTCGCTCTTATTGGTTTATCAAGCCAGATTCTCCAGCTAACAGACTACAAATAAAATCACAAATATACAATTTTCCAGTATAGGTAAGTAAATTATTTTATCTTTTGATGCGATCACCCACTTCATCAGTTTCTCTAGTAAGGAAAAATGGCTGATAAAAGATATGATGAAATTATAAAAAAATATGATAAGAATTAAACCTAAAAGCTGAAAACTTATTTTTAGGTTCGTTACTCACAATCGTTTCGACCAGGAGCCTACATGTACCAAGTAACAAACGGCGTATGTTCAAAAAATACATAACAACATAAGCACATTATTGCACACTATTCACTATGATACTTTTACCATTTAAGTAGATTTCGCAATACTTTTCCATACACACTTTCTTCTAACACATTTGTTAAAATAGTTAATGTTCAATTTCTATTATTGTATAGCTCTAGACTAGAGGCTTATTACTGTAGCCTTCACTGTTGTCAGTTTTACTTCTTCTTGTCGAGTCAAAATTACTTTTGACTGCATTATAAAAGTCCAAAACTTTGCGACCCCTATTATTTATTTATTTATTTAAACTTTATTGTACATAACACAATTGTATAGCACAATAGGCGAACTTAATGCTAAAAGCTATATGTTAGATAAACAGTCAACCTTTGGGTTAAACAGATGTCGTCATGTGGGTATTAAAAATATATAGCTATAAATATAAATTTGGAATGATAATAAACTTACTTATGGTACTTACATAATATACTTACATATATACGATGAAATAATAATCAAAATACAGTTAATTTTAAGAGTTTGTTTCCTATTTCCCAATGATTCACCATATTTTAGTCTTCTATAGTGCAAGAGACTATTTATAGGGGGCATTGATTGCACAGCTCCACAGGAACACTAACTATTGTTGGAAAAGCCCTACCTACCACGATTCTTTTAAAATCTTCCAACACCAGTCCGAAGTCTGTTGAGTGACTTCCAGGCTGCCCAAGGAAGTTCATTTGACGGACTAGGCGGAAGCTTTTTAGCCGGATTATTGTCAGAACGCAATCGCCCTTAGCTTTTTTCACAATCAATAGCCTACACCACTACATTGCCTGATTCTCCAAAATTCTATAAAAAAATGTCAATTTCTTATTTTAAGTCCTTTTCTCTTTATTAAATAATTTTGGTTATACCAAATACCTTTTACATGTTGTGGTGATATGCAGTAAACATTTCAAATATTGTGCTAGCATACAACCCAATTACAAGATCTTGGCAGCAACATATTTATCAGAACGATAGAATTCATAATTTTCCTTTCTTAACTTTTTATACGGAGAATACTTCTATAAAAGAGAATTCGAAGAACTTGCGAAGTAACATTAATAAACTTTTCTCATTCCAGGCACCACCACACCAGTCGAAGCGGCCCGTACAATCGCCAGAATACCAGGACTCCCAACCTGGACGTCCTCGGCCTAGGAACTAACCTAACTTATAAAATGTTCTAGATCTTTCTATAATTTTCATCACATACCTGGGAACTTCTCCTTTCTGATTGTTCAATCAAAAACTCCCTCCCACCCATGTGAACTTTTTCTAAGCTCCCTATTGATCATGTGACATGCTTAGATGTAATTATAAGCCATAATCATAAACATACCTACAATTGTTTTTTGCGATACATTGGACGGACTTATCTATTTCCGTCTCTATATTTATGAAACTTACAAGTAATCCGAGCTTGATTCCTGATGGTTTTGGCTCTTAGGATCAAACTAAATAAAGTTTGATCGCTGATTAGTAAAATTTTCAGTCCAATACTTAGTTATTAACAAATACATACGGCTTTACCGATAACTCAGGAGCTATAAAATTACCACGAAACCCCAAGATATATGAAAAATAATTTATGTATGAAGCTACATAAAGTTTTAGTCTTTTTAGGTAAGAGTCTCTTTTACAATTTCTCTTTTACAAAATAATTCTAGTTTCGTTACGAAAAATATCAATTTTTTATAACTAAAGAAATTATTACAGCTAATCATGTCACGTCAACGGAGCTCTTAAGTGTAGAAGTATTTATACTTCATTAAGTTTATTTAGTTTAGTTATGTAATTATTAGTTTTTATTTCTTGAATGTAAAGATTAGATTAGGATACCTATTTTATTTACATCTTGAACAAATACTCGAACCGAATGAATATTTTTTATTTGAAATGCTTTAGACTGTGATGAACTGATATTCTCACGTCTAATCAATGTAAAAGAATCCAGCTTAAGTAGCATTTGGGGCTCTACTTTGGAAAATATAATAAAATATTTACATAAGTATTATCGGAAATCAGTTTTGAAGCTGATTTTTCAGTTTACATAGTACTATCTGTTTCCCGCAGCTCCGCCTGCGTCAAAAAGTAGCCTATGTTTGATCCCGGGTCCTCAACTATATTCATACCAAATTTCATCAAAATCAATTCAGCTGTTTAGCCGTGAAAGCGTGACAGACAGACAGACAGAGGACTTTCGCATTTATAATATTAGTATGGATTTACTGCACTAGGCCCCCCTATCTTTCTTTATGGTGTAAACATACCTACATGCGATTATGGCCCATCATGGGCATCTCATCTACTACTCATCTTAGCACCTTCCCGGATGAATCCTCGACTTATTGTCGAGGCAGGCTGGGCTCCGCCAGGGTCCGCTTTCCTACTTTTTCTTCTCCATTTCGGACGGTAATAATAATAATAAATCAATAATCATAGGCGTAATAACGGGGAAACCCGCTCACGAGGCAACTCGCGATGGCGAAACCGGAGCCGCACCTCTCGGCACCCTTAGCCGCTCATCCCAATGTTGCCCCTCTGTTGCCAAATGCGGCGACTATTTGGGGGGCCCATTCACTGAGTGGCGAGTCACCGCCTGCCACTAATAGTCAGTAATCATGATTATGGCAAGCGTCGGATTTCTATTGCAATAGCCCAGTTTAAATCCATCCAAACTTCATCACCATAAACCATTTATTCTTTTCACCTATTAGAAATAGTTCCTCCTCCTGCCGAGACCTGTTCATGGAAATGTCAACTATTGATACAGCCGAGAACGGGTTTTGGCAGGAGCACCACATGACATCAACTTCTCCAAAGGGCCTCTACGTGTTGGATCAATATCCCCGCGCAAGCCTCTCAAAGGACCGGGGTAACCCGTGAAATCCAAAAGGAGATACAATATAAATCAATAATCATATTGAAAATAATAATATAATATTTTAAAATATTTGATTGTCATTGCTTAGGAAAAGCTCCTATCGTTGAAACCCATGCAAAATTACTGGTAGGTATAATAAATAACGCAAAGCACGATCATCCATACGATCAATCCCAAAAAAACAATTCTAACTTAGGCAATTTCAAAGTTCGAAATGCGAACTTTCAACATGACGTTTTCATTGCAGTATTTTCTCGTTCCTGAGTAGGGCCCTGTTTCATGCTTGAGCGATAACACATATATTATTTTAACCAATAAAAAAACATTATTCAGTGTTAAATTCAGTCTTATTCTAAGCTAATACAAAATACCTAAACTGGTTTTGTATAGAATCAGTTTTGCGGTGGATTTTTACCTAAGCTCTGTTTCTTATTACATTATGTCAATATTTATATTGTAAGTTTTTAAATATAGAATATGTTTTTTTATAGTTTTCTTTTCATTTCTTTTTTTTTTCTTGCACTAAACCACCAGCACATATAAGCGATATAGGTTAATTATTGGGCCTTTGTACCTACGCAAAATGGTAAAATAGGTACCGACCGGAACGTTAGTAGGTAAGTGAAAATTCGAGAGTTAATTGGCTAGTAAACTGGCAAACGTGGTTGTGGTTTACCTTTGGTCTCCTAAACTTGCAAAATATGGGGGAATGATTTAACATTCCTAAGTTCGAATTTGTCCTCAATTTACTTGCTGTTTCCCGCAGCTCCGCCTGCGTCAAAAGTAGCCTATGTTTGGCCCCGGGTCTTTAACTATATTCATACCAAATTTCATCGAAATCCGTTCAGCGGTTTGGCCGTGTAAGAGTAACAGACAGACAGAAAGACAGACAGACTTTCGCATTTATAATATTAGTATGGAAGTATGAATATGGATGGATACTATGGAAGTATGGATATGGATGGATGACAAGTAAACACATCTATTTAATCTATTTTTTCCTTGTCATAAAACAAATTAGATTTTAAGCACTTGCATATTAATACCATGCCATCAACTAACCGTTCAATCAATATGGCCCTATTACGTCAAATCCATACAACACCCTAGAGGAACGACCCAATTATTTAGCCTCCAAAAATGTGTCCATTTTCTTTCATAAAACCATTACGGAGACCCAGAGGACGTGCTCTTTTGTGATTGCTGAATCAAATTAATGTGTTCGATATAGGATAAAAGGTTTTACTCTTTGATTTTTGTTTTGTAGGCACTTCAGTGGGAAACCCCTTAAGTAGGTTTATCCGAATGATCTGAACGGATATATTTGGAACTCTGGTACCACGCTTTGCATGCTGTTGCCGCATTGTAAAATTTATTCACTAGAACTTTACCTTTAAACAAAGAGAGGAAAAAGTGGGATTCGTGAATTATCTGTCGATAGGTCAAAGGAGATGAAAAGGCTATTGGAAAATAAATGGACTTTGATAAGAGTCTACCATCAAGAGTGCAGCAATTTTATAGCTCTACAGACAGAAACCTGGAAACGAGTGTTTTTGTCTTATGTAATTGAAAATATACTGACAAAACCTTTCAATTTGACCCATTTTCAAATATCAAATGTTATTAAATTTACAGCGAATAGATTGGTAAAATATAAACTAGGATTTTCTTTGAAAAATTACAATGCTTGAGAAAGGAACTTTTAGTTAACTATACGTGTTTTTGTCGGTTTCGATAGTCTTTGAATAAGAAGGTAAGCATAATTGTAATTTACCCAGAAAATGTCAACTAGACATAGCTGTGTAATATTTTGAATAAATAAAATAAATAGCGATATTTATAAAAATGTTCATTAAAAGTGCTCTTTTTTAGAAAATAGTATCCAAAAGATACAAATCAAATAATTACAAGATTTTTGTGGTCTCGTTTTAAGCCGTAATAAAGACGGATTCAATTGTTCTTCAAAATGCATGACTCGTCGTTCGTGAGCTATATGGCTAAATGAACCCTTGCCTTTGGGCTTCTACAATAGAGCTCTATTTTTCTTCTTGTTCTGCTGGCCTCTAACGTGACTTCCAGTAACTTAGAGTGTGTGCTCTTGAGAGAAGCCCCAGGATACGCTCTTCTGGACCGTGAAATGAAATGAAATGAAATGAAACGAAACGAAACGAAATTAAATTCTACAGAAAGCTTTTAAAATTATAGCGGGACAGTTTAAGAAGAGTGCTTTCGCCACTCAGCCTTTTCGGCAAAAGCGCAAGGGATTCCCAGTTGGGACGAACCTCGGCCGTGGGCTTTGTAATTTATTTATTTATTATAAGGAAGACCAACAGCTTATATCTATACAATAGGTAAAAAACTTAAGCAATTTAGAAGCCAATTAAAGGTCCTCACAGATAAAACTAGAATAGTACAACTAACAAACCAAACATAGTACACACATTGCATTAAGAAAAAAAAAATTATTTTTTTTAACATGGCTTCAGTCGGAAGCAACACCGTTAAGTTTAGTAAAGGAAAATAATTTAAAGCCAAAAATTATCAAACTAAAAATCAACGAACTACCCTAAACATTACCCTGCTGGAACAAATCATATAGAAGTAACTTAGCCCTCGCTATGCTTGAGAAAGGAACTTAGTTAACTATACGTGTTTTTGTCGGTTTCGATAGTCTTTGAATAAGAAAGTAAGCATAATTGTAATTTACCCAGAAAATGTCAACTAGACATAGCTGTGTAATATTTTGAATAAATAAAATAAATAGCGATATTTATAAAAATGTTCATTAAAAGTGCTCTTTTTTAGAAAATAGTATCCAAAAGATACAATCAAATAATTACAAGATTTTTGTGGTCTCGTTTTAAGCCGTAATAAAGACTGATTCAATTGTTCTTCAAAATGCATGACTCGTCGTTCGTGAGCTATATGGCTAAATGAACCCTTGCCTTTGGGCTTCTACAATAGAGCTCTATTTTTTCTTCTTGTTCTGCTGGCCGCTAACGTGACTTCCAGTAACTTAGAGTGTGTGCTCTTGAGAGAAGCCCCAGAATACGCTCTTCTGGACCGTGAAATGAAATTAAATGAAATGAAACGAAACGAAATGAAACGAAATGAAATTCTACAGAAAGCTTTAAAAATTATAGCGGGACAGTTTAAGAAGAGTGCTTTCGCCACTCAGCCTTTTCGGCAAAAGTGCAAGGGGTTCCCAGTTGGGACGAACCTCGGCCGTGGGCTTTGACCTTTGAGAAATTTATTTATTTATTATAAGGAAGACCAACAGCTTATATCTATACAATAGGTAAAAAACTTAAGCAATTTAGAAGCCAATTATAGGTCCTCACAGATAGAACTAGAATAGTACAACTAATAAACCAAACATAGCATTTTGAAAAAAAAAAAAAATTAACATTGCCATCAGTCGAAAGCAACACCGTTAAGTTTAGAAAAGGAAAACAATTTAAAGCCAAAAATTATCAAACTAAAAATCAACGAACTACCCTAAACATTACCCTGCTGGAACAAATGGTCATATAGAAGTAACTTAGCCCTCGCTATGCTTGTAGTGAACAAATCAATATCCACCGTTCGAGAAATAATATTGAAATTCTTACCTGCGCGCAAAATAAACGAATTCTGCGATAATGCGAGCAAAACAAACTCGCGAGCGGTAGCAAACGCTCAATGCCATAAGGGCCGACACTATGGTGCCCGAAGGGCCTACTAAGAGCCTATTGGCGGCGTGAAACGCCCTGGTACATTGCGGTATCTTGTAAACAATCTATTGTTTCTACACTTCCTTGCGTCGCACTCGCCGGCGAGTGCGGTTATATGGAAAATCTCGGGACTCCAGTGTGTCAGGAGGTTTTCAAAGGATCGGTTTGCCTCGGTCGTCGCCAGGATCAATCGCCGATGGCCGCCCGCTTATGACATATATATTGTTGTTGGAAAGTGAACGAGGACGTGACGTGGGTTTGATTCTAATGGAAAGCATATTTTGTTACGTTTATTAGTTTGGTTAGAACATTGCAGGCTTCCAGGCAGGTGATTTATCACCTAAGAAAGATGATTCCGTGCTTCGGAAAGCACATTAAGTCGTTGGGCCTGTGTGCTGTCTGGTGGTCGTTAAAGGAACAACGTAAACAAGGCCGAGAGGCGGTTCCGAAAGACTTTGTCACCAAGGCCACCAATTTTAGTAAATCTGACTAGAGTTATCTAACAGATGTCGATTTATTTATTAAAACTTTATCCACAAGTACAGTTATAACAATTGGCGGGCATAATGCTAAGAGCATTCTCTACTAGTTAACTATTGGGAGAAACAGAAAGATTAGAGAAAGAGAAGAGAAGAGAGCAAAAAAGATTCATGAACTGAGAGAAGAAAAATTTGTTATAAACTATTTAGGAATTTTTATTTTTCAACCACGACGACATATCCTAAATTGTAGAAAAGGAAATTCAGGTAGCACTTCGCTTGAAAAATTAAAAATGAGCCATTGGTTAGTAAAAATTTCTGTTTCTTTGTATCCCGTAAAAAATTGGTCCACGCCGCGGCACGGCGGCGGCAATTTCAGGCCGGCGCGCCATGTCAAGTCTGGCTCCCAATAACTCAAATACTTTAAACGCTCTTCATGATAAGCATCCTCCACCATCACTTCCACTGTCAAACCCACCAGAACCGGATATTACATGTATGCTTGTAGTAACCAGCTGTGATGTGCGGGAAGCTATAAGCTCCTTTTATGGAGGCTCGGGGGCCGGATTAGATGGATTTCGACCTGCGCATCTGAAAGACCTTGTATCTCCATCTGCAGGCGACAATGGAAATCGTCTTTTGAAAACACTCACTAGACTGTGTAAATTTGTATTGAGAGAAATGCTCAATCCAGAGATAAGCCCGTATTTATATGGGGCATCTTTATGCGCTTACTAAAAAAGATGGTGGTGTAAGGCCAATAGCAGTTGGGAATATTTTGCGTCGCCTAGTTGCCAAACTTGGTTGCAGGGCATTGAAATTAAATGCAGCTGCTCTTCTACAGCCGTTTCAACTAGGGTTTGGAACACCTTTGGGGTGTGAGGCCGCCATTCACGCGACTATAGCATTTGTTTTGTCTAAGATGAATACTGACAACCTAATCATTAAACTCGACGTAAAAAATGTATTTAATAAAGTATCTGTTTAGTATCGAGAGAGATTGTCTCTTAAAAGAAATTCGGGACAATGCCCCGTATAGTTTATATCGTTTTTGCACCACTGCTACGTAGCACCTAGCCGGTTGTTTTTAGCACTTCTTGTTTGTCCTCTCAGGTGGATGTGCAACAAGGCGACCCTTTGGGCCCGGGAGTCAGTTGCTTGGCTACATGCGTTGCCATCTCCTCATTTAGGAACTGTAATGGATGGCATCACTGTGCGAATAGCAGCTGCTCTTAGAATTGGCTTTGATGTTGTGGAGCATCTGTGGAGCTCTTGTTGATGTGAAAGGGTATCATGGTCTGAGCTGTTTAAGGTGTTTCGGTAGATTTTCAAGACATGACTTTAAATGACATTATAAGGAGAGCCATAATAAGCGCCATTATTCCGTGTATTTTGGAGCCTCCAGGTTTGAGCCGTACCGATGGCAAGTGGCTTGATGGCTTGACACTGATACCTTGGGGCAAGGGAAGATGTTTGTTGTGGGACGCGACTTGTGTCAGCACATTCGCCGCTTCACATGTTAAGGACAGTGTCAGGGCGACGGGGTCCGCTGCTGGGACTGCTGCTAAGCAAAAGCACATACCTAAACTATGCCAGTCTTAAACCAGCCTATATTTTTGTGCCTGTTGCTTTTTGGACCACGGGTGCTTGGGGTTCGAAAGCTAGAGATTTTATAAACGAGTTAGGTCGTCGATTAATTGTAAATACCAAAGATAACCATTCAGTGTCGTATCTCGTTCAAAAGTTATCAATAGCGATCCAAAGGGGGAATGCTGCTGGCGTTATACCCAACTTTTGGGCCAGGTACGACACAAAAAATTAAGAAAAAATTAATACATAAGACCACCCGTCTTATGTATTAATTTTTTCTTAATTTTTTGTATTTTCTCTTATTTTTTATTATAATGTAAATAACTGTAATATTAATTTTACGAATAAATTTATAACATACCTACCACTGAGATAACATTTACCCAGATGAAAAACGTAAATCAGTTTATAAAAAAAAGTTTTTGAATAAATAAGTATCTAGACTTCATTTATTTTTAGTCAAAATGGTTCAGCAGGAAATTAAGCTGACAAATATAACCGCTACTTAAATATTTGAAGGTTTCAAGTTTTATTAATACGTCAAACTGTTCGAGGTAAAGTAGAGTTAATTTGAAAATTAATAACAGGAAATCTGTTTTATAAATAGCAAAGAAAGAATATTACTTAATTCAGTTGTAAATATTATAAGAAAGATTTTTCATTTTGAAGTTAAGATTTTTTCATGTTTATAATAAAGTTATGAAGTTAAGGTTTAATAAAATTCCATAAAGTTTTCTTTATAAATTGTAACTTGTAAAAATTTTATTTCAAGTCTTAAAAAAAATTTTAGGTCTTATAAAAGAAACGCGCAGTACTTAATATTCTAAACTTATAAATAGCTGTATAGTTTTGGATCACTAATATATGTTATAAACTGTCAAAAAAAACTTTTGGTGGGTAAACATAAATTTGCTTACTTCTCACGCCTGAAAAATTATTCATCCAATTAGCACCGTATTTAAAACGTACAGATCACGATAAGGCTCGGAATTAATTTTATTCGTCGAATGTTGAGTTTGCAGGAATGCCCCGCAAATTAAACGCCTCTGAAATACTAGGATATCTAGATCAGAGAAAGCAGGAAATATTTTTGTTACAAAGGAAGCAAGCCAAAATGAATTCTCTTCGTAAAGCAGTCTTTGTACGTATAGCAGTCTAAATACTATAGGATTTTTTTATTATTTGTTAATAAATAATAAATAAGTATATACGTACATAATATGAAGGACTAGGATTTGACCGGAATGCATTTAAAAATAAATATCTACATAGGTACAATCACTCTTTATTAGATTAAATTTTCACTCAAAGGAGCAACCGCGATATCCCAGCCGCGGGTATCAGCCAATTATAACAGATATTATGTATTGTATGTATGCCTGTAAGTAAGAAATTCTCTTTTACATCTTTTTGAACTTTTATCACAAAGAAGAAAATTTTCAAAAGGTAACACCGATCCTAGCAATTTTCTGAAAAATGTGATATAAATACAATTATCTCTGAAATTTGAAATTGTTAAACAATAATCCTGAAATAGCTAAAATTCGAAAGTTTATTATAACTTTTTATTATAATTTCAGGATTGTCAGTGTGAATGATTCTACTAGTTAGTGAAAACTCAATGTCAATTACACAAACGAAAAACGAAACAAGAAAAACATTTCAAAAGAAATTAAAATAACTCTCGCTTTCCGTAATCATCGAGAGCTTCTGAATTACAAGGTTTCATTACGAAGGATAATTTCTGCCTTCAATAAATTCAAAACTTTATGGAGATCCAGGTGTGAGGGAACTCAGGAATGTTCTTCTCTTTTCCATTTGTACAATATTTCTTTACTTAACATACTTACAGAGTTATTTAGTAGGTAATTAATTCTATTCTTATTCCAACAAATAATACTTAGTACGTACTCCATCCATAAGTTGCGCTTTTACCAATTATATGGTCTTTATTATTTCATCAGGAGTGCTATTTTTGAAATGTACTCGACAAGTATGTTCATATTGCCCTAAGTAGAATCGACCTAGTAAGTATTGTGTTCAGGAGAAATTTGTAAACGATTATCGCGAAAGGAGTAGGTATCTGCAGTAGAGGACAATCGCGCTAAATGCAAATGACGTTAACGTAATTACCAAAACTACGACCGCAAGTGCGTTTGGTGTTTGCCGTCAAAGGGCTACGACAAAATCTTTGTGAGTCGGTCGCTCAAAGGCAATAATAAAATACTCAACGCCACCGTGCACCGATCCATTGTCGCTCATCGCTCCTACGCCGCTCGCCGCGCCGCTGCCTACGAGAACAGTTCCATTTAAATCTATGTATTGGAACGGGCCGCGCTTTTGCCGCTATTATTACCGTGCCACTGTCATCGCCCCGCATCCGCTGACTTCATGTCCGATGCCAAGCATATTGCGTGTCGACTACGGTAAGAAGAATACGTAGAAGTGCCTTAGGCAGGCCACTTAAACTTTCCAGTCTTAACTTTTATGGCGATGATTATCTCTGGCACACGTTATAGCACTTCAACGTAATCTTATTTCTGTGGTGCCGACCGTATAATCAGTACAAATGTCAACAACAGTAACCGCAAATATGACGTCTATTGCGGTTTTGAATTAAGGACAGCCGCGTCGGGACAGCACGTTATTGGGATAATGAAGACTGCGTATTATTATTTATACTGTTTTCCAAAACATTAGCTAACTCTTTAGAGCTCAGGGCCAGCCCAGCTCTTAGTCATCCAGCTACGCCCGTCTGACCTTAATATAAACTATTTTTTAGGTAAATCACCAATTATGATCAATAATCTAGGAGTTTTAGTAGCCTACAGTGTCCGATTTTTCAAGCTTACACAGTGTAATAATTGCCAGCTATCGATAACAACAGCCGAGACCAACAGCTAAATATGTCCAAAGCACAGAGAAGCTCAATTAGAAATGCCACTAGTGGCGGCCATCCACGTTAGTCGTTACAATACAATACAAAATAATTTACTATCTATATACAAACAAAAATATATCTAAGTACAAACGCACACAAAAATGGTAAAAGGGATGACCATTTGTTCCCACCTGTTCTATTGAACAGTTCTATGGTAGAACTAATGGTATTTTTTTTCTCACTAGTCCTATGATTTAAAATAGTAGAACTAGTGGAATTCTTTAGTCTCACCTGTTCTATTGAACAGTTTTATAGGCAACCTCGACGATTAAGAGATAAAACTAAGTTGAATGTTGAGTGAAACAGAAGGCTCACGTTCGTTATGAACGAACACGCATGATTTATTCGAAAGTACAACACAGTAAGTAAGTAAAAACATATTTCTGCAATGAAAAATACGTACCTACTACGATAGACCTTCTACTGCTTGTAGATAAGAACGTCTCTTGAAAACTAAACTGAACTCGTTTAAAACTTTTACAGCCCTTGTGAGTTCCGTCGCTCATAATATCTTGTAAAGTTCCATAAATATTTACATCAAGGTAACTGAACTTTACCACTCTACATAATACCTATGAATTTATTAGGATGACATTTTAAATAGCAGTCAATTTAAGTATTTAGTAACCCAGTTACAAAACAATAAGTAAAAGTGAAAACCCCGAATAAAAAATATATATTATCACCACATTTGTATGGGCGATAGAAAAGTTTTAATTTTAGAAATATCAAGGGTAACGAGTGTCTTATCTTTATATATTTATTATTGAAACAAAATATAAAAAGTAAAGAACTAAAAATTAAATTAAGGTTGTTTAATGTAAATGGGACGAAAATAAAAATAAGTACTATAAGGTCCTATGGAGGCGTGACTAATAAAAGGGGAGGCTTCGCCCAGCAGTGGGTCATAAAGTGCTTATTCAAAAAATGTGAGTACCTACATCATAATATTTGTATGTTTTATTTTAATTGGGTACCTATTCTATTCAATTTATTTTTATCATTCATACCAAACATTTCACTACTAGAAACTGAAAACATATAGAATTTTTTTTAATCCTTTCTTAAATAAATAAGTCATAAGCCATTGAAATTCGGTGGAAGGGGAAACTGTCAAAAAACAAGAAAAGGATGCACTGTGTGTGCAGTGACGTCACTTCCACTCGGTTTCGTACGTAAAAAGGAGATTGCAAGACGTCCCCACCACGCTCCTACTTTTCTTCTTGTGAAAACTTTAGAATCCAATTACTGCCTTAATTAACAACCAATTTTGTTGTTGTTTTTGAAATCGGTCACTTTTAGGGCACAGACTGTTTCGTATGCAAATATTGCCCAAGTATGAATACAGTCAAGTAGCCTATTTTTACGGATCATACCCTTGCTACATTCATCGATACTTAAATAGTTTAGACTGAGTAAAGCGTCACTTCAATTGCTGTACAAAATACACAAGACAATCTGATTATCTCGAGCTGTGGTGACTGCTAATTTACATATTATCCTTGCATAAACTGAGGTTTATTATGCTACATTTATTTATGTTTACTTTAAGCTCAGAATAGTTAAAAGTACTTACTATAACAGCGGCACCCAGAGTCATTAAAACTATCTATGAAAAATCTTCAAAATCAAATAAAAACATCCCCGTATTAGGGGTTTAATTTTAACACTTAGTTTCTTATTTTACCACCACTGATACGAAACGGAGTCGCGGCGACAGTACTACGGGAACGTGCCGCTCATACAAATGGGTTTTCCATACAAATCGGTCCACGGGATTTAAAAGATTCCACTATATGGAGATTTGTTTATTTTTGCCGGATTCAGGAAACGTTTTCACATTTACACTTTTGGCGCTTTATAAAATGCGGAGCTCAATACGAATTTTCTGAGGGATAAAGTATTTTCACCCAGCTTCATGTTCGGCTTTACCCGTGGCTTCGCGCGCATACGTTTAAATCCAATGAAATTAGTTTAGTACTCCTACCTGTGTGTATGCGAAATTTCAGGACTTAGATAAATAAATATGGAATGCGCTAAGATGCTGTAGCTGGCAAAACAGGTTCCCTAATGTTAGACAAAAAACAAAAGAAAAATGATCATTTTGAAAATAACTATAGAAAAACCAATCATTTAACAAACCTTACATTTTCCAAACATATATAATATAAAATACTTTAAAAGTAAACATTTGATAAAACACAGATTTTATAAATAATATTCTTTATCAAATATTGCAAATGCTAATCTTACATTCTAAAAAATATAATTTGACCAAGTACTGCGTTTATAAAATTTGTGATTTTTAAAAAAAAAGAACGGTAGATAAACATTGTCACTTGATAAAAATGATCGGGCTTTCGGCTGGAAGTTGCGAAGAGCAGTCTCGGCGCTGTATCTTCTTTTCCAAAATTGGTGATTTTTCGGTACACACTTATTTGTAAATAATAATGGTGAATTCGCAAAGTGTTCGAGAATAAGTGTTCAAAATAAGTTTGAATGACGTGGTCACTGTATAACCTTAACCTAACTTACTTGCTGTCATAAAGTCGAAGCCTGTCGCTCGCTCGCTCACTGTTATGGTCACTGTACAACCATAACATAACCTACTTTTTGTCATAAAGTCGTCTTTTGACACTCGGTCGCTTTTGTCACAAGGTCTGTCGCTCGCTCGCTTGCTGTTATAGTCACTGTACAACAATAACCTAACCTACTTTCTGTCATAAAGTCGAAGCCTGTCGCTCGCTCGCTCACTGTGCAACCATAACATAACCTACTTTTTGTCATAAAGTCGTCTTTTTACACTCAGTCACTTCTGTCACAAAGTCTGTCGCTCGCTCGCTCACTGATATGGTCACTGTGCAACCATAACCTAACCTATACTTTCTGTCATAAAGTCGTATTTTAACACTCAGACACTTCTGTCACAAAGTCTGTCGCGCGCTTGCTCACTGTTATGGTGACTATAATGTAACCTAACCTGACATAAAGTCGTCTTTAGACCTGAACCTCTTTTGAACTTTGGTTAGACCAAAGAAAACAGATTCCTTAGATTTCTCACAGATATTTGTGGCAATTGAATCCATTATCAAACAATGCATTTTTTAAAACGTTATTATGCTATACGTTGGTTTTTGAATTGGAATAGTTACAAAATTACTTGTTTTTAAAATTATGTTTTAGCGTAATATTAGGTTGGGGAAAAAGTCTTTTTGCATATAGTATGTATAAACTTGTAATAAAATCTCTTTGGCTATACTATTTGTATCTGGCTGGTTTTGATATCATGTAAAGTTTAAATTTTCAAGAAGATTCAAATTAGGAAAATGTGTGATTTTTATTTGTTTTTCTTACTGTCAAGATAAGTGAATGAAAAAATTCAATACATTTTAAAATTTTACTACAAAAAGAGTAAAAAGGCAAAAAAAAAATTGCGATGTTTATGGACCTAGTGCAGTGTCTGTAGCACAAATTAGGTTTAAGCGTTTTCAATCCGAAAATTTTGATGTCAAAGATGCACGTCGCTCTGGTCGTCCTATTAAGGATAAAATAAATGCCATTTTTGAAAAAGTGGAGCACGATCGGCATATCAGTAGTTACGACGTAGCTAAAGAACTGGGAATTGGCCACAAAACAATTTTGGCGCATTTGAAAAAAACTGGGTACACAAAAAAGCTCGATATTTGGGTACCTCACGAGCTCACTGAAAGAACCCCAATGAACCGTGTACTCATTTGTAATTCTTTATTACGACATAATGAAACCAAACCATTTTTGAAAAAGCTGATAACTGATGATGAAAAGTGGATCACGTACGACAAAAACGTGCGAAAAAGGTCGTGGTCAAAGGCCGGTTTTTAACCTTCGACTAGTTTGTCAAATGAGTGATTTTAAAAATGATTGGTTTGTCAATGTATAACTTTGTCAAGCAAAAATTTATCTAAAGTTTTTTATCAAATTATTGTTTGTCATACGTTTTTTATCTTATGATAGGATACCGACAAAACAACATGGAAAACGCTACTCATAAGACCATACTGAGAAATATGCCTTTGGAACACTCTTTCGTTCTAAATGTGTCATCAATGATGATCATATTTGTATAATTAACAGTTTAATATTTAATGTACATTCTTAGTAGATTTGATGAATGAAAACGCAACGGATCGGAAATTTATGCCTCATTATGCCACAATCACAAAAGCCTTCATATTCCTGTCTGGTGAAATCAAATTTAATGTTGTTGGCTTTAATGAGATCCCGAATCCGTATGAACCTTGTTTGTTCGTTTAATATCGAATTATCGAAGCATTACATATAATCGAATACAGAATTGTTACTAGCTGAATTGTTGTAGACTCTCGAGTCTATCCGACCGAAATTATATATTCTGAAATCACGCAACGAATTGACTGCAGCTCTCTTGAAATACCTACAAGAATAAATAGGTATTTATAGGTATATCTTATTACGATTCGCAAACATTTTTCAGTATCGTAGCGACCAAGAAACACACTTATTTGCTAAATCCAAAAGCCTTAAAATCTTGCGATACCGAACAAAAATCCTTTAATATCGAACAAAAATTATTCGATTGACTCACCCATTTAGCATGAACTTCGCCTTTTACGATACAAATTGTAATTTAATTCACATTTTCAAAAAAAAGTTTAAATATAAATAAATGAATTGAATTTATTTCAATAATTTATATTTTTGCTACAAGGCTAGTTTACACGCGTTGCACTGTGGCGATCCAGTGCTTTCACGGACACACACGTCCAAACAATTAATTAAATGTGCGAGTAAATTGTTTGCGTGTGTGGGGTGGATTTCCTGTCCGTGAAAGCACTGTATCATCGCACTGGATCGTATGTAAACCAGCCATTATTTAGGTAAAAAATAAGGAATCAATACAAAGATATTTTATTTGTACCAGTATCCGAACGCTCGATTAGCATGAAGTTCTTCAAGTAACGTGATTGGTCGAAATATACTGCAATGTTAACTAAATCTTATTACAATGGCAATAAAGGTGTCATTCATTTAATCGAGAAATGAGAAATTTAATTTTTTGTTTACAGAAGATAAAGACACAAGTTGAAATTACAATAGAATTATCGCACGAAGTCGAATGAAGTAGGTAGGTCAATTTGTTAAATATTTGGCATATTTCCTTACTTATAATGTGTTATCTTTGATGTGTTATATTTAAGATTTTGCGACTGCAGAATCGAATAATTTTATTCCTTCATATACTTACCGGACTAGTTACTCTGTTGTTGTCAATGATAGTAGAAGTGAATGACCCCGATTTGTACGCACTTAGTTCAGTGCCTAGTCTGCTTAATGATTCCGTGAGATTATAAAGTTTTATTTTTATCGCTAGATATGGTTTTATAATACTTACTCAATTATGTTTAAAGGCAAACGAATACTTTGTGCTATTGTAGAAGGGCGAAAAATTTCTGTAAAACAGAACATAAAAGGAGTTTCAACGACAAAAGTGAAAAGGAAAATGAGTGATTTTGATAAATTTCGATTACCAGCCCGCTACGGAACCGGCGAGAAAAGTGTATGGTTAGTATTATTTTCGAAAGAGGTGATTTATATTGTTTTAGTTAAAATGCTTTTCGATATTTATATGACATATTTTTTACCGCCAAATTTTAAATCAAACAGCAGTTTTATTTGACTTTACTATTAATTAAGAAGTGGCTGATTTGATATTTCCGCATACTTATTTATTCCTTCCCTATATTCCATTTAGTAAATAGATGCAAAGCCATTTTTGAAATATCATGTTTCTCCCATTTCGAATTTAATTAAATATTTCAGCAGTTTAAATATTTTAGTAGTCTGTGTCAATAAATCTATCTCTGTTATCTCTGTCTGTTATGTATTCATTTAATTGGTCTCACACTTTGACTTGATAACAATGATAACAAATTCTAATTTTACGGAAATGTTTATTGTACAGTCGGGAGCAGATTTAAAACCCCATACCCTTGTGCCCGGCGTGAGGGGGCGATCCGATTTATCTGCCCCCGACTGTAAGGCCACGTTTCCACAGTCTCACAGCCTGTACAACATTTATTGCAGAAGTTATCTTTCAGGTGGAAATGTGGCCTAACACAGGGGCAAGAGGGAGTGAATATTCTTAAGCCAGATATCACAGGGCTATTTACACGATTACGGATTTCATCTTACTTACTCCGCTGGCTCTGTGACCTGAAGTGGATCTTGGCCTTTGAAACGAGAGAGTGTGTTCTATTCTGCGCGATGGCTCGCCAGTTGTCAGCTCCCAGTCAGCGCTCCAGCGGTATCTGGGGCGGCCGACTGGTCTTCCGGCTGATACCTTCCCCAGATAGGCTACCTTTAGCCGTTGTTAACTTTTGAAGAAGTTAAGATATCAATATATTCACAATGTGAAAATGGATCCTCCCTCAGCCACCTCAAATATCTTCATCCTAGCGCTTTCCCTTATTTTTGGTTTTATTATTATTTATCTGTTTGATTTGGATCCCAGGATTTATTTGCTTACCGACTTATGTATACTTCTTCATTTCGCCCGGTTTTCAGAATCCTTGACAATGAGTCCATTAGCACGCATATCTATTTGGCGACGTCAAGCCAGCTCTTCCTTCCATGATTCTCTAATACATTATTTCAGGGTTGAATATATTCAATTGGTAGCTGATGTAAAGCCTAAACTGAACCTTGGACAAGGGTTTCCCGACTACCACGCGCCAAGCCATGTCCCCAAGGCACTGGCAGAAGTCACTACTTCAGAAGATCCCCTATTGAACCAATATACTAGAGGATTTGTAAGTAGATCAACTTCAAGACTTCTTCTTATAGAGTCAAATAACAAATTAAAAAATGTCTTTGTCAATGCCACTAACCCGCACTAAGAGAAGTGACTGTATAATCGGTATCAAGTCAGTCATTTGTTTATAGAAATTTTTGAACGTAATTTTTCCAGGGTCATCCGAGACTGGTTCAAAACTTATCCAAACTGTACTCCCCGTTGATTGGCCGGCAGATAGACCCTATGAATGAGATACTGGTCACTGCTGGAGCGTATGGAGCCCTTTATTCAGCCATCTTAGGTAATTATACTCTGCCACTCACAGCTACTTCTTTTCAACCTTTTTCAGCATTCAAATGATTTTTCCTTCTGACATCTCCTTTCTGCCCTGCGTTCCCAACCACCTGCACGCTTATGGATCTCTACGTGGCGAATTTTATATCTATAAATATTGGGCATGAAATTGAACATCACGTATCATTATTTAATTCTTCAGCTGCGAATAGAAACCCATGCAACGCACAAGGCGAATAACCAATGTAGCTATTGACATTGTAAGCGACGCACCTACTTATTTAAAGGCCCTGCGTATTTTCTACTTCAGGTCATGTGGAAGAGGGCGATGAAGTGATCGTCATTGAGCCATTCTTCGACTGCTATGAAGCCATGATAAAATGCGCCGGTGGCATTCCTAAATTCATCCCTTTAAAACCTGTAAGTTTCTTTAATTTTTTTTTTTTAAATCGTGGTTAACAAATACGGATAAGTTAAGTAAAATCCCCTATTCTTATACCAGGGCTAAAAGAATAGATAACTTCTTGCTTAGATATGGCAGTCCTAAAGTCGCGATTTGAAATACTACAGCAATGAGGTTGAGGATTATGACAAGAGACAAGAAAGGGAAGTTTGTACGTATACAAGGCTGTCAAGGCTGTTGTACAATTTAAAGGACTCGACTCTTGCAAAGGAATTGGTAACATTCTATTAAGCGGAACGGAAAATGGATCTTGACCTCTGGAATGAGACGCAAAAAAACTCTATCCTACGCGTGGGCATCGCAACTCCGGCTAGCCTGCACCACATAACTCCAAAATGTGGGTAAATTGGTAACAATGGAAGATAATTGTTTCAGAAAGAGGTTCATGAAAACATGTCTTCAGCGGATTGGGTGTTGGACGACAAAGAGCTAGAGTCCCTCTTCAACAAACGCACAAAGATGTTTATCCTGAACACACCTCACAATCCCTTGGGGAAGGTGTTCACTAGACAGGAGCTGGAGAAGATAGCGGACTTGTGCAAGAAGTACAACGTGCTTTGTGTCTCCGATGAAGTCTATGAGTGGATGGTCTTCCAGCCATTTCAGCATATTAGGATAGGTAAGAAATCTATACTAAGTAATTAGGTTAGATGGTTTTTGACCAAACTCCGGACTCCGAATGAGTACGTTAAAAATACTTAGCAGGACGCAACGAGGAAAACGAGTTCGTGATAATATTTTTCTGTTTATTTTTACCTGTCATTGTTTACTGCAACTACTGCAAATGCAGACTTGAATGAGCAGCAAGTGATAAGTAGATACTACTTAAGATACTTAAATGCTACTAAGATTACCCTCTTTACTGTCAACGCCATTTTTTTCAAAATGGCACGAAATGCCAGCAGCTTTCGCGCGCGCTCGGCCGTCACGTCTCCGGTTACACGATGAATGATTTCTCGGAACTGCGATGTTTATAAACATGTTACCTATACCGCCGTATTCGCCGTGAAACAAGTTAACTCGTTGTTGAATAATATAAACAATAGATAGTTCGAAATGTTTACAATCACTAGCTAAAGTGGGTCGATTGTTGTTTTTTTTTTTTTTTTTGTATTAATACCCAAATAAATATCATATAAAAAACCCCCTTAACGCATAAAAACCATAAAAACTGTTCAGTACATACCTGTTCATCGTTATTTTAATTATTTTAAGGGAAACACCTTATTAATTACGAAACCCACACGAAACCCACTTTAAAAATAACACCAATTGCCGCCACTTGAAAAACCACTTGACAGCCCGCGAAAGTAAACGACTACATATAAAAAAAACTTGGGCGCGTTCCTGTTTATGGCTTGGTTTTGTTCTTTTGTTATTATAGAAGCGTTTTGTTCCATTTTTAGCCCTATGCTAGCACGTTACTCCGTCAAATACGCTGTTTTTACCCGCGGTCGAGAGCAGACATATTATGTTCGCGGGGCCGTTGACAGTCATTTTGTACGCAGACATGATATGTCTGATGCGCAGTTTAGAGGAAGCCAAAACTTATTTTTAAGCAGCAAAATCGTTCTTTTCGAGCGTGAGGGGTAAAAAACTATTAATTGTCTATAGGAACATTTCCCGGGATGTGGGAGCGCACCATCACAATCGGCTCAGCCGGCAAAACGTTCTCGGTCACCGGTTGGAAAGTCGGTTGGGCATACGGACCGGCCAACTTACTACGGAACCTACAAGTTGTGCACCAGAATTGCATTTATACACACTGTACTCCAGTTCAGGTAAGTACAGTGGCAGATAAACCTGATCCCGGTCATTGCGTCATTTGAGTATGGTATGCAATTGGAAGGGTTACATTTATCCCCCTGACAGTACTTAACGGACATTTTTTTAGGATAAAATAGATTAAGTTACTTGCTCAAAATTTTGAAAAATTGGTTGCCTTGAATATAACAAGAACCTCAAAAAAACGGAATGGGGAAAGTTAGCTTATACTTAATATGGAAGCTTCAGACCCTAACGCGTTTTTTATCCATGGAAAGAACACAACCGAACTAAAGCAAGTTCAACTCTCAATCGATAATATTTTTTTTATACTTTCTTATTTTCAGGAAGCAATAGCCCGTTCCTTAGAATTCGAGCTGTCTAGGTGGAACACACCAGACTGCTACATGGTCTCTATATCTAAGGAATTGGAGGCAAAACGAGATATTTTGAACCGAGCACTAAAAGACAATGGTTTTTTAACGACTCCGCCTGATGGCGGGTACTTTATTATCGCTGATTATACAAAGATAGGTGAGTTTTTAGGGTGTTATGTATAAAAATTAGAATAAAGAACATTACTGTTAGAGAGCCAAACGGATTTTCCAAGGGAACTTATAAAATAAGTTTTTGAAAGGTGCAGTAAAGTCATGTCAGCTGATCAATTTTTATAGAAGACCAATAGTTAAATTGACGCTGTAAAAAGCATGAAATTGACATTCCCTGCACTCCAACCATCATCATCAATACTGAGCATAAGCCTCCCTCTGTATACGCCAACCATCTCTGTCCTGAGCAACCGCAATCCAGTTATTGCTAGCTATTTTCCTGATATCGTCGACCCACCTAGCAGCTGGATGTTCAGTTCTTCGTCATACGTTTCTTCGGTACTACTCTGTAATTGTCTTACTTGTACTAAGTTGTAATTTTCACTCATTAAATTGTTCATTTATTGATACGCTTAAAAATAAGTATGTATATTTATTTACGTTGTGTAATGCATGCGTATATGTGCACCACATATATTTACATTGGTATATTTTTGTATGTGCTGCATAGGTACGTTATGCTTTTATGTTTCTTGTTTCACTTTTTCCAATTGTTAATTTGCGCCTACCTTCCTGTTTCATATCATGAAGTCCTACCTGTTGGTTGCCTGGAAGAAATTGCTCTAGCGATAAGGCCGCCTTTGTACCATAGATAATAATAATATTCATGTACTTTCTACAATTTGGTGCATTAAAGAGTTATTTATTTATTACTTCACCTAATATTACATTTTTTTTGAAGATTCCATCACATTCACCTTAAAATTAGGCATGCAAATATTGACAATTGGCTTAGCCTTTTATTAAAATATGTAGTAATGTTATTTCAATTTAGTAATTTATCCTAAACATTTAATAATATTTATTAATTGAATTATTTAAATAAATATTCAATACTACATTTACGTTCATATTGTCCTTATTTCTTTTAGCCTAGTGTCTCGCCCAGTTCTATTTTTTAAAGCTGTAACCCTACAGAGTATGTCGTGGACTTTGGTTCTTCGTCGGATCATAAGGTTGCACCCCACCCAGCTAACTTCATTTATAAAATAGAAAATGTATAAGTAATTAAAGCAGTTTCCACACATTTATAAATTAATTAACATTGCAGCAAACAAATTGGACCTGAGCACTGAAACGGACGAGTACAAAGACTACAGGTTTACAAAGAAATTCGCCAAAGATGCTGGCATCCTTGCCATACCAATGTCAGCCTTCTACTCCAAGGAGCATAAACATTTTGGGGAAAACTATGCTAGATTCTGTTTTATTAAGGTAACCTATATATGGTTAAAATCGTTTGTATTCACCATTTTTAAGGCTTCCGTACATACTTATTGTCACCTCCATTTAAGAAAAACCAATCGTTAGGGAATAGGCTAGTTTCCAGGGTCAAAAGACAAACATTAAAATTTGTCCGTCATTTAAGGAATCACAATATATTAGTGACGTATTTTTTTTTTGTCAATTAAATAATCGATAAATTATAAAGATATAACGCATCAAAGTTTAGGAGTGGGGGCTCGTGACGTCACATAGTGTAGCACACTGTGACGTCACACGGAACTTTAACGCGCCATATCTTTACCATTCTTTGTTTAATTTTCAAAAGAAAAATACGTCTCCAATATTTTTTGATTATTTAACTGACGGGCTAATTATATTTTTGCGGCTGCTAAAGAGTAGGTCTATACTGTAACCATACTTTAACTTGGACTTATTACCTAGTAGCTAACATTATAATAAGTCATGATTACCAAGTCCGTGGTACCTAATTTATTAAACTGTGAAATGATGATGAAAGATGAAGCATTATAAGTTTTTCTACTTATTGTAAATAAACAGATGTCTATTATACTTTGGTAGGTACTTACGTACTCGTAAATAACAATCATTAAGAGTATAAGAATAATGTTTTCTTTTTAATTTGCAGAAAGACGAGAACCTGGCTTTGGCTGAAAACTTACTTCGTAATTGGCAAAGACGTCAATAAATGTATTTTATGAGAAAAAAGTACCTACTTATGTAGGTTAAATAGGTGTGTTTCATTATTTAAGCAGTCAGTATACTCTCTACACCCAGGTGTCAGATTTTTATAGAACCAAATAGAATATACTTAATCACTAGAACGAAACTAAAACCGCCTTTAGCCCTCTGTCGTGGTTCCATTTCTTTCTACACGGACGTGTAGAGCATTGAGGCACGAACGTTTGGTTTCGATGCTCTTTGGTAGAGACATTTTTTTCTAAACATTTTCGGTTTTGTCCCGGCATGGAAAAAAACCCTGTCCGACCCTATAAGGGACTGCTCTGCTCAGACCATGAATCCAAACAACTTTTAATATAGAGATCCATGTCAAATCGAAAAAAAAAATATTCCATTCCATACATTTGCTCGATAAAAACTTTGTATTAACTTAGAACTTACTAAATTAACTATAGTAAAAGTTGTTTGGTTTCATAATCTGAGCAGCCCCATAGGGTCGGACAAGGTTTTTTATAACACCCTGTATAGTACAACTAAATCCAATCAATTATGTAGTAGTATATTTCTCATGATGTATAAAACAGAATTCAATTTTAGTTTTCTTTTTTTTTTCTGGTGGTGGCGGAAACTGCATCAAAAAAAGTACCTACTCTGAAACCATAGTCAGAAAATTTTAGATCTTTGTCTGAAACCACCACAGAAGTAAACAGACGGAAGTATGCTATTATTCAGCGTAACAAAAACACACACATGCAAAACTATGCAAGCCTAGGTTGTATCTAGGCTAGGGTAAGCTGTTTACGATCATGCTCCCCATGGTGACAAGAAATGTATGAATGTTGTGTGGTGTGCATGATCTGATCATTAATAGGGTACTTAGTCTACTCTATTACTTTTTTGTATTCACCGATCAAACAAATGCAGCTTACAAAATGGCGTCACGGCCAAAAATTGACACGCTTTGCATAATGTCTATAAGTAAGTGGATGTTGCATAAAGTGTAAAAAAGAGATAGGTATCGCCATGAAACTAAAGGTAAAGATGGAAGACAAGCAGGCATACAACAGGCTGGTTCAAGAAAGTTTGACCTGGAGTCACCCCTGTTTCAAAAACAAATATAATTATTTTTCAATGGTAATACTTTGGGAAAACAGGGGTGACTCCAGGTCAAATTTTCTTGAACCAGCCTGTTGTAGCCTGCTTGTCTTCCATCTTTACCTTTAGTTCCTTGGGTATCGCCATATAGATCTGAATACGTGTTAAAAAGATAATAACAATTACTTGCTACCTAAGTTTATCTAGTATCTTATGTTCCGTCTGTTTACGTCATAAATGTCTGGAAATCACGAACAAGTTGTTGTCTAAAGAACAACCTATGACATTTCTAGTAGAAGAACGTCGAAATTAAAGGCCATAAACAGCTCGTATCCAGTGCCGAAAAAAATTCGATCAAAAATAACGAAGAAAAAACTCGTGATCTTTTTTTTATTATTCATTTTTACGGCCATGGATCCTTTTTAGTCCTAAAAAGTCAAGTCGGTAGTTAGTGGTTAAATCTAGTCAAAAAGGATAAAGATTCATAAGTACCTATAGATTCCTAGGATTTTTTGACAACAAGAAAGAGAGATCACATAAATCAAACACTGCAGGTATAATTTTTCAATGGCCATATCGTTTAAAAATCAAACGTCAGTTCGGCAAATTAGCAATTTATGTTATTGATTGATTGAAAATAATCAGGTAGGTACGCAAGGAAATTAAAAATCAGACAAAAACATGACGAAAACAAACAAACCTAAAATAAGATTTAATCATTCAATCAAATCAAAGCAGTGCCAGTGAAAACAGTCGTTTCGTTTGTCATTGTAATTTTTTGGCGATCAATACTTAAGTGACGTATTTATTTTGTAACTTGACGTGTTTACTTTTATCAGCTGTTTGTTTGACATTTCTAGTATTTACTCTCGTATTCTTTTGACAGTTAATTTTTTCAAAATTTTATTTTACATTAATTTTTATTATGTTTAGTGGAAGGCGATTGCTCTATGGTTTTGTAGAAGTGCGAAATATTGCTGTAACAAACCAGATTAAAATTAAGGAGTTTTCAACGACAAAAGTGGAGAGAAAAATGAATGACAAATTTCGACTACCATCCCGTTACGGTACCGGCGAGAAAAGTGTCTGGTATGTTTACATACATATTACATAACTTCTAAACACTGCTTTGTTTTCATTTTTATAACCATCGTTTAGTTCTCAATGGAGACAAATCGGAAAGCCGTTGAAGTGGTTAGTCTCCAAACACACATTCCAATGAAAGAAGTTCTTGATTATATCTTAATGTTACTAATTTATCTTATCCATAAAAATCCAGTAATAAGAAATGATAAAATAAACCACTTTTTCTTTTAAATTAAACACATTGATCTATTTCATTGAAATTTTACAATCCATACTTCCATACTAATATCCACACTAATATTATAAATGCGAAAGTCTGTCTGTCTGTCTTTCTTTCTGTCGGTCTGTCTGTCACGCTTTCACTGCCAAACCGCTGGACGGATTTTGATGAAATTTGGTATGAATATAGTTGAAGACCTGGGGTCAAACATAGGTTAATTTTTGATGCAGGCAGAGCTGCTGGAAACAGCTAGTTAAGAATAAATCCTGGTTTTACAATACACATGTGGCAAGCATTTTAGAAATTGTTTCAGTGAACAATTCACTCTTATTGTTCTTCATTTCTCTTTGATCCTAATTTCCAGGGTGGAATATATCCAACTGGTAGCTGATATCAAACCAAAACTGAACCTTGGTCAAGGTCTGCCAGACTTCCATGCACCAAGCCATGTCCCGAAGGCCTTAGCAGAAGCCACATTGTCAGATAACCCATTACTGAACCAGTATACAAGAGGATTTGTAAGTATACCATCTTCATCTTATTTAAGAATGCCTTACTTTTGTTGATAAAGTTTCGAGTCATGCAAGGAAAGATAAAAGTCATAGAATGAAACATAAAAGAAAAAGGGGTACAGATGAGAAGATGCAGTTGCACGAAATCATAAAAGAGAAAGCAATCATTGTTAAAGGGGGTAAAAGCGAGGACAAAAATGGGGAAAAGTTTGCTATAGCAATATTTCTGTACGAATGTTTATGAAATAGGCTCACATGTTCCTGACTACTTAAAGTGTTTGTCATTTAAACTGCATGCATTTGAATAGAGGTGACCTCTTTCTAGGACTGTGATTATCAAGTATCCTAGGATCTGAGTGAACGGGAGCATAACATGCATAGTACAAAATAGAGCAAAAGCATGGAAACTTGTATGCTACGATTTGGATAGTCTCACAGCCACACACATGTAATCATTAAAAATCCCCACAGATTCTGACATCAAAATACCTCAAATCATGAAGACTTATCATTATCGAATTATTATGAACCATGAAGGCCATGACAACATTCTGATAAGTGATAACCCTAGTGTTATCATATGGTTACTTTGCATTTAAGTGCTTATGTTATTAATGTTGTATCATTTAGAAAATAGTTTCTAACACTTGATATAAATGAGACAGACAATTATGATTTACAAACAAGATATATTGTAACCAATATGCTTCCTTACACAATGCAAAATAAAACCTTTTATTGCCAAGAAATAGTAATGACACAATACTTTATAAGGTCTAGGTTTTTGAAGAAAATATATCATCATGTTATGTAGATGTCCTATTCATTTTACAATCTGTCGTCACAATTGTGGTATCTTTGACATCCATCATGCTAACTTGTCAAGTAGGAATGGTACTGAACTGTAGACAGAAAATTAAGTTGCAGTGGATACCATCTAATATTAACATCCTGGGTAATGAGGTGGCAGATTCCTTAGCAAAAGAGGCAGCTGGAAGGAGTGGGGAGGTTTTGTGCCTGCCATATGCCTCGGAACATGTACCTACATTTAAGTTATATTGCTTAGAAAAATGGAAGAAATTCTATAATGAATGTGCTAATTCGAAGGGCATTTGGTACAGGACCATTCAGAGTTTCCCCACTCTGGTACCCTGGTTTAATTGTGCTAGACTCACGAGGGAACTGTTGGTGACTGCTTTCAGAGTAAGGTCTGGCCATGTTCCAGTAAACAAGTTTTATCTTTTAATGAAAAGGACACATACAGATGCTTGCAATTTTTGCGAGAGAGCAGAAGATTTAATTCATATTTTGCTGAAATGTGGTCAGTATGCCGAGCTCAGGGGTCGTATTCTGGATGGCGTTCCTCTTGACAATGGCGGTCTCAATGTTACAATGAGTTCGCCTTTGTCGGGTGCAGCCAAGTCCATTTACGCTTTCTGGAGAGCGGCCATGGCTAAAAGATAAGCTTGCTTCACCTTTGACTTTCCCCATTAGGCTGGCATAGTCACAATGTGTGACTGGAAGCCTCCCAAAAAAGGAGATTAAAAAAAAAAAGAATAGTTTATAGATTTCGCTTTACTTTATTTCATTACAACCTATTTTTGCAAAAATTTTTCAAACAATTAAAAAATAACAAATTAAATTTGCCAACCCTAATCTTAACTATAAAAACATTGTGTTAATTTTTTATTTCAGGGCCATCCCACATTGGTACAAAGTTTATCAAAACTATATTCCCCATTGATTGGTAGACAAATAGACCCTATGAATGAGATATTAGTCACGGTTGGGGCTTATGAAGCACTGTTTTCAACAATTTTGGGTAGGTAAATATTTATTTATTTGACTTAATTACAATAATGTTAAGCCGAAGGATTTTGCTATTTTGCTACCGTTCAACCAAAAGGTGCAAACTTTTGAAGGTATTTTAATTCATAATTAACCTATCAAAACCAAAATGTAGGTAGGTATGATCAATAAAATAAACAAATTCTGTATTATTTATTTGTTGACTATAGACTAATCTTAATTCTTACCCAGCAAAACGTAAATAGTTTGTGATCATGAAAAAAAAAAATGTCAAATTCCAAATTATTTATTTCTTGACTGATGATAAGTGTGAAATACCAACAGAGCAAAACACACTTTTTTTCTTAGACTACAGAAAGACACAACATTCTGAATCTCAAGCTAAAGAGACAAGTGAATTTCTTACACAAAAAAAAATGATTTTTTCAACAGGTCACGTTGAACAGGGGGACGAGGTGATTGTGATTGAACCGTTCTATGACTGCTATGATCCCATGATACAATGTGCTGGCGGTGTTGCTAGATTCATCCCGTTGAAACCTGTGAGTACCCGTGCTAAATAGAATTTTGATGGGCTGACAATATCAGGAGAACAGCTGGTGTGAAATGGATTAAGATTGCTGAAGACAAAGCGAATTGGCATAGACTGAAGGAGGCCTACACCCTGGCGGTCGAGAAAGGTTAAAGAGAGAAAGAGTATTTTGCATTGTCTCAATAAATTGTGAACAAGATTAGGTCTTACCCTCATATTAAAAATATTTTTTTACAACCATGTTAGCTAGAATGTGTTGTGTAAAAAAAGGGACGGAACATGTAATAGCTTAACAAATGATTCTTAATATGGGGGTTAAAATTTCCCAAATTCATTAAAAAAGTCTTACTCTTAACTTTCAACTGGCTAAGTACTTCTCAGTAATTCTTAAACATAACACCGTTCAACATATCATTAAACACGTTACGTAATTACGAAAGTTTGACAAATTTTAAGTTGGTGCAGCAAATGACAGTATTTTATCTCTTTATTGGGTTTGACTGGAATAAAAATATGTATATGAAAAAAAAAACTCAAAAGTATTTGGCCTAAAACACAACCAAAGAATAAAGTTCTAAAAAACCATAGGATGATAGCCAAATCTGCCCATCATCAGCAAACTGATTTATTTGTATTGTATGACCTTCTACAGTACATCATACATCTTTACAGAAATCGGTACACGACAATATGACGTCAGCGGAATGGGTGTTAGATGAGAAAGAGCTGGAGTCCCTTTTCAATGAACGCACAAAAATGTTTATCCTGAACACTCCACACAATCCTCTGGGGAAAGTGTTCACCAGACAGGAGCTGGAGAAGATAGCGGACTTGTGCAAGAAGTACAACGTGCTTTGTGTCTCTGATGAAGTCTATGAGTGGATGGTGTTCGAGCCTTTAAAACATATTAGGATAGGTAAGCATTTTGTGGTTAATCTTTCGTGGTTTCTGAATCAAAAGAAATAGTGTATAGAGAGCATATTTAAGTACTGCACCGCCGCAGCCGCACCTTAAAATATACATTCATACCCCTAATACACGTATTACAGGCAGTCTGATGATAGAAGGGTCTAGATTAAATACTAATACTTATTATTTGATCTAGGTTTTATAAATGATAACACGTTTGGTCGGTACAAGGTCTATATTCAGACTGTTGTTACAACATAAGTCGCTTACTCTCTAGGATTAGTTGTTTACATTATGCTATAACTATACATATTACTACTGTACTGATCAGCTGACAGGAGTTTGTATGGAAGGTTGAAAACTTTTTCTCGTTTTTTACTAAGTAATTATATTAATTCAAAATTGTTTACTTTCACGTAGGTACTGTTAACCGCAACCGCTGTACCGCGACCTGGGTGTGCGCGGGGAGGTGGGGAGGGGGAAAGAAAGAGTAGAAATATTGGTAGTGCCAGACAAATCTTACGATATCGAATTACAATTTTTTTAAAGAAACTGTACATTTACGAGTATAATTATATCTAATCCCTGATTTTGTTCAATATGATTTTTAACTAAGTACAGTTTTAAAAAAATATAATGATCTGAAACTTACGACCCATTTTTAGATATTTTATCTCATGTGCCTCTGACAAATCTCCCGCCCCCCCCTCCCCCCCTTCTCGCCGCTCGCATACCTCAGGCGCGGTACAGCGGTTGGTTGTGGTCAAGCTATTAATACAAATTTAGCTAATGTTTGAAGTCACCCTGTATTTTACAAACTTGGTGATGAATGATGATTGTTTCTTTCCCAGCAACGCTGCCCGGCATGTGGGAGCGCACTATCACAATCGGCTCAGCCGGCAAGATGTTCTCCGTTACCGGCTGGAAAGTCGGCTGGGCGTACGGCCCGGCCAACTTGCTGCGGAACCTACAAGTTGTGCATCAGAATTGCGTTTATACACACTGCACTCCGGTACAGGTATATATATGTGAAAACTTATTGTTTGTATCGCCAGTAAATATCCAAAAGATTACATAAAATATTGTGTACATTTTTAAATATGTAGGTATGTATTTCGAATGTATTTATGTTTTTTTTTTATTTAGAAAACTAAGACATAATTTAAAAAAAAAAAACCTAATTAAAATCTAATGTTTGTGCTTGTTGCATGGTGCCAAGAATTCCGACAGCATTCCCGCGCTGGATGGCGATTGCTATCCTCTGCGCGAGAAATGAGCCGGCCCTCTTGTTTGTGAAGATGAAGTTAAGACGTAACAGATAGAAGTCCTTGCCGAATGACGAAGTTCGAAAATAATGAAATATCACTTATTAAATTAACAAAAAACGCGCGAAATCACAAAGACGATATACAGATCGCAATCACGAACATCGTTTAGATTTGAAACCTTCCGTCAACTTTCGCAGCTAAGTTTATTATAAGCTAAGTAATATTAGCTAGTAAAAAAAATCTTTTCTCTATTAATTTTAGGAAGCGATAGCGCGTGCCATAGATTTCGAACTATCTATATGGAATACTCCAGACTGCTACATGTTCTCGATATCAAGAGAGTTGGTGTCAAAACGAGATATCCTCAATCGTATACTGAAGGATAACGGTTTTATAACCACGCTGCCTGATGGCGGGTACTTTATTATGGCTGATTATACCAAATTAGGTAAGTTTTGTGTCGTTACAGGATTTTTGAATTATTTTGCTGAAGAGATTTAACTGTTTATGTATGAATGTGTTTGTCTAAAATGAGAGAAAATATTGAAATACGAAAGGCTTCTTTAAATAATCCGGTTAGGATGATATGACGGACTACTCCTTACAAAATGTCCTACCTCTGTTAATCCGCCATTTTGTTTTTTTATTTATTTTTTTTATTTTGATATACCCAGTGTCACTTTCACAGTTATCTGTTGTTTAATCTAACGACACCTCTCAACCCGACTTAAGCTTTAAAACACCACGCTGCTGATCAGTGCTCGTTGGCCGGTACTTTTTGACAGAGATAAACAAATTTGTAAAATATACAACACATAGTATCAATGTAGGTTCATATATCCCTTATAAACACTATGTTGAGCTTTCCCTCTATTACATTTCAAATTACTCTCACAGCAAGCAAGATGGACCTAAGCACGGAACCAGACAAATATAAAGACTACAAATTCACCAAGAAATTCGCAAAGGAAGCCAGCATTCTGACCATACCACTGTCTGCTTTCTACTCCAAGGAACATAAGCACTTCGCTGAAAACTACGCCAGGTTCTGTTTTATAAAGGTAAGCTTAAACACGTAATATCTATCTCACACGCACCTTCCGCACTTCACTTCTTGTACCACCCCTTTAATTTATTTATTTTTTTAATAAAAGAGGTGGTTCAATTTTAGGTATTTAGGTATTTAAATTTCCAATGCTGATTACTTAAATTATCTGTTTACAGAAAGATGAAAACCTAGCCTTGACTGGGACACTGCTTCAAGAATGGCAGAAACGCTCACATTTATAATTATATTTATTATTATAATATTAGTTGATTTAAGCATATTTTATGAAAAATATTGTGATACATATCTTTTATTTACGCTATATTTTAAACGCGTTAAAATAAAACACTTTTTAGTTTCAAATGTGTATTTTCTTCACAAGATGTCAAATTTCTTATCCAAAATTAATATACACTCGGAATTTTCACTCTTATAGCAATGCAATAGAAGTTATAGTTGCTTGTATGGTTCCAAATGATGATATTAGGAGAAGTCTCCACGCAGCCACCGCTTGGCGTCTCTTGTGTCGTTTCCGTAGGTTTTTCCGAATCTAAACAGTTCATAAATAATTTTTGATTCAACGTTGCAAATAACCTATTTTAGAAAAGATTCATCGTCATGAAAGCTGCAAGACCAACAGCTGGCCCTAGGTCTCGCCCTAAGATACTACTCGTTGAATTGATCATCTAGCGTTTTCCCGGTTGTATCCTCTGCTGTTTGCTTCGGAGCCCAGGGTCTGCTATCCTACTTTTACGTCTCCACTTCGTCCGGTCTTCAGCAAACTTGACAGAGAAGTTTAATTAAACGACCATTCCTATATCATTCAACCAAGAAGGAAAGACAGTCACAGAATAGAAATAGTATCTACTGTACAGAAGCCTCTCCGCAAAATCATTCAAATTAAAAGCTACTCTAGCAGCGAAGTAATAAAATCGAATTTAATCCATTACGAATTTATTACATTACGCCTCCTCCACAGACAATCAATCTGACTGAAGTTTTCTACTTTCCGAATCCAGAATACGCTAACAAAATATCCCATTTATTACCGCTTTTGACCCACCGTACATAGGTACCCCAGTGGTACACTTTTTTTTTTTTTAGTGTTCCTCCAAATTTCAATCCTATGATTAATAAACGACCATATATAGGTGTGTAGGTGTGGGTGCGAGGTCGACGTTACCTGAACATAGAACCGGGCACATGACCGGCGTAGTTGGGCAGCATGCCGACGTGTTTGTGATACAGCTCCGTCGGATTGATGGACAAAGGCGGATCGGGTCTGGAAAGGAACGCGGAGAAAGGAAATTGAGCAAAGGATTGGAAATTAAGGGTGGAGAAAGGAGTTAATGATAAGATTTTATTCAATTCTTTACATACGCATATCCAGACTGATATAATGAAATATGAGCGAGAAAGTGTTTTCTTGTCCTTTTCTACGTTAAATCGGATTGACGGCTTTTTTAATGTATGGATAAGGTTGATTAGGCATCCTTGCTCAGGCAAACAAAAAATGAGTTTGTTTATTGGTTAGCCTTTACGCTTTATCTACTGAGCATTCTTTTGGAAATTTTGCATACTTATAGTTACTTCATAGTTCATTTATTCATAAAAACAATATACATTGTGTCTGAAAATACAATTAAAATAATAATAAGAATTTGATTTCATATTTCATGTCAATACTAATATCTATCTACATATATATAAATAAGTTGCGAGACCAATAAATTCCTCCAGACTATAGAAACTATAGTACTGAGGACATAGGGTACCTTTCGTTCCGAAAATAATTATGAGTTCCGGTGAGATTTAAATATGCGCGCGAAGCCGCGTGCAAAAATAGGCCATATTTTATTTTTTTATGTTATAGTAGAATAAACATATCTAAGGATATTCCATTCAGTCTCAACAAAAATAACGATATATTTCTTACCCACATCCACCTGAAACTGTCTCAAAATCAAAAACACATCATCATTTAAATAACATTTATTTACAAATCAAACCAGCATCTTGACCATATAAGGCCCTTCCAGATGGTACCCAATCTTCGCGTAGTAATTCCTAGTACCAACTCCGGATATAACCGCCATTTTGTCTGACCCGTGTTCTTCCCGCGCGATTCTTTCGGCCTCCTCCATTAATAACATACCAAAGCCTTGGTGCTGGAATTTTGTAGGGTCACGGGCATTCACCTAAAAAATACGATACAAACTTGAAGAAATTTTTTGTAGACTTCGCTTTAGCATAGGTTTCCTGGATTGCTATTTTTTTAAAGTATGACTAGCAAAATCGGCGAATCTAATGCATCATACATTTAAAAAAATAGGGCTCAAATGATTGTTGCCGTGTTGATAAATAAAAACTATTGGCCACTTAAACCACATAGGTACTTTAAATACTTGACTTGTTTCAACTAAAAGGCTACATTAACTAATTTTAAATTTTAAGAAGCTACATGACGTCCATATCTGGACATAGGCACTGCTCATAGAGTTCTAATCCGACTGATCTAAAGCAGCCCGCTTCGATCATATTCCTCTGACTTGAAAGGTTGCTGGAAATAGGTCATGTGGTCCAATCCGTAGTATCAACGCAGTAGAACCAAGTGGCCAGAGTGAAAAAGGCAAACGGATTATACTTACAGGAACAACAGATCCATACACATGCAACTCGCGAACAATACTACACTGTTTGAAGTTTGCATTAGGGCCAGGCTTCAACTCCGGTCTATAGGTATCCGAGCCACACTTCCTCAGTCTCAGTAAACCCACTAAGATGTCCTGATCAGGGTCCTCGTATGATATGAATGTCTCCCAGCCGCCGTTGGCGACATAGTCCCGCCTTATTAATTCTACCTGTAAAGAAATACATATTTTTATTGGATACTATCTAAAATATAGTTTGTTAAAAATTATACTAGGTATGACTATTATCTGGCTAGCGACCAAACTGCTGAATATATCCATTGATAAAATTTTGTAAGAATTTAGTTGAAGACTCGAGGTCAAACATAGGCTACTTTTTGACGCAGGCGGAGCTGCGGGAAGAAGCTAGTAGGTTATATTTAAAAAAAGTTAACACTGACACTTTGTTTTTTTTTAAATATTTTTTGCTTAAGGTTGAAAGCTTAGGAGAGGCCTTTGCCCAGCAATGGGGACACCAAAGGCTATTTAAAACAATGTCAATAGATTCATCACAGGCCTAGGTTAAATGTTATTAAAAAATATTAATTGACGACAGATGTATCAGAACCATTGTTATTCGTTACAAAATGGTCACGCACCTCATAGGGCCGCACTCTATTATGTATCTCCTGAATGCCAACCTCCCTGGTCCTTACATCTCTGCAGTCAGTTCCAAGATCCGCCATGCGTGCCAGTGCCAACTCTCTAAGGTTACCATGCTCCACTCCGGATGAAACCAACGGCATGGGTATGTCTCTTTGCACTCTGTAAGAAGACAAGTCTATTATAACTTAACAATTTTTTTTTCTAATTTAATTTAAATCTATGAACATAACTATACAGAACAAAATGAACCCACCCACAAACTTTTCTCTGCATAACCCACAGAGCAATTACAAAGCAATATGGAGCAATTGTAAATGCTCCATGGCTAACCCAAAGCTCAACTGTTAGACAATGCTCCTAGCATTAAGTTCGCCTTTTGTAATGTATGCATTGTATTTTGTGCTATAAAGTTCAAATAAATAAATGAAATGTAATATTATGAATCACTCATATTGAGGGGATTACATTGTCAATAGCACCCTGGCCTGGCAGATTTTCGGTACCGCTATTTGGCCGCTGACTAGTTATTTTAACGACCATAATATGGCAGCCGAAATATGATTGCACTGGAATAGCCTCATTGGCTTTTCCAGTGGTAAGGGAAGGTCTGTCAGTTTTTGCTAATAGGATTTAAAGATTGTTGTTTTTAATTAATACTGGTCTATAGGTATCATCAAATTCAAAAGAAGAAATTAAACATTTTTAGACTTCAGACGTAGCTTATGAAACAAATAAGGCCTTGGGCTTTGAAGTGCAAACTGAGGATACAACTGGAAAACATGCTTGAATGGATGGAATAAGACCAAGTAAATAAATATTACCTGTAAACTCTAGTCCATGGCGGCACCAAAGCCAAAACTTTAGCAATCAAATCAACCAATGTTGACGGAGGATAACTTCTGTATCTTCCAGTTTTCCATAACTCATAGAGGCCTGTACCTCTTATCACTAAAGTAGGGTATATTTTTAGACCATCAGCACGAAAAGCTGGGTTTTCAAAGAATTCTATGAATTGTTCAACATCACGCTCAAAGTCCACATTTGGAAGGTCAGGCATCATGTGCGCGACAATCTGAAAAATTAAATAAGAATAAATATCACTATTATAATTTATAGGTAATGGTAATAAGCAGCCATCTAAAGAATTTCACATTTTAAGAAACAACCCATTTAAGAATCAGGTATTTACGGAATAAATTAATCAAAAGAAATGCACTCAATAATTATTCCATTTTAGACTATAAAGTCCTCTTAGAACACATCCTTCATCTTCTTTGCGAGTCAAAATGGCTTTTATATGTATGTGTTTGGACTGGTATGTACCTTCACCTCTCTGTCGTCCTCATCCTCTGTCCGCATTTGGGGCTTCCAAAGAGTATAGAATCTGTCCTTATTACACTAAAGGCTACAGAAGAATAAATAAGTAATGATTTCTTATGTTTTCACGATTGTTAAACATTATAACTTTTTATTTTAACTTAGTCTACCTGTGATCATGAATGCTGCAAAGTTTTTGAAACATTAGGTGTAATAAAATAGTTTAATTTAAAAAAATTAGTTCTCACCTTATAGCCAGCATCTTTAGCCAAGTTGAAATTCTCACACACAGCTTTAACTGTATGACCTCTATTTGTGTCGCGAGCAATATCTTCATACACTGATTGCACACCAATTTCTAATCTGAAAGGTATAACATAGATTGGACCTGTTTTACCCTTCTAGTTATAGGATAAAATAACAGCATTCTTATTTTAATTAATTAATAAATCATTTTCTATGTTTTAACAATTGGTTGCTACCAGCTGAAAGTTAAAAGTATTTTTTTTACTTGTGGTTACAATAAAGATTTATAAATAAATAAACACCTTCTCTACTCCTATGGGAGCAAAATTTCCTGGGTATAGAATGTTTGGATTGAAAAAACCACATTTTGGTTTATAAAGCTATGTTAAACAAAGGGATGAAACACAATATCACTTCTGACCTCAGCCTGAAGGCATTAGTGCCTAGTTCATAAGCGGGTCAATAGAAAAAAATGCAAATGTGCCAAAGTCATCTTTCTAAGACAGTACTAGGTAAAAGTCACAGGCAAGCAATGTATGCAGGCTGCTTTCAACTGGTCTTCTCAAAATCATTGGTGGAGTTCGAGGACTGCAACTAAAATGCTGATGATTGGATTGACTACTTTTCTCACCTGGTGCATCCGTAATTCAACATGTCACTCATATGCCTCTGGAGGCAGTAATCAGGCCGAGTTTCAATTGTTATACCAATACACTTGGTCTTGGCTCGTTCTGAATATTTTACAGCCTCCGCAACACAGGTGGATGTGTGGCCTGATAGTGCATCGTGAAGGTTTCTGAAAAATAATTTGTATTTTGAAATAACTATTTGATTTTGATATGGCTAAAATTTGGTCTATGTTGAACCTAGATTAAATTTTGTTGTACAAAATGGGTGCATGAGCAGAATATCAGGATTGTATTTGACACTTGAATTAAGGACTTCAAGGAGGAACTTTTGCAAAACTGTAAAAATCAATGTTCACTCTAGATGTAATGTTATGAATTCTATTGCTAAAAATATAATTTACCTTATAAAATAATCTCTATAATCTTCAGGCAAGCTCATAAAGGTGCCTCCCATCACGATAAACTCAACTTTATCCACACTGTGTCCTAATTGCTTCAGCTGTTCTACCCTATGGCGGGTTTGCAAATATGGATTGTAGCGCGCGCGAATGGCCCTCATGGATGTAGGCTCATAGCCTGTGTAACTCTGAGTCGAATATTCAAAATCCGAATCCGGCCCGCCAGGGCAGTAAACACATATGTTACCGGTGAAATTTATGTGAGGACATCTATGTGGCTTACACATTACCGCAACTACTGCGATCCCAGAAGCAGTTCGAATAGGTTTCGCCTTTAATTTTGGCAACAAAATACTCTTAGCATCCGCTGGAACTGCTGCAATGATGTCCACGAGCCTAGGAGACGTCCCAAGACCGTATTTAGACGAAATCCTTGTCTTCATCTTGTTGAGGTTAACATCCTTTCCGAGGCGATGAGCCACCAACAACTCCTGGATAATCTCGGATATTACTATCACCATCTTCTCCTCCTTTGATAAATTCGGTAAAGGCTTCTTTTTCGTCATTTTGCTGTGTATTTTTATGAAAACCAGCAAAATATTACTCAAAAGTTTATTACGCGTGTACCATTTACTAAAGGTAGGTACTTATTTTCATAATTTGACTTAACATTGACATGACTATTATGACAGTGACAGATTAAAAATTAAAACATTTTGCATGTGGTTCAACTGCAACACTTACAACTTGGCTGGCAAGTATTTAATACAGACGCGGTGTAAAACCCGAAAGCAGTGAGGGTGAGGCCAATGGGAATTAAAGCAAGCATAATAAATCGAGCATTAATAAAGTTCAGGTTTGTAAACGAGAACTTAATAAATTGTGTCGCTGCTTTACTTACTTGACTACGTTAACTGGCGCCCATTCAGTGCTCTGTCTTCTTCGGTAATTGGACGAGAAGTCACATAGCGCAGAGTTAGTGAGCTTCTTCGATGATTCACCAAAGCGCTGGAAGCCATATGGTACATGACCAGCAAAACCTGGAATTAAAAAGAAACGTGAAACCTGCATGTATACCAACGTAAATAATCCGTGATTCAGTTTGGTGAAATCTAAATCTGTCCAAAAAATGTAAAGTTGTTTTTCTCCTAGTCGCCTTTTACGTTCTCCACTACGGTCAAAGCCTAAAATCAAACAGCCACCAACTTATGGCCCCTTCTTTGGAACTGCCTCCGAGGTCCAGTGGCTAGGGTACCCCAGGGTCGTTCGACTCCCACAGGAAGCATAGTTTGTTAATTTTGTTGTTTTCAGTTAGGTATGAACATAACAGGCTTGGAGCTTCGTAAAGACGAAGACAAGCCGTTGTCGATAAAGGAATCACTTTAGAAACCGTAAGGCGGCTCCGAAAAAAATCCGACACCAGTTTGTACAGGGAATGAATGAATTAGGTACTCGCTAGTTCTACACACACTAAGAGGTAGATAATAAAGTTCGTAACAATTCAACTTACGTACGGACTGGGAAGGATTATATCCCCATATTTGATTTCTTACAAACGAGGCGTGTATTTTTCCGTAAGACATTAAAATATTAAAATGTTTTAGCTCCGAAAATATTATTTTTATCATCTACATACAATTATACTGACACTCACAATAATAATATGGCATAGTTAATGAATGACATGCTTTTATGTCAAAAAATAATTTAAAAAAATTATAGGTAGGTAGGTAGTGAGGATTCATTTAAAAGTAGGTTATTTACACGAATACGATCAAATTAGTACAAAATCGCATAACTTTCCATACTAACACACTACTGGTGAACACCTAAATTGATTATTTTAGTATTACTATCTAATACTATTTTAATGCTTTTGTATTGCTATTAATATTTTTTATTGGCATAATATAGCTACCTATCTATAATGTGATGGGCAACTTTTATGACCATAATGATGCTTCTCTAATGCGATTTCTTTGTTGGCCGTAATAATGCTTTATTAATGCGATTGGTACTTTTTTGACCATAGTAATGCTAATATATTATGCCTGTAAATGCTATTAAACAGCTATTAAGAACCTTTACATATAGGGCCTAAAACCGTATAATTTGTGCCCAAAAAAGCACTATATCCGGATAAAGTGCTACTATAAAACTAACTCAAAATGCTAAAACGATACAGAAACGCTGTAAGCCTGCCGTCGATTAATAATTGGTCTCCACGGCGCGAGACCAATTATTAATCTAAGCCTGGGTAGTTTCTGCCCTGCCGTTAGAGATGGTAGAAAGGCACCAGGTGGTAAGTAGCAGGAAAACGTGCTCGATTACCAATATTATTACAAGGTTAGGTAGGTACACATAATTTTTCATAAAATGCTTCGCAAGCAATGGTATGCATTTATAAATCAATAATAGGTACGAAACGTACCTTTATGTATACATTTGTAAAAGAAACAGCAAACGAATTGTCCCTAGCCAAGCCAGAAAGGAATCCTACACAAAAAATAGGTAGAGAACGGCCAGAAAGGAAGAAAAAAACAGAGTCATTGCAGAAATTACAGAAAATCTCAGGGTTTTTGGCGGGAAGCTGAGAAGAGCAGTAAATATCGGCGCTGTATTTTATTGTGGTGGTTTTTTATCCGCAAAGAGTTTGAGAAAAGGCATGAATGTTGGGATTATTTCTGGTGTTCGAATTATTTCATTTTCCTGTTTGTTGCTAAAAGATCGCGAAAATCGCTAAGTGCAGTTTTTCTATCACTACACTTAGTCTTGATTCTTCTGTTGACTTTAGATTTGCTTGACTAATTAACTTTGTTCAATAAGAAAATTATAGTTACGTAGATACATTTCCACTTCACCTTTCTTTATGAATTTATCCGGATTGCAGTTTTCCATGAAGTAAGGACTGACGGAGTGTGATGCCGGAGACAACTTCGGTTCGTTCATAGGCAGGTCCCTCAATATACCAGCACATTCTGGTCGCACCACCACCAATGGCAGCTTGAATTCCGCCGTGGCCGACTAAAGTGCAAAGAAATTAGTTTTACTTTTGAGTTTTGCTGACTAATATGAAGATTGAACTTGGATTATAACAGATGCTTGCAGAATCATTCATTTTCGTCGTTTAAATTGCTTTTGTTATTAAATATATCTTGAGGTCCTTAGGCTATAGGGACTTCGTTTTTCAATCAAGGGGTAACCTTATTTTTTTTTTCTTTATCAAATCATGACTAGTAATAGATAGATAAAATTATCCCATTGCCCATTTCTTTTCACCTCAGTTTCCTTTCTCATATTGTTCATATCATTCATTTTCTTCTTAATCATCTCTTCTTCCGCTCCTTTTAATATCCAATCTTTCTTCTCTCTTCATCCATCGTCTTACTCTACTTGCTCCATCTTCAGAAAATATTTTAACTGGTTTTTAATGTCACTTACAAATCTGTCGACAAGGTCCCATGGTTGTCCTTTACCAGACTGTAGGTCTACTACTCTTTCTAGCTGGTTCCTGGCTGCTCTTTGATTAAGCTGCAGCCTTTGGAACTCTGATAGGGCTTCGGTAGCGGCCACTGTGTACCGCTGGCCGAACTGCGCATTTAGTCGTGGCAGAAATCCTGCGACGTCAACAAATTAAGTAAAAATATGTGATGCTATTTTTGAAAATCAAACGCGCACGATTTAGCGTGTCGATTTCTAGGCGAGTCGAATGATTTTTGTTCGATATCAAACTATTTTCATTCGAAATATGAGTCATTTATTTCAAAAATAATGCTCCTGGTCTAAGTTATGGGTATTGGAGAAGTTTCAAAAACTAGACATCACAATTCAAAGAACCAATGGAGGAATAAGAAAAAATCAGTTCGAACAATATCAGTTTCGAACAATATAGAAATGGTTTCCAAGTTACTTGACAACAACTTAGATTCGTGTTAGTTAACTAAAACTTCAAATCTGAATCAGTTTAAAACATAGCAATAACTTCCAAATATATTAATACTAGCAGCCCGTCTCGACTTCGTCCTAGCCTATAGCCTTTCTCGATAAATAGGTTATCCAACACTGAAAGAATTTCTTCAAATCGGCCAGTGGTTCCTAGAATTTGCGCGTTCAAACAAACAAACAAACTCTTCAGCTTTATTTATTTATATTTAACCTTCATTGTACAAATTACAATTTTTAAAGCACAATAGACGGACTTAATGCTAAAAGCATTATCTAACAGTCAACCTTTGGGTATAGCAGAGAGCTTAAATGGGGATGTACTGAAAATACCACGGCTTTATAATATTAGTAAAGATTTACATACGTTTAAAAGTTTATTTTAGTATTGCTCTGATTGGTTGTAGGTTGCTCAAAAAGTGTAGACATACATATGCAGCGATCTAAGGTTATATGTACGTACACTACGTTAGGAAGAACGAACATAGTTATGTACTAGATCTTACCTGTACCTGGAACCTGGAACCTGGAAGTCATTCGGTATCGAGCAAAAATTATTCGACGCGTCGATTTCGCGTGAATGACACTTTTCAAAATAGCACTCCTGTATTGATTAGTTTCTTACATTTTTGTCACAAAACAAACCATAACATAATAAGGTACCTAAGTAAGTGATAAGTCTCTTCTTTAATGAGTTTTACACCCACAGAACATATAATAAACATTTAACAGTTATAAAGGTAGGTTGAGCCGGTGTCGTCTATCTCTCTGCCAAGACATATCCGGCTTGTCTAGACTCAAACTCGTAAAGAACTTTGCAGAATATTGTTTCCGCCTCGAGACGATTTGTTTTTCCTATTTTAGAAACATTTGACAAATGGGAAATTGCCGACTTTTCAATTATTGTTTCCTTAACTACTCGTACCTTAATGCTCAATCTTGTCGCTTGACATCAAAAAGCTTCACTCTATAAAATTTGTGATATTTAAATTATGATATGAAATTTACATCGTGGAAGTATATTACTCTTTATTAAATGAAGCACGGCAATAATGGCATATCTATAATTAATGTAAATAAATAAATGTGCAGAAAAATCCTCAACCTTCGATGGGAAATTCTAACCATATTTCGGGCTAAAGCAGTGGGAAGATCCAGAGGAAGCCGTGCTTGGCAGGGCTTAACTAGCATTTGTGCAGTAGCGGACGGTGCAGTCGATGAATTACCTTCTACCAATGAATGGTGCACTAGATGATTGAGTTCTTAACAACGATGGATCTCAGAGAAGCTAGCGAGTAGTGACTTCTGTGCTAATTTAGGATTGTAGAGTGATCATTTTGACTAAAAAATCCATACTAATATTATAAATGCGAAAGTCTGTCTTTCTGTCTGTCTGTTACGCTTTCATGGCCAAACCGCTGAACGGATTTTGATGAAATTGGTATGAATATAGTTGAAGACCCGGGGTCAAACATAGGCTACTTTTTGACGCAGGCGGAGATGCGGGAAACAGCTAGTAATAAATAAATGCAGTTAAAGTGATTTTGACAAAGCGCTTACATTGGGATAACTCTGGGGAAATTTCCCAAAAACGTTTTTTTAAGGATACTAGCTACCGATACCTACTATATATTAAAACGAATATGAGTATTGATGAACGAACTAAAAAATGTCCAAAAAAAATTAAAAGGTCCTGACTGCGGGTCGAACCCAAAACCAGATCTAATTTACCTTTGTTCAACAATAAATATTTTTGATTAGAATAAAAAAAAGATATTTAAAAAATTTTTATTTGTTAGTAATAAGAAGTCGTGAAAGACCTGGAAGCCCTCCAAAGAGCTGGCAGGAGGTTGCGCTGAACAGGGAACAGTGGAGATCTCTTGTGTCGGAGGCCAAGATCCTCTTTGGATCGCTGAGCCATCCCAATAAGTATTTGTTAGTAATAATTAAGTGGTACACTGGTGATTAAGTGGTACACGATTACCACGTGACTGTTGCTGTGCAATGGGCGTTAACTGATACAAGATAGGAAGTATACCGTTCTCCTTTAGATTATATTACGTCGTTACGTCCAAGATATACTTAGGTACTTATTCCAGGATTATGATATGTATTAAAGAGACTTTGTAAATATATAGTAATTAAGTAATTAAAAAAAATGTTTATTTCAAACACAGTCAGTACAGTACAGATTTTTTAGAGAGAAAATCACACAAGTTATTAATAAAATCCTGAAGTTCAAGATACTGGAGACCATTGTAGGCTAGATCTAAATAGGTTTTAATGTAAAGAATGGTGGAATTACGTTAGGCAGAACACAAATCTTAATAGAAAAATGTTATCTAACTCTACGTAAACTTGATCACATGTGATATCCAAGATGATTTCTACAAAAAGTACAACGTGAGTCGCAATTAAGCAAAGTTCATTGAGTATACCTAATTAGAAGTTTTTTAAAGTTTAAATTTTTTAAGTATTAGTATTTTTAGGCATTGCTATCTAAAGAGGAAATGCAGCCAGTGTTCTTACTAACATGCCACAAGAGCAGGATTTATTTAATTTCTAGTAAAAAAGTGTTTTCTTTTTTTCCTCTGTTTTACTGGAATAAAATAAATCGTTCCCAAAAATGCAAATATTTTATGATCAGTGCTTCAGTAAATGCTTATATTTTCTAAAGATAGGCGACAACCTTTAGCCAATCATGAATCATTGGTTTCCTAAGTACGACCATTGCTTCAAACTAAGTGTGCAATTCGAGTCAAACCTGATATTCGATATGTTTACGCATGTCTTCATTCCACATTGTACATTCTCATGAAACTGGCTTACCTACCTCAGGCTGGAGTCAATCTGACTCACAGGCTGAATCACCAGGAGTGGTATTTTCAAAATGTGTGACCAACGCAAAATCAGTAAATCGAATGATTTTCGTTCGTCAACGAAGGATTTTTGTTCGATATCGAACTATTTTCATGCGACATTTATGTCATACATTTCAAAAATAGAGCTCTAAGTCCTTTGTCTAGATTGAAACGATTTTACTGAACAACCTCCTAACTGTCGCTGTATAAGGACCTAGTAATATTAACGACTGTTACGTATGTCATTGATTTTTCTCCGTATTTATACATACTAATATTATAAATGCGAAAGTCTGTCTGTCTGTTACGCTTTCACAGCCAAACCGCTGAACGGATTTTGATGAAATTTGGTATGTATATAGTTGAAGACCCGGAGTCAAACATAGGCTACTTTTTGACGCAAGCGGAGCTGCGGGAAACAGCTAGTTTAATATTATTATTAAACTATCTGTTTAAGTTGTTTGCCTAAGTTATTGTAAAACTTGAGGATGACACTATCTTACTGCTAAATATTTTTTCCATCTCTTTTACGTTTCAAACATGAAAACAATAATGACTGAAAGAAAAAAGGCGGTTAGGGACATAAAATGATAACAGGCAGTGACGTTTGTTGATGTCTTTTGAATCAAATTTTATTAGAATAAAATGATTTTTCGTAGTAGTTATTTTATATTTTTTTATAATAGTTTTTCTTAGTGGCAACTTTGTCTTTTGAGTCGATTTAATAAAATAAATTGCTTCTTTCTTGTAGATAGTAAGTACCTAGTTGTCATTTATTTGAAATTGAGATTTATTTAATTGAGATTTATTATTATTATTATTAACTATTAACGAGGTCCTCGACGAATCAGTTTCATAGAAAATTAAACGTAGCAACAGGACATCTCTTCTTTCATTCATTTATGTATTTATTATTAATTATTTAGGTATAGATTTTGCCACCTGTTCTCCACACCATTACTATCTTATTCAGCAGTATAATATTATCCAGTTTTATTTTGTTATATAGAATTTAAGTTAGTGTTGTGGAGATAAATTAAGATGATTTTTGAGGGTGACGTTTTGACGTGATACGGTAAACAGTCGTTCCGTACTTAATTAAAATTAAAAATAGTAAACAGCTGCAAAAAAGTGTGAAATTTGTCTCAACAGATTGAAAAATTATTAAACTAACTCGAAAGACTTAAATTTTAAAAATACTTCATTAATCACTTCAAAGTTTAGAAGTACATAGTTGTGACTCATAAAATAGTGAAAAGTTAAGTGTAAATTTCACGTAACGGGACGTCTACAAAATATAAACATACGAGACATACAAGAAAATTCAAAAATAGTGATAAAAAGACTTTCTAAATAGTGAAATATCAACAAATATATGTGTAAGTGAATAACAACTTAGATGGTTTATCAACAAAACATTTAGTGGGTGCGTGTAACTCTTTTTCGTACTTGCGTTAAGTTCAAATTGTATTACCAAACTGTGAGAAACACCGTATCACATATACACTAATTTCATCATTAACATTAGTGAATTGCTGGTCCAGCGGATAGTTTTTAACTTTTAATATCAAGATCAATCTTCCGGACCCAGGTTCAAATCCCAGCCCCAGCAAAAATATTTTAGGTGGGAAAATATTTACAATTTGAATTGAAGTATTCTAAAGTGCTCGATAGAGGGAGCTGTCTGATTTTTAATTGCAATGGAGAACGTAACCATCAGGAAAAAACTACACAAATCAACATCGGAAACAGATTTATCGAAAAACATGCTTCAGTACAATAGCAATATATTAAACTCGACTATTTTGGACACTTCCATGTACAGCATACCAAATATGTCTACCAACTGTGATATTTCTATTGTTGATGACTTAAAAGCCGAATTGGAGACAATAAAAGAAAAATTGACAATTGCTGACAAAGAAATAGAAAATTTAAATTTAGAAAATAAGAAATTGAAACAAAAAGCTGAAGAACAAGACAAAAAAATTGAATTTTTAAAAAAACTTACAACTGAATCCAACACTGAGAACAAATTAATTTCAACTCCTCTACGAAGAAAACTATTAAATATGAAAATGAAAACACCTCGGATATCACCTCTTCATTTTGATAGAAGCGTCTGCACTAATTCTCTAAAAAGTATTATAAATTTTAATGAAACACATGAATCTCCAACAAAATCAACTTTTTCGGACAAAAGCAATTACAACGTTCGATCTTCAATTATCAACACTAATGAACATGAAGATACGGTCACATCAAATGATAATGGCATGAACGGAATAATTAAGTCTCCATATGCATCACCGATAAAAAATAAAGTAATTATCCTCTCAGATGAACAGGGGCGCGGACTAAGGACAATTCTTCAAGGACTTCTAGGTACAAATTATTTAGTTTTATGTTATTCGAAGCCAGGGGCCACATCCGCTACAATATTAAATTATTTAAAGACTGATTTAAAACAGCTTACTAAAAATGACTTTGTTATATTTATAGGCGGCATTCACGATAAAAATCCATATAATCTACAGTTAGAAGTGTGTAAATGGTTAAATTATCTCTCTAATACAAATGTTATAATAAGCGAAATTCCATATAACTTACATTTAAATTAAAAAAAAGTTAATTATACGCTACAGTTTCTATGTAAAAATAATAATCATGTAATATTTATGGATATGAATTACTGTAGAATATTACCCCATAAGAAACATTTCACTTTAAACCTTGCCAGATCTTTGCTCAAAGAAATATTATTTATAGACTATAAAGTTAAAATGGAAATGTATAAGGCAAGTTTGACACATAAAGAAATGGGACACTGTTATAATATTAATAAAGTATATATAGATAAAATGACGCAGACTAATTTAGAAATAGAAAATGACATAACTTGTAATCATAACACTGTTTGTAATGTGAAAGATAAGGAAACTAATGTAAGTTGTAATAATTTAAATAATATTGATAATATTAATGATACTGATAATATTAGTAATAATAATTTATTTCGTGTATAATTGTTTACATATTATGCATCAAAACTTAAATGGATTAAATAGTAAAACGGACTTATTGTTAATATGTTTGGATGAGTTAGCTGATGAAGGTAAATCTGTAGATATTTTATGTATAACTGAACACAATTTGATTGATGGCGATGAGAAACATTTGAAATTGAAAGATTATAAGTTAGCTTCCCACTATATGAGGAACACAAGAGATGGTGGATCTTGTATACTAGTCAGGGGTTCTATCAGACACGCTGAAATTAAAGATATTGTCAAAGTATCGGTACCTAATATATTTGAGTGTTCAGCAGTTGAACTACCTGAACAAATGATCATAATAATATGCATATATAGAAGTCCGGGTACCAATAATGGCATGTTAGATATATTTTTTTTAAAACTTGATTTAATTCTTACCAAATGTAAACATAAGTACAAAATTATTGTCTGCGGTGACTTTAACATAAATATTCTTACGAGAAACAAAAATACTAATATATTTCGAAATATAGTATATTCACATAATCTCAAATTTGAATTTGAAAGACCAACCCGACTGTCTAGTAAGACTTGTTTGGATAATGTTATACACAATATAAAACGGTCTAAAAGTGAACTACGCGACTTTGCCTTATCTGACCATACTGCTCAAATATTAACTTGTCCTATTAGGAAAAGTTGTCGTCTGTTAAATTGGTTCAGCGTAAAACGTGATTACTCTAAACATAACAGACAAATTTTTATAAAATATATTAGTCAGGTTGGTTTTGTAACCGTTTACGATTCAAACGATCCAAATACTGCTTTTAATGAGTTTTATGATTTATTCAAATTGATATATGATCTATGCTTTCCTAGAGTACGTTTCAAACATAACACGCAAAAACGATCGAAATGGATTAGTAAGGGTATTAAAATGTGTAGTAAAAGAAAAAGGGATTTATTGTGGAAGTATAGAGCAAGGCCTACAAAAGAGAATGAAACAGCCCTGAAAACCTATACCAAACGATTGAAACACATTATAAAAAGTACACAAAAATCACAAAATAACGATTACATTCATAAATCTCAAAACAAGAGTAGGGCTTCATGGAATATAATAAACCAAACTAAAACCAACTTTCCAAAAGAGTCTATTGATAGAATAAATGTAAACGGAAAATTACTCACAGATCCTACTCTAATAGCAGATGCCTTTAATAACTATTTTATTGATGTAACTAAATCAACTGAAAATGATATTGGCACAAAACATAAAATAAACTGTAATAATTCTAATTCAATTTTCTTAACACCTACTATTCCAGTTGATATTTACGAAATAATTAAATCTTTGAAAAATACTAACAGTACTGGACTTGATGACGTATCAACCCTTGTTATCAAGGATGTTGCTAACATCATATCACCTATTTTGAGTTTTATTGTTAATATAATTATTGAGACTGGCGTTTATCCGGATAAGTTAAAAATATCTATCATTAGACCATTGTTTAAAAAAAATGACAAATCTTTAATTAATAATTTTAGACCACTTGCTTTTGGATCCATTTTTACAAAAATAATAGAAAAGGTCATAAACAAACAACTGTATAACTTTTTTGAATCCCACAATGTATTCACTCCGCAACAGTATGGTTTTAGAAGGAAAAAGTCCATAAATCATGCTATTTACGATTTTTTGTTCAAGGAAATGTCTATGGTAGATGCAAAAAAGCCCAGCATTGCACTTTTTTTGGACATGTCACTAGCATTCGATCGCGTAGACCATGGAAAATTATTATCAAAACTGTATGATTACGGAATTAGAGGAAATGCAAATAAACTTATTAAGTCATATTTAACAGATAGAAAGCAAATTACGCTGATAGAGAGGATTTGTCCCAAAACAAAAACAGAATATAAATATTATTCCACTTGTAGAAAGGTGCTATGTGGTGTCCCTCAGGGAAGTATCTTAGGCCCCCTGCTTTTTTTGATCTACATAAATGATCTACCCTCAATAACACAACACCATATAACGCTTTTTGCAGATGACAGTACAGTTTTCTTCACGGGAACAAATGTGGAAGATACAAAGTCTAATATAAGAAATACATTGACATTAATAATGAATTGGATGGAGGAAAATAAATTAAAATTAAATATTGACAAGACGCAATTAATGAATTTCAAACTAAGACATGACGAAAATTCTAAAATTGATATAACATTTCTAAATCAAACTATAACTGGAACAGAAGTTACCAAATTTTTAGGCCTTCATATTGATAACAAATTAAACTGGAAGGCACATATTGACTATTTATGCAAAAGATTGAGTCAGTACTCCTATGCTCTATATCAATTACATACAATTGTTAACCAAGATACAGTACTCACAGCATATCATGCTTATGTAAATTCGACATTAAAATATGGCATTATATTTTGGGGTAACTCTACGGATAAAGACATAATTTTTAAAGCTCAGAAACGTTGTGTTCGTTCTATGTTTCACATTCAACAGACTGACTCATGTGAGCCATACTTTAAATCATATAAATTGCTAACGTTGCCATGCATATATATATATATGAATGTGCCGTCTTTGTACATACAAATAAAAATATGTTTACTTTTCGCACACGAGCCCGTAATAGGGCTAATATTGCTTTACTTGAATTTAAAACGAAACTGTTGCGAAGTAGTGTGTTTGGTAGGGCACCTGTCATATACAATAAGCTACCAAACTCCCTTAAAACAACATCAGACATCATATTTTTTAAACAATCCCTTCGGGAGCTACTCGTCCAGAAATGTTATTATAAATTAGATGAGTTTTTAAAAGACAAATTCGATGGAATCTTATTACGAATGAATCCTATCACAAGTGAACTAATGATATTTTTTGTAAATTTGTACGCCAATCTGGCAGAAACAGAGTACCTACTTATTTATTAATTGCATGTCTACTTATTTGACCTGTTTTCACAAATAAAGATGATTTGATTTGATTTGATTTGATTTTTTTTTTTAGTTTACTAAAATTACTTACTCTGGGTCGAGAGCCAACTTGACTACTCAATGACAAAATAAATGGTTTATCCGGTATCAGAAACTCACCTTCATACCCTGGTATCATGGGATGTTTATACACTGGATCCCCATTTCTGAATCTTGCATTCACCACGTCGATGTCAGTTTGTGGCGGTCGAAATATCTGGGAAGTTGAAAAACAAAGATAAAATATATTGGATTAATTTTTAGCGATCTTGACCCAAAACTGCAAGAAGTACTAAGTATTTTTGAAAAGTGTGATTTGCGAAAACTCGGTGAGGCGCTCCCTACGTTAACTTTTGGTTTATGTAAGTAGTGATCATAGCAGCTACTCTTCTTTCTTTCTTAGCGTTTCCCCGGTTAAGTCGTCAGTCAATTGGTGGCTTCTGAGCCGAGGTATCACTAAGTTCTCTAGTAGCTTTTTCAGTTCTGACACATTAGAATTTTGAAACCTGGGCTTATTTAGTGTTAGGTGCATGAAACTAAACCACTATAAATAAAAAAACTGGTCAAGTGCGAGTGGGACTCGGGCACGAAGGCTTCCGTACCATCAGTCATAAAAATCGCAGAAACATTATGATTGTTGAATAACTCCCTTACAGCGGCAACAGAAAAACATCATCAGTGATAATTTCAACTGTCTAACTATCACGGTTCATGATATACAGTCTGGTGTTAGAACAGACATACGTTGGTTTAGTTTCACGTACAGCACACTGTGAAAAATTTACCGATGTATTCATGACTACAATAGAGTGGGATAGGCTGTATTTTTAATTGAAATTAACTTTGATTAATAAGTTATAAGTTTGTATAACGTTATAAGTTTTGTAATGATTTCTGTATTTGGTGCAGCCATCATTGCGTATGGCATTCATCCTGCAATGATCTCTACCTCTACGTCTGCAATAAAAATGGTATTGTTTTTGTACCATTCATTAATATCGAGTGGATAACATTATCTATCGACCCTGTGTACCCCTGGTGTCCGAGTTCTTCCGCCTTTCAGCCTTTAACATGGTTCCTTTAACGACCACCTAACTGGCCAAGCCGGGACCAACGATTTAACGTACCTTCCGAAGCGCGGAATCATCAATATTATCAGACAATCAGGTGATTCAATCCTGCAATGTCCTAACCAAACTGGAAACAACTAAACAAAGTATGCTTCCCGTGGGAATCGAACCCATGGCCTTAACCACTGGACCACGGAGGCAGTTACGGAGGTGGTTTATGTACCTGAAAGTCATCAGCAGTCCTGTCTGACAGCACCAGCCTCTCAGAGTGCTGGACGCTTGGGTCCAATAGGATCTTGTGTGTCGTCGAGCCATAGGTGTCGCCGATGCGGTACTTGTATTCGGGACAGTGGCCGGTATATCTGGACACGTCATTTTAAGGATTTATAGGCAAACTACTAAGGTAAAGGTTAAGCGGACCCGGGGCTCCGAAGTGAACGGCTGAAGATGCAACCGCGAAGACGCTAGGATGATTATGGTACGGAAACTTCTAAAATAATTCCAGCTACCTAAACACTCACGGAGCTATATGAAGTGAATGACAAATGTTTTGTCGATGGCGGAATTTTAGAGCCCTGGAAAGTCGGACTCACGCAAAATTGGCTACTCGAAATATTTGCGTTCGATATCGAATGGGTTTCGTTCGGTATCGAACGATTTTCAATCGACATATATATCATACATTTCAAAAATAGAGCTCATGATCCTCACACTAATAATTGCTTGAGTTTGACAATGAGCGTACATATGAATAGTAACAGAGACTCATTTTTGTTAGTATGGCTTACAGGCTATGTTAGTAAGGATAATAAATAATTTTTTCAGGAGACTTGAGAGCTGGCAGCTTTTTTGCTCAGCGTATAAGTCTCGCAATACAGCGAGGGAACGCTGCCAGTATTCTGGGCACGTTGCCTCCCTGTGGCGCGTTGGAAGATTATTTTTATTTATAATTTTTTTTTTTTTTTTTTATTTAATTTTGTTAATATGCAATTAATTTTGAAATAAAATTTCTGTAGGTAGATTAGATATGTGATGTATTTTTATTCTATAACTTTCAAAGTAAAATATATGGAAAAATACATGTAAATTAAGATTAATATGTAAGATATGTATAAATAATTTTATCTACTTTAAAAAATACATAAAGGTTTGACAAAGAAAGTGAGAGAGTACTAAAGGTAATGGTAGAAGAAGTTTCTACCAGCTGAGTAAGCTGAGTTTTTTAATACTACTTATTACGTAGTTCTTAAAACACGTTTTGAAAAACAAAATACAAAAGGAAATCCATAATACAAAAAATAATCGTTCTGAAACTGTCGAGCAAAATTTAGGATGCTTTTTTGACATTTTATTTTAAAAATAATAAGGTTTCAGCCCACGAGGTAATCCAAAAATATCTTTAAACTCTCCGAAATAAGCAATAAATGAAATTCCATAAACATTACTTAATATTTGCTCAAAAAGGAACGGTGGACACCGTTACATGACATACCAACGAAGCCTGAATGATGAGGGTGTAACATATGGCTAAAGTTATTTCACGAGAATTGATTTTCGATACAAAACCCAAGCATCTTTGATATATAATCTACTTACACTAAAACTCACTTAGGTTCTTCATTATTATCTCTATCAAAAATTCACACACATATACAGGCTAAGCATACGACAGGGAAACACGTACGAATGAATAAGACCTGAGTTTTATAAGAATTGGTATCTCAACCAAATTTTGTGTTAAGCATACATTTTATTTTTCTTATACATTAAAGGGTTTTGTATTGTATACTAAACAATAGATGATAAATGGTGCTATCATTTGGTTTATATTACTACTTGTACACTCTGTTTGCCGCAGCTCCGCCTGCGTCAAAAAGTAGCCTACGTTTGACCCCGAGTCTTCAACTATATTCATACCAAATTTCATCAAAATCCGTTCAGCGGTTTTGCCGTGAAATCGTAACAGACAGAAAAACTTTCGCACTTATAATATTAGTTTAAAATAAATATATTTTATGTAGTAAAATTGCAGGCGCCAACTTCAAAGAACGAAACGGAGGACGAAAAGACTTCAACGCGCACTTATCGGGAATCAATTTATTTATTGAATATTTTGAATCCTATTTTAAAATGCCTCCCAATACCTACCTAAAAAGTACCTCCTTTCAGTAGCTAGTATTTACTAGTAACCTTCGCATATCAATGTTGAATAAAATAGTTTGTTTAAAAAATATATTATACAAAACATAGAATTCGGTATCTAGTTTTTGATTAAACTCTATGTTGAAAGAGAGATCATTCTCATTTTCTGCTTCAATTTCAGGGCGGTTGTTAAATACCAAGGTCTAAAATAATGAGCTCATTAAGTAGGTAATAAATAATTTTGATTATTTTCAGAACGTATGGTGACCGTATCCTTATAAAAAATCTTCGAGCCCTGAAAAATTGTCTTTTTTGTATAGACCTAGGTTTTGAATATCTGGCTCTATTATACGTATTTGTTATAAAATATGGTATTGTTGAGCTAGTATTCCATAACACAAGTCTCGTACTTACTTTGGGGATAGCTAAATTTTTTTTTAATACGATTAAGTAAGCAAACACGCATATGGCCCACCTGATGGTAAGTGGTCAAACTGTGTGATTTGTCGCTATATATTTATTTATATAAAAAGTGTACTAACCCAGGTATGTAATGTGGCTGCGCTATACTAACTAAATCCAATGCCATGGTGTCCGGTTATGCCGAAATGGATTATTTTGTTAATATCAACTCATAATTTTGGAAATATTTTATTGAATAACCTTTGGTTATCTTACTTGAATTTTGCGATGTGACAATTATTGAATGAAGTTTGGTCTGAGATAATGTGACATATTTACATAAAAGTTGCGACAAAACCTCAAAAAGTCTTGTTGAGTCAATTACTACATGTTTTGTTTAGCCGACGGATAAAAGAAGTGTAATGTTTTTTAAATAAGCACCTGGTTAAACTTATCCCCAATAATTAAATGAAATGTATGAATAAAAGACTAGAAGATCTTACTATAGTAGATAGTGATAGGTGCTATTGGCTATAAAAATAATTATATTACACCTAATTTATTATTATTTCAAGTAAAATTTAGATTTAGTATACAAGATGAGCCCTTTCGACGCGAAGTGGCAGCCATAAACGCATTGACCATGTTATCAACAGCATTCATTAATACGGAGAATTGGAACTACTTGAGCACAAAAATAAATCGAATAACTTCTTCAAACCGATTGAAAACTAGAAGAACATAGTGAGAGAAACAAAGAAAGTGCAAGATAGTGTTGCTCTGCAATGAACGAAGTAACCATTCACGGATTCACCTTCGTTCCGCAGCGCTGTCGGTTGTTGATATTGTTCATCGTTCGTTCTCCTGCCGCCATATTGGTTTTACCGGTGGCGGCGTACTAACGTGTAATCGGTGGCGCTCTGCGTCAAGTGACAGGCAAACGATGAATTCCTAATTTCCAAGAATAATGTGGCATAAAAGTGAATTTATTGCATAATAAAGTAGAAACTGTGAAGTGATATCCCTATAAACTGTACTTCATTCAAACTTTACCAATCGTGACTTCGCCGACTCGAAATGCATGCATTCCACTGAGATTGTTGAACTTTATTTTTTTTTCGTATAGCACCTTTTTGATTCTTATCAATGTTTATTAGTTTTTACCGTGGACTTTGAACTTGTTTTTACTATTTTTCATGAATTTGTGTTGTGCCTAAGCTCTTTATTGCAGTTTGTGCAAAAGTTAGCATTATTGTCGACGAGGATTGCCGAAACATTCAAGGTAAGATCCGATTTTTATTTTGTAATAATTTAATTTGCCTTCATAATTTTCATGCTCTAAATCTTTTTAATTTTTTTCACATATCATTGAAGATAATTCTCAATTAGGTGAAAGATAAAACTCATTTAATCTTTCTATTCTGACTAGATGAATTCAACAAATACATTAAATTAAACACAGTTATCAATCAAAAGGAAAATCTGTTATCTGACCAAGAACTGTAAATCTGAACAGATCATGAAGGCTTGTGAATGATTGAGAACGAGAACAACACTAGGTTTGTTTAGTACAGAAAAGTACTTTTATATTAAATCTTAGCAATGTTAATTCACTTCAAAATACGTCTTCCGAAATTTGTGATCTCTCATATTATTAGTTCTACTCGTATATTAATTAACTTACTCTAATAACTCAAGAAAAACCTTTATGTAAAATGAAGCAATAAAATTGTTCAGTTTCAATTTAGACTATCCTTATCACTTACAAGTTGACGTCAATTATTAAGTCAAATGCGCAAATGAGGAAGAAACTCCAATAAACCTTTCAAAAACCGATAGAAGATACGCTATCTAGAGCTACAAGAACTTTCTATTCTAGTCCTAAACATGTCAGCAGACCCTGAAGCAAACAGCTGAGGATGCAACCGGGAAAACGCTAGGATGAACAAAACTAAATTCCATGTTAAGATAAGTATGTAAGTACTTAATTTTCATTATGGTTAGACAAGTTATTATTTAATGTCAATAAAATTTTAACCTTGAAACTTTTAACTCTATTGCACAAGACCTTATCAAAACTGATTGTGATAGAGTCATGTGCATTTATAATTTTACTGGCTGAATATTAAACATCGTAAATCTAAGATTGTGGATTTTGTTTGTTTAGTTCTCTCATTTTGTAAGACTTTCTTATGACTAATTTTCGTATTTTTATTGGAAGTAAAATGATAGTTTATAATTAGAAGCACTAACCAAATTATTTTGCATTCCGCCAAGTTACTAATATATTCGTATATCACACGCAAAATAATTCGGTAAGGGCTTGTAACTTCGCTTATAATAATTTAAAAAAATAAGTGGTATCTTCCTCATTTATTGTTCTCATTCGGTTATGCTTTCCATCTCTTCAGCTTTTGGAACTCGAATAGCAAAACTATACCTTTTATTAACATTGATCAACGCTTTTTTTTATCATTAAGTTTCGTTATTTAAATTATATCTATTTTTCCGAAACCAAACGAGGTTCTACCAACCCTTTTCAGTCAATGATGTCGCAATCGTAACATAATGATCACGAATATGCAAATATAACATTTCTCTCTGGTAACTTTCTTCCTACAACATCCTTTATTGTCAGAAGAAAGTTATCTGTCCAGAACATACATCACCATAAAATTATAGTCATCTTTATCTCTAAATCGAATTCGAAATCTATTGGCCCAAGCGAATCGTTTCTTGATTTTAAAGTTCAAATCAGATTATCGACCTTAGTTTTTTACGTGTAGCCTGTAATTTATTTTCGATTACTTCTATGTTTAGTTTGTCATCAAAAGAGACAACTTCTTCAAATAGTTTACAGAAAACGCTTAATATAATATAATCAATCCTCACAACTGTCAGATTTGCAAACCTTCGAGGTACTAGTTTCTGGACAATGAAGCAAATATGTATAGTTGAATACACTTTTTGAATCGACTGAATATCAAAGGAATCCTGTTTGGTCACCAGGAGTAACGAAAGGTCTCGTCTACACAGCAATGTCTACGCTTCTATACATAAGGGGCATAAATTCAGACCATTTTATAATATATCTGTTAGCAAAAATGCACAAAGTTGCATATTCGTAATGTATCAAGGGTTGCCTTTCAACAACTAATGTTTTCGAGCATATTTTATTCAGATTTCTTATGAAGCTAAATTTTTAATAAACCGTAGAGAAAATTGGAAAACAAAAATAAATTAAATTCACCTGCAGAATATCTCGGTACTAGCTCACAGGTTAATTCAGTTTGAGATAAGACAAGAAGTAAATTACGGTAGGAGTGCCTCGGTCCATTCGTTAGCTACCAACGGTATTGCAGAGATCAAGTTCTATAAGCTTGTTCTAAGCATAGGGCACGTAAATTATGCGGCTTCGTCGTACTAATCGGTCTTCGACATGTTCGAGACGGCATCGACCGGTTCAGGACGGAGTGTACGAAAAAAGAAGACCCCTGTACATTGATATTCGAGGTCACAACCCAATTGGGGACCAGTCGCAGGTATGCTTTGTAGTACACTTTCTCCAGTGCGTGACGCTGCCTCGGACGTTTCACTGTACAGAATGTCTGCCTCTGCAGGTGCCTCGTTGATAACATACAACTTTTATGATGCGAGATTTTGTTGTATGCTACTATTATAATGATTCGCCAAAGCTATACTTTCTCCGTGAAGGAGACCGCAACTGTTTGCGGTGAAGTATTGTAAAGCGCTTGAAAGTGCATGTGGTAAATAGGGATAAGTGCCTAAGTGGTTTGAAGTGCGACACAGATGACACAAAGATTCAAGTGGTCTATAACAAAATATCATTAGGCGAAGCTAGAGGATTAATAATAGTGCAGAAAAAGTCGATTATCGTAGCGAATTAAAGTACTACTCGCTGGTTTTAGATAATCATAATCATCAACGTCCGTTGGAAGCGTTAAAATAGCGAATCTTATAAAAAGTGGTCCGACGAGGTTACGAACAATCGGATGAAAAAATATGTTTTTCTTTTCGAATGGACATTTTTTAACAACGAGTAACTGAATATTCTGGAAATCATTACGAGTGGTTTTTGTTCAGAAGAGGCCACCCTGCGGCTGAAATTTTGAATTTTAAACAATAATATTAAATTAACATATTTTTAAAAATATTCCTTTATTCAAAGTTCAAATTAATATGATACATTTTGCATGGTTGGTTTATAGTCGTTGTATCTTATGATTTATAAAATTACTCATTTCGTAGTAATTTTATCACAATAAGATTGAAGATTAAAATTATTTGAGCGAAACTCAAAGAGCATCGAAACTGCACATGGAAATAAACGTTCGTTTCTTCACATTCTTATGATGTCCAGCAGTGAAATTTAAGGACACTATTAACTGATGACAAATAAAACGAGCTTTTTCATTACTACACATAATTTTTAAACAAAAATATGTAATTACGTATGCACTACTTAATGGATATGAAGAATTTATCAAAACAATAACAACTCCACTCAAGTTGTCACTCATATAAATTGAAGCAAATTCCTTGCAAATACCTACTTTAGGTTTCTTTTGTCGTGTGTCTTATTATGTAGATTACTTTAGTTATGGTTGAAAATTGGTTTCAGCGGATTGGAATGTTTATTTTGCAGATGTTTAAAAGTTCAATAACATATGACTTTTCGTTCTTACAAAGGACAAACTGCAAACTTCGTGGCGACTTAATAAATTCTAATACTTTTTCACAAAATATAATACTTATGATTTTTTTTTTCACCTAATATTTATTATTTAGGTATGAGTACTATTTATTTTTATATGAATTAATTTATTGTATGATTGAACTCTATATTGCACTATTTATAAAAGAAAATTTTGGATCTAAAAGCATCAGAAACAAAAATCTAAGAGACACTAATACAATTTCTTCTACCAACTTTAGGACGGAAAAAGAAGCAGATAATATATAAAAGACATAACTAAAATACCATATAAGTATAGCTTAAATTTCTTCTAGTGCCAAATTATCTAAAAGGACCAATAAAAGACATTTTTATTATAATTTTAATTCAACTCATTTTTTATATAACGTACTCGTCCGTAGAATTTAAAGTCATAACAAAAACATATTTCCGGTAAAGTACAAAACTACAACCCCTTTTAAGAACATGTTATGATAAAGGGGATCTTGTCATTTTTAAGATCTCTACCCCTCCACCCTTTAATTATCATCCAGCACAGGAAATGAATATATTATTTGCGCAAAAAGTGCACCGGAAACCGACAGACAAATTCCATTTTTATCTCCGGGTTTTTCTATAAGTTGTGATGTTTCACAGTCTGTCGACTTGTCAGTGTGAACATTCAAATCATCACAAATAGCCCTTATAAACGCCCTTTCATTTAAAACATCCGGTTTAATGGACATCTCATTATCCTTTTTGTGATAATGCTCTGTATTTGTATTAACATACGATCCAAATTGCTACTGCTGACCATTCATGTCATATTTAATTGAAACGTAGAGTAGTCATATGGTTTGTATTACAAATTATTTCATTCATTAGTGCTTGATGAGCATTTTCAATGATCAACCTTTGTACGAGAATTTCAATATATACCTAATTAGGTATATACATGATTGTTATTGTTGTTTACAGAAATATTATTGAACTTTGTAACATGACACATGGATCACATTACATACATATCTATTCTTGTCCATTAGCATTTTCTTCGACCTTTGGACGTAAAAATTTAATATCTTGCACGTACACTTTACTGTTTAGAAGACAAAATGTTAATCTTTGGACCTTATTAGATCTAGATATTCTCGTATCTGTTTTAATAGGAAATGCAAATCTTAAGTGCTGTAAAATTCCAGTTTTGGTTGTGTTTTGTAAGCTTTTGTTTGCTCAGCTGAAGCTACAATATCCTCAATGATTCGGAAGGTCATTTCATTCGGCACTATTCCAAGGCATCTTAAACAATAATGCTGGTTTGTACATTATCATTAAGACAATGAGCTAAATAGCTGGGTATGGGAATATCCATTACTTTACGATTTTTTTAATTATATACAAATTTCTTTCTTAGCAATAGTAATCTCATTTGCATAGGTAACTATTTTATTGCTTCAGAGCTTGGGGTCCATTAGCACCTTTTAGTGATGCCTTTTTCTTTTACGCATTGTTATATGATTCGGCATTACGAGATTCCAACTAATTCCATGCCCCTTTCTGTCCCTGCAACACCTTTTACGATAACGATAGATATAGGTACTTATAGAAAAAGTTATCAGAGTTTTCAAAAAATATATTAAATCCAAATATAATTGATATGATACTTTTTAGTTTTCTTAATAAAAATAACATTGAACATCGTTATTTGAAAGTTGAAACTGACATACACATTTTGGTAAAACATAAAGCACAGTTACTTAGATTTGGAGGCCAAAGGCTAAGGACACAAGGCGTGCGATGCCGCGGGCAACAGTTAGCAATAATCGACATCAACAATGATTCATATTCAATCGTGACAATGAACCTATATCACGATAGCACTATCGTCAAGTACACTGTCAGCCCACCATGTCAAAAGTTTCGACATAGGAATGCGTCGACACATGCCAGCTTATACACCTAAACAGCGATCGATCACGATCTGGTTCTTGTGCAACTAACATAATACCTACTGTACCGTTTTTTTTAAAGTAAGAAACTTCTAGAAAATTCCTTAGACACGAAATGGATTAGAAAAATTACTTGATGACTATTAAACAGAGATGGGAGATAGTATCTGTGCAACGAGATCAGGAGAATGAGGGAGACCTTTGTCCAGCAGTGGGACAGTATAAGTTAAGGAAAAAATGAACATTTGGACAGGATATCAAGCTAGGAGAGGTCAATTCTTTGCGTCGCTTCGTATTCTTGTGGAGTCGAAATGGCTGATGTCAAAATTCGTCTGCGTTGCTCAAAGAGCATCGAAACACACTGAAGTAAAACGTTTTTCCTCAATGGCGTCGCGAGATCGCAAATATTATTGTTTTTCAAGTATTGGATATGAGCACACAAGGACTGCGATAGAACACTCTGCGAACGTTTCCGTAAACTTCTGTTTCATCAATCATAAATAAATGCATTCCCTGTTCACGACTTACGTTGTACCCATTCCTAAACCACTGCTTCTTATTTTTTTATAGTATTTGTGCTAATCCTATACTAATATTATACACATATCTATACTAATATTATTTATTTATTAAAACTTTATTGTTCCACAAAGTACACATATACTTATAACAATTGGCGGACTTAATGCTAAGAGCATTCTCTACCAGTCAACCATTGGGAGAAACAGAAATATACTCGTAGTTTGGCGCAATAAAGCTGAAAAGCGCTAATCTCAGAAACTACTGGTCCGATTTTAAAAATTCTTTCAGTATAGCCTATTTGTCGAGGAAGGCTATATGCTAGGACAAAGTCGAGACTCGAGAGGGTTGCTAGTAAAATTATATATCATCTCTATTCAATCACTCTACAACTCTTCAACCTCATTTGTACTCTTATGAGTGAAATCTTTACCTATCACACATTACCTAAGTATACATTTAAGTAAAAATTGGAAAACATTACAAATCATTTAGAATTCACGACTCGAAAGTCCGGTCTGTACTTCACAGCCAACCTCCTGACATTGGCGACCTATATCAATCAGTGACAGTCAAACCATAAGGCGCAATTCATACTGATTGCTGTAGCAGCCAAACAAACTTAGAATCTATCTAGTCACGACCCTAAAAATCTAGCACTCTGTTTTGGAAATCTGTGACTGACTTTGATTCGTTATTTTAGAACCGGTTTTCTAGCATCATTATTTCCTAACAAACCGTCTAGATTACTCGTTTTCGCACAACATTGGACATGCCGATTTTGAGTGACCTAGGGATTTCAAATATATAGAGAGCCATAGAAATATGAATTGGCGGATGCATAGATATAGTTGTCAAATCGAATGGCATACAGTTGGTGCATCTGCGATAATGAACCAATTTGTTTTTTTAATTCAAATGTAAAAAGCTCCGTTTTTGTCTTTTTAATGGCATATCACGTATCATATTAATTTAAAGTACCAGAGGCCAATCCGGACTCTGCGAGTACTATATACACATATATATTAGAACTTGTGTTTTCCTATCTATCGGTCATTGCTGACCTATTCGTTGCTACCGAGGTGTGAATAGAGCCTTACGTCCAAACAGCTTATACATGGATCTGTCTGAGTAAAATTGGATCAACGTTCTAGTTGCGAGTGGCCAAGGCCCCCTTTATCAGCTTACTGTATTTTGACGTAAGCTGAAGCCAACTCGCTGCAGGTATCGCAAGAAAAATAGAACGATTATGAATATTTTATAACAAGCATGAGACAACTGGAAATTTATAAAGTAAGTATTATGAAACGAAAATAAAGTATCGATACTAGCATTTACCCTTTGCCTGCGTGCCGTACTTTTTCTGCGATAAAAATATGCGAACTTTCAGGTAACGTGATGTTATAGTTCAAAAATAAAAACAATTAATTTCGCATTTTCATAATATTAGTGGATGGGTTTTATGATAGATACATACATTACGACGCTCGTGATCAACCTCTAGTTTTTGTTTTAATTTTCGCGTAATGCATCCCATTAGTGATTTCCTGTAGCGTCCACATTCTTGTAGAGTCAATAGCATCAGCTGACAGGGTCGTAGCCTGTATATTCTATGTAACGACATATATTACAAGCCCTTTTTGTAGAGGCATACTAAGTAAATATTCTCTGCGTTATTTGAAGATCATGATGGCGAATGCTTCCAATTTATTATCCAGAGATCCAGCGACCTGAATTGATGGAAGATGAATGCCTGATTTAAAAAAAAATATAGATATTACCACTAAAACTTCTCGGATTACCAAGGGAAACTACGATAAAGTTTCAACTACCGACAACATTGACTTTTGTGATTGAGATCTACCCATTTAAACCTCATTTATAGACATTTTCATTAATTCTTCAAGAAGGTACTTAGAAGGAATTTGCTATACGGATATTGTACGAATGCAAAAAAATGAATATTTACAGTATGTACAATAAATAAATAAATGTTTAGTTGTTTTAAGCGAGGTAGCCAATCCGCTATTATAAATTACAATAGAAAACACCTTCGCTGCCAATAACTTTTTAATTTTTCTAAGTATTAATTAAATTTTGCGTCATATCACTATTACACACAATAGTTCAAAATTACGAACTCGTGCTACAAAATACGTTATTTCAATTAAAGCTATAACAATTGACAGACTTTGGGGACAGTAGACATATTCGACGTCATAACAGCTGTTCAAACTTTGGATTTTCCTAGAAACAAAGAATAACTTCCCATTGCCAATTTTGTATTATAAATAACTCGTACCTTTAATAGTTATAGGCGCTACAAGTATATAGGAAGTCGGCAATTAAACAGGTAACCGCGGGTACCAAGATTTGATTTTTTAGTTTTTTTTTTAATCAGGTGATGTTTTCTCATTGACAATTTGAACCCCCTGAGAAAACTTAAATGTATTATAAATATCAAATTGAACAATATTTTGTGAAAATCTTATTCAAAACTTATTCACTTATCATTGCCATAGAATACAAAAGAATCGGAGATATGACATAACATTAAATTAAACTATTTTAATACGGTTTTATCGCGTTTATTACTTATTTATTTACACCTGACGTTTCAAACACTTTACAGCGTTCATGGTCGCAGGTCTGCCTGTAAATAAATAAATAAGTAATAAACGCGATAAAACCGTATTAAAATACTTTAATTTAATGAATAACAATCGCGAAAACATAAGAAATCATTATGACATAACATTTCACTATTTCAACAACGAAATTAGAATCGCCAAAATAGATTCAATTTACCTTCCCTTTTACGTCTTGTTCCAGGAATCAAAGCTCGTTATTCCCGGCTATTATCTATGCCCTTTTAAAACTTCATTGTGGCGAACCATAGACTTTAGTCTATGGGCGCAGGCGACAGTAAATGCACTTAGAATTGATAATGGTGCCTCGGTGCTCGCTGAAAAAATATAAAGAATACAGAAGTTATGCTTTTCTACACTCGACAATAATGTACACATATGTAACCAAAATATCGCTACATATTTTTTAGACAGCATCCAACAGGTATTATTGTGAGTGATAAGAGAGAACTACAGGTTAGGTTACCTACCCCTATAGGCAATCCTAGCCAGGTAGTACGTCTAGATTTAATGGAATTTCTTGGTTACCTTACTAACAGCCAGTGGGCCTGTACAGATTTGCCATACTAAATACTCAATAAAATTTCATGGTTGACGTACTGGCTTTTCCGCACACAGTCTTACCAATTTAGGATGCCTTTGCTCAGTAACGCCGGTTGATACCTACTAGATATTTTTGAACCATGTGGTTTATCATGGGGTAAGTTATTACGTCTATAGTCAAGTAGTCAACTGTAGTCTGAGTCAGTCTCTAGAACATAGAAAATGTACGCAAGATCTCCTTCTGTACGCTCTATACTTTGTACTTACAGGCCATGAATGTATGACCCGTTTTCTCATGTATGGATATCCGGCTTACTATAAAAGCTTTATAATGGTTTTGTTTCGAGACCAAATAAGTACACTGTCTCTACATTCCTTTCTATTGGCACAGTCTATAAAAGTTTATAACGTCACAAGTTAAAACTTAATAACATTAACAAGAGGCTAACTAGATTTTTTATTTAATTAATATATCCAAGCTTTGTGTCCGTGTACAACCACATCCGAAGACCTCTGTATTAATGTTTCTGCGCGCTACTCAAGATATACCGGGTTCGACCCCGGTCAGGTCAAGCTAGATGGAAAATTATCTTTTTCTGATTGGCCTGAGTCTTGGATGGTATCTAAGTATAAAGTCTTTGTTTAAAAAAAAAATATCATTGAGTTAGACTCATGACACAAGTCTCGAACTTACTTTGGGGCTAATTGATTCTGTGTGATAGAATTCAATAATTTGCCGAAATATATTTGTTGAAGAATACGTTTGGTTGAATTGAACGCTTGTAACTTTCTACACGCCGGATTTAAAAAAAATATTTCTGCCTACGAGGCCTGATTTTAGGAAAATTTAAAGGCCACATCACCCCCGACGAGTGAAATCGCAGGAACAGTTAGTATAATATTTATCTTTACTCGTAGACCTCGGATGCATGAGCATTTCCCAGGCAGAAACCGCAAAGAATGTGCAAGTCAACTTTGAATCACTCGCCTTGATCAGATATTAGAATTAACAAGAATACTAGACAAAGAGTTATACAATTTAGATTAGATAACTGTGTTATTATTTAATACGACGTGGGAACAAACTAATTTACATTACTTACGATTACTACAACTTTTAAAAAATTTGTCACCTTGCAAGTGCCCGAAAATTGTAATCCACTGGGAATGAATTGGAACTGACCCACTGACTGACCAATATTCTTAAAATGTTCTTAAGTTCATGATAGAACGAGGTGACTTTGCTTAAGTGGGTATTCTTTTACCTCAATAATGATGGAAGAATTCGCCCGACTATATAAGAATATCAAATAAGCATTTCATAGCCGCCCCGAAAAGCCTAAACTTGGGTAACGTCTTTTACTTTTGGTAAGATACTAAAACTTGTAAGACTATTTGAGGTCATGTGCCGACTTGAAGGTCTTTAGACTGCAATTATAATCTTTGAATTAAACTTATTCACTTTGCTAAGCAGGCTTTGTATACATTTATTTAGCTGGCGACACCTGGGTAACTGAAAACCAGTCCGAACTAGTCCACAGTTCCGCCTCGCAATTTATTTACAACTTTAGACTGTACTCCTGTATAAATAAGAGTTATAAGTAAAGCCTGTAGGATATTCTAGCTAGCTGCATTGATTGAAACTGATAGGTGCACGTGTCAAGCAACTAGTTTTCTTTGAAGAAAACGCGGTATCCCATATCTTTGATGTGGCATCGACGGTTTTGTCTCACGATGTGCTCAAACCACAAGTGTAACTGTACATTACGACTAAACTCGGCTCAAGAATTAGTTTGACAGGTACTCGAAAATAATCATGAAGACACAATCGATCTTATTACTTTGTCATCGATGTTTTCATAAATGTTCAGTTTTACAAAAGATCATGATAAAAATTTGATATAACTTTTCTTTGTATTTTTAATTCGGGCACTTTGGCCTGACTACCATCTGTAGTAACCTAAGGTAGAAATGCTGTAAGGTAGAAGTTTTTCCGGCTCTCCCTTAATGTATAAAGACATACAACTATTTATGTATGCCGATGTAGAGCAAACACGTTATATAAGATTTTAAACATATTTGGTACGTTTTCGATTAACAGAATTAATTAAGAGCGCAAATATTAACCTCGTTAAACATTGTTAACATAACAGTAATCTGTGTCACCGGATCATCTGCTTTTCGCTTTGGCAGTAATAAAAATTAAAAATAGTTAATGTTTACAAATTAACACCATTTTCAGATGTTTTTCTTCCGTTTGTGAATGTCGCAAGCCTCAAGCTTCATGTGCGATTTGAACGTTATTAGTTATCCTCATAGGTCTCCTCATAGGACGATATCTGTTCATCACTGGAAGGGTCGTCTCGTCTTTATATGTACCCTTCATATAGAGTAAAATGCCTCTCCTTTTATTTTGAGTTTTTGATTGCCTTCATTTCGTATTTTCACATAAGTTACAGACCTAGGCGATAATATTTTTTAATATTAGTAGAATTTATCTTACGTCGGGAAGGTTTTATGTTACATTTTAATGCAATGCTGGAATCTGCTAATCCTTTTAACTAAAGATCAAAAACAGTAAAAGTTTTTTTTTTACTTTTATGTTAAAAAGTCTTTTTGGACATTTTTTGTTATTGCCAATTGCAATATTCAACGCATCCGAATGAAATTTGTAACAAAAAATATTTCCATACAAAAGTGAATGCTTGGAATGTCGCACACAGGTAGGCGGCCAACAGGTTGGTTAGCTTTTTTTACTAAACTTCCAATTCTCAAGCCACCCGTTAAATGCACAATTTGCTAAGCAATAAATCATAATATTTTGAGTACCTAACTAATAAGGAGTTTTGTACGTTTAGCACATTCTTTTTTTCTTTGCGAGTCGACTCTGGCTGTTATCAAACTTCAAAGGACCAGAACTCCACGACCAAGGAACATGTTTTCCTTGTTTCGGCCTACAAGAGTCCGGAGTCTGTTTAAAGACTTCCATGTAAGCCATGGTAGGTCATGTCCAGAAGGAAGGCACTCCGATAGCGGCAGAGATGAGGCCGAAGGGTATCTCCGGCCAAATATCCACTCTAGACTGAGAGGGTTCGCCAGTTAGTGGTTTTGTTCTTTGACGAAGCTGGTCGACTCTTTAGTCTTACACACATTATAGTATGGCAAATGTAATGTAAAACTTGTGTTAAAAACGTTGAAAAATTAGATCAGGAGTGCTATTTTTGAAAAGTGTTACTCACGCATAATCGGCGAGTCGAATAATTTTTTTCGATATCTAATGAATTTTGTTCGTGGTCTAACGATTGTCATTCGACATAATGACATACATATCAATAATTATTATACATAATTTAAGATAACGAATTCAGACATAATTATTTTAATAATTTGGTAAGTGCTTGTAACTTTAACTTCCGCAAAGTAACGCCTGAATCAATTAAATAATTATTTTATAAATAAACTTAAGTCTGTGAAACAACGTTTATTCCTATCACACCATTGTTTAATAGATTCAGATAATAGAATCCTTATCAGCACAAGATAAGTAGGTACCATTTGAGATAGTGAATGCTTTTGTGGCCGAGTTTTACGTAATTTTAGACAGATGTTGTTAAAGGTGGTAACTGACGTCAGAACTGAAGAAAAACGATTGTGATTAACAATTTTGTTGTCAATAATGCTATTTTCATGTCAATTTAATTTAATTGTCATTTTAATAAACACTTTCAATAAATTGATATAGGTAGAAGTGCTGAAAACCCCAATATAACAAAAGAAAACAATTCGTATCAATGCAAGTATTTGAATTAAACAAATCGACTAGTTGAATAATTACGAGATTTATCTCAATAAGGTACTAAAATCGTGACTCGCCCATTTATCTTCAAGGTGGGCGAACGAGATTAAACGGACAATGTACATTTTGACAACATCTTACTTGATACATAGAGCCCTATTTTAAAAAGTGTGAATCACGCAAAATCGGCCAGTCGAATAATTTTTGTTCGATGTCGAAGGATTTTTGTTTAATGTCCAACGATTTTCAATCGACATATATGTCACATTTTAAAAATAGGGCCCCAGGACACAATCAAGGGTAACTGCGTGTTTTGCTCTTTTCTATGTGCCGGCGGCGTGTACAACGTGACCTAGGCATTTGATGGCTTCAATGTGTAATGTAGACGTCGTGAAATGGCATTCAGTTGGCACAATGCCTCATGTAATTCCTTGTTCATTTCACGTTCGCTTGTCTGCAGCGATATTGCAATATAATCCATTTCCTCATCGTCCTCAATATCTTTTAATTTTTATCCTAAAATTATAATGATAATGAATTTAAAAGTATGATTAATGTCAAGAAATTCTTCTACTAACTGATCAGCATGCCTCAAATATTTTTGTAACCCAAAAAACGGTCGGCTTTATCTCGAAGTGCAAAATCTTCGATGAGCTCCAACTGTGTTAGCTTTTTTTTATTCTCACACTGACAAGTTGTTTCATGGCCACACAGGTTGTACATACATAATGCGGGTTAGGTAAAGCCATTAGAACCGTTTCAAATGTTCCAAGTACTCTAGTATTGATAAGAGGCCAGATGTTTCTACAGATAACGGGCGCGGCTACTAGTAAGCCTTGGTCGTGTCAATAGAACTGTTTTACTTGTCGGCAAAATCATATTGGAATGTAACTTTTAAAGGAAAGAAATGCTCAAAGAAAGCCGACTTTGTATGGATTTAGACGCGTTTATAATATCAAAACAAGTTTTCAATATTATGTAGGCTAACAGCGATATGATTAAGGAATAGAAATATTAGGTACAGTAGACAAAAGACCTGTAAGATCTCACCCAAATGGTTTATAAAAGAATAACAAAGATATAGCTTTTCAAGGAACTTACAGCACCAACGTTATGCTCACGCAAAACAAAATGGACCAAACATTGTTTTGCCGCACACCCGGATTTAATAGAGATGTCAAGCAAGACGGATCCGCAGCCAAGTCTAGCTGCAATTACAGATCACGTAATGAATCTGTCACTTGTTCAACAGCACAGAGATAACACCAATTAACAGCTTCGAAATATAACCATCTTGTAAGGAATGCTCGGTTTCGTCATGGAAAAAAAAATCAAGAAATCAACACACACTCCCACGGGCAACAAACAGGTTCGGCTTTTTCTTGTCAAGCTTTACGATTTCTTGGTGTAATTTCTTCTTATTAATCTTATCAATTTTAAAAGCACACTAGGCCTTTTTTGCACGGTCTTAGCAGATTTATTTATCAAGTCTTTCACCGACGTTGTTGGAATTGCGATGCTCAAAACGAACGTTATTTGTGTTATTCGTGCTTTACTTGCAAAGTGTGTTGTAAAATTTACTAACCATAGAAACTTAACTGAACCATAAACCATTATTTATAATTTCATTGGGCAGTCCAAGAAGGGGCCACAATGAAACCAGTCAAGGACAAGCCAGTTGTTGAATCGAGGAGCCCGTATCTACAGTGTTTGGATCCCTTTCATATTATACTGAGTAGTTCAGAGCATATTTAACACTTTTTTTTTATAGTAAAATACTGAAGTACTTACGTACTTCATATTATATCTGGCTCTCTTTATACCTCTTATCTCCGCGCTTTAGCAGTTGCATCATCAGCTTTGACAATGCCTAAGACTAGCTTTCTAGATTGACCTGTGGTGTTACATCTTTCAACAGAAATTGAGTTTTTACCCATTAGGCACAGACCCCTATTAGGAACGGCAAAAAATTATGCCGCAGTAAGTGCGAAAAGCCGGTATAATAAGCGCAATTAATGTTTACGACCAAAAATTAGATATTGCGGAAATTGCTGCTGATTTTTTACCTCACATCTGACCTCAGAGCTTGGTCGTTGAACCTCTTTTTGGCTCCACGAATTATCACGTAGACACAACGGCGCTACGACATGGTCCGTTGGATAGTTATGACAAAAATATAAAAAGATAATGCTCATTGAGTTTATTCGAAGAGGCAAATGTAAAATGATGTTGAAAATGATGCACAACAGCTACATAAAACAATGTATGAAGGCATTCCAAGAATCAAAGGGAAGGAGGCACAGAAAGACTAGATATTTAATTTCTTTGATGACAACGCCGTACCATGCAACACAACTTGATTAAAAAATTAACATTATTTAATAAAAATACCCAGTGAAACGTGCCTCGTCGATTAAGTAAGACAGATCGTCAATGTTGGAGGAATGTTAACTACCACGTTTTATAGGGTTTCTTACTTGTAATGTTTATAAATTCCATAGAAATTCTTGCGTTTATATAACGCTCGTTTTATGGCTTCTTTTCATAAGTCGTATGCAGGTCTTATCGCTAGATGACGTGGCTTTATTTTTAGTTGCCATCAGCTAATGTTTGCACGCAGTATTAACACACGTAGTAGTCTGATTCAGTTCACAAAGCTATATGATTACCTTGATGTACTAAAATATTATGATGTTCGGCATTCGGCATCTATGTTTACTATACAATCACCACTGTCGCGATTATTACCAGCTTCATCTGAAGCATTACAAGTAAGTATTATTGCAACGGTAGTATTTTTTGTTAATCCCGTATGTATCTTCTATTTTGTTGTTTCCTTTTATATCAATGTACTGTTTTTTTATGTTTTCTTTATGAGACAGTTATTGTTTAAAAATATCAAAAGGTGCTTCGTCCCAGTCTTATTTTTTCTACAAGGTCAGCCAGATGGTCAATTAAATGGTTAAAAGCACATTTATATCATCATGGCTATTAACATCCAGATATAGCTATCATCATCCAGATATATCACATGTTTTTACTTCAACGCACGCTTAGTTGTTTTTATTGATCCTAGAATTACCAATTTCTGATGGTGATTTTTCTACATTTTCAGTACCATTCCAATTCGCCCAATCATCGATTTCTCAGTTGTAATTGGCAATTTAACGTCTTTAGGGACCGTTAGCTAACACTTTTCGGTTTTGTTTCTTTGCATGTCGATTGTTATTAGTTAGTGTGCGTGCTGTCACAGCCGATTGCTTCGTAACGGTCGGCTGGTCGGCGAGGTGGTCCTGCAGCCTCATTCTAAGGAAATACACGTGTTTCTCATCTGCATATTGTGTATTGTTTACGGTAGTGCACCCGGTATGTAGGACATGTAACCCATGTCTAGGTTTCTACAACTCATTAACCGAATTATAAAATTAAATTTTTATTTTGATGCTAAATGGGGCATTTTAGAAATGTAATGTATTTTATTTCACGTGTACCGATCATTACGATGTTCTTCGTGCGTTGCCAGGGGTTGTATTTAGATGGTTCACGAACGAATAAAATGACATGATAATAAATCGATAGTATAGAGACTCATTATTTGTATTTTTATCAGATCTTATATCACATCAATCTCTATCAAATTCATCTTGTAGAGGAGATTTCAAAGCAAGTTTTTTCAACAAATGCAAATTCACATCCACCTTATATAACAAAATGGTTATGACCATTAATCGGTCAGTGTAGTCTATTTCCTATGTTTACTTTAATCATAGAGTCAAGACGATTGCGTGGTAACATTTTCCTGATAGAAAGAGGAATATTAACAAGTTTTTGTGCGAAAGACTAATCAACTGATATAAGTGCGTGTTAGTTTAGTAGTGCTTCCATTGTGGTTAGTTTCAGTGAGGTGAAATGGTGTGGAAGTGAATTCTATTTTATTGTTTACGTCTTGATCTGTGGTGTTACAACCACAAATAAACACATCCTACATACACACGTGGTTTGTTTTTTTATTTTCTCCTAATCATCATCTTTTTTCATCAAATTTCGTTGTGTCTGGTCAACTGTTATCTTCTTTCCAACGTATCTTGTTTTATTCTGTAGTTACTGCATCTATTTTTTTTTTTATTTCTTATCAACTAACAAATTTTGTCGAGGTTACGCTAAAGGTCATCATCATTCTTTTACTCTGGTTTATTTGTATAATGTATAACAATTTCAAAACTTTTTTCATGCAACCGTTGTTTACTTAAGTTTCGGCAGAAAAAAATAAGATTAGGTATGTTAAGTTCAAAACTTAAATAATTTCATTCAGTCTTTATTCCCCAAACTTTCCTGATAGATCTTATGTTATCTCCATTATATGAAGCTATTTCTCTTTTTATTTTTCTCCTTCTCTTCCATTGAGTTCTTTTAGGCCTCCATAGTTATTAAGCCTGGTATTCATATCGAACTTTATCGGTAATTTATCGGTTTCGCTGACCTAATTAGCTATTGTGAGTTCCACAACAAGGCACTTATTGTTATAGCCAGTTACGAAAAGCTGTACCTCGTAGGTATGGTTTTCCCATGCGGTAGCGTGCCTTTGTTGTGTGTTACACAGGCTTTCCTTTGTCGATGGGCGCTATTCTAAATTAATATTATTTAAAACTACAAAGAACGCAACTGCTGATATATTTTGTCTTGGACTAAGTATTTTTATTTTACTAACTGTACTTCTGAAGTAAAAAGGCTGGATTGGCCAATTTAATCAAATATAATTTTAAAAAAATATATAAGTAGTTTAGTTTTATAACATAGACGAAGGGCGCAACCTTAAATAAAGCAGCAAATCCATCTTCATCTAAAATTGTTTTTTTTTTTGCTTCAAAGTTAGAATAAACAAAACTTAATATGCTGTGCTAACGCCATACTGTAATTATGTCTCATACTTATCTCTTGCTGAAATAGCAGTATTTAAACGTTACATCAACTATTGTCTTGCTCTGTATTAGGCAAATGCACGTATGTAACTGCCTAATTTGTCAAAACCTTGTATTTCTAAATATAGTTCAAGTAATGAGCATCCGGATATATTTGTATGTATTTGGTATTATTTAGCATGTCTCTCGTTCGCTTTTTAATTGCATCCTCAATATCATCAAGGCCCGGTACGCTTTTATTGCAATTGAAAAATTTGTGAAAATAACCCGAATCCCACGAATATCTTCTACTCAAAAGACAAGGCGAGACTGCTCTTAAAGTCAATGACATTTCTAAGAATGAATTTCTAATCGTTACAGTTATTATTTTCTAAAGAGTTATCTATCAAAAGAGCACTACGATTAGTGATGGTTTTAACTTATTTAACACTTGTCACTTGACAGGTGATTGTATCACTGGTACCTACTATTATCCGGCTAATAACAATGAAGTTTTTGTCCCGAGTCGTATTAGGTAACATGGTCATCGCACGGTAGCTATTACGCAAGTTACTCTTATCAGAAAGCAGTTATAACAATTGAATATTTAATGTTAAGTTCATAAGAATGGAATTGGCTTGCTCGTAAGGTGAATCAGTTTCATGGCGTTTGTCGAGTCATAATAAGAAACTACCGTATTTATGGCTGTAATTCAGGGTGCACGTGAATTGTGTCGACTTTTACCGTGCCATAAGCCTAGAGGAAGTGTGAAAACTTGTGATAGATGTCGTAGATCGTGACTATTCTTCCTACTAAACTGCGTTTATTATGATCTATATTTCATTTTCGTTTTACCGGGAAAACACGAAACAGATCAGAAGATTTTGAGTGCATGTCGATAATAATATTAGAGAAAATCTATTTTATACAGATCCCTAAAGGATCGAGTTATAAACAATGTCACATAAAAATATATTGGTAATTGGCTCGCACATGCACAAAAATCAGTTTAATATAATACTCAACGATTTCATATCTTTCACGAATGGGTGAGATAGATGATATATATGTATATATTTATTATGTTTCAAATACGGTACATTCTTTGAATCGTTACTATATTTTGCTTTATATCAAGAATTCAAATAATAATAATTTTCAAACGAAATTTCGAGATTCCTGTTCTTGATTTTAGATAAGATAGTGTTAAGAGTACTGCTTTATCATCTATATCTAAAACAAAATCATTTCTTTATTGCCTATCCAATGTGTTGTGTATTTGTGGCCAAAAATGATGAAACATCACCAAGCATTTAAATAATATAAAAGAATGTGAATTTATTGCCTCCAGAAGATCTTTACAAAATATCAGGTTTTTATATAAAATTCAAATTTTCGTTACGTAAACGTCATTAGGTTGATAGATCATTAGTTTGATTTAATTATATGCAAACTTCTGATTGATTTATATCAGATTTTTAAGAAGCTGCTTGATGAAGCAGAATTAGGTATGTATTTTTTTCATAAAGTCCAAAAATGACTAAGTAATGAAAAGAAAAGATAGTTCCTATCTTCGTGGTTTATGTGTATGGTGATCAAAAGACAACGGTCTCTATAGATCTTACCGTCCCTTAACCCAGAACATCGTGAATCTTATTTACATTATTTTCCACCGTAACTAACTAGAAGACATTTCTTTTTAAACTCTTCCCGAGTTCAAAGTAATTTAATAAATACTAGAAATATCTTGCAAGCATTAAAACTTTTTATATGACCTCAACCTCAGTGTTAGTACGAAATAATATTGCACATGAATTGACAAGAACAATACACAATGCAATATTCGTTTCGCTTCTCAAAGCTCCTAATCAAACACCATTATCGACGAACACAATACATTCATATATCGTTCGATCTTCACTAATGAATTCAAGTTTATCAGCATCTGTATCAATAGCGTTATCAAAATCTGCTTAGTCCTTGGATTAAGAAATCAAGTTTAAATTAGATCAATTTAATGCACAAAAAGCCACCGTTTTGTAACTACATTTTTGCGTCTGTTAAAGATTTGGTGTTTCCGTAAATCGTAACACTTAAGAACAACTTTCTAAACAGAAATATTTAGTACGGAAACATCGACGTTATTATATTCAAATTATTATGTCATTGTAATATAAACATCCTTCTTTGATCTTCCTCTCATCTTGTTAAACTTTGCGCATAGTATTTCAGGCTGAAATTTATACTACGCACAGTATCGTACCTATAGTAGTAAAAGTGCAAATTCAATGCATTTACTATGTCGCAATTCAAATGTTAAACAGTGAATTTCATTATCGCTGACCCTGAATACTTTTCCTTATCAAAAAACAGCATCAACTTTATTCTATTTGTTTTGTTTCAGGCTTACCAGATTGTAAATTCCGGTTGCATCAACGGAAGAAACCTTGGGGTCCGCAGCTGACTTTGCACCGTTGTCACTAACGCAAGCGTTTCACCCTAAATCTCGACTGACGAACGATCAAACGAAGTCTGCACTTGTGTGATGTGCCGGGAACACCACAGCGAAGTGCATTTGGATGTCACCTGAGTGGATCGTGCCAAGGGTCTGAATGAGGCGCCACGATGAAGTTCTCGTCAGGGTCCAGTTCCAGCAGCCTCGCCAGCGACTCCTTGTCGCGGAAATCAACTTTATGTATCTACACCGACGTGGTGGACGCCCCGGCACCGCAGCCGCATATCGAAAGGGTAAGTTTTATGTCTTACTAGCTGTTTCCCGCAGCTCCGCCTGCATCAAAAAGTAGCCTTTGTTTGACCCCGGGTCTTATTAACCCCGGGTCTTTAACTATGTTCATACAAAATTTTAAAAATTCGTTCAGGAGTTTGGCCGTCAAAGCGTAACAGACGGACAGACAGAATTTCGCATTTATAATATTAGTAGGGATTATAAAAACTAAAATGATATTATGATTTCTTATGTTTTCGCGATTGTTATTCATTAAATTAAACTATTTTAATACGGTTTTTATCGCGTTTATTACTTATTTATTTACACCTGACGTTTCAAACACTTTACAGCGTTCATTGTCGCAGGCAGACTAAGTTAACATTTGTCTTTGATGTCATAAGATTACAAACTACCGCCTGAAATTTCAGGTGGTAGTTTGTAATCTTATAAAATGATAAAATGATATTGTAAAAAATCTTCAATTTCAAAATTGGAAGAGATAAACAGTGCTCACTGGGCCATCTGGCTTAGAGCACTTATTAGCTAAATAAAAATTAGATAGTTCAAGCAAAAATAAACAAAAATACCGTACTATTTTAATACGGTTTTATCGCGTTTATTACTTATTTATTTACACCTGACGCTTCAAACACTTTACAGCGAAGTTTAAATTTAATGAATAACAATCGCGAAAACATAAGAAATCAAAAATACCGTAGTTAGTAATTACATGTAGGCTCAACGAGAACAAAAAAGCAAAAGCAGCTAATATGGCAATGTAACCTTAACCAAACAGCTGGCCAATTTGCTTTCGGTTTTTCACAAGTATAGTGTATTAACTTTCAATTTCATACGATAATAATAATATCGCATTAACAAAAACAATGCAAAAAGCAGTACGTCCGGGTTGGAGAGTTCGGCTCGAGAGAAAGTAACATGTCATCTGCCATTGGTTCCGCAAGGTTCCACTCTGGGTCCAGCAATATTTTGCAACACCTTGCATGTTTTATTTTTTGACCATCGATATTTCTTATATGGATATAGAGCTATAAATAAAATGTCAACTTACATGAAACATTTCATGACACAACACGTTAATAAATAAACAAGTCAAAGCTGCTGACAACGAATTCTTTAGTTGGACGATAACATTAATTTACTGTTTATTTTGATAGCAAGCTGTTGCATCACAAAATCAATTGCAATCAAATAAACTCATTCAATTATAGCATCATTACTTTTTAATATGAACCTTGGATGTGCAAGACCTTCTGGTTGTAAGAAGTTTGAGTTATGTTCTTGAACGACAATAAGATTTATAATAAGTCCGTGATTAATGATTTGAGTGTCCCCATTCGATCGGCCAATTGTTATTGTTGTTGCGTGTTGTTGTGCCATCGCTCCAGTGCCTTAATGAGAACCATCCTTAGTGTCGTCATACTCTGTTTAATGGATATAGTCTTAGCAGACACGCTACTATGAATTTATGCAACCGACAACTTACTCATATTTGGGCAGCTGCTATTTAAAGCAGCCAAACATTGACGAAATAGAATTATTCTAACTGAATTATATTTTACCGAATATAGGGAATTTGACTGTTCAAGCTATTGTTTGTTTGTTCGTAATAACTTGATTGCACAGTAAATACAGAAACTAAATATAAATGAAACGGCGGGCTTGTCCCATACAGAGATCTCTTCCAGTCAAGCTATTATTGATTTTCTCAAATTCGGGATGTTTTAATGAACGCAACTACGTTCTATCAGTAAATTCCCAAGTTCTAGAGGACGTAAACTATAAACATACATACATATCATCACGCCTTTTTCCCGTAGGGGTAGGTAAACTATACATTTCGAATATCCTTTTCATAGTAGACAATTATACAGTGAATTGGTTGCAATTGGCAAACATGTTGATGTGTGCTAAAAAAGGCAGTAAAAAATATCACACGACGATTACGACATTATAGTAACACTTTCGAGTTTATTTCTCAGTCACTGTGAATAGTTAAATTTATTTAGATTAAATTTTTTTATGTGTAAGCTTGTTGTAAGCTTTTCTGTGTTATCTTTTGAGTCATTAGTGTGTTATGTCTATAACAGTGTTCCAGCAAGCTAAATATTTATAAACTCATCTAATATTTGCTGAAAGTTTTGTATGTTTGTCATGATGTCATATTTAGTTGAATATTATAATAAGAGATAAAGTATTTTTTTCTTTGTTCGTGTAGATGACCTACTTATCGCATCCTTGTAGATAAGAATCAATCTTGATCAAACCGTAACGTACTCTGGCTATATTAAATTAAATAAAAATGCTTTAAATCCACCTGTTAGCTAAATATCTAAGATCGTTCTTGACAAAACCACATCATAATATGCAAAATATGTTTGCCATATCGCAAAACATAGGAAATCCGGGCAACATCGTTTTCAATACAAGACTTACATTATATATTTGCGTGTCCTATGCGTGTGGAGTTTCACATTTCCTATTAATGTAAAGATTTATCGTAACTGGACATGCAATGTTGAACAAGGCGAAACAGCGTAAATTAAACTCTTTCGATAACATTGTTTCATTAGCTTTACACACTTTTTAAATGTTTTTATTCTTGAAAACAAAAACACCAGCCAAGTGCGAGTCTGGCTCGCGCACCGAAGGTTCCGTACAAATCTATAGGTATCACGCGTTCACGAGGAAAGGGGTAGTAAGTTTAAAATTATTAAAAATATTTTTATTATACGACGTAACTAAAAATTAACGGTTTTCGCAATTTTTTTCTTTATCTGTGCTATTAGACGTTGCTTTGTACCAAATTTCAAGATACTGAGTTCACGGGAAGTAACCTGTAGGTTTTGATTCCCTTGAGAGTGTCGAAAATTTGCGTAAATTTGCGGCATAAACGGCTGTATCTTTTTATTGTGTTGGCTTAGAAGTTTTAGGTTCTTTTTATTTGATATAAATTCCAGTTTGATACCTCCACGCGTTCCCGAGAAAAAGGGTCTTGACAGACAGACGGACGAACGGACAACAAAGTGATCCTATTGGGGTTTCGTTTTTTCCTTTCGAGGTACGGAACCCTAAAAACAAATGCTTGTAAGAATGTTTCAATACTTTGTCTTTTCAACGTTTAACATTAAAAAATGTTGTACTCACGAAAATTATTGAGGTCCTAGAGAGCACACAAAATTTCGACTTGGTCGAAGGTACCTCTAATATGGCTTTGTGATTTAAATATATAAAATGACTTTAGTCATTGAATATTACTGATTTTGTTAAGTTTTTAATAAAAATTAAATAGCCTATTAGTAATTCTATCTTCAACAAATACAAAATACAAAAAAATCTTGATTATACTCGACAAGTCACCCCATAAATTGTTGGGTTACAGAAAAAAAATTAAAAACTACTATTATTTGTAAACTTGTGGGAGAACTAGAGACTCCAAACTAGGCAGAGTCTGTATCTTGGGCCACCAGCTCCCCCGTACATGAATAAAAGTTCTATTTAATTATCATAGATACTGTTTGTGACAAGCAAGTTACAGTATATAACGTAATACAGTGGTCCAAAATTCGATTATCTCACATCTGCTGATCGCTTTCGCTGTCACTCAACGTAGGCGTTCAATCACCAACCACACTAAATTCCAAAGCATTATTCGTCTAATGAACTTTTACCAGCTAAAAATTAGATGAAAGTTTGTTATTTACTTACCTAAACTTTTAGAAAACTGTTCAATTTATCAACAGTGTTGCACTATAATCGTTTAAAGATCATTTATTACTTCATGTTCTACAGCTACTGTTGCATCATAAATCAATTTCTCTAATACTTTTAGTTCTTTTTGTTTAATGTCTGTATATGTTTATAATCTACCTTTAGCCAAGTCAGTTTGACGATATCGAATTTCATCCAACCGTTTTCTATACCTTCAACAACGAGCTCTTTAACTTTTAAGAGGTCTACCACATACTCATTTGGTTCAGAATCCAATTTAAATATAATGGCTTTCGTCACAGCGACCTCAGTTTCGTTCCGCTTGTTTATCGGAGTGTATATTTACGCTCCTTTTATTTCATAGTAACCTGATACGAATTCGTTTGCGGTTAGGCCTTTCCTCATTGTGTTCCATCCATATTGTTTTATATCCGGCTCCTTGGACAAAGAATGCAATCGATATTAATTTATTATTGATTTATATAAATTATCTAATCTTATCAGAGTGCTTTCATTTTATTAGATAAAAGATAGGACAGGAACACCCACCATTGATACATTATGCCACTGTGCTACATGCCAAAGTTTCCAATGATAAAAGTAAATATGTATGGAACATGTGCTTCATGATTTGAATATTTGTATATTACTTAGAATATCTTACTCTGTCATTACCACTCTATTAGAAATACGCTAACTAATGCTTGCTTGCTCAATAATGATAGAGTATGTACATTTTTTCCAATATCTTCAAGCATGCGAGTCTAATTTCCCGAAAGCGTCGCAAGATTCCTTCGCACCTGCTCACAGAACAGGAATGTTGGCATTCCATTGTAATCTAATGCATCCAGGCATCTCGCCATTATTTTAATAAGCTTTTCGACTCAGTAATAGTTTACCGCCATCATCGCGTGATCGTCTTTGCTTGGATCGTGAGCGATTGCACGATTCTTTTCTAGCAAATCTGTTACGTCAATGCAAGTAGCTAAGACATAAGGCACGTCGAAATTTCGCAGAAAAATATCTGAACACGGATTTATCTCATTGTATCACGTTTATTAGTTCCCATGGTAGTAACCGTTTCTATCATTAGGCGTTAGCGTTTCGTCTGTATTATTAAGATTGTTTTATCTATAATATAGAGTTTTATTTTATGTACTTCACACTAGTTGTTTAGTAGCTAATCTATAATAAGATCCATTCTTCCTTTAATTTTGTTTTTGCGTATGACTTTATGACCAAACTATTCGCATCGTCTCACTTGATTGTGAAAGTGAAACAAATCACAACAACGACAGATTAATTACAATACAATACAATAAGCAATACAAACAAGGTAGATACATTGGCAGATTAACATCTGTCATGTCTAATTTAATTAATTAGATGTATTGTCCCGTGTTGTCATGTCTCCTTATCGAGACTTTCATCACACGACCTCGAGCTCACATTGTTAAGTACTACATGCACTATGTTTGCTGACTCTTCATGGAGTGTATTAAGAGAATTAGACTAGATTAGACGAATGAAATACTTGAACTTACTTTTTAATTGTATTATATAGTATATATTTATTTACCTTTACAATAAGGTTCCAAAAAAAACAATAAAGTACAATGAAACGAAAAACAAGCGACGGCGTGACGCGACCACTATTGGATTGGTCGCCATTTAGTGGAATTGTCTATCTTGAGCTCCTCCGTGCTTCGGAAGTCACGTTAAGCCATTGGTCCCGGTTGTTGTCGATAGATAGCAGTCGTTAGGCTGTGTTAGATGCCTTGGGGCAGCCTGAAAAATTTTGACAGTGTTGGCCACACACACCTCGGGTCATGTTCCTGTTGGTATGGTTTTCCTGTAAAAAGGTTTACGGAGGTCAGACGGCAGTCGCTCCATTGTAATAACCAGTTTCGCCAAATCTAGGGCCATGACTTACAGCGTACCCTAGGCTCCGAAGCGTAAGCTGACGACGCAACTAGGAATACACGCTAGAATGATGATGGCTAGACTCATCGAGTCCTAATCATTGCACAGCACAATTGCAGAATCGTTGACCCGCATTCATCGTGGCTTACCGTGGTCGTTCCACCATTGCATTTGCATAGCCCTCGCATCCGGTGCAATGCAAGGAAATGTATTTAGCTAGATATCATGCGTGCTGCAGAAGTCGTGAGCGTCTTCGTTGAAATGAATATAAATTTAGACCTGTGGACTTGGTAGTTGATTATAGGTTTGTAGGTTCTAATTACATAACCAGTACTATTAAGTACTACTCGTATTAACGAGCAATACTAGAGGTTTTATTGCTTCACTTACTGTACGCACCTGGTAGACATATTTCAAAAATTGCTATACAACAATAGTACGAACACAATTTTAGTTTCACTGATATTACTAGACATTGAACGATCAATCTACCTTTTAGATACGAACTTTGTGAATTTATCTATTGCTAGCTGTGTCCCGCAGCTCCGCCTACGTCAAAAAGTAGTCTATGTTTGACCCTCGGTCTTCAACTTTAAGCGAAAGATACACTAGGAGACAATTTGTGCAACATCCCCCGCACATGTCGCTCGTCAAGAATGTCGCGGTACATCTTGTACACATCAATCAGTGACTCCACAAATTTCGCCCGAAGAGATTTTGTTAATTAGTTAAAATGCTCAAACCAAACTAATTAGTTTTATTCTAGTTAAAACACAGCTTAGACCATCGCCATTTGCCATCAGGTGGGCCGTACGCCTGTTTGACTACCTAGTTGTATAAAAAAAAATAAGAGAATATCGAAAATTATGACACAAAGACAGGATGTTAAATTTCATCAAAATCTCGCGGTTTGACCGTTAAAGCGTAACAGACAGACAGACTTTCGCATTTATACTACAAGTAAAGAAGTAAAGATTAATAAAGAAGAAGTAGAAATACTTAAAAAGCACTTACTCGATAAAAGACTGACTACCTAAATTACACATATGTTTTCACAACTTGCGGCGATCATGACGACAAAAGCAAAGAATTTGGACCCAAGACTCATCGAATAGAAGATTTATGCAAATTGAAGACTGCAACTTATTAACCTCAATATTTAACCAAAGTGAAAATTCGAACTCAACCTCTTAACGGTATAAGTAATAAAGATGGTGCAACAATAACCTGAACTAAAATGTTTAAGAGAAACTTTCAAATATTTAGAATTAGAACAAACCTCATATTGATGTTCTTAAAGTTGCTCAGTAAGTAAAACTCAAGATTATGCATTTAAAAACTGTATGTTAGAACATTCAAAGGGTTCTGCTTATTTCTACACAACTCTCCCCGTAAACCGAAGTAAGGACTATAGAAAATATCGCTGATACAGAGAAAGAATTTTGGGTACCTTATGAATAGGGAATTCGAGAATCCTAAGAGTAGAACGGAAAAGGATAACAATTTAATTACATTAAATTTAAAAACTGAATTAGGCTTTTAGGAAATTTTGCAATTTGTTGCATATAATGACCGTGATAAAAGAATTTCATTGTGTAATACAGTAAAATAATTTACGAATATTTTAGAATTCTATGACGCAAATAGGATGTATTTTTTTGTGACCAAATATTATGCTAACTAGCTATTGCATGTGACTTGAATCGCATGCATTTAAAGCATAAAAAACTCGAACACCAGTGTGTGCAGGTTTGTTTGACCATGTAACCTACTAAATATTAATGAAATCTCAAAAAAAAATAGAATTGTAAGTATATGAAGATGATATAATAAAATTGAGGTAGCGATAATAATGTGCTATAACTAAATAATAAACAAGAAAATGTGGTCTAAGCAGTTTTGATATTTACAATAGATATTTCAAGAAAAGTTATTTAATGTCATTTCCGAGAAGGATCCTACATGCTTAAATATCACAATAAACGTACATAAACTCCGTGAAGTTATCTTTGCCCACACACGATACAATGACAAGGAATTATGTCGCTTAATCTATGCGCTACAAATATTCGCATTAATTATACTTACTTAGTTTATTAGTCTGTAATTTATATTTTTATTACTTTTCTTAGCGTGATAAGTAACTCATTATTGAAAAATTAATTTGCCCTTTGGCACTAGAAATACCCACCCATTAGTAATGTGAACAAAGCATGCCATGTTTATGTATCTAGAGACAAAAATATAAAGATATTAAGGGCAAATTTTGTTTTTAATTATTTTAAATTTCAAAGATAGGGTTACTGATTTATTTGAATGAATTGAATTCTACTTCAAAATCGGTGAAGACTCTTTCATCAACAACAAGAACTTGTTTGCTTGCACTAATAACAGCATATCAAGTAATCGATGATGATTTGTAAGACGAATAACCATAGAGAGTAAAGAAGAACGGCAAAAACGGGACAATTCTTATTTCCATACAAACAACAGACAATTTTTTTTTAATAATGCGTTTACGGCCATGGATACAAGTCTTTTATAGCCCTTCTTAATTTTTCTATCTTTTTCAGTCCTAAAGTGTGTGTCTGTGTTTTCGTCAAGTCCTAGTCAAGTCTAAAAGTCTAGTCGATAGCCCTTCTTAATTTTTCTATCTTTTTCAGTCCTAAAGTGTGTGTCTGTGTTTTCGTCAAGTCCTAGTCAAGTCTAAAAGTCTAGTCGATAGTCAAGTCTAGTCAGAAGAATCAGGCTAAGTGAAGTGGTAGAAAAACTGCACTTAGCGATTACTAGGAGCTTTTAGCAATAAGCATGGAAATAACATAAATCAAACACTGTATCACTTCCCAACACTCACGCTTGATAACGAACACTTTGCTTATAATTATCCATCATTATTATGCACAAACACTAAAAAAACACAAATATGGGAAAATAAAATACAGCGCCGATACTGCTCTTCACAGTTTCCCGCCAAAAGTCCACAACAGACAAAGCCTACCTAACAAAGTAAAAAGATGAGTATAAGTATTTTCAAATCATATTACACGTACCTATTGCCTTCGGGTGTATTTGCAACACAACCTCAATTTGTATTATTACCACGCGTCCAAGTATCACGCTCATTGCCGCTAATTACTCCCATAATTATATTTTTTTTTTTGCCATATCATTATTAACGGACGTGGATGAACGTTGCAGAACTTTATGTGAGCATGTTTATACTCATAGGTACGTAATATTTACAAAGAGCCAACTCCTGAAGGCCACGAAATAAAAAGACAAATAGTCTCTACAATTGGATAGAATTCTTACAAAGAGCAAAATTAACAAATAGTATAATAAAAGTTAATGAGTAGATTCTAGATTATAGCGTAAGACTTGAATTTATCGTCTCAAAATCAATTTAGCTAAGTATGAGTTTAGCAGTCTACTCTATTTTGCATGTTTGTTTATATCCCGGAATCATCAGATTTAAGTATACTATTCTGGACTAAAGTAAATCACAATCTGAATTTCCTAACTAATTATAATATTGTAATATTATAATATTGTAATCTTATATTATAATATTGTAATCTTTTCACGCTTTATATACTGAACCAATTTCGCATATTCGTAGTAATGAGTACTGAAAATGACATAGGGTAGCTTTCATTCCAGAAAAAAGTACTGTTCCTGTGGGATGTGAGTACGCTTGCGAAGCCGCAATTTTATATACTAATGTAAAATATGTAAATAGGTATTTTGAAGGTATCAAATAGCTGCATACAATTATGATGTCACATTTGATTGTCAATTCTCATTAACAACTCCAATTGCATAGAAACTTAACATAGGCGCCACTAAAGAATGCACTCGGTTGTTCCTAAATGGAAAGTTTGACTAACCCATTCTTGGCTGCACGTTTAGTTAGCATACCAATCACCAATTTATTTACATGAGAAACAGCAGAATCAAGTTGATAAAACGATTTGTACGTCCAAGTCCATGCATCGTTTAGGAAGAAGCGCCAGCTTTATTTAAAACACTGCACCAATAGTTTGCCCAAATTGGTACAAGATTCGGAAATAGCCTGTATTTTGTAACTTGGTGGTATATACCATGATAATTCATTTCATTTTTGAAATTATGGTTAGTTATACAATTATCTTTCCAGCTACTTTTGTCTAATTTTGTTTACTTCTGTTTATGAATTTAAGTTTAATAAAGTCTTTTCCGACATCCATTGATACCTACCTCGAACCGCATTTTTGCATGGTATGCATAATTAACTTACATAAGACTAATCCCAAACAAAGTACCCAACTTTTGTATACCTGTTTTTCCTACTCCCATTAAAATTCACTGATCCCATCACGCAAATTTCCATAACTCCTTTACCATTCGCTCTTGATAACATTGTTTTCGACGTTCGCCCTATCTCCGATCAGTCTATGTAAATCTCTAGTACTTTCTGATACAATATCCTTATCAGAACATGTATCTGATGAAGACTGTGATTTTGCAACGAAGTAACGTTGCGTTATTATAGTGTTGCTTGCTACCGAAACGTTTGCGTAAAACTCGCGTATACTTCGTAAGACAATTAGCAAGACTGTAGAATATATTTTTTTTTCATAAATATTTCCATCAGTTTGTATAATATAGATAGAAATGAAAACCTTATACAGCTTTCTGTGTATCTTCTTCACTGCTTTTGTATCATTCATTATCTCCAATGTTGAGCATTTCTCCTTCAGACTTTTCCTTCAAGTTCAAGGTTCTTTATATATTTTTTTTTTATTTATTTTCCTTTTCTCTAATACTCCATTCAACTACGAGTATTTTTAAGCCAAATAGGCGGGCATTGCTATAATTATACTCCGTTCCACAACTCCATTCATATTTTCACCGGCCGCAGCAAATTAAAAGAAGTAATTATAAAAATTTCTGAAATAAGAAAAAGTTCACGGAATGCGACGACGCCAAGACAGGTCGGTACAAGTTCCACATTCAACATTTGTCTTATGTCTTATCTAATTAGAAGTTGTCGCGGTTAACAGCTTGGAAGCGTTCTATATATTTTTATTTCTAATTTCTTTAGGAAACCAGTGTTCTGGCGCCGTTAGCAAAGGAATGTTAATTAAAACGGCCGGTCTCGGCAAAAAAGAAAAGGTCACTTCGGCACGCGTGGCAAGCCAACCGTGGGAACTCTAAATCGTAGAAGGGTTAAGTTTTTACGTTGGGGTTGGAAATGAGAAAAAAAAAATGTTGCCACGCGACCTAAGGAACGTTAGCAGTTAGATGAACCAGCCTGCCAGCGCCTTTTTTCACATTTTATATATTAATGTGTTATTTGCCTAGTGGGAATCGTTAAAAGTCAATGAATTTTTAGGTTCAGATTATGTAATTTGATGATATTTTAAAGCTATGGTCATTAATTCATTTCGAATGGGTTACATGTTCAATCAATATAATATAATCAAGGGTCGATTGTAGGCCAAAATGTAATTTAAAAATAAATAGATAATTTTAAATCCCAGCCCATTAACCCTTAACCAGATAAATTAGAAAATTATAAAGACGACGTAGTGCTACGATTTTTTATGTCGCAAGTGTTGCAATAATAGTCTGAGTAAACCTTCCTTCCCTTTTAATCGAGAAGTCAAGAATATTACCAACGTTACATAATAGAGAGACTAAAGACCACAATAAAAATAACCGAACATTTGTATGATTGAATAACAAAAAGGTTACGTGACGTAAAAGTGGATCAATTTTACACAACTAAACGGCAATTTGCTAGATTATAATCGTTGGCACCCTGCTGAGATAATGCCACTTATTTCCATATAAAATAGACAATAGCTAATATTTCAAAAGATCCCAGATTTTTTTTTTTTTGAGCTTGGAATTTTGTTCTTATTTTATAAGTATGGAGAAAATTAAGGAAAACTAAATGATGTTCTCGTTCTCATATTAGTTGCAATTGCACATTAGGTAAATCAATAAAATTACTGAATTGAACTCATTGAATATACCTAACCCAATACTCATTTCTCCGACACAACACAACAAAACATTTTACACTTCAAAAAATCAAATATCACAGTATTTTTTTTTAATTCGAGACCGTGTTTAGAACCAACAGAATTGGCACAAATTATAAAATTGTTGTGCCGTAAATTAGTACTTATAACGCTAAAGTACCTCCCGATTGTTATTACAAGATAACGGTAAAACAAAAAAATCCGACTGCCTTTCTGTCTAATTTGGAAATGAAAAATCCCGAAAATGTCCGCCATTTTTTTTTTTTGATATACCCAATTTCACTCTCACAGTAAATACGAATCTAACGACACCTCTCAAGCTAAAATCCATTCGAGCCATTCAGGCTGCAGAGCGTGCCAAACAATTACGGCTTTACCTACATACAATTTAGTAAGTACATATTTTTATTGATGTGATTATTTGTTAAAATAATAAATAAGTTTTCCTACATACATACTCTGAAAAAAACATGACCCTCCTTCTGTCGTAGTCGGGTAAGAATAAAATGATTATTGCTTCTAGGTATAGGTTAATCTGTAATAATACTCATAACTAAAAGTATAAATTACTTACCTACTTACTATAATTAATTAATGATGGTTTAGAAAGAAAGTTGTGATTGAACTATCGCATATCGGTTCGAAGATGTCATCATTAATCGCATATGAATTCAGGGCGATATCATTAAAATTTTAATAGCACTTTCCTTGGTAAGTATTCGCGATGAGTCGTCATTAAATTGCAATTTTTTACATTACAATTTGCTCGTGATTCTTGTGAGAAAGTAGTTGGTTTTTGAGATCTGGGCCAGTTAACTATTGGTTCGCTGATATTTATGAATTAACCACTTTTCCTTTCTTCATGTTTTTAAGTCAGTAAATGTGCAAAACGTTTTGTGAAACTTCATAAGAGATTATTGTTCTGAAAAAATAACAATGTAAAACAATAAAAAATATATATAAAAAAATTACAGTGATGGATATTCGCTGTGCGAAGTAACTACCAACTAGCCCTCGGGTCCCCATAACCTCGTGAAGATGAGCTGAAAATTCATAAGAATATTTTCATAAAAAGTATTTAATTAATTTACTTTCGCTTGCAAAAATAAACTGAAAAAGAAGAAAAAAATATGCGCCCAACGTGGGGCTCGAACCCACGACCCTGAGATTAAGAGTCTCATGCTCTACCGACTGAGCTAGCCGGGCTTGATATATTTTGGTGAAAATGAAAATTGCGTATTACTTCCTGTTTGTTCCCAGTGTCATTTCTAAAAACAATCTGTTTGCTATCTCTTAGTTTTTTTTTACATTGAGATGAGAAGGACATAGGGTACAATGGCTATGTATGTTGAGGGATCTATATAGGTGAATCTATATACTTTGCAAGTTGGCATTGCACAAGATATATATATACCGCAGAATCCATACAACGTAGCAATAGCAATGCGCGCGCGCCGCAAACCGCACTCACCTTTCCGGGAAACCGGTCAGTGGGAGGGAGACGCGAAAGCAGCGTCAAGGTTACATGCTTTCTTTATTATCTGTGTTCTGTAGGTGTTCGAAATTTAAAAAACCAATGAATTTTTTTTTATTAAATATAGACTAATTTTCCAAAAATATTTTTCAGCATAGCTTAGCCTGAGTGGTTTTGGCTATTTACATTGCAATGAAAATCAACCTAACTGTTATGTTATGAAATGGGTAATTTTAATTATAGAAAACACCAAATATTTACAGATATTTTCTAAGTTACTTTAATAAGTAACCACGAAGACACCTAATTATTTCCAAAGATATTATTTTTCCTCAGTTAATGTTATTCACTTTTTTTACTTAGGTACCTATTTGCGTCAAGTCGCGGCAACGTCATTTACCAATTACATTATGCAGTTTCTTTTTGGATGATGTCACGTCGATTACCTATTATATTCGTATTGTATCAGTTATATTGACATATAGTTGTATAGTTACATATGTGTAACAATCGCGAAAACATAAGAAATCATCATAACCCATAGGTACGTCACAGACAGATTTCCTAAAGTTCTGTAGTGACATGCGAAAGTGTCAGTACAGGAGCCCTATTTTTGAATATACTCGTATGACATATATGTCGAACAAAAATTACTCGCCAATTTTGCGTGAGTCACACTTGTCAAAAATAGCACACCAGGGCCCGCAGACAAGACAAGACGAAATTCGAAAACAAAAAATGTATGGGATTGACATTAGCCGCGCTAAATCACGTGGTCGATTTTCATCCTAATTCCGAAAGATAGCGAACACGAATGTCGTTATCGTTTATCAAATTGTAACTTGTCATATTCATTTGACAACACGATGACAAGTCACTTTCGATGCGAATCGGTGAGTGTCGGCGAGTGTTGACACTGACGGTGGAACAAGTTGAGGATGTACAGGTGGACGCACACGAGCGATTTATATGTAACTAGCTGATTCCCGCAGCTACGCCTGTTCCAAAAAGTAGTATATGTTTGACCCCGGGTCTTCAACAACAAATTTCATCAAAATCCGTTCAGCGGTTTGGCGGTGAAAGCGTAACAGACTGACTTTCGCACTTATAATATTATATGGACTAGTTTAGAAGTATCGATATAAACATTCCTCTTAAAACACTCTCATTCCTCAAAAAAAAATCCGCATCAAAGCCGTTGCGTAGTTTTAAAGATAGCATACATAGAGCAGACATTCATTATATTTTCTTGACGGACAAGACCGACCTTAAATTTTAGATAGGTCATATGGGCGATACTAATTTGGAGTTTATGATACTTAATACATCATTACTATTCCTAGATTTGGCGTGTACCTACGTCTAATAAGTAATATTATTAAAGTCATGTGACATATTGATATTGCAATAAAGAGTCATGCTTGCAATTAATAAACAATATCTACTTACTAATAATATCTAGATAGTCTGGTCCGTCTAGAATCTAGCTTTCTTATAAAGTCATACCACTTAATCTTGTATGCGAGTCACTGTTTTTATACACTTGATCCTGTTTAAGAAGTGGACGTAAAATGCTTAGCTAATTGCCAAGACTTGAAATACTACGTGGACGATATTAAAGATTTATTATATAGGGACTACTTCTTCAAGTTGCAAGTCCCGCCAGCTTAAAAAAATCGATTTTTTTGTCCCCCATAAGGGCCCTTTTTTATTGGAAATAGCTAGAAAGGTGTTAGATGAACAATAAATGTCCTATTGACTGAATGACGTCCGACTCACCTTTCTCGAGATATTGGACAGAAGCGACTGATTGTAAAAAGAAGACTTTATGGCAGAAAGTAGGTTAGGTTAGGGTTATCTTGTGACCATAATAGTGAGCGAGCGAGCGAAGCGAGCGAATAACGACTTTGTAACAGAAGCGACACACTTTATTAGAAGAAAAAAAAAAACAAAAAAAAATCTAATTCTCCCTCTTCTGTACACGGTATACTATTTTGTAATGGTCCTCCATGCGTATGTATAGACCGACCGTGACCAAATACATACTACCAGCTTATCTTTGGCTACCTAATTAGGAAATAAAGCGTTTCTGGAGTAACAAAATAGTCTTTTTTGAGCTTTCGACTTGAAAAAAAGAAGACGATTTTTATGATAGTCTTCGATACAAATGTGTAGAAAAAGACCGCATCTCGTTTTTCATTATAATCGAAAATGTGTGTTCAATCAAACAATAACCGTGACCACATATGATGACTCACGCGTGCTAACGACACCTTGCGGTTGATCTTGTAAAGAAACACGGCAGTATGCGGCCGTCCTTACACGAGGCCAATCGATTCGGCAGCCCAATGTCCGGTTGGCAATCGATTATTCGATTATTTGCCCAATTGTGTTGATTAGTGATGTGATTTGGATTTTTGCAAGGATGACGTATACGACGAGATTGACGAACGAAAATAGAATCGATTGTTCGAGTAAAAAGGTAAATAAGTTTTATTGAAAATTCCAAGGTAACCAGTAGGTACCCATAAAGTAACGAGGTGTTCAGTCAGTTCTTTTGATTTCTAAAAACCTCCTCCTTGAGTCCGAACCTCACTACTGAGGGTCGGGATCTCTATTCCTTCTGTGTACCATGTTTTGCATTTGGTCTTCTGCAGCTGTGACGGCGTCGCTGACACTACAAAGTTTTTCTAATGTTAAGATTTCAATGAATATATTTTAGTGTGTAGAAATTGAATTCTAAAATAACGACATAAAATTATACTAAAATAGATTATACGAAATGAAAATGCATCATTTAATAAATTCCAAGATGGAATTCGCAATAGTCTTAAATATGTTGTAACTTGTAACACCAGCAGGATTTGAAAACCAGAAGTGTATCTGAGTTTTGAACACTACCAAGAAGCGGTTGTTTAAAAAAATACAATATGTTGTGCATTGTTGATTAACCTTGTAATCCACATGACATTGTTAAATAAACCCCTATATAAAAATAACGAACATTTGTTTAGCCCATTTTAACTAAAACATGTCTCGATCGTTCTTTCACATCAAACAAATAAGACAGAAAAGGACTTAACATAATTAACTTAAAGTAGGCTTAAAGAACGTTCGTTGTTTTTTTATGAATAAGGCAGTTATTTAAAACTCAATATTTTTTTTTTTAAATGGTTTGGTGCCATTATTATTATTTTATTAATAATATTTAAGTTTTTGTAATGATAATTATATGTTTTGTTTATTTGTAAATAAAGGTTGACAAGTTTCAAAAAAAAAAAACGTAAATTATATTATTGATTTATAATCATGGGATCGAGTCAAGTCAAAAGCGCAAAAGGCTGTTTCAAAAACTCTCAACACCAGGGTGTACGTTGTCAATTAATCATGTTCATAGTTCATTTATTCATAAAAACAATATAAATTGTGTCTGAAAATACAATTAAAATAAAAAAAAAACGTGTGGTACTCGGGGACTGCCGCGGTAAAGCTATTGCATAGCATTTTTTATCATCTTATGATGAATTTGCTTGTAAGCCTGCATTGTAGGCGGAGTGGGGGGTGTTAGGTTTTATTTTCGTTACGGAATTTCTTGATTCGGTCGCCGCGCTCAAAGCCCGCGAAAGCTATGCAATAGCTTAATAATAAGAATTTGATTTCACATTTAATGTTAATACTATTAAGTATCTATATATAAATAAGTTGCGAGTATATTTTAACAATAAATTCCTCCAGACCTCACACCTCACCTCAGTGTATCTTTGAAAGAATAAATTTATAATGTAACCCATTCGATAAGAATGAATGATCTTCGAGCGAAAGTAAATAAAATCTTAATAAGAAAATAAGTGTGTGACTGCTTCCAACCGGTCATTTTGGAAACCATAATGTCCAGCAGTGGTCTGACTGTGGGTGAAATTATGATGATGAATGAAATGTAAACAACGGTCATCGAGTATGAGCTCCGAAAATTACGAGCTCATTATATTACGTGTCATTACTATTGTACTACGGACAGGGTTTCTCACGAAAAGCGGAACACACTTTCGCCCTCATTGTTACCAAAATGCAAAAATGTGGCGCAGTCACATCATTTTACATTTAAAATTTTAAATACATTCCTGTCTTGGTTTTTCTTAATGTTGCTTGCCTTAATATCTTTGTCATCATGCGGTTTTCGTAATGAATCACTATTGGATTGCACGTAAGTTTTAAATACTAGTGATTTCAAAATCGACAGTAATTTTTTTACACAGCTTTATATCCAATTTAGTAGGAAAACAAGTACCTAGTCTATGGACGCCTGCAATGCCAAAAGTATTACGGGCGCGTTACCGACCCTAAAGATATTTTTTTACATTCGTTTTGAAAGCCCTCATGTTGTAGTCACTAGGAAAAACCATGACATTCATTACATAAATCGAACCAAGCGTACGCGGAAATAAAATGTTCTACAGGGAACCACATGAAAAAGTATACCACTTCTTACAACGGTGGTACCCTTTCCCATGAACGTACATTTTATTTGTATTCATTTGTCAAAAATAAACGTTGATGTGTAGCCAAACAAAATTAATTCGAAATCAAAAACACAGCCTTCAAAAGTTTCAACGCGCTCAAATATTGTGCTTCGTGTCACAAAACTATTACGAAATTTTTAAAGGATTAAGAAAAATACGAAATACTTATAATAACATCAATAACTGACATCATTGGTAGTTACATCAGCGATTGAATCATTTTTATGATATTTCGAGTGATAATTGAAGTCATCTAATTGTCGGTTCGTGACCGTCGAAATACCTGGTTTTGTAAATTAAACAGTAATTCACGTGATTGGCTGGTCGATCTAGACATTTAATTGTAGTAAAAAGTATTTTTGGAAATTTTATCGATAGGTAATAAAAAGGGATAAAAAATATTCATAGAGATTTTTTTTAATGATTATATTTTGTTTTTTTTTATTATTATTGTATCTCCTTTTGGATTTCACGGGTTACCCCGGTCCTTTGGGAGGCTTGCGCGGGGATATTGATCCAACGCGTAGAGGCCCTTTGGAGAAGTTGATGTTATGTGGTGCTCCTGCCAAAACCCGTTCTCGGCCATATCAATAGTCGACATTTCCATGAACAGGTCTCGGCAGGAGGAGGAACTATTTCTAATGAGTGAAAAGAATAAATGGGTATTCAATAATAAATTCAATACCATAATTGAAGTCTGGGTGGTTTAAATCTGGGTTATTATATAGGAATTCGGACACCTGCCATAATCATGATTACTGACTATTAGTGGCAGGCGGTGACTCGCCACTCAGTGAATGGGCCCCCCAAATAGTCGCCGCATTTGGCAACAGAGGGGCAACATTGGAATGAGCGGCTAAGGGTGCCGAGAGGTGCGGCTCCGGTTTCGCCATCGCGAGTTACCTCGTGAGCGGGTTTCCCCGTTATTACGCCATTACGTGCAATTCACTTCCACCCTCGAGCATATAGCTCTTGCGACTCCACTCTGGTCGGCCGGCTAAGGCAAGCCAGAGGTAGGGGTCCTGTCCCTCATCGGCGTTCACTCCGACCTTGGCGAAGGAAGGCCGAAGGTGAGGGACGGATGTCTCCCCTGGGAGCACTCTTGTCCGCGGTGTCGCCACTCACCAACAGCTCGCCACAAGCTGCCCTGCGGAGACTGACTGCACTGGGAAGGGAACCCAGTGGGCGATGGGGTCGTCACATCCCTACGCCTTTAACTGTAACGTCACACGGAACTTTAACGCGCCATATCTTTACCATGCTTTGTTTAATTTTCAAAAGAAAATAAGTCTCCAATATTTTTTGATTATCTAACTGAAGGACTAATTATATTTTTTTAGGAAACTAACCTATTGAATCGTAATTGGATCGCAACTCCAACTTTTGACGTTTCTGGTATTCTGTTACAAATTTTAAGACCAATCGTATTCCATTCGCATGCAATTGAAAGGCAACTGAAAAATTTTGCTAATCAAAAAATCATCGACTTTTCAATAATCGGTACGTACTCGGTTTTTTAAGTATTATATTAATTTTTTTTGTACTATTACCATTCTATTATGTTTAGATTCAAAATTGTGTTAGCAGATTCGAATAGGTGCCAATATTGAGCATACCAAAAATTCATCGTAATTGAGTCGTAATTGAATTTCAGTTGCATGGTTTTTTATTAGCGAAATTGGCCCCCAGGTCCAGTAAATACATTTTTATTTCATATAAAACACACCTATATTTTAAAATCCCGTAAATTGCATGTCAATGAAAATAAAAGAGAGCTATTGCTTTTTGCTTTGATGTGGTTATGAAAGGGAAAATATTAATGTATTTATAGGCATTAACTTTTGAATATATTCCAAAGCCTATGGCTTTTGTACTGTATACAGAATCTACAAACTTCCTCAATGAAGCTAATAGCAAAACCTATCATAATACAAAAAACTATTCAACTTTAATAACTATGCTTAAAATTCATTAAATTATCCAAAATTTTCAGGAACACTTAACTAGGTACATATACAATACAACAATACAACTTAACTTACTTACTAACTAACTTACTTACTTGAAGCCATTCAGCAGTGCAATCACTGCATTAAAAAATCAAAACACACATTAACACGCGTCTGTCATTTACTCTGTGGCTAAAGTTGCTGGTTACACATATGCCCTATCATTTTGTAATAATTTAAGTTAAGACGATTGTGTAATCGTTTGTTAACCCAAATAAATAAATAAACTATTTATTATTTCAATATGTCCAGCGATTGACCACGATTCCACCTGATGTTAAGTGCAGATGTGATCTATGATGAAGCTCGCAGGCTCATTAAAAGCCATTCACTCTAGCTTTGAAAAGACTCAGGTTGTAAAAGTTCGAATATACGACAGCTGGAAGGGAATTCCAATGTTTTGCCGTGCGTAACATAAATGATGATGCGAATCGTTTTGTGACTATTTGATTTTGTTCATACACTTTGACTTGCAATAAGTGTGCATATGTTAATTATAATCTCCGTGCTTCGGAAGGCACGTAAAGCAGATCCCGGCTGACATTTAGTGGTAGTTAAAAGAAAACAACATCAGACGCTGAAAAGCAGGTCCGAAAAACTCTAACACCAGGGTATACAGGATCAATTGACCACGTAACCCACTCTATAAGAATGAATCTAATTGGTAGGTACAAAGGATTGCAACAGTAGAACTCGTGCTTGACCGGTTCTATTCTAGAAACTAGAGTTATCTTAGGCGCTAGTGAAGACATTATCGGTTCAAGAATGGTTCAAGATATGAAAAACCAGGTTTTATCTGTCGTGCTATAAATACTGATGGAGAAATTAACTAAGCCATAGAATAAATCTTACTTCTAGTTTTTGCGGTTGATATTAATCTTGGTAACGAGAAACTGTATTTTAGATTATGTACCAAAGGAACCTAGAGTATAAATTATAGTAAATATAGATTGGATAGCTTTCTATCGGAGAAACCATTTTTAGTAAATGGTTCTGTATTATATGGCTGTGAATTGTATACTTACTTTGATAGCTGGTATCCTTACATCCCGTATTGGGACATCTGGCTTACTCGATCACATTTGGATGAAATCCATCCGCTGTACCTAACCATCTTCACTGCAGGAGCAAACATAGAATTAAATTTTCCTATACCTCTTTATGACTGGTGGTAGTAATACCAAAGTAATGAATAAATAAAATAAAAAGATAAAATTAAAGAAAAAAAAAAACAAAAGTAAAATGCGCTGATCCTACGCCAGTTTTCAGATTTCCGCATACATGATAAGGTCAGCGATTTACGCCATTTGTCCATTTTATTGCGCCCGAGTTTAATTGAACACCTTTCAATTAAAATTCTAGATTTAACCGTCGAATTCCTAAGTGATTAAAATAATATAGTTCCTTGACAAGTCTGAAGTTTATTTAAATTCTGCCTGCAGTAATTTTTTATGGAAGTCTTTGAACAGACTCCGGTCAGCCGAAGCAGGGTAAACATGTACTGTACAGGAGGCCGATCGCGGTAAATGCAAATGGCGCAATACTCATAAATAGTCCTCGCGGTTGTAGTTTGGTTTTGGTAAGTTAGCGCCATTTGCATTTACTGCGATCGGTCACCGGGTATAGCTCAGTTGATGCCTGCCAGTGTGGTGTTTCTCCACAAACAATTGCACATGTGGCGTGCCCGCCCAGCCATCTGCAAAGAATCTATATATTTACTAACAATGTCGTCGGTGGCGGAGTTTTGGTCCTCACAAATAAAATTCGGGAAAATTAGCGGCACTTTATCCTCATTTAAAGTATTCATTTTCATTTTACCACCTTCGGTTTCGTCAATCGTAGTGTCAAATTCCTGAAAGCGAAAGTCCAGTCACCAGACCACTTATCATGTTCGAGCTGCCCACGTCTCAAGCAGCTGCTTTCGATTTTAAAAGCGTGTAGGCGGCCTAAAATTCCTATGGATTGGAATGTGTCCTATTGGTATTGCTTTTTTTGTGTAATTTCCAAGCGATGGTTGAATATCCGCCCAATTCTGGATATTAATGCCTCCATTGAAAATTGCTTGTCTTACCAGTTGTTGTACGCAACTACCTGATTGTTCGATCAATCCTACAAATCCTGATTTCATACCCATCATAACCTATGATTGAGCGTTCCAAACAAAATTTACTTTCATATCAAACAACCAGGTCATTCAAGTTTGCTTTTTCAGTAGCGATCATTTCAATGTTCGAATCATCATTTCAATGTGTAGTAGGTGCGATTTCCATGGGCGTAGTTTCTTTTATTTTGTAGTTGTTTCTAGTTTGGTTACGACATTGCAACCTTCCATCACCTGATTCTCTGATAATAATAATCATTCCGTGCTTCAGAAGGCATTCCTGCGTTAACTAGATTTTTTTTGCTGTTTAAGGAATCAACTCCAAGTTAGACACAAATGTATATCTTCGCTTCAAAGAAAAAAGAAAACTCTCTTACTACGTTGATGTTTGGAAATAATCAAAAGATGATTACGAAATGTTCAAGCCATTACAAAAGCAATAATTGAATGAGATGATAATCGCTATTCCACGGAATAAATTTGATTGTAATCAAGGCTAAAATTAACTTCAATAACAAGTGAAAACTTGTTATTATTCACAACTTTCGCGCAGATTGCGCAGAAAATAAAATAGTTTTATTCAACACTATTGTTCTTATCACAATGAGTTGGGTATTACTTGCATTTCATCTATTCTGTGGATGATTAATTATTTAAATATTTATTTACTTTATTCATGTACACAATAAAAATGCAATACATTATTTGTATGCACTATTATTTTCACTTTTATGCATGGATAATAATGATTTTGATTTTGAAGACATTGAGATTCAGTTCATGCAAACTGTACATTGTAGGAGATTGTGTCGGCCAAATTATGTTTTACTAATTTACATTTTAAACAATAAGTTTGAAATAATCACAGTAGCCTACTCAATACAGCTCTATGCGTGTCGTAGGTAGATAATTATGGTAAATCGTAGATCTAAACTTATTAATCACACTATTTTGTTAAACTATTCGATAAAAATTCTGCATTATTCAGTTTTGCTAATATAAATACATGTATGAAAAATATAAGTACCTAGACACAAATGACAGGAAAAACATAACGCTCAGCATGGAAGTGAATCCATACTTCCATACTAATCCATACTAATATTATAAATGCGAAAGTCTGTCTGTCTGTCTGTTACGCTTTCACGGCCAAACCGCTGAACGGATTTTGCTGAAATTTGGTATGAATATAGTTTAAGACCCGGGGTCAAACATAGGCTACTTTTTGACGCAGGCGGAGCTGCGGGGAAAAGCTAGTACGGATATAATTGAAATTAGATGATGGAGTAAGTTTTCGTTTAGATAGTAAAAAACAAAAAGCTAGTCGTGTATATCATAATGGTCATTTCCGCAGTCGATAACTTTCGAACTGTATGACCTTAAATTATACGGAGTCAGGGAACCAATATTGATAATTACTCTCTGTACTCAATCAAACAAGTTTAGTCATTCATCGTAGTCGGCCGTCTATTCGCGACACTAATATCTCTGAGCATTCAAAGTCGTGTATCAATCGTACTTGACATTTCAAGTACCCTTTCTCGTATCTTACACTTAACGACGTCTCAAATGGTCTCTATTGACATTAATTACCCTCAGAAATAGAAGCCATTAATCATATCTATTATTTATGTCTCCATTTCTCTCTTTCCAGATGGATAGTAGCTCAGAAGCCATGGAGTTACGACGGGAACTCGATGCAGTGAGGAGTGCACTGCAGCAGCAATCTGAATCAGTTCTCAAGCAGAGGCATCAACTCGTGGAAGCAGGGCAGGCCCTCGCCGCACGAGACAAGCAAGCGGTCCAAGAAAGACGACTTCGACAAGACCAGCTGGCTTTAGTACTACGCTCACTAGTCCTCCTCGAGTCCCGACTAACGCGAGAACAAAGGCAAATACACGTCGCCTTAAAACAAAAGGAAAAAATTATTAAAACTCAACAAGAAGAAATAAATAAGCTGAAAGCCAGAAAATCGTACTGCAGCAACTGCCAACAATTACTCGGCTTTACGAGCGAACAAACCAACATTGAGACTGACCCAGAATTTCAGAGCCTAGAAAGTACAGACTCGAGGTTTCAGAACACGTTTGTGAGAAGTAACAGTTATCGGGAGAGAAATTCTCCACCGGTTTTCCAAAAAAATACTAGACTTAGTAAAAGTTTCCAGTTACCTAAACACGATATCGTTTATGGAAATACTAGTTCTAGCGAAGAGGGAAACAATGCAAGCGTAGGCAGCAAAGGCACCTTCATCAAAAACAAGCAAGCCTTCAGCAGACGCGACGTATTCCGGAGGTCTAGGAAATACTCGGGAAGAAAAAATAATACAGCGAAAGTTACAAACCCCGCCAACAATAGTAGTAGCGCTGAAGAATGCGTTGGGATGAGTTATCAAGTAAACAATGATGATAACGAAATGACGGCGAACCAAATAGCTCAATATATAAGAAGAGCATCAGAAAAGATTGACCAAATAATTGGAGAGGCTGCCAAAAAAGATCAGAATTCAATCAGTGATTCAGAAAAAACTTACTCAACTAAGATTGAGAAATTACATGGAATCAGGCGGCAAGCATCAGATGAAATAAAGGCTAACCGACAAATGTTCCTTAACAATGTTTTGAACGAAGAAAGCAATGAGAAACCATGGTACTGTAACGTAAGTGATCCCGAACAAGACACTGACTGCCACCTTGGACTTTTAAACAATTCTAAATCGAAGTCCACCGATGATATTTTGGGTACTGATTTCAATATGAATAGAAAACAAGTTCATAGTGTTTCCGCTAAAAATGAAATACTCTGCAACAACATTTTAAAAAATAACCCTAATAATAAATTCAACGGCGGCTTTGATGATAAGAATAATAATAACAAGACAGGCTTGAATAAACAAACAATAGATGAAATTAATGAAAACTGGTATGCAAGTACTAGCGATGCTGATGACACGCCTTCAAATGAAATATATAAAAATAATCCTGTCCTAGAATGTGTAAACCAAATACTGCTACAAAATTCTCTGGACGACAGCAGCAATGACAACTCGAAGTCCAGTGAAACGCCAAGTCCTAAATCGTCGACTAAACGCGTTCAGTTCTCGACTTTGAATAGTATTAAATATGACGATAAAGTGAGATCAAATTGTAACAGTCACACTTTACCTCGCTCTGATAAAAGGATCAACAAAATCGTCAAATTTAGTTTGGAAACCGCATCTGAACATAGTTATGAAGTACCAAATACAGCTCAGGGCTTCCAATATGAGATACAAAGTATATACAGCAATGAGTATGAACCAATAATTACCAAGAACGCTGAATCAAAGCCTGTGCCATCAATACGACAAATTCTACCCAACGATAAGCCCAGCATTCCTACAATTAGAGGTTCTATTGTTAAAAACATAGCTGCGAATATCGAGAACCGTAATAACGTAGAGAGAAATGATAATGAATCTATGAAGATATTCAACAAAAAGAAAGTGCCACGTACTCCTCCTGCATTGCCACCTAAGCCAAAGAATCTATCAGCAAAATGGAAAGCTGAAAACACTGTCAAAGCATCGACAGAATCATTAGACTCTGAAGCCGTTGCGGCTAATCAACGGGTTGCAGATGTTAAGTTGAGAAAAGTGGGACAAGTAGCAACTGTTAATAATATAGAACCGGATTACTGCTCCATTTCAGAGATAAATGTTCCAGTAGTCAGCAATGGTAAAAGAGAGTTGCTACTCACACAGCCAACGGTAGAGATTCATAATGAACAATACCCGATCCATGCAACAAGTCAAAGAAATAGTGTGGCAAAGGTCGTTTCTTTGCCACGAATTCAAAACAAGATCAGTGACAAAGACATTCCAAAACTTCCTCAAGTCACTGAAATCATTATACCTGATGAAGATGACAAACCTAATCAGGAACATCCGTTCCAGCATACTACAGACAGTTACTTGACTAACTTCAATATTCATTCTCTGCAACCAAAATTGGACCCTCGTGCTTCAATCCAAATGGGAAATACAGTGTCTTCCATCCTATCAGAAATAAATAAAGGAGGAAAAAGTGGCACTAAACAAATAAACTTGACTGAACTCGATCATCAATTCAACCACGGGCCTGAGAAGTCGCAAACCGCTAATGCTGAATTAAACAAAGCCGAGTATTTTGAAGACATAGACAAATTTGATTTGTCACAAAATTTTGAAGAGTTTAAGATAGATGACGAGCTCGGCAGCATCGTTGCTGAAGAGTATCGGATCAGCTCTGCTAGCAGCGATGGCTCTGAAGACGTAGTCACAGAACACCTACTTACCAATGTACCTGAGAAAGATAACCAGCAGAACGCTGCTAATAACAATGGAAAAAACGATACATTTCTTGAACCAGATGGTGCCTTAAATAAAGCGTCAGCAAAAAACGCAAAGTTATCAAATAAGCCTGATCTTTTATCAAATATAGAGAATTTAGAGACTGAATCGGTAAGGAATTCTGACATAGAGTCCAGCAACTCATCTGGAAGTAACAGTGGTTCGTATAACACTGTCAAGTTTGAGCCCAGAATTATTTTGAATAACAACCATGAAGTAAATGTAAATAAAACGAAGGGGCCTTTTGACTTTTTCCTCGAGACATCTGGTCTTAGTTCCAAGTCTTTATTTACATCCAGCAAGAATGGTATCAGGCCACCAAGGCCACCCAGTGTTAATCACAAAAATGTATTGAAGCCTAAGGATATCAAGATGCGAGTAAAACATCCAGTTACAACGAACAAAATCAACGAAAAACCTATGTTAACTGCTATTAAATACTTCGAACCTTATGTTTAAGCTAATATTGTAATACATGTTGTAAACAATGTTATATTACATAATAGAAAGGGTTATTTATTGTAAAAATGAACTTGCCTGCATAATATTAATGTACTATATTTATATTGATGTAAATATTTCAGTCTACTATAGTGTTATTTTTTCAATTACAAAATATTTAACAATTTTATAATTGTTTTATTTATTTAAAGTATTGCTGAATTGAGGTCCTTAACCTGAATCAGGTACTTATTATACCGATCTACCCGAATGATAAATTATAACATAATTTATTGCAATGCTTATTATCTAGATTAATACATTTTTGAAAGATGAAAGTAAAGTACTCAATTAACAGCTATTTCCTATACCTTTTTAATTAATTAATCAATGGTACCATGGCTCATCTCTTGCCCTGCCCTGCGTTACCTACACGCTTTATGGATCTCTACGAAGCCACTGACAATGCCTTGTCAGTGGCGAAGTTTTGTTCATCACAAATAAAGTAAGTTTGCCAGAGTCAACTTGCTAAGAAGTGACCTTCTAATCCATTGGGTCCATCCAAAACAATATGTAGATGTTAAATGACAAAAAGTAACTTGGATAGTACCGGCTCATCTATAGCAGCTCCTTTTGTTTTATTCTCCTAGAATACAAAAAAAATATTGATTTCGTTGGCTTTATTCTTAAAAATGGCCGAATGCTCAGGAGCTCGATACCTTACCAAAGCATGCGTGTTGGTAAATTTGGTACCGACAACGACAGGCACACGAGAATATGGAATGGTCGTCACTAGTCGCATTTCTATCTTGGTGGCTCGGAAGGCACGATAAGCCGTTGGACCCTGCTGTTTGCTAGATGACAGTCCTTCGTTCGTCTGTAGACGCTTTTAGTAGATAGTTCCTAATAACCTCCCCTTTTTACGGAGGTCAATAGGAACTTCCTATTGATCCTTGTAAAAAGTCGGACGACAATCGCTGTATATAATCACGAGTATCGTCAAATACAGGAGTAGGTATGCTCGAAAGCATAGTCCTAGCCTAAATGCAACTGGAAAACATGCTTGGATGAAGATAATGATCAATAGAAGATCTTACTTAAGAGGAAAATGGATGGACAAAAGCCTAGATTACATAGTCTTATTCGATGCAAGGGAAATTTAAAGATCCATACCGGAAAGTGGTTACCGCAGCTTTTTGATGCCTGTAAACTGTCACGTACGCCCTCATGATAATCGACACTTCCAGTGATTAACTAATTTAAAATATTTTGTTGCTAAATTAATGAGGATTAATGCGATGATGTCACTAATGAGCGAAATATTAACCCCTTATATTAATCGATTAACTAATTCGGAAGGAAGGGGTATGGGAAATTAAGTTTCCTTTAAAAGGAGCTGCCAATTGAGGAGCATGTCATAATTCACTTGACTTCCGATCATTCGCCATCTACTTGCAAAATGGATCTCCATTTACATTTGTCGCGTGCCTTCCGTGCCCTGGATCATAAATGGGGGAAACCAGTCGACCTGGACACCTCTCTAGATAACGACGTCACGTGTGTTCCTGCTGTCATAGAGGATCCAGCCACGACATTTTCTTCGGAGGACTATATGAGGAAAATCAAAAGGACTCGACCGAAGCCCTACACCAGGATTGAAGAAACAAGGCAGGAGAATCAGCAACATGACTCATTCTCGGATATTTCCATTCCGAGGATACCTGTCAGCCATATTGGAAGAGATCTCAGAGATACAAGAAATACTGAAGACGAAATCGATATCGGACCCATAGAAGACTGGATCGAAGACTTGCAAAGGCCAATCGATACTTCTGCAGATAAAGACTCTGTTTATGGATCAAAAGAAGCAGTTGATTTTTATGTGTCAACGGCTACCCTGGACTCAGTGGTTGAAAGCAGGAAGACTGAAGTGAACAGCATCCTTAAAGAATTGAAGGCTTCTGCACTTGCTTTCGTTAGAAAGAGGTGTAGGAAGAAATTTTGCCAGTGAATATTGAGTACAAATGAGTATACGAGTATCTACTTGATTGTAAATATTCGGCCAGTGCTTTTAGATTTGTAATTATTTTTTTATTTTAAAATTTGACTGATATAAGTTTAGACTACAATGTATATTATTTACTAAGTAAGAAATAATAAATTATTAATTTCTATTTATTTTTTTTATTTAAAGCATCAAGTTTAGTACTCGATTCTTTTTGATAAAAAAAATGTCTTATCTCCTCTTTTATGGTATTCACCGGTAGCCCAATCGTGAATCTCGGCCTTCATTGTGTTAGCATTTAGCAATCTTTCTTAAAATTCCATTCTGTACCTTTGCATAATAGAGATGTTGGAGTCAGATGCTCTAACCCACAATTTGTATTGACGGCTGTCATGATTTTCCTAAAAACTACAACATGATTGCGTACAAAATATTTCTGTGGATATGTGTAATATTAATACACTAACCCCCGTATTCTTCAACATAACCATAAGGACGTCCTTCACTCAAACTCGCCTCAAGGATGTCCTCGAACTTTCCTTGAAAACGACATTCTTAGTTGGTTGCTTGAGCAAACTCCAATGAGGAACGTCACAGGTTATAATAACAATTCTAAACACAAAAATTAAAAAAGAATAAAGTTAAAATAAAGTAAGTAGATACCTAGGCCATAAGTGGCAAATACCCGATTTATATTCATTTTATTTCATTACCAACCTTATATTTGACAGTTCGATACTCACCTCTAATAAGAAATCATCTCAAGTCAAGGAAGCTTGTAACAACTTATCATACAAATACCAATGAGGTGGAGTTAGGTTGAGTTGAGTTTGAGTGAAGGTTTGATAATATGGGTGTAAGAATAAATGACAGCTATCAAACTATAAAATAAACACAAAAAGTAGGTTAGAAATGAGCATGTAAAGCTCATAGATTTGCGTCCAAATGCTACAGTCAAAGAACATCGAAATAAAATGTTTCTTTCTCAATGGCTACAGTAAAACATTCAGTGCCAGAAACGCACATGTGCGTCGTAAACAATTGAAGACTCATTATTATAATTTATTGGCACAGAATTTGATAACCGGTCCAGTTAGGCCGTACTACTTTGTTAAAAAAAAAAATATATTACATTAACTTAGACAATTATTTATTACATCGTAAAATAAAAGTATAGTATACTAACAATTTAAATTAATTTCTTCTTTTTACTCTTCTTGGGTTTAGTTTTATCATCCTTCTTTAAGTCATTTTTCTGGACCTGGGAAGAAAACATCAAAATCTATTAAATTTCAGTTATATTAATAGTACTAACATACAGAACGGGCACTCACACCTGAAACAGACACAGCACCTAGCACAGAACTTTATAACAAAACAATGCAAGGCTTCAGGTGCAGATACGGTAAATAACCAACCCTACGAGTAACACACACATTGACGAGTGTGTATACACGGCCGAATCATAGTAATAAGTCATAATGGGTATCAATATTGCTGCTGTTGTGTGGAGTGGCATGTGAAAAAGTGACTAGAATTAAAGGCGTATATGGTAGAGGTGACCTCTAAGTTCAAATTTAATAGCCAACATTTAAGCATTATCCATGGTGCATGTCAAACTCTTACTTTCTGAAATAACATGGAATACTAGAAGCGGGTGTGATTAAAAGTAGGAAAATACACCCTGGGCCCTGAAGCTTCCAACTGACTGGCAAAATGCTAAGATGAGAGAGGGGGAGATCGAGGGAATAATTCATGTTTCAGCCAAATGCCATATAGTCTAATATTTCTCTTTAAATAATAATATTTTATTTACTTTCTTTCTGAAATGATACACAATAGGGAAGATTGGCCAAGCAGATGGAGAGCCGACCCTAATTGATATGGGAAAAAATTAGGATTGATTGATGATGATGATGATGATGATGAACATCTCAAGACTATATGGTTGCATAAGACCACATAAAGTTATAGATTCTTCGGACCAAGTCAAATCAAAATATTTATCACCTTGCCATAGCTACTCAGGAAGTGGCCAACATCATTGTTCTTGTTTTTATTTTTCTTCTTGGTGACACCCTGAAGGACACTCATAGAAATCATCTGTCTCTTTTGCTCCTGTGCTTTGAGTTTCTCTTCTTTCCTCTTCTTCATTAACTCTTTGTAATTGAGATACTCCTTTTTCGGTGGTTTTGCACCTGAAATTAAAATAACCATTGATATTTCCATACTTAATATTATAAGTATGAAAGTCTGTCTGTATGTTACGCTCTTATGAAATTTGGAATGAATATAGTTAAAGACCCGGGGTCAAACATAAGCTACTTTTTGACATAGATGGAGCTGAGGAAAACAGCTAGTTATTAAATAAAATCTGGTCAAGTTCAAGTCAGACTCACCATATCTTTTATTAAACATAATCATGTCTGTTGTATGGGAGCCACCTGAAATATATTTTTTAAAATTGTGTGGATTCGATGGGTTAGGTAATAAAATTCAAATAATCTTATATTCTATACAGCAGACATGTGAAATATGTAGAAGCCTTGTTTTGGGTCAAATGCACCAAAGCAAAAAGGTAGGGTTAGGGGTATAGGTTTAGCAGTTTATTGAACAAACATTATTTATATTAAAGATGGACTTTTTAATAGTGTTCTTTGAAATTCAAACAACAGAATTATGGCAATAAGTTTAAGGTGCGACCTTACATGGCGTATTTACCCAAATATGTAATTATTTATGATTGAATGTTTTGCCAAAATATATAGGTACAAATACGTATGTAATACACTCACAACACAAATAGGAAAATTTGCCAAGTGGGTGTGTGGTCGCGCCTTATAGAAAACATGAGGAAGTTCTTACCTAAACTTACTGCCAGAGCAATTTTAGCTTCCTCTTTTTTGGTGCCATCAAACCCAGACATTCCAAACTTGACGACTTCATGGCGAATATTCCTAAGGTCTAAATCTTTTTTTGAAAATTTTGTATCAACATTTGCACCAGATTTTTTATCGTCTTCCACCAAGCCTTTCTTTTTGGGTTTGTGAGATTCAAACTTCACAAACTGAAAATTGGTTTTAGCATTTCTTAATGCAAGCGCTGCTTTAGTTATGACAAGAGACATTATATTTCCGAGTAGAGATTGGAGAGGTTTAGCAAAATAATAGAAATATTTTGGTCACACACAAACAAAATAGTGTCATCACAGATGGTCAACACATAACCTCCAATTTTTGCAGCAGAAAAAAAAAATACAAAGTACTCTAGAGGTGTGACTAATATATTAGTAACAGATATAGGTATCATAATACATGCAACTATTATTAACCGGCGACGGCGATCGCCGCATCAGCGTCAGCACTGCAATCACGGCGAATACGGCGATCAGTCACTCGTCCAGAAAAAAGAAAAAAAATATTAAAAAATTAAAATTAAAATATACGAATGAAGAAGTAAAAAAGACTTTGTATATAAAATAAAATTTAATAAATTGTTGTAAATAAGCTGATTTACATTTTAAATACGCCAACGTTGACAGTGCTTAGCCTGTTAAAGTATGAAGGAAAAGTGAATCCCTCTAAAAATAATTAAAAAGAATCTTTTATTCAGTTTGATTATTATGAATGAGTTCGCGTATTATCATCATGAGATTCATTATAGGTATCTAAATAATAGTATGAAACCTCTAGACTAATATTTGACTAATACCCAGTACTAGTTACGGAATCCTAATATTAACTAACAAATATATTCAATAACTAGCTTTTTCCCGCAGCTCCGCCTGCGTCAAAAAAGTAGCCTATGTTTAACCCGTCCGACCCGGGTACGAGTATGGATATTGGGAATATTGGAACAGACCCTGATATAACACCTCTAAAGTACTCTGTGCAAAATATCCAAAGAGGGACTTTCGGCGGGAAGCTGTGAAAAGCAGTACCTATCGGCGCTGTATTTTATTTTCCTAAATTTGTGTTTTTTTGAGTGTTTGTGCATAATAATGGTAGATTATTATTCGCAAAGTGTTCAAGAACAAGCGTGACTCACGATAGATATGGGTTAGCGTGAGAATAGGTTCACACGCAGAGCCACGGGATCACCCCCGGGACTGCGCACTCGTGACCTACACAGAGACTTAGATCTTCCGTCCGTGAAGCGCTTCATCAAAGAAACGTCACACGTTACTTTGAGAAGTGCCCTTCCCATCCCAACCCGTTAGTTGTGCAGGCAGCAGACTACAGCCCGATCAGAGATGCCCCCCTGCGGCACAGACGCCCGAGGAATGTTCTCTCTGACCCAGACGACCCCATCACGGTGGCCAACAAACCCTTTGAAAATCTCCAGACTCGCCGGAGTCCGGGATTTTCCATAGGTACATACAACCGTACTCGTCGGCGAGTACGACGTAGTAGGAACAGTAGCTCGTTTTCCAGGTACCGAAATGTACCAGGGCGCTTCACGCCACCGATTGGTTCTTAGTAGGCCCTTCAGGCACAATAGTGTCGGCCCTTATGGCATTGAGCGTTTGCTACCGCTCGCGAGTTTGCATCGCTCGCTTGATAAAGGCAAAGCCCATGGCCGAGGTTCGTCCCAACTGGGAGCCCCTTGTGCATTTGCCGAAAAGGCTGAGGGTTAATAGCCCTCGCCTCAAACTGTCCCGCTGTAAATTTTAAAGCTCAAAGGAGCTAAAATTGTAGGTCATTAAGAGCCATTTTACATATTCGCGCGAATTTCTATGATTTTGGACTCCTTGATTTCTATTTTAGGTAACACGCAGAAATTATTTAATAACTGGGAAAAATGGATCAATCTTTAGTGTTGACGTTTAATGAAGCACATTTACTAAAACTTATTTCTTTAATTTTTAGTGCCCCATCTCCCACAACCATTTTACTGAGAAATTGCCGCAGGCTTAATTTCAAAGTCCTAATTCTATTAAAAATGCTTATATAATAAGCATAAATAAATTAAGTAATAATCGGTCATATATTTTTGTCGACGTTTAATGTAAAACATTCCTGAATTTCATTACCATTACTGAATAAAAAAATAAACAATTTGGCAATATTTAAAGATTTACGTTTGACTTTCATCGTGATTTATGACTTAGATTACAGTAAAAACAAAATAAAAATTATCCCAAAATAAACAATGTTCTTTGGAGAATTGATTTTTACAAGTATTTTTCAATATTAGCAATAAATTTTGTCATTATTATTTATTACAATATCATATAAATTGCGATGCACAAGCGGGAGCCGATTAGTCTGGCGCGAGCGCTTGTCTGGGCAGGACCTATGCCATTTTTTTAGCGTCCTGAATTTCGCGCGCTCGTATCGTAAAGTGTTGAGATATACTACGATTAAATACTTTTGATCCGCTTTCAGTTTTGTAACGTGAGGTAAGTTTTGAAGAAAATTGAAATAGTTTATTTTATTTGTTTGTATTATTATAACCATATTTTTTATTTGTTTTTTTTTAGCTATGGGTCGCAATGAAAATGTATACCGTTGTGTGAGAAAAAGAAAACCGATAATTCTGCAGCTTTTAAAAAGCAATAGAAGTGAGGTAAATTTATACAATGAAATGGTTACGGCTAATGACCGAAGTGCGGCTACTCTTAAGGTTCGCCGGCTAATCTTAAGTGTAGCCGAAATGCCGGCTAATCTTATCTGAAAGAAATGTTTTTACCATATGTTACTATTTTTTTAATATATTTTGTAGGCAACAAGCATACTGCCTGCCAGATGGTAAGAGGTCACAGGAGTTTAGACACCTGCCACATCTGGAATGGCACGTGCGCTTTGCCAAACCTTAAATAGTTTAGTAGGGAACTAAGCATTCGGCCAACCTAATGGTGAGATTTCACAGTAGTTAATAGTCACCTGCAACACCTGGAATGTGACGTGCGCATTGCCGAACCTTGAACAATTTGAAAACAAACATGCATACGGACTGCCTGATAGTAAGACATCGTACTAGTCTATAGACACCTGCAACAACTGGAATGTCAAGTGCCCATTGCCGAGCATTGAACAATTTGGAAACAAACATGCATACGGACTGCCTGATAGTAAGACATCCTACTAGTCTATAGAGACCTGCAACAACTGGAATGTCATGTGCGCATTGCCGAGCATGGAACAATTTGGAAACAAACATGCATACGGACTGTTTGATAGTAAGACATCATACTAGTCTATAGACTCCTGCAACAACTGGAATGTCATGTGCGCATTGCCAAGCATTGAACAATTTGAAAACAAACATGCATACGGACTGCCTGATAGTAAGACATCGTACTAGTCTATAGACACCTGCAACAACTGGAATGTCAAGTGCCCATTGCCGAGCATTGAACAATTTGGAAACAAACATGCATACGGACTGCCTGATAGTAAGACATCCTACTAGTCTATAGAGACCTGCAACAACTGGAATGTCATGTGCGCATTGCCGAGCATGGAACAATTTGGAAACAAACATGCATACGGACTGTTTGATAGTAAGACATCGTACTAGTCTATAGACACCTGTAACACCTGGAATGTCACAACAACACTCCAGATGTTGCAGGTGTCTGTATACACTTTGACAATTTTTCGTCAGGAGGGCCGTTTGCGTATTCTCTACTTAATTCTATAATGCAATGCGCAAGTGACATTTCAGTGGAGTGTGTTTTAAATTGGGACTACTACGGAACCCTACATAGTACGTGGCCCGACACGCACTTGACCATTTTTTATGATTATTTTCATTTTAGGGCGAGAAATCCTCTGAACCGCCTAGAAGAGGTTTGCACTTTTAGAACTGACGCAGTGCCCGAAACAAGCCGTACAAGTAATAATTCGAATTCGGTAAAAGAAGTTGTACGTAATATTTTTTACAACTAGATTTAATACAAATTATTTAGTACATAGTTGTAAATCCATACTAATATTATAAATGGGAAAGTCTGTCTGTCTGTCTTTCTGTCTGTTACGCTTTCACGGCCAAACCGCTGAACGGATTTTGATGAGTTTTGGTATGAATAGAGTTTTAGACCCGGGGTCAAACATAGGCTACTTTTTGACGCAGGCGGAGCTGCGGGAAAAAGCGAGTTATTAATTATTTATTTATTTATTCTTATAGGAAGACAAAACAGTTGATGCAAGTGTTGCAACAGATCTAGAAGACACAAACAAATCAACGGCTCTTTCAAACTCGAACGTAAATATTAGGTCCTTACATATGAAATTGGCGTTTTGTATGGGAGGAACAAAATTTCGAATATTTTTTAATTTAATATATTTATTTAATCAAAGTATAAACCATACTTATCTATGCACTTTCGCCATCTCATAGGTAGTTCATCGATACCTTTACTAAAAAACCATTCGGAAGGGAATCAATAAAATCTTTGAAGGCGTTTTGGACTGCCCCATCGGAGTTGCATTTTTCCCTTGCAAGAAGTTATCCAAATTTCGAAAAAAAATATAATATTGTTGGAGAGTGGGTGTCTTGGATATTCCAACTGAAGCTCTTCTAATTTGGTAGCCGTCTGTTGTGCAGTGTGCGGTCTAGCTTTGTCGTGAAGCATCAGTGGCGTAGAGCGATCGACCAGCCTCGGTTGTTTAGCAGCTAGCTTATCCATCATGATTTGCAATTGCTGACAATAGACGTCTGGCTAGATTTGAGAAAACTGTAATGAACGACACCGGCATTAGTCCACCAAACGCTTACAAATAACTTTTTTTTTGGTCAACTTTCGCTTGGGGCAGGATTTGGCTGACTTGTCAGTGTCTAGCCATTGCGATGAGCGCTTCCGATTATCGTAGAGAATCCACTTTTCATCACAGGTAATGATTCGATTAAGTAACCCTTCATTATTGTGCCGGTCAAGTAATTTAACGCAGCAGTCGACGCGCGTTTGCCGGTTTGCTTCACTCAATTCGTGAGGAACTTTTCGAGCTTTTTAATCTCCCAAATTTGCTTCAAGTGGATTAAAACTGTTTTATTACTAAAACCGCAGCCTGCAGCTAACTCGGACGTGGTTTGCGATGGATTCGCTTCCACAATAGCCTTAAATTTTTCATTGTCAACTTGGGTCCCCCGCCGTCCACGGGGATTGTTCTGCAGGTCGAAATTTCCAGAACGAAAACGTTGGAACCAAAAACGCACTGTGTTTTCTTTTGCGACACGACCGCCTTACACATCATTAACCTTTCGAGCCATTTCCGCAGCACTGGTGCCACGGTGGATCTCGTACTCGTAAATAACGCGATATTTCAAGTTTTCCATTTTATAAACTGAGCGCCGCAAACAGAAAAAAAAAAACAAATAAATAACGGTTTACGAAACATAAACATAAATTATAATACATGTGAAAATAGCTGTATAAATTTGAATTTAGAATTCCTAACCAAAGAGAAGAGAATTGTGATAAAAGTGGCCAGTACGATTACATATACAATTTCATATGTAAGGACCTAAAATTATTATATACTCGTGTACTTACTCGTAATTATATTTTTACTTTTTCCATTTTCCTGACGCGAATTCTATATAATAATTATTTGGTTATCTTTGTTTTAGGATGGTTACATAGTGGATGGCAGAAGGATAATTGATTTTCAATTATTTTGGAGGCAGTTAATAAATATAAGCTTGCATAGCAAAAACTTTGATTGCAAATTAAACTTATTTAAAATTGTCAACGCGAAACAGATGGACCTCGTATCTACAATTTACATAAAGTGTGCAATGTGTGACACTGAATTTGTTCTAAATACTTCGGACTTTAATAGTAATACTGCAGCTGTTCTGGATCTCAATGCAGGAGCGGTATCAGGTTCAATCATTACGGAATTGGACATTCAGACCTAAATAAAATCACTGCATCGATGTATTTGCCAAACTTGTGTTTTATTATTAATTGAAATGTTGATCAGGTCGAAGGTCATCTTTATCTGTCTCTGATAGTATTAATCCCGGAACACAAACCCCAATTTTTTATTACATTAACATTTTTGCGCCAGGTCTATGTCGCGACGAACAACTAGTAATTAGTAATATTTACTTCGCTGTGTGTGACGACACTTTATTGTACCTATCACAAAAGCAAAATTTAAATAAATACATACCAATAAACTATATTTATTTAAAAATAATATCATTAAAAGTAATAACTTACCACGGCTCAAGATTTCTTGGTCCATCTCGAACGCGCGTTTTACTGTGTTTACGCTGCGTACGTGTGAGGACCTACGCACACATAAACAACAACGCCTCTAATACCTAAACTCGCGCGTAGTATTTTTGTGAAATGGCTCTTAACAAAAAACACAAAAAAAAAATAAAAAAAAAAAAAAACAGTGTTGGGAATTGATACAGTGTTCGATTTATGTGATTTCCTTCCTTCTTGCCAAAAGCTCCTGGAAATCGCTAAGTGCAGGTTTTCTACCACTTCACTTAGCCTGACTCTTCTGACTCGACTTGATTATGACTTGACTTGACTTAACTACTGACTTGACTTTCCAAAACAACTTTATTAAAAAAAAAAACTTGTTACTGGCTAAATACGAAATTATGAGCCAAAATAATAATAAAAAAACTGACTGACAATGACAAAACCAAATGGAAATGCCCTAGGGCTCGTTTACAGGGAACCAGTGCTGTGCTGGTAATCCAGTAGCGTAGCGTTCATGGTTGGACATGAAATTGTTTGTCGATAATCGCGACCACGTATGGACGTGGCTATTCGTTATCGCCTTTATTTGTGCGCGCGTCCTCACATGGCAAATATGCCATAAATTACAATAATAAGCATTGCTATCCAACGGGGAAATGCAGCCAGTTTTCTTGCCAATATGCCACACGTGCAGTATTTATTTAGTTTTAGGATTTTCTTTTTTTAATTTTCTTCTATTTTATTTCAATAAAATAAGACTGCCTGACATGCTGATAATGGACAAAATCCCAAACCAAATGGACATGTCCTAGTTCTCGTTTACATGGATCCAGTCCTGGGGGCTTACCATGAACTTTTTGTAAACCATCCAAGTTCCAGGCAGTTCAATATCCAGCCTGCTAAAGAACGGATTAAATCCGTACCATCACCTCTAAAAATCCTTCCTGCTGCTGGCTGGAAATTCCGAGTAGGTGGATGGATTTTAGTCTCTGGCTTGTTTAAAATCATTCAATTCCTTCATTCAAAATCCAAACAGTGTTACCATTTGTGGAGGAAATGTGCCATTTGGAAGATTTAGCAATTTTTAGGCCCAGAAAATTGGGCTACTTTTATTAATGAGGAATTAAATTAAGCTAATAAGTTTGCGATATGCCGTAAAGGTACGCGCACATTATGACGGGCCGCAGCGGGGCGGAGCGGGCCGCATCGCAGCCTAAAATGCGTACTTAGCAGATTGGTGACGGGACGGGCCGCAGCGCATTGACGGATTTTGAGAACAGTGCACAGCTAGACGTTGCGTACGTACGTCATGGATAGCTCTGACGAAGAACTTTCTTTTTTTACATGCTGTTAAAAGAAGAAAACAATGAAAATCTTATAAAAAAAAATTGGATACATCCTTTTTGTTCCAAGTGAAAGGTATTCGGTGAATACCATCATCTTTACCCCGATCTTTTAGCAGACAAAAAGAAGTTCTGGGTGTACTTTCGGGTGACTCCTGATCGATATTATCAATTACTTGAAATAAACGTGCGCGCGTGCGCTCCAATCCGCTTGCTATGGCACACTGTGTCGGGGCGCAATGGGGCGGGGCGGGCCGCATCACACGCAAACAAAATCCGCGGCGGATTTATGCGAACCGCTGCGCCCCGGCACAGTGTGCGAAAATACACACGAGCGATTTAAGCGGATTTTTGCGCTGCGGCCCTTCATAATGTGCGCGTACCTTAAATGTATCTAAGGTGCCATCTCGCCTACTCACTCGCTTCACTCGTATTAATAAGAGATCATATTCATATTATAATCATAGAAAATTCATACATTCGTAATTTTAAGATCTTATCCTACTTGAAGTTAGTCAATTTAAAATAATGGAATTAAAGTACGATTGGTTGGAGAAAAAGTAATAAATTTATTCAGAAACAGGATATATTTTAAGAATAAAATTACTATTTCTATTGGCATAACTTACTAACACTTTCTGTATGATTTGAAAAAGATGTTTGTCGCACCTAAGTGTATCCCACAGCTCCGCCTGCGTCAAAAAGTAGCCTATGTTTGACCCCGGGTCAACAACTATTTTTATACCAAAATCCGTTTAGAGGTTTGACCGTGAAAGCGTAACAGACATTTCTAATAAAAGCACTAATTTTTGTGACTTTTCGATTGCGCTTAAGACTAGAGCCTTTTATAACATGTGCCAAAGTTAAGCTTCGTCATATTACGTTAAGACTCGAGAGACTTAATTAGCCGGCACATAGCACTTCCATTTACTATTCTTATTTCTGTGCCTCACTCATCCCGCGCATGTCTTGTATGTTGAGGTTTGTAACTTTGGTGTTTTGTAATTTTTAGATAGGTAAGTATTATGTTAAGATATTTTGAAGTATTTTTTTCTAAATTTAGGGGGTTTGATTGAGTTTGATTGGACCATTTTCGTTTTATCTGTATATATTTTAATGTTACGTGTTCTATTGCTTCTTGCACGAAATCACATAAAATATTTTGTACATACATACAAATGATGAATTAAATGCGGCCAGCATTTTGGGCACGTTGATATATAGTTTTAGATGGTATTAGTATATTTTTGTTCTTAATCATGAATGTATTTTTTAACATTAACTATACATAAAATAAATCTTTAATATCAATCAATCATTAATGATGATATATAAATTACGAACAATTATTGTCAATCAATTATATTTCTCAAAACAAAAGAAATATTAATTAGGTACTTTATTATTTCTAGTATTTTTTTGGAGTTGGCAGAATTACCAATTTTGAACTGGTCACCCAGAACCTCAAATCTAACCAAATTTAGCAAATCAACAATCAATATTTTTGTTAAAAAATATGAAGGTATGTTAGAAAGGTATGAAGGAAAGTTCTACTTTTGTTTATATTTCAAGTGCAAAATGTATTATGATTTTACTGTTACCATCGTCTACGGGTATGAATATACCACTACCTATCTTTCCGATTTAACCATTTCACAAATATAATAATATCAAGTTAAATGAATATAAAGCTAATCTCATCACCCTAAAAGTGTTCTGTTGTGTCTAGGTTAAAAACAGTACTTAATTGTCATAATAATCATTATTCATCATGATGAAACAATTGAATTTTCAAAACTTAAATAATTATTTACCGTTTTAATTTATCTTTCAGAACTTGGAGCTGAAAGACCGCGCATTGTCTCACTGCATTCCTAGCTTCCAGTGATGGTACCATGCTACCCGTGGGGCCCATATGGATAATTTCTGAAGATATTACTATTTAATCCAGTTATCAACAAAACTGCAGATGTAGTTTACATACCAGAACAGCCGCAGATACTAGATTATAGGAAGTGGGTGAAGGAGATATATGAAAGAAAAGTGCTCAATAAAAACTAGCATTAAAGTCTGTCAAGTACAGTGAATGAATCAAAGAAGTTTAATAATTGTATTTTGTGAATTGTATGTGATTGAAAAATAATATTTCAGTGAGCATGCTGCATACTGTTATAATCTGTATGATCATGAATTTATAGAATAGGCATTGCCAGCCACTGGTTATGACAGGGTTGGAATGAAGTGAATATTGTCTGCTTTCATTTTTAGTTGGCATTGAACCATCCATCTAGTTTATTATGTCAAAATATAGTTATTTAAATTTTTGAATGTGTAAGGATCTATTTAAGGTCTCATGTTTTTTTCGAAAATTAATATGTTAGTCACTAGTGTTAAAACAATAAAACAAATCTAAATCATATTTTCAAATGGTTTTATTCATTATTCAATTAAAATAACTATTTTCAATACATTTATTTTACTTTCATGTAAGTACACATAATTGAACATACACAATAAAAATTTAAGCATGGACAGTCTAATCACATCTTTGAATTTCCTCTCATCATTTGAATTACTCTTCTGGTTCGGCATTCAAAATTGTTGCATTGAAGAACCTGAAAAAGAGATGATCGTTACTTACTTTTAAACACCTTGTTAGTCATGTTTCTTTGACAAATCAAATTTATTTACTGCATAATATACTCCACTATAATAACATTTTGATTGCCAATAACCCAACAGAACAGTTGATTTATCTTTAGTTTTGTTGAGTCATTGGTGATCAATTTGTTGATATTCAAAAATACTAATGTAATAATCTACACTAATATTGTAAAGAAAGAGAGAAATTGCTCATGGGTTAGTGAAACCACGGCTAGTTTATACATAATATAAAAATACTTGTGTGGGTGTTCATTAATCTGCTCATGTGTAAAGTATGGCTGGTATTAACCGTAAAAAGACATATCAGTCAGTTTGTGAAGTTACAATATCCATACCTACATTCTGTTCTTAGTTACCTTGTAGCAACTAGTTTCTTTACTTGTTGCAAAGCAAATTGTTCCGTAACCAACTCCACATAGTCCAAATAAAATGGGTCCTTTCGTATCTTATTTCTGAGTCTCATATACAGGTTGGCAGTACTATTTTCATTTTCCCCTTCCAAGTAGGATGTAGATAAATTTCATACTCATCGTCAGTCATCACTGCCCATCTGTAAACAATAATGGAGATTTAAGTAAGTCTTAATTAAGTCCCTACTTTTGATTTGTTTGTTTTGTAAGTACAAACGATAAGTAGTTCATTTACTATCTAGGGGTACTATTTAGTTTGTGTTATTACCCCTTAACATTTATATAAAAGCGTAGAACAAACAAAAGCCGACTTACCGTATAAACATTAATTGTAATGTAAGTACAAAACAAAAATATCATTATTCGATATCGTAAGTTGTATTAATTTCTTGAATAACGTCGATTTTACTACTTAATTTGAGCGAATTTATAACTTGGAGAGATAATTAATTGAAAATATAACCCAAAAATCCCAACATCACGGAACAATATTGTGAAATTCTATGCAGATATGCAGAATCGGAGTTAAAAAGCTAGTACAATAGGAGCTTTTTAAAAATCGCTTAGATGACATTTGCGACGTTCCAGCAAAACTGCATCGCTGTCAAAATGGTACGTCATGGTACGAATTCCCATACAAAATGAATAGTGGATCGTAAAGTTGGCTCGCTGGCAAGTGGCTGGAAGTTGGATAGAAATTGCCCTGCTTTAAGATGGTGATAGTACAAAATAAGCCAGCGAGGCAGATTAGGTCCTGCTATAAGAGTTCATGGTAAGGCCCCTGGCAATCCAGTAGGCAAGTAGTCATGGTGCATAGAAGGTCAATGTTTATGTACGCCACTTTAACATGTCCCGCCGATCGTGCTATCCCTTTTTTAACTTTAGATCCATGAGTAAATCCATGTGTGTGGCACACTCAACGACAAATGACAATCAACTGTTTGTGTCACTGTCATGGGTATCACTCAATTCAATTTTCAATAAAAAATAATAATTTGCTTGCTTGGTTGGTTCAGCTTGGTTGTTTTTGTTTTGTGTAGTTGATTACCTGTACAGTAATTATAAATTGAAAAATATCAAAATCTTTGTTTCTGTAGAGGTATATTAATAGTTATGACATTATTTGTCAGTTTTACGTACGTTCGCTCTGGCTTACGCCGCCGCGTCTCTCCACTAAAAATAATGTAACCACCGATATTGCAGTTAATTTTGGAGCGGCAGGTAGCGGAGCCAAATAATATTTTCAGACACTTACCGAGCTATAATAAACATTACATTCCTTCAACATTCACTTTCGAATACGCCGGTACATAGCAATAATAGGTTACGGGATAAATATTAAGTTTACAAAGTCTACCTCAAGAATAAGCAATATGAAGAATAAATTTAGGAATACTGATTCTGTAATAAAAGCTGGTGATCTTATACTAACAGAACAGCCATTCGCATATGTGTTATCGTCCAATGAAAAAGGAATACGTTGTGACAATTGTTTGGAAAAGTAAGTATATATTTTTGTTTTAAAACTTTCTCAGTACATACCTTCATCTCACTGTATTTCATTTAGGTACATGTTAATATGTAGGGTTTTTTCACAGAAAATATTATTTTGTAGATTAGCATTATTTATCACATATGTTTCTTTTCAAAGCTCTGTGTGAGCTATTCTGTGTTAAAGACATGCCTCCAATAGGGCCAACCTGGGCATGTCCTTTTTATTTTAGTCACCTTACATTTGGAGTCTATTTATTGGCTATATCGGGCTGACCACAGTAGATCATATTCAGGACTGATCTAAAAGGAAAAACCCTTTGATATTTCAAATTTACAAAAGTTGATTTCACACTAAAAAAAATATATTATTTTTAGATTTATAAAAAAGAATTATTTGTTTTAAAATAAATATTTTAGTTCACTTTTCATCATCTAAAAATAGGTACATAAAAGAAAGTTAGGTTTGTACACCATTTCTTGAGAATGGCTGGATAGGTATGACTAGAAATAACAAAAAGATTATTTTTTCTTTACTTTTTTTCAAATAATACACAAAGACTTTGTTCCTGTGTAATATCAAACTGCAGTTGACAGCTAGTGTTTTTATAAATGTCAAAATCAAGTTAATATTTATATTTTGTGATAAGTGATGAATTAAAAACCAATTTCTTTAGAATATACCCCATACCATTTATTTAGAATTTTTTCCAAAGGAATTTTTACTTTCCCAATTTTTAGTTATAAAGTCAAGGACCATGGACATAAACAATGAATTTTATTGAGTCATTGTCAACATGACCGCTGCTTTCAGGGGCAAGGTGCTCAAGTGCTCCGGATGCCAATTTGTGCACTACTGCGGCCGATCATGCCAACGGGATGCCTGGGGAGATCACAAGGTACAGTCTTTGAATTCCTGTCTCGTATGCTGGGTTCACAGTAATAAACTACTTGATATAGACAGCAGTAACAGCTGCCCGTCTATAATAAGTAAATAGAACTTAATATCCTAATAAGGTTTTATCACGATTATGATAAAAGAATACACCTTAAGTTTCAAAAACATTTCAAATGTAAAGTTTAGCTATTTAATTCTATCTTTGTTTGAACACATAAGACAGCACACACTAGAAAAGTTTTGTTTATTTGTAAGTGAAACATTTACACATGTACTTGCACACAGTCATACTATGTCAGTAAAATAAAATAAAAATGCTTATGGAAATACCATTTACCGGTTGTCCCATGTAAAATTTGGTTTAGATTACAAATTTGTTTCCTTCATAAAACTAAATAGCTTGACACAGTTTAAAATCTGAAAAATATTCAAATATACCCCATATTTAAATATTTTTCATTGTTTGGAAGAAGTTATGACAAGCTGTGTCAAGCTATTTAGTTTTCTTGCGAAAATCCCTTTGTCTCAGAGATTATTTGCAAAATAATTCTCCTGAGCTTTAATAATATACCAGGGTTGCAGGTTGACCATGTAACACACACAAAATGAATGAATATACCATGATATTTTATTTTATTCGAAAACACACAGCAGCAATCAAAAATAATAAATATCTTTAGTAATATAATTAAGAAAGAAAATATGTTTAATTTTTACATTTAAAATATAATTACATTATTTTGTTTTTGCAATAAAGTTCAATAGTCCTTTAGTACTAAAAATTCTTTCTGCATATGGACAGCCTGATTCATGGGATCTTCAAGAAGTTGCTACAAAAACCTAACACAATTAGAAATTTCTAATTTTACAAGTCGTACGTCATTCGTAAAGGTGCATTTAAGATTTATTGCGTGCCAGTCCTGCCTTAACGCGATTTGCGCGCGAGAAGAAAAACAGACGTATATCTACAAATATTCTAAAGCCGTGTACATACTGTAATTTATATCGAAATTGATGAAATGAACATTAACCAGCAACTTCACTATCTTCATTGAAAATAAAAATAAATAAAAAGATGAAGAGTATGTTTCATAAATAATTAGGTAAGTACTTATAATTTCATCCACAAGATGTCCACCTGCTAGCCTTATAGAATTTGACTAATTTAACCGCGCGCCCATCTCTTTCGAAACCCGGTTAAAAAACTTAGCTAATTTCTTGCTCAATTTATGTTGCAGCCATTTTGGTTCTGCTCAACCCAAAAATAAAGTTTTTAATTTTTACCAACTTATCAGTCTCCTCACAACCTAGCATTTTACTTTTTCCCTCTTGAATTTCTTCCCGCTGCCCATCTTTAATTACAACCGCTGTAACACGCCTGAGGTATGCGAGCGGCGAGACGAGGGGGTGAAGTGTCGTACGAAAAGGTATGAGATAAAATAATTAAAGATGGGTCGTAAGGTTTCAGTTTAATATTTATTTTTAAATTGTACTTAGCTAAAAATCATATTGAACAACAAGACAACGGTAATTTAAAAAACTGAAAAACCGACTGCCGTTCTGTGTAATTTGGATTTCCAAATTTACATTTTTTTGGGTACTTTCAAACCCAAAAAAATGCGCCTTTTTATTTATTTTTTGTTATTTTGATATACCCAGTGTCACTCTCACTGTAAATACGAATCTAACGAAACCTTTTAAGCTAAAATCCATCGAGCCGTTCAGGCTGCAGAGCGTGCCAAACAAAACAATTGTACATACATACACTCTCTCGAAAAACATAACCTTCCTTCTGGCGCAGTCGGGCTTGGATATAATTATACTCGTATATATACAGTTTCAAAAAAATTGTAATTTGATATTGTAAGATATGTCTGTAACTACGAATCTCATGCCCACTCCCCACCTCCCCGCGCATACCCATACATACATTTTATATCAATATCTTTTCAGTCCGATTTCTTTTAACTTTATCTTTCTTACTGCAAATTTATTAAAAAATAATAAGAATATAGATACGCACATAGTAGTTTATGAAACTGTTGATCATAAACTACTATTTTTTACTCCATGTAAACTAAGCCTTAATACTTACTACTAGACGTAACACCATGGCGCTTTGCCATTTCCTATTCGACTAATCTAATTCTTTATTTCTGTTTAGTTTTATTTTTATTAAAGGTTATTTTTGAATGCGCTGTTTATAAGCACTTGAATCTTTTTAATTTTGTTTTATAAATATTTGCAGTATTACGTAATTGTGATGTCATAATTTGTTGTTTGTTTTTGTACATTGCGTTATTTTATTATGGCTAATAAAAACTTTTCGTTGGAACGCTCGTTCAAGGTCATATGACTATTTAAAAAAAAAAAAGGTTTTACAGGTCAGGAATTAGATGGAAATAAAAGGAGGATTATGTAAGCTGTGTATGCCTATCTATCTGGAGTGCTATTATTGAAAAGCGTGTCTCACGCAAAATTGATGAGTCGACTAATTTTTGTTCGTTAACGAAGGTTTTTTGTTCGATAACGAGGGACTTTTGTTTGACATAATATGTCATCCTACATTGCAAAAATAGGGCTACTGCTCTTAATATCGGCTTATTACTAACGCTCAATCTGTTTCATAATCTGTTGACATCTCGACAGCAAGAGCCCTAAATATGATAAGTCCACATTTTCAGGGACATTTGACACGGCGTTGGCCTAATCCTTACGAAGTAATGTTAAAGTCGAAGGCTACGGATTTAAAAAAAATACATTTTTATTTCAGTGGGAATGCGCGAATCTCAAGAGAGTATCCCCGAAAGTCATACCTGATGCTGCGCGTATGCTGGCCAAGATCATCAACCGACTGAGTAGAGGGGACGGCCATTCATACAGAGCATTCTACTCTGCCACATCGTTTCGGATGTGGAAAGATCTCATGTCTCGTAAGTTGTAATTACATAACTCAAGGCAAATTAGTTGACGTTACTAATTTCCGAAAAAGTTAGTGGGCCCTCCAAAGAGCCGAATGTCAGGAGGTTGCGCTAAAAAAGTAACAGTGGAGATCTCTTGTGTCAGAGGCCAAAATCCTCTTTGGGTCGTTGAGCGATCGCAGTAAGTAAATACTAAATTCGGTGCATTTTGTCTAAGAACCCTACAGGATTTGGTAGTTAACATCGTGAGCGCAAATGTAAGTTGATTGCGGCCAGAAAGCAAACACGTTTTTTTATGTGAAACTCACATTGAAAGCATGAATCACCTGATTGTCTGATAATGAAGTTGATTCCGTGCTTCGGAAGGTTAACGTCAAGCCGTTGTTCCCGGGTGCCATCTTGTGGTTGTTAGAGAAACCACGGCAGAAAGGCAGTTCCTAAAATCTCTGACACCAGGGTTTGCATGGTCGATGGACCATGTAGCCTACTCGATATGATGAATCTGACGGACTCCACACCTCGCCAAGAGAAAATGCTAAGAACATGAAAAAGTACATTGTATTTTACAGATTATTCAGACCTGAAGACAGATAAGAAAAGGATGGAGCATTTCGCGTCATTATGCGGAGTGCTTCACGAGTTTCTCAAGGACATCTCTTTGCCGAATACAGTTGAGATGATGGGATTGTTCGGAAGGGTTAGTGACATATATACAATCGTTTTACAACTACAACCAATTCTTCTAAGCGAGTCGACTCAGGCTAATTATATTTGATAATGCCAATATTTCGCCACTGATAAGGCATTGTCATTTTTTTTTTTTGACAATATGTTATCACTTTATGAGTCAAGCGACAACTGGCTGCCAGTCGAGATGCAGTCTTATTCGCTATCGTAGCTGACCCTAAATTATTGTCGAAAGCTGAAATAAAGCAATTTATGCGCAACTGAGGATTATAATTTTTATTTTGACTAAGACTTATGTATATTTTTATGTTACAACCTGTGAGAAAGCAACATCGTGTATTGTTTCTGTAGCGCTAATTGTACGCTTTATTTATCGAGGATTTTTAAATACGCATTCAGGTCTTAAAGAGCTAGTGCTTTTGATGCTTACTTGTGAATTCATAATAAAATTCCTGCCTTGCTAACTTTAACTTTCCTAAATAGCTACTTTTTATATCAAAATGCAGTCAGATTCATATTTTTTGTTTGCTAGCGTCTGTGTTTAAAATATCTGACGTATGATATGAAATTTAAAAAAAAAAGGCAGAATATAGAAGTATTTCGAACTTCACTGGAGCTCGAATTATAGAATTTTTAGGTATATGTTTTGAAGTTTTGGAATTTTTATTTCAGATGGTAATTAACAGCTTCACAATATTGGACATCGACATGAATTCCATAGGGACTGGGGTGTATTTGGCCTCGTCTATAGTAGACCATAGTTGTGAGCCTAACGCCGTGGCCACCTTCGAGGGAAAGACTATTAGCATCAGGACATTGAAAGATATGCCTTATTTGGACTGGAATCAGGTGATTGTTTAATGTAGGACAAGTCCCATCTATACTTTTATAGCTGAAGAGTTTGTTTGTTTGTTTGAACTAATTTCAGGACCCACCGGACCGATTTGAAAAATTCTTTCAGCGTTGGATAGCCTTTATTTATTGAGGAAGGCTATAGGCTAGGACGAAGTCGAGACGAGGGCTGCTAGTACACCTATATGAATAAACACACAAGACTCAGGACTTGAATTTTAATTTGTCAGGAAATGAATTATTGAAATGTAGATGAAAAATATCATATATATCCCTATTTGGGATAAGTCCGCCTTTTGTTGTAACCTGTATTCTGATACTATGTTCTTTGTGTACAATAAAGATTTTTACATACATACAAATACAAAAATCTTTAAATGGTACTAATATTTATTTACTTAGTTTAGTAATATTATTCAGTAGGTAACACATTCGTGATTGGAATCTTCTGTAAAGTAGAAGGTTACCTGTGATAGATTCTCTCTCTTGCCCTTCAATAACAATCCAAAAACACATAATTGGTTGTCAATTTTGAAATGACATTCGTTTTATTTAATTCTCATACTACGTGTGATTGAAACGAAGAAATCCTTTTTTTTGAAATTTTCATCTATTTCCTCGGCTGTCGTTTCATTGTAATTTCAGCCCGACCAGGAAAATACCTGACCTGCATTGGCGTCGCTACTGATCATCTTTATGCGGCAACCTGTTGTAACTCATGTATGTGTCATGTCAAGAACAAAATTGACAATGTCATTTAATTAAATCGGAATTAATCCTTCCGTTTTATTCGCGTAAAATATACATAAAACACGTTTTTCTCATTACTATGAACTATTTTTTCCATTTTGATAACTAAATCGTAGGAATTAATCACAACATACACAACGTCCTCTCCTATCTCTTTTTAGCATGACGACGTTGAGATGACGAAATGTTACATGAATGCTTAGTTGCCAGTAAAATAAATTAGTTCCAATATATTTTTGCTATTTTACAGGTCGAGCTATACCTGCACTGCCAAATCTAGTACTTCTAGTAATAGTTTTTTAAACGTTATTTGTACATATAAAATAGGCTACTTGACTGTTTACATTTTGACAATACTTTTATGAGGAACATAACATACACTAAAAATCGCAACCGATTCCAAAAACAACAAGAGAATTGGACTTAAATTAAAGCAGTAATTAACATTTAAAGTTTTCATTAAGAAAAGTGGGAGCGTGTCGGAGACGTCTTGCTATCTCTTTTGTAGGCACGAAAATAAATGGTAGTGACGTCACTTCACCGCTAAGTGCGTCCTTTTCTTATTTCTTGATAGATTCCCATTCGACAGGATTTTAGATGCTTATAAATTATTAACTACTAACTGTTTCCCGCTGCTCCGCCTGCGTCAAAAAGTAGCCTATGTTTGACCCCCAAGTCTTCAACTATATTCATACCAAATTTCATCAAAATCCGTTCAGCGGTTTGGTCGTGAAACACACAGACAGAACACTGAACAGACAGACAGACTTTCGCATTTATAATATTAATGGAAGTATGGATCCATATCCATATACGAGGGTGAGAATTATACACATAGTACATCTAGTCTATAAGACTCAAAATGACTTGACGACAGTAATTTCCTAGTTCCAACATAAAATCCATATTGTGTTATATTCCTTTAAGCAATTTGTCTTATTTTCAGATACGAATATCCTACATAGACCTGATGAAGACTCCATACGAGCGGCAGAAGGAGCTACTCGAGAACTACTACTTTCTGTGCCAGTGTGACAGGTGCATGGGTAAATGCTTTCGACGTGCTATATGCTGTGACTAGTGATGTGCCGCTGGAAACTTTGTACATTTACGGGAATGTCCCCACTGTAATGGCCGGTATATACGGATCCAGCGCCGACTTTCACGGACACGAAATTTACTCACTCAAACACACAATTGTTTAAATGTGTGGATGAATTGTTTGTGTGTGTAAATTTCGTGTCCGTGAAAGCTACTGGATTGCCAGCACTGGATCCGTATAAACCAGCCTTAAAAGACAATGCTCATGCCATATAAGTTGTACACACGAACGTAGAACCTTCTACATTATTGAAATCGGTTTAAAAAATGTATTCAAAGTAGTATATATTTAATTTAACATAAAGAATTGAAAAATAAGTATTGGATGTTAACGTTACTGCTCCTTTCACTGAAACATTATGTTACCCCTGTAAAAATTAGAACAGCAGTTTCACACATATATTACGATTGATTTCGATGATGCCCTCTATTCAGTATTTTATTTACTTTACGTTTTGAGATACTGTTGCGCCGGACCTAGCTTTTTTTTTTGAGCATTGTCCTTTCCAATTCCCGTAAATTTACCGAGGAATATACCCAATGTTTCCGAAAATTTCCGGGAACGGCACATCACTAGCTGTGACACACGCGACTCGTTGCAACATTCACACAGTATTGTCCTATTGTGCTGCTATCTTCAATTCCTATTTTGTTCACTCGTTTTTAGGTTTCCACACGTCGACGAATATCTATGACCACATATTTTTTATACATTTACTTCAGGCAAAGATCTCCTACGTCTCCCTCTATGACTAAAATTGACAATGAAATTTTAAGGGCCAGATCAAATACTTTTTAAATTAAAACAGATTTTCAAACTGTACCGTTTTAGACAGTCAAATAATGAAAGGTTTGGAGGATTTATTAATTTCATAAAAAAAATAAATAATTGAATAGAAGTAATCGTTTTTCTGTCATCTTGAAATTGTGAAAACCAAAATAGATTTTTTTAAATCTAAATATACTGTGATATCAGCTTAAAATTCAACGTATTATTTTTCGTTATATTATAATCTATTCGTAGGAAACCGTCAAATAGTGAACTGTGTGTGGTCCGTCTTATGTTCAAGATTTAAAAGACATTCAAATTTATCAGCTATTAGTATAGATTATGGCAGCTTAGATTGATGCGCAATTTATTGTCTTGGAACATTCATAATCAAGAACCACTATAAAACTTGAGCATGCTTATCTTAAGCACATTCTGATTGATGTTGCATGATCGTTCAATATTTATGTGAAGTCTTGAATTTATAGAAAATATATTTCAAAAATAATTTTGTTTGTGCAATAAAAATATAATCCTGTTTTCATATAAATTTTTCCGAAACTGTCTCCGTGGTCCAGTAGTTAAGGCGAAGACCCGGTGGTCGTAGGTTCGATTACTACAGGAAGCATACTTTGTTTCGTTGTTTCCAGTTTGCTTAGGACATTGCAGGCTTTAATCACTTGTCTGATAAAAATGATGATTCCGTGCTTCGGAAGGCACGCAAAAGGAACCACGTCACATGCCGAAAGGCGATTTCAAATAACCTTCTCTCTCTCTCTTAGAACATACAACTACCACATTTTTTTTATAATTAAAAATGGCGAATTTCGTTTCGTCTCTTGAAAGGGACTGAATTCGTAGATGTAATTTGAGATTTTCGATCCCTGTAACCTAGTAGGTTAAAATAATAGGTTTAAAGATACACGCTACAAAAACAATGATTTACTCAAATACATGATTCACGATTTAACTTCATCCAAAATACAACTAAGTAATTCTTAAATTTTTTTTTTTACAGATGAGACACAACTAAAAATGGTTCATGCTGCGCAATGCCCCAATCCACAGTGCGATAACCCAGTAGTCATACCTTGGAAAGAGAATTGCCAATTGGTTATAAGACAAGATATTCAAAACGGTCACGAAAATGGGTATTATAAACAAAATGGACGGAATGTTGTTGAAAATGGACAGGAAAATGTTAACAATGGACCGGAAAAGGTTGAAAATGGAAATGAGAAGGTTGAAAACGGACAGGAAATGGTTGAAACCAGACAGAATGAAATTGATAATGTTGTCCGTTGTGACGAATGCGGGGCGAAGTTTACGGGAGAACAAGTGGAGATGTTCGTTAAGGCTATGGAGTTTACCGAGCTGCATTTGCAGAGTATGAAGGGCGCGTCTGTTGCTTGTATCCTTTTTAACCAACTTAATAAAATGGAGGTTCTCACTTAGAAATTGTACAGTTTTGTATTAGATTTCCTAGCATTTAAATACATGTGCCAAATCTGATATGGATGAACAAAAAAGATATGGATGCCATTAAGCAGATTGCTTGAAAAAAGGCAGTTTTTTTTTTTTTTTTTAATTATTCATTGATTTATAATAGTCAACACCCCTGGTCAGAGTTTTTGTTCAAGTAGCTGTTCCCCGCAGCTCCGCTTGCGCAGTAGCCTGTGTTTGATTACGGGTCTCCAACTATATTTATACCAAATTTCATCAGTATCCGTTCCGCGGTTTGGCCGTGAAAGCGTAGGATCGACTTTCGCACTTATAATATCAGTATGGAAAGTATGGATGGATGATGAAATGATTTTTTTTTGTTTTATTTGTTTATATTATTTGCCTCATGCATTCCGTAACTCTTAAATCAGATGTGGACGTGTGTAAATACTGCCTGTCGCGACAACGAGGTGTCATGCACCCGCTGAATGTGATGCACGCACAAACTCTAGACTACGCGTTTGACGCTCTCATACTAGTGCAACTTTGGGAAAAAGCCTGCTTGTATGCTGAGGAACTTCTACCTGCCTTTAGGTATATAAATACATAATTTCAACAAGAGCTTTATAGTCTAACAGGAGGCTTAACACCATCTCTTAGAGCAGGGCAAAAACGAGAAGTTGCTTACAGCTTGTATTGCTCCATCTCGCTTACTCACTCGTTTCGCCCCTGCTGTAAGAGATGGTGGTAACTTCCCTTTATCACAGAATTATTGATAGTACTAACGTACAGAACGGACGCTCACACCCTCCCACCAAAAAAAGATACCGCACCTCACCGCGCAGATTTAGGGTAAAAATTGAGAGCAAAACAATGCAAGGATGACACTTTGGTGCGCGGCCGCGACGGATAACTATGACTCAGATACGGTAAATAACCAGACCCTACGAGTAACACTTACACATCACTCACATTGAAGCGCGTGTGAACGCACTCACACATCACTCACATTGACGCGTATAGTATAGATCGTAGTAGTAGTAATCTCGGCGCTGTTGTATGGAGTGTCCGGGGTATGCTTTTATGTCAGTTCAGAGCATGCGTGTTTGATGGTACCTTTTAGTTTCACTACAATATTTCCTTTTGAAGCAGCCTGTTTAATGTCTAGTCAAAATGGCTATTGATTATATTAAATCAAATTAGCCCAATAATTGGCCACCTCTATTGCCCGGTGATTCGCCATATTTAAGTCTACCATAGTATGGAAGTATGTAGCAGTTATTTAAATTGTATGTTACAGATTTTATTATGGAGATAAACATCCACTACTGGGTCTGCTGCATATGAAGTACGGAAAAATATTGCTCTACAAAATGGATTTGAAAAAAGCTTTGGAACAGCTGAAATTTTCCGAAAAGATATTGAGAATCACGCATGGTATAAAACATCCACTCTATAAAGAACAGTTACTGCCTTTATTATCGCAAGCAATGATTGAATCTTAGCATTCAATAAGATTAGAAATATTTTATTAATAATTTAAGTGATAAATCAGTGAAATACACCAATATTGTAAAGCCTTATTTCCAATTAAAATAAAGAATATTTTCTATTTTATACATTTTTTTAGTCAAGATAAGATGATTGTATACTTAAACATTCGATGTGTTTCTATTTTACAACATTGTCAATTATTTTTATCAGTGATAAGGCTGTGTGTGCAATAAACTTGATTTCAACAAGTCATGATTTTTTTTATTGAATGGATCCTTTACACCATTTACTTCTGGCAGTCAATAGGAATCTTTTTGAGAATGTAAATCCGGTAATTCGAATGATTTTCATTCAACATAATAGGTGAATCGAACTATTATTAATCGTCTCAAAAATTTTATAAATTAATTAATGAAACCCCCTTTATCTATTTCCTTCACTTCATTGGATGTCCCATATAAAGTACCCTCATAGGGTGTTAATTTTCATTTTACCATTGCCCCATTCAAGTAAACTCATTCATTTATGTGGTTATCATACCCAGACCCTGCATACCCAAGTGCCCTAATATTAAAACTAATATCTCAAAATACTTCGTCTATGGTTTATTTTATTTCTATTTTTGTCTGTCTGGGCAATAAGTGGACAGTTCAGCTAGAGATAGTAAACAAGAGTAAGGGTTAAGCTGTGTATGATAAAGATCAAAGTCAACTTTGTTAAAATGTCTGTCTGTACCATATATTTAATCTATGGTCTATATATTATATATTTGGAGGAAAGTGACTTTGAACTTAGTCAGTCAAGCTAATAAAGTCGTGGTTGAAAAAAAAACCTTTATTTACGACATAGTTGAAAGAAATATAGAACATGATTGTAGGTCAGTACACATTGTCTGTGTATAATTTGGGAGCAAATTAACCTGCATTTGTCCTTTTCAATATTCTGTTCTGTTCGTCAGTATGTATATATTTCGTTTTTTTTGGGGTTGGCTTTGGTCTGGAAATATACTGGTTTTGTAGTATGTCTGTCTCCTCTTAACCCTTTCTTTTTACAATTTTGTTTCTGTAGTCTTTCTCTGTGTGAGTCAGTCTGTAGGCATTCTCCGTTTGTTTTGGGATTACGATTTGAATGTCCGTCCAATTTGTTTGAAAAACATTTCTTGGGTAGGAACTTTCTTAGATGACTTAATAATTCATGTCATAGTGGAAAAAAGTCTTACATCTGTAATATTCCTTCATTTGTCCTGGGAAATAGTAAAAGTATAGGTATATTTTCTGTTCTAAGTATAAACAATCCAGTCTAATGTTGTCTGTTTGTTCTTATCTAAGGGAAAAATTGAGACAAAATGTGTCTTTTCTTAATTATATCTACTTCTCTTAGGAGGAGCTTCATCCTCAGCCTCCAATACTTTCATACGAATGCCGCAGACTTCAGCCCCGTGCAATGTCTTTATAGCCTCTTCAGCTGCCTTAGCTGAAGCATAGCGAGCATAACCCACTGTTTTATTCGGTAGTGTATAAACATTGATCAAATCTCCAAAACGACAGAAGATATCTCGCAATACAGTCAAAGGTGGAGGTTGAGGCTTGCATACTAAAAAACATCTTTTAGCAAGAGGACTGTCAATATCAGCCAATGGTTGTTGGGGAGGGAGCTTAACACTACAGTAACTCAAATCGTTACTATCAGGAATATCCATCTCAGAAGTACCTTTTGTAGCCACTTTGATTAATTTAGAAGCTTCTGCAATAGCTTCAGCTAGTTGGGCCAAGTCAGGGGCTGACGAATTGGTAGTAGATGTGATGGCATGTCTCAATTCCTGAACAACATTAGGTATATTTTTGAAACTTTGTTCATGAGCTTCAAACCTGGAGTTGTCACGACGAACAAAGATTTTGACACCAGGAGGGTATTCGAATTTGTTCAGTTTTTGAACTGCATGAGCAGCTGACATGGGGTTTGAGTATGTAACTGTGCCTTTACCACAGTCACCCAACAAATCAACAAAATATTGGCAGTTCAGCATGCCTGGGACTATGTCAAAAAGTTTCTCAACATGATATTGGGTGAGGAAAGGTGGACACATGAAATTGATACGAGTATAGCCATCAGGCCGGACATTCATAGCAGATACAAGTGATGAATGGAAATTAGCCGATGTGTTGGCTAGTGTGCTCATATTATAATCAAAGGAACTTTCTGGTCTATCACGTTTATTTGTCTTAGGAGTTGCAAAAACAGCCCTATAACTTGGATCACATTCTTCTACAGCAATAGCAGCTTCAGAAAATGAATTGAATGAAACATAAGCAAAACCTCTTGGCTGTCCAGACTCTCTATCTCTTTGTACAAGGATTGATTGAACAGTTCCAAACTTAGAAAATTCTTCTTTAACCTTAGCTTCGTCCATCATCTTAGGCACTGTTATAAAAATTCTTTTATATTTCTCATCATTATCCTTAGTTTGTATATCGGAACGATTAGCAGCAACTAATACTTTAAGAGGTCTATTGGAGTTTGGTAGAGTTTGGAAATTCATTTCCTCTAGAGCGGCTGCAGCTTCAGATGCTTTAGAGAACTTTATATACACGATTCCTTTAGATTCACCAGTGTTGTGATCACGTGGAATATGAATATCTTCTATGTACCCAAATTTTTCGAATGCTTCTCTGAACTGCTCCTCCTTTGTTTGTTTATCTGATATGATAAATAACCGTGAATACGTAGGCGTATCCAGAGGAGCGTCATCGTTTCTGTTATATTTACGCTGGTAATCCATTTTATATTCTCAAATTACAATAATACACAGCAATGACTAAAACGCTACCTATCTTATCAGCTCTTTGATTCGCTTGATATCCGAAAATGGAACTGCAGAAAAGATGTAGATGCGTATGAACAGAGTACCTATGTAAAACAAAATTTAAGTTTATTTACTAATGTAGTACAAAATCACTTGGATTTAATTCTATAGTCTCTAGATCAAACCAAATACAATATTATACATTATACAATGCGACGACGACGCGACGCAATAAAAGAGACATGACATGAATTCGATTCGATTTCAATCAGGCAGGATCATTTCCTGTCACTGCGACAGTGACATCACATTTGTCAAGTGACAATGACGTAGGTTTTCAGTTTTCAATAAACATGCACGCGTGGTGGCCAGGTCCACGAATTCTAAAATGTACAAAAACAGCACTGCAACCTCCTTGGTCCAGGTCAAGCTGTACTCTATTGAAAAAAAAGTTATTAATAAGATAGGACTTTTGGAGGGAAGCTGTGAAGAGCAGTATCGGCGCTGTATTTAATTTTCCAAAATTTGTGTTTTTTTTGAGTGTTTGTGTTTATTAATGGTGGATTACACCAATAATAAACACAAACACTGTAGGACTGAAACCACACTGTAGGACTGAAGAAAATAGAAAAATTAAGAAGGGCTATAAATGACTATAACTAATTAAATTATACACAAAGAAAAGAAAAAATATATTACACTATCCTATCTAAAAATAATAAACTAAATGAAATCTAAATTAGGTCCCCTGGGCAGAGTTCCCATCACGCAGGCAGCATTCCCGCGTTGAATAGGTTATTCGCTGAGCGAGAAAGCTGCCCGCGCGAGGGTCACCCGTTGCCTCTTTTAGGCGTCTACTGATCTCCCTGTGAAGACCCCGCGCACCGGCGCCCCATGGACCTAGTGTCTCGACACCAAAGGCTGTAAACTCGTACTGAGTGCCGAGACAACTATATTTATTGGCTTTAAACCGTTCGCGTGCATCCGCCGCCGCGCCGCCGGCCTGTTTGCTGGTGGCTGGGAGTATGACTTGTATCTATGGCCGTAAAACCCATTACTAAAAAAAAATTATATTATGATGGTCAAAATCATGGAACTAAAGGTAAAGATGGAAGACAAGAAGGCATACAACATGCTGGTTCACGAAAATTTGACCTGAGTGTATTTCGTTACCCACCTCTCCCTTTATAACTCGTGATGTGTTAGGGTGTTAATCTGGGTTTTTATCACAGCACTTGATAACAACCCCAAAAGTTGGAAAAAATGAAAAACAGTTACGTGTAGCAATATAATCTTTATTTTGAGGTAGATTTTTATTAATAAATGAAAAATAATTACTTGTTTTTGATAGACGGTAGAATGCTAACGCGACCCCATGGCGCCCTCAACAGCCGGTGCTGAAACGCCGGAGGGGTTTTAGTGGGTAGTCCAGGCACTCTGCCTGGGAGTCCCACACTCAGTGCGTAAATGCATTTCCCCTCCGTTAACAAAAAAAAAAAGGTCATTTTTTTTTTAAACCAGCCTTTCTTAAACTTGCTTGTTCCATCTTTACCTGTTCCATGATCAAGATACATTTGTCCAAGAGCTGTATTACTAATAATCTACTTAATTAATCTAATAACAATCAATATAATATAAAATATATACTGAAACTAAACATTTTTAACGAAGAATAACCTAAAATAAAAACTAAATAAAGTTTTATAACAATCATTATTTTAGATAACTACCTCTGTGATTAGGGCTGATATAATTGCAATATATTAATATAACATTATCACAGAAATGGGAGGCGTGAAAAAATATTACAAAATAATAACATGTAAAATAAGAAATGCTGAATAAAACAAATAATCCTAAAAAATACACCATAAATACGAAAACATGAGAAAGATACAACATAAAGTCAACATGGAAAGTCTGTATTTTACTGAAAAATACATTAGATTTATATGTGATTTTCAACACTAACGTTAAACCGTTTGTTTCGTTTGACGTCAGTGTGCTAAGTATTCACATCGATTTGTACGAAAAGGTGATACAGGTTTGTGAATGGTAGATTATGTGAATTTCTTGAATACATCTGTATGGTTTGTTTAGGTATCTATGACCTATTTTTATGTATACTTCATTATAATCACCTTCCAGACAACTATCATAAGATGAAAATGTCGTAGGACTTACCAATGTTACAGAATGCGCTCGTGCTAGGTAACCCGATGTTGATTTTTGCTTTGGTAAACAAAGTTGGGTATGCAAAACGTCGCAGAAATTTTCCCGATGTCATATTCTTCTCGAAGTGATTGTGACATATATGCAATTTCTGTAATTGGCTAGTAAACTTTTTCATGAAAATGTCTAATTGGCTAGTCAACTAAAAAATTAATTGTGTATATTATATATTTTATTGATAGAATAGACTATTTCGGAGATACAATTTAAACGAAAAAATTCTTAAAATTATATTTATTTTGTTATTTAATTTTAAAGATTTTATAGTGATGACGTCACGCAGCTATAATGGCCATTTCGAACTGCAAGAAAGCAAAATTTACTAAAGTATTAAAAAATATATATGTCAGTGTCAAATGTCAAAGTCAACAATTTACAATCGCCAAATATTTAGGTACCTCATTTCTCGTATCTATTGCATAATGGCCTGTTTATTGGACTTTACGGCAGTCTCTTCATCCGTTTACATCTGATTTTTCAATAATTGGACACCGCTTCTTCATTATAATGTATGAATGAATGTAATTAGGTTATGTTTACTTGAACAGAGGTGACATTTGACATGGGTGACAAGTACGTGAAGCGCTTAGTTAGCGCTACCAAACAAAAAATATTTATTCACTACGCAAATTAGACATTTTCATGAAAAAGTTTACTAGCCAATTCGTAAACCATTTCGAGGAATAAGCTTAGGGAACAGATTACATTAATCAGATCTTTAGATAAGCAAGTATTTTTTAAGAAAATCGCAGAAAACCCAATGACTTTCATTTTTTAGCAAGGTTGACGTATGACGTAGCCGGATAACTTCCGGCTATTCACATTTAATTTTTTAGGTTGGCAGCACAGCGTAGTGAATAAATATTTTTTGGTTGGTAGCGCTAACTAAGCGCTTCAAATGTCATCTCTGTTCAAGTAAACATAACCTAATTACATTCATTCATACATTATAATGAAGAAGCGGTGTCCAATAATTGAAAAATCAGATGTAAACGGATGAAGAGACTGCAGTAAAGTCCAATAAACAGGCCAATATGCAAAAGATACGAGAAATGGTGTACCTAAATATTTGGCGATTGTAAACAAACAAGAAACCAACTCGCGGTTCGCGGTCTATCTTGACTTTGACATTTGACACTGACATATATATTTTTTAATACCTTAGTAATTTTTGCTTTCTTGCAGTTCGAAATGGCCATTATAGCTGAGTGACGTCATCACTATAAAATCTTTAAAATTAAATAACAAAATAAATATAATTTTAAGAATTTTTTCGTTCAAATTGTATCTCCGAAATAGTCTATTCTATCAATAAAATATATAATATACACAATTTATTTTTTAGTTGACTAGCCAATTGGCTAGTTTACTAGCCAATTCACCGTAACTTAAGTTCTGAACACTCGCTATATTAATGCACTTCTGAATTCCCGTCTTTGATTTTGGAAACTTGTGCAAGGGAACAGTTTTTCTTTTGCTTTCACAACCAACAACTACAAAACATTGTTTTTGCAAGAACGGGGATAAATAATTCTCGACATAACTTTACTCGAACAAAAAATATTTTTGAAAAATGGTGCACAAACTTTAGGGAATACTTTTAGCTATAACTTCAATGGTGGCATAAAATGGCGGTCGGTTGAGTTGAGGTTTTTGCCACTTTTCATTTGACTGACGTTTGTGGATTGGATAAACATAAAGAATTTGAGACTTGCAGGAGGTGAAGGGATGAGGTACGGGAAGCTGGGTAGTTGTCACAAAGAGCGTTTGATGTTCTCTAGGCTGTCTATGGACGTTCGCTATTGCTCATATTTTTTCTTTGAGCTATAATTGCCGTTATATAGAAATTGTAATATTACAATTACGAGAGATGAATGAGAATACGAACACGAACGTTTCAGTAGAAATCCACCATATTAATTCGCGATATCTCAAATGCGACTTTATTTCTAAAGGCGTGAGAGTTTTTTTGAGAAATCTCGAATTCGGCTTATCTCAGAGACGCGAAAACCATTTACCCGCGTTCGTAGAGGACTTTTTAAGCTATTGCATAGCTTTTATCGCGGACTTTGAGCGCGGCGACCAAATCAAGAAATTCCGTAACGAAAATAAAACCTAACACCCCCCACTCCACCTACCATGTAAATTGATGAAAAATGCTATGCAATAGCTTTACCGCAGCAGTCCCCGAGTGCCACACGTTTTTTTCATAAACTGTGTCGGATTGCTGAATTTTAAATATACATTTGATACCAGTAGGTAGGTATTTATTCCTCCCTAGCGTTTGGGTGCAATACTATCGATATGATGTTTGACAGCATCAATGTCAATCCCTTAACTTCAAGAATTAGGTTGAAAATTGTGAAAATTCACGTATTTATCCAAATTTGAATTCATGCATCTTACACAATCATGTGATAAAACTACATGATATTTCTGATATATTAGTGTGAAACAACTATCGAAACAATTATGAAATCATGGATTTATAAAGTGATAAACTTTGGTGGTACTTATGTGTAAAATGTGAACTTATGTGGGTTTTATTTGTTACTTGAGTTACATTTAGGCACTGCACATGAAACCATTATTATGCGCTTCTACTGAACACTTTTTTAACACTTACGACTAGATACTTTGTTTATAATTTAAATACTTGTTTTTGACAAGAAATCCGTAAGGCCGCTATAGGACATTATTGTGTATATGAAATGGCCGCGCTCTCTATCTCGTTCTAACATACGCATATCCTATATATTTCTCTTTCGAATTTTCCATCTATTGGATCCATAGTCTTAGATAATGACTGACATATAAGTCCTATTTAAAAAATTTCAACCTTTACATTTTAGTATAAAAATATTTAAATTATTCAAACAATTTTTTTTAAATATATTGCGACCCCGTAAAGAACCAACGGTTTTATTCAAATATTTTTTCATATGGCAACATTTTTATTGATGTCATGTCTTGTCACCAAATCAAGAATGTATATGTTTTTTAATCAAACATATCTGATTTTCTCAAATCATAACTAAATTCTTTTACAAATTATTGTTTTTTTTGTGTGTAATTAGTTTAGTATTGTTGAATGTTTATGTGATAATCGTGTAATTGTTAAATGGATTCGAGCAACCATGTCTTCTGTTATCGTCGAATCATGTCCACAAACCATATCGAAATCAGCCAAATGCTCATTAGCACTTGAGGAGTGCACTACGCTCGTGAATTGTTTGTATCGTTTTCAATTGCCGGTGCATACTTCGACACTGCAGTCGAAATGCGTTGAACTCATGTCGGTTGTAGATTAATTATTTATTTACCCTCTTGAACTTTTGTATTTGGTGTTGAGGGTTTGGATTAGGAGACTTTCAAAATGTTTAGTGAATCGTACAGGAATCGTTTGCTGCAGACTTGCAGTCCTGTGAGCAGGAAACAGTCTCTGTCGGTTCAGCCTGAGTGTATGGACAGATTTGTGCCCTGCAGATTGGGGAATAACTGGCAGACCAGCTTTCAAGGTATGTTGTATCTTCATATTTACTGATAGTGTTTTGTTTCCATAAACTGAACATTCAATTTATAATATGATATATAATGAACAACATAGTCCTGGTTTTTAAAATGTATCCATCGAGAACTACTGGTAAGTGGTAATCTTTGAACACCCGAAAAGTGGTAGTAAACAGGGTTTGTTTGTAAGGGGAGGATGATGATTGCCATCCCACTCATTTTTTCCTAAATTTCCTTCCAAATGAATTTCCAGTCAGTTTGTTATAAAAAAAAAAATGTTAATTGATACCAATTTCTAAGTGAAATTTTCATTGTCTCATAATATTTTTTTCCTATAAATTTCAATATTATATTTTAGTTTTAGCTTTTAACTTTTCTCATGTGGGTATTTAGGATTCACACTTTTTACCTATGCCTTGTGCCCTATTTTATCTTCAGGACCCCTAATCCCTTCAATCCGGAGGGTACAGTAGAATCCATAATCTTACACCATTCATAATTTTCTTTTTTGTTTGTCAGTTACGTATCAGAGTTTAAAAAAAAAAAATTGGATTTAATTTATATAAAGCGGTCTGCTGAAATGCAATATACATATCATCACTCCTGTTTCCCTACAGGTAGGCACTAGGCAGACTATGGATTTCCATTTGCTACAATTCAAAATGCAATATTATCATACAAAATAGGCTTGTCATCTTTTAACCTTACTTTTACGGTAATCATCATTGGGTATTGTAAAAATGCAAGCTTTTTTGTCTATCAAAATATTTTTTGTATTAATAAAAACTTAATATTACAAGTGTGAAAGTCTGTCTATCTGTCTGTTACGTTTTCAAGGCCCAACCGCTGAATGGATTTTGATGAATTTTTGTATAAATATAGTTGAAGAAGAAAGAAGCCATGTTTGAGCCCGGGCTCAAACATGGCTACTTTTTGATGAGAGGCAGAGCTGTGGGAAATGGCTAGTATTAAATAAGTAGTGACTACTGTGATATACCCTATAAGCTATTGATGATGCAAGTAGTGGCATGATTAGCGACAAGGACATGTGGCAAGCAAATGCCATGTTTAAGTTATTATTTAATGTTTTTCCTTTCTACTTATAATTTTTCCTTTCTTTTATACTTTCATTCCTACTTGTCTGATAATAAAGATAATTTGATTGATTTAAAAAAACATGAAATATAAGATAAACTTTATTCTCTAATCTTACAATAATCTATAAGATACTCTTGATTTGAAGCTGTAGTTATGCAATAATTGTAGATTAAAATTTTCACTGCATCTTCGCCGATCATGTTTCCTCGTTGTGTCTACAGTTACACTTCAGAACCATAAGTACACTTAATTATGATTCCAGTTTTGCCGGTGCTGGTTATTACAATGTAGTCACACAAACCAGACCAAATGGAGTTGTATTGTGTAGTGGCTAACACTGTCAGATTTTCCAGGCTCCAATAAATGTAACTGAATCGGCCTAATAACTGCCATGTTGCGATAACAGTCTGGACCAATTTCTTCTTTACATATGACTTTTGAAGCACATAGGAGTGCTTATCATAGCAATGCCTTTAGTGACCAATCCGCATGTGTCCTATGCCAATCATTGTTTTAATCCACATTATATGAATGAATTGTTTAGTTTTGAGTGTAAGACAAGAGTACATAAGCAAGTTTCCCAAAAAAAATATAATTAGTCCATCAGTTAGTTAATCAAAAAATATTGCAGACATATTTTTTCATTTGAAAATTAAACAAAGAATGGTAAAGATAAAGTCCGTGTGACGTCACAGTGTGCTACACTTTTTTCACAATATGTGTCGTCACGAGCCCCCACTCCTAAACTCTGATGTGTTATATCTTTATAATTTATCGTTCAATTGACCAATGAAAAAATATGTCACTAATATATATTTTTATTCCCTAAATGACACATTAATTTTAATGTTAGTTTTTGAGCCTATTATTATCTGTAATAATTATATATACTATCACTTTGAGTTGCTGCAACATCTTAGTAAGTCTGCTTAATGCATTACCATAAAATTTTAATGGAAATCTCAAAAGTTAAAGTATGATCAGTCCAACTGACTAGAACTACAAAAAGATACTGTGTGCAAAAACTAGTTAATAAGTAACATCCGAAATTCAATATTGGTTATTTTTGTCTTTTTGCCTGCTAAGTACTGCTTTATAATAATTACAATGATTTGCCAAAATTTTGTTTCCAATGAAAAGCAAAATATTGTTTGTACAGAGAGAAGTCTGAATGATGATGCCTTTAATCTCTCTCTCCACTTGTAACAACAACATCATTCCCAAGTAGGGTTGTTAATAAGACGTGTTTTACCAGACCCCTGTTTTCGAAGCCATACGACTTTAGACTCTTTCAGGAAGACGCTAGGATGATAATTTATCCGTATAGCGCGAAACTTTAATTTTTAACCATTTTTTTTTATATCTTTGTATGTTAGACGATAATTCAAAAATATGTATAAGTTAAGCTTATGAAAATGTAGAAATTGTAGAAAACAGTCCAAATGCATTAAAAAAACACTCTTTTTTTTTATGTATTTGGAAAAGAGGATATAAATAAATGTTAGATATTACATAGCCTCTTGTACTGCCCAAGCTGATTGTTTGTAAGTTGTTAAATATGCCCATTGTTTGTTTTAAATGACAATACTTATCCTTCCTTATGTAATAAGAGTCCTTCCTGCCCATAACAACTTTTGATTAATTTTTATAGTTACATGTAAGTTGTAATTTTTGTTATATTTTTTGGCGTATTTAGTTTGATATAACGTGGATTATTCCTATAGATAAACATAATAGCTTTTGTCCTTTTAAAACTACATATTACTCAGTTTTATTTGAAGAATAGTTATTCACTTGGGCTTTACTTCTGTAAGCTAATTGCTTTGTAGCTGTAACGAATGTAATTACAGGTTGAATGCTGACGTCATTTATATTAGCTATTAACTGATCTATCGAGCTCCCGAATTGCCAACACATTTAACGTTTTCAACAGACTTCAAAAAAGAAGGTTATTCGGTTGTAACTAACTTATTATGACTACCAACCAACTAAAATTCCGCTCCAAAGTTTGGATGCTGCTGGCAGGTGAATTGTTCTAAATTAGCCTTTGGCCAGCAGTAGGACAATCGCGCTAAACGTTATTACCAAAACTGAATCACAGTTAATAAATAAATCATCATAATGACCGTAATATCTAAAGGATCGTTTTGTGTCTGTATGGAAGAACAAATAGAACACGCAGTTCGTATAACTTACGTTTGGTAACTAGATATGGGCGCCTTCCCGGAAAATATCCCATTTACTCCCGGAATTTTAAAGAATTCCCGGTTATAAATGGGAATGAATATTTTTTTCCCTTTTCCTCCCCTTGCATATCATTTTTTCCCTCTGGATTTTTTCCCGCTGCTCATTTCTATTGGTAACACCTGTCCACCCGCTCGTTTACTGTCAAAGCTATTCGTTTATGGAATTCTCTTCCAGTCACCATTCGACGCGCTCAAATTCTTACCGTTTTTAAATCACTTGTTAAAGCCCATTTCCTATCTGCTATATGATTCTGTTAACAATTTATTTTCCTTACCATTCGAACCGCCTAATAAACTTGTGTTTTGTTCGAAATAATTAAGTTTATATGTTTATAAAACACACTAGCTGTTTCCCGCATCTCCGCCTGCGTCAAAAAGTAGTCTATGTTTGACCCCGGGTCTTCAACTATATTTATTTATTTATTTAAACCTTATTGTACATAATACAATTGTATAGTACAATAGGGAAACTTAATGCTAAAAGCATTATCTAACAGTCAACCTTTGGGTTAAACAGATTCATACCAAATTTCATCAAAATCCGTTCAGCGGTTTGGCAGTGAAAGCGTAACAGACAGACAGACAGAAAGACAGACTTTCGCATTTATAATATTAGTATGGATATAAAATGTGTCATATTAAAGACACTCTTAGAAATTGTAAGTTTTTAATCCGTACTATTTATCAGTTTAGCCAAAATTTTAAGTTGCCTTTGACAAATCAATTAGAATACACATACCTATATCCATTAAGAAAATAATGTTCGACTGTGTTCTTAATTATTTTTATTAATAAGAATCCTGTTAGAACCCTGAGCTAGAACATTATGAGATACATTCCATAACTCTCCTAATGAATGTAATTTTAAGTATATGGTGAAAGTATTAATATTTAATGTATTATTCCCTTCTCATTAACAGTACTTACCTAATTAATTTAATTCCTCTGGTTGCAACTGCAATCATTATATCGAAGGTTAACGGCCCTACGCGTTCTGAGATTCTCACGTAATTAAGGTCGGATAGCAAAATTACTAATGCACCAAATCACTGCCCGTATAAACAATAGCTTCTATTTGCAATTCATATAGGTGGTGGCTACGACACGGTTGGCTACCTGGATATTAATGTACATAAAGGACCGTAGAACGCCGGGCCGGATGCATTGGTGGATAAAGTGATTTAATTCGAATAGATTAAATAAATCCCTGGATAAAAACTGATTATGATTACAGATATAGAGAAACCTTAAGCTCATCCTTCAGGAACGGACGGCATCGATTTCACGGTTTTCTCAATATTCTCAGTTGTTTAATAAAGTACGAAATTATGATACACTCAGCGAAAATTATTTGGCATACAGTTAATCCTGAAGAAAGGATCATTTATTGATTTTCTCAACTTACTCTTCAACGAGTCGGTGAACTTAAACGCACGCCCTTCAAGAGTTCCGTTATTCACTTGACAAATCAAGTAACTGTCATTCAAACAACTCTAAGTACTTATTGCTGTCTGAGATGCATGTCCGCTAAGAAAGTACATTCTTCATAATGGATTGCAAAAAAAGATTTTAATTTTTCTTTCGTAATCTAGAAATAATGACGTCTAAAGTACAATTTGTAATTTCTTTTTATAATAGAATTTATTTCTTTTTTTATAGCTCCCTCTTTACATAGAGGAAATTTGTGTTATTCATCTTGAAAACACGTATTTCAATAGATAAAGCTCTTTGGTCCCAGTCTAGCTCCTCGGGGTCCACCCATGCAAGACGAATAAATAACCCTTATTTTTATGTCGCTAGTAGATTCGCGTGTTGCCAGTAATCAGTTTCAGTGGCTGCTTTATCCCAACTAAGTTTACGTAACTTGGGATCATTATAATCAGTGCAATGATCGTCACGCTCGAGGTGATCAAACCTAGCGCAAGCTATTGTAGTGTCTTCACATTCATTACCTTTTAAATATTCAAGTTCGTGATTAATGTTGCACTTTTTATATTCATTTTAAAGTATATTTCTTGCTTAGGGTAACTATTAAAGGATTTATGCATTTCCGAATTCTTCATTAAGAAATGTAAATTTGTCGATGAACTGTAAATAACAGATCATAATCACTTGCAGTTAACATTAGGGACAAATATTAACGGATGTCGTAAGCATATCCTGCTGTATGTATGCTAATAGTCCTTCAATTATACCAATCTTGGGTTCTTAGGTCAGGTCAATAAGAGTCAATTCCTAATTGTATTAAACAGTTAAGTACTCTTTAATTTGTAGGTAATTTCTTTTCTTGATGGTGGTTGTTGGTTATTTTAAAAGATATATTTTGAAACGATCTTAGATGCTTTTTCATGATTTGTTAAGCTTTATGATAGTTTCTTTATTAATTGATGTTAGTAAATGTAAATTAAATGTAAATAAGAAACGGTAATTGAAAGGTAATTACTACGGTATTTAACATGTATCTTACGAGCTCACTTACTTTCCTCTTGATTGTTTCTTGAATCTTAATGACCGTGATATAGTTTTATTATACTTAGTTAATTGTCAGAAGCAGACCATAGATCTTTTCACAGAAGTGGCGGTATGGGTACGTATTATATATAACACGTAAAATTAAAATTTCTTCAAACTAAATTCAAAATACCTTATACTTTAAATACCTTCATGACGTAACACTGATCTACAAAACACCAATGTTTGTTTTATTAGTTAGTACACACGAGTCAGACTCGCGCACCGAGGGTTCCGTACAAATCTGTAGGTGTATCGCTTTCACGAGGAAAGGGGTAGTAAGTTTAAAATTATTAAAAAATATTTTTATTATATGTTGTAACAAAAAATTTACGGTTTTCGCAATTTTTCCTTTATCTGCGCTATAAGACGTTGCTTCGTACCAAATATTCTAAGATTCTGAGTTCACGGGAAGTACCGTGTAGGTTTGGATTGCCTTGCGAGTGTCGAAAATTTGCGGCATAAACGGCTGTATCTTTTGGTTGCGTTGGCTTAGAAGTTTTTTCACAGTGCCAAGGGACAGTAGATCTGAGTATTTGATTTTAAATTCCAGCTTGATACCTCCACGCGTTTCTGAGAAAAAGGATCTTGACAGACAGAACCCTAAAAGGTACGGAACCCTAAAAAGACAAAATTGTATGCCTCCTCGCTCGTCTTCCATAGTAGCACTGCCTTGTCAGCTTGGCTAGCAATAAAAAGTTTTTATAAATAAATATTAAAGAAGTTTTTTTTTTTAATTTCGAAGCAATATTTTCCACAAAATTCATATATAATAATTTAGCGACAGCATTATAAACATTTTAAAATTGGGCGCCTGACCTCTATAATTTACGATTGCTAAATATTAAGACGCAAAATCTACCGTAGCTTATCAAACAAATGAAACCAGAATGCAATTTGCGATAGCTTTGCACCCGTGCAGTTCCAAAACAAGATAAATTGATATATTTCAAGATCGTCCCACTAACACCCAGAACAAATTGCTTGACATTTGATAAGTTATCGTTATCGTGTGATTAGTTAAAAAATTAAGAAATAAAAATTTGCAATTAATTTTTGGTCCAGTGACGTACTTCAAAAATTTATTTGATGTTTAAAAATAAATCAGTTTGAAAATTATGTTACGTTACGGTTAATGGGAGCTGGATATTTATCTCTGGATATTCGTCTTTGTTCACCACAGGTTGTGAACCAAGACTAAATAATCTTCTATCACAACTGGTTGCTATGAAATGCAAGAAAGTCCAAATAAGACTTCACATAGTTGATCAAAACTTGTCAAATATATATTTAGTGGTTTATAATTTTTATGACATTTCTGGTAATTATGAGGTGTTTATTTTCCATTTTAGAATTGAATCAATATTGCAGTTTCCACAAGCGAGATTAAATATACGTGCAGCTGTGTAAACAGTATACGTGTGGGCCAATGCATATTTGCAATTGACAAATTAACACTTTCGGTGACATCAAGTGCAAGTGTTGTTTCCATATTTATCGCAAAATTTTAACGGGGCTTGGCCTTTTTATTTGAACTTTAATTTCGTGAAAAAGTGCCAGTTTAGGTCCTCAAGAGTCTTTGTTATAGAATCGTTAAACGTTCGTAGGTAATTAAACACATCCGCGTATTGTCGCTTCATCTAAGATGGTATTTACTTTTCAATGATTTACAATTCAAATTTTCTGTACACATACATACCTACGTGATAACTTCTTACCTCCATAGTATGTCGTTTTATAGGTTTGGTTACTGAGCAGAGGCCATTCCGGGGTATAGCCACTGCGTTTCTTTGTACACCTACGATTCCAAGCGACATCGACCAGCCTTCAACTTGAAATCAGCTGTGAAAATGATGTCACCAAATTTTTACGTAACTATGCATGCTTAGTCCGGCAAAGAGCATAAAAAAAAATTGAGGTTTGAACTCTATCTGGGATTCATGAATTCAAGAATTTTAAATTTTCATTGAAATTTGATCCGTCTACACATATCAATACATCTTGGGTTGAAATTAAAAACTGTTGTAATAAAGAAGTTCAATGCACCCATCAACAGAGTCAAACATTGTTTTTGTAATTTGTCACATTTAGTTGTCAACACCAACAACACATTTCTACAATGTTGCCGATATCCTGATATTTTGACTCACAATCACGGAAGAAAGGATTATTTCTCAACGTTCAAGTTTTTGTTAGCATGTTTTTATCGTACATTTTATGTCTTTCATATCGAGGGGCCAATTTTTCTGCATACGGATTGTACATCAATCAAGCTATGTATGATATCATCGAGTTTATGTGCACCGTAACAAATTCTCACATCTTTTTTTTTCCTGTTGGGTTTTTGACATGTCTAGACATGGAAGTTTGACCAGCCTTCACCCAGCCTCCCTGATCAGCGCCGGATTTCAACTAATATGACATCTAAATATCGTTAGACATTCATCATTTGTCATCGTTTAATATTTAGCCTCTAATAATATGCCTAACCCTAATTTTGAGGATAGTTTTTTGGCTGATGATTCAATACGATGTAATCCTCTCATCACATTATGCCGACATGTAGTGACTTTAGTATTTTTAAATAGTAAAAATAAATTAATAAGTACTTTAAATAAAAATATTGAACATTGTTATTTTAACATCTTACACGAATAACTACCTAACTGTTCCAAGATTTCTAAAGGTACTTAGACATGGATGAAAGTAGGCCAGAGAAACCGTTGTGCTTAGGAAAAGCGTTGGGTTGGAGTGTTGCGGCTGTATAGTATGCACTTACTTGTTTGATAGGTTAGCGTGTTCCTAGGAATCAAATTGGCGACATAAAGTAGTTATTGCTTATAGGTAGATATACAACGTTATTTGTAAGTAACTATGTGGTTGGGCTATAGGATTTAACAGAGGTTGTACGATGACTTCTTGCATTTTAGTTGTAACATTAGAATCTCGAGACCAAGGAACGATATCAAATAATAGTGATGTGCCACATTTTTTTTTACTTTTTTTGTAACTTTACTCTGTTTTTACCTGTGGAAACTTGTAATTGGCTCTTTGGTATACACTGAAACAACCATTTTTAATAAGAATAGCTGTGAATCTAAAATACCTTCTATAAAATATGACCATTTTATTCAAAACTTCACAAATTATTTCTTATGATTAATGAGTAAATACCTATTTTAGGATATTTTGCATTAACCCCTAAAAGAGGGGAAAGGTTGTGTATCATTAATTGTATTAACCTATTTTAGCAAGAGGGCTCCTTTTGTAATCAGGGGAAGGGACTAAGCAAGGAGTTTTCAAAACGCACCACTTATGGGGGTGTCATGGGGTCCGAAGTAGGTAAGGGGCAGAGAGATTAGTTAGACCATTGTATTCGAAACTTCGTAATCATAATTATAATTGTGGGTTTCTTTTGTAATCATGGGGTGCACTAAGAAAGATTTTTTCAAAATTTTCTTCCATAAGGGTAACTGATGTTCAAAGTATGTATGGGGGAAGGAGATTCGTTAGTCCGTTGCAGTCGCTTCACAAGATTATATGTTTTGATAAATGATTTGTTACCTGTTTTCAGGTTTTTACAATTCAGCCCCTGAATGGGGGATGGGCATGGGTGTTATTTGTATGATTTATGTGATTTATCGGGTTGCTGACTACGAAAATAACAACCATTTTAAAATCTGATATACTATCAATTCCTATTGGGATATTGTAGTTATTTTCTAAATACCTACATCAAAAGAAGATCCTAAGAGACCCGTCATATAAAATCTAACTGATTCAAACTTAATTGGAAATCCCTTCTAATCAGGCGGGCAAAGCCGCGGGCAACAGCTAGTAAATAAATAAAATACATTTTAGCCTAGATTTGGATAGTCAGGCTACCAAATCCTGCATCCTCTGGTACGTCTTATGCGTTAATAAGCAAATTTTCTTGTATAATGATGGGTTAGAAGCTAAATTACCGGTTAGCACCCGGCAGTGTGCTGTTATAAAGGCAAACAATGCCAGCGAACGTTACAATGTTTGCTCTCTTGTGCTAACACTAGTGGCCTCATTGAGGGGCCGCAGGCAGTAGCTACCTGTCAAGTGGTCACACTTATTTTAACAGCCTTAACTTATTAACGACTGGTAAGGAACGTTGACAACATAATCCAAATCTTTCGTAGGCTCGTAACAAATGATTGTCTCCTCGAATATTGCCAGCGATACATTTTATTACTCCTTTAGCATCAATCATAAACCATTGTAACACGTATATATGTAAATTTGATCTGATATTTTCTCAATAATAAGAACACTGTCACAAGATTAATACAATAAGTATTTGAAGATTGATAAATGTTCTAGACACGAGTAACAAACGTAGTTCTAGTTTTGTATTAACTGCTACAATTTTTTGCATTGTCTCTGCTCTTGACACCTGAGACGAAACATAAATCAGTTATCATAGTGTTGAATTTAGGCCGATGGCATACAATGTGGGTAATCAATAGACGTCTACAGGAATAGACGAGCTGACATCATCATATGTTGCTAATGCTTGCTGAACTTTGACAGCTCTAAGCTCGATCGTGTCTAGATTATGGCCGCATGCAGCTTATTTGAATATTTTTTTCGTCGGCTATTTATTTTGATATTAGAAAAAAGTCATGTATTCGAGCTCATTACCGTCGCAGTTGGTAACCGATGGCAAAAACGTCAACACACTCTATTTGTATTAGTAAAAATTGGACAAAAAGCATTTAACATGCAAAAAAGCAGCGAATCACTCACGACCTATGTGTTAAGTAATGATCCACGTTTTTGGTTCAATGCACTGGGTATCATCATTTTACTGGGTCTCTTATACCGTGACGATGAATTCATTTGTACCTGTGCTCATTATTTGCAATGGCTGCACGATTCGTTTTTATTCGATTGTGGCTTATGTGATATTTTAGATGCCATTTTTTTGTCGTGTTAGTTTTTACGATGCTTGCGTGTACAGATTAGCCAGGGGGTAAGCATACTAAGCATCGACTTCGTATGATGGTAATCACGCATCGATAATTCTAATATATGGATAATTTAACTAATCTACACTAATATAATATTATAAAGAGGAAAGATTTGTATTTTTGTGTGTATGTTTGTAATGAATAAACTCAAAAACTACTGTGCCGATTTCAAAAATTCTTTCACCATTGGAAAGCTACATTCACCCTGAGTAACATAGGCTGTATATCTATATACCGCAGGTGGAGCTGCGGAAAACAGCTAGTATAGAAATAAAACTTAATTGTTGTTCAAAGCAATAAGAAGATAATTTTAGGTTTAAAGTATTCGAATATGAAAATTGTTTCTACTTTCATAAAAATATTCCGTGTTTATTGCTTTAAAAGCAATAAAAAAATTAAATATTCTGGATATATCTCCATTTGCATTTTAGAATTAACGACCGCTCTGGTGGAAATATAGGTAGATAGTCGAAATAGATCTGAATCACGTCATTAGCAGAGTACAATTGCGATGGTTCAACGGCCTGTCGAGGTTCCCATTCTCACAGATATTTTCCGTTTTTCACTCGGCGGAATCGTGGCCTCGCTACTGTTTGAAACGTAATTTGCCGGTCGGTATTACGCGGTTAGGACGCGATGTAACAGAGAATAATATACCTTTTTGCTCTTTTTAAAAAAAGTAATATAGTGTAATTTTTATCTTTTGCATCATCAAATTAATTGTTGAAATTAACACTAAGCTATTTATGCCTAAATTAAAACTGCACTTAGAGAGCCTCTGTATTTTGGGCTAAATGACGACAGTGCTCCGAATTTTATTTTTTTTTGTTATTGGTAACTTTCAGAGAGTAAATTCTAAAATGTATTTGCTATTTACTCCACAAACACTTGATAACGAGATAAAAGGTGCAAATACCAGCGCTCATGTTAGCACAATAAATGCACCTGATAAAAGAAGGTCATTTAGCGAAATCGTATGTTTTTCATATATGATATCTGAGATTTGAATAAAAGTAAATCCTGTTTTAAATAGTATGAGTATTACGTGGAATGTGATGATGATGATGTATTTAATGAACGCGTTCAAACATGAATGAGGTTTGGTGAAAAAAAATGCAACACCAAATTTGTTCGAATTTGTCATTTGAAAGCTGACCGAGAACCTGCTCATTTCTCATCAGACATGACTCAATACTCAATGCAAATCGATCAAACTGGAAATCTGTGAGGGAGACCTTTGTTCAACATGTTTCAATGATAATGATGATGACTCAAGACTAAAACTAATTTATAGACAAGCGTAAAAAAATACAGAAACACAATAGATGTACTTTACCGGGTCACAGCGATAAAACTAAAAGATAAATGCACTCTGAAAGGGTATGCATTATTCTGATAATTCGTTAAACAACCGCAACTGTTCTTGGTCATAATGAAGAAGATAAATTGTGTAAGGTTAAAGAACTCGTTGACATGTACAATGCAGTTGCACTACTGTTGCATTCTGTTTGACTATGCGTCTGATGCTACGTTCACCGTTACTCCAGGCTTTCTCAGTATTTATAGATACCGGATTGGAAAGACCAGAAATATAGATGCGAAGAGAATGTAGCAACTATTTTAGCACTAGATTAAGGTGAAAAATTATATTTCAATATGTCCAGGCCAATTTTTGCGAAGTGTCCTTTTGATAATATGTCTGGAGTTGTTTTTTAAAGTTGTTCTTTTAATTGCAAAAAAAAATGCAGACGACTGCTATAATTGCCAATGCATTGTTTATTATATTATCTCTGTCCCGTACGTAGTCGTGTTATTCTGAAAGCATTTTAAATATTCTTAGAGACAACTATTTGTATGTAGCTCCATTATTGCGAAAACTACATATAGCATTTCCACTACAACAATTTAGAAAATATTATGATTGATAAGTCTTCTTGGGATGTAATATAAAATCCTGTGTTTTCAGATTTTCTAAAATGTTTCTATTTTTGTAAAGAAACATGTTCAATTTCACCCAGATTCCCTAATTAAAACATAAAGCTATTTTTATTTTAGATTTTCTTTTTTTTGCATGGACAAATAATCCCTTTGATAATTTGTGAAAAATGGATAGCTTTGTTTGTGTAAGTAATAATAGTACATCACTTTTTTACTCATCTTGTTCTCAAAGTTTTTAGGTGTGGTTTGACACTTGTCAGAGTCCTTAGACAAGAATAACACTAAGAGGAATTTACCAATCACTTGCGATCGTGTATTGTGTAAACACAATATCCAATGGAAATACTTGAAATCACGCATACTAATGCTACATCATGACATGACTTCATGACGCAAACGTTAAATCACTTTTGAGAAATATACCGTAGGTATAGGTTCTTATCCTTATGGATTCCTTTTAAATGTTTTACAAGTGTCTGATTCACAAATGTTCTTTCTAACGCTCCTATTCTTCATGATTTTTGTTTTCATAATGTTGCAATTTTGCAAATTACGTTTTACTGTTATCAGATTATATGTAATTTTATCAAAACGTAAATAATTTCTTCTGCTACTGAAATTTCTATATCCACTTGGCTGTATAGAAGGTGTATCTGGGTCACTTTATCGTGTTTAAACAAGGTATTCTGCACCTGTTGTGTGTGTTGTATCGATTTATCGACATCGACACATATAATACATTCGCGCTATTGCATAGGCATAAGTCACATTTAGTTAGGTAGGTGGCATTAAAACAATGCCTTGAATAGTAAAATAGTTTAGGTTTTTGAATGCTGATTTAAGACGGTGAGTGCATTGGAATGTAGTGTGATAGTATTTTCTTAATTTCCATATGGTGTTGTGATAGAAAACTTATTTTATTCTAGCTACTTCTCTTCCTGTCCTTTGTGCAATATGGATGGGATTCTGTTCGTAATGGACCGTCGGATTTTGCTAATTTGCCATTAGTACTGAATTAACTTTTGCTTTAGTAAAATCTCTATATTATGGTTATTTATGAGCATGAGGTTCTGTTAACACAGAAAAAACTAAAAATGACAATATATAATTTGCCTTAAACGTAAAAGTGAAACAATCCGCGTTTTGGACGTTGCATTCCCTATGAGTCAACACAACACAACAGCAACTGATATAACGACATTTGACAAAGATTTTTTTTTTTCATTACACACTGATATTTTACGTTTTAAGGAATAGTGCAACAATCTTTTCACCTGTTTTAAAGATAAACCATAAGTGCGTGACACACCTTACGTGAATTTCTTTTGATAAAAGTTATCTATTTTTTTATTCCGTTCTATTAGGCATTGGTTTATCATTTCCAAAGAATTTAAATGAATATTGTGGACACTGGGATTACCTGTCTGTATTATGACATTATCCATATTTATTTAGTAGCTGGATTCATGTGGACGCATTCATAAAACGAGTTGTGTTAAGTAGCGTCAGATCAATTCAGATCAACTCTCCAACTATTCTTGCCGAAGAATTGGATGTGGGCAGCATCCATGTAGGTGGAGGCCTCGCAAAAGACGGTTACCATTAGAATCGGCATGGAAATTATGAAATATGAACTCTAATGCTTAGCAATTCAGCTTTGAATTCAGTTTTGCCAGGATGCCGACGAATTTGGCTGTGTTCTGAATTAATTGCGACTTTGCGACCGTTGGTTTGTCACGTCTGCAACCAAATATAGATAGGAGGTACACGTCGTGCCTTGTATGGTTCTTCAGGAAGGAAAAGGATGTGATTGAACTGCGAGACGATTCTTCACCTAGTGTGAGCACATTAGGTTGTTTCCGATGCTTCGGACGTTCGTTTCGGAAGTGCATCGACCCTTAAGCAGTTTACGTAATCAGACTATTGTGTTGAATGTTCAGATATAAGTGAGACACGTGTGTTGATAGAATTCGTTTATTTTTTCATTTCCTCTTCTCAAATTTTCGAACTTTTGCCGGTTAGATTTTTGACCCTGGAATCATATCATGAGTAGATGAAGTAATTCTCAAAAAGGAAGGAGACTGCTGCTTGCTAGAAAGTTGTTCCGCTTATTCCGAGCATGATGAGGAGCAGCATTTATACTAAGGAGCAAATTTAGGCAGTTAAACATGAGTAAATTTAGAGTTGCTGCTATTATTTCGTTGATATAACTCTTAATTTTTTTTAATGTATTTTGATTATTATTTCATCGTATATATGTAAGTATATTATGTAAGTACCTTAAGTAAGTTTATTATCATTCTAACTTTTTGTATTTATAGCTATATATTTTTAATACCCACATGACGATATCTGTTTAACCCAAAGGTTGACTGTTAGATAATGCTTTTAGCATTAAGTTCGCCTATTGTGCTATACAATTGTATAATGTACAATAAAGTTTAAATAAATAAATAAGTTTTATAAATTAATATTAATAGTGATCATTTTCTTCAAAGAACGTGCCGTCTTTCCTATAATTATGTAGGTGTAGTCTTTTATAAATAATCAATACAAAGTATTAAGGCCCACATGCTCACGTTTCATCTATTACATAGAACATATACTATGTACCAATTAATGAAATTGCACTCTTTAATTCTACGTGCCCGCCTCATTGTGTTTCATTTCCACCTCAACCGTGACCGTATTCATGCAATGAATCATTTGTTTCTTTTATTCAAAGATCATCTGAGTAGAAATATTTTATAGAAAATTCTCGAATGCAGTACACAGTAAATATCTTTATATCTTCTCAGACTAAGTGAGAATAGAACATCTTTATGTTCCTCAACGATTCTTTGGAACAATCAATATCTAGCTTGGTTTCAATTGTATTAAATGTTAATGTAGAAATACTTATTTGTATGATAAAACGTGGCGATACTAATTCAAATAGTCAATTAGTAATTTAGCTGTAGCACCACACAATACCAACTTATCCGAGAATCTTTATTGATTCTTCGTTCCCAATTCCTACTTTTTGTAAAGGAATCGGTAACATAATGCTTCTTTTTGTATTTTACATAATCACAGGAATCTTAAGCCGACTACTATTCTACATATTGCTATTATGGTTATTGGACCAAATGCAACCTTTGCACTAATTGGTCGCTATCACCAGGACAGGATATGCTTGAGCAATGAATCACATTGCGCTCCTGCTTAAGATATTTTTGGCAATGTCTCCCAAGTGGCGAACCAATGGTGTACCATTTATGTGACAGTGACGATTAGACGTCATTAAGGTGAGGTCATTAGCATTTGATTAGATAAATAAATATGCTATTCTAGATACTGTTGTCTGTAAGAAACCATTGCAAATGTTTCAAAGTTTTAACATTTAAAATATTGTTTTAGTTAAAGATGAGAAGTGAATTATTCTGTGATTAAAACAGATTTACAGCCTATCTACAGTAACAAGTTTGTAAATAATATATATTTTTTACTCTACAAATTTAATTGTAAAACATTAAGCTAAATACAATTTGCAAATCTCGAAAATCGAAACATAATTCGTTATTCTGATAGACAATTTGTTGTTATATGCGGAAATAACCGCTTGCCTAGCGGGACGCCCACAGAAATAAGAATCGGTAGTAGTGCCGTAGCGTGTGCTAAAGTTAATTGGCCCGCTAGGGACACTTCTATATGTTCTAATTTCTATGGGCGTCCCGACCCGCCAGTCGCGCGGGATTCACGTCAGTTTGAACGGTCCTTTACTCGTATACAGTTATATTGGAGTCGATTTAAGTATTATCTTCTGAGCTGATATCTGGTTTCGTAAAACTCCGAAATTCGAATCTTTAAACAATACGACAAATTAAATTGTGCACATAAAATACGTTGACAGACAGACATACACTAATCCTTATATCACAATTCGTGTGTATCATATGGGTATAATCTCGTGTGTCAAGAAAGGCGTGTGTACATTTTGACAAATGAGTCACTTTAGATTACCGACCAATCATAACACAACACATTATCATGACCATCTGTTTTGTAAAACTACAATTTGACTACTGAAACTAAAAAATTTGATTGTACGAACATTATTCGCATTGAAGTTCACGCAATTTGTAAATACTCGTAGCTTCTGATTATGTTTGAGTCTAGATATTTTTTAATAAATGTGCAACCTAATTTTTCGTATATATGAAATGGTAAACCACAGAAGCGCTCATGTTATATGTAGAAATCAGTCAACAGGGCCCCTTAATCAGTTTTATTTTATCTAGAACCTAAACTAGAATAACTTCACCTACGATGCTAATTTTGTATTACATTCATTACATTTTCCCCCACATAAATAGACTGACAGGAAGCAGCTGATTTCGCTTCGTCATTTCACTCGTACGAAAGAAGCTTAGAATGGACACCCTACTGCGATCGATGGCACGCGCCTGCACACATGGCCAGGATACCTCGGGGCGTGCGCATAAAAAGCTATTTAGGGATCTCATTTGCGGTAGTCACTCATCCATTATGATTTAGCGGATATTTTATTGCTGTAGGTAGAGTAGTCCACTCAAAAAAGCTTGTGTAGAATGCGTGAGCTGGGACCTAAGCAATTTCTTTAGGAATTGGTTCAGGATGCTTAGAGAGTAAACATACTAAAATCCCCGCCACCAGGAGGGGCGCCGGAGTGGAAGGAGGGGTTAAAGTTCCCACTTTTGAGTTTTTCGCTAATATCTTAAAATCGGTGCGTCGTAGAGAAACACCTTCTTCTACGTAATGAAAGCTAATAAAATTATGTACAACTTTTATCTTATACACTCTACACCTGCTTGCTTTAGAGATTTTCATGTTAGTTATCCTTTATTTATAGACAATCTCGACGAATAAAATTTGTTACTTATTTAATTTAATACGAAGGTCTGGGCCCCAAGCTTTGGGATCCTCGTACTACTATGACGGACGGATAAGTGATGTAAGGCGACGTTCATATTGTTCGTGAACTATATTTCTAATCCAACTTTTTTTTTCAGCAATACGCCGCGGATCAGAAAACCAGCCAGCTAAAAAGGCCCGAGGAGATGGCACAGGCACTGACGGCACAAGCGGAGGTCGGGACCACCTCGCCTACGCGTGTCTGCTCAGGAATGAGCTTTTAGGAGCCCAGATTGACGAGCTGAGAGGCCCGCCGACGAACTGTGCTGATGGGAACCGAGCGGCAATAGGCGCAGTGCAGCAGGCTTCGGCGGCCAAGGCTGCACTAGCGTATAGTCCTTCGGTGTTCAAGTTTAGAGCGCCAAATTGTAATGCTGAGGTAAGTTATATCTCCAACAAAAATATTCAAGGTAAAAATAATATCACGTTGTGCCCAACAAATCCCTTTATATTTACAGATCACGTACAAATAGATTTAAATAAAAGTATTTTTGTAAAAAAACGTAGTTATCCGTTTTAAGCTTCTGATCTTACGTACAAAAAGTTTGGTACTGTTTATGTTATGGCAATATTTTCAACCTCCTGAATATCCTTAATGGACTAATTAGCTTTTATTATTATGTGCACATAAACCCTTTCAAAAACCGCATTTCAATATTAACCTGCTTTACAAATAAAACACACCATCAATCGACATATCAATCGTAATGGACGCACTCGACACTAAACTCAGTTCCTTTACCCCAAATTAACTTACAATAAACCCCCAGCATATCGCATAAACACCACTCGTAAAAGATTATTCGAGATTCAATTCACAGCACATAAAAAAAATGCATGTCTAATTAGCATTTTGATATCTTCGAGCAAAATCCTCTGCGGAGATTCTGCTGTGTCTAATTACACTTAATTTTTTATTGGTTGATAAAAGAAATTGAAGAATAATTTGTATTTTGCAAGATATTCAATAAGATGATTTACGAATACGTCACGCCATATAAGTCCCACTGTTGGGAATATGAAGTGGGGTGTCGATAGAGACATAAATTTAGCTCGGAAAGCGTGATGCTTGAAGAAATGTTGATATTTATGGCCTCGTCAGAGTGATGTATTTTTTGGAGGCACGTGTTTTTATAAATTATCGGGAAGCTATACAGTTTTCATATATTTATTGTAATTTATGTTAGGTATTTTGTTAAGGTTTAAAATGAGTGAAGCTCTTGGCAGACGGAACCATTTGCAAACAAGAGTGTCTCGTTAACAAAAGCTAGTTAGTTGATGTTTGGTATCTTCTTCAGATTTCGGGATGAAATTTATCTTTAAAAAAATGTACAAGGTTATATTTGGATTCACAGTAAGTAAGATTCTAATTGTTTACTGATATGCAACTGGGGGGCCGAGTTTGACGGGTTTTAACTCATTTAGAACGCGAAATACATACTTACCATTTTTTTTAATTTATAATAAACACAAATTTTTGTGGTTAAATGGCGTTATTTTTCGAAATTTTATTCGAAACAACCCGGAAATATTAAGTAAGTATATTTTCGTAATTGCCGTATGACCCCTTCATGACCCTTACTTCTTTTTTATACATAAACCAAATTGAATTTGGCAATATCGGTATCCTTTTTCAGTAAAGATTCGTTATAATGTGACCAGAAAAATGTTGTGACAGAACATTGGACGAAAGTGTGCTTTTAAATGTAAATTTTATTATTTTTCGATTTTATTCAGAGTCGCGAGAGGCGTAACGGCAGTCATATTATATTTGTTATGTCCGAAATACCGGCGTGTCAAAACGTTTGTGGTGTTGTCTTTATGGCTTTAATGTGAAAAGATTTATATTATTTTTTGTCATTAATTTTATTTCAGTACACAAATTCCCAGATTTTTCAAAAATCCGGTTGGGATGAAGAGTTATTCTTCGAAGCGCAACCATTTTCAATCGCACCTTTCAAAAATGAAAAAAAAATATGTATATTATTTTATTCCTCGAAGCGCACCTATCGATAAAATATATAATGAAGATGTTTATTAACGAAAAAAAACAAGCAATTCCCTTTTTTTACATTTATAATGTTTGAGTCCTTCCTTTTATAGATTAGAAAGCCGGATTATGTTGACGCTTTTCAAGTGTAAAGGTCTACATTATTTATTTTTCAAAAGAACGTGGTATATCGTTAACCATTAGCTGAAGTACTAGGATAACAGAAATTAGGAGGAGGTTCACAGATAAAGAAAAACAACATAATTACGCAGTGTAGGTATTTTTTGAGATGAAAAGGTGTGTAAACCCTAAAAATATAAAGAACTCGAGTCTTTTGAGTCCTAGATTTTAGGCTTACTAAACCCCCTCACAATTTCTGTTATCCTAGTACTTTGGATGATAGTTGATTTAGTGCGTACAAACGAGTTTTGAAACATCTATCGATAACATCAATTACATGCGCAGCACTAATTTTTAATGTGGGTGCGCTTTGAGGACCTGAAATTATAATATATTATTTTTTTTCATTTTGGTGCACTTTGTTCGGTGCGCTTGAAAATGGTGCGCTGCGCGGTTACCTATCACAAACTATAACTCTTTATGTGCGAATTTTAAAATACCAAAAACGTTTCGTAATATTTTTATTTTCTATATTTCCATTTGACCGTATACTCTTTTTCTATCTGGTTGAAAATCCGATTTTTGATTGTTATGTTTTTAAAAGCTATATGCTTTGTATTGTAACCTAACGTTAAACCGCAGATACTATTTCTATATGTTTCACAAAGAAAATAATTATTTAACCTTAACATTATTTCCATATTATTATAAGACAACATGTCAAATACCAAATAATTTAAATCATAGTTTTGAAACCCATAATGTTTATATATATAGTATGTTTATATTTGTGTGTTTTCATGTTGTGCGCCGCAACCTAAACCTACCTATAGCGCTCTGTCACAAGATTCAAATGTAAATCTAAGTGAAATAAAATACTTGAAAGAAATTTCAAAATTAATTTAATAAAAAGCTATCATTCATTCTGCATACCAACTTGTAGTTTTTATTAATATTGCATGTACAAAATTATTGTTAATAAAATGAAAGTTATTGAACATCTGTCTAAATAATAATTTGGAAAAAGTTACTTCTATCGTTAATACTTCTAGAAAATAAAATTATTGTTACCAAAAAATTTATCAAATAAAAATTACATGTTTTGATTTTCGGTCGACAGTTGTTATAGAAGACGAAAAAATTTTCATTGAATTTATAGAAGCAGAAAATATGGTAAAGAAGCCATTTGGCATTTAAAACTTCGTCGTACCGTTTTTGAACAACTGAAATTCGAAGAAAAAAATTTAGGGTTTGTGATAGGTTACCGCGCTACGCTTCGAGGAATACCTCTGGAAGAACTATGTTTGTACTGAACATATATGGAAAAGGAAAACATAAAATTGACCCTTACGGTTTTGGGCATCTACATGATTATTAGGTGAACATTCACACGATAAAAATGAAAACTACGCTACTCCACCTCCACCTTCGCTAAAAATACTATCAAATTCAAAAATTTTTTTTCTTTTCCGACCCCGATAGAAAGGAACAAATAGACAAACTTATTAGCTTTAAGAGTATATTTAAGTCTACTATCGATGAGTAATTAGTGCTCAATTACACATCGATAGAGTTACAAAAAACTGCACGCAAAATAATTTTAAATTCAAAACTCCGCATTACAATTTGTCACCAATTACGTAAATGATTTCTGGTAATTGCTAACAAAATGTCAACAAATGCACCGCTGCTGTCGGCACACCTTTGTATGCGCGGGGGCGCATCTCGTTACAAGAAATGCTGACGCGATTCGTAATTAGAATCGAATGGATATCGAATATCGTTTACTCGTATCATTCCTGTTCACGAATACATTTTAAAGACACCGGTTGTGATTTTAGCAGATTATAAAATAAAAGTGCCTGTTGTCGAAACCTTAATAAGATTAATAGGACTTAATGAGCCTTAATGAACATTGTTTCCACTTTTAAAATTGTAACTGGCCGATGTCTAAAACTAAAGTAATATTTTCGTCATCGTAGAGGTAAAACCTTAAACAATAATGATAAGAATTCTGGTCTGTATGGGTTTAATATGCAAAAACTAAGTACTTTTTTCAACGATGAATTCCTAGAGATCGCTCTATTTTACTGTATCCACTGTTTTAATACCGCGCCACCCACCCGTACGAAGTCGCAGGCACATCCTGTATTTATATACCTAAGTTTAGAAATGAAACTCTGTGATGTGAATGTGACAATTAACAATTTAACATTCGACATGTTTAGCGAGTCTGCGACAATGAGGATATGCTAATCAGTAAAGTTGGCGTTTATGACGTGTTGTGTCCATTACACAGGGTTGGTGGTGATTCGTTAAAATTTATTTTATAACAAAATATACACATAAATAAAAATATAGCACAGAGCTAATTCCTCTGTGCGTCCGTGGGTATTTTTATTAAATCTAGGTAAAATCAGATTCGTATTGGTACAGCATACATTTCAACTTTAGCCACGTATAAGCAAATGCGGACTTTAATAAGAATATCTTTCGTATTGTGGAATATGAAACGTTTTGTTGAGTTACACAAAGAAGCTGTATAGAACATTGGACTATGAAAAATTGGTGAAATGGTCCTCCAAACTTACTTTTCTTTAATATTTAAACTACGCACAACACCTTGCATTTTCTGTTAGAGCAATTACTATTAAACTATTATTCACTCTAGGGTAACAAACATCTTGAGGTAAATATATGTATGCCAAATAAATAATAATTTATTATTTTGCCCAATAACATTGTTGTTGTCGTATAACGTTGTTTTCAATCACCTACAGTAAAAATAACTGATGATTGATATTTATTGATTTTTTATGCACGAAACGCTCTCAACCCATCACAATCGCGTCTCCAAATGCAAATCGTAAAGATATTTTTAAATGTTTATCCTTCTGCAACTTTTTTTTTTCGATCCATTACGTTACAATGCTATTGTTTTTTTTTTCTCGCAACTTTTGGACAGTCATTTGTCTGTCTGACTGACTTCAGTGACAACGACCTAAAATAATTACTTTGTTAGAATTTTTATGTGCGTACTTGGTGGTGGTGCCATGTCTGCTTGTTGCATTCGGTGTAGGTACAAATTTGCACTTTGAATCGATTGAGTGACAATTTAAACATTTCAATTTATTTATAAGAATTGAACAATGATTACTGATAAGAACAATGGAAAACTAAAAATTGTAACAGGCCGATGTCTGTCACAGGGATTGAAGAAAATATGTGACGTACATATTACCAACACCGTGTCTTTATGTGATCATGGTACAACAATTGACTTGTAAAGTTATTTCTTTTTGTTTGTTTAATGACATGTGTAGCTAGAGTGGAATTCTTGATTGTAAAGCTCAAAACCATACATTTGACAGGTTCAGTACTAGTTATCATTTATAAATTTTTGAAGCTTTCACCACATCATATTACTATTTAACTCATTAGAGCGTATTGTACAGTAGTAACGATAGTCGCAAAAAACAAAATTATTAAAGTAAAATAAAATAAAAATATCTTGAATCACGATACAGCATTTTTTATACTACATCACCTGTTACGTGCATTAGTCGTTGTCTAGATATGATGATCGCTCCGTTTTGAACGTCTCACCCTGTCAACAGGTTGTTTAAAAAAGTTAATGCCAAAAAACTTATAAGATTTATTAGTGAGTTTATTGTAAGGCTAGATGTAGCAGAAACACTATGTTTAAGCTTAAAATTATAATAATGTATGGAAATAAATATTTAAAAAGTGATGGTGATGTTATAAACAATTTCTCGAATCAAACTTGTAAAATGTTGGATGGAAACTTCTAACTTGGACGCAAATTTGAAAACAATATTCTAAACAACGCTTCTGTCGGTTGTCAATATTTAAAGTTTAAAAAAATTGAGATAGACATACTACAGTTTTCAATATACAAAGCTTAAAAGAAATTAACAGGAACAAAACTATGTATATGCAGAAAAAAAATCTATTACAAATGTATGATATTCCGCATTGGTTCCATATGTGCACACCCACTTTATTACTCTTTGCATTATACATGGAATATATTCACTGGCTCATACAAAAAATGCATTTGAATGTGATTCCATTCTTGGCGCGTCTTCAAATAAATCTGTTGTTGGTTCGCAACCAATATTTTATTTAGAATTTTTGCGAGAAATGCAATGAATTTCTAATAGTTAGTTGCAACGATATTAATTTTATTCCTTTAATTGTTGGAATAGTAACAATTTTTCCCTTTACTTCATATGACATATTTAATGAGGACATGTGTTGTTTCTACGCTTGCGCGGATAAACTTATTTGACGAAATTTTTGTACATAGAGCAGATAATTATTAATAGTACTAACGTACATAGAGTAGATTGAATCTTGAAGAAGTAAAACTACGTATTTACGCGATGGAAAGGGGTATTGTGATTCGGTTCGGTATTAGTTCTTCTCTAATCTATAATGTTAATAAAACCATTACAACAGGCAACAACAACCTGACTAACCGAATTCAACACGAAATTTTCATTTTCAGTGCCATAAAACCCAACTTCAACAGGAAGATATCTAAAAGCCTAATGATACCAATAATCTGTAAAACTATCATTACGATAATATCAATCGCGCCTGCTCCGATATAGTCTGCAATTATATTAAAATGTTCACCGCGTTTCCAATGCGCAGGCGCGACGAATCGAAACGTCACGGACTCATCTAATCCTTTTTGCTAAGTCCTTGAACGGATAAAAGTCTAGACGTTTTGCTATTTACGAATTTTTCGCCTAGGCATTCCAATGATGCGTGCGATTCAAAAGTTCATCGGTCTTATCTTTCCACGGCCGATTTTGCGCTATGCTTTTTTCCGCCTCTGAAATGTCCAGATTTTGTCCGTGATCGCAATTTTTAACGCACGAAATGTACACCGTGACGCAATTCTGCACTATGCAAAAAGTAGATGTGGCCCAAATTGATTTTTAATGTTAATTTCTTTAAAACAGAATTGGTTTTATACATCCAGTTCACGCTAAATGAAATTGATTGGTCGATTTTTAGACGAAGAAAAGAGCCCATGCCTCAATGCAATCAATTTGGATTACAGATGGTCACGAAAGTCTTGAAATGTAATAGATGGAACATCTCAGTTTTAAATTGTTTTACACTCGACAAAAACTAATGTATTATCAATTAGCCTCTCCAAATAGAGATTGTTGAACACCTCAATTATTTAAAATTGCTTTTATACCTACTCAACTCAAGCAAGAGCATCCAAAACATTTGCAGTGTAATACTTCGAGATGGCGAATAGTAAAAAAACATACAACTGATAAATTGTATTTGCTCATCAAATCTTCATTATTTAGTTTTTTATTCCAGTCTCGCCGAAAATAGATAAATTTTAGTCTAGACTTCGGTCATTGCCAGGGGATGATTCGTAACTTTTGTGATGGCTGTTTCGTCGAATGCATTTTTTCTTGTAATTTTTTATCCGGCTGCATGAAATCGATTTCTTTGTCGTTGTTTTGGGCACACGTTGTTCGGCTGCCGTGGTGTTATAATCTAGATCATGTCTTAGATTGTCCTCCTGATTGCAGAGTCACGTTTCGGTATCATTGTATGGGTCCTCTTTTAATTTCTGAGACATCTAGTTATACATTTCACGTTAATTATAAAACGATTTTTTTTTCTTCTATCTATCAGTCAGGTAATTGCAACCTTGAATCTGTTCTGACATTTAATTGCCTACAGATTTTTTCAGTGTGTCCAGAATGGAAAGTACAGTAATGATTGACATACAATTTGCTAATCACAATGCATATGTTCAAATTGTTATCTGATACTGGTCAATATCATTTCCAAATATGTCAAGTGTGATGAGTGACGCGTCACACACGGGCAATGTATCATGACAATGAATATTGTGTCTAGCCATATTGGCATTTTAGGTATTGTTATTATGCACGGTATCTGCCTAGTTTTGTATTTCGTATTTTTCTATACGTCATTTGCCGCTATCGTTACTGAAAAAAAAAAGCGTGCACGAATATTTAAAAATCTAGACAAAACAAATGGTTTGAGCTGTATTCGTCAAGCGTCATGCCATGGGTTGCAGTTAAATAATACCGGTTATATATTCGTGGTAACATTAAGACTGAAAGGAACGGGTTTAGTAATCCTAATGGCCTCAAACTTGGCTGCCCATCATCAGGCAATGAACCGAGCACCACAAGTGCTCATCCGTGTCCACTCCGCACCGTGTTTGCTGATTTAACACCTACTGCTACGCAAAGGAATTCATAAAAGGTTTGGTCCGTTTGGTGATTCGGTTCATTAATTAGATAACTAAGAAGCTCCATACAAAATCTTAACGCAGTCGCTCATGATCTATACGATGAGTGACTGCGTCAGGTCAGGATTACTAGCTGTGCTGCTCCTATGCGCAGCTATTTAAAAGTAATCAATGTAATGCAACATAATGATGATAACCAGTGAAAAATATTAAAGTTCATTACTAAAACATCACTATTAACAAAGACATTAAAAGTTTATTTGCTAACGTCCAAAGCACGAAATGGTCTTTACCCTTCGTAAAAGGCTTCTGCTTAATTTTTTCCTACCTTATTGACACTGGCTATTTGGCAAGCCTTTTGCGGGGCCCGATAGGGTTAAGATTATTTACACTGTTAAGTAAATTGCTTCGACAATAGATTTTGTGAGGTCAAGTGGACTTGACTCTGCTAAATCTGGCAGTAAAAAAAGTAGCGGTCCGCACTTGAGCAACAAAGGGAGAAAGGGCATTGATTAGAAACCGTATCGGATATTATAAAATGTGAACTAATTTAATATCATTGACCGTTAAAGAAATGTTCTACTTACAATCGATATCGTATACTGGTACTAAAATAAAACAATAAGTTGTTACGAGAAAATCTCGCTCGGTAGAAAGTTTGTAGGGTACGATTAAAACGGTAGTCGTTTTCAATCTTGTGGGTATTATGCAATTTAATATTGATAAGTTTATCCATTTTTTTACAGCTAGATAGAAAAGCAGGGTATACCGCTCACGGCCTCATCTGGTTGAAGGTGGCTGCCATAGTTTTCGCCTTTAATAGCAAGTATCACGTGTGCTTTGCTGTTTCGCTCACGTTGTCGTCTCGTACTACAGGACAAAGAGTACATTCCATGTGCTTAAGATATAACCAATTGATAACCCTTTCGCTACTTGAAAATGTTTTCGCCGAATGTTCAAATTAGTTTAAAGATATTAATCAGGCCTTGACAATAGCTAGCTTATATCTCAGAAGTATTGGCAGTAAATTTCACGTCAACGTCTACCTCTGATATATTTGCATCTTCTAAATGCGGATCACCAGCCGATAACAACTGTTCCATCTGCCGAATTTAATATTCGTTGCATGTAATACTGAATTACAGCCTGCCTTCTGCAGTGACTCGTTATTTTTATTGCACTGTCCACAACGTGACATGTTTCCTAAACCACGTGGGTCACAGGAGCTGTCATTCGTTCGTAGTACCAATCAATCTGTTATCAACCATCTAGTCACTACCTGGATTCTAGCTTTTTATGCGTCTGCCTCCCGGGGTGAACAAACTTGGATTCTGATTGCTTATTCATCTTACATCATTGTGGTTTGCATTTAGATACAAATTTTTCTTTTACTTTTCAATTTCGTCAATGCCTTGCATTAAGTCTGATTCCTGTCTATTATTTTTTCGATTAAGGTCTCTTGAAAGGCTATCGGATGCCTTTTATTAGTCGTGTTAAGATTTCCTTTGTAGTCTAGACCTAGGATTGCTACGGACAATTTGTGACCTATTGTACTCCGCTTTTTTGTCTATTCGCATTGAATACGGCAATTGTGCATCGAGGAAGCTGGCAATTTGATCTCATCTCTACAAATGATTACTTCTCATTCCATCCCGAAGATTTTTGTCTTCTGAATTCATGAACTTGGATAACGTGAAAATATAATGGACATGAATAAAACATCATCATCTATGTTTGTAAAATATATTCTTTCTTTGATAAAAAGATAACTAAATCGTTTCTAATTTGTTTTAGCCTCGGAAACAAATTGCACGATATTAAAATAGCAGTATTAAATCTATCGCAACTAGCCTGTTTGCACGTAAATGTTTCTTTTTCGTCAAACCTGTAAAGGAAACGTATTTTTATTACAATATGCCGTGACTTACAATTGTCTAACTTTACTACTGCGTAAAAAAATATAATTCTTGTAATCAAAACGGCATTAGCAAAATCAAATTGTTCATGTCTTCTTTTTGTTTGTTGCTTCTTTATATCCGGTTGTTTCGTCATGCTCCACTTGATTTTAATATGTTTAATGATCTCTATTTTCTTATTAGCATTAAATATACGATATTCTATTGTGGTGAACTAAGTGTAATTAATTCATCTTTGATGTAATTACCACTGTAGAAAATTTGAGAAGCAACCCAACAAGTGTGCTTAAGACTGTTACCTACGGCAATTAACTAGATTTTAATGTTATTATTATACTATACTGTTTATGTCTTTTTGGAACCTCATTAGAAGTGTTTCTCTTTGATATAAAACCATTTCGGTAATGCACAGTAATCACGGTGATTTTTATATTTCTAAAAATTGTTTTATGACCTCTTAAATATTATTTCGTTGTACTTTGAAAATGACTTGTTAAATCATGAGCAATGTTTTGCGGTGTAAAAATAGCGTTGATAATTTTGTTGGTCATAAAAAAACGAATAAGTAAACATAAGTTCAAACTCCCGTGCGATATGTCAGACCAAGCATTAAATATATCTTTTGTATTGATTTAGAATAAGCAGTCAATGCTATAATCGATTGACAAGAATTTTATATTTACAATTCGCAAATGAAAAATAACCGATAATTATTTTAATGTGGCAAATTAAGTAATTGCTGAAGATTTTATGTGTGTGTCTATAATATTGCACTATTCTATATAGAGTCTAGACGAGTGACATCACCAATCGAAAAAGAGGCTAGGCAGAGCATCGGCATTTGTAGATCTGTCATCTGTCAATGTTCGTTCACCTGCCTCTTAAATCTAAAACCAGTTGCAATCCGCTTAAGGTGATGTACAACTAAAATTGACTATTATTTAACTTTCGAGGCTGCTATGTCGACGACTCATTGGGCGGGTCTTAAGTCAATATCTCCTTAAGTGGCACTTGCGAATTAATCATCTTGCACGTGAATGCACTTTCAATCTTATTTCAGTTGTATTAGTAGTACTATAGGTTTCATTCATAAATGTTTTTTAAGAGTCTGTTTGTGTTTCTAGACTTGGTTTTTATTCTAGCTCTACAGTTTTGTTAGTTTACTTAACCAATTTTCATGACTGATCATGGTCTGTTTTTGTATCGTAACTTTCATTATCAATGATTCTATTTGATATTAAGACTGCAATAGTAATTTATCAGTGGTTCCAAATTGGGACAAATAACGGTTTCTTATACGATATCTTGTAGTTAAACATGTAAATCCTCCCTTTATCAATGATATTTATTGTGAGTGCGCTTAACTTAAACATTCATGTTTATGTCCCTGCTCTTCATGTATTTTTGTTGACGTAGGCGTTACAACCCAATTTTGATCCCAGTTGAAATGCCTCGAAATGTATAAAAACACCAAGATGCGTCCTTTGTTACATCTTTTCCTTAATATTAAATTTAGCCGTTTAAAAAATTACTACCAATATTTTCCACCCACACACCAAATTCTATGTTTGTAACAATAAAAGGATTATAATCGGACAAAAATTTTGTATATGGTAATGCGGCCACATCACCTATTACATAATCTGTTCCCGTACCGTCAAAACTCTGGTCTTGCCTTTTGAAGTTATTATTCATTTTGATTACTTAAGAGGTATAATAAAAGGGGGTCCATGGACTTAAAACTGCTAACAGTTTACGAGAATTGTGCACTTTTTTGTACAAACATAATTTAGAGACGTTTACTGTGTTTGGTCAGTGCGAAAATTCGCATTAAAATTGTCAACTCTGTGTCATTTTAGGCGGTAATAAAGATTATGAATGCACGTTTTATTGCTGAGTAAATAAATATTCAAGATAATGTTTGCATAGATATTCTGTTTCAGACAGACTTGAAGGTATTTTTTTGTTGACAATGGTATTTTAAGTTATGTTGGCCGATCGTTAAATTGGGTGGATCATGATATGGTCTTCTCAGGTCACTAATACTCGTAATGCTTTTAGCGATACATCAGATGTGATCAAGTAATTTGTCTGATGAAATGTTTTGGTCTCATCTATCTGCCTAATCCATACTAATATTATAAATGCGAAAGTCTGTCTGTCTTTCTGTCTGTCTGTCTGTCTGTCTGTTACGCTTTCACGGCCAAACCGCTGAACGGATTTTGATGAAATTTGGTATGAATATAGTTGAAGACCCGGGGTCAAACATAGGCTACTTTCTGACGCAGGCGGAGCTGCGGGAGAAAGCTAGTATAATAATAAATAATGTCTATGACTAAAGGAAATGCTTGATTTCGTGATCTGACCACGAAAATCATTTGAATGTGTAGCAATTGTTTAGTGAAATAAAAAATAGAATAATTTAAAATGGACGACGTAAAAAACCTGGCTCGTGGTATTCAATGATATATTGGTGCTCTAGTTATTGTATCTCTATTGTTTATCCTACACTAGCGGTAGCCAACACCCATCAATTAGAAGTGTTATATCAGTTGTCGATAATACTAATCAGTACGTCTATAGAAATTGTTGTAATGATTAATTTAAAACCTCGAATAAAAAAATCGCTGACAAATCGAGTATTCAAGTCGCTATCAAATGTACACGTAGGTAATGTTTTTTCAGTGGGTTTTTACATACGATTCGCATAAAAGGCTTCGGGTATTCGAACCTTCAAGGACTTTGGTGTTCCGCTTCAGGGGTTCCAAATGTTTTCCTGTGTTGCCGCTTGCTTTTATAATTTTTCATTATGACACTGCGAATTGTACATTTTAAGGTACAATTAATTTTGTAATTGAGTTCTTACTTTATTGTTTCATATTTTTTCCTTTTTCTATCAAAGCGTAGGCACTTTTTGTTGTGTTTTTTTGCTCTCTTTTAATACTTTGTCTAACGTTGATTGTTTTTAGGATGCGCTTTATGTAGTTCTTTCTTAGAATTTGCAATCAACAAAATATGTTCGGTTAGTGAAGTGTTGTTTAAAATTATTATATTCAATTTGTCAGCGGTTTTTGCTACTTTGTAATTTTCTTTATTATATCTCGCCTAGAAATCGTCTGTTTTATTACCATTTGGGAGCATAATGACTATCTATGATCATTTATATTCTTTACACCATTCCTAATTTAATTTAAGTGTTTGGTTATTTTTTATAATTTATATTTCTTCTCATTCATCAGCTTCTTCACGCGGCTTTGCCTACTCGTTTTTTGGCGCTGTATTTCAAATATTGAAATAGGTATCTATTTACAAATGTGATAAATTCAGAAAAGTTTTATTTCTTTTTAGTAATGTTTTATGTTCACCATACTAAGCGCTTAATGGTTTCGAGTTTCTAGACGTTTCTTGCTTATGCAGTTCACTCAAATGTTGTGTCTTCATACATTTGGCAAATTATATCTTCACCTGCCATACGTTAAACTAGTTTTCATTTTTAAAATATCTTTGTTAAAGAATATTTGTTAATTTATGAAAGCCTCTCATGTAGTACACATGAAATCTCAAAAACGACTGAACCTGTAAAGTAGAAATGTTTCAGGATAGTTAGTAGTCGAGAGTGTAAGAAAGTGGCCAAGTTAGCCCTGAGGCGTTAGGACATGCCAACTAGGAACGACTTTCCCAAAATCCCCTTGAAGGCAGAGCTCCAGACTGCTAATTCTATGTTTTAATGTTATATATTCCTTTGTTCCAGGAGAACATTGACCCGTCGCCATACAGCCTCTCCCCCGTGTCGGCCAAGTCACAAAAACTGCTCCGCTCCCCTCGAAAGGCTACCAGAAAGATATCGCGGATCCCATTCAAGGTTCTGGACGCGCCGGAGTTGCAGGACGACTTCTACCTGAACCTAGTGGACTGGTCTGCGCAGAACGTGCTCAGTGTTGGCCTGGGAAGCTGTGTGTATCTGTGGAGCGCTTGTACTAGTCAGGTGAGATATGAGATATTTTATTTGTATTTTGTGACGCGCTAAATCTCAGGCGTAGAATGGAGCGACTAGAAGATAAAGCTGCAAGACGTGAACTTTTAGATGTAGGCCTCCTACATACATTGTCAATCTGACTGATTTAAAGCTGCTAGCATCCAGGGTTTTTAGTACTAGGACATACGACGGAATAACTTTGGTACTTAATATTAACTGGTCTACTCGTAGTAGGACATACAGCATTCAGCGTCTTTTTAGGACTGTTACGTGTAACGGGATAAAAAGCTAGTCGTACTTAGCGCTAATGTTTTTACTTCGTTGATGGATGGTTTGCCTAAGAAGTACGGGGCTTGTAATATAGTTGAAGATACATCCTAGAGAACTCTAACCATTGAACTATTAAGTGTGTGACATCAGAAACTAAATAATTTGAAATAAATTTTACTTTTCTCCCTCAGGTTACCCGTCTCTGCGATCTATCGTCAGAAGGCAACACCGTCACTTCTGTGGCGTGGAGCGAGCGCGGTCACCACGTGGCCGTCGGCACACAGAAAGGACACATTAGCGTGTGGGACGTCACTGTCAACAAGGAGGTACGTGTAGCATCTGTAGCCTATCATCAGATGGCAACATCCTCACTTCGTATCATACGATTTTTACATAAGTTGGTAGCGCGCGAGTTACACCCTACACAAGGTCACAAAATCAAAAGGCTATAAGGATCAATTAGGCTTGTTTGACTGTCAATTCCATGTTTCTATTTATCTTATTTCCAACATAAACAAAAATAAGTGACCGTTATATGTTTAAAATTTATTTATTTTTCCAGTAAGTTATTTAACATTCGCGCCTGACGCACGACAACGCTAGTTTGAAATGTAAATTGAGGCTGTCTACTAGACTTGTAAATGTGCAATGTTGTGCGATGTAGGTCATTTGCAGAGATAAATTGAGCCCGAAGGCCTTTTATGTCCATTTTCATTATGAATGCAACAACTAGACAAGACATAAAACTTGGTGCTTACCTACGACCTACACACTATTAAGCCTATTGGTTAAAAATATCTCTTGGTTATATACCATTAAACACAATTTAAATAACCACCAGAATTACACTAGTGAATATATCTTAATAAAAGTAACATAAAATCAGGTCAATTTACAATTCGAAAAATAGTTTGTTAAGGATTTCGCACAAGATTCTCACTGGAACAGAGCTTCGGGCGGTCGCTAGTATTTGTAACATTTCTTTAAATGCTCAAATCTCTTTTTTTTATACAACTAAGTAGACAAACAGGCGTACGGCCCACCTGATGGTAAGTGGTTACCGAAGCCTATGAACGCCTGCAACATCGGAGATATCACGAGCGCGTTGCCGACCATAAAGGATTTTTTTCACGCCCTTTTTGAAGGCTCCCATGTTATTGTCACTAGGGAAACTAGGGGCAGGGGGTTCATTCCATAATCGCAGTGTACCAGGGAGGAAATTCCGTTTGAAGCGTACTGTACGCGATAACATGGGATCCAAGGTATGGGGATGAAATCCCTGACGATGGCGAGATTTCTCTGTAAAATATTTTTGCCCTAAATAGTTTACATAAAATAATTGCGGGTGAAATCGCCTGTCACAGATAGTACCTAGTACGAATATAAACTTTGTTCTCAGGTGACGAAACTCCAAGGCCACATCGCGCGAGTGGGCGCTCTGGCCTGGAACGGCGATATACTAAGTTCCGGTTCGCGGGATAGGCACATACGCCAGCGGGATACTAGGTGTCCGCGTAAGTATCTATAATTTATTCAGTATGCCTTGCAAAGTTCTTTGCACTTTGTTGTTAAGAGTATATTCTCTCGGAAAAACAGTTTTTATGCGATTTATGTTCTATTAAGATACATGAAAGCCGCGAAATCGGTATATTGTTATGAGACACTTATAAATAATTGTTTTTCAATCGACGAGCTTGTATGACGAGTGTGATGAGCGTTAAGAAAACGGGGGAAGTTTGTAAGGATCGTAGCTAATGGAAATCCGTAGTCTCTGCCTACCCCTACGGGAAACTAATAATTATATATAGTTTAATAAATACATATTTATTTATTTCATGTACACGATGTAAATATACATTGGGAACATAACATTAACTTAATATTATGTATCTCCGTTTGGGATTTACGGGTTACCCCGGTCCTTTGAGAGGCTTGCGCGGGGATATGGATTCAACGCGTAGAGGCCCTTTGGAGAAGTTGATGTCATGTGGTGTTAGTGATGTCATCACTTAATATTATAATTATGTTTTTTAATGTTTGTCAAACGAGGCGACTACGGAACACCACCGTCTAGGCCCGTATTTAGTATTGTTTTCTTGTAGCTTAAATGATTTATGTTAATTTTTTGCGATGCATCCGGTCAAACTGAATGAGATTTTCTTTCCCCTTTTTTTTACGTCTTTATTATTATTTCAGCTCAACAATCAGGCCGCGTGTTACAAGGGCATAGACAAGAAGTATGCGGTCTCAAGTGGTCACCCGACGGCCAATCGTTAGCGTCGGGTGGCAACGACAACAAACTGTTCGTATGGTCGATGGTAAGTTGTTTTTTAAATTATTATTCCCTTTTTAGCTGCAGAATATACGCCTCACTTGAAGTTTTCCAAATTGATGTCATCTCCCATAAGTTTAATACAAACGCAGACGCTGTAGTCCATTGTTAACCGCCAACAGCGCTTTGCGGATTTGTGTTTCTTACACATTCTAGTTGTTCATTGTGGCATTTGAAACTCCTTTCTCAGGCCTTAGCTATGCAGTTTCACCTTTTGGAAAGCTATAACATTTAGTATAACAATATCTTGGTAAACTCTCATGATTTCCGTCCTTTGCGTAGTGTTAACGACCTACTTCTCTAAACCCCAACCCAATCTAGTAGAAAAGTGGGTTGAGTCTTACTCCAAGTCGTTTGCGGTACGGGTTGTTCGCCTGTGGAATGCTTTGCCAGTTGATATATGCATGGTTCAAACTATTAATAGTTTTAAGACTATGTAGAATGTATTTCTTATTAGTGACTGACCCATGTTCCCAAATGATAAGTGTCTTTATGTCTGTGTTGATCCACCTTTGATTACTAACATAGAATTTAAGATTGCTTGTTACTAACACTATATGGATGGAAATCTGAAATAAATGTATTTTATTTTTATTTATTATTATTAAGTATAGTAGACATTTTAATTTTTAATTCTGCTGGGCCCACAATAACACCATGTTCTCTTTACTACACAAAGTCTGGCTGGAAGAGATTGCTTAGCAATAAGTCTGCTTTTGGTCCACATTGTAAACAATGTTGTAATTTCGATTTTGTGATTTCCCAGATGTGGGCAATAAAGTTATATTGTATTTTATGATATAATCGATAACGAAATTAAATTTAAAAAAATGACAAACCACAACTTTTGATAAATATCCACATGTTGAACATTTACAAAACCACATTCCCTTATTTTATTATACATTTACAATTGTTCCTAACAATACTTATATAAATAAACGGTGTGAATCTTATCAGGTTAAAAATAATTCCCAAACCACATTATTTTAATTGTTCTTCCTATCTGTTTTTGTTTCCAATATATTGTTTGGAGATATTGTTGTTATTTTTTTTTTTCATCTCAATTACCTCAATTCATACAATAAAGGCTTTTTTATCTGTATCAAAGGTCAAATTATTGATAAGAAAGAAAGGGACTAGACCTTCGGGAGAGAACGATACAGATTATATTTTAGTTAAACTAGGCTTGACGGTTCGTAAATTTAACGAATAATAGGGTTATTATTTAACAATATAGATAAGAGTAGTTTTACTATATATCAAAAACAAAAAATGGGCAAAATAGAAGGAAAACGCGCCAGAGGAAAACCTCTAGCTAGTGTGAAGAGAGCTGAAGGCTGCTTTTTTTAATGCGGTCTTAGTCGGCAGTTCGCGCATTTTAGAAACACACATGTGATCACGGTACTCAGCAGTGAGGGACCGATGGAAGAAGAAGTTTTACCAATCTAAGGCCGATTTCACCAACATTGTTCCTATCCAAGAGTAACAAATCTAAGCATAAAAAATTTAATGGCAGACATTTTTATTCTAGAGACAGAGTCCTTATACCGGAATTTGTGGATTAACAGTATATTCTTGGGTACAGTATATTCTTCTATTAACTGTGTGGTGAAATGTAAAATCCATACTTACATACTTATATAATATATTTATTAAACGCGAAAGACTGTCTGTCTGTCTGTTAAGCATTCACGGCCGAACCGCTGAACGGATTAAAATGAAATTTGGTATGTATATAGTTGAAGACCCGGTATCAAACACAGGCTACTTTTTGATGCAGGCGGAGCTGCGTGAAACAACTTGTTCATTATAAGAGAGTTAATTGCTCCATTTTCTTTGGAATAAAACTTATCCGACTTTGGTGAAATCGTCCCTAAATTAATTAATTAATGTTTTCAGCACTCGACATCGCCCGTTCAAACGTATTCGGCTCACGTCGCGGCGGTAAAGGCGATCGCTTGGTCGCCGCACCAACACGGGTTGTTGGCTTCCGGCGGAGGAACTGCCGATAGGTGTATACGATTCTGGAACACTCTGACGTCACAGCCGATGCAGTGTGTCGATACAGGTGTGTAGATTTGCTGCGAGGGAAACATATTGTTTCTAAATATGCCGTACAGATTTATGAACAGAAGGAAAGAAGAGATGCATATGTTAATATTGCTTTATAGTGAGAAATATACATTGGCATCGGCACCTCAACTTGGATTGTTAGCTTCGGCGGTGGAACGACCGAAATGTAGGCGTTTAAAAATATTTCCTCCGTTCTGGCCCGGCCACTGACGCTTTTACTACAAATTGTATAAATTTAGTGTTCTTTGTGGTGGTTCAGATTTTCATGAGTTTCCTTAGACCAATGACTATTTAATTTAATCATATGGAATTTTCTTTACGTTAATCGTTTTCCATTCTATAAATATTGTGTTATTTGCTTAATCCATTGGATAGCGTCACCTTCAAGGATGAACAATTCTATCGGGTCGCAGATTCCATTTAGGGGGGTGGTGTTTGGGGGGGGGGGGGGGTGAGTACTAATAATGTACTCAACGTCTTGCTCACTCTCCTCACTCACACATTGGGGATTCTCTCCTTCCGCACTTGGGCATAAACCCAACTTCTGGTTTATAAGCTGTCCAGTTGACAACAGGTTTTCCGGGGTAAATAAATTCAACTTTTAATCCACTGCTCTTTGAACTAGAAAACATGATGAGTTACGATGTTTGCCTGTTTCAGGGTCTCAAGTATGCAACCTGGCGTGGTCCAAGCACTCCAGCGAGCTGGTTTCCACACACGGATACTCACAGAATCAGATCCTAGTGTGGAAGTATCCCTCGTTGACACAAGTAAGTGATGACTGATTATTAATTTGTTCATGATATTATGTTTCAGGGCTACATTGTACAGTATTTAGTGACTAGGGCTCACATATCAGAAAGCAGTTTTTCACATTGCGTATCTTAATAAAAATACAAATTAGGGGAAAAAGTCGATTCATCTGGTAAAAACGAAGCCAAAAAAAGTTTAGTTTCAGGAAATGTCAGATATCCTTGTTACAATAGCTAGCTAATCTCATTTTTATTTATATATGTTTTGTGACGAATATATTTCTCTTCTCGATAATGAATAAATAGATACTTTATTTGCACCATTTTCATAAATAGTTTTTAAGTCAAAGATGGCGTGATGCTAAAGTTCTTTGATTCGATTCCAGGTGGCGAAACTAACGGGACACTCGTACAGAGTTTTATACTTAGCACTATCGCCAGATGGAGAGGCCATAGTAACAGGCGCCGGCGACGAAACTCTACGATTTTGGAACGTTTTCTCCAAAACACCTTCACATAAAGAAAATAAGAGCGTTCTCAACCTCTACACAGCACTTAGATAAAGCATAGACGAAAATATACGTGGCAGAGACAAAGTGGAGTGATAAGACAATGATTGCATAACTAGATTTTATTTCTAGTGATTTATTTGTTCCTTTTAAACGTGTTCCAACAGATTTAAGTTTATTTATGGTCCCATATTGGGATACGGTTTATATACGGAATAGTTTGTATAATTATCCTTTGGATTTTATATATAATGAAAGTTTTCCATTGTACCATAACGTAATTGGATTGAGACAATGGAATCTTTTTTTAGTTTCGTAATAATGTGTCTATCTTGGCATCATACTATTTTAAAGGACGGTTATAGTTTAATTTGACATATCACACTTTGACAGCTCTGCAGCCAATCAGAAAGTGGCATGTAATATTTTTCTCATTTGATTGGTCGAGGGACTTTGAAATGTGATATTTCAAATTTGTTTTTTTATTTCTTTTGGTTTGATTTTGTTGCAATTTAATTGCAGTGTCATTTGTTTGTTTTCGATGAATAAATAGTGTTAACGCGACAAAAACATTTGATATTGAATTATGTTAATAATAACGAAGCTAGGCGTACTGCACTTTATGTGTCATAATCATACTTGAATCGTTACTCACCAAATTAATGCCTTATAAATGTTCATAGACGCTTTCTCCTTATGACCAATTTATTCTTAAAATTTAACAAATGTTTAAAAAAACCTTTTGGTAAAAAAATATTTTGTCTCTTTCTTTCACCTTGAATATCGCTGTGATAGCAAGGGATCAAATAGATTATCGTTACAATTGGCAAATGCGCTTATCTTATGTTAACTTTTGTAGATAAAGCGTTATCAGAAGTTTTGTACAAAGGAAAAAAAATACTGAAATTAGAGATTAGCCATCTACCCGTTAAAAATTAGATTTTGGGTAAATACCTATTTATACCCTATATTACAAATGGGTGTTTACCCAATGTCAAAAAAATAAAATTTTACCCAGGTAGATGAGTAAAGCCTAGTAGACCACTGTTGAGACTATATTTAGCAACTTCTGTAAAAGTAGTACGACTAGACACATTGTTACGACAAAACTTACTATAGTATCTATTCGTAAACAATATATGTATTTTGTAATACATGTACATAAGTTTGTGTATAGATTTATATTTACCATGTATATAAATATAAATATTTAATATAGATTTGTTTGGCGTTTGGAAAGCAGTTTAGTTTTGATGACATTTTCCATTTTGAAATTACTTTTCATCCGTCAGACCATGTTGATAATTTTTTTTTTTTGTCTCATTTAATTAATATAGTTTTTTTTCTGTTTCAGCAATATTAGTGTAGACTAATCTCAGATGAGAGAAATATTTTTTTTTTGTTTTCTTTGTATTAAGGAATTATTTTTCTCAAATGTTTTCTAGTAACACTAGGTGGTTCCGGATAAAGTAGTTTTGGTAGTTTTTTTTCTACCATTCATAAGCAGTACAGGTGTAACGTTAAATTTGGTCTTATTTCCTTGCTTGATTTTTTTAGTGTATAGAAATTTAATTGTATGGAATTTTTGAAAAATATATTGAAAACGTTTGCCTACTAATATATTGAAAACGTTTGCCTACTAATATATTGAGAGTGGATTGGTTTTGGCTTGGTTTTGGTCTAATAGTCATTTAGTTAGTAACACAGCAAGGAAATTTGAGTCGCTTAATCATGTTTAAAAAATGTCAAAAATATATATTGTATATTATGCAAGTAGAAATGTAAAAGAAAGAATATGTTTATGGATATATCTCTGATCTCTTGTCTTAGACGATAGTAATAAAATGTAGTCAAGCCAAAGATTGAAGGAAAAGTTTTCGACTTGAAAAGGAGAAACGTTTTTTTATTTATTGGTGTTTTAAGTACAAAATTAATGATACTTAGTTGCGGAAATGCATTAGAATTAAATTATCACGTTATCACGCCAATTTGCTTAGAAGTAATAATACTACCATTGTAAGTCTCACTCTATTATCGCATATCATGCGTATAGTAACAGCATAAGACAATTGTATTAGTTGTTTATTTTCCCGACCTCCGTGTGATCGGTATTGAGTTGAAATCCCGACCTCAGAAAAGGGGGGTGTTTAAGGATTCCTACTGATAAAGATTGTGTATTGTATTGTAAATGCTGTAATACTTTTGAGTGTTGCCAGTTAACCTTCTATTTTAGTTAGACAGTTACAACAAATTATATACCTAAATGGATTGAAACGCCAATCGAGTCAGCAATCCTGTATGTGTTACAATGCGCTGCATATAAGTTGATCTCTATGAGCGAGACAAAGCTATACGTTAGATGATTACCGGTATGGGTTCGTCTCGCTCACATAGGTCAATCTATATACTGGGTCCAACTCTCAAAATATCAACTTGTTTATAGGTCGCGGTAGAAAGTTCTTTCTGTTTCCAGACACACTTTAATCATGCCACAGAGGCGGTAACGTGATAATTAAAAAAAAAATGAGTTTCTGCAACTGACTAATGTCTTATAACTAAATTATCATAAATTTCTAATTATAGGCTTCGTTTGGAAATTTTATGTATCTTTGAAATACGATGGAGTTTTGGCCACTGATTAACTGGATATAAATTATTTTAATCCGGCTATTTACTGGGCAGAAAAACGTCTAGGTAGTTAAATGAGATGGCATCTAGCTTGAATCTTTTTTTATAATAATTTTGGATACAGTTTTCTTAAGAATTATAAAATTTTAATCGAGTTATATCATTTTTTAATTTTCGACATTAAACCTCTGCTGTGTCTATTATCTAAATCTAGACAGTTTAGTTTAAAAAGCGAAAAAACAACTATTGCTATAAATACATATATATGCTGTACAGGTAGATATTTCGTATGGACTTCGAGGTATCGTGCTGTAAATGGCAACTTATAAACACTTAAAAACTAGTTTAATTTCTTAAAATATATGAGGTAATCCTAAACATATTCTGTAAAAATGTCTTGTGTGCAATGTAGATTAAGTTAACTATAATGTTTGACTGATTTGTATAACAATGTATTATGTTTGTATGTATAAATTATGTTGATATGTCTTAAACCTTCTACTTGGGCTTTTAAAAAAAAAATTGTATATTTTCTCGGACTTCGAAACTTTTGTAAATCAGATTAGTATAGCTTAACACTTAAAAAAAAATTGTACCAAATATCTAAAAATTTCACGGTATGCAATAAATTGTTAGCTAAATGTGATTTTATCGACTTGATAATTTAATGAGGCGTTTAGTTCAGCTCTTACAAGTTAGTTTAAAATGGCAAATTCAAATATAATTTCATATTTCAACTAATCAGAATAAAGTGATCATAAAGCTCTTCTCTGATTGGCTTAGAAAGTCTCGCTTCGTCGAAAGAATCGCTTGAAAAGTTTGAAGAGTCATAAAGATGCATTTTTTATTATATTCTGATTTAAGTCCGTATACAAATTTATTCATCATGATCAAGAGCTGATGAAATCATATTTAATCTAAGTTTTGGTGTTAAACACTGCTTATCTTTACTTGATGTGCCATCGAAAAATTACTCGAAATACGGGAATGTTAGGCGGTTTGAGTAACGAAGGTTGCGTTTCCTTACTACTTTTAACTTGGCAACAACAACAATTTCGGCTACCAATTTTTTTTTCTCATAGGCACATTAAAAATTCTTGCTAAAATTATAATTTAAATATTATACCGATATTGCAAAACATCGCAATAGTCTGTAAGACAATGGGATGTATACAATTATTGGACTATTCAAAATTGTATTAAAATGTAATAAAAACATGTTGAGGAGTATATATGTTGTAATAATGACTTTATGTAAAGGGGTCTTTTGCTTTTCACTAGTTCTTTAAATTTTACCATAATTTTCGTGTGTGTTGCCCCAGAGAGAAGTTGAATTTCTTAACATGCGTAAAGCTATTTTTTTTTCTAATTTATCTGGCATAATGAAGTAACTAGAGCGACAAAGACGTAAGATAAATTATTTTAAAAATTGGCGCCAAATAAACCATACGTTGAGAAAAATTAGATAATTCCCGTGGGGTAACTAAACGTAATTCTTGCTTAAATACTTCTTTTTTCATATCTTTTCTATCGCAATCGACCCCTATAAATTATATCATAAAATAGAATATTTATTTAATCATAAAAAGAGATAATATAATATATTAAAATGCACTTTTGTTAATATAGACTGATAGCGTGCTGTATGTTAAATTAATTAATCATCCTGTTCAACTAATGGCTCACGATAAATGTAATACTAAAATAATTTCTGTATAAGTTTTATGTGTGTATGTACATTACAACATTAACAAAACTACCATTCTAGAAGTAATTTAACTGGCAACACTGACGAAAATACTGAGCTGTTAATTGTACGATCGTGGTGTACTTGTAAGGTTAAATTAAACATGTGTGATGTATAAATTACCGTGGTTTTAATCCAGATCATTTATAACCTGTATTAACATTGACCGTCTCTATGCGGAAATATGAAAATAGAATGTCCTTCTTATTCATAAAAATTAACGAGCGTTCGATAAGTCCAAGTTAACTAAAATATATTTCGTCTCGTTCTTTCACGTCAGGACCAAACTTATTCATGTATACAATAAAAATGCAAAGCATTATACATAAGAGGAAAAGACAGTACACGGCAGCTGCTTATTTCTAAAGAAATTTTTATGAATAAGAGGGTATGATTTGGCTGCTTTTTATGGATGTTAGTGGCAAGATGTACATGCTAAAGTGGCGGTTGCACTTGCCTGCCTGGCCGGTTAATATGATCTCTTAAATTCATCCAAAGTAAGTACCTAATCGAGGTGTCGCCTTACATCTTATTTGGATGTATATACGATACTATAGTTACCCCTTTAGTCTAGTTTCTATCTTTGTTGCATAATTTTTTTAATAGATTTCCCGTCCATTTTGTAGCAATATTTATAATAACAATTGATTTGCTCCCACATACATGGGGGGCAATCGTAGCAAATGAAAATCCGTAGCCGTACGGGGAACAGGCGTGATGATAAAATGTATGTTTATGGGAGACAGGGAACCTGGTATGTCCGGTCACCGCGCTGTCCCGCACAAAACTTACCCTACATTTGGTAATGTAGCCTAATCGTACCCTACTTGGTAGTAGCTTTTAGAGGTGATAGTAAGGCCGTGGTAAGGCCCCTGTGTAATTTAGTGATTTTTATGTCCTGTTTTGCCTTACCTCTAAAAGCAGGACAGAAACGAGCTGTTAAAGAAATGGCGCAATACAAAGTGTAGGGCGTCATCTCGCTTGCTCAATCTTTTCTGCCCTGTTATTAGAGATAATAATATGGCACCGGGTGCCATCTTTACGAGTTCAACTTGCTATGTTTTTCTTCGAGCATAGAAGAAAAATAAACTACCAATTTTTACACATTTATTAGTCATCTCTGTCTGCTCAGCGAAATTACTCAATGACCACAGGTTCGTTAGATTCATCAGAAGTATTCTCATCCTCCACTGGACTATTTAACCAGGGTCCCAGGGTTGGCAGATCACAAGTCGGACTATCTGCCAGCAATTTCAAGACCCGAGCAGTTTTGACCGACAGCACATACAATTTCGTATCTTTGCGACCATTTAATAAGTACTCTACTTCGTTGTACTCGCCAACGGCTCTGTGAAGGGAACTTGAAGATAGTACGGTCCTTGCAAGGCTTCCCAGTGCCTGGATCAGTTTTATTTCCCTCGTAATCTGCGATCGCGTGGATGGATGCTTTAATCGGAACCAGAGTGATCGACAGCGCTCTGTCGCTTTGCATTGCTTTTTATCTATTCGTATTAGAGTGCGCACCTGAAAAACCATTTAGATAAATCACAAAAGTTATGAAAATGTTGTATTTTTTAGTTAACAAGGTTCAATGACAAAGGTAGTACTATTAATATTTCTGTGAGAAAGGTCCCAACTTCCCCAACCGCCCCATAGTCACACCAATTTACCACACCAGGGTGACTAAGGTTAATTTTAATTATCCGTAGTCACACCAACAAAAGCCCAACACACTCTTGACCGGGTGTGTCTATGGTTAATTTTTATAATCCGTAGTCATACCAACACTCCTAGTTGTGTCATTAGGAATATGTTTTCAAATTAATACACAACTAAGAACAATAAAATTGTCTGCAACACTGTATAAACATTTTAAGGTAAGCATTTATTATAAACTAGCTGTTACTCGTATTAAAGAAAAAGGAAAACAAATGTGGGTAAAACAAATGACAGTCAGAAAAACAACTGAATAACGGGAAAACAAGTGAATGTTGAGAAAACAAAAGAAAGTCGAAACAAGAAAAAACAAAAGTTCAAGCGATTATCGACCTTATTGACATTTTTAAATTTTGTTCATTTATAGCCATATACGTGGGGCGCACTATAAGTTTCCGGAATGAATATGAAAAAATACTATTAAAGGTACAAAATTAATTTATTGTTTTTCAAAATAATCTCCCTTGGCGTCTATGCACTTTTTCATTCGATGAAACCAGTTTTGATAACTTTTGTGCCACTCCTCTGTGGTGACCTCTGAAACGTGTTTTTCATACTCCTCGACAGCCTCTTCTGGTGATGAAAATCGTTGACCGCGTAATTGGTTCTTAATTTTTGGGAACAGAAAAAAGTCACAAGGTGCCAGGTCGGGACTGTATGCAGGATGACTCATGAGTTCTACATTTTTCGCCTTCAAAAAGTCGTTTGTCTGTCTGGCCGTGTGAGAACTAGCATTGTCGTGGTGCAGGATGATACGGCGTTTACGGTTATTTTTACGGAGTTCGTCAATAACTTCCGGCAAACAAATGGTCGTGTACCAGTCACTATTCACTGTACGACGATTCTCTAAAGCAACAGTAGCCACGTGTCCAGTTTTATTAAAAAAAGAAGCTTAGATGCACTTTTCACGCGCGCCACTTTCGTTGGTTTCGGCTCATCTTGAAAGACCCATACGCTCGATTGCTGCTTTGTTTTGGGATCGTAGCAATAAATCCATGTTTCGTCACCTGTTACTATGTCCCACACCAAATTTGACGCACCTTCGTTGAATCTGGTAAGCATGGCACTGCACCAAGTGACGCGGTCCGTTTTTTGAGCCTCGGTCAAGTTGTGTGGGATCCACCGCGAGCACAGCTTTCTCACACCCAAATGTTTGTGTAGGATTAATTGTATTTGACTCATGCCTATTTCTAAGGATGCGCGAATTTCATGGTAGGTCACATGCCTGTCTGTTTCAATCATACGGCGCACAGCATTGATGTTTTTGTTGGTCACAGCGGTGGACGGCCGACCATCGCGAGATTCGTCACTGAGATTGATACGACCACGCTTGAATTCTGCAAACCAGCTATAACAGTTGTCTTGCATGGTGCTTCATTGCCAAAAGCTGTTTCAAGCCGAGCGATGCTCTGTTGAGCTGTCAAATTACACTTAAAATCGTAGAAAATCATACTACGAAAATTTTCCCGAGTTAAATCCATGTTGATGCAGACACACAATTTTTTAAATGGCGCCACAAGGTAAAAACAAAAGACAGTCAGATGAAACAAACTGCATTCTACAGCCAAAGAGTTCTATTTTCAAATGTTGCAATAAATTTTTAAATATTGTTTATGTAAGTGGCCAGTTCCGGAAACTTACAGTGCGCCCTATGTATAGAGGACATAACCAAGTTTACCCGGTGATGTCAATAAAGTCTATAATCGTTTTTTCAACATATAATAGCTAAATAAACCTATTTCTTTATTTTTCCCGACACAAGAGAAGTTTCCCTGATATTCACTTGTTTTTCAACTTATTTGTTTTCCCTAAAATTCTTTTGTTTTCCTTGTATACTTTCTATACTTCGAGTTGTACCACAATCATATTAAAGTAATTTTAGGTGGACCATGCTTTTATTAGCATACACTAACCGCTTATATAAATATAATAAAAGCACTACACTAAAATCAGCATCAAAATCCATTTTTATATGCATAATTATAAATCTATACTTAATTGAATCCTCTTTTATATTTATTATAGGATGTAAATTCCATTAATAGGTTTGGGGTATAAATATTGAATATAAATAAATAAAATATTGACAAATTTTACACTTTTGTTATTGATTTGATTAGAATGAAGTAATACGGAATAATAAAAAGAAAGCAGCGCAAATATAATACCCTAATTGGATCAAGAGTGTGATGGTGTGACTACGGATAAGGTTAACTTATCCATAGTCACACTAGTGTGACTACGGATAATCAAAATTAACCTTAGTCACGCTGGTGTGGTAAATTAGTGTGACTATGGAGCGGTTGGACCAACTTCAAGGTTTAATGACAAGTCTACGAAACGAAAATTTACATTTTCTACTTTGACACCAGGGTGTGCGGCAATCCACATCCAAAACACGATATTATACGAATACTTACATTATCAGTATTTCTCTTTACTTCCACCAACAAATCTAACAGCCGGTTTGTGACTTTTAACGGCGAAGTAAATGTTTTTAGTAGATTTATTGATACTGTATCTTTGAATGATTTTATGTACTGGCTTGTACTGAAACAAAAAAGTTTCGGGTTTTCATCTTATTTTAATATTTTTCCATTCTAACATCTAACAACGGCTATAACACTAACAATAGTAGGACCACTAGTGGTGTTGTTGCCAGGTCTAAGGGTCCGTTCAGACTAGGCGGAAAAATGCTCGAACACTTTTTAAATAGTAATTAAATATAAATCATCCCATTCAGACAAAGCTGAAAATAGTATGCAACATTAAGATAGCATATTATTATGTTTTCTCTATACCTTAGCACGGGCCGTAGCCCGGTCCTTTGAGGCTTGCATGGGGACACAGGTCCAACATGTAGAGGCCTTGTGAGACGTTTACTATAATTGGGATGGGGCACAATCCAAGGCATGGCCTCAAGCAAAACAAAGAGATGTACTTGAGGTCAATTCCCAGAAGGTGCAAGTCTATGGGAAGAAATGGACACTCTACTTAATACCGGTCTATTACGTTGATAGGTTTAGTGATTTAGTTTTTAGGGCTATGGAAAGGACTATGACACCTGCTTGACCTAATGTATTTCACACTGATAAAATAAGCAGGCGGTGACTCGCCATCTCAGTCAATGGGCCCCCGAAAACGGCTGCACGACATAATGTGCAGCAAAGTTAGGCAACACTAGTTGAGCGGCTAAAGGTGAAGAGGTGTCGCTGGACTTTAAACAACGATCATTTGCTCCCTTAGGGTCCCATCACGTACGCCCACTCGCCACTTACGTTCCACATCCACCTTTCGAGCATCAGCTCTGGCGACTCAACTCTGGTCGGCCAGCTAAGGCAAGCCAGAGGTAGGGGTCCTGTCCCTCATCGGTGTCCACTCCGACCGATCAACAAAGGCAAGTCGGAGGCGAGGGACGGATGCCTCCCCTGGGAGCAGTCAGGTCCGCGGGGTCGCTACTTCCCAACAGCTCGCCACAAGCTGCCCTGCGGAGACTGACTGCACTGGGAAGGGAACCCAGTGGGCGATGGGGTCTTCACATCCCTACGCCTTATTATTATGTTTATTATTAATGTTGCATACTATTTATTTAGTCATTTTTAAAAAAAGTCTCAGTAGTTCCTTCAAGGGAACTGCGAAAAAGAACTACTGAGAACAAAGGAACGACGCTACCAAAAATTGTATGGTAATGACACTACTAGCCGCGCTACCAGTAGTCCCGTTTCAAGCCTGTATCAGTAGTGGTGTGTGCTAGAAACACTACCAAGCCTCACTAAGGTCTGCTTCTAGATCATTTTATCTAGTTTCATTGAAGTATAGTTTTACGGATTCAATGCAGATGGGACTAATGAGAATAATCCTACAATAAAATGTAAAGTAAATACGTACGAGCAACTCTCCAACAGTTTACTTGCTAGGTCCACGACTGCAGACATCACAGCAACTGAATGTGTACTGATATCCTTCAGAGTAAGCCTGTGACTTCGTTGAGCTCTGAAAATTAAAGAGAAATATGGAATACTAGCAAAATCCCGCGGCTACGCACGCGTTTTAAATCCCACGGGAACATTTTTTAGGGATGAATACTTTTTATCTCGGAAAATTTAATCCCGATGGCGATATCTACTAGAACCCTATTTTTGAAAAGTGTGAGTCACGTATAATCGGATATACGAATAATTTTTGTTCGATATCGAATGATTTCCCTTCGATAACGGGGATTTTTGTTCTACATAAATGTCATACATTTCAAAAATAGGGATCCTGGACCGTCTGGATGTCTTTAAATAGATTCTGGGCTGGTATTGGGAGATGCCAGGAAAACAGAGCGAGGTAGGGGTCTTCTCTAAATACCTTTACGACTGCGGGGCTGTTCAGTCTATGGCCATCTCCTGAAGTATCCCAATTGTCAGGTTCCTGACAATTTACTTGTAACGTATGGGTCTAGCCTAATCTAACATCGTAGCCATTTCGACTCGACAAGAAGAATCTTGAAAAACCTTTAATCAGTACTTCTGACCATGTGTATTTCAAGAAAATTGGTCCAGTATAGCATGCGTAAATATAAAGCATGAAAGTAACAAACAAACATTCATACATACACCTATATTCATACCAAATTTCATCAAATCAAAAAAAAAGCGTAACAGACAAACAGATGGATAGACAGACTTATGCTGCGCACTTATAATATTAGTATGTATCCAGGAAAGTACATAAATTAACGTAAAATAATCAGCTATCATGAATATGTAAATAAGTAGGTAAGTACTCACCTCATCAGCAGCTGTCTGGCCTTCTTCTCAACTCTTTCCCACAGAGACAAACTCATTTGTAAATTAAAGAACGATGGCTTTTTATCTTCACGAGTTGGCTTCTTATATGTATACTTCACCGATAATACTTCTGTCCCAATACCAGAATCTACTTGACCTTCGGATTCTTTGTGAAGTTCCAATTGTGAAGATTTTCTTTCATCGTTACCAAGTTTATATAGTGACCAATCAGGCAGCAAAACATGAGGATTTCTTATTTGCCCTACACCATTCAAAAATAGCTCTTTTTCAACTAAATAAGGATCAATTTCAAATGAAACTTCTTTATAATTATCATTGTCTTCTTGGACTTGGTTTGCCAAGATAAAGGATATAGCTGCGAAAAGTATAGCTAAACGAAGCATAGCAACAGCGGAACTCCTGAAATTTTATATTACTCTATATTTCACTGTAAAAATAATTACACTTACAGCCTTTTATGGAACGAAAATATTTAGTCTTCTCGGCTCTACATTTTGTAAATCTTTTTAATATTTAGTATCAACATACAGCCACAAACTGAATTTGTGCTCTATCGTTTTATCGTATGGGAATGAATTTTACCCATTGAAAACGAGCTCTGGAATCCTATTTTTAAAATGTGTGACGAAAATCGTTCATTACGAATAAAAGTTATTCGACATCGAACTAAAATCATTCGCCACGCAGATTTTTCGTGACTCTAACTTTTCAAAAATAACCCTCCTGGTAGTTTGAGTATGCAAGAGACCACCAGAGTCGGCTCTCCTAGTTTATTTGCGCCAGCACAATCTATGCTAGATGAGGAATGTTTTCCGCTTTTAATAACTTCGTAATGCTAGAGTCGATCAGGTAGCGGTGAGTTTTAAGTATGATTTCAGCGTGCCATCATAATCTTAGCATATTAGATTAAAATAAGTTAGGTTTATAATATCATCGAACCTCGTGTTCCGCAAACGCAACGTTCTTCATAAGATAAACATCGATCGACCAAGACCTGCATCCAAAGCTCGAACAGATTCTTTTCTACCCAGATCGAAGATTCCTTTTTAAACGAGGAGAATGATCATCCTATTTCTCTAAATACCTGGCTGTTCTCTACTAGAACTACAATACAAAGGTATAAAAGTAAAAAATGGGTACCTAATAAAAGATGAATTTGTTAAATTATCTTGGCACTTACCAAAGTACTGCGTGAAGTTTGATAAGAAGTAATTTGTGTTTAATGGCCGTTTATTAACACCTTCGTTGTTAAATTCAATTCGTCGAGCAGAAACAGTCAAGTGTAGGTGTTAATAACAGTTTTGTAGCTATAAAATAATGTGCTTACACTGTTAAGTATTTAAATTACTTTTTCTAACGACGACTAATATACCACTTTCAATAAAAAAATATGTGAAATTCGATAAAATAATCGACCTCATACAAAGCTGTCTGCTGATCACTAGATTTGTATGGGAGTTCGAATTTAATTTTCAAGTTTTACTTATTTTTTTTATTGAAACTGGTTTAGTTTCACTTACATTATTAAAATTGGCCCAGTGGTTTAAAAATATCCATGTATAATATCCCAAAGTTGGGCGAGACCTGGTTCAGGAAGGCTCAAGAAGTCAGATTTTTTTTGTTTATAGGCAAAGGATACCTACACTCAGCCGTTCGTGGAAAATGGTTGAAGAAGAGAAAAGTAGTTAGCCCGAAGTGAGGCCTCTACAACGACCGTTGTCCAATCCAACCGTGTATCTGTTGAATAAGTCTACAAGATATGTAAATTCTTGCAGAGACGTTTATTCAACTCAACGAACTATTTGGCGTAACGAACAATTGTTATTTTTTTCTGAAAAGGTTAGGCGCGATATCTGACATGACCGAAATTTAAAGGACAAAACAGTATGATGAACGATGATGGCTGAATATTTTTCATGTTGTGAAATTCTACCAATGCCTTTGTAATATAGTTAAAACGTCGAAGGTACATACATACATAATACATACCATCACGCTTGTTTCCCGTAGGGGTAGGCAGAGACTATGGATTTCCATTTGCTACGATCCTCACAGACTTCCCTCACTACCTCTACGCTCATCACTCTCGTCATACAATCTCGTTGATTACACAGTTAAAACGTCGGAAGTATGACTTTATTATATAAATATTCTGCCAATGGTTAAAGACACCTGCATTGTCAACTTTTAATTGGTACATAATTTCTCATGTGTAATAATTAAGTAAATACACCTACCGATTTGTACAGTTGATCACACGTCAGTTGATTTTACTCCCATTAGATAATCCACCATATTAGATAATTTCCTTAAAAGTATTTTAGTTTAAATAATCTAAAAGTTTATTAAATTATTAGCCCTATTTTTTCAAATGTATGACTCATTACCATGCCGAATTAGAAATTTCGACGATTATGATAAATGAAAATCATTTCACAAACGAAATAATTCGACTAAACGATAACTAACCGTAAGCCACCTTTCGCAAATAACACTCCTGGCCGAGGGCAATCCAAGTTGCTAGCAAACTAAAGCTAAACTTTGGTAAAATTAAGAACCTCCCTTTAGAAGCTCGGTTACAAAAGCCTTTATAAGCCTTAGAGACGACGGCAGGTAATTTTATTATGTGTTCGATAGCAATATCACGCATGGCATGGCGGCAGATTATTTTAATGGAGTTAACGGTGGTCTTTGGAATATGTCTGCTAAATATATTTTTAGTTCGGAATATGTCTGTAGACATGTATTTATTGTCTATTTAAGTGTGTCTACTTTTCTTCTCTATTTATTTTTTATTGTCTATTTTTACCCTAAACTTCATTGGAATATTTGGAATTTAACAAGCATTGTTTTAAGGTTTTGAGTAGATAGTAACTATTACCTAACATAGATATCTAATGTTTTTAAGACGCAAAACCAATGGGCAGAAACAGCTCTTTTTTTCTGAACTTCATGTCTTTTTATCTCGTGGGCTGAATTCACAACGGTTGGCTACTAATATTTTCTAGCTTGTTAATTAGACCTCGGGTCAAGAAAGATTAGGAAAGCGGAGCCCGTGCTTTGAAGCAACCAACCCAGGATGCAATTGGGGTAAGAGAAAGATCTCTTAACGTTTATGGACGGATTATTAATATTGGTAAATAAGACATAGGTTTTCCTAGAGATTTAAAATATTTACCTACTTATGAATCCAAAACGAAGACCTATGTCCAACAGTGGACCGGCTTAGATGATGATTTTCAGTTTGACCGACTTTTATAATAGTTATTATCGGTGAATAAATGATTTACGTTTTTTATAATCGGCGAATAGAACAATTTTCATTGGGCATATGAGTCATGCATTCAAAAATAGCACTCCTCCAGTCTTTCTGCGACCTCAATTCAGTGCAAAATATGCTATAACTCTTCGTAAACAAATATTTTAGAGTTTATATCAGGTTAATATGGCGGCAAATGTGATAACGTAGATCTAGAACCATTTAAAAGTTTATGCTGATTAAAATCAAACAAGAACACAATTTTCTTTAAGTTCGAGTTAAAATATTTCAACTTAATAAATGGCGCACCTAAAGGCTTCAAATATTTGTTCTAAACTTTCGTTTACGATTCGTGAACGAAATTGAATGAATCACGTTTTCAACGAAACGAAAACTTGTTCATTTCATACTACGTAATAGTCTCGTGGACGTAGACGAGGGTTGGAGTTCAACGACCCCGAGACAACCCCTGGAGTGCAACGTCATAGATGAAAAGGTATCTACTAAAACAGAAAGATTAAAGTCCTTAAAAGAGACGGCGGTCGGTGTATCATTATTATATATGTGGTGTGGCGAAGTATTTTTTTCAGAAAACACAGCGTTAATAACCCATAATTTTCTATGTTCCTATACATAGCGCCTCTACTATTACAGAACCAGCCAGGGTTTTAATTGTTTCTTTCACATTTAAAAATAAGTGAAAAAGTTTAGTCCAGTTACAAGTTTTCTTAGATCAGGTACACAAACGGTGCAGTTTCATATTGAAGGAAATGCGCAAAGATATTTCTGTAAAATTAACGTATTTTTATTATCAGGAGCCAAATGACCAAATCAGCATTTAAAATTGACCTCGGTCATATATGCATACATGCATTATTTTTCAATATAAGTTAGGCAATGAAGTTGTATGTTACAGTTTTTTTTTGCTACAAATATTTCATCATAATATTAATTTTTCTTTGGGCATAGTGTGTTTTAGTTTGTCTAATTTACTTTGTATCTTTTAGATTTAATTTCGCTTATTTTATTTCTATTATTTATTCGTTCGTTCGTTTCAGCCGCAATCAGTCGACTGCTGGACTTAGGCCTCCCCCGAATTGAGGAGGTGTTGCCATACTCGCCACGCTTGGCAGGCGGGTTGGCGAGCGCAGTTTCAACGGCTTATTGTACTTCCGACGCTGCTGCCCATCGGAAGTTTTCTTAAGCTAGGGAAGGTTGGGATGTGGTTGGGTTTAGGGAAAGGATGAGGTACTAGGATGCTACTGACTCGGATGGACATGGGTTGACTCAGTAGCAGCTCGGGTAAGTCGGGCTCGCGTACCCGTGTGCTATGTATCCAAGCCATCGGACAGATGCTTGGAAACAACATTTTTGATTAAGATTCTAATTATCTGTGCTTTATAATGTTGTATTTATCTATTTCTTTAATACTATTTTAAATCTATGTTGTGTATGTTATAGTTACAGGTTGACCATCTGTATTTCTATAATGTATGACACTTGCCGCGTGATCCAAAGTTCTAAAACAGAATTTTCTTTTTAGGTTAAAATAATCGTTTCATTTAGAGATTTCACAAACCAATAATAAAGTTTCGGAGTAATGATTTCGTACAAACGTACGACGTCGCCCGTCGATGCGTAATTTGCATGTGAAATTGGGTTGAAACATTTTTATTGGGTATTTTGTTTGGTATTTTTATTGAGCAGATTGAAATATTTTTGAAGTTTATTCACCCATAGCTATATCACCTAATAGCTTATTCACGTAATACCCCAATAGTACCCAATGGCTGAAAATGGGACGTTTTTACGACTGAAACATGACTTCCAGCGACCCCTAAGCTCTAAAGCGTAATTGGAGGATGCAACTAGGAAACACGCTTAGACGAAGAACGTTAACATCAACTTGCGTTGGTATAGAATACCGTACAATATTTATTTTAAGTAATTAGTTTTATATTATTTTGATCTATCTGTCTTTTTTTTGTAATACTTGTTTTATTAAATCAATCACCAACTAATTGTACTTATTTAACTCGCTATACGTCTTGGGAAACTGTAAGTGTAGTGAGTAGCTGTGAATAAATAAATAAATAAATAAATAAATACTTCAACCGCATTTATTAAGCCAAAACCAAATTTTATTTTTCAGTTACAAACACAAGTTTTCGGTTAGTGATAAACAATAAATTTAATTTCAAAATTGTTTTATCATAAAGTATATTTTAGAACTTGTGTATCCTTCCAGAAGGAAGAGGTTCTTAGCTACTCGTAGCTTACCTATTATCTTTTAATGATGCCGTAGGATGATCTTAGGTTTTCAATAGTTATAAGAAAACTATAAATATTAACAACTTGTTTTAAAAAGCGGTAAGTGTTATAATTAGAAGGGAAAAAGCGGAAATTTCTTTGCAATAACGTTTTTTTGTTTTACTTTTTTAAAATATAAATAGAACCACCTAATAAGTGTAATAAGTCCATAAATCCCTCATTCTCTGTGTTATCATTGCAATTTGCCTACAACATGTATCAGCCGGACCCGAGCCGGCACCGGATGCAATCGACGGCTCAACGTCCGGCGGACCGCTTCCGGCCGTACGGCAGCCGTGTCGGATACCTGAATTTATTGTGAAATTAGCTGGAAAGTAGTAATTTCTTTCTTATCTATGTGTCTTAGTGGCCAGTACTGTTTATTATTTAGCGAATTATGTCTCGTCGTAAAAGTACTAGGTAAATAAAATAGATAGTACTTATTGCACACTCACAAAAGTAAAATTAAAACGGAAATACATTTATAAAATTGAGTACAAAGGAAAAATAAACAAATTCTCCGAGGTTTTCTTCTATATACCTAAATTTCAGCTTCAAACAAGTAGGCTTTCAGTACATAAGGGTACTAGGGCTGATTTTTTTTTAAATTCTGTCCGCTGTGTTCAAAAAGTCATTTAAAGATAAAGTAGGATTAGACATATCTCGTAAAACATGGCGGATTGATTCTGGAGGCTCGTCGAATGAAAAGAGACAGTTTGATAGAGATTTGTCGAAACACAACATGTAAGTCGTGTCTTCTGAAAATCAACCTTCAGTTCTGTATTTACTGGGCATCCTTCAAGATCGGGACTTAGCGAATAAACTTCCGGAGAGTCGCCACGTTTTTCGGAAATCGACCAGGAGTGCTATTTCGATATCGGCAAATTTTCGTTCGATTTTGGAGGATTTATTTTCGATATCGAATGATTTATTTGACATATCTCTCTCATCTCAGCGCCTTCCTGGTTGCGCCCTCGCCTTTTTGCCTCGGAGCCCAGGGGCCGCTTATTTATTTCATTCGACATATATGTCATACATTTCAAAAATAGGGCCCTAAATACATTGGGAATAAAGTGTATGGGAAACAAAAAAGAACTGGCTTGATGTCGCAAAGCAGTATTTGCAGAAAACCGAATACCAGGCGAAGAAGAGAAGTAAAATTACGCAAGAAGACTTTGGGCTCCGAGGTAACGATCTAAGGATGTGTTTGGGAGGGTGCTAGGATGAAAAAAAGCAGACTGAAATACATGCATAACTCGTAATATACGAGAATTAATAAACATAGTATAATAACCTTTCCAAAAAAATAAAAGAAAAATATTTTATTTTAAAGGTCTAAATTTTAACTTTTGTTTGGAAAAACTTCTTTAATCGTTGGGGAAAAATCCTATGATGAAAGACCGCATTTATGACTAAGTAATTTCACGCGCGTAACAATTCCATGTATTTATAATGCGTATAATAAATATTTACATTACACAATTTATAAAAAATATGTATTTTCATATACTTCATTAATGGTCAATATATTTTGTTTCTATACAGTGTATTTCAGGGTTCAAAAACTCTTAAATACTTTTTCATGGAATCATAAACAGTTATCTCAGGAAGAATCGCTCTATTTTTGGGAAAGCCCACATTAACTTATATTGTTTTGGTGTACAATCTGCAACGATAGTTTATGTAAAAAGTAAATAAGTTTGTTTTTGACCTATACTTTAGACTATTATAATTATTCTGTGCCATTGTACCATAGCATGACCGTTGCCTATGTTGGTACTGATTTCAGCCGCCGAGCCGCCAAACAGCAGAATATGTTCTATTGTTTTGCTTGGGGTTTGTATATTGAGAAAGGAATGCTTATTTCGATGCTCTTTGTGCAATAAAGCAGTAAACAGAAATTTACTGGATATCAGCGTTGCTGTACATTATTTTACGTAGATCTAGGTATATATTTTGGGCCAATTCCTTTTCTTCAATCAACTCAGTACTTACTTTTCTTCATTTCTATTTTCGCAATTTTCGGGATCGGGACTGAATCCTTTTTTATTTCGGTTGACAACACTCCTGGATATTTTTATTCATAAGTTAGAATTGCCTTCACACATTTCTTCATTAAAAGCATCTACAAAGTATGCTATTATTTTGATAGTAATACAGTGATGTTACATAGTTGGCTGCTCATTTAAAAATGTAACGAATGAATTATTTGCCGCCAACCGTACCATACTGGCGGAAACGGAATATTCCTTTTTTATATTGTTTAAGTTTTATTGGTATAATTACGAGAATTTTATTGTCAATTTATATTAATAATTTTTAGACACATTGATTATTATTGACTAATTTATTATTGTTTTTTTTACCTTATTTTAACATCGTAATATTATATAATTAAATTTAATGTTATAAATAATTTTACACGTCTGCTAGCAGACAGAATACACTGGACGGAAAAAAAATTGTAACCTTTTTACACATGTATTCTAGCAAAATAAATGATTCTGATTCTGATTCTGGGTATTGTGGCGAAAAGTGTGACACACGCAAAATCGGTGACTCGAATAATTTTTGTACGATATGGAATGATTGTCATTCGACATATATGTCACACATTTCAAAAATAGAGCTCCAGAAGGGAAAGCATTATGGAAGCGGTAGCTGAGGATGCATTCCTAAGAAGGGTTGATGTTAGGCAGGCGGCCAGTCGTAAAAACATGCCAAGATAATATAATAATAGGAATGAAAGAAACCGGAATGTGTTTCTTTTGTTTGTAAATGGTGCAATTAAGTGTTCATTCATTCATTCAAAGTAAATATTTACCATTTCATTTTACGTGTTTTCCCCGTGGATGTTAAGAGAGTGTACACGGGAAGACCAAGTGGAAAGCGACCAGTCGGTCGTCCCAGGTACCGCTGGAGAGACAAAATGGTGAAAGACTTGGAATTTTTAAAAATAACACATATAAATAATCACATTTGATTCTCCTGAAAAAATACATCTTGACTGCTCTATGGGGCACATCGGCATCGGCCACCTTTACTTTTTTTAAAAATTTTGATAGGCCTACCGAAGTGGCAGAGGCATATGCCCATGGAGCCAAAAGATAGATTATTTTATGTTTCGATCTTCCTTGGAAATAAATACTTTCGATGGCAGGATTCACCACCACACCATGAGATAAATACATATGGTATTCAACGGTTAATAGGCCTACTTGACTCGGCCTTAGGGAGATCTATGTAGCCGGTTTTGAAAGAAATGCTTAATGAAAAGGTTAGCTTCAACCTACTACTACATAATTTGTATAACCCGGACGAAGTCTGGACGGGCTGCTAGTGCTACAATATCTAGAATATTAACTACTCCTTGTTCCTAACGACAGGGTTATTTACAATAATAACAATTTTACAATGTATTGAGTACCTCACGAAGGAAGTCATAAAAATCATACTTTTACGGACCAGGAGTTGCGAAGCCATATTTTTTAGGGAATTGAAAGATTCTACAGGGGAAAGAGTAAAGACGTCGACGAACTTATTTTGGGATTGTTCGTGTCCCTTTCAATTTATTTTCATTTTATTTTCATTTATGCACAAATAAAACTGTTATCGACACCTGAATAACAAATTGATTTCAAATACGTATTTAACATGTTCATATATATAGTACAATTTTTTTTTTTATTGACATACCTCAGCTGGTTATGGTAAGTGCTGAGAAAATCTCTATTTTTTAGATCTTTTGTATTGTTTACAATGTAAAATAAAAACTGTGTGTACTGTTGATAGTTCATTACTTTTAAATAATAAAAACGATGTTACGATAAAACTGCACTTGGCCGAGATGGGTGGAAGGCTAAAAGGAAAGCCATGACCCAGCAGTGGGATACCTAGGGCTATTTAAAAAAAAAGGAAAAATGTTTTAAAAATCTATTTGAAATTTCAGGTATCAACAGCTATGATTTGTCTTTTTCTATCATTTCTTCTTGTGGCTGCGTCCTCAGGATTGGAGAAAGTTGATCTAAAGAATGATGGGTTGAATGATTTGTCATTAAAACAAGTAGCTACATCAGGTGTGCAAGATCGACCAAAATCATTATTAGGCTGGCTATGGGACGTCAACCAGCAAGTACAAGCGCCAACATGGGACAACGATCAACCTGGTCCGGTACCATGGGATAACTATGAACCTGGTCCGGTACCATGGGATAACTATCAACCAGGCCCTGTACCATGGAATAACGATAAACCTAGTCCGGTACCATGGGGTAACTATCAACCTGGCCCGTTACCATGGGACAACTATAAACCTGTTCCGGTGCCATGGGATAACGATCAACCTGGCCCTGTTTCATGGGATAATGATAAACCTAGTCCCGAACCATGGGATAACGATAAACCTGGTCCGGTACCATGGAATAACTATCAACCTGGCCCTTTACCATGGGACAACTATAAACCTGTTCCGGTACCATCGGATAACAATCAACCTGGCCCGGTACCATGGGATAACGATCAACCTACCCCGGTACCATGGGATAACTTCCTACCAAGTCCGGTACCATGGGACAACTATCAACCTGGCCGGGTACCATGGGATGACGATCACATGGGTCCATTCCCATCATGGGATGACGATAATATGGGTCCATTGCCATCATGGGATGACGATCACATGGGTCCATTGCCATCATGGGATGACGATAATATGGGTCCATTGCCATCATGGGATGACGATCACATGGGTCCATTGCCATCATGGGATAACGATCATATGGGTCCATTGCCATCATGGGATGACGATCATATGGGTCCATTGCCATCATGGGATGACGATGACGAATACCCGCAACCACCATGGAACGAAAACTATCCTCATCCATTGGCACCATGGGATTACAATCAAAGCCCGCTACCAGCATGGGATGATAATCAACAAGATCAGCTTAGACCATGGAATGTAAATCAACTAAGCCCGAGGATATCACGGGTTGGCGTTTGGCAACCTGGCAATATGTGGCCTAACGATAATACTGATGATTTTCCACCAAGAGTTGACCGACGTCCACCGGTTTATTACAATTCCCTAAAGAGCTTAAAAGAAAATCTGTTGGCATGGGATCGAGTAGAGAGACATTACCAAGATTTATTAGCAAGGTAGGTTGTTGTAGATAGATTTTTTTTAATCTAATTATGATTTTATGGTTCACCATGGTACATTCACCATCCTTTTATTTTCGTCCGTTACTCCAACTAAAGAGTTTTCTGGCTCTTGAGTTTCAAGCTTACCTGCCTACTACTATCTTACTTACGGATGGCATGCAATCGGAAAAAAGTAAAATGACATAAGTTCATTATACAGTTGACATAAAGTCTGAAATTAGGCACTTCAAAAAAAATCTTCGTATTACGCCGATGATTGATGAATAACTCTGAGCCGTCACTTTTGCGTCAAGGACGTGTCCAGATTTAGAGGGAGGAGTAATTCCTGAGGACTTTTGGCAGGAAGCTGAGAAAAGCAGTTGCGGCGCTGAATTTTATTTCCCTAAATTTGTGTTTTTCTGAGCGTTTGTGCATAATAATGGTGGATTATTATTCGCAAAGTGTTCGACACAAATGTAAATATTAGGAAGTGATACAGTGCTACATTACATTTTCATGCTTGTTGCCAAACGCTAGTTTTTCTACCACTTCACTGAGCTTGATTCTTCTGATTAGACTTAACTACCGACTTGACTTTTAAAATCACCGAAACCGCACTGTAAGACTGTAGAATATAGAAAAAAAGGAAGGGCCTTATAGAAAGTGTATCTATGACCGTAAAGCCCATTATTTAAAAAAATAAGAGATCCTTTAATATATTTTCATATGTCCATGTCTTCGTTCCTAGAGGGGAACCTTAGGGTATGTAGACTGCAAAATAAATTCTGAATTATTGACAGGTTGCTCTAAGACACTTTAAGTATATAAGGGGCTTGTAGGTTGAATTAATTACACATTGTTTATTCCAGGGCACAGCAAAACCTGAATCCTCAGGTGGATCACAGTGCTCGTTCAGTAGGAGTCATGTTCGCAACTTCCAAGTTAGCTTTAAATTTGGCGCAGAATTGCTCGTACGTATATACAATGTGGTAGAAGTTATATGACTCCGACTATTTTTATTATTTGTTTTATATAGGCAGAATACCAACACCTAAATGATGTCCACGACTACTCTGTCAAGAATGATATCGACGAGGTAGAGTAGGCAAAATTGTATTCGGCGTCCTGATGATTAGCGGTCACCACAGCCCATGAACGGTAGTCATCAAAAGCATCGCGTGCGCATGTCCGACTCTTGAGAAATATGTTCACACCCTTTTTCAAAGACCCTATGTTGTATTCTCCCGTGTCCTTTCCTCCTTAAAGATTTTTGTGAAGATGTTACTACACTGTACTGTGTTTGAGTTCGGAAGTTGTATCTATAGAAAAAAAACACAAATTTAGTATCTATTAGTGTAGTTGTTTCGCTTAGTTGGACAAATAAAATTACTGGGATTACAAGGAGAGAGAGTACGTGCCACTCTTGTTTAAAGTCGCCTTATTGTCAATCAAAGCAAAGCAGATCAACTTAAACTTATCTATGCATAATAAAGAATGAATACCTATGTGCGAAGAGTAGTGACTACAAGTTGGGACATTGAGCAGATGCGAAAGAGCTTTGCGCTATAAATCAAACAATGTCTGTTGTAAAAGGGGAAAGTATCCTAATTTTAAAAACATCCTAATTGTACCTATGAAACTAATCTAAGAGATTTTAGATGTAGAGTGAGGCAATTTCTGAACCCTCTTCTAACACCTTTTTGCAATAACCTTTAAAACGAATTCTTGCAGGCCGTTGCAGTATGTAAAAACGTATCGAAGAACAGTGTCTACACAATTAGTGCGAGCACATAGAACACCTCAAGTGGCCATCAAACATGTCTCTAATGTACTTAACACTATAAGGAAAAATACTAAACAGGTATGTACGAGGAGCTCGTCCCGCGTGTTAGTCGAGCTCGACCCGCGTATCCGTAGCGAATTCGCGTGTCAAGCGACGGCGAGACGCGACCACTATAAGATTGGTCGCCATTTAGTGGCATTTTATATCTTGAGCTCCTTCGTCAGACTGCAGTCGCTCCATTGTAATAACCAGTTCCGTCAAATATAGGAACATGACTTAACGACGCAACTAGGAATACACGCTAGTTCCTGTTCCTCCTCCTTCAGTCGTTTGATCATTGCTGAGCGTCGTGATTTCCATCTTTTTGAAGATCTCCTTCCACTTGTGGCGATCTTTTGCTCCGTAGATTGCGTTGGAGAACTGGGTGTTGAGCTAGTAACCCATTTAAAAATATAACATATCATGTTGCGCAAGACAAACAGAGGAATAAAAGATTATTCTTAATCCGATGACTCAGCGACTAGAAGTAGAACATGGACCCCTATTTTTGAAAAGTTTGAAAATTCACGCCAAATCGGCAAGTCGAATAGGGCTCTTGGTCTACAAAACGAGAGAGCGTCAGAGTGTTGTACTCAGGCTCAGTACTGGCTTGAGCATGTTAAAATTATAGTATAGGATGGTTACGTTAATATCAATTTCAAAAATGTCAGTTAATCGCCTCAGTCATCGTTAAAGCGATGTGGTGCAGACAGTGCAGATATCCACGAGAAAAAGGTTTTTTACTTCTTTAGGTTCTACCCATGTTACTTATGGTTTCGCTATTGCCAAGCTATTATACAAAAAAATACTTTTTTCCCAGGTACGAGCTCTAGTTTTTGGAAACCAATGTGAAAATTGTGGATGGCAGAACCCACCGCTGTCATCAACACGTCAGTTACAAAGAGAGAAAAATCTAGCTGTCGCCCTTGGAAGGCTCGCAAGAACTGTTATGAGTTCTTATGCACTCCTAAAGACTGTAAGAGACGATCGTGTCATACCATACATGCTGAATGATCAGCAAGCCCAAGCTAGGATGTATCCATTGACGGTTAAAACAGCAAGAGTGTACCAACTGTTATCTAATAAGAAGACTTGTGAACTGCAGACAAGAGTTCCTTGGTTGACTGAAAACACTAATGATGATTCGGACGAGAGCAATGATGGTGGTTCCTACGAAGTTGTTGTGTCGTAAATTAAAGATAAATTCTTTGACAAACTGTTTTTATTATCGACTTGTATTAATGATAGATAGTAAAACGATTATGATACTTTACAAAAATAAAATTAAAATTGGTGTTCGTGATTTTAGCTAATGAAGCAACTGGAAAGCGTTTGGACAAAGGATTGTCTGACTAATATTTGAGAGGGATAATAAATTTTGTGTACAGGTTTAACATAAAATTATCATTAAAGAGATACGTATGACATGTATGCAGAAAGTATTTTGTTTCTAAATCCTTTCGAAGAAATATAAAAGTGTTCTAGTGTTGCTTTAGGCAAAACTTTCCATAATATTTGTCTGTTTTTAAATTTCAGCCTCACAATTTTTGTTAAAACTTGAATAATAAATTCTCCGTTAGTGGAAGATATTTAAAATTTATATTAATTAGTATAGATTTACAAGCAACTCCTTAGTAAAAGATTAAAAATTTTGTCTCAAAGGGATTTTTTTATTTGAGTTTATGTAAGTTCCTTTAAAAATTTATATACTAAAGCTACCTTCTTGAAATTTCGTATACAACACACAAACTTATAAAGTCACGCTTTTTTTTTATTCTAATGAACGGTATAATCTCGACACACCTAATCAAACATTATTTCCCATAGATAAGCCATTTTTATGGTTTTTATAGCTAATTGGGGCTAATATAAATATGCGGGTTTTTGCCATCTCATATACATAACGACGAGCAAGTAAGAACTATAATAGCTTTTATATTTTTATTAAATTACACTATACTTACTTATACAAATTTATTTCATATTTCATTATTACATGAATGAACGTATTAAATACGCTGTAAAAGTTTGGCTAGATAGATAGATAGATTTTGCATGTTTTTTCCCAATATTCTCACTGAAATTTGATGATTCTATTTAGTCATTCTCTATCAAAATTTTTAAAAACTTCATTTAGAAAAAGAGAAAATATTGATATGCCCTGTAGGATGGATCTATGTTGTTCTTGGTGACAACTGAGAAGAATTCATCCTACTGGGTACACGACAGAAAAATAAACGGAATTCAAATAAACAATTAATCCATAGATAAAAGAAGTGCCATACTTATTCTTCTTCGTCAGAGATATATTTTTCAATTTATCCAATCCAATTCACAGGAGGCAGGTCAAAATGTTGCGAGTGCCTATGTTGTGTCTGATCGTAGCCCTGGTGTTACCAGAAGTATTGTCTTGGGAAGAATTGTTAAAACATAGGACTGTTAAAGCAGTAGTTCCGGCCCTGAACTATAGACAATCTTTAGCAAAAGTCAAGCAAGCCGATGAACGATTGAGAAGTAACCTGTAAGTAATCATAATATTAAAAACTCTATTGCATTTTCAAATATTTTCTTCGTTAGAGTGTGCTTCCTAATTGCGTACTCAGCTTACGCTTAGGAGTCTACGGTACGCTTCCTTCTGCCAAATCTAGGATTACTGTGACCAACAAAACTATCTTTACAGGGAAACCAGATCAAACAGGAATAGGACCATTATTGGGCTAGACCAGTAGTTCCCAAACTTATTTTTCTCGGGGACCACTTTCAAAATTTTACTGGTTTCGGTGGACCCCCTGCTGCTACATTTCTACCACATTCTTAAAGTCGCCAAAAAATAAAAATTGTGTCACTTCTGAGTTCTGTCCCTATATTTCGATATGTAAAATAAAAACGAAAAATGGTACATTTTATATCACTTTATTTATTAAAAGAATAGAATTACAAGAAAAAAATATTAAGGTAATATAGGTTCAGGTCATAATTTTAATTAATGGGAAGGATGTATCTGATGGAGTGTCAGCAAACGATCAATGTTTGGCTTTATTTTTGTGAGCAATAACCGCAAATCCCCCCGCTCTGTGATGTTTAATTTGCTCCTTTTTTTTGTTAAGAGGTTTGTAACGGCACTAAAACTCCTTTCGACAAGATATGACGAGGGAAAAGCTATTAAAAATTTCCTTGCGATTTCCCACAGTCCAGGATATTTTTCGGGTATTTCTGCTTGCAGCCAAAATGTTGGGTAGCCTTTTCTAAATTTCACCTTCAGCTCCTCATTAGTGCTTAGCTCGAGCAGCTCCTCTTGTAATACAACATTGGCCACTTCCGTTTCATCAAATGGATTTATTATCCATGGTGGTATATCCATCGTCAGTATATCTTCAAACCTGGTTTTGAAGTCATCATGCAGGGCACTTAAATGTTGACTGTAGGTATGGATATCCTCATCAATACATTCTACCTGCGACAAGTTTGGAAATTGAGAGAATTCGCGCCGACTAATGTTTTGCTTCATAAATTTCAATTTCCCAAGAAAAGCCGAAATTATCCCCTTTGTTTTTATTAAATTCAGGCTGTCCCCTTGTAACTGCAAGTTAATATCATTAAATTTTTTAAACAAATCTGTCAAATACGCAATGTCTGCTTTGAATTTGATCAAGTTTTCTTTTAAATCTGGATCTCTACTTTCTAAGAACTCTAATATGGAATCGAAAACAGAGTAAAATCTCGTTAAGCATGCACCTTTCGACAACCAGCGTACTTCAGTATGTAAGAGCAGTCGTTGGAAGTCTTCATCATTTTCGTCGCACAATTGAGCAAATAAACGTGTATTCAATGCATTGCTTCTGATTTTGTTGACAGCTTTTATTACAAAATGAAGAGATTGGTTCAACCTGTCACTTAAATGTTTTGCCACAAGATGTTGTCGGTGGATTACGCAATGAATAGCTGTAAGTCCTGGTATAATTCTTTTGAGATGACTTATAAACCCACGATATCGCCCGACCATTGCAGGAGCTCCGTCTGTTGCCACTGAAATAATGTTTGTAAATGGGATCGATTTTTCCGTAAAAAAATTACTCAGGACATTAAATATTGATTCGCCTTTAGTGTCAGTCTCCAAAGTTCTGGCAAATAGCAATTCTTCGTGAATTTCTTCCTCAACAATAAATCGGACATATGCCAATAGTAATGCTTCATTACTGGGTAACGTTGACTCGTCCAGTTGTATAGAAAAATGAGTTTTTTGCAGATGATTGCACAAAAAGCTTTCGATATCAGAGCTCATTTCATCAATGCGTCTTTGTACAGTATTGTTACTTAATGGAATTCTTTTTAGTACGTCAAATGGAGATTTGTGCAAAACAGTTTTTAAAACCTCTTCAACAGCGGGTAAAATTAATTGTTCTCCGATAGTGTGCGGTTTTCCAGATTTTGCTATAAGTAATGAGATATTGTAAGATGCCCGCAAGCCATCATCGTTACTTTGAGATGTTGAAGCGAACATACTGTGCATGGTGGGTCTCTTTCCATATTTTTCTTTCAATGTTTGAAAATATTTTAAATCTTTACCTATTTTATCAGTATGACACCTTTTTAGATGATCTTCGAGCTTTGATGGTTTCATAGAGTCATTGCTCAAAACTTTGTTGCATAATAGGCACATGGGCAATTGTTTGTCTGCCTCTGATGGAACAAAACCATATTTCAAATAATCGACACTATATTGTCGACATTTTTTCTTTGCTGTAGCCATGTTTCGTGTCAGTTACCTTACCTGTAAAAAAAATGTTTTAGTAACCAAGTTTTTTTCTGAATATAGGTATCACACCGCAGCCTTTGTCAGCACGCGGAAATAGAATTACGGCTTGTAAAGGGACCAACTAATAAACCGCTGAGACAAATACAAACGTTTTCACAAAACGGTATCAATTTTAAAGTACATAATTTACCACTAATTTTTAATAGTATAAATAAAAATTAGTGTACTCAGTATCGAATACTGATCATATTTGTGTAGGAAAAAATAAACGTCGAAATCCCAAAATTGTCCATAAAAACGATAACTAACATTTTATTAAATCAATGAGTTCACGCGCTCCGTGTATTTGCGTATTTTTTGTCTGCGGCTTCATTGTTAAAACGTGACAAACAGGCATCGAAGTTCAAGCCCCGCCCTTTTCCCGTCGCCCGCGCACCGCTCGCTCTTTCCGAAAAGGAATAGTTTTGATAAAATAGTTACTTCAAAATCAATTTAACATGATTATGAAATTACTGTTTTATAAAATTAGTAGTTATTTGCAAGAAAAATTACAAAATTAATTGCTCTGCAATATTGCTTATTCGGCCTTTTTAGAGAGGCAGTGCTTCTCTCGTGAAAAAACAATTGAATAAAACGTGCTGTGTTTGTCTTCAAATCGAAAGAGGACAATTAAAATATCTGTAAGTTACTAAGTTACCTATCTATACAGGCCGTTGTGATCAACCGACTAGTACACGTAAACAAAATACTTAAGTACTATAACAAAAAAAGGTAGGTTACTTACTTTTCTCCGGCACTAGCAAACACAGATATAAATTTTCTCACAACTTTTTTCCAAATTCCGCCTTGTTTTCGAAATTCCGGAAACAAATGAATGCGTTTGGTTGCCTTTGGCATCAAGTATTTATAGTGTTGATCAAGTTCATGTCTGAACAAGCATTAAGCATTGTCGGGCGGATAGCGCTTTGCAAGTCTGTACACGAAATTGTACGTAATATCGAATACACAAGTTTGGACAAGTAACAGTCGCTTGCCTTATTAAAATATTATCTGCTTAGATAGGTACTTAAAACAATGTAGGTAGGCCCTTATAAAAACTATGCTTACATTTTTGCTCTTTACTATCAAAAGCAGATAAATTTTCGTGGACCCCCATTAACATCTTATGGACCCCCATTTTTTGTTCACGCCTACGTAGACCCCCAGCAAGTCTCCCGTGGACCCCTGGGGGTCCACCTGGACCACTTTGGGAATCACTGGGCTAGACGAACTTAAACATGACCTCCCATTTTGCCTTTAGGCATCTGACATAGTAAAACGCCTGCCGTCTAGCGATAGTTTAATGTACCTTCCTAAGCACCTGTAAATGCGTGATGTTTGTGTTTGTTGTAGGGTTGGTTATATGCGTCATAGTCGTCGCAAAAGCGACATCTTTGCATTGTTTTGCTCTCGATTGTTACCCTAAATCTGCGTGGTGCATTGAGAGAGGAACTTTTTCGATGCTCTTTGGCGCGGTGAGGTGCGGTATCTATTTCGGGAGGGTGTGAGTGTCCGTTCTGTATGTTAGTACTATTAATAATTCTGTGCTTGGGCATAGTATCATAATACGTAAGGGTAAACACGTGCTGACGAAGATTAGGATTGGGTTCACCTAGTTGTATCCCAAGCCGTACTAAGGTACAACTAGGGGCATAAAAAGCGAAGTCTTATTCCTTGATGAGATATTTAAGACATATTGTACTTATGACGAATTTTTATATATTTCGAAGCTGTGTTTTTTTTAAGATTGTCCAAAAAGCCAAATGTGACAGACCCAGAGTTCCATTACGCGATGGTATTGGCACTCGTTGATGCCGCAGCGGACCGGAATCTTAAAGATTTAAATAATACAGATGACAGTATAAGGTAAGTTGATCGTTTTCTTTGTTCAATCGACTTTTTAGTAATGGAAGGTTTAGAAGTTCGACATGTACGTATTGCAGTTTATATATCACCCGCATATCTTATTAGTTGTCTTATCTTAGTGAAAGTGTATTTAAATAAGTACATACACTTTCACTAATCTATATCACTAAACACTAATATTTTATAGATGAAAGTTTTGTATGTATGTAACAAATAAACTCAAAATCTATTAGTGTATGAACTGCAAAAACATTCTTCATGCACAAAATATATTTATCAAACCAATTTTACACTTCTACATCTTTAAAATATAAATAAAATCTTATACTCTTCTCTAGACGACCACATTTTTTTCCAATAGATTTTCTTTTTATGGTTTGGGCATGTAGAAAAGATGGATGGAAGGAGACTTACGAAAGGTATTTACAATTCAAAGGTGACAGGAAAAGTCGGTAAGGGCCGGCTTCGGAGAACATACTACGACCAAATCGCAGACATATTAAAAAGGGAGATGTCAGGAGTACCCGTAATCGACGAGCGTGTATGACGAGAGTGATGAGCGTAGAAGAAGCGAGGGAAGTCGTAGATCGTAGCAAATGGAAATCCGTAGTCTCTGCCTACCCCTAAGGGGAAAAGGCGTGATGGTATGTATGTATGTATTATTTTTATTTAAAATCCATAAACTAGTATAGTTATATCTAAGTAGGTACTTATTACATTGTGGAGATGGGACATTGATCATCATTCAACAAAAACCACAAGACCGTCTTCAACAATTCTTTCACCAATAGAATGCTACATTATCCCAGAAAACAGTTTTTTTTAAATAATTTTATCTTAATTATTGTAATTTTTGTTTTTCAGTTTCACTCGCCACTCCTACCTTGAAACCTTAGGTAATGACTTGCCAGATCTTTACGTGAGCTTAGATGAGGCTAGTGACACCTTGGATGAAAATCTTAAGGAAGTGGAGCGTGTCCTAGGACCGGTAAGATAATTTGGTATTCTAGGTACTCATTATTATTTTCTCTTTCGTATCAATATGTCTAGTACCAGAAACAGAAATAAGAAATAATTTCAGTAATCCGTTCAAAAATAAATAAGCCTATAATTGAAATTCGGAGGAAGGTGTGTGCAGTGACCAGTCTACTTAAGATTATCCGCTTTATTTTCAAATATGTTTTCTGGAGTTTGGGCGTTATTGAACTACGGGCGTTAATCACGTCACTTACCTTAGGTGACTTTTTAAACAACAGCCCAATTTTTACATTGTAACAAGTAGAGGTGCTCACACACAGCAGTTTTATAATGTTAGAGAATTTTGCATAACTTTGTACGTAAATATTTTATACGTTTAAATTGTCTTCATTGTTATAGAATGTTATCTTGTTATACAATGTTTTATAACGTAATATAACTGCTGTGTGGGAACAGATCACAACAAAAGTGGGAAAGCGGACCGTGGGCTCCGAAGTAAGCAGCTGAGGATGAAACCGGGATGGCGGTAAGATGATGATGATGAACTGCTGTGTGGGAACACTTGTCTGATAATAAAGATGATTCCGTGCTTCGGAAGGCATGTTAAGCCGTTGGTCCCGACCGCCATCTGGTGGTCGTAAAAAAAACCACGTCTGAGGCCGAGAGTCAGTTCCGCACAACTTTGATACCAAGGTGTACATGCTCGATTGACAATGTAACCTACACGAAATGATGATGATGATGATGAGTGAGTGATTTTTCCCTTTTAATAATGTATAGGTTAGTACTTCTGCTCGACGTATAATTTTTTTGGTGAAGATAAAATGTTTAAATAATACGTGATTATAGAATTGTAATAAAAAATACTCAATATTGAAAAATAGCGCCAGGGTAGAGACAATCTCACAAAATCTAAAAGAACATAAATAACGATCTCTTCATCATTATATTTTTCGGCCGTCAAATAAGCAATGGTCGTCTTATCAATCGATGTGGAAACTGAATATAAATTTAGCTTATCGCTAGTCCTTTGGGCACCTTATCCGGTGTTCCCTGGGCATTGGGCACAATATTTTTCTTGTTGTTTATGTTCATATATCTAAATTTTGTTTTTAGTTAAATTTAAAATTTATTTTTCACTCAATAATTGTCAATTTTCTTATTTATTTAGTTGGCGGACCTCGTCAGTAGTGTCTGCCAAACTTTGGACGAGAAGGACTGCAACGTCGTGGTTCAAGTGCTACTTGACAAACCTGGCAACGATTCACTATCAGTACTGAGGCGAAAAGGTGCTGAGGTTTTAAAGTTAGCTAATGATCTTGCGGTTGCATACCTGAAACTAAATGAGAAACTTACTTTGGCTTCTAATGGCCTGTCCGGTCTAGGGTTCGCTCTAAATAAAGTAAATTCAGTTGTTAATCTTACAAGTCTTTTAGCGAAAGTCTTGCGCGCAACAAGAAAAGTTGAACCTGATTCTTATTAATCATAATTTCTAAAAGAAAAAATATAATCACAAAAAATTCTCAAGTAATTATAGATAATAAGTTTTGACTGTTATTTTAGCCTTAGAATAGTTCGCATGTTTAATGGAAATGTTTTAAAATAAATCTGAGCATCACATCGACTTCTTATTTCCTAAAATACCTACATTTTTTCAGATTGCAAAAAGACGGTAGTAAAATTGTGTTTGGGATTATAGAATTTGAAAGGATTTGTCACAAATAAGTAGATACTTTTTAGTTACTTTACTAGCCTTGGTGCCTAGTAAAGAAACAAAAAAATCCACACATTTACACGGACGCTTTACCATTTTTTCTCACTACGAGTAAGTTCTTATTTAGTAGATTTTCATGGTAGCGACACAGGTCTTGATACTCGTCTACAGGATTTCAAACTTTAAAAAATCCGATTGATATGAAATTTTGTTAAGTTACTTTGGTGGTAAGTAATTCTTATATTATTATAGCGAATAGACTACGACGCTGCAAAATGATGAAGTCTGCGGAATACTCAACCTTAATTCCTTTTCCTCTAATTCAATTTATAATAATAATAATATATTTTTTTTCAGACATTATTAGTTCATTGACGTATTAGTATACAATACAAACTTAATTGTACCTACTTTTTCCATTAATTTTTTAATAGGTCGTGACGAGCAATAAATGCATAGCAATATTAATTAGTGTTTTCAAAGTAAATAATTACAGTAATGACTGACTAAAGTAACTAAGCCCTTCGAGACCACCTGTAATGGAATTGGATTTTATAATTAAAATAGAAATTATGACTGCATTTATTGATAAAAGAATTGTATACACGTACAAGTAATACCTTCAACTGACCTACCTACGTAGTTTTTTGTTGTTTTTTTTTTTTGTATAACATTACTTTTTAAGGTTCCGTATTAGGAGGGTAAAACGGGATGCTATTGCCATGGGCTCCCATTGTCTTTAAAAAAGAATAAGTTCCCCTGTTTGATGTAAGAGGTTATGCTTGAAATTAAAAAAATCTTTATATTAAGTAAGTACTGATCTCGCTTATTTTTAGCGAAATTAAGAACTGAATTTTAAAACACTGTTACGTGCCCAAATTCTATCACAAGTAGATTATGCGCTGTATTTAGAAAGTTGTTTAAATCTTAAATCACAACTTCACATGTTTTAGACAGATGGCTACACAATGACTTTGTATGAGAGTGCCCAGGAAAGTTGCCGCGTTTCAATGTATGATGGTTGAATATTTGTATAGCATATATTCTGTAATCTGTGCTATTACTAAGGCTTTGCTGTCCGTCCGTCTATCTGTCACCGGGCTGTATCTCATGAACCGTGATAGTTAGACAGTTGAAACTATCACAAATGATATATTTCTGTTACAGCTACAACAAAAAATAAGTACTAGAAAACAGAATAAAATTAATATTTAAGTGGGCTCCCATACCACACATAAGATTTTTTGTGGTTTTATGAATAATAAGACGGAACCCTTTGTGCGCGAGTCCGACTCGCACTTGACCGGTTTTTTTCCTATTCTAAGGGAGCCAGGAAGAGATTGCAATAAGCAATAATTTTCTTTGTGGAAATAAAGTGTATTTACTTAATTATTTTCAACTTGAAATATGTCCGAACTCGATTAAAAAAAAAACAACAAATATTTAAGTTTTTTTTGTAGTAGTATTTTAAGTAACAATCCAGCTCGTATCTAATACAATAAAAATCTTTTTTATTATAAAATTCCATTGATATAACACCATACCTAATATATAGTAAAGTAGAAACATAAAATAGTATTCTAAAGGTGTAAATATAATGTTTAAATGGTATACTTTACGATCTGGCCCACAATACATTTAGGGAGGGCCCAATAGATCCTTATCTAAGCTCATAAATATTGATCGCTGAATCCGGAGACTACTCTTAAGGTACTTAAATTTAAGGGGCAGTAAAATAGTCCTTAGAGTAAAAGTCTTCCATTCTTAAGGCTATATATTTTTCAAACTGCAATTCTTCTTCGTCGAAGCGTATTTTTCCCAGTAGCATCTGCAGTTTACGTTTTAGAGCCCAGGATACGCTTTAGTCATGGTCCTGGATTTGGCGGTACTGGTTGTAATGTGGTTTGATGCATTTACACCTCCACTTCCTTCGGTCTTAGGCATTATTGACAGAGAGTCCATTAGTATACATATTTGGCATTCCAAAGCCAAGATCTTTATGAGCTAGGTAACGGAGGAAGAAGAAGTGACCATGCCTTCGCAGGAGATTAAATGATCAACCTACATATATATTTTTTTAAGTAAATAATATTTAATCCATACTTACATGCTTAATATTATAAATGCGAAAGTCTGTCTGTCTATTACGCTTGCACGGCCAAACCGCTGAACGGATTTTGATGAAATTTGGTATGAATATAGTTGAAGACCCGGTGTCAAACATAAGATACTTTTTGACGCAGACGGAGCTGCGGGTAACAGCTAGTTTTTTAATAAATACAAAATTTTACCATTCAATCTTATGGATGCCGAAGAACGTGCGAAATGGAGAAGAAAAAGAAGGAAAGCGGACCCTGCTCTCCGAGGCAATCGGCCAAGGATGTATCCGGGAAGGCGCTAAGATGAGTAGTAGTAGTAGTAGTAGTACAAAATTTTACGATTGCTTAATTAATAAAGTCAAATTACAGTCTAATAAATAAATATAGTTGTATAAATATCGAACTTAAGAACATAACCTCGATGGACATTTTTCAGAGCAGTTATGTACTTATATTGGACATCTGTCTCCTTATCCAGTTGGTTCCATATCTGTCTTCAGTATTATAATAATCTTAATGTGAATTTTATAGTCCATGACCATTTGTATTAATATACAATTAAACACAGTATAAAAAGCAATAAAGTCTGATTTGAATGTTTAAAACCAGAAATCGAATTAGGATCTGGAGTGCTATTTTTTTTTTATCTATGTAAAGCCGAGAACGGGTGAGTCGAATGAAAATCCTTCGATTCACCTATCACACCGAATGATAGGTAATTCAAATCAAACATATACCATTATCTTTCAACCAAACCATAATTAGAATTCGAGTGAGTCATAAATCTCATAAATAGAACTCCTGGGTGAAATGTGTATGAAGATACCTTATTCGTATTTACGAAATTAAGAATAAATTCCATTTGAAAATTTATTTTGTAATACCTATGTTATTCTCATAATGCAGACTTGAAGATGTTCCATATAGCAGCATTTTTTGTCATATTGGCCGTATATTTCGAAGGGGGAGCAGCGGATATCTCTAACTGCCCCTTTCTAGTAGAGGCTTCTTCGGAGTATTCTCAAAAATTAAGGGTTGTTGGGGAAGTCGAATATGTACTTTGTGACTGGCTGTAAGTAATCATATCACCCAAGCGATTTTTTAACCATATATTATGTTGAATATGATCAACGCGCAACGATCGTGTCGAATAGCAGGGTGATTTATAAAATGCATTTGAAACTTTATGTTATGGACATCATTTAACGTGTTAACACCTAATGTGATGGTTTCATCTGAATTGTTTGAAATCACTTGCTAGATAAACAATCGCTACACGTGCTGATCGGATGGATTGGCCAAACTATTGTTTTAATTTATCGCCAAGAGGCATGAAAATCACCACGTATGTAGGTAGCATTTTATTCTGTTGCCCGAAGTCTGTCAAACGATTTGTCTCTTTACCAGCTCTTTACTGCAAGACATAGACCTCTTTTAATGCCCGCCAATTTAGATAGACGATAATCACCAAAGTAGCAAGTCCGATATGCAGAACGCTTAAGACCCTCAGATTATAAATAAGAAAGGAAATTGTTGTATGTTCGAAATCTTCTTCTTCTTCTTTGAGAGTCGACTCTGGCTGTTATCAAACTTCAGAGGACCAAAACTCCGCCACCGACAAGGCATTGTCGGTGGCTTCGTAGAGGTCCCTGAGCGTGCAGGTGGCCGGGCACGCAGGACAAGACAGGAGATGCGTCATGGTTTGTTCGAAATTGAAGTGAAACGGTGCAGGCTGATCAGTAGCTGTATCACGATATTTTATTAACGCTGACGCCAGCGTTACGATTTTTTAGTTACCTTACTATCCGTCAAAGGCGCTGTACAGGTTTGTCATACTAAATTATTAACGCATTCGCTAACGTCTGCGTCAATAAAATCTCATGGTTGACGTACAGAGCTGAGAATTGGCAAACCATTCGCAGAATAAAACGCTCTAGCTTAGAGGAGTAAAGATAACTTCGATTGTCAGTTTTGTATAAAACTTTAATTTTTTTCAGGGTTGAAATAGGGTACTATATCCGTGATCTGGTATTTTATTTATTGGGAATAGTCGATGCATTGTTTTGTACGCCAAATGTCAGAGGTGGTGTGCACCCTTAAGTATATTTTGCATTATACCAATAGTCGATCAAGAATAGCTCACTGTTCGTGGAAAAATTGATCGTCAGGTCCATCTATATCACAGAGAAATTATTCTGTTTTTAAATGTATATCAGTGGCTATAATGTTTATTAGGCAGCAACAAAAAAAGGAGGTTAAATCAGTATATTTTTAATTTATTCGTTTAAACTTATTGCACAAAATACAATGAGTATCGTACAAAAGGCGGCCTTAATTACCCGGGTTCGATCCTTGGATAGGTCAAGATGGAAAAAAGATCTGATTGGATGTTTAATCTACATATTTGTTATAAAATAGTATAGTTGATTTAGTATCCCATAATTTACAACACATAATCTATTTTTTCTTTTTCAGACCTCTAAAAGACAGATTACTAGATAAACTAGAAACTTCGGAGCCTAGGGTGCGCTGTAAGTCATGGTCCTAGATTTGGCGGCACTGGTTATTACAATGGAGCGACTGCCGCCTGAACTCCATAACCCTTTTTACAGGGAAACCAGACCAACAGGAACATGACCCGAGGTGTGTTAATGGCCAACACTCAGAATTTTTCAAGCTGCCTTAAGAGCCGCCTGTAAAGCGAGGCGAACTCCGCGGCCGACTCACGCCCGTACGCGGATTTTGTAGTGCTATTTCACCTGCATGAAAGGGGGCGCTAAACAAGCGAGACCGACGATCGGGTCGCCGACGGGTAGCGGAATGGCACGAACTAACTCGAACGCGCAATTCATTCATATACGTAGGGTGCGTAAACGACGAGTTTTAGTAGGCATTACCACATAGGCACATGTATATGGGTAATTCTTTCATGTTTGCGTATAATATAATTGGGTTTCGAATATAGTTACGAGTTACAGCTTGCTTCGTCGCATCGTACCATGCGCATTTTGTACTTGCGCGACTAATTGAAAAAGTACCTAGTGACTAATAGGTAGGTAGCTTTTACTACATCATGTTTATTAATTGTGTAAAGATTCCAAACAGTGTTCCATAAATTTAAATTAAGTTTGTTTTGATAATGTGTTCGGCGACTCGTCAATAGACGGCGCTGTCTCCGATTTGAAACGCGGTTTAGTTTGTCGTTCGGATTTAATGACCCTATTTGGTTTTTGTATTGTTTTTAACCTCGCTTTGAATTACCATTCAAATAAATATTGTTTACGCTACTTTCTTGGTATCATTACCTAAGGGTGTAACAATAGAACCTCCCCCGAATTTGTGCCGAGTTGTACAAATTTTGGTTCTTCGTTGCCGGATTTTAGTACCGGAAGGGGCACAATAGTGGATGTGCATTTTTGACACTTAATGCTGGACGAGTGGATTACTTGTGGTAACCAGCTTTGCGTCAGTCCGGGTACCAGACAGTGACGTCAGGTACAGAAGCAGCGACGACGTCATAGCAGTGACGTCAGGATATCGAGAGGTGCGGGGAGCAGTGACGTCAACAGTGTGGTGACATCAGTAACAAGTAAGGTGTTCTGCGTGAATGTGAGTGAAATTTGAACCTTATCTCCTTTATCAAATTAACTTTGAAGAAATTATCTGATAGCAGTTTGTTTACATGGACTTAGAAAATTTTCGGACTCTTTTTCATTAACTTGTAAATCTTAACACTTTGTTTACATAGACTTAGAAATATTTACTAACTTAGAATAATTTAGTTGTAAGAAAAGTGGTTGAGACGGGGAATCCATGCCCGATTTTGCCTAGAATTTATTGATCTCAAACACTTGTAAAATTTTCAGAAATTTTTTGGGACTTAGAAAAATTCTCAAATAAATTATATTGTTGTTGTTTTGTTCATTGGAAATTATTTGCTCTAATAATAATTCTAGTTAGTATTATTACTGTTCAAGACTTGTTGTGTGGAAGTTATATTTTTAAACATGGAGGAACTAATTATTTTACAAAACGATATTCACAATCGTATTTCTAAGGCATACAAAAACTTTAAAAAGTCACCAAAGGATAGGATAACGCAAGGTTATGTCGAAACACGGTTAGAAACATTGGAGCAATTTTGGATGAATTGTAATGGAACTCACCATAAAATTCTTCAGTTATCACTTGATGATGGCACAGATAACAAGTACTTTAATGAAGATACTTTTGATGCAGTCGAAGAATTGTATACTATTTATAAGTCAGATTTAAAGCAGTTATTGTTAACATATAAAGTAACTCAAAAACATTCTTCAAGCACTGGTCCATCAAATAATAAGTCAAACGCTATTAAGTTACCCAAGATTGTGATACCAACATTTTCAGGTTTATATTCGCAGTGGGTTACATTTAGAGATCTGTATGTATCTTTAATTCACACAAATTCAGAATTGGATTCAGTTCAAAAGATGCATTATCTTAAGGGATATCTGACTGGCGAAGCAGAGCAACTCGTCAGGCAGATACCCATAACAGAATCCAATTATGCGAGATGTTGGGATCTTTTAAATTCACGTTATAATAATAAGAAATTCTTGTGTAGTGCCATTCTCAAAAAGCTTTTGAGTCAACGAAATGTAACATCAGAGTCTGCAACATTGTTAAAGAATTTGATAGACAATACGTCTGATTGTTTATGCGCCCTTACGAATATAGGAGTGGATGTCAAGTCGTGGGATGTGCTTCTTATTCACTTGATGACACTCAAACTCGACTCAGAGACTCGAAAAGAATGGGAGATGCATATAAGTAATATTAATGGTTTAGATGAGCTTCCTATGTTTTCACAGTTTACTGATTTTCTTACTAAAAGATATCGAGCTCTTGAATTTTTGGAACCCAAAACGGGTATCAGTAAGCCTTCTAATGTACAGTCAAACTCAAATAAACCTAAAGTTTTTCATGCAACTGAGTCCAAATGTATATTTTGTAATAACGATCATAGGATTAATAGTTGTAAGGAATTTAGTAAAGAAGATGTAGACAAAAGGAGAAAATTTATAGAACAAAGTTCATTATGTTTTAATTGTTTTGGTCACCACGCTGCTAAGTTTTGTCAAAGTAATGGGACATGTCGCATATGTAAACGCAAGCATAATACGTTGCTTCATCCAAGGGGTTCTAATTCTATTGTGGGAGGTTCCGTTGGGACTACTGGTAATTCAACTTCTGCGGGTTCTGATAATTCGAAAATGGTTTTCGCGTCTACTTCTGGAGAGGTTATTAAGGGTTCGCCTACTAAAAATGAGGCATCTTCATCTGCACCGACTGTAGATACTCCAGTTGTGACCTGCTATTCGACTGGACAGATGCCTAGTCCAAGTCAAGTTCTTTTAGCTACGGCTCTGGTACGGGCTGAGTCGTCCATAGGGGAATGTCATATCATTAGGGCACTACTTGACCAAGGTTCCCAAGCGTCCTTCGTCACAGAAGCAGTTGCTCAGTACTTAGGTCTTAAAAAAATACCTGTACAGGGACATTTCTCAGGATTGGAGGGTAATAAAAATGTTATGGTTAAATACATGGTACAAATAGACATACGGTCAAGAATTAATTATAGTACTAAAATTACTGTTCAAGCATACGTGCTTAATACAATCACTACTTTCCTCTCTAGTAGGAAAGTAGTTGCATTGGACTGGATTGAATTAGACAAAATCTGTTTAGCTGACCCACAATACCACACGCCTAATAAGATTGACATCTTATTGGGTGCTGAGGTATACGGCCAAATAATACAGAATGGGATAAAAACAGGGCCTACGGGTACACCTATTGCTCAAAATACTTCGTTTGGGTGGATTCTGTCGGGCGTAGTACCACAAACTCAAAATAAAAATATCGTCACTATGCACACATATATAGAAGACAACGAAGTATTGAAGCGCTTTTGGGAGATGGAAGCAGATCCCAGGGAAAAACAAAAGATCTTATCGCTGGAAGAGCAGCGATGCGAGGATTATTTTGCTGCTACAACCACACGAGATTCGGAAGGTCGATATGTGGTTAAGTTGCCTTTTAAAGATGATAATGCTCCTGTATTTGATTCTAAAGTTATTGCAATGAAAAGATTAAATTCGTTGTATTCGAAATTCGAAAAGAAGGAAAGCTTCAAACAGGATTACTCGAAGGTAATACAGGAGTACCAAAGGCTTGGTTTTGTGGAGATTGTACCAAAATCAGACAGAGAGAAACAGGAATCGTTCTATCTACCACATCATGCGGTAATCAGAACTGATAAGGAAACAACAAAATTAAGAGTAGTGTATGACGCTTCCTGTAAGGATAAAAATGGGACCTCATTAAATGAAACTCTCATGATTGGTCCTACACTTCAACCAGAACTCAGACATCTAATTATGAGATGGAGAACTCACCCTATCTGTCTTTCTGCTGACATCATAAAAATGTATCTCCAAGTGAAGGTTGCTCAAGAGGATGCAGATTATCAAAGGTTCCTGTGGGATGAAAAGTGGAGTAGGGATGTGGGATATGGAAACGGTGATCAGGATACTAAATCAAACAAACAGATGCAAGAGTATCGTTTATTGAGAGTTACATTTGGTACTGCAGCCGCTCCATATCTAGCAGTGAAGGCGTTACAACAGCTTGCTCACGATGAAGGGACTCTGTATCCAGCAACATCTGAAAAAATAAAAACAGATTTTTACATGGATGATCTACTAACAGGATGTCAGACAACAGAGGAAGGGGAAAAGATCTACAAGGAAATGAACGCATTACTACAAAGGGGTGGATTTCAGTTACAAAAGTGGACAACAAATAATGAGGAATTACTGGAAAATCTAAGGAAAGAAGAAGGAAAGGAATTAGGAAATGAGGTTTGTCTAAAAACAGATGAAATGGTAAAATTGTTAGGACTTACCTGGAACCGTAGAACCGATGAATTCCAATACACGGTGAATCTTCCTCCACAAACCGGACCTGTAACAAAAAGAAAAGTATTATCGGATATTTCGCGGCTTTATGATCCCTTGGGGTGGATTGCCCCAAGTGTTATAACAGCAAAAATATTTATGCAGAAATTATGGCTAGCAAGTATAAGCTGGGGATGAAGAACTGCCAAGCCATTTATTAGCAGAATGGAAAACTTATCGTGAAGATCTGCAGAATCTTACCAAATTCATTTTACCTCGTTGGGTAAACACGAGAAGTGATGATAAGCTGGTTGAACTTCATGGCTTTGCGGACGCTTCTAGTGCTGCGTACAGTGCAGTTGTCTATTTACGTATAATAGACTTGAATGACAATGTGCATGTCAGATTGGTAACCTGTAAAACAAGAGTGGCGCCGATAAAACAGTTATCAATCCCAAGGTTAGAACTATGCGGAGCTACATTGTTGAGCAAACTTCTGAAGGAGGTTTCTGAGATTCTAAACATCGACAAATCACGGATGCATGCTTGGTCTGATTCCGAAGTGGTACTGGCTTGGTTGAGTGGTCATCCTAGCAGGTGGCAAACTTTTGTGGGGAACCGCGTGTCAGACATTTTACAAATTCTAAATGGAGATCAGTGGTCTCATGTGCCATCTTCTCAGAATCCTGCTGATTGTGCATCAAGAGGTTTGAATCCATCTGATCTAATGGAACACTCCATGTGGCTTGAGGGTCCAGCAATGCTGCATGAGAAAAATGTTAAATATGGTAAGCCTAAAATAAGAGAAACTAATGTAGATCTGCGAAAAGTAGTGCATTTTACCGGAACTGACAATTCGTTATTCTTAAGGTACTCAACGTTGACTAGGCTTGTAAGAGTTGTGGGGTACTGCAGGCGTTTCTTGAGACTTAAAAATCGAGTCTCTTCTGAGAACTGCAGTACTTATCTTACGTCTCGGGAACTTAATAAAGCAACAGAAATATGTATCAAACAATGTCAACGGGAGCACTTTGAAACCGAATTGGATTTCTTGAAAAAAGGACAGTCTAATAAAATCAAGGGACCTTTAAAACCGTTAAATGCTTTTATTGACAGCAAGGGTTTATTGCGAGTTGGTGGACGTTTGCAGAACTCTCAATTGAGTGAAGGTCAAAAGCATCCAATTCTTTTGCCTAAAGGATCTCATCTAACTCAATTGATTGTTTCTGACGCTCATTTCAGGACCCTACATGGGGGCCCCCAACTCATGCTGTCATATTTGCAATCCAAATATTGGATTTTGGGAGCGAAATTATTGGTTAAATCTTATGTGCGAAAGTGCATAACATGTTTTAAAGATAAAGCATCAACTATGACTCCCCTGATGGGTCAACTACCTGCTGCCAGAGTTACCCCTTCCAAACCATTTACCTGTAGTGGTGTTGATTATGCAGGTCCGATAAATGTAAGGACAACTAAAGGCCGGGGTTATAAGGCCTATAAAGGGTACATTTGTTTGTTTATATGTATGGCCACTAGGGCAGTACATATTGAAGTTGTCAGCGATCTGACCACTCAAGGTTTTCTGGCAGCCTTCAAAAGATTTGTTAGTCGTCGTGGAGTTTGTACAGACATCTGGAGTGACAATGGCACCAATTTTGTCGGGGCGTCTCGAGAATTGTCAAATCTATTCAACTCTGAAAAGTCTAGCATGGCTAATGAAATAGCAGAGTCGTTAGCGACCAATGGGACGTCATGGCATTTTATTCCTCCCCATAGTCCGAATTTCGGCGGCTTGTGGGAGGCCGGCGTTAAATCCGTTAAGGTTCACCTGAGGAAAGTGATAGGCGATCTTACTCTAACATATGAGGAGCTATCTACAGTCCTAGCTCAAATCGAAGCGTGCTTGAATTCAAGACCTTTGACACGTCTTGAGTCCAATACTGACAATATCGAAGTCTTGACGCCGGGTCATTTCTTGGTGGGCGGTCCTTTAGTTACCCCTCCAGATTACAATTTTGAAACTTCAAACACCACAAGTCTCCGTAGATGGCAATTAACTCAAAAGATAACCCAACAGTTCTGGCGACGATGGTCGCAGGACTATTTAACAAAATATTTATATAGATATAGATGGTCTTACCAGACACCTGAGCCTCAAGTTGGGGACATTATTTTGGTAAAGGAAAGTAACTTACCTCCGTGTAAGTGGCTTCTTGGTCGCGTGGTGTCCAAACATCCTGGTTCCGATGGAGTCACACGAGTTGTGTCTTTAAGGGTTAATAACTCTATTATAAAACGCCCCGTGTCAAAAATTTGTGTGCTTCCATTGGCAGAATAAAGGTTGTTATTTTTGTTTTTCTTTTTAATGGTTTATTTCAAGTTTTTGTTTATTAATTTTGATATGCTCACCTTAGGTTTGTATAAAGAACAATTACTATTGTTCTTGGTGGGCGGAATGTAAAGATTCCAAACAGTGTTCCATAAATTTAAATTAAGTTTGTTTTGATAATGTGTTCGGCGACTCGTCAATAGACGGCGCTGTCTCCGATTTGAAACGCGGTTTAGTTTGTCGTTCGGATTTAATGACCCTATTTGGTTTTTGTATTGTTTTTAACCTCGCTTTGAATTACCATTCAAATAAATATTGTTTACGCTACTTTCTTGGTACCATTACCTAAGGGTGTAACAATAGAACCTCCCCCGAATTTGTGCCGAGTTGTACAAATTGATTTCCATCTCAGTAATACTTTTAGATATTATACTTACATTTCTAGTTGCTATAACGATTCCTAGGACGCCCTGCATTCTAGGAGAGACTTCTTATCAACGATACAATGTAATAGATAGCTAGGAAATTTAGATTTATCAAGATGTTCTAGTCATCATCATCATCATCATTTCAGCCGCAGTCAGTCCACTGCTGGACATAGGCCTCTTCCAATGATTTCCAAAATGATCGGTTGGCAGCAGTCTGCATCCAGTGTTTGCCTGCGACCTTTTTCAGGTCATCTGACCATCTGGTCGGTGGATGTCCAACGCTGCGCTTACCGGTACGTGGTCGCCATTCGAGAACCTTTCTGCCCCATCGGCCATCGGTTCTCCGCGCTATGTGCCCCGCCCACTGTCACTTCAAAGAACTAATCCGCTGGGCTATGTCGGTGACTTTTGTTCTCCTACGGATCTCTTCATTTCTGATTCGATCTCGTAGGGAAACACCGAGCATCGCCCTCTCCATAGCTCTCTGGGCGACCTTGAGCTTTCTTATGAGGCCCATAGTCAAAGACCACGTTTCGGACCCGTATGTCATCACTGGTAACACACACTGGTCGAAGACCTTAGTTTTAAGGGACTGAGGTATTTTGGACGAGAAGACGCTACGTAGCTTCCCGAACGCCGCCCAGCCGAGTCGGATTCGACGAAAGACCTCGTCCTCGAAGCTGGAGTTGCTAGCCTGGATCATCTGACCCAGGTAGACATACTGGTCTACAACTTCAAGGGTGTGGTTCCCGACAGAAACCGGTGATGGCGTAACATGGACATTACACATTGCCTTGGTTTTGTCCATGTTCATTTTAATGCCCACCTGTTGGGATACCACGTTGAGGTCGCTGAGCATGGTACTTAGGTCCTCCAGCGACTCCGCCATGACCACGATATCGTCGGCAAAACGAAGGTGAGTGATATACTCGCCATTGATGTTGATGCCAAGTCCTTCCCATTCCAGGAGTTTGAAGGCATCTTATTTATTTATTTATTTATTTAACACTTCTTTGCACACAGTGTAATACAAATTAAATGTTACATAAAAGGTAAACACAGTATGTATACAAAAGGCGGCCTTATCGCTCAAGCAATCTCTTCCAGGCAACCTTAGGGTAGTTTGAAATATAAAGAAAGGAGAGATACGGATATGGTGCATAAAGAACAGAACAGCGCTAGGCAGAATAACAGAAGTACACGATACATAAACTACTTAAAATAAATACTAATATACGTAAATAAAAAATAAATAATTATGTATATATATTTATATATAATAAATAAACTATAAAACAAAAGAGAAGAAAAAAACACGAGAAGTGGAGACTGAAACAAGATGCACTGAAAAGGAACGAAGCTACAGTGAGGAAAGAAAGTGGGACTTTACTTGCGACTTAAAACTGGTCAGAGTTTGAGCCGTTCGAATAGGCAGTGGAAGGGAATTCCACAGTCGCGTTGCCTTGGCCGTAAAAGAATCAGAGTAGAAGGTAGTGAAGTGAGCAGGAGTTCTTAGGCGTAGATTTTCGGCACTACGTAATTTACGTTCTTGTTGAATCTCACTGAAGAATTCGAAGCGCTCTCTTAAGTAAGCAGGGGATAAAGGATTGAAGAGAATTGAGTATAATAAAGATAGGATATGCCAGTCACGGCGAAGTCTGATAGGCAGCCATTCAAGTTTAGAGCGAAATTGAGAAACATGATCATACTTGCGAAGACCAAATATAAATCGAATACAAAGATTTTAAAGACGCTCAAGTTTATCAAGTTGCTGCTCTGTGAGGTTGGTGTAGCTGTTATCAGCATAGTCTAGGACAGGTAGAAGAAGGGAATTTGCGAGCATAGTTTTGGTCTCTATAGGTAGGAATTTACTTAGTCTTTTTAAGGTGTTGAAAGTAAAAAAGAGCCTCTTGCTAACCTCTGAAGTTTGTGGAATCCATGTCAGTTTGCTATCCATCCATACACCTAGATTTTTGACCCGATCACTATAATTAATAACAACACCATTAAATTTAAGTTGCGGCAGGACTTCGCTGTCTATCCTTGAAGTCAGTTGAGGGTTGCCAATAATAATAGCCTTAGATTTGCCTGGATTTACAAGGAGGCCATGTGCTTTGCTCCAAATAGATATTTTATCGAGGTCCTGATTGACTATAGCTATAGCGGTAGAAAGGTCATCAACATCAGCCTGCATATAGATCTGTAGGTCATCTGCGTAAAGGTGGTAGGATGACTGAAGCTGGTTCGTTATAGAGTTAATAAAAAGAGAAAACAAAAGTGGAGATAACACGCCACCCTGCGGTACACCTGCAGCGGTATAGCACCAAGACGAATAATTATCTTCAATGCGCACACGCTGTCGGCGCCCAAACAGGTACGATCGAAACCAAGCAATTACCGTTGGAGATATATTGAGAGAATGTAAGACCCCCAGTAATATATCGAAATCTACTGTATTAAATGCATTGCTGAAATCGAGCAGAGTCAATACTGTTAGTTTTTTGTTATCCATTCCTTTACGGATATCATCCGTGACTTTTATAAGCGCAGTAGTCGTGCTATGACCAGGGCGGAAACCGGATTGTAGTGGATTGTGCAGATTATTTACAGTGAGGAAATTATTGAGTTGCGACTGCACTATGCGCTCTAGGACTTTTGATAGAAAGGGGAGGATTGAAATTGGGCGGAAATCAGAGGAGTCGGGATTATGTTTCTTTGGTAGTGGTGTGATATTTGCGTCCTTCCAGGCATCAGGAAAAATACCAGAAGATAATGAGTTGTTCAAAATTAAAGTAAGGACGGGAAGGAGGATATCAATGATAGGAATGATCATAACACGACTAATATTGTCACTACCGATGGCATCCGAAGTTATGGAACGTACAGTTCTCTCAACATCACGTTCGGTAACCGCTTTGAAAACAAAGGGAGTAGTATCTGGAGTTGGAAGAGAATAAAGTGAGTTAAGAGTATGCTGTTTAATATTAGCATCAAGGGCAGCAGTCGATGTAAATTGAGCATTAAGTACGTTAATGTCAAACTTTTTCGAAGAATCATTATTATCCTGGGACTTACCAACTCCAAGTGATTTAAGAAATCTCCATACTTTGGATGGTTCACCATTTTGGACTGATTTATGAATATGGCGACGTTGTGCATCCCTACACACCTTGTTGCAGTGATTCCGTGCCTCAACATACTGATCACGGTATTTATCTGGATCAGACTTAAATAATGATTTGGCTCTATTCTTTTTCCTCTGAATCACTTTAATTTCCTCGGTCAGCCACGGAGCAGGCAGATGCTTGAGACGCACAGGACGGAGCGGGGCATGCCGTTCAAAAAGGTCTAATACTATAGCATTAAATTTATCAACCTGTGTGTTAACCGATTCTGCATGTAGTACGGAGTCCCAATCACAAGATATAGCATCATTTCTTAAGTGTTCTACGTTGATGTTACGAAAACTACGCTGCATGAGAATTTTGGGTTTAAGCTTAGGAGGGCGGACTTTGTAAGATAGAAAAATAAGGTCATGGTAAGAGAACGCATCTTCCAGAGCAGCGGTAAACAGTTTCGGAGAAATGACGTCTCCCTGTCTTACACCTCTCTGCAATGGAATAGCCCCCGTGCTCTGCTCCTGTACTCGGACTGACATGGTGGCGTTGCTGTACAAACACTTCAACACTTAGATGTACCGATAGTCTATGCGGCACCGCTGGAGAGACTGAAGCACCGCCCACATTTCGATCGAATCGAAGGCCTTCTCATAGTCCACAAACGCTAGGCATAGTGGCCGGTTATACTCTTTGGTCTTCTGTATAACCTGCCGAAGCGTATGGATGTGGTCTATGGTACTAAACCCTTGACGGAAACCGGCTTGTTCGGGAGGCTGGAAGGCATCGAGCCTGTTCGCGAGACGATTCGTGATTACCCTCGAAAACAGCAGCAGAGACAGCAGATGTTCTAGTAAATACTTATAATTTGTTATCTGTACTTTCTAATATTTATTTTTGTGATGAAAACTAAAAGTGCTTATTTTGACGCACTACGAGTATCGGTGTTTTTTTAACATGGGTGTAATTTAAACTTCAAAACATGACAAGCGCGTGAGTGCCGCAGTGTTACTGAATAGTTCCGAAAAATGTGGGAGGGGGGGGGAGGTGGTGTATACAGCAAAGATAGTGTTTGAAAATCTAATGTCAAAAAAAACATTTATTTCAGATAAAACACAAGTTAAAATATAAAAAGATAATCTTATAATCTATACTAATATTATAAAGCTGAAGAATTTGTTTGTTTGAACGCTCTAATCTCAGCATCTAATGGTCTGATTTGAAAAATTCTTTCAGTGTTAAATAGCTTATTTATCGAGGAAGGCCATAGGCTATATTACATCCCGCCCGCGGCTTCACTCGCGTGGCAAACGCGGGCAAGGCCGCGCGCGATGGCTAGTACATTTATATATCTGCGGGAATCTGATGTCATATACTTAAATAGTTATTTTTCTATTCTGTCTCTGATTGCTAGCTTTCGAGGTAATCGTGGATCTATAATTTCGGGTAACAAGCATTGAAAATAAAAATCTTTTAATTTATTTATAACATCAGATTCCCAAAATGTTACATCTTTTTCGATTTTTTCATATAGAATTTCTCGGGGACTCCAAACAACAAAATAACAATATTGCCTTATAGCTATATTTAACTGTCCTTGAACTTGGTAATAGTAATTATGATTACCCATGAAAAAACACAAATCCACTAATAGTAGTCCAGTCCGTAATGAAAACTCTAATCCGATGTCGATGCCAGGGGTCAATTTAATAAAATCACTGTGTTAACAAGTCCAATCTGAATGCAAAAAACGGAGTCCAAAAGAATAGCCAAAACGAGGAAGTTGAAAGCAGATCACGCACAAAACACAACAGTAGTTACGAACACGACAAGCGAGACGTCACTGATTAGTACTTAGTAGAAAATTCCTAATTCCCAAGGTTCGGGGCGGCGCTAGCGCACCCCCCGTCCCGCCAACCGCGCGCCACCCGCGGGCCTCTCCGGTATGGCTGAGATGCACAGAGTTTTAAAAAATAATACGGCCGCGTAAATCGTTGTGAACTTTCCTCTAGGAAAAAAGGAATTTTGAAAAAAATATTAGATATTCTTACGAAAAATTTGGTTATTTCAACTTATGAATAATAAAACTATGACTGTTGCCCAAAAATAATAGAATCTTCTTGTTCATAATGGTACTTTTTTACGTTCCAAGTTGGGTTCAAAATTATGCTAAAACGTATATTTTTCAAACCAATAATTTTTTAACCAAGTTATATAGCAACGAGCGTAGTTTATGATGGGATTAATTGATTAAAATGAAAATTTTTATCCAAGATTATCTATTATTGTCGTAATTTGCTTTCCCCGTTTGTATGGAGATATCGGTCTCCAGGCGACTCTTAAGGCATCTGACACAGCCTCATGATTGCTATCTATCGATAACAACGGCTTAACGTGCCTTATGAAGCACGAAGGAGCTCGAGATAAAAAATGCCTCTAAATGGCGAACAACCCAATAATGGTGTCACGCTGTCGCTTGACACGCACATTCGCGAGCTCCTCAGGTGCTCGCGAATGTGCGTGTCAAGAACCCCGTCCCCCGAACTCGCTGACTGGCAGGAGGTGGAGCAGGATAGATCGAAGTGGAGAACCTAATTATCGGAGGCCAAGACTCACTTTCGGCTAATGCGCCATCTTATTTTGAATTAGGTATAGCAATTTGTACTAAAAGTTGATTAAAATATTACAATTTCAAATTACAGATTTCCGATCTTGTAGACGAATTGTGTAAAGAAGTTGATGACAACGAGTGCGATAGATTGGTGAACAAAGCAATCATCAATCAGGATGAACTTCTAAAATCAGTTAATTATCTTAATTAAACGTATAAAGTAGCTAAAAGGTTTTTAGATAAATACCCACGTTTGATTGAAAACTATGGTTGAGGTGCCTTGTGTTTTGGAAAATATAGAACACCTGTTGGAATTTGTTAAGATCGTTAAAGATTTAACTAAGTAGTGTGAGTTAGATAGATTGATGAAAGGTCAAAGTTTAAAAAATTCTCAATTGTTTATACTCGTAGATACAAAAATATAAGGCGGTCTTGTTACTACGGACTTTAAGTTTGCAAATTAATGTTGCTTTTAATAAATAAAAGTGTATTAAAGAAGGTGTAGTTTTATTTGTGACATTTCGGATCATTACAATGATTCTGTTCTTTGATACAATATATTTTTTTAAATTTAAAAAAAATAATGTATATTTTTACAGGCTGTGAAGTATATTTTACTAATAATAGCGTGAAATGCGGATAGCAGGTGTCCGATCGCGGTAACTGCAAAACACGTTAACGCATTTTCCAAAAACAAACCATTACCGCTAGTGCTATTTTTGTGAATGCCTAGACCTTTACAGTAGCCGCGACTGGCCTCAGGAAGTTTGGTTTTAAATACATGATTAATTAAATATTTTTATTAAATAGCTTGCTGAATTATATTAGTATTCTTAGATATATTAGGGGTACATAGAATTCTTCTCTAAACTTACTAGCTTTCCGGATGGCATTCGGATACATTAATAATAATCTAAGGTTTGGCAGGAGCACCACATGACATCAACTTCTTCAAAGGGCCTCTACGCGTTAGATCAATATCCCCGCGCAAGCCTCTCAAAGGACCGGGGCAACCCGTGAATCCCAAGCGGAGATACAATCTAAGGTTAAAATATCAAAAGAGCCGTCTTCATTTTTAACTGATATTAAAAAAAGGATTTAAAGGAAGGACGTACGGTATTGTTTAAATTAAATACATTTTTGGAGCGTAGCGCCGATCGTAGCACCTTCGTAGCATTTCGTAGACTTGCTACAGCACACGATGAAACTATCTATTAAAATAAACAAATAAAAAAAAATGTGTGTAAACTGTATATATTTTTTTTTGGACCCAACATATATTCGTTTGGTTTTCGGCTTAAATATCCAACATAACCCTCATTTTATCAGAGGTGTCATATCAGGCGATCTATACTTACATAATAGACATTAAATTCTCGGCATATCAATTTTACTGTGCCCCGTCCGACTGGTCGCATATTCTGTCCCCGTTTATTCCCATTTCCCCACTTGTTTTTGGTTTTACACAACAGGCGAAAAATGTTTCTTTTTCTTCACCCTACTACTACCTATCACCTCAAAGCAGGTATTTATTTATTTATTTCGCTTACATTTACAATAATAATTACATTAGATGTCAGATTGTATTATATACTGTACATGTACCCTGTCAGGGTGTTGCGAATTTACAATTTTTTGTTACAACATAAAACATAAAGTACATTGCTTAAGTATGTCATTTTCAAATAAATAATTTAATCCATCACCAAAAATAATAACTTCCATTATCAAAATAATTTCTAAGATCTAGGCATTCCTGTTGTACGGGTTATTAGTAATGTGGAGGAAAATGATAAAAGTGTTTATAGAAAAAACTGAGTTATATTGTCCAAACCTTAAAATACTTGATAAATGTTTGTGAATGATAATGAGAACGTACGATGCGCTTGCTGATCGAATACGAACTAATTGCTAAATTGTGAATTTACATGAACGCGGCGAATATGGCTGACGCGGCGAAATTTATCTAAAGTAATGGCCCGTACATGCTCCCGGGCGACAAGATGAGGGGGTTAATAGATGCTAGATGAATGTCAATGATTTAAAACTAACAAGATGAAATACAATTCATTGACTAAAAGTATGTTAGTACTTGATATACGAAGATACGTGATATACAATTTCAAAAGACAATCTAAATTAAAGATAATTAAAGTTTTTGAATAAAAGTATGTCCTAAATGTGGCGACGTGCATTTATCTACTTTCACTACACACTTTTCACTCACACTCGCGGAACTACAAATGCCCATGTTTCCCTGACCATCGCACTCATCTACACTTGTCACAAACCTACGCGATGGTGCCGGCAAACACAACTTGTCGTCATTTTTCAAATGATAAATTGGCCTTTGTATGTAGCATAAATAAGTATCAGTTTTGCTGTGTAAACATGCTCTGACGTCATACGTAGTCATTGTTAAATAGGAGTCCTTTTTCAAATTAATAGCAATATAATTGGCTATTGGGGAAATGCTAACCATCTTAAAGTTATCCACTAGTTGAGGAACTGGAATGATCTTCATGATTTCGAAAGAATCCCGATAAACGAGAGGGGCACGTAACTCAAAAATTAAAAACTCTTCACTCATTCTAGCTTTGATCTTGATTAAATGATAAATCTTGCTTAATTCAGACTCCACATCGCTGATCGGTAACAATAAATCCTTTGAAATATGTGAAGAAATGGTGTTAAGTACTGCTTTTAGTTGGGTTGGTGTGATAAGTTGAACGTTCATTCTTCCGTGATAAATGTCGGTGACGGTATTCAATAAAGTGTTTTGCATATTTTTTAGGTTATGCAATAGATTGCTTGCGGCGATAGAAATTAAACTAAAATCATTCATAAGTATGATCCTTTCCGATTCCGTTTTCATAGTACTTGCTAAACTATCTTGTTTCATAATTAATCTGTTTAGGGCCTTATGCTGCTTGTCAATTATATTTTCTGTCCTTTACGTTATATTCGGATTCGACAAGAGATGTCTGGTTTTTAATAAGCTTAAGTAAATGATCCTCATTATTTTGTAATGATAAAATGTCTGACGTATATTGTTCTGCGAATCGTTCGTCGAGTACACCGAACAGACTGTGAGCGAGATACCCGATCCCGTTAATAAGGCCGCGCTTGCTGCGGCGCGTGCTGGATTGCTGACTCTGCAACAGGTGGTGATAGTAGTCCAACTCGGCGAACTCGTGTTGTAACTGCATTGTTATAACATCACAATGGGAATCCTTCATGTTGATACATAACTGATCTAGATATTTTATATATTTATCACAGGCGAAGGTTGCTTGCCAATAAGGGTCCATGTCATAATATGTGACGATTTTCCATTCGTCCCTAATTAACTGCATGCTTGATATCTTGTCGAAGTATAAACCTTGATCGTTTTTCAATGGTGTAACGTTGAAAGATGCTTGTGCTGTAGTAAATATGCTTAAAAATGATAAAAGTAAAATAACGAATGAACAGAAGTTACTATATGCAGTTTTTGGTTTATTCCGAACGTTTAACTCCTTCTCCCTATGCTCTTCAGAATTTGGATGTACTGGTAAAATTGATAACTTGGTGATAGGGCGCTTGATATACCCGTTCTTGGTTCTCACGGTGACGACACGTACGTAGTTATCCTTGCCGGGGTGCAACTCTACTACCCTACCCATAATCCATTTGCCTGGGGGTAAGTTGTCTTCGGAACTAGAACTATGTCGTTAATGTTCATGTTGTTTTGAGGACGCTTCCACTTTGATCTTGATGAAAGTTCTGATAAGTATTCGGTGAGCCACCGCTTCCATATATCTTGATATATTTTTTGAGTAAGATACCATCTTGTTCGCATATCTTGCTCGGTATTTATAAGTGTTAAAATGGGGCCACTTGCTAAAAAGTGTGATGGTGTTAAATAATCCAGATCATCTGGATCTTCCGAGAGGGGACAGAGTGGCCTAGAGTTAAGACATGCCTCTAACTGTGATAATATAGTGGTAAACTCCTCGTAGGTCAAGCGCTGTTCGCCGACCACTCTCTTGAGGTGGTACTTTAAGCTCTTCACGGCGGCCTCAAAAAGGCCTCCTGCTGAAGCCCACCTCGGAGCGTTAAAGTGAAATTTTATGTTCATATCGGTGACCTCCTGTAGTAATTCTTGATTGTCAGCATTAATCACCGATTGGAGAGCTTCATACTCTTGTTGTATGACCCTGCTGGCTCCCACGAAGTTTGTGCCGTTGTCACAAAATATATGCTGTGGTGTTCCCCTTCGAGCTGCCATTCGTTTTAGTGCCGCTAAAAATGCTGAAGTTGTTAAGTCGGACACGAGTTCGAGGTGTATGGCCTTGGTTGCCATGCAGACGAACACTGATACGTAACCCTTCGTGCACTTGATTCCTCTTCCTTTACTTGATTTAACCATCATGAAACCTGTAAAATCCACTCCGGTGTTGGAAAAGGGACGCGAAGAATTAGTCCTGGCGTATGGTAAGTCTCCCATGAGTTGAGACTGCTTGTTGAAATCGTAGCGTCTACATCTCACGCAAGCACGAAGTTGTTTTTTGGTGGCCCTGTTGCCTCCTATTATCCAATATTGTTGTCGGATAAATGACAATGTTAAACGTACACCGCCGTGAAATGTGAGACCATGTGCGCTATCGATTATAAGTTCGGTAACTCGACTGGAATGGGGGATGATGATAGGGTGTTTCATATCTAAGGAAATCTGTGCGTTCCTCAGCCTTCCGCCAACGCGAAGTATACCGTCTTGATCTAAAAATGGATGTAAGTTCAATATCTTGCTCGTTGAACTGACACACTTGTTTTTTGTTAAATCTTTGATTTCTTGATGAAAATGTTCTTGCTGTACAAACTTGATAATAAGTAATTTGGCATTCTTGATTTCTTGTATTGTTAAGTAAGTAGGTTTGGATGATGTTTTTCTAAAATAAATGAAACGTCGTACCCATGCTAGTACGCGTATTAATTTGTTGAGTGAGCTATATTTGTTTATCATGTTATCGTTGTCAGTTTGTTCGTATATAGCGGCATTGGCCTGTTGGTTTGTTCTTCTTTCTTCGCTTGTTTCGAAGATTTCTTGTTGGGGTTGATCTTGATATGATGGTAACCATTTTGGTCCCTGCCACCACAGGGAATGGTCCTTTAGTTGAGTTGCAGAGAGGCCCCTGCTGGCACAATCTGCTGGGTTTTCTTGTGACTTGATGTAACGCCAGCATCCCTTGGGCATGATGTCGGTCACTTGCTTGACCCTGTTTGCCACGAAAGATTTCCACTTGTTTGGATCTCCATTTAGCCAGCCCAAGACCGCAGTCGAATCAGTCCACCCATATTCCTCAATCTGATATTGATGTAAGCATTGTTTTACTTTGTTCATTAAAGTAGCAAGCAAAACTGCGCCACATAACTCTAGTCGTGGTAACGATATTTTCTTGCTTATCGGTGCAAGCCTGGTTTTACCTACAACCAGAACCACTGTTGCTTGATCTCCACGTATGATTTTGCAATATATTACACAACCGTATGCTTTTACAGAAGCGTCACAAAATCCGTGCAATTGTATCTTATCATTGTGTTGTGTAGTTAACCATCTCGGTATTTTAATTTGATTGATGTTTGTAATGTCGTCTTCTAGTTTAAGCCATTGTTTCATGATATGTTCTAGAAGCTCGTCGTCCCAGCTGATGTTTGATGTCCATACTTCTTGGAAAATTAATTTTAATTTAAGAATAACGGGGGAAATTAACCCTAACGGATCAAATAGCTTCGAAATTTTTGAAAGTAATGCTCTTTTTGTTGGATTATCAATTGCAGTTTGTAATTTAGATTGAAAAGTGAAATTGTCTTCTATTGGATTCCAACGTAAGCCTAAGGTTTTTGTAGAATTTGCCTCCCGGAAGTCGAAACTAGCCTGATCAGTTCCATTTTCCAGTAACTGAGGTGAATTTGAAGCCCATTTCCGAAGGTTAAAACCGCCTGATTTTAATAATTTCGTGATATCTGATTTTAATTGCAAAGCTGATGAAAGAGAATGATTGCCGTGGATCAAATCATCCATGTATAGACATTCCTCTAAGACCTTGATAGCTTCACTTGATGTATAGTTATGCTTTTCATCACTCGCCAGCTGTTTGAGTGTCATCATAGCCAAGAAGGGTGCGGCCTTGACGCCGAAACTAACTGTTGTCAACTGATAATCTTGCAGGGGTTTTTTGGAGTTATCACGCCATACAATTTTTTGATATTGCTGATCATCTTCACTTAACCAAATTTGACAAAACATCTTTTGAATGTACGCTGTATATGCATATTTATATTGACGCCATTTAAGAATTAAGCTCTGAAGATCTTGTTGTAAATTTGGACCTTTGTACATGATATCGTTCAAACTAAGTCCTGATGATGTCCTTGAGGACGCGTTATATACTACTCGTAAAGCTGTAGTTTTAGATTCCGTGCGCTGAACCCCGTGATGAGGTAAGTAATATTCTGGAGTCTTGTTACCGTCCGCCGGTTTCATGTAGCCGGCTGCTAAGTAATCGTGCATAAATAATTTATAATTATTTGCAAATTCATTTTGTTTGATAAATTTCCGTTCCAATTGTAAGTGTTGCGCAACGGCCTTTTGTTTTGATGTACCTAACTTGTGTATTAAATCCAACTTAAGGGGAAGTTTCACTTGATAAGACCCATCCTCTCGTCGGATTGTTGTTGATTTATAAAAATCGATGCAGGCTTGATCTTCTGCTGATAAGGTTGACGTTGATGATATGTCTTCAATTTCCCAAAACTTTTGGATGCTGTCTGTATCGTTGATAACTACGTTACACTGCAACTGTTTAGTATTAACGCCTCCACTTAAAATCCACCCAAATCGCGTCTGTTGCGCGATGATGGACTGTTCCTCTGCTCTACAAATGCCGTCCATAAGTATATGGGAATATACCTCGGCTCCAAGTAATATGTCTACTGGTTGGCTGAGATAAAAGTTGGGATCTGCTAGTTGAATGTTTTCGAGTAGTGCCCATGCTGGCTTAGGTATAGTACAGTTAGGTAAATTGTTAATTAATGTCTTCATTACAAATATATCCGTTTCCAATGTATAGTCGCCTTTAGTTGACTTCATAGTGATTGTAGTAGCGCCTTTGCAGTTGTTTTCTTTTACGCCAATACCTACTAAAACGCCTTTACATTTTTGTATCGGAAGGGATAATAATTTAGCTGCCCTGAAACTTAAAATATTTGTTTGTGATCCCGGATCCACTAAACTACGGAGTGGGATAAATGTACCGTCAGCAGCCTTCACCTGGACGATGGCGGTCGCTAACAGCACCTCGGATGATGAGTCGCCTTGTTGCGGCTTGCTGGTGTGATTGGCCGCTCTTGACGTAGATGGTTGGTGTTCGTTGTTATGATGAGTAGTGTAGGAATCATGGATAATGGTGTTGTGTGAGGCATTGCACTCACGACAGCGTTTTTCTGATGTGCACGCTTTGCCATGGTGATTAAAGAGGCAATTGGGACAAAGCTGCAGTCTTGATACGGTACTCTTTTTATGTTGAGGTGACATAATTAAGAATTTTTGACAATAATAAAGTCCGTGATCGTTGTTACAGAGTGGACACTTGTACTTTGATTGGTTACGATTGGTTGTCTTCTCTGCGACCTTATTATTGGAAAATGATTGATGATTAGTTTTATGATACCTGGGTAAGGCCGTAGATTTTGCCACTTAGTAACATAGAGTAACATAGACATTTCTATGTTACGGTAATGTAGAAGTAACGCGAAAGTAACGCACAATGTTTGTAAGGCCGATTGCATAATGCGCTATTTTTAACCGACTTTAAAAAGGAGGTTTAGTGAGAAGTCAGTGATAGAAAAAGAAATGTTTATATCAGCAGTTTAGAATTATTACACAACCATAACATCTGACTAATTTTACCAAATAGGAGTATTATCAGGAAAATAATACTACGACCTAGTGAGTAACAAAAATATTTAATGTCATACATAGTTTTTCAAAAAACTTATATAATAACTTCTATGAAAAACAAAAATAAACTAAAAACATCGATTGTAATATGTTTTAAATCTAGATAATAATAAGCTACATAATGAGATCAGTAAAATTTTTAATCAAAAAATTTTTTAACAATATAGGTAGATAACTAACTATAATACTCTTTCTCAAAAAGATTTTACGAATAACACGCGCGTTATCTTCTTAGATAAAATTGGTAATTATGTATTTTCTTATAAAATTGACACGAAATATTTAGTAGAAAGTTAAGTGTAGTAGTTAAGTGTTGATCAAAAATTAGAATCAGTCATTAGAACTTTCTTACCTTAGAAATATCTGTTAACCTAATTAATTAATTAAGAATTATCTAATTCTTTTGATAAATCGCGGGAGTAACAAATCTCGTAGTAAAATAAAATAACATGTAAAAAGCTACATTATCTCTTTACTCAAGAGGTCAGTGCAATAACAAAACCTTTCATCATCCCATCTATTCGAAAAATGTTGATGTTGATGTTTTCATCCCAAATTTTGAGATGAAAAGAAGAATGTGCTACATACACGGTGAACGGTAGATATAAGTTTTATCTCGGACGATATACATGAGCAGCCTCGCCTTCAATCTATTACATTTACCCCTTGTAGCACGATCTACTATTCTTACACCTTATAAATAAATATTCAATTAAAATAAACCATATCGAAATCGGTACTCAGGTAATACTCTTTTGAGGTTTCCTCCCGTTGAATCAAATTTACCTTTTTGACGATAGAAATATTGGTCACTATATCAATATCTAATTTTCTTTGGACTACAAACTTCACGGAATCAGATAAATCCTTGACGGTTTTCAAAAATTTTACCTTATAATAATTTTCTCCGTTCTTAAATTCTATATTATCAACAAATCCTATAAAATATTTCCAAGTTTTTCTTTGGAAATATCTAACTATTATACTATCATTTATGTTTAGAATAAAGTTCGGCGTATTTTCTTCACTCTCAATTATCTTTATTCCTTCTTCTTTATTTATATTCGATTCCTTGTCACTTTCATCATTTAAATTTTCAGATTTGTTTATTTCATTTAAATATGTTTTGTCCATTTCTTTATCTTTATCTGTGTCTTGTAGATCTTTACCAGTATTATCTTGTCCTCTCATGTTTTCTTGTTGTTCCTTATATTCAGTCTCAATTGCATCATTGTTTTTATTTCCATCAACTTCTATTCTCTCTTCATCTCCGGTAATATTTAGAATTTCTAGGCTTTCATCTTTCTTAATATATTCACTCTCAATTATGTGTTTTTCTTCTATTACAAATCTCTGTTTCAACGTAGTTTTGGTCTCTTCTTTGGTATTTTTTTTATTTTCCTTGTTCTCCTCTATACTTCTATTATCAGTCTTAATTTTGTTATTGACATTCATTTTTATTTCCTTTAACGGGACTTCTTTTCCAAATAAACAGCTTTCTCTTAAATCATAACTTGCAATATTTTCTGGTTTCTTTCTTATATCTGACAAAATTGTTACATCTTCTTTCCCACTAACATGTTTTAAAGTTTCGCGAAATTTTTTATGCATTAATTCTGTATTTTCACAAATTATTTTTCTTTTCCTTTCTTGTTCAGTATTAGTTTCAGCATTAGGTTTCTTTAAAATTATTGTAGATAGCAGAGTCACTTTCTTCTTAGGATCAATTTTTGGCCTCAGAATACCAGTTTTTTCGTCAAGTTCAGTGATAAAATTGTTATTATCGTTGTTAAAATCTGGACTTATTGAATCATCAGAAAAAAACACCGAAGCATCGCTTTCCGCATACTCAATATTATCATCATATTCGTCTTCTTCGGTTGATGAACTGATACGCCTTCGAAAAGATTTCTTGGTCTTCTTTGAATTTTTTACTTCCTTTTCTTGTTCACTATTTTTTTGCTTATTTGACTGTTTTTCGTTTCTGTTAATAGTGGGTACAAAGCTATAAGATACAGGTGAGTAACAGTCACAGCTGCCTCTAGGATCCCCACAGAAACAGCTGAGATATCTATATTTAAGTTTCAGCTTTTCCGTTGTTATCAGCTGATGAATTTTCATTGTTTGTGGCAAAGGACTAAGCTTTGTATCTAAAGGCTTAATGTTAAGAGAAGAAATATAAAATAATTGGATACGTGTGTCTTCCAATTTCAAAATATCAAATGCTGTTTCTGCATTTGGGATGTCTTTCCCATGAGCGATTTTGGAATCTAGAATTCGTTTAATGACCCCTCCGATACCATCAGCGGCACCTTTTCCATGGGCGGCCTCAAAAAACGACCAAGTACAATAACAAAACCCATATTCATAGATTTTTCCACTGAATAAGTAAAAGTTTTTTTTTTGTCTGTACTGGGTCGTTGGCCCGTCCGAAAAAAAATGAATAGTAAAAATGTTTGGATAGTTACTCTTTATGTGTTTTAAAACGGGATCTAGGTGGGCCCATATTGCCTCCGGGTTGTGTTGGTTATCGGCTGATATAGAACAGAAGGAAATAGGTTTATTCTGTCCTTTAATGTAAATAACTCCCGTGTGAAGGGTAATCTGTTCTTTTATGAAATGCATTGCCTGTATTTCTGTATGGTATTTGCATGTGAAATTTTCCGAAAAATCTATATGGATACATGCCTCATCACTTTTTAAATTATTAATGCAATCTTTGTAGTTTTTATATTGGTGATAAAAATTAAAAATATGTGTTTTAAATTGTTTCATTTCCGCACTAAATATCTGAAGTAAGTCTTGTAAAGTACCCTCTTTCTTAATTTTTATTATCTTTTTAATTTTCTTCTCTTCCCCTTGCTTTTCATATTCATGGTCTTTTAAAACCCAACTAAACCAGCTTGCTTTAGCCGACAGCACTTTGTTATCAACTTTTAATTTCATTTCTGAACACGTATTACAATTATTATACATGCAATCTTTTGAGTAAAAATCACAAACTAAATCTGTTGTTACCTCATCTAGATTGTCAGTTTTAAGTATGTTGAGGGATTTTAGCTCATCAACAAGGAATTGCATATTAGAATGTTTTTTGCACGCGCAACTCTCACAATCCTTGATTTTTGGAGGAAGTACATAAAACGGCCGGTATTTTTTAAAAGTACTAAAACTTATTGGGCCCTCTTCTGTGATAAATTTTTTATGAAGTACGATTAATTTGTCTAGCAAATATCTCTTTTGGCGTGTAACTTTTTTGAAGGTTCGGTATTCTTTTTTACCTGCAGTGGCGCGGCTAACATCATCTCTGTTAAAAAAATATTCAATTTTCTTTTGTAATGCTGTGGTCTTGGTCTTCTGCTGACGGTAGTTTTTGAAATTACTCTTAAATCCCACAGAGTTTCTTAACCTTGTTTTCAGTTTATATTTTTTGACAATATTGTTACCCAAAAGTTTTTTCAAAACATTCTTCTCGGTATTGTTAGCGTTTTGCAATTGTAATTTTAGTGACTTCGTTAGTACATCATATTCAAGCAGTTTCTTCTTAACTTCTTCTTTTTTTGGAGTTTCAATGTTAGGTATGTTATTATTTATGAACTCTGCCACTTCTTTCCTCGGCGTTTTCTCTTCTAACTGTCGTATATACGTGTTATTTGTTTCTTCTGCCGTGACTAATTTAGTTAATATATTTTCATAATCTGCCTGCATCTTGTCTATTTTGTTTTGTTGTCTAATCATTTTTTTCTGAAGACCTTTAAATCCTTTAGTCAATGTGTTTAACTGTAATCTCAAATGAGCAGTTTCTTGTTTCAGTCTGTATTCAATTCGGCGTTGCATATTACGGAAAGTTAATCGGTTATTATCTTGCTTGGTATTGGAAGTTTGTGCTGTACTCGGTTCATCTTGTGATGCTATTTTTGCATCTTTTGCTTTTTTCCGATCTTCTCTCCATTTTTGCCGTAGCTCTTGTTTGTGCTCTTCAGTATAGGTACTCTTTTTTTTCGCATAGTAGCGTGCAGATCTTTCTTTGGCCTTCTTTTGTATTTCTTCATACTTTTCAGGGTTTTCGTTTTTTAACTTATCGCGATATTTTTTCTGCTTTTCACCTGCAGTCATCCGCGGCATCTGTGGCAATGTTTATAGAATTTGATCGTTAGTCAGAAAGGTATATGGATAATATAGGCTAAGGGCTCTAATTCATTCTTACAGTCATGTTAATACAATGGCTAAGGGTAACATAACTCGCCTCGTAACACATTTTGACACAAAATGCGGACGGGCGCGCGTAGTTCATTTTTTATGCAGACACCCAAACTCTGGGTACAATAATTATAAACATTAAAAAAATGGCACTGAATGTAACAAGTTAGTTAAGACAACTAAACTACTATTGCGTTAAGTGTTTTTTTTTTTATTTCGTAAAACAATCCGTTTCGTTCCATCCGTTCGAGCGCTTTGATGCCATACAGACAGACATACTTATAACAACCAGTGTCATTAAGAAAATTGTACCTGCTAGGAAAAGGAAAATTTTTAAAAAAATGCCCTCTGCACATGAATTAAAAAAAATTGTTTTTTCGTTACTTTATACGGTCAAAACATAAAAAAAATATATTTTGTTACATGGTTGCTATACCAACAAAAAGTATGTTTAATAAATTAAATTATGCAAGAGCCCTTACATCAGTTAAACGTTACAAAACATACATTCAACGTTACCAGTGACATAGAAGTAACGTTGAAGCGAGATTTTTTAAGGTTATAAATAGCCATAACTCGACATCGAGGTGAATTTTAAACAAAAACACATTACCACGCACGAATTAGTTACTCGTGCATAATACTATATAAGTTTTTTATAATAAAAACTGTTATTTACCTTTGAAATCGCCAAAATTCACAAATAAAATTTACTGCCGAAACACGCGCGTGCACCTTTGACAGACTCGAGAGAGACGACAAGATGGCTTCCTTTTTTTTTTTATTGCGCTGCCCAGCGCTGCCTGAATGCTTGGTGTTGCCAGTGCAATCACAAAACACAACCAAACTGTTTTTAATGGTTTTTTAGGGAAAACTTTGGTAACATACAAAGTAGTAACATAGAAGCAAAAATATGGAACATAAGTTTGAATAGTAATAAAACTTTAAAAAATGCGTTTAGAAAGGCACGAAACTCACGACATAGCAGCTTGAATTTGAGACATTTTAGATATTCGCACTTAATTAAATGTTCATTAGAAAAAATATAAATTTTATAGTGCTGAGTACCAAAAAGACAGTACGTTTTTCGTAAAATTTTGGAGTCTGGTCGAACTTAACCCAATGTTTTTTTTTAAATGTACGACTTACATATTCATTTTAAGGAGTTTGTAGGAGTTTACAAGATACATAACCTAATTAAAATACGTTTATTACAATTTACCCATTATCTTGTTTTTTATAAGCAATCAAAATTTAAGAATATTTTTTCTTCAAAAAGTGGCAAAATCTACGGCCTTACCCACCTAATAGGCTGATTTGTTACAGTTTTATTGTTAGAGAAATCTTGTTTTCTGCGCGACGATTCCATGCAGGTGAATTTTCCTTCAAGGAATTCCAGGAATTCTTGTATAGTTGGTAGTTCCCGGGGCTGTTTTAGTGATTCGTTGTAATCGGTGTGGGACTCAGAATCTAATTTTTGTGAAAGTAGATACACTAATAATGGGTCCCATGTTCTGATATCCACCCCGAGATTTTTTACAGCGTTGAGTGTCTCCAGAGTGGTATCATGAAGACGTTTGATGCGATTTATAGACGGCTGTTGCATAGTAGGTATGTTCATGAGATTGTTAAGATATGAGGTAAATATCAGCTTTTTGTTGTTGTACCTGTGATTTAATATCTCCCAGCAAGTGTCGTAATTGTCTGAGGAGATAGATAAATGTTGAATGAGTCTCTCTGCTTCACCGCGTACCTTTCCTTTTAAGAACTGCATCTTTTGAGCACTTGATAAAGATGCGTTCCGATGAATGACCTCCGTGAATAAATCTTTGAATGATACCCACTGATGATAGTTGCCATGGAAGGTAGGTACATCCATCTTTGGAGTGGTTTTTTCGCGATGGGACTCCGACTATAACTTGCTATTGATGGACCTCTTCATGTTGTTATAGGACTTTTCGTGTGAAGAATAGGCACGTTCATACTCCTGATTCGAACCCTGGGTCTCACTATCGATTTCCCAGTGGAGGCTGTCGATGGCCGACCACCGAGACTTCAGTGAGCTAAGTAAGTCTTCGAACTCCCATTTCTCCTTTACGCTATCTAAATCAATGTTTGCTACAGTTCTTTGAAAAGCCCTAAAGTTGCTTGCTTGTTTTTTCAGTAAATCGTCTGTTTTGCTGTCTGTTCCCTGTGATTGGGATTTTTGAAACGATGGTGATTGGTTTCCTGAAAAGGATGGTGTGGAGAGAGTCGCAGGTTTGATGACCGGCGACGACGGCCTAATTTCCGAATTGGGATCGTATGCTTGAATCGTTGTTCGTATTTTTTCATAGTTGTTTTTGACTACATCGTACATGTTTTTGGTAAAATAAACGTCAGATTTGTCAGAATAAGCCCATAACTGAACATGATTGTTATGGAACTCCTGCCAATAGCCATCGAGAGTAGAAACCTTGCGATTGATATAATCTACTGTTTTCCTGTCTTTGCCATCCTTTTTAAAGTTAACATATAGTTGATCAATTGCGTCAATGATAAGTTGTTGATTTGAAAGTAAGTTTTCCATTGTTGGATAGGTATATGTTAAGAAAAGTTTATAAAAATGTTTGAATAAGTTAGGTAAGTAAATACCTGGTAGCTTCTTGATATGCTGCTGCTGATACCAGTACCTTGATAGACCGGCGTTATTAGCGTGTGAACATATTTCCACACGCAAGGGTGATACTGATGATATCCATAAAGTGATCCAATGGGTAAGGTAAGACACGTGGCACAAAATCACTGAACACACGCGAATGTCCCACCTGTTCCGAAGGCTCGAAGGACCAGCTTATGTACGGGTTATTAGTAATGTGGAGGAAAATGATAAAAGTGTTTATAGAAAAAACTGAGTTATATTGTCCAAACCTTAAAATACTTGATAAATGTTTGTGAATGATAATGAGAACGTACGATGCGCTTGCTGATCGAATACGAACTAATTGCTAAATTGTGAATTTACATGAACGCGGCGAATATGGCTGACGCGGCGAAATTTATCTAAAGTAATGGCCCGTACACCTGTCGTCAAAAAGCAGGGCAGAAACGAGTGAGTAAACGAGATGGTGCAATACAAGATGTAAAGCGACGTCTCGCTTGCTTACTTGTTTCTGCCCTGCTATTAGAAGTGATAGTAAGGTATCAGTTCGGTAAAAAAAAGATAAACACACAAAGCTACTGGTGAAAGAGCTACAACGAGTGCTACGTCGTAGCTCTTTCGTAGCAATTGTAGCATTGTCGTAGTGACGGACGGCTAGACCGATAGCGGAGAGGAACTTAGATTTTCATGACTTTTTTCCCCTATCAAGTAGATATTGTGTCCCACTGCCGGGCAAAGTCCATTCGTCTCTTCATAAATATCTGCATCCAGTCCGGCTGGAAACTGTCCAAATCGTCGCACCATCTTCTCCTTGGTTGAAAGAAAGAAAGAAAGAAAAAAAAAGTTTATTTGGTATCTACTATTAAATTAAATGAACAACAATTAATTTGATAACAAAATGGGTACCAAAAAGGTCTCCGCTCAGCATAAGTCGAGCCTGAGCCCAAACGCTGGTCTTCCGTGGATGCCTTAAACTTATAAGATAAATAAAACTCTTTCTTATTTCTGTTCCTGGTACTAAAAATATTGATATTAATGAGAAAATAAAAATGAGTAGAATACCCTAATTAGCGTAATTTTCCTCCTGTCCATCTTAATTTATTTATAGTTTAGATCAATCTGGGCGTCTTATATGGAATCTGTGTGTCACTCATTTTGGATATATCGATAGATTTCAAAACAAAGTATTAAATGTGGAAAATAAATGAACATTTTTCAAGTGACCTAAAAGTAGTGCTCATTTTGCATCACCATCAATTAAGTTATGTGCGAGTTTATAATAATAAAAATATTGATAAATACAAGGTCAATATTACAGTGTTTATCAAATATTTTCTATATAAACCATTATTAAATTGGATTCGGGTTTGACCGTTCAATCTTTATTTTAGAATTATCAATGGATAATAAGGCGTTTCTAATTAATCGTTATATAAATAGCCTGAAACCAATGAAAGATATATCTAGAAGGGTTCGGTAAGTACATGTTCATATATGTTTGTTTTGATAAAATTGTAATTTATTTAGGTATTTAGTTTATTAATTTATTCACCAAATTCAAAATACTACTTTCGTTATAAATATATGTCTTTTTTAAGATGACGAAATTTTTCTCAACAATGACTGAAGTGAATTGAATGATATTTATTGTCAGGATTCATCATCGCTTTGACTTTATTTCGTCCATTGCAAAACACGATTGGACAATTTTTGTAACACAATCAAAAAGAAGTCTATAAAATTAGAGATTCTAGTTTTACCTATTTTTTTTTTTTTAAACAGTTATTTATTGGAAAGATACAATATAACTTATGACTATTTTATATCTAGAACAAAGCAAACTAAGAGCGAAGTGGAATGTACCTAACGAATTCACAGCCACTGAATCCAAACTAGGACTAGCCTGTATTTTGGCAGTTCTGTTCATCCGACAAGTCATATGCACATTGAGGAGCGATTTAAGATTTCAAAATTTCTACATATAATCATTGAACCTGACACTTTAATTGGTACATAGGTTGTATCAAATAAATTTATAGTTTTTGAATTACACGATTTTAACCATTTTGTGACATACATCTTTTTCATTTGTGCGGGTTTTCTATGAGAGATCGGCCCCGCTCTGCCCGCGCAGTCTGCTCAAGACTTGTCAGAGACGGTTCGTGCAGACTGAGGGGTGTGGAACGCTGAATTCTAGATTTTTAGTTTAACGCGGCGTCGCCTTAACACGGATATGTTTAAAACTCATAACTAACTAAGACATTTCAGATCTGGAAAACTATAGAGGTTACTATTTTTAAATCCATCATCCTAGAGTGTATTCCTAGTTGCGTCGTCAGCTTACGCTTCGGAGCCTAGAGTACGCTGTAAGTCATGGTCCTAGATTTGGCGGAACTGGTAATTACAATGGAGCGACTGCCGTCTGACCTCCGTAACCCTTTTTACAGGGAAACCAGACCAACAGGAACATGACCTGAGATGTATTAGTGGCATCTAACACAGCCTCACGATTGCTATCTATCGATGACAAGCGGGACCAAGCAACGGCTTAACGTGCCTTCCGAAGCACAGAGGAGCTCAAGATGGAAAATGCCACTAAAACGGCGACCAATCCAATAGTGTTCGCTACGGATACGCGGGTCGCGATCGGCTAACGAGCTCCTCGAGGTTATTATTTTAAAATAGTAGATAGTAAAAAATCGCAACCAATCACGTATCGTGCCGCGGGATTACATCACATTGAGCTTCGCTGTAACGCACGAGTTTTTTTTACAAAAACCAAATTAAAGAATAAAGCAGATGAATCTGCTAGATGACGCAAAATAAACTATTTTAACAAATAAATTATTATGAATTTTGAATTTTGCACCTCCGGCGCTACGCGCGTTATCTGTAGATCTGCGCACCGCGGCAGGACGCTTTTCCAGTATAAGAATCGCATATCTAAGTCTGCGTGAAAGATGGTTATTATAATGGAGAGACATCTTTGTGACTGAGAACATAAAATTTAAATATAAAATAAATTTGCAGCTTGAAGATGCTCCGCATAACAACCTTTTGCGCCTTCTTGGCTTTGGCCATCTTGGAGACGGGTGCCTTCGATGGCATGAAGGCAGGGCCTCCGACTTCTACAGCATTTGCGCTGAAACTCCGCACGGTGCAGCAGGCTAGGGATCTCCTTGATCGCAGACTGTAAGTGACCTAATTCTTAATCTGAGCACGTGGTTTTGGCCACCTTAAATGACGGGTGCCATCGATAACCTGATGGTCGGGTTAACTCTGTATGGTGCTGCAGGCTGGTTCTCTTCGATCATCGATCATCATTTCGTATAAGTTACAGTTTATATCAACCATGTACATCCTGGTATCGGAGTTGTTCGGAATCGCATCTCGGCCTCTGACGTGGTTCCTTTAACGACTATCAAATAGCAGCCGGGACGTGCCTTCCGAAACACGAAATCATCTTTATTATCAGACAATCAGGTGATTCAAGTCTGCAAAGTCCTAACCGAACTGGAAACAAAGTATGTTTCCGGTGGGAATCGCTAATGACCTGACCAAGTGTTGTTCTTGATGGCCGACTGAAAGTAACCTTCTTAATCTGAGGTGAAATTAATGACCTAACGGCATGGCTGATTTGATTTGATATGTTTTGTGTTTTTCACAACAAATATCGCTAAAAGCAAAAGGTATTTAAAATATTTTAGCTATATTGAGCTTAACAAACGTTTGTTACTTCTTATGAATAATGGGGTTAGTTATTATGTTAGTGTAAAAAAATTATAATATATTATATGTGCAAAATGCAACTAAGAAAACTCCTGAATTATCTGTTTTTCAGAGTAGAGCAAGACTATTCCGTATTAAATCCAGCGCTCCAATATTTGTTGGTGCTGGGGGTGGTCTATGGTGCAGCTTACAATCGACTTTGCCAACCCGGGTAAGCACAATATAAAGATTGTTGGCGACGTACGCGCTGCTCCTGAAAATAAAAGTTAAATACAATTAATAAATATTAAATTATAAACTAAGATTATACTTACCTGTTGTCACTGTTAGGTATCCTGGATCTGTAAATAGAAATAAGGTTTTGTTAAATATATAGGCTGCTGTGTGAGGGAGATGGACATATAAGCGCTTACTTACCTTTTGTTCTCGTTGTACGCACCGAACATACCGACCGTACAGCACCTCAGTCGCACTTTTGATACGGAAGGGCGCCTATGTGTCCTACGCCGCGATTCACAATTTGCTATTTTTCATTTCTACATCATCCTTTTAGATATTTTGGACCCCTGTCGCCTACACGCCCTTAATTATCTTTGTACATTTTCTAGTAAAATTTGCACGTCGATGGCATGTGTATAGGAGCTTACGGAACATCGTAATTGGTTGTGCTGCATGAATTTCTGTAGTGGGTGTCATGCGCTGAACCGGTGTCCAAATTTAGGCGCATTAGGGCTAATTCTCATTGTGGCAATCTACTCGCTAATGGACTACTTCTCATTATGGCCACTTCTCATTTTGGCTACTTCTCACTTGGGCTATTTCTCAAAATTTTGGGAATGTTTATTGAAATGAGTACTGTATTTGTGTATATAAAAATGTTTATTCATTCATAAGAGATATAAGTAATTTTCTTTAAAAATGTAATAACTGTTATTTGACCATTTTTTTAGTTTTTTAAGTACTTTTTTATACTTTTTGTCAAAATGAATGTACTTGTTATGCCGTTTTTTTTTGTTTGAATAAGGCTGTTCGTGAGTTTGGAGTCAAAATGCTTGGTTTCTTTTCAGAGCTTCTGTAAGAATAAAAATAAACTTGGACGCTTGGAAATTTTCACATTTTTACAATGGTGCCACCCCTCAAGAGCGTTGGTAGTGCGGTGGCGTCCAGAACAACTAAGAAGCGCAGGGTTCATTCTTAGATACCACTGTTTTGCAAAGTATTTTAAAAACGTTTCAAACAATGGTAACACCGATTCTTTTTCAATAATCTCTGTTAATTTTTGGCAACCCTCTGGAATATTCTCTGCTAATCTATTAAAATAATGTCATTGATCTCATAAGAATGAATAAACATTTTTATATACTCGTACATAAAGTCAGTACTTATTTCAATAAACATTCCCAAAATTTTGAGAAGTAGTCCTAATGAGAAGTAGCCCTAATAAGAAGTAGCCCAAGTGAGAAGTAGCCCTAATCCGAAGTAGCCAAAATGAGAAGTGGCCATAATAAGAAGTAGTCCATTAGCGAGTCGGTTGCCATAATGAGAATTAGCCCTAATGCGCCTAAACCATTCTGAGGTTTATTCCACACATATCCGTATTAAAAAATTTGTTAAAAAAATTTGGGAAATAATTTCCAATTTTTGTTACAGTTCGAGAAAATATTTTTTTGAATATGTAAATTTTTAAGTAGAAAATACGATAATAGGAATCTGCGCTTCGGTCGGGAGGTTGCTTACTTTAACGAAAATCATTCGATTCATCGGCGTGCACCTTGATAGCCGACCGGACGCCATAACTTATAAATTTTCTTACTATTTCTTTTCAGCTCTACCCAACTGGTTTTGCTATCAAGTCTTAAGGAAGAACTGCCAGAAGTCTTACAAAACCCGAATAAGACGGTTTTAAATGTGCAAGATACATTGGAAAACACTTTGAACAAATTACAACCGGTAAGTAGTTTTATCCTTTTGCTCTTGCTGTTTCCCGCAGATTCACCTGCGTCAAAAAGAAGCGCATGTTTGACCCCGGGTCTTCAACTTTATTCCAAATTTGAACAAAATCCGTCCAGCGGTTTGGCCGTGTAAGCGTAATAGACACTAGACAGACAGACATACTGTAGTACTTATAATATTAGTATGGATAGAATGGATTATTAGTAGCTAGTAAATTATAATGTAGTGGTTGTATTAAAATGGTATTTTTTTAAATTTCTAAACGGAGGTATAGAATACATGTATTTGATTGGCTTTTCTATCACATTGAGTTTTCTATTATGATAGATACAATTCATCATCTACATTTCAGCCGCAGTCAGTCCACTGCTGGACATAGTCCTCTCCTAATGATTTCCAAAATGACCGGTTGGTAGCAGCCAATGATAGAATTCAGTTTTGATTAAATAAACAAATCTTATTCTATAACATTCAAATCATTGCAACTTTTATCAATTTTTATTTGAAAACTCACAAAACATAATATGTTATATTTTCATAATAAAAAGTTTTATAAATAAATAAGTAAAAAACGCGATAAAACCGTATTAAAATAGTTTAATTTAATGAATAAAAAGTTTTGTAAAATGGAAGCTTTAAAGAGCTGAGTTTCTTGCCAGTATCTTCTCAGTCGAAACAACATAATAAATTACTACCGTAAACTCTTACATAATTCAATACATTTGTAGGTGTCGTCACCTATTTACATGCGCAATTAATACATAACACACAACAAACAGTTATAACACAACCTATATTTTATCAAATATTGTATACACACATATATATATACATTTAAATTATACATTTGACTATTTCTAAATATTGATATTATTTACACATTATATTTACAAGTCAATATTATCTATCACATGATCATTCGAAATATCAATATAAATATCGTGTCGTATATTGTGGTGTCAGTCAGTCGTAGTCCTGTGGAAACGCGTACTTTCCGGTCTCAGCCGGTTTCATAACAAAAGCCGTTGCATGGCCGCATTCCTGCGCGCGCTCCAACCGATCGCCAGTCGAGATCCTATCCTGACGCGAAGCGCACGTCGCTTGTATGCTCATTGCCTTGCTTTGTTCGCCTAAGTTATTACATGTTACGCTGTATTCATTTATTGTGCTATCTCACATCTTTTCGCTTACTACTCTGTGCTGTGAACTTTCATTTCTTCTCACCTATTCACTGTGCTTTTCTTCCTTTGCTTCTGAATAATAAACTATATAATAATTTCCGTGTGTTGAGTGTTTTACTTCTATCTCCACCGGACTAAATAAAATAATAAGGTAACTCCTCATCGAGCATATATACCTAAACATTGTCAACAAAAGGTCTGTCAAATAACATTTTACAAAAAAAAAATTAATAATATGGAGCCAAATGTCTGAAATATAAATACTTTGACTTTGTATCATTCCGTATATTATAATAAAGAAAATAGAAGATAAAAAAATATCTACGGGTGTCTGCGGAGCCCCAAATTCGCACAAGAATTGAGACGACTCTGTCATTGTGTTTGACAATGTCATCAGTTTATGTGATTTTGCGACGAAATTTTATGGTTTTTCAGGATAAATTTTCAGGTTAACCATTATAATTTACTTAAACGTAATAACGAATGAATTCTTTTCGGCGGGGAGCGATGACGAAAGCTCTCTGCCTCGCACGTCCTAGCCACCAACCGGATTTACAAGACAATCTCCATCACGAGAAGGCACATCAAGTGAAATCATCGAAGATTCGCAGCGATTACCACCGTCACTGGATCAATCAACACGTGCTGGACCAGCCATAGACTTTTATATCACTTGTGACCTGTGTTCCAATGGGCGTCGTTTTAAAGGGCGCCGAGGCCTCAGAATTCACAAAGCCAAATTTCATAAATCTTCCAATGTTACGGCCCCACTTACAAAAGATAATCCTTCCTCGCTAACCCACCTTCTCTAAATTCTAAATTTTCATTCGACCAAAACCTACGTCAGCTAAATTCAAACGTTCGGATAGTTAAAAGAATCCCAAGAGGAGCTAGAGTATCTCTAGCCAAATCGCTATCTGCTGTTTTACAAAACTGTATGATTAATCAATCTTACAAACCACAATCATGGCAAGACTTACTTACGTTTTCTTATCATTACCTTCATGTCCCCCCATCTGATAACAATAAATCACTCACATCATTATTAAAGCTAAACTGTTCCAACATTCATATCAATCATACCATAGATATTCCATATAACCCCAGAAAGCCATATAATCTAAAAAAAAACAGTCGAAAGTAAAGCAATGGATGGCGATTTAAGAAACGCTGCTAGAATTCTTTTCTCTAATGATACTCTAGCTCCTAATAATGCCGATACACTGAGAAGCCTTCGTGAGAAACATCCCTTGGCCGCTTCAACCTCTACGACTCCACATCCAAACCTCTCGGCTCATTTAGAAATCAAAATTGAAGATACTCTGAAAGCCATAATGTCGTTCCCCAATGGCTCTGCAGGCGGCGTCGACGGACTGACACCTCAGCATCTCAAAGATCTGATTGGTGCGTCCGCTGGCGACGCCGGTAGGGCATTGCTGAACGACATAACCAAATTTTGTAATTTTGTATTCACTGGACATATATCAGAAGAATTCAGAGAGCTACTGTTTGGAGCACGCCTCTGCGCTTTCAATAAGAAAGATGGAAGTGTGCGCCCTATTGCTATCGGCTGCACTTTCCGCAGGCTAGCATCAAAACTAGCCTGCAGAACAATGTCATCAATATATCAAAATCTATTTCAACCTACACAACTAGGATTTGGTAGTCGTGGAGGTAGCGAAGCTGCAGTACACTCAGCCCGCACTTTTTTAGAAAAAGACAGCGAGGCTGAGGTACTGCTCAAAATTGACGTCAATAATGCCTTCAATTCTATTGACCGGTCAACCCTGTTTAATGAAGCCCTTATTCATACTCCGGAAATATATAATTACATTTGGAAATCTTATAGTTGTCCTTCTAAATTATTTTATTTTGATTCAGAAATTTCATCAGAAGTAGGCGTTCAGCAGGGTGACCCTCTAGGACCAGCACTATTCAGTCTAGGAATCCACCCCATAATTTCAAACTTAAATTCCAAATTAAATGTCTGGTACCTGGACGACGGAACTTTAGGAGGTAAAGTCACAGTACGAAACGACTTGATTAGAGTTATTGATAATTTTCGGAAAATAAATCTAGACATAAACATGGGTAAATGTGAATTATTTATATCAAAAAAATGTTATATTTTGGATAGAAACTTAATAATTCAAAATTTCCAAAACATTGCACCAGGAATCAAAATTTTAGAAAACAACTCACTTTATCTCCTTGGAGCTCCGTTACTCGAGGAAAGTATTAGGCCTCTTTTAGAAAATAAATCCAAAACATTTTCTGATAACGTCAGCAGATTGGGCCTTCTAAATTCCCATATTGCATACACCATATTGAAATACTGCTTATTTGTCCCTAAATTCACATATATTATAAGAGCATGCCCAATCTGGAAACATACTTAACTTTTGGAACACCTAGATGCCACGCTTAAAATTGCCATGGAATTTTTTTAAAATTTAAACCTCGAGGAAAACACCTGTATTCAAGCTTGTTTACCAATTAGATATGGTGGCATAGGCATACGAAAAATTTCCAGTGTCGCTCTCCCAGCTTTTTTGTCGTCGGTGCACAGTGTGTCAAACACTTGTGAAAAAATTTTGAAATCTGAAATACAATCTCCTGTTGCAACGACGCAATTGAAGAAATCTCTCTGCCCCAACGAAAGTATCCCGGAGGCACCATTCCGTCAAAAACTTTGGGATGATCCGTTGGTACAGAGAGATTATAATTATTTGGTTCAAAATTCTACCAGTGACAACGACCACGCAAGACTTCTCGCTGTGTCGGTAGCCGAGTCAGGTCAATGGCGTCACGCCCTACCTTCAACCGCCCTCGGAACCATCTTCGACAATGGCACCTTCCGGATCGCCGTAGGCCTTCGGCTAGGAGCTGCCATTGTCGAACGCCATCAGTGTTTCTGTGGCGCCGACGTCGACAGGAAAGGCCTTCATGGACTGCACTGTTTAAAAAGTGCTGGCAGGTTCTTCCGCCACGGCTCTTTAAATGAAATAATAAAAAGGGCGCTTACCACTATCAATATCCCTAGTGCGCTGGAACCAGTGGGGTTAGTTAGGGATGACGGTAAGCGTCCAGATGGTCTAACACTGGTCCCTTGAAAGCGGGGAAGGGCACTCGTATGGGACGCAACATGTGTCGATACGATGGCTCCTTCCCGCCTCAATAGAACAGTCTCCAAGGCCGGAGCCGCGGCGGAGGCTGCAGAGGGCGCCAAAGGGCGCAAATATGAATCGTTATCTAGTGATTACATATTTGCTCCGCTTGGCTTTGAAACGTTCGGTCCATGGGGGCCCAACATGAAATCTTTTTATAAAACTTTGGCCCCACGACTGGTCGACGTCGCTGATGACAGAAGGGCCGGCTCATATCTAGCGCAAAGAATAGCAATTGCTATTCAGCGCGGGAATGCGGCTGGCGTTCTTGGAACCATGCCACAGGGACACCAGTTTTTAGATTTTTAAGTTTTTAGTTTTAATTTAATTTTAGTTTGTAATTTTAATTTATATTATATTGATGTTATTAGATTAATTAAGTAGATTAATAAACATGATTCCAATTCAAATTAGGACTATAAAGTAGCTAATTTCAATAAACAGTTAATAAAGGTGACAGAAGGGCCAGAGTGAATTGCTAAAATGACTTTGTTTTATCAAGATTTATTGAATCATGCTTAGTTACTTTCGCAATTACGTTAATGTCATTTGCATAGCGTGATTGTCCTGTTGGAGTCTGTCAGAAGCTCACAGCCAACTGTAAATATATTATCAGTCTATGATCTTAATAATTCTGATAGGCAACCTTATTGTGGCGTAATAAAATTTCTGTTTCGTCCTATTGACTGGTAGAGAATGCATTTGTATATTGGATTTTAATTTGTACGATAAAATAAGAAAAAAAAGAACGGAAAAATTAATACTGAAGACCACCCCGTATCGTACCTGGCCCAAAAGTACCCATAATGCCAGCAGCATTCCCCCATTAGATCGCTATTGATAGCTTTTGAACGAGTTACAATACGGGGTTGTCTTATGTATTAATTTTTCAGTTTTTTTTTTATCTTATTTTATTATACGTATTGTAATGTAAATAATTGTAATATTAATTATATGGTATATCTGAAGTAAACATATAAAAATTAAAACTAACTATCCTATCTAAAAATAATAAATACAAAAAAACTAAATGTAATCTAAATTGGGCCCCCTGGGCAGAGCTCCCATCACGCAGGCAGCATTCCCGCGTTGAATAGCGATGGTTATTCGCTGAGCGAGAAAGCTACCCGCGCGAGGGTCACCCGTTGCCTCTTTTAGGCGTCTACTGATCTCCCTGTGAAGACCCAATTAAAATAATTATATTGTACATGTTTTAATAAATAATTTATTTACAGCTTTCGGATGTAGTAGCTAACGTATGCGATGGCGTAGCAGACAACGAATGTGATCGACAGGTTAACGCATTAATACGTCAAGATCCCGTACTTTTAAAATCCGCGTCTTATTTAGATTCTGCCTCCGAGGTGGCTTATGGACTAGTTTCTAAGGACCAACGTGTAGAAGAAGTCGCAAAATCCTTAGATGTGATACCGTACCTTGTTGACAATGTTGACGACGTCGCAGATTATGTCGATGTTCTATCAGACTTTCTTCGAAAAGTTGACGATGTATCACCCTGTAACGTACTCTAAGCGTATAACCACCGAATTTATTAGACATTTGACAGACGGTATTGAAACGCAGAAGTTTTACTAGTATTAAAATAAATGTTACTGTTAACATAAAAAAATTAGATACGCATTTAGAATTCTTGTTACAACGTATTATAAAATAGGAATCTTCATTCTGTTGCAATTTTGATGTTTGATTATTAATAAAAAAATTGTATTATATATTTTAATATTTTTTAGTAATTACTTGAAATTTTTATGATTCATTGTTATGTGAAAAAATAATTTCAATATTTGTCATTGTAAATTTATAGGTCCAATGATGTCTAAAAAAATATACGTCGTGATTAATCGTTTGTCAAAACTCACTAAACGATATTAGAACTATTTGTACTCGTATGTTAAGTAACAGTCAAAACTTTATTTATAACTGTAATTATTTAAGGAATTAAATTATATAATTTTTCTTTGAAATATACCGCGCAATCGCAACATATATGATGTGTATTAAACGAAAATGAAGCATTACAAAACCTTTTTCATTAGTATTTCCCCTTCTATCTTATATTCCTTTGAACCGGCCGTCTACTCTTTGCGAATATTCTTAATTCTGTATGAATTCTACCTTTTTAGGCAAGTATTTAGGTTTCTGCTCCCCGCAATCAATACAACATTTATTATTCCAAAAATGCTGTTGATGCAATTATTTTAATGATTTACCTAATTCCAATATACCTACTTGCGTATATTTATGTAAGGTTAATTTTATGTTAAGTTGCTCCTTTAAATAAATAATAGTCGTCTTATAGAAATGTTAAACAAATAGCAGTAACGATCTAGTCTACCAATATCCCTAGCATTAATAAAATAGCCATCAGTCGGATCCTTAGAGGTTTGCCTAAACTATTTGTAATGAGTTTTCAGAAAATTCAAACGTTATTCTGTATTTTCATCATAAATTCTGGGATTTTTGTATTTTTTCTTCTCTCCACTCGACCTTTAGACAGAAAATTGGATTGGCAAGTACGTCACCCAGCGTCAATAAAACCTGCATGAAATATACTACTACGGGGCTTTTGGCGGGAAGCTGAGAAGAGCAGTTTTGGTGCTGTATTGTATTTTCAGTGTAAGTGCAGTTTTAGTCTGATTTCTCTGATTTATTTAACAAAATGGCAAAAGTAATTCATAGTAATGAGATAAAAGTGATATAGAAGATGTTATCATATATATAGGATCGTTCAAATTGACGCAAATCCCGCGCGACTGGTGGGACACCCATAAAAATAAGAATCAGAAGTCGTAACTTATGAAAAAGTCAACTAGTCTGACACTTCTATATATTCTTACTAGCTGTTTCTCGCAGCTCCGCCTGCCTCAAAAAGTGGCCTATGTTCGACCCCGGGTCTTCAACTATATTCATACCAAATTTTATCAAAATCCGTTCAGCGGTTTGGCCGTGAAAGCGTAACAGACAGACAGACAGACAGACTTTCGCATTTATAATATTGTATGGATTTCTGTGGGCGTTCCGCCAGGCGAGCGGGATTCGCGTCAGTGTAAACGGTCCTTAATGCGAATAAAAACGAAAGATTGTTTTTTTTTAGTAATGGGTTTTACGGCCATGGATACAAGTAAAGTTTATAGCCCTTCTTAATTTTTCAATATTCTTCAGTCCTACAGTGTGGTTTCGTCAAGTCCTAGTCAAGTCTAAAAGTCTAGTCGGTAGCCAAGTCTAGTCAGAAGAATCAGGCTGAGTGAAGTGGTAGAAAAACTGCACTTAGCGATTACTAGGAGCTTTTGGCAACAAGCATGAGAATCACATAAATCAAACACTGTATCACTTCACAACACTCACGCTTGTTATAGAATACTTAGCCAATAATAATCCACCATTATTATGCACAAACACTCAAAAAACGCTAATGATGGAAAATAAAATACAGCGCCGATACTGCTCTTCACAACTTCCCAAATTCTTCAAATTATGTACCGTACACACACCCACACACACACTATCAGCGTCCTTATTGGAACGGTCGGACGTACTTTAACGTCGGAAGTATGAAGGTTTTTACGCGCTTAATGCTGTAATTTTATGTTTTAAATATGCAGTGCGTTATTTTAAAAGTTGATAGCACTCATCGTTGTACGTATGATTAAGTTTTGGCAAATGCCTCCTAATCATCATCCTAGCGTTATTCCGGTTGCATCCTTCATTGTTTGTTTCGCAGCCCACGGTCCGCTTTTCTAATAGTAGTATTTTCTAGTAGAGCGATTGGCCTCCGCGCCAGAGGGTTATGTTTTTCGAGAGTATGTATGTACTCGGCTCGATGGATTTTAGCTTGAGAGGTATCGTTAGATTAGCGTATATTTTTGGGGTTTTGGTTTCCAAATTACACAATAAGGCAGTCGGGTGTTTTAGTTTTTTAAATTACCGTTATCTTGTTTTCTTTTATAATTTATTTATAGATTAGACCACTCCTGACGTTTTATTATTGGAATCTGTGGATCACTTATTTTCGATATGTCGATTGATTTGAAAATGCCGAAAATAAATGAAAATCTTTAAGGACACCCAGAATGTGTTGTGGTGACGAAATAAATTCAAAATGCATCCAAATATGTTATGTGTGAGAAATAGAAAATTTAAAAAAATGCAAGGTCAAGCTTAAGTATTTATCAACATTTAAAAAATGAAATAAATAAATATTAAATAAATTTTATTCGGTAATTATAATATAAATCATTAATACATTCGTTACGGGTTTGACTGTGCAATCTTTATTTCAGTGTTATCAATGGAAAATAAGATGTTTCTAATTTCTTAATCATTGTACCTTTAAATAGCCTGAAACCAATGAGAGATATATCTACAAGGTTTCGGTAAGTGCTTACACGTTTTTTTTTTGCTTAAATTATGATTTATTTAGGTACATATTTATTAATTTATTTTCAGATCATTACAGTCCATCAAATTGTTAATTACTTACATAACAGTTATGTATTTTTACTAGGGATTTAAATCGAATTATATTAATTTAAACTCATCACTAACTAACCATGGAGGTTACTGTATACCTAAGAGTAGTTTTAGGGTAATGTTTTAGCAATATGCAATGACGAAAGGAGATGTCAGGAAATGCTCCCTGTACTCCTGACATCTCCCTATACTAAGAGGAGATGCCGTTTGAAATGGCGCAGTGATGTGATCATTGGCGCCTCGCCGCTTACAAAAGTGTGCGGAGCTTGTCACTACTCGTTCAAAAGCGTACCGAGAAACAGATCGCGAGCTCCTAAGTGCATCACGACTTTCCACGGCTTTTTTACAAATTTAGCATTGAATAATTGGTTTCTGTTAAATAAGATATATTTACAGCTCTAAAAGTTATACCTAATATTTTAAACGTTTATAATTTATGAAATATCGCAATGTTTTTAAGATTGGAACTTCGACGTACTGGTGACATCTATTGACAAGAAGCTGAACTTTGGACATCTATTGCCAAGTAGCGACTTTGTCAATAATGGCCAAGCCAGGGCTGGCAAAAGTTCAGGAACATTAAAACAAATATTCATATGCACGGTTTACATCATATCGATTTCATTTTTACACCAAAAAGGAAGGGTTGTTTTCAACATTCATGTATGTTTCTTTAGCGCAAGACTTTTTCTTGTAATTGCTTGTATTTCACAATGTATCCTTGTTGTGCAATAAAGAGTTATGTATTGTATTGTATGTTTGTTAATATATTTGTATGTAAGTCAGATTCTTTAACTAGCCAAAATTTAAAAAAAACCTATCAACCAATCATTGGATTTGTGGTTTCATGTACTCTTTTATAACCGCCCAAAAAAAGCTGGTTTGACGTCGTATAGCAGTATATGCGTGCAAAACTAGGAAAGTGGACCCTGGGCTCCGAAGCAAACAGCGGAGGATGCAACCGGGATAACGGTAGGATGACGATGACAACTTCGTGATTGAGAACTTAAAATTTGAATATTAAATAAATTTGCAGCCTGAAGATGCTCCGTAAAACAACCGTGTGCGCCTTCTTGGCTTTGGCTATCTTGGAGACGGGTGCCATCGATGGCCTGAAGGTAGGGCTGACTACTTCAGCATATGCGCTGAAACTCCGTACGGTGCGGAAGGCTGTGGATGTCCTTGATCGCAGACTGTAAGTGTTCGTGTCGTCTTTATCTGTACAAGTGGTTTTGGTCATCTTGGAGACGAGTGCCATCGATGATCAGATAGGTAGGGTTAGCTCTATATGATGCACTGAACAAGGGGTGTTCTTGATGGCCGACTAAAAGTGACTTTCTTCTTAGTCTGAGCGTGTGGCCTATTCATTTTGGGGACGGGTGAAATCGACAACATAACGGCATGGCTGATTTGATTTGTTCTGTCTCGATTTCACATCAAAAATCGGTAAAAGCAAAAGGTATTTAACATATTTTAGCTGGAAAGAGGTAAACATACCTTTGTTACTTTTAGGAATGGGGTTGGTCAATTTTTATTCTTTCATTTATTGCTTCGGCGTAAGAAAATCCATACCTCCTTACTAAAATAAGTGCAAAAGTCTTTCTGTCTATTATGCTTTCGGGGCCAAACCGCTGAATTAATTTTGATGAAATTTGGTATGAATTAATAAATGTGCAAAGTACAACTGATAAAACTTCTGAATTACCTGTTTTTCAGAGTAGAGAATGACTATTCCTTATTGGACCCAGAGCTCCAATATTTGTTGGTGGTCGGGGTAGTCTACGGAGCAGCTTACGTTCGACTTTGCCTACCTTCCATACCCTTTGGGTAAGCATAATATGGAGATTATACCACCAGTTAGGGTGAATAGTTTTTGAATGTAAAAATATTTACGGAAAAAATACGATATTAGGGATCTGTACTTCGATCTAGATTGGAAGGTGCTAATTTTAACGTTATTACCAGAACTAAACCACGGCCAAAAGTGCCCGCCTTCCCTGTTCCATCTTCGGCTAATTGTCTGCTTTCCTACTTTTTCTCCACTATTTCGCTCAGTCTTCAGCATCCTTGGTTGCAAATCCATTTACACGCATATCCTTCGTTGCGACGTCGAGACAGCATGTTTTTGGGTGCACCCCTTCTTCCAGGCGTGACCGTACCATCTTAAACGGCTCTCTTGTTTGTCCGCTATATCACGAACACGAAGGCTGCGTCGGATACGGGAGTTTCATATGCGGTCCTTCCGCGATAATCCGCACATACTAGGCAGCATCTTCATCTCCGTGACACGCAGCTCTTGCTTGTACCGCTCAAGCACGAGCCACGTGTCGCTGCCGTGTAGGGGGGCAGGCCTTATGATGATTTTATAGACCTGTCCTTTAAGCCTGACGGGAATTTTTGGATCACAGATGACACCAGTCACCTTAAGCCACGGAGCCGATAGGATGCAATATCCTAAATTATTTTTAACTTTTTTTCAGCTCTACCCAACAGGTTTTGCTAGTAAGTCTTGAAAACATCTTGCCAGAAGTTCTACAAAACCCGAATAACACGGTTCTTAGTGTGCAAAATACATTGAATAATACTTTGACCAAATTACAACCAGTAAGTAGTTTAATTTTAACTTAAATGTTATACCTATGTAGTAAGTAAAATATAATTATTAGTAGTTGTATTTGATTATATCGCATTGGCTTTTCTGGTTTTTATGTTATAATAGAATTAAGTTTTGATTATAAAATTCAAAGCAATTTGAAAACTCAATTATACATGTGTTATACTTTCATTGTAAAAAGGACTTTTAAAAGAGTAACGCTGAGTTTCTTACCAGTATCTTCTCAGTCAAAACAACATTACGATATAGTGGTAAACTCTTACATAATTCAAGTTAGGACTATAAAAATAGCTAATTTGAATAAACAGTAATAAAGGTAACAGTAGGACTAGATTGGATTGCTAAAGAGTTTTTGTTTTATCAGGATTTATTGAAACATGCTTTGTTACTCTAACTATTACGTTGGTAAAGCGTATGCCATACAGCCAGCGATTTATAGGCGCGCAAACAACGAAGCCATGTTCGCGATATCTCGGACGATCGCGCTGAAAATACCAAAAAACGTCCGCGAGAACTATTTTCGATTACTTAAACTGGTAAGTCGATTGATAATTGTTTGACTCATCGATTATGTCGAATTAAAATTATTCGATATCGAACGAATTTCATTCGATTTTTAGTGAATGATAGATCTCAAAAATAACGTTGTCGTGATTTGGTTTTGGCAATTAATTTAACGTCATTTGTATTTAGTAGGATTGTCCTCTTAGAATGTATCACAAGCACACAGTCGACTCGTAAATACCAGTCTACGATCTTAATGGTTCTGATTGGCAACCCATGTTGGCAACCTTACTGTTGTGTGACAAAATTACTCTTACAGTAGATACTTTCTGTTTAGTCCTATAGTTGACTAGTAGAGAATGAATTTGTACATTGGATTTTTATTTGTAAAATAAAGTTTAATTATTGTATTCTATTTACAGCTTTTTGATGTAGTCGCTAATTTATGCGATGGCTTAGGAGACCACGAATGTGATCGACAGGTCAACGCATTACTGCTTCAAGATCCCGTACTTTTAAAATCTGCGTCTTACTTGGATTCTGGCTTCGAGGTGGCTTATGGACTAGTTTCTAAGGACAAACGTGTAGAAGAAGTCGCGAAATCCTTAGATGTGATACCGTACCTTGTTGACAATGTTGACGACGTCGCAAAATATGTCGACGTTCTATCAGACTTGGTTCGTCAAGTTGACGATGTACTAACCCTGTGTGTGACGAACTGCTAAGCGTATAGCCGCCGAATTTATTAATTCTCATTTGACAGACGGTATTGAAACGCATAAATGTTACCAGTATTAAAAAAATCTATTAATATAAAAATAAGATACTTATTATACCTTTACTAATTCTTGTTACAACGTATAATAAAATAGAAATCTTCATTCTGTTGCAATTTTGATGTTTGATTATTACTATCAAATTGTATTGTATTTTAAGATTTTTTAGTAGTTACCTGATATGAAAAAATAATTTTGATATTTGTCATTTTATGTAAAATAGGTCGTGATGTTTAAAAAAATATACGTCGTGATTTATCGTCTGTCAAAACTCACTCAACGATATTAGAACTATTAGTAGTTATGTAACAGTCAAAACTTTATTAACTTTTATCTGTAATTATTTAAGGAATGGAATTATATTCTTTTCCTTTGAGATATACCTCGCAATCGCAACATATATGATCTGTATTAAATGAAAATAAAGCATGACAAAAGCATTTATTGTTTTCTATAAAAGTATTTCCCCGTCTTATCATCCTTTGAACCTGCCGTCTACTCTGTGTGAATGAAATTTTTTTTTAGGCAAGCATTTAAGTATGTGAAATTTAATTTGCGTTATCGTCGTGTAACGATGCGCATGCATCGTTCCTCATTTCATCTATACTTTTCATTTCATAACCATCCTTCACCTCATTTTCATTTAACAATCATTTCGTATTTCGAATGATCTTTTTTATCCAAATTGTTTTCACGTCATCTCATCACTTTCGATATTCATCTCTCAAGAGCAAGAGCTCTATTTGTATTTTCTGTATTTTTATTCTAAGTACCTACTTCGTTAAACTATTTTAATACGGTTTTATCGCGTTTATTACTTATTTATTTACACCTGACGTTTCAAACACTTTACAGCGTTCATGGTCGCAGGCATGGTCTGCCTGTAATAAAAGCTAAGTAATAAACGCGATAAAACCGTATTAAAATAGTTTAATTTAATGAATATCAATCGCGAAAACATAAGAAAACATTACCTACTTCGTGTTGCAGGGCCCCCATAAGTACGAGTAGTAGTCTCATGCAGGGACAGCCGAGCAGGGGAGCCCGCCACAGTCGTAAACGTGTAGTGCAAATTACCTTATTTTATAAATCTCATAATCCATACTAATATTATAAATGCGAAAGTCTGTCTGTCTGTTTGTCTGTTACGCTTTCACGGCCAAACCGCTGAACGGAATTTGTTAACATAACCGTTTTGATTTCTATTTTAATCATGCATGCGGTAATTGAAGGGTTAGCTCCTTTGATCCCAACACAGTAATTTAGAATTAAATGCAAAAGTACGGTATCAGGGGATTATATTCTGAGTATGTATGGTACGGTTGGGAGCATACTTTTGTATTAAAGCCTTTCTTGACTTTTATTAATTTTCATGTTTGTGTTATTAAGTTGCACGTGCGCCTTTTATTTATCCATACTTCCATACTAAATGCGAAAGTCTGTCTGTTACGCTTGCACGGCCAAACCGCTGAACGGAATTTGTTGAGATTTGGTATGGATATATTTTAAGACCCAGGGTCAAACATAGGCTACTTTTTTTCAAAAATTCAGTCCCGAAATTGTTGCAATAAAAGAAGAAAATATGTATGAAAATTTGAAGAAAATGGCGCTGCCATATATTCATATATTTAATTGTTTGGCTGTTCGTCAATAGGCGCTACTTATATTTAATTGTTTGTTTATTCAACATTAGATGGCGTTGCTTATATTAAAAAATATATAAAACATATTGAAATGTATACATCAATAGATGGCGCCACCATTAAATTAAACCATATAATTTGTTGTACGGAAATAATAAGACTATGTAGTGTAAGTGGTTGTGTTTTATTGTTGTTCTTCGCGAAGATTCTTGGTTGTTTGTTTTTCCAGAAAATAAATATTGGTCTTATTGTTGTGTGTGTCGGTCGATTCGTTCAGTTTCTTAATTTAATACTTAATAAGTACTATGGTACCTATTAAGAAGTAGTTTAGTTAAATGGAAAAGTTTTCTTAATAAGACTTTAAAAGTTAATAAGAGTAATTTTTGGATTTAAATATTGGTTGGATTGTTGGGTGTGTCGTGTCGATCGTTCAATTTGTCAATACCGATTAGTTTAATTAATAAGAAAAGTATTCTAAAAAAGTTATTAAGAGTAATTTCCGGATTTAACTAATATTATGCCTCACAATGATAAATCTAATTTGTCACAAAGCTCATCAAGACCTCGAGCACAAAAAATGGCTCGAAACCAGGAAAGCCAAGAGCAATCTGAACTTCGCCGGGCTGCAGACGCAGAATGTCATGCGTCTCTGAGGGCAGCCGAGACCTCAGAGGAGTCTCAGGCACGTCGACTCTTGGATGCAGAACGTCATGCGTCTCTGAGTGATACTCTTTGACGTGCTTATTTCATCCTATAACCGGTCTATTATCTTTATACTTACTTTACATTACCTCTAAATATTGATGCAGCCTCCCTCAAAACAGACACTATATCACAAAAAAATTGATCTATTTATAATTTGTGAGAAGCAGCATAACAATATTTACAATCACAAGATAAACACTCAGATGGTGAATTAATTTTATTTAAATTTTTATTTCAGTTTTTCCTATACAGATATATTTGTTCACTGCATCTTTCCCCCCACACAACAGTGCGATTAGCAGCTAACTCTTTTTTTAATTTATCTTAGGTGATATATAACTTTAAGTTACACTCCAGTATCAGAGGAAAGTAATCGGACCATGTTACATTATGTTTAACATACACCTTTCTTACTGTATGCATAACATATTGTGATACAATACAGCTATCTAGCAATCGCCTACACCCATGAAAATCACTTATAAAGGTGTATCTGATAACAATCCAAGCTTATTTACATCTGCACAAAACCAGTTTTATTCATGACAAAAGTCTGTGAGCTCATCATAAAATAACTCACCCGGGTGAGCATTAAAATCATCCAATGCATATACAGATTCGCTGCCATATTCAAATACCAGAGTACTTATTTTACCTAGACAGTCTGTGAATTCCGGTAAATTAGCAGTGGTATCCGTAGGCATATACACACATATCACTATAATTGGATGTTCCCCTGTCACAAATTTTATAGCACATAACCGATCACTATCACATGGCAGCACAGACACATTGGTGAAAACCGCACTCCTCCACAGCAGGGCCACCCCGCCGTAGGGCCGGCCTCGCAGTATACCTACCGAGATATCCATTGCGGAAGTACCAGTCGCGCTGAAGTTCCCATCGATACTTTGCAGGAAAGTGAGCTCTTTTGGCAATAGCCACGTTTCTTGCAGAGCTATAATATCCGAAGTGAGACACAACTGTTTTACACTATCAACATATCGTTTTACGTTTTTGCAGTTAAAGCTTACAAGTTTACTTACTGTCGAGGCCATAATTTGGTTTAATATTGCCGTCTACAGAGCTTGCTCTGTTCGTAATCCTGTGTTTGAATTCTACTTGTTAAAATATTGCTCAATTGTAAAAAAAATATTTCTGTAACCTCCCTTTGAGTACCGCTTAAGTAGTTGTTTTGATTTTACCACCCTGTTAATTTTATCTTTTTATTCATACTAATATTATAAGACTTTCGCACTTATAATATTAGTATGGATATGGAAGTATGGATAGTATGGATTCCAAAGACTACTTCCAAGGACTGAACAATCGTTAATATTGTTTGAAATAACTTTTTTTACTTGTGGTAGATTTATACATAAATAAATAAAAATAGTACACTAGAAAGGTATCTATTCTGTAGTAGGTACTGTGTTGAAATTGCAAAGTAAGTGAAAATAGTTTTGTTTTTTTTTTACAACAACTAATTAGAAGGCAAACAAGTATTTGGCGTTCTGATGGTAAGCAGTTACCATAGCGTACCGTCTGCAATTTCAGATGAATTTCCAACCCGATAGCGAGGGTTGCGGTGATAGAAGAATGATAATTTCTATAAAACTTTTATTGGCGGCGGTACGAAGTTTGCCGGGGCTAGTATCGTAATAAAATTTATTTATTCAGACATTAGTCCATTGAGGTTAGTTTACATGCTATTTTGACGCTACTAATACCCGTAAGATTTCCATTTTTTACTTACTTACCAGAGGTTTTTTTGAAAGGCCCTATGTATCTTGCGGAACCCATGGCACAGAGCTCATTCCATAGTAGCAGCACTCGCAGCGTACTTTGGAGAAAATTTATCTTATAAAAAGCACTGTAGATCCTTCGTGTCCCTAATGCTTGAACAACGAAATCGGTGGCAAAAAAGTTTTTATATTTTCAAATTTGTAACTTTTTCCTTTATCATTTTTAGTTAAACATTAATTTAGACCATAGAGTATGGTTTTGTTGATAGAATCCGCCACCAGTCTGAGTGGATTGTGACAGTATGTGTAAAAAGGTTTAATGATCTTCTTCATCTTCATCCTAGCGCGTATTCCTAGTTGCGTCGTCAGCTTATGCTTCGGAACCTAGGGTACGCTGTAAGTCATGGTCCTAGATTTGGCGGCACTGGTTATTATAATAGAGTGACTGTCGTCTGACGTCCGTAACCCAGACCAACAGGAACATGACCCGTGTGTTAGTGGCCAATACTGTCAGAATTATTCAGGCTGCCTAAAGACATCTGACACAGCCTCGCGACTGCTATCTATCGATAATACTGTTATGACTTTCTGAATAATTGAATGTATCGACAGCATGGAAATAGAATCGTGGTTTTGAAATCGATACTGGTGACGTCACACGGGAACATTTATTGATATCACAAAAGAATACATTATTCAATACTCTGGGTGATTTCTTGAAACACTAGCCAACGAATAATGTTTTCGTAATGACTTTTCGAATAACAGCCAATTTTTATAACGTATTTAGTAAATGATACTCATAGAATTTATACTGAGGTGCAGTAGTGACACTTTTCTTTTGAAGAATTTTTTTATCGAACTCGCAAGAATTGCTTTGTTGTAAGTTAACTTTTTTTTCAATTCACTTGTAATTTTTATTGACACTAGTTGAGTCTAGCTGGTATACGAAACCGAACTAGTCGCAAAAATTAAGGCTTTAAATAAGACACAGTAGTTGTCAGTATCATTATTATTAATGGATATTTAAAACGCATCATCTGGCACTTGGCAGTACCATTTACATGTCTTTATCTAAACATACATTTAGATAGATAAGTTCCAATTTGGAAAAACAAAAATTATAACAATATACCCGCCTCTAAAAAAATGCGAATAGTCAACAATAAATATATGTTTAAAATAAATTTATTGTTTTACTAAAAGCCTAGAGAAGTTGACATAATGTAGTTTGTTTAAATAAAGTCAGAAGTGGATTGCTCATATATTACTCCATACAAAAGTATGTAAGTATAAAAATACTATTGTTTTTATTTTAATCCAATTCATTAGAAGCCAGGCCGGATGGCTAGTATAAAGTAAAGAACTGAGTACGTTTTGTATGGAGCAGCGGCGCTTAGATTGCATAGGTATTCATTAATTTGGCTTTAGTCACACTAATTCTTGTAAACAAAGGCAAACAATTCAATAAAACTGCTTTTAGCGAAACAGCGGTATAAATTTTTAATTTGACAGTAATGAAAACTACATTGAAAGGAGCAACTGTAACACCGATTTTTAAAAAAATGTCAGAATAAATTCACAAATATACAAAGATAAGCACTTTAGAATCTAATTTCACTATACATAGTATCGTCGACTAGACTCTACATACATTTAGAAAATCTACATAATTACAAACCTTACTAAGAATCTAAACTCTTTGAATTTTTTAAAGATCTCGTGTTGAAAGGGACAGTTTTATTCTTTTTAGTTTTATTATCTACAGTATATGTATCATTACCGCTTGACGGTGTGCTAAAGCCGGAGTTTTTGGAACTGGGCACACTATTACCAGGAGAAACCCCGCTATCTGTGCTGACAGATGCTGGGCTTGGGCTATCACTCTGATTGTTGCACACTGTTAGGTCCTGCCCAGGTATCGACACAATCTGCCCGACCGGCTTCTGCCTGACTAGATTTATGCTTTGGCACAAATTATTCTTTTCACAGTCGCTTTCTTTCTTTTGATACCTCGTTAGTGTCCCCGCTGAACCTGCTGAGTTTGGCCTGTACATTGGCATAAACTGAGACTGGGGATAGTACTGCATCTCTGGCGGTACCTGCCCCTGCACCCACGGTCCCATTGTAGACACCACTGGAGTCATGTGTGGCCACATTGGCATCTGCACCATATGTGATCCATCAGGCATATTGAAAACAGGAGCTACGGGCATCGGTCTCACTACTCCTACTGGAGTAGGAGCACTATGAGGCCTCATTGCAGGATGAGGATATTGTGTAACGAATTCTTCTCCTTCATACATTCGATTCGGATTTGGAACTTGACTATATTCAACATTTGGAAAGACTGTATGCGGACCTCTTTGCATGTAAGAAAACATTTGCTGTTGAGCTTGTTTCATAGCTACATATTGCTGCAAATGTATTGCTGTTTGCTGTCTTTGTTGAGCTAAGTCTGTATGTGTGACGCTCGTAGTTGCATTTCCGTGGATATAATAAATTTGAGACTTCGAATCTATTTGCGTTACAGGCGTTTGCCTTTGAGTATTATTAAATTTGTTATCTACTACATTATTTTGCGGGTCCTGATATTCTTCTGGAGGTGCTATATACTTGGGGGAAGAAGGTGGAGTAACCTGCTGTGACATAGGATAGCTAATAATTTGTGCAATATATGGCTGCTGCGATTTAGCTGAGTGAGCAGGACTATGGCTTTGGAATGTTGGATTGAACGTAATTTGAGATTCTTGACTAGATCCAGTGTCATCTTTTTGGTTAGCTCTTTGCTGTTCATTGACTTCATTTTTCTTTGGTTTTTGATTGTAAGGAGCTACTTTGGGATTGTTCTTCCAATTAGCACCGGCACTTTGTGGTCTTTTGACTGGTGATTTGGATGGATCCTGCCAATTGTCTCCGTTAGTTTGTCGTGGATCTTGATGGTGTGATTGAGCACTGTGTGACCTCCTTGGAGGAGGTGACATGCCATCTGGAACGTGTTGTTGTCTGTAGCATCTTCTGGCCGTTCCAGGACTGCTCTGTCGTTCTGGAGGTTGTGGAACGGACCTGGGGATGCGCCTTCTGGCAGGCGTTGGAGGACTTGGTTGTGATTGGAAAGACTGCGACGATTGCGACGCAGACCGCCATTGGTCTATTAGGATTCGCCTTCGCTCGTGCTCTAGCCGTAGTTCTGTTTCGCTGGATGAGTCGTAGTCTTTACCCTGAAAAAATATTTGTATTAGAACAAACACCAAACACATTATTTAATTGTATTGGTTTTATTAGGTTTTAAAATTTTCAGGTTTAAATTTTCTAAATAACTTATTTAATTTAGCAATATGTATTTAGTTTATCTAAAAACAACTAGGCTAATTATTACACCTGACTATAGTAGTATTTTTATTTTATGTATGAATGTTACAAACCTTTTCAATCTTATCGTCGAGCATTTTGAAAAAGTCTTGCTGACTGGCTGACACCTCACTGTGAAAAGAAAAATATGCATTTGATTAAACAGTTGAATACAAGTCTTGGTTAGATAAATATACGGTAGCATGAAAAACGTCGCCAAGTTGACTCTAATTGAGAGGGTTCCGTATATTTACCAAATTTTAAGGTTCAGTAAGTTCGGAGTAAATTGGACAGATAGATAGAATAAGTGTTGCGTATAGTGACGAGAACATAACCGTTCTCGTCTTCAAAAGTGTGCAGGTAACACCAAGAAGGTGTAAACTTTTATTATATTTCGGTGGAGAATCTTGAAATTTTAAACTAAAAGCAAAAATAAACAAAATAAATAGAAAAAGATGTAATTAAAAGACGAAATAGTACTGACATTGTTGGTGGGTGCGCAGCAAGTGGCAAGATGTGCTTGCTCTGCTCCTCATCTTCAGTTTCATCTGCTGGCGTCGCTCCCCCCGCCGTACCTTCTTCCTCATCAGCGTCTTTATCCACCGCGCCTGGTGAAGAAACGAATAATTTTTAAGTTAAAGATTGGCTGCTATGACATTCAAGAGATAGATGGACAAACGATTCAACAAAACTTATAAGAGTAAAGGGACCTATTAGGAAAATCTGATATCAAGTGACATCATATTTTCCTTGGCGTGCTATACGAACTTCTTGCCTGATTCACAGAGAAGGTAAAAGTTTTATGTTCACTGCTTTCAAAGGTATGTGTGTCATATAATCATCCATACTAATATTATAAATGCGAAAGTCCGTCTGTCTGTCTGTCCGTCTGTCTGTTACGCTTTCACGGCCAAACCGCTGAACGGATTTTGATGAAATTTGGTATGAATATAGTTGAAGACCCGGGGTCAAACATAGGCTACTTTTTATCGCAGGCGGAGCTGCGGGAAACCGCTAGTATACTATCAGTATAACTTTTTGGTCTATAGAAGTAGCCTCAACTACAGAAGAAAATTTAACTAATCTGCATCTCGAATCGTTCTGTGTATGAATGTCAAGTACATAACCATATGTTTCTCACGTATAAATAAACTAATATTATAAATGCGAAAGTCTGTCTGTCTGTCTGTTACGCTTTCACAGCCAAACCGCTGAACGGATTTTGATGAAATTTGGTATTAATATAGTTCAAGACCGGGGTCAAATATAGGCTACTTTTTAACGCAGGCGGAGCTGCGGGAAACCGCTAGTATACTATAACTTTTTGGTCTATAGAAGTAGCCTCAACTACAGGAGAAAATTTAACTAATCTGCATCTCGAATCGTTCTGTGTATGAATGTCAACTACATAACCATATGTTTCTCACGTATAAATAAATAAGCTGAGAATGTATTGCAATTCCCGCTACGACCAAGATAAATATTTAACCCTAACTACTATGCAACTAACAAATTCTTAATACTATAAAGTTGCATGTATCTTCCACAGTAAAAAAAAACTTTTCCTCTCTACCAAGATTACCAAGATTAGTACCTAGTTTATAAAAAAAGAAAATTTAATCAACAGAGCTTGAAGATTGAACTAGCATCGACTCGGTTCCAGTTGATTGTTCCATTTCCCGGGTGGAGATTTACGCCAATTTTATTATTTACTGAGATTGGAGCTGCAAGAGACGCTACATTTCTTTCTAACTTCAGTAAATAAACCTATCGTCATCCCAGCGTTTTCCCTGAGGCATCACATGTAGTATGACTTCGAATTTGCATGCTTTCAAAGTCTGTGTCTTGATTTTCTCCTCCATGGGGTTAAATAAGATTGATCATAATTGACGTTTAACTCCTTTCTGCTACTTGATTATAAGTTTTTATGCGATTTTTCTTGTATTAGCTACATGCGAAGCGTTCACCGATTACAAATTATGTAGTTAATTGACCCATAAGGAGGAATGTCAAAAACTACTCTGACTCACTCTGCTAGCCACATCTGTAGTGCTTTTTTTTGAGAAACATGACTTATCGAAAACTTGCTAATCGAAAAGTTGAATGAAAGTAATTCGATTACGAATGAAATCACTCGACTCACGGTTTTTATGTGAGTATCGCAAAATAGCACTCCAGCTAAGACCTAAAGGGATCCTTTATTTTAACTTAGAGGAGAAAGATCTAGATAAATAAACCAAATAAATGGTGATCTTTCATATTTCAGTTGCGTGTTGAGATAACAAATTGAACTGTCACGTAATGTAACGTTCTGGTTAACTGATGCTATTTTGATAGATGATGTTTTGCTGTATATGGATAAAATAAGCTAAAATTTAATTATTGCAATGATAAATATCTATATCTGATGATGATTTGTACAGGGCTTCGGATAATGATGTCCGGGTGGCTCAATTATACGCGTCGAATGCTATATAAAATTGATCTTCATCACGGTAGTAAGAAAAATCACCCACAAGTTAAATAATCTGTTTGGCATCAAAAATATTTAAAAATAATTGTATTGTATAAATTAAGTGCTATTAATTCTGTAAATACACTATTTACGTTTTATTTTACTGTATGCAAAGAAGTGTTAAATCCATACTAATATTTTAAACGCGAAAGTCTGTCTGTCTATCTGTCTGTTATGATTTCACGGCCAAACCACTAAACGGATTTGGATGAAATTTGGTATGAATATAGTTGAAGACCCGGGGTCAAACATAGGCTACTTTTTGACGCAGGCCGAGCTGCGGGAAACAGTTAGTATTGTATAAATTAAGTGCTATTGATTCTGTGAAAAATTTACGTTTTATTTTACTGTATGCAAAGAAGTGTTAAATCCATACTTCCATACTAATATTATAAATGCGAAAGTTTGTCTGTCTATCTTTCTGTCTGTCTGTTAGATTTCACGGCCAAACCCTGAATGGATTTTGATGAAATTTGATATGAATATAGTTGAAGACATAGGCTACTTTTTAACGCAGGCGGATCTGCGGGAAAAAGCTAGTAATAAATAAAGTAAAAAAATAATACAATCTGGTAGCTGATTCGAAAAGAAGTCAGTATCAACGTCATAATATGTGCCATCCGAGGAAAGTACCAAGTAAAATGATAGAAAATTTTGTTTCGTAAAAAATATATTTCGTAAATCAAAGAAAATTTCAGGCGATCTCAGGAAGCGAGCGTCTAAAATTAATGCTGACAAGTTTATCTTTCCTTTACGTGTAACAAATATTAGTTATTATTAAAACGTTTGGTGTGGTAATATAAGAATTATGTCCACGATTTAACTAATTCTATTATATAATTTTTATTCTATTTTTTTAATTAACCTATATTGTCCCACTGCTGGGCAAAGGTCTCCCCCAAGACCTTCCAAACCTCTCTCTGCTCCGCCACCTCTGACCACCTAGCCTCGAATCTCCCCAAGTCATCGCTCCAGCGCAACCTCGGTCTTCCTCTCTTTCGCCAGCCACCCTCAGGGCGGCTATTATTATTCTATTATAAGACCAATTATGTTTTTTAAATGTAACAAAAAAAAACACTTTAGCTTGGAGACGTGTTGTCTGTTGTTAAATAGTGAAAGTATTTTTTTCCTAAGGTTGGTAGTAAAATAAATAGGCATTTCAATTGTAAATCATGTGCGTTGTCCTTCTTTAATTTTAATTTGGCCGCCGCCTGATTTTAATATATGAGATACATGAAAATTATACTATTTTACTACCGTTTTTTTCGCGAGTTTTTGTTTGTAACAATCGCGAAAATATAAGAAATCATTATTCTAACGGATTGCTATTGTTCTTGAAATCTGAAACCACTCTGAGCGGAGAAATGCCAACAACAACCTCAGCCTAAAGCGGTCCTATTCTCAAACCGGGAACCTAACGGCTCGTCCTAAAAACGTAAGCAATTAAAAGCTATAGCAATACTACAGAAACAACCCACGTCCAACCAGAACAGATGCCATCAATCGTGGACGTTAAGCACACAAACACAGTTTACCGCCTCACAACTGATGTCATTGAGTACATTTTGATGTGTGATGTGGAGATGACTAGTGCTACCGCTGGTATTTTTTCCGATGACAAATTTCCTATGGGTTTATTCCCAGTTTTTAAAAATTGTTAGATTGTAGAAATTCTTATAAAACAATTCACAGTGGAGGATAAGCGTGGTGGAGGAGAAATAGCAGAAAGAAACTCACTCAAAATTGGTGAGTCGAACTATTTTCATTTCATAGATCTCAGAAATAGCACACCTGGCCCTTCTGACTGAAAATTGTGAATTTATGAAAATTTACACAATTTGAAAAACAAAAACGGTGCGTCGTCATCATGGACCAAATACAAAGGTCGACATCTACACCCTTGCGCCATCGCATGTTCCAAGTACCGCGGAATGCGCCGGCGCTGCTGCTGCATCCACCCAAGCCCACAAACGACGTATAGTAATCTCATCGGAGATTAAGTTTTTGAGCCGTATGGGGTGGAGATCTTAGGGTCATGGGGCCCAAGTGCGCGTTCTCTTTTTAGAGCACTTTTTTATTTTAGTTGTTTAATTTTATAGTTATTTAAACACCTATATTTAATTATTTAGTTTTATATTTAAGTTATAATTATAATGTATAATTATTTGATCTATTATATTTATCTAATAACGAACCGATCAAGATATTTAGCGCGACTTATGACAGTCCCATATTTTGTTTTGGAAGTCCGTTATCGTTTTCAAATTGTGATTTTGTCTAAGCCCCGGCCTTGGAACAAACCAGCTGAGGATGAAACTGAGAAAGCGCTAAGATGAGAGAGTCTTACGTCCATCTGCAACATTAGTCTGCTCTTGCAAAAATACTGCAATATGCTATTACCCCATTGTTGTATGCAGCACTTTGTGTTACTTGCAAGTTATATAGTGTTCACGTGGTAACATTATATGATTATAGTTATATTGCTGTGAAACGTGATTAAGGTCTATTACATTTAACTAGCTGTTGCTTGCGGCTTCGCCCGCCTAATCAAAAGGGAATTAACATTTGAAAGATAGACTTTCGCATTTATAATATTAATAGTATGGATAAGTATGGATGCAACAGACAAAACAGATGCTCCTTCTTTAAATACACTAACTAATTAACTCTCTTTACTCTAAACTGAAAAACGATAAGAAGAAATGAAACGAAGCTATCATGCACAGAATTAAAAAAAATATTGATTTTTTTATTAAATTTCATTCATAAATAGACTTTGCCGTAGTTGGGGGAAAAATAACATGTTTTCGTTGCTCTGATTGTTTTGTTTTAAAAATGCTTGTAAGGAACAACTTCAAAAAGTTATTAATCGTAGTCAATTCTTCAATTCATGGAGCAACTACAAAGAGGAGATGCCGTTTGAAATGGCGCAGTGATGTGATCATTGGCACCACGCCGACACGAAAGTGGGCGGAGCATGTCATTGCTCGTGCTCCATAGTTGGAGCCACGTCCGAAACCAAGCACCCGCACGTCTGCCTTCCGCCCCGTGTAGCCTCACAAATACTTTCTTACAAAATGCTTATTACGGCATCCGTAATTCCATAAATCATCCGTAAATCCTCTTTGTAATTGCTCCATGCTTCGAGCTCTCTTTTGTTTTTCTTCTTTTCTAAATATGTTTCCAATCACAACCATTCAAAACAGCATCTGAGGTACGAACATGTGCTATCTTATGTAAGGCTCTCCTCACACTATAGTATGGCGAGTGGGTCAAAATAAAAGCAATCTTAAAAGGTAATGATAATTGCCCTACATTTGAATTCACGAAGAGCTGTAAATTGTGCCACGCCTCAAATGACGACATAGAGATAGTATGTTCAACGTGGTAAAATAATATACAATGCCAATAATGATAGACTAATATAAACGATATTTTTTAATCGTGCAATGCATTGAGAGCGACTGGCTGAATTTTTTTTTTAATAAAGTTCATAAAATAGCTTACAGCCCACGACATTGTGATCATCATTTTAGCTGCATTCAGTCTGATGTTGAGCGTTGGTCTTCTCCTAAGCTTTTCAGGATGATGGGATTGAAGCGGCCTGCATCCAACGCTTGCCGGTAACCTCCTTCAGGTCGTATGGCTATAAACGGTGGAAGTTCAACGCTGCGCTTTCCGGTACGTGGTCGACATTCTCGAATGCAATGAAAACATTCGCGTAAAAACGAAAGTCTACTATAGCCCTTACCAATAAACAATTAACACTGAGTATAGTATTCTGTCATCTGCGATGCTGAGTAATGAACCTTACTTGTTATTTTCAACAGGCTAACAAAAGCTACATTCTGTACAAAATAAATTCAAAGGAAATTTCTACAGTGTAAAATTTTTAAGGTATTTTTTCTCATTGTGTTGGGAAATTTCCAAATCTCTGAATGTTTGCAACACAAAATTACTTGCTTAAAACAAATGAAAAGGTTTTGAATCGGAAAGAAATGCCGAATCCAATAAATGGGAAAATAACTTAGACAGAATATAACAAAAACGGCTAAGTGCGAGTCGGTTTCGCCTACCAACGGTCCCATAACAAAAGGTTTTTGAAATCCTTACTGAAAATCCAATATTAAGGTTTGTATAATTTTCCTAAAAACAGTTAAGCGCCATCTATGAATAAGTAAAGGGTTTTTGTATTCTACTACTCGTCGTTTCAGCCGCAATCAGTCCACTGCTGGATTTAGGCCTCCCCAAATTGAGGGGTTGTTACCATACTCGCCACGCTTGGCAGGCGGATTGGCGAGCGCAGTTTCAACGGCTTATTTTACTTCCGAAGCTGCTGCCCATCGGAAGTTTTCTTTAGCTAAGGAAGGGTGGGATGTGGTTGGGTTTGGGGAAATGATGAGGTATTAGGATGCTACTGACTCGGATGGACATGGGTTGACTCAGTAGCAGCTCGGGTAAGTCGGGCTCGCGTACCCGTGTGTTATGTATCCAAGCCATCGGATAGATGCTTGAACACAATACCCCTGACTGAATATGTTAGTTTCAGGCTAGAGGACGAATTTTTAAACGGTTACTTGATTGATATTTTGTCTTTTTTCATTGGAGGATAATGAGGGTAAAAAGAGATAATATTTGATGGAAACATTGTATGTCGGATCCCCCATAGCTTGCTGCGAAAAAAAACAAAAACGAGAGAAAGTATTCCCGAGGTCTACTGTTTGGAATAATCATAATCAGTGACTTGACTGAATAAAATGCGGGAAGTTTTTATTTATTATTAACACTAAGGCACGGAATCCTAAAAGAAGTCACGTCCGTCACCGCGTCCGGTGTGTAGACACCCTAAGTAAATCCAGACGCGGTCTTTGCGTCGAAGTAATTACAAGTAAATATTGACCAGGCTGTGTCAGGTTACTGAAAGGTTTGTTTAGTCAGGGAATGGTGGTTTTCTAGCTAAAGTGTAATGGATAGGGCAAGAATTTGAAATATTTTCATTAAATAGTCGCCGTGACTATACTTCAAAGTCAGCAAAGGGCTATAAGGTCGTTAAAGTATGTTCTATGTTAATGTACAGTGGGTTAAAAAAAAAATTAAACCCATTTTTTTTATTAAAGTTTTATAAATGCGTTCCTTTTCTATAGTTTCGTACGCAAAGGCTAAAAAATGTGACCATTTTATTAGTTTGAACGTCTATTTATATCCATCCATTCTATGTATTTAAATATTATAAATGTAAAAGTCTGTCTTTCTGTATGTCTGTCTGTCTGTTACGCTTTCATGGCCAAACCGCTAAACGAATTTTTATGAAATTTTGTATTAATATAGTTTAAGAACCGGGGTCAAATATAGACTAATAGAAGCTGCGGGAAACAGCTAGTAACCTATACGTTGAAATCTTAATAATTTAGTTAGGTAGGCCAACAAAAGATCGCGCTTGACGTCGCTCTTAGTACTGTAAAGAGAAAAACTAAACCAACGTTAACTTTTAAACGTACATTAAAAACTAACCCGTTGGTCATTCGTTAAGGGTGTCAAGTTTCCCCTTAGAACGTTAACGACGAGATTTTGTAAATGATCTGTCGCCTTTACTAATGTTTGTTTGTAAAACGTTTATGAATTTCGATATTTAATTATTTTTGATAGTGATGTGCTTGAGATATTAAAAATAATCATAGTCTTTGGCTTGTTATTTGTACCGACCTGACGAACTTTGTATTCCATTTTGGATTTTGGCTTATGAATAGACCACACCCCTCATTCAGCTCGAAGAAGCCTATTAAAATAAGTATGTTTGTATTTATAGCTATTATTTTTAATACCCACATGACGATATCTGTTTAACCCAAAGGTTGACTGTTAGATAATGCTTTTAGCATTAAGTTCGCCTATTGTGCTATACAACTGTATTATGTACAATAAAGTTTAAATAAATAAATAAATATGTTATAATTGTGAAAAATATTTTATCTTCCTTCGTCCGTCTTTATTATTAGATTAGATTCATTAGAATATTAATATTAATTTACTTATAATAATATTATTTACAGGGTCGAATGACCATGTGGGGTACTTGATATGAATGTCTGAATTATTTTTTATAAACAAAAATTTAGCATAAGTTCAGACTAACATCCTGTGGGACTATGTTTCTTGAATAAATAAATTTTTCATTCATTCATAAAGGTATGAAGATCTCATTTATTTATTTTTAACTAATTATTTTTCATTTAATATCTGTTTAAGTAAATAAATGTATTTCTTGGGCCGTTCGACGTTGAAAGCAGCAGCAATGTAGCAAATATTTAGATTTAAGTACGAAATGGAAAGCCTTATACCGCGCCAGCAAAGCAACTAAATAAATTTGAGCAACCGGAACATCGCTAAAATTAATGTATTTGCAATATCGTATTCCAGCTATGCACCATATAATGAATCTTCTCTAACTCAATCATTGTAATTAATCAATTGATTATCTCGGCTCACAGACATTGAACAATCTAAGCAAGTAGAACAGGGTCAATGCTATAATGGATAAGCCAATCTAGCATGTCACACATAAATTTTAATTTAAGAATATCATCTAGACTTGTTTTTAAACATGCATTTTTTTTCTATTATTTTGTAAACCATTTAATAATACATCGAAAATACAAACACCCTTAATTGGACATAGACACGACAGAGGCCGAAAGGTAGTTCCGAAAAACTCTGACATCAGGGTGCACATTGTTGATTGGCCATGTAACCCACTCGATATATATGAATGGACGTATAAATTGCATTCTTTTCCGCGCAAAATTCCCAATTAAATATTATTCAAACTGACGGGAATCCCACAGTTAACTAGCCTGTTTAGTGTGCCAAAGTTAACTAGCCTGTTTATGACACTTCTACGTATTCTTATTTCTATGGGTGAATTTGAATAGAGCTTATAGCTTCCGTGCCTAAGATACATGGACCTAGCGATTGCCGTCTGATCTCCTTAACTCAAAACCTTCCTTAAACAAAAAGGAAATCAGACTATAAGAATCATGTGTATGTAATTTATCAGCCTAAAAGTGTTATTACTAATACGGTAGTAACCAAGTAAATGCTTAGTGATACGATTCTGGCTGTTATTGCTTGATGGCAGTTGTTAGCCTGTGCCAGATGCCTTTAGGCAACCTCAAAAATGTTGCCCATTAACAAACGACGATCATATTCCTGTTGTTCTGGTTTACCTGTAAAAAGGGTTACGGAGGTTAGACGGCAGTTGATCCATTATAATAACTAGTAACGCCAGTTCTGAGAACATGACAAGAAAGCGTACCCTAGGCTCTAAAGCGTAAGAATGTGCGAGACTATTTTACTTGCATGCCCTATTTATTCCGTCCATACTAAAAATTATAAGTGCCAAAGTCTGTCTATCTGTCTGTTACACTTTTACGACCGATTTTGATATTATTTGGTATGAATATAGTTGAAGACCCGGGGTCAAACGTGGGCTACGTTTTGACGCAGGAATTACGGGAAACAGCTAGTGGTCAATAAATAAGAAAATAAATAATCCAATTTTGAACTAAACAAATTCCTCTACAAACTTGGCCACAACTCCAACCCCGTCCAACCCTCTTACCCCAACTTTAGGGATAGAAAATATATTTATGCACCCTTGTCCTAATGTTTTCGTAAATAGATAAATAATACCGTAAGTTTGGAGTTAGAATAACGCCTAAAACACAGGATGATGTACAGAGAACTTCATTCTAGTTCAGGCCACATTTATTTTTGTTCTTTATTTATATATTTGACTACAATTATTGTAAAATTAGCATTTAAGAAAATATTGAATAAAAATTTATTTATTAGATTTGTTCAATGTAATGATTATAAAGTAGAATTAAATTAGAATATCGAAGGGTAACTATCCCTATGTAGTTTCTACGCTTTTTTATCAAAAGGTTGTTTTGTCCGTCTGTCAGAAGAAGGAATGAACAACAAAACCAACAGTCTATGTTGAAAATTCTCTTTGGTCCATTTTCTTCACTATTACATTCTTAGTCACAGCTTAAGCTACGAAAACTGTGTAAACTTATACGTCTAGCCGTGTTTGCGACTTGTTTTGTAGTACTTCTACGAAAGCTATGCGGGCTACGATTGTTAATATAAAAATGCTACCATAAGTAAAGTCGATGAGATTCAGAAGTTCAGAATGCAAATAAAATGAGAAATTTCACATACCAAAATACGTTTTAAAATTGTATACTTATACGTATTTTTAATTGATGTTAATGCACTATATTTTGAAATTTTCTTTTTAAAAGTTGGATAAATTCACATTTTCGCGCTAAAAATCTTTTTGAATGACATTTGTGTTTAATAAAAGGAAAACGGACAGTGAATAAACATACACAAAGTTAAGTACTTAAAACTACAAGTTACCCAAGCATTATTTCACAACAAAGTATAGTAAGTACTACTTAAAATAAGCACAAAGGAGAGCAAGGAAACCTTAAGAAAGCAACATCTGTGCCACACGTGTTCTCCAAATTATTCAAAACGCCTTTATGAAGTCGCGGCCATTATGTTTAGAGAAAATCTTTGTATATTATGCGCGATCTCGTACTACAATACCGGTGAACATGAAACGTGGGATAATGATACGTTGTAAGTATCTTATTTATTTTTATGAGCGAAAAAAATTTGGTGAATACAAATTGATACATAATTAAGGAAAAGGTCTGGAATCTTATTTAGAGGCCGTATTAGAAACAATTTTAAACTACGTATTCGACGGATTACGCGCGCCCGCGTAATGGACAACTCCTATTACCCCGCCTATTGCCACTTTGATGAACAAATCCGTTATCTTAGTAAGAAAATCAAAATCAATAATTTCTGTATTCCACAAATACACAATCTAAAATCTTTCAACAACACGTATTAAAGTGTGTGCGATGGCCTTATTTGACAAAGCGCCCCATCACGACACGTGTTTAAAAAAATATTCAGCAGTTGTTTGTGCCGCCAGTAGGGTTGCCACCTCTGATTTTTTGTCACTTACAATTTGGAAACACTACTCACTACGTCAGTTCGTTTACTATAAAAAAAGTCTGTTGTATGGGAACTGTTTTTTAGTATTTGTTTATTTGAATTTCCTTTCGGGAGCCGGTAGATTTACATTTTTAATGATGAATTCCGGGAGTGGTGGCAACCTTACCGCCAGTCGGGCACACAAAGCCAATCATTTATACACCGTGCTTCCGGCTTGCCATATGTCGCGCGTGATTATTTTTTTTATTAATGACTTTGTATAGAATGAATGATTCTGGAATGATTCAACTCATTTATTAATAAAAAGATTCTACGGCTTGTGATTGTTATGTGGCTTAGGGTTCACTACCGTAAATGCTCGATATAAACATGTAATTTTTATTTTAATTAAATAGCATTCCAAGTAGGTTCAATATCGCATTCTAGAAATGTCAGACCGCTTGGTGTTTAAATTTGCCTCGCGACTTCGCTTACGTATCTCTATCCCGCGGGAACATAACATTAATCTGGGATAAAAGTTTTATACTTATTCTGTATCCTAGTCAATACTTCCAGCGAAATTTTATGAAGATTACGTAACCGAGAAGAGATAACAAACAAATATTCAAAGTTCTATCACTTTAAAAAAAGTTAATCTTTCGCATCTCTAATTTAATTATTGACAAAACATTTTCTCATGGGATTCGAATTCACAACAGTTGTCATAAAATAACCACTGGGCTTACAGTTATTTATTAATAGGATAATAGGCATAAGCGATATATAAAAATAAAAAGGTTGTTGGGTAGTCGTTTATCAGGTAAATTACTGTAATTGGCATTCATTTTTCAAAAGACAGCCAGGGGCGGTTTAAATTGCTTAAGGCGGATGGGGTTGCCAGGCGAAAATAATGTGCTTGCCTTATTTACTGGAAATTTTAAGTCGTTCATTTAAATATTTATAAAAATGTTATAGCCTGAGGCTCTTCTCTAGTCTTTTAATAACTCTATTTAATTATTAGTTATGTTTTTGACTAAGTATTATTACGATATTTTTCTGTTTTTTTTATCTTCTCCTGTGGGTAATGTGTTTCTCGAAAGTGTAATTTTTTCTTATTGCGAATACCTATTTTAGATAAACTAGAGAATACTCATCAGGGTGATATATTTAGATAGACTCCCTTATCTATAGTAGGTTAAATAAATAAAATCTTATTACAAAAACACATACAGGTTACAATTGTAATTGAACAAAGGTGACAAGTTTCAAAATAGATAGATATACACTTCATTCTACTAATCACAAAATTAAAATTAAAAGAAATACATTTAGAAAATTGAGTACAAAGGCGGTCTTAGGCGGATAGGTTTTACTTTACACAACATACTTAGTTTTCAACTTTTGCGAATGTTCGTGTACTGTGCGATGTACCTATTTGTTTTTTAAAAAAAAAACTCTGTCGCCAAGGCGTAAAGGGTCGATTGACCAACTTCCTTTTAGATAGAGATACGATTCCTTAATCTTGTCTATTTTACGGTTTATGATTAAAAATAAAACCACCCATATATCTTCTATCCGTCGTAAAAATGCCTAAAGGAACGGAACATAAATTATTACCTTACTATAGTACAGTATCGTAAATATGGAGATTTTTAGGGATTCGAACATAAATTGTAAAAATAGAACCATATTTCTAAGCCATCGCAGTGTCAGAGAGAGTGCAGGTTCCAATTTTTTTAACCTATTTGGTCTCACACTGTTGGACTTCTTCTCATCTTTATATTCTTTTAAACTAAATAAGTCGAGACTACTGAATTTTACATTTTTAAACATTAGTCAAATTTTCGCAGTGTGTTTTGAAAATTTTTAGACCTCCCACAATTTAGTGATCAGCTGACAAGATATTGTAGATGAGGGCGAAAATTTTATTTCAGTCTTCACAATTTTTTTATTAAAATTAAATTAGTCGTACTAATCACACTGTAAACATTTTACCTGGGTTAAAACCTAGCACCCCGGTCACTTCTTTAGACTTAATGTACACATTTAAATTAGTACACTGCAATAAAAACAAATAATTAAATATCGCATAAAATCAATATTTAATTGATCAAAAATTGTTATGTACTTAATTTAGCTGTAACCGTTCATTAGTTAGCCACTGATTCCCCAATACAATCGTCTAATATCGATTTAATTCAAGCCATTGTTAGCCATCTCGTTCGATGCATCAATTAATCGGAAAACCGAACGCGTGAACATTATTCTGAGTCGAGTAGACTGAAGTGATCGATTTGGAGTTAAATCGAGGAGAAAATTCGAAATCGAGAACCGTATCTATCCGGCCATTTATTTTATACATTTTATTTGTGCAACTGACTTGTTTTTGTTTGTATTTTCTGAACATTTTTTGAAATGAAATGAAATGATTTATTTTAATATATATATAATAATTTATTTTATTTAAACCTCAATTATTCTACCAGGTATTACAGATTGATCAATATGTCATACAATAGAAAAGACATTGTGACATGTTTACTTAGTAAAGCAACATTTGTAAAGGGTAAATACTTCTGAAAATCAATAATATACACATATACTCTTTCGTATGAGGCAAGCATTATTAATAATATGCCACACGGGCAGCATTTATTTAATTTCTATAATGGACCAATGTCGCCCTATAATCATTATTTTACCCACAAAAGACCACTTCATCGATTCACGCATTTTCATCGATTTCGATATGCTTTCTGTTATCCCGATTGCATACTTTAAATCAAGCTACAGACTAAGCTATCGATCTCAATTCAAGGCGACTGATAAATTACTATTTGAGATTCAGGCACTTTATATTGCAAGACTAAAGATGGCAATTAAACTAAAATAAATGCACGAGGTACGACAAATTCTGAATTCAGATACCTTCGTTAGCATATCGATGGCTTTTGTAGTTCACATTGTTCGAGTTTGTTGGCGAGTTAGCAAGAACACATTCTATTTTTATTTAATTGATTGATTTTATTTATTTACGAAAATCAACAGCATTTCTTAGTCTAAACAATGTATTAACTTGTCAGTGAAACCATTTATAGATTTAATTTGATTATGTGGCGCAATGAAAAACAATGGGTGTCTTGCTGCTTGCTATCGTACCCCAGTTGCTATTTCGCACACCTCGCGTACTCCACATTTGTTCGCGGGTGCCATCAACGCAAGGTTAGGGTTATCGACAGCCATAGATAAAACTGGTGTTTATTGTTCCGTTTGATTTATGTTTAATAATTTTGACAGTGAATCCTGGCTAAAGATATTTTCTCACTGGTAACATCGATACATTGCCAACTTAAAAAAAATCATAAATGTTATGATGTTATAAAATATGTACGTTATAATAATTGATTAATGTGTGGAAATCAGTAATAATCGGATTTGTGCATTTTCACTGAAGATACCACTACAACACTCCTATCATCTAATTCGTGTGGCAGGGCCCGTATATATTAGTCCTAAGCCGAGATAGCCGAGCAGGGGAGCACGCTACAAGGAGCACAAGCTCGTAACGTAAGAGTACCCACGTAATCGTAAAAATATCGTTGTACATATTGAGTACAATTAATTTTTCATAATTTATTATTCTTAATATTCATATTGTCATTATCTGATGCAATATCAATAAGAAATTTAGATTTCTTCTCGGTGACTTCAAGTGACTTTGTAGCGCATGCCATCGTCTCTACCAATGTGAAAATTTTATACAATTGTGTTATTTACAATACCTTGGGGATTGTTTATATTATCGTGATGTCGTGAAATAAATAGGACGTTTTCGTAATTTTCTAGAGACACTTGAATAACTTTACTAACAACCTTATCTCTTAACTGGAGTAAATAATAAATAATGCTGACTTATATATTCCTGGTAGCCATCTACACTAATATTATAAAGAGGAAAGATTTGTATTTTTGTGTGTAAGTTTGTAATGAATAAACTCAAAAACTAATGTGCCGATTTTAAAAATTCTTTTACCATTGGAAAGCTACATTCACCCTGAGTAAGATAGGCTATATACCGCAGGCAGAGCTGCGGCCTGAGTAAGATAGGCTATATACCGCAGGCAGAGCTGCGGGAAACAGCTAGTCTTTTATATTTAAATCAGCAATGTAATTCAAGCTGTTTTGACGATTGAGCATAAAGACGTAAGTTCAAACTTCACAGAAGGACTAAACGGAGTCCCATTTTGTTAGCATTTTTGTAAGGGAGTAATTATTTCCAAAAGTAATAAATCCTCACAAACTTGTATGTAATTAGTTAGAGCATAGATATATACACCTGAAATTAAATCAAAGAGGTACGCATACTCCGCAAATAAGTGTGAATATTAATAAACAAGTATAGAGCATTTCGATAATACTTAGTTCACTTTGAAATTAGAGGATACAGCCCCAACTTAATCCATAATGAAAGCTCGCAAGTCCCCTGGTCTCAGCCGGCTCTTGAAGGCTATTCATGAATATTTCAAGCCACGGAGGCTTTCGCGCGTCCGTGCGTATCTCAAATCAAATATACAGGTATTGTGAAGACGTGGCAAGTTTTTGGTAAATGTTTGCTGCGGATTTTGCGCGATATGCAAAATAGCTGAATAGTTGGAATTGAGAGAGGAAAAAGGAATGTTTTTTTTTCAGAATCAGAATCATTTATTTGCAAGAATAAATTTAGAAAAAGGTATACAAAATCGGTCGTCCAGTGTACTCTGTCTGCTAGCACATGTGCAAAATTGATATCGTTACACATACAATTTCATTTCTATTATTTATTTACCGTTTCAGTTGTATGTTCTCTGGTGATCGTTATAAGAACTACGTAAACGAGAGGCGGTTCTGAACATCTCTGACACCAGGGTGTACATGATCGATTGACGAAGAAAAGTGATGAAAACGCCAGCTGTTTTTCCACAAAAAAAAAATTAAGCCATAGTAAAGAAGTTTCCACCTGGCCTACAAATTCATTACTTTCGAACTGGGTGCAATCAGGGTTGGAACATTTGATTAAGTTTGACAGAAGTTAAATAAATAAGATTTTATAAATTTTATGAACATACCTAATAATTATGTTACAAAACCAAAATCTTACCTGACTTTTTGGCACTATGTCCTTTTCCCCCATTTTTGTTCTTCCTTGGATAAAGGTTAATTTTGCTCTGTCCACACCCCATCACAGCTGCTACTTATCCATTCTCACTTCACACAACACTTCACCTCTCACTTATCACTTCACTTATCATTTTCAATACTGTGATGTCTTAATTTACATTACATATTTTTTTACGTAATTTTACATTTAATTTAATATGTCTGTTCACCTTTGTAATCAATTCCATTTCATTTTATGTTTTTTTGTTTGTTTTTCTCTAATAGCTGCGGATGGCCATCGCTTTCGCAATATCTTCATGTTGGTTTGTCTGCAACAAAGAGAGATGAACTAATATTAATTTTTATTTAACTTTATTATTTAATTGTGAACGGCGGGCTTAAAGAGGCTTTATCTACCAGTACGAGTGTAGGTCCGTGACCCTAATCCCTGAAGTCCCACGACAGACTCAAGGGCGAGGCGGAAATAAAATGGACAATGGAATATACTATACATAAAGGAGATTACAGCGACAGAAGCAATTTTCTCGTTACCAGTAAGTAACATATGTTAGAAATAAGATTAGGTACGAGATTTAGATGAAATCCTACGAAAATATTAATTTGAGTTATTTCCAAGTACCTAAAGATAATCAAGTTAGCTTACTTAGTTTCAGGAGTTCACCTAAATCGATTTACGTAAAAACATATTTACTAAAATTAAATAAATATTTTCTGTTTGGTCCTGCCTGTGGTTCTGGTAGAGAATGCAAGATTTTTATACATTTTATTTTGATTTCAACAATATAGTAAATAAATAGTTGCATTACAAAGTTGAAATCATGTACATCAAAAAATAGCGAAAAATAGCGACAAAATCATAAAAAATGTTTGAAAAGTTGCTCCGATTTTATCTCTTATTATATAGTTTGAAGTGTCTCAAAGAAAATTCTTAGATTTTTAATGAATGTTCCAGATTCTAATAGGAATATTGAGTATAAGCAGATTGGTAAGCTGCGGATTGCTAACCTGCTTTCTATATTTATAAATTCACAAAGAAACAATGCTTCCGCCTGTACTCACAGGGTTGTCAACACCAATGAAAAAAAATTCACAGAGAATTTTTATAAAGGATGAAAAGCCGAAATATTTTTTCCGCCAGTAGTTGTTTTTCTTATCATGATGCCTTCAGCTTATTATAATATCATAAATAGAATTTATAGTATTTCAGGATTAGTTCTTATAAATATCATTAACTAGCTGGCCCGGAAAACTTCGTACCGCCTCCGAATATATTCACCTTTTAAACCTTCCCTGGACTTCCACAAATAATTTAATAATAATTATTATTATTATGTATCTACGCTTGGCCATTCACGGTCCTTTGCGAGGCTTGCGCGGGGATATGGATCCAACGCGTAGAGGCCCTTTGGAGAAGTTGATGTCATGTGGTGCTCCTGCCCAAACCCGTCCTAGGCTATATCAATAGATGACATTTCCATGAACGTGTCTGGGCAGGAGGAGGAACTATTGCTAATGAGTGAAAAGAATAAAATGGGTTATGGTTATGAAGTTTGGATGGGTTTAAACTGGGCTATTGTAATAGAAATCGGACACCTGCCATAATCATGATTACTGACTATTAGTGGCAGGCGGTGAATCGCCACTCAGTGAATGGGCCCCCCAAATAGTCGTCGCGTTTGACAACAGAGGGGCAACATTGGAATGAGCGGCTAAGGGTGCCGAGAGGTGCGGCTCCGGTTTCGCCATCGCGAGTTTCCTCGTAAGCGGGTTTCCCCATTATTACGCCATTACGTGCAATACACTTCCACCCTCGAGCATATAGCTCTTACGACTCCACTCTGGCCGGCCGGCTAGGGCAATCCAGAGGTAGGTGTCCTGTCCCTCATCGGTGTCCACTCCGACCTTGGCGAAGGAAGGTCGGAGGCGAGGGACGGAGGCCTCCCCTGGGAACACTCAGGTCCGCGGTGTCGCCACTCACCAACAGCTCGCCACAAGCTGCCGTGCGGGGACTGACTGCACTGGGAAGGGAACCTAGTGGGTGATGGGGTCGTCACATCCCTACGCCTAGTTAAATAATAATAATAACGCACCTCTTGGCACCCTTAGCCGCTCATCCCAATGTTGCCCTTCTGTTGCCAAACGCGGCGACTATTTGGGGGGCCCATTCACTAAGTGGCGAGTCACCGCCTGCCACTAATAGTCAGTAATCATGATTATGGCAGGTGTCCGAATTCCTATATAATAACCCAGATTTAAACCACCCAAACTTCATCACCATAACATTTATTATTTTCACTCATTAGAAATAGTTCCTCCTCCTGCCGAGACCTGTTCATGGAAATGTCAACTATTGATATGGCCGAGAACGGGTTTTGGCAGGAGCACCACATGACATCAACTTCTCCAAAGGGTCTCTACGCGCTGAATCAATATCCCCGCGCAAGCCTCTCAAGGGACCGGGAAAACCCGTGAATTCCAAAAGGAGATATAATAATAAGAACTGAAATACAGATTACACAAAAAAATGAATGTCTATGTACAAAGGCGGCCTTATCACAGAATTTAAAACCAAAAATAGCCAAATCGGTTCAGCCGTTCTCGAGTTTTAGCGAGACTAACGAATAGCAATTGATTTTTATATATATAGAAGATAAATGCGCACTTTGAATGAACAAAACTTTTGAGGAAGTTTGAAAGGACAGGAGCGCTATTTTGAAATGTATGACTCGTAGGTATGTCGAAGATAGTTCGACTCACCGATTATGATGAATGAAAATCATTCTATATTGAACGAAAATCATACAGCTCACCAATTTTGCGTTACTTTTCAAAAATAGCACTTCTTAAACAAAATAAAGTGATGTTTTTCAAATATCGTACGTTAATTTTTAAAGAATAGAAATTAAATATGATGGAATTAGTTTTATTTGAAAAAATAAGAGGCGTAATAAATGTTGACAACGTAAGTATAGACTACCTGTCCGGCAACGAAAGAAATAGCGCACATATGGTTTGGAATGACAAAAATAAACCAAATCTAATATTATCAGTAAACAAACGCAATCATAACACAGTAATTCACTTTTGATCTCACTGTAGAAATTGTTTTATTGCGCCTCGGGGGAATGAAACTTCCGCGACCTATTTATAATTTACGATATTGTTTAAATCTCCCACCTGATGTAAATTTAATCTTGTACAAATAAATAAAGAATAAAGAAAATACCATAACATTATTAACGTAATTTTGCAATCTGAAACGAGTTTTGATGTCTTGAACATGTCTAGAACCGCAATTCGTCAGCACATCACTACTCACCTCACAAAAGCAAAAAATAATGGTCTTATTTGATAAAGTCACTTTCTAAAATTTCGGACCTAGATGACGAATAAAATTAGCCAATGTTATTATTTTTTTTTACTGACAATTTTGCTTTAAATATAGTATCGTTGAGTTAGTATCCCATAACACAATACTTGAAATTACTTAAATTGGGTATTATTATTATATTTGATATTATAAGGATGGAGCAACTAGACGTGACAATATTTTTACTTGACAGTTCCAAAAACTGAAGACGCAACCCTACAATATGCCGGTGAATCAGTAGCCGTTATCGTAAACAATTTACACAATGGTTATCGCAACGCGTGAATAATTGCTGCTCATCACTATATTGCTTGTTTACGACCGAATGTTAGATTTTAGGATATACGCTGAAATCTATACCAATAAATACTTTATTTCTATCTAGGAATGCCAATATACATCTGTATTAAATATACCAGTCTTCCTACAAAAACAAAGTTAGACATAAACACGTGTTTACCTAAACACAGTCTAAATTTCAAGCTTATTTGACGTATGTCATAATTTTCTTATAACATTCTTAATGTAGACTTATCTTGCGATTTTTTAGCACAGTCATATGACTGCGTTATAGCGGTAGGATAAATTATTCTTAATACGACTGATAGACTACTGTTCCACAAAGATTAAAACCATGTGTAAACCCTGTTTAACTTAAGACTTTAGATAAACGCAGTTTTATGGTACCTAGCATTTTTTTTAAATACATGATGGATAGATGTGTAATTTTAATTTAATGTCTTATTTAAAAGTTCTAGAATTTGTGTTTCTTGTTGGTATAACATTAACATAAAATAAATAACTGATTGAATTATATAACATGTTATACGCCGTATTTTGCATTCTTCTAAGTCGCACAAATTTACATAGTTTTAAGGTGTTGATCACAAATCACTTGGAAAATAATGTAAGCATTTGTCAGCACCTCCTTATAAATCAAAGTTTTCTGCCAAACCTCGGGTTCCTCATGTACAATACAATACGATATAACTTTATTGCCCACATCTGTGAAATCACAAAACTGAAATTATAACATTATTATTAATATGGAGCAAAGGCGGACAAAAGTAATGTACTTAAAATTCATAAAAAATCAATGTCGTATAAATATCTACAACCTAATTGTTCTTAATTTTTTTTTAGGAAACAGTATGAGTAACTTTGAATGTAAAATAAATAAATACGCATGTTGAACTAAGTAGAGCTTAAAACAGATCTCTAGAATGACAGAGTAACCTAAGATCCCTAGGGAAGATCCGATATACTTACCGAATAATTTGTAAGTAGTATTGACTTCCAATCGCTTTAAAAATTACCTTTAATTCAAACGTTGCAATTTTTAAATAGCGCTGCATTACATAACAAAGTAACACGAAGAGTAAACTTTGAATCCGCCGGAGCTAGATGTCCGACAAATTTATCATCTGTTCGTTTGAATGGTATTCCTTTGGAAAGAGTTGACGAGTAGGGTTGCCAGGCTCTAGAGGGGTCGCTGTGCTGATAGTGGACAGGTCGGCAACGCAGTCCTGACATCTCCGGTGTTGCAGGCGTTCATAGGCTACGGTAACCACTTACCATCAGTTTGACCCCGGGTCTTTAACTATATTCATACCAAATTTCATCAAAATCCGTTCAGCGGTTTGGCCGTGAAAGCGTAACAGACAGACAGACAGAAAGACAGACAGACTTTCGCATTTATAATATTACTAGCAGCCCGCCCCGACTTCGTTCGGGTTATACAAAGTATGTAGTAGGTTGAATTAAAGATAACCATTTCATTAAGAATCTCTTTCAAAACTGGCTACATACCCTGACGCCGATTAGTTCCTGTTAACCTATGAATACTATACAAATGTATTTCCAAGGAAGATCGAAAGCACAGAGCTGTCAAGATTGATTTTTCAGAGGAATTAAATTTGATAACTTTTTAAATTAATCTGCTGATCCCAAAAATCTGATATCTTTTTGGATAAAAAGAAACCTTATTCTTACCACCAAGAAAATAATAAGCGTATATTCTTAATGTGTGATATGCTTGATTATTTTCCTCTGGTCCCTCCACGGGGTAAAAAGAGTGTCTAGTCTACGTAAAATGAAACTCTTGATAATCCAGTCTAATCTATACTTTACTACAAATATTCTTATCACTCTCTTAGTTTCGTCCTCAGTTTCCATGACACATGCCTTCGGGTTGTTTTGTTTCCATTCCTATTATTATTTTGGCATGTTTAACGACTGGTTCCTGCCTAACGTCGACCTTCCTTGGGAACGCAGAGTGTACAGTTATATTAATATAATCCTATATTTAACGACACCTACGCGCCGGTATCCTATCATATATAATATGAAAAATGATTAAATTACTAAAATGCTATAAAAAAACAGGGTTGATCGTAGAAGGGTGAAAATTTAGGATTGTATGTATATTTGTATGTTGTATCATAAAAAAATAGAAACTAAAAATTTTGTCTAAAAAATAAAAAATAAAAATTAGGGGTGGACTACCTCTAACATTTAGGGGGATGAAAAATAGATGTTGGCTGAATCTCAGACCTACTCAATACGCTCACAAAATTTCATGAGAATCGGTCAAGCCGTTTCGGAGGAGTATGGGAACGAAAACTGTGACACGATAATTTTATATATAAGATATTAGTATGGATTTGTTATTCTTCTATGGATTTGAATATTTTTTTTTAATTCTATTTACTTACTGATTATTATTATTATTTGATTGTTAGTATGTTTTTGTGTTTTATATGGGTTGAAAATACCTGAAATAAATGTATTTTATTTTTGATTTATTACTTTCTGGATAAAAATAACTTGTAAATTTCCTTTGTATGATACACGTCGAGAGAATGTTGTTCGAACATTCCCGTTGTTGAATGAAGCTTGCGTAAAATTAATTCTCCAGCACATTGCCGTCAGTATGAATAATGTTCTCGCAGTTACTAAATTTGAGAATACAAATATCTTGCCGGTTTTCCCTCCGGAGTTTTATTTATTCATTTAATCTTTATTGCACTTTATACAACAAAATACAAAAGGTAGACTTAATGCCTTAAAGCATTATGCCAGTCAAACCTTAGGACCAAAAAGAGAAGATATAAAAAGTGGTTTTACGTCAAAGTCGTAAAGTCCAGCCTCTCTCTTTCTCTCTTTCTCCTTCTTTACATATCCCTGGTTTCATGCACACCGGCACATTAAGAGTCGTTTTTGATTATTATTTCTTGAAACTCAATAATCAAGTCCTCAGAGATTTTTTTAAAATTAATACGAAGGAGTGGCTTATGTAAATCTGTACTAACGAGAATAAATTTAAAAATTAAAAGATTACTTTGTTTCTTTTTCTACATTTTTCATAACAACAACAACATGGGGTCTTTCAAAAAGGGCGTTAAAGGATTTCTCAAGGTTCGGCAATACGCACGTGATGCCCCTGGTGTTGCGGGCGTTCATGGGCTACGGTGACCACTTACCATCAGGTGGGCCGTATGCTTTTTAGCCTACTTAATTATATTAAAAAAATTCACAGTTTTTCGTTCAGCAGTGGAGTTATATACGAAAATAAAAAAATATGAAAAATATGAAAAAAATAAAAAATATAAAAATTTTAAATTTATTTTCCTTCCTAACATGACAACCCTCTTTGGAAATGCCTTTGAAGTTAGAGCGACATTTAGTAAAATGGTTTGACCTCCTTTCAATATCAAATTCTAAATCGTTCACGTAAAAAAAAGATTAACCAAGTCCTATCGAACGACGGACAACATGCCAGTGATTAATAAAAATGAATGAAAAATCTCTATCGTCAGAGACATTCAAAAACAGGTCACCTGACGAGAACCGTATGCACGTATCCAGGGCCGGACATGCCAAACAAAAAATAATTAATACCGCCATTAAAGTCCAACTGTAGTTCGGTCCACCTGTTGAACTGTTCATAAAAAGTTTAATGATTCGGCCTGTGATTCTGTGCAATGAAATGAATGGGTTCAGTTGCGACTTTAGCCATCTGTGTTTTTAGGAGCGTTATTTTTACAGGCTAAAAGGAGGGTTATTACATTTATATCGAGTGGATTTAGTTGGTTATATGGTCATGGTCAATCGACTGTATACCCTGGTTTTCGAAACCGCTTTTCGGTCTCTGGCGTGGTTCCTTTTATCGACCACCAAATGACAGCCGACCAAAGGCTTAACGTGCCCTCAAAAGCACGGTATCAGAAACTATAATGTCGTTACCATACATTTTTAAAACGCTATTTTTTTCGTATCTATATTTTGTACAATGACTTTGTACGAGTATGAGAGTGCACTGCTGAAACCAAGAAATTTGTCAGGTTGAATCTATTATGTAATCTGTGGTATCTCTATACCTACATTTAGGAGCGACAAACTGTTAGAAATTACCGGTTGTATGGTGCTATATCGGAAATTGATTCGAGACCGATCACACGGCGTTAATCGATTTACTTCTGAGTTTCATTCATGCAGTAATATTTGATATTTCGAGCAAAAGAATAACATGGAATACCTAGTTGATAACTAACAGTTTACTTAATGAATTTTTACCAGACTATAAAAGATATGCAGGGTTTACGCAATTGATTCCGCATAATTTCTATACCCCTAATTAAACAAATGGGGTCATAGGCTTTATGACGCAATGTCATATTTGAAACATTTACAGGACTCCGCCCTCTAGAGGACAAAAGAGTTTTTTTTAAATAACCCACCATTATTATGCAAAACCATATTAATAATTCTGTTGCAAAACACAAAAAAAAACACAAATTTGGGAAAATAAAATACAGCTCCGAAAATTCTTAGCTTCCCGCCAAAAGTCCAGAACGAAGAGACAACATACTCATGGCTAACAACATGTGTTGATCACAATACACCGAGAATTCAGGATCATGCATGGATGATGTCCTGGTTTCCTGCGGGTTCAAAAAAAGTTTAGATTTGCATTTGAGGTTTTAGCCAATGTTATTAGTTTTTTTTTATTAATCTATTTTGTCCTACTGCTGGGCAAATGTCTCCCCCATCTATTAGCTTCACTGTACAAATATACGATTGGGTATTCTACTTAATTTATTTTTATCATTCATATCAAACATGTCGATACCAGAAACTGAAAACAGAAAGATTTTTTCAAAATCCATTAAAATTCGGTGGAAGAAGAAACTGTCAAAAAACAAGAAAAGGATGCTAAGCAGAACGTCACTGCCACTCGGTTTCGTGCGTACAAAAGAGATAGCAAGACGACCCCACCCGCTCCCACTTTTCTTCTTGAGAAAACTTTAAAATTCAATTTCGGAATCGGTAACTTTATAGTGTACAAATTGTTTCGTATGAAAATATTGCCGAAGTATGAATACAGTCAAGTAGCCTATTGTATATCACAATAAGCGGACTTAATCCTAAAAGCATTATTTAACAGCCAACCTTTAGGATTGTTATGTAAAGACTCCAAATCTTATAAAATAATAGAAATAAATATTGTAACTGTCTTGAACCCAATTCGATTTAAGTGTTTACTAGGTCCCTTGACAGGCGTTTCAGGCTCAACCAGTGTTGTCTTATTAGGGCTGCTACCCGAGGTCGTTCACCTCGGGTTTATAATGCTGACAACTTAAATTGTGTTTTTCCTAACTCAATTTAATTTGTGATTGCCAGGATTTTATTTAATTTGTAGAGCTTAAAAAAAATTACTCTATACTGTGTGTCATACTGATTTAGACTGTCTGAATTGTTTTGAAGTTAGATAAATTTATAAGTAGAATTTATGCTTGAGCTATACCTAAGTAATATCTGTGTAATCACCATATTCTTAGAAATAAAATACTTCTATCTAGACTGTACGTTAGTGTTAGCCACTTATACTCAGATAATGACGTGATTCTATTGATCTGGTTTCCCTGTAAAAATAATTACAGAGGTCAGAAAATATGACTACCTTGCACTCTAAAGTGAAAGCTGAAGAATTGGAACCCTGGAACACACCCTGGTATCAGTTTTTCGGAACCGCCTTTCGAAAGATACCTTATTTTCGTCTCAACTATATTTACACATTACTAGCTTTTGCCCGCGGCTTCTTAAATCCCACAAGAGTCATTATTCCAGGATGACATGTACCCTATATTATTCCCAGTAGGAGTATTGTGAGTGCACAATTTCAGAATAATTGGTACCGTAGATGATGAAAGAACAAATATACAAACTCACTTTCGCATTTACAATATTCTTTTCGATTATCTCTATTTATTTTAACAATATAGTAATCTCCCCATAAACATCGACATTTCGCATATATATTGAAAAACTAAATTCACCTATCAAACCTAGTTTATGAGATAGCAGGTCGTAGAATGATTTACAACACAGGTGGTGTTAACACGATACTTCATCACACGTTTGTTTGTGTTTGTAACGTTTCCGCGTATACACACACACAGTCACGAGAAACGTGTACACAGTCACATTAAAACAACAGTATTCAAATTTAGACCTTGTTCTAATGACTTATGAACCAATGCTCATGACTGTATACAGGGATTTTTTATATATTTTAGGGCCCGCAACACGTGGAATTAACTTTAATTAAAACAACTATATCTTTCTTGATTGTAGAGGTCCGTTATCTTTCGAGAAGTCTCGGATCTTAGGCGCAAAATTTATCAAAAATTATTACAACAATATAAAAAAATACACAAACAAGACTGACTTTCAAAACATGAATGAAATTTTCACATAAAATTTCTAAAGATATTTGATTAAAGGTTTCAATTAATTTTTTATCATATTTTTCCCCCATACAAGTTTTATTACTACTGAGTACAATAGGATGCTAAGTAAAATCGATATTTAGGATTTTACTGAGGATCCTTTTGAATTAAGTTGGGGTGGTTAGTAGTGGTTAAGTTTAAACATAAGATTAATGTGAACCAAAGGACTAGATTTAAAATTTCAACCTCACTTCAGCAGACAAAGAAAAATCAATAATCTTCAACGAGGGTGACACTTTACAAATAACTATGCAGCATAAAAATTGTACCCTCCGAGTGTCTAAGTAGCGTGTAGCAGAGGAGATATAACGCAGATACCAAACTTCATTCAATCGCACATCTTGAAACGCGATTACTCATTTTTCTATTATTTTTGTAGGTACAGAAAGATGTACTTACTACCGAGTAGCAACTCATCAACGTAAAGCCGATCATATGAGAATTATTCATGATGTTGATAGGATTGATTTCAACAAAACAAGTTAAAGATGAATAAGTATCTCTAAATTTGCAAGAGATTGGAAAATACAACTTGCACAAAACAATGTTCGATTCCTACTACAGTCACCTTTTTCAATAGCAAAAAGCAATAAAGAACGAATAACAATATTTTATTAAATACTTATTTAGATCCAAGAGTAACATTATACTAAGTACATAGTGGGCACATAGCGCGTAGAACAAGAAGGGCAAGCGCAGCGTCGGACGCCCACCGATCAGATGATCACATGACCTGAAGAAAGTCGCAGGCAAGCGCTGAAAGCACCAAACCAACCGATCATTCTGGAAATCACTGGGAGAGGCCAATGCCCAGAGTTGGAGGGGCTGCGGCTGAAATAATAAAGTTGAGATCTAGTTTGTCGCCTTATAATATTGTGCTCGATATTTTTTAAAAGCTTGGTATCTATGTTGCTCTACTCCTGCGGCTAGAGTGTTCACTGTGCTCAGCCCTTCGCCTTCCATAGAGCCCTTCTATCGAGAGTGCTTCAACATCCACCTTTGTCTTAAAGTAGCTTTGAAGCAGACCCTTGTTTTCGTTCCCTCTGAACTAATCATATTTGTCTGACATCATGCCAGAATGTAACAGTGTGCGAGACAGTGAAGACTGAATATGAAATGAGCTTTGATTTTGTTTATCGCATCTATGGAAATAAGCTTCACATTGCAAAAGCTAAAGGTTTTACATAAAAGTTACCAGAACTTACCAAATTATTTTGCATGCTTCCGCGACCAGTTAGTTCATGCAAACTATTGTCGCATGTGCAAATGGTAGCGGGCATGTTAGGACTAACAGTAGTGGGCCGGTGCCGGCCGGCAGATTAAGATTGGCAAACCCAACTCGGACTTTTGCTCGATCGATATATACTCTTCTTCTCGGTTAACCAATAAGAATCATTTTAAAAACTACCTAACTTACGAATGTTACAAACACAATTGACATATTAGCTAAAATATGTTTCGTCCCTTTCTCTCCTATTCGATCTTCAGCGATAAGAATTGAATTGAATTGAAATTATTTATTTCAGACTGTACAAATAACAATACAAGTCCATAATGTGTTAGTAAGAAACTTATCCTATGTTAGTAAAACTTAAAATGTGGATTATCTTGTATGGACGACCAATGCTTAATAATTGGACTGTCCACTCTTTCTGACACCACCTTCAGGAGTGTGCTGGAACTGCTCCTTACCCGAGCCCATAATGAGGCAACTCTTTTTCGAAGCACTGCCTGAAAGCTGTCAGTGCTGTGATCGGCAAACATGCCTGAGGCACTGCAGCGCCAGTGTAGCCCCAACAAACTCCTGAAGCTGTTGTTGTACTGGAAACGCAGAGCATTGTGGGCTTTTTTGGTGTAATTGCTCCACAGGTTGCACGTGTATAATGTTTGGCAATAACTTTTAAAAAGTGTTACCTTAACGTCACGCGAGCAACGCGCGAACCTGCGGCACAGCATATTACTCCTCACCGACAACGCTCTGCGTTCCCTATCGATGTCCATATCATCACATAAATTCTCCGTGACCCAGTGACCCAGATACTTGAACTTAGAAACTTGTTGTAGGACAGTTCCATTCAGGGTAATGGGAGGAACGCGATAGGTTTTGGTGCCTGCCTTAAAGACTAACAACTCGCTTTTTCTCACGTTGTATCTGAGTCCATGGGTCATTGCATACTTTTCACATATATTTAACAAGGTTCTCACAGAGCCGACTGAAGGGCCCAGCAGTACCATGTCATCTGCGTAACTAATGTTATTTATAAAGCTGCCATCTACCGAACAACCGACACCAGCACTGCTGAGCTCCTTAATCAGTCCGTTGACATATATATTGAATAAGGCCGGTGAGGTTAATCCCCCCTGTCTTACTCCACACAGCATTTTATATTCTTCTGAATATTCTCCTGCCCATCTAACAACATTACTTTGATTGTCATACCAAAATTTAAGAATACTTACAATTTCCATGGGCAACGTACTGTGCATTAATAATTTGTTCCATAAAACATTATATAAAACCATGTCAAATGCCTGTGATAGATCTAGAAAACATGCAAACACTGGTGTTTTCCTGTCAGTGTAGTACTGGACAGTGTGCTTAAGGCACAGTACTGCAGATTCAGTTGACAGCCCAGGTCGGAAGCCAAACTGAGCATCATGCAAAGAGATGTTTTGACACAAGTGCTTGTTAAAGGGTCAGCAATTTGCACGTAACATTCCAGGAGTTGCAGGTGTCTTTACGAAGCATACGAATTGACTATTACGGTCTCTTACTATCTGGCAGGCCGTATGCTCGTTTGCCTACAAAATTGTTTAAGGGTCGGCAACACGCAAGTGACACTCCTTGTTTTATATTTGCCTATAGACTACTTGGATCCGATTTACTCGGAGAGAAGCTAAATCTAAAACATCAGTCATACCTAAATAGTATTATACTGTTTAAATAATTCTCTCTTTCTCCAAAGAGAGGAGATTCAGGAGAGCTATAGAAAGTCTTCCAATTCCTTATTCTTGATGCATTTGAGAGACATACAATACTATATATTTTTATTACAGTAAATACAATGAACATTATTTTAATACACACGAGACTAACAGAAAATAGTGCAATCAATCATCGTTAGGTGTAAATAAATTAATGAGTAATAGACGTGATAATAACTGTATTATAAGAATTATATATTAAAAGAATACGTTTCAAAATTGAAAGGCCTTTTTATTTTAGAGGGTCAAATTACGTAATTTTCGCCTGTTGTCTCAACGGGAACAAACGATATTTGGATTTATTCGCGAACTCTGAATCGTTTCCGAGATGAGGGTACATCTATCTGTCTTGTTACTAGATGGGTTTAATATTGAGCCTTTAATCCTCGTCGAAGGCCTTAAATTAACTGTCAACTCGAAATACTTTGAACCATTTAAACTTTTTCGTCCTTGTATGATTTCAATACTTCTATCTATTTTTTTTTATTTTATTTTTTTATTTTTATCTCTCGTTTGATTTTTGAATTGAATTAACTAAGTAAGCAAAAACGTGGTCATTTTTAACGAACTTTCCAAAGTCACAATTTTAAAAACGAGTTAGCGATCTTTCGAAATTAATATGAAAATCGACCACGTGATTAAACGTGGCTTATGTCAATCCCAAACTTTTTTGTTTTCGAATGATTGTTAGCGTCTTCAAATTGTGACATTGTCTACGGGCCCTGGGCACCTGGAGTCCGATTTTCGCGCCTTTAGATATATATATATAAATAACGTTATTAATCTATTATAATACTAGCTGTTTCCCGCAGCTCTGCCTGCGTCAAAAAGTAGCCTATATTTGACCCCTGGTCTTCAACTATACCCATACCAAATTTCAACAAAATCGATTCAGCTGTTTGGCCGTGTAAGCGTAACAGACAAACAAACGGACAGACAGACTTTCACATGTAATGAAAAAAATATAAATAATATATATATATATAATATATTATATATATAAATAATAATATATATATATAATATATATAATAATAATAATATATAATATATTATAGTATGGAAGTATCGAAGTATGGATGTAAGGATTGTACGGATTGTACCACAAGTAAACATATCTAATACAATAGGCGGACTTAATTCTACAACAGTCAACAATAAGGAGAAACAGAAAGTTTGTGACGTTAATCATTAATAAAGTATTACTTCATAATAATATGATTCCTATTTCTGTACGAGCATTTGAATTGGGATCAGTATACAAGGATTTGTTTGTTCACTAGTTCAAACTTAGTATCGTTAACTACTGGAGTAGTTAAACTATAAATTTAGAAGACAACCGGCAATTGACTTTGTTTACGTGTATTAAACATTCAAAATTATTTTCATTGAAATATTCTATGCTTTTTCACTCCAGTAATAAAAAAATATACAAAAGTGTTAAATCGTTCTTATTTTTCACATATTTGTGAATGTGTAAGAGTATATATATCTATCTATCAAATGCTAATTTAAAATGTATAATTAAACTGATCTAAATGCAACTGTATTTCTGAACAAATCTTAGTGGTTTCGTGAAATGCATTTCATATGATTTGTTTGTATCTACTTCTGTATAGAGTTTGTTGAATTTCATTTAATTTAACATGCAAAAATTAATGTTTCATATTACTGGCAACAACCCTTAGTATAAATAAAATGGTCAACCCCACTCATACTTCTTCTTTTTCCGATTTACATTGTGTTAGGAGGCAGACGTTATACCATCCTTGTCAATATTTGAATATATGTTCTAACGTATTCATTAAAACCTTTTTGTTTTCTTTCGCCATTATCCAATTATTCACTTTATTCTTTAACAGAGTTAAATAAATAACTATAACTAAACATAAATATAGTAATTTAATTAATACAAATATTATTTTTTTAAAGCTCAAAAGTTTGTCTGCTTGTTTGAACGCTTACACATTTTGAACGAACTTTTTGCATTTAAAAGCGCTATGGGTCTCTTGAAGAAGGTTACGTAATATACCACTGGCGAGTGAAACCACGGGGAACAGTTAGTTTATTTAAATAAAATAAAAGTTATTCATAAAATAGTTAGACAAGCCATAATATTTTTATTAATTATCATAATTGCTTATGTTTGACCCCGTTAGTCTTCAACTATATCCATACCGGATGTAGCTCATTAAAATCGGTCTAGAGGTTAAGCCGTAAAAGCGTAACAGACAGACAGAGGGACAGATAAACAGGCAGACTTTTGCATTTATAATATAGGTATGGAAGTGTTGATGATTATAACTGAAAGCCTCATTTTACATTACTACGTTAAAGTTAACTTTATGCACTATAAAATATATGGTCAAAACGTGATGAATGAGCTCCAGCCATATTACGAGGTGTTATAAAAGTATAATTTCAGGGGCCTTACTATCACCTCTAATAGCAGGACAGAAACCAGTGAGTGAACGAGATGGCGCAATACAAGATGTAAGGCGACATTTCGTTTACTCACTAGTTTCTGCCCTGTTAATAGAGTTGATGGTAAGGGCCCAGAACCTCGTCAAGTTATATTACTGCTATATTATGATGAATGTGAACTTTGCGGAGTACCTAGATCCAGGTAGAGTTATGAGAATAATAGAAACTGAGTACACCAGACCAGAGATAGAGACCAGAGACCAGAGAGAGAGAGACCAGTGGTGACTTTGAAAATCACTGAGTTCATTGGGCCCACACTATTTTTTTTTATGAATTACCCAAAATAATCAATTGACTGAGCGAAAGCGAAGTCTCCATTTTTATACTAGCTAATTTGTTTTTGTAGGGGAAAATGTATGTTCCGGACTAGAGGTCGCATTTCTAAACGGGTCCTTACGAAATTTGGCACACATTTTCCTTGATTTTTTTGAAATTATAGAAGAGTTTTTTTGATTAGGAGAAAATTGAGGGCAAAACGGGGCAAAAAGTTAGTGTAGCATTATTTCATATTTGATCAACATCGAATGTCGGGTTACCTATACTACGGGTGAAAAAATACAAACTCATAAAAGGGGGAAATGGGGGAAGTTTGTAGTAGCTTTTTGTGAAAATATCTATCTCATGTTAGAAGGATGTTCGCGAAGTTTACTGTTCACTAAACTACTAGTTTAAATATAGTGGTAGTCTACTAACATCGTTACCTAAAATTTTCAAGCTTGTAAATAAAAGCGCTTATAATTTTCGCACCAATAATGGATGCTCATTCCTGAATCCTGGTTCATACAATCTGGTAGAAAAACCCGATCATATCCTCCATGGCTCGTTGCGATACCCACATTTAAGAGCCTTACCCTAAGTCATCACTGGTAACAGATAGTGGTAAAAATAATGTAAATTTAACGTTTCAAGAATTTACCTTTTTTACCCTTTTTTCGCGATACCCTAGAAATAGGTAATTCGTAACATTTATCTTAGTCTGTAACGCGATGTTAGATTTCGTCTCAGAATACTTGAGAACGCCATAAATTATAATATGAGCCGATACATGACGAAAATAAATCTACAAAATGTAATTTTTTCAACGGGTTAGGTAAAAGGCTCTGGATTTTGGTTGTATCAATTAATTTGTAGATTTAGCAAGGAAAGTTTTCTATTTTAACATTTATAATCTGTAGTCAATACTTCTGCTTAAGAACATTGTTGTATGTATATGTGTGCTTTATGTTTAAATTATTTATTATTGGGACCAAATTATACGGAACCCTACATTGCGCGTGGCATGCCACGCAACTTACAACTTTTTTTAAATTTTATGGTCATATCAACCAAAAGCACTAGAAATTATCTCTTTTTGTCTCCTAGAACTTAAAACAAAACTTCTCTAAAACATGAGAATGGTGCGGTAATGATGTTCATCATTCATTCGAATAATTGTGTTGACCATCAGGGATGGAACGCGGTATTTTTGAGACCCCAAAAATAACCCTTTTGGCCGATTAATCTGATAAATAATGCAGGGCGATTTTATGGTACAACCAGGTGGTTATACCGGTTGAGCGAACCGAAACCGGCCGCTGTAAAAATGCATGGGCAGAAAAATGAGCGGGTTATTTTTTTTTATAGTTTCCGATCTTTGTTGGCCACTAAGTATTAATACATTTGGATACAAAAATAAAGGTACTATTTTTACGAAATTTATTCTCCTTACCAAAGGTTGAAAAGAATGTGTCTGGAATTCGGAATTAACCGGGATATATAAATGTCAGGGTTGCAGATATATTTATAACCCTGTATAATCCGTTTACACGACGCGGCAAATCGCATTATTTTCTTAATAAAATGCCGCGGAGCTCGCCGTAACGAATTTACTAAGCAATTTGCTCGTGGTACCGACTTATCCCATATTATAAATTAAAGGATAGTCTATATTGTATGTGTTGTTATTGTTATTAAATAGACATCCTTTTTTAGGGTTCTGTACCCAAAGCTTTGCTGTGGCTCTGTCCGTCTGTCACTAGGTTGTATCTCAAAAACAGTGATAGTCAAACAGTCGAAATTTGCACAGATGATGTATTTTTCTTGCCGCTATAATAACACAATACTAAAAAACAGAATAAAATAAATATTTAACGAGCCTCCTATACAAGAAACGTGATGTTTTGCTAATAATTTTACGAAACCCTAGTCCGACTAGCATTTGACTGGAGGTTGTTTATTTTTATTTATCAATCAATAATTATTTAAAACAATTTGGTGAACAGAGAACCCCAAATAATAAACATAAATAGGGTTATTAAGCTATGGTTGTGATCTAATAAATGTGTATCTTTTTCGAGGCGACCAGTAGCAACTAAGTATTTTCAAAATTTATAACTCGGATGACTCAACTCACCGATTATCTCAATTAAAAATCAATCTCCAACAATTATTATACATTATAGTAATATATCTCAAAAATAGCACTTGATAACAATGTGTGCACGGGCACCAGAAGTGAATACGAAATGCAAAGAATACAAGTTGTTTTTTTTGCACAGATTTCTAAGAATACACTTGATTTTTCCCCTCACATTTTGTTCTGGCCTATCTCTACAAGATAGGCTGGAACAAAACCTGAGGGAAGAATCAATAAACGACATCCAGTATTACAAGTGCAGAGGTTCGCGTACTTCGGAATAACACAACATCGTCCACTTATCTACTCCTCGTTATTTCAGTTTTATTTGCATACCTTGTACATTCGCTAACAAGTGATTTACAGTTTCAACTTTACCGGCAAGGTAGACGAAGTATTTACTAGGCTAGAAACGACAAGCGGAGTATGTACGATACGTATGTATGTACTTTGTATCTAAATGTTACGGTAAATGTGAGTAATTGAAAATCCATACTTCCATACTAATGTTATAAATGCGAAAGTCTGCCTGTTACGCTTTCACGGCCAAACCGCTAAAGCTAAACGGATTTTTATGGAATTTGTTATGCATATAGTTGAAGACCCGGGGTCCAACATAGCCTACTTTTTAACGCAGGCGAAGCTACGGCAACTAGTTATTAATAATTACCAAAAGGCGAGGTAAAAGTAAGAAATTAATCACATTCGTCCGTAATTATTATTAATGTAACCATACTCCGCTTGTCGTTACTATTTAAATATATTTTTACAAGGTCGGTTAAACTGTTTACGTACGTAAGATAGTGTAGGGGACCGAGGACCGATCCTTGTACCGTGCCTTGAGTTACAGGAATTTCATTGCTTATTGCGTTTCAATCTTTACGCAATAGGATTTCTCATTTAAGTAATCCCGGCACCAATTAAGTAATGGACCTTTTATACCACTATCACGAAGGCTTTCTAGTAGCTTGTCATGTTGAAGAGTATCGAATGCTTTTTTATAATCTATGAACAGCACCAACTCATGTTTTTTAATTTTTTTAATTTTTTTATTAGTAAAGTCGTTGTATTTTTTTTGTATGTCATTATCTGTTTTTTTTTTAAGTATGTCATTATCTTTATAAAACTGGTGTGTTTGTCTACCAATATACTTTTCTGTAATCTTGTCAATAATAGAGAACATTGTAGTTGGCCGAAAGTTCCTACAGTGTTTACGTGTGGCTCACATTATGAATAGGTCTAATAAATCCCGTTTTTAGCATTTTTGGGTAGTCGCCTGTAGATATGCTTAGGTTTATAAGCTTCGTAATCGCTGTAACTATATAAGTTTATTAAGAATTTTTAATAAACATGTCGTATCCCATCAATACCAGGTGATTTATTACAGTGCTAGGTGTCAATATTTTTTTCTATGTCATCTTCATTTGCTTTTTGAAACCTCACAGATAAGTCAACAGTGCGTCTATAGTGTTCTTTAATTAAAAGGGGGGTTGTATATTTAGGAATTATGGCTTTTACGACTTCCTGTTGTGGGAAATGTGTTTGCTATTTCAACAGGTTTCATGTTACTGTCAAAGGCATTTAATATTAGACTATCAATAGAGGCTTTAATTCAGCCTGTCAATCTGATTAAAGTTTGCCAAAGTCGGTTTGGGTAATTTATGTTCTCCTTAATCTTCTTTAAGACATAATTATTTTTTGTTTTTTGTAATAATTTATTTACATAATTTCTTTGTAATTTGAGTATCATATTATTACAATCGTTTTTCCACATGATACATAATTTACATTCTCGGGCTGTGATTTTTTTTTTTGTAATACATGTAGTTTACCTGTTATTTATATCTGTGATGTTTATTATTATTTTCGTTGATTTGTTATAACATTCATTTATCGTATTTTTCATATTATGATACAATTGTCTTGTTTTTTTTTCTATAATTATTTCTATCATTATAAAATTTTACTAATCGTGGTGTCGTATCTTGATTCAAAAATTAATGCATGTGATGAGTTGTCTACATAAAAAATATAATAATATTATCATATCAGCAGCGGTAGGTCAACTGAAACATTCACTTTTATTCACGACTGTACTTATTGATTCCTAGTCTATAGTTAGGTCTGCCTGAAGGGTGACGCCCTTGCTAGACCTTAATACTTACTTATAACTTAACGACAATTTTATTATCGTTTTCTTTCATTTCCTTTCAACCCTGAATTTTTAATTCATTAATTTTCAAATTATAAAGGTACAGGTCCGAGCTAACTACCTCTGTGGACCAGTGGTTAAGGCGTTCGCCTTAGGCCCGGGGTCGTGGGTTTGATTCCCACGGGAAGCATAATTTGTTTAGTTGTATCCAGTTTGGTGAGGACATTGCAGACTTGAATAACCTGATTGTCTGATAATAAAGATGATTCCATGCTTTGAGAGGCACGTTAGGCCGTTGGTCCCGGTTGCCATTTGGTGGTCGTTAAAGGAACCGCGTCAGAGGCCGATAAGCGGTTTCGCACAACTCGGACATCAGGATGTACATTCTACATCCTTCTTCATCCTTTTTCATCCTCTTTCGTCCTTTTTCATCTTTTTTCATCCTTCTTCATCATCGTTTTTGACAGAACAGTGGACGGAGAGAGAAGGCTTAGATGACTAGACGTAGTCGTGTCAACACTGTGTACGGAACCATAAAAGAGACTACTATGATACACGTAGTGGAAACATAACAAACACGTTGTAAAACATAGACGTGTACAAAATAATGACCAAAGAAACATTTTGGAGATACAAAGTAAGTTCGGCTTAGACAGACAAGGCCGGAAGATGGATGAACGTCCCAGAGCTCCGATGGATTTTTATTTAAAAGATGGAATAGAGACACAGAAAGGCCTTGATGCTTAATTCTTCCACCTTGATGCTTTCTTAATGGTCCAACTATTTAATAAGTATGTTTAATTGTGGTAAAACAGTTTTTCTCCTCCTTCAGTCGTTTTCTCACTGCTGAGCAGAGCATCATGATGTGTCCGTCCTATCTTTTTAACGATCTCCTTCCACTTGTGGCGATCTTTTGCTCCTTGGAATCCGTTGGAGATCTGGGTGTTGAGCTGCTGCTTGATTTGGTCAGACCATCTTATCGGACTGCGTCCTCTGGCTTTCCTTCCGTCCATCCTTTAAAATAGTTTTAGTAAATAAATAATAAATGAGTTTGGGCTCCGGATGGACCACACTAATGTGAATAGTATTTACACCTTACCCTTGCTTAAATCACTATCTACAGCCACAGATTTCAAAGTTCAAAAGATTTAAGCTGACTCGTCTAGCGATGAACAACGATTAACAGATTCTTAATTCAAAAAGTTTAAAAATAAAAAGGGTTATATAAAATTTAAAGGTCGAAATTCAAGAATTAAAATTTTAATAGCTTTCAAAGAATTCGGTAACGAGGCTCCAACACAGTTAAAGTGGGGATTAACCGAGGATTTCCTGAACTCATAGTGATCTTTAGAGGAAAGGGATTACTGAAAGGTCACATTGCAGCCTATTGGTATTGGCATTCGGTATAAAAACGCTCATTTAGCGAAAAAGACGCTCAAAACGATGGATTTTTTTAAAAGTTATTTAAATAAATCATGGACCAAATATTTCACCTACTAACCACATAACCAACATAATCTATCTGGTCTAGTGGCTAATTGGTGTAATATATATCGCAAGCAATATCGAACAACTAGATATTCCAATCACACTGAGCATTTATTTCATAATTTGAATGAAATGCTACTGAAAACATCTAAAATATTCACAAACCTAACAATCTACCCTAGTGAGTTATTGTGACATCTTGTCTTGTAGCTCACCGCTGGAATATCCAAGCTTGGCCGAAATAACGACCCACTGCTTGACATTCTGACCACGATTTCGGTGTAACGACATGAATAAATAAAAACTTTGCAAGTAATTAACTGCATCTAAGTATTTTTTTATGTAAAGCACTTGCAGTTGCCCTTAAAAAAATAACCTGTGTCAATATGACGTGGCAACAATGGTACGACGAAAAAAGCTCCGGTTTTGAGGCCCTAAAATGTGTATATTAGGGCCGTAGTGCCGCAGTCGCCAATTAGCGCGTAGCTGTATGGTCGTGCAATTAAAAATTTGTTTGTGCTCTAAATATGCGTTCTTATGTTAAAAGACTGCAATCCAGTTGCAAATAATTAATAAAATATTTAGTGTATGAGAATTTATACAAGAAATGTACCGGGTAGGGCCATCTAGACGATGAAAACATTGCCCGGGGCAAACATTTCCTATCCGTTTACAGTAGTTGCCGTAGTACTATCCGGTACGCAGTCCTCCAATTATCTCCATAAAAATTCAGATAAAAATGGAGCGACGACGCGACAACGGACAAGACGAAGGCAAACAAACATATGTAGGGCAATAATACAAGTTGTGTGACTAATAAATTTTCTAAGTACTTATAAGCCGTCTTAGAGACGTTAAAAATAATTACTTAAACAAAGTTTTAAAACAAAAAAAAATTTTTTTTTTTTAAGTTTTTTAACTCATTAGAATGTGTTTGCAAGCAGCTTCTTTTTAATAAATAAGAAAAAGCATATATCATTTTTTTTAGTCTGCCATGTAGTAGAACAAATAAATATCAAAAGTACACCAAAACACCGTTTTTACTTTCTCGATTAAATAAATATACATTGTATTCCTCGTAAATCTCTCCGCGACTTGTCAGACGTTTTCCCTCAAGTTAAGGGTTGGTATTGATCCGGACGCACCCCATCTCATAGTTCGTTTTATTGCTCCCTTGTACGTCTGATCCTCAAGGAAACTAGGGTATTGCTTTGCCCTAATTTGATTATTAGATGACTAGTATTTCGCTCGACATTTCGTAAACGTGTTTGTTTATATTTATTTTGAGTCATATTTTGCGGTATATCTCTAACTAGTTGCACTCCGGGATTTCATTCGACTATGACCTTAACTTTCCCAAAGAATCAAATTACCTAAATTACATATTATTCCGAATCTGGTCAGGAAGGCTATTTTAAATTCAACGCGGTTTTGCGTGGGTTATATTTTACAAAAATAGTGTTCCAGTAATTCTGACGTCATTCAACTAAAACAATTAAAAAACTGTGGTGCGACAGATTATATCATATCGTGAGTTTTAGTTTTGAGTTTCAGAGTTAATTGGTATCTGACATATGGGTTTTTAAGCCACCTTTCGATACCACCTCTAAAACGATTGATTGCATAAAGGTCGGTGTTGGATAAAGAATTCAAACTTAAAATTGAAATAAAGTTTAATTCTTGCCGGGAAATGCGAAGACGCCGTAAGTTTCAAGTATAAGTATTCCTGAATATTTAAATAGTTTTGCAGAAATTTCAAGACAACTTGCATACTACAATGTGGTAAGAATTTTATTTAGATACACTTTAAAAATATTTTGTGTAAAGCTATAAAAAAATATACTAACTTTAATTATTTCTGTAAAGAGCTTGGAGGAGCTCGAGAGCCCAGCATAGAATGCGTATCCGTAAGGATTGCGAGTGTTACGCAACGGCGTAAGGCGCCCGTATTGGATTGGTCGCCATTAATGGCATTCTCTGTTGCACCTTTATAATACCCAATATCGCAAAACCTAGAAATATAAATAAATGCGTACGGTAAGAAATTGCTATTGCGATAAGGCCGCCTATGCGCAAGGTTATTTTTCTTGTAATTGCTTGTATTTAACAATGTATCCTTGTTGTGCAATAAAGAGTTTTTGTATTGTATTGTAAGAATTAAGAACGAAATATTATTTTTTTTAAGTTGCACTGTTCTGCTTAACCTTTTCAGCATCACTTGTTTGGTTCACTGGTAGAAAAGGTCTCAGGAGTAAAGTCCGCCGTTTACAATTGTATTATTTGGTCAAATATAACATTAAGTTTTCCGCAAAAGCCTGAGCTAGTATACAGTTAATATTAGCAGATATTACAAACAATGCAATGATTAGTTTTGCAATTTGCAAACTCTCTTTTGCCACAAAAGTATTTAATTCTCAGTTTGTCGTTATAACCCTTCAATCTTCTAATTCTTAATTGCTGTGGGGATCAAAGCCGCTTCTGAAGAATCAAAAGCTCGAACCAGATTTGTGTTTGTTTGTTTTTATTTTAATTAGATACGTTTTGGATTAGAAAATAATGAAAGAGATATCTGAATGACGCAACTCGTGTACAATTCGGACGTAAAAAGGTTCCAAAGGTTTTCACAGACACAGGCTACTTGATTGTGACATTTTTTTTTTGTGGCAACAATAAATACACTAAAAAGTAACCCGATTCCGAAAACGTTAACAAAATTGGTAATTAAATAAAGCAGTAATTAGCATTTAAAGTTTTCCAACGAAGAAAAATGGGAGCGTGGTGGGGACATCATGTTGTCTCTTTTGTACGCATGAAAACGAGTGGCAGTGACGTCACTGCATATATAGTGCGTCTTTTTCTTATTTTTTGACAGTTCCTCTTTTTACCGAATTTCAAAGGCTTAACTAACTTAATCTTCTAAAAATTCTCACTGTTTTCGGTTACTGGTACAAAAAATTTGATACTAGGTTTAATTAAGTAGAATTCCCTATAATACGCGCAAATAAAATGTATAAAAATATATTTTTCATAAAACAAAGATGAAATGCTAATATAAATATAAAATTTAACATAACCGTTTTGATTTCTATTTTAATCATGCATGCGGCAACCCTTTAGGTTAGCTCCTTTGATCCCAACACAGTAATTTAGAATTAAATGCAAAAGTACGGTATCAGGGGATTATATTCTGAGTATGTATGGTACGGTTGGGATCTTACTTTTTGCCTTTCTTGACTTTTATTAATTTTCGTGTTTGTGTTATTAAGTTGCACCATACTTCCATACTAATATTATAAATGCGAAAGTCTGTCTTTCTCTCTGTCTGTCTGTTACGCTTGCACGACCAAACCGCCGAACGGATTTTGATGAAATGTGGCATGAATATAGTTGAAGACCCGGAGTCAAATATAGGCTACTTTTTGAAGCAGGCGGAGCTGCGGGAAACAACTAGTTTTTTATAAGTCACATACAGATTTACACCAAATCACCTGCGTGCTAGTTAGTCAAATCGTGAATATTCAGAAATTCTACGTATAATTTTTTTTTATAACATAAGTAATTAAACAATGAATGTCATTAAACAGCGATTTTTTTAAGAAGACGACAAAAGATTGAGAATCTTTTGACTACTTATTTTATTAAATACTAGCTGTTTCCCTCGGCTCAATCTGCGTCAAAAAAGTACCCTATGTTTGACCCCGGGTCTTCAACTATATTCATACCAAATTTCATCAAAATCAGTTCAGCGGTTTGACCGTGGAAGCGTAACAGACAGACAGACATTTAAACAGACTTTCGCTCTAGTATAACGGATTATTCTTAACTTAAGTTGTGGTGCACATAGTGACTTCAGTGGAATCTGTAATACTTTTTAACTAGCACAAGTTAACCCTTTTAAACATTAACCATGTCACATACGGCACGAAACTCGGCCGTGGCCCTCACAAGTGGCTCTGGTGCGATCCACTGGCCACGTTGCTTGTCGAAGGGTTAAATTAACTATTTTTAGTGACATAGCGATCGCTGCATTTTCTTTTTTTAACCCGTGTTGAGTAAACTGTGTAACAGACGATCGTAACGTAAGTAACTTTAAAGAAAATGTGAAAATAGCAGTGCTTTTTAAATCTAATTTTAAAAAAGAAATGCAAAATCCATACGTTTATACTACAAACGTTAATTAAAAACATTTTATGCTAAGGTTTAATCGATTTTTTGTTTAATTCTTCTGAACCGCCAAATTTAGTGTTCTCGGCTATATCAATAGTTGACATTTCCATGAACAGGTCTCGGCAGGAGCACGAACTATTTCTAATGAGTGAAAAGAATACGAGTAAATGGGCTATGGTGATGAAGTTTGGTTGGTTTAAAGCTGGGTTATTGCCACAGAAATTATTATTTATCGTTGTATCATCATAAACCTATAGATTATAAGTGTGAGTTTGTATTGTTGAAATAGAATGTTGTATTTATATTAATTGCAAACTGAGTAAATGTAACAACCAAATGAAGTGGTGGTAGTGGATGTACAAACCTATTAAGGTTATTTATTGTGCATATTTTTTTTATACAACTAAGTAGGCAAACAGGCGTACGGCCCACCTGATGGTAAGTGGTTACCGTAGCCTATGAACGCCTGCAACACCGAAGCGCGTTGCCGACCCTGAAGAAATTTTTTCACGGCCTTATGAAGGCTCCCATGTTATAGTCACTAGGGAAAACCATGCATATTTGAATATGGTAAGACAGACATCTGCCGTAATAATATATGGTAATCTTTGAAAATTTTGTTTTCCACATGCTCAATAATATTATTACTATCCACTCCTTATCCATGGTCCTACCCCTATGTGCAACCAGTGTCTTTTTTTTAATTCTTTTCAGCATATTTTCGTCCACTGCTGGACATAAGCTTCTTTCCTTCCTACGGAGAATAACTTTACCCATAGTCCAACTTTCAGAATAGGTTTATACAAAACCGATGTGTTCTATCTTCTGCTTTTTTCGCAGCTCCGCCTGCATCAAAAAGTAGCCTATGTTTGACCCCAGGTCTTCAACTATATTCATACCAAATTTCATCACAATCCGTTCAGCGGTTTTGCCATGAAAGCGTAACAGACAGACAGCCAGACTTTCGCATTTATAATATTAAGTATTATGTTAAGCATCTACTATCGAGTAGAAGAATATTTACAATATGAGAAATAAATAAAAAAGAAAACTAAACTAATACCACAGAATAATTAATAGTAAGTACTAACAAAGACTATAAAATAAAAAATAAAAACAATTTAATTTAAATAGAATATAGAGCCCAAATATCGCTCGGTAAAAAACCCAAGAGGCTGGCGACATTTCCCCTGCGCCAGCCTTTGAGTCCCCGAAAACGTCAACTAGGTGCGCGGATATCTCTTTAAATAACAGTTTGGCATCCGCACCCCATGGCCCCAAAGTCTCAACGGCAAAGGGCGCAGATATGTACGGCTCCCCTAGATCCACATATTTGCTCCTTTTGTTGGTCTCTTATGCCGCAGCAGCAGCACCCTACTTGCAGTTGCTAGTCCCACTGTCGCTGCGAAGCCAGAATCAGGGGCCTCCATCAAACAAGCCACCTCAGCACCATTAGGTGTTGCGACAAAAATTTTAACAACAAGGTTAACCGTGCTATAGACAGAGGATAGGAACGCTGGCAGCGCTACAATAGAAATTTTTCTGATCCCAAGACCACCATAACGTATTGGTAGCGTTGCTTGGGTACAACATCTTTCATTTCGAGAGCAATTCAAAATGATGGTAAGCGCCCCACGCACGACGTGTGTGTATGTCAAACGAGATAAATACTGGACAAAGCGGAGTACAACGCATGGGTTAGGTTAAGTAGGTGGTCTTAGGGATGAAAAGACAAAATTTTAAAATTGTTTATGCAAAATGGGGGTTTATTGTCTGCTAGATGGCTGGAAGATGACTCAAAAATTGAGATATGGTCATCTACAAAATTTTGAGAAAGCATCTTCTAGCACCGGCACCTCCAAAAGCCGAAGTGAACGATCGTCCACAATTTTTATATTTGAAGCCGAAATTACGTTAGTACATACTAATAATAATTCTATGCCGAAATATTACATTTTTTGATAATTTCTTCTCTGTTTTCCAAATCGTTTCTCTAATAAAGTTCACATTTTTCAGAATTTAATTGTAAACGAGACATGATAATTTGGTCTAGATCTAGTATCGCCTCCCAGGGTTCCGTCGTCTAGATACCAGACGTAGCGAGTAAATTATCAGTTTAGTAATATTATTAGGTAAAGGTGCGTCCCCAAATGTAACCGTGCATCGAAACGAACTCCGTGACATATCCCCGGACTTGTTCGCTCAGTGTGGACGGGGTCGCGGACCGAACACTGCGGACACGTCTACCCATACATACACAGGTCGATTACCTAACTAAAGTTTTTTGTTGTTATAGCGACGGCCTATACATGAAATAATATTCTTCTGACCGTGTTCCCAGTATTAATAGATTTCCTAAAATAAACCATACATAGTATCGTTATAACATGACCACTTTTAATGTTGAAAAGCGTGCATGTGCTACAGTAACCATTTACTATCAGGTAGGCCGTATGTACAAGCTTAATTCGAAGATCGCCATTAGAATACCAACCATCAGATTAAAATGTTGTCCCTACCAAGTAATATTATGTGTATAAATAAACCTTATTGTGTTTTGCTTGGCTTTCTTAGTAAAATAATATTGAACTACAAAGTGGTTTTAATCAGTACAGTATTAGTCATCCATCACTACTAAAGTAATAAGTACCTCCGACAAGTAAAAAAAGACAATAACCATCACGACTGTATTAATATGCGTATAATTGTTACGTATAATGTTTATAATATTTTAGATAATAAGTTTTGGGGTTCGTCATTAAACTCATATTCACACATTCGTCAGGAAATAATATTTAAATTATAAATTATTATTATTTTTTAATGTTTATAATTATAGAATAAAAACAAGCAAAAATGATTTACATACCTACGTGACTGCTTAGTCACGTAGGTATGTAAATAATCAAAGCGAGCCGGTAACGTATCTACGCGTTGCTTGTTGGAAGGAATTGAGCGCGAGCAAGTCTCGGTGCAATTCATCGCGTACCCCGTGACCGTAGCAAAAAGTTCGGCGTACTTGTACGCGTGACAAATACACTAATTTGAATGTCCTTTGTTACGGGGAAAACGTCGGATTCCTTTGAAAAAAATCCACTTGGATCGGATCGACCCCGTGACCGTGACATTTCTCCGTAACAGTACAAAAACGCCCGTCCACACTAGGACTGGTGACGCCGTACAATGTTCGGTCCTTCCATTTTGACAGTGTTTGACAGACGGTTTGTTCGGGAGTTCGGGTATGGATTACTGTGTAACAGCGTACATATTCGCGTGACAAATCGCATCCACACCGTCGTACTTGTTAAGCGAACTTGACACGGCTACGGTTACGGTCACGGAGAAATGTTACAAGTGTGGACACGCCTTTAGCAGTTTCTACGCTGTGACCAGAATGGTTGTGTGGGAAGAGTGACCTTGGCCTATATAAATATATACCTATATTAACTATATATTTTATACAGAAGATATCCATACTCCATACTAATATTATAAATGCGAAAGTCTGTCTGTCTATCTGTCTGTCTGTTACGCTTTCACGGCCAAACCGCTGAACGGAATTTGTTGAAATTTGGTATGGATATATTTTAAGACCCAGGGTCAAACATAGGCTACTTTTTTTCCAAAATTGTTGCAATAAAAGAAGAAAATATGTTTGAAAATTTGTTTGGCTATTTGTTAAAAGTAAATGGCGCTGCCATATATTCACATATTTAATTGTTTGGCTGTTCGTCAATAGATGGCGCTGCTTATATTAAATTGTTTATTCAACATTAGATGGCTTTGCTTATATTTTCAAAAATCGACAGATGGCGCCACCAAAAATTAAACTCTATATAGTTAGTCGTACGGAAATAATAGGACTATGTAAGTGGTTGTTTTATTGTTGTTCTTCGCGAAGATTCTTGGTTATTTATTTTTCCAGAAAATGAAAATTGGTCTTATTGTTGTGTGTGTCGGTCGATTCGTTCATTTTCTTAATTTAATACTTAATAGAAGAATAGAATTAGTTTAGTTAAAAGGAAAAGTTTTCATAATAAGTCTTAAAAAGTTAATAAAAGTAATTTTCGGATTTAAATATTGGTTGGATTGTTGGGTAAGTCGTGTCGATTCGTTCAATTTGTCAATACCGATTAGTTTAATTCATAGGAAAAGTTTTCTAAAAAAGTTATTGAAAGTAATTTCCGGATTTAATTAATATTATGCCTCGCAAACATAAATCTAATTTATCACACAGCTCATCAAGACCACGAGCACAAAAAATGGCTCGAAACTAGAAAAGCCAGGAGCAATCTGAACTTCGCCGAGCTGCAGACGCAGAACGTCATGCGTCTCTGAGGGCAGCCGAGACCTCAGAGAAGTCTCAGGCACGTCGACTCTTGGATGCAGAACGTCATGTGTCTCTGAGTGCTCTTTGACGTGCTTATTTCATCCTATAACCGGTCTATACTAACCTTTACACTTTACATTACCTCTAGATATTCATGCAGCCTCCCTCAAAACAGACACTATATCACAATAATATTGATCTATTTGTAATTTGTGAGAAGCAGCATTACAATATTTACAATCACAAGATAAACACTCAGATGGTGAATTAATTTTATTTAAATTTTTATTACAGTTATTCCTATACAGAGATATCTGCATGTTCACTGCATCTTTCCCCCCACACAACAGTGCTATTAGCAGCTAACTCTTTTTTGATTATCTTAGATGATATATAACTTTAAGTCACACTCCAGTATCAGAGGAAAGTAATCGGACCATGCTACATTATGTTTAACATACACCTTTCTTACTATTACTTATGCATAACATATTGTGATACAATACAGTGATCTAGCAATCGTCTACATCCATGAACATCACTTATAAAGGTGTATCTGATATCAATCCAAGCTGCACAAAACCATCTCAAGCTCATCATGAAATAACTCACCCGGGTGAGCATTAAAATCACCCAATGCATAAATAGATTCACTGCCATATTCATCTACCAGAGTACTTATTTTACCTAGACAGTCTGTGAATTCCGGTAAATTAGCAGTGCTCTCCGTAGGCATATACACACATATCACTATAATGGGATATTCCCCTGTCACAAATTTTATAGCACATAATCGATCACTATCACATGGCCGCACAAACACATTGGTGAAAACCGCACTCCTCCACAGCAGGGCCACCCCGCCGTAGAGCCGGCCTCGCAGTATACCCACCGAGATATCCATTGAGTTCCCATCGATACTTTGCAGGAAAGTGAGCTCATTTGGCAATAGCCAAGTTTCTTGCATCCGAAGTGAGACACAACTGTCTTACACTATCAACATATCGTTTTACGTTTTTGCAGTACAAGTTTACTTACTGTCGAGCCTATAATTTGGTTTAATATTGCCGTCTACAGAGCTTGCTGTGTTCGTAATCCTGTGTTTGAAACCGCGGGCGGAGCCGCGGGCAACAGCTAGTATTATAATATATCGAGTGCAAAGCTCGGAAACTTTGTGAGATAATTGGAAAACTTAGCGACGCCCTTGGCATCTCAACTGCCAAATATTTATCAAAGAGTGAACAATCGCTCAACGAAGTGAATACAGAGAAGTGTTCATATGCTTATATGAGATAAACACACACCTAATTCATAATGGAAAATATTTTGTTTGCCCAATTTTATCTGAAGAAGCAATTTCAGATCATTTTTACCCAGTGGACTCAGGGCAACGATATGACTGCGCAACTAAGAGAGCGCTAAGATGAGGGAGTGAACATGGGTATGTCCATTATTGTAGCCCCCACAAAAATTCGAGCTCAAGCACAGATACTACCATAAGCACAGAATTATTAATTACTAACGAAAGTGCGAGCTACGAAATGTCTACGAGTCGTAGCAAAGTTCGTAGACATAGTATGTAGGTCACACTAAAAGTTTTGCGTAACTTAAAAAACAACATATTATAACCAAAATATTATGTTTATTGCTTTTCAAAATATTCTCCTTTACATTTTAAACATTTATTCATGCGATCGAACCATTTCTTAAAACAGGAGGACAACAGATCTGAAGGCATGTTTTCTACGTGCTGAACGCTATCACTGCCTCTTCGGAGTTGGTAAAAGTGAAACCTCTCATCAAATCTTTAATTTTGGGGAAAATACAGAAATCACATAGTGCTAGGTCGGGGCTATATTCAGAATGGGTGACGATTGTACTTTTTCGGAATCTAAAAATGATTTTGTATGTTGGCCGAGTGTGAAGAAGCGTTGTCATGATGCGGACGCGGCTTTTTGGTCGTCTTTCGCGAACTTTTTCTAACACCCTAGGTAAACAAATGGTAGAATACCACTCGGCATTAACACTCTTTTGATCTTCAAGTTGATTGTGCAGATGGGACAAGTAGCTGAGAAAAAAAACGCGATAATTTTTTTACCAGCATTTCTCGAGTGCCTCACTTTTGTTGGCCTGTTCTCATTTTCAAACACCCATTCACAAGATTGCTGTTTTTTTTTCGGGTTCAAAACAATACATCCACGTGTCGTCTCCTGTGACAATGTCATAAACAGCATTAGAATGTCCGTGGTCGTACTTCAGTAGCATCTGTGAGCACCATTCCACGCGAGCCCGCTTCTGCTCCGCTGTCAGTTCATGAGGGAACGACAACAAAGCTTCCGAACTTTTAATTCCTTGTGTAAATTTTCTGAATTTGGCTCATACCAATCCCCAATAGTCCTCGAATTGTCTCGTAGGTTATCCGCGGATTACCTATGAGACAATTTATCAATTAGCCGCTTGACAGTAGCCACACCATTTTCGCGTTGACTGCAGTTGAAGGCCGCTTTTCACGAAATTCGTCATGTAAAGAAACCTGACCTCTCTAAAATTCAGCAAACCATCGCCTTACAGTGCTCAAACAAGGTGCTTCTCTCCCAAAAGCATTTTGAAGACCAGCGGCACAGTCTTGTGGAGAGAGAGAACTTTTAAAATCATAAAAAAATCATCGCTCTAAAATCTTTTCAAATTCATTCCGTATTTGCGTTGCGTACTTTGATGTGTGATAAAAAAACAATCGACCAATGATTTCCCGCCAATTTAAAAAAATATAACATTCGAAATTCAAATAGTTCCGATTACCTAGATGTGCAAAACTTTTAGTGTGCCCCATGTATTCGTAGCAGATCTAACGTACTACACGATAAACGCGGAGTTAACAATACTTCTAGGATTCATGATTTCTTATTTTTACGCGATTGTTACACATTAAATTAAACTATTTAAATAGTTTAATTTTACTTCTAGAATTTTTAGGTTTATATGAGAACTTAGCTTAAAAAGTACTGGTTTCAACATATTGTAATAATACAAATTTATATCTATTCCAAAGCCGGGAAATTATAAGCAGTTCTCGCTTCTTACAGGAAATGAAGGATTACATTTTGATTTCTTACGAGAAAAAATTCGCCCAGCATTTTGCTCTTTAAGTAATAATTACTTTTTAATGTTTAGGCTGTATCACAGACATACTTTAAAAAAATACTAGAAGTGTTGACAGATATTTTTTTTAACATGTGAATGACACGACTACTTTACTTTCTCTTGTATTCACTTCGTGTAACTATGACTGCACCTGGGCCCCTTTATCCTTTAATAATACCGGCCATACCGTTGAATTTAAAATTTAGTATAAATATAGTTGAAGACCTGGGGTAACATAGGCTACGTTTTGCTGCGGAAAACAGCTAGTCATGGATAAGATGAGCTTACTACTAACCTTACAGCGAGTTTCATATCCACAACGATCGTCCTTGACAAGCGACGGCGAGCCCGATCTAACTTGGATCGGTTACCCTTAGTGTTATTTTTATTTTTAGCTCTTCAGTGCTTCGGTACACATGTTACCCTGGACTTCAAAGCATAACCTGATAACGCAACTGACTTATCACGAATTCATGACTCCTAAATTTTAGTTTTATATTTTAAATCGCTCTCAAAAATATGGTGACATAATAAAGTTTGAATACAAAATCTTCAAAGTATCCGCTTTCCAAATTAAATGTTGTAGGAATATCGGATGGGCATGATTAATGTCTTTCTTCTCTGTGTCTTCAAAGAGGGCCTTTTATTCAGACAATTCTTTATTCGACTTATAAAAGAGCTTAGCAAAAATTGTACGTTTTTTTCGTGTATATTTTACTAGCGAAGATCTTACTGTTTAGTAGTTACTTGTTAGTACACAAGTCTCGAACTTACTTTTGGACTAACTTTTTTTTAATTTACCAAATTAAAATACATAACCTAAAGGATGTCAGACAGCAAGTTTTTTTTTATTTAGTGAATGACAAGCGATTCATCGCGATCCCAGATGTTGTAAAGACAATATCTTTATCTACGATGTATGATAAAGTTACTTAATTATAATAACATATGCTGGAAAACACGATCAAACTATGGAACTACCTATATGACTGCCATCTTTTGATAACAACCGGGATCAACGGCTTAACGTGCCTTACAAAGTACTGAAGAGCTCAAGAAAATGCCACAAAATGGCGACCAATCCAATACGAGTCACATCTCGCTGTCGTTTGACACGCGAATTTGCTACGGATATGCGCGACGCATATTTAATTAGGAGTGGCCTGTGTCTAGCAGTGGACTGACTGCGGCTGAAATGATGATGATGATGGGCGACGAGCTCAGTTATCAAACTCCTCAATGGTGATTGATAGAACCTATATTAAAACATCTATAAATTAATTCAGGACAACAAAAATCATACAAAGTCTGCCTTCTACCAAAAATATTATAAACATCTTTTAAAGCAGATTAATGCTATAATACCGTGCGTAAACTCCGCTGTAAGTCCCGAAATTAATGTTTCAAGATAATATTTACAATACCGCATGTTTACAAAAAATGTGTGTTAGTATTATGTGTTAAAAAAAACAATCGCTTGATAAATTTGCCGTGTAAGATCTCGCTTCCGACAAAAGATTTACGCTTTGTTTCCATTAAAAATGCTAATAAATCTTTGGAGATCACGATATTTAAATATTTTTTGTAAAAGATACATGTGTGCTAAATTTCAACCAACTATTTTGCCGTTTATTCGAGGCCTGTTAATTGCCAAAGCTTCTGACAAAGGCATTTCCATGACTTGAAGGGAAACTGAAATTCTTTTAAATAAAGATTTTAACATTTCCTTGAAGTGCAATAAAACAAATATAGGTAAATAAATATAAGCATAGTACGTATACAAAATAAGTCTATTTGTAGACCTGATTATTACGATTTTAATGTTTTAATTAAAAAAGAAATTAAAACCCCAAGGGAAGATCAATTCAATGATTATATAATAATTTTACTATCTTCATTGTTTTATTCTTCTTGCATATATACATGATTATATACCTACTTATATATTAGTAGTTTTCAAAAGTATATACAAATTCAATTGTATCATCGTACTAGCACAGAATTATCTAATTTGTTTTAAACCACAAACAGTTGCTACTAGTATAAATTTGCTTCATTATTAGTCGACTAGACTATGCTCTCGTTACAGCAGTAAATCAAACTGCACAACTTTCAAAGCTGTACGCTGTAAGCTCGTAATTCCAATATCACGTTCGTACAAAACTTTGTTCACAGAAAGTTATAAGTGGAGTCAAATATGTTGAATGAGCTTATAGTTCAGTAGCGAATCGTCCTGACTTTGTACAAGTAGGTACCTAGCTTACTACGATAACGCAGAAAACCAAAATGGATCTTGGGTTTCTTTGTCACGACAAGGCGCCATTTCTTGCGGTCTTGTACCAGTTGCCGCCAGTCGCTCACTTTCAGGCTCCGTAGATCCTTCAGCACCTCATCGCCGCATTTCCCCATTTCAATTTGGGGTCGGCTCTCCGTATCTTCCTGCGCCAATCTTCTGAATCACGCAACATTTCTGACCTAGACCCATTAACGATGCCTTCCAAAGCACGGAATTATAATTATTATCAGAAAATCAGATGAGACAAAATTTAATAGTTATAGGTATGTTGCCGAGTGTTACCTGCTTCAAAATCCATACTATCCATACTTCCATACTAATATTATAAATGTGAAAGTGTGTTTGTTTGTTTTCCTTCTTTCACGTTGAAATGAAGCAACGGATTGATGTGATTTTTTGTCTGGAGATAGTTGGAGTACTGGAGAGTGACATAGGGTAGGCGGAATTCCACGCGGGCGAAGCCGCGGGCACAGATGGTAAACAATAAAACTAAGGCAACTAGTTACAAACTCTGTAACAATTCAAACTCTACCATTCAATGTTAACTAAGCTACATAGGATGTGTCATTGTTTCAGCTATTCGTATTGATTGGTGTTGAACTGAGAATAAAGTTTTGAAGAGCGCTAAAGCCGTTTCATCGAACGAAAAACGAAGGCTTTGATTCATCTGGAATTTTAGATTATTCGTTTAACTTTCACTGAACATATTTAAGACCTTTTTATAAAAGCTTTCTGTATTTGCACATCATTGACGCCACGGGTTTAATGTAACCGTGAGTAATGTATCGATTCTGTAACGTGTGACGGTATTTTAATTTTTTGCTTATATGATTTACATCATCCTAGCGTGTAAGTATTCCTAGTTGCGTCGTCAGCTTACGCTTCGGAGCCTAGGATACGCTGTAATTCATGGTCCTAGATTTGGCGGACCTGGTTATTACAATGGAGCGACTGCCGTCTGACCTACGTAACACTTTTTACAGGGAAACCAGACAAACAGGAACATGAACCGAGGTGTGTTAGTGGCCAACACTGTTAGAATTTTTCAGGCTGCCCTAAGGCATCTGACACAGCCTCACGACTGCTATCTATCGATAACAACCAGGACCAACGGCTTAACGTGCCTTCCAAAGCACGGAGGAGCTCAAGATAGAAAATGCCACTAAATGGCCACAATCCAATAGTGGTCGCGTCACGCCGTCGCTTGACACGCGCATTCGCTACGGATATGCGGGTCGCGCTCGACTAATGAGCTCCTCAATTTTTGCTTATATTATTTTGCAGCGCGAAATGCGGCATTGCATTTGATAAGGAGAGTACAGTACGAGTATTGTGGAAAGAACTTTCGTTCAAATGTTGAATATATGGATTACCTTAGATTAATTATTAATCTAAGTGGATTACAATGTACATCATAGTCAGATTTCAGTACGATGATGATGAAACAATCCAGTTCCATACTATTCGGACACAAAAACCAAACCATAGGTCGTTGCATCAGTGTGTTCCAAAAGGCAGTAAATAACTGGATACTGAAGCTAATAATGACACAAAATATGTCGTCATAACTTTATTATCAATATATAAGATCGACATCGACAGAGTGACCAGTGGGCATGCATCCTATGGATAAAGAATATGTATAAAATATAATTATTTGTAACATAAAATGGCATCGTTTCGTATCTATATTAAAAGCCACTTTAGTCTAACTATCCTAGTTCCCATGACGAGAGCGTAAGTGTCAGCAAAAGTTTTCATTCATAATTACTTAATCAATCAAATCTATACAAAGTTACACGAGCACGTAAGTTTTTTTTTTATTCTCTGTTCCATTTTACCAAAAGGTTGGCTGGAAGAGATTGCATTAGCGATAAGTCCGAATTTGTACTCATTTCTCATAATGTTAATTGGCTTCTGTGTTGTATCCGTTCTTATATGTATGTAAATGGTGCAATAAAGTGTTCATTCATTCATTCACGTAGTACAAACTTAAACAAAAATAAGATGATTCGTTCAACGAACTACGATCCGCTATAATCCCCAAATTGTACCATTCCAACTATTTGTGTCTACAAAGTTGTTGCTATCTGGTGACTCAAGTTTTCCTTTGCTATAACAACTGCTGAGAGTATGAATAGTTTGTTATTATGAAAGTGAACTCTATGGCTAAAATGTAAATAAAACTTTCTCGGCCCTTATTCTCTTCTGGGATTAGAAAAAAATAAGAGGCTTTTAGGAAAGTTCCTCCATTTATTAATTTTGCAACCTTTATTAAATTAATGCTTATTTTGTATAAAAAATCACTAAAGCAAAATAGCAACAAATTGCGGTCACCGATGGCTGGTTGATCCACACTTGGGTCAGCATCAAATGCGGTTTCCCGCAGCTCCGCCTGCGTTAAAAAGTAGCCTATGTTTGAGCCCGGGTCTTCAACTATATTCATATTAAATTTCATCAAAATACGTTTAGCGGTTTGGTCGTGAAAGCGTAACAGACAGCTAGACACACAGACAGACTTTCGCTCTCATAATATTAAGTATGGAAGTATAGACTAGCTATCCGCACTGGCTTCGCACGGATTGAGAAAAATATTGAGTCGTTTCTCAGTTTCTACTTTTTTGATATTTAACAGTATTTATTTTGAATAAAAATTTGACTGGTATTATTTTAGAGTACATATGCCCTTAACGTAAAATGGTATTTAGTTAGTACGAAATTCATGCTAAAAATAATTTGATTTAATTATTTCATGAGGAAGGAAACAGGAAAATGCCACAGAAAAAATAATTGCAGCAAGGAAATTTGCTTTGCTAAGGATTGATACCGTATCACTTAATATTTATAATACCCATGAGAATTAGAGTCGATTCGTCAGTTGAAGATTTAATATACATACGAGTATATAGTATATATCTTCTAGTCACCTTCACTAACGATCGTTTAAGTGGATTAGCATGTACATTAGCATAGATTATAAACTTTGATTCAAACGCTGTCGCGGGTATTGAATCACTTATTGACATTTAAAAGTTACGGATGAGAAACAATGAGGCCATAAAATGTTAATTTGACAAAAGAGACCCAATTCAACTTCATTAATTTTCTATTATTAGTGCTAGTAAAGCTAAATAAATTGGGTACAAACCCACAAAATTTACATGCAATATTATATATAATGTTGTGCTAATTTTGGCAGGACAGAAACATTTAAAACTTTCGAAAATTTCTAGCGCCTACTTATCATTCATCATACATACAGTTTAATAAACTGGTAGACAGAAAAGAAGAATAAGTTGTCTCTTACGACACGGTATATATGGAAACCCTTCCAGAATTCAGAACCTAGGTAGTTCTGAGATACGGGAGGGTTCACTAACATTAATTCTCAAAAAACTGCCTTAAACCATTACTCTATTCAAAGCTACCTAACTATAATCAAAAAGGGCTTGTCCTTTTTGTACTTTGTACTTCACGGTCCAAGAATATATGGAACTATCGAACTGACTTTCAGAATGAATCAGAAGTACCTATACTTATTATACACGAAAAATTAAGGTGCTCTATTCACACGCCGGGATCTAGTGTGCTATTTTTGAAAAGTGTAACTAACGCAAAATCGGCGACTCGAATAGTTTTTGTTTTATATTAATGGATTTTTGTTCGACATATATGTCATGTCATTTCATAAATAGAGCTCCTGTACGACAAAATAGCGTTAAGTACTAAAAAGTTATGTTGAAATTTGAATGCGCTGTCGTCAAAACTTCATCAAACCACGCGGTATTTCATTACTTACATCAAAGACTAACTTAACTCAAACGTGGTAAGTTACTTGCGCATAGTTATGTCGTTAAAGGTTGTACGCCATCAATTTTTGCTTCAGAAAGTTAGAGTCTGATGACCGGCTGACTAAGAGTATATTTTTTCTGTATACTATCTGGAGTGCCATATTTTAAAAGTGAGACATTCACGCAAAATTGATGCGTCGAATGATTTTCGTTCGATATCGAGTGATTTTTATTCGGCATAATCGGTGAGCATATTTAATAAGTCAGGGTGTTGTTTCCAAGCATCTGTCTGATGGCTTGGATACATAGCACACAGGTACTCGAGCACAATTTACCCGAGCTGCTACTGAGTCAACCCATGTCCATCCGAGTCAGTAGCATCCTTGTATCTCATCCTTTCCCCAAACCCAACAACATCCCACCCTTCCCTAGCTTAAGAATACTTCCGATGGACAGCAGCGTCGGAAGTACAATAAGCCGTTGAAACTGCGCTCGCCAACCCGCCTGCCAAGCGTGGCGAGTATGGCAACAACCCCTTAATTCGGGGGAGGCCTAACTCCAGCAGTGAACTGATTGCGGCTGAAACGAACGAACGATATTTAATATATATTTTACTAGTGAAACAATAAAGTTTTGATGTACAAATTCGTACAATATTTACTCTCCATTAGCGCTCTGTTTACCCATAGCTAGTTGATAATGATTTTAGCATGGTGCTTGACGATTTTTTTTTTATATATTTCACAAGATGGTAGCCGTTTCTTAATGCAGAGCTGTAATTTTGGGGAAAGTAGGGTCAGCTAATTAATTAATTAAACAATAATATGGTAGGGAGACATGAGATGCCAATCAAATTTTGTAATTATAACAACATAAAGAGATATAATTTATTTCCTTTGAGCCGATTCTCTTTGAATTTGGCGAAAAATTAATTAAGTTCTACAGAATTAATGTAAGGAAAATCGTTAAGATGATAAGAAATCAAAGTCATTGAAAATGTAACCGTTATTGAAATGATAATGTTTTTTTAATTCTAAAATGCCGCTCCAGCGATGAGGGGAGGCTGATCTGCAAGAGATGGGAGCTGTCAACTGGACGCAAGCTGCTTCCAACCGTTTATTGGAAATCATTAGGAGATCTATGTCCAGTTGTGGACTGACTGCGGCTGAATTGATGATGATGAACTGGTAAACCATCGCGCATAACAGAACACTCTGGGCCTCTCTCGTTTCGCTGAGCCAACAAAGAAACTACGTAATCGCTTTATAGCCAAAGACTCGAAACAAAAATCGCTTGATGATCATGAATGATTGTCTATAAACGGTCTTGAAGGTTCCACAAATTAAGTTACGCCTCAGAGTTAAAGTTGTCCTTAACTAACTACTCACACTAATCTCGTTAGTTCATTATCTTCAGCCACTTAATGAACGTCACCTAGCTTTAATTCTATTATGGGTTATTTCGGTCAAGTAGTATAGTCTACTAAGTCTGACTGTTCTTTACAGCATTTTTGGGCAAACTGGAAGAGAATGATATCAATAATATCCATCGAATTCTTCCGCTAAGTACCTATGGCAAAAACTCTGAATGAATTGAGTATTTAATATCTTTTGTTCCGTCATATACTTACTTAACTATGCATTAATTAACTTTGCGTACTCATTATCATAACAATCGATCGAAAGAAGAAGAAAGAAAGCGAAAAGAAGAATAAAGATAATTTTCTTCACCTAATAAAAAACGAAGTTCTTGTGAGCTGCATCGTGAAACGAGACCCTTTATCAATATAATACACTACGAAATATCTTGTCCACATATAAAAAGACTAACTGTTGCCTGCGGCTTCGCCCGCCTGATCAAAAGGGATTTCCAATGAGATTATATGTGACAGGTCTCTCAGGATCTTATTATGTATTTAGAAAATTACTAACTCATCCGATCCCAATAGGGTTGATAGTATATCACAACCGGCACGTCAGATTTTAAAATGGTTGTTGTTCATGTTCGTAGTCAGCAACCCGATAAACCATACAATTATCACCCCATTATGTCCCCCATTCAGTGGCTGAATTCTAAAAACCTTAAACAGGTAACGAATCATTTTATCAAAACAAATAATCTTGTGAAGTTTCGAATGCAAGGGACTAACTTATCTCCCCCCTCCCCCCTCCCGTACATACTTTGAACATCAGTTTTCCTTATGGGGTCAATTTAGTCAGAATAAGTCCCCCTTTTTAGAACTGGAATTCTAAAAATACTGATACAGAATTCAAAGAAATAATTTTGTGAAGTTTCGAATAAAACGGTCTAACTAATCTCTCACCCCTTTACCTACTCCGGTCCCCATTACACCCGCTGAATACAAATCCCTTTGCTAAAATAAACATAATCAATGATACACAACCTTTTCCTCCTTTTAGGGGTTAATGCCAAATATCCTAAATTAGGCATTTATATGTACTCATCAAAAGAAAAGATTATTAATTTTGGCAGGTTTTGAATAAAATGGTTATATTTCCCCATACATACTTTGGAACCCATTTTACCCTCTTTACAGGTAAATTTGGATTAAAATCCGTTTAGCGGTTCGGCCGACTTTCGCACTTATGATATTAGTAAGTTTAATTATGGATACTACCTACATTTTTGCTAGCTAAATTATCTTAATTATGCTGAATAAATTTTGAATTATCATCCTGAAATACAACTCTGACCCGGAATGATCTCCCATCCGTCTGGCCCCGTACCAACACAATAGCGGGAATTTCATTATTCTCGCTTTGTTTGCTTGCAGTTACTGGGTACCAGAAAGCTGACTCATTATCTGCGGGCTTATAGTATACTACGCTGACTGTTCAACTGGGTGAAATGTGAAGAACCACTAAATTTAAATAAATAATACCTAAATAAAATTATTTTATTTCAGATACAAATCCATATAGACATTAAAAATAAGATTAAAGTAGAATTAGAGAATCAATATCTAATTCTTAAAGAAACCTTTGCTTTTAAACATAAATGCATCGTACATACTCTATTTCGCAATTATCAAGCACTAGTTGTTTCCTGCAGCTCCGCTTGCGTCAAAAAGTAGCCATGTTTGACCCCAGGTCTTCGACTATATTCATACCAATTTTCATCAAAATCCGTTCAGCAGTTTGACCGTGAAAGCGTAACAAACAGACAGACTTTCGTACTTATAATATTATAGTACGGAAGTACGGATTTGGTCTTTTTGCGAATGCAAAGCTGGCTTCAAATTAGAGTCTCAAAACGCCACACTGGCAACTGCGTGTCAGTTAGTTCATTTTGTTGCCTTTGAATGAACTTAATAATTTAGTAGTGTAGAAATCATAAAATCGTTCAAATCATCTTGTTAAGAGTGTAACGCCTACATACTATTAAATAATATATGTAAGCTATAAATGTATGTATGAGACAGTATTTTGGTTACATAGCTCGAATACCAGACGACAATCTGGAGAAATTTAAATTTGTTGGCGCGATATACAGGATCTGGAAGACTTCTCAATTCTGGCTGCAAATCTCTGGAAAAAGCTTCCTTTGGAGGTACAAGAGCTGTCTTTTCACTCTTTCAAATCTAGGGTTAGGGAATACTACGAACGATCGGACTTGAGCTGAGCTTACTGTTTTTATGTGTAATTAAATTTGTATATTAGATGTATGCACCTAAGATTTATTTGCGTGTTCTGCCCTCTTCTGTGTCCTATGTTAGTTTGGTTGACTGGAAGAGATCCCTATTTGGGATAAGTCCGTTTTTGTTGTAACCTGTATTCTGATACTATGTTCTTTGTGTACATACATACATACCTTTATTATGTACACTATAAGTATACCTACTAAGATTTTTCAATCACTAGATAGGTATCCCTTCTAAAATTGTGTCTCACTTTTGATAGATGTTCCTATCAGATATTATTGTGTAGTGGAGAAGCAATTCAAGGCACCTTTGACGCTTGAAATTGATCTGTCCCTCAAATTTTTCAATATCACTATGTGCCAAAATAAACACAGACGGCCAAATGTATGTTTGCTAGGACCATGCAATTTCAACAGTTTGTTTTAAAGCGGAATGAAAATGGACGTTTCAAAACTACTGTATTTGCAAAATAGTTTCTCTAGTCTCACTGGAGGGGATTAATGTGAGCACAGCGAATTTGTTTGAATAACCATAGTGAAACAAATCAAAAGCCTTCTCGTTATAACTGCAAAATAAAGTGGTTAAACTACTTTCGAACTTAGTTCGATATTTGTAAAATTCGCTAAAGTATACTGACGCCAAAAGTACTAATTATGTACTTTTGCGGGTCATCGAATTTAAGTCGCATAACGCCTAATGCATAGGCACTATTTTAATATTTTCGTACATACTACTTGATGATTTTCCTGGTTGCTAAAAATCTAAGTGCGGATTGATGATAAGTAAAACAATAACAAACCTACATACATATACACCGTGAAATTTTAGTCGTTTTGGACGCATCGTCCAGTGACTCCATTCATGCAACCGAACAAATTTCCTCAAGGAACATAGCTCGAACATGAAAAACAAATTTTGACTTCCCATTCCCATAGTAAGTTAGGTCATGTGATTAGACATTTTGTATGGGAGGTCCAAAAATTTACTCCATATTTCGACCCATGTATCTTGGGGAAAGTTGTTCAGTTGCATGTATGTAGTCACTGGACGATGGGTCCAAAACGACTAAAATTTCTCGGTGTATACGTAGTATTACTTGTTGAAGTTCCCGGACGAAAGTGACTGTGCAGTCATGGGGATGGCGCAGCGAACCTAAGTATTTTAGCATCCTTACCTTATCCATCTTATAGATGCAAGTCTGCTCCGAAAATCGTTTTTCCTCACGAATGTTTACTAGCAATTTATAAATAACGTATATTGTTTTTGAGAGATTCATCGACCGAAACGCACCTTTTTACCATGTTTCGTCAATAGGGACTTTCGAAAGACTTTTTACTTCGGTTTCTGCCACACCACCTCATGCCAATCAGCATGCAGCCCTTACATGTCCTTTTTGACCTAGTTTTAGCGATATTTGGGACAACCGGATGCCGTCCCTTTGGCATTCTCGCATCGTTACAGACATTTTGGCGAACTAACCTTTGCTAAAGAGCTGTAACAAGATCTTACTAATATAAAGATTAGGGTTTGTTTGTACGCCCATTAAGTCTTAAATTAGACGATAAGATATATTATTAGAAAGGATATTTTTAATTTAATAGCCTAATTCTTAAATTGTGATATCTAGGGCACAGCTAGTCATTAATTTAAGTATATTTGTTAACGCTTAGGATACATTAAGTCAGCGAATACTTGGCCGGATTTTTTTAGGTTTACTTTCTAATGGTTGTAGTTTTTATTTAATTCAGTTTCATTTTATTTGCGCAATAACTATGTACAAACTCTTAATAGAAGCGGTACTAATAACATACAATATTCGGGTCCTTGTCGTAAATCAATTTATACCTATATTTCGTGTAGCTTAATTTAACATATAATTAATTTGCATACCAACCTTTGATATGCAAAATAATTAAAATCAAGAAATACTCTATAAATTTTAACAACGTGGTTTTCAAAATAGACCACTCCCTATTTACAATTGATGATGTAAACGGTAAAATAAAACCAATGTAGAAATTTTCAAATTGAACTGAATTCGTCCGGCCTTTCTAATTTGACAAGACCCTAATATAATATTGCGCAGCTATCAGGACCTACATAATTATTATTTTCGTTAACGGACCTTATTACGAACCGATAAGATGTATTTTTGGTTAACTAACCCAAGTATATACAAAGTTAGGTATTTGTTTTGACCGTCTGTCCTTCGCCCGCAATTCACGCTTGATTTGAGATTCTGAACCGATGGTATTTTGGCTAATTGCTTTTAAAATAGATGTGTAAAAGTGCTTCAACATACATACAGAACATTTATCTTCATCAGTATTTTTTTTTAAATAAAGAAATGGATTCCTAGTTAACCTTAAAGTACTACCTGACCTAGGCTCCAGACTGACATAACTAAATACATACACGAAAAGGTGTATCGCAAAATTTTGCGACATCCAGGGATTTGTTTGTTATCTTTATTGTACAAAACAGAATTAAATAACATACAACAGCATGACAATATACGTTTTTTAACGAGAAGACCGCAGAGAATGGCTTGCATTACTAATGGCGTTAAAAAAGCTGATGTAGTTATCGTGTCAGTATCGTAGCACTAAATCAATCAAAGTAGCTCCCGAACAAACATCGTGGCACCCAATCAAACATCGTTGAACCCAATCAAACATTGTTGCACCCAATCAAACATTGTTGCACCCAATCAAACATCTTAGCACCCAGTCAAACATCGTAGCACCCAATCAAACTTCGTAGCTCCCAAACTAACCTTTTTTGCGATTCCCAAACGAACTAATTTCGTAGACCCAACCAAACATCGTAGCGATCAAACTAATATCGTAACACCGAAACGAAAATCGTAGCACTCAAACATCGTAGCGCTCAAACGAAAATCGTAGCGACTACGATAGATATAGTTGATGTTAAAAGCTTATTAAAATGTAAAGTGGACTACACAGAAAAGTAAATGTAAATGTAAGTGATAACTCTGAAATTGTTTGTATGTACCTCACTTCTACATCCATACTATCCATTCATACTCCATACTTCCATACTAATACTATAAATGCGATCTGTCTGTCTGTTACGCTTTCACGGCTAAATCGCTGAACGTATTTTGATGAAATTAAATGAATATAGTTCCGGGGTCAAACATAGGCTACTCTTTGACGCAGGCAGTATAAAATAAACTATCTCAGCAAAAGTCAAAATAGATTCACACTTTACCCACGCTTCATCAAATATCATTCTTCCATTTCATTCCTTTCTAAATATTTTTAATTTTTATACATAATAAACAAATTTTAGTAATTTTCAAGCAATGTACTAGTGGGATTAATCAATGTCATTTGTACCATTAATAATACTATCCGATGGTACAAGTCGTCAAAGACTATACTTTGTGTTATTCTAGAAACATTTTCGATGCTCTTTGGATTCTTCTCTAAATGAGGGGAGCAAAATCAGCTTCAGCCCAAGCTCTGTTTGCGATTGAATTTCCTATTATAAGATAATTTATTTTATTTATTTATTTATTTCATGTATACGCTGTAAATATACATTGGAAACTTAACAATAATTAATTAATGTATAATATGTTTTTCTATCCTTTCCAGAGAAATTAATAAAGAAGGTCCCAGGAAAGCGCTTGATCCGCTTCCATCATTCGGTCATTTGGAATATACTTGGGGTTGGGCGAGGCCTATGTCCAGTGGGGTGCAGGGCAGGAAACCTCCTCGAGTGCCCGGTCCTTTGAAAGTTTTGCATTCTCACTTGATCCCCAGGATCCGGTGAGATGGCGGGCTGACAAGGGATTCGGGACGGTGCACCCTGGGTGACAGTTAATAACTCCCTGGTAGTCGGGGATTGTTGACTGTCGGCCAATTTCTGCCAACAGACCACTCCACCGCCGTTTATAATGAGACGGCGATTGGATGTTCGTCTGGGGGACGGGCGTGGTCCACTTTTGGGCCACTGTCTGGTCTGGGGGGGTGGCCGAAAGGCCAACGGTCGGGGCCGAAAGGCTATGGCAGGAGGGCGTCGTGGTAGAATGCTAACGCGACCCCATGGCGCCCTCAACAGCCGGTGCGGAAACGCTGGAGGGGTTTTAGTGGGTAGTCCGGGCACTGTGCCCGGGAGTCCCACAGTGCGTAAATGCATTTCCCCTACGTTAACAAAAAAAAAAAAAGGCCTATCTCCAGTAGTAAGACTGATACTAATGATGATAATTACTTACTGCGATGGTTCAAGACCTAAGAGATCTCCACTGTTCCCTGTGCGATATCCTGCCAGTCGGCAGAAATGATGATACCTACTGATACTGAATGTGATATATTTTTATTGACAGTTTTGAGCAGTTTGCGAGAAATTTAATGTTATTTTGTGAAATACACGAATGAAATTGAGTCTTAGTTAAAGTTGTGCGCAACGCTTTGGTTTATCTGTTAATTGTATTTATAAAAATAAATTATGATTAGTTAACCTCCTTTTAGAAGTCGGTTGAACGGACATTATATGTTAATATTTGCGTATTATGGTTGGTATGTGAATTGACCTATTTTCGGTAAGTTTATGAATAAGCTTATGATTATGGGTTGTTTAGATCTTCCACACATTTATCTGGATTAGATAGTTATTTTTGTAAAAAAGAGGTGTAAGGACTTCGTGATTTTATAATGTTTCTATGTTTTTATTATGTGTAAATGAATAAAGTTTCCTGCCAAAAGTCTATTTAAAATTGTCAATAATCAGTAGGTTTTATTTTATTGCCACTGTAACAGTAAAACAAACTAAAATACTTAAAAAATACTTTTATATTCAGTTGTTCCTTTCACGGGGAGAAACTTTATAGGAGTCGTTAGAGAACAAAAATGTTTTTTTACTTTTTTTTTGGTTTTTTAATCTGGTTTTAATACAACTTCTAAACTCTATAGTCTATGATTTAAATGTTAGAAGAAAGATTCTTAGAAATATGAACAACCTTATTTAAAAAAACTAGCAAGAAGACATAGGTTGCTTAGAGAAAATCTTGTCCTTTTATATCACTGTCCCTTCCCTTGCCCGGTTTTTACGATCCTTACAAGAACAACCAGCTGGTTCGTTCTATATTTTTTTTACTATCAGATCCAAATAACAGATAACTAGAATTTAAAAATACGTACAAGAAAAAAAAGTGCACAATATAATGTACCTACTTACATCGTTCAAATTAATATAGGAACTAATTTTTTATTAAAAAAAAAATATGCTTAATTTAAAAAAAAAAAAAAAAAATTTTATTATGAAACTATTTCGAATCAATGAATGAAAAAAATGCCTTACCGTAAAACTTGGTGCATCTAGCAATCCAATCCCAACAGTTATCTTTATCACATCCATATCCACTTGGCATCACCTTATCACGATATCACAAAACAAAACACAAAAAGTCAATACACAGCACTTACAATTACAATTGTAATAATTTCATTAGCACATGTCTGACAGAAATTTAACATATTCGTCAAAGAATCCGAACGGGTTCCATTTTTTAAATCATAACGAAATAATTGGTGGGATTATAAGATTATTCTCATTATTTTTTCTTTTTTTAAGAAATGGTGTGCAAAGGATTGATATGCTATTCGGCCAGCACGCTTGCGCGGCGCCCCCTACATTGCGCGACTGAGTGAGCGAATGAAACGAATGGTCGGATCGTGGTCCTGAATCCGTACCTGTTACATTTTCGAGGGTTTTGCATTGCGCATGCGTAATAGAATTAAATAATTTTGTTTGATTTATTAGGTACCTAAGTATTTGCATGACTTAGCTACATACATTTGACTATGTACTTACATTAAATATTCTTCTACAAATCGACGTCTTGTAGGTTGTTCTGTTTATTTCAGCGCTTTTCAGGTTGCATCCTTGTCTTTAACAGCTAAAGTATACCTATGTTTAGGCTGTATGTATACAGGTTCTAAGCTAAGAGCCAAGCGAGCATGGCCCGCATATAAAGAAATAAAAAATTACCTAACAGCTGCCTTCCTGACGTCAACCCTTCTTCAAATTGAGGGATTCCTCATTCTATCTACTGAGAAGCCACATGCATTCGGTCGCTTTGGGATACCTAGGATATTCACGGTAAGAGAGTAAAATAAGTAAGTATACATTATTCAACCACTTACATTCTAGAAACCATACACCTTCCAGTTATATAATTAACACACTGCTGAACAGCTTATTTAAGCCTACTTAAGAAGTTCCTACTTAGGTAATTTTAACATTTCCTTCAGCGGTCTTTCTTCGTTAACAAAATGATTTTCGTTCGATATCGAATGATTTTTGTTCGATATTGAAATATTTTTATTCGACATACGAGCCATACAATTAAAGATAGGGCTCCGAAAGTAAGAGGGTCAATCGCCTTAGATTGAGATTTTAATTTGCTACCATATCAATGAATAAGAACTTTATCAATATAAACCCAGTTTTCAACATAAAAATTCATCAAAATCACATTTTATAACACCACTCTTTTTCTTCGAAGTTAAAAATGATTGCAAATATAGTTTTAGGTAATTATTTCAGCCGAAATTATAAATAACGCCAACTCTCGGCTTTCGGTAGAAACAAAATAAATACTGAAACCACAGAATAGTTCGTTCCATATGCCACATGACGGTCACAAGTCCTGTTTTCGACGTTTTTCATCAAATTCAAAGATGGCGTAAGTTACAGTCGTTGCTTGCGAGTGTGCCGACCATCGACGAAATGAATTCTGGAGTCCATTTTGAAAGTATGACTGACCCAAAATCAATGAAAATAGATCGACTCGCCAGTTTTCATGAGACATACTGTCAGAAATATTTAATACTAGCTGTAACCTATGTTTGACCCCGGGTCTTCAACTATATTCATACCAAATTTCATCAAAATCCGTTCAGCGGTTTGGCCGTGAAAGGGTAACAGACAGACAGACAGACTTTCGCATTTATAATATTAGTATGGAAGTATGGATGACTCCTATGTCGAACGAAAATTAAATGACACACAGTTTGCGTGAGAATTAAAAAATAGGTCTCCCGTCCTTACGCCTCATTACGCAGACGCCTATCAGCAGTCTTCAACTGAAAGCACAAGGAATATGGTCGTGCACTACAAAAGTGCTATTTTTAAAGTGTGACTCATGCAAAATCGGTGAGTTAAATAATTTTTGTTCGATATTGAAGGATTTTCATTCGACAACAGCGCTCCGGGGGGCGATATAAAAACAAACCCGATTACAACACAGACAAGCGCTGCTCTGTAGTGCAGCCGGATCCGTATACGTAAATTAATACAAACGCGATTACAACACAGACAAGCGCTGCTCTGCGCGATCGGTAAGGCAATGTCGCACAATTATGCAGCAGCTTCGCAGATAATAATTAATTACTTAATTTTGATTTTAGTTTGTTGTTGATCAGCGACAAGTAGGTTCTTGCGTAAATATCAGTTTAATAAAAAGAACTTGTACGTTAACACCTGAGTAGCTGATGCTGATAGAGATAAATAATAGATGCTGTTGAGGTAAAAGCAAATGTATTCAAAAATACTTAGATGCTAGTGAGTACACGAACGCGATACGCGGCGATGATGTGCGAAGGTGAATCGTGAACTGATTGATGCTATTTACAAAATTATGCATTCGTGTAATAATGATGATCGGGCGATTTGATATGTGCGGTGAAACCGTACATGCTCCCGGACGAGGAGATGAGAGAGATGAGTGAGATGAGCTAAAATAACACAGCTGATACCGACATTAAGTGACGCTTAATGGCAAACTAACTTACAAAATGATACCGACATTGAATAACGTTTAAAATAATTTAAGATGATCGCAGATTATTTATCGGGATTAAAATTACATCTAATTAAAACTGGGGAGGTGTTTTTATTCGCGGAAGTGCTAGGTTTGATTTGACCGTCTATATCGGATACACTATCACTTTGCTCTGCTTTTACACTATCACTTACACACTTCACATCTTTGAAACTCACACACTGCACAATACCGTGTTGCTGCTGATCCACGGGCTGAGCGGCGCGAACACGCATGCGCGCGCGCACGCACACGAACACTGCTGCTGCTAGGCCTGCTGCTACCACGCAGTAGATGAGGACGTAGTGGTGAATGTCGTGAAAGCTGATGCTGTTTGCTTCGCTATCTACATTTTGAGACGCTATTTTTAATTGTCTTATCTGGTCGTCGATTGATGCTAAAGGATTTTGGAAACCAGATGTTGTATTAAATGTGCTGATTGGTATAGATATATTTATGATGTTATTGACAGGCGCGATTTCTGGTGCAAAGATCACCGGCTCAATATTAATTTGATTTTGTAGTTGTTTATGAGGCGTAATAACAAAGGTATCTCCTCGAATGACGCAGTCATTCCCGAGTGTTATAATACGAACTCCGGTCAGCTGTTCGACGGTAACTCGATCTTTACATATGAATCGCAAGGTACAATGACCACAACAGTTGATTATAAACGAGTTTGGCTTAGTAAGCTTTTTCCATGTAGTGTGACATTGAGTTGTGACGATTTTACAGCTGTTTTTTAGTTGGTTGTTCTTAATACATAGGCTTTCATCTGTCTGTCGCTCGTAGATTGGCGTTTGAAGTTGGCAAAGATAGTCCATAAAACCATCAGTGTTGAAAACTATACACTCCTGGAACTCATTGTCTTGTACAGGCATGAAAATGTCTTTCTTTAAGTTTATTGCTACATGATCAGCAATCGGAATGATGTTCACCATGGATGCGTTAGAAATTTGATGATGAAGAGGAACTGCATTGTAAATTTCATAATCGTCTCTATTTACAAGAGGTATTAAAATTTCAAATATAAAGTACCGCTTTGTCATTCTGGCTTTTACCTTTGAAATCTTATAAAGGTCAGAAATATCGTGTTGAATATTTTCTACAGGCAGTGACAAGTCCTTTGGCATTTGGCTAGATATCAGGCTAATTTCGTCTTGTAATTGAGAGGGAGAAAGAAGATGAATGTTGAGGTGCTGAATATTGGTGATTGTATCCAAAAGAGTTTCCTGGATATCACGAAGGTTGGAGAGAACGTTGTTGGCGATGAAACTTGACATGATGAAGTCGTTAGTCATTTCCGCTAACTCTACTTCCACTCTAACTATGTTAGCTGCTTTTTGTAAGGTGTTCAGATGTTGATTAAATGTTTTAAATTGTCTTTCCATCGTGTTCTCAATTCTTTTCAAAACGTTGTTTTCCGCTTCTATGCCTGATGTTTGATTTTTCCAAAGTTGTGCTAGATGTTTCTGATTTTCCCGTACTAAGTTTATGTTCTGCTCATATTGTTCGGCAAACCGTTCATCTAAAACGCCGAACAAAGTATTCGCGACGTAACCGACTCCGTTGATAAGACCACGACGCGTGCGCTTCCGACTATCAAAACGCTGATCCAGCAACATGCGGTCGTAGTACTCCATTTCCGAGAATCCGTGACGTAGCTGTTGTAATATTATGTCGCAATGTGCGTTCCTTCCCGATTTTACACACAGATGTTCAAGATGATTTAAGTAGTTGTTAAATATAGTTGATCCGTCCCAATATGGCTTCATGTCATAGTATGCAACGAGTTTCCAATGGTCTTGAATTAAACGCATATTTCCCAATTTATCAAAAAATACGAATTTACTGTTGCTGATTTCAGTTACATTGTAACTTGATTGCACTGCAGAAGACATGAATAACAAAAGAGTCATTAGGACAGACAAAAGGTTGATGTGGAATCCCTGTCTCGATGTTTTCACTATTTTGGGTTCTGCTGCTGGTAAATCTGATTTGATGTCATGGTGTTGTTGCTGCTCGGCGTTGGCAGGTAAGATGGAGAGCTTGATGATTGGCCTTTTGATGGATTTGCCATTTTTCGTTCTTACGGTAACGACTCTAACTAAATTATCGGCACCGGGATGAAGTTGAATCACTCGACCAAGTGCCCATTTTCCAGGAGGCAGGTTGGCGTCGTGAATTAATACCACATCATCGAGTTGTATATTAGCTTGTTTCTTACGCCATTTACTTCTTGCTGATAGTTGAACTAAATATTCGGCGCGCCACCTTTTCCAGACATCGTTAAATATTTTTTGCGTGAGTTGCCATCTAGTTCTTTCGTCTCGTTCCGTCTCGATGATTGAAAGGATTGGTCCACTTGACAAGAAATGTGCTGGTGTTAGGTAATCAATGTCGTCTGGATCTTCTGATAGAACACATAGTGGTCTTGAATTGAGACAAGCCTCCAGTTGAGCTAGTAGAGTGGAGAACTCTTCGTACGTCAGTTTTTGATCACCGATTACTCTACGTAGATGGTGCTTTAAGCTCTTTACGGCTGCCTCCCATAATCCTCCTGCTGAAGCGTATAGGGGTGGATTGGGATGAAAGTCTATTTTCATTTCACTAAGTTCCGTATAAAATTCCTCAGACAAAATTGATTTAAGATCGATGTGTTCTTTAGCTAAGATCTTGTAGGCTCCGATAAAATTAGTTCCGTTGTCACTGTACAAGTGACGCGGGGCACCCTTCCTTGCTGCTTGCCGACGAAGTGCTGCTAAAAATGCCGACGATGTTAAATCGGAAACCAATTCGAGGTGGACTGCTTTTGTGACCATACAAATGAATACAGCCACGTAACCCTTGGAGGTTTTGATGCAACGGCCTTTATTGGATTTAATCTCAAAATGACCCGTGTAATCTACGCCTGTGTGATAAAAGGGTCGCGTTTGATTTGTCCTAGCTTCGGGTAAATTACCCATTAGCTGCTCTTGTTTAGTAGGGCTGTGACGCTTACAAATGACACAGCGACGTAAACGATTTCTCACCGCTCTATTTCCACCGATTATCCAGTACTCTTGTCTAAGCCAAGCGTGAGTAAGCCGGGCTCCTCCATGGAAGGTTGATTTGTGCCCTAGATCGATGAGCAAATCAGTTAGATGGCTTTTATGGGGGATGATATATGGATGCTTCATATCAAACGGGATGTTACTATTTCTGAGCCGACCACCTACTCGTAACAAGCCGTTCTCATCTAAGTAAGGGTTGAGGCAGAGAATTTTACTTTTAGAATGAATATTGTCTTGATTAGAGAGATTGCTAATCTCCTGTGCAAATTCATTTCGCTGGACTTTCTTTATTATCAATTGAGTTGCATTACGTAACTCGGCTGTTGTTAAATATGATAGTTTTATACGGTTACGCGATATCGCTCGCAATGTCCATGCAAGGACACGGGACGCCCGTGTAAAACTGCTGAATTTGTTTATTATGCTGCTAATAATATCGTCTTGATTGTTGCTGTTTGTTTGCACGATATTAGTTAATTTTTTCTTGCTTTCCAAATCCGTATCATAATTTTTTGACTGTATTTGAGGGTCGAATGATGGTAACCAGGAAGGTCCTTTAAACCATAAAGTATGATGCTGTAACTGCTCGACTTTCATTCCTCGGCTGGCACAATCGGCCGGGTTGTCTGTTGTTTTTACATAACGCCAGCAGCCAGGAGGCATGACGTCTGTGATTTTTCGGACTCTGTTGGCGACGAATGGTTTCCAGCGGTTTGGATCTCCTTGAATCCATCCGATTGCTGCTGTGGAATCGCACCATCCGTAAACCTCAGTGTTTAATGAACTTAGACTTCGTTTGATTATTACCATCAATTTAGAAAGTAAAAGTGCGCTGCTTAACTCCAGTCTAGGAAGGGAAACGTCACATTTCGTCGCAGGTTTGCTTGCGGGAACTAGTTTTGTTTTAGCTGCTAATATTGTGATGGACTTTGATTTTTGATGCTGGACACAAGCGTATACGATGCAAGCGTATGCTTTGGTTGACGCATCGCAAAAACCATGCAACTGTACGCAACTTTCCTTTTGACTTCCTATCCAACGGGGTATTTTAATGTTGTTGATGTTTTCCATATCCGCTCTTAGTACTAACCATTTGGAGTATACGTCATCAGGTATGACGTCATCCCAATTTAGATTTTGTATCCATACGCTTTGGAATAATAGCTTCAGTTGCAATACGGCTGGGGCTAAAATTCCCATGGGATCGAATGTTTTTGAGATTTCGCCTAACAATACTCTTTTAGTTGGTTTTGATGATGGTAGTTTAGACATTTTACATTGAAAAGTAAAGTTGTCATCTTTAGCGATCCATGTAAGGCCTAGTGATTTGGTTGACTCTTGATGCTTGAAGTCGTATGTGTTTGGTGAACTTTGAGCCTTATGAACTCCTTCCAACAGTGACTCATCATTTGCTGAAAATTTACGAAGGTTAAATCCTCCCGCTTTAAGGAGATCTATGAGGTCCCTTTGTAATTGTTTGGTAGAATCCAGATCAAAATTTCCACAGAGTGCGTCATCCATATAGAAATGCTGCTCCAGAACCTTTGCTGCTGTAGGGTATCGATGGCGCTCATCATTTGCTAGCTGTTTGAGAGTCATCATTGCTAAAAATGGTGCTGGTTTTGTACCATAGGTGACGGTGTCAAGTTGGTATGTTTGTAAAGATTGTCGTGAATTTTCCCGCCAAACAATACATTGGTAGTGTTGATCATCTGGATGTACAAGGATGTTCCTAAACATTTTTTCCAGGTCACCTGTAAAGGCGAAGGGATATTGTCTCCAAATCTATCTTGACTACGTTACAATAATATGACTTGACGTTTCCACACAAAATCCAGCCTAGGCGTGTCTGCTGTGCGATTGGTAATTCGTCATTCACTTTGATGATTCCACCCATGATGATTGAGGCGAAAACATCAGCGCCGAGGAGTAGATCTATTTCTCGGCTGGAGTAAAATTCAGGATCCGCTAACTGGATATTTTCAATAAAAGCCCAAGATGGTTTTCCGAATGATTTGTTCGGTAGGTTGTTTACTGCGTGGTTCATTATAAAAACGTCAAGATTAAGGCGATAGTCATTGTAACGCGATGATAACGTGATGTTCATAACACCCTTGCAGCTGTTTTCCTTCGCTCCTACCCCTACGATTATTCCTCTACATTGCTTACGAGGTAGGCCTAACCTCTGCGCCCCAGACTCTGTCAAAATCGACGTTTGGCTCCCCCCATCAATCAATGCCCTACAGGTGTGAAGAGTGCCGTCGATGCCTGTGACGTAGACCAATGCTGTCGCTAGGAGAACCTCTTGAGTGTCATCCAATGACACGTGCGAGTTTGACCTCGCGCCGTTCGATGCACTCGACGATGTTGCGACATTTGCTGATACAGCGAAGGAGTCGTGCAGTAGTGTGTAGTGATTCGAATTACATTTATGACATCGTTTTATAGAAAAACATTCATTACCGTTATGATTATAAAGTCAATTTTGACAAAACGATAACTTGGTAATTGTTTGCCGCTTGACGTCAGGTTTATAGGATAGAAATGTTTCGCAAAATTGTATCGCGTGATCTTTATTACAGACGGGGCACTTTTGCCTCGGTGCATTTACGGACAATGACCTAGTTTTATTATTGAAATTATTAATATTAGATGATTGATTTTGATTATTTGAAAATGATTTAAAAGTGAATGATTTTTTGTAACTGGATGATTGAGATGGCTGCTGCTGGAGTTGATTTGATTTTTGGAAATCTGGCTTACGTTTCGACGATTCTAAAGCTGTGAACTTAGCTTCTAGGAACTGAAGAAACTCTTGCAATGAAGGCAGTTCCCGGGGTTGTTTAAGTGACTCTATGTAGTCATTGTGTGTGTCCACATCTAGTTTCTGAGATATGATGTAAACTATGATGGGGTCCCAGTTATCGATGTTGACACCAAGATTCTTCATAGCGTTTAGACACTCGTTGGTCGTGTCATGAATCTTCTTGATGGCTGCTGTTGAATGGCAGACTGGTTGAGTAAGACGCCCATATGAGAGTTGAAAATGAGCTTCTTGTTCTCGTAGCGATGATTCAAGAGATCCCAACACGCTTGATAGTTATCTGAGCTGATGTGTAAATGAGTTACCAGTTTTTCGGCCTCTCCCTTCAACTTGCTTTTAAGAAATTGCATTTTCTGCGCATTAGGAAGAGATCGATTGCTGTGAATAATTTCTACGAACAAATCCTTGAACGACACCCACTGGCTGTAGCTGCCGCTGAAGGCTGGGATATCCATTTTTGGAGTAGTTTTCTCCCGATAGCACTCAGAATGCATTTTGCTGTTTATCAGTTCTTTGATGTCATTAAATTGACGCTCGTAGCTGCTGAATGTCTCGTCGTACTCTAGGTTATCTTCATATAGTTCGCTGTCTATTTCCCAGTGTAAAGTGTCAATGACAGTCCACCGGGCCTGTACTGATTTAAGGATGTCCTCGAACTTCCACTTTTCCGAAACGTTATCAAGATTTATGCTGCTGATAGTCCGTTGAAAAGCCTTAAAATTACTTTTCTGCTTTCTTAACATTTCCTTAAGTTTGCTACTAGTACCTTTTGTTCGGGGAATTTCCGCATCAGAAGGAGATACGGGACGAGATATAGAAGTGCCAGACGGCTGATCATTAAAGCCTGACAAAGGGGTAGCTGGTTTAATAAAAGGTTTTAATGTAGATTCAGAAGGCAAATAACCTAACAATAAATTCCGCGTTTCGTTATAGAAATCGGAGGTTTTTTTAAAGTAATTGCCAATAAAATATTGATGAGATCGATCGTCGAACTCACAAATTTTAAGATGATTATTTTGGAATTCCTGCCAATAACTATCAAGAGTGCTAAGTCGTTTTTTAATATGAGCCGGTGTCCTGCGTTCGACACCGTCTTTCTTAAAATTGATTAAGAGCTGATCCATAGCTCCCATGATCTGGTTTTGGCTAGCTAGAAGGTCTTCCATTTTGCTGATTGATGTAAATATGCTGCTGCTGATAAATATATAGGAGAGTAATGGACTCACCAATGCTGCTGCTGGTTGACTTACGTGGCGGATCCAAGTATGCTCGTATTGAAAGTAGGTCAACACTCGCGATTAGGTCCCGCTACGTTTAGCTCGAAGGACCAAAAAGATGTACGTTAACACCTGAGTAGCTGATGCTGATAGAGATAAATAATAGATGCTGCTGAGGTAAAAGCAAATGTATTCAAAAATACTTAGATGCTAGTGAGTACACGAACGCGATACGCGGCGATGATGTGCGAAGGTGAATCGTAAACTGATTGATGCTATTTACAAAATTATGCATTCGTGTAATAATGATGATCGGGCGATTTGATATGTGCGGTGAAACCGTACAGAACTACTTTCTTGATTATGAGTCGAATTGATTATTATTGATTGAAAAATCTAACGTAATTTTTTAAATGGGTGATTATGGGTATGATGTATTTATTGGGTGTCTGTGTTGTAGTCGCCTTTTCATTTTTTTCACCCGCGTATAATGAAACAAAAGTGGCTGCACTACAGACGCTCTGTGTTGTAGCTGGGTTCAGACTTTACCTCTTTAGGCCGTCCGCAAGATGATACAGCACAAAGGGTTTCTGTGTTGTAATCGGGTTTATATTAACGCCTCGGGGAGTGATATATTTGAAAATTATGACAACAAAATTGGTGACTCGAATGATTTTAAGTCGACATAAGTCATTCATTTAAAAATAGTCTAATATGTATGACATATACGTATGTCGAATGAAAATCGTATGAAAATAATTCGATGTCGAACAAAAATTATGAGTTAGTCCCACTCGTCACCACCCGCGTTGTCCCCACTTGGGACGAATGGGATTTTTTCTTAAAAAACCTCCTATATGTCCTGACTGGGGATAAATGAGATTTCACGTATGAAATATCTCATATGTCCTATATGTACTGGTGACGAATGTGATTGCACTTAGGAAACATCACAGTCGTCAAACGAAATTAAAAATCTGTATTTTACACTTGAAAGGGGTGTGCATCAGAATCGCAGATAAAATACTAAACAGTACCAATAAAGAAAAATAAAGTACCTCTCTTGATACGAAGAAAATACGAAAAATAAGTGAGCGCCGACCTGATTACAAGGACGGCGGGCGGGTGTATTTCTAGTTTCGACCGAAATATTAACAGTCTATGTAAAAATCCACCTTCATACAACTCTACCTAGCTAGTACCTTACAGTTTCACAAGTAGAACTGAAATACAGGCAAAGGTTAAAGAGTAATTTTGAAAATAAAAATCACAACTATGAACTCCTGCGAAATTAATAATAGCAAATATTACAACTGTAATATAATTGCTATTAGAAAGTTGACAGGCGTCTATTCGCTGTGTATGCTACGATAACCACAGTGGGCCATATGCGTTCAAAATAGGTGTAATAAAAACTCGCAAGGAATTTATCAATGATTTTTGATTTGGCTGCCCAAATTTGAATTCGAAGTCCAGTTTTTACGATTTTCTGCTTTTATACTATACGATTCTGTATAAAATGTTAGTTAAATGGTAAATGTTAGTTTGGTTGACTGGAAGAGATCCCTATTTGGGATAAGTCCGCCTTTTGTTGTAACCTGTATTCTGATACTATGTTCTTTGTGTACAATAAAGATTTTTACATACATACAAAAATACGAACCTAACTGTATTCAAAAAATTTAATTTCCTTACACAAAAAACCTCCCCATATGTCCTCAACAAATGGGAGGTTTTTTAAGAATATATCCAATTCGTCGGACACAACACGGGTGGGTGGTGACGAGTGGGACTAACCCGAAATTCTTCGTCTCGCCGATTATGCGAAATCACCCTTCAAAAATATCATTCCTGGAGAGCTATTTTTAAAAAACCTTGACTCGAACTAACCGTAATCGAATGGTTTTCAGAGTCCACTAAAATCAATTGATGGGCGGACTCAACGGGGTTACGGTATGAAACTAGACAACTTTCAAGTGAAATACAAAATTAGATAGGTCTTAACATTTATTTAGCCCTGTTTCTGGGCAAGTTCCCTAGCCTTCGCCTTCTCGAGCTTGGCAATGCGCGCGTTAGACTTATTGCCGAGGACGCCGCCGCCCCAGTGCTTGCGGAGCTCTTCGTAGCGCTCGTTGAAGTTCGTCTTGATGGACTCCACCACCTTGGAGAAGGCAGCGCGGTCGCCAGACTCAACCTGGAGGGGAAAAAGTAACATCAGTTTATTGAAAATCAATTAAATTTATGATAACTTATTGATGATTTTTAATAATTAGAGATATTATTATTGCGAGTCATCTTGTTGCAAAATTTTTGCTTACAAATAAAGTTTACAAGTTATGTCTATGAGGCCTATGTCCAGCAGTGGACTGACTGCGGCTAAAATGATGACGATTTTTTATCAAAAAACATTAATTTAATTATGCTATCCAGAGAAATTATCTACAACTAACTGCAAGATATGTTAATTTGTGTGTTAAAATAGGCATATTCAGATTAATCTATTGGTGGTAGATGTGTTTGTCATCATAGCATTTAGATAGCAAATAAATCATCATTATATGCCCATTCTAAACATAGGGAACATCACTGGACCGACTACTAAAATATCCAAAAGATGGAGCTATGAAACACTAACAAACTCTTCAACAATTCATGTTCTCTAAAAATTAACAGTTTAGGCCTGTTTCTTCAAGTGAGAGAATCGCGACGAGTTTCATTATAGAATCGCCATGTAGAAAAGTCCTAAGTGTACGGAAATACATAGCACTACGATTTCTCTACTCATTGATGAAATTTCCACTTTGAAATTTTACACAGGCGATTTTATGACAATTTAAAAATCGATTGGAAAGTCCATTTTGAAAATATAAAATTACTAAAAAATTATATTAATCGATGAACAGATAAAAAATAAGCTTTCGTTTACGAACTATTTACATAAACGCAATATTTATGGTAGTTGTCGAACAAATTTTAGTCTCGCCCTTGTAAATTACTTCTTGGGCGTGACGTCACCGCTAGGTTATTAATATGGAGCGTTTGGTATCGTCCACAATGCACGCGAGTATAACTTCGTCATATCTCAGTTAGTTTAAGTTTTATCGACGTGTTTTGTTTACCAGTGTACCTAATAGTGAGATCTTTCATTTAAACATTTAATCGAAAATTATTCGTCATACCTATTTCAGACAGCCCCTAATATTATGATTCCACATTTTCGGGTTCGCGCGCCCGGCCTCCCGAACTGCTAGGACACAATCCTTTCGATTAAGCAGTATCTAAATACCTTAATCCCATTCCCCCAGTCCAAAAAGACAGCAACAGCGTCGGCAACGAAACAAGCCGAACAAACTGCGTTCACCAACCCTTTTGCCAAGCATGGAGAGTATGGCAAAACCCCTCCCAATAAGTAAAATTCTTGGGAGAGGCCTATGTCCAGCAGTAGACTTCTTACAACTGTGATGACTGTAATGACATTTTCAATATTTTGTCAGGATAATATCAACTACAGCTCATGAATCTATATCGAGTAGACAGAATAAACTATGCTAGAATTCAAAATCATAAAAATAATACATACATTTGTGAGCGCCACGCACGTGCAAGTCTTGCGGTGTACTAGGGCTCCGAGACGGGACTTTCCCTTCACGATGCAGTATGGGACGCCCATCTTGCGGCACAGGGCGGGCAGGAAGAGAACCAGCTGTAAAAGGGGGAAAAATTGTAGGCATTGGCAACAAATATGTACTGGACAAGACCCCTATCCACTTTGTTGATTTAATATTCTTTTTGTACAAAAGTATTTAGATACTTAAAAATGATACCTATATTTCAAAAGGCAATATCAATGTACTACACAAATAACATAAGGGATTTGTGGGTTGTAAACAAATGGTCTTCCTAATGTAAACAATAATAGTAAGCTGTAGCTCAGAGTCAACAATCTTCATGCAGCATGTGAATTCTGATGATTCACAGCCTCAGGTGAAGAAATTCTAACATCACTGCTACAACAAAGTCTTAAGATTAAATTAATTTATTCACATTACTCAATGTGCAAATGGCTTGCATGGTCCTTTAGAGATAAGTTAGGTGATTCAAGCCTGCAATGTCATAGAAAACTGAAAACAATTATACTAAGTACACTTCCCATCGGAAACGAACCCACGAGAACCCTCGCCTTAGACACTAGATAGCGCTGCTCCTTGGGGAACATCCAAAAAGTGAGCACATAGGAGCCAGATTGCATTGGCACTCATTGCCAAGGATGCAAAAGCAACCAGAAAGCGCTTGGATAAATCAAAACTTGTTATTAGTTGACCTATTCAATGTAAATTGAAACTTTTCTGCATGATCTGTTTTTTTTTTCATATACAACCAAATTTTTTTACTCGCTCTACACACATTTTGGAAAACGTAAGTGCTATGAAGTTAACACACATTTTCGGAAATGTAAGTACTATTAATTACATACCTCAATAGGGTCAACATCGTGAGCAATGACAACAAGCTGAGCCTTTTTCTTCTCAACCAGCTTGGTCACTGTGTTGGTGCCAGCACGGAGAGTGTTTGGCCTCTTCGCTGGTGGCTCCTCCTTCTTTGCAACCTGCAATGTTATTAATGCTGTAGAATGTTCTAGATTGTAGTGGTTTTAGTGAACTTGATATTGCAATCAGAGATCTTGGTGGAAAATGTCCTCATGGCATTCAGTGGAAATTTTTATGCATCATTTAAAAAACTTTAAAAATAAATTTGAAAGCTCAACAAATATTTGCAGCTCTGGGAAAGCTAAACAAGTAAACAATCCTTTTATTTCTTAAATTATAAGTGTTGTCGGGTGGAGCCAAGTCCATTTACGATTTCTGCAGAATGGCCATAGCTAAAAGATAAGCTTGCTCCACCTTTGACTTTCCCCATGAGGCTGGCATAGTCACAATGTGTGACTGAAGCCTCACAAAAAAAAGAGATTAAAATAAAAATTATAAGTGTACAAGATTAACAAAATAAAGTAAAACTTAAAATAAATACAAAACTACATAATCCTAAACAATTTTTTAAGGAAATTTTGTAAAAAAATCTCTTGTGTTTTGTTGTAACAATCTATTTTGTTGTAACAATGTTCTTTCTGTACAATAAAGTTTTTACATACATACAAAAACAAATCATTCAAACATGTAGCTGTGTATTTTTTGTTTGTGAATTTCTTGAATAAATTTTTACGAAGTCCATTGAGCAATTTGATTTATTATTTTTTTGCACAATTTGTCAAAAGTTCAAAACATTACAATAGGATCACATCTTAACAGGATTATCTAAAATTAAGTTTTATAGATATTCATTATGACAAAGTTATTTTAATACTCTGCCATAATTCAAAATCATAAAAACAATACATACATTTGTGAGCGCAACGTACGTGCAAGTCTTGCGGTAATGCTTTAGACTAAGAAAAAAAATATCTTTGCCCAAGAGTAGGACGAAAATGGTTAATAATAAAATAAAAATATTTACCTTAGCTTCAGCAGCTTTCCTTAACCTTTCTTTCCTGGCTGCCTCAGTCTCTGGGGTGTATTTTTCCAAAATTTTGAATAGACCCTTAGCTGAAATCATTACAAGAGATGTTTTAGTATGTCCATCATTAAATGTACATTTATTTTATTATCAGTGATAATCAGAGTTAAAAAGCTCGTATATTTTTTTGATAATCATAAAGATTCATAGTTGCATTTGAAAATCATCATTTAGATAGAAGTCCTATAGTAAATCTTGTTGATATAAAAACTAATAGTTAAAATGCTAAATCTAATTGTTAATTCACTAAATCAAGTTTATAAATAACTGTCAAATAGGATTATGGTGATCACAAGCCTAAGCTATGAGGAAAACAACTTTGAAGACAAATCTTTGACCATGTTTGACCCCGGGTTTTCAACTATATTCACACCAAATTTCATCAAAATTTGTTTAGCAATTTGCCCATGAATGGATAACAGACAGACTTTTGCAGTTATAATATTATATATTGTAGTGAGTATATAATATGGATTTCTTTTCACAAGTAGTATTTAAGTTTTTAATTGATTTGGTTTTTTTTCTTATTTTATCTACCTGTGGTCTTGTCAAGTGTCTGGGTGAACTGGTTGATTGGTGGGGGAACCTTGAGTCTGCGCTGGAGCACCGCCTTCTGTCGCTGGATGCGGATGTACTTGGGCCATCTCACGAATCGGGACAAGTCACGGGTTGGCTGGATGTCCTGGCCTGACAATGTTTTAGGTTAATAAACAAGATACACCATAAAGACATCATCATCATCATCAAAAACCATAAAACCCCGCAATTCTCTCTCTCTTTAAAAAAAAGTGTCAACAAGATTCTAAAAACATCAGTGTAGGGAGCTGATTTTTTCTAAAGCAATCTCTACCAGAAGACCTAATTAGAAGAATACTTTTCATGTGTGGCAGAAACGGTTTCTAAATAAACCAATTAACTCTTCCTTATAAGAATGTACTTTCTTTTCAGACCTTTAACACAGTCAGTGTCAGAAACGCACATGTGTGTTGTACACAATTGCAACAGCATTGTTATAATTTATTGGCAGCAAACTTGTTAATATCATAGTTCTGAAAATGTTAGCAGCACTAACATAACAAATGAAGGGACTGTGGACCATGATTGTGGCCAATACTGCATTAACAGAACATGGGTTCTTGAATTCTTGGAACTGATGAGACAAATAAGTACCTAGCTAATAATATTAGGATGGAATTACAGTGCATCACATTAAACAATAATATATGATAGGCTATAAATAATAAGTCATCCCACAGGTAGGAAATGGAATTCTTAGTGTCCCAAGAAAACACTAAAAATGTTTTAGGTTAGGAAAATACTGGGGCTTATAATCGCATAGGTACCTACAAGTAAGTAATTAGTTTGATAGAGCCAAATCAGTGTTAAAAAGCTCGTATATTTGATAACCACATGGTATTTCAGCATCATTTTTACATCATTTTTGACTCTGATCAAACTGAAAGTGATGGCACATGCTTATTACAATGTAGTCTAATTAGTAAACAAACTTAGAAATATACGTACCAATAGCGAAGTTCTTGGTCCTCTTCTCAAAGAGTGGGTTTACAACCTTTTTAGGTTCAACTTTCTTGACGACCAAAGGTGCGGCCGCTACCTTCTTTCCTACCTTCTTCTTAGGCTACAACAAACAAATATCTTTCACTTGCATTCTATCATCAACCAGAAATGTTTGATTGAAGTAATATCAGAGATCTTGGTGATAATTGCAAAGTAATCACAAAATTTCATTGAATGTTCAACATCATGGACTCGATTTGAGGTTAGGAACTTGAGTTTAAATGAATAACGTAAAACAATCCCACAAACAATACCTGTGCTACAATTTAACATATTTGAAAACTACAGGAAATGTTAGCCTACATTTTTTTCTGTAAATACATTTGTAAACAGTCCGAAAACAAAGCTGACATAGAACATGTCTTTAGTAAAGTATCACCATATTTTCACCTTATCACACAGAAATATAATAATTTATATAACGCACATGGTTTTTACCTTCTTCTGCACCATTTTGTTTAAACTTTAGATCACCGATCTAACGGCCACGAAAAGATTCGTGTCCGAAACAGAACACAGAACTTTCGGCGTAAATGGCCGAAATAAAAAGATGGAGATCGGAAACGTCACTTTGATTGAAAGATCTATTTTTGTTGTCTATGGCAGCCCGTAGTCGGAGTGCATAGCGATTTCGATTGATGAACGAAGTTGAACGAAAGATTGTTGAATCGGATTGTCTATCCAAATCATGGAACTAAAGGTAAAGATGGAAGACAAGCGGCATACAACAGGCTGGTTCAAGAAAATTTCACCTCTCTCTTTCTAACTTGTGATGTGTTAGGGTGTGAATCTGGGTTTCCATCACAGCACTTGATAACAACCCCAAAAGTTGGAAAAAATTATAAACAGTTACGTAGCAATATAATCTTTATTTTGAGGTAGATTTTTATTAAAAAATGAAATATTTGTTTTTGATATAGAAATATAAAACCCAATTGGCTAGTAAACTTTTTCATGAAAATGTCTAATTCGTAAACCATTTCGAGGAATAGGCTCAAGGAACAGATTACAATCAGATCTTTAGATAAGCAAGTATTTTTAAAGAAAATCGCAGAAAACTCAATGACTTTCATTTTTTAGCTAGGTTAACGTATGACGTAGCCGGATAACTTCCGGCTATTCACATTAATTTTTTTAGGTTGGTAGCACAGGCTAGTAAATAAATATTTTTTGTTTGGTAGCGCTATTATGCGCTTCACGTACTTCTCACCCATGTCAAATGTCATCTCTGTTCAAGTAAACATAAATAACCTAACTACATCTTCATTACATTCATTCATACATTTTAATAAAGAATCAGTATCCAATTATTAAAAAATCAGATGTCAACCGATGAATAGACTGCAGTAAAGTCCATAAACAGGCCAATTGTATTTCCGAAATAGTCTATTCTATCAATAAAATATATAAAATACACAATTTATTTTTTAGTTGACTAGCCAATTAACTATATTAAGCAAACTGACATTTTTATTTTACTGTATTTCTGACTAGGCAAAATTTTTGAAGTGATACTTTGGGAAAACAGGTACTCCAGGTCAAATTTTCTTGAACCAGCATGTTGTATGCCTGCTTGCTTCCATCTTTACCTTTAGTTCCATGATCCAAATCCATTGAGTAAGGAGCGGTGCAGTATCGATGCTCTTTGTCTAAATCGTGTTAATAACTTTGAAGCCCCTAATTGCAAACTTTTGTTCTATTTAAATAAGCGTCTGCTGTAAATATAACCCTTTCAATAAGCTAAATCTGATGGAAGTCCCTTGGGGCGTTTTGAATAACTTCTGGCCAGCACATGGCATTCACCCATTGTCTCAAACGTTTGCTCAAACTCGACTCAACCTCACTCCAACTTATTGGTATGATAAGTCGACACTAGCTTCCTTCACTTATGGAGATTCCTTATTGGAGGTGAGTATTGAACCTTGAGGCGTCCTTGAAATGAAACAAAGTGGTTAAAAATCAGTTTATTTGCCATTTTTTGCTTTGGTGTTGATTAATGACCACAGAAATAAGAATAGGTAGAAGTGGCCTGTGCAGGTCAGTTATGCTTCTCCAATCTTAACGTAGTATGGCGAAACTTAACTTGTGCGCACGTTATGGCATTTGAACTTAACTTTGGCACACGTTGAAAAATAGTCAGTACCAGTAATATTCCTATGAAGATGCTGCAAAACTATTGATACTTTCGTTAGTCGAATTAAGCGTATTTTTAGTAAAGTGTTCGTGTTCTCAGTCATCTTTCCAGTGATCTCTAATTAAACTACGAGATGCAACGAATGGTCTTTCGGCCGACATGCTCACATGTCTCTATCCATAGAATTAGGATTTTTTTGACTACGTCAATAGATTGGCTGATTAGTAAAAGAAACGAGACGAATTTGAAAACTGTTTGTGCGTGTGTGTCATACATGCCCTGTCAAATAGTGCTGAGCCGAGCAATGTCGACATCACTATGATCGATTCTCTTAACGTGAGAACATTGCCAAATTAAGTAGGTATGCAGTATTTTTTGGGATAAGTTATAATAAATTACTAAACATGCTACATTAGTATTTTTATTTTTAACTAGCTTTTTCCCGCAGCTCCGCCTGCATCAAAAGTAGCCTATGTTTGACCTCGGGTCTTCAACTATATTCATACCAAATTTCATTAAAATCCGTACAGCGGTTTGGCCGTGAAAGCGTAACAGACAGACAGACAGAAAAACAGACAGACAGACAGACTTTCGCATTTATAATATTAAGTATGGACTAGCACTCCCACGCGACTTCGAATAGGTGGACATTAATTAACTTTACTTTATTATAACTTTGAAACCAGTTGCCGATTCTCGCTCTACTGAAAACTGTATTGAAAGTGTTAACTACACATAGTTGAATATATTTCGGAAAACCATTCTTCTCTGCCAACTATTTTAAGCCATTTTTCTCAAATATCTAAATTAGATAGAAATCTGAAAGGTAGGTATTAATAGAAATTGTAATATTACAATTACGAGAGATGAATGAGAATACAAACACGGGGTGTTCAGTAGAAATCCACCATGTTTTTTTGCGATATCTCAAATTAGACTTTATCTCTAAAGGCGTGAGAGTTTTTTCACGAAATCTTAAATTCGACTTATCTCAGAGACGCGAGAATCGACGAACGAATTACCCGCGTTTCGTAGCGGACTTTTTTCATAAACCGTGGCGGATTGCTAAATATTAGATATATAGGTACCTTTAATACCAGTAGGTAGATATTTATTTCTCCCTAGCGTTTGGATGCAATACTATCGATATGATGTTTGACAGCATCGATGTCAATCCCTAAATTTCAAGAATTTGGTTAAAAATTGTGAAATGTCACGTATTCATTTTTAACCAAATTTGAATTCTTATTCATCTTACACAATCATGTGATAAAACTACATGATATTTCTAACATATTAGTGCGGAAAAACTTTCGAAACAAATATTAAATCATGGATTTATACAGTAATAAACTTTGGTGGTACTTATGTGTCAAATGTGAAATTATGTGGGTTTTATTTGTTACTTGAGTTACATTTAGGACTGCTTCACTTGCTTGCTTGCACTACACATGAAACTATAATTATGCGCTTTTACTGAACACTTTTTAACACTAACTACTTTGTTTATAATTTAAATATTTGTTTTTGACAAGAAATCCGTAAGGCTGCTATGGGACATTATTGTGTATATGAAATGGTCTCGCTCTCTATCTCATTCTAACATACGCATATCCTTTAAATTTCACTTTCGCATTTCCCGTCTATTGGATCCATAGTCTTATGTAAGTAAATATCTAGGCCAAAAGTGGCAAAAACCCGTTTTTTATCTACTTTATTTCATTTCAAGGACGCCTCAAGATACCTCTCGACCAACCTTATAATTGACAGTTCGATACTCACCTCCAATGAGAAATCATCTCAAGTCATTTTAAGCTTCGTAAATCCTGCACATAAGTGGCTAGCTATCTAGCTATCTATCCCGCTACGCTATCGAGCGTAGCGGGACGTGATTGTTGGTGACGATTACGCGAGTTAATCAACAGCATGGAGCCAATAGGGAAGAAATGTCTACGAAACGTTATTTTCGGCTAGACTCCAACTTCCTTGAAATCTGCACAGAACTATTTGGGAGGAGGTTAGCACCTCCTCACTCGGAACATTTGATTGCGTCTGAAGAAAATATCTGCTTATAGTATGTACCACCTTTCCCCTTTTTCTAGAGGTGACCATGCCACCCTATTTTGCACAAGTACCAACGTGATAAAGCTTGTATATGCTAGAAAGAGACAGGTTCCTCCACTATTTCTATCTCGCTTGGCTCGTCCTTACTCTATGCAAATTTGGAGATGTACTCAGTCCTGTTTAATATACTAAGTCCATGCGCTAGGTAAATTCCATGGACTTAGTTTAATAAACAGGACATCGTTAACGAACGAAAATCATTCTACTCAATGTTTATGACGGATGAAAATCATTCAATTCATCGTTTATGCCAAACGAAATCATTCGTTATCGAACGAAAATCATTCAACTTTACTGAAATTGGCTAGTAAACTTTTTCATGAAAATGTCTAATTCGTAAACCATTTTCATACTAGCTGACCCGGCAAACTTCGTTCCGCCTAACAGTCGATGTTTTAATTTTTTAGTTTTTTACTTTACTTTTCTAAAATAAAAGAATTTTTCTAAAATAAACGTAGCCTAAGTTACTCCTTATTACATCAGCTACCTGCCAATAAAAGTCCCGTCAAAATCGGTCCAGCCATTTCAGAGATTAGCCGGACAACAGACAAAAATAATAAAAAATGTTATTTTGGTGCATGTGCCGTATATATATTCATACTAGCTGTTTCCCGCAGCTCCGCCTGCGTCAAAAAGTAGCAGCGGTTTGGCCGTGAAAGCGTAACAGACAAACAGACCGACAGACAGAAAGACAGACAGACTTTCGCATTTATAATATTAGTATGGAGTATGGAAGTATGGATATTAGTATGGAAGTATGGATGTATGTGGTAAAAAACTGTTATTTCAATATTACAAACAGACACTCCAATTTTATTTATATGTATAGATGTGTGAGTGACAGACGTGCGAGTAAGTATGCGAACTTATGGCTTGACGACCTTTTTCGCCCGTGTGTCACCGTAAATACGCGTACTTTAAAACTGTTGCGCATATTCGTCGGCGATCCAACCGGTTTGAAATCTTGCTCGTAGCTCGTCTCGGCTCGTACGTGTGGCAGCACTGCGAGCCGCGAGCCGCCATTAAATTAATGGCTTGTTTACACACGATCCAGTGCGGCGATCCAGTGCTTTCACGGACACATTTCTATATAAAAACCCAACCATTGTTGGTCTTTTGATAGCTACATCTCATAAGAATGCATCCAATTCGTTTAACCACTTTATTCTGGAAATATATTGTTTAGCACCAGCCCCCGACCGTGTAGATTTTTTGTATTTTATCAACTTCCAAGTATTATGTTTATCTTTTATTTTGTTTATGACATCCGAATTAGTCAAACCCCCAATATTCATTCCTAGACAAATATTTATTAACGCTGTAGCCCTAGATTCTCTATTCCGGTAATAAATTGATTTTATATTCCACAAGCATTCTTATTGACGGTCAATACGGTACGGTCGTGTCCATGACGCCACTGGATTGCTGCCACTGGATCGTGTGTAAACCAGCCATTATTCCTAAATAACACAAAGCTTCTTCTGTCGACGACATCGCGAGCAAGCTTTATGTGTGTCACCGACGCGCGACGTCGAGCCGAGTAAGTTCGCAAACTTAAAAACCGTGAACTTTAAGTTCGTGCGTCTCCCACTTTAGATTAATAATTGGACTCGTGCGCTCGACGCGGTGCGGAGACCAATTGGCTAGTCAACTAAAAAATAAATTGTGTATTTTATATATTTTATTGATAGAATAGACTATTTCGGAGATACAATTTGAACGAAAAAAATCTTAAAATTATATTTATTTAGTTATTTAATTTTAAAGATTTTATAGTGATGACGTCACGCAGCTATAATAGCCATTTCGAACTACAAGAAAGCAAAAATTACTAAGGTATTAAAAAATATGTATGTCAGTATCAAATGTCAAAGTCAGGATGGACCGCTAGCCGCGAGTTGGTTTCTTGTTTGTTTACAATCGCCAAATATCTAGGTACCTACCCCATTTCTCGTATCCATTGCATAATGGCCTGTTTATTGGACTTACTGCCGTCTCTTCATCCGTTGACATCTGATTTTTCATTAATTGGACACCGATTCTTCATTACAATGTATGAATGAATGTAATGAAGATGTAATTAGGTTAAATAAGGGTTTACTTGAACAGAGATGACATTTGACATGGGTGACAAGTACGTAATTACGCGCTACCAAACAAAAAATATTTATACACAACCCTGTGCTGCTAACCTAAAAAATTAAATGTGAATAGCCGGAAGTTATCCGGCTACGTCATACGTTAACCTTGCTAAAAAATGAAAGTCATTGGGTTTTTTGCGATTTTCTTAAAAAATACTTGCTCTAAAGATCTGATTAATGTAATTTGTTCCCTTAGCCTATTCCTCGAAATGGTTTACGAATTAGACATTTTCATGAAAAAGTTTATTAGCCAATTATTAATCTATGTGTATAGATATGCATGTAGTAAAAAACGGTTATTTCAATATTACAAACAGACACTCCAATTTTATTTATATGTATAGATTAATTATATATGTCTATTCTTTTATACTAGAACAAGTTTCAACACCTTATATAATAATAATATCAAGTATATTCTCTTTTCTTCGTAAATACATTTCTAAATATTAATAAAACATAAACATTTAAAAATATATAAATAAGGGGGCACTCATCGGCAGCGGAGTCAAGACCCAAGCTCCCGATGGTCAGGGCTCCAAAGTGAGGAACCTCCTCACAATCCGTGCCGTGTCAAGGATGACTGCCTTCTGTATCCGACCCTTGATCCAACCACCTAGAGAGAGCCTAACTAGGTGTTGATTTAGACTATTCGCTATTAGGCCGTTCGCAGATACTACTATCTACACAATGCTAGTCGAATCAACATCCCACATGGCGGTAATGGCGGTAATGGCCAAGTCTAGATATTTTGACAGTTTATCTTTCTCGGCCTTGACGAGATTCTCGTCATGCGGGATGGTAATATCAACGAGCACTGCACGGCGCTGTGATCGATCGACCAACACGATATCAGGCTTATTGGCTACAATGGTCCTATCCGTGATGATTGATCGATCCCAGTAGAGCTAAGCACGACCATTTACGAGAACTGGCGCTGGTGAGTACTGGTCATGGAGTAATTACAAAAAGGAGATGCCGTTTGAAATGGCGCAGTAATATGATCATTGGCGCCTCGCCGACACAAAAATAGGCGGACCTTGTCATTGCTCGTGCTCCATGATTGGAGAGACGGCCGAAACCAAGCACCCCGCACATCTGCCTTCCGCCCTATGTATATATATATATATGTATAGTAAGTATATTTATAGTATATAATATGTAGTAAGTAGTATATTTGTCATGAGAGAACGAGACAGAATATATTTTAGTTAACTTGGACTTATCGAACGTTCGTTAATTTTTATAAAGAAGAGGGTGTCTTTAAGTGTTATTTTTCGTTGTGAATATATGTTTGTTCCGACACCATTCGCCGCGACTACCGCCGGTACCCCGTGACCGACACCATGGGCAATATTTTTTCACTCGCGGGGCCACTCGCCCGTCGCCCGTCCAGTCCGCCCGTTACCACCAGTGCGCGTGGCTTGGTTAGCGCGGCGGTACCTATGTTTTTGTTTTACACGCGCGGACGTTTACACGAAATCATTTATGTAGGTATGTATTTCTTTTACTCGCCAGTGGCATCGCGGCGAATTTCGCCTTGGCGAATTGATTCGTGGCCAGGCTGTTAGGTGGCGCTTCAAATAGAAAAGATTTATGTACCTACTTAAACTACTGATCTCGCTTATTTTCGACGAAATCAATACGGAACTTAATTTTTAAAACACTCTTTCTACGTAAGTAAATATCCAAATTTCTATCAGAAGTCAGAAGTTGATGAAGTGGATTTGTAATAACAACTTACACTTAATTTCTCATGTTTCCAATAGATGGCGTAACAATGACTGTAGCACAGAATTATTATTAGTACTTTATGTATAGCGATTAGCGACTGTAGCAAAGTACCCAAGGAAAGGAATATAATCAAGAAAGTTAGCGCGTTTCAATGTATGGCAGTTGAATATCTGTAAGTATAGCATATTCATTCTGTAATCTAAACTATCCCTGAGAATTAATAACTATTTTTGAACACCGCAAGAAAATCCGTTTGGGTAATTATCTAACGGACAGGAGTATATATATATATAGCGATAAATTTCTGAAAACTGTGACTCACACAATATAATTTTTGATCGATATCGAATTTTGAGCTGGTAGGAATTAGGTTTTTTGTTATCTGAAAAAATATCAGATTTTTAAATCAGTCAAATAATAAACATAATTAATTTTGTTCTACAATTCATGCAATCGTTACGAACACGCATGCTATGCTCGGCTCCTCAAATACTTACATAATAATAACATTATCATAAAACTAAAGCTATAAAACTTTTATCGGTATTGTTCTATTTGTAATTTCTAGTCGTAAAATTTAGTTCCGATAAACATGTTCATTCATTTCTCGCGAAATGTTTCAGAGGTATATTTTTATGCGTTACTCGGTACTGTTTTGCTTTGTGTATAGCTTAACAGGTATTTTTTATTAAGTTATTGTTATGTAATAAATAGGTAAAATATTATGAAAGAGATTTAGAAAGTACTGAAGTATAAGAATGTATATGGTTTTTTTATTAAAACAATTTAAAGTAATTATTTACGCAAAAATCTTTTATTAAGGCTCATTTAATGTATCTATGTAGATAGGGACTGCCACTGACTTATAACTGATATTTATTTGTAAAGCTTATCGCGAGATCACGACGATCTGAGGAGAAGTTCTTAGATCCTGATTAACCTTTTACGTCTTGATTTTCCAGCATCATCATGGCTTTGTGATGCTATAAGTGTTAATATGCAAGGCTCACTAACCCTTGGAAAAGAAGTCATGGATGTGATCACACAATATATAGGTGGAGACTTACTTGGCATAACGAACAGACGGTCAATGCCCAACTTAGGATTCGATTTCTTTACTAAAACCACAAAGCAAGAGAATCTCTGTCTAAATTTACAATTTTGTAATGCAAATAATCTTAATACATTCATAGACGAATATGTTATTATGTTAGGAAAAGCAGTAGAAAGTATTTTTGATGTTGTTACGCATGGACGTCTCGGTAAACAAGAAGAAGATACTATATTTGGTGCAGAATTCGCAAAAGTTATAAATGAAATAAAATTTGTTTTGAAGAATGCTGACAAGAAAGTTACAGATGAAAACGAACAATATGTTTGGACAGGTACTATTAAAAAGATAAGCTCAAAATTTCAAAATAAGGTTCGTGTTTTCACAAATAATAATCTTGAAGGTAGAACAGAAGACATAGTTAATGTCAGAAAGAAGTTGGATCAAAAGTTAATACTTGCTGTTATCGCTGTTGAAGATACATATTTGAGGAAACTATGCAGTGTTCACGGTATATGTCATAAACATGTTGAATGCACGAGAACTTTAAACATACTATTGGAAAATTTCAGAAATTTAGACGAAAGTAATGCTAAAGAATTTATCAAAGCTTTCCAAAATGAACTTGAAGAAACTGATTTCTACGGGAACCTCAAACCAGAAACAGCTAATGAATTTCAAATTGTTCTTAGTGATATGGCTAACACTGATACTGTGCAAGCTAAAGAAGTTTTATTAACAGTTCAGAAATCTGTAGAAACGAGATTAAAGTTAGAGAGTACAACACAACCTATAAATGGAGGCTTTGATACGAAATTAGTGAATATAATATTATCTGATATGGATTACATATATAGTAAACAGAAACCTGATCCATTTCATTCATTTTTGAATAGTTTTTACGATTGGCTAACCTCTGGATCTAATATCAGACCTGCTTTAAGGTCGGCAATGAAACGTTTAGAGCACGATCTTAAGACTACTAATGATGATATTCTTTATAAGCTAGCGAATGAAGTAAGAATATTTTTAGAAATTACAGTGGATCCATAGAAGAATACGTAGAATATTTTTAATTGTCAAATTTTAGAAGGATACTGTAAAGTATTTACAATTTAAAAATACAAAGATGTCCATCGTATTATAGTAATTTATCAAATTTTACGCATTTTAAATTATTGAACAACCTTTAATCGACTATTTCCTTAGTAAGACTGGTGCGTGCGTGCATGGAAGGCTAGTGTCTTCTCAATCTTTCTATGGTGCTGCAACATGTCTATGCATAGGACTTGGAGTCCTATTTTCGTCAAAATGTGTGACATATATGTCAAACAAAAATCCTTCGTTGTCGAACAAAAATCCTTAATCAGTCGATATCGGACAAAAATTATTCGACTCGCCAATTTTGCGTGAATCACACTTTTCAAAAATAGCACTCTTGAAACCCTATATTTAAAAACTGTGACTCATTATGTCGAATGCAGTTCTTCCATGGAGTAATTACAAAAAGAGATGCCGTTTGAAATGGCGCAGTAATATGATCATTGGCGCCTCGCAGACACAAAAATAGGCGGAGCTTGTCATTACTCGTGCTCCATGATTGGAAAGACGGCCGAAACCAAGCACCCCGCACATCTGCCTTCCGCCCCTTGTAGCCTCACAAACGCTTTCTTACAAAACGCTTATTACGGCATCTCCTCTTTGTAATTACTCCATGAGTTCTTTTCGCCGATTATGTCGAATGAAAATTATTCGAAGCCAAAAAACAATCATTCGACTTCTCGATTTTGAGTGAGTCATTGATTTTAAAAATACCCCTCCTTCACTTGAATGCATCCCTACGATCCACCAGTGGATCCCAGGATTTTCGATCCACCGTTCAGTGGGATTCAAATATACTCAAAAATTCATATTTATGCCACTTCGATCCACGAATAAAGACACTTTAATCCACCAGTGCGGGGTCCAAAGATACTAGTATTTTCATATGTTATACCACTCTACGGATTCGAAGTCGTGCTATAAGGACATGCGAAACGCTAAGAGCATTTCAGAAAAGTTCTGGCAAGTATAAGTTTGTACTTCGTAGGTACCCATGTAAAATCATAGTCCATGTTTTAACCTGATTGCTAGCAAACTAAAAATAGCAACTTTGTTTGACTTAAAGCAACTACTTCGAACAAAAGGTTTCCCGGCAATCCTACGGGAGCATCCTCATGAATAGCGCGGATCGATCACTTCGCGGAATGCATCCAATATCTCTCGATGCGCTTTACATTCAGTACAGGTGATATTAAATTCTGGGAAATTTTGAATTACGTAGGAAAAGTGATTGTGAATTGGAATTATATAGGCTAATAATAATTTCGACTTTCATTTACTTTCCCGACATTCATTTGTTTCCCTTATATTCACTTGTTTTTATGACTGTCATTTGTTTTCTCCACATTCTTTTGTTTTCCTTGTTCTATACTTCGAGTTGTAATATAGGTTCACTAGTACCACTGATGGAGCTAGTAATACAATATTCACGTAGAAAATTGCCTCATCGTACAGTCACGAGTACACTTTGGTTTTTAAGTCATTGAAACAAAGTCTAAAATTAAATACAATTGTATACATGTTAATGCTCGTCACTGTACTACTGATCCTAAATGTGTGACTGTACCATTGATGGTACTAAGGATACAATGTTATATCACTTGTACTATCTATCAATGGTAATAGTCAATGGTACAACTGACATATTTATTTATTTAACACTTCTTTGCACACAGTGAAATACAAATTAAATATGTTACATAAAATGTAAACACAGTATGTATACAAAAGGCGGCATTATCGCTCAAGCAATCTCTTCCAGGCAACCTAAAAGGATACATACTGACAAGATAGCTAAATACACAAATCTACACCGTGAAATTTTAGTCGTTTTGGACCCATCGTCCAGTGACTCCATTCATGCAACTGAACAACTTTCCCTAAGATACATGGGTCGAAATATGGAGTAAATTTTTGGACCTCCCATACAAAATGTCTCATCACGTGACCTAACTTACTATGGGAAGTCCAAATTTGTTTTTCATGTTTCGAGCTATGTTCCTTGGGGAAATTTGTTCGGTTGCATGAATGGAGTCACTGGACGATGGGTCCAAAACGACTAAAATTTCACGGTGTATAACTATAGAAATTAAACCGCAGTGGCGTGTGGAAACCGTAAAAACAGTACTTATTCTACAGCGGTCATGCCTAAATCCTTACATACGAGCCTAAAAATGTTAAATATACACCCACTCACATCCATAACAATGCAGAAAGCAGTCATTTTAAATAGGTACCTATGTGCCGGTATGCAAATTTTTGTCATCAGAAACGTATGTAAGTAAATACTAATTTGGGCCCGCGTATTCAATACACATCATCAAAGTTTTTTGAGAGATATATAAGTATACCTTTTTTGTTAAGTAACAAAAAAGGTTTAAACAATAATAATGATGTTTTATGTTTTAAGCGACATTTACACTTTAAATAAAACGTGGCAGAAGCCTCAAACAGTATTACTCATTGTTTTTCATCATAGTTTACAGGAAATGCAGTTTCCGCGGTAAAATACCAAAGTAAACATAAATTCGAGTTGGAAAATACGATTCCAACCCATAATTTATTTTTCCGCGGCACTGCTGGGTTAGGTTTCTGCCATTTTACTTTATTTTTCATTTGTTTTAGGAACTTGGAACTAGGTCAACGAATGACATGTTATTTATTGGTGTTTTAAATTTGCCTTTCGACATCAAGTAACACATGAACTAAAGGTTAACTCCTAGCATTAAGTTCGCCTTAACGATACTCATTGTATTTTGTATAAATAAATACTTAGTGAATAAATTAAAAATAGTCGTTATTTCAGATACTTTTACAATATTACAGGGTATGCTTCACTAACTTACTTCGTCTTTAGTATCTATGAGCCAGTCCTAGGCAAAGGTCTGTTCCAATAATTTCCAACTAGCTGTTGCCCGTGGCTTCGCCCGCCTGATCAAAATAGATTTCCAATGAGGTTTTAATGACTTAGATTATAATTATGTGACATGTCTCTCCAGGATCTTCTTTTTATGTATTTAGAAGATTACTACCTCTTCGGATCCCAATAGGGATTGAGTATATCACATCCGGCACGTCGGATTTTAAAATGGTTGATATTTCCGTAGTCAAACCGATAAACTATACAAATTACACCAATGTATGTATAATTTTCAGGGGCTGAATTCTAAAACCTTAAAACAGGTAACAAATCATTTATCAAAACAAATTATTCTTGTGAAGTCTCGACTGCAATCTCGACTACTTTCGACCCCCTTTTGACCCTTTTTGGGGCTGAATTTTGGAGAATCCATTCTTAGTGCTCCCCTTGACCAAAACAGGAACCTACATGCCAAAATTTATTGACAAATAGTGATCGTTTAATTTTTGCATTTTCAGCGTTTGTTACCTGTTTTAAGGTTTTTGAATTCACCCCCTTACCCCCTTTAAGGGGGTGAATTCTGAAAAATCCTAAAATACTTGTTAAATCATTAATCAAAAACAATAATCTTGTGAAGTTTCGAATGAATCGGACTAAACTCCTTCACCCATACATGCTTTGGACCCCAATATGACCCCCTTAGGGGGTGAATTTTGAAAAAAACCTTTCTTATCTGAGCACTATGTAATAACATAAAACTGTATCCAAATTTCACGTCTATTAGCTTTTATGGTTTAGACTGGACGTTGATGAATCAGTCACCCTTGTTCTTTTATATATTTAAATAATAATGCAATTTATAAGCAATGATGGCAATAAATGCATTTCATAAACTGAATCGAAAGGAAAACTCATTCGTGTTCTTTGTTAAACTTCACAATATATAAAATTTTGGGGCAGAACATCAGTGACTGGCAAGAGTTGTATCGCCATTTAAAACGAATTAGGCTGGCCATTACCACCCATTACGCAAAAGAAATACATTTATTACCAGGAGCCTTATTTTTGAAATGTATGACATATATGTCGCATGAAAATAGTTCGATCGATCGAGATATCGAACAAAAATCCTTCGTTAACGAACAAAAATTATTCGAGTCACTCTCTTTTGCGTGAGTCACACTTTTCAAAAATAGCGCTCCAGGAGCCCTATTAAGTATGACTCGCGCAAAACCGGTGAGTCGAATGAAGATTGTTCGCCTAATCTATGTATCGCATGAAAATCATTCGGAGCACCAGTTTGGCGTAAAACTCTTAGTTCTTTTCAAAAATAGGGCCCCAGGCTTTGCTCGTTATTTCATCACATTATCATCAATGGCACGTATAATATTGATAGTTTCGGTTATTTTAATTGATTGTTAGGATTTATTATATTATATTCGATACTATTGTTAGGATAGTTTTATGGATTGTTAGGATGTAAAGAAGGTTGGCAGTAATAAATAAAAATACATACTAATGGAAGAATAGAATAAATAAAATGTAGTAGCTCATGGGAATCGAAATTAGACTTATGTCTAAGTTCGATTATCACTTATCATTTCCATGATAGGCTTATACCTTTTCTCGCGCGCCGCGGAGACCAATTATTAATCTAAGGCTTACACCCGTATTCTTAAACATAACCTTAAGAACGACCTTCACTCAAACTCATTGGAGGATGCCTCAAGGAAGTCCTCGAACTTTCCTTGAAAACGATATTCTTAGTTGGTTGCTTGAGCAAACTCCAATGAGAAACATTACAGGTTATAATAACAAATCTAAGCACAAAAATTTAAAATTAGAAAAGAATAGAGTAAAAAATAAAATAAAGTAATGGATACCTAGGTCAAAAGTGGCAAAAAACCGATTTATATTCACTTTATTTCATTTCAAGGACGCCTCAAGGTACCTCTCGGCCAACCTTATATTTGACAGTTCGATACTCACCTCCAATAAGGAATCTCCTTAAGTCAAGGAAGGTAGTGACGTCTAATCATACCAATGAGTTGAAGTAAGGTTGAGTCGAGTTTGAGCAAATGTTTGAGAATACGGGGGGTTATACTATAGAATTAGTACTTACTTAACTATCTATATAGATGCATATATTTTTACTGCCTCTATGGGCTATGCATGCATACTTAGATATGCTTCCATAGGTATCATACTCTTATGTTCATGGATTGTGTTCATCTCTGTCATATGAACACATCCATTTTTTTCCGTGAATGATCGTTCGATATTGTCCACTTTGCATCTACGTCATCCAATAGATATCATTGGTGATAGGGTAACCAACACACAGAAAATATTTTATTTTAACCTATTTCAGAACAGAATATTCTCAATCTTAGATATTGCGCAAAATAATCTAATGGAAATACTTATTGGAGTTTTAATCGTTTTTATATCTGGAAAGTAATCTTGAAAAAACAAAATAGCATAATTCTACAAAACAGTTTTTTTTATTTTTCTTGTATTTAGTAGTCTCTGTAGGTTGGTCTGAACTTTTTTATTTCTTTGTTAATGTTAGTAATACTTTGTTACTTATCGATGATTTTTTCTTTAGATTTTCGAAAATTACATTCATTTTTACACTTACTTAACATAATTTACTTAAATAAATTATTTAGCACTTATTGATTTTGACTCTGACATTGTGAGTACTGAAAAACCTTCTTAGATTTCTACTTGAATAGGTATGTCAAAGAACATAGAAACCGCAACATTCCTTTATTTATTTATTTCTCAATGAGGTACGTATGTACAATACACACTAATAAATCAAGATTCACTTCTGTGGGTATGTAGATATTTTCCCTAAAGATTTATCAAAATCAGAGTAGGTACCTACGTAGAAATACAATTATTGGCCATGAAAATATTTTAAAACTAATATTTACCGATCCGGTCGCCCGCAGTTGGCTGTTTGGTTACCCTCATAAAACCAATATTGGATGGCTACGGCAATATCAAAGGCTCCTACGTTACAAACAGTACAGAAATAGTGCGTCAAAGTCAACAGATTGCTTTTAACAATGTTACCTGTCCTGTGTGCCTCTGGAGTACACTTGATCTACTAACCTATAATATATTATAGTTACTTTTCTGTACTAGAAATGGAACAGTGAATGGGAAATATTCAACTATATCTATATATAATTATAAAGATCAATGCCACTTTTCGTTGTAATTTTATAACTCAAGAACGGGCTCACCTATCCAAACCAAATGTTTAGGCTTTGTTCGGACTATTTAGTAGATGGTTTATGTGAAGTTTGCACAAAATCGGTCGAGCGGTTCTTCATTTATCACTTTATACGTAGCGAAGCACGTACCGGGCCGCTAGTCTCATAAATAATACTAATAACGCTAAAGTAGTTGATAGGCTTTATTGTTATTAATAATAGTAATGACTATGGTCCTGTGTTTGAAATAAATGATTTGTTATTAATATATCTATACTAATATTATAAAGCTGAAGAGTTTGTTTGTTTGTTTGAACGCGCTAATCTCAGGAACTACTGGTTCGAATTGAAAAATTATTTTTGTGCTGGATAGATCATTTAGGCTTTAGGCTATATAACATCACGTTGCGACTAATAGGAGCGAAGAAACAGTCGAAAATGTGGGAAAAAACGGGGATTTTTTTTCATCTTTGAGGGCTTCCGTTGCGTGCGTTGCGAAAACCGTTCGAGATACCCAAAAATATATATGAAAGAATTATTCCTCTTTAAATTATCTAAAAAAAGTGTCCGCTACAGTATATTATCGGTCGGGAATCAAGCGCTGAACGTTCTCAACGGTTAGCTTCACAGAATGTAACTAAATCGTCTATAATAAGACGTGGGTAACAGCTATAGGTAATTTATAATAAAGCTGAGGAGGTAAGTTTGTAAGCAAAAAATAAATATGATTCCCAAAATAACTATTCCACGCGGACGAAGTCGCACAGCTAGTTTTCAATAAATTGAAGCGCAGATGCTTTGAAATTATGTTAAATAGTATTTTTTTTAATTGACTGGATCTTTTTGGATCTGACAATCTGGATAACAGAATAACTAACACTGATAACTTAGAAAATATATATATTTTCTATTATTTTTCTCCATCTTTTGAAATTACGACTTATTCCAAATTCGTGCCAAACGATTCTGAATCGCTACACTACGACTTATTATAAAGACGTACTTATATATCGTATCCATACTTCCATGCTAATATTCATACTTTTCAATCCATACTTAAAATTATAAATGCAAAAGTCTGTCTGTCTGTCTTTCTGTCTGTCTGTCTGTCTGTCTGTTACGCTTTCACGGCCAAACCGCTGAACGGATTTTGATGAAATTTGGTATGAATATAGTTGAAGACCCGGGGTCAAATATAGTCTACTTTTTGACGCAGGCGGAGCTGCGGGAAACGGCTAGTATTTTATATTTTAAATGTGACAGTCTGTCTTTTACCCTTTCACGGCTAAAAACCCATGGTCATGGTTGAAGACAAACAATTTTTTACTTTTTTTTTTTCAAATCTCAATCCTAATGATGTTGTAATTCGGGTGAAAATCTGTACCTATAAAAGACGCATATTTACATTTTAGGTATGCGGGAAAGTATATCAAACAATTTTGATATAACTTACATGAAGATTTATGTACTTTAAAATGTTGCATAAATCATTTAAGTTTTCACATGAAAGTAATAAGTACAAAAGTTTTATATGAAGTTAAGAAAGAGAAAACAAAACAAAACAGATTTTATACAATAATTAGTCTCTTCTCTGTGCTGCCGATGCCCCTGCATCTGCATGTTGTTGCCATAGTGATCGGTTTCCCAAAAACATTGTATTAGGTTTCCTTTTACAACCTCGATATTGCATTTGAATAGCTGATAGTTATTAGCGTAATTAAATTATAATTATTAATTCAGTCGTTCGAAGCTGCATGAAAGCTTTATGTTTATTACAAGTGTAGAATACAATAGAATATTATTGCTCATTTGTATACGTACCCAGGAGTGATAGTTTTGAGTTCTATGACAATAACCATCCTATTTTTGTTCGATTTCTAATTATTTATTACCTAATTATTTATAAATCATTAGATTTGCATTTGACATAATCAGCGAGTCGAAGTATTTTCAGACTGTTCACTGGTCATTAAATTAAACCGTACCGCCAGCTTGGGACCCAGTCATTAACTTAATAAAATCGCAAACTCGGAAGCAGACTGCAAGACCCTTAGATACTGTGAGCCAATACTGCGTGAATCGGAATAGTTCTCAATAAAAATTTCAGGCGGTAGTTTGTAATCTTATGACATCAAAGACAAATGTTAACTTAGCATGCCTGCGACCATGAACGCTGTTAAGTGTTTAAAACGTCAGGTGTAAATAAATAAGTAATAAACGCGATAAAACCGTATTAAAATAGTTTAATTTAATGAATAACAAACGCGAAAACATAAGAAATCACTATTCACTGGTTTTGAGTAATTGACGTAAGGTAGGTCAATTCTTAAAGATATCATCCCTGGGCTCAAAGAAGCAGAGAATGTGACCGGGAATACCCGAGCTCATTCATTCTAAAAATTTGTTGTATGCTGTCACTATCAGCAAAATCATAGTGATTCTGAATTGCTGCTTTAACGCTAACACCTTTTTGTACTACCTACCTATGGTTTTCACCACTTATTCTGTTCTGTGGTTTTCACAAATGATTTTTTTTTCTTCTGACACAAATTTTATTAGGTATACAAAAACTAATTGAAAGTAATAACTTAAAATTTAAAAAAAAAATACTAAAAATTTGAATCTAAGCAATGTCCGTGTTGCATGGTTCCAAGAACACTGGCTGCATTCCCACGTTGAAATGCAATTGCAATTCTTTTCGCTAGGAATGAGCCAGTCCTCTTGTCACCTACGCTACGGCGTCAGCAAGCTTAGGAGAAATTTCCTTAAAAAAATCTTTTATTTCTTCTTTCTTCATTTGATTGATTGATTCATATCGCAACATCAATAGATCCTTGCACACCTTGGAGTAATCTCCTCTAGACCCTTGACATTTTATTCACCAACGAATTAAAAGTTCATTTTTAAAACTCTGAAAACTGAAAATTAGTCACTTCATCGGGCTAAAACAATCTCATATACAGATTTGCATAATGTAATATTAAATTGCGATCTATATTCAGCCTGAAAACGTGTCATGAATTTTATATTTACATCAAATAAAGCGAGGTTCGTTAGGGTCCATTCAATTTGAATGCTAGTAAACATTTAATTAAAGTAATTACCGAGTATTTTTTATTTATTTAAGTTTTTAAACTGGGTATATTGTACGAGTACAATCCCGTTTGTTATGCGTGAACGGTACAGAATCACAGAATAGAATAAATTATAACATAATATAGGAAAAAGGCTGTCAATATGATATTTTTCAATAACTTCAAATCCGAAGTAACTTTCTATTATAACCAAAAAGTTTTAGGTAACTAAATAATTTTATGTATTAAATAGTTTTAGGTTACTTTATGGTTTCAGTGACTTGGATTGGATCTAAACTTGATTGTTTTTAAGAAAAACGTTTTTTGAATAAGTAGGTTGGTACTTCTCTCATAAATATAAAAACAATCTTTTTTTACAACAGCTAAAACAATCGTAGCTTAATTTATTCTCAGAATAAGAATTTTTCTTGAACTTCCTAAGATGTGACGGGAATTTTTCATACGTGCTCTGAATAGCGACCAAAAACAGATTTATATAATAATGCATTAAAATTGAAGTGGATTACTGGATTACTGGATTGTGGATACACACATTGCATACACTTACTGTGATATTTTAAAGGTGCCTTTAAAGGTGTTTGATTCTAAGTATTTTTTGGAAGATTGGCACATTTTTTTTTTATTAGAACGTTTTTGTTCCACAAGTATTACATAAAAATAAAGTATCAGCTGTTCCATACTATTTTACAAATCTTACTCACCCTCGTTACAATACTTTTCGGTCGGATTAAGTATGCCAATGTAAATATATAAAAATATATCATCCGTATTTGCTAAATATTTGACTTTTGTTATTGAATTATTTGTTTCTGTATGTGGGCAATAAAGATATTTAGTACTAGCTATTCCCCTTAGCCCTGCCTGCGCCAAAAGGTAGCCTATGTTCGGGTCTTCAACTAACCCCCGTACGTCCTTCACTCAAACTCATTCGAGGGCGCCTTATGAAAGTCCTCGAACTTTCCTTGAAAACAATATTCTTTGTTGGTTGCTTGAGCAAACTCCAATGAGGTTATAATAACAATTTTAAACACAAAAATTAAAAATTACAAAAGAATAGAGTAAAAAATAAAAAGTAAGTAAATGCCTAGGCCAAAAGTGGCAAAACCCCGTTTTTTTATCCACTTCATTTCATTTGAAGGACGCCTCAAGGTAGGCAGACTTAATGCTAACATCATTTTCTACCAGTCAATCATTGGGAGAAACAGATGGATAGTCACCTCAGTCTACTTAATCTCATGTCTAGCTCATGCTTTGAGCTCTACTACTCGTAGTGATATTTCGCCATTTGTGCCTACTTACTACGTAGTAGGCACTGTGTAAATAAAATCTAGTGGCAGAGGTACAGTTACACGTAAGTACGTAAAACTGTATTCAGTTTGAACTGCCAACAAAACTTCTTGTTTCATTATTAGCCAGTTGCTAAATAACTACTAATTTGTTGTTGTACACAAATTCTAATTGCACTGAAACTATTCTGGAACTCGGGACTCGTTCCAGTAATCAAGCCTTTGTTAGTGCGAGTTCAAAGCTAATTGATGCTTAAATTTAATTCACACTAAGGTTGTATGAATGAATGAATGAACACTATTGCACCATTTACATACATAGAAAAAAAATACAGCACTGAATTCAAGTAACATTGACAGAAGAAATGAGTACAATGGTGGACTAATCGCTAATACAATCTCATCCAGTCAACCATATGGTAGAAAGGAGTAGAGAGAGAGAGAGAGAAAGTTAAGGTGTATAACAACAATAATAGGTACATTGGTTGATTATTAATTCTTCTTCAATCATTTTCTATCCACTCCTGAGTATAAGGTCCTCATGGGTCACGGCTAGACCATTCTTTACTGTTCTTCCACCTGGCTTGGGTATCGGCAGCGTGAGCTGAGGATGCAACTGGGAATCATGCTTGGATGATGATGATTAAAATTTTTCTACACCAAGGTAAACTCACGGAGCTGTAATGGGTTGATTGGAAGATATTGCTACAGTAAGCAGTCCGCCTTTGTGCCTCACTGTTTTGTTTTCGTTGAAATTGGTATATATTTGTAATATTTTTCTTATATTTTGTATGCTTAATTGAAAAAAAATAATTGAGAAGCAGAAAGAAAGGAAACATACAAAGCTAATGATATATCCCTATGCCAATGAATCGATTAAGACTCCGATACGAGATAAAATAAATTCAAAGTGAAGAAACAGAGTGACATACACACACTAAGTTAAAATTTTTGAGAGTAGTCAAATTATAGCCGCTAAACTGCATAGGTACCAATACGAACGAAGCAAGTAAAATACTTGTTAACTAGATAACTATTCTATAACAAAGCAGTAATCATGCCTTTGATGCACGTTCAAAGCTAATTAGATGTGCACTATTCAATCCAGTCCACGGTATCCCTGTAATTGGGGATTTTGCTTATTATGGCGCTAATCTTGACAAGATAAACATAAAGCCTATTTATAATATTAAAATGAAGAATGAATTAAGCGCGAATTATAAATAAATTAATTTATAGATGCGGAAGTTAGGTACAATTCAAATACTCTTTATTGCACCAAAACAAAAATGTAAGACAACAAATATACAAGAAAATGAGGTACAAAGACGGACTCAACGCTAGAGCCATGCTAGAGCGATCTCTTCCAGTCAAATCTTAAGGTAGGTTAAGTTTAATCTAATCCCAATATTATAACAAGAGTGCGACCATGGTCTTCAATCTTCATCTACTGAACAAATCTTTTTGAAATTTTCTATACACTTAGTTACGTAGAAGTCGTGAAAAGAACATAGGGTGCATATTTAATGAAAAGTACTATTGCCGTAGGATTTAATAACGCGTGCGAAGCCGTGGTCGAAAGCCAAAGCTAGTAATGACATAAAATAACTTCACAAAAGTCTGAAGTAGGGATCGAGCTTTTATCGAATGAAAGGTCCAAATAGAATTCTGTATTAAAGACCAATAAAAGGCAATGAAACTCCATAGGGTTACGAAAAATATTCAGTTACTACAAAAGCAATAGAGGATAACATAAACTCCACTGAAGGTCTATTTTTGGGATATGTCATCCCCTGAAATCGGCGAATCAAATGATTTCCATTGGGTTTTCTATAATTTCGACTAGAACACTCATTTTATTCGACAATGCATTGTCGTTGACGGAGTTTAGGTCCTCTAAAGTTTAATCAGCCAGAGTCGACTCACAAAGAAGAAGAAGATTCTATACCAAGAATTTTGGTAAGAGTATAGATTTTCATGTAGAGGACAATTTTCATTCGATACACCGTTATTAAGTGAGTCCAAGACTTCAAAAATAGCACCCAAGAAGGGCTAAGTTTGAAAAGTATGCCTTACGCAAATGCGAGTCGAATGATTATCGTTCGTCATAATCGGTCTGTTAAACTATTTTCATTTGACACATGAATCATACATTTTAAAAATAGGGCTCTTGGACCCTACAATTTTCCCTTTTGCCAGTTACATTGTACAATTCTGAACACGTAGCGGCCATCTTAACAATATGGGAAAGGTCAGTAATAATCAAGGGCTTAGAATACAGTATTGCTTTAGAAATTATTTTCGATATCTTGTAAGGAATTTGTTAGTATGCCTTCTAGAAGAATTTTGGTTATTGAGCTACTATCAGCAATGGAAAGTGATATTTTGAAAACCAAAAATAATTCAACTCTGAGGCTGCGTTTCCACCAGATGTGCTAGGAAAATGTGTCGTGCGAGAATGTGTAGCTGTGCTGTGTAATGGGTTCTCTGGTGGTAACGCAGCCTTAAGGGGGAAATAACTAATTAGTTGTATTTAGTTTTACAATATGATTCAATTTTGGATAGATTTCAACAATTAATTAAATTATTGGGCATTTTCCATTGAATCACATTATGTATCGTATAACTATGTCAAAACCAGAGCAGAGACAAAACCGTGACTTTTTTACAACATTATTCACACCTGCACTATTTAATATTCAGTACGTGTAATTCAATTTTGCTGTGACAGCATATTCCCACATTCACACCAGTGCAATTAATAGTAACTACCTACATAAGAGTGTGACCTTGGCGGTTTCACTGTAAAGACTCTGGAAGTGAAAATAAAACACTAAATACCTGTGTTTTATTTTCACAAATTGTACAAATTTCGTGATAAAGTAGGTACCGGGGTGTGTAGGTGTAGGGCCAATTGAACTTGTATAGGGCATGAATATCGGAATCTCGGAATATCATAACATCGGAATCTCGGACCATATTTACGATTAATTCCGATATTACAATTCCGATACTGAGTCATTTAATATCGCATAATATCGTAATTAAATTATTTGCTATATTATGCTTTAAAACGATATAATCGCATGAATTGTCAAACGTTAACAACATTCTGTGTAGTAAACCTCCAAAAAAATTATTTTACTTCAATTTAAGTTATTTATTCAGGTTATTTAATCAAAACGTATGTAATAATCATATATTTCTTTCCTATAAAGTATGATAAATTGTTATTTCTTCCAGTAGTATTATTCATGCACACTGTTCAACAATAAACGCTCATTGTAAATCATAAAAAACCACGTTCATTATATCAAAATATTCTAACTTTTAACTAACAGAACAAAGAAAAGAACAGACCGTCTCTGACATTGGCTGTGCAAGTATAAACACGTTTCTTCCAGCCTCGCCGCGCCGACCGGTCACATAAATAAACGCCCTGCATGCCTCTTGTATAGTGTGTCTCGCTCACTCTTTAGCTTTGGGCGTATACTTTGCCTCTTTGCACAAATGAACAAAACAGTCTGTGAATCAGTCGAGCCCATGAAGTGTAAAAGTAAAGAGGTGTTTAACGTGTTTGTGTTTTAACTGGCTGGCAGTGGCACTATTATTGCCAAATATGTAAGTACATAATAGCATTACTTAATTTTTAGTTCTGCGATTCAATTTAGGTACTTGTGTTGAGTAAATCACAGTAATATTATAAAGAGGACAGATTTGTATTTGTGTGTATCTTTGTAATGAAAAAACTCAGAAACTACTGGGCCGATTTCAAAAATTCCTTCACCATTGTATACCTGGATATTTTATACCAGAGTAACATATCTATACCTTTATTATAAGAGCTGAAGAGTTTTGTTTGGTTGAACGCGCGCTAATATAAGAAACTACTGAAAAATTATTTTACCATTGGATAGCTAATTTATCCCTGAGTGCTATAGGCTATGTATGTACGCCCGTCGGGGTAATCCGTATCATAGGCAAAGGTATAAAGTTGAATATGTTATATATATAAAAGAATTATTACGTCACGTGAAACAATAAGTTGTTTTCTTTTCAGGGCTTCATCGCAGAAGAAAGAAACGTACTCAGAATTTCTTAAGAAACGCTCATCAAATGTATGGGATCATTTTCACCGATCAGATGACGGCCAAACTGCTAAATGTCAGATCTGTCAAAAAAAAACTAAAAACTACTGGAGGGTCCACTACCGGCTTGCACCTCAGATTACAAATTTTGTTTTGTAATCTGAGGGCTTGCACACTCATTTACGAAGTGTACATTCAAACATAACTGCTGAGCGCGGCTCTACAGATGATTGTTCTACATTGGAATTACCAAGCACATCATCGTCAACCCATCAAGAAGAACAGACGACATAGATAAAAAAACGGAAACTCATGAGTGATTATTTTAAGTCTTCAGACTCAATGGAGGCTTGTTGTTTCACGAATGACCGCTTTAAGTGGTGTAAGTTTCAGATTGTTTTCTGAAAGTCAAGATCTGCGACAACTTTTTCAAAAAAGTGGATATGATTTACCAAAAACACCAAATACTATTGCGAAAATGGTTCTTGAACACGCCGAATATATAAAATGTAAGACAGTGAAAACCATAGCATTCATGAAGAAAAATGGAGAAAAATTCACTGTGACTATCGATGAATGGACTTCTCTACGAAACCGGAGATATATGAACATAAACGTTCATTGCAGAGCTTTTGGGGGGTTTGAATTTAAAAACCTGGGACTCGTCAAAATAACGGAGGTCCATGCCAGCTACGGCAGCTGCTTCATTACTGCGGGAGCATCTAGCTAAGTTCAATATCGTCTTGGAAGAAGATATTGTTAGTCATACCACGGATGGCGCGAGTGTAATGAAAAAAATGGGATCTTATATTCCCGCCCACCATCAACTCTGCCTTGCCCATGGCATCCAGCTCGCAGTCATTGATACCTTGTATAAGACTTCGCCTTCCACTGCCAGTAGCAGCAATCTTGAAACATCTCGTGTTCACGCAACGGAATCTACTAGTTGTTCAGACTCTGAAAGCGACGATGATGATGATTAATCTACAAAATGTGATGGCTTCGAAGTAGAAAGCACAAGAGTACAAACAGCTGATCCACAACTATACAGAGAGGTGATTGGCAAGGTACGAAGCTTAGTCAGGTCAATTAGGAAGTCGCCTCTTAAAGCCGATGCTCTGAGAGGTTACGTTAGTCTTAGAGTTTGGCGAAAACATCCAGTTACAATTAGATTGTCAAACAAGATGGTCCAGCATGGATGATATGATAGGATCGTTTCTGAAAATGACAGATTGCATCTTCAAACTACTAATTGACATTAAATCTAACATATCCTAAAGGATATGTTAGATTTAAAGGATATGTTAGATTAAGAAGAAGAAATTCAAACGCTAACCGATATACATCGTAGTTTGGAGGTTGTAAAATTTACTGTAAAATCTCTTTGTCGTCGTGAAGCGACACTTTATACAGCAGACACAGCACTGAAATTTATGTTAAAAGAACTTTATGAACAAAACACATATCTGAGCTCAAATCTCGCTGCGAACTTACGAAAACGTATAAAAGAAAGACGACTTTTAATAGCAGGAGTATTACATTATCTTCATGACTCCGAAAGCTTTTACAACGACCGTGTTACAGAAGACGATACGTTTGTAAAACCCACGAGTGATGAAATATGTGACATTATTGTCAATCTGCTGAAACGCCTGATATATAAAAAAGACCTAACGAGTTCTCTCAGCGTATCAGAAAGAGAAACCAAATCAACATCGGCTATATTATCTTGTGACGAGGATGATGCACCTCTAGCCAGACTCGCTACAACGAGTAAGCTGACCTTGCAAGAAGAACTTGAGAAGGAAATGGAAAAATGCAAAGAAAAAAAGAAGGCAATGCTTCCGTCAGACGAATTTGATCTCCTGGGATTTGTCAGAACTGAGAAAGCAATATATGACAATGGTGGAGAAAGAGGAGTTTTTCTTACGCAGGCATACACGTATCTTAAATCGGTGTTGCCTACCAGTGTTGAAAGTGAGCGAGTTTTCTCGTCGGCTGGATATTTTTGTAACAAAATACGAAGTTCCCTATCAGACAAAATGCTTGATGCTTTGCTATTTTTAAGAACGTATTATCAGGAAAAACGTGACTGTAAACAATGAAAATCGGGTACTTTGTCCTGCTTATTTGTTATGAACAATATTAATTATTGTGTTAATTGTTGATATTACTTGGATAATTTTCACCTGGTCAATATTTCTAAAAATGTTGTTCTTTAACTGTTGATTTAATAAGAAATATAAAATAATCAAAATGACTTATAAGAGTTTTATGCCAAGTTTTTATTTCTAATATTTGTTACAAAAAAATTGTTGATTTTATTAAAAATGTGTATCTTATAATATAAGAAAGAAGTTTAAAGTTGATTTTATTGAAAATTTTAAATAATCATAAGAAGTTTCAAGACTAGTTTTTATTTCTAATAATTGTTGATTTTATTTGCGATTTTTTTTTTTGTTTTAATATAGTATAAGAAATTTCAACTGATATGCGAGTACAAATGCCAAAGTATATAATTATAAGACTTTAGTGTTGATTTTGAGCGAAATAATTTTCCAGTAGTAAGTACCTATTTTCAACGAGAAAGTTATTCCATTTTAATTATAAAAACATTTGGGTAAAATGATTATTAAAGGATAATTATCAAAAATTTTACTTCTTTTATTGTTCTCAATCAAACCTTTGACGAATATGTGTAGTTATTAAAGAATATAAGCACTTTCAATAATTCCGATATTAACATCGGAATTTCGATATTAGACTGTAATATCGGAAATCAGTATCGGAATTGAAAACCGTCCGATATTACATGCCCCTTGTAATCCACTCGATTTGAATTTCATAAGTAGTTAACTACATCCATACTAACATTATAAATGTGAAAGTCTGTCTGTCTGTCTGTTACCCTTTCACGGCCAAACCGCTGAACGGATTTTGATGAAATTTGGTATGAATATAGTTCAAGACCCGGGGCACGGGAAACATAGGCTACTTTTTCGTCAATCATCATCGTCAATGGGATTTCCCGGTTTTCTATGAGACACACTAGATTTAGTAAAAAATCGAACGAAATCCGTTGTTACTTACAAGATTTCGTGATGGAGTTTATTCCGCAAAGTTTTGGGATAGATCTATGCCTTGCTATGTCTGGAGTGACTGCGGTTGATGATAGATTGATATGTGACCGGGAAAACGCCATGATAAGAGAGATGGGCAAAACTCCATAAACTAGTAGGTATTTTGTTGTATCAATGTGCTTTCTGTCCAAAAGTTTTTCGTAGTTTAAAAAAATGTCTCAGTGAAAATAAAATGGCAGACTTTACGATTTCTTTCCAGTAATTAGTGGAAAGTACCTGAGCAGGAGTTTTCTGCGTCTCAGGAATTCTTAATTATTCTAATGACCGAAATAAAAATATGCTAATGATCCTGTGGCGGCTGGAATAAATTTATGGATTAGGCGATAAATGTCAGATTCTAAAAATGTCAGACGAGTTTAAAATGCCACATTCTATGAATGCCAGATTCTATTTATTTAGTTTGCGAGGGAAATATAAAAATAGTTTTGTACTGGTCAGTTTTGTAATAATAAACTGCAACTGGATATTTCATGCGAATATATAATTTCACAGGTGGTTCCAGTATAGAACGTGTAGCGTTGGTACTATATTTTTTATTCTGTATTTGGTAAGCAAAATTGAGGGAAGGAATGCCATGAAAAAAAAATGCTAAATCTTAAAAACAATACTAGCACATACCAAGTAACTTTGCGTGTTTCTGCCACCAGTTAGATCATGAAAACTACTTTTATTCATTGCGTTACGTGGTCAAAGCCCTGGTGGCACTTTCAAAACCATCTTTCGGCCTCTGACGTGGTTCCAAATTACCAAATGGTAGCTAGGACCTTAACGTACCTTCCGAAGCACGGAATCATTATTATCAGACAACCAGGTGATTTAAGCCTGCAATGTTCTAACGAAACTGGAAACAACTAAACAAAGTATGATTCCCGAATCGAACCCACGGCCTCCAGGTCTATGGCAAACCACGGAGGCAGTTAAATGCAAACTACTGACGCTCGGGGTGCCAAACCCATTACTGATAGTAGCATGCCCACCACCATTAATTTGCACACATAATCCTTGCTTTACTTGCAACTTGAATATGAAAAATCGCATTTACTGCGCTCAATCCCACAGTTATATCGGACATTTTAATATTTAATCTTCTAAATTAAAAAGCGTTAGAGCGTCGTTATTGCCGTGAATAAAAATGGAGAATGTTCGCGTCGCAACCTCATCTCTGAATTTTAATTTTCAGAAAGCGAATGGAAACACGGAACTGCAAAATAAAATAAAAAACTAGCAGCCTTCGTGTACATATAACAATGGTAAAAATTTCTACCGAAATGAAAATATTTTTAACAAAGGGTTTATTATACTTTTCAAAGCAAGTGTGAATAGGGTAAAGTTATTAATGAGCCCGCGAAATCCATCTTAGATCACATTAGAACTTAACAACAGGTATGATCATGGTCATTTGTTAGACATACTAATATTTAAAAAAAAATTAAGCCATGTCATGGTGGTAAAATAAGAGCAGAAAGATATAGATAGATAGAAGATATTTTTGAAATTTTATCTGTGACTTATTTAACCCTACAGCGCAGTGTCCTACAAATGGCACATACCAAAATTAAAATCGGTGGGTCTAATGTTTAAGCAGATTTCTCTGCGTATCATCGGAGCCACAGAACAGATTAAGAGCTTTAATCTGTTCTGTGATCGGAGCCAATACAATGGACATTTTTCCATAGTTGTATAAAAAATTGTCCGTGCACTTTTGACCCCGAACGTACATTTTTATATTTATTAATATTAATAGCTATAAAGAAATATGTCACATTCCATAAACTACTGGGATTTGTACGGAATGCATTTAAAACATAGATATTATTAAATGGAGAAAGTTTCTGCTAAAATAAATCTATGTAAAACGTTCATATTCAAGTTTCCGCTAAAGTGCCTTAAATTTTAAATAAAATTTAACTTTATGTTAAGAATTTCAAAACACGTAGCTTCGACTTGGAAAAATCTCGCAGGTCTCTCAATTCCCAGGAAATTTGGTTAATTTAATTTTCTTTCTGTCAGTTTTCCTCTTATTTATGAATTCAGTAAAAACATTTTCACTTTTACGAATAAAATTGTACTTATATAAAAAGTTGAAATAAATCTGTCATGTTAAGATTGTTCTTAAATACATCGTCGACATGAGAAATAACTAGCGAAATGCTAGGACAATCCTAATGTTCATGAGGTATAAGGTTCTTCAAGAAAATAATACTTATATTTATGTTCTAGCTGTTTCCCGCAGCTCCAAAAGCTGCCTACGTTTTTTTTGTTATACAACTAAGTAGGCAAACAGGTGTACAGCCCACCTGATGGTAAGTCATTACCATAGCCTATGAACGCCTGCAACACCAGAGATGTCATGAGCGCGTTGCCGACCCTGAAGGAATTTTTCACGCCCTTTTTGAAGGCTCCCATGTTATAGTCACAAGGGAAAACCATGGCAGGGAGTTCATTTCATAATCGCAGTGTACGAGGGAGGAAATTCCGTTTGAAGCGTACTGTACGCGATAACATGGGATCCAAGGTATGCGGATGAAATCCCCGACGATGGCGAGAGGTTCGATGGTAAAAAGTGGCTGTTGGCATCTTGTCAAAGAATTCCTCCGAGCATAGCCCGTTATACAATCGGTATAACAAGCATAAGGAAGCGAAGTCTCTCCTGAGACTCAAAGGCTCAACACCGCTTGTAATCACGGGATCTTCGGAAATTCTGACAGCACGTCTCTGTATTGAGTCAAATGGCAGTTGAGATTTAGGTGCTCCCGCCCACAGGTGACAACAATATTTCATATGTGGCCGCACTTGCGCCTTATATAAGATTGCGTCTATGTTGCGTCGTGATAAATCGCTTTGCCCTGTTGAGAACTCCGAGCTAAGAGTATTTGGATGCCATTTTTGCCTTGCTCTCTAAATGACTACAATACTGGACATCGCTGGAGATGTCGATGCCAAGAATTCCAATCTTATCTGATATGGAAAAGGAGAGCCGAGGAATTGAGGACCATCAACGAAGGGAGCCTTTTTGGCGGTGAATGCGCACACTTGTATCTTAGATGGGTTGAAGTTGACTAGGTTCTTACGTCCCCAGTCAGGAATTTTCTCCAAAACTATCTCGGTTTCGGACACAAGTTTTACGCGACTCTCTTCCACGACGGATCGAGGAATATTTGCCCGGCCAGAGTAATGAGTACTCCCAGTACTGTCGTCCGCATAATCGATAGAAAGCTTGTCATTGATATGCAGAAGAAACAGCGTAGGGGATAAAACCGAGCTTTGCGGGACGCCAGCATTAATGTCTATACTATCAGAGCAGCTACCGTCAACTACTGCTCTGAGGCAACTGCCGGTCAAAAGGTGGCGACCCATTTGCACAATCCCTCAGGTAAGCCGTACGATGGCAACTTCGACAGAAGACCCCGATGCCAGACTCGATCGAACGCCTACGCCATATCTAAGCTGAATACTAAAGCGTCGCCTTGACTCTCGATGGCAGAAGCCCACTGGTGAGTCAAAAACAAGAGGAGATCCGATCGTGGAGCGACCATGGCGAAAACCATATTGCCGGTCACAGATTTGGTTCTCGTTCTCCAAATATCGCAGCAACTGCGTATTGACTACACGCTCCATGACCTTCGAGAGAAGGGAGGTGATGGCGATTGGCCTGTAATTCGGGACTTGCCCGGTTTTGTAAGAGAGTGCGAATAAACGCGTTAAGACCGAACACAACTCGCGAGTATATTTTTTCAATGCCACCGCTGGGATGCCATCTGGCCCACTCGATTTGTGAACGTCCAGAGCTAGTAGCTCCCGCCGGACTTCGCGTTCCGAAATGGAAATCTTCTGTATGGAGGAGCCACACCGTGGGATGGAAGTAGGTATGACAGCTCCGTCGTCCAGTGTCGAATTTGATGCAAAAACTGAGCCCAGAAGGTCAGCTTTTGCTTTTGCGCTGTGAGCCAGATTACCATCGGGCTTCTGCCGCGGTGGTAAAGACGACTGGCAAAAGATTCCCTAGGCTGCTTTGGCAAGCGCCCAGAATGCTCTGCTTCTACAGGGGTGCTTTACCAGGCGGTCCCCAACTCTGCCAATATGTTCAAATTTTGCTCTGGCAATTGCTTTTTTGCTGGACCTTGAGGCACACAAACACCTGTGTCAGCAGCCTGAGCTGCGATCCAAGCCTCTGGTGCAGCTTGAGCTTTAGAAAAAATAAAAGAGAAGGCGCTGTACTAACAGCAAATAAGACAAAAAGCAACTTTAATCTACCGAAGGGTTACGCTGGGTAGCGATTTACTGGCTCCGTTTACACCAGTCGGGTCCACTCCGGTTTCCTTCTCCGGCACGACTGCTGCAGCAGGCACTTTGCACAGACTGGCAGTTCAGCCTCCCGGGGCGGAGATTACGTGATCCCCGCGTTCGGGAACCCGTTCAGCCTGCGGGCGGCCAGCGGGCAGCCGTTCACTGGGTCTCCCTGACCGCCGCGCCGACACGCCGCGCCCGCGCGCCTCAACGGCAGACGAGGGCCTGTCTGCTGTCAGCACGGCGACCCCTCTGGAACCTGGCGACCCTACTCACCAGCAGGAACACAACACTGCATCACAGTGTTATATGGCTGCGGTCTTCTGTAGGGTGGAGGTACTTCCCCAGACGGACTACTCCTTACATAAAATGTCCTACCTCTCTTTAAATGTATGTTTGACCCCAGTGGATCTAAAATGGCCACTTTGCACGAATAACAATATGATCATATTATGAATCATTGCAAATCTTAAAATAGCCACATTTTGGCAGTTCATGAAATGAATCATTTCATGGCAATTCTGCTGTTTGACGGAAAGTCGCAAAATGGCTTACTTTTCGTGAATTGCTTGTGAATTGCTGTACCTTATTGCCAGGCGTAAAAATGATTTTTATTTTTGCATAGCGTGCGTACTTTTACGATTTTTTTAGTTAAATAAGTTTTTCTAACCAATAATGTTGATGTACCATCATTAATTTACTGTAGAATTATAAATATCAATAAAAATATTAAAATTTTAAAATCTATTTTTATTTTATTAATATAGCAATACTCAAACGAAAAGTGATTCAAGAAATGAAACACGAAATGAATTGAATTATAGTTGAAACGTCAATGTCAAAATTTGCAGAATTGCTAAGCTTCGCAATTCACGAAATGATTCGTTTTGATGAATTGCTCAAAGTGGCCATTTTAGACCTGCAGGTCTTCAACTACATTCAAAACCAATTCCAAATTTCTTAAAAATTCGTTTAACGGTTTTGCCGTGAAAGCGTAACAGACAGACTTTTGTACTTATAATATTAGCATGAATATAATATATGTATTAGTAAGTATTAATTAGTATGGAAGTATGGATTTGTTCTCGACAAAAAATTAAGTAAGCACCGAGAAATTAATCTTAATCCTACCCACTTAGAAACTATTTCATAATTTTAAGTCGGGGTTAAAAAAGTGCTTAGGAGGATAAGACAAGTCCATTAAATATAAGCACCGAGGCTTAAGACAAAGGCCGCGTTAAACGGAGACGTTAAATTTCAGCCACCTGTCGCTCTAAGCCCGTTTTACACTGGTAGGTAATAAAAAATTCTCATAAACATTACCTCAGGGTTGCCTCTTTTATGGGTACTTCAGCTCTGTATTTCCGAATGAATGACAGAAATCATGTGTTCGTCCTTTTTGCTTTGAACCTTCTTCGTCTAACCGTATTTCCCAGTTGCGTCATCAGCTGCATCAGCTGAGGAGCCCAGGGTCCTTGATTTGGCGGCACTGGTTATTACAATGGAGCGAATGCCGTCTGACCTCCGTAAATCTTTTTACAGGGAGACCAGAGCAACATGAACTTGACCAGTGACATTGTCAGTTTATTTCAGGTTGCCTACAGGCATCTGAGACAGTTTAACTACTCCCATCGATAACAACCCGGACAGATGAGTACGAATGAGTTTTTCAATTTAAATAATCTTAAAATTACAATAAAATTTCGTGAAAAGTGTTCTTTGTAAATTGATTTTATGAAGAAAATGCTGCAGTGGAGTTTGCAGCGGCACATCTTCTCCACTTGCGCTTTTTGAAGTGGTGGTAAACCTAATTTCTGTAAATTGACGTCAATAAGTGATATTTATATCTAAGTTAGTCATCATCCAGCGTGTATTCCTAGTTGCGTCGTCAGCTTACGCTTCCTCCTTAATCTTTTTTACAGGGAAACCAGACCAACAGGAACATGACCCGAGGTGTGTTAGTGGCCAAGACTGTCAGAATTTTTCAGGCTGCCCCAAGGTATCTGACACAGCCTAAAGACTGCTATCTATCGACAACAACCGCGACCAACGGCTTAACGTGCCTAACGAAGCACGGAGGAGCTCAAGATAGAAAATGCCACTAAATGGCGACCAATCCAATAGTGAGCGCGTCGCGCCGTCGCTTGACACGCGCATTCGCTACGGATACGCGGGTCTCGCTCGACTAACGAGCTCCTCAAATATTATATTATTAATATTTATTTCTAAGTAAGTGTATTAAAAATAAACCATAATTCATTTTATTTCACGACCTAGCATCTTCAAGTTCAAGTACGAACTCTCTCCAAATACACTTCACTTTTTGTTTATCACTTATTGTTCACTTGTTTGGCTCACCGTCTCAATCTATAAAGTCTTGTAAACATGGATTTTGGCAAGTATTCAAGATTAACGTGAGCCTGAGTGTAATGGAATAAGGTCGTAACGCAAATCCAAGAGTAAATTTATGTACCTACTAGAGTTGATTATGAATGATTTATGTTCACTAACGACTGTCAACTATTTAGATGCAGGACAAACATGGGTCAAGTCATGGTTTTATTTTTTGCATATGTGCTTGTTTATAATACATTATAAATAATCTTTATGGCAACAAAAACAGTGAGATAAAGATAGGAAAATGTCAGGGTACTTGTTACACAGCGGCATAACACACCGCTACTTTTAAACACACTCATTACACAAATGAAGTCACCTATTATAGATATCTACACTCGGTCAGAGGCCTAGGATGCCTACAATGGTAGCGGCTACTTCTTACGGAAAACGGCAAGTTATACATGGGGAACAAGTGTGTAGACATGCTGCACGGCGCATCCGCTGCAGGGCGTGGTATATATTATATAAGGAAAATGGCGCAGTGGAGTACATGCGTGCCATAGTGATTCCACAACCAACGACACAAGAACGACGAAGTGGAAGAGAAAAGACAGGAAAACGGATCCTGGGCCCCGAAGAAACCAGTTGAGGACGAGCTAAAATCAATGAGAGAGACAGACACTCGGTCAGAATTCATAACTAGTGGATTTTTCTACACATCATAAACAAATAAAATCCTAGATATAATAACATTATTAATTTACTCTCAAATCACCTCGTAATCCAGTCCCCTGAAAGTCCATTGTCAATACGAATTAGTGGAATGAGGGTAGGTCGCAAAATTCAAGTTAGCCGGATACGGTTTACGGGTTTTGAACAATGAAAGTTGCCAAGGCAATCGTCATATTAGCAAAGTAACAAATATCCATACTAATATTATAAATGCGAAAGTCTGTCTGTCTTTCTGTCTGTCTGTTACGCTTTGACGGCCAAATCGCTGTACGCATTTTGATGAAATTTGGTATGAATATAGTTGAAGACCCGGGGTCAAACATAGGCTACTTTTTGACGCAGGCGGAGCTGCGGGAAAAAGCTAGTAGCATATAAATGTAATAAATATAGCCTAAAAGTTAATAACTTATGCCAAACCCCCTAATATGGTTAACTGGCAGACAATGCTTAGCATTAAGTAAAACCTTTTGTACCTACATTATCTGTAAGATATTGTGTGCAATAAATAATAAATAAATAAAATATGACAAAAAAACAATAAGGTCTAAGAACTATTACGCCAAAATATGTATATATATTTTATGTCAAACCCGGTATGCTAAAGTATATTAGGACAAAAAATATGCGAAATTGCTAAATGAGAGAGACAGTTTTTAAAACTAAAATAGCAGTAAAGTCAGTAAATCAAACCAATGTCCACTTTGCCGCAAAATTACTCTTTGCTCGCAAGGGATGAATATAACAAAATATTGTATGCAATGCCGGTATGCCAAAGTACAATATATCAAAACAAATTATGCAAAAACAACAGATCCCCAGTTTAGGCATTGTCCTAATGAGAGAAAGTTTTTAAAACTAAAATAGAACAGCAAAGTCAAAAAATCAAAAAACTGTCCACTCTGCCGCAATATTGATCTTTGCTCACAAGGGCTGAATATTACAGTGGTAGACCGACCTCGCTTAATATTTAATGCTAGCTAAACGACCCCGGTTCTCTTGCTGAGTGGATTACAGGAACTACAGGCTTAACAAATTACTGGCACTGCTTGTTCCTTTTGTTTTACGAAATTTGTACGTTTACCTGATTTACTTTAGTAAGATTGAGGATAGGGAAAATCTTTTCAAGTAGACGCTACACAGGATACGACAAGATAAGGGTATACATAATTTTATGTTGACGAACAATGAAATGTCACTTTCAATTTTGTTATTTCCCAGAATAATTTTAATTTCCCAGATATAAGTATAATATGTATTGTATTTATTGAATTAAAACAGGGGGAAAAATTAAATAGAAAGAAAGAAAACACTAAAAATATATCTACACTAATATTATAAAGAGGAAAGATTTGTATTTTTGTGTGTATGTTTGTAATGAATAAACTCAAAAACTACTGTGTCGATTTCAAAAATTCTTTCACCATTGGAAACCTACATTCACCCTGAGTAACATAGGCTATATACCGCAGGCGGAGCTGCGGGAAATAGCTAGTATTAAATAAATCCTGTACGTGTGGCATTTTGTAAGAACGCTGGCTGCATTTACCCGTTGGATAGCAATGCTTATCTTTTCTATATTGTATTGTATGAACGACTCTACCTTTCCTTGGGTACGCAAACATTGATGGTAAAAAATTAATCTGTTTGAGTTGCGAGCAAAATAATAATAAGACTTTGCGTTGTTTTTAACCATGTAGGTTATTCTGTAGATCGTTGGACTACGAGGCCAATTGACCCAACCACCGTTGTGTTGATATTTTTGAACCATATAGGCTTCATAACGTCTTCAAGTTTGCCCCTGTGAACTAAACAAAGATTTTGTTTAGGAAAACAGATCAGGTGGTTTATTATCTTTAACTGTCTAGATTTAAATGTATAGCTGTCTTTAGATGTCTTAGGTAGTCTTCCCATACAACCATACTGGTCGCAGTGTAGAAACTGTTACCAATGTAGTAATATTAATAGGTAACAATTTCTACACTGCGGTTGTATGGGTTAGAATTATATTATAAGTATACTACGCGTAGTACAAGTATTATATTAAATCTGTATTTAATTGTGTCCATTTTTGCCTCGTGTTACAACAGTAAGTTCCTAGAGCCAATTTGCCAAGTTTACCAAGAATTTCTGATCCCATGAGAAAGAAATAACTGTAGGTACTGTTGTAAGTTACTTACTTACGTATAAGTTAGGATAGCCGGCCGGTTTTCTTAATAAAAAAGAAGTAACTAAGTTGTGTTGTCTTATATTAACTTTTAGGATTTAGTAGTTCCATAGACATTAACTTTCTTCAATAATCAGCTAGATTTTTATATTGCAATAAAATATAAGTTTATCATTGAAATAAAAAAAATATTCTTCTTAATCTTCATGTTTTATTGTTTATAAAAAATTTTTTTTAATCGTTTGAGTGGATTTCAACAAGTCTTAAATTTTCCTAATTCCCATGGATTTATGTAATTTAGGGTTTTTGTATTTTTTATGTGTAAGCGCCAACTATCCACATATTATTATATTCATTTTCTGACAGGGAAGCATATAACCATAATAGTTAAATAGTTATTTTGCCCACGGTAACTGCTGTCCCACAGGAATTGTAATGGTACCATAGAAATTGTCAATGTACCCAACAAACAAAAAAAAAATTAAAATATGTATATTTTTTTATATCATGGAGTAAGAAAAAAAATTCATATTACAAATTATTTTATTTCGGAAGTATTACAAATACAAAACTTTATATTTAAATATGTATCAGCTAAGAAATTGAGGATAAAATAGACCAGACTATCATTGGATTCATCAGTTTTATTTCGAACAGAAAATATTTTATTTCCTGTTTATTTTTGTATTGATTGGAAGAAAATACTTTTAACTTAAGTCCGCCAATTGCATAAGTATATTTTATTTTATAAAATTTGACTGAATTGATATCACAATGAAAATATCAAAAGCCATATTGAAGCTTTATGCAACAAGACCTTGGCGGCTGTTTTTGCCAATAAGTAAAATCATAAATTTTGATTGAATGAACACTATTAATACATAGTTGAATAAATAAGATTTTACTTCATTTTACCCAGATTTTTATGATTTTTTTTAAATTCTTGTTTATTATCGATTATGAATGTTATATGTGGTTCAGGTTATATACATTTAGATATATTAGGTCCTTACATATGAAATTGGTGTTTTGTATGGGAGGAACAAAATATCGAATAAATTTTAATTTAATATATTTATTTCATCAAAGTCTCATAGGTAGTTCATTGATCCCTTTACTAAAAAAAACATTCAGACGGGAACCTGTGCTTTTATCTGCAAAGTGCTTCATTCCAGACACGCAATATTTGGGCTTCAGAGAATCACTCGTTTCTGTTATTTTATCTTTGGCTGAGTAAAGTATCGAAGAATGCCATATACATGGATGTTTGCAAGCGAATGTAACGAATACAAGTTAATAATTGAAACGAAATGATTAGTTGACGTACTGAATAAAATATGAATGCCATTTGCCAACAGAATTCAATCAAGTTAATAATTAATGTATGTTTCACATACTGGAGTTAATTATATTTTATAGGTAAGGCTCTACTCACCTACACCGCATGAATTTTATAAAAACTAAAACTCTCGAGTGCTATATTTGAGATATATATATATACTTGTATAAGTTTAACAAAAAAAAACGTTTTTTTTGTTGAAATTATTAGACCCACGTGTGTAAGGAGAGGTTTCAAATGTGTGAGTGTAGAATCTCTTAGATAGCGCTCTATAGTATGGCCTCAGTGCTTGATATTTGATACGGTACAACTTTCCCGAAGCAATCGTGCAGCAAACATAATACATGCCCGATAAACAATCAGCTGAAAGAAGATTAGTGAGGGAGTCTATTGTAGAGTATTATACATACTTCTGTACCAATTTAAAAATGCAGTTGTCGGTGGAGTGAACATTTACTTAATACGACACGATGATTTTATGAGAAAACTAGCTGTTTCCCGCAGCTCCGCCTGCGTCAAAAAGTAGCCTATGTTTGACCCTGGGTCTTCAACTTTATTCATACCAAATTTCATCAAAATCCGTTCAGCGGTTTGGCCGTGAAAGCGTAACAGACAGAAAGACAGACAGACTTTCGCATTTATAATATTATGGATTAAATAAGAGGAAAAAAGGATATATGTAGAGCAAGGCACAGTTACGTAAATAAATCAAATAAAGGAGAAATTAAGCGTTTCTTCTCTTATTCACTGATAACATTCTCAGCTCTGAGCATTAAGTCCGCCAATTCTTATAAGTGTATGTGTACTTTGTGGAATAATAAAGTTTTAATAAATAAATAATAAACATTTACGTAGCTAGGCGGTTACTTTGCAGTTAATTTAACCAAACGATGGTTTCAGGGGAGTACTTGTGGAAGTTAGAGGAGAATCGAGACTTCGAACGTGAAATCCAATATTAGCTCACCCCCTACCATGCTGAGTGAATTAATTAATTTTCCTCACATATACTAGCTATTCTATTGCCCGTGACTTCCCTCGCTTGTTATAATATTTAGGCAAATATATTTTGCGCAAAATCAAGTCAAAATTTGAGTCTAAAGAGTAAGCTCTACTGCGAGTCTAAAAATCTCCAACACCAGAATGTACAATACAGGGTCTTGTATCTTATGTGGCATATGGATGAAATATGAGGAAATGGAAATATTAATTGTTACACGACATTTAAAAAGATTGTGAATGAAAATAGTAACATGAAACAGTGTCATTTAAATCTCTGACATCAGGGTATGTTGGGTCAATTGACCTTGTACCTATATATGTGAAGAAAGTGGAAAGATAAATAGTAGACACGATTCTAGATTTATAACGAAAAAAAGTTTCTGCAATATTGTATCTACTAGTAAGTAAAATATACTGCGTATTAATACAACAGTATTACATCGAACAAGAGAATTCAATTAAGTATAATTAATTTATGTTAATAATTCCCTTAAAGGCTGAATTAAACCAGAGTTTGCAAATTAATTACTTATCAAACCAGATAAGATTTTAAGTAATCTCAGAGAAACCATTTTGCTATTTCTCATTCTTTAGACTTAATGCAACGTTTCAAATACGATTGAAAAGCAATCGCATTTCCCACAAAACATTTTTGAGGAATAATATACACCTGTATTTAACAAATAATTATTCCTTGCGAGTCGAAATGGTTACTTAATTATAAGTAATAGGTAGGGGAAAATTCAAAACATTTTTTAATATAGTTTATTTACATTTAACTAAAGTATGTAGGTGCCATTTTGTTCGATTACTTTTTGCCATCTTGTAGGGGCATGATCCCATTGCTATAGAAATTTTGAGGCTTCTGATGGAAATACCACGACAAGTGGTTTTGGCAGTCCTCTCGTGATGTTAACCTGACACTGCCTAAAGAATTCTGAAGAGACCGAAACGGGTGGAAATCTGAAAGTGCAAGGTCAGGACTACACGGCGGATGCATTAACACCTTCCAGCCAAACTCTCTTAATTTTTTGCTGAGTGGGTAAAACATATGTGAGGTCTAGCGTTATCATGTTGAAAAACCCCACCCTTTCTGTTGATTAATTCCGGCCGCTTTCTTTCAACTTCTTGCTTTAATCTCGCAGTAGAGTTCAGAATCGAAGGTCCTGCCTGGTGGTAACAACTCGTAATGAATAATGCCAATGAATTTCTTCATTAGATTCATTCATCTTGACAGTAAGAAAAACAAATGGAAATCACACATTTTCCTAATTTGAATTTACAATTTCACCTTTTAATGATACCAAAACCAGCCAAATACAAATAGTATAGCCAAAGAGATTTTATTACAAGTTCATATATACGAAAAGACTTTTTCCCCAACCTATTATGTAATTAGTGACTTTACCGTAAAACTTTTAGACCTACTTAGCGTCTAAAAGTCTCATAGTATTGGTTTAAAAATAAACATAGGCACGGCAGATAGCGGACTTCGCCTAATATCTACATTTAATAAAATTGTCGCAGGCCGATTTTGTATTATGTAAGGAAGAACAACTAATATAATTATGTGAGATCCATACAATCTAACAGAGCAAGAGAAGGCAAAGCACATTTCTTTTAAAAGTTGTGTCTGTCTGTGGTTTGTACATACATCATACAAAAACAATGCAGTTTTCATTCCATTGATTTAATTGCTTACAGCCACACTCAGAGTCGTTAATGAATATCAATAAAATTCTTTAAACTCTAATAAAAAAATCTCAACAAAAACTAGTCTAAAGTAACAGTACTGTTGGTTTTAAAAGCTCCCACTCAGGTATATTAATCGGGATTTGCAAAGCTTTTAAAAATATCTCTGTTATAAAACGTATTCAATTTTTTAAATATTTTGTTTGGGAAACGTATACAATATTGTGAATAAACACCTACAGATTATTTTTATTTTACAACACTATGGCAATATTACACTACACATAGAGTTAAGAAGTTTTCGGAAGTATTTAACTAAAAAGTAAACATTAAGTATTAATTAATTAGCCCGAATTAATTTGGTGTAAGTACCGTACATGTGAATGTAACATAAGTTCTTGTACAATAATCTTATTAAATACTACGAGAGACTAGAGTTTATTATATAGTACTAACTGTTTTCCGCAGTTACACCTGCGTCCAAAAGTAGCCTATATTGGACCCCGGCTCTTCAATTATATTCGTACCAAATTTTATTTAAATCCGTTTAGCGGTTTGGTCATAAAAGCGTCAGAGAGAGACAGATAGACTATCGCACTTATATAAGTAAATGGATTTTTTAAAAAATGTGCTACATCTCCTACAATATGAGCCTACTCAAAATGAAAGCGATAGTTTAAATGCCTGTTGGAAATGCTAAATCGATACTCGATACCAAGATTTGCTGTGTATTGATGCGGACGAAATCGTTACGCCTGACCTATTAGTTTTAGCAAAGGAAACTCCTACTGTAATTTTGCTCGTTGATTTTTGTAAGGCGCTGTAAAAAATATACGGTAAATTGAAAGCCCTGAGAGAGCCGGGATATAGAGTTCTTTTTGGCGTCATTATCATCTAAAAACACAACACATTTTGTCTCAAGATAAAGGTATTCAGTAGGTTATATTGTCACTTATACTGATGTTGTATTTCTAGTATAGTGTGTGAAGTTAAAAATTGTAGAGTAAGAAGCTTAGTATTCTACATACAAAAATGTTTTTATTGGGCCAATTTTTATTTTTCTCCACTTTACATATGTAAATAAGTACACAATAAGTTTTGATAGACGCTAAGGCATTCCCGGATTTGTTCTGCAAGGGTAACCTTTATATTATGGTAATTTCCTCTAAATCACGTTTCCATAATATCCGATAGGAATGAAAATACACAACTTGTGTGAAGGGTCATTGGATGAGAAGCTTTATAAGCCCCGAGCTTTCAAGTCGATTTATTTTTCATGCAAAATATGTGATTTACTTACGCAAAAAAGTGTATTTTTGTTTTGTTTTTATTTTTAGCTCACATGTATCTTTTATTTAAGTACCCCCTATGAATATTTTTTTCATCAAAGGATACCTACCAAAAGAAATGAGATTTGACACTATTTTTAAGACCAACCGCCTGTTCGACGTCAACTCTCATTGAGATTCCATTCTTATTCCGTCATAGAACTAGTCCAGAAAGATCATGTTGCCGAAAGATACAATTTAGTTTTCTATGGATTTCACCATTATTAGTGTAACAACATTACTGGAATCCGCCAGTAGTCAAAAGAAAAGTAATTTAGATTACCGTTGACCATGAAGTCTCCATTTACGCATCGCGAAAAAAGGTGTACATTCTCAAGACACACGTCTAAAAGATATGTCTGAAATTGGAGCTGAAGACCGGAACAGGGGATATTTTACGGTTCAGTAGTAATCAATAAATTCACCGTTCCCAAACCGTAAAATTCAATTCGACCTTTGACTGCGCGTTGCCACTGATGTAATGTCTAATAAATCTATTTGATTGCACCCAGTAAATGCTTCTCTAGGCAATCAAACCTGGGCAGGTCGAAATTATGGTCCTATTTCGCATAAACTAGACCATTTATTTTCCATTTCAGCCGACTCCCAAGTTGAAGGAATTTCTGAAATTGGCTGTGTTTTTTCAGGAAAATTATTGTTGAAATCCTAAGACACGTATTGGCAAAACGCTAATCCCGGTAACCAAGTCAAAGGCCGAAAGGCGGTTCTGAAAAAAATCTGACACCAGAATTTGCAGGGCCATTGACCATGTAACAGTAAGGCTCACTAAGGACTCCTTTGTCCGAACAGTCGGATGGTTAACTTATTTTCCTAATATTCCGTCGGCACCATAATCATCATCATCTTAGCGCCCTCCCGGTTGCATCCTCAGCTGTTTGCTTCGGAGCCCAGGGTCCGCTTTACTCCGTTCTCGGGGAAATAAATTAATATGTTCTATTCTACTAAACCGCTTAATAAATCCATTAGGTTTTTTTTCACTTTCGATGGATTTGATATAAAAAATATGTACTTACAATTTGCAAACAAATGTTAACTTTCATCGCATTAGAAATTCAAGAGGCCTATTCAAATAAAATAGAGAATACTTTATATTTCTTATCCTATTAGCAAAAGGGCAAAAGAAAAATTGTATTTACTCAGAAATGTCTACGTTATGAGAAGTTGTAGCATTCTCAAGGGTCTCGCTTCAATTCAAACAGACAAAAATTTGAGACGCCTGGATATAGGATAAAAGTACTTTTTTGAGCGTGTATTGCGGTCTATTACAAATTGCAACCAATTTATGACGTACTCGATAACCTAATGAATCAGATTCTAGTAAAAAGAAATAATTCGGAATATTAAATTAGGGATTTGGGAGAATCACGTTTCTTTAAGTCCTATATTGTGATTCCAATCTAAACTTTTCGATTTAAAGACATACTTACATACCATCACGCATTTTTCCCGTAGGGGTAGGCAGAGACTACCTACTTCCCTCGCTTCTTCTACGCTCATCACTCTCGTCATACACGCTCGTCGATTACGGGTACTCCTGACATTTCCCTTTTTTAATATGTCTGCGATTTGGTAGCAGTATTTAAAGAAACGTTATTAAATGTATTTCTTTTAATTTTGTGATTGGTACAATAAGGAGTATATCTATCTATCTATTTACGACAAAATTAGTGAGCCACCTGATCATCAATATATTCACTCATATTGAAAGAAATAGTGCATCTATGATCTGATGGGCATTCGATTACATTCACAGTGATACTGCACTTCGTATGCATTGTCCTGGTTGTATCTCATACCATTATGGCTTCAGACTTTTAGATTAACTAAAACGCCGATTTTACTTAATCTTCCTTCATGAGGACTAGAAAATTAGTCAATAATTTCAGCTGCAATAAGGCCACCGCTGGACAGTGGTCTCCCCCAAACATGGCGACTGACATCGGACATAGGATTGAATCTTTGTGGTTTGAATTTGAGAATATGAAACTGACCTGGTGCGAGTGAGCTCATATTTTATGCATCCAAATTGTCATTATACAAACATTAAAAAATAAATTGTGGTTTTGAATATAATTGTTCTGTTCTAAAATGTTATTTTCCTTTTTACTCGATGCGCTCAGTCTCATTTTTTTCAGCATTTGAGCTCTTCAAACAATGGTTGATGACAGATATTGTTTTGAAGGCGTGTAGAAAATTATTCTGTCTGCAAACGGAAACCAGCGGAAATTGAAATAGCTATTACGAGTATAACGAAGGCAAGGAAAGTAGGGTATTATAAGTTTAAGAGAACTATGGTCTTCTTCATAAAACTAAAGAAAGTTTTGATTGTTAAAAAGCTATTATTTTCTCGTTTTTATGTTAGTTTGATCCCAGTGGTATCCTCAGTTAGAAGTTAATCGTGAGATTTAATCCGAGGAACTCAATTCAAAGACGGTCTGAGATTCTGAACAATGTGAAACCCAGAGAATGTAAAGTAGATATGTTAATATCTCTTATTTACTTATTTCATTCACAATTACTCACTACATCTCTTCTCCGATAAAATGTCGAAGTTTACTTACATATTTCACTACAATTCCTGTTAAACTAGCCATAGTTTTCACAGTTGCCAGGTTTAGATTAAAACAAGAATTAAGTAAGTGCTATTCGATTTTTTATTTTAACTTTAACATCTAAAATCTAGGTACTAAGGATAGAAACACGTGCTGAAAAAGAAGGGATTCATCTCCAAGATGCTAATAGGATATTCCACTTCAGGGTAGTAGATGAATGATTTCTTGGTCCCGCAATTGCACCCAAGGTCGAGATTCTTCAGGCATGAACACATAGGGGACTGAGGCTGGCAGGTCCCGCAAACTTTAGCAGTGTCTTTGAAGCAGGTGCAAGATGGAGCTCCACAGCTGCATAGGGTGCTGGTGCCAGTGCAGGAGCAGAGGTTAGGGCAGGAGTTAGGGCAGGTGACTGAGCCGCTGATAATTTCGGAGAAGCCACAGGTTGGAATATAGACGCTGGGCTCGCGGTATGGTGCTAGGCATGCTGCGTTGATGGTCTGGAATTTTAAGGTTTTTTATTATACCAGGATTATTTATAGCATATATGTATAAAGCTCATATCCTTATTGTACCACTCCCAAGAGTGACGTCGAAGCCAAGGGTTCGCTATAAACACAATATTTCAGTGATTTTATTCCCTTCAAAAGCTACTTAAGTCTGCTGCCTAACGTCGACCCTCTATTTATTAATAACGGATGATTAGCGAAGGTTTCAACATTTGGGAAGAGAATCCTAATTAAGTACTTAAATGTATATTGATCGGTGGTATGGTCGGTTACTGAAGATTCATATAATATTTACGAGTGCCATATCGGTTGATTAAAAATGAAATTGCCCATAAATATAGCGTCAATATTGTAAAGATTTTATATCGACATAACTCCCGTCGGTATTGTCGTCAGGTCCATCGAGATATTTATTAGGACCATTAATTTGTTACTTTTTGAGAAAAGACAAATAAACTCTTTGTAACAGAAACTTTTATACGTAAAAATAAATAAGACTTAAATCGGTCGCGTTGGTTAGATTCAAGGGTTTCTTAGCTGTCTTTATGAATTCAAAAACAAAAAGGTAATATATAATATGGGAAATATCCATACCTACTCCATACTTTTATACTTATCCATCCATATCCATACTTCCATCCATGCTTGCATGCTAATCTTATAAATGCGAAAGTCTGTCTGTCTTTTTGTCTGTCTGTCTGTTACGCTTTCACGGTCAAACCGCTGAACGGATTTTGATGAAATTTAGTATGAATATAGTTGAAGACCCGGGGTCAAACATAGGCTACATTTTGACGCAGGCGGAGCTGCGGGAAAAAGCTAGTAAAAATATTTGCTTTATATTTTGAAAAAAGTGAGGAAATAAAAAAATATTTGCGGCATTGTAAATTTAGTATGAGTATAGTTAAAGACCTGGGGCCAAAAATAGGCTACTTTTTAACGCAGGCGGAGCTGCAGGAAAAAGTTAGTCCATACTAATATTATAAATACGAAAGTCGTCTGTCTGTTACGCTTTCACGGCCTAACCGCTGAACGGATTTTAATGAAATTTGGTATGAATATAGTTGAAGACCCGGGGTCAAACATAGGCTTTTTGACGCAGGCGGAGCTGCGGGAAACAGCTCGTCTATTACCTACCTCCTGAATTCGAATTTTGGAATAAAAGTTCCTTAGAAACCAACTTCATAGTTGCTGATCGATCACCAAAAGTAAGAGATTTCGAGTATAGGTACAAAAGTAAAACAATGACCATTAGCATTATTCAGGGGCCGTAGGTATATCAAAATTAAAAAGATTGAGCCTTACCTTAAACAGACACAAGGCAAAAAATATTAAAATTGATTTGTTCATTTTGAAAAAGTCTTTTAATTTACTTTTACAAAATGTCACGAGTACAATATACTTTTACAAATAACAACTCGTCGCTTTTCCTTGTTTATATATAGGTCAAATGATAAAGTGAAATCAATTGAAAGTTACGAAAGAAAGTTGTGAAATTTTCTAATTAGGTCAGTTGATATGTGAAATTGTAAGAACGCACGTTACTCGTACAATGAGTCATTCATTTGTTTTGTACTTAGAACGATAATTATAATATATATGTTGAAATTTTTTTATTGATTTCGTAGGCCAAAGCTGGATGTTTGTTATTCGTCAAATTTGCGACAGTGACTGGAAGAGATTGTTTAGAATTGCTACGCCATGACATAAAGTCGGCAACGCGCCCGTGATACTTCAGAAAAATAGGGCTATTTTTGAAATGTATGACATATATGTCGAGTGAAAATCATTCGATATCGATCAAAAAATTATTCGACTCGTCGATTTTGACTGAGTCAGGAGTCTATAGGCTGCGATAACCGCTTTCCATCAGGCGGGCCGTATTCTTGTTTATGTACTTAAATAGAGTAGGTACCTACCTTTTAAAAACCTACCTACCTACCTATTAAAAAAACAGTTGAAACACACGTGTACGCAAACATCTTTCCAAAGCAAGTCCACGTGTAAAAGTAATACACAGCAATTCTGGCCGAAATTAAATTTTCATCTCAAGGAAAATTGCTCCATTACCGTTTTCATCCACAACAATGCCGTTTTATTAATTTAATCGCCAGCTATCAGATGCGAATATTTTTGAGTTGGTTAGAGAAATATCCAGGAGGTCTATTTTTAAAATCAGACTAAAAAAATATGAAAACTCATGAATTTTGAGTAGTAGGATACACTTCTTGCGAAATCAAAAATACTGAATGTTTTCTTGAATATGTTATACTAGTACTTCTTGAAGCACTTACCTACTTATTTGGCAAATATGATTTTTTTGAAATTTTTCACAGATCATGATCCTAGAGTTATCAATATTTCTGTGACCTGTGTTGTTGTGGTCTATGCACAGAACAGATAAAACTATAGGAAACACAGCATTCATTTTGTTTTCTTGTTTGCTGTTTTATATTTTTTATTTTGCTTTTTATTCGAGCTGAAATTGGACTTCAATGATAACTAGGGACGAAACTGGAACGAAACATTATTTATATGGTTATTGATTGAAATTCCAGGGCAAACTTGGAACAAATCATATTTTCAACCTAAAAGTACCTACTACTTTTGTAATAAAATAATAAAAGCTAGACGTAAAAGTAAGAAAGCTGCTAAGATTATGATCATGACTTTTGTGTAATGGTTCCATCGGTATCCTCTACTCAGAACCCTAACCAGGTAGTACCTTATTTTGTTCTTACAAAGTAAAGAAAGAAAATGTAAATAGGCGGCCGTGTTGTCAAATTGGATTAGAATTCGAGCGACGTTGTTACTTTTGGCTAAATTTAATTCACTTCGCTTCACCTTTCAGATGGAAGGCGTTTTGTTCTCTTTGTAATTATAGGCCAAACAAATCTTTTACGAGGAGCTCATGTAAGAGATTACATTGGAGCGAGTACTGCCTGACCACCATTACATTCAGAACAATAAGATGTTTTAATGGCGATTCGGCTAACAGTGTTCATATGCCCAAGCCACAGCCAAAATCGAATTTTGTTTCTCTTTAGAAGCACGAAGGAGTTCGAAGATGAGGTACTGCCACTAGTGGCTACCAATTCTAGTCAGGCCGCGCTCGCGCCGTCGCTTGACACGCAAGATCGTTACGAACACGTATGTCCTGCTACACGATCAAGCTATCTGCTCTAGCCAGTTGAGGGGTTTTTTTATATTTTTTTCTTTGTTTCATTAGCTTACAAAAACAAATTTTAACGTTGTTTATTACCACACTAGCCTTCGCTCGTGGCACGCGTATTTTTCCAAGGATGAAAATTATCCTTCGTCCTATGTGTAGGCAAAATTTCAGGTATAGAGTGGTTCAGTAGATGAAGAGTGAAGACGTAACAAACAAGAATTATTTTTATTACTTTTGCTTTAAAAACCATACTTCCATACTATTTATACCATTTATGTACTGATAAGCGCGAAAGTCTGTCTGTTACGCTTTCACGGCCAATCCGCTGAATGGATTTTGATAAAATCTTTTATGAATATAGTTGAAAACCTGGGGGCAAACATAGGCTACTTTTTCACGCAGTCGGAGCTGCGGGAAACAGCTAGTGGTCGAATAAAATAAAATAGATATTTGTAATCATGTAATTGTTTATTTTTTAATGTGATATTGGCATTGACTATTAATATTAGGAATGAACAAACATCATATACGATTTTTAAATATGTACTTAATAAAATGTAGTTTCAAGCCTTTTTTCATGTACAGCTGAAAATTAAATGACTAATTGTACAGGATTTTATATGAAAAGAATAGGTTTGTCCTTAACACTTTTGTACAATTTAAATAAACTATGATTTAATACTTGATAAATATGGCTAATAAATGTGAATTAGATAAGTATATAATTTTGCATTGACCCTTTCGCTGACAACTAACGAGTATACTCGTAGTTAAATTAATAAATTGATATTAATTTTCCAGTAAGTACCGAAAGGGTTAATTTATTTATGTCAAAAAGATAAAACCTCAAAAAAAATTTTGTTTCGAGATATTGTGTTTATGTCATTAAATTATACAAAACGTTAAATATATGTGAAATATTCAAAGGTATTATTTTTCCTAAATACCTTTCCTATTTCATTAAGTTGCAATACCTAATACTAATACTAATACATGGTTTACTATGAAGTGCACTGAGTTTTGAATACTTAATATTTTATTCTTATATATTCAATAAATATTTATACTCTTTTAATTTGCATAGTAAGCATATTTTGAAAAATTGCGTGCAGTCAAATTTTTATGTTTCGAAATGTACAAAACATTTTAATTTAAAATGCATTTGTCATTAATGTATATGTAATTATAAGCCAGTACTTTTAGACTATTTTTCTTATTATTTTGAAGTATGTTGAACATAATTTAAATAGTTCCACATAAAATCATGTACAATTAGTATGATTATACCTATTATAAATCGAAAATAATATTACTTTAATAATTGGCACCGAGTCGTGAATACAATCAGTATTTTCTAAAGAATTATACATATTTAAGAACAAACATTGGTCACTATATAATATTTTACGTAAAAATTGAATATGTATTTAATGAGAAATAGGGAATTTGTGAGCCATCACACGAAAAAATTCAATTCCAAAGAGCTTTTAACATTTTTTCATTTGTCTCATACTTTTTGTTAATAAAATCTTATGATCAGTCGTGCAAGAAAATTAGTTTTTGTTCTCTCGTCACAGTTTTCTAATGGACTTGTTATTTTAAATATTTTTTGTAAGTCACTCAATGATTGAATGAAATGATGAATGTGTTTTAATTTTAAATCTTACTAAATTCACAAAATTGAATACTTTGGATGAATTTAAAGCAGGCAAACGAGGTTGAAAGTCGTTTAAATATTTGTAATCTATAAATTTAAAAAAAATTAAAAATTTGTTGGCAGGTATTTGTTTTCCCAAATGGAAAATATATTTTTACTTTTTAAATATTTAATTTTTATAGGTATGAGACAGCTATGTCTTTTTCATTTTATAAGGCGGTTATTCACACATCAACAGGATATTTAAGATTAATTAAATAAAAATGTCCATAGAAAACTGTGAGACCGTATTCTTGTATAACCTAGATTTGTATTCAAAAGACTTTAAAACGTTTAAGAAAATTATTTACAACAGTTATAAGTATCAAGAATAGTGTAATATAATTTGCCTTATTCAGTAAAGCTGTTAGGTACAACCCTATTAGTTAAAGGTACGTCGACATTTCATTTGTCTAAGCGACTGCCTTTCATGAAAATTCACAAAAGTTTAAAACAATTACTTAAACTTCCATGAAATTAGAGCCTCACATTAAAATATTTTAAATTTAATAACGAGTTAACTAACAGTGTGATGCTTATGTGTTGCTTGCCAAAGCTTAAGTCGTAACAACATACGAACAACCTCTCTCGAACGTTAGACCGTAAAAGTTTCGACATCCAAGTAATTCACACGTTCAACTTAATTAAAGGAACTTCGAAGATCTTTCAAGCATAACTCTGAGCGTGCTCTAGCGGTATGTTTGACAGTTTATTTCCTTTATCTACCCAGTTCTTTAATCTACCTCTTAATTCTTCTAAACTTTTCGATTTTGCCTTATTTATCCTTTTGTATTTCACATCTTTGGGTTTTGTGACGTTACGATGATTAGACATCACTCGGTTGTATGTCACTACATGAGTTGACTTCGCTTCTTGATCCCCTTCTTCGCTTTCTGCATTCGAAGTTGCTTCTTCGTCAGAATCATTCGCAGGAGTCATCCTTTTTGGCACGAAACTATATGACCAAACATGTTTCTCGTTCTTCGGTTTGAGATCCTTATCACTATCTATACTTTTAACCTCAGCGGTCAGTACAACGCTTCTCATTCGGAAATTATCCCGTCGTTGAGCTAAGAGATTTGTTTCTTTATATTTCTCTTCATCAGTTTTATTTGCATCTTTTAATTCTTTCTCTGTGCTATTTTGAGCACTTAGACCTTTAGTGGAATCACCATCAGCCTCCTCCTCTACGCTGTAGACCGTTTCCAAAATTTCCGGTCTTCGAAGAAACCCATTAGATCGCCTGACAATATTGTACTTTAGATTTGGATCAATAGCGTCTGATATTGACCTGACTATAGTAACGCTATCAGGGTTGGCTGACCTGAACCTTGGTATATGAGTTAAGTTACTGCAATCGGAGTCTACATCTTCCATAATGACTGCGGAGTCCGAATCATTTAAGGAATCGAAGTCCCCTGATATGTGAGTATCTTGTAGCATGTCCCGGAAGTCTGGAATGGTTTGTGAAGTATCGATGCCATGTTCAAGTAGTTTGGATTGAAGTGACTCGATGACTTTCTGTTGCTTGAGGATGATGGTTTCTCGGAAGGCAAGCATGTTTGTTATTTCTTTCTGCTTACGGACGAGTCGGGATTCGAAGAGAAGAAGCTGGCTGGACAGAGACTTCAATTGCTCTGCTTTCTCCCGCTGCAGACGAGAAACCATTTCCTCCTGCGTCCGGTGCGCTCGGCGCCAAGTTAGTAGCTGATGCGCTTGCGCACGATACTTCATGCGTAGATCTCTGTAAACAAACATTTAATTATTAAGATGTTTTTCAGTCTAAAACGAACAAACAACAATTTCGTTTCACTACTCTCATTTTTTTGAGAACTTGAGTCAAAAATAGTTTAGGTAAAATAAAAGAGATTGGTCTTAAAATAGGATATATCAATCTGGCTATAAAATTACGATGTTTAAACTATAAATTGCACCTACCGCCTAGTATGTTGACTATGGTAAACCTACCTCATAGTAGAAAAGCGGGCACCAGGTTTCGAAGCAACCAGCAAAGGATGCAACTGGGACCATGTTCATATTCTGTGGTAAGATAGAGCAGGATGGACTGACCTTATAGTCCTCCTGGCATCTTCCAGCGTGTGAGCTTCCAGTGGGTCGGTGAGGGAGGCCGCGAGTGACACGTCGGGCTCAGTGGGACTGTTCAGGGCCGACTCGCTGCGACTGAAACAAAAAAATAAATGTTATTATTCAATGGTGTATTTGTCAATTTCTACACGTAGCGGTTTTGTCAAATATCTCCTTACTGTTCTTATCGATTTCATTTGCTTCTGGTATACGAGTACTACGATTATTAAAAGCATTTATGTTCTTCATAAAGAATCAGGCTGATATAAGCAGAAACAATTTTTGATATCGATTTAGTACATAGTTATTCTTCATTTATTTATTGATCTTAGGAAGATTTACAGCTTTTTTATAAATAGTATGATAAATATTAGCCTAATTGCCAATAACATAATCTCCACAATTATAAATCCATGTTCTTTTGTTTTGTTTGTTTGTAATATCTTTATTGTACAAAAAAACAAATAATTTACATACACTTGACAATATATTTTGTTTAAAAAAAAATAGCTCGCCTTAAGCTGGGGATCGAGGTGCAATTAACAGATCAAAATCATGTTCCACAATGTAATTATTAAAACAACACTGGTCATTGTCTCTTTAGCGGGCCCTGAAATTCAGAAACCTCACCGTTTTTGTATGTTTTCAATTCTTATTTTGTATATGTTGTATTGCGGACTCCACACTTGCGACGAATATTCAAGATGACTTCTCACATATGCAGTATATAATATTTTAAATAATTTAATTAATCGAAAGTCAGTTGCTATTCTGAATATGAATTCCAGTGCTTTTAATCCACGTTTAATTCCGGTACAATGACTCTGTATCTAGTGTTAAAAATATCTGCCATTATTTTTTTATGCTTAGATTAGATCGAACTGGAACAATGTTGATGAAATCGGCCCTAAGTTTATTACAATCCACATTAGTTGTTCGTAACACCCAGATCCAACTCAATTTCCACGGAGATCGAATCGAATCCCAAACAAACTTATGGATTAGTCAGCTATTTCCTGCCTCAGAATTTGTTACCGCTAATAGGTATTGATTGGAGGGGCCGTAGTTAAAAGGGCCCGTAACACTGACGGACGCTATATAAAGAACTATTTAGAATAATATGTGTGAAAGAGGCGGAACTTTCTACTGTTATATGAAGGCGTACTGTACTGTAGGTCCGTAGTCCTTTAAAAAAATATCTTCTTAGCGAGTTTACTCAGGGTAAATTATATTTGAGTAGACCAAAATTCCGCCATTAACAACACATTATCAGTGGCTTCATAAAGGTCAATGCGAGGTCATTGAAAAATATAACTGAAAATATTAAACAACTGTGAAGTGATAGGGAAAAATGGAAAAAAATCCACAGACAGCCCAGCTCTTAAATTTATGAATAAACTGAAAATATGAGTGTGTTTACTAATTACGAAAAATGTAGCTAAAAATATCACATACATATTGATTGAAGGGACCGAAGTAACAAGAGATCATATTGAATTAATGAAGGATCCACGAAGTACTATAAACTTTAACCTGTATTTATAATAGAAGTCAAGACATCAGCAAAATTGCAACAACTTCGAAAATTTAATAAACTTAACACCCGTTTTTTTTCAACAGTATCAAAATGCAGGAGTCAACAACAATACTCAAATACCTTTCTTTGTATTGAATATTGACCTGCAGGTGTCAGCTACCCACTGTTGGAACCTGTTCTCCACTATAGAACATTTTGGTCAAGGTATTGTTACCCCGTTTTTATTTTGTTCAATTAGAATTTTAAGCAAGTGATGTGGAGAAAAATAGTTTTTTTTTTTTAAATATAAAAAACAGTATTACCTACAGCTACCCATTTATTAAACGAAGACAAGTAAAATACAAATCAATTTCAAGACAAAGCAGGAGTTATGGTCATCATAAAGATAAGTAGGTAATAATAAAGATTTGACCACTTCCGAGAGTACTTTGAAAGATTCAAGTTCCCAATCTCTCAGCTATACTTAATGATAGGAACCTAGGCCTTACAGGTCGATATCTGAAGTTGCTAGTACTTCCTTGCAATGTAACTAGATACTTCGACGTGTAAGGGGATAAAAAACAACCTGTCAGCACTGAATTGCGGTTAAAATCGTGCCCGTAAACGCCACGCTTCGGAACGGCTGGTTGTGCTGTGTAAGGTATAGGAGATAGCGAACATGGCATATTTGATTTGTTGATAAAAAAAATGCCTTATCTTAGAGTTTTATTGGTAGTGTCGTCAACTCGGCATCATCATTTCGAGTAGGTTACATTGTCAATCGACCACTACACCCTAGTGTCAGTGTTGTGCGGAACCGCCTCTCGGCCTCTGACGTAGTTCCTTTAACTACCACTAGATGGCAGCCGGGATCAACGGCTTCAACTGGTGGCTTTGGAGACTAAGGTCTGCTTTTTGCCTTCTTTACATAATTCTATGGCGGTGAGTTTATACCCTTTTTTGATTAGACGTTGCATATTCACTAAGTTATTGGTGAATGCTAATAAAACATTAATATATGTAAAATGTTGATTCAGGGATAATTGATAAAACTAATTGGGATTAGAGGACAATGTAAGTACAATATACAATAAGGTTAGTAGAATATACAAAATATTAAGATCATTTATTGTACAAACATGACATATAACGATCATATTCGATTTTTAAGTTTCAGAAAAAAATATGCAAAGAGTTTAATAATCGCTAATTTCCGCTCTACCTATCGCCTATACCTTACCTTGTGATATGGCCAACGTCACGGGATCATATTCAATTTTTTAGTTACAGAAAAAAAATACAAAGAGTTTAAATCGCCATACTCCTATTCCTTTTCTCATCCGCTCTACCTACCGCCTCTACCTTGTGATATGGTACACGTGATCATTATCGACTTTTCAGTTACAAAAAAAAATATGCTCAGTTTAAATCGCCATATTCCTACTACTTGTTTCATCCGCTCTACCAACCGCTTAAAGCTTATGACATGGCCCACGATCCCCGAGCTCGTATGCAACGTACCCGTTACTGCCCAAAGGCTGTAATTTTGCAACCAGGTTCCTGGTTCAGGCCGGGGTTATCGTGTGATTACAGCTGTAATCTCTTGTCAGTCGCAGGACCAGATAAACGGATATTCGAATATAATTGTGGGTTAGCTGCTATGTGGGAAGAAATCTTGCTATGAGGGAAGAGATCCATCAGTAGAATTTACGTCCCTGTGATACAACCCGTTGAACATACAGTTGGGCCACAAGTCGGGAGCGCTGTTAGGTAGGCATTATTAGAAAACGGTATATTTAGACCTAAAAATAACGGTATTATCTGGTAAAAATAGAGAGGTCGTTTTTAAGGTACCGAATATTATTCAAGACAAGGTCTATATTTTTTTTGCATTGAGACTGGCAGAAAAATGAACTGGTTTTTATTGTAACCAGGTGTTAGATAATGGTTTCTTATGTTTCCGCGATTGTTACTCATTAAATTAAACTATTTTAATACGGGTTTTTTAACGCGTTTCAGGTGTTAGATCCTTGAAGGTAGGTAGATATTTATTTCTGTAACTTAAATTTGCTTTTGCCAGCAGCAGGACCTCAATAGCTAATCCATACTATACTAATATTATAAATGCGAAAGTCTGTCTGTCTTTCTGTCTGTCTGTCTGTTACGCTTTCACAGCCAAACCGCTGAACGGATTTTGATGAAATTTGGTATGAATATAGTTGAAGACCCGGGGTCAAACATAGGCTACTTTTTGACGCAGGCGGAGCTGCGGGAAAAAGCTAGTAAAAATATTTGCTTTATATTTTGAAAAAAGTGAGGAAATAAAAAAATATTTGCGGCATTGTATGGATGGTGTATGGCGAGAGAGTGTGGGGTAGGCGAGGGGGCTTTGTAAAGATAGTGCAGTGCAGCCTATTCCTGCGGGAAATACGTGTGATAATATGTATGTAACTGCGCATTCTATCAAAATTCACATTTCTAAAAAAAGTGTTATTCCCCTCCTCCATGAGGTACTTGATATAATATATTATCATAGAATCGTTTGCTGCCACAATAATTTTGGGACGAGAAGCATTTTTTTTCTCAATAACCTTACCAAAGTTTCAATAATTAACAGGAAGAAACGGGAAATCGATCCAGTAGCGTAGTGACATTTTTGAGAAGTATGACCATCCAAAAACCGGGTCGAGTGATTTTTATTCTACAAAATCGAATCATTTTTACTCGTCTCACAAGAACCATCCATACTTCCATACTATCCATACTTCCATATCCATACTAATATTATAAATGCGAAAGTCTGTCTGTCTGTCTGTCTGTTACGCTTTCACGGCCAAACCGCTGAACTTTGGTATGAATATAGTTGAAGACCCGGGGTCAAACATGGCTACTTTTTGACGCAGGCGGAGCTGCGGGAAACAGCTAGTTGTTAATAAATAAAAAAAGTTAATGGGTAATCATATAATGTCGATATTTGTCTACATAAATAATTTAAGTCTATTTCCACTTACCACATCCCCACGTCCATGACTGAATCATTTGATATCCTGTGGTCGCCACGTACAAACCCCAGATATTATCGATTGTATTTACTTATTAATTGATAGCTACAGAGCTTCACGTAAAACCTTAATCGTTTTGTATTAAAAATTTACGAAATCAATAGATTTCTCTCATTCATTAGTATTCTATTTACAAATTCAAATTATCATTAGCAAATGCGTTAAAGAAAAAAAAGCCAGATATTCCCATGGACTTAATTTCCTTAAACAATTTAATAAAAAAAAAATCACGTCATCGCAATAAAATCAAGTCACTAACTAGTCCACATCAACACATTCCATTTACAAAATTTTAAGTTTTCTTTCCAAATTCTATTTTCGAATTGATTCTGTCACCGAAAAACCGTTGCACAAACGTTGCACAGAAGTTCACAGAACAGACTAAGGAAGTGGGCGATCGATTGCGGGCGCTCCTTCGGGCTCCCCTAGGCGCGGCGGCTCCGGTCGACTGGGTCCGTCGTTCGAGGGCCTTGGGCACCTGGCCAGCGGTCACTTCCTATGGCATATGGTTGATAGGATACCAAGTTTTGAATTACATGTGGAAGTGGCGCCCCCTTTTGAAATTGTTCGAAAAGATTAAAAACAAAATTATGACATTTTCGCCCAATTATGCCTTCCAGACCATTCCAGACCTAATGGTGGACAGAAATCTAAGTTGAGTATCAATATATGGGGCCATATTTAGTTTTTTTTTACTAAATTTATGGAATTTATGTTTGTGATTGTATTTTAGGGTTCCGTACCCAAAGAAAAATATGGGACCCTATTATTAAGAATCCGCTGTCCGTTCGTCAGTCTATCCGTCTTCTGTCTGTCTGTCACTAGGCAGATTTTCACACAGATGATATATTTCTTTTGCCGCTATATCAACAAATACTTACTAATCTATATATACGTGGGGCGCACTATAAGTTTCCGGAATGAATATGAAAAAATACTATTAAAGGTACAAAATTAATTTATTGTTTTTCAAAATAATCTCCCTTGGCGTCTATGCACGTTTTCATTCGATGAAACCAGTTTTGAAAACTTTTGTGCCACTCCTCTGAAACGTGTTTTTCATACTCCTCGACAGCCTCTTCTGGTGATGAAAATCGTTGACCGCGTAATTGGTTCTTAATTTTTGGGAACAGAAAAAAGTCACAAGGTCGGGACTGTATGCAGGATGACTCATGAGTTCTACATTTTTCACCTTCAAAAAGTCGTTTGTCTGTCTGGCCGTGTGAGAACTAGCATTGTCGTGGTGCAGGATGATACGGCGTTTACGGTTATTTTTACGGAGTTCGTCAATAACTTCCGGCAAACAAATGGTCGTGTACCAGTCACTATTCACTGTACGACGATTCTCTAAAGCAACAGTAGCCACGTGTCCAGTTTTATTAAAAAAAGAAGCAATCATCCGCTTAGATGCACTTTTCACGCGCGCCACTTTGGTTGGTTTCGGCTCATCTTGAAAGACCCATACGCTCGATTGCTGCTTTGTTTTGGGATCGTAGCAATAAATCCATGTTTCGTCACCTGTTACTATGTCCCACACCAAATTTGACGCACCTTCGTTGAATCTGGTAAGCATGGCACTGCACCAAGTGACGCGGTCCGTTTTTTGAGCCTCGGTCAAGTTGTGTGGGATCCACCGCGAGCACAGCTTTCTCACACCCAAGTGTTTGTGTAGGATTAATTGTATTTGATTCATGCCTATTTCTAAGGATGCGCGAATTTCATGGTAGGCAAATGCCTGTCTGTTTCAATCATACGGCGCACAGCATTGATGTTTTTGTTGGTCACAGCGGTGGACGGCCGACCATCGCGAGATTCGTCACTGAGATTGATACGACCACGCTTGAATTCTGCAAACCAGCTATAAACAGTTGTCTTGCATGGTGCTTCATTGCCAAAAGCTGTTTCAAGCCGAGCGATGCTCTGTTGAGCTGTCAAATTACACTTAAAATCGTAGAAAATCATACTACGAAAATTTTCCCGAGTTAAATCCATGTTGATGCAGACACACAATTTTTTAAATGGCGCCACAAGGTAAAAACAAAAGACAGTCAGATGAAACAAACTGCATTCTACAGCCAAAGAGTTCTATTTTCAAATGTTGCAATAAATTTTTAAATATTGTTTATGTAAGTGGCCAGTTCCGGAAACTTACAGTGCGCCCTATGTATATATATATATAAAAGCGAAAATCACTCACTCACTCACTCATCACAAAATCTCGAAAACTACTAAGCCGATGAAGATAAAATTTGGCAGGAATATAGATTGTGGCTAGGAGACGTCCGCTAAAAAAGGATTTTTGGAAATTCCATCCGTAAAGGGGTGAAATAGGGGTTGCAAATTTGGATAAATCTTTGTCATTTTTGATGCGAGATACTACATAATATTTGAATTAATGGTTAGTAAGAGATTTTAAAAAATCGCATCCCCGGGCTTGCATTTGGAGTTGCAAAATGTTATCTATATATTGACTGATAATTTAACACCCAGCTAAAACCTAAAAGCTATAAACGTGAAATTTGGCCAGAAGTTTTATGTTATTACATAGTGCTCAGGCAAGAAAGGGTTTTACAAAATTCACTCCCTAAGGGGTCAAACGGGGGTCCAAAATATGTTTGGGGGAAAGATTAGTTAGTCCGTTTTATTTGAAACTTCACAAGATTATTAATTTCAATAAATTACCTATTAGTTACCTGTTTCAAGATTTTACGGAATTCACCCTCTAAAGGGCGAAATGTCCTCCTTCACAAACTTAACGATCACTGATATCCCAACGAGTTTTGACATGTGGGTTCTTCAGAAATTTATTTCTTATGATGAAAGAATAAATACCTATATCAGAATTTGCATTAACCCATAAATTTCCGTTTACTGTTGTTCTGGATTCTCTGTAAAAAGGGTTACGGAGGTCAGAAGGCAGTCGCTCCATTGTAATTACCAGTGCAAGTAAACCTGGGAACATGACTTACAGCATACCCTAGGCTCCGAAACGTAAGCTGACGACGCAACTAAAAATACACACTAGGATAAAGAAGTATTATAATGTACAATTCAGCCCCTGAATGGGGGACATGGGTGTTATTTGTATGGTTAATCGGGTTGCTGACTACCAAATTAACAGTGATATAATATCAATCCCTATTCGGATCCGATGGGGCCGTAATCTTTTAAATACATAGGAAAATCCTGAGAGACCTGCCATAAATAATCTAACTGATTCAAATCACATTGGAAATACCCTTTGATTAGGCGGGCGAAGCCGCGGGCCACAGCTAGTAATATAATAAAGTAACTTAATGTTTGTGTATTAACTGTATGTTTCCCAAATGTAAATAATTATTTAAGAGGGCTCCCATACAAAAAAAAAAAATTCTTGCTGTTTTTATAGATAGGAACCCTTGGTATGCGAGTCAGACTCGAACTTAAATGGTTTTACTTATTTGTGTGTTTCAATCAGTACCATAACTTTTATATGTCTCTTCCTTTAAAACCTAAACTCACCGGCCACGTTGTCGTGTAGGGTCAAAGGGCCCGCAGGCGAATCAAGACAACTCAAAGGTGACATTGCTGAATAAATAAACAAGCGGTTATCAAAGGGTCAAGAGGGGTTTTGTATGAAGCAACAATTTCTAGGCTTGGAAACTATGATTACGTTTCTCCCAATGGTTGACTGGCAGAGAATGCTTTTAGCATTAAGTCAGCCACTTGTAAGGTTTTGTACAAAATCCGCCAATTGGAAAAATAAAGTTTAAATAAATAAATTGCTGTATGTGTTGTTTGGTAAGTATATATTTGTATTATAGAAGCATAATATGACATATGTACCATTTTATTTAACTATGTTTTACCGATTAAAAAGGCTAGTGGCCGAAGTTTCTTTTAAACTTTTTTATTTGCCAGATGATTTATTTATACTACTATCACATCACCAAAATAACTTTTTATCGAGTGTTGTTTGGTTACAACTTTTTTACTACTATCTGTGTGCTATTTTTTGTTTTTCTGGGTGCATATTTATTGGCAAATATTTAAGAAAAAAACATAATACGCACGGACGAAGTTGTGGGCGAAAGTAAGTAATCACATAAGTTTTGAAAGTTTATTCAAACATTAATTTCACTTAAAATGTGCTTATTTCGAATTTTTTTCTTCTTTTTGCTGGTGGAGCATCGCTTATCATTTTTTCAATATCAGATATACACTTGATTCTTTAATCACCTCATGCATTAAATGATAAAAACCAGTGTTTTTAAATTAAAAACCTGGTTTATATGATGGTGCCAGGATTCTGCCGAATTTTGTGTTCGTGATATGTTCCATTTATTCACCGTGTCACAACTCCAAAATTCAGGGCTGTATTTCGCGGGTGAGGTGCAGGTGTTGGTATATGTAATTTTCATCAAACCAAGTGGCTGTTTTTAGCGTCGCCTAAAAAAACAAATACTATAAGTAATCCACAAATGATGCGACACATTTGGTTAGTTAAGGTAGGTAGGTAAGTAGATAACCTAGAATAAGTATAGTATATTCGTTAGTTAAAGTAGTATAACAACTACTTTTCGGGGGGCTATAAAAATTACTTTAAATAAAACCGTACCTTAGTTCGGTTATATTAGGTTAGGCATGTGACCACCTATATCAGAGCGAGCGAAGCGAGCGGAGCTTCAAACTGCTACTCTATAAAATTACACGGCTATTGATTAAAAATTCATGTACTTATCTATATCAGTATATTAAATTGTATATATCTCTATTATGTTATACTATAATGTACTATTTACCTTCGAGTTTTTCTAAAAGTTTATGGAAATAAAGTGGTAGTTCACTGGCAGGCAGGAAGCTTAGGGCCAGTAAACATTTGATGTCTTATTTAAAGGTTATATCTCGAGCATATCGAGTTGCTAAGCCATGTTCTTGGTTAATAGCTGCTTTTTCGAAATCAAGTAAACACACTTTTGGAGAAAACTTGAAATCATTCTCCAAACCATATTGAATTATTAATTCAAACATTAGATCATAGGTTCTTTTGTTTTTATTAATATATAAGCTGTACAACAACGGTTGTTTTAAAATGTTTTAATTTTGTTTCCGGTTTCTGATATATTTCCATGGATCGTATACAATTGTTGAAAAATTGATGGTACAATTTTAAATGTTCCGTCTAGTAGCCAGAAATCTGCTTTACGTAATAAATTCATTAGATACTTCGTGGACAATAATATAATTCTTTTATTATCATCATAAACTGTATATTTGATTACAAAATTTTCATTATTGGTTTAAGTTTCATTTTTATCGATTTCGAACAAAATATTATCAAGTTCCAGTTTTTTGGAACTTTACACTTTGCTCGATAAATTGTTTGTTTAAGTTGTGAAGAAGTTTCATTTACAGTTGTCACCAAAGATGCACTACATTTATATATTTCATGATTCTTATGTTCACAAACCCAATAATAACGGTTGTTTACCAATTTATTTTTGTTGTAACTAAAGCCACAATGATATAATTTTAACTTTGCTTTTGTTGATTTATAAACAAAAAGCAAATAGCTTACTCATTAATATTTTTAAACAAAAATAGTAAAATGACACTCAACAGCAACAAGTAAGACGCACATCTACTATATATATAAAACAGGTGCTGACTTTTTTAACAATATAATGTCAAATGTTATAATGACAGCAGAATATTAATGTTAACAAATATTTCATTGTTTATTTGAATACCCACCATAGGATAAGTGCCTGATAAAAATAAACAACAAAGATTATGGATTGGAATAAATTATTTTAAAATATTTCGAGGTTATTTTTAAATTCGTTTGAATGAAAATATACCATACCAAAAAGTGTTAAAATGAAATGAAATTAAATGAAAAAGAGGTTCATTACAATGAATGTTTGTAAACATAAAACTTAGAACAAAAGTTATTCGGCCGAGCATCACTACGGTAAAAAGTTTTGCGATCCAATGTCATGTTGAAGTGACAAAAAAAAAGAATTAATAGTTCAACTGATATGGTGACAAATGATATTTTGACGAAGTAAAAAAAAAAGAAACGAAAAAGGTCGAAACGTTCTTGGCAAAAAAAAAATCGACTTTATGATAGGTAACCGCAAGAAAATTACATTATTTTTTTACCTCATAGACAAATATGTTAAGTTATTACTGGTAGTAAGTCTGTCTCTGCGGTAAATTATATGGAAAATCTCCACTAATTCACGAAAATGTACCAGGAAACTAAATTCTCAAATTCCGGAAGATTCGTTCTTATTAGTCAGTTGGAAACCAAAAGCAAAATTATAATAATTTATTGGTTACCTATCATAAAATTGATGCACTATAGGTATTGCTATGGGCCAAACCTAGAAATGATGTAACTGACATAAATAATAGGCTATCGAATCGTATAGTAAATTGTGTAACCTCTATAACACAAAAATAAGATAGAAGTGCTAGCCACTACCAACACGTGGCACTATATTCTCATAAATATGAAGCAAAAGATCGCCACAAGTGGAAGGAGATCGTCAAAAAGATAGGACGGACACATCACGACGACGCTCAGCAATGAGCAGACGACTGAAGGAGAAGACGTCTATCTTTTCTCACTTGTACACTTATCTTTATTTTTATCATCTCATTTAGCTTCTGCCCCGGCGACATTTGACGTCTCAAAGTTCGGGATTAGGGTGTAATCAAAACTTGAGACAGATTCGTAATTAATCGTAAACAGGCGAGAAAAGGGTCAATTTAGTTTAGGTAAGCCGAGAATAGAGTTTGTAATTATTTGACTCGGAAAGTGTGATTAAATGTAAATTAAAAAACATTTATAAACTTTAATTTTAAAAATTGGAGGCTTCACAAAATTAAGTCTTCTTCTTCATCGGTTCCTCACTGCTGAGGATTGTGCCACATTATGAGTTTCTAAAGTGCGCGATCGGCAGTGCTATTTACAGAAAACGAAAGAGAAAAAAAACTACTACTTAAACTATTTTTAAAATACGGTCTATGCCATCACGATTTTTTGTTTAACTAATTATATAGCTTAGAGTTACAAAGAAGGGGGTTTATATTTATATCATAGATCTATTCAAATGTATGCAGTCAATCACACAAATTATAAAAGTAAGTCGACTATTAATAGAGAAAATAAGAGTTAATATGGAGAAATTATTTTGGAGGGCTTGAAAAATCTTCATTAAGTTTAAGTAATACCTAAGGTAACTAATAAATTTCATATTAAATCTCAATGAGTTCGCTAGCATCTGCTTTAAAAAAAATCATGCGATAGATAGAGGTACTGGCAAATTCAAAGAAATATCAATGCAAACATTCGTACAGATCGGCTAAAATTTTTGCCGCTGTATTTCTCAACCCGTTATGCGGGGAATATGGTAGGATTTATGTTTGTTTTATTCATAGAACTCTTTGTGTATGCAATTATATATTTCACGTAAGTATGTATGTATGTAAAAATCTTTATTGTACACAAAGATCATAGTATCAGAATACAGGTTACAACAAAAGACAAACAGTAATGTTTTTAGTTTCAAAAGATGCCCTTATTTCTTTTTTTCCCACTTTTCTCTTGAAATATATATATATATATATTTATAACATATATATATATATATTTATATATATATATATATTATATATATATATATTTCAATTTCAAGGGATTTTCCAAAATTCAGATAAAACGCGTGATTTAGGATAAACAACTTTTATTTTACTTCCAACTCAAAAACCAACCGTCATCTGTCCACACATCTCATTTGACATTGACAACCAAAAAAACAACAAAAAAAAACGGCTTTTACAAATAGTAATTTATCCGACACGGCCATCCTGTTCTTCATCTGTCCCAGATGAGTCATCTTCGGATGAAATCCATGGCTTCATGAGGTCAGCTGAGGTAGTTGTATTAATCGGACCTTCAGTCTGTCCTACTTTCTTCACAGCATAGCGGTCGTTTCGATTACACTTTACTACTTCGTAAGGACCCAAATATTTAGGAAATAGCTTAGATCCTTGTGAAAACTGTGTCTTTTTAATGGCTACTAAATCACCAATATCATAGATAATTGCTTTCTTTCGCTTCTTATTATAACTTCTTATGTTTTCTTCTTGTATTTTCTGTATTGATTCTTTAGCTTTATTTCTTAATTCAACTCTTTTTTCATTGAAAATCTGTACTTTCTCTTCTTCTATCAGTTTGTTAAGTTCATTATCTTGATCCCTCATTTTGGTGCCAAAAAGCAGCTCAAATGGAGTCATCCCAATGGCTCTTTGAAATGTTCCGTTTAAACATCGCTGAACTCTGGGCACACGACGGTACCATTTAGTTGGGTCATCAACACTAAGTTTACTCATAACTGATATTATTATTTGATGAATACGTTCAACCTGGCCGTTGCCTCTTGGTTGTCCTGTAGTGATAGTGTAGTGCGTTATATTTTCATCGTTACAGTACTGTCGGAAGTCATTAGCGGTGAATGCAGCATTTCGATCAGTAATGATTCTTTCTGGCGATCCAAACGTTTGCTGCTGAATTTTCAATTTGTCAATCGTCTCTTCAGTGCTTAAAGTCTTAACTGGGTATATCCATGTGAATTTAGTATAAGCATCTACCACTGTAAGGATATACTTGTAATTCTTGTGAGTCGAGGTCATCGGCCCTAAGTGATCAACGTGGTAAGTCGACAATGGAACATCGCCTTTATCAATCGGGTGAAGGAAACCTTCTTTTTTACCTCTTTTGTGAGATATCAGGATACATTCAACGCAATTATCGATAACTTTTTTTACTTTTTCTGTTAAATTATCAATATAATATTCTCTATTAATCAATTCTTCTGTTTTAACTATCGCAAAATGTCCCTTTTCATGGTTTTTTCTAATGATTTCACATTGCATTTTTTTAGGTATAACAATTAGTTTATTCCCATCTTTCCATTTGTATAATATTTCATTTTGCACAACAAAATCTTGATAATTTTCTGTCTCTAAAATTTTCTTTATCAGTCTTATATAGTCGTCTTCATTTTGTGCTTTCTTTATACGACCTATAGTTTCCGTGAGTATTAAACAGACAGGATATCTACTCAGAGCATCTGCGTGTTTCATACGTGTTCCTGGTCTATGTTCAATTTCGTAATCAAATTCTTCCAAAAGTAAAGCCCAACGAGCAACTCTGGGAGGTAAGTCCTTTTTATGCAGTGTCATTGTAAGAGCAGAGCAATCTGTGACAATCTTAAAATGTATCCCTAGAAGATAGACTCTAAATTTCTTTAATGCAGTGACAATGGCAAGTACCTCGAGATGATAACTGTGATATTTACTTTCAGTTGGCGTGGTTTTCTTGCTCATGTAATGAATAGGGTGAAATTGATTATCTTTAGGACTTCTTTGTAAAAGAACTGCTCCATATCCATCTGCGCTGGCATCTGTATGTAATTCCGTTTCTAAATCAGGGTTGTATATTCGGAGGACTGGAGAACTACATAATATTTGTTTTAATTCAATAAATGCTTTCTCGCATTTCTCATCAAAATTAAACTCGTTATCCTTCTTTAGTAAATCTGTCATCGGTTTTGCAATCAGTGAATAATCTTTAACGAATTTTCGAAAATAACCTGTCAATCCTAGGAATGATTGAACAGCTTTAATATTGTTCGGTTTCTTAAAATTAGCTACAGCTTTAATCTTTTCGGAAGAAAGTCTAACTTCATTATCACAAATAATATAATGTTTTCTTATGTTTTCGCGATTGTTATTCATTAAATTAAACTATTTTAATACGGTTTTATCGCGTTTATTACTTATTTATTTACACCTGACGTTTCAAACACTTTACAGCGTTCATGGTCGCAGGCAGGTCTGCCTGAACCAAGATACCTACTATAGATAACCTGAAACGCGATAAAACCGTATTAAAATAGTTTAATTTAACAAATAATATAGCCAAGATATTGGATTTTCTTCTTTAAAAAGTGGCATTTTTTCCAATTGAATTCTAAACCGAATTCTTCGGCTCTTTGAAGTAGTTTTTCAAGCTTGCTTATTCCTTCGTCTTCTGTCTTCGATGGTATTATTAGGTCGTCTAAATATGTCAACAGGGTGCCATCTATTATAAAATCACTAAAGATGTCGTTGATGAATCTCTGGAAAACAGAGGGCGCTGTACAAAGGCCAAACGGCATTTTCATAAATTCGTATTGACCTTGAGGTGTTACAAACGACGTATACTTCAGACTTTGTTCATTTACTTTGACGTGCATAAAACCGTTTTTTAAATCAAGAGAGCTAAAAAACTTTGCCTCTTTTAATTTGTCGATCTGATCTTCTATGATGGGTAGGGGAAATCTCTCATTAATTACTTTCTTGTTTAGTCTTCGGAAGTCTATGCACATTCTTCTTGATCCATCTTTCTTATCGGCTAAAACTATTGGGCTGGCGAAATCAGATTTGCTTGGTTTAATTACCCCTTTGTTCAACCATTCTTCTATTTGCTCATTTACAGCAGACATTTCTAAAGGAGACAGACGGCGTGGATTTTGAAAAACAGAATTTTCGTCGGTTAATATTATTTTTAATTCAATATTACTTTCTTTCTTCTTTCTATCTGGTTTGTATTCTTCACACATTTTTCGAATCTTTTTAGTATATTCAGAATCTTCTATGTCATATTCAAACTCATCTTCATTCTTCTCCATTAACAGTGTTAAATGCATAATTTTTTCCACATGGACACCTTCAGGAGTGAATCTGACTTCAAAATCTTTCAAAATAGGGTTTCCGATAAGTATTGTTACAGGTATGTCATTATCATTTACGATCTGAAATCTGACATCAGTATAGTAGTTATCAATTTGTACTTTAGCTGTAAATATTCCTTGGGTGTAAACTTTATTTTCCGCTAATCCGGTTAAGCATGTTGATTCAGTCTTATAATCTTTAATTTCTTCTTTAATCTTTTCAAATTCTGATTTTGTCATTAGGTTTACATCACTTCCGGTATCTATCAGAGTCATAAAGTCTTTTCCATTTATATTGATCTTTTTATAGGGAATCTTCTGTTCCTTATTTTTATCTTGGATGTTCAATGTTTTCTTAGATTTTGTACATTCAGTGGATTTATGGCCAAATTCATTACATTTAAAGCACTTGATACCTTTTGTGCAGGCTGGTGCTTGGTGATCTGTCTCACCACAGTTAAAGCATCTTTTCCCTTGACTAATTTTGCGATTTGAATGTTGTCCAGATGAATGGCCGTACTGCGTAGGCTTTCCAGTATTTTTTTTTTCTAAATTCACTGTATGTATCCAACTTCTTGCGAAAATCCTTTAGGTCTGAGGCACCATATAGAATAATTTTATTCGACTCCCAATCACGAATACCATCAATAACATATTCCATCAAAGCAGCATCTTCTACTCCGCCATGTAAAGCCAATTCTTTCATAGTAAGGAAATATTGTTGATAAGTTTCATCGCTTTTCATTTTACGCGAGGCTAATTTCTTGTGTATGATCGCGCTATTTATTTTGGGGTTAAATTCTTCTTTAAGTGCCTTCTTTAAAGTTGGATAGTCCTTCACTCTTCCATATGACCGCAGAAATAACTTGGCGGTTCCATCCAACAGTCTCTTTGCATAAATCAGTTTTTCGACTTTAGTCCATTTCATGAGTTGAGCAGCATCTTCAAATTCATCAAAAAATGTCTCGATTGGGTATGAGTCATCGCCAGTAAAAAGAGTCATCGACTTCTCTAAATCTTTAAATGATATCTGTACATCAATCTCCTGCTCTTCGTCTTCATTCTCCTTTTCATCTTTCTTAGGTGGCATCTTAGTAGTAATACTGTTATTGTTCTTCAAAGTCTTTGAAATTCGTCTTTTAGTCGTGATACAATATGTTGGTTTTATGGGACTCATTTATCTTCAATCTTCAGTCTTGAGAAAACAAGAATTGAAAAATCTACCATTTTAGTAGAAAATTTCTACGCTGGCAACATTATTTACCATCTGTCGATAAAACAGTCTGACATATGACAGATCTGCAATCCGTGCATCCGTGACTATGTTCACTGTGGTTGTCGATAAAATATGGTTATATTAAAATCTTCATCTTTATTCGTCGATTTACCTTAAATTTTGTGCAATCCCGGACGAGCCCCCAAAAAGATGTAGGGATTTTCCAAAATTCAGATAAAACGCGTGATTTAGGATAAACAACTTTTATTTTACTTCCAACTCAAAAACCAACCGTCATCTGTCCACACATCTCATTTGACATTGACAACCAAAAAAACAACAAAAAAAAACGGCTTTTACAAATAGTAATTTATCCGACATATATATGTATATACAAAATTTCAAAATTCTGGGAGAACTGTTTGGCAGGATGGTAGTTTATTTTGGTTGGGAAATGTCAGTTAAGGACAGATTCACCAAAATCCACATAACAGCATAACCTTTTCTTTTACAATACTGTTCCACTGCCGGGCAAAAGTGATCATCTCCTTCTAAACCTCTATTTTCCATCCAGCATCAAACCTTCCTACTTCAACAACAAAAAACAATGTTAATAAATCGTGCATAGACCAGGTAAGCTCATTCGGTATGCATTAAAACAAAGCTGAGCTGGTACTTAAATATCAGAATCTGTTACACAAACACTGGCTCATTGGCTGTAATCACAACAATCAAATCGAAGTTAAATAAAATTTAGCCGACAAAGATCAAATCCGCCTATATTTTTACTTATTTACCTACAGCTGGAGAATTTGTTTGTTTGAACGTTATTTACTAAGTAGCTGTAGTCCAAATAAAAAAATATTCGACTGCGTTTATGACAATCCTAAGTTAATTACAAAAGCGAATTTTAATCCATACTAATATTATAAATGCGAAAGGCTGTCTGTCTGACCGTCTGACTGTCTGTTACGCTTTTACGGCCAAACCGCTGAACGGATTTTGATGAAATTTGGTATGAATATAGTTGAAGAACCGGGGTCAAACATAGGCTACTTTTTGACGCAGGTGGAGCTGCGGGAAACAGCTAGTAAATAAATAAAGTGAGTTTTTATCATTGTTTGTTATACTATTTAAGTTTCATATCTCCTACTGAACCAATCTTCTTGAAATTTCATAGTTTTACGTAGTTGGGAGTACCCGCGGGTAAAAATCATCAATTAATACCTATGTAACTAAATGTTTGCTAGAATTCATAATACCTGAAAAATATTTCCTAAATTATCCATACGTACAGATGACAGATGATGTTGACATACTTATTGTTCTGTGTGCAAACAAGTTTTGAATAAATAAATATTGAATATTAAAAAATGGGCAAAATTGTAACATCCATCTTTTGCGTTGGTTGTTAAAATATCGTAATAGTTAACAGCAAAGGTGAATCTTCGGGCAAAAATACACAGATTTTACTTTTGTCTTATAATTAATTTTACATTTTGTCGTGGAATTGTTTATTCATTTTGTCGTAGAATTTTTATGCGACATAAGAGGTTCTTGCTGAAGTATCAGCGGGAATTAATTATTAACTCCGAAGAGTGCTTGTGCATGTTGATGCATAATTAAAAAGTATTTTTTAGGATTTTCTGAGCTTGAACTGTTTACAAAACTAAAGAATTGTTTGAAGGTAAGACTTTACTAATCTTATTGATAATTTTTCTTACAACTACTATGTATTTTTAAGTAAATGTATAAAATAAAACAGGAAAATAATCCTAGAGGGAGGTCTATGACTCAGCCTTAAACCCTTTTTTTTATCCGATTCATATAAGAACATAGATACAATCAAAGAACATTACCAAACTGTAAACGGGACAAAATATTATTTTTGAACACATTTGCTCATAAAGTGCTCTTTATTTCATTGTAATTAGGCACTTAATGGGGGTTGTTTATATTACAATCGTACTTGTAAAGTAATGGTTTAATATAAACTATTTTAGCTTCCAAATGATAAATCAACACCAAATTTCATATTTATATTTATTTTACTGAACTTTAGCCGTATTGGACTACAAATATTAATTTGTGTAGAAGAAAGATTAAGAAGGGCTATAAAGAACTTGTATCCATGGCTGTAAAACACATTGCAAAAAAAAATATCTGTATTAGTGGCGGCATTTTCAAATCTATTTGTTTTTGCATTTAATTTACTAATAATAACAAATGTCGATTTAATTTAGGGAAGAATGCCTAAATTTGACTTCGGCAGATATACTGATCCTGGCGAAAATCGATTGTTGATAAATGACTGAGTAGGCTGACTATAGCTACTTAACTGAAATCTTCAAAGGTAGGTAAATTAATAAGGACGAAGCGTGAACGAAGCTTTAAAACAGAACAAAGAACTACATAAATATGTATTTGGAGATACCTAGCAATGCATTAACAAACACACATGCCCAATTTTATTCTAATAGTGTATCAAATTGTGACAAATGTTCAAAGTGTACCAACCAAAATTAATGTAAAGTAAGCTCGTAGTTACTCGTAATGTGTGTTTTTCCTCGAAAATGTGTTGAAATTCGTGGCAATAAACTCGTGAGCGAAATTGGTCACCCTTGTATCATAATCTTTTCTTAATTAATTTCCTTACACCATCATACTTTTGTCTCGCTCACACTTGTCAATTTATTTGTCGGGTATTACACCTTGCCACAAATGACCTTCGACAAGCAAATCGTCTCTAATTACCCCGGCAGTGAGAGGTTTTATAAGAAAATACCGCTTTCGCCCAGGTCTTGCCACCCGAGCAAAATTACAATTTTGCTTTCCTTAGCGAAATATAAATAAAAGTGAAAACTGAATCTAATTTGCCACAATTATCGCGTTACATTCTTTGCATATGTAATATTTTAATCTTCAAATGCGCCTTGTGGAACGAACTTTCTGTTATGATTTGCTAAATGATTACATATTTTGGGTAAATTTGCTGGAAGGCAAATTATATATTATGGTAAGTAGTTGTGATCTGTGACATTTTGATATAAAACATCTCATTTTGATGTCTGCAATCTGTGTAAGTGACTCAGTGGCTGAGTCACAAGAAGCCGGTAAAAATATAAGTACAAAAGTAGAGGAAAATAAATGTTTCTAATTTACCACAATATTGAGGATGAAAATGTAGAAAAAATAATTCACATTAATCGTCTAAAACTAAGATTAGTTACAAGCCAAAATTACATATGCATTAATAATGATTCCATCTGCATACACGGTCTGCACGTAGTTCGCTCGTATTCGGAACACTTGCATCGACCACTGATAAAATTACAGAAAGCACAGAAATTATTTAGAGTATTTGCATTCCAGCATGCTTGAATCACTGAAAAAATTATGAATGTTAGAACTCTGGAGCGGAACGCTATTAATAAAAGTTTTAGCGAAAGTGACATATTTTTGATCAATTTGGGTAATGCCGTACGCCTGTTTGCCTACTTAGTTGTATAAAAAAAAAAAAAATTATTGTATTTTCGCTATTGTTACACATTAAATAAACTATTTTTATTTTAACCGTATTAAAATAGTTTAATTTAAAATGGGTAATTTTGTATTAAATTCAGATAATATTTTACACTTATAGTTTGATTGAGTTAGAGAGATATTAAAGGCTGCTTTTTGCCGTTGGTCCCGACTGCTATTTGGTGATATTTCAAGTAAACACGTCTGAGACCGAAAGGTGGTTCCAAACAACTCTGACACCAGATTATAGAGTGTCGACTGATCATGTAACGAGTGGGATAATGAATTACTAAACAAACATCAAATTGGTAGCGCCACATCTCTACCATATTTAATTTTGTAACTGGCTGAATTATGTATGCCAAGAAGGTCGCAAGCAAGATAGCGTTCGCAACATATTCACCGCACTTACACGAAAAACCCATCTGTCAGCTTGTAAAGTGTTACTCGGTGCTCTAAAGTCTTGTACATTCTTCACTTACTTTTGGTAGGCCTTTTTCTGTTTTTAGCTTAACTTTTACGGCAAATCTGTATTTTATTTATTTATTTATCCAAACTTTGTTATTCCACAAGAACAAATACTTTATTTGCTAATATGATAATACAGTCAATCACGTATTTGTACACTTTGAAGAAGAATATTTATTTTTGTCTCTACTTTACCAAGAAGAAATTAAGTAGATTTGACAAAAAAGAGTTAAAATAAACCTCATCACAATGGATGGCTCGAAAAGCTGATAACAATACTAGAAAGTACGGTACGCGAAATCAACTTTGTGGTCCCTAAAATACTCTATTGATAGATTCAATTTGTCAAAAGAGATATGTAAGCGTCTTGAAATGATATATCTAACTTAAAAGGGAAAGTACCTAATGTAAACCTATAAAGATAAATATACAGATGTCTAAAAAATATTTTCGTCTTTTAAGATACTTGATGCGACTCTAGTAGGTACTTGAACTGTTTCAATAATTTTATAATTTGAAATGACATAAAACAACCTCCTTTTTTAGTCGTATAAAAATCGAATAAACATAATTGCAAATAGATGACCGAAGAAAAACACAACTGTGACCAAACCAAGTCAGTTCTACAACCCGGCAACTTCGCAACATTGATGAATGTCCTCTTTGACATCATTTTCGGAGCAAAACCATAGACTATGTATTGGACACAGATACAGACAACTCTTTAACGGGTTCCACAACAGCGTTATAAATGAGTTTATGAAATAACTATTGATTGTAGGTTTATTTATTGACTGTTATGTAAGGATGATAGTTTAGTATTTTATTACTGTACCGCCTTTTGTTTGTTTTCACTTTTTATCCTATCTACCCTAAGGTTGGCTGGAAGCAATTGCAATAGCGATAAGTCCGCCTTTGTACTCAATTTTCTAAATGTATTACTTTTCATTTTAATTTTTGTGATTGGTACAATAAAGCGTATATCTATCTATCTATCTAGCTGTTTCCCGCAGCCCCGCTTGCGTCAAAAGTAGCCTATGTTTGACCCCGGTTATTCAACTATATTCATACCAAATTTTATCAAAATCCGGTCAACGGTTTTGCCGTGAAAGCGAACAGACAGGCAGACAGACTTTCACACTTATAATATTAGTATGGAATATGGAAGTATGGATTAATTAAACAGACAACCGTAGATGCTGAATTTTTTCACTTCGCAAGTACTAAATGTATAACAACAATGATGTGCTAAATAAACTTTAAGCACTTCGTATTAAAAATATAAAATAACAGGATTAAATTAATTATTTATACGTACTTTATGATTTAACGTTTTAAACAACAATAGTTAAATATTAGCTAACGAATAATGGCCTTTTCCAAATAGATTTTGCGTTTATTTAGTATCCCATAACCCAAGCTTCGTACATTTTTGGGCCTTTGGTGTCTTTTTTACCTCTTCTCGCTTATAATTAGACTGTATCTATAAATCGGCCTGAAAATTCTTAAACACATAAGGACTTATAGTACCTTTGTCCCGAAAAAAATACTGTATCCGTAATAAACAACTTTATTATTATCTGCTTGGTCCCAAGATTTGACTGGCTAAGAATGCCTGTATTTTGTAACCATGAGATTTTATTGACGCAGACGACTAAATTGATTTTTAACAACTTAATATGGCAAACCTGCATAGCGCCTCTGCCGTATAGTATTGTGACTAAGAAAATTCATATTAAATCAAATAAAGCGGTAGCTAGCGTCTGCGTTACTAAAATCTCGTGGTAGGGGTACTGGAGGCATTACGTCTTTTGGTATTCTTTAAGTGCAATAAAGTTCAAATAAATAAATTGTATATCTATACAATGTGCATCTCTGTTCACATTCCGGTGACCATAACAGCCGTAACGTATTGGTATTGAGTATTGTCTAAATTACGTCATCACTACATGGCGACATCGCTCTTCCTCGCAGATAAGGCATTGATCGTGATATGAATATGTTACTGCACGTATTTTTATTGTATAGTCAGGGTTTTGTTGTGTTGTGATTTGGTCTCGCTCGTACTGCGTTACCAGTTTTGTTTTATTTAGAAACTCTAACCCCACCTTCTTCTTACGCTTCGAACTTTTTCAGAAGGTTGAATTTCATCCATATAATCTTTTTAAAAGTAATAATTTCAACCTTTATTTTGTACTAGCCTTTTCCCGCAGCTCCGCCTGCGTCAAAAAGTAGCCTATGTTTGACTCCGGGTCTTCAACTATATTCATACCAAATTTCATCAAAATCCGTTCAGCGGTGTGGCCGTGAAAGCGCAACAGACAGACAGACAGAAAGACAGACTGACAGACAAAAAGACAGACAGACAGACTTTCGCATTTATAATATTAGTATGGATCAGTTTTACCCATAAGTACATCTTTGAAAATTTGGACCTTAATGGACGTCTTTTTAATTGGAGGGTCGAACAGTGCCACTTTTTGTGAGTTAATGCTGAGGGCAACAGAAATAACAACAAGTAAAGGCTAGGGCCCAAAAGTTCCAAAACAAAGGATCTAACCACCCCCCACAAAAAGTTGGACAACAATTTACAACAATAGGAAACAGTTTCAGAAATAACGCCTACCTTGACCGCAATAATGATGATAGTCGAGAAGTTCCCTCACGCTGATGAATGAGCCGAGTTAAACAAAGGATTAAAAGACCATTGAGATAAATGACAGAAATTGATAATTTAATAGACAACAGAATCAAGCAATAAGTTTTTTTGGGAAAGTAAAATCAATTTGATATTACTTACGTGGTTTGTCTGTGTTTTATTTTAGTAAAAATTAGAAAGACTTTATTCATCTATGCTATCTAAATGTGCTTCTTGGTGCCAACGCCTTTTAGAAAAATAACCTACGATAAAAAGCAACAAATTGGTGTGTTGTGAAAAGAAATCGTAACATTGGATGACAGATTTTTCATGCAGTTTGGATCCATATCTGCTTTTGCCTTCCTAAAAGCGATGGCCGATGAATTCGAAAACTCTCTCAAGTCAAGAGAATTAAAATTCTACTAATAATTTTCCTTTCGGTGGCTACCGCAACGGTACAAGGAATTTTTATTATCTCATGGCAACCAATTGCGACCTTCTGCCACAAGCCGCTTTAGTTAGCAAAAAAAAAAAACACAAAAAAGGATAAGTAATCTCTATGGCCATACTAACTCATTGCAGTACCTTGGATAGTTAGTGATTAATAGCTTAGAGGGACGTCGACGTGAGGTAACTCACAATGGCGGCATGGAGCTTATCTGAAGCAAATTAATTTAAGACTAGCTCAAATAAGGTATTAACGATGAGGCTCTATCTACTAAGAATTAAGTTTTGCTCAAGGTTCGTTTGAGAAAAAATTGCCCACAACTTTGCTTGCAAGAGAAATAGGTTATTTATTTCGTTTCAGCTGCAACCAGTCCACTGCTGGACTTAGGCCTCCCCCAAATTGAGGGGTTGTTGCCATACTCGCCACGCTTGGCAGGCGGGTTGGCGAGCGCAGTTTCAGGTTATTTATTTATTTAAACTTTATTGTACATAATACAGTTGTATAGCACAATAGGCGAAATTAATGCTAAAAGCATTATCTAACAGTCAACCTTTGGGTTAAAAAGAAATCGTCATGGGGGTATTAAAAATGTATAGCTATAAATACAAAAAGTTGGAATGATAATAAACTTACTTATGGTATTTACATAATGTACTTACTTACGTATATACGATAAAATAACAATCAAAATACAGTTAATTTTAATATTAACGAAATAATAATTTACTCATGTTTAACTGCCTAGATTTGCTCCCAAAAAATTAAAATAGGTATTCATTTCTAGCTTTTTTTTATGGAGTATCTTAATTTATTATTGTTATTTCTTTATCATATTCCTATTAGCGTTACCATCCTTAGACTATGCTTTAGGGTTCGCTTTAATCATTGTGATGGATATAGCACCACAGGCTATTACAATGGAGCAACTGTCGTCTCTCTACGTCGACTCTGATGTAACGCATAGAAAAACAACTAACAAACGCAAACTGAAAGGATTCAGGTGTAGTGTTCAACAATATCATATTTTCCAAACCGCCAGAACGTCTCTGAGCTATTTATTATTAAAAATTTTAATTCATATTTTTTATAATATTTCCTTTTTGTCTAATACACAGTCTTAACTATTTTGGTAAATGAGAATTTGGGTCTTCAGTTTCATATCTCTGAATTAATGTATCGCATTCATATTTCAACAAATAGAAACTTTAGATTAGTTCGGGCTATCCATCCATATTACCGCGCTTCGAATAGCGGCAAATCCCTTTCAGATATTGAATAGAATAGTATGATTAATATTGGAATATCTAACATATATCTCATATGAGAAATTATATTGCATCTGCGGTCATCTCAACGTTTTTCCAGTTGTTTCTAAGTCATATTATGGATGTAACCAAGACATTATTACGGATTCTTAGCCTATGTCATTTATGGCTTGTTAGTGACTATATCAAACCCCGGAGTAGAGTCGACTGGTAGAGAACGCCAAAAGACATTTATTTCAGACCAATAACCGCTATATATAAGTACTAGCTGTTGCCCGCGGCTTCGCCCGCCTGATCAAAAGGAATTTCCAATTAGGTTTGAATCACTTAGATTTTATATGACAGGTCTCGCAGGATCTTTTTATGTATTTAGAAGATATACACCATCGGGTCCCAATAGGGATTGATAGTATATCAGATTTTATATTGATTGTTATTTTCATAGTCAGCAACCCGATAAATCATACTAATAATACCCATGCCCATGACAATACAGGGGCTGAATTCTGAAAACCTGAAACCAGGTAACAAATCATTTATCAAAATAAATAATCGTGTGAAGTTTCGATTGCAACGGACTAACTAATCTCCTTCCCCCATACATACTTTAGACCCCCGTTTGACCCTCTTTGAGAATGAGTTTTTGAAAATCCATTATTAGTGCACCCCTTTACCACCAAAACATGAACCCACATGTTTAAATTCATTGACAGATTAGTAATCGTTTAGTTTTTGCATTTTCGGCGTTTGTCCACCTTGTCCCCCTTTAAGGGGGGGTTACTGAAAAATCCTGAAATACGTGTTTGATCATATATCAAAAGCAACAATCTTGTGAAGTTTCGAATGAATCGGACTAACTAATTGATTCCTCCATACATACTTTTTACCTATTTGGACCCCCGTTTGGTCCCCTTAGGGGATGAATTTGATAAAACCTTTCTTATCTGAGCACTATGTAATATCATAAAACTTTTGTCCAAATTTCAGGTTTACAGGATTTATGGTTTAAGCTGGGCGTTGATGAATCAGTCACCCACTTTTATAAATATAGATAGGCATGGCATGATAGATCGAAGTGGCGAGATGCTTATTATTGAAAGTCAAGACTCATTTCGGATCGCTGCGCCAACAGTACGTTTCCCCACTACCGTGTTCTTGGGTACTGTAGTACCCAAAAATCGTATGGTCTTGGTCATTGAGAAAGGAACGTCATTAATCAAGCTTATGTACATTATTCCAATATTCAAAATGCAAAGTCGTCCTGCCCATATCAGATACTTTTGCACAATATGCGACATATAAGTTGACATAAGTGTGAGCGAGACAAACCTATATGTAACATAATTATGGGTATCGGTTCGTCCCACTCACACTGGTCAACTTACGTGCCGGTTATTGTATACCTACCTATCAGTATTCACAACAACTGTTTGTATGCATTGGCCTTCTGTGATTCCAACCAAGAAGCTTTCATTGCGAAGCGCATGTTATTTTGTAACATTTCGATCGACCAACATTACGTAAAATGTCTCATTTGTAAATAAATGGGCAATGTTTCTTTGTCACCAATAAAATATTCAAGAGATTTCATTTTTACCTTTTTGTTACGTTGTTTGTGAGAAAACTATTATATCTATGCAATAAGTATGGTAATAAATAATAACGCAAGGGTAATAAAAGGATGTTGCAGGCCATATGTTACGGTGACCATTAATTTAATTTTTACATAAACATTTTCAGTTTAGTCTAAAACTCAAAATCTAATTACCTATAAAATAACTCTAAAACACGGAAAAGTGTGTTTAAAGCATCGTCGTACGTTAGTACATATATATCTCGATGGGTTAAAGCTTTAAGGAACGTTCAAACTGACGCGAATCCCGCTTGTCTGGCGGGACGCCCACAGATAATAAGAATCGGTAAAAGTGCCGTAGCGAATGCCAAAGTAACCGGGCCCGCTAATGACACTTCTATTTGTTTTTACTTCTATGCGCCTCCCGCCAGTTGCGTCAGTTTGAACGGTCCTTTAAGGCGCTGTGCATCAGAGGAATACCGCAAAACGTCTATTATTTCGTCGCGCAGTTAGCCTTATTTTCCATGGAATACTAGCATGAAAAAAATATGAAGTACAGTTCAAAGATCAAAATAAATGATTACATCAAAATATTTTCAAAAAAGTACTTAAAACCTAGCAAAATAAAATAGCAAAAAAGCTATATCAAGAAAAAGTTTCGTCGCGAATTACTTGATATTTTCAGCGACAACTACCAACTTTTTTGCGTTTTTAAAAAGTATAACTTAATGAGCAAGAGGGATACCTAAAAAAATTACAATATTTGGTTGTAATTATTGAATTATTAAATTAAAACTGAATATTAACAATCGAAATGGCAGACACGGGTTTTAACTGAGACTGGTGACAGGCCAACCGGTATTCAACCTTATTTAATTACGAGTACGTACTATATCAAATATCGCGATATCAAATACCGAAAGGTTGAGGGATACATCGCCTTAATTTACAAAATATTGACCAGAATAGGCAGTAGGCACCCGCCAACGTATTTCTTCAATGAAAAGCCATTCAACTTGAACGTAAAACCAATCTTTTCTTAAAAGGTATTAGCGGCGCTGATCTACACTAATATTATAAAGAGGAAAGATTTGTACTTTCGTGTGTATGTTTGTAATGAATAAACTCAAAAACTACTGTGCCGATTTCAAAAATTCTTTCACCATTGAAAAGCTACATTCACTCAGGAGTAACATAGACTATATACCGCAGGTGGAGCTGCGGGAAACAGCTAGTAGAAAATAAAGTTAAAATAATTTATTACAAGCTGACTTAAGTACACGGGTATCTAAAAGGATTAGCTCTAACAAATAGACGTCCTTTCCTGTTGAATGTGGATATACCGTTTTAAAAACGAGCTAGACACGCTGAGCTATTTGTATAGCGAAATCTAGAAAGGAATCTAGACCGCGACACCTTTTCTTCAAGGGATGATTGTTAAAAAATAGAGAAAAGATGAAGATTCCATAAACACTTGAATTTATCAAGTAGGCTACACCAATGTTGCCTTTGCCACATTCGGTAAACATTATATCAATATACTAATTACTATAAAATATGTCAAATTTTAAACAGTTTCATTTAACGAATTTCATCGTAGAAGAACTAAATTAATATATATTTAAAAACTTTAGAAGATTTATAATGTTAACCTTTTTAACCTTACTAAACTTAGTATAAATACTAAGGTATTTACTTTCGAAAAATAAATATAACTGTGTTGTACCACAATCTGAATACTAATTTTGGAATTTGTAGGTATTCAAAGTGTTGTGTTCATATGTGTGTAAGTACACGAAGTTCACGGTCAAAGGCTTAACTGTAAGTTAATTTATATTTTTTTTGTAAGTGAATGAATATTATTCTTAATGGTGCTTTCACACTGGTGTTACAAAATGTTTACTAACGTTAGTGAACATTTGTCTACAAAAATTTTACATACATCATAGTTAAGAAATGTTTTAGTGTTATAAAATGTTTGTAAACATTTTCTTACGGCAGCGTGGAAGCACCATAAGAGAAATAAATGTCTTTAAACCTAATGTAAAGTTCTATTCGTACAATCACATCAGTATTCATCAAATACGTAACACGTGAACACTTTAAGTGTCCCATTTTTCTAAGGTCCGTTGTCGTATCGTATCCCTGACAGGTCCCAGTTTTCGCCCTCAGGGAATTCGCTTTATAGATTACTTTAGCGAATTGGCAACATTTCCAAGGCTTAGCGTGGTGTATTGATGTTGAGTTGCAAGGTTTTTTCTATTTTTATTAGGACACAGAATTAGTTTATACACACTCCTAAAGCCTATGTTTCAACGGACTCACATTAAATGTATTTTCGACTCTCTAAAAAAGAGTGGTTTGAAAATAACCTTGTATAAATTAAATCAATTGAATTCTGATTCGTTTTTGAATGGAAATTAATGAAGTTGCAAAAATAAAATAAAATTTTCAACGATATTTCCGAGTAAAACGAATCATAATCACGCTTGAACAGCCTCCTAACCTCCTAACATCAATAAATGAAGACATTTATTAGTACTTATTTGAAGATTGGCTTCATTAGGGACTCATTTTTATTTTCTCAGATTCAAATTCTCGAAATAAAAACTACATAGAATGGTACTATATTCTGTAATCTATGCGCTATGGCAGACTTCTCCACTGCCGTACGCACTGCATTGACCATGTACCTAAACCCCTTTTTTTTTACAACTAAGTAGGCAAATAGGCTTACGGCCCACCTGATGGTAAGTGGTTACCGTAGCCTATGAACGCCTCCAATACCGGAGATGTCACGAGCGCGTTGCCGACCCTGAAGAAATTTACTCGCGCCCTTTTTGAAGGCTCCCATGTTATAGTCACTAGGGAAAACTATGGCAACCCACTCGACACGAATGACTGACTACAACAGATCTGTGGCATATATTATTATATTTTGATAATATTTAAGTATATTTTCATAGACGTCGTGCGTCGTCCATCAGTACCTCATATCCACGACCGTATCTAAGATGACAGCTCGTACGCACATTTTTATTATTCAGTACACCATAAGAACTTTAAGTACCAAAATCATTTAGATATTGATACTTAAAGACTTAAAATCTACAGCTATTTACTCAGCTTTCTATGACCCACTACCTACAAATGTTATTTTATTCTAAACGTAAATTATTTTGGGTATATGGTTAAGAAGAGCCATTATAGTATCCTAATGTTCGCATTTATAAAGAGTAAAGACTAAATGTGGTCTTTTCAAGCGTCCCGTGTTTAAACTTTATTCGTTACCAACACCATAATTTATTTGTTGACTTATTTTATAATAAGTTTATCTTCATTCTTTTCTTTAGATTTATTAAAACATTCTGAAGTTTCTTTGAAAGTTCTTTGAACTTCCAAGCCGTAGAGAATGGTTGGACGTGTTTATATATCACACCCATCATGTTGCAAGTACCTACGTACTACTTCATCATACTTACAAGAATTTATACCGCCCTTTGTAAATACTTCGCATTGACAGAGGAAATTAGATTTGGACTGGCAATAATCAATGTTATTAAATTGTCTGCACAAACCTTGTAAGCATTGACGTGACTTAATTTTATAAGATTTAGTTAGGTTTTTGTTTGGAATAACATTTTTTTTTGCTGTTTTACTATTGCCTATTCTATGGCTTACCTCTCTGAGTCCATAGCGGAAACCCAGCTTGCAGATTAACTGTAACAAAATTAGATACATGTTAATAAGACAGTATCAAACAATTTAATACGGTTTTATCGATAATTTTTTGATTCAAGCTCTCCAAGTGCGCAAAATTTCGTGGCGTCAACTGGCGGAAGATCAACACTGAAAAGTACCTAACAGCCGCACTCAGAGTCTCTGAGTGCTTCATTGAATCAAATACTTCAAACTCAAATAAAAAATCTCTGTTAGAGAAAAGATTTTTTTAAATGTATACTCATTAACATCGATTTATAGCCACTCCTAAGTACGTGTATAGATTTAAAAATTGTCTAAGGGTTTTTTTTTTACTTGAGTTTGAAGACGTTTCTAAAGTAGTCACTTACGACTCTTAATGCGGCGGGTAATATCTATTTACATGTCTTGGTTGTGTTTATTTGTTTGTAAAATCAATTATTTTTTTCTCTGCTTTATATAAGCGTTTAGAACACGTTTAGGACATATTACAATAAAGTTCTCGCAACGTGTTGCCTAGCTCCGAGTTACTCGAATCGAAACAAATAGTGTATAGTAAAATTCTATGCAGTTTTGTAGCTTCCGATAAAGCGACACATTCGATACTACGAAGCAATACAATTTTCTAAACAATGTACATCACTAATAACATAGCCTCTTGCGAGGAACCGATTTCGTGCTCAATTGAAACAGTTTGAAAGTATGTGGCTCAAGTCAAATAATTTTGTATGTAGCGATTTTTTGAAAACAAAATAAAGACTGACATACCCTGTGAGACTTGTCAAATACAGAGCAGTTTATAGTTGGGCAACAATTAGCTTTTGGAGAGAGAATAATCAAATTCATACTTACGGTTGCTTATGTACGTAAATATACACAAATGACTATACATTTATATTACATTATATTATTTATATTACATTTATATTTTTTTACATACATACATACATTCATTTACAGATATATTTTTTTGAGTTTTAAGAAGTTTGCTATAATAGTCATTAAAGGCTTTAAATGTGGCGGTCAGACTTTTAGATCTGTAAATATAATTTTTGCTGTTAATTGTATGCATGTAAAATAATGTAGGTATTGTACATAAAACAACACAGCTATATAGAAACAAGTAAAAAATAACTTAAACATTAATGTACAAATGCCAATACTAAAAAACGAAATCATATTAAAATTAAAAATCTCTACTCCTATAACTTGAGCCGACGTAAACCGCGGGAAACATACAGATAAAACAAAAGTGGTATGAAAGAAACGGGCTCAGAACTGAAAAAGTTGGCAATAAGAGCGTTTGTATTCTTCGAATAGGGATGTTTCTCTTTCGTCCTAAGTTATTTTTCATTTTGTTATAAAAAATCAAAATCTCTGTGTAATAAATTATTATTTTAGGGACTATATTAAGGGCTGGGAAATAAAACACGTAGTTATTTTTGTGAGTACTTGACTGATATTTGTATTGTTTCTACAACCAACAAAAAAAAACACAACAAACTATTTACTATTAAAAAGGCATAGTTCTTAATACTCTCCCCCCTCAACTTGGCTATGAAAACCTATACTAAAGCTAAGCATTATATAATACTGGTAACCGCTTATTACGCTCTATGTGCTTAATGTACAATAAAGATTTTTACATACATACATGAGATATAATACATAGAATTCCTTTTTTAAATGCTCATTAACGTCTTACGGCTTACTTTTCAGTGTTCCCAAAATTGCCCAAAAGTAGCAATATGCAGATGAAATTGACATCAGAGTGCGGCACATCGAAACCATAAAGTTTATACAAATCATTCCCAAGAAATCTAGATATAAAAACTAGTGCATGTAAAATAGTTCAGCAGTTAATTAATTTCACAAAAGCCGTCACACATAGTACCATTATCTGTGCATGGGAACTATTTTCCATTGCGATCGGTTTTTATGTTAGTGGGAAAACTTCGTGATGTTTTAATAACAGTGTGATTTATGCTTTGACAGCCGACGCTGTGAAATATCTGTGCGTAATAAAAAAAACTGTCAAGCACTAGGTGGATTTACGCGCCTAACTACCAGCAGTCTCGGATAATCCTTAGGATTTAGTAAATCACGTGTTTTGTATAGGTTATTTTGTATTCGGGGATTTAAAATTCTATTACAGATAATGAGATACTTACTTCCCGTTGCAATACAAAGACAGCAAACAGGGCACCGTTTTATACTATTTGGTTTCGGTAGTAGGTACTTATTACGTACTTCTATGGTAAAACCGGTTTTTTATCTACACTAATATTATAAAGAGGAAAGATTTGTATTTTTGTGTGTATGTTTGTAATGAATAAACTCAAAAACTACTGTGCAGATTTCAAAAATTCTTCACCATTGGAAAGCTACATTCATCCTGAGTAACATAGGCTATATACCGCAGGCGGAGCTGCGGGAAACAGCTAGTTTAATAATAAAACTATAACAATGTACAAAGTGCTCTTAAGTATATTTACATTTCATTTACGTAAATCGAAGGTAAATCGCATTGAAGACAATTTATCTAGCACTTGTAAAAATTAATTAAAATCTCTCTCGAATAAAGACCAACCGTTGTTAGAGAAAAATGGTTCCAATCAGGATTTTTAATGAAACCAAAGAATAGCCAATGCAAATGCTGTAAGCTGTTACGTTCCGTTTAAACAAATCTTGTAATGTTTAGATTTTACTTGAACCGAGGTTCGACTGGCAGATAAATGAAAATTTTTGCAAGGCGACATTTTTACAAGTCGTAAAATGTATAGGCAGTTTTTCACATTTTTCGAAAATATCGACGTATTTGTACTTGGTCATATGTCAGTTGCAATATTCGTCAAACTTCATTGTATTGTGAAACTGAAATCATCCACTAATACCGTACCATGATCGAAACATAAAAATAATCTATGGACATTTGTATATAATATAAACAAAAATCACAGTGTAACAGTAGAATCACAGAATAGATAGTATTATTTTTATTTATTAATACATGTACAGAAACATTATACAATAAATTTAGTACAAGGGTGTAGTTTTGTAGTAATGGGTTATACGGCTATGAATACATGTCCTTTAAAGCCCTTCTTAAATTTTCTATCTTCTTCAGTCCTACAGTGTGGTTTCTTCAAGTCCTAGTCAAAAGTCTCGTCAGTAGTCAAGTCTAGTAAGAAGGATCAGGCTACGTAAAGTGGTAGAAAAACTACACTTAGCGATTACTAGGAGCTTTTGGCAACATGAAAATCACATAAATCAAACACTGTATCACTTCCCAACACTCACGCTTGTTATCGAATACTTTGCGAATAATAACCCACCATTATTTTGCACAAACATTCGAAAATTAGAAAATAAAATACAACGCCGATAAGTACTGCTCTGCACAGCTTCCCGTCAAAAGTTAAATTTTTGTCCTTAGTCCCAAGGGTGCTACTTATTCTTCGTCATAATGTAGAGTCAGATCATAGAAAACTGTTTTTTTTTTTACTAATTTACCCCCATATTCTCAAACGTTTCGTCAAACTCGAATCAACCTTACTCCAACTCATTAGTCGACACTAGCTTCCTTGACTAAAGTAGATTCCTCATTAGAGGTGAATATAGAACTGTCAAATATAAGGTTGGTCGAGAGGTTGGTTATAAATCAGTTTTTTTGCTACTTTTTAACTAGGTATCTTCTTACTTTTTCATATTTCACTCTATGTATTTTTAAATTTTTGGGCTTTGGATTCTTATTATAACCTGTGTCGTTCCTCATTGGAGTTTGCTCAAGCAACCATAATAATAAGAATATAATTTACAAGGAAAGCTTGAGGACTTAGTGAAGGAAGTCCTTAAGGTTATGTTTAAGAATACGGGTGTTAGTTTTAAATCCTTAATTTTGCGCGTACATGTCGATCTCATTTTCAAAATAAATACTTTTTACACGAACTTACTTATTTGTGTTCATTACTTTTCAATCTTGGAAGCCCAGTACCTACCTTGTCATTTTTCCTCCTTGCAAGCAAGTGATCGAATCTTAGATTAATAATTATTACTCTATAATCAGATTATATTTTTGTATTATTCCGACACTAATAAATACAGCTACCTTCATGACAGGCGAGGAAAATAAAAAATAAATCTGTAACCAAAAACAACGGGTCGGTAACACAACCCACGCAACTATTATTAGGAATAACTACATAATACATTTATTTGGCCGACATAAATCGGACATTTGCTCACAAAGAACCCTTTTTGATATTTATTCCACAATAATATCCAACAGGAAATCTAATACAGAAATACAGCTTAGTTTAGGTCTGATAAATCTTTAATAGAAACTTGTGGATACGACGGCTTAATCGTCCATTATGTTATGCTGATCGCGTTTTCATTCTTACTACCATAAGGTTTTATTCTCAGTATCTATCACAATAATATAAATATCAGATTTCCAATATTGACCTTTCGCCTTTATTTACTGTTTTGTTCGTTGTGGCAGCACTATGCTCTTTATGGTCTAGTCTATATAGGGTATAATAAGGTGTGTTACAAGTTATAATCGTAAAGAGATCTATAGAGTCAAATGAGATCCGGTTTTGACCTTATTTAGATCCAGACCACACTATCAGAAAAGGACGTATTACATGGTCATAGAATTATTAATTCTAGAACTTACGTAGTATGCTGCTGTAATATAAAGACATTAAAACAAGAATACTATATAAAGACAACCCGGCAAATAAAGGATGTATACAAATAGTTGAAATATTCGTACTCTAGGCATAGGACCATTTAAGTTTTTTTTAAATAATTGGATCGATCGTGGAAGAAATTTAATTTGCACGTAGTATTCATAGTCTGTAATTTCATGTAACAATAAATTGTTTTTACCTATGTGTGAATAAATCGTTAATTGTACCACTGGTTAAGAATCGAAGAGCTAAAATGCATTTACAATCTTACATTATTTAAAAATCTAAAAAATAGCAGTAACAATTTCATAATAGAGGAAATCTTGATTCATTCTCATAATATTCTCAAAATGTTAATAAAACCCCAGAGCCAAAGAAGTTTTATGTTAACGCTAACATAGCCGCGTAAAAGTAATATCAACTCTTAATTTTATAAAATACAAAAATAAAAATTTACAAAAAACATATTCAGGGGACACCCGGGTTTGAACCGGGGACCTCTCGATCTGCAGTCGAATGCTCTACCACTGAGCTATATCCCCGTTGATGTGATGCTCGAAAATAGTGATGTGGCTAGGTTTAGGTAACTTTTACGTCACCTGATGTTACATCCACCCACTGATTTGAGAACGAAATTGTTAAATAGGTACCATCGTACAAATGATCTCCTATGTAGTTAAGACATTTATTTATAGGATTATGTATATTCCCTTACGGGGTAGACAGAGCTAAGGATTTAAAGGCCAACACTTTTTGACACACATTGATTCAAAAATAGTTCACAATGACATTGACTATTTGATAGCCTATCTGGAAAAGTTTAATATCTACTTATTTCCAAGATTATAATTCTAATCATAATGCTTTGGAGCCATCGAGCAAAGAACATTTTCGACACCGGCGTTGATTCTCGCGCCATGGAAAATATCAAATTCGTCCCGAAAGTATGTATACATAATATTTAAAGGAACCACGTCAGAGGCCGAGAGGCGGTTCCGAAAAACTGAACCGAACCCTGACACCAGGGTGTATATGGTCGATTGACCGATGTTCCGGCAGCTTGTCCTACTGGGCTTATCTCATTATCCGCTCTGCCGGCTCTGTTTGTTGTTTCATTTCTAGCTCTATGAGAAGTTAAAAGAGAAATTGCTTTTGGATAAGGCCGCCTTTTGCGCAAGGTTTTTTCTTATAATTTGTATTTGACAACGTATCCTTGTTGTGCAATAAAGAGTTTTGTATAATTGTATTGATTTTCGCGCCATTAGCGCAAATATGGAATTCGAGCCGGAGACGGTACGGTTTTCAGTAGATATTTGCCATTTTATCGACATATCGGGCGGTTGTTCTATGCTTGGAGCACACGACAAAAGCGACATCGGTCGCAGAACAATCGACGTAACCGTTCCGGCAGCTTGTCCTACTCGGCTTATCTCATTATCCGCTCTGGCGGCTCTGTTTGTTGTTTCATTTCTAGCTCTATGAGAAGTTAAAAGTGCAGTTTTTAAATACAGAGAGGATCATTTCTTTTTTATTTTATCTTTGATTTATTTATTTTATTAGTTACCTTTGAAATGATTTCAGGTACATGAAGACATAAATCCTATACGATCTATTTCACTGATAGTGGACGAAAACGGTTTATTGATTAAACATTTTATAAACTCTTAATGAACATGTTACAAATGAAATCTTTAAAATTAATTTAAACTTACAACAAGTTTTTTGATCTATTTTGATATCATTTAAATAATTGGAAGGGATGAACGTGGATTTTAAAAATTCTTCGTCTCTGGGACTATGTAGAGTCCCCTTTTTCTGGATCATTTTTATTTACAAAAAGAACAAGTATTTAAATTCTATGTCAACATACCTATTATACATATTTATTACTATTTATATTAAGCCTCTTTTGTTGCATGAAATAGTGTTTAATCGTTCTTGTGACGATAAGTGAGTAATTTTGCTTAATTTTTTAAACTTCTTAGCTTAGGTATTAACACTTTCGCTGACTGTGAAGGAAATAACAATGGCACTCAATTGTTATCTACGTCGAGAGGCGTTACTGTCAGCGAAAGTGTTAAATAAAAAATAAACAAACCCAATATTAGTTACTCAGTTAATAAAATTAAATGAAAACTTGTTTAAATTTTTATTTTGCCATAAAATTTATAGTATTTACTTTAGTTTTAAAACAACTTAAATCTTAAATCAAATTCAGAAAGTTATAATAACTTATACTAAGGAACAATTTTAACAGCCTTATATGTTTATTGGTTTATATTTCCACCCCCGCTCGTCGCTCGCGTAGTAAAATAGCGTCCGTGCGGTGAAATGCCTAATCCACAGTTTTTATTTACATAAAATATAGTAGTCCGGATTGCAGCCGGAGTACAATTTAAACTCCGCCCGGACGCTCCCCGGACGTCTTCCAAACTAGGACAAATCCGGGGAAACCCGGACGGATGACAGCCCTACCTTTACCCATTCCTTTTGTCAGCAGAATGCTTTATTACATCTGTAAGATTTTTAGCTTGAACTAAAAAAATGCAACCGGTTTTGACGTATTGGAAAAGATTGATATGTTTATTTACCTATGTAAAGACAGGACGAGATACTAGTTGTAAAATATTATCAATAGTTCCAGTTCATTAGTTTTCAATTAACTTAATTGACAACGAACCGTATCGACGAAGCATAGCGCGTGGGTTTCTCAAAATCACAATTAATTGTTACGATTTCGAAACCCTATGTTAAGTCACGCGTGGGTAGCATGTGGTCCAATGTTTGGACCTAATATTCGTCTGATGTGTTCATGTGAAACTGATTTTTTACGGTCTCATGCACACTGCCCAGCTATTCTATAAGCGTGGAAAATAAACGTAAACCAAATTATTTTCCTTACTTAGTAATATGATTTGCCACAATTTTTAAGATACTATTGAAAAAAATTTATTAATCTAGAAGTTTTTTTTTGTCTCGCACTAAACATCCCAGTGCAATAGAGCAATTCAGTATAAAACCGTTTATTGGTCCAAAAACTATCATTTTCGAATACAAATGAAACTATCATTTTCTCAAATCGGAAAGCCAAAAGCGTGCTCCTGAACTCCACAAGTTATAAAACCTGTTGAATGATGGTGGTGAGGTGAATGTAACAAGAATTACTCGGATGTTGGTTTATCCATGTTGGTCGATGTTAGCACAACAAAAAACAATATTACAACTAATAAACGCCCACCACGCATATCTAATAGGATTTTTTTTCTACTTACAATATGATGCTTAGGAATATTATAGATTAGAATATTACTATGAGCGACGAATTTGTTTACATTGATTTTAAAAATGAGATAATTGGAAGATGATCATTTCTTCGGTATAAGTATAGCTTTTTGTTCCATATTTATTCTCCCCTGGGATTTTCAACACGAAAAGTGTTTTTAGTGTTCATAATTGTTTGGAATTTAAAGTAATATTAAAGCCTCAGGTGCCGCGAGTTCAATTAATTGATTGATATTAAGTGCAAATTACACGTGTTTAAAGCAATTAATGCATTATTGTTTGAAATTAAATTTCGAATGGAACATATGTTTTATCAATAATTTTTTTTTCAAATCGCTAGGCATTATATTATACGCAAAAAGTGAAATTGATCTAACAGGTGTCTAACGTAAAATGTATATTTCGTAATATTACTATAAAAATTCTAATACTTTACAGCCGCTTTTCAATGAAATAAAATTAACTTCACAACATTATTTTTAGGGGAACAAGGAGATTCGAATAAAATAATATTTCGGTGAAATACAACAAAAAGAAGAATGACACATAGCAGTGTCATACATTATCATGAAATCCATACTTCCATACTAATATTATAAATGCGAAAGTCTGTCTGTCTGTTACGCCTTCACGACCAAACAGCTAAATGAATTGTGATGAAATTTGGTATGAATATAGTTGAAGATCCAAGGTTAAACTTAGGATACTTTTTGACGCAAGCGGAGCTGCGGGAACAAGCTAGTATTTTATAAATAATCAACACATTGATAAAAGTTGGGTTGAGATATATATTTATGTATGTATGTAAAAATCTTTATTGTACATAAAGAACATAGTATCAGAATACAGGTTACAACAAAAGGCGGACTTATCCCAAATAGGGATCTCTTCCAGTCAACCAAACTAACATAGGACATAGACATATGGGCACAGAAGAGGGCACAACACGCAAAGAAATCTTAGGTGCATAGACTTACATCTAACATATAAATTCAATTACACATAAAAACAGTAAGCTCAGCTCAAGTCCGATCGTTCGTAGTATTCCCTAACCCTAGATTTGAAAGAGTGAGAAGACAGCTCTTTTAACTCCAAAGGAAGCTTATTCCAGAGATTTGCAGCGAGAATTGAGAAGGAGTTGGCGTAACACTGTGAGGAGTATACAGGTATGTTCAACTTTAGGTTTATTTACTTTTTAATGTTTTTCTTTTTATTTACTAACACTAGTTTTTGTAAGATTTTCATTGTTACTAACAAAATGATCCCTGGTTGGTTGAATAAAAAGTTTATTTATTTATTTATTATCATGATAAATTGGCATGTTATCACCCCGATGAGATGAATACCATACCTACCCCATGTGCTTCTAGCGATGTAGAGTATGTACAGCAGTTGCCTACGTCAAGCCGTTGTAGGCAGCCACCAGTGAATACCACATCTCCGACGACATTACCAAGTACCTCAAACCAACTGCCACCACTACACACAACGAATTGTTTTAATAAGGAAAAAAGTATTTATTTAGAATGTGTGTGCTCAGTGTTCCGACGGTAGGCGCTATATGGGGCGTCCGCGTCGTGGCCTTAATATTCACATCTCAAAATTTCACAAACCTCACTTCGCTTTGATTCCTCCTAATCCCATTGATTCCCAACAATCCTCTTCTACGCAACCAGATAACATTCATCCTTCATTCGACCATTATCTCTGCGATCTACACACAAATATAAGGACAGTAAAATAATCCCAGCTAGGATGTCTCTAGAACAGTCGCTATCGGTTGTCTTACAAAACTGTATTAAAAATCAGGCAAATGATTAACGGGCCTGGCAAGATATATTCACTTTTGCTTTCAGATTTTTTAACGCTCCCAGCAAAATTAACAAATCTTTAACAGCATTGCTGAAATAAAACTGTATAAACAATGGCTGCAAAGACTTCCCTCTCACTACTGAAACCCATAAACCAGCGAATATCATCAAAATAGTGGAAAATAAGGCAATGGATGGCGACCTGAGAAACGCTGCTAGAATTTTATTCTCAGATGACACTCTAGCTTCGAACAACTCTGATACACTGAGAAGCCTATTGGAAAAACATCCCTCGGCCATCTCAACCTCCTCGCCTCCAAATCCTCCTTCAACTTATTCGGCTCTAGAAATTACTAATGAAGATACTCGGAATCGGCAGCATCGAAGGACTTACTCAGCATCTTAAAGATCTGATTAGCGTGTCCGCCGGTGACGCCGGCGGGGCATTACTAAACGACATAACAAAATTTTGCAATTATGGTTTTACAGAAAAACTGACCGAATATTTCAGGAACTTATTTATTGAGGCGCGCCTCTGCGCTATCAACAAAAAGGATGGAGGCGTGCACCCAATCGCTGTTGGAAACACTCTCCACAGGCTGGCTTCCAAACTAGCCTGCAGAAAGAACTCCCCTACCCTTCAATCACTTTTCGAACCAACCCAGTTAGGATTTGACAGTCATGGAGGTTGTGAGAGCTATGGAGAGGGCGATGCTCGGTGCTTCCCTACGAGATCGAATCAGAAATGAAGAGATCCCAGCGGATTAGTTCTTTGAAGTGGCATTGGGCGGGGCACATAGCGCGGAGAACCGATGGCCGATGGGGCAGAAAGGTTTATTTATTTATTTATTTATTAAAACTTTATTGTACCACAAGTAAAAATACAATTGGCGACCACGTACCGGTAAGCGCAGCGTTGGACATCCACCGACCAGATGGTCAGATGACCTGAAAAAGGTCGCAGGCAAACGCTGGATGCAGACTGCTGCCAACCGATCATTTTAGAAATTCTTGGGAGAGGCCTATGTCCAGCAGTGGACTGAATGCGGCTGAAATGATGATGATGATGAGGTTGTGAAGCGGTGGTACATTCGGTTCGTACTTTTTTTATCAAACGACAACGAAGTGGATGTACTACTTAAAGAAGGAAGATTCATCTGGAAGATCAATTTGGACCTCAATTTGAGCAAATGCGAGCTCTACGTTTCGGATAAATTAACGAAAGTGATCGAATATCTATTATTCAAAATTTTCACCCTGTGTGTGTACCGATCAAATCCGGTGGCATCGGAATCGGAAAATTTCTAGTGTAGCCCTTCCAGCCTTTCTTTCATCCGTGCATAGTGTGTCGAACTTGTGTGCTAAAACCTTAAAATCATCCTCATGTGCGATTCAACTATGCATTGGACGCAGTAGAGGCCTAGAAGGCTCTCTGCCGCGGTGAAAGCATCCCAAAGGCACCAAACCTACAAAAACTCTGGGGTGCTTCATTGGTGCAGAGAGAACATAACTCTTTGGTCCAAAATTCTGTTAGTGATATTAACCGGGCGCGGCTTCTCGCTGTATCAGTATTTGGGTCAGGCCAATGGCTACACGCCCTTCCTTGCGCTAACCTCGGGACACTCTTCGACAATGGCAGCTTCTGAATCGCAGTCGGCCTTAGGCTGGGCGCTGCCATTGTCGAACACCATCAATGCCCGTGTGGCAGCGACGTCAGCAGAAATGGACTTCATGGGCTACACTGCCAACGCAGCGCAGGCAAAAACTCCCGTCACGGCTCCCTAAATGATATCATTAAAAGGGCATACCTAGCATTTTAGAACCCGCAGGTATTATGCGCGATGGCCATGCAGATGGCCTGACCTTGATGCCCTGGGCGCGGGGGAGGACTCTCGTGTGGGACGCAACCTGTGTCGATGCGGTGGCCCCTTTTCGCCTCGGGGGAACGATCCTAAGGGATGGAGCCGACGCAGATGCCTGCAGAAGACGCCAAGCGGCGCAAGTATGTTTCGCTCAATAGTGAGTACATATTTGTGCCGCTCGGTGTGGAAACATTAGGTCCATGGGGTCCTAGCTTGAAGATTTTTTTTAAAGAAATTTCTCCTAAATTTGCTGACGCCGTAGGTGACAAAGGGCTAGCTCATGGCTTGGCTGCCTAGAGCAAAGAATTGCAATTGCAATTCAGCGTGGGAATGCAGCCAGTGTTCTTGGCACCATGCCTTTTATGTTTTCATCTTCTTTTCCTTTATTTTTAATGTTTAAGTTTTTTATTATAAGTGTAGTTTGTATGTATTAATAATGTTAATGAAATAAAGTAAGTGCTTAACTTTATAAAATGAAGTTGTTCAATAAACTGAATTAAATTACGCAAAAAAAGTACTTTACATTTTCGAATTAAAAATTTAATGAAATGTATCCTTTCCAAACCAAACAATTTTTTCTCAAGTGCGGGTAAAATCGTGATAATATCAGGAAGATCGTGTTGGTTTGGTCTTTAATCGAGCCTGTTGGGTATCTGTATAAGAGGCATCGTCTGAGCCAGCGGTCGGTCACGATTCCTATTAGATGGGATTCAGGGCATCTGTGAAAGTCTAGGTTATAAATCTGCTAGGTCCTATAATAGTAGCTCGGAGCTGGAGTTTACTCTAACTTGGGCTCGATCTTTTCCTTATTCGATATTATTTTTTAATATTTCATTTCAGTTCTTGGAAGGTAATCAACTATTTGCCACATAGTTACTACAGTTCTACTTACATAAAGCCTTTTATACTACTTTTGTTAGACGGTTCCGTGCTTCAAAAGGCGCAATGTGAAGTATTTTGCATCCACAAAGTGGATGCCAGTTGTAGATTTTTTTCAATGTTATGAAATTTTTATTACAAAAATTTTACATTTCAATACTACCTCTTAAATTTACCATGATTACAAAATAATACATTTTAATTAAGTATACACCTGCAGAGTTTTTGATGAAAACACATAAAATTATTTATGTCGCTTATGATAAGAAAATACAAAGCTCTAAAAAATGTTTGGATTTTTAATAAATGTTCACGTAAAATTATTCGCCAATGGCGGAAACATACTTTACAAATAAAACGTTTTGCTTGCTACATTAGCCCCACCCTAAAATATAGACTGGGATCCCGTTGTAAATAATCACTCATATAAAGTCTCTTAAAAATATAGTGAACAAGCTTTTCCCGCAGCTCCGCCTGCGTCAAAAAGTCTATGTTTGACCCTGGGTCTTCAACTATATTCATACCAAATTTCATCAAAATCCATTCAGCGGTTTGGCCGTAAAAGCGTAACAGACAGACAGACAGAAAGACAGACAGGCAGACTTTCGCATTTATAATATTAGTATGGATGTTGCTTGTTTTGGGCTCTTTAAAAGGGTCTTGAATAAGTAATTGCTAGTTAAATGGTGAATAACGCCCGCCACAAAACGGGGTTTTGTATGTATGTTTGTCTTAGCCTTGATCCTTGTCTTAGGTTTTGTATATTTTTTTTTTTTTGTATATACTTGAAAATAAGTATCTACTTCAGACCTTTTGTATATTTTTACAGTTCATCTTTCGAATATACTTTTGACAATTCATACTCGTATCTTTTGAGAGAGATTTACAGCTCTACAGCTACCGACCTACAATACTACACTCGTCGTGAAAGGATAAACAATTTTCGCTTTAGAATTGTTCAAACATTCATACGCTTCAGCATTTATGAGTTTAAATTGTTTAAGTAATGTGCAATTAACTGGAAGAAGAATTACATTTACTCGGTAAATAGTGATTTTTCAGTATATTTTAACTTTCATACTCGTTCACCATACCACTTTTCTATGGAGGCAATTTTTTAAATCTATATACTAACAAAATGAATATGAAGAATTTGTTTAAGCCCTGATAAATTAAAAACTATTGGAGTGTTATATTTATAATATAATAAACCGGATTAAGTCGAACTAAAATTATTCGATTTCGAATGAATCGAAACAATTTAGTTCGATTCGAAGAAAATCACTCGACTCGCCGATTTTTTGTATAATAATAATAAGCAACAAATGGTAAGTATAATTTTTTTTATGGTAGTAGAATAAATGTCGTTTCAATTTTTATATTTTATATTTATAGTTTAATGTTCAATTATTCATTTATATCGAGTTTAAGTTAAAAAAAAACAGTCTTCTCAAAATCAAACTTTGTGTTTACGGAACCCTAAAGAACACACACGAACCATAGAATGTAATGATATTCAAACTCGCGTGTATGAAGAAGGCCTCACTGTTGATTCGATTGGTTATTTGTCCAACGAAGACCATAAATAATGAGAATGAAGTGTAAATAACATTTAGTGTCCCGGATTCGAACCAAAGGCCCCGAAACTGGTTGCAGTCGGCATCTGGAGACATATGAGCAAACATGTTGAATCTGTATTCAAACAGTACATCCGTCGATAAAAGTGTTTTAACAGACAACTGTGCCTCTATGCCTGTACCATGAAATTTTGAATAGAATTTCTTAGTTACCTTACTATAACCGCCAGGAGCGCTTTACAGATTTACCATACACGTACAAGATTGTTATGGTATTAGTTAGCGTATGCTTTAAAAAAGTTTTTTAGGGGAACTAACGAAAAAAATTGTACTTGTTATGATATAGCAAATAATGAGTTTAGGTAGTAATAATACATACGAGTATATAGCTTGCCATACAAAAAATTGCGTTGGTTTTATAATATTACTAGCTGCTTGCGAAAAATAATCAATTAATTAATCTACACAGCCAATACCAGCTCTGTATCCTTTCAACTAGTTGAGTGAAGATATTCACATGATCTAAGTAAAGTCGGCGACGAAAGTATTAAAACATTTTTAAAGTCAAGTGAATAAAAATTAATGTAATGCTCATTGTATTTATTATAATATGTGCATTAAAAGGTAAATTGTTTTGTATTGTAAAATTTCTAATACTCAGACAGAATAAGCCTGTATTTAGTCAAATCAGTGTTATTTATTTACATATACATGAAAAAAATGAATTTTCAACTAAGCAACTGGCTTAAAATTTATACCTGGTCAATTAAATCTTCAAATATTCTTTCACTGAACAATTCTGTAACAACAGAATTAGGCAATAGTTCAAAGTAAATTGCCTTTATTTTCTTTGATGTTGGATTTTCGTATTTCTTTGTCTGTCCACGACGTTAATTAGTACATTCATTTATACAATACTTGACAATGCCCTTCTCTTGATCCCAGTTTCTCTGGGTGGATGTGTTATTTTTACAGCTTATTGCTTCTTACAGAATTATTTTCCATGCCGTACGGGGCATGTCGCTAGTAGAAATGTGGTCTAAATATATAAAAAAATTAAAAATGACCAATAAACTATAAACCATTCAAATTGCATTTTATTTTTATTTTTGTAAAACAACTTATGCTCGATTTGCAATTTTTTTTGCAACTATCAAAAACTTGTCAAAATTCCATCAAAATAAATTAATAATAAATAAATCATCTGTGAATTTTTTATTAATACTTAATAGCTAATAACTTAATACGCTACAATTTATTTAAGAACTGTTAATATAGCAATTATTAATCCCACTATAATTATGTTCCACTATTCAGATCAATGAGCCGCCATAATAATAGAATAGTTTTTATCCACTTTTGAGCTCGTCTGTACAAAAAACTTTAATCGCCGAGAAGACAGGTGGACGTGAACGAACCAAAGAGTGCTTTTGCGCGGGAGGTCAATGCCTTCATATCAGAATTATGCAACAAACAACAACAAATTTAATCATATCAGCTTAAGAGTGATTTTTAAGAGCTCTGGTACTTAAGACATCCTTTTAAAGGCTTCCGGTCTTGTAAATTATACTCGTATAACTAACTATTTTGACTAGGTTAAGTGCTTCTTAAATTTTTTTTAAAAGATTGTCAAAGAACATAATTTTTATATGTAAAAAGTAGGTTAATGCTTCCAATAAAAAATAATCTTTAATCATCTAATAATGTTACGCAAAAAACAAAAGTGTGTTATAGACTTCAATAATGGTGCGTCCCAGATTTAAAATACCGATGTCGTAAATGGCGATTAAAGTATTTTTTCTAGCTATATGTTGGACAACTGGATCTCTTTCCACACATCTCTATTCTACTCTCACTTCGACTAAAACTGACTTACTTCAAACTCTTCTGATTGTTTATTAGAATGGTATAAAAATATCGAATTCGTACATAAGTAGTTTCTTCTCTGCCACATCTATATTAATCTATATTATCTATATTATTAATATTATAAAGCTGAAGAGTTTGTTTGTTTGTTTGAACGCGCTAATCTCAGGAACTACTGGTCCGATTTGAAAAATTCTTTCAGTGTTGGATAGCTTATTTATCGAGGAAGGCTATAGGCCTAGGCGAAGACGGGCTGCTAGTATTTTCATATTTCTTGAAAAGTAATTCCACCTTTTTATTGCTATTTTCTACATCGAAGTTCCGTGGCTGAATGTTTGACGGAAATCAGACTAAAGTCCAAACTTAGGCTTAGGTTACTTCTAATCAAATCCCTTGGACCGAACTTCAATTTTCGTGTAATTTCCATAATATTATTAAACAATGTTGTTCATAATTGGATTTTAGGCTTCGCTAGTTTTCAGACTAAATTAATTAACAGTTATTCAGTCCGATAAATCACATGTGACATAGCAATTGATTAACTATGTATATATTTGTTATGGTGTGAGAAAACTATATGATTATCAAAGCGTATCAATAAAAATACATAAAATTGTATAAATAAAAATGCGTCATATTTTATGCTTATAGTTTTGATCCTCACTCTCTCACGACCATTTCAACCATCGATTAATGGCTAGGTATTGCAATGAATAGATTATTTTGTCAAAAAACGATTAAATTGATTATATCATACTATCGATACCCTAGATTATTTAATAAAAACAAAATCGATTAATCGATAATCGATTACCTGGCAACACTATACGGGAATCCGACTACCCAAAGACTACATTTAGCATGTTGGGGAATCAAAATAGTGATAGGTTGCTAGTCGCATCGCCTACTGATATGGTTTCTTCGATTTTCGCCCACTTCCTCGGCTGGCTTGTATGGTCTGCACGGGAAGAGAAGCAGCTAGTACATTCCACATTTTTACTTTTCTCCCAGACCAGCATTCATCATCATTTCGTGTAGGTTACATTGTCTATCGACCATGTAAAGACATTGAGGCATTGAGGAAATAAGATACCACAGACAAACGGACAAAACTGAAGTCAAACTTATAACATCCCCCTTTTTGGATCGGGAGTTAAAAAACAAAATATCTATTTTATATGTATAAATATATTTTTTAAAACACGGCAACATTGAGCACTGACCGGTACTTAGTTAACGCCATATTTTAGGGTTTTATTATTTTCATGAGTAATTTATGTCCATATTTCGAAATTATACAATCTTACTGATGGTATGTAATCTTTCTTATTTCTTTTAGTATTATTCTTACACAGTCTGACTACGTAAACTGCCATTTTGCTTCTGCTTTTACATTTATGTATGTATGTAAAAATCTTTATTGTACACAAAGCACATAGTATTAGAATACAGGTTACAACAAAAGGCGGACTTATCCCAAATAGGGATCTCTTCCAGTCAACCAAACTAACATAGGACATAGACATATGGGCACAGAAGAGGGCACAACACGCAAAGAAATCTTAGGTGCATAGACTTACATCTAACATAGAAATTCAATTACACATAAAAACAGCTCAGCTCAAGTCCGATCGTTCGTAGTATATACTAACCCGAGATTTGAAAGAGTGAGAAGACAGCTCTTTTATCTCCAAAGGAAGCTTGTTCCAGAGATTTGCAGCGAGAATTGAGAAAGAGTTGGCGTAACACTGTGAGGCGTATACAGGTATGTTCAAATTTAGGTGGTGAGATGCTCGCAGACGGGGATCAATATCCCGGAAGGAGAAATTTGATCTGAGATATTCAGGGGAAGAAGGATTAAACAAGACATTATAAAGAAAAGAGACAATATGTAGTTTACGACGTATCCTTATTGGCAACCAGTTCAGACGCTTGCGAAACTCGGAGATATGGTCATATTTCCTAAGCCCAAATACGTAACGAATGCAAAAGTTCTGTAGTCGCTCTAGTTTAGCAGTGAGTTCGTCTGTAAGGGCCAGGAACGGGCTCAGCATAATCCAGAACAGGTATAAGGAGCGAGCGACCCAGTAGTGCTTTAGTATCAGTGGGCAGAAAATTTTGCAAACGTCATAAGGAGTACAAAGATACAAAGATTCTTCGGCTAAGCTCATTGACATGAGGAGACCATGATAGAGTTTCGTCCACAACAATACCCAAATTGTTGACTTTAGATGAGAAAGGAATTATGTTATTGTTTAGGACTACAGAAGGAAAGGGCGTGGATTTAAATTTTGAAATAAAATAGGGATTTCCAATAACGATTGCTTGTGACTTAGCAGCATTGACCCTCAGTCCAAAGCTATGAGACCAACGAGCGATGGATTCAAGATCAGAGTTGATGACGTTTATGGCATGGTTGAAGTTTTCGAAAGTAGCGGCCGAATAGATCTGAAGGTCATCGGCGTAGAGACGGAAGGAAGACGACAGCGAGGCAGTAATTCAATCGATAAAAATAGAAAAGAGAATAGGTGAAAGAATCGCACCCTGAGGAACCCCCGCAGAAAGAGTACGCCAATCAGACTTGCAGTCAACGACCTTCACCAACTGCCGTCGGCCCTCCAAGTAGGACCGAAACCACGAAAGTGGCAGAAGTTTAACGAAGACAAAACAGCAAAAAGTATATCAAAGTCGACTGTATTAAAAGCGTTTGTGAAGTCAAGCAGTACAAGAAGAGTCAGGTTTTTGTTATCTATATCTAACTCGTCTAACTCACTCATCAGTTTCGGCGTGACTGACGCTGGTACGTCACGAGTACGCCGAATTTGGCATAGTATTTGTTGCCGCCTTTTTCTAGAAGGCGCAAGCGGGTTTTTTAGATTTTTAAATTACCGTTTCTTGTTATTCATACGACTAGGTTGACGACTACCTCTGAAAAACCAGAGGTCGCGGTTGCATTTCCACAGAAAGCATACTTTGTTTAGTTGGTCTAGTTTGTGTGGTTTCCCTGTAAAAACGGTTATGGAGTTCAGACAGCTGGGCCATGATCAATAAAAACATTTATAAGTTTGATCTGGCTGCCAAAACGTGAATTTTCGTATTATACACGAAGGATCCCAGTGAAAAGGTAATTTCTCATGTAAAGATGTCAGCACTTTATCATGTTCCTTGGGAAAGCCGCCGTAAAAGGGATGTATTTAAACTGTGTAGCCATATCGATATATTGTTTAGTTTTAGTATATGATTTTCTATTTATATTTTAAGTCCAAATTTCATGTTCTAGTCTCTCATATTTAATGCCGATGACAGAACAAAAATCCGTACATAATATTTTCACTTATTCAGTATTTTTTATTTTATTTTAATGGAAATATGACTGAATATTACTACTTATTATTGTATATTATATATACTAAAAAAGATGTTTATCCTGGACGGACATCCCGTCATTCCCTGATACAAGTATTTCACAAAAATAAAATACTTATAAATAAATAACTAATACTGACATAAAATCCAAAAAAATTAATTTTTAGTACAAATATATATAAACCGATAACGGTGAAAACACACGATTTTCCTCCCTAGTAGAAGTACAATATTAAAGAAGGTAAACACTTATTTTTTTTGTTACCTACATGAAGTTTTATCATTTCCTTTCTTTTTATATTCCGAAGGGCGAAAATAAAAATCACCGTTTACTCTTCTATGTTTTTTTTCAAAGACGCTAGTATACATAGATTATTATTTTATTTTGTGTTTGTGTGTAATAGTTAATACAAAATATATACAAGTAAATGTAACATTAGCATAGTTACGAGAGCGTAATCTTATGGATCTCCAAATTCTTCATATTTCTTAAATACATAAAGCGTAAAATACTACTATTTTTTCTCGTATAATTTAAAATTATGAAAAAATTATTTATCTTGCCGCTAGTAAAACTTTTCATAGCGACTGTCCAAAACCGCAAACGAATAATAGGATACCGTACCGCACAATAACAACTTCTATCTCCCATCAATATGACCCCGACCACAGATGAAAAATCGAGAATTGGTTTTATTAATGCCATCGACCTTTTGACCGGGACTATAATTTCATTCATCATTTCATTATTCTTGAGGAAACATTGAGGAAACAACGTTCTACTAGTTTCAACTCTATCATAGAAATAATTTAGTCAGCCTTCCTAACTCTACATCCTTTTGCGTACATATGCATAGTATATTATATTTATACTAAGGTCAACTATTTATACACACTCTTCCTCTGAAATACACATTTTTTTCTTTTAACCCTACAAAGCACCCAGTGCCATATCTGGGACAACCACTTAAACAGCTCCTACCGTCCCGAAAAATACCACTAAAGGCATCTATTGTTTTTTTAGAGAAACAACATAAACAAAGCTACATTATAGTACCAGCTATTTCCGGTTGATGTCGCAAATGAGCTCTTATTTGTTACAAACATTTGAATTTCGAACAAAATTGTTGCGGTCCGTGATTTCGTTTATTGAAAAAAGTACCAAAAATAGTTTATTGAGAATTTTGACGCTGAAAAAAAATATTTTTGATGTGAAATATTGTCTATTTTCTAGAGGTAAGTTAATTTTTAAATATTTTGTCCTTTAAGTATTAGAAATTGTGTTTCTTCTGTATGTTCCATATATGGAACATTGTGCTTTCACAATCCTTTTTGTGATCACTTACTGACGTGGTAAGTACTAATAAATACTTTATATTATTTCAGATTATGGCAAGAAAAAGATTGAATGATGGAGAAATCGAAGATTTTTTGGCTATTCCGTCAGGAAGCGAAGACGGCGAGGACTTTTCTGAAGCCGAAAGTGATGAAGACATAGCAAGAATTCAATCTACTCTCAACTTTCTATCCGAATCCACAGAAGACGTCTTATCGCCTGAAAGAAGCCATTGTTTGTCTCCTGCCAATAACGACGATGTTCGTATTTTGAATATTGAAAATCAAACACCTCAGCCTAGTATTTCAGGAGTGTCTTCAGGCTCGTCTATAGGTGTTATGAGACAGTCGCGTAGAATGAGAACATCGTCGGCTTCCGTAAGTATTGCTACTACTAAAAATACTAGAACCAGAAGTAAACTGCTTGTCACTAAAAGGATAAAAAGAAAATTCATATGGAAAAAGAAAAATTTTCAATCCACCCACCCTCTATTTACTGGGGGCATACAGTTGCAAACTCCAATATCAGAATTTGAAACTCCTCTCCAATATTTTTTATGGTTTTTTGATGACGAGCTTCTAGGGCATATTACAGAAGAAATGCACAAATTTAGCATCCAAAAAGATCCCACAAAGCCATTTATTATTACAATTGCGGAACTGAAAAGGTTTTTCCGAGGAATGGGTGGCTAATGTGGATGGAGAGAATATTGTGATAGTTATGTGGTACGATAACAAACCTGTTATCTTGCCATCATCTTTTGTGGGTCAGCAGTCAATTCAACCGGTTATGAGATACTGTAAAAAACAGAAGAAGTACATACAGGTTGATTGTCCTCAGATAGTCAAAATATATAACCAACACATGGGAGGTGTTGATCTTTTGGATTCGTTCCTGGGATTATAAAGTAAAGAGGAAGACGCCATCATCACAGCCAGATGAAATGGAAATAAAAAGAAAGAAACCTAATACAACAGTCCTGCCTCCTCGTGACGTCAGACTTGATGGATTCGAGCATATTCTTGCCTGGGGCCAAAAACGACAACGTTGTAAATACTCTGCTTGCAAAGGAAAAACCTATATATCCTGTGAAAAATGTCAAGTTGAACTTTGTCTAAATAAAGATAAAAATTGTTTCAGGGATTTTCACCATTAATAATTATGAGGCTAGTAACTTTTTCTTTCATTTTGTTTTTTTGCATAAATTGCATTTGCGTGAAGTAATATTTCAAATTAGTGCATATTGTTCAATGTTTAACGAAAACGCCATAAATATAGTTATGGCACAGTGTACCACATGTGGAACTGAAAAAGAAAACTGATTTTCCAATAAAGTACTTAACTGAGATTTTTTTTATTATTTTTCCCTAATTCCTAATCATTATCATTATCATATATATTTTTTTGAACCACAAAAAAAAATTGTGCTTTGTAGGGTTAAATTTAAATACCACATAACATTTTAACTCATATTTTTTACAAACATAACTGAAATTATTTCTCTCTTATTTCTTGTAGCGGATTAGCGTAATGCATCTATTATTACGTAAGTTTTACCTATTCTGCGCCGTAATATCGAAGGTTTTAATCAGAGTACGCGACTGTACTGAATAGAGCCTTTCTGTTCAATGCGGGTGGAAATGCGGCTGAAATGTGCAGCCATGAAAAGCTGATTCAGGTGACTTTTGTTTTGCTTTTTTACTCGACTGTACCACAGAGACGAAGTTAGCGTAAGTAACATTTTAATTTTTCTACATACTAGCATTTTTCGGGTTGCATCCTCAGCTGCTTGCGTCGGAGTTTAGGGTCCGCGGAAATTCTTGTCTGCATATGCAGATAAGGAGCTAAGAATAAGAAAAAATACAATTCATCACAATTCATTTCTTTAATACTTCCCTTTGGCTACATAAAAGGTAAATTAGATTTATTTATTCAATTTGAAAGCAATAAAACGCTCGGTTGGGCTCTTTGTGAAAATTCTTTGCCACATTTTTTTTTAAATACCTTTGTCCAAAGATAGGCGGGAGGTAATAAAAGGTAGTAATTAGTGCATTTCCCTTTGTTGTGCTATTACAGTCTTTAAATTAAGATGTCAAACGAGTTATTAGTTTTATAAATTGAATCTTTTCTTTTCATTTTACAAGCCTCCCGATGTTGTGATTATACTTTAAATGAAGAAAAAAATGTAATTTCACTCGTTAAGTTAAAGTATATTGTTCTTGTATGTATTAGAACATTAGCTAACAAGGAATGTATAAAATTTACATTCAGAGTTATTTACACGAATAATAAACACGAAGAGTTTGTAGTGCTTAATGGAATTCAAAAATTCTTAGGCGTAACCCGATTCTTCATACACAAGTTTTATTTGTATTTAATAGTTAGATAAGATAATACTTATAGAAAATTTACATTACCCACACCTGCAAGAGACCACCTTTCTTGTTTCTTTAAAAATATGAGCGAGCTAATAATAATTTCATCCTTTAATTAAGATCCCACCAACCTTATACTAGAACATTATATAAGGAAATTAATTCATATTTCTGAGCGCGACGCAGTCTGGCTTCATGGTTTATGGCGAGCGGCAATTCAGCATTAATTCTAAAACGTTTTGTTCCGGCACACGGTTGCGTTTTGTTCAGTAAATATTAAGATTGTTCTCGTCTTTGAAACAAACTGGCTAATTTAAAATTAAAATATTATTTTGTCTTCTGTTGTCGAAGACAAAAAATCTTTTAATTTTAGTAAACATTTTTTGGAAAATACTAACTTTTACCGAAGAGCATTTTGTTTGTTAAATAAGAAGCTAGCTTTTCTGAAGTCTTGCATTTTGGTATAAATATTTTACACTCTACTTTGCCAAAATAACTACTTATTACTGACTGTCTAAAATGAATCATGTCTAAAATTATCAAAATAATCACATGTCTAAAATGTCTACTTTATCATAATTAGGTACTATATGACTAATATTGTCTACAAGGTACTTCTAGTTTTCAAAAACATCATATGTCATTGGATCGGTCGAATTAGGAATATATGCATCCAGCAAAGTCCGATATTACATGTTGAGTACGAAATCCTTAAAACGTTCGTATTGCACTGAGCTTGTTGCTCAGCTAGTGTACAGACAGTTCGATCCAAATACCGGAACAAAACGGGCAGTAGGACGGTAGTTAATTGAGTGACAAGCTGACAAGTATTGGCCGGCCGGAAAGCGACTGTCACAAACACTTGTGGCAGGGATGTCACCTGAGCTGATGGCTTCCTAGAGACGAAGGTACTTTATAAAATTAAAGGACACTTTTGTTTTGTTTCGACAAAATTCGCTATTTATTTATTGACTTAACATGTTATACGTCATTTATGTACCTATAAAATTATAGAAAATGTTTTTAAACTATTTTTAAGAAACTATATATATTTGAAAATACATTAGATATACCGGGTGTAACATATAAGTGTAGTCATATTATATTTACAAGATCGATAGGGTCCTTCCTTGGAAATTAATAATAATAATCATGTACTTTTTACAATTTGGTGCAATAAAGAGTTATTTATTTATTATTATTTATTTAATATATTTGCTTTAAAAATAAAATCCTCTTATAGGGCAAATCACTACAGCCCCGTTAGGGGGGCCGGCTAAGAAATTCTATTCCATATAAAATCTTAAAACAGTTGCTCGTGCCTGCGTTAGTGTAATCTCATAGTGGGAGGCATTGATATCCCTTTTCCTCGCGGTCGTTGAATAGTTTCAAAAATATTCCAAGGAATCGACTTGGGCATTCTTATATGGATTTACAATGTGTCTGTCAATCTTACTGCAACTTTATGGCAGATTACTGAGAAAGACCCAAGGTTACGCTAGAGCGATGTTATTAGAAAACTTTGAAGGATAGTGCCTGGGATGGGGTGGGCTTTTGCCCAGTGCAGAGCAATAAATGTTGGAATAATAACACGCGATATACTGTCCAATTCGCTTAGTTTCCGTATCTATCAGCGGACAGTGCAAATACTGGTACGAATTAACTTTGTGTTTAGTTTGAACACGTTCATATAAGTACTTAAAATTATTCAAATTCAAAATCTAAAATGTATTTATTAAAAAAAACAGGTAAAGACAAAATTAGGGTTATTTGCATTATGACAAAAAAACAATACCTTACTACACGACACTAAAAATTTTAAGTATCTCTCTCACTCAGCGGAAGATAGACATACACATGAAGACGCGTAGTTTAGCAATTGTGTCCTGTTTATACACTTTGCGGAAGAAAATAAGAAATACCTTTGTATTCATTAGTTATTTGAAGGGTTCGCAAAGTATAAGCATCTAAACCCTCCTAGAAATAAACGTTACTTTCTCATTGAATAAATATGGTCAGCAAGCAATGTATTAACAGACAAACTTCATTACAAGAATGCACTGAATAACGTGAATTAACTAATTCCTAGTCATGAAGCGTTTATCTAAAATCTAAAGTAATTTGAATAGCGGAATGTTGATCAAGTAACAAAATTCTTTAGAAAAAAATATTGTATTCTATGTTATGGAAAAGAATTTTGTAATTTATCCATTTTATTAGCTTAGTTCTTATTCTTTGCCTTGTAATCTTCTAAAATAGAGGCGCTATCTTCCAGTAGGTTAGGAAAGTAGGTCCCGTAACAGGCGGCTGATCAAAAAAATTTGTTAAGACATCATATCTTAGCCTACCATGAACTCCGAAGCCATAGGCTTGGAATGCAACCGGGATAACGCTTAGATGATATTGATTTTTTAAATTAATTAGTGTACAAAATCGTTTTTCGTAAGAGTCCAGCCAAAGGTTGTTACAAAGCGACTGCCGTCTGATCTCTAAACTTTTGGCACCACGGAAATCATACTAAACCATGAAATTACCTAGATTTTACGTAGGCGTAGATTAAGTTAAGTATCATCATTCCTTCTCATGGTGTTCGGCCAAGTTGTGCGGAGACGACCTCTGCCTCTTTTCCCTTCGGAATGTAAATGATTTCTAAGTAGCGAACGAATCGCCAATTACTGTACTTTGCACCTTTAAACTTTAACTTGAAATGCTTAAGGCGAATTTCAATTAGGCCATACTAATATTATAAATGCGAAAGTCTGCCTGTCTTTCTGTCTGTTTGTTACGCTTTCACTGCCAATCCGCTGAACGGATTTTGATGAAATTTTGTATGAATATAGTTGCAGACCTGGGGTCAGACATAGGCTACCTTTTGACGCAGGCGGAGCTGCGGGATAAAGCTAGTGTTTTAACAAATAACAAATAAAAACAACGGGCACATTAATCTTTTCCGATAATTCTATTAAAGTACGAAATAAAACTCGTAATTAATTCCTCTCTTCTTTCATATATTTTTTCCCCCAGACAGCTGCCAATTAAATATGAAACACCGAGACCTTAAACTTTGGGTAACGAAAACTCAAAGGCTTTTGAAAGTTATAATCTGTTCAAAAATAATCGTCAAAAATATTATTTGGTTTAATCCATACTAATATTATAAATGCGAAAGTCTGTCTGTCTGTCTTTCACGGCCAACCCGCTAAACGGATTTTGATGAAATTTGGTATGAATATAGTTGAAGACCCGGGGTCAAACATAGGCTACTTTTTGACGCAGGCGGAGCTGCGGAAAAAAACTAGTTTTATATAATTGGTAGTTGTATTTTTTTTTCTTGAATAAGCACACGAAATAATATTTTTATTTTGTTTTATTTTGCGTAATGAGCGAAAAAAAATTGCTTGAATGTACTTATGGACCACGTCATCGAACTTTGGCTGAGGCCATGTAAATCGGAGTGCTCTACTTTAGAGCCTTACAAGCTCAGTTATGTATTACCATTTACAAGCATATTCACTGAAGAGAACTTAACATTAATTCTAACGTTAATTAATATAAACTAGACATCACATAGTTGAATAGTGGCATCTTCTGATTGCATCCGTTTAGACTCGTCTATACGGAAATGCACGAGAATTCCAATTAAAGAGAAACAGATTAATAATTTACTTTATTTTATGAATGCTGGTAGCACTTTACTGCTCCCAATACAGGGTCCACTCTGTAGAAACCAGTTGGTATAAATATAGCAGAATACATTCTGAAATATAAATATAAAAAGAAAGGATAATATGAAAAGGATTGAGAATTTTGTCTAAGCATAGTAATGCTTTAATGTATGTATATTTTCTATATCGAAAACATGATTACATAAAAAATGTCGCCGGTCTGACGACTCGTAAAATAAAATTTTCCTGATTCGTTGAATTTGGTTCATCGATCGCATAGAATTAGGAAATGAGAACGGGACAGAAAACCAATAGACAGGCTTTAAGCATGTACTATTATTTATTTTCGATTTATTAATTTAAACCATTGTTGTACAAATGACAAACTGTGAGCAAACGGAAGTATCTAACGGTCACCTTTGGGTTATTAAGCAAAAAGCGAGCTCATACGGGCATACTGAAAGGATATATATTCTATTACCTCTATTACGTACTAACTTTTATTGTAATGTTTATTATATCCATTGACACCAAAATACAAACATAATTGATAATTTTAGAGTTCATAAAAGCTATAAATATGTGCACTTTAACCTCTTTGCTAAGCTATCCAAGTATTACGTAACTATGCTGTCTAAGACTGAGAGGTCGGAGTAATAAAAATAACTGTATAAAATAATCGGTATTGTGTAATTTTCGATGTTAACGACTAATAGAGGGCGTTACTGGGTAACAAGCGTCTGACCTGGAGGCCGATCGCGGTAAATGCAAAAGACGTTTAAGCTCCATTCAAACTGACGTGAATCCCGCGCGGAACGCACACAGAAATAAAAATACGTAGCAGGCCAGTTAACATTGGCACACGCTAAACTTCTACCGAATCTTATTTCTGTGGATGTCCCGCGTCCCGCGCAGGATTCGCGTCAGTTTAAATTAAATGAAGCACATTTTATTATATTGAGATGATGAACTAATTAAAACTAAGAAACCAAAACTAAGCGTATTAAAATAAAAGCTAATCATAAATACTACAAATAACATTAAAATACTGAATAGAAAAAATATATTAAAAAACATGCTCCCTTCGCCGGACAGCATCAAGCCTTTAAGGTCCCGTTACTTGAGGCGTTGCTGCGTTGTATGGCTATGGAGACCTGTTGGACGAGATACTGACCGGAGCGAGGATCAGTGCCTCTCCCAATGAGTCACGAAACAGTTCCCTGTCTTCTAGACGCCAAGATCCAGTGGTTTCTTTCGCAAATAAGACAAAGTCGTACATTGGTTCCAAGGCAATTAAATTAAAAAAATATTTGTCGTGTTTCAACCTTGCTGCTTTTACAGCTGCTGAACCCGCAGACTTCATGCAGTCACTCAAATAAGACGCGGCGAACGTACATACGCAAGTGCAACGACCTTTTTGCCAAGGAACCAATGTCAACCCATTCGGCCTTTTGCCGTCGGTGCGGCTTAATCCTGACGGTTCCAAAAGGCAGGGAATGTTCAGGGTGGACATAGCTCTGCGGATGAGCTCATTTAGTGAGTATGATGCCTCGAGAAACGGCCCGCACATCTTTGGCAAATTAAACCCATGGTAGCAGTTTTTTCTACCATTTGGCCACAGATACAGCGGTGTGGCTCGCACTTTACAACTTATCCGGAGTATGTCAAAGCTCGTAGCTAAGCCCCAGATTTGGGCTTGGTAGTAGCTCTTAGCCGAGCGACATCTAGTCCCGAAGCATCACCCAAAAAAGAGCAGAAAGTTTGGCGACATAATGAAGCATAACTTATTTACCAAAATCAAACCACAACTAGAAGGGCTATTTTGGAGTAAATCGGTGAGTCGGAATTGTAAATCGCTAAGATGAGGGAGATAACATTGAACAAAAAACATTCGAGACGTAATTCTGTCGTGCTAAAAATGCCTTCGAAAAAGGATCACCTTCAAATTGAATTTCGGCTCTCAAAATAGGCATTACAAATATCTTTGTCACAAAATTTTCTCAATATCGCATTTCAACGGTGCCAAAATACAATCATTCTATGCTATGAATTTTATATTTATTACATACGATCAAAACAAAAGGAAAACTCATAGAGGTAGTATTCATGACACTGATGTTGTACGTTACAAAGGAAGAATCTTGAAATTTGCTTTACAAATTTTATACGGAGGACGATGTTTTACGAATGTGGTGTTTCGAGATCATGATATTAATCAATGGATTCTCAGTCGTCCAAAAGAAGAAATATAAAAAATGTAAATACGACCCGAAGGAAGATTCGATTGAAATAAAGCATGTGTAACAAACTATGTCAGGTCAGGACTTATCAACAATTTTAGAGTAGAAGGCCGTGTACCAGTGTACCTAAACCAATTAGCTATAGAGAAGATCACTGAATAAATAATTAGTCTGTGTTTAATAGCACTTTTCTTAAGCTGTGCATGCTCTATAGACAAATCCCAACTCTATGGCATGAGAAACAGAAAGGAAATGTAATTTAACTGTGTAGGAGAATAAGGGCGCCTTATACACATTAGCCGACATGTGTAATTGGATTATATTTCATCGTGTTATGTGTATTACGTAATGGATAAAAATGTAGAGAATAAATAATTACATTTAAGTTGTGATTTTTCTTCAAATGCCTTTATTGAAACTACTACCGAAACAATCCAGGAGCCCTATTTTTGAAATTTATAACTCACTAGCTGTTTCCCGCAGCTCCGCCTGCTTCAAAAAGTAGGTTATGTTTGACCCCGGGTCTTCAACTATATACATACCAAATTTCATCAAAACCCGTTCAGCGGTTTGGCCGTGAAAGCGTAACAGACAGACAGACAGAAAGACAGACAGACTTTCGCATTTATAATAGTAGTATGTAATATGTATACATATTAATATAAATACAAACTATACCAGCAAGGACTCCGATTGCAGTTACAGCACAATACCCACTTAAAACAAATAAAATACATTAAATTAAACTATTTTAATACGGTTTTATCGCGTTTATTAGCGTTCATGGTCGCAGGCAGACTGAACGCTGGAAAGTGTTTGAAACGTCAGGTGTAAATAAATAAGTAATAAACGCGATAAAACCGTATTAAAATAGTTTAATTTAATGAATAACAATCGCGAAAACATAAGAAATAAAATACAATTTTAATAACATATTCAGAGATATATAATATAAAATACGACTAGCTAGCTGTTCCGCACATGTGTTACTCTTATATTGCGCTACTACGCGTGTGTTGTATTATGTTTAATTTATAATGTTGTTAAAGCATTTTTATAGAAACTGAAAGCATTTTCAATTTCCTATCATCAACTAAGTATTAGTAATTTAAAAAAAAATCAGACAATCACGGGGACATTAGTACATAAAGAATTGAGGTGAGGTAACTCAAACAAATGTCAAAACAAAACAACTAAACAAGGTATGCTTCCCGTGGGAATCGAACCCACGAACTCTGGATCAGACAGAAGGTAAACGCCTTTAATTCGCCTTAATTTACTGGACCACAGGGGCTGTTGATCCCTATAAATTTAAAACGTATAACACTAACAGACATATATACAAGTTACTAGTATCGCATTTGTATATATGGATTACTGTTTTGTCAGAATAAAGATGTGTTAAAAGATATTTTCTATTTTAATTTGGTTTTAAGTCGCTATCCCTAAAAGCCATAGGTTTTTTGAAATCAATTAACTCGGTTGTCTGTTGTATAAATCGTTAATAAGTTAGTGGTCGGTTAATAACTCGAACCGACTGACCGAGTTGACCAATTTTGTTGGCGATTTGGACACAGTGTCTAAATTGACAATTTTTAAGTGAATTTCCCACGAAAACCTTGAAATTCAATTATTTCCTTCTGTTTATTAGATACAATGGTTCTTAGATTAGATGTAGGCAGATATAGATCTATACTACAAATACAGTAGAGAGTTATTAGAACTGCTCGAATCCTATATTGATAAATATGACACACGGAAAATCAGTAAGTATTTTCGCTCGATATAGAATGATTTCCATTCAAAATAAATTCAACTTACCGGTATTATTTATTTATTTAAACTTTATTGTACATAATACAATTGTATAGCACAATAGGCGAACTTAATGCTAAAAGCTTTATCTAACAGTCAACCTTTGGGTTAAACAGATATCGTCATGTGGGTATTAAAAATATATAGCTATAAATACAAAAGTTGGAATGATAATAAACTTACTTATGGTACTTATATAATATACTTACATATATACGATGAAATAATAATCAAAATACAGTTAATTTTAAGAGTTATATCAACGAAATAATAGCAGCAACTCAAAATTTACTCATGTTTTACTGCCTTAATTTGCTCCCGTAACCGCGAGAGTAGGAGATCGTAGACAAGCCTTTTAAAGTTGGCACGGCTGGAGACTGTTCTAATGGACTCAGGAAGATTATTTTAGAGTCTAAAAGCCGTCACAGCGAAGGAATTCGAGAAAAACCCGGTATGGTGAGAAGGAGTAGCGAGGGTCATGTTGTTGGAGGAACGCAGAATTCTTTCATGAGTGGAACTCAATAGTTTAAAATCAGTTTTGAGGTAATCAGGGGACGGTGGATTGTAAAGAATATTATGAAGTTGGCATAATATATGCAAATTCCTGCGTTGCCGTATAGGTAGCCATTTAAGCTCAGACGGTATTCCGAAATATGGTCATACTTTCGGAGACAGAAGATAAATCTAATACAATTATTTACGAGACGCTCTAGTTTGTTCAGCTGTTCTTCGGTTAAGTCCAGATAACACACATCGCCATAATCAATGAGGGGTAGAATAAGCGCTTGAGCCAGCATAATTTTGGTTTTGACGGGCAGAAAGTTCTTAAGACGCTGCAGGTAGTGAAGAGTACCATATACCTTTCTACTAATTTGGACCATATGGGTATCCCAACAAAGATCTTTTACTACAGGACCGAAGGGATACATACTAAATTACATACTTCTCAAAAATAGCACTCCTGCTTTTATTTCAAACTCCTTGTAGTACACATGCTGATTTTTGATGTAGGTACACGTTTAGGGCGGGAAACCGCGGAGTACCACTAGTAAAATATAGTTAGTTCATCTCGCATATCATGATTATAAATTACGTTTACTCATCACGCTCGTGTGAACTAACGGGCTTCGTACAAGCCAGCAAATGTAATTACACATATACTCGTATTCTGTCTATTAAATCCTAAAGAGGTTGAATATTTTAGCAGCATCCTTCGTCTTAATGTTTCTAACTTATAATGATAAATTATAGCTAGAAATATCGTCAATGCGATTAAATAGACTACCGGTCTATAGGACTGTCGTACATTCTCGTATTCTAAGGCTTGTTTTATTTCGTGTACCCCACATAGAACGGACAGCATGATTTTTTATGGTTTGAGTTGCGAGTTATCTCGATTTTCCAGCCGAATCAAAATCATTCGACTCACCGGATTTGGACCACCGCACCGACTAGGCGACTCACTCACACAGGTCAGCTCGGATAAATATGAAACTTTTACCTATTGTGTGACGATATGGCAATTTATAGCTTATCCATTTAGCAGAAATGGATTAGCTCCTTTATTCTGTCTGGCGAGACTTCACGGTCCATCGCGCCGACCTATAGCATTGCTAATTGATCGAGTTGCTACACTTTGTTACGATAATTAAAGTCTCTTTGGTTGTACCCATTTTGGTAAAATAAATTAAACCTGTTTGACGACATGTCGTGCCCCGCGCCAGCCTCCATATTTCTTTGTTGTTTCGTTTGTCATCACGTAAACAGTGTTTTGGTGATTGTAAATTGATATTGTCTTCAAAATATCTTAAAAGTTTAGAATTACTTGTCTAAAGAATAGAAGTAATAATAGAAGAGAACCCACTTTTTTTTCAGCGTGCATCGTTCCGTGGTTTAGATTTGTTGATGGTCTGGTTGGCTATCGTCTTCGATTTGAAGATAGGTGATCGACCCACTGCCTGAGTTCTACTATTCTTGGGAAGGTTATTGTTAGTGGAATCCACCGTCAGTAGGATAGAGGCACATGTGAATTGAGACTCTAGAAACCTCTTACCATATTCATCATCATCATTTCGTGTAGGTTACATAGTCTATCGACCATGTACACTCTGGTGTCAGAGTTGTTCGGAATCGACTCTCGGCCTCTGACGTGGTTCCTTTAACGACTACCATACCATATTATATCACATACATGGAAATGATAAGTGAGGTACTTATTACAACGCCTACTATTACCATGTCGAACAGTTTCATAATTACGCAAAACACATGAGGAGCAATGGGCCACGGTTAGCGGCAATTATTGGGACCTAATTGTGAAACGGAACGTACTTACGAGCTAAAAACAAATGCAGCTAAGTAGTATTTATTTTTAGCTCTTTCTTACTGTTGTAATGTTAGCAGGAGCTACGTGTAGAAGTAAATTAATAAACAGTAAATGTTTAGTTACCTACCTAATATGAAACATTTTTTGCCAATTGTTGTCACAAAGTCTTATATGGTCTAATTTAAAAGTTATGAGTATGAATGTATTTATTTCTTCTGTATCATAACTACAAACATAATCCGTCTTACTACAAAAAAGTTGGACAACTGTTCAACATGTGTTTAAAATAACTGCTACCATTTAACTCAGTTTTTCTATAGTCTAAAGTTAAACAGAGTATAGTCATGGTGAGAGTACTTTAGGTTATAGATAAATGTTATTTAGGTTAAATTTAAATTGATTTTTTATAGTGTTCTAAAATGTTGCGGCGCAACGTTCGTGGCTTGTCTGCGCACCGTCCGCGTCGTACGTTCTTTCAGTGGAGCCAAGCCTTACAAAAATAGGCCTGTATCACTAAGTCAAATCAAAACATAAATGATTTATTATCTACATTCAATCGACGATAAATCTTAACTGATAGAAACATAAAATTGATCACCCCAATAGCTTACAGTGTAGATAGAGTAAAATTTATCTATAGAGCGTCGATAAAGACAGATCTTTATTCACAAAAACATGGTGCATTGGTGGTAAATAGTAGATTATGATACAAGGGTGTGAAGTTGGACATTATTTACGAGGCGGTATATAGGCATGAGCCAAAAGCGAATGCCTATAGAAGCCGAGTGTATGACGATTTTCAATACATTTGCGAGGAAGAACACATTTATATTATTAACACAATAAATAAAAGTTCTCAAGCGATATAAAAACATTTCTTTACATTAAATTTTGTTGGTACACTTTAAACACTTTTCACATTTAAAAACACCATTAGAGTAAAATTTGGATTGTGATTAAGGGCCTAATTACAAAGAAATAAAAGACACTTAGACACAAGAAGCAAATGTGTTGAAAAATAAATTATTAGGTTTGCCATGTTAAATGATAATATGTATTGCTTATTCTACAATTAATTTACTTTCACTACACCTAAAGGTTGACTGGGCAAGAAAGTTGTTTTGTGTTTATTTATTTTACACATTCAGTGTTCAGCATTAGTGCATCGTAAAATTGTATTGTGATTGTGATAATCTGTTGACAGAGAATTAGTAAGTTTCATTGTGCAATATAAATTTTGTATCTCAAATGCTAACAGCATCTGGTAATCGACTTTTGAGTCAAGCGATTGTCTGAATCACTTTACAAAATATCACACAGTTAAATGACAAAATCCTTGAATTAAACTATTTTAATACGGTTTTATCGCGTTTATTACTTATTTATTTACACCTGACGTTTCAAACACTTTACAGCGTTTATGGTCGCAGGCAGACTAAGTTAACATTTGTCTTTGATGTCATAAGATTACAAACTACCGCCTGAAATTTTTATTGGGAACTATTCCGATTCACGCAGTATTGGCTCACAGTATCAGTCTGCTTCCGAGTTTGCGATTTTATTAAGTTAATGACTGGGTCCCAAGCTGGCGATACCTGCCATCCATCCTCTCTATTGAAATAAGTTTGTTTTTTAATTTCAATAGCTTCACGTAACATCCTTGGAATGAATCTGTTTTCCTTTGCAAGGACTTGAGGATTATCAAAACGCATATAGTGGTTGGGTTTGTCTAGAGCATGTTCACAGACTGCAGACTTGGTTGAGCGTCTATTTTTCATGTCAGCAATATGTTCTTTTATACAAGTATTAATGCTTCTCTTTGTTTGCCCAATGTATGATAAACCACAGTCACAGTCAATTTTATAAACTCCAGCATCTTGCAATGGGATATTGGATTTTACAGGTCTTAAAAATTGGTTTATTTTCTTATGCGGCTTGTAATAGGTCTTGATTGAAGCTCGCCTAAGTATGTTACCGATCTTGTCCGTGACTCCCTTCCCTTTATATATGGTAAGATGGCAGGAAAACGATCAACTGTGTGCGGCTTGGGTCGACTTCTGTGACATATGTGTGGGAGGCTAAGATTGTTGCTTCTTAAGACAGACTTGACTCGGTGAAGCTCCTCCTTAAGATGGTGGGTGTCACAGATGCCGTGTGCTCTCTGTAACAAAGAATTGCCTACGGTAGCTAACTGACATGGATGTTGGTGAGATTTACCGTTGAGATATTTGTCTGTGTGGGTGGGCTTTCTCGATCGATGAAGAAAATGTAAAATTGTTTGGACCGAAAATGAGAATACCGATCAATGAAATTAAAGAACTGGCAAGTGATAAGGCAGAATGGAAAAAATCTCCACCTACAAGAGCTCAGCTCTTAAATTTATGAATGAATGGCCGATCATAGAACGCGCGCTCTACAAAAAAAATCTTATTCAATTACACATAATCATTTTGCTAATTTATCAATGTGATTGTCATATTAAAATTAGCATCTGGTAAAATGTTTACGATTGATGGCGAGCAATGAACAGGTGCTATTTGTAATAGGTAATATAAGCTGTGGCGGACTGAACAAACAATGTTTCCGAGGCTCCGACACCTAGCTCTGTGTCATGTGTTTAGTGTGTGCCACGAATTGGCAGTACGGTAGTGCCACCTTCAATGAATCACAAGTCTAAATAGCCTACGATGACCTCGCGTACATCTTTCGCGGGCCCAATGTTAGACTCTAGGACCCTACCCTAGTTCCTTGAAGTTTTCATGCATGTACAGTACATGTATACACATAGTAAATAAATAAAACTTATTGGATATTCTATCGTTTCAGCATATAAGACGTCGTGCTATTGATGTGGTGCTAAGTAATCTATGGCAATACTTCTACAGACTGAATCACCACCGTCGAATGATGATGGAAAATGTAACGTTGGCGAGCCCATATTGATGATTTTCATTTGATTATTACATTTAGATTGGCAGGAGGTTGCGTTGCACAATGGAGATCTCTTGTGTCGGAAGCCAGGGTCACTGAGCAATCGCAGTAAATTTTACATTTAGACAGGTAGAAAGTACGTTGCAAAACTCGACAAGGGACAAAAACAGTAGTACCTAGCCAATTTTCTATCAGAACAGTAGGTAACAGTATTTCTCGATAGTTGGTAACAGTAATATTTTTGCACTAACGATTACAAATGACTATTTCTGAGCATAAACTAGCAAGGCGTACCTATTGTAGTAGTTAGTAAAAAAAACGCTTAATCGCCCCAATTTATAATGTTGGACCAAGGGGTAGCTGGCTGGAAATAAATTAGTCATTTAATAGACACAAGAGTGCGAAGTTGGTCATTATTTACAAGGCGGTATAATGACCAATTTCGCTCACGAGTTGTCATACGACGATTTTCAACATATTTGCGAGGAAAAACACACTTATATTTATAATAATATATTAACTTTTTATTATTTACACAATAAATAAAAGTTCTCAAGCGATATCAAAACATTTCTCCACATTAACTTTTGTTGCTACACTTTGAACACTTTTCACATTTAGAAACACCATTAGAGTAAAATTTGGATTCTGCGTTTGTTAATGCATTGCTAGGTATCTCCAAATATATATATTTATGAAGTTCTTGATTCTGTTTTAAAGCTTCCTCCTTATTTCTTCTTTTGAAGATTTAAGTTATGTACTCAGCCTACTTAGTCGATTATCAACATTCGATTTTCGCCTGGATTAGTATATCAGGTGGAGTCAAACTTTGACTTACGCATTCTTCACTATATTAAATCGACATTTGTTATTAAAAGTAAATTAAATACAAAATCTGATACAGACATAGCAGACTCTGATAGTATTTTTTTTAACAATGGGTTTTAAGGCCATTGTCCTTTATATACCTTGTTATTTTTTCTACACAAATTAATATTTGTAGTCCATTAAGGGTAATGATCAGTAAAATTAATATAAATATGAAATTTATTGTTGGTTTATCATTTGGAAGCTAAAATAGTTTATATTTTTTGCAAAAACAATGAAATGGTTTGAGACTTAAAATCCTCTTGGCGTACATTAAAAAAAAGTGCCATAACCATGGAAACCATTACAAATGCGATTATAATATAAACAACGTGTTGTTTACAACCCCCATTAAGGGCCTAATAACAATGAAATAAAAGACACTTTATAAGCGAATGTGTTGATAAAAATAAAACTGTTCCTTTTTACTATTTTGGCTGTTACTTTATATATTTTTTTAAATTCTGAATGACTATTTTGCATAAGGTTTTACAACCTAAGGTTCTAAACCTTAACACGAGTAATGACATTCTCAATTTTTGTTTTTGTATTTTACTTCAATAATGTGATTTCCACGATAATTATTGCATTATATTGCCACCTAAGCATTTGAATGAATGAATGAATGAATGAATGAACACTTTATTGCACCATTTACATACATTTAAGAAAAGATACATCATTGAAACCAATAACATTAAGAGAAATGAGTACAAAGGCGGACTTATCGCTAATGCAATCTCTTCCAGCCAACCTTATGGTAGAAAAGAGCAGACAATAAAAAAAAAGTTTGAGTTTTTATGCAAAGGTTTAAATAATTTTTTTGAATCTTATAGCTATAACATAATTTATTTGTACTTAGTAGTACTTAAGCGATACCATAATTAAGGCGGTCTCGTTTAAATTATGTTTTCTTTGTCTCTTAATTCCTGCAATAACAGCCCTGGCTTGCCTAATTATAGTTTATGTAAGGCTGCTTAAGGAAATTTACTTAAGACTAACAAAATATTTTTTTTTTTTTGGGAACCGGCTTTATTTCAATAATTCTAAAACCTTGCCCTTAAGTACCCTGAAATTATATAACGAATGACTGGACAAGTATTAGGCTAATTCTGTAAAGCAGTCATAAAGCTGTTTTGGCTCTACAAAATGACGTCGGTATTTATTTATAGTTCAAGTCTTTTAGCTTGGAAAATATTGAGTTTAGAATTTGACATTTTTTGAATTTGCCCCTTTGCGAATCATATGTGGAATGATAAATAATTGAAAAATTTAGCATTTATCAACTAAGCAGTCTGTTTATTGACTTCAATACTAAGCCAATAGTCACTATGTAGCCCAGGGAATTTAGAGTTGAAGCATGATTGTAATCTGTACTGCGTACTTTTTTATATCAATTATATCTACTAATGTAAATAAATTATACATAAAATTAAGCAAAATAATCGAGGGAAAAAATTAAAAATATATATTTAAAAAAGAAATCGCGATCATAAGGACGTACTTAAAAAAAAACGTAATGGTTAAAAATGTTTATTTTAGGTATTTTTAAAAAGAATGAAACAAAAATAAGACAATGTAATCAAACGATTTCAATCATAAATTTAGGGGTTTCACCTTTTTTTTAATTATTATTTCCGAAATAAATAACAAAATCATCAAAAGATCCAGTCTAAATTCTTTGGGCTAATGAATCGGTCATCTTAGTAGATTTAGTAATTTATACAGATTACGTTATTACAACACATAACACAATTCCCAAATCACAAGTCAAAAGATCAGTCCGTTTAGTGCCAGCAATTAGCCTTTAGATTACGGTAATCTTGTAATTAAGTTATGTAATGTTGTTAATCGTGTCATCGGATGAACTCGTGTTGTTTTCAATGCATGAGAAATATCTACATGTATGTAAAGGCCGATGTATGTCCTGTACATTACTCATGAAATATTGGGTTTTGACTTTTTATAAGAACAACAATTATTTTTTTTTTACTTTAGGCGGGATGCTGTGAAGAGCAGTATCGGCGCTGTATTTTATTTTCCAAAATTTGTGTTTGAAATGGCGCAGTGATGTAATCATTGGCGCCTCGCCGACACAAAAGTGGGCGGAGCTTGTTGTTGCTCGTGCTCCATGGTAGGAGCCCCGGCCGAAACCAAGCACCCCGCACGTCTGCCTTCCGCCCCGTGTAGCCTCACAAATACTTTCTTACAAAACGCTTATTACGGCATCTCCTCTTTGTAATTGCATCATCTTCTACACGCTATCGAATTGCATCATAAAATTTTGAGAGTTTAAAAAGCAATGCTATTTTTCCTCTTCATAATCTTCTTCAATAACTTTCTAGTCCAAGAAGAAGATGCCCCTCAATTACTGATATCCTCGAGCCTAAAATAAGAGTATTTTTATTTCACGACCGGTAAGCAACCATGACACATCAGAAACTTTGAGAATAATGGAGTTAGGAATCCGCCACCCACTTCTATTTCATACCGGTCTATAGATCTTATTAATCTACTCTTCATCTACACGACATCAGGATGAAACCTGGAAAAAGCTGTGTTGATAACGAGACGACGTAAACCGTTCGCAGGCTTGTGTTTATAATGTCCCATTAATGGGCCGGTCCTCATTTAAGCCAGTATTATCCGACGTCGATGTCGGCACTCGGCCTTTAATAAGCTGTTAAGCCCAGGGTTGTCAAAGCAATGAATAATGCAGGCACAAATAAGGTTAACTAGGCAATGTTCTATTTAGTGTATTTAATGTTAATGTTCTGTTCTTTAAATAAATTATCTTTTGTCTGCACCAATTTTACAAAGATTAGTTACGTTAATATATAAAAATCTAATAGCTGTCACTATGATGAACCTAAAGAATTACAACGAACAGGATAAGACATCTGACATCTTGTAAATCTTCCACTCTTCACAGTTATCCGTACTAAATATCTAGAAAAAAATCATAAACTAAATGCAATGAAAACCGCAATAAAATCAGGGGTTTAGAAGGACTATAAGCGTACTGATTAATTAATATCAATGAATCCATGCATTTTTTTTTCTTCTACAACTGTTTAATTGTATTTATTATAATTTTACTTTCTTGTAAGTACAATACAGTTTATAAGTATCTATCTATCTTTTGTACTCTGTGTAGAGTGAGTTTCTAGTCTCACAGAAAAAGGAAGAACACGCTAGGAAAGTTTCTTTATTGTAAAAGTACAGCATAGAAATCATTAAGCTGCACTTTTACAATAACTGAACTTTCTTTCCCCCATTCCCCAGTCTCACCCCATTGCTATGCAGGCGGCTTAATATAATAGACTTTAAGCTTAGGTCACACCAATAGCGGATAAGCGGGCGTGAGACCTGAAAAAACCGCTTTGACTTTTCCGTCTTATAACATGTATGAGTGGCAAACGTTTATGTTGAGATTGAGTATGTATTGCAAGCTACCAGAGGTAACATTGCCTCGTCTTGCGTCTACAAGAGAAGCTCGTTAGTCGAGCGCGACCCGCGTATCCAAAGCGAATGAACGTGTCAAGCGACGCCGTGAGGCGACCACTATTGGATTGGTCGCCATTTAGTGGCATTTTCTATCTTGAGCTCCTCCGTGCTTCTGAAGGCAAGTTAAGCCGTTGGTCCCGGTTGTTGTCGATAGATAGCAGTCGTTAGGCTGGGTCAGATGCCTTAGGGCAGCCTGAAAAATTCTGAGAGTGTTGGCCACTAACACACCTCGGGTCATGTTCCTGTTGATTTGGTTTCCCTGTAAAAAGGGTTAAGGAGGTCGGACGGCAGTCGCTCCACTGTCATAGTCAGTTCCGCCAAATCTAGGACCATGCTTACAGCGTACCCTAGGCTCCGAAGCGTAAACTGACGACGCAACTAGAAATACACGCTATGATGATGATGTATACAATGGATATACTTTGCACCTAGAAAGATTGTCTGTTTGGGAACGTTAGTCTCTCCTTTTTCTGCCTACAAGCAGCAAGGTGTATAGTATTCCGCTTTGAAAGGTGACAGAAACAGTGAAAATGCACATGTAAGGACTATAGTGACAGTGCACCCTTTTCACATATTGCAAAGTAGAATGAATGCCTTGTTTCCTTACCATATCGTGTAAATATTAACAAAACCACGCGTCTCCAACCCGCTTCCTCACCCGCTCTAATTGTAGCCAACGCTTTATTGTCTCAGGGACTCTGGGATGTTGTAAAAACAACTTAGTTACCAGGTCAGGGTCAGATAACTATAAGATAATATTATTCTTTAGCGTTGGGCCTCAGGGCCCAAGGATCAATAATAATTGCATTGCAATAGTGGTAGGAGGGAATAGGAAGATAAAATAGCATGACTTTTAATCTCACATTTACATTTTAATTGGTTAAAGGAAGACCTTTAAAGGATTCAAGGGTTCGAATTCTCATTTCAGCTGCAAGAAGATTTATTAGATATGTCTAATAAATCTAATCTAATAAATCTAGTATCTAAGGGTCTTAACTTAATAAAATCGCAAACTCGGAAGCAGACTGCAAGACCCTTAGATACTGTGAGCCAATACCGCGTGAATCGGAATAGTTCCCAATAAAAATTTCAGGCGGTAGTTTGTAATCTTATGACATCAAAGACAAATGTTAACTTAGTCGCCTGCGACCATGAACGCTGTAAAGTGTTTGAAACGTCAGGTGTAAATAAATAAGTAATAAACGCGATAAAACCGTATTAAAATAGTTTAATTTAATGAATAACAATCGCGAAAACATAAGAAAAGAATTATGCCATAGTTAAAATTACTGTAAAACTGTACATGGCCATATTTTATTTACTACGCCGGCTTAACAACAACAACAAATTATGCAACTAACTGACATAATGTCTGCTAAGAGCTATGCTAACGCCACTCCTGTCGAGCAAAGACTAGCCCCCATTTTTACTAATTTATGACTAATATTATTGCCAGCAAATTTACACGCGTTACATTACTTAGATAGACGATACTACTAGCATCGATATCCTACCGACAAAACGCTGTGACGAGAGAGCCAGAGATACGGGAAAATAAGATCTAGTTAGAAAAACTGCTTATTAACTTGAACTTGAGTTTCCCATAATAAGCATTATTTAACTTCATTTAAACTCTAATTTGTAATTTTTCACATGAAGGTAACGGTGAAAACTAGCAATATAACTGGTTCAGTAAATACTAACTATTGGGTATAGTTATCTCAAACCACTTTCTAGTTATATGCGACAGTTAAATGCACTTTCTGCATTTGGTTCCGCATTTTTATGCAAAATTGTTGGCACGCGCTTCGAGTTAACAATATAAATTTTAATGCAGATCTCCCGTGTAGCATTTTCAGGGTTCCGTACAAAACTGCTGAAAACGTCGATCAAGTGACGGCTAGCGCCTGAATGGACAATTAATTTTGACCAATTATTGTCATTTATATGCGAGGCTCATCCGTACTTCAAAAGGTACAAATAATACGAAACCATTTTTTTCAGTTTCAAAAAATGTAATGGATGACCATAGATATTAATTTTGTTTCGATGATTATTACATTTGTCAGCTCTTCCGCATCGAAACCGGTATATTATCGACTTGTCATAGCGTACGTTCGTACGTTGCATGCCTCACGCGACGTGATTTTACTTTCATCTAGTTAGATAGGTTTGTGACACAGTGTGAGCGAGAATGCCTGAGCGTCGCGATGAAAAGCGTCCGTTTCGAAGATGAAAAAAGCTTAAAATTATAGGATTATGCGCGTAAAATACCTTCATACTTCCGACGTTTCAACCTTGTTACGACGGCCGTGGTCACGGAACGACGGTCGTTACGTTTTAATTTTCTGTTTAAAATACGCAGTGCGTTAGTTTTAAAAGTTTATGAAAAAAGCTACTTATGTCTTTCTAAAAGAAATTGATGGGGAAGCCGATTGCAAAATATCAATACGATATGATTGATCTGGACATGGCGGGCGATTTATTTATTAACACTTTAACCAATAATGTCCATCAACAAAATATATGTACAAGTTCTGATATATCTACACTTAGGTTTAGCCAAAATGATGATACAGGCTACGCTTAAGTTTAGCCATCTGGGGTGGGCTAAACCTTTTGTAGCCGCACTTCGGTCATTAGCAGTAACCGCAGTAACATATACATCTCACATAGTCTCAGGCTTTTATTATACTATTCGCACTGTTTTATTAGTGCAATAATCAATTAATCGCTTCGCTATCTGTAGTATATCTACTACTGTGAGACCAGTTTTGTGTGTTCGGTGACCGAATATAGGATGACCGTGAAAATCAATGAAGTTACTTTTTCATATATGATTTCATCTTTCATCTAACTGTTTTTAGGAATTGAAGCAATTGACCCGATACGTGGTGATGGTGAATTATAGTCTGCTTAGAAGTAGGTTATTTATGAAAGATATCAGTATTACAGTTCCAGAAAAAAATACCGAACTCCTGAATCTGACTACTTAGAGTACTTAACTAATTTTGTCTGTGCTAGAGGGGTTAAGTGCAAATCTTGGGGACTTTGAAGTTAATGGTGTATTTATCGTACCTACATCACAATGATACTCGTATGACCGTATATTTTATCTGAAGGATCAAGATAAAATATATTACATGACTTGTCATGTTATAAATAGACAATTTAACTATCTCTATTTATCAACAATCACTTGAATAAAACAATAGAACTGTTGACACTTTCACTATTCAACTGTATTCTATAATAGGTATTTGTAATGTAGTCACGTAAGACAGATTCGGTAAGACTGGTTACGCTTTGCAGAGGCAAAGGCAAGAGTGCTAGGACGATAGTGTTTCAAACGCCGAATTTAAACAAATATGTAACACGGTTAAAAAATCCGAAGAAATATGTAGCCATTCCTTCAAAGTTGTTGAGGGCGTCACCAATAGAATACCGTAAAATGTTGATGTTCCATTAGGGGCATGCGCCCAATTCGACGTATTGACGCGTAAATAACTAATTGTTTGTTAAGATAATTGATACTAATGTTAATAGCTAAATATTTCAGGCCAAAAGCTACCGTTTCAGTGGTTAGGCTGCCTTTCAACAACACTCATTGTTTCAGGTAGGAGAAAGTGCTCAGAATGGGCTATTGTTTGTCGCGGATTCACTTTCTATTCGATCTAGACCAGTTTTGGGCCTGTGGCATATGTCTTCCGGACTGTTACTTAAATAGAATTTGAATCATTAGCCTTTAAAAAGTCAGCGGCTTCAAAACCCAGGGTCCATTGAAAATGAACGTCCTAATTTTCATTTTATTAATTTCTCTCCAGACCTAGTCTCATTTTTTTGGAATTTCTCTGCTGTCTTTATGCGCATTTTCCGTGAAGCGCTGTAGTGTAAATACGTATCTTTTTAAAATACAATAAAATAAAGCAACCATAGCATATTAGGATTATCACAGAACGTATAATATGGTTTAATACTCAAAATTAAACGATTATACACAACAAAATATGCCTGACACTTGACTGCAAAGAGTAGCCCATATATGACCCACATCAACGGAAAATCCCTAGGAACCTCGGGCTTATATTTTCTTCAGATTTGCTGGGTTTGGAATCATTACCCAAGTACCTGGAACAAGATAAAAAACATTCATAAGTAAGTTATTTCGCGGGTTTGAAGTTTTTAACTCGATAACTTATAAACACCAACAAAATTTTTACAGTTACGTAAAGTTTTCCGACCGATAAATATCTAGTGATCAGCAGACAGGATTTTTTATGGGATATATCGGATTTCACATATTGTTTTTTTATTCAAGATGATTTAGTTTTACGTACGAAACACACAAAAAATTGGTAGGTTTAAAATGCCACTCTTTATGAAGAAATCCCTACGTATAATAAAAGTAGCCTTAGTAGAACATTTGACTTTAAAAATTTCAAAGCTCAAGTCTTCCCGAGTCCTAGAAGGCAAGTCATTTGTAAGGAAACTTTACATAATTTATGACCACAAGTTTCTAGCACATTCTACACACCTTACCCTAATAAAAAATAGATTTTACATTCGGGTGAGTCTAGGAAATTTATGAGACAGCCTTGTATAGTGTTGAGAGGAGCTCGCATTCAGACTCAGGTTATTTTATGTTGGAAACTAGGTATCATGGAAATAATCCAGTTATTTCTATATAATAACAAATATATTTCTCTCATCTTAGAGTTTTTCCGGTAGAGATCAAAACATCGAAATCCCCGAACCAGCGTTTTGGTTCGGGAATAAATAATAAGGGATGAAAATCAGTATTTTTACGACTCAAAAATAATGGTCTTTGTCCTGTTAAAAAACAAAGGTCGATTTTAGAGAAGTAAGTTTTTTTTTACAGGTTACCGATCCCTGGGTACGTCTCGTCTTTACTACTTTACCTACTTTGTTTAGTTGTGATTTTTATTATTTTTATTTTTGTCAATATTTAATTTGTATTATCCGCCGGTTGGTTAATAATCAAGTGTTTCGTAAATTAAACACAATTTATAAGTAGATGAAAAGGCAGGTTTAAATAAGATAGATCAATCACATTAGTACCTATAACCACTTTGTCACAACCTTCATCATTTTAGGATTCCTTGACCAAAAGGCGACCGGACGGAACCTACCTACACTGTGCTAAGCGCCTACAGCACGTAATTTTAGGAAAACATCGTAAAACAAGGAAAAATTCACGAAATATAACATGGGGGAAAAAGCTTAATGAAAAATAACTGTAACATATTTCTCTTATTTCTTAAATAATGCTCTCAAATTTTTACCGTTTCCTTGCAGACGCGACTCAGGGGACTATAGGGGCATTTTTCAAGAAGTAAAAATTTACAGGTGGTCTTTTCGACCTAAAAATAAATACACAGGATTCTTATCGGCATCGACCCTCACCAGTCATTACATATCACCAGAGTGCAGGGTTGATAAAAGGTGTCTAAAAATCCTGCTGTCACGAACCCTTGCTTCTCAAACCCGACTCGTGCTTAACCGTTATTTTTCCTGTACAAACCTTCAAATACTCTTTTCCCAATACTTGCGTAATTCGGTAGTGTTACTACGAGTATCAGTTATACAATACAGATCCAAATTCAATCCAGGTCGCGGTGGGCCGGTTTTGGACTAGAATATATTAATTTTCGGGTCACATTTTGGTTGGCTTGTTTGATTGCAAATATCAAGTTATGGAAGTGTAATATGCGTAGTGACATGACGTCTCGTCATCACAATAGATATAATCTTCTGACTTCTGACATGGAAAAAATGAAACATAAAAATTAGACAACACGAGAATAAGACCTATTTAATTATATATCATAGAATATATTACTTATATAGAGTAACTGCATCTGTAATCCTGTGGTTATAACTTTAGCATGAGGACCCATTCCCGTAGGAAGGCATACTTTATTAAGCGGCTGAAAAGCCGTTGATTCCGACTGCCGTGGTCGTTCAACACACGCTTTCTCTAAAAATGTGTTACGGAGGTCCTATGAGGAGAAGGAGGAGTGAGGAGGCGGACGTCTGACCGGTGCTCCCGAAGCACGGAAAACCTCATATTGCTGGATTCACTGCTTTACCTTTAAAATATTTTTTTTGTTACATTATTTATTATTGATTTTATTCATTGTTACCTGAATTAAAGACATAAACCTTCATACTTTAAGTACAAAATAAGTAAATTGTTATTTTGTGTTAAGTAAACAGCACATTAAACTCGAGGCTCCACTCAGTCAATGTTAGAACAAAGCAAAGATTTCGTTAGCACGAAATTAATTGTTTACCCAAGCTTTTGTTTGTTTGTTCACTCCTACTTGTTATACTTTAACCGACTTCTGAAAGACGAGGGCTTTGATTTTATCAATATAGGAGCTGATTCTGATTTTAAAAACCAGATAGAACATTTTAAGTGGGTTTAGTGCGTGACTAAATAAGAAAGTTAACCAAATTTCAATACAAGAAAACTATGTAACCCACTCGATGTGAATGAATGTATAAAAACAAAGGAGAATAGTAGAAGAATAATATATAAAATTAAAAAAAAAAACTATTGAAAACTGAAAAAAATTTCGACCTCCCATATAAAATCCTGTTAGCTGATCACTAAATCCGTATGGGAGGACGAATTTTTATCAGTTTTCGCTCATTTTTTTTCTGATAGACAGTGGTTTAGTTTTATCTACGTTTACAGACTATTTTTTTTACAAATATATATATGCCTATCTAAACAGTTCACCTCACGCTTCCGTAACTTCAATAACTTGGCTGAAGTTAAAGTTACATGCGCTTCGTCGTTTAACTTAGCGAGATAAGTTAGCAACTACAAACTGCTTACTGCCTACCTGCGGTTGTAAATATGGTTACTTGTACAGTTATACCATGTTTTACATTGATATAAATTCAGAGTTAGTATTTTCTTTTTTTATTTATTTTATTCTTGGAAACTTTGGGTCTATGGGGTCCATCCGCACGTGAGCTTTTAAGTTCATCCCAAAAAGAATAGTCGAGATAGCCCGTGACCAAAGGGCTGGATGTTTTCTTGCACAAAGCATCAGCTTGCCTTTCCAACGCCAGCCTTTTGGGCACATAATGATTTGCATGGACTAAATAACTTGTCAATATTAGGTTTTATTAAGTTTTATTTTATTATCAATTGTAACGTATATCTTGGAAAAAATTAAAATATCGCAGATTTCCATCAACTGCGTGTATAGCTCTCAGTTGAGCAGTGGGTAGTAGAAGTTGTCAAATTGAAGCGTGTAAATCTGTTTTTTATTTGGTTTAAAAATAAACTAGCAGTTTTGAGCTTGTATCCAGCCCTTATCAAGACAACCTAGAACTATAGTTAGCTCGAATTATAAGCACCACAACCACAGGAAACCACACCGATACCGATCAACTAGTCCGCGTTTATTACGTCACAAATCTATTTTCCGCCTGTAATCAGGCAGTCTTCTCAATCGGTAAAATCTGCCTTCGCCTACATGCGACATTAGCCGACAATCGTCTTTGACGCTAATACGTTAAATATTTGCACTAATAACCAGTTCAAGGTAAATAAAATAACAAGGGAGAATACCATAAAGTCACCTTTTGTAATTTTATAGAAAAATGCAACGAATTTGTACACCTTAGATTAATTGATCTCCGAGCTTGTGTGTCTAACCTAAGTAGTACACATTTTAATATTCAAAAACAAGCGGCACCCTTGTTGTTTTCTCTGTGGTCTCATTTGTGCGATGATTTCCGATATGCAATATTTAGCAACAGTAAAGAATATTAGTAAATGAACTAAAAGCTTTATTCTAAAAAAATAACAAACGTTAAGCCTACATTAACTAAAATATGTTTAGTTCATTTTTGTCTCATCTGTATGAGACGTGAAAGAACGACGCGAAACATATTTTAGTTAACTTGGACATAACGAACTTTCCTTGATTCTTATGAATACTTAAGGAGGCTAATTTCTAACAAAAATTATTGAAATGGACTGCCTTCTTTTGCGGTACAGACAAAATTGATATTGAATAACTCATGATTTGACGATATTTAATATTCTTGTATCGTACATTGAATCTTTAATCCATTTATCAAATAACATCCTACTGAGTCGAGTCCTACGCAGCCCATTAGCTAATAAATACTTCCTTATTGCCAAACCACAAGGTTTTATATCAAATGGCACTGTAATAAGTTGTCTCAATATATTTAAGATTGATTCCCACAGGAAGTTTCGTTCAACCCACACTTGGAGGCGTGATAATGTACTTACTATAACTATAAACCTTAACACCAACGCAATAATGCTTTTTAGAACCGTCTTTTGTGATTTACGATGATAAAACAAAAAAACTATTTGGCTTACAGTGTTTTATTAGCAAAACTTTACTCAATTTGAAGTCATGAAATGTTAAATTAGTAAATTGATTTAACTCGATAAAAGGTTGGAATCGGGCATCGAAAGTAACGTTTTAACAGCTTCTTGAAAAATTGTAAATTCAAACGACATTTTGTGTAAAACTATGTGGAATCTCCTTTTGTTTTAAATTGACGTTATGTGAGAAGGGATGCCAGTGGCATACCAACGGAGCCCGAGATGCGAGCTCCAAATTTTTTCTCTTTGTAGCTTTTCTCAATTTTTAAAATTTTTTTATGCTATAAAAAAAGTCTTTTCGCATATAGTATGTATGAACTTGTAATAAAATCTCTTTAGCTATACTGTTTGTATTTGGCTGGTTTTGGTATCATTTAAAGTTTAATTTTAAACAAGATAATTCCAAATTCAAATTAAGAAAATGTGTGATTTTCATTTGTTTTTCTTACTGTCAAGATGAGTGAATCTAATGAAGAAATTCGATACATTTTAATTACTACAAAAAAGGTAAAAATGCAACGCAAGCCGCAGTAAAAATTTGCGATGTTTATGGACCTAGTGCAGTGTCTGTGAGAGTAGCACAAATTTGGTTTAAGCGTTTTCAATCCGAAAATTTTGATGTCAAAGATACACGTCGCTCTGGTCGCCCTATTACGAATAAAATGGATGCCATTTATAAAAAAGTGGAGCAAAATCGGCATATCAGTAGTTACGACGTAGCTAAAGAACTGGAAGTTGAACACAAAACAGTTTTGGCGCATTTGAAAAAAACTGGGTACACAAAAATGCTCGATATTTGGGTACCTCACAAGCTCACTGAAAGAAACCTAATGAACCGTGTACTCATTTGTGATTCTTTATTACGACGTAATGAAACCGAACCATTTTTAAAGAAGCTGATAACTGGTGATGAAAAGTGGATCATGTACCACAAGAATGGCGAAAAAGATAGTGGTCAAAGGCCGGTCAGGCTTCACAGACTGTGGGGAAATCCGGGTTAACTCGCAACATGGTGATGCTGTGTGTGGTGGGATTGGCAGGGCATTATTCATTATGAGCTGTTACCACCAGGTAGGACCATCGATTTTGAACTCTGCTGCGAACAACTGATGAGATTAAAGCAAGAAGTTGAAAGAAAGCGGCCGGAATTAATCAACAGAAAGGGTGAGGTTTTTCATCGCTAGACCTCACACATCTTTAGCCACTCAGCAAAAATTAAGAGAATTTGGCTGGGAGGTTGTTACGGTCTCTTCAGAATTCTTTAGGCAGTGTCAGGTTAACATCACGACAGGACTGCCAAAACCACTTGTCGCGGTATTTTGATCAGAAGCCTCAAAATTTCTATAGCAATCGGATCATGCCCCTACCTACAAGATGGCAAAAAGTAATCGAACAAAATGGCACCTGCATAATTTAGTTAAATGTAAATAAACAATATTAAAAAATGGTTTGAATTTTCTTAAAAAATGCGAAGAAACTTTTTCCCAACCTATTACTAAGCTATATTTAAATATTTACAAATATTGTAGATAGAGGTTTTTTCCAACCGACCAAATGAGTGATACAGAGAAAAAATTTCAATCCCTTTCGACATCCATTAAAAGAAATGCACTGGCCTATTCCTACTCCGGAAACCACAAAATTAATTACATAACTACGAATTAAACTTTCATTCTCGCGGTGCAGTACTTGTACAACAATAACAAGTTCAAAATATTCTCAGATTTTACGAAATAACTGACATTAGATCCGCGTGCTTTCACTGGGTTTGGACCAAAAAACTATAATTACGCGGGATGCCATCATCTTTTGAACTTAGCGTATGGTTTAAAACATAGGCTTATGAGTGTTCAGTTGTAAGTACGTACCAATGGGTACGTCAAGACATGTAATGTAGGTAGAGTTCCCACCTCTCCCAGATTTCCGAGCGTCTCCAGAAATTCAGCATTGAAAATTTAAATCTCACGGCATTCGGAAGAAAATTCGAATGAACAAAATTTTCTAATAAAATATTTTTCTAATAAATTTATTAATATGAGTTCCGAATTTATACGCGCTGGCCCTTTTAGTAGAGATACCAAACAATAGGATCATGACAGCTGGTGAGGTTTAGATGACTGAAGATTTTGCGATCGACAGAGGAGCATGGAAGTAGATAAACGCGATTGTTTTAATTGGATTTAAGTAATTATGTTTTTTCATGTTTGTAAATGGTACAATAAAGTGTTTATTTATTCATTTCCCTTGCTATACCCACCGTAATGGCAGATGGGTCAAGTTTCTTCATCTGTACCTACCGCAGTGAAGTTTGCAAGGTAGATGCACTATTTTCATTTTGTAATTCGAATCAAAGACAAATACTTATAAAATTCTAGATATCCTGTTACTTGTACCACAAATTCCGCCATTGAAAGGTCATTGCGTCACTCACGACGGAACCTGTGAATTTGACATTAAACGCAAAATAACTACAGGTAAGGTTAGAAGAACCACGAGCGACAGTCTCTACTCGTAGTTCAAAGAACATCCAATGAATAGAATAGTTGTTCGCCGCGAACATAGACCTCGCGATAATTTTATTTATATAGACAGGATTCAAAGAGACGTTAGAAGTTTCGTGTTGTCGACCTTCAAACAATTTTGTAGACAAAAAAGCATACGGCCAGCCAGCTAAAAGGTCAAAGTAGTCCATAGACAACTACATCTTCTGGAGTGTCACATGTGCATTGCCGACGCTTAAACAATTTAGTAGGCAAATATGCATCAGGCCCGCCTAATGGTGAGATTACACAGTAGTATGCAGTAATAGACACAGTAGTCTATAGACAGCTACAAAAATTTATTAGGCAAACAGTCCTGAATGATGGTAAGAAGTTATAGACGTCTATATACACCCGCAACAGCTGGAAGGTGAAACTGAGGAATTCCCTAGCACTGCCTATTCGAACGGCTCAATCTCTGGCCTCTCTGGTTTTAAGTCGCTTTCCTCACTGTAGCTTCGTTCCTTTTCAGTAAATCTTGTTTCAGTTTTCACTTCTCGTGTATTTTTATAGTTTACTAGCGGCTCGGTACGTGCTTCGCTACGTATAAAGTGATAAATGAAGAACCGCTCGACCGATTTTGTGCAAACTTTACATAAACCATCTACTAAATAGTCCGAACAAAGCCTAAACATTTGGTTTGGATAGGTGAGCCCGTTCTTGAGTTATAAAATTACAACGAAAAGTGGCTTATATTTTATTTTTTTAAGTATGTAAGTATTTATTTTAAATTAAAATCAAATTGGTTCTCCGCCAACAACTTAATGCTGACATACTTAATGTGAGACAGACTCAAGTGGATATAATGTTAAATGGAGAAAAGTTAGTTCTTGTAGATGACACCACCTTTCTAGGAATCAAAATTGATTCAAAATTGCAATGGGGTTCGCACATTTCAACTATCCCTAAAAAACTTAGCTCTGCGGCACATGCTGTCAAAAAAATCAGTCAAATAACAAATGTGACAACTGCTAAGCTAGTCTACTTTAGTTACTTTTATAGCTTAATGTCCTATGGATTACTGCTTTGGGAAAAGGCAAGTGACATACAGAGTTCGTGCCATCTATGGTTTAGCCCCAAGGGAATCTCTTAGGGAGTTGTTTAAAGAAATTAATATCTTAACAGCTTCACAATATACATTTGAAGTTATCATGTATACGAGGAAAAATATTACTACTTTTAGAAAGAACTCGGGTATAACTGATAGACCTTTGCGCAATAAAGATAAATTATTTTTACCTTCATATAATCTGTGTAGGGTTAAAGACTCATTTATGGGGAACTGTATACGCTTCTACAATAAGTTTTCTAAATCAATCACTAGTTTGCCTGATGGACAATTTAAAACCCATGTTCAAGATATACTTTGTAAAAAGGCTTATATATATGGTACTGGTAATTTCCTTATTGACAGGAATGTTGAACTTAAGCTTGGTGCAGAGTCCTCGACAAGCTGACATACTTAATATTATAAATGCGAAAGTCTGTTTGTCTGTTTGTTACGCTTTCACGGCCAAACCGCTGAACGGATTTTGATGAAATTTGGTATGAATATAATAGAAGACCCGGGGTCAAACATAGGCTACTTTTTGACGCGGCGAGAAAAAGCTAGTATCATTATATATTGTTTTACATTTGTAATTTTTTTATTATTTTTTTATTCAGTTTTTATTTAATTTGAATAATCTGAAATCACAATAAAATATTGTGCAAAAGTTGACAAACATGTGAATTTGTTCATTTAACTAGTTAATTAAGGAAAGTTTTATTGTTTAGGGTCAATGTGGAAAAATGGAAACAGAGGTAATTGAAAACGCATCCAATAACTTTGTCAATTCAACTTTTCAAAGGTGCTACGTGTAACGAAACGCACATAGAGTTTATAATCTATATCGGCAATTTTGAACTGTCACTGCCGTCAAGTCAAAATATACGTGTTCGGTACATTTTATTTTTTATCGAAAAAATAGTTAAAATACAATTCGGGAGTGATTTCTTGAATACTCTCTATTAAGAAAAAAATAAGGTAAGTGTATTATGACTAATATGGAATGGGATTATTGTGGATTAATTTGCATGATTCACATTATCTTTTCTTGTTAAAAGGCGTCCGACATTTTTCTGGCGCGTGTTTACAATTGCCTCATTTTTTAGTGCTATGGGTGAAATGTAAACGCAATTTGAGGTAAATGTAAATATGTGAGGGAATTGGAAACAAAATGTTTTTATGCTTCGTTGTTGCTTTGTGGTGGTGGGTAAAAAATTGTAAACGCTTTTTTATTTCGGTGCCAAAAATGCTGAGAACTTACGTAAAGAAAAAGGAACCACCTCGGTATACTTTGTAAGATGTGAGACGAGCAGTTGACGACGTTACAAATAAAAGAAAGACATTCAGACAAGCCAGTGAAGATTATGGAATACCTACTGCTGTTATATTTCACTGTATAAAAGGCCGAAAAGTGTCTATAGACAAAATGGGCGGAGGGGTCATCAAAGCATTACCGGATCGTGTGGAACATCATATTGTTAATTGCCTTAAAACAGAGCAAGAATGGGACAAACTTGTCATAAAGAAGAGCTTAAATTATTAGTTGGAGAATACGTTACAAAACTACAAACTGCAGAGGAATTTGACTTAATAGAAACATCATTGGCAGCTGACAGTCTGATCAAAGGAAACTTAGTTCTAGCTAAGTTTAGGGGAGGAAAAAAAAGACAGTATTGATGAAGGCGACAGCAGCGAAATACTAGTCACCTCATTGAAGAGTGTGGACTTATCTAAGCAAGTGTTTACACTGAACGAGAAAGACATGAGTTCTGTACCCATTGGGGATATAATTGGTATCTTACCAGAGTCTTTTATATCACATATAGGGGAAAGAATATATTATAAGTTCCCTTAACCTATCGACATTTATGAAAAAGCATGATTCTCAATAAATATAAGTCTTACTTTTATTACAAATTTATTGTTTTCATTTACCTCTCTATATTAAGTATTAATGTTGTACTGTTACTAGCTTTTAGTTTACTATTACCTCATTACAAGTAAATCATTTCCATTTACCTCAGTTCTTATCCAAAGACGTGACTAAGGACATCTTGGTTTGTTTTGTTTTACCCCCTATTTAAGATATGTTGTTTTTAGGTATCATACTTGTAAGAGAGATAAAATTTTTATGACACAGTAATATTTAGCATTTATTTCAGAATAACGTGATAACAATTATCCCAAAATAGCACTTTTTAAAAAATAATACGGAGTCAAATGTAAACATGATACAAAACACAAAATAAAAAGCACTATATATTTATATTTAATATCCACCTCTACCTTTGTTATTCCTGAAGCCTGTTAACAAATATAATTACTTTTATTCATCACATTAATGTTTTGTGGTGGAAACAGTACTTTAAGGTATTATTTTATTCAAAACCGTTTACATTTACCCACATTGACTATTGTAAATTGACGTTTTGAAGAAAATGCTGCAGTGGAGTTTGTGGCGCCGCTTCTTCTCCACTTGCGCTTTGGAAGTGGTGGTAAATTTAATTTAAGTAAATTGACGTCAATAAGTGATATTTATATCCTATATTGAAAATAAACGATTTCATTTTATTTCATTTCAGTAGTTTATGTATCGATTATTGTTTCGTCGTATCATGAAATGGTCCACTATATCATGAAATCCATCACCCAGACCCCCAAACAGTTCAGTAGGAAAACAGGCATACGGCCTGCCTGATGGTAAGAGGTCTACTAAGACTAATTGGTCAATGGACACCGGCAACATATATGTGAAGATAAAAGTCACACTCCCGAAGTAGTCTATAGATACTACTTCAACATTTACCATTAGGCTTGCGGTATGCTAGTTTGCCAGCTAAATTGTTCAAGAGTCGGCAGTGTCTATAGACTGTTACGGTCTCTTACCATCTGGCAAGCCGTATGCTTGTTTGCTTACAAAATTGTTTAAAGGTTAGCAACACGCAAGTGATGAAGTGACACTTCTTGTCTTATAAATGTCTATAGACTACTTGGATCAGATTTACTTGGAGAGTAGGTAAATCAAAAACATCAGTTATAAATAGTACCTAATATTAGACAACAGAGATCGGCTACACGGTAGGTTTAGCCAAAACAATGCCGTCGAAACTTAAGTCTAGCCGAAGATAACAACACGGCTACAACCGGAACCACGCCACCCTTGTAGATTAACTTCACGACTTTAAAATATCTTCAAGTTGGTCCGAGTAAGTGAATAGAATTTATTTTCTTGTTTTTTGAATAAAAAAATATTATTTGTTTACTTGGACGACATGATCATCTAGGTATTTTTTTCAGTTATTTGCATTTTTATAACTAAACTACCGAACCGATTTTCTTTAAAAATTTTAGGAAAATAAACTGAAAGTGTAAGCTTTAAAATATGAAAACAATTTTTAAACGAGGGTGTTGTTATAAAAATATGAAATAAACATCAAAACTTACTTTACTAAAACGGCTTAAGAATTATTATTATTATTAAGATATAATTGTTTTTACCTTAATTCCTCAAAAACTATCAAACCGATTTTAATGTCAAACGAACTTGAAAATTCTATGCATGTCTCCTATACACCTTTTGAATTTCATCGAAATCGGGCTAACGGCTCGAGAGTTATCGCTGAACATACATAGAAACATTTACATGCAAACAATGTTTTTTCACCCCAACTTGATTTGTAGGCAATACAGAGGTTTGAATATAAATGCCTCAGCGACCCGAAACGGCTCTTAGCCTCCGACACAAAACTTCTACTCCTCCCTATTCTTAGGTTAGGGCTATCAAATGCAACAAAAGAAACGCCCAATAATTCCCAAAAATTGTCCAAGACCTAAACAAACATCAGTATCATAGTACGAGTATATTCCACACTATAAAAGTGCTTGTAACTCAACTACCTTTATATGTGACATCATAAAACCCTTTTTATATCTCATTTAACCCTTACCGAACATGCACATCATTGTGGTTGTCTCCTAAAGCGTGATTAACTGTCCACTGCGTGTCTGTAAACACGCAATGTTAACATGGGCGAGTTTAGTTCTCATTGGTCAAGTGCTTGAATAGAACGAGTACATACTTAGAAAATTATTTATTTATTTTGCTTTAGGAAGATTTACAGTTCTTTATAAATAGTATAATAAATGTAAGCCTTATTGCCAATAACAAATCTCCACAGTTATAAATACATGTTCTTTTGTTTCATGGGTCGATCAACATTTTTTAGTCCACACTCAGACATTCACAAGCCTAGATATTTGTTTTTTTTTTACAATGTATAGCTTTTTTCCAGTTATCAAACGTATATCAAAGGTTTAGTATGAATACAGAAAATTTACTTGAATTTGGTTGCCAAGTGGACGTAATGTATCGTTTCATAGTAAAACTAGTTATCCCCAAGCATTACTCCTGTAAAAACTAAAAAGCTATCGTCGAACTTTAACAAATTATACAGTTGTACAATTTGTTGAGAGGATTGACACACTCAGTGTATGGATTTACACTGAGTGTGTCAATCCTCTCAAACTAATACAGCCGGAATAAGAGCGATTTTACGTTTTACCTGTAGAGGACGACAGCCTTAAGACTGTTGCATAAGGCCTAAAGTTGTTGGATAGAATAGGATTCAGAATAGGAACCAAAAGTTTTGCACTTTCAGCACTGCCTGGCCTTAAATGACACTGCAACTTACTTAGACATTTCGACTCGCCCAATACCAAGATATATTTATGTGCCAATACAGCACTCGAGCAATGTGAATCAAGGATAATAGTTAATTACTGACGCTATATGTACACGTATTCTACATGATAGCACAAGCTCCTATGATTTTACTATATATGAAGCATACAAATGGCAGTTTTATTTATCTTTGTAAATTTTGTGCTATTGTGAGGATAGTCGAATAAAACTGCTAATAATCTCTTGAAAACTTGTATTTCTGTTTACTCATCTTTTTCACTTATCTTATTGAATTTTTTAACTTTATTATTTTCTTTTCCCATTTGCTGAATCAATCCAACCGGCTCATGCCTGCCAACCGTCCACTCTCACGTCCTACTTTTTTAATTTATTAGAGTTGTCACAAAAAATGGCACAATCATCGTTAAGATTATTTACAGATTCTTTTAAAAATATTAATAAAATCTATCAGATCTTACACTATATATAAACAGATTGCTATTTTTTGGTTTACCCTTTTAAACAAAAATTCAGTTTGATTAATTTTTCAGATAAGTTTGAGTAAATAAATTAAGTAAACGAAGGCAGGAATCCTTATTTTTTACCAAATGGATGAATTTTTGTGAATGTAACATACCTCTGGTATGAATATTGAAGTGACGGTGTGCAATCTTATGAAGGTTTACCTGAAAAACAAACAAACATTTCGTTAAAATGAGACAGCTGAACAAATAACTAATATTTTTTTAATGGCAAGACATTGTTAGAACATCTCAAAAGAGATTTTGTTGGCATCGTATACAGCTACAAAATTGTAACCTATGTTTTGTACCATGTCCCTTACACCTCACCTCTTTGGGGTAAAAAACGAACAAATTTATTGAAAGACAATTTTCAATTACGTATTTTTTATCAAATTTTGTATACCTACTTAGCTTATTTAACTTTTTCTTAGGAATCTCTCTATTTCAAAAACCACTGAAACTGGCACAGTTTCCTAAAAACATTATTTTGCAAAACGACTTATAGAGATACCTACGCGACGGCTAACACACAATTATTCATCAATTTCCTACTACAAACCTCCAATTTAGAAGTCGGTTAAAAAGTCCAATAGGAGAGCTCAGTATTCTTATCTTGAAAAGTTCCTGCAGAAGACCTGTTGCTGCGAATAAGCCTGGAAATGACTGCCGTAAAAATAAATACTGGAACTGCTGACTCGGAAAGAAAATATAAACAACTTGTGGCCTTATTACCACCCGTTAAGATTCAAAGTCATACTGTGGTTGTTTGAAAACTTAATACGTTGGTTGTTTTGTTTTTAGGAAGGGAAGTAGCGGTTTCCTTGTTATACCTTTTATGAGGGGAGGCTATTTTTTTTTTATAAATGAACGCAAATTAAAGATACGTTTTAACAAACATGCGTAAACCTTGCTATTTTTAGGTGGTTTGTTGATTTACCTAATTGGATGGATAAGTTACAAGCAAGGTCAAAAGTTGATTGTTGGATGCAACCAGGCACAGCTCTAACACTTGGACAGCCATCAATCACTACCAGATGATAACTAAAGTCGCAATTACAAGACGATTCTTGATGGGGGCCACTTCTCTTTTTCGAGACCAAAAAATTCAATTCTTTTGGGGGATGTTCTTCTTGTGGGTGACACGATGAAAATTCTGACATCCTTAACAACTAACACACCTCAGGTTATGTTTCTGTAGGTCTGGCCTGTAAAAAGGATTATGAGGTAAAACAGCAGTTGCTACACTGTAATGGCCTAAAGGCCATGCAATTGGGAAAGAACTGGAGACGTAGAAGTCCAAACAATTCATTTACTAACGTAAAAAAATAATAATAGAGTTTTATTGTTATCGATAATTAAGGTCATTTTAAAAAGAAGTTTAATTTATAATGGAACTTAATACCCAGTCATTCCTTGCCGGTAGACTGCCCAACGCGAACACTCGTCATTACCCGGTCATTGTCATTACTAATTGTGCAATACTTGGCCGAGAAATACTTTGCGCATCGTCTGTAGCCGGTATGTCAAATATCAGACGAGTAAAAAACGTGGCCATGGTTTTAGTAGTTTTGGTAGATTTTTTTATTCGTTTGCGCTTGAGGCAAAAAAATTAGAGTCCGACCGAAACTGGTTTTCCGGCCGAAACCGAAACCGAATATTCGGCCGTGGCTTCAGTTTCGGCCGAAACCGAAACTCACGTGGTCAAGTATAAAATTCCTTAATATACTGAAATTTGGTGCATTTTACCCGTTATTCTGCATTAATTAGGACATGAAATGGAAACACAGTACATATATTAAGTTTGTTGTTATCATTTATTTAATATAATATAATAAAATATTAATAATATTTATATTATTTTTTCAAATTAAGTTCTCGTAGCAAAATGTTTATCAGTTACCAATAATCAAATCATTAATTGTTACTGTTTATTAAATACTAAGTATTGGTATTTTTAAATCTGACAAATAATACTTTGGTTTGTATTTGTACTTACTATAAACATTTAAATTGAAAACAGTTATAAAATGAAATAAAAAAAAAACTTCTAAATATTTAGGGTTACTTTTTTGGTTTTTCATATTATTAATATTCATACTTAAAAAGTCGCACGACAATTTCCGAACAGGGCCGCCAGCATCCGCCAAAGCGTTGTCGCGAGAAACTAAGTTAGGCAAGCGTGCACGACAACTTCCGAAATCAGTTTCGGTTTCGGCAAAAATTTTGGCCGAAACCGAAACTGCCGCCGAAACTTGATTTTTGGCCAAAGGTGGCAGTCACATACGCGTAGGTCCTCCAATAATGGTGCCTAGTTGACGTAGCCTATACAGTCATGATATCTTGAGAGTGTTAAGGGTCGATTGACCATGTAACCCACTCGGTATGAATGAATCTTGAATGAATTATCGTGTTTAGTGATAGCCGGTCGGTAATGTTAACGTGACATCCCTGGTGTAGCAAGCGTCCATAGACTGTGTAACCACTTTCCATTGGCAGATAATATGTTGCCAACATACATATATCAAAAGATAAATCAAACATTCGTCGCCTGAATTTCCGTTCCACCCTGAACATAATTTTCAATAAATTTCAAATCAATTACGACAAAGCTGACAGGGATATACAGTTGACATTTTTACATTAAAACTCGAGGGCTAACTCATGGCGATATAATTATATTAATACAGCTCAGCGCTATTTTTCCCGCCATATTTCTTGAGGGTGATATATCGTCGCTATCTCGGTTTTACTGCAATATCTTTGTTTCAAAACAAAAGACGCATTTATGGGATTGCTAAAAGAAAATAATTTTGATATTTGCAGAAATGTATCGTTATTTTTGAAGGCATTTATCATTTTGATATTTCGAACTTTGAACTTTTAGCGGACTTACAAAAAGGAAGATCAGTACTTCTATGCTCCATATCAATTACAACAGACTGACTCATGTGAGCCATTCATATATACATATACATATATATGAATGTGCAGTCTTTGTACATACAAATAAAAATATGTTTACTTTTCGCACACGAGCCCGTAAGTAAGTAGGCTAATATTGCTTTGTTTGAATTTAAAACGAAACTGTTGCGAAGTAGTGTTTGGTAGGGCACCTGTCTTATACAATAGCTACCAAACTCCCTTAAAACAACATCAGACATCATATTTTTTAAACAATCCCTTCGGGAGCTACTCGTCCAGAAATGTTATTACAAATTAGAAGAGTTTTTAAAAGACAAACTCGATTGAATCTTATTACGAATGAATCCTATCACAAGTGAACTAATGTTATTTCTTGTAAATTTGTACGCCAATCTGGCAGAAACAGAGTACCTACTTATTAATTAATTGCATGTCTACTTATTTGACCTGTTTTCACAAATAAAGATGGTTTGATTTGATTTGAAGATATTACAGAAGAATAAAGTTTTGTAAGTCGTAATTTCACATGTAAATAGAAAAAAAAAACTACCTAGTCCTTTAAATTCACGTGAACCGTATCCCCGCATTTTGTAACCGGCAAGCCAACCTTTAGCATCCAAATAACATGGTTTTTTTATACTTTGATAACTGTAGGTCAAAGAACATTGAAACCGTTGGCTGTAGGCACACAATAGTGATAGCGATATTTTAAACTATGTACCTTCAACAAACAACAATGACCGCAATAAAATCGATAAATTATGTCACAATACCAGTTTCGTTACGAGTTCTGTATTTTATGTGACAATTTAAAAGTGCACTTAATTTGGCTTGATATATAACCGCCATATTTAAAGTGTGTCAAGTGTAGGAACGTTACAAAGTCGTCAAAATTCGGGACAAATTGGGAAATTGTGATTTTAACAATCTGTATTGTATGTGAAACCAGGCCATTTTTAATACATACAAAAACAAGCGAAGACCGAGAAAAAGTCAAATCTGCCATAACTAAATAAATTATTTATTTATATCAAATGTAGCGGGACAAAGAAAACCTGATTACCGGTACAGTCAGGAACGTAAATGTATGCGACGTGGATTATAGATTTAAGTTTACTTCAATTTAAGTTTTATAATTTGGAAAGTGATAGGTTTCATTTAGTAATAAGTTATATTGTAATTCGCTTAGTTTATTTATTTATTTCGCTTAGTTTATATAAATTTTTATTTATTTATTTGGGCAACGTTTATTACGTTACAATATCAATACAACATAAATTTTCTATTTTTGCATTGCATATTATTCTATTCTGTGACATTTGACAAACTTGTTGATGATGCTCACCAACATTGCTCAAACGCGTCGACTTCACCTTTCTCACTTGCATTGGTATTGCCAGCCATCAAGTTATGTGGAATTTTATCTTTTCCCTTATCATTTTATGACGTTACTGTACTTTGGCATAAGATTGTTTTTGTAATGTTTTTTGGTGCAACAGAAGAGTATGTGTGTTGTATTGCAAATAAATTCCCACAAAAGCCGATAACATGGTTGCCTTATTGCACGACCGCCATGTAAAGGCACCGTTACCGCATTATGCATAATTAGTGTCTCAACGATTGTACTATTGTATGTAACGAATCGATAAGGCTTAGCCGATTATCGATATTCGAATGTGTGACCAAACGACCGATTGTTGCCGGTTCCCGCTATTTTCGAATGAGGCTCGTATCACTTTTACATGGGAGACTCTGGAGCGCTATTTTTGAATTGTATTACTCACATGTCGGACGAATATCGTTCGACTCACTTTATATGGCGAATGAAAATCAACCGAAATCAAACGATAATCTCGACTTACCGATTTTGCGTGATACTTTTCAAAAACAAGGCTCTAGTTGGTTTTGAGAAGAAGCTTCTCACGCGACAAAGTTATGGTTAGTAAGTACTAATAATTAATACAATACAAATATTCTTATGCTATTCAGACTCGCCATGGACAAAACGAAATTTATGCAGCTGACAGCCCACCTTCAGTAATGAAGTGGCACTGAAAGAAGAATACAAATATATAAGACTCTTTATTGCACAATAAGGATACGGCATTTATAAGCAATACTACAAGCAATTACAAGAACAAAAAATACCTATTTAAAGACTACTGAAAGACGGGCGCTTATCCTAACAACAGAAACGTCATGCTGAAATCGATCATTCGGATCTCATCATTTCTATATAACTGATTGCGCAACCGTTGGTCCAACTCGGTAAATAAAGTTGTTCGAAATCCAAATGGAAATCTGATAAGTCGATTCATTCGATTTGTTCTCATCTCGGACAATCGTTAACTTGTAATTACACAATGTTGAATTTCACCTTGAGCCGCGTTTAATATTGTTTGGAGTTCATTGTTAAGTTTTTGTCTGCTATCAATTTAACGGTTGTTTTTATATTTGTTGAAAATTGTTTACACCTGCTCGCCTCGCCAGGTTTTGTAAGTATGTATCAAATTTCACCTGTCCCTTAGTTTTAAATCTTCACCAAAATCAAATGCAAGTAAATATTTTATTTCGAAAAAATTAACTTCATCTTTTTATTAGTAAAGAAACATTTCTATACTTCTGTATACAGGGTGACTTTTTAAACACCGGCAATATTTTTATAGTGTCCAAAAACAGTACTGTTTCAAAAGTAGCCTATTTTTGACCCCTGGTCTTCAACTATATTCATAGCCTGCTTGCCTGGTGAGCTGTACAAAGGAGGCGGCGCGTTACTGGCGTAACAAAGTTTTTGAGCCTTCGGCACGAAAAGAAGAAAACTATATTTATAGCAAATTTTATCAAAATCAATTCAGCGGTTTGGCCGTGAAAGTGTAACAGACAGACAGACTTTCGCATTTATAATATTAGTATGGAAGTATGGATATGGATTGAGTACGTAAAACTTACTTAGAAGACAATTTTTTTAACTTCTACAAAATCCTGAATGATCTGATTACTTTTATTTTTATTTAATACTAGCTTTTTCCCGCAGCTCCGCCTGCGTCAAAAAGTAGCCTATGTTTGACCCCGGGTCTTCAACTATATTCATAACAAATTTCATTAAAATCTGTTCAGCGGTTTGGCCGTGAAAGCGTAACAAACAGACAGACGGACAGACTTTCGCATTTATATTATTAGTATGGAAGTATCGATTGAGAGTGGTTTAGTTTCACGTACTAAAATACCGTAAAGTTTAAAAAGTCACTTGTATAGTAAACTAGCGGTTTTCCGCAACTCCGCCTGCGTCAAAAAATAGCCTATGTTTGACCCCGGGCCTTTAACTATATTCATATCAAACATCAAAGGTCACCAGGAGCTGTGGAAACAGCTAGTAATAAATAGCTACATAAGATTTAGGGTCTTTTCACAACCTTGCTTGTACTTCCACTCACACAGATAATTTAATTGTTTAGCAACGCACTCCCACGGAACGTCTTTTGCACAAAGAGGATTAATAAGTTACTGTTTTTCGCCTTGTTGCAACAGCCTGTAGGCTTCACCCACAAGCCTGGTTGTGCAAGATGTTACCTGTGTAAACAAAGTACCAGGAATAGCTTTATTTAATAAATATCTGCTAATAAATTCATTAATAAGAAACTAATATTAAAAAAATAAAACCGGTCAAATGCGAGTTGGACTCGCGCACGAAGGGTTCCGTACCATTATCTATCTATAACAACCGCAAAAAAAACGGGCCAAGCTGTTATTTTTAAAAAAAATATGATATTTTTGCTGATTTAATTATTTTATGTCAAACAAATCCTACGTTAGTATGTATTTAAAGTTCATGTTTAGAATTTTGGATTAGATTTGCAAGGGGAATGCCTCGGCGGGGTATTCTTTTTATGATAATTGACCGAGCGAGCAAAGCGTCTCAATTTCGATAATTTTGCTTTTCTATCGGAAAATGTATGTTCTGGGCTAGAGGTCACATTTCTGAACGGATTTTTACAATATAGTGCTCATGTATTCCTTGATTATTATTTTTTTTTTTTGTAGAGAGTTTTTTTATGATTGGGAAAAATGGGGAAAGTTTGTTGTAGCGTTATTTCTTAACAAATCTTTATGAAACTTGGAACAAATGTTCCTTGATTTATTTTAAATATATGGTCAAGAGACTTTTGATTGCTGAAAAGGCAAAAAAGGGGAAAAATTGCAGTAGCGTAGTTTAATAACATTGACAAATTAGTCGCCTCCAGATATCGAGTGTTAGCACTATTCAGGTGGCCCCGGGTCTAAGCCTCGGTCAGTAAAAAAGATTTTTCTTTTCTTTTTTGGTGTAACAAGTTTTTTGAAAGTAATTTACTGAAAATAAGCCGGAAATTAATTACCTCAAATTAAATTATATTATTTAAGCATACTTTATTTTATAATCAAGATCAGAATAATTAATTTCTTAATTACTTGATGATGATGATGATATATTTATGTTGCCGCTTCAACAACAAATACTAAATAAAAAAACAAAACAAAAAATATTTTAAGGGGGTCATACAACAAACGTTATGTTTTTGCTCGTTTTTGCTCGATATTGATAACGACAATAGGTAGACGCTTGAAACATTCAAAGAATATTTAGGTTTTTATTCATTTTGAAAGTAAATAATTAAATTTATAAGAAACAAATATTAATGAGTACAACAAACTTGTGTTTTTTTTTTGCGTTTTTTGTGTTCAATTCAAAATGTGTTTGACTCATTAACTCGTGCTTAATAAAAAAAAATCATAAAAAGCCGATTAGTTGGCGCTATTTGCCGATTTGGCCGGATAGTCGGCTTTACATACGATCTCTAAAAATAACATTTGTTTTATTTTTATTTAATTATTTATTTTTAATGTGAATACTAAACTACATATTCTGTGAATATCTCAAGCGTCTACCTGTTGCTGATAACAATATCGAGCAAAAAAAATCACTTCTGCTGTATGGGATACCCCCCTAAATATTTAGTCACCGAAAATCTCTAATGAAACCCATTCAAAATCAAACGAAAATCATTCGACTCACCGAATTTGGGCGAGTCATGTATTTCAAAAATACGACTCCTGGATCAATAAACCTATGGGGTATTTCCGGGTTTCCCTTTAATTTTATAATCTCTATTTTATCTCAAACTGCCTAGCTCACGCTAGATGTCGCTTCACACGGCACGAATGGCGCGTTCCCACGGTAGTCGTGGTTCTAAGGTCATTGAGCTTTATTTTACTTGGCTTTGAGCAGTTGTATAATCCTGTTGACAATGCCCATTCATAAATGGCAATGTTTTTTATACTATTTAGTAAGCAAACATGCGTACTGCCCACCTGATGGGAAACGGTTACCGTAGCAATTGCGTGAAATACTACAAGTAAATATACAACGAAAGCTAAGGCAGTTGGTAGGGCGCTAGTGACACCCAGTAAATAGGGTATAGTGACCGAAACCAACCGGGCAGACAGGACTGCTTTTGAGATCTGACTCATCGATTAAATATGTCGAATAAAATCACTCGAACCGAACGAATTCACCAGTTTTGAGTGGATTATATTTTCTCAAAATAACAACTCCAGTAGGGATGTGTGGAAAAGCGTTAATCTAAGCGTTATCACAGTTCCAGCGTTGTCTTCAGTTGCTGTAATATTTTTTTACCGGTACCTTAGCAAATCTTTTTATTCAAGCTAACCTTAAATTTATGCATAAGCTGCAGAACTAATCAGAAACAGGATACATTAAAATAGATGTCGATAATTTTATCCCGCGATACCATCCCGACTTCCCACAGGAGCTATAACTCATAAGCTAAGACTTATCAAATAAAATAAAAAAATAAAAATGTAAATGAAATTTATAAAGAAACAGGCGACGATGTCAGATTTTTTGTTATTCTTCATCACAGAAACAATCTTCCTGAAATTTCTGTACTGAGAAGGGCATATAATACGTAAGTACCTACCTACTTTTAATAATTCAGTGATAATACGCTACCTTTTATCCCGAAAAAAAGAGATGTAAGTACGCGTTTCGAAACCGCGGGCAAAAGCGAGTAAATTAAATACCGGCCAGCCATACATGGACGAACATCTAACGAAAAAAATAATTAAATTCTCATTTTGAAAACATTTATTTTATTAATCACCGATGAGATATTTTAATAATGACCGATTGATAGTATAAATAAGGCAAGGACAGAAGAAGACCGATGAGTATCTATTTAAATAATAAAAATGTACGAGTCGCAAACTCTTGTCAAGACACAGAGTCATATTAAAAAAGTTAAATGTTTCATATCCCCGGGGAGTTGGTATGATAAATGAGCGGAGTATAATGATAAAGCCGGTGATACATCAGTTTCATAGGATTTGCAGAGAAATTGTTTTCGTGGATCCATTGTCTGAAATTACTTGTTTATTCAGTTATTAGGATGAGCGATTCGATTCAGTTTGAATAGTCAATGAATTTGGGCAAGAGTGAGTTTCATTGCAACAATTTGGATCGCTACCACAGAATAGATATGCTTAACAGTACTGTAACGAGGTTGGCTGCAGACAAAAATAGTAGATTATAATACAAGGGTGCGAAGTTGAAAAATATTATGTTGTTTTGAATTGATAATAAAAACACTTAAGATGGGCTGACTGACAAAATGAAAAACAGTCATAAAATTTAATTCATCAAGAAAACGTTTTGATTTTCTCCGTTACAGTACCTACTTAACCTGCCCGTAAATCGGCCGGTGGTAAAGCCCCGCGTAAACAGCTCGCCACCAAGGCGGCGCGCAAGAGTGCTCCCGCCACCGGCGGCGGTGTCAAGAAGCCTCATCGTTACAGGCCCGGCACGGTGGCTCCCCGTGAGACCCGTCGCTACCAGAAGAGTACCGAGCTCCTGATCCGCAAGCTTCCCTTCCAGCGTCTGGTGCGTGAGATCGCTCAAGATTTCAAGACCGATCTTCGTTTCCAGAGCTCTGCCGTTATGGCCCTTCAGGAGGCGAGCGAGGCGTACCTGGTCGGACTCTTCGAAGACACCAATCTGTGCGCCATCCACGCCAAACGTGTTACAATCATGCCGAAGGACATTCAGCTCGCACGCAGAATCAGAGGCGAACGTGCTTAAGAATTTCAATTTCAGTGTGTTTATTGTGCGTAGTGTCGTGGTGATTTATCACAAAAGCAGCATACATATCTGTCTATCTATCAAAAGGCCCTTTTCAGGGCCGCATATGAATCGAAACGCAATTAACATCTTTGTTTCTTTGTACAATATTACAATTCCTACCTACCTATAGATAAGCACCTACTTACTTCACTCACTCAAAAATCTACTAAGTACCAATGAATGTGATACATACGCCTAATTATGGAAGAGTCATTAGGTTATCTATTATCTATCTTGCGACCATCGAAATAAGCGAGCGTTCGACTTCGCTAGCTACGAGGCCGGTAATGATATTCTTCTTCTTTCTTCTTCTTCTTCTTACTACTCCTACGACGCCACCGCACCGCGCAGAATTATCTTCAAACAAAAACACATAAACACACACACACACGAACATTCACACTTTTTTTTTGTCGAAAAAATTTGTCGATAGGCAGACTGATAGACGAACTGACGGACAATGAAGGCTTAGTATAGTCCCGTTGAAATTCCTAGAAAAGTACATACTATTTGTATTGTGTATTTATATATTACACGTGTGCTTTGTTCCTATTCTTTCTCATTCGAGATATAAGTCAAAGTTTAGTTCGAATGATTATCGTAACGACGAAAAATGTGTAAGTCGTAGATTACAAGAATAGCTCTACGCCTAGATCTAGGTAGAGCGTCAACAAACCATAATAGAGCATCGAATCCAAACACAGAGTAAAAAGTTCAAACAAATGAACTTTTCAGCAATTTATTTCAAATACCGAAATTTGTATCAAAATAAGTTGTTGTTTAATAAGAACTAAAGCAAAAACAATTCAGCGGAAATTGACCACAATGAAAAAATAAAAGTCAGTGTAATGAATCGATTCAAGGGCTTGATTCGGACAATCTGTACCTACAATAGCGAGCAAAAACATCTTGTTTCGAAATTTAATTTAGCAAAGTCACGTTTATTCATCAAAATCGTGTGGATTGGACAATTAACCTTGCACACCTTGGTGTCGAGAGTAACCGAACCGCTCTACGTACGTACTACTCTATTAGTCAGACAGACAAATTACTGTCGAAATTAAAATTGTTTTTTTTTTCAAAACCGCATCATTTTGATGCGGTTTTAGGTGTTAGGATTTAGTACCCTAGGTAAGAACAAAGACAACTAAAACAAAATTTAAAAAAAAAGAATGTGTCTTCTAAATGTTAACGTTAAACTACTAGGTATTAAATGAAACTATTTTGATTAGGTTTTAATTGCGTTTATTATAGCGCGAAAACACGACTAAATACTCATAAGTACATGTTGAACATCAAAATGATGCCTTTGTTTTTATTTTGGTGGCTAAACCGTGCTAGCCATATACGTGGTAGAACAATACTAGAATCCAAACTGAACGTGTGAAGATAATTAAATAGGTAACAGATACGAAAGAAAGCGGTTACCGCGACCAAAAATTAAAGACATGGATTGAATAATTCGATATAGTTTTTATTTAGGTTTAAGTTTAGGCTAGTTTATATCATTGTAATTGTCTGTAGAATGCAAATTAATTAATTTTATTAGTTCACACAAAAAGAACATTACCTTAAAACTTACATTAATAGCATTTAAGTTCGGAGTTTGAACCCTCCTTAGATTAATTATTAATCTACGGAACCCTCATATCTCTGTTAAAAAACCTTACAGAAATATTTTTATAGATACCTTACCAATAGGGAACCTTTTTGTATTAAATTTAATGACATTCTTAAAATTATTGGACAACCTTTGACATCGTTTTAATTACTTGACTATCTACAACAATATTTTTAAATTCGTTTATTTTAATTTTCTTTATTTTATTTTAATTTTCATTACACATAAGTTATTAACATCCACTAACCGCTTGCCGTTCCATTTCTTAAATTGCAATGCCCGACAGGGTTCATATAGTACTTATTCTATAAAAACAGTGTGTCTACCTAGTTAAGAACTGTTAATGTACTTTATGAAACGCAATAAATGATTTGAATTGAATTATCAAAACAAAAGGTTGCTCTTTTGCTTAAATTTATATTTAAGCATTAATCTTAACTAATGTATTACCGTTTATCGACAATTACGGACAACCCAGGATCTAATGAGGTCTGCTCTGACGGGAAACTTATTGCAGCAATTTGAAGATAATTCCATTTGCAGTAGATAACAAAGTAGACACAGCTGTTCTATTGTCCTAAAATTCATTTTATTTGGCTTTATTCCTTATTTTCATGTCAGTATATTTTTTGCTCCACACAAATTATCTGTTTCTCCCTATGGTTGACTGGTAGATAATGCTTATGACCGCTTATTGTATAAGTCTATTTAGTTGTTGAACAATAAAGTTTTAATAAATATATTACGTCCACAGACAGAATTTTATTTTTTTTCCCCCAGAAATTAGGGGGGTTTAAAAATTTTAAGCAGTCTACAGAACTACGAGCTTCGTCGTCATAAATATATACGTGTTTATAAACAAGACAAGATTAATGTGCAGTTCACTCTGGCTAGCGTTGCAAGGCGTTCGGATAAAGCCGGACATAGTTAGGCTTTTTGATTGCGTGTCCGGCCAAAATAAACGGTGTCCACCTTGTCCGGCTTTTGTTAGGCTTTTTACATTTTATTTAATTTAACAAGATTTATGGTAATAATCAGAAAAGCTTTAAATACTGAGACACAAAATCCTCATTAATGTAGGGTGTAGGTGCTATTAGGTTTGGCGACCTGGCAACCCTAACCCTGGCACATTATTTTCCGTACGTCATACATATTACGTGCCGTGCCGGCTGGCTGCCCGGTCCACCACTAGTTAGCGCAATGCCAATAATAGTGTGCACTACCTTATATTACGTGATACGTTGCATTACCGATTACGACGAATGGTGCATTCCTTTGCGTTTTTGTTTTCACTTATCTATACTAATATTATAAAGCTGAAGAGTTTGTTTGTTTGTTTGAACGCGCTAATCTCAGGAACTACTGCTTCGAATTGAAAAATTATTTTTGTGTTGGATAGATCATTTATCGAGGAAGGCTTTAGGCTATATAACATCACGTTGCGACTAATAGGAGCGAAGAAACAGTCGAAAATGTGGAAAAACGGGGAAAATTATTCATCTTTGAGGGCTTCCGTTGCGTGCGCTGCGAAAACAGTTCGAGATACCCAAAAAATATGTATGAAAGAATTATTCCTCTTAAAATGATCTAAAAAAATGTCCGCGACAGTATATAATACAATAACAGTTTTTATGATAATCAAATTTGGTCGAAATTAATGCATTATTACAAATTATTTGTCAGAGTTGTATCAACTTAATAATATTAATCTTTATCCAAATAAATGTGTCATTGATTCTGCCACAAGAAAATAAAACTAAAAATATAATTTACGCAGAAGTAGGTACTTTAAAATATATCCTTTTTAAAACTACTTTAAAATATATTCTATTAATTATGTAACTAAATCGTCTAAAATAAGTCGTGGGTAACAGATATAGGTAATTTATAATAAAGCTGAGGAGGTAGGTTTGTAAACAAAAAATAAATATGATTCCCAAAATAACTATTCCACGCGAACGAAGTCGCGGGCACAGCTAGTAATATTATAAAAGATCAAATATATCTATGTTGTTTCGGCAAACTGGTTTGAAGAGCAGGGAGTGTTATTTTTAAATTGTGACTCACGCAAAATTGGTTAGTCGAATAACTTTTGTTCGATGTCGAATGATTTGTGTGCGATATCGAACGATTTTCATTCGACATATATGTCAGACATTCAAAAATAGGGCTCCTGAACGCGACACGCATAGCGACGGTGAGACGCAACCCGTATTGGATTGGTCGCCATTAGTGGCATTTTCCATCTCGAGCTCTTCCTTGTTTTGGAATTGGAAAGCACGTCAAGCCGTTGGTTGTAACTTTTAATTTGGTTTGGAGATATTTTGAATTTCAGTGTTAACTTTTGAGCTTGATATGTAAATGCTACGGATCCCAGGTCAAAGGCAGAAGAAGTATGTAGATAGAAGAATAATATACACGTATAAAGCTCACTTCTATCTTGATAAGTATATTATTATAGTTAAGTTTGTGCCTAAAACAGCAACATTAGTTATTTCGATGAAATTTCGTTAGATAGGAGCTAGTCTGTCACTTGAAAAAAAAAAAATCTTTTATATCAAACGTACTGAGGTTGCCTTGTATGTATGTATGTTGACATAATACATAATGTAGCATCTGTCACATTCACATACTGGTTATGGACATGGCCGGGCCACTAACGCCAGATGTTGTCCTTTCCTTATTACTGCCATCGTAACAAAAAAGGGCACAATTTATTTATTAATATTTTTTTCAATGGTAGATGTGCCCTTTTTGTTTCGACGGCAGATTCGAGGTTGTATCTCTGAATTTTATCGTGATTCTTGTATACGTTTTTAGCAGACTACGTCAGAAAGAGGGTCAACTGAAACAGCTGCATATATCTTAACTAAAATTTGTAGTAGGGCAAATATTTTTTTTTATATTTTTTATTTTACTGTTAGTTTTTAGGTTTTTAAGTGTTTCGGTTAATTTATTTGTAATAATTAATTATATAAACAATCATAAAAAATATAAGTCAGTTGGACAGTATTCAAGTTGATATTTGGCAAAAGTCTACAGCAGGGCGCTAAGGCACTTTGAGGATAGACCATACAAATTTTACAATCAGTATCAAAATAAAAAAAACAATAAAAATACCATAGTCTGAATAGAGACAATAAAAGCACGTAAAGGCCACGGCCATGGATATATCAATATATCATGATCCTATTGATCTGGTCTCCGGTATAATAAAGTTATGCTGGTCCATATTTCGGGCCATTTTGAACGTACCCTGGTCATTAAATAGAGATGAAAAACGGCTGTTTAAAACTTATTGAAACAGCCTATATAATACGTGGATAAAGAGAAGAAAGCGTTATATTTCATGGAAGGATAATCAGCCCTTGATTTTCCTTAGAATTTGTAAGTATCTTAGAATAAAAACTTTATTTGTGAGACATAGGTAAGTACATACATAAAAATGCAGATCGAACAAAGTAAAAGACACAATCAATCAATCAATCAATCAAATCATTTATTTGTGAAAACATAGGTAGTACATAAAGGTGTTAGTGTTAGAGTAGTAATTCAGAATCACTATGATTTTGCTGATAGACACAGCTTACAAATATACCTTTATTAAAATGTCAAATTATTAGAATTATCATGCAGGAAGTCATTTACAGAATAGTAACTTTTGTCAACTAAAAATGAAAATAATCGCTCTTTGAATTTCATAAGACATTGCATTTTTATCGTATTTGGTAGCTTATTATATATCTTGGGTGCCATACCCATAACACTCTTTTTTATTTGAGCCATAGTGCATCTCTGTGTGCAGACATTATGGATATATCACAAATCGCTATGCTCTGTCTCTTCAGACTTACAAATATTAATAACTATCAACAAATTGCAATAATAAAAACGTCATTTAATAATTTTCGTAGGCAGTAAAAACTAAAAAAATCAAAACTAAATATCTGCCCTACTACACATTTTTAACTAAGATCTGTATGATCTGATGAAACTGTTTTCTAATGGTTTTTTTTTTTAATTTTAAGAATTAATTTTGTACAGATCCGATGTTCAATCGTGCGACAGTTGTTGTTGTGTGCGACTCGTGTGCCAGACAAATACTACCTATTACTACTCGTACCTCGTAGTATTAATTAGGTCTTGGATTAATAATTGGTCAGGTCGTAGCGTCGCGGAGACCAATTATTAATCAAAGTATTAGGTAGTGTTTGTCTTTAATGCCTCGACTAAGAGTGTAAGTACATACTTGCTTTACAGCCATCAAGAACTAAGCCAACATTTCATATCTCCCTAATCTAGGAACAGCAAACTCTGTTTTCAACGAGAATCCAAGTTGTTTACGTGAAACTTTGTTATGTAATACTATTATGCGAGAAATATCGTGTGACGGTGTTAACTTCGCTAGTTAACTTAACTTAGTTTGTGTACCGTCGTTTTTAACTCCTGGAGCAAAATGTAGGTTATTGGTTTACTCTGAACCGCATCAAAAAAGGACGTCGGCAGGCAAGCAGATCCGGAGGTCGTGACCTTCGCTAGTGCGGGGATGTTCAGTCCATTGCGCATATGTTGGTGTATCCCACAGGTGTATCCCAAATGCCCGGACTCTTGCACGTATGTGGATCTTTTAGTGGCCATCGATAGGGCGGTGAGCGTGGCCACTTATTGGTCTAGACCTTAGCGCACGAGCCCAATTATTAATCTATGTTCTAGACCGTTAGGTCGTTAGATTCAAACACTTTACAGCCTTTCATGGTGGAGTAATCATGATCGCAGGTAGACTAAGTTAACATTTTTCCGTGATGTCATAAGAACACAAAAGCCTATAATTTTATTAAAAGCAAACTTTTTCCCGCAGCTCCACCTGCGTCAAAAAGTAGCCTGTTTGACCCCGGGTTTTCAACTATATTCATACCAAATTTCATCAAAATCCGCGATTTGGCTGTGAAAACGTAACAGACAGAAAGACAGACAGACTTTGGCATTTATAATATTAGTATGGATTATCCAGATTCCCGTAGTATTGGCTCACAGTATCCAAAGGGTCTTGTAGTCTTCTGTCGAATTTAAAACGTTACGTATAAATAAATCCATACTAATATTATAAATGCGAAAGTCTGTCTTTCTGTCTGTTACGTTTTCACAGCCAAATCGCGGATTTTGATGAAATTTGGTATAAATATAGTTAAAGACCCGGGGTCAAACAGGCTACTTTTTGACGCAGGCGGAGCTGCGGGAAAAAGATTGCTTTTAATAAAATTATAGGCTTTTGTGTTCTTATGACATCACAGACAAATGTTAACTTAAGTCTACCTGCGACCATGATTACTCCACCATGAAAGGCTGTAAAGTCAACTATATTCATAATAAATTTTATTAAAATCTGTTCGGCGGTTTGGCCGTGAAAGCGTAACAGACAGACAGTCAGACTTTGGCATTTATAATATTAGTATGGATTATCCAGATTCCCGTAGTATTGGCTCACAGTATCCAAAGGGTCTTGTAGTCTTCTGTCGAATTTAAAACGTTACGTATAAATAAATCCATACTAATATTATAAATGCGAAAGTCTGTCTGTCTGTCTGTTACGCTTTCACGGCCAAACCGCCGAACAGATTTTAATAAAATTTATTATGAATATAGTTGAAGACCCAGGGTCAAACATAGGCTACTTTTTGACGCAGGCGGAGCTGCGGGAAACAGCTAGTAAGTAATAAACGCGATAAATCCCTTATCTAAAATATTTTAATTTAATGTGTGACAATCGCTAAAACATTAGAAATCATTAAAAGAACAGCATTTGAAAAAGCTGCAGTAGACTTTAGATACTCGTATCAACTTTGAGACGCATTGCAAAATCTATGCAAAATTAATTTGCATATTTCTTAATTGTCTGTTGTTTTGACCTTTTATGAAACAATATGATGGCATTAAAACATTTCGAGACTTTATGGTTTCTTGTGATTATCGTTAATTATTTGCATGATTTCTCAATTTCATTTCTTACGACGCATTTTATTCGTATTTTTAATGGCGGAGAGAATATGAGATAAGGAGATCTCTGCATCCTAAGCCAAGCACATAAAGCCAATGATCGTGGCTGTTATCGCTAAATGGTAGTCGTTTCGATACAGAACCGCCAATTCTTAGAGTAAGTTCTCTAAATATGGACTTGTCACATATTAAGGACTTACCATGATATTCCGCTAGAATCACTTTGTTTGCACCGAATTTGACAGCATTTCGTGCTATCTGACCCGCTGCGCCCCTCTACTTGATCATAGCGAAATGCGAGGAGCGTTTGGGTCAGAGGTGCCATTTTGATTTTTTTCCGTTCCTAGAGGTTTTTTTTTGGTGAGATTTGTATAATTACAATTAAAATATCAATTATAATTCTTTTATTATACTAACATAAAATATGTTGTTATGTTTCTATTCATTAGACATTAACTGCACTCTTCTAGATACTTGTTTTAATACATATGGGCATATTTACAAAAGTATGACAAATTTTAATATGGACTGCTAGGTTTTAAATATGGACTATAGTTTGACCGCAACCGCTGTACCGCGCCTTGGGAATGCGCAGGGAAGTAGGGAGTGGGCATGAGATTCGTAGTGCCCGACAGATCTTACGATATCGAATTACAATTTTTCGAAACTGTTTAATTACGAGTATAATTATATCCAAGCCCGTTTTTACCCGACTGCGCCAGAAGGGTTATGTATGTATAATTGTTTTGCATGTTGCAGCCTGAACGGCTCGTTGGATTTTAGCTTGAGAGGTATCGTTAGATTTGTATTTACTGTGAAAGCAACACTGGGTATATTAAAATAATAAAAAAAAAAAAATGGCGGCTCTTTTTTGGGTTTTTCATTTCCAAATTCCACAGAAATGCACTGTTTTTTTTAGTTTTTTAAATTAACGTTATCTTGTTGTTCATGTGATTTTTAGCGAAGTACAATTTAAAAAAAAAAGTATTTAACTGAAACTTTACGACCCATCTTTAGATATTTTATGTCATGTGCGTCTGACATTTCAACCCCCGTCTCTCCGCTCGCATACCTCAAGCGCGGTACAGCGGTGGTGGTCAAGCTATAGTCGATTTTGAGGACAGTTGAGTGGTCCATAATACATATAATCGTATTGTAAAAGTATGCCCTGAATAGAAAAAAGCTGCATCAAAGAAGAGAACCACTGTTGAAATAAATTAAAAAAAAAAAAACAAATACATAAAACGTCAAGTGATTGTATTAAGATCTTTCAGACAGACTATACAGTCATTGACTCTTTTTTTTCTATACAACTACATAGGCCTAAGTAGGCAAAGAACCTCGCACACCCTGGCATTTGGTTTTTTCAAACCACCTCTGTTTATAATAACTTACTTTTGATTAAGATGGTCCATATTAAAAACCTGGTGGTCCTGGTAATTTGCCTTCGTCGAAAAAGGTTGACTTTTAAATTTTCTAGAAATCAGATAAAATTTCACTAAGTATTATATAACAAATCGCACTAAATTAACCGTGATATGTTCATAAACATTAGATTTATTCAGAAAAATCCATGTAATAGTCCAAATTTAGATTATAGAAGCTACTCCACTTATATTTTGTAATAAGAGTACTTATAAAAATTATAACAGATAAGTAATTACACATTTAGACCGGGAAAAGCTAAAACATGTTTTCAGGCTGCCTGAAGAATCTGATAGTGTTGAAAAATGTCCCGGATCATGATCTTATAGTCTGGAGCCTTAAGGCGCTGTGCATCAGAGGAATACCGTAAAGTCTATTTTTTCGTCGCGCAGTTAGCCTAATACTAGCATGAAAAAAATATGAAGTACAGTTCAAAGATCAAAATAAATTATTACATCAAAATATTTTCAAAAAAGTATTTAAAACCTAGCAAAATAAAATAGCAAAAAAGCTATATCCAAAAAAAGTTTCGTCGCGAATTACTTGATATTTTCAGCGACAACTACAAACTTTTTTGCGTCTATAAAAAGTATAACTTAATGAGCAAGAGGGATACCTAAAAAAATTACAATATTTGGTTATAATTATTAAACAATTAAATTAAAACTGAAAAAAAAAAACAACCGAAATGGCAGACACGGGTTTAAAACTGAGACTGGTGACAGGCCAACCGGTATCGCCACTTTCAACCTTATTTCATTACGAGTACGTACATCAAATACCGAAGGGTTAAGTGGTACAGCGCCTTAATTATAATTAAATATAATATGACAGTTATATCGAATGAAAATCGATCGACTTACCGATTATGAAGAATGAAAATCATTAGATATCGAAAAAATCGTTCGATACACCGATTTTGCGTGAGACATGATTTTTCTAAAATAACTAGCACTCCTGGTTTCTCAAACTTACGACCCTGCTTCATTACCAGAAGCATAAGCTGGTGGTAAGCTGAGAATGCCCTGGGAAACACGCTCGAATCGTGCGGTGCACGGGGTTCCGCGACGTCTTGTTGCTACTTCAGACGCTAAAATAAGATTTTTAAAACCGTCTTACCTGCCCGACGTCAACTCTCCTAGAGAATGCAGACGATGTAAGCTTGGCAAGAGATACAAATAAGAAACTTGATTGCCCTTGCCCTTTAATCGGATTTTACGTCATAACATCCACGACTAAAAAAGTGCTCTATTCCCAAGCCGGATATAACAACACTATAGGTAGGTAGGTAGGTGGTAGCTACACATCTATTCACACTTTAATTAAAAAAGAGAAATTAAACTATTTTAATACGGTTTTTATCGCGTTTATTACTTATTTATTTACACCTGACGTTAAAAACCGTAAATAAAAACCGTATTAAAATAGTTACAATCGCGAAAACATAAGAAATCATTAAAAAAGAGAAAATTAGAATTCGAACGAAGACGACTTTAGAAACGCCGTTATTCGATTAAAATAATCACGGGTAGGCAAAAGATGCCAATTAAAATAAACAGTAAATTACTAGTGCTAAACGTACCTGATAAACTTTGAAGTCCCACTAACTCGGATGCTATAAACCAGTCCAATAGGTCCAATTAGAATCCAAATATGCAAAAGTAAACGAAAACACAAAACACAAATGTTTCTAGCCAGTTACAGCGAAACTTTGTTGTCAACACAACTTTTTAATGTCGGATTCGAAAATTGAAAATAATCGAGCACTTTATTTTTTTAGATCACACTTTTTTAACTTAATTGAGATAGGGTCACTGGTTTCTAGTGATTTTTGGTAGTATTTTTCATCGCGATCTGTACGGTACAAGGCGCCATTTTGACGCGTACTACACGCCGCACTGGTGTAACTGGACTGGCGCAACATGGCCGGGTTGGAGGCGAACGCTGTCGATAGGCAAAGATTATGCTCGTAGATTGCACAGGTGAGAAAGATACGGAACCTAAATTTGTTTTTATTTAATCAAATAAGAAAACTGTTAACTGAGTAGTCGGGTACATAGGGTACTTGACCTTGACTAACCAAAAAAAAATAGATTGATTTTATAGACAAGCATATAATTTCTGCAAACGATCATCCTAATTCATGGTGAAGTTCAGTAAATCGAAATTAAAATATGTTCGATAAGCATGGTTAACGACTGGGTTACGTAGGTACATGATAAATCCCAAATCGACCCTGTAAGACCTTCGTAATAATTCTGACTGAATAAGTACCTAATTCAGTCAAAACCATGGTCAGAATTATTACGAACCAGCTTTTGGCCACTGGATCCCTATTTTTGAAATGTAATTGACTCATACTTATGCCGAATTAAAATCGTTCATTCGAATTTGACCAACTTGAACAAAATTCATTCGATTTCAAACGAAAATCATTCGATTCGACACACCGATTTTGCGAATTATAATTGCGAAAATCTGTCTGTCTGTTACGCTTTCACGGCCAAACCGCTGAACGGAATTTGATGAAATTTAGTATGAATATAGTTGAAGACCCGGGGTCAAACATAGGCTACTTTATGACGTAGGCGGAGCTGCGGGAAAAAAGCTAGTAAAAATATAATAGCTTGTTCTTCTTCTACATTATCGTAAATTCAAAAAGGCGTGAAAAAATTACTTTACGGTCGGCAACGGGCCCGTGATAGATACCCTTGTTTTGTAGGCGTCGGTATAGAATAGACTGAGGTAACCGCTTTCAATTAGGAGCATGCCTACTAAATCGTACTACCAAAAGTACAAAAACATTCTTGAGTTTGCATATGACACATATGATTGTCTGCGGATACACCACGACATAAGAAAGCTCAGGGTCGCTCAGGGTCGCCCAGAGAGCTATTGAGAGGGCGATGCTTGGTGTTTCCCTACGAGATCGAATGAGAAATGAAGAGATCCGTAGGAGAACGAAAGTCACCGACATAGCCCAGCAGATTAGTTCTTTGAATTGGCAGTGGGCGGGGCACATAGCGCGGAGAACCGATGGCCGATGGGGCAGAAAGGTTCTCGAATGGCGACCGCGTACCGGTAAGCGCAGCGTTGGACATCCACCGACCAGATGGTCAGATGACCTGAAAAAGGTCGCAGGCAAACGCTGGATGCAGACTGCTGCCAACCGATCATTTTGGAAATCATTGGGAGAGGCCTATATCCAGCAGTGGACTGACTGCGGCTGAAAATGATGATAATGATGTTTTTGAGATTTTTTTGAACCCAGCCAGATGATGATGACACCACGCCATGCCATACCACCATACTACTGACTGACAGTAATTTATCTTCTGAGCCGTGAGCCTGGAGGGAGTGATATTTTTGAAAATTGTGACTTACTACGTAAAATCGGCGAGCCGAATGTTTTTTGATTTGAATGAATGATTTCGAGGAGGCCCGACCCCAGATAAACTGAGAAGCAGGAGAAAGAAGAAGAAAGAATGATTTGGAACAATTCTTATTTGGCATCCATACTAATATTAAAAATGCAAAAGTCTGTCTGTCTGCCTGTAAGGTTTCACGGCCAACCCGCTGAACGGATTTTGATGAAATTTGGTATGAATATAGTTGAAGACCCGGGGTCAAACATAGGTTACTTTTTAACGCAGGCGGAGCTGCGGGAAACAGCTAGTACTATCATAAGCACGTTTAAAAATACCACCTGCACATCTTTCTCCTGGTTCGGCTGACTTTGACGACAGCCTATATATGAGCTATAGAAAAGTAAATACTGACAGCAACCGTACTCAATAGTGTAAAATTTTAATGAGCCCGCCATTTCACTATCGATTTTAATTACGAACGACCTTTGTCCGAATGGGAGAGATCACTGGGGTATTAAATTAACACAATATATTGAACATTGAGAGCTTAGATTAATAATTGTTCTCCGCGACGCGCGCGAGACCAATTTATTATATGTATTGTAAAAAGATTATTGCTTTTCTTGAGAATATGATGTCAAATTGTATAGGGCCCTGCTCGACAGACAATTATTTTTTACTGAATTTCTCCCTTTCTGTTAATATATAAATCCATACTAATATTATAAATGCGAAAGTCTGTCTGTCTGTCTGTTACGCTTTCACGGCCAAACCGCTAAACGGATTTTGATGAAATTTGGCATGAATATAGTTGAAGACCCGGGGTCTAATATAGGCTACTTTTTGACGCAGGCGGAGCTGCGGGAAACAGCTAGTCTAATATATAAAAATTTAAATTTATGTATTTCGAGCGTAATACAACCTAGGGCCCCGCTGAATAGAAGAGTTGTTTTTTTTATTTCTGCCAGAACCGTTGAGATACTTACATACGAGTAGTATCTTTTCAGTAAATTCGTGAGGTACATTATATTATGTATTGTGGTAATAGGTACTGTGGTACCTATTAAGAATTAGTTTAGTTAATAGGAAAAGTTTTCTTAATAAGACTTTAAAAGTTAATAAGAGTAATTTTTGGATTTAAATATTGGTTGGATTGTTGGGTGTGTCGTGTCAATTCGTTCAATTTGTCATTACCGATTAGTTTAGGAAAAGTTATTAAGCGTAATTTCCGGATTTAACTAATATTATGCCTCGCAAACATGAATCTAATTTGTCAATCAAAGCTCAACAAGACCTCGAGCACAAAAAATGGCTCGAAACCAGGAAAGCCAGAAGCAATCTGAACTTCGCCGGGCTGCAGACGCAGAACGTCATGCGTCTCTGAGGGCAGCCGAGACCTCAGAGGAGTCTCAGGCACGTCGACTCTTGGATGCAGAATGGCATGCGTCTCTGAGTGATACTCTTTGACGTGCTTATTTCATCCTATAACCGGTCTATTACCTTTACACTTTACATTACCTCTAGATATTGATGCAGCCTCCCTCAAAACAGACACGATATCACAATAAAATTGATCTATTTGTAATTTGTGAGAAGCAGCATTACAATATTTACAATCACAAGATAAACACTCAGATGGTGAATTAATTTTATTACAGTTTTTCCTATACAGAGATATCTGTTCACTGCATCTTTCCCCCCACACAACAGTGCGATTAGCAGCTAAATCTTTTTTGATTATCTTAGGTGATATATAACAGTATCAGAGGAAAGTAATCGGACCATGTTACATTATGTTTAGCATACACCTTTCTTACTGTATGCATGAAATATTGTGATACAATACAGTGTTCTAGCAATCGCCTACACCCATGAACATCATTTATAAAGGTGTATCTTATAACAATCCAAGCTTATTTACATCTGCACAAAACCAGTTTTATTCATGACAAAAGTCTGTGAGCTCATCATGAAAGAACTCACCCGGGTGAGCATTAAAATCACCCAATACATAAATAGATTCACTGCCATATTCATCTACCAGAGTACTTATTTTACCTAGACAGTCTGTGAATTACGGTAAATTAGCAATGGTATCTGTAGGCATATACACACATATCACTATAATGGGATGTTCCCCTGTCACAAATTTTATAGCACATAACCGATCACTATCACATGGCAGCACAGACACATTGGAGAAAAACGCACTCCTCCACAGCAGGGCCGGCCTCGCAGTATACCCACCGAGATATCCAATGCGGAAGTACCAGTCGCGCTGAAGTTCCCATCGACACTTTGCAGGAAAGTGAGCTCATTTGGCAATAGCCAAGTTTCTTGCAGAGCTATAATAAAGTGAGACACAACTGTCTAACACTATCAACAGATCATTTTACGTTTTTGCAGTTAAAGCTTACAAGTTTATTTACTGTCGAGCCATAATTTGGTTTAATATTGCCATCTACAGAACTTGCTCTGTTCGTAATCCTGTGTTTGAAACCGCAGGCGGAGCCGCGGGCAACAGCTAGTAATATATAAATGGCAAATCTATGCCACGAAGTTCTGTACAAAATCTTAACGTCATGTCGTCGGAACAGGAGTGCTAATATGAAAAGTGTGACTCCAGCGAAATCAGGGAGTCTAATGATTTTTGTTCGACATATATGTCATACATTTCAAGAATAGGGCTTATGGATCAATAAAATTTCATGGTAGAGGCACTGACTAGTCATGCCCGCTGGAGAAATCAATTAATAGCATCCATAGGCTACTGTGACCGCTTCCCATCAAGTGGGCCTTGGGCCTTTGTCTACTAAATAGTATAAAAGAAATAATAACTTAACAAAGTATGCTTTCCATGGTAATCAAACCCAGGACTATGTACATATTATTACCAATTCTGTGCCATAACCTTCTGTTCTGCAGGTGACCACAGAGGCTGTTCCAGTCATACAGAGAGAACATTCGACTTTACGGTCATGTACCATTTCGACTACAACCACAGACTAACTAGAGATAACCACATCAAAAGTATTCTAAATCTAGTTTCTTAGACATACACAGATTACAGGGATTTTTAGTTGCTGTTGCGGAACATTACACTGCACTGTTCATATTTTGTATAGTAGACAACACCAACAGTAAAAAGCTCCTTGAATATCTTAGACATTGATCATACAAGTTTGTAATTTTGTATTAAGCTGGAGCATGTGTAAATCTATGTGTTGACAATTTCCAGAATAGAATACAATTAAACATGTAGTAAAACCACTCATAGCATCTCATTACTAACTATTCAAAATTTTTGTAAAAGCAATTTCATCATAATGTAGTTGTGAACATATTTCATTGTACTGTTTCATACATGAGATATTTTAAAGGTACAGGACATTTATCTCTAGGTACCTAGTACCTACACAAAATATTTTGTTTGACTCTTCAACCATATGCAATCAAGTTCTTTTTTCACCTTAGCTGGTCTATTTAACAATGTACATGTGTGTTTCACTTTAATATGTTTATAAACAGAGTCCTTGTGGAAAAAGGTTCTGTCACAATGAGGACAGTGGAATTTCTTCTGGGATGCCAAATGCCTTGGCATATGTTGGGCTAATTTCTCCGCATTTTCAAAAAATATTCCACAGACATTGCACGAAATGTTATCCTCTTTGTGCTTTTTTTGATGTTTCTTTATTGGTGGAAATGTATGAGATTTATATTCACACAACTCACATTTATACCAAATTTCTACATTGCCATGTTTAAACCTTCTGTGGTTACACAATTCCGCTAAAGTGTAAAATGTTCTAGCACATTTTTCACAGGTGTAAGACTTTACTCCTGTATGCCGGATCATATGTCTTTCTAAACACCTTTTGCTGCTAAAACATTTTTTACATACATCACACTGGACTCTAGTTGTTTTATGTGTTAGTAAATGGCTGTATACTGCTTGGCGACCTCTTACATGTTTACCACAGTACTGACATGTCGTTTCAACTTTGTACTTGCCATGGGCACGTTCCATGTGAGAGTGCATTGAACTGGTTTGAGTGAATTTTCTGTCACAAATTTTACACTTTACTGGTTTCTCCCCACTGTGTATAATTAAATGTGTTTGTATGGTCTTGTTTCTCTGTGAAGAATATGGACACTCCTTACAAAGGTATAGTCTTGATTTTCCTGTACCTTGAACATGCACATTCTTCATTGATAGGCATGACTTGAGTTTTCTTTTAGCATGTTGATGAAACGCTTTATAACTCTTGAATGTCCTCTTACAAATCTGACAAATGAGGCCTTCATACATGTGAGTTTTCTTCCAATGAACTCGTAATTTACACTTACTAGGGAAAGAGCCACCACAATCGTGGCATATTAGTTTCAAATCTATTGCTTTATTCGGTTTTTCTTTGCTGAGAATACATGAATCAATATCACCAATGTCTTCTAAATATTCTCCTTCATTATTATATTCCAAATTTTCTGGTTCCTCCTTTTTAATGTCATGTTCACAATCGAATTCTACCTTCACATTATCATCCCGAAACTCGTCTTTTCGATGCAAAAGTGTGTTGGAAGTTTCACATTTTAGTCTAAATTTAAGAGCATTTTCGAGTTCTATCATACAATCTGGGCATATTCTTGCAGGTAGTCCATCGCTCTTTTTTATTTCTACATTAGCTAAGGAGTTTAAGTGATCAGAGATCAGGAGATCATTGTATTTTTGGAAGAGACACTTAAATGTGTTCTTTAGTAAATCTTCACTTTTTAAACAAACGCGACATACATTTTCGTTCTTATTTTGTGCCATGATATGCTTGATTAATACTTCCTAGATACTTTATACTAAATACCATCCAATGTCGTTCACAGAAGACAAACTAATTATTACAAATCACGCACAAAAGTTGAAACGTTGAAATCAAAACAAAAACAAAATCCAAAACATAAATGACATGACATGTTTTTTTTAATGGTAATAGGTTTTACGGCCATAGATACAAGTCCTTTATGGCCCTTCTTAATATTTTTATCTTCTTGAGCCCTACCTTAGACTTTGGATCCAATAGACGGGAAATGCGAAAGAGAAATATATAGGACATGCGTATGTTAGAATGAGATAGAGAGCGAAACGCATATACACAATAATGGCTCATAGCGGCCTTACGGATTTCTTGTCAAAAACAAATATTTGAATTAAAACAAAGTATTTATTTGTAAGTGTTAAAAAAGTGTTCATTAGAAGCTTATTAAAATGGTTTCATGTGCAGTGCCTAAATGTACAAGGAACAAATAAAACCCACTTAATTTCACATTTTACACATAAGTACCACCAAAGATTAACACTATATAAATCCATGATTTCGTAATTGTTTCGATAGTTTTTCCGCACTAATTTATGAAAAATATCGTGTAGTTTTATTACATGAATGTGTAAGATGCATACGAATTTAAATTTGGATAAAAATAAACACGTGAATTTTCACAATTTGCAACCTAATTCTTGAAGTTTAGGGATAGACATCGATGCTGTCAAACATCATATCGATAGTATTTCACCCAAACGCTACTCGCGAAAAAATATTCTACTGACAATTCCATCTAAAAATGGTTGGCAGAGAAGAATGGTTTCTACACAATTCTTATGCATTCTCTCCCAGCTATGTAACGCTCCTATATTCACCGCTTCAATTCCGATTTACGCAAACAAACTAACAGTAATTACAACAAAACACTCAAACACACTCACACCCGTATTCGTATTTAACGTTTTCTTTATGTGGGAGAATAGGCTACTTGACTGTATTCAGACTTGGTTAATATTGTTATACTAAACAAAATATACACTAAAAAGTAACCGATTCTGAAAACAACAACAAAATTGGTTGTTAATTAAGGCTGTAATTCGATTTTAAAGTTTTCTCTTAAAGAAAAGTGGGAGCGTGGTGGGGACGTCTTGCTATCTCTTTTGTACACAAGAAACCGAGTGGCAGTGACGTCACAGCTCACACAGTACATCCTTTTCTTGTTTTTTGACAGTTTCCCCTTCCACCGAATTTCAAAAGCTTATAACTTATTTATTTTTGAACGGATTACAAAAAAATTTTCTAAATTCTGTTTCTGGAAATATAAATATTGTTATGAAAGAAAAAAATAAAATTTGTAGAATACCCAATTGTGTCATTGAGCCGTACAGGTGGGCAGTCGTCTCTGCGCAGGGTGAAGGTGACATGTACAGATTTTGCAGGACTAGCCCTTATTCTCCACTTTTTTAAGCCACTCATCCACGCAATCAAGTTCCCGCTGCAGCATAGCGGAGGCTACCTTAAGATCTGCATTACTAGCTAAAATCGCGGTATCATCCGCGTAAGTAGCTGTGGTCACTCCATTTTCTACTGGTACTTAGATCTGCCGTGTAAATAGTATATAAGACTGGCCCCAATACTGAGCCCTGTGGCACTCCAGCTTTAATTTCGTGTAATCTCGACGTAGAATCAGCCACCCTGACTTGGAACAGGCGATCTGAGAGGTAGGATTTAAGTAGTTCCAGATAGCTGTGAGGGAAATACTTTTTTATTTTATAAATGACACCGTTATGCCACACACGATCGAACGCTTGCAGGACATCCAAAAATGCACCTGAGCAATATTCTTTTTCTTCTAAAGTTTCAATATTCTTTTTTTTCTAAAGATGTTGACCATGTCCAACATAGGTAACAAATTTCACACCCGGGGGCCCGGGTAGCCGCGAGCGCCGGGGGTTAGCCGGGTCGCATACAAAATCGTATCCACTATTATCAGACATTTCATGAAGAAAAGTTGGGATATATCTATATTACTTTCCCAAGGTAACACATTCACTCTTTGGGAGTCAATTTAGTTCCTCCGGGCTTGTGATAGCCAAGGGACGGGTTATATAACCGCCGCCCGTGTTTCGGCGTTGTAAACTGTTATCTTTCTGAAAGATCGAGATGCTGCCGTTGGCCTCCTTTGCAGCTCATCCGCCACCATCTCTTCTGTACAATCCAGCCCACAGAAATAGTACAGCACTAGCGACGACCTTAACTCCAAATATGTCGAAGCAGCTCGCTGTAGGGGTTTGATAATGGAGTGTCCATCTCACCGGCCTGTTTGGTCCGCGAGAGGTATTTTATTTCCCTCCTACCCTGCATATCTGCCGAGCATTCCCCTATCCGCCGCCTGGCGACGCGCGAGGGGTAAGGCTCCCCCGAGAGGTCATTACATACTAAATGTATTTTTGTTTAATCCTGTACATACACAGATTAAACCATTCGGAGGAGGCAAAGGAATAAAAACATTCAGACGGTCATAGTCATTATTCTGGACAACAACTATTTTATTATTTATAAATTATGGCACGGGACCTTAGATTAATAATTGTAGCGCCGCGGAAACCAATTATTAATCTATGGCACGGGACCTTGGAGTCATAGTAAACTCGATTTTAGAGAACATATAGACCACAGTTCAAAGAAAAGAGCAAAGCTATATGCGTTTTGATAATCCTTGCAAAGGAAAACAGATTCATTCCAAGGATGTTACGTGAAGCTATTGAAATTAAAAAACATCCTAATTTCAATAGAGAGGATGGATTCCAGGTACCACCAGTTTGGGACCCAGTAATTAACTTAATAAAATCGCAAACTCGGAAGCAGACTGCAAGACCCTTAGATACTGTGAGCCAATACTGCGTGAATCGGAATAGTTCCCAATAAAAATTTCAGGCGGTAGTTTGTAATCTTATGACATCAAAGACAAATGTTAACTTAGTCTGCCTGTGACCATGAACGCTGTAAAGTGTTTGAAACGTCAGGTGTAAATAAATAAGTAATAAACGCGATAAAAACCGTATTAAAATAGTTTAATATAATGAATAACAATCGCGAAACCATAAGAAATCAATAAACAAGCATTTCTAGAATTTTCATCTATCATTACAATCATCAGATTGATGCTAATGTTGCCCTTTTCAGTTGGGGCCATAAAAGGGATGTAAACATTCTTCCCCTAACTATATTGTTCTCTCTCATTATGTAAATAGTACCTTGTGTTGTGGTGTTGGTGATAAGTTTAAACACTGCAGTATATTCATTTCTAGGTACATTAATTTTTTTGTTTGAATCCAGTTCTACCACCTTCAATCAGTTTCTTTTTTCACTTTAACTGGTCTATTCAACAGGGTACATCTATGTTTAGCTTTAATGTGTTTATAAACAGATTTTTTACGAAAAAAGTTTTTTTCACAGTGAGGACAGTGGAATTTCTTCTCAGATTCCAAATGCCTTGGCAAATGTTGGGCCAATTTCTCAGCATTTTCAAAAAATATTCCACAGACATTGCAGGAGATGTTATCCTCTTTGTGCTTTGTTTGATGTTTCTTTATTATTGCATTTGTATGAGATTTATACTCACACAACTCACATTTATACCAAATTTCTACTTTGTTATGTCTCAACCGTCTGTGGTTACACAATTCCGCTATAGTGTAAAATGTTTTGGCACATTTTTCGCAGGTGTAAGACTTTACTCCGGTGTGTCGGATCATATGTGTTTCTAAGCTCCGTTTGCAGCTAAAAACTTTTTTACACAAATCACACTGAACTGCCTTTGATTTATGTCTTTGTAAATGTCTGTATACTACTTCACGACCCTTTAAATATTTACCACAGTACTGACATGTGGTTTCAACTTTGTACTTGCCATGGGCACGTTCCATGTGAGAGTGCATGGCACTGGCTTGCGTGAAATTTCTAACACAAATTTTACACTTTACTGGTTTCTCCCCACTGTGTACAATTAAATGAGTTTGAATGTCCTTGTTTCTCCGCGAAGAATACGGACACTCCTTACAAAGGTATAGTCTTGATTTTCCTGTACCTTGAACATTAACATTCTTCATTGTTATGCATGACTTTAGTTTTCTTTTAGCATGTTGATGAAATGCTTTATAACTCCTGAATGTCCTCTTACAAATTTGACAAATGAGTCCTTCATACATGTGAGTTTTCTTCCAATGAACTCGTAATTTACACTTACTAGGGAAAGAGCCACTACAATCGTGGCATATTAGTGTTAAATCGATCGCTTTACTCAGTTTTTCATTGCTGACAATTCCTGCATTAGTATCACCAATATCATCAAAAATGTCTTCTAAATATTCTTCATTATTTTCCAAATCTTCTGGTTCCTCCTTTATAATGTAATTTTCACCATCGAATTCTACCTTTACATTATCATCCCGAAACTCATCTTTTTCATGCAAAAGTGTGTTAGAAATTTTACATTTTTGTCTGAAGTTAAGAGCAGTTTCTAGTTCAATCAAACAATCTGGGCATATTGTTGAAGGTAGTCCATCGTTTTTCTTTATTTCAACATCAGCTAATAAGTTTATATGATCAGAAATAAGAGAATCATTGTATTTTTGGAAAAGACACTTGAATATATTTTTTTGTAAGTCATCACTTCTCAAACAAACACGACAAACATTTTCGTTCTTATTTTGAGCCATATTATTCCCGAGTAATTAGGGAATACAAACAGCTGATACCATTATGCTTATAATTTATATTATGTAGTTGAGTAAGTAAATAAACAGATTCTTCGTTAATTCGTAGTCATCAATCACACCACACAATAAGATAATATGTGAATTGAATTCTATGATCACAGCCACAAATTAGAAATAAAATTAAATCCTATACAAACAAACTGATCAGAAAATTTTCAATGGTCAAAATTTTTTCAAAAAAAGCAAAGCACTGCAGTATAGCTGGCATGTCATTGTCAGTCCTAGCATAGACTTACTATATATTTTTTTCAATATGTATGGCTTTTACTTTCATTTCTTTCACACCTACATGCTGGCCTGGCTCTTACATCCAAAGCCAGCCAGCCTGATTGTGCCTGTTGATAATAAATAATGATGGATGATTCCAGGCTTCAGAAAGCATGCATACAGCCATAGGTTGTTAAATGAACCACATCCAAGGCTAAAAGGCAATTCTAAAACAACTTTGACACCAGATATTAATGAAATTAAAAGTGGAATAATTCAAAAATTATTTTCTTTATATTTTATTTATTAGTTAGTACAAATTACATCATGGGGTTGTTTTTTGACTACAGTTTCTAGTTTCATCAAGTTCTTTTTTGACCTTAACTGGGCTATTTAATGATGCACATGTGTGTTTTGCTTTAATGTGCTTATAAACCGATTCTTTACGGAAAAAGTTTCTGTCACAGTGAGGACAGTGGAATTTCTTCTCAGATTCCAAATGCCTTGGCATATGTTGGGCTAATTTCTCTGCATTTTCAAGAAATACCCCGCAGACATTGCAAGGAACATTATCCTCTTTGTGTTTTGTTTGATGATTCTTTATTGCATAACGCCTATGAGATTTATATTCACACAAATCACATTTATACCAAATTTCTACTTTGTTATGTCTCACCCGTCGGTGGTTACACAATTCTGCTAAAGTGAAAAATGTTTTGGCACATTTTTCGCAAGTATAAGACTTTACTCCTGTGTGTCGGATCATATGTGTTTGTAAACTCTTTTTGCTGCTATAAACTTTTTTACACACATCACACTGAATACGAGTAGATGTATGTATCTGTAAATGGCTGTATACTGCCTGGCGACCCCTTATGTGTTTACCACAGTATTGGCATGTAATCTCAACTTTATACTTGCCATGCGCACGTTCCATGTGCATTTGCATTGAACTTATTTGAGTGAATGTCTTATCACACATTTTACACTTAACAGGCCTTTCGCCGGTGTGAACAACTAAATGACTAAGGATATCCTTATTTCTCCGAGACTTATATGGGCAATCTTTACAAAGGTACATTCTGGACTTACCTGTACCTTGAATTTGCACATTCTTCATTGATATACATGTCTTAAAGTTGTGTTTCTTGTGACGGTGTAATGCTTTGTAACTCTTAAATAACCTTTTACAAGTCTGACAAAGCAGATGTTCAGGCAAATGGGTTTTCTTCCAATGAACACGTAATTTACACTTGCTAGGGAAAGAGCCGCCGCAATCGTGGCATATTAGTTTAGTATAATCTATTGCTTTAATTGGTTTTTCTTCACTTATAAATCCTGCATAAGTATCATCTAAAATGTCTTCTTCTAAATATTCTACTTCATTATTATATTCAAAGTCTTCTAGTTCTTCTTTCTTAATGTCATTAATATAGAATTCTACCTTCACATTATCACCTTGAAACTTCTCTTTTCGATGCAAAAGAGTGTTAGATTTTTCGCATTTCCATTTGAAGTTAAGAGCCGCCTCCAGTTCAATCCAACAATCTGGGCATATCTTCGTAGGTAGTTCATCGTTCTTTTTAATTTCTACATCAGCTATTGAGTTTATGTGATCAGAAATAAGAGAATTATTGTATTCTTGGAAGAGAGACCGAAATTCATTCTTCTGTAAGTTTTCACTTTTTAAACAAACACGACAACTGTTTGCGTGCCCTTGTTGAGCCATACCTACTTTTTTGATATTCTTCTATAACACATAAATACAGCAATAAATAATGTTAGTTCATAATTTACAAATAAAAAAACAACACCAACACTGCTGTAAGTGAAAAGTTCCCTTTTTTTTGTATTAGTAATTGGTTTTACGGCCATGGATACAAGTCCTTTATAACCCTTCTTAATTTTTCTATCTTCTTCAGGGGGCCTACCATGAACTTTTTGTAAACCATCCAAGTTCCAGGCAGTTCAATATCCAGCCTGCTAAAGAACGGATTAAATCCGTACCATCACCTCTAAAAATCCTTCCCGCTGCTGGCTGGAAATTCCGAGTAGGTGGATGGATTTTAGTCTCTGGCTTGTTTAAAATCATTCAATTCCTTCATTCAAAATCCAAACAGTGTTACCATTTGTGGAAGAAATGTGCCATTTGGAAGATTTAGCACTTTTTAGGCCCAGAAAATTGGGCTACTTTTATTATTGAGGAATTAAATTTAGCTAATAAGTTTGCGATATGCCGTAAAGGTACGAGCACATTATGACGGGCCGCAGCGGGGCGGAGCGGGCCGCATCGCAGCCCAAAATGCGTACTTAGCAGATTGGTGACGGGACGGGCCGCAGCGCATTGACGGATTTTGAGAACAGTGCACAGCTAGACGTTGCGTACGTACGTCATGGATAGCTCTGACGAAGAACTTTCTTTTTTTACATGCTGTTAGAAGAAGAAAATAATGAACATCTTATAAAAAAAAAAATTGGATACATCCTTTTTGTTCCAAGTGAAAGGTATTCGGTGAATACCATCATCTTTACCCCGATCTTTTAGCAGACAAAAAGAAATTCTGGGTGTACTTTCGGGTGACTCCTGTTCGATATTATCAATTACTTGAAATAAACGTGCGCGCGTGCGCTCCAATCCGCTTGCTATGGCACACTGTGTCGGGGCGTAACGGGGCGGGGCGGGCCGCATCACACGCAAACAAAATCCGCGGCGGATTTATGCGAACCGCTGCGCCCCGGCACAGTGTGCGATAGTTCATACAAAATACACACGAGCGATTTAAGCGGATTTTTGCGCTGCGGCCCGTCATAATGTGCGCGTACCTTAAATGTATCTAAGGTGCCATCTCGCCTACTCACTCGCTTCACTCGTATTATTAAGAGATCATATTCATATTATAATCATAGAAAATTCATACATTCGTAATTTTAAGATCTTATCCTACTTGAAGTTAGTCAATTTAAAATAATGGAATTAAAGTACGATTGGTTGGAGAAAAAGTAATTAATTTATTCAGAAACAGGATTTATTTTAAGAATAAAATTACTATTTCTATTGGCATAACTTACTAACACTTTCTGTATGATTTGAAAAAGATGTTTGTCGCACCTAAGTGTATCCCACAGCTCCGCCTGCGTCAAAAAGTAGCCTATGTTTGACCCCGGGTCAACAACTATTTTTATACCAAAATCCGTTTAGAGCAGTGATTCCCAAAGTGGTCCAGGTGGACCCCCAGGGGTCCACGGGAGACTTGCTGGGGGTCTACGTAGGCGTGAACAAAAAATGGGGGTCCATAAGATGTTAATGGGGGTCCACGAAAATTTATCTGCTTTTGATAGTAAAGAGCAAAAATGTAAGCATAGTTTTTATAAGGGCCTACCTACATTGTTTTAAGTACCTATCTAAGCAGATAATATTTTAATAAGGCAAGCGACTGTTACTTGTCCAAACTTGTGTATTCGATATTACGTACAATTTCGTGTACAGACTTGCAAAGCGCTATCCGCCCGACAATGCTTAATGCTTGTTCAGACATGAACTTGATCAACACTATAAATACTTGATGCCAAAGGCAACCAAACGCATTCATTTGTTTCCGGAATTTCGAAAACAAGGCGGAATTTGGAAAAAAGTTGTGAGAAAATTTATATCTGTGTTTGCTAGTGCCGGAGAAAAGTAAGTAACCTACCTTTTTTTGTTATAGTACTTAAGTATTTTGTTTACGTGTACTAGTCGGTTGATCACAACGGCCTGTATAGATAGGTAACTTAGTAACTTACAGATATTTTAATTGTCCTCTTTCGATTTGAAGACAAACACAGCACGTTTTATTCAATTGTTTTTTCACGAGAGAAGCACTGCCTCTCTAAAAAGGCCGAATAAGCAATATTGCAGAGCAATTAATTTTGTAATTTTTCTTGCAAATAACTACTAATTTTATAAAACAGTAATTTCATAATCATGTTAAATTGATTTTGAAGTAACTATTTTATCAAAACTATTCCTTTTCGGAAAGAGCGAGCGGTGCGCGGGCGACGGGAAAAGGGCGGGGCTTGAACTTCGATGCCTGTTTGTCACGTTTTAACAATGAAGCCGCAGACAAAAAATACGCAAATACACGGAGCGCGTGAACTCATTGATTTAATAAAATGTTAGTTATCGTTTTTATGGACAATTTTGGGATTTCGACGTTTATTTTTTCCTACACAAATATGATCAGTATTCGATACTGAGTACACTAATTTTTATTTATACTATTAAAAATTAGTGGTAAATTATGTACTTTAAAATTGATACCGTTTTGTGAAAACGTTTGTATTTGTCTCAGCGGTTTATTAGTTGGTCCCTTTACAAGCCGTAATTCTATTTCCGCGTGCTGACAAAGGCTGCGGTGTGATACCTATATTCAGAAAAAAACTTGGTTACTAAAACATTTTTTTTACAGGTAAGGTAACTGACACGAAACATGGCTACAGCAAAGAAAAAATGTCGACAATATAGTGTCGATTATTTGAAATATGGTTTTGTTCCATCAGAGGCAGACAAACAATTGCCCATGTGCCTATTATGCAACAAAGTTTTGAGCAATGACTCTATGAAACCATCAAAGCTCGAAGATCATCTAAAAAGGTGTCATACTGATAAAATAGGTAAAGATTTAAAATATTTTCAAACATTGAAAGAAAAATATGGAAAGAGACCCACCATGCACAGTATGTTCGCTTCAACATCTCAAAGTAACGATGATGGCTTGCGGGCATCTTACAATATCTCATTACTTATAGCAAAATCTGGAAAACCGCACACTATCGGAGAACAATTAATTTTACCCGCTGTTGAAGAGGTTTTAAAAACTGTTTTGCACAAATCTCCATTTGACGTACTAAAAAGAATTCCATTAAGTAACAATACTGTACAAAGACGCATTGATGAAATGAGCTCTGATATCGAAAGCTTTTTGTGCAATCATCTGCAAAAAACTCATTTTTCTATACAACTGGACGAGTCAACGTTACCCAGTAATGAAGCATTACTATTGGCATATGTCCGATTTATTGTTGAGGAAGAAATTCACGAAGAATTGCTATTTGCCAGAACTTTGGAGACTGACTCTAAAGGCGAATCAATATTTAATGTCCTGAGTAATTTTTTTACGGAAAAATCGATCCCATTTAGAAACATTATTTCAGTGGCAACAGACGGAGCTCCTGCAATGGTCGGGCGATATCGTGGGTTTATAAGTCATCTCAAAAGAATTATACCAGGACTTACAGCTATTCATTGCGTAATCCACCGACAACATCTTGTGGCCAAAACATTTAAGTGACAGGTTGAACCAATCTCTTCATTTTGTAATAAAAGCTGTCAACAAAATCAGAAGCAATGCATTGAATACACGTTTATTTGCTCAATTGTGCGACGAAAATGATGAAGACTTCCAACGACTGCTCTTACATACTGAAGTACGCTGGTTGTCGAAAGGTGCATGCTTAACGAGATTTTACTCTGTTTTCGATTCCATATTAGAGTTCTTAGAAAGTAGAGATCCAGATTTAAAAGAAAACTTGATCAAATTCAAAGCAGACATTGCGTATTTGACAGATTTGTTTAAAAAATTTAATGATATTAACTTGCAGTTACAAGGGGACAGCCTGAATTTAATAAAAACAAAGGGGATAATTTCGGCTTTTCTTGGGAAATTGAAATTTATGAAGCAAAACATTAGTCGGCGCGAATTCTCTCAATTTCCAAACTTGTCGCAGGTAGAATGTATTGATGAGGATATCCATACCTACAGTCAACATTTAAGTGCCCTGCATGATGACTTCAAAACCAGGTTTGAAGATATACTGACGATGGATATACCACCATGGATAATAAATCCATTCGATGAAACGGAAGTGGCCAATGTTGTATTACAAGAGGAGCTGCTCGAGCTAAGCACTAATGAGGAGCTGAAGGTGAAATTTAGAAAAGGCTACCCAACATTTTGGCTGCAAGCAGAAATACCCGAAAAATATCCTGGACTGTGGGAAATCGCAAGGAAATTTTTAATAGCTTTTCCCTCGTCATATCTTGTCGAAAGGAGTTTTAGTGCCGTTACAAACCTCTTAACAAAAAAAAGGAGCAAATTAAACATCACAGAGCGGGGGGATTTGCGGTTATTGCTCACAAAAATAAAGCCAAACATTGATCGTTTGCTGACACTCCATCAGATACATCCTTCCCATTAATTAAAATTATGACCTGAACCTATATTACCTTAATATTTTTTTCTTGTAATTCTATTCTTTTAATAAATAAAGTGATATAAAATGTACCATTTTTCGTTTTTATTTTACATATCGAAATATAGGGACAGAACTCAGAAGTGACACAATTTTTATTTTTTGGCGACTTTAAGAATGTGGTAGAAATGTAGCAGCAGGGGGTCCACCGAAACCAGTAAAATTTTGAAAGTGGTCCACGAGAAAAATAAGTTTGGGAACTACTGGTTTAGAGGTTTGACCGTGAAAGCGTAACAGACATTTCTAATAAAAGCACTAATTTTTGGGACTTTTCGATTGCGCTTAAGACTAGAGCCTTTTATAACATGTGCCAAAGTTAAGCTTCGTCATATTACGTTAAGACTCGAGAGACTTAATTAGCCGGCACATAGCACTTCTATTTACTATTCTTATTTCTGTGCCTCAATCATCCCGCGCATGTCTTGTATGTTGAGGTTTGTAACTTTGGTGTTTTGTAATTTTTAGATAGATATGTATTATGTTAAGATATTTTGAAGTATTTTTTTCTAAATTTAGAGGGTTTGATTGAGTTCGATTGGATCATTTTCGTTTTATCTGTATATATTTTAATGTTACGTGTTCTATTGCTTCTTGCACTAAATCACATAAAATATTTTGTATGTACGTACAAATATTATGTATGTACATAAATATCTATTTAGGTGCATACCTAAATATCATACATACAAATGATGAATTAAATGCGGCCAGCATTTTGGGCACGTTGATATATAGTTTTAGATGGTATTAGTATATTTTTTTTCTTAATCATAAATGTATTTTTTAACATTAACTATACATAAAATAAATCTTTAATATCAATCAATCATGAATGATGATATATAAATTACGAACAATTATTGTCAATCAATTATATATCTCAAAACAAAAGACATATTAATTACTTTATTATTTCTAGTATTTTTTTGGAGTTGGCAGAATTACCAATTTTGAACTGGTCACCCAGAACCTCAAATCTAACCTTGAAGCAAATCAACAATCAATATTTTTGTTAAAAAATATGAAATATATTATAATCTATTGAAGATGCTGTAGTTCACATGGGTAATTGGCAATGTCCTAAATTTTGCTTTGAGCTGACGGCGCTAATTATATGAACTTGCCAGTAAGTTCTACTTTTGTTTATATTTCAAGTGCAAAATGTATTATGATTTTACTGTTACCATCGTCTACGGGTATGAATATACCACTACCTTTCTGATCTTATCTATTATAATCTAAATTATAATCTATTATAATCTTTTCGATATAACCATTTCACAAATATAATAATATCAAGTTAAATGAATATAAAGCAAATCTCATCACCCTAAAAGTGTTCTGTTGTGTCTAGGTTAAAAACAGTACTTAATTGTCATAATAATCATTATTCATCATGATGAAACAATTGAATTTTCAAAACTTAAATAATTATTTACTGTTTTCATTTATCTTTCAGAACTTGGAGCAAACAGACCTCATTGTATTCCTTTGCATTGTCTCACTGTATTCCTAGCTTCCAGTGATGGTACCATGCTACCCGTGGGGCCCATATGGATAATTTCTGAAGATATTACTATTTAATCCAGTTATCAACAAAACTGCAGATGTAGTTTACATACCAGTACAGCCGCAGATACTAGATTATAGGAAGTGGGTGAAGGAGATATATGAAAGAAAAGTGCTCAATAAAAACTAGCATTAAAGTCTGTCAAGTACAGTGAATGAATCAAAGAAGTTTAATAATTTTATTTTGTGAATTGTATGTGATTGAAAAATGATATTTCAGTGAGCATGCTGCATACTGTTATAATCTGTATGATCATGAATTTATAGAATAGGCATTGCCAGCCACTGGTTATGACAGGGTGGGAATGAAGTGAATATTGTCTGCATTCATTTTTAGTTGGCATTGAACCATCCGTCTAATTTATATGTCAAAATATAGTTATTTAAATTTTTGAATGTGTAAGGATCTATTTAAGGTCTCATGTTTTTTTTGAAAATTAATATGTTAGTGTTAAAACAATAAAACAAATCTATATCATATTTTCAAATGGTTTTATTCATTATTCGTTTAAAATAACTATTTTCAATACATTTATTTTACTTTCATGTAAGTACACATAATTGAACATACAAAATCCTTTATTATATCAACTTTGTCAATTTCAATACCATTCAATTTATAATTATACTTATGTATGTTTCTTTTTTTTGTAAATGTTATCGATTTGCATTTTCTAATATTGAGTGTTAGTTTATTCTTTAAACAATAAGCAGAAAAATTACCTCAAAGGGGGCGCAGCCGACATACCTCATGGTGCCCCACTTTTTTAGTTAGCAATGAGTCCTTATATTTTTATTATGTCTATGACTCAAACTATCAAAATCATTGCTGTCGTAGTATATGGGGTGACCACATAAACGATAGTAGCGCCGCCATTTTTTTCACGACTTTTGTGCCAAGCTCTACCTAACATTTTCACGAAAAAGTTACATTTTCTTTTTTTAGGGTTCCGTACCCAAAGGGTAAACAGAACCCTACTACCGAGACTTCTTTTTCTTTCTGTCTGGCCGTCTGCCTATCTCATGAACCGTTACAGTTAGAGGGTTGGAGTTGTCATAGGTGTTTTAATTCTTTTACCGCTATAACAACAATTCCGAAAAAAAAACCGAGAATAATAAGTATTTCAAGGGCTCCCAGGAACGTGATTTTTATCGGTTTTTATAGATAATGGTACGGAACTCTTGGTGCGCGAGTCCAACTCGCTCTTGACCGGTTTTTTAATAGGGTTATATTAAAAAACCGGTCAAGAGCGAGCTATATTTAGCACGCGAAGCCTATTTTTGATGTAAAAACAGTGTGTGTGGTCTATTGAAAATCGTTCGACTCACCTATTTTCTCCAATGAAAATCATTTTAAAATCGAATGATTTTCAATATGTTTTCAATCGTCTCATTTTCACGCACTAAAAATAGCCCTCGCGGGCTACAAAGCCTTACACCCATACCTATTCTTAAATATTACCATAAGGACGGACCTTCATTCAAACTCATTGGAGGGCGCCTCAAGGAAGTCCTCGAACTTTCCATGAAATCGATATTCTTAGTTGGTTGCTTGAGCAAACTCCAATGAGGAACTCATTAAACCATTCTTAGCACAAAAATTTAAAATTACAAAAGAATAGAGTAAAAATAAAATAAAGTATAATAACTGCTTTGTTTCATTTCAAGGACGCCTCAAGGTACCTCTCAACCAACCTTATATTTGACAGTGCAATACTCACCTCCAATGAGAAATCTCTTTATGTCAAGGAAGCTAGTGTCGACTAATCATACCAATGAGTTGGAGTAAGGTTTAGTCGAGAATGAGCAGGCGTTTGAGAATATGGGGGTTAATGATTTCTATTCGACTTAGTTGAGTTGAACGAAGTTTCAACTGTCTCGCCGATTTTTCAAATAAGAAGGAGCCCTCGCGGTTATGATTAGTTTTTTGTTAACGTCATTCGCAGTTATCACGATCAGCGAAATGTGGTCGTTTTCTGTGTGCCAAAGTTAAGCCTTAACTGGCCGACACATGTCATTTCTACAATCTTATTTCTGTGCCATACACACCATAGATTTTGTTTTTTTTTACTATGTCAATAGATTGGCTGCTCAGTAGAAGAAACGAGACCAATTTGAAAACGGTTGGTGTCTGTGTGTCATACATGCAATGCCGAGCAATGTCGATTTTCTTAACGTGAGGACATTGCCAAATTAATTATGCAGTATTCTTTGGGAAAAGTTAGAATAAAATTACATAAACATGTTACTTTAGTATTTTATTCTTGATGCAATCGGAAAACACGCTAAGATGAAAAAGAGTTTTTTGTCACGCTGAGGATGCAACCGGAAAACGCGCTTAGATGAAGAAAAAAAACGTACGTTTTTTGACAAGTTGAGAATGCGACTGGGGAACACGCTTAGATGAAGATGCACGTTTTTTGACAAACTGAGAATGCAACCGGGAAATTCGCTAAGATGAAAAAAAGTTTTTTGAGAAGCTGAGGATGAAACCGGGAAAGACGCTACAATGAAGAGTTGACAAGCTGAGGATGAAACCGAGAAAGATGCTAAGAAGAAAAAGGCTTTTTTGACAAGCTGAGAACAAGACAAGGAAACAGGCTTAGATGTAAGAGTTTTTAACAAGCTGAGGACGCAACCGGGAAACACGCTAAGATGAAAATAAGCTTTTTGCTATTCGTAGTTTTTTTTTGACAAGCTAAGGATCAAACCGAGAAAGAAGCTTTTTTGACATGCTGAGAACGAGACCAGGAAACAAGCTTAGACGGAAGAGTTTTTTAACAAGCTGATGATGCAACCGGGAAGCAAGCTAAGATGAAAATGACGTATGTTTATTTAAAAAGCTGTATTTATAGATTGGGCCAAAATATGCCAAATCTGCCTAAATAGCAGGAACACACTGGCATTTTAGGTACTTTGTGCAATTGCCCCGCCCGCTCAGTCTTCACCCCCGTGACTGATGACAGTTTCATTCTGCCGCATTTCTGAGCTGAGGGCTGAGCCTCACCTCCTTGAATGACGGCGGGGATCACAGTACTGCAGCACCTACCCCCTCTTATGTTTTTCATCCCCGAGTTTCATCAGTCAGAGAATGAGCATGTAATTCAGTTTTATCATTCTGGTGCTATTCTGAGCAAAACCGGACTGTCACACCCATATTCTTTTGTGACGTTCCTCATTGGAGTTTGCTCAAGCAACCAACTAAGAATGTCATTTTCAAGGAAAGCTCGAGGACTTCCTTTAGGGTCAAATAAGTTTGAGTGAAGGATGTCCTTAGGCATAAACATAAGTTTAAGAATACGGGTGTCAGTCCAGAATTACGCCAGAATTTGCATGTAACCTCTGCATTTTGGATAGTAGCCAGTCTACTTTATCATCCGTATTCATAAACATAACCTTATGAACGTCCTTCACTCAAACTCATTGGACGCCATATGGCATTCCTTGGAAACGACATTCTTAGTTGGTTGCTTGAGCAAACTCCAATGAGGAACGTCACAAATTATATTAACAATTCTAAGCACAAAAATAAGAATAAAGTAAAAAATAAACAAATTATGTAGTTAACGAGGCAAAATGTGGCAAATCCCTGATTTATAATCACTTTCGAGGCCGCCTCAAGATACCAACCATCCTTATATTTGACAGTTCGATACTCACCCACCTCCAATGAGGAATCTCCTTAAGTCAAGGAAGCTAGTGACGACTAATCATACCAATGAGTATGGTTGAGTCGAGTTTGGGCAAACGTTTGAGAATGTGGGGGTAAATGTTGTTTTGGTTTGTCATATGTTACTATCATCTGAAAATTATTAAAAATAGCTTTGTGACCATTAATCAAGCACGAGAACTCAGAACAGTCTGAGAATGCAACGAGAGAGAACAGTCGCGAGAGTGAATCAAAGACGATTCTCGGGAACAATATGATTCTCGGCTAAGTTCTCGCGTGAAGTGTGAAAGGCCCATGAAAACGCTGTCGTCGTCGCCAAACTCACATATCAACTTTCTCTGTACGCTTTAAGGTTGGTTTACACACGATCCAGTGCGGCGATCCAGTGCTTTCACGGACACACACATACAAACAAATAGTTAAATGTGTGAGTAAATTATTTGCGTGTGTGGGGTGGATTTCGTATCCGTGAAAGCACTGGATTGCCGGCACTGGATCGTGTGTATACCAGCCATTAAGTTATGTTAGGTACATATAGGTAGCACAGGGTTAGGCACTACAATTTGACGTAGAACTTGTAGTAAGGACATATTTTTAAATAATGCGTTTTACGGCCATCATCATCATTTCGTGTAGGTTACATTGTCTATCGACCATGTAGCCTACATGCCTGGTGTCAGAGTTGTTCCATAGTACGGCCGCATAAAAATTCTTTAATTTTTTTACTACTTCAGCTCTACAGTGTGCTTTCGTCAAGTCTAAGTCAAGTTGGTAGTCTAGTCAAAAGAATCAGGCTAATTGAAGTCGTAGAAAAACTGCACATAGCTAATAATGAAACACAGTTGTAAGAAATAAATACCTAATTAATTTTTTTAATATTTTATCTATACATATCACTTTTAATCTGTTACATTAGGTAGTACCTATTTATGGAATCGTTTACAAGCTAATGATACTTATAAGTAATATTACAATAGTATATCTACAACAGAACCTGAGGGACTAGTCAATATTTTTGTTGTTACTTATCATTATCCAAACTTTACAAGTCAAAAATATCAGAATACGGAAGTTTAAAAATCCACATCCAATCTAACTTCAAGGTTCTCAAAGATTGAAGATTTGAATATGTGTAGACGTCATCATGTACAAATGAAGTAGTACAACAAACATAAAAGCATCAAAATCAAGATAAATAAAAGACAACCGGAGGTACTTATTACAAGCATGCACCCGACGACAAGCGTGAACCCCATACATTTTGTTGAGTTATTTTTATAAAACAAATATGATCTTAAAAATTATAACATACTTATGATTTGCATGTAAAATGATACGATAGAGTTTTTTATCATAATAAAAACATGGCGATTGGGGCAGTGTAGAATCCTGGGTCTTGAATACTTGTATTACCTACCTATTTAATGATTTTATTGAAATAATATTAGTAGACTATCATTAAATGGATAGTTTTCAGTACAAAATGTAGAAAACTTTCTCATTTACTAATACTTAAGGCACATAACATAAAGTCACATAATGAACAACAGCGTCTACTTTGGTCCCCAAATTATAATGATAGGATGATAACAAACATGGCCTTTTTTAAAAAAAAAAACACTTCGCTAATCACATTTATTACAACACAACTGATTTCACTAGCTGATAAAGTTCAGATAATCTACCACAAGTTTTTGAAAACTACACAATTCTAAGTTACTTTTCCATCCGCCAGAAGCGCTTTACTGGTTTCCATACAAAATCCTAACTGTTTTAAGGATAATTTTTCATAGATTAGCTCAAGCTAGCATTTAGATCTAGAAAAAAAATATACATACATAAAAATTATAACGTCTGTTTCCCGGTGGGGTAGGCAGAGACTACGGAATTCCATAAAAAACATATATAAAAAGAAAACAACAGAAAAAACTATCGAGACTGTTTATTATTAAGTTACCCGATTTTCAAAATATTATAACATTTTGCAAACATTTTAGGATTTTAAATGGAAGTCCTTAGTTTTTTTACACTCGTGATAGTCACAGAAAAAATAATGCTATGCATGTCTTCTTACATACCCTTTTCAGCATTTTTTTAATACACCTAATCAAGCAATGAAAAATCGGTCAAATTTACATTTCTATCATGCGCGCCAATAAAATCGTATACAATCTACTAGTGTAAGTATTTAAAATATGAATTTCTTGAAATCTCCATTACGTTTTTTGTAAAATATAATTTCTTGGATCATTACACCCGCACGTGAAATATAACTATTTTTTTATTACATAGTACTAATTACCTTCGCCGGCAATATTTAAAACTAAATCTTTGAGAAGCGTAGTAGCAAATTGGTTAAGGTTAATCAGTGTCAATCCAGCAGTGATATGATAAATTATCATTTAATTATAAATTACGCCATATGTTAATGCGAAAGTCTGTCTGTCTGTTACGTTTTCACGTCCAAACCGCTGAATGAATATAGTTGAAGACCCGGGGTCAAAAACTGCGGGAAACAGCTAGTTATTCAATAAATTAACCCCGGTCATTAGAACCTTAGTTTAATAAATTGGTCTCGCGCGGTCGTCGTAGCGCCCCGCGGGGAGATTAATTATTAATCTAAGATTAGAACCTCCAATATCATACGTAAATCTATCATCGTCGTTGGAGACAGACAACTCTAGAGCACTTATCGAATGAGAATCGATTGACTCACCGATTAGGTTGAATAAAAATCATTCGATTCACCTGTTTTCCACGAGTCATACTTTTGTACTAGTACTACATGTGACTTGTAGCTAAACAATAATATGCTCGTAGCCTACGAGTATGTGTTTAATCAAAGTTGGATGCTTCCATTTGTCACAGATCACTTGAAAGTACAATACATAAAGTTATACAGGAATACCTATAGACCCGGAGCTATTTTTGAAAAGAACAAAATCGGCGAGAATTTTTGTATGAAATTTTGTTTAAATTGAAATTAATTTTTTCAAATGCTACTAATTTTCATTCGACATAATATATGCCAAACATTTAAAAAATAGCACCACTGTCTAGGTCTTTATGAACTGCACAACATCCCCGTAACTATCATTGACATGGCCCCCAAATAGAGATGCGCGCCTTCCCGGAAAATTTCCCATTTAGGTACTCCCGGAATTTTTAAAAAATCTCGGGTATAAATGGGAATTATTTTTCCCTTTTCTTCCCCTTGCATTTCATTTTCTACCCCCAAATCATCACTAAAATAGTCAAAAATTACCACTACACTTCTCAAAGAATAAATTGGAATACACTATCTAACTAACTAATTCTTCAGTCCGGGGGTTCCTGATGTGAGCAATGCGGTATCGGAGTCGGGGAGGACTTGAAGGCTCGCGGGAACAGGGAGGAGTAGGAGGGAGGGGGCTCGTATTCTGGCGGGGAGGGGGGCAGGGGGGGAGTGAACAGTTGTGAGGCGGCTGTGACTGATACTGTGGGGGACAGGTCGAGGCAGGCGGGGGGGATGTTGAGGGGGGTGTCTGATGGCTTGGAGCGCTTGCAGCAGCATTCTGTGGAGGTGAACGATAGATTAGTCATTCATAAATTAAATAGTAGTTATTTATATAGTCTGTTCTTTGAAAGCAGCCTGAAAACATCTGACCATACAACACACCATGGTTTCTCTTTAAAAAGGGTTACGGAGGTCAGATGGTCGCTCCATTGTAATAACCAGTGCCACCAAATAACTAGGAAAACCCGCTTGTACGCAGAAGTTCTTTGAAGTGGCAGTGGGCAGGGCACATAGCGCGGAGAACCAATGGCCGATGGAGCAAAAAGGTTCTCGAATGTCGACCACGAACCGGCAAGCGCAGCGTTGAACTTCCACGCAGGCAAATGCTGGATGCAGGACGCTTCCAACCGGCCGTATTGGAAATCATTAAGAGAGGCCTATGTCCAGCAGTGGACTGACTGCAGCTGAAATGATGATGATATAGTGTGGACACCACATTAAATCCTAATGAGCCACCTTCTGACGTATTCGGTGTGCCCTGACATCAGCAAGTTGGATGACTTGTACTATAGGCCGCTGATAATGCTTTACGAGTGACCTAATTTTGGGCATCGAGGATATAGAGGTGAACGCACACCACCTGGGTTGATGAAGCTCAATGTATAGAGGCAGTTGGGAAACATGCTTGGATGATCATCATTAGCTACCCGTGGTAGGAATGGAGCAAATAGTAGCACACCCCGGACACTCCATATTACTACTACTACGGTTCGGTCGCATACACAGGCGCTTGGTAACAGTCGCAGGGGCCGGGCGGCGGAAGCAACATCCTTGCATTGTTTTGCTCTCTATTTTACCCTAAATCTGCGCGGCTCGGTGTGGTATCTGTATCGAGTGTGAGTGCGCGTTCTGTACGTAAGTACTATTAATATTAATAATTGTGATATCATACCCCAAGCCAAGCAGAACATGAGTATGGTGGCACAGACTAGCATACCGACGACCAGGTAGCTCCACGGGCCGTAAGGCTTCAGGGCTGCAGCGAACTCCATGAACGCGTTGGATTTCTGCTCCCCCTCGGTTATTTTCACTGAAAATTTAATAAGACTTCTCATTTCTCAGGTCTGCTGGAAGAAATTTCCTTAGAGGCTGATTAGAAATCACAGTCCAGTGGAAATCGTGAAGACTTTTAGGAGACGGTAAGTTTTAAGACTTTGAAATTTGCGGAAGTACCGAGAGTTTTCTTAAAGCAGGGCGGAAAAGAGTGAGTACGCGAGATGGCATGGTGCAATACATCTGTTGGTGTACAACGATATGGGCGGTGACCATGGCCACTTTTGGTCTAAACTAATCTGAAAAGTCAGTCATTTCGACTCGACAAGAAGAAAAATACAAGCTGTAAGGCGATATACACAAGACTTACTTATCACAGAAGGTTTGGTCATCCCATCACACTGGTCCAGTCCTAGCAGCTTCTGGTTCCTTGCGGCAAACGTTCGTAGCAACTCCAGTAGAGGGTCTCTGCGATGAGGACACTCTTTGAGGTTTATAAAGACTTACTTATCACAGAAGGTTTGGTCATCCCATCAGACTGTTCCAGTCCTTGCAGCTTCTGGTTCCTTGCGGCAAACGTCCGTAGCAACTCCATTAGAGGGTCTCTGCGATGAGGACACTCTTTGAGGTTTATAAAGATTTACTTATCAAAGAAGGTTTGGTCATCCCATTAGACTGATCCAATCCCAGTAGCAGCTCTAGTAGAAGGTCTATGCGATAGAACACTCTTTGAAGTATATATAAACTTACTTATCACAGAAGGTTTGGTCATCCCATCAGACTGGTCCAGTCCGAGCAGCTCCTGGTTCCTTGCGGCGAACCTCCGTAGCAGCTCTAGTAGAGGCGGGTCTCGGCGATGAGAACACGCGTTTGGATCCTCGTCCTCTCCCCCCGGACAGTGTCTGACGCCGTCGCAGACCAGGTCCGATGATATGCACAGACCAGTCGCTCCGCATGTGAATTGAGACTCATTGTTGCATATTGCACCTGAAATAGTCGATTTTGGAAAACTATTTAAACTGTAAATTTTAGTTTTTTTTCAGGTCAAGATGGAAAATAATCTTTTTCTGATTGACCTGGGACAAGTCTCGAACTTTACTTTCAACTCAATCTGTGTTAAATTTATTTATTTTAATTTGTCTCTACACGTTCCTTTTCATTCGTCTTGAGAGCGGCTCTGAAACTAAATATTGATTTCCATTTTCCTCTTTACTCGCTTAGTCACATATGCTCGTCAACAATTAATAGGTACACCTACACCTAAAGGTCTTTCATTTTAAGAGGTCCAACAAGCTACTCACCACTATTAACAGCTGTGACGACCAGCCTCAGTTTCTCCGTGTGCTGGTAAGGCGAGGTGGGAGGGTTCCACACTATCCTGATTTTTTGCGGCAGTAGCTTCGGCCCCGCCCGCGCTGCGATGGCGGCTGCGTTGCCCCCGCACAACTGAAGCCGCCATATTGGCGTTTTGGAGTCTCCAATAAACTGCAATTAGTTAAGTAAATACACTATCTGTGCCTTCACTATGAGATTTTATGAACGAAGTCGCAAGTGACTGCCGAGGAACATAAGAGAGTGGAGCTGAAGTCAAAAAACTTTTTGAATTGTCTAAAAATCGAATGAAGTTTGAGGTGCTGGCCTACCTCCAGTAATGGATAGACACTTGATGAAGAAGAAGCGATTGAACACTTGAAACGACAGAAAACTTCTATGTTTGAAATAAAATCTCATATCGCAATAGCAGCTTGAAGACACTGGATGCTATTGATAAGCTCAAGAGTGCTATTTTTGAAAAGTATGATTCACGCAAAATCGGCGAGTCGAATGAATTTTTTTCGATAACGAATGATTTGTATACATTTCGATGTTATGTCATACATTTCAAAAATAGGGCTCCTGAACGTGGGTAGGTATGTCGAGCAGTATACGACATGCATCTCGTAATAATAGTATCCCATTTTACAGGGCCCTTATATGGTTGCATAAATTTAAAAGCCATATGACTTTAAAACTACGAAAATTCGATGTCTTAGGTACTAAGAGAGGTAGGATTTCTAGAAGGATCTTGAAAAGAATTTAATTAAAAAGCATAGTTATTCTGTGAAGAACAGAAAATTAGATATAGAGGGTATGCTAATCCTTAAGATTAAGAATAAGATGTTGGTAGTAGTCTGATAAAAAATTGTTTAACTATCTTCAGTCGATACTTTCCCTGAATATTTTAGTTACTTACGTAAAGAAAAGAACAGTTACGTCAATGTACTTCGTCACGTTAAGGCCATAACGTACCCCTTGACCCAGATGTCAGGATTGACCCGGGGAAACATGCGTGTTTTGAGGGGACTATGTCTGTTCATGAGTCATGCTTACTGACGAAATTAACAAAAATGTTGGGAAAAACTTTTGAAAATATCGTGAAAAAATAAATAAATGTATGACTGAATTGAAAAATTATAATCCCATACGATTGCTACCTCAATTCTATCTTCAAAGCACAGAATAGATAAAAGTAGTAACACAAAGTACTTAAGTTTGTTAGGTTATTGATTTTAAGGATAATCATAGACTTATAATATTGGTCAATCTGTATTTTAGTTTTCAGGATAACTTTTCAAACTCTAGTTAAAAATTAATTTTTACAGTGCTTTTAGTACCTACGTAATGCTAAACTACTAAAACTGAGAAAGAAATTGGGTATTCTACTAATTTTTATTTTTTCTTTCATATCAATATTTTTATTTCCAGAAACAGAATTATGAAAGTATTTTTGTATTCCTTTCAAAAATAAATAAGTTATAAGCCTTTGAAATTCGGTGGAAGGCGAAACTGTCAAAAAACAAGAAAAGGATGCACTGTGTGAGTTGTGACGTCACCGCCACTCGGTTTCGTGCGTACAAAAGAGATAGCAAGACGTCCCCACCACGCTCCCACTGTTCTTTTAGAGAAAACTTTAAAATCGAATTACTGCCTTAATTAACAACCAATTTTGTTGTTGTTTTCAGAATCGGTTACTTTTTGGTGTATATTTTGTTTAGTATAACAATATTAACCAAGTATAAATACAGTCAAGTAGCCTATTCGACCTCCATACAAAATCCTGTCAGCTGTATATGAGATGACAAAAAGCTTCCTTTGATTTCACATATTTTACCAATACAATGGATTACTAAATAAAAATGCAGAGTACTTGAGCATGAAAAGTGATGAATACTTACAATCAACAACTTGCAAGCATCAGTGCTGTTAGCCACTGGGGCAGTCTGGTCGCTTGAAGTGTCCTGAGCGTGGGTGCCGGTCCTGGAGCCCCATTTGCGGCCAGATGCACCTGGCAATGAAGGGGTCTCGAAGTCGCTGAATGTCCGTTCCCAGTCGCCAAGGGATTCCTGTAAGATAAAGAAATATTTTGTGTAATACTCAGGCATACAATCCATTCTACAGGTTCTCACTTAATGGTGCTTAAACCTGGGTTTGACTAAAGACATTCTGAATAGACTCAGAGGGCAATCGAGAGAAAACTGGTAGGTGTCACGCTTAAAAACCACAAAAGCAACGAGTGGCTTAGAACACAAAGTTGTAGATGTCGTCGGGCGTGTTGCGAAGCTTACTAAGCCAGGAAAATGAACTCATGTCCCAAGTCTCTGGTAGAGTGTAGACCTTGGGGTGCAAAACGCCCTCAAGGAAGATAACAAATGCAATAGGCTGACGATATCAGAATAACACTGCAGGTGTGAAGTGGATATAGATTGCCTCAGACAGAGAGAATTCTATGCCAAAGAATGAAGGAGGCCCACATCCGCTAGGACGTGGGCCTCCGCTTCGACCGCTAGGTCGATAAAGGTTAAAGAGAGATATTACTCAGGAATTCAAGAGTAGCAGGCCCACTATGGCACAGATTACAGAATATATGCTATACAGATATTCAATCGCCATACATTGAAACGCGCCAACTTTCAGGGTTATTTCTGGTTACTCTCAATACACAGTCATTGTTACGCCATCTATCGAAAATATAAGAAGTTACAATTTAATATTTATAACTTTTGAAATACATCACATAATCAACTTGTTATAGAATTAAAGTAAGTAAAAAGATTGTGTTTTAAAAACTTAGTTCTTTTTTCGCCAAAAATAAGCGACATCAGTACTTAAATAAATATTTTTCTTTTTGAAGCGCCATCTTACATCAAATAGCGGAACTAAATCTTTTTATTAGGCAATGGGACCTCATTGCTATGGGAAAGACACGCGCAACCGTGACGACTGGCGTGAATTAAAGGAGGCCTATGTCCTGCTGTGGACGAATTCGGCAGATAAAGAAGAAGCAGATAGTCAGGAACAGAGCATTCATTATAATCCTAGTTTGTTTTTCAGTTGCATCCTCAGCTTAAGCTTTAAATTACGAGAGCACTCTGGTCAGTAAAGATGTACACGTACTATCTTGGACAGGATACTAGGATAAAGATACCACCAGTAAATACATTTTGCATTCCATATGCATACCTACTTTTTGTTATTTTGTGGTATACCAAAAAATATTTTTTGAATTAGCAATGACTATTTATAGGCAACAAATATACCTAAACTTAACATGCGTTCATCTCCAATTTCGGCTACAATTTAGAAATACATTAGTCTCGCCATTTTTGTGCTCCTGGTGACGTTTCTTTGTCTATTGTAGACAAATTGAGTTTTATATGAGGCAGTTAGCAGCAGTAAAAAGATACGTTTTTGGAGACATTGTTCAGTGTGTTATGAGAATTATGATTCAGCGCTGAAAATTGATTAAGAGCGTTGGTAGTTGAATTCGTCTTTACTCATCACTCTTGTAACTTATTATTTAACTATTCCTTGCACACAGTACAATATAATCATCATCTAAACATGAACAAAGACACACAGAATTTTAAGATAATGTATAGATAATTAACTTAGATCATTATTTTCAAACTATTTCCCAGTCAAACGTTTTCACCACGTTTTTACATACTATAACTAAATAAATATGAATATATGATGGAACTTAGTAACGACTACCTTAGAATGGCATAACAAAATAAACGTCACAGCCTCATTGATATTACAAAAAATTAAAAAAAAAACAATACAATAGATGAGCAGACAGCCAAAAGGGGAATACGGAAATTGTCACCAAATGAAGAAAATCTTGAATTATTTATACTTAGGTCTTAGTATGTAGATGTAGTGTACGGCAGGTGCATTTTTAACAGACTATTGTGTTTTTTATTTGCATTTCCAGTTTTTCATTGTGACGGCAAACAGCTAAAAATAGGGTTAAAAAAAACAAAGATATTTTTTCGGCATTTTTTTTGTAATTATACAATTTAACAAATGCATAGAAAATTGTACTAACGACAGTGAGCTACATGGAAAATCATTGTAATAATCTTTTTTCGAATTAAAAGTATTTGTCGTAAAATCTGTGAATGCTGTAAGTAAGTACACCCAGAGAGGACGTACCCATCTACATTATTAAACACAAAACGTAATACTTGCTCATAGTAATTACAAGTTATTAAGTAAATTGGGAACATAGCATCAGCAAAAATATAACAATAGGTTCTATTTTTGTATATCATGCTGAGAATACTAATTTTGAGGATGACACTGGCAAGGTCGACGATGTATTGCCACAAATTTTGGTGCTAGTCGGTTTTATCAACTATATAGGTACAGTATCGCTTTAATTTTTGAATGATTGTACCCCTATACGTGTTCCTACGAAAAATGTCACGGTCAAACAGATAGAAAGGCGGAGAAACAAGGAAAAGACCTACATAAAATATCCATTCAGAATAATATATATTTAGCTCGTAAAACAACGAATTTTGGTGAGGTTTACGATATTATTCAGATTAGAGAAATTTTTCAAATACACAACGGATCAAACTTCTTACTCTAACGTGTTGTAACGTAACATAAAAATTTAAATTTTCCCGTTCTTCTTTAATCTATGGCTGCAAACAATAGCTTGTCGACTTCTTTTTCTTCACTATTGTCAAGAATAGAGAAGAGGGTTTTCGCCACATTTTCTCGCCCATTGATTTAAATGGCAATGAACTAAAGATGCATTGCATCAATGTAGCATTTCGCATACAACAGTGTATTGTTTCATACACACCCGCATTGGGTAAGAGATCGCATTGTTTTCATAACTCCTTTGTCGAAGTTTCAAATTTTTTATCACAGTACTATTAATTACGTATCAGTTTCATAAAATGAGGATTTCAGTGGTTTGTGCAAAGGTATTGATTGATTTGGTGAATTTGTGTCCACAAAAAAATGCTTCCCATAATGATTTTTCAATACAATCAGGTAGGTCGGCCTGTTTACCTTCTCTACTACTACTACGTCTATACCTACGTCCAAAACTATTCTTTTCTTAAGAAAAGTATAAAAGAAAATACTTATTGAAATTAATGAAAGTGGAAATTAAATCTGAAGTTAAATAAAACGAGTTACAGAATTGAGTACTTATGTAAAACATCAAGTGAGAGTGACATGACAGCTAAAGATACAAAGAGGTCTTCGGACTTGTTGAAAAATTGGACTGCATGAAAGAATTGACAAGATAACACCGATATCTTAGATCGATATAATATCTATTATATGAAACTAGATGTTAGTATAATCGTAATTCTCTTTTTGCAATAACAATAATTCACAATATTTCACTGACAACTCCATGTATGACTTGATATAACCATGTGATACAAGCCCTGCACTGTGCCAGGTGGGCTAAGACCTTGCATTCGCCTTGGACCTAGCCTAGGTAATAAGTATTGTTATAATGGTACTACAGTTATTACACTATTATTTTATGACTAAGCTTATACTTAGTAAGTCGAAATACAAAAAAAAAAAGAAAATGATGGAATGATAATCTAATGAATGGTACTCTAGACAAGTACTAATAGATACTTGCTTTGATAGGTACACCATTGAGTTTTCTAATCGTATAAAGCCACTTCGCATAATAATAACACGCCTTTTATTACCACAATTAATTATTATGTAATGACACCAACGTAACCGGTTCATAATAATATCATAACATATATATAATGGAAAATCATAACTTTATAATCCAAACATAAATACTTATGTAAATAAGGCCGCGGTCAATAGTGTATTTTTGCATGTTTAAAAGGCTACAATGAAGAAAGACGACCTAGAACACCAAGAAGTTAACGTAGAAGAAATAAAGCAAATAGTAGGACGTAGGAATGTATCGAAATGTATTACGGCACACAAGATAGAAGTGAAGTAACTCTATTGACAAGAGCTCTTAAACTGAATAATAAAGAAATACCTAAATATGTTGCAAATGATTAAGCAGACTAAAGCAAGTACCAAAACTACTAAGTAGCTTCAGCCCGTGTAAGTAGTTGCATAGAGAATGGAATAGGTGAGATCTATCGACAGAAAAAAGAAAAAAAAATGAATCTAAAACAATTACTCATTTGAAGAGGCGGACCAAGTTGCAGATGTTCCACTCTAAGTGGGTAATTAAACAAAACTCATTGTCGACTTAGTAGACACAGTTTACAAGAAAATGAGGTGACTTTTATGCAAACCAAAAAAATGACAAATAAGACTTCATATTTATTTATTTATTTAAACTTTATTGTACAAATACAATTGTAAAGCACAATAGGTGGACTTAATGCTAAAAGCATTATCTAACAGTCAACCTTTGGGTCAAGCAGAGAGCTTTATGTGGGTGTAAAATAAAGTTTAATTAACAAAAAAGCATCAGAAAATAAAATGCAATACATATATATATATATATTTTATGTGTTTATATTATACTTACATATAATATAAACACGTATTTACAATATACCTATATAAACAATAAATATATACAATTATTAATGCAATGCAAAACAAACAATACAATACATGTGGCAACTAGATTCCCACATCACTCAGCTGTGCGAGAAAATGATCGTAAACAAGAGCTTTGAAACCCGCACGGCTGGAGGCCTTCCTAATTGATTCAGGTAGCGCGTTCCAGAGTCTGACAGCCGTAACGGCGAAGGAGTTGGAGTAAAACCCAGTATGGTGAGAGGGAGTGGCAAGAGTCAAATTGTTTGAAGAACGCAGAGCCCTTTCGTGAGTCGAACTTAAAAATTTGAAATTTGTTATGAGATACTTTGGGGAAGATTATTAAGCACATTATATAACTGACAAAGGATATGGAGATTCCTGCGTTGACGGATAGGAAGCCATTTAAGCCATTGCGCTTGATCGCCAACAGGTAGTTCCAATAGAAACGTTTCCGGGATTTGTTTATAATAACTTGAAATCTTATTTGTGGGTGGTTGAGGACCTGCAGAAAAACGGCACTATAGGTAGTTAGTACATTTTGAACGCGCTTGCTATACGCGAATACAATATTTTGATGAGATCTTTCTGGCAGATAGATTAACATGAAAAGGCGTAACTTTTTATCTTAAGTTAGCTTTTTCATTTTAGCTATATTAAGCGCCGAATCCAAGTCAGCACCTTCTGACGTGCCCAGCTTGACATGTAAGCTGTACAAAAGAGGACCATAAAAACGATTTTCCAATGCAGTTATAAGTGTGTAAAAAAGAAAATTTGCAGCAATCAGAAAAAAACCGGCGTACGTGATCTGTCGAAGGTTAAGTGGAAGTTGTAAGATTATATAATACAACCAATACTCCACAATCCATTCAAGGTCGTGATTGGTTACAGGATTAGTTTAGAAAAATCTTGTCAATGTTTTAGTCTACACATGATACAGAATGCATGTTCCCGTTTTGATTATCAGTGCCAAAGTGGAATCGGAAGAAAGAAAACATTTTTATGTATGAAATGGATAAGAGCGTTAATCTTTGGACTTTGGAGTAGGTATTGGCTTCGACCGTTGGTTTGCGTACGTGACGCAAGGAAGGTTGCTACGAGGCTGTATTGAATTGCAGAATCGTTCAAAAAGCCGTTATGGAAGAAAACATGAAAAGCAGGTAACATTTGTAAAATACATTAAGTAGTTTAAGCATTTCTTCAGCCGGGCAAATAATTATTAATGGTGCTGGCTGGGGTATGGCATGGCTAATATTAATTTTAATTTAGTTAGCAAGTTAGGTATATAATTAGCTTATATAATGCGGTCCATAGAACTGCTGATCGCGCAAACTGGAGACGCATTTGTGGTCGCGATCCTCAGCATTGAGGGATCGATGAAGAAGAAGTTAGGTATACAATAGAGTAGCTTAGCGAAGATATATTTTTGATAAGGTATAAAGCAATGTTTCAAGTTCCATCCCCATGCACGTAATAACAATTATAGAGAATTGTGCAAGTTTAAGAGTAAGTGCCTAAAGCACCAACCCCACAACAAGATCTTAGTTTCAAAGAAGTGCTATAGTTCCAAAAAGATTTATATGTTGCATCGATTCAGAAATATACAATGAATTAATTTAATTCCAAGAAACTTAGCCTTACAATGCATCAGCAAAACTCCATTTTAAGTTGAGATAGCGATGTCGGGGTCGGACCAGTCAGTCAGTTTTCTCTCTTATAAAATAACAGGTTGCCGCTAAAAATAGCAGTCACGTCGCTCAATGGTTGTCTTGACATGGCGGCTATTTACCATATCGGCTGTATTAGCTTTGGCTTCGCAGACACGAATGAATAATGTGGAATGTTTGACATTTACGTGTTGCGAATGATTATCTGGACTGAATGTTTTAATATGTTATATTAATTATGACCGGATACTTCGAACTCAGGATAAAGAGGGGGAAATCACTCATGAAATAGCGCTTATTATGTAGCTTACATTATGACCTTATCCAATAATATAATTAAGCAAAAAATTTAGTTTTTATTCCACTTTGATCTTTCCATGTATTTGATTCCACATTTATTCCATCCAAACCCATCGATGGACCAAATGTAAGAGATAGTAAGGATGTCCCTTTTGGTCTGTCTTAATTTTTAATTAATTATTATTATTTTTTAGCTATTGATAAGCAGGGAAGGCCAATTGATAGAAAAATATCTTGCCTAGGTCTCTGACAACCAAGGATTATGAGTAGTTTCACACAAAGCCTTGTGAGTAGTTTGTCCTAGTAGCGAAATAATATATGCTTAACGTGAAAGTACGAGCAAAAATGAATGTTATGCTTACAACAACTGTAACAATATTTACTTTAGTATTATATCCAAAGCGTAGAATAAAATTTATCTACTAATAGGGACCATTGTTCACATACTGAATGGTTGAATAAACTGTTTACATCCGATTGTGTGACAAGAATGTAAAGCTTAGTTTAGTTATGAATTATCAAACTGAAAGTAAACAAAGCTTGTGTGGCATTGTTCTTATTCAAATAAATGACGTTGGTTCTAATTTTTTGGAAAAAAATATTTCTACTATTATAACAACTGCAAGCCTACCACAGAAAAGTTTCCTGCAAGTGACGTTAAAGCAAGAAAGCGGCTTCTAATCAAACAGCTGAGGATATAACCAAGAAAGCGCTAAGATAAAGAAGAGAAAAAGAAGTTCCAAGCTATGACTAAGATAACATTAAAGAAAACTGCATAAATTCAAAAGCTTCAATTAAAGATGTAAAAACCATAAAAAATAAGAATGTTGTTATTCTACAAAGTTAACCTTACACAAACGACTCATTAGCAATTACAACTACGCACAATCTGTGGCACAATCGTGTTGACACACCCACCGCAGCAATCCTTGGGGCCTAGCTGACATAACTATACCGTCATTCGATACATGTACGTGTCAAAATCGCGATTTTCCTCTTTATTTCTTGTCAACACGATGTTATATCAATACCATGAAAACATAGATTTAGTGTGTATGAAATCAATCTTTTTAATATATATGGAAGTAGGTGTATAAAATAATTTTTTGATGAATAGCTGATAGTTTTTAATAATGACAGAATTCTATGGCAGGTGGAACCAATTGAACCATGGAAGTAACCCACCCACCTGATAGGTGAGACCCTAAAAGCAATATAAGGAAATGTCAGAAATAATTTTTACAATATTTTAGTTGACATCAAGGCCAAAAAATTAATAGTCATTATGTCTAACTGAAAGAAATCATTCAAGCATCAAAAACGACAGATGATAGTCATGACATGAATGACTTGAGCTTGAAATTAAATAGAAAATGGTACACGAATCAGTTAAGTACTTTCTCCTGAGTAAGTAAAAAGTCAGTACATAGAGAGTTATTAAATTATAACTAAATAACAATAAGGTATATTTCATGAGATTACTACCCGGCTCTAGATATTAACTAGGTATATTTTTTTTTAAATATTTCAAATGGTTAAATCAGGGATAAGTAGATGTTTATAGACTGTTGTCATAATAAAACAAAAACAAACTCGATCCTATGACACCTATGCACTCCAAGTTTCACATACAATAAAACCTATCATGGCACAAAATGCTATAAAACAAGCCTCCTAGAAAACGATTTGCTTGCCTGCTTACTAATCCTTTTGTATTGAGTCAACAAGAAACCAGTTTATACGTAACACGGCAACGCCTAGCCAACGGTCAATATACGAGAACCCGGCAGAATCAAATTGCCATCCTAATTGCAACTATTCCTTCAAATAAGATATCTTCTATTGAAGCAGTATTATGTGACATAAAAGGAATTTTATCACGCCACTGCTGTGCTATTTATTCATTGATTTGCATATATTATATGAGATATATAAATCTTATATTTACTGCAAAATGGTCCAGCAAATTAGGATGTTTATCGTACGATATCTACGAACTGTAGTGTTTCTTGGTAATTTATTGGTCTTGTTTTCCATCAAAGTTGCAGATTATGTTGAATCACGTCACATAGGTTTAGATTTTTAATATCCAATGGTTCTGGCTAAATGTGTTTGATGTTTCCTGAATCAGGAAACATCCTGATACAATAAACATATCGTCTAGATAATAAAATTAGTTACGTTATTACAATTGGCTATTATATGATTCATTGTGTCATTCAAATAAAAGTCCACAACAGTAAAGATCGATGACAACATTAATAACAATATGACAAAGGGTGTCCGAACAATAGCAGTGAAAGTCTCAGTTTCACTGCTTTAAGGCATTTTTTTTACTTCTGGTCTTTGTATGAGGTTTTTAATGGATGTAAGTGAAATGGAAAACTTGCTAAATGAAACAGGTAGGTAATTAGTTCTTGAATTTGAAGAAAGCAAAGATAAACATATAAAAATCTTACATTTTAAAATGGGAGAGGATGTGTAGGTAGGCACGGGTATTTTTGATAGGGTTGGCGAAGTTTGTTTTTAAGAATAGCAACTATTGGAACAGTTGTTTTACTGGGTTGATATTTAGGCAACCAAACATACAGGGCTACACAATACAGTTTGGTTGACATAGATTCTTTAAAATACCTACTCTTAAATCTTTATTAACTACTGGCTCATCTCGGGACAGCACACATGACAAAAATTAGCGAATTATTTGTGATCCAGAATCCTTAGAACTAAACGACAAAATTCACATTATTGGTCTAAAAGAATGACATAAGCCACACATAAATGCCATACAATGACATGTCTACGTGACACAAGTTAACAATCCATTGCAAAATCCTATTTATTTTCGTAATAACCTGATAATTTTTATGGAGTAATATGTGTTTAACCGTCATTTGTTTTACCATTCGCACCATATTGTTTTAAATATTTGTCACATACACTGATTGACCGAGCGAGCGAAGCGTCTCTACTTCGACTTTTCTGATCTTTTTTTGAGTGGGGAAAACAATAAGGGCAAAAAAAGGGAAGTTCGCTTTAGGGTTATTTCTGAACGGATCTTTACGAAACTTGACACACATGTTTTTTGATTTATTTTAAATTTTTGGCCTTTAGTTAAGAAAAAAATAAATATTTATTGATTACTCCAAAGCTGTAAGTCCGGTTTCGTTCATAATCAGAATGTATGTAGGAAACGTTATGATACGTATGATATCAAAATAGATTTAGTGATATTCAACCGACCTCCAAAAAAAGAGGATCTAATGTTTTTTTTCGTATTTGTTACTTAAATAACTCCGTTATTACTTAAAAGATTGAAAAAACTATTTTTAAGTAAAAAACTATATTTAAAAGATTGAAAAAAGATTTTTGAAGCAATTGGTTCAATAGTTTAGTAATAAAATAAAAATAACTGTACAACACCCAGAATTATAGTGATGATGTCGTCAAAGTAAACTTTATTGAGTGAAATTCGCGAGGTCTATGTTCGCGGCGAACAACTAGTATATCAAAAACTATTTATAAAAATAATAATATAATATTTAAGGGGGCTCCCATTTTTCATACAACAAACGTTATTTTTGCTCGATGTTGATAACGGCAATATTTAGTTATTTATGCACTTTAAAAATAAGTAATAAAAGTAATACAAAAATATTTAAGAGGGTCTCCAATAGTTCTGTACCACTATGATATTAATAAGTTTATTTTTTACTAGCTGTTTCCCGCAGCTCCGCCTGCGTCAAAAAGTAGCCTATATTTGACCCCGGCTCTTCAACTATATTCATACCAAATTTTATTAAAATTCGTTCAGCGGTTTGGCCGTGAAAGCTTAACAGACAGACAGACAGAAAGACTGACAGACAGACTTTCGCATTTATAATATTGGTATGGATTAATTTTATCAAATGAAATGAAAAGCATGCAAAAAATGTAGCAATAATTTTCCTTTTCATGTTCTATTGATTTACAACAGGAAAATTATACAGACCAGCTTACAGGACTAGATCAAATATTAGTTATCTAAGAATATCTGAGGCTTTGACGTCAGTGTTTATAGTTCACACACATCGTATACCAGGTAAATCTTTGCGGATGTAATTAGCACCATCATCGGACGAATCTGATAATCTTATCAAAGTTATCAAGGTTGTTGTCCATGTCAACCATGAAGGAAAGTGGACAGAAAATTTCATAAATAATCTTTCTCTAAATATAAATCAGAAGTATTACTGACCTGAGTAAATGTGTTGTCAATCATTTGTTTAATGTATTTGATGATATTTAACCGTTTAAGTTCAAGAAAAACGTCAACTAATCTTGTAATTAGAGAGTGCCTTTCCTTTGACATAACAAGCAGGATTGATTGAAAATGAAGAAGTAGAGATCCAATTATTTATGATGCTGTGCCCAATTAATGGTTGACACCATTATGAATAATAAAATAGAACTAGTTATTCGCTGCGAACATAGACCTCGCGATTATTTTACTGTATTAATATAACAGAGAGGATCCAAATAGTACTAGTAGTCGTACTTAGTCCCTCAAACAATTTTGCCGACCCTGTTGTGAGAATTCGCCGAAGTCTACAGACAGCTGCAACCCAATACCTGGATGGTCACATGCGCATTGCGGACCTTTAAACAATTCAGTAGGCAAAGAGGCATACGGCCTGTCTCATGGTAAGAAATCGTAGACATCTATTACCAGCAACATCTGGAATGTCACGTGCGCATTGCCAACCCTTTAACAATTTAGTAGGCAAACAGGTATACGGCCTGTCTAATAGTAAGAAGAAATACATACATATATACATGTATGTACCTACATACAAACAACTTGATTTGTATCTCTCGCTCGCTTCGCTCGCTCGGTCTAAAAGTAGACTCAGGGACAAAGTCCAGGGTGGGACGTGACGTGACTCCCACTTACTCGAACTGTCAGCGTTCTATATCTCATTAGATTAGCCTATTCGAAGATTTTATTTTGAGGGCAAAAGCTGTGAATTAAGATTCCTTGAATTTGCGGTTTTTCTGTCATACTATGAGCAGTTTTTCTTTTGAAAACACTTGTATGGTTTCTCACAACGTTTTATCACATGGCGTTACGAATGATTCAAGGTTTATTCAATTTGCCGCATTGTGAAAAGAAGCCGGCGCATATACCGTATAAAGTTGTATAAACCATGGAGTAATTATATAGGGGAGATGCCGTTTGAAATGGCGCAGTGACGTACTCATTGGCGCCTCGCCGACACTGCAGTGGGCGGAGCTTGTCGTTGCTCGTGCTCTATGATTGGAGCCACGGCCGAAACCAAGCACCCCGCACGTCTGCCTTCCGCCCCGTGTAGCCTCACAAACGCTTTCTTACAAAACGCTTATTAAGGCATCTCCTCTTTATAATTACTCCATGGTATAAACACATCGACTCCATTCAGCAAAGTCGGTCAAGTCCACGAGCTCAATGCTAATAATAATAGATATGGGTTGTTATTATCACATGTACATTAATTATTATATTTCTTCTTGGACTGTCGATGTTTTCCCGATGATCCAGTCAAACTTTTACCGAAAAGTGTTCTGCTACTTTCAAAGTTGTATAGGGCTAGTGAGGGATGAAGAAGAGAAGTCTGAAGAGAGATCCCATATAAAAGAAATGACTTCATATTTTCATTTTTTATCATCAGTTATCTAAATAGTTACTATAGTTAATTTTTTAAGGACCTCCCTTTATTTCTTTCTATTTTAGTCCTAACGCTTGACTGACAGATAATGCCTTATTTTGTATGTTGTTCATAAATATAAGATTAAAATAATAAATCTTTCTTTTTTTGAGTGTCTTTCTCATTCTATTATAGAAGGGTGGTTCTAAAATCTGACACCACCGTGGTGTCAGAGTTTTTGAAAGGGTCGATTGATTGGTCGTTCGAGTGCAATGTCGGTTGACCATGTAGATGGAGCCCACTCGGTATGATGAACTGCCTCCGTGGTCCAGTGGTTAAGGCGTTGGCTTCGACCCGGAGGTGGTGGTCGATCATCCTTTTCCACCGGAAGCATACATCGTTTAGTTGTTTCCAGTTTGGTTAGGACTTTGCAGGCTTGAATCACCTGATTGTCTGATAATAAAGATGATACCGTGCTTCGGAAGGCACGTTAAGCCGTTGATCCCGGCTGCCATTTTGTAGTCGTTATGGGAACCATGTCAGAGGCCGAGAGGCGATTCCAAACAACTCTGAGACCAGGGTGTACATGGTCGATAGAAAATGTGACCTACACGAAATGATAATGATGATAGAACCTTCCCTGCTTTTCCTTCTTGTAATTGATTCTACTAAAGTCTGTCAAAATTGTATCCCCTATTCTAGTGCTGTTGATGTTTTTTCCATGGAGCAATTACAAAGAGGAGATGCCGTAATAAGCGTTTTGTAAGAAAGTATTTGTGAGGCTACACGGGGCGGAAGGCAGACGTGCGGGGTGCTCTTCGGCCGTGGCTACAATCATGGAGCACGAGCAATGACAAGCTTCGCCCACTTTTGTGTCGGCTAGGCGCCGATGATCACATCACTGCGCCATTTCAAACGGCATCGCCTCTTTGTAATTGCTCCATGATTTTTTCCTTAAATGTATAGAATAGAGATTGATAAATTTGGCCCGCACTTTGGTAAGTGCCATCAATATTAGCCAAACAATATTTGCATAGCACTCGACAACCTGATTGTATGTAACTAATGTAACCCGCATCACCTACCATGTTTATGAAGGTATATACACAAGGTCTTTTCAAACACTAAGCCAAATTTTCACAGCGTGTTTAGTACCTGAAACAAACAAAAATATCGATCTCCCATACAAATATCGAGTGCGTAACATTATTAATTGGCCCTGTACTATACACCTAGGGTGTCAGAGTTTTAAGTTTTTAAAATTGGCTGGTTAAAAGTTATCCTGTATATTAAATCGAGGCTACTAATAGATTTCAGTGCGACCTGCATAACTTTCTATTAGTTTACTGATAGTCTACTTTTGATAAGGTTATGTTTAGGCATTTATAAGGATAATTTATCCTGCGATAATATTTTACAAATAAACCCTTGTATGTATGTAAAAATCTTTATTGTACACAAAGAACATAGTATCAGAATACAGGTTACAACAAAAACAAAAACCCTTACTTGTACTTGTTTACTTTTAAATTAATTAATTTATTATGACGACCATTTCAGCAAACGGTTGATCTTACGTAAGTAGCGTACGTATTTTTTAAAGAAGCTATTGTCATTACGTATCGTATTGTAATTTAATCATATTGTTTAGCTTTGTGTACATAGAAAATTTTATTACAATTTTTCAAGTCATTAAAAACATTTGTTTTTATATTTATTACTTCCATGTGCACTTGCTTTAATAGTTTTAGTTTTTTTTTTATATTGTAGGAAATTTGCAAGTAAACTTTAACTGTAGGAAATTTGCATTATTTTTTTTTCCTATCGTCTTTAAAAGAATCAAAACAGTTAGAAGTAGAGACGGTCTGTCGGCCAAAGATATTAAGTGAATAAACGAACTTTTTTGTGTGAGTGAAAGACAGTTAAATGGGATATTTTATAAGCGAACCACAAAAACAAAACCTAGTAACCAAAAGATCGGTTCACCACCGCGGCAATTACTGAAACTACATATTTTACAAGGAAATCCCCACATACTCGAGTGGATCTGTGGAAAACCTGTCTCCGATGGGGGAACATACTTAGAGGGGAGGATCCCTCTGAGTATCCTCCGAGACGCTTCGGCCTGGTGGAGACCTGCCGTGGTCGGTGTGGAGATCTTTGAACAGACTCCAGAGGGGTCGCTGTGCTGACAGCGGACAACAGGTCTAAAATAGCCACTTTGAGCAATTCATCAAAACGAATCATTTCGTTAATTGCGAAGCTTAGCAATTTTGCAAATTTTGACATTGACGGTTCAACTCTAATTCAATTCATTTCGTGATTCATTTCTTGAATCACTTCTCGTTTGAGTATTGCTATCTTAGATTAATAATTCGTAGCGCCGCGGAGACCAATTATTAATCTATGATTGCTATATTAATAAAATAAAAATAGATTTTAAAATTTTAATATTTTTATTGTTATTTATAATTCTACAGTAAATTAATGATGGTAAATCAACATTATTGGTTAGAAAAACTTATTTAACTAAAAAAATCGTAAAAGTAACCACGCTATGCAAAAATAAAAATTATTTTTACGCCTGGCAATAAGGCGGAGAACCGATGGCCGATGGGGCAGAAAGGTTCTCGAATGGCGACCACGTACCGGTAAGCGCAGCGTTGGACATCCACCGACCAGATGGTCAGATGACCTGAAAAGGGTCGCAGGCAGACGCTGGATGCAGACTGCTGCCAACCGATCATTTTGGAAATCATTGGGAGAGGCCTATGTCCAGCAGTGGACTGACTGCGGCTGAAATGATGATGATGAATAAGGTAAAGCAATTCACAAGCAATTCACGAAAAGTAAGCCATTTTGCGACTTTCCGTCAAACAGCAGAATTGCCATGAAATGATTCATTTCATGAACTGCCAAAATGTGGCACCACGCCCAGGGGTTTCTCGATAGTGTCTAAATTTCAGGTCATGAGTATGACATACAGAAATAACATAATGTCATACCGAGAAAAGAATCGCCGATTTCAAGCTCCCATTGCATAAAACAATACGTGTATGGCGTAAGAAAGACATTGTTTTCTAATAATAACTCGTAACACATTGTAATAAGTACTAATACTGTTATGTTAGTTAACCATAACGTTTTAAAGAATGGTGGCGATAAGCCATGTTCCACATTCGCACCTGTTACGTGTATTAGTACCTACTTACATGTTTTTAACGATAAGAAAGTATTTCTTTGGCGAGTTAATAAACTAACTAAAAAATAAATATCAGGACCCTGGTAACAATTTGTATGCAAGGTTCATTTACAAACAAATACGTCAAAATTTTAAGAAAACTCCCTTCAAATTTTTGTTAAAACTCTTACACCAGGGTGTGCAGAGTCGAATTGACCATGTAGCCCACTTATTATGATAATAGAACCGAGATGATGTAGAATTTCAAAAAAAAATAAAATAATAAATTAATTAAAGTAGGTATGTACAATTTTAATATACCTATTAAAATTTTCCCGCAGCGCTATTTTTGTGGGTATGTTTGTAGGTTTAGAATAAACAGAACTTTGAGGGTTAGAAGCTCTAACTAAACCATTTATAAACAATCTAAAATAGATCAGGTTTTAATTAATCTAACAATCTCATTCCATTTTAGCATTCTTTTTAATTTCTTGAACACGAAAATTACTGACCTGAATGCAGATTGTAACGGTTGTCCTTTGTTTTACAGTACTTACAAAGCGGTAATTGATGGCTTTGGATGAAAAACTATGTGGATTTTAAAATGAGAACGAATGCTCTTTTTTTTCTTTAGTTGGTTATAATAATTAACACTAGCTTAATTATCTATTTTATTTTACTAGTTACTAGATACTAGAAAAAGAAAATTGAGACCTAATGACGTAAATACATGTCTGTATTACACGAAATGTACTTATCTTTGATAAATTAAATCGTTGTTATTGTTTTGTTATAAGATGAAGCAACCTTTCTAGTTAGACTACATAAATGGTAATAAATAATACCACCTGAATTCATAAGTTCTGATTGTCAATTTTAATCCAATTTTTTCACCTTTTAAAAATAATAATGTTATTCCATTTCTATCTTACATAATTGTTTGTTTTGTACATAAAAAAGAATATTCACAGAACATATTTATGTCCAAATCGTGTCCTACATCCGAACGGTCTACTAATCTACCCAATTGCGTGACTTTTGATATCGTGCCGTGACTTACTAGGCCCATTAATTGCAAGATAGCTACTTTATTTTTTACAAGCTATGGAGGAATCATTTTAGGAATAAGAGATCCTTTCTCAAAGTGCAGTTTATTTGTATACGAAATACACAAAGAATCAAAACTAGGTACTTACTGTGGTAAGGCATAAATACTATTCTCATACATACAATTAACTACAAATAAAGTGCAATACTAGCCAACTTTAACGTCTGCAACTCTAAACCTGATTGTTATGTCATTACAAGTAATTGATATCAATATCGTCAACCAGATAACCATTAAATCAATTGCTTACCTGCAATCGATTTATTGTCACATTATGTTGGATATATAACAATAATAAAGTCGTCTGATTTAGTACCGAAGCAACAATATTTCCAAGGAGAATTGACACAGGTACGCACATAGGCGCAGGTTATAAATATCTCAAGTGTCAAGTCAAAAGTTGTTTCATGTCTTCAGATCCTCAATGGAGAAAAAAGAATTATTCATTTGGGAGGGCAGAGGTTATTAGAAGCTTAGCTGTGATACTTGCGCTAAAGGAGCATAGATATTTAAAAGTCCATATGCCAGGAAAAGTATAGTATTCAATTTTCATCTCATGTTATCCTAGTTTATTAATTCCATACAGTTTTCTTGCGAGTCGCTGTCGCGTTGCACATTCTATATGTACTGGAAAGATATACAATAAGTTGTGCAATGTGAGTGTGAGTTAGTAAGATGCTGGTTTACACATTTTATATGTAGCCCATTGTGTATATTACATGAGGCGCTGTCTCATAAACCCACGAACTCAAGTCACGCATGTTTTCCTGGTCCAATATGGACTTGACATAATTACCATGCAGCCATTAACAGTCCTTATTATATAACCTACACGCAGTGCGAATATCAAGCGATACATGCTCCGAATAAAAATACTGTTTCATAATAGCAAAGTTCTTTGTTAACCCCACACAAATGGTCTTACAATCTTGCGATCAACAGGTTTTGCAAGTTACAAAGGTTTTTGTATGGGAATCCTAAGTTATTAGGGTTTTCATACAAAATCCTACTATAGAGGCCGTTAGCTGCGCCTATACTTCGAAAAACTTTTGGTAGAGGTACTGATTTCGATCCATTACTCAGGGCTTCAAAAATGGGCATGAAAGTGGCTCACATACATGAACTTTCCAGGCTTGTAACTCTTTAATAATCACTAGAACAGAAATATCCATAAACAAAAAAAAATAAAAAAATTAACGTTTGAACAAATCTTTGCATCGCGCAGTCAGGAAGGAAATAAAGCTAAGTTTTATGCAAACAAATCTCTAGAATGCATCTATACGCCTAGGTCTAGTACCAGAAAGATCGAGGGCCTTGAAAAGGCAGGGAAGGGAGCGCATTCAAGTGTCATTTATCAATGTCCGCTTCTATTGAGTTCGCGTGGGTTGAACTTGGATATGTCTTGTCCTGTACAGTGGTTCACAGAAAAGTACATGACGTTAGACTTATTCACTTGCATCTTAGATAGCAAAATTTTCTTTATAACCCCACTGTACATGTCATTTGATGACATTCAGCTAGTTCGATATACTAGCAACCTACGTACTATAGACATGCACATCTATATTTATTCTATCTGCTACACTATTACGACATAATATTATATTCTCTGATTAAGTTTGGGTATATGAGTTTGTGTCTATTTAATGTCATGTTTATTAACTTCATTGTTTAATGTTATTTTAGAAAATTAACAAGCAATTTTTGATACAGTAAAAATATTTTTTGCCTCACACTGACTTTCTGTTCATTGTAATTTATTAACTCTAAATACTAGCTTATCTTACAGAGAATGTAGAATAGTTAGATGCGAATTAATACAATATGTACCTGTAAGAAAAAAAAACTGTTTATAGAAAAAAAAATGAAATATGAACTAACTTAATCTAAAATAAACTAATTAAAATACTACATAAATAAAACTTTGTGTTTTTACACTAAGTACCTAATTTAAAAAAAAAAATCAGTAAAACTTAAGTCTCACCGACTCGAACGAAACGCATTTGACTCGCCGTTTCTAAGTGAGTAATCTATCTTAAAATAGCAGTCTTGTTTCTTAAAAAGAAAGTTTCGCAAATTTTCGAAAGTGATAGAGCTATAAATAGCTAACACCTTTAATTATATTGCATAATATTATATTAAGCATTTTGCTACTGGTTCCTTCCATCGCAATCTCGAAAACTCATGATTTAAATTATATTTCTGAGGAAACATTGTGAAATCGAACTGCGAAAAAACTACCAATTTTTCTCTGTGAACTTCGAACGCTCTAAAAAAACATGTTTGCATGTTCGGCGAAATCAAAACAAATTTATTTTTGTATGCTGTTTTTATGTAATTGTTTTTATTGGTGATCTGCGGTTGAAGTAAGTGCACGATCTGATAGGATCTTATGTTCTGGTCCTAAGAAAGGATCAAAAGAGAATAAAAGTTGTCATATAGCATAGTCTACTAGAGGTACCCAAAACTCTGATAAATATTTTTCATCCACCACAAGGTTGACTGGAAGGGATCGCTCTAGCAATATGTTTGATTTTGTATCTCATTATTTAATGTTATTGTTATGTTTTTTTTCTGTTATAAAGTGTATTTGTATTTTATTGTAAGAAATAACAGAAACCATCTAAATATTATCTCGGTTGAATCCTAATCTGTATGGCTTCGGAGCTTCGGATCAAGCCGAAGACCTGACTATATATCGACATAAAACTTTACAGATTACCTGCCATAAATGACGGAACCAAAAGTGACTTAGTTGCGCAAAAACCTATACCGATAAAACCTTCCCAACTAGCTTGAAGTCAATGCACCATGTACCCAAGGTGCAAATTCCATCTACAGTGAAAGGAGAAATGAGTATTTCTGCCCACCGTTAGCAGGCTATTTCTGGACTCGAACCGAACTGGTCTGACCACTCTCGAGTACAGAGAAGCCTGTGAGGTTATTTTAGAACGAGCCCTCAGTACTGTTGCTATGTGCATCGTTCATGCAATAAACTCAATCGTAAATTGATAAAGAGTTGTGAAATTTCTTTGTCTTCGATGTACTCTGTGAATTTCTGTCTGTGTAGTTCGATATGTTTTCGTTAAAAATTGGGCTACCTGTTGTATATACTTAAGTATGAGATTTTTGCGCCTAGAGAAGTTTGAACAGCTCAAGACATTGATTTTGCCCAACAGCTCCATAGTCACATCAATTTGTATGTATGTATGTAAAAATCTTTATTGTACACAAAGAACATAGTATCAGAATACAGGTTACAACAAAAGGCGGATTTATCCCAAATAGGGATCTCTTCCAGTCAACCAAACTAACATAGGACATAGACATATGGGCACAGAAGAGGGCACAACGAGCAAAGAAATCTTAGGTGCATAGACTTACATCTAACATACAAATACAAATACACATAAAAACAGTAAGCTCAGCTCAAGTCCGATCGTTCGTAGTATTCCCTAACCCGAGATTTGAGAAGGAGTTGGCGTAACACTGTGAGGAGTATACAGGTATGTTCAACTTTAGGTGGTGAGATGCTCGCAGACGGGGATCAAGATCCCGGAAGGAGAAATTTGATCTGAGATATTCAGGGGAAGAAGAATTAAACAAGACATTATAAAGAAAAGAGACAATATGTAGTTTACGACGTATCCTTATTGGCAACCAGTTCAGACGCTTGCGAAACTCGGAGTTACGAGCGTCATCCTAATTTAGTTGAATATTATAAAAAATAGAAATGACAAGCGTTGAGTTTAGCACGGTGTCGTGCTTAAAACATGAGTTACACCGTGAGTGTCCACAGGGTAAGACATGTTTTAAGCTTTATACAAGACTATTCCCTTCTCTTTGTACCCAATTGACTGTAGATAAGATTACACCAATCACAGTCGTAAAAAATCGTGAACCAGAACTAGCTACTTTTTAAGTAAGCATACTAAAAGTCACATGACCACTTACGTTACTCATCTAAGATCTAGGATAATGGCATATTTCATTATTGACGAATTAGATCGGCTCCACGCGGTTTTCAACGTGACTGCAATCGCATGCAACTTCTTATCAGTGCGTTCTGATTATGCGAGTTACGGAAATTACGATATTTCACTTCAGTCATGACTCATGACGTATTTTCAAGACTTACGCACGACGTGAAATGAGCACACGAAAATGATGTTTTACTACAGACGTATAAAAAATTAAGTGCGAATCAGTGGCGAAGCCTCCTTAGAACACGATTTCTACCGGCTTCCCTTGGCAGATACTAAATATAAAACGAGTATTCTACGTAGTCTAATTATCGCAAGTTACATAAGAGGCTACTTGACTGTATTCATACTTGGGCAATATTTGAATACGAATCAATATTGTACACTAAAAAGTAACCAATTCCGAAAACAACAACAAAATTGGTTGTTAATTAAGGCAATAATTGAATTTTAAAGTTTTCTCCAGAAGAAAAGTAGGAGTGTGGTGGGGACGTCTTGATATCTCTTTTGTATGCACGAAACCAAGTGGCAGAGACGTCACTGCACACACAGTGCATCCTTTTCTCGTTTTTTGACAGTTTCTCCTTCCACCGAATTTCAAAGACCTATAACTTATTTATTTTTGAATGGATTTTAAAAAATCTTTCTGTTGTTTCTGGTAGTGAAATGTTTGTTATAAAAGATAAAAATAAATTGAGTAGAATACCCTATTGTTAGACACAGAACAGTTTTGGTCTAATCAACTGCGTGTCTTAAACAGAATTCAATCACGAGATAATTAGCCCACAAAAATCATGATTATCTCTGTGTCTAACTAAAGCATGGAAAACTGATGTATGACTTAATGACTGTACCAAACATAGAAATAGAAGACCTTAGAGTGTGATGTCAGACAGCCGGCTGGTGCAAATCCAAACCGCAATATGTTTAGTTAATCAAACAAACCCATTACACAATATAAAACTGCAAACCTACGTCTAGTTTTATTTTAATTATGATATTAAAATATCTATCATTTTCTTATTATCAAAGACCCGTTTGTCTAGTTTTGTAAGACTGGCTCATTTGGAATATATCATAATTTATAAAGAATTTTGCATGTACACATGTTTTTATGTTTCGGCCATATCAACATACCAACTAGTCTATAATTGTAAAAATAAGATAAATATGATATATGGAAAGATGAAAAGACATTAGTCGCTCCATTGTAATCTTAGTTTCTCAGTTGCACATAAATTGTTCTGGACAATTTATGTGCAACTGAGAAAGACACTCGGTTAAACAATAATATAAAAATTACTGCGCCTTAAAACACCTTATATATTAAAACAAAACGTGCTCCTAGGCACGCGGCTATATTCCACAAAAATGATGAGCGTAAGAAGGTACAAAGTAAAACAATTGCGTGACTGCGTGACCCGTAATTACGTTAATATGCCAGCTGCAGCTTCGACGCAAGTACCTAATTGATTAGATACAAGTCTACAGATGGAATTACATTTCGTTATTTTCCGTTTATTTTCCTCTCTCTATAACCATGTAGTTACATAAATACAAATTAAATTCAAATAAAAGGCAATTTCTAAAAACTTTGACACAAGGATGTACGTATCTATACGTACACTATAGGGTCAAAAGAATTTTAATGATCTTTTAAATAACAGAATAATTTGTTTAGTTTAATATCAGTAATTTAACTCTGTTAACAAATTTTCTTCTTCATTGGAGCGTTCATCCCAGCATAATTATTTATATATAACTTAGTCCTAGGACTGAAATTAAAACGTGCATTTTAGCGTAGTGCTTTTGTTGGTGGTTAATAATTATGTTTGGTTTTAACTAACAATAACGAGTTACTAAGGAATATGTTATTTTCCACTTGACTACAGGTTTTTCCAGGCAATTCTGCTTTGATCTATTGGATGGAACATGGGTTTAATTTTAAAGATTTTTCTTACCATAATATAAGTGCATGTAAAGGACACAGTGTATAAATGTGTCACTGTGAGTGACTTGAACAATTATAGTGACCACGTGCCCCTCATTAATAAATAAATCTTTCATCTTAATTATCGCGTGTCATCAGTTAGTGAGACTTACGTAAAGAACTAAAGTGCATAAATTATAGACGAACAGATAAGATATCATCATGATGATTGTCATGTAAGTTTCAGCAATTGGCAAATGGGACTGGTTTGACAGATCCTGGATGACCTGTCTTCGTTAGGACTAAGAAAAAAAAAAGACTTATTAAATTTCTTTTCACATCTATTTCACTGGTTGTATATTCTATAAACAACACTCAGGTTGATGTCAGCCAGGTGACCGGCAATGAAAATGATGCACAATCTTATAAAAATTTAAATGTATTTTGATTCAAAAATCAGAGACATAATTTTTGGGAACCCCGTGCTATGATCGTCTGATCTAAGAACGGCCACATAAATTTCTGTTTCCCTTTCATACTTTTTTATGCGGGCAAAGCTGGGGGTTTATTTTGTTACTTATTATGTTTGTTATTCAAAATACTTTATGCAGTAGAGCTAAATTAGCACAGGCTAACGGACTTAGGTAGATATACAGCCAGTCCCTGAAAACTAGTTTTTAACTTTTTTTTTATTAGACGACGCGAGGGATTGATTTAACGTTTCGCATTTATTAGACTATTTTAACGAAATCTTATAAGTTTGGAATTGCATGAGATGCAATAAGCCAGAGGTGCGATACTTTAAAAATAGAAAATCTTATACTGCCATTTTTTTTCGACAATTTTCGAATTTTGCGCTCCCAGTAGCGATCCCTGGTGTATGTATGTATGTCTACCAGTATTTTTTTTTCTGTGGATTTTTTTTTTACATTGTCATAGCACAAAATAAACGTATTATAGTTACGCAAGGCTGCTCAACTATAACTAACGACATTCAATATGTACCTTTTAGTATGTACCTTTGTTTAGGCGCTTAAAATGTTTATAACATCAGCCCAACCAAATCGAATAAGTTACGTGATTCGTTCGGTTTTATGGTTTTGTGACGTGAATTCGCCAAGCTAGTAAAAAACCGTGGATTGAGAAGTTTTTATTACTATATCTTCCGGTCAGTTAAGCGCCCGTGACACTTCTAATGTTGCAGGAGCCCCTTTTTGAAATGTATGACATATTATATGTTAAAAGAAAATCATTAGATTTTTTTTAAGGTGTTTGAAAATTACACACTGAGGTACAACCAGTTATACTGTTGTCTGTTAACAAATTGAAAACAATTTTTATTAAATTGAACAGAAATTTGACAGTCACCTTTTTCGGAAGAGGCATTATGCTGTTTAAGTATTATTAAAAACTATTTAAGTACTTATAGAAGCCGCTTAAGGCACCTTAAGGGAGGTTGTCCTTGGCATAATTTCGAGGGCTAGAATCATTCACAACAGAATCCAATAATTTTCAGCAAAATAAATCAGTGTGCATGCACGCAACCCCCAAAAATGGAAGAATGGAATTTCATTGTCATGCTGCTTAAAAGTTAAAACGCCAATTCATGCTGATGTTTTGTGCAGAAGTTGATCACTGTGACTCAAATTTAGAGTCAACACCTCCTAGCGGTGCCCCATGGTCGTCTACCTCAAGCTGACTAACCAACACATACTGGCCGGTGTGGCGTTATAAGCCTAACTCATTTTCGAATTATGTATACCAGTATATGGCAAACACACGAAGAGACCCACCACAACCACCACCGACAATGCCTTGTCGGTGGCGGAGTTTTGGTCCTCTGAAGTTTGAGAACAGCCAGAGTCGACTAGCAAATAGAAGAAGACACGAAGCGACACCCAAGGCAAAGTGTGCAAAAACAGAGTTGTTATTGTTATGATGATAATGTATGGCAACACAAACGACCTATGACGATAGACATTTTTTCTGCTAAATAAAAATATTCTTAGAACTGTAATCGAGGAGGATTAATTTTCCTCATGACGTTGTTATAGGTTTATGTAGACACCTCCAATATTGGAACTTTGTACCTGATGGGTTTGATGATTTTAACAAGAATAACCATGACACACCTGTTTATGCAATTTAAATTTTATTTGTCAAATCTGTTTTTAACGTATCCCTACACTATGAACGGCTGATCGATGATTGATAGATTGATTGCTGACCACATCTAACCCTTTTGGAGAATTGATACAAAAGCAAAGAAGAACTTTGACATAAGGCCGCATTTCTACATGGTAGTAAACTTCTATAAGAAATATCTGACTCGGCTAGATGCAAGAGCAACGTTTGAATGTAAACACCCAAACACTGCAACAGCGGGACAGATATTCTTGCAGAAGTTTTCTTACGGGATTTAGATCCCGCAAGAATGCAGCCTAATATTACTAGTGTTAAGAAGAATTTGTCTCGATTCGACATTACAAGAAGAAGAATACCATTAAAAGTTTATATTACCGAAATCAAATCACTACGACAAAATATTTTCAGCAAACCTCTTTCCGTTTAATTGCTATTTCCGATAAGATGGCAGTGGCTTCTTTGTCTAAAGCCACCAATTCACCACATGGACCGATTAAAGCGTACCCTGGCTTTAAATACTATTAATTATTCTGTGAAACAAAAACGTTGAAATGAAGAAGACAGAATTTTTTTTGTAATTTTTTTATAAAAAAGGGCCATTATTTTATCCTAGTATTAAAAACCAGTTCAATGGTCTGAAGGCCGTCGGTGAACGACCTCCCGGCGACTTTGAACCCGCTGCGTCCTTCGCAACTATTCAGTTGCTAACAAAAGCTTGGAAACTTAAATTATCAATCAAACCATTAAAATCAACAAATCTTAACTTTTTTCTATCTTAAACGCAACATGGATAACGACAAGTATAATGATAAGGTTCGGAGGTATTCACTCAACACTTTATAAGTACATCCATATATCAATTCACGTCTCACTAATTGGCAGAGGCTATTCTTAAAAATATATTACATCTGGACATCATTTTCGTGGTCTTTTCTACGCCCGTCCGGAAACACAATAGTAAATAATAGGTAAGTACATAGAAGTGAGAGACTCAATGGGTAGAGTAAATCGATTTTCATGTTTTCATATGTTATTTCGTCCACATATCTCTATGTTTAGAAGATTGCATATCATAAACCAGTTATTGTCATGCCACATTGTTTACGGCTTCAATGCACTTATAATGGTACTTCCTGGTTGCATCAGATGCGTTGCAGTTGCTTTAATCTCATGGTGCATCGTCGTAACAAAAATAATATTATATTTAAAACTTATAAAGCAATCCTTCGTCAAAGCCCGGGCTCGAGTCGGGTCATTTTCGTGGTAACTTAAATGCTGAATTTTTTTTTAAAGATAAATTACTCTTATTACAAACCTCAGTCATCGATATAAATCGATCTTTTTATTACATTTCTATGCAATTTAGAGCTAATTTTTGAGCTAATCTGAATCATTCCAAAATTTCTACAAAAGTAAAGCCTCCTTGTTAATTACCACGTCTAATTAATTGTCTGGTGGATTTTCCTTCAAAAAGTGCATTGTCTGTTTGTCATGAAAAAGAGAAATATTTAATTTTCACGTCCTTCAATATAGGACGGCATTCATGCATGATCCGTGTAAAATCAAATTCGAAAATGTGAAAATGAATCATCTAATAACATCCGATACGAGTGATGAGAAATAAAAATTGAATCGAATGGATTGGAATTGGTAATAGAGTTTGGAGGCACGTGTTAATAGTGTTTTTTTTTAAATATAACTTCTTCGATAAACGTGTTTCCCAGTTGCGCCCTCAGTTTATGCCTTGGAACCCTGGTACGCTGTAAACATGGTCCTTGATTTTTGTCAAATCTCTGCGGTCGCGACATCACTGGCGGCGCTACAGACCGCATAGCAGTCGAGACTATATTCAATTTCATAGAAATATATAGAAATAAAAGTCTGCGGACTGCGGTTCGCTTTGGAATCACGCCTTTACCGCGTAATGAACCCGATTAAGCGCCTTAAATATCTATATCTACATTTATGGCGCATTTAATCGGGTTTATTTATTTTACGACTAGTCATGTCCGGAAGAAACATCTTGTCCAATTACTACCAATTACAAATCAATTAGTTCGCGGATTCGATAGAAACCGAAGCGTACTTCCCATTTCGTGACAATCGGTTATCCTTGTTCGTGATTTAGACGAAGTTATTTAATTATATATTTTTTTACATGAATATTAAACTACACATTACGATATCTTGGAAGATTACGTCAAATGTGAAATTTTAATTGTACCAAAGCGGGAACGACGTGGTCTGTGAGGTAAGATGATTTTTCTTTTTAATATTTCTAGACAACGAGCTGGCAGCGTACTAGTGACACTCAAAATTACAAGCGTAAAATAGGTTATGAAGACGAAGCGCTATGAATGATTGTATGTATGACTGCGATCCAGCCGATTAACTTTATCTTTAACCACCAGTATTCTGCAGGATGAGAGGGAGCGGTCTATTCTTAAGACCGAAATCTTAAAGCATGACATGTCGGCCACTGATTCGTGTAAATTGTCGGTTAATTTAAAAAAATCCCACGATTTATCACCATGTAACCAGAATTAGATTAGGAGGAAAACCGCAGGTATTCTTGAACACAATAATAACAAAACATAGAAAGGTTAATGGACTACTACAAACCTGTACACCTTATGACAGGCAAAACCATTATTATTCATTGGTTAAGTAATTCCTGAGCGTTATTCCTGTTGCATCCCAAACCGTATCTTTAGAACCCGTCTTCTTCATAGGTCTTCTCTGTAGTTCGTTAGTCCCGTTGACGCAGGCCCGATTTAGGGTGTGTGTGAGGGTGGATGACCCTATTTCGTGATGTAGGTTAGGCTGTAGGAAGCTTGCAGGTACAATTCACGAGCTCCTGCAAGTCTACTCTACATATACGTCACGCACGATCTAGCTAGGTAAAAAAAAGAAAATATTCCTTCTGTTTTTAAATATCGACCTATATAATATAGCGTATCCTTATGGTTGGTGGCAACTGGCGCAACTGGAATACTTGGTCCCTTGCAATTGGCCCTACTTGCATACATGAATGATTTGCATTGCATGTCCTGTGCAGTGGTGCATTGACCTCGATAGCACAAAGCTGACAGACTGCCAGACGTGTTTAATAAGTTTTTATCGATGCATCTTTCTTCATATGACTATGTTAATGACGAATTACCATAGGGGCATACCTATTGATAGTCATGCATGCGCGAACCTTACAAATATTATGAATACAATCAAATATCGTCTATGTTACTAATATCAGCCTGTTAATATCACAAAATAATATTTACCGAAGGTCCTTTGTTGGACCTCCGCCAAAGAAACATCCCCGGCTCGACCATTGTTATAGAAACGCATTTTTGAGCAGAAGCTTCGTCAATATTATTAATAATAATAAAATCAATAATCTAGGCCCTAAAACAAAGATTCCATTAGTCAATTGAGTCACCCTCGAGAAATAAGATACCAGCTAACCTTAAAATATAAACATTTGGTTGAACGCCTTAATTTTCTTACCTCAACATACAACTCTTTTACACATTTGTAGTTACTCATTACTATACAAAAATATTACCTTAACATCAATGAGCCTGACGGTGAAGGCAGTAGCGTCAGGAGCCGTCAGGACAAGCTGGCAGGGCTGGTGGGGGGCGGTGGAGGGGGGCCTGACCAGCGTCAAAGCTAGTGCTGTGTTGGAGAAACTGCCCCCCACCTCTACCTCTTTGGTGCGCCCGCATAGCAGGCTAGAGCACAACCCTGGGGACAAAGAAAATAAATTTTGAAATGCTAAGAAATAAATATTGTTTACTAAAGAGGATTTATATGCTACAAGTAGGTACGTTTCAGGTTACGAAATTTAAAAATGGAGGTAATGCTAAAAGTAAAGCTGTTTGTTGGTTTGAAAGCCGAAATTATTTTCTAGTAAAGGTCTTACGGTTGAAACCGCAAAAAATAGCTGGTTTAAATGGATTAGGGAGAATAAATGAACACTTTATTGCACCATTAACAAACATGTTAAATACATAATTAAATCCGATTAAAACAAAATGAGTACAAAGGCGGACGGACTTATCGCTAATGCAATATCATCCATCCAACCTTATGGAATATGGAAAAAATAAACACAAGAAGCGCAAAGGAGACTTGACCCCAGATCAGCTGTGACCATGGAGTAATTACTTTGTAATTACTCCATGGCTGTGACTGATGTCAGATACGACACAAGATTTTCTTCAACGTATGTAGGGTACAACAACTTAAATATCTTATTCTAAAGTTTACATAATAATAGTAGTGTAGAAAAAATAAAAATAAGAACACCTGCCAACTGTCAACGCAGAACCCAAACTAGGTCTGGCCTGTATTTTGGGAACCCTGTTCGTCCGACAAGTTCATTCCACCATCATGTAGATGTAGAAAGAAGTACCTTTAACTTAAGTGTAGTATTATGGACAAGTCCTGGCTTTAAAATGTCTGTATTCACTGCAGAAAATTCGGACCAATGCACATGCGGTAACGAGGACGGATTTCCAGCCTTCAATACATCGACAAGTTTAATATCACCTCTATACCAAAAAAAATTAAATCTGACAAAAACTTAACAAAGACACAGTCTACATGTAACTGGTGTTTCAATCCAATCACAGTACACAGAAGCAAAAAATGCACGTTATCATTTTGGTCTCGTCTACCGACCTTCACAAAATTCCGCTTGGCTATTGTAGTTCCAGTGCGTACAATCGACCGTACATCACACTGTACCAGTTCACGGCTATTTGGCTTATGACAACCACGTAGGGATCAATGAAGGAGGTTGAAATGCTGTTGAATGTACTTTGTTGTCTCGTGACAGAGAAGTAAAAAGCGTAGTTTTTGGTGAAAATCAGTTAATTGTTTATGTTTTATCGTGAAGGCTGAAAGATCTAATTAGGTAATTTGTCTTCCGAACGCGGTTTATGAGAATCTCCATGCGGAGTCTTCTGAAATTGAGTTAAGTTATTTATTATTTATTGCACACAATATCTTACAGATAATGCATTGTCTGCCAGTTAACCTTAGGGATATTATTAGAGTTTAATGAGATGTGATAAGTGGAAATAAATGAATTTTTTATTTGTTTTAATGTTAATACAATTTTCATAACAAACGTTTATTTATTTATTTACCAAATTCATGTACACAGTATATCGAACAGGATACACTCAACATTAGTACAAGGGTACTGCTTATTTCTAAAGAAATCTTTTCCAGCAAAAAATAACGTTGTTATTGTTAACTATATTTTCTTGTTAAATATATCGAGAAAAGGATGGTATGGCCGCACCGCTTTTTTGCATAAATAATTATTAATCAATGTTTCAATCATAGATTAATAATTGGTCTCCGCTGCGCTACGACTAGATACCGTCGGCATACTACATAAATACGCAACTAAAACCATGCCGAAATCGGCATGGTTGCGGCATACCCGCGTCAGTCATGCCGCAACCGATGAGTGAGTTGGATCTCTAGATAAATATAAAATTTATTGTAAAAGTAGGCGCAAAATGTGCAGTTTGCGTAGTCAAACTGTGTAAGAATAATACTGAAAGAATTATGGAAGATACTGGTACTACATACCATCAATAAGTATTGTATTATTTCGAAATATGGACATAAATTACTCACGAAAATAATATAACCCTAAAATATGGCGCGAAGTACCGCTCGGTGCTCAATGTTGCCGTGTATTAAATAATCCCAAATTCCCCGAGGTTTCGATTTTTGTTATTTAGATATTTTGTGTTTGAAATCCCGACTCCAAAAGAGGGATGTTGTAATTTTGACTTTTTCTGACAATTTTGTCTGTCTTTAACATCTTATTTCTTTAATGCTGATCTGGGAGAAAAGTAAATACGTGGAATGTACTACTGCTTCTCTTCCCGCGCAGACCATATAAGCCGGCCGAGGAAGTGGGCGAAAATTGAAGAACCATACCTATCAGTAGGCGATGCGACTAGCAACCTATCACTATTTTGATTCCATTTCCACTTTATGCCCACCATCATTCTAAATATGGCCTTTGGGTAGTTGGTACCCCGTAGAGTATTGTTGCCTGATAATTGATTAATCGAATTTGGTTTTTTTTTAAATAATCCAGGATATCGAAAGTATTGATATAATAAATTGATTCGATTTTTGACATGATATACATTATATCGATTTAATCAACAAAGGTAATCGTTTATATCAATGGTTATTAATCGATTATGTATCTGTAGTATCGATATAATCTAATCTGTAGTATTGATTTTTGAGAATTTATGAAAAATAATCGATTAATGGATTAACAACAATACCAAGCATTTCAGGCACCGATACTATACAGATAAACCGGAACTCGGCGGCGGGATGTACAGCGGGCATAACACAAATCATCGTCATTCAACTCATACAGAAAAGAATTACAGAAATATATTATCAATAGTATCAATATCGATACTATCGATATATGATCACTATCGATACCTTAGATTATATTTTCAACTATCAAAGAATCGATTATTATTCGATGTGTAATGTATTTTCCGGCAACACTACTGTATGGAAAAAGGCCATGATAATATCTACTCGTATGTACAAGATGTTTACCGCAGCTCCGCCTGCGTCAAAAGGTAGCCTATGTTTGACTCCGGGTCTTGAACTATATCCGTACCAAATTACATGAAAATCAATTCAGCGGTTTAATTGTGAAAGAGTAACAAACATCCATCCATACTTACAAACTTTCGCGTTTATAATATTAATAGGATGCGTATGTCTATTTATTTATCTGCATTCAAACCCGGGTTACAACTAAAAAGAGGTCAGTAATCAATTAGCTCCAAGCTAAATAGAAAATTAAAGTAACGTTTAACATACTGTACCGTGTAATAATAAATCAAAAGAAAGTTTTTTTGCAATTTTAGGATTCTATATTAGAATTATAAAGTAAAGTAGACAAAAACTAACCATTTCCCCTACCTTATCTCCGAAACTATCGATTCCAGAATTTCGATTCATAAATTACAGGAAAACCTATGAGATAATATTAAATTTGTTTAGGCGGTCCAAATGGAGAAAAATAAAAAATAGTACAGAACCCTCTACATGCGAGCCGACCCACACTTGGCCAGTTTTATTTTAATTTCATTTTAAAGGTTTTTCTGAGCTACTTTTTATAATACGTAACAAGACCGCAGCAATTAATAATTTTCCCATTGGTCGGGCACCAGTCAAGTAGCTGGCAACACCATAATCGACGCTAGTGTGCGTCTTTGCACATTGTTTTACACACACTTTCCTATTAAGTGGCCGCATTCTGGAAACTGATTTTTCTTCACAGCGCGGTATCTAGTCGAGCGCGCGAGACCAATTATTAATCTATGGTTTCAATTTTAATTCCTATCGTGCGTGCTGATAAATCAGACATTCATTCTTTACAACAGCAACCCACCACCACCGGTGAGTAAAATTACCCAATCAATCAATCAATGGTAAGTACATTTGTTACTTTTTTTTTATTGAGTATTTTATTTATATTTCGCTAATCACGACATGAATGGCTGACCACTCATCTAATGATATGAGCGAGTATAAAGTGCCACTAGAAATTCCATACTTTCTCCGTCTATACTATACAAATAAATGCTTTCAATTATTTTCAAGTACATGACGTGCAGTTAAACATAGCATTTCTATTTTTAACAATCACTATTAAATTCTTGATTGTGACGTTAATGTTCTTATTATGTGGACTGTGGGGTCAATTGTTTTCTGGTCGAACATAGACAAGATGAAAACTAAGTAAGCTTATTCCATGGGCTTATTCTTATCTCTGCTTGGTCTTCTTTTTCTTTAGGTCGAAGTCTTATTTGCTTTTCAAGAGTTATAATAGTAGATTATGATACAAGGGTGCGAAGTTGGTCATTATTTACGAGACGGTATATAAGCATGAGCCGAAAGAAAACACCTATAGGAACTGAGTAGATGACCAATTTCGCTCACGAGTTGTCATACGACAATTTTTAATACATTTGCGAGGAAAAACTAATTAACTTATTATTATTTACACAATAAATAAAAGTTCTGAAGCGATATCAAAACATTTCTTTACATTAACTTTTGTTGGTACAATTTTCACAATTAGATGGTGTGTCCACTGTCCATAGAGTAAAATTAGGTTTTTGTGTTTGTTAATGCATTGCTTGGATCTCCAAATACATATTTAAGTCAGCCTACTGATACTTGATAACTGACTATCCACTACCAAACCACTTTACAAGTGCGATTATAATATAAACAACGTGTTGTTTACAACCCCTTTAATGGCCTAATTACAATTAAATATAAGACACTTTATGAGCAAATGTGTTGAAAAAAATATAAACTAGCAAAAATATCGAACAGATCAATTTGTTTTAAACAAATGAAATAGTATGTACTTTATAATGCACTTGTAGCTAAGCTTGTATACATCTATATAGTAGGTAGTAGTCCGTAGTAGCTATGACGTATAATGGATCGAAACATCCAAGATGGGAGTTAATGACGAAGAATGGCGCCAAAAGACATGTAGAGCCGAAATCAAATGTTTTTAATTTCTTCGTAAGTATTATAAAAATATGTAAATAAACGCTTAATCATGGAACAGTCACGTGATCATGCACATTTCCACATACGTACTTGCAAATAACAGTAAATAAATTCCTAAAGTAAACAAGTTGGCTAGTTTTAGCCCGAAAACAACCTTATTAGTAGATGTCCAGTTCTATTTTTATGTAGCCGCATTTGGGCATGCATGTTGCCGACATAACATCGGATCCAGTATTTGTTTTTGTGTGTGAGTTTCAATCGTGTCCATGAACGCGTCTACATAGACAAATTTGTCCTGTCTAAATCAGCCTGAAATGCATGGTAGAGTAGAGACTCTACCCATACTTGGTCCAAGCGTGATTCCAGTTACTTCAGATTACACTTAGAAGCCTAGGGCACGCTGTTGATCATGGTCCTAGATTTGACGGTAGGTACTAATAATTACACTGGAACGACTGCCCTCTAACCTCTGCGCCTTGTAACCCTTTATACATATCGAAACTAGGCCAAGAGTGTGCCCGAGGTCTGTTAATAAGGAAAACTGTCAGATTTTTGGGTTGCCTAATTTCAAGACTATAAATAATAATTAAAAATGTAATGTAAATGTGAGTTTATTGAGAAAAAAAGCAACGAAAAGTGTTAATGAGTGTAATTTTGTAAAAAAAATTAACACCAACCGAAATTTGTTACCTAATAAAATAACATTTGGATAATTACTACTAATTTGAGCTAACTCACGTAGAAAATTTATTTATTCTGTACATTTGCCTTAAGTATCATTCGTACTAAACATCTATTTATAGTGATACTGGTTGAAGCCCTAAGCAGCTCAAGTGTTAAGAGCCCTAACAGCTATTTTTAGCGATGTAACCTTGCGTAAGGCAGATTGCTAAGTGCGAACACGACTTGAATTGACAATCAGGAGTACAGTGACCATCTGAACCTCAAGTTGTCTAAATTCACCTTTATTCCCACGGCAAACGTGGCTATAATTAGATTAAATAATAACTGGCGACGCTAAGCGTCGCGGAGTCATAGTTATAAAATAAAAAAATAAATAAAACAAGTTTATTGCTCACCATACGGTACACACACAGTAACTAAAAATATAATCATTTTATAGAAAAGGTACAGAATATGTTCAAATATTCTATGCTATACTCATATGGTGGATTGACACCTGAACTAGGATTACTCCTGTATCTCAGGTTATCAACCCTCCACCCTGAGTAAGTGTTATAAATAAAACTTAGAAAAGAGGCAAGTACAGAATTAAGTAGATTAATGTCCCATAAACACAACACTACCATAAAATAGAGGTACACTTTTAGAAAAAAAAAAAAATAGAAACTGTCATGCCTTACCCAAACAATTATGAAAGAGATGCTCGCTTCAATGAACCCACAAACATTCAAAAGAGAACAGTCTCACTCTGGTTATAACAGGAAGATATTTAAGTAATTAGATAATTACTTTTAAAGGCTAAAAAAGTTACAACTTTGGATCAACAATAGCAGTTACAACAAGGACTATGTTTTTAACATTCAAAAAAAAAAAATAATTACACAATCAGGTACGAAAGTATACAAATATTAAAACATGAAGGTAGAGAAATAAAGTTAATATTATATCATAACATCAGTCAGTCCATATGATACTACAAGTTATCAAGCAGTTTAAGTTGTCTATTGGTTCGGACATAAGCTTATAGCGGAAAATGGGATGTGTGGATTGTGAAGTGGTATTAAGATAAGAAAGTGATCTTTGATGTCTGAATATAAAAACATATACTTGTAATACGAATGAAATAGTAACATTGTGGACGTATTACAATATTATTGTATTGTTTTTTTAAGTATAAATCATCCAATTTATATCCTATGTATTGTATGTATATATTTTATATACTTTTTATGTATGTATTACTACCTGTTTCCCGCAGCTACGCCTGCGGTATATAGCCAGGGTGAATGTAGCTTTCCAATGGTGAAAGAATTTTTAAAATCGGCACAGTAGTTTTTGAGTTTATTTATTACAAACATACACACAAAAATACAAATCATTCCTCTTTATAACATTATAGTGTAGCTGTAGATTAATTTTCTTTTGTAAGTAGTTTTTAACATAATATTTTATCATTCTTTTGTTTCGTGATTTCGTTTTTATCGCCAACTTTTCTATCTCTGTTTGGTCCTATGGTTGACTGGTAAATTAATCTAAGGGGCCTGTAATCATATTATTTAGCCTTATAAATGTCACGTAATAAAGTAAAATAAATAAATCGTAAATTTATAGAAGATTCGCCATAATTACTCGGGCACAGAGTTAAATTTAGGATTGACATGTTGATTGTGCGCGAAGTTATAGAACTGACTTTCCTGCACTGGTGCCAATAGAATTGTAGTAAATAAACAAATATTCATTCTGAGAATGTAAATAAACCTTTCATAAATTATGTAAGTAATTTTTTTTTTGTTTTGCCTTTTTTTGCAAGGACATTGATATCTACTTCAAGGATACAATTGGGTATTCTACTAATTTTTATTTTTTCTTTTTATTAGAATTATGAAAGAATTTTTGTAATCCGTTCAAAAATAAATAAGTTATGCCTTTGAAATTCGGTGGAAGGGGAAACTGTCAAAAAACAAGAAAAGGATGCACTGTGTGAGCTTTAACGTCACTGCCACTCGGTTGCGTGCGTACAAAAGAGATAGCAAGACGTCCCCACCACGCTCCCACTTTTCTTTTAGAGAAAACTTTAAAATCGAATTACTGCCCTAATTAACAACCAATTTTGTTGTTGTTTTCAGAATCGGTTACTTTTTAGTGTATATTTTGTTTAGTATAACAATATTAACCAAGTATGAATACAGTCAAGTAGCCTATTAGCATACATCGTAAATACTTAGTATATGAGCTTTAATTTAATAAGTGGTTTGAGTTAAAATAAAATTTCATCATCATTTCCTGTAGGTCTGTGTTACAAAAGTGCTACAAAAGTTTTGTAGCATTGTGACACATTTGTCAACATGACGTATTGCGTAAACTTTTATGTACTTACATAATAAATAAACACAATAGATACTAGTATTGAAAATTATGTGTTGTTGCACTAAAACGAGTAAACATACATCAATGACATGGTACGTCGCATGCTATTGTGGTGGTCATATAATAGATAAATATTGGTTATATAAAAAAAATATCCTAAAAAATGAAGATGGTAAATTATCACACACACAGTTCACTAGGTTCAAATGATGACAAAATACCCAAACAAAATAATAGTAATTTAAAAAACTAAAAACTTGACAGCGTTGGCTAGTAAACTTTTTCACGAAAATGTCCAATTCTAAACCATTTCGAGGAATAGGGTTATGGAAAAGATTACATTACTCAGATCTTTAGAAAAGCAAGTATTTTTTAAAAAAATCGCTGAAAACCCAATGACTTTAATTTTTTAGCAATGTTAACGTGTGACGTAGCCGGACAACTTCCGGCTTTCAAATTTAATTTTTTTAGGTTGGCAGCACTTGGTAGTGAATAAATATTTTTTGTTTGGTAGCGCTAATTAGGCGCTTCACGTACTTGTCACTTACGTCAAATGTCATCTCTGTTCGAGTAAACATAACCTGACTACATCTTCATTACATTCATTCATACATTAATATGAAAAATCGGTGTCCAATTTATGAAAATGAGATGTCAACGGACGAAGAGACGGCAGTAAAGTCAAATAAACAGGCCAATATGCAATAGATTATATGTAAACAAACAAGAGACCAACTCGCGGCTCGCGGTCCATCCTGACTTTGACATTTGACACTGACATACATATTTTTTAATGCCTTAATAATTTTAGCTTTCTTGCAGTTCGGAATAGCCATTTTAGCTACGTGACGTCATCACTATAAAATATTAAAAATAAAATAAAAAAATAAATATAATTTTTAATTTTTTTCCTTCAAATTGTATCTCCGAAATAGTCTATTCTATCAATAAAATACACAATTATTTTTTTAGTTGACTAGCCAATTGGGAAATGAAAAATCCAAAACAAATCCGACATATTGTTTTTTTAAAATTATTTTTAAGATAAAGGTAGATACCCAATGTCACTCTCACAGTAAATACGAATCTAACAGCTAAAATCCATCGAGCCGTTCAGGCTGCAGAGCGTGCAAACAATACATTTGCAATCTATGTCGATTTTATTTAAAATCAAATCAATACAGGTTTTCCATGATTTGTATACTATATGCTTCGGGTCGTTGCACCAAACAGACCATAAACTACTGATTTATCAGGTGGAACATAAACAAAAGTCTTTACAACTTGCTTACTCGTGTTATTATTAAATTTATTTTCTAGCTATTGTGTCTTTATCGTTTAGTTCTCTCCTTTCAATATTTGATTTTAAAATGAAATAAATCATCTTGACTTGTTAGTAATGAGATCTGTACGAAGGAGGCTTACTCGCTGTTTTAACATCGATATTGCTATACGAAAAATATCGTAACATCGATGTTAACGGCATCTATCATCGATGTGAACTCACGGCCTCACGCACGACACGACCAATGCAACTTACGAAACAAAATATGTCTTTTATGAACGCATCCACAAATCAAGTTTATTTTACGTTTTTTAGTGAAGTTACACAGAATCTTTTTAAAAATAAAATCAAAGGCCTACGTAGTAATATTACCATGACAACCGACATATGGACGGATACCATGCAGACTAGGAGTTTTCTGGTGTCACTATACACTTTTATGACGAAGAACGTATGGCATCAGTGACTCTAGGAGTTTATGAGTTAGCCGAATCACATACTGCTGAATACATTGGAAGAATGCTGTTGCAGACATGTCATGAATGGTGTATAGATCCAGAAAAAGTATCTGCTGTGGTAACTGATGGAGGAGCAAATGTTGTTAAAGCTGTAGATATCTCATTTGGAAAAAAATGCCATATTATTTGCTTTGCTCACTTACTTAATTTGGTAGCTCAAAAATCAATCGCAAAAACAAAGCAATTGCCAGAATTAATTGGATCTGTCAAAAGGATTGTCACTTGGTTCAAGCATAGTGTAGTGGCGAGTGATGAATTACGAAAGCATTCTGATCTTAAATTAATACAAGAAGTCAGCACTCGCTGGAATTCCACTTTTTATATGGTGGAAAGATTTTTAGAACTGCGACCAACAATTAATCAAATTGTTAATTGCCATACAAGTGCTCCTCCAATGATAACTGCAAAAGGTATTGAAGAGTTGACTGAAATTTTTGAAGTTTTACGCCCTATAGAAGTTGCTACTAAAGAAATATGTGGAGAAGACTACGTTACCAGCAGCAAAGTCATTCCCATAACACGAATGCTAAACTTAAAAATGAACAACATTAAAACAAACAGTTCTATGGGTCAGGATCTTAAGCAGAACATAATGACTGAAATCAGTAAACGCTTGTTACCCTCGGAACATGTTCAAATACTTGCTTAATCTACATTGCTAGACCCAAGATTCAAAAATATTCATTTTCAAGATCCCACAGCATGTTCGAAAGCAATCAGATTTGTCAAAGAATTACTAACTTCTACGACGGAAACGGAAATTATTGAAGAAGATATTAGTCGTTCGCCAGATCCAAGTGATCCAACAGAACAATTTAATTTGTGGAGCGAACATTATAAACTTGTAAATGTCAAAAACTCTACGCCTTCCCCTCATGATCACGAAATGCCTTCCGAGTTGAGCTACTTTTTGAAAAATCCAGTATCTGATCTTAAACAAGATCCTATCCAAGTTTGGAACAATGTCCTCGGTTCCACTTACCCGAAATTGAAAAAAATAGCGGTGAAATATTTGAGTACTATCGCGACATCAACGCCATCCGAAAGACTGTTTTCAAAAGCTGGCTCTACTCTTTATCAACAAAGAAATAGATTAAAAGGTTCTTCATTATCAAAATTACTCTTCCTTCAGTCAATTGATACAAAATATTGGAATATGTAATCATTTGATCTGTTTCATAATAAATCCCGAACTTTTACACTGTGTTTTATTTTTTTGTCAGTTATTATTGCATAAATCATCGATGGTATCCAACATCGATGTTCGGTTTTCGATAAATATCGAACATCGATGTCGGGCTTTCGATTATGACATCGATGTCAACATCGATGTTTTTCGAATATCGATCATCCCTAGCTCAAAGTCATATTCTTGAAGCAAAGCGCTCTAAGTATAAACTGAAAAGATAAAGAAAACTAGAGCAGCTTTAAGATTGAAACGAATGATAACGAGAAACCTTAAAAGCGAAAAATTTTTAACAACGCTAACCGTAAAATCACTTGTAATTCAATGGTTCAAGCCTATTTAGGAATAGAGGTATAAAAAATCAGCAAATCCGCATGCAAGCAGCAAGTGTGCCAAGAAACGGTCCTCTGGCCTCACTGAGCTTGAGAACTATTGCATGAGAACGTTGCGCCCGAGATACCTAGCCTGGATTGCACATGAGAGAGAACATAGTAGAAATGGATTTCGAAGAAAATCATACAAACCTATTTGAAGACATCAAAAATTATCATTTACTGTAGCTAAGCTAGCTACAAAATCGGTTCCCAACCGATGTCCTACACTGATGTATGCGGAACATTTAAAGTCCTTATTGAATCCGTTTCCAAACTAAAAGTCTAGAAATTTTTGAAATACCTAGTAAATAATCAAAGGAAAACACCATGTTTTGGGGAACTACCCACGCACGGCTAGCTCTCTTTTCAATCCAATCCTTGTCTGCAATAGTAACAAAATCATGTAACCCACCCCCCGCGTCAAACCCTACATAGGGGAATAACCTAATATGTTTTTTTATGCGTTACCATTCCAGTACTTTTTTATCCCAACGTCATAATTTTTGTCAAAATTACATACCTTTATCGTAATAAAAATATCTGCAAATACTCTCAATACAATATATTAAATAAAATAGTACAATACAATACAAAAACTCTTTATTGTACAAGAAGAATACATTGTGAAATACAAGCAATTACAAGAAAAATAACCTAGCGCAAAGGCGGCCTTATCGCAATAGCAATTTCTTCAAGGCAACCTTTCGGAAAATGGAATATGGATAAATATACAATACAATATAACAACATATTTACTACACATACACACACCATTAACACAAACAAGGTAGAAATACAATAGCAATGATTGGTAAGGATATGTGGACAGACATGTACCTCTTTTAGTGTCTTTTAATTCGTAAATTAGTCAATTTAACAGTTAGCCTGATTTTAATAACACTTTCGCCACAGAAAGCAGTTATAAAGATAATACTTGTTATTTTCAAACCTATTGGTTTGTAGTTATCTGTGCAGCTATGACGTGACCCAAAGCCCTTGTCTCACCATAACGCGTTCTAGATCACCTAATTGTTGTAAACAATGAACCATTGTTTACAATACTTTAAACACATGCATTAGACATGCTTTGTCTAAGGCCTAGGTCTAGAATGAATACATTTTAGCCAAACCCCAAACGTTATCTGAAATGCATGTAAAGTGTAAAGTATTGATTAGTTCCGCTACTAAACATTTCGTCATTATTCCTACACTGTGTAATGTAGAATTTTGACATGCTTAAAATTTTTATTAACCGTTACCAACCAGTTGTTTCTACCTACCTATTTGAATCATTTTGAAAATATTATTATTATGCGCGAAACTACATGCATTTCGTTGGGTCAAAAATTCAAAATGCATGAAATCAATCCTAATATTATAAATGCAAAAGTCTGTCTGTATTATAAATGTCTGTCTGTCTGTCTGTTACGCTATCACGGCCAAACTGCTGAACGGATTTTGATGAAATTTGGTATGAATATAGTTGGAGACCCGGGGTCAAACATAGGCTACTTTTTGACGCAGACGAAGCTGCGGGAAACAGCTAATTTCTCTATATTTCTTGTATTAGGTTGAGGTTCATAAAGATATATTAGTCCACCTATTGTGCTTTACAATTGTATTTGTACAATAATGTTTAAATAAATAAATATATTTGCCAAACCAGAACTTTAATCTTTCTGATCTCTAATAAATACCTCGTTCTAACGTTAGGCGTTTCTGTAAAAACTTATGGTTTGTCCAGAAGACGTAGAATGCACAAAAAATTGATACATATATAAGAGTAGTAATCAGAAAACTAGAAAATCCAACACTTCAGGTAATTAAAACCGACCTCGAAATTAAGGAGTCAAGTGGAGGAAAGACAAAAACCGACACGTTATAGAGGTCAACTTATTTGATTCAATTGGCGTTGAAGGTTGAAAAATATTTTAATTGCGATGTTCATTAAATTATTGGTCGGTTATTTGGAACAGATTTAACACTAAAATTTTAGGAAGTACATAGTGAGATCAAATTCGTAAAATGTTGTTAAGAAACAGGAAAACACTATTGGCAAGGATTATTATTAGGTAAAATAGCTGTACTGTGAGACAAACAGTATTTTTAGGATTTGTGTTTAAATTTTCGGATTCGGATTCGGATTTAAGATTACACTTCTTAATTTCGTGATTCTTCTAAGGTGACTAATGTACGAAAAGAGCTTTAAATTTATTGCAAGTACTTACCTCTTTTACTTTACTTATCGGCTAATCGGCTTGATTGGATGTCGAGGGAAAAAATGACAAATCTAAAAATCCATACTAATATTATAAAAAAATGCGAAAGTCTGTCTGTCTGTTACGCTTTCACGGCCAAATCACTGAACGGATTTTGATGAAATTTGGTATGAATATAGTTGAAGACCCGGGGTCAAACAAAGGCTACTTTTTGTGGCTAAAAGCTAGTGTTAAATAGACAGGTTTCACAGGAAGGATATATAGAGAAACCTGAAAGCTGGGTTAACCCACGAGAACACACAAGTTAAGAAAAAAATGGAGACTATGTTATATTCCAAAGAAGGGTTATAATTCATAGATGATGACACGACAAATAGCAAAACACACATTACGCAGCAACACAGATAAAGTCGAAGCTAACGAAAAAATCCCAATAGAGAGAACATTTATTTACTAAGGATATTAAAGATTTTATAACAACTGTAAATAAAATTGTTTTCATTGGTTAGCAATGCACATAATACTTTTCTACAAAAAATCCCTTTCAAATAACGTCACAACATAACCAGTTTTATATACATAGGTGTGACATTTTGTCGAAAAGCTCAAGGTTAAGACTGTCGTCGGTCTGTTCACAACATGGAGCAAATACAAAGAGGAGACGGCGTATCGGCCGGTGCACCGTTAAGGTCATTGGTGCAGTGACGTCGGAAGTGGACGTAGCTTACGACATTTTTCGTTCTACTGTTAAAGATGCGTGCCGTGGAACGAGCTCTAATGTTTTTGTTATTTTTCTAATTTACGTTTCGTTTCGGCTTAAATTATTTTGTAAAATATTTTAACCATTTAGTTTTAAGTGTTTCAATGCAGTACAGACTGTTATGGGGTCACAATAAACGTAAGTAAATAACATATTTTCAAATTTATTTGATTGATTTAGTGGTACACAAAATATGTGTCTGTTTTTAATGTTCAAAATATCTGTAATATAAAGAAGTAAAAATATATTTTTTATGTTGAAATCTTCGATTTGCTAGCGACATGTATTGGTAAGTAGAGGGGATCGTCAATAGGGGCGGAGCCATGGCCAAACCGAGCTCCCCTCACGTCTGCCATCCGCCCCGCGTAGCCTCACACAATTTTTGCAAGGAAGCTCACGATCCATACGCCATCTCCTCTTTGTTATTACTCCGTCATTCACAACCGGTCGAGTATTGCTAACCTAAATTGGCGAATTTTCAACAATAAAAACGTCCCACTCCCACACTTGTGTTGACGGATGTTATCCCGGAGTTGACTCTTAGCAAATAATGTCTTATAATTAGTACAAAAGCTAATTGCTTTTCAAGATCTTCATTGTCTTTACTAATATGTTTATCTATGTCTTCAACTACATGGCTTTAGTAGCCTTCATTGTAACTACAACTGAAAAATCTACGACCAGGATCACACCGTATCTTGGATTTTGAAGCATATACTGATGATTTAACTGGAAAATCGGATGATCATAATCGGGCTCGAGACTTTTCTATATTAAAATCATTAATAGTCAATTACTAATAAATGAAATCGTTTTTAAAATATTGCTTGACTATTGTCATAACTAACTATTAAGTTGTGATAATAAATGGGACTCTTCTATATTAAAATCATTAATAATCAATTACTTGTAAATAAATGAAATCGTTTCTAAAATCTTGCTTGATGCATTTCTGATTGATCTGTTTTCGTTTTTAAATTCTTGCTGTATATTCATAATACTTTATTTTCGACTTTTTAAGTCCTGGAATTATACAATAGCTGTGTTTTCTTTAAATTAATATTAAGTTTAGATAAAAAGTTCAATTAACTATTTAAGTCTTTCGGTGACATACTTAAGAGAGAATCGTGATGCAGACTTAATGATGGCGCAGATTACAGAATATTTCTTTTACTATATAGTGATGGTAATTCAGCTCGTATTAGTGCAAGATCTATTTTAGTGACTGCTTGTAATAACTTGCCAACTTCAATTTCGGTGCTAATTATAAAAACTCCAAACATAAATCATGCAACAAAATGTACATGACGTATACATTCAGTGTACTTGTGTCAATATTTACGAATATAAAAGAATTTTAAAAATACTTGGCGATGGAAAGTGAATTCCGGTTGGTTGCCAGACTGTCTGCAGAACAAGTAAATTGATCGTTCGGGGGACTCAGACAATTCACTAATTAATTAGAATCTAATGCTGATTATGACGTTTATATAAGGTCTGTTTCAATTGACTAAGGTAGAGATACTTGTATATTTAATTTTTATACTTACCCATTTTTAGCGTACTCATAACTTACCTACCTAATTTGATTGACGAAAGGTTTCTAACCTCTCTTCAATAAGAAAATGAAGATGTAGGATTTCAAAATAGACTTCGATGCAATACTAAAAAGTACACAGGTTTATAAAAATGTATACAGAGTGACTACTCTAAGAGCTAAAGCAGTAAGTATTGAATATATATCTACAAAAGATTTTAATCGTACATATACTTACACCTACATGCGATCTAAACGAGAAAGTGGACCACACAAAAAATCACTTTCACATTGCATTTATTATATTGACTGCGATGTAAATATTATGGGCGTGAATGTGATTTCATTTTTTACCCAACTAGCCAAAGGAAGATTATATTTCGTGTCGTGTTTTGTATTTATAATAATTGCATTGATGACTTTAATTACGCTTGTATTTTCTGTAGGTTAAATTTCGATAGGCTCGAATCGATCGAACTGGATTTGCCCTTACATGAAGGTGAATTTTACCTTTAGTTTCAGTGCCAACCTCTTTCTCTTTATTAGCTCGGCTTGTTCCATGTATCCTCAAATATTTCTTCGGAGATATCTTTGTTCATAATATGACATTTGGCAAAGCATGAGATCTGATTGCATATTCATATCACTATTTACAAGAACATTTTTTATTTGTTTAAAGATTGATTATATAAACTAGAGCAAGCCAAAACAATCCAATTCGGTGTAAGTGCACCCCCAGCAATTTGTAAAGAGCCACATTTCAACGCCTCTATAAATAAAGTTATGACGTGCAGTCAAAACAACTGTTCTGATGCTTGGCTGCGTGACAGATCGACGACTAGACGACTGAACTCGGCAAGGTCTTGGTCGTGGCCAACTTTCTCAAAGGTCAGACTCGGAAACGGAAATAAAACATAGATCTGATCTAGAATGAAACATAAATCTACGAATAAGCACGCTCTACGTGTTTTGCACCTCTAGAATGTTCCACTCCATCTCAGATGATAAAGATATCCAATTCGGCGTGTAGGTATACGATTCGTTATTTCGTCACAGAATAGATAATAGTATTAAAGTTACTTCTCTAGAAAAACAAGGCAGGCATAGAAGGAGGTCCAACATCTCCTCCTCCGCATATGCTCCTGTTTCGATTCTCTCCTAACTATTCTCCATAGGTCACGAAGAAAAGCCTTGAAAGACACGTTGTAGTTTCTTGTTAACACCACGGAAAAACTATGGCATAGGTCATTTCATAATTAGAAAAAAATTCCTCACGTAGCACTGTAAGGTTAAGTTTTGAGAATTAAGTCCCAAGTCGTGAAACGATGGTTAGAGGTGCGATGATAGAAAGTTTATATTGATTGGCATAATTTCAAACAATTCGTCTGAGCACAAAATTATAAAGGTTTCAAGCTATAGAAAATATGAATTCTATACGTGTTTAAAAGATTGGCTTAAGAATAAATGCTTCTACTCAGTGACTGAATTTCTAAATAGGACAAATGACAAATAACTTATGTAATTGATTCTTTTATTGACATTATTATTGTAATTTTAATTTTTCAATAATTCAAAAATTTTGACATCTAATTATATTATTTTGCATGCCATGTATGGTGAAATATGTAGATCCAAATTAAACTGTAACATGCAACATCCCTGTAACCATATTTTATACAAATAAAATTATTCTATTCTATTCTATTAAAAACTTTACCGCTAAATTTTATTCCCTAATTCTTAAGCCAAGAATAATCTAAAGCACATTTTGTTCAGTAAAATGCTTTCAATCGTGAAATATCCTTAGTTCCGCTAGTTACACAAAAATTAGATATTTTGAAGGGTCGGTAGTCTACAATTTATAGATAACTAGATAGGCTAGATAAAACCTTTTCACGAAAGAAATTATTTGAGTAGACACACCCGCTACTTACATTCATTGGCTACGAGTGTCTCTAGTGGTATTATTCTGACTACGCAAACTGCCATTTTGCTTCTGCTTTTACATTAAATTTTAAAGTTATCTATACGTCCAACTCACTCATCGGTTGCGACGTGACTGATGCGGGTACGCCGCAAGTACGCCGAATTCGGCGTAGTATTAGTTGCCGAATTTTTCTAGTACGCCGACCTATATACAAATGAAGAGTCGTTTAAGAGTACGTAGATATAATTTATAATAATTCTACTCATTACAAATTGGTGGAAACATGTCACTTATGCTCGCTCAATGCCAAGCATGTTGCGTCAACATGAGTGGTTTTGGCATGTCACTTCAGCATTTCATCAACGCAGAATTGGTCACATATAGGTCCACTTTTCTTCAGAAATAGCGAGTCAACTCTGGCAAATTATATTTCCGAGGACCAAAACTCTGTACTAACATGAAATTTATCTATGGCTTTCGTAGAAATTCCTAACTGTGCAGGTAGCTGGGCACGTAGTGCAAGGCATAAGATAGGTCATGGTCTGGGGAGAGACACGACACTTGCAGTTATACGTAGGTATGTATAGCTTTTATGGTTCTGTCAAACCTTGATCCGGAGTTTGTCAAGATTTTCATGTCGACCATGGTATGGTAGGTCATACGTGTCCAGGGTAACTCTCCTGGTCATTCCACTAGTACTGGTGAATGTCTATAACTCTATTTGTAGTTTACATTCGTTGTATTTGAAAAACTTTAGAGTAAGTACTTCTATAGATACATTTATCGAAGTAATTATTTTAAGTTCATCTATTTGTTTATTCACATTCACATTAATCTGTAGTGGACTTCATTGCAATATAATCGTGGGAAAGAGCGATAAAAAATAGCACGTTGGAGACCACACGAGCATTATTTGCACCTCGTTGTTTGTGCAGAGAGTCAACATAGGCTTGTGCCTTAATAAAGTCCAATTCTCCCCAAATTTTTAAGTATTAATAACCAAAGATATTCTTTTCTTGGTGGAATCTCCGGATAAATAACATAAATTGAGATCTACGTTTTTCCCTGGTGGTGGTATAATATTTCCTCCTACTTCCTCTTCTGATTCTTCCACGATATCCGAAACTCTCTTCCTCCTTGTATATTACACAAAAAATACCAAATCATTACTTAGTATTTACGTGTATAATTTGGGCAGAGTCGGTTTTTAAATACCTCGATTGTGTCTACTTTAATCACATAGGTATCTAATTATTTGTTTGTTACTTCGAGATAAATGTTAGTCTCAGCTGATATTAAAAAAAAATATTGCGTATAGAAATGAAATGACGTTACCTATGGGACTAGGTTTATTAATTTCATACTCATTTTTTTAACTTTCCCCCTTTCTGATTTTTAAACAATGCTCCCCGGCTTTTTTACTAACTACTGCATAAATCTATGTCGGCAAGGTTTTGTATTAAAAGCCAACCAGTTTACGACCAATACGTGTTTTGATTACATCAGTCTGATGGTCAGACAGACCTCAATTAGTTAACCATGTGATTTCTGCCTAAATAGATCTTTCCTTCTTTTCTAGTTATATTATATTTTATTTATTTATTTTATAATAGCCATTATCTTTTTTAGAGTCTAATTTCTCAAAATTAAATCAAAATTTGGTTTTGGTTCTTAACAACACAATCACATATAAATCGAGATCTGAGCCTATGTCCAGCTGTGGACTGACTGCGGCTAAAATGATGATTATGATGTACCGAATTTGAGGGGTAAGAGATGAGAGAGGCACTCGTTGGCAAGGATGTGAGCAGGACAAACTTTTACTTTTATTTATTCAATTTGGTACACCAACCAACAGGTTACATTAATTTAATTTCTATCCATCTTGGTTAAAAAACAATCTCTTATTTACAAATATGATACTTTTAAAAAAGGTGTACAATTGGAATTTGGATACAATAATAAATCTATAACACGTTACAAACGCAATAATTAAATAAGATTATTTATATATTTACAAAAATTACTATTACTCAAAAATTCCGCCCCAGATTGTCCCCGGTTCAAAGGTACCCATTACGCTAGCTGCGTTGCCTCTCTGAATAGCAATGGATATCCTTTGGACCAGGTACCATCCCGAGCGTTCGTCATAACCGCGGTCCCGTAAACGGCGCCCTATCTCACTAACAAAACTTTTGGCTTCAGGACACCACGGGCCAGCCGTTTCCACAGCGACCGGAACAAAGTCATATCTAGAAGTTAAATTAGCGTATTTGAAACATTTTTGTCCAGCCGCCGCACGCGCAGCCGCCCCGGGTGTGCGTATACTACTATTGAGATAGGATGCCGCGTAGGTACTCACACAAGTTGCGTCCCACAACAAACAGCGTCCCCTCCGCCACGGGATAAGAGTCAAGCCATCTGGACGCTTTCCATCTGTCCTGGAAAGTCCTGGAGGCTCTAGTTGACAAGGGATATTTGCCGAAATGAGGGCTCTTCTAATTATATCATTAATTGCATTGTGTCGAGACAAGCGTCCAGCACAACGCGAGCAACTTAAGGCATGAAGACCATCTGCCTCTACCAATCTACCACATACACAACGATGCGGTTCACACACTGAACAACCCAATCGCAAAGCTACCGCTACTCTAAGTGAATCGTTGTCCAGAAATGTGCCCAAATGAGGAGATGGCAAGGCGTGTAGCCAAGCACCTGACTCCGACTTAGCGCAAGCCTTTAAGCGCGCTAAATCAGAACCATTTGCCACGGCTTCTAACTGCTTCCGTATGACCAGAGATCCCTCCTCATCCCAAAATTTCTGCACATGTGGCCCTGCTGGTATAGTTGCGTTTGGGCACCTACTCAACCAGACCTTCAAAGCCTCACTCGCACGGGGCAAAATCAACCCGTCACCATCAATGGAGAGTATTTTAGCAACAAGATTGACCACCCCATGGGAGGACGCCAGAAAAGCCGGAAGAGATATATCCGAAAGTCGGCGGACACCAAGACCTCCATGACGTACTGGTAAGGATGCCTGAACCCATTGATTTTCATCAAGTTTGACATTTAATATACATTCGAGCTCTGAACGCACTGCGTTGTCAAACTGATGTACTTCTTGAGGGAACAACCATATTGGGCTAGTCCGAACCATATACGTCAATCGAGGCACTGTCAAGCAATCACGGAGGAGCACCAATGCCACATGAGAAGAAAGCGACCTAAGTCGCCCACACACAGACAAAAACGAAGTCAACTTGGCCTGAATCGATGAAGGGACCGCTTCCTCGAATATTGGGGCTCCCAAAAGACTAAAATTGGCGTCGTTCACTACTTTCACCCCAGGCATCAGAACCTCGAAGCGTGACAGAGAACCTCTAGCTTCCTCCCCACACAAATATATTTCACACTTGTTTGTATTAATCTTCAGACCAAAAGACCTCAACCTATTGAACAGATGGTTCAAGTCAGATGCCACAACATCTGGAGGACCCCCCAAAGTCCCATCGTCCAAATACCAAACATTCAAAGGAGCTTTCACATCCGTAATTACATTTTGAATTGCCAGGCTAAAAATTAAAGGACCCAGTGGATCCCCCTGTTGGGCTCCAACCTGAGAGGAGATAGGGGCTCCGTCAAAGAAAAGATGACTTGGAGATGCGTAGCATTGATATAGAAAAGGAAAAATCTGCGGGGTATGCACTAGAACTTCATTAAGCAACACATCCCTTTCAACACTATTAAATGCGTTTTCTATATCAACTTTCACTATCACGCCACATGTGTTCCGATTAGACTCTGCAAAAAGTCGTGTCGCATGTATTGCAGCCTCACAACCTCTAGGCGTGCCAAACCCTAGCTGGTGTGGTTGCAAGTATTCAGCCGCATCTTTCCTAACTGCACCACAACACAACTTAGACACTAAACGTCTCAAAACACTGCCAATAGCTATAGGTCTGATCCCTCCTTCTTTTTTTTTTAAAGCGCAAAGTGAAGCTCCATACAAGTACGGACAAACTTCAGGATTAAGCAATCCCTTCAAAAGAAAATTGCATAGGTTGGTCAATGCCACTAATAAACGGCCCCCATTATCTCCTGCAGAAGTGGAAATGAGTTCTTTCAGATGATCTGGACGCAATCCATCTAGGCCAGACGCCGATCCAGCCTGAAAAGACCCTAAAGCAGTGGCTACTTGTGTAGAATCAACCGTCAGGAAAACATTTGTGCGATTTGGCTCCGCAGGGAGACACAAAGGACGGGATGGAGTGGGATGTCTTTGTACAAGAGCATGCCGTGTGTCCGCATCTTGCGGACACACGGCATCTTCTTTTCTAGTTGGAATAAATGAAGGATTAGTTGGTGTCAGCGGAATAGACTTTTTAAAATAATGCGACCAATTTATAGCTCAAGCAAGCACCTAAGATTTGTTTATTATGGAACTACTGGTTAAATTTGAAAAAATATTTCTGGATATGTATGATTTCCTTGGGTCATTAATGTTTATAAACGTTTGGAGAGTAGCTGTTGACGTTAAACCGGGTGCTAGTTATCACAAGTGATCAGCGGCATGTTAAAAAAAATGAGATTATGCTCTACGATGATGGCGGAAAAAAGACGTCCTAGGCTAATGAGATATTTTTTCAAGTAAATTTATTCTCACCTTACATCACCGTGGGTCAACATCATCATAACTATGCAGTCATGACTAGATTTGGTAGCTTACATCATCAGCAGATAATGCAATAGTCTAGTCCATTACTTAACCATTAGTCGATACTGATAAATGAAATCCTTAATTCATGTTGGTTTTAGTTAGGTTGGTAAGTAGGTACCAAACCGGTGTATGTAGGTACAATTTTTTATAACACAGACATAAGTAAATAAATATAAAAACTTGTATTTTTTGAAGTTTGAATGTACCTGAAATTATATTCTATTCTCTTTTTGAAAATTTATGGGTTCTCTATATCTAAAGAAATTTAGTTACAGCACAGGGTTCTATGGGCCCAGGCTCGCCAGACCTTGTAGGTACACATTTTCTGAAGGACGAAACCTATGGTATGGTCTATTGCTATTAATACCAATTTACAAAGCTAAGCCAATTCCAAGATATCAGGAGAGAAAGTTGAATAACAACAGAACTCACTAATGCAGCTAAGGTAAATGTCCACTGTTTCGGTATGTTAAGGCTCTTTGACTTTTAAGATGAAAAAAAAATATTATTATTCACAATATCAGTTTCCAAGCGATTGTATAATAAATAATGATATTTTGCCTTTACTTTCGTGCCATATTTAGGTTTTTTCATTTCAATTTTATATTTTTTTAGTGAAGCTCTTATTATATATAGTGACCCTATTTCGGGTCACTTTTAACTCGAATATTAATTATTCTAGTTAGTAAAACATATGCTGAATTTACCTCAAACTTATGATTATTAAATATATTAATTAGTATTTAATTATCATTTTAATTATATAAATAAACCGGCGACGAAAATGTGGCCGGAATTTTTTTGGTTCGGGAATGACACGAACTAGGAGACATACGAAAAATTCCAATTTTCAAAGAATTCTTTGCTTGTATTTTTTTTTTAAGTAAAATCATATGTTATGGAACACCGAAGAGGAATATGAAAAGATTTTGTGAATTTGACTTGTTTTTCTACACGCAGCGACCTAAAGTTTAGAATTTTATATTGCTTTTAATTTGGTCTCCAAAATGTTGATACTTGAATTTTTAGACACAAAACAATAGAGATTATTTACCCATGTAAAATTTAAATAAATAGCATTAAATTTTCTTATTTTAAGGTCAGAAAAAAAAACTAACGAAATGACGGACTAGCACGAACCAGTGGCACTTTATATAACCGAAATGCGACAACTCATATACTAGTTGCCCATCTCAGAGGGTTACTCTAGTTTAGCCAGACAATTTAGCGTTTATTTTATAATACATAGCAGCACCATAAAATTAAGATTACCTTGACACTATCAATTTTTTTCCTACATAGCTACCATTCCACTGAAGCGAAAAATACTTGTAAAACATGAAGACACGACATGGAGACGTACGTGCCCAAAACAAATTAAATGTAAACAATTCTATTAGCGCCTTTTCCCTTCTGTCAGTATTATATTCTATTCTGTGGCCACCGGCTTATCTGTGGCATAACTATAGTTATTATTTTAAGATTGAACGCATTTTTTCTTATTTTTTATGACTTTATTATCAATTAGTAACTTTCTCTTTAAAGTCATTTGTGGGCTGTTAATCATCTCTGATAACAACGTTATCTAGTCTTCAGTCTGTTCAAGAAGTAAAAAGTTAAAAACGGGACTTTAAGCCGAGGTTGTTGGTCTGTCCCGTCTGTCCGCCAACGGGTTGTATTTGTATCTATCTCATAAAAAAATTCTAATAACAAAAACAAAGTACAGCAAAGAAGTTTATCAAAGGACCGTAGTTCATTTAATCCGACTCTTGCTTGGCCGATTTCAATTAGTCATTTAATAATTTTGTTTGTTGTTATTACAAAACGGCATACCTACACTTAATTTTTTATATTTAGTAGGTACCCGCAAAAACTTACCTGACGGGATGGCGTTAAAAACTAGAAGAGAAACCACTAATAACCCTGTTAGCATTTTTTTAACAGTACCAATTCGCACACACTAACAGTAGATATAAAATTCAAAATCGTTTGCATTGTGTAGTCGATTATGAAAAAATCTTATAATTTTTAACAAAACACACCACAATTTTTTAACACTCGCGTAACACACAATTCTTATAATAATATCACTCAAACATAACAAATAATCGCGTATTTCGAGTTCAATTTATTTTTAAATTCGCGGGCACGTCCTCTCGCTTCTACGCGGTAAAGCGGTCTTAGTCTTACTCGATTCTTGTTGGAATGAATGGAGCGAATATCGATTGAAACTCGATTGTGACTCGTTCGCCTCTCGCTTCTGAGTTTTCTGTTGCGACCCGGCAGTGTGTAGTGTTGTTTTTATCATGCACTAATTAGTGCCTCCGTAATGCCTCCGTGGGTTATTATTAAGCTAGGCGTTCAGAATTGCTACAAATTCAGTTCTTGGGTTCGGATACTTACCTTAGGAAAACTTTGTAAAAATTGAACATTTTTCAACACATTACTTATGCCCTTGGACAATAAACGCGCTGCATTGTCCAAAAGCAAGATAATACCTATTTCATGCTTCGAAAACATGATGTTTCAGCATCGTGTTTCGGTGATTTCGGATGTTTTTCTCTTTATCCGGAGCACCACTCTTTTTATTTCTTGCTCTTTGGTCATTTGGTGCTCTCAGTGGTCGTAGGCAGCGCATCCGCATTGAGGATAGTTTATCTTCTTGGTGTGATGTGTTGTGTCTTGTGGCCAGGGTACCTCAAGGCAGCGTGCTCTCTCCTTTATTATTTGCACTTTTTATAAACCATATCACTGATAATCTTCAGTTTTCCTACCACTTGTATGCAGACGATCTACAAATTTATTATCACACTTCTTTAACTGATTTACCCTCAGCGATAAACACTGTCAACAGAGACTTGGAGCGTATATCTGCCTGGAGTGGATCTTTTGGCATTAAAGTTAATCCGTCTAAAACGCAAGCTATTATCATAGGTAGTTCAAAATATGTTACACGTATAGAGTGGGGCATGTTACCTTCACTCACTTTTAATAATGAGAACATACATATGTAGGTGTTGTGTTTGATGAGAGTATGTCCTGGTCACATCACATCAAGGAAATTAGTAGGAAAACGTTTTCTTTGGCATCACTTAGAAGACTTCGTCTTGCCTACGGATACTAAAATTGCGCTGGCACAATCCCTTCTCCTTCCTCTACTTGATTACGCCGATGCGTGTTTCCTTGATCTCACAGAAGAGCAATTAAACAAACTTCAGAACTTATCTTTAAGGTTCATTTTTGTACTTCGTAAATTCGACCATGTTTCTGATTTTCTAAGAGACCCTCCACACTAGCGTTTTTCGAGCGTCGTCTTGCTAGCGCCTGCGCGACGTCGACGCAGCGGCGACGCGACGCCAACGCTGAGCTGCCGGGTCTACGCAGCGCTGGCGTCGCGTCTAGAGGTGGTTAATATAACGCATAGCGCCATAATCTAGCGCGCTATTTTTCCATAGCGCATAGCGCGTGCTGTTGAAATAGACGCTATGGCGCTATGAATATTTAGCGCGATCGCGGACCGCGGGGATCGCGGCGCGGATCGCTGGCATCGCGGCTGTGGCAAGGGGCGCGGGCGTTCATAGCGCTAGCCGGCCGACGCACGCGCGTTTTGTTTCTCGCAACACGCACGCTATATTTCGTATCGCGCGCGATCTTAGCAATTTTTAACGACTTTGTTTTGATTATGTGTGTGTAAATAAATCGTTAGTGTAAATAATTTCAATCAATTAACTTTTAAATACGCCTATAATTGAGTTACAATTTACAGTAATGTTAAAATAACGAAACAATCAATTAAAGACAGTCCTAAGCCTGAAAAGTATGAAGGAGAGTTCATTGATTTTCTTTCACTGCTTTATTTTTAGACTAAAATGCGATGGATTAAAAAATAATATTGTATAGCTCAGCGGTTGGTAATGTAACGTGCTACGAGATATAGCGAGGTGCTAGATTTAACGCGCCTGCTGACCGACCACACGCTTTAAATCAAATAGCGCGCCGTTACATTAGATATTATATAGCGCGCTATAAAATAATAGCATTTAGTCTGTAGCTCGCTATTATTTTATAGCCGTTGTGAACAACTCTAGTCGCGTCCGCGCGGCGTCAGCGCAACGGTTTTTCTGAACAAGTACAATGCACAACACAATCCTCTCGCCCCGCTGTGCCCACCCGCGCATCTCGCCGCACGCATTCATAAGACTGGCAGTTATATACAGTTGGCACAGGTTATATTCGAAATGGAGTCGCCACCCGAAAATAAATTCGATACTGAACATTTTATACAGGAAATCCAAAATCGTCCTGTTTTGTGGGATATGTCTAAAACAGAGTATAGCGATCGTGTTTTGAAAAGAAAGACTTGGGAAGAAATATGCACATTGTTTGTTCCACAGTTTGAGACAAAAACAGCAAATGAAAAAAATGAAGAGGGTAAGTATAAATTAATCTTTTGTTTAAATTTTATTATCTTGCCATGGTAATGCTCCGTAACTTGAAATGAAGAAATTAGCAAATTTATTTCTTTCAGCGAAACCTTATTATTACTTGTGGATCGACATTTTCATTATCTACTATGGCGGAATTTGGTGGTATATCGATTTTAAAGCGGAATATTCAAGTCTTCCTGGATTTCACAAAATTATGTAATATGCAACAAGTTTTTATTATTTCTGCACTGAAATCTAATCCCACGTTTAAAGGTCTATGTAAAATTCTCCACTTGTTTGCCATTATACCAAAACTGCACTCTATGTACCTTCTTGCACGACTTAGTCTATAATTATACACTCTTTGTTAGTGTGATAAATATTTCCTCGGGTAAGGTCGTTGCATATAAGTTTATAAAGGAAATGCTTCATCGCCAACGAGTACAAAAGGAAGAGGCTCACCGTTTTCTATTACTGGCGTTGATGGGGGTATATTTAACGCATTTTCTTTGATATGCTTTTTTAAATCGCTATTTGTAAAAATTGTCGATTTAGAAGAGTTCAACATCAACGTAAATAAATTCATAATTTAAATCACCCACTGCTAATATATTTATTGAAAAATACTTTTTGTAATTAAAGTATAGTGAACCACTATCACATGGTCTTATTATTCTGACGTGTTTTCCTTCGATGGCTCCAATGCAGTTGGGAAAGTTGGCCTTATTTTTAAACCCATTTGCAATATTAATCCAATCTGTTGTTGTGTGGGTGGTTTGCAAATATGAAATAAGCATTTAATTATCGCTGAGCATGTTGTTTGTATTATTTGTTGCACTGTTAAATAGCCCCTTCTAAATGAATAAGTTAAATCTTTGAACGAACATCCAGTTGCCAAATATCTGAAAATAGTATTATTTGTTTCAGATTTGAAAATAATTTATATAAGATTAAAAATTTTGTTTTACTTACCTCAATGTAATAACAACCTCTCTTCAGGTGATACCGATGACCTCAAATTAGTATCTTGATATTTAATATCGTGTTGAATCAAATGTAAAAGTTCGTCAAATGTTCGTCTTGGCATTCTTAAGTAATCATAAAAATGTTTTTTATTATGTTTTATATGTTTACAATACAATACGAAATAATCGCTTTCTTGAAAGCGATAACTCCACAAAGGATCTTCGCAATATTGACGATGCTGTTTCCTTTTACGTTTACGTAGTTTTCTGCTCATTAGTAACGTAAACAGTAGTGTTTCTTCGTCGGAATCCATTTTCACACTGATTGTACCCGACAGGCGCCACATCAACGCGACGCCAGCGCTGCATATACCCGGCGTTCGGCGTTGGCGTCGCGTTGCCGTTTCGCCAACGTTGCGTCGACGCTGCGCAGGTGCTGACAAGACGACGATGCTCGAAAGACGCCAGTGTGGGGGGGGGGGCCTAAACTGAATTGGCTTCCTATCCGACTACGTCGTAACTCTCACATCTTAGGTATGTTATATTCTATTTTGTTTAACCCGCATTGTCCGCAATATATAAAAGACCGTTTCAGTTTTACCAGCGATCTTCGGGACGGTAATTGCAATACACGTAGCATAGTTGCTCTTCGATTATTATTTCCCATCCATAATACAAAAAAAAAAAAATCAGGTCTTTCTCTGTCCACGCGGTTCGACTTTGGAATGCACTTCCCTTGGACATCAGGAATGCTCAGTCTCTGGCACAATTTAAACGTCTTGTCTAAGTCTCATTTCCTCTCCTCTCTTTCCTACTCTGTTGTATACTTGTAAACTACTTACTTATAAATGTATTTTTATTTATATGTATATGTATATATTTTGTTATATTTGATTGTATGTGGTATTTACGTAGACTTGTATGTACATGTCATATGTATGTGGTGTATATATATATATATTTATACTGCGCCATCGCCTTGTTCAACGTATTTCCATCCACCCTAAGGTTTGACTGGAAGAGATCCCTCTAGCGATAAGTCCGCCTTTGTACCTCAATTTTTCTGTACGTAAATTGTTTTGTGAAATTTGTATTTTGGTGCATTAAAGTGTATTTGTATTGTATTGCTGCAGTAGCACAGGGTATAGATGCAATAGTATTTTTATCAAAATCGTTGCTGATTTAAAGATTTTTCATACAATCTTTCAATCCCTATTACACACCTCCTTAAGATTCAAATTTTTCAAAATCTCTTCAGTCCGCATTTTCAAATAAAACAACTGTGCAAATTTAATGTTACTAGTCTACCACGTTTAAAACAAAATTACAGTGCGAAATTCAGTCAAGTTTAGAGAGCATGCAAACTTATTTAGATATTTATCAATTTTTTGTTTAAGAACTTCATAAAAATCAATGTACAACTTAAAAAAATATGTTAAACACAACAATATTTTACATTACTCAGCGCAACTGATACAAAAAGTGTGTGGCGGCGGCGGCCGGTGCGGAAATTCGATTTTTTAATCGTTGTAAGCGGATATTGCATCTATGGATCCATAATAATTATGACATTGTCAATTTTGTTTGTTGTTGACATGACACATTCAACATGTTGCCACTTAGACGATCAGTAGCGACACCAATGCAGGGTTTTTATTTTTCCTGGTCGAGCCCGATAGATCATTTTCATGCTTGTTTCCAAAAAGCTCCTAGTAATCGCTAAGTGCAGTTTTTCTACCACTCTATGTACCTAGTCTTAATAGACTACTAGACTTGACTTAAAATCGAATAAAACATTTTTTATTTGGCGCATTTTTACATAATTATTGTGACTTGACTACGGACTATTTTGCATTTGACGAAACCCATGGACTTAGTATTTTATACAGGACTGAGTACTTCTGCAAATTTGCATAGAGGCAAGACCGAGCCAAGCGAGATAGAAATAGTGGTGGAACCTGTCTCTATCTAGCAAATAGAAGCTTTCAACAAGCTTTATCACGTTGGTACTTGTGCAAAATAGGGTGACCACGCTCCTCTGGAAAAAAGGGGAAAGGTGGTACATGCTTTATGCAGATTTTTTTACAGACACATTAAAATGTTTCGAGTGCGGAGGTGCTAGCTAACCTCACAAGTTATTGTTCTGTGCAGACTTTACGGAAATTGGAGTCTAGTCGAAAATAACGTTTTGTAGACATGTCCCCCCTATTGGCTCCTTTGGGGAAGACAAGGAAACTTTACTAGTGTCCTTGGCTTCACTAGACAAGCAGTACTAAAGGCTGAACGTAATACTATCTTTTTCTGCTTGGGTTTTAGGTCAAAAAGCTCAGTCCTGTTATATATATTAAGCCCATGACGAAACCACATGAAGTGACTAGGCGAAATGGATGGCACAATACAAGCTTTAAGGCGACATATTGCTTGCTCTCTCTTTATCCTTGATTTAAGAGATGGTGGTAGTCACAAACTATATAGGGATACTACCTACGTATCAGACGGGCACGATCAGTACATTTTATGTGGGCATTAGTGGGCAATACTGGAATACAATGCCACATTTTGTCCAGATTTTTATAAAAGCTACAAAAAAATATGGTGACATTTTTTTAAAACCGTTTAGGCAAGAGAAAAGAAGTATAAGGTTTATTTATTTTTTGTTTTATATTAGTAATTTCAAGAAAGAGATAATATTCCATGTTATTCGTCAGGATGACCTGAAGGATAATATGAAATATCATCTCTAATAAGGTAAAAATACAATAAAAGAACTTTTTTTACCATGCTTTTATTAACCTACTTAATCGTTTAATAACAATCAATACAATATTGGATCAAAAATACATTAAAACTAACAAAGTAACCTAATATTAAAAAATAAAATAAGTTTTACAAATCATTATTTTCCGACATACTGTGATACTAGGGCTTACATGGTTGATTGATTGGATTACATTACCGCACTAATAATTGGCTGAAATTTTGTGTTACCTATATGCAAATGCAAAGACCCATTTTAAATGATTCTGGTTCTTTTTGACCTAATTATTACTTATTTTTAATATTTTATTTTTTTCAAAGAAGAAATGGCTGAGTAACTAGGATTTTCACAGTAAAATAGAGGTGAGATTAGAATTTATAGTAAAATGCCATTAAGGTATATGTATGGTTATGACCTTACTTAGTATGTTTATTAAGCAAACTTACCAAAAGCTACAAAATACGGTCGTGCTTGGTAACCTGGTTTATCTCAGTTTTTGTAATCGAAGTTGAGTATGCAGAGATTTCCCAATGCCATCTTCTTCAATACAACAACGCCAAAACATTGGAAGAGACTATGGAGCAAATACAAAGAGGAGATGCCGTTTGAAATGGCGCAGTGATGTGATCATTGGCGCCTAGCCGACACAAAAGTGGGCGAGCTTGTCATTGCTTGTGCTCCATGATTGGAGCCACGGCCGAAACTAAGCACCCCGCACGTCTGCCTTCCGCCCCGTGTAGCCTCACAAATACTTTCTTACAAAACGCTTATTACAGCATCTCCTCTTTGTAATTGCTCCATGGAAGAGAAAGTACAAGAACGGAGACCAATATAACGTAATTTCACTATTACTTATACTATTATTTTTATACGTGTATAAATTTCACACAAAAGATGGAGCAAGAAACAATGACACAAAGTATTTTTTAACAATGGGCCACCAACTTTTTAAAAAGATAAAATACTAAAAAATGGCGGTTGAGTTTGAGGTTAGGTTTTCTGCTTTTCATCTGATGATGCGACCACACATGAGCTATAAGAGTTATTTTGAAAAAACATGCAATGCCAAATATGCCATGTGTTGTCGCACCATGATGTTTGAGGATTGGTTATCCGGAGCGAATGGATGAAGTACGGGAAGCAGGGTAGTTGTCAAAAAGTGCGTTTGTAATTTCGTAGGCTGTGATTGGACGTTCGCTATGGGTGATATTTCTCTAATTGGCTAGTCAACTAAAAAATAAATTGTGTATTTTATATATTTTATTGATAGAATAGACTATTTTGGAGATACAACTTAAACGAAAAAATTCTTAAAATTATATTTATTTTGTTATTTAATTTTAAAGATTTTATAGTGATGACGTCACGCAGCTTTAATGGCCATTTCGAACTGCAAGAAAGCAAAAATTACTAAGGTATTAAAAAATATATATGTCAGTGTCAAATGTCAAAGTCAGGATGGACCTGAGCCGCGAGTTGGTTTCTTGTTTGTTTACAATCGCCAAATATTTAGGTACCTTCCCCATTTCTCGTATCTATTGCATATTGGCCTGTTTATTGAACTTTACTGCCGTATCTTCATCCGTTAACATCTGATTTTTCAATAATTAGACACCGATTCTTCATTATAATGTATGAATGAATGTAATGAAGATGTAATTAGGTTATTTATGGGTTATGTTTACTTGAACAGAGATGACATTTGACATGGGTGACAAGTACGTGAAGCGCTTAATTAGCGCTACCAAACAAAAAATATTTATTCACTACGCTGTGCTGCCAACCTAAAAAATTAAATGTGAATAGCCGGAAGTTATCCGGCTACGTCATACGTCAACCTTGCTAAAAAATGAAAGTCATTGGGTTTTCTGCGATTTTCTTAAAAATACTTGCTTAACTAAAGATCTGATTAATGTAATCTGTTCCCTAAGCCTATTCCTCGAAATGGTTTACGAATTAGGCATTTTCATGAAAAAGTTTACTAGCCAATTGCCGTGGTGGTAGTATAGAAATAATAAGAAGGACTTGTATCCGTGGCCGTATAACCCATTGCTAAAAAAATCTTTACGTTGACACTGTCATTGGCACGTCAACCGTCAAAAAGCAACGCGTTTGTGTCGGATGTGTGGTCAATCAAAAGTTTTTGTTTGTATTGTACATATGGTTTTTTTATATTTATTTTTCCTTTTACAGAAGTAAAAAAACAGTTTTTAAATAATTTATAGCTCAGACAATATAAAGAAAACTTGGTGCATAAATAAATGGATAAGAGTATATCAAATATAAACATAAAATGCGTTCTTCACAAACAATATCAAAAGTTTTTATCGGATGTTGCGCGAGCGCCTTCATGATGGAAATTTTAATGGCATGGACACCTCAGAGTGCCAATTTGGTAACATTCCTCCAGTTTTTCTTTATCTCTTTACAAGGTTTTATAGTTACCGTAAAATTTGGTTCGGTAAGTTCAACATTATCACTATTATGTACTTTTAACTCGATTCAAAATATATGCCCTCCTGATAAAAATTTATTTCATACTAGCTGTTTCCCGCAGCTCCGCCTGCGTCAAAAAGTAGCCTATGTTTGACCCCGGGTCTTCAACTATTTTCATACCAAATTTCATCAAAATCTGTTCAGCGGTTTGGCCGTGAAAGCGTAACAGACAGACAGACGAACTTTCGCATTTATAATATTAGTATGGATGTCTGTAGTAATTGAATGGTTTTAAACTCGTACCGTTTGGTATGTATTCAGTTAGGCATATTGACTAGGTTTCTACTATTTTGATATTTAAAAATCTTTCAACATAAAGGACGAAAACTTAATTTAAAAATATCTGAAGTACCTAGCTTACGAGGGTCAAACTGAAAGTTCTTAGAAAATCAAAAACTGAGCACACTAGCAAGTTATTCTTTTTATTACATCTTTTCAAAATAGTGTCCTTTCACGTCAATACATCTCTGCATCTGATGGAACCACTGAGAAAAGCACTTTGCCTACTCGTCTTTAGGGCATTGTTTTTTGACGGCGTTTCGAAACGCAGCCACTGCTTCCTCGGCATCCATAAAACGTTTTCCTTGAAGTTTTTCTTTTATTTTCGGAAATAGATAAAAATCGCAAGGTGCGAGGTCGGGGCTATATGGCAGGTGACCTAGTAATTCCACGTTTGATGTAGCTAAATAGTCGATCGTTCGCCTGGCGGTGTGCGACGAGGCGTTGTCGTGGTGAAGGATCCTACTGCGAGGTTGTTTCTCCCGAACTTTTTCCAAGACAAGTGGCAAACAATTGTTAGTATACCACTCTGCAGTTACTGTTTTTCGATCCTCTAAAACAATTGTCACTTAATGTCCGGTCCTTCCGAAGAACGAGGCCACAATCTTTTTTCCTACGCTTCGACCTCTCTTCACTTTAGTTGGCAACTCCTTGGAAAGAAACACCCACTGACCAGACTGTCTTTTGTTATGGGATCATTACAGTAAATACAGCTTTTGTCACCCGTATGTCAAACACAGCATTTGAGTCACCTTCTGTTAAATCTTTTAACCATTTCACTGCACCAATCAACTCAACGGATTTTTTGGGCCTCTGTCAAATCGTGAGGTATCCACTGGGCACAACGCTTCCTGACCGCTAAATGTTCATGCAGGAATTTGTGCATTTTGCTCATACCGATGCCTAAACTTGCCTGAATCTGCTGATAGGTCACTCTTTTGTCAGTCTCTATCATACGCCGCACAACACTGATGTTATCTTCAGTTGTCGCCGTAGAAGGCCGTCCCTCACGCAGATCATCGGTAAGATTAGTGCGACCACGTTTGAACTCATTAAACCAGTTATAAACAGTGGCACGAGATGGGGCTTAATTGTGAAAGGCCAATCGAAGTCTATCATAACTTTCTTGTTGACTTAAATGACAACAAAAGTCATAAAAAATCATTGCACGAAAATTTTCTCGCGTTAAATTTATGCTGACGTGACACAGACAATTTTCAATTTGCCGCCAAATCGTAAAACAAATGACAAATTAATAAAATACATACTCATTAATATTGGCAGAGTTCCATTTTCAAAATTTAAACTTTTTTTTTATCATACTGTTTACAAGTGGTCAGTTCTAAAGACTTTCAGTGTCGCCCTCGTATATTACAATAATTATTCTTTTAGTTGCAGAGTGAGAACATAGACATTTTCATTTTTCAGATAAAACCAAAAATTCCACTACGTCAATATGCAATACTGGTTGCTTTGTTTTTTGTTACGAGTGTTGCCAATAATTATGTTTACGCTTTGCATGTTCCATCCACACTACATATGATTATAAGGTATGCATGATTCACATTTTAAGTTTTCATAAAAAGATTTATTTCTTTGGTAAACCCGGCTTCTTGTAGTCAGAAACATATATATTTCGAAACAGACAAGTAAAGCACTGAGTGGGTAATTAACAGTCATCGGATAATCGGGCACTAATATACTACTATTACTAAAAGTTGTTTTTACAAAATTGTCCGGTCCCGGAAAAGCAGATTGCTTATTAATTCAGGAAGGAATATCCATATTATTCTTTCTAGGAAAAAAGTTTAGGTATATGAGCGCCTGATTATCCGATCACTAGTAATCAATGACTCAAACTTTCCTCTTTCTGTTTTCACCTCTCATCTTTTGTTAATCATACTTTAAGAAAAATATGTTTAGTTCCGTTCTCTCACACAATTTTTTTGAAGTGAAAGAATGAGACTGAACAGTTAAAATAAGCTACAAACATTTTTTTATGAATAAGCCTTATCAATTTTTTGAACTTTAAATTGTTTTTTATAATTTTGGGACCTGGTTCAATTTTATGTTTTCTAAAAATAAATAAATACTTTGCAACTGCTTGGCTCAAATTCCTTTCAAATGTCATCCATTACCAAATAGCACTTCACCAATTTAGTCACATAATTATGTAGGTATGTTAGTGTGTAAGGTACATAATTAACAGCAGTATTTGTTTTTTTTTAGATCTGCCTCCTCACCGGCCAGTATGTTAGTTTATTGCTGTATGAAAAAGCAAAAGCCAAAGCTTGGTAAAGCTGTTGGATCAATTTTGATAAGCATTGGGGTTGCACTGGCAATGTATGGTGGAGCTCCTACTGAAGAAAATAAAGGAAAATTGCTGTATTGGTGTATAGGAGTGATCATTCTAATAGTAACTTTATTAACTGGTGCATTCACTGGGTTACAGCAAGAGTTGTTATATTCAAAATATGGGAAACATCCTGATGAGGTTTGTTGAAAATGTGTATGTAAAATTTATTTTACTATAATGATGTACAATTTATTTGAATGTGATGTTAATAATGTCTTACATTTTTGCGAGAGTTACTTATTAAACTTGTTTAATACATTTTTACGAACTCTGTAAAGTGTTTGAAACATTCTGTTTAAAATAAATCTATACTAATATTATAAGTGCAAAAGTCTATCTATCTGTTACGCTTTTACGTCCAAACTGCTGAACGGATTTGAATGATTTGGTATGAATATAGTTGAAGATCCGGGGTCAAACATAGGCCATTTTCTGACACAAGCGAAGATGCGAAAACAGCTAGTAAGCAATGAAAACTGTATTAAAATAGTTTAATTCAAGGGGAATGCCTCGACAGGGTATTCTTTTTATGTTAGTTTAGATTTATTTTAGGTTAATTTTTATTTCTATGGTTTTTAGGCTCTTAAGAAGTTTTAGTCATATAATTAGATATAATATCATGTTTGTGTTTATTTCTTTTGAATTTCAAATGAAAAAAAAAAATTGTAAAAAAATATTTAATTTAATATGCTAACATTTACTTTCAGATGCTATTCTACACCCACTGTCTTCCGCTACCATTCTTCCTCACGATATCTTCACAATTGCAGAGCAGTGCAACAAGTCTTCCAAAAGAAATATGGTTCCTAATAATTCTGAATATTATATCCCAGTTTTACTGCACACATTCTGTCCACGAATTAGCAACTAAAGAAACTACAGTGACAGTAACTTTTATTTTGACTGTACGGAAATTTATATCTCTTCTCATATCGTCCATAGTTTTTAAGAGTAATATTACGTTTTTACATGTTATCGGTACTATTTTTGTAGCTGTTGGTACGTATGTTTATTTTGATTTTTTTAAAAGTAGAAGACAAAGACCAGTTAGTTTGAAAAATTAATAAAATAAGGAGTATTTTATTTATTTAAACTTTATTGTACAAATACAATTGTAAAGCACAATAAGTGAATTTAATGCTAAAAGCATTATCTAACAGTTATATTCTTGAATATTTATTTACTTTTTTTGTCTTTGATATTTTTATTTTAATAAGGTTATAGGCACTCTACCTTGATCTTATCACTTTACCACAGAATTAATTGATTGTAGCAAGCTACAAGTTTATTACTTTCCATGGTATTTGTTAGAATAGTTTTATATCTTTCAGATAGTAGGGGATAAAAAATATTTAGGTGATGACTCATCATTATTAAAAAGAATCTGTAACGTCACTATATCCTCGTACACGATGTTCCCCAGGGAAGTTTAGGTAAAGTAAAAAGTCCTGGAGATCTTGATAATATAAAGGTATATTGAAGTAAAACTTTACAATTAACTGAGGTCTGTTAGATTAGAACTAGCTTTTACGAAGGTTGGTGGATGAATGATAATTTTGAGGTCGGTAGCTTTTGGCAGATGCAGCATTCGCCTGGTTTGATTGATAGATGAAGGGTTCATGATAATTTGCTAGTAATTTGCAGTAGGCGCGTGAACAGTCACTAAGTATTAAAATGCTAAGTTATTTCTTTGAACTCTAGTGGCAAATCCCCTTTATGGCAGTTGTACTATTGCCTTGTATCATTGATGGTACCATTGTATCCTTAGTACCAATAAAGCAATGTAAAGATGTGCCCCGTAAAATACTCTTGGAACATGTATGTAATAAAAACAGAAATTTCTTTGTATATATTTAATTTATTTATTTACTTACGTCATAAATCTAGATGTTAAGTAGGTAGTTACAAGAATTATGACATAATACATACCTACTATGAAAAATTTATACAATGTATCTTAGAAGGAAATTACAACTTAAAATTTAATAGCATTTGTCCAGATAATAATCTATTCTTAATTAAATTACTCACAAACACGACACTTTCATACTATATCACACAATCTATTTTACAGTTTGTCCGATGATTGTACATTTTGACCACAATAGTCTGTGGTTTAATATCTGAAAAAGAAAGAATATATTTATTGAAAATTGCATTTGGTTAGTGATATGCAGAACAGAGAAATGATATTGCCTTGTACCTAATCTATATTTTAAATGTCTAAATAAAGTTGAATTATATAACCTGACCAATAACAAAGTTGTAATAAACATATTAAAAATGCTTTTTTTTATTGCATAACATGCAATGCAAGTAACATGATAGAAAAGTATCATCAAGCACAAAAGTAAATTATGTCCGAGATAAAACCGTATATAATAGTTTAATTTAATAAAATTAAGTGATGTTCCTGAATACCATTTGGCACTTTCATACAGAATGAAAAAAATAATGACCAAGTCAATACAAAAAAGTCCTCAAGAACCTTTCACAAAGCTGAGCGCCGATCCTCGCGCGTTTACACACACAGTGCCGGCGGCAGTGCCGCCGGCACATACTGTACAAAACCGCCAAGCAATCATTCCGGTTGTGGCAGTCGTGTAGAAAGCTATTATATAAGCAATTTCTAAATAAGACTGGCAGAAGGTTTCGACGCGGGCATCTCTCCATCGAGAATTGCCGCTGCGTGTCGCTGCGTGCGCCGCCGTTATAAACGACGCGTGAGACGCGTCGTTGGGATCCGCGGGCCCGGCCAAAAAAACGCTCAATCTCAAACAAACGCGTGTAAAATCGCTTCTCCATAAACATACTCATACAATGCCATATGTTTGAGTTTAATGCGGGCCACGCCGATGCACGCATCGCCCCGCGTCTCATAAACGTGGCCTAAGTTTCTGAAAGTAGCCGGCATGTTTTCGAGACATCTCTAATTCGACATATCTATAACGGCGCGAGAATCGGCCCCCACAGCCAAATTGTAACAAAAACTGTCATTTTTACCTGCTCTTGCTGTCAGATCGGCTACGTCGGTCACGAGAGCGTGACCGGCGGATCGAAGGTGACCGACGGCGAATCGAAGGTGAGCGACGGGGCGACACCGACCGACCGCGAGAATAGGAGCGACGGCGTGGACTGCGACTACGCGACCTGTACAAAAAAACACATCACTCATATGCCAACCATACAACCTAATGGAATATTGAAAACAAAAACTTTTAAGACTTATCTATTCACAAACATACAGCTCGTTCTTTGTTAACATTATGGGAGTAGTTAGTCTATTGTAATGATTATTACTCTACATTACTTTAAAAGTACCTAATTACACCTATTACGCCAACACAATTTAGTAATACTAGTAGGTAGGTATGGTAGTGCTAAGAATAGGATTCAAAAAGTACCGAGACTTGGTGAGCCTGAAGAAGATCGTTGTTCGATGTTGGGCTGCATTGAGGCCGAGGGGGTTTTAACTTGTATTGAGGCGAAGAGTTTCAAGGTAATCCTCCATGGAGCGGTGGCTAATCGGGAGGTCGCGAGTTATTGACGTAACACAGGAGAGTAGGCCGCTGAGTTGTCTGGCTGTGCCTTGTTGATGGTGTGTGCAGTCGGTGAAGCTTCAGAAGAGCTACGTTGGGATGATAAGGGTCCTAAATGGCTCTCGTGAACATACTTTATCCAGGATGGGAGCTTTGGACTAGGTAATGGCTGTCAGAAGGATTTGTAGGATGCCGTTGTTTGAGGCTTCAGTTGCACGTAGAAGTTCGGAGAGCCGATCGCATAAGTTGAGCGGGATGTTGAAGCGAGCGGCATTCGCGGATGTCATATTAAACGAGCCGTAGTTGTTGTTGTGAAGAGATGTGGTGAGGTCGGTGTGTTGGTGGTTGGTTGATAAAGTGGACCTGTAAACGTTCCAACACCCACCACTTTTAATTTCTCCTTTTGAAGCTTACAATTACAAGTGTTTGATAAATGATTGAAGATAATGCACACATGCATTTATTTTAGCAAATTATTTCATTCATTGATTATTATTAGACATACTGTGTAATATCTAAAGTTCATGAAAAAAATAAGCAAGAATCATAAGGCATATAAAATATTACTAGAATGTGTACACCATAAACTAGTAAACATCCATGGACTTCTAATGTCCATTTTTTAGTTTATTAAAGAATGGTTTATATCAAAAAAATGTTCTTTCATTTTAGCAATATTTTAAGTTTATTGTGTAAACATAAAAATAATTCATACAAGATGTGTTTAGTTAGAAGTGGCTTCAAAACAAAAAAATCCTCATTAGTTAAATTTTCAAAGCAGAGGGCATAGGTCATTAAATGTCTTTGGACATGGACAGCTTTTCTGTACTTTTAATTTAAACCTGTTTTAATAAATTTATACAGTACCTTTTACATAAAGGTTTGTCAAAGAAATTAAAAGATTTTTCATTTTGGGCAGAGAAGTTAACAATAAAAAATACCTTCTGTCTCTCCTTGTGCGACCATTAGACATTTCTACTCGAATGCGAGTACCACAGCATCGTCTAGAAGAAAAGAAACCAAAATAAAAGATTTGTTCCTTCAAGGAAAATCTGTTATGGCTAGATAGTTCTCGAGTAAATTAGCTTATTGATAAATTTTTGGAGCAATAATTGAATGAAAAGAGTAAGCAGCATAAAAAAAATGTTCCCCACTCCAAGGCGAGTGCTATCAATAGATAATACCACATATCAGTCTTGGATTGGAGGTGTCATGCTCTTGCACACTTATGACTCAAGCGTTTCACATCAAAAATGAAACGGATCTAAGGAGCGTGCCAATATTTAGATACTTCTAGGTGAAGAATTGTTAGGAAAGTGACACAAACAATAATTGACACAAGTAAAAAAGTAAATAAGTCTCGCAATACAGCGAGGGAACGCTGCCAGTATTTTGGGCACGTTGCCTCCCTGTGGCGCGTTGGAAGATTATTTTTATTTATAATTCCTTTGTTTTTTTTTATTTAATTTTGTTAATATGCAATTAATATAAAAATATCATTATAATTGACACATAAACAATGAAAAGTAATAAAAATAAAGTAGTATCCGAGTAATTTCTTGTTTGTGATTAGCTTGAAACTTAAAACCTGATCTTTTCCTTGCAATAAATATCTGATGAGTGTATGAAGGAAGAAACCATTAGTGACATGAATAGGGTACAGTACCCGCTTTCTATCAAATTAAATAAAAGTTTGTTACCTAATTAGTAGATATTCTTACTAAAATCATTGGTAAGTACATACTGTATTGTGTAGGTATTTGTACCTAGACACAAAATTGGGTCAAGCGGCATTGAACATGTCTGCTGGCCACGAATAAGATGGCGTTACCAATATGGCGGCACCTTTCACATTAGCTGGCGATCAATACCAACTATCAAGTGCCTTTAAAATAAAATAGGAAAAATGTACACACTTACGTTCCGTCTAAACCACGAACAGAATCCTCAGCATCACGAGGATCTTCAAATTCAACGAATGCGAAGCCAGGAGGGTTTCTAGCCACCCACACATTTCGAATGTTCCCGTACTTCGAGAACACTTTCTCGATTTCATATTTTGAGGCGTTGGTTCCAAGATTACCAACATAAACTTTGCAGGAAAGGTCCCATTCCCGATAGCGCGACATCTGCAAATAAATACCATTTCCGTGTAGGTACATAAAACAAATTCGATATATTTAGCGAGAAGACCGTAGGGCGCCATGTTGGTGTTTCGGGTAATTCAATGAATTTTACTTCCTATACAGAAAAATAAACGTACCTTGTAATTTAAATGTTATCACTATTCAGTAAGTGAAATTAACAAGTATTACAAAACGATTAAAGACTAAAAAGACGGATTAAATTGACTTTAGCACGACACAACGAAAGCAGGCAACCGTGATATGCCTCACGCACGGCAGGCAAATGAAGCACAAAGAAAATAAATGAATGAGCTATAGCAGCGAACGTCCATAGACTAGACTAGAGTCCATGGCTTTTGACAACGTACCCATGGACTTAATATATTATACAGGACTGAGCTATTTGACCTAAAACCTGAGCAGAAAATGATAGAAATAGTGGAGCAATTTATCTTTTTTTATGAGTTAATTTAATAGGGTAAACATGATAATGTTTTTAATTGGGACAAACTATTATAACATTTGTAAATACTGCACATAAGTAGCTTGATAGATAGCTTAGCGGGACGTGATTATTGGTGACGATTACTCGAGTTAAGCAACAGCAGGTGCGACCTAACTTGGAGTGGACAACACTTGGCGTATTGCGTTCAGCCGTTAGTCCTGCTTGTCTAGTGGAGCCAAGGCTACTAGTAAAGTTTCCTTGTCTTCCCCGAGGGAGCCAACATATCTACGACATGTCTACGAAACATTATTTTCGACTAGACTCCAACTTCCTTAAAGTCTGCACAGAACTACTTGGCAGGAGGTTAGCACCACACCTCACTCGGAACATTTGATTGCGTCTGTCTGCATAAAGTTTGTACCACCTTTCCCCTTCTTTCCAGAGGAACGTCGTCACCCTATTTTGCACAAGTACCAATGTGATAATGCTTGTATTTGCTAGAAAGAGACAGGTTCCTCAGTTATTTCTATCGCGCTTGGCTCGGCCTTGGTTCTATGCAAATTTGCAGACGTACTCAGTCCTGCATAATATACTAAGGTCATGGTGCGTCCACACATTGCCTTTTCGCCAAAATATTTGTCACAAAAAAAAGGCAATGTGTGGGCGCACCATCAGATGAAAACCGGCATGGATGGGCAAACCTAACCTTAAACTCACCTGCCATTGTATTAATTAGTATTTATTCTTCTTTTTATAAAGTTTGTGGCTCATTGTTAAAAAATAATTTGTGTCATTATTGTTACTTGGTTGTTAGTGAAGTTGTTGAATAATTTACAATTTATGATTCTTTTCTTGTAGTACTTCTTGTTGTAGGGAGAGGTCCCTTCCAATCTTTTGGCAACTTTGTTTACTATAACTGAGATTAACACCGGGTTACCAACCACGAGCGCATTTGGTAAGTTTCCATAATTAATATACTAAGTAAGGTTACCTAAATAGTATTTTACTACAAATTCCAACCTCACCCCTATTTTACTGTGAAAATTCTAGTTACGCAGCCATTTGAACTTTGAAAGAAATAACATATATAAAAATCCACATCTAAACTATGCATATTAAATTATTTATAGTGAAAGTCTGTTTGTCGGTCTGTCTGTTACGCTTTCATGGCCAAACCGCTGGACGGATTTTGATGAAATTAGGTATGAATATAGTTGAAGACAAACAAAGGCTACTATTTGACGCAGGCGGAGCTGCGGGAAAAAGCTAGTAAGTAATAAATTAGGTCAATAAGAGTCAGGTGTGCTATTTTTGAAAAGTGTATCCCACTCGAAATCGGTGAGTCGAATAATTTTTGTTCGATATCGAATGATTTTCGTTCGATATCGAATGATTTTCGTTCGATATCGAATGATTTTCGTTCGTTAACGAAGGATTTTTGTTTGATCGAGCAATTTTTATGCGACATACATATATGTCATACATTTCAAAAATAAGACTCCTGGAGCCCAGATATCGTTCAAAAATTTTTCGTCTCGCCGATTTTACGTCAGTCACATTCCAGGAGCGCTATTTTGGCGTGAGTCACACTTTTCAAAAATAGGGCTCCTGGAGCACTTTTCGTCAGTCATACTTTTCAATAAAAAGAGCTCGAGCTCTTTTCTTGAGGGTTATGTTTTTTCGAGAGTACGTATGTAGGTATCATTGTTTGGCACGCTCTGCAGTCTGTTGAAAAAAAAATATTGTAAAACTAAGGTAATCTACCTTTCTTTTAAGTATATTAACTTTGTTTTCAGGAGCTGATGCAGTGGTATAAGGACAACCTACCTATCTATAATACATTTCAAAAATAGCACTCCAGTAGTGTTTGTTAATAATGTAATTTGATACAAAATGTGTGAGTGAACTTTAACTTTTACAATTTTTACAAATTTCAGTTTTATTAATGTCGTTTGTTTTACATCATTTCTTAAGTATTTAATTTTAACAAATTAGAGTTTAAAATGTACAGTTTCAGTTCCTTTTTATTAATTTACTTAGTATTTTTTTCACGAAATACTTTTTATTTACAAAATAATCAAATAGTACTTACTGGAATGTTAGATATATGTTTTGTTCATTTGTGAATAAAAAGTATTTTATTACATGTTGTTTACGACAGTGTTAACATTTCAACTCAAACCAATGTTTGTTTACACCATTAGTTTTTAGTTTTTTCACTAAAGGGCACTGCACAAAGTTAGAACGCGTTGTGGTTTCGTTTAGCAAGTAAGATAATGCATTTGTGTTCAATTATGGCAAATATAACCAGAACCAGTCAGATCAGAACCCTGTGGTTTTATTTTAAATCCCAGTCGGGTTCCCAACCAGTTCAATTCAGGAACCACCAGAAGCTGTGGTACTGAACACATGTTATCAAATCAATTATGTATTGTATATGACAAAGGTAATTTTAAACTTAGCCTATTTTATTTATCTAATATTATATTGATTGTTATTAAATGATTAAGTAGGTTAATAAAAGATTTTTTTTGTTTTTTTGTGTTCTCACTTAATTAAAGTAGCTACAAATTAAGAAGTCCGTTTTGACACATGTCATTGTGACATGGATGGGGATGTAGCAAAAACAAGTCGAATAATAGATAACCCGATCATATGCAAATCGATTTTTAAGTTTTATAGACATTGAAACGAATAAAATGTAACAGTAAATATATATACGGCAGATTGGGTTCTAACAAAACTATTATACCATAAAACACTTTGTATACTTTATCACAATATGTATGAGTTACTTATTTTTAATATAATTATATAATGTAATCAATCACTTTCATTTGAAGATAAACCAAATTCGTCAGTTGAGCTGTCATTACCACCAGTATATATAATTAAGTCGTTCTCAATTAAATGATCAATTTTTACATCTCTCTCCAAATTAGCAGTTATTATTTTCATTGTCTTTTTTCTACTTGACTACTTTCATCCAGTCTTCTTTCGTCATTTTGGCACAAGCCTCTTTCAATAACTTCAACATATTTTTCGTAGAAAAAGGCGGCTCTGTATTTCTTCATGATATTCCTTGGTACTCTTACTCTACCAGTTGATTCGAAAGCAAGTAGAGCATTTTTTACGAAACCTCCCCCAGCTGAACCAGCATGACAGATAATTATTCGACACACCGAATACAAAAGAGCGCACAGTCAAGTTCCAAGATGACGACAAACTGCGCAGACTCAGGGAACGGCTGACGAACAAACGAGGCGATGTTGCCGTTTAAAAAAGTATTTATTTATTTAACCTTCATTGTACAAATTACAATTTGTAAAGCACAATAGGCGGACTTAAAGAATTATCAGTCAACCTTTGTAATTAATATTATTAATGTTTTTAATTAAACCTTTGTAATTTAATTTGTGTGTTCATAATTTTGTATATTTATGATAAGCTTCAACGAGTTATGCAGAATAATTATAATTTTATATTACGATTATTCGTATATTCTTAATAATCGGCAATTATTATGATACACGCATGGATACGACACTATCATTTAAAAAAAAGAAGACGTAGAATGTAACTGTTTTTGTGACGAATTATACTTTGATTTTTCTATTACATCCACTTGCAAAAAGGAATATTTTGTTTCATATTCCGCTGCTATAAATAAAGCTATATAGACAATTGTATTTTTCAATATAAAATCTCAATTAATTATAATGTTATATTTTCGTTCCATCATTCGAAGTTACATTCTACATCCAATGACAGATGTCAAAACGGACTTCTTAAATTGTGGGAACTGTAGAGATGATATTTCATATTATCCTTCAGGTCATCCTAAGGGATAACAAATAATATTTCTTGGACTTATTAACATAAAATAAATAAACCATATACCTAAAATGCCTTCGCGTAAACGATTAAAAAAAGAAATCCTAGCTTTCAAAAACAAAATTGACAGATGTCAGAATGTATTTTTTCAATCACATTCACTAACTCATTCGTTAAATTTTTATTTCGGTATTGCGTCTTGGTAGAATCACGAAGTTTTACAACACTTATTGATTTTACAGCGTTAGGGAGGAATTTTACTGTTCCGCAGTCCGATTTTTTACGGTCCGATATGGCACGCCATCAATTTATATACTAGTTTGTGCACTATACGTAATTTTACTGTCTGAAATTTTACTTTTCCCTATTCCGGGCCGTTTTTTTCCGGTCCGAGATGACAGCAATGCACCTCCTTTGCTAACTGCGCCTAGGGATAATAATAATAAACACTTTTTTTGCACCAGGAAAATACAATTTTAAGACATGTAGACATAATGATGTGCAAAGGCGGCCTTATCGCAATAGCAATCTCTTAGAGGCAACCCTTTTTGTAGGAAAAATGGATGTCGGAAATGCAATAAAGTATCGATATATATTGTATTGTATTTATTGTAGCACACATTCAAAGAGTTCGCAACAGAGCTGCATTCTATCTAGGCAGTCTCTCTCCCATGATCAGCAACGTAAAATTGTCGCTTAGAAATAAGCTGACACTTTACAAGCTAGCCATCCGCCCTGTCATGACATACGCGAGCGTGATCTTCTCACATGCAGCTCCATCTCTCCTGAACAAGTTCCAACTCATCCAGAACAGGTTCGCACGCAGAGCCACGGGATCGTCCCCGGGCCTCCGTACGCGAGACCTACACAGGGACCTTGAGCTTCCATCGATTTCGAGATATCTTAAAGAAACGTCTCAACGTTACTTTGAGAAATGTCCAACCCATCCGAACCCGTTAGTTGTGCGGGCTGCCAACTACAGCCCGGCGAAAGATGTCCCTCTGCGGCACAGACGCCCGAGGAATGTTCTCTTTGACCCTGACGATCCCATTACGGTGGCGAACCTTCCCTTCGAAAACCCCTCGACTCAATGGAGTCCTGGGTTTTCCATAGGAACATATAACAGCACCCGCCGGCGAGTGCGACGTAGTAGGAACAGTAGACAGTTTACTAGGTACCGGAATGTACCAGGGCGCTTCACGCCACCGATAGGTTCTCAGTAGGCCCTTCAGGCACAATAGTATCGGCCCTTATGGCATTGAGCGTTTGCTACCGCTCGCGAGTTTGCATCGCTCGCTTGATCAAAGGCAAAGCCCATGGCCGAGGTTCGTCCCAACTGGGAGCCCCTTGTGCATTTGCCGAAAAGGCTGAGTGGTTAATAGCCCTCGCCTCAAACTGTCCCGCTGTAAATTTAAAAGCTCACAGGAGCTAAAATTGTAGGTCCGTTCAAAAAAAATAAAAAATATTGTATCATTACATTATGTACGATATTTTCATCTTTTTTAACGTTACTCATGCATGGCGTGTAGTTTCAAAGAGAGCTGACCTTTTACTGCACTTTACCGATCCGAGTAAAAACGGACAAGTGCACAAACAAGCCAATCAGTCGTGTTTTTCATGCCAAATCGGACCGTAAAAAATCGGACTGCTGGACAGTAAAATTCCTTGTAGTGCACAAGCGCCCTTATACGGTTTTTAGGGTTGCTAGTACTAGTATTGGGAAATTACCTTAATTTTCAGGTTATTTTCTAATAAATGATCTTACTGATTTATTATCCATTTAAATTAATTTTATAAGTCTTGACATTAATTAAATTATTTATTTTAGATTTCCTAAGGACTCCACAATCCGGCAAATGTGGATACATGCAACAGGACGAAAAAATTGGGTGCCGAGTAAATATGCAAGAATATCCTCCGAACACTTTGAGCAAAAGTGTTTTAGGAAGACTTCCCGCAAAACATATTTAGAGGGATTTGCAGTTCCTACTCTGCACATTACTACTGAGCAGGTGAAATGATGTTATATAATATCCGTTATAAATACGATTGTGATTTCGTTGCAATATGTAGCATGTACCACAGACATATATAGTGCTAGAGTTAATTAAACTGATGATAAACATAAAACACTTGCAGTTAACTGCTGGCGAATTATTAGTAAAATATTGCTTGGTTGCGGGCAGAAAATTTGTAAATCTATCCCTTTTTATTAATAAAATATCTCAGAAAAATACCAAGTTAAAATAATACTATGCAATGATCTGCTAAATATATTTGGAAAATAGATGTTAATGTTTAATTACATTTTGCAGAGTCTATTAAGATGTGATGACAGCCCCAATCGTCCAGAATCTGTTAATCGCTCTGTAATGACAAGCGGAGAAATGAAAACGGAATCAAGCTATGTAAGTTTAATAGAAAAAAGATATATTTAGGCTGTTGTAATATGAAATATATTTATAATAGGTATCTACCATATGAAGTCACAATTACATATAATATCATTTTCTTTTAGATCCGTGATTTGATGGGAATCCCATCTACGAGTACATCTTCTGTAGCGATGGATATTGATACAAATCCTGTAGCGGTCAGGTTTTACATGTTGCAGTCAAAAAGTTTAATCAGCTTTATTTTACAACATAAGATATATTTTACACGGAACATACAAACATACTTATTTACAAAAAAATGTGTTTACGCTATTTAGTGCACTTTCATTTCTTATTGATTCGATAACTTTGGTTTTCCGTTATCCATACTTTGTCCTTACATTACTATTGTGACGAAACACGTGTTGCGGCCAGCCTAGCTCGGACGGAGCTCAAGACGTTTTTGTTTGTTGGCGAAGTGAAAATTGTAACTTAGTAACTTTTATATCATAAAGAGATTTAGTCAGAAAAAAACTTTTACTAACTTTAACTACGGATGTAAATATTTTTAAGAGCTTTATTAATGGCGTAGAGTTTTTATTTCTTTCAGGTGATACCTTGACTCCGAGAAAAAGAAAACTTCTAAAGAAATTAGACCGTCAAACGCTGTTAGCGCAATCAAGAAAAAAGAAGCTAGCGATATTAAGATCAAAAAATCAACGCCTTTTGAAAAAACATGCCGAGCTTTCTGCTGTTATTGAAAAATTGCATCAGAAACGTTTAATCAACCAAGATACAGCAGACTTACTAAGTATTGTAAATTTGGACGGAAACTTTTTGAAACCGTCTAAAAGTAAATTCTCTCCTGAAGTACAAAAATTTGCGTTGACTTTACATTTTATTAGTCCGCGTGCGTATAATTTTGTAAGAAATTCATTTAAAACTTGCCTTCCACATACTCGTACACTAGCACGATGGTATCAATCAGTAGGAGGAGAGCCCGGATTTTCCTCTGAATCTTTTGCTGCGCTTAAACTTTTAACCAAAAATTCTTCGAAGCGATTTATTTGTGCGCTATGTTTTGACGAAATGGCCATTCGCAAGTCAGTTGAATATGATGGTAAGAATTTTATTGGGTTTGTCAACTGCGGTTTCCAACTAAATAGCGATAGTCTCCCTGTCGCAAAAGACGTTCTAGTGTTTATGTTGACGTGCCTTAATGTTAGTTGGAAGCTTCCCGTGGGATACTTTTTAATAGATGGAATAACATCAGAGCAAAAGGCGTCGTTAGTTAAAACGTGCATTGACCTTCTTAATGAATGCGGCCTTGACGTAGCATCGATTACTTTTGACGGGTGCCCGGCTAATTTTTCGATGGCCAAGTTATTGGGGTGTAGTGTAAAATAACAGGGGACATGATTAATTCCATATTTACATATGTATAAAACTTTTACAAGAAATTCAGGAAGATGAAGATTTTCACCTAGCTAATAAATTAAGAGGTGCTCATATTCATTATAAAAAACAAATAATGAAAGTGAAATTAGCAGCACAACTTTTGAGTGAGTCAGTAGCCGACGCGTTTGAGTTTAGCCAACAAAATATGGGACTAGAACAATTTGATAACTGTGAGGCAACTGTGGATTTTATTAAAAAAATTCAATTCTCTTTTCGACATTTTGAATACGCGGAACTTGAATGGTTACGGTTTTAAAAAACCGTTAAATAATAGCAATTATAAAACTATCCGACAATTTTTAGACGGTGTTTTTGTCTATATAAAATTATTAAAAATGGGGGACAGAAATATTTTGGATACCGAAAGAAAAACAGGCTTTCTCGGTTTCATGATATGTATTAAAAGTGTGCTTTTTCTTTACGAGGAATTTGTAACAACAAATAAATTGGAGTTCTTTTCTACGTACAAACTTAGTCAAGACCATTTGGAAATCTTTTTTAGTGCTATTAGGGCCAAAGGCGGTTTTAATTACAACACCACCGCCAGGCAGTTTAAAGCTGCTTGAGCAGTTATAAACGAATGCTTATTCATGGCGAGTTGAAACACCTCATTACGGGTAATTGTGTGCCCTTAAGTGACAACAACATTTACAAGTCTAGAGATAGCTATTAATAATTCAACAGATTGTAGTCGATTAGTCGAAGATAATACCGATCTTTTACAATCTTTGGAAACTGAGGTAATATTACCACAAGACCACGATTATTTGGCCAATCCTACTAGGCTGACAGAGTTTGCAGAACACGTTATAGTTTATATTGCAGGATTCGTGGTCAAAGCTCTAAAAAAACAAATAAAATGTAAACACTGTATAAATTTATTGATTAGCACTGAAAAATTAACTTATTCTTTACAGTTTAAAAAAAAACAACAAAGTTTACAATCGTAAAAATCCATTGCATTACCTTATACAGGAGTGCATTAAAAAATGCATTGGTATGGATATATTTACTTAAGATCTTGACTTTTCAGATCGGACAATTGACAGTCATTATTCACTTTTAATAAAGGCTATCTGCAAAAAATATTCAAATGTGCGGATACATTATGCGACAAAATCTATTAGTTATAAAGGCGAGAGGATTCGTAACTTTTATACAAAATTAGTTTTATTTAAAGGACAATAACAATTTGCTTTTAATTTCATTTGCCAAATTGAATGGCATGTTTTTTCGATTATTTTCATTGTATGTTTTTCATGTCTTTTCGATTATTTTCATATGTAATAATAAAGAAAAGGATTTGGCTAGTAAACTTTTTCATGAAAATGTCTAATTCGTAAACCATTTCGAGGAATAGGCTTAGGGAACAGATTACATTAATCAGATCTTTAGATAAGCAAGTATTTTTTTAGAAAATCGCAGAAAACCCAATGACTTTAATTTTTTAGCAAGGTTGACGTATGACGTAGCCGGATTACTTCCGGCTATTCAAATTTAATTTTTTAGGTTGGCAGCACAGGGTAGTGAATAAATATTTTTTGTTTGGTAGCGCTAATTAAGCGCTTCACGTACTTGTCACCGATGTCAACTGTCATCTCTGTTCAAGTAAGCATAACCCTTAAATAACCTAATTACATCTTCATTACATTCATTCATACATTATAATGAAGAATCGGTGTCCAATTATTGAAAAATCAGATGCCAACGGATGAAGAGACGGCAGTGAAGTCCAATATGCAATGGATACGAGAAATGGGGTAGGTACCTAGATATTTGGCAATTGTAAACAAACAAGAAACCAACTCGTGGATCGCGGTCCAATCTGATGAATCTGACTTTGACATTTGACACTGACATATATATTTTTTAATACCTTAGTAATTTTTGCTTTCTTGCAGTTCGAAATGGCCATTATAGCTGCGTGACGTCATCACTATAAAATCTTTAAAATTAAATAACAAAATAAATATAATTATAAGAATTTTTCGTTTAAATTGTATCTCCGAAATAGCCTATTCTATCAATAAAATATATAAAATACACAATTTATTTTTTAGTTGACTAGCCAATTGACTTAGTCTTTTATTTTGAATTTTAATTTATCACTACCCATATTTTTTTTAGTTATCTACTATTAGTAACTTACACATTATGTAAATACTGAGGTTGAACATCGAGCTGCATGGAACCGTCATTTACTAGCGCGACATTACCTAGCATAATTGGATTAAAAAGCTCTCTGAGATAAAATCACGGGGCGATTCTTCTACGCCAGATGTAGTTCCGTATGATGTAGTTTATAACCACGAAGACAGTTGAAATTTTTAGAGATGAGATATCACTTACACCAAATAATAAGAAAGAGGTGAATTAAGTCTATCAAATAGTATACTTAACCTAGGTGAACAAACCCAGGTGAATTAAGTCTACTACATTGACATATTTCTGTTGCCGCTATAACAGCAAACTAAATAACAGTAAACAATAAATTTAATATTTAAAGGGCATGCAGCAAACGTAATATTACTTTAGCAATAAATTATATTCTGTAAATACATTATGGCAAATGTAAATACACTTCTGTAAATTGTAGGGTAAATAAAAAGTTTTCATATAGCCTAGCAACACTAGGCATGGAATGTACTCTATATCCGTCCTTCACGGTTAAACGCCAATGTCGTCCATAGATACTTGGTCCTAGTATTGCGTATTGCCCACTATTAATATTCTGAGCTTGCCCGTCTGATAAGTACCTAATCTCTGTAGCTTGTGCTTGCCTCTATTTAATTTGCAGAAGTACTTAGTCCTGTCTAATTTAATAAATAAATATACTTAAGATCGAGTTTTTGGCGGGAAGCTGTGAAAAGCAGTATCGGCGCTGTATTTTATTTTCCAAAATTTGTGTTTTTTTGAGTGTTTGTGCATAATAATGGTGGATTATTATTCGAAAAGTGTTCAAGAACAAGCGTGAGTGTTGGGAAGTGATACAGTGTTCGATTTATGTGATTTCCTTGCTTGTTGCCAAAACACCTAGAAATCGCTAAGTGCAGTTTTTCTACCACTTCACTTAGCCCGACTCTTCTGACTCGACTTGATTAAGACTTGACTTGACTTTATATAATTAAACAACTTTATTAAAAAACTGTTACTTGTTACTGGCTAAATACGAAAGTAAGAGCCAAATTGAAAAGAAAAAAAATATATACTCTTCTAATACATAAATTAAAAATAATAAACGTCCATGAGGACGAAACATGAGTTTAAATGCAATCTGTCAGTTTCAATACAGTTCACTATATTCATTCATTTCATTGTTTGTCAAACTTGTCAAACAGCTGATCATTAAATAATTGGAAATGCGGAATTTCTTTCAAAAACTGTATTGTTTTTTGTGTTAAAACAGAAAATGGATGTGGTGGGACTTTTGAACAATATAAATGACAAATCAGATATGTTTGCTGTAAAAACTTGGACTTCGGAGTGGTCCGACAATTTTCAAGAGAATCAGGTATTGATTTTTAAAGTTCTTTACATGCCGCTAGCAGGTTCACAAAATGAACCTGTAGGCACCTACCGAGATTTTCCCGGTTTTCTAGCTTTTGCTACTTATGATGAGACCTAGCTGGTAAAAATTTTATATAGTGCGGCAGAGATAGGTTACAAAAAAGGGGGGGAGGGGAGGGGGGAGCCCCCCTGCGACCCTCTATGGTGGTCCCATAATGCGGAAATCCATTGTTTCTGAGATATTTACAAATGAAAATTTGAGGTTATAACCCTAATATTTTCATAGATATATTACAAAAAAAATATATTAAGGGGAAGGGGTCGGTGCGGTGGTTTCATAATCCTCCAGAAATCGGTGTGGATTGTGGTTCCTTTTTCAATATGCTTTTCTAACTCAGTTCGAACGCTCCGCTCGCTTCGCTCGCTCCGCTTGTGTGGTTTACACAAGCCTAACCTAACCTAACTGAACCGAGTTGGGTTTGTGACAATTTTTTTTCTTATTGCGGGGGGCTACCGCCCCCCGACCCCCCGCTGTTCGTTTTCTGACTAGTCAGATTTCTCTTATAAACATAAGTTATTATAACATTCCTTTTAATTATACTACCAAACATGTCTAAATTCATTTTTCCTATGGCAATACTCATATTATCATTACAATTACTGAACGAAATGACAGATAGTTATGAACAATGGTGAAATTTCTAATAGAATCGAAAATTTTAAAAAAGTCATAACTTAAAAACTGTAAGTTTCCGCACAAAATGAATAATACAGTTGAATTCAGATTGATTAAATGTAACTAATGGCGTCCTTGAAATATCAAAATTCGTGCCGCACTATATAAAATCCAAGCCACCTAGCTTTATTATATTTTGTCCGCTGAAACTATATTCATTTTCGTAGCAAAACGTAGGAGCAAGTTCCGATGTAGGTACGCGAAATAATACTCTGCAAGTAGAATAATATTATTTTTAAGTTTATGAGTTGGTTAAATATACACATGCGATACATAAATTAATGACTGTTTAAATTTACCATGTTGGTTAGGTAACAAGCCTTTTGTTAATAATAGAAACTAATATCCTTGAATTCAATGTCTTTGGGCAGATCTCTTGTGATATACTTAGTCATAACCATTCGTAGAAAATTAAATACAGTAACTACACATTTGTCATAATTACTATAAATACTTACAATCAAAAAAGTTATGTTTGTAATAAGTTAAATTTGTTATAAATATTTTTTCAAAGCCATAATCACTGCTTGCTGCTTCAAGCCTTCTTATATATTTTTTTTATTTATTAAAACTTTATATATAAATTTATTTATTTTATATCTAAAACTGACAGTGCAAATGTAATCATATTAGTATTTCTAAAAAATAATACACCAAAAATAAGCAAGATTGAGACTTACCATTACCAATTTTTTTGAATTTAAAATTATTTGTGAAATGTGAAGTGTATGTACAATTTGATAATAACCTATTGGGAAACCAAATTTTGACATCACACATTTGGTAAATGCTTTCATTTAGTTTTTTGTCCCTGTCTCTAAGGAAATCCTACAAGTCTTTAAAAATATTATTTATTCCTGCCTAATGTTAGGCTGCAGGATAATCCGATCTTTGTAATCATTTACTTAAATAATCCTTTCATGGAAAAGACAACAGCATTAGCAGTTATAATTTTAACCCAACTTGTTTAATCAAATTTAGATCATCAAAAGTAATGTAGGAGTCATTCATTCAGGCAGAGTTATTATATCTGAGGTGGATTTTGGCCTCTAAAAAAAGAGAGTGCCTGAGTTTGTGTTGGGACACAAGGTATAAATTCGACACTTGAGTCAATTTGTATGACTTTAATGGAGTCTTAGAGTCGCGGCCTTTGAGTTCGTTGAGTCTTAAGAGATCATCATTTAAATTAATAGTTCTGTGAACAGTAGACCTCACAAACACTGCCACTACCATGACATTATAGTAATGTAGATGCTACTGACTGGGCCAACAAATTCCTATATAAAGTAAATCAATCATGTGCAAGTCGGAATCGTGCACACATATACAGTAATAGTGTCCCATTTTACTTTGGGTACGGAAACCATAAAACTGTAAAGCTCTCCTTGCGTATGGTAAAGTAATTCCAATTAAAACTTCCAAAAATAATTCATTAAATTAAATTATTTCAAAATGGTATTTATCGTGTTTTTTAAACAATACATTTAGATAAATCCACACAAATAAAAATAATAACTGCGAAAATCTGTCTGTCTGTTTCTCTTTCACTGCTAAACCGCTGAATGGATTTTGATGGAATTTGGTATGAATATAGTTGAAGACCTGGGGTCAAACGTAGGCTACTTTTTTATGCAGACAAAGCTGCGGGAAACAGCTTGTAAGTAATAAACGCGATAAAAACCATAGGTATTAAAATGTAAGAGTTTAATTTAATGTACATTCTGTGTACTAAGTATCGGGAATTTGTCAATAAAACAAAAAATACAAATTATTCATCTAAATTTATTTTATCGCCTTCAAAGTAGGCCCCATCGCTTGCAATACAACATCTCCAACGCTTCACCCAGTCTTCCATACATTTTTCATAGGCTATTTGCGGTATGGCCTTTAGCTTATTCAGCGAATTTTCTTTTATGGCTTCTATCGACTCAAAACGTTTTCCTCGAAGTGGTAATTTTAACTTGGGAAATAAAAAAAAGTCAGACGGAGCCATATCAGGTGAATACGGTGCTTGGTCGAGAACTTTTGTTGAATTTTTTGCTAAAAACTCTTTCACTATAATGGCTGTGTGTGATGGTGCATTATCATGGTGCAGCATCCATGAGTTGTGTTGCCACAAATCTGGACGTTTTCGGCGGATACTCTCACGCAAACGCTTCATGACGCCTAAATAATATTCTTTATTCACTGTTTCTCCCTCAGGAAGGAATTCGGAGTGAACCACACCACGGTAGTCAAAAAAAACTGTCAGCATCACCTTGATTTTGGAGCGACTTTGCCGCGGTTTTTTGGGTTTCGGCTTGTTTTCGAGACGCCATTCTGAAGACTGTTGGCTTTTTTGCATGTCGTACTCATAAACCCATGTCTCGTCGCCAGTTATTATACGTTTCATAAAGGTCGGATCCGTAGAAGCTCGGGAAACCATGTCTTCAGCGACATGCTTTCGCTGCGCTTTTTGAACGAAATTGAGCTCTTTCGGAACTAGTCGAGCGGCGACGCGTTTCATGCCTAAAATGTCAATGAGAATGTTGTAGACGGACTTAAAAGATATGTTTACCTCACTAGCCAACTCTCTCAGACTCATACGTCGATTTTCGAGCACTAGCTTCTTGATTCTGTCGATGTTTTCTTTGGTCGTAGCGGTTGAAGGTCTACCAGAACGAGGCAAGTCTACTACTACTTCTCGGCCTTCTTTAAAAGCCTTATACCATTCATAAGCCCTTGTTTTCGATATACACGATTCGCCGTAGGTATTTCGCAACATTTTTAGTGATTCACCACATGAAATATCATTCGAAACACAAAATTTAAGGCACACTCTTTGTTCAACAATATTTTCCATTGTAAAAATCGCCGAGAACTCAAAACTATGACCAACAAAAAGTGTAGTTTAAAACAAATTAAATGACAGATCCCGCTCAAATTTTGCGCGCTAAATCAGTACAGTGCTACCAACATGCAGTAAAAAAATTAGAACGACCTCTTTTACGCATGTCTTTTTATTGACATATTCCCGATACTTTTTACACAGAGTTGTATAACAATCGCGAAAACATAATTAATTATTAATATTGATAATGGTAGTTCTGACCGCGATAACAAAATAAAGTATGCTTAACCAATATTATTTAATTGAAATTAAATTTCAATTACTTTCGAAATACTGGTTAAAACAAAAAAAAATACTTTACAAATAAAAACTTCTTCACTGACCGGGGATCGAACCCCGGGGCGTCCTGAGTAGAAGTCAGAGCGACGTGATGTGGAGGCGACGAATTCGTCAATGTTATTGACTTAAATTACCCTACAGCAAACATTCCCCTTTTTTGCCCTCATTTTTTCCCCAATCAGTAATATCTTTTGACCAAATATTTTAAATAAATCAAGGAATATGTGTGCCAAGTTTCGTAAGGATCCGTTCAGAAAAAACGCTAGATCAAACTTGACCCCTTTTTGCCCTCATCTTTCCCCCAATCAAACAAATTTAATCGAAATGGAGACGCTCGGTCAACTAGTATGAATGAGTGGGCATGGCGTCAGGGGAAAAATTTGCAGGCAAGTGTGAAGAAATGAGACGACATGATTTGCATGCCCACTCTCCAGATTGCCCCTGCAAGCCACAGCTTAAGCCAAGAAATCACGAGGAGATTCTCAGCCATATCTGGCTTAAATCTTTTGCCATCTTGTAATATTACATCATCATCATCCTAGCGTGTATTCCTAGTTGCGTCGTCAGCTTACGCTTCTTAGCCTAGGGTACGCTGTAAGTCATGGTCCCAAATTTGGCGGAACTGGTTATTACAATAGAGCGACTGCCTCCCTGACCTCCGTAACACTTTTTACAGGGACACCAGACCAACAAGAACAGACCCGAGGTGTGTTAGTGGCCAACACACTCAGAATTTTTCAGGCTGCCCTAAGGCATCTGACACAGCCTAACGACTGCTATCTATCGACAACAACCGGGACCAACAGCTTAACGTGCTTTCCGAAGCACGGAGGAGCTCAAGATAGAAAATGTCACTAAATGGCAACCAATCCAGTAATGGTCGCGCCATGCCGTCGTTTGACACGCGCATTCGCTACGGATACGCGGGTCAGGGTCGCGCTTGACTAACGAGCTCCTCATATCCTGTCACATTACATAGAAATTCATAGGTACAGTAGTTAGCAGATTTACACATTATGATATTTGATCTTTTTATCAGTAGAGTACTATTGTCTATTCTGTGTCAGTATAGCTGGATAGCCGAGTGCGGCTTGCGTACCCTGTAAGTATTGCGATCGAAGCGACGACGACGCGGTCGCCATTATTAGTAGCATTTTCTAATTCATGTTACTAATAAGCCAAGTATGTAATATATGTACGTAGTTAGGATTTCGATGAATTTAAGATAGAATCCGTATTTAAACGAATCTCTAGTTGGTTAATTATTATAAAGACCAATGTTTCTCTCATTCGTCAAGGCCATTGCCCCTTGGCTTGTCAACAATACGCACACACCCACGTCTTATTTTAGCAACGCAGAAATGTGTGTCAAACATTATCTGTTGCTTAGACTATGGATCCAACAGATCGATGAAATATAGGATATGCGTATGTTAGAATGAGATAGAGAGCGAGACCATTTCATATACACAATAATGTCCCATAGCAGCCTTACGGATTTCTTGTCAAAAACAAATATTTAAATTATAAACAAAGTATCTAGTCGTTAGTCTTATAAAAATGTTCAGTAGAAGCGCATAATTATGGTTTCATGTGCAGTGCCTACATGTAACTCAAGTAAAAAATAAAACCCACATAATTTCACATTTTACACATATAAGTACCACCAAAGTTTATCACTGTATAAATCCATGATTTCATAATTGTTTCGATAGTTTTTCCGCACTAATATATGAGAAATATCATGTAGTTTTATTACATGATTGTGTAAGATGCTTAAGAATTCAAATTTGGATAAAAATAAATACGTGAATTTTCACAGTTTTTAACCTAATTCTTGAAGTTTAGGGATTGACATCGATGCTGTTAAATATCATATCGATAGTATTGCACCCAAATGCTAGGGAGGTATAAATGCCTACCTACTGATTTTTAACGTACCTATATATTTAAAATTTAGCAATCCGACACGGTTTATGAAAAAAAGTCCGCTACGAACGCGGGTAAATGATTCTCGCGTCTCTGAGATAAGTCGAATTCGAGATTTATCGAAAAAACTCTCACGCCTTTAGAGATAAAAGTCTAATTTAAATTTGAGATATCGCAAAAAAAACATGGCGGATTTCTACTGAAAACCCCGTGTTCGTATTCTCATTCATCTCTCGTAATTGTAATATTACAATTTCTATTAAATACCTACCTTTCAGATTTCTATCTAATTTAGATATTTGCGAAAAATGGTTAGCAGAGAAGAATGGTTTTCCGAAATATATTCAACTATATGTACTAAACACTTTCAATACAGTTTTCAGTAAAGCGAGAATCGGCCATTGGTCTCAAAGTTATAATAAAGTAAAGTTAATTAATGTCCACCTATTCGAAGTCGAGTCGGAGTGCTCGTTAAAAATAAAAATACTAAAGTAGCATAAACATATTATGTTATTGATTCTAACTTATCCCAAAAAATACTGCATACTTAATTTGGCAATGTTCTCACTTTAAGAAAATCGATATAGTGATGTCGACATTGCTCGGCTCAGCACTATTTGACAGGGCACACTTGTATGACACACACACACTAACAGTTTTCAAATTCGTCTCGTTTCCTTTACTTCAGCCTATCTATTGACGTAGTCAAAACAATTCTAAATCTATGATTTGTTGACTGATATTTTTTGTGATATGATAGAAGGATAAATGTTTTAATTTAAATAAGTACTATTATAAATAAGTACTATTATGGGACTGTACTAGCCAAAGTTAAGCTTAAAAAAAACTCATTCATTCTCCTGTAGTTTAGTTTTTTTGGAACATACTTAAATTGGATTGATATTTTTTTATGTTGTAAAACGACTCTCTCGTCTGTATTTTTTTTCTTGCCTAATCATCAGTACCAATATCTATTGTGTGCCTGAACTACTGAACCGATTTGGAAGGAAATGCTAATGCAAGCTGGAGCTCTATTTTGGAAAGTATGATTCAAGCAAAACGTCGAATAATAATCGGTGAATGATGTAATGCATAGCTAGCAAAGTATAATTTTCAGTATAAAGATCTATAAGATCTGAGATACCCTCTGTATCACTTCACTCTCTCTCGTTCAGAATGTTATTAAGTATGTTATGCCCATAGCCGAAAATAATAAAATCTAGAAATACAGTTATTTTGCGTCGGCTGGTTTGAGCATCGATAGGTTTAAGAGTACCTATTGAGATAGTCTAATAATATTTAAATGTTATATATATACTGTTATAGAAGATAATTCGATAGTCCCTTTGGTGGAGTGAGCTGTGTTATTCTCTTTTTTGAAGAAGTTTCTGCTTTTTGGGCGCATTGTCTTACATTTTTCAAAACAACTGGTAAAGAGGGATTTTTACTAGTCTGCTACATAGTGCTTTTTTTGGAAAGTTTAGACTTACTTAATGATTTTTCATTCGGCATACGAGTCAAAAATTTCCTCCAGGGCTCTAGATCACAAAGTTAATAGATGAATGTCTGTTCTGTGCTTCTAGGTCAGATGTTGCGAAACGACTCGTTCAAAAAATGTGGCAAACATCTTCTTTATCCCTTATAACTTCACTATATTGGTTACCATGAGTTCTATTACTATATACTAGCAGCCCGTCCCGACTTCGTCCGGGTTATACAAATTATGTAGGTTGAAGCTAACCTCTTCAGTTAGCATTTCTTTCAAAACCGGCTGCATAGATTCCTAAGTAATGATTATATCTTCTACTATATTATGTAATGATTATATCTTCATTCTCAGTTGTATAAAATAATGTTTTTAAAGCAAGAAGAATAAAATAACACATTAGCATAATAATGCTAAGCGCCGCTAATTAATATGTTTTGCAATATGTTTCGGCGTTAACTGTTTAAATCATGGTTAATTTTGCAACAACAAAATAAAAATGTGTGAAATAATTAAATTAGACACAATAAGTAAATACAAAGTTTTATAAATAAAACAATGAAGCAATGACATTCCAATACCACTGATATGAAGAATGTCATTGTAACGAAGCATGAAACATGAAATGTGCATATTTAAAATTGAGCATATATATAATGTAACATACGCGGGTACAAATGTACAAATGAATCACGTATGTCGCTTTAGATACTTAATGTAGATAAATTGCACTGTAATTTATTCAATTGTATCATCTAAACAAATCTTATTAACATAATGGATAGTGATCATGTTCGAGATGTAAACATTTCGATTTTACGCAATTTCTAAGCGCTTGCGACAGTGAAAAGTGCTGGCACAAGGACTTTGCGTGGAGTGGATCAGTGCACCGTAACATTTTACTGTAGGCTGTTGTGTTGTTGTTCTTTCGCGTCAGTGTTATCGATGTTTTTGTTTGTGGTATGTTCGATAGTTCCATTTTCAAGTTTAAAATTTAATGATTGTATCTATTCTTGGATTTTTAGAATGTGATTCTGTTGTAATTTTTTTTCGATGCATAGGAATAATGATGATTTATTGTGATCTTACCTAAGTGAATCGGCGTAGGTAGGCCTATGATCACTATATCTAATAATTATCATCCGTTAAAAATATTTCTACACAATAACACTAACTAGGTTCACCAATTTGAAGAGAGAATAACAGAGAGAAGTCACAATTATCTTGCCCCTCTATCAAATTATTCACCAACAACTAGCTACATCTCCAAGGATTTATATCCTTAACGGGGGTCCTCGACTTACGCCCTCCTGGATGTAATACAAGCACTGAACGCTGAAACTATAAGGGTTCCTTGTGTTTACTACGGAACCCTAATAATGCCGAACGAACCATAAAATATATACAAGACAGATTTTTTCGGATCCCGACCTGCGAAGCTGATGCGCTAATGATGCGACCAGGAAAAAGCACTATGGAGTGATATTATTATTTTTTTCTTTAAAATTTGTAGTTACTAATGTTATTAAAATTTAATTTCAGTTGCTGTATTCATTCTGCGGATGTTTACTAGTGTCGGTGCTGGTCGTGTGTTTCTACTACTATAGGAGATGGCGTGCCAAAGGTGAGCCGTTGTAATGTGACAATGGATCTTATACTGTAATCTGCTATTTATGGCATTTTTGATTATACCTTGTTACTTTGTTATTAGCTAGTAGTTTTGTAAACTTTTTTTTTTATATTTGACTTCGCGAACATCCTAATCTACTCGTATTCACAAAACTATTCTACAAAATTTCTTCCTTTTCGTCATTTACTGCGATTTTTTCCCCGACATTACGATGTTGCCAGTTTGCCACTAAATATGATTGAAATCCGTTAATAAATAATGCTACAGCAAACTTACCCCCTTTTTGGTTTTAATTTTTCCCCCAGTTAAGGTCTTTGGATTTAATAAAAGAATAATAAACATTTGTTAATCTCAATTTAACTAAAATATTTTCTGTCTCGTTTTTTCACATTAAAATACAGGTACCTAGGTAATATAAAAGTTTAGTTTTACCTTGAAATAATTTAAGTTGCAGTAAGTAAACAATTTTTTTTTTAATTTGTGTTGACTCTAATACTTGTATGTATTAACGTCTTTGTAGCGTTAACGTATTTATATATTTTGCAAAGAGTTGTCAAGTTCAAGGTCGTGACCGACATTTGTTGTCTCAATTACTCCTAATTGCTTGAACAAATTACTACAATAATGTATTAACAACATATAGGTACATAAAAGATTAACAAGTATTTAAATTTATAAAATCACAACTAGTTCACCTTTTTTTATACACTTAAGAAGACAAAAGGCATACGACCCACCCGATGGTAAGTTGTCACCGTAGCCCATGAACGTCCGCAACACCAGAGGCATCATGTGCGCAAGTGCGCGTGTGTAAGTATCAAATGGCAAAAGTAGGAATAAATACCTACAAAGCTTTTTATTCATATATTTTTCTATATATAGTGCAATTACTTATGAGCACAGACTGAAAAGAAATACAGACGGATCGTCATCGAAACAACAATGAAGCTGGTTAATAGTCGCCTATGTGTGTCGCCGCGGTCTGGGATGGTCGCGGCGCGGCCTCTTAGAGTTGTTATGTTTGTAGTAAAACCCGTATGTGACAAAAAAACATTAACTCAAATTGAGAACCACCGCCTTTTCGGAAGTCTTTTCTTTAAAAGAAAGAACCAGCGTTTGTATGCTCCATTTGTAATGTATGTGATAATACGTCAGTAGTTCTTTTAAGTATGTGCCTTTGAGTTGAATAACTACATAAGCGTGCGTTGAGTCACAGATAACAAAGGACACCAACAAAGAGAGTTCAGTGGGATAATTGGAATGCTGGCGTTTTGTTGCTGGGTCAAAGACCAAGTTTCGTAGTCTGTCTGAGTCTTAGATGACACATTTAGCTGTTGAGATACTAAATGCTACTATATTTCGTTCTTTCTCTTTGAAAGAATGAAAACTTTATGCGGTTCATAAATCTATCTTGTTTTTCGTCTATTTGAGAAAAACGATTGTCGAAAATTGGAAACATCTAGCGACAATAGCTAAAAGTATTTTCTCTACTTAAAGACATTTTTAATTTATTTTTAAGTAGATTTTTTCCCGCAACTCCGCCTGCGTCAAAAAATAGCCTATGTTTGACCCCGGGTCTTCAACTTTATTCATACCAAATCCGTTCATTGTTTTGGCCGTGAAAGCGTAACAGACAGACAGACAGAAAGACAGACAAACTTTCGCATTTATAATATTAATATGGAAGTATGGATGACCGACATGTAGAAAATTATGGCTGGCCTGAAATTAAATTTTTCGAAGTAAATTTCCTTCGAAATTCAAGTCGCGTTAAAAAGAACATCGTCCCTATAAAGAAAAAAAAATATTGAAGAAGTTTATCACTTGTTAATTATTTCCTCTAGCCTATAAACATTTTTTTTTTTAATTTCGAGATATTGCCACCAATATCTTGTTATTCAAATATCTTAAAATCGTAAATCATATTGGAGGTCAAATGTGTCTCAATATAGATTACATTTTGATGACATTGGATTGTTTCTTCCGTCCTTGTTCTTATCTCATTAAAAGTGATTGCGATAATAATAAAAAAAATTCTACGAATTTTAATAATTTCTGTGACTTATATTGTTAAATTTAATTACTGTATACCGTGGGAAAATCCTATGGCCATACCAATTTTTTTTTACTTTTACGAGTCGTTGAGTTGTAACTTAAGGTCTGAAAAGACCCGTGTCGACTAGGGTCGCAGAGCTCAGTAGAATTGAATGTCAAAAATTAGCTCTCATAGGGGAGGAGTAGAAAAGCGCCCTTTCGACCGCTACCTCAACTGCTTTTCGCAACCGCTTGTTATATAAAGATGTAGAGGCCCGTTAGGCATGCCAATACCATATACATACACACGTATATCACTCTTCAAAGCAACCGGCATGCCAAAACTATAAACACACACACACACACACGCACATCACTTTTCATTAATTATTCTTATTCTCACAGAGCTATTGCTCGGCACAGGCGCCACTGGTGCTGCTGGGGAGCCAGCGAAGCGGTTCCGCAAGCGGGACAAGATGCTATTCTATGGCAGACGGATGTTGAGGAAAGTCAAGTCCATATCCAATTCGGGACAGGGAAGGAAACGACGGGCGGTCATGAGATTCGCCAGGAAACTGCTACAGTTGAAGAAGGAGGCTGCTCCTGAGCAGCTGAAGGTATTTGTTTTGCCTTCAGTGCAGTAGTTAGTAAGGATCGGAAAACTTAAAATAATTAGCCATTTATCCGCTAATATTCTTTTTTACTTAGTTAAAGACCGCTATTTTTTGGTCTTTTAAATATTGGTTTCATCGCTGGTAGTAGCTGTAACAAGTAAATGTCACGGGCTACATATGTAAACCGATTGCGTAGCTACATGCGCGGCTATACTTTGTTTTGTCTACCCTACGTAAAATGTATGTGCACGTCAATGGTAGCCATTAACCCGTGATACTGAACAACTTTCTCTTGGACAAATACTATAATACCCATAATGTAACATTCATAATTTCAGCCGCAGGCAATTAATAAATGTTGATGATGAATATAATAACGACATAATATATAATTAAATTACGTTATTACAAACATTCGGGTCAAACAAGGAAATGTGAATTCTATTTTCTTAGCAACAGCCAAGATGACAATTGTGATATAGGTAGCATTCAATGAAACAATCAAGGAAATCAATGAAACTTATCGATAACAATATCTTTAGTTGACGCCGATGGAGCTTATCGCCTGTAGTCGTATTACCGATTATGACATTCGATCGTTTGATTGCGATGTATCGATGACGTTTGCCGCCAGCGTTTCATGGTTGATTTTCCTCATTACTCATTGATAAATTTTGATTTTCACATCATTTTCCAAGTGGGTAACAATAACAAAATATATATTTACTAGCATTTAACGTTTAATCGTTGTTTCTAACCTCCTTTCGGCCTGACGAACACCACAAAATAACAGTCGAGACCAACGGAACTTGCTTTGCGATACACGGAATCATCATTATTATTGTTGCGTGTAGCCTAAGGTCCTGCAGGATATATGAGTGTAGGATATAAAGGAAATACGTGCGTACATAACAAGCATTTATTCCGGACTATTCGATTCTATACAAGTACCCAAAAGCTCAGATTACCCACCACCATTTATTATTCACTAACCTACATACATTACAATTATCACACAATCTGGCGTGCAATGCCCTAACCAAACTGGAAACAAACAAATTATGCTTCCCGTGGGAATCGAACTCGCGACGCCCGGGTAAGGCAAACGTCTTTACAATTGGACCACGGAGGCAGTAAGGTCTGCCAACTCGTGGCTTAGGATATTGCGCTTCCCAGTAATTTCAATGCTTCTCTCACCCTTCAAGCGCCCACTGCTGTTTAGCGTTGAATGCTGTGTACCCATACAGACCATCTATATAGAGGTTTCTCTACAGCCGCTATCCACTAGAGGCAGTCTCGGGTTGAGCAGCCTCGACTTAAAGCAAACAGCCTCAGTTGAAGGCTGTTTTGCTCAGAGGCAAAGAAAGGCTAAAGGCCGATGCGGATCAGATTGAGGCGAGTCGTTCCAGCTTGATCCGCAACGTGCGCAGTTTAAAGCCAAAACACGACGGCACCGACACGCCTGTCTCCATTAAATGCACGGCTTGGACTGAGCCTCTTTTGAGCACGGCACTAAAACCGACAAATTATGGCTCGGCTCGCGGCGACGAATTTGCCTCGTGTCGCGGCGTGCCTCAGGTTAAGGCAGCAACTCCTCTTACGGAGTCTCGAAGCGAGGCAGCCGCTCGACTCGAGGCTGCCTCTAGTGGATAGGCGGGGCTTACCTTTGGTAATTCTAGAGAATTCATTACTAGGCAAGGTGTCTCAATTAGAATAAAACATAATTTGGTTCGCCCCAGGTTTTGGAGCCGCCAGCCGAATACCTAGAAGAAGACCTGACAAGCGACGACAGGGTTCCCCCTGATGCCCTCTACATGTTGCACAGCATACGCGTGTTCGGTCACTTCGAGAAGCCAGTGTTCCTAATGCTGTGTAAACACACGGAGATACTGAACCTGCCCGCTGGCGCTTTCCTTTTTAAAGTCGGTAAGTGTGTATATGGATATGGTCATGGTCTTTCGTCTTACGACTATTTACAGCGTTTTCAGTTTCGTCCTCAGCTTACGCTTTAGAGCTAAGGGTACGTTCTAGATCCTAGTCCTGGCGGTACCGGTTATTACAATGGATCGACTGAATGGTTTGTTTCGATATTGTAATATTATTCCGATAACCGATAAAGTAAAGTATAATCTATTAAAACAAAATTTTTTCAACACAGATATACAAACAAATATAACATATGGCATTAATACATAATACACGTCAGAAAGCAAATATGAAATTGGTAACTATTTCCGCTAAAAACGCGTATGGGGAAAGAACAACATCCTATATAATACCTCGTTTGATTAATGATTTGCCGAAACCTTTTAGACAAAGCATTACAAAAACTAATATTAAAAATAAACTCAAATCATATTTCTTGCACAACCTGTAGATGCTTTGATAAAGAACAGGTTTGTAGGTACTTTGTACCTACTCGCAGTGCCCACTATGCGACTGATATTTGCTGACGGCCTCAGACACCTTAATGTGGATGTAGTATTTATAATAAGTATAAGTATATTAAATGTAAGATGTAGTATTTCTATGTGTTTTTTTTTCTTCTGATTGCACGCAGATGTACATATGCATCCTGCTTGGGTTCATAAGTATATATTTTTTCGCAGGCGACACAGACGAGAACGTGTACGTGGTACAGACTGGCCGTGTAAACGTGTACATCACTAATCAAGATGGCAGCAGTTTGTCATTGAAAGTGGTTCGCGCGGGAGAAAGCGTGACGTCACTACTCAGTTTTACTGACGTGCTCACGGTACGTTTCTTTATTTTACTTTTTTCTTCCTAGTCTGTAGATTCTATGACAAAAGGCCTTCCGCTTTTTAACCTTTACTTAAGTGCTAGCGTGATGTTGGCAAAATTTTAAAGATGAAACAAAGATGAACTTATAGAAAGTAGAAATCATAACAAGTAGAGAAAAAATACACCTAAATATTTGGAACAAAATCGTCGTAATAAACGAAAGCTAAACGAAAAAGTAAAAATATAAAATTAAAAAAAACAGAGTAGCATTTGGCGGGAAGCTGTGAAGAGCAGTATCGTAGGTGTGTTTTATTTTCCAAAATATGCGTTTTTTGAGTGTTTTAAGCATAATAATGGTGGATTACTATTCGCAAAGTGTTCGAGAACAAGCGTGAGTAAGTGTAAATTGGAAGCAACTAAACAAAATATGCTTCCCATTAGAATCGAACTCATGACCTCTGGGTCTAAGCCAAACATCTTAACCATTGGACCATAGAGGCTGTTACATTAATGTAACATTGTTCTTTACAGGGTCATTCCCAACCGTACAAAACAGTAAATGCGAAAGCTTTAGAAGATTCCCAAGTGATCAAGCTACCAATGAGGGCGTTTCAAGAAGTTTTCAAGGAGTATCCAGATATATTCGTCAGGGTTATTCAGGTAATTTGTTACACATATTAGTATAAAAATATATTGTTTTTTAGAAACACTTCTAAACAAAACAAAATATAAGTTTAAGTAATATTTTTGAAAAAGAAATATCCACCTTTAATAATATTTTTTTTAAATTTATAAACGGACGGGAATAAAATTTGGAGCACGGCGGGAGCGATGGTGTTATGCTCGACCGCTGCAAAGGGAATTACTTCCTGCCAGGCGAGGTGTTATGCCTGGGGAACCGCGGCTCCGACGATGTTCTGTCGGAGGTTGTATACATAGGGCGCACTGTAAGTTTCCGGAACTGGCCACTTACATAAACAATATTTAAAAATTTATTGCAACATTTGAAAATAGAACTCTTTGGCTGTAGAATGCAGTTTGTTTCATCTGACTGTCTTTTGTTTTTACCTTGTGGCGCCATTTAAAAAATGGTGTGTCTGCATCAACATGGATTTAACTCGGGAAAATTTTCGTAGTATGATTTTCTACGATTTTAAGTGTAATTTGACAGCTCAACAGAGCATCGCTCGGCTTGAAACAGCTTTTGGCAATGAAGCACCATGCAAGACAACTGTTTATAGCTGGTTTGCAGAATTCAAGCGTGGTCGTATCAATCTCAGTGACGAATCTCGCGATGGTCGGCCGTCCACCGCTGTGACCAACAAAAACATCAATGCTGTGCGCCGTATGATTGAAACAGACAGGCATGTGACCTACCATGAAATTCGCGCATCCTTAGAAATAGGCATGAGTCCAATACAATTAATCCTACACAAACATTTGGGTGTGAGAAAGCTGTGCTCGCGGTGGATCCCACACAACTTGACCGAGGCTCAAAAAACGGACCGCGTCACTTGGTGCAGTGCCATGCTTACCAGATTCAACGAAGGTGCGTCAAATTTGGTGTGGGACATAGTAACAGGTGACGAAACATGGATTTATTGCTACGATCCCAAAACAAAGCAGCAATCGAGCGTATGGGTCTTTCAAGATGAGCCGAAACCAACCAAAGTGGCGCGCGTGAAAAGTGCATCTAAGCGGATGATTGCTTCTTTTTTTAATAAAACTGGACACGTGGCTACTGTTGCTTTAGAGAATCGTCGTATAGTGAATAGTAACTGGTACACGACCATTTGTTTGCCGGAAGTTATTGACGAACTCCGTAAAAATAACCGTAAACGCCGTATCATCCTGCACCACGACAATGCTAGTTCTCACACGGCCAAACAGACAAACGACTTTTTGAAGGCGAAAAATGTAGAACTCATGAGTCATCCTGCATACAGTCCTGACCTGGCACCTTATGACTTTTTTCTGTTCCCAAAAATTAAGAACCAATTACGCGGTCAACGATTTTCATCACCAGAAGAGGCTGTCGAGGAGTATGAAAAACACGTTTCAGAGGTCACCACAGAGGAGTGGCACAAAAGTTTTCAAAACTGGTTTCATCGAATGAAAAAGTGCATAGACGCCAAGGGAGATTATTTTGAAAAACAATAAATTAATTTTGTACCTTTAATAGTATTTTTTCATATTCATTCCGGAAACTTATAGTGCGCCCCACGTATATGCTCCAATTATCAGAAAATCTGATATCGCTTTTCAGTCCTCCATTCTAATTAGGCTTCCCATACAGGGAATTTCGAATTAGTCGCTTTAAGCGCCATCTGTTGCGTTGTGTTGTAACTTTTTACTGTGCGATTGTGTCGCCACAGGACTCCCTCCCAAGACCGAAGGTCTGATAATCTTGATGTGCAGTCTGTGCTTAGGATGTAGCTTTGCAAGTGCCAGTTGCTTGACGTCCCAGTGAGTCGGGAGCGTAGTTGTTCAATAATCCCAGTGAGTCGGGTGTGAGCGATTGCGTTGCGTGCTCGTAGTCTGCGGTGAGTCGAGACTGTTGTGAGCGTTGTCGACTTGTTGGCGCTGGTGGATGTCTTTGTGCAGAACTGCCAGGCTGGTGTGCGGTGGCCAGCCGTGAGTACGAGACTTTGAGATGTGAGGGTTAGCAGGACCAGGAAGCTCGGTGAGTCGGCTGCGATGGACCCGGAGATACCTTTGTAGTTGGCTTGTTGTGAGACCGCTTGCTGCTGAATAGTGAGGCTTTGAGAGGTGATGAAAGGTCGAAGAATGATGTTGAAGAATGGAGAATGTTGATGATGATGAAAAAGAAGAAGAAGAAGGTTGTTTTTCAATCACGTCGGGCAAGGCTGCTTTCAATCACGTCGGGGTCACCACTTTGGAGCACGGCGGGAGCGATGGTGTTATGCTCGACCGCCGCAAAGGGGATTACTTCCCGCCAGGCGAGGTGTTATGCCTGGGGAACCGCGGCTCCGACGGTGTTCTGTCGGAGGTTGTATATATGCTCCAATTATCAGAAACTCTGATATCGCATTTCAGTCCTCTATTCTAATTAGGCTTCTTGTATGGGAATTTCGAATTAGTCGCTTTAAGCGCCATCTGTTACGTTGTGTTGTAACTTTTTACTGTGCGATTGTGTCGCCACAAGTTAGTTTGACACAAGGTGCTATAAACAAGAATCAACTTTCAGTCTACTGTTCTCCATATTTTAAGTCGGAAGTATGTACAGTACATCTTTTTTGCCCATATTCAGAAACAAAAAATTGTAAAAGCGGGACTTATTAGTCGGCAATCTCTATGTAGGTATTATTCGCACTTTTTGATACAATTAAGTAGGCTAACAGGCTTACGGCCAAGGCGTATGGTAAGTGGTTACCGTAGCCTATGAACAGCTGCAACACCAGGGATGTGACGAGCGCGTTGCCGACCCTGAAATAACTTTTTCTCTCCCTTCCCGGAGGCTCCCATGTTGTAATCACCAGGGAATATTCCTGTATTTTTGTATTACAAACAAATAGTCTAATTTTAATATTGTTTCAGATTATCATGGTGCGATTACAACGTGTCACATTTACTGCACTGCACCAGTATTTGGGGCTAAGCGCAGAATTAGTTAATCCTGTGAGTAATTTTTATTTTTATTTTGAAGGCAAATTAATATTATAATTTGCATGTATATACAAGATGTGAAATTAAAAATATAGGCGTAAGCGCACCTGATGGTAAAGGGTTACAGTATAATTTTATACAATAGATACTCGTAAATTTGTCAAAATCTCGTAAAAAAGTCAGGCTTATATACTACTTAAAAAATAAACTTTAACTTGCCTCCTAATATATAATAATATTAATAAGTATATTGTTGTTATTACTATAGGGTCGCGAAAAACGTCGCCCCACAACAGTGGCGTCATCTCCCGGCAAAACTCCAAAAGTGTCAGTGGACAGCAGTACTACCATGTATTCGCCACATCACAGCGAAAGAAATGTGCCTGAACATTTGGCAAGTTATAAAAATTATATATTTTTTTTTATTAGAAAAAAAAACGTTATTTAACACTAAAAACGTCATATTACGACAGTGACGCCAACTGCCGGCAAAGCGCGGAAATGGTTGCGTGATTTGAAATTACCTTCCAACTGCTGATAAACATTTGCCAGATACAGACAGATTGACATAGATAACTGTCAAAATGTATTTTCTTACTATAGCCTGACCAGTAAAATAGCAGCCTTCTCCATTTTGTGAAAAAATATTCACTGGCAACTAAGCATTCAGGTACCTAACATTTCGTCATCTGCCAAAAAGAGACATGAGTGGACTTTGTGTATTTTGTGATTATTTCCTACGACTTATTTAAGAAAATGGCAATAATAATTCATAATAATGAGAGAAAAGTGATTTAAAAGATCTTATCATACATTTAACCCAAATAAAAACGAAGGTTTAATTTCTATTTCATTATACGACATTGTCAATTTTGATGTTGACATGACATTTAAGACATGTTCCCACCTAGAGGAGATCAGTAGCGACTGCAATGCAGGGTTTTTATTTTCTTGGTCGGGCTATAACTTACCAAAAATTAACTATACTCCCCAAGTGTGTATATTGTGTAAAAAATGTTCTTTATTTACCAAAACAATTTTCTTATATATAGTTCGGCCGCTGAAAGAATGCGTTCCTGACACCTGTCAATTAGTCGTCAATAGTGATGGACAAAGAAATCACAGAAGAATAACACGTTATGCAACTCTCGCATCAGTGGTAACTGTTATTAGTCTATTATGTTAAGTGAGTAAATAAATAAAATAATAACATATATTGAGATTTTAGAGAAGAAAATAAAAATGATAGTATAATTTAGATATTTATTATAAATATTAATTGCAATAGTTTTTTTCTTCTTTTTTTTTTGTGAGGCTTCAGTCACACATTGTGACTATGCCAGCCTCATAATTGCAATAGTTTAAAAAAAAAAAAATTTAATCAGATTCTGATTAGCTTGAGGTGGTGTCTTCGTCATCGTCTTCACCGACATGTATTATCATTATTGCTATCAATTCGGATATCTCGATCGTAGTGTTCCATTATTACAGAAAACTGTCAAGTCCCAATTTAGAAAGAAAAAAACAGAAACAGTCCATTTAACGAAATCCGAGTTATTAGATAAAAAAAGCAAATCGAGTAACACTAGACAATCTGATTAGTGCGCACGAAACGACAACAGACGACTGTGAGCATCACAAAATGGCGGCGCGTCACGCTTTCTGGGGTCACCATTTTTTTAAAGACAAAATGCTATTTGCCCTCGCTGGTTTTTTTTTTTTAAATTTAATAACTAATTTTGTTAACCTATTTTTAAAACTAAGGTCTTCGACCAGTGTGTGTTACCAGTGATGACATACGGGTCCGAAACGTGGTCTTTGACTATGGGCCTCATAAGAAAGGTCACCCATAGAGCTATGGAGAGGGCGATGCTCGGTGTTTCCCTACGAGATCGAATCAGAAATGAAGAGATCCGTAGGAGAACAAAAGTCACCGACGTAGCCCAGCGGATTAGTTCTTTGAAGTGGCAGTGGGCGGGGCACATAGCGCGGAGAATTGATGGCCGATGGGGCAGAAAGGTTCTCGAATGGCGACCACGTACCGGTAAGCGCAGCGTTGGACATCCACCGACCAGATGGTCAGATGACCTGAAAAAGGTCGCAGGCAAACGCTGGATGCAGACTGCTGCCAACGGATCATTTTGGAAATCATTGGGAGAGGCCTATGCCCAACAGTGGACTGACTGTGGCTGAAATGATGATGAAATGATAAAATACGAAAATAATTGTTTTTATTATTTAATTAAATATAATAAAAAATAAAAACATATGTCAAATATGTAAATAAATTAAAACGATAAATAAAAAATAAAAAAATACTACATATTTTGGTTACGATAATTTGTCTGTTATATTTGTCCCATCTCTACGAAATTAAAGAGGACATATAACTTTGTAACAGCGTAGCATAGATTAAAAAAATAATGTTTTCTAATTTATTTTCAAAGGAAATTAATCACATGACATCATTGATTGTTTGATTGATTCAGGCTGGTTGACGCCGTTACAATGTCACATGGTTAGTTCGATTACGACCTGTCAGGAACGCATTTTTACAGCGGTACTATAATTTATCATTATTAGCAATATTATAAACAGTAAGAAAAAGGTACTGGCAAAGTAATCAGCTTGTGTTACCCTGAACTTGTGTCCCAAATAACGCTGTTTTTCAGATGTAGTCAATGATGTTGTCTTAATTTCATCTAGAATAGATGTGTGTCATTTGTGAACTTTAACACAATGTCTCTGAAACTAACCATAGCTCCTTATCACCAATACACATTTAACACATTCAAGGACATCGACAGAGGCCCAACAAGGCGCCTAATATTAAAATACTTGAATTTAATTATATTATTGGATATACTTTTAGTTATTCTTCTTCTTGTCGAGTCGAATCTAAAGTTATCGGTTCTGAAGATTGGTCGTTCCCAATTTTTTCGATTAATAAAATACATGGAAGATTAGCCCAGAACGAGTGAAAGGCTCAGGGGAGGCCTTTGCCCAGAAGTGGGACAATTAGGCATACTAAAAATATAGAATGCACCATAAAGTTTGACAAAACCTGTGAGACCTGTGAGAAAAACGAGTTAAACTTCCACAACTATTACTTAGCTTAGTGTGTAGTTTTTGTTGTACATATAGAATAGATGTGTGTTGTTCTTTAACAGCATGCCTCCGAAACGAATCACAGTTCATCGTCTCCGATACACATTCAAGGACGGCGGCAGAGGCCCGACATGGTCCCTGATATCACTTCTAACACTCCGCAGGTAAACTATAATACATTGAAAAAACTGTAAAACTGTTAAACTAAACTAAACTTATCGGAACATATAGAAGAATACATTAAATGTGAAAGTGTGTTTGTTTGAGCGGCGGATTGTGTTTTGTGAGTGATTTTGTAAGGAGTTAAGAAAAAAAAAATTTTTTGATATTAAAAAAAATATCTAAACTTAACATATCATTGTTAGTACCCTCATAGCATTTTCTAGAAAACCCATATTAAAATATATTAGCATTTCCTTTTTATTTTATGAATTTTCTAGAAGATAAGATAAGATAAGATAATTTATTTATTTGCAAGAATACAGTGCATACATAGATATTTAGTTAATTATAATTTCGTGTATTCCACTCTCAGACGAGTATGCAAAAAATGAAATAATAAAAACAGATTTTTTTTTTTTAAATATGTCCCATTATGTCAGTAACATTTATACAATAAAATTATTAAAAGAATGTCAAATACTAAAGATAGAAAATGTCAAGATTATTTTAATTATGTACAATTATCGTTCATATATTCATCAACACTATAATAACATTTAGCCATTAGAAATTCGAACAAATTTCTCCCAAATACATCTAATTCTAATTCTTTATATGCTGAGGGTATATGGTTGTATATCTTAATTGCCATACAATATGAGTTCCTATGTGACATAGTCAGTGTTCTCATTGGCAAACATAATCTATCTTTGTGTCTTGTTCTCGATCCCTCATTATCTTCATGTTTAGTAAACAAATATTCGTGTTTACGTACAAAAATACACATTTCTAAGATATATAGACAGGGCAGAGGAAGAATAGAATGCTTTTTAAAGAGCGGTTTGCAACTTTCTAGTGGGCCGGCATTAGAGATTGCCCTTACACATTTTTTCTGCGTTATGAATGCTCTTTTAACCTCTACTGAATTTCCCCACAATATCAAACCATATCTAAGCATATACCCATAACTAGCGATCGGCCGCTAGTTATGGGTAGAATTCAATTATGGAATGAAGAGCCAATTAATTTTGAGCCAATTATGTCCAAACACATTTCCGTTGCACTTACCTTCAAAAAATATTATAATCTCCGCTCCACCTTTTGGTTGACTGGATTCCAAATCTTATTGTAATTATTTAGATTACGTAACAATAATTTACCATTAAATCATTTTTTTTTTATACAACTAAGTAGGCAAAGAGGCGTACGGCCCACCTGATGGTAAGTGGTTACCGTGGCCTATGAACGCCTGCAACACCGGAGATGTCACGAGCGTGTTGCCGACTCTGAAGGATTTTTTTTACAATTTATTTAATTTATAGCAACAGCCTGACGTCCAGCCAACGCCACCATTGCAGCGGTCGAAGGAAGGTTCCTCGTTCAAGAAACGGGACACCAATGAGAATCTCGATGAGCAGGTAACGATTATTTCCAGGTTTTTTCAATATGTTCTTACACTAAATACTATGATCAATCAGCAGAGCATTTTAAGAATTGTAAAAATTATCGAACTACACTGACTTACTGTAGTATTCTCCTCTAACAAATGAAGCTGGAGTATGTGCTCCATTCGTCACTCCATTTTTCAAAAAAAAAGTAATACCAATTGTTTGGAACGTCTGAAACTTTTGAATTGTAACGTTAAAGTTTTAAAAATGTTTTAATATTTTGTCGATTTGAATTTGTACCAGGTTTATATTTTACACTTGCTTTTCAAATAGGCAAATAAAAATTATTGATAAATTAATATAGTCCGGGGTGTTCATTTTCAGTCGTCTGTCCGATGGCTCGAAATATGTCACACGGGTACCGAGCCAGACTTACCCAAGCTGCTACTAACTCAATCCAAATCCGTCCGAGTCAGTAGCATCCCAATACCTATATCCTAATCCCCAAATTCAACTAAACCCTACCCTTTCCCTGCTTTAACATACTTTCGATGGGCAGCAGCATCGGAAGGAGCATCGGAGTAAGCCGCAAAAACTGCGCTCGCCAACCCGCCTGCCAAGCGTCACAGAATTATTAATAGTACTAACGTACAGAACGGACACTCACACCCGAAACATATACCGCACCTCACCCCGCAGATTAAGGGTAAAAATCGAGAGCAAAACAATGCAAGGTTGACATTTCGGCGCGCGGCCGCGACGGATAACTATGACGCAGACACGGTATATAACCAACCCTACGTGTGACACTCACACATCACTCACATTGATGATTCGCGTGCGAACGCGACGGAATCGTAGTAGTTGTAAGCTCGGCGCTGTTGTATGGAGTTGTATGGATGGGTGTGCAAGCTTGGCGAGTATGGTAAAAACCTCCCAATGACTGACAAAACAACAACCAGGGGATATCATTAGGAGAGGCCTATGTCCAGCAGTAGATTGGCTGCGGCTGAAATGATGATGATGATGAATAAAAATTAATACATTTCCCACAGGCTTTGATACAAATAGCGACGGAAGCGTTCGTCAAAGAACTAGGTCTGGAAAGTGACACCGTTCTTCGCGGTCACGTGCAAGTGAGAGACTTGCCCGCAGGCACTTATATCATGAAGGAGGAAAGTCATAAGGTGTGCATTTAGATATATTTTTAAATTGAACTTTCTTTTAAAGGTAATAAGGTCGATTATGTCTTGGCAAATATTTTAAATAATTTTAAAAAAAATGTTAATATTTTAATTGAAGGAGAAACGCATGTGTCATTCTGATTTGTTTTGTTCGAATTCTGTCAAAGAAATTGGTGTAGATAGAAGCAGCTATTCTTTTCATGCAAAAGCTAGAAAAAAGTCGTGGTATTTTTTACTCAAAAATTATCTAAGGGTTACATTGCTATAGTTTTTTTTGTCAAAAACTAGGCCTTGGTATCTTAATTATTATCAAATTAAGCTTATTTATTTGCAGCTAAGTATTCACATATTGGAATTCACATAAAAAGTGTTTAATTTTAAAGTTTTTAAGCTGTATAAATTACTGCGTTTATAGCTTGTGAAATGTAGAAGCTATATATGGTATACTGTTTTAAGCTTGCAAAATAATTCCTCTTATTCTTCCCTATTAATACCATTTACTTTCCCTAGCTGTTTTATAGTATCGCGGGTGAACCGGAGATAAAACAGGTATAAGGGTGTCCGTTTTTGGGTTTTATAATTCTTCATGATTAGATGTAGAAAGCATAGATCCGCGTTTTATTAACCTTTAGTCGTCTATTGAACATTGTAAAGCCGGGTCTCCTGCGCCAAAAAATACAAAACATTGTTACAAAACATGTTTTCGGTCAGCCGCGCATAACATTTTGTATGACAAAATTGTTAGGCCACGCCCACATTTTGTTTGATGTTCGAAGTCAAACAATAAATACGGTCGCAAGACCCGGTATCATATATTGATATTAGATAACGTAATATGTCACATTCACATATGGAAAGAAAATATATATTTATTATTTTCTGTGAATACAATACGAGTTTATATACATAGGTTGTATAAATTAGTCAAGTTTAAAATAATCGAAGAGGAAGAAGTTTATGGTATTTTGTATCAGATGGGATAGTATGGCGTCTTGATTTCATCCAAATGCGAGTGAATAAGCGATATGTCGCCTTACATCGTGTATTGCGACATCTCGCTTACTCACTCGAATTTGGATAGAATTAAAAGACCATGGTACCACCCTGTGCTTTAACTTCATTTAAATCACACAATGAATTTTCATTCAGTTTTGACAATCATTGACAGCATTCGGAATTCATTACGTGACATTAATGTGTGATATGAAGTGGTTTTTGTTTTTTTTTTACTCAGCAGCTTGTATATATCACCTCCATATTTTGACCCATCTATAAATGGAAGTAAATAATTTTCATATGTTTGTAGGACGTAGCTTTGGTGTACCTTCTTTCTGGCGCTTTGCTGGTCTCTCAAAAAGTGGCCGAGGGTGACGGCGAAGTACATATGTTCACGGCTTATCCAGGTAAGCTTTCTTCTTCTTTCATTATCATTGATCTCTCTCTTGTCTTCGTCTAGTATCATCTATCGGCAAGGGGGGAAAGGGGGGCTTTTATCAAAAAGATTTATTGATTGATGAACGTTTTTAGGTGAAGTGGAAGGTGGTTTAGCCGTTATAACAGGCGAACCGAGTTTCTTCTCGATTCGCGCCAAACACTTCTCTCGTATCGGCTTGCTGTCAAAAACCACAGTGTACAGTATCATGAGAGAACGGCCTTCGGTCGTACTGCATATTGCTAATACTGTGGTGCGACGATTGTCTCCTTTTGTGAGACAAGTGGACTTCGCTTTGGATTGGGTGAGTTTTCTTGATATAAATACCAAATTTTATATCATAATTAATGAATGAGACAGGTTTAATATAAAACCACAGTATACAGTATCATGAGAAAACGGCTTTTGGTTGTACTGCATATTGCTAATACTGTGGTACGACGATTGTCTCCTTTTGTAAGACAAGTGGTCTTCAATTTGGATTGGGTGAGTTTTATTGATATAAATACCAAATTTTATATCATAATTAATGAATGAGACAGGTTTAATATAAAACCACAGTGTACAGTATCATGAGATAACGGCCTTCGGTCGTACTACATATTGCTAATACTGTGGTGCGGATATTGTCTCCTTTTGTGAGACAAGTGGACTTCGCTTTGGATTGGATAAGTTTTGATCTAATTAAATCATAGAGTGAGAGAAAGTCCATCGGTTGCAATGCTATCGTGTTGTGATTGTCTTCTTTTGTGAGTTGAAGACTTGTCTAGTTGATTACTTTTTGGGTAGTTCATGGATATTTTGGGTCATGGGAGTCGCACGCACCCCTAACGATGGGCTTTTTCGATCTGGATTTAACTACGTAAGTAAGCCCTCGTTGGGAATCGGTCACATTCTTGTGTTCTTTATTTGATTTCAATTTATTTATTTCTAGGTATTCCTCGAATCCGGTAGAGCTGTATACCGCCAAGATGAGGAATCAGGATCGACGTTCATAGTCCTCAGCGGACGATTGCGTTCGGTCATCACGCACCCTAACGGGAAGAAGGAGCTTGTGGGAGAGTACGGAAAAGGCGATCTTGTTGGAATCGTAAGTACTTTTATTTAAAGTTACCAAAGCTTTACGCTAAATTGTACTAGCATACTGTATACCGCGACAAGGAGTCAGGATCGACGTTCATAGTCCTCAGCGGGCGATTGCGTTCGGTCATCACGCACCTTAACGGGAAGAAGGAGCTTGTGGGAGAGTACGCGAAAGGCGATCTTGTTGGAGTCGTGAGTACTATTAAATTTTTAACAAAATCTAATTTGCTAAATTATACTAGTGCTATATTTTATACTGCCAAGATAAAGAATCAGGATCGACGTTCATAGTCCTTAGCGGGCGATTGCGTATGGTCATCGCACACCCTAACGTGAAAGGGGCTTGTGGGAGAGTACGGGAAAGACGATCTTGTTGGAATTGTAAGATTAAATTTTCAGCTGGTTGTTTCGTAATGCAGGGTCCGCTTCCTCTTGTGATAACAATGTGCGATCTACATTTTCTCGAAAACGCTTTTTAGTCACGGAAATTACAAGATTTCTCTTCGTCTAACCATGTCTTACCCAGTTGCGTACTCAGCCTACGCTTCGGAGCTTACGGTACTCTTCAAGTTGTGGTCCTACATTTGGCTCAATGGAGCGACTGCCGTCTGACCAAACATTTGCAACAAAAGAGAGTGCTTGTAAATTTTTGATATTTAAAAACAACCAAAACGTATACTGTACAAAGCTGTTTTTAGTTTGTCATTACGTTATACAAGTTGTTGGATCTTCCAATTAAATAAATGAATATAAAAATATTGTCATCAGGTCGAAATGGTGACACAAACCCGACGCAGTACAACAGTAATGGCTGTCAGGGATTCGGAACTAGCGAAGTTGCCGGAGGGGTTGTTCAACGCGATCAAACTGCGGTTCCCGGTGGTCGTCACGAGGCTTATCAACTTGCTGGGACATAGGATATTAGGTAAAATATTATAAAGATAAATCTAGGAGAGTATTTAAAAAAATATCTTCATCAATAGGGTACTTGATTGTATTTTTACTTGGGCAATATTTTCATACGAAACAATATGTACACTAATCGATTCCGAAAACAACAACAAAATTGGTTTTTAATCAAGGCAGTAAGTTTATAGTTTTCTCAAAAAAAAAAAAAAAAGAAAAGTGGGAGCGTGGTGGGTACGTCTTGCTCTACTTTATCTCTTTTGTACGCACGAAACCAAGTGGCAGTGACGTCACTACACACACAGTGCATTCTTTTCTTGTTTTTTGACAGTTTCCCCTTCCACCGAATTTCAAAGCCTTATAACTTATTTATTTAAGAACGGATTTAAAAAAAGTCTTTTTGTTTTTTTTTAGTTTCTGGTAGTGAAATGTTTGATATGAATGATAAAAATGGATGGAGTAGAATAATACCCAATTAAACAAAATGCATTTACTTATTTCTACCTCAAAATTAACGTACTTCGCAACACAACTTCTTTTAATAAGCCGCTGAAGAATATCCTTATCAAAGTCATTCCTTAAAAAACCAATCGTCCAGGTTCCGGGCAAAGGCCAACGGCTGGTTTGGGCGCGACGACCATAGAGTCCCGTCCTTTGCAACGCGATTTCTTTGAATTAGATTTTTATCAATCTCTAATCCTAAATTCCTAATCAACGGCATTCAAGGAAGAAAAAGTAAAAATACTCTATCATCCATGTTCATGGCAAAAGCCAACGTCTGGTTTGGGCGCGTCGACCATAGAGTCCCGCCCTTCGCAACATAACTTCTTTTCTTTTGATCACTCATTACACGACTTTGATAAATCTTTAATCCAAATCAAAGGGATTCAAGGAAGAAAAAGTAAAAATTCTCTATCGTCCAGGTTCCTGGCAAAAGCCAACGGCTGGTTTGGGCGCGGCGACCATAGAGTCCCGTCCATCGCAACACAACTTCTCGACGGTGGCCGTTGTTCCGGTCAGCGACGACGTGCCATTGACCGCGTTTACCTATGAATTGTACCATTCTTTGTGTGCTATTGGTGAGCGATTTGATTTCCCTTTATTGATTTCAAGTGTTATTATGTATGTCTCATCTACCCATGCTGTATGCCGTAAGTATGACGTCATAGTGATGCGTGCAACTGATTTAACAACCAAGCAGGCAGGAAAGGAATGATTGATGAACTCTGTACCATTCTTAGCGAGTGGTCTCTGGCTAATTTAAATCAGCGAGGACCAATATTCTGCCACTGACAAGGCATTCACATAAATTTAATTTATAACAGTTTGTACGATTACAAAGGCTTCGAAGTAACCGGAAAAGCGCTAAGATAATGGGCGTCCAGCTCGCTATAGAAAATTAACGTTTGTCAACTTGAGCATGTTAAGGTGCGTACACTTGTTGTTTGATATCTTTTAAAAGCCTGAGAATGTAAATTAATGTTATGACAATTTATATATTTTAATAGGTCCAACAGTACGCCTGACTTCGGATGTGATAAGAAAACTTCTCGGTCTCACGATAATGGACCCGAACAACGAATATCGATTGAGTTCTTGGCTCGCACAACAAGAGGATAAGCATAAGGTAAGGCCAAAAAATTAATATTTCTTCATTAATATCACATCCTTCCTCTAAACATACTTCTGCTTTTTTATATTCTTGATAACCTTTTTTTCCTAATACATAGGTACCTTTTCTAATTATTTCACCTGAATCTCGATAGTTTCCCTAGTTTTTACTCGTAACTGGTTGCGTTTAGGTCCTAACTATGCGCTTAAAAAATACTGATGAGCGAACTGTAAATAATATATAATGTTCAAACTTGAATTACAAGAAAGCTAAGACGAAGAGAAATGAAAGCGGCAAATTGGCAGAGAACAGCTGAGTAAGTGACATTGACAAGACGCGCAGTGCAGCCATTCGTCCAAAAGCGAGGCTGGCAGGGCATCAAATCGTTCAGGGTTGCCCGTTGAGATGACACGCGCGAACAGGTTGCATACAAATAATGTAAAAAAAAATTGTACATTATTTACCTCGGTAAGAAAGTGACCGATTACTACAGCTGAGGGCCTTAATATGCCCGAGTTAGGAATCGCACTTTCTACTGAGTGATACATAGACATGCCAGGAAAATAAGACGTTATGTTTAAGTTGAATCCATACTTGAAACTGTTAGAATTGGTCACTAGTATAAATGTACAAAGAAAGTGTATGTCAATTAATGCTTTAATCGCTATAAATAACGAAATAATGAATAAGAGTGTTCATTTCTCAAAATAATAAATATGTGGAATTGTAGAATGACTGACGTTTAAGTTCAATTTTTTTTTTTATCTTTACATTTTAGTATGAGATAGATAAAGTAAATTTAAACTTGGAACAGAGACTATCTATGACGCTAATCTGTAATTAAAAAGTGAAAATTGTTTGAAATTTGATTATCACTTTTTTTTAAATTCTGGCATTCATTCTGAGATTTTTATCTGTCAATGTTACATGTTCACAGGTGGCTCTGTACCAATGCGATCCGAGTCTAACACAGTGGACGCAGCGATGTATTCGCCAAGCCGACTGCATATTGATCGTGGCTTTGGGCGACAAACAGCCCAGTATTGGCAAGGTAAATATAGAAATAAAATTGAAAAAAATAATAATTAATTAAAATTTCATTTTATCACTAACGAACACAAAATTTATTGTATTTATTGTGTTGATAATGCAAAAACAAAAAATGAAAATCTTAATATTAAAAAGTTAACAGGCAATTCCATCTTGTATGAACTTTGAGCGACTACTATAGAACCTTTAAATATAGTAAATCTATACACCGTGAAATTTTAGTCGTTTTGGACCCATCGTCCAGTGACTCCATTCATGCAACTGAACAACTTTCCCCAAGTTACATGGGTCGAAATATGGAGTAAATTTTTGGACCTCCCATACAAAATGTCTCATCACGTGACCTAACTTACTATGGGAAGTCCAAATTTGTTTTTCGTGTTTCAAGCTATGTTCCTTGGGGAAATTTGTTCGGTTGCATGTATGGAGTCATTGGACGATGGGTCCAATACGACTAAAATTTCACGGTGTATATACAGTAAGCCTATGAATTTTCGACGTTTTCGGAATCTCACGAAAACATAAATTTTATGATTTATATTTAAGATTAATTAATTGTATATAACTAGGTTTCAAAAAATGCACGTCAAATAAAAATCAATACTATTTCAGATCGAAAAAGAAATCGAGCGATTAGCCATTCGTACCCAGAAAGAACTAGTACTACTCCACCGCGAAGGTGGCGCCAATCCATCTGGAACAGTTCATTGGTTGAATATGAGGACCTGGGTCAGTCAGCATCATCATGTGAGGTGTCCGCATCGGATGTTCACGAGAAAAAGCCAGTATAGGATTGTAAGTAAACACGGCCTTATTTTTTACCCCGTAAGAACTCCATTTGAGACAGGATTGTAACTTAAGGAATCACGAAATTATCTGCAGCATACGAACTGTATTTCGATATAGATACCGTTCGTTGGTTAAATATGTCATTAAATATGTCTGCGTCAGTCAGCAACATCATGACGTGAGCAACAGTCAGCAACATTATATTTAAGAATTCTATACTGGAAATTTTTGAGAAATTTCCAGTATAGAATTCTTAAAATATTATCTTATGTTATCATAGTAGTAGTTCTGTGAACAGTAGACCTCACAAACGGGCTACTACATTGTCTGAAATATTTTCTTTCATAAATAAAGCTACTACGAACTTCCACCGTTCCCCCTTTTTTTCACAGAAACCTATGGAGAATCCAATAAACAAAGTTTCCTTCAAATAAGATTGAAATCAGTTCATAGTAAAGCTACAGTTAACTCTCACCTCCCCTTTATTGGCATCATTTTTCCCTAATCGATAAAATCTATCGATAGAACAATTAAATAAATCAAGGAACACGTGTGCCAAGTTTCGTAAAGATCCGTTAAGAAATGCGACCTCTGCCCACACACATCTCGACCTGACAAAAGCAAAATAGGCCAGTGAAATGAAATGAAATCGTTTATAAGGTATTACAGTCTTAAAATAGGGGTTCGCTTGCTTCGCTCCCTTGGTCAATAAAACAACTTTTTTTCATTAAATTAAATTATTTTAGCAGGCAGACTGCCTGTCTGCCTGCGACCATGAACGCTGTAAAGTGTTTGAAACGTCAGGTGTAAATAAATAAGTAATAAACGCGATAAAACCGTTTAATTTAATGAATAACAATCGCGAAAACATAAGAAATCATTACTTTTTTTTCGCCGTATTAGATCTTCGTGACGTTTAATTTTTCTCTTTACAGAGCGAACTATACAGCAAAGTGCTGATGTCAGAAGCGAACGTGCACTCGGACTTCTCCCGGCTGGCTCGCTGGCTGACAGGCACCTCCGTGGGGCTCGTGTTGGGCGGGGGGGGAGCTCGGGGAGCTGCGCATGTGGGCATGATCCGAGCTATACAGGTTGCTTTGATGGCCCGTGTGTGGCTTTCTATTACTCATTTCCCTCAGTAGTGTGTTTTGAAATCATTTGTTTTGGTCACTATAGATAGACAATCTTTTGATGATTAGTGTCTATAAATCACTTAGCTAAGTAGTTTCTCTCGAATTTGGAATCACTCGCTATGCTTGTGATTCGGGCTATACGGGTTACTATAGCTATCTATTACACTACTTTTACACTTACTATGAAAAGCTTATCTATATAAGCTTGTGATAGTAAGTGTCAAGTATGTAAGATGTAAGGTCGCTGCACATTGATGACGCTTTGATGGCCCGTGTGTGGCTTTAAATTACTCATTTTCTTGAGTAGTTTGTTTTGAAATCACTTGTTTCGGTCACTATAGATAAATAATCTTTTATTAATATCACTTGCTACGCTTGTAATTCGAGCTAAACAGGCCACTAAAGATTGATAAGTTTTTAATGGTTAGTGTCTTAAAATCATTTACTTACCTAAGTAGTTAAGTTTGAAATCACTCGCTACACTTGTGATTCGTGCTATATAAGCAACTATAGATAAAAAAGTTAGAAGAATGGAGTGGTAATTGTTTTGAATGGAGGCTTCCAGGGCAGGACTTTCTTCATTAAATGACATTATACAAACACTTCAGTTTATTATTTAATAGGCATGTGCCTATGTGTTAGGACAACATGTCTGACAAGTACAAGCATGACGCGGAAGGAAATCAGTTAGTAGTGGGCGGAAGTAGTGTTGCCCGCTTAGGGTCTACAGACTATATATCGTAACAGTAATGTCTGAAGCAAATGTGCACTTGGACTTCTCCCGGCTGGCTCGCTGGCGTGTGGCTTTAAATCTAAGCTTCTTTTCCTCAGTAGTGTGTTTTGAATTCGAGCTACGCGGTCGCTGTAGAAAGATTAGCCATTTGATTTCTCTTGTGTCTTTAAATCACTCGCTTAGCTGTATTTGGAATTACTCGCTACGCTTGCGATTTGAGATATGCAGGTAAGTATAGATTGATAAGCTTTTTGACGTATCTCATGTGATTTAACACTCATTTCTCTTACTCACTCGCATTTGGATGGATTTAAGAGAGATTTGTTTGCGTACGGTGTATATCAGCAAAGAACAAAGGGAGACTGTCAATCCATTTTACAACGACGTGGTCGGCTTCGTGGATCTTCAGAATGCCGCCATCTTTAGAATCAGTGGGCAGTGAGGTGCGGGATGCATTAAGAAGCATGAATTAAGAGATGGTAGTAGCCTTACTCACTCAGCAATAAATAAAAACACCTATATTTCCCCTAAAACTTTGTCTTAAAAGGAGATTCTCACTTATGCTATTTGTTGTTTACGTTTACAGGAGGCAGGCATACCAATTGATATGGTGGGTGGCGTCAGTATCGGAGCGTTTATGGGTGCTTTGTGGTGCATGGAGAGGAACATTACTACCGTCACGCAGAAAGCTAGGGAGTGGTCGCAGGTTGGTTTTATTTTATTGTGTTTATTTTTTATGTTCACACATACTTCGGATATAACACTTTTGCTTTGGCCGGCTTCTGTTACACCCCGGACACTCTTTACAAACAGCGACGTACTCGATACCTACAATTCGCGTCATAGTCGTTGGTTACGTAAGCGGCTGAAGTGTCATTCTTGCATTGTTTTGCTCTGGATTTTATCCTAAATCTGCGCGGTGAGGTGCGAAATCTATTTGTACAGAACGCGTACTAACGCGTTAGTACTATTATTAACACGCGTTAGTACTATTTTTAACACGCGTTAGTACTATTATTAACACGCGTTAGTACTATTATTAACACGCGTTAGTACTATTATTAACACAACACGCGTTAGTACTATTATTAATTCTGTGCTTCTGTACAAAAGTTTACCTCACTGTCACCTATTTTAGTTGCCAAACTAAGTTGTATTCATGTTTAAAGGGTAAGGGAGTCAATAAAATTACTGAGTGACAAGGAAAAGGACTGTATACTTACGATATATGAAATGTACGTGGGGCGCACTATAAGTTTCCGGAATGAATATGAAAAAATACTATTAAAGGTACAAAATTAATTTATTGTTTTTCAAAATAATCTCCCTTGGCGTCTATGCACTTTTTCATTCGATGAAACCAGTTTTGAAAACTTTTGTGCCACTCCTCTGTGGTGACCTCTGAAACGTGTTTTTCATACTCCTCGACAGCCTCTTCTGGTGATGAAAATCGTTGACCGCGTAATTGGTTCTTAATTTTTGGGAACAGAAAAAAGTCACAAGATGCCAGGTCGGGACTGTATGCAGGATGACTCATGAGTTCTACATTTTTCGCCTTCAAAAAGTCGTTTGTCTGTCTGGCCGTGTGAGAACTAGCATTGTCGTGGTGCAGGATGATACGGCGTTTACGGTTATTTTTACGGAGTTCGTCAATAACTTCCGGCAAACAAATGGTCGTGTACCAGTCACTATTCACTGTACGACGATTCTCTAAAGCAACAGTAGCCACGTGTCCAGTTTTATTAAAAAAAGAAGCAATCATCCGCTTAGATGCACTTTTCACGCGCGCCACTTTGGTTGGTTTCGGCTCATCTTGAAAGACCCATACGCTCGATTGCTGCTTTGTTTTGGGATCGTAGCAATAAATCCATGTTTCGTCACCTGTTACTATGTCCCACACCAAATTTGACGCACCTTCGTTGAATCTGGTAAGCATGGCACTGCACCAAATGACGCGGTCCGTTTTTTGAGCCTCGGTCAAGTTGTGTGGGATCCACCGCGAGCACAGCTTTCTCACACCCAAATGTTTGTGTAGGATTAATTGTATTTGACTCATGCCTATTTCTAAGGATGCGCGAATTTCATGGTAAGTCACATGCCTGTCTGTTTCAATCATACGGCGCACAGCATTGATGTTTTTGTTGGTCACAGCGGTGGACGGCCGACCATCGCGAGATTCGTCACTGAGATTGATACGACCACGCTTGAATTCTGCAAACCAGCTATAAACAGTTGTCTTGCATGGTGCTTCATTGCCAAAAGCTGTTTCAAGCCGAGCGATGCTCTGTTGAGCTGTCAAATTACACTTAAAATCGTAGAAAATCATACTACGAAAATTTTCCCGAGTTAAATCCATGTTGATGCAGACACACAATTTTTTAAATGGCGCCACAAGGTAAAAACAAAAGACAGTCAGATGAAACAAACTGCATTCTACAGCCAAAGAGTTCTATTTTCAAATGTTGCAATAAATTTTTAAATATTGTTTATGTAAGTGGCCAGTTCCGGAAACTTACAGTGCGCCCTATGTATGAATTTGTGCACAATGTATTGGAAACACTTTTCAACCACAATTTTAAAATAAAACCAAAAATATAACTATCGTCATTGTTTGGTATAAAAATATTAAACCTTCCATCTCGAAACTTCCAGAAAATGACCCAATGGGGCAAACAGCTCCTAGACCTGACGTACCCGGCGACATCGATGTTCTCCGGCCGACATTTCAACGCGACAATTCATTCGACATTCGGCGACGTACACATTGAGGACCTTTGGCTACCGTACTTTACCGTCACTACGGATATCAGTTCTAGCTGTATGAGGATACATCGGCATGGTAAGTCCTCGTTGTTGTGTAAAACAAAACAATATAGGTAGTTTTAGACACAGAAATGTTTGATAGACACTATATTTTATTTAAGTTATAAGAAATACTGAATGATAATATTGACCGTCGCACAGAGTCTTAGAAGAAAGTAAATGAATGATTTGACAACTGTAATTTGAACTAGTATTGGACAATTTGACAGACTATAATTTAACTTTTACATATTAACACCTGCAAATAAATGGATGTGTTGTCACAAATCGATGTTAAGTAAATATCGACACCGAAGCGGGAACACGTGATGAATATACGGACATAGATGAAATGAATTAAACTACTGTTTTGAGAGCGGTAAACTCTAAAAAAGTGGGAGGTCGGAAATCTCGTGTCGTAAGAAACGAGTGGGACAGGATCAGTATTTCTTTCTCTTTCGAACACACGAGCTTCAAGTTTGTGTCGGTGCAGATACGAATGCAGCTTTCCTTCTGTTCCGTATACTTATCATATTAAAGTTGGTGATGGATTTTTCAGGGGAAAAATTGTTATTTTACTTGTTTTGGGGGACACTTGATAACGACAATTTCCAAATTTTTTAAATTTTGTACAGATCTCTATTTTCTGTATTACACATCAGATTGACATTGTCTTTTGGATATGTGGATAAAGTTAAAATTAAATCTTAGTGGGAATTGACTAATACTATATTTGAAAAGTGTGACTCACGCTAAAACGGTTAATCGAATGATGTTCATCCGTCATAATTGGTGAGTTGAACAATTTCATTCGACATATGATTCATACATTTCAAAAATAGCGCCCCAAAAGGGAGACATCATATTATGTTGCACGACATTTGTCCCTAATGAAGGATCCCTCGATGTACTTTACTTATCGTCAGTTAATCAAATTGCTTATACGCATAATAGGTACGTCTTTTTATAACCAATCTGAAATAAATAATTAAATCTGAGCCCAATTAGAAAAATTACGAAAGTTTTCTATAAATTGTTTTGGGAAATCGAAAAGTAATATATTTTTGTATGTTGATGGTACTGCCTATTGTATAGATCTAGAATAGTATATACTAAATCTATTAAATCAATGGGCTATTCCATGCTTACGTCACTAAAATGCCTTTATAGCGTATTAGCAATTTGCAGTCTTTTTTCACATTAACACAACACATTCATGAATAACACAACACATTCATGGACAGGAGTGTTTATTACGTTACAGCTTTCTTTGCACTTTACTAACCCAAAAAATATTTATCCAAAAAATGTATATCCGTGTTATGTGATAAACAAATGTATAAATATTTACACAAATATATTCGTGTTGTGTTACATATAATACATCGTTGATTTTGGAAAAATGTATCGCATGGTAAACTTGGGTACTTTTTGGTGTTGTGGAACTGCACTCCACATTTTTATTACTCCACCCTCTTTCGAAAAAAAATTCTCAAATTAATTTAGTCTCTTTTGTGTAAATTGATCAAAATGCCACACCAGATGTCAGCACTGAAGCATCGGGTTGAGCACTATCACCATCATTATAAAGAGTGGTCATCATATAGGAAATTAATTAATAAAGTTAATAATAAATAATACGCTTGAGAAACCTGACCCGGATTCAAGTTTTTTTTATTCTACTATATGTTTTACGCGCATTTGTTTCTTCGGCTATCTCCTTTCGAGAGGTCACATAAGGGGGGGGGGGGAGAGGTAACCATTGTCTCTTTTCAAATGCGAGTGTTTAAGCGAGATGGTGCGATACAAGCTGTAAGCCCGCTTATCGATAACTCGCTCTCATTTGGATGAATCTAATAGATGTTAGTAACCTACTGGTGGGTTACTACCGTAAAATACCCGACCTAAAAGTATTTGTAATGTAAATTGTAGTTTTTGCACCTCAGTCTGCCGACCAGATGCCGAAGAGGTTTTTATATATTCAACTGTCATTCCACATGGTTTCACACAAGAACTGAAGCTAGATTGATTTTAATTAGTCTTGCGGATTAGTCTATGTCATCATATGATTTTTATATCTATGGTGATAGAGACATTTAGGTTGGTACAATGCCATATGCATTGTTAAGGAAAATTCTGTTGAGCCAAGTATAGATAATTTTAATTGGAAAGGCGATACTACTGTACCAAGTAGGCATATGACTCAATTTATTGATGATCGATCATATGCCTACTACAAGTGTATCATCTTCATAATTCATTTTATACATTCATTCATACATCAAATAAAAACTCCACATCGAGGATTTTTTTCACACGTCTGACTTTTTACCATTTTGTTCATGTTGCGACAACAAATATTTCCCAAATATGTTTAAAAAAATTAACTTGGTTAAACAGACATCCATATGGCAATGTGTACTTCATGTAGGTTGAGATGTGAAGTCCCGTTAAAACATCTCAAACTATTTTTTATTTATTTAGTCCGCTACAGTGTTTTTTTTTACAACCACACTCACTTGCATTTATGTGTCTGTATGATGTCCGAATTCAGTGTGTATGTTTTGTCGATAAAATGTATTTTATTTATATATGTATGTTTTGATGTCCTCGCAGTAATGCTAAAATTAAAAAAAAATCTCTTTAATAATACGAATCCGACATTTGCTTCTGGGGTTGCCATTACGAAAAGAAAAGAAAGCGCTTGTGATTGGTTTACCGAATAACGCTTTTTTAAAGTATATATTTTTTTAACGGTGCGCATCACAATGTCGGGTTGGATGTGTTTTTTTATGAAATGGTTGTATGTGTAACTCATGAGTAATATATCATTTTCATGTATATGCATGAGTGTGGTTTTAGTTCATCAATTTTGTCTTCCTCATCCCATCAAAGTAGATTGTCGTTTTTAGTTGAGAATGCTTCACTGATTTTGTTAGATTTTTTTTTCAGCGCATTCACTGCTGAAAACATACGTGGTGCGTTGTAAACAATTGAAAATGCATTGTTTTAATTTATCAGCAGCGAATGTTTTAAAACATAGACTTTTCGTATATTTTAAAATATGTTAACATGGGAATTTATTGATTTCCCTAATCTTAAAAAAGTTAATGTCTTTGTCTATTTATATGTAATAATAAATATTGGCAGCCCCATTATGAAAAGCGAATATGTCAGGGCTATTTTGGTTGTGTTTTTGAACCATGCTTGTTTTTAACATATACAGGATGTTAAAACAAATTATAAGGTTAAGGTAGAGGTTCTATAGAGAAAAAAGGTTAACATTAATTAGAAAGTATCAAAAAAAAAAAAGAAAGGATGCGTTGAAGTTTCTGAAAGACGAAAATACAACCTTTGCTATGCCAGTATCAGCTATTGTAAAAATAATTTTAAAAAAACTTGATTTGCAACGAATAATTTTTATTCACACTTTTGCGCCAAATTGCAAATATATGAGTCTGTATTTGTACAAACACGTAAACAAGTGAGAATCAAGTAGTTTATAAAATTTATATTTCGAAAATTATACATCGGGAATGTAGCAACTAGTGAATAATCTGTGAAGCATTATTAGATGTCAAACGTTCATTCATATTGGAATTCATCGATAATTAAATTACCTATTCACATCATTATTTTTATATAATAAAGTTTTGTTAACGTAACCTTTAAAAATGTTATTGAATGCCTTCCCCGACCACTAGCATGTAATGCATGTTGAATACTGTAGCAAGGACTATATCACTGTATCTTATGTCACTAGTTTTATATGTTATCAAAATTACCAACAATACACGGGTTAAAGTAAATTTTGGGTTGGTAAAATAAATTTCTCCGCAAGTGAAAATTACAAGACCGTTTGATATATTTCGCTTTTCCACAATCATTTTCCTTTCCATGGACTGTGTTTTCTTGTTTCACTTACACAGAATGTCACAATACTTTCTTTTACAACCATTTTAACTATTAAAGGAGAAATTTCGGTTAAAAAAATTTAACAATTTGAGTATCTCGCTGGCCTGAAGCGAACGAAAGATGCTGGCCGATTTTTCCGTCTCGCGTATAATAGACAAGAAAATATAAAGTAAAGATTTTAAAATTGAAATTAGAACGTCCGTTAACGCATGTCGCGCACCGCAGGTTCTCTATGGCGCTACATTCGCGCTTCCATGTCCCTGAGTGGATACATGCCGCCGCTGTGCGACCCCGTAGACGGCCACCTCCTATTGGACGGCGGTTACGTCAACAACCTGCCAGGTAAACCAATCACAATGCCCTTTTATATGTGTGCGTCGGGCGTACGCCATAAACAACCAATTGGCTGCAAATATAAGGGGGTTTAGTGTAGAATTGAGTGTAAATGTTTTGGAAATAAGATTCTATGCACACTAATAAACACGCAATAATTATATCTATCTTCTTTACGGCGCTTCGTTACACTTAATTAAAAAAAAATATTCTTCGCTAGACTAACAATTTTACGTATCTATAAAAATTCGTAGCAAATTAGTGACGTAAGATTTTTTTTTAGAAGTAATTGAGGCTCATGTGTAATTTCATAATCGAAATCATCAAAACATTTACACTCTTGACGGTAAGTAATGGCAACCTGCTGGGCGCAAAGACGTTGGTACCACCCTAACGAACACCGCCAGGTCGATTATGGCGGTACTGCAGGGCGTCTATGAGCATCGCCGGCATTTTCCCGCCAATTTGCGACCCGCAAGATGGTCATCTGCTATTGGATGGATGCTACGTCAATAACGTACCAGGTTGGTGGTATTAAATTATTCGATGTTTAAATTTTGAAATCTGCTTTTCAGTAGGAATAGAACACGATCTCAGTAATTTTAAGTAATGCCATTGTTAAGTTCGCCAATATCAGCCACTATAAAGCATACTTTAGAGCATAGATATGGACTGCTAAGTGTCACTGTAGCTAAATACGACAAGGATGCTGAGAATAAAAATTATATTTGACTTGCTTTGGGTTTGGAATTTGTTAAATACATGTGTTACCTTATGTGGCGTAAGGCTCCATAAATATGTATGTAAAAATCATTGTTTAACATTCATTCATATCGTGTGGGTTACATGGTCAATCGACCGTGTACACCCTAGTGTCAGAGTTGTTCAAAATTGTCTGTGTAATTTGTCCTGTCCTAACTCACAGCACGCATTGGGAAACTGTAAGTGCTGTCAGTGTTTGTATAAAATAAATAAATGAAACCACCTTTTGACCTCTGACGTTATTCCTTTAATGAACTCTAGATGGAAACTGCTAACAACGGCTTCACATGCCTTATGAAGCATGGATTAATTGTTGTAATAAAAAAACAAAATAATAATAAATGTACAGTTGTGGACTTGTCCCTATAACTGTAACTATTTGTATCCCTAACAAAATTAAAATAAATAAATAAAACTGAATATTTCAGCTGACGTGATGAGGTCGTTTGGTGCTAAACATATTTTGGCCATCGACGTGGGATCCCAAGACGATGTGGATCTCACCAATTATGGAGATGATCTGTCTGGTTGGTGGCTTCTATGGAAGAGGTAGATATTTTTGCTTGTTATCACATATTAAAAACACTTTAGCCCTAGTGTTAATTCGTGTTAAATAAGGCATGTTTAGTAAAATGACAAACAATTTTTTTTTATGAATAAAATAAACAGAAACCGACTAATAAATATTTTTATTGTAATGAAAGTGTAACTGGTCGGTAGATTTGCACAGAGAAAGTCGTATTGACTCTTAAGTGGGTGACAGACGTGCGAACTTATGGCTCGACGACTTTTTTCGCCCGCGTGTCACCGTAAATACGCGTACTTTAAAACCGTCGCGCAAGTTCGTCGGCGACCCAACCGGTTTGAAATCTTGCTCGTAGCTCGTCTCGGCTCGTACGTGTGGCAGCACTGCGAGCCGCGAGCAACCATTAATGGCTGGTTTACACACGATCCAGTGCTTTCACGGACACATTTCTATATAAAAACCCTACGATTATTAGTCTTTTGATAGCTACAACTCTTATGAATGCATCCACTTCTTTTAACCACTTTATTCTGGAAATATATTGGTTAGCACCAGCCCCTGACCGTGTAGATTTTTTTTATTTTATCAACTTCCATGTATTATGTTTATCTTTTATTTTGTTTTTGACATCCGAATTAGTCAAACCCCCAATATTCATTCCTAGACAAATATTTATTAACGCTGTAGCCCTAGATTCTCTATTCCGGTAATAAATTGATTTTATATTCCACAAGCATTCTTATTGACGGTCAATACGGTGGGTAATTTCGTGTCCATGACGCCACTGGATTGCCGCCACTGGATCGTGTGTAAACCAGCCATTATTCCTAAATAACACAAAGCTTCTTCTGTCGACGACATCGCGAGGAAGCTTCACGTGTGTCACCGACGTCGAGCCGAGTAAGTTCGCAAACTTAAAAACCGCGTACTTTAAGTTCGTGCGTCTATCACCCACTTTAGTTGTAATTGTGGAGTTATCTCTCTAAGTGCCGATTTCACCAACATCGTTCCTATCCAAGAGTAACTAATCTAAGCATAAAAAGAGAATAGCAGACAGTTTTATTCTAGAGACAAAGTCTTTATATCGGAATTATACGTGGATTAACAGTATATTCTCAGGTTAACCGTGTATTGAAATGTAAACTTCATTATGCGAGAGTAAATTGCCTCATTATGTTTGGAATAAAATTTATCCGACTTTGGTGAAATCGGCCCTAAAAGGTGTATACAAATCTCACGTTAAATGAAAAAGCCATATTTAGTCTTTAAGAAGCCGGCGGACCGCCCTTACAAATTCAATTCGAGGCGAGCGCCGTAGTTTTCCGGACATATCGCTATCTCAGTTGACGCGTGCAGGCAGAGAGCAAACCATGCGCACAGCCTGCTCGCCCCACTGATTATGTATTGAGTTTAGGGAATCTTCGGGACGTTTTAGCAGAGATTTCAAAAGAACACATCACAGTATGTATCTTTTGTGACTGATTCCCAGACCACCTTACAAGTACAATACCTACGTTTTTTAACGATATTGCATAGTAATTAAGCAATTTATTTAGTGACGCTGTATAGGTACTTACTTTCTTATACTTACGAGTTATACATTACCCGGGGAAAATTAGAAGGGTTCATTTAGGTACTATTTTGGAAAACCCGGGAATCGAACCCGACGCGACGTTGTCATTCCGAAACAAATAAACCAGCGCAGCTACTGCACAACGGCCGGCAGCGGCCGACTAACTGATAAAGTCGGTAGGGTGACCATATCGAATAGACGCTTTGTGGACATGGTAACAATCAGTTTAAGTTATTTATTCGTCATTAAAATTTTACATAACAAAGGGAAGTCGATTAAAATATAGATGCCACATTATTTATTTAAAAAAAATTAATCATATTTAATAAAAATTTAAATCACAATAAATCTTCAAATGAGTGAATTAATAAAAGTTTTATCATCTTTTTCTTTAATAGGCAGATTTCTAGGTAAACGGGGATCTATTTACTCAGGTAATATACACTTAAAATAGAATTCTTCTAATTTTAATACAATAGAATTCCAGAATTCATCGTCTTTCTCTATTCTTTCATGTGACAGTCCTTTGGGCGTCCATACAATAAAAATGCAGTATTTTCGGTTGGTTATTTGTAGTTGTCCTTGTATTTGGTAGTAAAAATTATGATTTCGCTTTAATTTTATTTTATTAATAGGATCGTTAGTGCAAAACGTAATTTTTTTTTGTCTATTGCCTCAACTGGTGTAAAGTTCGCTGCACCTGCAGGACATTTTATTTCGACGATACCATCATCACCTATCAAACCATCTGGACTAGCCCCAAGAAAAGGATGTTTTTCGCAAATGAAAAATCCAGATGGTTCAATATGAAGCCCTAAAACTATCTCAGTATCTTTTAATGCCATAGGTTCATTTTCATGGCCATACTTTGTTGCATAATTGCCTTTAAATGTACTATATAAAAGTTGCTTCACTACATTCTTACAAGACGTCGTTGGTTTTAATTTACAAACTTGACCAAAGAACGAAGCGGTCAACCTTATTTTTCTTTGTTTATGCCATTCTTCATTGGCTCCTTGTCCGATGGTCTTGATTGCAATTTCTTGCCTCTGGCATACACTTTGCTTTAATAATAATAACAATTCGTCTTTCTTTTTATTAAAAACTTCACTGTCAAGATCAGCCTCTTTTTCTAAATCCCCATAATGCTCATCTGCTAGTGCGACATTTCTTTTAATTCGCTTTGTGCTTCTAGCTGTTTCAGATTTTCTTTTATTTTTATTTGTAACACGTTTCAAATATTTTTTTGATATTTCAGTTTCCTTTGCAAGCGTTTTCACTAAACTACCAGTATTTTGTTTTGCCGCTGCTGCAAAACATCGTGTTTCATAGGAACCACGCAGACAATAGTTTACACGTTTCCCGCCAATAAATTTTGCAATAATGGAATTAAACTGCTCAACAATGTTGTTTGTTTTATCCATTAGCAGACTTTCTGCATTTGTTACAATGACATTTAAAATACTGAAAATATCGTACCACAGGCCACATTTTTTCATTGCGGGGATTAAATTTTCCTCGGTCACTAGTTTGCAAAAATAAGGTTTACATTTGTCATGTTCACCGAATACATGGCACGGGCTATTTAACAAATCTTGCTTTAAATTATTAATTTTTTGCTCTACAGTCATGTCTGGTAGTTTATTTGTATAATCTATGGCGCCTTTTATGGCTTTCCGTAATCTTAATATATTTGATTCGAGTGTTTTCCGCAATGTTACAGGAACTAAACCGAATTTATTCTCAGTCTTTTTTACTAAATTTCTTAATTTTGAGCGATAATTTCTCAGCAAATGATTGCTGCATTCAATTTTTTTTATGATAGTACTGTGACCGTATGGCAAAGATTCATTTAGTGCGCTAGTAACGCTACTATCACCATCACCAATCAACGTTTTATATCTCAATTGATGCATATGGATGCTACATTTGAAGCCCTCAACAATGCCGTCTGCTTCCATAGCCGTCGAGCTTTTACCCCAATTTTTGAAGCACTGGTGCTTTTTCGGGTCAATGTTTTTATTTTTAGCTACTGCACATACGCAACAATAAGCATTTCTGATGCCTAAAAATAAAACTTTTTTGGTTTCAAAGCCAATAATACATGCCACTCCGGATAAAGAATTATAATTTGTTCTATAAGATCGCTTGGCCCATGAACCATCTACTACAACAGTAATGTAAGGGATTCCATCAGGGTCGATATTACCTTTTGCAATGGCAATTTTTTTCTCTTCTACACCAGCTTGGTACATGCTTTCCAAAGCAAAATCTTTGATCATACTACCAAAAACATTATGCTCTTTTATAAAAAGCTTATCTGACATACACGGAATGTCAACATGTGCACAAAATTCATCTAACTGAGCAAATCCATTACCTGAAGTAACAATCCCCTGAACAACATGTTGATTTAATTCATGTTCAGGTCTATCGCTTTTTATAACTACTTTAACACCACACATTTCACAAATAAATTTAAAAGATGAATAAAATCCACGGCGAATTTCGCTCACAAATTTAAAATATTTAAAAGAACAGCTAAAAGGACTGTGATCTATTTCCGACAATTGTTCAAATAAATATGCGACATCAATCAAATTTCGTCCAGTCAACCTTTGAGCTACGATTTCTTCATTATTTTCTTTTTCACAAATCAGAGATATAGCACTTGAAGTGCTAGTTGGAGTCAAATTCCTATAAGAAAAAAATGGGTAAACTAACCGTCTTTGAATATATAATTAACTATAGAAATAATCCAGTCGGGTCTATACTCCATTTGCTTAGGTTACTCACTTTTGTCCAAAATATATTTATAAATTAATTTATAGCCATTACAAGAAAAAACAAAATGAAATAACAGATAGCATAATAAATTACTTTTGTTATTAACTATTACTCATTTTAGAGATTATTTTTTGATTAAAAACACATAAAGATTATTTACCTTTATTTAAGTATACCTAAACAAATGGAGTATGTAGAGTGGAGTAATATAGTCTTCTTAATACAATACCTACCTACTAAATGATTCACTGATTGGTTCAATTCTTTCTGGCTGATTTGAATTTACAATAGTACCATCGAACAGTGCATGGATTTCAGCCGTGGTTATAATTTGATTGCCACCTTCTGCACGTGAAGAAGATCTGAATAAAAGAGACAATTCTTATTTGCTTTCAGATATTTAAGTATCACTTTATTTATCAAGTGAAAATACGTCAGTTTATACTTTTATTAATTTTTAATTTCATAAATTACGATTAATTAATATAAACATATAGTAAATTCAAATAATATAATGTTACATAAAATACAGATGCAATGTACGTCATTAAACCAAGTATGGTTAATTACATTTAATCAGTTGCTTTGCTGAGCGAGAAAATGTCCGAATACCAGAGCTTTGAAACCATCGCGGCTAGAGGCACTCCTAATAGATTCGGGAAGCGCGTTCCAGAGTCTGACAGCCGTAACAGCGAAAGAGTTGGAGTAGAACCCAGTACGGTGAGAAGGAGTGGCGAGAGTTAACTTATTTAAAGAACGCAGGGCTCTTTCGTGAGTTGAACTTAACAGTTGGAAGTCTTTTTTAAGGTAGCCTGGAGAAGAGGGATTATTTAGAATATTGTACAATTGACAAGGAATGTGGAGATTCCTGCGTTGACGGATTGAAAGCCATTTAAGCTGGGAACGGTATTTCGAGACATGGTCGTATTTACGAAGGCAGAAAATGAATCTGATGCAATGTACGAGGGTGCGTTTTTAAGTTCGCGGAATGAGAGGGTTGGAGGGGGGTGATTATACTCATTAGGACCGTAAAGTGTTCAGTGACTCGTAATTAGTATAAATACGAGGTTTCATTGTTATAAGTCAATTAGTCCTTGAGCTATCGTCAACCAAGCAACATAATCGGGAGTGAAAAGTGAAATATGGAAAACATCGAATATCGTGCCGTTATAAAGTTCCTTACCAAGCAAGGAAAATCAGTACCGACCATACTGAATGAGATGTCGTCGGTTTACGGTGACTCTTGTCCAGGAAAAACCATGGTTTACAAGTGGCACAGTTTATTTAAACAAGGAAGAGAATCACTTGAAGACGACCCGAGGCCGGGCAGGAGCATCGAGGTGACCACGCCGGAACTTGTCCAAAAAGTCGAAAAAATTGTAGTCGAAGATGCGCGAATAAAGAAGAAACAACTCGCAGAAATGGTTGGAGTATCCGATACAACCATTTTTAAAATTTTGCACGATCATCTTGGCATGACTAAGGTCAGCGCACGATGGGTGCCGAGAATGCTCACGCCGCCGCAAAAACAACAGCGCGTAGAGTGTTCACGCGCATTTTTGGACCTCTGCAGTGAAGACAAGGATGGTGTTTTGAGTCGAATTGTTACTGGAGACGAAACTTGGGTTCATCATTATGAACCTGAGTCGAAACAAGACTCCATGCAGTGGCATAAAAAGGGCACAGCACCTCCCAAGAAGTTTAAGGTGTCGCAGTCAGCTGGGAAACTCATCGCTACGGTCTTTTGGGACTCAGAAGGAATATTATTGATCGACTATAAAGATAAAGGTGTTTCTATAACCGGAGAATACTATGCTTCAATATTAGAGCAGTTAAAAGAAGCCATTAAAGAGGAAAGACGGGTAAAATTGACGAGAGGTGTGCTGCTCTTGCACGACAACGCGCCCGTTCACAAGAGCCGCGTTGCATTGGCTGCCCTGCATCAGGTGGGCTTCGATATTTTAAATCATCCACCCTACAGTCCAGATTTAGCCCCCAGTGATTATTATCTTTTTCCAAAAATGAAAAAAGTGCTGCGGGGTAAGAAATTTTCCACCGATGATGAAGTCAAGGAGGCAGTTTCAGCATATTTTGAGGACAAAGACAAGACATTTTTTTATGAAGGTATAAATAAGTTAATTGAAAGATCTGAAAAATGTATCCGTCTTGCAGATGAATATATTGAAAAAGAAAAATAATTTGGATTTTTTATTTCCACTCTTTGCCCCCCATTCCGCGGAATTAAAAACGCTCCCTCGTATATTACGTACAGTTTAAATTTGAGTGCGATTACTTACTTCACTGGACACCTATTTTCTTTATTTTTTTTCCAGTGTTTCTTTCTAGGAACTGATGACCACAAGCGACGTTTGCTCGATCGTCGCGGTTCTAAATATACAAAATATTTTAAATAAAAAACATGTTTTATTTATTATTTTTTTATTTAGTCCCTGAGAGGGAGATTTGTATTTTGTTTGTTGTTTATTTCATTGAGATGTGATCTTTCTTTTGCAAGTTTAAATTCTTAGAAAAACATATTGGTACATGTTGAATAAGTAATAGTTACAAACTGTTACACAGTTTGGCAGATTGCTAATACTGTTTAAGATTATATATTGAAATAAATAAAATAAAAAATAAAAAAATTGGAATGGTGCTTTATATATTTTTGATTGAAAAAAAAAAATCTAAAGTACCGATAATACCGGACAATTTCGGTTGTACTATAAATACAGAAAATCCCGGCTCCTAGAAACAATCCCGGTACTCTATATGCTAATGGTCACCCTACAGTGTCTGTTGCAGAATAAAATAAATATGAAAATAGGCGCACGACCACTGGCCAGGCCACACAGTTGGTCGGCAGACACGACTGATTCTTCCGACGAATCTAGTAGGTTTCATAGTAGCCGCAGCTCAACGGCAGATTCCGCGACCATGGTTGCGACCACGACCACGAGAATGGTCGTGGTGGCAGTCTAGTGCGCGAGGTGCCCAATAGTAATGTCATTTATCTATTCTGACATCACCTAGGAGTTATAATGACGGCCTCTAAACTTGGGGTAGATTTTTTTCATTTGGCGCCTAGGTAGCTTTTAATCAGTAGGTACTTAAGTAATTTCTATTTTGATAGAATTTGTTCACAATGAAAACAAAGAAATTCAGTAAAACGTTTCGTGGTTAAAATTCAGTTTCGTAACTTCGTAAACAACTCGTACACCAGGGTATACGTGGTCGATAGGCAATGTAACCTACACGAAATGATGATGAGTTTTGTAATCAGTTATTGATCAACAGTAATCATAAAATTTATTAATTTGTAATCCATTAACACTAGGTATATTGGTGACTAGCATTGTTTTAATTTTTAGGTTAGGATTTTGTTAACATGGTTCTTAAAAATAAGATTTACTATTTATGTCTTATTTTACTGTTTTAAGTTATCAACAATCTAAAATTCAGTGGTAAGAGAAGAAATCAGGGCATTTACTATGTTGATCTAAGATCGAAGGTCGAGTGAAATTGTTACTTCTTCAGATAAAAACATAAATAAATAAAATATGTACTTACTGTGTGATACATCCCATCTTTCGAAATCCATTATCGAGATTCGACCAGCAAAATATGCGTTTAAAGCACTTGATAATGCAAGTGGAAAATAACAAGGCACTTTGACAAAATTAAATGCACACACACACAACAGTCAGAACACTCAATGAATGACATACTCCCCTCTCGCCCCGCGTCGTCTCGTGCGAGTAGAAACAGCTAGACATCTGTTCAAAATTAGTGGGAAATTCGGGTGCATTTGCGAATACCGAAAATGATGAAAGAAACTTGCTTATAATTTCGTTTTCCTTAAAACATTACATAACTAGACAATATAAGCTGTGGTTCTATTATAATTACATAATGATTAATTGAGTTTTTAATATAAAACAAAAAGGCGGAAAATGTGTCGTCAACGTCGAAAAATTTACGAAATGTAATCGTATATATTTTTGAGTAGGAAAATATTTTAGAAAAAATATTCAAACCAGAACATAGATAAATATTTTCTTAATCCGAATAATAACTTAAATATGTTCAAATATTCTCGAATTAAAAATTATTTTGGTATTACGTTTGTATGGGAAATTCGTTGTTCGCCGGCTTCTTAATGGGTTCGTAGATGGAAAATATAGGATTAGTTGTCATGTTAACATGTAAGTATGATGTTTCAGATGGAACCCATTCACTACTCCAGTGAAAGTGCCGAATTTGCCAGACATACAGAGTCGACTGGCGTACGTGTCTTGTAACAGACAGTTAGAGGTAAGCGTCTTAAAATCTACTTAGATAACTGTTTTGGAATTTAGTTCACGAAAGCATTGAGAATAATTTTAAAAGAAAAAAAAAGTTTTTAAAAATATTAAAACGAAACTCAAACATTATTTCATTAATAAATTAAATACATATAAATAAAGGTAATTTACTTACCTAGATTAAATGTTAAAATGACACATCCTGTATTGAAACGCATCTGCTTGGTCACCTAATTCACCTATTGTCAACTAACTACTTACTAACTTCGACTGAGAAGCGCATGGTGGCGAGTCGAGTGTTGGCGATACAATTCATCGATGTACATATTCAATAATCTAAGCGTTAATTTGTTAAGTCTTTATATATATATGTGTTGTTGTAATCTCCCACATAGAATGAGATGAATAATCAGTGCCGGGAAAAACTTAATTTAAGTTTGTGGTGTACTGTAACGTATATATAAGATGTTTGTTTTTATTATTAAATAAATAAAACAAGTGTAAACAGGCATCCCATAACATGACATTACTTACATCTATTTTGTCGAGCAAACTCAATTGCATAAAGTATCCGGCCTAAATAACTTTGTGTCTTTGTAACTTGCAAGGCAACGCGTCCATTTCACTCCCGTTGCCTAGCAACTTCTTTACTGACTCTCATCCTGCAATCTGTTGATACCTAATGCACAGAATTATTAATAGTACTAACGTACAGAACGGACACTCACACCCTCCCACCCGAAACATATACCGCACCTCACCCCGCAGACTAAGGGTAAAAATCAAGAGCAAAACAATGCAAGGTTGACACTTACGACTTGAGTGACACACATATTGACGAGACGAACGAATCGTAGTAGTAGCAATCTCGGCGCTGTTGTATGGAGTGTCCGGGGTGTGCCTAATTTTAACCTGCGGCGTTTCTCGCGACCAACTTCAGATACGCAAAGTTCTGCTTGTTCTCAAATGCTTTTCAGTCGCAGTCCACCTATTGTGAAACAAATAAACATTGTTACAGGAAGTAAAAAGCTCAGACTACTGCGAGTACATCCGCCCGCCAATCGACGCGTACAAAACGCTACAATTCGGTTCGTTCGACGAGATACGTGAAGTTGGTTACCGACACGGGGCCGCTTACTTCGAGGGACAGCGACGAGGTGGGGGAGGGGGGGTTAGTGGAGCTGCTGCTGAGGGGAGGAAGCCTGATGCACAGCCTTCACTTACCGAGTAAGTACCTATCCATATAACCGGTTACAAAACACAGGCCGACAGGATATAAGTGCGAAAGTCTTCTATCTGTCTGTCTTTTGCCATTGTACGGCCAAACTTCTGAACGGATTTTGATGAAATTTACTATGAATATAGTTGAAGACCTGGGGTCAAACAAAGGCTACTTTTTGACGCAGGCGGAGCAGACCTATATATCAGTGGCCTATGAAGACAGATTTAACTAAATAAAAAACGAATGGTTAGGTTTGTCTAACCTATGAGAAAGATATGTGCACGTCACTACTATATCTAGGTGAATAATAGCTTCAGATAGTTAAGCAAGCTTCTGAATATGAATAGAGCCTCAAATGACGTAAGTAAGGTAGTACCGCGTACTTCAAGGGGCAGCGACGAGGTGTGTGTGTGTGTGGGGGGGGGGGTAGTGTCACCTCTGCTGAGGGAAGGAAGCCTGGTGCACAGCCTTCACTTACTGAGTAAGTATATAGGGATAAAGCAGACCTATATCTTAGTGGTCTATGAAGACAGATTACACTAAATAAAAAAACGCTTGGCTAAGTTTGCCTACCCTATGAGAAATATGCGTGCACGACACTGCTATATCTAGGTTTAGACAGGTTTTTCGGTGGTGTTTTTGTGATAATGATTTGCGAGTTCATTGAGACGTGAATATGATAAGCATTGATAATCGTATTTAAGTGATTGATTAGTAATTTTAATAAATTGCCACTGTTTACATTATTGTTCTTTTCGTTTCCTTCTTTTTACTGAGTGTCTTGGGTAAATTTCTGCTTTATACTAGTACATAGGTATATATATATAGGAGGCTCTTAATAATTAGCACACCACTGCTGGGTTGTTCAGTTTAAAATTTGAAATGTTGATAACGGGTAGGTTTTCAAAGATACTGAAACCATATCATCAACATTCACTTAATACGTATTTGACACCATCATTATCTAGGTAAGATGAGAATGACTATAACTCGCTCGTTGCTCTAATTTATGTTCCAACTTCATAACATTAATAATAGAAAGTAGCAATTAAAAAAATAATTCCTTGTGTCCACAGCTACACATTCACCGACTTAGCACAAATGGTGTGTTCTGTTCGCACCGGATACGACATGGACGATTCGCCGTCATCGTCAGATTACGAAGAAGATCAGAGACACTTCGAAGGGTACGCATCGGAACCCAGCGCGGGTATACTTGAGGTGAGTAAACTAGTATATCATAATGTGTTAATTTCATCTTTTTAAAAAAAAAAGGAATAATATGGAAGGACAAATCACACAGTTTAAGTTAGCCCCAATGTAATTAAGACTTGTGTTATAGGATACTAACGCAACGATACTATTTTTTGTAATAAATACATTTATAGACTAGACCATCCATACTTTCATACTAATTTTATAAATGCGAAAGTCTATCTGTCTGTTACGCTTTCATGGCCAAACCACTGAACGGATTTTGATAAAATTTGGTATGGATATAGCTGAATACCCGGGGTCAAACATAGGCTAATTTTTCACGCAAACGGGGCTGCGGGAAACAGCTAGTAATATAAATGCAAAGATACCATAATATGCTAATTTTCTGTTAACAATCGAAAAAGGCCTTATAAGGGTATCATTATATTCATCTTCAAAAATATATAGCACATAACCTTGTTAGCCGTGTAAGATGATAAAACCCAAGGAACAGCCATTACGCATCGTTATGGATTATCTTGTTCCTTCCAAAAGCTAAAGGATTAAGTGGAAAAGTAATTATCAAGTATATTGATCAAGAGGAAGAAGTTCGGTAGAGCTTGAAACTTTTCCTTTTTCCACGTGTTGTCACGTTACGTGGCAGCGCGGCAGCACACTGCCCCATCGCCTAATAAAAAGAATTAACTCCGCTATTTAATGTAAGATGGCGCTTTAAGAAGAAAAAATATTTGATTAAGTAATGCTCTCGCTTATTTTTCGCGAAAAAAGAACTGAATTTAAAAAAACAATAGTTGATTAATGCTGTATTTCAAAAGTTATAAATCTTAATTTTTAACTTCTTATATTTTCGATAGATGGCGTAACAATGACTTTGTATTGAGAGTAACCGGGAAAGTTGACGCGTTTCAATGTATGGCGGTTGGATATCTGTATATACACATATTCTGTAATCTGTGCCTTGGACCTTGAAAAATAAGCTATAATTATAATTACTTACACATCAATAATAATAATTGAAGAATTATCGACTTCAACAAACACTAGCTAAACACATATAGAGCGCCGAAATTCCGATAGAACAATATAAAATCAATTGTTTGACGAGTTATCGGCGTTGTACGTATTATATTAAATTTAGATATGTCTTGTCTCATAAACAAATTATAGAAAAGTAAAGAATAAAACATGTTTGTATTCAAATATGTTAGGCAAGCGTTTCTCGAATAAGACGACTTATGTTTTATGGCTTGCAGATAAGATGTTATGTATATTATTTTGTAGTTTATACAAGTAGATAGTTTGGTTTATATAGTGGTAGCACTGCTTCATGGTGCTGGTATTGGTAGAATATTTTTGGGAGCATTTGTTTATATATATGGAATGAACTCCCTGCCTTGGTTTTCCCTAGAGACTATAACATGGATGCCTTCAAAAAGGGGCGTGAAAAAATTCCTTCAGGTTCGGCAACGCGCTTGTGACATCTCCGGTGTTGCAGGTGTTCATAGGCTACGGTAACCACTTACCATCTGGTGGGCCGTACGCCTGTTTGCCTACTTAGTTGTATTTAAAAAAAAAACAATACTGAGAGTGCAACTTAGTGACAATTCTTAGCAACATCTGTTTAAAAATTTGTGTATTTAAGAGGCGCTCGATAGCCTAGCGTGTTCTTAACGAACGTGCAAGTCTAGCAACGGCGAGCGCGGCCCGTCTTGGATAGGTGGCCATAGTAGGTTCGATTTTCATGGCATAATTTGTCGTTTTTAGTGGGCATTGCAGGATTTAATCACCTGATTATATGAAATGATTCCATTCGGAAGGCATTTAGTTTGAGGCTGTTTCAGTAGGATAATAGACCATGTAACCCTTCGATATGTTAGTAAAATGATGGTGGTATCGCTTATAGATGTCGTCAAGCGTAGAGGACGGCGCGGCGTGGATCAGTGACACTGAGCTGGTGCGCAACTCGTATTGAATGCACGCGTAGACTGGGGTTTCTCACGGGTTTCTTATTTTTTTCTATCTCTTTCGGTTGTGGCAGCACTGGGCTGGGTGGTGGGTTGAGGAACTGATCTGTGTGTTTTTCATGTTTTTACAAATTTTGGAGTAGAACAGTGTAAAATAGTTTGACTTTATTTTTAATACACAAGAGGTCTTGAAGACTGTAGAACTCTAATTCTATTGTCTACATAAAGTCCTACCTGTTGGTTGCCTGGAAGAAATTGCTCTAGCGATAAGGCCGCCTTTGTACCATAGATAATAATAATATTCATGTACAGTAAGCTGCAAAACTCCATATAGAGTGAGCAAAAAGTATCGCATCCAGCCGTCATACTCACTCATACAGCTACACAAATAAACCAATAAACTCCTAGTCGATCTACTAGCTAGCCAAGAAACATATCAATAATTTCGTCGCCATCCATTAGAAGCTCTGTGGCTCGATGGGAATTGTTCCGGCTCTGATAGTTGTGGTTCATGGTTCAAATCCCATTTGGTGGTAGAGGGTTTTTAAGTTTTATATCATAATATTTTTTAAAGATCAGAAATTATGAGTATGAGAATTGTCTAAACAACGCTTTCAAATTTCTTTAATAAAAACAGCAACAATTTTAACATTTAGGTTAAGAACGCTTAAAATTGAAGGGTAGGACACGTTTAACATGTCATAAGAACTCAAAAAGTTGACGGTAACCGAGTAAATTACACAGCGATTGATTTTAACTTTGTCTAATGCTTTGTCGTTACTAGTTCCCTAGCGAAGGTGCCTGTGTTGTTAAAATTGATTGAATATCGTATTGATAGTTCCAATAACTATGCAATCTAATATTAATATGCAGGACAGGATGCGCATTGTGGAATTACATAATATGGGATATAACATATCTCAAATTGCTGATAAGACTGGATTTACTGTAAGTATTATTTTCTTTGCGAGTAGTTTATAAAAAAAATAGTGTAATATTTTTATGTAAGTATTTATTTAGTGTGGATTTGTTTCAGTGGATAACAGTAAAACGGTGGATAAGCCGCTTCCAAGAAGAAGGCGTTGTAACCACACGACCTCGTAGTGGGCGTCCGCGGCATATTGGTGCATCACAGCGGAGCTTCATGGTTCAGCAATATGAAGCAAATGGCTTTGTGCCGACGTCTGTGTTTGCAAATATATTCGACACGAGTATGAACACTGTCCGGCGAGCTTTGCATGCTGAAGGAATTCACCACAGAAAGCCAGCTAAAAAACCCTACCTATCCGAGAGCCACAAACAAAATAGATTGGCATTTGCAAGGGAGTATTTAGATTTTGACTGGAACGGTACTATATTTACCGACGAGAAATCGTTCATGTCATCCCAACACGGTAGACTTCACTTATGGCGGAGGGATAGAACTCGTTATGATGAACAAAACGTAGTTGCAAATATGGAGTCTGGGCGCATTTCAGTAAATATGTGGGGGTGGATGAGTGCCGCTGGACCTGGCGAATTGGTGTCCATAGCAGGCCGCGCTACAGGTGCTCATTATGTGCAAGTGCTGCAGGATCACATGATTCCAACTGTGCGATGTGTCTATCCAGTCATAGATATGCCACTCTTATCATATGTGCAAGATAACTGTCCTGTGCATCGAGCTCGAGTAGTGCGTGAATGGTTCAGACAAAATAATGACATAAACGTAATTCCCTGGCCAGCAAAGTCGCCGGATTTAAATCCAATAGAAAATTTATGGGGCTTAATGGTGCAGAGGTGGGACATGCGGAATGAACGGACTGCAGAGGCCTTGGAAGCGCATTGCATGGAAGTGTGGGAAAATTTAAGAGGAACAGAAATTTGTTCAAATATTGTCGGATCAATGCGGCGGCGCTTGCTTGCGGTTATTGATAATAAAGGAGGCCATATCAAATATTAAAACGAGGGACCCGCACCGGCTTCGCACGAGTGTATATTATACACCTAAACCTTCCTTGTGAATTACTTTGTCTATTAGTGAAAATAGTATAAAAATCCGTTCAGTAGTTTTTGATTTTATCGCGAACAGACAGACAGACAGACGCGGCGACTTTTTTATATTATGTAAGAATAAGGAAGATATTTTCTACAAGTAAATAATAGTGTATTTAGTATATGAGAAGATTTTTTTTAAATTATCTAACCACCGAAAAAAAAAGTCCAGCGCCGCCGCATGATAGTAACAATTGTAATATTTTTATGGTTAGCTGGCTTCAATTTTCTTTTCATCACGAAAACGAATACTTAAGCTATAACTAACCATATGAAATAAATAGGAATTTGAAATGTGTAACAAGATTATGTCAAACATTGAATTAAAATTCTTCTAATATTGTTTTGTTTTTTATATTAAAAATTATATTACATACTTACTACTTTTTATATTTATTTACTTTTGATTCAACACATAGTATTTATTTACCCTGTGCTTTTACTCTTGGTATTGAATATAAATGAAAAATACCTTCAATAAATACGATATGATTCATCGCCAGTCACCACAGCCGGAAACGGCAAGAGAGATATATATTTAAGTATATGTATAATATAATCATAATAAGTCATAGATACTATGACTTACTATACTATTAAGCCGTGTGTATTCCGGCAAAGTAGAATAGGACCACTCCAAGTCTTCCCGTGCATGTCGTAAAAGGCGACTAAGGAAATACAAGCTCAACACAGCTTATATATAGAATATCACAAACACGTTTCCTAGGATTGGTTCTGGTATGGTCTACCCTTTGGGTTGCGGAGGTCAGACTCTTTTATATATATATATAAATATTATAATATATGTATAAATATTTAATCTACATAAATAATAAACTAAACACACTAAACAAATTGATAACAAATAAAAAAAAATGAAACGAAATTAAATACAGTCAGATTTGAACCGAGGTCACTGCTTTTCCAAGTAGATGTGTATACCGATAGACCATTGCATCTATGATTCATCAGTCGAAATAAAGAATCTCCCTAATCATTTCCGAAAGCAAACGCTGTGAGGTTACAATATAAGCGCTTCGCCATTTCGTAAAGATATATATTGAGCCTTATGTCTATTCAGTTAAGGTTGATAGGTATTTATTTGTTATAGTTTACGTCAGGTGTGAGTAATCTGCGTGCACGCCATTTTAGTCATTAAACTATTATGGAATTCTTCTGCCAACTGCGTGTTAGCGTTATAACTTTAGTATTAAGGTTGATATTTATTTGCAATAGTTTATGTCAATGTGTGTGTGATTTACGTGCACGCCGTTTTCGTCTTTAAGCTATTTATGGACTTTTGCAGCCTACTGTACTTTCTACAATTTGGTGCAATAAAGAGTTATTTATTTATTTATTTATTTTACATCACAGGAATAAAATTAGGTAGAAATGCCATAACGTATGCCAATGTTAAGCCTCGCCATACTAAGTTAAGACTCGAGAGGCTTAACTGGCCTGCACACGGCACTTATGTCTATTTTATTTCTGTGGTCTACATAAACGGATAGCAAAGTGATCAATGTAAGTTTTTCTTGTAGCTGAGGTTAGGAACCTTAAAAAGTAGCAAATGTCTGCCTTGCCTCAACTATAACTTGTTCTACATCACTACATGTTAACTATTTCAATTCTTTTGAATCTCTTCTAACCAAATTTAGGACTAATTTTGATCATACAATCCTTATGGGGGATTTCAACACTTGTCTTGTCAAAAATGATTCTCGCTCTAAACATCTTCATTCTGTTCTTCACTCCCTCGACTTACATGTCCTGCCTCTTGATCCTACCCACTTTCCTCATAATGGTCCTCCTTCATTACTTGACCTAATTATAACCTCGTCCCCCAATTTATGTTCTACTTACGGTCAATATACAGCCCCTTGCTTTTCTGCACATGACCTAGTATATGCTTCGTTTAAATTGCGAACTTCAAAAGCTAAACACAAGTATATTTTACGTCGAAATTACAATGCCATTGATAGGAAGTTGTTTGAAGCTGATATCAGGAAGACTGACTGGGAGGTGCTGCTCTCTAATCCTGATGTGAACTTAAAGGTTGCAGCTTTTAGTTCGACTCTCCTTTCTTTATATGATAAGCATGCCCCATTGCAACAGGTTAGAGTAAAGCACTTTCCCGCTCCCTGGTTGACTGACGACATTAAAAAACTCATGGCTAGAAGAGATAAAGCAAAAATTAAATTGAGGCGTAATCCGTGTAACAACAACCGTAATAATTTTATCTTTCTTCGTAATCTCTGCAACAAGCGATGCAGGGACGCTAAACGTAAGCATGTTTACGACAGTATTGAAAACTGTCCTCCCGGTAAATTATGGAAGTTTTTGCGTGGTATTGGTGTGGGAGAGCAGAATGCTGATGTAAATTCGGGTAGCTTTAATATTAATCAGCTGAATAAACACTTTTGTACACCGGCACTGAATTTTACAGTTGGAAGTAAACGGGCTACTCTTACTAATCTTGCGGCCAAACCTACTCCTGACTGTCCTAGTTTTGTTTTAGCTGCAATCTCAGCGGAAGAGGTGATCGAGATTGTTGGCAGGCTCAAGTCAGGTGCAGTTGGTAATGACGGAATCTCGTTGGACATGATAAAACCTATTATTTCAATAATTGCTCCTCATATTGCGTCTATTATTAACTTTTCCATTAGCTCCGGTATTTATCCATCTGCTTGGAAGTTGGCCCATGTTATCCCCTTTCCTAAAACTGCCAACCCTTCGTTATCATCCCATTTTCGGCCGATTTCTGTCTTACCGTTACTATCCAAGATAATTGAACATCATGTGCAGCAGCACTTATCTAAGCACCTCATGACACATAGGTTATTAAGTCCCTACCAGTCGGGCTTCCGCTCTGGTCACAGTTCTACAACGGCTCTTGTTAGGATCACCGAGGATTTGCGTTGCAATATTGATAATAAGTGTCTCACTACCTTAGTGCTGTTAGATTTCTCGAACGCATTTAACTCAGTCGATTTTGATGTCTTGATAGGCGTTTTGGCTTCGCTTAAATTCTCATCATCTGCTCTCTCGTGGTTTCGCTCTTACCTGCAGGACCGTCATCAGCTAGTTAAAGTTGATCAAGATAAATCTGACTGGTGCAGGCTGGCTGCTGGCGTTCCGCAGGGTGGCGTACTATCTCCTATCCTTTTCTCTATTTTCATTGATGGTGTTACATCTCTTATATCCTCCACTTTCCATCTATATGCTGACGATCTGCAAATTTACTCATCTGCCCCTTTCGAAAATCTTCACGAAGCCATCAAAGCTATCAATTTTGACCTTGCCGTTATTGGTGAATGGTCCCGTAGTTATGGGTTAACTATTAACGCGGCTAAATCGCAAGCAATTATTATTGGAAGTCCACATTTTATTGCTAGAGCTCATTCCGTTTTGCTTCCCAATGTTGTACTTGACGGTACTGTCATTCCCTTTTCTTCTAAAGTTAAAAACTTGGGAATCATCGTGGATGAAACGCTTTCATGGGTTCCACAAATAAATGAAGTGAGCCGGAAGGTTTTCTTTTCCCTACACTCCTTGAGAAGATTGCAAAATTTTCTTCCAATTAAAACTCGGGCAATGCTAGCGCGTTCTCTCTTGCTCCCCATTCTGGATTATGCCGATGTTGCGTATTTGGATCCTTCTGAAGAACTCCTCAATAAATTGGATCGAATCCAGAATGTATGTATAAGATTTGTCTTTGGACTTCGCAAGTTTGATCACATTTCGGAATTTCGTGAGAAGCTTGGATGGCTTCCGATAAGAGCGCGAAGAAACGTGCATATTCTAACTCTTCTCTTTAATGTCCTTTTTAATCCTACTTCTCCTAATTATCTTAGTGAACAATTCTCTTTCCTCAAAATTGATAACAGGTTACGATCTTCCAATAAGCTTATTCTATGTATTCCTCTATTTTCTTCATTTTCCTATTCTAAATCTTTCTCTGTCAGAGCGTGCAAATTGTGGAACTCACTCCCCGTTGACATTAAATTGTCTCCTTCTCTTCCCTCCTTCAAATCTCATGTTTTAAAATTCTACTCCGATTCTTAATTGGGCACAGCCTTGAACTATTATATTTTTGTAGCTATTAATATGTATTATTGTTTTTTCTTTATTATTCTAAGAATATGTATGTATCTAAGTATTTATGTAGCATATTTTTATGTAGTTTATGTCATTATAAGTATTATTTTTGTTTAATATTTAATAAATAGAGTTCTGTTCTGGTTGCACAACTTCTACCATCTGTTTCTTTTAACTGTATTCCTTTATCGTCCCGGTTGACTGGAAGAGATCTCTTTATGGGATAAGTCCGCCGTTGCAATTATTTTTAGTTTTGTATTTACTGTAATGTATTTTTCTGTGCAATAAAGTTATTACAAACAAACAAACAAACAAACTTGCTCTCACTTGAAAATTTATACTTTAGTACGGCATGTAATATATGTATAATGTATAATTATAGTCGCTTACATTTAATAAAGTATTGAAGCCCCCATGAAATAAGATTTTTTTTATGAGAGCAAAAGTATGAATAAACGTTTCCACAGGTCAGTTACTTCAAATTGAAATTATAGTACACTTCAATCTTCAGGGCGAACTGCATGTATCTAGCGACTTTCGCCTGTATAAAGAATCATTTGTTAAGCCTATGTTACCTAACATCAAAATATATTGCGTCTCGTTCTTTCACGCTTATCAATCAATCAATCAATTAAACAACTATTGCGTATTATGGGTGTACAATGATGTTATAATCAATCAATCAATCAACTTTATTGCGTATTATGGGTGTACAATGATGTTATATATAGCAATTACAAGATCTTAGACAACAAACAGCCGTACGGCATGCAACATAATATCAACTTAATATCGAAAAGGAGAGAAAGGGACAAAACTTTATTATTATTTCATTATTTTTTTTTAAACATATTTTAGCTAACATGTTCTTAACAAACGATTCTTAAGGGGTTTTGACTTAACACCATAATTGATCAGTTATTAACTTCTGGCACAAAATTACTAATATCACATTTTTCAATTGGCTCTATTCCAATTCGGCTTTATAATGAAGTTTATAATCTTTATTTATATAATCTTTATAATCTTTATTTTTCTCACTTTTAATAGTTATTGGTTATGGCTTTATGGTGGTGGTTATGTTTGTGATGATGTTGTGTTTTAATGAACTATATTGTCGCCAAGGGGATATTTAGCTAACCAGTTACCAAATTCTTCATAAAATTAACAAACGTTTGTTAAGTGCATATAAACATAGTTGAATAAGTAAAGTTAGTAAAATAGCTATTTTGACTAGATAAGAATAGCTTTTAGTTTTATATCAAAAATATGTGTCTTTTATCATTTCACGTTTAATATCGATAAGTGAGGAATGGACATACATACATACCATCACGCCTTTTTTCTCGTAGGAGTAGGCAGAGACTATGGATTTCCATTTGCTACGATCCTTACAGACTTCCCTCGCTTCTTGTACCGAGGAACGGACAAAATATATTTAATTTGAAAAGAGCTTAACACACGTTTGATATTTTTATGAATAAGGCATTTACTTATAAATATCTGTCTAACAGCCGTACTCAGAGTCGTCAATGACTACTTTCTTTTTAGAGAAATTATTCTGTCAGCCACTGTTAATCATATATTGTCTTTGTTTGTACGTGATATTAAGCATATTCTATTCAATCGACCAAATAATTAAGACAAAAAATCAATTCTATAATCAAAATGACCTCTATAACAAAATTTACAGGAAGGCCTGCGCACGCGCCGCGTCGGTGGCTCCCTCTCTTTATCTGAAGACGAAATAGACTCGGAAGCAGAGATGTACGACCCGCTAAACAAGCGCGGCGGTAGGTGAGACCCAACTTTGCACGACCTATGCAAGGCGTTATACGAATACGTTCTCACTGAGAGCAGTGATTAGTGAATGGCGAATGATAGCGAAATTGTTTTTAAACTATAGATACGAAAAGTATTACCATTTGCGATACAAATCTATGGTACAGCTGGGAAAGAGGAAGTAAACTATAGGAAGGTAATTTTGTCAGCAGGACGGAAATATGGAATGGCGTAGTGCGAGAATATATGCAAATGTGTGATTTGACAGCTGTCAAAATTATCATCTTAAATTAGACATTTAAATAGTAGTGCAATCCTACAGGAAAAATTGTAGGTAATCTAAATTGTTATGCTGATTTTAGTGAATTGTTTTATTTCATCGTCTTTTGTTTATTTCCGAAACGTCAATGTGATGTAACGAATTAAATGTCAATATTGAATACGATAAAACAAAATCGCGTAATGATTCGTAACGAAACGACCTGTTAATAAGTTTTGTTGGATAGTAGATGGGAATAACTAAGATGGTTGGTATAGACAGGAGGCTTATGTCCACCAGTGTTGTAGTCAAAGAAAGTGAATGATGACGATTTTAGGCTAAAATAAAAACAATATTAAATCGTTATTGATTGTAAGTCAGGATGTTTACCATGGTCGCTCAAATCTATTCAAATGCGTGTGAGTAAGCGAGTAGTTGCCTTACACCATGTATTGCCCCATCTCGCTTACTCACTCGCATTTCGATTTCTTGAAGTAGCCTAGCTCTTATTAGGGCAAATGGCTTTTATTGAACATTGCAACCCAAGCTTAAGTTGAGTGTTGTACATTATTTATGGTTTTAAAATGACGACAGTTCAATTTATAATCTGTTTGTGTGTGTGTGTGTGTGTCTGTGTAAATAATGCGTGGAAGGAGATTTTAATAAACATTATAACATGTTGCAATAAATTGTGCCAAAGGCAGTGTTTCTGAGGATGCAATAGAAATATTTCAACTATGAGTTTTTTTTGCTTTCAAATGGCTTAATAATTTTTATGAACAAATGCACAAAAATATATTAGTAACTTTAAAACGAAACTGTAGTGTCATATACATATAGTGTGATTAGTTCATTTATTTTGTATTTTTAAGAACGTTATTCCAAAGTACTCTGTGATTGTAATTAAATTATTATTTTCCGAACATTATGTTATTCGAGACTATTGTGTAAGACATGTCTTAAATTTTTTAAAATAATGTTTTAATACGTATACAATTGAATGTATTCATTTTGGAAATCATTAGGAGAGGCCTATGTCCAGTAGTGGTTGATTACGAAGATAATAATGCAATAGTTTAAGAAACATTTCATAGGCAAATATCGAGATTATTTTGATTGCATTCGTTGGTGCCACTTTAAATATACTTTTATAAACGTAATTGTCTTCTTGTGATAACATTTGAGTGTCAGAAGCCTTGATGCAGCTAATCTAAATAAAAAAGCACGGTAGTGTACCCGCCAAGTCGAGTAAAAGTGCGGCACGGCCGTACCATCCTTTTCTCAATGCAATTCAGGCCCCCCTTACCATTTACCATGGATCACATGGCTTCCCTGTAAAATTCTTCTTGTTGTCGAGTGAAAAAAGGGTTTCGCACCATAACTTTAAACTGCTCGGATATAAATGCAAAATAAAGAAAGTTTTATTTCAAATTCTTACTGTAATTTTATAAGTGCTTCATACGAGATTTAAGTTTCTTTAGATTACTGATTGTACGAGGAAAAAATATTACTCGTGGTGACACCAGTGACGCAGGGTGATGAGTAGTTTGTCATGTATGTATGTACTTAAAGTAGCTTATTATTAGTTTTAAATATTTAATTGATTCCGGCGTTACTTTGCGGAAGTTAAAGTTACAAGCACTTACCAAATTATTTTGCGTGCTTCCGCCACCAGTTAGTTCATGCAAACTATTGCCGGCCGGCACCCACCCACTACTGTTAGTCCCAACATGCCCACCACCATTAGTTTGCACATGCGACACGTGTTTCGCCTCTACGCGAGGCATCTTCAGGCACTAGACCAAGCTGTTAATAGATTATGAAACATGTTAAATACTTAACATGTTTCGTCGTTTATACCACTTTATACGTTGAACTATTAACAGCTTGGCCTAGTGCCTGAAGATGCCTTGCGTAGATGCGAAACATGCATGTTGGGACTAACAGTAGCGGGCGGGTGCCGGCCGGCAATAGTTTGCATGAACTAACTGGTGGCGGAAGCACGCAAAATGATTTGGTAAGTGCTTGTTATTAGTTTTAGAAAATATCAATGCAACTATATTAATTAGCATTAAGTTTCGAAAGTTTTAAGTATTCTGTTTTCACAAAGACAGTTGGTTTGTTTTATTATTACGAATGGTAACTCGAAAAAATGCTATATGTTGAAAGAATGTATTTTTACTCGCGTATTTTTGTAAATAATATTCTTTGAAAATTTGGATAATAATTATATTTTGTTTCAATGTGTATGTGAATTTTTATGCACGACTGATAAGTATAGCTTTAAGGCCGCCAGTGAGGCACAAAATGTAAACCAAATTAGCTCAATTAGTCTAATGTATTTTGATTAATTTCAACCAATAAATATGCTTACATACATTCTTTTTCGTTTAAATAATAACAGTAACAAACAAAAGTTTTATACAGTGTGAACGAAAATTAACGTAAAACGGACATCAAAAAAATATTGTAAACAATATTGTTTGTTTCTGAGCGCTAACATTGGTATGTTATACGCCAGGAAAGATGGAGCAATGCCTCGCCACTAATTCATAGTAAATTCATCAATAATTACTGTTGCCAGCTGTTGCTCAACATTTCGCGGCATATGAAACAATTTTATCGCTCGTGTAAACGCTAACTATTGGGAATGAAAAATCCCACTAGTTCTTTGCATACCACTACTCAAAAGAATTAGTGGGAATAAGGGTTCCTATATACCTACATTGTATGTAGTACATACCTTTGTCCTTTGTTTTCAAAATAATAATAGCCAATTCTTTTTCCCAATTTATTGTTTTGTAGTTTAACATTTTTATTTATTTAATGTCTATAAGATTTCTTGTGAATAGCAAATATCAAACGCTCCTTCAATTCGTGTAGGCTTTTCAAATAACTGTGCACATTTATCACTAGAGCATTATCTCCGTAATCGTTCTTAATAGTTTCCACCTTTTCGATGCTCATTGTTCTATAATTATGTCCCGTTTCGAGCCCATGACAGCTGGTTTCTGTTGTACCGTCCCAATCGTCGTGATTTCTGATCCTTATTGCATTTACATTCTTCTCCATATTCACCCTGATGTAATTTCGGATGTCTGGCATATCGCATAAGTTTATTAGTACTTGCATAGCGCCGAGTTGAAGAACCGGTTTATTTGGCTTGTGACATAATTCCACCAGTCTTTTTGGCAGTCTCATACATTCTTTAGCTCGCCATTTCGACCTCGTCGTCAAAGTTGTATACGCCATCAGACTGACAGCGCTTATGATAACTTCTATGCTTGTGCTCATGAGGTACGGTCTCAAAACAAAGATCAAGTCGTATTCGTCTGCGAGAATTTTGCCTATATCATCCTTGCACAGCTGGGTCATGCAATCCATAGCGGCGCTTACAATCTTTGCGTCCCTGTCTGTGAATAGTGTCAGCATAATTTGAAAGGCGTTAGCTTTGAGCAGTCTCGTGGGATCCCATTCAGCGAGATTGGTTAATGTCCTCAGATGCAGCAGTACAATCCCTGAATGTTCGTTTTTAACCACTTTGAGAAGGTCCTCTACGATCTTTTCGTTTTTCAAAATAATTTCGCAGGAGCACTTATCTCGTGCTAAAGTTCTCAGGGTTGTCGCTGCTGTGAATCTTATTTCTTTTCGGTCTCGAAGTATGATCCACATAAGGTTATCGATGATGACTTTCCGTGACATGATCTGCTTCCGTCCTTGGTAGTAGGTGGCCAGGTGGTTTAGGATTAGGCAGACTTTCTCTCTGATCACTGGGTCCCGGTGGTCCATCAGATCTATGAGTCGATAAACGACTTGAATCTTAATTAGAAATAACGCGTTTTCTGATATTTGTACCTGGCGGAATATAATGTTCGATGTAAGTAAAAATAAAATGTGTAAAGTTATTTTTGGCGGACGTGATTGCTGCAAAAATGATGGATGTTACAAAGTCTGTTACGAGGGGCATGCCAAAAGTAGTTAGATATTCTTTACTGTATAATTTAATACTGGCATGTTGTTATACACCATTTTAAACCTTGGTTAATGATAAATTTAAATACAAAACATTTTGAATATTATTTTTTTATATAAAAAAAAACGGTTATGTTTGCATGAATTTGGCGGAAATTTGTTTGGTACAATAGAAGTTGGTATCCATTTCGTGTAGATAATGTATTCCATCCCTATACGTAAGGCATGACAATAATGTGCTTGGGCATCTGGTCAACACGCTTAATTAAAAATATTACTAGTTGCGTAATCTCGTTGAGGCAGACACCAAATTAGCAAGCAACTTCAGAAGCATCTGAGAGGTAAGTACAAAATTTTTCTTTTGTTTTTGATAATGAGAAAATATTCTGAGGTTTTGTCGATAAACCACGGAGTAATAACAAAGAGGAGATGATGTATCGAGGGCTTCCTTACAAACGCTGTGCGAGGCTACGCAGGGCGGAAGGCAGACGTGCGGGAGCTCGGTTTGGCCGTAGCTCCGCCCTTATTGACGATCCTCTCTACTAACTAAAAGATGTCGCTAGCAAATCGAAGATTTCAACTTGAAAAAATATATTCAAATTTTTTTACAAGATTTTTCCCGCAGCTCCGCCTGCGTCAAAAAGTAGTCTATGTTTGATCCCGGGTCTTCAACTATATTCATACCAAATTTCATCAAAATCCCTTCTGCGGTTTGGCCGTAAAAGCGTAACAGACAGACAGAGACAGAAAGACAAATAGACAGACTTTCGCATTTATAATATTAGTATGGATATTACAGATATTTTGAACATTAAAAACGAACACATATTTTGTGTAACACCAAATCAATCAAATAAATTTAAAAATATGTTATTTACTTACGTTTATTGTGATCTTCTAACAGTATATATATCTATTGAAACACTTTAAATTAAATGGTTTAAAATATTAAATTAAACTATTTTAATACGGTTTTATCGCGTTTATTACTTATTTATTTACACCTGACGTTAGTAAGGCAAATCTTAAAGTTAGGTAGGCAAATCTTTGTTACAGAGAGCACACGGCATCTGTGACACCCACCATCTTAAGGAGGAGCTTCACCGCGTCAAGTCTGTCTTAAGAAGCAACAATCTCAGCCTCCCACACATATGTCACAGAAGTCGACCCAAGCCGCACACAGTTGATCGTTTTCCTGCCATCTTGCCATACATAAAGGGAGTCACGGACAAGATTGGTAACATACTTAGGCGAGCTTCAATCAAGACCTAACATTATGAGATTACAAGCCGCATAAGAAAATAAACCAATTTTTGAGACCTGTAAAATCCAATATCCCATTGCAAGATGCTGGAGTTTATAAAATTGACTGTGACTGTGGTTTATCATACATTGGGCAAACAAAGAGAACCATTAATACTCGTATAAAAGAACATATTGCTGACATGAAAAATAGACGCTCAACCAAGTCTGCAGTCTGTGAACATGCTCTAGACAAACCCAACCACTATATGCGTTTTGATAATCTTCGAGTCCTTGCAAAGGAAAACAGATTAATTCCAAGGATGTTACGTGAAGATATTGAAATTAAAAAACATCCTAATTTCAATAGAGAGGATGGATGGCAGGTACCGCCAGCTTGGGACCCAGTCATTAACTTAATAAAATCGCAAACTCGGAAGCAGACTGCAAGACCCTTAGATACTGTGAGCCAATACTGCGTGAATCGGAATAGTTCCCAATAAAAATTTCAGGCTGTAGTTTGTAATCTTATGACATCAAAGACAAATGTTAACTTAGTCTGCCTGCGACCATGAACGCTGTAAAGTGTTTGAAACGTCAGGTGTAAATAAATAAGTAATAAACGCGATAAAACCGTATTAAAATAGTTTAATTTAATGAATAACAATCGCGAAAACATAAGAAATCATTATGGTTTAAAATATTTTACAAAATATTCTAAGCTGAAACGAAATGTAAATTAGAAAAATAAGAAAAACATTAGAGCTCGCTCCACGTCACGCATCTTTCACAGTTGAATGAAAAATGTCGTAAGCCACGCCCACTTCTGACGTCACTGCGCCAATGACCATAGTGGTGCACCTGTCGATACGCTGTCTCCTCTTTGTATTTGGTCCATGCAGTAAAACTGACCTGATCCAACACCGAATGGATAGCCTGCAGCTGAACCAAGTTATCTTCGGAGTGCAGTTCCCTGTTGATGAGCCGGAGGCCAACGCGGCCGAAGCCGAGTTTGGCTCGAGTTATGTCCACGTGTGGGGCGAATAGAGATGGTTGCATGGACGTCAGCCGCTGGGCTGATGGTCGCTCTGTAATAATCTATATAATGTAGCATTCTGGTGGGGCAGCCTTCATGTTCGGGACTTAGTGGACAAACTCTAGGAGAGTCGTTTACGTAGTCACGTCCTACGGCTATTTTCATATCTATTATAATCTGAGCGTCTAATAGAGACTTAAGTTTTTGGCTGTTTATAGATGTTATAAGGACATCTAGAAAACCGGCAAATTACCCAATATCACTCCCACCAGGGCGTGGGTAGAGTGCGTCCAATAAGCGCTGGTTCCACGACGCAGTGGGCTTTGATCTCAAATTATTATTTTTATATTATTGAATGGAGGACCATTTCACCAGTGGCATCGCTACCTACGGCATCCCTAATTTTGAGTAAATATGAGTTATTACTTAAATTTACTATTGAGTAATAAAGTGGCAAAGCGGACCCTAGGCTCCGAAGCAGCCAACTGAGGTTACAATCGGGATGACACTAAGATTAGAGATCCTGCAATCTACATTAAACAAGACCGCTATCATACCATTGTTGTCGCAATTTGGTCATACTTCAGTAGCATGTGACCTACATGAATGGGGAACTTATGCCGGAGACCATGGGAGCATTTACATTTTTTTAAATAATAATATCTTTTAACTATCTATGACCTATTAGTACAAGAAAATCCACTTACCACAATGAGGATCGAATTGTGATCTCTCCATAGCCTGGTCCACAGCTTTATTTATGACCCTCGGGTTCATGGCACATACCAGCTGAAGGTAAGAATTTTTGTGGGGGCAAAACATGATTTGTAATTGATAAAATCTTGAGTAAAATGTCTATTTAATTATCTAAAACTTGTGTAAAAAAATTATTTAGAAAACTACAAATAAATCTATTTTGTTTTGACACATTTGACAAAACTAATTTGTTTTTTTTTAAATTTTAAATTTAAAAAATATCGGATCATAAAGAAATAGAAAAAAAACTGGCATGAAATAATCAAGAAATAATTCTGACGTTCTTTTTTTGGAAACAAAAAATATTTATTTCATGTCGGCATGTCGTGTGCAGCGTTGTGAATTTTTTTACTCCATCTAAATTTTGCGTTTTGCCGACGGCGATGTACGAAAGCTGATGGCGGGCAGCGGCGGCATGGACGACGAGGACAAGAAAAAGAAAAAGCTGAATGATGACGTCGTCGTGTTCCTCAGCAAGCGTAGTGATGAGTCGCCGCGGTACACAGCAAGACTGAAGGGCTACGTGAACGTGCAGCAAAAGCGTCGACGGGCGGCCGAAGCGCGTCGCCGCACAGAGCAGGCGGCGGTGCAGGATAAAAATAAGAAGCCAGAATCGAAGGACAAGATCGCTACTAACGAGAATGCAGAGGGTCGAATGCGTAGTAGGTCGTTTTCGCGATCCCGATCAGCGGAACCTGTGGACCGGTGCGGGAGACGCCGCCGTCGCCGCCGAAGCTGCCGACGCCGCCGCCGCCGCCGCAGCCGCCGTCGCTGCCGCCGCCGCCGTCGACGAAGCCGTTGCCGCCGCCGACGCCGCAGCTGCCGTCGCCGACGCCGCCGCAGTTGCAGCCGCCGACGCCGCCGAAGTAGCCGCTGCCGTAGACGCCGCCGTAGCCGCTGTCGCAGACGTCGCTGTCGTTGAATAACTTTTGTAAAGTATGCTAAATTTAAGTGGCAACGTCTATTTTTGTTATTGGGTTTACATTATTAAATTTTTATTTCATATGATGCGATCCTTTTATTCAATAGCATTCATTTTCCCGCGCCGCGCATAAACGGCTGCCACTCTGCACCAAACTTGATAGATTCATAGGCACCAACCTCAGTTGAAGCTTGAAGTACCAACTTCAAGCCCTAAGGAAGTACTTATTATACCTACCTGTTCATGCAGCCATAGATTCAGAAGATTTACGATCTCTCAGGTCCTTCGTACACTCTCCTGTGATTCGGCGTCTCTGTTTGAAGAGTGTTTCAAATTATTACATTATTCAATTCGATTATATTATCATTCCACACTCGTCACTCTTGCATTTAGCATTCGCCTCGTCTTACCCGTGACCTCGTAGGACTCGTCGCCAAACGTTTACAACATATAACTATGGTACCTATACCTATGGCCAGTGGTACGGTGGGGCAGAAGCCTTTAGCCAAACAATCCCGCCGAGTGTAATTTTTTTTTTTTCTAAATGTTAAAGAATAATGAATATATTTCAAATATTTATTAACTTGAACTAAACAGCTTAATATTGGGTGTCGCGATTATTTTGAATTGAACACATTATTTTTTTGGGAAACTCCTGAACCCTTTCCTTCTGCATTTAGTGTCTATAATGAGCTGCGCTTGCCGCTTCAGGTAGCATCTCGATGGTATATCCTCTTCTTCTTCAGACACTGTGGGACAAAGTGTCAATAGATTAAAAAGGTCTTCGAAGAGTAAGTGTAAGGTTTTAACGCGCAATGGTGGTGCAGTCGTGTACATAAACGAATTCATATCCGTCGCCAGTTTTCATCCAATTCTAAACTCATGTTTGATAAAAAGTTTGCACGTCTGTGGGGCATAAATTGCCCTTGAAAATACAGAAAATGGTATTGAAAATCTTACGATCTGGCGGCGTACAAAATACAGGATGACACTAGCCTTTATAGTAAGTATGCTAGATCATTTTTAATAAAAACATCTGATTACCGAGAGAATCTTTAACGTACTAAACGCACTGTAAAAAATATTGGCAGCTGTTTAAGTACATACTTGATCCTTTGGCTGGCTCCTTGGCAATGAGCTCTTTGTATGTAGGAACGACCTTCTCGGACTCCTTAGGCGTGCTGTGACTGGTGCTCAACCCTGCCACTGAGGAAGGACGGCTTGTTGGCTGGAAATAATTCAATTTGACTTGTTAGCTGCTGCCTGGGCTTCATCTCCCTTGGAAGTTATTGTATGAAAAGCTTTTTTAAGGCAATTTTTAAATCTATGCTTCAAAATTCCAGAAGGTTTGGTAAGACACTAGGTATTTGTAGCATCACAATGGCAATAGCCGGGAGAGAGCATTTCGCTATATGGGAGAACTTTCTGATGATCACAAGTTAGGGTTAAATTGCGTAGTAACATTCACACTATCTAAATCGCGGCCACGAATTAGATTGCCTCACTTGTCATAGATGATTATCAATTATGAAGAAGCACAATTACCTACTAATTCTTAAAATGTCTATGATAATGTTAACCTCCAAGGACTGACATAATTGATCGTCTGGCTCGTATATCAATTTGGTTTTCCAACCCCCTTTCTAATTCAGTGTTGCGTGTAAGGGTTACCTAAAACGTATCACTGCATCAGTTGGTTAATCAGAAATATATCCTTACGTTAGAAGGTATGGCGATGATCGTGGACTCTCCTTTCTCCCGAATTTCCTCGGCCCTGACGACCGCTTTCTCGTACCGAGCTATCAATACCTCAATCAACTCTTGGATATCTCGGGCTTCCGCTGTCCATTCTGGGATTGGAGGGTCTGGTATTACCTGAAAATACATAGATATTGCCTTATTCAATTGGGTCTATAGCTACAGTTGCACTTGGTTACAGAGGGTAGGGACAATGGCACACCATAAAAGTAAGACCGGCAAATCCTTTTCCTGCGGTCACTATCACTGCTATAAGAAAAGTCTGGAGATCAATTCTCGCGCTTTTATAAAAAACAGTCTAATTAAAAATTTTCCATAAAGGCTATTAAATTGCATTTCCAGGAGCTTTCGTTTTAGCGAATCGATGCTCCATTTAATGTTAGGTCGTAAAATTTTCATATGATTCAGCCGGACACAAATATTGTATCTAAAGGATAAACTAGAACTTACGTCTAAAAGCTTGCACAGATCATAAATTTGTCGTTTAATTTCCATTAGCAGTGTTTCCAGCTCATCCAGCTGCTTCTGCAACTCTTCGTGTAATTCATTCTCTTTTTGTATGTCCTCTTTCAGATCGTTTAACTGTTCTTGACCTCTGAAAATAGACGTTACTTCAGAAAACTGACAAAACTGTCTCACACCGACAGTATACCAAACATCCTATTCTTAATTACATCATAAGGCATCATCTAATATTTTAAGTAGGTACTTATATTATTTTGAAGCTGACAGTCAAACGTACGGCTGGCACAATTGGTAATCGTACGTAACCATGTCTTCAGACTGGTCCTAACTGCGGCATTGCACATTGGTTCCATTGGTTTTCTCAGCCTTCAAACTAGAACACAATGATGCCAGCACCTGAAGGTCAACGGGTTGGGTTCCCGGCCTTTTGAACACAACAGTGCTGATTGTGGCAGAAATACGCTAGTTTAAGGTAACCATGCAAATTATTGCAGATACTTTTTGCAAAGATCCGGGATTCTGTGATATTAACTTCTTACTTGGTCACTATTTGATGAAATAATCTTACTCATCCTTGCCCTTCACAGATGCAAACTTGAACGCCTCCAACTCTGATAGCAATGAGGTCTGCATCGCTTCTAACTGCAGTTTCTCTTCCTCGATTGTCTGCTGAAGATAGTTCAGCCGCTTGCTCGTTTCCCGCTGACCCTGGAACCTCTCGAATACTTCTTCGGCTTCGTTTGCTCCTAAAATATTTAACAAATAAGTTTTCTTTTATTTCAAGTGCGTAGATAAACGATTGTCTTTAAATATAACATCTAGGGCAATTTTGATCAGGCTTAAACACTCTTGTCTTTCCGAGCATCATCATTATACATATGTAGCATATTTCTATTAAGGTGGATCTTTCGTTTTGCGAAAAATCGGATTTAGGACCTACTGATGGTTATGGTTGGATGACGATTGGAAGAACTGCCGCGGCTTAAATCATGGAAGTGTATGACCATACCCGTTAGTTTCATGAGCCTCTGGAATATCTGTTCCATCTGGACGGCGGCTGTGTCTTCCTCGGTTTCTATTTCACCTTCATCAGATTTCATCGATTCTTGTCGAACCACACGAGCTGTAAAAACAAAATGCCCATCGTTATTTGTTATAAAATTCAATTAGTTTATTGATTTTCATCATTTATCGGATACTTTTAACTCGCCTTGAGGAGGAAATATCCTTTTCTCCAATTTCTCAAGTTCCCGTTTCCTCTCGGCGAACCTCTGCGCAAAGTATGCTTTCTCCTGCGTCCTCGTGTGCTCTGCATCATGAGCACGTTCAGCTTCAGCTGAAGTGGCGGCTGTAGCTCGCACGCGCATCTCTGCTGCTTCTTCGCGAATTTTCTAGAAAAGATTGACTGGGTTAGCCTATGTGCCTACTAAATTGTAAAAAAAAAAATCCGTGCAAGTGGTGTCACAACTGGAGTTTCCGAAGAATGTAAGAAATTGTTGCTTGATCTTTTAACATATTTAATCGTTTCTACTCATTTTCTGCTGAAAAAAATAAATATACTGACACATCAATGCTATTCTTTTATAGAAATAGAAAATGATGACGTATTAAGCTTTCAGTTTCACAAATCGTTATTACCTCAAGTTTCGATATTTCTTCTTTCTGTTTATTCAGTGCTTCTTCAATTAGTGAGAGTGAGCTTTCGAACTTCACCGAGTCATCTATTAGAGCTTGTCTGCAAATAATCATAATTTTATTAAATCCTTCTTGAGCACCTACTACCTATTTTGTTTTAATATTTAGATGAAAATATTAAATCACCTTATTGAAAAGTATTTTTTCTTGACCAATTCTGCCTCAGTCCACTGAATAAGAACTTTGTGAATCTCATTCTCCAGGTGTGAATTTTTCTGTAAATTGTAAAATCGGAAAACAAATTTAATCCGTATTTCTTTATAACATTTATTATTTGTTAATAATTAGCAAAAGCTGTATTCATCATCTCCACCCTGAGCCAAGCCCTCTTCTAATAGTTTTAAGACACTTCAGCGAACTCTAGGGGGCTGCTATGATCTCTTAATTTCGAGAAGGCAATGCAGAACAAGTTGTAAGGCCGACAAGACATCTAAACTCACTAGCATTTGGATGAAATAATGAGATTGAGTTTACCCACCTGGAGTGCTACTGACGTTTGACCCACGCGAAACCGGCGAGTGAATTTTTTTGTTCTACCTTTTTTCTGCTTTTACGCAGAGACGATCTCGAAGAGATTTGTTATTAAAGTTACTACTTTCAAAATTGAAAACAGATTAAAATCCATCATACCTTTCTCGCTCTACTGCTAGATTTTGATTTCACAAGTTCTCCTTTCGTATTCTCAACAAGCAAGTGTTCGTATTCTTTTTCAAAATCACGCAGTCTATTCTTCTTGCTTCGTTTCTCGTACTTCAGCAGGTCTAACATCTTTCTCTGTTCTATTACCTTTAAGTCTAGGTTGTGTATTATCTGAAATCAAATTGTGGCAATGAGTAAACATGCATTTTTAAAAGATATCGTCCTTTTAAACAATTATTGCAAATTATTTTGTTCAATAGGTCTTGTTTCTAATTTGAAAAAATCTCAGAAATACAACGAGCGGGCTTTGTAAATTAGATCTTTTTCTGATTTGTCCGAAACAAAATGCCAGAGTCACAAATGAATAAGCATTTCTCGAAAAAACTCATTCTCTGTAAGAGTATTGTCTGATTGGCTAAAATTGTATATTTCAGAATGAATAAATTGATGAATGTACCTAAGGAAAAAAAGTATTTACATGTGGTGCAGCGAATTTAAATGGTAAAACGGAGAAGTAAAAAAATTGATAGTATTTGTCAAGCATAAGAACTTGCATAAAAAGATTATAAATGTTTTAAAACAAAAAAATAATGAAAGAATTGGTCTAAGTATTTGGGATCTCTATTTCGAAAACTTGCAGTTTTGTGTAAACCGAATCAAATAAGTATAAAATCAATTTCACCTGATCACTAGATTTGTTTCCAATTGGACACACTTCAGTCAAGTACTTCTTCACTTGCACCTCTTCTTCTCCAATCACAAGCTTGGCTTGTGCTAATTCTGCAAGTCTTGCTTTTATTTCTTTCCTCAGCGTTTCTATGAGATCATTATTTTGCTGTTTTTCTTGTTCATTCTCTTCGTAGCAAGACTTTCTTTGACCCTCTAAAAGATTATTATCATTAAAATCATTATCTATATTAGCCTCTTGTTTATTACGTCCTAGACCATAGATTTCTATTGTACTTTGGTATAAACTTTTTTACAGTAGCCGTATTATCATGGTGGTAAAAGCAGGATAAACTTATAAATATATCAGGAGAAGATAACAAAGATGATTGCTTCGTACTCACCAGACAATTGTATTTTCTTTTTGATCTCAAATATTTTCGTGTTGATAGTAGTGAGACGTTCTTCATTCTCTATACCAAATGGATGTTTTTGGTAACAAGTAGCCATTGTGTTGTGTTAATAACTGGGATTGTTTTAAATACTTAATCCAACGTTGACGGATGGTATTCGAGGCGCCTTGAGTCGCTAAGCAGTTATCGATCTAACTTTATTTTTTCTTAGAATTCGTTAGCGAATTATTGTATGTTGAATAGCTAGGCGAACTTATAGCGAAATGTATTATTTTGATAAAAAATTAAACATAATGGAAGAAACTTCTCTGACAAGCCCAGCCCTTAATATATGATTATGTGCAGTCATAATAAAACTACCTATATCTCGCTGTGTCATCCACCTCTAATGCATATTTAGATATATTTTTACGATTACATATAGTAAGGTTTACTGTATATGGTTATTCTTGAGAATCAATTTTACACGAGTCCACTAGTGTACTAGATTCAGCTGGATTTAAGAATATATTTTTTTTCAATCTGATCGGATGAAAAAGTGCTGAGATGAAGATCTGAGTAGGTTTTACATAGTAAGTATAGTAACTTCTCAGTTTTTAATCGTAGATTAATAATTGGACTCGCGCGTAGCGCCGCGGAGACCAATTAATAATCTATAAGTTTTTAATTATTTCGAATAGAATTTGTCACTCCTTAGCTTTGTCCTCTACGTAATGGATTAAAAATTATTTAGTATCTTTATTAGTTCAATTCGTTAATTTTAAAATTTGGCTTCATTAAAAAAATAATTATTCGAAACACTAGAAAAAAATAATTATCAACAAGACGGATCAATATATATATATATACATAATTGTCTAAAAGTTATTTGACTTTCCCTCCTATTTAGCACACATTACAAATACATGTAACATACTAAGTTAGACGGATAAATGCAAAATAAACGTTAAAAAACTTAATACCGTTGCAACAATAATTATCGATGTCTAGGAAACGAAAACATTAATTCACCCCTCCGTAAAGTAATAATAATTACAGCGCCATCTGTCTGGCGCACGAAAAACGATAAAGTTCAAAAGCTCGCCATTGGCTGCAGGCACAGTTGAATCGCTTGATTTCTCCATTGAATCAACATTCCTTCGCGTACTTCTGTATGTGTGAGTGAGAGTGTTCTCACGGTGTTTAAGAAATAGTTCTCCATATTTATAACACAAATATTAGTTAAACATTATTAAAATACTAAAATGTAATGTTTGGGTTAGTTTGTAAACTTTAGATCGCAAGTTTTGTTTAGTTACAAGCTGCGCGCACGCACACAGGCGTGCGCGCCGCCATTTTGATTTACCGTACGCTGTGTATTTACGAACAAAGCCGTCAGATGCGAGCAGGACGCGGCTGCGCATGTTCCTACCGGGCTTTACTTTTTTTCGAACCGTGTTTTACCGCTAAAATGACAAATTCGTCAATGTTTCGACGTAACAACAGTTCAAAAACAAAATGAAGTGTCAGTTCTTACATTTAGTTCCGTGAGTGCTGTTATATTGAGTGGTTAAACGACAACAGAAGTAAAACAAATGTGTGTGATCCATGTGTGAATATTGTGCTACAAAATGTGGTCGAGAAACTTTATACCGGATTATGGGATTAGACTGCTGGCCACTGCCGTGTTGTTGTCGACGGTAGCAGCCAGGATCCAAGGAGTCGAAGGTGAGTGATGGTTTGCGTAGTTTAGACTGGTGGCGGAGCTTATGAAAGCGCGACTGGGCAGGTTACGCTGACGCGGGAAAAAGCACCGTGTATTAGCGAGCTTGCGTGTTTCGGTGTCGTATTGCAACCGGTCGGTTTATACCAAGTTATATCTTGGTTCTCACAGTACGAACTTGTGAAACGAGTCGTTTTTAAAACTGGAGTGAAGTCAACGCATCGCATTTTTAATGTTTTTTAATTGTGCCGCGTTTGTTGATGTTAGGCTCGAATGCGCAACCTGAGACCGTACAGGTATGACATCGACTCACCTTTCCCCCAAGTAGATTAGCGTATAATCGTTTAGCGTTTCTAGGAATTGGATCATTTGCATGCATCCAAGTACTGTTGTGAAATAGGTTTTTATTACATTTTATTGTAGATAGCACCTGGCTATAAACTTATCGTCTACGCCCCACTAAAATCCATTGTAAAAATCTATTGATGGATGTTTTTGGATTATTTCGGCTCCATCTTCCAAAATTCTCTATTTTATTGTACTTAGTCTACTTTTTATGTAGCCCAAAATATCGTAGAATGAGTACAACAATATGAGTACTTAAAGAACATTACACATAATTGCAAAACCATCACTTGTCAAAATTTACTTTTCATCTGCTTGCTTCAATATTTCTCAATAGATCCATCGCTAATCCTCATCTAATAGCTAATACCATAAACATCGCCATTCTCATTTAACCATATCATCACACCAATCACATTTGCCTTATCATTTTAAATCATTAGTAATATCACTGCTTCACAGGACAAGAGTAAATAAGTAGTTAAAGATTTTGCTGAGAATTAAGATAAAGAAAAAGCAAAGAAAGTAAAGGCTGATTATAAAGCTGTAAATGAAGGTGTCGAAATGCTAGATGTTAAAGATTACCCATGTTAAATTCTACACGAAACATCCACGAAGCTAGTCTACGTGCAGCTAGCTGAATACGAATCGGCCGTGGAAGAATTAGTATTCGAAACCTCTGCACACGATTTCTGTGCTAGGACCTTTGAATATTGATCATGGACGGTTATGTCTTCCTTAAGATATTCCATCCCGAAGCCAACTTTTGAGAGAAAGTTATATTATTGTTGGAAATACAGAATTTGTTTGCCCCATGCGTCCCTTATAAATGGAAAGTTTTTTTGAACTCATGTTCGAGATTAAATGAATATTTATGCTTTTAATGAAGGTATTTGTTCTTGCAACATTTTGGCAGATGTAAAACATAAAAAAGATGAAAAACAGCATAAGTATTATGCATTTGTCATTCTTCTCTTTCACTCCAAGATATTACAAAACAACGGACGATAGAATGTGAGCTTTTGATAACACTAATTTGTTTATGTTACACACATAAATAAATATAAAGCGACAAATCACATAATATATATAACATTTGGCTTGGTTTTTTGTTTGCTTATTACATTACTTATAATATTATATAATATATTAAAAATAGATTTATCCCAAAAGTATGTTTCTTTTAACGATGTTTGTATACTTTAACGTTTGCCTAATGGTGCTACCACACTGCTGTTATAAAATGTTTACTAACGTTAGTAAACATTTGTTTACGGCAGTTTGGGATCCAAAGATAATGATTTCTAGAATCTTTAACACATGAAAAAAGAAGTTGTTAAGAGGGTTGTTAGAAATGAGTTTGTGCTTAATATACAAAATCTTTGAAAACAAAGTGAATCGAAATCACTTAAACGATCCGTGGCAATTACATCACGGTTACATTCGGCTATCGAATTGCTGATGTCTATGTTTGAACAACATAGTTGTCCCACTTTTATGATCAGAATCAATTAATGGTCAATTGCCGAGGCAATTGTCCAGCATGAGGTCACTATAGTTGTAACGAATAAATCTCAACTAAAACTAAGCAATTTCTCACTTGATTCTATAGTAGTCATGTACTTACTGGATCATAAACATTGTTTTCTCCTCGTGTAGACCTTATTTGGAAGGTAAAAGTGGCAATATTTGCATGAGCCGACTACTGATAAGCGTTGTTTTCAGCCAATCGAGTTTGCGACTGGGAATTGTTCTTGGTAATGCCATAATAGTGTCGGAGAGCCGTTGAGTGTTTTTATGATTTCGTAATGAATAAGTTTTATATTACTAAGTTCACGAGATCTACTTATTCGCACAAGTTTATTCTAGTATCTATCTCATATTAATCATGTGTCAACTTGATTAATAATTCTGTAAAGTAATTAGTTAGCTTTTACCTCACTGTTATGAAATCGACGGTTTGTAAGAATCGTTGTAATTTTTAATGATTTCACGCATCAACGAAATTTGGTACATTTTGATAAATCTTACTCAGTCGAATAAATCTAGAATTCATTAAATTAATTTCTCAGTCATTTGATTTTTCAGCAACAAGTAAATCAATTAAAATCAACCGCAACTGTATTGTTATTTTGCTGGTTTTATAGATTAAGTCACCACAAATCATGAAATAGCAAAAAACAGCATTCGGAATAAATCTAGGCATAGATACATTTCCATTTTTGGCTCAGATATCCGGACCACACGCAATAGTCTTGTCTATGGCTATCGGTCCTAAACGTTCTCCGCAATTTGCTGGCAATTTAGCCTTTTTTGGCAGTAAGACGTCCATGAAACACTTTTGAACAGGCTACTTCCAATCGCGGGCGCAATTTATGGGAATCAATAACATTCGTTAAATTGCTTTTATTATACTCCAACTATACGTAGTTACGTTTGTTAGAAAAGAAACTAATTTAGGAAAAATGTAAGCTTGATCAGATGAAATTATAGAAATGGATAACTTATTACTACGAATAATAAATCGATTTGTTATTAAAAGATAAATAATTGCTTTCAGAATGACTCATAGGAGTTACTTTAAAATAACTTGAATGATTGTTACGAAATTGTTGAGGTATTTTTCGGCCATCCATTTTTTCTTAAATTAAAAAGTTTATTTACAAAAACGAGTACAGTGGAAAGATTATCGAATTTTGACTATAAATATAACAATGTCTTCAACGACTATAAAACAATTTGAAGACAAAGGTAGCAGAAGAGCAAAATTATCGTAATTGGATTCCTCGTAAACCCTTACCATATTCTTTTTTCATAACGATTAAATCGTATAAATGCAATTACAATTACTTCCTTTGAAATCCGCGATTATATTGTAAACTTTTACAACTTTTAATAAAAATCTTATATTCTTTACTATGTCGGCTTAACAAAGCGAAGGATATTTCTTTTTCATTATTAAATTCTAGTTTACAAGAAAACAGGCATTTACAGTTTATAACTATGGTCTTAGCATGTTGTTCTTTTGAATTGTCTGAAACGGTCTTCTTTTCTTACAAATATAATGTGAACTTCAAGCTCTAAAGTTTAAAGTTAAAAAAGTGGTGAATTCCGAAATGAATTACAAAAAAAAAAACATATATCTCAAAAAGAAAATGAAGAAACATGCCACACAGTTGATACAGTAGATGCAATGCGCGTAACTATTGCGTGAAACGATTTTTCAAATGCCATACATGCTACTCAATTTGTTTACTTACAGGTAAAATATATTTCCTTTAATATTGTGATTTCAATCTTAATTTATACTACACATATTATGCTTCTATTGCTACGTCCAACCGCACCTCAATATCGTGAGCAGAGATCAATTAAAATAGTTGGATTAGCTAGAGATGTGGCTAAGCATAAACAGAAAAATTATAAAGTTGTCGCCACTGCCTCTAAGCATGCGGGAGCATTATGTAAAATAATTGTTTTGAGGCTTTTTACATCACCGCAGGCTGAGACAAACCCGCGCTTTTTATTACGCATTCGCTACAGTATTGTATGGGAAATGTTAGTTTCTCATGCGAAAGTTGTCTATTGTTTTGTTTTCGTATATGAGCATTAACAAGTGTGCCTAATGAAGATTTACTGCAAATTTTGTATGTTTAATTTGTAATTACTAACTTCGCATGCATTTTATTGAAATTTTTTAAAATTTACTACACATAATTTTAGGTTTTTCAGTTGGATGCCATTATGAGTATGACTTCAAAGTTTATATTGATTTTGAGCAGTATCTAACAGAATTTACAATATTCACATAGAAAAAGAAATAGATAAAATCTTAAATATGCTTGCATATATAACTCCAAAAATATTTAATTCAAAACTATTGATACATCCGCAACATCGGCAGCCTTTGCTTTCTTGCGGTAAACACCTACATCTTTATAAGATAAACTTCATTTTACTCCTATAACTTACTACGATTATTCCGTTCTATTTATAGCTTATCTCCAAAACTTGAAGCCCTGTCTCGTAAATCTAACATGTAACAAACCCGTCTCGCGTCCGTGGGGTCCGTGTTTGAAGAAGGGCGTTGGGCTGGTACTGTACAAACAACGAGATAACCAGGATACCTCGGCCAAATAGATGACACTTCACAATATGCTGGTGCAACGTTGTAAGTTATGTTTTGTACCTATATTAGCAGAGCGTAAAACTAACTTGATCAACATCCACCGCAGTATTTTATCTTAGTGTTTGGTGGGAAAAAATCTTGTGTTTCTTACTTTAGGTCCTATTCTATACTTAGGGAGTCTGGGTTTCCGAAAAACTCTTGACACTAGGGTGTACAGGGTTGATCGACCACGATTAGCAAAATTTGGGTGTTTTAAATATGCTCTGTGAAAGTTAAAACTCCATCATTCGTGACTATGACATTCGTCAACTGATACTGTTGCTAGATGCGTTTTCAAACATAAATTTTGAACTAAAACCAGTCCTCTCTTTTACCCCGATCCATTCTAAACCTTGTTACATCACATTAAGGTTTGAAATAAAGTTTCAATTTAACAAAAACTTGAGAGTAATGTTTACATAGTATTGTATGAATATGCGCAAGTGGTTATCGGTTCGTCCGTCCGTCCGTTTGCTTTAATAATAAGCCAGTCGCTGCACCGGTGTCACGAACATCAAACACAGGCCTCAGGCAAGCGTGTTGGGGATTCAAAAATGAAGAATGAATAAATATACTGCATCTGGTTTGTTATTAAAGCTATTTCTGAAGTGTAAAATGGGTTTGAACATTCCAACTTAATTATTATGCAGATTGATGTAAGGAGAAAAAAGATTTTTCATTCGGGATAGGGAGATTAGGGAGGTTAGAGGTAATATATCTTTGAGAGCAAAGAAAAACAAGAAGCAAAAAATTTCTTAGCATCAAATGTAAATGCTGTTATAATTGCAGAAGTTACCGTCGGAGTTACTCTGAGCCAGTCTTTGGAAGCGAATTTAGAAACTGACACCACGGAGAACAGAACTAAAATGTTTTCCTATTGAAAGAAAGATGACAATTACGAAGTCATGATAGTTTACAACGGTATAATATTACTGGTCAAACTTTTTAAACTACAAGAAAAGTAATATTTACCGACGTTTGAAAACTCGAACTCGAAGTACTTAGAATGAAATCTGATGACTTATTTGAATAGAAATAGGTTAGTATCATAGTCTATTTACTGTTTTATTACGCGTTTAAGTTAAAGAGTTTGTGGGCAACATATCAAATATCTGAAAACTCTCCCACACAAGATAATTTCATCTCCAGAATTTTTATTTTATGCTTTACGTCTTGGGATTAAGGTTCAAAATTGTTAATATTATGGTCGCATATTTAGTCTACCAAATTTAATTTCATCAATACCTCTACCATGCATTGTCTCTCTATGCTTGATATATAAGCGATGGTCTATTATTTCTTTAATTAGGCATACGTGTGATGAATGCTTGTTCGAATTACTTATTATTCAATCTTGACCTTCATTCGGCGTGTCTTTGTTTTCTGTGAGCTTTTAATTAAAGCTTTGATATGGTCATAATCAGTAACCATCTTCAAATAGCCGAGGTTCTTTTATATTATAATTTAGTTTTTTTTTTGGCAAACTGAGCTGTAGACTGACTATAAGAATTATGTACGAAAATATTACTTGTAAACATCTTCACTAATAAAAGGAGCTCGAAGTGCTTTCATATTGTTATATTCGTTTAACATTTAGCATGCCAATTTATGATATTTCATGCAAGCGTTTCCGAGCACCACGCCTGACAGTTCTTAGTTACGATGCATAAAATCACTTCTAAAATAGCAACCTGTCTCATGAACACCGACTCTCCTAATTGCAAAAGCGGAAGGACTGCGGCCTTCCCAACGCGTGAAAGCCACTTATCTCTGTGTCGATTTATGACGATCAGCGTCTATGATCTGTCTGGAAAGTGGCCGACTATACATTGTATTTTACGTCATATCTAAATGAAACTTCACGTCCAACTTTAGTCTTTACATATACTTCATTAAGATCTGTTTTAACAGTGTCCACTAGTACATTGTCTGCCGGATTATTATCTAGTTTTTAATCCACTTCATTACTTGCTTGGGCTAAGTTATATTTAATTCGGTTAATCAATAAGCAAGCAACCGCATTGACCTTTGGTTTGGTTTCTATTTGAGTTTTGATATCTATCTCTGAAAAAAGGTCGAATGCTGCACGTTTCTTGAGCTCAAAATGTCGAATAATTTGCGTCGTTGACATTTTCATATATCATATTCTTTTTGAATAAGTTCTGATAAAACTAATTTACGTTATCACTTAAATTAATAGATACTTTACGTTAGAATAGGCTACTTGACTGTATTCATACTTGGTAAATATTGTTATACTAAACAAAATATACACTAAAATGTAACCGATTCTGAAAACAACAACAAAATTGGTTGTTAATTAAGGCAGTAATTCGATTTTAAAGTTTTCTCTAAAAGAAAAGTGGGAGCGTGGTGGGGACGTCTTGCTATCTCTTTTGTACGCACGAAACCGAGTGGCGGTGACGTCACAACTCACACAGTGCATCCTTTTCTTGTTTTTTGACAGTTTCCCCTTCCACCGAATTTCAAAGGCTTATAACTTATTTATTTTTGAACGGATTACAAAAATTCTTTCATAATTCTGTTTCTGGAAATAAAAATATTGAAATGAAAGAAAAAAAATTGTAGAATACCCAATTAGTTCTGACGAATAAAGCATGGTGCTTGGTTATTTATATTATTCAAAATAAATGTGGGCGTTGCTAACATTCTTAACCTTATCGTTAAAATTGACCATATATTACTTTTACACATTAGCCTCTAAAAGCACACTCCGATTAAACAAAGCAATCCTAACACCGAATCTCGATTTCATGCTAATTGACAAAAAATACTTTTTAACAGACGTGTGAAGGCGATATCCGTGGAAAGTGCTCGGATGACCTTAGATAAACCAGTCCATGGATGTTATGGGCTGGGCTCGAAGCGTCGGTACTAGTGACCGCCTATCAGAAAACTATAGTTGTGTAGTTCAATACGAGTTTCTCTTATAATGATCTAGCGAACTGCATTGCCCGTTTTATCGTGAGACCCAGGCCAAATGAGATCAAATTGTAAATTACCTGCTTAGATTCGGTCTCTTAATTTCGATTTAATTTATGACGCATCCATCTATTTAGATATTTAGAACAAATATTGGAATAGAAAATAACAATCCCTTCGTAGTTCTTTTATTTATTTATTTTTATTTTATTTAGGCAACAAACAGTCATTTATTCTTTTCTTTGGTCTTAATATCTATATTGTAAGCGTGGGCGTTTTATATCCACAACTCGTGTAAGTTCTGAGACTCTGTTATTTATGCCATTTATTGGTCCCGCACAATACCGGCTTCAAGATTTAAGAGTTGTTAAATAAATGCGAAATGCGAATGACATCAAAAGAAATTCAGATTTGGTATGTTGATAAATCTCTTGTTCGAAACCATTGGTATTTGAAGATAAAGATGATATTTCAAATGATATAAAATCACGCGTACTTTATTTATTTTAACAGAAACATAGTGAAATATAAATCAAGTTTTTGTTTTTTTTTATATTAAAGCTTTTTTTATAATACTTAACAAACGAAAATAAGGAACCTCACTCTTTAAGGATAAGTATTGATGAACTATTAGATAATTCAAATAATCCTGCAATTAATCAATTTGACTACAGTTAATCTGCAGTGCAGCTTATTGTATTTGCGATAGAATTACATGAAGATAATGATCAGATATCTATTGTTCGTGATGGATTATTACACGGTGCTCATTGTTCTTGGCCATCGAAATCTGGAAGCATAACGGGTTCATAGACAGAAGCGAATGTAATCAAGAATAGATTAGGAAACATGCCTCCGGGATAAAATTGTAACAGATGATGTGATGATGACACGAAATAGGAAGATAAGTACGTAAAAAATACAAACATTTGAACATGAAACCTTCTCGTTTTTAAAGTCAATTGCAATACAGGTCATAGTAAAGTTAGTAGTTATTTATTTATTTATTTATAAATCTTTATTGTACCACAAGTAAAAAAAAATATTTTTACAATTGGCGGATTTAATGCTAAAAGCATTCTCTCCCAGTCAACCATTAGGAAAAACAGAAAAGTTATGTGCGGCGCGAATTATCAAGATAATGAACATTTTCTCAATTGCAATATATTTGATATCTTTAAAACTTTATAGATCTATATAGTTTGTAACATAGATATTCTAACCAATAAATATCTCAATGTAACCTTTGTTAATTGGGAATAACTATTCATGAGAATAGAGTAGAGCAATCAAGCTGTCTGTCTGTTGGTGCATAAATAATTTGCATGTCATAAGTGCAATGAAACTGTCCAGACACCTATAAATTGGATTAAGAAATTAAAGTTATTGGTGCGTAATGTCTGGTAGCTAACTTTTTAGTAGACTAAATCTCATTATTACACTTTAATGCTAATTTAAAAATGGAGCTGTTATTATGAAAGTGATTGGTGATTCAGGTCATTAACTTGTGGCAAAAAAGTGATATTTCAAGCGAAAAACTATGCGTCCACATTTTTTTTGATATAACTTTTTCAAAGAGCGTGCCCGAAAATATAATTATATTAAGATCAATTTGATAAAATCATGTAAATTTAATAACATAACTGGCGTGCGAGCTACAATTCTAATCCGTTTTCGTAACTGGCTTACGTTTCCACAATAATGGGAGTTATGTGCAGGCGCAGCGACAGCGTGGCGCGGTGTGAGAACTAAACCTATTGTCTTGATTGCAGTAATCTGATAAATAGGTAATGAGACTAAAATTTATTCTTTAATAACTTCTGAATTAACATACGGAAGTGTAATGAAATAAGGTGAGTTAATATTTTGATAAAAAAAAGCAAATAATGTACTGTTTCAAGTATAATACTTATTTCTAATTTGATTTTTCCCGCAGCTCCGTCTGCGTCAAAAAGTAGCCTATGTTCAGCGGTTTGGCCGTGAAAGCGTAACAGACAGACAGATAGAAAGACATTTATAATATTAGTATTAGTATGGATAATGTAATCGGTGTAGTTACTACAAGTCAAGATGACATTAACCACTGATTTAATGATGAAGTAAATTAACACACATACAAATACAATGAACAAAAGAAAGTCATAAACTAAGCTCATTATAAAACTGTTGAAGAACAATCACACGAGCTTGCGGTGTCCGGCGGAAGTGGCCAACGATAGCGGGTTTTCAGGTCCTGACAAGTTGACGGAACTGACGGAAACCCGGGGTATCTGACCGTGTGAATGTTGGTTATCAGCGTCAACTACGACCTCGGCCTGAGGTCTGATTACATGTTTGTCCTACTATTAATATGCGATGCCGTGAGTCATGCTTAATTCTGCAGTAGTAGCTCAATACGATTAGATTTTACGAAATATCTACTTGAATCTACATCTTTTTCTCAGTTAATAGGAAAATTCAATTAATAAATCAAACACGGGAGTTTATAAATATGTAATTTACTAGTTTAGTCTGATTCTCCATTTTGACACAGTAACTCATTTCGAGCATGTAAGATTCGTGAAAATCTTATAGTTAGACTTGTTCGGTATAGTATATAAGCGGAATGTCCTAGACATTCCGCTTGTAAGTGTTCATGTAACGGTGGTTGATTCTGTCACCTCACTGGCTTGGCCGGAAAGTACCTATCACTATGCAGATTTTATTTTAATATAAACTTGTGTTAATGCCATGTATAATGCATTCTCCTTTTCTTCAGCATCAATGTCCAAATCAAATTTATTTTCAGGTGAACGGACAGGTGCCTTCCAAAGCTAGTGAAAAATAAACACTTGGAAGAGTCTCTTTTCACCTGTCACTCACTCAGTTTTATTTTTGACTTCTGTTCTTTATGTTGCATATGAATATTACCAATGGACAGTACAATGAGTGTCATTACGAACAGCCTTTGATGTTTCCGATCAGTTCCTTTGACTTCCATCCATAAATATGTTAGCTTCAGAGTTCCCAATACAAGGCATGTCAAATTTTGGATTGATGGATTCATAGGTCTCACATCAGCTTGATTTTTTTACGAATTATCTACTTGGATAAAATAAATGAAATAATTTGTATCCTAATAACGACATTTTTATATATTTACAAATTCATAATAATAAGACTTTGCAAATATATTTCATATCCATTCCATCCATCGTGCCATTCACAATGGCAAATTTTCATTCATTTTTATAATACAAACCTTTTTTCTCTCATCAACACAGTAAACAAAAGTTTTTGAAAAAACTCTACCCTTCGGTCATTTTATGGTTCCTCTCAGGCATTTATGATCTTAGCAAAGTGTGTACCTATTGACAACTGCACTTGGAAACAAAAGATTGGAGTGCGGAAGGCTCTTGAATCCGGCAAAATGTTCAACGTCAAGTCACCATTTCCGACGATTCTTTCACGACGCCGTAAACAATGGCGGTCGTGTCATAAAACATTGCACTTGTTATCACTTGTTCTGTTCACTTGTTAGTTTTCGCTTACCTGACATCATTGTAAACCTCTTATTTTAAAAGGAAATTGGGGCCTTTTACAGATTTCATCAGAGAGTAATGTCATTGAGGATTAAACACCTGACTATGTCGTTATTTAGGAATGAAAAGAAATTAACCTAACTGTACATGAGTACGATGACAAATATTATATTATTACAGTTAAATAATAAACGATAATTGGTATTCATGTCAAAATGCATGACATTTTATTAAAAACGAAGTAAAAGAGCGAAACCTTTTCGAAACTCCCAATCAACGTCAATTTACTTGAGGTCCTTGAGAACATTATCATTTCGATGTCGAGGTGTACGCTTCTCTTGTTAATAACTACAATAAAACCAAAAGGACTACACACCATCTGGTCCGCGAGCCAACTACTTTTCGTAATTACTTAAGTATTGTTATAAAGCTACTGAATCTAGAAGTTAAGTCTTATTACCCGGTTAAATACCTTGACGTTAACCGTGAGAGCATTTCAAATTAAAATTGCTCTGATTTACTAGATAATTATTGAAAGATAGGTCACTGTTCATTGATAAGCCAGTCTTGAATATACAAAAGTAATGATTGTTAGACTTTAACTGATAGTAATTAAATTACGAAAGATTTGGATGCCGAAGACCGGGCGTAGTGGAGACGCAAAAGTAGGAAAGCGGAGCCTGAGCTCCGAAGGAAACAGCTGAGTATGCAACCGGGAAGGCGCTAAGATGATGATGATGAATTAAATCACGAAAGATTTCATCTCCAAATACCTGAGATAACAATAGTTACAACAAAACTAAACAGTAATGCTTTTGCTAAATTCTTATAATATTTAAAAATATAATTTTCTTAGATTATAACATGTTTGATGTTGCTTGAGTTTCATTTGTCACTATCGAAATATCCTCTTATAATATCGTCTGTTTAATAAACTTTCCTCATCGACTTAAATGAGAAACTAAAATACATCATTTCTATGACAAGGTAATGAATAAAATAGCTGCCAGCTATCATTCTAAGGCTGGAGCAATGGTTAATTACATAATACAAGAGCGTAGCCGAGGCAGGGCTGTAATTAATACGTCGAATGTATCCAAAGCATGTTTTTTGTACCTCTACTTTGCGGTTTGTACCGAAACTCGAAATGTAAGATGTTACCGCTTATAAGTATGCCCGACACAGAGGTTACCTAATAGTTAATATCCATATTGATTTTCTTTCTATGCTTTAAATTGTTTTCAAAATCGACATGAACATTAACTTGGCTCTCGTCAGTTGCGAATACTTACGTACTTATCTAACTGCACCTTTTGAAAACCAGTTTCGTTTGAATGGTGAAACATTCTGTCGCTCGTAGGGATGGTCTTAGGACCGTTTACCTGCTCGATCCCTTCGCCCAGCACCCTCCGAGATTTGCGCCGGGTATGCGTGCGCAGGTGCTCGGCGCACGGCCACTAACCGTCTATTCGACAAAAACAAAATTGTACCCTGCAACCATGGTAACCGTGTCATGTTTAACTTAGCCGGTTTATACTTAACATAAAAAGAACGGAGAATTTGTCGTTTCCGTTTTCTCAGAACAGTGATTCACCTCGCGTGTGAGTTGGATTATAACTCTATGATTTATACAAAGATTATTGTTTGCGGTCGAACATGAATGTTTTAGCTGGAATAAATTTCGGAGGAACATTATTTTTAATATTCTTCTTTTATGCATCCACCGTTTAAGTCGTGAAGGTACCTAAAGACTTCTTATGAGCGCTATTTGAAGCTTTCGGAGCTTTCACTGAGATAAGTCACGCAATGTCTAGCCTATTTATAACACATGTTGAAATTAAAACATGTATCGTGACATTAACTGCTGCATATTAAGATAAATTAAAATTTCAAATACAAGTAACGTTAAGATGCTTTATGTTCAGTCACTGAATTATAATTCAAAGTTACTTAAAGCGTAATATTTTATGTTATAAAATTTTAATGAAAATTAAGAGGAAGTTACGGGAAATAATTTAAAGTACGTATTATCGTATAACAATTGAATTATAACACGTGGTAATTTTTCATTTACTTCTCAAAAACCAGTCCCGCCAAATCAAAGACCATGACTTACAGCTCACCTTATGTTCCGAAGCGTAAGCTAGAAAAGCACGCTTGGACAAAGATAAATCTATAGACAGTGACACATTTATAAAAATGTGTCACATCAATTAGTACGTCACATCAATCCCAGTAGTACCACACAACTGCCTCCGTGGTCCAGTGGTTAAGGCGTTCGCTCTCGGCCCGGGGGTCGTGGGTTCGATTCCGACGGGAAGCATACTTTGTTTAGTTGTTTACAGTTTAGTTAGGACATTGCGGACTTGAATCACCTGATTGTCTTTTAATAAAGATGATTTCGAGCAGGCACGTAAAGCCGTTGGTTCCGGCTGCCATTAGGTGGTCACAACAACTCTAACACCAGGGTGTACATGGTCGATTGACAATGTAACCTACACGAAATGATGATGATGACCACACAATCTAACTAGGGGCTTCAAACGAATAATACATTTCAGGAAACCTTGCGCTTGTTAGACATAAAACAAGGGTTACCATTACAAATCCCTGTAAAACGCCCGGGGTGTTTTCCAACGATTAAGAAATGGAGTTCAATAGTACCGTTGGGTACTCGTTCAGGAGTCTAAATTACGTGCATTAACGGCCAGATCTGGCTTATTGTGAGCTAGACTTATATGGGATATTCACAGGGCCGGATTATGCATATAAGCTAATGTTGGGCCTGACCTTGATACGCAAAGTGAAAAAAAACTTATAGGAGCCACAATTTTTTTTTATTCTCCAAAGAAATACACATACATGTGGTTCGATTTGTTATGGATGTGCTACAAATCAAACTTCACCGATCATTTTTATTTTTGTGAATTATGAAGGTGTTTCTTTTTACCCGACTGAGACAGAAGGAGGGTAATGTTTTTCGAGAGTATGTATGTTTGTATGTATAATTGTTTGGCACGCTCTACAGCCTGAACGGATCGATGGATTTTAGCTCGAAAAGTGTCATTCATTAGATTTGTATTTACTGTGTGAGTGACACTGGGTACATCAAAATAAAATAAAAACGTGGCGGATTTTTGCGGGGGTTTTCATTCCCATGTTGCCCAAAAACGCAGTCGGGTGTTTTAGTTTTTTAAATTACCGTTATCTTGTTCGGTTTACTCATCATGAAAACGATATGGCTTTCCGAAACATGAAACCCAGTCTTCCGTGTCATTTCTATCTTCTTCTCATTTATTACCTACCCTTTATACACCTAAATCCGTTCCTGGATTTTAAGTTGGTTCTCAAGGGATGTTAACCTCCAGGTCGACCATACCGCAAAATTGGACGTGACTATTGAATCTAATTAGATGATGCCTTTGTTTCTCCTATAGATCTGACAGACGTATATGGATAAATAGCGAAATGATAGAATTTCCTTAATAGATATGGTATTTAGAAAGTTACTGATAGGTCGTTGACCTTCCTACTTTTTAGATTAACTGAAGAACTGAAGCTACAAGAAGATATCACTGATGCTAAAATTGTTGCATGCATTGGACAATGATTAAAACTTTGGAATTGAATAAAAAATAAACAATTTGAAAATGTAACGTAATCTTTACAAGAATTTTTCGAGTACATAAAAACAAATGTGTGTAAAACAAATAATTTCCTTACACAAGTTATAAATAATGATGTAATTATTCTATCGTTACTGCTTTCGAGACCATTTGACGCTGATAGTTCAAAAAATGCGTGGTCAAAAATGGTCTGCAATTGGGCAATGTTGTTTGTACCAAAGATCAGAGTTTAACCTCATCCTGATGGACGTTAACTGGCTGGTAGACATTCGTATGAATTTCGGTTACCTCTTGGTCTGATGTGGGTATGATGGTGATAATAGTCTGTAGTTCAGTGAATTTATTGTTTTTTTGCCGGGATATAATCTGTAATGTCAATTTTCTTCTTCATTTCTGTCTATAAAACTTCAGGGCCTAAAAACCTACCACGATACTGATGGTAAACCTGTAGATTCGACTTTCTTCACCAGTGTACGCACAAAGTACATAATTTACCAAAACTGATTTCCAACTGATGCGTCATCATCATTTCGGCCGCTATCAGTCCACTGCTGGGCATAGGCCTCTTCTAATGATTTATAATATAACCCGTTGGAAGCGGCCTGCATCCAGCGTTTGCCAATATTACAGATGTAGATTTTATATCAAATCATTGTTAAAGTAAGTACAAATGATTTAGATCAAAAACAAAGTGATAATATGGTCTCCGTCTTACTTACAGAGATAGTTAAGAACTGGGAACTCAAATACCTAATTCATTACAAATGAAAAACATGAGAAATCCGCCGTTAATAAGTGAGAAATATAAAGATATCACTTCTCTTATTCAAATAAGTGTGTGGGTTGTTCAATATTTCATTAGCCGGCTCATTTTTGAAGTGTCGAAGGCTTTACAAAGATTATTTTAATGCCCATTAGTGCATTCATTGTGATACTGCTGCATTAATAGATACAGTCCAGTTTCAAAACTGGTAGCTAATTAGGAGTGTTGAAATAGATAATATTTGTTGATTATTTCACTTTAAAAGTGTTTGGTTTTAAATGCAATGGTAAAGAAACTCGTAAGACCTTCAAGAACTTGCTTTGTGAATTTCACGTAAAACTTATTTTTGTGTTATTTTAATAACAATAACATAATCAACTTCAGATTTATCACGCAAGTTGAGCCTACTCAATTTCGTTTATTCATCCCAATTCCAAAATACCGGGATTTTCATTTAAAGACCGGTTAAAATAGCAATAACTTTTATTGATAGATAAAGCTTTTGAGCACTTTAAATAAAGTGTTTCAAAATCTTGAAAAATAACAAGACAATCATCTAAATAGCTATGGGCCAGTGCCGCTATGGCCCCGAATAGAAGACAAATGATGGCAGTAAAATACCGTCTGGCATCTACCGTTGGTATCCACCATCGCTATCATATTAATCCTATTTGCCCAGCATTCGAGTTTATGACTAATTAATCTACCTTTATCGGAGTAGATTTTATAAGCTGAATGATTTGATTTTGAATAAAGGTGCAAAGTATGGTTATCGCTATACAGCGTGGAGATCAAGCGTTTTGGGCATATTTGCACCAAACAAGACTATATTACATCACAAACAATAATTGAGTACAAAATAACATGTTACCTGAGCTAGGACGTAAAGAAAAACACTCTGGTAAAAGATACAGTTTTCTATTTTAGAAATATTAAATAAAAAAAGTGGTCTAGAATTACCAGCGTAATACAAAATAATTTCGCTTCATGATGGACAGACATGAGTTTGCGATACTGACGACCAACCTCCAGTAATGATGAAGCACTGAAATAATTCTTATCAAATATTATAATTTGAATGCTTACTACCAATAATAGGTCAGTCTGGTTTATCCGGTTAGACTCGATCAATGTGAATCAGTTAAATTATAACTGGCATTATACGCCACGAAATTTATCAAACCCACCTGTTGTATATTTATGTAAAACCATACACAAAAGAGTTATTGATTTGTTGAAAAATATTAAGCATTAAATTTTAATTATAAGATAGATATATTTTATGGAAATTATAAATAGTGTAATAATGATGGGAAATTTCATGAGAATTCTAATTAAAATTAAATGAAATATTAAATTTGAAATAACAGTTGCTTTGTGTAAATCCATCTTTAACAATGAATTCATTTAAAATTCTTCTGAAGGAGATTTATTTTGATTATGAAAAATTTGCTGTGAGATGAACATGACCTATTATATATGTGCTTGATTAAATTTTGTACCTAGCTTTAATACTGTAGTAAGACTTCCTTGTAGTTCTGTTCGTTCGGTCTCAAACATTAGACCACGTTTTTCATAATGGCTCTCAATGAGTCTATCCTGATGATAGATACCATTGTACCTGTGATTTACAGCCGTAATGTTGGGTCTGTGCTCTTCAAGTGCTGAGATCGAAATTTCTTTATTTCATGCACAAATCTCTTTGTCTATTTCTTCTTTAATGTATTCATTTATCGATTTAAATAGTTTCTATTTCATTTAGAGTCGAAATTAACTATGATTTCAAAAAAATCTTTTTTTGAAACATAATATGATTTTGCAAAATAAATAAGACTAGCTTTTTTCCGCAGCTCCGCCTGCGTCAAAATGTAGCCTATGTTTGACCCCGGGTCTTCAACTATATTCATACTAAATTTCATCAAAATCCGTCCAGCGGTTTGGCCGTGAAAGTGTGATAGACAGACAGAAAGACAGACGGGCAGACTTTCGCATTTATAATATTAGTATGGATATCTGAGTTTAAAAAGCATCCTGGTCAAAGAGATTGCTATTTCCACTGTTTTCCTGTTTATCAGGATTTCAGATGATTTCATTGCAGTATCATGTTTATATTTGTTCTTACGTTCGATTCACACAGTTAAGCTTAATTAATATTTAAGTAATGTCCCGATCTCATCATTAGGAAAGCCATTTTGCTTGTAAGATAAGTAACATTAAGTCAAATAGGTCACGTAAGAATATCTACGTTCTCTGATGCACTGTTAAATGAGATTAATCGTTACAATAGTTGTAGTTGTATTAACTAGCAACACTGTTACAAATGTTGCCAGTGTATTCCCCTTTTATCAATGCTACGGAGAAACTCGAACCATAAATGTGCTAATTACACGTTTGTGTAAGTATCGGATTATCTGGCCGGTAGATACTACTGAACAGAAACAGTACTGTAATTGTTTTGGTATAATATGTAGGTACCAATTTGTGTTGTGTAATATTTGACGAGTTGAATACACAAGAGATTACTATTTTCCAATAAAAACAACGCCAAAGCTTCTAGTAATTTTATTTAGTACTAGCTTTTTCCCCGCAGCTCCGCCTGCGTCAAAAAGTAGCCTATGTTTGACCCTGGGTCTTCAACTATATTCATACCAAATTTCATCAAAATCCGTTCAGCGATTTGGCCGTGAAAGCGTAACAGACAAACAGACAGACAGATAGACTTTCGCATTTATAATATTAGTATGGATCATACCAAATTTCATCAAAATCCGTTCAGCGATTTGGCCGTAAAAGCGTAACAGACAGACAGACTTTCGCATTTATAATATTAGTATGGATAGTATGGAAGTATGGATATGGAAGTATGGAAGTATGGATTAAAGTAACTTATCTACTTGTATACTACATAGTTTAGTGATTTCATATCATCTTACAAAGTGTATGCTTGTTTTCATTTCTTGTGAAATAAAACTTATAAAACTACGTTCCTGTACAAACATGACCATGTCTAGTTATACTATTCTTTCCACCACGCTCGAGCGCATCCAACTATGCTGAGCCCTTGTGACGTCACCGGCAGCTGCATAGCACCCATCCCTTTCTCCCATTAGCTTGTCTATCGCCTGTCTCATTCGACGCATATCTGTCATCCGGTCAACTTGTTGATGTTCGTTGGTGCTATCGATTTTTGTTTTGTATGCAACGACCCTTTTTTTCTGAGTTTGGAGTACAGAGTTTGAAGTTATATTTTTTTTTCATAATAGATAATATGCCGCTTCAGAGATTTTGTTTAGCAGTCTACATGAAATCGAATTTGGTCTATCAACAAAAACTATTTTGGGATCTCCATATGGTACAACCTGTGCTAATTTATCTTGCTGAAGCACAGACGTACGACTTTGTTGAAAATTTAAAATTGAAAAAAAAAAATCAATGTGAATGATTATTATCAAAATCTTAACGATCATGCACTTGAAAATTTTGAAGTAAATGTAGGCCATGATCTAAGTGGAATTCTGATTCAGAAAACACATAGACAGATGGTCCACGTGTTCAATATCTTGGCGTTTTTTTGATGATCTTTTGGGGTTGTTGGTCTTTTTTTTTTTCTAGTTTGAATAATCTAATCATGAAGATTACAGAAATGTAACATGGCGCAACTAGTACTATATCTACATATTATAGTTTTAATATACTTTTGCCTTGTTATTGTATTGAGAAAAATTGTTGTCTGGCGCGGTTTCTAAATATTTACAAATAAAATCTGAGCCAGAGGGGTCGCTGTGCTGACAGCGGACTGGTCGGCAATGCGCTCGTGACATCTCCGGGGTTGCAGGCGTTCATAGGCTCATAGGCTCTTACTATCAGGTGGGCCGTACGCCTGTTTGCCTACTTGGTTGTATAAAAAAAATAAAATAAGAATAATATGAATAAAGATATGTAAATGGTAGATCCTATCATCATGTTCTTGCTGATTTATTGAATGAGAAAAGCCCTAGTCATTATCTAGAACTGCATATTGACTAGACCACCATCTTTCCAAGTAATTACGATAGCTAGAAGATTCAATTTGCAAATCGGTAGCTTGTCCTGTAAATCTCTTCTATAATTTAGTATTGAAAACTAATTATATACGAGTACATCCCTAACCTTATTACTTGTTCATAAATTCAGTGAAACGAAAGAAACGTAAGTCTATGTTCACATTGGTCAAGTTCGTGTGTTGATTTTACTCAAATTCTGTACATAGTTTTCTATCCTCTAGAGACCATGTAGTTAAAATAGTCGATCTTACCGATAAAAGAAAATTTGGTTTTTGTCGTTTGCCTAAAGTCGGATAAATAAAGTTATGAATGGTCGGTGAGATGAAGATTATTTTTAATTGAGACAACAGAAGTTTTAGAAACATACATTTGGTAGACTTGATACAATAGCACTCTCGTATGTCTTTAGCCACACATGTTAAAACACATTTTTACATGTACTTACATAAACTATATTTATTAAGTCTATATTAGACGTTAAATATCTTCATTAGATTGTAGAAAATATTAATTACGATGAATATTCAAATTTTAAAATGGAATGGATTGACTTATATGATTATGTGTCTGACTAATATTCGGCAGTCAACTCGCAATTCCACTGTACCAAATTTGAACAATGTTTAACGGAAGCTGAAGGCAATCTATAGTAATGCGTTTTTAATGGCCAAGTGTGCGAGAGAGATGGAAATATTGCACAGGGCGATGAAAGGTGATAGATGATTGCCTTCAGACTGGTTAACGGTATAAGTAAATATATTATTACTATAATCATAATTTTGTGACGCAATACAGAAAACAAATTTAATGACAAATGAGATGGACATCTTCTTTAAAGTTGTTTCAAAGTCGCATTTGTAACTTTGTCTGGTCTTTTATTTTAGTTCTTTTGAAATACGATACCGAAGTACTTCTTCCACTCTAAGATCTAAATTTCATTCTAGTATTAGTAGCAATTTCTTGCTACTAAATTTGGCAATTTGGCTATGGCTGGTTAGTCAAAAACGTATAACAAATCAATAAAACTCTCCAATAAACTTTAGGCCGACAGTCACACACCTAGCGGGGCGCCATAACACAGAATCACGATAAAACATTGAATATATAGAAAAAATGCTTTATACTATTTTATATAGGTATAGACATAGCTCCTGCATAAACAGATTTTAATTATCAACCAACTTCCATGTAGAAAAGTAAATGATAAAGCTCTTTGATAGTATAGATTCGTCTAATAAGTTCAAAAGTATGAAAACAACAAAATAGTTACTTGTAGATCTGTGCCATCTATATTTTGTGCCTATATTGTAACTACAAGGTTAAAAACCATTAAATACTTAAGTTAATACCAACTTTTAATTCCTCACCATATGAAGTTAATTAGTAAAGTTATTTTTAATGTCTCCGTGAGAATTTACGTCGCGCTCAACCAATAACAATTACAGATTTAGGATTTTTAATGTCCGATTATGAATGCAAATGGGTGTTATTAATTTTTTTTATTTATGTTTGAATGTTTGATTTACCGACGATGCTTGCGAGGTTGGAGTCGGCGACGAAGACGAGAGCCCTGCTGGTTGCATGGTAACTGTTACTATCACTAGAGTTGACGCCAATACGAAGCTTGGAGAATCTAATCATGTATTTGAAGATATAGAGAGCTACACTATTTATGTAGTTTGAGAATGAATATATGTATGATGTCAGTCCACCATCTGGTCACATGGCTAGAGTCGATGCCAATGTAAAGCCTGGAGAAACTCGTGAAGTAAATGAAGAAATAGAAATTTGAGCTACACTTAATATGTCATTTGAGAATGAATACATGGTTGACGAGGAAGAGAGCCCATCTGCTGGACACATAGTAACTGTTCCTATCAGGATTGAAGCCAACCCAGAGCTTAGAGCATCCTAAAGTAGGACAATCAATCAATAGATGACAAGTTGATAGAAAAAACAGGGTTTCAAAAGAAAATAATTGAACCTGTTGCGCTAGTTGGAAATTATTAAGGACGACTGAAACGGAGGCCGGCGAAGATAATTCTAATAGTGCAAAGGACATTATGATCATAGACTTAAGTGATATATCGCGGAATTTTGTGATATAATATCCATACTTCCATACTATTCATACTTCCATATCCATTTCTAATATTATAAATGCGAAAGTCTGTCTGTCTGTCTGTTACGGCCAAACCGCCGAACGGATTTTGATGAAATTTGGTATGAATATAGTTGAAGACCCGGGGTCAAACACAGGCTAATTTTTGACGCAGGCAGAGCTGCGGGAAGCAGCTAGTACTTCATATATGTATTTCAGATTTCAATTATCATTTACTTGACCAAGCGAGCAAAAGAATAAACTCACTAGTGGGTGTTTCGAAATTGGATAGCATGTCCAGTACAGCAACAATAGACATTGTTTAATGTTTTATTCATGGCTTGTATGACATGGGCCAAGTTTTTTATAGTATAGTCATTCAATAACAGCCTGAATGACTAGAACCTTGGGAAATAAAAGACAATACAAATTTTGTTAGCAATAAATAATATTTTAAAAGACTACAAAAAATTGTCGGCGTTACATAGCAATATTAACTGACTAACTATGATCCTATGTTACTTATGTTTAACAGTTATGATAGGACATTACTGACTGGGCTATTTGATTTAGCAGAAATTACACCGGCATTGTATGCAAGACTTAGGAAAAATAATCGAGTTATAATTAGGAAATCATCGTCAATTAAAAAAAAAGTATTGATGGACAAAAAAATCGTGGCTGAAATGTCAGTAACCATAATTTCCTAAAGTTATATCGTTTCAAGTCTATAGAAAAGCCTGAATATAAGAACATGTAAATAAATTAAGACAATGAAAGACAAACAATTTTCCTTAATTAAATAAACTCCATACTAATCCGGATTCGTTTCATTGAGGAACACATTTGCGTATCACTCTCACCCCCATCTCATCCCGCGGCGGGCACATGTGTCGCCAGATGCGCGCCACTTGAGGCAGGGTGCGGTGGGAACGTAGGATCAATCCGGTCAATGCCACTAATTGCTCAAACCTGTTGTTATTCCAACTCATATGATACTGATTTTAGATGTCTCTTTAAATTTTCAGGGTTTATTCCTGAAACATGAAGTTTCGTACGAAACAAATCTAGCAATATTATACTTATTGGTACCGCTTTCAGTGGTTAGAGACGATATTGATTTTCGACGAAAAATATATTACTTTTTTGTTTTAATAAATGGAAATTGTATGTATCAGTTATTGTAGGAACGTATAGATTGTTAATAATAACGCATAATTTTAAAATAATAGACCTTTCCAATAAAAAGAGTACTAAAATATTTGCATTGATTTCAAAGAGATTTATTTAAATATAGTTGTTACTTAAATATATTATAATAATAATGAAACTTACTTGTGGCAAACTACTTAGAAATCAAATCCATCTGTAACTAAAGAGCCACAAAAGATAATAGACGAACAAAATGAACAGATTACAAATAAACCTGGCAATACGAGTACATTTGAGTACAAACAGAAGAAATGTTCATAAACAACATGATACAACACCTACTTAAGAAACTTACACAAATTGGAAAATAGGTATACTCAATTATGTATAAATAGTTGCTCATAAGCAGCTAGATGGATCGTAAACCAAAGTTTTAGTCGTCGTAAAATGTGTCCAGCGGTTAAGAGCATTAAACTATGAGGGGGTTTTGGAAGTTCATGATGATAACAATTTAAATTTTATACTTACTAGATACAGATTAAGACTTGCTATTTAAATTCTAAATAAAAAAACTAATTGAATAAGGTATAATGACAGAGATTAATATTTTTTCAAGTCAAAGCACAATAGGTATTTTCATCTGCGGTCATGCCTCAGCTGTCCCTTCTTATGTACTTTTGGCTATGATTCGTCTGTGGAAGTTGTGTCCTATTGGATCGAATGTATTTTTAGATTTAGATATTGTCACGAAAGTAGATAAATAGGTATTTATTTAGACACCTTCATGGTTATTATAAAAGTTAAATCTAGAAATACTTATTTAAATGAAAGCAGTTTTATTTGAACGGCTTATTCAAATGAGTTCAAAGATTTCTTAAATTATCGTCATTTATTGGAGAATCTTATTTAAGATTAAAATATGGACATTTATGTCGAAATACAATGCGCATATATGTTTGCCGAGCACTGTGTCAGTAAAGATATGTGCAATTTTATTTAATAAACTGAATATTTTTGTTACATGCAATGACACCCACGTTTGTGTTGTATGGTATTGAGATTGTGGTTACTTTAATATTAAATTGTTATGATATGAACAGGGTTATTGAAAACTGGTGTTTAATAAAATACCTTAAATTGTTTTGGTTGTAAAATATACAAATACTTAGGTGGAAATCAACACATACATGATAATTAAACTATTTTAATACGGTTTTATCGCGTTTATTACTTAAATAGTTTAATTTAATGAATAAAAATCGCGAAAACATAAAAAGACATACATGATAATTTTAGCGAAAAGAATTAGGTACGCATAGATTTAGAATAAGCGTAAAACAGTTTGACACTATTCATTTCTTTCATATAAGAAAACAATTTAGATAGTAAATGTCATTTTAAGAAGCACATTATGCATTGAAAACTTAGGGCCATGGCCTCCCAAGCTAACGACTGGTACACACGACACCTTCTCACACTCGTAATGAATATTAAAAATTATAAACAAACACACTACAGCTACTGTCGCATTTTTCAATAGATAAACATGGTTTTAAATTTCATGATTCGAAAACTGTTAATTCTATTTGTACATGGTTAGTTTGGCTGTAGCTACATTATTAATGACTTTAATTAAGAATATATTCACAAAAGCTTCTTTTCGTAAAGTTAACATTAAACCAGTTGCAGAGAAATTATTGATAGATGATTATAGATATATGTAGCTATGTTAGAATAAATTGATAGAATGAATTGAAAAAGCAAATTTTGTGAAATGAAATGAAATAATTTATTTCGCAGTGAGCGAATGTTGTAAATTTATATACATGCTGTTTTTACCCGACTGCGCTAGAAGGAGGGTTATATTTTTCGAGAGTATGTATGTAGGTATGTATGTATAATTGTTGGTCACGCTCTACAGCCTGAACGGCTCGATGGATTTTAGCTTGAGAGGTGTCGTTAGATTCGTATTTACTATGAGAATGACACTGGGTGCATAAAATTAAAAACAAAAAACAAAATGGCGGATATTTTTGAATTTTTCGTTTCCAAATTACACAGAAAGGCAGTCGGGTATTTTAGTTTTTTAAATTACCGTTAACTTGTTATAAATATTGTACCAAAAATACTGCCCTGTGGTACGCCATTCTTGATTTGGCTGTCTCAATCACCAGTCAAGTCACCCGAGACGCCAATCGATATTAATATCTCATAATGAGTACCAAAAGCACCGGTATGGAATTCATTGCAAAAACCAGTTGATTACACGAAACATTTAAAAGCGTCAGCGTCCCAGAGTCACTCAACCTTGCGGACACACCGATTATTATCTGCCGCATAATAACAATATGAAGCTTGGTCATTGTGGCCTTCAGTTGATCACTAATAGTGCCACAGTTTCTGTTTGCCCCACAATACTGGTTTAATAGGACAATAATTTGCTTATGATAGATGGTTGTGCTATAAATCTCGGAAAGGCAAGGTTAAGCGCTTGACACTGATGACGAATATTGGGAACTATGTGCGCAGTATTAAGTTGTTATTAAAAAAATGTTACAAATAAAGATCACTTTTGAATGAATGAATAAACACTTTTACAAACAAAAGAAACATTTAAATCCAATACAACTAAATGGGTACAAAGGCGGAATTATCGCTAATGGAATTTATTCCAGCCAACCTTACGGTAGAAATGAGCTGCGGTAAAAAAACACTTGGTTGAGCGGTGCAGAAAGCTTAAATGCATGCCTACATTAAGATACACTTTTAATATCAAACATTACAAATAATTACCCAATTCCATTAAAAAATACGTAGGTAATTCGAGTTTCCCACAAAATACTACAAAGCAACTTCTTCAACTATCTTCCGTTTTCAATTACTACAGTTCACTTTTTTTTGGAGAATTCTGTGCTGATACCGATTTTTAATAGCGCGAATCGAATCTCTATAATCACTGAGTTTTGTATGGAATTTGTATTGAATGGTAGAATTATTTGCGGCTCTTTTGAAGGCTTCTAAATATCGGTAATTGAGAAGTCTGATTGCTCACTACCTCTAGTTGAGCATTTAATTAACAGTTGTAATTACAAGTGCTGTCAGAAAGTATTTTCGATCTAGTTGATTGCTGTCTATGGATGGAGGCACTAGATATGCCCCTTGATAAATCATCTTCTTCTAATTATGGAAGAATTTAAATTAAAGAAAAATAACAACGAAAGTGAAACAATGACGAAGCTAGATCACATAAATGTGATAAATAATATGCCCCTAGTAAATATTTTCTCAGTACTGTTAGTGAAGAAACGAAAGCAAAAATAAGAAATGTCATGAAATATCCTAATTAACAGCTAAATTACCGCTACGAGCGCGTCATCAACATTGCTTGGGCAGATTAATCGTTCTATTCTGTTAGATCGATTTATGCATCGATTTAATGGTCCCCATTAGAGGTTGTTATGGCAATAACGCGTGTTGCCCGCGACTTCAGACAGTCTCTTGCATTCATACGTCCGCCGCCCAATTGCTTTGATTTTAGCCGGCCTCTTGTTAATTGAACACGGAAGCATTATGTTTATCAAATATAATTAGCTATTCATTCTTCTAAGTCAGTTCTCTGATGAGGATTGTGATACTCATGTCAATCTTTCAGTTTGAAACAATCTTTTGTTCAATGTTTTTATGTTGGTCATCATACAATTCAATTTATCCTAACTGCTAAAATATCCTAATATTACAATAAATACAATGAACATTATATTCATGGTACTTAAAAACTATGGAGCAAAGGCGGACTAAGCAATCTCAGCCAACCTATAAGTAGTGTCATAAAATTGTTGTCATACGTACCATTAACCGATTTTTATAAAAAACTAGCTGTTTCCCGCAGCTCCGCCTGCGTCAAAAAGTGGCCTATGTTTGACCCCGGGTCTTCAACTATATTCATACCAAATTTCATCAAAATCCGTTCAGCAGTTTGGCCGTGAAAGCGTAACGCAGACAGACAGACAGACTTTCGCATTTATAATATAAATTAGTAATTAGTATGGATTTAAAAACTTTATTATTTGATAATTTTTAGATATTTCTATTTATTAAAGGGCCTGTATCGTCTTATTTTGAGCAATAAACAATTCATACTAATATTTTAAATGCGAAAGTTTGTGCGTTTAACGTCCAAACCGCTGATAGGATCATGAATAGTTTGAATTTTGTACAGCCTTATAAAATGTACACAAACTAGTCCAAGGTAAATCAACCCGGGGATTAGGCCGTGTCTTGTTCCAGATCGGCACGTTATCTACGAGCTTGCTATTTTCTAGGTACAGGAAGCTGTTTATCTCAAGTGCGTAATTTGCATTTTGCATTGACCGTTTATCAGCCTTCTATGATATCAAGATGTATCATATATATTGTCTATGGAATATTACTTTTCGTTAAAATTTAAATAGATGCATTATCTGGAAAATAATTAATCATATATTGGTAGATTCTTAGCGGACTCTTGTTTATCATTATTTTTAGTGAAATGATATAACCATCCACAATGAATACTCACTTGCTTGCATTTATAAACTTTTTGCATTTTTGTCGTTATTAGTTACATAAACTAATCCAACTTTAATATTTAAATGATAAGAAGATAAATAAAAAGCCGATAGTCGAATTAAAATTTTCTCGAACAAGCACACGAAACGATACATTAGTCGGATGTGACGTTGTTTAGAAAATGATACATTGGAGGGGAAAACATTAAGTTTATACGCTATACCGCGTATGTTGGATGCTACAAGGGTCCATTACAAGGCACAGCCAGCCCACCGGGCCCCATGTAGCTGTAATCGCGTTGTCGTGTTTCGCCCCAGGAGCTATCTCCCAATACTTTATGTTGGGCAGCCTGGCCGCCATAACGATTTGTCACAGGTATCGAGCTATCCGATAAATTGACTGTATCCTCCACTTCACACTGGCCAGCGTATTAGCATTTTGTTCTTTTTGCTCCGAGTTTTTTGGATCTTTATCAGTTTGGAATCCTAAGTCATTGAATATGGAATAGAGGATACTTATCTTGCCTATTGAACATTCATATAGTGGACAACTACAACGCAATACTCGTACATTCTTGTAAGTTATTAACTTTATCTTGATTTTTTTAGTTTTCGTTGTTGTCATTATGTTTGTGGTAAATAGATTCTTTTTTTTCAGAGAAAATTATTCAAAACAAATCATTAATTTGCCAAAATACAGTACAGGAAGTTCTTGAAAACAGTTATGTATCTCAATGTATTTGACTCATATTAAGACATGCAAATGTCAACTAAATACCTAACCAACAATTATTAAAAATAAGTCCAACAATTATCAAATATACTCCACACTAAGTCCAATTACTAATAAAATTAATACATTGAAAAATTTATGAAAATATATCTAGTACCTACTAATAAATACGTTCCTTTTGTAAATATTTTTGTGACATTGATTTCATACATTTATGTATTTCATACATTATACTCATTATACGATTTATTTATTTATTTAGAAGTATAAGTACTCTTACAGAAGTTCTAACATTTAAAACTACATAACCCATTTCTGTTAAAATATTTCCCTCGGCTGCTAACAGAACTTACATTCCTAGATGATTTTCATCCAGTCCAAGAGCGTTTGTAAGTGTCACCAGTTCATTAGACCAATATTAGTCACCAAGGTGTGTAAATTGTATGAACCATTTGTACAAGCCCACGCGCAGTTGGCGATCCCGAACACAAATTATGTAATTAGGCGAAAATAATGTCCTCTTACGTATTCTGATTGCCTGTTCGGCTGGTAGTGCTATGAATAAGTTTTAACGATTCAAGTTGGATTACAGTTTTATGAATAAGGAAGAAAATTGCGATCAAATTGCTGATAATAAAGTAGATGATTTAATAGAAGCTGGCACAGCAGCAGATATAGTTATAGCAATTTTCAATTTAGAACGTACGCACTTATTTTATGACGTCCATTAATTCCTTTGCATAATAATATAAAAGGAAGTAGTAAGTATTAGGAATATAAATCTTGCAGTACTGTTGATATAATTACCTTTTTGAAAGATTTCGTTATTATAGTAAATTTGATTTTTTTATGATAAATCACTTCTGAGGCTTCACGCATTTGTACTTATATATTTTCTATAGCTTTCAAATTTATTTCATTAATTAGGCAAATTGACTCAAAAGCCAAATCATATCCAAAGTTCCTGAGAGCGAATTCAAACCAAGAAAATCTTGTAAGAAATCTTTAAAATTTTGCAAACTTTCACACTTAAAGAAAACATTTTTTTTAAAGCTGCTACAGAAATAATATCTCCCATTTGTTAAATAGCACAGCGCTATTTATTTAGATTAAAAAATATAAATATCAAAAATATATGGTTGGGAATGTTATTAGCCTAACGTCAAAATGCAAACGCATTTACAAACACTTAATGCAGGTAAACGGTTATAATAATTGTTTATAGATAGTAACTTTCTTGATAACAACCATTTGGATATTAATCGGGTTTAAGTTGTTAGGTGTTGGATGAAAAAGTTGCGTGTACCCTTGATTGAGGCAATTTATATAATTGTCTCGCTTTAGTTGCTTTAAGACGATATATATGATGTTAGAAAAATGTATGACTTCTATACTTGATAATATTATAAAGCTGAAGAGTTTGTTTGTTTGAACGCGCTAATCTTAGAAACTAATGGTCCGATTTAAAAAAAATCTTTCAGTGTTGGATAGCCTATTTATCGAGGAAGGCTATAGGCCTGGGCGAAGTCGGGACGGGCTGCTAGTCATTATATATTATTTAATATTTGTAAGTAGTAGACTGTAAGTAGTCTGTTTAGTACTTGTCTTGTTTACTGTTTAAAATTTTCTTCTATAAGAGAATCTGTTTTTAATAATTATATATCATCTATTCCTAGAATACACCCTGTTGTTAAAAGAAACGAGCATAAATCAAGACTCAAAGCTTTTTATGAATCTACCTGTATAAGTAATAGAATTTTTTTAATCCATATAAACCTGTTGATCCAGAGAGTTATGGAAGGGCAGGATTCTACTTATCCGAGTGCGTAATCGTTGTTTCTTGGCCCATCTTGTGTTTTCTTGCGAAGGAAAAGTTTACCGTTACTTGGAAGCTTGTTTACTTTATACGAGTATTGTGTGGCAGGATCTTACGGTACTATAGATATATCAGTATTATCTTAATCTGAGATTTTTAAGCCGAGCTAGTTTCTATATGACCCTTCAAAAATAAAGATGACGTGAAATAGTGGTATAATTCTCCAGCTAAATCACTGAATGAATTTTAGGATTCCCTGTATGAATCATTAATTTGCAATTAAATTCTTCTTCTTAGCGTGTCGACGTTTACCTTAAATATCGTTTGATGCCCAGAACTGAGCCAATCGTGCAGCGTTGTCTGTAGCGCTGCACAGGTCATCCAACGTGCAGGTGTCAGGGCACGCCGGACTCGTCAGAAGGTGGCTCATTGTCTGGAGAGATGCAATTAAATAAATCAGTTACTTAATGTTTTTAGTATTCGATTTAAAAGTTAAAATATCGAACAGGTAAATCAGTACAAATGTACCTACAAATACTTATAACTATACAACGATGGGTTTTACTATTGTTGCAATTCAATAAATGCTTCGGACAAGAAGTAGTTTTCTTTTAAATGTGTTGAAAAACTACAAGCAAGGTGCACAGGTAAGCCAAGAAATATGAAAAAAAGATAATGTAAAAAAGAGATAGAAATATATTCGCTTCCCATAAGCCCTGACTTTCTTCTACCTGGCGCCGTATACGGACAGTTAATACCTGGTTTTCGCCAAGCAATTAAAATTAAAATGTTTTATAACTGGTTTGTGCACAAACTACTGAATGTGCAGAAGCTGATTCACTTGTATCAAAATCATTAAACACATTTTTGTAATTATTATCAAAAAGAAAAGAATCATTTCACGTTTGCGATTGAAGTCAAGATGTGACAAATGAGTGTAGTCTATGACGTGAAGTAATGTAAAGTGATGTAGATTTTATCTGACTTTACCTCTGTAAGCTTACTAGTTTGTCCTTGTGGTCAATAAAGAGTATTTCTTAATAATTTAAACGCGTATTTTGTGATTTTATTGGTCCGAATTTATCTGGATGACTTCTTGTAAGGTTGTTTTGTTGTACCAGTTTCGGCTGTGGTGAAAGAAACGTGTTTAAATCGATTTTGTATACGAAATAAAAATGTCTGTTTAATTTCTCGAAAAAAATTGTTTCGAAGGAAAGTTTAATTTATTTGTGGGAAAGTTTTAAAGTAGGCAGTTTTAATAACTTAAAGCAGAAGTGCCTTAATTTCTTTGCTTAATTTTAACTAAGCTTTAATTTGATAATTAATTAAATTTTATTTTGAGAATTAATTAAACTTTATTTTGAGAATTTAATTTCCTCCCTCGTACACTGCCATTAAGGAATGAACCCCTGCCATGGTTTTCCCTAGTGACTATAACATGGGAGCCTTCAAAAAGAGTGTGAAAAAATTCTTTCAGGGTCGGCAACGCGCTCGTGACATCACCGGTGTTGCAGGCGTTCATAGGCTACCTGATTTCATAGGTTACCTGATGGTAATCACTTACCATCAGGTGGGCCGTACGCCTGTGTGTATACTTAATTGTATAAAAAAAAGAACAGCTTGTACCCAGCAGTGGAATGAAAAAGAATGACTTTGAGCAGAAAGTTCTACTGAAAAAACTTGTTCAAAGAATTAGGGCGTTTGTATTGTATGACCGGCCTCAGCTAAACAAGTAACTTTATGTGATAAAATAAATCAAAATCTGCTACAGACAAAACCAATTGCCAATACTAAAGTAAAGCAGCTTACATAAGAACTCGAACACTTCGACAGGAAGTCATGCAAATACCTTCCAATGAGTCATGTAGACATCAAGGGAGAAAGAAATCAAATTATTAATGACCCAGGTCACAGAGTCTTTGAAGTTTCGACATCCATTGTGTGTTCTTCAACTATTAATGATTCGTTCGCCTTTTCAGACAATAGAGAGTAGACTGTCACACGTGAACTTAGCCATAATTAAGTTAACAAAGTGCTAAGATTTATGAACGAGTTGGAGCTATGGGAAGAGTTTGACAAAGAGTGTATACAGTTCGCTCGTTTAGTCCAGTACGTTATTAAGTCTCGTCTTAGTGAAATTGTCTTGTTGATTTGTATTTCAAATTTCAAGATTTTAAGTCATAATTTGTTTTTACTATATAACTGTTAACTCCTTGTTAAATAAATAATTGAATTAAGTACATTTTCAAACATCTTTTCATTAAATACACAAATATATTTTCAATATCTTCTAGCATTAGTACGACAAGAATCTTTATTTCACTGGCGTGTTAACATGCTAATTGTAAGTTACTTAATTCTTGACAGAATTAAGACATAAATTATAGTGATAATGACGCTTTACAGTAAACATTGCCTCTTTGAATATTCGCTTTAACGTCCAAATGTCTGCATCAACCATTAGGGTCTTTAACTGAATATTCTACTCTGAAGTTACATGATTCATGCATGGATCTGCTTTGGAATAACGGGGCTTCATTGCAGCCCGATTAGTTTAACGGAAACCGCGAGCATAGGCTTTAAATTCAAGACAAGACAAGGAAACCTAATGAGAACTAGGTGGTCTTTGTCGGTGCTATACGTGTTTCTCTCTTGTAAATTTTTGATTTGAATAAGTGTTATGTTATTATAATAATCAGTTCTTTTCATGTCCATAGATACTCTTTTCATAAATTTTAATGTTATCTTTTCCTCTTTAAAATATTATAATCACGAACCTCATATATTATATAATATTATGTTCCTCTTTTTATTATTTATATTTCATAAACTTACCTAGATTTAGCTATTTTATATGTAGGTACATTTTGCTACTATTAATTGTTATTTGGCAATTATTGCCAAGATTTGAAGGTCGTATAAAATATCTTTTGAAATTCATATTTGTTATTACTGCCTTTTGAAATTCGAATATAACATCATCAAACATTTTCATAAAGCAAAAATTTACAGTTACAATTTTAACAATAACTTGTCTGTTCTAGACATGCAATCATCTAATACATCAACTTTTATAAGAAAGTAGGTAACCACTGGCAAGAGTTCAATCAAATCCACCGGCGCTTTTCCTTAATGAAGCTTTTTGTAGGATCTGCTATTCTCTTTTAAAGATCTTAGTCAGTTGTTGACAGAATGTGTAATAAGATGTCTGAAGAATATAGCTGTAATGATTCCAATTTTAGACTTTGCAATCTTTGAAATAAGACTCATAATGAGGTTAGCGAATTCAGTAATATAATTTAGCCTCAGATCAAATTAATCATGGACAATAAAGACATTATTACGCGTTAACATTGGCAGGTAATTAGGAAATTTGATAAGCTGACGGTTTTGATGCGGTACGGTGTTGTAAAAGTAATGAACTTTTTATAGTATACCATGTAAATTAATCATATTTCATTTTTATGATGACTTAAATATTCAGTTTGATACCTATTGTACTTTTAAAGAATATTATTCAGTGACGAAAACAAAATTGTTAGATGATAAATAGATTAGTTAACTTTTTTCCACATATTTTGTCCTGCCCTGAGTGCGCAGCCATCGGAACTCTCAAAGACTTTTACAAAGCCACTGACAGAAGGTACACGTATATGACATTAAACTGTTGCACATTTAGAGCCTGCAGATGCTAAAATCAATCTTTTAGAAGATGTCGACAATCACAATCGGACAGAATCGAGTGAAATCAATGAATCGAGATCAAAGCCGGGCACAGCGGATGTGACAATAGAGGAGCGAGCGTATCCGCAATTACGCTGATTTGAGGCCCCAGTTACCCAACAAGGTACGGCCTATTATTTAATCATGTATGGAGGTAGTATAGATAAAAGGTTACTTTGTTTTCATGTAAGGAATCCAAAGCATAGTTTTATTTTTTTCACATTTGTTTTCTTTTATAAGCATAGTTTTCTTATTGATACTTTATATCTTTTCGATGTTATAATTTTGATTTTTCATCTACTTTGCATGGACCTTCGGAAAAGCCAATTTACAAAGATGGTTGAATCTGATCATCTGGTTGTTAGTGTGCTATGCTTGATCTACCATCATAAATTTTAATTCGGATTATCCCAATCATTCATTTAAGTTCCAGATAAACAGATTAATTCCAAACAATTTTGATATGTTCCTTTTTCTAAATAATTCGTAGAATGTCTATAAATATTGACGCACTTTTTATGCTATTCTGAAGGGCCTAGATGAAACAAAAATTATAGCAGTTGTTCTTTTGTAATGTAGTATAAAATAACAATACTATTGCGTCTGTTCCATGCGCGTGCGACGATCGAAGTCACGGGGGGTGGTCACCCCACAGCACAAACGTAATAATAATCGATAATTTATTATTTTTTCAAAGGGCTCGTTTGCTCGTCTAGGAATAATGTTACTAATATTCTTGGTTATTTTGATGCGAAATAAGAAAAACCTCTAAGAAGAGCTTTGCCTCATTGCAAATTTTAAATTCTCGCTTGTTAGTCGAGCGAGACCCACGCGACCACTATTGGATTGGTCGCCATTTAGTGGCATTTTCTATCTTGAGCTTCTCCGTGCTTCTAAAGGCACGTTAAGCCGTTGGTCCCGGGTCACATACACCTCGGGTCACGTTCCTGTTGATCTGGTTTCCCTGTACAAAGGGTTACGGAGGTCAGACGGCAATCGCTTCATTGTATAACCAGTGCCGTCAAATCTAGGACCATGACAGCTTACCCTAGGCTTCGAAGCGCAAGCTGACGACGCAACTAGGAATGCACGCTAGGATGATGATGAAATTTTCAATTAAGTACTTATATAACAAAAGAAGAATTAAATTGATCACAAAATATACGAAGTGCTAAACTAATTAAAAAAATTTGAAGACTGAGTGTACTATTGTAAACCTACAATGGTTATTTGACTGTTGTTATCAATAACCAATAACCATTGTTGAATGAAATGCTTATCATTTGTGATAATAGTAATAGTAGTATTGTTTTCAATGAAATTACTGGTGATAAATAAACACTAATGAAATCAAAGTACTTAATTTCTGGCTCATTGGGTGTAACGGAGATGAAGATGATAATCATGAACCTATGTAAATTGACAAATATATTATTTTTACTGATGATCGAACTGATAACAACAGACCTAATAACACCCACAAAGTGAATGGAAGGTGTAAATCTAAACTGCTTATATTTATTGCTATATCGTGGACTACTGTTAATGATGTGGGCGGTTCGGCATTGGACCTAAAATTAGTCAACATTATTAAAATCTTCATGATAACACTTCTTTTTAGCTAGTCGAATCTGGCTAATGAAAAGACAAGTAAAGAGAGTTTAAGAGAGGTAGGACATTTTGTAAGGAGTAGTCCGTCTGGGGAAGTACCTCCACCCTACAGAAGACCGCAGCCAAATAACACTGTGATGCATTGTTGTGTTCCTGCTGGTAAGTAGGGTCGCCAGGCTCCAGAGGGGTCGCTGTGCTGATAGCGGACAAGTCGGCAACGCGCTCGTGAGATCTCCGGTGTTGCAGGCGTTCATAGGCGGCTCACGGTTGAAGCCACGGCCGAAACCAAGCACCCCGCACGTCTGCCTTCCGCCCCATGTAGCCTGACAAATACTTCCTTACAAAACGCTTATTACGGCATCTTCTCTTTGTAATTGCTCCATGGGTATGAGTATAAGGAAACATTATATCATAGAGTGGTGGAAAAGATCTGACACAGAAATTAAGGATCATGTTTACAAACTATGTACCTATGACACCTGAGTTATTCACACAATAAGCTGTTCGCTAGACAAACAAACATTCACGTATTTCAAAAGTTCACACGTACACATGACTCATCAGATCGATTCATGTGAATGCACAATTTGCCAAAAGTAATTTTAAATCAAAGCTTCTAGTATTTAAGTTCTAAATTCCATCGATTTCTCTATCGATTCGCTTGTTAGTTGTAACAGAAATGCGTTTGCGCATTCTTATACAAAGTTTGAATTTAAGCTGGTAGACCGTTTTGTATATAGAATTTAATTACTGTTGGAGTATTATTTTACCGATATTCATTTCGAGCATTCCGATTACGCGTGACCGCCAATCTATGCGAGTCGATATTTTGACGATTATATGTAATAATAAACGATTATCGATTTCACGGGCTGTTTTGTGTGCTTTGACAGATGAAAATGTCTGGTATATTCTATACGGATCTATATAAGACTATTTCAATTCTATTCCTAATGCAATATTACAGGTAAAGTAGCCATTTTCCTGTTTTTATCACTATCTACTTACCAAAATGCATAAAATTCTAGTAAGATTTTTGTTCAAAATCTATTCAACCATCGTTTAAAATTTTTATGTAGTGGGTGGGATACACTACTTGATTTTTTACTACTACAACTCATCTTTGCGCCTTCACGGTTGCATCGTCCGCTGATGGCCTCGTAGCCCAGGGTTCGCTTTCCTACTTTTTTTCCTCCATTTCGCCCGGTCTTCTGCATCCTTGATTGTAAGTTCATATAGTTTGTTATTAGCTATGTAAAAACACATTTTTTTTATAACAAAACAAAATTTCCGCTGTCACTAACTTACAAAATATCAATCAATTAAAAACTACGCAGATAGTTTATTATGCAAATTATCTAGATTGCACTGAGTCACTCCGGATACTGATAGTGTTATCAATCAGGACCGTGGGAACGAATTAAAGTTATACGTGTTTTGACCCGCGGATTTGGCTATCCTTGATCTTCGTGATGACGCGAAATGTGTAATAGGCTAGTTTCCAGGGTCAAAAGACTATCATTCAAATTAGTCCGTCATATAGGGAATCAAAATATATTAGTGACGTATTTTTTCTTTTGTCAATTGTGCGATAAATTATAAAGATATAAGGCATCAAAGTTTAGAAGTGGGGGCTCGTGACGTCATATATTGCAATAAAGTGTAGCACACTGTGACTTCATACGGAACTTTATGGCGCTATGCGCCATATCTTTACCATTCTTTATTTAATTTTTAAATGAAAAAATCTCCTCTCTAATATTTTTTGATTATTGACGCATGACGGACTAATTATATTTTTTTAGGAAACTAGCCTATTGCATGATTTATGGTCGCAAAACATTTTGCAGGCTTTCAGAAATAAAGGTCTTGATAAGGACTTAAACCGTCTTAATGAAAAAATCCTGAAAAAAAATAATTTTTTTTTTGTCGCACTGTAAATACGAATCTAATGACACCTCTTAAGCTAAAATCCATCGAGGCGTTCAGGCTGTAGAGCGTGCCAAACAATTATACATACATACATACCTACAAAAACATAATACATACATTTGTGGAGACTATGGGGCCATGGGGTGCGGATGCAAAACTCTTGTTCAAAGAGATATCCACACGCCTTGTCGATGTTTCCGGGGACCCAAGGGCTGGCACATATTTCGGTCAGAGGATCAGCATAGCTATCCAGAGAGGAAATGCCGCCAGCCTTCTGGGTACATTACCCTGTGATAGCAGCGATTTAGGCTCCATTTTTTATTTAAATTAAGAAAAGTCTATTAGTTATGTATTTCATTATTTATCAATGTCTTTTTAGTTTGTGGTTTAGTTTTGTTTTTTTTGTTTAATAGGTCTTAGTTTTAGTGGTGAAATTAATACATACATACTCTCGAAAAACATAACCCTCCTTCTGTCGCAGCCGGGTAAAAAAATTATATAACGCAATAATTCTTACCTCAAATTTCATTAGACATTAGTTCTCTATTTTTGGGACTTTTAGGTCCAATGCTTCAGAGTCCGAAAGGCGGTTCCGTAAAACTCTAACATCAGGATGTACTACATGGTCGATTGACTATACTATACTCAAAATAAATGATGACTAGTTTTAGGGGTTAAAATGACAAACATGGCAGACATCAGCTTTCCATAACCCACCGCTGGGCATAACCCTGCCCCTGTCCACGTCAACCATCTCTATCACGAGCCCTCGCAATCCAGTTGTTCCCAGCTATTTTCCTGACATCGTCGACCCACCTAGCAGGTGCATATATGAACATGGCAGACAGTTTAAATTATTTTTGTTTTTTGAATTATTGGTGTAGGTACAATTACATAAAGATTTAATTAAGTACGACTTATCAATGAAACCGATTCGTCGTATCGTGTTGCATTTGCTTACACACAGACGGACATACAATAGTTCCGTTGTATTATAACAAAAATTCGCTAACGTCCGACTTCCGTGAATCGCGTGAGAGAGAGACATATCTTTTTTGACATACCAACGTAAAATGATACCACATTTTAAATATTTATTTATGTAAAAATAGATTGGGTATGTTTTGACAGCAAGTAAAATATTGGTGCTCGTGAATATCAATTACTAAATTGGGATATTCAAATCCTAGGTACTGATTTGCACAAAACTGTAGATACAAATTTTATTTTGATAGCATTACTTACCTAAGTACAAACAATTCTATTGGTGATCTGAAATATGGCCCTTTGTTGCTTAGCTTAGCTCCTACAATTGATAATTATCATCATCCATACTAATTAATATTAGGTGTAAGTGCGAAAGTCTGTCTGTCTGTTATGCTTTCACGGCCAAAACGCTGAACGGATTGTGATAAAATTTGGTATGATTAAAGGTATAGTTGAAGACCCAAAGTTAAACATAGGCTACTTTTGACGCAGGCAGAGAAGCGGGAAGCAGCTATTTAGTAAAATGCGACCCAAGGGTTTAATTTTCCATCTAAAATATTTAACATTTTCTTATATAATATTCTCGCATAAATACGGAACACTTGAAGTGCGAATCTATCTCCCGCTTACCAGTTTTATTCCATGATTAACCATCGACAAGGTGTACATGTTAATATCTCTATATATTTTCATTGTGGAATAACATCAGTTTGTCATAATGGCCATCTGCTTATGTGTATGGGACTGGTCGGTCAACTTTACCGGTTTCGGTGTCTTGTGATCGGGTCGTGTTTCGCTAAAGCCGAAACTATGATAATCTATACGTTATTTGGAGCCATTTGGAGAACTTATATCGTGGTCTTTCAAACTGACGTTTTTGAATAATAAAAATACCTATATTTTATAACGATTAAACAAAACAACATTTGAGTTGAATTTTTTTAGGTTAGAGATGCTTTGCTAAAATCATCCTTGCGTGCCAAGCCTATTTGACACTCGTATAAGAAGCCGTTGAAATTGTTATTTATGGTCTGCACGATTATTTGCCAGAAAAGATTCGCTTAGTGTCGGAGGCCAAGGTCCACTTTGGGTTCCTGGGATAAGTGAGATTCGCTAAGAAAACCAAAACTGTAAGTCTGTCTGTATCCACCGCCAAATAAGTGTCCTTACATAAATCGTAAATTTAATTTTTTCGAAGCACTGAAATGTTAATTGTCGATTTAATTCGTCACCCCGGGAGCTGGTTTTACAATTTGCGGACTTGAGAAAAACAATGGCCGACCTTAAAAGGTGGCGGGCGTCTGCCTGGTTTTTGTTGACAGAACCCAAAATTGGCGAGTTCCGAAAAACAAATGAGAAATGCGCCTTTTGTTTTCGGTTGATAATCGGTTCTGGAGAAGGCTTTTGTTGTCAGAGTATGTGTTATGTGGCCAGTGGTCAGTAAACATTATCTGTTTACTTTGTTTTATCTGTCTCTACCAAACACGAAGTTCAGTAGTTTAGGTGTAAAAAGTTCTTTCTCAAATAGGAAACTATGTTGACCTTCCTATTGCTCAGTTATATGATTCTTTTAGATCATTCTTCAAGGTTTCAAATCAAAAAACATCAAAATCGTTTATTTCTCAATGTTGCAGATAACGGAATCAAAAACATGCTCACAAAGTATTTTCATGTGAGATTCAAATCAATGATTACTGTTTAAAAAGTTAAATCCAAAACTTCAGGAAGAATAACTTAACGCGGGAAACCGCGGCCGGTCACTTGTGAAAATTTAAAGCGACGTTGAATTTGACAAAACAAGATACGCTATCATAAAAATAAACAGTTGGACGCGTGGGAACGCTATATTTTGACGAATGTAAACAAAGATAAAGTCGAAGACGGTCTCCTTATTTATTTGGTTGATTTAGCCTATTTCTGTGGAAACTCTTCGAATTTTGGTAATAAACATCTTAAAATAAACTTGAATATTATTATTTATGAACTTTCTTGAAAGAAATAATTATTATTTGAGCTTAACAATGATTTTGATCAGGCTCAGAAAGCCGTAATGGATCTGCAGACTTATGTACAGCATGATATTAAATAATTAAATCAAATTCAAGGATAAATTAATAGCAGCGATACAGAATAGATGATACTTATAACTATCGTAGCAGAGTCAACATTAATCAATATGTAAGTTAGCTGAGATTATATCAATATGTAATCAGAAACAGAAAATTTATAACATCGTCCAATGAATTATGTGATATCAATCTTTCAAGATGTTTACTTTACAACTAAGCAAACTTGTCCGAAATACGTTAAATTTTCCCATAAATATTTACTTATTAATGTAAATTCGTGTAATCTGCGTAATAATATTCGCTGATCGATTTTTTCATTCGATTCAAATCGGACAATCAGCATTTCCTCTCAACATTTGGGTGGTCTCGAATGAGAGTGATCGATACATACAGATTTCATCTCACGTCCTCATGACAATTTAGATCAATATTTTTTTATTTTCCTATTTTAATTAGTAATTAAACAAATCATGATCACTCTATTTTGAATCTTATTACATTTTCTGGTATAACTTATTTATTACTTTATATATTTTTCTTTACATACGTTTTTCTAATTTTACGTTTCATTATATTTTGGACTTGGATAGGATTCAGCTGTTTGCTTACCTATTTATGCTTTATCCATTTTAATGTTTTGCATTTGTATATTATTGCATGGACATTTTCGAATATCATTTTATGTAAGTACAACTCTATTTATGAACGAATTTAATTGGACTTTTGGTAAAAAGGATTTTTAACTCGATAACAACCTTAAATACTTAATTAGAACAACAGTTCAGTTCCCCAATCAATCATTTATTTGTATGAATACAAAATAAAAGATAGAACAAAATCGAAGAGGACCTACTTACATGTTTTCTGCATCAACTGAATATACTTTAAAAAAGTATTATTTCATTTACACTAAAATAGATTCACCACAATCTTGATTGTTTCTCAATCTGTGTGGTAACGCATATCCGATGCATTATGCTAATTTCATATAAAATTATTGCTGATACAAATCTTCGTCTGTCGAAGGATGTATCTGATTGCTATCAATTTGTATTTCGCGCCAACAATCGATCAATGGTTTCTTTTATTTGTTTTGAAATATGTCGACACTGTCTGTTTTTGCATAACGCGGATTTTTTCTTTCAGGATTCGTTTCCTGTTCACCCTCTCCGTGCAAGAATGGCGGGACTTGTCTCTCGTCGCCCCGGGGAGAATACTTCTGCAAGTGAGTTTATTACTTTTATTTTTTTTATATTGAAATTGCAATTGAATGTGCTTTGGTACATTTTGATAAGTCTTCATTTAGAATTCGACGTTTTTTTAAAACATGATCTACGTGGCACGCTGCACGAATATTAGCTCTACATTATTTTGATTTTAAGCTATTAATAATTACATATAATATTACTATTGTGCCATGGAAAAGCTAAACAATAAAATAAAATAAGCCTATAGAATTTGAGAGAGCAAGAAAAAAAAAGTGTCCATCAAGACTCCAAGGACTTTTTATATTTATAAATATGGCAGTTTAAAACCGTTAAGCTTCCAAAACTATAGATAAAAAAAAACAATGTTGCAATTAATTTGATTGCGGGCATCTATTTACTACTCGTATCCTGCTCTTTAATTTCTTTAAAAAATTAAGTCAGCAAAATGTATCTTTTAATAAGTGTTAATTTTGTCTACTATTTCTGTAAAGTGAATGACGAAATATTCATTAATTTATTTTAAGTTCTGTAGTGTTGCTAGTACGATATAATTTTAACTGACAAATTTGATAGCGACCGCTGGTAAAATATCATTTAGGGGCCCTGATGTGCCCCTATACGACCCGGTGTGTTGGGTATCGGACAGATGTGCAAGCCCTTCGGTTGAAATGGGCCCTAATTGCAATGAAAAAACGGTTGAATGCTTATGGTTCTTTAGATATTGATCGATATTTTTGGCGCCGAAATATTTCTGCGTTACTTAATTTTGTTACGAAAATTTATGATGTGAAATTCATTTAGCACACTAACGTTTTTAAACGATTTAGGTTTTAAAACTTTATAAGATAATAGACTTGGAACACTTGGCCCTTGTTCTTTTACATTTTATAATCGGCATTAGGTATAATGTCAATCAATTACAAATCACTGTCAATATTATCGAAACAGTCATCTTCATCAAACACTTTATCCTGAAACGCTATGCATTAGCACTCGCCTCTTTTGATAAAGTCTCAATTTGTATTAAGTGCATTTGTATTACATGTATCTGTATCATTTTGTATGAGTGGCTCGTGACGCTGCAGTTTCACAATGCGAATATTTAACGTTATCAAGTCAGGACGATGGACGTTCGGAAATGTCAGTAGAATGACCTTCCTTAGGCTTTAAGTTAAACTGATGTTGATCGTGTACTGGATATGATCGTAAATGTCAATTTGGCTTTAGTATTATTTGTTTTATTATGTATTTATAATCGGAATCTAAATTTATATTTGCTTTGAGTTATTTATATTCAAACAGTTCTCTTTTAAGACCTTTACCTTATAATTAATCACTAAATTTTAGTAGCAAAACAAATAGATTAAGAGTGTTTAAATTAATCTCTCAAAGTATAAAAAGAAATTGATGACGTTTTATATAACAAACCAAATCTTGTACTGTAACCAACTTTTAAAATTTATACATTAACGCATTAATCATAAATAAATGCGACTTCTTCATCATCAATCGTCCGTCTGATCGTAATAGCACGCCCACAGCTCCTTGCATACAATAATGCATTTCCTGGCATCTAGGATCTATCTGATAGCCTTACCAGTGCAATTCACACATGCACTGCCTTTTGGTGGAACTATTAGTTTGAACACCTTTTCGATAGAACAAAGTTTTAAAGTTTATGGTTACAATGTTTTTGATTTACGAAAACTTCTTGCAATGATAATGGTTGTAGATCAAAATTTTGCTCTCAACTTTCAAGTTCATCAATAGGTTTGCGAACTAAGTTATAAAAGACACGCATAGACGCTAATGCTTTTGATTTATCATCTATTGCTGCTCTAACCTCGCCACGGTTCACACCTGGACTTGTATCACTTCGGTTCCCTTTGTTCCCTCATTGGAGATGCTCATTAAAACCATACCCTCATATGGCCGTAGAGAACCTTTTAAGGATATTGTACGCTACACATATTTACTCTGACTCGGAATGGAGCGCATCCGTTTGTGAGTTTGATCAGTATTGTTTGCCCGATAATGGATCGTTATTTGGTATATTTGCTATCTTTTCGCATAGTCATAAAGCTTTTGTTTCCCATTCTTGTGTAAATACTAAACTTGGCTTAAAAATTTGAAAAAAAACCATGGAGTTATGAACACTGAACATTCACAAGTATTAGCGGAAACCCACTAATATGCTTATATTGAAAACAATATATCAATCAACTCTGTATGAAAGTATGCTCAATAAGTACAAAATTGCAATGAATTTTATTGATATAAAATTAAAACTATGTAGATATATCAAACTCTCAAACCGAAATCGCCACTAGCAGATGCATAGATAAAAGATAACAATTGTTCGGCGTCTAGCCGTGTCGGTGAACTGATGTGGGCGGCGGCCCCATTCCGGCTGATGTCACGCAGTCTATAGATGATAGAGAATTCAAACTTGCATTCGTAGATCTACTCACAATCCTGGATAAGATTGAAGATAATCGAAGCCATAGAATTGTGGGTCTTTACATCGAAGATCTTTTGAACGACAAACTTAATCAAGATTGAATTTTTGATCTTATTTTTTAGAAAATGCCAAGATTTATATAATATATAATGGGGCTTTTTAAAACGTTTTATCGAATTTTTAGCATGCATCATGATCATCAACAATTTGCAATGTAATATTTGACGAGGATTGAGATTTGACTCTTTAAGAACTTGATATAACAAAAAGATCCTAAATCGTCAAAACTATTAAGATTTTTGAATATATTGTTGTTAGTTTGATCAAGGTGGATACAATTCAAAATTATCAATAACTTTCACATTTGAAATTCCCACAAATCAATTCGACCATTACAATAATAAAAGGGCTGGACTTGGATTACGGATAGTATCAAATAGAAATAACAATCAGACACCCTTCTCTACCGCACGTGACTCAAACATTATCTGTTCAAAATTTGTTGTCCGTAACATTACGAAATTAGAACCAAATAATGTATAACTTTTATTGGAAATAGTTTCTAATTTCAACCATTTAAAGTTTATGATTGAAGGGTTCTTGAAAATCAAAATTTCTTTGTCCATCGAAACAATAGTCGATCTATTATCAAAACCAAATTGGTTGGCAGACATCTGGGGTGATGTTCTCCGCCCTCTTAGAGGTAGAAATAAAGGAGTGAGATAAAAGGCCATATATTCTTTAGCTTGCTTTCTGAGTTCTTCTTTTATTATTATTTTTAGATATTACATTTTTTCTTTGTTATATTCTTTACCTTTTAAATATTGGATAAAAGCTACAGATCATCCAGATAAATGCTAAATTGGCTTGTAGAAAACGTTGGATTCTTATCCAACGTTTTCTACAAGCCAATATATAGCAAGCCAATATAAGCCAATATAATAATCAACTTTTATTTAACTGTTATTTGAGCATAATTTTGAACATACTATAAAATTAACAAGACTACCACATTTCCACTATTTGTCAGTCATGTTTAAGTCGTAGGATATTTAACTGTGCATACGGGTTCTATTTTTGTGATGTATGCTTCACCGTGAAGTTCACACGCTACATTGTACTTTAAGATTGTATAGGTTTGAACCACAAAGCCACTTGGACATATAGCACGTTACATGGCAGCATCTAATAAAACCAGCAATTTCATACAAACACCGATACATATACCAAAACTGCTTCAATTTCCAAGAACAGTGCCTGGGTAGTGAACCTGTGACCCTTGACCAGCACACGTCGAGCCACTCACGAAAACGTTATTTGTTTGTTGATTGTTATGCTCTAACGACGTAATCTCCATCTTAATCAACTTTACTGATGTCTAGAAATACTTAGTAATTATCATCAAAGGAACAATGAGAAAGAGAAAAGGAGAAAGAGAAAGACGATCTTTATGAACTGAACTATTTTCAGTTTTTTTAACTGTTACTCTATTAGTATCTTGGTCCCCCTTTTCTATTTCTTACATTCTATTCCAACTTAACAATATAAGTTTAATTTAGTAGCATATCATAACCTTCCTCTGTCTCTAGATTTATGTTAATATCTTCTTTCAAACTAGGAAAATACAAATAAAAACTTTAAGTTATGGAATTTGACACTATATTTTTCTAACAATTGTCAAATGAAAACTATAATGATTAATACAATATTGTTTGAAATTTTAATACCAGATAGAGTTTCGTAGTAAAATGTAAATCAGGGCTCGAATTGCCGCAGTAAAGTTTTATGGGGCTAGATTACAAAACGTTATAATAGATGGTGACTGTGGTTTTATGCGAGAAACATTACCAATAAAACAAACGTAAAGGACATTAGTCGCTATGCCGGCTTCACACGAAACGTTACGTCATTAAAGCCGAAATGTAGCAAGGACAGTTGTGCAATGGTGAATAATCAAAATTGAATAGACTGTTTGCTTTTTGAAGCTATTTCTTCTTTAATATGATCAATGTTGCCAGTTGCATTTTTAGTATGTTTGAATAAATGTTCAGTGTTTGCTTTGTTTCACATTTTCAGTTTTTTTTAATCTAGGTATGTTTCGTCCGGGATTGTCTCTGGCTTGCCACAGAACTTTATTATGAAATTTTATTAGGTACATTATGTTCTATATCATTCTTATGTTTTTCCTTATCCCTATCAAATTATCGGAGGACTGTGTTATGTAAGCTATCCATTAAATAAAATGCATTTATAATAAAGGAGACGGTTCCTAAGAAATGCATTAAGTGTAATCGCTGGCTACCTCGTTACACCCAGAGTGCGGCGGAAAGGGTTCACTTTTTCTTTGTTTGATTTACTTTAGAGCATAATAGTAGCACTTCCTCAAATTTCGAGATGGCCGTCGACCGTGGGAAGAGAAATGGTTTTTAGAATTGTTACGTCATGAAGTTAGAAAAAAATCTTGTTTTATTAATATCGTTATAAGTAATAATAATGTGAAAAGAAGAGGCCACTTAATAATGAAGTTAGTAGCTAGCCAACGTCAAAATTTTGACTATAATTCAGATTATTTAGTCTTAGAGCGGAAGTATATTTTTGTCATTTCCAACCCTTTGATAGTTCGAAGACAATTCGATACTATCTATACGATTAAGCTATGGTTTACATGCACGCATTTGATATATTTTTCAAACCGGTCTCTATATATCTCTTGATATTTACAGCGATCTTAAAATAAACAGGGACATTAAGCTACTGGTTTTGCAAATCAACGCTTTGGCACGCAATAAAAAATGCGATGAGCATTTTGGAACGCAAAAATATTAATTTACATCATGTTATTCAATTTTGATTTTTGAGTTTTTGATTTCTGGTTTTAGGGTAAACTAACCTTATATCGGGGTTCAATATATTTGTGATTTTAAAAACAATACTATAAGTAAGTAAACTATTAGAAAACCCTCATATACTTTTTGTTTTCAAGCATTTTCAAATCCTATAGAGAACAACAACCAATAAATTCAATGATATTTATTACTCATCCTTCAATAAGGACGTTGTATACTGCTGAAAGACTACAAAATTTATATTGGACATGTCAATGCAAGACTCAGTAATTAATTCGAAGAGCAATAACTTCTCTTGCCTTTTTTTTACATCGAATTAAAGCCATGATCGATAACTTTTCTCATTCCTTTAATAGTAGTATGTGGTTATCTTTAAAAACAGAGGATACAAGACTCAGATCAATGTAATGGTAATTGCCTACGTGTATCAACTCCGCATTGACTATGATTGATTCTTAATACAGACGATTATAGCACCAATTGGTATTATAATACGGCATAAAACAGCTTAAAATTGCAAAGGGGAGTGCAAGATTTACGTGCCGGTAGTTTCTGTTGAGACATTAACCTTTTTTTCGTTCCCTTTTTGGTCTTATTATTCGCGGTAATACATTTTAGTCAAAATTGCCAGGACTCCGCTTAAGTCAATGTCCGCTTTGACCACCGAAACATTTTTGGAACCACCAACAGCGTTGGACCCTCTGTTAATTTTCTTATATTGCGAATACCTAAATTCTTTACATAGTCGTTATTAATGACTGCTAATTACCAAATTTAACGTTCTTTGCAAAGTGTTCACATACTTGGTTAGTTTATGAATTTTTTATTTCATTTTACTTAGGCATATTTTTTAATGTAAGTGTGTCCCTAATTGTATTTTATGTGCATTTTTCATACACTAGTCTCATCAAAAAAATTTTTTTTTTCAATGATTGATCGATTTGAATTAATTCTGTCAACAGTCAATAATCTTTAGTAACTGGTATTACCAATCTAAGGCACGAAAAAGAAAATATGATAAACTAGTAAGGAAGTAATAAGTAGGTACAAGATCCTAATCCATGAGTCAGAAATACAGAATTCTACTAATCGATGATTCAATTAAATATTAGAAGGCAAACTTCTTTCGGTATAAAATTTTTGCCAAAGCCCTTGGACCATAAATAAGGCGAAGTCTATACTTTTTCTAAGGATTGCCGTTCCTGGAACAAAATAAGAATGAGATATGGAATTTCTTCCGAGACGGCATGCGTGGACGATCATTCGTCAACACTTAGACGATTCTCATGTGTTTCCTTGTGAAAACACATTTTCAGCACATACACTTACTCAGAATTTCAACTTCTCCATAGTCAAGGATTCGTTAATAGTAAAACCAAGTCAAGGATTAGTTAATAGTAAAACCATCAAAATCTCTAAACTATTTGAATACAAATATCTGTTCGAATTAATAATTTAATTATTTCCGGACACTAAATGGCGAAATTTCAAAAATTTACAAGGAACATTAAAATCATTATTATAAAGAATTGTACATACATACATGCATCATTTATTAAAACTTTATTTTTCCACAAGTCATCATCATCCTAGCATGTATTCCTAGTTGCGTCGTCAGCTTACGCTTCGAAGCCTAGGCTAGATTTGGCGGAACTGGTAATTACAATGGAGCGACTGCCGTCTGACCTCTGTAACCCTTTTTACAGGGAAACTAGACCAACAGGAATATGGCCACATGTAAACAATACTTAATTCAAGTGCATTCTCTCCTCTACCATTCAACTATTGGGATGATGTGCCTTATTAGCATTGTTTCATTATATTATTAGGTTAAACAGCAAGACAAGTTTAAGGTATAACAATAAATAAGTTGGTTTAAAGATTAGTCCAGCCAGTTGCGGCTGAATCATCCTCCATAGTAGCCAATTAATAGGAAAATATATAAATATTTATTAGGTACTTAGTTGGGGTTTACAGGTCATGGAATATACAAACATAGAAGCGTTGAATAAATAGTATGACACAAAGTTCTATAGTGGTATTTGAAGTCATATTTAGTTATTTTAAATTGCCTAAAATAAATCGATATCGATACATTAGAATTCCATACTTGCTAATAAGTAAAATTACTTCACATTCACTGATGTAATTATTAGATTTAGTCTGTTGATAAACATAGGCTCCTTTTAGATTTTCAGTCTGACCAATTTGAATCGGTTTGCATCCTACAATCTTTATAATATTATATGGTTTTGTGTTGTCATTTTCTTTGATTTGGGCCTTTGTACAATTTAAAATGTCTCTAGCTCCAATTGCTCGCCTAGCCTCTAAATCTTCACGATTTATAAGACAATATATAACTCTATCTAAATAAAATGCATCAAGTATCTACTACAGTTTCGCAAGGACGATAACATTTGATGTGAAGTGTTAGATGTTATCTTGATCTGAAATGTATTATTTTGAATAATTAATAGTTTGGATTTATCGTTTTGTTATATTCAACACAGCAATATATAGCTTTCCTTTATCGTCAGTCGGTAAAGTTTTTTAATTATAAGTATCCAGTTTATTGTAGGTCACTATTAGTGTGTAATGTTCATAAGTTAAATAATAGGTAAATAGTGACATTGACTTTGTTTAATTTTGATTACTTTTGCTTTTAAATTAAGATCAATAGTTTTTGCTCATGCATTCCACCATTTAAGCTTCGAGCGGAGATTTAATTTTTTTTTTGTAACATCTTCGATGAGATGATTCTATGGAAATTTATTGTGTTGTGTTGATTTCGGCAGCCGTTTAGACAAGTTTTTTGAAGTGTGCTACGGTTAGTTTCTCTCACATATGCATTGATTTAGATTTCATACCATATATTTTTGTTTATATCTTTACAAATCAACTTTGAACATAGTTTGCATTTGTTTGTATTGCGAAATTAGCTTGTCGAAAGATGTAAAAATAATTAAAAGTCAAAATTTGAGTACGATTTCCAGTAATAAAAACGTTTCAGCATATTCTGGTAATAAAATGTCATTTTGACTTTAACTTCCCTAATTGAAATAAGTCTTCTTTAACTGCGGACAAACGTTGTATTATTAATGTTTATGTCACCATTTAAATTTTTATTCCACTTTTATCCTAAATATTGACTTCAAAGGTATAATTTACGTTGAGGCGTTTTATCATCATGTAACAATCAAAGTCATTTCACTCCAAAGCTGCGAAGAGAAAGGTAGGGCGTGTTTTAAAATATCATAAAATATTGGGAAATTTTTTCTACCAGTTTAACTGCAACTAAGTAAGCTATAAATAATATTTTATTTGACAGTGGCAAAAAAAAAAAAAAAATTATCATTATGTTTAATTCAATTTCAAAATCATTGTATGTAGGTAGCATGTGTGTATGTCTAGCTCAACAAAAGGTACCGTTTACCAAAATGCAAATATTGTACTATCTGTATTAGAATGGCTAGCCATTCCCTTGTCCTTTAGCTTATAAACTAGAACACACTTGTCCATTTATTCAATTAACTTCCTTAATGAATCCGATGGTGTATTGCGCAAACACTACATTTGAGTCTGCTATTACGTTTGCACATCGCTTGTATTAATGATAAGGTATTAATACAAGCGATGTGCAAACGTAATCTTTTATTGTTTATTCTCAAAATTCATTCTTTTGGTATTAAAATCGAATGAGTAATTATTGTTGATTGTGATCCATCACATATTGTAGGTCAATCAAAACAATCCATTAAATCAATTAATACCAAAGATATAGAATTCCATAATGATGAAATTCCATAGCTTACCGACAAAGATCCATACAATGTCGCAACATGAACAACAGCTTATATGGCAAATATTTATATTTGCAACAAAATTTCCACTCATCAAGTCAGCAGCGTCGCATCAGGGCCTTTTCAACTGCTGCACCTAATGAACTCTGGCTGAGCCATAAAAGGAGTTCGTTTGTATTGTGCGCCTGCAATCGGTCCAGATATCTGTATCATGGCATTGTCGCTAACGATGCGATTTAGTTCGGCTTGTTACACTTTAATGCCCTCGACCATTGCAGCGTCTATCGGCTTAGCTTTCAGATTGTAATTTATCATAACTTTCTTGAGCCTGCCTCATTGTATGTTCATTTGGTATCTTATTATAACAATCATAACTTAATGTCATTTCGATTTGGACTATTTTTGAAGTTTGATTAAATTCATTACTTTCTATTACTAGATTATGTACTTTTATGTATAAGTCTCAGAAATCAACTTGTCGTAACCTTTCAATCTTTCCCCGAAAAACACGACGAGTTATTTCCGTGTAAATGTATAAAGCTTGGCCGTGAACTTTTACGATTACCTTTGTCTCTGAGTATCGCATTCCCAAATCTTGATGACAATACAGACTATAAAAAACTCTTGAACTTGCTCGGCAACGTATGAAAAAACTGACGTAGGTAAATTAGAGAAAGACGAAAATAAACTTTGGGTTGATGTTAATAAGGATTTTGATGATGTAGGTGGAAGCATATGTGAAAATACACCTGAGCTAGGGCCTATCACGATACCGTGAAGCACGTCTCTCTGAGTTTCGACCGTCATATCTGTTGTCGCTAGTCTTAATGGCTCCACTAACTGTAAGACCTCATGAATGCACGAAGGATTAACTAGAACACGTATGAAGTCTTTTATTTGGTCTCGTTTAAGACCACTTCAACCCGCTATGCAGGTTTTAGTTGTAAATTTATATGAATAAAAAACAATTGGCAATTTTTCGTAAAAATCATGTCATGAAATTATTATTTCCATGGTTTAAAAAAAAGTTAATCATTAACTTATAAAAAAATCAGTATCTTAAAAAGATATATTATAAATGCCGTTAATGGTTCACCTGAACTTCGTAACAATGCACAATAGTTTCGAAATGATAAATCGATATATATAATCACTCATTCATAACAAAGTATTGGTAAATCCGAAGTTGATTATAAAGTTAGGGAACATGTCTGCCGCCCACTAAACGCATGTAGACAGCTATTCTTAAAGTCTGACGCGTAACACGAGCTATTAATCTGAATGGTTGCAACATAAATGTTAACTATCAATTAATCGTCTAATGAAATAATAGCAGAAGAAACTCACGACAGGCTTCGTATGGGTACCTTGTGCTTGCTTAACGTACATCTTTTGTTGTCAATCAGGATCTGGCATACATGTTTAGATTAATGTGTTTAACTTATACATTGTGTTTTATTTACTAATATTTAAATAAGCTAATGTCATTATTAATAAAATATTTATGAAATTTCAAATGGCCATGCACCATTGCATTATTAGTGAAGACTGCTTTATTATATTGAACCATAAAAAAACCTTCATTCTATCAGAACATGTCACAGTTGTAAAATATTAGCATTTTTTTTGTTGCTATTACAACAGACTTTCACATAAAGACGGAGAGTCATAATAATATAATCACTCATGTATATCAGGATTTTGATTTTGCATAGCAATAGACTACTTAATAACATTCGAAAATCATTAATTATCATACTGTGAATAGCGTTGAAAGACAAGAGTTGCGTGGACTTGACGATGTTGACACTTCATCAATTTGCGACACGTTCTGTGCCCGGGTGGTACACGGTGCAGCATTGTTCGGGATTAGACCTATTATGTTCCTTAATGCAAATGCAAATCACGCAATGGAATTCAATAGAACAGCGGTAGTTTCTTCTTTTGCAAACGTTGAATTTTTTTGGAATCCTTGCCATTAGATACGTATGTGGCGTGGTGCCACTGATTTTAGGTTTAATTTAGTTTTAATTTTAGTGTTTTCACTTTTTTTAAATAATTTTGTAAAGAAATTTTTAATTTTGTAACAGCCGGACAGATGAACCGATTTTATGTATATAGTTTTGTTGTCATTCAATTTCCTTTAAATAATGGCAGTTGACGGTTCGCCTTAGAGCGCAGACTCCGCCGTGCAACCATGGCAACTGCGCTCTCTGGCGGCTGTTATTATAATTAGAAATTTTTCTCTCTTGGACTTTGATTTTACTGTCAACTGGTTTTGTTAATTTTTCCGTTGCTTATTTTTATTGTATAAAGTAACTTTTATTTCTTCCTATTCTGCTCATCATACTCCTTCTTTACTTATTTCTATTGTGGACTTATATATTTTTTGTAAATAGAGTGTTGTGTCTTAAAAAAATACTTTCGTTTCCTATCCCTACACTCATTCCTTTACATTACATTTCCTCTCTCCTCGTCCTCCTCCACACGTAATATAATCCATACTTCAAAATTTTTCTCCAGGTCTTTCTCTGTCCACGCGGTTCGACTATGGAATGGCCCTTCCCTTGGACATCAGGAATGCTCAGCCTCTTGCACAATTTATATGTCTTGAAAAGTCTCATTACCTCTTCTCTCTTTCCTAATCTGTTGTATACTTGTAAACTACTTACTTATAAATGTATTTTTATATATATATATATATATATATATATGTATATATTTTGTTATATTTGATGGTATGTCGTATTTACGTAGATTTGTATGTACATGTTATATGTTATATGTATGTGGTATATATATAATATATTTATACTGCGCCATGGCCTTGTTCAAAGTTTTTTCCATCCACCCTAAGGTTTGACTGAAAAAGATCGCTCTAGCGGTAAGTCCGCCTTTGTAACTCAATTTTTATGTACATAAATTGTTTTTGTAAAATTTGTATTTTGGTGCAATAAAGAGTATTTGTAATCTATCCATATTTGTATATTGTAATATCTAAATTTTTGTATCCGTACTCAAAATTGACGAATCATATTAAATTGGGCTCAAGCTGAGCCGGGAAAATTCTGAAAATAGGAAGAGTAATCATTTATGTTTACCGATTACTCCCCCAATTGGGGACCGATTTTCATAATTCTTTTTTATATTCGAAAGGGCACACTCCCGAGGTGGTCCCATTGTCACCAAGTCTGGATCTGATGATGAGACCACAGAGAAATAGAGGTAAAACCTCAAATTTTTAGGCACGCGTCACTTATGTTTACCGATTACTCCGCCAATTGTGGACCGATTTTCATAAATCTTTTTTTATTCGAAAGGGCATACTACCAAGATGGTCCCATTGTCACCAAATCAGGATCAAAATTTGATGTTTGATAAGTAACCACATTTAATAACCAACAACTAATTGATTATTTCTTCCTTTTCAGATGAGTTTGAAGTCAGTTCAGATTTTATTCAAAAACTTTTTTTATTCTATCTTTACTGGTCGTAACAATATTATTACACACATACATACATGTTGCAAGCTCTCTTTGAGATCAGCATTAGCAAAAAACATCTTCATAAATATCTAACGCTACATTTTGTACACAAAAAACATTTTTTACTTCTTACATGTCATATTGTCAGACGCGTCGATAGCTTGACAATAGACCCGGGCATTCGAACTCTGGCCCCGATAGAAACTTCAGGTACCTCTCGTTTCGTCATTTGTCAGACCATGTCAGCTCTCAGGCCGATAGCTTCAATTTACATAAATATCGTGGCATTGGTTCAGAGGTTACTCACTTTATGTTCAATATTATGTATCACATTTTATTATGCAATGATGTAGATGCCAATATTAACCTGATGTTAATTTGCGAGAAATAACAAGCTATGTTTCGCGCCTACATCTACCCTTGATGTAGCTTATGTTTAACTTTCAAATGCAAAATCAAAATCTTATCTGTGCAAAGATGTTACGTACTTTACCTTACTGTAGTACATTTTGACATTCAGACTCCAAAGGGTTATTGCGTTCGATGTATCTATTCAATTTTCAAATGATGCTTTTGTCATTCTTGTAACGTTGAAAGTGCTTTAAAAATAAATGAAGATATAGAAATCCATACTTCCATACTCCATACTAATATAATAAATGCGAAAGTCTGTCTGTCTGTCTGTCTGTCTGTCTGTCTGTCTGTTACGCTTTTATGGCCAAACCGCTGATCGGATTTTGATGTAATTTGGTATGAATATAGTTAAAGACCCGGGGTCAAACATAGGCTACTTTTTGACGCAGGCGGAGCTGCGGGGAAAAGCTAGTATCAAAATAAATACAAAATAATGTATTTTAATAAATAAACATTATTACTTAAACCAAGCTTTGTGCAAAGGCTAATAATGAGAGTAATATAAATTTCAAACTCATCTTGTCGGTCTAGGCAACCATAATCTAGTATGAGAAACTGACGAGTTTTTTCTACCTTTAATAAAGCCAAGACGTGACCAGTCCAGTCTCGAGCTCGGATTCCCGAAGCGGCGCGCGACAAAAAACAAACTAATTTAGGATTTAGATTACAAATGGTCGACCGTAGCCAACTGCCTTATCCACTGTTTACTCTGCTCCAGCATTTATTTACGCACGATCTTTTGAAAAGCCGTGGCTGGTCACTGACGACAAAATTCCTTCGTTCATTTATATCGTTCTTTTAAGCTGAATATATTTCTTTCCATGTCATCTATCATGGCCTTTTTACATCCTGATACATTTTAATATTTTATCCTTTACTTTAATAAAGTCTCCTCCATCTTAACGTTAATAATAAACCTCGACGACCTTTGTTTTCTGAATATGAAAGGAATACAAGCATGCACTTACTCGAGTACGCTTTTTCAGCCAATGTTAGCAATTAATCAGATTGATTTAACCCAACGATCTACTGTAATAATTTACAATAGCAATCACTTGAAACGAACCACTATAATTTCCAATTAGCTGGTAGACGCAGTCCAAGGGCCTACGTACGTCGTTGACGGACAATGGCAAAGGGGTCCGCGACACAAAAAGGAAGGATTTAATGCGATATAAACAACATTGTTGTCAAAACGCGCGACTTAGTCGACTCTTTATGACCCTTAGAAGCACCGTGGGTGTATTGGAAATATTTGCATAGCAACTATAAAGTAGCTTTTTAATGGCAAACGCATATCTTCTCCATTCGAGTCGGGACTGACATTGATTGCGTCCAATTGTTAAGTTCTGCTCGAATTAGGTTTGACATAAAGAGTTTTTTCATACTTTGTAATTTCACCATCTTGCTTGTAGTTAAGAATGAATGGTGTAATTCACGGTTGATTTTTAAATTTGTTGAATAAATTAAAAGGCAGAAGTCTGTTTAATAGGAGATGGTTGGGAGTGTATTAACGTAAGTGTGATAAGTGATGCCAATTAACGTACAGAGAAAATAAACAACGCTGTCACGTTAAAAGAAACATTGTAGGAGATGAAGGGTCTAACAAATATATGGCGTGACATTTAGTAGTACTTAACGTTAGTAGTGCCCTTAAATAGACGCATCGAAACGCGGCCGCTGTTAAATGCACCAAATTAGAGTTATGTCTTGTTATACGTGTAAGTATGCTTTAATAAGTTGCTCGGCAATTTCGAATACTACAGAAATTTTATTTCCACTTCCACCAATAGATCTTTTGTCTTTTAAAAAATTATTACTCAAGTTACTGTCAATAATGATAGGGACTTTACCCAAAGAAATAACTTGGACTTGTTTGTCAGCAATAAAGTGTGCAATTGTAAGGGTACTCGTAAACAGAGACATATTGTTCAAAGGCTTGGTGCATTCAACCTGTTATTACTGGTAATGCTTTAACGTAACTGGGCGGACACGCCCTAAGTTGATCAATGGACGGACATGGGGCAGGTCAACGTGCCCAAATTTGAAAAACTTTCATCTGTTTTTATATTATAGCCCGACCAGGAAAATAGCAATCTTCGCCATATTGCGGAAAAATATTGGAACTAATTTCTTTTACTGGCAACTAGGCATTCATGTAACATTCTGTCATCTCAACGTCATCTGCCAAATAGGAACAGTAATGGAAGTTGTGTATTTTGTGATTATTTCCTACGATTTATTTAACAAAATAGCAAAAATGATTCATAGTAATTAGAGAAAATTGGTATAAAATATGTTATCATATTTAACGCGAATAAAAGCGAAGGAGTGATTTCTATGTAATTAAATGACATTGTCAATTTTGTATTTGACGTGACACTTATAACACGTTGCCACATAAAGGCGATCAGTAGCGACGCCAATGCAGGATTGTTATTTTCCTTGTCGGGCTATTGTTCCCATATCTCTATCCGAAATTGTTGTTCTAGTACATTGCGTTTCCGATATAAAAGGTTTATTTACAAAGTCAGACCAGTATTTCTACAAAATAATCAATTAATGATTTCCGTTTAAAGTATTTATCAAATTTTGTTTTTAGAGATTCGTTATTTTCATTTGCTCATTTTTGATTGAAAGATTACCCGTACATTACTTATTTACCCGTAGATTACTGCCCGTATTATGTACTTTCTCAGCTGCTCAAGTGGGATTATCACCGCTGTAAATTTTAATTGTATCACAACTTCCCGTCCCTGATACTTTCGTCTTAGAACCGTTTTTTTCGTCTCCAAAAACTGTTGTCTGTTGACATTGTATGACCGATGCTATATTTTTATTAACTAACAATATTTGAGGTAAATCCAATCTTATGGACTAAAACACAGCATCTGATTTATATAAACCTTTTTGAAGATTATCGACTGCAGAATTCTTTTTGAATTTAACTTTTGAAGCCTCACCATTAGAGTTTGTTTTTGTATGGCTGATTCGCATGCCATTCAAATCGATTATACACAACGGAGTGTTACTAAGTAAACACTCGGAGATGAGGATCCGAACCGATTCCAGCGGTGTTTATTTTAAAGAATTCTCTATGCTTTTTTAACCAAGTTCATCCGAGTCCATTGATCGGGTCGTCTCGATGTTCTTGACTATGACATCGAGCCTCCTGTCAAGAGCTAGAGAATTTCATGCATTTTATGTAGCATCAATATTGTTGTTTGTTAAGTAAACTATCCAGTGTAACTATGTAGACATTGTTATGCTTATATTATGGAGATGTACAAATGTTTTCTTCATTATTCATCATCATCATTTCAGCCACAGTCAGTCCACTGCTGGATATAGGCCCTTGGGAGCAGCCTGCATCCAGCATTTGCCTGCGGTTCTTTTCAACTACTTTCTTGATTGAGTCTTATTATAGCGTATTTCTGTTTGCATTAATGGCTGGTTCTGCCCCAGATTCGCTAATGCTAACTTGATTAAATAATTTTCGTTTTTGTATTCTCAAAGAAACATAAACGGAAGTAGTGTTTTTATGATAGTGAAATAATATATTTCTAACTAAACGTGTTTAGAAAAACAAGACATAAATGTTATATTTGATTATGTAACATGCTAAAAAACTTTAAAGTTATTAACTATTATATTAATTGCCATATTAATCACTTCTGACTTGTAGTTCGTTTGATGTAGACTAATTTTGAGCAATAGGTTTAAACAATATTTTGTTTAATTTGTAACGTAAACATATTTGTGATAGTACCATGAAGCTTATACGAGCATAAATTTATTTTTTACTCAAACAAAAACATACTTTAATATTATAAATGTAACTGAGAAGACCACGACGAACTGAGTATACCTATTGGTATACTATAGCGTTCTATTGAACGCTAAGATGAAAGAGAGAGATGTAAAGTGTAGAGATGTAATAAATAATGAAAATATTGTTATAATTCTATTTGTACTTTAAAAGCTTAAATACAATAAGGCTTATGAACCTGTCTTACTAAGTAATAAAAAAAGTGTTAATTCGGAGCCGATGACCGATTATCATCCTCATTTGAATAAACTCCTGCATTTGTTTCATATCAAAAATGTTTTAGTGGTGCACCACAACAAGGAGTACAGAAATTATAATTATTGTGGAACTTATATACTTACCCATTATATACTCTAACGCCACATTTTTTAAACCCAGTTTTTTCCTTTCTTTTTGAGTTTTGTCCAATTATCAATAAAAATAATGAATATTATTATTTTAGTTCTGTTACGTAATAAAATACTTTTGTGATTAAAATACATAACTATATATAGTGTACTTTTTTTTTAAACAGAAACTTTTTAAGATTACTCAGTACACTTTACGATTATTGAGCTGAAAATTGAATTCAATGTTAATTATCTCTTAAAATATTATCCTTATCGAAAAGCTCGTCAGTTTAGCACAGAAATAGGCGCAGCAAAGGCTTATTTACAATGGCTTTCCAGATTTAGTAATTTGTGTTTCCGGTATGAAGCGTTATAGCTCGTAAACCAAACATTTCTAATCTAACCAGAATTTTTTATTTCGAAATTTAGATTTTAACCTTGAATTCATTCTATTTCTTGTTAATCGTATAAATTCGATTCAAATCATCAAAAAATGTTAAATGTCCAAATTTATCATTATAAAAATATCGCGTCTGATCACAATAACTTAATAGCGAGGTGCTGTAAAGAAATTTGAATGTGGTCGTCTCTTTTTGTTCGCCGCTTTATTAATGTTGATCCATTAACAGATTTTATTATTGAAGGAAACTAGTTTTGGTGAACAAATTGAACCTCGAGATAAATTAAGCGATTTTTATTATGGAGGTTCGGATCTTCGATCTTTATGATAGGGTTATGCCATAATTCCTAATTTGTATGGATACCGTCCGAGATTTTGTGTATTGAAGTTCCTACAGTGTGATCATTATAAAGTTTGTCAAGTTATCAAAACTTAATCATCCAGGAGGTGGCAGGCATCTTGATAACTTGATTATTGACAAATGAAAATGTAATATCGTTGCGTCTTTATTAGCAAGTTTTAAAATGTAATAGATACCTATTATTCAAGCGATTTATGAATTTGATAAAATAACGCCTAATAACATTTGAGGATATTGAAAATTTTAAATCACACAGACCATTTCTGTCATTTCTCAGATTTAATCGGTAGCAGATCAAAGGCGTATCGACATTGACCTTATCTGAGTACGTTACGAATCGATTCGTCCAATAGGGGCACGTCGCGACGGATGCTGCCAATGCGCAAACACGCCGGACGTTGACCCTCGTCTTGGTCAGACAATTTGCATACCTAGCTGTTGCATCACTAAGTGACCAAGTTGTCATTATCTGATTGATGTTTTATCAGAACATCTATTTGTTTAACGGTTTTTATGTATGACGTGAGCAAAGAAATAGAACTACATTCATAACAAGGATCAGGCAAGCCATCTAGAACGCAATCGCAAAATAGCGCTAGAATTTATTAGCTAGAGTATATAAAATAAAGGTTAGTAAATCCTAAGTCCCTATCAACCCCTACGGGAAAGAGGCTAATTTTGATAAATAGACAGGTGAATAAAAAAAATTTGTAATTCGATAATCGAATCGAAAAAATAAAGATTCTATAACTGGACGGTAATCGATCATGAAGATACAGAAATTGGTCGAGTCTTTGATAAGGAAGATCATAACTTCATCATAAGTTCTTCCTTATCAAAATATATTTCGCTTAAAATATTTTTGCAGCTCGTGATCGATTGCCAACCATTAAAAGTAAAAGAAACTAGCTATTGTAATAAAAAGATTATGATACGGAAGTAACAGGGTTTAGATAAAACAACAGATGGACAAAACTCAGCAACATCCATACTTCCATACTAATATTATAAATGTGAAAGTTTATCTGTCTTTCTTTCTATCTGTCTGTCTGTTACGCTTTCACGGCCAAACCGCTGAACGAAATTGATGAAATTTGGTATGGATATAGTTGAAGACCCGGGGTCAAACATAGGCTACGTTTTGATGCAGGCGGAGCTGCGGGAAACAGCTAGTCACAAATAAATAGAAAAACCAAGTAATACAATATAAAAAAAGGATATTGAGGATAAATTAAAACAAAACGAATAAAAACACTGATATATTATATTATATTAAAAAATAAAAGGAAATAAAAAACATAACAACAAATTTACATACACTTACAATGATAAAATAGGTAAAATAAAATAGATAAATAGGATAGAACATTTTTAAAAAGATATAAACATTTGAGACATATAAGACATAAAATTGCTAAAATTTGATGTATCAGGAAACTAATTTTAAAATAAAGATAATAAAAACAGATAAAAATGGAAAAAAGCTCCACTTTCAAAACCAAACGAACAAAGAGATAAAAGTAGGATATGTAGCCAAGGTCGTCGCGAAATTAGATGGCGCGAAAAACGATAAAATTTTAAAAAAATATTAGATTCTATGAAACCATCGATCCCAACACCGGGTCGAGCACGCGCACCTTATACCGGTAGGTTGTGCTACGTGTAGATGTTATCGGAGATAATGAGATAATATGACGCGCGAGCACCTTTTAGGCATAAGATGGAGTTATCAATTTTGATGTCCAAGATCTATTTGATGCTCAAAAAGATAAATACCCTCAAGACGATGAACTCATTATCTTTGAAGTGAAGAAATTAAGAAGTTATATGTCCTTAAAATTTGTAATCGATTTATTAAATCGTAGTGTTACCTAAACTATGATAGTATAAAATCTAATAGAGACTAACAGAAGAACAATATAAATTTCGAACATTATGCATTGTACTTAAATTTGCAAATAAATGGAAGGAAAGACACATTTCATATGCTCTGCTAATCATGGAAATGACAGTAAAATGCAAATAGATTAATCTTCATAAAAGTTAATATTTGTTTCTAACATTTGTATAATCATCAAGTGCCCATATTTTTTGCGATACGTTTGATTGACCGCTTAAATAACAAATTAAATTTCATTTGAACATTCTAATTCATCTGATTCATCGTTAGGATCAATTTCTAAGGCAAAAAAAGATATATTCGTATAGATCTGTTATTTGGCTAATCGAAACAGGCATTTAAACCTTACATCCATTTTTCCATTTTATAAGGTTCTTTAATTTATTTTTTATAAGTGATTATTAAGCTGCTGTACCTGCAGCATTACATACTTTTTTTTTAAACTGTCTTCATTTGAAGTTGTTTTAAAAACGTATATTGTTCTGTACACATCTTTTGTTACAATGTCTTTATTCTCAAACGACAAGAAATACGAAGCTCAAATCTTGTTCACGTTCATGCATTATTTAAGTTCCTTTACTATTCCTATAGTTCTGAAATTGCATATTTTAATATATAATGAATGATTCGAACGCAAGTGCTTTTCATCTCGACTGGACTTGCATGTCAGCCATTTTGTTATAACTTTATTTAAGTCCAGTTTCATCTGTATCTGGTATTAAAACGTTTGGAAATTAACTCTTCTTCAATTTGTCATTTAGCACAGTGAAATATTTGTTTAGGTACAATTTTTTCTGTTACATCTTTGCTAATTAGTCAACGTTTTATTTTAAGGCGGGTCATATTTTTAACATTCAAATAACCAAATTAAAACTTGGAGAAAAAGCAAATTTAGCTTCTGAGGTAAGTTAACCTATTATTAAGGCCAGAGGCAGACAGACGTAGCCAGCCGTTAGTTTACTGTTGCGTCTATGTAAAGTGAAAAGTGGCTCAGCACGCCCATGCGATTGTTCGTTTTAGTTCCTTAGAGCCCCTACCAGACGTGCAGGTGGCTTAGAAAACGTATGATTGCATTTAAATTAAGTTGATCTTGTACTTTTGAAAATTGTAGCGTATGAGAAATAAACATGCACAATCTTAAAAATACCTATCTGTTAAGATTTTAGATAATCACAGACCAGACTGATGTACGATTAATAAAATTGATATACACCCAAAAGCACTCGACAAACAAATGGCTTTGCATTTGCAAATCTTAATCTATTTCTAGAACATTGCGCGTTGCTTTGAACCAGTGGTTACGGGCAGGTCGGAATAGTAGCCCGAGGCGATCAACGCGGACACGAGGCCGCAGAGGAAATGCCTGCCCAGAGGGGCTCCCATGCGGGACCCGGCTGTTTCCCACAAACTCGATGTAACTGCTGCGTAGTTTCGTTCGAATTCGATACCGTTCAAATCCTATTAGATTAATACACAGTCCTGTTGTTTGCTCTTACAAAATAACCAATTTCAATACTTTGTGTTTGTGATTCGCTTTAGCATTTTCTTATAAAATTATTGTTGTTACAACATTTTGTGATTTGTGGTATGTTCTTCAGGGATTCCATGTAAATCTTTGTGTCTCTCACATACGTAAATAGATTGCTCAATGGATCTGAATCGGGACAAATTCATGCAGCGCTTAATTTCATCAGTTTAACGTCTCCAACACGCTCGACGTTACATCGGGTGACATGTGTTGCTCAATTGTTATTTATTTGACAAACATTTGATGTCGCCTCGAGTCACTGACTCATGAACCACTTGAACATCTACCGCTTCTTTTATAATTCACAATTCAAATTTAATAGTGTTAGAATTTATATTAACTGTTTCAAAGATATATTCTAGAGATGCAGATTACATCATACAAATTTGGTCACGAACACGACTGGTCAATAACTAAATCGCGCTATCGCTGGCGTTCACAACTTGCAGCTAGAGAATGGTTTTAGTATTTGCATATAATGCTTGAACGGAGCGACCACGACGTTAGATCTAGAGCAAAGATCAGAACCGGCGTGCGACCGGAGTCCCCATGTATCATACTAGTACGATTCAATTCTAGCCTTATGCTTACAGCTAGCCCGCCAATCTGTTTTCTGTGCCAACGAGTTTACAACCAATCCTACAATTCTTGCAGAAATAGTTCAGTAGAATTAGAAGTTGGTGCATCTTGCAAACCTGTTTGATGAAGTCGATACTTTGTACGTATAAGGCATATCTATGTGTTTAAAAATCAACCACATTAGTTCTTGTAGCAATAAAGTTCCAATAGAATTTTTGTCCTAGATATGTATCTCTCTACCACTATAAATCTGTTATGGATACTTTCATTTACATCAAGTTTTATCAAAACAAGTTCTGGTATCAACTGCAATGTACTTGACACATGAAGATGTTGCAAAAAGTCTAGCCGAGGTTTATTGACTTTAACCTCATTAAAACAAAGTTTGCATGAGTCACGGCACGGCCAATACAATCGAGCTTATAGGATCATCATGTCTGCAGAATACGGCCCAAGATCGAATAAAACTGGTTATGGCTGTGATAAGTTACGTGTGCTCGCTAGTCTTAGGGGTATTCTTAAAGCCGAGTATATCTGACTTGTAGCTCCATTTAGCATAGTGACCCGACCGCGAGCGTGCATGTTTCAACAATATTGATCGGCTTTATTGATTCAATGTAGGATTAAGCGGCGTCCGTGAATGTTTCCATTTTGATTCGCAATGTGCTCTGTAGAACTCGCACCCGGATGTCATGTTCGCTATCATTTTGTTCTCTTGTTGAGCGTTCTATAGTCGTGCTCTTGCGCTCTCAGGTGACTTCATGATTGACGGTGCGTTTGATGTGAACTCAATTGTTTTCGACCATGACTCTTTGAAACGTGAACGTATTTAGTATTATCTTACTTATCAACAATACCAATACATCATAACAGTCTGGTATATTCCCAGCATAAAAAAACCCAAAATATATTTGGCAGAAATGTTGACTGTTTAAAAATATGTCAATTACGTGTTTCCCCGAACATCAGTATTCAATGCAGCACCGCTCTGTTTACAATCCGGGTGCCACGTCCTGATTTCGAAGCAACAATTATTCAAGTCTATTGTAGTCGCATAAAGTTAGGTATCAGTTATGGTTTAACCACGGCCTTGTGTTAATGCGTTGAACTCCTAAACTAAAAGTATTAATCACGATAGCACGAATAAAAAGAAGTTTGAAAGTGAAGTCGCAGAGCAGTCGCGCTCGTTACTAAGCGTGCATTCGTTTTGTTGGAGAGCGCCTGAGGCCAATCATGTCTCGCTTTAATAAAGGGTTGCAAGTCCTCTGAGTTTGCCTCTCAGATTTATGGATCTAGAGCCGCCGCCGCCGACACATACGTTTGTCACACAATTATCACGATCAACCTTACATGAATGAGGTCTCGGACATTTCTCTAATACCGTATCCATATTTTTATTATATATTCGAATGATATAAGTTTTACATTCACAATAAGTTCAGCTAAATGTGTATTACTTACTAAGATCGCGCAACGACCCAAACTGAGTCTTGACCTCTGATAATAAAGGCAACCACTTCAATCTATCCTGCAGTACCTCTTGCCACTGTATTAGTTTTAACAATAACTACAAATTTTGCTTTAAGATGACTTTGCACCAAGAGTATAATTAAAATGAAAAGAAAAAGGAATACTCAAGTATTCATCGTCCTAAGTGCAACATGACAGGACGACGCCCATCTTAATATTTATGGAGATGAAGGCCCATGATATCGAAGTGGGATGAAACCCGTTCCTTTATTGTGATGCGTTACATATATTGGTATCAGATTTCGATTAAGGATGATAGCGATCGATATAAATTGTTTAATTGTAAATTATCATACCAATCAGTCTGATGGAACAGTACTTTGAAATTGTGGATACTTTTCAATGTGTAAGAATTAAGCCATTCTTCAAGAATAAATATGTGATCTTTTTATGGGGGTTAACAGGTTTTAAATGTCGTTAAGTCCTCTAGAAGTTTTATACACTATAATTTATTTTTCAGCTTAAATTTCCTCTCCTTATTTTAAAAAACGTTGAAAATATTTAGTCAGGTTTTTATCAAGAAGAAAAATATAAGTTATACGGTCAGACAGGCCCAATTTGCAATCCATTTAAGAGGACACGTTATAAATTAGCCCTGTTCTACACTTATCCAATGCAAGTGCAAAGCATTAACTTATCTTTCCATCGGACCCTCCCGGTTGTGTTTCAAGCATGTTTCAAGCATCAACGCTGATTCTGTGAGTCGTTAAATGATCTAATTAATCTTACTCGCTTCGTTTGTATCAGACAGTGGGATTTGTTTGTAGTCAAGACTCAAAGATATGTGCTAATTATTTACATGGAACTCATTTAATTAATTTACTATAATTAGCTGTTCGTTTTTAAAATAAATTATTTTAAAGATCAATATATTTTTGTCAAAAATCTAAGACGAATCTAATTAAAATAAAATTATTCATACAAAATATTTTAGGAAAATATTAATTACTGCCTTCGTAAGTTTGGAATAACTTTTACACTTATTAGGGCAGTTGTGACAAATTCTACACACAAAATTCAAAACTGAAATACAATTTCATAATGGCCGCTGAGACACAGGGATGCGCAGGCGTTTGCACGTGTGCAGTAACTTGATCCGGGGCGTAGATAATGTCATATTGTCGGGAAACGAACCCCTGGCACAATACCGAGGGCCCAATGAATAGCACGAAGATAATCGCTCTTTGATACGCCATTTACAACGTTCGTCGTACACTCAGTACCTTTGAAGAAAGTGAGGTCAAACCTCCACTAAATATTTACGATGGTACAGAAATATCTGATTATTGACATTTTAAGCTTATAACACTATAGAATAATATAATATAAAACACATAATTACAAGGTAAAGAATCACTTGTAAGCAAAAACACTTAAAATAAATAGATAGAGTTTATATCAAAATTAAAACATTGATAGCTATTATCCCACGATACTCTTAGAGAGTTGGAGAACAATGAACCCTTGTACTATGAAAATGCCCAATAAAACGTACCTTATCCACACATTACGTTTCACTGACCACGTCGTGCAGTTACACGGTCGTAATGGTTTTGACATGGTGTCCTGACAGGCTGAAGGTTCGGCTACATTTATGGGACAACTCTTCCCACCATTATGAGTTAAATCTACATTGGCGCATGAATATTAAAGAACTTTTACATTCTTTGTTTTTAGTACTAAATTACTAATTATATGTTTTGCTACAATATTTTTAATGTTAGTTGTACTTATTAATCCTTCTTTTGCATTATTTGATAATTTAGTATAATTATTAACATCAGATATATTGATAGGACTCTCTTCTCAACTTTCGGTGACCCCGTCTATTGTGTAGCGTCGTATACATCAATTTGTACAGCAATTTGAAGTCCATAATGTACAATGTCCCGCCGTTTCACCTTGACGGTCGGATTTGAGAGCATGTCAGCATCATGGTCGTATTATAGTGGACGTGCCGTTGTAATTTTCAATATTAGATATTTTCTCTTAAGAATAATTGAAAGAAGACCGCATATTTCATTTGATCTTCAATATTTTTCTTATTTGCTCAGGTATAATTTAATTTACACAGTTCTTATAGTCTTCATCAGCCATCTTTTTATAGTTTGTCAGTATTGTTACAACTTTTTGACCATTATGTGAAAAAAGTTCGGTCTTTAAAATGTTATAAATTTGGAAGACAAATTGGAACACCAGACGCGTCCAGCTGGATATATCGTATCCGACCTCCAGTGCTGACATGACATAGCGTTCAATAGACGACGGATGTTGACGTGCGGGCGTGCGTAGATTAATGCGCGGGAACATAGATTTCGCTTGTTCCCAAATTAGGTACTATTAGAACTAATCGAAAGCGAGGTCAGGTAGCATCCAATATCTAAGAAATTGAGACAAATCAAAATAATGATGTCAGTATTTACGTATTGATTTTAGATATTAATACTGCGTAAAACTTCATACTTACACGGATATAAATGATGACAAAAGTAATAAATTTTCAAATTTTGAACTGGGAGAGAAAAAAATTGAATAAATAAACAGCACATTAGTCTGTACAAAAGCAACGCGCAAGTTGCCTGCGTCACTACACAGACATCGCAGGCGTGTGTGCGTGCGCCCGTGGGAACGGTGCGCCGACGCGTGCGCTCTTGTGACATGCGCGTATTGTGCATATTTCACAAATCAGCATTTTTACCTTCCATTCTTTCTTCGAACTGACCGATCTTTGATCTGTCGAGAGATACACAACATGATCACGATCGCTTTTATTAACTAATGCTAGAAATTTGTTTGTTGTCTTCGATGTTACTTCAACTATAACACGTTTGGTATCATTAACATTTTCGTTATAATTATTTGAATTGACGTAATTATTTTTAACACGAGATGTGACTTTATATTGGATTGACCAGGTGTCTGAGACCACCCTATACGCTGCGGCATACTAATAAGATTTGAACTAATATAACAAGCTAGTTTTTTTGAAACCGTGTTCATCTATCAAGAAATTATGATATCGTTTTTTATTTCGTCTTTATTGTTTTTTCTTAACATTTTTTGTCATAAACATCAATGAATGGCGATAGAAAAAAAGGCTAGGTCAGTATAAGAAAATGTAAAAAATATAGCGGTAAAAAAATAAAAGAAGTAAATCTTCCGATTAATTAGTCTAAATTTTTTGATAAAAATCAGAAGTTTTCATCTGTGTTATGAAGTCAATATTTGTAGTAGGTATAGCGCACTACAGCATAATTAATTTTAGTCAAAGCTGTCATAATAAGGCTATAATCTTTTTCACATATGAGTTATTAATTAGTATGTGAATCGGAGAAGGAGAGCTAGACCAAGGCTGCGATGGAGCGATGACATGAGGAAATTTGAAAGTAGATGGCAGGCAGTAACTATAGAGCGGGATGATTGACAGAGATGAGAGGAGACCTTTGCACAGCCTTTGATAGTATAGGTTAAGAATAAAAAAAAATGTGAATCGCAATTTTTCTATTTTAGTTATACAAGTATTCAATAAGTATGTACTTATCTAAAATCTTTTTTACATATTAAATTCAACTTAAACTCTATCTTATGTTTTCGCGATTGTTATTCATTAAATTAAACTATTTTAATACGTAAAGTGTTTGAAACGTCAGGTGTAAATAAATAAGTAATAAACGCGATAAAACCGTATTAAAATAGTTTAATTTAATTAAACTCTATCATTAAAAACATTTATTATCTCAGTCTCCTCCGTATTTGCAAATACAGATATCAGTGAATTCCATCAGGACTTGATCGAGGCGGATAATCTGGTCAATAGGTTAAAGTAAAGCTAGTTATATTAAACTACAGTTAAAGCTATCATTGTGCGGTGGGCGATCATGTGTCGGCCCCCTCCCGCTACCGTCCTGAGTTCGAGTCCCGCCCATTCGCAAATTGCAAGCTTGGTCGCTCCTCTCACTCGCCCAATAGAAGACCAACTGAACTGAATTTAGCAAATAGCTTTGATTTTGATCTAGTTTCCGATAATGATTCAACCCACGAGTTTCGAGGATCTAATGATAAAGTTCTATTAGGATTAGTTAGCAATGATGATGAATCAGCAGATAGAATTGTATCTTGAAGCATTACTACTAAATTTAAGATTTAACATAGAATCTAATTTAGCTTATTTTCAAACGAATCTCTATCAGAACAAATGAAAACTAATTAAAAATATATCGTTATTGCATAATTAAAACACAAGTTTATTAGTAGCTTTTGAATCATATTCATTTTAGCTTTTTAGACTATATGTTCAGATCCCAAGAACAGCTAACATTTTTCAAGGTGCATCATCGTACGTTTAAATATAAACACATTAACATAACAATAAAATCTATTGCAGTATTCAAATAATCTAGATTTGAGGCTTCAGCAAAAATGACAAAGCACCATCCTGCCACTATTATGTTCCCGCTAACCTCCCACGCGGGTCTTTATCATTTTTATTATCTACTTTATGCCCCAGGACATTCTAAGCTACAGTAATTCCCTTGGTTGTCTTATTACTTACGTCAATTACTTGGGTCGTGTGGTTCCTTATCGGTTGGTGTCTGCAGGCTCTATCTAAAAGATTTACAGGTAGTGAAAAGTCCGGTTCGAAGGACCAAGATAGTATCCGGACTCTTTGTTCACTTCTAATTGTTTGTCGTCTAATTACAGCATTGTTCGAAAATGTACTAATTTCATTGTGGTTGAATTTAAATTTAACTTGAATTTATCGGAATGCAAATTGAGGATGAACATTGTAACTTTTTGGGCTTGCACTGCATTACAAGTTAATTAAACAACAAAAAATTGTTAATTTATATCATTAATCATTTTCCCGGGAAACCGTAAAACTTAATTTGCAAAAAAAATATTACATTAACCAAAGTTCAAAATCGAGGCTCTAATAAATAAGACGTCCAGAAAATTTACATACAAAGCCGGGAGTAAAACAGAAGCAAAATGAGGAGAAGTATTTATTGAACGGGCAGAATGGACGCACCCGCGCCCAGATGAGCTATGGGCTATGGCCGTTGCCTTGCTACCGGAGTCGTGTTTTATGTCCGGCCTTTTATTTCTCTCTCGTTTTGCGGTGCTGACTTTTCCTTCATTGGTGCTACTATATTCATTTGAAGTTTATAGAGAAAATTGAATTTCTTTGTATGCTTACACACTACCTTTTGTCTTTCTGTTCCTTGGTATTTATTAATTTTAGAATTCATACACTTTGTCTATAGCGTTTTCCGTACTTTGTTTTGAAATTTCTAACATATCCTTACGAAGTTCATTTTCAATTGATTTTGTAACACATTACTCATTCTCTTATTAGTAATCTTTAATTGTTTGTAAATCTGAGTCGCTACTGCAGACTCTTATAACGTCTATTTTAGAGCTGTGTACGAAGATATTTAATAAAATTTTCCCGTTGGAACAGGATGGTACTATAAACCTCTACTTTCTTGGAAACTTGTATTAATGTCTAATTGATTACGTTTTTCTATCCTATACGCGTCTAACGGTGATGCAGACTTAGTTGTCGCTAATGATGACAGGAACTAGTCTAGTTTATGTTCTTCAGATGCTTGAACTGAATAAGATATCCGTTATGAATAGAACTATTATATATCATATCTCTATATATATTATATCTCTATCTATTATAAATTATATCTCTTGGTCTCTGAATGAGTTCACAATAACGTCTTTTAATGTTATATGTTATACGTAGATAGATAATCATGAAACTGCTATCCTATCGCATTAGACGTTGTTTTTGTAATGATAGGTTAAGCTTTTTGATAAATAAATAAAAAATAAAAATTAGTAAGGTACGAGTACAAATATCATTAGTAATTCGTTTTGAAACATTGTCAAACTTGCAATAACTCGTACTAGATTATTCTACAAAAAATTTAGTAGGAAAAACTTAAATGTGTCTTATTTCAAGTTCAACATTAGGTTCTTCGACATTACCATAAATGTAAACAATAGATGCTGTTTCACTAATTAGTGCAGAGCATTGTATCTTGTGGATAATTGGATTTCCTCTGTTATTTATCCAGCCATATTGTTGCTTTACAACGAATATAAATTATAGGACCAGTTCCTATCCCCTTCGTACATGCTTGTAAGATACAGGTTTCTATTCCTATGCAGATTGTTCTTTGGTTCTTATTAGGTTTAGTACCAGTCAAGCTTTTAATGACAAGTCGGTTTCGTTCCAGACGTTTAGCAAGTTTAAGAGCAACTATGATGATATTTTAGACTATGTTTTATAATGTCTTATTTATAGAATAAAGTATTTAAGGACTACATTATTACGTAATTATTTTATAATCAACCCCTGAAATTCTGAGTTTTCATTTATATTACCTGAAATGCTGTGCTAGTACCCAGTGGATTTTGTTTCTGCATAGTTGTTCAATAAACCTGAGAATCACAATTCAATGCATCTCCTTGAATTATTCGTTTCATTGCTATTCACAACTTCGAAGAAGCGACAAAGTGATGCGGATTGAAGATTGCGCTTGGCGCATGCGCGACACACGCAGCCGTCAGATAGAGCTGGGTTTTGAACATAGTTCTAAACCAAAATTGTAGAATAGGTACTCAATAAACAACCGCTTTGAACTAAATGTTTAAATACAAAAATGGGTTCATATTTATATTAAAAAGAAAACAGTAATTTTCCGAAGAGATTTTGATACGGACTGTACGGCACTCTCTCATACGAGTCTCACTTAAAAATATTTAAAAAAAAATATTTAGAAAGTTGTCTTCCGTGTTTAGTAAACAACAGATTCTGGTGAAAAGCCCTCAGTCAACTTAGATCCATCCCTAGGATCCACATAGTGAATCAGAATATACATTTTTTAATTTAGTTACCATATTTTACAATAAATATTCTACGTTCTAAAAAATATATAAACCCTGAGGTTCGACTTAAACTATTTTAGTTTAGTAGCTGAATTTACTCACTGCCCATCACTAGTATTAGATAGTGCACGATACGCCGTGGTCGCACTTCTAAGAATATATACCCAAGAACTTTGGAACACGAAATTATAGAATCAAGCGTGAACAAGGTTGTTGTAACACGGCTGAGACGTCAGAAGCATGCATTAGGCCTAGGACCATATCCTAGGCGCTTAACCCTGTAATTTTATGTTTTATATATGCAGTTTAGACTGAGTGAAGAAGCGAGGAATCCGTTTGAAATTTTCAAGATGCCTTAGACTTATTTTAAGGAACGAAAAATTTGATTCACTGGTAAATAATTACAATCACTCCATAATTAAATAATGATTAGCCTTAGTTATCTAACAAGAGAAATCTTAAACCAGTGCTTAAGAAATAATTGTATTAGAGCCTAAAAGTTCGCAAAGATATTTTGTTACCAACAAGGCTTGGAACAGTTGCTAAGTCGCATGCTAACTTATTTATTGCTCGCTCTTGCGACACGACGATCTTCTGTCGGCGAGTATAATTTATTACCGGGCACCAAAAGCCTGTTCCAAGGATGCCAGGGAATAAGTAGCAAAGTTGGCAGTAATCTAGACGAACCCAATTAGGGCACGGCTGAGGATATTTTGCACCTAGTTTGAATCAGAATCATTTATTTTGCAAGAATACATAATGTAGAAAAATTGTTACAAAATTGGTCGTCCAGTGTACTCTAGGTCTAGCAGACGTGTATTTTTTTAATACTTAGTTCAGGCTAAATTATCGTGCACATTACCTCTCATATTATATGTTTTTTTTCATAGTTTGAACTATGAAGGTAGGTAGTTAAATTCATACTATTCATACTTCCATATCCATACTAATATTATAAACTAGCTATTTCCCGCAACTCTGCCTGCGTCTGAAAGTAGCCTTTGTTTGACCCCGGGTCTTCAACTATATTCAAACCAAATTTCATCAAAAACCGTTCAGCGGTTTGGCCGTGAAAGCGTAACAGACAGACAGACAGAAAGACATGAATATAGTTGAAGACCCTGGGTCAATCACAGTTTTTGATACAAGCTGAGCTGCGGGAAACAGCTAGTATTAAGAAATTTAGTAATTGAATATTATCCTTCCAATCTAAAAACTAAATTAAGTATTTACTCAATAATAGAGTTCTTTCAAAATGTGTTTCTAGTTTCAACTTGAACTTGCGGTTTAGAGCCCAGAGTACGCTATGGTCCTTGATTTGGCGGTACTGGTTATCACAACGGATTGACTGTCGTCTGAACTCTATAATCCATTTAACAGGGAAACCAGACCAAAAATAATATGAGTCTAACTACTAACTACGAACAAAAGTTTTATTAAAAATCATTTACACTGAACATATACATGATATATTTGCTAAATCTTTCTATAAAACACTTTTCTGTTCGTAATTGGGCCCGATAGAGCCAATATAAATTTATTGTGTTCCTATAATGAAGATTTAGCTTGTAGAAAAGTGTAGTAAATTGTGGAACAAAGCCGTTGTTATGCCATGCTGTATAATTTTGCAGATAATCTGAGTTCAGGTAGCCGTGGTAGTCTTTTAGTTAACGTTGTTTTGCTTTAAATTAACAGCTTAGGGTGAGACGTGACTGTAATATTTTCTTCGTAGTTGCATTTTAGTCTTTACTCTTCTTTTCAGCATTTTGACGAAAAAGTTGAGCTTTTCTAAATTTAAAAAAAAGTAGTGTTTATTTGCTTTCTCCACAATCGAGAACTGAAATAAGTCGGTAAATTATTCTGAATTGTACGAACACATCATCCATATAAACAAGGTGCAACTACCCCTGACTTCAGCGGAGGTCATCGCGTGGGTGTTTGGAACAGGCTTCCCGGGGCACCCACGCCTCCAAACATGCAGGTTGGCTTCAAGTTGAATGCCAGATATGCAGCTGCATGTGAAATAGCATACTATTTTAATAGGCAGTATCATATACATTAACAATAGCTATTTGTTAAAAATCCTGCAGCAATTCCATTTGTTGATATTGGTAATATGATAAATACTATTAAGGCATAAGTAAATTAAAATACTATAATACAAAGTCTTAACACAGTCTCTGCACATGAACACTTATTAAGAAACATTTTTATTCTGGTTTCCCAATAACTTCAACATCAAATATAGTCAACTGACGACGATATTTATGCTAAACAACGTTTACGTTACAAACATTGACTCAGGTTACGTTTGTATCAATATCATTTTTCAATTCAATAATTCTAATTTACTATGAATAAACATATTGTATTATTTTCCCACCGACGCCTATGGTGCTTACTATCAAAGTTCGATAATAAATAAGATTGGGTTCATTACTGTTAGGAAATTTACATAATGTGGGTGGTGTATTATCAATATCACTCAGAAATAAGGATCTGTGATTTGGTACTTTATTATCCTACGTAGAATATAAATGTTCATCTAGATTTTTCCTACTGGAAACTGCTAATTTGACCTCAGATACTGTGACTCAGAGTGGTTAATAATTGCCATGATTATTCAACGGTCAGCCCCGATCTAACTGCTGGTTGTTGATGTCAGCATGTGGTCTATAATTGGATCTCTCGATTGTATTTTACATTACACAGATTTTGTATTCATTGAAATATTTTGTTTGTAATGTAAATAGAGTTCGTTAAATCTACATTTTAAGTGACTTTAATGAATTCATGACAATCTTGGTAGTTATTTCAACACGTCATCATTTTTTTTTTAATTTTCCTAATCAATTGATAACAAAATTGCATTTTGGATGCATTAACGTATGGTTAGTTTTGGTGTAAAATAAACCGATGTTTTTTATTTAAATTTGTAAAATTTATTTTCAAAGTGAGATTTCATCTCGGCAATTTTGTACTTGAAAAATCCTTTGAGCTAAACCCATACAAAGGCGATAGAGGCGCAGGCGCATGTCACATGGTCGTGTTGGCGACGTATCTATGTTATTTATTGCCGACAGGGACCGAGGGCGCACGATTGTCCTCACCTACGTAGGTATTTATTGGGTATCACTTAGTTTCAATATTAGCTAGATGAACTGTATGACAAGAGACAGTCTAACATTCTAAATTTCCTTAGCACTTGTCAGATATCATTTTTAAAATTCAAAATTCTACGATTATCAATTATTAGATTTATCAATAAAATCTTAAATTTTTTGGTTAAATTATACCTACTTACTATTCGTGTCGAACTTAAAATTTCACCCAATATCACAGAATTATTAATAGTACTGTGTTAATACATGAAATAAATTGATCATTAAAACCGTTATTGTAACAATGCGTTTAAATAACATTTCAAGCTGACGCCACAATGATCTGTTAAAATAATTCCAATAATAGGATTATATTTAAGTTTAACACACCAATACCATTACCATTTTGAATGCTATCGGCTCTGAGCTGACCATTTATATTCCTCACTTAGGTATACGTTAGAGAGTTTGCATTGTTTGTTGAATTATATGCAGAGTCACCCGGGAGCTATTGTAAGCCGACCGCCAGCGGCGCTGGGCTAGCAGAGGATGAAATAATTTTAATAAAGTAAAGCCTGAATAGACGGCTTATACCTTATACCATCTCATTCGCTGTAATCCTCGACCACACCTGTGGCTTAAATTAGATTCACAATAAGTAATGTATCATAGGAGCTGCTTGAATATGATAATCAAAGAAACTATTACATTAGAATTTCGAGCCGTCATATTTCAAATAACTCAAACAATTTGGTAGAAATAGCTTAGCTTCAGGCTGTGTAACAATTGAGTCGAGGAACTTTTTAAATATTATATTCACATACTTTCTGCTAATTATATATCATAATTTAGTCAAATAATATCAAACTAACCAATATTTTTTGTTTCAGCTGCACATCCCGTTACGCCGGCGAGTTCTGTCAGCACCTCAACCCTTGCCACAGCGAATCCAGTCCCCGATGTCAGAACGGCGGCACCTGCCGTGTCAGACCCGGAGCTGGAGGAGGTCCTCCGTCTTTCGCCTGTGACTGTCCTCTCGGCTTCAGCGCTTCTCTCTGCGAAATCAGGGTGCCAGCTGCCTGCGATTCGGCGCCTTGTCTGAACGGAGCTACGTGTCGGCTGACATCTCTTGACACGTTTGAGTGTGATTGCCCTCCTGGGTATACAGGTAAGAAACTTACTTAACATAAAGTTTTTAAAAATATTGATGAACACAGTGACATTTCGTCCGTCTGGTGACGAAGAAATTTCGAAAGTCAATTAAAACCTTGAAAATTGGCGGGAAAGAATTAGGGCATCAACCTCGCAACGAAAAGATAATTAAAGAAGAAGATACTTTTTGGTTTTTAATATAAATAACACCACCCTTCAGTAATTGACAACAGAATTATAGTTGAAATTGTGGAAGTGATTTTTGATAACGCGTTGGTCCCTTACATCTATGCAGACAAACCGCTTTATACGTAACTTGATTCAATATGCTTACTTTTAGTAGATGATAACGATTGAAATGACGATAATGACCCAAAATAAATTAATTTACAACTTTCAATACCACAAATCCGTAGTCAATAAAGATATTCCCATAAATAATTATTCCATAAATAAAACACTCATAAACAATAGTACGTAATTCAAGTTATTGATCATAGAATCTAGATAGATTTCAACCATAGCTGAGAGCTGACTATGTGCGTAAGGAAGGAAATACCGTTGAGTAATATCTAACAGGTGCTTAATATAACATACGCTAATACGGAGCTTAATAGACAGTCATATACAGTAATTAAGTTGATCATATAGTTATTCTATTTGATTTGATTATGGCCGAGAAACTATGTATGTATGTAATTATGTAAAAACTTTATTGTACAGAAAGAACATTGTTACAACAAAATAGAATACAACAAGAGAAACTAATACTTAAATACATAAATAAATAAGAAAATATTACTTAGATTGTTTAAGTAAGTATACAATATAATATAACTGTATTGCCCACATCTGGGAAATCACAAAATTGAAATTATAACATTGTTAACAATATGGTAACAGTATATTTGATTATCATAGCAAACAATGTAACTAAAGAGAGAGCGTATTCCAAAGTAAAACTTATAAATAAAATGATAAATCACTTTTAAAATAAAAAAAGAAACTATTTCCGCTGTAAACATATATATCACTTCACAACCAATAAAGTTGAAGATTAACTATTAGGAACGTGTATGGTCAAAAATACCAGAATTTGCTGACAGGTTCTGTTTGTGGGTTGTGCAATTAACGAACTTTCAATTTTTCTGTTCCGCGACTAAATTAGTAATTGCAATTGGTCTTAAATTGCTGTCGATTAGAAAGGAAATGTCAATGTATGAGTGTACTATTTTGACGTGTCAAAGTGCTACTTTTATAGTTTTTCTCCCACGGAGCTGCGTACGAGTCGATCTCGTAATTGCCCATTAAGAACTCACTTCCTGGAGCTCAAACTCGAAGAGAGCTGTAGACATGCAATTTATATCGTCACCAATATTAAGTTACAATCATTTTTTGTAACTCTAATGTTTATTTTAATAAATTGTATTACATTCAACATCTCAAAATTTTCAAAACTTATATAAATATCACTGTCGTCAAGTGGAAAATTATGCAATGTTTGTCCAGAAAGATAAGATTTTTATAGTCTGGTAATAATTACTTAATCGCTTAAATTATTGCATAATTGTGATCTAGATCATATGCGAATTTCAAAATTTCACTCATTATTTATAAAGTCTTCGTATCGTTCCATTTTCTCCAGAAAATCCTTACACTGCAGCTCTGCAACCGAACGTCAACAAAAAATGCGTTCGCGCCGCTTGTAATGCAACATGGTTGTCAATTACATCCTTTTAGGGCTATCCGATTTATGATACCTCTTCAGCGTCTCGAAATGGCTAGGTCTAATTACGGAAGTCAGGTTTGGAAATATTCCAACGTGACTTGTCAAGTTTGCTGTGCGAATTCATTAATACTTAATTTGTGGATGATTAATGTTTTGCTTTAAAATTAAGACCACTATTCATTATCTCTATTCCTATTCAATTAAATCAGCCGGATTGGAAGTTTTGATTAGAATCTATGTCCAGCAGTGGTCTTGATGTAGTTGAAATTCATTAACTTGATAGATATATATGTTTTAGGGCACTATAGTTTTGATATTTGACAAAAGTTTTTAACATTTGTTTACTACAGAGAAAATAGAAATAAGTTTGTAAAGAAATAGATTTTAGGTAAAGGTAATTTTGTAATTATAATCATCATCATCACATCATCATTGTTGGAAAGTGTTTCGATCTAGCAGGGCCCCGTGATCTAAACTAAACCTAGTGGCAATGGTTAGTTTGTTCAATGTACCTTACGAATTTACTGAAAAGATCCTATCCAGCGGGGCCCTCAGTTGTATTTAGCTCGAAGGAATATTTTATAGATTTGCAAGAGAAAGACAAAATTTGAAAAAAATTGTTTTAATATGATCTGTTAGTATTAATATGATGATATTTACCTTTCTTTTTACTTTCTGCTATATATTTGTGCTACCGGGATTCCGTAAGTTATACGAGAACCATACTTAAAATTACGTAATAGATGTTAAAAATGATCTCATTCAGCTTAAACTTAAATTGAAACTACACCTGTATGAAAGTATTTATAGTATTATTGACTTCTGTTTATGGTACTGTATGTTGCTAAACGTATGTATGACTGCTTCCCCCTAATATTCTCGTAAAAAATAACTACCTAGGTGCAGATTTTTTTTTTAATTTCCTATTTTATAAAAAAACATAAGAAATTATGTCACAACAATATATATACGTAAATTAATGTTCTTATATTTCCAATTATTAATATTATAGTTATTGCTACACGAAATACACATTAAAAGAGTTTTAGCCTTCGATTTTTCCATTTACATTATCATTTTGATTTATTTGACTCTATCTTGTTCTGCCTACTAAACTTAATGAAAACAACTTAGATTCTCATGCGAAAATAAATGGCAATCTTATATCTATGGTAATTTATATCAGACGTAGGAAAAAGGTCACACATGTCCCCACGATTAGAATAAATGATTTGAGAAACACTTTTGACAATAAAGAACTTGTTTTGGGCTATATAGCTAATAATAAGATTACACAAGGCGGCTAATGCTAAATCTATATATTTTGGTGATACTTTAATAGGCTGATAATCTGCCAATTATATAATTTGAGAACATTCACGTTATGTTAAAATTTACAATATCATCCTTGAAGTATTGTTTAAGCGCTTAGGCGTTGATGAACAGACATTATTATTTTGAACAGCTTGCATCTTTTGATAAAATAAACCCTTTTCTAAAAGTTGTATACACTTATCATCTTCAAAATATAATTGATGTCTTATAGTAGAGAGAGAGTATATATTCTTCCTCTCTGCGTATCTAAGCAAGCTAATTGGTTCAGCAATGAAATTAGATCTCATACATAAATAATCTTTGTTATTCTTCTTTTAACAGGCGCTGAATGTTCCCACGAAGACCACTGCGCGTCCCAACCTTGCAGAAACGGAGGCCGCTGTGTAGCTGACAACACCACAGCTGCTGGCTACTCCTGCGTCTGTCCTCCAGGCTTCACTGGCAATAGGTGTACTGAAGACGTTGTTGAATGCTCTACTGGCTCTGGCCCTTGCCATCATGGAAGATGCTTCAACACCCACGGTTCTTATACTTGTGTCTGTGAACCTGGATACACTGGGAGGGATTGTGACGCTGAATATGTGCCGTGTGAACCGTCTCCATGTCTTCATGATGGGAAGTGTACGCCGCTGGATCAGCTGAGATATAAGTGCGACTGTCCTACTGGTAAGTTTGATTTATATTAGCTATTGATTCATTAAAGACGTCTAGAATTTTTTGTTATCGCTACGAGTTCCATGAATATTTTACTATATGAACAATATAACACTGTCAATTAAACTTAAATTGGAACGTGAAATTTGGACGCATATTAAATTCTTTTTAAGGGTAGATTGCTAATTTACTGAACGAACAGATTAAAAATCCATGTCTGAGATTTATCCGTCCAAGTCTTTTAAGACTCGTGTAGATGTTTACAAAAGAAAAAAATGACAAAGGAAATCTAAATAGGAAAATAGCAAATACATATCGGAAACCTATGAATAATACAGTAGACCTCTTGGCTATAAATGATTATAGCATTTCAATCATATGACTTTGATATAACTATGATCATGTCATTAATATCCCTCTAGACAAGTTTCCTTTTATACGAGGATTTCCTAAACAGGTCGCGTTGTTGCATAAACACAGACATAGGATCATTAAACAGTACTTTATTGGCCTAAGTGCATTCATGTATGTAACTTTGTTTATACCATTTTGAAACATTAAGTCTTTGTTTTGATAAGTAGATCTTGGTTTATCTTGGACAGTTATATTAATATTTTAAATCATAATTATACCAGCTCTTATCAACGGCTTCAAACGCGTAATTAAATCCCGCGATTTTTCTGGAATAAAAGGTTACAGACCTACGTTATGCGAAATTTCAGGAAGATTAATTCCAAAGAAAAAGGAGAAACAAGCAAATGGACGTATAAACTAGGTTTCGCGCTTAATACTTTAAATAAATAATATAAACTATCAGATTTTTTGTATTTTATTATTAATGAACATTATTAGCATATAAACATTGAATAGTATTGATTTTCTCCATTTCCAGTTTGTCTGTTCTTAAATTTATAGCGTTAGATATTGCCTTCGTGACCTTTGATTAAACTCATCTACAGTTATTTTAATTTGACGCGTTTATAAAAAGATTACAGCGTATTAAATAGCGTGCTAATCAGATTCAATGGTTTAGACGAAAGCTAAACATTGTTCGGACCGGTTTGATAAATTATATATCTCTGCGCGGCGCTTATACACTAGTTTACAATCAACTTACTTGTACATTATTTTAAATTATACACAACATTCAATATTCATCATCATTTTAACCGTAGTCAGTCCACTGCTGGACATAGACCTTTTTTAATGATTTCCAAAATTTCCCCTTTTCAGGTTAACTACCATCTGACTGATGGATATCCAACGCTACGCTAAAATAATAACTGACACATACATAATAATTATTATTATGCAAAAATAAAAATAATAATAATTTAAAATAAATGCAGTCTAAAACATGTGATTACAACACTGCAACAAAATTTTCCAAATACAAGGTGTGCCTCAGGGAGTTGTTTTGTAGCCTCTTTCTCTTAAGTTTCGCAATACCGGTCAATTTATTATACATATATATATATATATATATATATATATATATATATATATATATATATATATATATATATATATATATATATATATATACACATTTGATAAATTTAATTGAACTCCAATATCATGCTGGCTATATTTATAAGGCTGTTCTAGTGCTCAATTATTTCTAAATCTGTCGTCAAATGCTTGTTGACCTGTAGACTAGGTTTTCCTTTGCCATTTTACTTTGATTTGATCGTGTTTAGGTTATATTTTATGAGGATTACTTTTATTAGATATAGCCATTTTCTCATATTCACTAGCCAAAATATTTTTTTTTGTTTGGTCATTATTGGCTAATTTGGTTATGACTAAGTTACCTAAAAAAACTTTGGCGGGTAAGGTTTAGGATAGTTAAAAAAATATCTTTTATCTGTCATATTCACTGCATATAGACTATTGTCGTCTGTGATTCATAATCTGATATTTATCAGATAAATAAATATATGCTATACAGTACAGCTATATAGTGCAATATATTCAAACTGAGATAAGAGGACAAAGTGCCTGCGGCAACCATTATCTATAGACATTTACACTCCTAAGTATAGCTTGCTGGTTTGCCAAGATTATCTAAGTTTGAACATAGAGTAATGGTTATAATAATAATATGTAGAGATAACATTTTGACCAAGTAAGTTCTTTACGCAGCAACTTCAGCTTCTTGTGTTTTTGTTTAATTATAAACATGTATAAATAAAAATAATTTAAATGTCACACATATAAATAAAATACCTTGTAAATCATCATCATTCCAGCGTGTATTCCTAGTTGCGTAGTCAGCTTACGTTTACTAAGTCATGGTCCTAGATTAGGCGGAACTGATTATTACAATGGAGCGACTGCCGTCTGACCTCCGTAACCTTTTTTATAGGGAAACCAGATCAACAGGAACATGACCCGAGGTGTGTTAGTGGGCAACACTGTAAGGATTTTCAGGCTGCCATAACGCATCTGACATAGCCTCACAACTGCTTATCTATCGATAACAACCGGTACCTCAAGCTCAAGATAGGAAATGCCACTATGTGGCGACCAATCCAATAGTGGTCGCGTCACGCCGTCGCTTGACACGCGCATTCGCTACGGATAAGCGGGTCGCGCTCGACTAACGAGCTCCTCAAAATAAAATACCTTGTGAATATGATTCTTAAAAAGTGTGAAGTATTATGCAAAAGTACTTTTTTGCCGCCAAGTCTGATGATATCATGGTAAATCTATCTAATTATTACATTTATGGAAACAATGTGAATTAAAAAAATGGGTCCTAACATGCCATTTCAAAATAAGACTATCGAATTGTTAATTATAATTGCCACCATTTTTCTGGTATGGTAATGAATCCCATCGCATGTTGCGTGTCTGTTTGATTTACTGGCATACTCTGGGGCAGAAAGTCGACCGTGGCCCGAGGCAACCACGACTCGGCAGAAAGCTGCTCTTATAAATATTGTTTGCTATATTTGCAAGTACAAAGATTTATTTGTGATATAACGTACTGCTATTTTAAATTTAGCTCTGTCGGCTCTATATATAGACCACAATTATATCTTTATCGATAGTAATAAAGCCACAGAAATGTGGTTTAACGGGAAAACGTTTTCTTGTCATGTAGATAGTTTATTCAATCCAGCGAATGATCTAAAAATGATTTCTACAGATATCAAACTGATATAACATCTTTTGCATTTAAAAGTTTCTTCTTGGTTCAATATATCAGTTCTCAAACGTAAACACGATGAAAATATGTATGCGTGTAATGAAACAAAATCGACACCAATCACGAAAAACGTGCCTTTCTCAATGCGACAACTGCAAATTCTAATCTTAAAAATAATTTAGCTATTATAAATGATTACAAATAAACATAGCTTAAAAACAATGTGTCTATTGAACTGTGAGAACAGTAAGACACATTGAACATCGTATAATTCAGTAACACGCGCGACTACGGGAAGTGGCGAAAGAGTTGCAACAGTTTTTATGTAGTGCGCATCTCTTCATTAGCTTCATTACGTTGCAAAATGTTTGTTGCGAGTGCCCCAGTCTCGAGAGATACTCATTTTGATTACTTCTTCGTAATGATGATTCACAGTTTTAGGGAAAGTGTCTGTTTCTAATGTTCCATGAACTGTTTTACTATCCTGTATCACAATATTTGGCAGTTTGATATTTAAGGTAACCGGTTCTCATCAGGTGGGCCGTACGCCTGTTTACTTACTAAATAGTATAAAAAAAGATTGTTTTTTTACCAGATTTTTAAAATTATTTTTGGCTTCATTCTTATGATATGCTAACCCTGCAGGTATATAGTACTTATCGTACTATATACTTCTTCTCCTTAATTTACTTTCTTAAATGGGGTCAGTAGAGCATCATGGAATATCTAAAAGATCTTTTGGGGTTGTAAAAATACTTAAATCACTTATACACTCATCTCACATTCAAACTTCATCACTTCAAATGTTGATTACCAAAATACCACCAGGATTCATGGGAACTTGAACTATCGCATGTGAGTCACCACCTAAAATAATTTTAACTATTATTTTTGAGATAAATTATCCTAGGTTCCCAGTCGGAGGGGACATTCAATCTATCAAAATGTGCTACCACTTAAAATTTCTGATGTTCGTACCACACAAGCATGTAAGTGTGGGAATGGTAATAAAGTACTCAGTTAACACTTCAAGCCGATTTGTTTATTGATCCTGATGAAAGACAAACACTTAATGAACATAAATTTAGGCAAAGCTATTTGGGTAAAAGTGTTTATAGTAATTCTATATTGAAACTGAATTCAGCTACTGATAATGACACAAATAATGTTTTTCTTAAAAAAACGTTAACTTCTTATTAGATTAATATTATAGTTCAGAACATAATATTTATATAATGTCTCAATGTCTCAATTTGTGAATGATCAAAATATCTAAAATGTAGAACCTGATAAAGAAATACTTCTGTTTCATGTACAGTGACTAATATTTTAAAAAGTTCGATATGATGGCAGTCAAATAAATTAAAATTAATTGATGAACCACATGTTGAGATTATAAATAGTTTAGTAATGTCTGCATTAATGCCATCTGAAAATAATGTTAATAGTTTCCGTCTATTAAGCGTTTGTCCAGAACTTGTGGGAGATACAGGAAGCGACTTTCTCACAACGTGTTGTCTGCGTTTGGTTACATTATTAGTATTAAGTAGTACTATCGCTTTAGATTTTAGAGGACCAATTTTAATGAGAGTCTCATTTATGATAACAAATTATAAAATATTTATTTGAACATATAATAAAAACAATTCATTAATATAATACTTTTGATATTTGCTCTATAAAATTCAATTTTTCCCCGTAATTTTTTCTGCGCTAAACTATCTGTCAAGTAATGCTCTTAGCATTAAGTTTGCCAATAGTTATAGGTATTTGTAATTGTGGAACAATAGAGTTTAATAAATAAATAATACAAGTAATTGTTTTGCACTACTAGAATATAACAAAAAAAGTCAAATCTTTATTAACATACTAGCTGTTTCCCGCAGCTCCGCCTGCGTCAAAAAGTAGCTTATGTTTGACCCCTGGTCTTCAACTATATTCATACCAAATTTCATCAAAATCCGTTCAGCGGTTTGGCCGTGAAAGCCTAACAGACAGACAGACAGAAAGACAGACAGACTTTCGCATTTATAATATTAGTATGGATTAGTATGGATATTTCTGGTTACATATTTTTTTATTTAGGATCGTTCATAGAGCCTCTGTTCGAGCATAGTTTTTGTATTTCATTACTAAAATATAAACTACTCCAAAATGCAAATTTTGGTACCCATAATAGTCCAAAGAAAATAATCAACTACTATTTTTACATAGTCAAGTCACTCACACTGATTCATAATCCCCAACACATGCCCCAGTCCGTTACAAAAATATTTACATGCGCGCAAAAAAGGCGATGAAACATTAACCATGTCTGTAACGTGTATATCTCATACATTTATACCAACACATGTGCCCGTGGGAACAGCTCAGTAATGAGGCCTAAGTCGCTAATCGAACAGGCAATAGCCGCTGTGTTGTAACCGATGTGCGAAGGCTTTCGACAATTAGAGCTGTTTTGGACATAGTTATCGCTAATATTTGGCATTGAGTTTGTTACAAGTTTTTTTTTCTTAGCCTCAACTTATTGTGCCCCACTTGATAAAGGACTCTTTTGTTGCGTAGTAGGCATTCTGAAGCGCTATTTTTGAAATGTATGATATATATGTCGAATGAAAATTGTTTGATATCGAACAAAAATTCTGCGATTAACCGATTTTGCGTAAGTCACACTTTTCAAAAATAGGACTTCTGCATCCAATCCAGCTGGTTACATGTTTATATTAAAAAAAATTAGGTAATGTTTAAAATTTATTGATTACACAACTTTGGATGTAAAATATTAATTTATCGATGTTTAAGCACAATTTGTCTGTTTCCTGAAAGTATAATTAATATTTATTTGTTTGTTTGTAATATCTTTATTGTACAAAAAAAAAAACAAATAATTTACATACCATTACCCACTTAGGGATCTCTATTATTATTTTAAATATTAATGATTTATTTAATCATTAATATTTTTTACATTAACAAACAATGACGAATTTTGATCACAATCTGGAGTTAATTGACGTTAAATATATGTATAAATGATGATCATGACAATTTTATTGTCCACTTTAATATTTTGTACACACATAATAAAATAACAGTAGGTATTTAAGCTTTGAATACATTCAAATTTAAATTCATCTTAATTAAAGATATGAGTTATCTTCTAAGAAACGTATAAAAATTAACAGATGTTTTATGGTATTTTTGATATGTGAAACTATAAAGTTTTAAGAGACATTTACTATTAACAGATGTAACGGTTTGACCAAATTTAATATTGCGCTGTAATTTAAGACGGACTGTGAAAGATTTTATTCACAGCCAATAGACATTTTTGAAAAAATCTCTTAAATTTTTATTGCCAAGATCACTTCATAAGTTTGTTAATTAAAAATGATTTTTTGATTTGATTTGTAAATGGCTTATTTCATCCCTCGTATTGCTTCGTGACGTCAGAAATCTAGGACCATGATTATAAACGTACCCTAGGCTCAAAAGTGTAAGCGATGCAAACGGGGGACCACGTTCGAACGAAGAAGTGATAAGTTCGTGACGTCATATGGTGATCGCCAAATAATGAACTACCATCTAGCAAAGACCTCCAGGATCAAAAGTCTCCGTGCTTCAGAAGGTGCGGATTAATTTCAGATAGAAATAACAATACGGGATGAATTAAGTAGTAGTTGCCAACAGTGATAGTCAGGCTTATTAAAAACTAATTGTCCTAAACTTCTCACATTTATTTGAGTGAGCACAGAATAATCAATAGTACTAACATACAGAATAAACGCTCACACTCTCCCAGTCGAATCAGATATCGCACCTCACCGCGCAGATTCAAGGTAAAATAGAGAGCAAAACAATGTAAGGATGACGCTTCAGCTGCTCGGCCGCTGCGACGACTATGACGCAGATAAGTTATTTAACCAACCCTACAAATAACACACACATTGACGAGAGTGCGTACACAGCCAAATTGTAGTAGTCTTAAAAGGTATCGAGCTTCGCTGTTGTATGGAGTGTCCGGGGTCTGGGGTCCCCCTTAATCATGAGGAAACGATAAAGAAAAAGGAGTCACCATAGCAGAACTATTTAATTAACTTTCTCTCTATCTCTCATATTAGCTAAAGATTTAGTTCTCTTAAAATATCAATTTACAAATGGCTCTAAAATAAATTTCTTTCCGCAGGGTATCGAGGTCAAAACTGCGAGATCAACATTGATGATTGTCCTGGACACCTGTGTCAGAACGGCGCGACGTGTGTCGATGGCCTGAACACATACACCTGCGAGTGCCCTCCGACATTCACTGGGACACTCTGCGAGACTGATGTCGACGAGTGTGCCTTGAGGTAAGTGAATAATTATTAAACTCGTAAGTATCCTCAGGTTATTGAAGTTATTGACTACCTGGGTCCCAACTGATGGGTTTAGAAAGGTCAACCAAAGACGGGCTACTACGATGTCATAAGAGAGGTCTTTAAAAAATGGAGGGAAATAGCCCTGGATAGAGAAGTGTGGAAGAAAAGCGTTATTTTTGCCCAACTGTGGGACACAAAATACCTATGAAAAAATGTATTCTCAGGAGATCTATGTAGACGAATTTGAAAGATTTCTAAACGAAGAGGTTAGCTTCAATCTAATACATAATTTGTATGACCTGGACAAAGTCGGGACTGGCTGCTAGTTAGATAAGCAACCACGGAATAGGCCGAGAGGCGGTTCTGAAGCTCAGTAGCTCAAAGAGGATCTAGGCCTCCGATACATGAGTTTTCCACTCCTCCCTTTTTCGCGCCAATGCTTGCCAAGCTATCTTTTTGTGTGTCTATGAATTTTACTCTCATCCATACGATTTCGTAGGTAAGGTTTGAGTGAAATAACGGTAGATATTGTGACGAAAAAACGTATATATAGTAACTGCTTACACTATGCTTTTGGTAAACATAAAAAAATCATATTAGATATCCATTAACAAGTAAATACCTAGTGATTTATGGTAAACATTATACCGATATCCAAAACACATTTGTACTAATTGAAATTTACAAAATAACTAATCATTTTAAGACATAACCATTTATGTATTAATATACATACTTAATGGTATGTACTTACATAATTTTCTGTTATTATTAGAGTTCAAATTATAATTGAAGGTTTCCTCTTGTTGTAATCATACGAATGTATGCCTTATCGGTTAGTCATTAAGATCTTGATTAATTTATAGCAACCTAAAATCAGTTTAGTGCAATATCTGTTCCCGAAAACCGATTGCGGCAGGTAGGTACCTTATGATCAAAATAAAAAAAGTATAAGTATTTGAATTTTAAATGCAGCAAAGTGTACCACAATATTCTAAGTTTATTTTCGCATATTTCATGAAAAGATTTAATTAGACAAGTGTACTTTAATGATCTATGTTTGTTTGCGAATTCAAGACCTTAATGTTTATTAAATTATGCCCTGTTTGACGGAATAAATTTAGTATCAAAGTTTTCAAAGTAATATTTCACTTATGAACAACAACATTTCGCAAGTAGATATTGGTAATGAGAACAAAGATGGTAATGACACAAATTGCTATCTAATCATGTTCGAGGAATGATATCTGAATTTGTATTGAGGCTTTCTGTGCTATCATCGTTGGTCGGGCGTTAATTACAAGTAGCGGGAGTCATCGGCCCCGGCGCCATGTGGTTAGATGTGGCGGGAAAAATTTGTAGAGGAACAAAAAAGTAGTAAAAAGTGTTGGGGGCGCCACTGTCTTTACAAAATCACTTTATGGTAACACTCGGTAAGATTTGCTATTGTATGATAGATAGAAATACTAAATGCGAAAGTCTGTCTGTCTTTTTGTCTGTCTGTTACGCTTCCACGGCTAAAACGCTGAAAGGGTTTTGATGAAATTTTATATTAATATAGCTGAAGGCCCGGGGTCAAACATAGGCTACTTTTTATTGCAGACGGAGCTGCGGGAAACAGCTAGTACTAAATAATGATTCATTAAATAAACTTAGTTCGACTTTAATAGCCATTTTGACTCGAAAAGTAGAAGTTCGACCTCACATTTTATTGCCAAATATTTATGGGACTTGCAGAAAATGCAGTTCGCATAATTCATGTCAGAGAGCGAAAGGTAGTTTGTAACTGCCTGAAGACTCTGATTGCAGGTGGTGCTCAGTTACTTATGGAATTCCAGTTCACCAGTTCACTTGCCAAATGACAGTCTCTCTGATGAACCATTTTTGAATTTCTATTAAATTATTGATCGGTTGAATGTATCAATGAGTGCGTTGAAATTACATGGCTATACAATATTATTAAACAATTAATATTTAATTTTTCTCATTTAAGTAAAATACTCATATTATTACACTAGTAAATTATGGATTTCGTTCTCATTTTTCTCGTATTTGTAGTCGTGGCATCGTAAGATATCATCATTACATAATGACATTTACAAATCGCTGTCAGCTTATTCCTTACACTTGGTGCAATGTCCTATGCTCCCTGTGCGATGCTCCAGCGTTCCTACATTAATTGTTAGCTAATGATTGGTTGAAAAAACTGGCGGTGGCGGCAGTCGCACGGTTAACAAGTACCCAAGTCTACTTAGTTTTCTATTAAGTTTTACTTTATTATTTTCTATTCCATTATGATAGAAAAGTAACGGTATAATTAGGATTTGCCAAACGTATTTAATATCTTGGTGCAAAAGACATAAACGAGCTCTAAAGATTTTTTTTTGTTCCAATCCACTTTTCAAAATCCTTAAGCTAAATGAAATCAATGTAAAATATTATTACATTTATTAGCTATATCAGATAGATCCTGAAGGGTTTCATTTTTTCACACAAACGCGAAAGAACCCTAAAACCGGAAGATTACGCTTTCTCAGAAACCATGCAATTGACGCAAAAAGTCAAGTAAAAACGCATTCTACCGGATTTTAAGGATTTTGTGACGCTTTACAGCTTCATAAAAGGATGTAAAAATTGTCACCCTTGTTTCTTTTTGCGATACAAAGATTTTAACAAAAAATAAGTATATTTTGTAATTAAAAATACATGTAGATATTTATTAATTAAATTAAGTAAATCACCAAATTCCAAATAATACATGCATATTGCCCCAAAAAGGATATTAAACTAACCATAATATTTAATCTCGGCAGGACACCAAATATGTTTTATGGTTTTATACCCAATAAAATTAATTGTACTAAGTATACCAACTATTAATATTTCCACCAAAAAGGATTGGACCGCCCGCTGCATAGGGCTTTTGTGGCTTTTACGAAACAGATCCAATCCACAAAATAATTGTTACTGGTCTCATTCGATCATAGCACTTATAGTAAAGCTAATAAAGTTGGTAATACATTAATTTCCCACATAAAATGCTGAAGACAATGCGGTATTACGTACACATTAAACCGCTTAGTGTTGTTCTGTGCGTCTTGTTTTACATGCAACGGTCCTCTGAACTTTTAAGCTAATATCGACTTTATTTCCATAGCAATTGAGTAGAGTTTCCAATGAATTGTTTTATCATGGTACACTGTCATATAATATAAGTTGTTGGCTCATGAAACGGAACAGATAAATGCGTGCCTGATATTAAGTTACGTCTCCTGGTATATTTTTTCATGTGAGATGAGCAAGCGAGTAGGCAGTCGTCTGAGAAATTATCATCTTTTTTCGAATGATGTTCAATAATGTGTTTTGGAAAAATTGTGGAGTATGAATACTGTGTCTTTTCTATCTATTCTGCTAGCACATGTGCTCACACACATTTGAATTTAGGCATTAGTACTAATAATCCATACTCCATACTAAAAATATAAATGCGAAAGTCTGTCTGTCTGTCGCTTTCACGGCTAAACCGCTGAACGGATTTTGATGAAATTTGATATGCATATAGTTGAAGACCCGGGGCCAAACATAGGCTACTTTTTGACGCAGGCGGAGCTGCGGGAAATAGCTAGTATTTAATAATTAAAAATAATTAATATATTAATTAGTCATTTAGGGATCAAAAGTGATTTCATCCATCTGTTTCTCGTTTTAAGATACTTTTATGGTTAATACTTACTATTTTTAAAGACAATATAAAAAAAAAGACAAATTAAAATATTAAAAAAAATATTATTATTTATAGCATTAGGTATTTGAAAATTACATATTTGCAAATACCCCTTGTGTTTACGAAATAACAAGACTGAATCAAGAATCTCGAATATTTAGTTAAAATGCTTTCCTAGTAAGAAATATTCAAGTATTTCTGTAGTGTTCGGTATACGGTACCTAATTAAAACCGTTTTCACATGATTACTATTCAATTAGGTGCGTTTTCAATACATTCTTCTTAGGGAATTGTCGGACTAAATATTTAGTTGATAAGATGTTTCAAATAATTGATTTCGAGATGTGTTGATGGAGCTTGCTCGTAGATGTTATCATTTTATTTGTGTACAGAAAGAAAAAACATATTTTCGTGTCATAGACCTTTGTTGATACACCTGGACACAATACCTACTTTTTCAATATGGCTTTTACTTTCATATTTAGCGAGTAACAGGTAAAAATTATAAAACAAAGTTGTTTATTCAAGTCAGTAGTTAAGCCAAGTCAAATCAAGTAGTAGGAGCTTTTGACAACAAGAAAGAAAATCACATAAATGTAACACTGTCACTTCCCAACATTCATGCTTGTTCACGAACACTTTGCGCTTTGATTATGAGATTGAATATTACTCTAAATTTCATCAAGCTTAATAATATGTAAATTCTCGTTACATTTCTCCACAAAATAGCTTGCCTCTCATCAAATTAAATATCGATTACAACATGATAAATAGTTATTCGATAATCTCCAAATTGAATACGGTATCGAGTAGCTTGTCAGTTACAAATGATGCCGCAGACCTAGCTGTAATGAAGACTTTGGTTTTTAGGGTTCCGCATCCAAAGGGTAAAACGGAACCCTTTTACTAAGACTGCTGTCCGTCCGTTCGTCACCAGGCTGTATCTCGTTAACCGTAATAGTTAGACAATTAATTTTTTTACAGATGATGTGTTTCTGTTGCCGCTATAACAACAAATACAAAAAAAAGTTAATATTAAATGGGGCCCATACAACAGACATGTTTTTTGCAGTTTTTACAGATACCTATGGTTTTTTAGTACAGAACCCTTCGTGCGCGTGTTCGACTCGCCCTTCGCCGGTTTTTTCTAATGCTATCACATCGGTAACATCACAAATGCAAATTACTGTTTGTTATGTGCGAACGGTTATAAAGATTCCTATCTGAGCTGCGAGAATGGTAGAAAGTTTGGCGATTGATACGTTTTGGAGATAAGATGATTTAATAAAGTCCCTTCTTACATGTGTTGGCATGTGAGAAAAATGAAACGTTAAATATTGAAATAAAACCGACCCGAAGTGGATGTTGGCCTCCGAAACGAGAGAGCGTCAGAGTGTTCTATTTCGCGCGATGGTTCGCCAGTTATCAGCTTCCATCTCTCGCAAATTAGCCTGCACTGCATATCTTCAGCGGTATCTGGGACGGCCGACTGGTCTTCTGCCTGCTATATTCCCCAGATAGGCTGCCTTGAGGCAACGATCCTCATCCTTTCTCTCCAGGTGACCAAACCAGACCCAAAATATTTGGTTCCTTCATCCTTCACCAGCTCAATAATTTCCGAGTTCTTCCGGATTCGCCAGCTTCCGTCGGGGTTCTTTTTAGGACCGAGATTTTACCGGGGTATCTACCGTTCCGCAATATTTATTTTATTACTATGATGTAATTGTTCAACTATATTTTTGTATCGTTTTGCAAAAGTTAAGAGAAAATTATCTCGTATAAAAAACAGAGTGCATAGAAATTGATTTTCAAGTCAGCTATAACATATTATATTAGCTCAGTCGTCAAATAATCAAAGCCAGGAACATCGTTCCAATAATCTATGAAACATCAAAGCCCAGTGGCAATGACCCTATACGAAAGACCCATCATTTCCGCGGACCCGATTGCCCGTACTGTACATCATTAATCACTTATCCCATTCGTACACGGCCCTGTTAGGCAACCTATCTATAATGACTGATATAACACTATTATTTCGAGTTAGTGGCCAATAGTGTAATAACCTTTATTTTCTATCATCTGCAGCACTACTGCTAGTAAATATACTAATAATTAATATTTTACTCTGCAATTTGCAAATATAGAAAATAAACTAAGTAGCTAACAAAATGCAGATAACTACTAATTTGAATCTAATCCAGTTACGTTATTTTTGTGTAAAATTAACCCCATATACTCAAACTTTTGCTCAAACTCGACTCAACCTTACTCCAACTCATTAGTCGACACCTAGCTTCCTTGACTTAAGGAGATTCCCCATTGGAGGTGAGTATCGAACTGTCAAATATAAGGTTGGTCGAGAGGTACCTTGAGGCGTCCTCCAAATGATTTAGAGTGGATATAAATCAGTTTTTGCCACTTTTTGCCTAGGTATATTCTTACTTTTTTCATATTTCACTGTATTCTTTCATATTTTTAAATGTTTGTGCTTTGATTGTTATTATAACCTGTGCCACTCCTCATTGGAGTTTGCTCAAGCAATCAACTAAGAATATCGTTTTCAAGGAAAGTTTTTAGGACTTCCCTGAGGCGCCCTCCAATGAGTTTGAGTGAAGGATGTCCTTATGGTTATGTTTAAGAATATGGGTGTAAGCATGCAACCATGCTATACCAGAATAGATAATAGTACTAAAGTAGTTATAAGTATTAATAAAATCAAACTAAGTATTATCGAAGAAAAAGTATAATTATTCAACATTTCATATTCTTAACTTCTTGCGTAGAATATAAGCGAATGTCAAATAAATTCGGTGTAACCCTCATTATATATGTTTACTACAACTTTTTTTTACTTTTCTTTTTTATTGAAAGTGGTCTGGTTACATGGTATCTATTTACTTAATATACTGTACAAATTTTGCCAACGCCTACAAAATAACTCTCAAATACAGACTTACTCATTTATATGTAGTAATAGAAATGTTGCATAAAACTGCAATCTATCTTAGTTACTGCAAATATCATGATAATCTCGGATTTGGTTCAATTTTGCATCAAATCTGCGTCACAGAATTCGTCGCGCTGTTTTGGTTTCATAACAAAAGTTCGTAACGCAATTCCGTAAATTATTATTTGTGAAACAAAACTGATTTGGAATACGAAAGAGCTTTTGTTCATTTTGATATTTAGCGGATAACCATCAAAATACGGTTTTGGTTATATTTATTTATTTCAATCAAATGGTACAGTTAGTGGACTTAATGCTAAAGCATTCTCTACCAGTCTATTTTTTGGAAAAACTTTATTTTTTTCATTTATTTATTTAATTTACTTAGTATGTAATATAATGTAATGTAAAGCCAAAGGCTTTTTCTACCAGTTAACCAAGAGGTGGGGCGGAGAGAACAATTTTTTTTTAAATTATTTTATTAATTGGTTAAAAAAATATTGATTTTGCATTAATGTTATTTCTTGCCTTTTCATATAGACTAAGAGAGGAAATTTAATCATTTTGTTTTGTTCACAAACATATACATAGATAATCATTCAAAATGGCCAAATCTAACGGCTTTTTCGCCTACCTGTAGCCTTTTTTTTTAACAATCATACATTATTTTTGAATGCATGAAAGTCATAGTAGATTTATGTATGTATATTATTCCCTTAATTAAGTATTTTATGTATTCTGCTGCCCCCATACAAAATAATAACATTATTTAGCTAAATATCTATTTATCTTTGACCGCAGACTACCCTAATTCCTAGACGCCAAATGTTTATGGTTTGATGGCACTTCACACGGCTGTGTCAATAGGGTTTAAAACTCAATTTATGAGTGCTCAATCGGAATTTACGAGTCGAAAGCCTATTGGGAATATTAAATTGCAGCTCGGTTTATAACTTTCGTCAAAGGATAAGAGATTGGCGGGAATGGTAGCGATTTTGTTTTTATAAAGGTTTATTTCCCTGTTTTTTTATAGTTTTTACTTGAAATTATTAAATATTTATGATAGTTATATCATTTTAATCTTTAGTATATTTTATACTAGTTTTTTCCCATTCATATCAAATTTCATCAAAATCCGTTCAGCGGTTTGGCCGTGAAAGCGTAACAGACAGACAGACATTCGCATTTAAAATATTAGTATGGATTATTTAATGGCTCTCAGCTGTTTCCCGCCTGTGGTATAAATATAATAAACTTCCCCTATGAGTCAAATTATCAATTTATTAAGAAATATTTTTTCTAATCTGACCTGTAGTAGTTACAGTTATACATCTTTCCTATATCCCTTCATTTATTTAAAGTCATCTTTTAGGACATTCCTAAGCTGAAAGATAATGGTCTATCATTAAGCTAGAAAATGAACTAACATACTCTAAAAATCATATTTTGGACCCCCAGCTTGGACCATACCAAAATTCTTAGTTCTGTGTTGGAACTAAAAGTCTGTGTTTGATTTACAGCTCTTTTGAAAATGTAACTTTATTACTAAAGTCAGGGCTCAGCGAGGACAAAGTTCGTCGTAAAAATATAGTTAGTTGGTCAGTATTAAGTACTGTTATTTGGTCGATTTTATTATTTTCAATAGTCATAAATTCTCTGTTATATTTCGAAGTTTAGATGCTGGTGTCTCTAAATACGATAAGGCACTTAAGCCAAACTAAACAATAGAAAGATTAAACAATACTGATCTTGACTTAACAAAACACAAAACAAGTCCACTCCACCTAATTGATGTATATTTTCTGAAAATATATTAATACGCAAGCGCCTTAAAATCGTTCATGAGCAACAAAAAAAAAGTAAAAGAAAAAATTACTTCGCTTAATGATAGATGGCCGCTAAGAAATTAAAATAATAAGTCAATGTTTTTCTTTTGTTTTTCTAATCTGTATGGTTATTTTATTACATAGTTTTGGACTTATGGCGGGAAGCTGTGAAGAGCAGTATCGGCGCTGTATTTTATTTTCCAAAATTTGTTTTTTTTTTAGTATTCGTGCATAATAATAGTGGATTATTATTCGCGAAGTATTCAAGAACAAGCTTGAGTATTGGATAGTGATACAGTGTTCTATTTATGTGATTTTCTTGCTTGTTGCTAGAAGCTCCTGGAAATCGCTAAGTGCAGTTTTTCTACCACTTCACTTAGCCTGGCTCTTTTGACTCGACTTGACTACCGACTAGACTTTTAGACTTGACTAGGACTTGACAAAACCACAATAAAGGGCTGAAGAAGATAGAAAAATTAAGAAAAGCTATAAAGTACTTGTATCCAAGCCCTTAAAACCCATTATTATAAAAATATAAATAAAGTTTTCCCGCGTAGCAAATAAAATATGTTCCGCAAATAATAATTAATTTAGGTTAAAGCACATATTTTTTGTGATTATTATAAAAACATAGAGATACCTACGTGCTAAAAATCGCATTGGTTCATTAGCCATTTTATCAGATTTAAATCCTGTTAGATGTATGGTGGGGTGGAAGGTACATAAAAGTAAAGGTAGGAATATCTCACTGCAGGAACCTTTTTAAAATAACAATGTATTGAATACTCTCAAAATTATACTTTCACAGCCATTAAAATACGCTAATATGAGTCTTTAAAAGGGAATGGTATTCGTTTTTGAGTTGCCGCTAAACCACAATTTGGGGTGAAGTTTATACCTACTTACCAAGGTACGACGTATCTACTTAAAACACGTTGGGTGCAGCTTTTTGTGTTTTTTAAGAGGGTCTCTTATAAAGTAAAATTGTTTTGAACCAAAATAATTATCTTTGTCCCTATCGCTTTCACACACACTCCACGTGAAATCATAAAGTTCCGATAAGTACTTTGTTATTTCAGCGGGCGGCTATTAAACATGGTCAATTGACCCTGCATCAGATCATGGTATCAGTGTTTTTGTCAGAGTCGAAATATTTTTGATTGTTATAGATACCAAAGATAAGTCAGGCAACTGTTTTTTATCTCAAAATATTAATCGAGACTATTAAATTTAGGAATAAATATTAGTATTACGATTTGTCTATTATGACTGAACCAATATTTTTGATAATATATTAAATACTTACTTACTTATGTCAGGAGTGCAAAGAAGGATACATTTTATTCTAGAAAGAAGTATTGTTGTAAGGTGCGAAGCCGCGGATAAAAGCATGTTCAATATAAGTCCTCTATCTGCATTATGCGACATATAAAGCGCTATCATCGTAAAATTGGGTGCTAAGTATCTCAAATAAATTTTGCACACACGACTTTGCTCTAAACTACAATCACTTTATCTCCTGACTTTTAGCACACCAGAACAGCTGCTAAGAGCCCTAGATTATCTCAGGTGACAGTTATTGACCATCATATTCTATTCAATTTATGGTGTAACCTTAGATTACTTTACGTAACTCTGCTAAATAAAAAGCTGCTTTTTAAGGAGACATTGCGAAATTTTGCTACAAAATGTAGTTGCAGCAAAATAATTCGCAGTCATCTCAATAAACAACTTCGTTCTTAATTCACGTTAATAAGCTTTGAGAGAATTTTATTTTTGATCTAAAACTTACCTTAGCTATAATTGTTATTTTTAAATGATTCTGCTTTGGAAACTACTTTACTTAACAAATTATCTAACATAGTTCAAATGGTTTGTTTTTGGTCTAATAGAATAATATTCCGTCCTGATATGGTAGGAACAAGTATCATATACACCCATATATCAGATAATTTGGCAGATTTCCTTCAATTACCACCAGATGGCAACCGGAACCAACGTAAAAGCAATAGAATTGTCATGCTCTACTACAAAATAGACGGAGAATAATCGAATAAGCTTAAATTAAACGTTACCCGCGGCCTCATTAGCTACATTACTTTTTTTTCTTCCACAGACCTCTAGTTTGCCAGAACGGAGCCACCTGCACCAACACGGTTGGTGGTTTCTCTTGCATCTGTGTCAACGGCTGGACTGGCCCTGAGTGCTCGGTCAACATCGACGACTGCGCGGGCGCAGCTTGCTTTAATGGTGCCACCTGCATTGATCGAGTTGGGGCTTTCTACTGCAAGTGTACTCCGGGGAAAACTGGTAAGTTGTATCTAGATCTTGTCTCAGCTATATTGTTCGGGAGCCCAACGTCCACTAAATTGCCCCCCTTTCATAGAATACTTTTTTAGACATTTATAAGGCTCGGCTCGGCTTTATTTACATGGCTGCTTGTCAACGTTGATTGAGAATGCTGTTGTCAAAGAAATCCACCGCTTGTAATATTATAATGTAAATATCTCTAAGAAACAAATGTAAAAATGTTTGTTTTCTGCAGGTCTTCTCTGTCATTTGGATGACGCTTGCACTTCGAATCCATGCCATGCTGATGCCATCTGCGACACTAGTCCCATCAATGGATCGTATACCTGTTCCTGTGCCTCTGGATACAAGGGTCTGGATTGCTCGGAAGACATCGATGAGTGTGAACAAGGTACACTTTTTTTATTTACTTATTTATCTCAATGAACACAGGTTCGGTCGTTCCGACATTTTCATTAGAAATCCATTGGAAGCCTACTATTTATTATTCTTATAAACAGTTGAAAATAGATATACAATGTTGCACAAACTAAATTTGATGTTTCCGAACATTGGGATCGAAATCAGTCATACAATGAACATGTTTAATTACATTAACTAAACTTCCTAAAACACTAATCGATAGTTCAGAAATGATAATGAAATATTAGAATATCATTTCATCATCATTTCAGCCGCACTCACTCCACTACTTGACAAAGGAATCTCCCAATGATTTTCAGAATTTTTGGTTGGAACCTTTTTGGACCCAAAAAGAACTTTTTTTGTATAATTTGCATTGATCTTATTAATTCCACCAGGTTCACCATGCGAGCACGACGGCATCTGCGTCAACACGCCTGGTTCCTTCGCCTGCAATTGCTCAGTTGGCTTCACCGGCCCTCGATGTGAGACCAATGTCAACGAGTGCGAGAGCCATCCTTGTAGAAACGACGGCTCCTGTCTCGATGATCCTGGAACCTTCCGATGTGTCTGCATGCCTGGTAAGTTTGTTTATAATTTTTTTTTTCAGATGCCGAATGATCCTCAGTTTTGTTGTCTTTTGCAATTAATTTTAATTTTAAATGTTTTTCAAACGAAGTTTTTTCATTACTTTAAGTTGTGTGTGCGGAAATATTTCTGATTACAAAAGAGAAATCATAAAATTTTATTGACGATTATAATAATGAGACATCATTGATCAAAATGACCCAATGTTAGATACTTGATTTACACTATGTACCTACTTCTTTTATACATATACTTAGGTGCATGCATATTATTCTTAATACTAGCTAACTTACCTAAAATATATTCAGTATGTAATAAAACTATACTATTTAAGTACATCTGTTCAATTTATGATTGGTATTTAGTAGTTATTGCATATTTAGTTAAACGCATATGTTTTATTAGAATTGTATTAGAAATTCTAATTCACTTCTATTTATTCTAACGTAACAGTAATAATCAAGGTCTCACGTAGGCTATAGTAAAGGCTTGTGAATACACTTTATTTCTCCACACAACGGTAAATAAACTCCTGACGTTACAATTTGCTCCCTGGGTGACGTCGCGGTGACTGATGATTATCATTACCATCAGACGAGGGCAGACGATGTTAGAGCGAGAGAAAATAGGGCTTAGGGCTATCATACTGTAATTTCACAAAGGATGAACAAAAATAACGATAATTATGAGAATGTAAATAATGTGCCTATAAATTTTAAAGTAAATCTTATCAAAGAAGAAGATATAAAAATTGTTTCAACTATCTACAGGCCAATGGGGCCTATAGTTAGTTAAACAGCAAACGTGCCCAATATGCTTATTTGGAGTCAGAATTAAGCAGTTGAAAAATAAAAATTTGAGGTATGTATATACCTATGTTTTACAAATATTATATTGATTGATTGAGGGTGAAGATGAAGAATATATAATTTCTCAAATTACAAGTTAATAGTAGTTAAGTCAGAAAGAATAGGAAAAATATAAAGAAATTTTAATTTAAGATATTCCTTTGCACAAAATACAAGAGGCATTATTATCCTCTTAATCACGTAACACCATCAACATAGTAGCATCAATACTTCAGAACATAATTAAGTCATAAACTTTTTGCTAACCCTACAAGCAGACCCGATTCCCATAGTCATGGGAGCTCCCGCGCATTGTCTTCCACGCGGAAATGTCTTAACTAGATAGACAATGGTCTTTATTAGGGAGTAATAAGGTTTATTACAGAACCTAACCACCTGTCAATTTGATAAGTACCCTGGAGGTTTTCGTTGTATAGTTATGTAAATTGCATTAAAATGTTAATTATTGTGTGCACAAAATCAACTCGACTACGTTCTCGCGCTTAGTATAAGAGATACACAAAAAGATTCTGGACTTAAATTAATGCTTGTCGCAAACTATTGAAAATGTACGTATATAATATTTAAAATAAAAAAATAAATAAATGTTGGTATAAATGTACGTATGTAATATTTGTTGGTATGGATTTATTTTTAAAAAAAAACCGGCCAAGTGCTATTCGGACTCACGCACCGAGGGCTATGTACAAACCTGTAGGTATATAAGTAAAAGTTCACCCATCACGACAATCATGAATTTCAATTTAATACCTCTACGCGTTCATGAGTAAAGGGGTAGTAAGTTTTCAAATTATTAAAAATATTTTTATTAAATGATGTAACTAAAAATTAACGGATTTCGCAATTTGTCCTTCGACTCCGATCGATCGATCGATTTGTTTGACTCTAAGACGGTGCTTCGTACCAAATTTCAAGATTCTAAGTTCATGGGAAGTACCCTGTAGATTTCTTGCGAGTGTCGAAAATTTGTGGAAATATTGCAGCATAAATGGCTGTATCTTTTGATTGCGTTGGCTCAGAAGTTCAGAGCTCCAAGGGACAGTAGACCTGAGTATTTGATATAGACTCCAGCTTGATACCTCTCGTTCCTGAGAAAAAGGTCTTGATAGACAGACAGACGGATGGACAACAAAGTGATCCTGTAAGGGATCCGTTTTTTCCTGTCTGGGTACGGAACCCTAAAAATTACATATTAAAAAGACATGATTTTTTTAAACGTAAACGCGTTAATGTTTGTATAATGAGACAATGACTTATAATAATAATATCACTTAATACGAAGATGCTATCAAAATCATTGATAAAAGAAAACCGATCATTCGAATGTTTTATTGGCGTTATATTAAATATCAAATAACGTTATAGGTCTATTTATCCCATTTTTCTTAACATGTTTAAGAAGACAGAGTTCATTAGGAATTTGATATTGTGTAAAGGTAGTGTGCTTTGATAGTCAAGAGGTTGCGTTGCGCCATTTACAATCGAGTGATATCGATTCTATTAATTGAATATCACTCGCTTGTTGATTTATTTCTATTGTTTCAATGTGAACTTTAAACCATAATATATTTTAATTTAATTTATTTGTGTTGAAATGTACGTATCTGAATTTGTAGATATAAAACTCTCTAATTATTATTGTTGATGCACTCCAAATACTAGTATATATATTCGTGTAGTATTTTAAATTACCATTTTAACAAAAGAATTACCTTAAAGCAAAGCTAGCCGACAAGTCAAATCAAAATTAACACGGATTCTTTTTATCTTGAATTTCTATGTCGGAAAAAAAATTAATAAAAGCCTAGTTTTTAGCCGTGTTTGCTTTAGATTCTGCATATCATCATGTACGCGTGACATAAAAGTAATCTTTTTTTATAAAAAAAAATATATATATAAGTCATTTCTCGACAATGTACTACCCATACCCATCCCTAATCGCACGCATGAGTGCCTGCGGACTTGTCCGTCTGGTACAAATAAGGCTACGATGGCTATGTGTATACCATGACGACATTACATTTTTTATAACGAGTCCTTAGGGCTTTGCACTCAGCGGTTTTTATGACCGTTGATGGCAATGGACGAACATTGACGTATTATGAGGTAACTTGGATCAGTTTTTATTTTTGTTTAAAATAACAAATAATTGTGATAGCACAGAATAGATTACCAACTTAGTTATAGTACAAGTGATACGATTAGTTTAATCCTGAGGACAGTTAGCAATTTGTAATTTTTTACCAGGTAATGAATGAAACATCAAGGTTATTAATGATTTTGACTATTGTTTATAAGAAAAATATAATGAAATAGCAAATACTTTTTTAATTCCTTAAAAACACGGGTGACGCCGTCGCAGGCTCTATTTAGTCTAATTATGTGTTGAAATGCAAGAAATGCGCATTTTTTTGTTCGCATGGAACTTATGTTGTTTAACTAGTTATCTCCAGTATAAGATTAGTTGGTTGCACACGCGGTTATTAAGGACAGGGTCGGTTAGATGGTACAATTTAAAAATTAAAATAGAAATTAAATGCACGAAAGTTCACGGAAGTTTATAAAATTTATAGATTTAAAAATTAATAATGAGATGTACACTACTCTCAGAGACCGTTTTACAAGCAATTCCCATGATCTGTTACATTATATCACTATTTAATTTCTTACACGTTCATGCACCTTTCTAGTAGTAAAAACCCAAATATACTTAGTAGTTAGTTACCTTATAGTTCACAGTTTCCCAAACTGGTATACGTAAAAACTCTTAAGTTCGATTAGTTGTACGTCATGACCTTTAATTGTTACTAACCCTATATGGACTTATGGTCTGAAATAAAAAAAAAAAATATATTTTATTTAATAATAGCTGGTTATAACAAATTATGATTATATTCAGTCCATGTTACCTCTAATTGTTATCAGTTAATAGTTTTGAACCAACCAACCAACAACATTTTTGAAACATATTTGATATATACCTTAATCTTTATGTTCCATCGCAATATCACAATCCTGCATTGTAATATGGATTTTTTCAGTAATTTACCTGTGTTCATATTTTGTGAGTCACAAAAGTTGAGAAACAATGGCTTTGTTAAACAATTTAAACTAGTCGTAGTCATATGTATCTAAAGCGTGCATTATATATTAAAATATGCGCATAAACTGGCATTAGCATGCGTTGGACATTCCTATTGTGGCTTGTGATCCGAAATCGTGACAATTGGGGCTGTGGTGCAAGACAAAGGAGGCAGCCTTTCAAACGGTTCAAGGATTTTTAATTTACTTCACTTACACCATATTATGAAGAAGAAGCCGCTGTTTGTAATAGTTTTACCTTTGTTCAAATTGTCATAAAATTATTGGCAAAATGTAAATAAATATTTTGTATTATACTTACAAAAACTATCCAAATACCAAGTACTGGAAACATGTCATGCTTTACAATAGTATAGTATTGAAAATATTTATCCATACGTGCAATAGTATTGTTTTACCGCTATGCTTATATAATTGTGCCAAACAACCGCATGCGCTTGCGCACAGGGCGGTGCCATCCCTTCTTCATTTTGGTCGATACCTCCAATACTTTACGTTTTAAATAACGTTGCATGCAAACGTTTATTCTTAGAACGTACATATTTAACAATAGCCGTCCATCGATACCTGTTTTTTTATATATCAAAAAGTTGAGACTGAAACTTCTTATTTTGATGTAGGTTGATACGACTATACGAGTAATAATATGTTATTAGTTGTTTGTAACTATGAGATGATCAAATGTTACACGCCATTTATATAAGGTGGATTTTTATTAAGTGTAAATATTTTGAGGGATGGTTTATTTAGGTCAAAAAAACTACTAAAAGCAAAATTAAAAAAATCTACACGCTAGTTTTTTTTTTACATTTTCTTAACCAAATTAATTTCTGTTTTTTATGATAGCTGTAAACGTACTAGAAAACTCATTCATCGTAACAATCTATCAATTCTCTCTCCCTAAACTGTGTATAAATGGAATATATTTGCTATCTCCCTCATTCTGCAGACAGAGACAAAATGAGAGAGATGACAAATTTATAATCGTTCTATTCTAATTTCTATTTAATTAAAATACAACAAATCTCCTTTTATCTAAAAGCCACAATTCCCAAAGGTCGAGATTTAACATTTTGAACAAGTTTTTCCTTACCTTTGAACGACAATTTTGGCCCAAGAATCGCAACAATCTCACCATTTCAGTTTGCAAGAAACTCCGTAACTTGACATTCCGAATTCGGATGAATAGTGACGAGGAATCTAATTTGCATTGAAAAATGAACTCTGGGTCTTCGCTGTAAGGGCTATTTAAATTATTAAAATATCTCTGTCCGTATATAGACTGCTGGACACTCACTTTAGCTAGAATGCCCTTCCAGACGTTATACAAATTTGCCATTTTTATACTTATCCAACTGGTTTTAAAGTATATTTTACTTTGTCAATTTAACCTTTGGACGGTTTGTGGTCAGACGATATGAAATTTTTATTTAACGCTAAATAAGCATAATTTTTTTTGCTGGACACTTAGGATAATTAAGTCTTCTTTGGAGCGCCTGATGATTAGCATTCCTCAGAGAGTTTATTTTAATGGCTCGCTTAGCATAATGGACAAAGAATAAGTTACAGTTACGACATTTGTAAACATTGCAAGAGAACTGTAAAAGAAGATACAATAGTTTTTTACAAAATGTAGGTACCTACTATTTTTTTATTGTGTTCTTTGGAGGGTTTGAATAAGTTAGTAACTGCAATATTTGCTTCAATTGTATGCTTAACTTACTTCAAATAGTCACATACTTAATCGAAATTTGCTTACTTTTGATCACGTCGGGGTCACCAGTTTGGAAATACGGCAGGAGCAAAGGGAAGATCTTCCCGTCAGGCGAGGTGGTATGTCTGGAGAACCGTAGTTCCGACGATGTTCAGTCGGAGGTTGTATTTATGATCCAATCCGTAGAAACTTCGATAGCGCGATTTAGTCTTTCCATACTAATTAGGCCGTCTTTGTATGGAGGCTCGACATTAGCTATTCTTCGGTTTCGCGTCATCTGTTGCGTAGTTTAATAATTACTGTGTCGCCACAGTACTATGTTCAGAAAGAACAACAGAATGAAACCATTTTTTGAAACAATGAATAACTTGGAGCATATTCAATAAATTTTGTTATAAATTGTTACAGGCTTCACAGGGATACAATGCGAGGTGGAAATTGACGAATGCGCTAACAACCCTTGTTTGAATGGAGGCGTCTGTCACGACATGATCAACGCTTTCAGATGCACCTGTGTCATTGGGTAAGCCACTGTTGACTAATCATCATCAATCCTAGCCATTTCCCATTTCAATTGGGGTCGGCTCTCCGTATCTTGTTGCGCCAATCCTTCTAGTACCATTTCTGGGATTAATTCCATCGTCTCCATATCCCACCTTATGGTGTGAGGCACACTATTGACTAATTAATAAATAATATACTTCTCTTGAATATAAAAACAATATCTCTTACAGAAACTTCTGTGAACTCATCCTTTCTTTTATATTCACAGCTTCACCGGTGCCCGTTGTCAAGTGAACATCGATGACTGCGCTTCCAGTCCTTGTCGGAATGGTGGCACTTGTCATGATTCGATTGCTGGGTACACTTGCGAATGTCCTGCTGGTTATACCGGTTAGTTGAAATGTTACTTTTTGTTTATAGATTTTCTGTTTTAAGAAAACATTTATACGATACACGCCAAATAACTTTGCGTCTCTGAAGTTAGCCAAAAGCAATCTCGCAAAGTCCTCCCGCCTGCAATTTGTTGACACCTAAAAAGCCGCATAATTATTAGTATTGAAATGGCTACAATATCCTGGATCCAGGCGTCTTCAACACCAATACCAAAATTAGGCTTTAACTCGCAAATATGTGCTTTATTATTAAGTTCTACTTCTAGTTAAGTAATTTGATGTTCATCTGATTTATTTAAATTTTTATGTATTAGGTTTATCATGCGAGACCAACATCAACGACTGCCTCTCAGCGCCCTGCCATCGTGGTGAATGTATCGACGGCGACAACAGTTTTACTTGCAACTGCCATCCCGGTTATACTGGAAGAGTGTGCCAAACTCAGATCAACGAATGCGAGTCAAATCCTTGTCAATTTGGAGGTAATTTCATTCTACATACCAACGTAGGTTTTGTTTAGTGTTCTTAAAGTATGTTCCCTTAGTCCAATGCCAGTTTCAGGAACTTAATGATTAAGGAAAGATTATCTCAACTCTTAACAGAAATGCATTAAACTTTTTAGTAAATTTTCATGTAGGTCTCCTGGTATCTTTTCAATAAGTTTTCTTTAGTCTGTTCTAAAAGATTTTTTCTCAAAGGAAAATCTAACCTAAAATTTACACAAGGCAATTTAAAAGGTATAGTTACATGAAGCAATAAAGGAGAAAGTAATCGTCACGATATGACGTCATACTAAGAAATTAGACAAAAATGAGAAAAACTCGTCGACAAGAGTCTAGCTCTAAAATGTATGTTTGTGATCTTAAAAAAAATTTGCAATTGCTACAATTTAATCATTAATTCATCGCAGGTCATTGTGAAGATCTTATCGATGGATACCAATGTCGCTGCAAGCCGGGCACATCGGGTCGCAACTGTGAGATCAACGTCAACGAATGCTACTCTAATCCTTGCAGAAACGGCGCCACTTGTATCGATGGGATCAATAGGTAAGTTAATACCGTCTTTATATTTGTTTGTCATGTTTATTTAAATGCATTGGGGTTCATTCTTTAATTTAGGATCATCATCACTTTCATTTTAGCTTTTTAGGTATTTCTAGTAAGTATTATTATATGACTAACAGCAATACATTTAAAACTTAATGTTTTATTGAGGGTATTATGGTTTTTATTGGGTTTAACATATTTTATTATTTTTATGTATCTTTTTCTATGTATTTTTTTTTTCATTATTCTCTTTTCTAATGCTATTTTATTTCTTTCATGCAGCAATTATTTCCAGTAAGTCACTTTTCTTAGATGCACGCTTTTATAAATACGTTTTCAAAAATTGCATGATAAATTGTTCGGGTGACCATGAATGATTTGAATATTTATTCAGAAGATCATATTTCTTCTTATAGTAAAAAAATATCTTAAAATATTTCAATTATCATCCCTTGGCATGCAAAATTTCCTTCACCGCTTGTCAATTTTTTTGTAGTTTCGCAAGGATCTATATTCGGTCCAATACTCTTTATATCTCATTTTCTACAGATACACCTGCGAATGTATTCCTGGTTTCACGGGGCAACATTGTGAAACGAACATCAATGAATGTATCCCGAATCCCTGTGCCAACGGCGGGATCTGTATCGACAGGATCAACGGGTTCAGATGCGAGTGTCCTAGAGGATACTATGATGCTAGGTATGTTTTAGTATAGATTTAGCTCGTGATTTTTGTCAATAAACTTTACTTGCTGATAGTTTTTACTATGTTAATATCTAATTGGATCGAATCTATTAAATAAAGCATGGCTACCTATGACTTAGTGTCCTAAGGCCCTCAGGTGGGGCAGAGGGCGTCCACATTGTTTCGCCATTCCGATCGGTTTTGGGCTTCGCTTCCGACCGGTCAATCCCGATGGTCTTGAGCTCCGCTGCAATCGTGCGTCCCTATGTCTGCTTAGGACGGCCAACTTTCCGCTTGCCTTGAGGGGTCCATTCTATAGCTTATCTCGAAATGTGCGTAGCACAACTATTTACGACGCCTGATCTGGACATCTATTGGCATTTCCCGGCACCGCTCCCACAAGTGTTCGTTGGAAATCTTCTTTGTTTCGTAAAATATACACGAAATACTTAGTTATCGTAACAAATTTCTAACAAAGCTATCCTCAATGTTGTTTAAATCCTTATCCTTTATTTTCAGATGTTTGTCAGACGTTAATGAATGCGCTTCAAATCCCTGTGTGAACGGAGGTAGCTGTGAAGACGGTGTAAACCAGTTTATCTGCCATTGTTTACCTGGTTATGGAGGTAAGGACTTATTTTATTTACTCTGGTATCTCGTGGATACAGTTTATTTCTATTATTTATTTATTTTATTTAATGACAAAAATCTATGTACAAATAGTCTGGTAAATGTGCATAATGATGTTACAGAAATACTTGTGGATCCGACAGATGCATTTTAATATTGTTTTAGGTCAACGTTGTGAACGTGACATCGACGAATGTGCTTCGAATCCTTGCCAGCATGGCGGTACTTGTCACGATAGACTGAACGCTTACAAGTGCGACTGTGTCCTGGGATTCAATGGTGAGTGTAGCCTCTTTTTCATCTTTTGTATCAACTGTAATAATTTCTTGTTAATTAACGTCAAGTTACGTATATTCTGTCAATTAGCCCAACAACGAACAAACAGATTCAAACGTGATACATTAGACTATGAAATTAGCAAAAATAATTTAGATTGAATTATTTATTTATTTATTTATAAATCTTTTTTGTACCACAAGTTTACAATTAGCGGACTTAATGCTAAAAGCATTCTCTCCCAGTCAACCATTAGGAAAAACAGAAAAGTTATGTGCGGCGCGAATTATTTTAAAAATACAATGAGAGAAACAAAAAAAAAACACTTAACTGCTAAATAAACATACATAGATTATTGGGATATAATACAATACAAATACTCTTTATTGCACCAACTAGGATAACATTACAGAAACATACAACAAATACAGTGAGGCATAAACGTGGACTTATCGCCGAGGCAATCTAAAGCAGTGATTCCCAAAGTGGTCCAGGTGGACCCCCAGGGGTCCACGGGAGACTTGCTGGGGGTCTACGTAGGCGTGAACAAAAAATGGGGGTCCATAAGATGTTAATGGGGGTCCACGAAAATTTATCTGCTTTTGATAGTAAAGAGCAAAAATGTAAGCATAGTTTTTATAAGGGCCTACCTACATTGTTTTAAGTACCTATCTAAGCAGATAATATTTTAATAAGGCAAGCGACTGTTACTTGTCCAAACTTGTGTATTCGATATTACGTACAATTTCGTGTACAGACTTGCAAAGCGCTATCCGCCCGACAATGCTTAATGCTTGTTCAGACATGAACTTGATCAACACTATAAATACTTGATGCCAAAGGCAACCAAACGCATTCATTTGTTTCCGGAATTTCGAAAACAAGGCGGAATTTGGAAAAAAGTTGTGAGAAAATTTATATCTGTGTTTGCTAGTGCCGGAGAAAAGTAAGTAACCTACCTTTTTTTGTTATAGTACTTAAGTATTTTGTTTACGTGTACTAGTCGGTTGATCACAACGGCCTGTATAGATAGGTAACTTAGTAACTTACAGATATTTTAATTGTCCTCTTTCGATTTGAAGACAAACACAGCACGTTTTATTCAATTGTTTTTTCACGAGAGAAGCACTGCCTCTCTAAAAAGGCCGAATAAGCAATATTGCAGAGCAATTAATTTTGTAATTTTTCTTGCAAATAACTACTAATTTTATAAAACAGTAATTTCATAATCATGTTAAATTGATTTTGAAGTAACTATTTTATCAAAACTATTCCTTTTCGGAAAGAGCGAGCGGTGCGCGGGCGACGGGAAAAGGGCGGGGCTTGAACTTCGATGCCTGTTTGTCACGTTTTAACAATGAAGCCGCAGACAAAAAATACGCAAATACACGGAGCGCGTGAACTCATTGATTTAATAAAATGTTAGTTATCGTTTTTATGGACAATTTTGGGATTTCGACGTTTATTTTTTCCTACACAAATATGATCAGTATTCGATACTGAGTACACTAATTTTTATTTATACTATTAAAAATTAGTGGTAAATTATGTACTTTAAAATTGATACCGTTTTGTGAAAACGTTTGTATTTGTCTCAGCGGTTTATTAGTTGGTCCCTTTACAAGCCGTAATTCTATTTCCGCGTGCTGACAAAGGCTGCGGTGTGATACCTATATTCAGAAAAAAACTTGGTTACTAAAACATTTTTTTACAGGTAAGGTAACTGACACGAAACATGGCTACAGCAAAGAAAAAATGTCGACAATATAGTGTCGATTATTTGAAATATGGTTTTGTTCCATCAGAGGCAGACAAACAATTGCCCATGTGCCTATTATGCAACAAAGTTTTGAGCAATGACTCTATGAAACCATCAAAGCTCGAAGATCATCTAAAAAGGTGTCATACTGATAAAATAGGTAAAGATTTAAAATATTTTCAAACATTGAAAGAAAAATATGGAAAGAGACCCACCATGCACAGTATGTTCGCTTCAACATCTCAAAGTAACGATGATGGCTTGCGGGCATCTTACAATATCTCATTACTTATAGCAAAATCTGGAAAACCGCACACTATCGGAGAACAATTAATTTTACCCGCTGTTGAAGAGGTTTTAAAAACGTGTTGCACAAATCTCCATTTGACGTACTAAAAAGAATTCCATTAAGTAACAATACTGTACAAAGACGCATTGATGAAATGAGCTCTGATATCGAAAGCTTTTTGTGCAATCATCTGCAAAAAACTCATTTTTCTATACAACTGGACGAGTCAACGTTACCCAGTAATGAAGCATTACTATTGGCATATGTCCGATTTATTGTTGAGGAAGAAATTCACGAAGAATTGCTATTTGCCAGAACTTTGGAGACTGACACTAAAGGCGAATCAATATTTAATGTCCTGAGTAATTTTTTTACGGAAAAATCGATCCCATTTACAAACATTATTTCAGTGGCAACAGACGGAGCTCCTGCAATGGTCGGGCGATATCGTGGGTTTATAAGTCATCTCAAAAGAATTATACCAGGACTTACAGCTATTCATTGCGTAATCCACCGACAACATCTTGTGGCAAAACATTTAAGTGACAGGTTGAACCAATCTCTTCATTTTGTAATAAAAGCTGTCAACAAAATCAGAAGCAATGCATTGAATACACGTTTATTTGCTCAATTGTGCGACGAAAATGATGAAGACTTCCAACGACTGCTCTTACATACTGAAGTACGCTGGTTGTCGAAAGGTGCATGCTTAACGAGATTTTACTCTGTTTTCGATTCCATATTAGAGTTCTTAGAAAGTAGAGATCCAGATTTAAAAGAAAACTTGATCAAATTCAAAGCAGACATTGCGTATTTGACAGATTTGTTTAAAAAATTTAATGATATTAACTTGCAGTTACAAGGGGACAGCCTGAATTTAATAAAAACAAAGGGGATAATTTCGGCTTTTCTTGGGAAATTGAAATTTATGAAGCAAAACATTAGTCGGCGCGAATTCTCTCAATTTCCAAACTTGTCGCAGGTAGAATGTATTGATGAGGATATCCATACCTACAGTCAACATTTAAGTGCCCTGCATGATGACTTCAAAACCAGGTTTGAAGATATACTGACGATGGATATACCACCATGGATAATAAATCCATTTGATGAAACGGAAGTGGCCAATGTTGTATTACAAGAGGAGCTGCTCGAGCTAAGCACTAATGAGGAGCTGAAGGTGAAATTTAGAAAAGGCTACCCAACATTTTGGCTGCAAGCAGAAATACCCGAAAAATATCCTGGACTGTGGGAAATCGCAAGGAAATTTTTAATAGCTTTTCCCTCGTCATATCTTGTCGAAAGGAGTTTTAGTGCCGTTACAAACCTCTTAACAAAAAAAAGGAGCAAATTAAACATCACAGAGCGGGGGGATTTGCGGTTATTGCTCACAAAAATAAAGCCAAACATTGATCGTTTGCTGACACTCCATCAGATACATCCTTCCCATTAATTAAAATTATGACCTGAACCTATATTACCTTAATATTTTTTTCTTGTAATTCTATTCTTTTAATAAATAAAGTGATATAAAATGTACCATTTTTCGTTTTTATTTTACATATCGAAATATAGGGACAGAACTCAGAAGTGACACAATTTTTATTTTTTGGCGACTTTAAGAATGTGGTAGAAATGTAGCAGCAGGGGGTCCACCGAAACCAGTAAAATTTTGAAAGTGGTCCACGAGAAAAATAAGTTTGGGAACTACTGATCTAAAGGGATATATGCTCATAATTCCATAATCCTATTATTATTGTATGACGTATACGAAACGCGGTTCCGAAAACTTGTGCACCGGGTCGATTGACATTGTAATCACTCGATATGAATGAATGAATTGTATTAGTTATAATCGTGGTTCTATAATAAATGATCTCTAGGTTATTTTTTTATAGAACTAAGTAAGCGCGTACAGCCCGCCAGTAAATGGTTACCGTAGCCATGAACGCCTGTAACACCAGGGATGTCACGAGAGCATTGCCAACCGGAAGGAAGGTTATGATGGTTTAACTGGAAACAAAACAGAACAAAATTAACAATATTTTCTAGGTGTTAACTGCGAGACCAACATTGACGACTGCGCAGGGCGACCCTGCCTTCACGGCGGGTCTTGCATCGATCAGGTCAATGGATATCGTTGTGTCTGCACTCCCCCTCATTCTGGACGCAATTGCGAAAATACTTTGGACCCTTGCATGCCTAACCAGTAAGTATCTCGTGAAACTTTATTTTTTTATTCTATCACAACACCTAGCGAATCAAACAATGTCTTTGTTAACACGTCTAGGGTAGTTACAAGAACTATTATGTGAATAAAAAAAACTTACCAAAGATAATATTTTGTCTGAAACGTGATTCTTGCAAATTCTTGTTTAAAACGTAACACAAAAACCGTTTCTGCAATTTAAATTATCGTCTATGTCAGAAAGTTTAGTTTATCGCATTGATTCTTCTTTATAATTCTGTTATAGTATGTAACTTAAAAAACATCTTTTGATCTTGTGTTAGTCATTAACAGTGTTCTTTCCCCCTTAACCAGAAAATATTTTCTAGTAAGTACCTTTTGAATTGTAGGGCCCGTGCTCATGAGAAAATATCATAAAGTCAGCATCGACTTCTTTTTCAAATGTACATACTCAACTTTTTCTTCCTAAATTCCATTCTTCTTTCTCACCAAAGTGCGTTGATGTGAATCTGCTTTTTAATAGTTCAAATCTAATTAAATCCTTGTTTCTAGATGTCGCCACGGCGGTCGCTGCAAAGCCGAAGCATCCTACGCGGAATTCACCTGCCAATGCCCAGTGGGTTGGACCGGGGCTTTATGTGAAAGAGATGTCGACGAATGCTTTGTAACGACGCCATGTCATAATGAAGCTACGTGTATCAATACTGATGGGTCTTACGCTTGCATTTGTGCTAAAGGATATGAAGGAAAAGACTGTGCGATTAATACTGACGATTGTGCTTCGTGTAAGTAGACAAGTCATAGTGTAGATGATAAATATCTTGTTTTGATTAACTCTAACTTTACACAGGATAAGGGTTGCGTCTGTTAATAAAATGTTTTCAAATGGCTCGCATTTAATATAAGTCTGGTCTAAACTTATTGATTTGACAATTTTGTTTGATTCTCTTTATTAAATTATGACTTTTTGGAGATAGAATATAACTAGCGCCATCAAATATATCGAAATATTTGTAGTCCATTTCTAGACAATCTTGCCATGTATCTGATGATTTTGTTAAAATCATAGAAAATCGTTTGTTTAGAATGTTGCCTCTGACCAGCCACAGTAGAGGTCTAAGACGAAAGATTACGTTGAAGAAGTTGCTTTAATATTCTTGCATAGTTTTCTAGTCACTAACAGCTCATTGTTTTTGCAGTCCCATGTCAAAATGGCGCGACATGTCTCGACAGTATCGGCGACTACAACTGCCTTTGTGCCAGTGGGTTCGCCGGCAAACATTGCGAGGTTGATATTGACGAATGCGAGTCCCATCCTTGTATGAACGGCGCGACTTGTAATCAGGTGAGTGATATGATTGATTGGTATTTTATTATCGAGCATTTTGTTCTATTTCAGATGCATTTGATTCATGGCTATAAGTTTTAAATAAATGTAAGCTACTTCTTTATTCTAATGCTTTCCCGGTTCCACCCTTAGCTGTTTGCCTTGGAGCCCGGGTTCCGCTTTCTTCCTTTTAAGTCTCCACTTCGCCCGGTCTTTGGCATCCTTGGCAGATAGTCCATTGGCATGCATATTCTACAAGAAAATACTTATATAAAAATAAAAAGAAAACTGTTGTGGAAAGCATTTCTTCGAAATTTGCAATTTAGCTTCATGGATACTGAGAACTTAGCTTTTATTTGCTTCCTAATTAAGACTAGAGTTAAAGTTTAAATCTCAACTAAGTACTTATTCTTTATTAGGTATTTAAAGGTTTTCTTAGTAACTCCTTTGTATTTTACATCGATTCTGTACATTTAGGTGCTTTGTCTTTATCTTCATCACTATCATCATTACCTTCTAACAAATCATTATTATTTCAGTACGTGGCCTCATATACATGTACCTGTCCCCTGGGTTTCTCCGGCATCAACTGTCAGACCAACGACGAAGACTGCACAGACTCAAGCTGCATGAATGGTGGAACTTGTATCGACGGAATCAATTCTTATAATTGCTCGTGTCCTCCAGGGTGAGTTGTTGGATCTTTTATTGCATTGATATAGTTATTTATCATTTTTGAATGATTTGTAGATGAAAAGAATGTGATAAAATCATTTAATATAATCCCCATATGTGATTTTTTTATGAGATTTACTAATTATTGCTAATTGCATAATGTTTTAATCGTGTAAATATGCTTATTCGACATGATAATATTCGTAGGTATGTTGAGTATTGTTTTTGCGTCAATAAGTAATCATATTCTTCGTGTAAAGTGACATATTATATCTGTTATCGTCGTTAGTATGATGGCAAAAAATTTCTTTTCAATAATTATCGAAGTTTATCTTAACAAGTTTCCTGAACTTAATGTTGTTTTCAATCACTTTTACAATTAACTTTGATATCACTTAATTTTCTTTATTTCTTTAGTAAATTCTATATCGTTACCCTTATGTACAGCTACACCGGCTCCAACTGCCAGTTCCGAATCAACATGTGTGATAGTTCTCCCTGCGACAACGGCGCTACTTGTCACGATCACGTCACACACTACACGTGTCACTGTCCTTACGGATACACGGGGAAACACTGCGACGCCTTTGTTGACTGGTACGTAACTAGTATTTATTAGATCACTGAACTACACTTAAGTCACAGTTATACTATTAGTAGTTACTCTATCAACATGTGTGATGGTTCTCCGTGCGACAACACTAGACTTAATTTAACGTTCACATCATTAGACTTAAGTTCACTTTCAGCTTCTGTATTAACATGTGCTACTACGATTATGAAAATAATGGCATGCACTCCATCGTTACGTAAATCGATAAACATTTATATAAGAGTTTCGACTTCAGCAACAAATTCGGTTATTCGTAATATAGAGAGATACGAACCTACGGGAATAAAACTAAAAATTTCTTTAGACAGTTGTCTGAACCCTTTACAAAGGAAAACCGATTTAACTTAAGGAAGTCAAAGAACAAATTACAAGAAAAGCATTTAACCAATTCATGTATTTCCAGGTGCGAAGGCAATCCGTGCGAGAACGGGGCGACATGTTCTCAGAAAGGCCCGCAGTACACTTGTACATGCGCACCGGGCTGGTCTGGCAAACTATGTGACGTTGAGATGGTGTCGTGTAAAGACGCCTCTATTAGGAAAGGTAAGTAAATGCTTGACTAGTCAAATGATAGCCAAATGTACGGGAATTATTAGATTGTTCCCAATTATCAATAAACTGACTAAAGTTAACGGAAAATAGTGAAGTTTTCTGTCGTGTAAAGATGCCTTTAATAGGAAGGGTAAGATTTGCTTGACTGGTTAAATGATATTTAAATGTTCGGAAATTATTACATTGTTCCAAATTTCAGTAAAGTTACTAAAATTTACGGCAAATTTTGGGAATGTTTTCAAAAATTTCTAGAATGGTCATCATTTTCCTAATGTGTACTTGATCAAGAGTTTGCCTCACATTATTACTTACGTATTACTTAATTGAAGGCTCATGATCTAAGAAAATGATCTCGAGTCTGATTTCAACTGACTGTATTCTGTCGACCTCATGAGACATAAGAAATTCAAGGACTTGGTGAAAAAATCAGTTTTTAAATTTTTGTTCTTTGCTCCAGGTGTAAAACTAAAACAACTCTGCAACAATGGAACATGCGAAGACATTGGAAACTCTCACCGCTGTCACTGTCTCGATGGCTACACAGGCTCGTATTGTCAAAAGGAAATCAACGAATGTGACTCGGCTCCTTGCCAAAATGGAGCCGTCTGCAAAGATTTAGTAGGCACGTACCAATGTCAATGCGCTAAAGGATTCCAAGGTCAGAACTGTGAACTTAACGTCAACGACTGTCTACCAAATCCCTGTCAAAATGGAGGAACTTGCCATGATTTGATCAACAACTTCTCTTGCTCTTGTCCTTTCGGCACATTAGGAAAAATATGCGAGATCAACGTTAACGACTGCAAACAAGATGCCTGCCATAACAACGGCACGTGTATTGACAAAGTTGGAGGTTTTGAATGCAAATGCCCACCAGGGTTCGTCGGACCCAGATGTGAAGGAGATATTAACGAATGCCTTTCAAACCCTTGCTCCCCATCTGGTACTCAAGATTGCGTTCAGTTAGTCAACGATTATCACTGCAATTGTAAGCCTGGTTATATGGGAAGACATTGCGACGCTAAAGTTAATTTCTGCGCCAATTCTCCATGTCAAAACGGAGGCATGTGTACTGCTATACAAGGTGGACACGAATGCCTTTGCAATGAAGGCTTCTATGGTAAGAATTGCGAGTACTCGGGTTACGCTTGCGACTCCAATCCCTGTCAAAACGGTGGTTATTGTCGAACTTCTGAAATTGGGGACTACGTTTGTGACTGTCCAGTAGGTCTTTCAGGTGTGAACTGTGAAAGAGATTCTCTGAACGAATGTCTGAGTAACCCATGCAAGCACCCTGAAGCCCGTTGCTTTGACAAACCAGGTGATTATCTATGCTACTGCCCAAGACAATGGACTGGAAAGAATTGTGATATTCATGACCCTCATGCAAGAGGTGGATATGGAGGTCAATTACCTAATGTTTATAATAAGAGTCCTACAATAAGCATAGAAGAACTTGATTTAGCCTACCAGAAAGAACAATGTGTTAAACTTGGCTGCAAAGAAAAACAAGGAGATTACCATTGCGATGAAGAATGTAATACTTACGCATGTGGATTTGATGGAAATGATTGCTCTTTGGGTATCAACCCTTGGGCTAACTGTACAGCACCGATCAAATGTTGGGAAGTGTTCATGAATGGTGAATGCAATGAAGTTTGTAACACTCAAGCTTGCTTGTTTGATGGAAGAGATTGCCAGAAGTCTCTGCAGCGATGTAATCCAATATACGATGCGTATTGTCAAAAGCATTACGCTAATGGCCATTGTGACTACGGATGTAACAACGCTGAATGTAACTGGGATGGATTGGACTGTGAAAACGAACCTCCCGAACTAGCTGAAGGTGTAATGTCAGTTATACTGTTGATGGACATGCAGACTTTCAAAGAAAACTCCGTAGCATTCCTACGAGATCTGGGCCATCAGTTGAGAACTACAATATTAATAAAGAAAGATCATCTAGGTAACGATATGGTTTATCCTTGGAAAGGAAATGCCGATACTGGTCTTCAAGATACTGAAGTGGGAAAGAAACATCACATAATTATGACCGAGAGGGTCCAACCAGGAGTTCATGTGTATCTAGAAATAGATAACAGAAAATGTTCAACAGAACCTGGTTCTGAATGTTTCTTTTCTGCCCGCGAAGCTGCTGAGTTCTTAGCAGCAACGGCTTCCAAACATTCCATTATGTCCGATTTCCCGATATTCCAAGTAAAAGGAGTAACAACTCCTACTGGAACGGATGATGTTCAAACTAATTCCAAATACGTTTTTATTGGAGTAATACTAGTTCTCTTAGCCGGTTTGCTTATTGGTGTATTAGTGACAGCGCAAAGAAAACGCGCTGCTGGGATCACATGGTTCCCAGAAGGCTTTATAAGGAACAATTCGTCTACAAGGAGAAGATCGCGTCGTCGTGGGCCTGATGGTCAAGAAATGAGGAATTTGAATAAGGGTTCTATGGCTTGTATTGACGTTGATATCAATGGAGGTCATATGGGTCCTCCGCATTGGTCTGATGATGATGATGACGGTTCTGCTCCACCAAGGGCTAAAAGGGCTAGAGGTCCAGGAGATGCGAATGGGGCCCCAGGAGGATACGCGTCAGACCATACTGCGATTACGGATTATGAAGAAGCTGGTCACGAGCCAAGAGTATGGACTCAGCAACATTTGGATGCGGCTGATATAAGAGTGCCACCCAGCATGATGACTCCTCCTGCTATCGTAAGTGTATATTTTAATTTATTTTGTATGAAATTACATCTTAATCACGATAAACGTTTACATTATAAAAAAACTTAAAACTCTAATTATTTGTCTTAATCTACAGAGAATAATACTTTATTGTAGTTACTTTAGTAATAAGTTGTCTAACATATTTTTTTTTACAGCACGATGGCCATGTCGACGTAGATGCCCGAGGTCCTCTAGGAATGACTCCACTCATGGTAGCAGCAGTAAGAGGAGGAGGACTCGATACAGGATCCGATGCTGAAGACGAACAAACTGCTCACATCATATCGGAGTTGGTAGCTCAAGGCGCCCAGCTTAACGCTGCTATGGATAAAACTGGAGAGACCAGTTTACATCTAGCTGCAAGGTTGGTATTTGTAGGAAAATCATGTCCCCCTGTGATTTGAACTTTAAAAAGAAATGCAATCTATGTTAGAATCATGCTTGGCTTAAGCACCTTCATCATTACAACCGACAGAAGCCACAGCTCGACACGGAATTGTACAAGTACACTTCATAGATTATCAGTTACATCTGTATGACTTAATTCTGCTATCGTCAGATAAATTTCTAAAACCACACCGTCCTTAAACTTAACACAGCTGAATGTTGGATGAGTTTCCTTAAATAAATATGCCATTCTCCTAATTTTCGTTCCAAACATATTTACATATTATATTTCTCCTTTCAGATATGCTCGAGCAGACGCAGCCAAACGTCTACTCGATGCCGGCGCAGATGCTAACTCACAAGACAATACTGGCAGAACACCATTACATGCAGCAGTAGCTGCTGATGCCATGGGAGTATTCCAAATTCTACTGAGAAACAGAGCGACAAATCTGAATGCGAGGATGCATGATGGCACTACGCCGCTTATTTTAGCTGCTAGGTAAGAATACTATTAATTACTCGGTTACAATGGGTTTTTAATACTTTATAATGTGAAAGTGAAAAATTACGAGTTTCTGGAAAAATAAACCAAGATAGCTTTATTCTAAGTACTGGCACGAAGAATAAGAATAATGAATCAGTTCAGTTGATACTTTAAAACGTAGATAAACGAAAATATCTCTGCAATTCTTGAGTAGGTAATATAACTCGGAAGCTTATGGATATTCTTTTAACTCAGAGTAATAAATCTTAAATTTCGATTAGTCGGTCAATTTAATAGGAATTTTGAACTAGCAGATAAGACGAAGCCCCATTAGTTATTGGAACCATTCTTGAGTATTTATTAGCAATGAATAAGTACTGATAAGATTATGAAATCAATTGTATTCAGAATATGAATTCTAAACCAAATGTATTTCGAAACAGGCTAGCCATAGAAGGCATGGTGGAAGATCTCATAAACGCAGACGCGGATATAAACGCCGCGGACAACAGCGGAAAAACCGCGCTACATTGGGCCGCAGCAGTGAATAATGTCGACGCAGTCAACGTTTTGCTTATGCACGGTGCTAATAGAGATGCTCAAGATGATAAGGTTGGTGCTTTAAATATAGAACACTTAATAGTAAATATAAATCATAATTAATATGTAGTAATAATATTGATGATGTCAGTGTAGACTATAAGAGATGACAACAAGTTGATACGGAAACATAATCAAACAGGTTATTTAAAGTTTAAATAACCTATTTAGGGATATAAAGAAAATGATCATAAGTTATTTTCTTAAGAAGATAAATGTTGAGAAGAAAGAAATAAAAATCGTCACTTGTCCAAAACTATATCTTTAAATAGTCCCGTTCATGTCTTGAACAAGATAATTTTAACAATACATCAAATCCGCAGGACGAAACACCATTATTCCTTGGCGCGCGAGAAGGCTCATACGGAGCTTGTCGAGCGCTCTTAGACGCAATGGCTAACAGAGAAATAACAGACCACATGGACAGACTGCCAAGAGACGTGGCCCAAGAGAGAATGCACGACGATATCGTGAGATTGTTGGACGAACATTGTCCAAGACCACCACCCCAGCATCACCATCTTATGGGTAAGTGGAGTATGTATCTAGTCGTATGGGAATATGATTTTTACTTTTCTAAATTTGATAATGCTCAATAGAGAATGTATGATGATGTATGAGGTCCTACAGTTAGGTTTTAGAATATGTTATGTTTCTGACGACCCCTGGGGCGTTCTGGTTAACACGCCTGCCTGCTATTCCGAGGAAAATGATCTTTTTCTGATTGATCTGGGTCTTAGATGTTTATTCTATATATGTATTTGTTATAAAATATAGTATCGTTGAGTTAGTATCCCATAACACAGGTCTCGAATTTACTTTGGGGCTAACTCAATCTGTGTGATTTTTTAGTTTTTTCCTTATATATTTATTTATTCTGGAAGGTCTTTGCTTCTAATAATGAAAGCTTACTATAAACCATCAGACACTTAACCATATAACTTTCTACCCACAGCGTCCCCAAACCCACACCCACAGCTGATAAGCCAGCCCACGGTGATCAGCTCCTCCGCGAAGGGCAAGCCCAAGAAGCCTCGCGCCAAGGCCGGCCCAGACAGCCCTCAAGACCAGTACGACAACAACAACCTGCACACGCAGATAAGACGGTATGTTTTCGATATAGTCAGTAATTTTCCACAAGAAACCTAGAAAAACCTCCATTTGTCGACAGAAGCTGTCATCATCTTCATTTCGTGTAGGTAACATTGTCATTGTCAATAGACCATGCACATTCTGGTGTCAGAGTTATGCGGAACCGCCTCTCGGCCTTTGACGTGGTTCCTTTAACGACCACCAGATAGCGGCCGGGACCAACGACCGCCACAGAAGCTGTGAAAGTTTTAATATAGTTTTTCAACGAATTTGAATAATATTTAATGGGTTGTTTGCTCTGATTTGTAACAATCATTTCTCATTTTTAGTTTCACTTTAGCATTTAATAAAAATAAACATTTGCCATTTAAATTTTTATAAATTGTATTTGCCAACAGAAAGCCAAGTGTAAAAAAGAACAACAAAAAGGTGGCGCAAGAGGTGCCACAAAGCGTTGAAAGTTTGGGCTCCAGCCTGAGCCCAGTGGAATCACCGCTCCAAAATTTACAGGTAAGACTATAAAGTTTCTAAATGTACAAAAATTTGCCTTCATACACTTTCGTGGATACGTATGTTGAACACTTAATCGGCAATACGCACGTGATGCCCCTGGTGTTGCGGGCGTTCATGGGCTACGGTGACCACTTACCATAAGGTGGGCCGTATGCTATTTTACCTACATAATTGTATAAAAAAATATATATATATTGCGGGTCCACTTAGCAATTTTTAAAATTTTCCTATTTATAACCACACTTAGAGCATCAAATACTTTCGACTGTCTACGGCTGACCATCCCGATCAGACAGTCTAAGTAGCAAAACGTCCAACAAAGCGAAACGTCTAATGAGTAATCTGCCTAGTTAGCTAACGTCTAACTAATAAGTGGTCTAGATAAATAACAAAAAGTCTATTGAAGAAATCGTCAGCTTATCATTGTGTACACTTAGCCCGGTCTCCTGTCGGTCTGCCACCGTTTTGTGTTTGTAAACACATAACATTAAACATTTTACAAAATATGGGTGTGGGCTAACAAGTAAAGTTTTGTCATACGAAATGCTATCCGCGGCGAACGGAAAACATGTTTTGTTAAGTTTTTAGCGCAGAACACAAGGCTGTAAATACTGCCATTTTCTATGATACTGGCCGCAAATAAAAAAGTTATGATAAAGAATGACGACATGATGATGCAGATTGTTGGAGATACCGGTACTATAGGATTTGTGAAAGTTCATATTGTTTTGTGACTAAACTCTATTATTTGTAAACGAAGCCCACATTCCATATTCAAAATTACATACTTTTTCTATATAGTAGCCAGTCTCGTTACAATACTAAATTTGTCGACAAAACTTCTTTTTTTTTTAGTTATGAGTTTACGGCCATGGATACAAGTCCTTTATAGCCTTTCTTAATTTTTCTATCTTCTTCAGTCCTACAGTGTGGTTTCGTCATGTCCTAGTCTAGTCGGTAGTCAAGTCTAGTTAGAAGAATCAGGCTAAGTGGTAGAAAAACTGCACTTAGCGATTACTAGAAGCTTTTGGCAACAAGCAAATATTGTTTTGTTTTTCGTTTCTTTAATACGTGATATATTTTTTTTTTTTTTTTTTAATAATCCAACGAGAACTTTTTCCCCCAGGACATGCCGTCGCCCTACGACACGACGTCGCTGTACTCGAACGCGATGGCGCAGTTCGCCGGCATCGAGCAGCTCATGCCGCACAAGCAGCCGCCCAGCTATGAAGACTGCGTCAAGGTAATAAATAAGTCCGTCCCAATTTCGTTTGGGCTTACAGCCTTTCTCGATAAATAGGCTATCCAACACTGAAATTATTTTTCTAATCGGACATTATATTATAGTTTAGATAAGTATAGATGGTAAAATGTGGGAAGGTCCAACCGACGGACTGGAGTAGATCGTACCGTCAGATCTCAATAAGTCGCTTCAAAAGTATTTTTAAAGAGGTACTATTATTTTATAAGACAGTAAATATGAGAACAGATAAGTTATAATTAATTGATGGTGCAAAATGTAAATATCGCATTCAAGTAAACCATTAAACTTCATTCAGAATAACCATGTCATTATAAAAATTTAAATTGAAGTACATATACACTCACACATTTGTACACACATTATGGTAATCCTTTAAAACGTATACTTACCATCAAAACCGCGGTCTCGATGGTGTCCCATCTCGCTCACAAATTCCTATGCTTCTGAACACCAAGGTCTAACAACAAAAAAAAAAAACAAAATCAAGTTAATTCGTTCATATCAAGTTGCCTGGTCAATCGACCTTGCATAGGCGTTTTCGGAACTACCGAAATCAAATGCTTAACGTGTAATCATCGAATTTAAATTTTTAACGAGGAAACAGGGGAATTGTTAATAGTTTTATCGTGTAGGCGCTGTTATCCTGTTATTGAGTTTTTTGTTTCTCATTTTTACCACTTTTACTTTTTTAAATGTTTATTTTAAATAACATTTAAATTAGCTTTTGCACGCCTGAAACACAGGTCTTACCCCCATATTCTCAAACGTTTCCTCAAACTCAACTCAACCTTACTCCAACTCATTGTTATGATTAGCCGTCACTAGCTTCCTGGACTTTTGGAGATTCCTCATTGGAGGTGAGTATCGAACTGTTAAATATAAGGTTAATCGAGAGGTACCTTGAGCCGTCCTTTAAATTCAATAAAATTGATATAAATCGGGTATTTGCCACATAAGGCCTTGGTATCTACTTACTTTATTTTAATTTAATTATTTTTTAAATTTTAATTTTTGTTTTCAGAATTGTTGTTTAACCTGTGACCAATGAGGAATATTGGAGTTTGCTCAAGCAAACAACTAAGAATGACGTTTTCAAGGAAGGTTCGAGGACTTTTCCAATGAGTTTGAATGAAGGTCGTCCATAAGGTTATATTTAAGAATACGGGGGTTAGAGTTTTACTCCAAATACACTCTAGCTTAGGCAACATCTAATTTTATACTTGTTTTATTATTATGTTTGTAATGTAAAAAAAAAACGTTTAATATTTGAATAAATATTTTGTTTGTAAAATCTTTATTGTACAAAAAAATAAAAACAAATAATTATTAATTATTGTATTCATATTTATAAAATTTATTTAAAATAAAGTTGTGATAAGAATGTGTCGTTGCAGACGGGTCAGACGATGCAGCAATCGTTCGGCGGCGGCGCGCTGGGCGCCTCGTTGTCGCCGCCCTACTCCAACCACTCGCCCACCCACAGCAACCACACCACGTCACCGCACGCTTATATCGGTAAGTTAAACAAACGTTCATCATCTTAGCGCCTTCCCGGTTGCATTCTCAGCTGTTTGCTTCGGAGCCCAGGGTTTGTTACACAATCATTTTTTTATTTTTTTTTTTTACAGAAATAGTCAATTATGTTTATAAAATTAAAAAATACATACACAATCTTTACAAAACAGAATACAAATTAATTAAACAACATAAAATAAAAAATACACAGAACAATATTAATCGAAAATGCCACCCCTGATAGTACCCGGTTCAAAGATACCATTATCATTTATTTATTTACCAAATACTCCAACCACTCGCCCACACACAGCAACCACACCACGTCACCGCACGCTTATATCGGTAAGATATACAGTTTTTTTTTTTACTACATCATCATCTTAGCGCCTTCCCGGTTGCATTCTCAGCTGTTTGCTTCGGAGCCCAGGGTTTGTTACACAATCATTTTTTTTTTTTACAGAAATAGTCAATTATGTTTATAAAATTAATAAATACATACACAATCTTTACAAAACAGAATACAAAGAAATTAAAAAAAAAAAACAAAAGTATTACAAAAAATACACAGATCAATATTTAATCGAAAATGCCACCCCTGATAGTACCCGGTTCAAAGATACCTATTATCATTTATTTATTTACCAAATACTCCAACCACTCACCCACAGCAACTACACCATGTCACCGCACGCTTATATCGGTAACATACCTATACAAACATATTTTTTTTTCAATCATCATCATCTTAGCGTCTACCCGGTTGTATCCTCAGCTTTTTGCACTGATATTTTATTCGGTCGGATTGAGTCGGTCCAATACAAAAAGTTGCTTATATTCATGACTATTTTCATCCATGCCAATATTTTTGAAATCACCCTATATTTATTTAGTTATTTATTCTCACAGCTTCTCACTACACTTACAGTTTCCCAAGACGTATAGTGAGTTAAATAAGTACAATTAGTTGGTAATTGACAAAAAACGAATACATGCAGATATGAAACAATTTAATGTTACATTGAATATGTCGACTTGAGGGAGCTGTGCAACGAGATCGTTGAGTAGCGGTATATACGTGGTCGGCGACGCAACTGTCTGTTCACAGTAGGCACATAAAAATTACATCTAGACAGTGCGGGCGAATTATTAACTTTTCCATTGAACAGCAAATAATAATGAATTAAGATTGCACATTTACGTCTAAGTTCAAGAGTGTTTAGTCCTACCATGCCAGTAACAAACATATTTCTCCTGTTGTTCACATCTAAACGCATATTGTTATTCACGGTCACACATTCCGTTCGCAGTGTAGAAACTGTTACCTATTATTCCATTACTCTAGAACTAAACTCACATTATTATTAACAGGGTCACCATCGCCCGGTAAATCCCGGCCGTCGCTACCGACGTCGCCCGCACACATGGCAGCGTTGCGGCACTCACACCAACACCAACTCGACGCGGCGGCGTATTCTGCGCTTGCGCAATTCAGTAAGTCACTTCAATCCGTTTTTCTTCTACTTTAGTACCGTTAGTATTCCTTTAGTTTCTGACTAGGTATATTTATACTTAAGGTCAAACGAATGTCTTATTTCGTTAGGGTGAATATATTCATACAGATTTTCAAAAGTAGACATTTGGCCTGCAGATCCACTGGGATTTGGGTGAAACCTAAATCGAACCCGCGACCTCTGGGTCGAAGGCAGATGCCTTAACCACTAGACCACAGAGGCAGTTCAGAATATACTATTCACTAAAGATGACCAAAATTGTCACAACAATATTATTTTTCTTTTTGTCTCAACTTCAATGTCGTAAAAGTATCACCCTCGCTCTAGAACGGCTGGACCGATTTGGCTAATTTTGGTTTTGATATAGGTATTTGTAAAAGATAATAAAAGAAAACGAAGGTTTAAGCTCTATTAACTGACGCAAATCCCGAGCGACTTGCGGGACGCCCACAGAAATAAAAATACGGCATGTGGCACTTCGTCCAGCCAGTCGCATCAGTTTGAATGGACCTTTAAAAGGAAGTATTAGGAAATCGCATGGAAAGTACAACAACGTTATTTCCCCCATTCTAAAGCAGCTTTTTTTGGCAGCTTGTGTGTCATAATCTTCAGTTGGCTTAGGCAATAATAATATCTTTATTTACAGATGCCAACGGTCAACATAATGCTCAGCTGCAAGCTATGATGCACGCGGCAGCGCTCGGACAAGTACAAGGGCAACATCCAGCGCTCAATAGTATAAGTAAGTATTTATTTACTCTTCGAGGCTCTTAACAGCAAAGTAGCAGCATGTGACAACAATATCTTAGACATACTATATAATATAAGATAAAAGCATATCCTGGGCTCTGGAGCGCTGTTTTTGAAATGTATATGATATGACATATATGAATCGAATAAAAATCGTTCGATACCGAACAAAAATTATTCGACTCGCCGATTTTGCATGAGTCACAGTTTTTAAAAATAGCACTCCTGATGTACCAGTTGAATATGCAACTTCAATCAGATCGTTAGTATTTTTTTTAAATTAGAATCTTTATTGTACAACAAGTAGACATACTTATACAATACAATAGGCGGACGTAATGCTTATTAATACTATTTTTTTAATTCTAGGTCTCTACGGTGGCTGGGGTATAGGAGACACGTTTCCGACTCCGTCACCAGAATCGCCAGACCATTGGTCAACCCCCTCCCCTCAAACGCCACTAACACAATCACCGCACTCTGATTGGTCGGATCGCGCCGCTTTATCCCCCAACGAAATCCAACAAACGAATAAGGGAGCGACCGAAGCCATTTATATTTAATTTAAATTTAAAATTCGAACGGATTTGGAAATAGAATGTCATGGCAGACTGTTGTAAAAAGAGCCCTGTAAATGTTTTGGTAGGTCATGTGCAGTCTCGATTGAAATTGGAATTGTAAAGCCGCGTTTACACTTGCAAGTTAACTTAATTGTAGAGCCGCGTTTACACTTGCAAGTTAACTTAATTGTAGAGCCGCGTTTACACTTGCAAGTAAAATCTGCAAGAAATGTCTGACGGTCTGTTCGTCAGCAGCTTGTAAATGTTAACACTCAATTCCAGAGGGATTATTATGGTTTGGGATTTCATTTAAAAGCGAGTGAGTAAGCGAGATGGCCCTATACGAAATGTAAGGTGACATCTCACTTTTTCCCTCTCATTTGGATGTAATTAATAGACCATGTTTACATCTAGAAGTTGATGGCTAGACTGTCAGACGTTTCTTGCTGAAATTATTTTGCAGGTGGAAATGCAGTCTAAAGTTTTGTAATATCATCTTGGTATTTATAGCAATAAAACTGATATTCAAAATGGATGTAAGTAAGCTTACATTATTTTTGTGAACTGTATAAAATTGTGACAATTTAAAATTATATTTTAAAACTAGTTTAGTAAACTAGAACAATTATATTAAATGATTGTATAACTAATCGTGGACAAAATAAAACATCCTAACTAATTGATAAAACTCGAATGCGTACAAAATCTCAAGGTGCTAAAGTGCCGTAGATATAGACTGAAATGTACAGCCATGACTAAAGTAGTGTAGATTAACGCAATAAGCACTAATCCACAATCTCGACATGATTAAAGACTTTTTTCGGTGTATTTTCATGTTTTTTTTTTAAATTTATATAAGTAAGTACTGGCAGTTTGTAAAATTTTCTTTTCTTTTAATAGGTTTACAATTATTTTTTTGAAATTTTGAATAAAGAAACATATTGGCAGTTTGTAGCATTTTAAAATTTCTATTCTTATTCAGATTTAGAATATTTTTTATTGTAATTTTAAATAGACAAATGTTGGAAATATAACTCATTTCATAAAATACACCGATTTTAATATCTAATGACGTAATGATACATGATTGTTGTTTGTTAAATGTTTTTTTTTTATTTACTTGTTTTAATTCAGCGTTTTGAATCATCAATTTTATATGAAAATGGTTCGCATAGATTTGTTTTGCGTAATCGTGAAGGGAAATTATTTATGTGTGATTCTTTACGCCTAGATTTTTTAATTGTATACTGTAGTGTAATTAGAATTTGTATCTATGACGAAGAATATTTTGACTAAATTAATAAAAACTTTTTATAAATTGAAGTAAAAATTATGCATAGACAAAACTTCTTTTTTTTTTTTATTTCAATGTTTCATGTTTTCAGTTTTTCAACAAAATTTTATTTTGGGTTAACTTCGGCTATAGGTACAAACTAGGGTAAGGCTAAATTACAAATCTGAGGTTGATACTTATATTTTTTCCAGTCAACCGTCATTATTCTTTCAGATGATAATTTTTTTTTTCATGTCTCGCATAAGGACCAACCTCAGTTTTTTTTTTAATTTTAAGACAGAAGTTTTCCTTGTCCAGATCATTCCATTATCGCTTCCAAATAAGCAAAATGACACTCAATAGTTTTAGGTATATTTTAGCAAAATTTCTTTTGTCTAATAAACAATTTGTTTCCAGTACGCGACGTACATAAGATCTCATCATTCCATGTCTCGCTTTAAATGTTACTTACACGAACTTAGTGGCTTACAGCTTAGTAAGACTATGAAGTATCAGTAACATTTAGTTATAGTAGTTGATGATATGCAAGAAATATTAATAAATACAAACAACCAATAATATTAATAAGAAAAACTACTATTTAATACTGAAAATAGAACTTCACTATATTAGAAAATAATAATAAAACTAAATTAGATATCTATTTTTAAAACACTAAACAATCGTCAATCGAGTCTGATGCATATTGTCACAGATGATTTCTTTTACCACTTGTCAAAATAATAGGTATTGTTTATAAATCTACAAAAAAGTTACGATATTTTTTAATAAATGGTCTTTTGAGGAGTTTCGCTAAGCTCGTGTAAACTAGATATTATTCTCAATCGTCGTTGGGACCACGCATGCTCAATTGTTTTGAACTCCACAACTTGTATGATATATGTTTAGTACGCTAAGTTTATAAAACTTCTGCCGTTATCGTGCGAATTACGATTATATTATTGTAAATATTATATTAATTATTATTATTTAATATGAGAATGATCTTCTTAGTATAGTTTTTAGATTTATTTTTGGTGTCATCGTCAAGTGCCAAGGAGCAGTTTAAAATGTTTGTACCCTTTTGTCGATTATTGAGAATTATTACTGTAATGCTTGTGGGTAGTGTAAGTAGGGTACAATAAGAAACTTGTGCTTCCTTTAATGCATTCTCTATAAATAATATAAGTAAATGTACTCGACAAGCGTCGTTTTTATTGAGCGAAGTACAAAGTTGGTGTAAATATATTAGAATGCCTCGAAATACGTGCATATAAAAATACCTTCATTGTTTATAAATAGGATCTTTGGTAATATTAACTTGAAACGAAAATGTTTTTGAAATTGAAAATTGAACATGTTTAAATGTTATCAATGAAAAAATCGACAATGAAATAGAAGTATTGCAATAATTTCTTAATATTATTGACATTTTACCTTGGCACAAATCCAGAGGCAGCAAAGTTTGTAATTCTGTGAAAAAAAAAATGTAATAAGGGCACTAACTATGTAACGGATGACTTTGAAATCTCTGTGTGCCTTTAAACTAGGTCTAAGTTAGGGACATTTGTAATTTAAACTATGAAATTTGTAGCTTATGAACAACTGTAGTTTTATGCTTGTAAATACATTCTATCATTATTTTTATCAAATGCATTTCTTTGTAAGATTCTAAATTGTGAGGAGAATGAAATTTTTAATATTTTCCCGTAACTGAAAATAAAGAAGTATAAATTAAAATGTATTTATGTTATTTAGTCCATTCATAATTTTTTTTACCTATCCCTTTATTGTCTGAAAAATTAATGAAATTAGAAAATTATTTTCTTTAAATTAACTGTGGAAATGAAGAAATCACATAGCATTTTACAGCATACAATATACTATTAATTCATGGGTACTTTACAGTTCACACTTCTCGGGTTTGCTGCGTTCATTGTTTTTTCAACTTTACATAAAGCCGCGGATCCACCTTGTTTGACTAGGACTACGTGGGTTAACGTTTCTACTGCAGCACACGCTATACACGAATATCAACCCACGACTACAAATGTAGCGCAGCACAGTTTTTAATCATATGTCTTGTGGAACACACGCCTTTATAAACTTATAAAATCGCATTGGAATTGAATTTGTTAGACAATCAATGAATTCAAAAGTGAGATTGATGATCTATTGCTAAGTGAATTGCAAAGAGAAGAATTCCGGCCCCTATTCCGTGTATCGCGTGTACAGCGTGCTTGGCGTTACCAGCGTTGAGCTACGTGCGCGCCATATTCGAGCAAGCCACGCGTGTCAATTCATGCGTAGCGTGTCCGTGGGGTGCAGTGGACAAAATCACATATATTTTCTTGCAAAGCGAAGCTTGACGCACGTGCGTAGCCTCTCCATGCGCTGCGGTGGGTCCGCGCCTTTACACTTGACACCGTTTACACAAACGTCTTATCAACATGTAAATCAGTCTTTAGCTCGCTCGTGTAAAAAAAGTATTTCATAACTACCCTGCAATATAAAATTCAGTTGTATTGTTGATCGTGGTGCCAGTGTTCATGTAAATTTAAAAATATAAGAAATAATTAAATAAATCACTTTTTTGAATAAGTGTTTATGTGTTGAAATACCTATTTAATAGTAAGTACTATTTTCAAATATATACCGGTATAGCTTTATAGTTTATTAATCTTTTTTTCTAATTTATAAGCAATGAATATGAGCAGTTATTTAAAACCCATCGAAAATACTTTAACGTCATATTATAAATATATTTTATTTCTATTTTTATAATGAAGGAGATATAAAAATCATTTAATATACATATATATATACATATACAGATATAAAGTTCATATTTTCAACGAGTAGCAATTTTAAAGAGGTTATTTTTTTTTCTCATTTCACCGCTTTTCTTAAAAAACATTAGGAGGAGAAATAAAATGTACGTACATTCCTCATAAGCATAAACCTATAATAAGATATATTTGCTTGGGTGAGAATTCTGAAAAGTGGCAATTTCAGGAAATAGATATTACATGAAAGTGTGAGTGTAAGGAGGTGAACGTTTCAGAATGTGTACAATATGATGAATAGATACGTAAAATAAACACAGTGTACATTTTGTGAATTATCAATCGGAGGATAAAGGACACATGTAACGAAATGGAAACAATCATAAACTGAGTACATATAATTTTTCGTTATAAATAAAAATAAACCGAACTACTCTCAGTACAGTGAACATCCTACACCCTCGCGGCGAGATCACCCCAACATGGTGGGCATCAGCAATCGCCATGGCTGTCATCACATTGACCACTATAACTGGAAACACGGCTGTGGTGGCAGCTCTTCGTAGGCTGCGGAGGACCCCGGCTCATTATCCGCTGGCTAGTCTGGCTGCAGCTGATCTGCTGGTAGGCACATTCGTACTGCCATTAGCAGCAGCGAGGGAACTCTTTGTGTTTCAGTTGAGTTAGTATCCATGTCTTTTATCAGGTTTTAGAATAGACCAGGGGTTCGAATCATAGGTTTATCGAAAAAAAATTGTGGGTTACCTACTTACCTATACCACAGAATATAGATAGTACCTACTAAAGTACTTACACGGTTTTTTGTAGGCATCATCATCATCCTAGCGTGTATTCCTAGTTGCGTCGTCAGCTTACGCTTCGGAGCCTAGGGTATGCTGTAAGTCATGGCCCTAGATTTGGCAGTACTGGTTATTACAATGGAGCTACTGCCGTCTGACCTCCGTAATCCTTTTTACTGGGAAACCAGACCAACAGGGACATGACCCGAGGTGTGTTAATGGCCAACATTGTCAGAATTTTGCAGGCTGCCCCGAGGCATCTGACACAGCTTAACGACTGCTATCTATCGAAAACAACCGTAACCAACGGCTTAACGTGCCTTTCAAGGCACGGAGGAGCTCAAGATAGAAAATGCCACTAAGTGGCGACCAATCCAATAGTGGTTGCGTCACGTCGTCGCTTGACACGCGCATTCGCTACGGATACGCGGGTCGCGCTCGACTAACGAGCTCCTCAACGGTTTTCTGTAGGCAATTGCAACTTTTTTTCGGATAATTCAGCCACACTTTATAGCTAATATGTCAACCTTACACCTGAAACTATAAATAGGTATTACAGAAAATAAATATAAGTCCATCCAAATGATTAAGTGCAATGAGGCATTGCACAAAATATCTTATTTATAACCTAATTTTAATTAACCTATTCACTAGCTTCTATTCTAGACTGGGCAATATGCTCGTGTTGGAGTACTCTGGACGTGCTATGCTGCACAGCATCCATCCTGTCCCTCTGTGCTCTGGGTTGGGAACGCTGGTGCTGCATCACGGCTCCCTTGGCAAGAGCCCAAAGAATCAAGAGGGCGAAGCTGTATGCTGTTTTGGTGTGGCCTATTTCAATAGCTGTTGCGTTGCCAACCGCTTTCGTGCCATCTCCAAGACATTTTCATCCAGGGGAGGTTGCTAAAGCGTGCACGGTTAATACTAATGTTGTGTAAGTATTGATTTTGAATATTATTTATTCAATTTAACATAAACTAAACTACAAACTAAAATTAAATTAAAACTGTAAACTTAAAAATCTAAAAACTGGTGGCCCTGTGGCATGATTCTAAGAACGCCAGCCGCATTCCCGCGCTGAATAGCAATTGCTATATATGAGCCGGCCCGGCCCTCCTGTCACCAGCGACGTCAACCAGTAGTGGGGCCAAAGTTTTATAAAATGATTTCATTTTGAATGAAAATACCTACAATTAAAGATTTAATGTCGGCGGGTTTTCTTTTAGATTCATACTTCCATACTATCGATACTTAATATTATAAGTGTGAAAGTCTGTCTTTATGTCTGTGACGCATTCATGGCCAAACAGCTGAAAGGATGTTGATGATTGGTATGAATCATCGAGCAATTACAAAAGGAGATGCCATTTGAAATGGCGCAGTGATGTGATCATTGGCGCCTCGCCGACACAAAAGTGGGCGGAGCTTGTCATTGCTCGTGCTCCATGGTTGGAGCCACGGCCGAAACCAAGCACCCCGCACGTCTGCCTTCCGGCCGGTGTACCCTCACAAATACTTTCTTACAAAGCGCTTATTACGGTATCTCCTCTTTGTAATTGCTCCATGGTATGAATATAGTTGAAGACCCGGAGTCAAACATCTACTACTCCTAGTCTACTTTTTGGCGCAGGTGGAGCTGACTTGGCTGCTGGAAATGGCTAGTACTGGGTGACATATTATAAAAATGTAATTACGTCTGTAAATTACCTAATTAGGTATGCATGCTTGTAAAAAATTGCTCTGTGTGAAAAATAAATTGATATGATTTGGATTTAAATTATGTGTATATGTAAAATATGTGCGAATTTCTCTTTCTTTAAAAAATATTCATTCGTTTTAAATAATTTTATTTTAATTATTATGAATTATTTTAATAGTTAATTTGCCTATTTAAAATCTTAAAATAATATTTGGCTTTTCCTTTTATTTCACACCTTTGTGTTGTGATTTGAGACCAAAGAGTTTATTCTGTGCCAATATGTATCTAATTTTCGACCTACCATCATTGAACCACTATCCCAAAGCATTTATCATTTTTTAAAACGTAAATACGTTTTTGATGAAAATGCTGCAGAGGAGTTTGTGGCGCCGCTTCTTCTCAACTTGCATTTTTGATGTGGTAGTAAACTTAATAATTAAATTGACGTCATTATGTGATATTTATATTCTAAACTAGCAGCTCGTCTCTACTTCGTTTAATCTATTACATTTTTCATACAACTTCAGATTTTTTTCTTTATTTCAGGTACGTTTTCTTCAGCATTAGCTTCTCGTTCTACCTCCCAGCTAGCGTAATGGTTACCTTTTACGTCCGAATACTTCACCTGCTGGCCATACCCCCCACAATAAGAGCTCATCACGGACGGATTTTACAGGTACTTATTATTTTATATATTTATTTATTAACCAGCTGTTGCCCGCGGCTTCGCCCGCCTGGTGAAAAGGGATTTCGAATGAGGCTTGAATCACTTAGATTATATATGGCAGGTCTCTCAGAAACTTTTTTTTTGGAAGATTACTACCAGGACCCCTTCGGATCCCAATAGGGATTGACAGTATTTGACATCCGACACTTCAGATTTTAAAATGGTTCTTATTTTTGTAGTCAGCAGCCCGATAAATCATTCAAATAACATCCATACCTGAATTTTAAAAACCTTAAAACAGGTCATCATTTATCAATATTTCATTTATTATCATCATTTATCAAAAAAAAAAAAATGATCTTGTGAAGTTTCGACTGCAACGGACTAACTAATCTCCTTCCGGTGAACATCAGCTTCCTTTATGGGGGTCAATTTTGAAAACTTATTCCTTACTGAATCCTCTGATTGCAAAAGTAACCCATTTGCTAAAATTCAATGAAAGATCTTTCTTTATATTAAAATGTCCAGCGATTGACTATGATCATTCATAAAAATAAAATAAATTTGTGAAGTTTCTAATAAAACGGTCTAACTAATCTCTCTTCCCTTACTTACTTCGGTCCCCATTACACCCCCTTAGTTGGTGCTTTTTGAAAATTCTTTGCTTAGTTCACCTGCTGATTACAAAAGAAGCCCCCTTGCTAAAATAAAAACAGTCAATGATGTGTATTATTACAAAATATCCTAAAATAGGTATTTACTCATTCATCATAAGAAATAATTTTGTGAACTTTTGAATAAAATGGTACTATTTTACCATACTACTTTGGACCCCATTTCACCCACTTAGCAAGTGAATTTGGAAAAATATATCCTAAAATTCATTGACGATTAATGATATTATAGTTTTTCATTTTTCAGACTTTGTCCCATTTGTCCCTTTCAGGAGTTAAATTTAAAAAAGTGAAGATTTAGCTATTTAAATATTATAAGTCCCCATAAGATATTATCATTTAGGTAAAATCTTGCTATGAACCCCTTATAACGTAGTTAATATTTACTACTTAAGGTATGTGTGAGGAGAGAAGATAAATCCAAGTTTCAGCGAAAAGCACAATATTTATTATTTCTACTTTACAAATTTAGACTCTTATGGATATACGAAGAAATATAGATAGGGGTCGTGAGATCGAAGTAGGCACGAGATCCAGTCAGGCAGCCGCTATGAAATAGCCAGCCACTTAACTTTGAGATGATGAGATGATCCGAGCAGCCTTCTGGTGGACGCGCGCAGGCTTATATATGGCCCTCGGGGTGATGCGGCGCGGGGAAGCGGGGAAAGGCAGCCGTTGATGAAGGCACGACGTCACACCCTTATCTCAAAAGCGCCCACATGCTTTATTTTATTGAGATCTCTGTGATCATTAAGTTTTTGCTCTCTCAGACTATGCCCCCTTTTCCTTCCTTTAGAGGGTAAATTCTGAAAAATCCAGAAACAGGTTTCATTTATCTAAAGAAATAATCTTGTGAAGTTTTCAGTAATCGTTTAGGTTTCCCATTTCCCCCCTTTAAGGGGGTGCATTATGAAAAGTCTTAAAACACGAATTTAATCATTTAACAAAAGATATAATCTTGTAAAGTTTCGCATGAAACGGACTACCTAATCTCCTTCCCCCATACATACTTTGGACAAAAAATTCATTCTTATTGCACCTCTTGATCAAAACAGGAACCCACATGCCATAATTCATTGACAGGTCAGTGATCGTTTAGTTTTTGCATTTTTAGGGTTTGTACCCCTTTTCCCCCTGTAATGGAGTGAATTTTAAAAGATCTTGAAACACGTGTCTAATCAATCATTTATCAAAAGCAATAATGTTTTGAAGTTTCGTATGAATCAGACTTACTAATCGCCTTCCCTCATACATACTTTGGACCCCCTTTATAGCTTACTCTTTTATCGATTTTGTTGTGAGAGAAATAGAAAAATCACTTTTACGTTTTAATATAACGGACTTAACAAATATTTTTTTATTTTCATGTAATAAAGGGTTGCCTGTAAGATATTGCTATTGCTATAAGGCCACCTTTGCACATCATTATGTCTACATGTATGTCTCAATATTGTATTTTCCTATTATTACTTTAAGTTACATTGTTTGTTACACAGAATCAAAGTGGTACAAACGATGGTTCAAAAATTGTAGAACCAGTGGCTGAAACACATCAGAAAGTTATGGCGTAAGTAATTAATTACTTAGATTTCATCCCCATGAGAGTTTTTAAAAAAGCCTTAGGTCTTCAACTTTATCAATACGAAATTTGATGGAAATCAGTCAAGCGATCAGACAATAGGGTTTTGCTATATTTACAGGAGCTGTATACTTTTTCATCTTTCCATACTGATGTCACTCGTATCCAAATCTAAATACTTACAAATAATTTTAATTGTATGTAAGTAACTTATAACTAAATTTGTTTATCTTTCTATTTAAGGTTTCACTAAGTAGTAGTAGTAAATGTTTCAATCCAGGAAAAAATAATTACAAAATTTGCATGTTTTTATAATCTCCATGTATCTATATCTGAGAGTATCTGTTCCCACAAAGGCTCAAATTTACCCAAATTAGTAAATAAAGCTTACGAAATATGCATGTTTTTTAATCTCCATATTTCTACCTACAATTCAACTCTGACACCAGGGTGTACATGGTCGATAGACAATGTAATCTACACGAAATGATGATGACCTACAATTAAGTAATCGTTCTCACAAAGGCTTATTTTTATTGACAGGTTCGCTCAAAAACGGCATCTTAATGTACCGAAGGATCTTCCTGCTAAAGATGTGATTTCTTCGCCGTTGAAGGCACCAAATTCTCCGTAAGTCGATTTTTTTTATACAACTAAGTAGGCAAACTGGCGTACGGCCCACCTGAAGGTAAGTGGTTACCGTAGCCTATGAACGCCTGCAACACCGGAGGCTCCCATGTTATAGTCACTAGGGAAAACCATGGCACGTTCATTCCATAATCGCAGTGATTTATATCTATTAAAGAACTAATCCAAAATTTCATGCACAATACTACTTATACAACGCTTTTTGATCTTTTAAAAGATCTTGAGCCCTATAAATGTATGAGTCGTACTTATATTAAATAAAAATTGATATCGAATGAAAAACATTCGATAACAAACAAAAGTTATACAACTCGCCGATTTTGCGTAAGTCACATATTAAAAAAATAGCACTCCATGTCAAATCTAACACACGTATTCTTAAACATAACCTTAAGGACGACCTTTACTCAAACTCATTGGAGGGTGCCTCAAGGTAGTCCTCGAACTTTCTTGAAAACAATATTCTTAGTTGGTTGCTAGAGAAAACTCCAATGAGGAACGTTACAGGTTCTAATAACAATTCTTAGCACAAAAATTGAAAATTACAAAAGAATGGAGTTAAAATAAAATAAAGTAATGGATACATAGGCCAAAAGTGGCAAAAGAACTGATTCATGACTACTTTGTTTCATTTTAAGGATGCCTCAAGGTACCTCTCGACCAACCTTATATTTGACAGTTCAATACTCACCTCCAATGAGGAAGCTAGCTTCCTTAAGTCAAGGAAGCTAGTGACGACTAATCATACCAATGAGATGGAGTAAGGTTGAGTCGAGTTTGAGCAAACGTTTGAGAATATGGGGGTAAATCTCCAAACATACATAAATAATAAAGTTTCTTGTTTGACGCAAATATATTAATTAGATTTTTGGGAAGATTGTCGTAAAACCGCGAAAATCAGCTAGCTAGCGGTTCTATATGTTATTTAATTTTTTTTTTAAATTTCTTAGCGGCGGTCTGGTACCAAGACAACGGCGCGCAACTCGCACCATTATTATGTTGATGTCTCTCTTTCTCGTCTGCTGGATGCCATTCTTCATCATGTTGCCAGTTGGTGAGTTTTAATTTTTTAAATCTATATTTTATTCAATAGAAACTCATATTAAAGACTTAATAGACCTGAAGGATACAGGATGTAACAGGAAGAACACTAAGATGAAGAAGACTAACTACTAACGATGAAGGTAGCAGGCGAACGCAAGCTAAGGAAAGAACTAAGCTGGAAATTTTAAAACTTTTTTTTTTATACAACTAAGTAGGCAATCAGGCGTACGGCCCACCTGAGTTAGTGGTTACCGTAGCCTATGAACGCCTGCACAGAGATGTCACGAGCGCGTTGCCGACCTGTCCGCTATCAGCACAGCGACCCCTCTGGTGCCTGGCGAGCCTACTCACCAGCAGGAACACAACACTGCATCACAGTGTTATTTGGCTGCGGTCTTCTGTAGGGTGGAGTTACTTCCCCACTTTCAAGTTTTCAAGTTTAAGCGCAGATTAACGAAACGATTTATTGTGATGGACACTGTTGTCTGATGACGTATACTCGTATTCAGACACGATTCTTTTATTTATATTTACCCCACAACGGCAAAGCCAAAAGGTTTACATGGCAGTCAAAAAATGTTAACTACAAGTTTTCACTTATTCAAATCTTTATTTTTAAAGCATTTTCGAGAGGTAATTTTACCTATTGTGAGCTCATATTAATATGTTATTATTGTCTAAATAAAATAATTTGTACTAGAGGTGAGGCATATATATTGGATCAGGAAAGTGGAACGCTTATTTTCCGATAGTTAGGCAGTATAGAATATTTTCTATGCAACCAATATTTATCCTTAATTTGTACCGTATTGTAATTTTCAGATTCACTCTGCGAATGCGTTTGGGACGTGACGTGGGAATGGTGTACGTGGCTCGGCTACGTGAACTCTGCGATCAACCCGCTTGTCTACGCGGCTGCGTCGCCCAGTGTGCGGCGGGCCTTACACGCTTCGTTGACCTCTTCCAGTTCCAGAAGTACGGGACTGTCGCCTAGTGTACGGAGACCCTAATCGTAAGTCCATCCATGCTTTAATTAATATTATAAGTGCGGAATTCTGTCTGTCTGTTGCGCTTTCACGGCCAAACCGCTGAACGAATTTTAATGAAATTTGGTATGAATGTAGTTGGAAACCCGGGTTCAATATAGACTACTTTTTGACACAGGCTGAACTGCGGGGAATAACTAGTTTTTAATATATATTTCGACTATTGTTCTTCGTGCAAGCGTGTTCTTCCTAGTTGCGACCTCAGCTTACGCTTCGGAACCTAGGGTACGCTGTAAGTCATGGTCCTAGATTTGGCGACTATTTGCAATACTCTCATTTCTCTGGGGCGCAACTTTCCGCTGTGTTACACACACCGGAGCGTCTGCCGTCTCACCTCCGTAACCTTTTTTACAGGGAAACCAAAACCAACAGGTACATGACCCGAGGTGTGTTAATGGCCAACACTGTCAGATATTTTTTCAGGCTGCCTAACTAAAGGCATCTGACACACAACCGTGACCAACGGCTGCCTTCCGAAGCACGGAGCAGTTAGAGATAGAAACACCACTAAATGGCGACCAATCCAATAGGGGGTCGTGTCTAGCCATCGCTTGACACGCGCATTCGCAACGGATACGCGAGTCACGCTCGACTAATCGAGCTTGTCATCCATGCTAAAATTATAAATGCGAAAGTCTGTCTGTCTGTCCGTCTGTCTGTCAACAGACAGCGTAACAACGCTTTCATGGCCAAACCGCTGAACGGTTGATTTTGATGAAATTTGGTAGGAATATAGTTGAAGACCCGGGGTCAAACATAGGCTACTTTTTGACGCAGGCGGAGCTGCGGGAATCAGCTAGTACTATATAGAAATGGTTAGATTATTAAAATAAAACTCTGTGTTAGCTATCCAAAATAAATATTATATTATTTACACGTTTCAACAATATTGTGTACACGTCTTTGGTATAAGATCTACCCATTCATAGCTGCCATTATAAATAGATAAAACAATTGCACTCGAAAAATACTGGATCCAAGAAAAACGGAAGTTGTTATAATCTATGCTTATTAATTTACAATAACAACAACAATTTATTTACAACTTAATAAAGAATTTGAATAGACTAATAAATCAATAACAATCTATATTAACTATTTGTGCAATAGATCCTATGTGAACTTATCTAACGGTAATTTATTTGACACAGTATACTGCAGACCATGAATATTTTTAAAAATTTAGCCTTCTAGTTAAGAACATAAATAATTATGTATCTCAACCACTATTATTAAGTATAGAAATTTATTTCATTACAAAGAAAAATTAATTACATTTCCCACGGGATTCGAACTCACAATCTCTGGTCCATAAAGCAAGCTAATAATTTTTTTTTTTATTCAAGCATGATTTAAGCGTTGTGGAGTGGACCAAATTGATTTATTTTTATTTTTAGTCCGCAGAAACATAACAAAATAATTAAAACTTTATATTACTCTTAACCATATTATTATGACTAAATTGAACCTTTAAATCTCTGCAACTGATTTCGATTTATTTTTCGGTAATTCTTTGCTTGCTTTGTCGATGCCTACGAATATCATAACAATATCTATGCAGGTATTGTCATCACAAAATGGCGGATTCTCAGTGCCTCAAAATGGCTGCGATGGACAAGATGGCGGTTATGTACACTGGCGGGCAGGAAAATGTGCTGGCGCCTCCATAAAAGTCCTTGGCGTCTGGTGAACAAGTTTTGCAAGTACATCTACCAGAGAGACAGTAGCCGGGCTCATCTTCCTCTGACACGCATTCCTGAAAAAAATAATTAAGCTTATTTGATGTAATTTAAAGACCAATAAGTGTGTAAGTTCATTTAGACAGGGCTGAAAAATGCTAGAGCACTTTTTAAATAGTAATTAAAAATTAACCTTATCCCATTCAGACAAAGTTGAAAATAGTCAACATTAAAATAATATGGGATCTCAATAATGTTGCATGCTATTTTCAGCTTTGTCTGAATAAAATAAGGTTGATATTTAATTACTATTTAAAAAGTGCTCGAGTATTTTTCCGCCTAGTCTGAATCGACCCTTATATTTAGATAAAAAAAATTATTCATAAAAGGAAATTTGTGTATAATTTATTGTCCATGTATTGTGTAAATATAGTTTTTTTAGATGCGTAATAAAATATTGATTAAAACATACATTTGTTAAATTATTTTTCCTCTAGATTTACAGTAGAATTGCTGCAAAAAAGGGAAAGTCAAGTCAGTAAGTCAAAGGTGGTAATGGTAAAGCCATTAACAATGAAATGTCACTGGCGTAGCTTCGATTTTCACCGTCTTACAAAGAAGAAAATATCTAATCTCTTCCGGCCGTAGGAACACGAACAACTCCGAGGCTAAACCTACTACAAGAGATATTAGTTTAGTTACCTCATCTCTCCTACATTCCTGTCCAGGCCTACGTCTATGCCAGCATCGTTCAGGTTTCCCCGCGGCATGAGCGCTGTAGGAACACGAACAAACTCCTCCGAGACATAACGCTGCACCAGGAGAACGGGCTTCAGGCGCGCCGGCTAGGGCATCGCATTGTACGTCGTACGTGCACGGCTCGTTAAGAGCTTTCACAGCTGTAGAGTGAAGAAAAACGACAATGTAAGTAATAGAAACCTTAATTTTGAAGTCATTTTTTGGAGGTATTCCTCGAAGCGCAGCCGTTTTCGAGCTCACCTTTATTATTCTTCGAAGCGCTTCAAAAATGGAAAAAAAATATGGTTTTATTCACGGAGCATTTACTAAGAGGAAATGCCGATTGAAATGGCGCAGTGATGTGATCATTGGCGCCTCACCGCTCACGAAAGTGGGCGGAGCTTGTCACTACTCGTTTAAAAGCGTACCTGAAACAGATCGCGAGCTCCTAAGTGCATCACGACTTTCCACGGCTTTTTTACAAATTTAGCATTGAATAATTGGTTTCTGTTAAATAAGATATATTTACGGCTCTAAAAGTTATACCTAATATTTCGAACTCGTTCGTGATTTTATTCTTAACTACTAGTGATAATCAAACAAATGGGGTATCGTTGGAAAGGCCTTAGTTATGTGAGTGACATAGGCTATGTCACGTCATGTTAAAATTGAAACTGCGCCCTCTAAAGAACAAAAAGTTTAGGCAAAAATAAAATATACGAATCGCGATTTATCCGCTAGTTCTATGCTGTGTGACGTCATATTAAATTTGAAACAGCGCCATCTAGCGGGCATAAAGTTAGGACGATAAAAAAACCATTTTTGTTGATGCCTTGTGGGGTAGGTATCAAATGAAAGGGCTTAATTAGCACATGCCAAACATATATATATTGTAAGCTTTTGTTTGGGGGTTTGCTTGCTTTAATCCGATTATTTGAGAATATTTTCATACAACTAGTGATAATCAAAAAAATTAAGTATCGTTGGAAAGTTAAGTGAGACTACCTATGTGACGTCATGTTCAATTTGAAACAGCGCCCTCTATAGGAGTTATGGCAAAAAAATGTGTTACTGTTGTTTGGGTTATAGCACACTTGAAAAATATATATAGTTAGCTTTTGCTGGTGGTTTTACTTGCTTTCATTCGATAATTAGATATATTTGTCTTCAAATCGAGCAGAACCAAATAATGTGTCTTGGTTTTTGCTGGTCATTTGACCGTATAGTTTATTAAAATTTTAAGCGATTCTTCATATGAGCAGGGGACGAGAGAATGTGTCTTAATGACGGACCCCAAAATTAATTAAATAAAAATAAGTTCAAAAACGAAAACCCGACTACTGCAAAATCACACTCTAAAATGTATGAAAACAAGACAATAATTTATTATTGATATCATATATTGTTTCAGTAGTTAGTAATGTACAGAAGACAGCCGTAGTCGTATGCCACGTCAGAATAATTAAAAATACTTTGAGAGCAAAGTGGCTTTTAGTTTTTGAATTAAATTTTTTTGAACCTTGATTACATAGAGAAAAGTTTTATTTTGATGCGAGTTTAGACAATCATGACTAGCAAAGTATTTAATTAAGAATTGATTCACTAACGTAGAGAGTGATAAAAATGCAGACTACTGAGCTAAATGATTTTGACACACAAAACCAAATATTTTTAGGCAACAATAATTAGGTTTTGAGCTAATGAGGTGAATTCTTATCACCATAAAAGTGAAGGTCTTGGCTTATTACACCAATCCAACGTTGACATAAGTCGTTTGGAAAGAGTCCTAAGTATGTCTTTTTATTAATGATTTCTTATGTTTTCGCGATTGTTATTCATTAAATTAAACTATTATAATACGGATAAAACCGTATTGAAATAGTTTAATTTAATGAATGTCTTTTTATTTCTAGTCCTTGAAGTACTAACATTCTAGACAGCTCTTAGTCTTAGCGCCACCCAGTTGTCCCGGCAGCGGCATATGCCCCAAGTGCCCCGACACGTCTCCAATCCATGTCAACTCAATACGGCATTGAAATGTAAAATCCCAAATCATATTGTGAATTGCGTTGTTGAAGTGGATTCGTTTAAGTTTTTTTTTACTTCAAGTCCTTGAAATACTTACATTCTAGACAGCTCTTAGTGTCATTATGCGCCACCCAGTTGTCTCGGCAGCGGCATATACCCCGGCACTCCAGCCCGGGCCCGGCGCACTGCAGCTCGTCTTCACACTCCTCGTGAAGCACGGCATCGCGAACGCATCTGGAAATGTAAGGAGCTATCATATACTGATGATCTGAGGTCATTCTCTAGCTGGCATCATTAGGTTAAAAAGGCACGAATGAGGCGTTTCTTAATAGCAGGTGCAAATTACATTTTGTACCCTTAACACCACGGGCTTGCACCACTGGTGTTGTAAAAAAACAAGCTCTGAACTCCTTTGAAGCAAATGGGTTATGAGATTATGAATTGCGTATCCAGAAGACGCTGAATACGCAATCGCCTTTTAAATCTTTCAAATTAGAAATCTACTACCACTGATTCTCGTCCTGGGTTGGTTGCCGAGTAACCCACGGGTTCGCTTTCCTGTATTTTCAGATTATTTGCGAAATAGCTGTTGCCTGTGGTTTCACTCACGTGACCAAGAGGAAGTGTCAAGAAAAACAATGCTAACTAAATTACTCTTTAGTGAATCGAAAGATGCAGATCTTTCGATTCACTAAAGACATTCCAAAATTAATTAGAACACAAAAGACACTTAGCTTTCTGCACCGCTAGCTCAAGTTTTATTTTTATTCTCTGCTCTTTTCTTCCTTAAGGTTGGCTGGAAGAGATTGCGCGATAAGTCCGCCTTTGTACTCATTTCTTTTAATGTTAATTGGTTTCTTTGCTGTATCTTTTCTTATATATAAAGTGTTCATTCATTCATTCATTAACTACTGTTTTTAGACGTATTGGTGTATTTTCAGCAAAGTTTTATACAAAAAGGAAGGCTGACCATCCAGTTGGTCCAGAAAATCACTTTTTGGCTGTAAGATGATGTTTAATGATTAGATAAGGAATCCTGTATTACCTGGTTCCGTTATCCCTGGGACTGTACTGGAGCGGACAGGTACAGTATCCCCTGACGCAGTAAGCCTCACGATCCGGCCCGGACTCTCTCACCCCCAAGTAGCAGTTCTGGTCTACTACACACCTCTCGCCGACAACTGAAACATATCACAATATTATTTTAGACATAATGATATATATAGCGTTTTTCCAGTCGTGTCCAGAATCGTGGGTTGACAATGTAACCTACACGAAATGACGATTTCTTACGCTTTTTAGTGTAAAATTAGATCAATAGAAACATAATCGTGGTCACCACTGTCACAGAATTATTCCACTGTTCTATTTTTCATGGTGCTCAAAATATTCTAACCTATCCTATCGACGGTTATCTAGCGAAAGCAGTCACAAGAAAAAAATAATGACAAATCCGCACTTAAACCACGTTTTCTAAAACAAGTAGGTTCAAACATTCAAACAGTATTAGAGGAAACCCTTGACACAGAAAGAAGAGATTGAATTATTGATCTTCTTTAGTCGAGTAATTTGGCATAAATGTATCGGCCAAGTAGGGAACAGTTGTCTAACCATGCCGCCTACGCCGTATAACGCGTGGAAAAAATAACGAGCCCAAAAATTGTTGGAGAAACAGAAGCCAGAGTTCTTAAGCAATTAGCAGAGGACACAAACGGAAAAGCGCTTAGAGAGAGAAAAGTTCTAATAATGCTAACAAATGGCCACACAAATTGAAAATAATTAAAAAACTTACGAGCAGTCTCATAGCACCTGTCGCCTTCTAGATGCGCACTCGCGGCGCAAGCGCAGGCTCCGTTGGCGCACTCAGAGTGGAGGCCGAGCGTGGAGTGGCACTGGATGTGTTGGACGCACTCTTCGCCAAAACGGCCCTCTGAAAAAAAGTTTGTGTTATCAGTGATTTTTATTATTCGGTGAGTTACGAGGAGGCCTGACTCCAGATAAACTGGGAAGGTGGTAGGAGAAGGAAAGACCAGTTAATTTATTATGATACCCCTTTGTTAAGGACCTTTAGACCCATATATCGTCGAAGCGTATACAATATCTAGGACATCACACTCTTGCTTGGCGCGTGCGGCTAGCCTAACGCGGGCTACGCCCATCCATCGCAGCATCTTATTCGATTTTACGAGTGATAGATACACCTTTGTACTGTATTTTTAAGAAAAAAAAAATAGTTTTTTTCTTTATCCTAGCGTTTCTTCCTAGTTGCGTCTCGTCAGCTTAGAGCCCAGGGTACGCTTTAATCATGGTCCTAGATTTGGCAGTACTGGTCATTACATTGGAACGACTGCCGTCTAACCTCCCTCCGTACCTAACCCTTTTTTGCATAGTGAAACCAGACCAATAAGGATCATGATGTTCTTTAACGACCACTAAATGGCAGTCGGGCTCAAAGGCTTAACGTCCCTTTCCAAGCACGGAATCATCTTTACGATCAGACAATCAGGCGATTCAAACCTACAATGACCTAACCAAACTAAAAACAGGGTAAAAGTATGCTTCCCGTGAGTATCGAACCCGAAGCCTTAACCACTGGACCACAGAGGCAGTTAAGCAATAAAAACTAGTTTTAAATATTTATAAATAAAAACAATTTATTGAAGCAATCTAGGGAGTTTTCTTCAACATTGAATGAAATTTGCTAGCAGTGTAGGGACACTGCTACCAAATTTCATTCAATGTAGATCACCCTGTAGGACTGAGGTTTTAGAAACTACTTATGGGTATATGAATATTATTTACAACCTAATGTAATCTTATGCCAAAGTTAACTGACCTGCTAATGCCACTTCTATATACAGTCGCGCGGGATTCGCGTCAGTTTAAATGGACCTTAACTCTACACATAAAGTTCAACTCACCTTTCAAGCAGCCCTTATGTGTGCCGTTGACGGCTGCATACACGAAGCCATCCTTGCAGACGCAGTAGCTGCCTTGCTTGCAGAACGCGTTGTCTGGGCAGTCCATGTCGACACTACAAATATTGCCGGTCCTTCCTGCAATAGATGAAAATTTTGGATGAAGTACATTTTTCAAAGCCAACAGTGCCAACACATACAGATTTAAGGTCAGATTTTTCAGGCTGTCTAAAACATCTAAAGTGACCGTTGAACTCGATACAGTTTCAAGACTGTCATCTTCATGCCAGCTGAGGTAAAGACGTGCTTTGTTCACTCACGGCACCAATAAATCGTAGAAATCCGAAAGGCCCAAGATGCACTTATAAAGTTGCAAGCTGCTGGCAGACAGATACAATACAATATAACTTTATTGCCCACATCTGGGAAATCCCAAAAATGAAATTAGAACAATAATTTACGATATGGAGCAAAGGCGGATTTATTGCTAAGCAATCTCTTTCAGCCAAACTTTGCGTTAAGAGAACATGATTGTAAGGACATCATGACAGATTGTTAGAGATTGCTTGAAGTAGTTTTTCTTGCAAGTAAAAACGCTGCCTTATAAATAGTCAGCTCATAAATGAGAATGGACATTATAGAAAGAAAAATCTACAATTTCTCCTAGGTCAATTGGGCAATTGGTTCTCACAATTAAAAAAATGTATTTTGGTCCATATTGATTGAATCCTGTTGTCCCACGCCAATAAGAAAGTTTATCTTTTATCTTAAATACAAATTCTCGTGGGAACTGTGGCAATAAAATATCTGTGACCAATTTTCTCGGTAAGTAACGATTTACACTAAGTAGTTTCGTACTGTACCAAAAAAGCTTTATTAAAATGTATATTTGTTTTAATTATTCGGGTAGGAGACGAAACGGGTGAAATGGCGTCAATTACGTATCTACTCGTACATTTAATTCTATACAAAGTAGTTTAAATTTTACATTAAGTGAATTCCGATTTTTTTCAACCACTGCCTAATATTGAAAATTAATGATGTATGTTTTTTACTAAGTAAGTACTATATAAATGCATATAATTTTTTAAACTCTAGAAGTATGTTTCCATTAAAAAGTCCTTCAATGCTTTGCTACTACTAGATAATGTTAAAAGCCCTAGAGACACGTACAATCGGTACAATATAGCAATAACTCATTGCTATCACATGAAGTGTTTGCTATGTAAACGAATTTACTTAGCTATGATAATCTTTAAAATAGACAGAAGGTTAGGACTTCATCAATGTTTGGCCAGTGTGTGTTATTATGTAAAATTCAAGGTTACTAAGCGATTGCAAGGAAATTTAAGGGAACCAAAATTGGTAACATTGATAAATAACAATTTTGGTACGCTATAATGTAGTGGCCATAAAAATCCGCAGGACGGCTTGGTTCACCACACGATAGAGCAACGCACAAAAAAGGAGGGTTATGTGTTGATCATGGTGACTTGTGAGGATGTAATCAATTAAGTATTATTTTTATAATTATTATTTGGAATTTCACTCCTACATAATTATAATTAACAATTTTCATTACCTATAATATTATATCTCTAAATAAGTGCAAATGTCGCGATTTTTTATTTTACTTGATTTTGCAAATATTCTGAATACCTAAATTCTCACGCACGAGAATGTTACCCTTGAAAAACAATTAGGAAATAAAAATCCAACTTCAAAGTGTGCATTATTTTCTTCAATAATTTATTTAACTAAATGCTGGAAGTTAAGATAGCTAGATTTCTAAGTCATCGCGGGAAACCATCGAGCGAGTCAAATCGATTCTTTGATCGATGTCGATGTTTCCTATTCCAAATCGATTTGCATTGTCGTCGTAACGGTATCGAGAAAATTGTAGCACTTTACGTTGTAGTTTTGTCCAATGGATATTTAATTTAATGTGCCTTCTATAATGGGAAAGTAAATGGAAAGACGCCTAGAGGAAGCAGTCTAGCGTTGGAGTGCTATTTTTGAGATCTATGACTCACAACCGGTGAGTCAAATAGTTTGAAACACCGATTTTGTCGAATGACAATCATTCGATTCATCATCGAAAATAGGGGGGTCTTTAGGGGACCAATTCTCGCGCCTTTACAGATAAATCAAGATAAGTTAAGATAAGATTTCTTGAAAAAAAGGCGCTTAACTAAACTGGGTCTTATAGAAAACCTCATACGTCCGTTATGTTTTTTTAAGAAATCTCGCATTCGATTTATCTCTATTAAGTCGAATGCGAGATGCGTCCAGACGCTGTCGAATCTCACAAGCAAAGTCAGGGACACCGTCAGAGCTGCAGAATGGAAAAAATGTCAAAATGATATCTACAAAACCAATATTTCCAAAATTTCGCAAACGCATGGCGTGCTGAGAAGGACATATTATATATTAAGTACTGTACCTGTAGGATCTTAAAGCACGAGCGAAGCCGCGGGCAAAAGCTAATATGTTAATACTGGCTTTTACTTGCGGATTGCTAAACAACGTTATTTAGTTTAAGTTTTAGTAAAAATATTTTTAAAGGATGAAAACTTCAGTCTTTGACTTTGAACTCGAAAACGTGAGTAAATTGAACGATGCCAGATAAACCCACGCAAAGCCCGAGGTCGTAACTAGTGCGATCATTATCTCCGCGCTTCAAAGGATCCGACAGTAATGGCCTAATGGCTAACATTTTGATTGAGAACATTAGGACAATATTCTGAGTCGGTCTTGCATCTTTGTTTGTTGGTTCCACGGTCAGTCGATCCTGTACGCCAAATAAAATATAATACTCCATGAGTCAACTATATTGCAAAAATATATAAGTAACAAATAAATATCACAAAAATTCTGAAGGTAGTCTTTTTTGTTTACTTTTCCCCAATTTTGAACGGTTTCAAAAAAGGCGGCAAAGTCCGATTGTTTCCATTTCTTATATTCTTGTTTACATTTTAACAATAAGTTATGGATTAATTATAATTTATGGATTTTGCAACCACCTTTAATTGATACCGTAAGTTTAAGATTTAGGGGTTCTAGATAACCCTTATGACGCTGAGAACAATGACCAATTACGAAAGAGCTTATGTTAGTGGAAGCGTGTAGTTGGTTGATAGACAACGTAACCTATACGAAATGATCATGATGATGATGATGATGAGGCTGAAGAAAGGCATCTGACACCGTCACTACCATTTAGCAATCTGCGGGGACCACGAGTAGGCACTCAAAGTAATTTTGTATTTCCCATCAATTCGTATTGTATAAGTGTTCCAATTTGATCCTAATCATCTATACTTAATATAACTATAATATAATATTATTATAATTATATCAAAAACCTGAAGAGTTTGTTTGTTTGAACGCGCTAATCTCAGGAATTACTGGTACGATTTGAAAAATTCAGGTAAAAGTTCGCAATAGATTCACAGAGAAACAAGATCAATTGGGATCAACAAAATTTGAACCATGATACCACTGTCCGATTTTTCAGGTTGAAGAAAAGCATCTGACACAGCATAACGACTACTATTTAGCAATACCAGCCGGGACCACGACTAGGTACTCAAGTACTTTTGTATTTCTCATCACTTCGTATTGTAAAAGTACTCCAATTCGATTCCATTGTTCACGAGACCGCCGAATCATGACTAAGGACTCATTCACAATATTAAACATTTTTTTTCCATCAACTTTCAGGAAAGAATGTTAAGGAATTTAAATAATAAGCCGTATTTTCGCGACTAAGCAAAAAAAAAAAATATATAACAGATGTAATTTAGTAATTTTCGTCACTGGATCTAATTTTCATCACACCCTAAAAATAAGTTCGATTATTTCTTAGATTATTAGATTTTATTGGCCAAATCCATACTTCCATGCTTAATATTATAAATGCGAGAGTCTGTCTGTCTTTATGCCTGTCTGTTATACGTTCACGGCCAAACCGCCGAACGGATTTTAATGAAATTTGGTATGAACATAGTTGAAGACCCGGGCCCGGGGTCAAACATAAGCTACTTTTTGGCGCAGGCGGAGCTGCGGGAAACAGCTAGTATATCAATCTGTTAATTTTCTATAACTCTTTCATATTTTCTACATAACACAGCTTTTAACATTACCTAAAATTAAAAACCATACGAAAATTAGCATGAGAACGCTCTGCCGTGAAAAGAACCGGAATTAATTACGATTCAGAAAACTTATAGGTAACAGGTAACCCATACTAATATTATAAATGTGAAAATGTGTTTGTTTGGTACAACCTTCTTTCACGTTAAAACGGAGCAACGGATTGATGTGATTTTTCGTGTGGAGATAGTTGGAGACCTGGAGAGTGACATAAGCTATTTTCCGTGACACTAACAGAATTCCAGGCGGGCGAAGCCGCGGGCACAGCTAGTAAGTAGAATTAAAACCGTCAAAGAGCAGTCCGTTGGATCTTTGTTGAAATATATTTTCAGTGGGATTTAGCACATACAGATTCTACTGAAATTTACGTCGCGAATAAAAATCAACATATACACACGGACCTTTGTATCCCTTTGGCAACAGCACAGTAGCACACTACACAATTTGGCGAGACACAACTACACAAGTGAATTTCACGCGAACGGAGCTGGGGGCTAATGTATAAAATCAAGTATTCACGGGCGATTCGTATGAGCTTCAAAAGACAACTAATATTACTACCGACGGTCAAGAAAAAGTCAGCTGTGCGTGGATATGAGGGTAGGAGAAAAAAACGCAGATTTCAGACTACCCACTTAAAAAAAAAATACTGTGTCGTTTTATCCGACTACGGTAAATCGAATAGAAGGGTTATGATTTCTGTGTGAATCAAATTGATTTTTTTCTAGTAGCTGTTTCCCGCAGCTCTTCCTGCGATAAAAAGTTCTTTAACTATATTCATACCAAATTTCATAAAATCCGTTCAGCGGTTTGGCCATGAAAGCGTAACAGACAGACATACCAACTTTCGCATTTATAATATTAGTATGGATATGGCTGGAAGTATGGATAAAAATTGTCAAATAACAATTTTGTATCGACGTCATATAAAATCACTTCAACATTACGAAATATTTGTTTAATTGCTGTAAACACTTTCCCGCTTAAAAAAAAAAAAACGTAACGAACGTGCAATAACACCAAGTTAACTCATATATCAATGTTTCGTCTCGTTCTGTCACGTCAAATATAGATAAGACAGAAACATATTTATTTTGTATAATGTAGGCTTTTCTATTTATTTTGTATAATGTATAGGCAATTCACGTTCGTTCATAGGCTTAATTTGAATGAGGGGGGTATTCTAACAATATAAAAACACCTACTTATATGTGACCAGACCCTTAGTTCTGCATTGTTCAAATTTGTCTTACGATTGATTGATTGAAAAAATTCTGATTGCATTGAGGAGATGTGTCAATTGCGTGATATTATATTGGTATGGAATGAACTCTTTTGTAACAGCACTATCAAAAGTAGTTGAACTTTCGAACAAATAATACGTTGAACATTTATTGGAAATAATTGGGCAATCACAGATAAATTAGAAATTACGCTTACACAGTTCCTCATAGGAGAGATTAGCAGTAGTTCAAAAATTCAAAATGACACACCATGTTTAGAAATCTTAAACTCGAATTATGTCTAAAGGCGCGACAATCGACCCCCTGGATCGTGATAATGATAAGATATAAGTTACTATTTTTCTTTCTGGTTTTAAATTGTTTAATTTAATGAATAACAATCGCGAAAACATAAGAAATCATAAGATATAAGAATTAGAGAGATTCTTATAGATGTACCCTAATTCTTAAAGGGACACGCGTTTCCACCATTGGGGGCTCTATAGAAATATAAAGCAAATAACAATGAAACCAACAAAGTAAAACGTTTCTTTTCCCTACACTCCTTAAGAAGATTGCAAAATTTTCTACCAATTATGACTCGGGCAATGCTGGCGCGTTCTCTCTTGCTCCCCATTCGGGATTATGCCGATGTTGCGTAATTGGATCCTTCTGAAGAACTCAATAAATCCAGAATGTATGTATAAGATTTGTCTTTGGACTTTTATCACATTTCGGAATTTCGTGAGAAGCTTCGCTGGCTTCCGAGCACGAAGAAACGTGCATATTCTATCTCTTCTCTTTAATGTCCTTTTTAATCCTATTTCTCCTAATTATCTTTGTGAACAATTCTCATTCCGCAAAATTGATAACAGGTTACGATCTTCGAACAAGCTTATTCTATGTATTCCTCTATTTTCTTCATTTCCCTATTCTAAATCTTTCTCTGTCAGAGCGTGCAAATTGTGGAACTCCCTTCCCGTTGACTTTAAATTGTCTCCTTCTCTTTCCTCCTTCAAAACTCGTGTTTTTAAAATTCTACTCCGATTCTTAATTGAACACAGCTTTGAGCCAATATATATTTTTTGTAGCTATTAATATGTATTATTAGTTTTTTTTTATAAGAATATGTATGTATCTAAGTATTTATGTAGCTCATTTATATGTAGTTTATGTCATTATAAGTATTTTTTTTCATGTATGTATACCAATTAAGAGTTCTGTTCTGGTTGCACAACTTCTGCCACCTGTCTTTTTAAACTGTATTCCTGTAACGTCCCGGTTGACTAGAAAAGATCTATATAGGGGATAAGTCCGCCGTTGCATTTTTTTTTTAATTGAGTTTATGTATTTGGATGATTTCAAAATTAATACATATTTACATTTATTTTTAGTGTTGTATTTACTGTAATGTTATTTTCTGTGCAATAAAGTTATTACCAACAAACAAACAAACGTTCCTTTCACAATTAAATGTAAATTCATTAAGAAATTTTTAAATAACAATACAAATTCTGTAGACGTGATTGTAAGTATTGTTTGTATGCAATGTCAAAGACAGAAGCTAAATAAATAATGTCGTCATATATATTTGTTTATAAAATATTTGTAGACTACGTAGAGTCAATATTTAATTTGGGAAAGAATTGTTTTATAACACTGATGTAAATATCAGATAAAGCAACAATAGAGTTTTATTGTTAGTACTCTGTAAACAGGGCGAGTTTTTATATTCCAGTCGAGATTTTTAAAGTTACGCGACTGTAAGAAAATGTTTTATAACGTTATTAAACATTTCTTTACAAACATTTGTTATTATAATGTGTGGGAGCACCGAAAAATGTTAATAATCGATCTCTTATACAATTTGTGTGCTGTCAAAGTAGAGTCAGCTGTTTATAAGGGTGGTTAATATTTTCTTTTTAAATTTAACTAATCAGATCCACTTAATTTTTATTACGATTTTTTAGTACAATAATATTACGTAGGTACTATGCAACTGCTCTTACACTGCAGTACACTGACTGTACATTTATGCAGCAGGAAAGCGAACCCTGGGCATCTAAGTAAGCGGCAAAATTTTGGCCTTATTATGATGCATGAATGAATGAATGAACATTTGATTGCACCATTTACAAACAAAAGAAACACATAGTTAAATCCAATACAACTAAATGAGTACAGAAGCGGACTTATCGGTAATGTAGTAATGATCTCATGAAAATAAAGTCGCTCTTATCACCAACTTGCGGTACCCACTAAACATCGCTATAGTAGTCGTAAAAAACAAAGGAAAATAAAGAATTTCCTGCGCAAAAGTAAATCATCATAGTTTTCTATTAAAAACCAGATATGATGGGAAAGGAAAGGGCGTCATCCGCATTGCGAGAATACGCGGGCCGTGGTCAGCTGTTTCCGATTCGCGTGGTAATCGCGATTTTCACAATTCGAGTCGAGTCGGTATCGAGTCGAGACTAATCGATTGCAGGGTTGTCGAAATTTGAAAATGGTAATGTTTCTGCGATTTAGAATTTTATTTTTACACAGTATTGTTGCGTTATGTGGACATTTTAATGATAAATTTAAAATGTGGACGATTTTTATCGTGTGTGTGTGTGTTTGTTTTTTTATTTTATTTTGTAAGTTTAAGTACCTACAACGTTGTTTTTTTTAAATAAGTATGTCTTTCGATTCTACGAAATGACAAATGATTGGAATGTCACTATTTTTAAATTGGTCAAATTAGCGCTATGGGGGAAGCCCATGTCCAGCATTGGGCGTTTTGTGCATGAACGTACGAATTATTATTCGATCGTCATTTGTCATTTGATCTTTTATTGCAGACATTTGATGTATATTCTTAGCAGACTCAGATACTCATTACTCAGTAATTTAGTGACTATCACGATTAAAATTCCATATAAAAATTTTCTCATATTTTTTATTTAAATGACCCTATCAGCAGACAGCAGGTGAATCGTAACGGTCATCGATTTGGGTTATACCGATTAATCGATACTCGCCGGTCACAGGCACATTAATTAGTGAATAGTGTTATATTTCGCCTATGCTATCTCTCAGATTTCTAATTAAATGCAGTCTAGATCTAATTAACCGTTTGACTCAGATTTCAGTATGTCAAGTGAAATTTGCATACACATTATTTTAATGTGAAAGGAGTGACTATTAATGATTTATAGAGATCTTCTTCATCCAAGCGTGTTTTCCTAGTTGCGTCCTCAGATTAGGCTTTTAGCCTAGGTTACGCTGTAAGTCATGGCACTAGATTATTATAATGGAGCGACTGCCATATCACCTCCGTAACCCTTTTTACAGCTGTGTCATAGTCAGTGTTAGTGGCCAACACTATTACATTTTTTCATGCTGCCTGAAGCCTTAGCCTAATGACTGCCATCTATCCATAACAACAAGAACCAATGGCCAAACGTCCATTCTGTAGCAGGGAGGATCTCAAAATAGAAAATGCCACAAAATGGCAACCAATCCAATACGAGTCGCGACAGGCAGACGCTTGACACGCGCATTCTATCTCGCTCGGCTATCGAGATCCTGCATAGTAGAAACAGTAGCAATTCTAATTTCCAATATGCACTTGAGTCTAGTCGTCTGATAGTTGAAATAAAGAAAGTTTTACAATTATGGAAATAGATTAACTTTTTTGGTTTTAAATCAATTTTATTACTTTGATTTAATTACGATAATTTATTAAAATTAAAATGTAGATTTATGAAGATATTTCTTATTCGTGATATTTTTATGGAAATTGTAACCTGAAATAAATTTACTTAGAGTAAAATACAAAGCATTGGACGACATATAATATTATATTTCACGCCTAAACTGGAACTGGACTGGAAAGTATCTCTACTTGGTATAAGTCCGCCAATGTAAATTTGTCTCTCCTTTAGTGTTTTTTTTATTTCAGTTTTATGTTTGCATACATAGTTTGTATTTATTCTTTTATTTATGCTTTTTTTCCATGTTTTGGTATCCTATTAATCATGCTACTAATTATATTACAACAATATTCCAATACCTTTCTTTGTATTCATGCTCGGGGTCAGATTCGATTGATACCCGCAGTGCTGGCACCAGTTCTCCACAACATTTTTTTATACGCCGAACTATTAACAGCTTGGTCTGGTGCCTGAAGATGTCTCGCGTAGAGGCGAAACACGTGTCGCATGTGCAAACTAATGGTGGCGGGCATGTTGGGACTAATAGTAGTGGGTGGGTGATAGTTTACATGAACTAACTGGTGGCGGAAGCACGCAAAATAATTTGGTAAGTGCTTGTAATTTTTTTTTGTCTAGGTATTATTAACCCGTTCTTATTTTGTTCAATTAGAATTTTAAGCAAGTGATGTGGAGAAAAAATAAAGATTATTTTTATTTTATTTATTTATTATTATATGTATATGCGAAAGTTTGTGAGTATGTGTGAATGGACGGATGTATGTGTGTTACTCTTTCACGGCTAAACCGTTTAATCAATTTCGATGAAATTTAGTATGGATTAGAATTCAAAATCCGGGTTCCAACAAGGCTACTTTTTGAAAACAGCTTATTTTATATATTTCGTCGACTAACTAGGTAATTGACTGGAACGGATTTCTACTTGGGATAAGTCCGTCATTGTAAACTTTTTTTCTTTCATGTTATTTACTTCATGTCTAGATATGTAGGTACTTACATAAGGTGTATTTTTTCTTTTATGTTTTTATTTTTGTATAAGTTATGTAAATGTATTTTAGTATAATAAATTTATTACAAACAAACTACCTACACGACATGTAACTCGCGCAAGCAAATAGTGGATTTGCTTGACCTCCTTTTTTTTAATTTACAATGTCTTATCAGTTACTTTAACGTCTTGTTGCTAATCCTGTCATCTGTTATCAGAGAACCTTTTATAATGGGCTAATTAGTTTACTAATTTAGTAAAACAAAGGTTTCGTCAAAATACCCAAGGTCAGTGGACTTTTTAAAAAATAATGTTGTTTTCTTACATTGTAAAATTTTATGAAAATGAAGTATGTATGAAGAATTTTTTTTGGGAGAAGTGATAAAGCGAGTCTAGTAGTTTTGTGAGAGTTGTATTTTTAAAAATAATCAAAAGTTATTCTTTCGCACGAAGGTTTCACTACCATTATCTATAAAAACGCAATAGATCTGTGTATGGGGCCTTCTATAAATATTTATTTATTTATTTCATGTACACGCTGTAAAATATATATACATTGGAAACTTAACATTGTGGGCTGTGTACAAGGGTTCTACTTATTTCTAAAGAAATTTCTTTCAGCAGACCCGCGACAGGAACTACGAAAGAAAGAGGTAAAGTGGCGTACAAGAAAAAAAATAATAGGCTTAATCTAAACCTATTTTATAATACTGTATGTATATATGTTATTTTAATTTAATTGTTTATTTTTAAAGTGAATGTGTAACTTCTGTAAATATTTCAAGCATCACTGTCAGTTTTGTTATGCGACAGTTCAGTATCAGTTGTCCTTGCATGTCACTAACGGTAACAATTATACGTGTAATCGAGTGTTTTTCACTTTTAATAATATTGTATTTTGTTACACTTGACATAATGTTTTTACCATGCGTAAGTTTATGAAGTCGAGCTCTGTTACGAGTTCTGGGTTAGATATGGCTTGAGTCACTGCAAGAAGCTAAAGTAGGTATTAAAAGTTTCAAGCTTTATTTAGGGATTTCATCCAACCATTGTAATCTATCTATAGACCTGGTACTTAAATTTTCATACAAATGTAGAGAACTTACCTTAGGAGATATTGGTAGCTATCAGATTACAGATAAATTAAAACTAATCTTTAAAGATAATTAGAAACCTTTTTTCTTTTTAAATTTATATGTATATTAGTTTAGTTGCATATACGATCTCACATAATATTAAAATTATTATGTAATTAGTAATAAGTAGAAATTAATTCATGAGCCAGCAAGTTATTTTTCGGCATAATCAAACAATGTACAGTTACTTTTTTGTAATAATTTTCGGCGTGTAATGGATCAGAAAGATGGAAAAGATGAGTTGGTACCTATTTTGTTTGGGCAGATGCGTGGGATTATGAAATTGTATGTTACCTGTTACCTACTAAAACGATGTATTAATTATGATGGATTGTTGTAATTACCTATCCATTTCGGCGCTTACATACAGTGAAAGATGGTAATCAAATCTTTGAATGATTGAATCTTGGGAAATAAAAGTAGTTTTTTTTTTGGTGTCTGGTCAATATTGAAAAAAATGTTTTTCTTAAATAAAGTAGTTAAGTAGATAATTGTTTGATTTATTAAATGAAATAAATATATATCTTTTTATATGAATTAACACAATTTAATATTGTTACAGAAATATTAAATCTCAAAGATTTTGTTTTAACTTTCAGAACACCACTTTACTACTAAGTTGCACTTAAAAAATAACAAATTAAATGTTAATCACACATTTAAATAAAATTATCTTTTTTTTATTATCAATTTATATAAAAAAAAAAAAAAATGGAATTAATAAAATGCATGACGGTGGTGCATCAATGAAGTCGACCTATCCAAAAAATTGTGCGTAAAACTTACTCTTCTCAGCACCTTGTGCGATAGCCATTCCAAGGACCGCCAAAAAACACCACCATGTCCCCATTTTGGCACCACAGTCCCACACTCCTCGGAGAACCATCAGGTCAGGTCTGCAGACAAAAAATGTGTATAAAATAGGAGCGTTTGAACTGTGTGTTTAATGATAAGATAAAGTAGATAATTTTATCTAGTCTTCTTGATTAATTAACTAGGAAAACTACTTAAGTCACGCGCTGAAGGGACGTTATGTGTTAATGATACTTTTATTGGGCAGATGACTTTTGTGATGAAATTAAGTCGTTGAAATGTGTTGTTTTGGATTTTTTTTTATTAAAATATTGTGTTTTTATTTTTATTAACGCTATACAGGTGATATAATATTGGGCTTAGAAGAATGTAAAAATAGTTAGACGTTGTTACAGAAATAAAAGGCAAGAAAACCGTGGCAAGAAATTTCTGTAAAATAGTTGCTTTTTTAACGAAAGTTTTGGAAAAATATTTAAACAATTAAATATTTTCTACACAATGAAACTATTGAATTGTTCAGCTCAGGTAAACGTAGTAGGAAGAACTCGCCAAATATGTGTAAATTTCTCTTAGATTACGGATTTGGTGCATATACCAATTTGGTATAAGTACGCAAAGAGAGTCTCAATCCTATACCATAGGCAAAAACTTTAGTCAAAAAGTATAATCTCAAATTACCAAAATAAGAAAGTAAATAGGTATTCTCATTGTTTCGGTCTACTGAGTGACTGACGGACTGACAGTAAAGCATGTTTCACACGAAGTGCAGTGTAGCGACACGTACAGTCAGCCAAGTAAAAAACGAGAATAAAAGTCGCAAGTAAAACACACCAAATAGGTATAAATACACATACAGTGTGATATTTTAAACATCAGCTAAATTTTTAGGTAAAATTTAACCATTTTACAAATTTACCTTCCATAAAAAATCCTGTCAGCTGATTACCAAATCTGTACCTATGGCAGGTCGAAAAATTTTTCTTGGTGTTCCCTTTTTAAAAAAAAAAACAACTAGTTACATACACTAATCTTACAGTGTTAAGATGTGGTAAAAAATTAAAGAATTCATAATACCGTGGGTGTGGGTAAGTAAAACCAATACTGATTTAATCATTCTACTTATTAGACTAAGGGATATATTTAAACAGCCGAACAAAAAAATATTTAACTATCAATTGTTTTAATGACTTGATCGGCATGAATTTAAATCATCAATTAAATTACTTAATACAATTATTAATTTATTATTAATAAATGAAAAATCTTACATACCTATAGCATTCTCTACTACAGAAAGTACTATTGTCGGCGATAAAGGAGTATAAAAGTGATTATTAAGCGGACTGTACTACAATAGTATTCATGTAGTTTACATGGTAAATTAGTGTACTTACATGAAATTTTAGTGAGCAACCAGCCGAGATAAGTGGCTTGGTTTTATTGGCGTGTTGAGTGATTAATAAGCACCTATTACTAAGAGCGCTGGAGAGTAATCCACATCCATTCTATTATAAATGCCGAAGTCTGTCTGTCTGTCCATCTGTCTGTTACTCTTTAACGGCCAAACCGCTGAACGGATTTTGACGAAATTTGGTATGAATATAAGCGGAGCTGCGGGAAATAGCTAGTATTCAATATTTTGAGACACTAACTGTTTCCCGCAGCTCCGCTTGCATCAAAAAGTAGCCTATGTTTCACCCCGGGTCTTCAACTACATCCATATCAAATTTCATCAAAATCCATTCAGCGGTTTGGCCGTGAAAGCGTAACAGACAGACTTTCGCAGTTATAATATTAAAGTATGAGAGTATGGATTTATTATTGAACGGATTAAAAAAAATATTTATTTTGGATATGAATAATCTGTGCTAAAGAAATCATGTTTTCGGATTCTGGTACCTATTGAAATTTTTCATATGAATACCATGTACAACTTTTTAACTATTTTTCATAACATTGAAATTATCGATTAGAATATTTAAACGTGACCGTACGAGTTATTTTGAATCACGACTTTATTAATATTAACACAAACACATTGATATCGATTTTTAACAAATTGTACATAGATTACTTCTATTATACTAGAAGACAAAAAATTAAGTTGTTTAGAAATCAGACAGCTCTTTGACTCATTTAAGAAATAATGGCTTCTAATTACATGGTAAATAATTTGTACTAATCATCTAAGGTACTAATATAGTTTTAATTCAAAATTATTACTAACATTTTGAATTTTATCCGAAATAAATTTTATTTGTTTTATTTTTTAATGGCTTAAATTATATCACTTAAGAAATCTTTAACAGTCGCACTCAGAGATGTTAATTATTACTTAGGCAAATTCTTCAAACATAAGTAACATCTTCCTCATTGGAGAAGTTTTCAGAAGTCCATAGTCACCAGCCACTCCTTGATGAAGATTTAAAAATTCTACTTTGGAAAAAAAAAATGTATGAAAAATTTACTTATTTACGTCTGAGTGCGACTGTTGGGAACTTTTGAATTGTTGATTCCAGCGACAGGTCATATTTCAGTCAATACAGAAGATTGGATTAGCTCAAGAATTTACATTGCATGTCTAATCTCTTCATAAAATCTTGATAACCGTCATATTAACACAAAATTGCACCAAAATACTTAAGTTAAATGTAAATAAACTATATTAAAAAATGTTTAAAATTTTCTTAAAAAATGCAAAGAAACTTTTTTCCCAACCTATTATATATGGATAATCGTTTCACTCTGGTAACCATGAAATATTTCTATAACATCATATATATAAATAACTAACACTTAGCGGGAAGCAACAAACTGATTCAACTTTTTTATTCATCATCATCCTAGAGTTATCGCGGTTGCAAACTCCGATGTTGTGTCAGAGCCTAGGGTTCGCTTCAATTCAACTTTTTCATTACAACGAAGCATGTTGTGGATCAATGGATGGATGTTCCAGAACAATGCTCCAAACATGCTGAAAGTTTGACTTCGGTAAGAGGCTGATATTTCGAATAGTCTCCTAACTGATGGTTAAATAGAAAAAGTAATAGGTCTAGTTAAAATGGATTAGATGATAGAAGATAGTATGACAAAAATTTAGAAGCCTACTGAACTACCCTACCTAAAGAAAAACATTTTTCTAATGTGTCTACATACGTATATAGTTAAGTAGGCTTGCTAAGGTAGACCTTTGGGCTCTAAACTTGATAGATATTGAAGGTATTCCATAGAGTTCATAGGGTTCCATAAAGTGTTAAAACGTCCATCAGTCTGTCAACGAGCTGATCAATTTAAATTTTAGAAAATCGTTTATTGCGTAGGCAGATAGCTGCTTATCTATGGAATCGTTAAAACTTTTTTTTGCTTTATGGTATATGTAACATCGTGACTGAACTTCTTGCTCGTCGCTGACCCGAAGGGCACGGCACGTCGGCACGTAGGATAAAAAGATAAGTAAAAAAGATAAATTAAAAAAAGATAAGTAAAAAAGATAGCGGAGATAGTTCTGTTGGTGTGATGAAAGCGATGATGATTGATTTTGTTTGAAGCGTAACTTGAGCAAAAAGGTTTTTGTGAGCGTTAAATTAATTAGAGTTTGAAAAGTTTTTATTATTCCTGAATGGGCTGACTTGATTCTTCATTCATTCAGAATTCAGAGCTCTAATTAATTATGTTAAGAGTTAATTAATGATTAATCTAAGATTACCATTTTTTTTGGATTTTCGGATTTTTATCTGCTGTTTGGAAGATTAAGGCAAAGACACAGTTTTCCAAATTTAAATGAAAAAAAAAACAATAGAAAAGAAAGTGATTTCAAAATTTTCGATCAATTTAATAATTTGTTATTTTTTCCAAAGTACACTGCGTCTGAAAATAAAATACTAATACCATGAATTCACAAAACAAGAAAAATCTACGAAACGTGTTCCATTTATGGTGAAATATAGTACTTGTAACAGTTTTAAGATTTAGGGATTTCTAGTAAGTTGTGACATAGTTATGAAACTAATCCCCCAGCATGTAAACCTGTCATGTCGACAATTTAACACCATATTATTATAATTTAGCATGAAAACAGTTAGCTACGTGACTGTCAGCGCTAACAGGCATGACGGGGGATTAGCGCGCGAAATGGTGTCAACTTGGTATCACTGAACTGCTAATAAAACAAAGCAAATTAAAATTAAAAATCTCTTTTCGTCAATCTACTTTGTTGTTGTAAAATAAAAGATTACCTAAACTTCATTATATTTAATTCCTAGTTTTTTCCCGCAACTCCGCCTGCGTCAAAAAGTAGCCTATGTTTGACACCGGGTCTTTAACTATATTCATACCAAATTTTATCAAAATCTGTTCAGCGGTTTGGCCGTGAAAGCGTAACAGACTGACAGACAGAAACACAGACATACTTTCGCATTTATAATATTAGTATGGATTGATATTGTATTCTCAACTAATCTTGTCTGATGTCTTGTCCGATCAAGCTCCTGTAGAGAGTATGACCAAGATTCAATGGAGAGACTATCACCAGACTTCAAAAACATCATACCTACAGAAACATGACCTGGGCTGGGTTAGTGGCCAACAGTGACAGATTTTTCAGGCCGCCTAAAGGCATCTGTTCTGACACAGCCTAATGACCTAATCTAACATATCGGCTTTGTATGGCGTTATTAGCGCCTATCTATTAATATACTAGCTGTTTCCCGCAGCTCCGCCTGCGTCGAAATGGAGTCTATGTTTAACCCCAGATCTTCAACTATATTTATACCAAATTTCGTTAAAATCCGTTTAGCGGTTTGGCCGTGAAAGCGTAACAGACTTTCGCATTTATAATATTAGTATGGAAGTATGGATATTAGTATGGATTTGATCGAAACGTTGATGTGCAATTTTTACAGCCGAGTACTGTGGGTCTAAAACGGCCACTTAGCACGAATCACAATATGATCACATTATATTTCGTAGCTTCATTCTTCAGATATAAATACACAAGGTAGTTCTTCAACCATACATGGTTAGATACGCCTTCGAATGAAGCTAACTCATATAATATTTATCGAACTTCATTCTAGAAGTTCGTTTGATTACATATTATGAAACATTGCAAATCATAAAATGGCAACATATTCACGGTTTATTAAGTTATTCACAAACTGTTAATTCAATGGAAATTCTATTATTTGAAAGAAAATCGCAAATTGGCTCCCTTCTGATCAATTATTTTAGCTTATTGCAAGACGTTCAGACGTAAAAATGATTATGGAGATCTTTATTTCCTTTAGCATGTGCACTTTTACATTTTTATATGTTTAATTATTGTGTCTCAATAATAATCTTAATTTACTATCTGAAAATATCTGTACTTATCATTAAAATATTTTTAATACTATGGCATTGTTCACACGAGAAATGAAACAAGAAATTAATTACGAATTGTATTGATTAGAGGTGAAATGCATAATCGCGAGGATAAGCAATTCATGAAATTTTTTTCAAGGACGAACATTAGATTTTAATTAGTTTTTATTCAGGTTTTTTTCATATAAGGTCTTAGTTTTTATTAAGTTTCAATTTAATTACAAATTAATTACATTAATGTATTCTTTATGAGTCCAATAAAATAAATTCATGAAATTATTCGTTTTGATGAATCACTCAAAGTGACCTTTTTAGAGGCCCTGCACTTTGATTTTTTCAACTTCTAAAATAACTTTGACGGAGTCAAGCCTCTTTTCGTGTTGAAAGTAATCCGAATTTTCAATCTGTGAACGCCAATCACGTACTTGGTGGTCCGGTTTTTGTGATAATTACACCCGTCAGTGTGACGATTATAACCTTTTTGCTGACTGTACTGTACAGTCACTGCTAAATAAGTTTGAAATAGGTGCAAAAAACTGAGATCATACTTTGACCGTTTTTGTCTCAAATTTGTTCTGTTTGAAAAAAATAATAATTTTAGAATTTTAGTAAGAAATTGTTTGTTGTAGTAATAATATAAAGTAGTGTAACATTTCAAAAAAATATTTATTATGTGTGTGTGTGTGCATGAAAAATTACGCTTCTTGTATAGAGACGTTTAAACTCTATACTAAATCTATGTAAATTTAAAAATAAACCGCATTCCGTCTTTATTTTTCAACTTCGCTAAATGACGAACGCAAGCCTCTAAAATTTTGGAGTGTAACGCGTAATCCAGAACTCAATTAACAAATTAAATAGGCTCTTAAAAACATTGGAAAGTTTTTTTTTCTTTATTGTAAATTGAAGAAAATGCTGCAGTGGAGTTTGTAGCGCCGCTTCTTCTCCACTTGCGATTTGGAAGTGGTGGTAAACTTAATTTAAGTAAATTGACGTCAATAAGTGATATTTATATCCTATATCGAAAATAAACGATTGCATTCCATTTCATTTCATTACACAGTCAACACTTTTGCAATCGATTGTACCTGTACAGTCACGAGCATTAACACATATACAATTGTAGGTATTCAATTTAATACCTTGTTTCAATTACATGTTTATACATATGTTAATGCTCGTGACTGTACCAAGTTACCGACTAAGTTATTTTTACTGTCACTGCGATAAAAATACTTATTGTATTCTTAATGACGTCATTGTGTAGTAAGAAGTGCTACTTTTTGTAACTCCTTCAAGGCACTTTTGAAATCAAGGGCGCACTACTAAGTGGTTTCCGCTTTAAGAAGTTATTTCTCCGTTTCGTCAAGTTCATTTCGTAAAAGGGTAAATAAGTGACGTTCAATTAGTTTGTGGCAATAGTCAGTGATACCGAAATTTGGTATACACACATGTGTGTGTGTATTTCAGCGTCACTGTCTATACTGTTATTTATAAGATCATTCATTCCGGAAAAGTACTAAGTACTGTTCCCGTAGGATTGAAGGGGGTCACAATTAACAAAAAATAATTTTCGTTTATATATCTCCAATAGTATGTAACATTAGAATCTAGTTTTTATATCACATGGTGCATAATGTATTTAAGAATCTATTAATAATATATAAAATAATTATTATCCGACATATAGGTATAATGTTTTCTCAAAAAGTTACCCCGTTTTGGGGCTAGAAATAACAGCATTAGTGTAAGTATTAACTTTAGATTAAACCTAGTACAGGTAGAAATAACTACATTATACATAAAACTGATAATTTAATGAATGTGTATTCTGTCCAAACATTTAGGTAAATAACGCTTGCGAAGCCACGAATAAAAGCTCTTCCAACTAATGATGTGCTGTTCCCGAAAATTTTCGGAAACATTGGAAATATTACCCGGAAACTTTGGTAAATTTACGGAAATATAGGGAATATTACCAGGAAACTTTGGTAAATTTACGGAAAATTGGGAACAATCATGTAAATTTACAAAGTTTCCAGTGGCACATCACTACTTCTAACTATCACGGAATACGAAAAAAGTGTCTACATTCGAAAATAAGCTACGCCGTAACCCGTGACCAGTGGTTAGCCACAATTCCACAATAGTCCAAGACTGGACTGGAACAATACCATTGTAATTGACGACGAGGTGGAACGGATTGCCTAGGCTAGTAATTAAGATGGCGTTTAAAGAATATGCTAACTTTTTTAGAATATGCTACTTTTTTAATATAGAATAAAAAAAATTTCAATACCAAACATAAATTCTTCAACTGGTCGATTTGCGTAAGTAACAATTTTCGAAAATATCACTCTAGATCGTATAACTATGCTATTTTAGCTACCAAATTTCAGCAAAAGTGAAAAAAAAAGAGTTGAGATTTCTGATCCGAAGTCAGCCCATGACATGACAAAAATCTCCTTCCTCTGAGAAAAGTAGGCTCGATGATGCAATCGGAAATCATCATCATCATCATCTTAGCGCCTTTTGCCTGCTTTTGCGACTCCACTTCGCCGGGTCTTTGGCATCTCTGACAGTTAGTCCGTTAGCACGCATATTCAGCTTTGCGACTTCAAGCCAGCTCCTCTTGGGCGCGCCTCTTCTACCAGGCCGCGGCGGAGGCGGCATGGCCAGACACTTGTTCCCAAAGTATGTTGCCAGTTTTCGTGACCATACCATCGCAGGCGATTTTCTTGAAGCTTATCCACTATGGCATGTCATGATGCAACCGGAAATACGTAAAGATAAAGGTAATTTTCTTTTTTGATACAACAAAGATTGTCGTGCGTAACTAAAAGTCTAACAAACTTACAAAAGAATTCGTGCGCGCGCGCAGCCTACCCTAAATCGAATATCGAATTTGGTAGTAGATCAGCTATTACGAGTATCTACTTAAAAAAATCTTTTTTCTAAGTGCTAGTCAGATTTGCGCAATAAAGTATCTATTAACAACATCTTTTGAGCCTAAATAATATTGTTTTTGTATGAAAAATCAACTTATTTTTATTTATAGATACTGGCTTTAAGAATTTATGTCATTAAATTCGACACTTCCTATAAAAAGTATTGTAATAAAATAATATATACTTAGGTGCATAGATTAATAATTGGTCTCCGCGGCGATACGCGATATACTTAGGCGATATTCGTTTTATTAGATAGTGTAGACGTATGAAGTATTTCTGAATGGGATGAGTCATTATTTATTATTCAGATTGACTCATAATTGCCATACAAAAGTCACTGCAAATGAATTCAATGTACTATTCAAGTGTTTGTTAATGTTTTTATTTTATTTATTGTTACAAAACAAGTCATTATTTGCTTATCTCTGTATATAAAACTGCATTTATGGATATGCGTGAGTGCGGGGATGGTCAGACTATGGCGCATGTGCTGATGTGTCCCAAAGTCCCAAATGCAAGGACTCTTGAACGTGTGAGGATGTTTTAGCGGCCAATGATTGATAATAAGTGGTCACTTATTTGGTCTGGCCCAATTTTACAAGTTAGCCATTTCGACTCGACAAGAAGAAGAGATTCCGCCTTTGCTCCATAGTTTTTAAGTACCATTAATATAGTGATGTATTTATTGGAATATGGGCAATAAAGATACCTTTATTGTACTGTATTGTAAGAAATACGGAGAGCCGACCCCAATTGAAATGGGAAAAGGCTAGGATTAATGATGTTGTTTGTAAGAAGATGCACTTTTGAGGCAGACTGTACATATGTCTGGCATCATAGCTCCTAAAAAATCGTTTCATGGGTTGAAAAATCCTAAACCATTATTCAATTTCTTCAAAGTATTTCAAAGTCATCAAATTTTAATGTATCACGATTATGTCTATTATAAAACCATCACTAGATTTCTTGTTAAGATATTTCTACAATCATCTTTTCGGAACATTAAATCTGCGTTTTGGATTGATTACAAGTAGGTAGGAAGATTCTTAAATAGTAAGAACAAAGGAGAATGTACTCACAGGGGAAATGTGGAAGAGGAATACCATATATTACACTGAGATTCTCCGACTTCGCAAGAATTAAGCCATTCTCATCACACAAATGATCGTTAATAATTACAATCTGTCTGCTAAATGTAAAACTGCAACGAAACACTGTGGAGAATTTTAGAAAGTTAGTAAAAAAAATGCGAAGTAATCGTCAATTAAAGTAGTTTTTCGCGGATGGTCCGTCGCGTCGTCGTCGGAGGTCATGCAGTAATTTTTTTTTTCTTTGATAACAATATTCTCCTGATAATAATAAATAAACAAAAAAGTTAAATAGACATTGTTTTTTTTATACATAGATATTTTTCAGCGTAGAATTGTCATGAGAATGATTCAAGACATTTAAAGGTTTCCATTAAAAATTCCATCTTTAATACTTTAATCTAGAGTACATAAAACGATCTTGATTATTCATCGCGAAAAGATTTATTCGATTAGAGCAGTTAAAAAAATAATTAAATTATTGAAAACTTTATGTCCATACCAACGTAAATCTGATTTTAGTGTCAATAAGGATATTACCGACAAGTCCTTTCGTGTGCTTTGCTCTACAAAGCTTGCCTTTCTTCCACAAGAGATGTGCTATGCTGCTATTTAAAGGATGTCTATGAAACTATGTGACCTTTTTCTTTGATACTTAGATGTACTATGAAGATAACTCGCGCTAGCTATTAGAAGGGAAACGTGGTGAAAAAGCACCCATATTCGATCTTGACAATAAACGTGTGCGTAATTGTAGCATCAGTTTATTAAATGAAGCCTTACAACTCGGAAACCTCGACAGTGTGCTCGCTGAAGGAGTAAATTGTAATCCTCTATTTCCTTTCCTCGAGTTACTGATATCTTTTGCAAGTTAAAGGTTAAGTTTATTCGTAGGAACTAGGAAATACGCGCCGCGTGGTAAGTAGAAGATTCCCGTACAAATGAGAACTATAGAAATAGTTTCTCTGTTTTGAGGGTAAATTCAAAAAGAGTTGGCGTCTTTACGAAAATTAGTCAAAGTATTAGACGTAAAGGTAGAAAAGCGGACCCTAGGCTTCGCAGGAACCATCTAAGGATAGTGCCAAGAATACGCTAGGATGAATGCATGTACATGCATGTGCTGTAGATACTTCTGTTGAAGCTTTTCATAAAACTTTATGGTCAAGTGATAAACGATAACCTCCTATTGTTTCCACTGCATCCTCAGCTGGAGCCCTATTTTTGAAAATTGTGATCCACGCAAAATCGGCGAGTCGAATAATTTTTGTTCAATATCGAATGATTTTTGTTCGTTAACGAAGAGTTTTTGTTTGATAACGAAGGATCTTTGTTCGACATATATGCCATAGGTATATTTCAAAAATAGGTCATGGTGCCTCCGGGGAACAGGACCAGCTTTCATACTTTTACTATTCTAGTTCTCCTGACCTTAGGCGTCCTTGTCATTGAGCATATATGTCATTAATATAATACTTGTTTACTTTACCAATGTCAGTGAGTCATTTACACGGCACCGCCGCTCCTCCTGATGTCAAAGTTCTTTTTTGGATTTGCCCTTTCTTTAGCGTGAGGATTCAGCATATCCAACAAGTTATGTTTTTTTTTACATACAACTAAGTAGGTAAACAGGCTTACGGCCCACCTGATGGTAAGTGGTTACCGTAGCCTATGAACGCCTGCTACACCGGAGTTGTCACGAGCGCGTTGCCGACCTGTCCGCTGTCAGCACAGCGACCCCTCTGGAGCCTGGCGACCCTACTCACCAGCAGGAACACAACACTGCATCACAGTGTTATTTGGCTGCGGTCTTCTGTAGGGTGGAGGTACTTCTCCAGACGGACTAATCCTTACAAAATGTCCTACCTCTCAAAAATGGACACATTAGAATCTGTAATTAGCCATGAAAGCGCAGACTAGAAATTTACAACGAGCGAGATAGGTATATCCTAAAAAATTTTAAGCATTGATTCAAGACGGAGCGCCAATGCCATGGAATCCTCTGTGAACCGTACGCTTTGTTTCCTAAAAACTGCTAAAAGCATCAAGAATTTTAAAAATATACTATACTACGTCATTCACATTCTACTTTATTTACACTGCTAGCAAATTACCTACCAATTTTCCGCCATAACTCTACATAGACTTAACTCAGTAGTCACGATAATTATAAGGAAAAATATCGTATTAGAGGAAAGTTTCATAATCTATCTCTATCTAATAATAACCATAATAACAGACAGTATATATTACTAATATGTAAAATTAAAATTAAAAAAAAACTATAATGAAAAAATATTAAAACAATTTGTATCGGAACTTACCGATTCTCTTTATCGGAACACAATCACAACACTATCACTGTCGTTATCGATAATGTTATCGTACAACACGCATTCCGACTGTCCACCTCAGCGGTCATCGTAACACTGACTCATAAAATCGTGATACCTGTATGAATTGAGTAAATACTACAAATTGAAGATAGGCTTCATCGACATCGCCACCGTCTGCTACCTAACCTACATTATGTAGAGTTTTGTACTTTTTGTAGTTCAAGCTGCTGCAAATCGTAAATAGTTGGACTCTTGTTATGACATATTTATTACGTGCATGTTAGCTAAAATATATACCGATCTTAACATATATATAAACCTATAAGTGACTTCATGTTTCTTAATATTAGTTCTAATATGTTTCTTGTATTTATGTCCTGGCTTTTCAAATAAATAAATATCTTTTTTACATACATACATACATCTTTCTTAACCCCTCTTATGTGATTGAACAATGCGTAAAATAAATTAGTAGTAGTTGAAATACTTCAATATTTTAAAATATTTCACAAGTAAAATGGTATAAAACCCAAGTGTCTCTATTTTTGGTCAACGAAGTGATAATCATTAACTGTTTTTCATCTAGGTAGATATTTTCATACCAAATTTAATCAAAATCGTTTTAGCAGTTTTGCCTCATAAGCGTCATAAATAAACAGTTTTTCGCATTTATAATTTTTAAAGCATTACCATGGATATTATGGATTATTTGTAAACGTCACAGAGTCATTTTGCTCTGCTCAACATATTCATTCATGCGACCATTTTGCATTTTCCCGAGGAAAATTGTCTGTTTCCTTATACTGCAATACCTGTCGGTCCTCACAAGGATGTTGGCAAAGATACATTATGTATGATGTATTTAAGGCATACATATTTATTTGCACTTTATTCATACAAATACAATGGTAAGAGGTAAAGAGGGATGATTTTTCAACAACAGAAGCTGAAGATCTTCAAATATTTCTATATCATAAGTATTCATCAAAATCCGTTCAGAGGGTTATTAACATTTAAAACATAGTAAACCAAGAGAAGCAAATGGCGTCTGACATCTGAGGGAAACAGACTTTTTTAACTATATTGCAAAAAAAAAAAAATGACATTACCCTCATTGGAGCAGCACCAGCACGTTTAAACCTGAACTTGTTAATTGAAATAGCACATACTTTCCTGACCTACTTCGTGTAATCGCAAAATACTTACTGAGTTTCCAACTTTCTGTACCTTATCATAGCAACTCTCTTATAAAGATTCATAAATCCATATCCATAGTAATATTATAAATGCGAAAGTCTGTCTGCCTGTTACGCTTTCACGACCAAACCGCTGGACGGATTTTGATGCAATTTGGTATGAATAGTTGAAGACCAGGGCCAAACATAGCCTATTTTTTGACGCAGGCGGAGCTGCGGGAAAAAGCTAGTATACTATATACGAGTATCTATACTTCATACACTATTATACATACGAAAGTATGTCTATCTTTTACGCTTTCACGGCCAAACCGCTGAACGGATTTTGGTGAAATTTGATATGAATATAGTTGAAGATCCGGGGTCAAACATAGGCTACTTTTTGTCGCAGGCGGAACTCCCACCACCTTCCCATGGCTCCTCCAACCATCCGGTTATATGAGCCGAATCGCGGGAGGGCGCGCCGTACTTGCTCTCGGCTCTTTCCGGTCGCGCCTGCTTGATCTCCCTACAAGTTCTCTAATGTGTCCTCTATCTGTTCAGGTCTTCTCCCCTTTCTTGGGGGTAAACGGCACACATACGCCTCGCTTGCCTTCTGCCTAGCCTCGCGGTCGCCGATATCTCCTATTGCCATTGGAGTCTTCGAGTGAAATTGGCCGCCTGTAATCATCCTCTTCTAGGTGTCAGGTGATGCCTCGCTCGAGGCCGCTTCGCACTCTGTACCATCTTTTGGAAAATTCTTTCAATCGTCGGAAGTTCGCCTCAGATCCCACGAGATCGCGGTAGTAGACCGGGCCCACTTCGAGCGGTTCTAAATTATCTAGCATATCCCTACGCGCATCCTCGTAGATGGAGCACTCCCAAAGCACATGGTGCAAATCCTCCGAAACTGCCTCTTCGCAGAAGCAGAGCTCCGTATCGCACAGCTTCATACGGTGAAGCCTGTCCCTGAAACAGCCATGTCCAGACAAGATCTGCGAGGTTTCGTAGTCCGGTTCGACCCAAGTCGCCTTGAGCCGATCCGCCACGTCCGGGAAAAACCGATATGTCCCCCTCCCGTCTTTCGACGCGTCCCAACGCGACTGCCATTCGGTCAGTGCGGACTGGGCAATAGCCAGTTTCGCACGCTGAAGCTCCTCCTTGGTCGTCGCGGACTCTCGTGCTTCCCCGAGCCTACCGGCACGGCCCACCTCGATGTCGGCCGGCAATATGCCTGCCAGAACCGGCAAAGCAGCGGTGCTCGTCGAACGGTACGCCTTGGTCAGAAGGATCAAGGCGGGTCTCTGGGTGCGCAATAGCGCACTCCGCACAACGTACAGTGACGCACGATGGAACCAACTCGCAGCAGCATACGTTACCGTGGCGATGTAAGTGCCCTGGTACAGCACACGTAGTGCCCTGTACCGAATGCCCCAAGAGCTAGCCGATACTCTCGACATCTTGCCGAAGCAATTTGCCGCGCGTTCCCCTATCGACAACGCGTGCTGCGCGAACGATAGACTCGAGTCGACCACCACTCCCAGGACCGTAGCTGACGCGACACTCTTGATAGAGGCTCCACCGAACCTGATGACAGGCGGCCTCTGGAATTTCCCCTTTAACGTCATGGTTGCCGACTTACCCGGCGCAAACTCCAGGCGATTCCTCTCTCCCCACTGGCCGACGAGCTCTAAAGTCGCGGAGGACGAGGCCTCTATGCTTGCACGGGATTGAGCCTCGATCAAGATTGTCACGTCATCGGCGTACGCCACGATCCTTACCCCCGCTGGAAGCGGAAGCCGAAGCAAGTCGTCCATGAGCAAGTTCCATAACGTAGGCCCCAGCACCGATCCCTGCGGGCAACCCATCGTTGCTGTCTTCCACAATACCTTCCCTCCGACGAACATACCGATACGGCGTCCAGTGAAGTAGTCCACCAGCATCTTAAAGATGTTCGGCGGGCATCCTCCCCTCTTCGCCTTCAGCAATATCATCGGCCACCAGGCATTGTCGAACGCGCCAGAGATGTCTAGGCAAATCACCTGAACGTATTTCGACGAACTCTCACGAGCCACGCCGAAAATAGTCTTCAACGCAGACACCGTCGACCGACCCCGTGTGAAGCCGTGCTGGCAGTCCGAGAGACCCGTGGTCATCTGCGGGGCGCACCTGATTAAAACTCGTTCCAAAATCTTACCAAAGATCGGCAGCAGCGTGACGGGGCGGTACGCTTTCGGGTCGGTAAGCGGCTTGCCGTTGCCTTTCGGCAAGACAATCAGCCTACCGTCCTTCCACACGTCCGGAAAACATCCCTCCTGGACGCATCGCCTAATCACTTCGGAGAACTCTACCGACGCGGCTTTCCAGACGTGCTGGATAATTCGAGCGCTGATCCCATCGATACCCGGAGCAGTGTTAGGGAGATCCTTAACTATGTCCCCTATGATCTCGTCTGACGGAGAAGGGGCATCCTCTCCTGACGGTGTGAACGAAGCCACAAGCCGCACCTGTCGATGGTACCCGGTGTCTTTAGACATATCGTCGTCCGGACACAGGGCGCTCATGAGACTGCGCATGGCCCCGTCCACGTCCTCAGCATGACCTTCCGCGTACTTGGTGCCATTTATGACATTACTAGGCGGTCTTTGCCGGCCGCTCGCGACGCGGTACGCCTGTCCCCAAGGGTCCAGGTTTCCCGAGTCAGCGATGTTTCTAAAGTGCGTAAGTTGCGCCTCCTCCATGGCCGTCCTATACCTACTCCTATGCACATGGAACTGTTCCCGCGCAGCCTCCTCCACGTACCCCCCGTCCTACGGAGGGACTGCCAGCGTTTCCGCAACCTATTGTTCTCCGCGCGCAGCCGGCCGAGCGTCGAAGTCCACCACTCGTAGCTCTTACCTTGTCACCGGGTTTCACTACTCCCAGGGTCTCTCTCGCCGTACGTAGTACCATATTGGTGAATTGCGTACAGACCTCTGTGTCGCAGGCGGAACTGCGGGAAACAGCTAGTATACTATATATCCATACTTCATACTAATATTATAAATGCGCAAGTCTGTCTGTCTGTTACGCTTTCACGGCCAAACCGCTGGACGGATTTTGATGAAATTTGATATGAATATAGTTGAAGACCATGGGTCAAACAAAAGATACTTTATGTCCAAAGCTGAGTAAATAATAAATGAATCAATGAAAAATTATTTATTTAAGTGACCAGGAAATAAACGCGACAAAAACCGTATTTTTTCACTAGCTGTTTTAGGCAAAAGCCTGCTCTTTGTTTCCACACATTTCTGTTCCCTATTGCTGTAACAACCATATTAAAATAGTTTAATTTAAGATTAAACTATTTTATTTCCTATAGCTCAGTACAGTACCATGATTTTATTACGTAGACGATAGCCACTTAGATAACAAATTTTGATATGTAAAATCTGTACAGGGCCCCTGGCGGATAGTAAGGTAACTAAGAGATCTCATACAAAATGTGAACGCACCTTAGGCCACCCTTAAGCTGACAAAATGTTTATGCTTTATACCTAATGTTATGCCTAGATACAAATAAATACATTAGGCTTCAAATAATTATGCGTAGAAACGTTATTATTAAAAATCATTATACGCCAAAAGACATTAAAACTTAATTTTGTATGTTTAAAAATAGGGAATCGAAATAGGCATAGGTACTACATACACACGTATACACTCGAATAACATAACTCTTTCGAGTTTTCGAGTAAAAACGTGTTTTACCCACGGAGCATTTACTAAGAGGAGATGCCGTTTGAAATGGCGCAGTGATGTGATCATTGGCGCTTCGCCGCTCACAAAAGTGGGAGGAGCTTGTCATTACTCGTTCAAAAGCGCACCGAGAAACAGATCGCGAGCTCCTAAGTGCATCACGACTTTGCACGGCTTTTTTATAAATTTAACAATTGAATAATTGGTTTCTGATAAATAAGATATATTTACGGATCTAAAAGTTATACCTAATATTTCAAACGTTCATTATTTATGAAATATCGCAATGTTTTTAAGTTGGAACTTCGACGTACTAGTGACATCTATTAACAAGTACTTGATGATTTGTAAATAACGTAGTACTGCTACTTTGTAAGATGGATATCATTATCGTTGGAGCCACAGCCGAAACCAAGCACCCCGCACGTCTGCCTTCAGTCCCGCGTAGCCTCACAAATACTTTTTTACAAAACGCTTAATAAGGCATCTCCTCGTTGTATGTAGTTGCTTCGTGGTTTTACCCCAAACTTTCTCATATTGCGGATTTCCTGACAAATAAACATTAAAACCACAGGATTGCAATAATAAAAACGAATCGACAATTTCAATCAGTTCGTTTCCGATCTCTTTTTAATTGGATCCGTACAATGACGAAATTACACGGATGCTATCAAATATCAGACCTTCAATTGTTCGAAAAACCCGGAACGTACAAAGAAGTACTTTTCAAGGAATCGACTCCAGTTACTCTACCTGAGTGATTTTTAGTTACCTTACCTTATCATTTTGTTCTTTTACCATTTTTCTCCTTTGTCATTGTGCGCTATTACAATGGCAATAGCGCAAAGGATAAGAAAAAAAGAGCAAATTGGTAAAGGAGCAAAATGTTGCTCCTTTACCAATTTGCTCTTTTACCATTTTACGAGCGGTTACCATTTTGCGCTTTTGATTTTTACTTTACACTTTACAATGTGTGCTCTACTTCACATCCGAATCGTACGATTTTACGATATAGGTTGTATATAATATATCAGTCATCACATTGGCCGCATTTTGAAATTAAGTGAGGTGTAATTTTGGTATGCCGAATTGGTATTTTTAAGTACCTAACTGATGTCTTCTTTCGATAATATTTAAATTTGCAAAAGTTCGTCTTTATGTCTGTTATGAAATCGCGGCTAAACGCCTGGATCGATTTTCATGAATTTAGTTGTCAAATATAAGCTAATTAAAAATATCAAAAATTAACCCTGAGTGAAAGTTCGTATTACAACTGTAAAATCTACAAAATTATCTTCGACGCGGGTAGAGCTGCCGGAAATTGAATGGAAACATTGTCGTCTCCATACAATGTTGTCTCTATGTGAACATGGGCCAATTGAATTAACTCCAGTTCACATACACACTCCAGTTCACTTTCACTTCAGCGTAACCAATTGAGTAACTGAGTTTATTTTTACAATTATGTTTGTTATAGAGTTATGTGATAACTGTGAAATATCTTACTGATATTATGGCAAGGTCGAAAGGCGATTTCGTAAAACTCTGACACCAATGTGTACAGGGTCAATTGACTATGTAAAACATTCGTTTTAAATGAATGAATGAGGCTCGAAATGGTACTTCGTTGTATTTCTATTAAGAATAGGCATAGTTATGAGTAGGTATTTTAAAAATCACAAATTACAACATACCTTTAGCTTATGAATGTTGTTTATTTAATTTTTGTGTATATAATGGAAATCCGTTATTGGCCGTAGGACTTAGTAAGAAATATTGTCATTGTATTGTGGTCTGTCGATTTATTTTTAAATTGGCTAGTAAACTTTTTCATGAAAATGTCTAATTCGTAAACCATTTCGAGGAATAGGCTTAGGGAACAGATTACATTAATCAGATCTTTAGTTAAGCAAGTATTTTTTAAGAAAATCGCAGAAAACCCAATGACTTTCATTTTTTAGCAAGGTTGACGTATGACGTAGCCGGATAACTTCCGGCTATTCACATTTAATTTTTTAGTTTGGCAGCACAGCGTAGTGAATAAATATTTTTTGTTTGGTAGCGCTAACTAAGCGCTTCACGTACTTGTCACCCATGTCAAATGTCATCTCTGTTCAAGTAAACATAACCTAATTACATTCATTCATACATTATAATGAAGAAGCGGTGTCCAATTATTGAAAAATCAGATGTAAACGGATGAAGAGACTGCCGTAAAGTCCAATAAACAGGCCAATATGCAATAGATACGAGAAATGGGGTACCTAAATATTTGGCGATTGTAAACAAACAAGAAACCAACTCGCGGCTAGCGGTCCATCTTGACTTTGATATTTGACACTGACATATATATTTTTTAATACCTTAGTAAATTTTGCTTTCTTGCAGTTCGAAATGGCCATTATAGCTGCGTGACGTCATCACTATAAAATCTTTAAAATTAAATAACAAAATAAATATAATTTTAAGAATTTTTTCGTTTAAATTGTATCTCCGAAATAGTCTATTCTATCAATAAAATATATAATATACACAATTAATTTTTTAGTTGACTAGCCAATTAAATAAAAATAAACTGGTAAGAGAACGCTATGTCAAGAGATTTATGGAAGGCGAGTGGGGAGGCTTTTGCTTAACAGTATATCCCATATTATATAGCTATAAAAATAAATTGTCCATCAGCAACCTCTTGCCTAACGTAAACTCTCATTGGAACTTCTTTAACTCTTATTCTTATTAGATAGAATAGGTTGTTATTGTAATTGCAACCCATTCGATATGAATCAATGAATCCCATCCATCCCATCTTTGTGTACAAAAAGATCATCAATAATATTTTTACAAACATACATTGTATTTTGTATAGAACACATTTCTAGAATTCAACAGACTCAAGGCTCCAAGGTCAGTCGCTGTTCCGCGTCGTGAGCTCATCCTGCCCCAGTATTCTGTCTCTTTCACTCATTGCACTGGTGAAAGCCGCTTGTGATTTGTCACCATTCATATCGGAGTTGTATTGAATGAGTTGTCTGTGGTTTTATGTGAACGAATATTTTACGCGCCTATTTGTATTTGAATTTCGATTTGAAATTTGATGTTGACGAAAGGTTTTGACTTTGACAGATAACTATTTTAGTGAGCATTGATTTTTTTTACACAGTGTCAATTTTTTTTTTATGATAAGCACTGATTTCTTACGTCTGTGCTAGTAGTAGGTTTAGTAAAGTTTGTCCACAGGGTTGTCCTATTCAAATTTTTAGATCTTTTTAGTGATCTATTTTTATTAACTTATTTCATGTAAATGAAAATGAAATGAAATTTATTTACACAAAACATGGTGTATGTAATAAATACATTGAAAACTTTAAATTAGGGAAACTTGGTACAAGGGTTCTACTTATTTTAAAAAAAATTCTTCCCACAGTCCCACTACTTCAATTTGTTAGGCTAAAAACCACACCACTAGAGCCTCTAAACTAGAGTCTTTAAAAATTAACATTGAACATGAAAATTGTCATGCACTCCACAGACCGAAATACACATCAATTGAAGCAACTCCCTCGAGTACGGAACCATTATTCTCGTCTCGTATCGAGGTCAAATCAATAAGGTGACCTCAGAAGCTTCGAAACATTCCCAAGATGCAGTCTTTAAACAACAAACACATGTGGAGAGGTCTAACGATTGTTGTTACAGATGGTTGCTGAATAGAAATGTTATAATTATGAGTGTATTATAAATGGGCTAAGCGTGAGACGGTTTTGGGCTTAGGATTATGTACTGTCAACAACATAAGCCCTTAATCCTTTGAATTCTAGCCCAAATAGGCATCTTGTCAAAAAATCCGCCAGAGTAATTATTGTTTTGTATGAAAAATCTACTCTGAGACTGTGATAACAAATGTATGTAAAGTACCTTTAGTAACTAAGAAATTCCATACAAAATATTTATACAGTCGCTAGCGTCTACGTTTAGTTTTTTCTCTTTTTAGGGTTCCGTAGTAAACACAAGGAACCCTTAAATATTCGTCATGTAGGTCCGTTTGCCTGTTTTTTTAAACTGGCTATATAAGTCCCACTGCTGGGCAAAAGCCTCCCCTCTTCGTTTCCCTGTTCCCGTTCCCTTCAGTCTGCTTGTACTATCTTTATTTTTATTAACCTATATTGTCCCACTGCTGGACTTAGGCCTCCCCCAAATTTAGGGGATGTTGATGTTGTCATACTCGCCACGCTTGGCTGAATGTTGTGTTGTATAAGTTGGAAGAATGACTGGAAAAACACTCGGAGGAAGAAAATAATTAGTTGTGTGACATTACCATACTATCAGAAAGAGAGCATAGAGAGGACTACGTAGAAGCGCGTGCTTCTTTATGGTCAAATTTTAATAATATACTAGTAGTTAATAAAATTCGATGTTATTGAAGGCAACCAAATAGCAAATAGAAAACAGTAGGTCAGCTATATTTATCCAATTGTAGAACTTGTATCTACTTCCCGTTAATTTTTACCACTAAATCTACTGATTTACACTACTGGTTCAGTTATATTTTGAACTAGCTCTGACCTGCGATTTTATCCATGTAAATATTGCTATGTTCATAATACGTAAGTTAGTGTTTCATGTAAATCTTACATTGATAAGTTGATTATGATAATAATTACAGAATACAATTACATAATATTAAAGTTAGCAATAATTAAACTGAAGAAAACTAGTCACACAGAGATATTCTGATTCTCTCATACTGTATTCATATTGCGCAGTGTGAGTGAGCCAACACGACGCACAGAGAGTGTTACGTAATTTCAACGATTTGTTCACAGTCCCTGTGGCGCAGAGGATAGCGCGTTGGACTTCTAATCCAAAGGTCGTGGGTTCGATCCCCACCAGGGATGCATTTCAATGCTTTTTTTTTTGTTTTTTTTTTCATCAATATTTTAATGTTTTGTTTTATTTTCTAGGTGCAGTAAGTAATAAATATACACTAAGGTTAAAAAATTGAACTTTAAAGATATGGGTGACAAAAGACTATACAAATGTAGAGACGCGAAGAAAATATTCAATGCGTATGGTGTATGTAATGTCTTAAAATTTTACTCAGACAGGTAGGTTAATAAATATTAAAATTAAAAATTAAGGAAATCCGAGAAAAGCATTGTCCTATAAAAAATAAACCGGTTTGTCTGTGTCGGTCGGCGCATCGCACATCCAGAAAAAAACAAATGAGAAAAGACAAACGGGAAGAACTCTACCATCAATCTTTACAAAAGTATTATAAAAACAATTTTTTTTTAATTATTATTTTTTTAATTATTTTTTAAATATTTTTATTTTTTTATTTGTTTGCTATTTTTAATTATTTTTAAAATCAGACCTACGGTACAGAATAGATACCTACCTTAGATTAATAATTGGTCTGGTCTCGTCGCGGAGACCAATTATTAAAAATAAAAAATAATAAAAATCCATAAAAAAAGAAAAGTATCAATAAAATATTGGCCAGCTACTTTCGCGCGGGCAAATTCTTGACATTATTTTTTTTTGCCACAACAGGTTCTTCGACGCACTCAGCCTTGTTTATATCCGTCAATTCGATTCCGTTCGGTCAATCGGTCAGTTCATCTCCCGATAAATGTGTCGATAACTGCCGCTGTGCGTTTAGTTATTTGGCCCACGGCTTGATAATTTTGTTCATAGCGTTCGGTGTTTTATTTTTCATTCGGTTGCGTTTAGTTTGTTTTTCTTCATTGTAATAATAGGCCATGGCCATGTTAGATAAAAACGAAAATGCTAAACAGGATTTTCATAACTGAAGTCTTCGATGAATTTACAATACAAAATTAACATAGTGTACCTTTGTTGATTACTATTGAATTGAAAGCGACTGTAGAGACGCACAATCTACATTCCTAAACTCCAAAATTTTCTGTCAAATCAAGATACTTGGATAATTTTTGTACAGGTTACCCAAAAAATTGTTCTATGGGAAGCGACGATCTATGAAGCTATACATAAAATTGATGACGGGACATTTTTTATTCTCTCTTTTCGTGCCACACACAAAAAAGATCATAATTGAATTACAAAATATTATTTAAAAAAAAATGTTTCGATATTCCATTATATATTTAAATTTGTCTTTTAATTATTGAGTAAAATATAAGTACCTATACAAAATGGTACAAAATATTACAGTTACAATGGCTGACTTAGTTTTGACCGTGAAAATGAGTAACAGAAGGTCAAACTCAGTTGAACAATTACGAGTGTAAATTGTAATACGTTTTACAATCTTTTAATAGTTTAGTTTAATATCTCTCGCTGGGTTTTGATAAATTATTTGATACGAGGTGTCTGAAAATTTTACTTCATAGAAGGGGCAATCCTTAAAAACCGAGTTTGAAGTCGTAGTGGTGGAAATGTGAATAGTATCTAAGAAATTATCTGAAATCACACCCCAAAAAAGGTTTTCATCAGATTTTAGGGATTAGTAGCTCCTGTTTGTCCACTTATGGAATAAAAGTTCACATCGTCCGTTCTATCGGTCTAAGTTATCGGACTTAGTAAGTGAAAACACTTTATTTCACCATAGATTATACACTTATTACATTATACTATTTTTTATTTGAAAAAATCAGGCTACAAATACTCGTTAAGCTCTGGAGAAAACAAAACAATCCATACTTTACGCGATAACATTATATTCGATAGCTACAATCTATTGCATAATGGCCTCTGTGGGTTTATTTTTAAGTAGTTATAGGTAGAGCTACTTAAAAATACACACAGCAAAAAAATAAAATAAAAGTATACATTTCAGAAAGTTTTTTAACTACTTTTATGACCACACACAGTTACGCATAGAGTTCATTAGTCTCATGGTGATGGTCGAAAAACGTTACGTAGTTTACTCCAATTTGAAAGCCTGCGGTTTTTGCAATCTTAGCCAAAATGTCAGGAAAAAGTCAATTGTTGTGTTTCTTCACTGTCGATATAATTTCTTTGATTTATATTACCTACGTAACTGTTTCTATTTCGCAACTGGCCAAAAAAACCTTTTCCTTCATCCACGTTCTATCTTAGGGTACCTATTTCTTTCCTCTCATACAAAAGTTATTTGTTTTATCTAAACCTTTTGATTATTTTATTTTTGCTCTTTTTTTAATGTTCTCGATGCCCTTCTGATACCATGAAAGGTAATTAAGTAGATATGTGTTAATTCGTTAAATAGGTACCTAATAAATCACAAAAAATTTGACTAACTCAATTCAACACTAAAATTTGTTTATAAAGTATGAAAACTTGAACTTGGGTTGATATAAACTTTTTAAAATTTTTATGAGGGTTACTACCCTAATGTTAATATTATTATAGTTATACATAAAATGAAACAATCAATTATAAAAAAACAATCAATTATAAAAAAAGGCCCAAAACTTATCAAACCTAACTTATTTAAATATAAACATTATTTATGTATTGTATGTATTTAAGTATATAATGCGATGACTTAATACACCACTAACTACTCCTACAATGTAAATATTACAAGGTAACCCGGTAGTGCGCAGATAAAAACACCATAACAAAAACCAATAATATAAACAAAAGAACTCATAAACAAAATCGTACTTACATACCATTATTTTTTTACAAAACGAGACAGATAATTACACTTTTCACTGCTACAAATTGTTTATTATTCCATAAATTCAAATGTTTTCACTTTTTTTTACCGCGTTTTGTTATTCGGAGTTTCTTTGAATTACGTTACCATAGCAATGGCAAGATGGCGGTGACGCATGCGCACTACGGCCCGAGCGCGGCTAGACTGCCGGTTTTGGCGCCAACGCTTTCGTATCATAATAAAACGAAATACGAAAAGAGTTCTTCCGAGGTTGCGCCGGAAAATATTTTTATGTGGTTTCTAGAACTTTAGACATGGCTTTAAAAGTATGAGCAAATAGGTAATTTTGACAGGCAAGTAAGTAGTAAGTAGTGACTAAGAAATTTGAAGAAACTTAATTATTGCAAGTAAAATAAATTTAGATATGAATAGATAGAATTGATAATCGTGATAGATAGTTGATACATAACGATGGACACGGAATTGATACAGATAATGTATTCTTACTAACCTCTGCTCTTATATACTTATATTTTAGTATTGTTTGTACGTACCAGGTAGATCGACCATAACAATATGTCATTTCATCATAATAATATCTTAAAACAAATCTAGTGTGAAGATAAAGCGAGCTGATATGAGTCATATTCTAATTATTTTTTAGTTATGTAAGTACTAATGCTTGGTAAGTACCAATTTTGTTTTTTTCTTAAATTGAAATTCGTCGTGGATCTTCAAGAATATTCCAAGGTCTATATCCAAACCAGATCGGGTTTCGTGGGTGGGTGTTTAAGACAGGATGTTAGTGGTATAGTGTACATACAGGGTTACTATTGCAATAGGGTTATCGTGTAACTGTAAAATATGTACTTAGGTATATTAGGTACGTAAGATTATGGTTGTTATATATTGTTATTTTCTCCGCACCACCTGTTGATTGACTGGTAAAAAATTGCCTTCGGTTTTAAGTTCGCCCTTTACATTATTGCAATGAAGTTAAATACATAAAAAATAAATAAATACTCTAGGTGCTTTCTTCTACTGTTTTAAGCAAGTATAGCGCGCCTTGTTGCTTAAATCAATCATTACTTTTCAATAGTATTCATTTCATTGGATGGACAGTTTAAGCATTTGAATAAACACAGGATTTTAGACTTGGAGCCCTATTTTTGAAACGTGTGACATATAATTTTGTCACATGAAAACTGTTTGATATCGAGCAAAAATCATTCGACTCACCGATATTGCGCGAGTTTTCGAAAATAGCACTCTGTAGAAATAAGACATCGCGTTATATATAATGTGAAATAACACAATACAATAACATACTTTTGTGAGGATAATCGAATAAAACTGCTAATAATCTCTTGAAAAGTTGTATTTCTGTTTACACTTTTTCTCTTATCTTATTCACTATTCAACTTTATTATTTTCTTTTCGAATTTGCTGAATCAATCCAACCGGCTCATGACTGACATCTGTCAACTGTCTAATCCCACTTTTTTTAATTAGTGTTGCCACACAAAATAGCACAATCACCGTTATGATTATTTACATTATTTTTAAAATATTAATTAAATGTATCAGATCTTACACTATATCTCAGTGATAGAAATGTATTATTAAAAATTTACTTATTAGGTAGCAGCAAAAAAAGTTTAAAGTTGTAATTTTTTGGTACCTAAACACCGATGACGACAGTTAAAAAGTACCAAAAAATGTAGAGTAGGTACTTAGTACTAACAAATATTTATTTATAATTTCAACATTCTTCTCTTATAACATACCCTAACTTCCAGAAATTCCCTGTTTATTAAATTCCAACAAAAAACAGGACTTGGTAATTTAAATCCCATGGAAATAGCATTTGGGAGGTCGTAATTTACAAACAACCAAAATAGATGGGACGCGGCCAAATTTGGAACTAACTGAAATTTGAAGGAATCTTTATGTAATCGCAGCGATTCAAGCGCCAGTGTTAACTGCAAATATAAATTTGTCGAAAGGTAGAATTTATTAGGTGTCTCTACGTAGCCGCCTTCGCATTTTTTGTCTGTTTGTGTGTGTCTCCATTCATCGAGATTATGTTTTGACAATAACTTCATTGAAACAGGGCCATTCCGGAACAAATCCTATGTTAATTTACGAACCCGTTTCTTTTAACATGAATAGGATCATAAAGTTATGTTTCAAAGTATAATTTATCGTTTTTGGCTCGTATTACTTTAAAAAGGTTGTTGTTTAAATTTATGAATATTGTTGATGTATATTATATGATTATGAGATAAAGGAGAGATCTAGGAATTCCTACTATGACATCTCTACATTTTTTTATAAGATTAAAAAAAAAAACATTTTATCACAACATTTTTTATCCCAACATGGTTAAATATTAATTATCTACAAATATATCCAACAGCACTTGTGTATCTAACAATACAAAAAATATTGATTGGCAATAAAATGAATGAGTTGACGAAATGTAGCAAAAAAAATATTTCCTGAAAATGTAGAGCCTCTCTTGATTTCTTTCTTCTCACCATACTCTTTACTAGTAGTATTTATTCTGTTTGTATTACTGTATACTCTGCAAAAATGCAATATGTCAATGATATGATACCTGTCTCTGGTTGCCATAGCCGCTAGAGTAGAAGAATAATTACCCTTAGATATCTCTGCCATTGCTGATCCAAAGTGGTAAAGACCTTACCATAGTATTAACATGAAAACTCGAAGCAAAAATAAGTAACATACTCGTATTATTTTATTAACAAGAGCCTTACAAAACTAATATTATTATAATCATACGTAAGTACCTCGTGGGAACAGAGATATACCCAGAAATACATATCACGTTGTCTCGCTCTAACATCATTAATTATGTATGAGACCGTCTCGTTCATTCAAAATTCGTGACTATACGATTCCGCCTGGGAAAGACGTGTAATTTGAAATTTATTTTTTGACTGATGGCTTAATGAAGATATTGAGAAGTGCTCAAAGTCAAGAATAATGTTATTATTATCATGTTTATGGTTTAGATTCAACTTTCGTTTTTGGCAACTAGTAGTGAATCTATACACAAAATAAAGATTCACAGACAGAGGGTTGTAGGGTTAATTTTCAGAACTACTAAAACCTATTTCAAAACTTCTTTACACGTCTTTTATAAGGTTAAATCATTGAGTAATTACAAAGAGGAGATGCCGTAATAAGCGTTTTGTAAGAAAGTATTTGTGAGGCTACACGGGGCGGAAGGCAGACGTGCGGGGTGCTTGGTTTCGGCCGTGGCTGCAACCATGGAGGACGAGAAACAAGCTCCGCCCACTTTTGTGCCGGCGAGGCGCCAATGATCACATCACTGCGCTATATCAAACGGCATCTCCTCTTTGTAATTGCTCCATGGGTTAAATTTGGGGTTTCTTTTTATTCAGCCCGGTGTCACCCATAGTCGGTTACAGGCCTCTTCTTGGATTTTCCATTTCAAACAGTCTCTTGCTGCTCGCATTTAAGTTTTGCCCATATTTTTGTGTAGATCGTAGGCTCATCTTATTACGGGCTTACCTATTTATTTATTTATCGTATTGCACTTTGGTTCGCTGTGCGTGCATGCCTGTTCTTCAATTTAAAATTACAACTATTCAAAGTAAATCAACACCTTTGCTCGTGAGGTCCTTAAAATCGTTCACCTATCCAAAGTATTTGTTATTAGGGTGTTCAAAAACGATGTGCCGTAATGTCTGTGTTTAGTTCGTTATAAAAATAAATAAATAATTATTTAGTTCTTGTAGTAAAATGTAGAAAAGAGAGTTATGGCGTCAGTTCCAAATAATCTTGAGTATCGACAGAATAAGTAATAGTGTAGGTTAGTGCTGGGTCGGGTCAGTCCGTAGGTTTCAATAACTAGCTCCCGTCCCGACTTCGTCCGGGCTCATAGGCTTCCTCGATAAATAGGTCATGCAACACTGACAGAATTTTCAAATCAGGCCAGGGTGTCAATTTTCTTATTTTACATAGTGCACAATTGAATCGTAATTGGATCCCATTGACAAATTTTGACGTTTCTGGTATTATGTTACTACTTTTAAGATCGTATTCCATTGGCATACCATTGAACTGCAACAGGAAAATTTTGCTAATCAAACATATCATCAAAATCATTAATTCTTTCGATAATCGGTACTCTGTTATCTACATCTACATCTTCTACATCTACACTAATATTATAAAGAGGAAAGATTTGTATTTTTGTGTGTATGTTTGTAATGAATAAACTAAAAAACTACTGTGCCGATTTCAAAAATTCTTTAACCATTGGAAGCTTTCCAATGGTAGCCTGTATAGGCTATATACCGCAGGTGGAGCTGCGGGAAACAGCTAGTTTATTATATTTTAATTTTTTCTACTATTACAATTCAAATACGTTTTAGTTGCAATTAAATTGAGATTCAAAAATTGTGTTAGCAGAATACCGATATTATATCAAAAATGCATCGTGATTGAGTCATAAATGAATATCAGTTGCGAGGACTTTTAAAAATCCGTTCATAGTTCCTGAGTTTAGAAACTCTTCTGCTTTATAATATTAGTATAAATAAAAAAATAGCTTTTGAAAACATAAATTTTGAGAATAGAGGTAGCGGTAATTTGCTCATCACTACTTATAGTTGTTTCTGCTCTATAAAATTATTATGTATCAAATTATTTATCACATTTATTTATTTATTAATTTATTTCATGTACACACTGTAAATATACATTCGAAACTTAACACTAGGAAAACTGTGTACAAGGGTTCTACCTATTTCTAAAGAAACTTCTTCCAGCAGACCCGCGACAGGAACTACGAAAGAAACATGCAAAGTGGCGTACAAGAAAAAGAAAAAAATAATACAAAAATAATAGGCTCAATCTAAACCTATTTTATAATACTATATGTATAATAAACTAAATAATAAATACAATAAATATACCTATATATATAATACGATTTATGAGTTTAAGGAGAAATAATGATCTCTTACTCGCTACATTATTTCCCAATCTATCCTAAAAGTTTTCTTGGAAAAAATAAATAAAAAAAGCCATCTCGAAAAACATTCAAGGTTGCTACGTAATAAATTACACAAATTAATCTTCCTTTGCCTAAAGCCGTCACGGTAATTAATGATTACAATTGTAATTGAATTGTTAAAGCTCCTCGTTTTCTTTTGAAATGACGTGTATTTTTAGAAATAGAACCTTTTTTGTACTTCAATTTGTGTATTTGTTTACTAGATAGTAGAAAGATATTTTATTGAATCATCATAAGTATTTCAGCCGCAGTCAGATGGACATAGGCCACTAAGATTTCGAAGATAACCGGTTAGAAGCCCTATTTTTGAAAAGTCATACGTCGAATAAAAAAACGGCTTTATTTCCTTCATATACATATACATAACAACAGTGACAAGCATCCCATAAAGATTTTTAGTCGTTGTCTGCCCTGTGTTTCCTTACGGTGTATTATTTTAATTCAAAACAATTAATAAATACGCCACTATTCAATTTGTCGTCAACTTTGTTGTTTTTATTTTGTCTAACCTGGGAAAAAGTCCTGTGCACGTCACTGCTTAACAGATACAAAATTGTGCATTTTCAATTGAAGGAGTCTCGGGCCTGAAGTAGGCAAAGCCTGTATTACAGTACTCCAGTGCTCTCGCCTCTAAATCCAAAAGACATACTTACTCGAACAAAAATCATTGGATAACGAACGAAAATCATTCGGAATCGGACGAAATCATTCGACTAGCTGATTTTGCGTGAGTAATACTTTCTTTTTAAAATAGCTAGAACTCTTGCCTTCAAAATGACTAAGTATTTGATGAAGTTGTGCATAATCAGGATATCGCATGATGAGAGAAAAAGAGGAGGGGGCGTACAAAATAAACAGATTTATTTTTATTTTCATTTATAAGTTGAAATTAACAGGGATATAAAGCTGCTTTTACTTTTATGAAAATTAAAATAGTATGGAAAACGTTAGAACAATTAATACGTTACCCCATTGTTTAGACTTCTACGCGTCTTCTACACTCTCGTCATCCATACTAATATTATAAATGCGAAAGTCTGTCTGTCTGTCTGTTACGCTTTCACGGCCAAACCGCTGAATGGATTTTAATTAAATTTGGTATGAATATAGTTGAAGACCCGGGGACAAACATAGGCTACTTTTTGACGCAGGCGGAGCTGCGGGAAACAGCTAGTTATTCATAAACAATCATTATTTATAATCATTATTGTCTTACCGCTTAACATTCTCAGCATCGCCCATTTGGTTGACTGGTAAATAAAGCCTCAGGCTTTAAGTAAGCCGTTTAAAATTATGTAATAAAGTTAAATAAAATTACTTATTCAACAAAAGTTTATTGTTCTCCAAGCAAAAATAAAAAATGGACGTTTACTATAGGAACGTTCGGTTTCGATTAGGTTTCGATTTTCTTTACAAAAATCATTAGACAAAAGAAAATTTGTGTAGCAGATTAAGTTTTCTTTCTAAATAAGTGAGTGATAACACAATCATACTACGTTGGTTAGTAGGTAAGTATTGGTACACACAAAACATTGAACATTGAAAACAAACCTTGAAAGGTCTTAAATAACCAACATAAGAAATTGAATGCGGCGTTACGATAAGCAAACCAGTTTCAGAACAAAATATAAATAATACAGATATAGAAGAGCGTTCTAGTAAAAAAAATAGAACATTTAATTTAAAAAAAATCTACACATAATTTGTAGGTACTGTAGTCGTTTCTATAAGGTAGTGTAAATATACTACGTATATACTGATATACCATCTTGCGCACCAAACCGTTGCCACAAAACACAAAACTCTAATTTTAGACGCGACCATAGATTAATAATTGGTCTCGAGCGCGCTCGACTACACACCGTCAGCGTACTAGACAAATGCGGCAACTAAAACTACGCGAACTCGGCGTACTTGCGGCATACCCGCGACAGTTACGCCGCAACCGATAAGTGAGTTGGACGTCGGGATAAATTTAAAATTTTAGTTTAAAAACAGAAGCAAAGTGCCAGTAGTAATAGTACAAGAAATAACTCTTTCTCGTTTCGTCTTTGCACATTACAATATAAAGTTGGCGCATTCTGGAAACTGATTTTTCTTTATTGCCCGGTATCTATAGTCGACCGCGCGCGAGACCATTTATTAGCTAATCTAAGGACGCGACTTTGTACATTTTATTTACAGGAGTGCTATTTTTGAAAAGTGGGACTCACGCAAAATTAGGCGAGTCCAACGATTTATGTTCGATATCGAATGATTTTATATGTCATACATTTTCAAAATAACCTAAGCATAATTAAAATAAATATTCCACGTACCGCTCCAAAAGCCAAGTACGTAGGCGTTTTGACTAGACAAGAAGTATTGGGGAGTTTTATTTTAAACGTGTCTGTTTTATCGTTTTTTTATTTTTATTTTAGACCTACATAATATTAGGGGATAGGTAGGTATTTAAATTTAAAATACCACATAACCAAATTCATTGAATACTCTAGGGTTATGTCTCTGCAATATCGTTATTTTGTATCTAAAAGTAAAAATAGAACCAAAACCGGGTTACGAGTACGGAACCGATACTCATCGAAAAAAATTATCTTTATTATTTTAAGTTTCAAACCAAGGACTACAATTTGATAATGGCATTATTATGTATGTAAGTAATGCCTTGGCAACCTCGGTATTCAGTTAATTTTAGAATCCGGAGCGACATTTTTGAAGAGAGGTAGGACATTTTGTAAGGAGTAGTCCGTCTGGGAAAGTCCACCCTACAGAAGACCGCAGCCAAATAACTCTGTGATGCAGTGTTGTGTTCCTGCTGGTGAGTAAGGCCGCCAGGCTCCAGAGGGTAGAGGTCGGCAACGCGCTCGTGACATCTCCGGTGTTGCAGGTGTTCATAGGGCTAAGGTAACCACTTACCATCAGGTGGGCCGTACGCCTGTTTGACTACTTAGTTGTATAAAAAATGTATTTAAAAAAAGACAATGTGAATGAAAATCGTTTGACTCACCGATTATATCCACTCCTGACCTACCGTACCCACGACAATACCCCATCGAATGAAAATACAGTACAATATATTTGTATTGCTAATATTACAATAAATACAATGAACATTATCGGTATTTAAAAACTATGGAGCAATGGCGGACAAAAATAAATATTCGATATTCTAGCCAAAATCAATCGATTCACCGGTTTTGTACGAGTCACACACTTCAAAAATAAATCCTGGAGGCTTTAAGATATGCTGCATTATAGCAAAAAATAAAACTGAGCGTGCAACAAAATGTTTTCTCAAGTCTTAGGATTCGGTAACTAAATGTTTTTTTTTTATGATTTACCTGCCCAGTGACAAAGACTTCAGAATTAGATTTCTTAATAATCTGTGACCTATAAACTAACGTATACCTAAACAAAATGAAGTTATTATTTATTTCATGTACACGCTGTAAATATACATTAGGAAAACTGTGTACAAGGGATGTGTATTTCATCACACATTGAAATAAAAATGTTACTATTTATTAAAATTCTCAAACAAATCACAATTTTCCACAGATTATTATCATCTAATTTTATTATCTGTGAAACGGCAAATTTCCCACCAGTGTAGTAACAATTTGACCAAAGATAATGAATTTCGTCATACTTCAAATTTAATTAACAGAAAAACAACTTTGAGAAACGATTGCCGATTTATTTTTTAGATTTATTTAGATGACATTTATTGTATCCGACTGGGTACAACTCATTTTTGAGATTGGGCCGATTTCACTAAAGTCGGAGTAAGTTTTATTCCAAGGATAACGAAGCAATTTACTCTCGTATAATGAAGTTTACATTTTACCACACAGTTGATCCGAGAATATACTGTTATTCCACGTATAATACCGGTATAAGGACTCTGTGTCTTTAATAAAAATGTCTGCCACTTTTGCTTAGAATAGTTTCTCTTGAATTGGAACGTGTAGACGAAATCGGCCTTCAGACAAGTAATTTTGGTTCGAATAACAGCTATGGAATCATTCTTCAATCAAATCGGTACAAATCTTTGAAGTCATAGAACACAATAAAATATTTCAACGACAAATGAAACAAAATTTTCTCGTTCTGTCAATTATCAATAATTTAGTTTGGACATTTTACAATAGGTAAACAACGATCTACTTATAGCAAAATATACGTTTTTGATTCACCGTATCTTCTGTACAAATTTAATCTTTGACGCATTGTGTGTGTTCCAATTTCAAGTTCATATAATGCCTCCCTTTTCCTATGATCTGTGCGGTCATTAAAGAGATTGCCCTAGATTGAAGTTATTTCTTTTGTTTCCCTTCAAACTCATCACCACAAATAATAATGAAGCTTGTGACCTTTTGACAATAGATTTTCATTTGTTGGGTATTATTTTGAAAATGGTACTCTAGTACACTCTTCTCGTGTATGTTTTTAAATTTAGCGAATGTTGCCTTATTCTTTTTTTTCGTTCTAACGTGTTTCTCGGTTGCGTCCTTAGCTTAAGCTATGCCCTAGACTTCGCCGTGGTTATTACAATTCCCGTATGAATGACCTCTGTAACCTTTATTTACAGGGCAACCAGACCTACAGGAACATGACCTGAGGTGTGAAAAAAACAAATGGTAGAGATCAGACGACCGACTAGGAGCCCTATTTTTGAAAGTGTGACAAAAAAATGCGAGCCGAACAATTTTCATTCGACTTATATAATTTCAAAAATAGCGCTCTATTATGCAGATATTTCTAGACCTAGGAGACCCTCACCCTCAGGTTATTGGGTTGACCTGAGACCGGCGTTGTTAAAAAAAATATTTCAATATAAGAATAGTTTGTTTTTCTCCCACAGGCCAGCATGGTCGTCCCCCATAACGTGCTAATAAGGTGTACCAACTTTCCCATTGAAGCCTAAACATTGCATTGCGGGTTCCCACGGAGTCGAGCGTGTCTTTATGTCGCTTCATGCGATTATCTGTCTACGCTACATAACTTTACACGGATGTAGTAAAATTCTAAAAAATATTAAATAATATAAGCCCTTTCTAATTTTTGTCGTCGTCGTTTTAGCCGCAGTCAGTCCACTGCTGGACTTAGGCCTCCCCCAAATTAAGGGGTTGTTGCCATACTTGCCATGCTTGGCAGGCGGGTTCGCGAGTGCAGTTTCAACGGCTTATTGTACTTCCGACGCTGCTCTCCATCGGAAGTTTTTTTAAGCTAGGGAAGGGAGGGATGTGGTGGAATGGATGTGGCCATCGGACAGATGCTTGGAAATAACACTCCTTACCCAAATCTATCTATGATCAATTTTTTGTAATAGAATGGAATTTTAATTATCTAATCTTGTGTAATGAACTGTGAACCTAATGGAATAAAGATAAAACATAATGAAAGTACAATTAATTTAAAATATTTTACAACAAAGTTCAACAATAAAGTTTTTACATACATACATATTTCTAATGTGAGTTGGTTGTTATTAATAATTAATTCCTTTAAAGGCTGAATGACGTCCAGACATCCACATAATTAAAACATTTGGAAAGCTAAATTTAGAAAGGCATCCTTAACATGATCGCGAGTCGGCTAGACTGTCAGTACGTAAACCATTGCCGTACCATTTCAGCTGAATCAGTGAGGCAATGGGATACGTAATATTATATATTTTTCTTTATTTTATTTTATTGTGTAGTTACTAACAAAATTTAGCATTAGTTCATATACTAACATCTTGTGAGACTATGTTTCTTGAATAAATAATTTTTCATTCATTCATTCATTCAGTATTGACACTCTGTTATAATAATTCAAGCGCTATCACGAATGACTTTAAAACCAGAATAACTCGATTACGAGATTTGTCTAAAAAAAATGTCGGATGTATACGGTTTTCTGTCATCAGCCGCCATGTTTTTTTTTGACAAATATCGAATCTACTTTTTCTCTACATGCGTGAGAATCGAGCCCAGGGGTTCTAACTTTAAACTTGGTTTCTTTGGAAATACTTTTGTGTCCGATTTGAAAATTTCTTTCAGTGTTGGATAGCCTATTTATCGAGGAAAGCTATAGGCCTAGGCGAAGTCGGAACGGGCTGCTAGTTTAGAATATATTTATTTAGGTTTATTAGGATTCCGTACCCAAAGGGTAAAATTGGACCCTTTTACTGAGACGTCGCTGTCCGTCTGTCACCAGGCAGTATCCCATGAACTGTGATAGCTAGACTTGTTGAAATTTTCACAGACGATGTATTTATATTGCCGCTTTATCAACAAATACTAAAAAACAGAATACATTAAATACTAGCTGTTTCCCGCAGCTCCGCCTGCGTCAAAAAGTAGCCTATGTTTGACCCCGGGTCTCCAACTATATTCATACCAAATTTCATCAAAATCCGTCCAGCGGTTTGGCCGTGAAAGCTTAACAGACAGACAGACAGAAAGATAGAAAGACAGACAGACAGACAGATTTTCGCATTTATAATATTAGTAAGTATGGAAGTATGGATTTAAGGGGGCTCCCATACAACAAACGTGATTTTTTATGCTATTATTATAGATAACTGTAAATACGGAATATGAGAATGACATTTGAATACGTGGTAGAGCTATCATACCGCATCCAGTTTTTACGATTCCATGAGCAACATTTCCATTCATCTTAGAAGCTGAACGCGTACAATTTGTTATGTCTAATTACTATCATAATTAGCTATTATAACCGGTATAAGTATGATATAATGAAATGGACAAGACGGCGGCTTCTTTTATAATTAATTTAATTTGAGAGTTCGACGCCTGGAGAGCTATGGAAAAAGTGGTTTCTACGAAGGTTTTGGAAAATCGGTTACGGGTCGGTTTGTTATTATGTTTAAATATCAGAGTTGTTTGAAAACATAATTTTTGGTTGAGGAGCTGGCTAGATAATCGACGCTAGTGTGCGTCTTTGCATATTGTTTTACACACATTTTCCTATTAAGTTGCCGCATTCTGGAAACTGAGTTTTCTTCACAGCGCGGTATCTATTCGTAGAGCCGCGAAGACCAATTATTAATTTATTTATTTATTTTATACAAACACTGACAGCACTATCTATGGCACTGCATATTTAAAACATAAAACTACAGGAGGATTAAGCGCGTAAGGAATTAATGTGTTTTGTGATGAAGTGGGAAGACGACGCTGAAAGTATGGAGCTGTAGAAATACTTAACCAGTAGTTCCGCCACCACGGCCGTTGTAACACGGTTGAAACGTCGGAAGTACGTAGGTATTTGACGCGTTTAATCCTGTAATATCTAAACGCGATAAAAACCGTATTGAAATAGTTTAATTTAATTTAGGATAACATTTAGCTAATAGAAAATCTACTTTAAATACTTTAAGCGTAGATTTAAATGTGATGACTCTATGTTATGTCCATGACTATTTAATACTTGAAGCGACATCTATGATTGTTACGACCCACTACAAACTAAAATGGTCAGCGCCATCTAGTAGTTCATGCATAAACTAACTCTAACTAAAATTACGTGTCATGATGTCATGTGTGTTTTAGTTCCACGTGTACATAACAGATGCTAGCCACTTCGTATTTTTAGAATTAAGCCTCTACTTTCACTTTTTAATTAATTTCTAAACTTTATTAGCTTAGCAGTACCCCACTTCACTGCAAAAGCTTAAATTAAATGAAATATTCTTTAAAACACGTAAGAAGCATGGTATTTGTTTTTTTCCGCTCTAAAAGATATATAGAGTAAGCAGGCAGAGACCAAGTCATCATTATTATCTTGAGTAGGTCTTAAATTTTATCTAAACTGTAAAATCCATGCATACTAATATTTACTAATATTATAAATGCGAAAGTCTGTCTGGCTGTCTGTCCATCTGTCCGTCTGTCCATCCGTCCGTCTGTCCTTCTGTTACGCTTTCACGGCAAACCGCTGAACGGATTTTGATGAAATTTGGACGCATGCGGAGCTACTGGAAACAGCTTTATAATTTTGTATTTGGTACAATAGATTAAAAATCAATTAATATATTAATAAATTCATTAAATACTTTTCTCGGCTTCGAAGAGCTGTCCTCAAAGAACAATTCATACTCCTTTGGAAAAATCTATGTTTGTCAGATGAATATTAAACGTTTTTTTCTCAATGTACTTGTAAAGTAATTAAAAGTACTTAATCCATGCATATTTGTGTACTAAAAAAACACTAGGAGTCAATAACTACTTACCTACTAACTAGCGTTACCTTTGCGTCTCTATCCCTCTACTTTTTCTTCTTCTTAGCGAGTCGACTCTGGTAACGTAAAATTTGGGAAGACCTAAATTCCGCCACTGACAAGGCATTGTCAATGGCTTCATAAAGGTCCCTGAGAGTGCAGGTGACTGGGCACTCAGAGCAAGATAAAAGATGCGCCATAGTTTGGGGAGAGGCACCACAACGGCAGGAATCCTCTGAACTGTAACCCCACCTCTACTTCATCACCTTAGATTAATAATTGGTCTTCGCGGGGCTACGATGCGCGTGACCAATCCATACTTCCATACCATCCATACTTCCATACTAATATTATAAATGCGAAAGTCTGTCTGTCTGTCGGTTACGATTTCACGGCCAAACCGCTGAACGGATTTTAATGAAATTTGGTATGGATATAGTTGAAGACCCGGGGTCAAACATAGGCTACTTTTTAATGCAGGCCGAGCTGCGGGAAACAGGTAGTTATTAATATAAGTTCATCACATTAATTATCTATGTGATAAACTGGGGGCATTGCTAGCAACATTTTTGTTGTTGAAAAATAAAGTTCGCTTTGCTGTTCATCTACGATTGTACAAGGCTTTGGCGGAACCTGTAATTCACTATGGACTAAATACTCTTAGTTACGGACGTACTTTCAAAACTCACTTAGATTTATTTTTACATTTACAAATAAGATTACTAAAAGTTATAGTACCTTTTAAAATAAAACAGCAATATAAAGATTACTACTACCAATTTTTCTCTTTTTGCCAAGTTATTTTTTTTTTACAATGATGTACAGATACCGAAACCAAGAAACACAAGATCTAAAAAAAAATACTATTAATGCCGCTATTTAACAACCTGTATGACAAACAGACTATTAGACTTTTGGCGGGAAGCTGTGAAGAGCAATACCGACGCTGTATTTTATTTTCAAAAATTTGTGTTTTTTTGAGTGTTTGTGCTTAATAATGGTGGATTATTAAACGAAAAGTGTTCAAGAACAAGCGTGAGTGTTGGGAAGTGATACAGTGTTCGATTTATTACATTTCTTTGCTTGTTGCCAAAAGCTCCTGGAAATCGCTAAGTGCAGTTTTTCTACCACTTCACTTAGCCTGACTCTTCTGACTGGACTTGAATAAGACTTGACTTTACTGACTTGACTTTTTTTTACTTGTTAGATTATACAACTTTATTAAAAAACAATTCCTTGTTACCGGCTAAATACAAAAGTAAGAGCCAAATTGAAAAAAGGAGACTATTGGATTATGTAATACCACAGTTTATCAACGAGTTGTCAATAGAACTTACTGACAAAATTACTAAAAAAAATATTAAGTATCGACTAAGATACTATTTTCTGAAATATTCACCCAGTTAATGCAAACATTGTGAACGATGGTTTGAGTACTGGGGACACATTGTTGACGTTTTTCTTTTTTTATCATTTACCATACAAACTTTAATAAAAACATGTCATCTTATGACTTAGATTATAAATGTGTGAGTTTGTATTGTTGAAATAAAGTTTTGCATTAGATTAATGATTGCTAAATACATTTATTAATAAAACATTTATTAATCTAAGGTTTTTTCATTTGTATTAAATTGCAAACTGAGTAAGTGTAATAACCAAATGTAGTGGATGTATGTACAAACCTATTAAAGTTTTTGTGCATCTTTTAAAATATTGTATGATAATGTATTTTGTATGAAAAAAAAAAACACTAAATAAAATACTATGAGATTACTTAATGGCTTATGATTTTTATATGGATCTTCCTTACTTACCGTCGTTCCATACAGTCAGGAGGCCGGTCGCGGTAAAAGCAAATTACGATTTGAAAATGCTAATGCTGTTCGTTCGATTTCGAATGATTTTCCTCGCTACTTGAAATCACAAAATTCAGGTACTAAAAATAGCCCTCGCGTTTGTGATTTGACATCAATCAGGTCACCACTGATGATGATGATGATCGTGCCAAGCAGACGACTTCGTTGACTTACTTTATAGCCTATGTTTTAGTCTACACCCTATTGCTGGCTTTTTAGAGGTTCATATGCCGTTTTCCATTAGGTGGCCGTAAGCCTGCTTGCGACCTAGCACAAAAAATCTCTCACAGGGGCCATAATCTGCCCATAAAACTTTATTCTAACAAAATGCCGACTCATTCGCTGAAGGGTTAAACTAAGCCCTAGGGCAAAATGGGCCACCACTGTTCAGAGCAAAACAAGTCAGAAACGGGTTACATTTTGTTAAGTCACAGCGGGTAGTATATGATATGTGGTGATTGAAGCCATGTGTAGGGTTAGTAAATATTGTTAAATAGATAATAATGATTAGTAGTTACCTGTGATAATGAGATCCCGCTGTCTACGAAAAAGAATTGGCTCTCTTATGTGCTAATAGATGGCGTTTGAAGAAATGAATAAATTCACCGCTTCTTTTTTGAAGTCTTAATCAAATTTTAAAGTATCAAAATCCTGAATTCTCAAGGAGAGTTGTCGTCAGACTTGTGGCCGGTTGTAAAAAACTTCCATAATCCCAGAATCCTGGGTAGCGCTACAGACGAGAGTTGCATGTTATGGAGATGAAGATGCTGCTATGAATGTAAAAGATTACAGTGATTCATCTCGCAACACCGAATGGAAGAAAAGTTTGTGGTCTATTCTTAAGCTGGAGACTTTTTTGTATGAAAACTGCCTCTTTTACTCAACCTACAACGACGGTAAAAAAGTCAATGCGCTGACGACTCATACCAAAAAATCGATAAAACTTTGCAGAGTCATCAGCGCATAAAAAATGGGATTATTTTGATACATCAGTCATCTCATCAATCTGAAAACCTATCAATCATATGCTAAACATTTTAACTAAACAATACTAAATTTTCATCACTAAGCGGGGAGGACACGGCCTATTGTCATGGTCAAAATAATATAGCTATTCTCTTTACCCTCTATGCTTAGTCACGTTTTAAAAAATAAACTTTGTCTATGGTAAGCGTAACCGGGTCATTATCTCTTTATAATGCTAAACTATTAGCAATAAACAAAGATTAAAATGTTATAAATTTTGAAAAAAAAATTGAGGGTATATTGATATGTCCGGATTAAGTTAAATCTAAAGCGGCAAAGCCAAAATGAATGGCAAATATTTGATATTGAAGATTAAGGGTTGAATGGTTTAAATATCAATGTATTTATGGCCTAGGGGTTGCAAAATTTCTTATGATAGTTTTTGTAATAAACAAAGATTAAAATTTATTGTAATAGTCATTGGGCTAACTAATCTATGCTTATTATTTTATTGAGATATTTGGTAACTAAATTGGTGCTTAAATTTCAGTATAAAACGACAGTACTTTTGTTCTTCATAGTGTTAACGAGTTTTAGTTTTAGGAATAATCGACAAAAAAGTATTATCTAAATGAAAAAAGTAGCAAGAACCAAATGTATTAGTTAGATTATATAGTGGTTATAGATTTATGACCTATTTTCCGGTTTGACCCATCTCATAATTCAGCTCTCGTACATCCACTTAGCCCCAATATGACTTCTCTATATTGTGATCCGACTTTTGTCTAATAAAAATACTTGGCGTTCCGGTAACGCCGATCCGTGGGTATTGGTATTTCTTTCCGCTATTAATAACTACGTTTTGTTTATAGATTTGTGGTTTTTAGCCAACTATAGCAAAGCGAATTATGTATTTGTTCTCTGTATACCAGTCTTTATGTTCCCTGTAACTATAAGACGATTTAAAGTCTGATGATTTAGAGTCCAGCGTACGCTTTGCCGATTCCAGGGCTCTATACCAGCATAAGGATGCGACCAAGTAGGCGCTGAGATGAAAGAGTTACAGGTTTGTTAGTAGCTAACACTGTCAAATAAAATATTTCATAATCCATACTAATATTATAAATGCGAAAGTCTGTCTGTCTGTCTGTTACGCTTTCACGGCCAAACCGCTGAACGAATTTTGATAAAATTTGGTATGAATATGTCAAACATAGGCTACTTTTTGACGCAGGCGTAGCTGCGGGAAAAAGCTAGTTTAATATAAAAGCATTTCTAGCGATTATATAGTAATTAATGAACATTATTTATTGTCTAAAATTGTCGAAATATTTATTTAATATTTTTTTATTTAATTTAATTTAAATTAATTTAAATTTTATTTAATAATTACATTATAGAAAATAACACAAAGATTATTAAAAATAGATAATAAAATAATACTGTCCTTAAAATTCTTAAACTGAAGCTACTGCTACATAACCACAAGTAAATTAAAAAATAATAGAGACCATCAGTGGCCATAATGACCCATAAAATATGACTAACATCCCTTAAACGATTTCTTAGCTAGCCAAGCATATCTTTTCATAGTGGTTGCGTCTTAAAGGGGTGGCCACACCCTGGTCATTGATACTATAAATTAACTTTATGACATTACAATGAAGTCAAAGATATGGTGTTTATTTTTATTAAAAAAAAAATACAGCATATTATTCCGCAAAAAATAACACTAAATTTCAATTTAATGAATCTTATACTTAGTGTTCATACAATTACATATGTTTTTTGTAAATACCATATTTTATATATTTAGTGTTATATTTACTTTATATATGTTTATTTACTTGTATATACTTACTAAACGATGGGTTGCTAGTTATTAGCTCCCATAGTCTCGCAGATCAGCCTGCACTGCATCGTGCAACTTGTTTTTGTACACTATGTGGCAAACAGGCGTGCTTACGACTAAAGTGATGAAAAGTGATTCAACTCTAGAAGTGCCACGTGCGCGTTGCCAACCACGAGGAAATCTTTAGAAATCCTTTTTGAATACTTTTAACAATCATATATATATCTACTATGATATACTAGCAACTTCCAACTTACAAAAAAATAGGTAGGGGCCATCTGTAAAATACTAATATGTATGTATGACGCAACATTTATGTGTGTATTATTGTCAAGAAGTCTGACACAATCCTTTTAAAAAAAAAAATAATTTTGCAATATGGCTGACATCTATATATTCAACCTACATTGATTAATTACATAACATGTGTTTAATAGACACGAGTTAATGTAACGTAGAGACACAGAATATTAGTACTAACGTAGATAAAATGTACTAGAAGAGTCTAATATGTTGTGTTCAATATTGAAACACTACCAATGTGAAAGTACTTAGATACATGCAAATGTGTGTGTTTTTTACATTATTGAATTTTCGTTAAACCAATTATCAATCTTACTTATTAAAACTAAACTAAGTCTAAAAACCGAAAGTAATATATTATTTTTGTAAACAAGGCGATGGCTTGACTTGATCGTTTTAAATGAAAATGGAAGACTGAAAAGTGATATAAACTTATACTTTGAACACGGGAACCAGCTAGTTACCTTACATTATTTAAATGAGAGTGACAATGTGCTAGATCATTTTTAACACAATATAAAACGGCGAACTGTTTACTCAGAAACTATATACTTTTCTAGTATAACCAGTTTATGTCTTTGTTAAGACATCACATTGGTTTCAATTATTGCAATCAACCACTGTGAAATAGCCATAATACAACCCTTATGGTCTGCCCATCACTCGCCCTTAGGCAAAGGCTTTCCGATGCTATCTATTCTAATATTATTTTAAAAAAACCATCAGATGCCTATCAAGGATCTATCCAGAAGTTGCACATAGTTAATACTAATTACTGAGTGAATTTGAGCAAGTTTGACGTCGCAAAGCAGGTTATGCGTGCTAACGGACTATCTGTCAGAGATGCCGAAAACCGGGCGAAGTGAAGGCGTAAAAGTAAGAACGTGGACCCTGGGCTGCGAAGCAAATATCTGAGGATGCAACCGGCGCTAAGATGATGATGACTGAGTGAATTTGAAAATTATTTCTGTATATGGTATTCTGTCTTTTGAGAAAAGTTATAGGTCCCACAAAAGTTTTTCCAATTTTGGACTATGCAGATGTATGCTCTCCGGACCTTAATCAAAATCTTCTAAATAAGCTAGATCGTCTAGTAAATAACTGCATCCGCTTCATATTTTGCCTCCGTAACTATGATCACATATCGCCTTACCGCTCCGAGCTTAGATGGCTACAAATTCGTCAACGCAGAGAGCTTAGGCTTCTCTGTACACTCTTGATGAATCCTCAATCTCCTGAATATTTAAAATGTAATTTCAATTATCTATCAGACTTTCATGACCGTCAACTTTGTTCTTCTAATTCTCTCTTACTAAGTACTCTTCTATTTCTCACCAGTGTTATGGCTAATTCCTTCACTTTACAATCTACTCAACTTTGGAAAGCTTTGCCTACTAATATTATGCAAAGTCCTAACAATTTTTTATTTAAAAAGCTGGTACGTGCGCATATTTTGGACTCGCTCAGTTAATGAAAACTTCTCAATGTGACTTGACTTCATCATTGGTATTTATGTAAATATATGTATGTATGTATTATAATACGTATGTAATGTATAATATGTATGTAATATATACCTATATGTATATATTTAAAATGAAACAGTATTTATGTATGTTTCAGTAGTGTATAAACTTAAGCTTTTAATAAAATTTGTTGTATAAGTAATACATTTTTCCCCCTTAACTTTTTAGCGCCAAACTATCTTTCCGTTTCTCCCAATGGTTGACTGGTAGAGAATGCTCTTAGCATTAAGTCCGCCAATTGTTATAAGTATATGTGTACTTTGTGGAACAATAAATTTTTAATAAATAAATAATAAAAAGTTATACTTATTTCCTACAGGTACAGGAGTGAGTGACACCGGTCGCAGATTTGAAAAAAATATATTTTCATTCGCTTGCCCTGTTCTTTGGAAAGTTTATAAATATTTATTCAATATAACCATATTATGATACATTATGATGTAAATAATACACACACCTCGGACGAGTGAATGGTAAACGGTGTCATCGTCCTCCGTCAAAACAATGTTTTCCCTATGAGGAATGCGAAGCTACGGGACACAGATAGTCCTAAATAAGTAGCAATGAATTGCAATAGTATTGACTAATGCAAAACACTATCATTGTACGAAGGGGTCATCGCAGTATTTACTTAATACCAGTATTAATGTGGGCACATTGAACTGCCAGATGTACGTAGGTGTCGTCAATGAGGCATGAATGAAGGGTCCGGTAGGGTCCATAAGTCGTTCAATTTATTGTACAAACGTGGGTTACAAATTTTTGGTTCTGCCGCCTCGGGATCGAGCAGAAGGGTTAAAGTGTGCCGTCACTGCAACTACGATGTACAGTGATATTATTATGGATTACAGATCATTGTCTATATCTATATCATAAGGTTCTTAAAAACATCAGTTATATCTAATAATGTGTAACATTACGTGTGTTCCTCTGATAGCTTAGATGCTTAATTTCAAGTTCAGCTACCGGTCTGGTAAAATATCAGCATCAGCTCGTTTCCAGTCGGTTAATAATTTTATTTCTTTTTTAAATGTACAGACTTTTTTAAATTATTTTCTTCTTTTTTTTAATATATAGAGAAACAAAGACTTCGACTGTGCTTCGAAGCTCTTTGATTTATAGGTCCCTATTTTAAACAAATCTCTATTGTTTTTTTTATATAACTAAGTAGGCATATGCGTATGGCCCACCTGATGGTAAGTGGTTACCGTAGCCCGTAGCCTATGAACGCAACACCAGAGATGTCACGAGCGCGTTGACGACCTGTCCGCTATCAGCACAGCGACCCCTCTGGATCCTGGCGACCCTACTCACCAGCAGGAACACAACACTGCATCACAGTGTTATTTGGCTGCGGTCTTCTGTAGGGTGGAGGTACTTCCCCAGACGGACTACTCCTTACAAAATATCCTACCTCTCTTCACACTATGTCTATGTTATCAATCATCTACCATCGTCCTTACCTTTATTATCATTTATCACGTATGAACAAAAAATAAACCTTCCGCTGCCTGTGCAAAGACGGGTTAGCCAATATTGTTTGTACACATACGAGCCACGGCGACGGAGGCGATACAGCACGGAGTCAACACCACACCCCAACCCTGCCAGGGTGCATTCAAATGAATATGCCACTGCATCTGTTTGTGTACACTTGTGAACATAAATTCTACTTACTTTTTAAGACTTTGAGCCCTATATTGAATGTATGACATAAATGTCGAGTAAAAATCGTTCGGTTTTGAAGGATTTTTGTTCGATATGGAATTATTCGACTCGCCGATTTAGCATGAGTCGTACTTTGGTTATTCTGGTATATACTGCCGTATGAATGGTAAACCTTTTTAATACACATATTCTGATAAAAAAAAACAATTCATTCTATGTCTAAAAAAAATAAAATTAATAAAAAATATAATCTTCGTAATTATGAAAGTAAATTTATTAAATCTCATGAAATCTTGATTGAACAAGTCATTCTACCACAAGTCTTCATATTATCATATATTTTGTAAATGTTTAAACTTACATTAATAATTAGTCTCCGCGGCGGCTCTACGACGCGCAAAAATCTAATCTAATCTAAGGTTTAAAATATTGCGTGGTAATAAAAAATACTGTTTTCTCGGAAATGACCTTTTCTTATTATTCCCCATTTTCTAGTCATGACCTCCAAAACCACATTTTGGCTAATAAATTGTAGGTAACATACTTTTCTCAGAAACTGTACCTAACCCTTCAGACGACGAACGCGGGTACTTCGATCCCACTTAAGATATTTAACATTTGCATACTAAATTATGGTGAGTTTGTTTTATATGCCGCTTGTTCCAGGGCTTGCTTTGCTAACCGCACGAGACTAAATGGTAGATTAATTTTATTTTACGATCGATTTTGGACATATTTGGATATATATAGACATTCATTTTCGAATGATATTAAAAAAATTGAATGCTTTTATTTATTTATTTAGCAAAGTCAAAAGGGAGGCTATTTGGATTATTTTCTTAAAGTAAGCTAAAACAAACTATAAGCTTAATTATTCGATAAGTTTTGTGATTATAACGTATTAGTACAATGTAGTGAACAATAACTATAAGTACCTATTTAATGTAGGATAACCACGATTTATTTATAGTATAACGCAGCTGGACTTCTGACGTACTGTAAGTAATCCATTTACGATATCCATACGACAAATCTATTGACGTCAAATAGAAAAAATAAATCCACACTCATTCCCTTCAAATTCAATTCTGACCATCCAAAATTTGGGATTTTCATAGACAAAACGCCTACGGGCTTACAAGTCAACCCTACTGGCCAAATTGATCGCAATAACCCCTTCCGAAAAATAAGCAGTAATGACGACAATTACGCTACAATATTCAAAACCAAGTTGTGCATTGTTAAAACTAACCATATATCATTATCTTAACGAAATAATTAGGTTGCACTTAATGCAAAAATGGTCAAGCGTTCGAATAGGCCATTGTTAACACAAATATAATTTAAATGGTTAACAATAGGCGCGTGCTCGTTATTTTTTCGTGATGACGAAATGCCCGGTGGTTGAGGGTTAACACATCTGCTTGTTTAGAATCTTAATAATGTATTCAAACATGTTTCAGTAACTAATGTAAGTGATATAAAACAGTGTATAAATGCGCGTACAGTTGACCATATGAAAAGTGTACCACCTAGGGTACAAGTGTGAGGGTATGTGGTATACATTCCATGTGGCCCACTGTACGATAAATCTGCGTGAATAGGAGTTGAAGTCAAAACATAGTATTTTATCTGTCTGTTGCTATTATGTGTAATAAATCAGGAAACATTGAGTTTAGAAGCAAAAATTTAGAATGTTTGGTCAAACGGAATACTTTCTTTAATTTCTAAGATTGTCAGTCATTTTACTATGGAACATCTTTCATAGCAGGTATTTTACACTTTCTGAAATGAAATCGTTTATTTTCAATACAGGATATAAATATCACATATTGACGTCAATTTACTCATATTAAGTTAACCACCACTTCCAAGGCGCAAGTGGAGAAGAAGCGGCGCCACAAACTCCACTCCAGCATTTTCCTCAAAACGTCAATTTACAAATAAAAAAAAACCCTTCCTTAATTAACTAGTTAAATGAACGAATTCACATGTTTGTCAACATTTTGCACAATATTTTATTGTGATTTCAGATTATTTAAATTAAATAAAAACTGAATAAATTATACAATGATATGACAATTTGTTGAGGGCTCTGCACCAAGCTTAAGTTCAAGTTTCTACTACTTACTTATTTAAGTAGTAAAAAGTACCTATCTAATAGCAAAAGCTGTAAATTACACGTTTAGAAAATAATACTATGAACACGTATGTTCAGTTACGGTCTGATGGCGTACAGGGCTGTCCCTTTGACATTAGAAGGGTACTGCCGAAATTAATGTACGAAGCCGCTTTATAATTTAATATAACGATCTACATTAAAGTGAGCCAATATAATTTTAATACTCGCCATTGCCCACCACCTCGCTCGTGTAATCGCGAATATTTATTACGATTAGTAATTAAATTTGTTTATACATTGTGATCCATTGTACCGCTGGAGAGACGAAGTCGTGAAGGAAATGGGCGTCGATTCTCTTATTTTACATAGTGCACAATTGAATCGTAATTGGATCGCAATGACAACTTTTGACGTTTCTGGTATTCTGTTACAATGTTAATACCAATCGTATTCTATTGGTATGCCATTGAACTGCAACTAGAAAATTTTGCTAATCAAAATTTATCATACTCTGTTATTTATTTTATTTACTTTTTTCTACTATTACCATTTAAATACGTTTTAGTTGCAATTAAATTATGATTCAAAATTGTGTTAGCAGAATACCAATATCGAGCATATTAAAAATGCATTGTAATTGAATATTAGTCGCATGGTCTTTTAAAGTTTATTAGCGGAATTGACCTCTTGAAGCCCTCCAAAGGGCCGACTGGCGGGAAGTTGCGCAGAACAGGGAACAGTGGAGATCTCTTCTGTAGGAGGCCAAGATCCTCACTTAGCCATAGCAGTAAGTTAAGCCCTAGATACACTAGGAGACAAATGGTCCCGCAATATGACGCGCAACACTCGATTTTGCACAGTGTTGCGGGACATGCCCCGCAACATTCTACGTGACGCTTGTTCCCGCGTTGAAAGCGGGCGCATGTGTTGCGCGACAGTGCCTTGCTGATTGTCACCTAGTGTCGACGCGTGCGCAACGTGCCCCTTAACAATGTTGGCAGTACTAATTGTTGTCTTTGGTTTTTATGAAAAATAATGTGACATCCTGCCTTTGTGTCATAATTCAATCAATCATCAAAATTAAATCAATAGGTTTCGTTTGAGCAATTTCATTAGAACTAATTAACTAAATGTCTTTGGCCGACATTTGTGTAGCCACTGACTAGTGTGTACAGGATTCCCCGCGACATTCTTGCCCCCGAGATTATTTTACGTTGTTGACGAGCGACATGTTCGGGGCATGTTGCACAATTTGTTCCCTAGTGTATCTTTATCTTAAAGTATCTGTTGTAATGTCATGTAAAAACAACAATATGTAAGCGTAATTTCTTATTGTGACAACCCTAATTGACATTCTTAAGGTGCCGTCACTCTCGCTTCGTCCTTGCGACAATTTGACTGCGGTCAATTATAGATGTTCGTTGTGTTTCCCACGGGTTATTTTTATTCGGCAATGTTGACGACAATAATTAGTGGATTCGTTAAAAATCATATCCGGGGTCGAGGGTCCATTCAACGACAGTATAAATGGATTTTTGGCATCCATTTCCTAGAATATCATTAGCTCTACTGTGTCTGTCTTATTATGTTTTACTAACTTAGATGCGACCGCGCAAAGATGCAACCTATGTTTGACCCTGGATCTTCAACTATATCCATACCAAATTTTATCAAAATCAGTTTAGCAGTTTGGCCATGAAAGCGTAACAGACAAATAGACTTTCGCATTTATAATATTATATAAGGATGGAAGTATAGATATGTTGAGACCCTATTCGTATTTTTATTCAAAAAACGTTTATTACCTACAGTCTACACATTCCAACTAGCAACGACAACGAGTAGTTGAAATTTTTGTAAAAAAAAAAACATTAAAACAGACAGCTACATCTGTCGCCCGCATCACTACAACACTGTAAAGTATGAACACTCAATAAAACTGTAATGAACACTCGATACGGTCAATAATGCATTATAATAAATTGTTTGGCGGGAGTTTAGGTGGCTGGGGGAAAGGGCACGGAGATATTCAATGTTCTTTACAAAGTACAATACGATTTGTACGATATTGGATAAATAATATCTTGAAACAATCAATTTTTCATGCGTAATAATTTCATAGAATAATTGATATGTAGAAAACTGAAAAAACAACGAGACTTGTCGGTCACAGGAAGCGCCATTTAAGTAGCAAGTTTTGGGAGAAACGCAAATTTAGACCAGGAGTGCTATTTTTGAAAGTGTGATTCACGCAAAATCGGTGAGTCGAATAATTTTTGTTCGAATGACATAAATGTCACACATTCAAAAATAGAATTCCTGGAGCTATTTTTGGAATGTATGACATATACAAAGATCTTTCGTTAACGAACGAAAATCATTCGATATCGAACAATAATTATTCGAGTCCCCGATTTTGCATGAGTTACACTTTTCAAAAATAGGGATCGAATTTGTGCTAATTGACAATTACAAGAGGAAGAACGAAGTTTGATAAAACTTCAAAATGTATGTATATTATATAATCTTTACTGGTATTTATAAGATGTCACTCACGCTAAACTGGTGAAAATTATGTCGGTCATCACCGTTTTTGCTTTAGTCATACATCTCCAAAATAGCACTTTTGTCTGATCTAGAATAACAGTCATATTTTGCAAATGTGCCATACGCGGCACATACACAATCCAGTTCTGCCACTGACGCCACCAATTACTAGACCACGCGCCGAACAATACCATCTGGCGTTATAATTGCATCAAATGAAACAATTACAAATACAATGTGTACTCGATTAAAATTCCATCAGGACCGTGTCTCTTATTATGGACAATAAATGTACTACACATGTCGCGGTCGCGTGCGCTATCGGACAGAATGTGTGCTACAAATTGGACAAATTATAATGAATGTGTTCCACTCCTATTTTTTTTATTGATTCGTATTTTGTCGATGTCTTATCACTTGTGATGCAATAAAGATGTACACATCTGTTGATTTTTTTTTCAGAATACTTCTTTGCTGTTTGAAATTTTATAACAATTAATGTCATTGTCATTACGAGTATACTCGTTTGTTCGCATCGAAAGGGTTATTTAACCCTTGTAATGTAATGTATTTACATATCATCGCAAAAAATAAACTGCTTCCGTGGTCCAGTGGTTAAGACGTTTGCCTTCGATCCATGGGTGGTGAGTTCGATTCCCACCGGAAGCATACTTTGTTTAGTTGTTTCCAGTTTGGTTAGGACTTTGCAGGCTTGATAATAAAGATGATTCCGTGCTGCGGAAGGCACGTTAAGCCGTTGGTCCCGGCTACCATATTGGTAGTCGTTGAAGGAGCCGAGAGGCGATTCCAAACAACTCTGACAACTGTCGACAGACAATGTAACCTACATGAAATGATGATGACCGCAAAAGACCTCTTGTAGAGTCACTCAAAGTTGTCGCTTCTTCTCCTCTTGCGCTTCGAAAGTGGTGGTAAATTTAATTTCAGAACGTGACGTCAATGTGACATCATAAATTGAAAATTAGCAATTTGGTAAGTTTCTCAATTTTCGTAGATAAAGTGTGGAATTCGATCTCTATTTTTGAGCGAACACGCTTGACCGGTTTGTAGGTATTCTGAATGTATAGTATTTTATAACATCTATCAGAATAAATAAGACTTTTGAACACCAATTTGAATGTACGATTAGAAACTAGTCGTTTATTAGCGGACTCTATAAACGTTTGATGGATGAATTATTTAAAATTATTTATTTAGTCTAAAGGCGATTATTAAAGTAACTTTTGACTTATAGTGGCAATAGAAATAGACTCTTGTGTGTTTTCTATAACCATTTATTGTAGAGAGCACGAACAGTGGCTCTCCATTACAATCTGTTATAAGAATTTCACTCTAAGTTTCTCAACTGGTACAAAATCACTAATTAAGGATTGCCTTTTCGATTGCCTAAAAATTTACAAAGTATTTTTTATAATATCGTGAAGTAAACTAGATACGCTTATAGACACGATACACAACTCTTCTGCATCCTAGCATGTATTCCTAGTTGCGTCTTCAGGTTACGTAAGTCATGGTCCTAGATTGTGGATTGGCGTCATTTATTACAATATAGCGACTGCCGTCTGACTTCCGTAACCCTGTTTACAGGGAAACAAGACCAACAGGAACCGTGGTGTGTTAGTGGTCAACAGGCACGCATACATACCTAAGTAGGCATTATTCTGAGATATTTTTGAAACTCAAACCAGGACATCTATTATCAGTATTATTATTTTTTGTAGAAATGTATTCATTTCGCACTATAAACCATTATGAGATTAAGATATTTAATACGGAATTAATATTACGAATTTATGTCAAAAAATACTATAACTACTAGTCAAAGTACTAAAAATTGAGTGGAATAAAATTTAAAAAGAATTACGATAAAAATTGACTGAAGCTACCTCATATAACCTATTGTCACTAAAGTGGGTCAAATAAAACTGTCAGAAAATAACTGGATTCGCGAAAACTTTTTTGCCCATTGAAAATGACAATAGACAAAATCACAATATGATTCGTTGAATTAGAAATAGAATCTGTGGAATCATTTTACGCAAAGTAGTTTTTTATATTGTCACGGTCAATTTTAAAATTTTGTCTGAATGGGACTTTATTGTGTCTATGGTTCTTGTCTATGGGTCATTTGGGCAGCCAACGCTGTTTTTTTACGGACGTAAAAAGAGTACTTTAGCCAACTGCTTTTGATTAGGTAATAATGTATCCTAAAGTATGTAGTGGAGTTACTAATAGTTCTGAATAATGGAAGATTAGTACTTTTTTTTATGATTCCTTCGCTTCTATATGAGCAGAATTAAGTAAGTGTGTTCGACTTTGTCAAGAGCAGATAATGTTCTAAATCACACTTTCTCACATAATTTCATTTAAAATTTAAAAAAAAACTAACCAAATCAAAGACTAGGGAAAGACGCTATTCAATCAATAGATTTAGAATCTAATCCATACTATCCATACTTCCATACTAATATTATAAATGCGAAAGTCTGTCTGTCTGTCTGTCTTTCTGTCTGTCTGTCTGTTACGCTTTCACGGCCAAACCGCTAAACGGATTTTGATGAAATTTGGTATGAATATAGTTGAAGAGCTGCGGGAAACAGCTAGTAATCTATACGTCCACAAACTAAATGAGATGACAACGACCCCAAACATTGTTACTCTAAATTTAAAAATCGTACACTTTTACTTTTTAACTACGGATTAACTAGGATTTACAAATTGTCATTTAATTAATATATTTAAAAATGAAATTAAAATTATTGTATTGCGAACCTGGTTACCATGGCAATTTTTAGGGGAAACAACGACAATTCCGAAGTAATTTCGCAACGCGTGCCAGATGTGAAGTTAAGACGACAATCACTAACCACGGAAATTATAATGGGGATGCACACTGAGATTATAAATCATAGAGCAGTCAGAATAAACATTTGAATAGGGCTTCGTAAGTGAGGACCGATCGAAATGACTAAACAATGTGGACGTCTGGGAGCTGTAGGAAACTAAGCCAAAGTGAGTCACGTTAATCAGGAATGCTATTTTAAAAATCTATGACTTATCCAATACTGGTGAGTGAAATTTTATTCTCGTGTGTACATACTTAAATAGAAACGAACTTAACAAATTCCTATAAATAACAATTTGACACAAACTTCTTCACTATTAATATATACAGAGAACTTCTTTTGTAAATTTGACACTCAAGATCTTCACCGAAATTACTTAATACAAAAACTACATAGATAAATTTCATTATGTTTTTTTTGTTCGCTTTCGATTTAAAAAAATACTGCGATTATGGAATAAACTCCCTGCCATGGTTTTCCATAGTGGCTAATAACATGAGAGCCTTCAAAAAGGGCGTGAAATAATTCCTTTAGGGTCGGCAACGCGCTCTTGACATCTTCGGTGTTGCAGGCGTTTATAGGCTACGGTAACCACTTACCATCAGGTGGACCGTAAGCCTGTTAGCCTACTTCGTTGTATAAAAAAAAAATACAGTAGAAATGTTTCCTCTAACTGCCAATCAAATCACACACCTGTTTCTTTCGTTTTCGTAAAAAATTCTTTAGAAATTTTTAAAACCCTTGTACCCAGTTTGCCTAATGTTAAGTTTCCAATGTAGGTATATTTACATATAATATTTATGAAATAAATAAATATAAAGCCATATATTATAGAATAAATATATTTATTTGGTATATATGTATAAATCAGAGTAGTTATCTACTCTTAAGTCGCGCGAACGTAAATAAAATGTTATTCTATTCTATGAGTTTGTTCTAGTAAATATTACGTCAGTTGTACTATCAGAGTTTGAGATCTCAACGACAATAGACGATAAATGTTCAGATTTTAGTAGAAAAGCCGCGATTTGACTGTAAGTGATAATGATCGCTACATGGTGCCGATTGTATGTAATGACTGGAACGTGGTTTTTAATTGGCACGGACTAACATTTTTAGCCACAGAGAGCTTTTTTTTATTATTTATACAACTAAGTAGGCAAACAGGCGTACGGCCCACCTGATGGTAAGTGGTTACCGTAGCCTATGAATGCCTGCAACACCGGAGATATCACGAGCGCGTTGCCGACCTGTCCGCTGGCTGCGGTCTTCTGTAGGGTGGAGGTACTTCCCCAGACGGACTACTCTTTACAAAATGTCCTACCTCTCTAAAAAACTTTTAAAATTACAGCTACTGGACCGTGACGTGGGGTTATTTTATACCGATTGTTAAAAATAAGGTTTAGGAAAAGAAAATTGATTCCTTACTGTTTAGGTCTTCATATGGTCCAATATCCCCCCCCCCCCCCCACATATTGTTTTTTCTTTAAAATCTTCAATGTACAGACATCGACCTGTTACAGTTTTATTATATGTATAAATTCAGTCACAAAAATGGTAATTTACTTTATTTGCTCATAGAAAAGAGATAAAAAAATCTTCTTTCGTTGATAGTTAAGAAACTTTAAGTAGGTACCTACGAATGAAAACGCAAGGAAATATTATGTATAGTCTGCTCAACGATTTTGTAATTATCATACGAGAAAAATACAAAGAGAATGCGAGGAAACTAACAACAAGCGAACAATGCAAACTCGCGAGCGGTAGCAAACGCTCAATGCCATAAGGGCTGGCACTATTGTGCCTGAAGCGCCTACTATAGATAGATAGATAGATAGATAGCAGTTTATTTGAATTGCTACACACACCAATTTTCAAAAACAAGAAGAAAGGTACAAATCTTAATATTACAAATATTTAGTTACAATGTAATGGTAATGGTGTGCTGCAGCAACGCAAAAAGGCCTTAACTCAGTGACACATTTTGCGCTAAGTATTATAGCACAAAACCACTGATTTTCAGTTTTTTGCCTTTTTGAGATACAGACACGTTAGTAAAATATACTTCGACTACTCATACAGGTGAAAGCTTATGAGTGATGTTTGATGAAACATGTGTAAACCAGTTTAACAAAATGTCTGAGTTCCCCCAATCATATCGAAATACGTGCGAGGAGATTTCGCTATAGGTATCGTGCTGGAATACCATTTAATTGTTGCTGGAGAATAACAAATCTTAATTTACTTTTAAAAGAATGTATAGAACCAAGCTTTCTAATCGGTGGTGGTATATTATTCCAGCACTTTGTTGCCTGATAGCGAAAACTCCCTCTAAAAGCAACAGTTCTGTGCGGCGGTATTGATAACACCGGGTGGACGGCTCTGCATCGCCTATTCCCTGCATCAAAGAATCTTAACTTCGCGTACAAATAGTCAGGCTTGTGAAACTTTATCACACCAAACAATAAAGTGGCCAAGTGCATCTGCCTTCGCGATCGCATACTTAACATGGAAGCAGCATTCAAAAAGGGAGAAATATTACTTCTTGGTGGAATGTTGAAGCAGTATCGAGCACAAGCATTCTGGATTCTCTGAATAAGACGCTGCGTTCTGCACAATAAGCGAGGGCCATAGACGATGTCACCATAGTTTAGTTTCGAAAGAACTAAAGTCTCACAAAGTCTAATTCGAACTTTTTCAGTTATAAGGTTTCGGATTTTATACAGAATTTTAAGCCTGTAAAAACAGTTTTTAACAAGAGTTAGGACATGACTATCGAACCGTAACAATGGATCCATGACCAGTCCCAAATTTCTTACCTCTTCATCCCTTCTCACAGCACAACCACCTATTTTAACATCCAATCTAGCACCTGCTAAATTAGCTAACTGAAATCGAGAGCCAAGTACAATAAATTTGGATTTCACCGGGTTGAGGATTAGAGAATTCCTTGACGACCATTGTGCAATGTTGTACAAATCCTCGTTGATTTTTTCAACTGCTTGACATATGTTTTTTGGAGTCTCTGAGATGTACAGCTGGACATCATCAGCGTACAAATGAAATTTACAGTGACTTATAACTCGGGAGATATCAGCACTGTAAATAATAAACAGAAGTGGTCCAAGAATCGATCCCTGAGGGACTCCTCGCTGCATAGGTCGAGACTCTGATACCAAATTAACACCATTTTCGCGGACCAATTTAACTGATTGAGTACGCCCGCTTAAATATGAACTGAACCAGGCAACTGCCCGCGAATCCAACCCGTAGTAGGTCAGCTTAGAAAGAAGAAGTTCGATATTCAAGCTATCAAACGCGCGGGAATAATCTAACAGTGTCAAAATTGTAGCATGTCCATTATCCTGCTCAACCAGAATATTATCGATTACATCTGAGAGAGCAGTAGTAGTACCAAAGCTTCTACGAAATCCAGATTGAAAGTGGGGTAAAATATTGTTGGACTCAATGTACTCACTCAGCTGAGTCTGCACAGCCTTTTCAAGAATTTTTGCAAGAAAGGATAAAATGCTAATCGGTCTAAGATCAGTCAAACTATTCGGATTACTAACTTTCGGAATAGGGGTTACTAACGCTTTCTTCCATAACTGTGGAACTGATCCCGTGAGGAGAGACGCATTGATAATTTGGGTGATAGTAGCCAAAGAATTTGGAAGTGTTAGCAATATCATATCTCTGTTAATGCCGTCTTCGCCAATCGCATTTGATTTGATTGACATGATAAAGCCAGCCACATCCATTTCAGATACTTCTTTAAAATGGAAAGAAGAGCCAGAAAACCTGCGAGTTTTATAAAAGGACAAATCATCGGCAGCAACTTCTATATGAGGAACATTCAAAAAGTGGCTATTAATATCATTTGGATTATCAAATGTATTAGGTAATGAGCCACTATTAGAAGGGTCAACTAAAATTTTTTGTTTGAGATTTTGCCAAAAACATTTACCGTTATTAACTTGGGAATTGACAAATTGATTAAAATAAGCCCGCTTTTCATTTGCTATACTACTCTGTACCAATTTCTTAAACTCTAAATATTTCTTTCTATCATCGTCAGATCCAGTGTTCTTATATTTATCAAGTGCCTTATTGCGCAAATCTATCATGATCTTACAGACATCCGTAACCCAAGGCAAGGAATGATTAGCTACAACTTTCTTGGATTTAAGTGGGGCGTGTTTATCAAAAAGAGACAAGATTATATTATTGAATTCCCTGACCATCAAGTCGACATTTGGCTGACTAGTAATCGATTTCCAATCCACAGTCTTCAGATCACAGTTGAAATCATTTATATCTATGCCCTTAATATTTCTTGACGTTATATATCGTGGCTGAGCTTTTGGTTTGGCTAGCACGAGTTCACAGCAGACAAAGTAATGTCCTAGAGATCCGGTAATATTTGTAACTGTCACATCACGAGCTCGGACATTCGTACATATAAGGTCAATTAGTGTTTCTGTGTACGTCAAGTTTTTAGTACGTGAAAGATGAGTCGGTTCTGTGACAATCTGTTTAAGATCTAGGTAATGCAAAAAATCCGCAACCTTGGGTCTATCTGTATTAGCAGTATCAAGCATATCAACATTAACGTCACTCAAAACTACTACATGATCAAATTTGGAGAAAAATGTGATGGATTCCGTCAGACTATCCAAAAAAGCATCGACACTTATCCATTGTGGTCTGTATGCAGTACCCACTAACAATTCTGTACCGTTAACACGTACGGACAGCCACAATTGTTCGACATTGGCAATTGGGTGCTTAAGGATACGGACCCTTACATCACGTCTAACATAGAAAGCTACACCACCACCACGTCCATCTTTCATATGTACAGGACGGGGGGCATGATATAAGCGAAAACCTGGTGCTGCGGGCGCACATGCTTCCTGACCATCAGGTAACCACGTCTCATTGATCGCTATTATGTCAGGTATAAAATGGTCAACGGCAATGAGAAATTCGTCGTGCTTAGTATTTAAAGAACCTGCGTTATATAGAGCTAACTTTAAGTATTTGGATTTAAACACAGTAATTTAAGCATTTCCACCATATGAGCATCATCAAAAACAAAAAAATAATCATAATTGTGACACAGTGTAGATTTAGTTGCATTGCTTCCGCACACAAATAAACAATGCTTGTCTTAAAGTAACAGAGACATAGACAGAAATTTGTGGATACATATGTCGTGCATAGCGCTAATAAAATATTTAAGTTTGGCAAAAATACTAAACAACTTATCAAATTAACAAAAACCGATCGCAAAATATCCAATGGCCTGTTAAATACTGCAAAAATTGCTAAAATGGCCAATCTCAATGCAAGCAAGCAAGACAAACTCAAAAAATTAATCAAAAATGTTACAAAAGTTGCAGATCGATACAATTCAAATACAAAGCTATTGCGATAAGGCCGCCCTCGCACATTATTATGTCCGCATGCATGCGTCTCAAAATTGTATTCTCCCGGTGCAACAAAGTCCTTATTATTATTATTAAAGCTACGATGTTTTATATTACAAGCTACTTTTATACGTAATACTAAGAGTGATAGACATTGACTGAAGGTATAATATACTACATTATATAACAGTTGAGCTAGCTGCACCAGAACCAAAAACCTTGACAAGATCATCCTCTGAACGAATTCGTAGGCGAGGGGAATCAGGATCATGGTGGCGGCGCGCGTATATTCTTCCTTCTCGCGTCCAAGCGTATCGCCAATTGAGCTGCCTGGCTGCTTCCCGCACACGACGAAAGAGATGACGATTCAACTTTGTAAGTCTTTCATTAACATAAAATCGACGCTCGGGCAGACCCGTATCGGCAGTAGTAACGCCTCGCCGTACCCTGGCCGCCCGCAGCAACTCGTCACGTATCACTTTCCTTGCCAGACGCACCAGAATCAGTCTAGGCCGATTAGAAGAGGAGTCTGATCCCGCTAAAGCTGCAGAGACCTCCGGTGCAGGACCCAACCTGGTTACACTAACTAAATCCGCCTCCGTCAAAGAGACGCCCAACTTGTTTGATAGCGTCATCACAATGTGGTGTAGACTCTCTCCTTTCTGTTCAGGTACGCATGAAATTTCAATATCATTCAGAAGAAGTTCCTGATCCCGGTCGTTCAACTCAGATTTTAATTGTTGGATTGAGTCTACAAGCGAGGCGCATCTCTCCTCCGCAACCTGCCCATCAGTCACTCTGCTCTCCAGCAGTAATAGCCGCGACTCCAACCCCTCCATACGCCTGTCACTATGATCCATCCTTGCAGTAAGCCTCATTACATTCTCATTTACCATCCGCATAAACTGATCATTGGCGTCCATTCTCTCTTTAAATTCAATTCTGAATTGACGCAATTCCAGTAGTATGGATTGGTCTTGCGACATCTCCATGGTGTCATTGTGTGACTCAGTGTCCATGCACTGGGTAGACATGTTCATGTCATCAGGGCATGGTGCCGCGACCCCACGTCTCAGCGTCACGTTCTCAACGGCTGCACGCACTGGTGTGTTAGAATTATCAATTTTAGGCTGCTTGCTAAGACAGAGCATGCACCTCCACTTAGCTCTGTGTTCAGGTGTCATGGAATTAAAGTAACGCTGCTCAGTGACATTTGCGCATAGGAGGTCGTAACTCTCAGAACACAAATCCATCTACGAACCTATTGGTGGCGACTAATGGATTAGAGAGAGATCTCATTATAACAATAAATAAATTCTTAAACTTAGAATAATAATTGGTCTAGCGGGCCTCAAAATTCTGGATCTCAATGATTTCATAAAGAGAATTTTTCGAAACCATATTTATTTATATAAACTTTATTGCACAAAATTCAATGTGTATAGTACAAAAGGCAACTTAATAAGTAGATATGTTTTTTTTTTGGTGGTTGCTTCAGCAATATTATTGAATGAATGATTGATGTATTGACATACAAGCCGTCGCATCTAACACAAAATAATTGTAGGACTCCTGAATGACAACGAATGACCCGTGTCGGCGTCGAGGCGGAAGCAGGTGGCTCTTCAAGTGTTATCTAAAGGTCGCCACTAGTGGTAAGACGTTGCGGTGTTAGAAATAAAGTAAATTAATTATTCGTTTGAATTTTATTATTGATACAAACAACTTGGTAAGGACAATGTAGGCTTGAATCACTTGATTGTTTAATAATAATGATGATTCAGTGTTTTGGAAGGTGTTAAGCCGTTGGTTCCAGTTGCCATTTGAATGATTGAATTATTGCACAATTTACATATAAAAAAATACAACACTGAATCCACTTAACATTAAAATAATTGAGTACAAAGGCAGTATTGATGGTCGATAAAGAAACCACGTTTGTTTTTATTTGTATAGTCAATTCTAGAATCATGATAAAAGCTCTGGCGAGCTATTTTTGAGATTTTCATTCCTAATTCAAATATTTTCATTCAAATTATCATGGAATGAAACGATTTTCATTCGTTCAAAAACAACTTTCTACGCACTCATGACGTGAGCTGTGGTTTTTCCAACCCTTGAAACTTTACAGATAATATTGTCTATTACTTTACAGAATGCTTTAGAAAAAAAATCAATGCACACGCAGCGTGAAATCGAATTATTAATTGTAAGAAAGTGAAGTGTTATTTCAACCCTTCATAATAATTATGGAAAAAACTAACTAACAGGTGGATGGCGGCCTAAGAGAATTTGTAGGAAATAAACATGTAAGTACTTATACATTGTAATGAAGTTAATAATTAATAAAATAATTTCAATGACCAATCTGTTAAGAAATTGAAGTAATTTTTTACAGTTTCTTTACATTTTATTGTTCGTACTATCTCAAACGCGTAACAAGTTAAGAAAATATGTAATTAAAATAGTTTTAAAAATAATTAAAAATAGAGCCTAAAATATATACCCATATTTTTTCAAATTATAGAAAACTATAAAATAAAAAACAGAAAAAAAATACAATATTAATGTGGAGGTACTGGGATTTGAACCCAGGACTTTCAGCATGCGAAGCAGACACTCTACCACTGAGTTACACCCCCGGTGAGAGAGATCAGCGAAATTAGTCACTCAGTTCGTTTCGCAATGTAATTACACCGGGCCTTAGTAAATTGAAATATGTACTGAAATCCAAACTAATATTATAAATGCAAAAGTCTGTCTGTTACGCTTTCACGGCCAAACCACTGAACGGATTTTGATGAAATTAGGTATGAATATAATTGAAGACCCGGGGTTAAACATAGGCTACTTTTTGACGCAGGCGGAGTTGCGGGAAAAAGCTAGTTCAGAATAAAGTATCAGTTACAAATAAGGTAAATGGATTTTTTCATATTCTAAAAACTAAGTAAGTGAGATACAAAATTTACAACGAAATTCTAGAGACCTATTTTTTAATCGTTGACTCACTCAATTTCGACTAGAATTCTTAAAGTACCTCTTAAAATTCTTCTTAATACCAAAAAATGTAGAGCTTCTCTTGTCATCAATTTATATTCCAGTAGGAATATAATTTATATAACGACGGAATCTGGAATTTAATTATTTTAACAAATAACTTGTGTTTATATACTAAGTATAGCCCGACCAGGAAAATAGCAACCTTCGCCATATTACGGAAAAATATTGGAACTTATTTCTTTTACTGGCAACTAAGCATTCATGTAACATTCCGTCATCTGCCAAAAAGAGGCAGAAGCTAACATTGTGTGTTTTGTGATTATTTCGTACGATTTATTTTACAAAATAGAAAATTGACATGCCACGAAAACATGTTGCCATATATTAGGCTATCAGTAGCTACGCCGATGCAGGGTTTTTAATTCAATTCAATTCAATTCATTTATTGTCTCTATGGTATTACAATTGGTCTTATATAATTAATATACAGAACATCATGGGCCCTGGCAGGGCACTACAATTTCACGATCTTATGACCTCAATGTCACTAATATTATTTACTATCAACAAGCTGGACACTGGCGTAAACATGACCACGAATAGGCCCCTATGAAGAATTTGCTTACCATCGTAATGAACATAGGGGCGGCAGATGTAATGACACTATAGCACCCTTACGTGACTTTTATTAATAACTAGCTTTTGCATGCGGCTTCACGTGCGTAGTTAAATCCACAGAAGCAGGCAGAATTTTTTCCCGAGACTAACCCCCATATTCTCAAGCGTTTCCTCAAACTCGACTCAACCTTACTCCAACTCATTGGTATGATTAGTCGGCACTAGCTTCCTTGACTTAAGGAGATTCCTCATTGGAGGTGAGTATCGTCTGTCAAATATAAAGTTGGTCGAGAGGTACAATGGGTATGGTATAATGGTTATAAATCGGTTTTGTGTCATTTTTTGCCTACTTAACTACTTACTTTGTTTATTTTTTACTCTATTCTTTTGTGTTTTTCATTTTTTGTGCTTTGATATGTTATTATAACCTATGTCGTTCCTCATTAGACTTTGCTTAAGCAACCAACTAACAATGTGGTTTTCAAAGAAACTTCGTGGACTTACTTAAGCCCTCCAATGAGTTTGAGTGAAGGACGTTTTTAAGGTTATGTTTAAGAATAGGGATGTAAAGATCCTATTAGTCCTTTTCAGTTGTCCTAACTTTTGAAGCTATATTCAACGAAGGTCACTTGATGAAGCGTAAATAGGTAACAAACATATTGGCTTACAAACTTTCGCTTGTAAATATTAGTTTGGATAGGATCAGGACTAACTTTTACGCAGACGATAGAGACTGCGCCAAGAATGTTGTATGTAAAACATGTAAAGCGTCCATGGCGGATTGTAGAGTAACTGAATTGTAAAAAAAAATATAAAAAAATCTCGTAGTAGAGTAGTGCTATTTTTGAGAAGTATGACTCACTCAAAAGAGAAGTAGGACATTTTGTAAGGAGTTGTCCGTGTGGGGAAGTACCTCCATTCTACAGAAGACCGCAGCCAAATAACACTGTGATGCAGTGTTGTGTTCCTGCTGGTGATTAGGGTCGCCAGGCTCCAGAGGGGTCGCTGTGCTGATAGCGGATAGGTCGGCGACGAGCTCGTGACATCTCCGGTGTTGCAGGCGTTCATTGGCTACGGTAACCACTTACCATAAGGTGGGCCGTAGGCCTGTTTGCCTACTTAGTTGTATAAAAAAATACAATGAGTCGAATAAAAAATTGTTCGACTCGCTGATATAGTTACAAGAAAATCATTCGACTCACCGAAATTCTGTGAGTCACACTTCTCAAAAATAGGGCTCCTGCCACCTAAATTAATTCAGCGATATAAACATAAATATGTTACAGATATAAAGATGAAGAAATAAAAATAGGGATAGGTATTTTAGGAATTTTAGTTAGGTTTAATTTATTGAATAGCTAATTCTTTACACATAACAAAGGCTATTTAAAAAATACATAATAAAATAGATTTATATTTTATTGAGATTCTTAATAAATTAAGGCCCATAGCTAGCTGTATTAATAACTTTATTTGATACCCACATAAAGCTCTCTGCTTGACCCAAAGGTTGACTCTTAGATAGTGCTTAAATTGTGCATTATAATTTGTATTTGTACAATAAAGTTTAAATAAACTACGTAAATAAAAATATAGCGGTTCACCGTCGATTTTAAGTCAAACACATAGCACTTATCACATATTTACTGTTAAGATTTGCACAGCTGATTTAATATAAATGACCTTGACATTTGCTGTGTAAAGTTGAAAAATCAGTCATTCATCTGTAAATAATTAAATTACGTATGACAATAATCTTTGCATTTTTATTGTACTTACTGTCGCATTTCTTCGATTCAATTCAATCTATTTATTGCATTTCAAAATTGTACAATACAATTTTAACTACATACAAAGTCACTGATAATTAATATGTACAAGCGTGTTTCCTAGTTGCATCCTGAGCTAACGCTTCGGAGCCTAGGGTACGCTGTAAGTCATTGTATTTTAGATGGCGGCACTGGTTATTACAATGGAGCGACTGCCGTCTGACCTTCGTAACATACATACTAATCCATAATTTAATACTCCATACTTATATTTTAAACGCGAAATTCTGTTGGTCAGTTTCGCTTTCACGGCCAATTCGCTGAACGGATTTTGATGTAATTAGGTACGTATATAGTAGAAGACTTGGGGTCAAACATTAGGCTACATTTTTGGCGCAGGCAAAGCCGCGCGTAACAGCTATTTCTAAATATAATTTACAATTACTGTATGCCAGGGAAAATGCTTTTAAGCTAGTTTCACACAAGCGGTACTTTACAAGGAGTTGTCAATTTATATTTATTACGCCATAAAAATTAGGTAACAAAATAATTCTCACTTCAAACTGACAGTCAATATAATTAGGAAAACGATCTTAGAAAATGATTTATATTAAATCTTACGCCTAAGACTTTAATACTCAAAATGGCTTGAACAACATAATAAATTAAATGCATTAGATAATTTTATTTCTATCGACAAGCGTTACCACTTCTACAGATGTCGATGGATTTTTTAAAAAGGCAGCAGTTGTTTTAGCAATTTTACTACTTTCATTTAAAATACTCTTATTACGATAATCGTAAAGTGTTAATTGTCAAAGCAAAAGTTAAAATAAATTAGTTTTACAGCAGTAAATTTATTGAGATTGCGATCAACGATAGAATTTTTTTTCTGTGTTTGTTTGATTATGGGAATAAAATAGTGATGGGCAATTTGTTACGTCAAATATGTTTTCGTTCAATTATTCACTTTTTTGTATGATAACAACGTTTTTTGGAATAAGAAAATTTGTAATCCTCTTTTCTTGCTTTCGTTGGATTACAAAAGTGACAAAAAAGACAAAGACTGTGAGCCTTATTAACGGTGATAATAACTTATTTTGAAATTTTCAGTACATAGAGAAATATTGTAATCATCTACACACTTAAAGTCCGACCAGGAAAATAAAAACCCTGCATTGGCGTCGCTATTGATCGTCTTTAGGTGGCAACATGTTGTATGTGTCATGTAAACAACAAAATTGACAATGTCATTTAATAAAATAGAAATCAATCCTTCGTTTTCATTCGCATCAAATATGAAAAGATCTTTTGTATCACATTTCCTTCATATATTATTTTTACCATTTTGATAAATATTTTTATTTGATATTCACAAAATACACAAGGTCCACTCCTGTCTCTTTTTGACAGATGACATTGAGATGACGGAATGTTACTTGAATACCTAGTTGCCAGTACAAGAAATAAGTTCTAATATTTTTCCGCAATATGGCCAAGGCTGCTATTTTCCTGGTCGGGCTAAATAAACAAATATGGTGATACTTGAGAGGACATAATGATAAGTCCGCCATTGTAAATTAATATTGCAGTTATTTTTTGTTGTTACGTTTAATTTACAATAAAGAATTTTACATTCATAATGAAATAATTATACAAATGTAGAGCTTATTTTATAGATACTTTTATTAATCCTAAAAAATCTAACTGGCTAAGAACACTTATACACTATTAATAGTCAGTATTTGGATAAGTTGAAATTAATAGGATTGAGAATAAAAGAAGCAAAAATTATAATGTAACCGTTATTTTTGCAAATAACGTCTTAGCAATACATAAAAAAAAAAAAAAAAAAAAAAAATTCTGCACAAAAAATGCCAGCTGTATCACATGTCGAGTCGCATGCCCTTGAATCTGCTCTAATTTCTATAGTGCCCCAATCAAATACCACCCACATTTTTTTTTATAATCCTAAGTTCGAGACATTGGTATAAAAAAAAGTCAAGCGCAAATCGGTTTTTACGCATTAGACGTTCCGAACTCACAACTTCTTAGAATAAAAAATCTAATTTAAAGAAAAATAATAATACGAACTTATATTAAAACTAGCTGTTTCCCGCAGGAGCTGCGGGAAACAATATGCCTATGTTTGACCCCCGGGTCTTTAACTACATTCATACCAAATTTTATCATATGGAAGTATTTATAGTATGGATGTATTTTTGATCTAATAATATAGGTATTATTATAACGGCAATTATAAAAAGCAAAAGTAATGTTTGATAATATTTATCGTAACTAGAACCGCATGTTTTGAGCGGAGCAGATGGTTGATAATTTATGTTTTTATAGCAAAATTGTTTAAAAAATTAGTCTGTGAACTTATAAGATAATGTATTACGTTTTTACGATTGTTACACATTGAATCAAACTATTTTATCAGTTATTGTCGCGTTTATAAAATGATCTTCTAACAGGCCGACAAACTACCGTTTCGATTCTTTGGCTACTGAACCCTAAAAATAACAATACCTATTCCGCTTAGCGTTTCGTTTCCAATCCTTAACATTCTTTGTAAATAAATCTATTTATTGCGCACAAAAGTAAGAAGGCAAGTCGGACATTTTTTTTATAGGAAATCTTAAAGGAATTTGTCAACAGCAATGTCCGTTTGATTTACAATTTCAAAGGTAATGGCAACATTTGTACGGCTTTTGAAGGTTTGCGTAAGACGGCAGATAGAAAAAGTTATTTATGGATGTCAACTTAACGGATGACCTTCATGTCTAAATCGAATTCGACTAAATTACTTATTGCCTGTGGTTTCCCACAACTTATACTCTGTAATATGAACGCCTGCTACTAATATTATAATAATATATAATATTTTACGGCTAAACCGCTGAATGGATTTTGACAAAATTTGGTATGAATATAGTTGAAGACCCGAGGTTAAACCTATAGGCTACTTTTTAACGCAGGTGGAGCTGCGGGAAACAGCTAGTATAAAATAAGTATAAATAGTTTTTAGCCAACAGTGTAACGACGAATACAGAACGTCTGCCGCACGTGCCGCACCTGGACGATAGTGATGTGATCTTATCGATAAAAAGATCGATTGTCGAGTAAACATGCTTCTTTATTATGAGTGACTGCGACTTGATGATAAGTAGGACTACTGTTTGTGTTTGTATAAGCATTATAAGTATTCTCTTAATATTTTTTATTGTATCTACTTATTTTGTTATTATCATTACTCTAGTTTAAAGTTTCAGAACTTGATTTTATTTTCATAACAAAATAGAAAATAAATATGGATCATTAATCATCTTTAACGTTAATTTATACACATAATGAATTATATATATAATTTTGGTTTCACATAACTAAATAATGCTGAAATTTATGAATTCGCAAAGGTATAATCCCGATGTTTTTATGTATTAATTAATATATTAATCCAACTCATTTTTTATTGTCACTACGCCAGTGCGAGACAAAAGGTATAACAACATTTTGAAATTGTGCACTTTCAGAGCAATTTTAATACGGCAGTTTCTAATAAGTTTGACTCTGCATGAAACGAGTAAGGTAAATTTAATCATTGCTGTTTATTTAAAAAGTATTAAAAGAATACACAAATAGAAAAAAAAACAAATTCTAAAATATCCATATTTCTGTACTTAATATTAAAAGTGCCAAAGTCTGTTACGCTTTCACGTCCAAACCGCTGAACGGATTTTGATGAAATTTGGTATGAATATAGTTGATGACCCGGGGTCAAACATAGGTTACATTATGATGCAGGCGGAGCTACGCAAAATAGCTGAATAACTTTAAACTAAAAAAAGCAGCAAAGTACAATAATAGTTTAAATATCGATATTTTACGTTATTTGTATCGATACATTCCCGGCTCTATAAATACATCTAACAAGCATTTAACCGCATTTCTTCTCGCGAATTTCTTCAAAGAGACTCCGAGATATATTATATTCCGACTCAAACAATGAAAAACGGCAGCTGATTCCTTTGAATATAAACCCTAACACCACATCAGAATAATTCTTTAAAAATATCAACTCTATTGCCAAGGAATAAAGTAGGTATGCCACTATTTTTTTTTTTTTAGTTTTAAGAACACAGACGACTGATTTCTTTTATACCAATTAGTGCTCAAATTACTTGACTTATTTTCAAGAGCATTAAGATCGCATTACAAGGGTTAAATTTCATTTTGTGGAGCCATATTGTGGAATTAAAAATAGTGTAAATGTCTAGGAGTAAAAAGTTGACGAAAGTGGGTGGTGATTTGAAATTTGACAGCTAATTCCGTTATTTAATTAGTGGTGTCAATACAGGGTTAAAGGTTAAGGGTAGAAAATAATTAGAGATTTCAATGAAAAGTGTGAATTGTTTGCCCTTTGTAAATTAGACTGATAAAAATTATAAAAAGATATGTGATTCGGCTGGAACAGGAAACAAATAAATAAATTAAATGAAAAGAAAATTAACACAATAGCCAAAATAAAAGACGTCATTTTATGAAATGAGTTTCGGAAACCTGTTAAAAAGAAAAAAAACTATTTTTGACAGTATTACATATTGAGAAAGGAACGTCGGGGCTTTTGGCGGGAAGCTGTGAAGAACAGTATTGGCGCTGTATTTTATTTTCCAAAATTTGTGTTTTTTTGGGTGTTTGCGTGCATAGTAATGGTGGATTATTTATTATTTACAAAGTGCTAGGTAACAAACGCGAGTGTTAGGAAGTGATACAGTGTTTGATTTATGTGATTTTCATGCTTGTTGCCAAAAGCTTCTAGTAACCGCTAAGTGCAGTTTTTCTACCACTTCACCTAGCCTAATTTTCTGACTAGACTTGACTACCTACTAGACTTGACTAGGACTTGACGAATCCACACTGTAGGACTGAAGAAGATAGAAAAATTAAGAAGGGCTATAAAGGACTTATATCCATGGCCGTAAAACCCATTACTAAAAAAAAAGTAAGGTACGTAATTTCTAGAAGAGGTTTCGATGCTCTTTGGTATTACTGTAGTTTTATTTATCATCATTTCGTCTCGGTTACATTGTCTATCGATTATGTACACCCTGGTGTCACAGTTGAACGGAATTGTAGTTTTATTACTAAATCATTTTTAAAGGAGTAAAAAAGTAAGATCCAATTCCCTGAAGTAGAACAAAATATAAACATAGATTTATTTAATCTTAGTTATGATATTCAACCCTATATAATTTACTAAACTTATTTTTATTATCGGACATCAAAGACGGAAATAAGTTTTATTCGAAACAAAACCATTGTTAATAATCTCTTTACATATTTGAATTCACACGCATCACGAACAAACATAAATGTTGACTTTTGAACATTATGCAGTTGCATACTCGTCACTTTGACATGATGACAACGACACTCATTGACAAGTGACAACTGACAATGTGTCACCACCCTTATCGTGTAAATTTTTACGCAATTTTTTTTTTTTTTTTACGCTTCGCAGACTCGCACTGGTTGGCAATATTTACATGGCTGGCTGGTTTGTATAGAGCATAGGTTTTTTTTTTTAAGAATATTATATCAATTTCTATGTATTTTATTCAATTTTATTTTATTGTTCAAATCGACCGGTAACTACTTTACAGATTTGTAAGCAATTCATTCATATATTTATATCGAATGAGCTACATCAATAGGCTAGTTTCCTAAAAAAATATAATTAGTCCGTCAGTTAGATAATCAAAAAATATTGGAGACGTATTATTTCTTTTGAAAATTAAACAAAAAATGGCAAAGATATGGCGCGTTTAATTTTTCGCAATATGTGACGTCACGAGCCCCCACTCCTAAACTTTGATGCGATAAATCTTTATAATTTAACGCTTAATTGAAAAAAGAAAAAATACGTCACTAATATATTTTGATTCCCTAAATGACGGACTAATTTTAATGTTAGTCTTTTGACCCTGGAAACTAGCCTATTATTGCAATAATTTTGTAGTATTCAAATGATGAGTTGAATGACAGGGATTGAGGTCCCAAAGTTTAAAAATAGAGTACCTATTATGGGACTTTGAACTCTATCACCATTATTTATCAATAATTTATTTCTCTCTTAATAATTAATAAGTGTACTAATAAAAAATCTTATAAATTCAAGCACATCATCGTTTCAAGAGTGAAACATTCCGCTCGATGTTACGATGCATGTCGTGCGGATATGAGATCCGTATCTCTTCCGTTTCATCCTATTGATACTGAAGATTTGTTTGAAGAGCAAGTACTTACTTAAGTGCTACTTTATACACGTGTTTTCTCATTTCTGAACCCCTTTCAATGTTGTACAACGTGTATTTGTGAGACATTCAGGCGATTCATGCCTCCAAAGTCCTAATTAAACTAGAAACAGTTCAATAAAGTATGCTTCCCGTGGGAATCGAACCCACGCCTTCCGTTCAACAGCCAAACGTCCTAACTATGAACCACAGAGTGAGTTACTTCAATAGTTAGGTTTACCAAATTTGGTCAGAAAATCGATTCTCAAACTTCGGACTAAAATTCATCGCTTAGTCACCTTTTACGACTTTACCTTTATTTCTAATATTATCAACACGAACGTTTGTGAGTCTGTGGATGATGGAAGTTTTTAACTCTTTCACAGCTAAACCGCTTAACCGATTTGGTAAAATTTTGTATATGTATGTAGTTGAAGACCCGGAGTCAAACATAGGCTACTGTTGAACGCAGACGGAGCCGCAGAAAAAAGCTAGATAAATATAAAAATACATAATGACTTCATTTAACCTTCTCAGTTTGACCATCAAACTGTAATATTTGAACTAACCTTGTCAGTTCTCTAACTTGACTGCGAATGTCATGCAAACATAAGAAATGCATAATTATTTTTATAATCAGTTGACATGAAACTGAGATTTTTTGTAGGTACATGAAAAAGGATGTACTAGTGATGGGCAGTGAATAAATTCTCTGGTATTAAACTGAAATGGTTCCAAACTCGTTTTCAATTAAACGTTTTCAACGGGTTTTACTATAAATCACGGTAAAGCCCCTAATTATTCATATCTTTTTATTATTTTAGTGCTGGATCCGTGTACAGACAGTTACGTATCAGCATTTTCTAGATGTATTATTACCTAGTGTTTTACTGTATAAAATGATAAGAAAGTACACTTATTTTGAATTTATTATGAAAAATCTTTCAGTCGTGGTTTTGGTTTAACATACACCACAGGTACAAACAATAGTTATCATCATGTAGTCTGCTACATGAAGGCACATACTGACTGCCACTGTCTACGCATTGTCAAAGGCCTTCCCCAAACATTTCCAAAATTACCAGTTGAAGATGCCAGAACTTGTCTGCAACCTTCTTCATCGAGACGCGTTGCGGCATTCGTACGAGGTGGTCGTGTATTAGTGCCTATTCAACTTGTTTACATCTTGTGCAATCGGCCCGGGTTCGAGCCGGTAGGTTCGAGCTCGACCGGCCAACGATGGAGCGCGTAAACAATAGTAGCGACATGGAGCAAATACTCGAAGCAGAGGTAGAGGTGCATGAACAGCCTTCAGAGATGTTATTTAATACGGGTGAGAGTTTCCGGTTTGAAATAGAGGAGAAAGAATCAATAAAAAGAAATAGAGAGGACTATGAGGAGGCGGGATGGACTACAGTCAATAGGAAAAATAAGAAAGTGAAAGAAAGTAATGACATACAAATATATATATCACATAATGAAAAGTTACCCAAACAATTTGCGCTTGCAAGACTACTAAAGGAGCATGGTATATGTGATATTTTGAGAGTAAAGTACCTAAACCCATATAAAGTACGAGCGGACTTTACAAGCGAGCTGAGTGCCGAAAAACTTGAAAATTGCGAGATGTTTATTCAGAAGGGATGGAAAATGCAAAAAGCAATGGAAAGAAACTATTCATATGGGGTTATAAAAGACGTTGATATCGACCTAACGGATGAGGAGATAATGCGAGCTATTAATTGCCGCGCACCCGCGGAAGTATCTTCACTCATGCGACTTAAACGTCGAAGCGACGATGGCTGGGTTCCGAGTGAATCTGTGAGACTATGTTTTAAAGGATCTGTCCTGCCACGCCAAGTGGCAGTGGATGGGCTGAATATTAAAGTCGATCCATATATTTTCCCGGTTTCTCAATGTTCCCGATGCTGGAAGCTGGGACATATGACAAAAAAATGCACAGCTACTAAAAATGTATGTCCTAAATGTGGTGCAAATCATGACAATTGCGAGACGAAACACTTTAAATGCATTAACTGCGGAGGTAACCATATGGCGCTCGCCAGAACATGCCCCAACTTTATAAAAGAAAAGAGATTACGTGAAATTATGGCCGAATTTAATTGCACCTATAGGAAAGCACTACTGATATATGTTTCACCTAGCTCACCCATACAGGAAATAGAACCTATAGTCACTAAACCTACCCAGATGGCTTCTTTTCAAATTCCAAGCTTTAATAACATGGATACTAATAACATGCCGAAATTCTCGGATGTAATAAAAATAGAAAGTAAGTCTCGTGAATCTGTACCTATCCCCAAGAAAAATAAAACGAAAAAGAAGTACGAGACCAATTTTTGGGATGAATCGGATATTACACATAATATCTCTGAAACTTCGGAGATTCCAGTGACGGAACCCACACCTCAAAAAGATGTGAAATTTAGTGAGTTGTTATCTAGATTGAAAGAAATCATTTTCTTACAAAGTAACCCCATACAATGTAAATTAAAAAAAGTGCTTAAGTGTTGCGTTGAATGGTGTATTTTGTTAGTTGTAGATAACATTGCTGATTGGCCCCTATTAAAAATGTTGTTAGAACTTTTTAATATAAAACAACATGATTAAGTCCAAAAAATTAAATATTTTACAGTGGAACTGTCAAAGTCTCAGACCTAAACTCATCGCGTTTGAATCCTTATTATTGCAGGAAGGGATACATGTTGCCGCTTTATGTGAAACGTGGTTGGACGCAAATACCAGTTTGAGAATTAGCAATTACAATATGTTTCGCCAGGACAGAGATGACTCATACGGCGGAGTGGCGATTATCACTCACAAATCTATCGATGCACACATTTGCAACGTACAAGGTATTTCTCCGGCGATAGAGGTAATTCATGTTAAAGTAAACAACTGTGACAGACTTGAGAATATAATTGTTGTATATTGCTCCCCTTCAGAGCGCACTTCTAAGCAAGATTGGGATAGACTTTATTCTTTGGTAAGTTGTAAAACTTTAATTTTAGGAGACTTTAATGGGCACCATTCAAATTGGTCTTCAAAAACGGATAGCAGAGGAATTCAAATTTTTGATTCAATTATTGACCATTCTTATATAAGCTTAAATGACAATAGCCCCACTCGTGTTAAATTGGTTAATGGTTCCTTACAAAAAACGACCCCTGATATTACCACTGCTTCGTTAGACATAGCCATGATTTTCTCTTGGTCTATTCTGAATGAGACACTAGGAAGCGACCACAATATTATTAAAATTTCTTCAGAATTGAAAAAAACTGTTGAACCGATTTTAAAACGAAATTTCAAAAAAGCCGACTGGGATTCTTACACAAAAATATTACAATATATGTTTTCTGACTTTATCATACCTAACAATTTACAACTGGCTTACGAAAAATTTGTTGGTTATATTTACACTGCTGCGGATACCTATATACCTTACATTAAAATAAATAGAAACCCAACCAACTCTTTTTCACCCAAGTCTTATTGGAATCCCAATTTATCGAAAGTAGTCGCGGAACGTCGACTAGCCCTTGCAAAATTTAGGAGGAATCCTACTCCCCAGAATTTAGATTTACTAAAAGAAAAAATTAAATGTGCACAGAAAAATATTCGTAGCGCTTCCAATGAATCGTGGCATGCCTTTTGTTCTGCCTTTGATCACCGTACTACACAGTCTGAATTATGGAATAAAATGAAATGGTTCAAAGGATACAATACATGTAAACAATTTGTGGAAGAAGGTAGTGCTAGAGACTTGCTTAACAATCTTTGCCCAGATTATACTCGACCAGAAAATCCGACTTTTGTGTCATCAAATGAAAAATTGGAAACCCCTATTACTATGCAGGAGTTGTTAATTTGTATTCGTCCGACAGATACAGCGCCAGGCGGGGATAATATTTCTTATTCAATGATAAAACATTTGCCAGATAATGCTAAACAGGTTCTCCTTTTTCTTTTCAATAGCTTTTTCCAAACAGGGTTTGTGCCAAAACAGTGGAGAGAAATTATTATAAAACCAATACCTAAACCAGGAAGAGATCCTCAATCGATTAGCTCCTTACGCCCATTATCACTTATATCTTGTCTTTGTAAGGTTTTTCATAATATCTTGAGCAAAAGATTAGAGTGGTATGTAGAAAAAAACGATCTTCTATCTGACTGCACAACCGGTTTTAGGAAGTGTAGGTCTACACTTGACAGTCTCACTAGTCTCGTATTGAGAATACAAATAGGATTTAGTAAAAAACAATTCACCTTGGCTTGTTTTATAGATATAGATAGCGCATATAACAATATAGACGTCACATTTTTAACAAAAGTTTTAGACGACATTGGGGTCGGTGCTAAATTGTGTACATATATATGGCAATTCCTATGTGAACGGTCACTTAAAATACAAACAAGTGGGAATAAGTATTTGTGTAGAAACACAGGAAGAGGCCTTGCACAGGGAGACCCCATGTCCCCTTTGTTATTTAATTTAGCTACTATGTACATAAGCAAATCTATTGATAATGTTTTTATTTCCCAATATGCTGATGACTATGTCTTATATATTACAAGCGATAATATATCTCATGCGTACGAGGAACTGCAGTGCTCATTAACAGAGCTAGTGAGACTATTGAGAGAATTAAGATTGGATATATCTCCATTAAAAAGTAAAGTATGCTTATTTAAACGAGGTCGCTTACCCGATAATACAGGATTTGAGTTACACATTGAAAACACTTCTTTGGAGACAGTTTACTTTTACAAATACCTCGGCGTATGGCTAGATAAATCACTCAGATGGGCCAAACATATTAATGAAACAAAACAGAAATTATTAAAATATTTAAATATTTTGAAAGTTTTGGTTGGACCTGGCTGGGGTGTTCATCCTACTCAACTCCGACGGCTATACCTATCAGTTATCCGAAGTAAAATAGATTATGCTAGTTTTATATACAATGACAGTTGTAAAACTCATTTAAGAAAACTAGATGTAATCCAAAATCAGTGCTTAAGAATTATAGGTGGTTACATTAAATCGACAGCTATACATGTGATGGAAAGTGATCTTTATATACAACCACTACATGTCCGTAGATATTATTTAGCCGGTAAATATTACCTCAAATCTAAATCAATAAGGATTAATGACTTAAATGAATTGTTAAATAAGCTTTATTACATGTGCGTAAGTGGACAGTGGAGGCGTAGAAAAAAGCCTTTGCTTATCACCATTCATGAATCTCTTAAGGGAAAAGAAATGATAGTTAGTAATCAGGTAGACATGTTTACCCTGGACATATGGGTCAGCGGAGTAGACCTTTCTGGAATATTAAGGATTCATATACCAAACATTAATAAATCAAAACGATCTTATTGTTCTCTCTTTTTAAAACAGATGAGTTCGGTATTTATAAACAAAACTTACTCAGATTGTTATAAAATTTTCACCGATGGCTCAATGGACGGAGAGAGTGTCGGCATAGGCTTGTTTGATCCACAAACAAATAATCGATTAAAGTTAAAAATACTATGTAAAATATCTATTATGCATGCTGAATTGTTAGCTATATATGAGGCATTATCTTATATTGAGAGCGTGGGATTTCATAAATTCGCAATACTCACGGACTCCAGGAGCGCCCTCCAACACCTGGCTCGATGTACCTCAGGTTTCCGAGGCACACCGATAGCCTACTCCATTATTGGCGCCATTCGTAAATTAGCTACTAACAATAAAGCTATCTTTTTACAATGGATCCCATCACATGTAGGAATTGTGGGAAATGAGGAAGCTGATTTATGTGCAAAGCAAGCCTCAACCGACGGGATCCCATTTCAATACAATCCCTATTTTTTGGATTTGTTATATATTGTGAAATTAAATTGTACTAAAATATGGCAAGAATTTGCGGACGAAAGGTCTCTTACCAAAGGGATATGGTTCCGAACTATTCAACCCAGTCTGCCTCGATACCCGTGGTTCGTGGGGACTGGTATGAGTAGATCGGAAATTTGTATAGCTTTAAGAATTCGTTCTGGTCACATTCCATTAAATTGCTTTGGTTTTATGATGGGTAAGACTGATACCCCCAACTGTAAAGAGTGTGGAAAAATTGAAGATGTCTATCACATATTGGTGGAGTGTGTTCGCAATGAATATGAGAGATGTAGTTTAATTTGTATGTTTGATGTAAACCCCATAGATGTAGGGATATATAATAGTTTACTTGCCTATCCGTTATCGGATGAGGCTCGAATGATCTATAAATTAGTAAGTGCTGCCATTAAACGTAGATTGTGATTTCTTGTTATGTCGCTGCAACTATGAGGGTGGCATTTTCATTGTTAAAAAAACCCTCCTTCAATAAATAAAGATTGAAAAAAAAAAAAAAACCTTCTTCATTCTGCGTCCAACGCTGCGCTTGCCGGCGCGGAGTCGCCATTCGAGAACCTTCAGCGCATCGGTTCTCCACGCTACATACTTTTGTTAACCTATTTCTTCCCACTACTGGGAAAATATCTACCTCCAAATAACTCTGTCCAAGGCCAACTCTAACTACCGCTGTAGGAAGCCCTTCAGGTCGTCTCTTCAGCGCTTCCATTGCCTGCCTCCTGCCTCGTTTTCTGCGACCATCTTCAGGCATCCAGGAAAGATGGGCAATTTCTGCGACCGCGCTAAATAAATTTTAAAAAATATATATTTATATAAGGTATTTACAAATCAAAGGTGACAGGAAAAGTCGGTAAGGGCCGGCTTTGGAGAACATACTGCGACCAAATCGCAGACATATTAAAAAAGGGAGATGTCAGCAGTACCCGTAATCGAATGAGCGTAGAAGAAGCGAGGGAAATCTGTAACTGACCTACGGTAAAAAGGCGTGATGATAAGTGTGTATGTATATATAAATAAATATCTGATCAAGGCGACTAATGTAAGTCTGTAAAGATATTAACTTTTCAACGGGTAATAAAACCACCTCACACACACCAGGTGTGAGCGCCAAGCATTGATTGACACACATTAGCATTTAAACCCCAGTCGCAAATGGAGGAAATGGAATCATACATCGCGTGACCACTTTATGAGCGAAAATGCGGTTTAGACACGTAAACGTTTGACTTGGGATAAAAAAATGTGTATAAAAAAATCTCAATTCGATCGTACTTTTATAATTTTCGATGGTTATATGGACAAATATTTAAAAATTAAGTGTTTCGATTTCATCAAAAATTCTCGATTAGTCAATTTAACATAACAACATACCAATCGTCACGGATCGGAAAATCGTCACTGATCGAACACGTAAATGGTCATCGATATTTTTTTTAATTGTGAATGTGGCTAAGCTCCATTTTTCAGATAAAAATAATAAAGTTGTTGTGTTTTTGGATACAAAAAAAGGTAATATTCATTCAAAAACTTTGTAGTTCAAAAATTACGGTCTAAACCAAAAAATAACCGATGTGAACCAGATATTTAGTACTCTAAAATCGACCGTAATTATTCGATCTTAAAATATCGGTTTGTTTCGCTCTCGGAAAGCCCTTTTTTACCCAACACCAAATTTTATATAATTTCGTGCGATATTGAATTATACATGAGTAGGAGTCACCTGCTTGTCACACGTCACCCTGGGTCACCAGGAAATGACAAATTGTCTAATGATTCGAAGATATCCCGGACTAGCACCAAAATAGGTTATTTATAGTGTTATTGTCAGGTACAAAGTCTGCCAAATTGAGGGGCTTATGGATTCCTCTGTACGAATTTCTTCGAAATGGTTTCTTATTGTTGTAATTGTTGTTCTAATTGTTCTAAAATGGATTAAAAACTTTTCTTGTGCTGTGTAGAAGTGACCTTCTTCCATATTTACGGACTTTTACAATCTGGATCTTTTCAAGGCTGCAGTAAATAAGCTAAAAATTAGCCAGCAAGCTCCATAGGCCACATCTGCTCTTAAGATTAGTTGGGATCGTGGTTTTACCGCTGCACATTGTAGCTCTCTCTCTCATCTCAGCGCCTTCCCGGTTGCGTCCTCGGCTGTTTGCTTTGGCGCCCAGGGTCCGCTTTCAAAACACAATTGCAAGTATACCTAATTAATAATATAAAATACATACTTTTAGTATAGACTTATGTGCAAAGAGTGATTAAGTAAATAAAAATAATCATATCCAAACTTCCATGCTAAAACTAATATCATAAGTGCGAAAGTCTGTCTGTATATCTGTCTGTCTGTTACGCTTTCACGGCCAAACCGCTGTACGGATTTTGATGAAATTTGGTATGAATGTAGTTGAAGACCGGGGGTCAAGCATAGGCTACTTTTTGACACAGGCTGAGCTGCGGGAAACAGCTAGTAGAAAATATTTCTATTTTGAATTGACCGGGATTCAGACCTTACTAGTATGTTTCTAAGGGATAAAAATATCTGCTGAATCAAAAACATAAAAAAATAGCAAGTTTGAAAATTCATTCGATTGTAATTTTGAATCGTTTAAGTAGTATTATAATTTCTATGTTGAATTCCATAGGTAACACTTATTCTGTAGTCAACATTTAAATTTAAATAAATTATTAATGTAAATTACTAAGTAAAGCTTATAACGAATTTTGTATTTTATTCTAATTCAAGGGCGTGCCCTAAAATTTGCAATTCTTTTAAAGCGCACAGAATATTGGCTTAACAATTTTTCAACAACTTAAATAGGTAGTTACATTTTTAACCCTTTGAAGTTAACGTACTAATTATTGCATTATTTTACAACAAATGAACCAAATCAAATCAATCAATTCCTTTATTTCTTAAACATAGGTAACATAGATAAGTTGTCAATTTTTATTTGTATAACTATGTTTTGCCACTATTTAGGCGTACAAATTCACATTTTATAAAGAAATATTATTATCATACATGCAAGAACTTATTATGTCACATATCAAATAAAGTACACTTTGCTAATATTAGTTCTTTGTCAATAAAATAATCAGTCAGAGAGTAGTAGGCCTTATTAATTAAAATGGATGTCAAAGTATTCTTAAATGTAGGAATGTCTTTCTCTAATAAGTGTCGGGGTAACTTATTATAAATTCTCACGGCCGTACATAATAGGCTGGCTCTTTTGATCAAATCAACAAAAGTTTACACACACATTTTTACATTTGACAACATTACCAAATTTAAAAATGTGTCAAATGATTCTTTCTGAAGAAACATCGAACGATTCGTAACGATTGGTTTGGCGAGACCAATCATTTTGGCGAGAATGAAAATCATTTTACACACAGTTGTTTTAACATTGTATGTTAAAATTAGTTAAAAGGCTGGATAGTTTGCGTACAATTTTAAATCGTATTTTTTATATCTCATTATTGCCCGTTTTCCCCCACTGACCAACTGATTGCTCAACTCAGTGGCGCAAGTTGAGCCGGTTATTCGTTACATGTGTTCCCCACTGGTCAACTGTATCTGAAAGCCTGGCGTCTAAAATTATTTCATTTATTAATTTCAAATGAGTTACATGGCCAATCGACCCCGTGCACCCTAGTATCAGAGTTATTCGGTACCGCCTTTCAGCCTCTGACGTAGTTCCTTTAAAGACCACCAAATGGCAGCAGGGACCAACGGCTTAACGTACCTTCCGAAGCACGGAAACAAAATTCTAAAATCATTGATTAAATTTGTTTTATTGTAACTACTAAACTTAAAATCTTATAAATACATTTGTTATCTGAAAATTTTAATGTCAGAAATATCGTTGCACTAAATAACGACTTACATTATACACCATGCAACCACCCTCCAAAGATTACTGAACGTTCAAAAACTGGCTCAAAACCGGAACTATCATACCCTATAAAAGTGGTCTATATTCACAAATAAATCAACGTTATTTTGACCTCTCGACCCTATGGGTTTTGGGAATTAGTCCCGTGGGTTTAACGACTCAACGATGACACTTTAATTTTAGATTTTTATGTAATGGCAACACTCGTTATGTTCACTGGACTTTTATAAGGCCATAAAGTTAATTTATGATTAGAATATGATGTTTTGTTTGATTAATTTACGCTTGGTTTGCGATTTGAAGATCATTGTAAGTCTATAAAGTTTTTGAAATATCTGAAATTAAGACGAGGGACCAATTGCAGGACTAAAACACATTTTACACTTGCAATTTAGACAGTGAACTACTTACAATTTAGACATAGAAGAGTTTAAGAATTTGATAAATAAAAACAGAAAAACCTATATAAAAATAAAATAACAATATTGAATTACTAAATTAAAACTTAACTTAAAAACTACCTAAAAATGAAAATTCTCTAGCGTTTCCTTGTAATCCGGGAAAGTTTCTAAAAGGCTGGCAACATTGCCATAAAACGCGGCAAGTAGTTTTAGACACCTTACAATTTAGACGTTACTATACACGAGTTTCTAGTTTAGTCTTAGATATTGTCGCTATAGGTAGGTAGACTACCACAATTATTACCTCTAAAAAAGGAAAAAATCTAAGACGCAACTAGAAATTATATTTGCAACGATTCGAATCTAATTCTGAAAATGGATCTTTGTATGGAGAATGTTTTCAATATTTAGTTGCATCGTTGAACTCTCTCTCTTTCCGTATGTCACATACTATAAAAGACAAATTTTCTTATTGTTGACGTTCGCAGATAATGGACAAATTCTATTTTATGTTAAGTAAAAAATAAAAAGATTTAACGAAAGCCCAGTTTTTAGTGCCGGCTTGGGATGTAAGTGCATCAGCTGAGATGGATGAATGGCCATACAAGTATCTACTTTTTCAAGGATTACAGTTTTTCATTCATGTGTCAAAATTTGGTTCTACACAAGTATCGCATTCCCTAAAGCTTTATCCAAATCCGGTTAAACAAGTGATTACTAACGTCACCTAACTTTGACTAAACGTTTTAACATGTACAACTAAGTACTTTTATTCTCACACTTTAAACTAGTTCAAAAACTCACTTTCAGCGACCCTTGAACTCTAAAGCAAAATATTTTCGTGCACGCAAATAACACGTAGTAAATTCAAGTTTTTCATTTCCCACTTCATTTGGCATCATTGTTACTAAAACTAACAAGTAAAGCAGACAAGACTCAAGCAGTAAATTCCCATACCAAGGGTATTGTTGACGCGAATAAATCAACATTTACATGAAAAAAAAAACTGGTTTAACTTAGGGCTAAGGAAGCTATTGTGATTGTCCTTGCATGGATTTCGCACGCGGAAGTTCCCGTTTGAATTGAGAATTTTGGACAACAATAGTTTGACAATGGCAACACTGACAATAGGGTGGTAGAAACGGGAGCATGTATTGTACAGGACAGCTGATCGGCTCAAGATTGCGTATTCATCTTGACGTAACGCAACCGTGTAATAATTTACGGTAATTCAGTCTTTTCGCCCCAATTTCGGATGAGTTATCCTACTTGCGTGTTCTGTGATGGACCGGCCCAGCTGACGGTGGTCAATGATTTGGTTTATTTAAAAATAATAAAAATATGGGTCGTTGATCTTCTTCCAGTACCTCTGAGAAGATGGGACATAAAAACTATCTGACTAAAAGACGTTTGTTTTGTCAGCTTGTCTGTCAGTTTAACTATTCTTATTTGAAATACACATATACTTTTTAAACTATGTCAAACTAGATTTTTCCCGCGAGTTCGCATGCGTAGGGTCTTAAATCCTTCGGGAACAGTTTTTTCGGGCTGATGTAGGTATCCTATAACCCCGTAAAAATAAAATAATGGAGTCCATATGGAGTAAGTAAGTGATGGTTAGTAGATAAAGCTTGAAGAGGTGACAAAACTAATAAGTTACTGTAGCATTTTGTAATATATCATCATCATCATCATTTCAGCCGCATTCAGTCCACCGCTGGACATAGGCCTCTCCCAATGATTTCCAAAATGATCGGTTGGCAGCAATCTGCATCCAGCGTTTGCCTGCTACCTTTTTCAGGTCATCTGACCATCTGGTCGGTGGATGTCCAACGCTACGTTTACCGGTACGCGGTCACCATTCCAGAACCTTTCTGCCCCATCGGCCATCGGTTCTCCGCGCTATGTGGCCCGCCCACTGCCACTTCAAAGAACTAATCCGCTGTAATATATGTTAATAAATATTTTCGCATTAATTAATAACTATTAATTTATATCTATTACAAAGTACAGCCAATCTAAAAACACCAGAGTCGACATAAGACGACCAGACACAGTTGCACTTAAGCTCTATTTAATTAAATAAATTACTAACCAAATGAAGAGCAATTTTTTGCCTAGGCAGCTATAAAAGGCGTAATTTCCTAGCCGTTGGCAGATGCTTGTGGCACGTGCGGACTTCAAAATGCCATTTTTAATAGCAGACCTTTTGCTATTAAACAAAGATGTCGGTCAGGTTGTGCAGGTATCTGGTACAGTCAAAGTCGATACGGCATTCGCCTTTGTATCTTTTCTTGTTAAAATATTGAAAATTTTTCCAAAAAGCCCAAAAACCTAAATAAATTTAAATCGTGTGGACCACAACTTATAGTAAATCAAGCTCATTAAATCTGTAATCTGAGTTTCCAACTGTCTCTCGATCTCTTACGTGATTCCAATAGACATACATTATATGGCGGATCCTTCAGAAATTTAATTTAATTTGATTATGACTCTAATCCATAGGTATAGGTACTAATATTATAAATGCCAAAGTCTGTCTGTCTATCTGTTACGCTTTCACGGCCAAGCCGCTGAACGGATTTTGATGAAATTTGGTATGAATATAGTTGAAGACCCGGGGTCAAACATAGGCTACTTTTTGACGCAGGCGGAGCTGCGGGAAACAGCTACTGTTTAATATATTTTGGATGTCATTTAAGGTAGATCTAAACTTGAGTGTATAATATCCTTCTTATGTCTTTAACTTTATTTATTCTACACCCTAAGGTTTATTTATTTATCAAAACTTTATTGTACCACAAGTAAAAATACAATTGGCGGACTTAATGCTAAAAGCATTCTCTCCCAGTCAACCATTAGGAAAAACAGAGAAAGTACAAAGCGGCGCAAGAATGCTTCGTGTTACAGAAAAAAGAGAACCCTACAGCTAAATAAACATACATAGATTTACACAAATAGGGAGTATAATATGCATATAATTAAAGATTTCAATGCAGAATTGTGATTGTGGTTTATAAATTAGAGTTAAGGTTGACTGGAAGAGATTGCTTCAGCAAAAAGTCCGCCTGTGTACCTATTTTCACTGTTCTTGTTTATATTTATCCTCCTTTCCCGCCTCGAGATGTAATGTTTTATTCAAATTAACTTAAATTTAAGCATCCAACTCTACATTCGGGGTTCAAAAAACTACAGCTTTAAACTAGTTTTGAGCGATTTTTCTAAAGATAGATTTGACCTAACTTATGCTGAAAATGATACTTTACGAGTGTGCGTAAAGCCAACTTTAATTAAAGAAATTTAAAAAAAAAACTTTTTTTAATACATTTTTTTTCAATCGATATAATCAATGCGTGCACCATTTAGTCAACATGTCACTACAAACCATTAACGGTTGCATCTCAAAACTTCTAAAATTTAGACAATAGAATTTGATGCAAAAATCATCACACAGAATTATGTAAAGTTGCAAATTATCGTATCAATAAAACGGCGTCATATTGCTTTATTTTTTACAAATTTAAAACGTGCACGTACATTTTACACCCTAACTTTATCTCTAAGAGAATAGGGAGTATAACCCTTTGATTGTGTATTCTATAGCATCATAATAAATTTGTAATAGGAATGAGCTTGTAAAAAGTTTATTGATGGGGCGTTTACAAAGATTTCTTCAACAATAGATAAAATAATTCTGCTCCATATAGATAAAGTGTCACATTAATTCATACCCGAAAAACTTAAGACTGTCACCCCTCTATAACTGTAGGATATTGCGACTTTTTATTTAATAAAAAAACGTGGGTAAACTATAAAAAACATGGGGAAGAAATCAAAAGAAGCATTCATACAATCTATTTTAAAATGATTTAGATTTACTGGTTTGGTTACTGAAAATTTATGTTCGATAAATGTGCAGTTACAAAATGTGACAAAAAATATAATTTTCCGGTACTATAAGTTTCAATTTTCAATAAAGCAGTCTTGCTTACTTAAAGACGATACCATCATCACATATGATATCACGATATGAAAATAATTGTTTTTAATGTTTGTTATTAATTATATTATGTAAAATTAGGATTTTGTAAATATATCTAATTTATAATCTGAAATTTTCAGATTACGCAATAGAAATATGTTATAATTTAAATTGAGTTAATAAAGTTTATTATTTACATTAAAAGTTTTATTTTAGTTAAGGCAAAAGAAGAGATCTTTTTTCAAAAGGCAAACCTTATTTTAGGTTATGACTTTTTTAAAAGAAAAAGAGGCTGTCATTTTTAAAACGGATTAATAAAGGTGCTATCACAATTACCGTTGGGAAGGTGCGCGTGCGCATAAAGGTCAACTGGAGACGTTACATTCCTATGATGACCTTTGTTTTTGCGGTATAATGCTAAATAGTTATTACTGCTTTCAATTAACTGTATTCAAGGTGAAATTAAAATGTGTGAGTATAGACTTGTGACAGTTTTTTTTTTATTGGCGGCTTTTCTCAATTTAAGTTGACATTCATCTAGATCGTTTGATGATACCTAGGTGTCTTAAAAGAGGGACCAACATGTTGATTTGGAAATAACTACTAGGCGCTAAGGATTTATTTTTTGACAAAACTTCCTACTCTATAAATTAACCCTACTAAAATTTTGTTTAAGTATGTCCTGGAATATCATATGTTTTTAAGTAATTTGTATAAATAATTACTTATTTTTTAAAATCTAATCCTATTATTAATTTTAAACGTTGAAAGTGCCAGAAGGTAATTAATTAAATACATACAGAAAAAGTTCAATGAACTACATCCGTCATTATTCGCTATTATTTCATTCACTCAAACACGGAGTGAATGAAATAATAGCGAATGAGTACGAAATAATTATGAGCTGTCAATGAGGTCCGGTGTAGTAATGAACACATCTATTCAATTTTATAAATCCTATTGAAGTTTTTTGGCATCCTGTAGGCTATGAGGGTGTTTAAATAATGTGACCATAGAGTTTGATTCCAAAGGATTGTTCGTTACCAAACTTAAGTTGTATTATTGAGTTACAGATACTAACTCATACGAAGCATGTTATCGTAACTAAATTATAAAATTTTATTATTTAGTTAACTACTTTTAAGTGGAACATAAGCATATTATCGATAGTTTACATTGGCAGTCGTTAGGGTGTGTCAGATTCAGATGCCTTTAGGCAGCCTGAAAAAATATTTATTTATTTATTAACTTTTTATTGCACACCACAGTAAATAACAGTTAACAGTTACAATAAACAGAGAACTATAATACAGTATAGGTACAAAAGGCGGCCTTATCGCACAAGCAAAATATGACAGTGTTGGCCATTAACACACCTCGGGTCCTATTGTCTGTTGGTCTGGTCTCTCTGTAAAAAGGATAACTGAGATCAGTCGATTCATTGTAACAACCCGTGCCGCCAAATCTAGGATCATGACTTACAGCGTACTCTAGAAGTATTTCCATCGCCAAGAGTTTACTTCTAGTCAATAAATATTGATAAGATGTTCTTAACCATTTTCGGCCAAATTGTCCGGCTTAAAATTTGTCACCTGGCAACCCTACACCAACGTGCCTACTGCGCACAGCGTGTGGGCGACATTGTCCCACTCACTGGACAAAAGGGTTAAATGAATCGCCGTGTAATGAACACAATGTGATTTTTTTTTATTTCTGACACGCGTGCGTTTTGATTTTAGTGTTGTTTCGCCTGGAGCGTAAATACTCTGCGGGGATTGCTAGATTTCGGGTATGATATCGATATTTTGGCAAAACAAATTATAATGAGGGAATTTGTTAAGAACAATTCATAATTTTAGGTCTACGAAAACAAATTACTTATTCAGAATTGACTAAGTATTTAGTTCAAAACGAAATTATAACTTTTTGCACTAGACATTTTTTTGCTGAACGCAGACAATACTTAAAGCATTAAGTCCGTCAATTTTAAAAGTAATGCAATGAACTAAATTATAAATAAACATGAAAAATTGTACAAAATAGACTACCTGGAAAATATCTTAGGTTTTTATTTTACACAGAAATAATCGTTTAAAAAATACAATGTTATTCGCACGATGAAATACGAATCTATAGATCGCCATGGATTTCTTACAACTAAAATGATAAAACATTAATCCAATTCACATTTCTAACACAGTTTGTAGACAAATAAAACGTTCCCGGGATTTACAAAATTTAACCAACTGCCACAACATCTGCCGCCTAATCTAATTTGTACAAAACTCCCGCTCATAAAAATAAATATTATTTCTGATAAACCTACGGAAGTTAAAAATATTTACAAACTGCAGCAGTTGGTTGACAAAAAAAGATAAACCCTTATAAGTTAGACTTGTAATTGTAACCTTTTCATTCGATAATAATTTGAGCGAATTCATCACTTTAAAACAGCGTATCCGTAGCTCTTTCTTTATTAGATCTCACATTATTAAACTTACAATATTTTTAGGCAATAACTTATGATCTTTCTTTAATAGGATTACAAGATCCATTGACCATGCACACCCTAGTGTTAAAGTTTATAGTAACCGCCTTTCGGCCTCTAACATGTATCTTTATTCTTAACTGGATGACTCTAGATACTCCTTTATTCCTAGCTGGGTGACTCTAGATACTGCTTTATTCCTAGCTGGATGACTCTAGATACTGCTTTATTCCTAGCTGGATGACTCTAGATACTGCTTTATTCCTAGCTGGATGACTCTAGATACTGCTTTATTCCTAGCTGGATGACTCTAGATACTGCTTTATTCCTAGCTGGATGACTCTAGATACTGCTTTATTCCTAGCTGGATGACTCTAGATACTGCTTTATTCCTAGCTGGATGACTCTAGATACTGCTTTATTCCTAGCTAGATGACTCTAGATACTGCTTTATTCCTAGCTGGATGACTTTAGATACGCTTTATTCTAGATTTTCTGGATGACTAGATACTTGTTTACAAAAAAGTTGGGTTTGCCGTTAAACTTCCGTAAATCTATGTTTAAGTTGGTTATACTGGCACTTTTAGGCTGCCTGAAGGTCTCTATCTGACTCAACTCAAAGGTCTCTAGATGACTCATATCTAACGATAACAGCTGATCAATTGCCATAGACCTTTCAGAGCAACGATAATACCGTATTAAGTACATGATGCTATTTATAATGCCAAGAAGATGGAGTTATTGACAGCATAATTTGATAAGATATTACCCCAAGCTAGTTAATTTTGTATGAATAGTATAGTAGTGAATTAAAATCCCCAGGTTGTGCCATAACTATGGAAGGAATGGCACAAAAGCACTGATACACATTTCAACATGTTATAATTACTCTTTATGAAGAAATCGACTACTCATCCTAACAGTATCAATAACTATTGAAAATCGATGACAAGAGATAATTGAACCAATATCACACACAAAAATCGTAAAGTTTCGCCTACTGCAGATGCTACAATTAAATCACCAATGTAAACATAAATCTGAAATTGTTACAAAAAGAAATTCACCTTATTTTTTGAGCAATAAAGTATAAATTTAGTAAGATGTAGAAGTTGCTGTGTAATGTAAGAGAGTGTGTAGTCATGGATGCTTGTCATTCTAGTGACACCTTTGGGCTGTTTCGATGACATATCAATAGTATCTAACAGTAGATTAAACTTTACCTTACACTCGAAACAAATATTTGAAAATAATGACACTTTAGTAAATATCACACAATTTAAAAAATATTATAATTCTACTTTTCAACCTCTCAATTTGAAAGTAAATATGAAAATATTAGGAAGAACTTGTTAAATAAAATTGCTCTAGAATAGTAATATTACCGTTAAACAAAACATTATCAATCTAAAACCAAACGGATTTCGAATCCGGCGCATATGATAACAGGTGTGGTACTGTGTGTATGCAAATCAGATATTATCTCCTAATTAAATAACGTAGCCTTGTCAACACGCAACGTTCTAGTTACGCCAACTCAATTGGCGGTCTAATTCGGTAATACACATAAATATTTTCTTTTACAAAAAGAGAGGTTGCTTTGCCTACAATTCAGACTTCTCTGGATCCAAACGGCTCTACAAAGGGCAAGAAAAAGAAATTGCTACGACCCAAAGTGAGTCTTGGTCACTTTGGGTCGTAGCAATTTCTTTGGTTTTGGTCCCGGCAAAAAGTACATCCACATCGATCTTCCCTATTTTATAACACTTTCTTTATTTATTTAACACTTTCTTTAACAGTCATCGTCGTGCAACTCGCGCAGATCTCTCCGCACCTCGTCAATCCAAGGGTATCTGAGACGTCATACGGGACGCTATTCCCTGGGCTATGGATTTCACCTCTTAAATTGCAGGAATATTAGAACAAAAAAAAACTTGATTTTTAGGTTAGTTATAAAAGGATTGAAAAAATATTCTAAATATTAGCCTATTCTAAATTGAAAACACTTCCTACTTTTTTCATTTTTAGTTTAACTAGCAAGTCCTTTTAACAGTCAATACCATAAAAGGAGAATACAAACTCATTACTAACACTATAAAATGACCATTGTTCCGGTGCGCGGGCGCAGGTGGTTTAATTAGACGTGAGAAAACACCCAATTTGCGCGCTTTACCGAAATAATTCATGTAAAGCACGTTGGGTAGGGTGGCCAATAATAGATAACCGTTTCGTCGTCTATGTATATTTCGTTAGAAATATCAAGATATGTCATACTAGAAATAACGAGCTCAGCTGAACAGCGCTGGCGTGTTCGTAGCGATCGTGCTTGTTAAGCGATAGCGAGGGCGACTTGACTTGGATTAGTCGCGACAAGTGGCATTTCTATCTTGGTTCTCTTGAGCTTCGGAACGTACTTCAAAGCCGTTAGCTCATTTAATCACAACCTATTAGGAAAGCGTTCTCTCACCGGCAGGACTTTTTTTTATATGAAGATGAGTATCTTTAGGTTGTGTCAGATCCTTTACTTAGTTCTATCCGGTACATAAAGTGTCGGCGGAAGCCTTGACGGATATGTTTGTAAAGAATACTTTATCTTATATTGTGCTCATAAATTTATTATGAAATTTCAAATAATAGATTGTTCTCCTGATCTTTCCATACCTAATTTCCGTGTAGGCCGAAACCAATAAAATATATTAACAACGCAATATATATTAGCGCGTTCCACCTGTCTGATGGACCGTAATTAGGAATTCGTAAAAACATTTCGTAGCACAACACATTTTAACAAAAGGTGGGGACCAGTGGTGCTCAAAACTTGCAAGTCATTGTAAAAAAAAAATATTTAATTTATTTGCATAGAATTGGAACATTATGCTTGACATCCAAATTACCTGATTTAATTTAATTGTTTTCTTTTTTGTGCAATAAAGAGTATTTGTATTGTATTGTACCTGTGAATATGAAAACAAAATCTTGCGACCTTTACACTAGGCTCGCAGTCCTGTATCACGGCGATCTAAGAGTTAATAATTACAATAACAATTCTAACCATAACCACTTTATTTCTGGTTGGTTAATCATCATTTCAATTGACCTCCACTGTTGGTTAAATGCATGTACAAAATGCCTAAATCATACCATCGCGTGTGTTTACGGAAAGTGGCAAGAAATCTACCAACTAGCGTAGCTAAAGAGACACTTTTGTAGCTTATAGTTAGAAAATATAGAGGTCGTCAGCTAAATAAAGGATCTTGTAGGTAATACAGCTTAAGATACAAACTAAAATATCTATTAAACACAGGTATGGACACCGAGTGAAATTTCAATAAATTTACTCACATATTCTTTTTAATATTTTTTTTAATAATAATTACACAACTTCTATATTTACATATACCTAAAACCATGTAATGGTTTGACTAGACTCTTACAGATACTTACCGATTGAGAACCACAATATTATTAAGAGCAGGTGCACAACATGCGCACGAGTCGCCGCGTATCGGAATATCCCGATGTGTACTAATTTCTATGTCTTACAATGTGTTAATTGTATGGTCTAACACTTCAAACTCAAAAGGTGTCGTTCAAAGCCGGTTACGGTGATACAACTGTCTGACGTTTTTTTTTTTTTCTTTTAATGAGACATCTGACTGATCAATCAAACACTTGATTCAGAGATACTTCTAACTAGATTTAACCGACTTGCCTTTAAGACTTGCCAAAACGACTTTGTTTAATTTTTACTTGGCACTAGCTAAATACGTCAAGTAAAAGCCATATTTAAAAAAGTAAATCAGTTTGTAGTTGGGCAGTTAGGAATGTAATGAATGTCAACCTTTGCAACAGAGTTGAGCAGTTAGTTGAGCAGTGGGGAAAAAAGACTTCGAAAATGTCTGCCTTCTTGACATTCTTAATATGATTATATTCTTAAAACTTCAAACATTTATTTGGAGAGGATTTTTAAGCTTGAAAATAATAATTGTATTAAAACCGTTACCATGATCTACTTTTAACGTGAAATCGATATTTTAATAACCGATATATACAGTTACTATAACAGTTGTAACGAGAACGTGTTTATGGTTTAATTGCTTGTAGATGTGAAATATACAGTTCCATAATTTTATGACATGTGCCATCACATCACGGGTTTAAACCCAGCTCAGTGACAAATAGAATATGACCTTTTTCTGGTCAGACTGAGTCTTGGATGTATTTTTATTAGTATTTTGGTTGGTCGCCCCAGGTATCGCTCGGGCGATGAGGAGCTGAAAGACCTACGGAACCTGGGAGTGAGCGACTGGCGGCAGCTGGTACTAGACCGCAAGAAATGGCGCCTTCTCGTGTCGGAGGCAAAGATCCACTTTGGGGTTCTGTGCCATCGTAGTAAGTATATGTATTTGTTAGAAAATAAAGTATTGTTGACTATCCCATAATACAAGTCTTTAACTTATCTCTATGTGAAAATATCCCGACCTACAACTCTCTAAAAGCTATATCTTCTTTTCTTTTTCTTTTATGGCTTTTAATTTCGTATTTAGCCGATAACAAGTAAAAAATTATACAACAAAATTGTTTAGTCAAGTCAGTTGTTAAGTCAAGTCAGACGGATTTTGCTAAGTGAAGTGGTAGAAAACTGCACTTAGCTATTTCCAGGCGCTTTTGGCAACAAGCAAGAAGATCACGTAAATCGAACACTGTATCACTTCCCAACACTCACACTTCTTGTTGTACACTTTGCGAATAATTATGCACAAACACTCAAAAAAACACAAATTTTGGGAAATAAAATACAGCGCCGATACTGCTCTTCACAGCTTCCCGCCAAAAGTCTAATAAAAACGAATTTACAATGTATTTTAGTAATTAAAAAAAAAAACCGAATTCCACGATTCCCACAAAACACTCAAAAATGTTAGATTTATGTGCGATTTTTAGTTTCCCGCTAAAATAGCGTCATGGCGTATTAAATAAACATTGGATTAGTCTTACTTTTTTTTGGAAATTGATTTTTTATGCGCAAACATTTTTTTATTAGTGCAACGTTTCCGTTACAATATTTTAAAATGAATGATATATTTATTCAAGAGTAAGACACAGAAACGGTTAAAATTATTAAACATCAATATTTCGTAAGTTTGTTATGTGTTTTGCTTTCAAATTAATTCATAGTCTAAGTTATGTTCTCTCAACTTTTTGTGTGTGTTTTTTTTATTCGAATTCAATGTTATGTTCATGTTCTTATGTTATGGCGAGCCATCGCGCAGATTAGAACACTTTGGCGCTCTCTCATTTCGGAGGCTAAGGCCAGCCAAAGGTGGAGACTTTACTTCTGATTGTATGTATTTTTTATTACGTTTATACTTATGTAGTAAAAACAGTTACCTTTATAAAATTACATAAATCGACTTAGTAATAAGTACCTACAGTTCTATCCGTACAGTTATTTTTTTTAATTACAAAAATTCAAGCAAAATAACCTAAATTCTTGAGTAGCCATAACGAGTCACCATGACGATCAGTAAGCGGTGTATCGGCTAATCGAGAATCGAATCCATGACCGGGTTACTTGCTAGGCGAACCGCTACGTAACCAATGGGTAAAGGCTTAGCACACATTGCGCCTAAACGCCTGCGGTTTTGGTGAAGGTCTGGAGAGACGACGACGACAGGTGGCAAAAATATTGTAGGTTTCACCTTCCACCGCCATAAAGAAAAGAACTTGTCTAGCTTTTAAGGCCACTAATACGACCACATGTGCTCCCACTTGGTCATCATTATCAATCCTAACCTTTTCCCATTTCAATTGGGGTCGGCTCTCCGTTTCTTCTTGCGCCAATCTTCCCTATCGTGTACCATTTTAGGGGTTATTCCCGTCGTCTTCATGTCCCTTGTGAAAATTGAAATGTGAAAAGATATTTTATCCAAATGTGGGGCTATAAGTATGCTTTAAATAATCATTGACTACATGAATTAGAACAGTGTAATATATACTCCTTTATTGAAGTCTAATGAAATAAGTAACTACATCTGTTATGGTCTTAGAACTTTTATTCCTCTAAATATGCATCTATAAACGCAATAAAGTTATCGATTGATTAAAAATATTAGAAAGTTGCATGGCGTTTAAATGCTCTATGTCGCTTTTTAAGTGTGTGTAGAGCCATAAGAAGCTTCATATTTGAATGATTTTTCGTATGACTTTGTAGTTTTCTGAGCATTAACATAGTAATTCAGAGAGTATGCGGAAAACTTCGCCTTACTGACACACTCTACATGCTTTTCTGTTTACTTAAACAACACTTAATTAAACGTACAAGTTAGAAATATTTTTGGCGATACTTAGGTAAATCATCCATACTAATATTATAAATGCGAAAGTATGTCTGTTACGCTTTCACGGCCAAACCGCTGAACGGATTTTGATGAAATTTAGTATGAATATAGTTGAAGACCCGGGGTCAAACATAGGCTACTTTTAGACGCAGGCGGAGCTGCGGGAAAAAGCTAGTTATACAATAAGTTTCATTTTTAAGAAAAAAAAATGGCATCATGTAACGCTATATCATGATCTTTGTTTTTTTTTCAGTTTTAAATCTTTGTTACTTAGTTTTAATTAATGACACTTCTATATTGTATTCAAACTTGATATGAGTCTAAATATAAGTATAGAGTTTAAAAAGAAATTGATTAATAAAGATTGTTTTACCTAATTAATAACACACAAAAACATAAGAACTACATAACTTGAACTTAATTTACGAAACATTCCAAAGTATTAATGAACTTCATTTTAGTTGTAATTAAGAAATTATATAATATTCAATTTTCATTCAAATGTGACTTATAGTTACATAAAACTTCACACCCGCATCAAAACTTTTCATTCAATAACCTCATAGTTGCACTTACAATGGCCTTATCATTCACGTGACCGCAAAAGATAAGGCGCCAAAACAAAACACCGGTTGAAGAAAAAAAAGTCGCCCCAAAAGTAACATCTTTAAGTCGGGCGACCGTTCCGCCTTCACAATAAAATCACCCTTCTCTTTCATACATACTAACGTAGCATCAATGAGAGTGAGACAAAAATTGACAATAGCAAAACTCCCCAGGTAAGTTCCAAAGTTGAATTTATTCGAATGCGAGCTTTGCGCGGGAAAGCACGTGGTTCGATGCGCGCGATTTTCCGAATTTCCAGTGCATTCGATATTCGAAATTATGAAACTGTGAATTTTGAATTGCAATTTGGAACGTTGTGTTTTTAATTCGTCATTTGGATTTTGTGACTGGAAGACTTTTTGAAATGTGCGTGTGCGACTCTTTAAATTTTCTGTGTTGCCAGGAGCATCTTATTGTGCAATAGGGATTTGTAAGGAGCCACGGACGGTGAGTTGGATCCCTTTGACATCTTTTTGTTACATTGATACATGTGGATATAGTCATGGGGAATTTAAAGATCAACTGTGTATATTTCTTTTTTAACAAATCCTTTAAATAACGGCTGAAAACCCTAATTATTCAACCGTCAGTTTTCCATAGTTTTGTAAGATATTTATTTTATCATTTTTTATGCATTTAGATGTTATTTTCTATAGTAAAATACTACATATAATATAATTTAAATTTATGTACTTATAAGAAACCTGAAATTAATCAATATCAAGATATCAATCAAAAAGTTTTAATCTGACAAACAGCTGACGAGTTGGTACTCAAAAGAAATTAAGCCGGTCTGCTCACGTGGTTCTTTATTCCAGTTTGTTCTGGTTTATTTTACTGACCAAAAAAAAGTAAAATTGTAATTAGTCAACATTACTGAATCATTGATCAAACAACTGGAAAATGTGCATTGTTTTACTCAAAATTGCGCATGCGCATATGAAACATGGATGTACGCAAAATATCGGATTCGATTGGATTTTATTTCACAATTTCATATTCCGTGGTACCTATGTGTTCATACATATGCCGACAGATTTCTTAAACATTTACAACTCTCATAAGTACATATTGCATAAGTAGTCCCATTTAAATCGAAGCTCCGTATTTGGTGGCTATTTACTAGTATTTACCGTATCATCTCAACCAAATAAGGTTGGTTTGCATCCTGGCCCGCATTGGTGACTGGCGACTGCCTTTTTTAATGAGACCCATAATTACCCGACTGCGCCAGAAGGAGGGTGAGTTTTTAAGAATATGTACCTATTATAAAAAAATGCGCATGAAACGCTTACAGATATATTGTAATATAATTTGAAAATTAAGGTTTTCCCTGAATATTTGTCTTTAATTTTGATTATTTGTCAGTGTCACGCATTGATTGATATTCCTAAAAAAATAATGTATGACGTTTACTAAAAAGTTTATACCTTGGAAACCAAAGTCTTACGACCAGAAAGTTTAAGATATTTTGCCTCTCCTACTTTTATGGTTATGGAATAATTTTCCAGACACTTTTGTCTAATGACTACAACACGAGGATTCTGAAAGGGCGTGATAAAATTATATTCAGGTTCGGCAACGCACCAAATGTTGCAGGCGTTCAAAGGCTGCCGTAACCGCTTTCCACCGGGCTGGAAGCGTGCTTGTTTGCCTAATAAATAGTATAAATAAAAAATAATTAATATTCAAATCTTATTTACACATCGATGCCTTTCCAGGCGTTACCTGCCAATTAAATCTTGGACCGAAATGTAAATAAAAACCGGGTGTGTTTTTATATCGTGGTGCAATTACGGGGCAAGATGTGAATAATCTCAAATAGACCATCCAAGCAGTAACATTAATATTGATGGCTTATTTTTATGCAAACTGTATGTGCATAACGATCATAAATTAACTGATCAATGGTAATTCGTCGTGGTTACACATTATAGCTATCATTGACTTTTTAATAAGTTCATTTAAATATTTACCTTTACTTTTTATCCGATGAAGTTAGTAAATAACTTCATATATACATAGTACATATCTCATAGCGAGGTTCCTTGGTAAACTGATTTGGACAACTTAATAGTAGAATAGTTTCTCCAAAATTAAATTGTTCAACAGAGGCAAACGTAGAATAAACTTGCACTGACCAGCGCGACGTTTTAAGGTCCATACAAACTGTCAGTTTAAATAGAGCTTTAAAGCTAACTCCTCTTTAAATGTAGGTATAACAACTTGGCATACATGAAGAGTTGAGAGATTGCATACAGGCTTGTTATGATGGTATGAGGAACTTTTATCCGAACTACATCATTTATTTGTTAGACAGAAACAATTATCTAAATAACAACTATCTAAAAATAAAAATGAAAAACCACAAACTATTCTAGGCTAAAAATATACCACCCCGAACGTCACCCGGCTCAAATGTACCCATTACCTCTCTGAATCAAAATGGATATCCTTTGAACCAAGTACCACTCGGAGCGATGGTCAAAACCTTAGGCGGCGTCCTATCTCGCCCAAAAACTTTTCTGCCTCTGAACGCCATGGTCCAGCAGTCTCAACAGCTACTGGAACAAACTCGTACTTCTTTATCCGAACTACTTTTGTCCGAAGCTTCACCCGTGTGATACTCCGATTAATTACACGAAACTGATATCCTTCACCGAGACTTCAATGTCTATACCAAGATTAAAATAAAAGTGGATAAACCTCTATTGACAAATAGCCGAACAAATTCATTAAACGGCCCATAAATTACGAGATTTCATAAAACATTCGCATTGCTAAATAAATAAAATACGTAAAACTTTTCAAATCTGTTATTTGAAACCGTGATTTTCGCAAACGTTTCCCTAGTAGTAATTTTCTACCAACTTTGCAAAAGTCAATTCGTATAAAAAACACAAGAGCTCTCCACTGAAGAGACCACAATGAAACAAAGGATCACAGCAACCACTTCTCACGCACTTTAGTATATCCAGCCTTCAAGGGCCAAGGCATGCCCTTAATTACAGCTAGAAAGAGACAGATAATAACCATTTTTCAATGAAAGAGAGAGATGGAAATATTAATAAAGCACCCTTTCAGTTCAACGGACCGTATGCGGATTTTTTGCGCGTTTCTAAACGTTTTTTTAATCTGTGAGAACCTCGTTTTACAGTCTAGTTCATTCGCGTATTAATTTTTTTATGGAAGTTACTATCACGCTATGGAAAATTTAAGGGTTGGTCTATTAATTCTATGGTCTCTACTTCATGAACGCGCTATAAAAAATGTATGAATATTGTTGAAGACCCGGGGTCAAACATAGGCTACTTTATGATGCAGGCGGAGCTGCGGGAAACAGCTAGTTTTTAATAAGTATGTAAGGATAGTGGTTCGAATTTGATGGTGAGTCGAATAAAAATCAACTCATCGTATATGTCGAATAAAATCATTCGATATCGAACAAAGACTCTTGTTTATTAAAATGAAGCGATTGTCCTCTGAATTCCTCCTCTTTCGATCCATAAACTTAATACGTAGTATTTATTCTACGCTTTCAAAGAATTATGCAGAAAGACGTGAAAACTTCGAAATCTCCAAAATAAATACATAACTACAAAATCTATGATAATTGTACACAAAGAGAGATAAAATAACATAAATATAATGCGCATTAATCCTTCCATCCGCAAAAATAATTGCAATTTTTAAGACCTTAATCTCCATTCAAGTCATTTTTTTTTAAATTTTAATCCTGCGAATATTCAAATCCCCTTCTAAATTTTACAACTCTTCCTCGGCATAGACAATTGCTTGTCAAGTACCAACCTACCGAAAAAAAAAAAAACAACAAATCGTTTGATCGCCAAAACAAAAGACTAGTTTGAGCACCCGCTGTCTCTCGCTTCCTTGACGTTAACCAAACCGTAAAGTTTTTGTTATTGTAATTCATTTATTAAAGGAACGCGCATATAATTATAAGATTTTGGGGCGACATGCCATATGAAATTATTGTTTGTTTGTTTGCGAAATATATTGTTTAACTTCTATCTAATTCATTACTTTTTTTTCTTGGTTAAACTAAAATACATACTTAAATTTATTCCCTAGCTGCTCTAAAAGCTATAGAAGAACAATTTTGGAAACGCTGTAATTTTATATAAGTGATACACAGAAATTTTTAATTTAGTACTTAAAGGTAAAAACTCAAAGTTACTTACGATTTACAAACGATAGAGTACAGTTTTCATTAGATTTTCATATATTCATATAATTCACATTAAAAAAAATATGCAGCAAGAAACTAAATATTCGTGTGCATAAAAAAAAACAAAATGTGATCGCAGATAAGTTTTTAGTTTAAAAAAAAACAGGCATAATTTTTTTTACCAAAGTAAATGTTTGCCAACGGTTCTCACGGAACCCCTGTGCATGTCAGACAAGTGAACGAAAAAACGTAACAATCATAAGATATGTTGCATGTTCGGCAAAGGGGTGCTACGGCCCACGAAATTAAATTAATTGTTGAAATTAATCTGAAGGAAAATGTTTTTTTAGATTAACAAACAAAAATAAAGCGTATTATTATGTGTTATCCACACCTCCATATCCATAGTTAATATTACTTAATAATATTATAAATGCGAAAGTCAATCTGTCTTTCTGTCTGTCTATGTGTTACGCTTTCACAGCCAAACCGCGGCACGGATTTTGATGGAATTTGGTGTGAATATAGTTGAAGACCCGGAATCAAACATAGGCTACTTTTTGACGCAGGCGGAGCTGCGGGAACCAGCTAGTTGGTGGATAAAAAAATCATAAGTTGTAGGTATTTTTCAGTTAAGTTACTCAAGAAACTGGTAATTTCACAATTTTCTTTCTAGTCCAATCAAATACTTGGTTTACTTGAAGAAATACCATTCTGTGTGTGATACGCCCGCCCTTGTGCACAATTTTCTGTGTTTGTAAATACAATAAAGAGTTTTGTACTTACAAACATATAGAAAACTATTTTTTTAATCGAAACGAAGACACCTAAATTTTGTTAATTTACTGTAAGTAGACTGCAATAATACTTGCAGTAAATTAACTTGCACTTAGATTAATAAACTCGCGCGCGCTCGACTAGATAGCGAGCTATGAAGAAAAATCAGTTTCCAGAATGCGGCAACTTTATATTGTAGTGTATGTATGTGCAATGTGCAAAGACGAAACGAGAAAGAGTTATTTCTTGTACTATTTATTATTCTTACATAGTTTGAATACGCAAACTAGCATTTTGCTTCTGTTTTTAAACTAAAATTATAAATTTATCTCACTTATCGGTTGCGGCGTAACTGACGCGGGTATGCCGCAAGTACGCCGAATTCGCGTAGTTTTTTAGTTGCCACATTTGTCTAGTACGCCGACGGTATCTAGTCGAGCGCGCGCGAGACTAATTATTAATCTATGAGAATACAAATATATTTTTAGTTTGTCAGAAAAATATTCAATAAATCTATAAAATCATAGGCAAACTTATTGCTAAGGAATATCTTCAAGTCCTGTTCGAGACCGTTTTGGTACATGTGTCCTACACAACTTTGTCTCTCTCCCCTCTTTACTTTTAGGGTAAGGAGAACACACTTTACTTTCTTCTTTAGTACGCTACACCAAATCGCTCTTTAAGGGCAAATAAAGAAAGAGAGGAAATCAGAAAAAACGTTGGAGTTATAAGATTGCTCAGCAGAGAGAAAAATTTGAACTAAAACTTTTGTTTTCATCAAATGTAATTTCAATATGTTGTTTGCAATGAAAATTAGCCATCTTAAAAAAATATAGGTTAGAAAATATACCACCTGTCTAATTATTTTTAACTCTACACTGTCTCATTTATTGCAAGTTGTTTATAAATCGTAACAAAAACTCCAAAAAAACTAAATACAATATCAATTGTAAAGACATCATATTGTCATTTCTACATTTTATTTCGTTTCTCCTTTTAAATTCAATGTTCTTTCCCTTTTCCTCTTCACGGCAAGGCCCAGGTGTCCAGGACTGTCAATATAAATCACCCTGCTTGGCCTCTTGACCTCAGGTTTCGTGGATTAGGGGATTTTGTGTTCCCAGGCCATTACTCCGGCTTTATTGCCTGTATGGATCAGTGAGGTAAGGACGGATTAATTAGTTAAGTATCTGGCCGGAAAAAAAAATTATTGTGGTGTGTTATTTAAAAAAAAAAAATGTAACGAATTCGGCAAACTCTGATTTTGTTTGCGAACATCTTGTTTCAAATTTTATTTTAATAAGGTAGGTTTATTATTTAATTTCTTAGTAAACAAATTTAATGTGATTATTTTTTCAACTTTGCGAATTAAATCGATCTAAACAGAAAAGTTCCAAAACTACCAATTTGGATTGTGGTGGTAACTATCCTCAGCTATGACTAAGATGACTTTGAAAAAAAATAAACTATAACTATTTAAATTATAAAAAAGGACTGATATACCTAATTTCAATTTAGTTTTGGTATAAATAAACGACTAACGTATAGTTATCACTCTACCAACTCTACATACCACCTGTTCAATGACTTTCAAGTGTAAATGTCCCACGAATATACCGGACTTTAACACACACACAAAACATTTGACAGGTAACAATTTGAAATTAAAACTAGTTCCAAACCCTTTCTGAAAAAAAAATAAAGTCACGCCGATTCCTAAAGCGTTCGTTTTTCAAAAACCTTTTTCGAAGTACGAAAATTCAAGTCAACAATAGACTTGAACAATTTTTTTTTCGCAAATAATATAGCACAGGAACAACGGCACGCAGCCATTTGTTAACGTTGAAATATCGTAAAGGGGACACGTCTCAAGTCGTAATAACTTATAAAAAAACTAGCCCATACTCAACAATAGTGCTATGTATTGAATCGTAAAGATTTAATATCGTAAAGAGAGGTTATAAAACTAAACTACTCTTTTATAAACTTCTGATAATGATATCAATTGTATCATCTGATACATCACACGTACAAGGCACTGTTTCATGTGTTATATTTTATTGTTGTGTTGGTAATAAAGTTGTTTGAGTATCTCTATGAGTTTAATGGTTTATATGAGACATAGAGAGAGACAGGTGTGTAGTATTTTATAACGTAACAGTGTTATTTAGAGCACATAATATTATATCTAATAGTCGATACAAACGTTAGTTATTAAATAAGGATGCAGACTTGATTATTTTCTACATTTCAGTTCAGTTCAGTTCTGTGCCCTCCCAGCCAGTGTTTTAAGCTGCAAGAGTACAGAGCTGAGCTTCAATTCGGGGAGGTGTAGCTACCCTATCATTGAGTTATAGTCTGTACGGGGATGCACTGGCTCTTTCTCGTCATGTGTAGTTACGTCGCTCCGCCCTGAAGCACTAGCTAAGACTCGAGAAACCAGTTGGGCACGTAGATAGGAACGGAAATGTAGGAAGTTGCAGTGGAGGATGTTTGAAGAGATGGAAGTGTAGAACCAGCCGAATACTAGCATCAAACCAGTGTGGGGAAATAGATATGATACTTGGTGTGTAATATATACATGGGAGAGGATATCACTGCACGAAAAAATAAAAAAAACTTTCTTTTTTTTTGCGTTGGTGTAGTCCTTTCTCTTTGGTTTTTATTATATTTCTCGTATCTGCTTCCTGATGTGGATAGTCCCTGTTAGATTCTGACTGTTTTTCTTATATCCTCACAATGGTGTACTAACTTCCGTTTGGTTTCCCATTATGTTTCTCGTATCTGCTTGGTGATATGAAGGCTTCCGGTTAGTTTGTGGCTATTTCTCATATCCTCGTACTAGTAAAGTGACTTCCGTTTTCTCATTATGTTTTCACGTCTGTTTGTTGATGTGGAAGTCTTTTGGTACAAAAGAGTATCGACTACCATTTGGTTTCTCATGTTGTTCTCGTATCTGATTGATGATGATGTGGATGTTTTCGGTTAGATCTTGACTGTTTTTCTCATATCCTCACAATGGTGTAGTCTAGAATTCTATTTGGTTGTTCAAAGCGTTTCTCGTATCTGCATGATGATATGGAGGCTTCCGGTTGGTTTCTGACCGTGTTTCTCATATTTTCATAATGTTGGTCCTGTTTAAACCGAGTAGTCGTGATGACCACGGCCACTTGCTGATAATTAAACTTCCTATTTATTTCTCAATGTTTGGTTTGGTGACGTGGAAGCTCCCTGTTAGTTTATGTCTGTGTTTCTCGTATCCTCACAATGGTGTAGTAACTTTCGTTTGGTTTTTCGTTGTGTATATCGTATGTGTTTGTTGATGTGTGGGCTTCAAGTTAATTTTGTCTGTGTTTCTCGTATCCTTACAATGGATGATGATGTGGAGAGGTCATGTTGAATTCTGACTGGGTTTCTCATATCTTCGCGTTGTTGGTGTGACTTCCGTTTAGTTTTCATTGTGTTTCTCGTATCTGCTTGATGATGTGGATAGTTCCTGTTAAGTTCCGACTGTTTTTCTCATATCCTCCCAGTAGTGTGGTGACATGATTATTTTCTACATTTCATCCTGAAAATAAATGTACACTAGGTAACGTAGATAAATACGTAAGTTATCGTTCTTATTATTAAGAAATTACCTACATTTGTTACATGGAATATTGAATGTACATTGTTTAATTAAAATTCAAAACCAAGAACAATATAATTTTGGGCATAATATAATAATGTGTTTCTTATAAATTTAGTTTTGTGTTAAATTAGGCAACTGACACATGGAGAGAAATAACTTTTAAAAGATTACAGTCAGAAATGTTTTTAAATTTACTAAATTATAAACGTCACAAAAATAAATTTAAATGGAAGGGACTTTACTAAGTTAATAATCTAAATACATACATAACCATTGAGTAAACCAGCCCGCCCCTAATTCGGCTCGTAAATTTCCCACAACCGAACACAACGAGCAATTGTTGTCAAAAATAAATCATACATACATCGACCGTTTAAAAAAAAAACTAGATCGGAACTCCTTGGCCGAAATTAAAAAAGTAAAAGTCATCCCTACGTCTATGGCATAAGGACGGCGGGCTTATGTGAACTTTGTCTGTGACCTTTCGAGTAAAAAGGCGCATCTCCATTGTCACAGAATTTTGCACACTTCCTTAAACTATAACAAAGGTTATCCCAACAATGGGACGACGGAGCCAGCATCGTATCTGCTCCAGATTGCATCACAATTGAATTATTATTACTACAGATTCGAAAGGTACCAAAGACGATTGTTATAGGCAACAATACTACCAATTTGGGAAGCTATGGGTTTACCTTTGACACCACATCTGCCCAGGATTGCATTTCAATGTCTTGTTAATTTTTTCTTAACTAAAAATAATAATTATGAGAATTTTTTCAGTTTTACAATCTTTTTTTAGCTTTTTTGTCTTCTATATGTATTTTAGTTGCCTCTGGTTCTCATAGATACTACAAGCACTCGTTTATCTGTAAAAAAAATCTTAAACTTTCCTTTTTTCGACTTTTACGACATTCTTCAACTTTTATTTAAAAGAAGACAATACCGGCCAAAAATGCTCTGAGCATGGTCGAATTTATGGATATTTAGTACCTACTCAAACGAAAAAAAAATAGATAATATTTAATAAATTCTGGCCACAAAGAATAATTAAAGGTAACTTCCCACGTCAATTACAGCGGATTCCAGAATTCCCAATTATTTTATTAATTAAATTCTTTCGCTGAAATTTTACGCTGTACGATTTTATTTCTCCGTGTTGGGGTGACTTAATAGCCACCTTATTTATAGTTTATAGTTTTAAAAAGAGAATCTATGGCCTATACATTTACTTTTAAGAAAAATACTTTTAACCTATTTAAAAATTTAAAAGGTTCATAGATAACAAACATGACATCTCCCAAACTATTTGCATTTTAGGCAAAAATTTTATTCATATTTCCTCTCTCGGAAGAGAAGTCTGCTGGAAGAGATTACTAAGCGGCTCAGTTATACTTGATCTATCTTTTTCCTCTTATTAACAAACAGTCTTATTTTTACTGTGTGTTTAAAAAAGTAAATAATTAAATCATCTTCTTAAAAAAAGACATATTTTTATATTAAAGTAATTTTTAAACAAATAAAATACTTTAGACTACTTATTCATGTCTATGATTTTTATTTAGCTTTTCTCGGCTTTAGGTCAAGCGTGAACCTGCTTTGCGATTGCGATCACCCTCTATCCAATCCAAAGCGCGTACGGATATCTATGGCCGATGTTACTACCAACCATATGGCTTAGATAAATTTATTAGATAAAGTACCAGGAACATATTGTTATGACGTTAAATTAACGTAGAGTTCTTTGACCTACGCTAGATTTTAGTTCCAATATTTTTTTTAAAGTGTAAAAAAATGTATTCTAATTGTAACTTTTAAAAGATAATATAATTATCATCCTACCTAGTTTTTATCGCTCGCAGCGCAACCATAGATTAGAGATGAAAAAAGTCTATTTATTGAAAAAAAATAGATTATTGTAGATTTTTGGTTATGATTACCCTATGTGATTACTATGCCATCTAATAATTTATGAAAGAAATTTATTTTCAAATATAAGTTAACCCAGCACTTAGCATAACTTCTTTCAATTACCTTCAATTTTTCAATTCAGAACTTCAGACAGCTTACTGAATATTTTAGTCCGAAAAGCGTGGGTTTTCAGACGCCCATGTCATAGACACAAGTTGTTCTAGCTGAAAGGCTTCATGAATGTATAATGCGCAATCTCTATGGTATCTCATACAATTTTTAGCGAAACAGACAATATTTTAGGTTAACTTATTGCATTAAATCGCAAGAAATATATATAATTAAAGAATGTCTTTAAAAAAAATCAATCAAGCGCAAGTTTAACTCGCGAAACGAAGGTTCCGTACTAGCATCATCTTTATCATCTTATCGCTAGAAATTACTATTGCAATAAGCCTTTGTACCATAGACGATCATTATGTTTAGTAAGTACGTAAAAACTCTTTATTGCACCAAATAAAATACATGGGTCAATCAACTTTTCTTTGCCAGAACGTGTCCTTTACAATCAACATGAAATTTCGATTAAACTATTAGGACAACACTATGTTTGTAGGTTTATTTTAATTATCAGAATTATCTCCAAAATATCTAAGTATAAATCTATAAAAACTTACTTCTAATATTTTGAAAAAAAATAGTGTGACCCAGTAGAAGAAATTGTACTCCCATACAAATTTACGTTGTCCCTTGTACGCACTAGTCAACAAAATTACAATTTTATGCCTAAATATTCGTAGGCGAGCAGAAATTTAAAATAATAATCACATACTAGGATACATTACCCTTCCTAAAACTCTATTTACAGATTAATAGAATTCATTTTAGTATATTCCCGTGACTTTAATAACTTTGTCCCTGACGATACAATGAAACTGTTGTCTGCTTACTCACGCCATATAAAGTACTAGCTAAAACGACAGAGATAGCCTATAAATGGTGTGACCAATGAGGTCTGTTCTACGAGTCATCTGATCGTCGGTATGCCGCTGAGAAAGGTCCGCTTGCTCGGCCATTTCGTCCGTGACCCTAAGTGAGGCAGCGTGTTTTTACTGAGGCTCTGCTGGGTGACATCGAATTTCGGTAAATATTTGATCTATTTATGGGAATTGTGTTGTATTTATTTAAAAATTGAGTCTGAAATGCTTTGGGTGCAGTCGCATATACGATTTTTTATTTATTTCTAACAAAAAAACGTATTTAATCGTTAAATTTCTCTTGGGTCACAGTTCCACTGAGTCACATTGTAACGTGACTCAAGAGACAATTTTCGTTAGTTAGGAGACTTTTTGTGTTTATTATCAAATTTAAAGAATAGTCACGCTTCAAATTCAAATACTAACTGGGATGAAGAAAATTAACAAACAAGCATATTAGTATCTAAAAACAATTGCTACAAGCGAATGTTTTTTTAACTAGAAAAGCTGAACGCGCGTTTTTCTTTCATCTGTTATGCTCGATTGTCACGTTTTCTTACTAAGATAATGCTTTTAGTCTCTTACCCTCCGCTTTGGTGACGCTATTTATGTGCTCTTTCAGCTACCATGCCGTTTACAGCTGCAGAAAGGCAGAAGCGATATAAAGAAAAACTAAAACTTAATTCTGAGAAGTATGAAGAGTATAAAAAGAAGAAACGAGAAAACTACCATAAAAAGAAAATACTTGTTAAGGATCTGTCAGCAAAAGAACAATATAATGCTAGAGTTATTTGGAGGTTGAGAAAGAAACAATTAAGACAGCGAAAGGAAAACTTAAACCGTGTCCTTGATATAACACCACCTAGCTCTCCTTTAATAGCGCCTCTAAATGAAAGCGATAATGAAGACGTAAACTTTGCTAGAGAAAATATAGCTTCGCCAGCTCCTAAAAACGAATCTAATAAAACATCACAGGGTAAAAAGAAAATAAGAAGAGACCGTTCAAAATTATATAGAGATAATATAAGACTACAAGAAGAAAATGAAAAATTGAAAAAGCAGTGTGAAAGGTTTAAAAAGCGTTGCCAGAGAATAGAGTTGAAAAAAAATAAACCTGAGATAGATGAAAAAACTAAATATCAAAAGCTGTCCACAACTATGAAAGCTAATTACCAAAGATTAAAAACATTAAAAGAAAAAAGAATTTTGAAAAATATTATAACACAAGTGCAGGGACCAGAAAAGGAAGAAATTATAAGAGAATCTTTAGGAATTACAAGTAAACCGAGGACATCGATGAAAGTTAACACCTCTTCAACAAAACTAAAAAAATCAATAGAAACTTTTTTTATAAGGGACGATATATCAAGGGCTACCGCTGGCAAAAAAGAAACTTCTACACAAAATGGTCAGAAAATGCAAAAAAGGTTTATGTTGGATAGTATGAAAAACTTGTTCAAGACATTTAAAGAAGAAAATCCTGGATTTAAGTGTTCGTACTTTTACTTTACAAAAAATAAACCATTCTATGTTTTAAAGCCAACCGTGAGTGGACGTGAAATGTGCTTGTGCAAAACGCACACAAATACAACATACAAGGCGTATGCACTTAAAAACAAAGATGTCATCAGTACTAGTGATCTTAATGCTTTGATTATTTCAACAGTCTGCAATTCTAAAAATCAAGCTTGTATGTACGGAACTTGCAATCAATGCAAAGACATGAAAATTAAACCTAATGCTGGCAAATGCACGGACAAAATACGCTGGAAAGAATGGGAAAGAATAATAGAATTATATGACAAAGACGAGAAACAAAGGAAAGCCTTCAAGAACGTGAAAAGTGAGAAAGGAGGGACAGTCGAACAGTTAATGCAAATATTTAATGAAGAAATAAAGATATTAAAGAAACATACATATAATATGAAGGTCCAGTTTCATAATTTTAGACAAGCTGTTGATAATGTACAAGAAACAGAAGCAGTCATAGTTGTAGACTTCAGCGAAAATTATACGTGCAAGCTCCACGAAGAAATTCAGGCACACCAATTTGGCGGTTCAAAGCAGCAAGTCTCTCTGCATACGGTGGTGGTATATCTCAACGTTGGTGACAATAACAAGAAAGTTGAATCCTACTGCACAGTTTCATCAAACACCAATCATCAACCTGCAGCTATATGGGCCCACTTGGACCCAATATTGAAAGACATAAGAAACAGTCACCCCAGCGTCACAACTGCTCATTTTTTCTCCGATGGTCCGTTTAGTCAATACCGCCAAAAACAAAACTTTTATCTGAGTTCAACCACTCTGTTCGACTATGGATTCTCTGTTCGACTATGGTCTTTTTTTGAAGCAGGTCATGGAAAGGGACCTGCTGATGGCATAGGTGGCTATCTAAAAAGGTCGGCAGATGATCTAGTAGCACGTGGTGATGATATTTCTAATGCCAATGATTTCTATGAAGCACTGAAAGACGTTAACAAGACCCGACTTTATCTCATATCTTCAGATGACATATCAAATGTGGCCAAAACTTTATCAAAGAAAATTTCAACTCTTGTCGGCACAAAAAATGTACACCAAATATTTACGACAGTTCGAGGAGAAATAAAATACAGAAATTTAAGTTGTTTTTGTAAGAGAGGAACCTGTGACTGTCTATCTCCAAAAGTATATCGTCCAGTTGAACCTCAAGCTGACAATATTGCTAATTCTGTTGATATAGTCGCTGCTATTTGTGAAGAAGGAGGTAAGACTTCCATAAACAAAAGTATCAATAAAGATAATACTGGAGCTAAATCTACTTACGAAATCAGCAGCGTGTCCCAAATTCAGGCAGATGTAGAATCTGTGCTGGCTCTTTCAGACTCTGATGAGGATATACCACTTAGTTCTTTTAAAACATCTCAGAAGTCACCTTTGAAAGAAATTGAAATGTCTGACTTATGCCAGCCTCGTCAGAAGAACTGGTATAGTATTGTTTATACGCCGGAAGGTTCAGATGACGAATACGACAAGGAAGGCCCAAAGCCTAATGATTTAGCTCATAGCTCATGTGACAAAGAAAATAGGGCAGTTCAGCGTGGAGATTATTTACTTATAAATGTGCCTGCTACGAAAGGGAAGGTTTTTAAATATGTTTGTGTGGTCAATAATTTACATAACGATGGAGAACTAAGAGTCACATTTTTACGTTGTGTTAAAGGTAAAAGAGTATTTCGCCTCGATAAAAATGACATATCTGATATTGACTATACAGACATTATTAAAATTCTTCCTGAACCTAAAATTAACATGAAGCGGGGACAACAGTACTTCGAATTTCTTGCGGACGTTAATGTTTCAGAAATGTAATTTTTGATGTGGGAATATATCCTATATCAAAAGTTACTTTTCTGATAACTAATAAGCTTTCTTTTACGAATTTCCCTTATACCTATATTTTATAATTATTTTGGTGAGTTTTTTACTTTAAGATCTAAAATATGATCTCGAATTAGGACTGATTACAGTGAAGATTTGATTATAAGTGATGAAAAGGTTTGATTATGTCTCTTGAGTTACTAAAATTGTCTCTGGGCTAACGGTTATGTCCCTCACATCCTCTTAGAATTTTCATTTTTTTATGATTAACCTTCTTTACATAAATAAACCTTTGAATACAAATATATTATTTACTTAGAACCAGTTAGCGCAGAGATGGTATTTTTAATTTTAATTTACCCACTTCAGAAATTTTGAGAAATATCGGTTTGTTTTTTAATTAAAGTGACCCAAGAGACACAATAGCATTAAGAAAATAATTAATGTTACTCTTTATAGCTTCTTGTCAAAGCATTTATAGTTTAATAACATTTGTTCCTTTAATATAAATATTGATTTTCCTATTCTGTGTAATTTTATTTGCTTAAAAAGCACATAAGAAAACGTTATCCAGGGGAATCTTATTAAGCTCCGTTTCATTCTTTGTGTGTAAAAAGTATTGAAATATAGTAAATATTTCGGTGCTGAACCTGCTATAACAAACTTTAATAGTTGCTGTATTAGAATCATGAAGTAATTTTATAAAAACATTAATTTTATTTTTTGAAAAAAAAAAATTGATCCAGTGCAAGGAATAGTTGATTCACCCACATAACAAATAAAATACTTATGTTAATGTACTTTTTAAAATTTGCTGCAACAAAGAGTTACTTTTCTTTATTTATCATCCCACAGTTATCATCTTGGAATTCTTCTTATATTATACTAGCAGCCCGTCCCGACTTCGCTAGGCCTGCCTTCCTCTATAAATAGGCTATCCAACACTGAAAGATTTTTTCAAATCGGACTAGTAGTTCCTAAGATTAGCGCGTTCAAACAAACAAACAAACTCTTCAGCTTTATAATATTAGTATAGATCTCGGAGAAATACGTACGTGATCAGAAATAATTTCACGTATCTACATTGATATAACTAGACTACTAAGGTAAGTACTACTTTTGAACCGACTTCAAAAAAAGAGCTTTTATATTCAATTGTATGTACTTTTTTCTATTTAAATTTATATTGACATACAAATTGATGTTTAACAATTTTATTTCAATTTTACTAAGTTATGTTTAAGGACGTATCGATTGAACGCACAAGTGTTTTTACAAATACTAAGTTACTGAGTAGGTGGGTCAGTCCCTTTATTTCCACGGGTCAACACGGGCAGAACACGAATTTGAATAAAAGGCTATAATTGGGCTATAATTACGTACTTGGCACCGTACGCACGCCGGCAGCTGCGCCCGCGCCGCTCCCTAAGCACGTGCGGGTCAGTAGTACACTTGTAGATCACATTGTTTTAATCCTTACTAGCTGTTTTCAATTGCTCCGCTTGCGTATTTGACCCCGATTCTTCAACTATATTCATTCAGAAATTTTATCAAAATCCGATCAACGGTTTGGCCGTGAAAGTCTAACAGACAGACAGACCATTACACTTATAATACTAGTATAGATACTAGCCACATATTAAGTTCGAGTAAATAGTTGGTTCGAGTAAATAGTTGGTTCGAGTAAATAGTTGGTTCGAGAAAATTGTCAGAAACCGAGAAAAGGCCTACGCCGCAGCGGCAACTTTCAAAATTGAATTATCTTTAGTACCTAGCTATGTAAATCTAGAAATTAGTAAAAAAAAATTGTTCACATGTTTTTTTGGTAGGCTTTATTGTTTTTATTTATATTTATAATAATTAAGAACTCGATATCTATCATAATCATTTCAGCCGCAGTCAGTCCACCGCTAGACATGCTTTCCCTCATGATTTCCTATCTTGCTATGGTCAATATGGTAATATAAGTCGTCTGTTTCGATTTTGACATTTACGCAGATATTTAATATTTTTTCTTAGCTATTTGCATCTATCCGTAAACTTGCGAGTTCAATGTCACTTTCTATTTCAGTAGCAAAAATAATAAATGATTATAGGCAAAACAATAAATAATTCATAAAACACAAAAATGTCCCCAAAAACCATATTCCTATCCAGTAACGGCGCAAACATGCATCGAACCTAGTACTGAATAATTCATGGCACTACGCCACCTGCCGCCTAACCGCCGAACTAACATTTGGTTCCATAAATTACAATATTCCAATAGCAAAGGGTGATTTTCGAACATACCACAAGTTGGACAACGATAAACATCTTTGAATACTAAAAACCACAGAAAAGAAAGTTCTAATATTCCAATTTTAAAATTGGAGCGCGACTGGAGCCGAATGAACCAATGACACCCATCGGCTAGTTTCCTAAAAAAATATAATAATTAGTCCGTCGGTTAGATAATCAAAAAATATTGAAGACGTATTTTTTTCTTTTAAAAATAAAAAAAGAATGGTAAAGATATTGCGCGTTAAAGTTCCGTGTGACGTCACAGTGTGCTACACTTTTTCGCAATATGTGACGTCACGAGCCCCCACTCCTAAACTTTGATGCGTTATTTTTTTTTATTTATCGCTCAATTGACAAAAGAAAAAATACGTCACTAATATGTTTTAATTCACAAAATGACGGATTAATTTTAATGTTAGTGTTTTGACCCTAGAAAATAGGCTATTCTTGGGTGACGTGCACATTTAATACATATTAATGCACCATAAAGCATAGAACAATAATGCTCTATGAACCTAGAAAGTAAGTAATGGGCAAATGGCGAAGTGATAGGGTTAATCGCAAATAAGCAATTTCCTTTCCGAAACTGAAAAAGTTCACTTATCGTTCATATGTAATATTCAAGTAACAATTTAAGCGATACTTGGTCACGATCGTGACAAAATAACACCAATAGATAAGTTTTTATTTTAAAAATCTATAGTATTATATATACATTTTATAAAACTTAAAAGTTACCAATACCAACCAAAATCTCAGACGAACAGCTCAGTAAAATCTTAATAATAATGTTTATGATAATGATTCAAATACTTGTCACTGAAGAGCCACTAATTTATGCTCGTGAAACTCCGTCGTTGTTTATTGTAATAAAATAAAGATGGTGTTAAGATAAAAATATTTCACAAGCGTCGCAAATGGATCTCATTGTATGCAACAGCAAGCATCATACATAATCAAGAGAATAGCTCTGAACTTACCGCTTTCTTAAGTTGCAATATCACTTACAAACTCAAAAGCAAATGAGTTCGACAACTTTTTGAATATATCCTTTATCTTAGATCTATCTCATTATTCAGTCAATAAAACCTTTATTTCTTCTGAATAGAGCTCAAAATCTTATAAATTGACACACGGAAAACAACATTTCTTTATTTTGATACAACATCAAAGGCGTTCCACACATTCAAAATACGAAATCCGCTAAAACGTGTTCCAATGCTATTCAAAAAAATGTCGTTGACGTCCAGAGAGTACTAATGTACTCAAAAAAGGTTTTAAATACGAACCTAGACCTTATTTCGAGGAGTATTCGCAATTTAAAGTCTATCGAACTGCAAAATACATCATGTCGTGGAATAAGAAACTTTTTGTTCGTGACCCCAGTTTCGCGAGACGTGCATTCGATATTAAAAAATGCTCCAGAAGAAATCTTAAATTCAATAGTAATTTGGCGATGAATGGCTAGGGAGAGGATAATGGACAAAGTCGTACGCCCTGTTTTTGCGGTGTTGTATTAGTACGAGGAATTTCCAGGGTCGTTTTATGTACACACTGGTTTCTGAACACAGCATGTGTCTCTCAAGACTTGGCTGGTATGAATGCGCTCCAACTTGATAATTATACAGTCAATTTGGTAGGTAAAGAAGAAAAATGAGTTATTGCCTCTAGCGTAACCGAGATGAAATCGGCCATATTGGACATCGACAAAAGACTCTACATTGATAGAAATTCTGACATAATTTAGCATAATAATCAAATGTTTGTGATTAATTTTGTTGGTTAGAATTTGTGATTGGCGTATAATGGGGCGTTTGTGTCATTTGGAATACTAATTGGTGCTTTGTTAACGTAATGAAGAAAATAAATTGCGCGTAGCTTATATTTATTATAAGTAATTTACGTTTAAATTAGCTTAGAGCTCTAAGCTAGGCAATTTCTAGTAACCTATTTAATTCAATGAATTAGGACGATATACAAACTAGAAGTAGATTGTTCAGACTCCGCCACATAACGTGGAACTAGATAATTATATGAACTACAATCCGGTAAGGACATTTAACTGAACATTGCAATAATTACAAAATTTCGACACGAGAAAGGAAGAAGTAAATAAATCACGTAAAGATAATAACGGCCTCTATAATTTTAGTGAAACTGAACGGTAAACATAAAACCTAATACCCTGAATAGCTAATTTTGCATGGCCGCTCAACCACTATGACAACTATTGGTCTCAGTCTAACAAGTGAAATTCCTGCGGTCAGCGTACTTGTCTTCAGAAGAAAAGATGAAAATGACGGTTTATTTCTATTCGTGATCATTTTAAAGCAAGTGAAACAATGAGTGTACCTACCTAACTCTAAAAAGTATGGAATAATAACATTATAAAAAAAAGCGATTAAAAATAAATGGGTAACATCAGTATTGATGTTACCCATTTATTTTTAATCTAGTGTTAACTATTTTTAAGTCTAATAAGTGTATACTTATTACGACTATATCCACTCGAACGTCCAGGAAAAGTGAGTTCCCAAAAAAGTGGTCTTGTACGTCCTGGGAACTAGCGTGCCCGACAATACCTCCCTTAGTAAAAAGTTCACCTGTATTCGAATTTATGTACTAATGTTTAAGAATTCGATTATAGATGTGGTGCATGCATAAATCCTATAATGTAAAAATAAAAAATCGAACTATGGCAATGCACGCGCCCTAAAAAAAGTATAGTCAGGCTGTTTACATTCTGAAGAGTTTCTCTCGGCTATCTGTATTCATAAGTTTTTAATTATGATGGTTTATTTTCTTGTATTGTAATATATCAAAATGTTTCTGAAAGTTTTTTCTTTACGTATATTTATACTGAAATTTCCATAAATATTACGTGTAAAAAATCGACATGAAAAAAGTGTTACTGTTTGCTTGGCATATTGCCGACTTTGTATATTGTTTTCCTATATCTACGTAGTTACATTACTATGGTTCTTTATTTAATATATACAGCCCAGTTTTATAAGTAATATGCAAATGAAAGTGTATATTTTTCAATAAATGACCTTTCTTCCGTTTGATTCTTTATTTGGGACTCCGTTTTCTCACGGACGTTTGCGAAGTTGGAAACAATAACACGTCCTATTCACTGTTATTGATCCATTTTGATTTTTATACCGATTTCGAATAAATATTTAGATTGTAATTTTAAAATTTCTATTTTATTTATTAACAGGGCATAACTTTCCCCGTCGCGCGAGGTGGACTTTTGAGTGGATATAGAGTCACTTCGTACATCGAGGGGTCTTCTCCTTCTTGTCTGGTAAAATTCCCTAAGGTTTTTCAGGGACATCGGGTATTTGTCTTTTTTTTATTTATTAAGCATACTTTCCTCGCTTTCTATATGCTGTGCACCAGCACAGATGATCCGCCATCATAAATTGATCAATACAGTTAGTACATAGTATCAGTAGTAGTCACTACTACATTGACACTAAGAATCATCTAAACAATACATATGATTTACTTTCAATCGTATTAGTGAATAATCGTATCACAAAATTACACCCAACATTACTTATTTCGCGTGAGAGTTAATGTTACAAACGGATAACAAAATCTCTCACTTCCCTTCGATTTTCTCACAGAGAATCAATCTTTTTATTATCTATGGAATTTCCTATTTAAATTGACACATTCCACAAAATCGTAATTTGAAAATTGAGCACATTGAGCTCACTTAACTTCAGTAGATGTGTAATAACGGTATTTAACGTCCATGTCATGAGAATACAATATCCGTATGATCGAATCGTAGAATCGAATCTTTGTGCGATTGTTGCTACCGTTAAAATTGTCTCGATGTATAACAATTGTGATAGTGCTTAAGAAGTTTTGTTCGTTAGATAGCTATCGCATGTCACTAAGCTATCAAAACCACTTGATTTATTTAAAGTATATTCGTCTACCAGCGAGAATTTATAGAAATAGAATTTCTGGTTCTTGTTAAAAAAAAATATGCATATGCGACCTGTCTTAATTGTAAATCTGGCCCTTATAGGATCAGCTTTCAGTGATAAATTAAACCTTGTAAATGTTGAAATCGTCTAGGCAAATAATAGACATATTTTCAAATGCAAAAAAATACTTATCTCTCCTTCGGGTACGGGTATAAAATACATTTATTGCTTTCATCATACTACTCGACATATCGTAATATTACGATACATGGGGTATGCAGGAATGTGACAAATTGCCTAGCTGTCTGCACGTGAATTATGATAAACGTGCTAACGGACAAAATGATGGCTTCAAAATGCATTTCAACTATATTTATGAATCTAACTCTTAATAACTTTCTTACTCCAGTAGTAAGGTTTTCCACTTGCTACAATCTTAACAGACTTCCAATACGGTGCAGTGATTTTATCCTGTACTAGCTGTTTCCCGCAGCTCCGCCTGCGTCAAAAAGTAGCCTATGTTTGACCCCGGGTCTTCAACTATATTCATACCAAATTTCATCAAAATTCGTTCAGCGGTTTGGCCGTGAAAGCGTAACAGACAGACAGACTGACTTTCGCATTTATAATATTAGTATGGATTATCAAATAAAATTTTAGTGAGAAATAATTTTACGTTAAAACATTTTTTAAAAAAGCAACTCTAGTATCACATTATAGATTCATCTTTAAGTTTCGTGTAGTCCAAAGAAGTTCCGTTGCTATTAGGGTACGTGGTATCATTGTATCCTGTACGTCTAAATTAGGATCCTTTCTACAAAACACATCATCCACTCATAATTATATATTTCAAACTTTATTACCTAAAATATGGGTGGACAATGGGTGGACTTAATGCGTCATACAATTTAGATCCAAAAGTAAAAAGTGCCGACCAGAAAAAGAAGTTGGCTATTCTGATAGATGTTGTCTTGCTCACCATACGGCACACACACAGTAACTAAAAATATAATCATAACTTTCTGTCGAATTAGTTCATATTTTAAAATGCTATACTTCTAAAATTTGACTCAAGTCAATTCAGCCAAGGATTTTAAAATTCTAATTTGACTCAAGTCAATTCAGCCAAGGATTTTAAAATTCTAAATGTAATGAATAGCCTAGGGCCGGACCAGTCGCCGAAGCCAGACTTCGTTTTACCTGTTTATCTTGAGATGATATCTAAGGTCACCTTGGTATAAATATAACACCTTCACCTACAAACTAGTCTAGAGTAAAATAAACCTTTTTAATCAGCCATGATTTATGTACGTGTAGCAACTGATAATATTTTGTATTTTTATTGTGTAAACGTTAGAAATGTGTCAATAATAAAATCGACTCTTTTAATCATGTAATTTAATTGTGATTTCAAAATGGATTTAGAATACGACTTTATTTATTTATTTTATCTAACTTTGTTTTTTTTTATTACAGATCCAAGATGTTGAAGTGGGCAGTTTATAAAAAGAACCAAGACTCTAAATCAAATAACAGTGATGAGAGCGAAGAAAAAGATATTTACACGAATGGCCCCTGTAATAACAATATCAGAAGATCGTTGGACGCTCAAGCAGTAAAGAAGAGTAAAAAACCTAGCAGATATCAAAGAAGGTCTTTAGGATCAGCTGCTAGGAAAAATAATATATTATCTGTAGATAAAGAGAATATCAATTATATAGGAAACACACCTAACTATTTTAGAGAAGGTTTCGTTAAGAAGTCTGAAGGATTAGCATTAAAAGATGTAAGTAATATTACACCTAACTCTGCAACTCCTGTGAAGAAATTCGAAAGAAAGAAATATTATTTGAACGGATCTAAAGATGATATTCCTCCAGACTTGCCTCCAACACCTCCAACTTACAGTAGAAGAGTCAGAGAAGCAAAAAAACGTAAATTAGAAATGACTAGCTCTAATAATGAAGTGTTTAGGAGAGACAGCTGTTTTTATAAATCTGAAAGAAGAATAACACCAGTCGATAGAAGTAACCATAGCTCCCTTAAATTAAGCCATAGCACTTCAGAGCCATCACTGACTGATCTTTCGGAACGCTTGAGTGCGAGCACCAACAGTAGCAGAAGATCTTTTGCCTTAGGTAGGCAAACAACTACAATTAGCACTACTAAAACAACTAGTGAAGGATTAGTCGAGATTGAGTATGATAAAGACTTGATCATAAATTGTATAGAAAAACCTATTAGTACAGAAAATACCGCAATAGAGAAAATTAATAAGTCAACTTTACCAATATTTGGGCATCACTTAATAACAGATAATCCTTTATATTTCAACAAAAATGATGCTAGTATTAGTAATATAAGGCCTTTGAAAAGAACAAGAAAGAAATCTAATGACTTTGAAAGTTCATTCAAATCTCCATCTGTAGATAAGAAAGATACACATGCCTTAGTTCGAGATGCTTGCTCACCAGTGTCAATTACGCCATTATCTGTTAAATTAGCGGCACTTAGATTCAGCACAATGAGTGCCCACACTGAGTCCCAAAGAGCTATTTTCCCTAAAGACATTACTGAGTTTTTCCCTAAAGTAGAACATCCCTTCACGATCCCTGTTAGAGACGAAGAAAGTTCTTTAGAAATGGAAAATAAATTTATCTTAGGAAAAGATTCATTAACAAATGAAACCGAATCAACTGTGTCTACAACTCAAATGGGTGACGTTACTTTAGAAAAAATGATTGAAGACATTATAAAAAGTACTAAAATAGTAAAATCTAGGAGAAGGATAATAAATAAAGTTCCTATTGATGATGTTGACGAAGAGGTTCCTCCCCTAGATGCTGTCAAAGATCTCTTTGTAAAACCTCGAACAGACAGTAAAGCGAATCTAATCAAGGAAGCAAGATACATTAATCTCTCACGAGAAAATTCTGTGTCCCCTAAAAACTCGCCTACAAAAAAGATGAAGCCTGTACATCAAGTGAATGAAAAATTACTTAAAAACCTACCGATTGGTTGTTTCATTTTAGACGATGGTGATGGTTATAATGAAAGAGAAGTATGTTCACCTGATAATTTAGAATCGAAAACTAAAGTAAAAAAGGAACAAAATCGAACGCTACTTAATAGGTCTCAATCTATGAATGCTGCAACATTAGAAAAAAGAAAATTAGAAGACAGTCTTTCTGGATCTATACCAGACTTGCAATCTATTTCACAAGACGTAAATCTGAGATTGCAAAGGCAAAGGTGTATACGCAGGAAAAAGTCTACGGCTAGTAACGAAATTCCATGGCAAAACAAACAACTTGATATTAATTCTCCACCTTTTCTAGCACTAGAAATGGGAATTCCTAGTCCAGCTGGAGAACTACAAAATGTATCTCTGTGCGAACCACTTCAAACGGATTTCGATCAATTAAACAATGTGTCAATGAAATCAAATGTTTCGACCAGCAGTTTAATGGTGCAAGAACCTACAATGCAAAATAAGAGATCACGTGAATTATTTGGTTTAACTTTAGAATATGGTATTCCAAGTCCTATTACACCAGTACCAAAACTTAAAAGGCCAAGTAATAATGCTCTCAGTGAAGAACGAGCACATAAAACAAGTAAATTAAATGAAGATTTGCTACCATATGATGCGTTTACTCCAATTATTGAACATAAGTCTTCAAGGCGATGTCTGACTTATTCACCAGAAGAAAGTAGTATAAATAGTAGTGAAGAAAAAAGGAGAAGTGTCGCTAGCAATCGTTTTGATCGTAGCACTGATAGATTTCAATCATTAAAAGCAACAATTGATTTAGAAATCGTGACCAGAAATGACATCATAGATGTCCACGGTGAGTGGTGACTATCGTTTTTTTTTCATAATTTTTAAATTATGTATCTATTTTGCAAATTCATCAGTAATTGGATGATTTTAATTTTTCAGTGATTCGATGTCGAGATCTTCAAAGGTATTCTGGAAAAACCGATGACATAAACGCATATGCTAAGGTAAATTCTTTATTACACATACATTGTTACTTTGTCTATCGACCATGTACACCCTGGTGTCATTTAACGACTACCAAATGGTAGCCGGGACCAACGGCTTAACGTGCCTTTTGCCGAAGCACGGAATCAACTTTATTATCAGACAATCGGGTGATTCAAACCTGCAAAGTCCTAACCAAACTGGAAACAACTAAACAAAGTATGCTTGCGAACGTCTTAACCACTGGACCACGGAGGCAGTTATTTAATAGTTACTGAAAATATATTTTGTGACAAATAATGCTTTAATATTTGGCATTTTCTAATTTGGCTCTTTCTTCATGATATATTTTGGGTAGTCCAACATTGTGTTACATTTTAATTTTTTACTTCGAAAAAACTTAAATTTCTTTACTAATTTTACAGGTTGTGATCAGTGGAGTCACGGAAACCCAGCCACTGGCGTCCCAGAGGTCAATTTTCCAAAGGACTTCGGTTCTGTACGGGAAGAGGGAGCCAGAGTTCCAGAGACATCTGAAACTACCTCTGCCAACGGCTGTCTATGACCATCAACTTCTACATATCTCCGTTTGGCATAGAGACAAGAAGTACCGGTAAGTAAATATATATTTTATTCTTCTTCCCTGTTGTCGTTTCTATAAAACATTCGTTGTGAAGAGACTATGGTTTTACAGGGATTTTGTATGGAAACATTTGAAAATAGTATATATATTTTTTTTATTTGACTCTTTCTTGCACGTAAGTACGATAGAACAAACAAATAATAAATTTAAGCATGAACACACTACGTGTACAAAATGCAGCTTTGTCGCACATGCAATCTCTTCCAGACAATTGAAATATAGAAGAACGAAGAGATACCGATACTGTGCATATATATAGATTTAATTGGTACATAAAAGTATATAAACCAACCTATCATTCATTTTCTTGCGTAAGAAATGCGGTTGCATTTTCCTCCGATATTTTTACAGTCTCACAAATAACAATTAAACTTTTTAAAATTTATTAGCCACCGAGCTACGACCACCGAGGAATATATTTTTACAGAACTTACAAAAACAGACAAAAATGGAAACTAAATTCAAACATCGCATACCATTGCCCCATTGCTAAACATATTCATTAGAAATTCAAGGGTTACAAAATTTGTTTAGGACTGACTTAAGTAAATAGGGTAGGTAAAGTCCAGTCGCCGATTTAACGTAATTTCATACAGAGCATAAAAAAAAGAATGAGAACGTAGCGCGGGAATGCTCACTGGACGAATAAAATATAGAGAATGGAAATAAAATTAGTAAAGATTTGCGAATTGGGAGTAAATATAGCAAGATATTGCAAAGCAAGTTCATAATACAGAACATAATAATCTAGTTCCCATTGCTAAGTAAACTAGAAAAAAATTATACTCAGTCAAAGTAATATATTCTCAGTATTATAGGGAAGGGCAAATATTTTTCGGTAATAGTTTTCGGCACGATTATTATCATGAAAATTTTGAATATTCTGTCACTGTTAGAAAGGAACGCTTATTGCGGTTTGGATGCTTAGAGCAGACTGACGTAACGAAGCCAACGTTCCTTGTTGCCCTAGCCCTAAAAACCTAAACTCTCACATGTCATAATTTTGAAGATGGGCCGCGGAATAATCCCTTCTAATTCAAGCGTCCGACCACATCCAAGTATCGTGAACCACTAGTATCTAACTCCTAGGCCATTTCTCATACATAAGATATTGGATGACGCGGAACCGTACCGGACATGCGCATATCAATCGATTCCACGGCAAGACCCGGGCTTCAGCAGTCGCGTTTCGCCCTTACAACGCCGTACGTCCAATGCTACCTTAAGTACGCATTTAGCCCGTTCTATGTGATGTGTTCGTGAAGTGAAGTGATTTTTTAAAAACCACGGATCATCATTTCTGAAATCGGTAAGGTTTTATTTATTATACTGCTATTTTATTTTTGATTGATTGTGTGAAGGTGAATTCAATTTTATAATGCACATAGCTTCTCGTTGTATAGTAGACATTTCCGAACACAATTGCACTATAAGGTTAAATGAAAATTATGTGATTATTAGATAATCGCAGCATTGAAGGAGCGCCGCAGGAAAAAAAATACTGTATTTTTTTTTCAGTTATTTTAACGATTTCAGTATCGCCAAACGAGTCGTCAGAATCAATTTTAAAAATTATAACTTGGCATAGTTGATATAGGTACATTAATTAGTTTGATGTATGAACTTTTTACTCTACTTTAAATGACATTGAACCTAAATAGTATACTTAGGCAGTATATGCTACTCCTAGAGAATCTCGTGGGCATTTTAGGAAATCAATCGTTAGTTGATTTCTCCTAATCATACCTACCACCTTAAGTTGTTTTTAACATTTCATTATAAGTATTTATTTATTGAACCTTCATTGTACCAATTACAAACTGTAAAGCACAATAGGCGGAGTTAATACTAAAAGCATTATCTAACAGTCAATCTTTGGGCAGAAAGCTTGAATATGGGTGTATTGAAAGCAGAGAGTTTGAATATGGATGTACTGAAAGCAGAGAGCTTGAATATGAGTGTACTGAAATCAGAGAGCTAAAATATGAGTGTACTGAAAGCAGAGAGCTTGAATATGGATGTACTGAAAGCAGAGAGCTTGAATATGAGTGTACTGAAATCAGAGAGCTAAAATATGAGTGTACTGAAAGCAGAGAGCTTGAATATGAGTATACTGAAAGCAGAGAGCTAGAATATGGGTGTATTGAAAGCAGAGAGCTTGAATATGGGTGTACTGAAAGCAGAGAGCTTGAATGTGAGTGTACTGAAAGCAGAGTGCTTGAATATGAGTGTACTGAATGCAGAGAACTTGAATATGAGTGTACTGAAAGCAGAGAGCTTGAATATGGGTGTACTGAAAGCAGAGAGCTTGAATGTGAGTGTACTGAAAGCAGAGTGCTTGAATATGGGTGTACTGAAAGCAGAGAGCTTGAATATGAGTGTACTGAATGCAGAGAGCTTAAATATGGGTGTACTGAAAGCAGAGAGCTTGAATGTGAGTGTACTGAAAGCAGAGTGCTTGAATATGGGTGTACTGAAAGCAGAGAGCTTGAATATGAGTGTACTGAATGCAGAGAGCTTGAATATGGGTGTACTGAAAGCAAAGAGCTTGAATATGAGTGTACTGAAAGGTCCACGGGAACGGCTAGTAAACTCTATATATAATCTACATAATCTTTTATTACAATTAATATTATAAGCAGGTGTTTTCGAATTATATTCTTCTAATTTATAGATGCAGTAGTTCAATTTTAAGCTATAGGTCTAACCTTGGTAGATACTTCCACGGGTCTAACTTATTATTTGAAATCGATCTCTTATTACTTAGTCTCTGCCAAATTCTATCAATATCTATAACGTTTATGGTCGGTTATGGCATGCCTTGAAATAAAGTATTATACCTCGACTCTACAGTCGAGGGCAAATAAACGTACACACCGTAATGGCATCCAGGTCAATTTGATCTGCTACCTACTGTACTTTTCGTTTATTGCATGAATGATGATAGAACACTGCTTTTTGGGTGATTCTTTATAAGCTTCATAATTATATTGTTTTTTCTAGATTTACCATAGGATTTTCCAGAGATCTATAAAATGACTCTACAAAAGCGAAATTTTGGGCAGAATCTAAAAAATATAATATTTAGAATAAATTTTGCTGACCTTAAACTTTCCAGAGACTGAATGTTAAAGTCCGGCAATGAGCCAAATATAAATCATACAAATTGCCCCAAATTAAGTTAGCTAAGAGTTAGTAACTCAATGATATTTTAATATTAAGGTATAGAAGAATAGAGACAGTAGAAAACCAGTATAATAATAGCGGATTTATTGCTTTTATCATTAAGTCCGCTAAATGTTTAAATATGTTTTACTCGTAGTAAATAGATAACTATTAACTAACGGCCCTTTGATCTGATGTCATTGTTTTATTGAAGGTTAAGAAAAGTATGATGGTATAGATCTATATAAAACGCGTAAGAGGATATGCCTATGTCCAACAGTGGAGTGATTATAATGATAATCAATTTATCATTACATCACACACACATACACACATACACTCACATACACAAACTTTAAATCTTCCTAAAATATTCTTTTCTTTCTAAAATATTCATGAAATTATTACTTTAAGTATCTAAGCTTGTAATTAGCCAATTCACCAAAAAGAGAAGTTTTCCTCTTGAGACATAAAATGTTCCAAAGTACGATTTTTCCTCTCCACCATATATTCTGTGGCTTTTGAGATAAAACTAGCAATTTTAGATTTCCCTAGGGAGCTCCCGCTTAGCACTCCACTTTAAGGGATAGCCGCGGTGAATAAGTAGCCTTTAGCGTAACGTTTTACCTACAGTGACCTCGCCACTTTGATGTAATGGAACAACGACTTAAACTTATCTAGACAACGTAATACAGTTTACAGAATATATATTATATATCGGCATCATCATTTCAGCCGCAGTCAGTCCACTGTACATAATCCTCTCGTAATGCTTTCTAAAATGACGGCTTGGAAGCGGCCTGCTTCCAGCGTTTGGTTGCGACCTTTTTCAGGTCATCTGACCATCTGGTAGGTGAATGTCTACGCTTGCCGGTTCGTAGTCGCCATTCGAGAACCTTTTTGCCTCCTCGGCCATCGGGTTACCGAGCTATGTGCCCCGCCCATGGCCACTTCAATTAAACTAATTTGCTGGGCTATGATGGCTGGCATATATATGTACGAGTATATGCTAAAAATATATTAAACCGCCATACATGGAAACGCCCCATCTTTCTAGTTTACTCCTTGGGCACTCTCACACAAACTTATTGTTACGCCATCTATCGAAAACGTGACAAGGTAGAATTTAGTTTTATAACTTTTTAAATACACCACTAAATGAACTTTTATTAGGATTTCGGTACCTAAAATAATTGGTTCAAAAATGCAGTTCCTTATTTCGCCAAAACTAAGCGAGACCAGTTCTTAATTTAAATATTTGCTTCTTGAAACGCCATCTAACATCAGATAGGGTAACTAATTATTTTTCTTATGCAATAGGACCTAATTAATTGTTTTTTTTTTTCTCTAGCCTTTAGATATTATGTTCCACTGCTAGTTATAGGCCTCCTCCTTTTATTTCCATTCGTCTCTACTTAGAGTAATATGCATATTATACGGCTGGAAATTATCCAAATCGTCACGGCATCTTCTCCTTAGTCTTCCTAGACAACAATAGATAAACTCAATGCTAGGTTTGCATTATCTGTCAACGTTTGGATTATTTTACTGTTCTTTGAAACGCAGAAATAGTTTTTTTTTTAATTTTAATATCGTCAATACTTGTCCCTATATTCTTTCATTTTATTCATATATTTCCCCTGCACATCCTGGTGTCAGAGTATTTTCAAAACCCTCTCTCGAACTCTGAATTATCCCATTGGTGGCTAGCCAACATAATAAAAAATTTATTCTTATTCCACATTTCATATTTCAATCACGCATCACTAACTTTAATGACGTTTGCATAGTAAAATTAATAAAAGTACTTAACCGATATTACGTATATCATTTTTTTGTATAAAATAGACATTGATTCGTATGACAGCTGTCAAATCACATGGATTTTCTTTCCAGTCTCTATCACACTTCAATATTAACCATATTTCTATCCTGCTGTCAAAAGAATCGTCCTATTATTACCAGAGTTGAATTTTTGAATCCAGTGATTATTCACGTGGATTCGAAAATTCAGAAAAATCGACAGCGACCAATATTTGACTGCAGATATTAAATTATTCATACTATTTGGTATGAATAGTCTGACACCACGCCACCTTGTCTAGTTCCCAATCTGGGCAGTGTGCCAGGGAGGCTGTGCCCTAATGATGTGAATATTGCTATCTCACTTGATTACTATGCACTTCTTGGCACTGAACAGTAATAAGGATATCTACGGTTTTCGACTTAAGACTAGACTCTCTGATAAACTGAAAGACATTTATCGTAGAAGTTTACTTGAAGGTGTTAATGAGGCCTAAAATTCCAAACCGCCTTTATATGAAATTTTAGATATTCGCATATATATTAAATTTTAGATTTTTTAAACGAAATTTAGCTTAGTATGGCGGTTGCCTGCATAACCTCGAATTTAAGTATAAGATATTTTTATTTTGAAAGCGTTAACTCCATTGATTTCTTGGTTAACTGTTTCTTCCATTGGACACAGTAACCCCTAATGTAAAATAAACGCTGTTGCTTCCTATTTTTATCTAAGTTAGTAGTACTATTTGGAGACAATAAACGAATTGAATTGAATTTATTTATTTATTTACTTAACTTTTATTTAGTTTAGTTTGGTTTTAATTCTGGCGTACAATAGAGAAAGAAATAAGTTACTGTCAAAAGTACGAGTATAAATATTAAAAAATAGAAAGACAAAAGGAACAGAGAAGATAGACCGCATAATGTCAAACACCACATAAAAAACCATTAAAAGCCAATTTTATCCTCATATTTGGCTGGTAGTCACGGTGGTTATTAAAACTCCAAAAAACTTTTATCAAATTCAAAACTAGGATATACCCTATCTTACAAAGACTCAAGGTTGCATTATAATGATAAAATATTAGAAGACCCTGGCGTTCTTCCAACTATTATAATAGTCTGACGCAGCCTCAGCCTGTTATCTCATTCGAACTCGAGAATATTTTCTGACAGAAATCAAAGTATTTAAAATATTCTTATTCCCTCACTTTGTGACTGTCTTGATTGTATCTCACTGAATATCGCAGAAATGTATATTTATTTATTTATTAAAACTTTATTGTACCACAAGTAGAAATACAATTGGCGGACTTAATGCTAAAAGCATATTATTCTTGATATAACTAGATACACATACCAAGTACGTGATTTTTTTTATGTTTGATTCAGATACTTCGTACAGTACAATTTTAAAACACGTGCGTAATTATGATATTTTCAAATAAACAGTTTTATATATGAAATAATAATTAACATACTGATAACGAAAAAAGATACATATGAATAAAATCATGTTAATATAAAAAAAAAAACATCCATTTTGTAGTGTCGATCTGTTAACCATTATTGGTTAGTAATATAACTAACAATTTCCATAGAAAATCGCCAATTTTAAATTTTATTCATCAAACCTATGTTTGACATATCTAATAATACTCCATTTTAAGTAAGCTCTCATAGAGCAACGAAACTCAATTGTTCGATCATGATCGCAATAAAATCTAAGAAAACCCGTACGTTTTGTTAGCACGCTAATGGACCAAGTTATTCCTACATAAAACACGTCGTTAACTACTAGAGTTCTTATTTGTGTTGTGCTATCGACCGCCTCATAAAACAAACACGCATTGGCCGTATATTGTATTCATAGCTGAGAAATATCATACCCTTGGTACAGTCATGAATTTTTATAAACGAACCTACTTTAATTAGGTACAAGACTACAGGTGCGGATCCGAAACAGTTTTAGGTATTTGCTTCAATTTTGAACCTGAGATATTTTGAAGTGATGGAAGTGATTTTACAAATTAGAATAATAGGGTATGTTTTTGTTCAACAGTTTTTTTTTTCTTTTAATGTTTTAGACCGTCAAGTAACAATTTGGCAAGTTCAATTTATCTAAAAAAGATAAAAGTAGTATTTGAATATTTTATTGTGTTTTTGTAATATTTTCTTGTTTAATTACAAAATGATCGTAGGTTGATTGAATAAAAATAGTTTATTTAATACTTATTTCATTACTTTGATTTGTGAAATTTAAATTAAAGCCCACATGTTGTGCAAATAAATAAAAATCCGAGTGATAAAAGCTAAAATCTGATGGGCTTAGGTACTTTAATGATTAAAGTACCCAATCAATCTAACTTACGCCCTGGCGGCCTAACTCCGTCCCTGTAGTGGAGGGAATGACCAATTAAGATTAATTGCTATTTCTGTCAGTTCTGTTCTACTTACATGACCTAGAAAAAAAATACATTTTTTTCTACAAGGGTCTCTTATATCTTGATTTCTTAAACAATCCGTACTGATGAACGATTGTTCCATTTATTAAAATACAAAATTTTCTTATACTTGGCAAAAGGCATTACATCATAGATTATTTGGATATCTAAACATATAATAAAATTGTAACAGGTCGATGTATGTACATTGAAGATTTTAATTCTGACCATTTACGGTAAGTCATACTGTACTCATTCGATATCGAGTCATTTCGATAACGGTTCTCAAAAATAGCACTAGGTGGGAAATGTTCATTTACAAATCACGATTGTTTGATTTTGTATCCCATGCGAAACAGGATTCCATTACAGTATTTTACATAGTGAGATCCTGAACCTTTTAAATATAAGTTTAGGGAAACTAAAAAAAAAAAGAAAAAAGGATGTAATCGAACGTAACGCGGACGAAGTCACGGGCACAACTAGTCATGAATAAATAAATAAATAAATAATAAATCTAGTCATATTTTAGAATTTTATTTGTAGACTTTAATAGTAAGTCTCCTTCAAAAATACAGATTACAAATAGTTCTCGCTTTATTTTAACCAAATATTTACTAAAATACACTAATCAATAACATGAAGTTTCAGGATAATCATTTCTTTAAAAAAACAGAAGAAATAAGTAACTTTTTAATTTTCTATTAAGTAGATTTTATCTGCGACTTGTGTTCCAACTAGCAAATGTTTGATTCCGACCATAAACTTCTGTAGCGGTCGCCCTTTTTAGTTTTTATGTGATAGCTCAGTGGAGTACAGTAAAAGCCCACTGGAACTATAAGAAATAATGAAAGGGCATTACATGGATCAATACACTGTTAATTTTATACTGGGCAACCCATACATACACCTATTAAAGTTACTTATTACTACACTGGTAACATTTTCTACACTGCGACCAGGATGATTATAAATAACATGTATATGTATTATAAATAACATGTAAATAACACAGTGTATAGAAATTGACATGATATGGGCAATTTCTATACACCAACCAAATTGTTACAGTGTGATTTGTACCTACGAAAAACCAAACTATTTCCAAAAAAAAAAAAAGAAATTACCTCTCTTACAAAATTCTGTCAGCTGAATAGGTAGGTACTGATTTTATCGGAGGTCAACAAAAAACGCAAAGAGAGAGCACGTAACATTTAAAAAAAAATCTCGGTAAGAAGAAAATGAAGAAATTTTATTCAGCTTTACCTACTGTGTTTTGTTAGTTTTAGACGGCGGACTTACTGTCTTATTATAAAGTATTGATTCTGAACATAAACTCCTGTAGTGGCCACCCTTACAACGTTTATGTGTTTGACAAACATAATAAACACTCCCCGTACGAAAAATGCTATAAAGTTCGGGTATTAAGTAGTAATGAAATCCATTCACACAGGGTGTATAAAAATACGATAACTATTGTAATTTCTTTTTAACTGACTTCGAAGCGTTTGCTTTAGACCCGGAGGTCTCGGTTCGAGGTCTTTGTTTAGTGGTTTCCAGTGTGGTTAGGAAGTTGCAGGCTTGAATCACTTGATTGTCTGATTATAATGATGATTCCGTACTTGGGAAGGTACGTTAAGCAGTCACAGCTGTCTTTTGGTGGTCGTTGGAGGAACCACGTCAGAGGTCGAAAGACGAAAAACTCTAATGCTAGCGCGTACAGTGTCAATATGACCATGTAAGCCACTCGATATTTTTGTGACTGATTTCGAAAACTTATGTAGTTCACAGGTATTCAGTATACAAATTAAAAAAATAAATAATGTTTTTATGCAGTAGCATTGAAAAACCATTTTATTATAATAGAATAAAAATCGAAAGACTAGTAGCAGTGTATTAACATACATTGATTTGCACGTTGTTTTCTGTACTATAACTTCACAACAACAGTTGTTTAATGACTTTCTGCTCATGTTAAGTACATTTTAAGTAAAATTTAGTCTCTCATCTTTTAAATGTAAAAAATATTATATCCGCAAGCCATGTATAAAGAATTTTAAGTAACTAAAAAACCTTTTAACGCACTTTCAACCATTTCTTTATTTTAAATTTAACAAGCCCCAAGGATTATATTTAAGAGCTTGAAAAATTAACAGCTTATGGGGTCAGTGTCGAAGAAAAACCAGGTCACTAAGTCCATGTGTTAGTTTACAGAGAAAGAAAAGTGAAAGCTTTGTATTTTTTTAAAGTTAATTCAAAGAAAGGTTCTCAAATAGCTGGTTTTTAGATGGCCCGACGATAGTCTTGGTCGCCGCAGGAAGACGCTGAATACAGGCCGCTTTAGATCGATCATATTGGAAAACCATGAGAAATGGCTATGTTCAGCAGACGTCTTCTAAGAAGAGATTAGTCTCTTCTAAGAGATGAAATGAAAAAGTGTTCGAACAATAAAATAAGATCCGTCTCTTTCTGTTGTTGAAACCCTTAAGAAAAACACAATACCCAGTTTTCAGGTAACATGGGCCTTTTGATTACAAAAGGTAAAAATAGTGTGGTTTTAACACACACAAGTTATTGCGAACATACACTTACACATAAATATCAATTAAATTGAAAGAATAAAGAAAAAAAAGAACTGACTTCAGAGTTGTAAAAACCAATATTTCTACTGTGTGTATTGTCTTACGGTCATGGATCTCAAGGAACCTATTAATTCAATGACTTAAGTACACTTAAGTTAGAACTATCCCTTTGCTAACTTAATTGATGTGACCTCGGTTCAGTAGCTGCACAGGCTTGGGCGGCGGCGCCCTCGTCACGCTCGTTTAACATAACTGAACGCTAAAGATTAACCGTTAACTCTCGGTTATCGTTAAAGTATCAGTGAAGTAGTGATTTATAAATAGGTACATACAGCGTATAGAATCTACAGTGAACTTACTTTTAGGAGTTTTTGTACACTCTATCTTGAATTATTCTACAAATACAGACAAACTTCTTTTTTTTTGTATAAGTACTAATTTTATTCTATGTGGTCGGCATAGGGTAAACAATAATTGGAACGTTATTGACCTTTTTTAATCCATACTTATATACTAATATTATTTGCGCAAAAATCTGTATGTCTGTTACGCTTTCACGGCCAAACATCTGAACGGATTTTAATGAAATTTGCTATGAATATAGTTAAAGACCCGCGGTCAAACATAGGCTTCTTTTTGACGTAGTCGGAGCTGCGGGAAACAGCTAGTTTGAAAATAAATGTATTGTTTAGGTTATCCTCTAACTTCCAAGCTAATTCAATATGTATACAAGATAACGGTAATTTAAAAACCTAATACACCGACTGCCTTTTTGTGTAATTTGGAAACGAAAAACCCCAAAACACATCCGCCATCTTGTTGTATCACGACACCTCTCAAGCTAAAGTCCATCGAGACGTACAGGCTGCAGGGCGTGCCAAACAATTATACATACATACAAACATACCTACATACATACTATCGAAAAACATAACCCTCCTTCAGGCGCAGTCGGGTAATAAAAAGTAGTTATTTCCTTCGCCCGGTCTTCAGCATCCATAATGGAGAGTCCGTAAGCACGCATATCCTGCTTTGCGACGTCAAACCAGCTCTTTTTGGGCGCGCTCCTTCGACCAGGCCCCGGCGGAGGCGGCATGGCCAGACACTTGTTCCCAATGTAAGTTGCCGGTTTTCGTAAGACGTGACCGTACCATCGCAGGCGATTTTCCTGAAGCTTATCTGCTATGTCACGAAGGCTACTCCGAATAATGGCTAAACCGACCACTTTCAATTGTTTCAGTTCGAAATTTGAATTTACAAATAGTACCAACATGAATACATAGCGAGGAGCCAGTAATAAAGTCAAAACTAGTTTTGTTCTTTTTCACTTTCCTTAATAATACCTATTATAACCAACACAACGCCCCTGAATTTCAAACATAAACGTATACGAAGAAACAACCTTAATTTCACTTGAACAAAGTTCATTTTCCCTTGTTACCAGCAAACAAAGTTATAATGACATGTAGGGAACGGGATGTTTACAGCAAAAGGACTAACTTGGCGTATTGCCAACGTTTTGTGTCAGTACACTGAGCTAGATATTCTTATAAAAATTACATTATTATTTTTATAGAAGTCTACAACTTCTATCATTTCAAGTGGGTCACATGATCAATCTACCCTGTGCACCCTGGTGTCAGTTTTTAGAAACCGCTTTTTGGTCTTTGACGTGCTTATTTTATGACCACCTGATGGCAGCCGGGAACAACAGCTTAACGTGCCTTCCAAAGCACAGAATCATCAATAAATTATCAGACATGTTCAAAAACAACTAAACTATGTTTGGTTCCCGTGGGAATCGAACCCACAACCTCCGGGTCGAAGGTTTAAGGGACACGTAAACTTTCTCATCTTACTCCATACTAGTTTTGAAATGTATGATATGTCGAACAAAAACCCTTCGTTATCAAACAACTAGCTGTACCCCGCAGCTCCGCCTGCATCAAAAAGTAGCCTATGTTTGACCCCGGGTCTTCAACTATATTCATACCAAATTTCATGAAACTCCGTTCAGCGGTTTGGCCGTGAAAGCGTATCAGACAGACAGACAGACTTTCACATTTATAATATTACGTATGGATAATCATTCGATATCTGACAAAAATTGTTCGACTCGCCAATTTTATGTGAATCAAAATGACAGTTACCAGTTTTTCACAATAAATATTTTGAATTCCTTTTCGACAAGAATCAGACGGCAGAAACTGGTGAAATTTTTCAACTCTTCGATATAGCTATCAGTGACGGTATTGCGCTTAAGGGACTGGCCAACTAAGGGTTGAAAACTGAAAGTTACAATACAAATAGCTTCAGAACACGCGATCGACATAACAAATGGCAGGTTTAAAAAAATTACTTCATGTATTTTTTACTTAAGCCTGTTACGCCGACGTTGATGGCTATTTAAATTTGACGGTGTTTTCTACTTTCTTTTATTAGTTCACGTTGTTTAATTGCGTACTATTAAACCTTTTAACCTAGTTTAACCTTTGAGTCACCTGAATAACCTTCTAGAAAGATCGTTTTCCAAAGAACATCAAATAAGTCAGGTACCCTATTTTTGAAAAGTATGACTGGCGCAAAACCTGCGAATCGAATGAAAATCGTTCGAGTCACAGATTATGTCGAATGAAAATCATTCGATATCGAACGAAGTCTGTCTGTCTGTTACGCTTTCACGGCCAAACCGCTGAACGGATCTTGATGAAATTTGGTATAAACATAGTTGAAGACCCGAGGTCAAACATAGGCTACTTTTTAAAGCAGGCGGAGCTAAGGAAAACAGCTTGTACTTTTATAAATAGCGGTCCATATCTCCAAATTGATAACACTCGTCAAAGTTCCGATCCGTCGCTATTCTCACAGAAATTTAGAACCGACTGTAAAAGAGGGGCTCTTCCTCTTCATCATATCGATCATTCCATTAGTATCTTCAGTCATTTTCCAAATTGAATCCAAAGATTTCGAAATCATTCGAAAAAAAATAAAAGAAAGAGAAGAGAGATTAAGAAATGGACCAGCCATTTCAGAATTCGAAATCATCTCCTAAATGAAATTCTACTTATTCTTAATATTCTCAATATTCATCATCATCATCATTTCAGCCGCAGTCAGTCCACAGCTGGACATAGGCCTCTCCCAATGATTTCCAAAATGATCGGTTGGCAGCCGTCTGCAACCAGCGTTTGCCTGCGACTTGTTTTCAGTATCTCAATATTATAATGTATCATTTTTACTTATACATATTTACAAAAGAATTAAAGATTATTAATTATAATAACTATTACAATATTAATGAATTTTTTCTATGACACTCCTGGACAAACCTTCAAAACCTTTATTCCCTGAACTTGCGTGACTAAAGGATAATGTTTTTACACGTTGCCTTCGAGTTACGTTTTCACTTTCATATAATGACCACCCACTTTCCTTTACGAGTATTTTATAAAGTATGTTAAGGTGTTTCATGGTACAATGTTGAATTAGGATCTATAAACACTAGAGACTTTGTAATCGATATTTTGAACAAAGTTTTTAATTTATTAGTTTAGGTATTAGGAATTTATATATTATGATAAACGTCATCAGTTTGAGTATATACCACTTATTCCATAGATGTGGTAAAAGATTATTACAGGTAATAGGAACAAGGGACTTCAAGGATGACTTTGAGACCCTGGGCCCAAAGCTTGTCTTTTGTTGTTGTTTTTATTAAGTGTTTTATGTTGCATAATTTATGGTTATACCTAATTATCTATGGACAGAAAATATTTTTGCACCAATCTCATCTATTCACTACTCTCCCATCAAAAATAATTGAGCTCTAAATCCTAAACAGAATTACTTTTCCAGTACCCATTGTTTGATCTTACTTGGCGGAGATGTCTTTCGTGTCCCAAACCGTTGCTGGACTGAGCCAAACCCGTCGAGAAGACCCCCCTCCCCGGCAACACTGCTCCCACCGACACACCCACCGCCAAACCCAACTCTGCCGAAAGAACAGCCTACCTGAATGGGACCCACCAGAGCCTAGAGTACGAAAAAACAGTCTACCAGCTGATATACACGAGAAAAAGGAGACAACACACAGCCCAACCATTTTAGAAGAAGAGTGACAATCACCCCCGTAAGTGAACTTGGTGTCCCCAGTCACAATAGAAAGCATGGACGCACTCCAATATATAGGGTGAAGAGGCTTCGTGCAGCAGGCCCCCTTGCATGCTTAGAGGCTTCTGTGAGACCCTAGGAGAGGATCTTGCACGATTATCCTATAGATGTCTGTAAATATTGTGATTTTTGAATGTTTATTTATGAAATTATATATATTATTGTAATTGATGACTTTTTAGATGATGATAATAAAGATTTTGATGCGATTGTTGCAAACCAGCGACAGATATTTGGATTAGAATAAATTATGCCTTGTAAAGATAAGAACAGGAGTGCTTCGTGTCTGGGGACAACCAAGTGATTTAGACACATTTAATGCTTCAGTAACAACTTAAACAATGTATCCCATAATAGAAAAAAAAAATTATGGGCGTAATAGTAAAAGGAATATTCGAACTAGGTACATGATGATGCTGTTTTAAAATTTGTAAAATATTTCCATGATACGCACAAACGAGATTCTGTACAAAAGCAGAGGGAAACCGAAGTGTCTGAATCCATAACGGAGGAATTAATTTATAATGCCTGAATCGAATAGCTCTATGAAAGCAAAAAAATACAGTATATTAAGTACTATGATTGTAAAATCATTGTAAGATAGAAAAATATGTGTGGTTACTAAGACATTGTTATGGACAACACTATCATCGATGTGGATGATCTGCATGTTGTATTGAAGATGATTACAAAAATATTGATGGTGATATTCGTACCCGAATAATTGAAAAAGAAAAGGTCTTTGGAGCCAATGGTTTGATAAAACAGATAATTACAATAGGTGATAAATTATAAAAGGTTTTTGCACAATTTCTTTGAGTTTTGTTCATTTATGTTTGAACCGCAGATATGGTAGAAATTTGTGGATTTATCGTCACAGCCGAATTGTTGTGGACAGAATAATGAAAAGCAATGTACATCGGCTGACAACATCATCTGACCCATTTCTCTAGTCCTTGCGGTTTTTTCCACCAAGAATGAGAAAGGAGTGAACACATAAAGAAGTATCTTGAACTTAATCACTTGTTTGCCTTTGCGCATACTCGGAACATGTAATAAAATATGTTTATTAGTAAAAATATAGGTTTACATTAAAACAAGTTTTGAGAAGCTTCCTATTAAGCAAGAACAAATATGTTTGTGCCACGAGATGTAAGAAGGAGATATTTATATACAGATACAGATGAAAAGAAAAACAATAACTAGTTTAGACATATAAATGATGAAATTCGCTCCCAAATATGTAGAGGCAATTATGGCAGAGGTGAAATCAAAATTAAGCAATCAAGAAATTCCTCTTAGAGCCAGGAAATGCAGAAATTAATGAACTATCGGCCAGACATATTAAGATACTAAATTCAATGGGGGGTCTGGAATGAGAACCTGTAATTCAAGGAAGTCCGACTAATAAATAGGCAACTAATCTGTAGCTTTGATTTGCTTCTGGTCTTTTCCACCGCATCACAGACAAATTCGTGCCCATTTAAATTTTAATGTAAGTATGTACATTAGAAAGGAAATATCTATCTAATTGTGTATTTTTTACAAATACGTTCTGTGGTTTTAAAATTCTACAAAAAAACTCACAAATTCTCTCGATATATCGAATATAATCTATAGATTAAACCAATCCATACTAATCTCTGTCTGTCTGTCTGTTACGCTTTCACGGCCAAACCGCTGAACGAATTTTGATGAAATTTGGTATGAATATAGTTGAAGACTCGGGGTCAAACATAGGCTACTTTTTGACGCAGGAGGAGCTGCGGAAAAATTCTAGTTCTTTATAAAGACGTCATATCAATCTGTTCAAAAATTCATTAATCTGTACTATTTCGGTCACTATGTCATATATATTTAAACAAACAGCATAATGACGCAGAGGTATTTATATTTCAAGCTCATAAATATATGGAACTCGGTTCCAACTTCATTAGAAAGAGAAACATGTGTTTTGTTTTCACAATCGATACGCAACGCACCATTAGGCGGTACAAAAATGGTATTGGAACGATTACTCCACCAACAGCTGTATTAACAACTTTCGTAACAAAATATCCCGCTATGTGTAATGTATGAAATCCTGCCAATTGATCCACATAATAATGTTGATAGATTATTCCTCTCTCACTTTTTGCACTTACTTTTTATTCACCTAGGGGAATTTCCTTTCTGGAAGTGTTTTTCTAAATGAACTTAATATCAACAAATATTCTTATCATATCTTTAGGGTCCTTTATTAGGGTTCTTTTGTACTTACCCTACTTAACTTACTCACCCACATTAGAGTTTCTAAATCTACATGAGCTTTGGAACATCACCTGGTGCAAAGTGCCTGTAGTCCTCTAGTTCCGGATATACTACTTACTGTTCCAAAGAGATCAATTCGCTTGTGATATCTCTTTACAGACCATGAAGCATATTTATGTCTTGCCCTGTTTGCTATAAACTGATAAAAAATATTCTCTAGCTAAACACAGCTGAATGACATCTAAGAACGGACTGAGTAGCTTATTCAAATGTGGGACCATTTTTTTAGACTTATAAGGAACCCTGAAAAACGTCATCAAATGGAAATTACTTTTCCGGTAGATATTGCAAAAGTTTAGACCAATAAGTGCTAAGAACACTGTTACATTTTATCTTTATCTAATCCGTACCAAAAATGCTGAATTCTAAAAAGAATTCCCCAAATCCAATTTAGCAATCGCTCTTTGTCACACGAGTGTCTTAAAAGCTGATTACGTAACCAAGATTGCCGGTATCATTGGAAGACCCTTATCGGTCCGACATCCCGCTTTTGTTACGGAATGACCCGTATTGATTGATTTATCCGAGAGAAAGGAAGAAAAATGTTGGATGGAGGATTAATAATGAAATGGTGATATATTTTTGAGCGACTTAGCGAAAAAAAAATTAAATGTCAGTCTTATTCAAGCATTTTTCATTTTACGACAACAAAGTGTAATTCCGTATTCCCGTAACCGTATGTCGATGAACAATAGGGTAATGAGTTTCACGATGTTAAGGCTGATAATGTCAAATTAAATATTTTAAGCTACTAAAAGTCTGATCATGGTACACCTAAACCGATAATCGTAAGGTAAGTGATAATTAGACCAAAGGAATACTACGATAACGCCTTCCGAAGAAAAGCCTAGTGCTAGCTACTCATCAGAATCTCGCCCCGAGTGCAAAGGCTGTATACCAGATGGGTTACCATGATTTCTTAATTCTATACAAATACAAGTGCATATGAGAGTTGCCGCCTTTCGCCTTACATTTTGTATTGCGCCATATCGCTACCTCACTCGCATTTGGATAGAATTATAAGACCATGGTAACCCCAGGCTATCGAGCTTAGGGCGCTACAATTAACCAATCAGCAAGGTCGGGGAACTTTCCCTGTTTACGTGTCCACACGCAAAGGTATTTTAATGAGCACGAATGGTTTAAACCTATGGTGCTTACAGGTCAATGTTAAGGAGTGTGGGGATAAGAAAAACACTTGCTTTTTATAGTATTTTTCATCATTTTATGCCTACTGTACTTAATGAGCATTGGGTTTCCCTTCGAGTTAACCAAACTTATACAATTTGTTTTGGTACAGATAGGCACATTTCCAAGAGCAGTTCGTTTTGAAACGCTAACTCCGTTGTTAGAATTAAGGGGTTATGACTTTCTGCTTTTCTTCTTGCTACACGAACAATAACTATAGGTAAAATGACTCAACTCAATGTATAAGCGAAATATACCATATCTGGAGTACCCAACATGGATATCAGCTGCATATGCTGAAGGTACTAATTGCTGACGATTATTAACGTACAAGCCAAACACGTGTCAGTCGTTTTATGTATGTGGGTCACATAAGCCCAAGTCATGATATATTAAGGTCACCCTCCACGATGACGTGGTGATGACTCGCTAAAAACTTAGTCTACAAAAAATGCTTACGACTGTCTTTTCGGCACCCATTATATTCTTCATTTAATTAGCTGTGTACAGACTCTGTCTGTATTTACTTGCTTTATTCGATTAGGTCGATCGGCATAAGATGGAAGTGCAAACACGATACATATATACCATTTACAATCTCACTCACAATTTTTCGTATTTTGTAATTAAATAATTTATTAATCTTTTGGCCTTCTGTAGTGCCAAATATAAAATTAGTTAGATACCTCCAAAGCAAATGTATAAGGAATTTGCAAAAAGGGTAAAATCTTACGAAATGTAATGTAATACGTTTCAGCGGGCAGACATAATCCGCTTTACTTTTAGAATTTCCACCGTATATGTATCTATGTGAAATCTACTGTGTCTTTGTTGAAATTTGTGAGAAATTATAATAAGAAAATATTCTGCTTCAAAAATGTTTGACATTTCTATCCCTCATCCGAATAGAAGGAACTGAAGAAATTGACATAGATCTTTGATATTCCATCTCATAATAAATTACAAACTTTCTATTAGGCCTACTCCACACTCTTTCAATTATATTTTTAATTGTACCTACATATCTCTATTTACATTTCACGAGGATATTGATACACTTAGATGCCCTTTGGAGAACTTAGTTTGGGGCTCTTGTCAAAACCCCTTCTCAGCAATACCAATTATAACTATATTTTTATTTATCATAACATCATTTAATTCTCTTGTTTCAGACGGAGCGAGTTTCTAGGATGCGTCTCGTTCCCCCTGAAAGATGCTATCAATAGCGACATCACGGGCACGTACTTCTTGCAGCAAGGTGGACGCCAAGGCGCTGTTCAGAACACCAATGACAGAAGAAGCGTGACTGAAGATAGGAAAATGGCGACGGACAATATTGACACTAGCACCAATGATGGGAAGGAAAACCACAATGATAAAGGTAATTTTGTTAAATTAGTAGCGCTTGAAGAAGTTACTTGTTTCATATTTTTAATAAGTAGGTAAAGTAACGTAGATTCTACGAATAATTAATTTTAATTGTTTTAGCTATGCTTGTAAATCTAACTAGTAACTACTTTGTAGCCGAATCTCCGATTTCAATATTGCCATGTATTCTTCTTCTTAACTAGTCGACTCTGGTTAACTATATTTGCAATGACCAAAACTTCATGTATTTATCTGTTCCGTTTAGATAAGTATAGCCCCTTCAGCATATGTGTTGTATATTTTGTGATTGTTGTCTATGCAACACAAGTCATCATTCAAATGTAACTTTGATTTTGCCGTTCTGGTATCAAGTAACTGATATCATCCTTTATCATCATTGTTTTTTTTAAATATAAAATAGAAGTTTGCATTAACTTCCTTATTTTTCCAGGAATAGCTGCAAACGGTCCATCGACAGCCACCTCGGCCAACCAGGCTCAGTCGGTAGCCGCTGCGCTCCAGCGAGAAGCTGATGAGCACCTGTTCCTCAGATACCTTGAACTGGATCCTCCTGAAGACCCTGCAGCACCGAGAAAGACACAAAGAAATGGAAGAACTCCTTTTACTACAACCAGAAAGTAAGTAATACCTATCAAAATTTCTAATAATGCACAAATATGTAGGATAATTTATAACCAAATCTGAATAGAACGTAAAAATCGAACTCTCTTCATTGTCTTCATGAACACTGTACTTAGTGTCGTGAACATGTTCGAGGAGAAATTTTAGAAGTCTTCAAAAACGGGTACATTAGATTACCCCTATGAATAAAACATCGATACATACATCATAAGACTGCGATGATACGCTGAAAAATACATGTTTCTGATTCCTTTAAGGTGGCATTGAAATCGGTGAAACAGTGACCATAACCAATGAAAGTAAAGACATTATTAGATAGAACATCATTATTATTGTATCAATCAACCAATTTTTTACGTTATTCGCAACAGTGGTATTAATTCGGTTCTCGTTATCTTTTACAGGCTTGTCAGAGGTACTAGCGGTGGTTTCGGCTTCACGGTGGTTTGGACTCGTCCTCCCAGGGTTGAACGAGTGGCTGCTGGAGGTTCAGCTGAAAGAGCTGGACTCAGAGCTGGGGACTACATTGTCTTTGTTGGCAACAAGAACGTTGTTACGGCTTCGGAGGAAGATGTGAGGAGTTTGGTAAAGTAAGTAATTTTTCAAACCTTACTAAACCTAAATCCTAATGTAACACCGCGTATTATATTCTTGCACGACATAATTAGGGCATATATTAATATGTAACCTATAGTTTTAAATCTCTTACTGAAATGTTTATAAATATAAAGGTATAAATTCTACATACAGTAGAGATTAAAAAATATATAATTACTTTGTTAGTACTACATAGGGCGCACTGTAAGTTTCCGGAACTGGCCACTTACATAAACAATATTTAAAAATTTATTGCAACATTTGAAAATAGAACTCTTTGGCTGTAGAATGCAGTTTGTTTCATCTGACTGTCTTTTGTTTTACCTTGTGGCGCCATTTAAAAAATTGTGTGTCTGCATCAACATGGATTTAACTCGGAAAAATTTTCGTAGTATGATTTTCTACGATTTTAAGTGTAATTTGACAGCTCAACAGAGCATCGCTCGGCTTGAAACAGCTTTTGGCAATGAAGCACCATGCAAGACAACTGTTTATAGCTGGTTTGCAGAATTCAAGCGTGGTCGTATCAATCTCAGTGACGAATCTCGCGATGGTCGACCGTCCACCGCTGTGACCAACAAAAACATCAATGCTGTGCGCCGTATGATTGAAACAGACAGGCATGTGACCTACCATGAAATTCGCGCATCCTTAGAAATAGGCATGAGTCAAATACAATTAATCCTACACAAACATTTGGGTGTGAGAAAGCTGTGCTCGCGGTGGATCCCACACAACTTGACCGAGGCTCAAAAAACGGACCGCGTCACTTGGTGCAGTGCCATGCTTACCAGATTCAACGAAGGTGCGTCAAATTTGGTGTGGGACATAGTAACAGGTGACGAAACATGGATTTATTGCTACGATCCCAAAACAAAGCAGCAATCGAGCGTATGGGTCTTTCAAGATGAGCCGAAACCAACCAAAGTGGCGCGCGTGAAAAGTGCATCTAAGCGGATGATTGCTTCTTTTTTTAATAAAACTGGACACGTGGCTACTGTTGCTTTAGAGAATCGTCGTACAGTGAAAACTGGTACACGACCATTTGTTTGTCGGAAGTTATTGACGAACTCCGTAAAAATAACCGTAAACGCCGTATCATCCTGCACCACGACAATGCTATTTCTCACACGGCCAGACAGACAAACGACTTTTTGAAGGCGAAAAATGTAGAACTCATGAGTCATCCTGCATACAGTCCCGACCTGGCACCTTGTGACTTTTTTCTGTTCCCAAAAATTAAGAACCAATTACGCGGTCAACGATTTTCATCACCAGAAGAGGCTGTCGAGGAGTATGAAAAACACGTTTCAGAGGTCACCACAGAGGAGTGGCACAAAAGTTTTCAAAACTGGTTTCATCGAATGAAAAAGTGCATAGACGCCAAGGGAGATTATTTTGAAAAACAATAAATTAATTTTGTACCTTTAATAGTATTTTTTCATATTCATTCCGGAAACTTATAGTGCGCCCCACGTATTAATAATTCTTTGATAACCTATTAAAGAGAATTCTCAATAAAAAACAAATTCTCTTATTCATTTATTTATTTGTTAAACATGAGTTACTATTATGTAAAAAAAAAATATTCTGAGCGCCATGCTGCGCCGTCAGGCATACAAAGAACTCGTGTTATTGGATACAAACTGTATCCCGCAGCTCCGCCTGCGTCAAACAAAAAGGATGTTTGACCCCCAGATCTACAACTATATTCCCACCAAATTTCATCAAAATTCGTTTAGCGATTTGGCTGTGGAAGCGTGGCATGCAGACAGAGTTTCGTACTTATAATTTTAAGTATGGATCTTCTATTATAGGTACTAAAATATCTTTTAATTTAGTTTAAATAAATAAAAAATAAAAATTTCTATCATTACAGATCAGCAGGCCAAATGCTCAACATTGAGACGTTCAGAAGAGTGCCTCCGAATGGCTCTGGAATGCGTCCTCGTTTAACTCAAGTCACCGTTCCTCCACCAACAGAGTCTACTCCTCCACCAGCACCACGGTCACCAAGGACGATTGCTTTAGCATCACCAGCTACTGCTGCAAGACCACCCACAGCTTGTTCATCAACCAGCCAGTCCCTTGACAGACGCAAATTGCATCTACCGCAAGTGACGTTCTCGAAAGAGGTTGGTAATGGGATCATAGTTTAGATTTTGAATGATGAGATTGTTTTAATATTCTACAATTTCTTTTTGTTATCTAGATGATATTTTCTTAGCTTCATCTACAATTAATGAGAGAAAAGATTGATCTTTGTGAATTTGAGAATAATAATTATGGCAATGTAAGACATTTCATTATTTATATTTTAGTGGAATTATTTAGCAATCTTGTTTTCTTCAAAATCTTACAGTCTAGATTCTAAATTAAGAAATACATACTAGTCATCTGTAGAAAAATTAAAAATGGTTTAGGATTGGTGCTAGTATTGACCGAATTTTGTCATTGGCGACATTTCGTTAGTAAATTTCTAATAGTGTACAAATGTAGATAAATAAGCAGCTGTTGTTATTTATTGTGTACAAAATCTTAGAATAGACTTCTTACATTCCACTATTTTACAAATATATTTATTTTTAGTTTTATTTCTTTTGTGCGGGATTGTAATCTAGATAATTTAATTCTCTACTTTTTAAGCCATTATCATTGAAAGGGGAATTGTTACGTTTAAGCTTACTGTTTTGTTACTATTTATTTTGTTAATGTTTTCTAATTATTTTCTTTGTCTTAGACTTTCGTGTGTTTTATTGTTTGTAGATTCATCATCTACGTCATCACAATATTTGTGTTATTGTATAATTTCAGTTTCACTAGTTTAGTATTTTGGTTTTCTTTAATTTATATTCTCAAGTAACTCGATAAATATTGGTTCCTGTTATTTTATTTCGTTTTAAATTTATGTTTTATGATATTATGCGCAAATACATTTTTTGCTTTTTGATTTTGTTATTTTTCTTTTTCTTTCTTTACAACATCTGTTAAGCTTTTCCTTATCATACGAGAGGACAATTATTTATTTTTACAATACCATAAATTTGCCGTCCTTAGCATTATAGTAACTAAAACCTACTTTGACAATCTAGATGTAAGTATAAAACAGTACTAAGTATTATCTATTAAATGGTAATCGTAAATCCAAGGTGAATCATTAAAATCTAAATATAATGTAAAATAAATGAAACCTTCACTTTTCTATAGACATATCAAAAAAAAATTATAAACTAGCTGGCTACAGACTTCTTACAGTTCTGTTTCTAATGAAAAAGGTGCCATCAGCTAATCTGCAACATCGACCGTAACTGCGAAATCGACAATTTTAACTTTGATAGATTAATATCCCGTATGGTTAAGCAAAATTTGTTCATTATCTCCTTAAATCATTTTATCCTATCTGTAATAATAATATTCTTGTGCGTTACTAATGGTTATATCCAAGAAGATAAAAGGCAGTCCCTTGGTTTTAGTAAAATTCAAAACAATCTTTATATTTAATAATTTATAAGCTCTCTCATGATTTTAATTTCGAACTCATTTTATCTACAATATGTTTTGTCTCTTCCTCTTCTCTCAATATGTTAAGAAAAAGTACGAAACAACACATTTTGTTTAACATGGGCTTAGGGTACATAAGTGCATAAGTACAGTTATTAGGCAATTGAATTGGACTAGGTGGCATGAACACTATTAAATGCTTCACACACAATCCAAATTGAATTATTAAATGATTATATAATTTGAGATCTTTCATAAACACTTTATTGGGTAGCCTAAGCAAGGTTTACCTCACTATAATCGGCTACTATAGACAGTATTATTGCTATTATGAGATAAGGTAAAAAATAAAAGTGTCTATAGAAGTTGTATCTTTATTGGAGATGGGCGCCTTCCCGAAACTTTCCCATTTACTCTCGGAATTTTTAAAAATTCCTGTGAATAAAATAATAAATGGGAATCAATTATTTTTCCCATTTTCTTACCCTTGCATTTTTTTTCCTCTGCCCATCTCTAATCTATATCTTTACCTCTAAATCTGGACTTCTTAAACCTTTTCTGTTTTAATTGCGTGTAGCTTTTTCATGTCGCCTTTCGTCTACGAGATCTACCTTGGGGCCCGATCGCCCTCATGCAAGTAACGTTAACGTATTTACCAAAACCAAACCATAACCGCTATTTTTGAGTATGTTTATTTTACTTTTTTTCCATTTTGGTTAGCAACATTTATTTATTCACAAGGAAACATAATATATCCATACTTCTATACTAGTCCATACATAATATACTTTAATCCATATACATACTATAAGTGCGAAAGTCTGTCTGTCTGTCTGTCTGTTACGCTTTCACGGCCAAACTGCTGAACGGATTTTGATGAAATATTGTATGAATATTATTAAAGACCCGGGGTCAAACATAGGCTACTTTTTGACGCAGGCGGAGCTGCGGAAAAAAGGTAGTACCTTTAATAATATTACCATAACTTAAATAATTCTTAATCAAAAATAAAGGAAATGCTAAAAGCCAACCAAGATACCACTAATCTGATGGAAAGCAGTTACAATAGCATTTTAATGTCACGGGTGCGTTGCCGACCCTGACATACGTACATGAATACATAAAGGAAGCATAGTATTGAGTACTGAGATATTAATTAAACAAATAAGCAAAGATATTTATTTGCTGCGAGCACTAACTCTGATAGTCTTTTATTACTCTTCTTCTCATTTACCTTGTCCCACTCATACTCTTCATCAATCTAATCCAAAATGTACGTTACAAGGACTTCCACCAGCAGACTCCAGGCCTCACCACGGACGGTCGAAAGCGGGCCTTGCTGTCCGTGGTGTCCAGGGAGCAGCATTATTGCACCTGTCTCCAGTTCGGATTGGTCAGATTCGTGTCTCCTCTGGCTGAAAGAGCAGATCTGATTGCGCCGAGCGATCATCAGCTACTGTTCCAAAATATTGAAGAGGTAATAGATCAATCATTATACCTACTGATTTTGTCATTGTTGCTTATGGATATAGCACAGATTACAGAACATTAGGCTACAGTCATAGAACATTGAAACCAACAAATTAAAACGTTATTCCTTTCTCAATGGTTATAGTTTTAGTACATTCCGTAATCTGTAGTGTTGGTGGTGTAGATTGACGATAAGACAATATTACTACATTACATTTAAATCATAATACACTGAAGCTGACTAAAGCTATCGGCCAAAAACTGAAAAATAGGAACAAGGAACATATAAAATCGAAATATTTTCGATTGAAAATAACGTTATCAGTCAAGCATACTGCCTAAGATGAGCTTGCGATCACCGTAGCCTATTTACACTAGTGATACTTTAAGGTGTCACTAGCGCATTGTCAACTCGTGCAAATCCGAGCACAACACGCAATGGTGCAATAAAATGTCATTCAAGTTCTGCTTTTTGAGCAAAATTAACAAAATCTATTCTTCTAGATCTTCAGACTATCAGAAGACATACTGGACCAAGTTGTGCAAGAGGACTCTGAGATACAAACCTCGACTGTGGTAGCCGTGTACCTGCAGAAGACCCCTGTGTTCCTTAGCCTTTATAAGAAGTACTGTCTAGGACTGAAAAGAGCCGATTGCGTTCTGGTAAGTCTCTCTTGTCGAATATGATGTACATCTTTATTGAGATCACTTGTAATTCATTTACAGAAAACAAAAAATAATTAAACTTATGTGACAGACATCTCAAAAGGTTGTATTACAATTTTAATTTGCGCGAAAGCATCTGCGGTCTCAACATCAACGGTATCAACGCCTCAGTTGTTGCCTGAGACAAATGCCTGCTAAGATACGGAGGAGCCCTCATGTTATGTGGTGCCGCAAGCCTTTCTAAATTTTAAATCAATGTCGTAAAATGAGGAGTGTCGAAATGATGTCTAGTTAGGTAGGAAGTAGTAAGGAGAAGAAAAAGTGGGAAAGCGGACCAGGCTCCGAGGCAATCAGCCAAGGATGCCCTTGGGAAACCGCTAAGATGAGTAGTAGTAGTAGTAGTAGTAGGTATGAAGTCACGCTACGCCCAAATCTTGCGTGGTCTTATAGGAAATACTTGGACACAAAAATGAATACAATTTTGATTGCTTACGATGATGATGACAATAACTATTTTAGCTCAAATTTTGTCTAAATTAAAGAATTTCCTTTTATCTATTCAACCTAGTCAATTTTACGAAACAATCTATTCCCCAGGTGAAAAAATCAAAAGACCCAAGCGGAGCCTTTTCTCGCTTCTGCATTAGCCCGCCCATACCCAGAAGAAGACCAGACATAACATCATTAGTCCACAAGCCGTTGGAGCAGTTCCGAGAGCTGCTGAGGTTGATGAGAGCTGCTGTTGCAGCAAACGGTGCTGGTCCTTATGATCAGCTCGAGAAGAAACAGTTGCAAGTTATTGTGGAACAATTGCAGGTATTTTAAATTATTATTAAGTCTTTCTGAAGAAAAAATGCTGCATGGCGCAGAGTCTATGTGTCAAATTTGTCAATGTTAGCATTATGGCGTCTGCCACTATATCTCTCGCATTTATCAAAAATCGACTAATAAATTCCTGTCTCTTTCTTGCGCTAAAAATCAAGAAAGATATATTAGTCTATCAATACAACAATGTCGCAATACGGCGACACATTGAACAAAAAGTTTACAGCATGGCCGCGCCAAATCAGGGGGCCTTAGTTATGTTTATAAATAAATAATCTTCAGAGTTGTCCCTGAAATCAGTCTGTTAGTCGCCGCCATTGATGTTTGTACACTTGGCTAAATACATGTACTACTTGTCAGTTCTATTCCATGTTCTGATGTATTTTTACAAATACATGATTCATTCTGAGTGGTGTACAAACGACCTTGCACACTATGGTGTCCGAGTGTTTCGGAACCACCTGTCGACCTCTCTAACGGTTTCTTCAACGACCACCAGATGGCAGCCAGAATTTTCCAAAGCCCGGTAACATCTTTATTATTAGGCAATCAGGTGATTCGAGCGTACAAAGTCCTAAACAAACTATGTAGATAGATGTCCTGTCCCGATAACAAACAGTATGATTGCTAGTGTTGTAAAAAACTCGAGTCCTGGAGTCTACATTTGCAAACTCGACTAATTTTGAATGCTTGCTAGACATTCATAACTCTGAGTCGAGTCGAGCACGAACCGACACGGGCTCAAGTCGAATAAGAACTTGCGTCGCAGAACCAACTCGAGTTCGAGTACCAAACTCAAAACAACTTCTACTCAACAAACTCTTCAGAACAACAAGTTATCATTCAAAAAGTTTATTTTATATTAATGATTAAATTACAATATTTGTTATTAACTTAAAATAAGCAATTATGATTTTCTAAACTCCATGATTGTTTTTTGTATAACGAAGCAGTAATCTTGAGTTGCACCCACACCCTTTCTAAATGTTCCTCATCTAATTCATTTATAATTTCGGTAAATTCCTTAGCGATTTGTTGCCACTTTGTATTATGTAGACTTTCTTTTTGCCGTAAGTCTTGATCGACAATACAGTTTTTTTATTTTCGGATGAATAAAAATATTTTGATTAAGAATTACATTTAATACAAGTTACCCCTCGGAAACCGCTACATTTTTTGGGATGAAAAGCATCCTATATCCTAATTTGGTTATAAACTATCTGTGTTCTAAATTTCATCCAAATCCGTTCAGCCGTTCTTAAGTTATTAGTAACATTAGTAGGATAATTAGTAGGATACTCAAGTGTTACTGGAATGTGACATCGGTATGCATTATAACAGCCTAAATCCTGATGTGCTACCAGCCTAACATACAATTCACACCACCCTTTAATAGCTACTTACCAGACTCGAGCTCGACTCGAGTCCATAATATCGAGCACAAAATAGACTCGAACACTATAAGTGTACCGATCTCGAGTTTATTAAGGGAGCTTGAGTATAACTAAGAAATCGAACGGTGGAGTCTCTATATATGAGTCGAGTCTTGTGATTTACAGTTGAGTCAGAATTTTCAAACTCCCGGACTCGAGTTTTTTACAACACTAGATTGCACGCAAGCACTTTGATGTAATAGCCCCAAAACTATAGGTACAATAAAGTTATATGATACTCAAAAAGTAATATTGATGATAGTTTTAATATTAAAAATATTTCCAATTACTCATCAAAAAAGGTATTGACTGGCTTAACACAATGGATTATTTAACAATTGAAAATATGCTAGTTAGCTGGTAAACATATTGCGCTTTACATACTTACACACACTCACACACACTAGTCAACGTTTGTCTATCGTTGTTTCTATTATAATAAAAAGATATTTTGTAATATTGGCATACTTACTTAGTTACCTAGTTACAAAAATGAGAGATGACGCTGGTTTTCGAATCACAGCGCAAGCTGTCTCGGACACCAAAAGCTTCATTATAATTGTTGTAAAAACATATGTCAAATAAAGATTTATTATTATTATGTATCTCCGCTTGGTATTCACGGGTTGCCCCGGTCCTTTGAGAGGCTTGCGCGGGAATATAGATCCAACGCGCAGAGAGAAGTTGATGTCATGTGGTACTCCTGCCCAAAATCGTCCTCCGCAATATCAATAGACGACATTTCTATGAACAGGTCTGGGCAGGAGGAGGAACTATTGCTAATGAGTGAAAAGAATAAAATGGGTTATGGTTATGAAGTTTGGATGAAATTAAACTGGGATATTGCAATAGAAATCGGACACCTGCCATAATATGATTACTGACTATTTGTGTCAGGCGGTGACTTACCACTTCCCCTAAATAGTCGCCGCGTTTGGCAACTGAGGGGCAACATTGGAATGAGCGGCTAAGGGTGCCGAGAGGTGCGGCTCCGGTTTCGCCATCGCGAGTTGCCTCGTAAGCAGGTTTCCCCATTATTACGCCATTACGTGCAATACACTTCCACCCTCGAGCATATAGCTCTTGCGACTCCACTCTGGCCGGCTGGCTAAGGCAAGCCAGAGGTAAGGGTCCTGTCCCTCATCGGTGTCACACCGACCATGGCGAAAAAAGGCCAGAAGCGAGGGACGGAGGTCTCCCCTGGGAGCACTCGGGTCCGCGGTGTCGCCATTCACCAACAGCTTGCCATAAGCTACCCTGCGGAGACTGCCTGCACTGGAAAGGGAACCCAGTGGGCGATGGGGTTGTCACATCCCTACGCCTTTATTATTATTATTAAACCGGAAATAACTAAAGGAAGTATGCTTCCCATGGGAATTAACACCTCCGGATTTGGAGGCAAACGCCTTAACCACAGGACCACAGAGGCACTTGCAACAAATAAACAATTGATAGGATATGCATTGAGTCCTAAACTCCTGAGTGACTACCTTTATGGTCACTGGTCTAGGCATTTGAAATCGTTCATCCGAAAACACGCTGCCGGCAAGTGATATAATGCTTGTACCTTTCTTTCAGACTGGCTACCAAGATGTAACAGCTGGTTCAGGACTGATGGGACTAGCTGGAGATGGGAAACCATTGCTCTCGGTATCAGACCTAGAGAGTAGACTCGTGTTCACTAGGTGTAAGGTAAATATGAGAAACTACTTTCTTCTTTTCCATCGCAGTAAGTAAGTACTTTCTTAGTAACTCCACTGGTTCAGCGAAGTGGAACGAGAAATAGCCAAAACAAAGACTCGCCAATAAATGTTAATAAATACTTCAGTCAGTAAAATCCATACTTCCATACTACCCATACTAAGTCTGTCTGTCTGTCTGTTACGCTTTCACGGCCAAACCACTGAACGGATTTTGATGAAATTTGGTATGAATATAGTTGAAGACCCGGGGTCAAACATAGGCTACTTTTTGACGCAGGCGGAGCTGCGGGAAACAGCTAGTATAATATAATGGTAGAATCATTACATTCGGTCACACCACTCATCCTGTTGACAACTGTTCTCCAAGATATTTTGCGATATAAGCCTATTAATTCTATGAGTATCCTATTAATTCAAATCAAATCAAATCATTTATTTGCTAAAACACAGTACAGAAAGTTCTTTAAAACAGTTATCTCGCTAAATGTATTTGACCTCATATTAAGGCATGCAAATGTCAACTAAATATCTAACCAACAGTTAACAAAAATAAGTCCAACAATTATCAAATATACTCTAAGTCCAGTTACTAATAAAATTAATTTTTTTACATTGAAAGATGAAAATATATCTAGTACCTAATTAGTCATTACTTTTGTGCAATTTACAATAGTCAATATATTCTCGTACAGAGTAAAAACAATGTTTCTGTAACCATTCCGTCAATTTTAACTTAAATGTCATTCCTTTTAACATTTTCAAATCATATTATATACGTTTCTTTTGTAAATATTTTTGTGACAAGTAGGCTGATACAATCTGTTCATAACTATAGCTCGTGTTTCTCTAGAGTTAATGCCACTTTTCTTAGTAAAGTAGTATTGATTAAGTTTTTAAGTTTGTAGTATTAATTTTGCGATATATCCTTTATTAGTAATTAGTCATTTAAATTCTAGTGTTGCATTTATTATGTACTGCGTTTTAAGACAATTATATTCTATTTCTATGTTACTTCTATAAACATTCTACCAACACCACTAAATCGATGCGAGTTAGACCATGGTTAGACTATTCGCATGTAGTTCTTGCAATATGGTATCGCAAAATTTTCATAAATTTCATATTTTTCAGCCTTTCGTCCTAAGCACGGCAGGCCGTCAATGGATATTTGGAGGCGAATTGTCCAGGGTAGAAGGTCGAGCGGTCAGACCCTACTGGGCGTTATTGTTCAGCGATCTGCTCCTCTTCGCCACTGTCTCCAGAGACAGGGTCCTGTTCGTTACTGAGGAGCCTGTTGCGCTTGGGACCGTGTCTGAGGCACAGTTCAATGTAAGAAAAAAAGGTTAGTTGCAGGTCATTCATATTTTATTGGGTTACAAAGTTTTACTGTACAGTCCGGTGTCAGACTTTTGAAATTAACCCTCAAGCCAATGTGGGATATTTATAGATATTTAGATAAGTAGCAGTTTAACCACGGGTTTAACTGCCTGCATTTTTTTACTAAATTGTAAAAATTGCTAGGTACCTTTATTAAAAGATATAACATTAATACAGAAAGAATTGACGTGATATTATGTTTGAATGTTATCTTTTTATATGTTGTACTTTGAAACCCGAAACTGACGCAAATCTATCTGAAATAAACAAGAATCCAGAGTATATCTTTGTCTCTCACTGAACATACCTAAATCATGGAAAGAGTAAGTCTAAGCCGTAAAGCAAAAAGTTTATTGAAACATTTTTATGGGAATTGTTTTAAAAAGTTATCAGTCAAAACTCTACTACCTGCTGCTGCATACTCTCTCCGCCTCCCATGCTCCTCCAACCTTTCGGTTATATGACGAATCGCGAAAGAGTGTGCTGTACTTGCTCTTTGGCTCTCTTTCGCAGTCCAATGTGTCCCCTCTCTCCATCAATTCTCATCCCCTTTTTGAGGGTAAACGGCACACTTAGCCTCGCAGTCGTCGTAATCTTCTTTTTGTATAAAATCTTCGTAATTTCTTCCTTCTGTTTTCCTTCTATTGTTTTTCTGTTGTTTCTTCTGTTGCTGTTAACAGTTAAATAAATAAACTTCATTAACATTTCAGCTACAGAATTCAGGCTAATACTGGGCCGAGCTGGTGGGGAAAGTCCGTTGGTGAGCTGCTCGCCTCGGACCCCGGGGCGGACGAGGACTGTCGTGCTGCGAGCTCCATCAATAGACTTGAAGGCTGTGTGGCAGAGTTTGCTACAGAGACAAATGTGAGTTCCTCTTTTTTAATGCTGTATTTGCTGCTGAGTTTAATCATATCGATTGGGTTACATGGAACCGTCAGTCGTTTCTGACGTGGTTCTTTTAACGACTATCAAATGGAACCTCCGGATCTAAGGAAAACGTCTTAACTACGCGACCAAAGTGGTTGAATAAGTGTTCACATATCACATGTCAGTTACAGTGACACTACTAGATTGTCAGACGACCTTACCAAAACCGAAAAAAGACGCTGGACGCGACTCCCTTAAAATCTTATGAAATAATGATATAAGTACTTATGAACGAATGATGATACTTTCTTCTTTACTTTTACTTTCGTTTCAGATATCGAGCTCATACGACTATGGGAACGCCTGTCGGCTCGCCATTGGACTCTCCCGATCCCCAGCTTACGTTTTCACTGGCAACACTGGACTCTCAACAGCGACAGGTATCAGCATCCAGTATACAACGGCACTCAAGTCTGGCTCTTTTACCAGCTAGCTCTTATCGATCTCATCTCAATATGCTAGTAGAAGAAAGACCGGAAAAAGAAGTCAGAGTAAGCTTTGACGTAAGAACTGTGTCTAACTCGCCCACGCCTCGACCTGTTAGAGGTCCACTAAGCACAGTTTGGAGAACTGCTCCCACGCCCGAAACCCCGTCAGCCAATCTATCGCCAGCTGACTCGCAAACATTTTCTTCTCATTTCGTATCATCGTCCAGTATAGAAAAGAATGAGGAGCCACCAACATCCCCAAGTGCTCAACTAACACCAGATGGTGGTGATGATTATTCTGAATCTTCTCCTTGTTGTCGATGGGAGTCTTTTGAAGCAGATCTAGCTTTAGCTGATTTAGATGTTGATCCATCTTATAAGCATGCAGTTGAAGAACGCATATTCTTGCCGGATGATCCGTTGTTGCCTAGAGTAGCTTTCCCAGAACGGCCTACTCCCCCCGCTTATTTAGAACTTTGATCCGCGGAGTCGGATCCGGAGATAGCAGATTCTTGCTACCCTCGGACATGTGGAAACAAGTGGAGATAGTGTCTTTAATAAAGACCACGCCTGAATTCACATTACTGGTGTTCTCATAGTTATGTGGTTTTGATAGCTGGTGTTTAGGAAAACCGACCCTCTGCACTGTAAGGTAGTGGGTTGCAAGCATAGCTTTCATCGTGTAGACTGGCCAGAGACGGCGCAAGCATTTGTTGGATTGTTAAATTTGCTTAAGTTGAGATTAAGGTTGTGGTAAAAAAAATTGAGAGACATATTTTCGAACATTAGCAGTATTGAAATAAAATCTTGGTATTTTGATTATAATTATAGAAATGTTAATATAATAAGTCTGATACCCACTTATGATCTAGCAGAGTGTTTAGTATTGAATATTATAGTTACAGAAGCAATTCAACAAAGTAAAGTTTCTATAGTAAAATTTACAGAACTGAACTTAATCCACAGATGGGGTAATTAGTCGTACAACTCGCTTAAGATGAACATTTATGTATATTGCCAATATTAACATTTTACCACATGAATATTTGTGTCAAAGATGTAACCATAGGGTACCAATTTGTATAGAATGTTTTATGAGCCTAAGTGATTTTCATAGTTTCATTTCTTAAGTCTTCCGTCCTTTTCCTATGATGTGTATTGATACGCTTTATTTACTGAAAACTATTTTACCAAATCTCACCACTATTTCTGACACTAACTTTGATGAACTTTATAATGGAGTAATTCGCTTACTTCATGAAGATGCCTATGTTGTCAAGCATGATATTTGACTCTTGTAAATCTGTACATAGACAAACATTTGTACAGGTCATGTGGATATTTGGCGATCAGCTTCAAACACTATACAACCTAGATTTTATTGTAGATCACACAAACGCATTTTTTGCCGCTTATTTTGTTAACACACTTATCGCCACTAGAATAGTTACAGTGAAAAATGGTAGTGTATAATCTTCAAACGGAATTATGTTCTTGCTTTCTGTATATTAATATTAAATGAATAGACTATAGTGATTCATGTAATGCCTCATAGTTATTAGATGATTGTTACTCGCTAGCATCGCAAAATGTTCACATAACCTTTGTCTTGGATTTTTGTATGTGTATTGACCTCCATTTTTTACGGAACGAATTCGTAGTTAGGAACAATAATTTTTCGATGTCTTTGGCTGTGTGTAAATTTTAAATTAGTCTTAATAGATTACCAAAAAATTTTTAATTTTGAGATGAAATTTTACTTGATTTTGCGTTTTTGTAACATATATTGGACTCAAAGGCATAATTATATTGGATGTTTACGTTTAGATCAAAACAGTATATTTCTAAGTATCCGTAAATAAAGTGGTTTCATCAATGGAGATAACATGTTTTTATTTCAGTATTCAAATAAAAGCCCGTTATTTTGCGACGCTAACGAGCTTTGTTACATTTTATGAAACAAACCTACCATTTTTCGGTGTAATTTCTATTATGTGAAGTGATTTTTATTTGTTAAATTGAAAGAAATCATATTATAAAAGGTACACAGCTATTTTATCTGATGTAAGATTTTTAACTGTCACTATTTATCAGATTGAATTATTGTAACTCAAAATAAACATAAAGTAAGTATATTTTTAACATTTTTTTTAAATATATTTTTTATAATGAAGCAAAATATCCACATAGCCTAAACATGTTGTCATAATAGTAACTTCAGATTGTCTCAGTCAAATTAATAATACTTTTACCATATTTTAGACGAGACGTAGCTCAGCTGAAACACAAACAGGAGGTGCTGGTAGTGCCACTGAAGGAGCTAGAAGTACCAGAAGTAGAGGCTCCACACTCCATTTACAAAGATGGATGACACAACTACCTGAAGCTGAAGAAATGGATCCACCAGAACCAGATATGGAAGTATGGATATTATTTTCTTATTACATAACACAATTTTTTAAAGCTTGTTTTTTAAGGACACTTCTTAAAATACGAAATAGTAGATTTAGCAATATAGTTGTTCATTTCACTTGTGTTGATAATGAGTATCAATTTAATATATGCAGATGTGGAGCATAGAAGAATTAAGAAAGAGATCAAAAGAACTGAATCTTTTAGAAGTAGCAGACTTAGTTACTAATCATAATGAAAATAAAGGTACAACGCCAGCCGAAAAGAAAGAAAATGATCGAAGTCCATCTAAGAGTAGTAATTCAGGAAGTCAGGTAACAAAATCAGCATTCTTATTTGTTATAGTTACATTTTTAGTTTGTCTATCAACAATACAAAAAAATATTTTGTAATTACAGATAACGGTACGCACAAGTCCTGTAGTAGTTGATACTATACCAGTTTGCAGACAGTGCCATAAAAAATGTTTATCAAAACCTAATAGTCCACTAGTGTCTCAAAAGGAACCTTCAGCGCAGCTCAAAATCAAAACTACGCCTTCTCCCCAAAATTCTAATTCTAATAAAAGCTGTAACAGTACGTGTAGTGCAAATTGTGGTAATCGTAAGCCAAAAAACTTTAGTCATTGTAATTTAGAGCGTAAAGGTGCTATGAAGATACGTCCCGAAGATGCCCCTATGGCGGCCTTAAAAGTTATAGATTCCATTGAACAAAGTCAGAAGATGCTTAAATCGACGTCTTATGAATTAAAAACGGACTCTCCTATTCTAAATAAGAGTTCAAATAAAACCCATACTAAAAGCCAATTGGAATTGAGAAAGGAGTACTTAAGATCACCAAGTCCGTCTTCTAGCAGTAGAAACAATAGCCCACTTTCTACTAGTCATACTACTTGTAGTTCCATGGTTTTTAACTCTAGTTCTAATGATTTAAGAATGTCTAACTCAAACATTGCCAATCAAGTGCAATGCGTCATAGCACAAGAAAAATATTTGAATGAAGTTAAATGTGCCGAAAGTATAATATTATCTAAAAATAAAATTGGTTCAAATTACCCATCACCAGCAACAATGAGAAAAGAACAAATAACAAGACAGAAAGCTGAAAATGTCTTAAATAAAGTGTTAGGTGTGAACATTATTACTAAGCGAGAAAACTTAGGTAAATGTCTAAAAACATCTTCAGTATTTTTAGAAGATGATTCAATACACGAAGATGACAATGATTTTAAAATAGAAAGAGGTATAAGGAGATCTCCAAGAATGGGTATATCTGCCGTAAGTAAAATGAACGGCGATATAAATAAAAAGACTGAGCGAGAAGATGTGAATGCTAACACAAGTATGAATGATATAGGTTCTGATGATGACTTAGAATTAGGACCCCTGATGTTAATGGGTTTATCAGCGATTAATCCAGCTGCGCATTTAATGAGAGTAGAGCCTTTCAAACGTACGTCGGCGACAAATCTAAATAATATGTCTAGACCTGGAAGTCTAGGTTCGACGAATTCAGAATCTCCAGTTCCTAACATAGCCGTTGTTCCACCGACACCTGAATATAACACAAATAATAAGACTGTAAGTACTCTTGCTGTTTTCCCAACCTAATATAATGTATTTGACAAGTAGTAATAAAAACGTGTTATTTCAGGAAACATTAATAGATGATTCGCCTGATTCTCCTGATGTACCAGATGATTTACCTTATGTTTCCTTGAAAAGGTATATTTCCAAAATGTTTTAATGATTATTTATAGAGTTTAATATAAGGCAAAACTTAATGAGTTATCTGTTCCAGATATGGCACAATGTCAAGTCTCGAAAGACTACCTTCAGATGAGACTGACGATGGTAACACAAGATTGACAGAAGATCCAGACACCACAAAAACCAATAATACTGGTAAAATAACATTTTGAATATTTTTTTCTCTTTAAATAAACAAAATTTTATTCTATAATTATCTCATGTTCGTCATTATTACAGTTACTGGTGCAGCCGGTGGTATAATGGGATGGACTGCACGCGCTGGCTCTTTTGTGGTTGAAAAGATGAACATATTTAGTTATACAGAAAGTGTTCCAAATACGTCTATAGTTCACAAGCAACCATCTTTTCTAGAAAGGTAAACTAAAATCGATATTATGAATGATGATGTTTCTTGGTTCGTTTTGGTTGGTACATCTTTGTTTTAATTTACTGAAAGTCAACAACATTGGCTTAATATCTCATACTATAGGGAAAATTCTACAAAACATTGTTTTGATTATGCATATTGTTAATATTTTTTTCCTTTCACCTAATAGGAGAAATACGTCTCGACAGGACATGAAAAAACGATAAGTATGAAGTGTGGCGACCAATTAATATGTTTGATTTTTATTACATTTAAATTTTTGGATAAGGATTATTTTATGATGACTAGTACTTAGCATGGCATACAATATTTCTGTAATATCAATGTCTAATATCTAATTAATAAATTTTGACCAGTATTAGATACTTAACTTTTGCTAGAGATTTTCAGTGTGGTTTTAGGTTTTAGTATTATCTATCAGTGAAATTATGTACAAATTTTCTAATTATTAAGTAGTTAAGACAGACATTAGGCAATATTATCTTCGTACTATAATTAGCTATGTAGCTGCTCTTTATTTTTAGTACGTAAACATGATAACAATTTTATTATTGTTTTTTTTTTTAAATAATATAACTTTTAGAAAACATAACCAATAATAGCCAAAATAAATGTTTGCCACTTTGTGAGTTGGATTATTTGTGTTAGACAAAAAGATTTTTATAGTTTTAGAAATGTATATGAGTATTGCTAACCAATCAATGATTTTTTGACTGTCAATGATTTCTTACTCTAAAAAACTTATTTAGATGCTTGGGCGTCAGTGATTGGAAAACGACACTTGGTAACGAAGAAGGGACAGCAGAAACTGGAGAAGGAAGTGGAGCGAGTGGAGAAGAAGCATGGGGTACACCATCATCTGGTGATTTATCTGACAATCTGCCAGATTCAGAGCATGGTACTTTATCTGTAAGTGTTGTATACCTAATTACACATTGTAAGAAGTCAATTATTATAATCTATATTAATCTGAGATTTTTAAACACATATTTAGTTCGTAATTTATTTATGGCACATAGAAACACTGTGATTACTTTACCTTGCTACTTGCCTTATGATCAGAATACCTGTCACTTTTACAGTCACCTACAAAGTCGTCATCATCATATGCAGGCGATGATGATACGGAACTGATGATGGATGAACTTCTAATGGCTCCCACTATAACCGGACCCACCACTCTTAGACCTTTATTGCCAAGGTAACTATCATTAATATTATATTACTCACAATTTGCTTTAAACTTTTCCAAATTCCCTAATATATGAAGTAACTACACAATTAGGAATAAAAATTAAAATAATAAATGTAAAACTACTAGATGATTGGCTTTAAAGTAGCAATACATTTTTCAAATAAAAAAAATCGAGACTAACGATAATATGTAACGTAGGGATGTTTTCAGAAGAAGACTAGAGCCACTTTTAGAAGAAGATTGTTCGGATAGTGATAGCGATGACAACAAACCAACTCCAACTAACTCTGATGACCAGGTGAATATCTATGTTAATCTTCATACTCCATGAAATATGTAACCAAATAGTAGTTGATGAAATATCTTAAGTTGATAATTTAAATTGTTTAAGAAGATAAATAACATGTTTTTATATTATTATTATACAAATATCATCTGTCATCATCAATTCGATTTTTTTAGCTGACAGGTGATATATAATATTTGTAATATATATGTAATATCATAGCATGCCAATAACCATTTTTATGAGAGACTTAAATGTTGAAAGCATGCGTGTTGCATGAACTTGATAATTTATGTTTAATATTATTAAATTTAGATTCTAAATGAAGGCCGCCGTTGAACAATTTTATCACCCATTTATTAGATATCGTAACATTGGGGTTTTAAGTTATTACGATTTATACTTCGCGATTCTATACTTTTATTTCACTAGCACTATGTTTGCAGTCAGAACTTGCAATTTCCTTGGGTACCTTGTCAAATAGCACTTGTCAAAATTAAATGATAATTTGGGTGTCAGACCTGACGCTGGGTTATTGGCATATCCCCGTGAGGTGTCGCGTAGACAGTAGCTAGGTTAAAATCTCACATTGTGACTGGTCCGCTGGTGCGGCGCTTGGCGCAGGGCAGCGCGCATGGCGACGATGCTGACGACTGTTGCGACGCGCCGCACCGGCCGCCCTCTGCTTCCGAAACAGGTGAGTCATATTTAGACGACGTTATTGTTACCAACACTATACTCAACTGTCCGACTTGTTCAAATTGTGTACTTGTTAAACTTATGTAAATATAGAAAACGTTTTAGGTAATCATCAGTAATTTAAAAAAATATTAACACACTGATACATGATATTTCATTTATAATTAAAATAACTAAACAAAACAAAAGCATGTCCCTCGGAAATCATATCTTTTGGACTAAATCTAAATTCGACTATCACCAATTATTCATATAATTTAGAAAATAAAACATAGTATACTAACAAAGATACATGTTGACAGCAAAATGGACAGCTTGACTAAAACCCAAAGGTGAGAACGAGGGAGCCATAACCACATCCCAAATTCGACACAAAAATATTACATACCTACTCAACATTTCAAAATACTGCACGATGCATGAATAAAATAAGGAAAGAAAATACACAAAACGTTAGAATTTTTTCTTGTAAATGTACCCTAAATAATTCATCCTAGCACTGACAACCTTTATTTGTAGAATGTGCACCCCACATACTTGTTTCTAAGAAGCTACAAAATATATTATTATGATACAAATAACAAGCCTGTATCCACTATTTCAAAAATGAGCAATAATACGTGGGAGGAAAAGCCCTTGTATTTTAAATAACAAATGACTAGCATCACCTTTCGCCAGATTTAAAACTATTAAGAAACATTAACTGTCATTATAATTTCTAAAAAATCCTAGACCTATTTATACTTTATTTGATCTTCATTCAAATTCGCAAATAATAGGTGACACACGAAACACGTTATCGGAGCATATGCACGTACAAAAGAGATTTTTGTGCCTTATTATAACAATCTATAATCGTTAGGTGCAGCAAGACATTTGTATGAATACGGGGTTAAAGTTCCAGAACTCACAGGGCATGTTTCCACAGAAGCAGGGGACGGGGGTGCGGGCGCCGCTCAGGGTGTTGGAGAGGGACGCGGTGGTGGCGCCGAGTGCGAGCTGAGCCCAGACCGGACACCCACCAACGAGGCGCCTTCGACGCCCTTACAATCTGGTAAACTACCTAATAAAACATCTTTATCGTCATTTGAAAACGAGTATTGTAGAACCACTACAAAGCAGACACAACTCTAATGCGTAGTCATATGCTTTCGCTTCTCAAAAGTATGTAGAAAATAATGAACTTTAATAGCAAGTTCTCAAGTATTTTTCATTAAAAATATTATATTATTACAAACAAGGTATCTATCCACAGTTTTCTTCTGATTCAAATTCTTCTTTTCTTTATGTTTAAACATTTACATCCCCCGAACAAATCCATTGATTGATTTGATACTTCTATAACACTTACAATATATTTTACTTCATCAAGAATATCATAATCTAAAGCATGCTTATGCTGTCGATCATCATCGCTCATCAAACTATAATATAATTAATGATAGCAAACTTGCTATCATTTATTAAACAACGACAATATTACGTTTGCGCAGTTTCAAGAGAGTATGCGGAGGTTCGTGCCGGTGCTGGCGGTCGTCGGGGCTCAGCCAGTTCGGCCAGCACGCCCTCCACACTCGAGCGTACTACCATCCACAACCCCACTCACACTCCACATTCACCGGGTAATTATCTAAATTTCGCTAAGATTTTTCTCCCACTAAATCGAAATGGTTTAATTATATTTTTTAATACATCCAAATTAAATTTGGTATCTTAAACAACAGCGTAGGAAGGAATAGACACTCATACCTGAATAATATTACCCACGAGTGTGTAATCAGTCGATATTGATATTGTATTGATTTTAGGTGTAACAATGAAATTTCCAAACCATTGAATAAGAAATTTCTATCTATTAACAACAACTTCTTTATTAAACTGTACGGTTTCCAAAACTTGTATGTTAACAGCGTCGGAACCAGCTCCACCAGCCGAGGAATCTTCAGAACCAGAAGAGAGGCCGACGGAAGAGAGGCTCTCTCCTCGAGCGGAGATGAGGCTAGCTTTGGACCAGGGGAAGGACATGCTGGCAGAGCAGGAGGTGTCTTGGGTAATTTATCTTCATGTTATGAAATTTACAAGATGCTAGCTATAGTCTACCAAGAACTACGGTCTAAGTCTACTACGGTATACTGTAGTAGTCACACCCCTTTAAAATGTAGTGTACCCAACGATCTTCGGAGTATCTTAGCCTCGGCTCTCCACCGCCGGTCCCGGATCAGCGTAACTTTAGCTACTCAGCTGTTTGTATGTATTCGTGAACCATTGGTTAGGTACAATGTAGGCTTGAATCACCTGATTGCCTGATACTTCAGATAATGTTGATTTCAATCTTCGGAAAGTATGAAGCCGTCAGTCATGGCTACCATTTGGTGTTGGTTACCGCCAATCGCTAAGGGGCCAAGTCAAAGTCCAAAAGGTGGTTCCAAAAGACTCCAGGAACAGTGAACAGTATTTTCATCAGAATTAATCATTGCCTTGCTTTATAAAGGGTGGCGGGTCCGACCCTTGGTCGTTTCGCGCGGCGTGCCAGAGGTCGCTGCTGCGTCGCGTGGCGAGCGCCGACGCGGTAACGCTGTGCCGCGCGCACCCGCGCCGCACCGTCCCGCATACTACTTCGCGCAATTCTGTATATGCCTGGAAACGTAAGCCAATAATTGCCTTTTCTACTATACTTATTCAACACAATATCCCTGAGAAACCTAAGGCAGACCACCAGCTACCTGGGTGGAAAACATGGCAAGAGAGATCTTCTGGATCTCTAGAAAGGCTAGATAAGTAGACAACTCGAAGTAGTTACCTTTGCCGCAAATGTACGAGGAGACCCGGAAGAATAAGAATTACTTAAAACTTTACAAATAGCCGCACTAACACCTCGCTGTTTCGAACAGAGACATCAAAAGAGAAAATCGCCACAATAGTGTCAAACCTCTTAAGGATGCATAGAAGAAGAACTATACTTACGCTGACCCAACCAAAATTTACCTCAAGACATTGTTCTGTAATATTATCAAATATTGACTATATTGTTTAATCATTTAGATACAATTTAATAATTACCTTACCGTAACTTGAAACAGTATTTTGTTCAGTTCCAGAAAACGAGAAAGTTATGGAGATGGAGCAACTGGCACGAGTGGAAGCTCAGACGATGCGTTCGCGGACGCGCTCTCTATGCCAGAACGGGAAGATGTGAGTGACTACATATTATTATCATCATCATCTCAGCCACGAGACGTCCTCGCCCATAAAATTCTTATCTGACAGATCTAAAGCTGCATCCAGCGTAATTCTGCAACCTTGCATAGGTCGTCGAACCATAGTTGGTAGATACTCAAGGCTGCGCTTCCCGAGTGGTCATTATTTAATGATTTTTGGTTGCACTATTTAATTCATCTCATTTCACCCTTTGCATCGATTGCAGCCTCATCACATTTAGATCTTAAAAAGTCATCCACTGGAGGAGTTTTGTCATTAATTGTAAGTTGTATTTCATTCAGAATGGGTTTTCTTCAACGTCGCGCATCGTCCGATAGCCCTCGTCGCGAGCCGTTGCTCCTCGGCCCGACCTCCGGAGCTCGGCCCTTTTCTCCCCGGCGCACTACTGTGAGCAACAACGGCTATTACAAGATTTGCTTTGTCAATGGCTATGTGTGAACGCACCCGCACATACACTAGCTTATCTGTGCCAATCAGCTGGATTTAAACTTTTTCTGGAAGATTTTTCGACAGTTTCATTTTGGAATGTTGTGGCAAATTAAGAGCCTTGTAGTAAATTAACAGTATTTACAATTTCGTTTCGTTAATGACTACCTACATTATCAAACTCTTGAAACTCAAATATGAATTTGAAAAACTTAAAAAGATAATGTTGTAATTGGAAAGTTTTTTATTTGAGTTTTAAGAATTTGCTTTAATTGTCATTAACGACTCCGAATACGGCTGTAAGTGTTCTTGGGTAAATGAACAATTACTATAGGCGACATAAACCCTGTTAACAGTGTCAATGGAGCAAAATTAACAAATTGAGGGGTTAAAAAAAACATTTGTATCAAAAATAATAATAAAAAATATAAAACATAATAATAAGCGTCATGAAAACACATTAGAAACGATTAATTATAATGACAATTAAATTATAGGTAAAAATTTGTATACTATTTATTGGTGAATGAAAATAATGAAATTTTTCATAAAAATTTTTCATATTTTCAATTTCAAATCTTTTTGAAAATTTTAAAATATTGTGAAGTACTTATAGAATTCCATTTCGAGTGAAATCAATAAAATCTTAGTAGATAGATTATGGTGAGTAGTGAGATTTGCGTGAAAAACGAAATAATGATAGTATGATTGGCCAATCAAATTGCCTTTTAGTAATCTGATATTTTAGGATTGAAAAAGTAATTGTTAAATATTACAATAATCTAATAATTGACATTTTTAGTAAAATATTTCATGTTTTTGATGAATTTGTGCTTGTGTCGTAAGTCCGTTTTGCTAATGGTAAAATTGTTATTAGACTTGTACTTTGACACTAAATACACGTCAATTGTTCTTATCTTAGTTATTAATAAGATCAATGTTTAAATCCAGCTTTTGAAATTATGCTATCCTTGTTTTTGTTGATTGTTGAACTAATCTGTCCATTTTAATTGGAACAAATGTTCTGGAAATATATTTTTAACAAAAATTCATTATGCTTTTCATTCTTCATCCTGCCGCTACTCGCCGTTCCTTTTTATACACCTTTCTAAAGCTATGATAATTTTATTTATAATTTAGTTTTTGTTAGTTGTATATTTTACTTAATATCGACTTCACGACAATTAACGTTGCTACTCACATACGTTTTTGCAATCTCTACGCTTAGCTGCAAATAGAGACATTAAACCCCACTAAAGGTAATGTTGGCAAAAGAAATTTAAAAACCAAATACTCCTTAATTTGATATTCTTACAGGAGAAACAATTCGAGAAAAGGTTTTGGAAACAGGTAACCAGACGACGAAAATCTTTGGGCTCCATTAGTCAAATATAATGGACTTTAGGAGCAAACAACAAGTTACAAAGTGTTCATGTCTATACTAAATGTGCGTAGTGACGGTAGACTTAGAAGAAATTTTGATTATAGACTGTATAATGTAGCCTAAACTATTATTTCTTTAATTGTTGATGATGACGACGACACGTTTGAACTGGATAAATATAAAGACTTTGCCAGACAGTTTTAAGATTGGGAATGGGAATACGTGTAACAAATACCCTACTGCTCAACTTCTGCAACTAAGTTGAGCAATAGTTGGGCAGTGGGTAAAAGGGAAATCATCAATACGAATTAAAAAATACATAGCATTAAGATTAGTGAAACATGTAGAGAACCTCATAAAATAAAACAGAAGGTTGCCAAATAATAACACATGTAATAAAATCTTAGAACGAAATGCCAAATAACCTGATGAAAGGGACCTGTTAACCTTCATATCGTAGATAGCACCAACGACTTGATGGTGAATATTAACGTACTAGACTACATTCTCTACTGAATTAGATAGGATATTTAATAGTGTAGATATTCATTTTAACTTGTATATAGATATCAAAAGAGCGGTTTAAAGTTTCTCTATCTAGATGTACAGTATATTATACGTACAAAATTAATAGACTTAGAAGATTGATATTTATTTTTACTGGAGCTTGGCGATAACATTTTTTAGCTAACTATGCTAATATTGTATGTTTTTGAATTATTTTTCAAATGTAGATAAGTGTAAATGTAAAATAATGTTCTTACCAAAACATTTACGTCCATTCTATTTTAAAATTATAAGCTCTGCACACACGATATAATTATCATATACGATGAAATCCGAATATTTTGTCGAGATGTATAATAATACTGTGATGATTACAATACAAAGGAGACGGTTTTGGTATTTTAATTACTAAAGTTCGAAGTCGGTTCTGTAATTAATAATTATTTATATTGCCACGAATAACCTTTACTAACCTGGAGGCTTTTACTTTGTCTCTATACCTAATGTAAAAGTAGCTACATAATTTAAATAATGTAATACCATGATCAACAACATATGGACCATTAAAATGTTGTAATTTAAATTATCTATACTTTAATCGATAGATAAAAACATCTTTTCATTTGTTATTAGCCACGATATTTTGCCAAAGTATTAGTAAATATTTTTTTGTATTTGACAATATATCCTTGTTGTGCAATAAAGAGTTATGTATTGTAAGTATTGTGTGTGCTGAGCGTTTTAAGCTTAAAATTTAAGTCGCACTATTTTATGAATCTTTTATAAACATCTTAATATCCATCTATTGAAAACTAGTGATTGTGATAACGCTTTATTATGTTGTTATTATATATATTTCGATGACATTAATATTCGTAATGTTGATTGTAATTTCGTAGATAAATGTATATAAGGCGTAATGGAAGGAAATCGAATTTATTAATTTTTAATTCAAAATTTTAACAATTCTTCATTTGTAAAACCTTCATGATTTCGAATATTCAAAATAAACTTCTTAAATTTCTGAAAAGTTTTATTTATAAGTCTGCGAAATAAAACACAAGATAAAGATGTTAATTACGTATATTGATTGAAAATATCAAAATACATCAATAGTTTGTAAATACAAAATCTACATTACTTTATATCTGGAATTGTTTCATATCATTTAATATTATTTCACTTAGCACCACAAGCTTAACGCCCAAAATTATTTTCTTATTCGAGACAACTAATTAAACTGGTTAATATACAATTAATTCATTGATTAAAAATCTGATTTAATTTTCGCTTTCACTTAAATTTTTGTATGTCGTTACAATATGGAAAAAAACACACATATATTTTCACATCGATTTTTTTTATGTCTTTGAATATAATTATCACATTTAAGATCTAGCCAAATCTGGTACTACTGTAATAAGCGTTGTCTCGAAAAAAATCCCATGTAACTAATGTTAGTTGAGCACTCAAACTATCATTTTCCCATCGCCCACAAACCCTTCACACATAGCAATCAAGGCAAGAATTATTTTATTAACATATTGGATATATAACAAAATATATATTGTCTTGCCTCGGCTGCTAGGTTTACAATCTCTTAAAAATAGAAATTAGTATTTACAGAATGTAAAATATATAGTTAATTGACTACATCTACACCATCGTTTAGAATTAAAATAATTAAAAATTGGCCATTTATTTTTAGGCAGATCAGAAAATATCAAATATTTATCTATGGTTTTTCCTTATAATTAAACAAGACATACATCAAAGCATGAAGGAATTACAAAATTATTTTTATATTCGATTCAACACTGGGTAATAATATTTCAAAACAAATTGAAATAAAGTGTATGAGATTTTTGTGAGCAGATTTTCATATGCAAGAATAATTAAGTTCAATATTATTTCTTTAGAAAAATATATCAATTCATTTACAATTAATTAAATATAGCTAGAAGTGTCGTACAAAAGATTTTCAAGCATTTATTTTTATTTTGGCACAATGTTAGTTCGTCTTAGCTACTATTATTATGATTTCTTAATATTTATGATATTTAAACTAAATTTATTGCAATGGTTAAAAATTACATTCCTTTTAATAATACTTGCATTGTTACGTTTATTCCTTTAGATTATGAAAGAGCTTTATGTAGTAAGACCAACTCTTTTTATATATATATATATTTTGAAAATGTTAATACTTAAAATTGCTACGAAATACTAAGAGGCTTTGTTTTGGACGGAATTATATAATGTCAACTTCTATCATTATAACATTGCATTGGTTAGATTTTTATTTTGTACTAACTTGAAAAAGATCAATCTGTAAAAATATATTTTACGTACACTCATCCATATAAAACATGCTTTTACATTGTCATAACCAAAGGCAGTGATGATTAATATCACAAAATTGTATTTGAGCTAAATTATACTGACACATAATAAGTGTCATAATATTGCTAAGGCATAAATATAAAATATACCAAGCTTGACGCAATTAATATAAAAATCAGGGAATGTACTAATTTAATATTTATAGAAGATATTTATTTTTATGACCGTCAACATGAGCATGAGTTAAAAACGCTGTTTTATTCGCGCCATTCATTTGTTGCTTGGAATGTTCTCACTTCTGATGACGTGAACGTCGTCAAACCTTGAGGACCTGCGAAAAATTTAGAAAACTGATATGTAAAATTAAATTAGAAGTATGTATGTATGTATGTAAAAATCTTTATTGTACACAATGAACATAGTATCAAAATACAGGTTACAACAAAAGGCAGACTTATCCCAAATAGGGATCGCTTCCAGTCAACCAAAAAAACATAGGATATAGACATATGGGCACAGAACAGGGTACAACACGCAAAGAAATCTTAGGTACAAAGTATACATAGACTTACATCTAACATACAAATTTAATTACACATAAAAACAGTAAGCTCAGCTCAAGTCCGATCGTTCGTAGTATTCCCTAACCCGAGATTTGAAACAGTGAGAAGACAGCTCTTTTATTTTTTTAAGTGGGTATATCCCTTAATAAAAAATAAATAAAAAAAAAAAACGAAGACCCTAATAAGCTTCCTTGTGGTAACCCACAACGGAAAAAGGGTAGACAAAGATATATCTGTAGGCACAGATAATATGAGTTCTATATAATTTGTGGCTGTAGATAGAAGAAGAGACGGATATGATAATCTAAAAATTAAACCTGCAATATTCTCACTATTGCCTAAAAAAAGCTGGGGGCTTAGCCAATGTCACAAATTTTCACAAAGCATCAATCAAACAAATTAATCTAAGAAATTTAAAAGTAAAAGTACTTCCAGTGAGAAAGGCTGTATTTTTTTAGTTTAAACAATATGCTTAAGAAAATCTCCTCAGCCTCTAACACCTCAATCTCTATTCCTACTTTCAAAGACACAATATACCATAAGTTTTAATATACCATAACCACCCACACCTAAATCATCATTCCTTGTTTCAAAGACAGAACTACCGTGACAGAACCTTTTTTTTTTAACGTGTGGAAAGGTCATCGCCTACCACCCAGCCAGGAACGGCAAGCTGGAGGTTATGTGGTACTTGAACCCACTAAAAACCACACGGTGTCAATCGCCTGCCGCGTATTGCCGAGACCATATGCTTTCTTATGCTCAACAGTCCCGGCGCGACGGAGACAGAACTTAACGTAAGTTTTACCTCTGACTCGTCGTCCGGGCGTAGGCGTGACGTCACCATCAGGGACGGTCCAGTGCTCGACCACTTCAGTGGCGGAACGAGCCAGCGACGGCTGACTCACGGAGCGGTGCAGCGAGTGACGAGACCATGGCCTGGAAGTAACGGATCTTAAAGTCTCCGAGCGAACTTAGTTTTTAAAGTTAAAGAATAGTATATTTTGCTACTTGCAAAGAATGAGGATTAGACGGAGAAATATCAAGTTAACGGTATCTGATTCTAATTGAAATTGAAATTATACTAGCTTTTTCCCGCAGCTACGCCTGCGTCAAAAAGTAGCCTATGTTTGACCCCGGGTCTTCAACTATATTCATACCAGCTTTCATCAAAATCCTTTCAGCGGTTTGGCCGTGAAAGCGTAACAGACAGACAGACAGAAAGACAGACTTTCAAATATAATATTAGTATGGATTAGTATGGATTTATAGTTTGACTAGGAAAAAAGCAAACTTCGCCATATTACGGAAAAATATTGGAACCAATTTCTTTTACTGACAACTAGGATTTCATTTAACAATCCATTTCCATCATCTCAATGTCTGCCAAAAAGAGACAGGAGTAGACCTTGTGTGTTTTGTTGTTATTTCCTACGATTTATTTAACAAAATAGCAAAAATAATTCATAGTAATGAGAAAAAAGTGATATAAAAGATGATATCATATTTAACTCGAATAAAAACGATGGATTGATTTCTATTTAATTAAATGACATTGTCAATTTTGTTGTTGACATGACACTTAAAACATGTTGCCATATAAAGGCGATCAGTAGCGACGCCAATGCAGGGTTTTTATTTTTCTGGTCAGGCTTTAATTTTATGATTCTAATTACTAAAAAAAACCAGTGCCCAATTTAAGTTTTTATTTCTGGCGCTCTCTCGAGGCAAATATCCACTTCGGGTCGCTGGACCAGCGGAGTAAATAAGTATATATTTATTTATTAACTGGTACTGTCTAATACCATCATGATAGTTTCTTAAACGATTAAGATTTTCGATCGTAACTTCCAATGCACGAAATCATCTAGAGTAGAAAATTAAGTGATTCAAGCATTCAATATCCTAGAATCAAACTGGAAACGACTAAACTAAGCATGCTCCGGAGGAAGACTTTGACAAATGCCATAATCACTGGATCACTGAATACGAGTCATGGAGCAATTACAAAGAGGAGTTTGAAATGGCGCAGTGATGTGATCATTGGCGCCTCGCCGACACTGCAGTGGGCGGAGCTTGTCATTGCTCGTGCTCTATGGTTGGAGCCACGGCCGAAACCGAGCACCCCGCACGTCTGCCTTCCGCCCCGTGTAGCCTCACAAACACTTTCTTACAAAACGTTTATTACGGCATCTCCTCTTTGTAATTACTCCATGATACGAGTATTAAAAACTTACTGGTTCTGGTGGAATGGATGTTCGGAATCGCTGTCGTCGTCGTAGTATCTACCGAGTTGAGTACCAGCGGACACCTCGGAGTGAGTGTCTGCTTGTTCGCGAGCGTAGTCCACCATCATTTCGGACATCGATCTGTAAGATTGTTTTTGATGTTAGTTATTATATTAAAAGAAAAAGGCATGTCTGTCTTAAATGACCTCTTTTCTCACACGGAGAGAGATTTCACTTGAAATACGTAGCACCTTTGTACCACTCTACCAAGGTAACATTTTCGTCGCGGTACTAATTTATGATCAATATTTATCCTGTTTATTTTTGTGTACATAAAATAAATTAAATAAACACGACAAATTTTACAGGTATTTATAACTGTAGTCACTATAGTCTAAAACATTTTTTTAGGTTTCGTTATTTTGGTTAATGTTGGAATATGTTGAATTAGATTACCAAAATTCAGTGAACTAACTATCTTCTATTCAGGTGGGTGCTAGTGGGTGGTTACCTAGCGACAATATTATGAGTTTACCAAATACAAAACTACTAAGTATACGGGTAATATAAAACTAAACACCAATTCCAATTTATATATATATAATAGCTGTTGCCCGCGGCTTCGCCCGCCTGATCATAAGGGTTTTCCAATGAAGTCTGAATCCTTTTGTATCAAACTGTGAGCTCAGATGTCAATTTTTACATTTCTAACTTCAAAAATGACCATATTTCATACAAACTTTCAACCCTCATTTCAACCTCTTAGGGGATGAATTTCCAAAAATCCCTTCTTAGTGCACACTAACGGTATTCAAGGAACGTTTGTGCAAAATTTCATGATTCTAGACCCTGTGGTTTCGGCTGTGCGTCACTATCTATCTATGTCAGCCAGTCAGCTTAGTATATATATATAATAATAAAAGATATAAAATAAACAGCTCAGTGAATAAAAACATTTGACCCGCCATTTTAATTTGGTGACGGTTTATCTTTTCACTTTTGAAACAAATAAATGAGAGAATAATATTACAACTCATTTTTTAAACATTCAAATATTCATTCAAATGTTGCGAACCCCTGAACATTTGTTTACATAATAATTTATAGCTTCTCATGACGGGGACTTTACGTGGCGTCACTGTCGTACTCAGCACAGAATTATTAATAGTACTAACGTACAGAACGGACACTCACACCCTCCCACCCGAAACAGATACCGCACCGAGCCGCGCAGATTAAGGGTAAAAATAGAGAGCAAAACAATGCAAGGATGACATTTCTTTTCTTATATGTATATAAATGGTGCAATAAAGTGTTCATTCATTCATTCAATCATTTCGGCGCGCGGCCGCGACGGATAACTATGACGCAGATACGGTATATAACCAACCCTACGTGTGACACTCACACATCACTCACATTGACGCGCGTACGTACACGACCGAATCGTAGTAGTTGTAATCTCGGCGCTGTTGTATGGAGTGTCCGGGGTGTGACTATACTCTGATTAACTTCTATAACCCTATTAAACGCCTCAACCATTGAATTATCATTAGCATTTTTCACTTTATTACAATGGAAACTTCAGTCAAAAGACTTGCAAGTATCCCACACTTGGGAATTCATGTCATGGGCACACCCTGGACACTTTATACAACAGCAGCGAGCCCGTTGCCTATTACTACTTCTACAGTCGTCGCAGCGGCCTCGCGACAAAGACGACAATATAACTTTATTTTGCTCTGAATGATTCCCCTAAATCTGCGCGGTGAGGTGCACTAAATATCTGTTTTAAGTATCCGTTCTGTACGTTAGAACTATAAATAATTCTGTATCGTGGGTATAGGGACCATAGTCTTTCGACTTTAGTTTCTACATAAGGTTGTTGTAATAAGACGAATTCATACATTCTCACCTCATATCAACATGGTCGCTTCTGTAAGAAGACCTGCGCGATCGCTGCGGGTCTCTCAATGAAGTCGCGTCGCTGTCGTACTCATACAATGTTGGCAACGAGCTGCGGCGAGATCGCGAGTCCCATTCGCTCTTCTTGCGGTAACGGTTCTGGAACAAACCATTTATATTAAGTTATTTTTAAGTTATATTGTATTGTATTGTATATTATGAACAGAAGAGAAGCCCGATATCCGTAGCAAATGTACGTATGAAGCGACGGCGAGGCGCACCACTAAATGGCGACCAATCCAATATGGGATTGGATTGGTCGCCATTCAGTGCCATTTTCTATCTCGAGTTCCTCCGTGATTACAACATCGCTCCCAAAACGAGCGTGAAAATATATATTTAGAATCGAAACGCGCTCGAGACAGTGTTCAGGCGTTCTTAGGCCACGGTAAGCACTTATCATCAGGGTCATATGTCTGTTGGTCTTCTCCATCCTAGCGTTGCTTATCTATCGTAGCTTTTTTTTATATAACTAAGTAGGCAAACAGGCGTACGGTCCACCTGATGGTAAGTGGTTACCGTAGCCTGCAAATGTCACGAGCGCGTTGCCGACCTGTCCGCTGTCAGCACAGCGACCCCTCTGAAGCCTGGCGACCCTACTCATCAGCAGGAACACAACACATCACAGTGTTATTTGGCTGCGGTCTTCTGTAGGGTGGAGGCACTTCCCCAGACGGACTACTCCTTACAAAATGTCCTACCTCTCTTAAACCCTACACTTTCCTGGTTGCATCCTCAGCTGTTTGCCTTGGAGCCCAAGATCCGCTAAAGTTTCTAGACCTTCGTCCAAGCGTACTTTCCTAGTTGCGTCCTCAGCCTTCAGAACCTAAGGCGCTTTAAGTCATTGTCCTTGATTTAACGGCACTGGTTGTTTTACCCCTGCGTAACCTTTTTTGCAGGGATACCAGACTAACAGGAACATTAACATGACCCGAGGTGGACCAACACTGACAGATTTTTTAGGCTGCCTAAAGACATCTGACACAACCTCTTGGTCTACTTAGTTGTGTTAAGAAAAATCTTCTTTTTAATTTGTGACGGGCGAGTGAATACTATAGATTCATTGACCTTGTCAGTATACATTATAAATTCTGATATCTGTGCATTATAAGAACTAAACGTATTGAACTTACCTTCGGCCTGTCTGGAGGTGGAGCCAATATCCTTATAATAACCTCCCATTTGTGAGGGGCATACAACGGTGCGAAACGGTGATCGTGTGCCACGCGAGTGAACTCGTCCCTAGTACTCGACTGTGCGAGTTCGCGACGTAGCGTGCTTTCGTGGGTGATGAGTTCTCGCCAACGGAGACGTTCTTCGCGGGTCAAACGCATGGAGCGTTCTGTTTCATGTAGCACCTGGGAGAACATCAAAAAAGTGAAAGTTTACTCAAATCAGATTTAGAGACGGCTGCAGAGAAATCTGATCTTCTCTTAGCCATGCTTGTGGTAAGTGAAACAGAGTTACCGGAAACGTCTGTACATAATATAAAACATAACAGCTCATTAAAATCGGATGACTCCTTGATCAAAACGCTCTCCAATTTATATATGATTTATTGTTCTTTACTAAGTAATGGACAGGGGATGTCTGAATCGTGACCCCGCCAATAACGTCCCATCATTCTTGGACGAGGAGAAACATAGTTAAAAACTGAAATTCTGGCAGTCCAATGACAGTGGCTATGAAATTCCTACAGTCCAGGGAAGTAGCTATTTTTGGGTTAAGATGTATTGAGAAGTTGACGGAAATATCTTACTTACCTCATCTTGTGCTTCGGTCTTCAACACCCTGGTCAAAACACTCCAATTTGGTGGTACTGGCGGCGCTGGAGTGGGTTCAGGCACATCTTCATCATCTTCTTCCCTGTATAGTGGGTTACGAGCTGGTGGTAATTCCGGCAACAAAGGCAGGTCTGCTGGAGAAGTGGGCGGCTGGTACACGTGGCCTGTTTGTTTGATCAGCTCGGGAGAGAAGAGGTCAGGCCCGCCTTTACCTGAGGTAGATATTTTTCAGAATCAGAGTAAATTTTTGCCAATAAAGAACGACCCCAAATAAAGGGATAAAGGCACGGATAAAGAAGAATAATTTTTGTAAGAATATATTTGCATCTGTTTGCTGTGTACAATAATTTATTTCTTAAGAATTTTGCTTCAAAAAACTAATCCATTCAATATTCTTGAAACTTCTATCAGAACTTTTACAAATCTTTTCATAATCAACGACAGCGAAATTCTCGCCATTTATAGAGCATCATAGCTAAATTTAATATCTATATTTGAAGAATCCAAAAAAACGTTTAGCAAGTTAAATAAATACACAAGTTATGCAACGTCATATTTAGTTACAGGAGGGGAAAAAAGAACTCATAAAGTCACAACCTTATTCGACTATCAGGTACCTATCACTTGGGTTCATTACTAGTTAAGACTTACCAATATATTTCTGGGGCGGCAACGACAGTGGAACCCTCTCCATCTTCGGAGTCAACGTCATTCCTGACGCACTACTAATGTCAGAGAAGTTCTCCCACTGTGCTTCGGGCAGTGTATGGTTCCGTATAGTGACGTCAAACTGCGGCGGTAGAGGCGGTACTTGTTTGTATTCCGTCACTAAGCGCTTGTGCCGTTCGATATCCTCAATTGTCTTCTTTTCGGTAATCGTTCGGAGGAATACGTCGTCGACTACGTGAGATGTGATTTCTGGTTTCCTGGTGAGATGAGAGGTATTTTTGAGATTGTTCCACGAGAAATATGATGGTCGGTTGCTAATAGTAATGTATTTCTGTCAATAGTAGCCAAGAATCTAAGGAGACTTTTTAAACCCATTTCAGAAATATTGAAACAATAAACATTTTTATCGAAGTCAACCTAACTCCGAATAAAAAGTCATCCAGGTAAAGCAATCATGACATGATAAATGAAAGTAGCGGCTGGAATGGCTTATTCTTTGTAATAGTAAAAACTTAAAAGTTTCATAGATCTATTACTAAAATTTTTACTGTAGCTTTTGCCCTGAAATCATCAATCATCATGTCCTCTTTGAAATGTCCATCAAAGGCAAATCTTGAACTTTCCATAGATATGGCTAGCAAAACCAAACTTGGTTTTGAAGTTCCATTTGCATGGCGCACAGTGCTACCAGTCTACAGCATTTATGTATGGATCCTTATTTTATTAAAACTTTACAAAACATTTAACATTTTCAATGTCCTGCAAAACTACTTACGCATTTGGTGTTGTATTCATACGTGTAGGAATGCTTAAGACGATAAATCATAATCATCATTTCGTGTAGGTGTGACATTGTCAATCGACCATGTACACCCTGGTAAATAAAACACCCCTGAAATAGAACGTACCTGGCCGGCATGATCGGTGTCTCCGGTATGGGTTCCAGGCTCTCCATCAGCATCTCCTGTTCCTCCGTCTCCAAACGCTCGCGCATCACGGGAGGTGGAGGAGGAGGTTTCTGAAGATTTATAGACATGACGAAAAATTTTTGAATTTATGTTTAAATGAAAGACCTCACTATAATAGGCACAAATGGTAAAAAAAAAACACGTAAACTAACAAAGATAAGACGAAGTTAAACTCACGTGCATTTTGGACGATACCAAACGCTCCATACTAATGGATACCTAGCGGTGACGTCACGCCTAGGTAATTTACAAGGGTGAGACTAAAATTTGTTCGACAACTACCTTAAATATTGCGTTTATATAAATAGTTCCTAAATGAAAGTTACTTTATTTTTTATGTGTTCATCGATTTTACTATAATGTTCTAGTAATTTTATATTTTCAAAATGGACTTTCCCATCGATTTTTAAATTGTTATATAAATCGCCTGTGCAAAATTTCAAAGTGAAAATTTCAACAATGAGCTTAAATATATGTATGCTATCATGCCATCACATTACTTTTTAAATTTTTGAACGTTGTCGTTCTACCCAATCATGGCTTTGCAGAAATGAAGATTATGATAAGAAATAATAACAAACTCAGTACTTGATTCTTTGAAATTGTGAAGAGTACAAATGTCAGGTAGTACACTAGCAATAGTATACTCTGAATGTGTGTGGAACTCATTTTTGTGTAGAATAAGGATATGGAAGAATTGCAGAATTCCAAATAACAACCGAAGTGGTGACTTATATTTTTTGGGAAGAGGAGATGCATGTCCAAAATCTACCTGATTTTGTTTAAAACTAATCTTCATTCTTCTTCAGCATATATATCTTTTTGTGTCAATTAGACACTTGCCACACCGCAAGGCCGCTTTCTGTGTCTGACACGAGGTCTTGTTTTGTTCACCGGGCAAACAAAGAGCATTGTAAAATATTGAAAAGAAATAGAACCCGTGGTTTAAGGACCAGATTTTTAGATTGACTACCGTAAGTAAATTATTCAATGTGCAAAGGTGAATCGTGCTGTTACGAGTACCGACATATGATCAAATGTTACCTCACCGAGTTCTCAATAATTCTGTGTACCTCACCTTAATATGGAACATCCTCGCATGAGACCTGTCAGTGACCTCAGTGACAGAATGCGTGTCCGTCATCTCAGTGTTGAGCGACGCGATGGAGCGCGGCCGGCGGGACCAATCCTGGTTAGTGGTTATGATGGTGACGTCAGAATGGTGGATTGGTGTTACGACTAACTTTTAAGTCCTTGAGGATGATTCTCGCGCCTTAGAGAAGAGATTATAGAGTTTTTTCTCGACCCGGATACTCCATACAACAGCAGCGAGCTCGATACCTATTACTATCTACTACTTCGTTTCGGTTGCTTACGCGCGCGTGGGAATGTGTGTGTTAGTCAAAGGGTTGGTTATTTGCCGTATGCCATAGTCGTCGCATTGGCCACGCGCCCGACGCGACCTCCTTGCATTATTTCACTCCCAATATCCCATACATATATACCATCACGCCTTTTTCCCGTAGGGGTAGAGACCACAGATTTCCATTTGCTACGATCAGTTAATAGTACTAAGTTGGATACAGGAATGGAAATCCTGTTTCCAACTTTGTATTATTAATAATTTTGTGGTGTGCAGAATAAATACTCACACCCTCCGATCTGGAACAGATAATGCACCTAACCGCGCATATTCAGAATAAAAATCTAGTGCAAAATAATGAAAGGATGTCGCTTCCGTTTCTCGGCCGCTGCGACGACTATGGCACAGATACGGCAAATAACCAACCCTACGAGCAATACACACATTGACGCGTATGCGTAAGCTACCTAAGCGTAGTAGTCGTAATAAGTATCGCGCTTACCGCTGTTGTATTGAGTGTCCGGGCTGTGGCTTTATCGAAAAGAAGTCATTCGCAATTTCATATATCTCGGATTAGACATAATCTAGCGTGAGAATCGGCCTTCTTGACTAATGTGGTGAAGAATTATCACATTCAAGATAAAAAAAAGAGATAGTGTTGTTAAAACAGACTTATTAAATTTTCACCTTCAGTTCCAGACTGGCCTTAAGCCTTTACCATCAATTTGTACCAAGTTTCTTGTACAGCATTAAGTATTGGCCTCCGATGATAAGTATCTCAATTTAAATTCGACCAATCCTGCGCCACCTATTGCAATTCATTGGCGTGCAGTTCACACAGATCTGATTAGCATGTAATAATTTTAAGACTTTGAGTAGGTTAAACAAACAAAACTCTTCAGCTTTATAATTAGTATTACTAGTATAGATGATGGTGAAGGCCCGAGGAAGTGGTATTATTAAAATGTTTGAAATTATGGCTATATACCTGATCAACACTCTAATGTGCTAATGAAGATGACAGATTTTTAACAAACAATTAGGTGCCGATAGGTGATGTTATTAATTTGGAAAATGTGCTGTTAGTTAATGTTGTCAGATCAAAACCATGTTTTTCTTTGTTTGTATTTTTCTTTGATTATTAAAGTAATAAACAAAATAGTTTCAACTAAGTGGCAGATTCATTCATTTCGAGTGGGTCATGACCACTGAATTGTTGTCGGGACCAAAAGCTTCACGTGCCTTCCGAAGCGCAGAATCAGCATTGTCATTCATCTATATGATACTAGCTGTTTCTATACTAGCTCCGCCTGCCTTAAAAAATAACCTATGTTTGACCCCGGGTCTTCAACTATATCCATACCAAATTTCATCGACATCCATTCAGCGGTTTGGCCGTAAAAGCGCAACAGACAGACAGACAGGCAGACAGACAGAAAGAAAGCCAGACTTTCGCATTTATAATATTAGTATGGATGTCTATATCAGGTGATTCAAGCCAGCAAAGTCCTAACGAAGCTGAAAACAATCTACTCTTTCTTCCATAAAACTCCAAATAAGTTATTACCAATCTATATGTATTGTATGATGATCAATTTATTTCCAGTAGATCCGATTAACTTTTACTCCGTCAAGTTGAGCATACAATTATCTTTTACCTTTCCAATGAACATAATCTTAAAAAATAATTCCATATGTTGTCAACCTAATCCATATATTTCCAACCTATGTAATCTAAGTAAATGGTGCATTAAATTATTCATTAATCCCAATCGATCTAATTCTAATGTTACCTGTTTCTGCGGAGGTCTCGGAGGCCTCTCAGGAGGTTGTAACTGAGCAGCTCGGACTGGCAGAGGCAGTGCCATAGGAGATACAGTCCGAACTGATTCTTGGCGTTCGTGCTCTTCCGTTATCATCGTTTGTCTGTACCACAGATTTAAAAAAATTGTAGTCGAAGTTCTTATCGATTCAAAATGGCTCATGACTGACTAGGTATATTGAATTTGTCAACTTCTAGTGTTAATTCTTTGATGTGAATTATGATAAATTACATTTCAGTAAGTTATAGCTTAAAATAATACTGATGTGTTACTTATTAGGAAAGACTAGACTAGGTAAAAGTGCTGAAAAATTCTGATGTGACACTGTCAATATAGATAATGAGTAAAGAAGGGGCATTTTATCCATTTTTTTTTTTGACAAAGATTAACCAACCTATCCATTTAGCTAAGGCTAAGTCAAAACTGTAACTGAGTTGCTCGGACTGGCAAAGGCAGAACCATAGAAGATACAGAGTCCGCACTGATTCTTGGCGTTCGTGCTCTTCTGTTATCATCGTTTGTCTATACCACAGATTAAAGAAATTACTACAGATAGTCATCGAACACTTTTGTACGAATCAAACTGTCTCCTAAAAAATTGCCTACACTTAGTCACGAACAAGCTAATCAAGAAACAAATCACAGGTGTAGCGAGTGATTCTAATTTAAAATTGAACAGATTGAGTGATTTACGGACCCAAGAAATAAAAATGTCTTGGTTTTCTTATAAAACACACAAGTTTTCTCCTCAGCTGGTGAGAAACGTTTTAACCGTACGAAAACCTTTTAAGACACTATCCTCAAACAACTACAAGTAAATATGTCATTGAAATTAAAAAAAATAAAGATAAAATTTCTCAACTAAATCATATTTCAACGCGAGCAAGACCAAAGTTTAATTAGAATAAAGCACCGTTCAAACTGGCGCGAATCCCGCGCGACTGACGGGACGCCCACAGAAATAAGAATCAGTAGAAGTGACGTAGCATATGCCAAAGTTTTAACGGGCCCGCTAATGACACTTCTATATGTTCTTATTTCTATGAGCGTCCCGCCCGTCTTTAAATTCTGAAAGATAAGTCGATTTACACGGAACTAGTGCTGACAATCGTGTGGCTTTCTATTGCATTTTTAAATTTACCCACACACACAAACAATTTCGCGCCCACTAACGCGAATATAGCCATATTTGCTACTGTATAAAGTTCCAATCAGACTGACGCGAAACTCGCGCGGGACGACCACAGAAATAAGAATACTTAGAGGTGCCTTAAGCAGGCCAGTTAACTTTGACACACGCCATGGCACTTCTGCCGAATCTTATTTCTGTGGGCGTCGGTTTTAATGGAGCTTTACCAGGACTGATTCCATCTTTTACCTCTAAGTAAACTCACCTCATGCTTCCCGCATCAGTCTCCGTGGCAGTTATTGTTGAGGGTGGCGACGGCGGCACGGGAGGTCGTTGAACTCTCACTCGGACGTCAAAGGCCGGGGGTATGCCTGCGACTGCGAGCATTCGGCCGTTAGAAGCGCTCGTCTCGTGGCTTTCGCCGTAACCTGTTAGTTTTTTATTGGTTAGGTTTGTTATTAGTTTAGGTTAATAGTCTTTATTATTAAGAAAATAAGCATGTCGAGTAATTTTCGATTTCATGTATAAATTAAAGACTTCACTTTAATAGGCATAAACTTTTCTTTCTCTGTTTGGTCCCATGGTTGACTGGTAGAGAATGCCACTTGGCATTATTCCACCATTTGTACAAATTTTTGTATTGTGCAATAAAGGTTAAATAAATAAATAAATATTGGTAAAAAAACACGTCGATAAAACTCAAACTGAGATATGATGAAGTTAAACTCACGTGCATTTTGGACGACACCAAACGCTCCATACTAATGGATACCTAGCGCTGACGTCACGCCTAGGTAATTTACAAGGGTGAGACCAAATTTTTTCGACAACTACCTAAAATATTGCGTATAAATAAATAGTTCCTAAATGAAAGTTTCTTAATTTGTCATGTGTTCATCGGTTATAACATACTTTTATATTAATTTTGTATTTTCAAAATGGTAAATAGGCTTTTAAGGCAGGCGGTCAGTCAATCTCTGCTTGCGTCAAAAAATAGCCTACGTTTGACCCCGGGTCTTTAACTATACCAAATTTCATCAAAATCCTTTCAGCGGTTTGCCCGTGAAAGCGTAACAGACAGACAGACTTTTTCATGTATAATATTAGTATGAATGTTATGTTAGTGTATTTGTTCGTTAGTTCTGTACTAAAAATAGATATCCAAGTCTGCAGTCTGTGAACACGCTCTAGACAAACCAAACCACTATATGCGTTTTGATAATCCTCAAGTCCTTGCAAAGGAAAACAGATTCATTCCAAGGATGTTACGTGAAGCTATTGAAATTAAAAAAACATCCTAATTTCAATAGAGAGGATGGATGGCGGGTACCGCCAGCTTGGGACCCAGTCATTAACTTAATAAAATTGCAAACTCGGAAGCAGACTGCAAGACCCTTAGATACTGTGAGCCAATACTGCGTGAATCGGAATAGTTCCCAATAAAAATTTCAGGCGGTAGTTTGTAATCTTATGACATCAAAGACAAATGTTAACTTAGTCTGCCTGCGACCATGAACGCTGTAAAGTATTTGAAACGTCAGGTGTAAATAAATAAGTAATAAACGCGATAAAAACCGTATTAAAATAGTTTAATATAATAGATATCTATAGATCAGACCTTTCAAGTAATCAATCTAGACTAATCAATAAAGATTTATTCTATTCTATTCTATAGATGTCTTTACAAAAGGTATCGTTTAAAGTCATAAGTCATAACGTTGTAAACACCACTACCTTTATTAAGTACTTCAGAACATTAACAATTTATTTTTATTTTAGTGTTTATATGTGAATATTTAGTAATTATATTAGTACGATCCATTTACATTATTAGTACCTAAGTTGATATTTGTAGCCTCAAATTAGTGTAATCTAAAAGAAACAAACTGGTAAGAGTATTTTCACCATCGCCAATTAGGTATGTGACAAGTTACGTCATATATTTTATTAGCATTTTAGTTAAAGTCAGTTTTAGTTACACATCATTTATTATTTTTAGTAATATTTAATATAGTTTCCATAAGTAAATTTTTCCACAATTTTTTTTTTGTGCATCCTCGACTAAGTGCAAAGCATCAAAAACAGTGATCCGCCACAACAATATCCCACTAGTTTTTCTTTCAAATGGTAGAATAAAGTTTTTTGGTATATTTACTATGATAACATACCTCCATCATGACACCTTGATTCGCATGAGCTACATGCTCTGCTTCGCTCGGCGTTTCCGAAGGGTAGTCGGACGGGATTGTATCGGACGCGACTCTATCGGACTCTTAACGTTAATTATTCCAAACTTATTAAACTAACATACCTTTACTATGATAATACTCCTCCATCATGAAGGCTTGGTTCGCATGAGCTACGTGGTCGGCTTCGCTCGGCGTTTCCGAAGGGTAGTCGGACGGGATTGTATCGGACAGGACTCTATCGGCCTCTAACGTTATTTGAATGAAACTTCCTCCATCATGAAGGCTTGGTTAGCATGAGCTACGTGTTCGGCTTCGCTCGGCGTTTCTGAAGTGTAGTCGGACGGGATTGTATCGGACGCGACTCTATCGGACTCTAACGTTATTATTTCAAACTTATTAAACTAACATACCTTCTATGATAAGACTCCTCCATCATGAAGGCTTGGTTCGCATGAGCTACGTGTTCGGCCTCGCTCGGCGTTTCCGAAGGGTAGTCGGTCGGGATTGTATCGGACGCGACTCTATCGGCCTCTAACGTTAATTGTATGACACTTATTAAAGTAACATACCTTCACTATGATAAGACTCCTCCATCATGAAAGCTTGGTTCGCATGAGCTACATGTTCGGCTTCACTCGGCGTTTCCGAAGGGTAGTCGGACGGGATTGTATCGGACGCGACGCTGGCGCTTTCTGCTGTTATTGGGTACACTGGATGCGCTCGTGGGATCTTCACTTCTGCAAAAATAAAAAGTTTCAAGAATATATAAAACTATGTGTTAAATAGTCGATAAACTTACAGAATATTAAAATAGTTCTGTCTTCTTCTGGTGTTAGGACAAAAAAAAAATTCAACAATTTTATGCGTGATAGAGCCAATAGCAGTTGATAATTGAATTAGATAGACTGATGTAATATGATTCTTCTCCCACAACTGGTTATCACACAGTGAAAAAAAATCTTTTGAAACTAGTTACATGATTTCAGTGACAAAAAATTGATGAACGGGCACTCTTAAAAAAAAATATTTGAAGTAAGCTGCGTCTGTGATTGCGATGCCTCCTCTTTCCTTGTAAGTAATAGCTTTATTTTCATTTCAACTTTATGGACAGTGTATATAATATATACATATTCCTCACTTTACGATAGATGCAAATGGCTAAAATTCTACCTTGAATGCTTTCCCTGCTGATGATAGAGGCTGATAAATCATCGATCAGTCTCTTTGATGGCGTTAAATCTCGTCTCTTCAAACACAAGTAGGACACGCCTAGACCCAGTAGTAGTAGAGTAAGGAACAGTATGACATGAATTACATAGAAACAATTGATATTGTGTTGATATTTTTTGTACTGTAAATCCTACCTTGAATGCTTTCCCTGCTAAAGATAGAGGCTGATGAATCATCGATCAGTCTCCTTGGAGGTGGTAAAGCTCGTCTTCTCAAACACAAGTAGGACACTCCTAGACCCAGTAGTAGTGCAGTGAGGAATAGTATGACATGAATTACATAGGAACAATTGATATTGTCAGTCAGTTGTGTATGTCAGGGGTGTTGTTTTCAAGCATCTGTCCGATGGCTTGGATATATAGCACACGGGTACGCGAGCCCGACTTACCCGAGCTGCTACTGAGTCAACCCATGTCCATCCGAGTCAGAAGTATCCTAGTACCTTATCCTTTACCCAAACAACATCCCACCCTTCCCTAGCTTAAGAATACTTCCGATGGGCAGCAGCGTCGGAAGTACAATAAGCCGTTGAAACTGCGCTCGCCAACCCGCCTGCCAAGCGTGGCGAGTATGGCAACAACCCCTCAATTCGGGGGAGGCCTAAGTCCAGCAGTGGACTGATTGCGGCTAAAACAAATTGATATTGCGTTGATATTTTTTTATACTGTAAATCCTACCTTGAATGCTTTCCCTGCTGATGATAGAGGCTGATGAATCATCGATCAGTCTCCTTGGAGGTGGTATAGCTCGTCTTCTCAAACACAAGTAGGACACTCCTAGACCCAGTAGTAGTAGAGTGAGGAACAGTATAGCGCAGATGATTAGCAAAATATGTGTGCCAGCTAGGGGGGAGTGGTGCGGTAATGGACTTTCGGGTTTTCTGGAATCAGACAAATATTTATTTCGCCTAACTGTACGAAATATACAATTGTATATCACAATTGCATTATCCAACAGCCAACCTTTGGGTCAATAAGAGATCTTAAATGTGGCATATTTATACTTTACATTATATTTACATGTATACAGATTTATTTTATTCATGAAGATAACTAATTAAATGTTTGAACGATCTATGTAGGCCAATGGGGCATATTAAATAATTCAAACGGTCTGCAATTTGAAATCACGTGCCCAAAATGCTGGCCGCATTTTCTCCCTGAATTGCGATACTTATTTTTTGAGTAAAACACTATATAGTGAATCCGAATCGTAGTAGTTTCGGAGTTCATCATTCATCGTCATTTCAGCAGTCAGTCTATAGCTGGACTACGACCTCGTTCAAGGATTTCCACAATGATCGGCTGAAAGTGGCCAGCTTTCAGCACTTGCCTGTGACCTTCTTCAAGCCATCTGACCGTCTGGCCGTTGGGTGTGCAACACTGAACACGAGAACGTTTGGGGTTTAGAGATGTCTAAATAAAAAATGTCTTCATGTTTATTTCTCTTCATAATTAAAATAGCCTAGCTTTCAATAGTTAGGCTGCAACTGAGGTAACATATAGTGATAGAAAACTAGATTAGAATACTTACGCAGCTAAATAAGGATTGAATACTGGCTGCGGCACGATGGGAGGCGGGTATCGACACACTATGGTAATGACTTCATCACCGTCCATCTCCAAGCCAGGGTGGAACCTCACCACAATGTTGTTGGTGAAGACTCTGAGAGGATCCTGTGGTGAATTAATGAATGAACACTTTAATGCACCATTTACAAACATGATAAATACATAGACCTTTCTTACTATCCATTTTGTGATTTTACATAAAGGTTGGCTGGAAGAGATTGCTTAGCAATTAGCCGCCTTTATCCATGTTGGTAGAGATTTTTCCATTCACCTTGCCAGAATACAAAGAGTTTTTAAGTTTTTAAGTACGCACCATTAGTATTGCATATTTTTTTTTTATGCTTTTCTGTTAATTTAACTTTATTTTACACCAACATAAAGCTCTCTGCTCGGCCCAAAGGTTGACTGTTAAATAATGCTTTTAGCATTAAGTCCACCTATTGTGCTTTACAATTGTATTTGTACAATAAAGTTTAAATAAATAATGTTTATTGTATTTATTTTAATATAGGTAATTAAGATATATTGTATTGCTTAATTAAAACAAAATGAGAACAAAGGCAGATTTATCCCTAATCTCTTCCAGCCAACCTTAGTGTAGTAGATTAAAAAAAACTTTGAGAACAATTTGGTTGGTTGCTTTGGGATCATATTGAAAACACTGTCGTCTCTTTTCGGTGATCTTTGGAGACCCGTTGCTAGTAAGATTAATAACCAATTTAAGAAAAATAAAAAGGTCTCATTTCCGTTTTAACTCAAAGGGTTATCCTTTAATGCATTAGTTTAGTTTCCACTTTTTGGTGGTTTGAATCCTACGATAAGTATACTTTTGTTATTTTGAGTGTAATAGGATATCGCTAATTTCAATAAGCCAACTCTCGGATAAAAAAGATTATTTATTTGAAGTTAGGTTTTAGTGTAAATTTTAAATATAAGCTTGTGCGCTTCCTGTATATATCTACCTGCTTTTTTAAAGATCTTGTACGAAAGTTCATAATTACCTCACTATCCGCCAGGGGCGATTTACATACAAAATTGTTAGATAGTGTTAACAAAATCTCGTGCTAAATATCACTGGCTAAAATCATTCAATCTTTTATTATTACGCGCACAAAAATACATACATATTATTTCTATTAATATATTTTAACTTTTTCTTATGATACACTAGTAATAGCTGATATCATAATCTATTTGATACTGAGCCGCCACCTATTGAGACGTCCGTCACGCACTTTATCTATCTTGTACCTTCGCTTGTAAGACGTTCCCTGTAAGTGATGGATCTATCAATGAAGTTATTATAAGTATTCTATTTTACTAAGTTAAAGATTGTAATATTACAACATCCTCTAGTTCTTACCTGTTTGGTTCCGCATCCCTTGAGAGGCAGCTCCAATTTGTATGAGGTCGCGCCTTTCCCCACGACCTGGCAGGCCGAGTGTCTGTCGAAATCTGCGTACGCGATGCCGTAGAATTTCTCGTTGAATTTCATTTCCACCTGGAGTTACATTATTTGATGTTTTAATATTCATTTATCAATTATTGAAAAGCGGTTCCGAAAAAATCTGACACCAGGGTGTACAGGATCGATTGACCATGTAACCCATCGATATGATGATGATGAATACAATTATATAAATGGTGATCTCAAATCCATGTGCTTTTTCTAGCAGTCAACCAACATGCAACGTTGATGTCTTATATTTTGAAACTGAAACTATTTACCAATACTCGATTAGTCCATGAAACGCTTGGTCAACGTAAATTTTAAAACATTAACTTTTCCTTCACAGGACTTTTCACCGACGAACGTTTCACCAACATAACTATACGTCAGTAAATGTTTGACCAACATAATGTTACGACCAGTTACTTTTCACCCAAACAAAATTTGACCCATGGACTGTTCTTCAACAGAACGGTACGTCAGCGAATGCTAACATTTTCACGATAGTCACATAAACTACACACACATTTTGTTTGTTTGGATTAACTTTATTACAGTACAGAAAATAGCATTACAGTAAATACATTCTTCTTCTTCTTCAGCCCGGTATCACGCATAGTTGAGTCTTCGTGGCTTTTTTCATTTCGCCCAGTCTTCAATATTCAATATTTATAAGGAGTAATTTATTTATTTTATTATTATTTTTTGTTACACATATACCTAATTAAACTTATTTAATATGGCCGCATTTATTTCTAGTTCGTAAAGTATATTATGTGTTTTTAGTAAGTAAATAAAATTACTATAGAGCTATATCAATGTGTATTATTTTTTGTTAGAAAAAAACTGAACTTGTTAATCTATGAATACATATTATGTACGCATATTTTTCTTTTAATTATTATATATAGCACATCACATGCAATAAATTTTATACTAAACAAGTCATTGCTTACAGTATTATGTAAATACAATCGTCCCGTTCTATAACAGCGTTTTATAACTTTACTATTCATCCGTAGTTTATTCAAAGATGTTCGCGAGCCAATGTGAAAATAAGCTGGAGGTTTATTTTTGATATCTGTGACTTACATCGATGTATGATGTGTAGAGTGATTTTTCATTCGAACGAAAATAAGTGGTATTGAGCATTTATTGCAAATCGTTCGAGATATGCTCAAAAAAAACATATATAGGTAATTATTTTTATTTTTAAAGGACTCAAAATAAACAAATGAAAGGAATTGAAGGAGCGTTACTAAAAATACAAAACGTCTCAGTAGTTCCTTTAAAGGAACTATAAAAGGAACTACTGAGAACAAAGGAAAAATCAAACTCTTACACCCGTATTCTTAAAACTTCACTCAAACTCGACTCAACCTTACTCCAACTCATTGGTATGATTAGTTGTCACAAGCTTCCTTGACTTGAGATGATTTCTCATTGGAGGTGAGTATCGAACTGTCAAATATAAGGTTGGTCGAGAGGCACCTTGAGGCGTCCTTGAAATGAAATAAAGTAGATAAATTACGGGATTTTGCCACTTTTGGCCTAGGTATTTACTTACTTCATTTAATTTTTTACTCTATTCCTTTGTAAAATTCTTATTTGTGTTTAAAATTGTTATTATAACCTCATTGGAGTTTGCTTAAGCAACCAACTAAGAATGTCGTTTTCAAGGAAAGTTTGAGGACTTCCATAAGGCGTCCTTGAATGAGTTTGAGTGAAGGAGGTCCTTATGGTTGTGTTTAAGAATACAGGGGTTAGTCATGATAAGCATGGAAGTAATAACTCAATCCTTTTTTTTTATGTAGAGTTTCACGGGGTACAGTTTTGGAATAAATTTTTTTTCGACACGTTCATTTTCGAATGAAAATCAATCGACTCATAGGTTTCAATAATAGAGCTCCTGATCACAGTTTTCCTAGAATACGTAATAAACATGTCGTGACGACAATATCTCCATAAAGTGCGATGGTGCGTCGCATATAAAGGAATCTTAGAGGTGTGGAATTTAACCAACGTAAATACATGCCAACGATCTCAGAGACTGTTTAAATACATACATACATCACACATATACACATACTTCACGTCTTTTTCCCGTATGGGCAGAGAATTACAGATTTCCATTTGCTACGATCCTTACGGACTACTATTACGTAAATTTCTTGCAATAGTCATGAAACATAGGGAATACTTTAGATTATTTAAATATTTAAAGCCTCCGTCACGAGAGGATATAAATTGTGTAAACAAATGCTCTGGGGTTCGCAATATTTGAATGAAAGAAAAAAATAGTATTTTTGTGACATATTTTAATGTCTAGAGAGAATTTAATTTATGAGTGGTTTTAGATGATTGTTTGACCGCCGCAACCACCCGCGTGTTTGTCATAATTGATTATTATTCCGACTAATTGGAAATGTCGATAGTATTTGTTAAACTTATAACATTGTCGCTAGGTAACCATTAAAATCCACCATAGTAGAGATTAGTTTGTTTACTAAATTTATACCTTCTCGTGACGGCGACTTTATATAAACACACCTACCTACACTACTGTCATCCATAATTGATTCCGTTATTTGTCGAATCCATACTTAATATTATAAATGCGAAAGTCTGTCTGTCTGTCTGTTACGCTTTCACGGCCAAACCGCTGAACGGATTTTGATGAAATTTGGTATGAATATAGTTGAAGACCCGGGGTCAAACATAGACTACTTTTTAATGCAGGCGGAGCTGCGGAAAACCGCTAGTAGAGAAATAAAGCACAAAATATAAAAAAAATCTGTAAATTAAAAAAAAAATATATAGTCTGTGTCTCCATCACAGATCACAGAATGCTCTACTAGTATTCTATAACATGAGTTTTTTCAAACAAAGTAAACTATGGCATATTTATTTAAATTACTCATCAACCACTTACATTCGATTATCAATGCTTATGACATTCACATCTCAATGAATTGAATGACGGCCAATTCGTTTACATTATTGTCTTTTTCTATTAGACAGACCTTTAGGGATACATTTTATACTATATAAGTCGTTTTCTTATTATAGGATTTTCATATATATTTCGATCTAAATCAAGTGCGTGTATCCGATCGCTTTTACTACTAGTAAAACCAACATGAATAAAGGTGTGGTCTATTCGTAAGTCAGATGCCTTCAACAAATTATAACTTTGGACCAGAGATTCACATACATTGTGTAAGAAGGGCCTCCTAACTGCTCAGCGGTAACTGTGCTAACTTGATCATTCAACAAGTAATAGGTACTACCGTTATCCAACTTGAGAGTCCCACAGATACGTGATCGCTTGCATTTGTATTAAATTTATCTTTGACTTGCTATACATATACCTAGTTTTGTAAGCGTCTGAACTCCCTCTGAGAGATGACAATTTCCTAAAATGGCAACTTCTTAAAACGACAACTTCCAAAAACGTCAATTGCAAAAAAGACAATAGGCTAGTTTCCTAAAAAAAAAATAGAGAATCAAAAAATATTGGAGACGTATTTTTTCTTTTGAAAATTAAACATAAAATGGTAAAATTCCGTGTGACGTCACAGTGTGCTACACTTTTTCGCAATATGTGACGTCACGAGCCCCCACTCTTAAACTTTGATGCGTTATATCTTTATAATTTATCGCTCAATTGACAAAAGAAAAATACGTCACTAATATATTTGGTTCTCTAAATGACGGACTAATTTTAATGATAGTCTTTTGACCCTGGAATCTAGCCTATTTCGCTGCCAAAAAAAGTCGTCATCTCCATATTGTCTCTTTTCTTCATAATTTTCTGTCTAATCTTTTGATTATAAATCTTTACATACAAATACATACCTGTTTAATTTTCGTTAAAATTTCGGGATATCCATTACAAGCTGAAGCAGCTTTTAAGATTTTGAGTGTACCCATATCAAATCATTTATTTCGCATAAGTGTACTACTCAGTAACTTTTTATAATGATTTTTAATATTGTTTTACAAGCGAGATTGAGATTACGGATGATGTAACACAAGAAGATTGGGTAACACAAGTAATACAATAGGCACCTGTTTCACCGCGGAACAGATCGATTGATTTTGATATGATCGTATAGTGTCACGCAGCTAGGCTTTGGGCAAACAATAAATAGGTAAAATTTGTTAAAAGAAAATATTACCTGCATAGAACCAGCAGCACAATTGAGTGCAGCCTTCGTCCTATTGAGGAAGATCACCGGACTCAGGTCATCTAGCTTTGTGACCTGAAACAAATTACAAAACACAGTTAAATGGCGTCTTCCATTTTAATGCGACGTGTTTTTCCTCATAAATTACGGAGTTCTGCAAAAAGCGAGTTCTGTTACCCCCTCCCTCAATTTGGATCTCTAATGCTGAATCCAATGGCTCTACATCCATATCTATACTAATATTAGAAGTGCGAGAGTCTGTCTGTTTATCTGTTACGTTTTCATGTCCAAACCGCTGAACGGATATGGATGAAATTTGGTCTGAATACAGTTGAAAACCCAAGGTCGAACATAGGCTACTTTATGACGCAGGCAGAGTAGCGGGAAACAGCTAGTTTAAGATATTCGGCATTATTTTGACTGACCGCCTGCCTGAAAAGCTCATTTACATTGATCCAGTAGTGATTTAGTAGTGGCAATCCAGTAGAGTCAATCCAGTCAATGAGTGAACACAGGCGTGTTCACTCTGAGGATGGATTAGAATAAAACCTAAATATAAATCAGCCTTAAATACTGATTTAGACGGCTGGATTGTCTATGTCGACGCATTCATGGACACGATTGGAACCAACACACAAATAGTTTCGCATCAATGGACTAAACTACTAAAGTTCCAGTACTGGATCCGTCTAAAACAGCCTTTAAGCCTTGATGTCTTGTCTGTGGTAGATTTATGTGTTTTAGCTAAATGCGAGCTAATACAGCTTGAGATAAGAAAGTGTTCTGTATTAATAATATTTACTTATCATCATCATCATCATTTCAGCCGCAGTCAGTCCACTGCTGGATATAGGCCGCTCAATGATTTCCAAAATGATCGGTTTTATACTTATGATGAAGAACAATAAAGGAAAATGTAGATAATAAAGGTAATTTTAATTAACCCATAATCAAAGTACAAGTTAACACTTCATTAAAAACATTGCAATAATTGAATATCGAAAGCCGTTGAATCTACAAGTACTTACATTAAATTGTAAACTCGTATTGCATTGCAATTGGCCATAAATCCACATTACTAATTATTGGCCCCGGGCGGTGACTATCCACAGTATCAGAATTGTTTTCCAATTTACAACCACTTATAGTAACTACACGGCAAATTTAACTGTAGAATAGAAACTTTAATATAAGTATTATCAGTGAGTAACTATTAAATTGATAAACAATTCAATTAATTATTTTTTTATAATTCGCGCCGAACGATATTGATTATTTTTATTCCGCGTTTAAAAAAATAAGATTATTATAATCACAAAATTCGTTTTTTTTTGTTCTACGATCGACGTATTCAGCCAGTTGCAATTTCTTAATAAGTTCTCAACTCAAAAAAGTACAATAACATCTAAACTGGAATCGGCCAGTATTCCTCGATTTTTTTTGTTTAAAAATACTTTTAACCACACTTACTGGCGCCAAATTTATACTATAATATATGTTACGGCTCTACATACGAATCTATAAGGCTTCTTACATTATTCATTTTCCTACCTTAATCACTTCAAAATAAGTCAAAAACGGCAAACCAAGTTCAGTCAGAGATTTTTGTAAAACTATAAAAGTACAATTAAGTATTTTTGAAATGTTTTCGGCAGAAAATACTACTTCCCAGCAACCCGTTTATTCCTGAACACTTATTTGTAAATAATTCACCGTCACTGTATGCGCCAATACGACTTTAAAATCTACATAATAAATTCTCTATGATCATTGTCCACGCAAAACGGACAGTACTTTTTATTTTTTTTTATATCCATACTGGCCAGTGCCCGTTCTCGAAGGCCTATTAAATGCGATCTTTGAATTATTCCCTATTTTTAATCTGTGAAACAATGGAGCCGCGGCTCGGACCATGGGCTATCTATCGTAATAGCTGTATCAATCATGCTCCAGCCGTTGTCTGCGTCCATAACAATATTTTGTCCCGCTGTGTAGAGCGTTGTACTCCACAATCTGTACAATGTTGACTTGTGACTGTTTTATGGAAGCGGTATAATTAAGTTGCCTTTGGGTTTTTGCGCTATCATGGTCATTAATATTTTGTGAGTTAATACTGATTTTAAACGTATGTTCTATTCTTTTCTCAAAATAATTTTTGCTCGGGTCGCTTTTAAGACAGCTCGTCCTTCGTGTCCGAGAGCCCAATTTTTGAAATGTATAAATTTTTGACTGTATAATATGTCGAACAAATATCATTCTACTTGCCGATTTATCGTAAGTTTTGATTTTGCTTTACAAAAATAGCACTCCAGAAGCTAAAGATTTTGTTGCTGAGATAGGACGCCGCATAAATGATTGTGGTTTTGACTACCGCTCAGGATGATCGGTAGTCGAAGGAGTTCTATCGCTATCCAAAGAGGCAATGTTGCTAGTATTATAGGAATTTTGAAATTTTGGTACAATCGCATGTTTTGCCAATTTTTTTTTATTTTATTTTCTTTTGTTCATTAATAAGTACAAAATCTCTCGCGTCATCAATTATTATTTACATATAAGCCATGGCCTATTTTAGGAAGGTGAAATAATTAATTCTATACTATACATTGTATAGTATAGAATTAATTATGTATTATGTATAGTATACAAGTAAATAACTAGCGAAGGAGTCCAAGAGATCGGTTTTTAACATTGTACGGGGCATTGTGGTTAACCCACTTTTAGTTATGCCATTCGCTGAACTTTTTTGTTGGTAATTAAAACACGCATTAATCTCAAACTTATTGTTCTATAGTTTTTTTTTTTTTAAGGACAAATAGATCTACATGTTATACAAAATTCAGTATAGGATTGCCAAAAGAAATATTGAGACGAGTGTAATGTTGCCCCATCTTAGCTTTCTGCACCGCTAGTTCAAGTTTTTTTTTTAATTCTCTGCTCTTTCTACCATAAGGTTGGCTGGAAGACATTGCATTAGCTATAAGTCTGCCTTTTTACTCATTTCTCTTAATGTTAATTGATTTCAATGCTGTATCTTTTCTTATGTATGTAAATGGTGCAATAAAGTGTTCATTCATTAATTCATATTTTAAACAATATTGATACTTAGATCAGTTTTGTCATTGCGCACATGTGGGCACATAAAGCTTATATTGTATTGTTATATTAAGGAAATCCGTATTCTCTGCCTACCCCTACGGAAAAAAGGCGTGATGATATGTAATATAATGTTATATTATGTTATGCCAGTCCCGGTAACTTGACGGTTTTACCTATGGGGTCACGGAATTGCACAATCTCACGTCTGCCGTCGCAAGCTGGCTGAGAAACCTGGAGTGCTATTTTAAAAAAGTGTGACTCACGCAAAATTGTTGAGTTGAATGATTTTCGGTCGATATCGAAGGATTATATATGAAGGATATTATACATTTCAAAAATAGGGCTCCTGCGTACCTATAGATGTTTCCGCCCAGGCCGAATGCCATGCGCAATGATGATGATCTAAGGCCGAATCAATTTCTCTATGGTCGGCAACACGCACGGGATACTTCTGGTGTAGCGGCGTCCATAAGCTACGATAACCAGTTCCCTATTAAATAGTATAAAATAAAAAATAAGGATGGTACCTTTCCATCTAGGACGGTTTGCTCGGGAAGTCCTTCTCCTTGGTATTCGATGTTGTTGGCCTGGGAGCCATAGTTGGACTGCGCCTGCGCAGCAGTCAACGCGCACGCCAGTACACACCAAATTAGTGCCATCTTTTATCTGAAAATAAAAACAAATGATTAAGTATTGATATTTATAGAGGTGCTGTATTCATTAACTCATACCAGTCTGGGGCAGAGGCTTTATAACGATAACTTCACTTAAAAAATTTTGAACATTAGCTTTAATCTGCAACTTCGAACTCATATCTCGAACATAAATCCCATGGGAACAGTACTTTAGTTACGGGGATAAATAGTACCTTAAGTTTATCCTCACCATATGACTATAAGTGTGCGAAATATCAGGGAGATTGATTGATCAAACGAACAAAATAGAAGTATACATACTTAAACTCATTTTACATTTATGATAGTTTTAGTTAGGATTAGGATAAATAAAGAGCATCTGACTATTGTGATTTGTGATTTAATGCACTTTTAAAAAAACTGGCATCAAAAGTACTGGCCACAAAAAACAAATTGAAAAAAAATGTATTAAAACCGCACGATAAAAAGAGATTTTCCATGGATTTTCCCAAAGCTTTACTCGCTTCAGTGAAAACAGTAGAAACCAAACGCAAAAACATGGGAATTTAGCTAGAGAAAGACGTGTAACCCGCTGATACTTTCTGCATTTAACCGATATTTTTATCGCGATCGACATTTTTTTGAGAATTGCGTTTGTACGATATATATTTTCAGTTAATTTTAAAAATACTTTGTGAAATATTATTGTAGCATTAGGGTGCGATTTTTTTTATTGATTGATTGATTATATTTGAATTTGAATGATATAATAGGTGGATAATAGCAATACAATTGTTACCTACACCGTGACAGCAAAAGGGTTAAAAAAAACATAACTACTTATACGCGTCGACATCTCAAACGCATAATATGCTGCCCTACGCCCAACATTATCATTTTTAAAAACGTGCTATACATTTGTGAGCCGCCACAAAGAGAACCTTACTTATCATTTCTCGATTATGTCATAAAAACCGGTAAAGAGAGAGACAGCTCGTATTGGAGGGTTCCGTACAAGCGCAAAACACTTTTTTTACTGAATGCTTTCTTTTTTACTTTTACATCTGTAATGTAAGTCTTTGTATTAAGTAGTAAACTTCTTAATTTTTCAATGAAACCAAATTTATCAAACTGTTTTGCCATTCCCATGTTCCGCTGAAGGATTTGAGCACTTGAGCATAGTTAATATAGATCATTTCCAATTCCTCCGACTAGTGTTCGGATTAAGTATATGTATGAATATATACTTTACTAACTGTTCTTCGCAGCTCCGCCGGCATCAAATAAGCCTATGTTTGACCCCGGGTCTTCAACTATATTCATACAAAATTGGCCGTGAAAGCGTAACAGACAGACAGACGGACTTTCGCATTTACTTATAATATTTTAGTATGGATAGTCTTTATCATCTCACATCTATGATAATAATCTATTGCGAGAGTTTTTCAAGATTATTTTCCTTCACTTCAGCTCTGTAATTAAATTGTCGTTCGCCTAATAAACCTCGCTCGTAAATAAAAGACATGCCAATATTATATTGCTGCACTATTTATATTAATACAACACAAAAATGTGGAATCAAAATTGGAACAACATTTTTTAGAAAGGGGAACCTCAATCTAGTGTTTTAGTTCCCTTTATTGCGATCAGATTATGGACCCTTTTTTTTGCTTGTAGAAATATCCAAGGTTCACCGAGGTTTTTTTTCCAAGATGGATCTCTAAAAATAATATAAAAGAGAGGGGTGTCCCGAATCTAAATCTGAGAAGTCATAATATTTTTTTTTCAGAGAAAAAGCACAATTTAAAGGCACTGAGTTATATTTAATGAAAGTAATGATACGGCAAGGCGCCGTTTCCTTATAATCGTATTTCGTTTATTACACATGTTTTTCTGTCTGAACGAACTGTGTTCTGTGCCCAGGTTCTGGGAATCATAAATTGTTTGGATTGCTGTTGGTGGATTTGATTATTGGAATTGGATGTTAAAATTTTGAAAATCTTTTACCTTAACTTACATTTTTGCACACAAAAAAAATAAAAATTTACGTCACATGTTCCTTATTAAATCTACCCAGGATCGAGAATGGCAGTAATACCTAGAAATTCGCCTGCACACCCCGCTAAACTATGGAGATTTGTATTTAACTTCCACATAAAAATCATTTAAATAGTGAAATTGGCTGTCAAAAATTATATGACTCAACCATCGGAAGAAACCTTCAGGCCCGAAAAGTTAAATTGTTGAATTTAAAAATGTTAAATTCCCAAAATGTTGTACCTTTAGTATTTGCGGCGCAAAAAGTTAGGAAAAGTAATAAAGAGTTCCTCAAAAAATCCTTTGTATTTTCAAATTAATCTATTTTAATATGATTTTTATCAATATGTTTAAAATAGTTTTTTTAGTGACGAAATTTTTCGAAAATTTAATATTCTTGCTCCCAATATAAAAATTGTAAATAATGAATCTCTTCGCCTCCTAGGGTGTGCTGTGCTGGAGGATGCATTCTCAAATTATGTAGATGAACAAATCTCTATTTTTGAAGCATCCTCCAGCCGTCTCGTAGATCTCAACCCCCATTTGGCTTATACAATATTAAAGTTTTGTCTTTTCATGCCCAAGACAACCTACGTATTGCGATGTACTCCACTTTGGTCCCACGTCCAGCTTCTGTCCCGTTTAGACCAATGTGTGCGCGAAACGTTGATCAACATTTTAAACTGACCCCTGAACGACAGATGCTGGAATCAGGCAACGTTACCAGTACGCTATGGTGGTCTTGGTATAAGGAAAAATTCTAGTGTGGCACTACCAGCCTTTTTGACTTCCGTTTACAGCACGCTTAGCCTTCTTGGAAAAATCTTAGACCCGTCGCTTTGCGATGTCGAGGCAGCGTGTTTGACGAAGGCCAGAAACGCTTAGTCTAGTGCAGCCGGTTCGCATATCAATCTACCCCTGAACCTGGTTTCGCAGCGACATTGGGATGAGCCGCTCTGCCTACATGCCCAAAACTATCTATTGGAGACATCTGATAGTCAAGCAGAACGATCTCGTCTCCTGGCTACCTGTGAACCTGAGTCAGGGTTCTGGTTGAATGCCATTCCGTCTTCAAATGTTGGTACATTGATGGACAGGACTAGTTTCAGCTTGGCGGTATGTCTGCGGTTAGGGGCAAGGACAAATGAGCCTCATCGCTGCCGCTGCGGGGGAAGCGTCGACTCCCTAGGTCACCACGGCTTGGCCTGTCGCCATAGTGCAGGTCGCATTTCGCGCCATGCTGCTCTAAATGACGACATCCGTCGGGCGCTTGCCAGTGCCGGTGTGCCCGCAGTGCTGGAGCCTGCAGGCATTGCTCGGAATGATGGTAAGCGACCCGACGGTATGACGCTCATTCCATGGAGAAATGGCAAGTGGCTAGTGTGGGATGCTACTTGTGTGGATACAGTAGCACCATCCCATATACAAGGCGACTGCCTGCAGGGCGGGTGCGGCTGCTGCGACGGCAGAGACCAATAAGAGGCGCAAATATGCGGCTCTAGGAGAGCCGTACATATTTGTGCCCTTTGCTGTGGAGACTATGGGGCCATGGGGTGCGGATGCAAAACTCTTATTCAAAGGGATATCCGCACGCCTTGTCGATGTTTCCGGGGACCCAAGGGCTGGCACATATTTTGGTCAGAGGATCAGCATAGCTATCCAGAGAGGAAATGCCGCCAGCCTTCTGGGTACATTACCCTGTGATGGCAGCGATTTGGGCTCCATTTTTTATTTAAATTAAGAAAAGTCTTTTAGTTATGTATTTCATTATTTATCAATGTCTTATTAGTTTGTAGTTTAATTTTATTTTTTGTTTAATAATTCTTAGTTTTAGTGGTGAAATATTATAAAATTTGATTTATATTAAGATATTTAATAAATTCTAATAGATAAAAACGTAGCGATGTTGAAGAAAAACAATAGTTTTATTTAATATGTAACAATCGAGAAAACAAGAAATCACTGTGTATATTTATTTGTAAGAATACTTTAGCGGTATAGTCCTATACTCTCTTTTAAAAATGGCTATAGTATACATTTTTTTTCAAAATCTTCACTTTATCATAGATTTAATAAATATTGATGGACATCTTTGAATCCTATATGATTGTGTAGTGACAAGGCCAAATGGTAGCAAAGCGAACCATCAGCTTAGTCACAAAAACCACTTATACCTCACAATATCATTAACACAATACAGTTTAAATTGAAGTCTTATAAAAACATATTTAATATCGTACAATCTGTGAGTAGACATTTTTAGCGAATACGAACAGACAACCATGACAATCGTCTAGTTGGCATGACGTCAACCATCTTGATAGCAATTTTAATTAAGTGCCCTGAGTGGTTATTTTTGATTTCTCAGAACATAGGTAGATAAGGGGAAATAAACAAAAGAAAAATATACTTAATCTTATACAATTCTAAAGTTTGTCAAGAAAAGGAGACGTCGTAAATTCATATGGGTTGCCTTACTACAAGTATTAATATCTTATTAGGAAAATCACAAGTTAGGTGAAAGGAGGCATGAAAAATAAATAATACCTACCGCGCACAATCTTTAATATCCTTATTCAATTTTCCGAAAGGTTTCCTGGAAGAAATTGCTATTGCGATAAGGCCGCCTTTGCGTAAGGTCATTTTTCTTGTAATTGCTTGTATTTAACAATGTATCCTTGTTGGACAATAAAGAGATTTTCTATTGTATTGTAATACTTCGGATCTCATATCTCTTATGTTTATTGCTTTATTCAGCAGAACCTCTGGACTCTTTTGCCATTGAACTTACGAAGTAAAGTGAATTGATGCATGACATTAAGGAATTTCCATCCATAAGATACAAGTGACATACGAAAAGAAAGATATTATTAAATGTACAGACAACCTCAGCAAGGATATCAACATACTCGGTATGCAAGTAACCTTTCACTGCTCAAGGTCTGCCGAACCAATTGTCCAATACAAGATAATTGATCGCAGATAACTTTGTCGAAATCATGTTCAAACTGTTTGGTAATCAGTATGCAGCTGCAGTGTAATTACAGTTGCTAAGAAAATCTTGTTAGTTCAATATTGTTCTTAGATAATGTTGTTATTAAGACAATAGGCTACTTGACTTGTTCATACTTGGACAATATTTGCATACGTAACGATATGTACACTTAAAATTAACCGATTCTGAAATTAACAACAAAATTGGTCGTTAATTAAGGCAGTAATTGGATTCTTAAGTTTTTTTCAAGAAGGAAAGTGGGCGCGTGGTGGGGACGCCTTGCTTAATCTTTTGTACGCACGGAACCAAATGGCAGTGACGTGCACACACAGTGCATCCTTTTCTTTTTTTTTGAAACCGCTAGTATTTAATAAAATTTTAATTTTGTGAAAGAACTTATTGAAATGTCTTATTATTTTCTGAAAAACTCCTTTAACTTATTTATCAGATACGGATAAATGAGACAGATGATAAACAATTCAATGACTAGACATTCACACAAACACGACACGCGAGTTACGATGCGGAACTAGATCTCACGTCCTACGAGAAAATCTCACGACACGAGTTAAAAATCTTATGTAATTAATTCTTAAAATCTTAATCATATTAGTGTTCATAGTAAAATTCACATACGAGACAAATATTCCGTATATATATAATAATCCAGGAGAATCGTAAAATTCTAAATCCTAATGACCAATTCCAGTCATGGAACGCCTTTCTGAGTGAATTAAAAAAAATCTAAGTGCCATAAATTATAATTTAAGAAACATTTAGCGATAAAATAAAACGCATCACTTTGCATTTAAAAAGTTTTGTATTACGTCATTCTGTTTTTGATTATGGAATGGAATCTATTTTCAAAAGTTTTGACAAATGTATTAATCTAAAAACACACATATGGCAAGAGAGGTAAGCACCAAAATCTGATTGAGATCCAGAAAATGTAACATTTGATGTCGGTTTCTTTTGTTATTTATAACAGCAATTTATAAAGAGTTATGTTAAAAAGTTTATTTAATTTAGAGCCATCGTCAGTTTCATCTATCAAAGAGTACTTAACTTTTAAAGTAAATCAAAATTTTTGTTTCGCTGACCTTTTACATCTTTATGATTTTTATCATCTTAGCTACATTTAATTAGTCTATTCTCTTTATAGGCTTCAGACATTCATGCCTTTATTCACATTTTTTCGCTGATCGATTTTTTGTTCAATGCGACACCTACCAACTTCTGAGCACCTGGCGCTAAAATGCGATTCTGTTATTTCTTCCATCATGAGCTATTAAAATACTATCAAAAAGTCCCATAAAAGGTTTCTACCCACCAATTATTTCTTTAATCAGCCGGCAAGCAAATTTAATTCCGAAAAAAGGTTAAAACTCATTCGGTGTCGAATTTATGGACAAATGAAATGAATCGTATCGAGTTCAGTAACCCGCTTCAGACCAGGTTATTTCTGTGCGATGATCAACAGATAAGATGATATTAATGACTGGATTTGTATGGCTTTATGGTAGTGAGCAACTAACCATAAATATTAAGAGTTGGCAGACTTGCTAATATTTCATTCTTATCGAGTGGATATACCACCTTTTCTTGTCGAGTCAAAATGGCTATGTCTGCACTATATTAAATTTGCCCAATACTTTGCCACCTCTATTGCCCGGTGATTCACCAAATCTTCTACAGGTACTTAGAAGACATGGGAGTATTGGGACACGACAGTAATAGGGGAGCGATTGATTACACAGCTCTACAAGAGCACTGGTTTTTGCTGGTAAAGCCCCACCTAGCACGATTCTCCTGACATCTTCCAACATCAGTCCGAAGTTTATTGGATGACGTCCAGACTGCCCAGAAAAGGTCAATAACAAGCGTAAGCTTTTTCACCGATGGCAAAGACGTAGATGATGATAATATACTGAAACACACATATCTCACAGTGTTGGATATCCAAAATGAACATCCAACACTCGGATAGTGTCAATCTGATTTTCGATAATAGTTTGATTGTAATAATCAGCACAGCCAAATCTAGGACCATTTTTAACAGCAGAACCTAGGCTCTGAAGTAAAAGCTGAAAACGCGACTAAAACCATGATTAAAAACATACCCTGGGCTCAGTGTATGTACAATCTTGTATGTAAATCTTTACGCAGACGCGATAAAATTTCGATGTAGAGGTACAGATGAAGAATTGTAGTTTCTCGCAGGTGAATACACAGACAACAGCTATCTATAAATGGCTTATCCATTAGCATACAGTTGCAATATCATGGAATGGCTTATGAATATGTAGGAGACGTCATAGGCAGTGTAGGAGCAATGCCAACGCCTACGCGAAGCTCTTGAAGAAGTAAAACGATCAAATTGTTTTCTGAAGCGGAGTTATTAAACTTTTGTTGCATCGAAATTTGTCAAAAATGCTATAGAATTCATTTTTTTCAGCTTTTTACCTTTTTAGAATTCATTTTTTTCATTCATTTCAGCTTTTTACCGCAGCTCCGCCTGCGTCCAAAAGTAGCCTATGATTGACCCCGAATCTTCAACTATATTCATACCAAATTTCATTAGAATCCGTTCAGCGGTTTGGCCGTGAAAGCGTAACAGACAGACAGAAAGACAGACAGACAGACTTTCGCATTTATAATATTAGTATGGATTATCATAATCGTTGCGTCAGATTTCCCTGTAATACGAAGTTCAGACGGCAAGTGCTCCATTGTAGTAAGCAGTGTCGCCAAATCTAGGTCCATGACTTACAGCGTACCCTAGGCTCCGAAGCGTAAGCTGACGACGAAACTAAGAATACACGCTAGGATAAACCAGAACATAATCGTTAAGTCAATCACCAATTTCAGAAATAGCACTTCAGAATAGACCTGCTGAAAACTAACTGCCAAATTGGATTGTGATGCCCACGGCCCTCAACTATGAGGAAAACAACTATCACGAAGAATCTAAAACTACAAATAATCCTAAAAATGCTGCCTAACTTTACTTGATTTTATTCAATCAGGCTCGAGGTATACTGTAACTCTAACGGTTAACTAAACTATTATTCTCAGGTTCAATCTAAAAGTTAACTGTGCTTTCGCTTTGAAGTCGCAGGGCAAGGTCAAAGGTTACGTAAAGTAGGATAACTTCTGGATTTTTAGTAGGGTCATTTTTCACTGCGGTCGAAAACGCTGCAGGGAAAAGGCACAATTAGCATACATATATGCTTATTAGTTAATGACCATAGGTTGTGGTAATCGCTTTCCATCAAACGAGCCAGATGCTTGGTTCCGTACTGAATTGTAAAAAATCTTCTATTGTACCCTAGTTGCCCTGTCTCTTGCATTTATGATGATCTAAAAGAGGCAAACAACAGGAGACCAATTGAATCAAAATAAACCACGACTCACCATCATCATATCGAATGGTTTACTTGGTTGATCGACCCTGTACACCCTGGTTTCAGAGTTTTTCGGAATTACTTTTCGGCCTCTGATAACTAACACCCGTATTCTTAAACATAACCTTAATGACGTCCTTCACTTAAACTCATTTGGCGCCTTAAGGAAGTCCTCCAACTTTCCTTGAAAATGACATTTTTAATTGGTTGCTTGAGCAAACTCCAATGAGGAAAGGTAGGTACAGGTTATAATAACAATCCGAAGCACAAAAACTGAAAAATACAAAAGAATAGAGTAAAAAATAAAATAAAGTAATGGATACCTCGGCCAAAAGTGGCGATTTATATTCACTTTATTTCATTTCAAGGACGCCTCAAGGTACCTGTCGACCAGCTTATATTTGACAGTTCGATACTCACCTCCAATGAGGAATCTCCAAAAGTCAAAGAAGCTAGTGACAACTAATCATACCAATGAGTTGGATTACTCAACCTTAAGGTTGAGTCTAGTTTGAGCAAGCGTTTGAGAATATGGGGGTAAGAGTGAACTTTTGAGATCTGTGAATCACTTAAAACCGAATTATTTTCGTTTGATTTCCAATTATTTTCATTCGACACAATTGCTGAGTCGAACGATATCTTTGGTAATAACGATAAAATAACCGCGATTAGTTAAAATTAAAATAAAGGTTAAATATAAAAATTGTAATGAATATAAAAAAGTGTTATATAAAACATATGTGACATCACAAATAAGGTCTATTTTTACTATATCAGAGAAAACAAAGAAGGCAATTGCCTTGCATTATCGTCAAAGTACTTAAGCAAGGTCAGTTTGAAAGTATTTCTAAATGATTTAACGGTACTCCGAGGGGCTTATGGCCTGAGAACCGGATTCGATAGTTATTTATATAATATGGTAGCACGTACACTATGGGCTGGGTAATAGAAACGGGCCGACTAATTATATTAATAGTATTTTATAGTAGAAAGAGTTTATGGTAGAATTGAGTATCAAGCTCCACCTTCAACAGTCATAATGTCAGTTTTATGTTATTGTTCTTACACCTACATTTAAGATCTCTGATTGACCTAAAGGTTGGCTGTTAGATAATGCTTTTGGCATCAAGTCTGCATATTATGAAATACTAGCTGTTTCCCGCAGCTCCGCCTGCGTCAAAAAGTAGCCTAGACCCCGGGTCTTCATCCATATCTATACCAAATTTGATCAAAATCCGTTCAACGGTTTGGCCGTGAAAGCGTAACAGACAGACAGACGGAAAGACAGACAGACTTTCGCATTTATAATATTATATATTAGTATGTATGGATAATTGTAGATTTTGTACAATGAAGTTTAAGTAAATAAACATGAGTATAGTTCTAAATAAATAAATATGGCTACTGTGTGGGGTATCATATAAACCTTGAATCAGTCGGTCTATTGATCGTTTTGTTGACTGAACCATTACCTATGTTTCAACAGCTCTACCTACCAAACCCACCAACATCGTGAAGGCAGATAGACTTTTTCCAATGCACGTAACCAATTTACACGCTGGGGATACTAAATCAATCAATCCGATGGTTTAGTCATAACGTCACCTCTTAATTTAAAAACTAAAACAAGAATTGTGCTCTCAATGGAGTTCCTTCCCATTCGTTTTATCATCAAACTTTTTCACATGCTTAAAGACGTTACCCCATTCTGAATCATTCTCACTAATTCGAATGATCAGTTTGATTATCGACATAGCGAGAATTTATTTTATCAATTGTTCGACCGTTTTAATTTAAACCAAGTTGGTATCAAGCTAAACTACATCCTTTAACCAATTCAGAAGGATATATCAACTAAACGGTTCTAAAACTTATCTGAAAAGCCGCGTGTGTTTGAAATTAATCCGAATTAATCGACACTTGAAATTCAGTAAAGAACGACTAAGAAACAGTTACCCACAAAACATAGATCACAGCCCAAATATGTCAATCAGACTTGACACGGTTATTTAAAGGCTGCTCATTGCAAAAACCATGCACCTGACCAAGGAAGCCATCTTAAAAACGAACCATAATCCTTTGTAATAAAGTGGAGATTACGTGTAATTATGTCACATGTGATGTAATCTTAAGCAGATTATTTTGGTAAAACAGCTTTCACTTTTCGCGAGAGTGAACTGATATATTGATACATGTTTTAGTATTGTACAATAGGATTCTATTATTGTTTTCATAATATTAAATTAACCGGGTCGTTAGATAAATCTAGTTCTATTAACACTGTATTCTATGTTTCTTGTCACAGACTCTAATATTGTAAAGTATTTCGTAATCAATTCATATTTTATATTTCAAATTCAAACATCCTATAAAACATAAAGGTATATCATATTTTTGCAGGTAGATTAACGCTTACGGTATCTGCGAATACAGATTTTGCAGAGACGTCAGAGGTCAAATTAATTAAGTTAATAACCTAAATATTTTTGTTTAAACTATTTTGTAATGTACTTGGAAAGGGTAGGTGCCCTTCTATATCTACTTAATAGTATAATCATACCTTTTAAGGAACCGCCAACTCAAGTTCCATGGCATATAGTGTTTATAAGCTGGACGCAACTGGGAAACACGCTTGGAAGAAGAAACCTTATAAGGCACACAGAGCATTACTCCTCTACATTACAAAATAAGGATGTTACGTAATTTCAAACAACACTTAAGCGATTTGTATGCGTTGAAAGGATTTCCGCTTAACTGATAAAACTGCGTAAATAACGATAGAAGATACGATATTTATATAGCAAAACCAATGAAATGTACGGCTAGCGTTCTTGGAACCATGCCACGGGACACCAGTTTTTAGATTTTTTAGTTTTATTTTAATTTTAGTTTGTAGTTTAGTTTATGTTAAATTAAAAAAATAATATTTACGTTAAAAATAATGAAATACGATTCTTATTTGTAAAACATACCTACAACTTGGATAAGTAGTTGTTAACGTCGGATAGCAAAAACAGGATTAATCTATATTTCATTTCATTGCAAGCATTTAAAAAAAATATTTACCACCTTAATCATAGAAATTATTCGATTCGAACATTAACCAAAATTTGTTTAGTCTCTTTCTGTCTTTTCTATATTTGACGTGAAAGAAAGAGACAACACATATAATAATAATAATAAATAACTCTTTATTGCACCAAATTGTAGAAAGTACATGATATAATATTCAAACTGGGACTTTTACATAAATAAGGGGGTTACACTATTAGTATGTATTTAGTTAAGTGTCTTAGTTAACGTTGCGTTTCCCCGGCTAATAAAGTTCTAAAAATTTTGAGAAATGTAAATCCTATCTCATTTTTCTCATGCTGTCTTTCACACTACTTATGGCTTTATATATCTTCGATTCAAGACAACTAGTAATTCCTCAGAAAATGTCACATTACTTAGAATTCCTTACTCATCCAATGAATCACGTATGTCACAATCACTCCATACTCGGAGCCCTATTTTTGAAATGTATGACATATAATATGTCGAATGAAAATCGTTCGACATTGAACAAAAACCCTCCGTTAATGAACGAAAATCATTCGACATCGAACAAAAATTATTCGACTCACCAATTTTGTGTGAGTCACACATTCAAAAATAGCACTCCTGCTGAGCACATGAGTCTGTTCACAACATCTGTGCACACCGTCCTTGCTCTGACCCACTTTCGAGAAACTAGCCAATATTGCTTAAATAAATATTACTCCGCCTGTTTCCCGCAGGGGTAGGCAAAGACTAAAATGTTATAATAGGCTAGTTGCCAGGGTCAAAAGACTATCATTAAAATTAGTCCGTCATTTAGGAAATCAAATTATATTAATGACTTATTTTTTCTTTTGTCAATTGAGCGATAAATTATAAATATATTAACGCATCAAAGTTTAAGAGTGGGGGCCGGTGACGACACATATTGCGAAAAAGTGTAGCACACTGTGACGTCACACGGAACTTTAACGCGCCATATCTTTACCATTCTTTGTTTAATTTTCAAAAAAAAAATAAGTCTCCGATATTTTTTTTAATATCAACTGATGGACTAATTATATTTTTTTAGGAAACTAGCCTATTGCTACAATCCTTTGAGGAGCACTATTTTTGAATATTATAACTAATTTCCAAATAACCCAAATATCTAAAGCCATTTCTTTTTTTCGTCATTATTATATTATTGGTACAAATTAATACTAAATTAAATTAACTAACTAAAATTAATAATAAACTATATAAACTTAAATAACTAGGTATGTACACTAAAAAAGAAGTATAACATATATATTTAAATATATATATATATATAGCCTAGGTAATTTAGGCGTCGTAGAATTCATCCACATCGATGTCTACCGGGAAAGTGCCCTGAAGGCTGGCAGCATTGCCACGCTGTATGGCAATGCTGATTCTTTAAGCCAAGTATAGTCCTTCCGGTCACTTGAGGCGTCGATTATGCGCTTCGCTAATTCTCAAGAGGTATGTATGCTCTTTGAAATACAAACTTGTGCCATTCAATAAGTTTTGAAATTATTGTTTTCATTTTATGCCCTTTCTAAAGTTGAAAATGCTCTACAGTCTCGGTTTATTAAAAACTAGCTGTTTCCCGCAGCTCCGCTTGCATCAAAAATAGCCTATGTTTGACCCCGGGTCTTCAACTATCATCATCATCATCATCATTTCAGCCGCAGTCAGTCCACTGCTGGACATAGGCCTCTCCCAATGATTTCCAAAATTATCGGTTGGCAGCAGTCTGCATCCAGCGTCTGCCTGCGACCCTTTTCAGGTCATCTGACCATCTGGTCGGTGGATGTCCAACGCTGCGCTTACCGGTACGTGATCGCCATTCGAGAACCTTTCTGTCCCATCGGCCCTCGGTTCTCCGCGCTATGTGCCCCGCCCACTGCCACTTCAAAGAACTAATCCGCTAGGCTATGTCGGTGACTTTTGTTCTCCTACGGATCTCAACTATATTCATACCAAATTTCATTAAAATCCGTTCAGCGGTTTGGCCGTGAAAGCGTTACAGGTTGACAGACAGACTTTCGCATTTATAAATATTAGTATGGATTTATCGGTGTATTCGCAGATGAGAACAACGTCAGAGCAAAATAAATAAATATATCTCGTATCTGTATTTTAAACCCAAACATTTCGGAGAAACGAACCCAATTTGCTCGTTGATACCTTTCGGGCATTGTTGTTGATCGCCATTTACAGAAATCATTTGACAGTTTTGTCAGTAGCGGTACTGGTTGAATTCAATTGGTTTCATGACATATCAAATCCGATAGCGACTACAATACAATACATAACTCTTTATTGCACAACAAGGATACACTGTCAAATACAAGCAATTACAAGAAAAAACCCTTGTGCAAAAGGTGGCCTTATCGCAATAGCAATTTCTTCCGGGCACCTTTCGGAAAATTTAATAAGGATTATCTAATTAATACCGAATTAAATAATTGCCTACTTACTTAGTTGTATAAAAAAAAGCTGTTTATTTAAAAGATGCCCAGTTTGGTTTACAAAAAGGGACTGTCAACAGAGAATGCGGTCTTATGTTTGAAATTTATTTGCTTTATAGCAAAATACAACAAGCTTTATAGCGAATTACAACAAGGCAAACACCAGTATATGGTTGTTTTTTAGATCTATCTCAGCCATGGTCCAGTATGATATCTATGGGCAAACTGGAGAAAAGTAATTTCCCTAAGGAACTTATTTTCATACTTAGACATTGGTATTTCAGTCAGACTGATATGATTAGGTCTCCACGTAGGATAGGATGTCAGGATCTTTTAGATTGAAATGTGGAATTAGTCAGGGTAGGCTCACCTCTCCTACTCTTTTCAATTTGCATGTCAACGACCTTATTGGTGAGCTCAGTGATGCACATGTGGGCTGTCACATTGATGCCGATGATAGGCATTGCTAAGATTTCATATAAAAATATAATATTTGTATGAATATATTCAAGCCTAAATTGAATACATATTGCAGTTAATAGAGGCAGGACAAATAATTAACTGCATTTTACAACTAAACGATTGAAACAGGTTGTAGGAAACTAGTTCTGGGCGATTTATCTGGCTGTTACGCATACTTATTTAATAGGCCCATGTAGTTATAAGTAAATCGCCTATCATCTTAGAGTTTTCTCGGTTGCGCCCCTAATAACATTACAACGTAAATAATTTTTATTGCACAAAAAACATTACAGAAATATACGAACAAAAAGCAGGTGAGGCACAAAGGCGGACTTATAGGAATTTCAGTTCTTTTCCTCCTTTACAAGTTGCTACTGCATTTACCTATACAACTTAATTCTGAAACTGATCTATATTAAAATTTCTTACGTGTAAATCAAAAGTATTACGAACAAAAAGAGTTTTTGAAATAGGTTTAGAAATGACGGAGTTATGCGGTAACAAACATTAAAATTACGTTCACTCAAATTAAGAATCTCCTCTTTGAATTTTGAAAGTCAGTTCAAAATGGATCCTTATTTTGTTTTGGTTACGCCATAAAATGTGATCAACTTTACTTTATTTAAGAGTTTATAGTAAAGCAAACAGAACTTCAAAGAGGGTTAATTAAAAAAACTGTCAATGTTTCACTAGTCTTCTCTTATTGAACAGTTTAAATGTAGGTACCAATCATGCAAGGTCAGTCGGGAAAGTGGAAGGAGCTAACATACTATACCGACCCGACATAAGAAAGTAGGACTAGGTAGAGGAGAAGATGCAGAGCCAGTTGGGCAGATAGTCTCTGGACATAAACTCTAAAGTCAAACAAGTGTCTAACTACGCCGTCACCTCCAGGACCTCATAGAAGGGGCGCAGACTAAAAGAGCTGACTTGACGTCGCAAAGCATGATATGCGTGCTACTGGACTCTCTGCCAAGAATCCTGAAGACCGGAAGTGGAGACGTTAAAGCAGAAAAGCGGATCCTGAGCTCCGAAGTAAATAGCTGAGGATGCAATCGGTAAAACGCTAGGATGAAGAAGACATAAACTCCAAAGTCAACGCACACCCCAAAGCCAGCCAACTCAGCTTCTAAATATAGGCTTGCTTTACAAAAACTGCATTATTTATCGCTCAACATTCGAACCGGTTCAATCAATTACCCACCATGCTAAAATTCAGTTTCGTACAGTTTTTAATATTCCTTTTTTGGGGAAACGTTGCTCCTTTTTGTGTTGCATGTCGATAAATTTTGCAAATCCTTAAACGTAATATACCTGAGGATTTAAAAAAACGCAGTGCTATCGTTAGCTTTTACATCAGTTTGTGGCTTCGCTTTGGAAGTGGTGGTAAAACTGACGTCAGTAAGTTATAAGATTATCTTTTCGATTCAAATTACACGTGAAAAATACTGCATTATCTGTAGAACGATTTACTAAGAATTTATATTTAAAATTCTAAAGCAAACTTGGCGGAAAGACGCACTCGTTAGGAAATGGGTAAAGTTTCATTCATTCGTTCATAAAGTTAACACCTCACAAAACATTTTTTATTTATTTGAGAGAACACTTTAGTTGCCATAGTATTTTTTTAAGATTTTAAGTATTTCTTTTTAGTAAAATTCGTAAATATTATATAAACTTATGTTGCTTTTTTTTACGTTAATTATAAATAAATAAAATATTTTACTTTTCGTAGTATTAATATTTGTAATACAATAAAGTGTTCTAAATAAATATAGTTGAACAATTTGATAGCGCGTAAAATTCTTTGTACCTAAACCTATTAATTGATTTAAATGCTAAAATTTTCATGTTTTAATAAATGTTTTGAAAGTCCGCAAAAAGGATAACACAGTCTCTGCACAATACGATAAAGATTCTAGTTGAAAACATATTTGTTACACCACAATTTTCATTATAATGTTCTATATTTTTAGTAAAATAGAGGTTATATTCGATCGAAAAATACAAAATTGCGGATGGCGGCGGAATGCTACGCTATCTTTCATCGACTAGCGAGCGACACTTCAATGAGGCTGGTTATCTGGTACCAAGTGGTATTCAAAATGTAACTAAGTCGGTACGTGTATGTTTCTAAAAAATACCTTTTATGGGCATTGAAATACAGAATAGTGTACACCCAGTAGTATAATTTTAGAAAGTGTACTTAATAGCATAATTATACAAACGCAGCCGACGTAATAACGTATAGGTATAATACCAATAGGAAATTGTATGAATTGAAAACTTACTGAAGCGATCGTCATCAGCTAGAGCTAATCTACGTTTCAGAACCACCTTTATCAATGTGTGCTTTCAGTAAAACACAAGTAGTGTCTCAAATGCGTGAGTTCAGTTGAGAGGATGTCACAGACTCACATTTCTATAGACATCAAAATTTAAAATACCCGAGAATCAGAAAATATCGTACTGAGGCAGTTTAGCATTACTTTAAATTTTTAAAAAATATTCCCGATGTTATTCGAAGTTGTGGACTGACGAGTCTTCCCAATTAAATTAAACCTGTACTTTTTTTTATTAAAAAGCCAAAGAACCACCGATATCATTTTTAAAAGCAAAACACACAATAATAAGACCATCCTCCCTCGCCCATAGACTACACCGTGTATCTTTTTTTTCAACCGCTATAAATCGAGAAGCAAGCACATAAATCGTCGCCAACTTGTAGACAAGCCTCTACAATGTTCTTTTGCGAATATAATTGGCACAAAATATTCAAGTGTCCATTTTTGTAGTTATCTCTATCAGTAAGGGTTTTTCATAGTAGTTTTAAGTATAAACTTTTTTTGTCCAATATTTTTAGTCGTCGTTTCAGCCACAGTCAGTCCACTAATGGACTTGGGAGTCCCCATTAATTGAGGGTTGTTGCCATACTCGCCACGCTTGGCAGGCGGGTTGGCGAGCGCAGTTTCAGCGGCTTATCGTACTTCCGACGCTGCTGCCCATCGGGAGTATTCTTAAGCTAAGGAAGGGTGGGAATTGTTTGAGTTTGGGGAAAGGATGAGGTACTAGGATGCTACTGACTCGGATGGACATGGGTCGACTCAGTAGCAGCTCGGGTAAAGTCGGGCTCGCGTACCCGTGTGTTATGTATCCAAACCATCGGACAGATGCTTGGAAATAACACCCCTGATTATTATATTTTTAGTAGTAAGTTTTACATATAAAAATTGTTACTCGCGACTGTCTGAAGGAAGGGTTATTTTTTTGACAATTGAAATAAATGTCTTTACTATTCCTTTATCTCCCTCCGTAGCCGTTTAGGTTGTGCTTTAGACATAATATGACCTATAACTATGTTGCATAAGCAAAAGTAAACGTCATCGGGTTATTAGATTTTTCAATAAAATTTACTTGTTTTTTTTTTGTCTTCTGCCATATTTTTTGTAAATAAATTCACAGTTTTAATCATTCCTGTACAATAATATACTTTGTCAGGGTTAAAATATAAAGTACCTCATACAGTCAACGAAGGAAAGATAGAAGATAACTTTATTCGCTTAACATGAGTAATATATTAAGTAGGAAAAATAAAGATACCAAAAAGATACAGTGGGTGAAACAGCGGCATCAGCCCACGCAATGCGTACAGAGACACTCTTGTTACATCGCGATAGGGATACCCAGAAAATGGACAGTTGAATCCTTTTGCCCATTATAAAGCCTTGTTCAGGATAAACATTGAAATATTCATGTGGTTTCCACTGGGTTGAGCATTCGCCCGAAAAAAAAGATTTTACGAGAAAGAAAGATATTAAACAATTTTCATTTCACTTATTTTAATTTTGAAAGAGTGAAAAATCAAATCAAATCTCTTCATTGTCATAAGTTTACAAAAACACACATTGGTTGGGCCTTCCTTGTAAGTTACTAGAGTACAGCAAATAAGGATGATCCACCATCATCATCATCCTAGCGTGTATTCCTAGTTGCGTCGTCAGCTTACGTCATGGCCCTAGATTTGGCAGTACTGGTTATTACAATGGAGCGACTGCCGTCTGACCTTCGTAAATCTATTTTACAGGGAAACCAGACCAACAGGAACATGACCCGAGGTGTGTTAGTGGCATCTGACATAGCCTAACGACTGCTATCTTTCGACAACAACCGGGACCAACGGCTTGACGTGCCTTCCAAAGCACGAAGGAGCTCAAGATAGAAAATACCACTAAATGGCCACCAATCCAATAGTGGTAGCGTCACGTCTTCGCTTGACACGCGCATTCGCTACGGATACTCGGGTCGCGCTTGACTAACGAGCTCCTCTGGCTCCAAATAAGGCATGATCCCATTCATCTAAAATGATAATATCTATGCATCTTGAGTCACTCAATTATGATGAAACCGAAAATTTCCTTATTCCAATACAATGATTCTTCATGACCCCCAATACTTACAAGTATTTGCAAACTTGCTGGTGGGCTCACTAAATGCTTAATTATATTACTAAGAAAGAAAAAGAAAAAAGAAATCTATTTAATATTTATTATTAGTGTATTTGTTAAGTAATTCTTTATTTATTAATTTACTTTATTCATGTACACAATAAAAATGTTATGCTTAACCGTCTTTGTTATGTAACATCTTTGTTACACTCAAAAAATTGTTAGCTACCTATTTTGTTATATACCAATTGTTATATCATAACCATAGGAGAACTAGCCTCGGAGAACACAGGCTCGACCTACATCAGTCTCCAGTCTCCTTTTCCGGTGTTGGTTACAACTTGTACACATACCTTTTTAGAGGTGAGAATAAATTATTTTTTACTTTTTTTCTACTTTTACTTACAACAGTTTTATGAGGAATTACCTCGTTGCCAGTCAGATGCTCACTCCCTTACATCTAAACGCTTTCCGGGTTACATCCTCAGCTAGTTGCTTCAAAGACTCTTAGTCTTCCTGGCTTGTGTGACTGATATAATCCTAATCCTAACTTCCTAACTATCCTAATCCTAACTTATAATATTATAAATGCGAAAGTGTGTTTGTTTGTTTGTTCTTCCTCCACGCCCTAACTAAGCAACCAATCGACTTGATTTTCGGCATAGAGTTAGTTGAAAGGATGGAGAGTAACATAGGCTACTTTTGGTCCTGGAAAAACATAATGTTCCCAAAGGAGGACACGCGAGCGAAGCCACGGGTAAAAGCTAGTATTTTTATAATTTAAATGAGAAAGAAACAGCTGCTGGGATGCGTGGAAGAAAAGAGTGGAATCTTTTGCCTAGCAATGAGACCTAGAATAGCTACAATAAAATGTATTGAGAGGTGCAAATTTAAAATGCAACAGGCGAATTAATTAAATGTATCCGGTAATTACAGAGATCCCACGATAAAAACAGATTGAAACAAAGGTGTTGCTACATCCGGTAAACATGTACGAGTATATATATTATATTTAATAAAAAACTATCAAGAATTCTTTAAATCTAATTAAAGATTTCTTACATAGAATTTAAGGGCAACTCGTCGATCAATTTAATCATCCAAAAAAAATAAAAGTATTGGTAAAAGACGAATCCCAAAAAAAAAACTGAAGGTGGTGGGTTCGATTCCTACGGAAATGTTCCCACGTCTGGTAGTCGTTAAAGGAACCACGAAAGTGGCTGAAAAGCGATTCTGAACTCTGACACCAGGGTGTACAGAGTCGATTGATATAACTGCATACGCAAGTACCTATTCACTTATGAAATGATAGTGGCACAAAACTACACTATGTTGAAACAGATTATTAACACTCAAGAATACCTTCGATTATAAATAATTGAAGTACTTGTCTATATAAATACCCACGGGCGCCGCCAAAAGCCTTCAATTTCAAGAAATTATTTGTTCCAATTCGCCCATACTTACAGCTAATTGCTATTACATTCAATCGTATAATATCCATTAATTAACCCCACAGCGCAGCAACATTTAATTGACAACTGGTAACACCGGTACGCTCACCTGGCTTGTCTATGATCAGTCAAGATGGCGGTCAATCTGCGTGTCAGCCTGTCACATTGTAGTCTTGTTACTGTAACAAGGGAAAATGTTATGTAAATTCAATGGTAATAGCGCAGTTAGCAGTGCATAATATTGAGTGAAATATATTTAATGCGTCGTATAAAATGTGATGTTTATGGTTTGCGAAGTTGTCTGTGGATTTGCCTGTGTCCGTTATAAATTATGGATTATGATCTGAAACCTAAACTAAAATTTAATGTTATTTGTAAATATAGCGAAATTTACAAATAACATTAAATTTTAATTGTTACGAAGATAAACCCCTTTTTCCAATAATTTTAAACGGTTAAATCGCGTTTATTACTTATTTATTTTTACAACAACTTTATATAGTCATAAACGCATTTTTAACGTATTAACTAAGTTGTTAATAAGTTAAAAACGTTGTAAGTTAACTTAAAACACATTTTTTATTTGGCAACATTTAAAAAATACCGCTTGATAACTTTGAAACGACAGTTATTGTTAATGGCAACCAACATTTATTTATTTAAACTTTATTGTACAGTTGTATAGTACAATAGGCAAACTTAATGCTAAAAGCATTATCTTACAGTCAACCTTTGGGTTAAACAGATATCGTCATTTGTGTATTAAAAATATATAGCTATAAATACAAAAAGTTGGAATTATATATAAAACTTACTTATTGGCACTTACATAATATACTTACTAACGATACAATATACGATGAAATAATAATCAAAATACAGTTAATTTTAAGAGTTATATCAACGAAATAATAGCAGCAACTCAAAATTTTCTCATGTTTAACTGCCTAAATTGGCTCCTGTAACCGCGAGAGTAGGACATTGCTTAACAAGGAAATCAAACCAGACAAATTAAAAAAAAATCCAATACTAAGAACAAGAAAACCCGTTGATGGCTATTAACCCTATTTCTACGATTGTATCAATCGATCGTGTCTGGTAAAAAGCCCACCGTAACCCCACAATGCATACTTGTCATGGTGATGCCCGTTATGAGCACTTTGTATGCAGATCTGATGACAGGGTTATAATACTTAACACCAGTTATTACGCCTACTGGTTGAAAATCAAAAGATTTATTTTTGAGAGGTGTTTTGACACCTTGACAGTTCATTGTGTGACTAATTTAGTGCACTTTTTGTTTTTATTTTTGAATGATTGCTGTCAGAGATGTGTACTATGCCATCTTCATGTTCGGTGATGGATATTTTAGTCTGTTCAGCTTGTATGTTAATTAACGAATTTCGATAGGTATGATGCTATATTTTGTTTTATAAACAAAACGTATAAAAAACAAAGCTCATTTTTTTAATAAATCACAACAAAAACAGTGAAGTCATATTCCAATAGTACCCAAATACATCCATCCATACTAATATCTGTCTGTCTGTCTTTCTGTCTCTCTGTCTTTCTGTCTGTCTGTTACGCTTTCACGTCCAAACCGCTTGATGAAATTTTGTATGAATATAGTTGAAGACGCAGGGTCAAACATAGGCTACTTTAAAAGGCAGGCAGAGCTGCGAGAAAAAGCTAGTTTTCTATAAACGCTTATCAATTACAGTTACTACACTGACCTTTAGAGTAAATGTGCATTTTTATGCTACATGCATATGCATATATTACCTATTAGGCAGTCCCGTTCTTACATTGTATGAATTGCGTAATAAGTAAAATACTTGCCAAAAACAAATAATTATATGAAAAAGTTATATGTTTCATTAACATTATCCAATAATTTAAAATTTCCTTATGACAGTCATACTAGTACCTATAATTGGTATGTCACGATCTCGACGACGCCACAATTAGTCATCCTAGAGTTTGAACCTATCGTGTGTCGCGAATGATCTCATCAGCATCGGTGGATTTTTATAAAGATACTCATTTTTTTTTTATACAACTAAGTAGGTAAACAGGCGTACGGCCCACCTGATGGTAAGTGGTTTTATTCTAACTGCCTCAGTGGTACAGTGGTCGAAAGTTGTGGGTTCGATTGTTACGAGACGCACACTTTGCTTAGTTGTTTCTAGTTTGGAAAGGCCTAATTGAATCATCTGATTGTCTGAAATTATAGCTGATTTAATGTTCTATCCAGCTGCCATCTCGTAATTCCAGTTTAAGAAAAAGAAATGTCATAGATCGAGGGCCGCATCCCGAAAACTCTAACATCAGGGTGTACAGATAGCCATGATAAATGAGGGAAGTAGTACCCTTAAGGTTTCCAGTAACGTTAGTACTAATCTGTGTTTCAGTTTAAAAGTTGTGCTTATCTGTTCATGCATCCAAAGGCTAAGTTTTTTTTTTATATATATAAAAGGGCTGTCCGGCAACGTGGTAGTTACAAAAATGCCAAACTTTTTTATATTGTCTTAAGTAGGTACCTCGTGTTGACTTTGGAAAGATATACATGAAGAAATATGGAGACATTTGCCCAGCAGTTAACCAGTTAAAGAAAATGGCTAGTAAAAATTACCTCATGAGATAAAAGCAATAATTAATCGCGTTCATGTGGACCTCGGGCTCCGAACGCTTCACGGGAGGCAACAGGCAAAACGCTAAGACGCTAATGATCGTTATGAGTAGGCTCGATTTGCAAATAATAAAACCAACCGGTACACTTCACATCGATCTCCATATATATAGCTAAGAACTGTCATTCTAGTAAACTCATGAATAATGAGTCATCGTATATGCCGCATTCTACAGAATTTGTCATAAAACACATATAAACTGACTACCATAACTGTTAGTCATGGAATGTGCACTACATAAAGTTAGATTATATCTAAAATACTGACGGAAAGCTTAGATATGTATCCTAAACCGGTAGGTTAAAAAGCAAGGTGTCTCTCACATCGCACAGTAGAAGCTTTTCAAAAATTAATGGGCTTATTGATTTGATGGGAGACCGAAGAGCTGGCGCTTTCCTCGGCCAACGAGTCCGTTTGGCAATCCAATAAGGCACAATGCCACAGGGACCACTTTTATGATTTTTTTAAGGTAATTATTTTTTTTATTAGGTTGTCCTTCGTTTTTTGTTTAGAGTTAGTATATTATATAATAGGCAGTTTTATTTTGTTAGGTAGGTTTATTTTTAATTTAGGTATTTAGTTTTAATTTTTATTTTACACAAACATTATTCAATTTAATTTTAAAGGAGATAAAACTTCAACTTCAAAATAATTAATGAAACAATTCAAATTTCAAATTCAGTATTTGTTATTTTTTCTAATGCAATATAGGGGTAACACCTATTAAAACATATAAAAACAAAGGTTATCTATTAGACAATGATCCTTAGCATTATGTTCGCCTTTTGTACAGTATTTATTGTATTTTGTGGAATAAAGTTTAAATAAATAAAACAACACGAACACGATTACCCTACGAGGTTTTCGCAGTTCCGTAACTATTTGTGTACGGAATATTACTTGTTTCTATATTAAATAAATTATTTATTGAAGAACAATTTGTTTTTTATCATAAGTCAGACAAAAGTCAAAAATAACGCAAGGTAAGCCTGTTTGAACTGCATAGTTCAAACTCAATAAAACATCAATGATTTTTGTTACACTTTTTTGTCAAAGAAGATTGATAAAAACTTGAAAATCTAATGAAAAATGCTAATTCGTATGTTTAGGTGAAACGGAATGCTGATAAAGCCAAATTAAGTATGCGTGCGAGTTACAAATGTTAAAATACAAACAAAAGTATTATTCCCATAAATATTTAAGCAATCCCGACAAAGGCCAGTTCAAATATTTATAACAAAAGAGTCCTTGAACCCCAAACGAGGAGAAACCAGATAAAAAATAAAGTTTTACAAACTTCTGTGACCGAGAAAAATAAAGTTTAGACTGAGTGTCATAATTTATTTACGAAAAAATACCTATTGTCAGCTAAACAAGGACTGTTTTTTAACCATTCCGTCGGGCAACCTTTAAATATAGGTACGTTATTTTTCCTAGCGGATTGACTAAATAATTTTAGGATGGCTGATTTAGTATCAACAGTAGAGACGGTCTGCCTACATGACATATGGTGCATTTGGCCGTTGAAACACACGTCACCAAGAGCCCAAAAAAGTATGATTCGGTATCAAATGATGTCTATTCGTCCTAATCGGCGAGTTAAACGATTTTCATTCGAGATTTGAGTCATACATTTCAAAAATAGGGCTGCAGTATAATTTGATCGACAGCTAATTTAAAGCTAATTTCCAACTCTACACGCAAGCACTGTATAAAAACTGTCATAATAGTTGATTATTTTTGTAGTGTTTGTGGTAAAATCTAATTATCAATGACTTTTCACGAGTGCTTTCTGCCACGTTTTCCCAATATTATGTATTATTTGTAAGTAGTTTATGCGTAATATTTCCTATGGATCACCATTAAAGCTTGTTTTTAACATTGTCTTACCGCTTAACTTTCTCAGCATAGCCCATTTGGTTGACTGGTAGAAAGCCTCAGGCTTTAAGCCCCGCCATTTACAATTTTGTAATAAAGTTAAATAAATAAAAAAACACGTTAGCATAAAAACTAGAAAATTCTAATACATCCTTTATCTACATGTCGTGGCGTCTGATATTATTTCCTCTACTTTACAAACATAAAGCATTTACAATGAGAACGAAAGCCGAACGAATGCGCCCTGCCTGACATTGTGCATTTCAATTGACATGCACTTTGTGAGGCACTCCCGACTACTGGAGCCCTATTTTTGAAATGTATGACTCATATGTCGAATAAAAAATGTTATACTCACCAATCATGTCGAACGATAATCATCCAATATTGAGTGAAAATTCGACTCACCGCTTTTATGTGATTCATACATTTCAAAAATAGGACTTCTGGTTGTTTATACGAGAGGATGAACGGGCAAACGTTTTCATTCGTTTTATATGCTGAGTGGAACTTCTTTGAGATTATCGAATCTCTAAATCTCAACTTATAAAGTTATAATATAACTCCGGACTCTCGTAAGCCGAAGCAAGGAATACAAGTTCAGGTGAGGCTACTGCTCGGAGGTGGCGGCCAGTGCGGTGTCTCTCCACAAACCATGACGCATCTCCTGTCCTGTCCTGCGTGCCCGGCCACCTGCACGCTCAGGGACCTCTACAAAGCCACTGACAATGCCTTGTCGGTGGCGGAGTTTTGGTCTTCTGAAGTTTGATAATAGCCAGAGTCGACTCGCAAAGAAGAAAAAGAATATAACTTATCTAGTTTGACCTGCGAATCGTAAACATATTTACTTGCAACGTCATTGTCGTTGCATTTTCTTGACTACACTGCTATTTTCTACAATAGTCTCTGTTGGATGTCTTCTTTTACCACAATGTAATATAACGTAACACATGCAAAAAATATTTTTACGTTAGACATTCCTCACACACCTTAAAGCAAGTGTGCCTAAAATATAAACGTACACATTTACAAAAATTGTAATTCAATATATATCGATTACTCATAAAATAAATAGAAATATTTTCTCGTTGTGCAGCTGACACTCGATGCGAATGACAAGTGCACATGACAAAGAAATACCACAGACGACGTGCTCGTGAATACCGATTGGTTTTGTGATTTTAGGGTTCCTTATGACAATCGGGACCCTATTTTTGAAATAACGATTTTTGTTTACGATTTCGACTATTATGTCAGTCATATATTATGTCGAATAAAAATCTTACGACTCGCCAAATTTGCGTGTGTCACACTTTTCAAAAATAGCATTCTACATACACTTCTAAGTGGAAACTTGATACCAGTTTTCATTAAGAAGAATCTAAATGGCAAAATATTGTGATGAAGGTATAGATAAGATGAAAATTTGAAAAGTGATGGTTTGAAAATCTAGGTTATTTTTAGAACGGTTAAACAATAAACATTGGTAAGTTCACTTAAATAAATAAGATATTCTTTAAAACACTAATAATAAAAATCTGAAGAGTTTTTTTGTTTGTTTGCCCGCGTTAATCTCAGGAACTACTGGTCCGATTTGAATTCTTTCAGTGTTGGATAGCCTATTTATCGAGGAAGTCTATAGGTCTGGACGAAGACGGGACGGGACGGGCTGCTAGTATGTTATAAAATATTAATTATTAATGGAAGAAATTTCTACTTAGGTAAGTGGACGTTGTAATATATAGACGTACTAACTGGACGTTATTTCGAGTCTGGGCATTATACGACTTGGCATTAAACTCCTAACTACTAATAAGGTAACTAACCTAATGAGGTTTTCTAAAGATTATTTCCTTCTCGTAAAAGCCGACTAAAGGAATAAATTAAAATGTTTAGGGACAAAGCACACAGATTAAAATGCCCCAAAGTAAGCTTGAGAATAGGGAACAAGTGAAAATTTCAACAATGCTTGATTATTTTTCTTAGGAAAAGGGTAAAAAATCACATTTAATTCCCCTGAAAATTTATTTTGTATTTTAATTGTAAATATACCGATATTTTGTATTGTATTGTATTTTTACGGTTCTATGGGCCTATGCCTCTACAACATTGGAAGACAATGTAGACATATCAAAATTTAAAAAACGTAAATGTCAGTGTCAAATTCTAACTATCAAAACGGTGAGAAGATAGTTGTTGTTTTTTCAAAAAGTTTCAATTAACTACATTTATTCGACAAGTCACCGGCAAGAGCAATCCAAAAAGTAAGCAATTACATACAACCACTTTTTAAATACACCGAAGATTTTATGACATAATGAAACCGGATGACGCTGAATAAAATGCTTTCAAAAAACACTAAAGTTGTAGGCATTAATTAAAAAATCTATTATGTAGCCAATACATTGAACTTTTATAGCAGTCATAAAGCTACATCTCCACTTGCATCGGCTTTTAATCAGAGTCATTAAATTAATCGGATCTAATTTAATAGTTTAATTAAATGCGGCTAAATCCGATTCGGAAAGACTCAATCCAAATTGGGGCATAAACACTTGAGTTACGAGCTAATTTCATATAAACTGGAGAGGGTAGTTAGGTCTTTTTTAATGAGAGTGATGTGTAATTATGTCGGTTGCTATAAATTGTCGGCGGACGTAAAAAAAGGTCGGTTAATACCAGCAAATAGTTGGACACATGCGTTTTAGCGCGTTAAATGAAACGTTTTATTGTCTTTATAGACTTTGTTACTTACATATTTTATTTATTTCTTTATTGGCAGACAACAGACCGATTATTTTTGTGTCTTATGATAAGACTCGCCACCGAGTTTAAATTCTGTTTACTGTCAGCTCTGAAATGAAATCGTTTTTATTTTTCAATATAGGATAGAAATATCACTTATTGACGTCAATTTAATTATATTAAGTTTACCACCGCTTCCAAAGCGCAAGTGGAGAAGATCTTTCACAAATAGTACAAGAAAATTAATCCCCAACATTATAAATTAATCTACTAATAAAAAAAAAGTAGCCCCGATTTGACAAAATTCTTGTTTACATATTTAATTTCCAACTTTAAATATTGCCTCAGAGTAGTAATACTTTTGCGCAATACTATTTATTCTATAGTTCATCATATGAATTTCAACAGAGACAAAAAAGTCTTCTGGGGAACTCAGCCTATTCTCCGGATAATCGTTAAAATTAGACTCCATTAAAAACCCGGATTAAATCGGCCAAATCAACGGGATAATCCTCCCGGCCTCTATTAAGATCAGCTTACTGAGAAATTTATTGGTTTAAAACATTTTTCTGGTACTTAATCTGTATTTAAAAAAAGCATTGCATCCTCTGGCGGAGGCTACTTATATTTTTACCCGATTACGCCAAAAGGAGGGTTATGTTTTTCGAGAGTACGTATGTTATGTATAATTGTTTGGTACGCCCTACAGCCTGAGCGGCTCGATGGATTTTAGCTTCAGAGGTGTTGTTAGATTCGTATTTACTGTGAGACATATGTATGTAGATAAGACAGAGCAATTCAAAGATCCAGTTCAGGCCAATCAGAAAAGGAAACATGACCTGCCCGGGGATCGAATCCACCAGGTGAGGTCCGCTACTCACAAGGACCCCCTTAAGCATTATGCTACAGAGGTGTCGTAACATAACATCATCAATACTTAAAGGCTCTTTTTTAGGCTAGGAATATAAATCATCTACCAAATATTACCTCAAAAATTTCAAAAATTAAATCCTAACTAATCAAAACAAACCAAAAATATTTCCAGGAAAAATATGATGTTAGAATTTAACGCAAACAATATAATGACCGTGAAGGCTATTCAAAATCCAAGACTAACGCATCCGCAGGAAATTGACTCATGATGACGTCATGGTAGTGCCAACATTGAAAAAAAATATTGTTTCTAAGAACATTGTAGGGACAAAATAGTGGTTTGCTTACTAATTCACACCAAAAGGGTTGTATGTTTATATTTTGTTTACATTCGAAGATTATGTTAAATTTATGGTTTGAAATAACATTGTTTGTTTGGTTTCTCCTATGCGGGTTTATTTACAGGGGTTTTAAAAATAAAACAATTTTCATACTGTACGTTAAAACTTCGACCAGCGAAACTTCTGAATGAAACAACAATTTGTGAATTAATCTTTCGACGCGCTCTTTACAGATAAATTATTCACAATTTTTTAATAAAACTATTTTAATACTTTAAATTAAACTTTTATAATACTGTTTTCATCGAGTGTATTATTTATTTATTTACTTATAAGAAATCATTATATTTTAATACGTTTTGTACAAAGAGCATTGAAACCCGCAAGTAAACGTTCCTTTCCAATGGTTTTCTATCGCGTTAATTACTTACTAGCTGTTTCCCGCAACTCCGGCTGCGTAAAAATATAGCCTATGTTTGACCCCGGGTTTTCAATTACATTCATACCAAATTTTATCAAAATCCTTTCAGCGGTTTGGCCGTGAAAGCGTAACAGACAGACAGACAAACGAACAGACTTTCGCATTTATAATATTAGTATGGATTAGTAAAGATTTGGATTTATGGAAGTATGAATATATATAGTATGGATATGGTTTGATATGGAAGTATGGAATAGCTGTTTCCCGCAGTTCCGACAGATAGACTGATGGATTTATTTACACCTTTACTGGCCTTTACACCTTACATGACACGCTGTCCATGAACGCTCCAAAGAGCTGTAAACGTTAGCTGTAATATACATACTAATATTATAATAGCGAAAGTCTGTCTGTCTATCTGTTACGCTTTCACGGCCAAACCGCTGAACGGATTTTGATGAAATTTGGTATGAATATAGTTGAAGACCCAGGGTCAAATATAGGCTACTTTTTAACGCAGGCGGAGCTGCGGGAAACTACTAGTAGGTCATAAAGGCGATACACACAGTATTAAAATAGTTTAATTTAAATTGTAACATTCGCAAAAACTAAAGTTTTCTTTTTGTATAAAAAATAAAAGAAAGAATTTATTAGCAGTCGGGACTTCAAAAAAAAATTACACCTTCACACATATTTCACACAATTTAATTCACACAATGCCTCGTAGTGGGTGGAGCCTCGGCCTTGCCTCGCCCCGCGACCTTACTCAGGTTCTTATGTATGTCGAGTTTACTGCACTTAAATTAAAGATTCAGATAGATAGAGATCTATATGATTATATCCTGTAGAATATTTTTCTTTAGATTGCAAAGATAAAGAAAAATATTCTAAAGTGTATTGTTACTAGGGATGTATGAACTTTTTACTTCTAAGTATAATTACTATACCGAGATAAAGCACTCAGATTGAGTTAGCCCCAAAGTAAGTGAGACTTGTGTTTTGGGATGCTAACTCAACGATACTATCCATCAATACCTAATATTATAAATGCGAAAGTCTGTCTGCCTTTCTGTCTGTCTATCTGTCTGTCTGTCTGTTACGCTTTCACGGCCAAACCGCTAAACGGATTTTGATGAAATTTGGCTTGAATAAAGTTGAAGACCCGGGGTCAAACATAGGCTACTTTTTGACGCAGGCGGAGCTGCGGGCAACTTCTAGTATTTTATAACATAAAGACTTGAATCAATATTTTGTATTTAGCTTTTATTGCTTTTAAATATATGTAGATAATTTCATGAAAACCATAGAGCATACCGCGTTCTTATAATTTGGAAATTGAAGTAAAATCTAATAAAAAAAAATATAACTTTTTAAAATTCGATACAATTTGTTCAATCACAATCAATATTTAATTTTTGTCTCTCTGTATGTAACTTAAAACTGACAAGAAAGTTAAAAATAATGCTTCATACAAAAGACACGAACGCCCCAATTGAATCTTACATTAGGATTTTAAACCCAAAATTTACAAGTTCATAAAAATAACACGTTTCTTAAATAACAAAAAGTCTATAACCAAGTAAACAGATCGATGACCACATCGGCACAACGGTCAACAAAACCTGATATCCGTAGACAAACACGCTTTAGAATGCCGCATCTTTACTTTGGCGATTATTATTTTATTTATCCTTCCAATGAGTCAATTTGCGATATCCATACTAATCCATACTTCCATACTTATATCATAAATGCGAAAGTCTGTCTGTCTGTCTGTCTGTCTGTCTGTCTGTCTGTCTGTCTGTCTGTCTATCTGTTACGCTTTCACGGCCAAACCGCTGAACGTATTTAGATTAAATTTGGTATGAATATAGTTGAAGACCCGGGGTCAAACATAGATTACTTTTTCACGCAGGCAGAGCTGCGGGAAATAGCTAGTTAATTATATGTTTTAGCGGAAAATCTGCATAATCGAATACAATAGAGCGACTGCCGTCTGCCCTCCGTAAAAGTTTTTAAAAGCAAACCGACCAACAGGAACATGACCCGAAGTGGCCAACACTGACCAATTTTTTCAGTTTGACATCACTTCTAATATAATCATCATCATCATCATTTCAGCCGCAGTCAGTCCACTGCTAGACATAGGCCTCTCCCAATTATTTCCAAAATAATTCTTTCCAAAATGATTTCTAATATAATAATCGAATACAAATACATATCCTTGTATAATTATATTATACTAGCTGTTTCCCGCAGCTCCGCCTGCGTCAAAAAGTAGCCTATGTTTGACCCCGGGTCTTCAACTATATTTACAGCAAATTTCATCAAAATCATTTCAGTGGTTTGGCCGTGAAAGCGTAACAGACAGACAGACAGAAAGGCAGACAGACTTTCGCATTTATAATATTAGTATGGATATGGATTTAAAATCGTCAACATTCCTGGGCAATCAATCAATCAATAGTATATTTGTTTTTTGTTTTTTAATTATTATTTTTTTATTATGATACACATAACAAATTGTCACATTAAGTTAACAATATTTCTATGACTAAATATAAATATAGGCAACAACTCGACACATGTGTATACAGCTAGTTCAAATTATCAAAACAGTTAAATGAGAGCTAAATAGTGTACTAATCTGTATAATATAGAACAGTTTAATAGCTGCCAAATACCCTCAAAACTAGAGAGGATACCAAATTTAACATTTACAATTTACAAAAAAGAAATTATGACTCTGTAACAAGGACAATCGAGAGATTAAAAATAATATTAGTTCAGTTAACTAATATTTTCCGAATTTTGTTTTTGAAAGAGGTCAAAGTGTCTCCAAGAATATCAGTGGACTTGTATTGTTTGTATTGTTTATTTGTATTTACTGATGTATTGGGAACGTTCACAAACTCTGGAACATTGCCGTACTTTTGGGAACATTACTGAGGAGAAAGTAAACATGGTGTCGTATCAAAAACTCGCTTATAATCGAGAAGAATGGAAAAAGCTCTAGCGGCAATTGCCCAACTCTTAAATTTATGATGATGACTGATGATTTTTACAAAACTTGACAGTACTTATTACAATGGAGCGACTATCGTCCTCCGTAACCCACTAATCGTTAATAATAATAATAATAATAATAGTTGTATTCCTTTTTTCTTTTTACATGTAATATTTAAAAATGTACAAAATAGACTAAATATGAATAAAAGAATAATAATAATAAAATCTTTATTGGGAACAAAAAAGTGTTTACACAAACCAAGGTTAACGATGGCACCCGCAGTAGTTAAAAACTGTGTCGCGAGTGTCAACGCCCACCTCCAGAAATACAAAATTTTTCCCTACATATTTAAAATTATCAAATAAATCAATCAACCAATCAATTATCTTTTCAAATATAAGGTGAATGTAATTAATTAAATTTAGACAAATCAAATTAAGTTTTAAGTTATGTATACTAACGTGATCAAATTGAACTTGGGTTACATAAAATTAATAATGTGAAAAATTATGAAAAATTATTATGAAAAATTATTGATTTTTTATTTTATCGTTGAATCATAAAAGGAAAATTTTGAGGTCTAAAATTTAAAACCATAATGATTCCAAATTGGTCAGCAAACTTTGCTTGCCTGTTGCGAAACTGTTGACTTTATCTGCGAGTTCAAATAACATTCGTTCATACGTAGCGTTGCCAGGCGTCCGGATAAAGCCGGACATAGTTAGGCTTTTTGATTGAGTGTCCGGCCAAAATAAACGATGTCCAGCTTGTCCGGCTTTTGTTAGGCTTTTTACATTTTATTTAATTTAACAAGATTTATGGTAATAATCAGAAAAGTTTTAAATACTGAGACACAAAATTCTCAATAATGTAGGGTGTCCGGCCAAACTGGCTGGTCTATCCGGCTATTAGGTTTGGCGACCTGGCAACCCTATTCATAGTTATATATGCGTTTGTACGCATTCTGTTTCATTCGTTTCAACTATGTATCCCTCTTGTTTGTAAATGGTGCAATAAAGTGTTCATTCATACATTTAAAAATTTTGCTCGACAGCGGTGGTATGTGTATGTTTTCAATATTTATTACTAATGGCGTGGGGTTCCATTGTCTAATAAAAATAATTAGTTCCGTTATTTGATGTAAGATGGCGCTTCAAAAAGAAAAGTATTTAATGAAGTACTGATCTCGCTTATTTTAAAACACATTATTATTTATTTATTTATTATAAGGAAGACCAACAGCTTATATCTATAGAATAGGTAACTAACTTAAGCAATTTAAAAGCCAATTATAGGTCCTCACAGATAGAACTAGAATAGTCCAACTAAAGAACCAAACATAGCATACACACTGCATTTTGATTAAAAAAAACACATAATAATAATTGAATTTTACCTACTTAAATTCTTTAACAAGTTGATTAAGTGCTGTATTTCAAAAGTTAGAAATCTTAATTTGTAATTTCTTATATTTTCGATAGATGGCGTAACAAAATTACTTTGTATTGAGAGTAACAAGGAAAGTTGGCACGTTTAAATGTATGGCGATTGATTATCTGTATAACATATATTCTGTAATCTGTGCTAGTGGCGACCAATCCAAGTCACGACCACGTTTTTATACTAGTGTCATGTTAGCATGTGCTGGAGTGCTATTTTTGATAAGTGTGACTACGCAAAACCGGCGAGTCAAATTTTTTTTTTTTTAATTTATTTCAACTTTATTGTACAGTTGTATAGCAATTAGCGAAGTTAATGCTCGATATCGAATAATTTTTGTTCGATAACGAAGGTGTTTCGTTCGACATATATATCATACATTACATTACAAAAAAGTTACAAAAAACATTTGTCATTTTTTTTTCAAAAATTACAAGACAATCGTGAGCCCGAAGGTTGCAATCAACAAATCAAACCTCCCCCGATCACTGTCAAAGTCCACAGAGCACCGCATTATTACCGTTGTAATTACACGAATTACTATTGTAATACGTGCGAATTACACCAGTAATTCGGGTGTTGCTACTCCTCTCGTGCAGTGTTAGCATGACACGTAGTTATGTCAAATTATCGAATATTTACGACCAACTCCGTTTGGTACGTCCACACGCAATGTAAATTTGTGTGGATGCATATACCATTTTATCATATTATTTACATTGTTAAATTTCTTAACATTAAATCTACTAATGAAATTTAAAAATAATACTTTATAGCTGATTACATTAAATAAAAAAAACATTGATTCGAAAATGCTCTTATGCACCGAGTTTGGGTGTGTCATACTTTTAGGGCCCGAAAATACTAACTAGTATTTTCGATAGATTGATTAAAAACTATGTAATTGACCTAAAAAGCAGGTTTTATGAAGTACGACTCAGCTATAAACTTGTTTTCCCAAAATTCCACAGGAGTAGAGCACCTGACATTATTTTACTTATATTTGAAGTCTTATTTTATTTCACCAAAAATAATTTGTAAAATCCTCTGGTACAAAACTCTTCCCAGAGACAATACAGAATAAACAGACTTGTAGCTTGTCTATGGCCAAAGATTTATGGTACTCTAGTGCAGCTGGATTCAATTTTATTATTATTTTTCGTACGCACGTCCGTCGCTAAAAGGTATGCAGTTAAACAATGCAATATGCGTCATGGTATGCCTCGATATATTGCAGGTTTTGCTCTTATCAGAGAAGAGGGTTGTTTCTTAAATTAAAAATATAAAAGAATGGTGACTAAAATTTTCATTGAAAGTGATTATTTATATTTGTGAAATAATTTATTGAGACGTAGAGATCTTTAAGTATAGCCATCAGAGATCGGAATGTTAGAAGCTAAACCTAGGTCTAGCCGAAGATATGGCTTCAATTAATTCTAGCCATCAGAGATAGTCTACACCTAGGTGTAGGCCGTATTTCGATCATAATCAGCCTGCAAGCAAGTTACTAATCTTATCCAAAAATTTCTGTCTATCTCTAATCTTATCCTAAATATTTATCCTAATTGCGTCAAAGTCGTAAAAAGTCAAGGTGTCCAGATCGCGGAATGACAAGATCGTCCCAAATACACCCTTGTTATTGGTTGACAATTTGACATAACATCTTTGTACCATAGCACTATATACTAGCTGTCTGTGAGCCCACAATATACTTCTAGCATGAATCCGAAGTCTCACTAATGCCATCTGTAAGTAGCTAGACGAAAAAGCCATAATGGTAGAAAAAACATTGCATTCAGACTTCAAAATCACTTCATAAAAAAAGGGCTATAGGCGTATTCTTCGTTGTATTGTAGCGCGAATGCCCACTACAATTTTTACAAACTAATTAAAAAAACTACCATTTGATACCACTGGGCCACAGATTCTAAAATTAGTAACGTATCTTTTTGCCGCCATTATCTAGGGCACTTTTAAAAATACACGAGTAGCATGGGCATAAACAAAGACATAAAGCCTCATTTAAATGACATCTAAAAATACCAGCAGAATGCAAGATTCCCAGTTGTGTGACATTCTGTTGTGGCTAGGGTTGCCACTTGCCACCTTTTGATTTCTACTAAAAAGTATACATTTGCTCGACCGACACAGTGCGATGTGGTAATTACGTTTATATTCATGTGTATATGCATTTGTTATGTTGTTTTACAAAGAAGAAATTGACCAACAAACATTTTGTTTTTCAGTCAACACTCATTATTGACTGATGTTCATGTGTACCGAATTAGATGTTAAAATATTAATATATTTTTGGTGAATGGCAACCCTAGCCATACATAACCCAAGTAGACTAATTTGCGCCTCTCTCAATGTGTGCAAATATTTAAACTTTTTTATGGATATGTCAAGAAATAAATATCTTGGTGTTGGTATTTTCTTTTTGATCATACAAAGATCAAGAAAACCTCTATATATATACCCCGGGTCTTCAATTATATTCTTACCAAATTTCATCAAAATCCGTTCAGCAATTTGGCCGTGAAAGCGTAACAGACAGACAGACTTTCGCATTTATAATATTAGTATGGATATGGATATAAGGTAAGTTCCAATTAATTTTAAAATCTCGAAAATGTTTTGTTCTACGTATAATACTTTTTTTACAATTTACAGACCATTCTTTTCGTGCAATGAAAGAGTTACATAAAGTGCTAGCAAAACCAAAGGATATAATTTTTATTGATTGGGTTTCTTTTGTGAACTTTACACAAACTTTTACGTAATTATAAGTTAAAGAAAAATCAAATCTTTTTGCTGTCCCTAAACCCTTCATAAATGCCCAAATTATGTCTAAAAGTTGCATTTCCAAGATAACAATCGGTGCCTCAATTCCACAGATAAACATGCTGATTAATGTCGCTGTATTTACAGGTCAAAATACTATCTAAATAACCAATGAAACTGGACAAGAAGAAGAATATGCGCCGTCGCCATGGCGACCTTAATGTTAATGCGCATGCGACGGCATGCGTGCGCAATTGCTCATACATGCTGTTATCACGCGATCGTCTTTTTGAACGCATTTATGTTTGGCTTAAATATAATAACCACGACGGTAGACATAGGATTGGAAAAAATAATTACCATGTTACCATGTATACCATGTAGGGTATAACCGGGATAGATGCCGAATTTTTCGAAAAAGTCTCGTAATTTGAAAAATATTTATTAAATTAAACTATTTTAATACGGTTTTATCGCGTTTATTACTTATTTATTTACACCTGACGTTTCAAACACTTTACAGCGTTCATGGTCGCAGGCAGACTAAGTTAACATTTGTCTTTGATGTCATAAGATTACAAAACTACCGCCTGAAATTTTTATTGGGAACTATTCCGATTCACGCAGTATTGGCTCACAGTATCTAAGGGTCTTGCAGTCTGCTTCCGAGTTTGCAATTTTATTAAGTTAATGACTGGGTCCCAAGCTGGCGGTACCTGCCATCCATCCTCTCTATTGAAATTAGGATGTTTTTTAATTTCAATAGCTTCACGTAACATCCTTGGAATGAATCTGTTTTCCTTTGCAAGGACTTGAGGATTATCAAAACGCATATAGTGGTTGGGTTTGTCTAGAGCATGTTCACAGACTGCAGACTTGGTTGAGCGTCTATTTTTCATGTCAGCAATATGTTCTTTTATACGAGTATTAATGCTTCTCTTTGTTTGCCCAATGTATGATAAACCACAGTCACAGTCAATTTTATAAACTCCAGCAAGATGTGTCATCAGTACTACGACATAGCAAGCCGCCAAAACCGAATCTTCCTCGTGAACAATATCTTGCACTCACCAACCTTCGCAAGAACCCAGACATTACTATTTTACGAGCTGACAAAGAAAATTCAACTGTTATAATGGACACCTCTGATTATAACACAAAAATTCAACAACTGTTGTCGGATGAGAATACATATAAACAAGTAAAAAGTGATCCTACTAACAAGATCGTAACAAAAACCAAAGAATTAATATTAAAATACTCCGACACATTAAACTTAGACATCACGTCGCTCGTGCCTTCCTGTGTGAAACCACCAAAATTATATGGCCTTCCAAAAATACACAAAAAAGACCACCCATTAAGACCAATTGTAAGCCAAATAGATTCGCCAACTTATAAACTAGCACAACACCTGGTGAAGATATTAACACAACTTCGTGGTCATACTGATACTAATGTCAAGGACTCTTATCACTTTATCAGCTTAATTAAAGATCTACGATTAACTGATGAAGACACAATGGTCAGTTTTGATGTACAGTCATTATTTACCAGCCTACCTTTACATGACTGTATTGATATTGTCAAGAGAAGGCTTGAGGACCACCATCTACCTCAAGAGTATGCAGAGTTACTTGAGCATTGCTTAACATCAGGCTACTCTTCTGGGAAAACAAATTCTACATGCAAATTGACGGTGTAGCTATGGGGTCTCCAGTCTCTCCCATTGTTGCCGACATTTTCATGGAAGACCTTGAGGAGAAGGCTCTTTCAAGCACCCTGGCTATGCCGAAGATGTTCAAACGGTACGTAGATGATACTTTTGTTGTACTCCCCAAAACTCAAGTCTCTGTTTTGTTAGATCATTTAAATTCCATTAATAGTAAAATTAAATTCACTATGGAACCTGAGATCAATAATTCATTAGCCTTTCTTGATGTTTTAATAACTAGAAATCTTGACAATAGTATCAGTCACACTGTGTACAGAAAGCCCACCCACACAGACAAATATCTCAATGGTAAATCTCACCATCATCCATGTCAGTTAGCTACCGTAGGCAAATCTTTGTTACAGAGAGCACACGGCATCTGTGACACCCACCATCTTAAGGAGGAGCTTCAACGAGTCAAGTCTGTCTTAAGAAGCAACAATCTCAGCCTCCCACACATTTGTCACAGAAGTCGACCCAAGCCACACACAGTTGATCGTTTTCCTGCCATCTTACCATACATAAAGGGAGTCACGGACAAGATTGGTAACATACTTAGGCGAGCTTCAATCAAGACCTATTACAAGCCGCATAAGAAAATAAACCAATTTTTAAGACCTGTAAAATCCAATATCCCATTGCAAGATGCTGGAGTTTATAAAATTGACTGTGACTGTGGTTTATCATACATTGGGCAAACAAAGAGAAGCATTAATACTCGTATAAAAGAACATATTGCTGACATGAAAAATAGACGCTCAACCAAGTCTGCAGTCTGTGAACATGCTCTAGACAAACCCAACCACTATATGCGTTTTGATAATCCTCAAGTCCTTGCAAAGGAAAACAGATTCATTCCAAGGATGTTACGTGAAGCTATTGAAATTAAAAAACATCCTAATTTCAATAGAGAGGATGGATGGCAGGTACCGCCAGCTTGGGACCCAGTCATTAACTTAATAAAATTGCAAACTCGGAAGCAGACTGCAAGACCCTTAGATACTGTGAGCCAATACTGCGTGAATCGGAATAGTTCCCAATAAAAATTTCAGGCGGTAGTTTTGTAATCTTATGACATCAAAGACAAATGTTAACTTAGTCTGCCTGCGACCATGAACGCTGTAAAGTGTTTGAAACGTCAGGTGTAAATAAATAAGTAATAAACGCGATAAAACCGTATTAAAATAGTTTAATTTAATGAATAACAATCGCGAAAACATAAGAAAACATTATATTTATTAAAATTAATAATTTCTTTAAATGTTGGCTAGCTTAATCTTTAGTGTTGAATTATATTTATTAATTTTAGACCTGTCAATTACAGATTTAGTAGAATTTTGCTTTTTGTGGAATACCTTTTTTGGGTATAGATGCATACCTGTATGGATGCCGCACCAAAAAAATACTATGAAGGATAGATGCCGACTGTGCGGGATCTATCCTTCATAGTATTTTAATACTGTGTAAACATAGCCATTCTCATCTTTGTTGTATTTTTAGGGTCCGTACCCAAAGGGTAAAACGGGACCCTGTCCGCCTGTCACTAGGCTGTATCTCATGAACCGTGATAGTTTAGAGATAATTGCATATACAAGCGAAACACGTCCAGGTCGTACGTACGTATGACAATCGATGGTTACTTGAGGTGAAAGGTCACCTTTTAATACTTTAATACTACTATTAATTTTTAGTTACGAGTTTGGGAAGTTAGGTATTTAAAAAGTGCGGCACGTATCCCCCTGCGGCAACTATCCTGGTTGTTCAATATAGCCTACCAAAATATTAATTTACAGATTTTCGATATATAGCGCACTCGCTTGCATCTGTGCCTGATCGTGACAAATGCCCACGAAACCTATTTTTGAAAAGTATGACTCAGCCGAAATTGGTCAATTGAATAATTTTCTTTCGATATTGAATGATATTAATTCGACGTAATCGGGGAGGCGAACAATTTTTATTCGACATTTAAGTCATATATTTAAAAAATAGGGGTCCTGAAGCAATCACACATTTTCCTTATCCATACCACTCGCTTTTATCTGTCTGTGAAAACCACTGAGTAATAACAAAGTGAAGTTGATAGTAGATGCCTAGTACATACTCGTGCCAGAGGCAGATTGGATACACATATAAAATTGATATAATAGGGGCACATTACCTCGTTTATTAGACGTTCCCTGTACACCCTTTTACCAAAGGCAGCATTGGAAACGAGCGGTCGATATCTGTAACAATTGAAACATTTTCTTATTACAACTGGCTTACATTGCTCCACGCCACATATATTTCCCTCCATGTGGTAAATAGATAAGACAAAAAATAAGCTAGGGCAACAGGAGTGCTATCTTTGAAAAGTGTGACTAACGCAAAATCGGTGAGTCGATTTTTCATTCGACATATGTCAAACATTTCGAAAATAGGGATCCAGATCTTTTGGAATGAAACTGCGAAATATATATTGCCCAGCGACTAAATCGGATGAAGTCTCATATGTTTTTCCCCTTTCGGTTAACGCTTGGTAATTAATAATGGGTTTTACGGCCATGGATACAAGTCATTTATAGCCCTTCTTAATTTTTTAATCTTCTTCAGTTTTACAGTGTGGATTGTCAAGTCCTAATCAAGTCTAAAAGTCTAGTCGGTAGTCAAGTCTAGTCAGAAGAATCAGGCTAAGTGAAGTGGTAGAAAAACTGCACTTAGCGATTACTGGGAGCTTTTGGCAACAAGCAAGAAAATCACACAAATCGAACACTATATAACTTCCCAACACTCACGCTTGTTATCGAACACTTTGCTAATAATAATCCGCCATTATTATACACAAACACTAAAAAAAAACACAAATTTTGGAATATTGAAAACTGCTCTACACAGCTTCCCACCAAAAGTCCGTTAACGCTTGTTTTTGGTCTATAGGGCTATGTAGCCCTTCCAAATCAGGTAGAACTAACAAGGTCCCGTCAATGTGACTTTCCTGACATTCATGGCCGGTTTTAAGGGAAACAGAAATTGGAAGAACCTTCGCCCTTATGGTCTTAAGTTTACGGTTTGTGTTTGTATACGGTCAGATAAAATCGAAAGTGACCTTGAAGAGGTTTTTGGGATCGCATTATGTCTGAAGACGTGAACTGCATGTCAGAAGAATTCACTTAATTAACTGTCTGTCCAATAATTATTATATTTTTTTCTTTATACTTACGAGTAAGTTTTTCGCCTATGTTTACTTAAGCATTTAGTCATATATCAATTAATTTTAAAAAAAGGAGCAAAACTCCATACAACGTCTCCTTGTTAGATATTCCATTCACCCTAAAATTTCCCAATTGCATAAATAAATAGTTATGATTAGATTTTTTATTTTTGATTAATTGCTTCGTAGAATCAAAGAATTTCCATTTGACCAATTAAGAATACATTTGGAAAATTTTCAGAGTCCGTGTTATATAAACAATGTGAGGCATATCTGACCACATCCTCATAGGGCCAAATCAAAACACTTGGATAAAGAACACATTACGATAGACGACGGTTAAAAATATACAGCTCTCTGACAGATAGATATATGGACAGCCTTACCTGTTCTATTACTAAAAATAATTTTGTGCCAGTTCAGAAGGCTTCGTTATCCCTATTCGAATACAGTATGGTTAAATAGGCCTTTTGCTGTTTATCCAACAAAAATTTATCAGGACTTGTGCCAACCCACGCTTGACGCTAAGATGGTGAAACTAGTGCTACGTTTGGTCAAAGTCATTAAACATTTTCTTTATGGAAATACAACTTTTGCTAAACTGACGCGCTCTGGCAACACTTAAATGTGAATGTTTGAAGTGATTTTATATGTGAAGACTGCAGGCGATTTGTTTCAACACTGATATTGAGAAAAGACGATTCTGATTTCTTTTCTGAAATAGAATTATTTTATTTATGCCTTTAGACATAAGTCGAATTCGAGATTTCTCGAAAAAACATGGCAGCTAACTAAAGACTAATCTCTATACTTAATATCTAAAAGCTCAAAAATCGTATAAACCCGGGTAGTTTGAAAAGTTACAAAAGATCTTAAACCTTATCTTATCTGAATCGTAGAGTGTAAAGACCAAGTAACAGTACTAGGAGCATGCCTTCACTGAACGGTACGGCACGGCCACGACGACGGTGGCATGATTATATCACCGAGTACTACCGAAGTCTGAGAAAACAATGTGGGTCGACATTAAAATGTCGTCCAGCCATCTTTTTCTTAGCGAGTCGACTCTGGCTTAGGTATATTTGAGTTTAACCAAATACAGTGGTGTTTGGATAGCAGTGGCCAACATGGTAACAATCATGGAGCAATTACAAAGAGGAGATGCCTTTTGAAATGGCGCAGTGATGTGATCATTGGCGCCTCGCCGACACAAAAGTGGGCGGAACTTGTCATTGCTCGTGCTCCATGGTTGGAGCCACAGCCGAAACCAAGCACCCCGCACGTCTGCCTTCCGCACCGTGTAGCCTCACAAATACTTTCTTACAAAACGCTTATTACATCATCTCCTCTTTGTAATTGCTCCATGGTATCAATGACAGGATTGATTTTGAGTCGGTCACACATTTCAAAAACACAAATATCCAGTTGCTTGAGTGTATAGGGCCGGGTTTGCGACTACATAAACTAAATTCACCTAAGGTAAATTCAGGGTTCAGCAGGTAAGTCAAGCAAGAGATATCCATGATCGGGGGAGAGACACCACACTTACATGTATCGTATTGCATCATGGGATGTATGTATGCTTCAGTCATAATGTTTCGTAAGAACATCATCAGATTATAGAGCAGAGACCCAGAGTACACTTTATTCATGATCATATTGATCATAGACTAGAAAACTCTGGTAGCGCTGGTTTGTTAAAATTGAACAATGCCCTTTCTCTTCGGTGGCTCTTTTTACAGCAAAATCAACTACTTAATAGAATCTTAATTTGCGTGTTATGTTGCCATCACTGTCAAATATTTCAATCTGCAAAGGCATCTTACACTGCCATCTAGCTATAATAGAAGCACTATTTGTAATAGTATCTAAGATTACAAAATCAGTACTAGGTAGTAGTAATGTAAAGGTATAGTATACTTATTATATTATCGTATTATCTTCAACATCTAGTTATGAAGTAATCTAATATTAGACTGGTCTGACCTGTTAGCCTGTTCTTCCGTGTGCTTCGCATCCTCTCTGACTTACGGCAAACACGATTATACTGCATTAGACTACAAATTATAAAGTTTACAGGAAAAAAATTAACAAATTTGACAAAGCATGTGCTGAAAAGTATTCGTGAACATCAGAAGATATCAGGCAACGTTTAGAATGATACTTTTTAACCAAACTGTTGCATAGAAATAAAAATAATGTGTGGCGACACCATCGCACAGTAAATAACTACAACTGGAACGCAACAGATGGCGCTAAAGAGAAAGAACAGAAATTCCCATACAAGAAGCCTAATTAGAATGGAGGACTGAAACGCGATATCAGAGTTTCTGATAATTGGAGCATATATACAACCTGCGACAGAACATCGTCGGAGCCGCGGTTCCCCAGGCATAACACCTCGCCTGGCGGGAAGTAATTCCCTTTGCGGCGGTCGAGCATATAACACCATCGCTCCCGCCATACTCCAAAAATGCAAATAAATGATTTGATTTGATTTAGATTTTGGTAAGTAAATTAGAACTTAGGCTGTGTTTCTAACTTGTATCCGAATGTCTATCTGCTTCGACATTTCTTATCGATGATTCTTAACAGTCAGCACTAAACAATATTATTTTAATTACATACGAGTATGTTAATAATAAGATACCCGCGCTGCTAGATGTTGGTTAACCTTTACTAACTCTCCACAGATCACGATCGTGTCATCATGACTCTGGAGCGGAAAATCTATCTGAATAATGAATGGTCACATCTGTACTATATTTGATTTGTGATTAAACTAGATTTCACAGCGTTTCTTGTGAGGGAAACGCTTTAGAAGGTGGTTAGAAGGCATCCGGTGTAAGGTTACAATCTATTAGAACTAGCTAGCCCCAGCAACATTATTTTAACAAAGGTTTTATGAGATTCAATCTTTATCAGAGGAAAGAACTCCCTCTACCTGAGGGTTTCAGGGCGGGATTTCAGCTCAATATCGATCTCACTGAGTTCGATAAAATAGACAACCAATTATCAACCAATACGATATATCTTTATTGCCCACATCTGGTAAATTACAAAATTGAAATTACAACCTTTACAATATGGAGCATATGCGGCTATTAATAATAGTAAATGAAAGAAAGAAAAATACTTTTATTTAAAAAACTATTTCAGAAATAAACAAAGAATACTACACAAAACAACATTTCTCCCGAATGTCTGCCTAGCTTTATGGTTTTGACAAATCTTCATAATCCTTTCGATGCCAACCTATCAATTGTTATAAAATTCTGGCAGCGAAAGGAATAAAATTAAATTTTAATTGAATTAAATAAAAGCAGTGTAGAAAGCCGTAGAGAGCCATGAAACGTGTAATTAGTAAAAAGCATAAGACAATGCACAAAAGAAAGTGCTTATTGCATTCATTGTTACTGCGGTTGCATGAGAATATGATTCACTTGAGTTGTTCCTTATTATCCGAAAAAAATCATCACGTTTTCAGGAACAGGCAATTAATTAAAAAAAAAAATCACATTTTATTACCCTGAAAAATCGATCTTAAGGTTTTTTTTTAAGTGGCTGATCCTTCAAATCCGATATTTTTTTCGTAAACTTATTCGCACCACCAGTAAAATTATCAATAAAATTTTCATTTTCTATTGCGTGTAGAATTTGTTTTTTTTTTTTTCAAATTAAGGGGCATACTTAGTCTGTTGTAGTGTACCTATGTAAGTGCAGCTTAAATGCTATTGACACATTTTTTACGACGATGGCAGGCAGTTGATACAAACAACAAATGCTTATTTTCGTTGTTTACTTAGACGCTGCTCGTAATTTTTTCGGCGTAAAAAGTAAAATGGTCTTTTAAAACCATCCAAATGCGAGTGAATAAGCTTGATTTCACCTTAGATCCTGTATTGCGCCATCTCTCTTACTCATTCGTATTTGGGTGGATTTAAGAGGCCATGGTAAACCACCAGTAACGTACCAAAGTTTGCTCGATTAACATATGCAGAGAGTATACCGCAGCTATGGTAAATAATCGATCCGTTTCTTAGGCATAGATTTAAAAACACGTGATTAGCAGACCAGTGCCTACCTCAATTACATAGACGTTTCCAGTTTGTAATTAATTTCCCGCAGGAGGAAGCAGGACCAGTTGTGCGACTTGTCGTTTGACAAATCGGTTCGAGCACGCAATGTTCATTGCTACATTGAATGGGCCATACGTAGTCATTCTTGATTTTTTATTTCTTTAGAAGTCTCGATAATCAACATCTTAGCGTTTTCTCAGCTGCTCCTCAATCCATATGACTTCGAGGCTTGTAATTGGCATCGATTATATAAGACAAAATAAGATACCTACTTCCTGTAGCATTATTTTTATACCTACCTAGGATAGGACTTATTATTTAAAAGTATGACTCGCCCAAAACCGATGAGTTGAATTATTTTCATTCGACATAATCGGCGAGTCGAGCGTTTTTTATTTTCAAGAATAGGGTGCGTGAGAAACATTGACAAATCAAACATTTTTTACAACCCAAAGGAAATCGAACCAGTCCGCCCGCTCTGTGCAGACATCCACAACGGTATGTTATTGCAATTACTAGTAAGATATTTTTATTTGTATTTAGTTATTATACTTATCTGTTATTTTGTAAATTTACGATATCGAGAATAACGGTATCGTGTAAAAAAATTGATTAACTTTTCTCTGTTGATCCCTGTATTTAATGTATATTTATAAACTATTTTGTTTTGCATGGTTATATAGATATCAATATATGCTAGTGGCGGGCATACTGTAACCACAGAATAGATAAAGGGTCTATCAACAAAGTGTGGACCAGTGGGTTAGAAGGAAATTGACAGGTAAGTGTATATTCGGGGGTAAATAAAAAAATGCGCCAAGGTAAACGTTAGGGGTCACGTAATCTGTCCTCGACTGTACAAGTCAACTTTGACTACCACACAAAAAAAGGAAGGCACATTAAGCCGTTGGTCCCGGCTGCCATCTAGTGGTCGTTAAAGGAATCGCGTCCGAGACCGAGAGGCGGTTTCGCACAACTCTGCAACAGGGTGATGACTTTCACCCAAGATATAATATATTCAAACAAGAGCAAGTCTCTAAGTTATACATACATACATTTCCATATTGATTATCCATGTCAAATATTTAACTACTTAGTTAGCTGCTACAAAAAATACTATCCGGCTTGCTAAGTAGACATATTACCAAATCAGATATAATTGAATCATTACTCGCTATTGGCATTAAAATAAACAAAAAATGACTCAACTCAATCTATGGCAGTATATCAACCCACGCAGTGTTTGAACGGCTTTTGTAATAACTCTACAAGTCTACAACTAATGTTATAAAACGATGTATGAGATACCAATCGCTTGCAGGAAATACCTTACATAATGTAGGCACTTGTGATTGACAGGCGGTGGTCTAAGTGATGAGAGAGGGCGAGATAGTGAGAATAAAAAGCGATAAAAATCTCTTGTCGATTGTCTTGGAGGATTTTACTAGTTAACATTGCCTAATGCCCAATGCTAATGCCATCAATTTATTAACGCAGATTAAGACTCCCTTATAGCGTCTGTAAATAATGTGTTAAGTTCCTTACTACTCCTGCCAGTGCCACATTATAGATTTGGCATACTTTAAATAATTAAACTACCGGAAAATCGACTTTGTAGAAAACACTAGAAGAAATTATAAATTGCCATTAAATTATAACTGTAGAGTAAATAGAGATTATGTGTAGAGAGTGTTCTTAGCATTAAGTCCGTCGGAAACAAAGTTTTAATAAATAAATAAATTAAAGATTATTTTCTTATGTTTTCGCGATTGTTATTCATTAAATTAAACTATTTTAATACGGTTTTATCGCGTTTATTACTTATTTATTTACACCTGACGTTTCAAACACTTTACAGCGTTCATGGTCGCAGGCAGACTAAGTTAACATTTGTCTTTGATGTCATAAGATTACAAAACTACCGCCTGAAATTTTATTGGGAACTATTCCGATTCACGCAGTATTGGCTCACAGTATCTAAGGGTCTTGCAGTCTGCTTCCGAGTTTGCGATTTTATTAAGTTAATGACTGGGTCCCAAGCTGGCGGTACCTGCCATCCATCCTCTCTATTGAAATTAGGATGTTTTTTAATTTCAATAGCTTCACGTAACATCCTTGGAATGAATCTGTTTTCCTTTGCAAGGACTTGAGGATTATCAAAACGCATATAGTGGTTGGGTTTGTCTAGAGCATGTTCACAGACTGCAGACTTGGTTGAGCGTCTATTTTTCATGTCAGCAATATGTTCTTTTATACGAGTATTAATGCTTCTCTTTGTTTGCCCAATGTATGATAAACCACAGTCACGGTCAATTTTATAAACTCCAGCATCTTGCAATGGGATATTGGATTTTACAGGTCTTAAAAATTGGTTTATTTTCTTATGCGGCTTGTAATAGGTCTTAGGCGAGCTTCAATCAAGACCTATTACAAGCCGCATAAGAAAATAAACCAATTTTTAAGACCTGTAAAATCCAATATCCCATTGCAAGATGCTGGAGTTTATAAAATTGACTGTGACTGTGGTTTATCATACATTGGGCAAACAAAGAGAAGCATTAATACTCGTATAAAAGAACATATTGCTGACATGAAAAATAGACGCTCAACCAAGTCTGCAGTCTGTGAACATGCTCTAGACAAACCCAACCACTATATGCGTTTTGATAATCCTCAAGTCCTTGCAAAGGAAAACAGATTCATTCCAAGGATGTTACGTGAAGCTATTGAAATTAAAAAACATCCTAATTTCAATAGAGAGGATGGATGGCAGGTACCGCCAGCTTGGGACCCAGTCATTAACTTAATAAAATCGCAAACTCGGAAGCAGACTGCAAGACCCTTAGATACTGTGAGCCAATACTGCGTGAATCGGAATAGTTCCCAATAAAATTTCAGGCGGTAGTTTTGTAATCTTATGACATCAAAGACAAATGTTAACTTAGTCTGCCTGCGACCATGAACGCTGTAAAGTGTTTGAAACGTCAGGTGTAAATAAATAAGTAATAAACGCGATAAAACCGTATTAAAATAGTTTAATTTAATAAAGATTAAGTATTTGTCACGAGATCTCTCCAGCTCAATTCTTTGAAGTGAAGAACCTATGCAAAATTTGTCTTGAATGCATTTAACGACGATGGTCCGTAATGGAGTAGTAATTTGCCATATCTACGCCTACAACCTACTCAATAGAGTAACCACGTCGCAACTACAAAATAGACTTTGAAAATAATAAAATGCATGAAAGATTTATTTTTTTCTGAAAAATGGCTTTAGCAGCATGTAACAATCCGCTATATAAAATCTCTTGACTTGTACCAGGGCGCCACACGACGCGAACACCTAAGCGTGTCACGGTCGCCATAATCGCATATGACAAGCGGACAGCCGACGCCGTCGCACACGCATTTCGTTTGAATACACGTTTTCTAGGCCTTACAACAATATGCTTCACTAATATTATTATATTAGTACAGTTGAGGGCAGGTAAACGTGACGAAGTCAAGTTCATCTGCCCCCGAGTGTACTTAGAATTTACTATGGCGCATTTGCTGTCATGTCCTAGGCAAACACTTGCACCATGAATGACTTGTGCCTCTGACAGAGCTGTTGAGGTGGCTTCTAGTGGACGCAAAGAAGACCATACCTATGGATACTTTTCCATGTTTAACCCTGATTCTCAGCAAATCAATAAATATTTACGGCAAAGTGCGTAATTGTGAGTTCATGACCCTAGCGTTTTCCAAGTTTTAGGTAAAGCCAAAGATACACTAGGAGACATGGATGGACAGGAACATGTCGGTCCTCAACAACGTAAAAAAATCTCGGAGGCAAGAATGTCGCGGGGCACCTGTACACACTAGTCAGTGGCTGCACAAACGTCGCCCGAAGATATTCTTAATTAGTTGTAATGAAAATGATCAAACCAAACTATTTAGTTCTATTCTAGTTAAAACACAGCTAAGAGAATATTGAGAATTATGACACAAAGACAGGATGTCACATTATTTTTCAAAAAACCAAAGACAGCAATCACTACTGCTGTGTACATTTTTGAGGGGCACGTTGCGCACGCGTCCACACTTGACGACAATCAGCACGGCACTATCGCGCAACACATGTGCCCGCTTTCAACACGAGAACAAGCAACATGTCCATCGTCACGTAGAATGTTACGGGGCTTGTCCCGCAACACTGTGCAACGTTGCGGGAACACGTAAATCAAGTGTTGCGGGACAATTGGTCCCCTAGTGTATCTTGGGCTTAAGTAGTGCTATTTTTGAAATGTATGACCCCCATGTCGAATGAAAATCATTTATATCACCGATTTATCTTTAGTCATACTTTTAAAAAATAGCACTCCTGAGAAAGTTACTTTTTACTCGTGGTCGGTTTCGATGCTCCTTTTGTCTATATAATTTTCCTACAAAAGTAGTTAAGACACGAAATAAGTTTGGGAATGCTGTTGCTGGTTCAACCAATCTAACTAACTTGGTGAAATCCGCCATCACTCGAGAAGTAAACACACACATAAAAAGCATGGTAAGGTAAGTATACTTAAGTGGCACATTATTATACAGTTCCGTATATTTTTCACCACTAACACGGAAGAGAGACTCCACACCATTCACACTCCATACAACAAGTGTCGGCCCTATGGCATAGAGCGTTTGTGCCACTCAGCGAGTTTGCATTGATCTAATGTTCAAATTTTGAAGCTTGTATTTAAGTTTTGTGGAAGTACAATTACTGTGTCTAAAATTTAAAATATACAAATTTTCATACTATTTTGACCAAATGGCCCGAGGTTCATCCTTTGGTTGCCTTTTGTCGTTAAGGCTGTAACTAATTATTAGATTAAATCATTATAAAATTGTTATTCGTCCTCGTCCAAGCGTGTTTTCCAGTTGCGTCCTCAGCTTACGTTTCGTAGCCTCGAGCCTTTTACTCGAGACGGACCTTGATTTTGGTGTTGGTTACAACAATGGAGCGACTGCTGTGTGACCTCTGCAACGCTTTTTACTCGTAAATCAAACAGGAACATGGGTGTCCAAAACTGTCAGATTTTTTCAGGCTGCCTAAAGGCCTCTGATGCAGCCTCATGATTGCTATTTATCGACAACACCAAACGACTTAACGTGCCTTCTGAATCACGGAGGAGGTCGAGATAGAATATGCCACTAATGGTGACAAATCCAATACGGATCGATTCGCGTCTCCCCGTCGTTTGACACGCGCATTAGCTACTCGTACTTCGGATACGCGCGCCGCGCTCGGTTATCGAGCTTCTTGTTATATCTGCTAAAGGACATTATGTAGATGTGCTTTAAGTTTAAATTATTTATAATTGGGACTACTACTACGGAACCCTACATTGCGCGTGGCTTGACTCGGCACTTGACCACTTATTGCAATATGGAATCGGAAATTGCTTACTTGCATTGCTTATTGTACACGCACACTTAGGGGCAATATTAATATAAACTCATACTGATCCCAGTATGAGTTACATAAATAGCACTGTAGTGCTATTTTTGAAAAATGTGACTCGACATATTCAGTGAGTCAAAACGATTTTTGGTGACTCACAAATTTCAATAATAGATATCCTGAAGTGGTTCATACAAAAGTGAAACCATGTACCTATTCTGTGCCATAATGTGCCGAAAGTCAATCGACCTTATAATACCCGTAATATGAAAGAATGTACAAGCTCATACTATTCGACTTAGCTTAACTCGCTTTACGAGAATGAAAAACTCTTAATATGATTTTTTAATTATGTGCATTTTATATAACAATAAAAATCTGCACTTAATCGCTGGACATTGTAAAATAAAAAATAAAAATCTTTTGAAGCTTCAATAAAAGTCGGGATTGAGGTCTTTCATGGTTATATTTAAATATCTTCTAGATTAAAATATATATTTACATATTACACTGATGCTTAAATTACTTAATTTCTCATTTTTACTTGTACAACTCATATGCCTTGTTTAATACAAATATTTTTGTCATGTTTGTACTCTAATCTGAAAAGGTTGACTGAAAGAGATAGCCTATCAATAAGTCCGCCTTAGCTTTGTTACGATACAATCATTTGCTTCTGAATGTGAGCAATAAAGATTTGTATTGTCTATAACCTTTAAGATAATCATATGTAGAAAGAATTTTTCAAATCCAGCCAACAGTTTTTAAATTACAAGCGTTCATACAAACATCTTTTTAATAGGCTAGGCTTAAAGGACTGGAAGACTTTTTAGACACTAGCCAAATTCTTACAGTATGTTAAGGACGTGAAACTTAGGTAGGTACTACAGTCCATAAAAAAAAAAAAAAAGAAAACCGAAATTAAAATTTTGCCCTCCTATCTATACATCTATATAAAAATAAAATAAAATCTATATACATATAAATAAAATTGGAGTGTCTGTTTGTAATATTGATATAACCGTTTTTTACTACATGCATATGAATATATATATACGGTACATACACCAAAATAACATTTTTTTAAATTTTTGTCTGTCTGTCTGTCTGTTTGTTCTAGCTAATCTCTGAAATGGCTGGACCGATTTTGACGGAACTTTTATTGGCAGGTAGCTGATGTAATAAGGAGTAACTTAGGCTACGTTTATTTTAGAAAAAATATTTTATTTTAGAAAAATAAAGTAAAAAACTATAAAATTAAAGAATCGACTTTTAGGCGGAACCAAGTTCGCCGGGTCAGCTAGTACTCAATAAAACTTTGACATCCATATAATCTAATCGCCAAAAATATTATTCGAAAAAAAATTTGGCTGGTATATTTAAAAAGTCCCCTGTATTTGCCTATAAACCAGTCCTTAATACTTCCATGGCTATATATTATTAATTTTTTGTTATTTTTTTTTTGCCGTGTTACACTGTTCTTGCTCACAAGTGTACTTTATGAATAATGGTAATGCTTATTATCCAAGTGTGAAATAAGTTTCATTCTCGCTTTCACTCATATTCTACTTACAATGACTTCATTACTTTATTATATTAATACACTGTGTACCAAAATCACTTGAGAATTTTATTCAATTACGACAATGGCCAAATTAAAAAAAAACATACAATAAATTAATTATGTATCTTTGATAGATATATTTTTTTTAATAAAATAAAATAATAATTTCATGATCACACTATTAAGTAGACTAGAAGGAGCAAATCTGTAGTTTTATACTTTTTGAAAATATGTTTAGCGAAACAAAAAAAAATTGCAATGACCTCAGAATTTAATAGATATCGTATTCATCAATATAAAAAATACACAATACAGTAAAAATGCTCTTTAGGCTTTAAAAATATAGAGAATCTTTCTCTTCCATACTAATATTATAAATGCGAAAGCCTGTATGTCTGTCTGTCTGTTACGCTTTCACGGCCAAACCGCTGAACGAATTTTGATGAAATTTGGTATAAATATGAAAACCCGGGGTCAAACATAGGCTACTTTTTGACGCAGGCGGAGCTGCGGAAAACAGCTAGTTTGATTATAAAGGTAAAATACGAATTATTTTGGAACAATTTCGTTTCACAATTATATCACATAAATAAAAACGCTCACATATTAACCTTTGAAAAAAGTTACATACGGAACAACTGGCTTAGGTCAAAGTCTTTCAAATTTACTAGGCCGTTGTGTCCATTAATCATGCAATAGTACTCCGCACCGACTATGTATGACAACACCATAGCTCCGACCAGGCTCCCGAGGGAGGTAGACTTGGGAAGTAATATTCCTGTTGCGATGAGAAGCCCCACATAGGTCATATACCTAAAATATAAAAGATTGTTAACTAATGGTAAAAGGTTTAGAAAACCCAACTTAAATTATCCCAATAATTAATATAAATAATAACATTTTCCTATGTGGCAAATTATATTTTGTTGATTGTATGTTTTAGATTGTTAAAGCTTGTTGAAGTGAAGGTCTGTAGAGAAGGAAATGTAGAGAATATTCCGACTTTCATTAAAATAATGTAACAATTCACTGACAGGCAAGTAACAACCTACCACAATAAGATCTTCATATTCTATCATCTTATATTTTATCTTAATAATGGCAGGTGTATGATTTTGTGCCTCTTGTGTATTGCATCAATGTGCCACTGAAGCCGTTTAAAGCATAGCTTGTCCAAGCACGATCTTCATAATTACATCCTCAGCTCAGTCATGATCCTAGATTTGGCGGCACTAGGTGTTACAATAGAGTGCTGTCTAACCTTTTACAAACATAATAGACCCATGATATTTAAATAAAAATTGAGATAAATGTATGTTTGATTTGTATGAAGCATTATTTTGCATATTTGTATTATGAAATAAATGCTATTAAATATTATTATACCCATCACCAATAAAAAAATATTGAGTTACCTAAACGAAAAATAAACTTCTTTAGTCTATAATTCTTCGCCCCTGTAAAAAAATTACAAATGAATATGTATTTTATGTTACAAAATAATAAAAAAACAATTATACTAGACCACAGTTTTGATTTCATGACAATGCATGATTAAATTACATTTTGTCACAAAATTTACATATTTGTGCAACATATTATCTTGATGTTTTAATTTATAACACAAGGCAGTAATTTCAAAGGACCTACCTTGTGGTAGTAAATTGTTCTGATGGGTCCTCATCTTCTCTGTCTGCTATACAAAATTCCCCTTTTTTCGAGTAACCCTTGGCACATTTCCTGCACATATCGGGTCCATCTCCATGGCATCCATTACAAGATTTATCACAGCTCATGCAAGCGAATGACCCAATGGAATTCAGACAGAATTGGTCTTTCGTACATCTGTTCACATCATTACATTCATTAATATCCAAACAGCCCTCATCCGAGTCAAATATAAAGCCCGGTTTACAAGCAACACAATCTTTTTGAGTTCCTTCCCGGCAACCACCCATACAAGATCTGTGGCACGGTGAACACAACATCTTGGTATTGTCCTTGTATAATAAATAGTATCCGACAGAGCAGACATCGCAATCAGTTCCCATGTACCCCGGATCACACAAACATGTTCCATTCCCTTTTCTAGTCCCATCTCCTCGGCACTTGCCATTTCCATTGCATATATTATAGTGGTCTCCTGGGCAGGGAGTGCAGTCTTTACCGTAATGATGTTTCGGACAACAAAACTGCAGTTTTTCAATACAAATGTAAGTGTACAAATCAGCTGATTCATCTGGGTCTTGCGACCACCACTCTTCAATGAATTCTTCAGCCTTTTCAGCCATATGGTGACATTGCATTGAGTTTTTAGTCTCGTCCTTGCATATACCTTCTTGGATATCAACTAGACGCATTTCACTTCGTTTATAAGACTTTTTTAATTTTTCTTCTTCCCACGCCGCATCGCCTCCTTCGTATTTGCCCCGAGACGTCCTTTCTAGGCCTTTCTTAAAGGAATCTACAAATAATTTACAAGCCTGACATTCTCCAAGGAGTTTGCTGGGTGTTACAATACCAGGATTAACAGCAGGAGGTTGAACATTGCATAAAACAAGTGGCAAACACGCCACAGTAATGATTGCGGAAAGAAGCGATTTCTGGCTTATCACCATATCGAAGAACCCTGAAAGGATATTTATCTTGTTGGCATACAATAAATACTTAATCCTTAAGTCAGAAATAAAAAGTAAAACTACTTATTATTAGAATGTTCCTCAAAAGATTGCAAATACTTATTAAATTTATTACCTGTTTATCGATCCACCACTACGATGAATATTAACAGAAACAATGTGACAGAATATACTCAAATGTAGATAATCTCATTTATTATCGCCTTTTTACTTTAATATTGGGTTTTTAATGATTTTTCTGTTTAATAAATGCAAAATACTGACGTGTTTTTTTCCTACTTGCCGAGTCGCCGACCAATTTTTGACATTCTCTAAACACAGCTGTTGATGTTTGACATTTAATTTGACGTTGACGTAAGATCATAGAATCGACTGCTTTCGTTCCGATAAAAAAATAAAATAGTTATATTTTGTTTTTCATAAATTCTCAAATTTGTGAATCTTGTGTAGAGCTTTGAAACCGGTCAAACCGGACTCTGCGTTGTTAACCGACATAAAAAAATATGAAATTAAATTTTCGACTTCGGCGGATAAGGATGCTTGTTTTGAATCATTGATTATTATATTTGTACCTACCTTAAAAATATATCATCACTATCATGAATTTATGAAAACGCAATGGCTATTGTCTGTAGTTAGCCGCTTAAAAGTTGTAGGTAGGTAAACGCTCTGCACCTTTGCACACAAAGTCCTTTGGCCTCTTACAAGTTTCCTAAACATACTCCTACATAAGCCGCCTACATTTTGGTGTAGCGGCTTGTTTGGTGCCTTGCCTTCTATAATAAGAAGTATTTCTTATTTCCATAACGGATTCAACAAAGCCTTTGTAATTGGACAGAATGTTGTGTTTGATTTTCAATACTCTATAAATCTACTTATGTGTGTGTCTTCTTGATCCTAGCGCTTTTTCGGTTGCATGCATCGTCAGGTGGTGGTTGCTTTGGAGCCCAGGGTCAAACTTTCTTACTTTTACTTCTTCAATTAAGTAGCCCGTCTTTCGGTATTTTTAGGATATTCAGCTTTGCGAAGCCAAAATTATAACAACTACTTTAATCACTTGAATTAAAGTAATAGCTGGTTTATATAATGCTTCAAATTTTATTCTAATCTGTAGCTTTTGACTGTATTAATAGTAAAACTGAATCAATCTTGGTACTTTAATATTCTATGAATATAACAAAACCTTAAGGGCGAAAGTTATGAGTTCTGTATACATGACGTATTAATAGCCAACTATTCTCGTCCTGGACATATTATTATGCAAAAGAATAGTAATTGCCTTAAGTAGATAAACAGGGCTCTCGGCTAAGAACCGCCACGGCCTATTTAAGAAAAGCAAAACAGTTTAAGATTTACATTAACAACCTTATTGTAAGACTGGTTTTGTTCAGCCAATGATGTTGTCTTTTTAAATTAAGTTTATATCCATTGTGCTGGTGTTCTACATCTATAAATAGGTTATGGAATGCAAAAAGAATCAATTGGTACTGCTGCAATTAACTCTTTTAATTTTAAACATGAAAAAAACATAGGTTAGTTTGGTACATAGTAATTTAAGCTATGTTTGGTCACTGTTTTATGACCCATTACGCGACGGGGGTAAAGTTAAACAAGCGAAATAAAAATATCAATTTATTCCTTGGCATATTTGAGTAGTCCTTAAAACATGTCTGTCATCTGTTCTTCTGAAGATCATCTTCTTAGCTTTTTACCTGGTTGCATCGTCGTTTAATTTTCAAGCTGTTAAACATGATGTTTTTAATTTTTTCTCACAGAATTACAGTTAATCTCGGACAGGACTAAGTACTTCTGCAAATTTGCAGAAGTACTCAGTCCTGTTTAATATATTAAGTCCATGGCCTCGCCATATTAAGTTAAGACTCAAGAGGCTTTACTGGCCCACACATGACACTTCTATCTAATCTTATTTCTGTGCTTATTATCAGTTTGGTATTTTAAAAAAAACAATGAAGTCGGCATCCTTGTGGTTATTCAAGGCATATCAAGCTCAACCTACAGAATAGTCTACAAACAGCTAATCAAGACGTATTATACCATGATGGATGATCAATGCGAACTGAATAGGGGCTCAGCACCTGACTATCATTTGTCTTGCGTTGGACTTACCATAACCATGAACTCATAGGCTGTAATTACGTATTTCCAATGCTTTAGCGAGTGATATGTCAGAATGTTTTTTATTAAACTTTACTTTAAAGTAGTTAAGCGTGTTATAATAAACAGCGTGACTTTTTAAACACAAATAAAAATTTACTCGCCAATAAAATAAGTAGGTATAAATAAAGCCATGATGAGGAGAAAATTAAGAAAACGCTAAGAGAGGCTCTCTGGTGCACTATTTTGGAAAAAAATTACTCACGCAAGACCGGTAAGTCGAATGTTTTTCGTTCGATAACGAATGATTTTACATACATACATACCATCACGCCTTCTTCCCGTAGGGGTAGACAGAGACTACGGATTTCCATTTGCTACGATCCTTACAGACTTCCCTCGCTTCTTCTACGCTCATTACTATCGTCATACACGCTCGTCGATTACGGGTACTCCTGACATCTCCCTTTTTTAATATGTCTGCGATTTGGTCGCAGTATGTTCTCCGAGGCCGGCCCTTACCGACTTTTCCTGTCACCTTTGATTTGTAAATACCTTTCGTAAGTCTCCTTTCATCCATCCATGCCCAAACCATCCTAACATGCCTTTTTCTATCTTTGTCACTACATCCTCATTCACATCACACCTTTTTCTTATCTCACTATTTCTAATTTTATTGCTCAGACGTACTCCACACATACAATGATTTTCATTCGACATAATCAATGAGTCGGACGATCTTATTCGACTCACCGGTTTTGTGTGAGTTAAATATTTTAAAAATATAACTCCAGCAGAAAATTAGAAAATCTTAAGAAACAGAGTTAAGTCAAGACCACATTAAAAATACAGTGCTGCGTTCCAAAACACGCAGTCTTGATTTCTGTCCTACAGAACGATATTTAAAATACAGCACAATGAAACAAGTCGGCCTTATCACAGTTTATACGCTTCATTATACGCAATGCTAGGAGGAAAAAAAAGTTTGCGGTATTCTGCATTCTGTGGTTGCATCGGATTGCACTTGTATAGAAATTCCGATAAGTATCATCTGAACAGGAGTGCTAGTTTTGAAATGTGTGACTCACGCAAAATTGGTGATTCGAATAATTTTTGTTCGATATCGAACGATTTTCGTTCAACATAATATGTTAAACATTCAAAAATGAAAAGCTCCAGGAATGTTCATATGTCTATATACATGCAGGATACCTTTGAGCTCTAAGAATATTTGATTTATTCCTAAAGAGCCAGAATTACAAGAATTTCGATCTCTTCTGTAATTTCTTCAGATTGTGATAAAGTATAAGTACCTAGTTTTATTATCTTACTAGTGACGTAAAAGTATGTCAATAGTACCATCAATAGTACTTTAATGGTATTTTTGAGTTGTTTGATGACTCTTGTCGAATAAAAATCTATCGACTCACCGATCATGTCGAATGAAAATCACATAAAATCGAACGAAAACCATTTGACTTACCGATTTTAAGTGAATCATACATCTCACTCATGTACTTATTGCGTTTCCGGCTTAAAGGGATACATGAAGCTGAAAAAAGCTGTACCTACAATTTGCCTAAAATATAAATTTTTAATACCTACAACTTTTAAAAGGTAGCACCATAGCTGTAGTAGTCTAGTGGACTCAGGTACCTAACATGTTTCTAAAAATATGTTTCAAATTAATGTTTGCATTATGCCTGTTCAAATTACTTATTGTTAAAACACGGCAGACATTCAACGCACGTTCACCTAAACTAAGGCTAAAATACATAATAAAAATTAGGTATTTGCAGTGGCGCTGTCGTCTATGCAACATGCTAATTTTCATAGCACATTCATTAGTTCCAAGAGTTTGCCGCACGCAACGATAACTTTGTTTTGTTTAATAGCGTTCAAGTCAAGATTCCAAATAGTCTTTTGTTCGAGTGAAAGCAGGAAATGGTTATGCAAGCGAGTAATGTGCGTATAGTTATCATAGCCGGTGTAATTACAGTGGTACTAGGTAGAATTCCTTAGTTTTCGATAAAAAAAAACAGTAGGAAATAGATGAAAATTCCAAAAATGCATGGTTATTTTCTGCTGGTAGGAATAAGGTTCCCATAAACGTGGAGTGTTATTTTGAAAAGAGTGACTTGAACGAATTTTATTAGACATAATATGAGTTATACATATCATATTTTTATAAAAATACATATAATTTAGTTTTCATTAACAAACATTAAAATATTTAAGCAACAGAAGCAAAAAAAAAAAACTCAATAAAAAGCTATCAGCAATCATTCTTTACAACTCTGTTATGTCTATGAAATGTCGCGGGAACTTCGCTTCCACAGATTATCGCGATATCTTTACCAGCAAGAATAGGCTTCGTAATAATAAAAGAAATGCGAAGATGCAGCGTCATTGAACAACCACTTATCAGATGCTGCTTGTAATTAAAAACTGATTTGAGATATGGTCCGGCGAATAAGTATTATTATATTAAGCTGGCTTTATGTCTTCGTGGCTGCTAATAGCAAAGTTGGCAAAGGTTTTCGTGCAAATGCGCAAACGCTGCTCTACCGAATTTCGAACAAAAATTTGTTCTTGAACAGTTGCAAATAAACAAGTCTTATACTCATTCATGGGTGTTACTCAGTCAGGGGTGTTATTTCCAAGCATCTGTCCGATGGCTTGGATAAATAGCACACGGGTATGCGAGCCCGACTTACCCGAGCTGCTACTGAGTCAACCCATGTCCATCCGAGTCAGTAGCATCCTACGAGTAGTACCTCATCCTTTCCCCAAACTCAAACACTTCCCACCCTTCCTTAGCGACACAGTTCCTAATACATCCGATGGGCAGCAGCGTCGGAAGTAAGATAAGCCGCTGAAACTGCGCTCGCCAACCCGCCTGCCAAGCGTGGCGAGTATGGCAACAACCCTCAATTAATGGGGAGGCCCAAGTCCAGCAGTGGACTGACTGCGGCTGAAACGATACTCATTTATATTTTAAACAAGTAAGTAATTAATATGTTACTCAATTATAGTAATCTGTGATTCAATATAAAAAATACCGAACACAGCGCTGAGGATAGACGCGGTTTAAGCTAAATTAAACGATTACACTAAACTAGGGCTTAAGTTTCGAGGCCATTCAGCTCTTTGAATGATCAAGTATGTTGTAGGTTGTAGGCCAGAGAATTCTTGATTGTCTTGAGTCACCAAATGACGTCATGGTTGCAAATGCCAACCGGCTGGACAAGGACTTGCGACAACGACGTCGTAGGTAGATTTATATACTGGGTATTGAAATAAGATTTATCTGCAGATCTATGAATTTGTAGTTACAGACAACGTTTGAGGCGCCATGATTTAATTATGATATCACGCAATGCAAGGTAGGTCAGTCTTCTGTAAAATCTAGCGATAGCGATTTTTTGTCTGTTTTTAAATCGCAACCATAAATAGTAAACCTCGTATCAAGATGCCAAAACCAAAAAAAAGTTTGTTTATTTTTTGAAAATGGAATTTTACGTGATTTGAGATTCGGTGAATTCGAGCACTCGCATTTTATTATTGTTCAACGACATCTCCATTTCGCAAGTTAAAACAAATAAAACACGCATGTTATTGCTTACACGGGCCGTAAAACGGAATGTGTCAATAATTTCCCCGCCACAAAAATATCAATCTTTGCCCATTTAAAATAAGCAAAATATACATTTAATCTGAAGAGTTGTTTTTGAACACTTTTTATCTGAAAAACAATTCTGGAGTATATCTTTGAATAGAATTACTTTTTAAAAATAGCACTCCTGATCGGATTAGATAAACTCTTTTGCATATTAATAGCCTAACTTTTAGGCTACGCTTTTGGGTAAGATTAGATTATTAATCTAAGATTATTGGCTACTAGCAGCCCGTCTCGACTTCACCCAGGCCTATAGCCTTTCTCGATAAATAGGCTATCCAACACTGAAAGAATTTTTCAAATCGGACCAGTAGTTCCTGAGATTAGCGCGTTCTAACAAACAAACTCTTTAGCTTTATAATATTAAGTATAGATATACATTGGGAAAGGAACGTTGCGATACTCTGTGGCTATTTTCCATCTAAAACGAGTAAATACGCGGGTACTAGCTAATAAATAACATTACGAGTATGCTAAATTAAAGTATTTGGATTTTGATATGAGTGGGAGCGCCCACTTTGAACCTTGCACAACTAAGTTCACTAGCCTACGCTTATTCCAAATCTTGCCTAAGTAATTAGCACTTTGTAGTTTGTGATAAAGGACAAGAGTTTTTTGTTACTTTAGGAAATTGGTTAGTATGTGTACTATCTATTAGGTTGGAAGCTTTACAGATCTTAAAGCATTCTACAAGTCACCAAGCTTGGACAATATCAATATTATAACCAGATGATGGACAACGTTTACACTATATGCCTGTCTGGTGTGCACCGATACCTTCAGGATAGAGAATGCTGTAAGAATTGTCTTGACAAGCAAAAAAGAAATACCAAGAGTCAGCGCGTTCTATTTGCCTGATGGTTATACTTTTTCAACCCAGTAACAAGCAACCTGAACAGAGCTATCAGTGGCCAAGTATAATTAATTCATGGTGCAGGTGTTTGGGCATCTATCACACGATAGCAGATGCAGATAGTTTGAAGGAAGAAACCACACTCGCACCGACAGTAGTTCTCCACCTGCTTAAGTTATCTCTACATAGGTAAGGCTTGCCACCAGGGCGGGAAAACCATTATCTAGATGGATTGACAGTGTGCGAAAGGTTGCAGGGGACCGCGCAGCTTGGAAAGGGACCAATGAAGAAGAAGCCTAAGGATTAAATTGTCGCACACATTTCCAACTAACAGTTTCACAGCCGTAGCTAATCGCAAGGGAGTTATCTAATAAATAAGTCACGTACCGGACTCCTGCGACCATAAAAACTACAGGTAATCGACGGTCATCGCTCCGGAGTGCTTTCTTAAATATAAAATTTATTTTATTATGACCTCGCTTGCGGGAAATACTAGTTTGAAGATAGTGGTTGTCAAAGTTTACAGAAAATGTGACACATTTATATATAGAAAGAAAACAGAGCCTCGAGCTGCCTTCGGGAAGGCATCTTATGGGCACAAACTTTACATTGAGATCCATCTCCGAACTATGGGAGCCAGCACCGTGGGTTGGGTGGTCTCATGGTAAAGTAGAGACTCTGTCTTTTTGTGCTCGACGTTTGCTCAAAAATGCGAAATAATAAAGAAAACGAATGAAAATGAATCGAATCAATAATAAGTCCGCCTCTGTCTCATTTATTTTTATTATTGATTGGATTCTGTGCAGTAAGTATTTGTTCTATGTAAATAGTGCAATAAAGTGTTCATTCATTCATCAGCAGATTTTGAACATATAGCTTCATGATCGCTCGCTTTTAAAGATTACTAAAGTAATTTCTTCTTAAAGTAAAGTCTTAATTAGCGAGCGATCATGGATCATCTAGGAGCTATGGAGCATCTATAGCAAAACTTACAAATGCTGTAAAGTTTGGGAAACACTGAGATCGGTAGTCATGTCGGTCACATTTGCTTACACAACTGTTATGTTTTAAGTATATATTGCCTAATTCAGAAAACAAAGAAACTGTGCCATATCGTTTTTCAAGCTGAAAGTAGTGGTTTGAAACATGTGTTCAATTTGGCGACTAAAATTCTTAAGAAATCTACGCTAGATGATCAATTGACATTAATATATAAAATATCGTCAACCTTGGGACTGCTAATATTGGTGGAATCCACTACAAGAAAATGATATATAAAAACGACTTTGGTCAACTTTTACGACACCTAGTAGATCAATTTTAGCAAATAAAACGGATCTAGACCAAATTTTAGCTCAGTATGTAAGTATGTACACAAAGTAGGTTACTAATAAATTTTGCTGGAAAGTTAGTGTCTACGACAATTAGGAACTACTTATTAAACAAATCTGAAAAATATATGTTAATGACAGTCGAATTCTTGGGGAAAATTACAAGCAAGTAAGTACAGTCAGGGGTATATAAACGTGACCCCTCTAGCGTAGGTATTTATTGTATTTTTATTCCTGATTGCCGTCTATTATCTATGTTGGTGCGGTCAAGAACCCCCCTTCTTCCTTCCTAAAGGCAGTATCGTGCTATTTGCCTAAGTGCTCTCATAACAGATAATGGAATACCCGTAGGTTAGGTTAAGACAGGCGAGATTTGCGGCTAGTGATTGTTCCCCTGGGCTAGTAAGGGTTTAGCAGACAAGATATCGAGATGAAGCATATCAACGCAACGTAAGTATAATTATAGCTCAGATTACAGAATACTATAGTATAGTTGTAAAGGACTAGTATTTTGTGGATTATATTAAGGCTGGAAATAAAACACGTAGTTATTTTTTGTTTCTATGACAACGATCAAAAAAAATATTATACAAAGTATTTACCATTAAAAAAGGTTCAGTTCTCAAGAATAGTAGATAATATATTATTGTAACTACATAATTTGTGATTTTTTTTAAATAAGGTGAAGATTTTTTTTTAATTCACAAAAATTAAGATAAAGTAACTTATTATTTTAACCCATAATATTTGCCGTCTATAACTGCTGCACGAGTTATGTCACACATGTCATAATCCTTATTGCCTACCTTCTTATACAGTGTACAATATACTAATTTTATAGCACAATGGGCAAATTGGGCAAACTTAGTCAATGCTAAATAAAATCGACCTAACAATTACACTGGGTATTGAGTCTAAAAGGACCAAAAACCCTATTTTTGAGAAGCATGACTCACGAAAAATCGGTGAGTAGTATCATTTTCGTTCGATATCGAATAATTTTCATTCGGCATAATCGGTGAATTCGACTCACCTCACAGAAATAGAGCTCTTAATAGCTTGAATATGGTACTTACAACCAGGTACCCGTTTTAACAAAAGTATTATGTGTACTACTGCTAGATAGAGCAGAGAGAAAAATGTTGTGCTTTCAATTTTTCAACAAAAGTTTGTGTGCTAGAGCCATAAAACTAAGCGCGGTCTAGTCTTCCATACTAGCCTAACCAAACCACATCATAGAAACCGCATAATGTCCTATTATTGTACAGACCTAGCTATTATATTTCTAACAGTAATAACAGGTCCTCTCCTGTCACTCGCTGGTTGACTGTAAGATATCCCTGATAAGTCCGCCATTGTACTTATTGTTTTTCCATGGTTGTTGTATGTAAATTATTTGTTGTTTTTGTACAATAAAGATATTACAAACAAGCAAACAAAATAGGTATACTTATTAAGACAAAAATTAGTATTTGATGTAGATAATGCTTAATATTCTCAGATTATTAACAGTTAATAATATGTTAGCCGAAGACTAGGCGAAATGGAGAGAAAAAGTAGGAAGAAGGGCCCTGAGGTGCTATTTTTAAAAATATGATTCACTAAAACCGGTGAGTAGAATGATTTTCGTTCGAAATCGATTTTCATTAGACATATGAGTCACACATTTCAAAAATAGATCTCTAGATCTCCTATGCAACCGGGAATGCGATAAGCTGATTAGTAATTAATGTTACAATATTTTAGCACATATTTTACTTTAAGACATCTGACATTTCAATCTTGTTACAACGGACGCGATCGAACTACTGGTTCAGCAATCTTCCACCGGTTGAACCGGCAAATGCTATAAAATCTAGATTAAAATATTATCGGATGTAGTACCTATTTATACTTCGCATTCTGAGTATCAAAAAACTTTATAATAATTCGTCTAGACACGTTATTGTAATCCTAAATTCAAAGTCCAAAATTATACAGTTTCATTATAAATACACCAAAAAATCGCCCAAACCGGGGGTGGGCAGTCAAGCGAGACGGCAATTCGGTAATGTTAGCGTGGCTACCTCTTTCTTTAACCTACAACTTATACGAGTAAATACGTTAATTCGGCTACCATTTTTACCTACAATTACTATAAGTACTATAAGTTAAAATGGTAGTCAAACTAACGTATTTACTCGTCAAGTGGTATGCTATTTTTGCCGTTATACAATTCAATTAATACTTTTTAATTTTGTTTTTAAATCATTTAATGAGAATATCTGTCATAGAATTATCAAAAGCTGTATTTTCTACAAATAATAAAATTGTAAACTTATGCCTCTCTACATTACTGATATTGAATTGATTAATAGAAGAGCTTTTTAAATACTTTTTTCAAATTCATTTATTTATTTGTCAGACGTAGGTTACAAAGATGTTAAAAAAATAATATTCTGAGCGCCATGCTGCGCCGTACGTTTTTGAATTGCCTCAAGAAAAAATAAAACATCAAAATTTAAGAGAGATTCAAACACTATGGTAGTCAATAAATACCAAAAAATTAAAACAGCAATAAAATGAAAAGTCAGCAATGTCATTCATCATAGTAAAAAAATTAATAACGGATTTGTAGAAGTTGTCCAGGCGGTGGGAAAGAAGATCTTCAAATCTCGCCCCAAAAATAAACCACAAAAACTCTCACCTCAGACCCTGGATCTGATGGCTAAGCGACGGTCCATGATGCTGCAGACCTCCGAAGACGCCGACGTCTACCGGCAGCTCAATAGACAAATCCGGAAATCTTTGCGGAACGATACTCGTTCCTTCAATACAGAACGTATTAAGGAGACGATAGAGCAAAACAAAGGGTCCAAAGTGTTCGCAAAGGTGGAGTCTATTGGGCAGAGCCGACTGACCAAGCTGAAGACGGAGGACGGCAACGTGGTATCGACGAGAGCCGAGGTGCTGAGGGAGATCGAGAGGTTTTACGGACAACTCTACACTTCAGTAGCCAAACCCGTTGAAAGCTTGGCCAAAGACCCAAGAGCCAAGCTTACCCGACACTATACGGAAGATATCCCGGACATCAGCCTGTACGAGATTAGGATTGCCCTTAAACAGCTCAAGAACAACAAGGCGCCGGGCGAAGACGGAATCACAGCAGAGCTTCTGAAAGCGGGCGGAACGCCGGTACTGAAAATCCTTCAGAAGCTCTTTAATTCCGTTTTGCTCGAGGGCGTGACGCCAGAGGCGTGGAACAGGGGCGTGGTGGTTTTGTTCTTCAAAAAAGGTGACAATACCCTATTGAAGAACTATAGACCCATCACGCTCCTGAGCTACATCTATAAGCTGTTTTCGAGGGTAATCACGAATCGTCTCGCGAACAGGCTCGATGCCTTCCAGCCTCCCGAACAAGCCGGTTTCCGAAAAGGGTTTAGTACCATAGACCACATCCATACGCTTCGGCAGGTTATACAGAAGGCCAAAGAGTATAACCGGCCACTATGCCTAGCGTTTGTGGACTATGAGAAGGCCTTCGATTCGATCGAAATGTGGGCGGTGCTTCAGTCTCTCCAGCGGTGCCGCATAGACTATCGGTACATCGAAGTGTTGAAGTGTTTATACAGCAACGCCACCATGTCAGTCCGAGTACAGGAGCAGAGCACGAGGGCTATTCCATTGCAGAGAGGTGTAAGACAGGGAGACGTCATTTCTCCGAAACTGTTTACCGCTGCTCTGGATGATGCCTTCAAACTCCTGGAATGGGAAGGACTTGGCATCAACATCAATGGCGAGTATATCACTCACCTTCGTTTTGCCGACGATATCGTGGTTATGGCGGAATCGCTGGAGGACTTAAGTACCATGCTCAGCGACCTCAACGTGGTCTCCCAACAGGTGGGCCTTAAAATGAACATGGACAAAACCAAGGCAATGTGTAATGTCCATGTTACGCCATCACCGGTTTCAGTCGGGAACCACACCCTTGAAGTTGTAGACCAGTATGTCTACCTGGGTCAGATGATCCAGGCTGGCAACTCCAGTTTCGAGGACGAGGTCTTTCGTCGAATCCGACTCGGATGGGCGGCGTTCGGGAAGCTACGTAGCGTCTTCTCGTCTAAAATACCTCAGTCCCTTAAAACGAAGGTATTCGACCAGTGTGTGTTACCAGTGATGACATACGGGTCCGAAACGTAGTCTTTGACTATGGGCCTCATAAGAAAGCTCAAGGTCGCCCAGAGAGCTATGGAGAGGGCGATGCTCGGTGTTTCCCTACGAGATCGAATCAGAAATGAAGAGATCCGTAGGAGAACAAAAGTCACCGACATAGCCCAGCGGATTAGTTCTTTGAAGTGGCAGTGGGCGGGGCACATAGCGCGGAGAACCGATGGCCGATGGGGCAGAAAGGTTCTCGAATGGCGACCACGTACCGGTAAGCGCAGCGTTGGACATCCACCGACCAGATGGTCAGATGACCTGAAAAGGGTCGCAGGCAGACGCTGGATGCAGACTGCTGCCAACCGATCATTTTGGAAATCATTGGGAGAGGCCTATGTCCAGCAGTGGACTGACTGCGGCTGAAATGATGATGATGATGATGATGATGATAGTAAAAAAAAAACTTAATCACATTAAAATTATATCTACAAGAACTTTTGAACAAGAATCATTTACAACATATTTTGTTTGTATAATAATTCTGTAATTTTATGTTTTAAATAAGTATGTATTGATGTGTGAACTGTCTTAATACATAATACCTAACGCATTTAACGCAAAATGTATGGCATGAAATATAATGCAGTTTCGCCAATATATTGGTCGAATTTTTAGCAAATTAAATCATCAAAGATTTTTCAACGTACAACACATATCAATCTATAAACGATACAAAGCTCGACGGCCTGCAAAAAAATCGATAAAAGCTTATATCGATTGATCGCGACGGGGTGCCGATGTCGTCGTCTTTGTTAAAGTTTCAGATTGTTCGAGTACATTATATTGAACTAGTAAATTGGAGAGTAGTTTGTACTTACATCAATGTAGCCCAAGACGTGTCTCTATTTTTAAACGTAAACGCTAACGGTTGCGACAACAATTTTGTATTGAATTAAATTAAGAAATTCCATACAAAATACTGCTACTAGTGGTACTTACTTTTATAAAATTGCATGAGTGGTACAGAATAGTTTATAGTACTAACGTGCTGAACGTACACTCGCGTCCTCCCACCCCAAACAGATAGGTAAAAATGGAGAGCAAAACAATGCAAGGATGTCTATTACACACACATTATCGATTTTGCTTACGCGACCGAATCGTAGTAGTAGTAGTAAAGGAAGAAAAACTTTATTCTACAGAAAATTCACTTTATATTAAGTTAAATCTATAAAATATGTATAAAAAACATTAGTATAATTATGAAAATCAACAAAACATAAAAAAATAATCTATACAAATAATAATTTGATATAAAATAATTATACTTATGCAAATTTACAAACTTATATCTAAAACAGTGTTGTAATTACTGTGGAAAAGGTTGTCAGCTCAGCATATGTTGTGACACAGAGTCTCAACGCTATTTTTGAGCTGGTACCTATGAACTAAACTAAAAGAAAAACTAATCGCGAGTTCATAATATTCTAGAATTTATTTGAATCAGTCAACACTAGAAATACACTTCTTTAGAAACACAATATTATTGTAATCTGGTAAAAAAATGGTAAAAATAATAAAAATTCCATTAACAATATATTATAACAAGAAACATTAAAAAATCTTAATTAGCATTACTGTCACATTGCCGCGAAAATGTATACTTTTTTAAATGTTTACGGAAACTATTTTCGGTGGATAAATTACGTATAGGCTGGTTATTCTAAATTTTATAGGTATCGGTTCGCCGCTGTTGTATGGAGTGTCCGGGGGGTCGATGTGTCAAATTATTAAAATCATTTCTAATTCTTAATAGCATCTCATAAAACTACAAATAACTTTTGACCCATGAATTCCTAATGCAAAGTAATTTCCACACGTCATTTCAAAGATCGCGTCTTCTCACATATAGACGGTCTTTTGTCGGGAAGCTGAAAAGAGCAGTATCGGCGCTGTATTTTATTTTCCAAAATTTGAGTTTTTATATTTTTGTGTATAATAACGGTGGATTATTATTCGCAAAGTGTTCGAGAGTAAGCTTGAGTGTTGAGAAGTGATACAGTGTTCAATTTATGTGATTTTCTTGCTTATTGCCAAAAGCTTCTCGAAGTCGCAAAGTGCAGTTTTTCTACCACTTCACTTAACCTGACTCTTCTGACTTGACTTGGCTTAACTACTGACCTGAATTTAGTAAGACTTGATTGACTAAATAACTTTACTAAAAAAATGTTTACTTGTTACTGGCTAAATACGAAAGTAAGAGCCATATTGAAAGATAAAAAACATATAGACGTCACTTTACATTCGCAAGTAATACAGATGTTTTTGCCCACTCTTTTGTTCCATTTGCGGTCCGAACTCAGAGTGCCAATAACTGGCTATCTTCGGCTACATCAATCTTATTTTTTTTAAACTTGTGAGTTAAAAAAATAAAAAATGAACCTATCTCACTCGATAAAAAGTGTGTTTGCACGTCGAAAATAATAGTATTCTATTTTGTACTGCTGAATGCATTTCGAATCCATGTGGATTACTTTCACAAGTGTGGATTATCTCGTTTTTCCTGTATTGTTCAGTTAAAGTGCAATAAAATAGAAATATTTGAATGATATTTCTCATACATCTCTATAAAATCTTTATTAATTATAACTACATATGTTAGTTGGCTGATAGATTACACCTTGAAGTTCGCCAAATGGTGGTGGTCATCAATATCAAAAATATCGCTCTGGAGTTTTACGTCAAAGTCGTAAAATGTCAAGGTGTCATAGACATACTCGTAAATACGGAAAATCATTTTCTTGCTCAATTTTCGAAAACAATTTTTAATTAACTGTTCATTAATTTATTTAATTTTAAACACGAAACAAAGAAAAAGTTAACCTATTAGAATAAATCTTGACGTTAAATTAACAAAAACTTTAAGATAGCCACTCAATAAAACTATTTATTTAACTGAGAGATATTTCACATGTGTGGAATTGCATAATCAAGGTCTTGGTGGATATAATGGTTTTGTATTTGTACGTGAATAACACAAAGAGAAAGCGTAAAACAATTCTACATCGGTATCTACTTTATGGTAAAAAGAAATTAAATTAGATCACGATTTGGCAGTGATAGAAGTATGGACCTCTATTTGTCATTAAGGCTGCGTTTCCATCAGAGACGTGCGAGGATGTGTAGCTAAGGATGTGTTTTTGAAGGACCAATAAATAAAGCAATTTACCTAGCACAGCTCTGGTGGAAACGGCTTAGCAGAGCAAGGTTTTTGTACGTACAAAACAAGCGGGAGAGTATGCGAGAAATGTTACAAGGGATATGTTGCGAGGAATGTGTTTCGGGAACAGTGCTGCGAGGAATGCGTTGCGAACATTTAGTCATACTGTATCAGCCAGTCCATAGACGGTGTTTGTATTTGGATAAATAGTTTCGCAACACATCCTAGCGCGATTCGCACCGCATATTAATTAGCATTTTCACAGCTCCACATTTTCCTCGCACAGCTTTGGTGGAAACGCAGCCTTAGTACCTGTACAATTTCCATCTTATACTTTTTCTATAGAAAACTTTCATAGTCTCAACTGCTTCTGGCATCTTAACTGATAGACAAAAGTATCTTTATGTATATATACGATCAGCATCGCTGTACAATTTGGCAATGCTGCCAGCCTTCTGAACACAATATCGCGGGTCGTCACGTTGGCGGAACTGTATGATTTTTAATTATTTATTTTTTATAGTTTTAGTTTGGTTTTAATCAATTACATTTCAAAATCACTTCCGGAATGTAATGGTTAAAACAAAGTCTCTAAGCGATTTAGCAAAAATTTTCACACCAAGTTATACAGGGTCGATTAGCCTTGCAACCTTCCCAATGAGTGAATAAGCAATATCTACATCAGTTCACCTCCACTGAGACAAACGCCGCTTACGCAACGTCACATGACCTTTATTTTTTAAATTAACACATCACAGACACTCAATGCAGACAACCTCGGAACAAAAAACACGCACGCGCCTTAGAGCAACATACGTTTAAAAAGAGTAGAGAAACTTTTTTTTAAATTGATCGCGCTACTGGGCGTAAAAATCTTATTGTTCGGCGTCACCTGTAACGTCTTTCAATATGGCTCTTACTATCTTATTTAGCCAGTAGCATGCAAAATTTTTTTAGTAAAGTTATTTATTTAATTAAGCAAGTCTAAAGTCAGGTCGGTAGTTAAATCAAGTCAAGTCAGAAGAGTCAGGTTTAGTGAAGTGGTAGAAAAACTGCACTTAGCGATTCCGAGGAGCTTTTGGCAACAAGCAAGAAAATCACATAAATCGAACACTGTATCACTTCCCAAAACTCACGCTTATTCTTGAACACTTTGCGAATAATTATCCACCATTATTAACACTCAAAAAAACACAAATTTTGGAAAATAAAATACAGCGCCGATACTGCTCTATTCAACTTCCCGCCAAAAGTCCTCTTTTTTAAGATTGCATCTCCGCCTGCGTCAAAAAATAGCCTATGTTTGACCCCGGGTCTTCAACTATCTTCATACCAAATTTCATCAAAATTCGTTCAGCGGATTGGCCCTGCAAGCGTAACAGACAGACAGATAGACAGACAAACTTTCGCATTTATAATATTAGTATGTATAAACGATTTTTATCGATTTTTGTCGTTTTAAAACACAATGAAGTAACGCAAAGCATCCGGTTGCGTAGAGCCGAAATCGTTAGAACAAAAAAGTTCAACGCGCCCGCTTTGAGTACTTCACCCTTTTTCAACCGACTTTCAAAAAAAGAAAAAGGAGGTTCTCAATTCGAGTGAATGTTTTTTTACCAAATTTATTATTATGTATTAACTTTTTTGTATATTTAGATATTTTTTTTCCACCATTGTGCGAGCAGTCGAATGAAAATAATAGGTTGTACGCTATTAGCATAATGATCCTAAATTTTGCGGTATTTGTAATGACAATGGAGCGACCGCCGTATGATCTCCGTGAACCTTTATTCTGGTGTGTCAATAAAATTATAGCTTACTAGCTGTTTCCCGCAGCTCGCATATTCATACCAAATTTCATCAAAATCCATTCAGCGGTTTGGCCGTGAAAGCGTAACAGACAGACAGACTTTCGCATTTATAATATTAGTACGGATAAAAACGAAGGGAGATCGATTAATAAAAAACACTGTGAAATAAAACATTCAATAACCAGTTACTACCATCTATAAAACAGAAATAGGATAGTATTGAATCTAACTATGGCGTTAACTGCTCACTCTTCCCGGAATGCTTCGTTAACGGGAATAGAATAGCGTTTATGGACTTTGACCTTTATGGTCCAAGTTAGGGATGTGCGCGGTAAACATTAAAAAAATGTGTATATGTAGAATCTTTATCACTCTGTGGTATCACCCATGTTTTGCCCCTATTAAGGGCTCTGAAAAGACGTGCTATTTTAAAAAGTGTGACTACGCGAAATCGGTGACTTATTGAAGTTTTTCATTCGACATAATCAATGAGATGAACTATTTTCATTCGACATAGGATTCGAGTACTACATCGATTACTAAAATAAGATGTATCCTTATTTTTTGTTTGAAAACCCCCCTTTTTGCATGGAAATCATCTTCGGCAGTATGAAGGGCTCTACTCTGACCAATGATTCCAAAGAGCAACGAAACAGCTTTCGAATGTTCTTTACTCTATGGTTAATGGACTTTCCATGTAGACTCTTCGCTGACGAATAATTCCATAGAGCAAGGAATTGTCTTCCGACTCTATGGTTTGTATGTCTACTGGTGCATACAGAGATCTGTACATTCTATTATCATCTATTGTAACCAAATCATCTAATGATTTTTTTATTAACAAAATTAGTATTATTCTTAATTATTATTGTAATATATACAATAATTGTAGAAAAAAATATTATTAATTTTAAGAAAAGAAAAAAAATGAAAATTATATATATTGTAAATAAACATAAATGTTATATTATGACCTGTTTATGACAAAATAAATGATTATATTTGAGACCCGCCATTGCTTCTATCCTACGCCATGGATTCCCGCCATTCTTGTCGGCACATCCAAGAGGCGGAACTCAAGTAATGACCACATTCCTTGCCTGTGAACGCTCGACTTTCAAAATAAAAAATATACAGAATTGGAAATCGTGTCCTTTTAAATTTTATAATATTGAGTAGGCGAGGAAACTTGAGACCAGTCAAAAAGAAATGTTTTTATTTCTGCCCAACCAGGAAAATAGCAGCCTAGACCATATTGCGGAAAAATATTAGAACTTATTTCTTTTACTGACAACTATTCAACTAACATTCCGTCATCTCAATGTCATCTGCCAAAAAGAGAAAGGAGTGGACGTTGCGTATTTTGTGATTATCAAATAAAAATATTTATTAAATTGGTAAAAATAATATATAGTAATGGTAAAAAAGTGATATAAAAGATGTTTTCATATTTGATGCGAAATGAAAACGAAGGATTAAAAGAAATCAATGTCAGTTAATGAAATTTCTATTACATCAATACAAATTTGTTGTTGACATGACGCATACAACATGTTGCCACCTAAAGGCGATCAGTAGGGTCGCCAATGCAGGGTTTTTATTTTCCTGATCGGGCTATATTTTTTATTTTTATTTAACGAAAACATACAGGTCATGTAAAAGTACATTTGACATGGTTTAGTGGGTTTAGTTTCAACACACACTGTTAAAATTTAGCTGATATTTAAGACTCCATTCTGTATAAGTAACTGGAACCCTATTTTTGATTCATCATTGCACCATTGATAATTAAAAAAAATACATACAAAGATAATAAAAAAAAATTATAAAGCTGATTATTATTTTGCTTTAGCTTCGATACAAAACACCTGGTTATATACCCACCTGGTTATATACCAAAACAAAAGTATATATTTTTAATGTCGGTTTTATTTTTATTCCTCTTTATTAGTTTTGTTTTTTCAAACACATACAAAACAAATTGTTACCGTAACAACAAAAAAACATGTTTTCAAAAGTTATCCTTCTGTAACCTATTTATTTTAGGTCTAGAGTACTGAATGGCTAGGGATAGGAAACCATTATTAGCCTAACGATACTTTGTTTATCATTATTGTTATTGGAAAACCCTTTTAGCGTTTTGTCTTTCAATGAGTGCTATATTTCAAGCTTTCAGGAATCGTCAGTAATTTCAAAATTAATTTGGTATTTCATATGTGAATAAGTGAATAAATAAATATATGAGTAATATATTATATAATCCCTTATTACATTTCATAATTGTATAATACAATTCTTCTTCTTCTTCTTTGCGTGTCGACTCTAGCTGTTATCAAACTTCAGAGGACCAAAACTCCGTCACCGATAAAGCATTGTCGGTGGCTTCATAGAGGTCCCTGAGCGTGCAGGTGGCTGGGCACGCAGGACAGGACAGGAGATGCGTCATGGTTTGGGAAGAGACACCGCACTGGCAGGCCACCTCCAAGCAGTGTAGTCCTGAACATGTTTTCCTTGCTTCGGCCTACGAGAGTCCGGAGTCTGTTTAAAGACTTCCATGTAAGCCATGGCAGGTCATGTCCAGGAGTGAGGGACAATTCTAACTACATACAAAGGTACAATTTGAACCCTGTCGAGTGTCGCTATTTGTTAAGTAAAGGTAGAACGGCGGCGGAATTTCTGTAATAAATCACCTAGATTGGATAAATAGTCGAGTTTCCATTCAGATTCACATTCAACTGCCTCCGTGGTCCAGTGGTTAAGGCGTTCGCCTTCGACCCGGGGGTGGTGGGTTCGATTCCCACCGGAAGCTTACTTGGTTTAGTTGTTTCCAGTTTGGTTAGGACTTTGCAGGCTTGGTTCACCTGATTGTCTGATAATAAAGATGATTCCGTGCTTAGGAAGGCACGGTAAGCCGTTGGTCCAGGTTGTTATTGATAGATAGCAGTCGTGAGGCTGTGTCAGATGCCTTAGGGCAGCCTGAAAATTCTGACAGTGTTGGCCACTTACACAACTCAGATCATGTTCCTGTTGGTCTGGTTTCCCTGTGAAAAGTATTACGGAGGTCAGAGGGCAGTCGCTCCATTTTAATTGCCAGTTCCGCCAAATCTAGGACCATGACTTACACAGCGTACCTTAAGCTCCGAAGCGTAAGCTGACGACGCAACTAGGAATACACGCTAGGATGACGACTGTACTGTGGAAACTTGACATTAGGATATTATAATGTCTTAGCTTTATCCTTCTAGACTAAATACTGTCCTAAAACCTTCATTATAAATGTTTTATCCGGGTTGTTTTTAACAGATTTCAAAAAAGGAGTTTCTACGTTTAATGTCAATGTGCGAATTTAATGAAAAAAATCCTAATTCCTAAATCTATGGACTAATGCCACAATACAATACCATCGTAGGTGTTTGGCTAGACTACTACTAACTTCGGTTGCTGCGAGAACTACCTACCGATAGTATGGTAGTTATAATACTAATATTTATTAAAATATTTCTTTTTGTTTTTGTTCGCTTGTATATTTGGAACAAGCAGATTCTTTTTTTTTTCAATACAACCAGATTTTTAATTTTTAACGGGTTAAATGTCATATGTGGAATGTGAGTGGATAAAACCGCGGAGCACAACTAGTGTTGCTATAAAGCATCTCTGAAGCTTATTTCTTGTCTGCGGCTATCGTTTAACCGCACAATTAGACCGTGCTATTTGTTTATTGCAAAAAGGTAAGCGTTTTTATATCTAGTCGACGTGTGCACATGGAATGACTTTATAAAGCTTTTTATGGGAATAAGCTTGTCTCTTTTAGGCTTTACGGACATGTTGCTATACAATTGACCAATAAATTTAAAAAAAAAGTAATTTAAATATTTATTACTTATTGTTTTTTAATTAAGTATCTAGAACTCATGGTTTTTGTCTAGCCGACTTAAATATAGTACACTAGCTTTTTCCCGCAGCTCCGCCTGCGTCAAAAAGTAGCCTATGTTTGACCCCGGGTCTTCAACTATATTTATACCAAATTTCATCAAAATCCGTTCATCTTTCTTTCGCATTTATAATATTAGTATGGATACATAATTACGTCACGTTTTAACTAAGTATATTGAAAACATTGAAGTTAAAAAAATCAATATTGGCAATAAATATTGCTAATATTGATTTTTTCTATTCCAACTACTGCTTGGATGAAGGTAGACCTAAAACAGGGTAGACCCAGAAAGCGTTAGAGCGATGACCTGAAGGATTTCCAAAGGCGGTTGTTGGAGTTGGCTTTGGATAGAGACACGTGAAGGGAGATGGGGAGACCTTTGCCCAGTGAGACGAAAATGATAAAAAATATTAGATAGATTTTTTTTTCTGCATGCTAGCTGAAGAAACCAGCTTCATATAAATTTTGTTGAATCAATGCCCTCTACATTAGCAGTAGACTTGCTATTTTTATATGCTTGATGACATCATATTTATTCAAATACTCATGTAAATTACTTAGTGGCTGTGATATGTTTCCGAAAATGTTATGTTATTCAACCAAGGGTTTACGTCAGGCAGGCGGGGGATCAAAATTATGACAAATTAAATCAGATATTGCTTAGTGAACACATAAGTAGCTCTGAGGAAATAATGAAAATACAAAATTTAATATTATATGAAAATGTTGTTTTAATGTAATAACTATGAGGATACACTTAGAGAACGCTTAGATGAGAGAGATATATACTTTTAATCGGAGGAATGGGAAAAAATAGTCCCCCTCCACCTACCAATCGGAGTTCCGATCGGAGGAACAGGAAAACCCCCTTTTAGGTAGGTAGGTACTTAATTTGTATCTTTGAGAAAATAAGATTTAATAATGTATACTTTTCAATAAATAAGCATTGAGGTAGGCTTTTCCGCTACACACAAACATCTTTTGTATGATACGAGGTCACATATTAGGTAATCCTTGCAGCCAACCGTAACAGCTAATGAATGGATTACAAAACGATGCAAATGAACCAGAGTGCGACCATTTATCGATGTAAACTATCGACTAGGCCACAATACCGAAGACAGAGACAGAACTATCAATAAATCTATGTTAAACAAGACAAACCTCTTCGCAGAGTCGTTGGCTGTCCACAGCACGATCACAAGTGTTCAAATTTAAAAAATAAACAAACACTGTTATGAAACACTGGAGTAACGGCACGATTGACAGCACAGTTTTACGCGATCGTATGTGGTTCGGTGTAGAAGACACGACGTGCGCACGCGTCGGCGGAACCGCGCAAACTGCTCGAGAGACGGTGAACGGAACATGACCTTCCGAGTGCACGGTGCCTAGATAGAGCCTCTATTCCATATAAAGTCTTGTCCCAAAATTATGGCCTTCGAATCTGCAACTTTCTTAATAAATCTGACATTTTGATCCGGCTTGCAGGACCAAGTGTGAAGCAGATTAACGAAGCGCCGTTTTTTACCCATTTTTTGTGGTACCAATAAGAAGTGATTGATGATGGTAAAAACTCAGCGATATTAAATAACCAATTTATTTCGAACCTGTTCTAGGAAACAGATTTTATAGCGTCACCTAAGTTTGGACTAAGTTATTCCACTGAAAAAACACAGCATTTTGTAAATTTTATTTCTGTGACAAGTTCTAAGAAAATTGTTTACTTACCTAGGTCATTAGCAGAATAGATATCAGCATTACTATTAAAGAGGCTGGTCGTTACAAGGGTCGATATTTGTTAAACGAACAAGAATCTTGAAGTTTTGGTAAACACTCGCCTCTTGAAAACAATAAGCTGCTACATAGGCGTATTGCCTATTGGCAATTTATTATTTACTACGGTTACTAAGGGTGCCGAAGAACAGACAGAAAAAAGCTCTTAAACAACAAGTTAAAGATGCAACAGAAACGGCGCTTGGATTTAATAACACAGTCGTAGCCTTCGCGGCCGAAGATAGGTACCTATATTTTTTGTTATATTACTGATGCCCTTACATCATGGTTTCTTACTGTACAAAGGTTGGCTGGAAGAGGTTGCTTAGCGATAAGTCCGCCTTTGCTCCATATTGTTAACAATGTTATAATTCAGTTTTGTGATTTCCCAGATGTGGGCAATAAAGTTATATTGTATTGTTTTATTGTATTGTATTATTTTTCCAATACAAGGAACTTATAAACTCTAGGTAGGTACTATCAGCAAACGGCAAGCTTATACCCCTTAAAGGCGAAATTTGTTTGCAGGGTCTAAGGGTTGTTTCTATCCTTATGTACTTTAAATTTACATAAGTCTATTTACATGTGTTTTATTTATGTTATTATTTTCCGAAAATGTTAGAATATGTTAAAATGTTATCCCTTTAAAATATATGTATGTTTATACATATATTTAACTTTTACATAGTTTAACATGGCAAGCAAACTTATTCAGAAGTGTACAAGGCTTGGATTTTGCTGATAGTAGTACCACACCTAATTGCAGAAAAAAAAAACAAAAATCAACAAAGTACATTCTTCAATGCAAATAGTGCCAATACGGACAGTAGAATAAAAAGTGTGCATCCGCTTGTAGCGTTTATCGCGAGATTCAACATCTGCAGGTACTATCTCATTTACTAAGCCCTATTTCTGAATGTATGAATGTCAAATATTAATCGTTCGATAACGAACAAAAATAATTCAATGTCGGACGAAAAACACTGGATATCATAAAAAAATTATTCGAGTCGATTAATTATTGTTCGATATTGATTTTCATTCGACATAAATGCATACATCTCATTTACTAAGGGCTGGTCGTGGTGGGACAATTAGCTAGGTACTTGCATAGTTATGTTTATGGTTTTTTTTTCTTTTTATGCTACTCTCCCACCATGAGTATATTGGTGCCTGTTTCTACATTGAGCCCGCTTTCATTCCAGTTCTATCATTTGCTACAGCTCGTACTTGCACGCTTCATACTTTCCTTTCATTCATTCAATCATTAATTCCTAATCACGGCTGGGACTCCCGTCTACAGGGTCTAGCTTCCTATGGGTTATAGGTATAGGAACGAGTAGGTAGTCATTAAATTAGATTTTATTTTCTTTGATCCCGCGTCTTTGCGCGCGTAAGTACACATTAGCAGGGAAAAGCAGGATTTTCTTTTGGTTTTGTATTTTGTATAAACATATTAATATCTATGGTTATACACTATACACATTAATAGTGTTGTATTATAGTAACTAAGTACTTAGTTACTTACTTACCTAAATACCTCATTTTCTACAAAATAGTCGCGCACGTCTTATTGAAAATAATGTCCCTTGGTTATCATCAATCATGGAAAAAATTTCGTAGCCCCAAAATCTTAAAAATTTACCAGTTGTGGATGGTAGGCCTTTTTAACCCCCGATGTTAAAAGAGGTGTTGTTAAGTTTGACCCATTGAGAAAGGAACGACAATGACGTTGGACCACGTTGAAGTGTCTTTGTGCAATGTCTGTATATGTCAGTAAATGAACCATACCGCTTTATGTAACTTTGTGTCAATGCCAAAGCCCTGTGCCTACGCCGATTATGATGAGGTTATTACTACACTTAATTAAGTGCCTACTTAGTAAGTTTATCTAGTCTGTGGTGTAGAGAAACCGTTATTTTCTGTCATCAAACGGTCGATAATAAAATTAAACGAATAAATTATTTTTCAACACATTTGCTCATTAGGTGATTTTTATTTAATTGTAATTAGGCCATTAATAGGGGTTGTAAACAACACGTTGTATATATTATAATCTCACTTGTAAAGTAATGGTTTCCATGGTTACGGTACATTTTTTTAAATGCCAAGAGGATTTTAAGTCTCAAATCAATTCATTGTTTTAGCAAAAAATATAAACTATTTTAGGTTCCAAATGATAAATCAACACTTAAATTTCATATTTGTATTTATTTTACTGAACATTAGCAATATTAAACTACAATTAGATATTAATTTGTGTAGAAAAATTAAGAAGGGCTATAAAGGACTTGTATCCATGGCCGTTAAACCCATTAATTGCTAAAAAAAATACTCTTGTCTGTATCAGTGGCGCCATTTTTAAAACTATTTGTTTTGTATTTATATTGATTTAATTTAAAGAAGAATACCTAAATTTTACTCTGCCAGATATACAGGCGAAAATTGAATGTTGTTATCTGACTAAGAACGCTGACTATAGCTACTTTACTTAAATCTTCAAAGGAAGAAATAAAGAAACAGAGTCAAGAACATTTGGAGATACCTAGCAAATAGCAATGCAACAAACACACAAGACCAATTTTATTCTAATGGTGTATCTAATTGTGAAAAGTGTTCAAAGTGTAACAACAAATGTTAATGTGAAGAAATATTTTGATATTGCTTGAGAACTTTTATTTATTGTGTAAGTAATAAAAAGTTGTTAACATAAGTGTGTTTTTCCTCGCAAATGTGTTGAAAATCGTCGTATGATAATTCGTGAGCGAAATTGGTCATATAATCCACCTCGTAAATAATGACCAACTTCGCACCCTTGTATCATAATCTACTATTACGGCATTTGGGTACCTACCCTGCACTTTTGGCGGGAAGCTGAGAGGAGCAGTTTCGGCGCTGTATGTATTTTCCAAAAGGTGTTATTGTACTTGAACCGTGGACTTGAACATAATAATTCGCAAATGTTCATAATTAAGCGTGAATATTCAATGGCAGTCAGTCGTGCGTAAGGCGACTTTCTTCGGCCGACTTGTTCGGCGCGGCATAGTGGACGCGGGGTGGCGGAATCGTGTGTCTTGACGACGAGTTGCGATGATAATAGAATTTCGATAGTACTTCGCTCAAATGGACGCAACCATGACGGACCGGAAAGATAAAAGGCGAGGCTCTATTCCGCCTTTAATGGACGCCAGGCTTTAGCCTGATTCTTTTCACTAGATTTGACTTATCTCCGCTCTGGGACCAAAGAAAGGCCTAAAAAATAAATCCATTCATAGTATCCATGGCCGTAAAACTCATTAGAAAAAATCATATGTGCATTTAGCTGTCACTGCCAACAGTGTCCAACTGTCAAGTCATATCAAAAATCAAAACAAATGTCATATCAAATTTTTTGCCCAACAAAATTTGCATTGTTTGCTTTTGCAATGATTTAATTCTGTGAAATTAATAATTTAACCAGCCGTATCCAGTTAAATTTCTCTCCGCTTCTATCTCAAAACTGAAACATGCAGAGTTTTAGGAGGTTGGCGTTTAACGTCGGTAAGTTTTGATTAGGTTATGGTATTGCCTTTTTATTTTACTGACCATAAATTATCAAAACTAATTTTTACAGCCAGCAAGCGAAAACGATTCAACCACATATATGACAGATCTAAAAACACGTCTACAAAGGAAGTAAAGCCTGGATTAAAGGACTTGCGTTTTTCCATTCCGAATGGTATTTTTGGTCAGCCAACATGCCATACACATCCACACCTTATCAGGCCAGAACAGTTGACTTGCGGCATTACCCAGATGGAGTACCGGGAGCGGAGAGAAATGCTGGTTAATAAACTGGTGGCTGAAGCTGGAAATGAGCACAAAAATCATATTGTTAGTAATATTTTTGTTTTTAATTTTGCAAACGATATTAATAATTAAGAATATCTGTAACGATTGGGTCTGCCAAGCGACCGCGAAATGCACCAATTGCCTGCTTAATGGGTTACAGAAGTCAAACAGCAGTAACTTCATTGTAATAACTGATACCACCATATGACCAATATTGAAAGCTTACCCTAGGCTTCAAAGTGCAAGCTGAGAACCTAACAGAAAAACATGTTTGGACAAAAAAGATATAATACATCAGCCAAAGGGGAATGCAATCTCCTGGCAGATAATTTAAAGGTCCATTTAAACTGTCGTGAATCCCGCACGACTGGCAGGACATCCATATAAATAAGAATATATAACAAAGAGGAGATGCCGTAATAAGCGTTTTGTAAGAAAGCATTTGGGAGGCTACATGGGGCGGAAGGCAGACGTGCGGGGTGCTTGGTTTCGGTCGTGGCTCCAATCATAGAGCACGAGCAATGACAAGCTCCGCCCACTGCAGTGTCGGCGAGGCGCCAATGATCACGTCACTGCGCCATTTCAAACGGCATCTCTTTGTAATTACTTCATGGTGAGGTGTATGTTTATAGCATGTATAAAAGCATATATTATATGAACATATTTCAGATAGTGATACCGGCAGCCTGCAAGCAGTACATGTCAGACAAAATACCCTATGTGTTCCGTCAGAACTCCGACTTCTACTACCTCACAGGGTGCTTGGAGCCCTCCGCTGTGCTGGTCATGGAGAAACCTTCACAGACTGATGAATTTAAGGTACACTTATTAACTAAGATCCACATTTTTCTAAATACGATACAATTTTAGAATAATATTTGAATGATTATATATATTATTAATGAAAAAAAAACAAAGATATTCAAAATAATGATTAAACCATTCTTTTGAACACTTAATCAATAGTATAAATGTTACTTAACGGTTGCAGAATTTTTGTGCAAAAAACATTATGATATTTTGAGAGATTCCTCTCCATACTAATATTTTCAGTCATTGAAATAATTCGAATGCACATTTTTCAAATTCAAGTAATTCCAATAAAAATTTTAAATTTGAAGACACCTAAAACCTATACTAAGACTTAGAGAATGTATATTCATAGCCTCAACTGAATGACATTTTGAATGAATCAATGAAAGTAATTCAAGTTTAATCTTACATAGGTACTTTAGCACACTAGTATTGGATTTAGCTGATGTATGCGTCTTCAAGTTTAAAGATTTTGTCTTAAACTTCCATCTATTTTAGGGGAGTTCAGTAATAATTTTAGTTATGATTTTGCAATAATAACAATGATTTCAGACCATATTGTTTGTGCACGACAAAGACAGCCACGCCGAGCTATGGGAGGGACCTCGAACGGGCTGCAGTGCTGCGGCTAAACTGTTTGCAGTGGACGAAGCTCGCCCTGTTGAGACTTTGGGAAACTACCTACTTCGGTAAGATCCACAGTCATAATTACTTATGTAGAATTGCCAAGTGTGGGCCAGTTAAGCCTCTCGAATCTTAAATTTATGTGACGAGGATTAACTCTGGCACACAGGAAACGCCCAAATGGCACTTCTACGTAATCTTATTTCTGGTAAGATCTGCTGAAATTTTCAAGTAGCTTTTTGAAATGTAGATATAGCAAGAGACAGCATAATATAGTGGTCTGGAGTGCTATTTTTGAAAAGTATGACACACCTAAAACCAGGGAGTCGAATGATTTTCATTTGTTATTCCAATTATCTTCATTCAACATTGTTGTTATTCAATTTACCAATTTTCGGTGAGTCACATATTTCAAAAATAGCTCTCCTGTAGATTATAAACTCATGTCCTCAGCAATAAGGGAGTAATAAAAATAAAAATATAACAAAGTGTAGTGAAACAAAAGAAACACATAGTTAAATCCAATACAACTAAATGGGTACAAAGGCAGATTTATCGCTAATGCAATTTCTTCCAGCCAACCTTAGGGTGGAAATGAGTAGTGTAGGAAGTAGCCCTAAAGCCTTGTTAAGTAAAAAAAGTCTGAATTTGTTATGAATAGATATGCTTCATCCGACATTCATTTTAAAAAGTGTCATCACTATAATTAGACACAAAAATAATATCTACAGTCACCTAAGAAATGATTAAAACATAATATCTACAATGTTTTAGTCATTTTTAGGTTCCGTACTGAAACGGTAAAACGGGACTTTGTTACTAAGACTCCGCTGTCCGTCTGTCACTAGGCTGTGTCTCATGATCGGTTTAAATATTCACAGATGATGTATTTCTGTTGCCACTATAAAAACAAATACCAGACAACAGAATAAAATAAATGATTAAGGGGGCTCCCATACAATAAACATGTCATTTTTTGGTTTTATTATTATTGATCAGATATGTTCTCGATAAAAACATATTCTTGTCAACATTTATCTTCACAGGACAATCAACTCATCAAAACCTTCGCTAGTATGGTACCACCACGAGACTCCCGCCAACCTTGAGATCCACCCCACTATCAGAGACACCCTGAAAGACACTGACCAGGTAAAATAAAAACAGATGTCTTAATCTCTTTTCAAACTGACGTGAATCCAGCGCGACTTGCGGGACGGGACGCCCACAGAAATAAGAATATATAGAAGTATCATTAGCAGGCCAGTTAACTTTGGCACATGCTACGGTATTTCTACCTATTCTTGTTTCTGTGGCCGTCCCACTAGTCGCGCTGAATTCGCGTCAGTTTCAATGGACCTTTACCAAAAAAAGCAAAGTTCTACATTAGTCCAAAACGTGTTTACCTAAACACCGTCTAAACTATTAGAATACTGTTCAACATAGACATAGGTTAAAACCACGGAGTAACAACAAAGAGGAGATGGCATATCGAGAGCTTCCTTACAAAAATTGTGTGAGGCTATGCGGGGCGGAAGGCAGACGTGAGGGGAGCTCGGTTTGGCCGTGGCTCCGCCCCTCTTGACGATCCGCTCTACTTACCAATAGATGTCGCTAGAAAATTTCAACATAAAAAAATATATTTAATTTTCTTTATATTACAAATATTTTGAACATTAAAAACAATTTTGTGTACAAGCAAATCAATTAAATAAAATCGAAAATATGTTATTTACTTACGTTAATTGATCTCATAACAGTACAGCATTGAAACACTAATGGTTCAAAATATTTTACAAAATATTGCAAGCTAAAACGAAACGTAAATTAGAAAAACATTAGAGCCCGCTCCACGTCACGCATCTTTCACAGTTGAACGAAAAATGAAGTAAGCCACTTTGCCCACGCCCACTTGCGACGTCACTGCGCCAATGACCGTAACGGTGCACCAGTCGATACGCCGTCCTCTTTGTATTTGATCGTGAAAGCGTAACAGCTGTCTGTCATGTCATGGACAGACAGACTTTCGAATTTATAATATTAGTATGGATAGTATGGATATGGATGTTGAACAGATGTCTAACTTTTTTCGTACAAATGGGATAGCAAGACGTCCCCACCACGATCCCACTTTTCTTGATTAGAAAACTTTTAAAACGCTAATTACTGCTATAATATTTTTGTCGTTTTCGGGACCCCTTTTTTGAGTGTACGTATTGTTACATAAAAAATATTGCTTAAATAAATACACAGTCAAGTAGCATATTATAATGGATTTGTTTATACAATAAAATTGTATTCAGTACAATAAAGTTTATAATTAAAATTGGCCTTTGTAAATATAGATTTTATGCGTCCAGGTGTTTGTAGGAGATCCCCAGCGGGCGCTTCACTTCTTGAGGATTGTGAAGTCTCCGGCTGAAGTGGAGCTGATGAAGGAAACCTGTTATATTGGATCGCAGAGCGTTAATATGGCGATGGCTTGCACCAAACCAGGTGATTTATTATCGAGTTGTTAGTTAATAAAGGCCATACAAGGGACAATAAGGGAATTAATTATTTTTCCCCTTTAATTCCACTTGCATTTAATTTTTCCGTACCGTACTTCCGCTCTCACCTCGCAAAAAAAATATCGTTAAATTATGGGATTTAATTATTGCTCTTTAGGTACACTTTGCACTTACAACATAAATTAGCAGACAACTCACTGTCAGTTTACATTTACTGACCTTAACGGTCACCTTGTACACCCAGGTGTCGCAGATTTTCGGAACTATTTTTGTATTAGCTTACTAGTTAGGAAACGAGAGGCGTTTTTTTAAAAAAATGTAAGGTATAGTCGTCGCAGCGGCCGGGCGGCCGAAGCGTCATCGTTGCAATATTTTGCTCTCGATTTTTACCCTAAATCAGCGCGGTGAGGTGCGGCATCTGTTTCGGGTGGGACCGTGGGAGTGACCGTTATGCACGTTAATACTATTAATAATTCTGTGCTTTAGGTGTCTCGGAGCACATGATAAATGCGATACTAGAGTACTCGTGCAAGCAAGCTGGGGCGGAGCACCTGGCTTTCCCTCCAGTAGTGGCCGGAGGACCTCGCGCCACGCACATTCATTACGTGTCCAACAACCAGCTGCTGAAGGACGGCGAGATGTTATTGGTGGATACTGGTGAGCATTTCTTTGTTTAGAGATCTCTTCTTTTCGCATAATTTTTTTGTCCTAATGTTTTATGGCATAATTGTTTTTTTGGTATAATTAACTTTTAATACTTATAGACCCTTTAAATGTTATAAAAATACACAGCAAATTCTTGAATAAATGAGGGGTGATGGCTAGTTTTGTGAAGTTATCAAATGGCGGCCGAACTTGCCTTCCGAAGCACGGAATCATTTTAACAGACAATCAGGTGATTCAAGCCTGCAATGTCCTAACCAAACTAGAAACAACTAAACAAAGTATCTGTATCCCGTAACAATCGAACCCACGACCACCTAGTCTAAGACAAACGCCTGAATCACTGGACTGGTTGAAATTACATTCTGCAGTCAAAGACTGTTAGTTACAAACTCTTTATTGTACATAAAACATTCAAACAAAATTATAGAAAAGGAGAAATTGTGCACAAAGTACGAAGAGTACACTATACAAGTTGAAACGTCTTCTTAGCAGATAATCAATGCAGCAGCATAGGATGGTAGCCTTTGAGGGAAGCTTCCGCTACCAGGCAACAACATACCGGAACAATATCCCACCGCACACAAAAGGGAATGAATATTCCATACATACTTTTAAAAAACATCTAAAGTCTTTACTTGTACAAAAACAGAAAATTGGTATTCCAGCACGTTACCGTAGTGGTATTTCCTTCCATATACTTCATTTTGTCACTTGTCAACTATCCCCGTAACGCTTCGACTTTTATACGTAGTATATTATATATAGTATACTATTTTGCACATATATCTACTTTTGAACAGTTTATCCTCTATTTATTTATTTACTTGGCAATAACTGAAGATCAGTGTTTCTGTACCATGTATGTGCAGAATATTGGCTGAGTTTGATAATTTTGTCTTGCTGCAGCACATTGTGTAAGCTATACAACGTTTGTGTTATTTTTTTTTATGTAATACTATGTCCATAGATTAATAATTGGTCTCGTGCGCGCTCGACTAGATACCGTCGGCGTACTAGACAAATGCGACAACTAAAATTACGCGAATTCGGCGTACCTGCGGCATACCCGCGTCAGTCGAGAGATAAATTAAAAATTTCAATTTAAAAACAGAAGCAAAATGCCAGTTTGCGTATTCAAACTATGTAAGAATAATAGTGCAAGAAATAACTCTTTCTCGTTTCGTCTTTGCACATTGTCTTACACACACTACAATTTAAAGTTGCCGCATTCTGGAAACTGATTTTTCTTCATAGCGCGCTATCTATCGAGCGCGCCCGAGACTAATTATTAATCTAAGACTATGTATATAGCAACAAATAAACGAATCTATCTGTCTGTCTAGTATTGTGTCTGTTGCCGGCAGGCAGTCAACGATGGCTGTACAACTCGGACATCTCGCGGACGTGGCCCGTCTCCGGCAAGTTCTCCAAACATCACCGGATATTGTATGAACTTGTTCTCACTGTACAAGTACGTTACTGTATACAATTTATTTATCAATTAAATTTTACTGACAGTGACAAAAAATATCGCTAAACTGCGTAACAGTTTATTTTGCGTTTATAAAAATCGACAATGTATAAACTTAAACTATTCCCATGTAACACTCTTCGTATCTATCCAAGCGTGTTTCCCGGTTGAGTCCTTAGTTTACGCTCAGATAGCCTCTAGGTTTGATTATGCTCCTAGATTTAGCGGTACAGGTTATTACAGGGAGAAGCTTTCTTTTATTAAATAAGAAAATATTTTGAAAAAAGTATTATAATTACAAGAATTGTATTAAATATTTGTTCAAAACATTTTTATGTTGAAAGTTACCTACAAACTACTACTCACATCACCTTTACTTAGCTGTTTCCCGCGGCTCCACCTGCGCCTAAAAGGTTGACTGCGGGTCTTCTATTTATTACACCCATTAATGTAACGGTAAAGTACTATTAGTAATTCTGTGATACAATTTATTTTACAAATTTAGTGCTAAACTTCGATCATACACAAATTAGACGAATGATCGAAAGCATCAAATAACATTTGTGTTAATAATCCATGCACGCACTTGAGAATATATTTTTAACATTATTAAGATAAGATTAACCCAAAATCCCACCTTAAAAATATTTCATTTTTAATTTTATTAACAGAAACGTCTAATAGAGATCCTCGGGGAACATCGTCCTGCTCTGGACCAGTTGTTCGACAACATGTGTCGTCTGCTCGGCACGCATCTGCAGCAGGAAGGCATTCTGCCGAAGAATATTGACGGCAACGAACTCATTCAGGTAGCTTTATTTGAAATTAGAGTAAGATGCGCGAAGAATACTAGTATTTTTAAAGTAAGCGAGGAAGTTAATTTGCTATTGGTTTGGCCAGGTTTGTGTAGTGCGAAGAAACAACATTGTATCAATGTTTTTTACGATTAAAATGCTATCAAATATTTCATAATTAAAATTTTTACAAAATGCTTTCGAGTTTGGAAAAGGCCGTAAATGCCTAGTCATTAACGTATTATCCATACTAATATTATAAATGCGAAAGTCTGTCTGTCTGTCTGTCTGTTACACTTTCACGGCCAAACCGCTAGACGGATTTTGATGAAATTTGGTATGAATATAGTTGAAGACCCGGGGTCAAACATAGGCTACTTTTTGACGCAGGGAGAGCTAGTTAAGTTTAGTAAGCTAGTTTTTAAATAAATAAGTCGTCCTAAGCCGATTGGTCTTATCACGTATAGCTTTTTTTTAAATAATGATGATGTTTCTGAGGAACTATATTCATAAAAGAAAATATGATCCAAACGAACTGGAGAGTATTTAAAATCTATAAGTCACTCAAAATCAGTAAGCCGAATGATTATAATTCGTTTTCAAAAAAAATTTATTGGACATAGTCGGTAAGTCGAACAATTTTCATTCGACTTATGGACTCGTTACATTTCAAAAATAGCCTGACTATTGATTTGATTTGATAGCGGTATCACCATCTAGCAGTGAGCAGCACAAAGTGCTTACATATATTAGATACATCTATTTATTATTAGTTTTTAGTAAATATAGGTAAAAAAAGCGAGGGAGATCTGCATTAGCGATAAGTCCACCTTTGTACGCATTTAGTTTCATTCGAATTATCATTGTGTTTCTTTTGTTTTTAAATGGTGCAATAAAGTGTTCATTCGTTCATTCATCCGTGGGGATTGCTGACGTTTCAAAATTAAATTTCTCTGGTCTCTATCCAGTATCTACTACTCCTTTAAGAAATAGTATTTTTTCACAACTTTCAAAACAAAAAGGGTATTACCTAGTCTACATGTTTTGCAAATCGATGTCTATAGACGGATTAACCGCATCGGATAATTTTTCCGGAAGTTTGGCCTGAACAGAAATGTTATCACAGGCAAGAAAATTGCCAATTAAGATGGTGTATATATGGTAACAACAATGATAATACCTACCACCTATTGGTAAGGTAGTATATGGTGTACCTTTTGTTTTTTACCTGCGTTTCTTTACCTGATTTGATAACAGAAAGCATACCGTCTCTGCCCGCACCACGTGTCACATTACCTCGGTCTAGACGTCCACGACTCGCCGCTCGTGCGACGGAACGTGCCGGTCAAGACCAATATGATAGTCACCGTGGAACCCGGTACGTAACTAGTGTTTGTTTGTACAAGCCCGACCAGGAAAATAGCAGCCTTGGCCATATTGCGGAAAAATTGTAGAACTAATTTCTTATACTGGCAACTAGGTATTCAAGCCGTCATTTCTGTCAAAAAGAGACAGGGAGTGGACGTTGTGTATTTTGTTATCATATTTTATTATTATCAAATAAAAATATTTATCAAGATGGTAAAAATAATATATAGCTATGAGAGAAAACGAAGGATTGATTTATATTTCATTAAATGACATTGTCAATTTCGTTTTTGACATGACACACAAAATGTTGCCACATAAAGGCGATCAGTAGCGACGCGACGCCAATGCAGGGTTTTTATGTTCCTAGTCGGGCAATAATATCTTTATTGTATGAATGAATAAATGAATTTTTTATTGCGTAAAATATATAAATTAATTAAGTGTAATTAGAACCTTTCACCCCCGATGCTACTCAAAAAAAGCGACACGACTGGGCATGCAAGCATCCATTCAAAAATAAAACTTTTTGAAGGAGGGAGGGAGGGGAACCTATCAAGAAACAGGAATGAAGCACTTGGTGTGAAGCCAATCACAGCCAATTCTTTTTTTTGTGAATTTAAAGTATATAAGAACAAAACGCAAATAAAAATATTGCAATCCAAAAAACATGGCGGTTTACTACTTGGTTTCGTGTGTGCAAAAGAGATAGCAAGACGTCCCCAGTCCGCTCCCGCTTCATAAGACAGTTAATGTTTTATATAAAAATCAATTTTGTTTTCGTAATCGGTTACATTTTAACGTACTTATAAATTGTTTCGTATAATAATAATATTTTACAAATATAAACACAGTCAATATTCACCAAAATCATTCCCACCCAGGCATATACATCAGGCCTGATGACGAATCAGTTCCCCAAGAGTTCCGAGGGGTCGGCATTCGAGTGGAAGACGACGTGCTGATAACTGATGGTGAACCGCTTGTGCTCACTGATGCTGCTGTGAAGGAAGTTCACGATATTGAAGCTATAGTCGGCAAGCATTCATTGTGAAGATTCGCTTTTGAAGACTAGCTGAAGCGTTACCACCCATCTCTTAAAGCAGGGCAGAAACGAAATAGCTCAATACAACCTATAAGGCGATATCTCGCTCGCTCACTTGTTTTTGGCCCAGCTTTATGAGGTGGTGGTAAGCCTCCAGGAGGCCGATTGCGGTAACCGCAAAAGACGTTAACTTATTTACTAAAACCTATTTGATACTAAAAGCTTTTTTTGAGTATGTGAAATCGGTGAGTTGACTGAAATTTTTTTAGCTCACTTATTATGTCGAATGAAAAACATTCGACTAACCGGTTTTGGTTTGGTTTTGGTAGATACGTTAATGTGTTTTGCAGTTACGGCGATCGGCCTCCAGTGCTGTGATGAGTTTTCAACATGGTACGAGTATTAAACTAAAATGGTAGTATGCTCAAAAACAAACATCTACTAGTATTAAACCAAAACCCTTGGATTTCGACTAAGATTGTAAGGATCGATAGGTATAATTTTATTGTCACAGGTTTCTGTTTAATTATATAAAAATACTTTTTCATATTAAATTGATGTTAAATTAATATTTTATAATACACAAAAAAACACTAATTTTCCTAGATGCTGGTGCGGAATTCTCTGTATAAGAGTCCAATACAAAAATAAAAAAACTTTGTAAAAACTATGGTTGTAAAAAATTGTTGGAAACTAGTTGTAAGCCATTTTGGGCTTCATACCAGTTTTTAAACGTTTATTCACTAGGTTTGCCTTACGATTTCACTCGGTGTGTACGTACTGCCTATTATGCTCTATTCAAACTAACGCTAATCCCGCGCGACTGGCGGGACGCCCACAGAAATAAGAATCTATATTCTTATATCTGTGGTTCGGGTCAATTTGAATGGACCTTTATGTGTGTAGTGCCCGCCACTTTCTAATTTTGCGCTATTGAATGCAAAAATATTTATTCCAAATTGGACAGAGTTAAGCGAAGGCGTTGTAGTGAAATTTTTAGCTGTAATAAATTAGCATACTAGCTGTTACCCGCGGTTTTACGCGTAGTGTGTATGTTCCTATAACTTATTCCCCAAGAATAGAGCTAAAGTTGTTTTTAATATTAGATGTGTAGAAAAGAGGGGTATAATAGGTTTTGATCTTTTGTGTTGTTTCTCCCATTGCTGTTAAATGTTATCTTTCAATATGCCGTATTCAAGTACGTTATACGTTGCAAGAGGTGCTTTTTAACCGGCTGTTTTGCGCGCAAACACAAGGCTTAGCACAATCTCCTAAAGGGCAGAAATGAGAGAGTAAACGAGATGGCGCAATACAAGATGTAAGGCGACATCTCGCTTACTCACTTTCTAAAGTTTTCCTAGAACCTAGGACAAACGGTCAAGAAAATCCTAAAAAAATGTCGCCTAAACCCGATCCGAGAGAGTAAATCAGGAAATTAAAAACTTGGATATTGTGTACGAGGAAATATTGACTGTCTTGACTACAGCTATTAAATGTGATATTTTTTATATCTGTAATAAGTTGTATAGACAAATTAGCTTTCAATTTGTAAATAAAAATTATTACAATCCTAAATAAAAGTGCTGAAAGATATATTGTCGTTTTATTTATAGGATGACCCATAAATAATTAAAAATAAATAGAACTCAAAATATAAATTAACAATTTTATTACGAAGGAAGTATGATCAATGACTACACAAATAAAATAAGGTCTACCCATTGAGAAAAGAACGTCATTCAATTGACGTTCTTTTCTCAATGCGTCTACCGAATTACAAAATTTGTAAAATGTTATATTAACGTGTAAGTCATGGCTTGCCAGATCAAAAAAAAATATTCGCTCTAAGTAGATTGACAATAAATCAGTTTGATTCGAGTAAAATCAGTGCAAATTATAAAATATAAGTAAGAGAAATGCAATACAAAATCATATGTTTTTTTTTTAGGAAAATATGTTTTGTATGAATTTCAAGTTATATCTAATACATCATATAGTTATTAAACAATGTTGCCTTTCATATTTTGAATCAATTTCCTTATAAAATGTACTTAAAAATGATATAAGCTAATTAAAACATAGGTAAGTATCAAATATTAAACATATTCGACGCAGCTTAATATTCATAACAATGCAATTCTATAAAATTGTTTAGCGGAGATTTCACCTAAAAAGATTAAATCTATGCATAGGAATGTTAATTTTATCTATACCATTATGAAAATGCATAATTTTATAATAAAAAAAAACTTAATTATTACAATTTCTACATACATAGGTATCAAGTCGAAACCAGCACGACTCTTCTAGTTCATTGTTTGTCAATCTTTAGAGCATACATATTATTGCAAAAGTTTGTTGAAATTCTTATAGAGAATGCTGAAAGCGAGGTATTTGGATTTTTTTTTCAATTTTTTGAAAATTCTACATATACTTTATACCTTGTGAGTGAAGTGTGCTTTACTTAAAATATCTTGTCGCATTAACTTTGCAACATTTCAATAGGGTTGGGTGGTAATAATGCTCACTTGCCTACCGCAGTCAAACAAACACTTTATCGTGCTATGTTTTCATTGTATTTTGTAATAAAAAATAAGTTATTTGAGAAATCATAGGATATTTATAGATTGAGAAACAAACGAACTAGGAAAATAAAAGATAATCATTAAGGGCACTTGGGTGTTTGTTATAATTATATCAAATTTTGATAAGTATATATCCTAAATTAGGAATGTTTTATACAGACTTTTACTTATAGTTAATTATAAAATATGTATAACACTTGCTTTACTTATGAAATAGTAAAATGTTTAAAGGTAAATTCTGATAGCCACTATGAACAATAAAAAAAAACATTGATAATCGATATAAGCGTAGACAGACTACGCACTATCAGTTATTTTACCAAAAATGCCTGCGACATTAATTCCTTTATTTCATTTGTGGTCGCAGGCCCGACCCAAAATAACGGTCTTTATAAAATACCCGACATATTTACCTAACTATATGAGATTTTATTTCTCCGAAAGTACTATTAACAACCATATTATGAAAATCATAGTACATTCAACTGTTACCGCCCGCAGTTATTATTATTACTAACTAAAGCTTAACTAATGGATTGCCGATTCAACATATTGGTCCCCCTTAAAATAGTTCACAGAACAAAAAATGTACAGTCAGCTGAAAAAGTACTAGCATATTTTTTAGAACAAAATGTACTACAGATTATGCAGACACTTTTGCAGCTGAATACACATTATACAAAAGTAGTACTTAAGTTTGTAAATATGTACAGCAGGCCACATAACTCGTGCAGAATATACATGTGGCCCACTATACTTTATATTCAGTCTGTTTTTGAAACACTTGTAAATAGAAAAAAATATGCGAAATAAGCAAATAATATTCAGGAACTATGGCCGATTCCAATTCAGTCAACCAACTGGATGGCTGTCCCGAGGAAAACAAATATTTTTTTGGGATAATTGATTACAATATCCGTCGATAAATATTTATGTGTTATGTTTTCGCGTTTTTTACTTCTATCTTTACACCTAACGTTTCAAACACGTTACAGCATTCGTGGTCGTAGACAAAAACCATATTAAAATAGTTTTATTTAATGAATATTTGTTTATGCTTTATCTTCTGAACCACCACCTATTGAGACGTCTCTCACGTACATTATAAACATGTAGCATAAGTTTAAGACCTTTGCTATGCTTACGTGATAGCTTTCTCATTAAGATATATTCTATTCTAGTAGTGCAGCGCAAAAATGTATTGCAAAATATTGCACATCTGCAAACATTGCATATAAGTATATATCTAAATGGGTGCGACCGCGATAACGCTATATACAAAGGCGAAAGATCAGTGCAATATTTATCATATAAAAATTACAGAATTAAGCGCGTATTATACTTTCATAATTCTGACGACTCTTTAAAAGAAAGATGAACTCAAATTATAACGTGGGATCTGGTGATAGTAACAATAGAACCCCGGTCTAGTGAAAAGTCGGTGCAATCATGCCAAAATGCGATCGCATCGTTTGCGATCCGTAATAAGATACTTTGAGTCAGGGTAGTGTCGCACAAGTCGCGTCGTCTGCGGACATAGCTGATTTTGTGTTAAAGATACTCGCGACTGGGAGTATACGGGTAGTACTCAAGTTTCATTGGAATAGCGTCGTGTGCGAACTGCCTTTTTGTTTTTTTTTATGACGGTACTTGGAGAAATTCAAATATGCCGCTGGAAGTACGGAGCTGTAGAAATGCTAAGCCAGTCGCTCCGTGACCACGGCCGTTGCAACATAGTGGAAACGCCGGAAACATAAAGGTATCACACGCGCTAATTATTTGTTTTTGATATGCAGTTAGTTTAGAAAGACAATATTTATCACCCGGAAATTATACATCCATTAGTTCACGTCACCAGAACTCATCACCACTCGTCATACTCATCACCAGTCAATATCATCAGGCAGTCCCCCCGGGTACTCCCCAGTAAGGCAGGCAGTGCAATGTCCACCGAGTCCCTCGCTGGGCGTAATTTTCATATTGTAATGAATGGCGCTCACCAGACCTTCCACGCTCAAGTATTCAAGGCTGTCGGCACCTGGTTATGAACATTTGAATATAAGTCAACAAGTTTATATAAAGTTCAACATAATAAGAATTCAACATTTTGCATAACCATAAAAACCTAACATTCTGGGAAATCCTACATTTTGAAATTTCTACTTTACTATTCAACTACCTGATCCTAAAGGAGAAAAAATACATAAACACGAACGAAAAAAAACTCCTTTTTTTGAAGTCACTGACTTACCAACATGCTCGGCGAGTTTGGAGGCGTCCATTTTGTTGGCGATGAGTTCCTCGCGCGTTGGAATGTTGATGCCCATGTAACACGGGTATTTGAGGGGAGGTGATGCTATTCTAATGTGTACCTGTGGGGAAGAAACATATTCTTGTCATTGGTTTTATCTCAAACTCAAGTTGTTACAAACATTGCATTAATTTGTACAAACGTTTGAATTTTAGCATAGCAAACGCAAGGGGCTTTACAAGTATTGTATAAAAATTACTTTTTTCGTTAAAGCATTTTAATGCTTTTTTTTATCCCGTTTATTACTATAATATTATATAAAATTAGTTTAATTTATATATTACTATAAAATTAGTTTAATTTATATATTACTATAAAATTAGTTTAATTTATATATTACTATAAAACTATAAAATAAGTTTAATTTATATATTACTATAAAATAAGTTTAATTTATATATTACTATAAAATTAGTTTAATTTATATATTACTATAAAATTAGTTTAATTTATATATTACTATAAAATTAGTTTAATTTATATATTACTATGAAATTAGTTTAATTTATATATTACTATAAAATTAGTTTAATTTATATATTACTATAAAACTATAAAATAAGTTTAATTTATATATTACTATAAAATTAGTTTAATTTATATATTACTATAAAATTAGTTTAATTTATATATTACTATAAAATTAGTTTAATTTATATATTACTATAAAATTAGTTTAATTTATATATTACTATAAAATTAGTTTAATTTATATATTACTATAAAATTAGTTTAATTTAATTTGTAATAATAACAACCGCGAAAACATAATAAATCATTACTTATTTCCTTTCGAACATGTTGCTGGCTGGTAAGAGAAATTACTTATAAAAATATTCTAAAATGAAGTTATTTATTAGCCCGATGGTGTCTTTCAAAAACTAGCCGTTGAAGGAACACCGATTTTAAAACCAAAATAAACTATTCCAAATTCAAAATAACAACTTGATGAATAGTCTGATTGCATTTCAAATTTGCAAAACCCAAAACAAATTGTAAATTCAAAACAGGCTAACCTCATTTGCGCCCGCGTCTCTCAACAGCTTGATGATTGGTCCAATCGTGTTTCCTCTGACAATACTGTCATCGATGAGGACTATTCTCTTCCCCTTGACATTTTCGGATAAAGCGCCGAATTTCTTCGCGACGCCGAGCTGCCGAAGTCTCGTCGATGGCTGGATGAAGGTTCGGCCGACGTAGCGATTCTTGCAGAGGACCTCCATGAATGGGATCCCGGACTGTAAGTGCAAAAATAACGTAAATATATGTGTAATTATCATTTGTACCCTTTTTTTCATATCTCTACAAGTGTTGTGAAAAACTCCAAGAGAATGGGGAAATTTCATAGCAGCCTTTCATGAATAAATCTCGTATTTGGAGGTAGCTCGCGAAGTCTATTGTGCACAGAACTACTAGTAAAATTATTGACCTAGGACAGCAATGTGTCAATTGACGCATTTTTACTAGACTGCGCCAGAAGGATACTTATGGTTTTCGAAAGTATGTTTGTATGTAGGTATGTATTATTTGGCACGCTCTGCAGCCTGAACGGCTCGGATTCGGATTTACTGTGAGAGTGACACTGGGTACTCATATCAAAATAAAATAAAAACAAAATGGCGGACTTTTTAGCCTTTTTCATTTCCAAATTACACAGAAATGCAGTCGGGTTTTTTTAGTTTTTAATTACTGTACTTGTTTTTAAATAATATTGTATTGTATAGCACGTACCTGTCGAGCGTACCCGTGTGCAGCAGCAGTACCAGACTCGGGCACTGAAGACACGATGTCGGCGTCGACGGGCGACTCGCGAGACAACATGCGTCCGCATTGCATACGCGCAGAGTATACCATCTGACCTGCAAACAAAACAAGCGTAAATATACAAAAAAAAAAGCTTAAAAGGACTTGTTCTCAGTCATCAATTTATTTTTAAAGATAAATCGCGCCGCACATAACTTCTCGTTTTTCCTAATAATTGAATGGGGGTAAATGCTTTTGGGATTAAGTCCGCCAATTGTAAAAGTGTTTTTTACTTGTGTGTACCACAAAAAACAAAGATTTATAAAATCGCAAAAACTTTTGTCGTCGACGACACTCACGTTTGAAACCGAAACAGATGCGTGCGGGTTAATTTGTTCTACAAGGTTGACTCATGCTAGACCATGGAGTAATTACAAAGAGGAGATGCCGTAATAAGCGTTTTGTAAGAAAGTGTTTGTGAGGCTACACGGGGCGGAACGCAGACGTGCAGGGTGCTTGGTTTCGGCCGTGGCTCCAACCATGGAGCACGAGCAATGACAAGCTCCGCCCACTGCAGTGTCGGCGAGGCGCCAATGATCATATCACTGCGCCATTTCAAACGGCATCTCCTCTTTGTGATTACACCATGTGCTAGACCGTGTCCGGGTTTGATCCGAGGATATATAATATTGCCTATTAATATTGTCCATTAGTTCATAGAGTCGAATCGGTATGAAACCGCGTCCACTAGCTAGGAGCAGAACGCACAGAGTAGAATCGCTTGGTGAGTCGGTGGAAATTCGATCGTACTCGAAAGTAAAAAAGAAGGCACAACTCGGGCTAAAAGGCTTTAGTTGACCGTGCTTCGGCCTACCTACGACGCTCGGCTCGGACCCAACACGGTCTACCGTGAGTCAACCTTTAATGGTTCCACTTTACAAGCGGGGACCGTGCCATATACGTTACATTTGATCGAAGGTCCCATTACTAACCTTCGAAAGATGCAGAACGTTTGCTCCTGTCCACCACTGTGATGGTGTGGATGCCGTGACGAGACATCTCTACTATCTTATCATTCATTTCATTCGTTACCTTCGAACACTATCAGCTCTGGCTGCTCGAAGATGCAGAACGCTTGCTGCTCGTCCGCGGGCCTGTCCACCACTGTGATGGTGCGGATGCCGTGTCGAGACATCAATTTCATACCAATTTCACACCAATTTCAATTGGCTAGTAAACTTTTTCATGAAAATGTCTAATTCGTAAACCATTTCGAGGAATAGGCTTAAGGAACAGATTACATTAATCAGATCTTTAGTTAAGCAAGTATTTTTAAAGAAAATCGCAGAAAACCCAATGACTTTCATTTTTTAGCAAAGTTATCGTATGACGTAGCCAGATAACTTCCGGCTATTCACATTTAATTTTTTAGTTTGGTAGCACTGGGTAGTGAATAAATATTTTTTGTTTGGTAGCGCTAATTAGGCGCTTCACGTACTTGTCATCCATGTCAAATGACATCTCTGTTCAAGTAAACATAACCCTTAAATAACCTACCTACACCTTCATTACATTCATTCATACATTTTAATGAAGAATCGGTGGCAAATTATTGAAAAATCAGATGTCAACGAATGAAGAGACGGCAGTAAAGTCCATTAAACAGGCCAATCTGCAATAGATACGAGAAATGGGGTAGGTACCTAAATATTTGGCGATTGTAAACAAACAAGAACGGCCGCGGTCCATCTTGACTTTGACATTTGATATTGACATACATATTTTTTAATACCTTAGTAATTTTTGCTTTCTTGAAGTTCGAGATGGCCATTATAGCTGCGTGACGTCATCACTATAAAATCTTTAAAAATAAATAACAAAATAAATATAATTTTAAGATTTTTTTCGTTTAAATTGTATCTCCGAAATAGTCTATTCTATCAATAAATTATATAAAATACACAATTTATTTTTTAGTTGACTAGCCAATTATTACCTTCGAACATGCTATCAGCCCTGGCGAAGTACACGTACTCAAAGATGCAGAACGCTTGCTGCTTGTCCGCGGGCCTGTCCACCACTGTGATAGTGCGGATGCCGTGTCGAGACATCTCTACAATCTCGCCGGGTAATACTTCGCGGACATAGCGGGCACCTGATTTAAAAAAGAATATTCCATATTGAAGACATTCAAACAAATAAAGTTTCTGAAATTCGAGGCAATTAAGAATTAATGCATGGAAAAAAGATAGCGGTAGAATACATACTACTAGAACAGCTCATTAGTAGAGATGAGGAGCTCGTTAGTCGAGCGTGACCCGCGTATCCGTAGCGAATGCGCGTGTCAAGCGACGGCGTGACGCGACCACTATTGGATTGGTCGCCATTTAGTAGCATTTTCTATCTTGAGCTCCTCCGTGCTTCGGAAGGCACGTTAAGCCGTTGGTACCGCGGTTGTTATCGATAGATAGCAGTCGTGAGGCTGTGTCAGATGCCTTAGGGCAGCCTGAAAAATTCTGACAGTGTTGGCCACTAACACACCCCGGGTTATGTTTCTGTTGGTCTGGTTTCTCTGTAAAAAGGGTTACGGAGGTCAGACTGCAGTCGCTCCATGAATCGCTAAATAAATCGTTATACTGTTACCGCTTATTGCTCAATATTTGACGCCATATTTGACGAAAATGGCGCCATCATCGGAAGCAATTTTATCGCTTGAGTAAGCGTTTTTTATGAGCATCAATCAATAAGGAATATGAACACATTTTTTTAAATATTAATATGAATGCTACTCTTCAACAAATATCTAATCAACGAAACTTCTAGTTTAAAAGATTGATTAAAGTTTATATAAAACAACGATTTATATAACAATTCAAAAATCGATGGGAAAGTCCATTTTGAAAAGAGAACATTATTTAAAAATATATTATAATCGATGAATACATAAAAATAAAGAAAATTTAATAAAAGTCAGCCTTGTAATTTACCTAGGCGTGACGTCAGCGCTTGGATTCCATTAGTATGGAGCGGTTGGTATCGTTCAAAATGCACGTGAGTTTAAATTCGTTATATCTCAGTTAGTTTAAGTTTTACCTACGTGTTTTTTTTTACCAATTTCTCATTTAAACATAAAATCGAAAATTATTCGTATACTAGACATATAGACTACTCACCAATAGACAGGAATCCACAGGACTCCGAGGACACCACCCAACCCTCAGCTCTCTCCTCAATGCCGTTCTTAGCGCAGCCGTTCATCAAAACTGAAATATTTACCAATCATTTATGCATGCATGCAAGGTTATAAAGCAGTGATCGGATAATCGGGCGCTAATATATCTAAATTTAATTTTTATTCCTACGAAATTGTTCAAACCCGGGAATGAGGGTTACTTATTAATTCAGGAAAGAATATTCATAATTTTCTTTCTAGGAAAGTAGTTTAGCTATATAAGAGCCCGATTATCCGATCACTGGTTATAAGGTATCTGTAATGTGAAAAACACGAAAATACAATTCAATATTCGTGAGAGGGGGGGGGGGGGGGCAAAGCGATAACTTGAGTTCCAGAACTTTAAAATTTATACTCATAAGCGTAGACTTTCATTCAATGATTTCCCATTGTAATAATTAACATGCGCGACAAAATGTTTTACACACAACTCCCCAATGTTAATGATATGACTATATGATATGAACCGACTGATATGATCTATTATAGTTGATATGATAAGTTCAAAGTTTAAATATAATAAATCTGATTCAAGGCATACAGAATAACACCTTTACTCTTTGCACTGTGGTCAAATTCGAGAAGTTATTTCATGTAAATTTTTCGTAAAGTATACATACTTGAAAGACGCATGGCAGGTCAAATCCTTAGGCTACCAGAAATTTTATAACAATTAAAATTACATTGTCGTGCAAAATGTCGCAAATGGCTAATACTCGTACTTTGTTTTAAAGTCACAAGGCTTGGATGGAATGCAACCGAATAAATATTGAGATGATAATGCGATAGGTGGTTTCGAAAAAGTTTGACATCAACACTATGTACAGGGTTGATTGACCATGCAACCCACTAATGCTTGAATTAATTAAGTACTAAGGCGCATGTGCAAATAAGGTCGATATATATTAAACTAGCTGTTTCCCGCAGCTCCACCTGCGGTATATAACCTATGTTACTCAGGGTGAATGTAGGTTTCCAATGGTGAAAGAATTTTTGAAATCGGCACAGTAGTTTTTGAGTTTATTCATTACAAACATACACACAAAAATACAAATCTTTCCTCTTTATAATATTATAAGTGTAGATGAATCATTCATTATGACAGTTAAAATGACGGTTTTATCGTGACCATATTAATAACTAAAATGTTTTCACTAGCTCAGCCACAAGACGTCCACTGCTGGACAAAGGCCTCTGTCCTGGATCTCCAGTCTGACCGATCTAAAGCGGCGTGTCTATTTTGATACGAAACAAATTGTTCGCCCACCAATATTAATTTTCTTACAATCAGTTAGTAATGTAATGAAATTCATGCGTTACCCGCGGCATGCTGTGCTGACGACTGTTTGTAGACATCTGAAAAGAGTGTTGTGATCAAGAGTGTTATTTATGAAATGAATGACTCATGTGACGAACGGAAATCGTTCGACTCACCGATTATGACGAACCGAAATCATTCGATTAACCGATTTTTCGTTAGTCACACTTTTCAAAAATAGCTGTCCAGGCTACATTGTGGACAAAACCAATAAGATCCAGAGTTGTAGAAAAATAATTAGTGTAATAAATAATATTGCAATAAACAAAAATCAATATTTATTAAATAAATAATAAATGTTAATTCATTGTCATGTATTATATTCTATAAAGTAATATCATGGACAAACATTTTATTTATTTAAAAATTTAAAAATGTTGTCTACAAAATAACGCACAAACATAACTATGAGTTATATCTTCGATCCCTTGTATTTCTCACCTGTCCAGGTGAAGACCTTAACAAAAGAGAAGGAAATGATTCATACATAATATTCTTTATGTGAAAAGGAAGTCTGATCCGCCAGGTCACATATGCTATGGAATTATGGTTATCAAAGTGAAAAATTAGTGAAACATGCACAAGCTGTTTTAATGAAATTTCATTCCAGAGTATGACTATAAAAACTGGATCCATAAAATTAAAAGGAAAAATTAAATCCCGAATTTTTTAAAGCTGCAAGGGCTTTTTTTGAGAGTGGTATAGTTTCAAGTCGCTGATATATCACTATAGAATACCAATGCAAATTTAATGGGGAAAGATGGAAATGTTGCTCGAACAATGGAACTGATATTTCGAAATCTTCAAAGTCATCATCATCTTAACGCCTTCCCGGTTGCATCCTCAGCTGTTTGTTCCGGAGCCCAGGGTCCGCTTTCCTACTTTGGCGTCTCCACTTCGCCCGGTCTTCGGCATCCCTGACAGCTAGTCCGTTAGCACGCATATCCAGCTTTGCGACGTATAATCAAAAAAATATGTAATAATAGCTAATAAATATATCATGTTTATATCTCGGCATAAAAAAAAGATACTTCTACAAATTCTATTTTGTAAATTCGACATTTTTATACCTAGTTAATATATCTCTCTGTTTCACCCAAAGCTTGACTGTTAGATAATGCTTTAAGCATTAAGTTCACCTATTGTGTTTTTACAATTGTATTTGTAAAATAAAGTTTAAATACGGAAATTTTACAAATACGGGAAACATACGAGATTATATAATACTAGCTGTTTCCCGCAGCTCCGCCTGCGGTATATAGCCTATGTTACTCAGGGTGAATGTAGCTTTCCAATGGTGAAAGAATTTTTGAAATCGGCACAGTACTTTTTGAGTTTATTCATTACAAACATACACACAAAAATACAAATCTTTACTCTTTATAATATAAGTGTAGATGTATGTATAATATTGGGTGTATTAAACATCAGCGTGTATGAAATTATATCACTTACATGAGGAGCCGAGCGGTAGAATCTTGCCGAGACACAGCGGCCGGTTGCCGTACGGGTCGCGGACGGCGTAGATTTTGTCTTTTAACATTATCACCAGCGAGTAGCTGAGCGGGGCTAGCCTGGTGATACAGAATTAATAATAGTACTAACCTGATGACCGAATTCCAATTCAAAATGTACTTATTGTGAAACACTGGTAAGTAAAAACAGATGTTTACATAGGTCACATATATTATACTACATACAAACTTATATATTTTCGAGTTTAATATTTATTTGTAACACGAACTTTATGATATTAATTCTGATTTCTGAAATTCTATGAGATCGCTTGTTACTTTATGATCAATATCGATTTTGGGCATCTAGGTTTTGACCAAAGTTAAGATTTACAAGAGGCAGTACATTTGTCACAATGCACGTTTTCCTCATGGACCAACTAGTGTGCACAACTAGTTTTGATATCCTAGATAATTGATCCTAATGGCACAACTTAATACAACTACATTCGCAATAGTTTCAAAATGTTCAAACTTTTGCTTCAAATTTTCAGCCGCGGCTCGCCGCAGTGATTTTGTGATAATTTACTGTTTGGAAAAGTAAACTTACCTCATAAGGTTATTGATCCTAGCGGGCCAGTCAGGCCCATCGGTCTCGCCTTCCGGCGGATTCAGGCACAACGCTTGTGTGATCAGTTCTGAATCCGAGTGAGTGGATAACCCCACACCGCGACCTAACACCTGCAATTCAAATATACGTCTTTATTGCCCAATATTTTCTGAGCGCTCTTCGTCGTTATTCCGCAAGGAAGCACTCTCGGTCCTCTACCGTTTCGCTATAATATTTTGTTATATTTCTTAACTAGTTTATTTTGGAAAACCAGTAATTAAATAGAAAAACATATTCGACATATGCTGGTTATAAGCAATAAAAGGCAACTTCTACGTTTTCACAAATAAAAACCTAAAATATTAGAGATTTATTCATTGAAAGTACAATACAACACAAACCCCTTTATTGAATAAGAAAAATAACAAGATACGATCTTAAAATTACAAAAGGCCTACTTGTACTTGAAAGTAACAACAGTTATCCTACAAGGAGGTACTTTCGGCCCTTTAAAATTTATATTTGCTGTAATGTTGATACCGAAAGATAGAAATACATTACCAATTTTCTGAGCGTCAAATATAGAGTTGCCCCGCAAGGAGGTGCCCTCGGGCCATTAGTTTGCATAAATAGCCTGCTTCTCGTCATTCACATACAGTTACGCCGCAAGGAATCACTTTCGGCCCTTTTCCGTTTACATTTCCACTATTGTCTATATAATTAAGAATATTGTCTTCGCAAAGGTTGCGATACAGAATATAAGGACACTCTAAGTGTGTTTGTGACGGTACTTGCAGAAATCAAAATATGTCAGTTGAAGACGATTCCGCTAGAAGTATGGAGCTGTAGAAATGCATATAACACAGTTGAAACGTCGGAAGTATGAAGATATTTTACGCGCTTAATCCTGTAATTTAAATTTTTGGATATTATCTCACCATCTTTCTAAGACTGCTACAATTGACCAGTTCTCCATTGTGAGCGACAGCCAACGCGCCGTGCGCCGTGTGTACCACGAATGGCTGACAATTTACTTCCTCTGATGCCGCTGATGTTGAATACCTTTATCAAAACAAATAATTAAAAAACCGATGGCGACCGGTCCAATAGTGGTCGCGTCTCGCCGTTTTCACAAGGGATACGCGCTTCTCAGAATCTTATTTCTATATTACAATGGAAGAACTGTTATATAACCTCCATAACTCTTAGCTTGGATAACATAGTGACGATATCACCATATGTATCAGATGTAACGAGGAAAAATATATTTAATAAAATAGCTGTTATCTACCCTTGGGCTCAATATCTAAGCAGGGTTCGTCGTCAAGCCATCTCGGTAGGCCCGAGATAAGGCGGTCACTCCCGCGCATATTACGCTATCTGTTTTATGAACATTGGCCCGAATTGCTTGCTCTCGATATTTTATGTCAATAAGTCATTTAAAAACTTCCTTTAGACTTACAGCCGCAATAAAAACCGATAAAAATAAATGAAACAATTTAAAGTATATACATGTTTAAAAGTTTACCTTGTATGACCAATGCCTAAGTTTCCTTTGAGTTTTTTCATAGCCTCATCGTTGAATATGTTGTTTATTAGGCCCATGCCTTTGTGTGTGTTGAAGGTGCGCGCGCTCTTGCCCTCTGACGTCACTATACCCGCTGATTCTTGACCTCTGTCAAATAAAACTTTATGAATTACAACGTTCGCGCCTTGCCATAAGAATGAGTTTGGTGCTACACTTCCTTGATTAGTGTCAGAGCCTTAGACGCGAACTCATAATGTACGGTAAGCTGCAAAAGTGCGTGCATAATCTGTAGATCATTTTGTTCTGAAATGTATGCACGCACTTTTGCAACTGACTGTACAATATAGAACGCTAGCGGGTAATTCCTAATCGATTTTTTGAATTTTAGTCCAATCGAGATTTGGTATAAATCACATCAAATAACCATCATCATCTAAAAACAACTCTGATACCAGGGTATACATGCTCGATTGACAATGTAACCTGCACGAAATGATGATGATGATGTTGTGAGAAAACTGTCATTCCGTTTGCACACAATCAGCATGGCTTCAGAACTCATAAATAGAAACATACACTGTTTCTTGTCATCATATCAATCAGGAGCAAAAAGTTAGCCATAAACTCAAGCGAGATCAGTAAGTCGATTGATTTTTGTTTGATATCGTACGATTTTCAATCGAGATATTCATCATCATCATAAATTTAAGAGCTGGGCTTTTGTTGGTGGACCTTCTTCCATTCTTCTCGATTATAAGCGAGATACTTCAGTTTTTGATACGACACGACATTACTTTCTCTTTAATAACAGGGCTCCAGAAAGAGTGAGTATAGTACCTGTGTTGCAACGCCACCAGTCCCAAACATATGACCTGTGCGATGTCGACCTGTGTCGGCCAGTCTCCCGTGCCGATAGCCCCGAAAACGCCGCATTCGTGTGTTAAACCTGCCAATTCATATTTATTTTATTTTACTGCACTTTAAACAAATTGTATTCATGTCATTGATGAGTTTTAAACTTAAGACATATCAGAGAAAAAGTATACTTGATGATAATCTCATTTATAATATCAATGCACATTGGTACAGGCAAGAACACGAAAGTTAAGAGTGTTCAAAAAATGTTACCAGCATATGGCGAATCGACAAAACTATAATGTTGTCAGAATTATTATTTTTAAATGATAAACAAACAATTGAGGTTACATTTATTTGAGGTTACCATGTGTACCTGACTGCCCTAGTCTAGCATTGCCTGCTAGAAGTTAGCATTGTTTCAACACATGTACATATGTATATCCACTCGGTTGTGGAATATTCAAAGTCGTCCTCATGCAGATGCAAAATATATATTTAAATGATTTAAAAGAATTGTATCAGTTATTGATAGCTCTCTATCTTAAAAACAATCAGACTATCTGTTTCTGAGCGGCCTCAGAGCGACCAGTCATTAATTTTTATCTGAATGTAATATTAATCTTAGCAACAAGAGCTAAATCTGATAATAATTACGTTTTCGAGCAAAGATCAAGACCGCTTTAATGTGACCCTTTAGCGGCAGAAACTTTTGAGCGAATTTAACCAGTATAATAACGATAACACGTGTCTGGGAGCCATATGAAATCATCACTTTTATCTAATTAAGGCATTTTTATTGACCTTTGCGAAATGTTTCATCACATTACAAATATTTTTATTTTTAATGTAAATAAGGATAATGACCGATTAATTTACGCAGACTCACGACTCGGGGATCAACAAGCAGCGTAACATTAGTTTCGCATAATTATTATTTGCGGTCTCCGGCTACCTATTCTCTTCCCGTAGCTGTCGTAAGATTGTAACGCTTTCGACAGTTTTTACTTGTTGCTCTATCCGCTGGTTGTAGATTCCGTCAACCATTTGAAAAGACCTGATGAGTACTGCCTCCACCGCACCCCTGCCGAATCTTGCTTTTGACCTTCACTTCCTAATTCCGCTCCTGGTCGCAGCGACAGCTGCCCGTATCGTCACAGTTGATACAGACAAGCTCTCACACTTATCTGCCTCCCCCGCGCACCTCCAAAATTTCTTGCTTTTGACTTTGACCTCCTGAGTTCACTCATGGTCGCAATGACAACTGCCCCTGTCGTCACAGTTTATAAAAACAAGCTCTCACTCTCATCTGACTCCACCGCGCCCCTGCCCAATCTCTTGCCTTTGACCTTGACCTCCTGAGTTCGCTCCTGGTCGCAACGACAACTGCCCCTGTCGTCACAGTTGATAAAGACAACCTCTCACTCTCACCTGACTCGACCGCGCCTCTGCCGAATCTCTTGCCTTTGACCTTGACCTCCTGAGTTCGCTCCTGATCGCAGCGACAACTGCCCGTGTCGTCACAGTTCAGTCTATCCATGGTGTCGTTCTGTGACATGCAAGATGGTCCCGGTGGACCGTCCATGTTTGACCTGAAAAACAGAATACTGAATTTGGTGACGCTGTTCCTTTTTTACCAAATACGGCGATGAAAGGGTTATGATTTTTACCGGCCTGAATGAAAATTAATTATATTGACAGATATAATAATCGTCATGCTTAAATATCAAAGAGCATCGAAACCAAGTAAAAACATTCCTTTCTGAATGTTCAAAATTCGGTGAAAAAATGTACTGTTATCAACGAGTTAGATTGTTTAAAATAAATAAAAGTCAATTTTATGTTTTAAAAACACGAAAACAATTTGACGTGACAACCATCAACAAGACCATAGTAATTAAAATAAATAATAATCTAACTTAACAAAACTAAACTATATCTAAACCAAAAAGACAACTTAAAAACTAAATATAATCTAAAGTGGGCCCCTCTGGCAGGATTCCCACCATGCAGGCAGCATTCCCGCGCTGAATAGCGATGGCTATCCGTTGAGCGAGAAAGCTGCCCGCGCGAGGGTCGCCTGTTATCTCTTTTAGGCAAGTATGTTCAGTGTATTAAGAACTCTCACAAATCGAGTGTAAAAAATACGACCTTGATTAGAATTAACACTTATTCGATTTCCTCTTTACCGCGCGTAATTTATACGAATATAATAAAACTAAACTTAAAACTCGACCCTATTCATGGCTGTGGCTAACCAAAATATTTAAAAATTACGGGCCCAACTTAAATAATAAAGAAATAATCTTTTTCATTGCTAATTACATTATTAAAGGTATATAAGATAAGTAGTAGGAGTACTGACCTCGGAATTTTTATTAATCACTACAACTAATAATCTTTCAAAATGCACAATTATTCACTTCAAAAATAAATCTAGTATTTGTAATCACAGTCCCTGATTAGTCCGCGGGGTGCAAACGTAAACTAACCAAAACTTCCATCGAGACATCATTATAAACCAATGTATTACATTTTTAATGGTCCAGCTGACTGATAAAGGAACGAAACAAACCCAAATATTTTCTACGCAGAGCGATGATTCAGAGAAAATTGGAAGCGCGAGGGCATAGATTAATAATTGGGGTTTGCGCGCGCGAGACCAATTAATGATCTAAGCCTGAGGGTTTCATACAAAAAGGAATAATTATTTTCGCATGAAAACTATGAAGGTTGTTGTAAGAAGTTTTTGTTTTGGTTTATTGTTTGTGAAAAAACAAGTTTGTTTTTCCAACTATTTTGTGTTAATAATAGTGGCAATGGTAATAAAAATTCAAGTCTACTACGGGCCACGAGGTCCATTATCATCATCATTTCAGCCGCAGTCAGTCCACTGCTGGACATTGGCCTCTCCTAATGATTTCCAAAATGACCGGTTGGAAGCGGCCAGCGCGTCTAGTGTTTGAGATAGATGACTCCATAGTTATTCTGTATGAAGAAATTTTGTTAGTAAATAGTTGTTTATCTGTTCACCTTATCTAATAAATATTTTAAATTATTAGCTCATAGTTCTAGTTAATTGCGCACGCTCTATACGCAAATCAGACACATTAGATACGCACTCTACGCTTTTACGTAGAAATATTGAATTGATTTGATATCAACATGTTTTCAAGCTGGACAATTGACGTAATAGGACTAAGATAATAATAATATTACTATTAATAATAACACGCTATAAGATGTCATAGCTACTTCGATTCGGTAGGCAATAATAAATTGCACTTATCGGTCATTCAGTAGTGGTTTTCCTCGAGATTTATTCCAGTCAGATGACGGACGAATGTCCTGTCCCGGGGCAGTAGAAAATGGGGGGCGGCAATTAATATTAATTCATATATACACCGTGAAATTTTAGTCGTTTTGGACCCATTGTCCAGTGACTCCATTCATGCAATTGAACAACTTTCCCCAAGATACATGGGTCGAAAAATGGAGTAAATTTTTGGACCTCCCATACAAAATGTCTCATCACGTGACCTAACTTACTACGGGAAGTCCAAATTTGTTTTTCATGTTTCGAGCTATGTTCCTTGGGGAAATTTGTTCGGTTGCATGAGTCACTGGACGATGGGTCCAAAACGACAAAAATTTCACGGTGTATAATATATATCAGCCTTGTGAAAAATCACGATGTAAACAATGACATCAGTATTTCAAACGAACTGAATTCATGCTTCAGGCTCATTGGAAGTGCATACAAAAGGTATATTTATTGAACGAAAAAAATAGCTGACATTTTTCTACCTTAATTTAGGAACCTTTGTTAATTCTTTTAATTTTATATCTGAACAAAAGCCTCTCCTCTTATTCTAGTGGATAATTTGTAAAACATCCAAAAAAATATCTTTTTTGTTGTGCAGTCTGTAAACATAGGAAATTTAGATCGATATAACTCTTAAAGAAGATATGCACAGACATGCACACAGTCGGATGAAACCGCGGGCACAGCACTAGCTTATTACATTACAAATTAAATCATATTCCATTATCAAAAGCTTCAAGTAAACCGGTTTGAAATATAGGCTGAAATGCGATATTTGTGTATTGCTTGTCAAGACGTACAAACTTCCTACTTTCTATTCTAGTCTTGCGCAAGTACCAGTAGCGTATTTATTCTAGGGCCAAATAGAGCAGTGGCCCGGAGCTGTTAGTCATATGGGACAGAGTGAAACTCTAGTACCTACTATAAACTGATTCTTTCGTACTTAGTTCTTTTTTCATTGAAAGAAGATCCACAATCTTTAGGAAGTAATCTGTTTCACTTTCGGGAGATATAAAAATTATATAAAATAAAAACCGGCAAAAATAAATTACTGCAACATTTTAAATTGTTGCACTTCTATTGTGATACAACACTTACAACAAGGGCGTTTGAAGACCATGGCATTTAAATATTTATTTAACCTTATATGTACTTTAAAATATACAAAAAGGGGCTTGCCTTAAGGCAAATAATGATAGCAGATGATAATCAGAAAAAACTACTAAGAAATTCAGCAGAAATTATTACCAAACAAAAACAAATTATTACGTATTACAAAACAAATATTTTTGTTTGTGGATGTATAGACAATTGAAACTTGCTGGTGGTATGTCGTCATTCGCCGAGGGGGGTCAGCTATCAGCTGACATTTGGGTACATTTCCACCAGGGCGGTGCAAACAGAGATAACTCCATATTATTGCTGCTCGTTTATTCATGTTATAATCATGACAGATTGCCAATAGTTATTTTTAGATGTTATTGTTACTAAAATCTGCTAGAATGCTGCTAAAATCGGGAACTGCGGGACATGCGGCGATTGGTTTAACGTGAAACAGTAACAGGAGGTCGATCGCGCGCGGTAATTGCAAATGACGTTAACGTATTTACTATTTACCAAAATCCCAACCGCAAGGGCTATTTTTGAGTATGGTAAATACGTTAACATTATTTTCATTACCACGATCGGCCTCCTGTACGACAGTTATTTCGCAAATATTCGAATAATTGGATTGGCCTAAGTACCTTTGCAGTGGCTTTTTAGTGAAATGGATTATTGAATTTTTATCGAAATTTTGCCACCATGGCATAAGAAAGCAAGTAGAAAACTCAAAACATACTAATAAGGACAGGTAATATCGTTTGAGGACTCCGAACTTAGGAGGCAACCAGGAGAACGATCTGAGAGAGAGAGACAGATAATCATACACCCATAACTTACAATGCATCTCTTTCATATTGGACTGACACCCATATTCTTAAACCTTCACTGAAACTCTACTCAACCTTACTCCACCTCATTGGTATGATTAGTCGTCCCAAGCTTCCCTGACTTGAGATGATTTCTCATTGGAGGTGAGAAGTATCGAACTGTCAAATACACGGGTCAAATATAAGGTTGGTCAAGAGGTACCTTGAAGCGTCCTTGAAATTAAATTAAATAAAGTAGATATAAATCGGGTTTTTGCCACTTTTGGCCGAGGTATCTACTTTATTTTATTCTTTATGTAATTTTCAATTTTTGTGTTTAGAATTGTTGTTATAACCTGTGGCGCTCTTCATTGTAGTTTGCTCCAGCAACCATTTAAGAATGTCGTTTTCAAGAAAAGTTCGAGGACTTCCTTATGGCGTCCTCGAATGAGTTTGAGTGAAGGACGTCCTAGGTTATGTTAAAGAATACGGGGGTTAGTGTCCTACTAACTCTTGCCCAATGGCGAAAGCGGTCATTGACGACTGATAAAAATATATTACTAGAGTATTAACAATAACAATAGATAAACAAAACGAAATTCCGACAATATTTTCGTCAGAATTACTACAGCGTGGTAAATGAGGACAGATAAATCTTATACATATTACTATTACTAAAGTGAACTACAATCTGTACGCCACGGTTTTACCCGCCCAAGTTTCTTCATCCGAGCGTGTTTCCCAGTTCCATCTTCAGCTTGCGCTTCAGAGACCAGGTCTCCGGGCCTTGTGCTTCCGACAATTAAAAAACAAAAACACTGTGAAAATCCATAGATTAATAATTGGTCTCCGCTGCGCTACGACCCGCGAGACCAATTATTAATCTATGGTGAAAATCTTTAAAAAATGCATTGGTGTGTGTCGAGGTGTAGCAATAATTCAGGAACATGGCAAAGTGCAAAGGAATAAATTTCATCGGTAAGTTATCTAATTTCACTATTTTAAATTTAAATACGACCAATAAATTTGCCGCGCGCCATTTTAATTCATTCGTCATAGACAAACTAATTTTCAGTGAAATGTATATAGGTCGTAGGTAGATTAGTTTGACTGACATAATGTCAAGAGAATATAAGTGAATATAAATGTTAAGTGATGAAAAGAGAAAACTAAAGACAAAGTTAGTCCGATAGTGAAAACCATATTTATCTCACATGTTCCTAATATAGGTACTTCTCCTAATCCAAATTCAAATTGTACATTTTTGTTTTTTTTTAAGTACCATATTTCATGAATGTTTTTCCCCGTATATATGTATTCATCAAAATCGGCTTAGTAGTTTTATAAATAGAGGATTCAATGTGTTTCAGTAACTTATAAAACGAATTAATTATTAACTATAGGCGTAGGCAGCGTAATTCTAAAATATACCATTAAATGCATGTTGTTTGATTTGTAAATAAGAGATTGTTATTTAACCAAGATGGCTAGAAAATAAATTGTCAGTTACTGATAAATCTTTATAAACTCCAAGCAAAAATGGTCTCAGATTTGGCAAAAAATTTACACCACGTCAAATAGACAAAAGATAACTATTAAAGGAAACAAATAAAAAATAATCACAAAAAGCAATTTGTCTTTTTTTTATTATTTTGGAACCACATATACCTACATTATCCATTCTGTACCGTACCTGCCATTATCTATAGGGAAGACATTTTTTTAAAAAATACACGTTTGTAGCAAATGTAGCGCTGCATTTTTGAATGATGTTTTGAGATGTATTATTGTTTCAGCGCTGCAGCGGCAATAATGATAACTTACCAATAATGGAACAATGCGAATGTTCTACGTAGCTTCTCTAATACGTTAGTACATATCTCTATTGGATGACCTGCTATATATGAAGGTTTTGTAGAAAATTTAAACTTGTTGCCACAGTAACATGAAGAAATTATGTTCCCATACAAAATCCATATCAATACACTACTATACTATCCATACTACACATATCCATACTTACATATTAATATTATAAATGCGAAAGTCTGTCTGTCTGTTACGCTTTCACGGCCAAACCGCTGAACGGATTTTGATGAAATTTGGTATGAATATAGTTGAAGATCCGGTCAAACATAGGCTACTTTTTGACGCAGGCGGTGCAGCGGGAAACAGCTAGTATGTTATAAATGTCTAATCATAGTATATGGATTAGCATTAATGACAAACATTTTTACTAAAGTCATAGGATCACAGTGAGATAGAAGTCAAGTAACAATAGATTTCCCGAAATTTCCAAAATGAGGAATAAAACCCTACTATGTCAAAGAGATATATTGATGTTGTCAATAAAGTATATATTTTTGTTAGTAATACTAGTTTCTTTAAACCTTTACACTACATTTCCATCCTTTCAAATTATCATCCTACAATTATTATTTTTTTAAATGTAAATAAAAATATTTATTAAAGTTGAATATTCTAATTGGATCCCCACCCGTTTTTTATTTCATTTTTACATATCTCCATTTTTGTGTGTAATTATTTTGAAAAATATCAAGATTCATTCCATACATACATACTGTATACCTACTACCTAGCCTACACATAAATCCATACTTCCATACTAATATTAACGTAAAGGCACCGTTTTCCGACCGGTATCTTCAATCCGACCGAATTAGTTCTTATCTATTAAAATGTACCAAATTTCACGCAAAAATTTTAAAACAAAGCTTATTTGATTCATTGATTCATATTACATCATCTATCAAAAAAAGTCAGTAAAATCTTAACGGAAATTCTGTAATTTTAACTAAAATTACGCCAAGGTGCGGTTTGTATGAAATTGAATGCAGTTAGAACATAAATCTGCAACTTTATACTTGTGGATTTTTTCGAAACATTTTCTGTTCGTTGTTTTATTACATTGTATGCTTCTAAAATTCTAAAAAACAAGCAAAAATTTAGTATTTTACGAAAATATAAATGGACGGAATCAGGAGCTTTATTAAATAACAAAACTGGTCAGTAAGAAATTCACACTTCGTAAATAAAGCAAATTTTAAATTATAGCGCTTATTTTGTGAATATTTTGTAACCGATGTTAACTGCATTGGATTCACTATATAAAAAGCCTTCAACTTTCGTAATCCGTATGTTAATTGTTGACTTATCAACTACAAATGCTTTATTACACAAATAAAGGAAAGGTCGGAATTAGGATACATGTTTCTGTATCCGTCTAAAATAGATGCTTATGGTTTTGTTGAGCTTCGCAGACTTTGCATGGGTTTATTTCAGGTGCATCTTAATGAAAAAGTGGTTAAAGCTACAATACAAGATGATTACAAGGGTTGTTGCAAAGAAACCAGTAAAAAAAAAAATTTAAAGAGCTCAATAGAGGAAATACAAGGACAATAATCTATATCAAAAATACAATAAAAAAAAAATTCTGTTGTGTTCTGTTGAGTAGTTCTGTCTTGTTGCACAGAACTAGTAGGACATTTTGATTCCTAATTTTAGTTATAATAGTTATTTATTTTTCTTAAACATTTTATCTAGTTTGGTATAAAGATTTATTTTCTAATTGATCGTTGTAGTTGATTCATATTACTAATAAATGATAAATGTTCTAATTTAAATTTTGTTTTATTTGTTACAAATTCCAACTGTATTTTAAAGCCATAAGGTTAATTTTAGCAGGCAAGGTACGTTTGGTCGGAAACCAGTATCCTGTACCGTGGTCGGATACAGGAATAACGGTCGTCGAAAACGGTGTTTTCGATTTTATACTTAAAAATCAAAGAACAAAAATATAACAAGCCTTTAAAAAAATCTAATTTTAACTTTTTAGGAAATTATAGTAGGATAATGAGTATAATCTTTTAGAATACTATTAAATTTCATGGACTTTCGAGTATTCTTTTATCTTTTGATGGATTTACTGATCCAGGTGGATCAGTGGTCGGTATTCAGTGCTATATAAGCTATGGAAAACAGCTAGTATCCATACCAATATATTATTATAAGTCTGTCTGTTACGCTTTTATGACTAAACCTCTGGACCGATTTTGTTGAAATTTAGTCTGGATATAGTTAAAGATCCAAGGTCAAACATAGGCTACTTTTGACGCGGGCCGAGCCGCGGGAAATAGCTAGTAAGTATACTATTTAAAAGTAATATTACTTTTAATTTCAGTTTATCTGCAATCGAGACAAGTGAGTACTATGATATATGGGTATGTACATAAAATATCTATTCTAATAAATAAAAACAATTCCAAGAGGCTGATAGTACCAACACTTGCGCAAGGCATGTTTTAGGGCCCATTTCGTAAAAGTACTTAGGTATGTATAATATTGAGATTAAGAACACAAAAAAATATGTCTAAAGTAGGTTATATTAGACCCAAACAACAGGCAGGCAACATGTAAAGAAAAAAGGCTAAAATACGCAGTTATAGTAAAACTTATGGTGTGAGTAAAAACAAAATAAATACTTACATCTTGATACCTAAGTACTTGAAATTCCGTGTTTTCAGAAGTCGGCAAGAGAGAAAGTTAGGCATTAGTTTGAAAGCCTCATCGTTAGAAAACAATAGAAGCTTTACTATACAAAACTATCGCGAAAATTTTATAATATACGTGGTAAACAGTCAATTAAAAAGTTTAATTACATTCACTCACGGAATCACGGAACGAAAAGTTCAAGTCAAAAACACAAAACCATGTGGGTTATCTAAAATGTCATAAGTATAATATCCTACCAAATTAGATAAGCGCCAATAAACCAAGTACTTAACCAAACTAGTATACAATTTATTTTTGTAGTACTATAATTTACGGCATCAGTCAGCTGGCAAAAAGTTGAATGAATTGAAATTTACAAATAGGTAGGTACCTACTTGTTTACATACAATTTATATATTTCTATATAGGTACCTAGTTGAACTCACCTGAAATTTGTTATAATACACAGACACTAACAAACTGTTAACGCAACTGCTGAGAAGAGACAAGCATCAAGAAATAATTACAAACTGGAATTAATTGAAAGATTGGTGAACATGAATGTTTGAAGTCACGTGTGCGAGTGAAATGGGTATACATACATAACAACGCCGAAGTAGTTTTGATACTAACCATACTTTTAAACCTTCAATGAGAAACGACACAGGTTATAATAACATTTCAAAGCACAAAAATTGAAAAACACAAAAGAATATAGTAAAAAATAAATAAGGTAAGTAGCAAAATACGTAGACAAAAAACTAATTTATAACTACTTTCGAGGCCGCCTCAAGGTACCTCTCGACCAACCTGGTAGGACCACACTAGGTGGAACTGCACTGCAGCGGAACTGAGCGACACGTCGCGTCAAAGTATTCTTTGTATGAAATTATATGAGACAACGCGCTCTAGGCGGCAACAAAACTGCACTGCAACAGAACTGCGCAACACAGTTGATCAATTCATCAAAACTATCGCAACTTGCAGTTCCGCTGTCGCGGAGTGCGGTTCGACGAACTTCATTTTTATAGTCAATCCTTCACACAACAAGGAAATAAGGTTGGCTGTTAGTTAATGCTTTTAGCATTAAGTCCGCCTACTGTGATATACAATTGTATATTTGTTGCTGTAAATAATAATTATATCCATTTCGTCGTCCATCTTGCTCAGAGGTTGCCTAGCGACTGCATAAATTTTTGTAGTTCCTGCAGTTCATGTGCGGTTTACCAAAAAATGTCGCTCAGTTCCGTCTAGTACGGTCCTACCTTAACGATATGTTGTGGTTTGATAAAGCTACTACTAGGAAATAAGAAGGCTGTTAAAAGTTTGACGTTAATGTATGTCCGTCTCTACATTGTAGCGCCTTAACCGAATTTCACGCATTGCCCGGGAAGGTTCCTAAAATGCTCGAGAAGTTTCCCGAAATGCTCCAGGATCCAGGAAGATTCTCAAAATGCTCGGAAAAGTTTCTGAATTCTTCGGGGCGGTGCCGAAAATACTCGGAAAGGTTCTCAAATTACTTGAGAATGTTTCCAAATTACACGGTAAGGCACCCAAAATGCTCGGTTAGGTACCCAAATTGCTCGGGAATGTTCCCATATTACTCGGGAAGTTTCCCGTATGCTCGAGAAGTTTCCCAAATGCTTAGAATGTTTCCCAATGCATGTGAAGGTTCCTACAGATCGGATATATTTTCAAATTGCTCAGAAAGGTTCTCATATTAATAAGTTTCCTGTTATTACTCGGGAAGGTTTCCAAATTACACGGGGAGGCACCTTAAATACTCGGGTAGCTTCCCAAACTAGTCGGGAAAGTTACCATGTTGGTAGGGTACATTCCCAAATTGCTCATAAAGTTTCCCACTGTACTAAAGGTTTTCAAATTACTTGGCAAAGTTTCTTAGGTTCTCAAAATATTCAGGCACATCACTAGTTACGACAGAGTGAGTCACAGCTACCACGCCAATGAGGCCGACGTCGTCGCTCGACGCGGCGCGGCATTTGCATCTTTTAAGAAGTAGAAACTAAGAGTAAGAGTAAGAACTAGAGTAAAAGGAAAAGCAGAACATTAAGAAAAAACATTTTTTTTTTCGAATAACCGAATAATTTATGGTTTTTTAATAGTACTTCATAATTTCACCTCTCATTCTTTCCTCTTCGTATTTATGTTAGAACTACGATAATCATGTATAAATAAACACGCTATCTACCTGCCAAATTTTAGTTAGTAGTAGTTTTTGAGATGTCATGCATATTTCATATTATTAAAAAGTACTGTGTGATGTCATGTTGACTACCTTAAAAAAATGTATTGTATTTGATATTTAATTTTGTAAATTGATTGTATTTGTTTTTAATGCCAATAAACATTTTATCAATCGATATGAAAAAAGAAAAAATATTCATACTCTAAATAGATGAATTTTCAAATTTTGAATTACTTTTTTACATTACTATATTTGACACACCAGAAAGAAAAGAGACGAGGCGCGACTCCAAGCTTTAAAAATAAAACCTAAAATACAAGTATCAAAACAGTTTAATCGTTGTAGGACAAGCTTGTTTCTTATCAACACCGGCCGCCTTGTACAAGTACACACACGTGGTGCGGTGAACATCTCCCGATGCTGGATATCAAAACTTTATAAAAGGCCACTAATATACTGTGTTTCCAACGCGCGAACCCCACTATTCTCCTGGCCTGTCGAGCTATCGGACAATAATTTCAATCACCAAAAAAATGTCCCAACCCAAAGAAGGTAAGCTTGTATTCATTCCATCTCCTCCACGTTGAACGTAGGTTACGTTGAACTGCATTTTTTTTCGTTTAGATGTTGATCTTTGTATTGCGCCTGCGCCTTTTTTTGTCAAATGAATAAAGTACCACCAAAACCTTAGAACCTTTTTAAAATGTATTTACGACGAGTATGACGTCACTGACTGACAGACATTGATAATCAATTAATGTGTTGCCATCGTCTATGTTTATTGCATGTGGAACTTACAACGTTAATAATGTCGGAAACTTGATAAAGGATTGATAGGGATGATTAATTTATCAATACAACAGTAATGTTTGTATTTTTCAATACATGACCTAGCTATTCTAATAGTGTTGCTACTTACAAATATAAATTAATTATTCGCAAAAATACATGTTCCTATTCGCCCCATTAGTGATTCGCCACAATACCCACAGACAATACCTACCTACATTTTACCTGTTATTATTTAAATAGAAAATAATAAAACTCTGCTGAGAGCTAGTCCCAAAAAAATATTTTTCTAAAATTTATTTTATCTTGGCCTCTGAAAAAAAAACTGCGACTAGAAAAATGTTAAGCTAAAGATGTATGAAAGAAAGTTAGCAGCAGGATGATTCATTCCCATTTCTCTTTATTTTTACGCAATATAGTCGATTCAGTAGTTTAAAATCCTCGATTCGTCATAATAATCAATCAGTTTTACTAGATATTTGGGGGCTACTATGATGTATTAATTCCATGAATTCTCATGGCATTAAAAGATGCTAATCCACCTAGATTGCGTTGTCTTGAACTTAATAACATTATGTTATGTTTTCAGCTCCCAATTTAATTATTGAATTTTTTCTTAAGAATGTTTATATTATGAACGAGAACTATAATAGTTCTCATATTATTTTTTTCATCAAGTCATACTACTAATCTTTATGCAATAAGTGGGCTAAAGAGTGGTTAAAACAAACACATCAATAAATTACTGGGTTATCTATTTGATAACTCTTTTATTGTATTGTTTTTTATTTTTATTGCACACAGTTACTTGACCGCATAAGATCTATAAACTTGTTCTAAACGAGTAAAATAAGTACCTTAAAGTCCTTAAACTAACTAACACTTTAACCCAAAATCTCCTTTTCCAGCTGGTGGTTACAAGTTGGGTAGCCTCATTATCGAGGGTAAGACAAAACAAGTCTTCGATCTACCTGACGTGCCCGGTCACTGCTTGCTGCTCAACAAAGACAGGATCACTGCCGGAGATGGAGTTAAGGCCCATGACTTAGAAGGCAAAGCGGCTATCTCGAACCAGACAAATGCGAAAGTTTTCGAGATTTTGAAGTCCACAGGTTTGTGATCTTGTTGTAATACAATTCCTTTCTGAGTAGTGAAAACAAGACGTTGGCCATGGCATGATATTGTATCAGACGATCATTTAATATAAAAAGACGATGTTTTGCGATTCTGTAATATCACGATGTACAACTAAAACAAAACTTTATCTAAATATTTTTTTTCTAAGTGTTTATATAATTTTATTGATACATCACAAGTAAACATATAACAATTTAAACTAACTGTCTTATCTTAAAATAATAAATACAAAAAACTAAATAGATTACTGTTTATAAAATATGATTACTGGGGATCTAAATTAGGCCCCCTGGGCAGAGTTCCCATCACGCAGGCAGCATTCCCGCGTTGAATAGCGATGGCTATTCGTTGAGCGAGAAAGCTGCGAGGGTCACCCGTTGCCTCTTTTAGGCGTCTACTGATCTTCTTGTGAAGACCCCGCGCACCGGCGCCTAACGGGCCTAGTGTCTCGTCACCAAAGGCTGTGAACTCGTACTGAGTGCCGAGACAACTATATTTATTGGCCTTGAACTGTTCGCGGGCGTCCGCCGCCGTACCGGCCTGCTTGCAGGTGGCTGGGAGGTAAGTAGCTGCCAAGGTATCGGAGCACATGGCGTTCCAAACAAGGGCTCGACCCATCCTCCAAGGTATTAATGACATCCCGTCAGGGCGCTTGCCATCGTCCCGCACAATTTGTGGCTCTAGAACTGCAGGTTTTTGGCACTAACCAGCGCCCTTCGCAGGATGTCATTGATGGCTGCATGGCGGGTTTGGCCACCGGCGCCCGCGAACAAGCGAGTCCATGGTGACCGAACGGATCCACGGGGGCTCCACAAGCAGCGCAGCTATGATCCACGCACACTTCGGCTCTAGCTATACGGAATAAACTAAATAAACGTTATTTATATAATATTTCTACCTTAATAACCTTGATAGAAATAAAAAGAGAAGCGAGAACAAGAACACGCATAGTTAAATAGTACAATGTTTACTTAACTATCAAATCGTAAATAAATAATGAAACACCAACGGTCCTAAAATGCTACTCTGAGGTACTCAATTATTTACTGTCCTTGATTTAAAATTTGCCACTAATACATTATTCCTCTCATCTAAGATTTCATTAATGATAGGACGTTTTTAACGGTTTCGTGACCTGGGTGTGACTCTGGATAGCAAGTTGAGTTTCATCCCACATTACGACGCTACTGTCACAAAATCATTCCAGATGCTTGGCTTTATAAAATGTAATACGGCTAATTTCAGAAACACTCGTACTTTAATAATGTTGTATAATACACTAGTTAGAAGCCACCTTGAATTTGCGAGTGTTGTTTGGAATCCCTGTTACAAAAAGCATATTGACAGCAGTGAGCGCGTTCAAAGGGTTTTTACACGACAATTGGCTTACAAAACTTTTAACTTAAAGAAACGAATACACTCACCGCTTATCAAAATTTAATATGATATCCTTATCTGATCGTCGTAAGTTGCTGGACGCAATATTCCTTTACAAGCTTGTCCGCGGAGCAATCGATTGTCATCACGCTCTCTCAGATATGATCAGTCTTACAGTGCCCCGACCAAACGCCCGTAGAAAGGTTACAAACACATTTATTGTCCCACGAGCAAATACTAACCTTGGCAGACATGCGCCCTTGCCCAGAGTTCTTTCTTCTTACAATAAAATTAATTCGAAATGCGACCTAGATATTTTCTATGAACCATTGCCTAATTTCAAATCGAAAATTCAGTCATCCCACCAAAATGCATGTTAATTTAATGTTAATTTAATTTAGTATCGACTTAATCTAATCCTATAATTCAAATTAAAGTCGAATTTAATTTAATTCCTTATTCAATTTAATTCAAATTCAATTTATATCTAAATTATTTCATTTTTCCAAATTCAATTTACAATTCACAATTTACAATATTTGATTTATTTTGCTTGCTGCCAAAATGTTTATGAGTGCTGTGTTCACCTGTAATTGGGTTGCATGCTAGCACATTTGTGGGAATGTCTATTGTATGTTATTTCATGTAACCTGTTGGTGTACCAAATTGAATAAATAAATAAACGGTTATTCGCTTCCTAGATTCCGCGCTTGGTTATCACCAAGTATTTTAACCTACTATTCTTTTTTCTATTTCAGCTGATTGTAATAATACGAAGGCCATGTAAGGGTTAGATCAACCCATTAGCGATATCATTATTGAAAATAAGATTATGATGCAAATAAACAACAAGATTAATAATATGTTTATTCGTTGTGAAATTACGATGATTGTATTGACATAATACTGACCTCTCTGAACCTTGATAATTTTATATCGGTTACATAGTTTGTGAGCAAGGTCACATCATATTGCGTAAATTTTGAAATTAGATGCCAATATTACAAGACGTGACGTAACTAAAATATTTCTAATCACCATCAGTAACAACATCATGGCTTAATTTTGAGAATTTATATAAATTTTACACATTTTTATAGTAGAGTGATGTTTGGCTAGAATATTATCATGTACTGCTAGAATGGTCTAGTTTTTGACAACGAATAGGATTTAATGACTTTTGTACTTATCGGGTGAGTCAGGACGGCCGTGTTATATCCTGCTGTTTCCTGCGACTCTGCTGTGCGTGTATTTCTGTATATAGATGTAAAATTAGCCTAAGTATGTCTTTCTGTTACGAACAGACAGCGGTTCGTTTTTGCAATTCTAATAATAAGTATGATTTTTTTAAAGTTTTCAACTATTGAAGGTACGACGACTGATCACGAAACTGAAAATTTTATATATTCATTTTCAGGCTTGAAAACCGCATACGTCAAGATGGCTTCTCCTACAGCTTTTGTCTCCAAAAAGTGTGAAATGATTCCAATTGAATGGGTCACACGAAGACTTGCCACGGGATCCTTTCTCAAGAGGAACCCTGGGGTTCCTGAAGGCTTCCGGTTCACGCCACCAAAACAAGAGACATTTTATAAAGATGACGCCAACCACGACCCACAATGGTCTGAAGAACAAATCATCAGTGCCAATTTTAACGTCAATGGACTTGTTATTGGTTTGTATCTTATTTTTAGTACTATTATATCTGCTTCTATCTTGTTGCGTAGTATATTATTCTTTCCAGTCTACTTTTTTATAGTGCAGACTTGAATGACTCGGGACAAAATAGTTGTTGCATAATTTTGAAGCTTACAGAAAAAGAAAAAAGAGAGTTTTTCTAAAAATCAGCAATCAAACATAATGTTACTTATCTCAGGTCGTGACGAAGTAGACTACATGCGTAAGGCCACCATCTTAGTGTTTGAAATCTTGGAGAAGGCCTGGGCACTCCGTGATTGCGCACTCATTGACATGAAGATTGAATTCGGCGTTGACTCTGAAGGTAAGTCAAGTGTATATCTGTTGCTTTGGTATTGGACAGAAAAAAACGGAAGAAGACTATACTCTTTCATCATAGCAATTTTAAAATAGCATAATACAAAATATCAAAATCTTATTATAGCGACTAACAAATTTTCAGTATTGTCGTTAACATTGTTGATTTCCATAGTTGATATAAACTTTTACAGGGAACATTCTTTTGGCTGACGTTATCGACTCGGACTCCTGGAGACTATGGCCCTCTGGTGACAAGCGATTGATGGTCGACAAACAGGTAAGATAGAGCTATTTCTCACTCCAAATTTTGTGTCAACCTAGTTATATTCTGAGAAATATTTCGATGCTAAAGAATCAATATCCTCCTTCTTATAGTATCAATTCCGTGCAAGAACTCACTATTTTCTAACGCAAATTACTTTTCTTTCAGTTTTAGGCAAAATGTAAAATTACAATAGTTAAGATAAAACGATGATTGGTCATGGAATCATCTACTGATCTGTAATAAGTATCTCAGTTGTTTCTCTAAATACATTCTAAATAAACTTTTAGGCTAGACTAGAGCTGTTTGAATGATACTCTTATCTATTATTAGGTATACAGAAACCTCTCGACCGTCACTGCCGCAGACCTCGACACTGTGAAGAGGAACTTCGTCTGGGTCAAAGACCAGCTCGATCATTTGAGGCCGACCATTCATCATAAAGTTGTCGTATTCATGGGCTCCCCTGCCGATCAGGAACACTGCCAGAAGATTGCAAAAGGTAAGGTTCCTTTGATGAAATTAATTGAGGGTACAATGCGTTGAAGAAATAACAATAGCAGAAATGTTTTTATCCTTAAAATTTGCTTGATGGTTTTGGAGATGAGCTTATAAAAAATTATGCGTTTTATAGTTTTATTTATTTGTACCTACTGAATTTGTCCCAGAAACACAAATACTACCACGTAATACCATATTCTATAGGAATTTTGTATCCATCTTTTGTATGGATATGGAATACGGTTGACACTACATAATCGATGATCCGTTGAAGATGTTGTTATGGTTTTTTTCGCGATTGTTAAAGAAATATTAACTAGCTTCGACTGACGAACCTCTTTACAGCTGGACGTGAACTTGGCCTGGACGTGGATCTGCGCGTAACATCAGCGCACAAGGCCACAGAGGAGACGCTGCAGATCATGCAGCAGTACGAGGACACGCACGGAGCACTCGTGTTCATCGCCGTGGCTGGACGCTCTAACGGACTTGGGCCAGTTCTCTCGGGGAATACTTCTTATCCCGTCATCAACTGCCCTCCGCCTTCAGATAAACTAGTCCAGGTAACTACATATTATGATTTAGAGGATTGCATGGCCAAGGGGTGACAGGTCCTGATCCACTTTATGCCCTCGGGACTCGAATAGGGAAATTTAGTTAAATCATTATTTTCATCTTACTACTGATGGTAAACTCACGGCCGAGCCGCCCCTAGGCGCCAAAATAAGATAGGCGCCCGAGCGCTTAAAAATATATATTTTTGTAACAAAGCCTCATACGACCGTGTTTTGTGTTTGCTAACACCTAACATCAAACATTTTACAAAATGTGGGCATGGCCTAGCAGTTTTGTCATACAAAATGCTCTTACCGCGGCGAACATGTTTTTGACTGAGCGTAAGCGAAGTCTCCATTTCGAGACTGGGCAATTTTGCTTTTGTATAGAAAAATGTATGTTCCGGGCTAGACGGCACATTTCTAAACGGATCCTTACGAAACTTGGCAGGTGTGTTCTTTGATACCCCCATATTCTCAAACGTTTGCTCAAACTCGACTCAACCTTACTCCAACTCATTGGTATGATTAGTCGTCATTAGCTTCCTTGACATAAGGAATCTCCTCATTGGTGAGTATCGAACTGTCAAATATAAGGTTGGTCGAGTCGAGAGGTACCTTGAGGCGTCCTTGAAATGAAACAAAGTGGTTATAAATCAGTTTTTTTGCCACTTTTTGCCAAAGTATCCATTACTTTATTTTATTTTTTACTCTATTCTTTTGTAATTTTAATTTTTTGTGCATAGAATTGTTATTAAAAAATAAATAAATAAATAAAATAAAAATTATACCCTATGATAACATTCCTCATTGGAGTTTGCTCAAGCAACCAACTAAGAATATCATATCAACTAGAAAAGTTCAAGGACTTCCTTGAGGCGCCCTTCAATCAGTTTGAGTGAAGGTCGGTCTTAAGGTTATGTTTAAGAATACGGGTGTTATTATTTTTTTTTGTCGAGAGCTTTTCTTGATTGGTGGACTGTAAATTTATTTCCGTTCAGATATAAATATACAGCAGTATTGTATATATTTATTTATTTGTGTATGTATAATTAGGTATATTATATAGGTTAATGTATGTGTCCTGTAGTTATTTTTAAATTAATTTATCTAGCTTTGTATCTTATTTTCATGTCAGTATACTTTTTGCGCCTCACAAATTTTCCGTTTCTCCATATAGTTTTAAATTTTAGGTTTGCCCTCGCATTACCTGGTATCTATCACATCATCAGATCCTTACTTGGTGACAATGTCGGGAGTATAAAAAAAGAATTATAAAAATCGCTCCACAATTGGCGGAGTAATCGGCGAACATAAGTGACACGCGCCTAAAAATGTTTTGATTTGCCCTCGATTTCCCTGGGATCCCATCATCAGATCCTAACTTAGTGAAATAGGACCACTTTGGGAGTATGCCCTTTCAAATAAAAAAGAATTATGAAAATCGGTCCACAATTGGCGGAGTAATCGGTGAACATAAATGACGCTTGACTAATAATTTTAGGTTTTCCCTCGATTTTCCCGGGATCTCATCATCAGATCTTAACTTTGTGACAATGGGACAACCTCGGGGGTATGCCCTTTCGAATAAAAAAGAATTATGAATATCGGTCGACAATTGGCAAAGTAATCGGTGAACACACATAGAAAAAAAAATACATAAAACACACATGAACATAGGACTTTCTCCTTTGAAGTCTGTTAAAAATATTAAATAAAATAATTTATAAAATCAATGAAAACATACTTCATTCATACTTCTCAAATAATTATCTTCCTCAGATAAGCATAGTTAGTACTTACTTCAACCATCATTGCTTTTTTACAGGATATCTGGTCCTCGCTCTCAGTGCCATCTGGTCTCGGCTGCGCGACCGTCATTTACCCTGACAGCGCCGCCTTGATGGCCGCCCAAATCATCGGACTCCAAGACTACCTCGTCTGGGCCCGCCTCAGAGTCAAAAAGCTCGACATGGCCACTTCCTTGCGCCAAGCTGACAAAAAACTAAGAAATCTCAAAGTCTAAATTCTCATTTACACACTAAAGTGTCAATAATATTGGTTATGTGTTAGATGTTTGCACATAAACTTGAAAGTTATACACTGTTTATTTTTCTCATATGTTTGTACTTTGTATTGTGTAAAGCAGTATTTTAAGACTGAGAGTCGATACGCAATCACATTCCCATTTTCACATACAGAAAAGTATAATTAGGTGATATAATATGTACCTATATTTTTATAAGTTAAGATCTTCTAAGTTAACAATATTAAAGATATGTTTTTTAATATAGTGTTTTTATTTTGTACACAAGACGAGTATGCATACATCTACATACACGCAATCAGTCTAGTCTAGCCTAGTCTATAATCTACATACAAAAGTTGGTGAAATCCTCATGTTAAATAATGGTGAGATTCTAAATTTGCTTAAGCGTTTTTTTTAAATGTATGGCATCGAATCATTGAGAAAGGAACATAATTTGGATATTCTACTTAATTTATTTGAATCATTCATATCAAATATTTCACTAACAAAATCTGAAAAAAGAAAGATATTTATAAATTCGTTCTTTTATATAAGGTGGAAGGGGAAACAGTCAAAAAAGAAAAGGATGCACTGTGTATGCAGTGCCACTTCGTTACGTGCGTACAAAAGAGATAGGAAGAAGTGTCCACCACGCTCCCACTTTTCTTATTGAGAAAAGTTTAAATCCAATTACCGTCATAATTAACCATAGATTTCGATTTTTTTGCCATAGTCTAAGTAATTAACAATCAATGGCTAGTCAACTTTTTCATAAAAATGTCTAATTCGTAAACCATTTCGAGGAATAATAGGCTTAGGGAACAGATTACATTATTCAGATCTTTAGGTTATCAAGTATTTTTTAAGAAAAACGTAGAAAATTCAATTAAATTCATTTTTAGCCACAGACATTTAAGACAATTTAAGACGTGCACAGACGGAACATAAGTTAATAGTTATACATAAGTAGCAAGTAATTGTTGTTATCCTTTTCTCACGTATTCGGATCTTTATGGCGATATCTCTTTTTTACACCTGTAGCAACATTCACGCAAACATAGATATTAAGCTACGCGTGGCAATTTTTGGCCGTGACGCCATTTTGTAATCTACGTTGTTGGATCGGTGAACACTAAAAATAATAGAGTAGAATACCCCTAACCTGCTTTTGGGGTCAATCGAGCCCAAAATTTACTGTGCTTCCGGGCTCGATCAGCCCCAACTGTTTTCGCATACGACACTGAGTAACTCTATGTGTCTATGACTTTTTCTCGGCTTACTACGATCCTGTCACTACTCCGCTAGGAGTAATATTGTTCTTTGGTCACTATCACTATCGATTAAAAATAATTCCATTGCATCCACGGCCGAAAAAATTTTTAAATACGAATTTGAAGTTGAGCTTGACGGGTCTCATTTTTTTCTAGGATAGCGCGCGGGCATACAATAATCAGATGGCAGAAAATTTGACCTGAATGCATTTCGTTATCCACCTCTCTCTTTCTAACTCGTGATGTGTTAGGGTGTGAATTTGCGTTTTCATCACAGCACTTGACAAAATTAAAAAGTTTATTAAAGCGGCGCGGCGGAGCGGCGGCGCCGCGGATCACCAAAGGCCTGCCGTTATTTTTTTTGTGGAAATTTTGCTTTACACCCCGCTTTGTCTAAAGTTTCAAGTCTTGAAACAGGCTAAATCATCGTTTTTGTTCCTAGTTGTGTCGTCAGCTTACGCTTCGGAGCCTAGGATATGCTTTAAGTCATGGGGGCCTACCATGAACTTTTTGTAAACCATCCAAGTTCCAGGCAGTTCAATATCCAGCCTGCTAAAGAACGGATTAAATCCGTACCATCACCTTTAAACATCCTTCCTGCTGCTGGCTGGAAATTCCGAGTAGGTGGATGGATTTTAGTCTCTGGCTTGTTTAAAATCATTTAATTCCTTCATTCAAAATCCAAACAGTGTTACCATTTGTGGAAGAAATGTGCCATTTGAAAGATTTAGCACTTTTTAGGCCCAGAAAATTGGGCTACTTTTATTATTCAGGAATTAAATTAAGCCTAATAAGTTTGCGATATGCCGTAAAGGTACGCGCACATTATGACGGGCCGCAGCGGGGCGGAGCGGGCCGCATCGTAGCCCAAAATGCGTACATAGCAGATTGGTGACGGAACGGGCCGCAGCGCATTGACGGATTTTGAGAACAGTGCACAGCTAGACGTTGCGTGCGTACGTCATGGATAGCTCTGACAAAGAACTTTTTTTTTTTACATGCTGTTAGAAGAAGAAAACAATGAAAATCTTATAAAAAAAAATTGGATACGTCCTTTTTGTTCCAAGTGAAAGGTATTCGGTGAATACCATCATCTTTACCCCGATCTTTTAGCAGACAAAAAGAAGTTCTGGGTGTACTTTCGGGTGACTCCTGATCGATATTATCAATTACTTGAAATACACGTGCGCGCGTGCCCTCCAATCCGCTTGCTATGGCATACTGTGTCGGGGCGCAGCGGGGCGGAGCGGGCCGCATCACACGCAAACAAAATCCGCGGCGGATTTATGCGAACCGCTGCGCCCCGGCACAGTGTGCGATAGTTCATACAAAATACACACGAGCGATTTAAGCGGATTTTTGCGCTGCGGCCCGTCATAATGTGCGCGTACCTTAAATGTATCTAAGGTGCCATCTCGCCTACTCACTCGCTTCATTATTATTATTAAGAGATCATATTCATATTATAATCATAGAAAATTCATACATTCGTAATTTTAAGATCTTATCCTACTTGAAGTTAGTCAATTTAAAATAATGGAATTAAAGTACGATTGGTTGGAGAAAAAATAATTAATTTATTCAGAAACAGGATTTATTTTAAGAATATAATTACTATTTCTATTGGTATAACTTACTAACACTTTCTGTATGATTTGAAAAAGATGTTTGTCGCACCTAAGTGTATCCCACAGCTCCGCCTGCGTCAAAAAGTAGCACTGATTTTTGTGACTTTTCGATTGCGCTTAAGACTAGAGCCTTTTATAACATGTGCCAAAGTTAAGCTTTCGCCATATTACGTTAAGACTCGAGAGACTTAATTAGCCGGCACATAGCACTTCTATTTACTATTCTTATTTCTGTGCCTCACTCATCCCGCGCATGTCTTGTATGTTGAGGTTTGTAACTTTGGTGTTTTGTAATTTTTAGATAGGTAAGTATTATGTTAAGATATTTTGAAGTATTTTTTTCTAAATTTAGGGGGTTTGATTGAGTTCGATTGGACCATTTTCGTTTTATCTGTATATATTTTAATGTTACGTGTTCTATTGCTTCTTGCACGAAATCACATAAAATATTTTGTACATACATACAAATGATGAATTAAATGCGGCTAGCATTTTGGGCACGTTGATATATAGTTTTAGATGGTATTAGTATATTTTTTTTCTTAATCATAAATGTTTTTTTTAACATTAACTATACATAAAATAAATCTTTAATATCAATCAATCATGAATGATGATATATAAATTACGAACAATTATAGTCAATCAATTATATTTCTAAAAACAAAAGAAATATTAATTACTTTATTATTTCTAGTATTTTTTTGGAGTTGGCAGAATTACCAATTTTGAACTGGTCACCCAGAACCTCAAATCTAACCTTAAAGCAAATCAACAATCAATATTTTTGTTAAAAAATATGAAATAAAATATAATATAATCTATTGAAGATGCTGTAGTTCACATGGGAAATTGAATGGGAAAAAAATTTGCTTTTAGCTGACGGCGCTAATTATATGAACTTGCCAGTAAGTTCTACTTTTGTTTATATTTCAAGTGCAAAATGTATTATGATTTTACTGTTACCATCGTCTACGGGTATGAATATACCACTACCTATCTTTCCGATTTAACCATTTCACAAATATAATAATATCAACTTAAATAAATATAAAGCAAATCTCATCACCCTAAAAGTGTTCTGTTGTGTATAGGTTAAAAACAGTACTTAATTGTCATAATAATCATTATTCATCATGATGAAACAATTGAATTTTCAAAACTTAAATAATTATTTACTGTTTTCATTTATCTTTCAGAACTTGGAGCTAACAGACCGCGCATTGTCTCACTGCATTCCTAGCTTCCAGTGATGGTACCATGCTACCCGTGGGGCCCATATGGATAATTTCTGAAGATATTTAATCCAGTTATCAACAAAACTGCAGATGTAGTTTACATACCAGAACAGCCGCAGATACTAGATTATAGGAAGTGGGTGAAGGAGATATATGAAAGAAAAGTGCTCAATAAAAACTAGCATTAAAGTCTGTCAAGTACAGTGAATGAATCAAAGAAGTTTAATAATTTTATTTTGTGAATTGTATGTGATTGAAAAATAATATTTCAGTGAGCATGCTGCATACTGTTATAATCTGTATGATCATGAATTTATAGAATAGGCATTGCCAGCCACTGGTTATGACAGGGTGGGAATGAAGTGAATATTGTCTGCTTTCATTTTTAGTTGGCATTGAACCATCCGTCTAGTTTATATGTTAAAATATAGTTATTAAAATTTTTGAATGTGTAAGGATCTATTTAAGGTCTCATGTTTTTTTCGAAAATTAATATGTTAGTCACTAGTGTTAAAACAATAAAACAAATCTAAATCATATTTTCAAATGGTTTTATTCATTATTCAATTAAAATAACTATTTTCAATACATTTATTTTACTTTCATGTAAGTACACATAATTGAACATACACAATAAAAATTTAAGCATGGACAGTCTAATCACATCTTTGAATTTCCTCTCATCATTTGAATTACTCTTCTGGTTCGGCATTCAAAATTGTTGCATTGAAGAACCTGAAAAAGAGATGATCGTTACTTACTTTTAAACACCTTGTTAGTCATGTTTCTTTGACAAATCAAATGTATTTACTGCATAATATACGCCACTATAATAACATATTGATTGCCAATAACCCAACAGAACAGTTGATTTATCTTTAGTTTTGTTCGAGTCATTGGTGATCAATTTGTTGAGATTCAAAAATACTAATGATACATTTACATACATAGTGTAAAGAAAGACAGAAATTGCTCATGGGTTGGTGAAACCGCGGCTAGTTTATACATAATATAAAAATACTTGTGTGGGTGTTCATTAATCTGCTCATGTGTAAAGTATGGCTGGTATTAACCGTAAAAAGACATATCAGTATGTGAAGTTACAATATCCATACTTACATTCTGTTCTTAGTTACCTTGTAGAAACTTGTTTCTTTACTTGTTGCAAAGCAAATTGTTCCGTAACCAACTCCACATAGTCCAAATAAAATGAGTCCTTTTGTATCTTATTTCTGAGTCTCATATACGGGTTGGCAGTACTATTTTCATTTTCCCCTTCCAAGTAGGATGTAGATAAATTTCATACTCATCGTCAGTCATCACTGCCCATCTGTAAACAATTATGGAGATTTAAGTACGTCTTAAGTCCCTACTTTTGATTTGTTTGTTTTGTAAGTACAAACGATAAGTAGTTCATTTACTATCTAGGGGTACTATTTAGTTTGTGTTATTACCCCTTAACATTTATATAAAAGCGTAGAACAAACAAAAGCTGACTTACCGTATAAACATTAATTGTAATGTAAGTAACAAAACAAAAATATCATTATTCGATATCGTAAGTTGTATTAATTTCTTGAATAACGTCGATTTTACTACTTAATTTGAGCGAATTTATAACTTGGAGAGATAATTTATTAAAAATATAACCCAAAAATCCCAACATCACGGAACAATATTGTGAAATTCTATGCAGATATGCAGAATCGGAGTTAAAAAGCTAGTACAATAGGAGCTTTTTAAAAATCGCTTAGATGACATTTGCAACGTTCCAGCAAAACTGCATCACTGTCAAAATGGTACGTCATGGTACGAATTCCCATACAAAATGAATAGTGGATCGTAAAGTTGGCTCGCTGGCAAGTGGCTGGAAGTTGGATAGAAATTGCCCTGCTTTAAGATGGTGATAGTACAAAATAAGCCAGCGAGGCAGATTAGGTCCTGCTATAAGAGTTCATGGTAAGGCCCATGGTCCTAGATTTGGCGGACGGAACTGGGGGTCTACCGCCTAACTAGCGTCGATTTCAAGCCGACGTCGTATTCCGATTACGATGCCGATGCCGTCGATATCATTTCATTGGTACCGCGCAATGATAGCGGCGTCGCCTTGAAGACCGTCGAATACAAGTGAACGGAAAAAAGAGCGTCGATTTGCGATTCATTTTACTCAATTTAAGTACAATTTTTTTTATAGTACTTTGTTTTTTAATTTAATAATAATGTTAAAAACAACAATTATTGGTATAGTTTTGATTAATTAAGTAAAAAAAATTGATTGGAAGGTGGTACAATTGCGTATATATATATATAATTGTGTTTTATCACATTATCAACAAATGCGTTCCGTAAAACCGAACGGGGTAATATTTGACAATTACGAATTCATAACCTCACTTAAGTCACTTTGTTTATTGACGTGATTGTGTAGTGAATTAAAAAACAGTAAGTAAATAACTTGCTTTTTTGTTATTATATGATAAAACAAACATTTAACTAGTTGCACAGACCTCTGGGACTTCATTCCTTTGTAATTTGTAGATGCCAGCACCAAGAAAAGTGAGCCTTCAGCAGGTGGAAATCCTGCTGAATTACATGGAGGACCACATGGATATGGCGAAAGGGCAGGCCGCTGACACCCCACAAGCCAAGGTGGCAGTTCGCAGGCTGTGGGAGGAGTTAGCGGCCACACTTAACGCTCAAGGCACGGGCGTACATAAAACTTTTTCGGAGTGGCGGGACGTAAGTGTATACAAATCTTTCTAAGTGTGTTATTTATGCTTTGTGTCAAGGGTATTCATTTCCTATATACATCCATAATGAGTATGTTTTTAACCTATGTTTTGTTTTTATTAACACAATGTTTTTCTGTGATGCTTGTTGCACGAAACTAAATCTTAAAAATTAAAGGGGGTCCTCATACAAAAAACGTGTTTTTTAGCGTTTTAAAACATTACAAACTAAGTATGGTTATCAGTCTGTGATGCCCGTAGTATACAGTGGCTTAGCCTAGTTTGGGACGGATGACTGTGTGTGATTTTATTAAATCTTATTATTTTTTATTGTATGTTTATTATCTTATCAATACTTAATATCACTTATGTCTTGTTTTAGGTACCGTGGAGATACCACAGCCTCGGTGGGCTTGGGAGGCCGAGCAGGATCGGCGGGCGCTGGACGAGCGCCGACTGCAGGCGGAGGAACGAGTTGCTGACGCTAGAGTCTATGGCTAGGTCGATGGCTTCACGTCTGGAAGTGGACCAACGCCTAGCCGACTAGTTTTATTTGTTATGAACCTAGTATTTGAATGAAAGAACAGAAGAAAACTTAGTCAACGCATTTATAAAAAATAACAGTTTTAAATATATGTCATAAAAATAATACACAATCTTTCGGAAACAACTAGTTTTATTTGTTATGAACCTAGTATTTGAATGATTTATAAATAAATAAAAAACAGAAGAAAACTTAGTCATTTATGTACTTACCCTACGCATAAACTAAAATTAAGTACTTACATTTGTACAACTATAATAACTAATTTACAATATGCAATTTGATACATAGAAAAAGAGTACTTATACAAAAAAAAACCTCAATCTTCAAAGCCCCATTCCGGTGGTTGTCCACTTCTCTCCTCTGGTATCTTCTTTACTCTGCAATAAAGTGTCTTTTTAACATTTGATTTGAGAAAGATCATTATTTAAAGTTATAAATGTTCATTTTATTTTACAATATACCTACCCAAAAGCACTAAAGGTATAATTCTCTTATTAATCTAGATATATACATACCTAGCGTCGTCGGTTGCGCCACAACCGAATGACCACACTTTGCCTATCAGCACTTAAACGCCCATCATCATCGGCTGGCACTGGCAAGCGAGGAGGCTGTCGCTCTGCATCGCGACGCATTGCATCGCTGTCAACCTCGAAGTTTGGGTCGTTTATTAGATTATGAAGAACAACACACGCATTCATAATCTGTGCAGCCTTTCTTGGTGTATAGTGCAAAGTTCTATGAGCCAAGAGACAGCGAAACCGGGACTTAAGTACCCCGAAGGTTCGCTCGACCACTTTACGTGTCCGCACGTGGACTGCTGTGTAATTGGCTTCTGGGGAATTTGGTAGGGTGCCGAGGATGGGAGTCATCATCCATTGTCGCTGGGCATAGCCAGAGTCACCTGAAATATAATTAAATCTTTGTTAGTTTTTTTAAATACCTCTCTTTTTTTATTTTGTTTTTCATATATAATGAATGTGCACTCATTTTTCAACTCCACTACTTGCATGTCTTATGTAGAATATTATGTATTACAAATATAATTTAGACAAATACTAATCAACTTTTTATGGACCAAATAGTATTTTATAGATTGACTAGAATGTAAAGTAATATGACTGTCCATCATTTCCTTGTGACTGCTATTTGAGACATAATCTAAGGTATCATAATATCCAACTTACCCAACAACCAGTAAACCTGCCCTTCACCATGCAGTCTCATTATGGCTGTGTTGACAGGAGACATGTTCCATACATGGGAATCATGGCTTGCACCACCAAAAGATGCATCAACATACAAAATCCTGAGATCCGCATCACAAATCTAAAAATAAACAAATAGGTAATAATGGTAGGTATATTTTTAAATCTAAGGGATATCTCACAGAATTTTTTTGTTTTTGTAAAAACTTACCACAAGACAATTAAGTGAGTGATAGCCCTTTCTGTTGTAGTAGACCTCCTCATCAACCCTTGGCTTGATAATAGCCACATGGGTCCCATCGATGCACCCGATGACCCCAGGGAATCCAAATTTGCTATTGAACCTAAACCAATATGTTAGTTTATTATTTTTAAACAATACATATGAATAAAGTAAACCTAAGTGGAAAATAAATTATATTAAAGGAAAAAGTGAATGACTGGCAGATGAGAGAGACAAATGGAAGAGAATTCATACTCCACCGACAAGAGCATAGCTCTTAAATATAGATAGATGATTAATATTCTATGTCTTTAAGTAGGTACCATTGGTGGCTGTAACTTTTGGGTAGCATGCATTTATTATTATTAAGTACAAGTGTGAAATTTGCAATAACATACCTCCTTGCTACCGAGTCTCGTTCTGTTTGAGTATGTGGAAATTTTATATACTTTCTGAGTATTTCAGGCCTGTTAAGAGCCTCGGTGACCTCTTGCAAGCATTCTGATGTTGATTGCTGGCTAAGGTGAAGAACGTCGTTATCTCCTACACTTCCTTGGTAACTGCCGGTAGCGTAAAAGTTCAATGCCGCTAACACCTGAAACAAGCAAAATATTTTAACACTTCAGCATTTGTCAATAGGTTACCTAAGTTTAACAAATGAAGTACATACCTTAATTTCGGGTTTTATTCCACTGCTCCTTTCATTTGTGGGCAAAAACGGAATGATGTCCCCGCATAGCCTGACAAATGTAGCTTTGTTCACGCGAAATCGTCCTTGAAATTCCATCTCAGGCAGCAGCAAAGGCTGCGCCACTGCGCGCTGTTGGCGTCTCCGCTCAATGTTGAGTTTTTTCAGCCGCTGATCCTCCGCTGCACCCATGAGCGCCATCCAAGCCATGGTTTCCCGCCTTTGTCCTAAAACACACAAACAAACAAAAACGAAACAAAATTTGTGAAATATGACTATACAACAATAAGAAAAAGCCTAAAGCTTTCGTAATACAGCAATATAATTAAAAAAAGCAAGTATAATTGAAGAATATTTCTTATCGACGGTTCAATGCGGTATCCCAAGAGTCGCCGTATTCAATTTGAAGCGTCGGTATCGGCTTGAAGCCGATGCGTCGGTGTCAAAACTTTGCGCGGTAGCTTTTATCTGTCAAAATCACTGAAACCATTCGTTCAATTGGCGTCGTAATCGTCTTCCAAATCGACGCATCGATATCAGGGAATGCGCGGTACAAAATCAGCGTCAACTGTCAAATTGAATTCGATGCCGACGATAATTTGAAATCGACGCTAGTTAGGCGGTAGACCCCCTGGTTATTACAATGACAATGAAACGGGCTAAACAAGTATGGTAAAAGATATTTACAAAATAAAATAAAACAACTGGCGCATTGTCACTCTGATCGTTGTCATTGCCATGTGATTGTCAATGTCAAATAAGGTTAAATACACAAATGTTCGCAATTTTGCAGAATAGTCGTGTTTCTGCGTGTTACAGGTTTTTTTATAAATCTGCGCAGACCAAAACCATATTTACACAGAAAATGGCTGAAAAATCGGTAGATTTCACGAAAAATAGCACTCTCGAGAGCAAGACTCCGTTCCTAATAGGCGTAGCAGGCGGCACGGCTAGTGGCAAGGTAACCTCGCTTTTGACCCTAAAATCATTGATTTTCTCCAATGAATTCGTGATTACATAATTCTTCGTTATGGCATTGAAATTCCACATTCTTACAGCTTTTGGCAATGAGTATCACAAGTCTTTGTTTACAAATTTGTACTCAAAACATAACCTAGACCATACCTAAATAAATAGAGTTCTCCTAAATTAAAAATTATGATTTAATTAAATGAATACATGCATCTATCTATATTAAAGATTTTCATGATTTTGTAACATAACTATAAAAACACAATTAATTGTTACCCCATTCTTTGCCATGGATATGGTGATGATAACTGGTGTCTTAATAACTAACAGTTCTGTGCTTCTGAAGGCACATTATGCTGTTGGTCCCGGTTACCATCTGGTGGTCGTTTAAGGAACCACGTCAGAAGCCGAGAGGCGGTTACGAAAACTTTGACATCTGTACATGGTAGATTGACTAAGACTACATGAAATGATGATCTAACAGCGGGATCTTACATTTTTGCGCGTTAAATCATGGAATAGCTCATGATAACATTCTATGTGATGTAAATAATTAGATGCGAATCCCACTCAACTGGAGGGATGCCCACAGAAATACGAATCGGTGTAAGTGCCGTAGCGTATGTCAAAGTTAACTGGCCCGCTAATGACACTTCTATAGTTTCTTATTTTTAAGGGTGTCCAGCTAGTCGCTCTGGATTCACGTCAGTTTGAACAGTCCTTCCTACATATAAACTTGTTAATATAAATTTATATATTAAAAAGTCATATGTTTAAAGAACCGTTCAAAAGTTTGAATGGTCCTTAAAACATATTACTTTTTATGAAAAAGAGAATAAATGAATTTGGATAATCTTAAATTTAAAGCTACATCTAAACAGCATCTTCCAGGATAAAATATTCTTAACACCGTTTCCACAGTCAACAGTATGTCAGCGCATCATGGAGAAGCTTGGACAGCAGCACAAAGAGCAGACAGAGCGCAGGGTTGTGTGCGTCAGCCAGGACTCCTTCTACCGGACCCTCACTCCCTCAGAAAGGCTCCGAGCCGAACGCGGACAGTTCAACTTTGATCACCCAGATGCATTTGACGACAAGAAGCTGCTGGCAGTCCTCAAGGATATTCTTGCTGGGAAGAAGGTTGAAGTTCCTGAGTATGACTACATAACAAATTCTATTAAGTAAGTGGAGCTTTGTTATATAATAGTCTTTGTTTTAGAATAATATTTTTTCATAGAGGCTTCAGTTGTTACTATGCCAGCCTCATGCGGATAGTCAATGGTGGGGCAAGCTCACCTTCAGAAAGATCTATCCAGTAAGCATAAATGGACTTGGCTCCAGCAAAGGCGAACTCAATGTAACATTGAGGCCGCCTATTTAAACTTTATTGTTCAAAATATACAATTATATATCACAATAGGCTGACATAATGCTAAAAGCATTATCTGACAGCCAACCTTTGGGTCAAGCTTAAATATGGGCGTACCATAACAGTTGGTTACATTTAATACCAAAATGCGATAAACTTTTTAAGTTTTCTCACCAACAGACTGTGAGAGCTAGGAATAGTGGTAGACCTAAAAAAGGTTGCTGGAGAATATGAGTACGGAGGGTGTTAAAATGGAATCGTTAAAGATAGAAAATAGTGGAAGGAACTGACATACTGTGTTGATATAACAAAGTGCGCTAAGGTAAAGAAGAAGTTATAATCACTATGGAATCAAAACTATGGGTGGCAAAAAAATAATTTAGAGCGTAAATATGGAACCGCCATAATTGACAGAATATAGAATTAGTGTTATGTCTATCAATTATACATTTTTCGTGTGAAAGAAAAGTTTCAATATACATTAAGTAGTGAGTAAAGTACTGTGGCTATATTTGAAACAAAATTTATAACGAAAAAAAATGCTTATCCTCAGTCCACATCGGTCACATACAATCTACCCAGCAGATGTTGTTCTCATCGAGGGAATCCTGGTGTTCTACTTCCCGGAGGTGCGCGAGCTGTTTCACATGAAGTTGTTTGTGGACACAGATTCTGACACTAGGCTGGCGAGGCGAGGTATGTCAGTTTTTTTTTTTAACTTTTTGATGATATCAGTTGATTTATTTTTCTTGAGTATGCAGCAATGCTAACAGACCCTGTACAACAATGGGTTACACATAAACAAATATATTTGTTTGTCAGCCATTGGGTTTCGTCACATGTTTTCTGGGATCCCTCTTACATCACACATCTTAACAAGCAAAGTAGGAATCGCCTTTAAAGTTGTTGAATTATTGCTGAAGCTTATTGTAATACCAATTCCACGTGGAAATTATGTGAGGTGAGAAATATCCTCTAAAATTTGATTTTTGTAGCTCTGGCTGATGTGTTACACACTACCTTTTTTATTTTGAATGTGGCATACACGAATAGTGGTCTGATGCACAGCAGTAGGGCAGATTAACTCTTTAGATAAAGATGTTGAATGTTAGTGATATTCAGGCATGGAGTAATTACAAAGAGGAGATGCCGTAATAAGCGTTTTGTAAGAAAGTGCTTCTGAGGCTACACAGGGCGGAAGGCAGACGTGCGACATGCTTGGTTTCGGCCGTGGCTCCAATCATGGAGCACGAGCAATGACAAGCTCCGCCCACTGCAGTGTCGACGAGGCGCCAATGATCACATCACTGCGCCATTTCAAACGGCATCTCCTCTTTGTAATTATTCCATGTATTCAGGACAGAACAGTATTCTTTAAAAATCTTAATATTAAATTTAAACTATTTTAATAGGTTTTTTATCGTGTTTATTACTACTTATTTACATTTATTATTACAATATTGTCATTGTATTAAAATAGTTTAATTTAATGTGTAACAATCGCGAAAACTTAAGATAGATTGTTTTTTTTTTTATTGAATCAGTACCGCGAGACATAATGGAGCGCGGAAGGGACTTGGAGCAAGTACTAAATCAGTACATGAACTTTGTGAAGCCGGCATTTGAAGAATTCTGCTTGCCGGTGAGGATATTTTTTTATTTTTTTCATTTTGATTGGATTTTTCGGAACATACAATTGCTTTTATTTTAAATATGTGAACCGGACTGAAATAATTGCTTATGGTTCTGTTTCTATTTTTTTAAATGTGTAAAATTATTCTTGCAGACCAAAAAGTTTGCTGACGTCATCATTCCGCGGGGGGCTGACAACTTAGGTAAGAATATTTGTTTACTTTTATTTTTAATTAAACTTTGTATGTTTTCACCTAAAATTTTAAATCAACGAAAATATTTACGCGATTTCAATCGTAAATTGAAATAAAAATCTTTTCGCGACTTTCAAATTAAAACAACAATTAATAGAAGTACTGAATTTTAAATAAAAAAATACACTACAACGCGTTCCTAACGTTTTTCAAATGCACTCGATTTTGCGACATTTTTAATCTATCGTGCAAGGTCATAGCCACTGCAACTAGCTCGTATATTATCTGTCAGTCATTCGCGCCAAAAGTCATTGCAGCGGCTATGCTCTTGTAGCTGCTAACCTAATTCAGTCAAAAAAAAAAGTATCTATTCTCCGTTGTTGCAGTGGCTATAGACCTAATCGTGCATCACATTTGGGATATAATGTATAAGAAGAGGCACACGCCGGAGAAAACTTTGACGAATGGAACGTGTAACGGAACGCATGAGGAAGAAGGGACCAATGGCAGGAGGATGTCTGGAAGTTCCGAGGATACGTTGAGTCGATAGTCTATAGTATGAATTTTGGCGCCAATCTCAGTAACTAAAGTCGACAGGTTATGTTAACTTACAACAAGGAATAGCATGCACCTATCATAGTTTTGGTAAATAGGGAATAGATGTAAATTCCAAAAATTTGATTATTATTATGCTGGGGGCTTACTGTCATCTCTTATTTCCATCCAAATATGAGTGAGTAAGCGAGAAGGCGCTAAACGTATTTGGATGGAATTATGAGATGATAGGTAGGTTTAGGTTCCTTGTTAGTAGGAATTTTTATCCATTTCCTACAATGCCCAAGCTTTACCGTGGTTTTGCTGTTTATTTATATTTTTTTAAACTTGACGACATTTTTACCCAAATTCGAATCCTGGTAATTATTGAAAATGATATTTTCACGATTGTCTCATCTAAATATTTTTGTCTTAAATGCACAGTCGCATTGTTTAATTACACATTTAATAATACAAAAATAAACTTAACAAGGAGTTATTAATATTCCTGTTAAAATTAGTCTTGAGATTTACGCCTCGTCTACTGCCAAGTTGTCTATGACCAGACGAAAACGCTGCAGTTGGGGTAGAATTTATAATTTTTATAAATATGTTACACCTAGTAGTTAAGATTGCAGTATACGCGTACAGTGAGTCACATATTAAAGTATACCTTGGCGTAAATTTGTGGGTTAGAGTACAATTTTTTTTGTCCCAATATATTAACAAAACTATTAAGTAACCAGTTTGCCAGGCAGTGACAAAATTATGTGTAAATAAAACAAAATTGATAATTGTTCTCTCCTACTATAATAATACATTCATAAAATCTAGCACTAAGATGTGCAGGCTCGATTGACTTTGCACTCGAATAAAAATCGGGAATCATTAGTTGTCTTTGTCTTTGGACTCCTTGGTGAATTAAGTCATAGACTTGGTTGCTTATTAGATTTGTTATTTTTTCCTATTTTAAGTGTATTTTTAATGGTCACTCGCATTGTCTATTGCGCATTTTGAGTTTATGGAAAACCATTCTTGTTTTTTTTAATGACCGAGTACTTGATAAGTATTAATAATGTTTGTAAAGTGAGCTGATTTTGTAAGTGATAAAAAAAACCGCAGAATTGGTTAAAGCTTCGTGTAAGATGGACAAAAAAACGGCCAAATTATTGACAAACAATGAAAGATATTTATTTTTCCACAGATAGAAAATTTACGAATAATTGTTTTACGAAGGCTAAGTGCTTGATTTTTTATTAGCGTACTTTATTCCGCAATTCTGAAAAAAATATGATTTGTCCTTATATGACGTTTAAAAAAATGTGCTGTGTGCAAAAGATTCCCTTTTTATTATTTTATATTATTTGATAAAGTATCTATGTATTATATTATTTTAATTTATGGTTAAGTTTCCTGTTTGATTAGAATTAAGGATTTTCGTTTTAAGTATAATATACTACTTATACACTGTTAAAAAAAGTTAATCAGATAGACATACATTTAAAGCAGTTATTTGCTGTTGTCTAGATATATTCCGCCGACAGCCGCCAGCGTCGCTATTATTTTAATATTTCTATAATACAAGATTATGATACGGGTGCGAAGTTGGTCATTAATTACGAAGCGGATGCCTATTGAAGATGAGTATATGACCAATTTCGCTCACGAGTTGTCATACGACGATTTTCAACACATTTGCTAGGAAAAACACTTATACTAGGTATTGACTTTTTATTATTTACATAATAAATAAAAGTTCTCAAACGATATCGGAACATTTCTTCACATTAACTTTTGTTGGTACACATGAACACTACACATTTAGAAACACCATTTGAGTAAAATTGGGTTTGTGTGTTTGTTAATGCATTGCTAGGTTAGGTATCTCCAAATACATATAAGTAGTTATTGGCTTCACAGATTTGAAGCGTCGTCCTTATTTTCTTCCTTTGAAGATTTAAGTAGCTATAGTCAGCCTACTAACTCATTTATCAACATTATATTTTCGCCTGGATTAAGTATATCTGGCGGAGGCATATTTAGGTATTCTTCCCTAAATTAAATCGACATTTGTATTAAATTAAATACAAAAACAAATATGTAGATTTAAAAATGGCGCATCTGATGCAGACAGCAGACTCTGATAGTTTTTTTTTTATTAATGAGTTTTACGGCCATGGATACAAGCCCTTTTGGCCCCTTCATAATTTTTCTACACAAATTAATATTTGTAGTCCAATACGGCTAATGTTCAGTGAAATAAATATAAATTTGACATTTAGTATTGATTTATCATTTGGCTAAAAGAGTTTATATTTTTTGCAAAAACAATGAAATGGTTTGAAAGTTAAATGCCTCTTAACGTACATTTAAAAAAAAATTGGTCTGTAAAGTCGGTTTACAGACGGTAGTTTGACGTGACAACGTCAAACAATGCAGTAGTATAATACACATGATCATGCCTCTCTCTTTCGTGCCGCGCTCTCGCTTGCGGAACACAATGAGCGTAACGGGACAATGACGTCATCTTTTTCGTGCATGCAGCCCGTAGTATCGAGTTATTAGACGTTGTCACGTCTACACACACACAAACTACCTTTGGAAACCATTACTTTACAAGTGCGATTATAATATAAACAACGTGTTGTTTACAATGCCCATAAGGCCTTAATAACAATGAAATAAAAGACACTTTATGAGCAAATGTGTTGAAAAATATAATAAAGCCGTACTATTTTTACCCATCATGTGATATAGGAATTTAATTTTAATTTTTGCTTGTTAATTTAGACTTGATAAACCTTTTTTGACATTTAAAAGACTGCAGCTCACTGCTGACACGTGGTGTTGATGTCTGACGTTTCCAAGTATGTAAGTAATTTAAGAATTTAGCAATCACAGTCATAGTTCAAGCAGCTCAAAAATTTTGGAATTTGTCCGCATATAAATGATTTACAAAACCATATTTCTACAAGAAATAGTCCAATAAATACCACTTTTATCATGTAAATAAAATAATTGAAAGTATTGCAATTTAACCTTTTTATGTAAAGATCAAAACATTTAATTTGACTGAGCGAGATACGTGACTTATTCAATTCATTGGCAGATGGCTCGCGCTCGCGTTACTTTAGGATTATAGTTTTATGTAAAATATTATTGATTTTCATTATGTGTGTACTAAAATTCGCTCGCTGTCTACATTTATCTCAACACTGCCACATAAACTTCCAATAATGCATTTCCAGTATATAAACGCACAATATAAAGGTGCTCCCACACAGCAGTTATATAATGTTAGAGAATGTTGCATAACTTTGTTGTCTAACATTTCATACGTATAAATTGTCTTCATTGTTATAGGATGTTATCGTTTAACACAATGTTTTATAACGTTATTTAACTGTCAAAATGATGTAAAATGACGGCATCCTATACTATTTTATATAGTAGATAATAAAATAAACATTTTTTAGCAAAATAACCACTTCCTTTTTAGCATTTAAATAAATATAATTTATGAAGTTGCAATGACACCAGGATGTACATTGTCGATTGACAATGTAATCTACACGAAATGATGATTTGCAAAAACTATCCATTATAGTTTTAGAGTTTTTGTTTCTAAAGAACTTATTATTTAATGAAAAATCATTTCTAAAGAAAGAACCCATATTATATACATAATTTTAAAGCCATATTTACCGCGTTGCCAATGTTAGACATAACACTTATTGCCGCCGGTCTGCTGGAAATTGTACAGAAATAAGTAGCACCTGCTCTTGTACCAATATTTCAGTTTCGGTAATTAGGTGTAGGTACAGTCAGTTGCAAAAGTACATAGACATAAAAAATACAGCACTGAATCCGATCAACAATAAAAAGAAATGAGTACAAAGGCGGACTTATCGCTAATACAATTTTTTCCAGCCAACCTTATGGGAGAAAGGACCATGCATAACTTTTAGAAATGTTACACATTACACATGCACTTTTGCACTTGGCCGTACATGAACAAATAAATATTTTTTTTAACATCCACATTTGTAAATGGCGTAGATTAATTAAGGAGTTTTGATTCCATACAAACCTAGACTGAGTTATTGTAACGCAAGACTTATATCGCCGTTATGTCAAACCATTCATATCAGTAGCGAATTAGCGGTAGTTTTAAGTGAAAATCAGACTAGTAATTTTTAGGAACCTGACAAGGCCACAGAAATAAATAACGGACCGCTGATAAATTTCATACAATATGTTTATTGTGATGTCTATGGTCATGGCAACGACCACAAAAAAAAAGATTAGGTAGAAATTACCAATGCTGTTATGACTCCGGAGTCTTAACTTTATATGGCGAGCCTTAATAGGCACGTAGGTGTCGCCCATATGGCACTTCTACCTTATCTTTTTGTGGTAATGACAAAGTTAGTTGTTTATACGTTTTGCCACCATTTATGTCCAAAACCATAAAAGCTGTGTCCAAAAGATATTGTGTTGAAAAAAGCAACTCATGCAGCGAGAGAATTAGCACAACTTTTCCGCAGATATTTTTTTTCCAATTTACATTTCATATTTTGTTTTTTCTAAACTGTGCAAGCATAATGTCTAAAAATTCCTAGATGTGATAAAATTTTAATGAACTCTAGTATGAGTATATGTAATTGGTAAATATTACTAGACAGTATATTGTTATAAAGATAAGGCATGCCTGACTGATTACAAAATAAATGTAATGATCAATCTGAAAATTAAATAAAAACTCGTCAACTTTATGTTTGATTAAAAATATATTGTATTTTAAGTATTATATTTATTGTGTTGCAAATGTAATTAAGTATTATTAGGGATTATATTTGTCTGGAATGGTGCCCCCAATTTGTAATATTCTTTTTACACCATCATAATATTGATTAGCGTATATATGACGTAAATGTTTTTACGTAAAACAATATACAGTGACTGATTCTATCATACACATTGACATTATATAATTATTTCTTGATATTGTGATAAAATGTGTGCTTACACTTTTTTTTCCTTTTTATATGCACAAAGAACCCATTCCTTATATTATCATCCTATTGATTTATTAAGAGCGTTCAACAATCCTACCACTAGATGGCGCCAGCGAGACTTTACTGTCAACTTCAGTGCTGCCATCTTGTGTGAGGCATTTTGAAAATCCCTCTAAGCGCCAATTTTCATTGAAAGAGCAGTGACTTTGGTGTTTTAACTACTCATTATAGCAGGCCCTTGTCCTACCTTTTCTTTATTTTCAAATTACTATGAAATTTTTACTACACTGATAAGTTTCCAAAAACGATTATAATATTCTGTCGCTCTTTCAGTGAGAATTGACCTATTTTCATAGCTCTATAGACTTTGATTTATAACCTCAATACAGCACAAGATAATTTGTCATTTTAAACATGAATATTTTTTTAATATTACTACTTTCTTACACTACTCAAGCTTGTGTATACTATTACAATAAAGTGTTTGCATCGTATTAGGCGGGTTTTATTTGCCTAACATAGATAAATAGTGTAGAAATAAATTTCCAGGTGGATTCGTAATCAAATACTATCTGACAGTGTTTATTTATTTATTTTTCGCTTACATGTACATTATATGAATAGATGGAGTTAGGACAATTTTTGTAAGTACATGTACCCAGACTGGGTATTGCGAAGTCTCTTAGAGAATGAGTGTTAAAATTATAACATTGACTAATTAGGTACAATTAAATTAAATTTTTACATGAAAGCAAAATATAAAATTGAATGTCAAATTTAAATTGTCACAAGAATTAATAAAATGGATGTCATAAAAAAGAAAATAATAATAATAATGTCTACACAGGTAAGTTTATAAAATGTCAAAAGATTCAAGACTGAGAAATCCTCAAAACGCCGGAGGTAGCCAATTACACCTAAGTATTTTGTTTGTTGGCCACTAACACCTTAAGTCATGTTGCTGTTGGTATGGTTTTCCTGTAAAAAAGTCTTAAGGTCAGACGCTCCATTAAAATTACCAGTGCCGCCAAATCTAGGACCATGACTTACAGCATACCCTAGACTCTGAAGCGTAAGCTGAGTACGCAACTAGGAAAACACGCTTAGACGAAGACTTCTAGCTCATTATTGAGAACCATTTGATAAAACAAATTTGTTCCAGAAAATAAGCGTAGTCTATGGTATAATAATAAATACAATAAATTGAGATTTTTATGACTACCCACAGTCTAAGATAAATACCATAGCCTACTTTGCAACCTCAGGAGTCTCGTGTCACTCACATCACAGTGTTCAATTTTCACCTTGACTTATAATTTTCGTTTGTTCACCAGTGGCCATCGATCTGATCGTGCAACACATATCAGAGTACCTGAAACGAAGCGCCACAGAAAAGGCAGGAGCGCTGGAGTACGCGGGTCTCTCGACGTCTGTGCCGGGAAGCCCGCAGCGGGGCAAGAGTGGGCGGCCTCATTAAATAGGTAGTTTTTTCATCGAAATTGCAGCCGGAGTCTCTCCTCTGCTGCAAGGAATTGCAGAAAGAGCAATTGGAACCGGCCTGCATCCAGCGCTTGCATGTGACCTTCAGATATATGATCTGGTCCGTGGGTGTTCAAAGCTGCGCTTGCCGGTGGGTTGTCGCCCATTCGAGAACCTTTCGGTACGAATCGGATCTTCGCTCCGGTTTGGTTTTAATATTTACAAATATTGTCGATGCTGCCAAGTTTGGCGGGTCCCGTCTGCCTGAAAGTAGTTGGCGAAGGAGAGGAAGACCACGGATGAGCTGGAGCGACGTTTTGGGAAGTTTCTTCATTATTCAGATACACTTAAGTGGTTAGAGGTGGAGGAACAGAGAAAGGTTAAAAAGCAGATGGAGGAGATCGTTGCCCAGCAGTGGAACAATATAATTTAATATTTATGAATAATAAATATTTTCTTTATTTCAGGGCCTGAACAGAACGGTGAATCAAGTGAAAGAAAGAAACGTGCTTTATTAACACGTAGATAGCTCAAAAGGTACCACATCAATTTAGTCTTACAATTAATAAAAATTACTCTATAGTAGTAAAACACTTATAATATGGCTAGTTTAGAGCAGTGTTAGGAATGTAAAAATTTCCCCCTATTCTCTTTAACATATCCATTTTTAACTAATTGAGCCTAAACTTATAATTATAAAATGAACACACATCTAACTTGAACTAACTTGAATGTCATGTGAGTGATTGTATAAACATAGCAAAATGAAGTTTATGTCTACAGCGTAAAACGTATAGCCCGACCAGGAAAATAAAAACCCTGCTGCATTGGCGGCTATTGATCTCCTTAAGGTGGCAACATGGTATGTGTCATGGCAACAACAAAATTGACATCGTCATTAAATAAAGTTCAATCCTTCGTTTTTATTCGCGTTAAATATGATAACATCTATGAATTATTTTTGCTATATTGTCAAATAAATCGTAGGAAATAATCACAAAGTGCGCAACGTCCACTTCAGTCTCTTTTTGCAAATGACTTTGAGATGCCGGATTGCTTAGATAACGGACATGAATGCTTAGTTGCCAGTAAAAGAAATTAGTTCGAATATTTTTCCACAATATGGCCGAAGGCTTGTGCTGTTTAACTGGTCGGGCTATAAAATAAATGCACTGAACGCCTCAGAATAAAACTTAATGCTTTTGATTGCACACGGGCAATAGGCTTTAGACATGTTACTAGTTAAAAATAGTCCACGTAAGATTTTTTAGCTAAAGAATTTTATTCAATACTAGATTTTCATTTACTTTTTGCTGTTGTAAGTGTAGTACAACTTGGCAAAATAACATACAGCACAGTATGTGAGAAATAGTTGGTAAAGACTTACCACTGAAGTATAACGCAAACTAAAAGTTTTAACTAGTCAATCGGAATAATTAATGCTCAATGGCATTAGTACTTATTAAGATTAACAGAAAAAGTTTAAATGCTAATTTTTTTATTGCAAAATCGATGAATTAATATTTACAAAAGTTAATATTTTGGTAAAGAAATTTAATTACCTAGTATAAGGATTTTGATAATTTATTGATTTTGCCAATGAGATTGATATTTTTAACAACAACATTTCTCATTTTATATTTTTTATCAACACTGTGACAACAATTTAATATAGTTTTATTTAGTAGTTTTTTAAATAATAACTATTGCAATATTGTAGACTTCTAACCCTTCGCAATACGTTATTGTAGAAGAGCACAAACTTTTACTGTATATATCGTAACTGTATATTGTTATAATAGGTATTTCAATGTCATATTAAATGCATATGGACAAAAAATTAAAGATGTCATAGATGTATGCAATATACAGTCAGTTGCAAAAGTGCATGCATAGATAACAAAATGCAAAATGCATAGAACAAATTATGCATAATCTTAATTATGCATGCACTTTTGCAGCTGACAATACCTCCTTAGGTTAATATTTTCTGATGTTTAATTGTTCTGTAATTACTTTTTATTAAAGGATAGACTAAATTATTGAGTGAAGCTGAAAGGTAATGCCAAAATGACTAGTCAATGTAATTGGGTATCTTAAATAAATGAAATTTAATTAAAATTAACAATTGGTTTTGTGATTGTTAAATCTATAGTTTTAATTTATATGTTGATTCATTGTGACCTAGAGTAAAATTAATATTTTTTATATATTTATTAGACATGAGCGTTTTTATTTACATGTGGTGAACTTTATTGTTACTTAGATTCAAAATAAGATTGTTTTGTTATATTTATTGGTACCACTTTCAAGGCAAGGATGAAAGAGTTCGTTTATATCGTACTAGCTGTTTCCCGCAGCTCCCCCTGCGGTATATATATAGCCTATGTTACTCAGGGTGAATGTAGCTATCCAATGGTGAAAGAATTTTTGAAATCGGCACAGTAGTTTTTGAGTTTATTCATTACAAACATACACACAAAAATACAAATCTTTCCTCTTTATAATATTAGTGTAGATATAATGTTTGTATGAACTTTTGTTTTAACAGTTACCGGTTGATCTTGCTAGAATAACTTATAATTATTACTAGTTATATTTTTTTGCATTCATTGCCATTTAGGGTGTATTTTCATAATTTTAAGAGACGTTAGAGTGAATGCCAAGTGTAAAATGTAACGTACATGTTTGAGCTGAAAATAATTATGTATAAAATGAGTTTATGAAATACACACAGATTTATTCTTAGCATGATTTCAACTCTTAAAATATATAACTAATAAAACTATATCCGTCAAATTGTAATCTCTCAATAGATGTGAATATTAGCAATAAATTTAAATGTGGGTATGAAAAAATCCACAATAATTTGGGGTAAACGTATTTCAATTAAAAAAAAAATGTAAACTTCTGATAGCGACTACCTAGAATAGTACTTTGTTTTCTCCTGCTATACAATTTTTTAAAAAGTATTACCTGAAATAAGTCGCTTATAATGATAAGGCCGCCACTTGCGCGTTCTTTTGTGTTGGATTAATTTTAAATTTATATAATGTATGCAATAAATGGCTATTTATTGTAGCCATTCATGAAATTTAAACTTTAAATATGCTTTGTAGCAATACAATAAAATACAAGAGGTCCTAAATATTTAAAAATTAGTTTAACATAGTGATTGAAATACATGCCAATTTTTTACTGCTTGCTTCCGTGCCTATCGTCGGAACAAAACTGTTGAATACGTACTGGTGGTGGTAATACGTACTTAAATACAAGCCAAAGATTATGTAGAATAAGCTAATTGGAGTGAAACTTTTAATTTATAAAATCTTAATATAAGATATTTATTTAATTTACTTACTTTGCCAACATAGTCGCTATGGAACTAACATACCGTGCCGACCCCACATGACAAAGTGGATCAAGGTAAAGGAGAAATTCATAGTTAGCTAATAACCCGCTAATTTTTATTGTGTAGAGGCACTGGGTATTGTGACATCTTGATTATATCTATTAATTAGCTTTCTCGCTCACGCAACGAAACCACGGCAAGCTGGAACTTTTGCTAACGTATAGAAATTGATAAGAGTAAAGCCAACCTATAGTCAAACATATTTCATTGTTTATTTTTTATTTGTGTGTTGTAAATATTGTTTTTGGATTTTATGCGTGAGTAATAGGTCCATTTTGTTGTAGTAATGCTTGATGGCTTACACATACGTATAACTCGATATATGATTGTGATATAATGATCGCGAGGCTAATTAACTTATATTTATAAATAGTTACTAAATTTATTTATTTTTTTACTATTGATTCTGCATAACGCTGCATAGGCTTTGTTTACCCACAAAAGTTATTGAACAAACAATATTTTTAATAAAAGCTATTTTTATTTTCACAAGACTATTTTTTCTTCAATACATAATTCATCCTAGCATCCTTCTCCGAAAAACTCTATTTAAAGCTGCGTGTCCTTTGCGTCGGCATCGGAGCATGTATCACGTCACAATTTAATGATTTCATGAATTTATATAGCACATCGTAACGGACCAAGAATTATTTTTAGATATATAGTGCATTTACAGTAAACAAAAAACATTGAAATGATTTTGTTAGGAAAAAAAAACTAGCATGTAGATTTTTTAAATTTTGCTTTCAGTACTTTTCTTTGGCCTTAATAAACCACCCCTCAAAATATTTGCACTTAATAAAAATCCACCCTATATAGTTTGCAGGTGCGAGAAAGGGTAAAACAGTCATGTCAACATCCCACACAACTGTAATAAAATAACAAATATAAACATGATTATTTTTATTGCTAAATATAATTTCATTGCTCTGATTACATTAGGTACATACATGTTTCGCATTACACTAAGTTGTAGCAGCTAACAGCGGTTAAAAGAAATCATACATACAAAATACGTACATTTTCATTATTTTTATAACAAATAATTATGATGGAGCAAACATACGTTGCTTAAATTCTGTGCTTGATAGTGAAAAATATCTTTTTTTTTTTTATTATATTTGATAAAAGTGGCAAATAGATAGCAAACATTGTAAGTTGGTTAGGTAAGTTACTTGTGACCATAATAAATGAACATTAATTGTCCATTTTCAAGATAATTGTATTATAACGTTAATTTATTTTTACAGTTATTTACTATTTATAAATTTTACCGTTACGTTTTCTTTTTAACTGACCAAGATTTCAAATGGCCGATTCAAGTAAAAATACAACTAAATACATTCGGGTGAAAAATGTTCCCAGCATTGAGATTTCAGGGTTGCCATAGAGAATTGCCGAAAGTCACCCAAAGAATATACTTCTACGGCACATAAGTTGACTCCAGTGTGAGAGAGACAAAACCATAATTATGCAAGGAAAAGTAATAGATTGTCCTGCTCGCACTAAAATCAACTTATTTGCCGATATCTATACATACTTGTATATAAGCGAAAGTTATTAAATAAATAAATAAAATTATTTTTTAGACAAAATCTTGTTTGTCTTTTCCACGTGTGTTATTAAACAAATATAAATAAAGAAGTCGACCGGAAATCAAAATTATAATTATCTACAAGCGATGATGATCAAACTGTATGCCTATATACAATATTGTTATAATTCCGCTTACCATCAACATTACACTACAAATTCTTCGTAAATTTGTAAAGGGTATTAAGATTCTGACGACTTACGAAAACATATGAAATGACATTAATCAATAGTAATGATAAATAATTAGTAAAGTAAATGTAACTTGGATAATGTTCTCGTCTGTAAAATTAAACATTCAATATTTTTATACACATGGATATTAATTATATTAGATTGAATGCTACAGTGCAACACAAAATGAATTGGAAACATTTTTAGAATAATTCTATTTTGTACGTATAGTAACATTTAAAAATATCTGTTTATTCCATCATCCCGCCATTTTTTTTTTAATTGGAATTTAAATCGCATATTTTTCCTATGAAGAAAATAGAAATAAATTGTAAAGCCACAGTGGTTTCACGAGTAAAACTCATGGTAACATGAATATTGTAAAATAAAAAGATCACGATAACTTAAAAGGGAAGGCATTTTTTATAAGACATTATTCTTAAAATATTACGAACGTTTGATAAGTCCAAGTTAACTAAAATATGTTCTGTCTCGTTCTTTCACGGCAAATTTAGGTAAGCCAAAAAGGAACTAAACATACTTTAGCTAATGTAGGCTTAATTAATGTTCGTAAATTTTTATGAATAAACCCCCAATGCAAATAATATAGATTTAGATTATTTTGATAAATAAAACATTTATTTTCATATTCTTTTGTGATGCACTTTAGTTAAAAATAGTGTCTTTTTAAAAAGTGCGAAATGAACTGGTGCTAATAACATTAAAACGTATGCTTAATCTAGGTTTAATAAATAAAATGTTGTAGGGAGCTGAAACAAGGATTGCATTCGGAATTTCCAGCGTTTTATCAGTTTCTTGTTAAATTTAAACCCGTAAAAATAGTCTATTGATTTTCATTCATTCTGACAAAACCTATGTTATCTCTTTTCCTCTTATATGTGTCATTAAACTTCGCCTAATATATTTACCCCATTCATAAAAAATCACGAACGTTCTATAAGCCGGCATTAACTAAAACATGTTAAGTCCCTTTCTCTTTTATCTATATTTGACGTGAAAGAATGAGACAGAAGATATTTTATTTAATGTAGACATAAAAAACGTTGTTTAATTCTTATGAATAAGGGGGGTTAGGATGTAGGTAATATAGAAATCAACTTCCATTAACAATCTGCTGACAAAATGCTCAAACTCTCATCTCTCTTCGTGATTCACCATATGATTGCGGAGTCTGTAATCCTCATTTCCAGATTCCAATGAAAACATTTTTTTTTTTTTTTTAATACACAAGTATTCACAACTGACTTGGTTGTACCTGTGACTTGATACCAATAAGGTGAACGTTGTTCTATAACAAAATTCAATGGCCGGAGATTTTTTAGAAGTTTTTATGTAATTAAAAAATACCTAGATGGTATTTATGTTCCGAAAATTACAATAGTCAATTTCAATGAAACCATAATTAAAAACTTGTACAGGTCGCGAGGTGTAAGCCGAGCTTTGCATTTGTGTGAGTGCACATAGATAACGTATATGCGTGACGCAACTCCGCCGCGCACCTTCCACACTTCACCTCTTGTACCACATCTTTTCGTGATCACACACACACATATGCAAAGCTCAGCTTAGGCCTCGTGACCTGTACCGATGCTTCCTGCCTGGAGAAACATTCAGTTGCCACTCTAATATTATGCTATAACTTAATCAAAACACTGATTCCTTTTATATATTATACAAAAATATTTTCCGTCACAATAATACGGGACACTGGGAACACAAACCGATTTTACTACACTGATTTTTACCATTGCCTGTATGATTCATACATTTTACTCTATCTTCTACTTCACTCTTCCTATTCCTACACACTTGAAAATAAACACACAAAATATCACGCGCTCTGAACATCATCAAAAATATATATTTTTTTCTAATAGAGTATTATCCTACAATGATTACAGTCGATCGAGACGAACGACGTCAAATTGAACGTAATTTGAAGAATTTGCAAATGCGTTATTTTGCGGTGAAATGCGCAAAGTTATTGGGTAAATGCGTTTAATTGTGCTGCCCATTTTACATGATTGTATTATAATTTAAACATTTGCCCATCTAGGAAAGTCATACAAATGTAGGCCCCCGTTATCTTTTTCGGACGAACATAAATTAGCCCTTAGAAGCAGTGTACATTGAGAAATATTTCAGTGTTTACAATTTGAATTTATTATATTTTAGGATTAACGCCCCATAGGCGTATGGGGAGTAAAAAATTATCTTTATCATGACAGAAGTTTACAGTTATCTGAATCATTCATATACTGAGACATAAAAAACGTAAAGAGATTTTGTAAAAGGTTCGATTTAACTGCTGTTTTCCTCATTTATATATACTTTCATAAGTTGCACTGTCAAGTTTAAGATGCAATGCAGACGACAGACTATATGTGACGCACTTTTAAGTCTGTGCAAATAGAACCTATGCAATTATATGCAGTAACGTATATGACGCGCAAAATGTACATACATACCATCACGCCTTTTTCCCGTAGGGGTAGGTAGAGACTACGGATTTCCATTTGCTACGATCCTTACAGACTTCCCTCGCTTCTTCTACGTTCATCACTCTCGTCATACACGCTCGTCGATTGCGGGTACTCCTGACATCTCCGCAAAAAGTCCGGTGCACAAATCCGTGTAATTCTGACAGACCACGCCGAGCAAAAAGTTGGCGAAAATAATAGAACGTTTGCTTCAACTCGATTGACTAAAACAGAATGATTGAAAATGTGCGTCGTGTGCATTCAGTCCGTGAAAAACCGCGCCATACGGACTTTTTGTGCCCCGCAGACTTGATCGGACAAAAAGTGTGCCGTCTGCGTTGCATCTTAATATGACAGTCGCCATCTTTAAATCGATCAACGATACAAAATGGCGGAGAGACACATCCAACTTAACATAATATTTCAGATTTTCCGCTCGTGTATCTAACCTACACCTATTTACACTTACTATTTTGATTCAATAGCTTCTCTTTGCTACCCTACTTTGAAAGCTTACATTATATATAGTTTTACTTACATTAATATTCGGTTAATTTTAAGTTAGTGGAAGTACACAAGCGTGACGTTTTAAGTGATTTACTAATATCAAGGACATGTATAAATAAACTTGGAAATAGCCCTTCGAAATGGTATTTAGGTTGGCTTGAGGCCGAAAAGTGGTTCTGAAAAACTCTCGACATCAGGACGATTGACAATGTAACAGACTATATAATAGCGATAGCTTCAGGTACTATCCGAAGTGTGTTCTCCAAGTTTAATGATAAAATTCATGATAATTACATCTAAATGATTTTGCCTCGTAATAAACCAAATTGTCAACTAAACTTTTCGTATATATCCTACATTATGCAGTGGTATTCTTTGATAAGAGTACATTGATATCGGATTAAGCTAAAATGGGTTCTATTGCGATGGATTTTAGAATTTAAATCGTGTGACATCGGCCGCGGCTCGACGAGCTGCGGGATGTTCTCGAGGGCTGGACACGCGCTGACATCTAGCGGGGAATATTGAGCAACTGTTAGTAAAATTAACCATTAACTATCATATATGTTCATCTGCAAATGAAATATGTGTTTTTGTCCTTTGCCTAATAGATTTCTTTATCAATAAGCAAATACTTACTTACTTACTTGCTAGTTTAATTATTATGATTACTTTTTAAGTTGAAATCCACAATTTTTTTTTGTCTTGCCTTGATAGTGTTGTGTACATGACTTTTTATAAAAAATATTGTTTCTATTTGTGAAAACCTATAAGTGGCTTCATGTTTCTTAATATTAGTTCTAATATGTTTCTTGTACTTAAGTCCTGGCTTTCCAAATAAATAACTAAACGAAAATACTAATTTTGATAAACAAAAAGCAATTTTTCATGTTCTCGTATATAAGTAATCACCAGATACAGAAGTGATAAAAATAACGTTTTAAGCTATTACATGGGTACAGGGTTATTTTTAAACTACTGGTCAAACTTTTACATTGTGTTTAGTAAGTAAAACTAAACCACTTTCAATAAAAAAACTATCTGAAACTAGACAACAATTATTTGAAAATTTTCAGGGAGGTAAAAAAATTTACAATTTTCACTTTTTTTATTAAAAGTGAGCCTGGCCACGGGGCAATTCGCCGCGATGCCACCGGCGACTAAAACAAATACATAACAAATACACTAAAAAGCCACGGGAACTGGTGACTGGCGAGGCGAAATGAGGAGTAGTAACGATAAGTGCACTGAAACAAATGCATTTGTATGTATTTCTTTTAATCGCCGGTGGAATCGCGGCGAAATTCGTAGTGGCAAATTGCCCCCTGGCCAGGCTGTAAAAATAACATGTTAAGCGGTTACACATAAAAAGTATAGCCCAACCAGGAAAATAGCAATCTTCGCCATATTGCGGAAAAATATTGAAACTAATTTATTTTACTGGCAACTAAGCATTCATGTCCGTTATCTAAGCAATCGGGCGTCTCAAAGCCATTTGCCAAAAAGAGACAGAAGTGGACGTTGCATATTTAACGCGAATAAAAACAAAGGATTGATTTTTATATAATTAAATGACATTTATTTATTTATTTAACATTACAATTACAATTAACATTGTCAATTTTATTGTTGACATGACACTTAAAACATGTTGCCACCTAAAGGCGATCAGTAGCGACGCCAATGCATGGTTATTTTCCTAGTCGGGCTATAAAGCGGTTACCGTATGCAGACGCGTGTGGTCGCGCTAGGTGTCCTGGTCGTGGTCTCGCGGGTAGTCCATGGTCTTGATGTAGGCCACGGCAGCACAGAACTGCGTCCACCAGTACAGGGCCTCGCCTTGTAACGCTGAGCCTCCTAGTGCGTTTACCAGCTCGATCGTCGATAGCAGCGAAGGCGGGTTCACCTATACAGTAAGTAAGAGCCTATTTGTTTAACATGTGTACGGATGTTTACAATAGTGTTTTAAATAATATCACATAATTATTAATAGTACTAACGTACAAAACGGACACACACACCCTCCCACCCGAAACAGATACCGCATCCACATTCGGCCGCTGCGACGACTACGACGCGATACGAAAGATAACGATAGATACGGTAAATAACCAACCCTACGAGTAACACATACTTTATTATTTTTAGGTTATTATCAATAGATGGCAGTCGTTAGGCTGAGTCAGGTGCCTTTTAGCCGGGATGCAGGGCAGAGAACCTCCTCGAGTGCCCGGTCCTTTGAAAGCTTTGCATTCTCACTTGATCCCAAGGATCCGGTGAGAGGGCGGGCTGACAAGGGACTCGGGACGGTGCACCCTGGGCGACAGTTAATAACTCCCAGGTAGTCGGGGTCTTATTGGCTGTCGGCCAATTTCTGCCAACAGCCCACTCCACCGCCGTCTATGATGAGACGGCGAATGGATGTGGGTCTGGGCCACGGGCGTGGTCCATTTATGGGCCACTGCCCGATTTGGGGGGGTGGCCGAAAGGCCAACAGAGGGGGCCGCAAGGCCATGGCTGGAGGGCGTCGTGGTAGAATGCTAACGCGACCCCATGGCGCCCTCAACAGCCGGTGCGGAAACGCCGGAGGGGTTTTAGTGGGTAGTCCAGGCACTCTGCCTGGGAGTCCCACACTCAGTGCGTAAATGCATTTCCCCTCCGTTAACAAAAAAAAAAAGACAAAAAAGTGCCTTTTAGCCAGCCTTTAAAATACACCTCGGTCCAGTGACGTGCACGGACATTTACCTCAGGATGGGCACATTTAGTACTCGTACTTGCATACGTTACATATACCAATCGTTCGTTGGTATCGTGTGGGTTATGTGGTCAATCGACCAAGCGCTTGAATAAGTACGTACGCTGTTATTTATAAGGAGCGTGGAAAGCGGGCACGTGTGCACATTTTGGACTCGCTCAGTTAATGAAAACTTCTCAATGTGACTTGACTTCATCATTGATATTTGTGTAGGTTTATGTATATATATATATATATATATATATAGGTATATATTTAAAATGAAATAGTATTTGTGTATGTTTTATGTATGTTTACGTAATGTATAAACTTAAGCTTTTGATAAACTTTGCTCTATAAGTAATACATTTTTCCCCCTTAACTTTTTTGCGCCAAACTATCTTTCCGTTTCTTCCAATGGTTGACTGGTAGAGAATGCTCTTAGCATTAAGTCCGCCAATTGTTATAAGTATATGTGTACTTTGTGGAACAATAAAGTTTTAATAAATAAATAAATAAAAATTGGTGCACGGCGTTGTTTTTGAATTATGGAATTATATTGTATGAAAAAATATGTTATTAATTGGTGAAGTGCAGGGTAGGCAGTGTCTTTTTCTCCATATGGTATGCACACCACTGCCTCGGTCATGTTCCTGTCGGTCTGGTTTTCCTGTAAAAAGGGTTACGGAGGTTAACGAGTACCGCCAAATCCAGGACCACGACTTACAGCGTACCCTAGGCTCCGAAGCGCAAGCTAAGGATGTAACAAGGAAAAACACGCTTGGTCTAAAAAGATAGATAGCTTGGTCTAAGAAGAGAAGAGAGCTCTGTAATCTTACCTTTAGTATAACGTATACTAATACAGGCGTGAGATCGTCAGCGGCCGGCGGGGCTCCGGTCAGCGCCAACACCGACATGATGGATGTCACACAACGCATTATACACGACAGCTGTAAACACCATTTTTATATTAATACTGTTACGAAATCAAAAATAAATAAAAAAAAAATGCGGTCCGCGGAAGTTTGAGTAGCGCTGTCCGCGGAAAATTCTCGTACAATCGTCGCGTGTTTCCATACGGGAATAATATCGCGAACGATCTAGTACATCGATTATCTCGCTCTGACATATTGCTTTGTCTCGCTCTCGCACTTCTAGTATGTACTAAGGGAACGAGACAGAGGGTATCCCTCTCTCTCTCTATTCCGGAGTAGTTGTGATCTTTCTAGAAACTTATGGAGCGGGTTTCCCGGGCCATATAAATATCGGAAGGCGCCTCAGGAGGGCAGTTCTAATTTAACTGAGCTACAAGAGCGATCAAGAAGCGATATCCGGAGCGAATAACAAGTGATACGAGCGACCTCGGCAAGTTATAGTGACTGTGATTAGCAAGTGTTTTGGACGTTGTAAGTGATAAGTGAAGTGAAGTGACGTCGGCGACCATCCTTGTGGGAATAAACGTTTTTAAGAGTCATCAGGTGTTTTTCTCCAAATTGCGAACCCCGAGCTCGTAACAATACGAACTATAATGCTGAGTCGTAGACTTTATTTATATTAACAACTGTTTGCTGTATCAATCATAACTGAAATGCTTCTCTTTCACTAGGTAAGGGTTGACTACAAGAGATTGCCTAGCAATTAGTCAGCCTTTATTTTATTTTATTATTTTATTAATATGGAGCATATTTGATTTAGACCCGGAGATCGTGGATTCGACACCCACAGGAAGCATACTTTGTTAGTTGTTTCCAGTTTGGTTAGGACATTGCAGGCTTGAATCACCTGATTGTCTAATAATAACGATAATTCGGTGCTTTGGACGGCAATGTAATCTGTTGGTCTCGGCTGGCATTTAGTCATTTTTAAAAGAACCTCTGGCAACTTGGTGGATTGATCATGTAACCCAGTCAATATGAAAGAGTACCGATTTCTAATTACGATCTAGGGAAGTAGGGTAAAATTAAATCACGAGCATTGCGAGTAATCTCAATATTGATTACTAGCTGTTTCAAGCGGCACTTCCCGCGTCAATATTAACCTATGTTTGACACAGAGTCTTCAATTATATCTATACCATATTCCATCATAATCGGTCCAGAGGTTGTGTCGCGGAGACAGACAGACAGACAGACATACGTCACCTTGTCTCGGGGAGTCCTGTACACAGGCAGGTGCCGCAGCAGCGCCTGCGCGCGCGGGAAGGGCGCGGCCCACACGTGTCGCGGGGACAGACGTACAGACAGACAGACAGACATACGTCACCTTGTCTCGGGGAGTCCTGTACACAGGCAGGTGCCGCAGCAGCGCCTGCGCGCGCGGGAAGGGCGCGGCCCACACGTGTCGCGGGGACAGACGTACAGACAGACAGACAGACAGACAGACATACGTCACCTTGTCTCGGGGAGTCCTGTACACAGGCAGGTGCCGCAGCAGCGCCTGCGCGCGCGGGAAGGGCGCGGCCCACACGTGTCGCGGGGACAGACGTACAGACAGACAGACAGACAGACAGACATACGTCACCTTGTCTCGGGGAGTCCTGTACACAGGCAGGTGCCGCAGCAGCGCCTGCGCGCGCGGGAAGGGCGCGGCCCACACGTGTCGCGGGGACAGACGTACAGACAGACAGACAGACAGACAGACATACGTCACCTTGTCTCGGGGAGTCCTGTACACAGGCAGGTGCCGCAGCAGCGCCTGCGCGCGCGGGAAGGGCGCGGCCCACACGTGTCGCGGGGACAGACGTACAGACAGACAGACAGACAGACAGACATACGTCACCTTGTCTCGGGGAGTCCTGTACACAGGCAGGTGCCGCAGCAGGGCCTGCGCGCGCGGGAAGGGCGCGGCCCACACGTGTCGCGGGGACAGACGTACAGACAGACAGACAGACAGACATACGTCACCTTGTCTCGGGGAGTCCTGTACACAGGCAGGTGCCGCAGCAGGGCCTGCGCGCGCGGGAAGGGCGCGGCCCACACGTGTCGCGGGGACAGACGTACAGACAGACAGACAGACAGACATACGTCACCTTGTCTCGGGGAGTCCTGTACACAGGCAGGTGCCGCAGCAGCGCCTGCGCGCGCGGGAAGGGCGCGGCCCACACGTGTCGCGGGGACAGACGTACAGACAGACAGACAGACAGACAGACATACGTCACCTTGTCTCGGGGAGTCCTGTACACAGGCAGGTGCCGCAGCAGCGCCTGCGCGCGCGGGAAGGGCGCGGCCCACACGTGTCGCGGGGACAGACGTACAGACAGACAGACAGACAGACAGACATACGTCACCTTGTCTCGGGGAGTCCTGTACACAGGCAGGTGCCGCAGCAGCGCCTGCGCGCGCGGGAAGGGCGCGGCCCACACGTGTCGCGGGGACAGACGTACAGACAGACAGACAGACAGACATACGTCACCTTGTCTCGGGGAGTCCTGTACACAGGCAGGTGCCGCAGCAGGGCCTGCGCGCGCGGGAAGGGCGCGGCCCACACGTGTCGCGGGGACAGACGTACAGACAGACAGACAGACAGACATACGTCACCTTGTCTCGGGGAGTCCTGTACACAGGCAGGTGCCGCAGCAGGGCCTGCGCGCGCGGGAAGGGCGCGGCCCACACGTGTCGCGGGGACAGACGTACAGACAGACAGACAGACAGACATACGTCACCTTGTCTCGGGGAGTCCTGTACACAGGCAGGTGCCGCAGCAGCGCCTGCGCGCGCGGGAAGGGCGCGGCCCACACGTGTCGCGGGGACAGACGTACAGACAGACAGACAGACAGACAGACATACGTCACCTTGTCTCGGGGAGTCCTGTACACAGGCAGGTGCCGCAGCAGCGCCTGCGCGCGCGGGAAGGGCGCGGCCCACACGTGTCGCGGGGACAGACGTACAGACAGACAGACAGACAGACAGACATACGTCACCTTGTCTCGGGGAGTCCTGTACACAGGCAGGTGCCGCAGCAGCGCCTGCGCGCGCGGGAAGGGCGCGGCCCACACGTGTCGCGGGGACAGACGTACAGACAGACAGACAGACAGACATACGTCACCTTGTCTCGGGGAGTCCTGTACACAGGCAGGTGCCGCAGCAGCGCCTGCGCGCGCGGGAAGGGCGCGGCCCACACGTGTCGCGGGGACAGACGTACAGACAGACAGACAGACAGACAGACATACGTCACCTTGTCTCGGGGAGTCCTGTACACAGGCAGGTGCCGCAGCAGCGCCTGCGCGCGCGGGAAGGGCGCGGCCCACACGTGTCGCGGGGACAGACGTACAGACAGACAGACAGACAGACAGACATACGTCACCTTGTCTCGGGGAGTCCTGTACACAGGCAGGTGCCGCAGCAGCGCCTGCGCGCGCGGGAAGGGCGCGGCCCACACGTGTCGCGGGGACAGACGTACAGACAGACAGACAGACAGACAGACATACGTCACCTTGTCTCGGGGAGTCCTGTACACAGGCAGGTGCCGCAGCAGCGCCTGCGCGCGCGGGAAGGGCGCGGCCCACACGTGTCGCGGGGACAGACGTACAGACAGACAGACAGACAGACATACGTCACCTTGTCTCGGGGAGTCCTGTACACAGGCAGGTGCCGCAGCAGCGCCTGCGCGCGCGGGAAGGGCGCGGCCCACACGTGTCGCGGGGACAGACGTACAGACAGACAGACAGACAGACAGACATACGTCACCTTGTCTCGGGGAGTCCTGTACACAGGCAGGTGCCGCAGCAGCGCCTGCGCGCGCGGGAAGGGCGCGGCCCACACGTGTCGCGGGGACAGACGTACAGACAGACAGACAGACAGACAGACATACGTCACCTTGTCTCGGGGAGTCCTGTACACAGGCAGGTGCCGCAGCAGCGCCTGCGCGCGCGGGAAGGGCGCGGCCCACACGTGTCGCGGGGACAGACGTACAGACAGACAGACAGACAGACAGACATACGTCACCTTGTCTCGGGGAGTCCTGTACACAGGCAGGTGCCGCAGCAGCGCCTGCGCGCGCGGGAAGGGCGCGGCCCACACGTGTCGCGGCGACACGCCCGCTCGCAAGGCGGACGTGCACGCCGATAGCCTCCGGATGTGCTCACTCAGCACTCTGCACAGATATATGCCAGGTTTACACTCGGCCAGTGCTGCTGTCTACTTAAAAGGAGTAAAGGACCGTTCAAACTGACGCGAATCCCGCGCGACTGGCGGGACGCCCATAGAAATAAGAACATATAGAAGTGTCATTAGCAGGCCAGTTAACTTTGGCACACGCTACGGCACATCTACCGATTCTTATTTCTGTGGGCGTCCCGCCAGTCGCGCGGGATTCGCGTCAGTTTGAACGGTCCTTAACAGCGGGAGTGACGGTTTATGCTCCGGCCACATAATCACCCAATCATCTTCGCGAATACAAAAGCCCTTTGCGCCGCTGTCGGTAATATGTCGAACATCAAAGTGTTTTGTCGCGATAAAGTTCGTGCTGCTGGCTACATTGCTTAATCCCCAAAAATGAATTATCGCGACGTAGCAAATAATGTGACCAGACACTTCATCATAGATCGAACTCGAAGTTTTATAACGACAACTCAAACACGAACCTTCACGATCAAGTGTAGCCACATCATTACAAACTCGCACTGCCCACGTTGGCTAAATGTAAAACGGTTAACACACACTCAACGCGTCGTGATGTACACGCAGCCGGTGTGTAGCAGACTTAATAAGTACATTCAATCTTTTCCGGCTTAAAATTAAAAACTTTTAAAAAAAATGTAATACTAGAATAAGTTTTAATTTAGGTCATAAAATATAGAAACTTTCAAGTCTGGGTTACTTTATGATAGTGGTAAAATGCACAGACATAAGAATAAGGTAGAAGGGTCATGTTTGGCCCAGTAAAGTTTTTCGTGTCTTCACGCATAAATCACATTATAGGGCTGTAGCACGCAGATGACGCCCACATTACCCTTCTATCTTATTTCTGTGGTAAATAAGAATTTACAAAACGTAAAAGTAGAGTAGCGCAGCTTGACAACGGTTAAATTCATAAAGATAAATATATTTGTCGACAGTGCTAAGATAAGGAAAAAGGCATAATCTGGACATTTGCATAGTTATATATAAGAGATTGTTGTTACATATTACTATTTTGGTGTAAGACCCCCGAAGAGTAATAAATAAATTGATAAGTTTATAAATAGTGCATGAACAAACTGGTCTCTCGCGATGTCGCCGTCCCCGTTCGGGAACAGAACGTAGAGGTAAAGTAGCGCAGCTGGACAATCGTTAAATATGGATAACAGTTGATTATGAAGGTAAATCTATTTGCCAACGGTGATAAGATAACAAAAAGGCATAAATTGATACGTTTATAATAAGTGAGTAAACATACTGGTCTCTCGCGATGTCGCCGTCCCCGTTCGGGAACAGAACGTGAAGGTAGAGTCTCGCAAATGCCGCGCGTTCTACCGTCAGTTCTGCAGCTTCCAGTAGCGTGGCTGATGCTCCTAGGAAACGATTCAAATTTTATCTGATTCGTTATTAAATTGCATTATTCAGTTCGCTCAGTCAATAATTGTTTAATAATTTCAAATATATTGTATAGCTCGACCTGGAAAATAAAAACCCTACATTGGCGTCGCTACTGATCGCCTTTACATGGCAACATGTTGTATGTATCATGTCAACAACAAAATTGACAATCAATTAATCAATCAAATCATTTATTTGTGAAAACTTAGGTAGAACATAAAACAACACAATGTCATTTAATGAAATAGAAATTAATCCTTCGATTTTATTCGCGTCAAATTTGACAACATCTTTTTTATCAGTTTTTTCTCATTGCTACTTATATTATTTTTGCCATTTTGATAAGTAAATCGTAGGGAATAATCACAAAATACACAACGTCCACTCCTTGCCCTTTTAGGCAGATGTAGTTGAGATGACGGAATCACAACAAAATACATGAATGTGTAGTTGCCAGTAAAAGAAATTAGTTAATATATTTTTACGCAATCAATCAACTTTATTGCGTATTATGGGTGTACAATGATGTTAAATATTGCAATTATAAGATCTTAGACCACGAACAGCCGCACGGCATGCAATATGGCGAAGGCTGCTATTTTACTGGTCGGGCTATATATACTATCGTTTTTATCATACTTTTTATTTAGTCATTGTCGTCGTGTAGTTTATGTAAGTTATATTTTCATAGAGTCGTGCAAAAACATAACTTACAAATAACTATATACTACACTTACCATCCCACGAGGGATCAGCTTTCACCTCAGCAGTGATGGCCTTAATGCCCGCCGTCAGTCTTGAAGCCTTCTCATCCATCAACTCGCCACCTGACAAGAAACGTTATAACGTGAATTCCTCATCATCATTTCAGCCGCAGTCAGTACGCTGCTGGACATACGTCTCTCGGTGAGGTGCCCATTTCGCCGATGGGCAGTGTTTGAGAACATTCTTATTTTTAGTCTTTTTTTACTACAGTAAGTGCGAGGTTTATGTGTGTGTCGTGTTTTGGCTTTCTCTTCCTTACTGTCAAAATAAATTTGTTTCCATTTGAGACAATCACCGTAGCAAGTATGTATGTGAGTGTAAGTACCTGCAACAGCGCCTGTGGGACACATTTTCACTGGCGTTTCTTCGCGACTGTGTATCTATTTGTTGTCCTATATCGATGGATTACTATTAATAATTCTGTGGATATACTGTACCGTTGGTGAGCACGAGGTTGCTGGCGTGGTGGTGCCTGGCGAGCCGCTGCAACGCGTTGTCTCGCTTCAACTGCTCCAACACACGCGACGCGGCCGCAGCACGCGCGCACCACACGCACTCCGCGCGCACTTGATCGATTTGTCTGCGAAAACAATACAATACACTTGTCAGCATGTGATTTACCACTAACTTCTATAATTTAATATAGAAAGTAAAATAACATGGGTATGGCGCGTCGTTGTCAAACAACACGTGCGCCTACCCCCTCCACCATTATCCCTACTGTTGCCCCTTCTTTTGCAGCGGGTATAAATCGATCGCACAATGACTGAATCGTCTGTTTGAGTGTTGGCCAGTCATGGTTCTGATTCGGTAAGGTGCACTTCGATTCACTATCCTTGTTTGATTCTGACTCTTGACTGTCAATGAGTTGTCTCTTAATATGATAGCATGGGAGAGATCCAGGTAGACTCTTGGGTTTGCATCATCGTATGACGCGGAAAGTCGTGTGAGTCTGCTTAAACCACAATTTGGGATACCGTCCCTCTATCGGGACGAACAGGCCCCCTGTCCAATTTAATAAGATCTTAATGATAACTGATTGTTAACCTAATCATATCTCTCTCATTAAAGAGAGCTTTCATTACTGACATCCTGTTCTGCCACTTGATGACACCCTTTTCGTCATTTCGACACACTCTTTATTGCACCAAAATAAAAACATAACAAAACAAATATACAGAAAAAGAGAATGAAATGTATAATTAAATGACCAATGAACACACACCATTTGTCATAAGTCAGGAACAATAATTTGATGCAGATTGATTGTTTGCTGAAATGATTGTGCTCTGTTTTTCTTTTTTTTATTATTGTGGTTCTATTTGCGGTAACCTTTAATTGGCTTCTTAGTGTAAAAATGTGTTATATATTCTGTATTATTTATCTGTTGGTTCTCCATGAAAATAAAATAAATAAATGAGGTACAAAGGCGGACTTATCGCTAGAGCGATCTCTTCCAGTCAAACCTTATGGTGGAAGTATATAAGTACGTTGAACAAGGCGATGGCGCAGTGTAAATAGTGTTACGAAACGCGGCTCCACAGTTGACAACCACTGGAAAAGATTAGGCAGCCCTGCCCGCGGAACATTTTTATTAAATTATTGGCTGGCCCTAAAAATCTGATATTTTGTTCGGGTACTAAGAAATCTTATTCCTGCCACCAGAAAAAAATTAGCGTTTTTTGAAATTTTCATCTGTTCCCTATTGTATTGAATATTACGACTCGTGCACGTGGAGATGTTTAGTTCTGTTTTAACAGCTTCTTCCAATTGTTTTGGGACAGGTATTAAACAACGGCTAAGTGATTATAGTGGTGTGATGCGGCCATAGATTAAAATGAATCAGATATAAAAAAAGCGGGGGAATTCATATTAATGCGGCGCTCTATTCTATCTTGTAGTTTGATGTTGTAACGCGTTACCTATTTACAATCATAGGGAGATGCTGATCCCAGAACTAATCTAACCAATAAGTCTACGTCTAGTAATGGTTTATGATTAACATTAAAAAAATACAGTGATTATAGGACTTACGTTCTGAGATTATGATGTGTGTGCGTGAGCGAGGCGCGACACGAAGCGAGATACGTGGCGTACGGCTTCCTCGCCGCCAAGTCCGCTCGTAAAGCTGACGCCAATCTGTTACATAATGTTACTTTTACAATCATCATCAATTCATTGGTGTTAGAGTTGTGCGAAACGACCTCTCGGCCTCTAAAGTCATTCCTTTAACGAATGGATGATGCCAATATGCGCCAGATGGCGGACGGGACCAACGAAACTTTTACAAGTACACCATCAATAGGCATTATCACTATATGAATAGAAAAAAAAAGTGGAAGGAACTGACATACTGGTCGACTCCATATAACAAAGTGAATTATGGTAAAGGAAAATAGGCATAGGCATGACGACAAATTTTTGATTTCATGTTGTATTCTGGCAGCCAGCGCTCGGCCGAGCGAGGCGGCGTGTGCGAGTCCGCTCTGCTCCACTAGCGACGTGCTGTAACACTCACCTGTTGGCGAGCGGGGCACTGGCAGCCAGCGCTCGGCCGAGCGAGGCGGCGTGTGCGAGTCCGCTCTGCTCCACTAGCGACGTGCTGTAACACTCACCTGTTGGCGAGCGGGGCACTGGCAGCCAGCGCTCGGCCGAGCGAGGCGGCGTGTGCGAGTCCGCTCTGCTCCACTAGCGACGTGCTGTAACACTCACCTGTTGGCGAGCGGGGCACTGGCAGCCAGCGCTCGGCCGAGCGAGGCGGCGTGTGCGAGTCCGCTCTGCTCCACTAGCGACGTGCTGTAACACTCACCTGTTGGCGAGCGGGGCACTGGCAGCCAGCGCTCGGCCGAGCATGGCGGCGTGTGCGAGTCCGCTCTGCTCCACTAGCGACGTGCTGTAACACTCACCTGTTGGCGAGCGGGGCACTGGCAGCCAGCGCTCGGCCGAGCGAGGCGGCGTGTGCGAGTCCGCTCTGCTCCACTAGCGACGTGCTGTAACACTCACCTGTTGGCGAGCGGGGCACTGGCAGCCAGCGCTCGGCCGAGCGAGGCGGCGTGTGCGAGTCCGCTCTGCTCCACTAGCGACGTGCTGTAACACTCACCTGTTGGCGAGCGGGGCACTGGCAGCCAGCGCTCGGCCGAGCGAGGCGGCGTGTGCGAGTCCGCTCTGCTCCACTAGCGACGTGCTGTAACACTCACCTGTTGGCGAGCGGGGCACTGGCAGCCAGCGCTCGGCCGAGCGAGGCGGCGTGTGCGAGTCCGCTCTGCTCCACTAGCGACGTGCTGTAACACTCACCTGTTGGCGAGCGGGGCACTGGCAGCCAGCGCTCGGCCGAGCGAGGCGGCGTGTGCGAGTCCGCTCTCGGCCGCCGCGCCGCCCGCTCTGCCCGCGAGGCTGCGCACCCACTCCACTAGCGATGTGCTGGTGCATCGCTACACAGACAAATAGACATTTCTTCAACTTGTGCAGAAACAGTGGCTTGCACTGAAAATATGCTCGGGATAGGCAAAAGTCCAGTTGTTAATTAAGGCAGTAATTGGATTTTAAAGTTTTCTCAAAAAAACGTGGGAACTTTTTGCTCTTTTGTATGCACGAAAGTAAGTGGCAGTGACGTCACTGCACACACAGTGCATCCTTTTCTTGTTTTTTGACAGTTTCTCCTACCACCGAATTTCAAAGGCTATTAAGAGCCATTTTACATATTCGCGCGAATTTCTATGAATTTGGACTCCTTGATTTCTATTTTAGGTAACACGCAGAAATTATTTAATAACTGGGAAAAATGGATCAATCTTTAGTGTTGACGTTTAATGAAGCACATTTACTAAAACTTATTTCTTTAATTTTTAGTGCCCCATCTCCCACAACCATTTTACTGAGAAATTGCCGCAGGCTTAATTTCAAAGTCCTAAATCTATTAAAAATGCTTATATAATAAGCATAAATAAATTACGTAATAATCGGTCATATATTTTTGTCGACGTTTAATGTAAAACATTCCTGAATTTCATTACCATTACTGAATAAAAAAATAAACAATTTGGCAATATTTAAAGATTTACGTTTGACTTTCATCGTGATTTATGACTTAGATTACAGTAAAAACAAAATAAAAATTATCCCAAAATAAACAATGTTCTTTGGAGAATTGATTTTTACAAGTATTTTTCAATATTAGCAATAAATTTTGTCATTATTATTTATTACAATATCATATAAATTGCGATGCACAAGCGGGAGCCGATTAGTCTGGCGCGAACGCTTGTCTGGGCAGGACCTATGCCATTTTTTTAGCGTCCTGAATTTCGCGCGCTCGTATCGTAAAGTGTTGAGATATACTACGATTAAATACTTTTGATCCGCTTTGAGTTTTGTAACGTGAGGTAAGTTTTGAAGAAAATTGAAATATTTGTTTGTATTATTATAACCATATTTTTGATTTGTTTTTTTAGCTATGGGTCGCAATGAAAATGTATACCGTTGTGTGAGAAAAAGGAAAACGATAATTCTGCAGCTTTTAAAAAGCAATAGAAGTGAGGTAAATTTATACAATGAAATGGTTACGGCTAATGACCGAAGTGCGGCTACTGTTAAGATTCGCCGGCTAATCTTAGGTGTAGCCGAAATGCCGGCTAATCTTAGCTGAAAGAAATTTTTTTACCATATGTTACTATTTTTTTAATATATTTTGTAGGCAACAAGCATACTGCCTGCCAGATGGTAAGAGGTCACAGGAGTTTAGACACCTGCCACATCTGGAATGGCACGTGCGCTTTGCTAAACCTTAAATAGTTTAGTAGGGAACTAAGCATTCGGCCAACCTAATGGTGAGATTTTACAGTAGTTAATAGTCACCTGCAATACCTGGAATGTGACGTACGCATTGCCGAACCTTGAACAATTTGGAAACAAACATGCATACGGACTGCCTGATAGTAAGACATCATACTAGTCTATAACCTCCTGCAACAACTGGAATGTCATGTGCGCATTGCCAAGCATTGAACAATTTGAAAACAAACATGCATACGGACTGCCTGATAGTAAGACATCGTACTAGTCTATAGACACCTGCAACAACTGGAATGTCAAGTGCGCATTGCCGAGCATTGAACAATTTGGAAACAAACATGCATACGGACTGCCTGATAGTAAGATATCCTACTAGTCTATAGAGACCTGCAAGAATGGAATGTCATGTGCGCATTGCCGAGCATGGAACAATTTGGAAACAAACATGCATACGGACTGTTTGATAGTAAGACATCCTACTAGTCTATAGACACCTGTAACACCTATAATTTCACGTGCGCATTGCCGACCCTAAAACTTGCATATAGACTACCTCAAAAGAGGTCGTAGTAGTGTATAGACACCTGTAACACCTGGAATGTCACAACAACACTCCAGATGTTGCAGGTGTCTGTATACACTTTGACAATTTTTCGTCAGGAGGGCCGTTTGCGTATTATCTACTTAATTCTATAATGCAATGCGCAAGTGACATTTCAGTGGAGTGTGTTTTAAATTGGGACTACTACGGAACCCTACATAGTACGTGGCCCGACACGCACTTGACCATTTTTTATGATTATTTTCATTTTAGGGCGAGAAATCCTCTGAACCGCCTAGAAGAGGGTTGCACTTTTAGAACTGACGCAGTGCCCGAAACAAGCCGTACAAGTAATAATTCGAATTCGGTAAAAGAGTTGTACGTAATATTTTTTACAACTAGATTTAATACAAATTATTTAGTACATAGTTGTAAATCCATACTAATATTATAAATGGGAAAGTCTGTCTGTCTGTCTTTCTGTCTGTTACGCTTTCACGGCCAAACCGCGCAACGGATTTTGATGAGTTTTGGTATGAATAGTTTTAGACCCGGGGTCAAACATAGGCTCCTTTTTGACGCAGGCGGAGCTGCGGGAAAAAGCGAGTTATTAATAATTTATTTATTTATTCTTATAGGAAGATAAAACAGTTGATGCAAGTGTTGCAACAGATCTAGAAGACACAGACAAATCAACGGCTGTTTCAAACTCGAACGTAAATATTAGGTCCTTACATATGAAATTGGCGTTTTGTATGGGAGGAACAAAATTTCGAATATTTTTTAATTTAATATATTTATTTAATCAAAGTACGAACCATTGTTATTTATGCACTTTCGCCATCTCATAGGTAGTTCATCGATACCTTTACTAAAAAACCATTCGGAAGGGAATCAATAAAATCTTTGAAGGCGGTTTGGACTGCCCCATCAGAGTTGAATTTTTTCCCTTGCAAGAAGTTATCCAAATTTCGAAAAAAATTATAATATTGTTGGAGAGTGGGTGTCTTAGATATTCCAACTGAAGCTCTTCTAATTTGGTAGCCGTCTGTTGTGCAGTGTGCGGTCTAGCTTTGTCGTGAAGCAGCAGTGGCGTAGAGCGATCGACCAGCCTCGGTTGTTTAGCAGCTAGCTTATCCATCATGATTTGCAATTGCTGACAATAGACGTCTGGCCAGATTTGAGAAAACTGTAATGAACGACACCGGCACTAGTCCACCAAACGCTTACAAATAACTTTTTTTGGTCAACTTTCGCTTGGGGCAGGATTTGGCTGACTTGTCAGGGTCTAGCCATTGCGATGAGCGCTTCCGATTATCGTAGAGAATCCACTTTTCATCACAGGTAATGATTCGATTAAGTAACCCTTCATTATTGTGCCGGTCAAGTAATTTAACGCAGCATTCGACGCGCGTTTGCCGGTTTGCTTCACTCAATTCGTGAGGAACTTTTCGAGCTTTTTAATCTTCCCAATTTGCTTCAAGTGGATTAAAACGGTTTTATTACTAAAACCGTAGCCTGCAGCTAACTCGGACGTGGTTTGCGATGGATTCGCTTCCACAATAGCCTTAAAATTTTCATTGTCAACTTGGGTCTCCCGCCGTCCACGGGGCTTGTTCTGCAGGTCGAAATTTCCAGAACGAAAACGTTGGAACCAAAAACGCACTGTGTTTTTTTTTGCGACACGACCGCCATACACATCATTAACCTTTCGAGCCGTTTCCGCAGCACTGGTGCCACGGTGGAACTTGTACTCGTAAATAACGCGATATTTCAAGTTTTCCATTTTGTAAACTGAGTGCCGCAAACAGAAAAAAAACAAATAAATAACGGTTTACGAAACATAAACATAAATTATAATACATGTGAAAATAGCTGTATAAATTTGAATTTGGAATTCCTAACCAAAGAGGAGAGAATTGTGATAAAAGTGGCCAGTACGATTACATATACAATTTCATATGTAAGGACCTAAAATTATTATATACTCGTGTACTTACTCGTAATTATATTTTTACTTTTTCCATTTTCCTGACGCGAATTCTATATAATAATTATTTGGTTATCTTTGTTTTAGGATGGTTACATAGTGGATGGCGGAAGGATAATTGATTTTCAATTATTTTGGAGGCAGTTAATAAATATTAGCTTGCATAGCAAAAACTTTAATTGCAAATTAAACTTATTTAAAATCGTCAAGGAGAAACAGATAGGCCTCGTATCTACAATTGACATAAAGTGTGCAATGTGTGGCACTGAATTTGTTCTAAATACTTCGGACTTTAATAGTAATACTGCAGCTGTTCTGGATCTCAATGCAGGAGCGGTATCAGGTTCAATCATTACGGAATTGGACATTCAAACCTAAATAAAATCACTGCATCGATGTATTTGCCAAACGCTCTACATATACTAATCTGCTAATAAACAGTTTTGCTTTCAGCCAAATGAAACAGCTGTCAATAGTATTTTATTTAATTATCTATTTTATACGATTTTTATCGCTTTTATTACTTATTAATTTTACACACAACTTTTGAAACAGTAATGATTAGCAATCACAAAGACATAAGAATTTTTTATTTTTTTTATTTTCATTATTGATAACTTTGACGCCAAGTCGTACCCGAATGATTTTTTTTTATTCTTGGCTGTACTGCAGCTGTAAAATAAAAAATAAGTTGAGAACTATTAAAATGTCACTAGTACGTACTTATCCTTAGGTGCCATTCATGCCATAGCTCCGGTACCTAATTTGGCATGCTTAATTTTTTTAGTAATGTAATATTTTAATTTGTAATCATATATTTTACATACCTATTTGTGTTTTATTATTAATTAAAATGTTGAATTTTTTTAATTTTCTCCCTATTTGGCCGAGCGAGGCGGATCAGGTCGAAGGTCATCTTTATCTGTCTCTGATAGTATTAATCCCGGAACACAAACCCCAATTTTTTATTACATTAACATTTTTGCGCCAGGTCTATGTTCGCGACGAACAACTAGTAATTAGTAATATTTACTTCGCTGTGTGTGACGACACTTTATTGTAGCTATCACAAAAGCAAAATTTAAATGGATACATACCAATTAACTATATTTATTTAAAAATAATATCATTACAAGTCTTACCACGGCTCAAGATTTCTTGGTCCATCTCGAACGCGCGTTTTACTCTGTTTACGCTGCGTACGTGTGAGGACCTACGCACACATAAACAACAACGCCTCTAATACCTAAACTCGCGCGTAGTATTTTTGTGAAATGGCTCTTAAAGAAAAACTATCTAAGAGTTACTAACTATATAAGAACAGTTTTAAAAAATTCTTTTTATTTTTATTTCTGGTAGTGGTAAGTTATTTGATATGAATTATAAAAATAAAATGAAGAATACAGTGAACCTATTGTAAATTAATAAAAGAAACGTATAAAAAGGTGATTTAGCATTTTCTTACTTATATTTCTAGAACACGAGCTACTTATACGTCTTTTTGGTTTTAGGGCATTGTGCTCGTAGATCGTTTAACTTTAATGTCCTTCACAGATGGATACTTTCTAGATTCTGAACTTCACATGTACGAAATAGCGGGCAAAAGTTAGTATGAAAAAGAACTTACATTAGGAACATATTCCACACAGTGCAGATCTGGGTTGGACAGGACCATTCGCAGCTTGCGCTTCATGCTGTCGAACACTTCCGGGTCGTTCAGGTCCACTACTCCCTCGCACCTTTGAACAATATTGTATTTATTTTACACTAGCTGTTTCTCGCAGCTCTGCCAGCGTCATAAAGTAACCTAATTTTGACCCGGAGTCAAACATAGGTCTTCCAACTATATTCATACCAAATTTCATCAAAATGTGTTCAGCGGATTAGCCGTGAAAACGTGACAGACAGACGGACTATCGCATTTATAATATTAGTATGGAAGTATGGATGTTTCAAATGGTGTTTAAAAACGTTTGAAAACAGTCATCATCATTATCTCAGACATAAGACGACTGCTGGACATAGTCAACTCTTATTCCAGGAGTCCAGCGTTCGCATTCTAACTTTTATGTCTCCACTTCGATCGGTCTTCGACATACGTGAGAATGGACTAATGGACTCTCCATCAGTACACATATCCAGCTTTGCTACGTCAAGCCTCGTAAATTTGCAATATGGCCTACTTAACTTCTGTATGTAAACTTCTGATCCCTCCCTCGAACTAACAAGGGCGTGTACATGCTCGAGGCTCTATCCAGTCGCACCTGAATGATCTTACTACAAGTTCTCTAACTAATGTATCCTCTATCTTTGACTCTCTCGTTCTTTAAAGGGATCACAGCACCAAAGCGTCCCGCTAGCCTTCTGTCGAGCATCTGGGTCGTCACTGGTCTTGTCTTCTCTACAGCAATCTTATATAAATACCTCTCCATTTCAGCATCAGGCACATCGGAAGGTCGTCGCTGGTTACGTCGCTGCTTGGTGGAGTCTGTAGATGTCTTGCGCCGGTACTTCGCTAGCATATCTTCAGAACTCCCTGTCTTTGAACGAAAGACCATAAATATCCTAAATATCTTCAAGAAACCAGTCTCCATACCTCTCCATTTCAGCATCAGGCACATCAGAAGGTCGTCGCTGGTTACGTCGCTGCTTGGTGGAGTCTGTAGATGTCTTGCGCCGGTACTTCGCTAGGATATCTTCGGAACTCTCTCCATTGCCTTCGGCGCGACAACCGTCATCGCTTCGGGACTCCTCTTCGGGCAATTTGATATCTATGTGTAAAGATTTGGATTAATCTAACAACAAAAAAAAAACGAAGGGAAAATATTTGTATTATCCAGGAAATTTCAAAAGCCCTGCACCGTGTGGAATGTTATACGATTAGATTCCGCCTACAGGCCAATAGGCTAATGAATAAGCTTTTTCTTTATTTCGTATTCCTAGTAAATTGTTACTTGGATACGTTTATCACGATGTTGTAAACTAAAAAAAAAATCTCCGTTTGAGGGTATTTTTCTACGACCTCAGCTTACTCTTCAGCTTTAAACTAAACATTTGGTTATCAAATTATTTATTTACAATGTGTATCTTTCTGATATACATTAGTAAAATCTAACTATAGCAGGCACAATGGATTAATAAATGCCTTCACTATGTGTTGACATCATTTCCATCTTCCAGCTAGTCATAAAAATGGCGTAATAAGCGATGATCATTTTCCTTTGTAATATCTCATTTAGTTTTAGGACTATCAGTAATCTTAAGCAATGTCAGCAATGTTGTTATTGATCCTCCTAAGAATGATATGTAATTACAAACGAATATTTAATTTAATTCATACCTTGATGCTGATGCGATCGGCCCTTCTGCCGGAACATCTTGATCTTGTGCAACAGGTTGCCGCCCGACCGCTTCACGTTGTTCTTCAGCTCGTCCAAGTTGCCCACCAGGCTCTCCTCGCCCACTATCCGGCGACTGTAATGAGGAATATTAGGAAAAGTAAGAGAATAGCCTATATTGTACGATTTACAAAAATTTGTTAGGCAAGGGCAAGCAATAAATCGTCTTGATTAGAGTCAGACTCTGATGTTAAATATAAGACTAATATACACCACAATTTAGGTGCAAGACTATGTATAGACGTTTAGTGACTGTTAACTAAAGAATATAGTTCACGGTTCCCGCCAAAGTGGTGCAAGTGCATCAAAGGCGCCAGTGGACGGCGTCTTGTTCTTGCTAGTGCCGTCTCACTCATTGTCAACGCTGTAGGAAGAGATAGCAGCATCTTACCGTTGCGCCTTCTCAGCCGTAGCGTCAAAGCTGATGCTCTTGGGAATGGCGCCAGTGGACGGCGTCTTGTTCTTGCTAGTGCCGTCTCACTCATTGTCAACGCTGTAGGAAGAGATAGCAGCATCTTACCGTTGCGCCTTCTCAGCCGTAGCGTCAAAGCTGATGCTCTTGGGAATGGCGCCAGTGGACGGCGTCTTGTTCTTGCTAGTGCCGTCTCACTCATTGTCAACGCTGTAGGAAGAGATAGCAGCATCTTACCGTTGCGCCTTCTCAGCCGTAGCGTCAAAGTTGATGCTCTTGGGAATGGCGCCAGTGGACGGCGTCTTGTTCTTGCTAGTGCCGTCTCACTCATTGTCAACGCTGTAGGAAGAGATAGCAGCATCTTACCGTTGCGCCTTCTCAGCCGTAGCGTCAAAGCTGATGCTCTTGGGAATGGCGCCAGTGGACGGCGTCTTGTTCTTGCTAGTGCCGTCTCACTCATTGTCAACGCTGTAGGAAGAGATAGCAGCATCTTACCGTTGCGCCTTCTCAGCCGTAGCGTCAAAGCTGATGCTCTTGGGAATGGCGCCAGTGGACGGCGTCTTGTTCTTGCTAGTGCCGTCTCACTCATTGTCAACGCTGTAGAAAGAGATAGCAGCATCTTACCGTTGCGCCTTCTCAGCCGTAGCGTCAAAGCTGATGCTCTTGGGAATGGCGCCAGTGGACGGCGTCTTGTTCTTGCTAGTGCCGTCTCACTCATTGTCAACGCTGTAGGAAGAGATAGCAGCATCTTACCGTTGCGCCTTCTCACCCGTAGCATCAAAGCTGATGCTCTTGGGAATGGCGCCAGTGGACGGCGTCTTGTTCTTGCTAGTGCCGTCTCACTCATTGTCAACGCTGTAGGAAGAGATAGCAGCATCTTACCGTTGCGCCTTCTCAGCCGTAGCGTCAAAGCTGATGCTCTTGGGAATAGCGCCAGTGGACGGCGACTTGTTCTTGCTAGTGCCGTCTCACTCATTGTCAACGCTGTAGGAAGAGATAGCAGCATCTTACCGTTGCGCCTTCTCAGCCGTAGCGTCAAAGCTGATGCTCTTGGGAATGGCGCCAGTGGACGGCGTCTTGTTCTTGCTAGTGCCGTCTCACTCATTGTCAACGCTGTAGGAAGAGATAGCAGCATCTTACCGTTGCGCCTTCTCAGCCGTAGCGTCAAAGCTGATGCTCTTGGGAATGGCGCCAGTGGACGGCGACTTGTTCTTGCTAGTGCCGTCTCACTCATTGTCAACGCTGTAGGAAGAGATAGCAGCATCTTACCGTTGCGCCTTCTCAGCCGTAGCGTCAAAGCTGATGCTCTTGGGAATGGCGCCAGTGGACGGCGTCTTGTTCTTGCTAGTGCCGTCTCACTCATTGTCAACGCTGTAGGAAGAGATAGCAGCATCTTACCGTTGCGCCTTCTCAGCCGTAGCGTCAAAGCTGATGCTCTTGGGAATGGCGCCAGTGGACGGCGTCTTGTTCTTGCTAGTGCCGTCTCACTCATTGTCAACGCTGTAGGAAGAGATAGCAGCATCTTACCGTTGCGCCTTCTCAGCCGTAGCGTCAAAGCTGATGCTCTTGGGAATGGCGCCAGTGGACGGCGACTTGTTCTTGCTAGTGCCGTCTCACTCATTGTCAACGCTGTAGGAAGAGATAGCAGCATCTTACCGTTGCGCCTTCTCAGCCGTAGCGTCAAAGCTGATGCTCTTGGGAATGGCGCCAGTGGACGGCGACTTGTTCTTGCTAGTGCCGTCTCACTCATTGTCAACGCTGTAGGAAGAGATAGCAGCATCTTACCGTTGCGCCTTCTCAGCCGTAGCGTCAAAGCTGATGCTCTTGGGAATGGCGCCAGTGGACGGCGACTTGTTCTTGCTAGTGCCGTCTCACTCATTGTCAACGCTGTAGGAAGAGATAGCAGCATCTTACCGTTGCGCCTTCTCAGCCGTAGCGTCAAAGCTGATGCTCTTGGGAATGGCGCCAGTGGACGGCGACTTGTTCTTGCTAGTGCCGTCTCACTCATTGTCAACGCTGTAGGAAGAGATAGCAGCATCTTACCGTTGCGCCTTCTCAGCCGTAGCGTCAAAGCTGATGCTCTTGGGAATGGCGCCAGTGGACGGCGTCTTGTTCTTGCTAGTGCCGTCTCACTCATTGTCAACGCTGTAGGAAGAGATAGCAGCATCTTACCGTTGCGCCTTCTCAGCCGTAGCGTCAAAGCTGATGCTCTTGGGAATGGCGCCAGTGGACGGCGACTTGTTGGGCGGCGGACTCACTCTCCTCTCCGTCGCGATCTCCGAGTTCACGTCCTGACTGGAGCTCTTGTCCGACACCGACGTCTCGGCACTATTCACTGATAAAGTACTCAGCGACATGTTACTAGTGCCGTCACGCTTCTTCTCTATGCGCGAGGATGAGATGGAGACGATGCTCGTTCGGATTTCGGATTTGACGATGCGTGCGGTTATGTTGTTTACGAGGTTGGCCGATGTGGATATTGTGGCTGAACTCATTCGCGTCATGAGGTCGGTTATTGTTGATCTTAAACAAAATTGTATTGCATAACATTAAAAATTAAAAATATATCGTTTTTGTATCATATAGTGCATATATGTATATACATAAACTAATCAAAGTATTGTATTGACATTTGAAGATTAATTTATAGACATATATTAGCATTTATGGCTCTAACTTAAGAAACACTGGAGAAACTCACACCCATATCTTAAACCTTCATTCAAACTCGATTCAACCTTACTCCACCTCATTGGTATGATTAGTTATCACAAGCTTCCTTGACTTGAGATGATTTCTCATTGGTGAGTATCGAACTGTCAAATATAAGGTTGGTCGAGAGGTACCTTGAGGCGTCCTTGAAATGAAATAAAGTAGATAAAATACGGGTTTTTGCCACTTTTGGCATTCTTTTGTAAAATTCTATTTTTGTGTTTAAAATTGTTATTATAACCTCATTGGAGTTTGCTTAAGCAACCAACTAAGAATGTCGTTTTCAAGGAAAGTTCGAGGACTTCCTTGAGGCGCCCTCCAATCAGTTTGAGTGAAGGTCGTTCTTAAGGTTATGTTTAAGAATACGGGTGTCAGTATTACTTTTCTCTGAATTTCCACGGTAACAAAGCTTCGTGGAATAGTACATTACTGACGAGAACTGAGAAAGATCAATTTACAGTCGAGTTACGAGTATATTAGAAGGCTGTAGTGCAACTGAGACCTTGCCAACGAAAACGTTAATTGTTTGGCCTTGACCTATTGATGAAAAACAACAATATTTTTCTCGCTGCAGGTTGGTCCTCATTGTTATATCACCCATACTGCGTCACGGACAGCGCATTGAAAGAACTCTCACTGGAATTTAATGGCCGGGCTACCAAGTCTTGGTCGTCATACGGTTTGTGGCGGTTATACTCATACCTAAACCTAAATATATGTAATAACAACCTGCTACCGGCATACTGTGACACAGACAGCGCATTGAAATAACTCTCGGTAGAATTCAACGATCTGTCCATTAGGTCTTGATCGTCATACGGTTTGGGGAGGTCATACCTAAAGCTAGATATCTACACAGCTAAACTTACCTCGCTTCCGGCTGTTCTTCATTATCATATCTCCCATACTGCGACACGGACAACGCATTGAAAGAACTCACGCTAGAATTCAACGAGCGATCCATCAAGTCTTGGCCGTCATAAGGTTTGGGGAGGTCATACCTAAAACTAGATATACTTAAACTAAATTTACCTCGCTTCCGGCTGTTCTTCATTATCATATCTCCCATTCTGCGATACGGACAACGCATTGAAAGAACTCTCGCTAGAATTTAACGAGCGATCCATAAGATCTTGGTCGTCATACGGTTTGGGGAGGTCATATTTAGAGGAGGAGGGGTAGGGGCGGTCGGGGGAGCGCTGCGAGGGGAAACTGTCGTCCACCCACTGGCTGGTCGCGTCTGATTGGCTGTTCGCTTCTAAGGTTGATTCTGTTTGGGCGCTGCTGCTGTAAATTAAAAAAATAATGCAATTCAAGCTAAATATTTTTCTTCGAAGAGATAACTCGACTTACTTTTAAGAGATTCTTGCCTCTACACTTCATTAATATTCCTCCATATGTCATAAAACGAGTTTCCATGTCTGTTTTTGATCAAAAATTTTAATCTATTCAAGTGATGCGATGACCAAGGGAAATAGATGCAGATTATATCAAAACTGGAGCTTTAATGTGTTTGAACGCTTATAACTTAAAAACTACTGGCAGAATTTGGAAATATTTTTCTCCAAATTCAAATTTAAATCGTTCATATCAGGCTTATTATTTCCATATTGGTTAGTATACGATAACAATGTTACTTATAATCTAATGTTGGTAGGAAACAATAGATAATCCTTAATTTTCAAATCGGTACTGCGTTTTGGGAGAATATGCAACAAAATGAAGACATCTTCGCCATGGGCCGCGTGAATAGCTAAGTTAATAATAGTCAATGATGAAATAAGAGATCTTGTTCATGATATTATCTTATTTCAAGATAATCTGACTAAATAAATAATTTTCTCATTTAGTTTCGCATGGACACAACATCCTTTTATCTAAAATTGCATTTTTAAACACGGTACTTATTTAAATACCGAGATCTAGCCCATCATCAATCGTTCAATTAAAATCCCTTACATCTAAATCAAAGCTTTCCCATCAAGATATAACTGAATAAGACTTACCTGCCCTGCGGTACGTAGTCGAAGCCATCTGGCGGCAACTGCGCCGGAGTGGAAGTACTGGGACTTTCCGGGGCCGACGTGGCATAGCAGGTCATCACCTGGACCAAGATAGCAATGATTTTTATACAACTAAGTAGGCAAAAAGGCATACGACCCACGGTAAGTGTTTATTTATTTATTTTTGTTTTTTATTTACGTATATTAGTATTTATTTTAAGTAGTTTATGTATCGTGTACTTCTGTTATTCTGCCTAGCGTTGTTCTGTTCTTTACGCACCATATCCGTATCTCTCCTTACTTTTATATTTCAAACTACCCTAAGGTTGCCTGGAAGAGATTGCTTGAGCGATAAGGCCGCTCTGTATACATACTGTGTTCACATTTTATGTAACATATTTAATTTTTATTTCACTGTGTGCAAAGATGTGTTAAATGAATAAGTGGTCACTAAGCCCACGAACGCCCGCAATGCCAGGAGCATCACTTGCTCTATCATCAAATCATTTAGTTGAATAATGTACAAATGCAAATTTAGTAACTATAGTGGAGGGCCAGTTGGGCATCAGATGGTTGTCGTCTTCTTCTAAGCATATATTTTGTCGTCTTCAGCGTACGCTTCGGACCCTAGGGTACGTTGTAAGTCATGGTCCTAGATTTGGAGGTACTAGTTATTACAATGGAGTGACTGCCATCGGATCTCCGTAACCCTTTCCCCTCCTTTTTAACCCTTCTGCAGGGAATCCAAACCAACAGGAACATGACGGTGTGTAAGTGGCCAACACTTTCAGACCTTTTCAGGCTGCCTCAAAAGGCATCTGATAAGCAACAGTAATACTACATAGTATGGGCAACAAGGAGCACAGAGTTTAAAGAATCAATAAACACGAGTGGCATACGACATTTTTCAACACAAAGTGAGTGAGGAAAAAATCGCATTTGAATGCGTTCTAAGGTAGTAGATTCTGTAGAAAGACCTATGCCCATCAGTGGACCTTACAGCTGAAATGAAGGTGAAATCACCGCGTACCCGTTAAGAAAAGGCTCTTCGTATTCTCCTTCTTCTTCTTCTTTGCTTCTGGCTCAAACTTCAGAGGACCAAAACTCCGCCACCGACAAGGCATTGTCGGTGGCTTCGTAGAGGTCCCTGAGCGTGTAGGTGGCTGGCAGGGGGCATGCAGGACAGGACAGGAGAATGCGTCATGGTTTGGGGAGAGACACCGCACCGGCAAGCCACCTCCGATTAGGTATTCTCCTTATAATGCTGTCGGTTGCCTGTTGCCGGGCACCGCTGGCAGCGACTTTATACAGCTGAAATAAAGGTAAACTCACCGGGTACCCGTTAACTAGTATGCTCTTCCTGTTTTCCATAAAGTGCTGTTGGTTGCCGGGCACGGCTGGCAGCCCTATCTCTCCACCGCGGGACAGGGCTGCCGTGGCGCTGAGGTAACCACCGCCCCTGAGAATAAAAGTTAATATGCACTTTTTAGCAAAAAAAAAACTACCTGGCAGCAGAGCACATCATTAAATTTGTGATTTTGCGTACCGAAATATTTTTCATCATCCTTTGAAGTCTTCCGCGTACCGAAATAATTTTACAATCGTCTTTGAAAAGGTTTAAGGAGAAAAATAAAAATATGATGATTTTATAGATCAAATATCATTTTGATACCGCCATCTACCCAGTCCTCGTCTCCTTTTATAAGGTGAAAGGTGATGAAACCAGTTAAGTGGCTGACCCATACGTCTAAGCAACTCGATACAATGTAATTTTTATCGATAACAATTTGAAAGAAATATCCCTCGATGTGTGGAAGAATAGAAAGGAGGCGTTTACCTAGCAGTGGGACAGCTATTACAAAAAATGTGTACGGTACATAACGCTAATAGAAATATTTTCGTAGCTACTGACCTGTTAGTTAAGCTGGGTTTGACCGTGTGTCGCGGGCTGCCAACGTCAGGCCGTTTGAAGCTGCCATTCTGTCACACAATAATATTATTAAAGATATCCATACTAATATTATAAATGCGAAAGTCTGTCTGTCTTTCTGTCTGTCTGTTACGCTTTCACGGCCGAACCGCTGAACGGATTTTTATGAAATTTGGTATGAATATAGTTGAAGACCCGGGGTCAAACATAGGCTACTTTTTTGACGCAGACGGTGCTGATACAAGAGTGGTAATTTATTACACACATGAAAAAAGGAGCCGGGAGTGTCATGTATCAATGAACATTACAACACAAGGTGTGTGAGGAAAAAAACACAGTTAAGACACTTCAGTTCAATTGATTCAGCCTAACTATATAACGGTACGTAACGGTTTTAAAAAACTAAAACTCCCACTGCGTTTCTGTGTAATTTGGAAATGATAAACACCAAAAATAGCCCGCCATTTTGTTTTTTTTTAAATTTTGATATACCTAGTGTCACTCTCACGGTAAATACGAGTCTAACGACATATCTCAAGCTAAAATCCATCGAGACGTTCAGGCTGCAGAGCATACTTACCTACATACTCTCAAAAAACACAACCCTCTTTCTGTCGCAGTCAGATACGATACCTGTTGGACCCGGGCAGGCAGATTATCTTCATGATGCGATGGTCGTCGCGGCCACGACGTGTCAGATCGCGCCGCTACAGACACGCAATCATCTGTATCCACCTTTATGAAAAAAATAAAATTTCTTATTCTTCTTCTCTAAATCTCTTATTCTTCTCTAAAAATTCTTTTTATTTTTCTCGACAATCTATATATAGCACAGACAAAGTAGGTAATTAAATATTATGCATTATTGTTAGCATTGTGAGAGACTGCGTCTGAACAACACTAGATGAAGTAAGCGTTTGTTTACATTTGAATGACAATCACACATAAATAAAAATTGTCCCCAAATAAAACATACATCTGCCGATTCGCGTCTAAAGAGCTCGATAAAATATTATCAGATTTTTTATGTAAAGCCCGACCAAGAAAATTACCTTTTTACATTAATTAATGATAATTAATATACCTTTGCCCTTTTACAGAATAATATTGGAACTAATTCCTTTTATTGACGCGGAGAACTGACGGCCGATAGGGCAGGAAAGTTCTCGAATTGCGACCGCGCAGTGGCAAGCTCAAGTCAGGGGTGTTGTTCCAAGCATCTGTCCGATGGCTTGGATACATAACACACGGGTACGCGAGCCCGACTTACCCGAGCTGCTACTGAGTCAACCGAAGTCCATTCAAGTCAGTAGCATCCTAGTACCTCATCCTTTCCGCAAACCCAACCACATCTCTCCCTCGCCTAGCTTAAGCCAACTTCCGATGGGCAGCAGCGTCGGAAGTATAATGAGCCGTTGAAACTGCGCTCGCCAACCCGCCTGCCAAGCGTGGCGAGAATGGCAACAACCCCTCAATTAATGGGGAGGCCCAAGTCCAGCAGTGGACTGACTGCGGCTGAAATAATAATGAATGATTATTGTCCTACCTCTGTGTTCCGGTCGCTGTCTGAAGCCAGTACATCCATGCTCCACGCCGATTCGCTCGCAGTTTCCGACACGTCCGGTGCGTTTGCATTGTTTGCGTTCGCGGCTGTAGAAAATATATATTTTTATTTTTTCTATTCAATAATCATTTATTCAATACAAAAACAAAAAGTTCATTTTACATTTTCAGTCCATAAAATATACCATCCCAACTGCTTCCGGACCAAAGGTACACATTACGCTGGCTGCGTTCACTCTCTCAATCGCAATGGACATCCTCTGAAATATATCTTTGGAGTACGGCGGGAGCGATGATGTGATATGCTCGACCGCCGCAAAGGGAAGTCTTCCCACCAGGCGAGGTGTTATGCCTGGGGAACTCCGGCTCCGGTGTTCTGTCGGAGGTTGTATATATGCTCCAATTCCTTAGAAACTCCAATTGCGCGATTTAGTCTTTCCATGCTGATTGGACGTCTTTTATGCGAATTTCGAATTAGTTAGTCTCTTTAGCGCCATCTGTTGCGTTGTGTTGTAACTACTTTACTGTGCTATTGTGTCGCCACATATGTATATCTTACATTTTATTTCTATCACTATTTGTTTTTGCAGGCAGGTCAAAACCATAATCAAATCCGTAGCTAAATTTTATATTATTATAAGTATGGTCGGTTTAGTTCATTTTTTTTTTTCTAATTTATATGGTACTAGTCGCCAGAATGTAATACATTTTATTTTTAGACCTATTTTCAAATGCTTTTCTAAATATCTATGTGATAGAGTTGAGTACTAAATTACCTTGTAACAGAGAGAAAGGCGAGTACGTCGGCACTCCACGCGTCAGACATTATGCTAATTGTATCGTAGTCTCTTAGTCCCAAAATTCGATTATCAATGCTTATTACATTCACATCTCAATGAATCCACAAATCATTTACACAAAAACAACATCGACCACCTGTTTCAATGACAGACGGCCATATTTATTTATATAATTGTATTTTTCCATTATGACAGATTTTGCAATATCATCTATTTATCAATACAAACCCTGGTTGAGCGCCATCTGTGTGTGGTCGCAGGAATCTCCGATCGTAATCCGAGTTCGAGGCCAGTATTCTACGCATCGGACATTATTTTAATTGTATCGAAGTATCTTAAAGCCTGTCTCAATGGAAAAAGACAATAATGTAAACAATGGCAACTTATTAAAATTACTCATTAATCACTTACAGTCGATTATCAATGCTTATCACATTCACATCTCAATGAATCGACAAATAATTTTCACAAAAACACCCTCGACAACTGTTTCAATGCCAGACGGCCATATTTGTTTACTTAATTGTCTTTTTCCATTGAGACAGAGTTTACGATATCATCTACTTATCAATACAAACCCTGATTGAGCGCCATCTGTGTGTGGTCGCAGGAATCTCCTATCGTTTCAGAGTCTGAGGCCAGTACATCAGTACTCCATGTGTCAGACATTATGCTGATTGTCTCGTCTCCTTCCAGCATTTTCTGTCGATACAAATAACTGCTTAGAAAGATGATACTTCTCAGAGTCAAAATGGCAATGAATGGCTACGATGATAACGGGTTTTGAAACGCTGATTGTACGAGCTTACCTCGCACATTTCGCCGGCACGCGGCCGCATACATGCAGGTCGCGTGACAGCTGTTTTTACTTTTCATTTTTAATTAATTATCAATACAAATTGAGATACTATCGAGCAGCCGTCGAGAAAGGACCCGTCACACCCAAGTATCCAGATGGGACATTTATCAAGAACAATAAACCAGTTTACTATGTGACGTGGTGTTGTATCTCCACACCATCATCAACTTATCATCAACATCACTTCATGTATGGTGTTATGGCTAACACCATGGCCTGCACCGTACATTTTGGTCCTTCGAGCCGGTCATACAATACTCTGGCAGTTAGATTTGCTCCTTACAGTATTGAAACAGAGTTTATTTTTAACAATTTAAGTACTATATCAAACATACCTTGATTTCAAACTTGCAAAACTTGTCGTCGATATCGTTTCTCGTCTGCTTCATGAGTTTCGCTTGAGCACTCGCCGTCTGGTTCACCGGCACGTTTTGTGGCAGTCTGCGAATTACGTGGAATCATTTATTTAAACTGTATTGTACAACTGTATTCCGCAGTTCCGCCTGCGTCAAAAAGTAGCCTATGTTTGACCCCGGTTTCATCAAAATCCGTTCAGCGGTTCGGCCGCGAAAGCGTAACAAAACAGACAAACTTTCACACTTATAATATATCACACTTATTACATTAAGTATGGATGGATGGAAGTATGGGTGGATTTATTGTACAAAATACAATTGTAGACAACATTTAACAAGACTAGATAAAAGGAATGAGTACGTAAGAGGAAGCATGAAAGATACACCTTTGAATGAAAACCTAGAAAGTTTTAGGTTATATAGGATGGTACGTACATGTTGTGAGAAGGGATGAGAATCATATTACTCAGAAAATGTTAAATTAAAAGGCTGCGGAAGAAAGAAATAGAGGAAGATCCAAAAAGAGATGGCTGTATCAGAAAGAATATGAGTACGAAAGGTATTGAGATGGCATCTGTTTTTGTTGATGTGTTTCTGTAATGTTTTTCGTTGATGAATGTTGAATGAAAATTTCTTGTTACAGTTTTATTAGGAAGAGAGATGGCGACTATGGGCCGTCGTACCAGCTAGTCTTTATTCAAATATTTGCGTTCGATTTCTTTGGCGCTGAAAACTAAGATGTTCCAAATTCAAAAAGTGCGTGGCAAAGATAATTGCGGCGCATTTATAAAGAGGATTAAAAACTCATTACTGCCCGCTAAAAGTTTCTTATAGAAAACACAACCTTTGGGTGCACTTTAAGGAGATCCAAGTCGTCCTTTTCAAATAGTAGGGATGAAAAGAGTATTTGTAACTTACCGCCTCGGAGGACCATCGCCGACTGCATCCCCTTCAGTGACCTGAGAGGATGGAGTCTCTCGACCGGAGATGTTAGGGCTCCCACGACCGCTAACGTTGGCTGACACCTGGATGAAGGCATATAACTTTATTTGCTGAAAATCATGGCAAAATATATTGTTCATTCATTTTATTAGACCATTAACAGCCGTACTCAAGAGTAGTTAATGTTAATGACCGTTAATGACTATTAAAGCAATTTCTTTTAACTGTTAGAGGTATACATTAAATTAAACTATTTTAATACGGTTTTATCGCGTTTATTACTTATTTATTTACACCTGACGTTTCAAACACTTTACAGCGTTCATGGTCTGCCTGCGACCATGAACGCGATAAAACCGTATTAAAATAGTTTAATTTAATGAATAACAATCGCGAAAACATAAGAAAACATTATGTTAGAGGTATAATTTTTAAATTTATACTCATTGGTGTAGATTTCCATTAGCAACTCTTTGTATACACCGTGAAATTTTAGTCGTTTTGGACCAATCGTCCTAACTTACTATGAGAAGTCCAAATTTGTTTTTTATGTTTCGAGCTATGTTCCTTGGGGAAATTTGTTCGGTTGCATGAATGGGTCCAAAACGACAAAAATTTCACGGTGTAGATTTAAAAAAATCATCAAACATAAAATTCACAATATCTATCGGAGATTTTTTTTATTTAAATTTTAGAAGCTTATTTGAAGTCGCATGTCAAACATAAGCCACTTTGAAAAAACAACCCACAAGGGGTTATGTTGGGGGTTAAAAGTTTGTTTGTCGCTTATAATATACATGTCTTATTTTCCTCGCATGTGTTGTATAAAGCACTATATCCCACTCGGTAGTTAGTGCGATTCCTACAGCTTCGTTAGTAATCAGTCACTTTCTTCCCTCGGTTAACAATGAAGTATTATGGCGCAGGCCTAGCTAGTATACTATTAAATAATAAATAAATAAATAATACTACTGTACTAATAGTACTATTAGTACATTACCATATCGGAGAGGTTGTCGTTCTGGTCCTCAGTTTCCAGCTCGAGGCTGGAGGTGACGCTGTGGTTGGAGGCTGCCTCGGAAACAGCCTCGAGGTTGTCCGAGGTGTTCCCCAGGGACACCTCGTCGTGGGATACTGAGAACCTGATTGATAAAGAAATTCACATTACGCTAATGAGTATTAAGATACTTCAGAGTTCAACTAGTGCAAGGAAATACCTATAACGAATAAATAAGATTTCACAGAAAATTTCAGTTTTTAACTTTATCCTGAACAAAGTCACAGGTTGAATGAATGAATGAATGAACACTTTATTGCACCATTTACATACATTTAAGAAAAGATACAGCATTGAAACCAATTAACATTAAGAGAAATGAGTACAAAGGCTTATCGCTAATGCAATCTCTGCCAGCCAACCCTATGGTAGAAAGGAGCAGAAAATAAAAAAAAATAAAAAACTTGAGCCAAGGGTGCCAGAAGACAGACGAATACAGGTGAGCGCAAGTACGGGGCGCGCGCGGGAACTACCCCAGTTCTAGTGTAGCTGTGCTGGAGTGTTTTTTTTTAAAGTGGGATTCACGCCAAATCGGCGAGTCTAATAATTTTTGCTCGACATCGAATGATCTTTATATACATATTTTACTTAATTTGTGGAAAAAAATGATGGATGTGTTTGGTCGTTTGTAGTTAATCGTCATGTTTTTTCGAAAAATCTTCAATTATATTTATCTCTAAATGTGGGGAATCGGCCCCTTGTAATGTGCGTGTGTGTGTGCGTGTGTGTGTGTGTGTGTGTGCGGGTGTGTGTGTGTGCGGGTGTGTGTGTGTTACCTGGTCCGTTTCTGCACGGGCGCGATGGCGGGTGCGTGTAACTGCGCGTCCTCGTCGCACGCCGCGTAACATTCCAGAACCTTCGACTCCGGCATCAGACCTAACACATAACCACACAATTATTAACATCACTATGTGGCGACACAATCGCACACCAAATAATTACACCACCGACGCGACAGATGGCGCTAAAGAGAAGAAAGAGCAGAAATTCCCATACAAGACGCTAAAATTAGTATGGCGGACTAAACTACAACCTCCGACCTGACATAATCTCATCTCACTTGGCTCAGTGCTGCCATTGCCAGGCCAGACGTGCAACTATCACAATAAAATCCACTACCATTTTGTACAGAAATCTCTTAAAATCTATAGAACAGCTTACCAACTACGTCATGCTCTTCAACGCTCGCCAACTTGATGATCCAAACTTCCAAGTTATCGCTAGGCTCAGTGCTGCCGTTGACTGCGTCCAGGCCAGACGTGGAACTACCGCTGCGAGGTAAACGAGGCTTCGCCATTTTGGACAGAATGCCGCGCTTGTGACCGTTTTCTATGGCGATTTCCTTCGGCTCAGTTGGGGATACTTGTCTGGAAGAAATATTTTTTTGTAAATATCCTTGTTACCTATAGAAATATGAGAATACACAGGAATTGAGATTATTATTTCTAATCTAAGGATTACCTTAGATTATTAATGCCGTCCTGTGACAATCTAGATTTTAAACTTTACGGGTTTCTCATCAGACAATCAAGTGATTTGAACTTTGTTAACAAGAGACAACAAAGTTTATTTATCATTGTGCAAAAAATTTACTTAGCCAGTAGGTTATCTAGCTCATTTGGCATGATTCAATCAGTGCAACTAGTAAGTTTGAAACTAGAGCAATATATTTTGAACATTGACGGTCCAGTGTTGCGACTTTCTTCGAGGTAGATCATATACAACATAGTAACATTCTAGATATAAAAAGCGACCAATTAAAAAAATATTTTGAAATTACTCATCGTAGTATGTATCTGTTACGGCTAATGATCGAAGTGCGGCTACACTTAAAATCAACCGGTTAATCTTAAGTGTAGTCGATCTCTGTTGGCTAATCTTAGGGGCTAGATTATTTTTACCATATATTACTATTTATGACTGCTATCTTTGATTGACCTGGATAGTAGACAGAATCCAAGTAGTCTTTAGACATTTATAATATAAAGAGTATCACTTGCATGTTGCCGACCTTTAAACAATTTTGTAGTACATTACTTATTACCAGATAACAGTAACCCATTATATTCTTTTCACTCATTAGCAATAATTCCTCCTCCTGCCTAGACCTGTTCATGGAAACTTCGCTACAATTTTTATTTGTATGTAATGGTGAGAAGTTCCATTAACGTGCACGTCAATAATTCCATGTGTGCAGGTTTCCCTGCCCCCTGACCCCCGCAAAAAACGGAAGATTATTTTGTATGACTGGTCTAGCTAAAGGCGTATCCTCTCCTACAGATGACGTTCCTTTCTCAATGGTCTCAGAGAACTACGATACGGAACCACTTGATGAGAGAGAACCAGCGCTGGAGTTTGAAGATTAGTTAGTATCTGTGGATCTAGAACCTACTTGTAATCAGCCAAGTCGGGCATCTTCCTCAGCAGATCATGCAGTCGGTCCCGCACGTTGTGCTCGACCGATTGCAGTAAGGTTGCGAGTTGCGCAGCGTGCGTCTCAGAGAACGACGACACGGAACCACTTGATGAGAGAGAACCAGCGCTGGAGTTTGAAGATTAGTTAGTATCTGTGGATCTAGAACCTACTTGTAATCAGCCAAGTCGGGCATCTTCCTCAGCAGATCATGCAGTCGGTCCCGCACGTTGTGCTCGACCGATTGCAGTAAGGTTGCGAGTTGCGCAGCGTGCGTCTCAGAGAACGACGACACGGAACCACTTGATGAGAGAGAACCAGCGCTGGAGTTTGAAGATTAGTTAGTATCTGTGGATCTAGAACCTACTTGTAATCAGCCAAGTCGGGCATCTTCCTCAGCAGATCATGCAGTCGGTCCCGCACGTTGTGCTCGACCGATTGCAGTAAGGTTGCGAGTTGCGCAGCGTGCGTCTCAGAGAACGACGACACGGAACCACTTGATGAGAGAGAACCAGCGCTGGAGTTTGAAGGTAAAGGGTTTTCGTTGGTCGCGTCGCTGTGGATAAAATAATTATTAAATTTTACTGTTCATACAATGGAGAATTGGTTTAATAAATTTCAAAGAGTATCTAAGAAAATAAAACAACCGGCCAAGTACGAGTCAGTTTCGCGCACAAATCTGTAGGTATCGCGTTCACGACAAAAGGGGTAGTAAGTTTAAAGTTATTAAAAATATTTTTATTATATGATGTAACAAAAAATTTACGGTTTTCGTTGATGCCGTTGAAGTTGCTGACGTTGCTTCGTACCAAATTTCAAGATTGAATTCACGGGAAGTTCCCTGTTGGTTTTGATAACCTTGCGAGTGTCGAAATATATGCCGATATAAATTCCAGCTTGATACCTACCCGCGTTCCTGAGAAAAAGGTTATTGAAAGACAGACAGACGCACGGACAACAAAGTGATCCTATAAAGGTTCCGTTTTTTCCTTTCGAGGTACGAAACACTAAAAATGGCGGAGTTTTCAGGCCTCAAAAGTATTTTACTATTTATAGAAATTATCAGGACCAATGGCTTAACGTATCTTCCGAAGCAAGGAATCGTTATTATTATCAGACAATCAGGTGATCCAAGCCTGCAATGTCCTAACCAAGCTGGAAACAAAAAAATCAAGTCAAGTTCATTTTGTAACTAAACAAATTTAGCAGTAGATACATAGACATACCCTTTATTGTACCATTCACTAAAATTATACATCTATAAAGTATGACTTTATTTAAAAAAAACTTACCCAAACGCCCCAGCTTCCGCCACAGCACCATTGGTGGCGTGCTCTTCCGACGTTATGCTTGGAGTATTATTGTTTAGCTTCGACGATATTCGTTTCAGGAATGTTATCTGCAAACAAACAAATATACATACATATTTACACGCGAGTTAAAAGGTGGCGTTACTATCTGTCTTCTTTAAAGTCCCCGTCACGCGAAGCTATAAATTAAGTAAATAAACTAATTTCTATTGTCTATATCCTGGACTGACCCTAGCTGCAAGGGGGACAGCTATGAAATGCTGCAAGTATATTTATATAAATAATTTATACCAAAGGCCGAGAATTAATTCTGCTTTATGTACTTACGTGTAAATATTGCAAAAATAAACGTTTATTTACTTTATTTTTACTTTATGGTCGATAGACAATGTAAACTACACAAAATGATGATGTTGATGACTTTTACTTTAAATTGGATTGCGGTCCTCCTCCTTCGTGCTTCGGAGGAGTTAAATTTTCTAGACTGCAAGAAAGTTTTTGTCGTAAAAAAAGCAAAGGTCCAAGAATAGCTCCTTGGTGTACACCCTATTAAAACAAACAAATCTGTTCGATTATTGGATTTTCATGTCAACTTGTATAAACTGTTGAATTTAAAATGGGACGTTAGGTACATTTATTAGAGATTTCAGACAAGTATCGATTGAAATTTAGTTAAGACATGATGATTACACAGTCGAACGCTTTGAAAAGATCATGAAGAACTTTTGATCTTTTGATTACATAAATAAGTTGTAGATTTGAACGGCAAGCAATCGTTTAGTAAGTTGTATGTTAGTAATGAGAATACGCTTGTGCCACCAAATTTCAAAAAGCAGTACTGCTTTAGTTCACGATGCCTTAAGCTATATAACAAACAATTATCTATTTTTGCCCTTTACCGACATTTAGAAGTGGAATTAGGAAATTGCTGTTTTCAATTCATTCGTTATTGTATTTTAGTGTTTTTTTTTTGTAATGACTGTCCGTTGCTAAAATAAAGAGACAAAAAAAGAAAACATACCAATACGTGTACATCTTGAGGAGTAAAAAGTGCCACAGTTGTAATCGGCGTTATGTCTGTGCGTAGCGGTGAAGCAGTCGGCGTAGATTCAGTCTGTCAAAGTAAAAAACAAATTAGGCACAATTTTCTGACGCCGAGGCATCATCATTTCACAAGTTATATCCACAGCTGGATATAGAATAGAATTAGTTTTATTGAAACTTCTATCACATAACACACATACATACCGGAGCCTTATTTAAAAAAAAAGACTTATATGTCGAATGAAAATCGTTAAATATCGAATGAGAACGAGATAACGCAATACAAGCAGTATGGTATCATCTTGCTTGCCTGTAGTGAGACATAAACAAAACATCAAATAAAATAATACTGTTTATAGGTTTTTATAGACTACTAGCTTTTTCCCGCAGCTCCGCTTGCGTCAAAAAGTAGCCTATGTTTTACCTCGGGTCTTAAACTATATTCATACCAAATTTCATCAAAATCCGTTCAGCGGTTTGGCCGTGAAAACGACAGAGACTTTCCCATTTATAATATTAGTATGGATTTTTCGGAAGTATTCTTATGTTAGGAAAGGGTGGTGGGGTGTGGTTGGTATGGACAGCAGCTCCGGAAGTGCGATAAACCGCTGAGACTGCGCTTGCCAACCTGTCTGCCAAGTGTGGCGAGTATGGCAATAACCCCTCAATTTTGGGAAGGCCTATGTCCAGCAGTGGACTGATTGCGACTGAAATGATGATGATAGGCTATTTTTTAAATTTCTTTTCCTTGACTTTCTTGGATCTGCAGAGAATTTTAAAATGCCAACCCCTACTTTTTTTCAATTAATAATTATTAATGTGAAAACAAAGATGCTAGGCTTTTGCCCAGCAGTGGGATTTATAGCCTGACCAACATGTTGAATGGTCAAAAACAAAATTGACAATGTCATTTAAAGCCCAATACGAAGCAATTGACATTTCCCATACATTTGACATAAGCAATATTATTAGGTTTTTGAGAAAAGCAATACAATATATCTTTATTGCCCACCACAAAGTAGTAACAAAGAGGAGATGGCGTATCGAGGGCTTCCTTACAAAAATTGTGTGAGGCTACGCGGGGCGGAAGGCAGACGTGAGGGAAGCTCGGTTTGGCCGTGGCTCAGCCCTTATTGATAATCCCCTCTACTTCCCAATAGATTTCGCTAGCAAATCGAAGATTTCAACATAACAAAATATATTTCTCTATTATACAGATATTTTGAACATTAAAAACAGACACATGTTTTGTGTAACACTAAATCAATCAAATAAATTCAAAAATATGTTACTTACTTACGTTTATTATGATCCCATAACAGTATAGCATTAAAACACTTAAACCTAATGGTATAAAATATTTTACAAAATAATCTAAGCTGAAACGAAACGTAAATTAGAAAAATAAGAAAAACATTAGAGCCCGCTCCACGTCACGCATCTATCACAGTTGAACGAAAAATGACGTAAGCCACGCCTACTATCGACGTCACTGCGCCAACGACCGTAACGGTGCACCAGTCGAAGCCCCGTCTCCACTTTGTATTTGCTCCATGTTTTCCACATACAGTAACAAATAGTTACAACGATTTATTTATACGATATATTTATAATTATATCTTTTCATGGAAAATCAAGAAGGCGAAGGTTGTTATTTTATTGGTCGGACTATAATTAGCTATTGGAAAAAACTATAAATACCTGCGGCAACGTGCAAGGAGCTAGGGCTTCGCCACAAACTGCATCAATCAGAGACCATACGCAACTGCGCTCGAATTTGGAGTACAAGTCGCGCGTTTTTGCTTCCAACTGTTAAAAAAATGTATGTGTGAGTTGAGTAAAGTAGCAAAGCTTGTAAAATTATTTTTACAATAGGTTTGTTTCAATTTCAATTTTCAATTCTTCACAATTTACATAAATTAATTAATTTAAAAAATAATACAAGTGTGTATTTTTCATATCACATTCCATACAATAGCGGCAAGCCCGATACCTATTACTACTGCACCGATTAGGTCGTGTCAGTACGAGCGTAAATGTGTATGTTTCTCGAAGGGTTGGTTAATTTGGTTATTTACCGTATCTGCGTCATAGTCGTCGCAGCGGCCGCGCGTCCAAAGCGTCAGCGCTAAGCGGGCATTTTGCCTGACATACATTACATTCTTATGTGCGAATAGTCGTACACTTGCATTGTTTTGCTAAAGCCCCTAAATCTGCGCGGCTCGTTGCCTTCGTCAATACCACGTTGCCGTCCTCCGTCTTCCGCTTAGTCGGCTCTGCCCAATAGACTCCACCTTTGCAGCATTTAACTTTCTAAATGCCCTTTAAGAAAAAAACAGAGCCTCCTGACGATCAGCTCGATCTGTATGAGGTTGAACCTGGCGACGTTCGACACGGGTATTCGTGTCTCTGGATGCACTATGGCCGAGCATATCAAGCGTTCCACTATTTATTTATAAACAAATATCTATCTATCTGTCTAGAAATATATATTGAGCCTCTCGAGTTTTAACCTAATTTGGCAACGCTTAACCTTGGCATACAGGCTACGCCCACATGGCACTACTGCCTTATCTTGCCTTATATTTGTGTCCAAAGTACGATCTGTGCGCGGGTTGCCGTGTCGTCCTAACCGAGGTCCTAAGGAAAGATCAGCGCTGTCAATTTCATCGAATGGCAATATGCTGAGTTAGGAACTTTTTTGGGAACATACATCATTTTTTCTAATGCTTATTTCATTTATGTTTATTTTTTCTTTTAGTGTGTTTCTAAAATAAATTATTTTCTTTCTTTCTTTCTTTCTATCTATCTATCTTGAAATATCTATCAATCTGTCTAGAAATATCTATCTATCTCACCTCTTGATAACGGGCCAGACAGAGCCTCCTGATGATGAGCTCGATCTGCATGAGGTTGAACCTGGCGATGTACGACACGGGCACTTCCACCACTCCGTGTGTCTCTGGATGCACTATGGCCGGGCATATCAAGTGTTCCAGCACTATTTCTGTGCAGATGGCGTGCAGGTCGCCGGCTGATATCCTGTTGGAAATAAAATTATGAATGAAGAGATGTAATTTGATTTGATTAATGCCATTTCAAGATTTCTTATATTTTAGCGAATTCAACAGCTTGGCCACCGAGCAATTTGCCACCGGCGACTAAAAGAAATACATACAAATGCATTGGTTTCAGTGCACTAATCGTTACTACTCCTCATTTCGCCTCAACAGTTACCAGTTTCCGTGGCTTTTTAGTGCATTTGTTATGTATTTGTTTTAGTCGCTAATGGCATCGCGACGAGTTTCGCTGTAGCGAATTGTTTCGTGGCCAGGCTGTTAAATTAAACTATTTAAATACCTTTCATCATCCTAGCGTGTATTCCTAGTCGCGTCGTCAGCTTACGCTTCGAAGCCTAGGGTATGCTGTAAGTCATGGTCTTAGATTTGGCGGAACTAGTTATTACAATGGAGCGACTGCCGTCTGACCTCCGAAACCCTTTTTACAAGGAAACCAGACCAACAGAAACATGACCCGAGGTGTGTTAGTGGCCAACACTGTCAGAATTTTTCAGGCTGCCCTAAGGCATCTGACACAAACTCAAAACTGCTGTCTATCGATAACAATCGGGACCAGCGGCTTGACGTGCCTTCCGAAGCACGGAGGAGTTCAAGATAGAAAATGCCACTAAAATAACGACCAATTTATTTATTTAACACTTCTTTGCACACAGTAAAATAAAAATTAAATATGTTACATAAAATGTGAACACAGTATGTATACAAAAGGCGGACTTATCGCTCAAGCAATCTCTTCCAGGCAACCTCAGGGTAGTTTGAAATATAAAAGAAAGGAGAGATACGGATATAGTGCATAAAGTACAGAATAATACTAGTACACGATACATAAACTACTTAAAATAAATACTAATATACGTAAATAAAAAATAAATAACTAACTATCCATACTTCCATACTAATATTATAAATGCGAAAGTCTGTCTGTCTGTCTGTTACGCTTTCACAGCCAAACCGCTGAACGGATTTTGCTGAAATTTGGTATGAATATAGTTGAAGACCCTCAAACATAGGCTACTTTTTGACGCAGGCGGAGCTGCGGGAAACAGCTAGTATATAATAAATAAACCATAAAAATACACGAGAAGTGGAGACTGAAACAAGATGTACTGAAAAGGAATGAAGCTACAGTGAGGAAAGAAAGTGGGACTTCACTTGCGACTTAAAATTGGTCAGAGTACCAATCCACGCGCATTCGCTACGGATACGCGGGTCGCGCTCGACTAACGAGCTCCTCTAAATAGTAATAAACGCGATAAGAACCGTATTTAAATAGTTTAATTTAACTAATGTGATTGTTTAAAAACTTATTATTAGCTATCAAATGAAAAGATAATCTTAGACCGAATTAATTTTAGATTAGATGAGTTTTTTAAAAGACAAACTCGATTGAATCTTGTTACGAATGAATCCTATCAAAAGTGAACTAATGTTATTTCTTGTAAATTTGTACGCCAATCTGGTAGAAACAGAGTATCTACTTATTTATTAATTGCATGTCTACTTGTCTTCGCTTGACACACTGGAGCCAATGAAACTCAAAAATTCTTGAATACTTGATGTAATTGAGCAAAGTACAATTTACAAGATAATTGGTATGAGCGTAACGCCGGTCGAAGTAGAAGTGAAATGTTTATAATAAAATGACACATCATGCACTCGCGCCTACGTGGATTATATAAGCAATGCTACACTCGCGTATCATTATTTCAGAAGTCTAAGGCGTATATAGGCCTAAACACTACTTATTTGACCTGTTTTCACAAATAAAGATGATTTGATTTGATTTGACCATTTGATAGCGCCACGCCATCTCTAATCACCTAAGGACGGAAGTAGTAAGTCGAAGCTAGTCCTAAAAACTGCAAAGATGATAAATATACATACAATGTCCATACATAATAATAATAACAAAATTATCATATGTAAAGATGGGGTTACATTTTATTAATTAACTTTTAATTTTGCACGGCAAAGGTTTGGAGTGTCCTAATTAATGAAATTCAAATTTACATCGGACTTACCTCGAGTGCTGTTTCAGCAGATGCACAACTTGCTGTACACACCACGCAATGCTAGCGGGGAAGTTGGACCAGTTCTCCCTCATCGAGGCTATGAACTTGTTGGTTAGGTTGTACAGTGACTGCACGATCCATTTTCTGTAACGGGCCACTTTAGTTGCGTATTCCGCACTGTTAGGCTGGCCGAACTTCTTGAGGCGGTCTGGTGGCGAAAACCTGAAAGGAATTAATGAATTAACACTTGATTACACCATTTACAATCATCACTTATTTACCTGGTCAATTGACTTCACACCCTGGTGTCAGAGTTTTTTGGAACCACCTTTCGGCCTATAACATGGTTCCTTTAACGACCACCGGATGTCAGCCGCGACCAACGGCTAAGCTTAATTTACAAACAAACAACTGATTACTACGACGCATCAGTAAAGTCAAAGAAAACAAGGAAACTCACCTGTCCATGGCTTTATCAGGGTCTATATCCAGGAAGAACTCGTCCTCATGCAGTACGGCCATGACAGGGCCTTGTAACGTTGCCACCAGGAATTGCTTGGCAGGCGTGTGTCCGTCGCGAAACACTCCGAACAGCTGCGAAAGCGCGCATTTGCCAGAACGGAATAACCTGTTAGAAAAAATGATTTTTTATTATTTTATTTATTTATTTATTAAAACACAAAGTACACATACTTATAACAATCGGCGGACTTAATGCTAAGAGCATTCTCTGCCAGTCAACCATGAAATAGAAAGATAGTTTGGTGCAAAAAGTTAAGGGGAAAAATGTATTATAGAGCAAATTTTATCAAAAGCTTCATTTAAAATATATACATATACCTACATACCTACCAATGATGAAGTCAAGTCAAATTGAAAAGTTTTCACTAATTGAGCGAGTCCAATATGTGCACACGGACACGCTTTATATTCTTAATACGTGGGGCGCACTATAAGTTTCCGGAATGAATATGAAAAAATACTATTAAAGGTACAAAATTAATTTATTGTTTTTCAAAATAATCTCCCTTGGCGTCTATGCACTTTTTCATTCGATGAAACCAGTTTTGAAAACTTTTGTGCCACTCCTCTGTGGTGACCTCTGAAACGTGTTTTTCATACTCCTCGACAGCCTCTTCTGGTGATGAAAATCGTTGACCGCGTAATTGGTTCTTAATTTTTGGGAACAGAAAAAAGTCACAAGGTGCCAGGTCGGGACTGTATGCAGGATGACTCATGAGTTCTACATTTTTCGCCTTCAAAAAGTCGTTTGTCTGTCTGGCCGTGTGAGAACTAGCATTGTCGTGGTGCAGGATGATACGGCGTTTACGGTTATTTTTACGGAGTTCGTCAATAACTTCCGGCAAACAAATGGTCGTGTACCAGTCACTATTCACTGTACGACGATTCTCTAAAGTAACAGTAGCCACGTGTCCAGTTTTATTAAAAAAAGAAGCAATCATCCGCTTAGATGCACTTTTCACGCGCGCCACTTTGGTTGGTTTCGGCTCATCTTGAAAGACCCATACGCTCGATTGCTGCTTTGTTTTGGGATCGTAGCAATAAATCCATGTTTCATCACCTGTTACTATGTCCCACACCAAATTTGACGCACCTTCGTTGAATCTGGTAAGCATGGCACTGCACCAAGTAACGCGGTCCGTTTTTTGAGCCTCGGTCAAGTTGTGTGGGATTCACCGCGAGCACAGCTTTCTCACACCCAAATGTTTGTGTAGGATTAATTGTATTTGACTCATGCCTATTTCTAAGGATGCGCGAATTTCATGGTAGGTCACATGCCTGTCTGTTTCAATCATACGGCGCACAGCATTGATGTTTTTGTTGGTCACAGCGGTGGACGGCCGACTATCGCGAGATTCGTCACTGAGATTGATACGACCACGCTTGAATTCTGCAAACCAGCTATAAACAGTTGTCTTGCATGGTGCTTCATTGCCAAAAGCTGTTTCAAGCCGAGCGATGCTCTGTTGAGCTGTCAAATTACACTTAAAATCGTAGAAAATCATACTACAAAAATTTTCCCGAGTTAAATCCATGTTGATGCAGACACACAATTTTTTAAATGGCGCCACAAGGTAAAAACAAAAGACAGTCAGATGAAACAAACTGCATTCTACAGCCAAAGAGTTCTATTTTCAAATGTTGCAATAAATTTTTAAATATTGTTTATGTAAGTGGCCAGTTCCGGAAACTTACAGTGCGCCCTATGTATCAGCAGGCAAAGCATTCCAAAGTCGAGTAGATAGTAAAGTGAAAGAATTAGCCATAAAACTTATGCGAAGTAGAGAATTAGAAGAACGAAACTGACGGTCACGAGAGTTGGGAGAGATAATTGAAATAACATTTTAAATATAATTCATTTGAATCGAGATGAGTATACAGAGAAGCCTAAGCTCAGCTGCGTTGACGGATTTGTAGACATCTAAGCTTTTACGTAGGCAAATGGGCTGACAGCGCAATGATAGAATAAATGAAACTAGCAGTTTCCCTATTTCCTTATTTTCTAAGAAAGCAGCCTATATCTTTTCCTAAGATTAAATATTTATAACTAACATATAGATTGGCCCAACAATTTAAACTTTCTATAACATAAATATATATGTGAAAAGTATATGTTAAATTCTTTAAATCGCACAACATAATTTGTTGAAAATTCGAAGGATACAATAGCTTGAGCCCGCGCCCAGGTGTTTGTAACACATCAACTACATAGGCATTTTTCATTTTCTTACTTTATAACATACAAAAACAAATAGGTCTTTTTGATAACAAAACCTTCCTCATAAACTTGCAACTTTAAAACGGCCTAAAGTGCTATTTTCAAATAAGCTGAAATAAATTGCAATTTCCGCATTTTAATATTTTCGTTGACGATAATGGCAAGCCTAAAAAGCGTTATACAATAATGTCAGTACGTCTGGGTCCAAACGTTATGCTTATGCAAACAATGTATCAAACATGAATGGGTAACGTCACAGTGAATGCTCACGTCGTCCTTGGCGTTTATCCATTATCAAGTGCTGTGTTTAGTATAGGATTACATAGCAATGATAACTTTACATGGATTCATTATAATACACTTGCTGTTTCCCGCATCTCCGTCTGCGTCAAAAAGTATGTTTGATCCTGGGTCTTCAACTATATTCATAACCAAATTTAATCAAAATCCGTTTAGCGGTTTGGCAGTGATAGCTAACAGACAGACAGACAGACAGACTTTCGCACTTATAATATTAGCCCCCTGCATCTCCACAATTATCCTAGAGTTTCCTGATTGCATTCCAAGAAATACGGGATTTTAATACAGAGACCTAATTGAAATCTCTTTTTTTACTGTTATTATTTGGTGACATTCACCACAGATGGGAAAGAGGTACAGAAATATTGTGATTTATTTTCCTGTATAGTCTTTTAGAGTTTCATGAATAGAGGAAAGGTCTATTCTTAAGCTGGGTTTCAACATCTTATTCTATATCTATAGATCCATCTTAAATCTAAGATTTTATTGTATTTCTGCAAAATATTTCTACTCCCTGAAAGTTCTGTCGAGAATATGTCCTTTTGGAAATCTATACTTGTGAGAAGAAAGTATTAATTTCAATATTATGGGCAATGACTTACTTGGCAGGGTCGTTGGATGGTGCCATATGATGTTTGATCAAGGACCGTATGACGGCTAAGAGTCTGGTCCGGTCCGAAGGGGAACGACAGCTGCCGTAAAGTCCTGCGACCAAAGCTGAAGGCAGCGACGGTGTTATGTGCTCCTCGCCAAGAAGGAGGCACAGTGCCATGAGATGCGGGGATTCCCGGAGCCATCCTAGAAGTTCGCCAAGGGCTGATGCTTCCTGTGTACAGTAAATGTAAAAAGTCTTGTTTGAAAATACATGCATTTCAATGTCAATTTTTTAAACTGGGGTTTACAGAAAATTTCGTTAGCAATAAGTCTGCCTTTGTGCCTCATTATGTTTTCTATTACTATTTCTTTTACTGCAATTTACCTTCAGTGCACCACCGGTTAACACCTTTAAAAACAAATTAGACGATTTATATATTCTCAAACTTTAAACTTTTGTACTCATTTCTCTTAATATTAATTGGTTTCTATGCTGTATCTTTTCTTCTATGTATGTAAATGGTGCAATAAAGTTTTCATTAATTCATTCAAGATGCCCACGCATCAGCTATAAAAGCTGTTATTCAAGAATATAATGAAATAAATAATTCTATTGTACATGCTGTCATTACACATTAAACCAAAATTTGTCAAAGTTTGGATCTGAAAAATACAGATAGTTACAGTCACTTCAGTTTTTACTACTTGATGCGTCCGGGGACATCGATTGCGATGTTAAGAATCGTATTACAGCGGCATGGGCAAAGTGGCGTGAGGTGACTGGTGTCACTTGTGACCCCAGAATACCGATCAGGCTTAAGGGGCAGGTCTATAAATCTATCATTAGACCTGCCCTCCTGCATGGCAGTGAGACGTGGCCCGTCCTTGAGCGGCACAAGCAAGAGCTGCGTGTTACGGAGATGAAGATGCTGCGCTGGATGTGCGGAGTGTCGCGGAAGGACCGCATCAGAAACTCCCGGATTCGGGGTAGCCTTCATGTCCGTGACATAGCGAATAAGCTTCAAGAAAATCGCCTGCAATGTTACGGTCACGTCTTACGAAAACCTGCAACATACATTGGCAACAAGTGTCTGGCCATGCCGCCTCCGCCAGGGCCTGGTAGAAGGGGCGCGCCCAAGAAGAGCTGGCTTGACATCGCAAAGCTGGATATGCGTGCTAACGGACTAACTGTCAGGGATGCCGAAGACCGGGCGAAGTGGAGACTCAAAAGTAGGAAAGCGGACCCTGGGCTCTGAAGTGGAAAGCTGAGGATGCAACCGGGAAGGCGCTAAGATGATGATGATGACTTCAGTTTTTAAATTAAAGTGAAGGAAAACTCGTTTCTAACTATTTTGTAAAGAAGAATACTTTTATGTCCAGAATAAAAAGTTCCATATAAAGTATGCACCCTTTTAATTTTTCAATATTTTTTTTTAGCATGAGTTACTTCAGAAGATGGTCTTGGTATTTCTTTATTTTTTTATAGCCTCATGAATCCCACTGCTGGATACACATCTGCGTTAAAAGTTTAATGCCATCCTCAAATACTTTCATCAATGTTAGAAACAGCAAACAATTATCTAGAAAAAGTGGGCGGATGCTGGTACTGAATGTTACAGTTATCTCAACTGATTATAAATAAAACTGGTCAAGAGTGGTTTTCCAGTATTAAGAGTTTGTAACTATGTGCATTTTTTAAGAATCCTAATCATTGGTTTTCTTTTATGAAACCATTTCTCCGTCATCTCAGTGATTTTTCGGTTTTCCGTTTATATTAAAATATTTGTCTATGCTCCAATAAAAATATATAATTGGTAACAGTTACAAATCATCTCTTTTGACATAAACCATGTCTTTATATCGCAATAGCAATGCATTGGAGCTATGTTTGGTGTAACACCGCCAACTTCTTGCCAACCATTGTTCCGCAAATTGAATGTACTAATGGTCGCATCAATGTACATCTATGAATGTTGGGTATTTGTAAAGACCTATCCTGACTTATTTGACCAGAGAGATAATTATATTGGCAGACCATCTAGACGCAAAAATAGATTAGTTGTACTAATTAAAAGCATTGCACATTTAACCCTTTCGATGCCAACCTACGAGTATTACACATAGTAAACAATTAAATATCAATTGTTATAAAATTTCTGGCAGCGAAAGGATTAATAGGAATTGCTATAATAGTTGTATAACATTCTTATATATAATAGACTGCCAGATACTTTGAAGGAGCTTGTGTTAAATTCTTTTCAAAAAAATGCTACTATTCTGTTAAAGAGTTTCTTAACAGTAGATAGTTGTTAACTTACTTAAATTATTTTTGTGACATTGATAATAATAAATACTGACATTTCATTTTATTCTGTACATTTATTAAAACGTTTGTGTCTTATTTGAGTAATATGTGAGCCAATATCATAAATGACTTGCTAAATTCTTCAATAGTTATGATAACTTTGCATTCTGTTCAAAATGGCTAAATAGGATTGCTACTTATATTTCTGTACCACCTATGCATTGTAAACTTACCCTATTTTATGAAAATAAATGATTTTATTTGAGTTAATCATAGTTCATTGGCAGGGTGAATGGTGGACTGCTAACTCATAGTAATAGTTGCCTATTTTAATACATTTGTAAATAATACTATAAAAAGTAGGTAAATTAAAAAAGGTTACTAATTATCAACCAATTATTTGTTAAAAATAGCTTATGATTGCAAAAAAAAATATTATACAAGAGCATATATATGTTTATAATTTTAATTATATTCAGCTCTTCACACAATTTATATTAGAATTCTTATAAAATAAGAATGATTTTATAGGAACACTTATAACATCTCAACAATGGAGATCTGTTGTGTCAGGGGCCAAGAGTCTCTTTGGGTTGCTGACTGATCACTGTAAGTAAATGAGTAAAACATCTCAATATTAAACACTTCAGCTGGTGAAGAAAACAGTAGTTTTTTTATTTTAGTTATTAAACCTTTTTGTTCCATAAGTATTTGTTCTTATAATAATTGGCGGACGTAATGCTAAGAGCATTCTTTACTATGTTGATATATGGCGGCCCACTATCGCTTCGGTTGGGAGGTATTCATTTAAAAAAGATCATTTTCGATCTTGACATAACTGGGTAACTATACTGATTCAGTAAACTGAGTCCTGAACATTTAATACATTAATCGGGCTGCTACTACTAAAGAGGCATCAAAGCAATAGATTTACAAAAAGTTAAATTATATTTTGTATGTTTTGTGCTAATAACATTTTACATTTTGTTGTATTTAAGGCAATATCTTACAACAGATAAATAAACATGTTCAACACAAACTAAATTGTAGACCTACCTTATATTTCAATACTTTATAGACATCAATGAAAGTAGCTCTCTCCAGCTGACTTGCTCGCTGACAAGCTGCCACTGACTCACTCTCAGACTTGGCTGTAATCAGGTTGGTAAGGTTCTGCCGCTGCTGCGAACATATCCACGAAGCCTGCAACAACTCCAGAGCCCTTCTTTCCACTTCCTCATTGAGATTTTGCAACAGCTGTCGCTCAGAGTTGATGAAAATTTTCTCCCTTCGCAACTGGTTAGCAAGCTCGGCGACATTCATACACCCCTCCGATGTCGACTGCATCATTCTTGATATTGTTATTTAGACATAAAACATAAACACATAGTTTCTCCAAAGGAAGATACAACGTAGTCTAGTAAAAATAATTGGGTTTTCTTTCACGTCATAACAACACTTTTAATTTACACAATTTTGACACTGCACTTCTCTACTGATCGCGTGTTCCTGTGTTCGCGGATTTATTTTCAATATTTATATAAAACATTAGAAATATGATAAGATTTTATTGTAGCAATAAATAAATATTACAAGACGGAAAAATTGATAGAGAAATGGGAAACATTCGCTAGACTACGCTATTTTCACTTTCTGTCATTGTCATCACTGACAGTTTAATATTATCTTTTTATTTTTTTATTTTATTAAAGCCTTAACCACCGGACGCCAGCGTCGCAAACACATAGGTCTATAGGGTGATAGTTAGTAAAACTTAGAAGGTCCGATATTCCGATATTCCTATTGCAATATATCGCACAGGGCCCTTACCATCAACTCTAAACGTAGGGCGAGTGAGTGAACGAGATGGTGCAATACAGGCAGTAAGGCGACATCTCGTTTGCTCACTCGTTTCTGCCCTGCTATTAGAGGTGATGGTAAACCACCAGATTAGAAAGAATATTTATAAATATATTAACGTTTTTGATAAAAGTTACCGCTACTTCTAGTGTTATTTTCATGGGTTATTTTAAAACGATATCGGTATCGTGGAAAACAGAGGCAAGCCCTGATTAACCATAGAGAACAGATTAAGTACGAAAGAATGAATGAATGTAAAGAACGAAAATGGTTGACGGACGATGGAAATCCTTGGACTGCTGTTCTTTTCGTTGTAATTTTTGTGTAAATAAAATTTAGGTGTTTATTTTCTAAATTGTACCTAAATGTATGTAATAGTTCTGTATTGTTAATTTTACAAATAATGTCAAGAAGTACGATTGAGGGAAAACTGAGAGGGTTAGAACAGCGCTTGCAAAATGAAATGCGTATTAGTGACTTTCCTAGCCCTGGAGGAGTTGGATCTTCCAGGAATGGGAACACCCGGAGACCTAGGCGTAAGTACTCGTCTATTATATAAATTCAAAGTAACAATTTAACACATAACAACTTGTAAGTTCAACTAATAACTACCATGACCCTGCCCTTTATTGTCATATATTTATAGCTTTTCCTAATAAATCGTACATAATTTACTGAAGGCAAGGATTATTTATTCATTAACTTGAAGTCCCCTAACATCTGGTATGGATAAAATATAGGCGTAATGTTCTTTTACAAAGAAAAACATTGACTTGTTATGATCAAAGGGTGCTCTGCTAGTACTGAATTTTTCATACCATAATATTTTGAGATACAATAATAGCTGGTAGCTTGGAAGCCCACAGTGCACATTGTATGAATTATTTGCATAATATGGCATTGAACACATTGTGGGTGGAGCGTTAGTGGCTGCTGACATTGTTTTTATGCTGATGTGTTTAATACATGCCATTGTTTTCTGCGAATTTATGATAATGAACTAGGAGGTTGACAAACTGCCTGTGTTATAAAAAGTTTCCAATTCTATGAGACTATCCCTCCCCCCGTATAACCTCATACAAAACTGCATCTCTTAATTTTCTACTTGAAATTCTAAGATGCTACAAATTCTTATTGTTTTGAAACAAGTTAACCTTTATACCTTAACAGTAACACCTTCAAAAGCGGATTGAACAAATAAACTCTCCTAACTTAAAGGTGCATCAGCTATGTAAACTGCAAGTGTGTTCAAATATATAAATAAAATAAGTAAGTCTTGGTAACAAAATAAAATGTGATAGTAACAAATGAAATTAATGAAAAGTTGGAGTGAAAAGCCAAATTTTTAGGTGGCTAAATCTGACCAAAGTCTTAGGCCGTGTACTACAGGTGAAAAAATATTTTGTTTGTATGATCAACACTGCAACTCTGCTCAGCTGCGACTCATCATCTCGACATCTGTGATGTTAAAAGATCAATCTTAAAATTTCATAGTATATTTCCTTCATAAATATTTTCTGTATGGTTTCTTGAACTCTAGAGCAACCTAAACTGTGACCTCTTTTACACTTAGACTGATAGTGTGTCTGAGAAGAACTTTACCATACTGGTAAAACAAATAAAACAATCTTGTGTCTCTAGAGACAGAAGATTCTTACTAGTAGTAGTATAAAGAAATCAGAACTGCACTGAGTCTCTTTTAATGACCGCGTCATAGGTATGGTGACTGCCTAGAAATATAAGCAGATTCATTAACTATTACAGCAACAGATCATTCTACTAATACATTTATAGAGTTTGAAAAACCACAAAAATTATCTTTATTTCCCACATAGAGAAACAAAACATCTCATACTTTTCGAGTAAAACATTGAAAGAAATAAATTATTACCATATTTACATAAATTACCTACTATGTTATTGAAGTGAATTTCCAAGAAGCCACGACAACAACTGTGATAGCTGCCTTGGCATTGTGCCAGGTCATAATGTAAGCATGAGAATTTCTATAGAAATCTGTCTGGGAGGTGCTGTCTGGCATTGAACACAAGTGGGTGATGGGGAAGGGGGATTTGTCGAAATATAGGCTGTTTGAATATTTTAAATGAAATAAATATTATGGATAGATGAATGAACACTTTATTGCACATTTACATTAATAAAATTAACTAAAAACAGTTTTAGAAAAGGGTTTATGATTTTTGTTTGTTATAAACTTGTAGCATTTAAAATGCTACAAGTTGCATTAATGGGTTTTATTAGTCGCGATTCTTATGTATGTGGTCTTATGTTCAAGAAGCACCCAGAGTTTTGATACCTCTGGATTCTGTTGTACTAACCCCATGCCTAACCCCCCAGCAGGGTTTCTGAAGTGACTGATTTTATTTTTTATTTTTGCAGCCACCATGTTCGCCTCCAATAGGGAGATGCTGGCGTTTCCCCCGCGCTCGCCACAAGCGACTGAAACCGAGTTTAGAATGCGGGAGGTGTACAAGGTAAGGTCATCATCTAAGGGGTCGATTCTCGCGTCATAACATTGAAATTCGAGTTTTGTCCAAAAAAATATGGGATAACTACTAAAGCAAGAACACTGGCGCAAGCGAGAATCGGCCCCCATTCGACCATTTTCTTCCATATCCATATGCACAATCCTCATTCCCATCTATTTCTGCTGCCAAACCGTAGTGCTAAAAAATTTTTACATAGATCTGTTTATAAAGTTTGAAATATATTCCACAGGTGAGCGGCAAGTTAAATGTGGACGGCATCGAGTACAGTTCAAATGTGGACGATCTTCAATTACTGGGGGAACTCGGCAGCGGGACATGTGGCCATGTGGTCAAGATGATGCACAGGCCTTCCAGTGCTGTTATTGCTGTCAAGGTATGTTGTATGTAGATGGCAACACTATTTCAATGTTAGTGGGACTGAATTTTTATAAAATCATTATTAAATTACCTGTGCGTTTTCATTAAACATTTATACTAAGTATTAATAATGAGTTTAGTATTCTGGCTTTCTTTGCACACTGCCTTGAAAGTTCCCGCCCTCAGTTTTATCTATCACATCATGCGATCATCAAGGCACTGTCTGGAACAACATTATGGCATACAAAACTGCACCCAAATCATAATCCTGTGCAAAATGGAAAGAAAACGTGTATAACCTTCAACTAGATGGGTGGACAGTGTGAAGAAAGCAACTCGAGGCAGCATATATATTGCGGTTCATAGTAATGCCAGTTGCGCTCTCTAAAACAACATATACTCAGCATTAAGGGACCTATGAAGAAGAAGGTAGTACATTAAATTAAACTATTTAAATATGGTTTTTATTTGAAATAGTTTAATTTAATGTGTGACAATCGCGGAAACATAACAAAAAATCATTAAGATAGTATTTTATATGTTAAATGTTAATGATATCGTCTTTATATGTTAAATGTTAATAATATCGTCCACAGCAAATGCGCCGTTCAGGCAACTCGGAAGAGACGAAGCGTATCCTGATGGATCTGGACGTGGTAGTGCGCTCGCACGGCTGCCCGTACATCGTGCGGTGTCTCGGTTGCTTCGTGACTGATTCTGATGTGTGGATCTGCATGGAGCTCATGGAGACATGCTTCGACAAGCTGCTGAAAAGGCTTGGCGCGCCCATACCTGAGCCGATACTGGGGAAAGTCACTGTCGCTGTGAGTTTTAATTCGATTTAACTGTGGTCACACCCCGGAGACTCCATACAACAACGACGAGCTCCATACCTATTGCTGCTACGATTCGGGCGGTCAATGTGTGTTACTCGTATCTGTCGTCGCAGCGGCCACGCGGCAAAAGCGACATCCTTGCATTGTTTTGCTATCGATTGATACCCTAAATCTGCATGTGGGCGTTCTTTCTGTATGTTAATACTATGATGATTCTGTGCTTCTGCTGAGCTTCTAGGGTGTCGCTGGTTTTTCTTGTGGTACAAAAAAGATATATAAATAAATAGCCTTGAAAATTTAAAATCATAAATGAAAATGTTATTTTCGCAGACGGTGAACGCGCTATCGTACCTTAAAGACACTCACGGTGTCATCCATCGCGACGTGAAACCGAGTAACATATTGCTGGACGCGCGCGGCAACGTCAAGCTGTGCGACTTCGGCATTAGCGGGCGATTGGTGGACTCCAAAGCCAAGACCAGGAGTGCGGGGTGCGCAGCCTATATGGCGGTAAGTGTGTTTATCTATTTTTAGTGTCTCACTTCCAGGCAAAGGTTAAAAAAAATCCTTTCGATTTCCACTACTCGACTTCGATTTTCACTAAATGTCGTTTGGTGCTATTTACTGTCAAGTTCCTCCAGGATATCCCGCTATCTTTTACGTCTACCTTTTGATCTATATCCTTCAGGAATCCAGAATGTTGATAGTCGAGCTGAGTATTCATCTATGTGTAAATTGAAGTCACCAAAGGGCTTGTTCCTTGAATTATTTGTAATAAGCATTTGATCGGAGAATAAATTCGTGTAAAAGAGAGGAATATTTTTTCTTGTGTTATTTATGTTGTGTTATATGTATAGTAGTGTAGATACTACTGTACTAATATTATAAGCTGAAGAGTAAATATTGTTTTAACCCGCTAATCTCAGGAACTACGGGTCTGATTTGAAAATATCTTTCATTGTTCGTTAGCCTATTTATCGAGGAAGGCTCGGATGAAGTCTGTACGGGCTGCTAGCACAAAATACAAATACTCTTTATTCCACGAACAACGTTAAAACATTACATTTAAATTAAATATAAAAAAAATATAATGTTATATACCTCACACAAAACCTTCCGAAATTCACGTTTGGTAAACTCTTTACAGCCAGAAAGAATAGACCCGCCGGACCCTACTCGTCCGGATTACGACATCAGAGCGGACGTGTGGTCGTTGGGCATTTCCCTGGTGGAGCTGGCCACAGGCGTGTTTCCTTACAGAGACTGTCAGAACGATTTCGAAGTACTGACCAGGGTTAGTGATTACTCAATATTGTATTGCAAACAAACCATCAACAGACCTGACTGACAACAAACTAACCAGGGTGAGTGAAAAATAATCAGTATTTTATTGGTGGTATACAGAGCGGTCAACGTTGCCACGTATTGGTCTAGCCTATAATACAGTAGCTATTTCGACTCGAGAAGCATAAGAATAAATCATCAACAGCATCCTGAAAATGCACGATCATTTTCTCGGCCTGACTGCCAAATAATCCCACACTCCAAAACATGAAATCAAACCAAATTGAAAACAACTAAGCAAAGTACTTATGCTCTACCTGGGAATCGAACCTAAGACCTACGAGTCGAAGGCCAAAGTAAAAAAATTAAAATAACCTAAATTTTACAGGTAATAGCGGACGACCCCCCACAGCTGCCTGATGACAGTAATTTCTCACAAGAGTTCAAATCATTTGTTTCACAATGGTAAGTATGCATATTCAATTTATCCAGAGACCCTAGATTTAATCCTATTTTATTAGAAAACAGTATAAAGGAAAACATTTGACAATGAATAAAATTAAAATTTTTCGTCATTCAAATCGGTCAACATCTAACAGGCAACATTCAACACTTATAAAATTTAATCAATCCTTTATTTATTATGTGGATACACATGACGTTATTTTGAAAGTGTTTATATTGTAGTATACGCCGTGAATGTTTAATAACCTGAGAAACTAAAAAACATAGTCTCAATCCAGTATAGAAAAAATATAAAACGAATATTGGACTTCACTCACAAATTAAGCGATCTATTGTCAAAAAAACTGTATAATTATCAAAACATAATGTATACTTATCTACATACATGGTACATACATACCATCACGCCTTTTTCCCCGTAGTGGTAGGCAGAGACTACGGATTTCCATTTGCTACGATCCTTACAGACTACCCTCGCTTCTTCTACGCTCATCACTTTATTTATTTACTTTACTTTATTCATGTACACAATAAAATGTAAAGGATTATACATAAGAGGAAAAGAAAGTACAAGGGAGCTGCTTATTTCTAAAGAAATTTCTTCCAGCAGAGGAGGAACCCAAGAGAGGAAAAGACAAGAAAAGGGTAATTAGCGTGTACAAAAAAGAAAGGAAAAGTGAAGACTATACCTAATTACCTAGGTAAAACTATTATAAAATCCTTATAATATAAACATACATACACAAATACTATTACAAATAATACATACTTAATAAACTTACATATAAAATACATACATAAATACCTATGGTGCTAAGGACAGATAATACTCTTTAACTTGTTTCTTAAATATTGAGATAGTTTTCGAGTCTCGTATGCCACTCTTGTCATACACGCTCGTCCATTACGGGTACTCCGGACATCTCCCTTTTTTAATATGTCTGCGATTTGGTCGCAGTATGTAAAGTAATCTAAACATAAATTTTTCTTTCAGCCTCACTAAAAACTACCGGCAGCGGCCGAAATACGCGAAGCTTCTAGAACATCCTTTCGTAGTTAAATCAACACAGAGTAACGTTTCAGTAGAGTCATGGTACGCCTCTCTACCGATCACAGGACAGAGTCCGACTCAAAGTAGAACTGTTAGCACAACTGCGACTCATGTAGTTAAACAACCTAGTCAGAGCCAATATAGTCATGGACAGAGTAGTCAGTTTAGTCAAGGTCACGGGCAGAGTAGTCAGTTTAGTCAAGGTCACGGGCAGAGTAGTCAGTTTAGTCAAGGTCACGGGCTGAGTAGTCAGTTTAGTCAAGGTCATGGGCAGGGTAGTCAGTTTAGTCAAGGTCACGGGCAGGGTAGTCAGGTTAGTCAAGGTTATGGACAGAGTAGTCACGCGAGTCAAAATGGCGTGGAGTCGCCAGTGACGCCGCAGCCGACGAGGAATTTTGTGACCAGTTCTCAGCATTGGATGCCGGAGCAAATTACTCCTACACCTACTAGGTGAGTATTTCTTTTTTTGTTTACTTTATTTCTCGATTTAAGTATTGATTTACTAGATGTAAGTTGTGAAAGTTTTAAAAATAGGAATGTATATTTAGTATGCTCGTCCTGTTTGCAAGTTATATGCTGAAATTTAGGAAACATGGCCAATCGACCCTGTACACTGTATATCCTTGTATCAGAGTTTTTCGGAAATGACTTTTGTCTTCAACGGCCACCATATTACACAGATGTAAGTGACGGCAGACCGTCTGAACACTCCTGTGTTCAGGAAAAGGCAGGAGTCTTTTTCAGACTACGAAGTAAGCCGGGTCAGCTAACCCGGCTTACTTCGTAATGTCCCGCCAATAGTACGAACTATTTGTATGGGAATGTAACATTGTTGTCTTTACTATACTTTCCTTACAATTTCTTAATATTTTCTAACCATTTATAGTACATTGTTAGCTTATACAAATATTTTAATACCAAAATGAGTCAAAAAAGTCCAACCATTCTCTAGTTTTTGGGAGACTTAACATTTACAATTCATTTTTATTTTTTTATTTTTTTTTAAGTGGTGCAATAAAGTGCTCATTCATTCTTCTGGAGTCGAAATCCTTTTCGTAGTTAAAGAATCAGCCAATCTGCGTTACCGACTAGACTGTCCACGCAGATTGTTGCCCAGGGTGCTCCGGACGTATTTGGGTTTCACTACGTCACACGGGGAGGCTCCTTTATAGATATTGTATTCCTACAATTATTAAATATTGTTGTACAGAGCGTGGTGGACGGCACAGAACAACGCTGGTGGAAGCAGTTCGCAGCCCGCCAGCCTCGAGGGGGATTACCCCAACCATTCGCCATATGCGCGACGGAGGTCAGTATATATATCGGCGATATCTTGCTCACTTGCTTGAATATGAATCTCAGACTTGGATGGGGGTGTGAGATGGTAGTGAGACACCAGTCAAGGACTATGTTAATTGGGTTTAAATCTTTGTTCCGGAACTCCTCAGAAGGTGGTGGCTGAAAATTAGTGCTAGGCATGCCTGCATGACTAGCGTATCACTGAGCCACCAGCTATTGAGACGTCTGTCACGTACATCATAAACATGTAGCTTATGCTTGAGTCCTTTGCTGTACTTACGTGATAGTTTTCTCAATAAAGATATATTCTATTCTATATATATATATATATATATATATATATATATATATATATATATATAACAACGGGTTCTTACGACATAAACGTCGTGGCAAACACATACATTTCTGCCACCGCACCGCCGTTTCTCCGAGATGAATATTGACAGCCAAGCTGCATATTGAGGCTCAGCACGCGATTATATTCAGGATTGTTTATGTTTGCCACGACGTTAGTATCGTAGGAACCTGTTATTAGATAAGTTTATATCCTGTCTTACGGGAATTTCAGTTATATACTACTTAATATTACACGCGAAAGCAATATCTTATCATTATTAACAAAATCAAATAATTCAAGCCTACAATGTCTCAACCAAATTGGAAACAACTTCGTATTTAATTATAACGTTACTGATCGCCTTTAGATGACAACGTGTTGTATGTGTCGTGGCAACAATAAAATTTACAAACAAAATGCCCAAAAGGGACAGGAGTGGACGTTGTAACGACGTACAAAATGCATGTAATTATTTCCTATGATTTATTTATCAAATAGCAGAAATAATTCAAAGTCATGAGCGAAAAGTGATAGAAGTATAGTTATCATATTTGCCGCGAAACTTCTTCATTTCGTGTCGACTAACTCAGACAGACAATGTTTTTCCACCTCTATGTCGATTTCCTAGGCTGACAATAGATCTTGTTTTGTGCAGCTCACCAAAACAATAACGAAGGATTGATTTCTATTTCATTAAATAACATTGTCAATTTAGTTGTTGACATGACACATACAACATGTTGCCACCTAAAGGCGATCAGTAGCGACGCCAATGCAGGGCTTTTATTTTCCTGGTTGCGCTATAATTGCTGAATGTAGTGGTGGCACGAATTCTGCGGTAGTAGTCTCTCCATTGTCCTGTTTGTTTCAGATTGGAGGGCTCGGGCTCGGGCTCGCCGCCCGCCGCGCCTCGCCGGCCTTCCGCCGACGCCCGCTGGAGACCCTCGCCCGCGGTAAGTCCATAAAGTCTCTTTGTCTGTCTCAATGGAAAAAGACAATAATGTAAACAAATATGGCTGCCTGACATTGAGACAGGTTTGTCGATAGTGTTTTTGTGAAAATTATTTGGGGATTCATCATTGAGATGTGAATGTGATAAGCATTGATAATCGAATGTGAGTGATTGATGAGTAATTTGAATAAAGCTCTATTCAAACTGACGCGAATCCCGCGCGACTGGGGGACGCCCACAGAAATTTGCCCACACCAGTTAACTTTCGCACACGCTACGGCACTTCTACCGGTTATCTTTTTTTCCATTGAGAAATGCAACTGTCTGTCCGTCCGTCTGCAAGCCCTATTTTTCAAAAGTATAATTCACGGAAATTCGGCGAGTCGAATGAAAATCCTTCGACTTAACGAATTTGCTGGAATCACTACTGTACTATACTTTAAAAAATAATGCTCCGAGAATGCAAATTTTTGTAAAATTTAATTTATTCAAAATCTTTGAGTCGTATTACTTTGTTTCGACATAATCTGTTAACAGAACGAATTCGAAACACCATTCAGGGAGTCATAAATATCAGAAAACCAAAATTATCCACCATCATAAATTTAAGAGGTGACTTCTTGTAGATGGAGTTTCTCTATTTTTGTCGATTTCTAGCGAAATCCTTTATTTTTTTGATACAACACGACGTTAACTTTCTCCTCAACCAAAATAGCCAACCATTTTCACGCAAGCAAACCCGTGAGCAAAATTGCTAACCCTATGTATATCTGCCAACTTTGCTGTACACCATATATACATTTAATCTACGCTTCCAGAGACAAATCTATATTTATTTATTTAAACTTTATTCTACAAAATAAAATTGTATAGCGCAATAGGCAGACTTAATGCTAAATGCGTAACTTATCTAAGGTTAATTCCACTTGAGACACCCGGGTTATCAAATTCCACATTTTTGTGTCTTGAACTAACCCGCTGGCAAATCACCTGGGATCTCAGATTCCACAACAATAGGCTAGTTTCCTAAAAAAATATAATAAGTCCATCAGTTGATAATCAAAAAATATTGGAGATGTATTTTTTCTTTTGAAAATTAAACAAAAAATGGTAAAGATATGGCGCGTTAAAGTTCCGTGTGACGTCACAGGGTGTTACACTTTTTCGCAATATGTGACGTCACGAGCCCCCACTCCTAAACTTTGATGCGTTATATCTTTAAAATTTATCGCTCAATTGACAAAAGAAAAAATACGTCACTAATATATTTTGATTCCCAAAATGACGGATTAATTTTAATGATAGCCTTTGGACCCTGGAAACTTGCTAAACAATACACAGTGAACTGTTATTCTATTTATTGTTCATTATTAAAATTACAGAGTTCCGGTAATACAAGTCCTATAGTCCTGCAAAGGTTCTACCATCAGAGCCAACAGAGGCGATCGCGAGTCGATCTCCACGCCACACCTAGGCATAGAAGGTAAATTATATATTTTTAATCTAATCTTATATTGAAATATAAAGGTTATTAAAGAAATTAAATAGAACTTGAATGTCAGTCTTTTTCTTTTTACACATGCCATCGAAATAAAGTATGATACAGCTCTATTATGGGTAACTGCTTCATAATATAATTTGTTTTTCATTACGAATTCAGTTTTTTCTCTCATATACTTTATTTTTTTTTTGTTAATGACCTACATTTTTAGCTCCTGTGTGCTTTAAAATTTATACAGCGGGACAGTTTGAGGCGAGGGCTATTGACCCTCAGCCTTTTCGGCAAATGCACAAGGGGCCCCCAGTTGGGACGAACCTCGGCCATGGGCTTTGCCTTTATCAAGCGAGCGATGCAAACTCGCGAGCGGTAGCAAACGCTCAATGCCATAAGGGCCGACACTATTGTGCCTGAAGGGCCTACTAAGAACCTATCGGTGGCGTATACTTTATATCATCATAATTATACTTATACATAAATGTACATTGATGAAATGTCCATTAATGCGTGTTTTGTTTCAGTCTGAGCAGAGAACACAGTACCGGGCGCTCGCCCGAGCCTCCGCCGAGAACTAGTCGGCAGCACGCCGTGCTGCCCGTCGACGGTGATTTTTTTTTTATTAATGCGTTTTACGGCCATGGATACAAAGTCCTTTATAGCCCTTCTTGATTTTTCAATCTTCTTCAATCCTGCAGTGTGGTTTCGTCAAGTCTAGTCGGTAGTCAAGTCTAGTCAAAAGAATCAGGCTTAAGTGAAGTGGTAGAAACACTGCACTTAGCGATTACTAGGAGCTTTTGGCAACAAACATGAAAATCACATAAATCAAACACTGTATCACTTCCCAACACTCACGCTTGTTATCGAACATTTTGCGAATAATAATCCACCATTATTATGCACAAACACTAAAAAAAAACACAAATTTTGGAAAATAAAATACAGCGCCGATACTGCTCTTCACAGCTTCCCGCCAAAAGTCCCCGTCCACGGTGACCACCATAGATTTAGAATTTTTTTGACTACGTCAATAGATTGGCTGGTCAGTAAAAGAAACGAGACCAAATTGAAAACTGTTGATGTGTGTGTGTCATACATGTGTGCACTGTCAAATAGTGCTGAGCCGAGCAATATCGACATCATCGATCGATTATCTTAACGTGAGACCATTGCCAAATTAAGTATGCAGTTATTAATTGGGATAAGTAAGTAATAAAATTATATTATAAACATCATAAGTATCTTTTTTTAACGAGCACCCCGACCCGACTTGGTATAAGTGGACATTTTAATAACATAAAATTTACGCTTTCTAGACAAAAACATACGCACATACCAAAATCAAAGCACAACTATAAGGATATTAATAACGTTAAAGTTAACGTCAATTAGCGGGATTGGCCTGCATTTACATACACATAAAAATAAAAATTGACTATATAACCCACACGATATGATATATAATATAATTTACGCAAAAAATTCTGGCATTATTCATTTTTTTAAGTACTACAAGTCTTTTATTTACCACCAAAGATCATTAATTTATTATAAAAATGTCTTAAACTGTCCTTGGAAGTATTTTCTTATTTTGCTTCATATTTTAGCCTACTAATGAAATAAGTTTCAATAATAAGCTTTGTTAACAAGTGTTTATGATTGAACAGTCCTGAAGAATCAAACATATGAATGTTTAGTTCGGTGAAAAAGTTTTTACAAGACAGTGGTAATATTATAAGTGCGAAAGTCTGTCTGTTAACCATTACCGCTGAACGGATTTTAATGAAATTTGGGATGAATATAGTTGAAGACCCGGGGTCAAACATAGGCTACTTTTTGACCCAGGCGGAGCTGCGGGAAACAGCTAGTACACAATATTTTGATAAATTTACAACTTGAGGGCATGAACATTGTTGGGATTGAACCTGATTTTAGTTTTACTCTTTTTATCCCCTGTTCGAAAAACATTCTGGTTCAAAGTGTTTACTACAAATAGTTGAAATTTTTTGGGAATCCATTCTCCTCTGCTAACCATTTTTAGGCATTTTTGGCGAATATCTACATTTGATGGAAATCTGAAACATAAGAAATGAATGAGAATACGAACACGAGATTTTCAGTAGACATCTGCTATGTTTTTCGCGATATCTCAAATTCGACTTTATCTCTAAAGAGAATTGCCCTCCTGTGGTTAGCCGCCACGTTTTTTCGAGTCCAATCCAATTGTATGAAAAATTCTATTACTAAAATTTAAATAAGTACCTATATGCACTTATTCCTTCTTAGCGTTTGGGTGCAATACTATCGATATGATGTTTGACAGCATCGATGTCAATCCCTAAACTTCAAGAATTAGGTTGAAAATTGTGAAAATTCACGTATTTATTTTTGACAAAAATTGAATACCTATGCATTCTAAACATTTATGTGATAAAACTTAAGGATATTTCTCATATTTTAGTGCGGAAAAACTATCGAATCAATTAGGAAATCATGGATTTATACAGTGATAAACATCGGTGGTACTTACGTGTGAAATGTGAAATAATGTGGGTTTTCTTTCTTATTTGAGTTACATGTAGGCACTGCACATGAAACCATTATTATGCGCTTCTACTGAACACTTTTTTAACACTTACAGATAGATACTTTGTTTATAATTTCAATATTTGTTTTTGACAATAAATCCGTAAGGCTGCTATGGACCAATAGTGTGTTAAGAAATGGTCACGCTCTCTATCTCATTCTAACATACGCATATCCTATGTATTTCTCTTTCGCATTTCCCGTCTATTGGATCCATAGTCTAAGGTGACCACAGTTCAAACCACGGAGCATTTACTAAGAGGAGTTGCCGTTTGAAATGGCGCAGTGATGTGTTCATTGCCGCCTCGCCGCTCACAATAGTGGGCGGAGCTTGTCACTACTCGTTCAAAAGCGTACCGAGAAACAGATCGCGAGCTCCTAAATGCATCACGACATTCCACGGCTTTTTTACAAATTTAGCATTGAATAATTGGTTTCTGTTGAATAAGATATATTTACGGCTCTAAAAGTTACACCTAATATTTAAAACCATGATGTTTTTGATATGTGCATAAAATCGACCGTGTCGTGTACAGTGAACATCTAGTGTCGGGTGTCTGAAGAACTTGATAATTTTTAAATAACGTAGTACTGCTACTTTCCGTAAGATATCATTATGGCCGAAACCAAGCACCCCGCACAAATACTTTCTTACAAAACGCTTATTACGGCATCTCCTCTTTGTCATTGCTCCCTGGTCCAAACCATTACTTACTACCTGCTTCCCGCAGCTCCGTCTGCGTCAAACTGTGGCCTGTTTTGCCCCTGGTCTTCGACTATATTCATACCAAATTTCATCAAAGACTCCGCGGTTTGACCGTGAAAGCGTAATAGACAGATAGACTTTTGTACTTGTAATATTAGTATGGACTACGCCTTTAACTGTTTCCCTACGCCAAAAGGGTATTTTACGTGTCTTTCTAACTTTTGCCCCTTGCTGTAACAAGGGGCGACACATATGGGTTGTTTTTTTTTTTAAATAAACATTCCTTTGGTCATCGAAACACACGCACGTGATGGATTTTTTTCAATTTCACTGATTATTTTTTATTGTGTTTATTATTGTCAGGAGAAAATTCTTATGAAAGACAAAATCAGAGTTAACACATGACCACGTCTTTCGGGTTAGGAATGCTACTTTTGACTCATGCAAAATCGAAAAATTCGATATCGTTTGTACATAATCGAATGAAAATCGTTCGCGATTTTGTTCATTCTTCACAATCGGTGAGTCGAACTATTTTCATTCGACAAATAAGTTATACATCAAAATAGGACTTCTACTAAATCTAAAATGAATATCTATTTGTATTTGTTTCAGCAAATGGCGGCGACTCTGAAACGCCGCCGCCTTTACACGAGCGACTTCACCCGCACCCACCATCGCCTTTGTTACTAAACGATAGGTATGTGTTGCACTTTATTTTAATATATTATTTTACGTACAACTGGGTCGATAGTCCATCATATCATATGGCCAGTGTGAAGCCCAGCTCATTACGATACGTCAGTCGCGGAATTATTAATAATGCTAACGTACAGAACGGACGCTCACACCTAGCGTTGCCAGGCGTCCGGATAAAGCCGGACATAGTTAGGCTTTTTGATTGCGTGTCCGGCCAAAATAAACGGTGTCCAGCTTGTCCGGCTTTTTACATTTAATTTAATTTAATAAGATTCATGGTAATAATCAGAAAAGCTTTAAATACTGAGACACAAAATACTCAATAATGTAGGTAGGGTGTCCGGCCGTTTTAGCCAAATGTCCGGCCAAACTGGCTGGTCTGTCCGGCTATTAGGTTTGGCGACCTGGCAACCCTACTCACACCCGAAACAGATACCGCACCGAGCCGCGCAGATTTAGGGTAAAAATCGAGATCAAAATAGTGCAACGATGGCGCTTCGGCTTACTAAGCCTACGAGTAACACACATTGACGCGTGTGCGTACGCGACCGAATCGTAGTAGTAGTAATAGGTTTCGGGCTCGCCGCTGTTGTGCTTTAGTTGAATTCTAGTTTGCAATTACACTAATATCAACATACTTGTTAAAAAAAAAAATTAAAAATATATATGAAAAAAGAATTGTAGAGAAATGTAATGAATGACTAGCCTCCGAGAATGATGTCTTCTGTACGTGTCGTAATGAGTGATTGGCCTGAAACCATAAGCTAACGATTCATTCGACCTTTTTATATATTGGATGACTTTTCAAACAAACGCTGTACAGTCACGAGCACATGCATTGGTTTTGAAGTAATTGAAACAAGGTTTAAAGTTGAATACAATTGTATAAGTGTTAATGCTCGTGACTGTACAACTTTGCCATAAACATGAACTATCATTTTTATTTCATATTTATTATTAAGAAAGTTATGGCGCTAATTAGTAATAGCTTGATAGTAACGGTTTTTAATAAATTAACATTTTATTATACAAAATATAAATAGCAAAGCAAAATTAGTGGACTTTTTGCTATAAGCATTATCTAACAGTAGAAATTTTGCGACCTAATTTAGGTGCTACATTGTTCATTTTGATGCCCCTTCCTGTAGTAAAGTAATAATCATTTAGTTATTGTTGAATGAACATTTTAATGAAATAACACGTAGACTACAAGATGTGACAATAATTAGTATACTAATCGCTTTAAATATTCTATTTACTATGTTTTTATAATTTCAGATGTACATATGTCACATATAGATGCATTAGGTAAATTTATCTTGGCAACGTGCAATGTTGGCACGTTTTTAGAATGGTGTGATTTTTTTCTACCGAATTTTTATTTGGATTTATTAAGAGTGTGTGACAATTTTTTTTAAAGTCATTCTTTGCCAGTCGGATTTCGTAGATTTTTATATAATAGGATATGATCCGAAAAAGGGAATAAATGTCGAAAAACAGATGACAAGATGCTCAATAGCCTAGCTGAGCCGCGGTCCTTACAAAGGATACTAAATGTGGCCTGACTAAGGCCGCCTATACACCTGCTAGAAAACTTTAGCACTAAATGTATTCATTGTCTTCTGTCTGGACCTCCTCCTTGCTTCGGAAGGCAAATTAAGCTTAGATACTTTTACCACGAAATTACTACGTTACGGGAGCCATGTGGTGTACTAAATAATCTATTATCAGTTCCTCAAATTGTATTTATAATCTTGTATCCGACTGGCATAGAATGTGCCAATGCTTCACCATATTTTTCAAATCAAACATCTATATTATTATTGATACATTTTTTTTAATGCAAGCGAAGTGTGTGTAGTGTTAAAATGAGCTTGTAAAGCTCGTAAGCTTGTAGAACGCCCGAAAGGTAAATTTTTGCAGCAGTAATTTAGGCTCATTTAAAACACATTCTTGTTTTATTTCATCAATTCTGTCATGTGTGATATTAAAGAGTTGATTTGCACGTTTTGGTTATTAGTTATAACTTTTCAACTAATCGGATTCTGCCTTCGTAATGAAAAAAAAATCGAGTTTAATCGGGACAAACTATTACTTTTCCCTTCAACATGGTTTTGTCTCACTCACGTTGGGGTAAACATATGTAAAACCACGACCTATAAAATAGCAATTTTCGCCATATTGCTGTAAAATATTCTAACTAATTTCTTTTACTGTTAACGTAACATACCGCCGTCTCATCGTCATTTTCCAAAAAGAGACGGGAGTGGGCGTTGTGTATTTCGATTATTTCCTACGATTTATCAAAAATAATTCATAGTAACGAGAGAAAAGTGATTTAAATGATGTATCATATTTGACGCGAATAAAACCATAGGATTGATTTCAATTTCATTAAATTATATTGTCAATTTTGTTGTTGACATGACATATACAACATTTGTCATCTAAAGGCGATCGGTGCGACGCCAATGCAGGGTTTTTATTTTCCTAGTCAGGCTTTACCGGGTATTGTAAACGAGATATTCTACGGCAACAGGTTATCTGAGGGCCGCAGTCAGAGCCTGACGCGGGCGGAACTTCGGAACGGCTACCGGCCTCCCGCGGAGCTGCCTCAGCATCCACCACACCCTGAGAAGCATCATCACGATGACCATGGTAAATATATGAACAATATTGTACTTATTTGTTTATTCAATCAATTTTATATTGTGTTTGATATTCTAACGACATTATGATTGATATAATGTAAAAAAATTGTATAGTAATCCTCCAAGTTAATAAAAGAGATGATTTCCCTCTTTCTTCTACTTCTTTGCGTGTCGATGTCCTTCCAACGAAGTTCGAACGAAGAGATGCCCCTTAAAATTGTTTATATATTTCGAAAGTGTTCCGATTTTGTACAACACAACGGGTGACAACAACAACAGATAGTATCTCGAATCTGAAATCTCACCACCACCAATCTCAATTAGCGCTGTCACATAGAAAAGTATTCTTAAAATCCAAAATGAGAAGATCTTTTTTCACTATACATGAGCACAATTCGTTCGTAATAGCAGTATCTGTGCTGGAGTCGTATGTTTGTGAGGCCCTGTTTTGTTAATTAGGCTCAACTTTATATTATATGAATAAGATTTTTTTTTTGCAGAGATAGGGAGGCCGTTTAAAAGATTGTGGTTTTGACTGCCGCTCAAGGTGGTACGGTACTTGATTCAAAGGATTTCTATCGCTATCCAAATAGCCAAAGTTGATAGTAAACATATTTATTTTTTTCGTTTAAAATATGAATAAAAATAAAGGTACTTCGATAGACGTAAACTTTTGTTAAAAGAACTTTCTTAATTTTTATTCATAAACAACAAACTCTGATTCCATGAGAATATATAGAGTCGATTGACCATGTAATCCATTCGATTTATGATTCATAAAATATAAGATTTCTGATCACTGTTTATAATCTCTCTGATTGTCAATACATGGTCTTACAAACATACAAATCCAACACGACTGCAAACTACAATCTCGTGTACGATACGACCAATTACCTGAATCGACCTATGAGATGTGTCGAGTAGAGGGCAGCCAGCCTGAGACACTGTAAGGAGCTGGGCTCGCCACTCTCACTGCCGGTGACGTCACTATGTGTTTGTGAAACGATTGTTGATTCTAGAACATTCCATTTGTCCGATTTTGTATTTGGAAAATGTAACTTTTTCATAACCCTTGAGATGGTGAAGTTTTCGCATATCGATGCAAAATATGTTATACTTATTAATATTTTGTATTGTTTAGTTACAATAAATTTTGTACCTATTTATTGACGCACAGACGTACGTAGCAGTTTTTGTTTAAAAGTGTCACAATCGTTTCACCAGTTCATTTTGTTTCATTTCACATCGTCTCGCGATCCCTATTCTCATTGTGTAAATATCAAAATTATCCAAAATTGGGAACAATATGCTTAAGACGCAGCCCTGTGTGCTTCGCGACACGCTTTCGCCGGTCAAAGCCGGTAATGGCCATTGCGGACATTGGCCAATAATTGTACGATTGTGTAAGCTCTGACTAACTCTTACGCTTAAGTTTAGATTACTCTTCTCGAAATTGTTTGCCTACAGTGGACATTTTTATGTATATTTTGTCGTCTATTAATGTTAACATTTGATCAAGGCGATTTACATTTTTATGCCAACACTCTGCTTCTAACTCTGCTCTAATTAATGATTGCTTATGCAAATTTATCAATATGAAAAAAAAAAATCTCAGATTTTTCAATCTATATTCATTTGTATAGATTTACATAAGCAACTCCTTAGTTATAAACATTTTCCCTCTAAAGGAGAATTTCTTTTTTAATTCGAAAAATTAGCTGAAGTAATCAATAACGTCCAAGAGTGCGGCTGTTATAGCCCCCGAATGTGTTGATAGATGAAATCTATCTATCTATATCTTTTAAATACCTTGATCAAATGTTTAAATTTCTGTAATATTTGCGATGATTGCCAAACATTTGCATATTTGCCAAAGGTTTGTCAACATCGCTTCCCTGTGCTTTGCCGCTGTCCTCACGCCCCACATTGCCTGCCCATCTGTTGCTGTCACATGCCTCGCTACACTAAACCCGTCTTTAAGCGTTATTATATATATGTATATTTCTGTAGTTATGGTTTTTGGGTTCGCTAGAATAGTATAATCACGGCTAGGTATCAAATGTTTTGCTTTAAGCTGGACAAGTATTCTTGCAAAATTTTTTTGTTGGTTTGTTTCTTGTCAATATCCAAAAATCGCAATATGTATATGATATGTTTAATATCAGGACGCTCGATCAATATTTATTCTTAGCTAGCGCAGAACAAAATTAAGGTCGTGTGACTTTATTTGCTGTAAGAAATTCTGAATCAAATATTTATTTTGTATGTAACTAACTTTCTTCCGTGGAAACCGTTTTGAGTGTTTGAAAAAGAAAAAAAATATTGTCTTGTCCCATACATTTTTGTTGCTAACCATATCCTTGATCAGGATATTCGGTGTTATTTAAAAGCGGCATCTAATGAATATTTCTTGTTTTAATTTGACATATTAAATTAATTACCAATGTGGCAAAATTATCGACTGGTAGAGACGAAAGGATTCCTTTTTCAGGGAGATATGTTTTTATATTTATTGGCTGAGTCTAAAAATCCCATATTTTATTCCGCCAACCAGCAGAAAAATGTTTGTTTGTAATATCTTACTATTTTACAAAAAAACAAATAATTTACATACACAAGCATGGAAAAACAAAAGTACAATGGCGGACTTATTCCACTTAGAGATCTCTTTGTCGTATGTTTTTGTATTTTTCATCTATTCCAAGTTGATTTTCGAACATTGACAAGATCAAGTAGTCCGGGTAATGTGTAGAATAGCCGGCTAAAGTGTGGCGGGGTCTGTGTGCGATCACCATCACATGCATCGGCAGCTTTAATGTTCATCATCGTAACACCGATATAAACACTACGAGGGATTCTTTGGTTTATACATCGTATTATACTGATCGCCAACGCTCCTGGCACACGTACTTATAAAACTTGTGAGCAGTATTACCGAGGTCGCGCTCTCGCTCGCTCTAAGGAGCCTTATGAGACACCGTAGTGATGCACCGTTTGTTATGTCAATTATTTGAATTATACATTGTTTAAAAAAAAAAATTGTTTTTAACATTTAAAAAAAGAATGGGGATTCACTCGTCATCAGTGTCACTAACCCCCATATTCTCAAACGTTTGCTCAAATTCGACTCAACCTTACTCCAACTCATTGGTATGATTAGTCGTCACTAGCTTCCTTGACTTAAGGAGATTCCTCATTGGAGGTGAGTATCGAACTGTCAAATGTAAGGTTGGTCGATAAGTACCTTGAGGCGTCCTCGACATGAAATAAAGTGGTTGAAAACAATCAGTTTTTAGCTTTACTTTTTACATTTTTCATATTTCACTCTATTCTTTATATATTTCAATTTTTGTGCTTCGAGTTGTTATTATAACCTGTGTCGTTCATTGGAATTTGCATAAGCCATCAACTAAGAATATCGTTTTAAAGGAAAGTTCGAGGACTTCCTTGAGGCGCCCTCCAATGAGTTTGAGTGAAGGACGTCCTTAAGGTTATGTTTAAGAATATGGGTGTAATAGTCACTATCCTCGACTACACTTATTATAAGGCGATCAGAAAAAAATACACTATCCATCGACACTAATCACAGTATCAACAATGCGTGCGGAACATGCGCACAACGTTTTATAGTTGTGATATTTAGAATGTTTTGTGATTATTTCCTTATATTATTTCTAATTCAGCGGGAAAGGAAATGTGGCACGGAGTTAGGGTTACTTACCGGTAAAATGTCTCAGAATGAGTGACAGTGTAACACAAAATGTTGTAACTGAACGGGAACAAAAGCTATTAAAGCAGTATAGTAAAACAAAATCGAATAGTTGGAACGTACACTGCCTCAATCGAGCACAAGCGCCTATCCGATCTATCTATAAACAACCTTATTGATTGATTATTTTCGCGGAAATTAACTTGGTTTTTAAAATATCTCTTATAATTACATTAACACACTACGCTCATGGAAGTGGCACAGTGTACACTGTCAGTGCTCAATAAATATTTATTTTAACGACTTTTTAAGTACTCTTAACAAAATCTAAACTAAGTATTTCAGGAATTTCAATAGTCTATTGACGAATTGTTCTGAATCGCCTCCAATTTTATACTAGTAAAAAAATGCCCTACCTGCGCGAAATAGTAACTTCACAACATAAATATAGAAATAAAAAACCAAAGAGTCCAATCGTAATCACGGCACCGTATGGGCACGTGTGAGGGAAAGTGGGGGAGCAGGCAGTCAGGGCAGCTCCCACTGTGTCGCAGGCTGGCTGCACTCGCTGGCGGGGCTGCTCAAACGGCGGCTCAGCGGTTACGTCAACTGGTCGCATGTGGGACCTCGAAGCAACCACCGGCATCGGACCCCTACGTGAGTACTACGGTCTTACTTTGCATGGGTCTTTTGAGACTGGCGGCATATGGAGTGTTCTACATGGATCATTATTGACACTAGACCAGTAGGTGAGTATTGCTCATCGGTGACGTGCATATACATTTGTCATAGGGTAGACAAAATAAAACCATTGGTGGATTGTAGCAGCGCGAGATCACCACAGACACCATGTACTTACCTTACTCATATTGGGACGTGAGTGTTGTTTACTTATAGACCATAACTTATACCCTAAGACTGACAACGATGGCGAACAATGGTCGCTAAAGTCAGCAGTAGACACGACCAATCGACCAGATCAGTGCATCCTTTTTTTAGTTTCTCATTCCGCCGCATTTCAGGTTTAACTTATTTATTTTTGACCGGATTTTTTTTCGGTTTTCTATTACTGGTACTGATTTATAATATGACTACTAAAAATTGGGCGAAAAAAAGTCGGGAAGCCACCAATGAGATGAGTCGACGATCTCCATAAAAGCAAAACAAGGATGCGAATAGTAGGAGACCGGGTGAAATGGAAAATACACGAAGTTAAGACGCACCCAACTATGGGTAAAGAAAAAACTAAAAATTGAATAGAAATACCCTATTCATCTCATATATCAATTAATTTTATAAATCAATTAACTTTATGAACATTTCTTTATCTAGATGGGGGAACGGCAACAACGACAGTTGGAGCGTGCCCGCCTCCCCCCTCCCGCCGCGAGCCCCTCCCCCGCGACCGCACCACTAGCCAAACGCAATCCCCGCGACACACCAGCTGCCTACTTGTTTATAAATTTTGAACGCTGGACTTGTATAGCAACTGATTGATTGATTAGTAGTGTGCAGGGCTGCTATAACCTGCGTGATGTGAAAAATGAACTTTTTAAGCAAATTATTGTGTATTGAGATTCAATAGAAAACAAATCATTTTAACAGTTTAGTTGACATAAACGGAACTGCTGTAGTCTCGCTGTGTGTCAGCGAAATTGTAAAGGGAAAGAAAAAAATATCTTAAACTACGATACTTTTTTTTTTTTGTGTTTTTATACCAATGTTATTTGTTACCTACACCGTGAAGTGGTCGGTACTTTAAAGATATACTCTGTTTTTAAGATTAGTCCAAAAAATATACCCCGTGAAATTTTAGTCGTTTTGGACCCATCGTCCAGTGACTCCATTCATGCAACTGAACAATTTTCCCCAAGGAACATAGCTCGAAACATTACTAACTAGCTATTGATTTACTAAGATATTGTAATGAGTCTTGGATACTTGTTTAAAGGATATAAATTATTATTATTATTATTAAAAACAAATTTGGACTTCCCATAGTAAGTTAGGTCACGTGATGAGACATATTGTATGGGAGGTTCAAAAATTTACTCCATATTTCGACCTATGTATCTTGGGAAAAGTTGTTCAGTTGCATGAATGGAGTCACCGGACGATGAGTCCAAAACGACTAAAATATTATTTCACGGTGTATAGCTGTAGAAAAGCTTTTAGGTTTTAATTTATTTAGTACTGCAGTTTAAGATAATTTTTATTTCTGTAAGATCAGAGGTGAACAGAGTAAACTATTTTCATGTTTTGATAATTTAATTAAACCCCATTTTAGCCATTTCGGATTGCACTAAATTCTGCGTTCGAGGTAAAAACCATTTTAATGTGCTAGTTTTATGCGTATTGTCGACTCTATGGTTTTAGTGTATCTCATGCGGCGCAGCATAATGGAGACATGTCACAATTTCTGGTACTTTTGCGGGCTGTTATTAATTTATGTTGTAAAGATTTTTTTTTTTTTTATAAATGAGACGCGTCTCCGTTACTTTTAACGAATGTAAACTATTGTGTGGACTTATTTATCAATTTATTCAATCGGTACACCATCAGCGGATATGCTGCCATTTCTATTGAATTTCATATTGTATATTGAAGCTTTCACAGGGATCAAACTATACTTTAGCCAAACCGTATAAATATTCGTTGAGTTGCTTAGAAGATACTTAATGTCTCCTAAAACTAAAGAATAAGTACACTATTTCGGCAGAATAAGCTGTTAATATTTCAAGTGGGAAAGGGATAGATGCATTACGAGTACGACACACGTCAACTATCTCTTTTCCACTTGTAACTTAGTTTTGATCCAAACTTAAATTGATACATATAGTGATGTAAATAGATCGATTACAAATTTGTATAATGACTGATATAAGGACTTCGCACATTTCAACGACTTCACACCAACTCAACTCATAGAGGTCTTCGGACATTACAGCGATTTGTTTAAATATTTAGTGGATTTTGCAATGTTAAATTAAAAGAAACATACGACCTGTTGACGTACGTAGTTTATGGTTCTTTCGCCTATCGACCCATTCGATATATCACGTATACCATACCATATCACACGTGGCACACCATAATTATCACGACCCATTTCAATGGCATATTTTAAGTTGAGTGCAGTCGGCGTTGAGTTGGTAAAGTCCTTATGTCATTGAAATGTGATCTTTGTCTAAATATTGAGGTTCGGAAATCAATCAAAGACAAGAGATGAGATACGAATGCGTACATTACAATACAACACAATATAACTTTATAGCCAACATCTGGGAAATCACAAAATTAAAATTATAACATTGTTAACAATATGGAGCCAAGGCGGAGGACTTACTGCTAAGAAATCTCTTCCAGCCAACCTTTGTACAATGTGAAAACATGATGTAAGGGTGGGCCCAGTAGAATATATTACACAATAGTCATAGTTTATACAGGTGCTTACAACTAGTGCAGTACACGATGGATGTACAACGCGGACCAATGCGTCGTACGCTTTATTTCATTTAACATTGAACAGTTCACTTCAAATATTTAGACATAAAATGTACATTTCAATGTCATACTGTGAGTTGAGTTGGTGTGGAGTCGTTGTGATGTGCGAAATACTTCAGAATGCTTATTGCTGTTTGAAATTTGTTCCCGCATGTACACAGTATAATTGTTAAGGGCAATGCACAATAACACTGCAATTTTCTGCAGTCGTTTGTTTTTCTATGAGCTGGTTCTCAAATTATAAATTGAATAATTTTAAGGCGTTTTTGAAATTGGACTACTTTTCACTGATGTTGTAATTTGAAATAAATATTTAGTACAAATTTCAGTACAAAATAAAATAAACTTCATCTTCTTTACTTTCTGTAAATAAACAGTGTAGTCTCAAAATTAGTGTCACTAAAATAATAATACAATATAAAATCCTTTGTTGTACCAAAGAGCGAACAAAAACATCATTGCAACAAAAAGTAACAGTGAGGCACAGGTAACTGGAAAAGTATTTATTTAATTTATTGCACTTAAAAAAAAATACAAAAGGTTGCACCTAATTTCTAAAGGCATTCCGGCAGTCAAACCTTAGAAGCAAAAAGTGAAGAGTGGTGCCTTTTAAAAGAATTACTACAAAGTTTCACTGAGAATAAAAAAATTGAGGGTGAGTAAACCTACATTAACAATATATACTTAGTTTTAAAATCTTGACGTTTTTGGATGTAAGCGTAAATGTAATATTTACTGAGTTTATTAGGGTAATAATGATTTCAGTTGATTTCGGTTCCCTATAATATATTAGTTACATACGTACTGAGACCAAATTGCAGACGTCTTGAAAAAGGGAGATCTGTAAGGATTATAGCAAGTGGAAATCCGTAGTCTATCCATAGTCGTATGGAAATCGTAGACTATGATGAGAAACAGGCGTAATCATATTTATGTATGTATGTACTTATAATGAAGTGAAAAGTTGTCAAATTTTGAGGTTGCAGTGAATGCAAATGTTTCCTATAATTACGAACCAAGCGAACCCGTTGTAAATATCGTGTATAATATTTATATAGCTATCGTTAAGTGACTCCTCAGGTAAAGCGTTTATATTTCCTTAGACGCGATTAGATATTTTTAACACTTGTAATTAGATCGTCTTAGATTTTACAGCTTATTTTTATTGTAGAATAATTGTAAAATGTTTATTTTTTAATTACGTACGACCAAATGTGTAGATTATTATATTTTGTATTTGATTCACGGGTTTATACTTGTGAATTAGTTAGGTCGATTGAAGAAAGAGGATGGCAATAGCAGCGGTCTTATTAATGTCTCGCTCGCACACTTCCCATCTATATTTACACTTTCAGAAGAAAAGAGAGCAACATTCTGTAAGTGAGCATTGCTAACCTCAGTCTTTGAATGACTAAGTAAATTTACCTTTCGATCTTTTGAGAGCCAAAGACGACTATAAACAAAAAATCGTAACTCAAAACCGCGTATAAGCAAGGCATTTTTTTTTCTCTATAGTTGGCCTGTGGCTTTCTAAAGTTGAAGCCTCGTGCAAAAAGATTTATGAATTAATCCTACTTAATTGGTGCTTCCGCTGAATGGAACGGTCAAATCAAAAAGTCGTATTTATTTGGATTTTGTGATTAGGTTTAATAGATACATGATACTATTGATGGTATCTTTTATGAACGAGGCTACTCTGAAAGGTTTTTGGACTCTGTCCTCTGTTGCTTTTGTTTGTTTTGCATCGGGTATAATGGACCTACGAGGGCAAATCATCAGGCAATACACGTAGCCAGGCCAATGTTAGCCTCGTGGGAATGGGGAGAATCCGGATTGGAGTGTCTATCCATCCGTCTAATCGAAATGTAACTGTAAAGGAACGTCTTGGCTTATCACAGTGGATTGTCTGATGGATTGGCAACGTAAGTATAAATAGTCTAGTGGGCCTTTTTTCGCGCCTTTAAAGATAAAGTCGAATGCGGAATTATTCGACAAAATAGCGGCGTAATATAAAAAATACACGCTATTCGACACTACATGAAATTTTCTATAAATGCGCGGGAAATTCTCCCAGAAGTATCCGTTGTGACAGCGAGGCGAAAAGTTTGTGATTTGAAGCACAAGCGTGCTCATGACGAGCGGAAGGGCCGGCGATTGTGAAGCAATAGTGACTATTATGACGGCTAGTAGCAATCTTAAAACAAGTAAGCGAGATGGCGCCTTACACAATATAAGGCGACTTTCGCTTGTTAATTGCTAAAAAGATTGTGTTTAACCTCCATATTTCTTATAAATTCTTTATAAATTCGGCCTAGTGTGATAAAAATAGGGCTGCAACCAAATAACTGCAGGCTGCGGTGATTGAGTCGCGTGGCGCATTCCCCCGTGACCAGGCTGTTAATTGTTTTTTTTTTAATCTTAGCGTGTCGACTCTGGCAAACTATATATTATTATTGGAACAAAGTTCCTTATCGCGCGTTGCGAAAGGGGGCTAGACGGAAAAAAATAAGACCATAAGTTGTAACGACACTTTTTGCTATAGCTGTAAGCCGTGCGGCGTGCGCGTGTTTCTCTGTCTGTCTGTCTCTCTCTCTCTCTCTCTCATAGAAAGCAAGCCAGTTATTTTCGTTTCGTCTTTCTATTTCGCATTGAACAGTGTGGTGTTCAACAAAACTTCGTTCCATCCGGGTTACCCCTTTTTTTTTTTTAATACTTTGGTTCAAATTTTTCTAAAATTACGCGCCAAAGCCCTATTGTATTGGAACCAAATACTTATTTTGTTGTTTTTAGTTCTACTAATAAGAGTTATTTTGAATAGTCTATTGGCTTTAGGTCGCTAAAATCGATATTGTTATACTTACCGCTATCATTCGCCGACCCACTAGCGCCCTCTAGTCCGCACGCCGCTCACGTGCAAGCCTTAGCATAACACTATTTAAACAAATATATATAATAAACAACGATTAACTTGTTTTATGTCGCAATAATTATTATTTTAATGTGTATTGTAATAAATGCAGATAAAATTTCAATGGTAGTTTTTTTGCTCAAGTCTCGAGCTGCACTAAGAAAAAATAGCCTATGTTTGAGCTTGGTGTTTTAAGTATGTAAGTTTAACCGTACCAAATATCATCAAAATCAGTAAAGAGACACTTTTCAAGGATATCAATGAATACTGATTTCGCAAATTTGAAGTGAATTATAAAATAATCCCAATTTTAAATTATTATTTTATTTTTGTATACAAAGACCATTTTTTTTTCTTTGACAATGGTTCCTCCGTGAACTAGAGTTGTTGCAATATCGATAGTATCATGATAATATCGTGACCTCCAAAATCAGTTGAAATATCGATAGGCCTACCGAAAATACGCGTAACGACTATCTTAAAAACTATCGATATTTAATTTAGTAACTATCAACAGTATTTCAATATAACCATTTTACATAACGTAACCGGCTATCGTTTGTATCTGTTGATTGATACTACAGATAGTATCATGATACTATCGACAGACTAATGCCATCACAACACTAGTCGATTTCAGTCGTTTCCAGACGATGCAATGGATATGTTTGACGTTGCCTTGAAAATCAGTCGACAAAAAGCGATAGACCTTTGAAAAATACAATCGATTAGTTACTAAAACTACTTAGTATGATTTAGTAACATTAGCAACTGATATATAAGGCAACGTCATACATAAACCACTTTATCAGGGGTAAAAACAGGACAATCTAAGTTCCCACGTGCTCCCACAAAATAGGGAACTGTTATTCGGACACGTGATTGATTGTGCACGTGGCCACGAAAATGAAGGCTTCACTTTCGCACATCGGGTCTTCCGTTTCGTTGCCATGTGTGCAGGATGTGTTGAGAAAAAGATAAGGATGAATAATATCAAAGACAAAATTGGCGCACATAATATTTATTACGTACTTAATTTTCCATTTTTTGAAAGTACACTTATAAACAAGATCACTTCCGCAACACGTCACTGCAACAAGGAAAATAATTTATTAATAACAGTCAACAAACTCAATTGCTGTAGTATTTATAACAAAATTGGTTATCAGCAAAAATGTAACGTCACGGCACTCAGCAGTAGCAAATAATTATAGGTAACATCATAAGAAATTAACATTTTACAGCCAAACACCAGCAATGGCACTAAGAAAATATATAAACATTCACAATATCTAAAACCCAAGAAATATTTAGAGATTATTTTATCACACAGAACTATCTAATTATTAATATTAAACTTAAGCAGCTGTCACATAGCTGAATACATAACTTGACGCTAGTGACAATTAAAGGTGCCTCGCATATTTCTATCTAGTTATCCCTCGCATATTTTTATCTAGTTATCCTTAATTTAACTAATTATCCTATCTATACTAATTAGCTAATCTCACGATGTTATGTACCCACCTTATCACAGTGATTGTCTATGACCGTGGTCTCTCCTTTTTCTCTTTGTACAGCGCTAAAAGTGACACGTTGGCTACCTTCACCACCTGAAAGAAGAGAGAATCCCGTGTATACTTAACAGCTTGCGAACATTTGGAAGGCCACTGCAGTTGAGTCAGTTAGGTGATCACATCATGGCACTCAGAGTAGCAAATACTCCGGTCAATATATGCAGATCATCATACATTCAACAATATACAGCTGCAATGTTTGATCATCAATCATTCAACAGTCGAACAGAAGTGACAGTTACTCAATGTAGATTTAAAGATTTAGCTATCAGAAGCAACAATAGAATCCATGTCCATCAAATCCATAATCAGTTTATTATAACAGCCTAGATCAGGATAATTTAACTAACCTACTACTAGTGTATGTTAGTTATTATCATAAACTAACCTTAAATCTGACTCCAGGAATATCACCGACGGCATGACCTTTACGGCCAAATCCTGCGACCAGCACTTCATCATTCTCTTCAATGTGGTTGAGACAACCGTCCCGAGGGACGAACGCCGTCACCTTCTTTCCATTCTTGATGAGCTGGACTCGGACGCACTTCCTGATGGCAGAGTTAGGCTGCTTTGCTTCAACGCCACTGTGGAAAAAATAAAATTTCATTGAATATCATATCAAGACAATCAGAATTATTTATTTCGCAACATGTACTTCTATGGTGTGACCACACATGACGTAGTAGTGTTGTGATTCATGCTTTGCTAAAATATAATGTATTACATACATTCTTGATTCTTTTGACAAAGCATGCAATCACACACAAATAGGTGATGTGCGGTTGTTCCATACAATGAAACCTTATAAATAAAAACACGAAATACAAACTAAAAGAAACCACAGCCTGCCTCAATGGATGGATGGGTGGCCGGTAAAGTACCAGGCTAACCAACTTTAGTGAAAGGTTTGAGTGGGCTGTTAGTTGTATCATAGTAAGATCAATGCAGGCTGACATAATTTTTAAGCTCACTTGCACAATAACCTCCCTAGAAATTGATCCAGTCAGGACATTTATCAAGACTTAGATTTGACAAACCAAAATAAAATCAGACAAAAGCTGTTGTATTATTACAAGATTTTCATCTACATTACAAAAACTCACTGTATTGTTACTTTTTACTGTTAGGATACATAAATTCATTCATATTAAACTTTGCTACACTACATCCAAATTCTACATAAAGTTGAAATTATATCTCTACCTACCTTCCACACATAAATATTCAAATTACGCTGCTAACAGTTCTTTAACATTATGTTATGTAGTTATGAGTATAAATTAGCAAGTTTCAAACCACATGTGTACACAAATAACAGTTATCAAGTAACACAGAATCCCAGGAAGCTACTAACTACTTAGTAGGAATGGTTTACTGACCTTAATCAAAAGTTCATTGACCTCTAATTATTTACCAAATTATCTTCATTCATTGACGCCTCTTCCCGGCGTAGTCGCTGGGGACGCCATCACTCGCAGTATTATCCTGTGATTGTAGTGGGAACACATTCACAGGCATAATACTGCGCGCGAAGGCGTCCTATTCTCCTAGAAAGACCGCTAATGCGCGCGACACGCACTGCGCAATTATCTCCGCAAAAACAATGCCTCATTAACATTTAACTGTACTTTCTTGAAATGCCAAAGACAAACATGAACGTAGCGTACGATACTACACACTTTTTCATTCAAAGATATCGATATATGCAACACACTTACACTTTTTCCAGGACGATGCCCTTGGCATGAGATGCACCACCGAAGGGATTAGCCTTCCATCTCGTTCCCATGTGTGCCTTCTTATAGTCTTTGTCGGCCCATCGCTGTTCTCTGCGATGGTTCACGTGCTTGCGCGCCGTGCGAATACCACGGGGCTTACCTGAAATTTCATGTCGCCGGTTATCACTCAATGTTTACATTTCGAACAGAAATAATTTTAAAGTTTTTCTAAGACCTTAGCGCAAGGAAATATATAGCAAACGTGTTGGATAAATAACGTACACACTGCACGATGGAAAGAGATTTAATTTACACCACGAGAAAAACATGTCTGCGCCATGGCCGACACCTAAGCGTGCAATCTTATTTCCACATTATTTAATCACAATTTGTGCACAAATTCACTTCCATAACAGCATGCTTATTTCTGCACTTATTCACTTAGCAAAAGTATAAAATTATTATGTTAACATTAAACAAAATAGACACAAAACTACTCCTTACCCATTTGGATAGCACGACACCAGTCGGCTACGGATAGGAAAAGAAATTATTCGGTTTGGCCAGCCAACCACCAGCCTCAATTTGACAGTCTGACCAACATTTTGAAGGTAATTTTAGTGTTGCCATTTAAATTAAAGAAGCTGGATACAATGTCAATATTGTCAATACGTTGTCAATCAATAATATCAAGATCTAGTGAGTGTAGACCATGGAACTAAAGATAAAGATAGAAGCAAACTAGCATACAACAAGCTGGTTCAAGAAAATTTGACCTGAATGCATTTCATTACCCTCTCTCTCTTTCTAACTTGTGATGTGTTAGGGTTTGAATCTGGGTTTCCATCACAGCACTTGATAACAACCCCAAAAGTTGGAAAAAATTATAAACAGTTACGTAGCAATATAATCATTATTTTGAGGTAGATTTTGATTAAAAAATTAAAAATAATTAAATACTTGTTTTGGTATAGAAATATAAAGCCCAAACTAAAGGTAAAGATGGAAGCCAAGCAAGCATACAACAGGCTGGTTCAAGAAAATTTGACCTGGAGTAACCCCTGTTTACCCCAAAGTATTACCATCACTTCAAAAATTTTACCTAGTCAGAAATACAGTAAAATAAAAGTGTCAGTTTGCTTAATATAATTGGGCTTTATATTTCTATATCAAAAACAAGTATCTACCTCAAAATAAAGATTATATTGCTACGTAATTGTTTATAATTTTTTCCAACTTTTGGGGTTATTATTAAGTGCTGTGATGGAAACCCAGATTCACACCCTAACATATCACGAGTTAGAAACAGAGAGGTGGGTAACGAAATGCATTCAGGTCAAATTTTTTGTCATTAGCCTATTGTATGTTTCGCGCTATCCATCTTGATCTATATATCCATGGCTATAGTACAGTTTTCTACCACTTCACTTGGCGAATTCTTCTGACTAGACTTGTTTAAGTACCGACTAGACTTTCAAACTTGACGAAACCAAATTGAAATAGCTAGAAGTAGAAGGACTGAAGAAGATAGAAAAATTAAGAAGTAGTGTTGCCAGTGGCAGAATAACATGAGACAAAAAGTAACATTTTTTCACGAATATTGAAAAAAATTATAAGTGCTCGTTAAAAATAAAAATACTACTAAAGTAGCATATTTAAAGTAATTTTATTCTAATTTATCCCAAAAAATACTGCATACTTAATTTGGCAATGTTCTCACGTTAAGAAAATCGATCATAGTGATGTCGAGATCGCTCGGCTCAGCACTATTTGTGCAGCACACATGTATGACACACAGTTTTTTAAATTCGCCTAGGTCTAGCCAATCTATTGACGTAGTCAAAAATATTCTAAAACTATGCTTATTTATGTGCCTCTGCACACACACACACTCAACAGAGTTAATAAAGTCATGTGCGCCAACATGACAAACTAAAAAAATCTTATGTGTAAATTTTTAATTAATTGAAAATTTTAATTGTAAATCATAGTTAAAAAAAATTTTTTTGCTGGATAATCTGAAAAGTTACATGTAAAGTCGGGCCTTTTAGGTAGCTGTAAAGAGCAGTATCAGCGCTGTATTTTATTTTCCAAAATTTGTGGTTTTTTTTAAATAATGGTGGATTATTATTCGCAAAGTGTTCGAGTATAAGCGCGAGTGTTGAGAAGTGATACAGTGTTCGATTTATGTCATTTTCTTGTTTGTTGCCAAAAGCTCCTGGAAATCGCTAAGTGCAGTTTTTCTACCACTTCACTTAGCTTAATACTTCTGATTCGACTTAACTTATCTACTGACTTGACTTTGGACTTGTTTGACTAAACAACTTTGTTGTAATAAACATAGATTTAGATTTTTTTTTACTACGTCTATATGACGTCCATAGTCTAAGGTATTAAATATTTTTTATTTGTTACTGGCTAAATACGAAAGTAAAAGCCATATATTTAAAAAATAATGTCAACTAATTGTAAATGTCAAATGTCAATAGTGGATAACTTTTCTGGAAAAAGCTGAAAAGCAGGTAGGTACCTACCTAAGTAAGCTGTACTAAGCCAAAATAAACGTCCGCCGCTTTTTTTGTGTAACTTGTGTTGAGTGCGAGTTGTGATTTATAGTTAAAGTTGCAACATCAAACAATACGTACAAATAAAACCAATTACATAACCTATAGATAATTCCATTAATTTAAATTGCTGGTCTTCTAGTAATTTTTTTGTGCACAATGACTCTCAATCTTGGTAGAAAGGATGGTGGTCCAGGTTACGTCGGCATCCAGTTTTGTCTAGAATGCAATAACATGTTATATCCGCGAGAAGATAAAAACAACAAAGTTTTATTGTACGCTTGCCGGAATTGCGATTATAAACAACTAGCTGATTCAAATTGTGTATATGTTAACAAAATTATGCACGAAGTCGACGAATTGACGCATATAAACCCGGATGTGGTGAGCGATCCTACATTGCCGCGCACTAAGGACCACATGTGTCCTAAATGCAGTCACAGAGAAGCAGTATTCTTCCAGGGACAAACCAGACGTGCTGAAGAAGAAATGAGATTATACTATGTATGTACAAGTTGTAAGCATAGATGGACCGAGTGAAATTTCCAAATTTTAAGTTGTCTTCATCTAATTTTAAGCGCAATACATTTTTTAACAAACTTAAGTCTTTTATTACTTTTCTTTGTTGTAAATGCCATTGGTACTTAATATAATGTGTAGGTATCAAAATCTTTTTCAAAATAACTTTAAAAAAACAATTGTATCTTGACCAATGTTAGCACAATGAGATAGGTACTTTTGCTCACCGCTACCAGACCTAACTTTTTATCCGCAGATGGCTGTGCCAACAAACTGACACATCCCTCCCAACTTATCATATATTTTTTTTAGATTTTGTGATAATTTATGTTATTAGGTCACCTTGACTACTCAAATAAAACAACATTTAATTTAACTATGTAATCATTTATTTCACTAAAAATATTGCCAAGCCATTTTTGATCTAATAATAACAGTTAACAATTCACAGCCATTGATCAATTAAATTAATAAAAAATGGATTGATTACACTACATCCAAAATCAGGGCAACACTAGCTGTCTGTGCAGGGTCCATGAAATGACTGCTCAACCCACACTATTTGAATATAGCTAGGTACAACTAATTATCTAGTGATACTTTATTCATTGGAAAGTCACATTATTATTACAATTTAATTTGGCACATTGTTACCGTAAAATGGGGTGAATAGAAATGGTTTCGGACTTTGACAACGTTTTTATATATGAAACGGCTAGCAAAATGGATATAAAATACATGCATCTGATGTCTCTTGGTTCATTTAAAGCTTTTGAGGGTACAAAACCATATTTTTTAAATCATTTTTGTAGTTATTTAAAAAATTATGGGTCGTTTCTATTCACCTCGCTGATGGGGTCATACGAAACGACATATGGGGTTAATAGAAATAAAGGTCAGGGCTGCCACGTTTAAACCGGCTTCAAAAAAAAAATGTAATTAATTTGACACATATGTACCTATGTCATATTATTAGAATTGCAAAATAAGGATTTAAAGAAAAAAAACAAATATAACAGCAAAAAGAATTTCGAGCAAGCTCAGTCACCCAAGCACTAGAGCAAAATGCGGTAAAAAAAAAACATGTTAATTGTATGAGCTCCCCCATACATATTTTTTTTATGTTAATTCAATTATTTGTTTTTAAAGTGAATATACATCTAAATATTCTACGAATATTTCAAACGTCTACCTGTTGCCGTTATTTTAATGTAGAGCAAAAAATGGCAAAAAACGTTTGTTGTATGGGAGCCCCCCTTGAATATTTTATTTTACATTGTTTTTAGTATTTGTTGTAGGGCGTGGGCAATACAAATACATCATATGTGAAGATCTCGACTGTCTAGCTATCACGGTTCATGAGGTACAGCCTGGAGACAGACAGATAGACAGACAGACGGACTGACAACAGAGTCTCAGTAATAGGTTCCGTTTTTTACCCTTTGGGTACGGAACCCTATAAAACAAAAAAAATCATACCTAAGACATAACTTTTTAATTAATAAAGTAGGTAGTTTGGTGTCTCATATTGAAACAAACGTAAGTACCTAGGTAAAAATTTATTAAAATAACTCAATCACAGACAGTTCTTGGTTTTATAAAAACAAGGTATTTGCCTAAACCTATGCGATCAATCTGTCTTTCATTCTTTAAGATGTAAGAAGTATTAAGTGCAAAATATATAAACGTAGTAATTTTTAGGAACAATCAATTTTTTCTTATTATTTTATTAGTCCGATTGAATGTCTTGGTCCTTATCCATTAGAACTTTAAGTATCTCAGCATCTTTTTTATAGTAGGACGGCCTTCGTGCTGAAACAGTACGAATACCGCTTGTGCTAGGTTGATCTTTATTGATTGTATGATCTGTAACAGTGTTCAAATAATGTGCATTTGCGCATATTTTTTTGCACTTATTTAATTTTACTTTCTTTTTGATGGCCATTTCCGATATATTTTCATTACTTATAATTTTCACCTGGTTAGCTTCTTCCGTAGTTTCTTTTTTCTCCAATGCTTTGTCGTGACATGTATTTAAAGGTATATCTGCTAAGACAACTTCTTTGTCAAAAACAATTTCGTTTTCAAAATAAATTGGCATTTTTTCTAAATAATCAAATGTGTCCATGAATTCAGTAGATATCATTTTCGTCTCATTAAGTTTTTCATCATTTTCTTTATCACAAATTTCTCGATCTAGTCTTTCAATTTTCTTTCCTTTTTCTTCCCCATTATCTGTCTCAATTTTCTTTTCTTGGTCAAATACTTTAGTCTTTTTTCCTTTTCCTTTGCTTTTCTCATTTACTTCTTTTGATTGATTCTTATTGTTCTTGTTTAAACGACTTGTTATCTTTCTCTTTTTTTCTTGTGGACCTTCTTCTTCTGTTTCTAAGTAGTCCCAAGTGTCACTACCAACACTTTGTCCAGGCTTGATATCCAATTTCTTTTTTCTTTTTGGTTCAGAAATATTGATAGAACCATATCTCATTTCCTTGAGTAAATCAAGGACAGATTTGTCAATGGCATCTTTGTCATTTTCCAAAGTCTCTTCCGTAGGTAATCTGCTTAAAACTTGGTTAACATCAATGGGATATATACCTGTTTTCTTGAATCCTGCTAGGATATTGTTTTTACTGTTCTCATGAAGATTGTCCATTAATTTTTTAAGCAGCCTAGGAAAGCAACCTTTTGGAATAGATGTGTGTAGCTTCCCATCTGTCTTTTTCCACTGAAGCATAATGTTTCGCCAAGCGATCTTCATAGGGCGGAAAAATGCCACATCTAGTGGCTGAGTAAGGTGTGTGCTGTTGGCTGGTAAAAAGACAAATTGTATATTGTGCTCTTCACAAATCTTGATTACGTCGATAGAAAGATGTGATGCTAGGTTGTCACCAATGAGACATTTTTTTCCTGGTTTGTTCTCAAAATACGGTAGTATTATGGTCTTAACCCAGTCTTCAAACATATTGCCATCAAACCACCCCGAATCTGTACGATTGTACCGGGCATCAACAGGTCCATTTACAGTCCACGAATCGTAAAGATTTTGCGATTTATAGACTACATACGGTGGTAGTAATGATCCGTCAGCAGTAGCGGCTATCATGATCGAGGTTGAACCTTTGGAGTGGTTCATTATTCGTTCGGGGTATTTGGTGCCCCTTTTAACTAGAATTTTTTTTCGTCCTGGATCGTCAGTTAGATTAGTTTCATCGTAATTGACGATGTTTCCTGATTCGATTCCTGCCAAAGACTTTTCTAGTTCTTTGAAGTAATCTTCGATATTTTTTGGTGAAACACTGGCCCGGTTCCTTTTTATATTTTGACTGAATCTCTCCGAAATACGGTCTTTGTGACGTTGAAGGAAACTACGTGCAAATTCTGGTCCAGGTAAATTATTTTTAAACTTTGAAATTGTTCTACCGCATCTATCTAAATATCCCTTGACCATATATCTTAAATCTAGAGCATCTAGGGGATAGCCCCAATCGGCGCATACATTTATGTATTTAATAATATAAAGTTCAACGTCTTCAGATAACACTGTTTGTCCACCTTGCTTTTTTAAAGTTCTTGTAAAGTTTCTGTACAGAACAGACTTGTCTATCTTGTATTTTTCAGCTATATCCTTGAAAGAGGCCTTGCTTGTCCTGTATGCTTCGATGGCTTCATCTATGAGATCCTGACTATACTTTCTATATATTTTACCAGTGGGATCCGGTTTATATACACGTGGCATGGTGTTCTGTAACAACATACAAGTAGATAGAAATAGTGAACGTTCTTTTACACGTTTTCAAAAATCTTATGCGGCACGCAAAGTCAATAAATACCCAGTTGTATGTTAATAAAGTAAACAGTTTGACAAATGAAACAATCAAATCGAAAAACAATAGGTAGGTAGATATTTTAATTGTACCTTTAAGATAATTTATTGGCAGCCCTAGCATTCACATTTCTATTCACTCTATTCTCGTTTCTATTGTACCCTTCCTGTTTCTATTCGCCCCGTATATCATATCTATTCACCTCTTATTGCGTATCTATTAACCATATTCCTGTTTCTTTTAACCTCAAAATTGATACAAAGTTACATTGGTTTACAATTTAGCATATTTCAAGGGATTGTAAGTATAATTTGCACTTACCTCTTTGTTCAAATGAAATCGAAATAACTGTAGAGTAATATTATTTAACCGTGATAACTTAGAATTGAATTTATACGGAATGAACACAAAGTTTATTGGTACCTCTATTCTAAGCGCGCGTTGAGTACCACTTTAAATGTCTTTTTTCGGACTTTGCCTAACTTCATTGCAAATCAGTGTTGCCTAGTTTAAAAAAAAATAATACCCGTTGAAAAAATACAGCTTATGGTAGTTTTTCTTCTAAATGTTTAGTGTTGACCCTTCGAAATACTTTTTCTTTGATTTTGTTTCCATTCACCTCTACGTTTCTATTCACCACATTTTACGGTATTTATTTTATTAAACAAAGTAGTCGGTAACTGCAATTAAGGTTATTGTGAAATTAACTTCTTTTCAACTTGAAGTAAGAACTGGCATTAATTGAACTTTGATTTGTGAAGCCAGTATTTTGAATGATATAAAAATGAAAACAACTTTAATAAGTAGATGCCTTGATTTGAAAAAGATATATCTACACGGAATATAATAATAACATTATAATATATTTTGTACAAAATTGATAATGCGTGCAATGGTATATCTGTAACAATCAACAACTTTCACAACATTCTATAAGCATAGGCAAACACGGTAATTGCAATATTAAGTCTGTACTTATTTTAGACACAATCAGCCGTACTCAAAGACATGTAATTAATTATTATTATTTTTTTTTAAATAATTTTTATCGCTTTTAACAAATTTTATTTTAAATTTATTTAAACAAATAATTGTTTATTTATTTAGAAAACCTTATTATTTTTAATGTTTCTGTTTATAAACTCCTGCAGTCTTGCTACAAAAAGTTTTGGTACTGGTAAATCAAAATATACTGGGACTGCGCTCCCGCGGGAATTTTAGTGCTTGGGTATTTATTCTGTGATGTAACTATAGGCAAAGCCATAGGTGTGTGCACAATTTAATACCTATGTACTAAAATTCCCGTGGGAGCGCAGTCCCAGTATATTTTGATTTACAGACATCTGTCTAAGAAAAAATAATATCGTAATAATACGATTATCTATAACCTAAAGTATTCTTAGACTACTGTTAAACATAGCTTAACACCATGTCTATACTCTGTTTAACTTTAGGCTATAAAAAACATAGTTTAACAGTAGCAGTTTTAAACACATGTTGAACGGATGTCTTACTTTTTGTAGTAAAACGGTAAAAATTTTAAAAAGTTGGGTATCAATAAATATGTAATAAAAAATAAACGTGACAAAAATATACAATTATTTTTTTGGGTGTGACGTTTGCTTATTCAAAGTCTGAGTGCGGCTGAATGAGCTTGTCGTTTGCTAATCACTATGAAAATAATGAAAACTGACTTAAGTCCCTACTTAATTTTAAAATAAAAAGAAATACATAACATATGTCATATTTAAAAAAAAAAATAAGTAAAAATCCGAATTGGTTTCTACGAGTCTTGCCTTATAAATACATTTTATATAAGATTCATAATTTACGTTTTTTTCTCTCATGATTTACCCAGATAAATGCTTATAATATAATTATAATTTTAACTGCCAAAACTTTAATTTACAAACTGTTTTTGTTTTTATAATATCGAAGTCTTCAACTCGAAGGAAGTTTCAAGGTATATTTGAATACAAATGCATCAATATTAAATATCAGGAAAAACTTAACAATTGTACATATAAATATCATCAACCTCACAGGAAGACGGGGTTTTTACAAATTATTGAACTGGATTAACTTAATATACATTAAGTTATTTTAATATAACTATAAAGCTTGGCTTGGGATTAGTTTAATAGATAAATGAAGCACCATCATTGCATAGTTAATGTAAGTTTAGGCTGGCTGATGGCTAAATCATATCAGTTTAATTTAGTATGGTGTAAGAAGCTCTCTCCACAAACTACGTTTGAATGGAATTTATTTGCTGTTTTCCTCATTCCGTTTGTGATAGACAGAGGCAAAATGAGTTTAACAACTTCTGCCAGTATTGCCAGCAAAATAGTAAAACAAAAGAGGAAAACTGCTACAGGATGCCTTAGGGCGCACGCTCGCGTGTCTATAATGAAAAATAGTATGAGCAGCGGATGCGCGTGCGACGGAGCGCGGACGCGGGCGACGGATTGTGACACGCGCGGCGGGCGACGGGCACACGGCGCGGGCGCACGCGACGGGCGTCCGCTCGCGGGTTTGTTTCTACAAATCAGTCGAGCGCCGCTTGATGCCACGGTCACACGCGTCGGAGGCTAGGTACAACCATGAACATCGATACGGAGCGTCTATTAATTGAGGTGCAATTTCGGCCAGTGTTATGGGACATAGCGAATGAATTTTATAAATATAGAGATGCCCGTCAAGAAGCATGGCTTGAAGTTTGTCGACAATTAATCGAAAATTTTGAAGCACTTATATTACTTAAGAGTACTTTTAGCATACCTAACAATATCTTTTCCATTGGTGATATCGTGGACTTTGATCTTTGAGTCTTCGCCTTCAAGTATGGTTCAAATTTTGAAAATAATTCATCATATGTCCTTGTACTTAATTTTAAATATTTGTAAAATTCGTTTTCATTGTCCCTCAACTTCGAAAATTTGATTACGAATTCTCCGCTGAGTAGCCTGCTTGTCACGAAAGGGTTAGGCAGTCGACGTTGTTTGCGTTATCGTCTTTTTGCCAAATAATAAATAAGCAAATAATCCATGGTAATTTACTCGACACAACTGTACACGCTCGACATCAAAATTATACTAGCAGCGCTAAATGGAACGGGCGCACGCGACGGGTGCCCGCTCGCGGATTCGTGGCCCGCGGCGGACGTCCGACGCGTGCACCCGCGTTCGCATCCGCCCGTGTTTTAGCGTTCGCCCTTAATTATTACTTTTCAGTAGAACATATAAGTTCGATTTTCTCGAAAACTAGCGTGTAGAAATTCATGAAACCAACAAAAATATGTTTAACATGACTTAATTATTTAGCCCTAAAAGTATTTGTATTTCATTTAAATCCACCTTATATATAAAAGAAGACTGAGTGATTGACATATCACGCTGCAGCCTAAACCGCTGGGTTCCAAAATTGGCACGTGGGATTTTCAAAATACGTCCCCTAAGGGGCTTAAATGGGGGTTTACACGTCCTATGGAGAAACGAGATTAATTAGACCAATTTTGTGGAAACTTCTCAAGAGCATTAATAATAATAAAATACCCACTACTGTTAGTCCCAACATGTTATGGTAGGTGCCGGCCGGCAATAGTTTGCATGAACTAACTAGTGGTGGAAGCACGCAAAATAATTTGGTAAGTGCTTGTAACTTTAACCTCCGCAAAGTAACGCCTGAATCAATTTAATAATAAATTAGTAAATACCTGTTTTATGATCAACCCCTAAAAGGGGGAAACCGGGTGACTATGTCCTAAAATCGACACGGAAAATGGTTATTGGGGTCACAGACTACGAAATCACACATTTTAAAATCCTTCTTGGGCGGATGCACGTGGGCGAAGCCGCGGGTAAAAGCTAGTTCATTGTATGTATAAGTTGTAAAAGTACTCATACTTGCAAATATCTTGAGACCATAAATTTAATTTAGTTATGTTTATGCTTAGACTGCTTCATTTGTTTATCAGACTGACCCGTGCCGCTGGAAGCAATATATGTAAGTTTTCAATATTATTAACCTAATTAGAAAGACACATTGGATCTAATAGAAAAGTATACCACATACACCCACATTGTGCCTCTACTATTAGATTTTACTAACGCAGACGCTAGCGACGACGTTAAAATTTTATATCGAATTTCTTAGTTACCTTCCTATTCACCAGGGGCGCTGTACAGATGGCCATATAAAATTGTTAACGCATTTGCTAGCGTCTGCGTTAAGATAATCTCATGTACTTAAATGTGTTTATATAGTACTTTTCTATATGTCCAACTGTACATAACTATGTGTACGTACTTTTATAATCGTTTCACGATTTCTTCGTTGTTTATTCATGTTACGGGGTTATTTTTACGTTGTGTAGCTTAAGCGTGGCTAACATTATTATATCTACTTAATTACCTAGACAATAATTTCTACAAATACAGTATCTGATATTTTTAAGCACCAACAAAAGCTGTCTGGAACTCTAAAAATATGGCAGGAGGCGTAAATCTATTTAACTATGTCAAGGAGCTTATAACAAAATGTATATTGCACTTGTAACATTATTTTCTGCTTTTTATTCAATGTATTATTGTTCATCACCGTTCGTAAAATTTCATGTGATCATGTCAAATTAATACAACTATTCAAACAAAAAGAAAGACTACAGTGATGCGTTCTTACACCAGGATGGAACGAGTCGATTAACTCATTGACCATACAGCTGACTCGATAAGAGTTAGAAATGAAGCTATTTTGTTCTAAGCTCCTTGGCTTACACAGATGTGCGTAAAATTGCGTCAACATCTAAAATTGTTATAAAATTCAAGCTCTGGCAAAACAACCGAGATTTCTTATCTAAACTAATTGACATGCTCGAAGCCAAACTGGACTGTGGCGTGGACATGGTACTTTGGTGTTTTCATTGCATACAATATTTAAACTAGGCCTACTAGGAGTAGGGTTGTCACCTCTGGTTACTCTTAAATCTCTAAATCTAAAGTGGGGGGGGGGGGGGTTGGAGTTCGCTGGCGTACAAACAACATTAGTAATTCACTTTGCCAAACTTAAATGTAATATATATATGCAATGATTTAATTTGTCACACAAATGACAACCTACCTACTTACTACGTGGATTGCTATCCAAAAAAAAACTGTTTTACGGAAACTGTTTTTTTTTTGTATTTGTTCGCAATTCCGTGAGAATATTGTTTATTTGAATTTCCTTCGGGGAGGCGAGAGATTAAATTTTCAATGTTGAATTCCGGGTGAGGTGGCAACCCTAACTAGGAGTGTAACTCACACAAATCGGTGAGTCGAATGATTTTTGTTCAATATCGAATAATTTTCTTTAGTTATCGAATGATTTTTGTCCATTCGACATAAATGAGTCGGCTCCAGGACTTTTCAATAAGTACAATAAACCGTAAACTTACAATACATTCACCCTTTGGTTAAAAGTAACACGTATAGGTACGTTGTTTTATGTAGTTTAGTGTCGACGAAAGGGTTTAGTAAAAAGTATGCAACGACTGATATATTATATATGCAGAGTTGCTTGTAGGTGATATTTATTTAACTTTATTACATACCATGTAAATGAACGGACTTAAAGCCGTAGGCTTTTTCTACCAGTCAACCAATCGGTAAATTTTTATTTTTTATTTTATTTTATTTATTTAGGACAAAAAACAATTGTACAAGAGGTAACACATATTCAGATATAATACAATATTTATATAGTTGTACAACCAATTAATAATTAATGTACCACCACATAATATTGTTACGAAATCAAAAATAAATAAAAATAAAATGCGGCCCGCGGAAGTTTGAGTAGCGCTGTCCGCGGAAAATTCTCGTACAATCGTCGCGTGTTTCCATACGGGAATAATATCGCGAACGATCTAGTACATCGATTATCTCGCTCTGACATATTGCTTTGTCTCGCTCTCGCACTTCTAGTATGTACTAAGGGAACGAGACAGAGGGTATCCCTCTCTCTCTATTCCGGAGTAGTTGTGATCTTTCTAGAAACTTATGGAGCGGGTTTCCCGGGCCATATAAATATCGGAAGGTGCCTCAGGAGTGCAGTTCTAGTTTAACTGAGCTACAAGTGCGATCAAGAAGCGATATCCGGAGCGAATAACAAGTGATACAAGCGACCTCGGCAAGTTATAGTGACTGTGATTAGCAAGTGTTTGGGACATTGTTAGTGATAAGTGAAGTGAAGTGACGTCGGCGACCATCCTTGTGGGAATAAACGTTTTTAAGAGTCATCAGGTGTTTTTCTCCAAATTGCGAACCCCGAGCTCGTAACAATTGGTGTCATAAGTGGATTTGGAGATGCCATTGACTCCGAGAGAAGACGTCACTAGTGAGGGTGTGAAGACGAGGGCGAAGCGTGCTGCGGAAGCCACTTCTACTGGATCTGCTGACCAGGCCGCTCCCGCCGCGCCCACCGCCCGGCAGGTCACGTCCAACGGCAACCAGGCTACGTCCAACGTCTACCAGGACACGTCCAACGCCCGGCAGGTCACGTCCAACGGCAACCAGGCTACGTCCAACGTCTACCAGGACACGTCCAACGCCCACCAGGCCATGTCCAACACCCACCAGGCCATGTCCAACACCCACCAGGCCATGTCCAACACCAACCAGGCCACGTCCAACGCCTACCAGGACACGCCCAACGCCCACCAGGCCATGTCCAACACCCACCAGGCCATGTCCAACACCCACCAGGCCACGTCCAACGCCCACCAGGCTGCGCCTGTCTTTGATTTTGGGGAATTGATGCGAATGCTGGACAACAAATTTACAATGCTGGACAACAAATTTACAATGCAGGAGAAGCTTCAACAAAAGGCTCAACAACAACTCCTGTCAGCTATTGGTGAAGTTAGTGGCGTGGTTACCAAATTACGCAAGGATGTTGATTTGGTGGAGGAACGCGTCACGACTCTTGGGAACGACATGGAAAATTTGAAGACGGACCTTTCCACATTACAGAAGAAGTTCGTGCGCCTTGAAACAACGGGAGTAGCAGTTGCATCTGGCGGAACAGTCATTGCCCACCACGGACCCAGCGTGAAATTGCCGCCATATGACGGAACCTCGTCCTGGACCGCATACCGTCAACAGTTCCAGACCATCGCAGCTGCTAACGGATGGACAGATGAACAGTGCCTGACAGCTCTCACCGTCGCACTCCGAGGACAGGCTCTGACGGTCTTGGAGGTTCTTCCGTCGGGCAGTGGATTCAAGGACCTGCTGGAGGCACTGGAATCGCGATACGGGGAACGGCATTTGGAGCACGTCTTCCGCGCTCAACTCCGCGACAGAGTCCAGCGCTCAGGAGAGGGTCTGCAGCAATGGGCGCTGGAAATAGAAAAACTCGTCCGCAAGGCGTATCCAGGGGCCGATTTGAAGATGCTTGAGTCCAACACCGTGCAGGCGTTCGTCGACGGCATCAAGGATTCGGAAGTCAGAGCTGCAGTAAGGCTAAACCATCATGCCTCATTAAAAGATGCACTGGCCCACGCTTTGGAGGTGGAAGCCGTCAGACATGACATTCGTCATTCCGTGACTCACAAAGTGCGCGAAGTAGTGGAGGAAGTTAGGGAAATAAAAGCTCCGCTAAGGAAGAGACCTGGATCCATGTGCTATAGGTGCGGCGACCGAGGGCACCTACAAATGAATTGCCCAAAGATCAAGAAGCTTGAAGACGACGTGAAGGAACTGAAGATGAAGCAGGAGGCTTTATCATCGGAGAGGAACCAGGGAAACGAGTAAGAGCCAGGACTAGGGGGCGAGTACTGGCTGGCGCGGAGGAAGCCCCGACAACTATTATCTCTCAGGCATGCAACGGAAATAGTCTCGTAATATCTGGAACTGTAAATGGGATCAACTGCAGGATGACGCTGGATACCGGAGCATCAAGAACAATAGTCCGACCTCACTTAGTAAGGACCATAATGAGAAGCATGAGGAAACTGGACTGTCAGCTTCTTTCTGCCTCCGGCCAGCCAATACCCGTCCTGGGAGAAGTGTCTGTAAAAATGTCTATGGGAGAAACCACATATACCCACAACGTCATCGTGGCTGAAATTATGGACGATTGTGTATTGGGATTAGATTTCATGAAAAAGTACAACTGTAGAATAGACGTTGCTAGTGGTGTATTCAAGAGTGGTGAAGAAGAGATCATCATCCTAGGAGGCATTAACGGGAGAGTGACATGTTTAAAGCAAACGGTCATACCTGGGAAAGCAGAAGCCCAAGTACTAGTAAAGTTACCAGTAACAAGGAACAAGAAATCTACCGGATGCGTGTTGATTGAGGAGATAGCTAATAAACCTGCGGCTCGAGGACTCATGACCGCGAGGACTCTCGTGAAAGGAAGAAACACCGCAGTAGTAAGAGTACTTAATCTAGGCGACCAAGAGAGGACCTTAAACAAAGGCGACATCATTGGAAAATGTGAGGAAGTTGTCTGGCTGAAAAAGTGCAGTACAACACAAAGCTCAGATACAACGAGTACCAGTGATTCTACAGTCAAGGAGCTTCTAAGTAACTGCAAAAGCAATCTAACGTACTCGCAGAGCATTAAAGCTAAGAAGTTTCTACTGCGCTACGCCAACATCTTCACCAGCCAAGAAGGAGACTTAGGAAGAACGTCGCTCGTACAACACAGGATTGACACCGGAAATGAGAGACCCATCCGACAGCGAGCGAGAAGAATCCCTATAGCCAAAGAAATAGAAGTCAAAGAGCTGCTGGCGGATATGGAAAGGAATAAAATTATTGAACCATCAGCAAGTCCATGGTGTTCACCAGTCGTGCTAGTAAAGAAGAAGGACGGAAGCACGCGGTTCTGTGTTGACTACAGACGACTTAATGACATCACCAAGAAGGACAGTTACCCGCTGCCTCGGATTGATGACACCTTGGATACCCTTAGTGGCATGAAATGGTTTTCAACATTGGACTTAAAATCTGGGTACTGGCAAGTGGAAATCCATCCGAAGGATAAGGAGAAGACTGCATTCTCGACGGGCAAGGGATTATGGCAGTTCAACGTCATGCCATTCGGATTATGTAACGCGCCAGCTACCTTCGAGCGACTGATGGAATGTGTACTAGCAGGATTGGTAGGAGAAGCCTGTCTAGTATATTTGGATGACGTTATCATCGTTGGCCGAGACTTTGAAGACCACTTGCGGAACTTGGAGCAAGTCTTCGAGAAAATTCATGGAGCCAACCTAAAATTGAATCCGAAAAAGTGCCGCTTATTCAGGAACGAAGTGAGCTATCTAGGCCATGTCATTACCAGTGAAGGAATCCTGACTGACCCGGAGAAAGTGGAAGCCGTTCAGAAGTGGCCTACCCCCAAGGACAAGACAGAAGTACGGGCATTCCTGGGCCTTTGCTCGTACTATAGACGTTTCGTGAAAGGATTCTCGGAGATTGCAAAGCCATTACACCGACTAACTGAAGAGAAACGTCAATTTAGTTGGGATGAAGCTTGCGAAATTGCCTTCGAAAAACTGAAGAAACATCTGTGCGAAACACCAGTCTTGGGATACCCTCAACCAGAAGGTCAATTTATAGTGGATACGGATGCAAGTAATACCGCAATCGGTGGGGTACTATCTCAAAAGCAGGAAGACAGGGAAGTTGTTATAGCGTACTTCAGTAAGTCGCTGTCTAAACCGGAAAGGAACTATTGTGTGACAAGAAGGGAGCTACTGGCAGTAGTGAAGACGCTACAACACTTCAGCAAATACCTCATCGGTAGGCAGTTTTTACTTCGCACGGATCATGCAGCGTTAAAATGGCTGTTGCAATTCAAGAACCCAGAAGGTCAAGTTGCTCGATGGATTGAACAACTTCAGGAATATGACTTCATTATCGAACACCGTCGAGGACAGGCCCATGGAAACGCCGATGCGCTGTCACGCAGACCCTGCCCAGAAGATTGTAAGCACTGTATCAGGCAGGAGTTAAAAGAAATGACAGTAAAGCTAACTCGGACAGAACCATTAGAGACCTGGGAGAACGATGCGATGAGAAAGGAGCAAGAGAATGATGATGACCTACGGCACATCATCAGGTGGAAGGCACAAAGTAATAATAAGCCAAAGTGGAGTGAAGTTGCACCGACAGGCACGGTTTCCAAGGCGTACTGGGCGCAATGGGATAGCCTCGTTGTACAAAACGGAATACTCTACCGGAAATGGGATAAACCTAACGGCAGAGAGTTTCAACTGCAAATTGTGGTTCCAAGAACAAAAATACGTGATGTTCTTCGGGAAGTACACGACGGCGTGTCCGGTGGACATTTGGGAGTCAAGAGGACGCTAACGAAAATCCGCGAAAGGTTCTACTGGCTCCATTGTCGGGAGGATGTGGAGGACTGGTGCCGCAAGTGTACAACTTGTGCTGCCGTGAAAGGGCCACATACCAGGAGCCGAGGGAATCTACGACTGTACAACGTCGGTGCACCTTGGGAACGCATTGCAGTCGACGTAGCTGGACCATTTCCTGTCACTGACTCAGGGAACAAGTATTTCATGGTTGTCATGGACTACTTCACTAAGTGGCCGGAAGTGTTCGCCATACCAAACCAAGAAGCTACGACAGTTGCAACCAAGATAGTGGAAGAAGTGATTTGTCGCTTTGGCGTGCCCTTGGAAATCCATTCCGACCAAGGCAGGAATTTTGAGTCACAGGTTTTTCAAGAAGTTTGCAGGATTATGGGAATGAACAAAACCCGAACCACGGCTTACCATCCTCAGTCAGACGGGATGGTCGAACGGTTTAATCAGACGATCGAGAGACATCTGGCAAAAATAGTGGAAAGCCATCAAAGGGACTGGGACAAGTACATTTCACTGTTCCTGCTAGCGTACAGAACAGCAGAACATGAAAGCATAAAGGCAACTCCGGCATATGTCAACTACGGTCGTGAGCTGCGGTTGCCAGTGGACCTCCTAACAGGAGGCTCACCAGATGAACCTCAAAGTGTTCAAAACTACGTTTCTGATCTGCGTGACCGAATGCGAGAAATACACGCCGCAGTTCGAGAAAACGGGTTGCAGTCGAGTGAGAACATGAAGACCAGATACGACAGAATGTCGAATACAAATGGCCTCGAGGAAGGCGCTCTAGTCTGGCTTCACAACCCGACTCGCCGCAAAGGGAAATCGCCAAAGTTACAAACCAAGTGGGAGGGCCCGTACAAGGTGTTAACGCGACTAAATGATGTGACGTATCGGATACAGCGTCAACCAAGGGGAGCAATGAAGATTGTTCACATCGACCGCTTGGCGAAATATCACGGAAGTAATGATGATGCTCGGGACGAGCATCTCTAAGAAGGGGGCAGTGTTACGAAATCAAAAATAAATAAAAATAAAATGCGGCCCGCGGAAGTTTGAGTAGCGCTGTCCGCGGAAAATTCTCGTACAATCGTCGCGTGTTTCCATACGGGAATAATATCGCGAACGATCTAGTACATCGATTATCTCGCTCTGACATATTGCTTTGTCTCGCTCTCGCACTTCTAGTATGTACTAAGGGAACGAGACAGAGGGTATCCCTCTCTCTCTATTCCGGAGTAGTTGTGATCTTTCTAGAAACTTATGGAGCGGGTTTCCCGGGCCATATAAATATCGGAAGGTGCCTCAGGAGTGCAGTTCTAGTTTAACTGAGCTACAAGTGCGATCAAGAAGCGATATCCGGAGCGAATAACAAGTGATACAAGCGACCTCGGCAAGTTATAGTGACTGTGATTAGCAAGTGTTTGGGACATTGTTAGTGATAAGTGAAGTGAAGTGACGTCGGCGACCATCCTTGTGGGAATAAACGTTTTTAAGAGTCATCAGGTGTTTTTCTCCAAATTGCGAACCCCGAGCTCGTAACAATATCTTTTTGCTAGAATTTATATTATAGCCCGAATAACATTTGGGATGCTTTTGTATTTAGAAGAAAAGGCATCAAAGGGTGAATGTACTATTGCCATCACCTACTTGGGTCGTGATGTACCTATACTTGTAGGACGGTTTTAAACAAAATGTAGAAATGTTGTATTCTAGCTGCTACAACATTCCGCCATATGCCCCTCATTTGGGTGTAAATTGGGAAGCAATGGCATTCCTTGAATCCTTAGAATAAATAAATAGGGATAAATCACAATACAATAACAAGGATGGATACAAGGATGTATCATAATAATTGAGATGTAATGAATGTAGTAGAGGTAAATAGTTTTCGCGAAGAATTTTTGTTTTAGTTGTGCATTTTTCGTTGTCATTTTGTATGGTTTTATAGAATGAATTAACTTCTATTTGGGTTTTGGAATTCTCAAGGACCTTCCTCAAAGATCTCTGGATCTAATACTGTAGGCCACGTATCAGTAACACTCCTCATTTTGAAATCCTCAACAAAAATTAACCGCTGGACCGAATGCTTTGATTATTCAGTCCATAGTTTTGTAGCCATATACAATTATCTCTATTTCTGATAGGTGGCCTCAAGATCAAATAAAATTTGCCTTTTAGTCACGAAGTCGCTGAACTTTCTTCTTCTTCGTAATGATAACAAAGAATAAAGTTCAGCAACTTAATACTTCTGATACGTGGCGTCGATCTTCAGCCGCCTGCCACGGATGGACAGTCGTCAGTGCTCGGGCGGGGGCAGCTCCGGGCAGTTCTCGGGCAGCGGGGGCAGCACGTTGGTCTCGAACTGCCCGGACAGGTTCCCGGGCGGCGAGTAGTTGGCGACCACGATGACCTTGCCGCCGCGGGAGCGCGCCTTGCCGACGCCGAAGAAGCGAGTCGCGACCCATACCATTTGCGTGAAGTGACCTTGGGAAAATTGAAATTAGTTGACCATGTATCAAAGTTTAGCTTATGAATCAAAGTTGAGCATATGAATCAAAATTGCGTGTGCTCAAATTTGATTTCTATGCTATTACGAGGGCGACACTGAAAGTCTTTAGAACTGACCACTTGTAAACAGTATAATAAAAAAATAAGTTTAAATTTTGAAAATGGAACTCTTTGCTAATATTATTGAGTACTATGTATTTTATTAATTTGTCATTTGTTTTACGATTTGGCGGCAAATTGAAAATTGTCTGTATCACGTCGGCATGAACTTAACGCGAGAAAATTTTCGTGCAATAATTTTTTATGACTTTCGTTGTCATTTAAGTCAACAAGAAAGTTATGATAGACTTCGATTGGCCTTTCACGATGAAGCCCCATATCGTGCCACTATTTACAACTGGTTTAATGAGTTCAAACGTGGTCGCACTAATCTCACCGATGATCTGCGTGAGGGACGGCCTTCTACGGCAACGACTGAAGATAACATCAGTGTTGTGCGGCGTATGATAGAGACTGACAAAAGAGTGACCTATCAGCAGATTCGGGCAAGTTTAGGCATCGGTATGAGCCAAGTGCACAAAATCCTGCATGAACATTTAGCGGTCAGGAAGCTTTGTGCCCGGTGGATACCTCACGATTTGACCGAGGCCCAAAAAATTGTGCCGTGAAATGGTTCAAAGATTTAACGGAGGTGACTCAAATGCTGTATTTGACATACTTACGGGATTTACTGTTATGATCCCGAAACCAAAAGACAGTCTGCTCAGTGGGTGTTTCCTTCCGAGGAGTTGCCAACTAAAGTGAAGAGAGGTCGAAGCGTGGGGAAAAAGATGGTGGCCTCGTTCTTCGGAAGGACCCGACATTACGCAACAATTGTTTTAGAGGATCGAAAAACAGTTACTGCAGAGTGGTATACTAACAATTGTTTGCCACTTATCTTGGAAAAAGTTCGGGAGAAACGACCTCGCAGTAGGATCCTCCTTTACCACGACAACGCCTGGTCGCACACCGCCAGGCGAACGATCGACTATTTGGCGACATAAAACGTGGAATTACTAGGTCACCCGCCATATAGCCCCGACCTCGCACCTTGCGATTTTTATTTATTCCCGAAAATAAAAGAAAAACTTCGAGGAAAACATTTTATGGACGCCGAGGAAGCAGTGGCTGCGTTTCAAAACGCCGTCAAAGAGACCCCTAAAGACGAGTGGGCAGAGTGCTTTTCTCAGTGGTTCCATCGGATGCAGAGATGTATTGACGTGAAAGGACACTATTTTGAAAAGATGTACTCGTAATAAAAGGAATAACTTGCTAGTATGCTCAGTTTTTGATTTTCTAAGAACTTTCAGTCTGACCCTCGTAGCTGTTACCCGCAGCTCCGCCTGCGTCAAAAAGTAGTTCCTATGTTTGACCCCGGGTCTTAAACTATATCCATACCAAATTTCATTAAAATCCGTTCAGCGGTTTGGCCATGAAGGCGTAACAGATAGACAGACTTTCGCATTTATAATATTAGTATGGATATCAAAATTGAGCATATGTAAATATCAAAATTGAGCATATTGGATATCTCTGAAAGAAGCTGAACATGAAAAATCTTTAGAAAATATCTTACTTATTTATTTATTTCAGTTAATTAAGAAAACCAACAGCGTTACATATGTATAAATTTACAATTATAAACTTATTCTAAAATAAAGTCAATAAAAGGTTTCCCTGTCTATGACACTTAATTAACTTTAAATTTTTAATTATCATTAAATGACCTATTAACAGTAAATAAGTACATTTGCCACATTAGGACCCGCTACACAACCAACCATCCTACCATATTACATAAATATTCAAAGTTTAAAATATTTAAAGATACATCGATTACCCAAAGCTTAGTCACTTTAGGCAATCAATGCATGTTCAAACTTCAATCTTACAATATCAAACGTCAAAAAATGCTTGGTACTACAGCCACATAAAACCAAAAAATATTTAAAAAAAACCTAATTGGACTTAAGAGCCTCTACAATTTGATGTTTGAATTGAGCCCTGGAACTAGTAAAGGGATCAATCATGTCGAAACTAGTGTTATATGTTTGAACAATTCGCGTAGTAATCATATTTTGAGCATTATTTGTCTTACTGGAACAAGGCGGTATGGCGCGTGCGTCTTGTTGGTGTGCGGTAAGAAATCTTACGATTTTATGTCAAGAGAAAAGTCACTAAAACAAATAATCTACAAAAGAGGTGGACCGATTTTAACGGGATTTTTACTGGCAAATTAACAAAGCAATTTTTAAAATTTTACATAACTCACGAGCGGGTGAACCCGAGGGCACAGAATTATTAGTGCTAACGTACAGAACGGACACTCACACCCTCCCATCCGAAACAGATACCGCACCTCCCCGCGCAGATTTAGGGTAACAATCGAGTGCAAAACAATGCAAGGATTTCGCTTCGTACTGATACGACTGCTATGAGGCAGATGCGGTAAATAACCAACCACGGAGCAATTACAAAGAGGAGATGCCGTAATAAGCGTTTTGATAGAAAGTATTTGTGAATCTACACGGAGCGGAAGGCAGACGTGCGGGGTGCTTGGTTTCGGCCGTGGCTCCAACCATCGAGCACGAGCAATGACAAGCTCCGCCCACTTTTGTGTCGGCGAGGCGCCAATGATTACATCACTGCGCCATTTCAAACGGCATCTCCTCTTTGTAATTGCTCCATGTAATCAACCCTACAACTAGCACAACATTCGCGCTTTGTGTAATTACGCGACCGAATCGTAGTAAGTAGTTGTGATTTCTTGGTTGACTGAAAGATATCCCATTCTAGGACAAGTCCGCCTTTGTGTTCTTTTATATAATTTGAATGTGGGGTCCCGCAATGAATTTTTTTTTCAAAATCCTGGCCCCCAAACTGGTCGATGCCGCTGGTGACAAGAGGGCCGGCTCATTCTTTGCGCAGAGGATAGCAATCGCCATCCAGCGCGGGAATGCTGCTGGAGTTCTTGGCACCATGCCGCAAGGACAAACATTAGATTTTAATTAGTTTTTATTTAGGTTTTTTTTTTCATATTAGGTCTTAGTTTTTATTTAGTTTTAATTAAATTACAAATTAATTACATTAATGTATTCTTTATGAGTCATTAGAATACCGTTCCTTCTATGAAATATGATTTGAATGTTTTATGTACAACATAGATTTCTAACTAATAGGTATCGGGTCCGCCGCTGTTGTATGGAGTGTCCGGGGAAAGCGGAGGGGCAATTAACAATAAATATGTTACCAGCATTGACGTTAGCATGAAGGACATCGGGCTCCTTGAAAAAGCTGTACTGACGGACCGCCGCGTACCAGTACGAGGACACTTCTTGACCTGGAACAGAAGGTTTCATTTGCAAGGTTACGGTAACCGCTTAACGCAAGTCCATTATTGCGCGAGAGCCATAAATTGAATACCATAAGAGAGTTAAAATACCATAAAGTTAAAAAAAATGTGACCGTATCTATTTTAACCGTTCTGAAACCCTATTTTTGAAATTTACTCTTATGTCGAATGAAAATCATTAGACTCACCCATAATCGGTGTGTCGAATGATTTATTTTTCATTTGATATTTTAAGAGTCATTCATTTATACATTTTATAACTAAGGCTCCAGAACGATTGTTACAGACGCGGTCACATTTTTTTTTTAAAAGTATTCATCTTAAAAATAGCAAGGTCCCAGATCTATTGACCACGTACGCCTTTACGAATAATCGTAGCTGTTTGATTTTCGTAGTCGCTTCTTATGCGCTATTCGTAGCATACTAAACGTGAAACACTCTTCGTTGCTACGACGTAGATCGAGTCGTAGCATCGTAGACGTGTAGCACTTTGCTACAATGTAGAACTTCTACACATCTCTACACCGTTCCAAAGATATCAACGCGCTATTGAACAAAAGATTGTACAATATAACTGAAATGTGAATTTTCAGCTAAAATATTGTCGTACCTGTGACCTCAGGCTGCAGAGCGCTGACGGGGCGCTGGTATAAGTTCTGTCCGACATCGCGGTCGTTCCGGTAGTGGAATTTGTTGGTGTGCGCCAGATGGTTCGCCCAGGCTTGAGCGTAGTCGCATAACTGGAATTTTATTGAGGAAATATAGTAAGTAAGTAAAAACTTTAATGTACAGAAAGAACATTGTTACACCAAAATAGAACACAACAAGAGGCGGTCTTATCCCTGACAGGGATCTCTTCCAGTCAACCCGCAAACCAAAGGGGAAAAAAGAGTACATGGGCATCAAAGAGTGTACAGTACAATAGATACGATAAATATAAATGTAAAACAAACTAACTTAACCTAAATCTATTTGTACTTCGGTACAATATATCTTTATTTCTTTTAATTTCAAAGGTAAGTGTCCAAACTAATGTATTTTATATGAGAAGATGATAGCTATAGTACATCACGCTACTGCGAAACGTCGGGAAATAGGTATTATAAAATTACTGATAACCGATGTACAGATATCGATATAATATCGGTATATGTGTATAAAGCATTACCTCTGGCGCTCTATAAACGAGAGACACTCATTACGCACGCTAATGTTACGAAATCAAACACAGTGCCACAGTTGACAACCACTGAATACACTGACAGCCCTATCCGTGGAAACTTCTCGCAAAATCGGAACGTGTTTTCAAACGATAAGTTGCGCAAACGATCTAGTATCATTGCTTGTCTCGCTCTAGTGTATTGAAATGAAATGAAAATGAAATGAAATTGTTTATTTTCAATGTAGGATATAAATATCACTTATTGACGTCAATTTACTTATATTAAGTTTACCACCACTTCCAAAGCGCAAGTGGAGAAGAAGCGGCGCCACAAACTCCACTGCAGCATTTTCTTCAAAACGTCAATTTACAAATAAGAAAAACTTTGCTTAATTACCTAGTTAAATGAACGAATTCACATGTTTGTCAACATTTAGTCATTGTTTTGTCTCTCTCTTGCATTTCGATCATCGGTTCGAGAAACTAAAGAGACCGAGAGTACCTCTGTGTCGAGGGAGATCTTTCTGTAAGTTTGTCGAAGGCGTTACTGGGCTATATAAACAGCTGAAGGTACCGGAGCAAGTTTGGCTGAGTTAAAGAAGTGATAGTGATATAGCCAATGACCTCGGCGGTGATAACCCGTGTTAAATGACGTCGGCGACCATTCCTGTGTAAATAAACGTCTTTTCAGTGTCATCAGATGCAAAGCCCCATTACCTCCGGCGCCATATAAAGCTGGGGGGAGCCGTGCCGCTGTCGATACACGTTGTGCCAGCAGAGACACTCCGTTATGAAGTCGCTGTCCTGCCAGGCTGTCCGCACTTCACTCCACTGCACCACCATGCTGACCGGCTTTGTTCTCAGAACCTGTGAATAATATTTTTATTTCTTAGATTCTCATTATTTATTCTTCTTGTTCTTGACATTTTTATATTTACTTCGGGTTGGCCTTGTTGGTCTAAAAACCCTGAGTGCAGAAGATAGCGCCTTTTCATAAGAGCCTAAAACTAAAATTTACTAGACCTATCGGCAACTTTTGAAAAACATCTTTATAGTTCCATGGAACTGTTTTTTTTTTGTTGGAATTTAGAACTCGTGAGAAACAACTTACGGGACTCATATAAAATATTTAACGAAAATCTTGCCCATGAGGTCCCAGAAGGTTGCCTAATAAAAGGAATTAGTTCCCCTATCGATGGTAGATATCGCTTCAAAAAGAAAATATTTAAATTAAGTAGGTACCTAGTGATTTCGCTTATTTTTGGGAAAATTAGAAACTGATTTTTTAAAACACATTTTTTTATTAGTTAGAATAGTGTTTATTTTAAGTTATAAATTAAACAAAACTAAAAACCAGACTGCGTTTCTGTGTAATGTAAAGTTACTCAATAAAATCCCCCATTTTGTTTTTTTCTTATTTTGATAGGTATAACTCGTATAAATAACCCTGTGTCACTTTCACAGTAAATACGGATCTAACTACACCTCTAAAGCTAAAATCCATCCAACCCATGAATGCCATGGCCATGACCCGTTCAGGCGCAGAACGTGCCAAACAATTATGCATACGTACATACATACTCTCGAAAAATATAACCCCCTTCTTCTGGAGCAGGCAAAAAGACAACTTCTGATGTTTTCAATAGATGGCGTAACAATGATTTTGAATGAGAGTGCCCAGGAGTAACCAAGAAAGTTTGAGCGTTTCCATGTATGGCGGTTGTTTATTGAATAAAACAAACATTGGCATACTTGACCTAGTTGCCCCGCTAGAAAGCAATTAAATCCGAGCATCGAAGTGCAGTGGTAATCGCAACGATAGCTTCTGTAGGTTTCAGAAACCAGAAATAATGGCACAGCGTTTTATACGATGCTATACTTCGACATTATCCCGCAGCAATGATGGCTGTTGGAGCGAGCGCGTGCTGCACTGGTGGCCGCGCGAACACTGCAGAAAGCGCGGGAAACCGCTGGAGACTGATGGAGGAAGCCTTCACCCGATATTAGGTTCCCAATTCCCCAAATTGTTTAAACTAACTTGACAAAGAACAAAATTAGATTCGTAGATATTTGACTATTGAAATAAATTTAAATTTTTGACTACATATTATAATGTTTTATATGATTATCCAATTGGCATACTTACATATAAAAAGTGGCATGTGATTTGAAAAAATATTTGATTAAATGTTTGAAAAATATTGCTATTTTGATGAGTAAATTTAATATAATACATAACAAGCGAATTTAATGTAAGTATTGTGTAACTGTAATGTGGATTGGGAAATAAATGGCTTTTTATTATTTATTTTATTTATATTTCCACATTTTGCTAGTAAATTCCTATCGCTAAAAAATAAAATGTAAATTTGCCATAAAGATACGAGGGCCACAAATGAGGTTTTATCGGCAACATTGCCAACGTTACACAGGGTTTTTATGGGTGTCATATTGAAGTAATCACACCTGTTCCACGACAACCTATATCTTCTATAAAATTCATGTATATTCTATACTTAAAATATACAAAATATTGATTCCGTTATTGACAAATATACTAAATTTTGATTTTTAATGACGTTTAATAAAATGCAATCAGTATGAATTAAGCGATCATAACACAAAATATAAATGACCCAGAACCAATCTTGAACATCCACTCTCTAGTCCCGCGGGTGTCGTAAGAGAATAACAACTTAGTTGTCCGACTGCTGGAAGATTTCACCAGCAAAAACTTTCTCAACGAGGATTTAACCTCAGGGAGGCGATCGTCTATGAAAATAATGGCAAGTTTTATAAATTACATGTACAGAGGACAGTCAGGCGCACATTTATTCGACCCCGGTCATACGAGTTTGATCACTTTTTCTACCCCCTACTGTACCTCAACGTTCATGCGATACGACCATCTGGGGGCAGACTGCGCTAAATGCAAATGACGTTAGTTTACTAAAACACCAAAACAAGCATCTATTTTTGAGTAAGTAAAATCGGTGAATCTATTAGTTCAACTTATCTACTATGTCGAATTAAATCATTACCAAACAAAAATCATTAAACTCATGGGATTTTCTTCTCAAAAATAGATAGCACTCGCGATCATGGTTTGGTTTTGGATTTGCAGTTGACGCGATCGGCCCCCTGGTAGGTGATAGATAAAAGATTTAGTTTGTTCAACTATTGCACATACAATTACAAAAATCATAGGTGGATATTCTATTCGCGCAATTACGTCGAATTAATTCCTAAAATAAACCCCCTTTGTTTTTTTGCACGTCTAGATGTAAGTACTAGTAAGGTTGGGGAAGTCTTTTCGCATATAGTATGTATGAATTTGTAATAAAATCTCTTAGGCTCTAGACTATTTGTATCTGGTTAGTTTTGATATCATAAAATGTTTAAAGAAGATAATTCCAAATTCAAATTAGGAAAATGTGTGATTTTCATTTGTTTTTCTTACTGTCAAGATGAGTGAATCTAATGAAGAAATTCGATAAAATTGTATTACAAAAAAGGTAAAAATGAAACGCAAGCAGCTAAAAAAATATTTTTGCAATGTTTATGGACCAAGTGCAGTGTCTGTGAAAGTAGCACAAATTTGGTTTAAGCGTTTTTAATCCGGAAATTTTGTTGTCAAAGATGCAAGTCGCTCTGGTCGCCCTATTACGGATAAAATGGACGCCATTTTTGAAAAAGTGGAGCAAGATCAGCATATCAGAAGTTATGACCACAAAACAGTTTTGGTGCAATTGAAAAAACTGGGTACACAAAACAGCTCGACATTTGGGTACCTCACGAGCTCACTGAAAGAAACCTAATGAACCGTGTACTCATTTGTGATTCTTTATTACGACGTAATGAAACCGAACCATTTTTGAAGAAGCTGATAACTGGTGATGAAAAGTGAAGCACGTAAGACAAGAACGTGCACAAAGGTCGTGGTCAAAGGCCGGTCAGGCTTCACAGACTGTGGCGATACCCGGGTTAACAGCAACAAGGTGATGCTGTGTGTGTGTGTTGGGATTAGAGGACCATCGGTTCTGAACTGTACTGAAATGAAATCGTTTATTTTCAATATAGGATATAAATATCACTTATTGACGTCAATTTACTTATATTAAGTTTACCACCACTTCCAAATCGCAAATGGAGAAGAAGCGGCGCCACAAACTTCACCAAACTTTTTTCAAAACGTCAATTTACAATTAAGAAAAAAACTTCCTTACATAACTAGTTAAATGAACGAATTCACATGTTTGTCAACATTTCTCACAATATTTTATTGTGATTTCAGATTATTCAAATTAAATAAAAACTGAGATAAAAAAATAATAATAATATATAAAATAAAAAAATGTCAAATGCAAGAACAGAATATATAATGATATGTCAATTTGTCGAGGACTCTGCACCAAGCTTAAGTTCAACATTCCTGTCATTAAGAAAATCACCAGTACTAAATAAGCTTTTTTAAAAAGTAGATCTTTAACATCGGCTTTAAATTGCGAACAACCGATAAGATTAAAGCAAGAAGTTGAAAAAAAGGAGCCAGAATTAATCAACAGAAAGGGTGTGGTTTTTCATCATGATAACGCTAGACCTCACACATCTTTAGCTACTCAGCAAAAATAAGAGAGTATGGCTGGAAGGTGTTAATGCATCCGCCGTATAGTCTTCACCTTGCAACTTCAGATTTCCACCTGTTTCCGTCTCTTCAGAATTCTTTACGCAGTGTCAGGTTAACATCACGAAAGGACTGCCACAACCACTTGTCGCGGTATTTTGATTAGAAGCCTCAAAATTTCAGAGACATGCCCCTTGCCCGTTTGAAATGGCGCAGTGATGTGATCATTGGCGCCTCGCCGACAAAAAAGTGGGCTGAGCTTGTCATTGCTCGTGCTCCACGGCCGAAACCAAGCACCCCGCACGTGTGCCTTCTGCCCCGTGTGGCCTCACAAATACTTTCTTATAAAACGCTTATTACGATATCTCCTTATTGTAATTGCTCCGTGGTCTCTACCTACAAGATGGCAAAAAGTAATCGAACAAAATGGCACCTACATACTTTAGTTAAATGTAAATAAACTATATTAAAAAATGTTTTGAATTTTCTTAAAAAATGCGAAGAATCTTTTTTACCCAACCTATTATGTTCGCGTAGCAATTACAAAACAAATTACAACTAATGTAAACTTTAACGCCACGAAACAATACATCAAAGATGACTGGCACCTTTCTTAATGAGAACGAACTAGGTCAAAAAGTCAAGTGTGAAGTGGTCGGAAAAACTCAATTAATTATAACGTCGGAAGTTTGGACAAAGGCGTAACTTTGGAACAAAAACCCAAACGAAATTGATAGAAAAATTATTTCTTTCGGATACAGCGTAGTGTTCCCTGGATTGTTTCGTGTGTAATTTGGTATGTGTAGATATATGTTATGCATACACATGTTCTAGTGTAATAAACGGTTGAACGGATTTTGATGAACTTTGGTATGAATATAGTTGAAGACCCGGGATCAAACATAGGCTCCTTTTTGACGCAGACGGAGCTACAGGAAATAGCTAGTATGTAATATGCCATGGTTTTCCCAAGAGACATAACATGGGGTCAAGGTATATATTAAGAAGGGCATGAAATTTTTTCTTAAGTGTCGGCTATGCGCACTCTTGTGTTACGGGCGTCCATGGACTACGGTGGCCACTTACCATCAGGATGGCTTCCTTTTCGCCCATTTTCATGAGTAAAGGCCGAGGCAACCAACCAACTATATGCAACTGGGAAAGCGCAGTAGTAATTATATAAAAAATAACTTAGGATAAAAACGAAAGAATTTATTTAAACTACTATAAATAAATCAACTAAAAAGTGCCCATGTGTCAATTTAGCAAGAATGCTGGCTGCATTTCCTCGCTGGATAGCAATGATTATACTTTCGGCGAAAAAGCAGCCAGCTTTTAACCAATTAGAGTTAATAAAAAACTTGCTACCTATAAAGTAATCTCTTCCAGTCAACTTTCAGGGTGTAAAAACAAAAAAGGGGGGTTGTAATAAAACCACCTTACTTAAAGATTTTTGTTTTAAGATTTCTTCGAATTCCCACTCACTCATATCGATTTTGGAATACTTTCCTACCTAGGTAAGGAAGGTTCGAAACGCGTAGGTGTCGAGGATCAAGAATTGCATCCTATATTTAGAACTGAGACTGGATTTTGTTCTGAAACAACTTGATTTAGAAGGAGATTTAATTTAAATCCTAAACGAACAGGGAGCACTATTTTTGAAACGTATGAGTCAAATGTCGAATGAAATCGTTCAACTAAACGATTATGATGAATGAATATCATTCGATATTGAACGTAATATCATAGGCGGAACTTTAGGTATTTCTCGTTAGCTAGTTTTCATACAAGTACCGAAAAGCAAGGCATCATTAAAATGCAAAGTCATAAAGTCCATAAGTCCGCATACCTTCCAACTGGCCCGCGGCCAAAAGTTTTCATTCGGTCTGCCGAGCGCGGACTTACGTAAATGTAAAACATATTGTGTTTGGAAATGCCAGACAGAAGGCGAACCTCATTTTATTGGTAGTTTTCATGATGATAAAAATGATAAATTGAGATTGATGATTTCATCCGAATGCATTAAAAAAAAATTTAAAGAAGTCATTACATTTTTTTTTTGTTCAAGCAAGTAGAATATCGAAATGTAGAGTTTCAAAAACTATACTTAATGTAACTTGTGTGCAAAGAGCATCGAACCGCCACTTCTCATTCCCAATGCTTGTGTGTTACAAAAAAGGTATTGGTAATAAAAATATATCGGAAAGTAATTCTTACACAAACATAAAATTTTATTTTCACGTAAGTCTATTGATTTTCAAATAAATCAACGAAATCTTCCATCTCGGGCGTATGGTCTGTCTCTTCAACTTTTACACAAAAGTAATCAAAATATATAAATACTTAGGTACGTAGAAATAAAATTCTATACCTAATCTTCCTACAATATGATTTCTAGCCCGTACAAGAAAATAATGGCTTGACATGGGTCAGATAATCTCTCGGCCAACGCGCGACGGGCACAAAGCCATCCCACCATAAATCAGGGTTACCAGGCCAAAGAAATAGGCCTTTAGGCACCTGAATTACGTCACGACTTTAAGTATAAAACTTTTTACATTTTCAAGGTTTATAGACCAGGCAATCGTGCAAACTTTAAAACCAGTTAAAGTATATACCAAAACCAAATCATGACCACGAAGGGTATTTTTGAGAATGCAAAACCGGTAAGTTGAACAATGTGCCAATAGCACAAACTGCAGATTAGGTTAACGTTATTACTAAAACCAAACCATGACCTAAAGTGCTATTTTTTACTCACTCATACCGGGGAATCGAATGATCTTCGTTCGCTTTCGAACAATTTTCATTCGACATACTTAATCGGTGAATCAACATGTCCTGAATGACTGAAAATATTTGCTGTTGTATTAAAAAGTCATTCTGTAGAATATGAGCTGGTTACATTATTTTTAAATTTTCATAGTAACTCGAATTTCAAATAAAATATAATTGCAGGTCATAACAAGCTGTTAGGTGCACATTTGCATAAAACAAAGTACCGCTGCTAGGAAACGTAATATGCACACAACACGAACTCTGTTTTAGATGTTGTCATATAGTAATTACGGCTTTTAGGGTTCCGTATCTATAAAACAAAACGTGTGTTTTGCTGATATGGTAAATAATGACGTCCGCTTTATCGGCTCTCATGTGGCTCATATAGCCAATCTTGTAAAACAATTACCGACAATGTAAATGTGAATCATATTGTTCAAAATATAAGTAGACATTCACTTTTAAAATTATTGAGAATACCTCATTCATTTAAAAAGAATAAACTATTACTGGTAAACTGGTATGCAGGTGGTCATTAAAAATGCCAATTATTCGTTGTCGAACCCGAAGAATCACAAACCCTTGGTTACAAGTTTCAGATGTCATCATCACTATCATCATCATCATTTTACTCGCAGACGGTCTACTGCTGGACTGGACTGCCTTCGTCAATGATTTCCAGAATGACCAGTTCTCTCATATCTAAAGTAACTTGCTTTAATTTCAATTCATTTCTAAAAGGCAAATGCAGTTTTGATTCGATTCACCCGCGTGTCTGTCTATTTAATTAGTCCAAGTTTTAAAACTTCTGACCTAGCCATGTTCGGCTAAAGTCATAGCATTTTGATATTGTAAAGGTGACAGCGTACGGGGCCCTATCTCTCTGTCATATTCTCTCTATTTCAGTTGCCTGCTAAGCTGTTGCTTCGGAGTCCAAGGTTTTCTGTGTACGGGACCCTCTTCGTATTAATTGAACTCTCACTAGGCGACGTGTTTTATTAAATGTTAATTTCATACAAATTTATGATAATGAAAACTAGTAGCCCGGGTCCTTGTGTGCATAATTTAAGATTTTCACTGATAATTTCTTTTGATATGAGTACTAGCTTTTTCCCGCAGCTCCGCCTGCGTCAAAAGTAGCCTATGTTTGACCCCGGGTCTTCAACTATATTCATACCAAATTTCATCAAAATCCGTTCAGCGGTTTGGCCGTTAAAGCGTAACAGACAGACATACAGACTTTCTCATAATATTAGTATGGATTATTCTTAAACCCTTTCTGTCTCACTATATTCCTGAGAGCATTGAAACCGAACAGAGTAAAAAGTTTCTTTCTCTATGGAGCGTTCTAAAAACCCAAGGTTGTGGGTAAATTAAAAATTTGCTTTTTGATGTTCGATACCTTCATTCATTCAGATGGGTTACATGGCCAATCGACCCTGCGCATTCTGGTGTCAGAGTTTTTCGGAACGTGGTTCTTTTAAAGACCACCTAAAGACAGTCTGGACCAACCTTGAACACCTATTTAAGAAGATAGGTACATGTCCTTCCTACTATAAGATACGTCCAAGTCGGAGCTCCGTTCGCGAGGTACCTATATCAGACCATTCCGCAACAAATTTCGTACTAACCATTCAATAATTTAGAAGAAAAACTCTTAAGTAAAAACCTCTTTAGAACATTCAAAAACTACTTTTCAGAAGGTCCTATAACAGGTTGCCATGGTGTTTGTTTATAAAAAGATTCAGCTGTCTTGAAAATATTAACTGTCTATAAGATTGTATTATTTATTGTTATATTAAATAAAGTTAAAATCGGTGATACAAATTGTAGAATTTTTCCTCCACAAGCTCTGCTGTACTTGTAAACATAAAAATACAATAAAAACAAATCTAAGTTCGCATGAATTTTCAATAAAATGAAAGCTGATTTTTTTTTTTTTTTTAAATAAAATAAAAGCTGAACATTATAAAGGAAACCGAGATCGAGACAGCGAAATCAAATCCATTCGTTTCTATTGGCAACAGGAAGCCTGCGAAGGCTCACATGAGAAGGAATATGGAACAGAGAGAAAGTTTCATACGTCATGTCAGGCTGTTTCACCAGCAAGAAAACTTCTGCCAGAAATAGAATTGTTTGTCAGTCTGTACTTAGGCCAGCTAGCAAGAGCAGTGTTAGAAGTTGCTGGCTAGATTGTCAGATATTTCTTGTATTTTCTTGCAGATGGAAATGTGGTCTTTGACACGCTCACAGAATAAAATTTTCTATTTCTCCTTATGATTGACTAGAAAAGAGTGCTTGCTAACTTCTGTGTTAAATTTATATAAATACAGGCTTAATTTTACCAAAGTTTGGTGCACGTTTTGTCTTTTATTTTTTTTATACAATTACGTACAGGCGTAGCACTTACCAGCATACCTGATGGTAAGTGGTTCCCGTTAGCCTATGAACGCCTGCAACACCAGAGATGTTACGAGCGCGTTGCCGACCCTGACCCAACTTTTGACCTGTTTCATTTCAAATAATAAAATGCAATGTTATCTGTATAATCGGTATGTTATATATTTTGATCTGAATTATTTTCTATCGTATAATCTAATAGAATCATGCTTTAAACAATGACTTTCATAATTATAAATTGACCGATTAATTAGTTATATGAAGATTTCTCTTTGTTTTATTTATTTACTCATGTGTCAGGGTGGCAATCCCCAGGATTTGCCGCCCGAATCAAATTAAAATACCTACCTACCCCCGTTATGCATAGGCTGGGTAGGCAACCTTCATTGAAAGCCTTTCATGCGTTCATCAATCATATCTCCTACAAATACTGTGTTCTCCTTTTTATAAATAGTATCGCAAATAGGAATATATATTTTCCCTACGGTAGAGGAAAAAATGAACATGCTTTTAAATAGAAAGCTTCATTATTTTTTATTTTTATTGTCAAGTTTGCCCGAAATTTCAAAAAGCATCTGACTCACACAGCCCAACGATTTCCCTAAGAAGTCTACTACTTATTAAAATTTCTTTAAGAAATCCTGTTTGCAATGATGAAGAATATATTCCTACATTGAGGATACATCAATTTAACCCAATTTAACCCCTGACTCCATATATAATAACTATAATAGTCGCTATCCGCGTCGAGTCTGTAAAAAACTGGATTCTTTTTTAGGCCTGTTCACAAAAATGAAATTAAAAATAATAATACGCAAACATAATCAAATAACTGTACTTTATGTTTGAAAAATATCTATTCAAACTTACTTGAACATGTAACTTTTTGTCCAATAAGTTATGATAAGGTTGGGTAGTTGAAACCTTATCAAAGTGTCTCTTGGGTAACATATATAATTGGAAAAGTTAAAAAAAGATGGACTGCAGCTCCGGCACAAAACAAAAATTATCTAGAACCTTAGTTCTGACACTGCTTTTACTAAGACTGATTCAGTAGCCTCTCTCTATGCAATGGATATTTCGATAAAATATAGCAAGTTTATAGTGTAACTAGCTGTTTCCCGCAGCTCCGCCTGCGCTAAAGAGTAGCCTATGTTTGACCTCGGGTCTTCAACTATATTCATACCAAATTTCATTAAAATCCGTTCAGCGTGGCTGTATCCGTGTCCGTACAGCGTTTGGCCGTGAAAGCGTTACAGACAGACTTTCGCATTTATAATATAAGGTATGGAAGTATGAATACTTAGATGTTGGCTTGTATTTAAACAGATAGAGTCTGTGGCGACACTATCATCGTACAGCAAGTAATTATTCAAACGCAGTTAATAATGTCAAGCCTCCATACAAAGTCGCCTAAATAGTATGGAAATACTAAATCGCGCTATCAAAGTTTCTATAGATTGGAGCATAATAAAATAGCCGTGGTTCCCCAGGCATACCACCTCGCCTGGCGGGAAAATCTTCCCTTTGCGGCGGTCGAGCATAACACCATCGCTCCCGCCGTATCGCCAAATGTCCAACGAAGAGGCTTCAAGTACTTTTTGACATAGTGACAAATGTAACAATACATACTTAAAATATTTAGCGTGATATTTCAAGAACTAGGTTAACGCGTTTTTTTAACATTTTCTTGACGCTAAATATTGGGTGCCGGTTTCCAGCCATCATTATTCTTAGCTAAGAAGAAGAAGAAGCTTCTCCATGTAAAATTGTAAAGATTTATCTCTATCCCCACTATGATTCGTGACGTCGACTTCCACAAGTGCCCATTGCCCCGAGGGCTTCCTAAGCGGCTCGTTAGAGTAAATTCAAACTAGGCGAGACAATGCTCTAGAGCACTTTTAAAATATTAAATACCAACCTTATTCCATTCAGACAAAGCTGACAATAGTATGCAAAAATAAAATAATATCTTAATGTTGCATACTGTTTCCAGTTTTGTTTGAATGCATTAAGGTTGATATTTAATTACAATTTAAAAAGTGCTCGAGTATTCTCTCGCCTAGTCTGAACTGACCCTTAGAGTAAATTCTAAAGAGAGTTCCACTTTTTATATAAATCTCTTTTCATTCGCACTGTTTTGCTGTAAATAGAACTTCCTATTTTAAACCGTCGTTTGCATTAAATTTAAATTTTTAAAACTGTTTAAGTGAACGGCAAAAAGGCAATGAATAGCTTTGCTTTCGTTTCTAGTTCAAGTACTTTAAACATGAAATAGCGACTACCAGGTAGTAGTAGAACTTACATACATACATTTTAAAACTACATTGCACTACATGCATTTTAAAGTACTACAGAATTAATAATAGTGATGACATAGTATACAAATACATACAACACAGTAATTTTTGAGAAAGAAAGAAAGAAGAGATTTATTTATTTAGAGAGTGAAATAACACCTTCAATAAATGTTACAAGATATATTCATACCTGAACCTATCCTTGATACTACCGTAGTTTCTAGTTGCGTCGTCAGCTTACGCTTTGGAGCCCAGGGTACGCTTTAATCATAGTCCTTGATTGACCGATCTCCGTAACACTTTTTAATAGGAAAACCAGACCAATCCGGTTTTGAAATGCTGCATCCTGTATATCGTTTTTGCCAATGAATTATCTTTTTTGTTCGATGAGAAATAGGCACTTACTACATGGAAATTGGCCTACTTTAACATACTAAACTCACTGCAAAAAAAAATTTATCATGTTGTGCTTATGGCAGTCGGGACCAACGGCTTTCCGATCATGCCTACTAAAACCTTTTTTTTTTTTTTTATTTATGTCTACGTTTGTTGATTACGGCGATGGTGAAAAAAAAAAACAAAATTACCACACTTGGCGTGTTTTATTTTTTCTCCGCAGTCGTGGAAGTGAGACCATTAATCTCAACTTGGCCGGCAGATCTTGTCTGGGGCACAATCTATTCTATTTTTAGACCACTTTGCGGTCTCACCAACTTATATTACTATCTTTTATCTGTAGCGTAACTTTTTGAGTTGTTAGGTCTTAGCTAGCGAAAGAATAAATGCATAATTCTTCTTAAAACGAAAAGAAATATCCAAGAGTGTAAGTAGTTTTAGTTAAACAATTAGGTGATTATAATAATTATAATATACGTAATCAATCATATATCTATTTTCATAGTAGACACCTAACACCCTATTGACTATTTCCATGGACAACTTTTGTTTAAATACTTGGTTAATATTGACGCCATAAACCGTATTAATAAAGTTTAATTTAATAAATAAAAAATATTGAGAATTTCTCATACTTATTAGTAAATGCAAGAGAAAGAACATATTGGACCAAAGCAGTTGTTATGTACAGTCGGCGACCAGAGGCGCGCCGACCCCCGGCAGCTCCTGTGTGCGAAACCTGTGAAGTGCCTCTTTTTTATGAATCTTCATGTTTTAGCGTATTTTTTTATTATCTGTTAACTTTGACGAAAATAAATGTTCTTCAGATTTATCAGGCACAGACACAGACGTAATTTCGGCGACTTCATCTTAAAGACAGACAAATAAAAATGTAATATTGCTCGCATGAGTACTACAGTAACTATTTGCCTGATTAACCACAAAAATAAATAACCTAGTAGGTCTGTGAACAGTAGACTTGGCGAAAAAAACGCTGCTATGTACTTCCCCCATTTACCCCCCTTTTTGAGTTTTTTTACAGCACTTGTAGAGAATCCGACATACGATGCTGTTATCAAATAAGTATTATTGTAATTTGTTAATAAATGTTACACAAAACTTTCCTCCTTTTTGCCCTCATTTATCCCTCAATGAAAAAGCTCTCGACAAAAAATTTCAAATAAATCAAGAAACATGTGTGCCAAGTTTTGGAAGGATCCGGTTAGAAATAAATATACAACAAACATTCCCCCTTTTTGCCCCGAATCAAGAAAACTTTCGTAAGGATCCATTTAGACAAGCGACCTCTAGCCCGGAACATTAATTTTTCTATACAAAAGCAAAATTGACCAGTCTCGAAATGGAGACTTCGCTTCCCAACTAACAAAAATTACTCTTGTTACTTACATTGCCAAAAATAGTGTTCTTATAACAGCCGTATTATCGCTAATAAGGGTGCATTTGGGCCCAAATTATAAGAACAAGAGGCTCTATACCCTTCTTATAGTTGATTTATTGTTAGCTTTTTATCCGTATACGGGCTTTATAATGGTAACCAACAAGAAAACTGAACTTATAATGTACGCATTGAAAGCGTGAATAAGTGCGATTACTCCTAAATGTATTTTATTAAGGTCAGGAACAAAGAAGTTAAACTTAAAGCGACAAAACCAAGTCGCTTAAAAAGCAGTCTGCCTTTGTAACAGTCTTTTATTATTATGCAATAAGTGTTTTGATTTAATTTTGTGACAGTTTAGAGAAAAATATGAAAGCTTCCACCATTTTAATAAAATGAAAACGGTAAGTCACAAATTTATGTTATATAGGTTACCTGAATGTGTGTTGGTTTTTAGGTGAAAATGTGTGGTAAATTAAATGCATGACAAAATCAGGTACGCTGTGTGTTTTATTATCAACGCGCCCTGGAATTTAAGCTGTTTTGTGCTAAAAATTTAATTTATTATTTAGTCATATTTTTAACAACGCTATTACAAGAGTACGAGCAATTCGTAAAGGTTCTATAAGGAGTCTATAAGATTGTAAGACTTAAGATGGCAACATTAGTTGCTTTTGCTATCTCCATTTTATATATATTTAGGGTTCCTTTTTCACAAATAAAATCCCATATTGTTTGTCCGCAGATTTTAAAACGGCTGTATTTGCGGGTGGTAAAAAATATCTACAAAGTAATGAGCTCAATCACATGTGATACAATACAATACAAAATATCTTTATTGCCCACATATAGTAACAAATATTTTAACATTTACAAAGACTTAAAGATAATATGAGCAAAGGCTGACTTATTGCTAGGCAATCTCTTCCAGTCAACCCTGTGGATGGCCATGGGATTGGGCACATTTTATAATCTTAGATCTAAAATGATTACTTACTAATAAAAATACTTAATTTTCAAACGCTTGTTTTATTTTACACATAATGCCAACATGAATGAATGTTTTTGATCCACTAGCAATATAATTTGCTGATTTATAAGTATTATTTGATTAAGATGAGAGATGGTGACATCGACGAGATAAGGATGTCCAACGTATATTACGAGTATATTTATATGTACACTCTTTCTCACTGTTTTCATGTTCACTAGCATGTCTCATAAAATAATCATCTGCGGAACCATTGGCTAATTTCTTGATTTCAGAAGGAGTAGAAATGATGAGTGAAATACTCGCTGTTGTGTTTTGGTATTTATTTTTTACTTTTCTTCTATAGCCACCACTTCTCTAATATATCTTCCAGTCTTTTATAAAATTCATTTTTTTAAATGTAATTTTTACGATTTACATATGCTGCATTTTCAAAATGGCGAATTTGGTTATGTATTTTAATGTAGCCTTATTGAGAAAAATACCTTTGTGATTACTATATAAGTGAACATAGACTGCTTTAATTCTCATAAAGATCATACACAATGCCATATTTCGTTTGTTGGGTAGGCATCCTATATAATGCTCCCACAAGTTAATAAGCTTTATAGTTACCTTGTAAGTTTTATTAAAAAGAATAATTAGCCATATTAAAAGGCTTTATATGGCATTTGAATGTTTTATGGTTAAAAAGCTATGTAATCAGCCATTATAAGAAACCACATTGTGAACTCTTGTTATAGCCATATTATTAGGATTTATAAACGTTTAACCAGCCAAATTACAAGAATAAAGGTTATATTAGCCAAATCTTCTTATAATGTGCCATTATATGATATATTGCCATAATGCATGCTCTTTTAAAACAACTACATGATTAAAAACCTTTTAAATCAATTTTATAAGTTTATTTTGTTTGTTGGGTTACGCTCAGACAAAAACATATTCGCCGCGATTAGCATTTTGTATGACAAAACTGTTAGGCCACGCCCATATTTTGTAAAATGTTTGATCAAAACACGGTGTGAGCGCCGCACACTTCGCACACAGGGGCGGCTCGGCCCTGTCGGCGACAAATAAACCTGAGGGTAGTATGACAGAGGTAACATTTTCAAACTTTTCAAAAAACAACTACAATTAAAACTATGACAGTACAATAGTTTTTGTTATTAATGTGTCCCCGTCGGTAATCATAGTTTCAGCCACAGTCAGTCAACTCCTGGACATAAACCTATCTTAATAATTTCCAAAATGACCGGTTGGAAGGGATCAGCGTCCAGCATTTGCCTGCGACCTTTTTCAGGTTATCTGACCATACAAGGAGTTTATCATGGAGTAGGTACATATAATGGGTTATTTAATCAAGACTGAAGTACATCCATGGAGTGTATTTACATCCATACTAATATTGTAAGTGCGAAAGTCTGTCTGTCTGTTACGTTTCACGGCCCAACCGCTCAACGGATTTTGATGAAATTTGGTATGAATATAGTTGAAGATCAAACATAGGCTACTTTTTGAGGCAGGTGGAGCTGCGAGAAACAGCTAGTAGTGGATCTACTCTATCTAGTCGTTAAGTAATCCAGACTGAACATATTGGAAATGTAATCGGTCCGGCCTCTGCCGCCCATCGCTTATAGAGCTGTCTCAAACAGATTAATGACTGGACCGACCAGGGGACTTCGTGCTTAAAATAACATGTATGTATCAGATGATGGAAAGCCCCGAGGGAAAATAATAGGTAAAAATCATATATCTTATTGGTTACGTCAATTTTTGACGCCCTCTTAGTTTTTTTCGAATGTTTTTTAATCTTCTTCTTCTAAGCGAGTCGACTCGGGCTAAGTTAAATTTGGGAAGACCAACATTTTTTTTTATTGTAAGTACTGTTGTTTGTAAATAAATTTATCAATCGTAAGATATAGGTAGACATAATAATAATAAAAAAATAAAAAAGTTTTACTTATGTAAAACCAGATGCTTTCAGCGAGGAGCTCGATAGCCAAGCTGGGCTTGCGTGTTAGTAACGATCAAGCACCGCGAACATAGCCTTACCTGATTAGTCACTAATATTAACATTTTTGTCTCGCCTCCGTGTTTCGGAAGGCATGTTAAACCGTTGGTCCCGGTTGTTATCAAAGGTTGTGAGTCGCTGCTTGTAAAAGGGTTACGGAAATCAGACGGCAGTCTCTACATAGTCGTAATCTTATCTAGGACCACGAATAAAAAATAATTTGGGCCTGGACCCGAATAAAGCACAATTTATTACTAATTTCTTATATGATTATTTCTGATCACAGAACAATTGTTAATGTTCTGTGGAAGTTGATAGATGGTAGAGAAACTAGGTAGTTTTGACACTTCTATGCTTCTGAAAGTTGATGTACGTATAACAAACACTTTATACGTATTTTAAAGCGTGTTTTACTAACATATTATAAAAAATGTCAATCGCGCGTGAAATTACAATTAACAATTTCCAACCGTAGTATAGGCTGGTACGCGGAGACAGTGACGAAAGTACGAAATATTATGCGCAGTCACGTATTCGTGGTATAACTTTTATCGGCTGGCTCCAATGTTTGGCTGGTTGGCTTGTTTGTGAAATTTAACTAAAATACCTACTAGCTAAAACGTAAAGCACGAGCCTTTTTTGTTATCGCAAATACGTGGGGCGCACTATAAGTTTCCGGAATGAATATGAAAAAATACTATTAAAGGTACAAAATTAATTTATTGTTTTTCAAAATAATCTCCCTTGGCGTCTACGCACTTTTTCATTCGATGAAACCAGTTTTGAAAACTTTTGTACCACTCCTCTGAAACGTGTTTTTCATACTCCTCGACAGCCTCTTCTGGTGATGAAAATCGTTGACCGCGTAATTGGTTCTTAATTTTTGGGAACAGAAAAAAGTCACAAGGTGCCAGGTCGGGACTGTATGCAGGATGACTCATGAGTTCTACATTTTTCGCCTTCAAAAAGTCGTTTGTCTGTCTGGCCGTGTGAAAACTAGCATTGTCGTGGTGCAGGATGATACGGCGTTTACGGTTATTTTTACGGAGTTCGTCAATAACTTCCGGCAAACAAATGGTCGTGTACCAGTCACTATTCACTGTACGACGATTCTCTAAAGCAACAGTAGTCACGTGTCCAGTTTTATTAAAAAAAGAAGCAATCATCCGCTTAGATGCACTTTTCACGCGCGCCACTTTGGTTGGTTTCGGCTTATCTTGAAAGACCCATACGCTCGATTGCTGCTTTGTTTTGGGATCGTAGCAATAAATCCATGTTTCGTCACCTGTTACTATGTCCCACACCAAATTTGACGCACCTTCGTTGAATCTGGTAAGCATGGCACTGCACCAAGTGACGCGGTCCGTTTTTTGAGCCTCGGTCAAGTTGTGTGGGATCCACCGCGAGCACAGCTTTCTCACACCCAAATGTGTAGGATTAATTGTATTTGACTCATGCCTATTTCTAAGGATGCGCGAATTTCATGGTAGGTCACATGCCTGTCTGTTTCAATCATACGGCGCACAGCATTGATGTTTTTGTTGGTCACAGCGGTGGACGGCCGACCATCGCGGGATTCGTCACTGAGATTGATACGACCACGCTTGAATTCTGCAAACCAACTATAAACAGTTGTCTTGCATGGTGCTTCATTGGCAAAAGCTGTTTCAAGCCGAGCGATGCTCTGTTGAGCTGTCAAATTACACTTAAAATCGTAGAAAATCATACTACGAAAATTTTCCTGAATTAAATCCATGTTGATGCAGACACACAATTTTTTAAATGGCGCCACAAGGTAAAAACAAAAGACAGTCAGATGAAACAAACTGCATTCTACAGCCAAAGAGTTCTATTTTCAAATGTTGCAATAAATTTTTAAATATTGTTTATGTAAGTGGCCAGTTCCGGAAACTTACAGTGCGCCCTATGTATCATAAATATTTTCAAACTACCCTAAGGTAACCTGGAAGAGATTGATATAATGTGATTCAGAGGCTACGGCAACCACTTACCGTCAGGTGGGCCGTACGCCTGTTTGCCTACTTAGTTGTATAAAAAAAATGTAATTCGATAAAGCCGCCTTTTGTATACGATCTATGTTCATGCTTATATTTATTTTACCTATTTTATTTACGAGTAGATTAGATTTAATTTGTTTAATGGTTTTAGTATTTACTAAATAAATGCCCAAATAAAAATGATAATTACAGACTTAATTCAAAGAAAAATCTGCGAATTTCATCAAAGATAAGTCGAATAAGTCAAACGAATTAACCTATTCTTTGTGTAAAAAAATAACCGTGCTACTGGCAAAGAACAAAAATACAAATGCAGGTTTTATTTTCTATAAGACTGTGTATTTTGTGATGAATAAGAAATTATATCTTGGTGCGGCAAATGGATAAACTATGTTGCAGCAAGCTTGTTGGGAATAAAATGTACAAACTGTCTGCAACTAGGAATGCTACAATATTTTATTTACTAAACTATCTGGCCATCGTATACTTTGAAAGCTATTCCATAGTCTATTTTGAAAGTTCTAATTACTTCAGTAATATGTACTAGTAGTAGTAACTAAGTAATATGCTATCCATACTTATTAGTTATAACTGCGAAGGTCTGTCTGTCTGTTACGCTTCCACGGCCAAGCCGCTGAACGGATTTTAATGAAATTTGGTATGAATATAGTTGAAGATCAAACATAGGCTACTTTTTGACGCAGGTGGAGCTGCGGGAAATAGCTAGTATACTATATATTGCACCCATAGACGAATTCATAGTATGTAAGAATGTGGATGCAATAATAGGATGAAGCTCGCCTATTGTGCGATGATGCAAGCTCAAAAAAGTACGCGATACATAAAGACACAGCAGTTAAAAAAAATATAAAAAGAATTTATTGTCAAAAAAAGGATTTTTACAATTTGCTAGCGAAACACAACACAAGGTCGCAGGCCTTTATCGTAGCAGTTTGAGGGAGTTAACAATATTTTCCATAAATGCCTTTGGTACAAAATTCTAAACTAATAGATATGAGATGAGGAATCGACATTGGTTTGGATGTGTGATGTGTAAATTTGAGAGTGTGTGTATATATGTATGTAATGTAAAGTGCGTGTATATAAATTAAAACATTACTTTATCCTATTAAATTGAGCAGATTTTCGCCTAAAAACCAGTCTTTCATTAAAATTTTGGCTTTTTTTGACTGAGGAGTCTTTGATATTGCACATTTTAATAACTTTGATGTAAATAAAGATATGTAAATAAATGGAAAGACGTCTTGCGAATGATGAATTAACACGGGGAAGAGTGATTTGGAAAACTCGTTTTATGAATCGCTCATTATTTGTTTTTGAAATAAGTTCTTGTGCGTCTTTATCCATGACATCCAAATGAATAGTTGACGTACCCGTAGCATTTTACATTCCTTGTAGAGGTCGCCAGTGGCGAAACGGAAGGGTTTACCAAGCAAGACCTTTAGTACGGCTCATTGAGCTCTTTCTAGTTGCATTAGAATTAAGATTAGATCTCGCGGCCCCTCCCTACAGTTACGCAGTATGACAGTATGGATTGGCAAAGCTCACTATATATTTTTAAAAGCAATTTCACATTCAATAGATGATTTAGGCTCATAACAAAAAATATTTTTTCTTAGTTCGAACTGCCAGAAAATGTGTTTTTTTTTTAACGTTATGTTCTCATCTAACCATATTCGTAAGTATTTAATTGAATCTGCGCGATCGATTATGCTATGGCAATTACAATCAATCAATCAACCAAATTTATTGCGTATTATGGGTGTACAATAATGTTATATACTTATAGCAATTACAACCCAACAAACAGCCGTACGGCATGCAACATGTTTGTCCTATTGGACAGCATTTTGGAACTTGTCAGTAAGGAACTCTTTTACACTGTAGTATGCTTTTTATTTATTTATTTATTTAAACTTTATTGTACAAATACAATTGTAAAGCACAATAGGTGGACTTAATGCTAAAAGCTTTTTCAACCAACCATTTAAATCATTTTTTTTTAAGCTTTTTATATCCTCGATTTCAGTAATGTTCTGTGGTAATTTGTTGTACATTTTAGGAAAAAAAGGAAACTATATATAACTGTTTTAGTCTTTTCTGTTTTACTGGGATTTAGATTATGTATTATGGGCACAAAGTAAGGAGCTATGGCCAGTAATTCTTGACAGAGTCCTTCACACAGGCACCGACAACTGCTAATAATAATATTTACAAAAATACATTCACACACAAACGTAGAACCTCCTCCTATTTCGGAGTCGGTTAAAAATAGGCAAAAAGACTACTGTTTAAAATGAAGACGTCATTTTTATTTCAAAAATCCCTGTATCAATGCTCAAATCACGTTCTACAAAGTGAGACATAAAATTATCAATTCAGATGGTGGAATCTACTCAGTAGGGAAACAACCTTACTTGTTTATACACGGGGCGTCTCAACAAAGCTGTTTACACTTCTCGAAAGGGCTGGATGTTTTGGGGGGGTCACGAATTCTACAGGTCAAGGTCCCCACGGCCTACTTGAGGCTTTACGTGCGGTTTCTTCAGCCCCTAAACGCACACGATGAAAAAAGTTAAGACGCCGTTTTGACAGTTCACGTCAATTATTCTTTTCATTTTTTGGGGGTCGACTTGTGTAAAATATAAGACAGGCATGAAAAGAAAAGTTCACTTGAACGTAATTTTTTTTTCTATGCCACCATTTCTCTCTTTTTCTTTATACATTAAGAAATCTTAATTACTAATTGAGATATGTAAGTACTTATCTCTGCTGTAACAAACAAACAAATAATACGTGAAAACTCTAATAAACTTGAATAGTTGTTTCATACCATTTTCTTATAGAAATGTGATCGTATTTTATTTGCTCTACATTCATTAAAAGCCATTCGACTTCGGCTTTGATTAAATTGCGATCTCAGTATTAATTGAATATGCAGTGATTGATCAAGCATCATTTGATGTTAAGTGTAGAAGACGTAGATTGCTGGCCCATTAATAGCCTGAAAAAAAGTTGTAAGTGTCTGAAAATAAGGTTTCTGGAAGCCATACTGCATATGAAATAGCCAGGGACAAACTAGAATGAAGAATGTATTTCTACATTGTGTTTTATTTTAACCGCGCTCCGTCTCAACTTCTTTTTCTCAATTTAACAGCTCCCAAGGCGATAAAGCTATCTAACGTTCCCGGTGACATATGTAAGGCCGTAACAAGAGCTTATGTTTATTGTTATTAGGCCGCTTTTCTTCTGACATGAGTGACAATTTAGGAGTGCTTAATAAAGCGTGAATCAAGCAAAATCGGTGAGTCGAATGATTTTCGTTGCAGTGTTGGCCACTAACACACCTCGGGTCATGTTCCTGTTGGTCTGGTTTCCCTGTAAAAAGGGGTTACGGAGGTCAGACGGCAGTCGCTCCATTGTAATAACCAGTTCCGCCAAATCTAGGATCATGACTTTCAGCGTACCCTAGGCTCCGAAGCGTAAGCTGACGGCGCAACTAGGAATACACGCTAGGATGACGAAGTTAAGTTGAACAATTTTTATGCGACATTTGATACACTAGTTGCTTCCCGCAGCTCCGCCTTTGTCAAAAAGTAGCCTATGTTGACCCCAAGTCTTCAGCTATATTCATACCAAATTTCATCAAAATCCGTTCAGCGGTTTGGCCGTGAAAGCGTAACAAACAGACAGATAGACGGACAGACAGACTTTCGCATTTATAATATTAGTATGGATTAGTATGGATTTTTGAATGGGCTCAAGAACTCAGTACGCTTGTACTGACATAGAAATGTTGAAAAGATTGGTTGCTCCCTGGTCCAGTGGTCAAGGTGATTGTCTTAGACCCAGAGGTCATGGATGCCAATCACCTGAATAAACGGCTTCACGTGCATTCAAAGCACGATATCATCAAGTGATTCGAGCCTGAAATGTCAAGCCCAAAGATCGAAAGTCAAGTTTGCGTTGCCGAATTTAGACCCCAGACCCCCCCCCCCTCCTCTACTGTGAAAACTTTAAGAAAATCTCTTCTCAGCTATCCGCTAAAAGTCGATCATTCACAGTTGAGCTGTGGGGAAAAATGCTTTCGGTCGCTCTCTCAGTATTTTTTTTAATAATGAATTTTAATTTAGCGTTCTATTCAAGTCGGTAGTCCTTTAGTAATCTAGCTGTCAAGTTTAGTCAGAAAAATCAGGCCGACCGATTTCTATGAGCTGTTGGCAATAAGCAAGGAAATCACATAAATCAAACACTGCATCACTTCCCAACACTCACGCTACACTTCGCACACTTGTTTTCGAACACTTTGTGAATAATAATTCCACCACAAATTTGCAAAAATACTCAAAAATAAACACAAATTTTGATAATAAATACAGCCCTGTCAGTATCCATACTAATATTATAAATGGGAAAGTATGTCTGTCTGTCTGCTTTCACGGCCAAACCGCTGAACGGATTTTGATGAAATTTGGTAGGAATATAGTTGAAGACCCGGGGTCAAACATAGGCTACTTTTTGACGCAGGCGGAGCTGCGGGAAATCGCTAGTTTGAAATAAATATCTAACTACCCGTAGATAAGTATTTCGATAAACGTAATAAAAAAAAATCGTCGTACTATTTACGATATCGCCGCATCGATCGGCTGAGTCAGCATTAAAGGCTTCTACTTAATCTAGCCGATTATCGGCCCCTCTAAAAGGATGCTATTTCCCGTCGTTTAGTACGCATTTAGGAGCTTTCCCACCGAATGGGAGTGAGCTTATTTTTACCGACTGGGTCAAAAATAAGGATGGTTATGTCTTTTGCACACACTTAATATAAAATAATAGGACTAGGCTGCCATTTGGTAGTCGTTAAAGGAACCACGTCAGAGGCCGAGAGGCGATTACGAAGAATTCTGACACCAGGGTGTACATGGTCGATAGACAATATAACCTACACGAAATGATGATGATGATAGGACTAACGTACCTTAACGACTTTTTGTATTTTAAGAAGTTTGCATTTGACTAAAAATGGACTGAATTTTTTATACCTAGTATCATAAATTAATAATTGAAAATAATATTGAGAGAGAGAGAGAGAGAGAGGAAGAAAAATCAATCGATATATCATAACGAAATTTTTAGGGTAGTCATATCAGTTTTCGTACATCTTTATATATAAAAATCAATGCCACTTTTCGTTGTAATTTTATAACTCAAGAACGGGCTCACCTATCCTAACCAAATGTTTAGGCTTTGTTCGGACTGTTTAGTAGATGGTTTATGTGAAGTTTGCACAAAATCGGTCAAGCGGTTCTTCATTTATCACTTTATACGTAGCGAAGCATGTACCGGGCCGCTTGTGCCTTATATATTCTCATCGTCTACATAATTTACAGTCGTAGCAAATTGTAGCACATCTCGTAAACTGTCTACGTATAGGCCGCGCCAAACGTTATTGCGAGTCCGAAGTTAGCTGCGAGTGCTTACATGCGCCGGTACAGTGGCTTACACGTTAGTAGCGGGCGTTATTTAACATAAGCGTTGCGGCAATCTTACCGTTTTTCTTTACTTTATTATTACCCGACTGGTTATTGGTTTAACAGTCTATGTATGTATGTGGGTTTGTACCAACGAAACGACCAAGAAAACGATAACAATAACAAAACGATGTTTTTGCAGCCCAATGTACATCAAGAGTACTTAACACGCGCGTGTGTTCGTATACGAATGCAACACTCACACTGAAACCGACAAGCGCGGGGATGTGGTGTGGTGCGCGAGCGGCGGTGCCTCCTCCTCTTTCCGCATTACGTCCCGCTGCTTCCCGCTGACACCCAAAATTCGCTACTGCGACGCGTCTTGCGACCAACTTCGGACTCGCAATAAAGTTTGGCGCTGCCTATACACTACGAAGTTATCGTAGAGGTCGCAGCAAATCGTAGCACTTCTTGTAGACCGTCTGCGTGTCTACACATACACGAAGTTGTAGAGATCGTAGCAAATTGTAGCACTTCTCGTAGACTGTCTACGTATACTATGAAGTTGTCATAGTGATCGTAGCAAATTGTAGCACTTCTCGTAGACTGTCTACATCCATACTTCCATACTATCCATACTTACTATAATAATATTATAAATACGAAAGGCTGTCTGTCTGTTACGCTTTCAGGGCCAAACGGCTGAACACATTTTGATGAAATCTGGTATGAATATAGTTCAAGTCCCGGGGTCAAACATAGGCTACTTTTTAACGCAGGCGGAGCTGCGGGAAAAAGCTAGTATACTATATACTACGAAATAGTCGTAGAGATCGTAGATATTGTAGCACTTCGCGTAGACTATCCACACTCACATGTAGATTGTCTATGTATTAATAGATTAGGAAATGAAACGCTTTGACCGCCATCTGTCGGAGTTAGGTCTCATTTACACCTGTAAGAAAACTTCTTCTTTCTAAAAAAAAAAGAATAGTTTACATTAGCAAGTTGCTATCGAACAGACTGTCAGACTTGCACAAGTTTACTTGCAAGTGTAAATGAGCCTGCACTGTCAGACTCACCTTCTGCAGCAGCTTGGGTCGGTTGTCGAGCTGCTGCTCCGCCTTCTCCCTGCCTTCGTTGTTGTTCTTCGAGTTCCTGAAACAAATCACGATTATTATAGAATACATCTACACATAATTATATTTAAATACTAGATTTACGCGCGGTTTCGCCCATTATCATCCTAGCGTGTATTCCTAGTTGCGTCGTCAGCTTACGCTTCGAAGCCTAAGGTACGCTGTAAGTCATGCTCCTAGATTTGGCGGAACCGGTTATTACAATGGAGCGACTGCCGTCTGACCTCCGTAACCCTTTTTACAGGAACATGACCCGAGGTGTGGTAGAGGCCAACACTGTCAGAATTTTTCAGGCTGCTCTAAGGTATCTGACACAGCCTCACGACTGCTATCTATCGACAACAACCGGGACCAAAGGCTTAACGTGCCTTCCAAAGCACGGAGGAGCTCAAGATAAAAAATGCCACTAAATGGCGACCAATCCAATAGTGGTCGCGTCACGCCGTCGCTTGACACGCGCATTCGCTACGGATACGCGGGTAAATCGCAAACATACAAATACTCAATATATGTAGAATAACTTGAACGTAGGTAGGCTATAAGGATATGGTATCCGGACGAACCAACGTGGTTTTTGCTTTGCATTTTGATAGTAAAAAAAAACTGTATTCACGGCAATAAATAAATTAAAAACCTATATCATCTGGGCATATTTTTCACTTACACCCTCAGATAACGCGTCAATCCGTGACATAATATGACAACTTGCTCTGACTCATGCACGATGATGCATGTTTTTTACTATCTCAAGAAATTTTTAAATACGGTTTCACGGCACATATAAAATCGCCCGATCATCATTATTACACGAATGCATAATTTTGTAAATAGCATCAATCAGTTCACGATTAACCTTCGCACATCATCGCCGCGTATCGCGTTCCTGTACTCACTAGCATCTAAGTATTTTTGAATACGTTTGCTTTTAACTCAGCAGCATCTATTGGAACGAAGTTCCTTATCGCGCGTTGCGAAAGGGGGCTAGACGGAAAAAATTAAGACCAAAAGTTGTAACGACACTTTTTGCTATAGTTGTAAGCCGTGCGGCGTGCGCGTGTCCTTCTGTCTGTCTCTCTCTCTCTCTCATAGAAAGCAAGCCAGTTATTTTCGTTTCGTCTTTCTATTTCGCATTGAACAGTGTGGTGTTCAACAAAACTTCGTTCCATCCGGGTGTCCCTTGACACCTCACCCCTTTTTTTATTTATCTCTATCAGCATCAACTACTTAGTGTTAACGTACATTATCTCTCAAGAAATGTCCTATGCAAATTAATTTCGTAAATCTGTCTGGCAGTTTGAAAGTCACCTTTCATACGTTTAATTAAACCTTTTTATGCATTTCTAGTCACAATCAGAAATATCAGTCGTTGAGAAAGGTTTTACTCTGTTCGGTGTCAATGTTCTTTAATTTATACTATAGAGTACTATTAAAATAATTATGTGCTATAGATTCCACATGGTTGCTACGTCCAGTTTAATGGGAAGATGGATTTGAATGACTTTGGTGTAGATTTCAAATACGCACGGCATTTAACGCCTCCAAGTATCTCAACAAATACATGTTCAGAATGCATTCGACGCAAGACATTCAATTCTCATTAGTTCCACGAATCTTCTGATCTCAAATAGCATCGCTCGAAGGGCGCCCGAAGACATACATCTATATATAGCTGAATGAAATCAGTGCCATCCGGTATCAACACAAGGCTCAAACCTTGAACCGCCTGTTATTAGCGAAAGACACGCAACACTTCGCTCGTAGTTGTGGAATTGCAATGCAGGGTTTAGCTAGCGATAGATACGAGGATTTGTCTATGGGAGTAGATCTCTGTTACCTAGTAGGCCTCTGCTCATGATTTCTGATAAGGCCGGTTATGGGAGCGGCCTGCGACCATTTTAAGATCATCTGATCGGTGGATGTCAAGCGTTGCGCTTGCCGGTTCGTGGTCGCCATTCGAGAACCATTTTGCCTCATCGGTCATCGGTTCTCCACGCTATGTTCCCGGCGCTATTTCACATGTCGGTGACTTTTGTTCTCCTGAAGATCTCCTCATTTCTGATTCGATCTCGTAGGGCTGTAGACATTATTTACCTGTTTCTTTATCCACACCACAAAAATCACTAGAAGATATTACTCAGCAATAAGTTCTTTGCCTTTGCTCCATATGTAAGATTTTTGTGAGCAATAAGGATATTTTGTAATGTGTTGCGATATCTAGTACAACCTTAGACTATGGATCCAATAGACGGGAAATGTGAAAGAGAAATATATAGGATATGCGTATGTTAGAATGAGATAGAGAGCGTGACCATTTCTTAACACACTATTGGCCCATAGCAGCCTTACGGATTTATTGTCAAAAACAAATATTTAAATTATAAACAAAGTATCTAATAATGGTTTCATGTGCAGTGCCTAAATGTAACTCAAATAAGAAAGAAAACCTACATAATTTCACATTTCACAGGTAAGTACCACCGATGTTTATCACTGTATATATCCATGATTTCCTAATTGATTCGATAGTTTTTCCGCACTAAAATATGAGAAATATCTTAAAGTTTTATCACATAAATGTTTAGAATGCATAGGTATTCAATTTTTGATAAAAATAATACGTGAATTTTCACAATTTTCAACCTAATTCTTGAAGTTTAGGGATTGACATCGATGCTGTCAAACATCATATCGATAGTATTGCACCCAAACGCTAGGAAGGAATAAGTGCATATAGGTACTTATTCAAATTTTAGTAATAGAATTTTTCACACAATTGGATTGGACTCGAAAAAACATGGCGGCTAACCACAGAAGGGCAATTCTCTTTAGAGATAAAGTCGAATTTGAGATATCGCGAAAAACATAGCAGATGTCTACTGAAAACCTCGTGTTCGTATTCTCATTAATTTCTTATGTTTCAGATTTCCATCAAATGTAATTCCACGTATTCTCTTCTACCCCACACATCTAGAGCACAAACTATAACTCAAATTAACTCTCAACCATTCCTGCTCCCAAATTCCTTTTCCTTTTCAGCTGTGACAGACGACGATGTCAGAAAGATCTTACTTTCCATTAAGTCCAAAGCTACTGGCGTTGACGGCATCAACCAAAGAATGGTGGTTCTTCTCTTGGAGTTTATTCTTCCTGTACTTACCCACATCATTAACTTCTCTCTTAGCACTGGTGTCTATCCTTCTTCTTGGCGGAAAGCTTTTGTTATTCCTCTTCCCAAATCTCAAAACCCCGTCAGCTTAAGTCAATTTCGACCTATCTCTATTTTAACGTATTTCTCTAAAATTATTGAAGCTATTGTCCATTTACAACTTTCATCTTTAATCTTCACGAACGGTCTGATCAGTGTTTTCCAGTCTGGTTTTAGGCCAGGTCACAGCACTAGTTCAGCTTTGTTAAAGGTGACGGAAGATATAAGAGAGGGTATGGAGAGTGGCAGGGTTACTGTGCTTGTACTTATTGACTTCTCCAATGCCTTTAACACTGTTGATCCTGATGTACTTCTGGCGCTCTTATCTCGTCTTAATCTTGCGCCGACAGTATTGGAATGGTTTTCTTCATATCTTCAGGGGCGACAGCAGGCTGTCCGTGTTGATCAGGCACTTTCTGGTTGGCGCGTTCTCCATGCCGGCGTTCCCCAAGGAGGAATCTTGTCTCCCCTTCTCTTTTCTTTCTTCATTAATTCTCTTACTTTGTTGCTTTCTTCTTCACACCACCTTTATGCGGACGATCTCCAACTCTATCGTTCTTGCACTTGCGAGGATCTTGACTCAACAATTGCTCTTATTAACAACGACCTTCGTAATATAGATGACTGGTCATCTAATTACGGCGTTGCGGTCAATCCAAGCAAGTGTCAAGCAATCATTATAGGTAGTTCACGTCAGGTCTGCAAGATAAATTTTAATTCATTATCACAAGTGGAATTCAAAGACGCGGTTGTTCCATTTTGCGCCAGTGTGAAAGATCTCGGTGTGCACATAGACTCCACTTTAAGCTGGGTAACTCACGTCTCCGAGGTCAGTCGCAAAGTCACTGCAACGCTACGTTCTCTCTATAGGTTTAAAAATTTTCTCCCTCGCACCACAAAAATTTCTTTAGCTCAATCCCTAATCATCCCAATCATAGACTATGCTGATGTCTGTTACTGCGATTTGAACCAAGTCCTCGTCAACAAACTTAATAAGCTGGCAAATAATTGCATTCGTTTTATCTTTAACTTACGTAAATATGACCACATATCTTCATATCGTGCTCAGCTGACATGGTTGCCAATGCCTGAACGTCGGAATGCTAGAATTCTCCTTATGCTCTACTCTATACTCACCAATCCTCACTCTCCCAACTATCTTAAATCTAAATTCTGTTTTCTCAGCTCTAACCATTCTCGATCTCTCCGGTCTTCCAACAACCTGGTTTTGGCCACCCCTCTTCACCGCTCGGTCTTCATGGAAAAATCATTTTTACTCCAGGCCACAAAGTTGTGGAATGCTCTCCCTGAGACAATCAGGAGAGCCCCCAGCCGTTCTGCCTTCAAGCGCGCAGTTCATAGACTGTTTCTGCAGCAAGTCGCGGAGTCATAGTCATCCAATCTATAATCTATGTATTGTATGTATATATTTTATATACTTATTTTATGTATTTATGTATAATATGTAATCTTATGTATTATTACTTTTCTTTTGTATATATTTTATCTTTCTTGTGTGTTCGTGATTTAGTCTTTATCGCCAACTTTTCTTTCTCTGTTTGGTCCCATGGTTGACTGGTAGAGAATGCCACTTGGCATTAAGTCCACCATTTGTACAAATTCTTGTATTGTGCAATAAAGCTTAAATAAATAAATAATAAATAAAATGTAGATGTTCGCCAAAAATGCCTAAAAATGATTAGCAGAGGAGAATGGATTCCCAAAAAAATTTCAACATTTGTAGTAAACACTTTGAACCAGAATGTTTTTCGAACAGGAGCATAAAAAGAGTAAAACTAAAATCAGGTTCAATCCCAACATTATTCATGCCCGTAAGTTGTAAATTTATCAAAATATTGTGTACTAGCTGTTTCCCGCAGCTCCGCCTGCGTCAAAAAGTAGCCTATGTTTGACCCCGGGTCTTCAACTAATTAAAATCCGTTCAGCGGTTTGGGTTAACAGACAGACAGACAGACTTTCGCACTTATAATATTATCTACTCTCTTGTAAAAACTTTTTCACCGAACTAAACATTTATATGTTTGATTCTTCAGGACTGTTCAATCAAAAACACTTGTTAACAAAGCTTATTATTGAAACTTATTTCACTATTAGGTTAAAATATGAAGCAAAATAAGAAAATACTTCCAAGGACAGTTTAAGACATTTTTATAATAAATTAATTATCTTTGGTGGTAAATAAAAGACTTGGTACTACTTAAAAAAATTAATAACGCCAGTATTTTTTGGTCCGTAAATTATATTAAGGTCCATTTATTTATTCATATCGTGTGGGTTATATAGTCAATTTTTATTTTTATGTGTATGTAAATGCAGGCCAATCCCGCTAATTTTACCAAAACCAAACCACGACCCGAGATATATTATCGAATATGCAAAACCAGTGAGTCTATTGAAAATCATTCGACTCGCCGGTATTACATACTTAAAAATATCCTCATGGTTGTTCTTTGATTTTGGTATGTGTGTATGTTTTTGTCTAGAAAGAGTAAATTTTATTGCAATAATACGCAAGCGCGCCGCATCCCTGGTGCGCAGGGTGCGGGACAGCCCTAACGCCGTGCTGACAATGATAGCTGGTAGACCGGACTGTCCTTACATCCAGCACTGTTGTGACAGGCACTTACCGTGTAGCCCATATAGAAGAAAACTGTAATGAATCAATTATTTGTATGTGCACTATGGGCCATTGTAGCCTGAAATAAATGGATTTTATTTTTATTTTATTTTTTATGTTATTAAAATGTCCACTTATTCGAAGTCGGGTCGGGGTGCTCGTTAAAAATAAAAATACTTAAGATGTTTATAATGTAATTTTATTACTTCCTTATCCCAAATAATAACTGCATACTTAATTTGGCAATGGTCTCACGTTAAGATAATCGATCATAGTGATGTCGATATTGCTCGGCTCGGCACTATTTGACAGTGCACACATGTATGACACACACACATCAACAGTTTTCAATTTGGTCTCGTTTCTTTTACTGACCAGCCAATCTATTGACGTAGTCAAAAAAATTCTAAATCTATGAGTACAACCAATTCATAGGAAAAATCGTAATGAACATAACGTTAACGTGCGAACGTAGTCAAACTATACGTTACCTAGTTTCTGAGTTACGTAAATGGTCACCTCAGATAAACCTGGCAGGTAGAACTCGATATTATACAAGTGGTGGGTTCCTTTTATCAAATAGCAATTTGGCATACCTAGGTAGATGAATAGACACAATATTCAACAATGTACAAAATAGATAGATAGATATATACTTTATTGTACCAATCACAAGATTAAAATTAAAAGATCTACATTTAGAAAATTGAGTACAAAGGCGGACTTATCGTTATTGCAATTTCTTCCAGCCAACCTTAGGGTAGATAGGATAAAAAGTGAAAACAAACAAAAGGCGGTACAGTAATAAAATAGTAAAACTACCATAAAATAGTTGATGGTAGGTACCAAACACACGCTTTCAGAGCAGCCTGTCTTCCTTCATTCAGTTTTTTGAATACTGAATTTGTGATGGTTTTTCACAATCTTAATTATTATTGTTGATTTTATCGTTTTACAATAACCCACAATCTCACTTACAACTGCCCTTATCGATAAGGACTCGGTGGAGGCAGTATACTCTTGTCAGATAACGCTCGAAAATGATGCAGAGTATATGATCGATAATTCATTTCGTATTTCATGAGGGAATGGGAATCAATAGGCGAATAATCACGTAGTCGCTAGGAAGGCATTTTAAATAAGTAAAACCTAGTTTGGATAAAATCTATTTATAAAATAAACACTTAAGGGTACTAGTTATCCAATAGGACAGGTGGACCGGCGGGGCTTTTTTAATTTCTAATTCTTTACATTTTACCATAGCCGAACTTTGCACTTAGGATCACCACCTACTAATCTTCTTGCATTTACCAAGGAATGGATTGTAATCTGTTTTGTGTGTTTATAATAAATAAATAAGGTCTTCGTCGTTGTCCCGGCAGTCAAGCGTACGGCCAGCGAAAGATCGTATTAAAAATACGGCGCAAAACAATAGTCGGATTGTTAAGAATGTCTTTTTTTTATACAACCAAGTAGTCCATCTGATGGCAAGTAGTTAGTTAGCCTATGAATGCCTGCAACACCGGAGATGTCACGAGCGCGTTGCCGACCCTGTTGTTTCCATGTCATCTTAGCGTTTTCCTGGTTGAATCCTCAGCTGGTTGCTTTGCAAGTCAAAGTCAGGTTTTCTGTCCTTTCTCCTTCATTACGCCTGATGGTGTATCTAAGGTCTATCTCTTACCTGTCAGGCTGCAGCAAAGCGGGGGCTACCTTCTTGCGAAGGTTGGCGAGCGCCGCCAGCTCCTCGCGCTTGCGTGACGGGGGCGGAGCCCCGCATAGCGTCACCAGCGGCGTGGGGGCAGGCTGGGCGGCTCGGGATAGAAGCCTATAAAAATTATTTAATTATCAAAAGTACAAATACCTATTTAAAAAATTGGCGGACTTAATGTTAAGAGCATTCTCTACCAGTCAACCATTGGGAGACAATAGAAAGATAGTTTGGCGCAAAAAAGTTAAGGGGAATTTTTGTTTTTCATTATTTCAGCCGCTGATGGACATTGCTTGACTTCGACTTCTTCAGTATTTTCCGTTATCAATCCAATATCGTCATCCGAGACTTTTAACCAGTTACATCTTCAGTTAACGCTTGAAAGCCCAAGGTAAGTTTTAACCCTTCATTGTTATTACAATAGATTATAATACTTTTTTCCTAATTAAAAATTAAATCGACAGCGGATGGCACAAAACTGCACTTGGTGAACATCTTTGAGGTCGTCTTTGAGGTCTTTGCCCAGCAGTGGGACACAAAAATACTGAGCCCGCAGAAAAGAGAAAAATTAATTAGTTAACGCATTACCATTAGTGGCGAGAGTATTGTACAAGAATAACTTTTATCCTTCTTTGCAACGTTGGATAACTACTATTTCAGATGCAAGATTGTTTTTTTTAGAAATAAAAGAGTTCCAATAAAATTTGTAAATAAAAATAAAATGATTAAAATGTTTTATTTAAAAAAAGCAATAATATAAAGTTTTTAATATAAAAAATATCTGAAAAAGTTTTATCAAAAAGAAAACTCGAATACATGTAACCAAAGACAAAAGAAATACCTCTTCGACGCCGGCGTCCTCTTAGAAAGCAGGGTATAATCATGTGAGCTGGACGGCGTACTATTATTGGGCGGGTAATAGGTCTCATCGTCTCTGTTGTTATTCACCAGAGCAGACTTCAGCGGCAACAGCTCGACGGTGTCGGTGCGTGACGTCATCGCGCGCGGGGCATGGTGTGCGCCCGTCGGCTGCTTGCAGCCTACTGAGAGATGTAACCTTGAAAATGCTGCAGCGTAGGGCTGTACGATGGCGAAAGTTACATCGAGATTTTATTTTTTATAATTTCTCTATTATTTTTTTTAGCCAGCGAAAGATGTGCGTGCGTGAGTTCACTGTACTACTAAGATTTTGAGAGCGCCTCACAAAACTTCATCATCAACATTTCAGCCAGCGTCAGTCTACTGTTGGCTTTAGGCCTCCCACAAAATTCCCAGAATGACCGTTTGTAAGCGGTTGGCATCATGGAGCAATTACAAAGAGGAGATGCAGTTTGAAATGGCGCAGTGATATGATCATTGGCGCCTCGCCGACACAAAAGTGGGCGGAGCTTATCAGTGCACGTCTGCCTTCCGCCCCATGTAGCCTCACAAATACAAAACGCTTATTACGGCATCTCCTCTTTGTAATTGCTCCATGGTTCGCATCCAGTGTTTGCCAGCAGGTCAGATTACAATACAATACAATACAAAAACTCTTTATTGCACAACAAGGATACATTGTAAAATACAAGTAATTACAAGAAAAATAACCTTGCGCAAAGGCGGCCTTATCGCAATAGCAATTTCTTCCAGGCAACCTTACGGAAAATTGAGTAAAAATATTAAAGATTGTGCGCGGTAGGTGTCAACAAGAATAAGAAGAAACATAATAATTTTATAAATATCAAAACATAAACTTACACATATAATGTATATTACACACTTACTTATATACAACTATATATATATACATACAATATAACAACATATTCACTACACATACACATACCATTACTACAAACAAGGTAGAATACCATAGCCATGATAAGTAAGGATAGTATTAAGTAGTAATATCACGTAAAAAGTGCGACATGACTTGTGATTTGAAGCTTGCTAACGTTTTGGCGCACTGAACGGTGAATGGCAGTGAGTTCCATAGACGAGCGGCTTGTACAGCGAAGGAACCAGAGTAGAACTGAGTAGAATGAGTTGGAATTAATAAGCGAAGTCTCTCAGCACTGCGCAGTGAGCGATCCTCAACATCACCACGAAATTGAAATAGGCTTCTTAGATAGCTGGGCGAGGAAGGGTTAAAAAGGATTGTGAAGAGTAAAGACAGAATATGTAAATCTCGACGACGACGAATAGGGAGCCACTTGAGATCAGCGCGAAATTGGGAAACGTGGTCGTATTTGCGAAGGCCATATACGAAACGAATGAAGAGATTTTGAAGACGCTCAAGTTTATTTAGTTGCTCCTCAGTAAGGTCCAAGTAACACGAGTCAGCGTAATCTAGGATAGGGAAGAGCAGGGAATGTGCGAGCATGATTTTGGTGGCTATAGGTAAAAAGGCACTAAGCCTTTTATGTGACCAGTATGTAGCAAATATTCTCCTGCTAACCTCAGCCAATTGAACTGACCAAGTGAGTGCTTTGTCAATATATATGCCAAGATTTTTAACACAGTCGCTGTATTCTATAACCACTCCATCAAATACAACTCGGGGAAGCAGTTTGTAATCAAGCCTATCCAACAGCCTTACCATTCTCTAGGTCAGACCTATATAGGATTTTTGTAAAAACAATTTTCATTCGAGTTAAGAGTCATTACATTTCAAAAATAGACCTCTAAGTGTGCTATTTTTGAAATGTAGACTCATATGTCGAACTTTTAAAAATGCACTCTAGCATTGTCCCCGTTAGCTCGGGATCATTCCCATTATCTCATCAAAGTAAATATATTGGTTACTACGTATTTCCTACCGATTACATTAATTTCATCAAGCACTACCTTCATCAAAGTAGGTTAATGTGAGCCTCCCCATCCCTAGCAGGCAGCTGGCGGGCACGTTCCGGAGTAGAGGCCGAGCATGCGCAGCGCAATGCGCAACTGACACTTGCAGTTACCTGTCCATTGTCGGATCACCATAAGGACCATTTACATGAGTCTTCATCTATGTCACTATCACTGACATGAGCAGTGATAGTGACTTAGATGAATAGCCACTATTACTAGTCTATTTTATCTATGTCTATGAGATAATGTCTCTCGTTTATGGCGCTCTCTCGTTTCGAAGGCCAAGATCCACTTCGGGTCGCTGAGCCAGAGGAGTAAGTTAGTAAATAAGTATAAGACAATCAATTACCTATACTGGCCTCGTGTATTTTTCAATCCAAGGCAATGGACTGTGTTCGAAACTTGACCAGGAGGGCTATTTTTGAGAAGAGGCTACATTTACTCTGAGAAGATACGCGTTCTATCCCTATTTTTGAGAATTATAATTCACGTAAAATTGGCGCGTGTAAATCGTTCGACTCACCGATTATGTCGAATGAAAATAATTCGAAATTTCAATCATTCGATTCGCTAATTTCGCGTGAGTCGTATATTTCAAAAAATAGCTCTTTTGTGCAAAAATGTCTATACTAGGTAATAGAACTTATTACTATAAAACTGACAGACAGCAGAGTCTTAGTAATAGCGTCCTATTTTACCCTTTGGGTACGGGACCCATAAAAAATCCTCCTTATAGGATTTTGGAAGTTGGTTGAAAATATAGCGCACGCAAATAATTGCAGGTCTATAGATCTAGAAATCTAGTGTTTAACTCTACCTGTTGCCATACCAAATAACTTATAATAAAGTATATTCCTACCTATTCTTACTTTATCGGTCACGCTACAGTCACGCTAGTACTTTTTATGAGCCAACAATCATAAAGCAATATAAAACACGAACAAAAATTTGGGTAGGGCAAGGGTAGAAAAAGATATGCGGCGGTAGCGCAGCCTATACTTTACTTACTCCGCTGGCTCAGGACTCGGAAGTGAATCTTGGCTTCCTAAACGGGAACACTTCAGTTCCCTAAAGCTGTTCCCAAGATGCAGCCCGCTGACGCGACACACGAAAGGACTGCCGAGGCATAATAATAGTAAAAAGTAAGTACGGTCTTGTTTTAAATCATAATGTACAGAACCTTGTGTGTCCTTTCTCTACGTGACTAACTGACTAGCAATAGGTGGCGCAGGATAGATGGAAGTGGAGATCCTTATTATTAGAGGCCAAGACTCACTTTGGATCCCTGCATTACGTCACACCCCGGGCACTACATATAATAGCGGCGAGCCCGATGCCTATTACTACTAATACGATTCGGTCGCGTACGCACGCTCGTACAGTATTGAACAGGTGAATTTCTATCATCTCTTGTTTCCATCCGGGTAAGAGTGGGTGGGATTTGCAATATGGTGTGTAAGGCGATCTTGCTCACTTGCTTGAATTTGAATCTCAGACTTGGATGGGGGTGTGAGATGGTAGTAAGACACCAGTCAAGGATTATGTTTACTAAGCTTGGGTTTAAATCATTGTTCCGTGACGCCTCAGAAGGTGGTGGCTGAAAATCAGTGCTAGGCATGCCTGCATGTCTAGCGTTTCACTTTGGATCCCTGCATTACGTCACACCCCGGGCACTACATATAACAGCGGCGAGCCCGATGCCTATTACTACTAATACGATTCGGTCGCGTACGCACGCTCGTACAGTATTGAACAGGTGAATTTCTATCATCTCTTGTTTCCATCCGGGTAAGAGTGGGTGGGATTTGCAATATGGTGTGTAAGGCGATCTTGCTCACTTGCTTGAATTTGAATCTCAGACTTGGATGGGGGTGTGAGATGGTAGTAAGACACCAGTCAAGGATTATGTTTACTAAGCTTGGGTTTAAATCATTGTTCCGTGACGCCTCAGAAGGTGGTGGCTGAAAATCAGTGCTAGGCATGCCTGCATGTCTAGCGTTTCACTTTGGATCCCTGCATTACGTCACACCCCGGGCACTACATATAACAGCGGCGAGCCCGATGCCTATTACTACTAATACGATTCGGTCGCGTACGCACGCTCGTACAGTATTGAACAGGTGAATTTCTATCATCTCTTGTTTCCATCCGGGTAAGAGTGGGTGGGATTTGCAATATGGTGTGTAAGGCGATCTTGCTCACTTGCTTGAATTTGAATCTCAGACTTGGATGGGGGTGTGAGATGGTAGTAAGACACCAGTCAAAGATTATGTTTACTAAGCTTGGGTTTAAATCATTGTTCCGTGACGCCTCAGAAGGTGGTGGCTGAAAATCAGTGCTAGGCATGCCTGCATGTCTAGCGTTTATCTGAGCCACCACCTATTGAGACGTCTGTCACGTACATTATAAACATGTAGCTTATGCTTGAGTCCTTTGCTATACTTACGTGATAGCTTTCTCAATAAAGATATATTCTATTCTCGTAAATGTTGGTAATTTACCGTATCAACGTCATAGCGCGCAGAGACCTCAGGAGACTGAAGCGATATCCTTGCAATGTTTTGCTCTCGATTTTTACCCTAAATTTGCGCAGCTCGGTGCGGTATCTGTTTCAGGTGGGAGGGTGTGAGTGTCCTTTCTGTACTTTAATACTATTAATAATTCTATGGTTGTAACCTTGGATCTACTCATCTCAATTATGTTGGGACAATCTAGTATGGAAGACAGGGGATGGCGTCAGACGGAAAGTTGGCAGGCAAGTGTGAAAAAACTAGACGACATGGGCATCCCCACATTTTCATACTAGATTGCCCCTGCTGCTTTGAGGAGTGTAGAGCTTCTTGTTGTCAGGGTGCGTTTCCCAGTTGTATCATAGATTAGGCTTGCGCTTTAGAGCACATAGTACATTTATTCCGCTTTCTTCATCATTGTTTCAGCCGCAGTTTATCCACTCTCCTAATGATTTCCAAAAAACTGGATTTTGGAAGCGGCCTGCATCCAGCATTTGCATGCGACCTTTTATAGGTCATCTGACCATATTCTGGTCCGTGGATGTCCAACGCTGCACTTACCAGTTCATGGTCGCCATTCTACCCTATCGGCTATCGGTTCTTTGCGCTATGTGCATAACGGTGCCCCGCCCACTGCAATTCAGAGTTAATTCGCTAGGCTATGTAGAGTGTATATAGAGTAACTTTGTTCGCACACTTACGGCTCTCTTTATTTCTGACTAGCTGTTTCCCGCAGCTCCACCTGCGGTGTATAGCCTATGTTACTCAGGGTGAATGTAGCTTTCCAATGGTGAAAGAATTTTTGAAATCGGCACAGTAGTTTTTGAGTTTATTCATTTCAAACATACACACAAAAATACAAATCTTTCCTCTTTATGATATTAGTGTAGATTTGATCTCGTAGGGAACCACCGAGCATAACATCGAGCAATACATTTATTCCTAACCCTAAACGATGAAAAGAAAAATTTTAAATACAAAAAAAAAGTGTAGTGAATGCTCTTCACGTTTTCATGAAATGATAAAATTAAAATCGGGAGTTTATCACACAAAATTATTTTATTAATCAGCATTTTGTTAAGTTTAAAACAAATTCAAGACATTACATAAAAAACATTGTAATTCTTGTATTTTTTTTTTTTATATTGTTTATGAATAATTAACTAATGTGTATAAAAATATACTTAAATTATAATGTAGGTGGCTTAGATCACAGACAAAAATTTAAGTTACTTATTAGTAGTAGTTAGTAAAATTCTGACACCAGCTTCACAACGCAAATACTAATTGATCGGGCCATGATATCTTCTTTCCTAATATTTTGCCATTGAGCCGTGGCACAACTAGTTGTGCATACCAGTTGGTCCATGAGGAAAACGTGGTGGCAAAAGTCCGATTAGGAACTCTGACTACGAGGACCAACTGTTTTAGAGAATACTTGGTGCGACCGATGACCTTGATACCCTCATGATTTGAATGACACGAGCATGTGATGTCGTTGATTTGTTGAATTGATCATCAGCCTGTCGTCGCGTGACTGCAAGCCAATCGCGCAGCAGACGATAGCAGAGGCAGGGGCAATTTTGGGTATGAAAGAGTGGAGAAAATAATTTTCCAGAATCGTGATCGTCTTCCTAAGATTGAATAAATTAAATTGAATGTAGGCTTGCAGGTGTGATTTCCGAGCTCCTGCTAGCGTCACGTCACGATCTAGGAAGCAATCTAGAGTCAACCCCACTCTTTCACCCTATATCGGGCCTGCGGCAGCTTGTGCGTAGCCGGTTTTGTTCGATATACTATACAAATACACTTTATTGCATCAAAGATAGTTATTTTTTAAAAAACAACCGACTTCAAAACTTGACTACTTAAATTAATATAAAATTAATTAATTTAAATTTTAGTTACATTACATATTTTTTTATAGATAATGGGACAGAACCCTTACTTTATCTTAATAATTCACCAAACAGATGGTAAAGATTAAGATTTTGTTCACATTAGGTGAAGATATTACACGAAATGCTATATAGGACATTAAGAAGTTTTTTCCATATCTCCAAAGTTCTTCATCATGTCTTCACCAAATTAATATGGGACCAACTTGGTAGTAAAGGCTGTCACATAAAAAAGAAATCATCAAAATCGGTTCACGGTTGACAAAGATATCGCGTAACATACATACAAAAAAAAAACTCCTTTTTTTGAAGTCGGTTAAAAATATTTAAAAATAACATAAATTTACATGAATATTGAGGCACAAAGGCTGACTATCACACGTGATGTTTTATAACAAGTGTCCATACTAATATTACAAATGCGAAAGTCTGTCTTGTCTGTAACGCTTTCACGGCCTAACTGCTGAACGGATTTTGATGAAATTTGGTATGAATATGTCTGAAGACCCGGGGTCAAACATAGGCTACTTTTTGACGCAGGCGGAGCTGCGGGAAACAGTAGACAATATTGAAGAGTTCATTTTCTGTAACTACATCAATTTTTTTTTATAATTAAATGTGTTTTAAGGCCATGGATACAATTCTTTTATGACCCTTCTTAATTTTTATATCTCATATCCATGGAGCAATTACAAAGAGGAGATGCCGTTTGAAATGGCGCAGTGATCATTGGGGCCTCGCCGACACAAAATCGGACGGAGCTTGTCATTGCTCGTACTCCATGGTTGGAGCCACGGCCAAAACCAAGCAACCCGCACGTCTGCCTTCCGCCCCGTGTAGCCTCACAAATACTTTCTTACAAAACGCTTATTACGGTATGTCCTCTTTGTAATTGCTCCATGGTTATATCTAGTCAGTCAAGAGAAGTGATAGAAATACTGTACTTAGTGATTTCTAGCTTTTGACAACTAGCAAGAAAATCACATAAATCAAACACTATATCAATCGAATCGAGTGTTGGCGATACAATTCATCGATGTACTTATTCAATCATCTAAGCGTTAATTTGTTAAGTCTTTATATGTATATGTGTTGTTGTAATCTCCCAAATAGAATGAGATGAATAATCAGTGCCGGGAAAAACTTGTAGTGTACTGTAACGTATATATAAGATGTATGTTTTTATTATTAAATAAATAAATAAAATTAATAAATAAATTCCCAACACTTACGCTTGTTCACGAACACTTTGAGAATAATAATTGATGATGGTAAAATCTGTAATAATTTGTATAACCAAGTGCCTATCGCTTCACCTATCAACCTTAATCAATTAGAAATTCACACAATTCCTTGGCTAAATCTTCATTTATGATTTCCTTAAACTCTCTAGACTTTAATATAGACTTGTTGTTTCTAATAATTTTCATTGCATCTCTCTTGAGCATACTAGCATTGTATATATCCGCATGAACTAGAGTTTCCAAAGCGTTGTCTGCAGTTAGATGTTGTGCGAGGACATACTCGCACAGGCTGTGAAGACCTTCCAAGTTGAATCGGTCAGCTAGTTGGAGGATACTGAAAATGTTACAGTTTTCCACGTCGGAGATTGAGCCAGTATAGATGAACTCGAGGACACACTCAAAGTCTTCCTTGGAGACGTCGATCAGCTTCAAGCAGCCGCTTTGTTGTTCAGCCATTTCTCCTTTGAACATAGCATTGAAAAACTCACTGCTTTCAATCAAAAGAGCCTGATGCACCTAAAATAGTATTTGATAAGTTTTTATTGGGATTTTTGTAGAGAGTACAGGCACAATTTAAATTTGTTTTTAAGTTTGTTCAGTTTTATTTTTAATTGTACTAAGTTCTTTATTAAAAGTCCTAGATATAGCAGCACTTTTACTAACAAAACTTTTATGGTTACAACATAATTACAGACGTACACTAATAATTCTGACTTGTATTTTATTTGTAATTGATTTTTTAATGTAATTCATTATGGTGTGTTATCAACTTAACTCATCATCATCCTAGCGTGTATTCCTAGTTGCGTCGTCAGCTTACGCTTCGGAGCCTAGGGTATGCTGTGAGTCATGGTCCTAAATTTGGCGGCACTGGTTATTACAATGAAGCGACTGCCGTCTGACCTCCGTAACCGTTTTTACAGGGAAACCAGGCCAACAGGAATATGACCTGAGGTGTGTTAGTGGCCAACACTGTCAGAATTTTTCAGGCTGCCCAAAGGCATCTGACACAGGCCTAACAACTGCTATCTATCGACAACAACCGGGACCAACGGCGTAACATGCCTTCCGAAGCACAGAGGAGCTCAAGATAGAAATACTACTAAATGGCGACCAATCCAATAGTGGACGCGTCACGACGTCGCTTGACAAGCGCATTCGCTACGGATACGCGGATAACGAGAGCTGTATCAACTTAACTATTATTGATTAAATTAGATTGTTCTTTAGCAAAAAAAAATATATCTAATATATTTTTGTTTTTACTAACAATTTCATATCTTAAATGTTTATAACTTATATATCTATTTCGCACCAGTTTTATGGCTAATTCCTTCACTTTACAATCGACTCGACTTTGAAATGCTTTGCCTGCTGATATTAAGGAAAGTCCTAACAATTTTTTATTTCAAAAGCTTCTTCTCAATGTGATTCGACTTCATCATTGGTAGTCATGTAGGTATATATATATAGGTATATATTTTAAATGAAACAGTATTTATGTATATTTACATAGTATATGAACCTAAGCTTTTGATAAAATTTGCTCTATAAGTAATACATTTTTTCACCCTTAACTTTTTCGCGCCAAACTATCTTTCCGTTTCTCCCAATGGTTGACTGTTAGAGAATGCTCTTAGCATTAAGTCCGCCAATTGTTATAAGTATATATACTTTGTGGAACAATAAAGTTTTAATAAATAAACTTAAACTTACCTTAAACTGAAACCCATCAATAACTTCAATGGTAAAATCGGCACCCACTGGATCCTTCAACAGGTATCCAAAGTCATGTTTAGCTTTAACATTCTCTTCTATCTCATCGTTTAACGGTTCCCGATTGAATCTCACTGGTATATACAATTGTTTATCCTTCAAGCTCTCCACATCAATAACTTGAAAACTATATGTAGTTAAATAACTATGTTTCAAGTCTTTCACATTCAAAAATTTGAACTCTTTCATATAACTTTGAAGAAAAACCACCAGACTTTTCTTTCCGAACTCCAAAATATTTGATGTTCCAACGGCAACTGAAAAGGGAGTCTCGTTTCTGTTCCAAACAAACAGATGCAAGAGGAATATGTCGGCAACATGCTCGATTTTATATTGGAACCAAAAGTCGGCCACATCGTTAATGTAAGTCCCTCCAATATCATAGGTGTTGGCCCTGTAAAACTTCTCACAAGCGTTTTCTATGTACAGCCATTTTACATCTTTTGTTTGACAAGGTTTATATGCGTAAACAACACTAGGGTGTTCCTGTAAACGAGCGAGGTATTAATTACAAAAAACTAATATTTTAGAGTAACATGGAAAAGAGAAATTTACATGTACATGTGCAATGCCACAAATTTCAATCTCCAAAGAAAGAAAAACATGATCTAACTATTTTCATTGAGACCAAACCTCCTTAAACCCTGGCTAACCTATGTGTAATGAATAATCTCCTTTATTAGCTTAGTAATATCTTAAATTTGTGATTATAGCATAGGCTTCACATTTATAATAATTAGCTAGAACAAGCTAGATCTATAAATCCGAATTACCCTATATATACTATGAACATAACACTGAGTCTTGTATTTATTTAAAACCTTACGAAATAGGCGTTCTCAGAATGACTCATTTTTATCATATAAAAATAAAATACACTACCGGTGAGATCACGTTAGGTGAACTACAAGAAACCTCTTCACTCATAATAAAACTTAATCAAAATTAGGCACCAAGACAACACAATCTTCACCGAAATGCTAATAGGTACAAATAGATTAAATAAAATAAACTAGAAATGATAAAAATTTATCACAACAATCAATCAATAGACAACAAACAAGGAAAGGAATTACAAAAACAAAATAGTGTTGTTGCGACAGCGATAGTCTATCGAATTCGATAGTATCGTGGTTCGTGACACTATCGTGGTCTTAATATTCAGTTCAGCTATCGATAGGACTATCGCAAATTCACGATAGCATCATTACCGTGAGTAGAACCATGTATCGATAGTATTGATACTATCGAAATATAAATGTTTCGTCGAATCGTAGTAGTAGTAATAGGTATCGGGCTCATCGCTGTTGTATGGGGTGTGCTATCGCTATCGCAATAATTCCAAGTAACAATACTAGTAAAGTAGTGTCGCTTGATTATCTATCGAATTACGATCATATATCGACAGCTTCTGTTGATAGTTAATGTCGAATGAACAGAAATAATATTGTTAAGAAGTGCCATGTGGTCGTTTCCTATTTGCCAAAGTTAAGCCTCGCCATATAAAGTTAAGACACGAGAAACTTAACTGGCCGACACATGGCACTTCTATCTAGTCTGTTTCTGTAATCCAAAACCGATGATATTGGCATTATCAAATTGCTTTAAAAATACTATCACACTATTGATGCCAGTAATTCTCGATAGGGAAACTGTCGATGGTTCTGCAACACTAATACATGACTGACATTTGACTGACATGACATTTTTTTTTTTCTTTTTTTTTCTTCTTTTTTTTTCATTTTGGCTCTCACTTTCGTATTTAGCCAGTAACAAGTAACAGTTTTTTAATAAAGTTGTTTAATTATACAAATATAAAGTCAAGTCAGTAGTTAAGTCAAGTCAAGTCATAATCAAGTCGAGTCAGAAGAGTCGGGCTAAGTAAGTGGTAGAAAAACTGCACTTAGCGATTTCTAGGAGCTTTTGGCAACAAGCAAGGAAATCACATAAATCGAGCACTGTATCACCTCCCAACACTCACGCTTGTTCTTGAACACTTTGCGAATAATAATCCACCATTATTATGCACAAACACTCAAAAAAACACAAATTTTGGAAAATAAAATACAGCGCCGATACTGCTTTTCACAGCTTCCCGCCAAAAACTCGACATGACATTTGTGAAACAATTTTAACAGTGACAATTTTTTTTTTAACTAGACGCCAGTAGCATTATAAGCCAGTTCGATTTTCACCTCCAATGAGAAATCATCTCAAGTCAAGGAATCTTGTGACGACTAATCATACCAATGAGGTGGAGTAAGGTTGAGTCGAGTTTGAGTGAAGGTTTAAGAATACGGGTGTCAGTATATGAATGTACTCAAACTCACATCAACTCATTGGTATGATTAGATAACACTAGCTAGAGAATCGAACTGTCAAATGGGTATTCTACAAATTTTTATTTTTTCTTTCATATCAATATTTTTATTTCCAGAAACAGAATTATGAAAGAATTTTTGTAATCCGTTCAAAAATAAATAAGTTATAAGCCTTTGAAATTCGGTGGAAGGGGAAACTGTCAAAAAACAAGAAAAGGATGCACTGTGTGAGCTGTGACGTCACTGCCACTCGGTTTTGTGCATACAAAAGAGATAGCAAGACGTCCCCACCACGCTCCTACTTTTCTTTTAGAGAAAACTTTAAAATCGAATTACGGCCTTAATTAACAACCAATTTTGTTGTTGTTTTCAGAATCGGTTACTTTTTAGTGTATATTTTGTGGCTACCTATTCACTGCCGTACTAGGGTCCAGAAAAGAAACACGATATACGAAAGAGTAATCTATATTAAAGACTGATTTTAACAAATACATCTCAATACTATGAACATTATATAAATCGAAACCGTAGTGCGTTCTACTTTGTTGGTGGCGCCATCTAGTACTGAGTTGCGAAATTAATCGGACATCCCGCTCTCCAAGAACTTTGTTCTTTACTATTACACTCTATCTAGGCTGTATTCAACATTTTTTGTTGGGGAGTTTCTACTTGAAGGAGTGTAATGAGTTTTGATGTGGGACGTTTTAACACTGTGGATTTAGTTTTTAATGTGGCAACTCTAATTTCACCATCAGGTCCTGGGTGTAATGCTGTTATTCGGCCCAACATCCATTTTGCCGGGGGTAATTCGTCTTCTCTAATTATGACCAAGTCTCCCATTCTGGGTGCTTCAGCTCTGGTTTGCCATTTGTGTCTCTGTTGTAAACTATTTAAATAATCCTTTGACCATCTGTTCCAGAAATGATTTGTCATTCTTTGTAGGAGCTTCCATCTTTGTAAAGGGCTGATCACTTCGTTTGCATCGTACTTTCTGTCTGGTATCAGTATCAGCGGCTCTCCTACGAGGAAATGTGCAGGTGTTAATGGGTTGACATCTTCCGGATGATCACTTAGTTCACAAATGGGTCTCGAGTTGAGACACGCATCGATTTAACACAGAACTGTTGTCATTTCCTCAAATGTGAGGGTGGAATCCCCGATTGTTTTTAGTAAGTGTGTCTTAACTGCTATGACTCCTGTCTCCCAGAGGCCTCCAAAATTTGGGCTTTTTGGAGGAATAAAATGCCATCTTGTGCCGTCATTCGCTAGTAGCTCCTCTATCTCTCTAACCACACCAGACATACTTTGACCTAACATTTGTGTCAGTTCATTGGCTGTTCCAACGAAGTTCAGGCCGTTGTCACTCCACATGTCTGAGCAGTGTCCTCGGCGTGACACAAATCTACGAAATGCGGCAATAAATCCGGGAGTAGTAAGATCGCTGACAGCTTCCAAGTGTATTGCCTTCGTTTTCATGCAGACAAACAATGAGATATATCCTTTAAATGATTTTTGTCCTCTTCCTTTGGATACTCGCATCTGAATAGGACCGGCAAAATCAACACCGCATGTCTCAAAAGCTCTTCCAGGGTTAATTCGTACACTCGATAGCTCGCCCATAAGTGGTTGTTTTGGTTTAGCATTGTACCTTATGCACCGTATGCATTTGCGAAGATGCTTCTTAACCGAAGGTTTTAAACCGATGATCCAATATCTTGATCTCAAATAATTCATGGTAGCAGCTGTTCCACCGTGCATCAATCTCTCGTGAGCATCTTTGATTAACAGCTCTCCAAGGTGAGTATTATTTGGTATGATAATTGGGTGTTTTTGATCATGTGATATAACTGCTGCTTGCAACCGACCACCTACGCGTACCAATCCATTTTCATCTATGTATGGTCTCAATGATAGCAATTTACTACGTTTTTTAACCATTCCTTTCTGTTTCAGGTCTTCAATTCCTTCACGAAATTCTGTTTCCTGTATACCTCTGATACAATTATCTAAAGTTGTTTTCATTTCATCTGCAGTGAGGTAAGTAGGGAGTTTGTTTATTTCTTTTGATGTTTTCATGTTCAAGAATCTTCGGCAATAGGTAAGTACTCTAATCATTCTATTTAGTGTAGAGAAATTTTCTAAAATTGACTTTTCTTCTATTGTGTTATAAAATACTTTAGCATTTATTTTTCTTTCTTCTAGTTTAGTTTCTGGTATATATTTTTTATTTGTATTTAATGTTTTCCTTTTCATCCACAGAGGCCCCTTCCACCACAACTGACTGTTTTTTAATTCCGAAGGCTCGATTCCACGAGACACAATATCAGCTGGGTTTTCTTCTGAGGCTACGTGGTTCCATCTATCATTGTCTAATCTGGTTTGAATTTCAGTAATTCGATTGGCTACAAATGTTTGCCAACGTATAGGTTGTGATTGTATCCAGGCCAATACTACTGTCGAATCAGTGTAGGCATAAACTTGATGTTTAGGAATCTTCAAAATATTTGCGGCTTCAGCTAGAAGTTTCGCCAGAAGAACTGCAGCACATAATTCCAGTCTTGCCACCGATATTTGTTTCAGAGGTGCCACCCTTGTTTTGCTTTCCAATATTGTAACATGGATTTCTTCTCCTTGAATTACTCTTACATATAAAACTGCAGCGTATGCTAATGTTGAAGCGTCTGCGAATCCAACAAGCTCAACTTGATCATTGTCAGGATGAGTGTGAATCCATCTGTCTAGATGTATATTTTTTAGAGTAACTAATTGATTACGAAACACAAGCCACTCTTCTCGAAGATTGTCTGGTATCTGTGCATCCCATTCAGCATTAGAAAGCCATAATTTTTGTATCAGCACCTTCGCTCTGATGATCACTGGAGCAAGCCATCCAAATGGATCAAATAATCGTGCCACATCCGACAATATACTTCGTTTTGTGATTGGTAAAGATGGTTCAGGTAAGTTAACCGATATTTTGAATTTATCATCATCGCGATCCCATGATATGCCTAGAATTTTAATAATTTTATCAAATTTAATTTCATATGGTTGTAGTTTATCTTTAGTTTCTTCTATTGTTTTGAGTACGTTATTAGAGTTACTAGACCTCTTTTGTAATACAAATCCTGCACTAGTCAACAGATCATTTACCTGGTTGTAAATTTCAGTAGCTTTCTCTTCATTATGAGCGCCTGTCATTAAGTTATCCATATAGAAGGAAGATTTTACTATTTCAGCGCCAATTGGGTACTTATGCTTTTCGTCTTCCGCCACTTGAAATAAGGTTCGAACTGCTAAAAAGGGAGCACAGGCAGTACCGAAAGTAACAGTAAGTAAGTTGTATGATTTGCAATCCTCATGTGGGTTATCTCGCCATATGATACGCTGATAGTTTCTGTGATCTTCTGAAACTAAAACTTGTCTATACATTTTTATTTTGTCACTTACTAGAGCTATCTTGTGTTTTCTCCATTCTGTTATCAAAGTACGTAAATCTTTTTGAATTACAGGCCCAGTAAGCAGCGTATCATTCAGCGAGTATCCTCTAGATCCTTTTGCAGAGGCATCAAATACAACCCTCAATTTACTGGTGTCTTTGTCATTTCTAATAACCGCGTGATAAGGTAAGTACATCACTTCTTTTTCTTCTTCATTTGATGTGTCCTAATGTTTCATATTCTTTGATAACTTTTATGTATTCTTCTTTTAGGTTACTATTTTGCTGAAATTTTCGTTCAAGTTGTAAGAATCTTGAAGTAGCTATTTCCTTTGTCATTCCGCATTTTTCTACTGGTGTAAGTATGTCTTCTTTAAAAGGTAAATTTACTTGGTATCTTCCAGATTCTGTTCTAATTGTAGTTTCCTTATAGATCTCTTCACATCTTTTCTCTTCTTTTGTTAATTTTCTTTCACAAGTAAGTATTTCATTTTCTACTTCCCAGAATTTCCTTAGTATTTCATTTTCACATACGCAGAGATGCATACTAATGATTTGTTTTTGTTTTGCAGGTTTTGTATTGCTAGAGTCACCAGAAAGAATCCAACCCAGTTATGTTTTTTGTGCTATGATACCAGATGAACTCTTTATCAATCCAGCTTCTATGATTTCGCTATAGACTTCAGCTCCTAGCAGAATGTGAATTCTGTTGGGTATATCGAATGTAGGATCTGCAAGTGTTATTTCCTTCAGCTCAGGCCAATTAGAGACTGTGATTGATTGTGAAGGTAAGTAGTTTGTGATAGTCCTTAGAATATAAGCCTTAATCAGGATTGTAACCTTTGGATTGCATATTGACTGTAGTTGTACTTCAACCATGTATTTGGTGTGAAGCTGATTTCCATTATTCAATCCTGAGACCACGCCGTTGACTTTTGTCTTCTTCAAACCCATAGTTTGAACTAAATCTTCTGTTATAATGAGGGCACGGTAGACGTGTGTTTGACCATGACGCGATGTCACATCTATGAGTGCTGTGGCTAATAGTATTTGACCAGATTGATTTACAAAATGTGACACTATGTTTTGACTTGAGTCTTTATGATATTCATCCCTTACAGATTCTTCTTTCCTCTCTGGGTGTAATAGAGAGTGGTGTTTCTTGTGGCATATCCGACACGATGTTTTCCTCATACATTTGCTAGCAGAATGATTTGGTATCAAGCAATTGAAGCATAAATACGAAGTCATGTCTTTCCTTGTATTGTAATTTTGCGAATGGCTTACACTGATAAATGTAATGATCTTCTTTACAGAACGAGCAGTTACCAGTTTCTACAGTGGCATGAAATGTTTTCTATTTAGTAGATTTGTTTGTTGGTTCAATCATTTCAAGAGATCTAAACCTACTCTCCATAAATTGTTTAAGATTGTCAAACGACGGGAAATCTTCTCTTTCAGCTGAAACATTTTGTTCCCACAGACGATGACTTTCAGGATCTAATTTAGAAACAGTCAAGTAGATGACGACTGCATCCCAAGATTTTGTTGGTAATCCTAGATTCGTTAGTGAGCTCAGGCATTCAACTGTAGTATCCAGCAATTGTTTTAGAAGAGAAGCTGACGCCGTTGTTATATTTTTAATGCTAAATAATCTCTTGAAAATACAATTTGAAATATATCTTTTGTTATTGTATCTATTTTTGAGTATTTCCTATGCCTGACTATAATTTTGATTTGTAATAGGTATAGCTCGCAGCAGTTGTTCAGCTTCACCAGACAGACTTGACTTTAAGTAATGCAATTTCTGAACATTGTCTAGTGATTCATTTGTATGTATAATTGAGTTAAACAGATCGTGAAAAGATGTCCAATCGGTATATTTGCCAGAAAAACGTGGTAGATGGATCTGCGGCAGTTTTATTTCAGTAGTTGTTTTCTTTGGTTCAGGTAAGATAGTTGTCTGTGCAGCAGCAGTTAAGTCACTATTTTTTGTTCTCAGATCACTTTTGTATGTAATATATAATTGCTCACACGTCTCATACATATCCTCCGAGAAATAACTTAGCCCGCTTCTTGTTTCTTTAGAAATGTTCGCAACCAGTGCTCATGCGAAGATTTGAATAATTTCCATGTTGCTTCTAAGTTTTCTAAACGAGTATCTAAATAGCTAGGTGTAATTCTTGCTTTAGGAGCTTTGCCATAGTTAGTCTGAGCCTTTTTCATAGACTCCATCCTTTCATCTTGAAGACTAACCCCCGTATTCTTAAACATAACCTTATGAACGTCCTTCACTCAAACTCATTCGAGGGCGACTTAAGGAAGTCCTCGAACTTCCCTTGAAAACGGCATTCTTAGTTGGTTGCTTGAGCAAACTCCAATGAGGTTATAATAACAATTTTAAACACAAAAATTGAAAATTACAAAAGAATACAGTAAAAAATAAAATGAAGTAAGTAAATACCTAGGCCAAAAGTGGCAAAAACCCGTTTTTTATTTACTTTATTTCATTTTAAGGATGCCTCAAGGTACATCTCGACCAACCTTATAATTGACAGTTCGATACTCACCTCCAATGAGAAATCATCTCAAGTCAAGGAAGCTTGTGACAACTAATCATACCAATGAGGTGGAGTAAGGTTGAGTCGAGTTTGAGTGAAGGTTTAAGAATACGGGTGTCAGTAATTGGTTTATTTTCTCCATTGTTTATGTTCAAAATTAAGCGAATATACAAAGTATAATGTTCAAATACAACTAATTTATCAACGCAATTGCACTAAGTTTACAGAAAGTTAAATTAAATAGTTTAAGATATAACGATTATTTGTAAGTTAATTTAATTCCAGTAAATTTTTCTAAGTGTTAAGCACTTGTAAAATTTTAAGTTTAACTTCACTCTGATTTTCTTTGGAAACACTTGCAAATTTTTAAAGTTCCTTCACTAGCGAATTTTTCTAAGTCTTTTACACTTGTAAATTTGTAATGTTTATGATCACATCAAATTATTCTAAGTCTTTAGCACTTGTATTTTTTTTAAAGATTGTTCATAACTCACGATTTTTACAAGTCCGTATCCACACTGAAATCCGCTAAGTCCCGAACTGTCACTTTAACTTTTCACTGCACTGCACACTTTGTCACTCGATTTTCTACCTTACACATCCGCGCCGAAGGACCAATAGCTACCTATTCACTGCTGTACTAGGGTCCAGAAAAGAAACACGGTATATCCCCTAACCTGCTTACGGGCTCGATCGAGCCCAACTTTTTCTGCGCTACTGTGCTTCTGGGCTCGATCAGCCCCAACTGTTTTCGCTTGCATCATTTTTTAGTTACACAACACTGAGTAACTCTATGTGTCTATGGCTTTTTCTCGGCTAACTACGATCCTGCCACTATCGATTAAAAATAATTCCATTGCCATCCAGGGCCGAAAAAATTTTTAAACACGAATTTGAAGTTGAGCTTGACGGGTCTCATTTTTTTCTAGGATCACGGTACGGGAAAATGCCTGGCTAGGGAGGTTATTCTTTATTATAACTAATGAAATTTTTTGAGAAAATGCTTAAATAAGTCTATTTTAATATAAAATACAAACATAATTGATCACTTTATGTTTTCATGTGTTATTTCCACTTTTTATCGAAAAAGTTGGGAACAAAATGGCTGACCACGCAAAAAACATTTTTTCATAAATTCTATAATTCATTATTTTCTGTGCAACTTTTTCTATTTATATTACTAATTTAATAATAAGCAATAAAAAATAACAAGAAACCACGCGAACTCAAGCGATCTTTCATGATTTCAAAAAAAGAACGCGCAAGTGGAGGATCGCGTCCTTGTCTAACGTAGCATCTTAGTATGGGACAGCGGGCGCGCAAAAAATGCGCCACAAACGGATTTTATGGGAGCAGTCCACATTTATTATATTTTTGGTTTGTATTTTTTTTCGACAGTACGTGCTTTCCAAGCAATACTGAATTTTTTTTTTTTGGATTCGAGTAGTAGTTTTTATACTGACCTTGGGTAAAGATCGGTCGAGCCGACCATAAAAAACGACGGAGGTCCATTGTTTGTCAGTTTTTTCACAATTTGAACAACAGAACTTATTAATGCTTGTTATCTATTCTAAGATAGCTAGGCTTCAATAAAATATGTGTATTCATTGCTTTTAACGAAATTTGTAAAACAAAGTCTTGATGCAAAATATATCATTTTTTCGTACAAAAACCCGCGAATTTCGAAATTGTAATTTATTTTTCATTCAAAAGTTTACTGTAGCAGGATAGTATTCTTTGTTTTAATTACAGAACTAGATAGATACTGTTAGATTATAAAAAAATAAGGCATATATATGGTACAACTTTTATTTAAAAAATCATTATAGTACAAAATTACGGGGACAAAAAAGAAATATTTTCCTTCCACCCGTTACTACAAAAGAACCACTTATGATATCGTTATCCAAACAGTTTTGTCGATAAGGTCGATTATCTGTGAACAAACATAAATTCTACGTGTTATTGTAACCCTACACTCGAGTTGTAAACAACGCTTTATCTAAAACACATTTAACGCGCGCGCGCGCGGGCGCGTTTTAAGCACGGTAGCGTAGCGGTAGCGGGGGGCCCAAAGCAGGTGAAAGAGTAATCTATATTAAAGACTGATTTTAACAAATACATCTCAATACTATGAACATTATATAAATCGAAACCGTAGTGCGTTCTACTTTGTTGGTGGCGCCATCTAGTACTGAGTTGCGAAATTAATCGGACATTTTGTTTATTATAACAATATTAACCAAGTATGAATACAGTCAAGTAGCCTATTATAAGGTTGGTCGAGAGGTACCTTGAGGAGTCCTTGAAATGAAATAAAATAGATAAAAACGGGTTTTTGCCACTTTTGGCCTAGGTAATTACTTACATTATTTTTTTGTACTCTATTCTTAGGTAATTTTCAATTTTTGTGTTTAAAATTGTTATTATAACCTCATTGGATTTGGCTCAAGGAACCAGCTAAGAATGTCGTTTTCAATGAAAATTCTAGAACTTCCTTAAGGCGCCCTAGAATGAGTTTGAGTGAAGGACGTCCTTAAGGTTATGTTTAAGAATACGGGGGGTTAGACTCGACTAGATATTGACGAAACCACACTGTAGGACTGAAGAAAGACGGGCTGTACAGGACTTGTCTCCAAAGCCGTAAGGAAATCCGATTAAAAAAATATATAAACGAGTGATTATTTTGACAATGATTTGACTTGTCTGAGACTGACAGGTTTGATTTTGACACCTATTCTGCATGGATCTCGATTGTTTTTAGATTTTTCTTTCATTTCATTACAATTAATCAGCAACATTAGTTATTTTGATTTACATACTAATGCTATGACAAATAGTGAGGCTTTAAGCCTCTATCAATATGGTTTTAAATGCGGCTGTGCAGATGCTTAGGTTTGTAAACATATGCAACTTAACCTTTTACATTTTTCGTTTTGTTTTTTGTTCTTTACATCTTGTTTATACTTTTCATGTCTTATCCTTTATATTTTAAGCTAGAATTCATTTATTATATGATATGAAACGAGCAAATATAATCATGAACTTATACGCAAATTAATGGGGAATCCCAGTCAGTCACAGTCACATTGACTTTGTATGAACTTTGGATAACTAACTGTTAATTATTAATGTTTAGGGAGGCAGATGAGTTGAAACAGAAGATATTAAAGTTCAAAAGTGGAACGTCCATGCTACAGGAACGCAGTCTCTGGGTCACACAACAGCAATTACAAAAAGTAAGTCTATCTTTGTCTGTAATTTTCTGATAGGTGCAAGTTCCCAAGTATCTAATAAATTTCCCACTCCAACTCTTACATTTGCAAAAGGCTACTTGACTGTGGTCATACTTGCACAAGATTTTTATAAGGAAAATTACCTACACTAAAAAGTAGCAGATTACGAAAACAACAACAAAATTTGTTGATAATCAAAGCAATAATTAGCATTTAAAATTTTCTCATAAAGGAAAGTAGGAATGTGGTGGTGACGTCTTGCTATCTCTTTTCTACATACGAAACCAATTGGCAGTGATGTCAGAGTTTCAAAGGCATATAACTTATTTATTTTTGCACAGATTAAAAAAATCTTTCAGTTTTTTGTTTCTGGTACTGAGATTTTTTATATGAATGATAAAAAAAAATAAGTAGAATAGCAAATTGGTATTTTCTAAACGACATAAAGCAACAGCAAATAATACTGTTATTTTATATTTATCTTTCAAATTGCCCTAAAATATTACCTATTCCAATTAATTTTGTAATATTATCGTTTCAGGTGTATCAAAAAGTATTAGTACTGGACTTAGATTATGCCTTGGACAAGAAAGTGGAACAGGACCTTTGGAACATTGGGTTCAAGCAGCAGATTGAAGCCTTGCAAGCTATATCTAAGGACCGGAAGGTATATCTTATTTCATGCTTTTAGGTAATGGTGTCTTGATAAATGAAACAATAACTAAATCACTATAAATATTGGATATCTACATTACAAATTGGTTACATAAATTAATGCGCGTTATCAACAGTAATGTCTCATAAAAAGTATCGCATATTGTTCTCTGACTGACTGATTGTGAATCATGCACTTGTATGGGATCGTCACGTATAAGTGTGTGTGTATACATGTAGGTTACAATACATCTACAATATTCCTCTTTAAAAATATATACCTATAAATCTTAACAGTAAAATTGATAAAATCCTTATTGGTACTGATAATCATTAGTATTTCTAAAACTCTTAATTACAACTATGAATACCTACATGTAAGTGAAATTAATAAAAAAAAAAAAAAAAATTGTTAAACTTACAACAAAAACAATATCAGTAAGTCAAACACATTAAACGCAATTTATTATTTGCACTCGAGTTGTAAACCTTATCCTTTTCAAATTTCAAAACATATAAAGTCTATAGTTTTGATTTGTGGTATTTGTAAAGGCGTAACAAAAAAAACTGTTAAGGGTTTCATGGGTCGTATTTTGTGATTAATATTTTCAATTTAGCTCAATGATTCCCAATTTACATTTCTTTATGAGCCCATTTTTTATTTTTCTTAATTTACTTAAATATATTTCCATAGAACAAGTTACTGAATATACAAAAAATGTTACTAGATTGTGTTACAGATGTTTAGAGTTAGTTAATAAAGTTTTTAATCTAACGAATATGTATTAATTGTTAATATTGATATTTAAAAAAATATGTACTTATTTTTTATTTACATAACTATTATATACCGCAGCGTGTCTCTAGGTTTTTGCGACCATAAGTAGCCTATGCACGTACATCGGCATGGTTCAATTTTATGCCAAATTTCTGCCTAGTTGTTTGTAAAGATAACAGACAGGGACTTTGAAATTCACATTCACGTCTGTGCTTGCGTCTATATGTGAGTGAGAACATCTCCTTTTTTATATTTAGATAACAAACATTTAACGGCTATTTTGCATCCTTAGGGGGGAAAAATTTAATAAATAATTTAAAGATTTTCATACAAACTTCCAACATCTATTTCATCCCTTTAGAGTAAATATTTTTCAAAATCCCTTCTTAATGTGCGTTTGTATTATATTTAGGAGCTTGCGTAACAAATTTCATGAAAGTTGAGAGAGATTTGAATATTCTCCATACAAATTTTCAACCCCTATCCCCTTAGGGGATAAATTTCGTTAAACCACGAAACACGTGTTTAATTAAATGTTTTTGAAAGCATGAATCTTAATTTTGATCAAAATCGTAGCTGATTTAAATATTTTTCATACAAACTTTTTTCAAAATTTTAGTTTTTACCATTAGCGGTTACGGCTGTGCATGCGTCTATATGTGTGTATATGGAGGAACAGCTCCTATTATATGTATATATAAATTAGAAACATTCAACGCCTATTTTGCACCTCTAGGGGGAAAAAATTAACAAACCATGAAACAGCTATTCAATCAAATGTTTCTAAGAACATGAATCTCAATAATCATCATAATCGTAGTTGATTTAAAGATTTTGCACACAAACTTTCAACACGTATTTCATCCCTTGAGGGTAAACATTTTTCAAAATCCCTTCTTAACGTGTGTTTGCATTATATTTTAAAATGTTTTTTTGCAAGCTGCATTAATTACCTTTTTAAATCGTAAATTTGTACTAATGTAATTGACTAAATATCAAATCCTTTATTTTAAAATATTTTCAGAACCCTCTCCGCAGCGAGGGTCAAGCGATGCTATCATGGGTCCTGCAAGCAGCGGCCGGCTTTTACCTGTGTTTGCTCCATCAAATTTGTACCACATTCAAATTGGACTTGCCATTTAGGTATGGGTTTTATTATTTTAGTCTTTTTTTTTGTGGTAGTTTTAGACCTTATGCTCTGTGGTTGTAAATATTGTATCATATTAATATTTTTTTCATTTAGTTGGATTGAAACAAGAAAGTAACAAAAGAGCCTTGCTCGTAATTTGAAAGCACCCAGGTGTCTAAAGTTTACCAATAGATTATTTAATTCATCTAGAAGAAAAAAAAAATGATCTTAATTATCCATACTTCCATACTAATATTATAAATCCGAAAGTCTATCTTTCTGTCTGTCTGTTACGCTTTCACGGCCAAACCGCTGAATGGATTTTCATGAAATTTAGTATTAATTATACTTATAGTTGAAGACCCGGGGTCAAACAGGTTACTTTTTGACGCAGGAGGAGCTGCGGGAAACAGCTAGTTTATTATAAATAAATAATAGCGGGCCGGCTGGACAGTAGCTTTATAAAGCACCGTGTAAAGCAGCATATTGTTTAAAACATAAATAGTTTCTTACTAACATAGGTATAAGATCAATTGTTACCAATCCTATATATGGACTTATGGTATCGAAGGAAGAAAGTGACCGATTACTAACGACGGCATAGCTTAATATGCTTGAGTTAGAAATCGCACTTTTTACCGAGTGATACATAGTGATTTATACGTTTTCGGATCGGATCGGCTACAAGGCAAAATGTCTATTGACTAAGACTACCCACAATTGAATAAGACTTGAGAGCAAATCGTCCACATTTGAAAATGTAACCAAAAATTGTTTTAATGACGTCTTGCGAAAATGTCTAACCAGCATATTGGCTACGAAGCAAACCGTCCACAATGCATAATATAACTATTGTTGAATGACAATCGGAAACAGTGTATGTAGGATAGAACTAATTGCACCTTACTACCTACATAATGCTTTAAGGGTAATGTAAACCCTTACATTGTCATTCAGATAATGTTTTATCAGTGAGCGCTAAATAATTTGAAAACAGTCGACTAATCACATCATCATGCATCGATGGCATCGATCGACTAACGTCGATGAGTATACAAGCGAGATTTGGGGCATAGTGCTATCAACTCATAGTTATCGATCGATCGATTAGTGAAATAGCACCTTAACGAGAGGGCAAGATAGGAAGATGTGTGAAACAAATCCATTCATTGTAATAATAGATAATTTCATTTATTTTTTAAATACTTTTTGAACACATACTTAAAAATAGGGTATATTGCAACTTAGGCTTACTTATATATTAAGTTTCACAAAAAAAAATCATTTTATTTTCTAATAAAATTAACAAAAAACAAAATAGGTAATAAGTAATTTAAAAGCATGCAACATTTTAGTCAATATTTAAATAATATTTAATTTTAGAAATTCTTTTTAAGAATTCATAGGGTGAGATCAGATCTTCTTCCAATTTTTTTTTCTCCTCATTGTAACGCAAATTGAAACTGATATCGATTTTTCTCCTTTTACTGCTATGAAACAAACTGTTTTTATATCTGATTTCTTGCCATTTCGCTTCTTTCCTTAAGGCATCCAGAAATAGTAGTAATGTAGGTTTTTTACTTAATTTTGTGCTAAAGCGTCTATTCCATCCCTCAAGCGGATTGTTTGTACGAAATTTCTCATTATAGCAGCTTATATTCACAGACGCCTTAAGCCATTGATTCTCAAAATAATTCAGAAAGTTACGAGTGCCGTCTGTTAACAAAGCATGTTCTTTAATATGCAACCAGCACTCTGAGTAGTGTGTTGATGGTAGAAGAGGAAAATTGGCACATATTCTGATTATACTTCTAGATTCCTTAGTATCAGTGATATTCAAGGCTTTCGCTTTCCTCCAAATAGCGTAATGAAAATGATAATAGCATCCACTTATTAATATGTCTGGAAACACTTTTTTCAATGCATTTGTAATACCAATTTCAAAGTCACATTTTATTTTATTTATAGTTATGTCTAAATGTTGCTTTATTAGTTGAAACAATCGTTCATAGGTTATTTGTAATTTGTTGGGAAGTAATGCATAAATTATCCCTACCACATTTGATGTCTCGCTGTTACTGTCTATATCAACGTGTATAGATATAATCTGATAAAATGGTTTTGGTGTGCGTGAAAACGTACCATCAATAAAGAATAAGTGATCTTTTAAGTATTTAATATTAATTCTCAATGATGTTGTACAAAATAACAATATTTTGTCATTGTTAATTCCGTCTTCACAAACAAGAAAATCACGCGCTAGTATTTCTGGTATTTTTATATCGTTTAGAGAATCGAATTCTGTTCTTTGTACATTAAGAAAATGTCTTCTAGCGCGACGTAATGTATCCTTCTTGGATTGAAAATTTGGTACAAAATCTTCATTATATGTTTCTCTAAATTGCTCTTCAAATATTTTTTGGACTGGTTCATAATTCTTGCAAACTATGTCTTTGCACTTATCCATAACGACATCAATATTATTTTTTATATAATTGGGTTTGCACGTATGTTCTACTTGACGGAGAATTTTATTTCTTTCTTTATTTATTGTCACCGTAGCACTACAGCTATCACGATTAATACATCTCCACCTTGACGAGCCACCTTTATTTACAAATCCTAAGGTGTGCCTATAACCAGCAATCAACAAAGCCTCCCGATTTTGTTGACTTTTAATAAAAATAAAAATTTTACTAGAATCACTTTCCATCATTGTTATATTGTTGATATATTGTTCAATTATATTTTTCTATCAATAAATAAATATTATTCTTCTGTATTCAGTGTCAATGTCAATTTTAATCGTTAGGTTTAACATATGGCTATTTAGATACTAAAGAGTTCTGTTTCATGAAGTATAAATTAAATTAAATTATAACAGGAAGGATGTATGCACATGTTTATCTATTCAATATCCTTTTTTATTAGTCTGTAGGAATTAATGCTAACATAATGCACCATGAACGATATGTCTACAGGCAGTTTTCAATTATAGACTACTTGAATTATGGACATAAATAAATTGTGGACGATTTGCTCCCAGGACAATCTCTACATGTGGTCAAGATTGGTTAAATAGACCTTTTGCTTGAGAAGACCAAAAGCATATATGAACATTTTGCTTTGTAGCCGATCCGATCCGAAAACATTTATACTACACATGCAAGGATAATGAGACATGTTTAATTGTATTATCCATATTTGAAAATGTTTTAGTGGAATTGGTCACTAGTATTAATGTATGAAGAAAGTTACAAATAAGAAATCAATCGCTTTAAATAAGAAAAGAATGAATAAGAGTGTTCATTTTTCAAATCAGAAACACGTGGAATTAAGTAGGTACTTAATAATATTAGGTACTATAATTTATCATAAAAATTTAGGTAAAGAAAATAAACGATTGATAAGTAAGTTCAAACTTGGAGCAGAGAATATCTATGACGCTAATCTGAAAAGTAAAAATGTTGAGGAATCGAGCATTCAGTATCGTTTTGTTTGTAATTTGATTATTACTCTTCAAATCTTTTTTTTATCTGTCAATGTCAAAAATGACATAAAAAAAATTAGTAGGTAAGTAATGGATATCCATACGACTTTTCCGGCCGCATTTGGGGAGGGGGGGGGAGAGAATAACGCACTTTCTATCTCGTCCTTGAGTAAGTATGAGTGTACTTTCCGAGCAAGTGCAGTACAAATCATTCTTTAAATTATTTTCTGACAAAATGTTGATTGTGACTTTAAAGGGCAGCTGATATAATTTTTGTAAGATTAACTCGCATTTATTTTCTGGTTTTATATTGTTTTGCATGATTTTGTTTGGATGATGTGTGACACCACTGACTTCACTTTTGTATGCCTGGTAGGCTAAACATGTATGTGCGTAATATTTTCAATGTACCATCTTGAATTCAACATGTGTATACAAAATAATAAATGATTATGATTACATTTCTCTAGACGTCGCGCGTCGCTGCTCGGGTTAGTGGAGGGCTGGGGCTGCGCCCCGACGAGCGGTGCGCCCCCTCCGGCCGCCGCTCGGTACGCTTGCCAGCACTGCCTCGTGCACCTCGGGGACCTGGCTCGCTACCGGCAGCAACTGCGGCAGGCACACACCTTCTACAGGTACACTCAATAGGATACAATTTATTGAAACGTTTATCAATTTACAGAAATGTCTTACAAAGTACAGAATATGCGTGACAGACGGTCTCAATAGGGTCTCAATAGGTGGCGGCTCAGTATTACGCACCATCTTCTGAAGAGCCGCGGTGCCTTAACATTATTTGATGCGCGCAACAAATAATACTGTTTAATGATAACTGTTATGTGATAACGAACACTGAAACAATAGCCTTTATTGCTGTTACTAAATAACACAATTAAGTACAAAAAACTAATGAATAAGAAATTATGTAAATGTGTTTGTGTGAATGATACTGAAATTATGATACTGTCTAAAGTCCTCCAAATAACACAATTATCCGAAATATTGACCAATAAAGAGCAACATAACTTTACATTGAATTTTCAATCAATAAGTTGCCATTGAAAGAAATTAATTCCAATATTTTTCCCCAATATAGCAAAGGTTGGTATTTTCCTGGTCGGGCTATAAATGATTGATGAGTAATTTAAATTAATTGACATTGTTTACATTATTGTCTTTTTCCATTGAGACAGACTTTATTTTTCAGGATTTTGTCGCCAATGCATCAAGATGTCGTTAATTTTAGGAGCATTCGCATTGACAATATGTAAAGTATATAATTAATAAAAAATTGCCATTGCTATTTGTTGGTCAATATTTCGGATAATTATTGCGTTATCTAGAGGATATTTTTTCGAAAAGTTATGGTTTTTCTAGTATTTTTGTGCATATCATTAATATTGCACTATTAATTGCACTTTCTGTAACAGATTTAATTAGGCTAAAAAGGCTTATTTTTGAAACATTTTTCTTATTAATATACCATTTCTGGGATTTCATAACTCGCCCGCCGTCGTCTTCATATTCCTTCTTAAACTGTTTATGATAATGATTAGATTTGTATAAAATGTATTTTTATATTTATAATTTTACTTCGCTTTAGGCACGCGCTGGTTCTATCAGCGCACTCCGGCCAGCCGTACAACCAACTTGCGTTAGTAGCGTGGCGACGCGGTCGAAAATTGGGAGCTCTGTACTGGCACGTGAGAAGTCTACTTGTGCGAGCGCCATTTCCACCGGCACTGGCTAATCTAGCGAGAACTTTACACGCTGCTACCATCAACACCAAGTATGTTACATAGTTTAAGAATGTGCTAGTTCAACGGACTGTTGTGTTACTTCACTTTAGGTGCGCGCTAGATGTATCAGCGTTATTGGCATGTGAGGAGTCTGCTTGTGCGAGTGCCATTTTCACCGGCACTGGCCAATCTAGCGAGAACTTTGCACGCTGCTACCATCAATACCAGTATGTCATAGCTTTAAAAATGCGCTTGTTCAACAGACTATTGTGTTATTTCACTTTAGAAACGCGCTAGTTCAACGGACTATAGTGTTACTTCACTTTAGAAGCGCGCTAGTTGTGTCAGCGCTATTGGTATATGAAGAGCCTGCTTGTGCGAGCTCTATTTCCACTGGCACCAGCCAATCTAGTGAGAACTTTACAGGCTGCTACTATCATCACCATGTATGTCATAGATTTAAGGATGCGTTAGTTCAACTAACTAATTTAAATTAATGAATGAACACTTTATTGCACCATTTACAAATGTGCCACTTCACTTTAGGACGACCGTCGGCCCCTCAGCGACTGCATCATCACATTGATATAACAGAGAGCAGGATCCGCTTGTCCTCCTATTGTATTTAGCCCGGTCTCGATGATGGAAGGGATCCTAAATGAGTTGTCCGCTTGCAGCCAGTCGGGCCCGCTGCCCGTGCTGCCGGGGCTAACTGGCCGCGACCCTCACCCTGCGGCGACCCTGCAGCGATTGGACGCGCAGACATACGTCACTGAGCTTATACGAGCTATACATCTGATTCACACTGTTGATGAGTAAGTTAATCTTATTATTAAAGAACTGTCTAGAAATTAACAGTACTTGCGGAAATATAAGTAAGAACAGGGAGTTCTATGTTTGTCTGACCATTAAAACCTTTTTTGTAAGCCATACCACAGTATATAGAATGCTATACTAGCACAGATACCCAATGCGGTACCCAGCGGTAACCAGGTCGCGTAGCCAGCACCGAAAGTTTTATTTGTGTCGACTGTAGGAGGCAGCACAAGCTGCGCCGTTGTAAATTTGTACAAAATAGTGCGTACGGAAATTCAATAGATGGCGTCTGCTATACATTGATTTCAATCTGTCAATTCACTGACACGGACTGCATCAATGAATCGAATGCGGAGAGACAGTTTGATATTGTGGTGTCCCCCAAAAAGGCAAAAGATGTTTGAGAGAAAATGGAGAAAGTTTGCTGCAGTATTATTTATGAACGGATTTTAATCATTTTTGGAGGAAATATAAGTCGGATTACTGACACTTGGAGCACAGGAAGCAATTGTGTTGGACCACCTTGCACTAATTTAGAACTGGATGTTTTAAGGATTTTGTTATTTATTGTATGTACCAATTAATGATATGAATTTTTTGTCGCCTGGCGAGCGAGAATCATCGAGAGTGGACATAAATTATTACTTCCTCATACCGCTAATCGCCTTGGGTTGGCGACCATACTTGCCGGCCGAAAGTCACAAATATACATCTGATTGGTTATCTACGTAGACTATGACCCTGCACACGGTGTCAGAGTTTTATCGGAAACGATTTTCGGACTCTGGCGTAGGTACTTTGTTATGACTTTTCACTTATTCTTATCGAGCTGGTAACATGGTCAATCGACCCTGCGCAAGTGCAAACCCTGATGTCAGAGTTTTTTCGGAAATTATTTTCGGCATCTGATGTGGTTTCTTTATTATGACTTTAGTTTTAAGTCGTTCTTATCGAGTTGGATTACATGGTCAATCGACCCTGCATTGGTGTCATAGCTTTTTCGAAAACGGTTTTCGGCCTTTGACGTGGTTTGTCTTGTTCTCTCAAATGTCCTCTCTCTACGATCAGCTGTACTGTAATGATAAGTTTTACAATCACAATGTTGTTAAAAAAATCAAACGCCTTAAAATATATTTAAGCGAGTGTGACTGGAGCATGGACTAAGATCATAATCAAGAAAACGGAACGGAATTTAAATAGACATTTTCGTAGTCTATGACATTTTTCTCCGGCGGCATCAAGAATATGCTTTTTAAATAAATAGACATTTCTTAGAATTGGCCTCCCACACCGACATTTCAAACGGAAGTAGTGATTAGATACTTCGCAGGTACTCTTTGCTGAAATGTTGAACAGCGCCATCTAGTGTTTATCATCATTATTAAAACAAATATGCAAAAGCATAGAGATCCAATAAAAAGCATTAAAACATTTGCTTTTCAAAAACTTTGTTTTAGGAAATAATTAAATTGAAAATAGAACAAAAAAAGCTAGATCAAATTAATAATGTAACCAGATCGATACTTCTGGCGCCATCTAGTATTTCTTAGTACGAATTAATTGTTTTTATTGACAATGGGACCCCCTGCCCATACTCACAAAATTGAATTGAAGGGTATTTTTTTATGTGTAATTAAATGTCAAAAAAATTGTCTCAGTTTTTTACAATCGTCTGCTATTTTACACGCGTATTTAAATCCCACAGAAATGATACTTAGTTCGGGATGAAAGACACCCTGTACCCTTATCCTACTCCCGACTATATATATGGAAAATTTCAGAAATATTATTAAGTAGTTCATTAAATAAACTGTGATGAGGTAACAATCAAATAAATATACAAACTGCGGCACCTGTCTCACTCATCTTAGTGGCCTGTAAGAGATTGTTTAAGCAATCAACCTGCCAATAGTAATGCTCGGAATTCAATGGTCTTTAAAGCCTGGTGGTCGTTAAAGGAACCACGTTAGAGGCCGAGAGGCCGTTCCGCACAACTTTGACACCAGGGTGTACATGGTCGAGTGGCAATGTAACCTACACGAAATGATGATGATGATGATTAAAGAAAATGAATATATTAAGTAATAATCTTACAGTTTAGACACGGCGGCGGCGATTGTAAAAAATCTGAATTCGTCGTTGACAGTGCTCGTCGCAACTGATAGCTTCGAGCCTATGACCCTCATCAAGGTAAGACTTTGTCTTTTGACAGCCCCATATTCGTTGGGTTATTTAAAATAATAATAATCAAGATTGAAGTGTCAGATAGTGTCAAATTTCAGTTAAGTTAGCCCCATTCACAATGTCCTATTATTTTTTTCATTTGAGAACTTAAACTACTACTTAAAGTAACGGCCGATTTCAAGGATAATGACGCAATATACTCTCGTCTAATTAAGTTTACGTTTCACCACACAGTTAACTGTTTTTACTTACTTACTTACTTAACTGGAGAATATACTGATAATCCACGCATAAGGATTCTGTCTCTAGAATAACAATGCTTAGACTAGTCACTTTTGGACAGGAGCGAGTAGGTGAAATCGGCCCTAAGTCTTAACAGAAGTGTTGCTTATCTCGGGAACCTAACTTAATGTTTTTGTTATATAATTTCAGATGGCCTGTGTCCTAATATGGCTAGTGCACTCCGCCACAGAAGACTTTAAGCTGGACACGTCATCGCTAAGCGAGGGAGAAGCTCGTGCCGCGACACTCGCGCACGAGTTGTGTACCGCGGCCGTACTCGCGCTGGCACTGCCTGCTTACAGCTCGCCCGCGCCGCCTGACAACAGCTACCTTGCTGCTCGTCAGTAACTCATTTTAGTGTAGTTTTTTTTAAACAGTAACACACGATTACTACTAGTACTAACGTACAGAACTAAAAACACCCACCAGAAAACAGATACAGCACCGAGCGGCGTAGATTTAGGATAAAAATCGAGAGCAAAACAATGCAAGTATGTCGTTTCCGCCGCGCGGCCGCTGCGACTACTATGACGCATATACAACACGAGTAACACAAATTGATGAGTGTGCGTACGCGACCGTATCGTAGTAGCTGTTATAGGTATCGCGCTTGCCGTTGTTGTATTGAGTGTCCGGGGTGTGGCAGGAATCGATTTGCAGTCAAGACCAAGTGAACAAGGTTCTTTATTTAATAATAATAATAATAAATACTCTTTATTGCAACAAGAACTAAAATACAGATTACACAAAAAAAATGAATGTCTATATGTACAAAGGCTTATTTACTTAGTTATTTTGAAGGGTTTTCTAAGTTTGATATTTTGCCCATGTGCCCAACGACCGATACGATAGTACATCTTCGGTCGTTTAAAGAATCAGAGTTTTGTCCAATGTTCACATCATTACACATTTTCACATCTGCAATCCCTGACGAGGGGCCGTAGGCCTGTTTGCCTACTCAGTAGTATAAATACTCGTAAAATCTTTATATCGGGCTTATAAGGTGACTTAAGATAATAAATAACATTTTTTCCCAGTGAAAGTCTGGATATCCTGGCTGACGGGGCAGCCTCAAGCTCTGCAATCTGCCGCGTGGTCATCGCGACCAGCACTGTGGCCCGCGCTAGCCCACGTGTTCACTCTACTGGCCACTGACTGCTTAGAAGGCGACAGCTGTGAGTTTTCTCATCTCATTTCTCTTTCAACAAGACAATGAAATTTATTTCTCGAACATTTTCAACCAACGGAATAAATTTTATGCCTTGCAATTTCTGTCGTATCAGCACTTAGCTAATGTATTGTACATCGTAATTTGGTAATCTTAAGATTCTTGATATTTATTTACACAATATTTGCAAGTATTTTTGATAATCATGCCCGATTTTCTAATATTGACTGAGCAAGGCAAAGTATCCATTTCCTGACAGTAATGATCAATTTTGTTATTTTGTAAAGTTGTATGTAAAGAGAGATACGCGTTTTGAACGGATCCTTGTAAAACTTAGTTGTTCCCTGATTTATTTCATTTTTGTTGAGATATTTTACAATTGGGGGTAAAATGGGTGCAACAAAAGAGAAAAGTTGTCGTAGCGTTAAGAACTGATATCCATCATATTGAAAGAAACATTGTATATGGAATTCCCTACGGGTTGTTGTAAAAAATAATCTAAAAGGGTAAAAAGAGGGAAATTTTATGAATTTATTTCAAACATGTGCATTTTCATAGTAGTCTGCGAAATGCTGGCCACAGAACTACTACTTTTAAAGGAAACTGACATGAACAGAAATATTGTGTTTGTGGTCTTAAAATTTCCGTACCATGAATCACACACCGTATTCCAGATGACACGGTCCCCCTTCCTGAAGACGAGGAGTTGCACGGGTTCCTACCACTGGAGGCTTCTTTCAAGGGGCTCCGGTTTGCCAACCACGCCTGCTGGGACACATACGGTGGCAGGCTGCCGGACCTGGATGATCAGGAGGTTGACGATCAGTAAGACTTCTTGTGAAATGAAATTGTTTTTTTTTTCAATATACATCCATACTAATAAAGTCTGTCTGTTTGTCTTTCTGTATGTCTGTTTATTTTCAATGTCCATACTAATATTATAAATGCGAAAGTCTGTCTGTTTGTCTTTTTCTCTGTCCGTCTTTCTGTCTGCCTGTTTCACGGCCAAACCGCTAAAAGGATTTTGATACAATTCTGTATGAATATAGTTGAAGACCCGGGGTCAAACATCGTTTTGACGCAGGCGGAGCTGCGGAAAAAAGCTAGTAGGATATAATTATCACTTGTTAGCGTCAATTCACATATATTAAGTTTTAAAACTTCCAAAGCGCAAGTGGAAAAGAAGCGGCAACCACATACTCCACTGCAGTATTTTCTTCGAAATGTCAATTTAAAAAAATATTTTTTCTATTGTCTCATCTTAGAGCCTTCCCGGTTGCATCCTCTGCTGGTTGCTTAGTGGTTTGGATACCAGCGTCTTCTGCTTTTTCTCCTCCGTTTCCTGACCAGACCTGGTTTTCTTGTCATATACCTACTTACTACAACTTGATTATTCTATACACACTACACGTTTTGGGTAACCGCAAGTTTAGTAGTGAATAAATAAATATAAAACTAATGTTTTTTTTTTTTTTTTGTTATTATTTTTCTATTGTGGATGTGGAGCAATAACTATTAGGGTTAATAATGATTTCTTATGTTTTCGCGATTGTTATTATTTGTTGATAAAACCGTATTAAAATAGTTTATTAGGGATAATTCCACCTGATTTATTGTTCTGTTTTTTCTGTGTTAAGTATAAAACCGGACTTTGGGCTTCGAAATTAACAACTGGGGATGCAACTGTGAAAACGCTAGGATGTTAAAAAAGTTTTTTTTTTTTGTAGAATAAAAATATAAAAAAATAAAAAGTGAATAAACGAATAACATCAAGCTTTCTGAGAATTCTATTCTTTTCCACGTGAGAAGTGACTTGTATTTTTTTTGAAGTTTTTTTAAAATATGTTTGTTGGCCAAACAGCTAGTAGGCTTGTCCGGGGAACACCTTTCATATGATCCTCTTAAATTAATTCTCACTTTGGAGTTTTTTTGTAAATGTGATTGTTGTGTCAGTGCGCCGCCGCCGCTGGCCCCGCTAGCCAACTCGGCCGAGTTGCAGCGGCGAGTGCGAGCTCGCCGACTCGTGCTGTTGGCCAAACAGCTGGCAGGCTTGCCCGGGGAATACCTCTCATACACGTGAGTTACATTACATCTACATATTTAAACTTAAGGGTATTTATAATAGGCTAGTTTCCAGGGTCAAAAGATTAACATTAAAATTAGTCCGTCATTTAGGGAATCAAAATATATTAGTGACGTATTTTTTCTTTTGTCAATTGAGCGATAAATTATAAAGATATTACGCATCAAAGTTTACGAGTAGGAGTGGGGGCACTTGACGTCACATGTTGCGAAAAAGTGTAGCACACTGTGACGTCACACGGAACTTTAACGCGTCATATCTTTACCATTTGTTTAATTTTCAAAAGAAAAAAATATGTCTCCAATATTTTTTGTTTATCTAACTAACGGACTAATTATATTTTTTTAGGAAACTAGCTTATTCGAATGATTGTAATTTCTTTAGTAAAAACTTATTGTACAGTAATATTTTAAAATTTACATATTTTGTATCGCCGCGATTGTTCGCCATTTTAGTGGCATTTTCTATCTTGAGCTACTCCGTGCTTCGGAAAGGCACCTTACGCCGTTGGTTCCGGTTGTCGATAGATAGCAGTCGTGAGGCTGTGTGTGTGTGAGGGCAGCTTGAAAAATTCTGACAGCGTTGGCCACTATCACACCTCGGGTCATGTTCCTGTTTGTCTGGTTTCCCTGTAAAAAGGGTTACGGAGGTCAGACGGCAGTCGCTCCATTGTAATTACCAGTTCCGCCAGTTACAATAAGCAGAGAACTATAATACAGTATAGATACAAAAGGCGGCCTTATCGCACAAGCAAGGTAGATAGGTTTACTTTGTATAATTGATTTCTACGAAATTGTCGTCCTGTAACCAAGTTTTTTTCGTACAAAAATCGATATAAAGTTGTCTGTCTCAGGTCGGAAGACGGCGTGGTGTCGTTCACGGCCGCGTCAGTGAGCGGAGCACACCTGTCGGCGGCGCTGGCCGAGCTGTCTGCTGCAGGCCGCGGGACCTCGCCTGCTGACGACCGCCAGCGAGACAGCGACGACGAGCCGCCGCCGCCGCCTGTGGTCATCTCCGAGGCCGACTTCCGGGAGAAAGGTGACGAGAACAGCTCGAACTGTCTCCGTGGTTACGACTACGGAGCATTTACTAAGAGATGCCGTTTGAAATGGAGCAGTGATGTGATCATTGGCGCCTCGCCGCTCACAAAAGTGGGCGGAGCTTGTCACTACTCGTTCAAAAGCGTACCGAGAAACAGATCGCGAGCTCCTAAGTGCATCACGACTTTCCACGGCTTTTTTACAAATTTAGCATTGAATAATTGGTTTCTGTTAAATAAGATATATTTACGGCTCTAAAAGTTATACCTAATATTTAAAACGTTCATTATTTATGAAATATCGCCATGTTTTTAAGATTGAAACTTCGACGTACTAGTGACATCTATTGAAAGTACTTGATAACATGTAAATAACGTAGTACTGCTACTTTCCATAAGATTTATATCATTATGGTTTGAGCCACGGCCGAAACCAAGCACCCCGCACGTCTGCCTTCCGCCCCGCGTAGCCTCACAAATACTTTCTTACAAAACGCTTATTACGGCATCTCCTCTTTGTAATTGCTCCGTGGTTACGACCCGGGGGTCGTGGGTTCGATTCCCACGGAAAGCATACTTTGTTTAGTTGTTTCCAGTTTGGTTAGGACATTGCGAGCTTGAATCGACTGATTGACTGAAAATAAAGATGATTCCGTGCTTCGGAAGGCGCGTTTAGCCGTTGGTCCCGGCTGCCATCTAATGGTCGTTAAACGAACCACGTCAGAGACCGAGAGGCGGTTCTGCACAAATCTGACAACAGGGTGTACAAGGTCGATTGACAATGTAACTTACACGAAATTATGATGATATGTAGAATATAAATAATTAGATTCATTGATTTTGCGTGATTCACACTTTTCAAAATAGCACCCTAAAAACCAAATTGAGCTTAATTCTTCAAAACTAACCATTTCGTGAAATGCAAAACTTAACAATTCTTCTAATTTTGACATCGACGTTTCACCCTCTAATTCAATATTTATTGATTCACTTGCTAATCAGGAAATCGGAATTTCGAATAGACATTGCAGTAATCTATGACAATTTTCGCCGGTATGGCTGGTTCAAAAAATTGATATTTTAATAGAGATTTGTCGAAACCACGACATTTAAGTCGAGAATCAGAAAAAGAAAAGTGATGTATGGGCTGAAAAAAGCTTACCGTCACATGTCTCAGGGCAAAGCAGAATATGTTTCATATTTTTATATATATAATCAATCTTGCATTGAAAAACTTGAATTTTAAGGGTAAGATTAATTTTAAGGGTCTATTGCGCATTTATTTTAAAATCGTATATAATTTACGATGTTATTTTTCTTAATCAATAAATGTTTTTTTATTGTAATGGAAGATAGCACAAATCCATACTATCCATATTCATACTAATAATTACTAATAATAATATTTTAAATGCGAAAGTCTGTCCGTCTGTCTGTTACGCTTTCACGGCCAAACCGCCGAACGGATTTGGATGAAATTTGGTATGAATATAGTTGAAGACCCGAGATCAAACATAGGCTAGTTCTTGACGCAGGCGGAGCTGCGAGAAACAGCTAGTATAAAATAAACTTGTTTATTAAATCGTAGTTCGCGAGAAACGCGTCGGCATCCTGAAGCCCCAGGGGTCCTTAGAGCGAGCGAGAGAAGAGAGAGCAATGGCCTGCACTCAAGACGACCAGGTAAATAACGATTAACTAAATCATTTTCTTATTTAACATGTTATGTTATTTATTTATTTATTTAACCTTTATTGTACAAATTACAATTTGTAAAGCACAATAGGCGGACTTAATGCTAAAAGCATTATCTAACAGTCAACCTTTGGGTATAGCAGAGAGCTTAAATGTGGGTGTACTGAAAATACCACGGGAACGGCTTGTAAAATCTATACTTATACGAATAAACCTACACAACCATACGTTTTATAATACAATAAGCATACATAAAACCCAGATAAGACTGAAACTTTTTTCTTTGCAAAAAAGATTTTTTTTTTTTTTATATTTGTTTTATTATGGCCTTAGGAAAAATAGTAAAAAAAAATTAACTCTTCTGGAAAAGCTGGAAAATGACATTCCATATATGGGTCGGTCGGCATTATAGCGCTCCGTTTTACTTTTTTTACAAAACGTTTTGAATAAATCAATAAAATATTAGTACAACATTTTTTATCAATAAAAATAGGTTTAATCTACGTTTTAAAGCAAAATTGTTGACAACAATTTAAAAAAAAAATGTCTTTTAGTAATTTAAAAATATTTTTAGTATGGGAGTCCATGATACATCATGCAAAAAATTTAAAAAAATATCATGATTTTTTTTTATTTCAGTAACTTTTCATTGCAGTTTATTGTATGAGAATGTAGCCCCTGTAAGTTAGAACCTGGTAGGTAATCAAATTTTGGATATATTACGCTCTTCTCCAGAACCTTCAACAGTAAGAAGCTAGGGTAATTTGGTGGATTAAATGTTAGATATTGGATCACATTCATTACAATATACTATGTTTTGATTAAAAGGGTAAGCAATGTATTTGTTGAAATTACATCAACTAGATTAAAACAAAAAAATTAAGAATTTAATGATAATATAAAATATGCAGAAAACAAAATTATTAAAACTTTGTTTGCAATATTAATTGGTTATGTTTTGTTGTTTTTATTTTGAATATAAGATTTAAAACATATTAGTTAGCATCTTACCTAAGCTGACCTATTTGAAGACATGTTTTACAATTGACAATTCAAATTTATTTACTTGACAAAAAATAAGAAAAACTATACGATCTACAAAGCTATTTGTACATTACATCAACTGTCAATTAATAACTTTTGTAAAAATGTATGTAACTTACATTAAAATCGTCAAGTAATGTAGGTAGAATTTTTTATTTTACAAATCCCATATATGGGTTGGTCGGTCTATCTGGGGATAAACAAGCAAGAGCCATTAGCTTTTAAATACGACTTGTCATAGACATACTTACATACCACGCCTTTTTCCCGTAGGGGTAGGCAGAGACTACGGATTTCCACTTGACATAGACAATATAAAAAAATGCATAATAAGGCTTATAGTCACTATAAAATAACTTGATTCACACATCCTGGTATTATATTTATTTATAAATTAAAATACAGTTGAAGATATTTAGTATATCATATTGTAATAGCACAGCAACAAGAGAGAGTGATGACTTTTGGCGGGAAGCTGTGAAGAACAGTATCGGCGCTGTATTTTATTTTCCAAAAATTGTGTTTTTTGAGTGTTTGTCCATAATAATGGTGGATTATTATTCGCAAAGTGTTCAAGAATAAGCGTGAGTGTTGGGAAGTGATACAATGTTCGATTTATGTGATTCCCTTGCTTGTTGCCAAAAGCTCCTGGAAATCGCTAAGTGCAGTTTTTCTACCACTTCACTTAGGTTTAGGTTTAAAGATTCTTTATTTCTCAAAACAAGACCTGTGAGTCACTTACATGAGAAAACTAATATTACTTAATTTAAAAAATATATACAGTAGTTATTCACTTCCATCATAGAACGGTAGTACAATGAAGAAAATAAGAACAAGTATCAACAAAACATACTGGTATGTAACTTACAAATTCCAGAATCAAGTCATGTCGGTATCCAAACTAGGTTTATCAAAATTATTAAATAGGTACAATCGGTATTATGCTTCCATACCTAATAGTTTTTTCCCAGTGTTTATGTGGATACGCGGCACTCAAATTAACTTAACTACACCTTATTGTTGCAAGTATTTCAATGTAGGTAGGTACGTAACCTATTATGAAAATAGTTTGGTTAAGATTAAACTTTCTAGTTACTTATAAATTGTGCCAATCTTATCTTAAATTCACTAAGTGTTTTGATATTTTTTATCATTGAGGGTAGACCGTTAGCCTGACTCTTCTGACTCGATTTGATTATGACTTGATTATGACTTGACTTGACTTTATACTTGTTTAATTAAACAATTTTATTAAAAATATTTTTCTTGTTACTGGCTAAATACGAAAGTAAGAGCCAAAATGAAAAAAAAAGACAGAGTGACACACATTCAAATTTAGTAATAATATATCAAAATGAGAACAGCCGGGATGTATAAAATAAAAAGGTCGAACATTAATAACCATTATTGCACAAAAGGCAGATGCGACAGGGTTAACGCTAGTCAATATGCAATATTCCAATTGTCTATTTTCTTCCACTTGCTCGAAATTAGCTTCATTTTTACATCTTGGCCGAAAACGGCTACAGATATTCACTCACTTTTAAAATCGCTTGATTGTTTATAGATCTAACATCTAAAGTTAAACTAAATAATTTGACGATCGTTTACAAAAGATGTGGTTCTGTGAATAGTCTACTATTATCATTTTGTTTCCAGTATTCTCTTGGTCGGGAAATATGACAAACAAATATTGGAATGTCCACAGGACACACAAGTCTAGGAGTGCACGACTTGTATACCTTTACTGCATTTAATCATTATTAAGAATTATGAATAGGTAGTTGATTATAGCTTTTATTTATTGTTTTTTGTACATGTCAATAAGATCCGATAATTTGAACTCCTACTACAGCTACTTTCCTCTGTTATAGTGGTCGACTGGAAGAGATCCCTCATAGGGATAAGTCCGCCATTGCACATTAATATTTAAGATTATTTTTCTGTTGATGTTGTATTAACTGTTTTCTTTTATGTACAATAAAGAATTTAACATAAATACATACATACAATTTTCTACATGTATTCTTGCAAATAAATGATTCTGATACAGGAAACTGAAGTGTGTGACGAGGGCACAAAGAGCGAGGACAAGAAGGAAGCGCGCAAACCACGCGTCAACATCGCCATGGCCGCCATCATGCGCAAGCAGGAGGAGACCAACAAACAGGTGGGGGTCTGACCTGCTTTACCCGACCGCTCGGATATCCATACTGTGGTAGGCCCTGCCAAACGAAGTAGATGATAGGAGTGTTGTGGTGGGATTCTTCAGTGAAATGCAATCTTAGATTTCACAGAACTTTATTTATTTTATTATAGATTTTCACACATTAATCAAGTTGATAAAACTAAAGTTTGGTTCTTAGAATAAAAAATACGGAAAATAGAAATAGAGCTCTTACGAGATTAATACGGAAAGTGATGAGATGACGTGAAAACAATTTGGATAAAAAAAAAGATGATTCGAAATACGAAATGAATTTTAAATGAAAATGTGGTGAAGGATGGTTGTGAAATGAAAAGTATGGACGAAATGAGAAACGAAGCATGCGCATCGTTACAATACTATCCATACTAATATTATAGGTGCGAAAGTGTGATTAGCTTTCACAGCTAAACCGCGGAACGGATTTCGATGTAATTTGATATGAATATAGTTGAAGACCCTGGGTCAAACATAGGCTACTTTTTGGCGCAGGTAGAGCTGCGGAAAACAGCTAGTTTTTTAAGAAGAAATGATGTATGGGCTGGAAAAAGCTTACCGTCGCATGTCTCAGGGCAAGGCAGAATATGTTTCATATTCATCCATACTAATATTATTAATGCGAAAATCTGTCTGTCTGTCTGTCTGTTACGCTTTCACGGCCAAACCGCTGAACGGATTTTGATGAAATTTGGTATGAATATAGTTGAAAACCCGAGGTCAAACATAGGCTACTTTTTGACGCAGTTTTTATATATATGATCAATCTTGCATTGAAAAACATAAATTTTATGGGTAAGATTAATTTTAAGGGTCTATTGCGCATTTATTTCAAAATCGTATATAACTTACGATGTTATTTTTCTTATTCAATAAATGTTTTTTTATTGTAATGGAAGATAACACAAATCCATACTATCCATACTAATAAATATACTATTGCGAAAGTCTGTATGTCTGTCTGTTACGCTTTCACGGCCAAACCGGTCAACGGTATTTGATGAAATTTGGTATGAATATAGTTGAAGACCAGGGATCAGACATAGATACAAACTCTTTGGCGCAGGCGGTGCTGCGGGAAACAGCTACCCATATTCTTATGTACATGGATAAAATGTTACTAATTTTGACCTACCTACCTGCTGGTAGGTGCCAACAGATATTGCCCTTCTATCAAGAAGTCCATAGCGTTTTTTACCTTAATTCGATGTGACGTTTATTTTCTCATTGTAAACATTTTGCCGCAGGTGAAATTCGTGACGCCGCCGCCCACCCCAGACTCGACAACCGACACGGAAACCAAAGACGAAAAGCCCAAAGTCATACAGCCTAAACCCATGAAATCCCTCGCCAACCTGCCCGTAGGCAGAAAAACGGGAGGCATCCTATCTTTGAAGGACAAATCCGGCTATCCGCACTTGGTGAACACGGACCCTGAGCCGAAAAAGGAGGAGAACAAGACGATGGTAATTATAGCCCGACCAGGATAATAAAAAACCCGCATTGGCGTCGCTACTGATCGCCTTTAGGTGGCAACATGTTGTATGTGTCATGTCAACAACAAAATTGACAATGTCATTTAGTGAAATAGAAATCAAATCTTCGCTTTTAGACGCGTCAACAAATGATCTTGAATCTATGATAACATCTTTTATATCACGTTTCTCTCATAGCTATGAATTATTTTTGCCATTTTAAAACGTATTGTCGTTGGAAGTAATCATAAAATACACAATGTTTACACCTGTCTCTTTTTGGTAGACTGCATGTAATTTATAAAATGAAACCCAAAAATATCCACCATTTTTTTTATAATATACCCAGTATAACTCACAGTAAATACAAATCTAACGACACCACTCAAGCGAAAATCCATCAAGCCATTCAGGCTACAGAGCGTGCCAAACAATTATACTTACATATTCTCGAACAAGATAACGGTAATTTGAAAAACTATTAAACTGGACTCTCGTTTTTTTGTAATGAAAAAATTCAAAAAAATCCGCCATTTTGTTTTTATTTTTATATACCCAGTGACATTCTCACAAACATACTCTCGAAAAACATAACCCTCCCTCTATCACAGTTGTCGCAGTCGGTTAAAAAGGATCAGAAACCTCAAGTACCCGTTCAGAACTTCCAACCGAAGCGACAGGAGCACCCTCAAATGAATCCGCAGCTCAATTGGAGCCCCAACTTGCCGACACAGCAGTACGAGCCGAGAATGAACTTCCAGAAGAATTATGGCATCCAGAACGCTGGGATTAGTTATAACCCGAGTTATCAACCGCCAGGTAAATTGTTTTTTCTAAATTAATATTAGATTAATAATTTGTGGTCTTTCAATTTTGCTGTTATTACTAGGCTGTGCCAGAAGGAGTGTAATTTTTTATTAACTGCATGTCGAAGTAATCTGTAGATTAAACGGCTCATAGGATTTAAAAAAATCTTATGTTAGTTAATTATAATTTGATCATGACAATAGACAAGCTTATTTTGTCATCATTTTCTGAAAACGAGAATGCTTTATTATGGAACAAACAGGGTATATATATAGGGAGAACCTTGCTATCCGAATCCACCCTTCATACCGTCTAACGCGACTATGACATTTCAAGAAAATAATGTACATTATTATTCCAGGCATGGGAAACAACATCAGACTGCCAGTGGTCAACCCAAAAGAGATCGACGTCAGAACGGCGGCATTACAAAAGCAGAATTCCCGCCCAGAAATATTCCAAGATGGCCACAAATTCAACCACAATTACCAAATGTCCGGAGACAAGAAGAACTTCCTCAACGACCTACCCCCACGTTTTGCTAACCAGTATAAATACTGGCAAAGCGCGCAAGATAATGATAACAAGTTTAGAGATGATAGTTTTAAAAATCAATCTTTGTTTAATAATAATAGTAACCAACTGCCTAATTGGATGAACAATCCTCCTCCCGATTACCAGCCTACGCCTACTTGGTGGAAGCCTGAAAATCAGTTTAGTACTAACTTCACGACGCCACCTATGAATCTGCAGTCGAACTTCTACTCTCCGCATTTGTCTTCGAATATGCCCAGCTATCAAAATACGCAGTTTAACCAGGGCCAAGGCGGGGCGCAGAGTAAGGATAATATGATTGGCCAGAATTATTTGCAGTCGGCTATTGGTAAGCCAATTTTGTAGTTTACATAATTATACCATCTAACAGATTTTCAAAAGCTATTAAATAGAATCTTTAAATTAAGGTTATTAATGGCAGCAGTGACTTTAGTATTCTTAATATTCTAAAGAACTTATATGTTAGAGGCCGAGGACTAATTTAGAAAATTCTGTCAATTGACCTTGTAACCATTTTAATTATTAACTTTTTCACAAATCTAATATTTACGATGAAACTCGTAAACCCTTATATGATGAAAATCCCAAGCAGAAGACATTTCTCCTACTATGTTTAGAATAACATATTTTTTTAATTACCCATTTTCGTCCCACTTCTGATCAAAGATAAATAGAAAGATCTCCCTCCACATGTCATAATCCAAAGTCCAACCACCGCCTTTGGAAATCCTTTAGGTCATCACTTCAACGCTTTCTGTGTCTGCCCTGTTTTCGACGTCCACATTTAGGTTTCCAAGCAGTAGTTGAGATAGCCCATCGTTGACAACAACATGACCCTAGCAATTCCACTGCTTTTCGGCACAAATTAAAAATACTTCATTAATCTTGTTTAAGGTCAACCGCAACTCCAAAACCTACAGAACTTGGTAACGTCTCCAAACTTCAACTCTTCGCTGAACAGCTTCAGTGCGTACCCAGCCGTCGGATACGACTCGTCCATGTACCCACAGTTCAATAAGATGTCTTACCAGCAGATTCCGGTGGCTAAACCCCAGGGTTTCCAGGGCAAGGAAATGGATAATCTGTCATTTGGATCCATGGATATGCAGAGGCATTTGAATTTCAACGAGCCGGTGAATGAACCGATGAAGACTATGGACCAGATTGGGGTGAGTTTTCAAGGTCAAGCAGATGGATAACCTGCCGTTTGGCTCAAGGGATATGCATGGATGTCATCCAAACAAATACAATTCAACATTTTTGATCTTTTATATTTATTTGAGTTGCTTGCTTGTATTTAAAATAGTTTTCTAAAGCTAATCGACTCCATATGTCCTGTGTCAGTCGACAACCAAACCATCATCTGGACATTTTAATGATGATTTTGAGGTCAGTCTCACTTCAAAAATCCATTTTCAAGATGGCCCCAATAAACTAAAGAAAGAATATTTAGTTTTTTGTGAACAATGATAGATTATCTATTACTTTAAGTTCCATTAAAACTGACGCTTCTACTGCCCTATACATCGCCAGTAAACTTTAGCACACGCTATAGTACTTCTACGTAATCTTATTTCTGTGGGCGTTCCGCGTCCCGCGCGGGATTCACGTCAGTTTGAATGGAGTTGAAAGCTCCATTCAATTGACAAGAATACAGGCGCCCACAGAAATAAGATTAGTGTTTATTAATGTTTTTTGATATAAATATGATAGTAAACGCTAATTATTTACGTATGTCAGGGTGGTCGGTCGGGTGGGGCGGTGGTCGGCAGCACGTACTCGCTGTTCAGCGCCGCGCCAGACTCCGTGGCCTGGGGCACCCCACACCAACACCCGCAACAGGTAAACACTTTCGTAGAATTTATATCAATATGTCTTCTTCGTCCAAGCGTGTTTTCTAGTTGCGTCCTCGGAGCCTAGGGTTTGTTAGTCTTGCTGGCGTTGTAGTCGGTACTACAAATTATAGCCCGACCAGCATGCATCGGCGTCGCTACTGATCGCCTTTAGGTGGCAACATGTTGTATGTGACATGTCAACAACAAAATTGACAATGTCATTTAATGGAATAGAAATCAATCCTTCGTTTCATTTTGCGTCAAATATGATATATAACACATTAATCAGTTTTTTCTTATCACTATGGTTTTTTTTTTGTCATTTTGATAAATAGATCGTAGTTGTAGGCAGGCTCTTTATGACAGATAACGGAATGTTGCATGAGTGCCTAGTTGTCAGTAAAAGAAATTGGTTCCAATATTCTTCCGCAATATGGCGAAGATCTATTTTATTAAGTTTCAAGGTTAGGGTAGAGGTTATCAATAAATATTCTGATCTGTTCAGAAATGCAACTATTTTTAGCAGTGAGAGGTAAATGTATTTGTTTTCAGTCTCTTTGGTCCGGGCCGGGCCCCTCGCCGCTGGAGCGACTTCTAGAACAGCAAAAACAGATAAAGCAGCCCCCGCCGCCGCAATGATTGACCAGCACTGGCCTTGACTGTGATTTGGGGAGATATATGCCAATATTCTATCGGAAATTAGTGGGTTTATCGAAATTGTGCGTTGGTTCGGTTGTTTTTATGTTGCCGCATCGTTTCAATATTTAAAAAAAATTGAAACGTGGTATTCCGCTTTCAAGTAGTTTTGATAAAACACGCTAGGTGTAACACAACAGTCATTATCGATTGTTTTGATTGCTGATTAACATTGTTACTTTTACTGAATTTTGTCGTTCACCAACGTAATGTCATCAAATAAGAAAGTCGCGCTTTTCATTCGGAAATTAAAATTCGGTGTTTATAGAGAACAGTGTATTTGTATGTATTATTGTATAGACAGTCATAAAACTTACCAATCGTTTGATAAGCACCTTTTTTACTAAAATATGTTTACTTCTTATCAAATTTTATTGTGAAAGAACGAGACGTATTTTAGTTAAGTTTAACAAACGTTTGGCATTTTTAGTGTAAAAAAATTTAGTGAAATTGTATTTTATTATTTGGCGGTTCTCAAATGTTGTGGAATTTTTCAAGTCGAAGTCGGCTGGAAATATGTGAATTTTAAAAGACAAATGTCCTATTGTTGATGTTACGAGTACAATGGATTTGTTGCATGTTGTGTGATTGTGTATGAAACAGGGCTTAGTTTACCGTTAAAAATCTGGTAACGTCATCATACAGCAATATGGTAACGTTATTGTGCTGCTATCGTTAATTTCGTAAAGTTATCTATGTTAAATAACGTTGCCTACAAAGTAACGTTAATTATATAAATATTTAACGATACCAATACAATATTGTTACTAGTTTTGTCATTGTGGAATAAATTCACGTTACTAACGCTACTTATTCTTTCATTCTTAGTGTTGATTTAATAACGGTAACAAATCCTGGCATGAATAATATTGTGATAATGTATACTTTGACACTTTGTAAAATTGTAGTCTATTCGTGTATATTCTAAAAATATTTTTGTTATCAGTAACATTTTGTACGAACTTGTCTGTTTTCCGCTTGTCACTGTTTAAGAAATGAGATATTAAAATTCGATAGATTGTTTTAAAACAAAATTAATATAAACGTAACGTAAAATATTAAAAAGTTGCCTGAAATAGTGAAATGATTTATAGTAAAATTAAATAAAATCAAAATAAACTTGTAATTGGTGCACTTGTATCGCAGATGTTTATTTTAAGCTATTTGTTGTGTTTTAAGTGAACTTAAATTGACGCAATTATTGTGAAAAAATATTTTGTAATACAGCTATTTTCGTTAACAATATTGCCTTTATATTTTCGAATAGACACCCGTTACAATAGATAATCACTTCTAAATAAATTATGTTTAGGTAAGTGTTACAGCCGTGAAAAACTCCTAGAACTATGGTTGGTTACGTTTGAAACTTCGGCCATTTCTGCAACTACAAATAAAACTGCAAAAGTAATCAGTCAATAATTTATTTATTTCATAATGACTCTAAACAAAAGTTCAGTGAAATACATTCTCTAATACGTAAAAAAGCATTCTAACATTCTAATTGCATTAAGTATATGATAATTATTTACAATATTAGATATCTCCAGACAAAGTTTTACATATTCTATACATCTGGGATTAATTTAACAGTTATCTCTCTCAACAAGTCTAAAACGTTACTTCGAAAGAGGAATATACATTAAAATCTCGGGGTTTAGACAAAGTCACATTATAAAAACGATAACGATTCGTGATCGCATTGTTCACTGTCAAGAATCGACCAAGTCACTCGCCGCGTATGTCAGTCCTATTCATTTTACTAATAACGAACTTCGCTATCGATTTTTGTGACTTTGTCTCCCTTAGGATTTCAGCATTTATATTCTTCCGACGACTTAAAAGCCTGCTCTGAATTTTTTATTACACAAGACACATAAAACCATTGCTGCTGCAGATTGTCTATGTTTAGGTAATTAAAAATTCAGGACATCTAACAATATTATCTATACTAAGATGCGGAGGCTTAAATAATCTCAGATCTAACTAAATAAATTATTTGAACTTAAAACATAAGTGGCATCGTCAAAAATTAAAACTAATTTGTAATAAAGCCGCCGCATCTTTCGGCAACATACCGATACTTTGTAATAGATATGTACAGAAATTGACAAAACATTACCACCATGGTAAATGTTAGCTCACAGTCACTTTCATAGTATTATTTATCATCTGCACCCATAAGATCCTATTTTGATGTTGATAGCCATGTCGAGAAACAGCTTGGGGACTTACTATCACCTCTAATAGCAGGGCAGAAATCAGTGAGTGAACGAGATGGCGCAATACAAGATGTAAGGTGCTTTGTTGCACCTCGCCTTAAAAGCATTTCAGTCGTGCCCTACTTGCCCTGTCTTTTACACCATAGAGGACCTTATGAGGCAAACGACCGAGCGGTAGAGGTGACCAAGTATTGATCAGAATTAGTTTAGAAACTTAACCGCCATTTTGACTCGAAAGAAGAAGATAGGATACTATGAATCCTACGAAAGGAAACCTAGGAACTACGATATAAGATACAGACGACATGCTCTCTCTCACTCTCTCTAGTCGTAGCGTTTCGCCCAAGGGTCGAATGATGTTTTAGTGTAAACACAGAACGCAGCCGTACAATACCACACTACTTGACAATAAAACGGTTGTCGACTGCCGGAAGCGAATCAATTAAACATTACAAACGATACTAAAATTTAGTATACTCGATTTGAGCTATCGTAATCGATGCGAAATCGATAAGTTTGTTAATTAGTCGTAAATGTCGTAATTTGTTTTTTTTTATTGACTAGTGGACTTGGCGCGCACACTGCCGGGTAACCAAAATGTCGTACACGAATTGGCACAATTCAGAACACAACGTGAGATTCAATCATTGTGTAAAATGTAAAAGAAAACGTATTATGCTAATATAAAAACAATCAGATGTAAACATTATACAAATTAATTAAAACTTGTAGATAACATTGAAACAATATTACAATTGAAAACATGCATTAAACATTGCACTGGTTAATAATTCAGACTTATTTTATTTTTATTTGCCGATACTTAATTTGACACATTAATTTTTTTTACAATAAACGAACATCTGTCACTACTCGACGCCACACATGGTAGGTATATAACACTGAATTATTTTTAAAACAGAAGAATAGACATATATAAAGTATGATGGCCTGAGAGCTCCCATAAAATACATATTTTTTGCTCATGAAATCACTCAACGCCTATTTCACAACACGCACATGGTCCTACGAAGAAATCCTATTCGGTACATATGACAAAACATTCTAGCATCCATAGAGTACCATGGGCTCTTAATTCTATAACAATCGAGATGAAGCGAGATGGCGCGATGTGACATGTTAGGCGAAATATCGCTTACTCAGCCGCATTTCGATGTAATTAAAGAGATCATGGTAACCTAACTGGTCGTAATAAGTCTGCTCACACATTTTGGTATTGTGCTGTCTCTGTCTAGACAAGTAAAGCAGGCAGAGAAAAAGAAAAATTAAGTTCTTTATACAATTGAAATGTTTTATTTAGTTCAAGAGATGCGCATGATAGATTTTTGTTTTGTTTTCTTGGCGTGAGCAGACTTAAAAAATGGTTTCCATTTACACGTAATAATTCGAACATCAGTCTAGCGCCGGATTGGCGGGAAGGCCTCGTCACCCACTACTCTCAACATGTCGGGTGTTGACAGGCAAATAAGTAATATTAGATGAAAGGATCATTCATTTAGCAACAAGCGCCTATAAAATTATTTAGCGTGCTTCCGCCACCAGTTAGGGTATGTTCGGACTAACAGTAGTGGGTGGGTCCCGGCCGGCAAAAGTTTGCATGAACTAACTGATGGTGGAAGCACGCAAAATAATTTGGTAAGTGCTCAATTAAATACATTCATTTAGTATTCATTCTGTATGCGACTACTAATACGATGCGTTTTTTTAACCCATATACTGTTCCATTGCTGCAAAAGTCGCTCTAACGCAGCCTTAGTCTCCTTCTTTGACTAAATATTGTGGGTCACAAACCCACTGGACGCTGCACACGGACGGTTTTAAGAGTTACTAGCTGTTTCCCGCAGCTCCATCTGCGGTATATAGCCATGTTACTCAGGGTGAATGTAGCTTTCCAATGGTGAAAGAGTTTTTGAAATCGGCACAGTAGTTTTTGAGTTTATTCATTATAAACATACACACAAAAATACAAATCTTTCCTCTTTATAGTATTAGTGTAGATAAAAGCGCCTTTTTCTTTAACAGCCACAAACAGATCTGCCCTAATAAATTACAATGAATAATTTCATTAATCCATACTTCCATACTAATATTATAAATGCGAAAGTCTGTCTGTCTGTTACGGTTTCACGGCCAAACCGCTGAACGGATTTTGATGAAATTTAGTATGAATATAGTTGAAGACCCGGGGTCAAACATACGCTACTTTTTGACGCAGGCGGAGCTGCGGGAGACAGTTAGTACCAAATAATTTTCAGTTGCCCGTCAACACTCGTCATCAACACACCACTAACTAAAGGGATATGTTTATTTTATTACTAAATCTATTAATAATACATTATTAAATTTACAAATTTTCGAATTATTCATAATATTTCATTTTAGTAGACATTTACAATAGTTAGAAATAAAAAAACAAATCGTAAAACGGAATAAAATTGATATTTTTCAGTAAGTTGAACGCCCAAAATGTCGTCAATAAAATGCCCCGCTTTGGCACAACATCAGGACCAACTGGTAATTATATTTTAGTCTCATCTTAATACACAACCAATATCGAAGTTATAGTGATAAAAATACTACTAATGATACTCATATTATGTCAATTTTTTTTTTTATATTATATATTTTATTCTTAATCCGCCAGAGGGCATTCATTCTGATGGCATTCATTAAATCTGATAAAAATTTCATTAAATTTTTTAAATTAAAATCAAAAGTGGTTTGGAACAAAGGTATTTTTGATTTTAAAAATAGTATTGTATTTATTCAATACCAATTACCTAAATGCATTTTATTTAAAAAAAATATAATTATCTTGAACTAAAAACTTTGTACCCTATGGACATTTTGCACTTGAAGCTCCCTAGGCCTCCTAGGGGATTGTGATGGTATAAAATATCAACCCTTCACACGATAATTTATATACTCAATGAAATAAAATTAATCTATGTTGTATAGCAGTATAAATATAATAAATAACAGCATTTTTAAACATGCAGACTACTTCGTCAGTGTCATTGAAAAGGATTCGTTTTTGGAATCGCGAGTTTTTCCAGGGACAGAATTCCCTTGTCATGATTGGCTAAGGAATCATAAAAGCACATACGTGAACAGTTGGATTGATCCGTATTTAAGTAATTAATTAAAAATACATGCCAGTCGAATAAAACACATTTTAATTAAAATATATCCAATGTTAATTTAATAAGGTCTATTTCATTTTTACAGCGTTTTTCATTTATTATCAATGGGAAGTAACAATTTGCAATAAACTAAAATTCATTTAGCAATCCGTCCATACCGTATTCGCGAAAACGGCTAAATTGTTACAATACTCACACATATAACTAGCACTATGTGTGAGCGGGACAAACCCATATCCGTAATCATGTTACGTATAGCTTTGTCTCGCTCACACTTAGTTCAACTTATATGCGACATATTGAACTAAGCTGACTCAAAATAAAATGTATAACAATGTCAATCAAATATAACCCGTGTCAATAAATGAATCCAATTCAAGCGTTAAAGTATTTCCTTCCCACTCGTTCGTAATCTTTATGTATATTGTGCGAGCGAGAAGGAGGAATTTCTCTAGTTTCGTTCAATTCTTTTCTTCAGTAAATCGTTACAACAAAATGTTACACCGCCATGTTCTCCCCAAAACCCCAAAATATTTAAATATATAGATAGGTAGTAAAGTTTTATATTACTATTATTTACCTATTGTAATTTACATGTGGAGAAAAATAAATATTTAATGATTGATTATTTGACACGGCTTATAACAGAATACTTTTCGTACACTCTTTGACCTACCGTCCCGGGTCATGCCACGCCATAATCGCCCTTGTGTCAATAGCGACAGCGTCGTATTTCGCGTTTCACGTCTGCCGCTCGGTCGCAAAGTTGTACGAGTAATCCCGGTCCAGTTCGAATCTGGACCTTCGCTTGATCACAGGCAGTTGTGTCTGTAAGGAGATATTTAATTCAATGTTTGCATAAAAAAAGCAACAAATAAGTCCAATTTGCCTAGGAAAAACAAATTTTAGTTCATAGACGGCTGTACAAGAATAGAATCAGTTCGATTTATTAAAAATCCGGATTATTTTCTGTTAGAATTCTGTCATTCATATCAAGTGGGACAATCGATCATGTAGACCCTGATGTCAGAGTTTTTCGGAACCTTTCGGCCTCTGACTTTCGGTTTTCTTTAACGACCACCAAATGGCAGCCGGAGCCAACAACTTAACGTGCCTTTCGAATCACGAAACCATCATTATTATCACACAATCAGGCGATTCAAGCCCGCACTGTCCTGACCAAACGGGAAAAAACTAAACAAAGTATGTTGCCTTATCACTTGACCGCGGAAGCAGATACAATACTGTAACCAGGTTAAATGCACTAGGATGAAAGAAATAACTTACCAGTGTGTCATCAGGCAGACCCCGTAACTTAGGATTGAGCACAAACGGCACTCCCTCCATCCCGTTCATCATTCCCAAAGTCTTGTAGTTATTGCCGGCCGGCAGCGGCGCCGGGCCTTTCCGCCTGGGCGGCGACCGGACCGGGTCGTGTCCGGCCCGGGCAGGGTCGTGTCCGGCCCGGGCAGGGTCGTGTCCGGCCCGGACCGGGTCGTGTCCGGCCCGGACCGGGGACCGCGCCGGCGGACCGGGCGCCGGCCGGGCGGGCTTCACGTTGTACGACGGACTTAGCGCTTCGTAATCGTGGTCCGTGGTGAATTCTTCCACGGTCGGGTAGACGGTCGACGATTTTAGGTTAAGATTGTTCAGTTCTGCTACTATTGGTGATAGTTTTGGAGGTCTTTCCGGTACTGGCCGTAGTCTGAAAGATAAAAATAACATACATACATACCATCACGCCTTTTTCCGGTAGGGGTAGGCAGAAACTACGGATTTCCATTTGCTACGATCCTTACATATTCGCTCATCACTCTCGTCATACACGCTCGTCGATTACGGGTGCTCCTGACATCTTCCTTTTTTTAATATGTCTGCGATTTGGTCGCAGTATGTTCTCCGAGGCCGGCCCTTACCGACTTTTCCTGTCACCTTTGATTTGTAAATACCTTTCGAAGTCTCATTTCATCCATCCATTCTACATGCCCAAACCATCTTAACATCCCTTTTTCTATCTTTGTCACTACATCCTCATTCACACCACACCCTTTTCTTATCTCACTATTTCTAATTTTATAGCTCAGACGTAAAATACAACACACATAAAAATAACAATAGTTACAAAAAAATAAGAATTAATCATTAAAAAATCATTTTGGGGACTTCCAAGTAAAAAATATTAATTTCAGCAAATCAAACCATCATTTGATTGAAACTTTTATAAATTACAGTAAAATACTAATTAAATTCCTTAAAGTAGTAGTAGTAAAGCGGACCCTTGGCTCCGAGGCAATCAGCCAAGGTTGCAACCGGGAAGGCGCTAAGATGAGTTGTACTAATTATATTCTATCCTAATGTATTTAATCAATTTAAATGTCATACATTAATATTTCCATGAACATTACGAAAAGCTCGTTAACAATAAAATTTCCATTTATTATGAGTCATTTCAATCATTGAATACTTTCCATGCAAATAGAATTAAATATTGTAAGCTATTCTATACGATATTGCAATAAAATTAACCTTTATACTGCTAGTATAAATACGACTTCTCGTTTCCCGTTATGATCGTAAAACGAAACGTTCATGGACAATAAAATACTTGTCTATGAACGACGTCTAGTGAATCCGCTTGCGCAAAGTATATTATTTTCTAACATTAAATTAAGTTAAGCAGGACACGGGGTATTTTAAATTGGATGGGCCCCCGCTACGATTAGAAGGACATGTTTCTATGAACATGTCATTACTCTGTGCTTTAGAAGATCTTAATCTGAAAACCATCGAGCTGTTCATGCTATAGAGCGTGCCAAACATATGTGTGTAGGTATGTATACTCTCGAAAAATATAACCCTCTTTCTGTCGCAATCGATCGATGGATGGAGGTCACTAACCTCCTGTTCGCCTCTGGAGTGATGTTCGTCACAATGTTCTCGTACTCGTTCTGTTTGTGTGTGGGTGACACGTCCGTGCTGCCGCCGCTCACTTTGTAACACACCATTTTGCCGTTGATTTCACTGGAACAAGAAAAAAAGAGTTATAGCCATTTGTAAAGCAATCAACTAAATCACGTCTTGGGAGACTTACTGATGGCAGGTAAACCAGTCTTTGAATTCTATATAATCTAGCAAGGCATGCATGTTCGTTATGTTTGTGCGTTTGCAACGATGACGAAGGTCAGGTGGTGATGAGAAAGTCTTGTGGAAGTTACTCACCCCGCCAGTATGAACCCTTGCGGCACGGCCCTCGTCTTGGAGCACACGATGACGTTAGTAACGGGCGGGCTGGCGGGCGCGGCCACGTTTTATTAACTGGCAATGATGCCTGGTGGAAATGGTCAGTTACTCACCCCGCCAGTATGAACCCTTGCGGCGCGGCCCTCATCTTGGAGCAAACGATGACGTCAGTAACAGTCGGGGGCGGCCACGTTTTATTTACTAACTGGCAATGGCGCCTGGTGGATATCGTCAGTTACTCACCCCGCCAGTATGAACCCTTGCGGCGCGGCCCTCATCTTGGAGCACACGATGACGTCAGTAACAGTCGGGCGCGGCCACGTTTTATTTACTAACTGGCAATGACGCCTGGTGGATATCGTCAGTAACTCACCCCGCCAGTATGAACCCTTGCGGCGCGGCCCTCATCTTGGAGCACACGATGACGTCAGTGACAGGCGGGCACGGCCACGTTTTATTAACTAGCAATGACGCCTGGTGGATATCGTCAGTTACTCACCCCGCCAGTATGAACCCTTGCGGCGCGGCCCTCATCTTGGAGCACACGATGACGTCAGTGACAGGCGGGCACGGCCACGTTTTATTAACTAGCAATGACGCCTGGTGGATATCGTCAGTTACTCACCCCGCCAGTATGAACCCTTGCGGCGCGGCCCTCATCTTGGAGCACACGATGACGTCAGTGACAGGCGGGCTGGCAGGCGCAGCCACGTTTCGAGACACCCGCGTACAGAGCCGCCGCTTGCCCGCGCGCCCCGCCACGCTGTAGCCCGCGGGCGCCGCTTCACGCTCGCCCACGATCAATACGCCGTCCATCACGTAGCCTGGTACGCCTGTGTACAAATTTGTATAAGATTAGTCAAATTCGTAAATTAATAAAGTAGAGAACTTCAGGCCCCACGCTAGCGCCTTTCAAGCGTCGTTGTCTGCGCGTTTACTCAGCGCTAACGTCGACGCTGCGCATAAAGTTGGTATCGGAGATATCTTATACAGAATATAATATCGTATCAAGAATTGCATGAACTAATTATGGCCTATCTTTCGACCTGCCCTGCCACCAGCACGCTTATGAATCTCTACGAAGCCATGAACAATGTCTTGTCTGTTGCGAAGTTTTGGTCATCACAAATATAGTTTCTTGAGTCGACTCGCTAGAAGAATAATGTACTAGCGAAATAATTAGATAGACATCCGAGCCTTTCAGAAAAAAAAATAAAGTGCTTCAATATTTGTTAGACTTATGAGGAAAATGGGCAAGATCCCACCACTTTGGTGTAATCCGCTGGTGTCAATGGTACAAAGGGGCTTTACGATCCTTATGGTTGCCGCAAACTATGTACTCCTACAAAGGGATTACGGGATATATCTACGTGTACATCTAAATTTAACCCAACATAAATATTTTAACGCTTTACCCTATGTTGAAGGATTTATCACAATTTATCACAACTTTCTCTTTCAGGCAAAAAGTGTTTGCTAGCAAAATGTTATAATTGACGTAATACCAAAACGATAAGATTAAGATCAAACGCTCATAAGTACAGGTTCAGCTCAACAAAACAAAAAAACCGCGTTCACTCTCTGCAGCCGACAGTGAAGGTCAAATCTGTTACGGAGTCTGATTTGACCCACTCGCACAGATAATAATGATGGATTGATTTGACACGATTGCTAGATGCACACTTCAAATAGGCCCGATGAGGCATTTCTTTGGGTCAAAAAACCAAAAGATAGTCTTCGTCCAAGCGTGTTTTTTAGTAAGTTGCATCCTGTACGCTGTTAACTATGTTATAGATTTGATTATTACAATGGAGGGACTGTCGTCTGACCTCCGTAACACTTTTTACAGGGAAACCAGACCAACAGGAATATGACCTGAGGTGTGTTAGTGGCCGACACTCAGATTTTTTTCATACTAGACTATCCTAACATCTTTGAGGTATGAAAGAGCTCTAAAAGCATCTGGCACAGCTCCCGCAGGGACCAATGGCCTTCGAAGCCCGGCCATTGAAGATGCGCCATTGACTAAGGAAACAGACAATTGCAAATATCCAATAAAAAAGGTAGACGCGGTAGATAAATTTAATTATTTTATTTTTTTGTGTAATCCGTGTTTTAGTTCTTGGTGCAATAAAGAGTTTTTATTATTATTATTATAAATCAAAATACCTACCACTAGCTACTCTTGATTTGAGAAAATAAAACGAAAGAGAATCGTTTTATAGCCCGACCAGGAAAATAAAAACCTTGCATCGGCGTCGCTACAATTGACAATGTCATTTAATGAAATGGAAATCAATCCTTCGTTTTCATTCGCATCAAATATAACATCTTTTTAATCACATCTCTCATTACTATATATTATTATTACCATTTTGAAAAATATTTTTAGTTGATAATCACAAAATATACAATGTCCACTCCTGTCTCTTTTTGGCAGATGACATTGAGATGACGGAATTCAAATAAATTCAAATAAACACCTAGTTGCCAGTAAAAGAAATTAGTTCTAATATTTTTCCGCAATATGGCCAAGGATGCTATTTGCCTGGTCGGGCTATAAGTCTTTTCAGCATACGAAAAATGCAATTGAGAAACAATAAGATGCGCCATGATGATCAAACAAACACAATCATATCTTCATTAGCTTTGTACAAATGTGATAAGAAATACGACATGACATTACTTTTATAGATCCACAAAACGCGTATCATGCATTACAAAAAGCATTTCCTCTAGATAAATAACAAACAATTCATTAATGAAATGACACAGTTTAATCTAGCCCCATAAGATTCTTTATATTACTCTTCCTTAGGTATAATATACGTGGGGCGCACTATAAGTTTCCGGAATGAATATGAAAAAATACTATTAAAGGTACAAAATTAATTTATTGTTTTTCAAAATAATCTCCCTTGGCGTCTACGCACTTTTTCATTCGATGAAACCAGTTTTGAAAACTTTTGTGCCACTCCTCTGTGGTGACCTCTGAAACGTGTTTTTCATACTCCTCGACAGCCTCTTCTGGTGATGAAAATCGTTGACCGCGTAATTGGTTCTTAATTTTTGGGAACAGAAAAAAGTCACAAGGTGCCAGGTCGGGACTGTATGCAGGATGACTCATGAGTTCTACATTTTTCGCCTTCAAAAAGTCGTTTGTCTGTCTGGCCGTGTGAGAACTAGCATTATCGTGGTGCAGGATGATACGGCGTTTACGGTTATTTTTACGGAGTTCGTCAATAACTTCCGGCAAACAAATGGTCGTGTACCAGTCACTATTCACTGTACGACGATTCTCTAAAGCAACAGTAGCCACGTGTCCAGTTTTATTAAAAAAAGAAGCAATCATCCGCTTAGATGCACTTTTCACGTGCGCCACTTTGGTTGGTTTCGGCTCATCTTGAAAGACCCATACGCTCGATTGCTGCTTTGTTTTGGGATCGTAGCAATAAATCCATGTTTCGTCACCTGTTACTATGTCCCACACCAAATTTGACGCACCTTCGTTGAATCTGGTAAGCATGGCACTGCACCAAGTGACGCGGTCCGTTTTTTGAGCCTCGGTCAAGTTGTGTGGGATCTACCGCGAGCACAGCTTTCTCACACCCAAATGTTTATGTAGGATTAATTGTATTTGACTCATGCCTATTTCTAAGGATGCGCGAATTTCATGGTAGGTCACATGCCTGTCTGTTTCAATCATACGGGGCACAGCATTGATGTTTTTGTTGGTCACAGCGGTGGACGGCCGACCATCGCGAGATTCGTCACTGAGATTAATACGACCACGCTTGAATTCTGCAAACCAGCTATAAACAGTTGTCTTGCATGGTGCTTCATTGCCAAAAGCTGTTTTAAGCCGAGCGATGCTCTGTTGAGCTGTCAAATTACACTTAAAATCGTAGAAAATCATACTACGAAAATTTTCCCGAGTTAAATCCATGTTGATGCAGACACACAATTTTTTAAATGGCGCCACATGGTAAAAACAAAAGATAGTCAGATGAAACAAACTGCATTCTACAGCCAAAGAGTTCTATTTTCAAATGTTGCAATAAATTTTTAAATATTGTTTATGTAAGTGGCCAGTTCCGGAAACTTACAGTGCGCCCTATGTATTCATCCGAGCTTGTTTGCATCCTATGCTCACATTTCAGAGCCTAGGGTACGCATCCATAATGGTTCTCGATAAGAGGGACTGGTTAATAAAAAAATGTAAGGAATTCTAGAAAATGACGATTTGTGATTTATCATCGTGCAAATCTAATCCATTCAGTTCGGGTATGAGTCATCCATACTAATATTATAAATGCGAAAGTCTGTCTATCTGTCCGTCGGTCTGTCTGTTACGCTTTCACGCCCAAACCGCTGAACGGATTCTCATGAAATTTAGTATGAATATAGTTAAAGACCCGGGGTCAAACATAGGCTACTTTTGGACGCAGGCGGAGCCGCGGGAAACAGCTAGTACATACATATATACAAAATTATTAATCAACTCGTAACTTTTTGAAGCACATAATCACATTAGACACATACTAAAATGAGATTTATACTATACGAAATTTGTTCCCGGCCATGTATCACACACAAGACCTCTTCTCTCTTTCATCTCAGTTTATCTTAGCTCTTGCACATATTTGCTTATATGCTGTACTACTTCGGATGTCCGTTTAAATGCAACATTATGTTATATTTTTCTTTATTATTAGCTAGCCACCTGTCCAACGTAAACTCTCTTTGTAAAGGCTTTCGTCGATGGAATCAGCAACAACCAACAACAGAAACAAGTCCATACAAGTAAATTGATAAAACTGTTATTACGTCAGTTGACAACCAGGGAAAGTAGGTAGGTCTAACTTGTAAGCCGGACTGTATGCGATTAAATACAATCTTTCGTCATACCAAACTAAGCCGCATAAGTAAAACATTTAGAAATCCGGCTTGAGAATGAACACATTATTTTCTCTGAAAATTTTAAACTCCGAACAAATACGTAATTAATTTAGATAAAACAGCTCGTTGAATGAACGGTCTTTGAACTAAACGAGTCGGCTAATAGTTATCAATGTTATCGCGACAGTGATGTGCTAATGGAATATCAATATTCATGATAACGGAACTTTTACTTTGCATGTGAAATTAAATGAAATCGTTTATTTTCAATATAGGTTATAAATATCACTTATTGACGTCAATTTACTTATTTTACATGGGCTTTGAATTGTCCATCAGGCATCAAACTAGTGATTGATTCAGGAAGCTTATTGTAGAAGCGTATACAGTTCCCCACAAATGAGTCTTTACCCCTACACAGTATAAGAAAGTAAAAATAATTTATCTTTATTGCGCAAAGGTCTATCAGAAATAACAGAGTTTTTCTAAAAGTAGTAATCCTTGCATAATTCTTTTAGCTGCTACCGCCATACTGTTCACAGCGATTTGACGCAACCTGCATCATCGTCTCCCGCGAACTTAAATAGGGAGTCAAAACATTTTTGAGACTAATCTCGTTGAGATAAATACAGTTCTATGGGTAACTTACCTTCAGTCTTTGATAAGCAGATGTAATGACTAGGTTTCTTGGTGAAGAGGCCATTCTGGCGCATGAGGCCCGCGTCTGCGTCCTCATCGTAAGTGCGGCTCACGGGCCAGTACCCTGCAACAGATATTACAATTAGCAATTCTTCGAAATTCTGTAACATAGCAAGATGTTGGGAAAATAGTAATGAAAGGCCAAACACAACATACTTCAGAACGGAAGAGAGCGGCTGCTACATTTAAACCTTGCTGACAGTGACAATTCTACTGACCACTTGATGTAGATTAAAGAGACGGAATGATTAGCTTTAAATGCTTGCAACAACAGTAGTTCTTACGTACGCAGTGGAGCTATCCATAAGATTGCTATAACCCAGGTCTACAAGACATTTGTGGATATGCCAATATGTGGGAACAGCGGCCGCTGAGCATCTTTTTCATTGTACAATTTGCCTGCGAGTGTAAGTGTTTCATCCATCTCCCCAAACTATGATCCACCTTCTGACTTGCCTGGCGTGTTCCGACGCGCCTTGGTGAATTGGACAGCGTTACCAACAACGCTGTACGAGTGGCCCGGTTCCGGGCATCGAAAGGTATATAAAGATGAACGTCGACAGGCAAAGAAGATGGTGTAATGATATTAATCCTGGCCTTTAGCTACATGCTGGTAATTGATAGATTTGCCAACCTGCGGGACACTTGGCGACGCTCTCGACGATCTGCAGCGACAGCAGCGGCCGCTCGTCGGGCAGCGCGCCGTCGAGCGCGCTCAGCATCTTCGACATGGCGCTATGTCATGCTGTTTGGAGCTCGACTGCTAATGCAGGGTGGGGGCTCTGTAACAAATGACAGAAGTCATTTATTATCACTATAAAATCCTACCACGAGTACCACTCTGAGGGAAATATTAATCATTACGGTATGGGGGACTTATAATGTGAAAACGATAATGAAAACACCAAATAGATATTAGTGTCTTCGACTTTCAATTGTATTCGGCTAATCGCAAAGAAAATTCAAGACTTTTTTCGCTATAACTACTAGACTTTGATAAAGATTTGTGGAAACATGACATTTAAGACGTGTTTTCGGAAAATTTGCGTTCTAAAGCTTCACCTGCATACAACATATAACTACAAAGACAAGTAATTGTTCTATTCTGAGAATTCCAGTATTATTTTTTCCTGTAAGTGTAATCGATAGCTCTACGTAACAGTCCTCATTTACACTCGATTCATTGTCTCGCATTATAATTGATCTTAACCCATATGTGGCAATTATAATTAGAACAACGAGAGTTTAAGGACAAGGTGCCAAAAAACCTTAAAAAATAGAGGAGGAAATGGCAAATACAACCCTGACTTATGCATAGCGTTGTCAGGCGTCCGGATAAAGCCGAACATAGGTAGGCTTTTTGATTGCGTGTCCGGCCAAAGTAAACGGTGTCCAGCTTGTCCGGCTTTTGTTAGGCTTTTAACATTTTATTTAATTTAACGAGATTTATGGTAATAATCAGAAAAGCTTTAAATACTGAGACACAAAATCCTCAATAATGTAGGGTACGGCCGTTTTTGCCGAATGTCCGGCCGAACCGGCTGGTCTGTCCGGCTACGTGGGGCGCACTATAAGTTTCCGGAATGAATATGAAAAAATACTATTAAAGGTACAAAATTAATTTATTGTTTTTCAAAATAATCTCCCTTGGCGTCTATGCACTTTTTCATTCGATGAAACCAGTTTTGAAAACTTTTGTGCCACTCCTCTGTGGTGACCTCTGAAACGTGTTTTTCATACTCCTCGACAGCCTCTTCTGGTGATGAAAATCGTTGACCGCGTAATTGGTTCTTAATTTTTGGGAACAGAAAAAAGTCACAAGGTGCCAGGTCGGGACAGTATGCAGGATGACTCATGAGTTCTACATTTTTCGCCTTCAAAAAGTCGTTTGTCTGTCTGGCCGTGTGAGAACTAGCATTGTCGTGGTGCAGGATGATACGGCGTTTACGGTTATTTTTACGGAGTTCGTCAATAACTTCCGGCAAACAAATGGTCGTGTACCAGTCACTATTCACTGTACGAAGATTCTCTAAAGCAACAGTAGCCACGTGTCCAGTTTTATTAAAAAAAGAAGCAATCATCCGCTTAGATGCACTTTTCACGCGCGCCACTTTGGTTGGTTTCGGCTCATCTTGAAAGACCCATACGCTCGATTGCTGCTTTGTTTTGGGATCGTAGCAATAAATTTATGTTTCGTCACCTGTTACTATGTCCCACACCAAATTTGACGCACCTTCGTTGAATCTGGTAAGCATGGCACTGCACCAAGTGACGCGGTCCGTTTTTTGAGCCTCGGTCAAGTTGTGTGGGATCCACCGCGAGCACAGCTTTCTCACACCCAAATGTTTGTGTAGGATTAATTGTATTTGACTCATGCCTATCTCTAAGGATGCGCGAATTTCATGGTAGGTCACATGCCTGTCTGTTTCAATCATACGGCGCACAGCATTGATGTTTTTGTTGGTCACAGCGGTGGACGGCCGACCATCGCGAGATTCGTCACTGAGATTGATAAAAACAAAAGACAGTCAGATGAAACAAACTGCATTCTACAGCCAAAGAGTTCTATTTTCAAATGTTGCAATAAATTTTTAAATATTGTTTATGTAAGTGTGGCCAGTTCCGGAAACTTACAGTGCGCCCTATGTATTAGGTTTGGCGACCTGGCAACCCTACTTATGGATATCGGGAAATGTGTTTTTTCAAGTTTTCCAAAGGGCTATTTATTGAGCGTCAATTACTCTAGTTCCTTGAACAGGTTCCATTCAGCAATTAGCCATGGCACCGGAAAACCGTTTGCGCTTCATTGCGTTTACAAATCCATTGTTCCGATGAATGAAACGCAACACGCCAAGAACAAGAGATACCGCTAATTGTTGTTTTATGCTTGAGTAGCCGTCAACAAGCATGGAACAAGTTTCAATGTTGCTTCTCGTACGCAATTAATAAATACAAGAAGATTATTTGTAAGCCATGATCGCAATAGTTCTGAGACTAAAATCGTAATTAATTTTTGGCACAGGACAAATCAGGATAACCATAATCGTCAGGTTTCGTAACTATCAAAAGATTTGCATTTTTTGAGGGTTTTGCGTGCAAAGATAGAGATTTCTGATGTGGAGATCTGATTCTTAAGATACGATTAGGTTGGAAAATTATTAATTTGGAGGACTGAAGGACACACAAAGGGAGTAAAAGACATGTATATTCTACACTAACTACTTTAGTAGTCTTTGCATTAGCTAAACACAGAAGAATGAAGCCTGAGCTATTAACCAAAATATAACAGCGTCATACAGTTAGTAATGCAGTCAGCTGCACGCACGTAAAGTACATATCGCCTTAACACTTGTAAATGGGTCAGCGAGTGGTCCCTGGTCCGAATAAGTGCAGCTAGGGTCAACGCCCTGCCAGTTTTAATTCAAAACAATGCCCTATTGAAGCCGCGGCGTACTTCAATTTAATTAATGTGAATTTTATCTGGTTTGGCCACAACTTTATAATTCTCTGCTTTATATTTGGAACGGTCACAAATTTTATTTATTGGTCGCAGTTATAATGTTGCATGAAAACAATGTTTTACTTATTTGGATAAGTTGAAAGTCCATAAACACATCCTTCTCTGACAATGTATTCCGAAAGAGGAGTTCGAGAAAAAATATTATGAAAAGAAAGTATATTGTCTATGTTCGTCAATCGACATTTTATATTTAAAAACCAAGATAGGTACATAATCTGTGCAAGATTTAAGTAGGTAATTCAATGATTTTAAAGTTCATTGCTCAGTCTAGACGAAAACTTAGGCACATGAGGGATTTCTCGGTCTCCCAGACGAAGTCATAGAGGTCAAAGTCTAGACTAAAGCGATTTAGGCATGTATATGTATTTATACTGAATATTGTGAATATCAACTAGGACTGAGTCTGGCGGTAGGTCTCGTAACTACGTATGGAAGATCGTGAATCCAAAACATCGAAGGAAGAATCATAACAATGGCCTAAACCTAAAAAACCTAAAAAAATATTTTTAAAGAAATCTCACGCGGGCAAACTAGCATATCAAGAAAATTTCAATACAATCAAAGAAAACCAAATTTTAAACACATTTCTCCCAAAAAAGCAAGATAGAAAAATAACTTGTTTGTCGTGATTGGTGTGTTATGAAATGGAAGCTAGCTGACTTCAACACTACGTCACAGAGACCGAAGCTACTTTCCGAATGCACCCCCGACTTCGCAAGCATTGTTACATCCCTCGGGAACAGTGCATTTTTTTGGGATGAACGGCACCCGTCCTTCTCCATAAGACGTATCTACCTAAGCTTATATAAAAGATTGGTTCAGTAGAAGTGTGAAGAGGTACCAAACAAATATACAAGCTCACTTTCGCTTTTATAATGTTAGTTTATGCTGTGCCTATTTCTTTATTATAGCAAAATAGCTGTGCGGTTTCCAATTAAAGGACCGTTCAAACTGACGCGAATTCCGCGCGACTGGCGGTACGCCCATAGAAATAAGAATCGTAGTGAAAGTGCCGTAGCGTATGAAAAAGTTAACTGGCCTGCTAATAACACTTCTATATATTCTGATTTCTGTGGGCGTCCCGCCAGGCGATCGGAATTCGCGTCAGTGTGAACGGTCCTTAAAAGACACACCACTTTATTATAGGAACAGAGTCACTTGCATTAAAAGCAACAGAAATCTTAAGGCTGGTTGACGTCATCTAAACTTTTAAACCTAAAACAAAAGTCCACAAAAACAAGACATGGCATTTAAACCTTTGAAACAAAAATTCCTTAGTAAGTGACCACCAATCCGCTGAGATGAAAGACAGAGAATAATACAAGTAGCTGGAAGTTAGTTGAACATAAAAGGCACTTCATAAATCATGGCAATGCAGCTGATGCACTCAAATTGTCACAATGACCTCCACGTCAGATAACTGGACAGGATCACACACAACATAAATCCTCAGGGCTCAATTGATTTCAAGCAATACTTGTTTGTATAGACGTAAATACAAGAAGTCATTTTTGTGTTGATGCTTAACATTCTCCCTGCGACATGGAAACTGTTTTCCAATCAAGCTCGGTGAAGAATAACTGCCCCATGTGGACACTGTTAAGTATCTGGGAGTGCATCTTGACCAGGAACTAACCTGGAAATACCACATTCAATCTAAAAGAGATCAAATTAACTTTAAAATGAGAAATCTGCAGTGGGTGCTGGGTAGAAATTCTGTGGTCAGCACTGACAAACAAAATGCTATCCTTAAGACCATCGCAAACACACCATGGTTTATTATAGCTCAGAGGTTCATGAATATCTCAATATAAAAACGGTGAAGCAGGAAGTAACTGTAGGTACAAACTGTTAAAAATAAAGGCTGGAAAGGCGCCCTAATTAATCATCTGGTCATCTGCCTAGCTAAGCCAGCTCATAAGAAATGCCTGAGGAGACTTGCCATAATGGATTTGGCAACTGACAACAATCCCTAAAAAGTTAATATCAGGAGGGAAGAGGTTCCCACTGGGGAACCCCAATGACAAGCAAACATTCCATAAACACATAGATCTGCAGTCTTAACTAATTTGAAGATTTAGAAAAACAAAAAAAAATTGTTATTTTTGTTTGGTAATATATATTTTTTGCAGTTCTTTAGTTAATAACCTGAAGCCGAAGCTGCCATTGCAAAATTTTATACTTTTTCTATTGAGTAAATGGCTAAACATAAATAAATACATTCTTCTCAATAAGACACAATGTATTTAATGCTATTTTTGTATTTAGGTGACAGAGATCCATATGTTCTGAATAAGAAAGTATGAAAACTCTAGATCACTTGTATGCTGCTAACTCGTGGTCCATATATACCCAGTATTTATTTATTATTACTTTCCATCTCAACCTTAAAATTGGAATAACTAGCATACAGGAAACACTTTTTAAGGTGACACACTTGCAGTTACATGCACATAATTCTTGCTCAGGGTAGACAAAATTAAATATGCTTAGTTGAAGACAAATTCTGGGGTATCTTTATTAACAGTTTTTATTGAAAATGAAATATGGAACCCTAATAAATTATCTTAAGGGAACACAGGGTAGACAACATCTTAGTATCTTTATGGGATGCACGTCACTGCACACTTGTGAATAGAGTAAATGATTTTTGTTTTGTTTGCAGAAAGCTAATGGTGCTAAAATTAAACATAAACACCTTGAGCTCCAGACTTGGAATACATAAAAAATATGTAGACAATTTTTTTATGCAAAAGTGAAGCGGTGGCCTCTCATGGTTAATGAATAAAAATGAATGGTTAATTTGTAATCCAAGAAAAAAAATGAGTTACAACTGTTAGAGCAAATAAAAAACAACATAATGATTCCTGTTATAGTATGATTCATACTGTTCATTGTGAATGTCTAATGCTAATGGCTATGAAAACTAACCCACATTGAGACTAATAACTGTTCTCTTTATTTATATGGCCTACTTGTAAGAGACATGTAGTTTGTGTGTAATAGAAAGAGAATTAAATTGTGATAGGCAGACCTAGAAAGAGATGGACAGAGAATTCAGAGATTTTGAAAAAGAGTGGCAAGTAACATTAACAAAATGGGAGATATGGAAACAAATGGAGAAAGCTTTTGCCCAGCAGTGGGACCTAAATAGCTAATTAAAAAAGGACACAATTCTTCAACAATTAAGTATTGTTGTAAAGATGTACAAAATAAAAAAGTCAGTGTCAGAAAGGGTGCGCAAATAAAAATTTCACTAAATGTAGCTTTTGTGACAAAGTCGTACGCTCGTTAGCGTATGTGGTGGTCTGAAGATAACCTATAGCCTTACCTGATGACTCTTCCATAAAGTCAGTTCAGTGACCATGGCGATTTTTCAAAAAAGTGACTCTATCGCCCTCAAGGACATAACAATATCCATTAAAAAAAAATCTAAGTCCAGTACAACTGTGCACCCTTTCATACACTCTAACCAATAAAAGCATTCAGCCACTAAAATATAGCAAATACTTTTGCCTGAGATCTGAATATTTATGATAAAAGGATATAGTAAACTTAAAATTATCAAGATACCTCTAGACAAATCACTGCACTGGACAATCAGATGACTGGATCAGATGATCAGTCATCCATTCAAGTTAATCCACAACACAACACATAGCACTAAGTGCAACACAATTCACAAACACTTGAACTGTTATCATACCGATTTTACTATTAAAGGAGTTATTTTAAGCGAGGATTTGCAATGTTACGCGACCGCCGACCGACTTGGCAATGTTCCATGTAACAATTCCGAGGCAAGTACACTTCGCGGAGACGGACAGAGTCCGAGATGAAATTAGTAATTAATACCAATTGGAAGTGGAAGATAGCGCGAACGATGACCTCAAATGTGAAGATACGTCATAAATTACTTTACCGTTATCTCAAAATTAACAAACTTAACTCACCGTAGTCATGACATCACGCGAACAATACAACAATTCTTTTCTTCGCCCAGGCCTAGACCTCCTTTTCTTGTTCGGGGTTTTTGACCATGAACCAAAGCACAAAACAACTGTTCTTTCAACACACTTGACATAAAATTATAACAGTTTATTAAAATTACAAGTCCATAAAACAGGGTTTTTATAAATTTCAATAAATTAATTTGTGATCTTTATTGTCTATCAGATTTTTTATTTTTGTAAAAAATATTTGACAACAAATGCCTGTCGATGAAAATGGCAGTCGCATACTGAGTTGCCTCTATGTAATATTTTATTTCTACTATCTTGGTAGAAAAACGATTAAGAGGGGCAAAAATAAAAGAATGCAGTCATTTTCCGACAGCGGCGAAGCCAAAAATGGAAGAGTTTAGAGGTGTGACTAATATATTAGTAACAGGTATAGGTATCATACACGCAACCACTTTCATATTAGGATATGCGTCTCAGACGATATTAGGCTATCGCGTATTAGTCAAATAATAGGGTAGACAACCGACGACGGCGATCGCCGCGTCAGCGTCAGGCACCGCTGCAATCACGGCACAAAAGTTCTCTGTGATCACGGCGAATACGGCGATCAGTCACTCGTACGGAAAAAAGAATAAAAAATATAAAAAAATGAAAATAAAAAATACGAATTAAGAAGTAAAAAAGACTAACCCCCATATTCTCAAACGTTTGTTCAAACTTGACTCAACCGTACTCCAACTCATTGGTATGATTAGTCGTCACAAGCTTCCTTAGCTTGAGATGATTTCTCATTGGAGGTGAGTATCGAACTATCAAATATAAGGTTGGTCGAGGGGTACCTTGAGGCGGCCTCAAAAGTGGTTATACTTACTTTGTTTATTTTTTACTTTATTCTTTTGTATTTTTCAATGTTTGTGCTTTGAATTGTTGAAAAGAATTATTCCTCATTGGAGTTTGCTCAAGCAACCAACTAAGAATGTCGTTTTCAAGGAAAGTTCGAGGAATTCCTTATGGCATCCTCCAATGAGTTTGAGTGAAGGACGTTCATAAGGTTATGTTTAAGAATATGGGTGTAAGTATATAAAAAAATGTAATAAATTGTAGTAAATAAGCTGATTCACTTTTTAAATACGCCAACGTTGATTCAACGTTAACAGTGCTAAGCCTGTGAAAGTATGAAGGAAAAGTGAATCTCTTTAAAAATTAATAGGTAGCCGTTTGTATTACTAAGAATCTTGTATTTAGTTTAATTATTGAGAATGAGTTTGCGTATTATCATCATGAGATTCATTAATATCTAAAAATTAATATGGAACATTCTAAACTAATATTTGACTAATACCCAGTAATAGTTTCGGTAACCTAATATGAACTAACTAATATATTCAATAATATGAATATTGGAATCTGACCCTAATTTATCACCTCTTAAGATTTTATCTTTGACCTGAAATAGAGCCCTATTTTGAAAAGTATGACTCACCCAAAATCAGTAAGTCGAATGAAAATCGTACGACTCGCCGATACTACTTATCAAAAAAAACGGCTCATGTATGTCCGTCCATAACTGTTCCCATGTAACTTAAAAACGGCTTGACCAATTGTGATAAATGAAATTAATAATATTTATACTTTATATTCTCGGTATTTTTATATTTCCTGAACGCTGTTCGTCATTTTATGACGCGATTAAATTATAAAGGAAGATAATTAAATCCAAATACTGTTCTCATAATTTATTTATTGTATCGAAATACATAACTTTAGTAAACAACTACCGCAAGGCATTCACAACGTCTATTAAATATTGATCAATGAAGCCATAGATTAATAATTGGTCTCCGCTGCGCTACGACTAGATACCGTCGGCATACTACATAAATTCGCAACTAAAACCATGCCGAAATCGGCATGGTTGCGGCATACCCGCGTCAGTCATGCCGCGACCGCTGAGTGAGTTGGATGTCTAGATAAATAAAAAATTTAATGTAAAAGTAGACGCAAAATGTGCAGTTTGCGTAGTCAAACTGTGTAAGAATAATACTAAAAGAAATAAGGAAGATACTGGTATTACAACCCATCAATAAGTATTGTATTATTTCGAAATATGGACATAAATTACTCACGAAAATAATATAACCCTCAAATATGGCGCGAAGTACCGCTCGGTGCTCAATGTTGCCGTGTATTAAATAATCCCAAATTCCCCGAGGTTTCGATTTTTATTATTTAGATATTTTGTTTTTTAACTCCCGACTCCAAAAGAGGGATGTTGTAATTTTGACTTTTTCTGACAATTTTGTCCGTCTTTAACATCTTATTTCTTTAATGCTGATCTGGGAGAAAAGTAAATACGTGGAATGTACTACTGCTTCTCTTCCCGCGCAGACCATATAAGCCGGCCGAGGAAGTGGGCGAAAATCGAAGAACCATACCTATCAGTAGGCGATGCGACTAGCAACCTATCACTATTTTGATTCCATTACCACTTTACGCCCACCAACATTCTTAATATGGCCTTTAGGTAGTTGGTACCGTAGGGTATTGTTGCCGGATAATTGATTAATCGAATTTGGTTTTTTTTTAAATAATCTAGGATATCGAAAGTATTTATATAATATATTTTATCGATTTTTGACAATTAATCGATTATTAATTGCAATATCAAACAATTAGTCGATTATTGAAATGGGTTGATATAAATTATATCGATTTAATCAACAAAGGTAATCGTTTATATCAATGGTTATTAATCGATTATGTATCTGTAGTATCGATATAATCTAATCTGTAGTATTGATTTTTGAGAATTTATGAAAAATAATCGATTAATGGATTAACAACAATACCAACCATTTCAGGCACCGATAGGTGAAATGGTTGGTATTGTTGTACAGATATACCGGAACTCGGCGGCGGGATGTACAGTGGGCATAACACAAATCATCGTCATTCAACTCATACAGAAAAAAATTACAGAAATATAATATCAATAGTATCAATATCGATACTATCGATTTATGATCACTATCGATACCTTCGATTATATTTTCAACTATCAAAGAATCGATTATTATTCGATGTGTAATGTATTTTCCGGCAACACTACTGTATGGAAAAAGGCCATGATAATATCTACTCGTATGTACAAGATGTTTACCGCAGCTCCGCCTGCGTCAAAAGGTAGCCTATGTTTGACTCCGGGTCTTGAACTATATCCGTACCAAATTTCATGAAAATCAATTCAGCGGTTTAGTTGGGAAAGAGTAATAAACATCCATCCATACTTACAAACTTTCGCGTTTATAATATTAATAGGATGTGTATGTCTATTTATTTATCTGTATTTAAGCCCGGGTTACAACTAAAAAGAGGTCAGTAATCAATTAGCTCCAAGCTAAATATAAAATTAAAGTAACGTATATCATACTGTACTGTGTAATAATAAATCAAAAGAAAGTTTTTTTTGTAATTTTAGGATTCTATATTAGAATTATAAAATAAAGTAGACAAAAACTAACCATTTCCCTTATCTCCGAAACTATCGATTCCAGAATTTCGATTCATAAATTACAGGAAAACCTATGAGATAATATTAAATTTGTTTAGGAGGTCCAAATGGAGAAAAATAAAAAATAGTACAAAACCCTCTACATGCGAGCCGACTCACACTTGGCCAGTTTTATTTTAATTTCATTTTAAAGGTTTTTCTGAGCTTCTTTTTATAATACGTAACAAGACCGCAGCAATTAATAATTTTCCCCTTAGTCGGGCACCAGTCAAGTAGCTGGCAACACCATAATCGACGCTAGTGTGCGTCTTTGCACATTGTTTACACACACTTTCCTATTAAGTGGCCGCATTCTGGAAACTGATTTTTCTTCACAGCGCGGTATCTAGTCGAGCGCGCGAGACCAATTATTAATCTATGAATGAAGCATTACACAAATTGATACGAAATTCAACAAAATTTAATTCTAAACAAACTTGACAGTTGTGATAACTAAAAATCGAAATAATGGTTAGTGTGTCATAATATATAAATTAACAAACTATATCATGTATCAAAATGTCTAATTAATATCATTTTTGATGTAATCCTACCTATCCTTTCGTAAAATCCCGAACAATTTGTTCATCTCCAGCGCAAGCACAGGGAAATATTTCTTTGTTACATCTTCAATGTTGCCATTAAAATTTTCATAAAACTACTGTTTATGACAACCGAATCGAATCTACAGCAGGTAGCGTGAGCATTTTGTATGATACGTCATACTCATACGTCATCATGTGTTCGTTAGTTACTCCAGCACTTTGAAAGGTAGGACTGTGGTGTCCGTCGTGCCCGCAGACGCGCTGAAATATGGAGACACGTCAGAAAGGTAGTTCCGTGGCAGAAAGCCGATGAGTAGGGCTATTTTCGCCGCTATTGGTGCCTTCTCTGCATCATCGATAATCGTGTCTTGGTCGGGCATCACCTGTAATTAAATAAAAATAATAGACATAGCTCTATTGTTCATATGGTATCCATTACTCACTAACTTCCTTGTATCTCTATCCATAGAGCATAAGCTGGTTGATTATTTAAACCACATAGGCACAATCTCATCAGGTCACTGTATGGTACCTGAGGTGAGACAACAAAATGTTTGAAACATACCTTGTCAGCAATATGCTTTTGTATCAGCCCATCACTGCCCACGTAAAATGTAGAGAAGCCGTCATACCACCTGAAAAGTTAAAAAAGATACGTAAGATAAGGTACAACAAGATTGGTTCAGTAGATACTGAAGTGGAAGCAAAAAAAAAACAAAGGAAATCTTTTTTGAAAGCCATTCAAGCCATTTTAGAAACCCTGTTAAAATAATAGGCTTAGGCTCCCTTACTCTGACAACCCATGACAGCGTCTCTGAAGTTGGCTGCGAGTAGCGCCGCAGTGAACATTTATAGGTATCAACAGATAGCGGGCGCGAGTCGGAAGAAGGACATCATCTTATCTGTATTTGTGCGAACATGGCTGTTGGCTTTCAGAGACGCAGTGTTATATGGCGCGTATTGTGAGTACTCACAGCTCCTGTTCTTGGAAACTCTGCTTGAGGTTCCATAATTTGTACTTCCAAAACATGAAGAACACTTTCAGACCAGACAGTCCTCTGACGCGCCATCTCATCCTGAAATTATTATTTTTTTAATTAAATTTGCTTTAATTTAAAGAAGGCATACAATCAGATTATATGTAGATGCACATTGTGGCATAATTTTACTAATAAAATATTTAATGGTTATCTTTACTGAGGAGCTCAATAGCGGAGCATTGTGTGCATATCTGTAACGATTGTGTGCGTCAATCGACGGCGAAACACTGCCCGTATTGGATTGGTCGGACTTCAGAAGAAATAATGATTTCTTATGTTTTCGCGATTGTTATTCATTAAATTAAACTATTTTAAATTATTTTTATATTAAAATAGTTCAGAAGAAATTTTAAGCTGTTGGTCCCGGTGAACAAAGATGAACCCAATGTAAGACATAACTTACTTGATAGACGAATCCTCGGGATGTGCCGTTATCTTGATTACTTCAAAGTTAACATAAGCGAACTTAAGATGGCCTACAGTACGCAGCAATGCTATTTGTTTTATGTAGTGGAAAAGTCCTCTGAAATGTTAAAGTGTTAAATTAATTAAAATTTTGTTGTCTTTTAAAGGTTATAAATAAATAAACAGATAAACACATATTAAATTAAACTCTTTTAACATGGTTTTTATCACATTTTTTAAATTTTTTATTTACACCTTACATTTCAAACACTTCTTTCATGGGTGCAACAAGTTAACAGATTGAGCTAGCCCCAATGTAAGCTCGAGTCTTTGTTATGGGATACTAACTAAACAACAATACTATTTTTTTCCAGTACAAATAGGTAAAAAAGCACTAAGATCAATTTCCAACTTTTACTGATGAGGAAATATTTTACCTTTTTTGGTGTGTAAATAAAATTTATGCCAATTTCATTTTAAGCTTTATGAAAAAAACTGTTTCCATACCAGAAAATGACTCCAGGACTGTCCAAGAAATGTCCAATTTTTTTAAAAGCAAAATTATTGGACTTTCAAACTAAACTAAATACTTACACAGTGGTAACACCTCTGATATTGTTGACAAAGACCAAATTTGGGTGATATATTGAATAGTCCAGGGGTTTCACAAAAAGATTTGGCATCTGAAAAATAAACATAAAAAACTCTCAATAACTACAAACTTTCATACTGCCAAGGTCGATTTTTGAATAAAGAAGCTTTTTTAACCGTCGTCTTTAACTATTTCCATACCAAATTTCATTAAACTCGGTTCAGTGTGTGCTGCTGTGAAAGTGTAATAGACAGACCTTCGCATTTATATTTGGATGGAAGATTGGCAAGGAGGACATATACTCACAGTATCGGATAGGATGTGAAACACTTTCATCAGTTGCTCCTCGCTTGGCTTTCCCTCACTTACTGAGGTGTTGGTGGCCGGAGAGGGGGAAGGATTGCCGCTGCAGAAGGCTACTGCACTCCGTTCAAAATCAGATAGGCACGTGGGTGCTAGATCCTGAAAACATTATGTTTTAAATATTTACTCCTGAGAATTTAAGATTTTTGAAATCTTAATTAAGCTTTTGGTGTGCTATTATTCTACATCTCTTTTTTATATTTTGCACAAGACAAAAGTAACAATTTGGACAAAGAAATGGTTACAAAAGAACTAATAAAAGAAGTTAGAAGACTAACTGCTTTTGACTAAGAGAAACTAAACATGAAAATGTTTGGCCATATAAAATATTTTTCATTTCGTCATGCCCAAGAAGGATAATACAAAACCAATATGATACACATTTAAAAATCATTTCAGACACGATGGATAAAAGAAAAAAACCTCTTCTACCTCAAACCGTCTTTCAATGTTTCAATTTTTTCCAAATCTATGTAATGTTAAAGTAATTTTTTTCTAGCTGTACCTAGCAATCAGCCTTCCTGCCTATGAGCAGATGCAAACAGTTCAAATCGTAAATAATAATAAAAAAATGTCACCGCAAAAATGCTTACACAGTTTGACTGCATGTGACAGTCTCATAAGGTAAAAATATTACACTTGTTTTGAACTGATAACATGCTAACAATAGCAAACCCTGAAATAGGCTACGATAACCACTTACCATCAGGTGGGTCATACGCCTATTTGCCTACTTAATTGTATATAAAAAAAACACACACAAAATTATGAAAGTTATTTTTATAAATAATTTTTCAATAAACCTTTAACTTGACTTAAGCCATGATGATGTTCTTTTTAACTATTTAAAAAAGATAATTAGTTGCATTACTTACTTCATTACATTTAGCAAGGTCTACATTATTGAAACTAGTATATGAAAAGTCATTAAAACTATGCTCCGGCACTCTCCGCTCAATATAGTCATCAGAAGTGAGGCTCAAAGCCCTCATGGCTATTTCACCACCGGCCAATCTGTTATCAAAAGATTCCATTTTACGTGAAACATTTTTGAATTTCGGTTGCCTCTCGTAACCTTGTGGGAAATTCACAGCTAGTTCATTAAAGTAAATATCATCGATGTTGCCTTCTGTAGCCGATTTTGGTAGCAACTTGCAGCTGGATATGCGACGCTGACTCAAAAACTAAAAGGGAAATTTTTTATTAATATAAACGTATTATGATAACCACATAAGACTATGTACCAAGTTAAGATACTAGAATAAGGTTGAATATAAAATCCAAAGTTGCTATGTGTTTGTTTGGTTGTGAACTGTAGATGTATACTCATTTATAGTTTGTTATCATCCCAGAAATGTAATTCACTATCACGTAATAGAGCAGGTTGCCAAGCACCTAATTGATTCAATGTCATGGAATAACATACATCTGACAAATGGCGCATGGTGTATTAAAATTATGTGAAACGCTGTGCATGCATGTCTCATACGTTAACTGGTAATTACAGAAATAAACAACTGCTTGCAAAGGTTTATATTGTAGAATATACTTACATCTTCTAGAAACTGTGTTCGTAAAGGAATTTTTCGGGTTAATCGGCTGGAATGGTTTTTAGTGGAAACTATCCCATTTATGGGTAGTATTTTATAAGAAAATGTACGTAAAACTATAGCCATTTTCACATCGAACTTTAGTTAAAATCTACCGCAAAAAATTCGGAAGATATTTCGAAAATATGTCGCAGAAAGAAAATACCGACATAGTGCACCGCACATGACAAATCAAATGACATTTTTTTTTTGTTTAGCTGCTTGTGCAAAGTAACTATTTTTTTAAAGCCAGGGTTGTCACAAAAAAGCAACCTTGTTTTCTACTTTGAGACTTACTTTGGTATCATAATTCCATGCCAATGCGAGGTTATGGTGCATGTATGGTAGAAAGAGATCAGGGGGCCTACCATGAACTTTTTGTAAACCATCCAAGTTCCAGGCAGTTCAATATCCAGCCTGCTAAAGAACGGATTAAATCCGTACCATCACCTCTAAAAATCCTTCCTGCTGCTGGCTGGAAATTCCGAGTAGGTGGATGGATTTTAGTCTCTGGCTTGTTTAAAATCATTCAATTTCTTCATTCAAAATCCAAACAGTGTTACCATTTGTGGAAGAAATGTGCCATTTGAAAGATTTAGCACTTTTTAGGCCCAGAAAATTGGGCTACTTTTATTATTGAGGAATTAAATTATGCTAATAAGTTTGCGATATGCCGTAAAGGTACGCGCACATTATGACGGGCCGCAGCGGGGCGGAGCGGGCCGCATCGCAGCCCAAAATGCGTACTTAGCAGATTGGTGACGGAACGGGCCGCAGCGCATTGACGGATTTTGAGAACAGTGCACAGCTAGACGTTGCGTGCGTACGTCATGGATAGCTCTGACAAAGAACTTTCTTTTTTTTACATGCTGTTAGAAGAAGAAAACAATGAAAATCTTATAAAAAAAATTGGATACGTCCTTTTTGTTCCAAGTGAAAGGTATTCGGTGAATACCATCATCTTTACCCCGATCTTTTAGCAGACAAAAAGAAGTTCTGGGTGTACTTTCGGGTGACTCCTGATCGATATTATCAATTACTTGAAATACACGTGCGCGCGTGCCCTCCAATCCGCTTGCTATGGCATACTGTGTCGGGGCGCAGCGGGGCGGGGCGGGCCGCATCACACGCAAACAAAATCCGCGGCGGATTTATGCGAACCGCTGCGCCCCGGCACAGTGTGCGATAGTTCATACAAAATACACACGAGCGATTTAAGCGGATTTTTGCGCTGCGGCCCGTCATAATGTGCGCGTACCTTAAATGTATCTAAGGTGCCATCTCGCCTACTCACTCGCTTTATTATTATTATTAAGAGATCATATTCATATTATAATCATAGAAAATTCATACATTCGTAATTTTAAGATCTTATCCTACTTGAAGTTAGTCAATTAAATTAATGGAATTAAAGTACGATTGGTTGGAGAAAAAATAATTAATTTATTCATAAACAGGATTTATTTTAAGAATATAATTACTATTTCTATTGGTATAACTTACTAACACTTTCTGTATGATTTGAAAAAGATGTTTGTCGCACCTAAGTGTATCCCACAGCTCCGCCTGCGTCAAAAAGTAGCCTATGTTTGACCCCGGGTCAACAACTATTTTTATACCGGAATCCGTTTAGAGGTTTGACCGTGAAAGCGTAACAGACATTTCTAATAAAAGCACTGATTTTTGTGACTTTTCGATTGCGCTTAAGACTAGAGCCTTTTATAACATGTGCCAAAGTTAAGCTTTCGCCATATTACGTTAAGACTCGAGAGACTTAATTAGCCGGCACATAGCACTTCCATTTACTATTCTTATTTCTGTGCCTCACTCATCCCGCGCATGTCTTGTATGTTGAGGTTTGTAACTTTGGTGTTTTGTAATTTTTAGTTTAAGTAAGTATTATGTTAAGATATTTTAAAGTATTTTTTTCTAAATTTAGGGGGTTTGATTGAGTTCGATTGGACAATTTTCGTTTTATCTGTATATATTTTAATGTTACGTGTTCTATTGCTTCTTGCACGAAATCACATAAAATATTTTGTACATACATACAAATGATGAATTAAATGCAGCCAGCATTTTGGGCACGTTGATATATAGTTTTAGATGGTATTAGTATATTTTTTTTCTTAATCATAAATGTATTTTTTAACATTAACTATACATAAAATAAATCTTTAATATCAATCAATTATGAATGATGATATATAAATTACGAACAATTATTGTCAATCAATTATATTTCTCAAAACAAAAGAAATATTAATTATTTATTATTTCTAGTATTTTTTTGGAGTTGGCAGAATTACCAATTTTGAACTGGTCACCCAGAACCTCAAATCTAACCTTAAAGCAAATCAACAATCAATACATATTTTTGTTAAAAAATATGAAATAAAATATAATATAATCTATTGAAGATGCTGTACATAGTTCACATGGGAAATTGGCAATGTCCTAAATTTTGCTTTTAGCTGACGGCGCTAATTATATGAACTTGCCAGTAAGTTCTACTTTTGTTTATATTTCAAGTGCAAAATGTATTATGATTTTACTGTTACCATCGTCTACGGGTATGAATATACCACTACCTATCTTTCCGATTTAACCATTTCACAAATATAATAATATCAACTTAAATGAATATAAAGCAAATCTCATCACCCTAAAAGTGTTCTGTTGTGTCTAGGTTCAAAACAGTACTTAATTGTCATAATAATCATTATTCATCATGATGAAACAATTGAATTTTCAAAACTTAAATAATTATTTACTGTTTTCATTTATCTTTCAGAACTTGGAGCAAACAGACCGCGCATTGTCTCACTGCATTCCTAGCTTCCAGTGATGGTACCATGCTACCCATATGGATAATTTCTGAAGATATTACTATTTAATCCAGTTATCCACAAAACTGCAGATGTAGTTTACATACCAGAACAGCCGCAGATACTAGATTATAGGAAGTGGGTGAAGGAGATATATGAAAGAAAAGTGCTCAATAAAAACTAGCATTAAAGTCTGTCAAGTACAGTGAATGAATCAAAGAAGTTTAATAATTTTATTTTGTGAATTGTATGTGATTGAAAAATAATATTTCAGTGAGCATGCTGCATACTGTTATAATCTGTATGATCATGAATTTATAGAATAGGCATTGCCAGCCACTGGTTATGACAGGGTGGGAATGAAGTGAATATTGTCTGCTTTCATTTTTAGTTGGCATTGAACCATCCGTCTAGTTTATATGTCAAAATATAGTTATTTAAATTTTTGAATGTGTAAGGATCTATTTAAGGTCTCATGTTTTTTTCGAAAATTAATATGTTAGTCACTAGTGTTAAAACAATAAAACAAATCAAACAATTTTCAAATGGTTTTATTCATTATTCAATTAAAATAACTATTTTCAATACATTTATTTTACTTTCATGTAAGTACACATAATTGAACATACACAATAAAAATTTAAGCATGGACAGTCTAATCACATCTTTGAATTTCCTCTCATCATTTGAATTACTCTTCTGGTTCGGCATTCAAAATTGTTGCATTGCAGAACCTGAAAAAGAGATGATCGTTACTTACTTTTAAACACCTTGTTAGTCATGTTTCTTTGACAAATCAAATGTATTTACTGCATAATATACGCCACTATAATAACATATTGATTGCCAATAACCCAACAGAACAGTTGATTTATCTTTGGTTTTGTTGAGTCATTGGTGATCAATTTGTTGAGATTCAAAAATACTAATGTAATCTACACTAAATATTAGTGTAGATTATTACATTTACATACATAGTGTAAAGAAAGAGAGAAATTGCTCATGGGTTGGTGAAACCACGGCTAGTTTATACATAATATAAAAATACTTGTGTGGGTGTTCATTAATCTGCTCATGTGTAAAGTATGGCTGGTATTAACCGTAAAAAGACATATCAGTTTGTGAAGTTACAATATCCATACCTACATTCTGTTCTTAGTTACCTTGTAGAAACTTGTTTCTTTACTTGTTGCAAAGCAAATTGTTCCGTAACCAACTCCACATAGTCCAAATAAAATGGGTCCTTTTGTATCTTATTTCTGAGTCTCATATACGGGTTGGCAGTACTATTTTCATTTTCCCCTTCCAAGTAGGATGTAGATAAATTTCATACTCATCGTCAGTCATCACTGCCCATCTGTAAACAATAATGGAGATTTAAGTACGTCTTAATTAAGTCCCTACTTTTGATTTGTTTGTTTTGTAAGTACAAACGATAAGTAGTTCATTTACTATCTAGTACCCCTATTTAGTTTGTGTTATTACCCCTTAACATTTATATAAAAGCGTAGAACAAACAAAAGCCGACTTACCGTATAAACATTAATTGTAATGTAAGTATAAAACAAAAATATCATTATTCGATATCGTAAGTTGTATTAATTTCTTGAATAACGTCGATTTTACTACTTAATTTGAGCGAATTTATAACTTGGAGAGATAATTAATTGAAAATATAACCCAAAAATCCCAACATCACGGAACAATATTGTGAAATTCTATGCAGTTAAGCAGAATCGGAGTTAAAAAGCTAGTACAATAGGAGCTTTTTAAAAATCGCTTAGATGACATTTGCGACGTTCCAGCAAAACTGCATCGCTGTCAAAATGGTACGTCATGGTACGAATTCCCATACAAAATGAATAGTGGATCGTAAAGTTGGCTCGCTGGCAAGTGGCTGGAAGTTGGATAGAAATTGCCCTGCTTTAAGATGGTGATAGTACAAAATAAGCCAGCGAGGCAGATTAGGTCCTGCTATAAGAGTTCATGGTAAGGCCCCAGATGTAAGGAAACAGGCAGGGACGTACCGAGATTGGTGCTGTTTTTTTTTTTTTTTGTTTTATTTGTTTTTTTTTTTTGAATGACCTACAATTTTAGCTCCTGTGAGCTTTAAAATTTACAGCGGGACTGTTTGAGGCGAGGGCTATTTTTTATTTTACTGTATTTCTGACTAGGCAAAATTTTTGAAGTGATGGTAATACTTTGGAAATACTCCAGGTCAAATTTTCTGCCATCAGCCTATTGTATGCCGGTTTGGTTTCCATCTATAAGATACGGACAGACGTGCTCAAAAAAAGTATGCTCATAAGCTATTTGCCAGCAATAAGCATGCTTGTTTTAAGCATATTCGTAAATAAGCATGCTTAAAACCTGTTCAGACGTGCTCAGAGCACGCCCTTTTTACCCGCGCCTCAGGTAGCATGCTCGAAAATCAAACGCCGGTTGATTTTTGAGCATGCTCATTACTAGCAATGTCGGCGTGACGAAATGAAAAACTACACACGTGCTACTAATGAGCACTTGCTCAATAAAAGCATGCTTTCGTGCTAGTAATGAGCACGACTGTCCTTACCTTTAAACATTTGTAGCTGTACCTTAAACCTTTAGTTCCATGAGTGAGATCTTTTGGTGTTTTGGCCTTTTGGTCAGTCTTTTTTTAATATCTGACAGACACATGACATTGACAATATTGATTGATAGCTGAGTACCTCCTTTGACATCCGGATCCGGAACTGACTGAAACCTGAAAATCCTGACTGAAAAGTATATTTTGTAATTTGTTTTGCTTTCAATTCTCGAGAGATACGCAAATAACAAACTTTAATGTTTATTTAATACGAAAAGGCTATTTTATACAAATATCCCGATAGATGACTTGTCTTGTTACTGATAAAGAGCAAAAATTTTAAAAATATGATACACAGCGTCGCAAAAATATATAACAAACAAATTGTAGTCTCAGTGAGCAAATATGTAAGTATATTAAAATATTAATAATACTTATCCTTTTTCTCAACCCCAAGGCCTTACATTTAAAGTAAATATTCATGCAACACATTCCGTGTTGGTCAATGCTATTTTCCTTTTTATTTGTCTTCTTGAGGCTTGTCGAAGCTCTATTTGTAATAAATTAGTTTTAAACCAAATAAGTAATAAACGCGATAAAAACTGTATTAGGTATAATAGTTTAATGTGAAATTTCAATATTATAATAAAAGTTTATATTTTAATAAAACTTTCAGTTTTCTCCCAGTACAGTGTCAATTAGACTCAAAAATACCAAAGCCGATGTCAACGAGCACAGAGCTAGGGTTATGGGCCGAGGGTTACCGGAGAAGAAGCCTTTACCGGGTGTCAAGAGTATAATATTAGTGGCATCAGGTAAAGGAGGAGTGGGAAAGACTACTACTGCAGGTATGTGTATTATTCAACCTAACATACTTAGCCTAAGAATAGACCACTCTCTCTTTCTCTCTTCCCATGATATGAGTTGGTTGAGTTGGCTAAGGAAACAACAGAGTTTGTGATTTTATTTGTATTTCGTTTTTATAAATGATGTAGGATTCCAAACACACATTCCCAAGTAGTATTTTTGTCAAGTAGGCAGTCAGTCATAAAAATAATGCCTTATTAGTTAAACATCTTAAAAATACTCTCAAATAGCTGCTATGTCTAAACTAAAAGTAGCCTTCCGAGTTGCCAACCTTTACACATCCTATGCATAAAACTTTATCTTCCACCAAGAGGCTGGGATAGTAATCCCATGTGACTGAAGCCTAAAAAAAGTTTGAAAAGCAACCATAAAATGTAATGATGATGAATAAAATCCAATTTCAGTGAATCTGGCATGTGCCATGAAGGTTATAGAGCCCGACAAAGAAATAGGGCTGCTGGATGCAGATGTGTTTGGGCCTTCAGTGCCTCTCATGATGAACATCTCCGGCGAGCCCATGTTGAATGATGATAATCTGATTGAACCTATACTCAATTATGGTGTGAAATGGTGAGTGTGATGGTCATAATATTTGCTTAACACATTTGCTGCTGATAAACTATAACAATGCATTTTCAATTGTTACGAGGCACATGCGCGTTTTCGGCACTGAATGTGTTAATGTAAATAAATAAACTGTCAACTGAACTAAACTGGTTATGCTTACTTATGGGCTGAAAGAGCTACCTTGCAGTAACAAAGCAGGATATGCATACTAATAGGACAAGAGCCAGTTTTTTTAATCAAAATAAAAAGATTCAAAAATTCATAGGTTTTATTCCCAGGGGAACAGTTACCCTGTTGTTTCCATTCATTTGCTTGAATCACCTGATTACATTGAAAACTCTTGACACCCATGTGTGTGTTATTTAACTTTGTGAGCCACATAAAATGATTGATGAAATAATAGCTTCTGATTTGCCAGCGGGTGATTTCAGGACACAAAAGTGTGGAATTTGATAACCTGGTCTCAAGTGGAATAAACCTCTTTTTCTAGCATGTCAATGGGGCTATTAGTCTCTGGCGAGAATGCTGTAGTGTGGCGCGGCCTGATGGTGATGCAGGCGCTGGAGAGGCTGACGAGGCACGTGGCGTGGGGCCCGCTCGACTGCCTGGTGGTGGACACGCCCCCTGGAACTGGGGACACGCATTTATCGCTTGCACAAAACCTGCCCATTGATGGTGAGTTGTCTTACTATTGGCAAAAGACCGAGACAGAAAAGCCCACTAAACCAGATAAAGAGCCAACTGGATACATCTGTGGTGACAGCAGTCCAATACGCACAAGATCGGGAAAAGAGGAACTTGTTGGGGCCACAAGCCTCAATCCTCATTAATGAGGGAAACCATTACCAGTCTATTATCATACCAAGCAGTAGAGAAGTTGACTTTATAAAAATTATATATTCTGCAATATTCTGATCCTAGCAGAGATTTTACGTGACCCTTGTATTTATTTTTTGATATCTGTGTTTAAAAGCGAAAGGTCAGTGTCACTGGTTTATCATGAAAGTAATTGACCTATGAATTTGCCAATATTTATAGATTGATATTTAAATCTGAATCAATGTGAATAGGCAGATCAAATTTCTTTTACAGCCTGGCCACGAAACAATTCACCACGGCGAAACTCGCCGCGGTGCCACCGGCGACTAAAAGAAATACATAACAAATGCACTAAAAAGCCACGGGAACTGGTAACTGGCCAGGCGAAATGAGGAGTAGTAACGATTAGTACACTGAAACAAATGCATTTCTATGTATTTCTTTTAGTCGCCGGTGGCATCGCGGCAAATTTCGCCGTGGCGAATTGCTTCGTGGCCAGGCTGTAAGCTGTGTATGGTGCACTAGTTTAAAGGCAATGAGCTAGCAACCTGTTATTCTGATCCCTTAATGTTGTAACATTCATGTATCCCCATGAAATACATTTTTACATTGGATTAGGTCTTTAACACTTGGAATATGCTAATCAAACAACCTCTTGTTTTCAGGGGCACTAGTAGTAACAACTCCTCAATCAGCAGCTCTACAAGTCACGAAGCGAGGAGTGAATATGTTCGAGAAACTCAAAGTTCCTATCATCGGCATGGTGGAGAACATGTCACATGCAATATGTTACAAATGCGGTACAGTCAACCACATATTTGGCAAAGAGACTAAACAGACTGCAACAGAAATGGGCTTGAAAGTGATGGCAAGTTTCGAAGTGGATCAGAATATGTCGGATTGCATAAATAGCGGGAAACCTGCAATTTATGCGCTACCTGATAGTATACATGCAGAGAAGTATAGACAGCTAGCTAATAAATTGTTTAGGTATATAGATGATAAGGAGAAGGAGAGGGTGAAGGTAATGGAGTAGTTTGTTATATTTATGTTTATCAATAAATGTTTTGTCAGACAATCTGTTTATATTTTCACCATTTGATGGCCTTTGCTGTCTATTTAGGATCTGAATTCATTGATGACATTGAGAAAGGTGGATGTTCATTTTGTTTCATGATAGTGTTTGTTCGTACAGGGTCAATGAATACTCTTTAAAATTCATTGAAGTACATCGTTAAATTGGCCTAAGATTAAATAATGAAAGAAATTTTATAATCAAATGTAAATTTTATTCGGAACAAATGGTTTTATGTTTAAGAAAAAACTTTTCTATGGCCAAATTAATAATAAATAAAAATACACTATAAAAATATGTTTGTCTTGAAAATACTTATGTAAGAATTTATTATTAAATTATACACATAAAACTTATGAGAAACAAATTTGTGTTGAGGCAAAACTGGACAACTGACATTTCATTATCGAAGAGTCATCTGGTTTTGCCTAATTTGTGATGCCCTAACCTTAGGGTTACTGGAATCAACATTTCCTCATATTCCTATCACAATCTCATTTATTCAATGTTCGGTACTGTTTCAGTCAATAAGTACAAAATATATATTTACATTGACGTCACATAGGTAGAAAACAATTCGGAATGAAACGTTTACACTGTATAGAAGACGTAGCCCACTGAAGGTATGCCATCACACTGTTAAGATGACTAATTCATTGCTACGTGATGCGAAAGCCATGAACTTTTCATGTTTGACAGCTTTTAAACCAATCACAAATTAGAATTTCATATTTTGTTGTAATTGGCTAAAATCATCTGACCAAACCAAGGTGGAACCTTTATAGGAACTATTAAACTTAAACATTTACTAGAAAGTATTACTTAGTCTGCTTCTTTTTTTTAATTATCCCCTTTGGCTATAGAGATACAGTGGTGGGTAGTCAGAGAATCTACAAACTACAACATAACGTTATAAACTACAGTATTTGCATGCTCAAATGAAGACTCATTCATTTATAGGTAAAATAAAAGTTGTATATTAAGGACATTTACTTTGAGAATAGTTAATTTAATGGGAAGTGGCAACAACAAACAGTGGGCTACGCTATTTAACCTCTGTCTGAGTACATACACTTACATGCAATAATATAACACTCCGCTAAGAAAATATCACTTCTATGTGGAGAGGACAGAGTTTGTCAACATGTCTCGACTTCCACGAGTCAATCACAACATTATAACAATATGAACAGACGGGAAGCTTCAGAATTCACAATCTTTCATACAACAAGTATGAATGCTAATTTGTTGAGCTACAAAAAGATATTTTGATTCGTATTACAACTTCAATGTTACACTTTGTTTTATCCAAAATTAAGAAAATGGCAGCTACTTGCTATTAAAATTATGATTTATATTGTTTTGACGAAATTGCACGAACTTTTAATAGATAGATATTTTAGAATGAGTAGAAATTAAAGATGAAGAAAACAGTAAAGATTGTAGAGTATATTATAAAAAAAGTAGTATACAAATCATGCTAGAAAATTGTTAAAAGTGACCATAGACAGTGTCATTTTATATATTCATAACCCAATCTGATATTCTATATTAACAAAGATATACCTACAACCTTAAAAGTAAAACTACACTTCTATGGTCACTTTTGACGTTATAGAAAGATAATAAGAGTAGAGTTTTATAGAGAGTGGAGACAGGAGACAGGAAGGGCTTTATCTTAAAAAGACATTGTTAGACTAGCTTTCTGCACATTCAGCAAAAATAATTTGCTTATGTTTCAAGAAAATGGTACCACATACTTGGTTTACCAAATGTCAGATTTGCCAAGCCGAAAGATTGCCATCTATTTTCTACATAACTTTCAGTAATTCGGCAACAATGAATTTCATTAAATTCAAAACTAAAACACTACATTTGAATAACGTAAACGTTAAAAGTATGAAGGTATTATATGTTAATAATCTTTTAAATTTACAAATCCAATTCATATCACTGTAAAAAACTAAAACACCGCACACTGATTATAAACATTTTTCTCTCGTATGAAGCAATTGCAATTCTGTCCGTTCCCGCACTGTCACCGTTCATACAACAGAGTCTCACAGTCCTATAGTCCGGGGCGCGCGCCCTCCATTACCACTTCTTCTTCTGTTCGTCCATACTGACGCCGCCGGGACCCAGCGACACTATCATGAGAAGACCGCCGATTACTGATAATGTCTGGAATAGAAAAAGAAATTATATTAAAATCAGTACATTAAATTAGCTTCTTCTGAATGGTCCAAGGCAGCATGTTCTAATTTGGATCTTCTCGCAGTACCTTCATTATTTTAGGGTTAGCCTACGGTATAGCAGGTATCTGTCCATCGCCAAGTGAAACAGTTGTTATATGTCCATTTCCATTTTTCATTATTTTAGTCATTATTTCATTGTTGCAAGTTGAAGCAACTTAAGGAGCACTTACCTGGAAGAAGTCATATTTGAGGAAGTCCCTAAGCGGCTTGTAAGAAGGCACGGCCCACCAGGCATTGTGGTACAGGTTGAGTACTGACAGCACCAGTACTAACATCAGAGCTGACAGCTTGGTGCGGTAGCCCACTGTCACCAGGATCATGAGGATGCTGCCCAGCAGGTCTTGGATAATCTGTAAATTGTGAAGACATCATCAGACACCAGGGTCCTTGTAAGAGACACATATTGCCTAAAAGTTCAATAGATCTCACTATATCTTCATATCATTCTGTAGGCATACAAAGTTCCTAAGTAAGAGGTTTCTCTTTCTAGGTTTTAGTTCAAGTTAGAAAATACATACAAATTAATCTGTTTTTGCGTAGGAATCGTTACTACTCGTCATTTCGCCATTTTCGCGTGGTTTTTCTAGTGAATTTGTTATGTAAATTTTGTTAGTCTTCGGTAGATTTGCGGCGAAATCGCAGTGTCATATTTCCCTGTGGCGTGGCTGTTACAGTTTTCTTTGTTACACATCATAACGGAGCGACTGATTGACTTGATTTTTAGTGAATTTATAGACTGGGAGCAGAAGTGTGACCTTAGCCACTTATTATGCGGGCAAAGCCGCCTTTTAAATTTCTTAAACGTCACTGCTGAATATTGAATTAATCATGTAACAATGACGTCACTAATCAAAATGCACGAGTGTTATCATAATTGCTCAGTGAAGATGTCGTTTCGTTTCACGGTGTGTGGGCACGGAAATTATGAGGAGAAAGAGACATTTTAATGGCGGGATATTGGGGTCAAGTTCATAAGTAGACGCATACATAAATTAACGCGCTTATTAAAACTTAATTTTGAAATAGTTCACGAAATCAGACTGACTTACACATGGAAACAGATGACGGTAAAAGTGAGAATCACATACATGACGCATAAATGGTAAGGTATGGGACTTTGGAAGGCAAAATCACACGCGCGACACACGACATCATTAGAGCCGAGGTTCCCCAAGGCATTTACACTTGGCCAGAACGAGTTTTTTTTGTCGAGCAAATCGTGATCACGTTTGATTCTCGATATCTATTTTATATATTAAAGAAACTCTACCTATCTCAGTATTTACCTGGCCGCATCCCTCGCTCATATACAGGGTTATTATGAAAGATAACTAATCCTATTGATTATTTTGTGCGAATAAACTATTTTGAATTTTAATGTTAATGAAATGTATTTGCAATAAAATTATAATAATTATATTTTAATTTAATGAAAAACAAACACCAACTGTAAAATGTGTGCTAAACCTTTTATACCTCGTAATACTCCAATACTATATAATAGTCTAATATACAGTAAATTTAACATAAATATGAAACTTAGTGTTGTCATGTCATGTGTTATCATTTGGAAGCTAAAATAGTTTATATTTTTTGCAAAAACAATGAATTGGGTTGAGACTAAAATCTTCTTGGCGTACATTTTAATAAAAATGTACCATAACCATGGAAACCATTACTTTACAAGTGCGATTATCCATACTAATATTATAAATGCGAAAGTCTGTCTGTCTGTTACGCTTTCACGGCCAAACCGCTGAACGGATTTTGATGAAATTTGGTATGAATATAGTTGAAGACCCGGGGTCAAACATAGGCTACTTTTTGACGCAGGCGGAGCTGCGGGAAACAGCTAGTAATTTATACAACGTGTTGTTTACAACCCCCATTAAGGCCCGAGTTACAATGAAATAAAAGACGCTTTATAAGCAAAAGTGTTGAAAAAAAAACTAACCTGCAAGAACGACAATTCAAATCTCAGCAGCGTGATGAACATAAACGCTAACAGTATCCTGCCGGCCAGCTGTAGGTACGTCTTGGGCTTGTTCTCGCCCAAACTGGGCACGCCCGCGAACAGGCTGCGGCCCTGCTCGCCGCGGGCCTCCGCTAGCACCAGCAGTAGGGCTCCGATGAGCGCCAAGTTACGAAGAAGGAACTGTATGTCCCATAGTATGCTGTATGCGAATGTCTGGAAAGGGTAACATGTAAACGTATTAGGGTAAAATAAAATATTGTTTAGAATCACACACACACATCCCTAAATATAGTTTAATTTGGCTTCCTACTCGTCGATTTGGATAACATATGGAACAAAACTGAATTAGCCTTGACCACGGAGGAATTACAAAGAGGAAATGCCGTAATAAGCGTTTTGTAAGAAAGTATTTGTGAGGCTACACGGGCGGAAGGCAGACGTGCGTGGTGCTTGATTTCAGCCGTGGCTCCAACCATAATGATATACATCTTCTACGTTATTTACAAATTATCAAGTACTTGTCAATAGATGTCACTAGTACGTCGAAATTCCAATCTTAAAAACATGGCGATATTTCATAAATTATGAACGTTTTAAATATTACGTATAGCTTTTAGAGCCGTAAATATATCTTATTTAATAGAAACCAATTATTCTATGCTAAATTTGAAAAAACAGCCGTGGAAAGTCGTGATGCACTTAGGAGCTGGCGATCTGTTTCTCAGTACGTTTTTGAAAGAGTAGTGACAAGCTCCGCCCACTTTTGTGAGCGGCGAGGCGCCAATGATCACATCACTGCGCCATTTCAAACGGCATCTCCTCTTAGTAAATGCTCTGTGACCTGGACATTGTGTAAGAACACTTGAGCGCGACACCGTTTTGCGCTGAAAAAATATATTTTTCTATGGAGTTGTTAAGACGATTTGAAATGAAACCACTATGGGATCGCTCTTTCTAATGGGAAAACTCCAACTTTTTTTCATTTTCAACTCTTTAGTTTGAAGAGTACTCACCTGTAAAACTACAATAAAGAAAAGGACGCCGCACGCGATGTCCACCTTCAGCCTGCCCAGCACCATCACGCAGCCGCCCAACTGCCCCACTAAGTTTACTATCTGCAATCAAAAATTATTGATCAAAATGACTGAGGAACATTGGCAAATAAGATGTTAATAACTAAGGTATCATGGACTCAGTACATACATGATACCTTAGGTGTTTATTTCACCCACATATTAATATTCAAGAGCTAATCCCGTGCTTGAGCGGATGTTGCTATTCACAAAAATTAAAATGCTGTGCGGACTGTCGCCGAAAGACCGCGTGAGAAACTCCCACGTTCGGGTCATCCTACATATTCTACGACAAAGGACAAGCAGCAAGAGATTCGCCTATGAATGTACTGACATTTTTTACAGAAACTAGCTATGTAAGTGTTTGGCCATAGCGCCTCCGCTCTGGTAGATCCGAAAACCCACAAAAGTGCTAGTTTGAAGTCGCGTGCTATTGGTCTCACAAACAAAATATCCATGTTTGTGTTGTGCGAACTGAAAAAAAAAAGCAACAAAGCCTCTGAGATAAACGACCATGTGCCGGGAGAAATGACTATTCAACCGGGAGAAAGATATTCAGACACAGCTTAGATTGAAATTCAGAGCTTATTAAGGAGTAAATACAGTAGTAGAGAAGCCATTGCATTTTATTTATTTTAATTAAGAGAAGAATTAAACAAAACTTTATATTGTCAGTTCCCTTTAATGTAAATTACAATAAATAATAATACAATATGCCTCTATAAGTGCATAAATGGGGGTGTTTTAACTATCCTGATTCATGAGAACCATATAGGTTTAGGAACTTTTTTCACTATCCATTCCATAGTCTAAGATTGAATTATTTTTTCTAAAACTATTATTAGTGTAGTTGGATCATTGGACATAAATAAGGATGTCTGCTTCTTGATCTAAAAGGGGAATGTGAGATTTTGATTCTTGTATTACTAAGCCCGCCTATGTGATTTGGCAGTCAGCTTTTATTTTAAATACATTGATAATAGCGTCGTGACCACCGCCAGTTTATTATTCGTCGGTGCGAAGCGTAAAACAATTGGGAATGGTAATAATAGGACGTTTACATTGGGCAAGTGAAAAGTAGCTAGCAAGACATAATGAGCTGGGTGCTTTACTAACAAGGCATTTGGCAAAGGCCAAGTTATCATGACAATGGACGTTTTAAACGAAATTGCAAACACAATAAATGACGATTAGACGACGATTGACACTGCTTCGAAAATAAATGCGTCAGAAGTGGCCCTGTTTATGACATAATATATGTCGAATAAAAATACTTCGATATCGAACAAAAATTATTTGAATAGCCGATTTTGCATGAGTCACATTGTTTAAAAAAAAAGCACTCCGGATTACAATTGCGTAATGATTTAAGCAATATTTTTAGCTTTGTAAGTAGTTAATTTAAGTCTTATTATTTTCAGAAAATATACGCTCCGATGCGTACAATACAATTTTGCGAGCCGGACAATAGCAATTTAGTATACAACACATGGTGACGTGACAGCCTTAAATATAAAATAATAGCATATTTACATGATATTGCACTACTCTTTTTTTTGTAAATTGGAATCTATGGCGCTATAATTTATTGATATTATCCGATTACTAAACTGAGCTCAGTTTATTAATTTATTTCATTAGTGACTTTTTGACGAAAACGACCATAAACTGCTTAACACTCGCCCAATGTAAACAGTTTCCGTCTGCGATATCGCATTAAAAAATTAACGTGCAGTGCAATGCAAATCGTGCCGGTGCTTATAAACATCGCGTTAAACCACTTACATACACTGCAACAGAGATTTCACATAAAATATAAACATGATAACATAAATTATTATATTCTAATAAACACAGATAGCATACATACTCGTATACTACGGCAACCATTAAAGGCTGATGTCTGTGCTTACAATTGACTAGTCAACTAAAAAATAAATTGTGAAAAAATTCTAAAAATTATTATTTTTTTTATTTCATTTTAAACATTTCATATTGATGACGTCACGTAGTTTTAATAGCCATATCGAACTGCAAGTTAAAAATCAAAAAATAATAAGGCACATATAAATTTGTATGTCAGTGTCAAATCAGGATCCACCGCGAGCCGCGAGTTGGTTTACAATCGCAAATTATTCCTCGTATCTATATAACTATTGCGTATTGGCCTGTTTAATGGACTTTACTGCCGTCTCTTCATCCGTTGACATCTGATTTTTTATGATTTGAACACCGATTTTTTATAATAATGTATAAATGAATGTAATGAAGATGTAGTCAGGTTATGTATGGGTTATGTTTACTCGAACAGAAATGACATTTGACATGTTTGACAAGTACGTGAAGCGCTAATTAGCGCTACCAAACAAAAAATATTTATTCACAACCCTGTATTGCCAACCTAAAATTAAAATATTTAATAGCTGGAAGTTGTCCGGCTACGTCACACGATAACCTTGCTAAAAAATGAAGGTCATAAGGTCATTTCTGCGATTTTCTTGAAAAATACTTGCATATCTAAAGATCTGATTATTGTAACTGTCTAAGCCTATTCCTCGAAATGGTTTACTAATTAGACATTTTCATGAAAAAGTTGACTAGCCAATTCATGGTTATAATTCAATTCAGATTGTTTCAAAAGAGCATAAGATTTTTAATGACTGATATAAATTTAGAAGACATTCGAGCAATTCCTATACCTATTATTTTTTTATTTTATAGAAGGCAAATATAGGTCATCTATGGAAAGAGATGATCGTAGCAACTCTGTCTTTTCAACTTAGCGCCTTTCCTACAGTATAGCAGAAAGAATTCGGCGAACGGCGAGTTCTAAACGAATTTCATCTAAGTAAAGAATACAGCTACCAGGCTCAGAATAGATGTTTATCCCAATGATTGACTAGTACAGAAAGCTCTTAGTATTAAGTCCGCCAATTGTTATAAGTATGTTTTACTTGTGGAAGAATAAAGTTATAATAAATAAAATCTGCCTGGAAGAAACTACCACGCAGTTACATTATTTATTTATTTATTTAAACTTTATTGTAAGTACATAATACAGTTGTATAGCACAACAGTGGAAGTTAATGCTAAAAGCATTATCTAGCAGTCACCCTTTGGGTTAAACAGATATCATATCATGTGGGTATTATAAATGTATAGATAAGTAAATACAAAAAGTTATCTGAAGACCTGGCGTCGATGTCTTCCAACATAGTCTACCAGCGAGGTCTACAGATAACGTAACCGTGTTATAACTGTCTTTAATTGTGGTGGTCGCGACCCTCATTTACGAAGAACACTCACCACAAACATAGTCGCTAGGAAGGTGCCACACGACCACGACATGTTCATATAATCCCGCTGTTCCGACCACTGGAACCACATGCGGAGGCCATCCTCCAGGAATGTGGAGATGAGGCATAGCCGCGCCACCGTGGGCAGCACATGCTTGCCTTTGCGTATCACCTGGGAAAAATAAAAAAATAAAATTGATTCGGTATTCAAAGGCTTGATCTCTGAAATGTTTCGTGAGAAATTAATGCGTTTTTAATGTCATCCTATTTAGGAACAATTTTTGTGATAATAATGTTACGAAACGCGGCCCCACAGTTGACAACCACTGGAAAAGATTGAGCAGCCCTGTCCGCCGAAAGTTCTCGTACAATCGCTGCATGTTTTCATACGGGAATAATTGCGCGAACGGTCTAGTACATTTAGGGCCAGTTCAAGTTAAGTTGAGCTATAAGCGCGATCGGAAGCGAAACAAGTGCGAAGAACATGTGAAACCTTGGATTCATCAGGACAGTGATAAGCAAGTGATTCGGACATTGTGAGTGATCAGTGATGTTAAGTGATCTCGGTGACCATACTTGTGGAAATAAACGTCTTTTCGAGTCACCAGGTGTTTTTCTCCAAATTGCAAACCCCCAGCTCGTAACAACAAGAAAAATTATATTTGAAATAGGATTTTATTTTATGTACACAAATAAATAAATCGATAGCGCAGAAATGCGCACGCGTTATCAGGGATGACAAGCAATAATTACATTTTATCTCCAAAAATACAGAGATATTTGGTTTGGTCATAGTGAGTGTTACTAGAATTACAGAAGGTAGCTTGAGATAGGGTCCACTTCTAGACCCCTATTTTGTCCAGAACTTGATCAATGCAATTTTCTAATTCGAGTATTTATTTTATATCTACAAAGGGAGATACTGATTAATCAGATAAGCTAATTTACAAGATGTTTTTTTTTTATTTATTTATTTTTTATATTTATCGGAAACTATGAATGTTACAAAGTAAAACCGAGTACATACTCGTGTTTTTTATCATATGATCGTGTCAAATTATTTTTATCTCGTTATTGCCTACACGAGTCGCCACAGAGAGAAGACCAATTTAGTAGCAAACGGAAATTCGTCTATATCACAATGCAATGTACTTGACTTGTTGCCAAATTGAAAAGGAAAATTTTATTACTGAATTTGTCTTCTAAATATTCAAATGTATGCGGCAGCTGCGCCTGTTACTCTGTCTTATAACACCCCTCATTTTTGCCGGAGCTTAAAAGTTTTTAAGAGATACCGAAATCAGCGCTTCGTGCGTGAGCTTATTTCCCAGTAAACCTATATTTGGCGGAACGATTACCGTCTCAACCGTCTGACCTCCGTAACCCTCTATACATGGAAACCAGACCAACGGGAACATGACCCGAGGTAAATGTCATGGGCTGTCAGATTTTAACGCTGGCAAAATACGAATGACTCATCATAAAAATCGCCATTTAGTGACAACACCCGGGACCAACAGCCATGTGCCTTCGAAAGCCTGGAGGAGCTCCAAGTAGAAATAATCTAAATAGGCCGCAGCCGCACGCGCCCCCCCGCGCTTGGCTATCGAAGCTCTCTATAAAACAGATTTTTCCCTGGACCAGTTTCTAATGAACTAAATAAAATAAAGAGGTTAAAATTTGGTATATGTATAAAAATCAAATTATTTTTTATGTTAAACACTATGTGCCTCTTACACCCGTATTCATAAACCTTCACTCAAACTCGACTCAACCTTACTCCACCTCATTGGTATGATTAGTTGTTACAAGCTTCCTTGACTTGAGATGATTCCTCATTGGAGGTTAGCGGCACGTAAGTCTAGCGTTGAACGAAAAATGGAGGAAACTAGAAGTTTAAGATGCTTCCTGCAAAATGATGAACCTAATGGAAGGGGCACAGATCCCAATTAGTCCAACTTGTCAATGGTAGAACATTAAGAACTTGTATTAAAAAGACTTCACTTAAATTTTTTAGTTTATTTTAAAATAATATATACTTGTTACAAAAAAAATAGATCTTACTTCATTTTACTATCTGTAATACCGTTATGAAAATTTAAAATTATGATAACTAATGTGAAAATTGTGTAATTTGAGATAGCAGGCAATTATTAAATGTTAACATCTTCGATTAATAATTGGTCTCGCGCGCTCGACTAGATACCGTCGGCGTACTAGAAAAATGCGGCAACTAATACTACGCCGAATTCGGCATACTCGCGGCATACCCGAGACGGTCACGCTGCAATGTAAAAGCAGAAGCAAAATGGCAGTTTGCGTAGTCAAACTGTGTAAGAATAATACTAAAAGAAATAAGAAAGATACTGGTATTACTGTTAAGTTATTTGTTATTGTATGTGGGCAATAAATATATTTTGTATTGTATTGTATTTTATTTATTACATACTATCTGTACGTGCTTACCTCGCACATTTCGCCGGCACGCGGCTGCATACATGCAGGTCGCGTGTCAGCTGTTTTTACTTTTCATTTTAAATCAATTATCAATACAATTTGAGATACTATCGAGCAGCCGTCGAGAAAGGACCCGTCACACCCAAGTATCAAGATGTGACATTTATCAAGAACAATAAACCAGTTTACTATGTGACGTGGTCTTGTATCTCCACACCATCATCAACTTATCATCAGCATCACTTCATGTATGGTGTCATGGCTAACACCATGGCCTGCACCGTACACTATCAGTAAGTATTGTATAATTTCGAAATATGGACATAAATTACTCATGAAAATAATAAAACCCTAAAATCAATGTTTCCGTGCGTGTATTACAAAAATCCCAAATTCCCCGAGGTTTCGCTTTTTATTTCCTTTTTTAACTCCCGATACCAAAGGAGGGATGTTATAATTTTGACTTCAATTTTGTCTGTGGCATCTTATTTCTTCAATATTGATCTGGTAGAAAAGTAAAAACGTGGAATGTACTAGCTGCTTATCTTCCCGCGCAGACTATACAAGCCGAAAATCGAAGAAACCATACCTATCAGTAGGCGATGCGACTAGCAACCTATCACTATTTTGATTCCATTTTACACCTTTACCCCCTCGCCCCCACCAACATTCTAAATGTGGCCTGTGGGTAGTTGGTACCGCGTAGGGTAGTGTCGCCGGATATCGATAGTATTGATATAATCAATTGATTTTTGACAATTAATCGAAAATAATAGATTATTAATTGCAATACCAATCAATTAATCGCTGGTTGAAATGCGTCGATATAATCGATTTAATTGACATAGGTAATTGTTTATATGAATGGTTATGTATCGAATAAGTATCGATGTCATCTGTAGTATTGATTTTTGACAATTTATTGAAAATAATCGATTAATGGATTATCAATTGATATACCAAGCATTTAAGGTACCGGTACTATGCAGAGACTGTACAACGGGCATTACACAAATCATCACCATTCAACTCCAAATAACATACCAAATAAATAAATAATCTACCAAATAACATAACCAGTATTAATCAATCGCAGTGTTTAAATAACTAGAATTTTCACTCTGAAATAAAATAATGAAAACTATAATCAAATAATGTATCCCGTTTGGGATGGTACTGTAGGCCAGTTTGATGGAAAGCAATATTTAAAAAAAAAAATTGTCTTATAGATAAATAAATTACTAGAGGTGTTAACAGTTAGCAATAGCTAATACATAATCCATTACATAAAGTATTCTATCACCAGGATCAACCATGTAATCATAACAAATAAGTTATGGCAACTTGGATTTCACAGGTTGCGCAGGGATAATTGATCAAATAGCTAGAGGCCCTTTGGAGAAGTTGATATTATGTGGTGCTCCTGCCTAAACCCATTCTGGGCTATATCAATAGATGACATATCCATTAACAGGTCTCAGCAGGAGTAGGAACTATTTCTATGAATTAATAAAAAGAATGTGCCATAATGATGAAGATTGAACTGGATAGTAATTGAACTGTCATAGAAAATCTGAATTAATTAAATTTATTTAATATGTTATTATTATAGTAAATCTATATTATTTTTAATAACGTAAATAGAGTATTTAGGTCCACAAATATTAACTGTCATAGAAGAGGCAAGTTTGGTGCACTTGTTGAAAGTGAAAGTGGTTCTAGAAAGTTACACTATACATGTAAGCAGGTACAAGACCAAAGATTAAGACTTCTACAGTCTGATGCATTTAATGCAGCTGTTAAAAGCTCATTACATTAGGATCATTTGACACGGGAATGATTCAGATTGTGAAGGAATAATTTAATATAGAGTCATCTGTTAGTAGTCTGTTTACAGCCTGAATCAATTAGACAAAAATCACATAAAACAAAATGACATTCTATTCTGAAAAAGTTTATGGTGAATAATGAGGTTTTTCAACTCTGATGGTTCAAAACTAAAAAAATATTTATGAAAACTTATACAATCTTGTTTAGAAAAAAAAATCGCTTCCTTTTTTTATTTCTTGTAGTGTGTCTGCTGAAAGAAATTTCTAGACAAATACTGATAAACATGTACTAAGTTACCCTATAGTTTAAGTTTCCAAAACGTCTATTTACATGTATGGACATAAACTTTCCTAATATTATGAAAGCGAAAGTAGGTTTGTATAGTTATTCGTTTGTTGTTACCTCTTCATCTACTGGACCACTCTTCCTGAAATATTGCATACATACGTAGAGTAAGAAGGATTTGTGATTGACACACTATGTGTGTAAAACCGCTGACAAAAGCTAGTATTTGATCATTTTGATGTTTTTTTTAGTGGATTTTTGACTTATATTCAAATAATGTTTACCAATGATTGACTGGTAGAGAATGCCGCCAATTATAATAGAGTATTTGTATTTGTGTTACAATAAAGTTACAAAAAAATGTCCTACTGGTCACATAGTTCCACTAGCTTTAGGTTTGTGATACCACTATCAATTAAAAAACAAAAACCACTGATTTACCTATTTAGCTATAATGGCTTTTGCCACTGTAACTAACTAGTAGAACTACTGATTCCCATCTGTAATCAGACTGTACATATAATATATCTTTTGTAAACACCATAATGAACAAAATTTTTGAATTACAATGCAAACAGGAAAACTCTATAATTTTGTTATTAACCTTTACACTGAAATACAAAACAATTAATAATGGTGTTCTAAGGGAGGTGTTTTGTTGTTTTTAAATATTTGTTTTATTGTTTTCCTTTCCTGTATACATACCTGACATCATTTTAAACATACCTTCTTGGAATAAAAAAATATATTTGATAATAAGGATGAAAGCTACATTCAGAAAGTAAGTAATAACATCAATTTACAACAAAAAAAAAAAAAAAAATACAACGACATCCACTAAAACTGGAGGTGAACTTATGTCCTCTAAAAACAAGAGGATTATTATGATAATATGGTATTGAATAAATTAAAAAATAATTGCGAAAATAAAAAACATAAATAAAATTACAACAACATCTACTAAAACTGGTGGTGAACTTGTGTCCTCTAAAAACTAGAGAATTATATGATAATATGGTATTGAATTTATTACTAAGGTGGAAAAGTTAGTCGTGTTGTTTTCTTTACATGAGTACGCTATTAGATCGGAAGACAAGATCTCTGAGTTTGGCAGAGATACTCGGATGCCTTTAAACTATTTTTAATATTGAATGTATCGTTCTTTCAGACATTTATCAACCAACAATAAAATAAAGTCGGTGACGTGACAAATCAAAGTGCAAGCATTCATGTAACTTTTTGAATACGAAGTATATATGAAAACTTCTTACCTGATCTGCAAAGTCCTCTGCCGTCGAAACATATTCATTAGGAATTTTCATTTCTAAAATAAATTCACTAAGCCACGGTCAACAAAAAGAAATTTCACAATTTCACTGGCTGGCGATTGTCTTCGGTCTTCGGCACGTCAGAGCTTACTTGTCAAATGACGTGTGGACAGTTGGATTGAGTTCCTTTTCATTTTTGTACTAATAATTTTCAGTAAATGACTATTTAGTCATGCAGGAAAATTGTATTTGTAAAAAGAACTAGGATTTATATAATTTATTTATTATTGTTTTAGAACATTGTAAACATAACATTTAACTACACATGTAAATATAAAATATATAAAAAAGTAAAGTGTGCGGATGTTAATTTTCTTTTTATTTTATTGTACGGCCCTGGATATAAATTATCTGTAAGTAGGCAAAATATAGATGTCATCACGACATGTCCGTGACATTGGGCATGGCAACCTTACACCAGGTAAATGACACAATGACAATAATGACATTGCTGTTGATGTCATTCATGATTTGTTTGTTGTCATATAATTTGTCAGACTCAGAATTTGTTGTGTTGTTAACGCGGATTATCCAGTGCTTGTGTTGTTTTTTATTTTTTCGATCGTTATCTAATTGCTTAATTATTGAACATTTAACATAAATAATAACAATCGGTAAAATTTATCGAAGATACACTAGTGTAATATTTATTTCGATTTAATATTATAACCTCTATTATATTTCCAGAAAATGTTAGAAGTTACATGTAACGATCGTCTTGGTAAGAAAGTGAGAGTAAAATGCAATCCAGACGACACCGTTGGAGACCTAAAGAAGTTAATAGCAGCACAGACAGGGACACGACACGATAAAATTGTATTGAAGAAGTGGTACACAGTTTTTAAGGACCACATCAAACTTTCTGATTGTATCCTTTTGTTTTACATGTTTTAAACTAGGCATAAGTCATTTGCGGACTTTGAAAACATTACTGACTGTCCGCGGCAGTAAGGTACCGATCAGGGAAAGCAAAGAGGAAGGGGTAAAATCCTCTTTGCTTTCCCTGCTGTCTTTTGATAAAATTGACCAAAGTTGACTATTATTATCTATCACCTATGTTTAACTCTGTCACAGCAATGCAAAATTAATGGTTATAATCTGTAACATTTGCAATTGTCTATTGATCTAAAAGTCAGTGCATATAAAGGACCGTCCACACTGACACAAAATAGTCCTGCTCACCTGGCCACAGAAATAAGAATATATAGAAGATCATTAGCAGGCCAGTAAACTTTTTCATATGCTACTGCACTTCTACCGATTCTTATTTCTATGGGCGTCCCACCAGTCGTGCTGAATTCGCGTCAGTTTGAACGGTCCTTAAAGCAACTGTTTGATTCTTTTTAAACAAAATCTTGAAGACATAATCTATTTTTGGCTCCTAGTCTTCATCTATATACAAACCAAATTTAACTAAAATCAGACTAGCAGAATAGCGATGATGATGTAACAAACAGGCTTTTATGTTATTAGTCAGGAATTAAATAACTCTTTATTGCACCAAATTGTAGAAAGTACATGAATATTATTATTATCTATGGTACAAAGGCGGCCTTATCGCTAGAGCAATTTCTTCCAGGCAACCAACAGGTAGGACTTCATAATATGAAACAGGAAGGTAGGCGCAAATTAACAATTGGAAAAAGTGAAACATAAAACATAAAAGCATAACGTACCTATGCAGCACATACAAAAAATATACCAATGTAAATACATGTGGTGCACATATACGCATGCATTACACAACATAAATAAATATACATACATACTTATTTTTAAGCCTATCAGAGTATAAATAAACAATTTAATGAGTGCAAATTATTACAATGCTGGGTAATATTCGAACAGCAGACAAAAAGATTTTCTCGGGAATAGGTTTAGGTGATAGAAAGATAATGGTCTTTCACTTGTGTCTTGAAGCTGGAGAGTGTTTGGGCAAGTCTAATAGATACCGGCAAGGAGTTTGGTACAGCTTGGACAGTAAACGAGTTGGTGTAAAATTCGGAAGAATGTACGGGTGTATCCAATCAGAGATTATGTGCACTGCGAAGTCAATCATGGTGTTGATTGTGAAACACAAACTGTTCTTTCAGATATTGTGGATAAGTGGGAATAAAAAGAATAGAATAAAGCATGGAAAGAATATGCCAATCACGGCGACGTCGGATTGGGAGCCACTTGAGTTGGTTGCGAAATTCGGAGACATGATCATATTTACGAAGACCGTAAATAAATCTGATACAAAGGTTTTGGAGACGCTCAAGTTTGTTTAATTGCTCCAAATAACAGGTATCCACGTAATCAAGGATGGGAAATAGTAGTGACTGTACAAGCGTAATTTTTTAGACGTTTTAGACGAATTACAGATTTATTGACTCATAAAACAAGCTTCTTTTGATGTTTCCTTAATAAACAATTACAGATGAAATCCATGATGGTATGAACCTGGAGTTATATTACCAATGAAAAACATAACTATATACAAATCTAAAATTAAGGTTAATTATTAAATTTAATAACAACATGCCTTGTGTTCTTGTGTTTATCTATATATTATTAAATACCATGTCAATCCACATCTCGAGTGTTCTGTCTGAGTCATTTCCACGGCAGTCTCTACCATCAGTTTTAGCAAACGAGTGAGTATTGTGAGTAAAGCAAATAAAAAAATTCTTATCTATGGAGTGACGAATGACTTCAGTACTTACATAGGCCCTTGTCAAAGAACCATTGTTTGATGATATTGTGAATTTTACACATTATAATAACCTATTTTAAATTTAAAACCGTATTAAAATAGGTAATTTAATTGTTTTCCATGGTTTATTTTATTCATTAATTAAAAGTTAAATAAAAATTTATGTTTTAGCTCATTCATTAGTTATTATAGGTACCTATTTATTACCGGAAATGTCAATAATTATTGAATGCACTCCGCAGACGTTCATATCATGCACCATGCATGAATCTTCATACCCCACATGTATGACATGACCACAGAACAATATTACTCCTAGCTGAGACATGGACATGACCGTGTGTGGTTTCCTTTTAATGAAAAGAAAGAGATTGCCCATTGCTACACCCATATTCTCAAACATTTGGGCAAACTCGACTCAACTATACTCTTAACTCATTGGTATGATTAGTCGACAATAGCTTCCTTGATCTAAGGAGATTCCTCATTAGAGGTGAGTATCGAAGGTGATTAGAGGTTGGTCGAGAGGTACCTTTATGGCATCCTTGAAAAGAAATAAAGTGAATATATATATATATATATCTCTCTTTTTGTGACTGCTTGATATAGACGCATCAGCTGTAACAGCTGCCTGTCTATAATTAAATAAATAAATCGTTTTTTTTGCCACTTTTGGCCTAGATATCCATTATTTTAATTGGCTAGTCAACTATAGAATAGACTATTTCAGAGATACAATTTAAACGAAAAAATTCTTTCTTTTAAATTATGGCTTCCACCGATATCTCGGTGATTCTGCCAATGTCATGGTTTGAAGAGACACTGGTTGTTTGAGCAGTGGTCGGTAAAAACGTCACAAATAGGCTGAAAGGAAAAGGTATCATGTAAAACATACAAAGACAAGCACAACATTTAGTATTAATATTGGAAATAACTGTTAGTATATGACAAATATATGTATATCTAGAAGAGGTAAAAAAGGATGTGTATTTTATTTAACAAGAACTAAACTAAAATTTCAATGAGTTTTTTATCAAAAATTTTGCTAAGATAAAGTAGTATCTAGTATGAACCAAATTAAGTAAAAATAGGATGTCAATTTGTTGTTGACGCAACGTCGGAGGCAAAATGTCATACAAACTAACTGAGAGTTTCGGACAGATATAGAAAATGTGTTGTAAAGAACCTTCGTCTAAACCGCATTCACACAAAGAATTATCCCTTATTCGAAGTTTCGCAAGGAAGATGGGAGTACAGGCATGACCCAAACGAAGACGAATAATAACAGAGGTAATCCATTTTTCAAGATTGCGATGTCGAGAGAACCAAGGATGTTTGGGGATATCTGGTTGTAAATTTCCATACCAAACGCCTTTAAGGCGTCTGGTTGTTTGCCAGAGATTTGTTCAGTGCCGAAGCATTTCAGGTTTGGCAAGAAGGCGAAGGTCTCTAGTTTGGTGGTTATAATGTGCTTCAGAACCCAACGTGGCAGCTTGTTTAGCCCACATATCAACTTTCTCATTTCCTGAGATGCCCGAATGACCGGGTATCCAAGCAAGGACTACATTAATGCCAGCAATATGACATTTATAAAAGAAATCTCGAATTTTGAGGGTAATAGAAAAGTTGTCTTTTGAACGTAGTGGGAATTTTAAAATATCCTGAAGGCAGCTAGAAGAGTCAGAAAGAATCAGGGAGTTGTTGAGACCATGTGATAAGACAAATGTAACAGCTTCAAGTAAGGCAATAGCTTCACCTGAGAAGACTGACGTCTGGGGCAAGCATTTAAAACTTAGCAATATATTAAATTTCGGTATCCATACTGCAGCACCCACATTGGAATTTTGGGATAATTTAGAAGCATCCGTAAAGATGAGAGTCCAATCAGACCATTTTTCATTTATAATTTGATGAAAAAGTTTATCTGCGCCAGGGATATTTTTGGAGATACCGAGAGACAAAAGAATTTGAGGTTGAAATATAAGGGAGTCGTATTCGGACAAAAAGATAGGGTTTGAAAGAGATTGCGATACTGGATGAGGGAGACTTTGTAATTTGTTGTAGCTTTTAACTAGAGGGGGAATGTCTTTATGAGTCCAATATGGAGATAGTGCACAGGCATCCGATAATAGATTAAGAGTAAGAAATAAAGGGTGTGAGGATATTTGGGCCTGTTTATATAAAAATCTATCCGCCAAAAATTGACGTCTAAGACACAGTGGAGGATCTAAACATTCTACTTGAAGAGCATTTGAAGGTGATGATTTCATCGCGCCTGTTATTAAACGAAGGCATTTGTATTGAATTTTGTCTAATTTGGCAAGTGCTAATTTACTACAGGGCTCTAAAAGAAAGGTACCATGATCGAGATGACTTCTAACAATAGCGTTATAAAGCAACTTTTGGCTATACGGATGAGAACCCCAGTGGACCCCAGATAGAGCTCTGAGAACGTTAATTCCTTTTTCAGCTTTTTCCATAACGTTATTTAGATGAGGATTACCTGTAAGTTTAGAGTCCAATATTACGCCCAAGAATTTAGAAGAGTCCTTTAGTGGAATAGGTTCACCTCCAATCTCTATTGAGAGTGGAGGAGTAGATCGTTTCCTCGTGAATGCTACCGCATTGGATTTAGAGGCTGAGAGCGCAAGACCGTGATCAATAAGCCAGTTGTTAAGGTAGAACAGAGCTGAATCGAGTCTTTTACAGATATCATGAAAGGATTTAGAACGGGCAAACAATACTATGTCATCGGCATATTGTAAGATATGGCAAAAGCAGTAAACAGATTGTTCCAGATCATAAGTATATAAATTATATAAAATTGGACTTAGAACTGAGCCTTGAGGAAGGCCTTTCCAAACGGAGCGAGGAGGAAGAAACTCGTCGTGAGAACGGACAACTATAGACCTATCCATAAGCATGTTACAAATAATGTTTGTTAACCTCACAGGAACGCTCAGCTTATGCATTTTTTGCCTGAGGATCGGGAGTAATACATTATCATACGCGGATGTTATATCAAGGAATAGAGCTACCACATGCTCATTGTTGGAAAAGGCCAGTCGGATTTGGGATATCAATATACCTAAACTGTCTTGCGTTCCCATACCTCGTCTGAAACCAAATTGACTACTAGGTATAAGACCTTTTGATTCGAGGAACCATTCGAGCCTATTTTTAATCATATGCTCCATAATTTTACAAATAACGGATGAAAGGGCGATAGGTCGATAGCTGGAAGGGTCTGAAGGATCCTTTCCAGGTTTTAAGATAGGGATAATAATTTGTTTTTTCCATGTTTCAGGAACAGAGCCGGAGAGAAAAATTTGGTTTAAAATTGTTAGTAGAGTCTGGCCAACGAAAGCTGTCCACGACTTTTTTTGCAAAACTTTGATATTGCAACACATTTTGTCTATCAGAGTCGTGACATTGACGTTTGAGCTCAACTCATTTTCTGAATTTATTTTACCTTATTTACATCGTGTTTGTTATAAATAATGCCGAAAACCGTAAAAAGCGCTACGAGGAAGCTTCTTTTCACTATGATTAAGAAATTTAAAGATGTGCAAAGTGAAATAAATCGGACTAACGCAGAAAAAATACGACAATTGGATTCCATCATATCAATTTTAGGTTAGTATCTCAGAGTTTTATGAAAACTTCTTGATACTTTTGTATTATTTCCGACGAATTTGCGATAATTCTTACAATTAATTAATTGTTTTTGTTGTTAATTCTTTTCAGAAAGTATTGACAATGTGGAAACAAAACTCCAAGTGGCGGAAATTGTAGATTCTCTGAAAGCTCTGGAAAAAGACGAAATGCTAACAAGTGAAACACGTTACTTGGAAAAGATATCGTCAATGACAGGTATTTTACCTCATGAAATATTTTCCCTTCAACTATTTAATGAAAAATCCCAAGTTGCCTGTTTATTTTCTGATAACCATCATAAATTGCATTGAGTACCTAGTGTACATATCTACAATATTATTGATGAATGAAAACAAATACATTTTGTTTGTCTACAAATAAATCTGGCAAATCTGGAGTCTTAATGGTTTCTTTTGATTGTTCAATGATTATAATTAAGCTGTAGAGAGTAAAAAGTATGTATATTGAATATATTTGAAAATAATTGTCCGATGGATTTTGGTCTATTGTATTGTTATTAATAAAAATACTTAAAGTTGTTTTATTTTTTTATTTCAGAAATATGTGTTAAAACATTAAGAAGAATAAAAAATGAAGGTTCTATCAACCAGGAACAGTGGAACACTCCCGGAAAAAAGCGACCACACCCAGCCAATATATCTAACTTGGATGATTTTGATATAACAGCCATTAGAGCTAAAATAAACGAATTTTACTGTGTAAAAAAACAAGTCCCGACACTGCGAACTTTGCACACTGAGTTGAAAGACTCAATTGGATTTAGAGGATGCCGGGAAACACTGAGAAAATTTTTGCACAATATTGGGTTTGAATTCAAAAACAATAAAAACGAACGAGCTTTGCTTATAGAAAGATTCGAGATTGCTGCATGGAGACACAGGTACTTGAGAATGATATATCAAAAGAGACTTGAAGGTAAACAAATAATTTACATTGATGAAACATATGTGCATCGGAATTATAAAGTTAAAAAGTCATGGCAAGGCCCTTCTACGAGTGGTGTTATCAGTAACATATCCTCTGGAAAAAGACATATAATTGTGCATGAAGGGTCTGAAGAAGGTTTTGTACCGGGTGCGTTATTGGTATTCAGCACAAAATCTAAATCGGCTGACTACCATGATGATATGAATGCATCCAACTTCATGAAATGGCTAGAGGAAATGCTGATACCAAATCTGGCAAAACCGAGTGTACTTGTGATGGATAATGCAAGCTACCATGTGAAACAAATAAATAAACCACCTACTATGGCTGCCAATAAAGCTACTATCCAAAAATGGCTTCAAGAGAATGACATTCATTTTGAAGACTATCATACAAAAGATGAATTAATGTGTCTTGTAAGAGACAATAAACCTGCACCTATATATGAAGCAGAAGAAATACTCAAAAAATATAGCCATATCCATCATCATGAAATTTTACTACTACCTCCGTATCATTGCGATCTTAATGCAATTGAAATGGTATGGAGTCAGGCAAAAAGAATAATCGCAAGTAAAAATATAGGAAGACCAGGGACCGAAATGCAAAATTTAATAAAAGAAAGCTTTTTGTCCGTGACTGCTACGGACTGGAAGAAATATACAGATCATGAAATACACGTTGAAGATCAATACAAAGAGAGGGATTGCATTATTGACACTGAACGTGATAGCTTTATTATAAATGTTGGCAATAGTAGCAGCAGCAGTGAAGAAAACAGTGACGCTGAATCAGTCATTTCAGGTGTAGAGTACTTGGAATCCGATTTCGACTATGAATCATCCTAAGTTACGAACATACAAAATATAATAATTATATATGTTTGTGTCTCATTTATTATATATTTTTAATAACCTTTGTTTAATTCATCTGCCTTCCTACCAACCTCAACAAAACATGAGATATCAGTTGCAGTTTAGCTTTATAGCAAGACAGCGCCTTGTACAGCCTGATTGGTAATTATAATTACCCTTTTTGACCGAAGATTGTCGAGTTCGATATTTATGCATAGAAATAACTTTTGCTTAGGAAAACAGGGCTAAATAAAATCTTAAGAAAAATTAGGGATTCACTCCATGTTTAATAGTAAAAGTTGATTTTATTCATGAGTACAAGCACGCTTCGCTGCTTAAAAATATGTCATAAACATTTTAGGCATGAATATAAAAATAAAAAATAGCATAGTATCAACTCTCTTAATTCTGTGTATAGTCAGTGTTGCAACATGTAGATATTTTAAATTTGCCGCCTTTTCTTTTGGACTTCTTTCCCTGGCCAAACTATAGGTACATTTTGGAAGAAAGAGAGGATTTGATAATAAATGAAAAGGGAATGCCATCAATACCAGGAGAAGAGTCCTTAAGGCCATCCAAAGCGCAAAATAATTCCTGTAGAGAAAAAGGTTCGTCTAATCTATCAGATGATGGAACGTCAGAGCAGTAAGGAAGTTCATCATTAAAAGGAGCAGAAGGGGGAGAAAGTTTATTAAGAAAATCATTTATCCAAGAAGTGGAGTCGTTAGTAGAAGGGGCAAAACTTGTGGTGGATTTTCTGAAAGATTTGATTTTCTTCAAGACTACAGCAGATGAAGATTTAGGAGAAAGAGATTCACAAAAAGATCGCCATCCTAGCTGTTTCTTACGGGCGAGGAGTCGCCTTGTCTGAGCGGATGTTTTGCGAACATATAAGTAATTTGTCATTGAAGGATCAGTTTTAAATTTATTCTCTGCTTCCTTACGACAACGGATACTTTCTGTACATTCCGAATCCCACCAAGGCGGGGATGGAATTTTGTGAGTTGAAGAGCTCTTAATCGGTATTGACTCATCAGCTGCTGTGAGTATAGAAGAAATATAGTTATCATAAACTGCAAGAAAATTATTGTTAGAGGGGGGAGGAAGGGAGGATAAAAGAGAGTCCAGAGAGTCCGAAAATTTAATCCAGTCTGCTTCGGCAGTTTTATGTTTTAAGAGTGGAGGAGGTCGCGAGATTTTTGAAACAGTCTGTGTGAAGGTTACTACCTTCACACAGATTGGAAAATGGTCACTTCCATAAGTGTTTGGAAGAACCCGCCATAAGAGGGAAGGAGCTAAGGATGGAGATGAAAGAGATAGGTCAGGGATGCTAATGTTATGGGATGGGGAAGATAAGCGAGTAGCAGAGCCATCATTAATAATACACAGGTTTATGTTGTCCAAAAGGTCTAGGAAAAGAGGGGATATTGGGTCATCTAGATGAGAGCCCCACAGAGTGTTACGAATATTGAAGTCTCCCAAGATAATAAGTGGAGGAGGAATAGCAGATAGAATTGTCTGCAATTCAAGAATAATGTCAGAGTTAGGATGAGGTAAGTAAACAGAAACAAAGGAAATGCCCAGAGCTTTAATAGCGATTATGTGAAATGAAGAATTATGAGAAGGGATATGTATTTGAGAGTAGGAGATAGACTGAGACACCAGCAAGGCACAACCGGCCCAGCCATCATCTCTGTCATCCCGAAAGCAAGAATAAGAAGATATGTGAAATCGAGACGAGGGTTTAAACCCCGTCTCGGAAAGGGCAACAATAAGTGGTTTGAATTTATTAATAAGAAAAATGAGGTCAGATTTTTTGTTAGAGAGGCATCTAGCATTCAATTGTAGGAACACTGGATCCATAATTATTTTTAGAAATTAGAGATGTCAACAATTGTTGTAAAAGTGAGACGACATTGGACGGTAAAGCATCATTAAATTTGTTTATTATATTGATGAGAGAACAAACTAAAAGTTCAATAAGGTTATCATTGGGTGTAAATAATGGTGTAGACTCTTCTGCAGGGCCTGAAGGGTAAGCACATCCATTGGGTTGAGATGACCTGGGTGGGGAAATTATTGTATTGTGTGCATCCATATCGTATGATTTCCCAAGCTCTGGTCTGGGTTTGGGAGACATAAAAACTGTTTTTATATGGGAAGAAGACTGCTTAGTGGGGGTAGTGTAGGAATGCAGGGAGGATTGAGATTTGTTGGGAGAAGGAGACTGGGAGGGGTAGTAGTGAATATAATGGGGTGGTTGAGAGGCAGTTACACGGGAGAATGAGCGGGTTTGAGAAACTTTCTTTTCGGCCGCTAAATAATTTAAATTTTCATTTGCCATAACTTGTTTTATTTGTTTTTGTCTAAGATGTTCTGGGCAAGATGGGTCCGTAGCCAAATGGGGGTCACCACAAAACAAACATGAGATACTATTGTTGCATGTATCCCCAGTATGCTGTAGTCCACATCTGAAGCAACGGGGTTTAGACCGACATTGGCTAGCAATGTGGCCAAATTTGCAGCAACTCCTGCACTGAATTGTCGGTAGGAAGTAGACAGAAACAGGGAGGGAGGAGTTGTAAATAAAGACTCGATCGGGTAAGTTTTGTGTGCGGAAAGTTAGTACGACTGTTGAAGAGGGAATCCAAGTGGTTGGCATATCCGGGTTCCTACTTTTTATATTAAGTCTTCGAGCCATTATAACTTGCCCACAGTTAGCAGGAGTGGAAATATTATGAACCAATTCCTCAAGAGTCCAGTCTGTGGGAATGTCTCTAACAACCCCCATCCTAAAGATGTGGAATTTAGGAATTAAGGCAGTGTATTTATTTGCAGATAAGGCGGGGTTCTCTATAAAGTCATTGGCCGAGTCCCTGTCAATAAATTCAATTGATACTTTGTTACGTCCCAACATTTGGATTGTTCCTGACTTAATTCCTTTAATAGAGTTTTGGTAAAGGAATTGTGCGAATTTTAATAATTTAATTGATAGACCAGAAGCAGGATCTGGTTCTTGCCTGGAAACATATACTATTGTTACGAAATCAAAAATAAATAAAAATAAAATGCGGCCCGCGGAAGTTTGAGTAGCGCTGTCCGCGGAAAATTCTCGTACAATCGTCGCGTGTTTCCATACGGGAATAATATCGCGAACGATCTAGTACATCGATTATCTCGCTCTGACATATTGCTTTGTCTCGCTCTCGCACTTCTAGTATGTACTAAGGGAACGAGACAGAGAGTATCCCTCTCTCTCTATTCCGGAGTAGTTGTGATCTTTCTAGAAACTTATGGAGCGGGTTTCCCGGGCCATATAAATATCGGAAGGTGCCTCAGGAGGGCAGTTCTAATTTAACTGAGCTACAAGTGCGATCAAGAAGCGATATCCGGAGCGAATAACAAGTGATACAAGCGACCTCGGCAAGTTATAGTGACTGTGATTAGCAAGTGTTTTGGACATTGTTAGTGATAAGTGAAGTGAAGTGACGTCGGCGACCATCCTTGTGGGAATAAACGTTTTTAAGAGTCATCAGGTGTTTTTCTCCAAATTGCGAACCCCGAGCTCGTAACAATTGGTGTCATAAGTGGATTTGGAGATGCCATTGACTCCGAGAGAAGACGTCACCAGTGAGGGTGTGAAGACGAGGGCGAAGCGTGCTGCGGAAGCCACTTCTACTGGATCTGCTGACCAGGCCGCTCCCACCTCGCCCACCGGCCACCAGGGCACGTCCAACACCCACCAGGTCATGTCCAACACCCACCAGGCCACGTCCAACGGCAACCAGGCTACGTCCAACGCCTACCAGGACACTCCCAACGCCCACCAGGCTATGTCCAACACCCACCAGGCCATGTCCAATGCCTACCAGGACAGGTCCAACGCCCACCAGGCCATGCCCAACACCCACCAGGCCACGTCCAACATCAACCAGGCCACGTCCAACGCCCGCCAGGACAAGTCCAACGCCCACCAGGCTGCGCCTTTCTTTGATTTTGGGGAATTGATGCGAATGCTGGACAACAAATTTACAATGCTGGACAACAAATTTACAATGCAGGAGAAGCTTCTACAAGACACAAGAGAGCAACAACAAAAAGCTCAAGAGCAACAACAAAAGGCTCAAGAGCAACAACAAAAGGCTCAAGAGCAACAACAAAAGGCTCAAGAGCAACAACAAAAGGCTCAACAGCAACTCCTGTCAGCTATTGGTGAAGTTAGTGGCGTGGTTACCAAATTACGCAAGGATGTTGACTTGGTGGAGGAACGCGTCACGACTCTTGGGAACGACATGGAAAATATGAAGACGGACCTTTCCACATTACAGAAGAAGGTCGTGCGCCTTGAAACAACGGGAGTAGCAGTTGCATCTGGCGGAACAGTCATTGCCCACCACGGACCCAGCGTGAAATTGCCGCCATATGACGGAACCTCGTCCTGGACCGCATACCGTCAACAGTTCCAGACCATCGCAGCTGCTAACGGATGGACAGATGAACAGTGCCTGACAGCTCTCACCGTCGCACTCCGAGGACAGGCTCTGACGGTCTTGGAGGTTCTTCCGTCGGGCAGTGGATTCAAGGCCCTGCTGGAGGCACTGGAATCGCGATACGGGGAACGGCATTTGGAGCACGTCTTCCGCGCTCAACTCCGCGACAGAGTCCAGCGCTCAGGAGAGGGTCTGCAGCAATGGGCGCTGGAAATAGAAAAACTCGTCCGCAAGGCGTATCCAGGGGCCGATTTGAAGATGCTTGAGTCCAACACCGTGCAGGCGTTCGTCGACGGCATCAAGGATTCGGAAGTCAGAGCTGCAGTAAGGCTAAACCATCATGCCTCATTAAAAGATGCACTGGCCCACGCTTTGGAGGTGGAAGCCGTCAGACATGACATTCGTCATACCGCGACTCACAAAGTGCGCGAAGTAGTGGAGGAAGTTAGGGAAATAAAAGCTCCGCTAAGGAAGAGACCTGGATCCATGTGCTATAGGTGCGGCGACCGAGGGCACCTACAAATGAATTGCCCAAAGATCAAGAAGCTTGAAGACGACGTGAAGGAACTGAAGATGAAGCAGGAGGCTTTATCATCGGAGAGGAACCAGGGAAACGAGTAAGAGCCAGGACTAGGGGGCGAGTACTGGCTGGCGCGGAGGAAGCCCCGACAACTATTATCTCTCAGGCATGCAACGGAAATAGTCTCGTAATATCTGGAACTGTAAATGGGATCAACTGCAGGATGACGCTGGATACCGGAGCATCAAGAACAATAGTCCGACCTCACTTAGTAAGGACCATAATGAGAAGCATGAGGAAACTGGACTGTCGGCTTCTTTCTGCCTCCGGCCAGCCAATACCCGTCCTGGGAGAAGTGTCTGTAAAAATGTCTATGGGAGAAACCACATATACCCACAACGTCATCGTGGCTGAAATTATGGACGATTGTGTATTGGGATTAGATTTCATGAAAAAGTACAACTGTAGAATAGACGTTGCTAGTGGTGTATTCAAGAGTGGTGAAGAAGAGATCATCATCTTAGGAGGCATTAACGGGAGAGTGACATGTTTAAAGCAAACGGTCATACCTGGGAAAGCAGAAGCCCAAGTACTAGTAAAGTTACCAGTAACAAGGAACAAGAAATCTACCGGATGCGTGTTGATTGAGGAGATAGCTAATAAACCTGCGGCTCGAGGACTCATGACCGCGAGGACTCTCGTGAAAGGAAGAAACACCGCAGTAGTAAGAGTACTTAATCTAGGCGACCAAGAGAGGACCTTAAACAAAGGCGACATCATTGGAAAATGTGAGGAAGTTGTCTGGCTGAAAAAGTGCAGTACAACACAAAGCTCAGATACAACGAGTACCAGTGATTCTACAGTCAAGGAGCTTCTAAGTAACTGCAAAAGCAATCTAACGTACTCGCAGAGCATTAAAGCTAAGAAGTTTCTACTGCGCTACGCCGACATCTTCACCAGCCAAGAAGGAGACTTAGGAAGAATGTCGCTAGTACAACACAGGATTGACACCGGAAATGAGAGACCCATCCGACAGCGAGCGAGAAGAATCCCTATAGCCAAAGAAATAGAAGTCAAAGAGCTGCTGGCGGATATGGAAAGGAATAAAATTATTGAACCATCAGCAAGTCCATGGTGTTCACCAGTCGTGCTAGTAAAGAAGAAGGACGGAAGCACGCGGTTCTGTGTTGACTACAGACGACTTAATGACATCACCAAGAAGGACAGTTACCCGCTGCCTCGAATTGATGACACCTTGGATACCCTTAGTGGCATGAAATGGTTTTCAACATTGGATTTAAAATCTGGGTACTGGCAAGTGGAAATCCATCCGAAGGATAAGGAGAAGACTGCATTCTCGACGGGCAAGGGATTATGGCAGTTCAACGTCATGCCATTCGGATTATGTAACGCGCCAGCTACCTTCGAGCGTTTGATGGAATGTGTACTAGCAGGATTGGTAGGAGAAGCCTGTCTAGTATATTTGGATGACGTTATCATCGTTGGCCGAGACTTTGAGGACCACTTGCGGAACTTGGAGCAAGTCTTCGAGAAAATTCATGGAGCCAACCTAAAATTGAATCCGAAAAAGTGCCGCTTATTCAGGAACGAAGTGAGCTATCTAGGCCATGTCATTACCAGTGAAGGAATCCTGACTGACCCGGAGAAAGTGGAAGCCGTTCAGAAGTGGCCTACCCGCAAGGACAAGACAGAAGTACGGGCATTCCATGGCCTTTGCTCGTACTATAGACGTTTCGTGAAAGGATTCTCGGAGATTGCAAAGCCATTACACCGACTAACTGAAGAGAAACGTCAATTTAGTTGGGATGAAGATTGCGAAATTGCCTTCGAAAAACTGAAGAAACATCTGTGCGAAACACCAGTCTTGGGATACCCTCAACCAGAAGGTCAATTTATAGTGGATACGGATGCAAGTAATACCGCAATCGGTGGGGTACTATCTCAAAAGCAGGAAGACAGGGAAGTTGTTATAGCGTACTTCAGTAAGTCGCTGTCTAAACCGGAAAGGAACTATTGTGTGACAAGAAGGGAGCTACTGGCAGTAGTGAAGACGCTACAACACTTCAGCAAATACCTCATCGGTAGGCAGTTTTCACTTCGCACGGATCATGCAGCGTTAAAATGGCTGTTGCAATTCAAGAAGCCAGAAGGTCAAGTTGCTCGATGGATTGAACAACTTCAGGAATATGACTTCATTATCGAACACCGTCGAGGACAGGCCCATGGAAACGCGGATGCGCTGTCACGCAGACCCTGCCCAGAAGATTGTAAGCACTGTATCAGGCAGGAGTTAAAAGAAATGACAGTAAAGCTAACTCGGACAGAACCATTAGAGACCTGGGAGAACGATGCGATGAGAAAGGAGCAAGAGAATGATGATGACCTACGGCACATCATCAGGTGGAAGGCACAAAGTAATGATAAGCCAAAGTGGAGTGAAGTTGCACCGACAGGCACTGTTTCCAAGGCGTACTGGGCGCAATGGGATAGCCTCGTTGTACAAAACGGAATACTCTACCGGAAATGGGATAAACCTAACGGCAGAGAGTTTCAACTGCAAATTGTGGTTCCAAGAACAAAAATACGTGATGTTCTTCGGGAAGTACACGACGGCGTGTCCGGTGGACATTTGGGAGTCAAGAGGACGCTAACGAAAATCCGCGAAAGGTTCTACTGGCTCCATTGTCGGGAGGATGTGGAGGACTGGTGCCGCAAGTGTACAACTTGTGCTGCCGTAAAAGGGCCACATACCAGGAGCCGAGGGAATCTACGACTGTACAACGTCGGTGCACCTTGGGAACGCATTGCAGTCGACGTAGCTGGACCATTTCCTGTCACTGACTCAGGGAACAAGTATTTCATGGTTGTCATGGACTACTTCACTAAGTGGCCGGAAGTGTTCGCCATACCAAACCAAGAAGCTACGACAGTTGCAACCAAGATAGTGGAAGAAGTGATTTGTCGCTTTGGCGTGCCCTTGGAAATCCATTCCGACCAAGGCAGGAATTTTGAGTCACAGGTTTTTCAAGAAGTTTGCAGGATTATGGGAATGAACAAAACCCGAACCACGGCTTACCATCCTCAGTCAGACGGGATGGTCGAACGGTTTAATCAGACGATCGAGAGACATCTGGCAAAAATAGTGGAAAGCCATCAAAGGGACTGGGACAAGTACATTTCACTGTTCCTGCTAGCGTACAGAACAGCAGAACATGAAAGCATAAAGGCAACTCCGGCATATGTCAACTACGGTCGTGAGCTGCGGTTGCCAGTGGACCTCCTAACAGGAGGCTCACCAGATGAACCTCAAAGTGTTCAAGACTACGTTTCTGATCTGCGTGACCGAATGCGAGAAATACACGCCGCAGTTCGAGAAAACGGGTTGCAGTCGAGCCAGAACATGAAGACCAGATACGACAGAATGTCGAATACAAATGGCTTCGAGGAAGGCGCTCTAGTCTGGCTTCACAACCCGACTCGCCGGAAGGGGAAATCGCCAAAGTTACAAACCAAGTGGGAGGGCCCATACAAGGTGGTAACGCGACTAAATGATGTGACGTATCGGATACAGCGTCAACCAAGAGGAGCAATGAAGATTGTTCACATCGACCGCTTGGCGAAATATCACGGAAGTAATGATGATGCTCGGGACGAGCATCTCTAAGAAGGGGGCAGTGTTACGAAATCAAAAATAAATAAAAATAAAATGCGGCCCGCGGAAGTTTGAGTAGCGCTGTCCGCGGAAAATTCTCGTACAATCATCGCGTGTTTCCATACGGGAATAATATCGCGAACGATCTAGTACATCGATTATCTCGCTCTGACATATTGCTTTGTCTCGCTCTCGCACTTCTAGTATGTACTAAGGGAACGAGACAGAGAGTATCCCTCTCTCTCTATTCCGGAGTAGTTGTGATCTTTCTAGAAACTTATGGAGCGGGTTTCCCGGGCCATATAAATATCGGAAGGTGCCTCAGGAGGGCAGTTCTAATTTAACTGAGCTACAAGTGCGATCAAGAAGCGATATCCGGAGCGAATAACAAGTGATACAAGCGACCTCGGCAAGTTATAGTGACTGTGATTAGCAAGTGTTTTGGACATTGTTAGTGATAAGTGAAGTGAAGTGACGTCGGCGACCATCCTTGTGGGAATAAACGTTTTTAAGAGTCATCAGGTGTTTTTCTCCAAATTGCGAACCCCGAGCTCGTAACACTATGAAAGGACCATTGTCTTCCTCAACATAGGAAATTTTGGAGTTATTTTCGTATCCAGGACGGTGGCAGACAGACTGGATCGAGTTTGAAGGTGGGATGTTTTTTTTGGATGGTTCCGGTGTGACAGCACGAGCGGCAGGTCGCTTCACAGGACGAGAACTGCTAGGTTCTGGGTTACTAGCAGAAGGAATCGAGCTAAGACCACCACCCCCGTCCGGGGGTTCCTCGTCATTAACTTCCATCACAAAGTGATGGGGAGAAACGGAAAAATTTTACTTACCTCAGCTAGATAATAATTTACCACAACCAGATAAATATTATTATAGGGAGAATAATGGGAAAAATCGCGATTTTGCAGAGAAATAAAAAAAACACGTGTGTCAACCAACACAGTGACAGCAGAATCCCGAAAAAATTTCTTAAAATTATATTTATTTTGAAGATTTTATAGTGATGACGTCACGTAACTATAATGGCCATCTCGAGCTGCAGGAAAGCAAAAATTACTAAGGAAAAAATTACTAAAAAATTACAAAAATTACTAAAAAAAATTAAAAAATATGTATGTCAGTGTCAAATGTCAAAGTCGGGATGGACCGAAGGCCGCGAGTTGGTTTCTTGTTTGTTTACAATCGCCAAATATCTTGGTACCTACCTCATTTCTCGTATCTATTGCATATTGGCCTGTTCATTGGACTTTACTGACGTCTCTTCATCCGTTGACATCTGATTTTTCAATAATAATTGGACACCGATTCTTCACTATAATGTTTAAATGAATGTAATGAAGATGTGTTATGTTTACTTGAACAGAGATGACATTTGACATGGGTGACAAGTACGTGAAGCGCCTAATTAGCGCTACCAAACAAAAAATATTTATTCACTACCCTGTGCTACCAACCTAAAAAATTAAATGTGAATAGCCGGAAGTTATCCGGCTACGTCATACGTTAACTTTGCTAAAACATGAAAGTCATTGGGTTTTCTGCGATTTTCTTAAAAAATACTTGCGTATCTAAAGATCTGATTAATGTAATCTGTTGCCTAAGCCTATTCCTCGAAATGGTTTACGAATTAGACATTTTCATGAAAAAGTTTACTTGCCAATTTTAACTCTATTCTTTTGTAATTTACAATTTTTGTGCTTGGAATTGATATTATAACCTGTGACGTTCCTCATTGGAGTTTACTTATGCAATATCGTTTTCAAGGAAAGTTCGAAGACTTCCATAAGGCTTCCTCGAATGAGTTTGAGTAAAGGACGTCCTTAAGGTTATGTTTAAGAATACAGGTGTAAGAATGTTACCTGATAATGACACTTCTATTTATTTTTATTTCTGCGAGCGTCCCGCCAGGCGAGCGGGATTCCCGTCAGTGTAAACAGTACATAGTTATGGGTAGACAAGTAATATACGTACATGGACTTTCATATACTAGTAATTTAATTAAGCACTTCTGCAAATTTACAAAGAGGCAAGGCCGAGCCAAGCGAGATAGAAATAGTGAAGGAACCTGTCTCTTTCTAGCAAATACGCTCGTTTGGAAAAAAGATTAAAGGTGGTACATAATTTATGCAGATTTTTTTTCAGACGCACTCAAATGTTTCGATTGAGGAGTATCGGCGCTGTATTTTATTTTCCAAAATTTGCGTTTTTTTTGAGTGTTTGTGCATGATAATGGTGGATTATTATTCGCAAAGTGTTCGATAACAAGCGTGAGTTGGGAAGTGTTTGATTTATGTGATTTTCATGCTTGTTACCAAAAGCTCCTAGTAATCCCTAAGTGCAGTTTTTCTATCACTTCACTTAGCCTGATTCTTCTGACTAGACTTGACTACCGACTCACAGACATATAAGACGTACACAGACGGAACATAAGTTAATAGTTATACTTATGTAGCAAGTAATTGTTGTTATCCTTTTCTCACGTATTAGGATCTATATGGCGATATCTCTTTTTTACACCTATAGCAACATTCACTCACACATAGATATTAAGCTACGCGTGGCAATTTTTGGCCGTGACGCCATTTTGTAATCTGCGTTGTTGGATCGGTGAACACTAAAAATAATAGAGTAGAATACCGTATAAATGATCTCAGATCATGCACTCCACACAACATTCATACATTCTTTGAAATCATGGGAAGCATTATCGTAAACAATTTACCCTAGACTAGATACAGCCCAGGCTGCATAGTTTTGCATGTGTGTGTTTGTGCTACGCTAAGTAATAGCATACCTTCCGTCTGTTTACGTTTTATATGTCTGTGTACCGACTAGACTTTTTGACTTGATGAAACCACACTGTAGGACTGAAGAAGATAGAAAAATTAAGAGGGGCTATAAAGGACTTGTATCCATGGCCGTAAATCCCAATACTTAAAAAAAAATATTAATGTGTGACGTATTTCCGTTGGTCGCCATTACGCTTTTGTTGTCAATGGTGTACGTGTTTGTGATGTGAATTTAATTAGTATTGTAAACTTTCACTAAAATCACTAGATTTCTGTCTTTCTGCTGTATGATAAGTATTGGTAATTAATTATGACTGACACAGAAGGTATGTTTCGTTTCAATGCTCGCTCCACAAGTGTTTTCGAAAGGTTACTAATACCTATTTCTGTCTTTTCAGAGTTCAATCAACAAAAAGCTGGGAAGACCAGTAAACAGCACAATGTGTTACCAATTTGGGGTAATGAACAAACTATGAATCTGAACCCTTTAATATTAGCAAATATTCAAGGTTCTAGCTACTTCAAAGGTAGGTAAGCAAACATACCAACGCCAGGAGTTTGGAATTCACGTATTGTTTATAGGTTTTTACATTGATAAATTGAAATCTCCTGTCTAATTAACCAATAGATTTTTAATGTATTAATTCTTCGCCCGCAGTGCACCTGTTCAAGTTGAAGACTTACCATGAGGTGGTTGATGAGATCTACTATCAGGTTAAGCATTTGGAGCCTTGGGAGCGCGGCAGTCGCAAGACAGCTGGCCAGACTGGCATGTGTGGCGGCGTGAGTATGTTTATCGACATTCATATATTTTAATGTTTGAAAGTCTGTTACCGTTTACATGAACGCTCATGACAATTAGAACCTTATTTTTTCGAAGTGGCTAAGAAGATCCAGCTTGGTTTGATATAACCATCACTGGTTAAATTGTGTTGCTTTAAAGATTTGTATGCTTCAATTTACTTACCTTAATCTCTCCAACTTTTGTGTTTTATGGGTATTTATAGACACAATAATAATAATTTGAATTATGACAGATTTTCACCCCCATCTATACTCAATAATGATTGTGTTGGACCAGTACTAATGTGTGGTGTAGCTAAATAAATATAAGAAAATTAATATTTGTTCCAGGTGCGAGGTGTGGGTGCAGGTGGCATAGTATCCACCGCATTCTGCCTTCTGTACAAGCTGTACACTTTGAGACTCACCCGGAAGCAAGTGAATGGCTTGCTGCAGCATACAGATTCTCCTTATATAAGGGCACTTGGTAGGTATGATGTGTGATACATTTATTTGAACTTTATTATTATTATTTTGTATCTCAACTCGGGTATCACGGGTCGCTCCGGTCCTTTGAGGGGCTTACGCCCTTTGGAGAAATTTATGTCATGTGGTGCTCCTGCCAAAACCCGTTCTCGGCTATATCAATAGTTGACATATCCATGAACAGGTGAGCTTGTTCCAATCCTTGATTACTTGGTTAATTAAAAAGTTCACAATGGTTTTCTTTTTTGCTTTTATTTATACAACAAATCTTAATAGAATGAAATAGCAATTTTGTGTGAGTCATGATTCTCAAAAATACCACTCCTGGTTTCAGTTGCAACTAAGGATAATCTCTAACATGATCATGTCTTACTTCTTTTTCTTCAGTAACTCACCATGTTTTCTTTTTCGAAATGTTAGTTGAGTCTTCCACCCTTGGTGAGAAACTTTTTTCAAAACCATATTCATCATCATCATTTTATGTAGGTTACATTGTCTATCGACCATGGTGTCGAGAGGTGTTTGGAATCGCCTCTCTGCCTCAGACAACTACCTAATAGCAGCCGGGACCAACGGCTTAACGTACCTTCCGAAGCACAGTATCATCTTTTTTATCAGGTGATTCAAGCCTGCAAAGTCCTAACCAAACTGGAAAGAACTGAACAAAGTATGCTTTTGGTGGGAATCGAACCCACCACTCCCAGGTTGAAGGCAAACACCTTAACCACGGTACCACAGAGGCAGTTGAAAACCATATTGATTTTACAATATTTATGTATTGCAGGCTTTATGTACATACGCTACACGCAACCACCAGCAGACCTATTTGACTGGTATGCAGACTACCTCGACGATGAAGAGGAGGTGGATCCTCGAGCAGGTGGCGGAGGCCCGACAACTATTGGTGCGCTGGTGCGACAGATGCTGATTAAGCTGGATTGGTTCAGTACGCTATTTCCTAGAATACCGGTGCCTATACAAAAGCAGATTGAACAGAAGTAGGTATTGTAATATGTGTTTGTTTTATTTTAAATACTTGGTTAGTTTATATTGAAAAGTCGCTGAAGGTAAGGTATACCTTTGTACTAATGTTGTCTGCTTGGGTACCTCAGTGTCTCATCTATTTCTTTAACAAAGTACTTGAAATGCGGTGTTCCAGTTTAACATATTGAACATCTCAATACTGAAGACCCTACTGAATAAAGAAAATCCATTGTTTTATTGGGTCCTCAACATTCAAAGACTTTAAGTCAAGATAACGGTAATTTTGTGTAATTTGGAAATGAAAATCCTAAAAAAGTCCGCCATTTTCTTTTTTTTTAATTTTATGTACCCAGTCTCACTCTTACGGTTAATACGAATCTAACGACACCTCTCAAGCTGAAATCCATCAAGCTGTTCAGGTTGCAGGACTTGCCAAACAATTATACACACAAACATGGCGCAGTCGGGTAAAGGGATTGAGAGAGTCAATCAAGTTTTTTGGCGTATCCTATAAGTGTAAAAGTAAAAAAAATAGATTTATCTTTAATTTATGCCCTATAATTGGCTAGTCAACTAAAAAATAAATTGTGTATTTTATATATTTTATTGATAGAATAGACTATTTTGGAGATACAATTTAAACGAAAAAATTCTTAAAATTATATATAATTTGTTATTTAATTTTAAAGATTTTATAGTGATGACGTCACGCAGCTATAATGGCCATTTCGAACTGCAAGAAAGCAAAAATTACTAAGGTATTAAAAAAATATATATGTCAGTGTCAAATATCAAAGTCAGGATGGACTTGAGCCGCGAGTTGGTTTCTTGTTTGTTTACAATCGCCAAATATTTAGGTACCTACCCCATTTCTCGTATCTATTGCATATTGGCCTGTTTATTGAACTTTACTGCCATATCTTCATCCGTTGACATCTGATTTTTCAATAATTAGACACCGATTCTTCATTATAATGTATGAATGAATGTAATGAAGATGTAATTAGGTTATTTATGGGTTATGTTTACTTGAACAGAGATGACATTTGACATGGGTGACAAGTACGTTTAGCGCTACCAAACAAAAAATATTTATTCACTACGCTGTGCTGCCAACCTAAAAAATTTAATGTGAATAGCCGGAAGTTATCCGGTTACGTCATACGTCAACCTTGCTAAAAAATGAAAGTCATTGGGTTTTCTGCGATTTTCTTAAAAAATACTTGCTTATCTAAAGATCTGATTAATGTAATCTGTTCCCTAAGCCTATTCCTCGAAATGGTTTACGAATTAGACATTTTCATGAAAAAGTTTACTAGCCAATTGTTGCTTTTTTTTAACATTTTTATCTGACAAGTCGAGCTAATTTTTTACAAATTTAAAGTTATCACTGCTTGTATTCTATATTCATAAATAATTGTCTGCTTATATTCTAGATTATTTGGTAGCAGTAATCTATTGGCTAAGGTATTGGAATTTACCAAGCAATAGATATGTAATTCCAGAATGTTCATAACTACATCATGTTTACTTTTTACAGTTTACAAAAAAAAATGTTATCTGTTTTGATTCTACATATTATTTTCACTGTAATTCATCACTTTTCTTTCTTTTTTAACACCCTAATAGGGCAGCATACCTGTTGATTATACTGCACAGAAGTTTGGCATTAAATCAAGGTGTTACAAGACTAAAGACTAGGCTCACTGTGGCCAGGGTTGCCATTTGTAAAATTTTATTTATGGCTAACCAAACTGTTCAATAATTGTAGATTAGCAGAGCACAACAGACAGTCGGCTGCCTCGAAGCCTCCGGCAACAAACTACCAGGCAGCTAGAGGTGGCGGCAGTCAGAACTACAACCCGGGAAGGATGGACTCCGACAGAAGGGAGCATGATGACCGTGACAGGAGAGACTATGGCGATGGGGATAGAAGTGACAGGTATGGAGTGTTTTGTTACCCACTCCTTTTATTATTGTATAATTCTTTTTCTTCTTTAAATAGTAAACCATATGAGTAAAGAGAATGTAATATTTCTTAACTAATTATGAAAAAAAAAAACTTTTTTTTATAAATACTTTACTTTCTTTTTTTATGACTGGCCTTTCTTCTTTTGTTTCCATTGTCTTTTCTTTGGTGTTGGTATCAACCATCAATCAGACAGAAATGCAAGTGAATCTCTGTTGTTCCCTTGCTTTTGAGACACCCATGAGAAAATAAGGGGTTTATACTGAGCTGGAGACCACACGTCCTCACAAACTGTATTATTTATTTGTAATATTGAACACACTAGCAGCTTATTTAGCTAATGCGTGTGCATCTTGATGTTCGGAGAATTTATAAATTATCCAATCTGATTTTACTTTACAGATATTCAAAAGACAAGCCGAAGCGCGACGACCGGGACAGAGACTTCAGAGACAGGGACAGAGACCGCGATCGCGACAGACGAGACAGGGACCGCGATCGCCGCGACAGACATCGCGACCGCTCGCGTTCCAAGGACCGTCACCGTCGCTCGCGCTCCAGGGACCGCCGTTACAGATGATCAGCTTTTGTGATGAACGATTGCAATAATGATGATTGATGTTATTCTGTTGTTTTATTTTGCTAATTACTGCCACCAATAGTTTCACAGTGATTTATGGAAGTAACGCGCGTTTTGTCACTTCAATCCTCAGCTAATATACATAAAAAATTTATTGTCTTATGCAGTGATCTCCGTAATTTTTTTTCTTTAAATTTAGAAACTAACTTCCGTTATATTTATTGGTCCTATTTCGAAGGTTCTCTGAAGCCTGACAGGTTCACACAAGAGTGGCTGGGTTAAACAATACGAATTGAATGTACAGATCGAAGCTACATAACAGGCAGGAGCGCCTTTTTTGAATGTATGACTTATAATAATATGCCGAATGAATTGGTTCAATTAACGTGGGGAGACAAGTCTACGTAACGAAATGATCTTGTGGCCTTGAACTGGCTTAAATATTACAGAAGCCTATAAGACAAGCATTGAGGTAAATACCAGCGTGTTATGATCGACCTACAAGGTCAATGTATAAACCATAGATTAATAATTGGTCTCCGCTGCGCTACGACTAGATACCGTCGGCATACTACATAAATTCGCAACTAAAACCATGCCGAAACCGGCATGGTTGCGGCATACCCGCGTCAGTCATGCCGCGACCGATGAGTGAGTTGGATGTCTAGATAAATATAAAATTTAATGTAAAAGTAGACGCAAAATGTGCAGTTTGCGTAGTCAAACTGTGTAAGAATAATACTAAAATAAATAAGGAAGATACTGGTATTACATACCATCAATAAGTATTGTATTATTTCGAAGTATGGACATAAATTACTCACGAAAATAATATAACCATAAAATATGGCGCGAAGTACCGCTCGGTGCTCAATGTTGCCGTGTATTAAATAATACCAAATTCCCCGAGGTTTCGATTTTTATTATTTTGATATTTTGTTTTTTAACTCCCGACTCCAAAAGAGAGATGTTGTAATTTTGACTTTTTCTGACTATTTTGTCTGTCTTTAACATAAAGCGGGGTGCGTGCGTAATGTGTATGATAAGTTAGGCTATTGTGCTATGAGGCGGGATAATTAAATAAAGTCAATATGTAATTTAACACTATAATTAAAAGTTCAGCACAATTAAATAGAACAAATACAATACAAGCACACCGACAACTTAAAGATTAACAGAAGGTTATGATAAGCACAAAATACAGGTGAGAAAAGTGAAGGAACGGATCAAGCGAGAAATGAGTTTACGTAAGCGCGCGAATGCGAGCGCGAGCAACGTGCGTTCAGTCTCAGATGGTATTCGGACTGGCGAGCCATGCCTATGAAACTTAGAACATTGAGAAAATTGTATTTATTTTTAATTAGCACGTCATCTAGCAGCTGATTTTGCAGTTAGCATAGTTTATTGTCATGGCAACATCATCAATGTCACATAATTATTTGAACGGCAACACGGACGAACTCATCGCGTTGCCTGAAAATTGCCAGGTTATGGTATTTTCCCCAAGTTGACCCTTGGCAGGATTCTTGAATGTTCAAGCTAATTTATTCATTCATATCGAGTGGGCTACGTGGTCAATCGACTCTGTACATCCTGATGTTAGAGTTTCGGCACCGCCTTTTGACTTCTGCCTGTCGTGAATGAATAAATAAACACGTGCACCATACGTTTATTTATGTGGTCCAGTGGTCTGGAAAATATTGTGATTACATTTATTTTACAAAATATGTATATTTTTCGCACCACTGCTTCGGCGTTTTTGTGATTCGGGTGTCCAATTTTGATTATGGGACTCCAATTAACACGAGGGAGAAGAGAGGTAATTTCTTGAACAATAATATACGATATTGAAACTCGATGCCTCACTAGAATTATTTCGGCGTAACAGACGTAATTTAATGCCGGCTGTACACACACGCGAGACAGTACATTGGACCTCTTGTAGTGTCTAGGGGTCACTTGGAGTTCCTCGCCCGCTCTCACACCGGTGCCGGTATTTTTCTGTGTTTATTTTTTCATACTCATCTGAGAGTGGAATACACGAAATTATAATTTAACAAAGATCTATGTATGTACTGTACTGTTGCAATTAAATAAATTATCTTATCTGATCCTCTCGTAATTCACTGCTCCGAATGAGCAACAAGAGATCTGCGAGAGTGAAGATGGCGTGCCTCGCACTCGGACTTCTCCCCCGAATGTCTCGGACTTGAGCTCTCGGCGAGAATATGCTGCCTGCATAATATTATGTTTTGACGGTTATTGTTACAATACTTATTATAAAATAGTAGAAGGGCAGACTTTTAAAATACAAAGTTGTTCGAAATTGAGTCCTTTATGATATGGCCTATTACATAGGTAATTGTTTTGTTATATTTTTTAAATATTTCTCTATACTGAACAGTCTTGATTTGACCGTACCCTATGTGATGCGTCTTTCCCACATTTCCTACATGATAATTACATTTTTATACGCCATAATTATTTAGGTTGAATTGTTTATTAAAATAATTTTTTATTTTCCCGACTTGATTTATGGTTAAGGAAAACATATTCATGCTACTGGCAACCCTAAACCTTGATTAATGGCGACGACTTGAACTTGACTGTTTTTCGTGATTTTTCCAAGTTTCTAGAAACTTAATGCCTCGAGTTGAATATTTTATTCCTCCGCCTTAGTTTCATGAGATTTTAATGTGTGATATTAGGAACTGTTCTTGTGAAGTGACTGAATTTGTGTTTTGTGCCGCATTTTTTGTTTCGTTGTTATCGAGCCTAGTGCTTGTTTAGCCTAGACTCTTGTTTTGTGACCACTTGTTGTATACAGAGCCTAAATTAATTGTGTTTGTGATAAAATTAATTAACTAAATACACTAAAAGGCATTTTTATTTCATCAATCCATTCAATACCTACTTTAGTATGCATATAATATGAGTAGCTATAGGTATACATACCTAGTATGCTATATATAGTATTTGTGAGTATAGTTATGTATGGGTAAATTATTATTTCGGAAATTGCGTACCAGAGGGCGTATTCAGTTCAACTGTCAAAGCAGGAGTTTCTCATCTATTTCAGTATATACAATAGTCATCTATGTGGCGAGCCGGCGAGACGCACGGATCGCCGTGGCGTGGGCTGCGCGCGCATCGTCCGAGCCGATCGCAGCGGCTGACATGCATGCGCGCGCATCGCATTCGCTATCTATATAAAACAACACTTGTCCGCTTGTTCGTTGACATTAAAAATATACAAATTTTTAAGTTAAATTATCTAAAATTAACAAGTTTTAGTGTTGCAGTTTATTTAAAACTAGCAGCCCATCCCGACTTCGCTAGGCCTATAGCCTTCCTCTATAAATAGGCTATCCAACACTGAAAGAATTTTTCAAATCGGACCAGTAGTTCCTAAGATTAGCGCGTTCAAACAAACAAACAAACTCTTCAGCTTTATAATATTAGTATAGATATTTACAAGTAATTATCAAAATAAAAAACTTATAATACTAATACTATACAACTAAATAAAACTATAGCTTCCTTTTAATTAAAAGACGTGGACGCACGCCACAAACATCTTATTTCTTTAATGCTGATCTGGGAGAAAAGTAAATACGTGGAATGTACTACTGCTTCTTTTCCCGCGCAGACCATATAAGCCGGCCGAGGAAGTGGGCGAAAATCGAAGAACCATACCTATCAGTAGGCGATGCGACTAGCAACCTATCACTATTTTGATTCCATTTCCACTTTACTCCGACCAACATTCTAAATATGGCCTTTAGGTAGTTGGTACCCCGTAGGGTATTGTGTCCGGATAATTGATTAATCGAATTTGGTATATTTTTAAAAAAAATTACAGAAATATATTATCAATAGTATCAATATCGATACTATCGATATATGATCACTATCGATACCTTAGATTATATTTTCAACTGTCAAAGAATCGATTATTATTCGATGTGTAATGTATTTTCCGGCAACACTACTGTATGGAAAAAGGCCATGATAATATTATCTACTCGTATGTACAAGATGTTTACCGCAGCTCCGCCTGCGTCAAAAGGTAGCCTATGTTTGACTCCGGGTCTTGAACTATATCCGTACCAAATTTCATGAAAATCAATTCAGCGGTTTAGTTGTGAAAGAGTAACAAACATCCATTAATACTTACAAACTTTCGCGTTTATAATATTAATAGGATGTGTATGTCTATTTATTTATCTGTATTAAAACCCGGGTTACAACTAAAAAGAGGTCAGTAATCAATTAGCTCCAAGCTAAATAGAAAATTAAAGTAACGTTTAACATACTGTACTGTGTAATAATAAATCAAAAGAAAGTTTGTCTGCAATTTTAGGATTCAATATTAGAATTATAAAATAAAGTAGACAAAAACTAACCATTTCCCCTACCTTATCTCCGAAACTATCGATTCCAGAATTTCGATTCATAAATTACAGGAAAACCTATGAGATAATTTTAAATTTGTTTAGGAGGTCCAAATAGAGAAAAATAAAAAATAGTACAGAACCCTCAACACGCGAGCCGACTCACACTTGGCCAGTTTTATTTTAATTTCATTTTAAAGGTTTTTCTGAGCTACTTTTTATAATACGTAACAAGACCGCAGCAATTAATAATTTTCCCATTGGTCGGGCACCAGTCAAGTAGCTGGCAACACCATAATCGACGCTAGTGGCCGCATTCTGAAATTGATTTTTCTTCACAGCGCGGTATCTAGTCGAGCGCGCGAGACCAATTATTAATCTATGGTATAAACAAATCCTGAGGGAATAGGGTCAATCGGAAATCTAAAATCTTATGGCTACTGCAATGGTTTAACTGGTGTAAAATAACAGTAACTGTAATTGTTTCTAGAAATTATAGTAGTTTTCATACAGAATTCATAGAATGAATGAATCTATCACAAAATTTAGGTATTTACACGTTTTATAGTTTAAATTTCCTGTGAACTGCAATAGGTATTACAGAAATCAATTATTGCAAAAACTGTGGAAACAAAATTATTACGAAACATGCATGATAAACTTAATTCGAAAAGAATGAGATATGACAATAAATAAACAATCTGATTTCATCATTAAATTTATTCGTAAAATCAGCTTAATTCAAAATTAAACTAGTACATTGCAGTATAAAGCTTAAGTTAACAATAAATAAACAAGATTCATTCAGATGAAAGACAATGAAAATAATTTAGAGGAGCAGCTGAATAAACAATACTTTGCGTCATTTAGGCTGCAGCACCTTTTGCATTCTCCTGTTGTTCAAATTTCGGATATTTTTGTTCAACGTTTTCCCAAGTTATCTTGCTATTCGAAAGGTCTCTGACCACAACTGGGACATCAATTAGTGGTAATCTTACTTGACCCATGCTATCCCGTTCTCTAAGGGTTACGGTGTGTGGTTCTTTTGTTGTGTCAAAGTCTACAGTAATAGCATATGGGACGCCTAGCTCATCTGTGCGAGCGTACCGCCGCCCTATTGAGCCTGATGAATCGTCCACCTTGTGGGACACATCAACTTCAGTTAACAGCTGGTTCAGTTGTCTCACAAACGACTGGAACTCTGCATTACCACTTAATGGTAACACAGCACACTTCATTGGTGCTACAGTTGGCGGCAAAGAGAAATAGGTCCTCTGTTCATCACCTTCCCTCATCCTAAAGTTATGCTCCAAAACACTGTAGAGAATTCTGCCAATACCGAAGGATGGCTCAATTACACTAGGTATGATTTCTTCAACATGAACTGTCTTTTGACTCTTCTTTACACTAACGAGGCTAGAGGTAAGTTTGAACTCTCCATTAGGAGTGGCAAGAAGATATTCTCCAGCAGAGTCGAGCTGTTTCTGTAGATTCTCCAGGGCAGCATTGTCCATTGCTGCTAATGCATCATTAATAACTTTAGCATCCTTCTTGAACTCTTTGCCAATTGCAGCTTTGTTGGCTACTGCTTCCACAACCTCAATCTGCTTAGGAGCTGGCAATTTTTTCTCTGCAGCCAACCTGATGCCTGTGGTTTTAGAATGTTGGGTCAAGTCATATGCAGATCTATCAGCACAGCCTACACACTCCACCCAGCCATAGCTGGACAGACATTCTGCATCCCAGCAGTCACAGGCATAGTGAGCCATCTCATTGCCCATGTGCTGCCTGAACCTCAGCTTCTTTCGATCTATACCTACAGCCAACAGGTACAAATGTATTCTTGCCATGAAGTATCCAAGAGTCTCATTATTGACAATGCCCTTCGTAACTGCTTCACCTATAGTTATAATTTCAGCTGGGCGCCCTTGCTCTTGGTTGTCAGCAGAGTACAATAGCATTTGGGTGTCCTTTACAGACTCAAATTTAGGATGATCTTTAGAATCACAGAAGTGTTCTATTTCACACATGGTGAACTCTCTGACTCTGAGCAAACCAGATCGAGGAGAGATTTCATTCCTGAAGGAGTTGCCAATTTGTGCTGCAGCGAAAGGAAGGCGACCTTGATTGAATTCTAGAAGACGTTTGAAATTCACAAATATACCTTGAGCTGTCTCTGGCCGCAGGAAACCTTTGACTAGTCCTGATGGCCCAATCTGCGTGTTGAACATGAGATTAAACTCTATTGGGGGAGTCAGCTCATTACCGCTGATGGGAGACTTCATATCAAATCTCTTCATAAGGCTGGCCATGTCATCAGCTGTCATACCATCCAATTTAACAATAATGTCCTCAATTTCAGCTTTCAACTCCGCTTTTGTATTTTTCTCACTTTTAATTTTTTCCAAGTGAGCTTTAATTAAATGATCCAATCTGAAACATTCTCCAGTCTTCGCATCCTTGGTCATGAGATCAGCAAAACGTTCCACATGACCAGAAGCTTTAAGGACAGGTTCCGGAGTTAATATGGAACAGTCCACCTCTAACATTTGCTCTTGGAGAATGAAGAATTTCCTCCACAGTTGGATCATATTGCTTTTGAGAGCGCAGCCCATAGGTCCGAAATCGAACTGCCCAGTGATGCCTCCATAAATAGCAAATGACTGGTCATAGAAAAATCTTCTTTTGATGAGATCCTCCATCTTCGCACGATCGAACAGTTCTTCAGCTGGCGCCAAACTGAGTTCCTTGTCCTCCAATACTTTCTTCCGCGCTTTTAATTCAGCTACTGCCTTCTTTACATCTATTTCCGGGGCCTTTTCATCTTTTAACTTTCTAACCAAATCGCCTTGTTCTTTTACATGCGCTCTGAGAGGCGCCAAGATTTCTTCAATCTTAGGATCAGCCATGATAATTTCCCTTTGAGGATTTGGTATCTTGATTTTCCTATGAAGTTTATTGCTGCCCCACTGTTCAAGTTGGTGCTTGTGTGAAAGTCTGAAGTGACTGCAACTGCACACGAGTGATTTATATTTACTAAACACACTACACTTATAAACTAAAGGCAAAACGTATCGCATTTATGTAAGCAGTTTTCTCTATTACGAATTAAAATATTCCATCTGTTCGCGCCGGTGATAGAAACTTTCAGAAAATCATTCGCGTGGTGCTGACGAAATCACACGGACTAAGTTTTCTGAGTTAATAGTGAAGTGCAAAATCTTTAACGTGAAAGACGAAATGGCGTAATTTCACAGTGATAGGTGTGAGATATTAGTGACTGAAATTTAATAAATAGGTATTAAACAATAATAAATAAATAATTATTTTTCAGACACATTACAGTTTGAGTAATTAATTTTCTCCCATCCACTTTCTCAGTTGCATCTGCATGCATGCTGAATTTTACCCCCGTATTCTTAAACATAACCTTAAGAACGTCTATTCCTCAAACTCATTTGAGGGCGCCTTATGGAAGTCCTCGAACTTTCCTTGAAAACGACATTCTTAGTTGGTTGCTTGAGCAAACTCCAATAAGGTTATAATAACAATTTTAAACACAAAAATTGACAATTACAAAAGAATAGAGTAAAAAATAAAATGAAGTAACGCCTCAAGGTACCTCTCGAGTCTCGACCAACCTTATATTTGACAGTTCGATACTCACCTCCAATGAGAAATCATCTCAAGTCAAGGAAGCTTGTGACAACTAATCATACCAATGAGGTGGAGTAAGGTTGAGTCGAGTTTGATTGAAGGTTTATGAATACGGTCAGGTACTACGACTATTAACATTTTTGTGTTTGTGGTAAAATAAAACTGTGAGGTCTATATTTGTGGCGAAAGACTAGTCTAAAAAGTCTTTCCTGCTAGGGTAACGTTTTGCGAAATCGTATATCACGAAAACCATTACTTGGGCACCTGTAGAAGAAATATACACAAGAAGGTCTCGACACGTGCTCATTTGTGACCTATTATGATTTAGGAAAACATTTATAATGACTAAGTAAATGCGATTATTTAAGTAGTAAGTACCTAACCAAGTACTTATAAAATGAGTATAATACTAAGTAAAGGTACCTACCCTACATAAGGACAACCCTAGAAATGTCAAGTATTTTACATTTCTATTTTCTTCACTGTTGACACTGTCAACAATGTCATATGTCACCCATGCATGTCACAAATTAGCAACAAAAGTTTTTTTTTTTAATAAATCAGCAATGTTATTTTATCATTCAGCCGGATACGCCAGTATTTAAATGACAAATGGCTTACAATACTTTAATTAGTAAGGAGCATGGACTTAATAAATTTAACGTTTAAAATAATAAGTCCATGGTAAGAAAGTACCTACCTAAGGCATAATATTATGGAATTTCAAAAAAATGGTACAACACTCATTTTGGCTTGTCTTTCAACTTTTTTCAATACATTAAAAATCCATTTCTGAACACAAAAAGACGCCGTTCTATGTACTATGTAACCTTGTGTAAGTCGCAAATCCAAATCCTATGGGCATCTCTCTTTTATTCATAAGCCATTTTTATTAGTGAAAGAAAGAGACAAATAATTTAGGCACAAAATATTTATTTGTTTTCTTTTTCATAATTTTAATTTTGACAGCACAAAGGAAGTCAGTCGGCCATTTTATTGCTGACTGAAACTGGAAAAAGCTGTGGCTTTCGTCCAGGGGTGTTTTTATTCATGTTATTTTGCTAGTTGTTTGTTAAAACTTCGTACAAATTTGTATACGTATTTAGTGTAAGTTTAAGTGTATTTATGAATTAAGTTTGAGAAGATATGGACGATCCGAATCGGATGATGGCGCACAGCGGCGGACTTATGGGCCCGCAGGGCTACGGGCTACCCGGCGGTGAAGGCGCGCCTGCCACAGGAGAAGGCGAAGCCCGTAAGCAGGACATCGGTGAAATTTTGCAACAAATCATGAACATTACAGACCAGAGCTTAGACGAAGCTCAAGCAAGAAAACACACTCTGAATTGTCACAGAATGAAGCCTGCCCTATTTTCAGTCCTATGTGAAATAAAAGAGAAAACAGGTGAGTTTTTAAAAGTCCTTACGGGGGCCGTCTATAGGACACCCCAAGATCTTATGGCTCTGATTCACAACAATACTCCTGTTGTAATCTTTATCAATGTAACAATATTGACGAATTGTTCAATTGCTAACTTATAATAGACCGTTGATCTGGCTCAATCTGTCAAAATAAATCAATTCAAAATGTTTATGTAAGATATATAATTCTCATTATTTATTCTATTAGTACTATCACTTCGTAACACGCAAGAGGAGGAGCCCCCAGACCCACAATTGATGAGGTTGGACAACATGCTCATAGCGGAGGGGGTTGCTGGCCCGGAGAAGGGGGGCGGCGCTGGAGCGGCTGCCTCAGCTTCAGCCGCAGCTGGAGAGTGGGGTAATTACAGACTTGCTTTAAACATACCTACTATAGTATACAGTGAGCTACATACAAAAGTAAACTATCTTAATTTAAATTTAGAAATCTGAGAGTGATTTTGTATACTTTGTTTGTTATAAATCTATATTGTTTGTTTGAATAAAATTTAATTTTAGAAAAAAGTACCATTCATTAAGTGAAGCTGCAGGTAAAAGCTAGTCTTAAGACGTAAGTGCAATGGTATAGCACTAACTTAGAGACAGAAATGTGTATCAAATACTAAATAAAATAAAATATTCTTTTTTATTTTTTATTTATTGCCTATAAATATTGTTACCTATTTTATGTGGCTCACTGTACCTATAAATTAAAAAGGTAATACTTATAAATTGGCATTTGGTTGAGGTCTACTAGCAGCTGTTACAGCTGATGCATCAGTCAGGTTTGATAGTTGCTTCACAGATTAGTAGTATTGAACCAAATGGATTAAAATTGTTACGAAAACATCATACATAGATATTGAGATTACTTCCTCAGCAAAGGTATCCAAGTTATATACCACTTTATTTCCAAGTTATATACCACTTTATTAGTCTAAAAGGCAGACTTATTGCTTTGCAATCTCTTCCAGTCTAACCTTTTGGGTAGTTAAAAATGGACCAGTTTTTTGATAGAACAACTGTAACAGCTGCTTATTATATACTTATGTATTACTATTCAATGAATAAATATAAATTTTATTAAATATTCTTTGCATGACACTGCTGGAGTTACATGATGTGTGCCATATGGCAGACTTAACAGCCTGGCCATGGGGCAATTCACAACGGCGAATTTCGCCGTGATGCCACCAGCGACTAAAAGAAATACATACAAATGCATTTGTTTCAGTGCACTAATCTTTACTACTCCTCATTTCACCTCGCCAGTTACCAGTTCCCATGGCTTTTTAGTGCATTTGTTTTGTACATTTCCTTTAGTCGCCGTTGGCATCTCGGATTGCCCCCTGGCCAGGCTGTAGCAAAGCATTATCACCTAATATCATACCCTTACTGTACACAAATTTTTAAATGCATACTTAATGTCAAATGCAAATAGATTAATTCATACAAAATCTTTACTCAAACTGAGTATTTATTATTCGCAAAGATCTCTACCATCTACTTCTTTATTACCCGACAACAGTAAAGCAAATGGGAGGGTTATGATTTTGACCGGTGTTTCACCAACTATCCCTATGATTGTATTGATTTTTGAGCTAATGTATGAATAATGTTTATTTTGTAATCCTCAGTAGCCTTAGCTGGATCAATTTTATATGATTTTAGATCCTAATTAATCTTAAATTTTGAAAATGCAAGAAGTTTGCCTTTATTTTCATTACGTGATTCAGTTTTAGGTAATAGAAAAGTACTTTACTAAACATGACCTGGTGTTTTTACTATGTGTAAAACCTTGAAAAAGATTGTACATAATATTAACTTGCTAACAATTATGCAAATAGCCATTGTAAGACATTCATACACCACATGTACTAAGTATGACAGGTAAGGCTCGATTTACATGCATCGGGAAAAACAGTTATTTCCTGTAAAATTTTGGACAATGAACATGTGGTAAATGTGAATGTTAAAAAAAATAAATAAACAATAACTGTCACATGCTTAGATTTAGAATAGCATTACCTTTTTGTCGAATATCTCCAGGAGTAACCCGGTTCGATATTCGGAATTATGATGGTTCTGAGGTTTTGGATGTTTATCTATACATGTATTTGTTGTTGAGTGCATCCCAAAGCACAAGTCTTAAACTTACTTTAGAGCTAACACAATATGCGTGATACATTCCTTTATATTTATTACTTTATTTACTTTACATAACTTGAAGTTCACAATATAATATAATTATACCTGAATCCCATGTTTGGCTAATGTAAATTGAACCTTTTATTATTTTCATATCATTAGTTGTAAATGACAGTCGGTCATATACATTGTATTGTCTTGTCAGTATGTGCTGTTCAATGTTTGAATACAATAAATTTGTATTTAGTTGCATGTTGCATGATTTTTTTTTGTAACCAGTTTTTTTTGTATACATTTTCAGAACTCAATATCTGCTGATTTTTTGAACTATTTTGTTAATTCATAATTTGATGATAATGAGGCTACTGGCACGAGAGACAAGTTAATGGCATTTTTTTTTAAATAACTAGATAAAATCTACTACAACAAAATGACTACAAGTGTTTTCTTTCAACAATAACTAATGTATAAAATCCTTTGGAATCATTGATATTTTCAAGTTTGTACAAAATCACTAAATTCAAACCTTATCTATAAATATACAGATTTAGCTTTTACCATTTATAATATTTGAAGATACTACATACTTATCATGGATTATTTATTATGTTAGAGATTAGCCTTCAGTTCGTATAAAAATCTCCTTCCAATCGCCTAGCTTGGACTCATCATCATCTTAGCGCCTTCCCGGTTGCATCCTCAGCTGTTTGCTTTGGAGCCCAGGGTCCGCTTTCCTACTTTTACGTCTCCACTTCGCCCAGTCTTCGGCATCCCTGACGCATCCGTTAGCATGCATATCCAATCGCTTGGACTATGACACCACAAAACTCACCCAGACTTATAGCCCTAAAACTAGTTTGGTGCTTCATGTATTTCTAAGGCACTGTGGCTGATAGCATTATTTAAAAAAATACAAATTCCCGTAAACAAAGACATGTAGATTGAATTATTTTTATAGCATTTTTTTTTTTGAAAAATCACTTTATCCCTTCAAGTGCGCCCAAATCAGATTTGGTTAATAACAATGGATTTTTATTATTATCTAGTTTGTAGTAAGCGAAGCGTAATAGCTATGCTCCACGCATGACAACTAATAATCCAAAGCGGTAGCCCTAAAACTAACAGGCACAATGGTGTGGTGCTGCATGTATTTCTTTCTGTGCTGCGACTAAGGCACTGTGGCTCAAGCAGATAACGCGATCGAGCACTCGGACTACCGGGCCAAGCTGGCGCAGATCCGCCAGATCTACCACCAGGAGCTGGACAAGTACGAGAACGCGTGTAACGAGTTCACCACCCATGTCATGAATCTGCTCAGGGAACAGAGCCGCACTAGGCCTATTACTCCGAAGGTGAGAACTTTGTTTGTTGCTCTCTTAAATTTTCTTCATCCGAGTTCAGAAGCTATCAGTTGCAAGTTGAATTATTTGTTTTTGTAATCATTAAAAACTACTCCATTCTAATTAGTTATGATATGAATGGATTTTCTCCTAGTAGTTGCTCTGCTCACAAAAAAATTGATTTTAATACATTTTGTAAGATTATACTGAACTGCTATCCCAGTATAGGATATAAAAAATTGCAATAAACAGATTAAGAAGTTAAATCCCACATCTAAAGTTTGCTTTTCTAAAAATGTTTTACATTCTGCAGGAGATAGAGCGCATGGTGCAAATCATTCACAAGAAGTTCAGCTCCATTCAAATGCAGCTGAAGCAGTCCACTTGCGAGGCTGTCATGATACTGCGTTCGCGGTACGTATTCGTTCAATATTCATACTTACAAGAGAACTAATTTTTTGAAATCAAATTTACTTAGCAGATATAAGGTACAAATCAGCATGTAATAATTTGACCGCGTATTTGTCCGTTTTCGTATATCACTGGCTGTTTCCATAATAATTTTCTGGCTTTAAAAATGACAATTGAAATTTAGAACGCTGTCAAACGCACGTTTACGCGGTCATCTTGCAACAGCTCAACTTTGGCCTCGCAAAATTACGATACAAAAAAAAAAAATTACAGTTTCCTGGACGCGCGCCGCAAGCGGCGTAACTTCAGCAAGCAGGCCTCCGAGATCCTCAACGAGTACTTCTATTCGCACCTGTCCAACCCGTACCCAAGCGAGGAGGCCAAGGAGGAGCTGGCTCGCAAGTGCGGCATCACGGTTTCCCAGGTACAGACAATGTAGCTTCTTCATCTATCTTCCAGTTTCCTCGACGCTCGCCGGAAGAGGAGGAACTTCACGAAGCAAGCGTTGGAACTGCTGAATGAGTACTTTTATTCTCACCTCGCTAACCCGTATCCCAGTGAGGAGGTGAAGCAGGAGATGGCGAGGAAGTGTGGCATTACTGTGTCGCAGGTACTCGGGGAACGAGATGCCTTGTTGTTTTGTTGGCAAACATTCTCCAATAAGTGCAAAGGTTGCGGAAAACCGGACGAATGGGAGAAGTAAAAGTAGAAAAGCAGATCTTGAGCTCTAAAGCAATATGGTGATTCCACTGGGAAAACGTTAGGATGAAGTCTAGTAAGTGGCTGGTTTCTAAGAGTTCCTCAAATGTGCAGGAATCAGGGTAACAGAATGTGCAGGAATCAGGGTAACAGAATGTGCAGGAATCAGGGTAACAGAAAACCCCTGACATCTCTCAACACCAGTCCTGAATTTATTCAAGGACATGGACAAATTAAATGTGACAAATTAACAACCTTGGCTCGACAGGAAGTACTACTTTTTTATTCCCAATATAGAACTCCCATGTAACTTGTATGTAGTATGTATGCCACATGATCATGATCTTATCATAAGTTTCACATTTTTTTTTTATCTGCTTCAGTGCCAGAAACTTTGCTTTCTGAAATGGCAATTGCTAATTGCAAATGCATTCAATCTGAAATCTCTCAAAATATAATCATTGCAAACAAATTTATGTTGAAAGTAATTGACAATCATACAACTGAGAACGTTTTCCACACTAGATATTTGAATAATGTTATAATAATAACTTTATAAACTCTTGAATTTGTATGATTCTCATTATGATACTCAGTCTTTTATAAGATGTGATCTCTCAACAGGTGTCCAACTGGTTCGGCAATAAGCGCATCCGCTACAAGAAGAACATCGGCAAGGCGCAAGAGGAGGCCAACTTGTACGCTGCCAAGAAGGCTGCCGGTAAGATCTGTTCACTACGGTGGAGATGATGTCTTCTATACAAACAGATGGTCTATTTCAACAGAGGCTTTCTTTTGTCGCGAATTTGTGCGTGTGCGCATTTTGTTATTTTTTTCTTTCTTAACGTGCAAAAGAGCGAGAGCAAACACATTTTAGCTAAAATGGGGTTGACAAATAATGACTATTTAAATAAAAAACATTATCACACTTTTTGTCAACATGTAACCGGTGGGCTAGCATTATGGTATACTCTGCCAGTTAAACCACGGTATCCGAAATTTTATAGAAAACAAAAAACGTGATGCTGTAAAAATTACAAAATTATGGGTTCATCCGAAAATCTTATTAATCCATGACTAAAATGTTTTGTTTTGAATATATTTGATTGGCCTTGTAATAGAGTATCTGTTTGTACTATTCACAGCCAAATACCTACTCATTCAATTTAATGATTCTGGTGCATAAAAGACTTGATGATTTTTTCCGTTTAGAATGTAAATGTCCTTGTTAAAAATCTAAAAAATTAAATAATCTAACACACAAAAAGTAAAAATGACGTTTCAATGGTATTTGGCTCTATGAAATAAGAATGAAAATAGGCTCTATTTCCACGTACTATAGTATCATTTTCGCACACAGACCTGTCCTGGGTTGGCGCGTCCAGACGCGATGCTCACTCCCCTCCGGCCAGGGCCTCCTCATACCACAGTAAATTACCATAGAATATTATAAAATATGAAAAAAATCTCAAAATAGACATAGAGATATACCTGATTTTTATTAGTTGTTTAGTTGCATTTGTTCGGAGCGAATGTTCTGAACGCGTCATTGCTTGGGCAGTTGATTCAATGTTTATTGATGTTTCACATATTCAAAGTTGAAATTATGATTTCAGTATACAAAGATTTCAAAGTCATTGTAAAATAATCGCGCTAAGAATTTACAATTTGCACATGGCACAATGGTCAAAATTTATTTTTCCTTTGCATGAAATCTTGCAGCGAAACCAGTTTTTTGTGTGACTCTTAATCACTTATTTCAGTCAGAATTATCATTCGTTACGCTCGTGATTAAATTCTAGATTATCTTTTTTGTTTGTTGATACTAAATTACAATTTGAAGCCAAAAATAACTTCGCTTAGTTTATAATAAAAACTATTAATTGTTACCTAACTTATAAATTTTCTCCATTGATCAGTTAAGCAATGAACGGATGCAGATCTACATTTTAAATCTACATTCGTTTATTGCGTTAAATCTGTAATGTCGGCTGTTCAATCTCTCAGAGACATCGCAAGCACAGTCCTCCTAAATTGTAAAAGGCTTATATATTTACCCTACTGCGACAAAGCCATAAAAGCAGAGTTATTTAAGTGGACTTTGTGGCCTCGTAAGCTCTTTCTCCTGGATACAAAGTTAATTCTCCCTGCACACTTTAGTGTCAGATATCTTTCTACGAGGCCTCGTTTTCTCGCGAACAGCCGCCATTGAACACAGTGATAACACCACTAACGGGTCGTGTGTGACAGCTGCAGGCGCGTCGCCGTACTCCATGGGAGCGGCGTCGGGCACGGCCACGCCCATGATGTCGCCCGCACCCACGCAGGACTCCATGGGCTACAGTCTGCCTGCGCCCGGCTACGACCAGCCGCAGCCCGGCTACGACGCCGGCATGGGCTACGACCACATGCACCAGGACCTCAGCCCGTAGACGGTAGGTGTGTGCGTGTGTGTGTAGCTGCCGGTTACGACCAGCCGCAGCCCGTAGACGGTAGGTGTGTGCGTGTTTGTGTAGCTGCCGGCTACGACCAGCCGCAGCCCGGCTACGACGCCGGCATGGGCTACGACCACATGCACCAGGACCTCAGCCCGTAGACGGTAGGTGTGTGTGTGTGTGTGTAGCTGCCGGCTACGACCAGCCGCAGCCCGGCTACGACGCCGGCATGGGCTACGACCACATGCACCAGGACCTCAGCCCGTAGACGGTAGGTGTGTGCGTGTGTGTGTAGCTGCCGGCTACGACCAGCCGCAGCCCGGCTACGACGCCGGCATGGGCTACGACCACATGCACCAGGACCTCAGCCCGTAGACGGTAGGTGTGTGTGTGTGTGTGTAGCTGCCGGCTACGACCAGCCGCAGCCCGGCTACGACGCCGGCATGGGCTACGACCACATGCACCAGGACCTCAGCCCGTAGACGGTAGGTGTGTGCGTGTGTGTGTAGCTGCCGGCTACGACCAGCCGCAGCCCGGCTACGACGCCGGCATGGGCTACGACCACATGCACCAGGACCTCAGCCCGTAGACGGTAGGTGTGTGTGTGTGTGTGTGTAGCTGCCGGCTACGACCAGCCGCAGCCCGGCTACGACGCCGGCATGGGCTACGACCACATGCACCAGGACCTCAGCCCGTAGACGGTAGGTGTGTGCGTGTGTGTGTGTGTGTAGCTGCCGGCTACGACGCCGGCATGGGCTACGACCACATGCACCAGGACCTCAGCCCGTAGACGGTAGGTGTGTGCGTGTGTGTGTGTGTGTAGCTGCCGGCTACGACGCCGGCATGGGCTACGACCACATGCACCAGGACCTCAGCCCGTAGACGGTAGGTGTGTGCGTGTGTGTGTGTGTGTAGCTGCCGGCTACGACCAGCCGCAGCCCGGCTACGACGCCGGCATGGGCTACGACCACATGCACCAGGACCTCAGCCCGTAGACGGTAGGTGTGTGTGTGTGTGTGTAGCTGCCGGCTACGACCAGCCGCAGCCCGGCTACGACGTCGCCATGGGCTACGACCACATGCACCAGGACCTCAGCCCGTAGACGGTAGGTGTGTGTGTGTGTGTGTAGCTGCCGGCTACCACCAGCCGCAGCCCGGCTTTATTCAATAGCAACTTGCAAATGTTTTCGTTTGCAAGTTGCTGTCTGATATTGACAACATAATGGAGCAAAGATATCAAAACAATGTTTACCAAGTTCGAGTTCAAAAACTCGTACTAGACTACGGACCGTTTCACGTAAAAATAGCGGCGGAATTAATGGAACTACATATTTTTTAGGGGAACAATTACGCTGGACAAACACCAACTCCTCACCCAGCATTCTTTTTCCGTGAAACTACCTATCTTAGGCTTATCGGGAAAGTATGTAAATCAAACCATTTTAACAACTAGTTCAGTGTAAGTTATATATATAGTTCATATTACAAATTCTTTCGAAAATACTTATTTATATTTCATGTCTTTTTCTACAATAATTGGGTATTCTACTCAATTTATTTTTATCATTCATATCAAAAATTTCACTACCAGAAGCTGAAAACAGGAAGATGTTTTAAAATCTGTTATTAAATAAATAAGTTTTAAGGCTTTGAAATTTGGTGGAAGGGGAAACTGTCAAAAACCTAGAAAAGGATGCACTGTGTGTGCAGTGACGTCACCGCCACTTTGTTTCGTGCGTACAAAAAAAAATAAACCCACCACGCTCCCACTTTTCTTCTTGAGAAAACTTTAAGATCTAACTACTGCTTTATTTAACAACCAATTTTGTTGTTGTTTTCGGAATCAGTTACTTTTTAGTGTACATATTGTTTTGCAAACATTGCCCAAGTATGAATACTATCAAGTAGCCTATTGAAATGGGTAAAATTTGCTATAACCTCCCCTTTTGTTTCAGCTGGCTCGCGCGCGTCGTGACGTCGGCTTCCACTGATTGCCATTATTTATAATTACATTTCGTTAGCAGCGGCCGACGGCCCCATATTGCCTTAGGAATAGGACATTGTATACTATAACATAACACATTTTACTATACTAGCGTATTTTTGGAAGGGAATGTAATGAAATGTATTTTATTTGTATTATTGTTCAATCTACACGACTGGAACCCAGTATTTATTTTAATCGAGTATATTATTTTAATCATGTAGTCATTAATCTAAATCGATGGATTCTCACAATTTATTTGCTGTTTTTAGTATAATTTTATTCCAGTGAAATTTTCTGAATTTTGTCTTTTATTTGAAAAGTAATTATTTGGGCAGTATTAGTATTTTTAAAGGCATCACATCGATTGGCGAGATCTCGCGTGTTTCACTTAAGTGGATATAAATAAATATACGATAGTTTTAAGGTGACTAGTGTAATATTAACTATAAGTATTCAGATATTTTGTGCTGATTTCGTGTCCTCTGCGCGCGCGCTTTTCGATGCTACGACGATATATTACGATCTCTTCGCTATAAGCACGATGCTAAACTCAATTACCTAATCTAATTAATAAAATATAATGCATATTTCCTATAAACTATATTTTATAATAACGACTTATCTCACTGTAATTTAAAATTGAAAAATATTGCGAAGGCTAGTCGTTTGAGCGTAGATTTGTCGTGCGCGCGCGCATTTTGAGTGCAATTTTATTATTATGGTTGTGTCGGCGCGCACATCGGCCTAAAATCATTTCCGTGGCAGTTTAATATTTTGTTGTATTTACACATGTCCAGGAGTAGTGAATATCAGAACAATTAATTATATTTTTACGGTGCTACATTGTTGATAGCACAAAATTTTATTTTTTCATTTAGTCTATAAGTTGGATGTATAATTGATTTATTTTACTAGTATGCCGGGAGTGAGTTGGAAGTTTCCGATTGAGCATACGTTTCGAATATTCAAAAACCAACTGTATCGACGATCCTATCGTATGACTCATTAATAGAAATATTTGTACTTGTTTGTGTTTAGGTAGACAGAAATATACAGTATATTCGATTAAATTCATGTGAATTAGTTATTGAGACAGACAAGAAATTTATATATTTTGCTTTCCGAGGACGAATAACTTGCAGTATAACGGTTAATTGTATTTAGTGATAATTGAATTAAGATTTATGCTAGCGTTGTGTTCTAAAACAAAATATCTGAAACAGTATACGAGAAAAACGAGTAATTTAATTGATAAATGTTTAAAATTGCTGTGGAACATTGAAACTAGCACGTCGCTGTTGTTTTGCTTTTATCTCAATATACAGTACAGACTATTTATAGTTTTAACGTTAATCCGGCAGCCAGCGGCGTGCCCCCATGTATACGAGACGAGTTCAATGTTATTGCGACCACCAAGATTGACTAAATAAATTTTTGTGTAGTTAACATTTTGTTTTATTTATATTTTAATGTTGGCATTACTAGTTTCTGCGTGGCTCGGCCACAGAATACAGAATGCTCCGCGGAAAAAAGAATATAATAATGGCGAAGCGCAAAGCATTTTTCACTGTCAAACTAGGATCGTCATTGTCCCCTTTGAAATAATATCCAAAATTAATTAACACAATACTCTTAGAAATTCGATTTTTTATTTATTTATTTAAACTTTATTGTACAAATACAATTGTAAAGCACAATAGGTGGGCTAAAAGCATTAATCTGACAGTCAATCTTTGTTTTTGTGCAAGTAGTGCGTGTGAATGTACGCTGGCGCCGCGGGGCCGCCCGCCCCGCCGGCCCTGTATTTTGGTATGGGCCATGGGCATAGATTTAGGACATTTTTGACCCTCCGCACACGGCGCTATTTCAATTAAACTTGAGATACACTACACTAGTAATAAATAAATAAGTTTTTTTAATTTATCCACCTGCGGGCTTTGCAAGTTTCATACCACATCAACTACCTAGAGAAGCTAAGCGTCTACAAATGCTGGCTCTACTAATATTAGTACAAACAAACTTAGTAGATAAATCGCTACAAGGGGCATTATCCTTTTGCGTTTTATCGGTTATCACAATGTTAAAAAACAATTTTTCATTGTGTCCAAAATTGAAATCAAATAAAAACAAGATTAAATACCAATGTTTTATCAGATTAAATAAACAAGTATGTACTTTTAGAAATGTAAAAAAAACTGTCGGCACAATTAGTACTTAAGTGATTTAAATAAATAATCTTTTATTACACAGATATCCATGTAATGTATTTTGTGCCACAGTGTGGACGCATCATTAGTGCAAGCCCAAGGGACAACGTAATTTGAATTCCAATTTATATGCGTGCCTGCAAAGGTCAGCGAGTAGCATTGCTTTTAAAAATTTCATGTTTGCAGAATACTGTTAGTACTTCTTTTTTTATTATTAAATTTTACAAATAATTTTCTTACTATAAATCGATGTTGTAATATTTCCTTCAATAAAATTATAGTATTTTCAGGAAATTTTGGATGTTGGGTTTTGATAAATCTAAGAAATGAAGACTAATAAATCTCTGCCGACAGGCGTGGCGACACCATAGTTCTTAGTGGGTTCCAAGTTACACTGTTTTTCAGGCGCACTCAGCATGTTGCTGTAATCTGCTGCGCCCTGTGGTTTCACTTCGTAGTCAAAAAAAATCTAAATCTGGGTTTCACCCGCTAGTGAGGGGCACCATGCCATTCCAAGTGCTCCTGTTTTATCTATTTCAGCGAGTGTGAAGAGAGGTCCAATGCGCAGCTGTTTCCCGCATCTCCGCCTGCGTGAATAGGTAGCCTACGCTTGACCCCGGGCATTCAACTATATTCAAGCAAATTACATCAAAATCCGCTCAGGCAGAAAGACTTTTCGCACTTGTTATATTAGTATAGATGGATGGAAGTATGGGTAAGTGCTTTTTATAATTACACAGTTACACAGCCAAACGTTAACAACAAACGAATTAGCATAGTAAAAACTGGTAATATCGATAACATGTAATCGGCGTCATAATTTGTTTTGTTGTTTATTTATCAATGGCGTGGCCTTGAGGAGTTGGTATGAATCAGCTGGTTCGCGCTCACCTCGTCAGTGGCTCGACGATTTGTTAACGAAGAGGTTGTTTTCATTTAGCAGTGTTATGATACGTTCGTTAATCGGTTCTGTGGCTAATAGGAACTGTGAGTTTAGACGTTTTATTGTTAAGTTTTTTTACATCATCACGTATATTAGTAACGTAGATGTTATTTTTTAAAAGTTGCACAATACGAAGTAATTGAGTGCGCCGAGGGCATAGATTCCTACATAACCTAGTAATTTATGGTAGTCTAGCTGGTTTCCATGTTAAATAAAACTGCTGCGGAGGTCGCACGGCAGTTGTTACTTTATTACTACATTTTGATTAAGGTCATTGTCTAGTCATTTTATAATGTGCTTATATAATATTAGTAAATGAAAAGCGGACCCTGGGCTTTGAAGAATACAAGTTTTACTAAAGATGCAGCTGGGAAACACGCTCGGATGATGATGACTTTGTGATGAAAGTTAAATACCTACTGTATTTATTTTGGTTGCGGTTATTTCTTTAACGATTAGCTAATTTAGCTATACCTACTCGGCGTTCGGCTCTTTACCAAAGTAACCATAACAAATCATAGTTTTTTTTTAAATATGGGTTATACGGCCATGGATACAAGTCCTTTATAGCCCTTCTTAATTTTTCTATCTTCTTCAGTCCAACAGTGTGGTTTCGTCAAGTCCTAGTCAAGTCTAAAAGTCTAGTCAGAAAATCAGGCTAAGTGGAGTGGTAGAAAAACTGAACTTAGCGATTACTAGAAACTTTTGCTACAAGCATGAAAATCACATAAATCAAACATTGTATCAACTCACACACTCAAGAATACACAAATTTTGGAAAATAAAATATAGCGCCGATACTGCTCTTCACAGCTTCCCGCCAAACGTTCCTTATCATCGCTCTCAGCGTTTTCCCGATTGTTTTTTTTAGTGTTTGACATATTTTTTGTGTTTATTGCTCGCCGAGTAGCGTGTGCCAAGTAAATTTTGCTTCAATTATCAAAGAAAAACAGCAATGTGAAGCAAGAAACTTTTTATCGATGTCACGAGATAAAATACTTAATTTTTGATATTTATGATAATTCCAATCAACCCAAAATGATAATTTTAATTATTGTAGGTAATCCATAAATGTTTCATATTCTATAATTGAGAAAAGATCGTTATTTCGATGTTCATTGTATTCCACAGAACTAAAATTAATTAAAAAAAATTAAAATAAAGCATCAAGTTGCCAGTTGCCATCGAAAATGTACAATTTGCTTATTGTTTTTATAATTTTGTCAGTTGGTTCATCGGCCAGGATGACCAGCATACACAGCGCATACAAGGAGGAGGTCCACGACGTGCCCATGTCTGTGATCATGAGGCCCTTCATGCCGGAGCTTGATGAGGACAAGGTCAAGTCGCTCATGGAGACGATACAGGTTGGTCTCATTTTAATTATTTTTCTTTAATTATTCGCCGCACTCTAGAGTCTTAAATGAAGTCATAACGAAATTATTTAAAGTAAAAAAAGTCTTCTCCAAAGGGGAAACTTTTTACTAACGAGTTGCAAGTTGCATAAACTAAAGGAGTGTACATACTCACCTACATATATTATTTTTTTAATTTTAAAGAAGCCCTTATTGGCTAAAACATAATTGATAAAACTGCGTAAACTGGGAACGGAGCGTAGCCTGTGCCTTTATATGAGCGAACAATGGCTTGATTCTAGTCAGGTTTCTACTTTTCTCTCTTCTGTAACAGCTGTTTTGTTATTTATTTTTATTAGTGAACAAAATGTAAGCACTTTTTACGGTTAATTGTATCCTCAGCTGGTGACTCCGATTGATAACATTTATTTTTTGTATTTCTTCTGGATTGCTTTGTCACAGATTACATTAATTTTTCTACATATATTGAACCATAGCGTTAAAGAATAAGGTTCCTTTTTGGTAAACACAAGAAAATATGTTAAGGTGATTCAATATTATTTTTTTTGTAAATTCAACAAAGTTTTTACATGACACTGGGGACATACCAAAATCAAGGAGTCTGTTTTAATAACATTTTAATGTAAGTGAAAATGGATCTAATTTCAAATGGAAAGGGAGCCCGAAAGGTGATTGTTCATTATTATATGTAGTAAAGCAATGTTAAATAAATATGATAATTTAATTTAAAAAAAGTTGAAGAACAAACCAAAATGAGTATTGTACATCGAGATATTATGTACTAACGTACTAGAAAAGCTACGTAGAACGTTTGCATTGTTCCCTTTTAGGTAATTTATCATTTTAGCCGCTGCAGCGCTGAAACAATAATACATCTCAAAACATCATTCAAACATGCAGTGCTACATTTGCTACAAACGTGTATTTTATTCAAATATGGCTTCCCTATAGATAATGGCAGGTTCGGTACAGAATGGACAATGTAGGTATTTTACCTATGTGGTTCCAAAATAATAAACTTATTTAAATTTTTATTAATAATAGACAAATTACTTTTTGTGATTGTATTTATTTAGTTTCCTTTAATAATTAAATGATATGAGTTCAGTTATCTTTTGTCTATATGACGTGGTGTAAGTTTGTTGGCAAATTTGAGACCATCTTTTATTTGGAGTTTATTCAAATTTATCAGTAACTGCCAATTTATTTTCTATCCATCCTGGTTAAATAACAATCTCTTACTTACAAATCAAACAACATGCATTTATTGGTATATTTTGGAATTACGCTGCCTACGCCTATAGTCAATAAACAACTCGTTTTCTAAGTTACTTCAACACATTGAACCCTCTATTTATAAAACTACTAAACCGATTTTGACGAATATATATATGCAGGGAAAAATACTCTTGAAATTTGGTACTTAAAAAAAACAAAAATGTACAATTTGCATTTGGATTAAGAGAAGTAATAGGTTACTATTTTAGGAACATGTTAGATAAATACACTGTTCACTATCGGACTAACTTTGTCTTTAATACCTAATTAGTTTTCTATTTATCATCACTTAACATTTATTACAATAAAAACAGATAATCATACTCTTGGCATTATGTCAGTCTAATCTACCTACGACCTACATATTAGTTAGTCTATGACGAATGATTTAAAATGGCGCGCGGCAATTATATTGGTCCTATTTACTTTTAAAACAGTGAAATTAGATTGCTTACCGATGAAAAGTTATTCTTTTGCACTTTGCCGTGTTCCTTGAATTATTGCTACAATACCTCAACACACACCAAGGCATTTTATAAAGATTTCCAGTGTTTTTGATTTTTAATTGTCGGAAGCACAAGGCCCGAAACAACTAGCAAGCGACTAAGTGAGTTGCAGCGCGTTCACCGTAGTTGAACCGGACAAAGTATGGAAGTGCGGTGTCTTCTCTAGTACGTTAGTACATATATCTCGATGGTATTGAAATTCCTCAAAAAATGAAACAGACAAGTGTTGTTACAATTTAAATAATTAAAAATAAATGCGATTGTAAGCTGCCATTATATCATTCGATAATAGAAGTCTTGCTTGTCGTGATGTGTAGCCGTTGTTATCCGCCTCCGCAGGATCCATTGTGAGAGAATTTCGCTCCGCTAGCTCGCAGCCTACAAAAAGATTAAACAAACGCTCAAATCAAAATCCATCACCTCTCAGATTCTCGTCTAGATTTACTTAGTTGATGAAAATTTCTCAATCCGATTTCATCATTGATGTGAAAGATATCCCAATGGTGGACTGGAAGAGAAGCTCTTTAGCATTGAGTCCGCTGTAGGTTTTTTGTTTTTGTTCGATATCGACATTTTCAGTCGACATATAGGTCATAAATTTAAAAAAATAGGGCTCCTGATAGAAAGTCCGTAAATGGATTTAGATTGTTTGGCGCAGCGGACGCTCATTCATATCTAATTGCAAACTAGGAGCACAGAATTAGTAGTAGTAACGTAAGTACTAGGAGAAAGAAAAGCATAAATCATAATCTTATTGTAACTACTCATAGTTTGCAAGTCCTATTATTGATTTTTGGCCGGTCGTTTGCTTGATGTCAGGTAGGTACTCACAATAAAATTATAACTTCTTATTTATCCTAGCGTTTTCCCAGTTGCATCTTCAGCTGGTTGCTTCGGAGCTCAGGGTCCGCTTTCTTACTTTTCCGCCTCCGCACTTCGCCTGGTCTTTGGCATTCTTGACAGAGAGTCCATAGCATATCGTGCATTGCGACGACGTAATTCAATGGAATTACAATAGCAGTCTATTCTTTTAACATTATTTGTTAATAAATGTCGAGACGCGCTGGAAATTACACAGATGGCTAAAAGTATACATACCAACACATATTGCTATAAGTTTTTCCGTTGGTGGCGCACACCGGTGTGTAGTCAGCTGTGCAGATGACCTGCGCAGCGGTGGTCACCAGCAGGCAGCCCAGCAGCAGCAGGAACGTTATGGCTGAAGAAAATAAAAATGTTACTTTTCACTGGTTGTCCGGAGGGCTCCCGCAAGTGTTGGCAACAAGAGTATTTGGAGTTCTCGTAAAACCTTTTTGTGTAATTACTTTTTTTAAAACATGACATTCGGGAAGTAAATAGAATCATCTAAATCTTCCCAGAGAGTCAGGGGAATTGGATCGACCCAACCGGTCTCAAGTTTTGTTACAAGCAAAAGCAAGGCCTCTGAGTAGATATACTTACCACAGATAAAAAGCAACAATATAGCTGTAAAGGCTATGGTAACCTCGTGTCCTTCTGTGCCAAGGTACTTTTAACAAATTGATGCTCATTTTAGGTAAGTAAATATAAAAAATTCAAAAACTTACCGTGGAATGCTTTCATATTCTCTAGCAACGAACAACTTGTACTGGGTTCAATATTGTACTAAAATGTAAACAAAAAGCCGACTAGTTTTATACGGCGACGTGCGAAACAGGAAAATCTTATGTTCATAATATGCTAGCAGGTATTTCCTTTACTTTTTGTTATGATCACAACCAAACTAATGTAGTCACTTGGACAACAAACTATACATAAACACTGAGGTTTAACAGTGTTTCCCAAACTTTAAATAGATGTTATTTTAATGACACTTAAAACGTAAGTTTTAAATGTTACATGTAACATTCAATGCTTACATTAAAATTATAACTTACTAATTACTTATTTTATTTAAATTAAAAAATCCAAAGTAGCTTTGAAAAAACCAGGAATAATTCCAACTCTGTTGATTTTTTCACTGTTCCATTTACTTCGCAAACCTTCGGATTCAACAGAATATTATATCATATCGTTTTAAACCTGAAACATTAAAGAAATTGAAATTAATCAATGCTTCAACATTGTATTAAATAATAATACTACGAATACAAGTATTTCGACAGGAAAATATTTGAATTAAACTTGTTTCCACTTTTTCAAAATAACAATAGAAAATTTCCAAAAAGCTTTTTTCCTAATTTTCTTTAGTTACTTATTCTATGTAACGTGAAAAGTAAGAAACAATCCCCAATTTGTCTTTTTCGTGAAAAAATGTAGGTATTTGATTCTTTCCGCTTTTTCGTTATACTTACATATTTCACTACTTACTTTGAGAATCAGTGGTTTGGCGGTGTATAATAAAACGGATAAACTAGGAACATTTTTATACTTAACAACGACCAACAATCCACAGTGAGGGGATTCACCTTATATTTACATAGTAATATTCTGGGCTAAAATGGAGATTTCATTTTATACGAAATAAATAATATAAAATAGATAAGTCCTAATAAAATAATATATTTATTTATTTTGTTTTGCCATACTCGTCGAAATCTAGTATTAGTAGCTAGTATTAAATTAAGTGCTTATAACATAAAATCTGCTGGTGCCTATTTAAAGATCAAAGTTGTTTGAATTTTTATCTTAAAAATCTGACAATCAACCTACAGTAGTCCCCGCTAGTACTTTTCCCTTTACCCCCACGCTAATAATGACTATTATTGCCAGCAAAACACGCGTTCCAAATTGTCTTTTGTCACTTGAGTACTACAACACAAAGCAAAGCCTAAGCGTCAATTCTCTTAGTTTACATAGCGCGATATCAGTGATGTTATCGCTGTTTGCGCAAAACGGAACGCGCAGATAATTGAATCGTAATAGGATCGCAATGACAACTTTTGACGTTTCTGTATTCTGTTACTAATTTTAAGACCAATCGTATTCCATTGGCATGCCATTGAACTGCAGTTGGGAAATTTTACTAATCAAAAAATCATTAAAATCATCAATTTATCAACTGTTCGGTAGTCTGTTATTTATTTTATTTACATTTTTTCTACTATTATCATTCAAATACGTTTTATACGTTTAAAGTTTATTAGCGGAATTGTACCCCCTGGTCGGTCTGCAAAGTCAAAAACCTTGAGAACCTATGGTTATTCTATAGCTAGGCAAGGTATTTATTGATCTTGCAAAGAATATCTGGAGCTCTATTTTTGAAATGTATGGCATCGAACAAAAATCCTTCGAAAGCGAATAAAAATCATTCGATGACGAGCAACAATTAACCATCTAGCCGAATTAGCGTGAGTGCGCACACTTCTTAAAAATAGTTCTTCTTCACACATTACGAATGTAACAATCCAAATGTTTGTATATTTTGAAAAGTTGTTAGAGTAAGAATACGAATATCGATAGTCACTGAGACAGACTCTGCCTCTATCAGCCTATCTTGAGAACAACTGTCCTTTTCTAAATTTCATTTTTTTTTACATTTCAGCTCATCTTTTTAAAGTTTCGTAGAAGGTTACGGAAAGAAACTAATCAAATTGAAAAATCCTGTGTTTTCGCGCGTTTTGTCAAATGCGAGTGCGGTGTAAATACCTACTCTAACAGTTCTTGAGTTCAGAAGGAGAATTAAAATTTTAGAATTAAGATCTAAATTCTATTAATATAAATTTATTTGTAAAAACAGCTTTTTCCAGATGTCGTAATCTTATCACCGCAGTCCTAAGTATAAATTCGCACCAAAGCATTTTCTTCTATATTCTACCCCTGCATCGTCCTTTATGTTTTAGTCTGGCACCGCTTCCCTTCAACCTGCAATGATAAAACAAATACCTAAACATTTCAAATACCGTCAGTCCACAAAGAATTACTTTAAATGTTTATTTAGCCGGATCCAGTACTGGCAATCCAATAGCGTTCATGGACAAATTGTTTGTGACTGGATTTCAATCGTGTCTATGAACGCGTTATGGCTGGTTTATACATGATCCAGCAGCGATCTAGTACTTTCACGGGGACACACACATACAAACAATTATTTAAATGTGTGAGTAAATTGTTTACGTGTGTGGGGTGTAAGCACTGGATCGTGTGTAAACCAGCTATTACATAGACAAAATCGCTACTGGATTGCCACAATTTGCCAGTACTGATATCAGCTAATATAGTATCCGACGTGTCTAGGCTGTCTACGTGTTTAGGTGACAGTTAGGAGTGCTATTTTTAAAAGTGTGACACCATGGATCCAATTACAAAGAGGAGATGCCGTAATAAGCGTTTTGTAAGAAAGTATTTGTCAGGTTACACGGGACGGAAGGCAGACGTGCGGGGTGCTTGGTTTCGGCCGTGGCTGCAACCATGGAGCACGAGCAATGACAAGCTCCGCCCACTTTTGTGTCGGCGAGGCGCCAATCTCCTCTTTGTAATTGCTCCATGGTGTTTAGGTGACTAGGAGTGCTATTTTTAAAAGCGTGACACGCTAAATCGGCTAGGCAAATAGTTTTGTTCGATATCAAATGATTTTCGTTCGTAAACGAAGTATTTTTGGTCGATATTTAGGTATATATGTATTTACAAAAATAAGGTTCCAGAAGTGCTATTTTTGAGATCTGCGAGTCACTCAAAATAAAGTCGAATGAAAATCGTTCGTCTTACCGATTATGCCGTAATCGAGTGATAATCATTCGATTTTGCGTGAGTTATACCTTTCAAATATATGTCCATAATTCAGTTTATCTAACAGGCAAGTAAGTTGGAATGATGGTTTACTTACATACAAAGATTGCTATAGGTTCGTCCGTTAGTGGCACAGACAGGCCTGTAATCCAGGATGCAAGCACCCCACGCAGTGGCTTCGTGGATCACGGATCCCAACAAAAACAGCAACGTCAATGCTAAAACCATAACACGGTGAACTGGGCTGGTGCGCCTGAATCAAGACTCATTTACAGAGACGCTCTGTTGACGATCTTTTTTTTTTCATTTAAGCCAGGTTAATTATCTGTTTTTTTTTTCCTTTTTTTATTTTAAAATTAATACATATCAAAAATATATTAAAAAAAAAGAATTAATAATAAAAATAATCTTCCAACGCGCCACAGGGAGGCAACGTAGCCAGGGTAGCCTAAATGTATCTATCTATTATTCTATCAGCAATATAAATCATAATAGTTGATTTAGTAGAGGTGGCCTTATGGGGGTCGCCCCCATAGGCTACAAGGAATTTGAGAGTCATCGACACAGTGAAGAATAACAAAATATATTCGATGCGAGCTTCGAAAACAATGGCGGTCGTATAGGATTTTCTGTAGTTACTTATAGTCGCCATGTTTTTTCGAGAAATCTCGAATTCGACTTATCTTTAAAGGCGCGAGAATTTGCCTCCTGAACATTTGATATTAGGAAATAGAATTACATACTCACTTATAAGAAGATACCCCAGTTCAGAGAATGTGGCGAGGATATTGAAGATGCACTAGAGCGTCATTTGTTTTATATCCAAACCAACAGGAAAACAGGACGCTGTGTGTCTGGTATTACCATGTTTTGATGACTGCATTTAATAGTTTATATTATTTGTGACAAATTATTTATTCAAGAGAAAATGGCGTAAGGTAATCCAGCGCCTTCGTGCGACTAGATCATCGTCTGATACTGAGAATGATGAAATGAAATTTATGAATTCATTCGCCCATTCTTCTTAAAAAACTTTCATAATCATTTACTTGCTGGCTTGCTATAGAAAACTCGTTTTCGCAGTCATTCCAAAATTTGTATTTAGTTGGCAAACAGATATATGTAGTACGGCATGGCATGCCTGATGTTGAATGATTCAGCTACAGTTTACTCCCTCTCACTAAATACTATAGGCGCCATCTTTCTGCCCAAATGGTCATCGTTTTACTTATTTTTTACAGCCTCGGTTGCAAAAGTATTTTGTTTTAAAAGTCATGCATTCAGCATGACTTCAAACAAAATACTATACAGATTATGCATGCAGTTTGCAGCCTTCCGAACATATCCCTAAGAATCTAGTTAGGAAATAATATACTTATTACCAAACTACATTTTACTGTCCTGATTTCAGAAAGAAGAAAAGTCGGGCAACGTGCCTCCTATCGACGTTCTCTGGATCGTGGGGTCTGAAGGCGGGAACTACTACTACAGCTTCGGAGGCTGCCACCGCTTCACCGCCTACCAGCGGCTGAACCGGCCCACCATCCCCGCCAAGCTCATCAGGTCTACCGTCACAGATCTCAGGACTTATTTAGGAAGCAGCACGCCTGATTTAAAGTGATCTAGAATATATTGATTGTAGTATCGTTATCGTCTCCTGTACTTAAAGTTCAATTATTTGGTCCCTATAGAAAATATAGGTCAGACGGTAGACGCTCCATTGTTATAACCAGTACCGTTCATGGAGTAATTACAAAGAGGAGATCCTGTAATAAACGTTTTGTAAGAAAGTGTTTGTGAGGCTACGGGGCGGAAGGCAGACGTGCGGGGTGCTTGGTTTCGGCCGTGGCTCCAATCATGGAGCACGAGCAATGACAAGCTCCGCCCACTTTGGTGTCGGTAAGGCGCCAATGATCACATCACTGCGCCATTTCAAACGGCATCTCCTCTTTGTAATTACTCCATGGTACCGTCGCATCTAGAACCACGATTACCTTTGGGTTATGAAACATCAGTTAACATCACTCATCCCAACGTGAAACGTCAACATAAATGAATGTCTCAATCAATGACTCAAAGGAAATAATCGAGAATTTATCACGTCACACAATTAGCGAATAGACAGATTTATAATTTCTGTTCATTTAATAGCTCGGGGCCTAGCGTCTTTATTTGTCCAGTTGTTCCATTTATCATTGAAGGCCTAACCTAACATATTGCTATGTATGGTATCTAATATATTAGGGCATTAAAGTTATGATCGAACTCATTATCATTGAGGTGTTACATTATTTTCACTTCTTCTCGGGGTTTCTTTCCGGAAATTATGGATGAGAAGAAACATTTTCTCCATAACAATATTCAAGATTTCTAATAAATTACAACAAGACTAATAAACTGCCTCATTTGTTTTGAAAATATGTGCGTACATTGCACTTGTTTTTATTTGCAATGGCGTCCTGTCGACCTTAATTTGAATCAAAAATAAATCCAAACAATACGATGTAAGTAGGCATTTAAATATGAATTTGTATTATAAGTTTTAATTGTATTAAGGTTTTATTTTTAAATATAATGTATATTTTTTACTTTAAGTATTTTATTATTAAATTTTTAAAGATAATTTGTATATTTGTTTTGCTTTTACTGAAATATTTTTAAACTGCAGAGGCAGGTGATATTAATAAAAATTATTTGGACTGTAGGTTTAAAACTACCCATAACCTTAATAAATAAAAAAATTGCTTCAGAAATGACTCGATTGACGGAAGATGCAGTCAGTCTGATAACCTCCTTTTTGGAAGTTGGTTAAAATGACTGTTCATATATATATATTTATTCTGATAAGTAATTAAATTCGTGGTTTTATGTTAGGTTACAGAAATTGTGATTGCCCGAAAATTTATCACAGATAAACCCTATGAGGTTTATGTGGCGCGTTTTTTTGTATATACTTTACATACATTGTATATGTATATATATATACACATATATATATTTATATATATATATATATGTGTGTGACTTTTTTATACCAACCAAATTTTTAGTGTGTACGTAAAAGTAAACCACTATCAATAATAAAAAGGTAGGTTCAATAAAAGAAAATCCAAAAAAATTCGACCTCCCCATACTACGTACTAGATACAGTAAAAAATTGGCTGGTGATGAAAAAGACACCCTACATAATTAATATAACAAATGAAACCATCAAATTCATACTTCCAACATGTATTTATTGGGAGTCCAATCTTACCTAACTAGAGAACAATGAGATATGCCTTTCTGTATAATATATTTACAAACACGAATATAAATAATATCAAAATACATTTTATACTAAAACCCTATTTTTGAAAAGCATGACTCACGAAAACCGGCGAGTCGAACGATTTCACCTGTTTTGCATGAGTCACACTTTTAAAAATAAGGTTCCTGATTCCTGATCTCTGCCGGGCACTTACGACTCGCTCGAAAATAACGAACACAAAATGTTAAAGTAAATAAATGTAGATGAAAGCACCTATATTGTGCTCACTAACAAACCAAGACCATAGGTAATATATTTACCCCCGTCTTAACAAACGTTTGTTTAGCCCGTGTTAGCTAAAAGTGTTTATTCTTTCACATTAATTATTCATAATAGAGATGTAGGCAACACCATGGAGTAATTACAAAGAGGAGATGTCGTTTGAATGGCGCAGTGATATGATCATTGGCGCCTCGTCGACACAAAAGTGGGCGGAGCTTGTCATTGCTCGTGCTCCATAATTGGAGCGACGGCCGAAACCAAGCACCCCGCACGTCTGCCTTCCGCCCCGTGTAGCCTCACAAACACTTTCTTACAAAACGCTTATTACGGCATCTCCTCTTTGTAATTACTCCATGGGCAACACTGATTTTAATTAACACAGGCCTAAAAACCGTTGCTTAATACGGGTTCACCTATAGTTTTGGATTGATAGCAACAGATTTGGATAATGTCCTTTTGTAAGCAGAATAAAGATGCATACATTTCACAATAAATTGATTTATTGAGACAGTCGACGTGTATACAAAATTAATTGTGCATAAAATCGTACACACATTGTGCCCGTTGCCACACTCGTGTATACATATCAAGTGTTCCAATGTGTGACGACAATTCAATCAACTAAAAATATCATTCGTCGGTCCGTTTTCCACATAATAAGAGAATAAGAATGTTTACGACATCTGGAACTGCTCTCAAGGCACTAAAATTAAATTATCATAAAATGCCATTCCGAATTTCAGTAACTATAGTCTATTTTAAGTTAAACATGACGTAATAATTAGAATAAACTCAATTTAGAATACCACATGAAGATTTCATTTCAGTGTATGCAGCACTGAAGGTGAACACTGAAAGTAAACATTCTTAATGTACGTCAAGATGGTCTTGCGTCAATACGATCTTAGTAAACTAGAAACCAACTCATATAAAATATATATATATATATATAGTAAATAATTGATCTAAAATTTGCGCGATACATAAAAAATCATTTGTAGATGGAAATACATTATCTAGTGAAATGTTAAAAAGCACTCCGTGAGATCAAACACAAATAGTTTTGGCACCAAAATTACTGATAATAAATACATATATTTCTTTACATTTCCATATATTGTCGTGACATCGCCCTCGGCTGTCAACTAAATAGAAAAAATATATATTTATTATGTCACAACAACCAAGTTTCATATATCGTATGTTTACATATATTTATCTTTGTAATTACAATAACAACATAGCGGATTGGTGCCGCGTATCTATCTATAATATTTTTTATATATTTTTTTCAAATTGCATTTAATATTTTGTTCACAACTTTATACTTAAAGCGGTGGGTACATTTATTTATTCACCGTGTTCTATTATTATTATATTGAAGCATAATCATTTAAAGTGGCACTATAATTGTTATTAAATATTAATTTACACATGCATTTAATTTATTATGATTATGACTAAGTTTATAAGAAGTGGTCATATGTGACATCTATCTGCTCCACACTGAATCTACTGACAAGAAAAAAAAGCGCTATCCAGGAACAAATAAAGACTACTTTGACTAAATTGCGAAGGTTTTTACTATAGATTTGAAACATTTTACGAATTTATTGGGTGGGTAAGATTTTTCTTTCTTATTAAAAAATCTTCTAGACTTATTATACAATATCGGGCGCCGTTTAATATCATCAACAAGGAAACCCATGAAAGTAAACCCAAACAGTCGACCACTTCTGTAGACATTTAAATATATTTAATTACATATATATTTAATATTATAACATTTCATATACTCTCGCACGGCCTTACTGTGGAAGGATAACGTTCATTGTGCTCGTACTTACTATATTTTACCTTTAAACTATAATACTTTAACAGTATATACATTTTTTTTTGTAGTTTTCCATAGATAAACCAGTTTTAGAGCAATAATTCGAGTTTGAATTGAGAATTTTATACTTATTTCTAAAATGAATTAAATAGTCATGAAGAAACGTTTAGTACATAATAAGTCATAATTTGCTTTTTACAGGACTGACAACTTAAGATAATGTAGAATAAAAATCTGTTCAATATAAGTTCAAAAAAAGAATATAAGTATAAAAAATTGGTATTGCGCGTGGTGAGCTAAACGTCGGTTATCCGGTGCATGTGCACTGAATAGTAAAAGCATACGTCACTTTAAATAATATGTAAAATAGGTGCACATTGTGAAACAGTTTGGCACTCATCTCACTATGTATTCAATAGAAAGTTCTCAAAGGTACATATCCGAATAAAATTAAAATATTTATAGGACCAAGACAATTAGAGAGAAATATAAAACTGTCATGTGTAATTGATTTACTTTGAGCACAAAGTTTGTCATAATATGTAAAGACGATAATTTTTATAATCTATCTACATTAAAACCTCCACACATCAGATATCACACTTCATTAACACATAAATACACTGTCTGGCTTTTAAGCTGAGCTAAGTGTGAGCGAGACGAACCCATACTTATAATCGTGTTACGTATATGTTTGTCCCATTCATACTTACGTCAACTTATATACCTTATGTACCTCTAAGTTTTTTATTTCTAGCAAAAAAAATACCAGATGGCGGTATTTTCACCTCCCATGTTACAACCACATTAAATCCGACTTCCTTTCACAAACAAGCTTACCCGCGCCTTCACAAAAAACATTAATCTAAGTTAAAGCATTTTTTCCGCACCATCAAAACACTCCGTACTGCTACGTGCCTGGGAGAGCATAGACAACCTTTACAGAAGAGGAGACATAGACAAGTTTTGATACAGCAGCAGGTGCCGTCAGCACATTTATCTGACTCGGTGAAGTGACGTCCACTTGCAATTTTAACCACCGTGTCAGAATTTATTTTATTATTTAGAACACTATACACATTTATAACTATACACCGTGAAATTTTAGTCGTTTTGGACCCATCGTCCAGTGGCTCCATTCATGCAACTGAACAACTTTTCCCAAGATACATGGGTCGAAATATGGGATAAATTTTTAGACCTCCCATACAAAATATCTCATCACGTGACCTAACTTACTATGGGAAGTCCAAATTTGTTTTTCATGTTTCGAGCTATGTTCCTTGGGGAAATTTGTTCAGTTGCATGAAAGGAGTCACTGGACGATGGGTCCAAAACGACTAAAATTTCACGGTGTATTGTGACCGCAACTATATTTTTTTATTAAATACATACATTGATTTTACTTATTTTATTAACAACATTCCACGCTACTCGGATTTATAAAAATAAGAAATACACAATATTGTTTTTCAAACTAGGACAACAAATATACCATAGATAAACTCGGTGTCATGGACGGAGTCTATGGTACATGTATTCTGGTAAAAAAAAAATATCATGTATATTTATAAATCCGTGTAGCAGATAACTTAACAACTACTTTGAGATTGCTATACTGTCTAGGTTCTGTACAGAAAAACTTTTGCGATGCGATTTGTATTGTATCTCTAGTACTGCTGTGGTCATGGTACAAAAATATATTGTTTGTGCCTTTTTACAAAGAGGAAAGTTCTTTCATTTTTGCTAAGAATATACCTACCACTGTCGACAAGATTACATCTACATTTAAAAGTAGGATTGCGTGGATGTTAACAGACTACAATGCGTAATTTATCATGTCATTTAAAGTCTTTTGTATAATACAACAAGGTCTATATTCCGATAATATCTATTACAACGAGATAATTATTAGTCCGTTTGATTCTTCTATCATTTGATATGAATGAGTTTAAAATTTTGATTTTATTATATAACATCTTTTTATATTGGACAATTAATATGTTTAAAGTTGAAATTTATGCATTTACATTGCACTGATCTTTATCTAATTACATTTTACTTACGTTACATATTTGTCGATATTGTACACTTTTCACTTATTATATAGGAGCATCGCTGGACGATGGTAAAATGGGGGTGGGGAAGATATATGGGGGTATAGTCATCATAAATTTAATAAATATTACAGAAAATAATGTTATCTCACAGACATCTGGTGTTTCAATTTGCAAAACTTGGTTTTTAATTCATCCATTCAAATATCATAATAGTATTTACGACGCATTTCCCCGATTAGCTATCAATAATAATTTATCGATAGTAAAAATACATACAGGTACAAAAAGTCACATTTATACCGGCTCGTCTATTTTTGGCGCTGTAAAGCGTCCTCTCTTTCGTACGTGGCTTTATTGTAGACGAATGACAAGCCCACGTTTGAAGTTTGACCAATACTCACATTACACTAAGACCACGCTCTACTAAGTCGAAACTAGCTGAATGTCGTTATCACTTTTCAAAGGTTCATAACACTATATATAACCCATTACTTTCAGAGCTCTAGAGCGTTTCCACGAGCGAAAAGTTCTTTAGATGGCGCAAATTTAGACAAATATGTTGTCACGGAATATCGAGCAGAGAATTATCTGTGTAAGAATGGACTTTGCTCCATTTTCCTCATTCTCATTTTAGTGCTCCTCAATGCTAGTTTGCTATTCATAGACTCGACGAACCAACAATATAGACTTTACTTGAGTCTACCGATACGCCGCCATATTTAAACTGACTCGCATTCGAAATTCAAAACCACTGTCAAAATAACTCTGATATTATTTTATCACTATTTGCATATTTTACACATAGACATCATTTATTAAAATTAATTAATACTAAAATAGCATTTCATCAAAGTCTTTTTCGTTTGCAGGTCATTTTCTGCTCATAAGAGACTTCTGTCAACATAGCACTTTGTTATATAGCACAATTGTTCCGTTCAACTGTTTGTCAACACGTATAAAATCAATTAGCAAAGCCCACGCTAACTAAAATATGTTCTGTCCCTCCCATGGATATTCGACGTGATATAACGAGACAAAACACATTTTCGTTAACAAGTGTTTGATAAATTTTCTTAATACGGGGGTCAGTCATTACAAAGATACGTCGTTTGCAGCTAAGCCATAATCTCTAATATCGTTTAAGTTAGGGTTGATTTAGGGATTTTTACAATTGTATCTGATGTTATTGAAATATCTAATGAACCGTTGACCAATCACAGTAGAACTTTGGTCCTAATCAAATCTGTAGGCCAGGCCAGAAATATAACTACTCCAGTAAGTCTGATGCAAGAAAATGGTGGTCGCAAAATACCAAGCCCCTAAAGGGTTTTGTACCTAGATGGTGACTTAGACAGGATTATCAAGTCTTGTAGAGTAACTGGATAGGAATAGCAGTGAAATTGCAAAGTTGGTGATTATTGATCTAGACTCTTAGTATGCCAAGCCTGCTGTAGGGTCAAAATAAACTGATGGTATTCACACGAGTTCTCCAGTATAGAAGAATCTAGAAAAAACTGCAGTGGCCATTCAAAAAGATACTAGGTCCGAGCATGCGTAGCCTTTTATGGAGATCATGTAAGCTGGTGGCGATTTGATAAGAACCTCAAGGGTTCCGATTGTAGCTCTTGCTTGGGTATGAAAAACTGGTCATTCATATAAGCACTGAGTACGCCAAGTCAAAGGTTGGTCAAGGTATATTCCTGCGAGATTTTTTTTAAACTGTTGTCAATTCATACGAGACCCTCGGTCGGAGCTCGCCAAGCTTCCCGTAAGGGTCTGTGAGTGATGGTATTCACACAAGGTCCCCCGGGTCCCCCTGCCGGGTGAAGTGCAGCTCCCGCTCTGCTCGGCACAGCTGGCATCAGTCGAGCGCGCCGACACACTCGGGCTCCTCGCGCACGCACTCCTTGGGGAAGTAGCCGGAGCGGTGGTCGCCCTGGAGCACACATACATACTTGTAAACTGATTCATCAGGTTCTTATTTTATGCAACACCGTGAAAATTCATAATTTAATGAAATAGAAGAATCCCGTTAATAGGACTATAAAAACTTTAAAAATCCCATCAATTGAATTAGCAATAAACAAACAGGCCTGCCCTGCGACCATCCTTTGCTATTATTTGCTAAGCACCAGGTGCAAATACTAACATTTAAAACTCCAGGGCTAAAGCCATGGAGTAACCCTCATAAACGTCAGTTGTATATTTTAGCGTAAAATCGAAAAAACCGTTAAGTTTATAATCACTCTAGCGAGATTGTAAACTATCCAAACATTGTGAACTGTGATATCTACTAACTATTTAATGTATTAATTTTCGTTCTCAATGGGATTAGGCTGGTCACGTCTGCCGCATATTTTAACTGCTTGGGTCCCAACGATGGGTATAGAAAACGGGGTAGATGGCACACGAGCTTCAAATTTTCGATAGTAACTGGCAAGCGAGCGATGTGAAGAGATTTATAGAAGGTAAACGAGGAGGCTTTTGCTCAACAGTGGGACAAATATGGCAAAAAAAAAAATACCTTGTCCATTAAGTACCTTGTCTAGAGTCCTGCCCTTCCACCAGCCGCGGCTGTCTCCTTCCTTGCTGAGCACCAGGATCTTGGCGCCAGGCCTGAGCGCCAGCTGCGTGCTCTCCAGTGGCCGGAAGTCGTGGAGAACGGTGGCCACCACGCGGCGGAACGGCCAGCGGAGATTTGAGTTTAGCCTGGAATCATACATTTTGTTTAATTCCAAACTTTCAACAAACAAATTTAAGGTTAAGCTCAAAAATTATTTATAGTACTTTACTTACTTAACAAACAAAGGGAGCCTTTTTAGGGTCCCGTAGTAAACACAAGGAAGCCTCATAGTTTCGTCATGTCTGCCCAGCTGTTTATTAAAAAAAACAAGGTACAACGAAAAAAGCACACGAAGGCATACATACCCGATGAAGTTCTCAGACAAGCTGGTCTTCTCGTAGTAGGAGACGAGCTCGACGATGCTGCGGAAGAACCTGGACTCGGACAGGTAGTAGTGGCGCGCTTGGTCGATGTGCTTGCAGCACACGCGCATGTGCTTCACCGTGTTGTCTGTCCTGTGAGGTTATAATGAGATTGTTTATCACTAGCTGTTTCCCGCAACTCCGCCTGCCTTAAAAAAGTAGCCTATGTTTGACCCCGGGTCTTCAACTATATTCATACCAAATTTCATCAAAAACATAGGCTAATTTTTGGCGCAGGCGGAGCTGCGCTAAACAGCTAGTTTATGATATTAGTATGAAAAGTATGGATAGTATGGAGGTATGGGTACAAATCGTACGAAATAATAGTTAAATCAAAGCGTTGCACAAATTAACCTAGGACACAATTTCATCCATCCCTTTCACAATAGTACATTATTGCAAAGGCAGCGAGACAGGCAATTGCCATTTCGGCCGAGGCATATATAGTGATTTTCTTAAAAAAGTGCAAGGAAATAAAAAAGGGCCTTTTAAATAATAAATTTAATTCATTTTACAGTTTGTGCCGAAAGGTAAACGCATCTGTGGCTATACAGCCACGAGAACGCAATGTGTACGATAGATAAAAGAGTTCTAAATTCAAACAGCACACCGTTTCATACAACATTGCCGGCGCGCTCTTCGTTCCAAATTCAAATAACGCGCCGGGAAGTGAATTTGATTTTCAGTCTACGTAAATATGTTACTTCGCGTTTTCTTTATTTAAAAGTAATGACAATATTTCCGCGCATGTTTAAGAAAAATAACATTAACTTCCTCGCAAACTGCTCAAAACTGTCAACAAATACATCACAATCAGCGCCTTGTACTGATGTCAGGAACGCATTGAGTCCATGGGAACAAGTTATATTGAAGGAGCTCGTATTCGTAGCGAATGCGCATGTCGAGCGACCGCGAGACGCGATCCGTATTGGATTGGTCACAACCAATTGGTAGCATTTTCTATCCATATAGGTCCTGGTTGTTATCGATAGATGATATTCGTTAGGCTGTGTCAGATGCATATAGGTAGCCTGAAATAATCTGACATTGTTGGCCACTAACACACCACGGCGCATGTTCCTTTTGGCCTGGTTTTCCTGTAAAAAGTGTTACGGAGGTGAGACGGCAGTTGCTATGTTGTACAGTGGAGTATTGTCCATATAGAATACCCTGCGCGAAGCGTAAGCTGAAAACGCAACACGCTTAGACCAAGATGTATTTTTGCGTTGGCTGGTCGGAAGACTCCCAATAGATTTCGAACCCAAGATGGTTGATGCAGAGACAACCTTAACTCTCATTTAATACTGGCTCAACGTCGCAGCGGAGGATTTGCGTGCTAATGGTGTTAGAACCAAGGATGCCGAACATCGGGTAAAATTGAGGAGAAAGTGTAGGAAAGCAGACCCTGAGCTCCGAGGCAATCAGCCGAGGATGCTACCGGGATGGCGCTGAATATAAGGTGTTCAATTACAATAGTTAAACTTCTACATTTTACCTTGCAACACCTGTGCGGAGCAACAACGATTTAGTATGTATAAAGATTGAAATTGTGATTCATGTTAACCTAATTGACATCTATTTAACCGATTCAGGCGTTACTTTGCGGAAGTTAAAGTTACAAGCACTTAATAAATTATTTTGCGTGCTTCCGCCACCACTGGTGGCGGAAACTAATTTACACGCAAAATAATTTATTAAGTGCTTGTAATTGACATCTAAATTTCATTTATTTAATACTAGCTGTGCCCGCGGCTTCGCCCGCGTGGAATTCCGTTTGTGTCACGGAAAAGCCTATGTCACTCTCCAGGTCTCCAACTATCTCCACACAAAAAATCACATCAATCCGTTGCTCCGTTTCAACGTGAAAGAAGGACAAACAAACAAACACACTTTCACATTTATGATAATAATAATAAAAATTGTGGCTTTATTGTAACTAAATTTTGTACGTCTGTTAGCAGACTGAATACATTGGCCAAACACTTTGTAACACCTTTTTTAACACATGTATTCTGGCAAAATAAACTATTCTATGAGAGTGTCCAATGTATACGAACATCTGTATAGCATATATTCTGCAGCTATGTAATCAACGCTATCATCGTCATTTCAGCAGCAGCCAGTCCACTGCTGGACATAGTCCTCTTCCAATGATTTCCAAAATGATCGGTTGGCAGCAGTCTGCACCCAGCGTTTGCCTGCGACCTTTTTCAGGTCATCTGACCATCTGGTCGGTGGACCACGCTATAACAACCATATAATACAGTTCAAGATAAAAGTTACTTGAGAGAGAGCGCGTAATGCGTGTCAGTGTCGGCGTGGTGGTGGTGCCCGGACCGGATTCGCAGCAGGAACGTGCCGTCGAGACGTCGCTCCAGCCGAGCGGTGGCTGTCTCTCGACCCATCTCACCAACGTACCTTTACAAACACAAGTTATTTATCCATTAAATTAAACTATTTTAATACGGCGGACACGCACAGCGCGCCCGCGCAGCGACCTGACAGAGCGATGCAGTGTGTGTGTGTGTGTGTGTGTCACTCACCACATGTAGTAGTGCAGCGCGGCGTCGGCGGGGGCACGCTGGACACGCACAGCGCGCCCGCGCAGCGACCTGACAGAGCGATGCAGTGTGTGTGTGTGTGTGTGTGTGTGTGTGTGTGTGTGTGTGTGTGTGTGTGTGTGTGTGTCACTCACCACATGTAGTAGTGCAGCGCGGCGTCGGCGGGGGCGGGGTGCGGCGGCGGGGGCACGCTGGACACGCACAGCGCGCCCGCGCAGCGACCTGACAGAGCGATGCAGTGTGTGTGTGTGTGTGTGTGTGTGTGTGTGTGTGTGTGTGTGTGTGTGTCACTCACCACATGTAGTAGTGCAGCGCGGCGTCGGCGGGGGCGGGGTGCGGCGGCGGGGGCACGCTGGACACGCACAGCGCGCCCGCGCAGCGACCTGACAGAGCGATGCAGTGTGTGTGTGTGTGTGTGTGTGTGTGTGTGTGTGTGTGTGTGTCACTCACCACATGTAGTAGTGCAGCGCGGCGTCGGCGGGGGCGGGGTGCGGCGGCGGGGGCACGCTGGACACGCACAGCGCGCCCGCGCAGCGACCTGACAGAGCGATGCAGTGTGTGTGTGTGTGTGTGTGTCACTCACCACATGTAGTAGTGCAGCGCGGCGTCGGCGGGGGCGGGGTGCGGCGGCGGGGGCACGCTGGACACGCACAGCGCGCCCGCGCAGCGACCTGACAGAGCGATGCAGTGTGTGTGTGTGTGTGTGTGTGTCACTCACCACATGTAGTAGTGCAGCGCGGCGTCGGCGGGGGCGGGGTGCGGCGGCGGGGGCACGCTGGACACGCACAGCGCGCCCGCGCAGCGACCTGACAGAGCGATGCAGTGTGTGTGTGTGTGTGTGTGTCACTCACCACATGTAGTAGTGCAGCGCGGCGTCGGCGGGGGCGGGGTGCGGCGGCGGGGGCACGCTGGACACGCACAGCGCGCCCGCGCAGCGACCTGACAGAGCGATGCAGTGTGTGTGTGTGTGTGTGTGTGTGTCACTCACCACATGTAGTAGTGCAGCGCGGCGTCGGCGGGGGCGGGGTGCGGCGGCGGGGGCACGCTGGACACGCACAGCGCGCCCGCGCAGCGACCTGACAGAGCGATGCAGTGTGTGTGTGTGTGTGTGTGTCACTCACCACATGTAGTAGTGCAGCGCGGCGTCGGCGGGGGCGGGGTGCGGCGGCGGGGGCACGCTGGACACGCACAGCGCGCCCGCGCAGCGACCTGACAGAGCGATGCAGTGTGTGTGTGTGTGTGTGTGTGTCACTCACCACATGTAGTAGTGCAGCGCGGCGTCGGCGGGGGCGGGGTGCGGCGGCGGGGGCACGCTGGACACGCACAGCGCGCCCGCGCAGCGACCTGACAGAGCGATGCAGTGTGTGTGTGTGTGTGTGTGTCACTCACCACATGTAGTAGTGCAGCGCGGCGTCGGCGGGGGCGGGGTGCGGCGGCGGGGGCACGCTGGACACGCACAGCGCGCCCGCGCAGCGACCTGACAGAGCGATGCAGTGTGTGTGTGTGTGTGTGTGTGTGTCACTCACCACATGTAGTAGTGCAGCGCGGCGTCGGCGGGGGCGGGGTGCGGCGGCGGGGGCACGCTGGACACGCACAGCGCGCCCGCGCAGCGACCTGACAGAGCGATGCAGTGTGTGTGTGTGTGTGTGTGTGTCACTCACCACATGTAGTAGTGCAGCGCGGCGTCGGCGGGGGCGGGGTGCGGCGGCGGGGGCACGCTGGACACGCACAGCGCGCCCGCGCAGCGACCTGACAGAGCGATGCAGTGTGTGTGTGTGTGTGTGTGTGTGTCACTCACCACATGTAGTAGTGCAGCGCGGCGTCGGCGGGGGCGGGGTGCGGCGGCGGGGGCACGCTGGACACGCACAGCGCGCCCGCGCAGCGACCTGACAGAGCGATGCAGTGTGTGTGTGTGTGTGTGTGTCACTCACCACATGTAGTAGTGCAGCGCGGCGTCGGCGGGGGCGGGGTGCGGCGGCGGGGGCACGCTGGACACGCACAGCGCGCCCGCGCAGCGACCTGACAGAGCGATGCAGTGTGTGTGTGTGTGTGTGTGTGTCACTCACCACATGTAGTAGTGCAGCGCGGCGTCGGCGGGGGCGGGGTGCGGCGGCGGGGGCACGCTGGACACGCACAGCGCGCCCGCGCAGCGACCTGACAGAGCGATGCAGTGTGTGTGTGTGTGTGTGTGTGTCACTCACCACATGTAGTAGTGCAGCGCGGCGTCGGCGGGGGCGGGGTGCGGCGGCGGGGGCACGCTGGACACGCACAGCGCGCCCGCGCAGCGACCTGACAGAGCGATGCAGTGTGTGTGTGTGTGTGTGTGTGTCACTCACCACATGTAGTAGTGCAGCGCGGCGTCGGCGGGGGCGGGGTGCGGCGGCGGGGGCACGCTGGACACGCACAGCGCGCCCGCGCAGCGACCTGACAGAGCGATGCAGTGTGTGTGTGTGTGTGTGTGTGTGTGTGTGTGTGTGTGTGTGTGTGTCACTCACCACATGTAGTAGTGCAGCGCGGCGTCGGCGGGGGCGGGGTGCGGCGGCGGGGGCACGCTGGACACGCACAGCGCGCCCGCGCAGCGACCTGACAGAGCGATGCAGTGTGTGTGTGTGTGTGTGTGTGTCACTCACCACATGTAGTAGTGCAGCGCGGCGTCGGCGGGGGCGGGGTGCGGCGGCGGGGGCACGCTGGACACGCACAGCGCGCCCGCGCAGCGACCTGACAGAGCGATGCAATCTTTGTGCGCGCATGCCCCGCAAACTGAGCACAGGTAGCCCTAGAGACAACAACAATAACATATCGAAAAAAATGTGTTTAAATCACTCAATTTGCTCAGTAGTTGGTATTCGAATCACTCACTACGATCTTGATTCATGTCCGCAACAAAGCAAATAAGCTTCAAAAAAACCGCTTGCGATAATTAGGTACGGTCACATCTTTCTATAATCGACAAGTGTCTCGCCATACCACCTCATGTTCGAACTACTTAAAAATTTGTAGACAACCCAATTAATCGTTTCCAGTGGGACAAAATCGGAATCATTCATTTGCTGGATACAAGCATTACAATAGAATTAAGACAGCTGCCGTACCTGGAATATCCTGCCCTTGAGGAACTTGGAGCAATGGTGGCAGGTGGCCGGCTTCTCAAACGTGTGCAAGACGAACTTGTGGTTGGTGCTGCGGCACCCGGACGGCTCTAAGTTGTCTCTGGAAATTAACGCACATTTTAGACTATGGTCCCACTCCGAACACACCATACAACAATACAACAACGGCGAGCGCGATACATTACAACTACGATTCGGTCGCGCACGCACACGGGTCAATGTGTGTTACTCGTGGGGTTGGTTATTTATCACAACTGCGTCAAAGTCGTGGCAGCGGCCGGGCGGCTAAAGCGACATCCTTTATCTTACTTATTTATTATTATCCTCCATTATTGTGCTCTCGATTTTTACCCTAAATTTGCGCGGTGAGATGAGTTATCTGTTTCGGGTGAGAGGGTGCGAGCGTCTGTTCTGTACGTTAGTACTATAAAAAAAATTTTGCTAGGATAATGGAAGAAAAGTTTAAGATGTCGAACGTGTATGTTTACCCGACTGCTGCGAAGTAAAAAGTTTAGTCAGTATCATAAAAGGAGGGTGGATGTGTTTGCCCTGACTGTAAGTATATATCTCGTAGCCAATAAAAAATACTTTCAGTATTGGCTCTGAACCTCCCGATACTAGAGTTTTTTTGCTGTAATTTTGAACATTTAACACAAAATTAAAAAGTTATATTAACCTTAAAATAATATTGTATATTGTTACTATATATAACTTTTTAATACTCACATGGCGTCCCGGATCGCCTTGAGCCACTTGCGTTTGCAGTCGTCGGAACGTGCGTAAAGCGTATAGGTGGCGTCTTTGGTGCGTCGTACGAGATAGAAATGCGAGGCCCAGCGCGCGTCTCCTCTGGATCGCCGCTCGCCACCTTCTTCTACGCGGTATTCCGCAAGTCGAACACCCACTCGGTACGAGTACTGGTTCTCCTAAAGGACAATACAATTCAGTAGTAGTTTATGAAAGTGTTGCATAGTAAGAGTTCTTACAATACGAGTGTACAAGTTAAAAAGAAAAAACAATAACTCGGGTACGGCCCGCCGGGACGTGCACAAGTGGTATACTTACGTCGTCTACGAATCCATAGAAAATGTATGTACCGATATTTTTTTTAAACTCTGGAAGAAATACGTCCCTGCCTCGAGCTGTATGCCTTCAAATGAATAAATAGATCTTCGCTAAAGTATTACCTTGACGGGCTTGCAGAGCAGCATGAGCTTGTCGAACACGAACACGTATCGTGACTTGAGCTTCTGGTCCTCGTGGGCCTTGACCTTCAGCTCGCCGTCGAGCAGCAGCCTGCCGAAGGCCGCCAGCCCCGCGCCGCCCGCGCCCAGCGCGCCGCAGTCCCAGTCGATTATACTCTCCTAAACAACAGCAATCCTCAACATTTAGTGTAGGTTACACCCTGGTGTAAATAGAACACCAATTACATTAACCTTTCAATCCTGGGAAAAAAAAAATACGCGGGCAAATACAAATGACGAAAAAAAAATGGCGTCGCGAAAATAGATTTTCACCAACTTTTACAAAAAGATAAATGATTTTGTAAGGAAATAATATTTTATCATTCTGTAAACGGGAATCTACTAATGGATGAATTTGTTATTTAAAAGCCATCAAAACAATGACGGCTTTCTGAAAAAAACATTTCAAAGTCAAATATTGCAAAAATCATACAAAAATAAAATTAGGGCGAAAGAAGTTGACGTTTTCTACGTCGAAAAATGTGAAAGAATGACAGAGTATAAGCATGTTTGGTTGCCAACCTGTAGGAAATTTATTCTAGTCTATAACTAAAGTTGTTCATACAAAAGTATTATCTATAATTTAGTAATAAGGTTAAAAGTCGAGTAAGAACGCGCGGCCCGATAGGGCCTCCCGGTGTTTCACGGATAGTCGCTGACGCGCTCCGATAAAGCGGCCCTTATTATTTTAAAGGTTCAATCAATGTTACAGCCAGAGCCAAACGCGGCGCAACAATAGGCTAGTTTCCACTAAGAACTAATCAGAGAGATGACACTTTCTTATAATTCAATTAGATATGTAGGATTGAAAAAATAAACTGTATATCAGAAAAACTAAAGATTGTTACAATTTTTACAAAATAAAATCGAGGAAAATAGCCGTTTTATCACCAGACATTGAACACCAATTACAAGAGATTACGTCATATCATATAAAACATCATTGTTGTTGTTGATGTTGACGTGTTACAAATACCTTTCCATAGAAAGATATAACAACTTAACCTTATTTTTCTATGGCTCGGCGAGAGTGTACAGCGACAAAAAGTATGACGTCATTTAACGTCGGTCGATATTCAAAATGTATTTTTTAAATACAAAATACATAATATAAGATTGGAGTATTGCAAAAAATACATTTTTTTTTTTATATATTAAACAATGACGTATAATAATAATAAGTACATTTTAAAACTTAGTAAAGTAGCCTATTGCGCATATCAATCGTAAAACGTGGCTTGCCTTGGATTGGCCGATATTGGTCACACAGACTGCAATTAAACTCACCCCTCTAATTGCCACACTCAGAATCTTTAAAGACTACTTAAGCAAATTCTAATGAGTATTAATTTCAAAATTCTCCCTCTAACGGAGAATTTTTATTTGAGTTTGAAGGATTTTCTTCAATGATGGTTGACGTAAATTTAATTAGCAATTAAGAATCTTAAATCTGTAGTGTAACAGAAAACAGTGACCAAGGAATCCCATACAAAATCCTGGCTTACAACGATTTGCAACAGTCTTGATTTTGCAGGTTTCTCATAGGGTACGATAACAGCTGCCCATGGTCCTAGTGAAAATATTGATTACTAGCTGTTTCCGGCAGCTCCGCCTGCGTCTTAAAGTAGCCTATGTTTGACCCCGGGTCTTCAACTATATTCATACCAAATTTCATCAAAATCCGTTCAGCGGTTTGGTCGTGAACGCGTAACAGACAGAAAGACTTTCGCATTTATAATATTAGTATGGATCTATTTTATAACCTGCACTTTAGCCAGTAACGCGAGCACCTCACTGTCCCTCTTCACCTCGTTGATGTACTGCGCCACGTCCACCATCGCTTCTTTTGCTCGTTCCAGGCTGCGGAATTCCTCATGGTTCTGATATAAGAAAAAAAAACAAATTATCTAATGTGCAATAAACAGCAAAACATATTAAAATAATGAAAAGTAATTAATTCACTACACATCAAACGTCGGCTTATTAAAAAAAATCAATGTCATTTCACCGTCATTCACAGGTCAGAGGAGCGACGAGACGCGACCATTGTTGGATTGGTCGCTATTTAGTGGCATTTTCTTTCTCGAGCTCCTCCGTGCTTCGGAAGGCACGTTAAGCCGTTGGTCCCAGTTGTAATCGATGAATAGCAGTCGTGAGGCTGTGTCAGATGCCTTTAGACAGCCTGAATATTCTGACAGTGTTGTCCACTAACAAATCTTGTGTCATGTTCCTGTTGCTCTGGTTACCCTGTAAAAGGGGTTCGGAGGTCGGACGGCAATCGCTCCATTGTAGTAACCAGTGCCGCCAAATTTAGGACCATGACTTACAGCGTACCCTAGGCTCCGAAGCGTAAGTTGACGACGCAACTAGGAATACACGCTGGGATGAAGAAAGAAATAAGGTCAGAGTCCGAAAGGCGGTTCCAAAAATCTTCAGACTCCAGGGTAAATAAAGTTGATTGACCACTCCCACTCGATATGATTAGATTTGACTAGATATTACACATCCTAAAAATGCCCGATTTAAAGCGACTAAAATTTGGAAACTAACAAATGCCTTAATTGGCTGGTATCCAAGGCTGTAAACAGCGTTAAAAAACACAACTTGTCATATTCACCGGCTGTGTCTCGTGCACCAGCTTGTCCAGCAGCAGATGATATTTGAGCACCCGCTGCATCGGCACAGAGAGTATGTCCCGCAGTTGTATCCGGCCGTCACTGTGTTCCTTTTGACATTTCTGGAACAAATATTTTTGTCCATGATTCTTGGTCTACTCCTAGAGAGATTTTGATAAAAATGGAGGTATCGAAGAATAAGAGGTATAGCAATGAAAAAAGAGGATTTTGGTCAGCAGTAGGACATGAATAGCTAGAGAAAAATGTACAAAAATGGGTGAACTGAACGCTAATTGCTAACCGAATGTAGTGTGTTTTCTTGCACATGTATGCGTGAGATTTGAACAATAGTCGCCGTAAAACCACAATCATTCCGACCTCGCCAAAAACACGTCTTCCAAGTGCGATATTCTAATTTTGTGGCAAATTTCAGACCCCTTGTGGATTCTATTGCTAAAGACCCACAAGTACCTAGTTGTTTGCTGAAGGCGTTGTCCCTTGAGTCAAGTGCTTTGAGCGTGTCTTGCGCATGCGTGAGATTCGAACAATAGTCGCCACAAAGCAACAATAGGTTGCGCCAAGCCACAAACACGTCGACCAATGATGTCACTTCAATCCTGTAGCTAACTTCAGAGTCCTGTGGATTACTTACCGCTAGTTGTTTGCTGAAGGTATTGTCCCTCGAGTCAAGTGCTTTGAGCGTGTCTTGCGCATGCGTGAGATTCGAACAATAGTCGCCATAAAGCAACAATAGGTTGCGCCAAGCCACAAACACGTCGACCAATGATGTCACTTCAATCCTGTAGCTAACTTCAGAGTCCTGTGGATTACTTACCGCTAGTTGTTTGCTGAAGGTATTGTCCCTCGAGTCAAGTGCTTTGAGCGTGTCTTGCGCATGCGTGAGATTCGAACAATAGTCGCCATAAAGCAACAATAGGTTGCGCCAAGCCACAAACACGTCGACCAATGATGTCACTTCAATCCTGTAGCTAACTTCAGAGCCCTGTGGATTACTTACCGCTAGTTGTTTGCTGAAGGTATTGTCCCTCGAGTCAAGTGCTTTGAGCGTGTCTTGCGTATGCGTGAGATTCGACCAATAGTCGCCACAAAGCAACAATAGGTTGCGCCAAGCCACAAACACGTCGACCAATGATGTCACTTCAATCCTGTAGCTAACTTCAGAGCCCTGTGGATTACTTACCGCTAGTTGTTTGCTGAAGGTATTGTCCCTCGAGTCAAGTGCTTTGAGCGTGTCTTGCGCATGCGTGAGATTCGAACAATAGTCGCCATAAAGCAACAATCGTTCGCGCCAAGCCAGAAAAACGTCGGCCAATCGCGGCGCGCCGCTGCCCGGCACGCAGGCTTCTGTTGCTAACTTCAGCTGTCGTAATAATCCGCTGTGGATTTCGTGGAGCTCCTGGAAATTTCATGTGATATTTATGGTTTTGCTAGTGGGTTAGATTTAGTAGGTAGGTAGAATTACTTAATCCCTGTCGGGTAGACAAAACTAAGGATCTGGCGAGTCAAAACCTTAATGGAAGTGGTTGAAGTATTTTTAACTAAGTACAAAGTTTTTATTTTGCAAAAAATATGTTTAAAACCAGTCTAGCTAGATCCAAAAAACCAGGCAGATAAAAGATAAGTAACAATGATAACAATACCTACGTTTACAGTTGTGTGGTAATTAGTTAGGCCAAAATATATTTGGCAACTGAACAAAATATTTACCTTGAAAATAAAAAGGAAAACTGAAATCCTTAATTTTAAAGGCACCAATTAGGAATTTTACAACAATAAAAACATTTTAAGACTTCCTTTAAAAAATAACAAACAAACAAAAGCTTACCTTGATACCGAAAAAAATTGTCTGCAGATCTTTAGGCTTCAAGTACGGCGTGAGCGGCCTCAGAAAGTGTTTCACAATTTTGCTTAACACATCCACATAATTACATTCCGTGTCTACCAACTCCCGTATAACATAATCTCTCTTCTCTAGACTGTGCGACGAGGTCGCTAGCTGAAAACACGAATAAAAAAGTTATTAGAAAAAAAAAAAAGAATGGAGCAAAAATTAAAAAGCAAAACGCATTCTAAAAACAAAACAATTACTAAAAACATGTAAATGCTAAAAAGACTACCGGCTAACTACGGCCGAAGACAAATTATTTGTAATGACGGCTGTGGGGAGCCACTGAGTATGAATTATGCAGACAATTTGCGGCACGCTTAGCTAGACTTTTACTTTGTTACTCGAGTAAGACGCACGATTTGTTTTAACCGACATTTTTTTACAATTTTACGCTGTTCGAGCATTGCCGCCTAGTATTGTAAATGTTGGAGAATAAGTTATCTTATTAGTATGTCTACTCTGAAATTGTCTTTCGAGCATCGACACTTCGGTTTAAATAAAAAAAAAACTCAGACCCTGTTGGATACTTGCTTGAAAGATGACCATCTTCGAGGAAGTTTATTGACACGTGTGATATTGTCCTTGTAAACTACAAAACCGCTAAACAGACTTAACGTCAATTATATTTCTCGCTATGTTAATTAGGTTATGCGACTATGTGACCGTCATACTTATTCATACATAATCAGCATAACAAAAGCTAGCTTATATTCTAATAGATTTGATTATCGATCGAGTTGCAAAGTCAATCGACACTGTACATCCTAGTGACAAGAGTCTAAACCAGTAGTTCCCAAACTTATTTTTCTCGTGGACCACTTTCAAAATTTTACTGGTTTCGGTGGACCCCCTGCTGCTACATTTCTACCACATTCTTAAAGTCGCCAAAAAATAAAAATTGTGTCACTTCTGAGTTCTGTCCCTATATTTCGATATGTAAAATAAAAACGAAAAATGGTACATTTTATATCACTTTATTTATTAAAAGAATAGAATTACAAGAAAAAAATATTAAGGTAATATAGGTTCAGGTCATAATTTTAATTAATGGGAAGGATGTATCTGATGGAGTGTCAGCAAACGATCAATGTTTGGCTTTATTTTTGTGAGCAATAACCGCAAATCCCCCCGCTCTGTGATGTTTAATTTGCTCCTTTTTTTTGTTAAGAGGTTTGTAACGGCACTAAAACTCCTTTCGACAAGATATGACGAGGGAAAAGCTATTAAAAATTTCCTTGCGATTTCCCACAGTCCAGGATATTTTTCGGGTATTTCTGCTTGCAGCCAAAATGTTGGGTAGCCTTTTCTAAATTTCACCTTCAGCTCCTCATTAGTGCTTAGCTCGAGCAGCTCCTCTTGTAATACAACATTGGCCACTTCCGTTTCATCAAATGGATTTATTATCCATGGTGGTATATCCATCGTCAGTATATCTTCAAACCTGGTTTTGAAGTCATCATGCAGGGCACTTAAATGTTGACTGTAGGTATGGATATCCTCATCAATACATTCTACCTGCGACAAGTTTGGAAATTGAGAGAATTCGCGCCGACCTTTCGACAACCAGCGTACTTCAGTATGTAAGAGCAGTCGTTGGAAGTCTTCATCATTTTCGTCGCACAATTGAGCAAATAAACGTGTATTCAATGCATTGCTTCTGATTTTGTTGACAGCTTTTATTACAAAATGAAGAGATTGGTTCAACCTGTCACTTAATGTTTTGCCACAAGATGTTGTCGGTGGATTACGCAATGAATAGCTGTAAGTCCTGGTATAATTCTTTTGAGATGACTTATAAACCCACGATATCGCCCGACCATTGCAGGAGCTCCGTCTGTTGCCACTGAAATAATGTTTGTAAATGGGATCGATTTTTCCGTAAAAAAATTACTCAGGACATTAAATATTGATTCGCCTTTAGTGTCAGTCTCCAAAGTTCTGGCAAATAGCAATTCTTCGTGAATTTCTTCCTCAACAATAAATCGGACATATGCCAATAGTAATGCTTCATTACTGGGTAACGTTGACTCGTCCAGTTGTATAGAAAAATGAGTTTTTTGCAGATGATTGCACAAAAAGCTTTCGATATCAGAGCTAATTTCATCAATGCGTCTTTGTACAGTATTGTTACTTAATGGAATTCTTTTTAGTACGTCAAATGGAGATTTGTGCAAAACAGTTTTTAAAACCTCTTCAACAGCGGGTAAAATTAATTGTTCTCCGATAGTGTGCGGTTTTCCAGATTTTGCTATAAGTAATGAGATATTGTAAGATGCCCGCAAGCCATCATCGTTACTTTGAGATGTTGAAGCGAACATACTGTGCATGGTGGGTCTCTTTCCATATTTTTCTTTCAATGTTTGAAAATATTTTAAATCTTTACCTATTTTATCAGTATGACACCTTTTTAGATGATCTTCGAGCTTTGATGGTTTCATAGAGTCATTGCTCAAAACTTTGTTGCATAATAGGCACATGGGCAATTGTTTGTCTGCCTCTGATGGAACAAAACCATATTTCAAATAATCGACACTATATTGTCGACATTTTTTCTTTGCTGTAGCCATGTTTCGTGTCAGTTACCTTACCTGTAAAAAAAATGTTTTAGTAACCAAGTTTTTTTCTGAATATAGGTATCACACCGCAGCCTTTGTCAGCACGCGGAAATAGAATTACGGCTTGTAAAGGGACCAACTAATAAACCGCTGAGACAAATACAAACGTTTTCACAAAACGGTATCAATTTTAAAGTACATAATTTACCACTAATTTTTAATAGTATAAATAAAAATTAGTGTACTCAGTATCGAATACTGATCATATTTGTGTAGGAAAAAATAAACGTCGAAATCCCAAAATTGTCCATAAAAACGATAACTAACATTTTATTAAATCAATGAGTTCACGCGCTCCGTGTATTTGCGTATTTTTTGTCTGCGGCTTCATTGTTAAAACGTGACAAACAGGCATCGAAGTTCAAGCCCCGCCCTTTTCCCGTCACCCGCGCACCGCTCGCTCTTTCCGAAAAGGAATAGTTTTGATAAAATAGTTACTTCAAAATCAATTTAACATGATTATGAAATTACTGTTTTATAAAATTAGTAGTTATTTGCAAGAAAAATTACAAAATTAATTGCTCTGCAATATTGCTTATTCGGCCTTTTTAGAGAGGCAGTGCTTCTCTCGTGAAAAAACAATTGAATAAAACGTGCTGTGTTTGTCTTCAAATCGAAAGAGGACAATTAAAATATCTGTAAGTTACTAAGTTACCTATCTATACAGGCCGTTGTGATCAACCGACTAGTACACGTAAACAAAATACTTAAGTACTATAACAAAAAAAGGTAGGTTACTTACTTTTCTCCGGCACTAGCAAACACAGATATAAATTTTCTCACAACTTTTTTCCAAATTCCGCCTTGTTTTCGAAATTCCGGAAACAAATGAATGCGTTTGGTTGCCTTTGGCATCAAGTATTTATAGTGTTGATCAAGTTCATGTCTGAACAAGCATTAAGCATTGTCGGGCGGATAGCGCTTTGCAAGTCTGTACACGAAATTGTACGTAATATCGAATACACAAGTTTGGACAAGTAACAGTCGCTTGCCTTATTAAAATATTATCTGCTTAGATAGGTACTTAAAACAATGTAGGTAGGCCCTTATAAAAACTATGCTTACATTTTTGCTCTTTACTATCAAAAGCAGATAAATTTTCGTGGACCCCCATTAACATCTTATGGACCCCCATTTTTTGTTCACGCCTACGTAGACCCCCAGCAAGTCTCCCGTGGACCCCTGGGGGTCCACCTGGACCACTTTGGGAATCACTGGTCTAAACTAATATTTACTTGTAACAGACAATTTGCTATTGACGTTTATATCTGAGTTTGGTTCGTGAACTAATTCACAGATCAAACATTCTGGTGTATTTACGTTATGTTGTGCAACCGGCTAATGCGATTTAGACAAGATCATTTACATTTTTGAGATGAACTTCTATGTTGTATTTTTTTACACATTTGTGTAATGATATTGTAATGAAATCACAATCATTTTAAGCCACTGGAAGCGAATTTATATAGCATTTTCCTTAATATAGGAAAATCTGTTTTTGAGATATTTTTGTTTATTTTCCCCCTTTGCCTAGCAGTGGGACACTTACCGCTAAGAAAAGAAAGTATTTCTGGTTTCGGTATAGCTAAATCGAAACCATCATGTAAGGCCGCATTAGCGTCGGGAAACAATGTAGAAAGCTTAACAACCTGAGCCTCTATTAAACCTAATTATCATAGCCATTTATGTACTCCAGTGTCTAAATTGTAAAAAAAAATCTAGATTTTTCTGCTTTTTTCTGCCAAAATAAACGCAGATTACTAGATAGATTTTTTTAAATAAATTAATAGAAAACGTTTCAAGTTTACATACAGAACCGACCCCAGAAGATAACTAATCACCTGACATAGAAATCAAATCAATTCTACTCAAGCATTAGGTACCATTAATGTTGTTTATCCACCTGTTCATTTCCGGGCCTTATCCAGGGCCGGACTAGGTTATTTCCGTACAGCACGGACCGGATATAGGCGTACGGACAGTTGGCTCGCGTCACTTCTGTTTACACTTGATGGGAAAACAACCTACAAAATTTAGGGTGAACGATGCTCGTCATTACCATTTTAGTTTGATAAATTTAATTAGTCTTGACTCTTGATTGAAAAATGATTATTTTGTAAAAATATAAAGGTTTGTTTTTAACCTTTCAATTTTAGACCATAGGGCTGTGCTTTTGTAATCGAAGGTGTCGACTTCATCATTCTATTTTCTGGAAGGTTGCCTGGAAAAATTGCTTATTTTTGAGACTATATTTTGTTTTTGCGCGTATTTGACAAATATTTCCTTGTTTGTTCCTATATTATGTTTTTGTATTGACTTCATAGTTTATATTGAACATTTTAGTGTATGACGAGTTTGTGTTGATCTTTGCCTATCGCTTTTTCAATATTTATACATTTTAGCATTCTTAAGTTTTTAACTTCTAGCTTAAAAATATTGACACCTAAGTATGCCACTAACATACTCAGTAAAAAAGAAAGTCAAAAACTAAATAAGCGTACTAAACATTTGTACATTTTCATGAATACATTTAAAGTACAGTCAGCTAGCTCCCCACACCCAAAAACAGGGCAAACAAAACTCAAAATAAAGAAGCGTACTGCGCTGAAAGCGGGTGCGTGGTGCACTGGCGGCAGCGGCGCGGACGGCGGCCTCTTCACCGCGCAGAGGTCGTGGTAGATCTCCTCGTCGTGGATGCGCGCGCAGTAGCTCGCGTATTCACCGACGTCGCCGGCGGCCGTGTGCGCGACGCCGCTGCGAGGCCACACTGGTTAGCATGCGGGGTACGGGGCGGGCGGCGTGGGGACTATTTTTTTTTTCGAATTTTGCTTTCGCATATGGCCGTAGATTACAGCGTCTTTTGTTTACTTGTTCTTTTTTTACTTTTATAAAATTCACAAAGTTAACTTTAATTTTTAATGATCTTAGCAGTTAAAAGTGTTATTTTTATAAGTAATTAGTTACTGTGGCTTGTTATCGCCATCATTCAAACTGACGATTCGTTTCTTTCAGGTCTATATCAATTTAAGTTTTGTTACTTTACCTGAAATATTGCATGAGCTTTATTATTTTAATTTACTGTATATTGTGTTAGCCATAAATTAATAATTGGTCTCCGCGGCGGCGTGAGACCAATTATTAATCTAAGGTGTTAGCGTAAGAACTTCATAAACATTACCCAAAATCAATTAACAAATCTAAACCCCAACAAGTTTTGTTCTCAATCATTATTTAAAAACAATTTTTCATGGTCAACAACAAAACGCAAACTAAAATAAAAAAAAATCAATTAACAAGCAAGACATATTTTTTTCGTGTCATTTCATTACGTTGTTACGTCCCCGTCTACAAACAAAATAAAGCCGCTTTGTCCTAATTTTAGTGACTCTTTTGTTTGACACCCTCCGCCCCGTCCCAGTACGTCCCTGGCACATATTTACACATACATCCAAAAGAAAGTTCCCGATTTCAAATTAACGAAATTATTTCTTTTTTGCCATTTCATTGGTCCAATTCACGATACTTTCTTTGTGAATGTACTTTTTTAATGATTCTCGCTTCTTATTTATTGATATTATCAGACTTAAGAGCACAGGTAGGGTACATACTCAGTTATACCAATTTCATTATGTCTTGTTCTTAATACAATAATTCCTATACTTAAAACTCAGTCAATTAAAAGGTATAAAATGTCACAGCGCAATACACAATTGTGTTAAAATGAAGAAAAATCTGCTGTAACAATTCTGCTGCGCAGGTGTTCCAAGGGCAAAAAGTGAAATAATTTATTTATGACCATTTATTGCTTAAGTCAAACGGGCGGACTAAATCCATCAGCATTAGAAATAGCGTTTTCATGTCTATATGGAGGAAATACTGTTGTGGAGTTTGTGGTGTAGCTGCCTTTCTACTTGATCTTTGAAACGCAAAAAAAAAGTTAATGACGTCAGCAACAAAAAGGAATTAAAAAAAAAACTTTGCTGTATTTCAATATACGTCAATATAATTTGTACTTAAGGTGGGATTTAGCATTACACCTTTGGTAAATATGAAAATATGTTATGGCTAAAACTTCCTCTCGTGAAAGAAACTACGCATAATACTTTTTCTAGGTATTCATGTATTCTAAGATACACATAACATCCAGTCCATCTATATTACCAGTCTTCTTATAAAAATGAATATTGTGTTTACACTTCAGCTAATACTCGTGTTTATAAGAAATCTTGTTAGCGTCAGCTAAAAATATAGGCGTAAGTAAATAAAATATATTATTAGATCATTTTCTGACCATCTTTTCTATCGAGTTGTTTTGTTAGGCCATAAGCTGACACTACATGGAAATATTAAAATATATCTGACCTCGAAAAGTTTTTATTAAAAAAACATTATACGAGTGGTATCGCCCAGTAACGGGGTTCATATTTCAAAGATTGATCGTACGTAAAACGTGCGTACCCAAACCTACGTATACACCTACATCATAACTATTATAAAATTTGTGATTTTTGTACAAGTAAATACCTACAATCCCAGACGTGGATATTTTAGCCAACTATTTACATTTAGCGTACTAGAGTTGAAGAGTTTTTCGAGCAATTTCGAATAAACGTCATCATACGCGTCGTAGTTATAAATTATATCATAAAAATCAATTCCATCAATAAAATCATTGATGGTTTTATTTATAGTTCTAATTTAAGAAATGTGAATTTCAGACACAATGGTATGGTATGGAATTCTACCGTGCTACGCAATACTTATTCCGTCGTATTCGGATTCAGATTTTTATGAAGCGAGAACCACAGATATTTCTGGACATTTTACACTTAGCGACTGATTTTCTCTTCTTTCCGATACAATTTATTTAATTTAAAATTTAGCCAAAGCAAGTAATTTTAGTGAAACTTATTTTACAAATTTCACATAAACGACTTTTAAGAAAATTTAGGTACCTAAAAAATAGTCAGTTGCTGAGTATAAGTATAGTCCAACTGAAGCCGCCACATTCATACACTAATTTTATTTAAATTATATACAGAATGTTTACGAAAAATTTGCGGTCAATATGCGTTACAAAATAAATAAATAAAGGGCTCCGATTGTGCAAATCTTTGTAATGAAAAATTCCACAATTACATTTTTCCCTAATTTATTGTCTAATAATTTATGATATTTTCAAGTCATTATGTTCCATCAACTCCACTTGTTGGAAAAGAAAGACCTAATCGATAAAGTTCTACGACGAAGCTCCGAATGAGTTTGCAGCGCATATATTTAGTTTTTGAAAATATCAACTGTGTACCGATCGCCGTATAACCTTTGAACGCCAAGGCTGTAGATACCAAAATTATTTAGTTATCTATTTTTCACCTGTACATCGGTACAGTTAACTGCATAATTCGGTATACCTCCAACCGAACACAAGTGTACGGAAGGGCATACGCCGAATTTGCGTATATGTGTATAATTGTACATAACACGTCGTATATTGTAAGTGTTTATTTATGGCAACTAAGGTTTACTCATGGCGTTAAAGACCGGCGATTATGTGCTATTCAAATAAAAAAAGAAAAATATATTTACATTAAATTCAATGGAAAACCATAAATGCTGCATAATAAATCGCTAAACATTTTCCTGCATTCATTATCATCCTGCCTGTTGTAAACTAATGCCAATAATCGAAATCTCTGACTCTTAAAAATAATTAACTATAGTGCAGTTTTCACTTTATTAAATCGCCTATAAATTAACTAGAAAGGTGGTAACTAATACATATCGGACTTTGTAAAGAGCTAATCGGCTTATTTTTTTCTGCTTCCCACGTGGCATCACCTCGTCATCATTCTGCGCCAAGTCTAGGAGGCCAACCGCCTCCAAGGGATCGTTATGAAATAGACCTCATCCATGTAATATTTTAACTCGGCATTTCTGCTTTCTTTCTAGTACATTGTTGGATTGCACAAATTTAATACAAAGAAAATTTGACACTGTCCTATCGCTGAAAAAGATGCCCTTTCCAAAGCCGATATTGCATTGACCACAAAGTATTTCACAACATAATCTTCTGATAATGTATACAGTTGCTAGAATAAAAAAAACAAGTGTAAAGTGAGCATGAGCTCTACGTGGTGCCGAAGCGAGTCACTAATCCATGCCCAAATAGCGTTCTGATGCCGGCCATTCGCCAACGCCGGTGGTGGGCTCCGCCAGTACTGTTCCTCACTGGATACGATTTTCAGATGTTTGATTCATCATACATATCCCTAAAGCCGGGTCTCCTGCGACCGTATTGTGTTTAACACCTAACATCGAACATTTTACAAAATGTGGGCGAAAATTGTTAGGCAACAATTTTCTCATAAAAAATGTTATGCGACGTAGACGAAAACATGTTTTTTTATTTTTTGGGACAGGAGATACGAATTAAGGGTATTTCTGAGAGGATGGCCCTTGGACAATATGGACGTAAAAGAAATAATTACATAGGACTAGTGATATTTTTTTTAAATAATAACAGCAGTTTTTAGATATTTTTAGATTGTTTGTTGTTGAATTTCGAGATGTTCAATATAACGTAGGGTGAACATCTCACAGCGATGGTGCGGGACCCTTATGCCCAAAAACAGGAAACAAAGATAAATATTTTTTGCTGGTAAAATAATGAATTGCCCATTAGTTCACTCTTGCTGTTCTAATAGCTAAATACGGAAATCAGTCAAGCACAATACTCATAATCTTAAGACACATTTGACTTTCAAAAAGTGAATAATAATTTTTGTGTAAGATTGTCGAGAAAATGAAATTTTTGTATTATAATATTGTAAAGTCATTAGTAGCCAAAAAGTTCCTCAAACAAACAAAATATTGCCAGTATCTCAATGCCAATTGCTATCAGCGAAGGTTATCGATAGTCTACCGAGAAATTTTCAATCATTACCAGAGCGGTGATGTATCTTCTATTATTTATGCTTTTTTTAATGCTATAAAAAAAGAGTAAATGTCAAAAATATTTGTGCCACTGCGATGAGACTTTATTTTTAGATTTTTTTTCATTTTTTATCATTCATTATTTTATGAACTTTATTAATGTTTAAAAAAAAATTCACTCCCAAAAAAAACCCATAACACGAGCATCGAACTTATTTTGGGGAACTCATTCTGTGTCATTTGTTGATCTGATAATAATTAAAAAAAGTTTCTTGCTTATCTAGCGTGTTAATAGTCCCGTGTAATTTTCGCAGCAGTAAACAAAGAACAGACAATATTTGGTATTTTTTAGGGTTCCGTACCTTCCGTACCTCCGTAAAGGTAAAAAACGAACCCTTATAGGATCACTTTGTTGTGTGTCCGTCCGTCTGTCTGTCAAGACCTTTATCTCAGGAACGCGTGGAGGTATCAAGCTGGAATTCATATCAAATACTCAGGTCTATTGTCCCTTGGAGCTGTGAAAAAATCAAACTTCTAAGCCAATGTAATCAAAAGATACAGCTGATTATGCCGCAAATTTATGACACTCGCAAGGGAATTTAAACCTACAGGGTACTTCCCGTGAACTCAAAATCTTGAAATTTGGTACAAAGCAACGTCTTATAGCACAGTTAAAGGAAAAATTGCGAAAACAGTAAATTTTTAGTTACATCATATAGTAAAAATAATTTTAAACTTACTACCGCTCTTGTCGTGAACGCGTAGAGGTTTTAAATTGAAATTCATATCAAATACTCAATCTATTATACCTTTAGGCTGTAACATGTTGTTGTGTGTTGATGTTTAAGCCGCATATTTTCAAACTCGCAACTACTTGCAAGGAAATCAAAACCTAAAAAGTACTTCCAGTCGACCTAGAACCTTGAAATTTGGCATGAAGCAATGTTTTATAGCGCATATGAAGGAAAAATTCCGAAAACCTTAAATATTTAGTTACCAATTTTTTTTGTTTTATTCTTGATATAAATAACGGCAACAGGTAGACGTTGAAATATTCACAGAATATTTAGTTGTATATTCACTTCAAATATAAATATTTCAATTAAAATAAAACAAATTTTTAGGGGCGACTCCCATACAACAGACATATATATTTTATTTTTTTTGCAGTTTTTTGGTACGGGGAACCCTTCGCGCGCGAGTCCGACTCGCACTTGACCGGTTTTTTTAATTATAACGAGAAGTAGTGGGTCTTGTCTACATATATAATATTTATATCTGTTCAGAGAACTGTATGATAAGCAAAAGAGACACAGAAAGTCATTCATTATGCCCAAACACGCCTTCTGTCAATGGACTTGAAATTATTAAAGATTGTCACATGAGTAGATATACGAGCAGAGAGAAAACTTCATTTAGTGAGGACATCGATAGAGTGTGGTCTCTGCATGGCTTTAAAATGCCAACCCATCTCTTCCCGTTGCTCTCGTAAGAGGCGACTAAGAGAATAAAAAAAAGTCTAATATATTCTTGTTGTAGTGAGTTTTTCGCTTTTGAACTACAAGATGCATCTCAAAAAAAATGGATTAATTAGCTATTATATAGACTTCAAGTATATAAATAACTAATACATAGATTTAATTTTTTCTTTATAATTCATTCAATTTATTTATTTATTTATTTCATGTACACGCTGTAAATATACATTGGAAACTTAACATTAGGAAAACTGTGTACAATGTTCGATATTGCAGCATTTTTATGTACTTCGTAAAAACAGAATACAATAATAACTTCTAAAGTTACAAGTCCACATGTCAGACCGACAACTATCACTCGATTGCAAGTAAAAGCCGACAATAAAGTCACCCAAGTATAAAACACGTTAAATGATTCATTTACAATCTAGAGTGCTCATCTTGAGGCTCGTATCAGGAAATCCGCATTATAAAATACTCCACGATGCAAAGATAAAAGAATTTCCCGCGGAACTGCTTATCAGGACCATTTCTCTTTCATAATACTAACTATATTTTAAAGAATAGCCGAATTGTGTCAAGCACAATTTGGTTAATTAACAAAAATCTTATCTTGGACAAAAAAGATTATATAAAAGAATTTTAATTACAGAGCTCTGGCTAATAGGCTATTATGGCCAGTTAATGCGAAGTCTGCTTTATTATGTATTGAAAATTTTGTGTATGGATTTGGGTTTAGTTTTATGACCGGTCACCTGCCTGACGTCAACCTTAATTGAAGATGCTGTTATTGGTGGAATCCGCTAGTCTAACTTACAGTAAATTCAGGCATCAATTTATTTATTTACCAGCTGTTTCCCGCGGCTCTGGCCGCGTTATTAGTTAGCCCATGTTTGACCCCAGGTTAAAGACTTATGTCCATACCAAATTTCATAAAACTCGATCCAGAGGTATAGTCATGAAAGCGTAACAGAGAGACTTTCGCATTTATAATATTAGTATGTATAATTTATTGTCTGCCCGAGGGATATTGCTAGTGCTAGCTAAATAAATACGCTGTTTCAGCTTATAAATGATACCCATGGTAACAGCTTGTCGAGAGTTCATATTGCGCGGGTACCGTGATAGCTATATTGAAAGTAGGCATTGCAAGATGGTGCATGTAGGTACAATGCTAGATTAGATTATGTTGGGTTTGTTTCGTAGGAATTTAGATACGATGACATGTTTATCATAATAAACGTAGCCCACCTTAAATACAAATAAATAAAGTGATTTCTTTATTTGATTTACTGCTGTTAAAATATGGATTAAAATCAGCACACACAGAATTGAAATTTTTAGTCTGTCTTACAGTTCTTCCGTCAACGTAACGAAATAATAAAATGAAAGGCGAAGTGGCTCGCTAACAGACGAAACTAGATCTTCACAAGTAAATAGTATCAGTTTCAACGAAATATAGATCTTTCGCAGATTTCTTTACATTGATTACAAAATATCGGTATAAATATTTGATAAAGAGTACCTTTGTAAAATCTGTGTTTTGTCAAATGTTTACTTTTAAAGTAATATGTTTGGAAAATGTAAAGTTTGTCAAATGATTGGTTTTTCTATATTTATTTTTAAAATGATAATTTTTCTATCGTTTTTTGTCAAACTAATAGGGAACCTATCATATTATGAAATATTTAAAAAAAATAATTCTTTATAGAAATTTAAAATGCCCGTAACTACAGATAATCTTTGAGAAGCGCGCAACCATCTGTATCGTTTCCTTATTTTCTATTAGTGCAGAAATTTGTAGTCTGAACTATTACTATGGACAGATCCCTAGCCTTTTTATTCATAAAAAATACAGAACGTTCGTTATGTTGTCCCATTCCGTCTTATCTATGTTTGACGTGAAAGAACGAGACTAAACATATTTTAAACTTGGTCTTATTGAATGTTCGTTAATTGTTATGACTAAGGAGGAAAATCTTTGTACGTATCTTCACATTGAATAACCGCGGAAACAGTGAAGAACAGTACCGGCATCGCGCCCCTAAAACAAAATGGCAACCTCTGGCTCGGCGGACGTGAACTTGACGTAGCAGAGGTCCTCGTAGATCTCCTCGACCCTGTCTTCGCAGGTGGCGCTGGGTATCGTGAACTGCACCCAGGGCGCCTCCGCAGCGGACTGCGAGGGCCCCGAGCGCATGTATGTGTCCGCTTCCATCGATACACGGGTGCTACTATAATGGAGTACCGGGTTACCACAACAAGTTTGGAGGATATTGTCGACGTTTTAATTGTTTTTTTTTTTTTTTTTTTTTTTTTTTTTATATATATATATCTCGCTTATCTTTACATTATATGAATAGATGGAGTTAGGACAATTTTTATATATAAAATATATGGAATTTTTAAAATTATATTTTTAATTTCGCGAGTCCATGTCTAGCTGGCCGTATGAAATCTTATAAAAAAATGGAACAACGGCTTTTTTTTCCTCGAATAGATATCTAAGGTCAGTATTTTTAGTTCATGTTATTAAAAGTTCTAGACTAGAATCTAAAATATTATCTGAAAAAATACCTAAACAGTTTTAAAACGAGAACAACATGTTCCACTAGATTAGTCGGTAATATCATGTTGGTATCTTTTTTTATTAATCAAAAAACTTGTTGTGGTAAAGCCATTATCTTTCATTTAAATATAAAATCTATGCAATTTATTTTTATTAGTGTATTATATTACTTCTAAGTACTTACACAGACTGCAGATCTTTGTAAATGTCCTCTTCTGACTGAGTTCTGTGAGCCGAAAATGGCCTGAAAATAATAAACTTGAGTCATTAACAGCATATGAATGAACGGTCTTGATCTAAATCCATCAAATGTTATATATATATAGACAAAATAGTTTCTAGGGCTCTTAGATCGCTTGGTTTTGTACTGACGTGTTTAACTTCTTTTAAAAACATAAAAATACTGAAAATACTATATTGCACTTTTGTCCGGACTCATCTGGAGTATGCATCGCAGGTATGGAACCCTATGTACAATATTTATGTCGAACGTATCGAAATTATTCAACGAAAATTCATGAAATATTTATGTTACCGCCTTAAACTAAACTACAAATCGGATAACTATCGAGACCTATGTAAAAACCTTTCCACCATCTAATACCTTTGAAGGATCGCCGTGATGTCGCTGACATAATTTTCCTAATGAAGATTGATTCTGGTGTAGTTGACTCTCCAGAACTCTTAGCTAAAATCAATTTATTAGCTCCCCCTAGAATTTTTCGATTTAATCCTCTTCTCTACGTACCAAATGTATCAACAAATTGTCGGCAGAATTCATATTTATTGCGCGCAAGTAATAATTTCAACATTTTCTCCAGGACATTGGATCTAGATTTATTCACCACAAGCATAGCTAGAGCAAAGCTTTTACTTTATGAACATTTACTCCAATTTTTCTGTTGTGTTTTCATTTAAGTCTTAAAGTTAAACTTTATTATTATTCTTTTTCTATTTTGACCATAAGTAGCAATATTGCGACTAATGTTTTGTTAGATCTCATACTTGTTATGTAGTTGTATCACAATTTTGGCTTGTGTGTGATTACTATTAAACTTTTTTTAAGCTATTTTGGATCTATCTGTGAGACCTGTAGTGGCTCACTTGCTTTATATAATTTTTAACTTACTACTTTTATACAAAAGAAGCTGTTGGTCTTCCTAATAAATAAATAAATATGAAACCTAAAATGTAAAAAAGTAGCTCTAGATACTTCTTTTTGCGTTGACCAAAATTTAAAAAAATAATATACTTAATCGTTCAGAGGGCATGAAAAGCTATTGATCTTAATTGCATAAAAGTATTTTTCAACACATTTGCTCATGAAGTGTCTTATTTCTTAATTGTAGTTAGGCCATAAGGCTGCGTTTCCACCAGAGATGTGCGAGGGAAATATGTCGCGCAAGGACGTGTAGCTGTGCTTTGAAAATGTGTGGGCGTTTCCACCAAAGCTGTGCGAGGATAATTACGGCAATTTCCCTCCATCCTCCTACGACACTGTCATTACTTTACAAGTGCGATTATAATATAAACAACGTCTTGTTTACAACCCCCATTAAGGCTGCGTTTCCACCAGAGATATGCGAGGTAAATGTGTCGTGAGAAGATGTGTAGTTGTGCTTTGAAAATGTGTGGGCGTTTCCACCAAAGCTGTGCGAGGAAAATGGGTCGTAGGAGGATGTGTAGCGGAGCTGTGAAAATGCGCATTAATGTGCGGTGCGAGCCGTGCAAGGATGTATATACCTATATATATATATTTGGAGATACCTAGCAATGCATTCACAAACACACAAGCCCAATTTTACTCTAATGGTGTCTCTCTAATTGTGAAAATTGTTCAAAGTGTACCAACAAAAGTTAATGTGAAGAAATGTTTTGATATCGCTTGAGAACTTTTATATTTTGTGTAAATAATAAAAAGTTATTAATCTAAGTTGTACTTGTGTTCCTCGCTAATGTGTTGAAAATCGTCGTATGACAACTCGTGAGCGAAATTGGTCATATACTGGGCTTCTATAGCGCCTCGTAAATAATGACCAACTTCGCACCCTGGTATCATAATCTACTATAAAAGGCGTTTACATGATAACAAATTATACAAAAGAAAAGGCGGCAATGTGACACTCCATTCAAATTAACCTGTCATCTAAAAAGAAACCAATGGTCACTAATACAATACAAAACCCTTTAATGCACAAATTTACATGTTTTGAAGTTATACATTGGATCTTAACATTTAATACGCAAAAGGCGGCCTTTATCGCTAATCCTAACTCCAAGCCTATGTGCTGCTAGTATCAGCGTGTCCTGGCACACATAGGCCTCCTCCAGATTCTTCCACTCTTCTCTTTGCCTAGCTAGTCTGGCCCATAAAGGTGCTGTAGCCTATTTCAGAACATCACTAATCAATAACACACATGTACATGGTCGATTATAAAGTCTTGGGAAACTGTAAGTGTAGTGAGTAGCTGTGATGATGGAATGCAGTAATTACCAACTTTTACAAGAATGTAACTCACTTGATATTTCTAGCCAGTGCTTTTGGGCATTGACTGAGTTTGGCCAGCGTGCAGAGTACCCGGTGGAAATTAGAGAGGTCGAACAACATCGACGGGTCGAAGAGGTCTGTCTCGCGCAGCTCGAATACTTCGTGACATGTCCGGAGGAACACTTTGATGTTCCGCATGCACAGGAACTGTACAAAAAAGGATAATAATAAAATGTAACATTAAAATAATAAAATAAATATTATAAAGTATGTAATAACATTAGATATTCATCATCATAGCTAATTGTGCAAACTTTATTAATACTTTGACTGCAGAAATCTCATCTTCTATGTAATCATGTCTTCTCAGATTGCATCAGGTTTCAAAGTGTGATCAGCACACCTTTAGTTAACACCTTTTGAATTTGTAAATTCTCCAAACTTCATGATGCACAAGCCTCAAGTTGCTAGTGTAGTCAAGAATGTAAATAAATAAATGATCATTTTAGGCTTCTCCCAAGGATTTCCACAATGATCGGCTTGCATGCTGTGCTTCCCAGCTGAAATCTAGACTGCAGGTCTAAAATATAACTTTACTAAACTAGTTATTTTAATTGATTTACACTTTTTCAAACACTTTACAGTGTTCATTGTAGCAGGTAGACTAAGTGAACATTTGTACTTAATGTAAGTTATTGTATTTTTGTTTTTATGTCATATTAAAATGGTTTGATTGAATGTGTAACAATTGCGAAAACAAAAGAAATCCTTGATGTCTGGTTTGTTTTCCTGGCTAGACTAAGGCCACAGGCATAATGTTAAAACTGCAATGTAGGCAAACAGGCCTATGCCATGGGTAAGAAGCAGTTAATGAAATGAACAGATAGCTCTTCAGTGACAGCAACATGTGACTACCAACCACAACGAACCAGAATGCTGAACTTTGAAGCCTGTATTTATCCATTCTAAAGGATTTATCTATACCAAATGGAACTATAGAACCCATAATGGCAGCCAGCTGTTAAATGGGTTATGAAGAGTTAATATGATGCTACATATTGCATCATTATCGGCTTTCCCCAACTCACTGCTGGGCCTTTGGAGTAGACAGGGGGAGGCTATTCTGAGCCTTCAGCCTTCAATATAATTGTACCATGTTTTGTGAATAAAGATCTATCTATCTATCTATCTATCTTCTCAATCCATTTGTTGCCAGCTATTTTCCTGCTATTGTTGACCCACCTAGCGGCTGGTCCAGTTCTTCGTCTTTCATTTCTAATACATATTACATTCTAAAATTTTATAGGAACTCAATGTTTTAAGTTTTAACAAACAGACAGGTTTTAAAATTCACAGAGGACTCAAGAAAATCATAGCCTAATCCATAACCAAACCCTGAATGATATTTAGATGAAAAATAACATTGACAGATGAATTGGGTCACAGCAAGTTGCTGATATAACAGCTACCAAAAAGTTCACATCATTATCTGTACACAGAGGAAGTGACAGTGAGATTTAGTTAATTAGTTAATAAAATTGTAAATTGCAAAAAAAAATATATTTTTTTGTTTTTTCTCTCACACTATCACACCTTTCTTCTATACTATACATTTTGTGACAATACATATAGGCTGGAAGAGATTGCTTAGCAAGAAGTCCGCCTTTGCTCTATGTATAGTTTTTAAGTTATATGGTATTTTAAGTTATAGTTTATTGTTATATGGGCAATAAAGATATACTTAAATATTAATTTAAATAACTTAATATTTATGCTGCCAGCATCATTGACACAATGCTAACTGAACTATTTTTATGATATTTTAAGTTAATTATCTTTTTTTTTTATTAGGTTTTAGTTTTTTACTAACAGTTGGTGTAAAACTGTAGCAATATGGATAGTTCTAGAATTCAAAATAAAATCAGGACAATAAAAAGTTAAATGTCAAATAAATTAATCTAAGATTGGCCTATGGGCCATGCAACCCTTTCAGCCTGGGGCGGTAACCCCTGTATTCTTAAACATAAACTTAAGAATATCTTCACTCACACTCATTGGAGGGTGCCTTAAGTAAGTCCTCGAACTTTCCTTGACAATTTCCTTAATTGGTTGCTTGAGCAAACTCCAATGAGGAAAAACACAGGTTATAATAACAACCCGAAGCACAAACATTGAAAAACACAAAAGAATAGAGTAAAAATAAACAAATTAAGAAGTTAACAGGGCAAAAAGTGACAAAAATCTGATGAGGTCTGGCCTCAAGGTACCTCCTGACCAACCCTATATTTTACAGTTCGCTACTCACCTCCAATGAGAAATCATCTCAAATCAAGGAAGCTTGTGACAACTAATCATACCAATGAGGTGAAGTAAGGTTGAGTCGAGTTTGAGTGAAGGTTTAAGAATATGGGTGTAAGATTGGCTAGTTACATGTTTTCACTGGAACATTACACATTTTGGCCACTGCAAGCTGATACTAAAACAAAGTTGATAACTGTGGCATGGTCAATTTAACTATCTGTGGTGACTTCTGATATTTACAAAATTATATGCAGATGTATTTCAATAAATTTAAAACTACAGCTGGCTACTATACAGTGCCACAGTCACAGCTAGCCAATTAGTATTCCATGCACACATCTGCAAGAACTTAAACACACACATATGCATAAAATCAGTATCCCTGTTCATTCATAGAATCAACTTCTCCCCTACAATGCAGTAACATATCAATGAAAGATTCCTCTATTCAAATGAATGCATAATTTAAACTGTATAAATGAATATGTTTTAAGTTACTTCTTATAAACAACACGATATGGATATTATTCAGTGGTAAATAATTCATGAACACAAGTATTCACCAGTTTCATGTAAATAAAAAAAAAATACTTTGCGAAAATTATTGCTCTCTGTCAACATGTTCACAGAATACAAAGAGCTTCCCATGAATTAGTCTCGCGAAACTATTGTATGACATAAAACGATAGAAAATAATAGTTTTATGGCAATTAGAATGAAGGTCGCAGCGCTCGGGGCCCCAAATACCTGTGCCATCTGCGGTCGCTGGTTCACATCCTTCATGTCGATGCAGGCTGGCTGCAGAGCGTTCAGCAGATTGCACAGCAGCACTCCATCACGCAAAGTATACGCCAGGTCAGCTATGGTACTGGTTTCCCAATTCGCCTTATGGTCGGTACGCAGCAAGCCACATCTCGTCAACCAAGAAGCGCACTCGCGCCACAGCTCTTCGCCACCCGTAGCCATGTTTTAAATTCACTTCGCGTTGCACATCGATAATATCAGTACTGGGTACAGCTTTTTAATAATCAACAAGCCATCATTAAACAAGGGTTAATTGTTAATTGACATACAAATTGATACAACAAACACAAGGACCAAGCAGTCGAGCAGCCAGAACAAAATTTTTTTGACAACTAAATTCGCAGTGTTGCAATAAGAAAAAAAAAAACCTTTTTGGACTTATAAAGTATTAGTTTCAGAATGAATACGCCACGGTACCTAGTACCTGCCTAAAGTTTAATAATTGGGTATATTATAGAGATGTGTAACTCACTTAAAAAGGCGTCAACATTATTAAAACAGTCTGTGTTATTAATTAGATTATAAAATTTATCTTTCTTTCTTTTTAAAGGTCTGCGAGGTGTAATCATGCTAACTTGTACTTGCATGTCTCATTATCTTGAAGGTTGCGCATTTTTTGTGTTATTCATACCATTTTACATATGTTTCATGAGTTCATGACTTATGATTACCCTTAGTAATTCACCAGATCTGGCAAAGCGCCAGAAAGATTTGACTCTATTGTTGTGCGGCCCATCTTACCTATGCATGTTCATTTTTACATTATAATTATTTGTTAGTTTAGTTAGTCGGTCATTAAGCTTCAACTAAGTAACACGCGCTCTTATTTACCACACCCTTCTGACACACATATACGGAGGACGCCGAGTACTTAACTATTCATATCGGTAGAGTACTTCGGTTCTCTAGTATTAATAATCTAACGGTGACTCTTGTTACTACTACTTGGTAGCGTGGTTAACTAAATAAATAAATACACACACATAAGAATCTTTATTATATGTGGTAAACATTAAATCGGTGGTAAAATAGCTTAGGTTATTTAGAACTGCAACCCATTCAATGTTATAAAAAAAGTTTTAAAGAAATTTAGTTATGTAGTAAACACACTGCATTTGGCTGGTGTTTTAAAAGTTTTATATTTTATTGGTGAGGGGACTAAGTTTTATTTATTTATTTTATTTATTTAACACTTCTTTGCATACAGTTATAATAAGGTTCTGAATTAAACCCTGTACAGACTTTAGTCAAAAGTGGTGGGTGCGTTCGTATCCGGTACCCGCAGATCCATACACTTCAAAATGTAAGTATCTAGTACAAATATTAGGTACTCTTTGGCCTGCCTTAACTTAGTACACAGGACGATGACAGCTGTTTTTTTTTGTATGGCAACACTGATGTAAATGGAGTGACGCGACTGCGTGTCGATCGAACGATTTTTTCATTAGAAATACATTAAAAGTGGTGAAATTGTTATTTTGTGATAGTGTCTGTCGATTTTAAAGGTAAGTTTAGTAATAAATCAAATATTTCACCACGTAATCTATAGAAAAATCATTTAAAACTCTTGTTAAAAGTATGACACACCCAATTCAACGCCTATGTATCGGTAATCAGATTTTTATCTGATTTCACTTTTCTGTCATTCTTTTCGGTTATTTAGCGTATAATGCCACTAAATTTCTAACAGGACCATTTATTACCCTACATTTTTATTCCCGGCTCACTCGCGGAAGTCTAAAATTGGCTAGAACCGTTATCCTTATTAGGTTTATTTTGGACCATTACGTCATTTTACTTGTCGAGGGGAAGTCGGAGAGGTACAGTAGGTATGGAGTGCCGGCACTCCGGCAGCTGTTTTATTGTAATGGCTGGATAAGCGGTGCGCGCCCGTGCATGGAATCTAGGCCGGCTGACTGTCGCGTCGATATCGTTCCAATGGTCCTAGTGAGTGCGATTCTGACTTGAATGTCGATGGTGGACTGTAGTGTATTCGTATTGGATTATTGGTGATTTCTTTCAGGTATGTTTTTTTTCAAGTACTGAATTTAAAACTATAACAGTTTTTAATTAGGAAGTTTGTTTTATCAATGCTTAGACAGAATTTTACAAGGTTTATTTATTTAGAAAGTTTGTGAATGAAATCTGCTAGGAGTGGAATGAGCAGAATTTATAAAACCAAATACATTCTTCCTAACCCTAGTGATGTCGTTGCTAATTCCATTTCAAGGATATGGTAAGTCCTGGGACTGTTGATTTTCCAGTGCTATGAATTAGGTCAGCTTATTTACATTACAACATCCTGTTTATGCAGGTACATGTACCTTATATTTGACTGCAAGGGAACCACACCCAGTTGAGCGTTTTCAGCAAAAAAGCACACCCCTCCTTTTGGCGCTGTCCCTCCGATTTAATATTTAATTGTCTTTAAGCTGATGAAAGAAATGCAAAAGTGTGAAATACATTCGATTTCTAATTTAAGTAGTTTAACTATACAATTTTAATACAAATAATTACTTAAATATTATATTTTTTATACATAATTATAGTATTCCGAACACCTGTTTTTTAGTTGTCCCCTGTGATGAGTCTTTCAAAAATATCAAAGTTTCATACGATAAAGTTATAAAATTTAAGTTACCGTTGTTTATTATAATTTCAGAACTAATTACTTCTTATTTTACGATTAATCAATCGTTTATTTCATGTAATATTAAAAAAAACATAAAAAAAATGTACGTCTAATTTCTGACACAACCTGAGTTCTCAGTATTGTGACCGTCTTTTTATATTAATAAACCTACCATTAGTATCTTACGCGGTTGTTGATGGCAACACTTACCGACCTTAATTCAAAAATACTGGATTTGTAAGTCAGTGTCAAAGTGTTCGCAGTGAGAGACAGTGTTCGTGTGCGGTTACCAGGGACCCGATTTTTACATTCAGGTAAGGTGACCATTTCCGGCTTATGTTTCACGTTTTCTGTTGATCATATCAACTAAACATTATGTATTTAAATCGATCTTTCCATTCCGTAATATTTTAGACTGCTAAGTAGTGCAGCTGATTTATTACAAAATTAATTTAAAATCCAGAAGCTGACATGTGACCTCAGAATGTGACCATCCGGGTGGTCACATACACCCTGAGCTGCAAGTCACAACACGTCTGAGCACATAAAGAATAGTTCACATTGTGGATATTCAATATTGTTATTTTTTAAACAATTTAAATAAGTTTTCGTATACCTAAATGAATAATTGATATTTGAACAGGCACATTGATACTTAAATACAATGTCAAAGGTAGTGTATACGTTTTACAAGCTTTATGAAGGTTTTGTAGGTACTATTCCGATGTTTGTAACTTACTGGATTGGAAGTTTTTAGGGTTCCGAAGTAAACAAGGAACCCTTATAGTTTCGTCATGTCTGTCCGTCTGTATCCCTACACCTAAAGTGGTATCATTATATCATATTTTTTTCTTTAGATTATACCATCGTGTAGATCATTTTATAGGTCTTTTAAAAATATTATGAAGTTGTTAAGATTATTTTTTGATTTACGGATCCATTTGCGAGCTATTTAACTTTAAAGTGCAAAATTTTGTGCAGGGTAGGCACCTTCGGAACCCTATATTGCGTATGGCCCGATATGCACTTGACCAATTTATTATCTTTTTAGAACCTAAAATAGAAAATATGAAAAAAAAAATATTACTATGACGTAAATGTTTATTATTATTTTTAAAAATAATAAACATTTACAGAGTCATTGTTTTTATTCCTAGAAATTTATTGTCTTGTAGGAACTATAATGCCGTTCAGCGGAGCAGAAAAAACTAGGCGATACAGAGAAAGACTGAAAAAAGAGAGACCAGATGAGTATAAAGCTCAGTGTTCAAGAAATTTGCAGAGACTGAAGTCAAAAAGAAAAAAAATTTCGGACATGACTCCATTAGAAGCCGAACAACAGCGAGAACAATGGAGACAAGACAAACGCAAAAGTGACGCTAAAAAGAAAAGGGAAAAAAGAACAGAAACCGCTACGGAAAGAGTAGTCACAGAAAATGATAAAAAAAATGAAACAGTTTTGAAAATGTATAAAACAATATTACGGAGATGCAAAAACGTAACGAATGTTCTTAAAAAAGTTAGAACACAAAAGGAGACTTATAAAAAACGATACCAACGGCTTAAGGAAAAAACTGCAACAAAGATAAAAACATTGGAAACTACAATATTGAAATTAAAAGCTAGAGAAGAAATGCTAGAACTATCATTGAAAAAAACTTATAGCGATAGTAAGACTCATGCTGAAAAAGGTTATTTGAAAAAAATTGTAAAAAACAGCAAGAATAAAACTTACGTGTGCAAATTAATGGGACTGAAAACTAAACCAAGAACAAAAAAAAAGATAGTGAGACGTGCAATGATACCAGAAATCCAACAGTTTTATTTAAGAGATGGTGTTAGCCGTAATACAGCGGGAAAAAAGGAAACTAGGACAAAACACAAGGAGAAGGAGCAAATAAGGTATTTGACTGATACCTTAAAGAACTTGTACCAAAAATATAAAAGTGAAGGAGGCCGCTATGGCTTCACTACCTTTTACAAAAACAAACCTTTTTATGTTTTGTCACCGCTCCTTAATTCGCGTAATACGTGTCTCTGTGTAAAGCATAGCAATATCGAATTTTTGCACAATACTTTGCTGAAGAATAAAGTGCTCCAGTTTGGAATAAAGGATATATTGAAAACAGTAGCCTGTAATGTAAAAAAATACGAATGCATGCACAATAAATGCAAAGATTGTAAAAGTAAGACGCCTAGTTTTGAGGATGTTGACAATGACAAGGAAGTCAGCTGGTTTCGTTGGGAAAGCAAGAAACATACATATACAAAGAAAGATGGCCAAGAAAGCAAAGACATGGTAACAAAAAGAACAGAAAAAGTTGTGAAGACAGGAAACATATCGGAGTTAAAAAGTATATTTTCCAAAGATTTACTTTCATTCAAAACGCATTATTACAATATGAACCACCAACAAACCCAGTTCCAAAAAAATATTTCACAGTTGAGTGACAACGAGGTTGTTATTGTTGCGGACTTTTCCGAAAACTATGAAGCCAAATTATGCAATGAAATTCAAGCTATGCATTTTGGCGCCTCTAAGCGTCAAATCACCTTGCATACAGGTATGGTATACTGGAACAATAAATGCCAATCATTTTGCTCTATATCTAATGTCAATAATCATCAGCCAGCAGCTATATGGGCACATTTAGCACCTGTTATCAAGTTAATTGAAAAAGAGAGTCCGTCTATCGTTCATTTTTATACTGACGGGCCGTCTTCTCAGTACAGACAAAAAAATAACTTTTATCTGCTAAGCCACTTCACTGAAAAATACGGATTTCAATATGCAACTTGGAATTACTATGAAAGTGGACACGGCAAAAGCGTGGCCGATGGGATCGGAGGTTCAATTAAACGGACACTAGATAGGAAAGTAACGCAAGGTGCCGATGTCACCAACGCGGAGGACGCATATGGTATTTTAAAAAGATGCATGAAGTCTGTAGAGATATTTTTGATCCAAGATAATGCTATCAACGAAATTGCCACAATATTACCTTTAAATGTGCAACCACTGAAAGGTACCCAAAAAGTTCACCAGGTAATTACCCTAGACAAGAATATGATCACATACAGAGATATTAGCTGTTTCTGCCAAAAAGGACTTTGCAATTGCTTCTCACCTCAGACCCACATACTTCTGAAAAATCTTACTATTGCCGATTTGCACAAGGAGGAATATACTGAAGGTATAAAAGAATGTGAGATAGCACCAGACCATTTTGCCGTTGAAGATATCGATGTCGCTACTTTATTCAATGAGCCTCTATGCTCTGATATTTCTGAAAACGAGTCTAAAATGATTGACGACCCCCTTCTATCACAAGAGCTTCCATTTATTATTTTTGACACTTCTCAGATGTGGCAAAATACAATCAGCAATCACTCTGATGAGATTTTAGACACCAATGTTTCTATGTCACGTAATGCAACTCCTTCACCCAAAAATGACACTATGAGACAACACTTAAATGATAAGCCGACTCTTTCTTCGCAAAATGTATTGAAAAGGAAAACCAAGACAAGAAAAGTTTCTAATGACACCAAAAAAATCAGACCCATGGCTTTTCTAGATTGCAACATATGTTATTTTTCTATTTTGGGTCAGAAAATTAAATGCATTTCCTGTAAAAAATGGACTTGTAATGATTGCGTGACTGATATTACACTAATTGATTACATTTGCGATAAATGTTTAGAAGGTATTATTTTTATAACATAATTTAAAAATTATAATTCATTTCAAAATAGCTCGCTATATCTTTATGTCTACTTATTTTGGTTTCAGGTGATTCAGAAGAGTGAGTGCACCTCATTCTAACCAAGATTCATCATGCAAGCAGATATTGACAATATTTTGCATTTTAACGACTATGCCAAATTCTACCATTTCAAATTAAATTGGCCATGGACAGACACACATTTCATCAAAGCTCACTTTTGTTTCCAATGCGGTACACCTCCTAGTCTATTTTTAGGACCCTCACATTTCACATCACGAATGCAGCGTAATGATATATTAATACTTCTAGAGTGTCCTTATTTTTGGTGTTTGAATTGTGACTGCTGCATTTATGACCACTTTCCAGCTGATGAGTGCGTTTTTTGTTCAAATTAGTAATTGTTTTAAATTGTTGCTTAAAGTCATCTCATAAAATCCAAACGGAATAACGTTCGGATTTTATAACATGGCGGCGGTATCTATATTATTTTAAGTTCATTAGAATAAGGAAACATTATTGACCATTCCATTATGTTCCACTATATTTTTAAGTTAAATTATGGATCTCATTTCTAGAAAGTTCATTATCTTTAAACTTGGTTTAATCTGTATTCGTAAAACTAACTTGTTGTATTGAAGTTTAGTTTAATTGTTGATATTAAATGATAGTTATTATTAAAAAAATAACCTGATAAAAATACTTTTGATATACAAATTTTCTTTTGAAAAACTAAACTTAAGCATGTGATATTCGAGTTTAACTTTGTTGTTGCTTATAATAGCTTCTAAATAAATAACTAATAATTATACTTTTGATAAAAGAAATACTTTGAGACGACAGTCTGTACATTTATTTATTTATGTGCTAAAAGCACAAAACCTTTAATACATTAGTACCTATAAGTTTGATCTCAACATGTTTTATATGTTATTTTACGCTTAATATAGTACAAACTTATTCCAATATTAGATACAACTTAAGATGCTATGAAAACAAATTAGTTTTGTGATGTTTAATTGTTTTTGAAAATTTTAATGCTCCAATTTAGTGTCTTTAGTCCCCTTTATTAGGTTAAGTGCCTTAGAACAAGAAGACGACGTGTTCCTACTTCCTATTAATACATAGTTAAAAGTGTGATTTCTTATATAAAGACTTGTTTTCATAGACAATGCCCTTAAACAATGTCATTAAAAAAATTTAATTACAATTTTATCTAATTTTATTTAAAAACCTTGCTGGAATTAAATTATGTAGACACGACTTTACTTTTGACACCCACTCAGTATGTGACTGTCCCTTTAATAAACTCCGCTTTTGTGACCGTTTAAAGGTAATTTGAATAAAATAGAAATGAATCTTGATTTAAATATCACAACTTATGCTTGTATTAATGTGCAAATACATATACAAAATAAATTTACTTGGTGAATTAGTTTTTATCGAGAAAAGAGTTCTCCATACGAGGTCGCATTATTCTCATCCCATATTTTTCTACAAAATATTCTCAATACAAAATGAATTTTGGTAGCAACTGTTACAAATTTTAATTTAACAATCAAACTTAACTACCAGGTAAAAAAAAATAAATACGTAAATGGTACCAAATATCAAAATAACAGACTTTCTTGTTAACTTTTTTGGGAAAAAGGCAGTCACATTCTGAGGTTCGAAAACCCAATAAATCTATTGTGTGACCGTATATTACATTGAAAAACACAAATTTGATGAAATAATGGTAATTTTTTATAAATAATAAACTATAGTTTTACTTCCATCAAAAAAATTGCTTATATAACAATATTGCAAAAAAAAAATGAGGGTGTGCTTTTTTTCTGAAAACGCTCAGTTACAATTGAATGTACAGTCAGCTGATAAAGAAGGGTATTTAATAAATCTAAATCAATGAACAATTTTATTGATATAGTATCACAAGTAAACATATAAAAATTAAAACTATGTATCTTATCTAAAAATAATAAATACAAAAAATCTAAATCGTTATTTCATATAAATTATTCTTTAATGTAATGAAGTGATTTTGCTTACAGTTGGTTGATAAATAAGTAGAAAAATAACAATGAACACTGTTTATGCTATAGGGAATGGATAAAAGTTCCAAAAAATGTTAGATTATTTTATTTAATATCAGCGGAAATAATATCAGATTTTTACAATCATCCAATTAATTTAAAAAAAATCCACAATTTATAATTTATGAAAATTTATTGTAAAAATAATATTTCTTGACTATTTCAGCATTAAAGCTGCCTATGTGTTACAATTTGTTTTTCAATCAAGTAACATTAATACGGTATGGAACATTTCAAAGTGAAAAATATTTTTCACATTTCAAAGTAAATATTTATATTTTCTCATGCTGACTGTACTAGGATTGTGTTACCCAGTATTGATTACCTGCAGTCTGAGCAAAGATCAGCTGACTGTGACACATTTTCTGTATTCATGTTGTAATGATACTATTTTAAAAAATATCCTTGTAGTTATTTATATTATTCATCATTTCAGCCACAGTCAGTCCTACTGGACATAACTAGTTTCAATTATTACATTTTAATAATCATGGGTGGGTTTTAATTGGGGATTTTAATAATAAAAGATCAGAGGATGAATATTCAATTAAAACATTATATCTGGTTTTCTAGTTATGGTATTGAAATAGTTTAATTTGCAACAATTGCGAAAAGAAAAATAATATTTTAAATTTGCACAGGATCAATATTTAAGCAACCAACTGGTAAACTGTTGGGCCCCAACCAGTAAAATAGATGATAAATATACACTTTATTGTACCAATCACAAAAATAAAATTAAAAGAAATACATTTAGAAAATTGAGTACAAAGACGGACTTATCGCTCCGCTGCGTCAAAAAGTAGCCTATGTTTGACCCTGGGTCTTCAACTATATTCATACCAAATTTCATCAAAATCCATTCAGCGGTTTGGCCGTGAAAGCATAACAGACAACCAGATAGACAGACTTTCGCATTTATAATATTAGTATGGATTCGCCACATTATAATGTTAAACTTTATTTAGAATTTTTGGACATAAAGAAAATAAAAGATTTCGAGCTAAGTTATAATGAAGCAGTTTATTAACTGATACAGTACTAGTTAACAAAAATACAACAGAGGAAAAGTTAATTATTTGGAAATGAAGATTCCAGGTGAATAGAAATAAGAATTTACAAAAGAACCAAGGCACAAAGACGGAGACCTAACGAAACGGAAGCAACAGGAAGGAATGAATACTTAACTTCCGAGATCAGAGTGAAGGCTGCCCCAGCGGAATGATGTTGCATCCTTTCTTATCGCCACCGCTGATGCAATATGTTTGCCTATTGCTATATTATTTAGAAAGTCATTAATTGAGGGCACGGTCCCTAACATCTGGAAATCGGCATTTGTCACACCGGTACATAAAAGTGGACCAAAAACAGATGTAAAAATAATAGTCTATAACCACTTGTATTCAATTCTCAAGAACTCATTTGGCCAATTTCAACACGGCTTTCTCAATGGTAGATCTACTGTATCGAATCTAGTGCTCTTTAATGATTACCTTACCGAGGCTATGGAAAATGGCAAACAAATAGATGTTGTATACACTGACTACTCCAAATGCTTCGACCGAATAGATCATAGAACTCTCTTATTTAAACTTGCTCGCATTGGTATTAGTGGAGATCTCCTTAGATGGTTCACATCTTATGTTGAAAATAGGAGTCAGGCAGTGGTTGTCAATAACTACATTTCTAGCTGGGTTAATATACCTAGTGGTGTACCTCAAGGTTCTCTGCTAGGACCACTGCTCTTCAATATATTTATATAATGATATTGAATATTGCTTTCACTCAAGTCAATTACTCTGCTTCGCAGATGACATGAAGATATTTTCTACTATATCTTCATCGGCTGATTCATATGCACTTCAAGATGATTTGAATAGACTTGAACATTATTGTACTCTAAATGGTCTTGATCTAAATCCATCTAAGTGTTGTATTGTTACATTTACCAGAAAGCTACATTCAATCCCAACAACTTATACATTAATGCAAACATCTCTGCAGCGATCTACATCTATACGAGACTTGGGAATATATCACGATACTAAACTCATTTTTGAATCACATATAGACAAAATAGTTTCTAGGGCTCTTAGATCGCTTGGTTTTGTACTGAGGTGTTCATCTTCTTTTAAAAACATAAAAATACTGAAAATACTATATTGCACTTTTGTCCGGACTCATCTGGAGTATGCATCGCAGGTATGGAACCCTATGTACAATATTTATGTCGAACGTATCGAAAATATTCAACGAAAATTCATGAAATATTTATGTTACCGCCTTAAACTAAACTACAAATCGGATAACTATCGAGACCTATGTAAAAACCTTTCCACCATCTAATACCTTTGAAGGATCGCCGTGATGTCGCTGACATAATTTTCCTAATGAAGATTGCTTCTGGTGTAGTTGACTCTCCAGAACTCTTAGCTAAAATCAATTTATTAGCTCCCCCTAGAATTTTTAGATTTAATCCTCTTCTCTACGTACCAAATGTATCAACAAATTATCGGCAGAATTCATATTTATTGCGCGCGAGTAATAATTTCAATATTTTCTCCAGGACATTGGATTTGGATTTATTCACCACAAGCATAGCCAGAGCAAAGCGTTTACTTTATGAACATTTACTCCAGTAGCATAGAATTTTTCTGTTGTGTTTTATTTAAGTCTTAGAGTTAAACTTTCTTATTATTCTTTTTCTATTTTGACCATAGCAATGTTGCGACTAATGTTTTGTTAGATCTCATACTTATTATGTAGTTTTCTCACAATTGTGGCGTGTGTGTGATTACTATTCAACTTTTGTTAAGCTATTTTGGATCTATCTGTGAGGACCTGTAGTGGCTCACTTGCTTTATATATTTTTTACCTTACTACCTTTATACAAAAAAAGCTGTTGGTCTTCCTAATAAATAAATAAATAAATAAATACCGTTTATATAGGGACGTATGCGGCGAGGAGAGAGGCAGCAACGTCACACACCCCCTATGTTAGGTTAGAATTTTTACGGGAGGAATATTCTCCTAACTTCTTTCTTAGAGGCAATCTCAATAAGAAGTTTTTGTATAATTCATGTCCTAAATAAATAAAAATAAAGTAGCAAGTAACACCACAACAAAAACTTTGAAAATATTCCGTTATATCTCAGCAAAAAATCCTTTCATAAAAATTGTTGTAAATTTACTTTAAGGACTGTTATCTACAGATTGTGTCTGTTATGTGGTGAGTCACGAAGGCCGTGTTACGTAAGCGCCCGTGTTCGGTGATGTCAAGTGTAGTGCGACCTTTATGACTGGGCCAATAATATAGAGGTCTAAACTCAAAAGAATTGTCTGGTTTCATAGCGTTTTTTTATTTATTTGTCGTGTATATTTTGGTACGAATGCTGTAAGAATTTGTTTTTGTTGATGTAATTTTTAAGTTCTCTTGCTTATTTTTTTTTTTTTTATTTAATTTGAAGGTTATCTATACTATATAATTTTATAAAGCTGAAGAGTTTGTTTGTTTGATTGAAATCTCAGAAACTACTGGTCCGATTTGAACATGGAGCAATTACAAAGAGGAGATGCCGTTTGAAATGGCGCAGTGACGTGATCATTGGCGCCTCGCCGACACAAAAGTGGGCGGAGCTTGTCATTGCTCTGCTCCATGATTGGAGCCACAGCCGAAACCAAGCACCCCGCATGTCTGCTTTCCGCCCCGTGCAGCCTCACAAACACTTTCTTACAAAAACGGCATCTCCTCTTTGTAATTACTCAATGGATTTGAAAAATTCTTTCAGTATTGGATAGCCTATTTATCGAGGAAGGCTATAGGCCTGGGCGAAGTTGGGACGGGCTGCTAGTTGCTAATAAGTTTTCTTAGCGCCTTACATAAAGATTCTGAATTCAGTTGTCTTCATGTTGGTCTTGGTAAATTTTCGCGTTCATAAGTTATACATATGATCATTAGATTTAGTTGTGTTGTTTTTATTTCTATAGCACTTCATACACCGATTCAGTGGAAAGCATTTTCTATTGGTTGAAATAAATAAATAATTGATAGAAAATTATTGTTGTTAATATTACTTAATTGATTGTTAGATAATGCTTTTAACATTAAGTTCGCCTATTATTCAATTGTATTATGTACAATAAAGTTTAAATAAATAATTGAGTTACAAAGTAGACTTTGGATAGTTAGTTGAGCAGCTTAGAATTACGAGTAAATTTCCGAAATTCGTTATGTACGATTAAATACGAATTTAAATGTATTTAATAGCTGTACAGCTATCAAATCCTAAATTTTGAGAATGCTGTTTCATTCTAATATTAGTCCTAATAGTCGCCCCTCCATTTTTTTTATACAACTAAGTATGCAAACATGCGCACGGCCCACCTGATGGTAAGTGGTTACCGAAGCCTATGAACGCCTGCAACGCCGGAGATGTCACAAGCGCATTGCCGACCCTGAAGGAATTTTTTCACGCCTTTTTTTAAAGCCATCAACTAAGATCCACCTCTAGGATCTACTAATGGTTCCTTGAAAACCTTTTTCTCCTCTTATCTTCCTAGGCTCTGCTGAACTTTATATTGTTTCTTTCTTGTTGCAGCTAAAGTCAATTTGACGCATCCACTATGGAGCAGATACCGCCCCCCAAGGAGGTGAAGATCCTCGAAACAGCAGAGGATATCCAAGAACGTCGTGAGCAGGTATGCACTTGTAGTGTTTTTAGTACGAAAGATAGCAACTAAATATTATTAGGATAGCCCCTTCCATGTGTCAATTGCCTGTTAGGAGGATGTAATTTGTAAATCGTAATTATTTCCACAGATTATAATATTTTGTGAAGAGAGAGATTTATTATGTAGATTTATTTGTATTTTACGGCAACCAGTTCAAATAGAAGCTTATTTGGTCTTGATACACAACTAGTTGTTAACAAGGAAAATCTCAGTAAGCCTAGCATCCAAATTAACATAGACTCGTTTTTTCTTAGGTGCTCAATCGCTATGAGGACTTCAAGCAAGAGGCGCGCGCCAAGCGCGAGCGGCTGGAGGACTCCCGCCGCTTCCAGTACTTCAAGCGGGACGCCGACGAGCTGGAGTCCTGGATCCAGGAGAAGCTGCAGGCCGCCAGCGACGAGAGTTACAAAGACCCCACCAACTTGCAGGTGTGTCGTTGTGAGCTCTTTATTTACGTGGGATGGTATTTTAAATTGATGATGTTATGTTTAGTTATTGTTGAAGAAATTTCAACAAAACTTATCATAATTTTAATTTTATCAAAAATTTTCTGTAACAATATTGTCATGTATAATATAGTATGTAAAAATAATTTCATAGATTTACAAGTTCAAACCTTTTGCAATCTGTGTATGTTGTTTTTTATATCTAATTGGTAAATTCTGCGTAGTGCAGATATTGCAAAAGTTAGGATAGCAGTAACCTTATTTTCTTTTGTACAGGCCAAGATCCAAAAGCACCAAGCCTTCGAAGCGGAAGTGGCTGCCCACTCCAACGCGATCGTGACTCTGGACAACACTGGAACGGAGATGATCAACGCTGGCCACTTCGAGTCTGAGACCATTCGCAGAAGGCTGGATGAACTGCATCGTCTGTGGGAGTTGCTGCTGTCCCGGTTGGCTGAGAAGGGCATGAAGCTGCAGCAGGCCCTCGTTTTGGTGCAGTTCTTGAGGCACTGCGATGAGGTCATGTTCTGGATCAGAGACAAGGTTAGTTATTTGCTGTTTTTATGACCAATAGGTGTTAGACCTCTTTTCTTGTATATTAAATTCTTCTAATTCTGGGCTTACAAATTATCAACAAAGATCACTTAGCCCCTTTTATGCACACTGTTGAGAGTTATGATTAGATTCCACTAAGACTCATTTTTTGTTCTTTTATTAATTACAAGATTTTATATTATTTTACACTGACAGTTAGACAAGGTAGAAATTAATTAAAACCTTGATTTAATTGTATTTAACGATGAGGGAAAGTAAACATTTTGTAATCGGCTATTTTTAATTTTTGATACGTATTTATGCTAATTTTAAATGATAATTCGTTGTTCATAGGAAACATTTGTCTGCGCTGATGAATTCGGCTCCGACTTGGAGCACGTGGAAGTACTCCAGCGAAAGTTCGACGAGTTCCAGAAGGACATGGCCGCGCAGGAGTACAGGGTTACTGAAGTCAACCAGCTGGCCGAGAGGCTGGTGGTGGAAGGACATCCGGAGAGAGAGACCATCGTGAAGACTAAAGATGTAAGTTGTTGTCTTCTAGCATTAAATTGCGTAAAAACTTAGAAAAGAACTAAAAGTTCTTATGGACAATCTGTTCTTATTAGATATCGTTTTATTTAGCTCAAAGAATGAGAAGGGCATTAAAGAACATAGGTGGCCATAATAAACTATTTGCCATACTTTGGCCACACTGGCTATAAGAGCAATTCGCTGGGGTTTTCTTAGTGTACTGTGGCGAAACATCGATTCCAGTTGAACGTGTGCACTACATTTTTCAACTAAGCCGGTTTTACGCGTCTAGTCTACGACTTGTATTTTTAGCGCGGTTTATATTATTTTTACTTTGTTTATTTCTTTTAATTAAGTCATATGAACAGATATTCAGTACACCTGGAAAATCTTTTAAATAGAAATAAATCATGACTAACTAGAACAGGACAAACGGCAACAAGAAGATAGATTTTATGAATGAAATTGATTTGTGGCAATTTTAACACTTCTTTTTTTAACAACAGGAGCTGAATGAAGCCTGGCAGCGTCTCCGCCAGATGGCGCTGATGCGTCAAGAGCGATTGTTCGGCGCGCACGAGATCCAGCGGTTCAACCGCGACGCTGATGAAACTATTGCTTGGATTTCCGAGAAAGATGTCGTCCTTGGATCCGATGACTATGGACGTGACTTGGCCACCGTGCAAACTCTACAGGTATGTATACTTTTGCGGGGATTTCTGAGAGTTTTTGTAAGTTAGCCATAGATGGCATCGGTGCGATTTAGCGTTTCAACAGCAATGGTGGACTATTGTCGTCACCTTGAAATAAATGATCATTACATTATAGGCGCATCCCTATTTATCAATTGTATATTTGCTTATTTGACCTGTTTTTTACACTAATCTACACTTCTACACTAATATTATAAAGAGGAAAGATTTGTATTTTTGTGTGTATGTTTGTAACAAATAAACTCAAAAACTACTGTGCCGATTTCAAAAATTCTTTTACCATTTGGAAAGCTACATTCACTCTGAGTAACACAGGCTATATACTGCAGGTGGAGCTGCGGGAAACAGCTAGTCTACACTAATATTATAAAGAGGAAAGATTTGTATTTTTGTGTGTATGTTTGTAATGAATAAACTCAAAAACTACTGTGCCGATTTCAAAAATTCTTTCACCATTAGAAAGCTACATTCACCCTGAGTAACATAGGCTATATACCGCAGGCGGAGCTGCGGGAAACAGCTAGTGTAAAATAAAGATGATTTGATTTGAGTCTTTGTCTAGCATTTTCAAAGATGAATTCCGCTTGTATATGTCTTATTTTCCTCGCATTGAAAATGTGATTTCAAACTCGGGCGTATTAAAGCCTTGGGGCCTTGGGAAATTACACTCTCGTCCGAAATCGATCACTTTCTTCCCTCAGTATACAATGTACTATAGGGCGTATTAAAACCTGGGGAAACTGCACTCTCGTCCGGAATCGATCACTTTCTTCCCTCGGTGAATAATGTACATAATATGTTTGCAGCGTAAACACGAAGGCGTAGAGCGCGACCTGGCAGCCCTGGAAGACAAGGTGTCGACGCTGGACGGCGAAGCAGCACGTCTGGCTGCCATACATGTGGAGCACGCAGCCGCCATACACGGCAAGCGGGACGAGATCACGGCCGCCTGGCAGACGCTGGTGCACAAGGCCAAGGTGACTCCCGCTGTTACTTGCATACGAAAATATTCCCGACAGTGACAGGAGCAGCGACGGGTCTATGAAGCAGTATTTTAAAGAGAAGAGAGAGGAGTACGGCCTTAAAAGAGAGGAAGATATGCTGCTCCCTAAAGTAGAAAGAGGAATTATGGCGGAGCGGAGGATCATTACTGTGACTTTGTACACATGTGTTTAAAATTATAGCTGTTTTAAATTTGTTGTAGTGGAGTAAAAAACTAACTACTTGTTGAATATTTTGTAATTATTTGATACTTATCTTATTTGGCTAGTCAACTAAAAAATAAATTGTGTATTTTATTGATAGAATAGATTATTTAGGACTACAATTTAAACAAAAAAAATGTAAAAGTTATATTTATTTTTTTATTGAATTTTAAAGATTTCATAGTGATGACGTCACGTAGATTTAATGGCCATCTCGAACTGCAAGTTAAAAATCAAAAATTACTACGTCAAATATCAAAGTCAGGATGGACCGCGAGCGATGGTCTCTTGTTTGTTTACAATTGTAAAATATCTAGGTACCCCATTTCTCGTATCTATATATCTTTTGCATATTGGCCTGTTTATTGGACTTTACTGCCGTCTCTTCATCCGTTGACATCTGATTTTTCATCAATTGGACACCGATTCTTCATTATAATAGTAGTCAGGTTATGTTTACTCGAACAGGGACGACATTTGACTTGGGTGACAAGTACGTGAAGCGCTAATTAGCGCTACCAAACAAAAAATATTTATTCACTACCCTGTGCTGTCAATTTAAACAAATTGAATGTGATGTGATGTGACCTTGCTAAAAATGAAGGTCATTGGGTTTTCTGCGATTTTCTTAAAAAAATACTTGCACGTCTAAAGATCTGAATAATGTAATCTGTTCCTTAAGCCTATTCCTCGAAAGGGTTTACGAGACATTTTCATGAAAAAGTTGACTAGCCAATTTAAAAGCTGTCACTGCTTTTCCTTAATAACATTTTGACATTATTGTACAAAAGGAACGCCGTTCAGAACTGGAATCTTCATACGCCCTGCACCGCTTCTTGGCGGACTACCGCGACCTGATCTCGTGGATCAGCGACATCCGAGCACTCATTGCGGCTGATGAGCTCGCCAAGGACGTGCCCGGAGCTGAAGCCTTGCTGGAGAGGCACCAGGAGCATAAGGTAACTTTAATTAGGTTGAGGAGTTTGAAAGCCTGACGTTACAATACAAATTCATACTTTCATACTTAATATTATAAGTGCGAAAGTCTGTCTGTTCGTTGCGCTTTCACGGTCAAACCGCTGAACGGATTTTGGTAAAATTTGGTATGAATATAGTTGAAGATCAAATGTAAGTATCTACGAACAGAGTTGCCGACTCTCTTTGAGTTGTTTCCATACATTCTGTATAAAACCGCGTCCATTAGTTTGGAGTGAAAACGCGCAGAGTAGAATCAGCTTAGCGACTCGGTCGACTTTCTTCGGCAGTCTTGTTCGACGCGGCGTAGTGGAATCGCGAGCGAGACAAACTGATATTGAGTATGGCGTCGTCCCGTTCACACTTGTACTCCGGGTACGCGTGTCACGACGACGAGTTGCAATAAAAATGTAACGATTGTAATTATAAATGTAAACATGTGTATCAGGGCGAGATGGACGCGCGCTCGGACGTGATGGTGTCGTGCGCGGCGGCCGGCGAGACGTTAGTGTCGCGCGGACATCGTGCCGGAGCGGACGTGTCGGCCGCGCTGCGTGTGCTCGAGCGTGAGCATGCCTCGCTGCTGCAGCTGTGGGAGCAGCGGCGAGTGCTGTATCTGCAGTGCATGGATCTGCAGCTGTTCTACAGGGACACGGAGCAGGCCGACGCTTGGATGCATAAGCAGGAGGTAACTGTCTAACCTTTTATTGTTTGTGCCATCGTATTAAGCCCATGTTAGCTAAAATATGTTTTATATACATTTTTAACATAAAATAAATCTATACTCTATACATATAAATAAAATTGGAATGTCTGTTTGTAATATTGAAATAACCGTTTTTTACTACATGCATATGAATATATATACGGTACATGCACCAAAATAACATTTTTTTTACAATTTTTGTCTGTATGTCTGTTTGTTTCGGCTAATCTCTAAAATGGCTGGACCAATTTTAACGGGACTTTTATTGACAAGTAGCTGATGTAATAAGGAGTAACTTAGGCTACGTTTATTATAGAAAAAATATTTTATTTTAGAAAAATAAAGAAAAAAAACTAAAAAATTTAAGAATCGACTGTTAGGCGGAACGAATTTCGCCGGGTCAGCTAGTACAAAATATATTGTAGATTCTTATACAGAGTAAATCTTTACTTATATTGGTATCTACTATTAGTGAATTCTTTTGTAAGACTATGTATATTCCTGTATTTACTTCAGTAATTTTATCTTGGTCAGTTTAAACCGTTATTTTTTTCTCAATGTTTCTCATATTACAATCTCCTGAGATAATTCTTTTCTACTCTATTTCTACGTATATCACGTCGTATTATTACGTCATATTATTATTTACCCAGGCTTTCCTTGCGAACGAAGACGTAGGCGACTCTTTGGACTCGGTGGAAGCTCTGCTGAAGAAACACGAAGACTTCGAGAAGTCCCTCGCGGCCCAGGAGGAGAAGATCAAGGCTTTGGACGAATTCGCGTCCAAACTGATTCAGGGACAGCACTATGCTGCTGATGATGTCGCACAACGGAGAGAAATGGTAACAATTTCGAAATGTTTTCAATGGTCAAGTTTCTAGCTTAGTTAATTAAAGTCTTATGGTGTATATAAAATATAAAATTGGTCAGTTTTTATACATTTAACCCCGAAAGATGGGCTAGCTCGTGCAAGACCTAAATATACAAATTCAGTATTGAATTAAACTATTTCAAAACGGTTTTTATATTCTTATGACATCACAGACAAATGTTAACTTACCCCCGTATTCTTAAACATAACCTTAAGGACGTCCTTCACTCAAACTCATTGGAGGGCCTCAAGGAAGTCCTCGAACATTCCTTGAAAATTACATTCTTAATTGGTTGCTTGTGCAAACTTCAATGAGGAAAGACACAGGTTTTAACAATCCGAAGCACAAAAATATAAGAAATACAAAACAATAGAGTAAAAAATAAACAAATTAAGTAGTTAACTAGGCAAAAAGTGGCAAAAAACTGATTTATAACAACTTTTGAGTCCGCCTCAAGGTACCTCTCGACCAACTTTATATTTGACAGTTCGATACTCACCTCCAATGAGGAATCTCTTTATGTCAAGTAAGCTAGTGACTACTAATCATACCAATGAGTTGGAGTAAGGTTAAGTCGAGTTTGAGGAAACGTTTGAAAATATGTCGACCCGTGAACGCTGTGTGTTTGAAACGTTAAGTGTAAATAAATAAGTCATAAACGCGATCAAAACCGTATTAAAAAAGTATAATGTACAACTATCGCGTAAACATAAGGAATCATTAATATTATATATATTTTGAATTAATGTATCTAACAAATACTTCACATCTATATATATAAAAATCAATTGCTGTTCGTTAGTCTCGCTAAAACTCGAGAACGGCTGGACCGATTTGGCTATTTTTGGTTTTGAATTATTTGTGGAAGTCCAGGGAAGGTTTAAAAGGTGAATATATTCGAAGGCGAATTTTGCTGACCCAGCAATTGTGTAATAAAAAAAGCCTACTTAAAGTACTTATCAAGAAATGTTTATGTTTGTAGCTGCTGGAGCGTCGTGCAGCGTTACAAGAGAAGTCGAATCAGCGCCGCGCCCTGCTGGAAGACGCCTACAAATACCAGCAGTTCGAGCGCGACTGCGACGAAACTAAAGGTACTTAGATCGTATAAAAATGATTTGTTTCCCCACTTGGAGTCGACTGCAACAACGTAGATTTCTTCTTATTCTAGCATTAACGTTTGTTTTTCTACTTTTACGTTTCCACTTTGCCCGGTCTTCGCCTTCCTTAGCAGAGTCCATTAACATGCATATCCTTTGTGACGTGAAACCAGGTTCTGAAGGTGACTGCATTGCCAGACTCTTGTTTCCAACGTATGTGGCTGGTTTTCGTAAGATGTGACCATACCGTCAAAGTTATTAGTTAATGATCTTCCGAATTACATGGAGCAAGAGATTACCAATGCGGAAAGAAATAATCAATCCATCAATCAATCAATCAAATATTTATTTGCATAAAATGTAGGTTTTACAATATAAATAGGTACCCAAATACATTTTACCTTTGTAAAAGGTGTGCAAAAATAAACAGAGATAATCTTTTTATTTGCTATATATTTTCCTCCTTATGGTTTTGTTAGTTACTAGAAAGATTGTTCATATCGATTAGTATTTTTTGTGAAATAAAATTGTTGAAGAAATTTAAATATATTACCATCCCATCATATTCTTACAATTTTAATTTTTTCAGGCTGGATCAACGAGAAGCTGAAGTTCGCGACCGACGACTCGTATCTGGACCCCACCAACTTGAACGGCAAGGTTCAGAAGCACCAGAACTTCGAGCAGGAGCTGCAAGCCAACAAGCCCAGGGTCGACGAGATCACCGCCGCCGGGAACAGACTGCTGGAACAGGAACATTTCGCACAACGTGAGTTTATTTGTAACTTTTTATGGTTTCCTTACTAAAGGGTAAAACGGGATCAACAAACTTTCTCATGATTTTTCATTGTAGAGCAAGTGATTTCACGAAGTAAGTGGGAAAAGATGGAAAATTAAAATTATTGAGAATTTAAATTTCGAAGTTCCATAGTTTGGCTCCTTTGGGGTCTTAAGTGCTGCAATTAGGCTCAACTCGTTGGTAATTTAATACAATTTACGAATGTCGGACACATTGTTTGCGAAAAATTCATAGTTTTGACCACGGAGTATTTACAAAGAGGAGATGGCGTTTCAAATGGCGGAGTAATACGATCATTGGCGCAGCGCCGCTTACAAAAGAGCTTGCATTTCTCGTTCAACAGTGTACCGAGAAACAGATCGCGAGCTCCTAAGTGCATCACGATTTTCCACGGTTTTTTTACGAATTTAGCATTGAATAATTGGTTTCTGATAAATTAAATATATTTACGGCTCTAAAAGTTATACATATGAAATATCGCAATGTTTTTAAGATTGGAACTTCGACGTACTAGTGACATCTATTGACAAGTAGCTGAACTTTGGACATCTATTGACAAGTAGCGCAATTTGTTAATAATGGCCAGGTCAGGGCTGGCAAAAGTTCAGGAACATTAAAACAATTATTCAAATGCACGGTTCACATCAACATCGATTTCATTTTTACACCAAAAAGGAAGGGTTATGTTTGCTACATTCACGTATGTTTCTTTGGCGCAAGGTTTTTTTCTTGTAATTGCTTGTATTTCACCATGTATTCTTTTTGTGCAATAAAGAGTTTTGTAGTTTATTGTATGTTTCTTAATATATTTGTATGTAAGTAAGAGTCCATAACTAGTCGAAATTGAAAAAATCCTATCAACCGATCATTGGATTTGTTGTTCCATGTACTCTTTTATAATTCACTGTAAACATTTGGCCATTTGTTTCAATCACCCTGAATATCTATGGAAATATATATATAGGATTTTAGTTTTTTCTTGAAATTTGAAAAAATATATAACTTTGACCCAAAAAATTATTGACAACCCTGATGTAGGTGATTTGTGGATAATCGACAGGATCGTGAACAGTAGTGACATCTAGTGTCGGGTGTCTGAATTACTTGATTATTTGTAAATAACGTAGTACTGCTACTTTCCGTAAGATGGATCATTATGGGTGGAGCCACGGCCGAAATCAAGCACCCCGCACGTCTGCCTTCCGCCCCGCGTAGCTTCACGAATACTTTTTTACAAAACGCTTATTATGCACGCACATCACCTCTTTGTAATTGCTCCATGGATTTGACCCTGGAGAACAAATAGTAAAAAAAAAATTTCTTGGTTTTCTCAATTTGAACAAGTTGCAAATTTGGATTTACATTATCCCCTTTTCGAATAAAATGTCTTCCAATTGCCTATCGGCGAGTCGTTTAATTTAATTTTGTGCAGCACAAATCGAGTCCCGCGTCGGCGAGCTGGCCGGTCTGTGGGAGAGGCTGGTGCTGGCCTCGGAGCTGAAGGGCAGCAAGCTGCAGGAGGCGGCGCAGCAGCAGCAGTTCAACCGTGCCGTCGAGGACATCGAGCTCTGGCTGTCCGAGGTGGAGGGCCAGCTGCTCAGCGAGGACTACGGCAAGGTAACATTCTGTCCTAGAGTACGCCGTAACTCATGCTCCTCGACAGTACCGGTTACTATATTGGAGCGGCTGCCGTCTGACCTCCGTTACCCTTTTTACAGGGAAACCAGACCAACTGGGACATGACCCGAGGTGTGTCAGGCTAACACTGCCTGATTTTTTCAGGCTGTCTATAACAACCGGGACCAACGGCTTAACGTGCCTTCCGAAGCACGGTGGGGCTCGAATTAGAAATTGCCACTAAATGGCGAGTTACAAAAACATTGGTCTTGTAAGAGAATCCACAGGGGCTGAAAGGTTCTCCAATAGCGACTATGTACTGACAAGCGCAGCTTTGGACACCCACTGGCCAGATGGTCAAACTACCTGAAGAAAGTTGTAAGGAAAAACTGGTGCATGTTTCCAAACGATCATTCTACCTAACGTAATAACTAAAATTCTATCTAACTTACGTAATTTTATTGATGAGAATAAAGTATGAAGAAATCTGGGAAAAATAAATTAATTACCAGTACATACCAGCATTTCTGACATGCAATAGTCGAGAGAAAGTCAGAGCATACATAATTTGTTGATTATAGCACATTATAGGTATATTCTTGTTTATGGCCTCATCGAAGAATTTTAATAATGGGTTAATTGTAATTTTTGACAGGACCTGACCAGCGTTCAAAACCTGCAGAAGAAACATGCCCTTCTGGAAGCAGACGTGGGCTCTCACGCTGAGAGGATAGAGGCTGTAAGGGCCCAGGCCGAGTCCTTTATCGAGAGGGGGCACTTCGATGCTGACAACATCAAGAACAAACGGGTAAGTTGTTGAGACTTATACCAACATATGTGCAGACATTTAGCTTGAAATGACCAGGGAAACGCTGAGATAATCTGAGAGGATTGAGGCTGTAAGGGCCCAGGCCCCTGACAACATCAAGAACAAACGGGAAAGTTATAATATTGGGTAGATATTACTCTTAGCGCCACTTGTTATGACTATTTTCAAACTGCACTTACTTGGAAAGTACACACATAGTTACTCAATGATATATGAAAATCTATTACTGACTTGCTATTTGATTTTTTTGAAACTTTTGACACATTGACAGATAAAAAGTTATAATTAAATTTCAAACAAAACGAAACTGAATGTTTGATTCCTTTGTATTTAAAAAAAAAATTATTAGCATCAGATATCTTGGAAAGAAGACTGTTTAAAAAAATTTAATGTTTACGTATAATGCTTTGGTAAATTAATTAAAGTACCTAATATTTATTTGTACTTAATTCCACGTGTTTCTGACTTGAGAATAAACACTCCTATATTCTTTCGTTAAAAAAGCGATCCATGCATCAACTGACATGTAATTTCTTCATGCATCTATACTTTGTGACCAATTCCACTAACAAACATTTTCAAAAATGGATTCCGTTTATACATGTCTTATTTTCCTCGCATGTGTAGTAGTATAAAGCACTATATACCACTCGGTAGAAAGTGCCATTCCTAATCGGTCACTTGACTTGTGTTGTACTTGTCAAGCAATAAAATTACAGTAAATGAAATGAAATCGTTTATTTTCAAATATTGTTTAAATTCATACAAACAATCGCATCATTCCATACCTAATAATCAATATCGACTTCAACAAGAACCTTTTTTTGTTGTGCCGCGTCACCGATAGATGTCACTGTTAGAAATTAGAACTTGATATGGTTTTTCTTTTATTATTTCTTATAGTGTTTCATGAACATTATTTGTTGGTCGCTCTTTTTGAACCACGGCGGTGGTAAATACATATGTGCAAGTGTGTGTGTGACTTTTATTTTGGGGCCCTCTAGTGACGTAGTTCAGAGGTTGAACAAAATTTGGTGCCGAAACCCGGGATTTTCAAAAGGACTTATGGGACAAACAAACAATCTTGAAGAACAGTGGTAGTGGTGAGTGCTAAAAAAAAAAAAACAAGTGAATTTGGACCTTAAAACTGTAAGTAAATGAACTTATAAAAAATACTAGTGTTTGGACTTGTAAAATTTTCAAGATAATAATTGGACTTGTAAAATTTCAAAGTAAATTCATTAACTTAGAATAATTCGCCAAAAAGTGTTGAGACGGGGGACCTATGCCCAAAAATTTTACAAGTGTTAAAAAGACTTAGAAAATTTTCGTGGTATTCTTCATCGACTTAGAAAAATTTCAACGAGCATTCCATCAACTTAGAATTTGAACGGACATTTAACTCAGACTTGTGTTATTTTGTCTTTCATCATGAGTATAAACAAATCAATACTCATTCAAAGGGAAAGACTCGCCAAGTTGATCAAGTCAGAAAGTAATTATAGAAAAAGCCCAAAGGAAAGAATTACACGAGGATACTTGGAAACGAGACTGGAAAATGTTGAAGCATTATGGAAGGAATTTAAGGAAGAACACTACAATATTTTTGCTTCAGTAACTACAGAAGAAATTAATAGTCAAGAGTATTTCACCAAGGAAGTATACGATACATTTGAAGATACTTACACATCTTACAAGGGTTGTTTGAGAGAGGTTCTCCGTGGAATGGCTATTCGCGAAGAAGCTCAAACAAGCTCGCAAGTTCAATCCATAGAAGAAAAATCTAGGTGCAGTGAAGTCAAGCTACCAAAAATCGAACTACCGAAATTCAGTGGTAAATATGAAGATTGGCAACAATATTTCGATCTTTTTACTTCGCTTATCCACAAAAATCGAGGTTTGTCAGCTGTAGAAAAGTTACATTACCTTAAAAGCACTTTATCAGGCGAAGCCGAAGTTTTGATACGTAATTTGCCTACTACAGACTTAAACTACGATGCTGCTTGGAAGAAATTGATAGCTCGATACAATAATAAAAGATATAATTCAAACTTAATACTCAAGATGTTATTCAGTCAAAAACAAATAATAAACGAGTCTGCCCATGCAATCAGGAGTTTGCTGGACGTCACAACATCGTGCATCACGTCCCTCAATAATTTGGGAATTGAGACAAAACAGTGGGACGTGATCCTCGTCTTCCTTGTGGTGTCCAAACTAGATAATGAATCACTCCGTCAGTGGGAAATCAACATAAGTGGAATTTCATCTGATGCATTGCCTAAGTGGACTGATCTGCTTATATTCCTGGAATCACGTTTTAGGACACTAGAAATGATTGATAGCAGTAAACAAATTTCTAAAGCTCCTCAACAAAAACGTGCAGAAAAGATAAAATCATTCGCAGCGGTTCAAGACACCCCGAAACATCAATGTATCATGTGTTCGGGAGATCACTTTATCTATCAGTGCAAAAACTTCAGTCAATTAACACCACGAGAAAGACAAGATTTTGTGCAAACCAAATCGCTATGTTTTAACTGTCTAACACCCACTCACTCAGCGAAGAATTGTCGTCACACTACAAGTTGCCGTAGATGTGGTAGACGACATCACTCTTTGCTTCATCAGGAGAGAGAAATACAACAAGGACTCAAAAATAATTTGGAAAACAATCACGCACACACACAATCACAGCGACCAAGTCAAGGAGATATTCAACATTCATCACCCAGTCAAGGAGTGAACGTCGTTGCCAATTTTGCAAAGGAAGAAACGGTCATCGGGTCTGCTGATGTTCTTTTGGCAACGGCCATTGTTAAAGGACATTCATTCAACGGGAAGTTCTGTCTACTACGTGCTTTGATCGACCAAGGCTCACAAGCCTCTTTCGTAACAGAAGAGACTGTTCAAACATTAGGCCTTAAACGTGTACCGGTTAGCGGCTGCGTGTCAGGTGTCGGAGATGGTCGATTGCGTATAAAACATATGGTTTCTTTTCGTATCGAGTCACGTAGTGACCCAAGTAAAGGTATTCAAATTTCCGCGTACGTATTAAAATCTCTTATTTCACGATTGCCCACTAGCAAAGCCTCATCACCTGATTGGTCAGACATTGAGAACCTTTCACTGGCCGATCCAGGATTCACATCACCTGGTAAAATCGATGTTTTACTAGGAGCTGAAGTTTACGGCGAAGTTTTACTGAGTGACATTATCAAACATCCAAAGGGACACCTGTTAGCACAAGATACTATCTTTGGGTGGATCATTTCAGGGAAGGTAGCGCGAGAACTTTCAACTGGTGTCACAAAAATGGTAAGTTTAAACATTCACATTAAGGAAGATTTGTTACTTAGACAATTCTGGGAGTTGGGAAACGAGCCAAATTTAATCCAAAGGAGGCTTAGCAAGACGGAAGAAAAATGCGAAGAAATGTTTGATTCAACAACTTTCAGAAACGAAGAAGGTAGGTATGTGGTCAGATTGCCTTTGAATAGTGAAGATCCAGAATGTCAATATGGAGGGTTGAAAGAGATAGCACGGAAAAGATTTCACCATTTGGAAATGAAGCTTCAAAAAAACCCGAAGTTTAAGGAAGAGTATAGCAAGGTAATGCAGGAGTATCTGGACTTAAACCACATGGTTGAAATTAAGGACGAAATGGTTCACCCAAAGGCGGTATATTTCCCACATCACGCTGTGGTAAGGGAAGACAAGGAGACCACAAAGCTGCGAGTTGTCTTTGACGCCTCTTGTAAAGGCGTGAATGGCGTGTCACTGAACGACAACCTCTTTGTCGGTCCCAAACTACAGCAAGATTTGAGACACATTCTAATGAGATGGCATAGATTTCCTATTTGTATTGTAGCAGATATAGTTAAGATGTATCGGCAGGTACGAGTACACGACGAGGATACGCGTTTTCAAAGGATTCTATGGAGATTCGACCCAGATGAACCTCTGGGCCAATACGAGTTGCTCACACTCACCTTTGGAACATCATGTGCACCTCTTCTAGCCGTAAAATCACTGCAACGCTTGGCAGACGACGAACATCTTAACTATCCAACTGCATCGGAAATTACGAAGAGGGATTTTTATGTTGATGATCTCATGACGGGCTGTCATTCTGAAGATGAAGCCATAAATATATACAATGAAATGAACAAGCTGATGAAGGCAGGAGGCTTCCAACTGCAGAAGTGGAGTAGCAACAGTAAAGAATTACTAGAGTTCGTCGGTCAGGACAATCAGAATACAGCACCATCAATTTCCATAAAGGCAGATAACATGGTAAAAGTTCTGGGCATTTGTTGGAACAGAAATTCTGATGAGTTTCAATATACAGTAGAGTTACCTGAGGTTAACAAATCACCAACAAAGCGTCAAGTGTTGTCTGATATTGCTCGGTTGTACGACCCTATAGGTTGGATTGCTCCGGTGGTCGTTACAGCAAAAGTTTTCATTCAGAAATTGTGGAAGTCTGGGTTGTCTTGGGACGACGAACTGCCTGAAGATTTGGAAAGCGAATGGCTCAAATACAGATCACAACTTGCCGATCTAAAAAACATTTTCATTCCGAGGTGGATTAATTTCACGCAGGATTGTGAAATTGAGCTGCACGCATTCGCAGATGCTTCTCAAACGGCTTACGCAGGAGTAGTGTACTCTCGGTCAATAGACGATAAAGGTGAAGTTTATGTACACCTTCTAGCCTCGAAAACCAAAGTTACACCGATTGAGAAGCAACTATCAATTCCACGTTTGGAATTATGTGGTGCGGTTTTAGCCGCTAAACTGCTGCACGAAGTGGCGCAAGTCATGGCTGTGCCTAAAGAAAGGCTTTACGCATGGTCTGATTCAACCGTTGTCTTGGCATGGTTGCGTGGATTGCCATCAAGATGGACCACGTTCGTCAGCAATAGAGTATCGGAAATTCTCAATATTTTAGAGTACAGTCAGTTCAATCATGTTGGCACAAAATTCAACCCCGCAGATTGCGCCTCCAGAGGGCTGCCACCTTCCGATCTTAAAAAAGAAGGCCTCTGGTGGGATGGGCCAATCTTTCTTCATGAAACAAATATTGAATTTCCACAATTAGATTATACCACACAAGAAGAAATAAGAGCTAGCAAAGTACAAGAAATCAAGACTTTAGTTGCACTGAGAAGAGAAGATGAAAATCAACACTTAATAGAAGAAGAAAAGGATTTCTTTTGGAGCAAATATTCATCGCTGAGAAAAATGTTAAGGATTGTGTCATATGTGAAAAGAATTTTAAACTTAAGGTTAAAGGTTCATGAAAGAGAGAAATGTCCAGAATACATCACAGCGAAAGAAATGAAAGATTCTCTATTAAGTTGTGTTAAGAAAGTACAGGAACTGAGATTTAAAGAAGAAATCGGGCAACTAAAGTCTGGAAATCATGTCCCCAAGAAGAATGCACTGCACGCTCTCAACCCATTTTTAGATGATATGGGGCTTTTGAGAGTAGGTGGTCGAATCGTCTTATCAAAGCTGAGTTATGACGAGAAACATCCATTAATAATGCCTGAGGTAAGTCATCTTACCCAAGTGATTGTAGAGGACGCTCATAACTCAACGATGCATGGTGGACCTCAAGCTATGCTTAATTATCTAAGAGGCAAATTTTGGATAATTCATGCTAGAAAATTGGTTAAAAAATGCTTTCGACGTTGTGTCACATGCATTAGGTACTCGCAACGCAAAGTCACCCCACTCATGGGTCAATTACCGGAAGTTCGTCTACGACCTAGCAAAGTTTTCAAATCATCCGGCGTTGACTACGCAGGCCCCATAAACCTGAGATTCTCTCCTGGCAGGGGAGCCAAATCTTACAAAGGCTACATTTGCCTTTTCGTTTGTATGGTGACTCGCGCCATACACATTGAAGTAGTGTCTGATTTAACTTCAAAGGGTTTCATTGCCGCTTTTCGTAGGTTTGTTGGGCGTCGTGGTCGTTGTGCAGACTTGCATTGCGACAATGGCACGAACTTTGTCGGTGCTAATAAGGAGTTGAGAGAAATCTTCGACATGACAAAATCAAAGGTACCTCAAGAAATTGCGGAAACTTTGGCCATTAAAGGGACAAATTTCCACTATATTCCGCCGGCGAGCCCGAATTTCGGAGGAATTTGGGAGGCAGGGGTACGCTCAGCAAAGACACATTTAAAGAAAGTGATAGGCGATCATACTCTGACCTATGAGGAAATGACCACGGTGTTAGTGCAAATCGAATCTTGTCTTAATTCACGGCCACTGAGTCAGTTAAGTGATCAGTCAGTCGACCCTCTTCCCTTGACACCCGGCCATTTTCTAGTAGGCGAACCTCTCGTTAACGTATGTGATGAATATTATGTAGATCAGACTAACAATGTTAATTTAACTAGCAGATGGAAATTAGTTCAAAAAATTACAAATGATTTTTGGCAGAGGTGGTCAAAAGACTATTTATTAAACTTAGATAAAAGGTACAAGACTACTAAGCGATCCGAACCCGATGTTGATGATGTAGTTATAATTAGAGAGGATAACTTGCCTCCAACAAAGTGGATTCTTGGTAGAATAATTCAAAAACATCCGGGCAAGGATAATGTGACTCGAGTAGTTACCATAAAATGCAAGGACAAATTGTTGAAACGTCCAATAAATAAACTTTGTTTTCTGCCTAAGTGATACTGAACAATTTTGTTAGTTGCTTTATTATGAATCTTTGTAAACCAAACTTTTAATTGTTTCTGTTAAATTCTATAGTTCCTACACCATGCTTCATGGTGGGCGGTTTATTTGTATAAGTTAGTTGTAGTGTAAGTAGTGATTCTATAGCATTCTATCACGGTGGGCGGTATTGTTGTATATATTCACAATAATCTCACATGTGTTTCGATAAAAGTTGTCACTTGTCAGTTAGTAAGTTGTTGCAACACACTTTCTCGTTCTTGTATTGATTGTTAATATTATGTTAAAATTTATGTAAAATCTGTAATTTGAAGGACAAGTCCTTGGTGGGCGGGATGTTTAAATTCATACAAACAATCGCATCATTCCATACCTAATAATCAATATCGACTTCAACAAGAACCTTTTTTTGTTGTGCCGCGTCACCGATAGATGTCACTGTTAGAAATTAGAACTTGATATGGTTTTTCTTTTATTATTTCTTATAGTGTTTCATGAACATTATTTGTTGGTCGCTCTTTTTGAACCACGGCGGTGGTAAATACATATGTGCAAGTGTGTGTGTGACTTTTATTTTGGGGCCCTCTAGTGACGTAGTTCAGAGGTTGAACAAATATTTATTTACATAAAATGTAGGTGACTATGTTAATTTTAATAAATAAATAAGATTAATTGACTTCTGTGTTTTTGAAACAGCTTTCTGACGTAATTCGTTTAGGTAACACAAATTGCAGCGGACGGATTATCATGCCTTTCTAATATTTTTTCATCAGCCCAACTAATTTCGTAACAAAACTAGAAACAACAAAGTATGTTTCCCCTTGTGATCTAATCCACAACCTTTGGGGTATTCAGGTCAAGGCCTTAATAGGTAAAGAGATGACAAGGTTTTGACTAAACCATCGCTAGAATGACCAATTTAGTATCCACAGGGTACGAGGGCGACACTGAAAGTCTTTAGAACTGACCACTTGTAAACAGTATAATAAAAAAATAAGTTTAAATTTTGAAAATGGAACTCTTTGCCAATATTATTGAGTATGTATTTTATTAATTTGTCATTTGTTTTGCGATTTGGCGGCAAATTGAAAATTGTCTGTGTCACGTCAGCATGAATTTAACGCGCGAAATTTTCGTGCAAATATTTTTTATGACTTTCGTTGTCATTTAAGTCAACAAGAAAGTTATGATACACTTCGATTCGGTTCGTTGTTAAAAGTTGGTCTGCCGTCATGACGTTTGTGCGTTGGACAGGATGAGCCGTTTAGACATGGGTTATGTTATGGTTCAACTAAACGTTTGAATCGAAAAAAAATATTTCACTGGTTTTTTCTATTTTAAATTTTCGATACCTTCTCAGTTTTGACAGATCAAAGAGTAGAAGTTGGCATAAATTTGTGATGAAATTTTGAGAAGGGACTTAATTTGTAAAGAAAACTATTGTTTTCATATTCATAGAAGACTTTGGAATGGTTTAATTCTGTATCTTTTTGTTTTGATCGATATTTTTCATGGTTTCTTGACACCATAGTCACACCCAAAATATTCCATTCAAAAGCGGCGCGCCGGATACCTATTACTACTACTACGATTCGGTCGCGTACGCACGCGCGATAATGAGTGTGTTACTCGTAGAGTGGGTTATTTATTGTGACTGCGTCATAGTTGCCCGATGCGGCTGTGCGGCCAATTGCAATATTTTGCTCTCGATTTTTACCCTACTGCGCGGCTCGGTGTAGTATCAGTTTCGGGTGGGAGGGTGTGAGCGTCCGTTCTGCACGTTAGTGTTAGATATTAGTCAGTGCGATTTGATAGAAATTTTCTCCCACGTACGCTAAGACTGTCGAATGAGCTCCCCAACATGGTTTTCCAAGGAGATTACAACATGGGGTCTTTCAAAAAGGGCGTAAAAGGATTTCTCAAGGGTCGGCAATACGCACGTGTTGCCCCTAGTATTGTCCATGGGCCACGGTGACCACTTACCATCAGGTGGGCCGTATGCCTTTTGCCTACTGAATTACTAATTGTATATAGGACGCTCTGGTGACGCGGTACGCTGCACTAGACAAGCCGATGGCGATCCGCAAGCGTCGGCTGCTGGACTCGTTGCAAGCACAGCAACTGTTCCGGGATCTGGACGACGAGGCCGCCTGGATCCGGGAGAAGGAGCCCATCATCGCCAGCACCAACAGAGGTCAGCCATACTGTTACACGGCTCTAGTTTACGTTTAGAGAGATATGGTCGACTACAAATATCCTGAAGACTAAGTAGACTTTATTAACCTATTCTTCGTCATCCTAGCGTATATTTCTAGTCGCGTCGTCAGCTTAAGCTTCAGAGCCTAGGTTACGCTATATAAGCTCTATTCAACATCTAACTTGTTTCCTCGTTGCGTCCTCAGCTTGCGATTTGGAGCTTAGTCATTGTCCTAAATTTGGCGGCACCTGGTTATTACAATGGTGCGATTACCGCCTGACCTGCGTAACCCTTTTACAGGGAAACCAAAGCAACTGGAACATGACCCGAGGTGTGTTAGTGGCCAACACTGTCAGAATTTTTCAGGCTGCTTTAGCCATCTGACAGAGCGTTACGATTGCTATCTATCGATAACAACTGAGACCATACGGCTAAACGTGCCTTCCGAAGCACGGGAGGAGCTCGAGATAAAAGAAGCCACTAAATGGTGACCGGTTAGGGCTGCGTCTCGACTTTATTAACTTATTGCGGCGAAATAAAAATTACGATTATGTGTTTAACTTGTATGTATGTCCCCAAATGTGAAAAAGGGAGATGTTAGGTGTATGTAAAATTCTTTATTGTACTTAAAAGAAAACAGTACAGTACGTACGTATTCGACGAATATGTATGATGAGAGTGATGAGCGTAGACCAAGCGAGGGAAGTCTGTAAGGATCGCAGCAAACGGAAATCCGTAGTCTCTTTTTACCCCTACGGGAAAAATGATTGTGAACCTATGTATGTAAAATGTGTAATGCCAAGTTTGGTTCTAAGTTCAAGTCTATCATCCAGGTCGCGACCTCATCGGCGTGCAGAACCTCATGAAGAAGCACCAAGCGGTGATGGGCGAGATGGCTCAGCACGAGGCTCGAGTGGAGGCCGTCAGGGCGGCCGGGGCGGCCTTGCGGGACGCGGGGCACTTCGCTGCTGACGACATCGCCGCCCGGCTGCAGCAGCTCACGCAGCAGTGGCAGCACTTGCAGGAGAAGGCGGCGCAGGTAACCGCTTGCCCTGGAGGAGCTGCGAGACCGCCGCGCGGCCTTGCGGGACGCGGGGCACTTCGCTGCTGACGACATCGCCGCCCGGCTGCAGCAGCTCACGCAGCAGTGGCAGCACTTGCAGGAGAAGGCGGCTCAGGTAACCGCTTGCCCTGGAGGAGCTGCGAGACCGCCGCGCGGCCTTGCGGGACGCGGGGCACTTCGCTGCTGACGACATCGCCGCCCGGCTGCAGCAGCTCACGCAGCAGTGGCAGCACTTGCAGGAGAAGGCGGCTCAGGTAACCGCTTGCCCTGGAGGAGCTGCGAGACCGCCGCGCGGCCTTGCGGGACGCGGGGCACTTCGCTGCTGACGACATCGCCGCCCGGCTGCAGCAGCTCACGCAGCAGTGGCAGCACTTGCAGGAGAAGGCGGCTCAGGTAACCGCTTGCCCTGGAGGAGCTGCGAGACCGCCGCGCGGCCTTGCGGGACGCGGGGCACTTCGCTGCTGACGACATCGCCGCCCGGCTGCAGCAGCTCACGCAGCAGTGGCAGCACTTGCAGGAGAAGGCGGCTCAGGTAACCGCTTGCCCTGGAGGAGCTGCGAGACCGCCGCGCGGCCTTGCGGGACGCGGGGCACTTCGCTGCTGACGACATCGCCGCCCGGCTGCAGCAGCTCACGCAGCAGTGGCAGCACTTGCAGGAGAAGGCGGCTCAGGTAACCGCTTGCCCTGGAGGAGCTGCGAGACCGCCGCGCGGCCTTGCGGGACGCGGGGCACTTCGCTGCTGACGACATCGCCGCCCGGCTGCAGCAGCTCACGCAGCAGTGGCAGCACTTGCAGGAGAAGGCGGCTCAGGTAACCGCTTGCCCTGGAGGAGCTGCGAGACCGCCGCGCGGCCTTGCGGGACGCGGGGCACTTCGCTGCTGACGACATCGCCGCCCGGCTGCAGCAGCTCACGCAGCAGTGGCAGCACTTGCAGGAGAAGGCGGCGCAGGTAACCGCTTGCCGTGGAGGAGCTGCGAGACCGCCGCGCGGCCTTGCGGGACGCGGGGCACTTCGCTGCTGACGACATCGCCGCCCGGCTGCAGCAGCTCACGCAGCAGTGGCAGCACTTGCAGGAGAAGGCGGCGCAGGTAACCGCTTGCCCTGGAGGAGCTGCGAGACCGCCGCGCGGCCTTGCGGGACGCGGGGCACTTCGCTGCTGACGACATCGCCGCCCGGCTGCAGCAGCTCACGCAGCAGTGGCAGCACTTGCAGGAGAAGGCGGCGCAGGTAACCGCTTGCCCTGGAGGAGCTGCGAGACCGCCGCGCGGCCTTGCGGGACGCGGGGCACTTCGCTGCTGACGACATCGCCGCCCGGCTGCAGCAGCTCACGCAGCAGTGGCAGCACTTGCAGGAGAAGGCGGCGCAGGTAACCGCTTGCCCTGGAGGAGCTGCGAGACCGCCGCGCGGCCTTGCGGGACGCGGGGCACTTCGCTGCTGACGATCACTTGCAGATTCATACCTATTTATAAGTTATAGCCCGACCATAATAAAAAACCTGCATTGGCGTCGCTACTGATCGCTTTATGTGGCAACATGTAAGTGTCATGTCAACAACAAAATTTACAATGTCATTTAGTGAAATAGAAATCAATCCTTCGTTTTCATTCGCATCAAACAAAGTGTCAGAAACTTACACGGAACGCTAGGTCACATAATCCTATACGTAGTTTACCAGTTTTATTAAAATATTCCAATAACACAAACAACGTATGCTTCTCATTCGACAATAAACTAATTTGAACCTTCTTTCACTCCCAACAGCGCAAACAAGACCTGGAAGACTCGCTCCAAGCGCAACAGTACTTCGCAGACGCCAACGAGGCGGAGTCCTGGATCCGCGAGAAGGAACCCATGGCGAACACCCACGACTACGGCAAGGACGAGGACTCCTCTGAAGCCTTGCTGAAGAAGCACGAGGCTTTGTTGTCCGATTTGGAAGCCTTCGGGAATACCATCAAGTCGCTGAGGGAACAGGCTGATGCTTGTCGGGTGAGTTTTTTTAAAATACATTATGGCTTTTAATAAACGTGTTTAGCCAGCACTTAGTAAGAATTGTACACAGTGGTGTTGTTTATTAAATCAGAAGCCCGATTTTTGAATGGCGAAAACAGCGTGAAACGGTATTCTGAAATTAAAATGTCTCATTTGTATGAGCAATCTTTTAAATTTAATGCAGTAACCATATTCTATTTTTACACTATCATAAAGTGTTCTATGTTTACATTTGCTTTTTAAATATATCCAGCCAATATTATGACGATTGTCAGACAGACATTTAGGCACAGACAGTTTTAACACACTGACAGACATTTTTTTCAGAAGATTTTTTATTTATTGGCAAACTATACAGTTTTACAACAAAACATGACTTAATAAATATTACATGGGTTCATAGGCTAGTTAAAAAACCAAGAGATTAGCGCGCACAGCATGTTTAACTTTAGCGCTTGACAAAACTATAAATACATATAAATGAGAACACTACAAATGAGTTGGAATTTATATCAAACGGTGGAAACACAGGACACAATTTAGTTTTTTTTTAGGACAAGATTTGCTTTAGATACTGAATAATAAATTATATAAAGTAAATTAGAATGACTAAGACATTTATACTTAAATCAATGAATTAATTCATAAATTTTGTATTTAAAAGTATTAAGTGATAAGCTAAGATGTCAGATTTTTGCAGATGTATCTCTACCTACCTGCAAGAAAACTTCTATATCCGACCGGACTTTTGTAATTAGTTCACAAGTCTTCGCTTGTATACTCACAAGTTGATTTGTTCACCAGCAACAAGAGTCCCCCGTGGTGGACGTGTCAGGCAAGGAGTGCGTGGTGGCGCTCTACGACTACGCTGAGAAGTCTCCCAGGGAGGTCTCCATGAAGAAGGGAGACGTTCTCACTCTGCTCAACTCCAACAACAAGGTAAGGCGTCTCCCCCAACAGATTCTAGGCGACTGCGTAAGGTTTCCCCACCCTCAGCTCTAGAAGTAGTTTCCTGAACCCAGGCCTTTGGGCAATTTCCTAAATTCCTTGGCCGACGGCAGCAACAAGAGACTACCCACAGGACCGAGAATTTTGGGCCCAGGTATTCTATGCGACTTCGTAAGGTTTCACTCTGTTACAACTATTAGTTTCCAAGACGTACGTTCTAGGCGACTTTGAATTTGCCGTCTTGTTGTAACAAAGTAGCAGAAAAGCTACTAGAACTAGTTCCTTAGACCAAAGTCTTCTAGGCGATTTCTAAACCTAACTGGTCAGTGTATTCAAGATCATCCATACGTCAATACTATAATTATATTAAAAATGCGAAAGTGACGTCTGTCTGTTACGCTTTCACGGCCAAACCGCTGAACGGATTTTGATGAAATTTGGTATGAATATAGTCAAACATAGGCAACTTTTAGACGCAGACGGAGCTGCGGGAAATAGCTAGTATTAAATATAATCTTTATGTTATATAGGGTGTATAAACACCTTAGGTTTGCGCTGCTAGGGTTTATATTGCCTTTCAATCCCTTTTAATAAATAATTCGACAATGACCTCTTAAAAATACATCGAATTTCCGCTCCGTATGAGATGATTTCTAACTTTTGAATAAATGATAATATCGCAAAACAGTGTTTAGTGATAAGCGAGCGTAGATATAGTATGATAATAATACTAATTCATATTGTACACGGGCAATTGATAATGGACGGCACACTAACTCAATGTCAATGATGTATAAATTATTAGGAACGTGGTCGGGATGTAAAGTCGCGGTTTACTGGTGAACTGTTGTGCGATAACGCACGTTAAGCAGCGCTATTGTTTGGTTTAAATTAATTTGGTGACCGTGTGTTCATAAGCTCATTTGTGAAACATAGGAAGGAGGCATGTTAAGTTGTTAATTGTTTAGTCGTCGATGTTTAAATTGTTAGTTTTAAAACCAATTTTGATATTACATCCAGCATGGAACTTTGAGACGCGGGAGGCAGGTGCGTTACTGATCCAATATTATCAGGAGAGAATCGATGTCTACGAAAGCTTTTCTTCTCGTATCAAATTCCCATCAATCCCTTTTTTATTATCATTCAGATCCGATTCTTATCACATTTAGTAAAAATATTCAGTCAATTGTCAAAAAATACCAGTAAAAATATCCATTGCAAAGATTTATTTAAACATCCAAAAATTAAATTTAAATTATTGAAATGATGATTTTGTATGTTATTAGCGACAGATAAAAACCCGTATTGAAATAGTTAAATTTAATGTACTGAAATTATGTTTTAACAGTGTCAGCTTAAGGAAGGTTGCATCATCGGGGATAAGAGCTGAGGTTTTTGTTTTATCTCGAGATTCTGCATCTCATTGTCCCCTTATGTTAATATGCTGATGACAACATACTGATGTTTTGGTTACCTATTTACACGGAATTGTTTTGACGCTATTCTCAAAATCTAGTACCTTTTATATCTAAGATCTTATTTGTGTCTATTTACCAAGTTTATTGCAAATAAAGTTTCATTCATTCATAGTCTATGTTGTTAAAGTAGCGAATAAAATATGATGTGTCAACCTTTTTAAATTTTAATACTAATCACGCAAATCACTTTTTATTTCACATGTGTGTGTGTGTGTTTCACATAGTATTTTACGTATTTTGGTGTCATAAAAATGGGCTGTGAAACATACATACATACAACTTCATTCGACACAAACGCCCTGTTATGAAATGGACTGTAATAGGTGTGTAAATAATAAGATAATGAAGTTTAGGGCTATTTACTGAGAAAAATGGGAAATATTTACAAAGATGGCAGGTACAAATTTTGATCTTCAAAATTAGAAGTGACAATATTAATGTTTTATAAATAATATTCCAAAGAAAAAGGCTATTAAATCTAATAAGTTCTCAACATGCCCCAAACCAAATTTTTCTTATTACTTTGCATATTACGCCAAATTTTTACATTGATTTTAAATAGTGCCTTTTTGTAAGTATTATTCAATGTAGTAACATTAAATTTTATATTAAATTTACAAATTCGATTTCAATAATTTTCAAGACTTTTCCATTTACAATATTCATATGGATGTCATAATCCCACAAGTATGTACAAGGCTTTACGATGCTTATTCTATCTCCGTGTTTATATAACAGTACCATTTCGGCGCTGGTAGCGAAAAGGCGTGACGATACGATAACGATGTAAAATGTGACTTAATTACCGTAGTTCAAAACTCAAATCTCTGTGATAGATAACCCGTGATATAGTAGATTAAAATGATAGTGTTAAGTTGGTTAGCGGTCGTGCTGGTGGGTAATGTGTTTGTGTTTTGTAGGAAGAATAGTAGGAAAGTGTCGCACGTGAGTTGTTGTGTTACCTAATATTTGTAGTATTTTTATACCCTTTTTTCAAAGTTCAAATAGCATCTAGAAAGGTAGTTGAATTGAATGAATGGATGAACACTTTATTGCACTATTTACAATTAACATATAGTTAAAAAGAATAAAACTATATAGGTACAAAGGCGGACTTATAGCTAATGCAATTTCTTTTTGAATGAATTTCAATTGATTTTACATTTGGAGTTTGGAAAAAACTTTCGAAGTTTAGAAGACTATCTGAATTGCCATGAAAGTGTGTCGGATAAAGGCTTGTTATGTTATAACCAAGTTGTGCCCCGAGGCTGGTTGCCGGTTACCCGCTGAAGTGGAAGATACATTGTAAGAAACCGGTCACACAAACATCCAGCGTAGGATGCAACCGGGTAAATGTTAAGAGAGAGAGAAATGAATTTGTAAACATTGTCTACAACAACAACAGTATAGTTATCTTCCCATCTAGTTCCGTACCAATATTTTCCTGTTACACCGGCCTAGGTTAGTTTTCATTACGTTTCGGCCGGAGCGATGATTCACTAAAGATAACCCTCTTTATCTACTACTATCTGAATATTAAACTACTGTTTATTTTTTTACTATCATTTAAAAAAATATTAAAGAGAATATATATTGTAAAGGTATTTGCAGCGATTCCTATATTATCGAGGGTCTTGTTTTTTTGAGATATTGGTTTGTGTTGTGCTTGCTAAATGCATACGTATAATCACGCCTGTTTTACACCAGCGGAGGCGCAACTAAGATGTTGAGACTTTTGTGCCCTTGTTCAATTTGAATTTAAGAAAAAATAAATTTAAAATATAAAACGATGCGTCGCGCGCCTCTCGCTTTAATCGGTCTTTGGCATGCCGATTTCATCCGCATGTCTAAGTGGTTAAGGTTTATTTTAAATTGATTTATTCTCAGTATCTTCGCCTCGCCTCCGCTGTCGTGCGCTGGACCTTAGGGTAAAAAAGACTTACTAAATATTATTTATTTTTTATTTATTTACTTAGACATAAAACACATGTTACAATTTTGTAGCTATATACGATGCCATCACAATCTCTTTCGAGATTGTTGTTATTGTTTGAAAATATATTAAAAATACAAGGTTCCTACTCTAATCAATCAATCTACTTTAACTATAATAGGAATACAAATAATGTTATACATAACAATGAATAAATTTAAATACATGCATCATTGTTTTTATAGTGTATTTTTGTTGATATTTGGGAAACCTTTAGAAGTGACACTTGAGGATAAGGATCCTTAAGTAATTATATAATAATCTGTTTCTGATACAAACGCAAATAAGAGATAATCTAATATTATAATCCATACTTCCATACTAATATTTTAAGTTCGAAGTCTCGTCTGCCTGTTACGCTTTCACGGCAAAATGGTTGAACGGATTTTTATGAAAATTGGTATGAATATAGTTGAAGACTCGAAGTCAAACATAGGCTATTTTTGACGCAAGCGGAGCTGCGGAAAACGGCTAGAAAATAATAAATCTATTAGTTGAAATAAGACAGAGTTTCAGAAAAGAAGTCCAGTAAAACTTTTCATATCAACGCAAAAGAAAAGGGACAGAAGATATTTTAGTAAAAACTGGCTGGACAAACGTTGGATATTGTTTGTAAACAAGGCTAGTTGTAGTATTTTAGAACTATTGTGTGTTTACTTTACATCTTCTCATCTTAGTATTGTCAATATTGTTTACGCGTGCCCGCGTGTTTACATAATAGAACAGTAGATGTCCTTAATTAATCGGCTAGGTTAATCACAACCATTTCGAGTTATTCAATAAGTGACATCATAACAAGATTTTACGGTTACTTTTCTTGGGATCTGTATTTTTGTAGTTCATTACACATATTAAACCAAGAGTAAGTTAGTGGGCCAATAATTAGCCTTTTTAGATAACCGAAATATTAACCTTATTTCTAAAAGCGTTTAAGCAAGGGAAGAGAATGCTTAACAATAAGTCCGCCATTGCTCCATATTGTAAACAATGATGTAATTTCTCAGATGTGAGCAATAAAGATATATCGTACAACTATGTTTTGGGACTTTACAGGACTAATAGCGAACTATGCATTTTCCATTAAATTAAATTGAATATTTTGGTAACCTCATGACCTAACACATACGTTTGTTCAGGACTGGTGGAAGGTGGAAGTGAACGACCGGCAAGGCTTCGTGCCCGCCGCGTACGTCAAGAAGATAGACGCCGGGCTGTCCTCCTCCCAGCAGAACCTCGCCGACTCCAGCTCCATTGCTGCCAGGCAGAACCAGGTGAGTAAACCAACTGTTTCATTCAAAACCAAATCAACCCAATTTTTTTTCCATCAAGAAAATTACTATACAGACTTTGATCGAAATTGCAATATATCCTCGATTTTGACTACCTAAAAAAAATACTTGAAAATAACTAAAATCCCCTTGTTTTCTCACAGATCGAAGCTCAATATGACAACCTATTGGGTCTGGCCCGCGAGCGCCAGAACAAACTCAATGAGACCGTCAAGGCTTACGTACTCGTCCGGGAAGCTGCCGAGCTGGCTACGTGGATCAAAGACAAGGTAAATTAAAGCGAACGGTAATAAACATTTTACATTTCTTCATCAACACAGTTTTATATTCAAGTCGTTATCTGTACACTTGTCACCCAACAACTTGTTGTCGGAACCACATACCAGATAATATGATGCGTTTTATCATCATTTAGACATATTGTTATTGGGGTTACCATTTTATACTATTTATTAGGCAAACAAGTATTGGGAACGCCGGATGAAAGCGCCTTTGACACCAAAAGTATCACGTACCTAAGCATTAAAGAAACCAACGTACTTAGAGATAGAATAACATCATTTTATCTGTATCTCTCTCTGGTAATCTACATGTGTTGACCAAAGAGAAAACAGAAAAGAATACATACACACAAACGAACATAGAATCTCCTCCTTTTTTAAATTCGATTTAAAAATAATTGCGCATAGCCTTTTTCGTTAGTCCTTGCCGGCCATTTAGTAAGTAAGTTGACTGCGACTTAAATAATGATGATGATGAACATTAAATGAAATAAGAAAGCTTAATCCACCTTGAACTATAACACAGGAGATGCACGCGCAAGTCCAAGACGTCGGTGAAGACCTGGAGCAGGTGGAGGTGATGCAGAAGAAGTTCGACGACTTCCAGAACGATCTGCGAGCGAACGAAGTCCGCTTGGCAGAGATGAACGAGATTGCCGTTCAGTTGATGACGGTGGGGCAGACTGAGGCTGCCTTGAAGATCAAGACGCAGATGCAGGTCGGTATTTATAAATATAAATGAGCATAAAATAATAATAATAATAATGTACATCAAAATCTACAATCATATACCAGAAGATATTAAAAATTAAAAGAATTCAAAGTTGCCTTTACAAAATGCCTAATAAGACATTCTACACAATCTTAGAACATTTTTAAATGAATACTCAATGCATAGATTTGATTAGATGCTTTAATAAATTTGCTTGCAATAGGACATAACCTAGCAAATACGTATTAACCTAGCAAATATAAACATTATGAACCCTATTTGCTGCAAATAAATTTTATTTAATTATATGATATTAGATAATCATAAAAGCATAACAATAATTACAATGGCTCTTCGTATAGGAAAGATCAAGAACACAGTGGTACGACCCTTTTTTATTACACATACAACTTTCACCTGTGTTTCACAACAAAGTAATTTGATTTGATCGTACCAAATTAAATTTATGCGCGAATTAGTTCTTCGGCACAGTTATTAATAGTACGTGGCGTTGGTTGGCATTATTAATGGTTTGTATTGTCGCTATGTGATCGTACATTTAAAACTAAAAAATTTGGCCTTGCTTTCGTTTGTTTTCTTGAAGCCCGCATTTTCACCATTTCGAATAAAAATACATCTTGCAGAAGTAAAGCTCTATTCAAACTGACGCTAATCCCGCGCGACTTGCGGGACGCCCACAGAAATAAGAATAAATAAGAAGTGCCATTAGCAGGGGGTCAACCACAACGTCTTATAGCAGTATTATTTTAATATTACATCGAGTTTTCGTACCACAAGGTGTTTAAAACAAGCTTGAAACAATATTACTTTTTTCAGCAGTTTTGGTGACGTCACCTCTATTTCGTTCATTCAATTCGTACCATGACGTGACTTTTGGCCACTAGCATTATTGTTCTAATGTCAAATTTAGCAATCTTAAAAAAGTTCCTCTTTCGCAACTGATACAACATTATTTACTATTAATTGCTCAAAAAAGTAAAGTAAATCAACTTATTTTCGAAAAATAATTAAATATAAAGTGAACGTGAACGTTATAGTGACTGACTGCAATTGATTTAATTTGATTCCAAATGGATTTGGACTTGGAAATATTCGAGTTCTTGGAAGCCGATAACTCCGAAGAGTGTAGATCACGAAAAAGGCGACGTATGCGTTTTCGTGAGGAGTGTGATCCCTTCGACTTGGATGAAGAAGAATTTAGAAAACGTTATCGGTTGACAAAAGTTTTAGCACGTAACCTATGCGATGACTTAAAGCCTCTCATGAAGACACCCTTAAGATCTTCAGACTTGTCTGTGGAGACTAAGGTAAGTTACTGTTTACTTAATTGCATCACTAATATTGCATATAACTTTTACACAATAACTTTTATAGTTTTACTATTTTGTGTGTTGCTTAAGCACCTTACGATAATAATAAATGTTATAAATAGAGAAAACATATTTATTTGTTGACCTTATATTTATTTGTTCAATACAATGTTCGGCAACAAATTGAACAAAGATTTAAAATGATAATGATGTCATTTATTTCTTGTTTAAAAATATATACTAATTTATTTCTTCTAGGTATTGATTGCATTATCTTTTTATGCAACTGGATCATACCAGCGTCCAATAGGCAATAATGAGGGCCATTTCGTGGCACAACAGACTGTGTCTTCAGCCATTGCACAGGTTACTGCATGCTTAAATTCATCGCAGATGAGACAAAAATATATACAGTTTCCTATGACTGAACAAGACCGCAACCGAATTAAAAACGAGTATGTATACTAATTTCGTAATTCAAATAACTTAGTTGTTGTCCATTCTCTGTTCATTTATTGATATAATTCTAATGTTCAATTGACTGCAATAAATAATTTGTTTTAGACAATTTAACAATTACGTGAATGTTAGTGTTTCCAAGTTGTCTAAATTCAGTTTACCAATCATTATTTTCTGCATATTGTTTAGCTGTTAATTGAATTAATTTTTTTTCAGATTTTACAACAAATTTCATATACCCGGAGTACTAGGTTGCATAGATTGTACCCATGTGGCAATAATACGTCCAGTAGAACATGAAGAGCGTTATTATTGTCGCAAGCATTACCACTCCTTGAATGTCGAGTTGGTAAGTCAGTACAAATATATTCAGACACCATTGAAAAAAAAACAATATATTAAAAATATAAATTCTTTATTATTTCTATCTTAAATGTTTAAATAAATTATAGCACTTATACCAGTCTTATTTTTTCAGATATGTGATGCAGACATGCAAATTATCAGTGTAGATGCAAGTCATGGTGGTGCAACTCATGACTCTTTCATTTGGGCGAATCATCCATTAAAAAGACACTTGGATAATCTCAGCAACTCAGAGAATACTTGGTTTCTTGGTATGTATTATTTTATTTTAAATTTGATTTAATAATGATTGTACTTTTAGATAATTAATAATAATTATTTTATATTCACAGGTGATTCCGGATACCCATTGAGAAAGAGCATGATGACACCAATTTTAAATGCAGAACCAGACTCACCAGAAGCACACTACACTAACTTACATGTTCGTGCAAGAAACATAATTGAGCGCACTATAGGGCTTCTTAAAGCACGTTTTCGTTGCCTACTTGTTCACAGAGTGCTTCATTACTCGCCTCGAGTTGCTGGCTCTATTGTAAATGCTTGTGTTATACTACACAACATTTGCAATAAAGCTCAAATACCAGTGCAACAACTAAGTGACGAAGACATGATTCAAGAGGCCGAGTCACAGCCACAGCACATCCCTGCTGAACAGCCACAGCCACACAGAAACAACCCTGATTTGCAGCAGGGTTATGCTACTCGACAGTCTCTTGTCCAGCGGTTGTGGGAAAGGCGACATTTAAGATCCTGAAACAGAAGTTTATTGTAAAAAAAATTGTGTATCTGCTATTATTTATTTATATCCCACCTACAGAATAAGAAATAATATTATGTCCCCTTACTAAAACTTCTTATAATTAATTGAATTAAACTAGTTACTAATGAATAAATTATATCTATAGATTCTTGAAAAAAAATAATTAAATATTGTTATTTATTTTGTACAACCATACTACTACTACACACATACACATACTCTCAAACTTTAAATAGGATAGCGTATATATGTTAAGGTCTAGTCTATCTCTGTGCCAAATTTCATCAAAATCTGTCCAGTAGTTTTGAGTTTATTCGTTACAAACAAAATACAAATCTTTTTATAATATTAGTATGGATATAGTATGGATGTTTGAATCATAGTTTAAATATAGCAAATAAATATAACATTGAAATAATGTGTTAGTATTTCTTTTGTACCTTTCAATTTTGCAGGCAGTATTTTGAAGCTCTGCCATTTTCTCAGCTATCTTCTCCATAGCTGTCGCGGACCTCACAGCTGCCTCTGCTCGCATTTGTGCGGATGACACTAGGGCACGTCTTGCAGCCTCTGGCGTCATCGGAGGCTCAAGTCTATGACGCCGGCGCCGCGGAGAGCGTAATATAGCTCTAGGATTTATAGGTGGATTGGGAGTAGGAGACAGAGCTGGTGGATCTTCGGAAATAGGTTCTAGCATTTGATCTTGTACCATGGGTGTAGTTGAGTTGGGTTCTATATTTGGCTCAATAATTGGAGTATGTTGGGCTGGGTGATCTGGGACATTCAGAAGGATTGAATCTGAGGCTGGCTGTGAGTCAATAATCACTGGAGGCTGAAAAAAAAGTCTCTTTGTATTTAAATATATAACATACCTACCATACCTACATATTTGTTATGTTTAAAAATTCCTTACTTCTCCAAACGGTTCCACCCGGACGCCTGGTAAACCCTGACCGAAATCATCCCCCAGTATTTGGAGGAATTTATTTTCTATTTCAGTCAAAGGCTTTTCAGTGGACGGCCCTCCCCCAGTTCGTACATGCGAAGAGCGAATAGCAGCGACTCTTGATTTTAATTTGGCCTTATAATCGACCCAATACTGCAAGAAAAAAAGGTAAAAATATTACAATCGCGTAGGTATTGAAAATATTGGTGTGAATAAAAAGAGCAAATAATTTAACACTAAATAAACAAACAAATGCTTACTTTGGACCAGCCTTTCCAATCTTTATGTGCTCCATCGCCCTGAGAATTCAATATCTCTCCAATCTCTCCCCACATTCGCTTTGCATACTCTTTCGCTTGTAGAGAGCGATTATATGATGTAGCGATGTCTCGATGGGAATTTAAAAACTCCCAGAGAATCTCCAGTTGTTGCACAGAGACACGGTTCACTCTTCGGCTATAAAAATATGTAACAATACAAATTTACATAACTTAACAAACCACAAAAACTAAAGTTTTATTCACTAATTTTAATTGATTTTAAACAAAACTCACTTCATTTCCATGGTGACGCTGAAGAGACGTAATTTGAGAATGAGCCGTACTTAGATTTTGGAGCCATACGATTAAAATAGGTAAGGCACTCAACATTGTGTTTTTTATCCACTTAAAACTTAACATAAATCAAACTTTTAAAGTTATAAACACTTGAGATAACATTTCATTTTTTTTCGCCTGTGACAGCGTGAGTTCCGTTCACGATTCACGTCACAATGTAGATTCGGTTTCATACTTATTCATCAAAATTTTCTTAAATTTTAATTATTATTTTATTTATATATTTTGAGTTATTAGTGTATATTACATAATAAGTTACATAAATATACTTAATTTTCCAAAAACAAACCATTTTAAATTAATTTACATTAACTTTTTTATATCTATTATTATAAATGATTACCGATAAAAATCACGTTACGGAACGTCCTTTGAAAGAGATGGCGCTATATATTTGATATAGCGCTGTTTCTTTTTATCCTTTAGCAGGGAATAGACAATGTTATCAATTCATTCGTTCTTTCGCAACACTAAGCAGGAATAAAATAATATTACGCGGTAGAGGTCATGGTACGAAAACGAGTAATGTTATTATAAGCTTGAAACAAAACTTCCTTGAAATAAGATTGTTTTACAAAAGCTTGTGGTTGGCCCCCAGGCCAGTTAACTTTGGCACACGCTACGGCACTTCGATCGATTCCTATTCCTGGTAGGAATGTTTGAATTGTCCTGAAACGCTTTAGCAAGTTCATATTGTTTACCTATATTTATGTTGTTGTCGGCTATTTATAGATTGTATCACAGTTTTCCGGTCCTTCTAATTGATTTTGTTGCAATATCCAGGAGCTGAACACCAAATGGACTTCGCTGCAACAACTGACGGCCGAGCGTGCCGCCCAACTCGGCAGCGCTCATGAAGTTCAACGATTCCACCGCGACGTCGATGAGACCAAGGACTGGATTGCTGAGAAGGAAGCTGCGTTGGCCACTGATGACCTGGGGAAGGACCTGCGCTCGGTGCAGACCCTGCAGCGTGAGTATTGTGTTGTCAGCTGTGACGTCACTAGCACTGGATTGCTGAGAAGGAAACTGCGTTGGCCACTGATGACCTGGGGAAGGACCTGCGCTCGGTGCAGACCCTGCAGCGTGAGTATTGTGTTGTCAGCTGCGACGTCACTAGCACTGGATTGCTGATAAGGAAACTGCGTTGGCCACTGATGACCTGGGGAAGGACCTCTGCTCGGTGCAGACCTTGCAGCGTGAATCTAGTGACGTCACACTAGATTTGTGAACAGAACAGGGTGAAATTCGTATTGACTCTCAGAGACTGCTGTTCGGGAGTCCATTATACACCGTGAAATTTAAGTCGTTTTGGACCCATCGTCCAATGACTCCATTCAGGCAACTGAACAACTTTCCCCGAGATACATGGGTCGAAATATGGAGGGAGTCACTGGACGATGGGTCCAAAACGACAAAAATTTCACGGTGTATGCTCAAACTTATTAGTTTCTTTATTGCGGTTGCACATTCACAGGAAGGGTAGGGTATGTCAGTTACCATAGCTGAAGATGGGCAGGGATTATTATTATTTATTATATGCTCAAACAGCTTTATGGTGTAGACATGACCATTTTTCCATTTACCATTAGGTGATGAAAGCAAATAGTTCAGACATACAAAATTATTAATAGTACTATCGTACAGAACGGACATTCACACCGCGCAGATTTACATCCATATTCTCAAACACAACCAAAACTCAAACAAAAGGAAGTCCTCGAACTTTCCTTGAAAACGATATTCTTAGTTGGTTGCTTGAGCAAACTTCAATGAGGAACGACACAGGGTATGTTAACAATCAAAAACACAAAAATTTTAAAATTCAAAAGAATAGAGTCAACATTAAAAAAGTAAGTAGATATTTAGGCAAAAGAGTGGCAAAGCTCTTATTTATAACTACTTGATTTCATTTCGAGGACTCCTCAAGGTACCTCTCGACTAACCTTGTATTTGACAGTTCGATACTCACCTCCAATGAGGAATCTCCTTATGTCAAGGAAGCCTAGTGTCGACCAATCATACCAATGAGTTGGAGTAAGGCTGAGTCGAGTTTGAGGAAACGTTTGGGAATATGGGTTTTAGTATATAAATCGAGAGCAAAACAAGGCAAGGATGTCGCTTTGGCTGCTGCGACGATTATCACGTAGATGCGGTAAATAATCAACCCTTATGACTAACGCACACATTGACGCGCGTGCGTACGCGACCGAATCGTAGTAGTTATAGTGGGAATCGGGTTCGCCGCTGTTCTATGGCATGTCCGTAGTGTGTAAAAGAGACAGATTATAATACTGGTTTTAAGAATCACTGGGTCTGAAGTTTTAGGACCGTTGATACTGATGCGAATTCCGCTTATCTGGCGGGACGCTCATAGAAATAAGAACAAATAGAAGTGTCATTAGCAGGCCAGTTAACTTTGGCACACGCTACGGCACTTCTACCGATTCTTATTTCTGTGGGCGTCCCGCCAGACAAGCGGGATTCGCATCAGTATCAACGGTCCTTAAGACAAATTACTGAAAATATTTGAATGATACCGGAAAACTTGAATTAAAATGTACATTTCCATATCCAGGTAAACACGAGGGCCTCGAGCGCGACTTGGCAGCTTTGGGAGACAAGATCCGACAGCTGGACGACACCGCCAACCGGCTGATGAGCAGCCACGGGGATTCCGCTGACGCCACCTACAGCAAGCAGCGAGAGATCAACGAGGCCTGGCAGCAGCTGCAGGCGCGGGCCAACGCTCGCAAGGAGAAACTGCTGGACTCCTACGACCTGCAGAGGTGGGTCCAGCAGGCTGGCAGCTACAGCAAGCAGCGAGAGATCAACGAGGCCTGGCAGCAGCTGCAGGCGCGGGCCAACGCTCGCAAGGAGAAACTGCTGGACTCCTACGACCTGCAGAGGTGGGTCCAGCAGGCTGGCAGCTACAGCAAGCAGCGAGAGATCAACGAGGCCTGGCAGCAGCTGCAGGCGCGGGCCAACGCTCGCAAGGAGAAACTGCTGGACTCCTACGACCTGCAGAGGTGGGTCCAGCAGGCTGGCAGCTACAGCAAGCAGCGAGAGATCAACGAGGCCTGGCAGCAGCTGCAGGCGCGGGCCAACGCTCGCAAGGAGAAACTGCTGGACTCCTACGACCTGCAGAGGTGGGTCCAGCAGGCTGGCAGCTACAGCAAGCAGCGAGAGATCAACGAGGCCTGGCAGCAGCTGCAGGCGCGGGCCAACGCTCGCAAGGAGAAACTGCTGGACTCCTACGACCTGCAGAGGTGGGTCCAGCAGGCTGGCAGCTACAGCAAGCAGCGAGAGATCAACGAGGCCTGGCAGCAGCTGCAGGCATTGGATGGAGCTTTAGGGCTGACCTTTGATTAGCAGTAGGACATCTAACGTTGTGGCGGGCTCCCCTGTTCGTCTGTCCCTGCATGATACTAATATGGAGGACCTGCCACACGAAGTAGATGATAGAAATGTTGTATGTATGTAAAATTCTTTATTGTACTGTACATAAAAGAAAATAGTTTATACAACACCAACAGAAAAAAAATCTTAAATATTAATGTACAATGGCGGACTTATCCCTATGAGGGATTGTGGTGGGATTCTTCAGTGAAATGCACAAATCTTCTTAGACTTCACAGAACATCAATCAAATTGATAAAACTGAAGTTAGTACGTAAAAATTTACAGAAAATAGAAATAGAGCTCTTGCTCATACGACCGACGTGAAAACTATTTGGATAAAAGATTACTCGCAATACGATATGATTTTTAAATGAAAATGTGATGAAGGATGGTTATGAAATTAAAAGTGGTTATGAAATGAAAAATATGTATGTAATGAGAAATGATGCAAGCGCATCGTAACAAGGTTATTTGAAAATAGGTAAACAAGTAAACAGGTACAAAAATGGTAAAAAAAAAAAACTGGATAAAGACGTTAAAGTTTATAATTTCAGTTCCAAAAGCTTGAAAAGGCATAAGGTAAGTAACTTGTGTGTTTTCCTTTTTTTTCTTACTTCTATAAGTTCTTCATAGGTTGCCTGGATGGAATGCACTGTGTTAAGACATCTGTCAGACATTTCTTGCAGTTTTCTTGCAAGAGTAAATTAGGTCTTAGGCTTCATATTCTTAGTGTTGCCCTTGAAAAACTAGGCAGAATTACTTTTATTAACAAATTGTTTAGCTCAATCAAATCTGATAATGAAAAATACGCTAATAACCGCACTGGCTAGCTAGCCAAACGGAGGAGAGTGATAAAACGAATAATTATCTCACGCAGGTTCCTGACGGACTACCGCGACCTGATGGCGTGGATCAACTCCATGATGGCGCTGGTGAGCTCGGACGAGCTCGCTAATGACGTCACCGGCGCTGAAGCCTTGCTCGAGAGACACCAGGTAACCTTCTATCATGTCATTCATCATCATTTCAGCAGCAGTCAGTCGATTGTTGGACAAAAGGCTCTCCTAGTGATTACCTAAATTACAGGCAAACTGCATCTAGCGTTTGCCTGAGATGAAATTTTTGTCTTTGTGTAATTTTTTTTTCAATAATTCGTTCAATAGCCAGCAAAAATAATAATTACACAAACAGTTAACAAACCAGGAAGATCTCGCAGACTTAAGCTAAGAAAAATGTTTTTTTCCCTATAAACTTCTATGCCATTTTCTGTGGCTGACATGAGGTCTCGTTTAGTTCCCTTACAAGGCGGATAACATGATTGAGTTTTGATATTTATAATGTATTATAATAAATCAAGCCTGCAATGTCCTAACCAAACCAGAATTAACTAAACAAAGTATGTTTCCTGCGGGAATGGGACCCACGAGCTAATGATGATGTACAAAGGCTATAGATAGACCTATGTCCGTTGTGGAGTAAAGTAATGACGCCCAGTGCTTGTGTGGACACCCGACGCAGACCATAGAGCATCTGTTGCATTGTTCGTCCTGCTCTGACGTGTCCACCCTCGAGGACCTCATGAGGGGGTCGGACAATGCATTAAGAGTTGCGGATTTTTGGTCCGACATAGTTTGAGTTTCCCCTTCCCGTCAGACATCGACCCCGATGAAGAAGAAGGAAACTAATGATGATATACAATAAGACGAGTGTACAAAGTAACACACGTGACTGTTCTAGAGTCAACGATTGGAGATAGACGCGCGGTACGGCATAATGCCGCAGGCGCAGGTCAGATTGCACGCATGTGTGCGCTAACGTTAATACCAGTATTCGGTGGTCAACGCAAATCGTACTTTGGAAATATTATCAGCTTGTTTCGGTTTTGTAAGCTTCGTATAAAGTCTCTTATCATCGATTTGGTTTTCAGTTCTTCATATTTTCATAAAAAAAAAATTTTGTACGTTTGTGTTTTTAATTTATTTTTTGTGAGAAAAAGAAAACTTTATTTGATTCAGTATAAAGTTACTAGTCGGTTGCCATATTGAGTGTAAAAAGGTTGCAGTTGAGCTGGTTTTATGTCAATAGAACGCAAGCCACGAACAAATTCCTCAATCAATCAATAATTTTTTTTTTTTTTGGATACGTTGGCACATAACAGTCATGGCCATCATATACGTAAAGAAGTCTCTTTGAACTTTAAATAGCATCAGCAATAATAACACTAAGTAAGACATTAACAATAAAGTTACAAAAAGGAAATTTGGCTATTCGCACTTCTAAAACGCGATGTGAATTTAATACCACCGAATGCTGAACACAATTACTGTTGTATGCAATGTACTCAGTACAGTACAGTACGCTGCACTCCGTGTGCTCTGTATTGGGTAAATGGACAGCCAAACTATTTTTTTTAATTTATTTCTAAAATTGGAATTGACGTCCATTCAAAATGACACGAATTCCGCGTAGAACACGGGGCACCCACCCGCACCCGGGGTGCCTAAGTTAACTGGTCTGCTTAAGACACTTCTATGTATTAAGCAGAGAACAGCGTGTGGGTTTAAAACATTAATTAATATTGTTTATATTACAAAGTAAATGTATGCTTACACACCCTGGTGTCAGATAACTCCTGGGCCCTTACCATCACCTCTAATAGCAGGGCAAAAACGACGGGCCCTGGTCTCAGTCTTTAAACGACGGCCTAACGTGCCTTCCGAAGCACAAAACTATTAAACAAGTAATTTTGCTGTCCATTTACGTTTCAACTCCAAAACAGAGCGTTTTAAAGTATTAGATAATGTCTAAACACTTTACCTACCTCATAACAGATACGTTAATGGGTTTATAGTAAATTGATCTAACACAAGTGATTTTTGACAACACAATAAGTATTTCTATTAACAAGTTTAATACAAATAACTTCTGAAAATCTGATGTCTATTCTTCTTATTATTTTACACCAGTATTACGTTTAATCCTGATTATTATTATGGTTTTTGTGTGTTGTATTTACTTTGGATATAAATGTTATTCTTGTCTTTTTTTTAAGAGTTTTGTACGTTTTCCATGTGTGTTTTTGTTAATTATTGTATTATGTGGATGAATGTTTATTTTTTTTATCATATTTATTTTCAATAACTTAAGTTGGGCCAAAAGTTTGAATTTCTATCTACTCTGCAAAAAAAGTTCAGATCTATTTTGATATGGTTTTGTCGCGTTTATTACTTATACAAGGTGACTGGTAAAAGGTATATAAAGCGTGACAAGGCCATACCCCGAGGGTTATGAAAATCATATGGCGGTGGAAAGAAACGAATATCTTGTTAAGATATTTTCCATACAAAAGTAGAAAAACAATATATTTTTTGTTTTGGTCACACCCCTAATTATGCATAATATTAGAAAGAAAAGAAAGACTCATTGATAAATTTCGTTACTCGCGGCAAAGCCCTTGTATGTCATATGTTCCTAGTACTTTTGTAGACACATCCTAATAATAGCAATTTATTTCTAAACACAAACACAGCTGAGAGCATTTCGAACTCTTGCTATGTTCTGCCAGCCTAGTACAATTCAGACACCTACCTCTTTGTTGACACCGCGCCGGCCGCCGCGCCGCTCTTTCAAAGAAGCCGCCTTCCCTTTGCGGCAAATCGCTTTGCGGAACTTAGCAACAACATTGTTTCACAAATTTGACACTTATGTCCTTCTGTCGAAGGTTGAAAATCTGTTGCGTTCAAAAAAAAACACTGATTTCGAGTTTTGAACTGGATTAAATGAAAATTTAAGAATCATACACGACACGTATCACCACTTAGATTTAGGTACACAATTCAGTTAATTTCCGGCTCAAAGTGTCCTCCACCACGATCTCTGCACAATTGCGTCCTCTTTTGGATTGAGCTTACGACGTTCAAAAGCATATCCGCCGGGACAGATTGAAACGCCGCAAGTATCAGCCCACGCATTTCTTCCGGGCTCTCACATTCCACGGCATACACTTTTGTTTTTATGTAACCCCACAAGAAGAAATCGAGTGGGGTTAAATCAGGTGATCGCAGGCCACGCCACGGGACCGCGCCGCCCTATCCACACGTCGAACCGCCGGTCCAGGTACGCACAGCACTCGCGGGCGAAGTGAGCGGGAGCGCCGTCATGTTGGAAAATCATTCTCCTGTAGGCTGCTACCGGAAGAACTTCCAACATCTCTTCCAGCTCAGTTCTTAAAAATAATAAATAATTTTCGGCATTAAGGGATTCTGGCAAAAAAATTGGACCAATGAGCCTGTCTCGAATAATGCCTGCCCACACATTGATCCGCCACCTATGCTGGAAACTTGCCACGCGGGAAGCCTTCGGGTTCTCGTGCGCCCAGACGTGCTCATTGTGGCAGTTAAAAGAGGCCCCTTCTTGTGAAAGACGCCTCGTCTGTCCACAGAATGTTCATGGCCACCGTCGGGTCCCTCGTGACTTCGTGATCGTACCACGTGCAGAACTGAACACGAGAGGCAAAATCAGGAGATCCTGGGTCTTCCGGTAGTGGTAAGGGTGTTGCCCATCAGTGTTCAGTGTTTTCCACACTTTCCACTGTAACACTCCTAATACTGCTCCACAGCGACGTGTGCTGGTCGTGGGGTCCGCCGAAAAATGGTCCAGGATCTGGTCTTCCAAGTCACTTCGCCCGCGCGGTGGGCCCTCGCCAGGGCTCGGTTGTAGCCTGCCGGTGGTGTGCAGCCGGTTCACGAGGTTCCTGAAGCACGCGTAGGAAGGAAGCTGACGGGCGTTGGGCCTACCCAAAACGTAGCGCTCCTCATATAAACGACGAGCAGCCGCCAGGTTGCCGTCGCATGACCCCACACTCATAACCATATCATAATACTCCGAATTTGAGTAGTTCATGTTCGAAAAAGTCGATAGTAATGATGACACGAACGCGTGAGATAATCACTCTTTTCGCTAAGAATGTTACCGATCGACTGACTTCCTTCCGATACAAGCGCAAGCGGCGACATCAAAGTGACCTCTTTCATCTATCCTGTATGCCTACTACTTAATTATGGTTCCGCAATGCAATAAGGAGAAACCTTTTTTAAAGTATTTTTTCTTCATCTCGTGTAGGTAAGTTAGGTAAGGTCTTACGACCCCACATACCCTGGTGTCAGAGTTTCTAAACCGCCACAAGTGCATTTGACGTGGATTAAGTAATTTATTTAATTAGACAAAAGACTTCCAGTCTAACTGACCGTCGTGTTTACCGAAGTTTATGGACAGCAACTGCGATATCAAAAATCTTTTGAAGATGTGAAAAATCTTACAACTTCTGTACGCAATTTTTTGTATCTGAGGTATCTGGTGTAATTTATGAATCGGTATTCTCTTTAGTGCAAAACAAATCCTATTAAAAAAAAATTGTTTTTATGTGAAGAGCGAAAAACTAAAATAATAATTCGTGATGACTGCTTTTTCTGGTCAGTGGGATTCCAACATTGCCCTTGGCGGTACGTGGTCGTTATGAGAGAACTTTATTACCCCAATGGCTGTCAGTCTTGCGCGTTAGTGCCTCGCCCACTGCCACTTCAAGGATCTTAATTAATTCAATTCATGTACGAATAATGTTTTACAAAGCTAAGTTAACATTTAGTTCATCGTTCCAGTAACAGTTAAAGAAAACTTATTTATCTGATAGCAAAAAACGGAATTTAATAAATTTAATACGGAACCAAGCCTAAAATATCAAAAAATAAAGCGAATAATGAGAGAGCGAGACAGAAAATTACGTGCATGAATAATCGCAGAAGAGATAATGCAATTGTATCTAGGTAAATTGTTTCTACTTTGGAAATTACATGAATGTTTTTTTGTCTTTTGAAATTTAATTGTTTATTGTTAATTCAAGCATTAATTTATGTCAAGATTTTACATACCTATGATTTGATATCAGCTGTTTTTACTTTAAATGATGGGCTTCTACTCTGTAAGAAGATTTAACTTTACCCGTAATACCAGTGACATTATGAGGATTTTTTTTATTATTATTGTTATTGATATGTAATAAAAATCAAAACCAACTAGCAAGTTTGTCAGAAATCCACGCATAATTAAATCCAATTGTTTGATTCGCCGTTAAATTATTTTTAAAAATTACGATGCAGTTTGCTGATTATGTTTTACGTAAGTAAATTATTTCATTTAGTGATAATCACTAATTGACAGATTTTAAATTTAAGTGATTGAACTACCACTTAAATTAAAAATCCGTCTCTCAGAGACACAAGGATCTTGGGCAATGATTATTTGTTATGGTCGTTGTTTAGTCTTTGTAATTGTAATTTCTTAGCTCCTGGTATTCTAGGTCATTGGTCAAATGATAGTAAAAATTGTAGATTTTCGCAATGATGAATGACAACAGCTGATGCAGGGTTGGTACCTTAAGATCTTTGTCTAATTATGAAATGTTAATTAACTCGGTATTGTGACGCTTTTCTTACAAGATGTTATTTTATCTAGCATGTCGATATGATACCTTACCTACCGCTTTTCGCTTTATATACCTCTTACCAGTCACCTTGTATATTTTAAACCTAACGTTTGATGACCACCCGCGACAATGAACGCTGTTAAGTTTTAAAGAAATCCCCACCGACAAATCCCTACCAGTGGGGATTGTTATTTTTTTTTTTCGAAAATCCCCACTAATAAAACAAACTTGGCTTGGGGATTTCCGGAATAAACCAATAAACGCGATAAAAATCGCTCTAAAATAGATCGCGAAATAATAAGACGTCATAAAGTTCAGAAGTGCCAATTTTGTAAGTGTGACGCACGTAAAATCGGCGAAGCGAATCGTTCATTGAGTCATAGATTTCAAAAATAGGGCCCCTGTTGTAATCGGCTGGTCTGACACAGGAGCATCGCACGGAAATGGACGCTCGCGCGGGCACCTTCCAAGCCCTGGAGCTGTTCGGGCAGCAGCTGCTGCAGGGCGGGCATTACGCCAGCGTCGACATCCAGGAGAAGCTGAACAACATGGGTGACGCTCGCCAGGAGTTGGAGAAGTAAGACTCGCATTGATTGTTCTAGTTTTGTGTGTTTGAGTCATTTATTTTCGCTTTGTGAAGCTAAGGCAGTCGTGTGTTTAATAAAACTATCAATAAACTTGTTCACTTGATGGATGAAGAGTTAACTGATGGTCTGGGCTATCATCACAGACGTTGTAAATGTCTATGATGATACACACATCATACACATGACACAAAAAAAAAATGTAAAGCTTAACGTCTCATCCAATTCCAGATTTTTGGCGAAAGCTAGACATTTTTTAATATTGAGAAACTAACAGGTTATTCAAAGTTTTCTTGCCGAAGTTTAGTATCTATTAATACTTGTTGTATTTGTATATTTCGCGCTGGGGTCATTATCTATTTTTATTTCCTCTCAATTGTGAATATGCTCTTAACATCATCACAATTTCAGGGCATGGGTAGCTCGTCGCGTCAAGCTGGACCAGAACCTGGAACTGCAACTGTTCTACCGCGACTGCGAGCAGGCTGAAGGCTGGATGCAGGCTCGAGAAGCCTTTCTGTCTCCGCCGGAAACTGCCCAGGTGGCAGACCAGGCTGATGCCGCCATGCCTGACAACGTCGAGCAACTGATCAAGAAGCACGAGGACTTCGATAAGGCTATCAATGCTCATGTAAGTCTAATGTAAATCTTTTAGTGTTGGATAGCCTATTTATCGAGGGAGGCTATAAGGCCCGGGCGAAGTCTGGACGGGCTGCTAGTCATCCAAATTGCAGCGTCTACTTCAAGTTTAATTAAGTGATTCTTTGTTTCTTTCGATCTTTTATATTACTATCATTTTTAATACTACTTGTTGTTGCAAACCAAAAATCATTCGTGTCCATATTTATAAGACTAGTTATATATATATACATGTCCTTGTCTAACAGGAAGAGAAGATCGCTCAGCTGCAAACGTTGGCAGACCAACTGATAGCATCGGACCACTACGCCGCGACACCGATCGACGGCAAGCGCAGTCAAGTGCTTGACAGATGGCGCCACTTGAAAGACGCACTAATTGAGAAACGATCCAGGTAAAATTATCATCATTACAATTTCAGCCACTCACAAGAAAGGTCCAGTCCAGCAGCGAGTTAATAGTGATGTAGCAGAAAGGTCTCGAATAGCGACCACGGACCGGCAATCGTAGGTAAGCCATATGACCAGAAAACGATTGCAAGCAAGCGCTGGATACAGGCCGCTTCCGATCGATTGTTTTGGAATAAAATATCCCTAAGCAATTCTCATGCTTTACTCCGATATTACAAATTACACCAATTCCATTAGGAATCCAAAAACTAGCAAACTAATAGCATTACGCCGCGACACTGATCGACGGAAAGCGCAGTCAGATTTTCGACAGATGGCGCCACTTGAAAGACGCTCTTATCGAGAAACGATCCAGGTAAAATAAACTGTCGAGCGAACCAACTAATACTGAGAAATGCTAGTAATATTTGATACCCACACTCACGCTACAGTTAATCTTTCCAATATACCGATAGTCACTTGTTTCATTTCGGATACAAAAACTCAAGTCTAAGCAGACCCCATGCATAAACCAACCTACATAGTATTATCCTGATAGCATATTTTACTCAAATGGAAGCTTTGCATATATCTAAACGGAATTCCGGCTATGTCTTTTTACCCGCTGCGACAGAAGGAGGGTTATGTTTTTCGAGAGTATGTATGTAAGTATGTGTAATTGTTTGGCACGCTCTATAGGCTAAACGACTCGATGGATTTGTCTTGAGAGGTATCGTTAAATTTGAATTTACTGTGAGAGTGACACTGGCATTAATCAAATAAAAAAAATATCAAAATGACGGATTTTTTCCGGTGCTTTCATTCCAAATAACGCGGTTGGGTTTTTCAGTTTTTTAAATTACCGTTAACTTGTTTGAAATGCGCCCATGACTTACGCATACCCAGTAAATAGACTGATTTACATTCGAAGTTTTGAGTAAAAAATAGCACTTTTAGTCTCTTCTTAGGGTCCAGTGTGTCAAATAACTTAAATTTTATTGACACAAATAATGTAATTTTTTTGTTTATCAGGCTCGGCGACGAGCAAACCCTGCAGCAGTTCTCGCGCGACGCCGACGAGATGGAGAACTGGATTGCTGAGAAACTTCAGCTCGCCACTGAAGAGAGCTACAAGGTAAAGGATGTTTACAATGCATTTTATAGGGAAATGTTTGATTAAATATTTAGAACAGGACTGAGAGTAGAACCCTCACAATTTTATTGATAGCACGAAGGAAAAATACTGAATAAAAATCTGTTTGGTACAAGGTTCGGGCAATACCTATTATCTTTTGTCTTGAAGAGTGTCACCCCCGTATTCTTAAACAGAACCTTAAGGACGTCCTCCACTCAAATTCATTCGAGGGCGCCATTAGGAAGTCCTGAAACTTTCCTTGAAAACGAAATTATTAGTTGATTGATTGAGCAAACTCCAGTGAGGAACGTCACACGAACAGGTTATAATAACAATTCTAAGCACAAATATTGAAGGTTACAAAAGAATAGAGTAAAAAATTGAATAAAGAGATATTTAATTTCGAGGACGCCTCAAGGTACCTTATATTTTGACTGTTCGATACTCACCTTTAATGATAAATCATCTCAAGTCAAGGAACGTCGACTAATCATACCAATGAGTTGGAGTAAGGTTGTGTGGAGTTAGATAATGTTTGAGAATATGGGTTGACACCCATATTCTCAAACATTATCTGACTGACGTCTGGTGTTATTTTTGTCTTGTCTAGCTGTCTCACACTTAGGAACCGGAATAAGCCGCTGCCTTAAGCTGCTAACAATTTGTGTCTGTTACAAGTGAAATGAGACATTGTTTCTAAAGTAAATTTTTGGTGGTACTTACAAAACAGTTGAGCTTCGTTCAAATTGACGTGAAAATGTAATTAGGTATAATTATCATAGCTTGTGCCAAAGTTAACTGGTTGCTTAAGGCACTTGTAGTCCCGCGCGGTATTCGCGTCAGTAATAATGGAGCTTTGTTAAGATCGAACTTTCGTACAGTTAATATGTCTACTCTCAATGGCTCACCTTATATTGTCTCTTACTTGCTTTGTCTGTGACGCAATAGCGATGTGAGCAATGCCAGCCTTGTACGGGAATGCTATTTTTGAAAAGAAACAATAAAATTAATTCGAAATGCGACCTAGATATTTTCTATGACCCATTGCCTAATTTCAAATCGAAAATTCAGTCATCCCACCAAAATGCATGTTAATTTAATTTAGTATCTAATCTTATAATTCAAATTAAAGTCGAATTTAATTTAATTCCTTATTCAATTTAATTCAAATTCAATTTATATCTAAATTATTTCATTTATCCAAATTCAATTTACAATTCACAATTTACAATATTTGATTTATTTTGCTTGCTGCCAAAATGTTTATGAGTGCTGTGTTCACCTGTAATTGGGTTGCATGCTAGCACATTTGTGGGAATGTCTATTGTATGTTATTTCATGTAACCTGTTGGTGTACCAAATTGAATAAATAAATAAATAAATAAAGTGTGACTCCTGTTAAACTCACCGAGAGTTTAATGATTTTGGTGAATGTAACATGGACATTAACGTGGTGAGGTGGTGTGTCGCGTACAGGACCCGGCCAACATCCAGTCGAAGCACCAGAAGCACCAGGCGTTCGAGGCCGAGTTGGCAGCCAACGCTGAGCGCATTCAGAGCGTGCTGGCCATGGGGGGCAACCTCGTGCAACGCGGGCAATGCAGCGGCAGCGAGCACGCCGTGCAGGTAATACAACTTGCTCGGGAATACGTCCTTTCATTAAAAAAGCAATTGCTGATCTAGACCAACGATTTTATCGAATATATTTATTGTCGGCCGCTAACTAAAGATTAGCTAAATGATCAAATTTAAATTATGAAAATGTAATAAACAAAAAAACGTTACAGAAACATCATAATAGGTGGGCTTCTGTTAAGCTCAAACTTTTTGCTCAGTATTCTGATTTGAAATCACTCGCTACGCTCGTGGTTTGCTAGTTAGCTTGTTCGTCATTTAAAATCTACACAGGCAGGCAAAAATACATTGCTCGTTTATTTTTCTTCTAAGCCTTGTTTAAATAAATCTATGATCGTTTATATGTTAATGCAAATATTCAATCAATCCAATATTGAACATGCAGATTCACCAAATTTTTTGTAAACTAAAATCGTACTTTGTTTTGAAAAATTATAATGCAACAAAAAAGTATAAAATCAACTTATGTTGTGATATGTTTTAGTGATTCGGACATATCAATTAATCAATCATTTATTTATTTGTCAAGCGTCATTTAGATGTTTTACAGGACACTATGTTTTGCAATTTTTGCACAGCATACAAATAAGTATTTAATACTAATATGGTCACAGGCTCACAGCCTTTATATTACACATTTATTTCGCCGATTATAATAAATCTATGTTTATGAAGTCATGTCTTAGCACAAAGCAGCTCAAAGTTATGTAGTTAAATTTATCTTGTACTTTTATCCCCAGGCTCGCCTAGCATCCATCGCCGACCAATGGGAGTTCCTAACCCAGAAGACAACGGAGAAGTCCCTGAAACTGAAGGAGGCCAACAAGCAGCGCACCTACATCGCCGCCGTCAAGGACCTCGACTTCTGGCTCGGAGAGGTAAATTAAACAAAAACTGAAGATTAGTAATAAAAAATCCTACAACTAAAGGCTTATCCTGCAGCTATCCTTTCAAAGGTAAAGTAAGAAGTACCATACTACAGTATGTATTTTCCAAAAGAAATACTTTTTTTAGTTTCCTATGGATGGATATGTTTTCTATTCCAGATATACACCGTGAAATTTTAGTCGTTTTGGACCCATCGTCCAGTGACTCCATTCATGCAACTGAATGACTTTCCCCAAAATACATGGGAAATATGGAGTAAAAATTTACTACATATTTCCCTCCTCCCATACAAAATGTACATCATGTGACCTAACTTAATATAGGAAGTCCAAATTTGTTTTTCATGTTTCGAGCTATGTTCCTTGAGGAAGTTTGTTCGGTTGCATGAATGGAGTCACTGGACGATGGGACCAAAACAACTAAAATTTCACGGTGTAGATAGATACTGTTCGCGGTTTCACCTGCCCATCCTGTGTATATCTAGCCTATAGTTTCCAGCAATCAAGCGATAGCTATGGCATGTATAAGGCTTGATTATATGCAGAAAAAAAATGAAAGTCTGTTCAAACAACTCTTCATCTTAATTGTATTAGTATACGTTATTGTACCAATAACAAAGGAAACGCGAAACAAAAATGTTTTCAAACGATTCTTTCACGTCTATTCTCAACTAAACGTTTCTTCCCGTCCAGGTGGAAAGCCTGCTAACGTCAGAGGACTCTGGCAAGGACCTGGCATCCGTACAGAATCTCATGAAGAAGCACGACCTCGTCGAGGCCGATATTGCGGCTCACGAGGATAGAATCAACGGTAAGAGGGATACATGCTTTAGTTTATCATCAGTATAGTATCATCGTGAGGGGAAAATATAAATGCTAACTACTGATTTATTTAATAACCAATTTTGTTGTTTTCGGAATCGGTTAGAGCACTTTCATCAGGTCTTTTCAGTTTCCTTTCAGCTCATTCCTCATTTATTTTTCTTTACTACTCAAAAGCAAACATATTTTTTGTCAGCATTTTTCGTGTTTGAAGTCCGCTTAGCTAGCCGGGAAAAAGTCATATGTAAATACATATGACTTTTTCCCGGTAGAAACCAAGCGCGAGAAATGTCACCTTCATATTTCCTGTAGAATCTATAATTTTGTGTTAAAAATTATATTATTTTATATAGATATACTAACTACTATAATTATAATATTATAACATAACATTAAAAAAAATATGTATAATTTTTAGTTAAAAACATTACAAAAAATATGAATGAAGAATACTGTTAATGTCGGAAAATATTCGTTCAGACATGAACGCGCAAGCGGACGCTCTAGTTGCAAGCGGCCAGTTCGATACGGCCGGCATTGGTTCTCGTCGCTCAGCTATCAACGAGCGGTTCGAGCGAGTGCGGAACCTCGCCACTCACAGACGAGCGAGACTGCATGAGGCCAACACACTGCACCAGTTCTTCAGGGACATCGCTGATGAGGAGTCCTGGATCAAGTCAGTATTGTGCTTTACTGTTTTTCTTGAGCTATGAGGCATTGTTCCCGTCGCTCGGCCATTAACGAGCGGTTCGAGCTAGTACGGCGTAAAGCGTTTATTGGATTGCGATCACTTAGAATAAAGTCAGTTGGCGTGACGGAACTTATAGCCGGAAGCCATAGCTAAATAGGACACTAACTTAACTTTTTGATGAAGGGTTATGTTTTTAGACCGTGTCAGGAACACGGTAAATCATCATTTTAACTAATGTAAAATGTTTTGCGACCATATTTCAAATATTTAACAAAATTTGGGCGTGTGGGCTGTTTGGTTAGCTATAAACGTCAAAACATGTTATCCGCGGCCGACTGATAACATCCCCGGGGATGGAAATTCATTTTAACAATGAGATTGTCCTTCGCGTCTTTTGTCTAAGTCATTTTGACAAGAATAAAATATAAGTAAAACGAAAGTACTTGTAATGGTGTTTGAAAGAGATGAAAGTAGAACAGTTTGCAATGTGGAAAGAGTGTTGAACAAGTGAATAAATTTGTGAATGAGGATGTAGTGACAAAGAAAGAAAAAGGCATATAGAAAGGATGGATGAAAGGAGACTTACGAAAGGTATTTGCAAATCAAAGGTGACAGGAAAAGTCGGTAAGGGCATCGGAGAACATACTGCGACCAAATCGCAGACATATTAAAAAAGAGAGATGTCAGGAGTACCCGTAATCGACTAGCGTGTATGACGAGAGTGATGAGCGGAGAAGCGAGGGAAGTCTGTAAGGATCGTAGCAAATGGAAATCCGTGGTCTCTGCCTACTCCTACGGGAAAAAGGCGTGATGATATATGTATATGAATGTATGTATGTAAAATGTTTGTGTTTGAAATTCGAAGGAGACGGAAATGTTTTGTTGGTTGTTTTGTTATTTGTTGCGTAGGAGTAGCGTTAGCAACAATACATGAATGTATTTCGATAGCTCAATATTTGTGCAACAGGGAGAAGAAGCTACTGGTGGCGTCGGACGACTACGGCCGCGACCTGACGGGCGTGCAGAACCTGTTGAAGAAGCACAAGCGGCTGGAAGCAGAGCTGGCCAGCCACGAGCCGGCAGTGCAGGCTGTGCAGGAAGCTGGCGAGAAACTCATGGACGTGTCCAACCTGGGCGTGCCCGAGATCGAGCAGCGGCTGCGGGCGCTGGCGCAGGTAGTGTGCAGCAAGCTGGCAGCACTCCGGCCGGCAGACACTCATGGGACGTGTGTTGAACACGACACACACTAGGCTGTGGAGAATACTATGATTGGGATTGTTTACGGTTTCCTACAGAGAATACACACACCTAGCGAGATCAATTATCGCCGGTCCCGTCTATGATCAATTTGTAATCGCCATCTCTCTGTAGTAGGAACATAAAATACGCGAAAGTTAATTAAAAAGTTAAAGAAAAACGAACACAATTTTCGAATTTTCATTGAGCATATTTAATTTGTACTGTCCCGTTTGTAATCACAATACATTGTAATCTTTGCAAGAATATGTTCAATGAACATTTAAAAGCTTAATTCCCAAACGAAAACAAAATCGAAAATACATTAAAATTAATGCATTGTCTTTCTATTTAGGCATGGGCTGAACTCCAAGCGTTGGCTGGAGAGCGGGGCGCCAAGCTGCAACAATCACTCGCCTACCAGCAGTTCTTAGCCAAGCTGGACGAGGAGGAGGCTTGGATCAGGTTTGTTACTATTTTTGTAAAGTTACTACTCGTATATCGATGTTGAATGGAATTTTCATAGAAGTCTAGATGTCTTTGAAACAAATGGTGGGCCAACAAAATTCTCAGTTAGTTTGCCAACTAATTGTAACAATACAATGCATCTTTATTGCCCAAAAAATATTATACACTATAACAATTTAAACTTATGGAGCAAAACCAAACTAAATTTGTTAGCTAAACACAGCAGTTTATTATTTCGAGGTCTCATTTCAGACATTTAACGTTAAGTATGTTTAACAAATAATTAAATGATTGATTGATTGGAAAAAAAAGTAGTCTATTTCTGCAATGACGAGCTCGATAGTCAAGCCGTAACGATTCCGTGTGTCAAGCGACCGCGAACCGCGTCCCGTATTGGGTTGGTCGCATGGTGTAATTACAAAGAGATGCCGTTTGAAATGGCGCAGTGATATGATCATTGGCGCCTCGCCGACACTGCAGTGATGTCATTGCTTATGCTCCATGGTTAGAGCCACGGCCGAAACCAAGCATGTCGCACGTCTGCCTTCCGCGTCGCGGAGCTGAACAAACGCTTTCTTACAAAACGCTTATTACGGCATCTCCTCTTTGTAATTACTCCATGGTTGGTCGCCATAATTGGCATATTCTATCTCGAGTTTCTCCGGCTTTGGATGTATCCCTCACAATGAAGAGATTGTATTCATTGGACTGTCTGATGCCGTTATTCAGCTTAAAATAGCACAGTTTACCTTTACAGTTTACTTAAGTTTCAGTGTACCTTTGCACCTTTCTTGGATCTTAGTAAATATAAATTATGTGTAAATCGTGAAATACAGTGTTTAATTTATTCCTCTTGAACACAACCCTTTTACCGTACTATTTTATTTGTAGCGAGAAGCAACAACTGGTGGTTGTTAGCGACTGCGGAGACAGCATGGCTGCAGTCCAGGGTCTGCTGAAGAAGCACGAGGCCCTGGAAGCAGAGTTGCTGGCTCGAGGGGAGAGAGTGCGGGAGTTAGCAGCCGACGCTGACCGACTGGTGCAAGATGGCAACTTGCATTCTGAAGCCCTGGCACATCGCATGAGGGCGCTGCAGGTAGCGTAGTTTTTAAGGACTGTTCTCGAATTTGTATTATTTTTTTTCAGTTCTAAAAGAGGTGGCGGTAACCGCTGTTCGTCAAGTTGTCATGCGGCTACAATTATGAATCTTATCTCCCAAATAAATTATTGAAAAATGAAACTTTATATGACACGCCCGCTGTTTTTTATTTTAGTGTTTTTGCAAGTGGGAGAAAAATACTCTATTTCTTTTTTTAATAATATTTCATTACACTATCTCAACCACGAGATTTTATTAACGCAGACGCTAGCAAATGCGTTATTTTGAATTGAGCTTTTTGGTTTAGAGCTTAAAGGCGTTGTATAGATTTGGCACACAAAATTGTTAACGCAGTGTCGTTGGCATCAATGAAATCTCATACTAGAGGCACTTGACAGAAATGTCTTACCTAGATTGCTAACCCGTGCATTAAAATTTTGTTGGCAGGCGAAACTGGAGAAACTGACCGGTCTAGCGAGCCGACGCAAGGCCGCCCTGGTGGACAACTCTGCGTACCTGCAGCTGCTGTGGAAGGCAGACGTGGTGGAGTCCTGGATCGCAGACAAGGAGACGCACGTGCGGTCTGACGAGTTTGGACGCGACCTGTCCACTGTGCAGACCTTGCTGACCAAGCAGGAGACCTTCGACGCAGGTAGGCCTGGTCTAGCGACCCTGGTGTCCAGAATTGCGACCAAGAAAGAGTACTCTTGATGTTGACCACATATCATTTCTGTACTAAAAAGTCAATGTTGAAAATTTTAATTGGATATTAGACGTTGCATAGTACTTTAGCTGACATCTTCCAGCCCACTTACTATTCAGTAAGTCCATTCGGACACTTTAACGATGACATATTTATATTTTTATAACAATTTGTTTTTATTTATTTACTTTATTGCAATAAAATTATACAAAAGACAGTAAATCAAAATGGTAGAATACCTGATAGACAACCGTCTTCTACCGGTTATATAATTTAAATTATGTGTTCATATACAAAATGCTCAAATTTTTTCTAGGATAGACTTGATACGGAACCTTCGACATACGAATACAACGCCAAAATATATAAAAAAATTGTATGGAAAATTTTCTACCGTAGAGTATTGTAAACAACAGTAGAAAACGAGTTATCAACCGTTCGAAATTTACTCGCTGCTCATCACTAATCACATCTCCCCCAATCTCCAGGTCTCGCAGCCTTCGAACACGAGGGCATCCAGAACATCACATCGTTGAAGGAACAACTGGTAGCCGCCCATCACGAGCAGTCCCCGGCTATAGTGAAACGTCACGCGGACGTTATCGCACGCTGGCAGCGGCTGCTTGCGGACTCCGACGCCAGGAAGAAGAGGCTGCTGCAGCTGCAGGACCAGTTCCGGCAGATCGAGGAGCTGTACCTCACGTTTGCTAAGAAGGTAATGAAGATTCACTGAAAAGTTTTTATTAGATTGCGTATCCAGTTTGGTAGAAACTTTCTGTATTTATCTATAGCTTAGGCATTGCTCAGAATCAAAATAACGAAGGGTTTTGCTTTTGCATACTCATCATCATATTGAGTGGGTTACATAGTCAAACGACTCTGTACACCCTGGTGTCAGAACCGCCTTTCGGCCTCTGACGTGATTTCCTTTAATGACCATCCAGTATCAACCGGAGCCAACAGCTTAACGTGCCTTTTGAAGCACGGAATCATCATTATTATCGGATAGTCTAATGATTTAAGCCTGCTATGTCCTAACTAAACTCGTATAGTATGCTTCACGTTAGAATCACGAAACATTTGTTTTCAGCGTTAAATTATTTTAACAATACGTTTGTTTCCCCAGGCGTCCGCGTTCAACTCATGGTTCGAGAACGCGGAGGAGGACCTCACGGACCCGGTACGCTGCAACTCCATCGAGGAGATCCGCGCACTCCGAGATGCGCACGCGCAGTTCCAGGTCAGTGCATTACTCTATACGATCTTAGCAACCCACGACAAAGAAGGAGAAGTGTTATAGTTTGCAGTATATCTCTCCGAGCTTTTTCTTAATATGTGTTAGGTCTCTGTTTGTTATGTATATTATTTTTCCGAGACCTTTTTTAGTTTATGAACATCGGTTCCGCCATTTAAAGATAATCAGGTCATTTTCGTTTTGGTGGTAATTCTAAGATATGTCATGTCCAAACTGATGCAAGTGGAGTGGAAGTTTGCAGAATGCTCAACTCTTGAAAAACTAATATTCATGCTCAGATGAACGGTCTCCATGTATAAGTAATAGTGTCCATCCGAACTGCGGTTCTAAAATCGCCACTTTGCGCGAATCATAATATGATCATAATATGAATGACATTGCAAATCCTAAAATGGCCACATTTGTATAGTTCATAAAGTGAATCACGAACAATTCATTGCATGCAATTCTGCAGTTTGACATTTTTCTATGGAAATACGTAAAATGGCTCACATCTAAGGAATTGCTTTTATGTCAATCAGCAGAATCGGGTCTAAAATCGCCACTTAGCGCGAATCACAATATGAATGACATTGCAAATCCTAAAATGGTCATAATTTGGCAGTTCATAAAATGAATCACGACCAATTCATTTTATGCAAATCTGCTGTTTGACAGTTTTCTATGGAATTTCGTAAAATGGGTTACTTTTACGGAATTGCTTTACTGTCAAATAGCAGAATCATAAAAAGTTACTCTTCAGCAACATCTACAGTTCATTTCTCCAAATTTCACAAAAATTTGCTCAATTGTGGAGTAAGAATACTTTGTTATTTTGATTTTAGGGTAAAATTCGTCATGTTTTGAAACTGTTTCGATTCGTCAAGCGAATTTTTATCATATATTGTTGTTTAAATTCGTCAATTAAGTACTAATAAGATTTCGTATTAAATTGCAAAGAGAATTGTATTCACCAACGTTTGATTAAATTGTTATTATATCGTGTAAAAATCTCGGTTTGTCCGAATTTTTTTTTTAGAACATGTGCTTTTATGAGGTAAGAACATATATTAAAGGTAGGAAAGACGCGTCTAGCTAGACGTCGCCGTCATCGCAGTGCGAATCTAACGACCAAACCGATAGCTTTAGGGGGATTACCATGATATATAAAATTCGTCTAAATGCGAGAGTGAGTGAGCGTGATAGCGCTTTATAGGATGTAATGTAGGGCACACATCTCGCTTACTCACTCTCATTTGTTGGATAGAATTAAGAGATCATGGTAGCCCTTTTTTGGTGTGTGCTTCCTTTTCTTCATAAAAAGTTAAGACTTGAGAGGATTAACTGGCCGATACATGGCACTTCTTTTAACTAATCTTATTTCTGTGATCACACAAAAACAAAGCAACCGACTTGCCTTTACGAATTAACATCATATCACCATAAAATCATTACTAGTACTAACGATATCACAAAAATAAGTTATGGTATCATGTTTGTGTGCCAGTTAAGCCTCTTGAATCTTAATTTTATATGGCGATGCTAAACGTGGACTTCACGAGCGTGGCACGCGGGTAACGCCCACATTGTACTTCTATAGAGATGTACCTAGGTATCGCCTTCCTTAATTATTTACACACTGTTGTGCGCTATTTATATAAAATAAAGAGTAGATAGTAAGACCCGACTAAAGAAGAACAAAAAATAAGAAGAGCCTCAAAGACTTGTATCCACGGCCGTAAAACCCATTTTTTGTTGACAGATGACTGCACTTTATTGACATTGACTGACTATTATAAATAATTATTCAAGTGCATAGTCTCTATTTACATAATTTTACTTTATTGCTTACTCAAATCCTAATGTACGCACGTCAAATAAACAATAATCTTAATTTCCTGTTTAACAGTACGTCTAACATCATTAATAACAAAGAATTATATAAAAAATAATGAATTAATTTCGTTTTTGAAGAATTGCTATGGCAATATTAACACGGCAAATGATTCACGAAATGAACTGAATTGTTAATGAATTGCAAATGATGCGTGTCCATTTTACAAACAAAAAGAAGAATTGCAGAGGAATTGCTAGGAATTCACGAAATGAATTCGTTTTGATGAATTGCTCAAAGTGGCGATTTTAGACCTACTGGTCTTTACTACCAAAACCGAATTTTCGCTCGAACTCTAATAAGCAACAATGCTACATGTTAGTAGTCAATTTTAGTCGATAGGCACTATTGTTCGTCGTCAATCAACTGCCGACGTCACTTCAAAAATCTAGTAGTACTGTAACGAAGACCCTAGTAAATGAATGAGTTACTATCCAGGCCTCCCTGTCGTCCGCGCAAAGTGACTTCGAAGCCCTGGCGGCCTTGGACGAACAAATCAAATCATTCAACGTCGGAGCCAACCCCTATACATGGTTCACTATGGAAGCTCTTGAGGAGACCTGGAGGAACCTGAGGAAGATCATCGGTATGTTAATTATTTATTAGCGTTTTCCTGTGGTTTCACTCGTTTATGATGTATATATACTATAAACTTCCCCAAAAAAATCAAAGAAAAGATTCTATTTTTAACTACTAACCGAATTATGGTAGTCTGGAAAAGATTGCTTGTGCGATAAGGGCAGCCTTTTGTACCTATACTGTATTATAGTTCTGTGTTTTGTAACTATTAAATATTCTATACTGTGTGCAATCGAGAGTTAATAAATATATGATTAAATGCATACGAGCCACAAAAACTTTGTTTTCCTATAAAGCACGCAATAGAGGCTATCATAGCAATAATAACAAGGCATAATTAATTTATTTTGCTAGCCGAGCGCGACGTTGAACTGACAAAGGAAGCTCAGCGTCAAGAGGAGAACGACAAGCTGCGCAAGGAGTTCGCCAAGCACGCCAACGCATTCCACCAATGGCTCACCGAGACACGGTACGCATATTACATTTATAGTCTGTCTCAATGGAAAAAGACAATAATGTAAACAATGGAAATTTATTAAAATTACTTATCAGTCAATTACTTTCGATTATCAATGCTTAACACATTTACATTTCAATGAACCCACAAATCATTTTCACAAATACACCATGGAGAAACCTGTCTTAATGTCAGACAGCTATATCTGTTTACATTATTGTCTTTGACCATTAAGACAGACTTTAGATATTGATGTCTTATGTTTTTGCGATTGTTACACTTTAAATTAAACTATTTTAATACGGTTTTTATCGTGTTTATTACTTATTTATTTACAGCTAACGTAACTTACTCTACCTGCAACCATGAACACTGCAAAGTGTTTGAAATATAAGGTCATAAACGTAATGAAAGCTCTCTAAAATGAGAGAGATATGATTTGGTTAACAATCAGTTATCATTAAGATCTTATTAAATTGGACAGGGGGCCTGTTCGTCCCGATCACAGATAACCCCCAATAGATTCCGCTTGTATGGGCGTCCGCGGTCACCGCACATATATGCTTTTGCACAGATAAATGAAATTGCCTTTCATTAGTTGCGACCAGAACTCAGAGCTGTGAGGTTGTTTCGTGAAAATTTCCGAAAAAATCTATTCGGTTCGTTGAGTGTGTAAAACGTAGTACATGTTGCATAAAATGGTGCGGAAAATCATCAAAGACATCAAATCTCCAAAAGGATGGTATAACTTTTCACAGGTAAGTTTATTAATTAATTTAATACAATTAAGTGCAGAGTTCACTTTATAATGGTTGAACTATGTGACAACAGTGCGAACTAGAGTACCAAAATGGGGTGACGTTGATGTCTTTTGCAAGCATCTCTTTCTTTCCCAAGTGTCAACTATATGTTTGTCCTTTTTTTCGATAAGTCACGTTTTACCGTAGTGACGTACCCCTTTCAATTTGAAAGAATAATTTTTTATCGATTGTTTATTACGACTTATTAATTAAATTTAATTAAAGATTTTAATTATGTAATTTATTTCAAGGTTTTCCAAAAGGCCGACGAAAAAAGAAAAATGGATTAAGTATATCATAATCTTTGTGTCCGACCTCTATACATGCGCCACTGGAATTACTAGACTCAACTACAGGATGGCAACATGGCCACTGGATGGCGTTGAGCGATACTTGGTGTTCGCAACTTGGCTGACTATATAAGAGGCCTCCGACGCAGCACTGTCAGAGCCGGTTCCCCAGGTGCACACCTAGCCAGGCAGGAGGATCTTACCTTTGTGGCGGTCGAGCATGCTACCTCGCTCCCGCTACAATATTTTAAAACGAAACTAATAAATAATGATGTTTACATGTTTTATTCTATTCTCCTTATTATTCTAAAGAGTTGCCCTAATTCCTTGTATATACATAGATTTTGATGACTATGGGACCAATTTGTCAGATATACCTTTCAAATAAAAATTGGTTGTCTGTAAAGTCTTAGAGACGATAATTTTACGTGATAACGTAGTCATAACAAAATATTGATGCAAAATAATATCGAGGCCGATCATGCCTCTCTATGGCTTGTTCCGCGCTCTCTTTTGCATGTGGAACCTGACACATTTTCGTGCATGTATCCGGCGTTCATAGAGTTTTAAACCGTTAGGTATCACATCAAAAAGAATTATCCAAATCGTTCCTAAATGACGGAGATATGAGATAACAAACATAAAACTGAATGGAGAACCTCTTCCTTTTTGGAAGTCGGTTAAAAATATGTGCGATTATCAATGTTATTGCGCGTTTGATAATACTATAAAGATTGCAAGAAAAGTGACACAAAATCGATAAGGTTTTGGTAGTTTCATTCAATGTCACATCACTAAACCTGCAACATTGTAACGTCAGCTACCGCTCCCGACCCCCGCACTTCCTCTAAGTTTGGTGACTGTCGACGCGAACAAGCATTGAATGATACTCAATCTATTGGGGGTTATCTGTGGTCCCGATAGAGGGACGGTATCCCAAATCGTGGTTTAAGCAGACGCACACGAGTCTCCGCGTCATACGATGATCCACAACCAAAAGTCTACCCGGATCTCTCCCATGCTAACATATTAGGAAACAACTCATTAAGAGTCAAGAGTCAGAGTGCACCACACCGAGTCAGAGCCATGACTGGTCAAGACTGACGATTCAGTTTTTTTTTTTTTTTTTTTTTTTTTTTTTTTTTTTTTTTTGTTTTTTTTTTTTTTTTTGAATGACCTACAATTTTAGCTCCTGTGAGCTTTTAAATTTACAGCGGGACAGTTTGAGGCGAGGGCTATTAACCACTCAGCCTTTTCGGCAAATGCACAAGGGGCTCCCAGTTGGGACGAACCTCGGCCATGGGCTTTGCCTTTGATCAAGCGAGCGATGCAAACTCGCGAGCGGTAGCAAACGCTCAATGCCATAAGGGCCGACACTATTGTGCCAGAAGGGCCTACTGAGAACCTATCGGTGGCGTGAAGCGCCCTGGTACATTCTGGTACCTGGTAAACTGTCTACTGTTCCTACTACGTCGCACTCGCCGGCGGGTGCGGTTATATGTTCCTATGGAAAACCCAGGACTCCGTTGAGTCGAGGGGTTTTCGAAGGGAAGGTTCGCCACCGTAATGGGATCGTCAGGGTCAAATACGATTCAGTCATTGAGCGTTCGATTTATACCCGTTGCAATGAAGGGCAACAGTAGGGATAATGGTGGAGGTGGTAGGCACACGTGTTGTTTACAACAACGTGCCATACTCCTCCTTTTACTTTTGATATTAAATTATAGGTTAATCATATGCCGACACGTACATTCGCCGACTTTTAACTATATTCTATTACGTTAGGTTTTTAACATAATTTAATAGGCAAAGTGGCTTACGGATGTTAAGTGGTTGCCGTAACATACAGGACGGTATTCTGAATTATGTTTGATGTGCAGGTACCGGCTGCTAGGCTGGGACAGGTAACGTACCGAATGCGTGTACTGTACTTAACTTACAGCTTGCCTTGGCTAAACTCGGATAAAATGGTCATCCTATCGATACCAACAGAACTGCAGCCCTATTTTTGAAATGTATAACATTATTCGACTCGCCGATATTTCGTTAGTCACAGTCGTTAGCAGACCGAGTTTAGCCAAGTGACTGTTGTAGCACCTCGTTCTCGATGTTTCTCTGTCGCAGCTTGTAATCCTCCGCTTTTGTCGGAAACTGTTAAATTCACTAGACAAGTGTACATAGGTGTACTACTGAGCTAACTTCCTAATTATGAGTGTCTTATGTCTTGTTCTAATTCGTATTTATGCTAATTTTCACTGAACTAAAACATTACACACTAGGTACGTATGTATAATAATGAAACCAGTTACAGTTTAAAAACGAAATTTTAAAATTAATTTGTTTTTTGTATTTTCTTGCAGTTTTAAAATATATCTTGAAAAATTTACCGATACATTAAGTGTTGTCAATTAGGTGAACTAAAACAATCTATATAGTATAAAATTACTCAGATATAAACCTCGTTGTGTCGAACATGACATCGGCCTTATTCAATATTTTAAATAAATATCGGGTAAAATATTGATTTGTTCAATCAAAAGAGTATAATAGAAAAACCCAAACAAATGTTTTCGTACACTTGGCTACTAGAAATTAAACCTATACACAGCAATACGGACTACCCTAACATCTCATATAACCATTGCTATCGTCACACAGCACATCAATGATGGAAGGCACCGGGTCGCTGGAGCAGCAGCTTGCGATCCTGCAGCAGAGAGCGGTGGAAGTTCGCGCCAGGAGGGCTGATCTGAGACGCCTTGAAGAATTGGGTATGTGCACAACTCACAGGTATAGATAGAAGTGCCACAGAGTAATAACAAAGAGGAGATGGCGTATCGAGAGCTTCTTGGCTACGCGGGACGTGAGGGGAGCTCGGTTTAGCCGTGCGGAGCCCCTATTGACGATCCTTACTTACCAATAGATGACGCTAGCAAATCGAAGTTTTAAAAATAAAAAAAATTTATTTTATTTTTTCATATTACAGATATTTTGAACATTAAAAACAGACACATATTTTGTGTAAAACTAAAACAATCAAATAAATTCGAAAATATGTTATTTACTTACGTTTATTGTGATCCTATAACAGTACAACATTGAAACACTTTATACTAAATGGTTAAAAATATTTTACAAAATATTCTTAGCTGAAGCAAAACATAAATAAAAAAAAATAAAATAAGAAAAACATTAGGAGTCGCTCCACGCCATGCATCTTTCACAGTTGAACGAATGACAAAACCTCCGCCCACTTTTCCGACGCCACTGCGCCAATGGCCGTAACGGTGCAGCAGTCGATACGCCATCTCCTCTTTGTATTTGCTCCATGCATGAAGCAAACCGAAATTCCTTTATGCCGCGCCGTGTGCAGTCTTAAGGATCAGTACGTTTTTATCTCTTTGTCGGTTTCGTTAAAAAAACTTAATTCGGTTTCGTGTCCGATTGGCAGGTGGTTGCGCTGAACAGGGAACAGGGGACATCTCTTGTGTCGGAGGCCAAGATCCTCTTTGGGTCGCTGAGCCATCGCATTAAGAAAGTAAGAAGTGCCATGTCGGTTAGTTAATTCACTCGAGTCGAAAGTTCGAACTTAAATGGTGAGGCTTAATTTAGGCACACAGGAAAAGCCCACATGGCATTTCTATTTATCATTATTTCTGTGATACAACTTGATGGTTTTATAAGCTGTTCTTTGTAGTTTTACTTTTATATCAGCCCTAAATAAACATTATACCTTATCATGTTTAGGACCTTAAATCAGGCTTCGACTGTCATGGTCAGATTTTCGTTCGAGTATGTTTCCTGTTAAATATAATTTTGTAAAGTAGCCTGGTAGTTCAAAGCGTTCAGACAAAGTCAGCTAATTGAAAATGCCTTTCCTGTAAGAAGTTATTTGTCACACAAGGTGTTTTAGCTGCGACTGCAGACATTTAAATTACGAACACGAAATATAGTGTATTAAGTCTCTGGCTACCCCTATGAGAAACGGGCGTGACATATGTATTAAGTCACGAGCGTAGCGAGTGATTACAATTTATTTATACTATTGAGCTGAATTGAGTGATTTGAGGTATACAAGATAAAAATTTGGGTCTCGTGTAAAACAAGCGGTTTATTGTTGATGGTTTGTTCCCAGGCGCCGCGCTGGAAGAGCACCTGATCCTGGACAACCGCTACACCGAGCACAGCACAGTGGGGCTCGCCCAGCAGTGGGACCAGCTCGACCAGCTGTCCATGCGCATGCAGCACAACCTGGAGCAGCAGATACAGGCCAGGAACCATTCGGGTGAGATATGATTTCATAATCATAATAATCATAATCATTTATTCCTTTAAAATATGTGTTTATAGGATGGTCAAAACAAACATAGTATCAAACATATTTTGCCAGCTGAGGCGTAGGAAATTTCAATATTGTCAATATTGTCATAATCTGTTTTGGTTGAAGATGCCTCGTATCAAAAATCATTTGGTAACCACATGTTAGCTAAAATATGTTTCGTCCCTTTTTCTTCTATTCGATGCATTGAAAAACGAGATGCAAAACATTATAGCTAACTTCAGCTCCTTAATAAAATATTTTTAGTACGAGGGCTAGAGTCTCATGAGGCTGTTTTTATTCACGCTGTCTGCCTATCTCCTATGGGCTTTATAAAAGAGCTCAAGTTTGACTCTGTGTTCCTCTACGAAATCGAATCCAAAATAAGGAGATCCGTAAGAGAACAGAAGTCACCGATATAGTGGGCTATTTAGTTCTTTGAAGTAGCGGAGAACCGAAGGCCGATGGGACGGAAAGGTTCTCGAATGGTGTACACGGACCAGCAAGTAAAGCATTCGACATCCACCGACCGAACGGTCGAATGACCTGAAAATGGTTCAGGCAGCTTCCAACTGGTTAAATTGGAAATAATTTGGTGAGACCTATGTCCAGCAGTATACTGATTGTGACTGAAATGACGATGATTATCTGCTACCACGCATACCGTATCCTGTTCTTTATTATCAATAATAGAACTTCTAAACAACATTGGTTGAAGTAACAATATGTTTTCCTTGCAGGTGTGAGCGAGGACGCGCTGAAGGAGTTCTCGATGATGTTCAAACACTTCGACAAGGACCGGTCGGGCAGACTCAACCATCACGAGTTCAAGTCGTGTCTGCGCGCGCTCGGGTACGACCTGCCTATGGTCGAGGAGGGGCAGCCCGACCCAGAGTTCGAGGCTATACTCAGTGAGTTTGGAGACTGTTCATTTTTATTCATAAAATAATATACATTGTGTCTAAAAATGCATTAATAATAACAATAAGTCCCGAAACAAATTAACTCTGAGGTCCTATAAATTCCTCCAAACTTTAAAAGACATTTTTTCTACCAAGAAGTTAACGGTTTATCATAAAAGACACGGAGGCTGCAAGGCGGGTGCGTAAAACTTTGATACCAGAGTGTACTGGGTTGATTGACGAGGGACATATGCAGATATGGACTCGCACTTCAAACACATTGATATGTTGTAAATACATATTATTGTAATTTTTTAGACGTCTTAATTATAGCTTGATCAATAAAATTTCAACCGTCGCCATATTGCGGAAAAATATGGGCACTAATTTATTTTACTGGCAACAACAAGGCATTCATGTAACATTCCGTCATCTCTCTGGACGTTGTGAATTTTGTGATTCTTTACTAAGTTTTATCAAAATAGTAAAAATAATCATAGTAAAGAGAGAAAAGAGATTCTACAGCCCGACCAGGAAAATAAAAATTACATTGGCGTCGCTACTGATGCCTTTAGGTGGCAACATGTTTTAAGTATCATGTCAACAAACAACAAAATTGACAATGTCATTTATGGAAATAGAAAGTGTGATTTATAGTCTATCTTGGGTGCGGCTGTATTTCAGAGAAGATTGTTAATAATTATACTCTCGCGTACAGATGTGGTGGACCCGAACCGCGACGGGCAAGTGTCCCTGCAGGAGTACATGGCCTTCATGATCAGCAAGGAGACGGAGAACGTGCACTCCTCGGAGGAGATCGAGAATGCCTTCCGCGCCATCACCGCACACCAGGACCGCGCCTACGTCACCAAGGATGAACTCTATGCGGTCAGTAATGAAGGCCATAAGTGTTTATACACTTCGATACCTATGCTAGTTTGGCCAATAGCCAGTCCTCTAGTCACCAGCAGCAGTGAGATCAAACGTATATTTGTGTCAAAAGAAGCGTTATTTTATTTATACATATGTCTTATCTAGATTGAACGAAATTGACCTTACCTTGCCCCTAATGCAATTGTTGCTCAATCATTTGGAACTAGGTGTTTCCCGCAACGCCGCCTGCGTCAAAAAGTAGCCTATGTTTAACCCCAAATTCGGGGTGACTTCGTCTTCAAACTTTCGCATTTATAATATTAGTATGGGAGACTACCATTTTTACACGGAACTCTTTTTATATTGGAATGTCCAGCGAACTAATAAAGCAATTTGTCTACACAGAACCTGACAAAGGAGATGGCGGACTACTGCGTGGCGCGCATGAAGCCCTACGTGGACTCGAAGACCGAACGTCCGATCCCCAACGCCCTCGACTACATAGACTTTACGCGCACGCTCTTCCAGAACTAAACCACAAATGTCCATTAAACACCACTCACTATTTGGTTTTTTCATTCACTGATTTTCCTTTTAGCCTTGTTTCTTTGCTGTGTCGAAAAAAAATTGTCTGTTCATTTGTAGACGTGAAAATGGATGCGTTATCGAATTTTGTTTATAATATTTATTAATTTAGCAAATGAGAAATTTCGTCTTTTGTATTTTAGCTTAAATCTAAAATTATATCCTCTTAAATATCTGTAAAACTGGTCCATTTGTTCTCGTTGCAAAAACAGTATAAATCTTTTTTTTTATCATATAGGATAAATTTTCAGTTTCCTATTAAATCTACAAAGAGACAAGGCTATGTGAGTGTGTAATCTGCTTACTAACGCACTCGCTTGCCAGCCTTCGATATTAAAAAATATATGACTTGTTGCATTTTCAAAAAATATTTATCGGTATAGAGCTATTTGTCAGAGAATTTATATTGCGGTTTTAGAAGTTCATCTTCCTTTCGATGTGAACGCAAGCATGCTTTTAAAGCGCGCGGGCATATGTTACCGTCGGTAGATATGTCAAGGGTTTGAATTCCTTTTCTCTGAATCTAGCAGAGAGATACGAAGCTCCCTAGAAATTTTATTTCGCTATTGAGGCTTTCTTAGAAGAGGGAAAGAGTCCGAAAAAAATTTGATAATTTGAATTTAACATTAAGTGTTTTATTCTGTCCTTAGTCGAGCCTTTTACGTGCTTCACTACTCTGCTTTCCCCACATAGTTCTATATTTGATGTTACAAAAATGCATTTCAGATAACTATATCATTCTCAGTATTTTATTGTAAGGATAAGAATGTTAACATTTTACGCATATTATTATATTATTATTATAATTTAGTGGTATGTTTTATTTGTGGTATTATTATATTAGCCTATCTACATTAAGACTATTTTTTGTATTCAGTTTACTCTGCAATAAACCATTATTTAAATATACGTGTTTGTTTTTAATAGAATAAAAAACTAAAATCAGTATATTCCGTTATATTTATAAAATTCATTGTAATAAATTATACCAAATATATGTTAATTTACACTAGACACTAAAATACATTACAAATTATATTATTTCTATAACAGTTTTGCTTAGAATGAGAGCGTTAGAAATAAGATCTGGTAATTTATTTTTAGTTAGATTTGAATAGTATTTGCCCGGAGATCTCACTTCTAACCACTCAATTTTATTCACACCTGTCACTTCTGAATTAACTAAAGATACTCTGATATAATTATCCATCATTTTAGAATCAATGTCTCGACTTGAAGTTACAGCCGAGAGAGTTTATACCGCTTTTATTTTAGAAGTATCTCTCTTGATCTTTTATATTAATCGCAAATCTGTATAATCCATGCTGTACATTAAATGTTTGTGTGCTCTGAGGGCCACTCTCTCAGAATTCTTTGAAAACATGCTCAGGATTTAGTGAACTTTCCCAAAGAATTGTGAAAGTTGGAACCAGATCTTGTGAAAATCAAATAAGCGAATTTTGGGATTTAAAGTTAGACCCTCAGTCCACACATAGAGGATTGAGGGTCCACTTGTACCGGATAAACTAAGGGCACTAAAGAAAAAGTCTTTACGCCAAAATGTAAGATAATGCCAAACAAAAATTGTTAAAACCAGATATTATAGCAAAACAATGTATTGTTTTCTATATCTCCGTTCAAAATGGACCCTCACGTGGAAAGTTTATAACGCTAATAATAACAAAACCATTAACTTTTGGTTACTCTTTGAAATCCTATATTTTTAGTAAATAAATTGTGAAATTTTGTGAAAGCAATAACAGATCACGATATCACGTTGCTTAAAAATTATCACTTTGTTAAAATTCGGACTCCGAGTCCTCCCCTTTTTTGTTTACGTTTTGTTTCGCTTAACGTCTGATAGCTCAGAAAAACATAAAATTATCTCCGGTTGTAAAAAAAAAATGTGCTACAAATACAGTACCATTGGGTAATAAAAACACGTTTTATTGTATACGAAAATCAAGTTTTATTTTTATTATGTAAATAATAAAATAGGGTGACAACATTTTGCATAAAAAAAGTAATAAATTATTTAAAGACAAATAGACTTAATTAAAAAAATGGCTTTTGCAGAATGTAAATTAAATTATTCAATAACTCAATGGTTTATCTATCGATTTATTACTTTTTTATATCAGTATTTGTAGCACATTGTTTTTTTACAAACGGAGATAATTTTGTATTTTTCTTAGCTATCATAAGTCAAGCGAAACAAAAAAGTGGAGGACTGAGGGTCTGAATTTTAACAAGGTGTTAATTTTTAACCAATGTGATATCGTGATCTGTTATTACTTTCGCAAAATTTCACAATTTATTTACTAAAATATAGGATTTCAAAGAGTAACCAAAAGTTAATGGTTTTGTTATTATTAGCGTAATAAACTTTCCACGTGAGGGTCCATTTTGAACAAAGATAGAAAATAATACATTGTTTTGCTATAATATCTCGTTACCACAATTTTTGCTTGGCATTATCTTACATTTTGGCGTAGACTTTTTCTTTAGTGCCCTGAGTTTATTCGGTACAAATGGACCCTCAATCCTCTATGTGTGGACTGAGGATCTAACTTTAAATCCCAAAATTCGCTTATTTGATTTTCACAAGATCTGGTTCCAACTTTCACAATTCTTTGGGAAAGTTCACTAAATCCTGAGCATGTTTTCAAAGAATTCTGAGAGAGTGGCCCTCAGAACACACACACATGTACATTTGGGCTCTGAAAATACGCGCCTGCCTTCTCAAATCGGATGGTTAAATCACAAAATAATCAAGAAGTCTGCGATAAATAATGCACATCGCAAAAAAGGAAGAAGATAATCATAATGGGTTTACATTTACATGGTTCTGTCAACCGTGCTTATGTAGAATTGGTTTTTATATGAAAAGCATGGCTTTATCATATTTTTGAAAGTCACATTTTAAAGAGAGACAATTAAATTTGACACTAAATGATTCGTTTCATGCATAAAAAATCATCGGTACATTTGAAAAATTTAGCTCTAGGTTATTTCCCTCAGTCTGATATGCATTATTTTTAGCAGAGTCGTACTAGATGTTAATCCGGCATTGATGGCGTTATTAAATTTATCGCATATTTTACTGACGTTATTTACAAATTCAGACTGTCAAACTTTGGCACAAACAAAAAAGACTCGTACACCAATATTGCATAAACATCATATAAAAAATTTGTATTCTATACAATTCGAGTTCATAATATGTACAACCAATATGGATGGACCCGACACTATGGCTGCGTTTCCACTGCGCGGTGCGGATTGAATTGACCAATGACAACGCTCAGAAAAGTTTTTCCAGCAATGAGATTGATCGATTCGGCGGAAACAGCGAGCAGAGAATACGAGTATAAGTAATTGGGCCCTTGGATAAAAATATTTTCCGTTGTGTTCTCTCGCGAATGTTTCGTCTTATACTATGGAGTATGTGGTATTATTTACTCGTGGTTAGATGACTAACTCTTATTCTCCGAATATAAAAAGGTGACACTAAAATATTTGTATTAATGAACTTAAATGATATCAAAGTGAACTCGTACATATATATGCAGCACTAAATAGTAATCTTAATAAATTATCGTAATGCTATCCTTAACCGTCAGGACACACGACATGTGTCTTTATTAAATAAATCTCTATTAAAAAACCTGTCTTCGCAAGACAATAGCATATAATCAATCAGCTAGGCATTTAATGACGGCTATACATACGTGTCCATAAGATGTGCTAAATTTGAATTTAACTATCCTATAACTGTCAAATTCTTAACCAATCACAACAGCCATAGATTAATAATTGGCCTCGCGCGCGCTCGACTGGATACCGTCGGTGTACTAGACAAATGCGGCAACTAAAACTACGCGAATTCGGCGTACTTGCGGCATACCCGCGTCAGTCACGCCGCAACCGATAAGTGAGTTGGACGTCGAGATAAATTTAAAATTTTAGTTTAAAAACAGAAGCATAATGCCAGTTTGCGTATTCAAACTATGTAAGAATAACAGTACAAGAAATAACTCTTTCTCGTTTCGTCTTTGCACATTGTCTACACACACTACAATATAAAGATGCCGCGTTCTTTAAACTGATTTATCTTCATAGCGCGGTATCTAGTCGAGCGCGCGCCAGACCAATTATTAACCTAAGAACAACAGCGTATTGGGCCCGACGTGGTGCCATCTAGCGTTAATCATTTAAAAACACACAGTACTATACTTGTGCTCGCTGGAGCAACCGGAACTCCTGTGACGTCACGAGCGGCTGCAGCTTGTCTAGCAATGCCTGCGGAAGTGACGTCACGGAGGGCTGCAGGTACGGGATGGCCAGCAGGTCGTGCACGGAAGGCCGCGCGCGAGCGTTGTATGTCAGACACCATTTCAGGGCTGCGATCAGTGATGGAGGGAGGTCTGGAATTGAAGCGTGTCTTGTTATGGCCAGTTCCACGTAACCACTACTTTTAAGTTACTGTGGACTTATCCTTGGTACAATTAACTAAAGGAGCGTAAATAAGAAATAGGTAGGTACACGTACCATTAGACTGGTGAGATAAATTCATCCCAAAGGTATATTATGAAATAAACAACGGCAATAAACAAAACTAAAAACTATATATTTCTGTATAATTTGGAAATGAAAACACCCAAAAAAATCCACAATTTTTTATTTTCTTATTATATACGTAGTGTCACTCTCATAGTAAATACGAATTTAACGACACCTCTCAAGACAAATCCATCGAGCCGTTCAGGTTGCAGAGCGTGCCAAACAATTATACATACCTACACACATACTCTTGAAAAACATAATCCTCCCTCTGGTGCAGTCGGATAATGAAGTATGTATTGCATATTATTTTTTTATGCTTTTTTGTTAATTAAACTTTATTTTACACCCACATAAAGCTCTCTGCTTGACCCAAAGGTTGACTGTTAGATAATGCTTTTAGCATTAAGTCTACCTATTGTGCTTTACAATTGTATTTGTACAATAAAGTTTAAATAAATAAATAAATAAAGAAGTATGACTCACGTTCGACGGGTAGGTTGCAGTGTGCCAAACAATTGTACAAACATGCTCTCGAAAAACATAACTCGCTTTCTGGCGCTGTCAGGTAAAAATAAACAGTACTCACGCTCGACGGGCGGGTAGTCGATGCGGTGGTGGGGGTCGAGGATGGCGGCCAGCTTGGCGAGGTTGGGGATGTGTCCGAACGGAGTGCGACCGTACACCATGCTGTACAGGATGCAGCCCAGCGACCACACGTCCGACCGAAACGAGATCTACACAAGAAAAACATTTTATTCATCTCACACTTTCACAAAATGTGGGCGTGGCCAGTTTTGTCATACAAAATGCTATCCGCAGCGAACGGAAAACTTGACCCGAACCCGAGAAATAGATACTATCGATAGGCCTTTAACGATTAAATCTTTCGATAGTTCGGCGAATTCAGAACAACCTATTTCTTTTCAATATGACTTTTACTAGACTTATTTAGCCAGCAGCAAGCGAAAATTTAACAGTAGTTCAGTCAAGTCTATTTAGAAGTATCAGGTAAAGTGGTAGAAAAATTGAGCTTGCTCGATTTTCTCTTTTGACAACAAGCAAGAAAATTTCTTATGCTTATTCATGATTACTTTACGATTATTATTTAGCTATATGTGTCCCACTGCTGGGCAAAAGCCTCCCCTCTACTTCCACGAATCTCTATCCCTCGCCAGATCTTCCCAACTTTTCTCGAACATTTTTAAGTCATCTGACCATCTTGTTTTTGGCCTTCCTCTTTTTCGATACCCATCAGCCCCAGTTAGTTAAAATTTCAGCCCATCTTTCTGGATGCATTCGGCGCACGTGGCCCGCCCAATCCCATTTCAGCCTAGCTGCTTTTTCCCCTACATCTAAAACTTGAGTGATGGAACGCAATGTAGTATTTCTTACCCGGTCTATTAGTTTAACACCTAAAATGCTGCGTTCCATGACTCTTTGACAAACCCTCAGTTTTGACCATTGCTTCTTAGTAAGTGATCAAGAGTTTGGGCCCCGTAGGTAAAGATAATAATTCACAATTATTCTTTCACAAATACTAAAACACACAAAATTTTTTTCAGCTTCCCGCCAAAAGTTCGACTACAAAGTTTTGTTCGCAGATTTCAGACTTTGTTACATTTCAGCCCTTCAATGGCCACATGCTCTTGAAGATAACCATCTAGCGGGAGGTCTATGTCCAACAGTGGGCGTCTTACAGCTGCAATGTCGTTGAACACTGACCTTGATGGGAGCGTTGCCATCGCCCGCCGAGACCCCATAGCCGCCCGCGCCGCCCATTAGCGCCTCGGGGCTGATGTACGAGTATGTTCCTGTTGCCTACAATACAATCATCATGTATAAGCCGTGCCAATAAACAAACGAATCGCACAATAAACCCAATACTGGGTTATTTAGAAACTACTTGCCAAATTTATTATTTATTTATTTATTAATAAGATACAACACGGTATTCACATAAAATCCTACGACATATTATTTCCATATTATATACTAATGTGAATGAACACCAATAAGAGGTATACACAACATTTTCTATATAGATAAAAAAAAATTTAGCTTACACCCGAAAAAAGTGTAATATAAATTTGTTAATATGTTTGTTGTCAACATTTGCCAAGGTTTATTTACATTATTCACGAAACGTTAGAATTTTAAAAAGAAACGTGTTGTCCAATTGTATTCTTAGCTTACGGTTCAGAGCCCAAATTACGCAGTTTTCAGGGGGCATTTATCGTAACAAATACTGCCCTAATCCTAACATCATATCAGCAAACTCAACAAGTCCTGGATCGACATCGCAAAGCGGGATTTGTGAGCTAATGCGATGCACTGCCAAGATGCCGAAGACTGGGCGAAATGGATAAGTGAAATTAGACAAGAAGTAATATTTTCGTAGATTAAATATAATTTTTGAAACAGTATGTAATTAGTGAAAATAAATATTATGTAAAACTAGCTGTTTCCCACAGCTCCGCCTGCGTCAAAAAGTAGCCTATGTTTGACCCAGGGTCTTCAACTATATTCATACCAAATTTCATCAAAATCCGTTCAGCGGTTTGGCCGTGAAAGCGTAACAAACAGACAGACAGACTTTCGCATTTATAATATTAGTATCAATGAAATATACGAAGCTTCGCTAGCTGTAAATTTCCCTGTGATGCAGGATGGAAAGCATTAGGATGAAGTAATCCCATTATCCTAATAATTAGTACTGCCAAATCTAGGACACAACTGTTTCCCAGCCTCATGTTCAGTGACGTCGTACCTGCGACCTGACGACGCTGGTGGCGTCGCTGCTGATGGCGGACGCGATGCCGAAGTCGATCAGCTTGAGGCGGCCGCACACCAGCATAAAGTTGGCCGGCTTTAAGTCTGCGTGGATCACGCCTGACAACAATAACCACACATTTTCAAAACTAGGTCAATTTTTCTTTTATATCGACCGGATTACATGGTCAATCGACTCTGTACATCCTAGGGTCACAGTTTTTCGGAACCGCCTTTCAGATTAGCCTTAACCACCGGACAACGATGGCAGTTAGCTTTTAAGTTATCTGTTACAAGAAAATATACTTAGTACAATTTTCATGATTGTCATTTCAGCCGCAGTCATTCATGGAAAACAAAGAAAAATAATTTAAAAAAAAATGAGGAACATAACCTCGTAAAGTTTGTCTCATGCTTTCAATTCTTCAACACTCGACACAACGGGCACCAGTATAACGTTTGTTGTAGATTTGTATTTCTCTTTGTATAGAACTTTCGGGGCACGCTGTACCGCTGTACGTGTCATAGTCTAAGAAGACGCACCACACTTGCAAGATCTGTTCGCTTGTGTAGCTTCATCTGTCCAGATTATCCTAACAGCGACCAATTTGGGTATTTCTATATCGCTATTACCTGCTGTAATTGCCAGAGCCAGTCAGCTGTACCAAATGTTCTTAGGCAGCCCGATAAATCTGATAGTGCTGGCTGTACTGACACACCCGGATCAAAATCCTATTGGTCTGGTTTCCCTATAATAAGTGGTTACAGAGGTCAGACGGCAGTCGCTCCTTTAAAATAATCAGTGTCGTCATATCTAGGATCCTATAATTCCTAGAAATCAAGGCACTGATTATTAGAAGCATATTCATCTAGTCCCTATTGCGAACACTCTGGTCAGGAAGAAATACACCACATATCAAAAATGTCAAAAGCAAGAAATAAACTTCAATATAATTAAAAATTGTATTACATCAAAATCAACTTAATACTAAAACAATAAATCATTTAACATTCCAATTAAAAATGAAATATACCCATAACATAATAAAAAAATGAAATCTCATACGAGCATCACCTACTCGCACACAAATAAATTTTCAACAATCATATACATATGTGATCATTACACGAACACAATTTGTAAACAGAAGGTACACCTACAAAAAAATCGTTCTTTAACTCGTTCCAAGATATTTCACGCAACGGCTGCGTCCCATCCAACCTTATTCTTTTACTCGCCCCACTCTCTAAACTATCTGGCGTACTACGTTTCCTTTTTGTTCCCTTGCTCGATAGTGGAGACATCTTAGCTGACACTACTTCATCATTTTCTTCATCACTGGTGAAGGAAAAGCTCTTGGAAATTCTAGCAGTATTTAATTCATCGACATCACTGATCGAACTCTTAGATTTATTGGATCCATTATCCCTTGTCGACTTAGGAGTAGATGCTGCTATACCACTAGCTATCATTTCAGATTCGTACGACTCGCTCGAGTTGATATCAGGTGATATCTCAACTTCTTCATCGACGGTTTGTCCAGTCGCATCAGCGTTGATTTCTCCAGTATTATTGACATCAGATACGGCGGAAGTGTGATACGTTTCAAATTCGGGATCTAAGGACTTGCTGCGTTTAACAGTGACATTTGAAATACTGGTCAATTGTTCGTTGGGGTCTGACAGGCGGATGGAACCCATTGAATGGCGCCGAATGTTGTAATGTCTCATTATTTCTAAAGTGTTGTTTGAGGCGCTTTCCGAAGAATCCACAGTAATAACTTCAGAGTCTATGGTAATGACTTCTGGGATGGAACCTGAAATTCAAGATTTTGAAATCACGGCTATCGTCTTGTAATAAATACATTTATTCCGAAAATATATGGTAAAAATTATTTAAAATATTCTCCAAACAGTCGGCAAATGTTATAAAAATTGTTCAAACAGTAGAGTGCATTACTTAGGCATATCATTTTAGCATGGAATACTAGGTTCTATGTGACTTTTAATTAAAAGATTGTTACAAGATTTAAACATACCTCTTTTCTGTCCATTCTCGCCGGAGTCACCCTTAGCTAGACCTGATATTTCGATATCAATGAACTCTCCCCTTCTAGTTATCGCATTGCTCTGAACCGTTTGCCAAACGTAATTTTGTGATTGTTCTGCATCTTGTAGATTCTCATCTCTAAGATTTTCCTCGTCATCATATTGATGTTTGTGTTCCTCTTCACCTGCAGAACTATTTTCTTCTTCTGATCGAATACTTTTCTCTTCTTCATATTCAAAACTTTCCGATTCTTCGCCCTGAAGACTTATATTTTCGTTATCATGAATTAGACTCATTTCCTCTTCATCCTGAATCAGACTGATTTCTGTTTCCCCATGAATGAGATAATCTTCGACAGATTCCACCCGGTGCACTTGAGCCTGGACAGTAATTATTTGAACATTATTTGTTTCTTGTGAAGACGAATCACGGTACGTGTTAAAATCTTGATCGACTACGTATGTATGTCCTTGATTTGTTTCGACAGAATCTTGACCCACTTCGAAGGATGGAAGATATTTTAAAACAGAAACATTTTCTCTTAAAGCTGTACTATGATCTACTTTGAATGCTGGATCCAATATGAGAGAACTAGGATCTCTCATTGAATTTACTCTGGCAGAGAAATGACCCAAACTACCTGAATCATGGACAACTTGTACTGCAAAGTCTTGATCCCTCGCAACTTCCTGAATAGAACTATCTTCGTCACCAGTATCAAATGCATAACACCGAGTCAACTCTTCGACTTCGTCCAAGGAACTAGCATCATCATTAAGGAACAGCTTTCTGTATAATTTCTTCATTTTCCTCTCCAATTCTTCATAGTACTCCTCGGGCTCATCGTGTTTGTTGATCGGAACAGTTCGTTCAATGATCAAGTCCGGTAAAGGACTGTATGGTCGGGTCGATATTTGCGAAGGAGATTCTTCCTCTGGGATGGGTGATAGAGCTGAAATAACACTTAACTTATATCGCAACGTATAAAAATGAACCCAAATCTACGGTTAGTTGGAGGATTACAAAGATGAGATGCCGTAATAATAGCGTTTTGTAAGAAAGTGTTTGTGAGGCTACACGGGGCGGAAGGCAGACATCCAGGGTGCTTGGTTTCGGCCGTCGCTCCAATCATGGAGCACGAGCAAAATCACTTTTCGTGTCGGCGAGGCGCCAATGATCATATCACTGCGCCATTTCAAACGGCATCTCCTCTTTGTAATGACTCCATGGTAAAATCTGTCATATGACCAGTTTTACCGCGCGGTAGTAGGGTCGACCGTCTTGCGAGTTCTTAGACTGTACACTACAGTACTAGAAATGAAAAAAAAAAACGAATGACTGGCAATCTACCTGTAGCAGCGCTGATCAATAAAATTATATGAATTTTGAAAAGTGTGACTCACGCGAAATCGGTGAATCTAAAAATTTTTGTTCGATATCGAATGATTTTCGTTCTATATCAAAGAATTTTCGTTCGACATTTATATGTCATACAATTAAAAAATATGGCTCCACGACGCGATCCCCTCAAAAGTAGTGACAGTCTAAAACTCGTCATTCTAATAGGAGATCAATGTATAAATAGCTAAAACCGCTAACATGTATAAATTTTGTTCCGCACAAAACGCAAAAATCGAGCTACAAAGATCGATCGCCATCATCTCGGTTCAGAATACCTAGCTTCTGAGAAAAAAAATAATCTTAGGCTCTGATACAAATTGTTAAATTTATTTTTACATTGCTTCTGATAAAGAATAGGTATTGCGAATGGCGTACCCGGGCCTCCGAGGCAACAAGTTAAGAACATAATCTAAAAATTCGATAAAAGGGATACGAGAGACGAGTGTGATAAAACGCCTTTATAACAAAGGCGTGTGATACGTGAAGTGTTAGAGATGTATTAATTCGCAAGACGTAATCAAATTAGATTTACTTACGTGGAAGGTCCATGAAAAGGCTTCTAATTAAATATGTTTTTCTTCTCTCCCATTCTTGCTGCTCCATTTTGACGATTTTTGTAACAATTCACTAGTTCAACTAACGTCCGACAACAGTTAAAATATATCATGAAGGTAGTTCGTGAAAATGACTGAAATTCATAACAAAAAAAAACGTACCCGCTTTTTTAACAAGACCCACAGGATGTCAATGTCACATTTATTTATCTCTTTGCTACAGAACTTTAGTATAGAACATACATACGAAATAGAAATTGTTTTTCGTAAAATCTAAGTTAATGTCCATAATGTAAGATGCGACTAACCATAGATTTATTTTTTTGACAATACGACTAGTAAGTCGTTACTTCCGATCGGTATGAGGTCAGAGGCGGTATTTTTTTATTAAATATTACATGCTAGCTGTTTCCCGCAGCTCCGCCTGCTTCAAAAAGTAGCCTATGTTTGACCTCGAATCTTCAACTATATTCATACCAAATTTCATCAAAATCCGTTCAGCGGTTTGGCCGTGAAAGCTTAACAGACAGACAGACGGAGACTTTCGCATTTATAATATTAAGTATGGACATTTTATTAAAATAAAAATACATATATTTGAAAAAAAAATATGCCAATTTATATATTTCTTTCTCGTTATTTACAAACGCGCCTTACTCTTAAAACCTGTTATGTATGTAGGCGAGTGCTACGTCACTCTCTTGACAAACAACGATTAAAGCCAGTGCGTATAGCAGTCCTGTGTTTCACTCGTTCCCCGTGCTCACGTACATAACAAAACCTAAATCTACGCAATCTTGGTTCTAAATATAACAGACTGTCAAGATCATGGAGTAGTTACAAAAAGGAGATGCCGTAATAAGCGTTTTGTAAGAAAGTGTTTGTGAGCCTACACGGGACGGAAGGCAGACGTGCGACATGCTTGGTTTCGGCCGTGGCTCCAACCATGGAGCACGAATGACAAGCTCCGCCCACTTTTGTGTCGGCGAGGCGCCAATTATCACATCACTGCGCCATTTCAAACGGCATCTCCTCTTTGTAAGTACTCCATAGTCAAGATGCAGTAAAAACGTATTGAGATAATTTTTACATCCTTTTCAGTCTTATACAGAAACTATGGGTAGAAATAAGATGCAATGAGCAGTTTTCTGTCCTGCTTACACCAAGCACCTTCTTGCGTCGTCGCCATTTAAAGACTGTGGGCGTCCCGCCAGGCGAGCGGGACTTGCGTCAGTGTGAACGGTCCTTTACTGTGCCCAAATACCGCCACAAACACATAGTTAAAACGAACTTAACAAGCGCTTTTAATTTTTTCTATTAATAAAAAAGATATACATTTTATTGATATAGATTACATATAAAAGCAAACAATACACACCATGTTCGTGTATATAATGCACAGCGTGCAGCATCTCCTCCCAGTAGTGAAGCACGAGCGCGGGCGGCAGGCCTGCGCCCCGCGCCTTCAGGAACGAGGACAAGTCCGTCTCGCCCACCTCCAGCACCATCCGCAGCAGCTGGTTGGTTCTGTCGTACTCACTGACCAAGGGGACACATAACATTATTTTATCCCTACTATTCCAAAAAAGGACGATTTGGTTCTCCTTTAAGTGCACCCAAAGGTGGTGTTTTCTTTAAGAAACTTTTAGCGGGCAGTAATGAGTTTTTAATCCTCCTTATAAATGCGCCGCAATTATCTTTACCGCGCACTTTTTGAATTTGGAACATCTTAGTGTTCAGCGCCAAAGAAATCGAACGCAAAAAAAAAGTTGAATAAAGACTGGCTGGTACGACGGCCCATAGTCAACAACATTTCTATTCTTAATAAAACTGTACCAATAAATTTTCATATTGCGAAAATGTCTCAAGTATAAAAATAAGGTTTGAGTTGTAACGTCGTATTGGATACTATTTAATTTCAATTTAGTTGTTACTCTATGTGTTATTAAATAATAATATTACAATAAAATATGGTGCGAGGAGCCTTTTATTTTCTCATACAATACAAGTAAATTTACAATTTAAAATTATTGCGTAAAAGGCGGCCTTATCGCTAAAAGCAATTTCTTCCAGGCAACCTTGACAAATTTCACAAAACATAGAGGGTGATGAAAAGTAGAGTGTATCACTCGAGCACAAAATATATTTTTGGCTCTGGCGACGTACTTTGAATCCCTCGCTGCGTTCAAGATTCTCCTAAGAATCTTTTACTCTACAATCCCTCACTTCTCTCTGGATTCAAAAAATCGCCCTCAGCGTAAAAATATTATTTTACTCACTTATGATACAATCTACTATTTATTAACATTATTTTATCCAATGTCATACTAAAATGTAAAAATTAAAAAATTAAAAATGGAACTTGAATGTCAGTCATTATACACATGCCATCGATATTAAATTAAATTATGATACAGCTCCTGTATTATTGTAAAAACCCTTACAATTTCATAAACTTCTATATTTATATTGACTTGAACACACTAGCAGCTAATATATGTATAGATGATATGTGTGCATCTTGAAGTTTGGCGAGTTAAAAATTGGTCAATCTGTTTTTAAAAGTGTTAATGAAGGGTGATTAAGTCTCGGACAAACATTCTTTTAACAAAAAGAATGTTTGTTCAGACCAAATTAACAACACCTATTAACTGTACACAAGATGCAAAGAGAAGAGTGAGCTCGTCTTGTGTCACAAATAAAGTATTTTAATTTGAAAACAAACAACTAAATAAAACTACAGAGGTCTACTCTGGACCACAGAGGCAGATGTCCTCTATACTTTCTCCTGACATGAATAGAGGATACACCCTCACTTTATTATTTTTCAAAAGGTTCTGTACTGCATAAGAAACATGAATGTGGATTGTGGAGACTCTCTTACTTGTCTCGATGTTTCTTTCTCTCTGAGAACACTAGAATAGGTGCTAATTCTCACGTAAAGTGTGGAGCAACTTAACAATTGTTATGTACAGTAAAATAAAACTCACTAATCAAACAGTCTTATGACTCTGTCTGAATTCTGCAGATCCCGCAGCAGTCGAACCTCGTTGATGTAGCCCTGCGCTAGTTCATGGTCTGTGGCGAGGTACACGCACTTCACAGCATACTCGCTTGATGTGCCTACTTCTAATACCTGAATATGGGAATCAAATTAAATATTAATTATCATCATAACTTTTGTTTGTATGTTAATTATTTTGATTTATATATAATTCTGATTATGATAAATTTTATTATTATTTTTTAACAAAGTTGTAGCAAATAAACATCCGTACTCTCTGGGTACCCCTACGAGAAAAAGGTGTGATGATATGTATGAATGTACTTATGTATTACAATATAAGATTATTTTTATTAAAAAATGAAATGAAGTAGAAAAGCGGACTCCGGGCTGCTTAGCGCATCCGGTAAAGCACTAGAATAAAGAATATTCCAATCTGATCAACAAGACAGACAATGGGAATGCAGATCCCAGGATCTGAAGCAATCAGGAATGATTTTTTGTTATTTATCTGCAATCTGCCCTTTGACTTTTAGCAGATTTGTAAATGGAATGTGGCAGGAGGGATTAGAGGGGAGAGCCCCAGTGGCAACAACTTCCAGTTTAGTATGTCACTTCATAGAATACCTAGTACTCCAATAGAGTACATTTAATTTATTATGTACCTAATTAACATTTGAGAAGCAGGCAATATCTAGCCCTATATACAAAAATTACAAGCATTTCTTACTGATTCACAATTAATCTTTGCCACTGAACTAATTATTTAGAAACAGCAATTCAGTAAAAACATTAATCACTCACCTTGTAAACCTCACTGGATCCTCCAGTGCCCAACTTTTTAATGAATAAATATTTTTTATCTTTTATACTAGTTGTCTTAAACAGTATCTTTGAGTTATTGTTGCCCATCACACCCTGAGGGTACGAGGGAGTTGCAGCATATGAAGCCGGCAGCGCCTTCCTATTCACAGGTGTCTCAGGTACCGGCGCCATGGTCACTGGAGCTGGTGTAGGGGCCACTGGAGCCGGAGCAGGGCCTACCGGCCGTGGTTCAGGTCTGGGAGGTGGACATGACTCGTTCTTGACTGCATTTTGGGAAAAAAGTTCACATCTCACTCTATCACGATTCTGCACCACTAATTTCTGTGGTGTTATTTTATTACTATGTTTCCCTGAACCAGGGGTAAACCTCCTAATACCAGACTTTATTTTTGGTGTCACTGTTTTTGTTTTCAGCACATTACTTTGACTTTTTACAATTTCAGGAGTCTTTTTTTGGGCAGAACTAACTTTTGTTTGAGTCAATTTAGCGTTACTGTTGTACGGCATAAGAATACTGCGTTTTTTAACTTCTGAACTAGCACTAACATTTGTCACGCCTTTTTTATTATTCCCACTGTGTAAAATTTGACTGTCTTTGTTAGGATAAGTCTGATTTGATATCCAATCATTCTTAGTATTCTCTTTATTGTGTTCGGAGACTGCAATTTTCTTCTCTGAAGCAAAACTTTTAATGTCAACAGGTTTGGATACTTTCGGATTAGGGGTGCGGAATTCTCTATTTACATTACGCTTTGGAGAAGGCTTCTTTGCAACTGTTTCACTAAAAGAACTATCGCTTTCATCTGTAGATGTAAAACTGGAATCAGGACTGTCTGATTGTTTTTGCAGAGGCATCAAATTAGCCAACAATGCCGACATAGGCATCGGCGCAAACTTGCTGCTGTTCGCAGTGTTTTCTGTGTTTCCATTCATGATTCTAGGCCGCGTAAGACATTAGGGTTAAAATAATGCACGATTTTTTTTTTGACTCACTAAAATAATGCGTAAGCACACAAAAAATTGTTAAAAACAAAAATCCAACACAAATCCGTTGAAATAATATTTTGAAATATTTTTATATTTTGACTTTCTTGACATATCTCATGAGATTTGACATTGAAAGATATTTTTTTCAATATGGCTTTTACTTTTGTATTTAGCCAGTTACATATAAAGTTTATGTAAAGACAAGTCGAGTCAGAAAAGTCAGGCTAAGTGAAGTGGTAGAAAAACTGCACTCAGCGATTTCCAGGAGTGTTTGGCAACAAGCAAGGAAATCTCATAAATCGAACACTGTATCACTTCCCAACTGCTTCTCCACATGCTTGTTCTTGAACACTTTGCGAATATTAATCCACCATTAATAAGCACAAACAAACAAAAAAAAAACAAACATTTTGGAAAATAAAATACAGCGCCGAAACTGCTCTTTTCAGCTTCCCACCTAGTCCCATTGAAAGTTTATTTGCTAGCGTTTACTTGACATTTAGTGCTTTTACTTTTTTAATATGGCTTTTACTTTCGTATTTAGCCAGTAACAAGTAAAACTGTTATCTATAATAGAGTTGAGCGATAGCCATAGTTGACCTTGAAAAATAGTGGAAAGTTAACGTCTGGGAACATTTACTTAGCATATCGACTACGTTAAATGTTGAACTGTCGATAGTACTAAACTATTGATAGTATTGAAATTGTTGATACTATCGATACAAAGCCTATCTATAGTTTTAATAGTATCGACACATTCGAGAGTTATTCTGCTGATACTATTCGTAGTATCGGTAATAACGTCCTTCATCAATCTTATTTTCATAAGCTATCGATACCATCGACAGCATTGAAACTTAATGTTTTGAAGAGCAAGTATATGGCCTGTAGCATGACGGATCCTCAAGCCTGTACGCATACGAATAGACTCGGTCAAGCGTACGGACCAGGTCAAATACTTGGGATCTTTATTTGACTCGTCAGGGGGCATCGACTGTGTCGTTAAAGCCCAAATAGCAGCAGTAAGGACTAAGTGGCGCGAGGTGACTGGTGTTAGTTGTGATCCCAAAATGCCAGTCAGGCTCAAAGGTCAGGCCTAAAAAACCCTGACCTGGTTCTTTCTACACGGCAGTGAAGCTGGGCTTGGTGACCGTCAGAATGTCTGGTTACCATTTGGCTGTAAAAGTTGAATCAAAAATTGCTACATATTTGCTTATGAGCGACTTATGTGGCAGTTACAAGTCCGTGCAAAGTGTGGCATGGTGCCAACGTTTAGGACCATACATTTAGAATTATTTTGCTTTTTTATTTGTACTTGTGTTAAAATTATATAATTTACGTGTATAAAATCTTTAATGCACCACACAAAAATGGGTATGGAATAAAACTAACAACGATAATTATATACAAATTACTACTTTATTCAATTTACAATAATAAAATAAGCGATTATGATTGAAGATTATAATAAATTATGTACAACAATAATGTATTCCATAGGAATATTAAAGAATTCAAATAATGATTATTTGCGAATATTGCATGGTTATTGTGAAACCATTGGACATTTTGTTACAATGTGTTTAGTACATGAATCAAAAATGAACTAAAGGTTTATTACACTTGAGATATTCAACTTAAAAAAAAATAGTGAAAAGTTTTCCGACCTTCCAACAGAATGATGCGATATGCCCAATAGTTTCAAAATAACCCTGTATGATAATAAAGCCAAGCTTTGAAATAATTTTTCTGTAGAGGCGAGTCCTGGTTCAGTAGATTGCGTCAACTTCTCCATAGAGAATATGTTGTATCAATGTCACCAAAGTAGAAAAATATTCCTACTGAATTTCCCGAAATACTTGGTGGAACCCGACATACGATATAGCTACCAAATGATTACAATTGGCTAGTCAACTAAAAAATTAATTGTGTATTTTATATATTTTATTGATAGAATAGACTATTTTGGAGATACAATTTAAACGAAAAAATTCTTAAAAATATATTTATTTTGTTATTTAATTTTAAAGATTTTATAGTGATGACGTCACGCAGCTATAATGGCCATTTCGAACTGCAAGAAAGCAAAAATTACTAAGGTATTAAAAAATATATATGTCAGTGTCAAATGTCAAAGTCAGATTCATCAGATTGGACCGCGATCCACGAGTTGGTTTCTTGTTTGTTTACAATTGCCAAATATCTAGGTACATACCCCATTTCTCGTATCCATTGCATATTGGACTTCACTGCCATCTCTTCATCCGTTGGCATCTGATTTTTCAGTAATTGGACACCGATTCTTCATTATAATGTATGAATGAATGTAATGAAGATGTAATTAGGTTAAGTTTACTTGAACAGAGATGACTGTTGACATGGGTGACAACAAGTACGTGAAGCGCTTAATTAGCGCTACCAAACAAAAAATATTTATTCACTACCCTGTGCTGCCAACCTTAAAAATTAAATTTGAATAGCCGGAAGTTATCCGGCTACGTCATACGTCAACCTTGCTAAAAAATGAAAGTCATTGGGTTTTCTGCGATTTTCTAAAAAAATACTTGCTTATCTAAAGATCTGATTAATGTAATCTGTTCCCTAAGCCTATTCCTCGAAATGGTTTACGAATTAGACATTTTCATGAAAAAGTTTACTAGCCAATTCATACATAAATAACGTTACAGCAAACTTTCCCCTTTCGCCCTCATTTTTCCCATAATCAAAGTAATCTCTCAACAAAAAAATCATCTAGGTGTGGCACGTTTCATAAGAGTTAGTTTGTTCGCCGGAACGGTCTTCAAATGGAGACTTTAGCTCGCTCAGTCCATAACATGTAAAGGTTTAAGAGTCGTCTTCTTCCTTGGCCTCGGGGTATCTGCACTCTGGCGTTCCACATTCACACTTCATCCACTTGGCTTTCACTGACCAGAACTTGTCGCCGTAATCGAATCTGAAACATAAAAGTTACAATAAAGATAAAAAATCCACATGTAACATGGTTGGCTAACTTGAGAGACGCAGAGTTATTGTGTGTGTACTCACACAAATAATAAGACTACAAGAAATGAATTTATAAAAAGATTTTTAATCAGCCAGCCAGGGTGTTATCCAGTGCTATCTGTCCGGTAGTACTTTGGTATGACATCGGGTATGCAAGCTGTTACGGACTCAATCCTTATGTCTTCCGAGTCTGTAGCATCCCTTACCCTGATACCTACCCATTTCCAAACAAATCCCTTGTATATATATTTATTTCCTTATCTATTTCATTACCCCTTCCTTCCTCTTTCCGCCAATCTAAGGGAAGCCGTGCCGAGAAATGCGTGCCAATTGCCCTGGGGTGAGGCGCGCCTAGATAAAGGCTAGCCTTCTCCTGGCACAGGGGGCTCTGCTGGGTGCGCCAGTTTGTGTACCCCTATACTCGTGAGAATGCTATGATTTTAGGAAATAACAAAAATCTAGATGGCGGCGATGCGGTTCGCAACTCATCACGTTTCATTTTATGCGGGGGCTAAAAGCGGGCTACGGAGAGCCGTTTTGCTACGTTGAATATGAGAGGAGGAATTGATGACAAAATGAATGAATTATGTCAAGAGATGAATGAAAGAATAATTGATGTATTAAGTGTGAATGAGACTAAAAGGAAAGGATCAGGAAATCAAATCATGGCGGCATTACAAAAAGGAACCTTCTAATGATTTGAACAGGATAAAAGTAGTAAAGATAATAAAGCGCAAGAAGAGTACAAAAATAATTCAAATAATAATAATTGGAAAGTAAGTTTGAAACAGTAAAAGTGAAATTGAGAATATTTGGAAAATTATGTAGGAAGGTATAATCGGTGCTGCAATACAAATAAATATGCGGCGTATCGAAGATATATTTTATTCTATTCTTCTATTCAGAAGTGGAAGTGAATTTAGCCAAACTAGAATACAAGATGAATGTCAGTGTAAAAGAAGTTGTTATGAAAAAGAAAGATGATTTTGATGAAAGGCTGACCCGGGATTTCCGAAGTAATTTTTTTTTTAATAATTTATTCAGTATGTTAGAGATAAGAATGGAGATATACTGAAAGGTGAGCAGTGCATTTTGAATGGATGGATCGAAAACTTTGAAGGTTTGTTTGAAAGAGATGAAAATCGAGAAAGACGCGAAGAGAATGAACCTTCGGATATAGAAAAATGTGAGGATGAAATAATGATAGACGATGTTGTGGATGGATTGAATAAGATGAAGATGGGAAAGTCTCCGGGCTATGACAGAATTACTGTCGAAATGCTGAAGGCTGGACAGGGCATCGTGGCCGAGTGGCTGTGTCACCTCTTCGATGCTTTAAGGAAGGTGTTGTTCCAACAGATTGGTGCAAGGCCGTTAAAGTACCACTTTATAAAGGAAAAGGGTCACAGCAAGAGTGCAAAAACTATCGAGGCTGAGAAGACTAATCTTCTCAGCGTGGTCGGCAAACTGTATGCAAAGATATTCAATAAAAGGATTGTGAAAAAGACGGAAGATAAGATCTGGGATGTAGAGACCAGGCGGAATTTAGAAAGGGGATGGGATTTACAGACCAGGTATTTTCCTTGCGAAACATAACGGAGAAATATTTGGCTAAAAGCCAAAAAGTATTTTGTGCTTTCTTAGATCTGGAAAAGGCTAATGATAGAGTTGAATAGTGGTCTACACTGTCTTTATATGGGTTGAACAGCCAACTGATACAGGCGATGAAATCTCTTTAAAAGGATTCCATCGCTTGTGTCAGAATAAATGGAAGCTATACACTGGTTTGAGATCGAGAAAGGTATTAGACAGGGATGTGTAGCGTCACCATGGCTGATTAACCTATTCATAGACAGCTGTCTGTTTCTTCAAAACGATTTGTTTCGATTGATTGTTGGACACAGGTAAATTTGATCAAAAAAAGACAATGTGTCAGTTTGGCGACGTTTTTCATAAACAGCCTTTTGACACTTCTATCTGATCTAAGTTCTATGTATGTACTCACGTGAGCTCGTCGCCGGGGGCGATGCTATCAGTGGCGAACAGGGCGACAGCAGGCAGCCGCAGGTCCCTGCAGGTTGTGAACACCCTGACAGGGGCGAGATTGGGTCGACAGCTGTGGTTGATGAAGCGGGCCGCGCTGCCGTAGCGAGCCGCGTCCACGCATAGGATCGTCTTCTCTGAGCATTGCTGTGGAGAAAAAAATACAAATTTCGACTAAAACATTTAAAATCTTGGTCATTCCTTTAACGACCATCATAAGCATCCGAAGCACGAAATCATCATCTGGTTGCCAATAAGGATACGTCGTAAACTACATATTGTCTCTTCTTTATAATGTTTAATCCTTCTTCCTCTGAATATCTCAGATCAAATTTCTCCTTCCGGGATCTTGATCCCCGTCTGCGAGCATCTCACCACCAAAATTTTAACATACCTGTATACTAGGGTGGTCCTTATTTGTTCAAAAAAAAATTTTTTTTTTTAAATTTTAATGGGGCACCCTCGCAAAGTGATATATAGATATAAATATAAATAGGATATTTTTTTCAGAATTTATTACTAATGGTTAGGGGTCGCGCTGGGACTTTGAAAATGGGAAATTAAAAACTTAAGTCATATTTTTTATAAATCACTATATTTATTTGTCGCAGAAGAAATAACAAGTAATTAAATGTTAAGTGGTTTAAATATGCAAGTTTAAACTTAAAATATACAATATCTACTTATCAAGGGTTGATTTTTTAGAGTTAGGATATTTTTTTCTGAATTCTTGGACAATCAAAAGTAGGTATTGCTTTTGCTCTTCATTAACAATAATCAACTTATTATATTCATCCATTAAAGCAACACCACGTTCTGCAATATCATTAACTACCCTCATTGAACGTACTATATTTTTTCCAGCATTATAGTTCTCATCTTCTGGCCAGTTTAAATTGGGAGGATACTCCAAATGTCTCAAAGAAACGGAATGAATTACTGGTCACAAAGTGTTCTAGATTTTTTCTTACAATATTGTTAGCACCCAGGTTTATTCTCTTCGGACAGAAATCAACAATTTCATTTTCTAATGCCGGTACCATTTTTTGCTTGGTATCTAAAGCAACATAGTCATCAAAAAATGCAAGCGATACGAGCTACGATAAGTACCACAAATGTCCCAGATTTTTTTTTAGACCAACTTTGGATAGTGCTGGATTTATATTTTCGAATGCAGTGAGGTCTTTTAATAGCTGCAAGTCGTTTCAAGGCGCTGAAGAAGCAACAGAGACTTAATACCAGTATTTCACGTAAATTGTGACTGAAAAAATGCAAACATCTTTACTTCCTTTTTCTTCTTTTTTGGTCAATTTGAACTGGTGTCTAAATAAGAATATTTTCAAGCAATATATAACTTTTGTCATCCAGCGAGCCCTGTGTAGTCCAGCTGGCATTCTAAACAATATTCCTTTTTCAGGAACTCCTCCTAGGTAAATTATGGTGAGGTTGAGTAGTTCTTTATAATCATCTCGAAGCTCAGTGAGTTGATTTTGAGAGAAAGAAATAATATCCTGAACTATGTTTTGAATTAATTCCAGCGAAGAAGGATCAGATGTCACTGTTTTGTAGTCAGTCTGATCAATTTTGCTCTAGTAGTTCTTAAATCTTTGAAAATTAAAATATCAGGCCCACTTGAAGGACCTAGTGCTGTGCTCACGACAGCTTCTAACATGATCTCTAATATGTGATGGCGACAGGCAAACCAAAGCATATCCTTCTCCAATTTTCGTTCCAGTAGCATACATGCTCCATTTTTTAGTCCGGAGTTGACTGCAGTCGTATCAAATATAAAATGAGACTAATTTCAATGAACTATGGAGGGGCGTGTAAGGCTAGGCAAGGGAGGGGAAGCGGGGTGTCAGATTGCGGTCTAGTACTTCTTAACGAGTCGTGTAATGCAAAAAAATAATAGTAAAAGTTTGTTAATTTCTTTCATAATATTTTGTCCTAGTTAAGGGTTTTTCAAATTTTGAAATGTCAGACGCGACCCCTAAACGTTATTAAGAAAATAAAATAAAAAATAAGTATTCATATTATAGCATAGAGAACATAATGAGAGGGTGCCCCGGTAAAAAATTTCACTTTGAAAAATAAGTACCACCCTACTGTATACTGTATACAGTGTTACGCCAACTCCTTCTCAATTCTCGCTGCAAATCTCTGGAACAAGCTTTCTTTGGAGATAAAAGATCTGTCTTCTCACTCTTTCAAATCTCGGGTTAGGGAATACTACGAACGATCGGACTTGAGCTGAGCTTACTGTTATGTGTAATTGAATTTGTATGTTAGATGTAAGTCTATGCACCTAAGATTTATTTGCGTGTTATGCCCTCTTCTGTGCCATATCTGTGTCCTATGTTAGTTTGGTTGACTGGAAGAGATCCCTATTTGGGATAAGTCCGTCTTTTGTTGTAACCTGTATTCTGATACTATGTTCTTTGTGTACAATAAAGATTTTTACATACATACATATATCTTTATTATTAGACAATTAGATGCTGATATAAGACCGCAAGAAATGGCGTTTTCTCATATCGTGTGTGATCCACTTTGGATAGCTGCTCCATCTTAGATGTATTCTGGAAATAATGTGGCAAAATGATGATGATATATCCAGAACTGTCTTTAAAAACTTACCTTGAGCAAGTCTTTCTTGACATCTACGGGACTTTAAGCGGGAAGCTGTGATGAGCAGTATCGGCGCTGTATTTTATTTTCCAAAATTTGTGTTTTTTTGAGTGTTTGTGCATAATAATGGTGGATATTATTATTCGCAAAGTATTCGAGAACAAGCGTGGGTGTTGGGAAGTGATACAGTGTTTGATTTGTGATTTTCATGTTTGTTTCCAAAAGCTCCTAGTAATCGCTAAGTGCAGTTTTTCTACCACTTCACTTAGCCTGATTCTTCTGTCTAGACTTGACAACCGACTTGACTTTTAGACTTGACTAGGACTTGACGAAACTACACTGTAGGACTGAAGGAGTTAGAAAAATTAAGAAGGGCTATAAAGGACTTGTATCCAAGGCCGTAAAACCCATTATTAAAAAAATATATACACTGATCTATGGGTCTAGTATCAGCAGTCTCCAAGCTTAGCAGTTCCCCGCAATACAGCGCTACATATTCGAAATTTCCAATTTAAATACTGCAAGAAATTGTGTTATCTCGTGTCCTATGGCCGTTGCTCCATCGAAATCTGAAAATCCGTAGACTGCCTGTGGCTAAAGTCATGACGATATATCAATAGCTGACGGTGAAAACTTACCTCGAGCAAGTCTGGCTTGACATCCAACGCGAACATATACTGATCTACGGGCCTGGTATCAGCGGTCTCCAAGCTCAGCAGTTCCCCGCAATAAAGGGCTACGGCGGAGCCCCGAGACACGTGTTGTCTGGCCCGCAGCCCCCAGCCGACTGAGTTGGAGTGACGGAACACGCACGCTCGGATGCCGAGGGAACCTTTTGACGCAAGGCGGGTTATTACGTTGTTGCCGCATTCATTCTGGAACAAAGTCATGACGAATAATTTTCGATTTCATGTTTAAATGAATGACCTAACTTTAATAGGCACATTGGTTAAAAAACATGTCGATAAAACTTAAACTAACTGAGATATGACGAATTTTAACTCGCGTACATGTTGGACGATACCAAACGCTCTATACTAATGGATACCTCGCGGTGACGTCACGTCTAGATAATTTGCAAGGCTGAGACTAAAATTTGTTCTACAACTACCTTAAATATTGCGTTAATGTAAATAGTTCCTAAATAAAAGTTTCTTTATTTTTTATGTGTTCATCGATTATAATAAAATTTTTTCTAGTAATTAATACTTTCAAAATGGACTCTCATCGATTTTTAAATTGTTATAAAATCTTCTGTGCAAAAATTTAAAGTGTTAATTTTAACAACGAATTTAAAATACATGTGTATGATATCATGAATTATTGTTACTATATCAATTTTTGAACCTTGTCGTCATCCCAATTCGGTAACAATATTAAATCGAAATTTTCGATGATTCGCATAATTTAAATATGCCAATAAAGGAGCAGTGCTATTTTGTTTGGATTTCTCAAGAGATCAAGAGCCCAGTACTATTTTCTTTGGTTTTTTTTAAAGCTAACATAACTCTGACTTTTTTAATTGTCAATATGTAAAAGAAAATTTCATAAAATAATACAGTTAAACAGAAGTAAACATCCATACATTTTTTCCGTTAAGTTGTATGGCAAAAATTAACTTTCTAACCCGTTTGCTGAAGCAAGTATGAGTCTACCTTCCGACAGCATGGTACAATAATAGGTACATTGCTGATTATGCCTGAAATAGAGCACTTACACCCGAATCACATTATGAGGCGAAGCAAGAGTCCTTTACGAAAACATGATGATGGGTTTAAAGATCTACCCTTAAAACATCTAGATACCCGAATAAATTATTATTGCCTAATGCAACGACTAAGTATATGAATCGAAACAGTTACTACAGTTGCACAATGTTGTACAATGAACTACCAGAGCAAGTAAGGAGATTAGGTAGATTACATTTCATTCAAAACTAAACTATTTTCGATACTTACAAAAAAATGTTTTTATAGTGTTCGGGAATTTTTGGATAGTAAATTGACGTGTTTTACTGATAACGGAAATAATAATATTTGACTTGTTATTATGATTAATGTAGTTATTTTTGAATATTAAATCGTATTTACATTTGCATGCTTAAATGGTTGATTGTTAGGACGAATTCTTAATGTGTAATATCTGATTGTACTCTTTCAATGCAAATACCTAAATGTTTTTTTTTTTTAGAATAGAATAATTTCTTTCTTTCTTTCGGTCTGCTATTTTGGTGTTATAAGTGTTACTAGGAGCTGAGCTCCTCATGCTCAGTATGTAGCAGCCTTTCTCACTTCACTGAGGTGGCTGAAGGAAGGCAGCAGTCATCCTTCGCTGTACCAGCTCCTCGCTTCACCAACTACTCACCAGGTCACAGCCGCAGGTGTAGCTGCACTCGAACAGCATGGGCGGGTCGCGGTGGCTGAAGGAAGGCAGCAGTCGTCCTCCGCTGTACCAGCTCCTCGCTTCACCAACTACTCACCAGGTCACAGCCGCAGGTGTAGCTGCACTCGAACAGCATGGGCGGGTCGCGGTGGCTGAAGGAAGGCAGCAGTCGTCCTCCGCTGTACCAGCTCCTCGCTTCACCAACTACTCACCAGGTCACAGCCGCAGGTGTAGCTGCACTCGAACAGCATGGGCGGGTCGCGGTGGCTGAAGGAAGGCAGCAGTCGTCCTCCGCTGTACCAGCTCCTCGCTTCACCAACTACTCACCAGGTCACAGCCGCAGGTGTAGTTGCACTCGAACAGCATGGGCGGGTCGCGGTGGCTGAAGGAAGGCAGCAGTCGTCCTCCGCTGTACCAGCTCCTCGCTTCACCAACTACTCACCAGGTCACAGCCGCAGGTGTAGTTGCACTCGAACAGCATGGGCGGGTCGCGGTGGCTGAAGGAAGGCAGCAGTCGTCCTCCGCTGTACCAGCTCCTAACACTCAGAGTGCTGCAAGCACAGCTGTCGTCGCAGGAGCCCTGCTTGCACGTGCAGCCCTGACAGAAAAAAATTGTTACAAGGATCGTCCAAGAATCGCTGAGGAATCATTGGTCACTTCTTTGTACGTTACTCAACTAAACTTGCCAATCAGTTGGCAACAAATAGACATTTGACATTTAAAAAGATCGGTTCAGATATATAAGGATGCGAAAGATAGGGCGACGTGGAAAACTAAGACTAGCAATTAAGAAAACTAACCCTGGACATAGAAATAACCATCATAAAATACAGTTGGAAAATTACTATGATTTTCTTATGATTGTCACCTTTACTACTCATATTTCTGTGTGTGACCTTTTAGAGTTACCTGATGAGCTGCATAAAATGAGACCTTACTTCGGCCACCGAAAACGGCATGGAGGTGGTAAGTTTCGGAAAAAACAAAATCTAAAAATGTTATGGCACGAAAAGAAGAACATCGCTTTAGTTGGTCTTCTCTTGGATCGAGTTCTCAAAAAGGCATATAATTTATTACAGGAACAAAGTCATACAATATCGTTCACTCTGATTCTCAAACTAAGTAATACCCAAATTTTTGATGGCACAATTTTAAAAAAATTATAAAAAGGTAATTTATTTTGTGTTGTTTTCGGCGATTTTCTCGATTATGACGTGTGACGTCACGTACGTGAAGTTATCCTTCTCGTTGACACAGGACAGCGGATATTGTTGTCACCGGCTAGATCTCGCTAGTCAGAAAGACAATGATACAACAATACAAGTACCATAAGCATGGCTATCGTGTTGCCTTCGACGATTTTCTCGGTCATGACGTGTGACGTCACGTACGTGAATTTATCCTTCTCGTTGACACATGACAGCGGATATTGTTGTAATCCGCTAGAGGTCGCTAGTCAGAAAGGCAATGATACAACAACACAAGTACCTGCAGCGTGGCTATCGTGTTGTCGATGATGATTTTCTCGGTCATGACGTGTGACGTCACGTACGTGAAGTCGTCTGGCGCGGGCGTGTCGTCTACCTCGTTCACACAAGGTACAGGATACTGTTCCCGACCACGGGATAAGTCACTAGAGGAAAGGAAATTATATTAACACCCGTATTAGGAATCGTTTGTTAAGCCTTTGCTAACTGAAACATGTTTTGTTTCTTTCTCTCCTATTTATTTTGATGTGAAAGAACGAGACAAAACACATTTTAGCTAACAAACTTATTAATACGACAGTAAGTCATAGCTATGAAATTGCCGTTATTCATTACTGGCCATTTATACAACTCAAATTTTGACTGGTTTTGAATTCTAAATTCAAATTAAAGTACTTTTTGTAAATTTTTACAATCGTTTGTATTGATTAATGATTAGCGTTATATTTTCGAATGTTATGAATACACTATCACAAATTTATAGCATCTATCCTTCCTACCATTCCTACTAAATCTACCACTCGCTAGTTTGAATACATAATTACACAGAAACCCGTGTTTGTTATCAACAGCCAACCCCTCGTTTTCCTATTGTAAGTTGTTAGTTTCTACTATTCCTACCAAATCTACCACTCGCTAGACATACTTGCAAAGTAGCCTGTGTTTGCCCGTGCGGGAGAGATTCGTCATCTGTATATTGAGGGAGATAGCATTCCGACAGTTGTCGTGTTCGCCGCACACATCTAAAGGCGTTTCACCCGCCGCGTTTTTCACTTGCGTCTGAAAAAAGAAATGTCATTTAAACACCGTGAAATTTTAGTCGTTTTGGACCCATCGTCCAGTGACTCCATTCATGCAACTGAACAACTTTCACAAGATATATGGGTCGAAATATGGAGTAAATTTTTGGACCTCTCATACAAAATGTCGCATCACGTGACCTAACTTACTATGGGAAGTCCAAATTTGTTTTTCATGTTTCGAGCTATGTTCCTTGGGGAAATTTGTTCAGTTGCATGAATGGAGTCACTGGACGATGGGTCCAAAACGAATAAAATTTCACGGTGTATAAACAAACTTCGAAAAAAAAATTATTTAGGAAGTTGAGCGGAAGATTAGAAAATTTAACGACAAATTACCGATTCAAATTTATAATTAAGACAGGACAACGTCGTCAGAGCCAGCTAGTCTATCATTTTCATTTATTTATCAATGGATTGACATACCCTCGCTCCCCTCGCTAGAAGTATGACGACACACGAATAGTGTCCGTGACGAGCAGCGATGTGCCTGCAAAGAAAAATGCACAATAAAAAATAGCACTTTCTTTTTATTTAATTGCAAATAAGTGCCTTCCCTAAAGCAGAACAGTGTATGATCCACGGAGTAATAAGCAGTAAAGATGGCGTACGAGAGCTTGCTTACAAAAATTGTGTGAGGCTACGCGGGGCGGAAGGCAGACGTGAGGGAAGCTCAGTTTGGCCGTGCGGAGCCCCTCTACTTACCCATATATGTCGCTAGCAAATCTAAAAATATATTTATATTTCTTTATATTACAGATATTTTGAACATTAAAAACAGACACATATTTTGTGTAACACTAATTCAATGAAATAAATTAGAAAATATGTTTTATATTTACGTTTATTGTGATGGTTTAAAATATTATTTATTTATTTATTTACTTTATTCATGTACACAATAAAAATGTAAAGGATTATACATAAGAGGAAAAAAAAGTACAAGGGAGCTGCTTATTTCTAAAGAAATTTCTTCCAGCAGACCCAAGAGAGGAAAAGACAAGAAAAGGGTAATTATAAGCTGAAACGAAACGTAAATTAGAAAAATAAGAAAACATTAGAGCTAGCTCTACGTCACGCATCTTCACAGTTGAACGAAAAATGATGTAAGCCACGCCCACTGCTGACGTCACTACCCCAATGACCGTAACGGTGCACCAGTCGATACGCCGTCTCCTCTGTATTTGCTCATGGATATACGTACAAAAAGTAACGCTACCGATTCTAATTATGAAGAAGTTACAGTCCACAATGCTCCGGCCACATTACGTCGCGATAACGCAAAGGTTCGCGTTGTCGCACTTGACATGTCTGGTCAAAGAGTTTGTCCTGTCGGGAATCATCTTCGCGAATACAAATGCCCTTCGCGCCGCTGACGGTAAAATGCCGCACATCGCGGCCAAGCGTGACCGCAGCATAAAAGAGTATGTCTTAGGCCATATTTACAGCTGTTAGAAAACTTCTGCCAGAAATATCTGGCAATCTGCCAGACAGGAACTTGCAATAGTTTACATTTGCAAGTTGCTGTCGAACAGACAGTCAGACAACCACTTGCGTATCACAGTGTATGACCTCATGGGTTTCCATACAAACTGTAATTGCTAGGAGTTTGGGTTCCTAAGAGAGTATGTCTCACAAAGGCGTGTCCTGGTTCTGGTTGAGCTGGTCTCCGGCAGCAGGCGAGGCGTCCAGCAGCAGCAGAAGGCAGGAGCTGTCTCCGGCGAGGCAGCACCAGTGAATCGCCGCGTTTCCTTCCTTGTCTTTTACGTTTGCGTTGGCGCCGTGTTTCAATAGTAATCTGTAGATACGTTTGATATATTAGCATGTGTTTACGAAAATTACTCGTCAAAGTTGATACGTGTTTGTGAACATTTTTTTTAATAAATATCGTTACTTTAGATTGGAGCGTAAAAACTTGCATGTGTGTATGTGTATGTTTGCGTATGACGCACGCTGTTTTTATTTTTGTACGCATTCCGGTCTCACTCGCTGCTTCACACGTAAAAATTAATCTAACATGATTGCTTCAAATATATTAAAATCGAACGTATCACAATTGGGCGTTCCCTGAAGCAACTCCGCGCTTTAAAAACCCACTCACCTCAGTATATCAGCATGGCCGTGCTCGGCAGCCCACACGAGCGGCGTCCAGCCTCCTTGGTCTGTGACGTCAGCAGCGGCGCCAGATGACAACAACTCTTGGAACCATCAGTTACACTCACCTCAGTATATCAGCATGGCCGTGCTCGGCAGCCCACACGAGCGGCGTCCAGCCTCCTTGGTCTGTGACGTCAGCAGCGGCGCCAGATGACAACAACTCTTGGAACCATCAGTTACACTCACCTCAGTATATCAGCATGGCCGTGCTCGGCAGCCCACACGAGCGGCGTCCAGCCTCCTTGGTCTGTGACGTCAGCAGCGGCGTGAGATGACAACACTCTTGGAACCATCAGTTACACTCACCTCAGTATATCAGCATGGCCGTGCTCGGCAGCCCACACGAGCGGCGTCCAGCCTCCTTGGTCTGTGACGTCAGCAGCGGCGCCAGATGACAACAACTCTTGGAACCATCAGTTACACTCACCTCAGTATGTCAGCATGGCCGTGCTCGGCAGCCCACACGAGCGGCGTCCAGCCTCCTTGGTCTGTGACGTCAGCAGCGGCTCCAGATGACAACAACTCTTGGAACCATAACGGGTGGCAACGTCAATCAAAGACAAGGTTCAATCGATGACTGATTTATTACTAGTATTAAGTCTACCGACATTATAAAAACAAGTACATAAGTTCCTACCCAACACTTTTCCCCTCTTAATAAAGAAAAACCCAAAATTACAAGATAAGAAAATAAATAAAAATAAATGTTAAAAAGAACATATCATCCAAAATTTACTTTTTGTTTTGGTCTCGCATCATTGCGCGCAGCGCACGTGCGGATACCTCAGGCACGGGCGGCGGTGGGCAGCGCTCCTCGGGCTGCACATCGGCCGCCGCGGCGCCCGTCCGAGATACCCTCCTGCTGCCCGCCTCCGCACCGTGCTCTTCAGACACCTCGGAAGCGTCTTCGAAATTATCTTCAAAATCACTGACCTTCTCTTCCACCTCAGTTCCAATACTCGCCCGCGTCAAAGAGAATTTAGACTTATCCCCGACTGGCAAAATTTGATCTTGGTGTCTACGCCATTGTACACCGTTGCCCATGTCAAGGCGGTAAGAAACTGGCCCTGTTCTCTGGGTAACCGTGCCCGCAGACCATTTCTTTGAACGTGAAGAATAGTCACGGGCGAGTACCGGATCTCCTACGTTCAGGTGGGGTCGGGGCGTGCCTCCCGCATTTGCTACTTGACGCTCCTGTGCTGACCTCACAACAACAGCCACGTCTGGGCGCAAGGCGTCTAAACGGGTTCGTAGCCGCCGCCCTGTTAATAGTACTGCCGGCGGCACGCCCGTCGACGCATGATCACAATTTCTATAGTGTAACAAGAAAGTGTTCAGCGATTGTGATATGTTTTCTTTAGCGAGTACAGCTCTCTTAATGGCCTTCTTTACCGTTTTTACGGCGTTTTCGGCTGCACCATTAGCCTGGGGTCTATATGGTGCCGCCGTGGTATGTCTAATACAATTGTTTAAACAATAATTATGGAATTCATGTGAGGAAAATGGTGGACCATTATCTGTGACAAGTTGTGAAGGCAAACCAAACCTACTGAAAATTGAACTAAAAGCCGCAATAGTCGCAGGTGCATCAGTTCGAGTCATCGAAAGTACCTCAATCCATTTTGAGTGGGCATCCACCACAATGAGGTACTTTTTTCCGTCACACTCCGCGAAGTCCGCGTGTAACCGGTGCCACGGCGCCGTGGGAAACTCCCAGGGGTGAAGCACGGCGCGTGGGCCTACGTCCCGGACCGCGCGGCATGGCTCGCAATTGCGGCACAAGGTTTCTATATCTGTATCCAATGTGGGCCAATACACATAGTTGCGTGTTATATTTTTCATTTTATTCACTCCTAAATGGCCTTGATGAATTTCCTGTAAGACCCTACTCCGTAAGGTAGGAGGAATTATAACACGATATTTGTAAATCAAACAACCAAAATCTACACATATATCATTCTTACGCGAAAAGTATGGTTTTTCCTCATCACAACCTGCCACAGCTGGCCACCCAAACTTTACGTATCCTACAAGTTTACACAGTAAGCTATCCTTATTTGTTTCCTTACAGACTTCATGAAAATCAACTGGCATACAGTCTAGTACTAAATTTACGTAACTAATGACCTCCGAAGGGGAGCGACATTCATGTGATAACGGTAAACGGGACAACGCGTCAGCCGGCCCGTTCTGTTTCGAATTAATAAATTTTATAGAAAAATCATAAGCAGCTAATCGTGCGGCCCAACGTTGGAGCCGACTGGCCGCTGTCTGTGGTATTCCTCCTTTTTTACCAAAAATAAAGCTTAAAGGCTGATGATCGGTGCGTAATTCAAACTTTCTACCGTACAGATATTGATGATGCCTAGTGACCCCATAAAATATAGCTAATGCTTCCTTATCTATTTGGCTATAATTTCGTTCCGCGTCATTCAGCGTGCGCGACACGCAACTGACGGGCCGCTCGCTGCCGTCGGCGTACTTGTGTGCGAGTACAGCCCCCAGCCCATACGCGCTGCTGTCCACCGATAAAACCAAAGGTCGCCCCTCTTCGTAATGGGCCAGTACCTTATCACAACAAAGAGCTTGTTTGGCATCCCCAAATGCTTTATCACAATCTTTACCCCAGTTCCAACTAACCCCTTTTTTTAATAACTCGTGTAATGGGTGTAGCAATATACTTAAATTAGGGATAAATTTTCCGTAATAATTAAGCAACCCTAAAAAACTTCTCAACTGGGTTACATCTGTTGGGGTTGGTGCCTCTATAATCGATTTAACTTTCTCTTTATCCGGATGTAAACCGTACTGATCAATAACAAAGCCAAGGTATTTGACCCTTTTTTCTAAAAATTTACATTTAGTAAGTTTTACAGTTAGTCCCATATCTCTTAACCTAGTGAGGACTTGCCTCAAATTATGTATATGATTATCTCTAGTGGGTCCCGTGACACAGATATCGTCCAAAAATACTACCGTGGCTGGCACTCCGCGCAGCGTCTCCTCCATCAACTTTTGGAATTTTTCCGGTACGCAAGACAATCCGAATGGCGTGCGGCTATATACGAATGTACCAAGGTGTGTTGTGATTGCCGTACATGGTTGTGACTCATCTGTTAGTCTCGTTTGCTGGTAAGCATTAGTTAAATCAATTTTACTATACTCGATTCCTCCACTAAGATTGGCAAACAATTCTTCAATTCTAGGTAAAGGATATGGTTCGCGCTTCAACTTAGGGTTGATAGTCACTTTGTAATCACCACAAATTCGTATATCGCCGTTAGCTTTTATGACCGGCACGATCGGTGTGCCATAATCGGAGTGTTCCACCCGGTAGATAGTGCCCTCGGCCTCGAGCCGTTCCAACTCGCGCTCAACGCGTGCGCGCAGTGCCAGCGGCACCGGCCGTGCCCGTACGTACACGGGTTCATGATCGGTTAGTTGTAATTCGAGTAATTTCTTACAGTGGCCCAACTTATCCGTAAAAACCTCCGGAAACTCCATTGCTAATCGATTAATACAAGGATCGGCGGCGATTTCATTAATGTTAATTTGTTTAATATTTAAAGCTCTCATCCAATCGCGTCCCAATAACGGGCGACCCCCATTTTTAATTACATAACAAGCTAAATCCTTTGCTATAACATCACCCAATCTAACATCAACTTTTATAAAGCCCAGTGACTCGATCTTGCTACCCGAATAGCAACGAAGAATCAAGTTATCAGATTGTATGTTCTTATGCGGAAAAATCTGTTTATACAATTTATCACTAATAGCTGAAATACGACTACCCGTGTCTACTTCGCACGGGATTAGGTCACTGTCCAAAAACACTTTAATAAGGAAAGGTTTGTTACCTTTAGAATCCAGTTCGATGTTAAAAAAGTCTTCGTCTTCCGAAGAAACACTTACGTAATGCTGCCTGCCACTATATCGACCATTACCACGCACTTCCTTGCACATTACTTTTAAATGACCACGTTGATTACACTCGTCACAATTATAATTAACAAAACGACACTTGTCTGGGCGGTGGTCCCTGCCGCACCGCCAGCATCGCTGAGGAGCCCCGGCGGCGCCCGCACCCCGTATGCGCGCCGCTGCTGCCGCCGGCCCGCGCGCCGCTCGTGACCCGGCCGCCGCCGCCGCGGGTCCCGGCCGCGCCGAGCTCGTCCTGTGCAGGCCTTCGCCCGCCTCGCCGCTCGAGCCCGAGGTCTTGGCTGCGACGCTCAACGTCGCGCTCACCTCCGCGTGTCTCTCGGCAGCCTCTAACGCCAGAGCCAGCTCGATTGCTTCCTTGTATTTAATATTTTTCTCGGCGAAAATCCTCGATCTCATAGCTATGTTAGCGAGTCCCGAGACAAATTGATCCCGGAGATTCTCCTCTAACATAATACCGAAATTACAAGTTGTCGCGAGGTGTTTCAAATCTTGTAGGTATTCCGTCATGGATTCTCCTGTGCGTTGTCGTCTTAAACGAAAAACGTGACGCTCGGCGATTTCAGACCTCTGAGGTTCTAAATGATTTGTCACCAGCCGCACTAAATCGTCGAAACTTTTCACCTCGGGATTATCGGGAGCACACAGATCGCACATCAACGAATACGTCATTTCACCCACTACCGTAATTAACAACGGAACCTTCAACTCATCTTTAATTTGATTTAACAAAATATACTGTTCTACTCGCCTAACGTAAGTCGGCCATTGTTTAGAATTAATATCAAACGGTTCTAAATTACCGATCGGCATAGTAACTTATTTAACGAACACGCGGTTTCGAAAGTTCTCGGTTTAACTCGTCGCCAATGTAACGGGTGGCAACGTCAATCAAAGACAAGGTTCAATCGATGACTGATTTATTACTAGTATTAAGTCTACCGACATTATAAAAACAAGTACATAAGTTCCTACCCAACAAGTTACACTCACCTCAGTATATCAGCATGGCCGTGCTCGGCAGCCCACACGAGCGGCGTCCAGCATCCTTGGTCTGTGACGTCAGCAGCGGCGCCAGATGACAACAACTCTTGGAACCATCAGTTACACTCACCTCAGTATATCAGCATGGCCGTGCTCGGCAGCCCACACGAGCGGCGTCCAGCCTCCTTGGTCTGTGACGTCAGCAGCGGCGCCAGATGACAACAACTCTTGGAACCATCAGTTACACTCACCTCAGTATATCAGCATGGCCGTGCTCGGCAGCCCACACGAGCGGCGTCCAGCCTCCTTGGTCTGTGACGTCAGCAGCGGCGCCAGATGACAACAACTCTTGGAACCATCAGTTACACTCACCTCAGTATATCAGCATGGCCGTGCTCGGCAGCCCACACGAGCGGCGTCCAGCCTCCTTGGTCTGTGACGTCAGCAGCGGCGCCCGATGACAACAACTCTTGGAACCATCAGTTACACTCACCTCAGTATATCAGCATGGCCGTGCTCGGCAGCCCACACGAGCGGCGTCCAGCCTCCTTGGTCTGTGACGTCAGCAGCAGCGCCAGATGACAACAACTCTTGGAACCATCAGTTACACTCACCTCAGTATATCAGCATGGCCGTGCTCGGCAGCCCACACGAGCGGCGTCCAGCCTCCTTGGTCTGTGACGTCAGCAGCGGCGCCAGATGACAACAACTCTTGGAACCATCAGTTACACTCACCTCAGTATATCAGCATGGCCGTGCTCGGCAGCCCACACGAGCGGCGTCCAGCCTCCTTGGTCTGTGACGTCAGCAGCGGCGCCAGATGACAACAACTCTTGGAACCATCAGTTACACTCACCTCAGTATATCAGCATGGCCGTGCTCGGCAGCCCACACGAGCGGCGTCCAGCCTCCTTGGTCTGTGACGTCAGCAGCGGCGCCAGATGACAACAACTCTTGGAACCATCAGTTACACTCACCTCAGTATATCAGCATGGCCGTGCTCGGCAGCCCACACGAGCGGCGTCCAGCCTCCTTGGTCTGTGACGTCAGCAGCGGCGCCAGATGACAACAACTCTTGGAACCATCAGTTACACTCACATCAGTATATCAGCATGGCCGTGCTCGGCAGCCCACACGAGCGGCGTCCAGCCTTCTTGGTCTGTGACGTCAGCAGCGGCGCCAGATGACAACAACTCTTGGAACCATCAGTTACACTCACCTCAGTATATCAGCATGGCCGTGCTCGGCAGCCCACACGAGCGGCGTCCAGCCTCCTTGGTCTGTGACGTCAGCAGCGGCGCCAGATGACAACAACTCTTGGAACCATCAGTTACACTCACCTCAGTATATCAGCATGGCCGTGCTCGGCAGCCCACACGAGCGGCGTCCAGCCTCCTTGGTCTGTGACGTCAGCAGCGGCGCCAGATGACAACAACTCTTGGAACCATCAGTTACACTCACCTCAGTATATCAGCATGGCCGTGCTCGGCAGCCCACACGAGCGGCGTCCAGCCTCCTTGGTCTGTGACGTCAGCAGCGGCGCCAGATGACAACAACTCTTGGAACCATCAGTTACACTCACCTCAGTATATCAGCATGGCCGTGCTCGGCAGCCCACACGAGCGGCGTCCAGCCTCCTTGGTCTGTGACGTCAGCAGCGGCGCCAGATGACAACAACTCTTGGAACCATCAGTTACACTCACCTCAGTATATCAGCATGGCCGTGCTCGGCAGCCCACACGAGCGGCGTCCAGCCTCCTTGGTCTGTGACGTCAGCAGCGGCGCCAGATGACAACAACTCTTGTGCGATAGCGTATGCCCGTATTCCACCGTGCGCTGCGCACATGTGTAGCGCTGACATGCCTTCTGGGCCCTAAGTGAAAGAGAAATATTGATACTGGCCAAAAAAATAAGTTGTAATTAAAAATAAGCTTTTGACAGTTAAAAAAAGAATACTGAGGCATACTGGCCTAATACGAAAATGTATTAATTTAAAAATAGATTGTGTTGTGGTATAGAACGACCAGGAAAATAACCCTGCATTGGAGTCGCTACTGATCGTCTTTCGGTGGGAACATGTATATGCCATGTCAACAACAAAATTTGAAATGTCATTTAATGAAATAAAATCCACCCCTCGTTTTTATTCGCGCCAAATTTAACATGTTTTAAATCACTTTTCTCTATATATTCTTCTAAATATATCGTAGGAAATAACCGCAAAATACACAACGTCCACTCCTGTCTTTTTTTTTTCCAGTTGACGTTGAGATGACGGAATGTTACTTGAATACCTAGTTGCCAGTAAAAGAAATTAACTCCAACTTTTCCGCAATATGGCGAAGGCTGATTTTACTGGTCGGTTATTTTTAATTAAAGAAAAAAAAAGACTGGGAAATTTAGTAAACAGTTAGGCAAAGATAAAGACCTATTAAAATATGCTAAGTTATCATTAATGACCCTGAATGTGACTGTTAGTTGTAGAAATAAATATTTTTCATAATTTAAATTAAACTAAAGCACATTTTCCATCATTGCCATTTGCTATCCTGTATCGCCTTTTTTCCTTTCAGAACATTTAAACTGTTATTATTAATGAAGGTACTACTTACAGGAAAATTGACATCACAGCCAGCGGCGACCAAAAACCGAATCACTCTGAACAATTCCTCTTCATCCACATCATTAGTCACCTCCTCTGCTTCTGATTTATCTTCCGTCACTGTCTCTCCTTCCTTTACTTCTTCTTTTATCTCTTTTTCTCCTGTACTTGAAACTTCTTTTAATTCTTCACCGCCCTTGGTAGGAACTTCTTCAGAAACTGTTTCTTCTGTGCTATTAACTTCTCCTTCTTTCTCTTCTTGCGTCTCTTCTAGTCTTTCCTTGCTCGTATCTTCTTCTTTTACTCCCAATTTGATCTCTTCTTGATCAACTTCCATATTTTCTACTGAATCTTTGAGGTGTTTAGGAGACTTTGCGATACCATCTTTGTCCAACAGAGCTAAAACGAACGATAATATAACATTTTAACTAATAACTATCGACACAGAACGAATTTTTCAAATCGAACCAGTTATTCCTGAAATTAGCGCGTTCAAACAAACGAACTAACTCTTCAGCTTTATAATAATAAGTAAGATATAGACAATTAATAACCATTATTGAGGGCGACAAAGTGCTTCGCCATATGGGTCAATTCGCGCAACTAATACATAGTAAACTCATCAAAAATACCCGTTGCTAGCTGTCGTCGCTATTTGCTTAATATTTCGTGACGTCATTGTCCAAAATAGTGCCATCTCGAGTAATTTTATCACTCGTGTAAGCGCTGACTTGCTGAAAAGTTTTAGGTAGTTAACTAATTATTATTAAATAATTATTTACCTTGCGCAAGTCTGCGCCCGCGCAATGCATTAGGTACAAAGCTAGCAAGCGGCCATCTTGCCAGTCGTAGCTACTTACCTTGCGTGGCCAGTATGAGCGGAGTGCTGGTTCTGTCATCGCAGGCGTTCAAGTCTGCGCCCGCGCAGTGCAACAAGTACAAAGCTAGAAGCCGGCCATTTTGAGCGGCCACGTGTGCTAATGTCAATCCTTTGTCATCCACAGCTGTGTTGATGTTGCGGACTGATGCTGTAACAACATATATAAGAAGTTGTACAGTAGTGCTTTTTTAGATGTCTGTGAGTCGAATGACTTAATTGACTCTTCGGTTATGTCAAACAAAAACGAATGGAAATTTCAAAAATAGTCAAAATTAGCACTCTATTCCTGATGTTTATTGGCACACGTGGAAATCCAATGTACGATAAACAACAACTAGACGAAAAAAACAGACTTACACTTAACCTCTTTTTTTAATACATAAAGAAAAAAAATCAACAACAAAACGTAATCACAGGCAAAAAAAATGTTATCTCAAAACTGGCACCAGGGTACACAAGGTCAAATTAACCCAAAAACATAAAAAAAAAACTTACCAATCTTCGCCACAAGTTGCTCAGCATTTTCCCCACCAACAATAGCTTCAAGCAACGTCAGAACCATCTCGGAATCCGACTCGTCCCCTTCCGGCTTCACCTTGAGCAGTTCCAGGTCTACTGCGGTGGTCGGCAGCAGGTCTTCGGGGATGAGGGGTGTTAGCTTCGTTTGAGCTTCGGGGAGGGTCGAGAATGATAGGTATGCTGGAGTGCTGAAAGAGTTAAATTACTTCCTTGGTACAGCTACAAGTGACTTTTTAAACACCAGCCATATATGTATATGGGTAATATAAACACATTTTTAACAATAAAATTAGTTCTACACATACACAAATATCTAATCAACAATACTTCTCTCAGACAAGTATTCATATGTTCAAAATAATGATTAAAGTTTGTATACAATCAAAACAGTATACAGCGACCACAGTAAAAATTTACGTCACGATTTCGTCAAAATTATAGGTTGAAATTTGCACTCTATATAAAAAGTTCAGCATTCGTGCCGCGTGACGTCAAAATCGACTCTGACCAATGTGGCAGACCACTAACAAAGGGTATGGTCTGACCTGGTAGAAGGGGAGCGTCCAAAAAGACCTGGCTTGACGTCGCAAAGCAGGATATGCGTGCTAATGAACTCTCTGTGTGTGAGTGGAGAAGTAATTACAGGAATGCGGGCCCTGAACTCCGAAGTGAACAGCTGAGGATGTAATCGGGAAAACGCTAAGATGATGTTGATAATGATGACTAACAATGGTACCCACACTAAGGTGACAAGAAAAGTCAGTAAGGGCCAACATACTGCGACCAAATCGGAGACATATTAAAAAAGGGAGATGTCAGGAGTACCCGTAATCGACGAGCGTGTATGACGAGAGTGATGAGCGGAGAAAAAGCGAGGGAAGTCTGTAAGTATCGTAGCAAATAGAAATCCGTAGTCTCTGCAGAGAAAAAAGCGTGAGGATATGTATGTATTTATGTATGGTACCTACCAGTGGCGGCGTCGTTCGGGCAGCAGGATGCGCTTGTTGGAGCAGCGCATGCTCACGCGCACGCTGACCACGCGCTGGTTAGCTGCCGACCAGCGGTACGAGCTCACCCCACAGTGTGGGCAGCCTGGAGATGATTTCGCCTCGTTGTAAGGCAGACCACACTCCAGGTGGAAGAGATGCTTCTCGGAGCATTGGTAGAATACGCCCTGGAAGAATTGCAGCGTTGAATTGGTGGTGATACTCGCGCACACGATTAAAACACGACGCATTCGAGTGAGAAATTCAGAAGGCGCAATCAAAAATACAAAAAAACATATAACACATCCATAGACATTGACAAAAATAAGGGCAAAAGGGGAAAAGTTTGGTGGAACATTATTTAATGGATTTCAATCATACTTATGTGATAACAGCATCATAAAATCATAAGGTTTTTAAATAGTGCTGTGAAAAATTCGAGCGTTCTATGAATAAACCTCGTATTTGGAAATCTATACTGTGCACACAAATACTAGTGCATAATAATTAATAAAAATGAATACCTGTGTACAAAACAGTCCACAGGCCGGACAGCACATATGGTTCCTCATCTGTTCTGCATGCAACGCGCACGCCAACAAATACGGAGCCCTGGGGCCCGCTCGGATCATAGCAGCCAGGGCTCCGCCCTCGCGCCGCGCTAAATGGGAGCACCCCACGCGAACGCCGTCCACCATCTCGATGGCTTGGCAGAACACCGGCTCTACGCACAAAGTAAGACAAGTGTCACAGAGTTATTAACAGTACTAACGTACAGAACGGACACTCCCACCCTCCCACACGAAACAGATACCGCACCGAGCCTCGCAGATATAGGGTAAAAATTGAGAGCAAAACAATGCAAGCATGGCGCTTTTGCCGCTGTGACGACTATGAATTTGACGCGCGTGCGTACACAACCAGATCGTAGTAGTAGTAATAGGTATTGGGCTCGCCGCTGTTGTATAAAGGGTCAACTTTTGAAAACTTAAAAAAAAATTAAAAGTATTGTTGACCGCGCCCGCAATGTGTCTTTTGTTATGTATTATAATGAATGAGGCTACTATCAGTAAATTACTGTTCGTGGAACATACAAGGTGTGTTGTAAATGATTGGAAATATATTATTATAAATTACGAGTATCAGCAGATATTTCCGTGCAAGTTAAAGAAAATCCATTCATTGTTGTAACCTTCCAATTCATCGGGCGCTGCGTAGACGTTGCTGGGTGTCTCACAGTAGCAGGTTGCTACGATCGTGCCGCCATCTTCTGGGCACACTGCTTCGGAACCTTCGTCCCCTCCAGCTGGATTACTGCAAGATATTGTTAATTTTCAAATGTCCAACCCTCATATTGTGAAATGTTTTTTAAGCCCATGAGGTTAGCTGAAATGTTTTGTCGCATTCTTTCACAATAAATACACCATTTGAGAGAAAGGGACTGAAAAGAATTTAGCCAACATGGGCATAACAAACGTTTCTTAATACAGACGGGGGCAAGTCTCTTACATTCAACAGAACATAGTTACATTTAGCATTGCCAGGCGTCCGGATAAAGCCGGACATAGGCTTTTTGATTGCGTGTCCGGCCAAAATAAACAGTGTCCAGCCAGATTGTCCGGCTTTTGTTAGGCTTTTTACATTTTATTTAATTTAACAAGATTTATGGTAATAACCAGAAAAGCTTTAAATACTGAGACACAAAATAGTCTATAATGTAGGGTGTCCGGCCGTTTTCGCCAAATGTCCGGCCAAACTGGCTGGTTTGTCCGGCTATTAGGTTTGGCGACCTGGCAACCCTAGTTACATTCTAAAGAATATAAATAAAGAAATATAGTTATATTCTATAAAAAAAATTTTAGTAAGATAAAAAATAGAATCATAACATACCTGTTCTCTTCCTGTGTAGCCTCAGACTGTGGTTCTTCTCGTACTCTCGTTTTCTTACGACGCGGAGCATATTCGCTAAAAAGTAACTATTTTTTATTCTCCATAAATAAAATGAAATATTTTACGAAAACAACTAGGTGGGTAACAACAGATGGTGTAGAATCACTGTAGACTATGAAGGAGGATATATAAATTTAAAGTAAATAAAACAATGTATGCTAGAGCGCACAGATTTTAAGCACTCCCATCGCATAGCATGCCCACATTGCGCTCCTATTAATATTTTGCAAGAGTCGCACACATAAGCCTTGTTACTTACGGATCATTGTCTGGATTATTTTCTTCATCATAATAATGCCTGGTAGAACGACGAGATGAGCGACGAGGAGGTGTCCTAGAAAATTTCAATAAATGTTTCATATTTAAATTACTAAAAAAAATTCTTCAAGAAAAGTATACATAACATATTAAGGGTTATATAATAAGAAACCACATCAGAGGTTGGAAGGCGGTTGTTGATGTCAAAAACAGTAGAGCAATTTGTAGCTGGGCAGAGGGGTATCGCATTTATAATTTATTTTACACCTAACTCTACTGTACCTTATAGTTCTACCTGTGACATGTGTTCTACTCGTACAGGTGTTAAAAAATAAGTAACATACATGATAATAGCTGTACTAATATAGTTTAATTTAATGTCAATCTCTCCCACTTAACCTTAAATATTGACATTAAATTAATACACAATATAGTGTATACAAAAACAAACAAGGTTTTGGTTGAAATTTTGTGTTTGTGCCAATGTTTTCCATTCCCGTTCATTTCAGAATCATCAAAATATCAATGGAAGCCATAACTATAAAAAGAAAGAAAGAAAGATTTTGCCGAATACTTACTTATCATCATCAGGAACTGTTGAAGACTCTTCACTTTCATTGTTTCCGTAAGACGAATTCAACCTAGTGGACCTCCTGGTACGCGGGCCCTTGTCTGTCTGCGATGCCTCATCAGAGCAAGAGAAGTCATCATCACTACCTTCAGATATTGTTTCGTCATCTGCTTCCAACAACTTGCTGATCACTTCCGAGTCATCATCTATCTCTTCATCTTCTTCTACAATTTCACACTCATCTGAATCCCTGAAATTTTATTATACTGACCTTTTTGATATTGTTAGCTTGTTAAGGCAAAAAGCTCAAAAAACCTGCTATGTGAAATTTGAGATTAAAAACATTGATAATTTGTAGAAATGCTAAGGTTTTTTAAGGTAATATAAACAAAAAAAATATTTAGCTTTGCTTTTTTAGTAATCAGTTTGCCTGCTGATATTGCATTTTATTGTTAAATCATTTTGAAAATGTTATTGTTGGTGAAATAAAATGTTAATAAGTCAAAATTTTGTACAATAAAATTTAAATAAATGAACAATAGGGGCTTTAAGCAATGCAAACCTGTTTTCTCCATCTTCATCATCCTCTGTAGCCTCTGTATCCTTGGCCTTAAGTCCCAACTCGCAGAGGTGCTTAAGCTTCATCTCGTCTTCCTGATCCTCCGCACTATCATCCATTTTCATCTTTAAATCCTTGACATCTGCACTCTGCTCTGCTATTGGCCGAGCTGACCGTCTAGTCCTCACACCTCCCTCTTTTTCAGGCTGTATACCAAGCCTGGCATTGTTCTGGCTCTCCAAACCAATCCTGAGCTCCTCATTTGCTAGTATCTTAGCAGTAGGTTTAATTCGCCTGGACAAGCGTTGAGTTGGAGGAGTTTCATTGTAAGATTTCTCTTTCCTGGCAATAGCAGTGGCTAAAACGTTTTCAGCGGAGTCTTTGCTTCGCCGCCTAGACGACCTTTTTGGAGCAGAACTATCAGAAACCTCCTCGTTCTCAGAAACACAGTTCTTATCTTTTTTGGGTGAATCTGACTCCTCAGTCCACTCCCACTTACTTCGAGTCCTGCTCGAACGACGGGGAGAGACTTCCTCTTGTTTTTCTTCGCTTGACACTATTTTCATATTGCTACTTTTTGAACCAGACTTCTCAGAACGAAACGTGAGCACTATACGCGGTTTAGGGTCTTCGGTGTCGCTTTTTTCGGACTTCTTCCCGTCCACGGTTACAGTCACGTCGACAGGCTGGTTTTTGTCGAGTTTCTTTTTTGATGATGAGGGGACGTCGCCTTCAAGCATTATTCCAAGGCCTCACAAACAGGTATTTGCAACTAAATAAAGTACACTTTTTAATGAAGCAAATGAAATAAACAAAAAGGACCTAATATACTTTTAGAGTGGAAGATGCAATTTTTCATTCATTAAGAGTCATGACGATACCGTAAAATTAATAAGAATTCTTTTCTATTATTTTTATTTTATTCCGAAAGCGAAAAGCCAAGCTATTCAAGCCAAATAAATGAACATATGTGTGACACAAGTGATAGTTAGGGGCTGTGTGTGACAGTGACAGTCATGTGACAGGCTGACATTGACAATTGGCAGAGCCATTCTTATTTTTACCTATTTTCCACAAATGCAATTTTAAAATTAAATTGTTTTTGTTTGGAATAAAAGAAATTCTAAAATAAAAATATATATTTATTCTGAAATAATAGGAATTCTCCATCTGGTGCCACTTTACAAGGTATAGAAAACTCCATATCCATCCGGTGATTAGTAATTAATTGGATGATTAGGTGGAAATGGAAGTAGTAACCTTCACGGGCACAGGTATTTTCTACGTTAACTAGCTAATATTTGAATTCATCTGGTTCTTAGAGGACAACCAGTGAGGCTGCCAACATGAGTTTGTACTTGAAGCCTGAACATGTTCTCCAAGGAGGCTATTGCAATGCTACACTGCGTAAACTTCAAGAACCCAACACTAGTATTCAGGCCCACAATGTTATGTATCCAGTATTTTTACTGTGAGTATTTGAATTTTACTATAAAGTAAACCAAATTGATAGTTTTATTACACTCCTACAGTTGATTTACTTCATTCTTCAGCTCCAGAGGGATCAAGTCTTATTATCTTTCACACAATAATGTGCAAGCGTTTCACATCCCTGTTCGCAGGGTGTGGACAGCCCTAACGCCGTGCTGACAATGATAGCTGGTAGACCAGACTGCCCCTACATCCAGCACTGATTGACTGGCACTTAACATGTAGCTCATTTAAAAGAAAACTGTAATGATTTAATTATTTCTTTTGACATTCATATTTTATTGGTTTATTATTTTGGACATGTATATTTTATTGTTTATTATGAATATGTATGAATTTTTATTTTATATTTCTGGGAGACTCATTTACCATTTAATTGTATGTGCACTATGGGCCTATATCCTATGTTAGTTGACTGGAAGAGATCCCTATTTGTTTTTTTTTTATTTACACCACCTGAGGTGTAAATTAATTTAGATCTTACTTAGGGTTCGTTCTGTTCAACTGCAACCATGAGGTCCACCCAGCACCTCGAGAAACAAAAATATAAAGGAATAAAAAGAATAAATAAATAAAATAAAAACTTAACTGCTGAAAAAAATCCTTGGAAGTTTAGCGAAATCATTCCCTCATTGTGAACTAGTTTCACACATCACGCATTACTCCTTCATATTAATGTTTAATATTTGACATTCATTATTCTGGCCTACGAAAAAGTTGAAGAAAATTTTCTTTATCACATTTATTTAATAAATTTTGTTTTATTAATTTATTAAATTTGTAATATACATAGGCTTAACCTATAATCAATTTATTATTTTAGAGAAAATGATGACGCTGTTCAGCCTGTATCCAGCATGCCCAACGTGTACCGGTATGGCATCCATCAGCTCATCCCAGCTCTCACGGAGTTGGTGAAGAAAGGACTGGAATCTATACTTGTCTTTGGTATCATTGAGACTCTGCCTAAGGTATGTTGAAGTTTTATTTTTTACCTTTTTCCTATCTCTTATAACTAGAGATGTGCCGACTAGTCGGTAAAGCCGACTATCCGACCACTTTTGTAGTTGGCAATGAATCGGCAAATAGCGCCGACTAATCGCCTTTTAATTTTTCTATTAGCATGAGCTAATCAGTCTAACACATTTTGAAATATTTAAGTCGAAGAAATTCTTGAATTGAAATAGAGATTATTTTGAAATTTAAAGCAAGGCAATTCTTTCCTTTGGTAAAAGTTTCTTAAAAAGTGTTTTTAATTAAAGAAAAAAATAAAAGACACTAATTATTCTGATCTTAAATACAAAATAAAGTATGCTTATACAATATAATTTAATTTGAGTTAATTCATTTCTGGCTCATTTTTAGTAAATTACTTTCAAAAAACTTTAAACAGAAAAAAAAAGAAAATCTTCTTCACTGACCGGGGCTTAAACCCGGGGCTTCCTGATATCTGGAGGTGACCAATTTGTCAATGTTATGTTTAAACTATGCTACTGCAAACTTTTCCTTATTTTAGCCCTAATATTTCTTGATGTATTCCACATGAGCCAAGTTTTATAAAAATCTGTTCTGTAATGTGACCTAGAGCCCAGAACATAAATTTTTCCATAGAAATGCAAAATGGAGACGCTTTGGCGCCTCGGTCAACTAACATAGAAAAAAGAATCGACCTCGACGGGGTCGAGGCATTCCCCTTGCAATTCTGATCCAAAAATTCTAAACATGAACTTTAAATACAGTATGTATTTAAAGTTCGTAAGTAAATAAATGTATGTATGTAGGTTTTGTATGATTTATATCATTTTTTTTTATTTATTTTTTTTATAAATAATCGTTATCGGTTTGGCCGACTAATCGTCCGATTAGTCGGCCCCTTTATAACCAAGACTAGCTGTGCCCGCGACTTCGTCCGCGTGGAATAGTTATTTTGGGAATCATGGGCGAGCGCTCATCATGCGGCGCGTGTGAATTTTGTTTCAGAGTTATTTTAAAATTGTATTATCTTATAAGATGTTTATTGAAATAAGGTGATGTCAAAGACAATTTTGTTCACAGTTAAATACTCTTAATCAATAACACATTTATTTGGATAAAGATTAATATTATTATGTTGATACAACTCTGACAAATAATTTGTAATAATGCATTAATTTCGACCAAATTTGATTATCACAAAAACGGTTATTGTGATTAAATCTTAAAAGATAGACATATACTGTCGCGGACATTTTTTTAGATAATTTAAAGAGGAATAGTTCTTTCATACATATTTTCTGGGTATCTCGAACGGTTTTCGCAGCGCACGCAACGGAAGCCCTCAAAGATCAATAATTTTCCCCGTTTTTTCCACATTTTCGACTGTTTTTTCGCTCTTATTAGTCGCAACGTGATGTTATATAGCCTAAAGCCTTCCTCGATAAATGATCTATCCAACACAAAAAGAATTTTTCAATTCGAATCAGTAGTTCCTGAGATTAGCGCGTTCAAACAAACAAACAAACTCTTCAGCTTTATAATATTAGTATAGATTTATTAGCACAAAATCATAATTTGTCACCTAATCATACATTAAAAATATTACATGTTGAAGAGAAAGGGTTAAAAGCTTAACATTTTAGAGCAGTTATAAATAAATAAACATAAAAATTCAAATATTCCCTTAAGTAATAAACAAACTGATTTAAATAATTCACCATTAATTAACATGTTTTTAATCCTACCACTTAGTTGTGATGTCATTCGTCGTTTATACGTCGAACTATTAACAGCTTGGTCTAGTGCATGAAGATGCCTTGCGTGGAGGCGAAACACGTGTCGCATGTGCAAACTAATGGTGGCGGGCATGTTGGGACTAATAGTAGTGGGTGGGTGCCGGCCGGCAATAGTTTGCATGAACTAATTGGTGGCGGAAGCACGCAAAATAATTTGGTAAGTGCTTATAACTTTAACTTCCGCAAAGTAACGCCTGAATCAATTAAATACTCTTTACAACCGACTAATCGGCTAGTCGGCCAAAGTCATGATCGGCACATCTCTAACTTGTAACACTTTCTTTATTTTAATTTTATTAAAACAATTGTTGAGCACAATAGACTTTCTTGCCATTTTTTATTGATTTGCATAACTTCTGGATCTATGCCCAACGTCTTTTAATTATGTCAACGAGTTGTAATTATTATTTGTTCTTTAATTTATTGAATAAAGAATTTTACATTTATACAATTACAATTTGTCATTTTCCATGTATATACTTTCGATATATATACAAAATTTTTACCTTAATTTCTATAGGACCCCAATGGCAGTCACGCGGACAGTGACAGCAACCCAGTGATGAGAGCTCTCCCGAAGCTGAAGGCAGCGTTCCCGAACCTAATAGTAGCGTGTGATGTGTGCCTGTGTCCGTATACCTCACACGGACATTGTGGAGTGCTGCAACCGAACGGGACCATAGACCATGCAGCATCTGTAAAGAGGATAGCCGAAGTGGCTCTCTCGTATGCCATGGCTGGTAAAGATGCACTCTGAATCCTGTATCTTTTTACTCCCAAACATGGAGCAATTACAAAGAGGAGATGCCGTAATAAGCGTTTTATAAGCAAGTATTTGTTCAGCTACACGGGGCGGAAGGCAATCAATCAATCAATCAAATCATTTATTTGTGATTTGATTGATTGATTGCAGACGTGCGAAATGCTTGGTTTCGGCCGTGGCTCCAACCATGGAGCACGAGCAATGACAAGCTCCGCCCACTGCAGTGTCGGCGATGCGCCAATGATCACATCACCGCGCCATCTCTTTGGTAATTGCTCCATGCTCCCAAACCAAGTTGTGACTAGTGCCTGTGTCCATATACCTCGCATGGACATTGTGGAGTGCTGCAGCCGACAAGATGTACTATATTATATACTATACTAGCAGCCCGTCCCGACTTCGCCCAGGCCTATAGCCTTCCTCGATAAATAGGCTATCCAACACTGAACACAAAGAATTTTTCAAATCGGACCAGTAGTTCCTGAGATTAGCGCGTACAAACAAACAAACAAACTCTTCAGCTTTATAATATTAGTATAGATTATACTACTGTGCAGTAACTTCAAGCCCATCTTTCACAAGCCATATGCTTGACTGACTGCTAAGAGTTTCCCCGCTAACTAAATGAAAAGGACTGTTTTACCAGACTGCGCCAAAAAGTGTTATTTTTTCGAGAGTATGTTTGTATGTATGTATAATTATTTGGCACGCCCTGCAGCCTGAGCGGCTCGATGGATTTTAGTTTGAGAGGTGTCGTTAGATTCGTATTTACTGTGAGAGTGATTGGTGACACTGAATACATAAATTTAAAAAAAAAATGGCAGATTTTTTTTAATAGCTTTTTTTTCCAAATTACACGGAAAGGCATTGTAGGGTATTTTAGTTTTTTAAATTACCGTTATATTGTCTAATAATATTATTGTATTTCCAGGAGCTGACATTGTAGCCCCTTCAGACATGATGGACAACAGAATAAAAGCAATAAAAGAAGCTCTCTTTTCTACTAACTTGGGGAACAAGGTAATTAACCATTAAATACAAAAATGATACAATTTTAGGCTATAAATCACAATATAGTTTCCATTACATAATACAATATCAACTAATTTCCTGTAATCAGTTAATCAATTTGCTCAGGTCGTTCACAAAGTTATCTCAGTCGCATAAAAAAAGCGGATAATTTTTTCTGCTAACCGAACCAATTTTTCTGAAATTTCGCATACACATAATCAGGTGCACTGTAAAGGACACAGGGCCATCTGAATGCCTCTGTTATTCAGTGGTTCAGCCGTCTACCTGAAGGCTCAGTGGTCGCGTGTTCAATTCTTACGGGAAGCATAATTTGTTTAATTGTTTCCAGTTTGGTTCGGAAACTGCAGGCTTGAATCACCTGATTGTATAATAATAAAGATGATTCCGTGCTTCGGAAGGCACGTTAAGCCGTGGGTCCCGGCCGCCATCTGGTGGTCGTTAAAGGAACCACGTCAGAGGCCGAGAGGCGGTTCCGCACAACTCTGACACCAGGGTGTACATGGTCGATTGACAATGTAACCTACACGAAATGATGATGATAATAATAATAATAATATGATTGCGATGTGAAGAAGGCACACGCAAACACACACACAAACACCCCCCCCCCCCCACACACACACACATGCACACATTTTTAGCAAAATAAATATATTTGTATTTTGTATTTGCATAACCGTTGGTCCCGACTGCCATCTATTATAGCAGAAGTACATCATGAATCTATTTGTCTTGTTTAACGCCGCCGCCGTTACGTTAACAGGGACCTCAGTTACGGTAACTGAGGTCAGATGGCAGTCGATCCATTGTAATAACCAGTACCGCCAAATCTGGGACTTTCTTTTTTTTTTTTTTTTGAAAATAACTAAAAAAATAAAAACAATCAATCAATAATTTATTTCATTAAACTTAAGAATACAAAGCTAACGCCTATAAACCTAAGACACATTTAAATAATTTTTCATTATTTTTCAGGTATCAGTGCTATCGTACTCTTGTAAGTTTGCGTCATCAATGTACGGTCCGTTCCGAGACACCATGAAGAGTTCCCCCATGGCCGGAGACAGGAAGTGCTACCAGCTGCCACCCGGGAGTGCCGGGCTCGCTGCCCGGGCTGCGGTAAGTTACAGAAAACATTTAACGAACGGAACACGGAATTAATTTTTATTTACATGAAATTGTTCATTTAGTTGTGGTAGACGAAGATGAATAGGATAAATTAAGTTTAGGTAGAAGATTCAGGAGCCATGTTGTATCCGCCTTAAGATTAGACCACTATAAAAATATATAAGTCAAACACATTTATTTTCTTGGCTTTCATCTTTTTGTTAGCCATCTGTAAAAGAATCTACGTAGAATGAAGAAAAATATATAAAGTAAAGGTGACATAGCGCGGATAATGTCACCTACACGAAATGATGATGATGAGCGCGGAGAACCGATGGCCGATGCAGCAGAATGACGACCACGAAACTCGCCGTTTTTTATTTATTTATCTTTATTACATAATTGTAAATGGCGGACTTAAAGCCTGAGGCTTTATCTAAAAGTTAAGCGGCAAGACAAAGTAAAACAACAAGCTGTAATGGAGATCCATAAGAAATATCGCGCATAAACTACTTACAAATAATACATAATATTATTGTATACTAATATAAACAATACATAAACTACACATACAAACTAATCGTCTGACAAACTGTGGAGAAAATGATCACGTACTTTATTCTTAAAAGCCATCCGGGTTTGCGCTTTACGGATTTCAACAGGCAGGGCATTCTAAAGGAGTACCGCTTGTACGTTAAAAGAATGCTTATAAAACCCACTCTGAAAAATCGGCGTACGAAGTCGGAGATTATTAGGCGAACGAAGCTCTCTGCCATGAGAATCACTAAGATATAGAAAATTTGACTTAAGATATGAGGGGGTCATAGGAAGGAAGAGAATAGAGAAAAGGGTAGTTAAAAGATGAAAATTGCGACGATGACGAATTGGCAGCCAATGTAGCTGAAAGCGATAAGGAGACACGTGGTCGTACGTGCCAAGCCCGAAAATGAAACGCAAACAATTATTTAGAAGTTGATCCAGCTTATTAAGGAGTTTACTAGTCAGGCCCGGATAGAACACATCACCATAGTAAATTATAGGTAAAACCAAAGTTGCGCAGCGTTGGCTGAAAAGGGTCGCAGGCAGTCGCCGGATACAGGCCGCTTCCGATCGGTCATTTCGGAAATAATTAGGAGGCCTGTACTGCAGTGGACTTGTTCTTAGCAAGTCGACTCTGACAATCTATATTTGTGATGACCAAAACTTGGCTACTGACAAGGCAATATCGGTGGCTCCGTAGAGATCCATAAGCATACAGATGGCTGGGCACGCTGGGCAGAACAATAGATGAATGAGAACATTGTCTGAGAAGAGGCACCACACTAACCTTCACCGTGCTATAGCACTGCTCATGTTCTCTCTGCTTCTTCTGACCTGAGTCCGGAGTCTGTTCAAAGAGTTCCATGTCGACCATGGCAGTTGATGTCCAGGAGTGAGGGACTGCGGTTGAAATGATAGCGATGGTCTGCTTGCAGAGTCGCGACGTGGCCGAAGGCGCGGACTTGCTGATGGTGAAGCCAGGGCTGCCGTACCTCGACATCGTCAGGCAGACCAAGGACCAGTTTCCACATCATCCCTTGTTTGTTTATCAGGTAAGTGTTGGAGCAATATTTTTGTACTAGCTCGTCCCGACTTCGTCCGGGCCTTATAGCCTTCCTCGATATATTTATTATCGCCTATTGGCTATCCAACACTGAATGTGTTTTTCAAATCGTATTAGTAGTTCCTGAGATTAGCGCAAAGAAACAAACTCTTCAGCTTTATAATATTAGTATAGATAATAATTTTTGTATAAAAATATCCTACAAACAATTATCAAATTTTGCATGTCACCACCAGTTAGTGCATACAAACTATTGCCAGTCGACCCACCGACTTCTGTTAGTCCCAACAAGCCCGCCACCATTATTTGGCACATACAGGACTATGGGTTTTGTGTCATTCATCTTTCTCTTTTAACTACATAGATAGGCGAACTTAGAAGGTTATGGGACGCCTTTCGTTCAGCAAAAAGTACTGTTACCTTGGGAACTTATAGCATTAATTTAAAAAAAAAGGACTTTTGAGAATTTTCAAACTAAGGCTGACTTGTTTATGCGTATTCAAAGATCGTGCTGCTAATTTGTGTAAACAACCCATATTTCCCGTTCAATATCCTTCAACCTTATATCTTACTGTTATGAAGGAAATCATCAGGCAATGGTAATGATTTCCGTACTATTGCAGTAGTATTTCTCAATAGATATTTCAATTTAATTAACCAGCTCATTTTTCTGTCCATACATTATCACACCCCGGACACGCCATACAACGGCGGAGAGCCCAATACGTATTAAACTAAGATTCGATCGCGTACGCACGCCCGTCAATGTGTGTGTTACTCGGAGGGTGGGTTATTTACCGCAGCTCCGCAGCGGCCGAGCGGCTGAAGCGACATCCTTGCATTGTTGGCTCGGTGCGTTATCTGTTTCGGGTGGGAGGGTGTGTGTGTGTCCGTTCTGTACGTTAGCACTATTAATAATTCTGTGGCATTATTACTCTATTATTAGCCTTCTCAAAATTATCGCTGGCAGGGTGGATGGACCCATTCTTAAACACAGGACCCAAATACATTTAGACAAGTAGTAGATAAGTTACTAACATAGTTTTAGGATCATTGTTACTAACATTTAATATGGATTTTATGACTGTCCGAAATAAAGAGATTTATTATTATATTACAACAATCATGGTTCCGCTTAACAATGTACTATCTTAACTTTTTAACCTGGTTAAGACCGCAATTTTTTATTTTTAAAAAACATAGGTTTCTCTTTTACGGTAACTATTCAAAAATATTTCTTTATTGTCCAATTAAGATTTTACTAGTTTGTAACTGGTTGCGAGAAAAGATAATATTTTGTCCTTTTGTAACCGGTTACAAAACGCAGTTACGTGGGCGGCCTAAAGGTTCCTTTCTAGCTTTAGTTTATTTTTTTTAATAATTGTTGGTTGTTTTGTGTCGCAGGTGTCTGGGGAATACGCGATGATAGCTCGCAGCGGGGACTCCAACGAGGTGGAGACCACGCTCATGGAGATGCTGGTCTGCATGAGGAGAGCTGGTAAACCACTTTACCAATAGTTAAATATTTCATAGGCTACTTGACTGTATTCATACTTGGGCAATATTTGCATACGAAACAATATGTACACTAAAAGTAACCGATTCCGAAAACAACAAATTGAGGCAGTAATTGGTTTTTTAAATTATCTCAAGAAGAAAAGTGGGAGCCTCACAGGGACGTCTTGCTTTCTCTTTTGCACGCACGAAACGGGCACTGACGTCACAACAAACTCGGTGCATCCTTTTCTTGATTTTTTGACAGTTTCCCCTTCCACCGAATTTCAAAGGCTTATAACTTACTAGGTGTTTCCCGCAGCTCCGCCTGCGTCTAAAAGTAGCCTATGTTTGACCCCGGGTCTTCAACTATATCCATACCAAATTTCATCAAAATCCGTTCAGCGGTTTGGTCGTGAAAGCGTAACATACAGACAAAAAGACAGACGGACAGACTTTCGCATTTATAATATTAGTATGAATTTATTTAAGAACGGATTTTAAAAAATCTTTATGTTTTCAGTTTCTGATAGTGAAATGTTTGATATAAATTAAAAAAAGAAATTAATTAGAATGTCCAATTAAAAAGATACCAGGGCCGACGCATTAAGATCAATATGGAGATCCATGGAAGAGGCATATGTCCAGCAGTGGATGCAAATATGTTGAGAAGGCTTACATATCTATAAAGACCATGATTAGAACATTCCGTGGATTCTGAAGCGTAAGCGCAATGCAACTAGAAAAACTTGCTTAGAAGTTAAATCAGTAAATAATAAAATTTATCATTCTGTAAAAAAACTAGCCAAGTCTCGATGGAGCTGCTTGTTTATCTTAAAAAAGTTATGAAATCTAGACAAAGTCGTGCCAAGTCTAAGGTTCCTTACTGCGATTTATTCTTTTAGACGGTTTAATTTCTGAAAGATCGGCGCGGTATTTACGCCTAAGCCGGTTGTGTTCGGTCTAATCAGGATCACCAAGTACTCCAGATCTTCGATTATCCTAGTTTTTATAGTTTTCCCATTATGAGGCCATTAAACCTTAACTATGTACCAAATTTCAGCTCTCTGAGTTTATGGGAAGTACTAGTTCTATTCTGATGATCATGAGTGAGTGAGTGTCATAAATGCGAAACTTTGCTTTCGCTTAACTTCGGAACCAAATGACCTACAGACTTGAAATTTTGGATTTTAAGTAAGTGATTATAGCTTACTGGATGACCTAAATTTCTGCGTTCTGGTCTTATCAAGAGATTCTCAAATAGGAGCCTGAAAATGCGGCGAAATGGTTCCAGTAAAGGATGGCAGTGTTTGCTTCGCGCTCGACTTGGCGGGGGCACTGCCGTGCCCCCCGATATTATTTACGCTTTAACTTTTTTGTTAGCAAAAAAAGAACTACCCGATTTCCGTACTAAGTATATTCAATTTGGGCAAATCCCAAATTTAACACGCTAAGCTCATTCAGATTTCCTTTACTTCAAATACTTTAATATATTTTAGTACTTTAAATTTTACACTATGGTGACATATTAAAAAAGGGAGATGTCAGGAGTGCCCGTAATCGACGAGCGTGTATGACGAGAATGATGAGCGTAGAAGAAGCGAGGGAAGTCTATAAGGATCGTAGCAAATGGAAATTCGTAGTCTCTGCCTACCCCTACGGTAAAAAGGCGTGATGGTATGTATGTATGTGTGTAAAACGTTTATGCACCAAAACCCGCCATTTTGATTTTTACAACTTCTATATCATCGTCACGGAACAAAGCGAAATCGCGGTCGAGATGAGAAACGAATACACAAATAATGTCTAAGTGATCTTTTCAATTCATACATATTCTATGGGTTAAAAGGCCCCAATGCCATAGCGAAAAGGGTAAAACAAGGCCTCTTAGTTTCAGTTTTTTTTTACTTCTACAAAATGGTAGATCCTTTCTATTAGTTGACTAAAATATCATGTATATTGATTCCAGGTGCCGACTGCATCATATCATACTTCACACCACTCATCCTGGACATCATATCTAGGAGGTCGCCATCCCAGCAGTAAAACATAGCAAAAATAATTTAGCTTTAAGTTTTGGTTGTTGATATTGCTCAAAGGGTTATTATAAGTACATGGTCTGTTGTTTTATTTATATGTTTATAATAAATATTTTTATGAATTTATTTGTTGTCTTTTTGTTTTCAACTGTACCTCTGTATCTGACTAACGCTGCCTCTTGCGATAGAAAAGAAAATGGAATTAACTCCACATTCATTAATATAGGCTTGTCACATCCGTTTATATTTTAATAAATAAGGCATATTACTAAAATGTATTTCATTAACAAAGGTATAGTCAAACTACAAAAGTAGAATCTAGCTTAATTTGGTCAGTATTTTTTTGTTTTACAAATAATTAGGTATTCTACTAATTTTTATTTTTTCTTTCATATCAATATTTTTGTTTCCAAAAACAGAATTATGAAAAAAAAATTTTGTAATCCGTTCAAAAATAAATAAGTTATAATAAGCCTTTGAAATTCGGTGGAAGGGGAAACTGACAAAAAACAAGAAAAGGATGCACTGTGTGAGCTGTGACGTCACTGCCACTCGGTTTCGTACGTACAAAAGGGATAGCAAGACGTCCCCACCACGCTCCCACTTTCCTTCTAGAGAAAACTTAAAAATCGAATTACTGCCTTAATTAACAACCAATTTTGTTGTTGTTTTCAGAATCGGTAGTGTATATTTTTTTAAGTATAACAATATTAACCAAGTATGAATACAGTCAAGTAGCCTTTTGTGAATTTACTTTTGAACCTTGACTGTGCTTCCCTTACCTCATCCAGTAGGTACCCAACAATTCATTTCGAAACAAGACATTTGTATGATGTAAGATCATGGTAAATAGTTAAAGTAAGAGTTGTATTAGTTCCTATTAATTTACATATTGCGCATAAAAAAAATTATATACCTAGGTATATAATGAACTGCAATAAGTTCCAAAAATAGGAAAAAAAATTGTTGCCCTATAAACCCTGACATCAGAGTGCGCATTTTCATGATGCAAAAAGGCGGTACGCTTTTTTACAGTTGTCTTAAAACACTAAACTATGATTTTCTCATAGGATTTTATATCTAAAAACAAAGTAGGTAGGCTTTGAATGGCATCAAAATATTTTTTAAGTTTATCTACGTCAGAAAATCATTCTTATATAATATATATTTTTGGGAAGTTTTGAGGCAGGATATATTATATGAATGGATTTAAATGGGTTTAAAGTTAATAATTACCTAAAATCACGATTAACTGTTTTTATGTTACACAAATTAAATAACTACATTGTCATGCCAATATACCTACTTTGGTCAATTTTCGTCTTTTACATTGGCCAGGTAGAATATCGGTATCCAGCGTAAAATAAATAAAGCAAAGTTTTTTGTAGATCTTTCAAGAATATTCTTGATATAACTCTTCGGCCTTTTCGAAAGTCCGAAAGAAAGGATTTTTTTAAAAGAACCGCATTTTACGTCATCTCATTTTGTGCCAGTTAAGAACGTGGGCCAATGAGAATACGACAAATAGGCACACTTGGACCAATCACGAGGCGTAACTGTCAACGTCATCAATTTATCAGCCAATCAAATTCGCCCACGATCAACACTAGCGCTAAATAATAGCCGCGGCGGCGTGTGAAACCTCAGTTCTTCTTGAAAAATCGAATGAGTAAGATCAGCGTACTTTGTGAATTTGTGCAAGTGATCCATTCGAAGTGTTAAATAGCGTGGCTGTGGACTATTCCTGACTCATTTCAATATATCCAGTTGTCGTCTTAATAAATTGGTAATGAACTCTTCTTTTACTTTTGGGATTATTAAGCTTTTTCGGTCTTAACTGGGGTTATTCACCTGTCAATATTGCCGAAAATACGACTTCACTTCCTTAATTCTCATTAAAAAGTAAATTTCTAATGTATGTAATTTTGAAGATTTCTAGTTATAAATATTTCGTTCTTTTTACAAATCTCAGAAAAAAGGGAGTAACGTCAGCGAAAATTCTCGACGCCGTGTGGGCCGGCGCGTTGCCCTACATCTGGAATAGCTGTTCCTAGCAGTACCGTTATTATTCATAATAGGCAAAGGCCGTTAAATTCAGTCTGATCAGTGTCACTTTCACTTTTCCCGACCGGATTCTCTAGCCCCATGAGTGACGTGTCCAATGTAGTGCTTACGTGTCCCTAAGTTCATAAATGAATTCCATGTTGGAATTTGGCCGGGACACGTTCCCTTGCCAACGTTTGGTACGTTGAGTAAACGTGAGTTGTAATTTTTGCAGGTTAGAGTGCATTATTGCATGGTAAAGATGCGGTGGAGTTTGTTTGCTCTGGCCCTGGTGGTCGCGGCGGTCTGCGCCGACGACAAGAAGGAGAAGGACAAGGACATCGGCACCGTCATCGGTATCGACTTGGGAACCACCTACTCATGGTAAGTACTTTCACTTGTTTCCTTTTCATTTATGCTCTCTTATAATCATGGTAAAAGCTGTTTTAAGTTATAGAGATTTTGCTTATCATGTAGAAAGATCTAGAAAGAATCAAAAATCTATTAAACCTTTATATTCTGGTGCCTGTCTTCATCAGGTTATGAGCAAACTTTTTCATGTCTAGCTTGTGTAATGTAGAATGTCAGCAATAAATACCAACTGGAGGCAGCCCTCGACAAACTGTAAATCAGCTTATTTCATGTCATTGCCCTAATAGTCACATGTAAACTAGACTTTTTATGCCTAGTTTATACTTATTGATTCAGATGTTACTTTGTGAAAGTGTTTCTTTTCTGTTAGTCTCAGGATTACTTCCACTAAAAAGGAAAGAACTAGGTATGAAGAAATTTGTGTATGTAATTTTCAGGGATTTGGTTCTACAAGAAAACCGTGAATAAGATTCTAATTAGATTTGTCTGTAATATTAAAAACTAGAAATAATTCAGCATATTAATTTACTGATCTTCATGTCAAATGGAATTTAATCACAACAAATGTAAAAGCAGCTTATTATAAATCTCTACCAGTAGACTAAAATTTACATACATACCATCACACCTTTTTCCCGTAGGGGTAGGCAGAGACTACGGATTTCCATTTGCTATGATCCTTACAGACATCCCTGAAAAAGACTAAAAAGACTCGTAGCCTAAAATTTTTAATACTCATTATGAAAAAATGAATAAAAAGTTATTTTGTAGCTATTTATAAAACAGGTATGAGATAGACAGTTGTTTTAAAATTATTTATCTTTTGTCCACAGTGTCGGTGTATACAAGAATGGACGTGTGGAAATTATCGCCAATGACCAGGGTAACCGTATCACTCCCTCATATGTAGCGTTCACCAGTGACGGGGAGCGTCTCATTGGTGACGCCGCCAAGAACCAGCTGACCACCAATCCCGAAAACACCGTATTTGATGCCAAACGTCTCATTGGTCGTGAATGGAGTGACACTACTGTTCAACATGATGTCAAATTCTTCCCCTTCAAGGTGGTTGAGAAGAACAGCAAACCCCATGTTTCAGTCATGACAGCTCAGGGAGACAAGATCTTTGCTCCTGAAGAAATCTCTGCTATGGTCCTCACCAAGATGAAGGAGACTGCTGAGGCCTACCTCGGAAAGAAGGTTACTCATGCTGTTGTCACTGTACCAGCTTACTTCAATGATGCCCAGCGTCAAGCCACCAAAGATGCTGGTGTCATCGCTGGTCTCAATGTCATGAGAATTATCAACGAGCCTACCGCTGCTGCTATCGCCTATGGTCTTGACAAGAAGGAGGGAGAGAAGAATGTCCTTGTCTTTGATTTGGGTGGTGGTACTTTTGATGTGTCTCTGCTCACAATCGACAATGGTGTGTTTGAAGTAGTTGCCACTAATGGTGACACTCACTTGGGAGGTGAAGATTTCGACCAGAGGGTGATGGAGCACTTCATCAAGCTGTACAAGAAGAAGAAGGGCAAGGACATCAGAAAAGACAACCGTGCCGTACAGAAACTGCGTCGTGAGGTAGAAAAGGCAAAGAGAGCTCTGTCATCCAGTCACCAGGTCAAGATCGAAATTGAATCCTTCTTTGAGGGTGATGATTTCTCCGAAACCCTCACCAGAGCTAAGTTTGAAGAATTGAACATGGACCTGTTCAGATCCACCCTGAAACCTGTACAGAAAGTATTGGAAGATGCTGATATGAACAAGAAGGATGTTGATGAAATCGTATTGGTAGGTGGTTCCACTCGTATTCCCAAAGTTCAGCAACTTGTCAAAGAATTCTTCAATGGTAAAGAGCCATCCCGAGGAATCAACCCTGATGAAGCTGTCGCTTATGGTGCTGCTGTCCAGGCTGGAGTACTTAGTGGTGAACAAGACACTGACGCCATCGTACTTCTGGATGTCAATCCTCTTACCATGGGTATTGAAACCGTTGGAGGAGTGATGACCAAGCTCATCCCACGTAACACTGTCATCCCCACTAAGAAATCTCAGATCTTCTCTACTGCCAGTGACAATCAACATACTGTCACCATCCAAGTATACGAGGGTGAGAGGCCAATGACGAAAGACAACCATTTGCTTGGAAAGTTTGACCTTACTGGCATTCCTCCAGCTCCCAGAGGTATCCCACAAATTGAAGTCACATTTGAAATTGATGCCAACGGTATTCTTCAAGTATCTGCTGAAGACAAGGGAACAGGCAACAGGGAAAAGATTGTCATCACAAATGACCAGAACAGGCTAACTCCAGAAGACATCGAAAGAATGATCAAGGATGCAGAGAAGTTTGCCGATGATGATAAGAAGTTAAAGGAGCGTGTTGAAGCTAGAAATGAACTGGAAAGTTATGCTTACTCAATAAAGAACCAGCTCCAAGATAAGGAGAAACTTGGTGCTAAAGTCAGTGATGACGAAAAAGCCAAGATGGAGGAGGTCATCGACGCCGCCATCAAGTGGCTCGAAGACAACCAGGATGTAGATGCTGAGGAGTACAAGAAACAGAAGAAGAGTGTAGAAGATGTTGTACAACCAATCATTGCAAAATTGTACCAGGGTCAAGGTGGTGTGCCCCCGCCCGGAGCGGGAGGTGAAGATGAAGACTTCAAGGACGAGTTGTAACCAAACAGACTGTAAATCGTGTGATCCTAGCCAAATGTGATCTCCGTTAGGTCACTACAGTATATGCACATGGTGAAAGTGTTTCTCCGTGTGCACGGACTGTAACGAAGCACAGATCGTGATGTTTTAGCTCGTGTTGTGTATATTTATTGTGTGGATGAGCGAATGGCGTGTGCGGCGCTCGATGCGGAGCGAGCCTGATCGCGTTCTGCCGCCGCGCGCGAGAGCGTACTAGAAGAGCGAATGCTACTGTGTTACTGTAAATGATGCATTTTTAATTTTAATACAAGCAATAGTTCAGTGTGAAGCGAGGGCTTGTTTCCATGACTGTATGAAAGTCGATTCATTTGTCTTCCTAGTGCTGAATGTTTTCTGGATCAATGAATCGGCATAGTCTCAATTCACTATGGAGATTACCTCGGTGTACTTTATTGTATGTATGTAATGAGACTGCAGATTTGTTAGTTTATAATTAGCATGTATGTAGTTTAATTAATTCAATTGAAGTACGAAGGAGTACATAATAAAAAAGATTTTCTATCTATACCATCTTTTATTTGTAAATAACATAACAATATTAATATTAAAGATAAAACTTGACTAATCAACTCTCACATTGCGCAGACGCGCTCCAACGGAGATATCGAATGAGGGAGATGCGATCACTGCAGCTTGTATCTTGACATGAACTTTATCTGTAAAAAACAATTTTTTGATAAGGTATCGTCGCCAAATGTCCCTTACGCAAAATGTCCCTTACGCAAAATGTCCCCTAGTCGCAAAATGTCCCTTGCGCAAAATGTCCCCTGGTAGCAAAATGTCCTTCCTTTTCCAAAATTTCATTATTTTTGTAAAATTACTGTAAAGTGAGTTTGTTTGTTGTTTATTTGTTTGTTACGCCTCCAAGCTGTAACTACTGAACCAATTATCATGAAACGAGCTTTTGCGGCTCCGCTCGCGTTAATATCGATCCCTAAACATAGGCATAGCTAAGGCAAAGCTGGCATCTAAAAAGCTGGGAGTTCTCAATAGAGCAAAGCGGTTCTTTACGCCGCAGCAAAGGTTACTACTATACAAGGCGCAAGTACGGCCACATAAGGAGTACTGCTGTCACTTAAAGCCTTTTGACTCCATTCAGAGGCGTGCTATGAGAATCGTCGACGATCCCAAGATAACAGGCGGTGTGGAGCCACTGAGCCTAAGACGTGACTTCGACTTCGCGTCTCTATGTGTTTTCTACCGCCTGTATAATGGGTTGTGCTCCGAGGAACTATTTGAGATGATGCCAACATCCACCTTCTACCATCGCACCTCTCGCCATCGACAGGGGATTCATCCGCATTCATTAGAATTCAAAGGATCGCGTACGGTGCGCTTTAATAGAAATTTTCTCCCACGTACGCTGAGACTATGGAATGAGCTCCCCAACATGGTTTTCCCAAGAGATTACAACATGGGGTCTTTCAAAAATGGCGTTAAAGGATTTCTTAAGGGTCGGCAATACGCACGTGATGCCCCTGGTGTTGCGGGCGTTCAAGGGCTACGGTGACCACTTACCATCAGGTGGGCCGTATGCCTATTTAATTGTATAAAAAAAAGTAACTTTTTCGGAATAACAAGTAGCCTATGTGTTAATCTGGGTAACAAACATCCAAACGTACAAACTTTCGCATATTTTATAATATTAGTAGGATAGTCGGATTTTGCATACACCTTGTCTGTGTGGCACGGAAAAGGTTATGGGGGTAGGAAGATTTGTTTGATGGGTCTAAAATCTTTACATACAGCCCTTTTCAACTAATGAACGCATGAGTGTACTTTGGCCTCTTTGATTAGTATCAAAATAAAATCTTTTACTCATTGTTTTTTTTTACTTAAAACCCACAAATAATCACAACGTGCAAGATTCATTCGCAAACAGAAATAATATTTTTTTCTTAAGTACCCTCATAACCAATGATGTAAATATTTTTTAATAATTATAAACAATTACCGACTTTCTTGTTAATAAAAGTGAATAATATGCCTGAAAACAAATTACTATGACTATATTACATCTTCATCACCATCTGAGCGTATTTCTCGGTTGCATCCTGTGTGGATTCGAGAATGGTTTATATTTATTACGGGTATGTCCCTTCCACATTGTATAAAAAACATGAAATTTTGCGAAAGGGATATTTTTGCCACCAAGGGACATTTTGCTACCAGGGGACATATTGCGAAAGGGACGTTTTGCGCAAGAGACATTTGCGAAAGGGACATTTTGCGACTAGGGGACATTTTGCGTAAGGGACATTTTGCGACGATACGGACTTGGCCATATGGAACAAAGCGTGTGTACAAAATTCCGCTTAAATTTCTTATAGGATAGTTCCTCCTTAATTATGCTACGGAAATTCTATTTTTTTTTTCGATCTACACGCTGGCCCTAGAATCTATCTCTGTTATTATACACTATTTCATTGTCCTGATGAAGAATAACCAAGAAGCCGTACCGACTGTGTCCTTGCCATCAATCTCGACGGCAGTTATGCCGGCAGCGGCGCGCATTTCGGCAAGCGCCTCCGAGAAATACGTCTCTAACTGTAAAACAATGAAGCCATCAATATACAGTAGTATCCTACATTCGATTTATTACATTCTCCTTTTCTTACGACTATTACCCATTCCGCGCCTACCTATATCATAAACATTTGACGGCGATCCTCGCGTAACTCCAAAAAAGTTCGGTGGTCCCAGTTACCGCCCTAAGGTACACCAAGGTCACACATATAGGCTTTAATTTTTGAACCTAATTTCCTAGCTCTAGACCTACGACACACTACCCTTTTAAACGCTTGTTTACATTAGCGGCTTCTAGAAAAGTAAACTGTAAAAATTCGCCGTCAAAAAATGCCCTGACCATGGCAACGCGAATCAAAGGCCTAGTTGAAGTTCATTGACACTGATTAATTTTCTAATTAGCATGGTTACGCAAGCACGTAACAGTAATGTCGGGGTTTTGAATGACGTGGAGTTCGGTAGACGATCCTCCATCAATCTACATCTAAAAATTGTGTTAGCTTTTTAACACTTTCTCGAAAATGTACTGGCCTAGTTTCGTGATAACGGATCTCTCATATTTTTGCATAACAAAATATCTGGACTGACAACTCACAGGATACGGTGATTAGTATTTATGAGCGAGAAACTTTGGTAACATACCTATTTGGCTATTAGTAGGACTTTTGAGATAAGCAACAAAATATATCACGCATAAAGTAAAGTTTTTAATTAGTGTGTCGTTCTCTCAGGGCGAGTAGATGATTATCCCAGTCAGGGTTTAAATCTCATAAGATATCCAAATATTGTACCTCATACTCGAGGTTCTCCTCGGCATCTCTGGGATGATAGTAAACCCGAGGTCCGGTGCCTGGAACGGCTGGTCGTCCGGTGCACCAGTCCACACCCTGAGCTCGCAGCCGATTCAGACACGTCTCTATGTCCGCATTCAGGAAGATGATACTGAACAAACACATCACTTTTAATACACAGCTAGCTTAGAAATAGGAGCGTTCATAGGATATGGTAACCACTTACCATCAGGTGTGCCGTACGCCTTTTTGCCTACTTAGTTGTAAGTATAAAAAAAAAGGAAGATAATTTCTACTGCTCCAAGATATTGCGCATTTACTATACCTTTATATATCTGACGTTTCTACCATGTTACAACGATCATAGACCAACTTTTTTCGAGATTCCCGAAGAACCATCATTATTCGCAAGGTCGTTCGTTAAGGGAGGTTAGTTTTAAGTGACCGGTAGAATAGAATCTAATTTATTGAAACGTTTATCAATATAAAAATTGATTTAGGCGTTACTTAAAAGTTACAAGAACCGAATTACTTGGTAAGTAAGTGTTTGACCGGTAAAGCCGTACGGTTGAACAACAAGTCTCGCTGCATGTCATTTGAATAAATAACGTCAATTCATTTATCTCATTATTACTGTCGAAGGCGATGATCTAAAATGGCCACTTTGCACGAACTACAATATGATCATATTATGAAACATTGCAAATCTTAAAATAGCCACATTTTGGCAGTTCATGAAATGAATAATTTCATGGCAATTCTGCTGTTTGACGGAAAGTCGCAAAATGGCTTGCTTGTGAATTGCTTTACCTTATTGCCAGGCGTAAAAATATTTTTTATTTTTGCTTAACGTGCGTACTTTTACGATTTTTTTAGTTAAATAAGTTTTTCTAACCAATAATGTTGATTTACCATCATTAATTTACTGTAGAATTATAAATATCAATAAAAATATTAAAATTTTAAAATCTATTTTTATTTTATTAATATAGCAATACTCAAACGAGAAGTGATTCAAGAAATGAATCACGAAATTAATTGAATTAGAGTTGAAACGTCAATGTCAAAATTTGCAGAATTGTTGAATGATTCGTTTTGATGAATTGCTCAAAGTGGCCATTTTAGACCTGCTGGTACTTTTATTTCATAGTTCAATTTCACCTACCGATTGGGTGGAGTGGATAAATTGTCCAATTTCTCAAAGTCTATACCACCGCTGGGGTAGCCGCTCAACACCCAGCCGTGGTCGATGCAGTCCTGAAACATCGATTAAATAAAAGAATAAGAACACAAAGCCTAAACTTACACTCATGCATTTTTTTCTCTAATATTTTTGTGACTTATCTTAGCTAGATTCAAGTTTTACACACAGGAGAAAAGGTAACAGACTGGCAAAAATACCTAGCTCTTGCTAATATTTTTTTCTCATGTGACTATTCTACTAGACTGCAGAATTTACATAATATCTTTGTAACCTTACCTTCTGCATTAATCTCCTCTTGACAATCTCTATCTTGAGCTGGACGGTGGACCCGTAGTTTCTCAACTTCTCCCCAATCTCGTCCTGCTTCCCTAAAGCTTCGTTGTACAGACTCTGGAATCGAACTGGTGAACAAAAAAACTAGGGGAACGAAAGTGTAAAATAATGATAGTTGCAAATGAGGGGTTGTGGGTATCGATTGACCTTGTCATCAATAACTACTTGGCGTCAAAAAAGGTCAACGAAATGGCGCAATACTTATGCCATTAAAAATTTAATTGTAAGACGACATCTCACTCCATCGTCGTAATCCCTAATATTAAATCAAGTAACTTATTATCAGGTACCACTGAAGAGACGAAGTCGTGAAGGACCTGGATGCCCTTTAAAGAGATAACTGGCGGGAGGCCGCGCTGAAGAGGGAACAGTGAAGATCTCTTGTGTCGGAGGCTAAGGCCTAGATCCTCTTTGGGTCGCCGAGCAATCGCAGTAAGTAAGAACTAACTATCAACGAGTCCAAAATGCTTAGCAAGCAGGGTAGCCTGAGTACGGCACCCGGATCCCCTGGGCCCGATGAGCAGCACGCGGTACACGCCAGGGGCGCCGACCACTGCGTGCCCCTGTCCCGTGCCTTGCAGCCCCGCCACTGACGCCGTCACTGCGTCGAAACACCTGTGCATTATCTTCTCCGGTTCGTCTGTAGGTTCGATGTACACTTCCTGTAACGTTTTAGATGGAGAACTTCTAAAGAAATATCGAGTTGCTCTAATAGTAAATTTTTCCGTAAAGACTTTTTTAATCAGCCTTAGCTACAAAAAAACGATGTATCGTTTTAGATGGAGAGCTTCTAAAGAAATATCGAGTTGCTCTAATAGTAAATTTTTCCGTAAAGACTTTTTTAATCAGCCTTAGCTACAAAATAGCCATGTGCACTTTCTGTATCGTTTTAGATGGAGAGCTTCTAAAGAAATATCGAGTTGCTCTAATAGTAAATTTTTCCGTAAAGAGTTTTTTAATTAGCCTTAGCTACAAAATAAGTACAGGGTGGCGCAAGTCCTTAGAAAAGCAAATTTCTAATTTAATACACAAAACGCGCGGAAGAAGCGTGGTCGGGGTTTATGATGCACGTTTGGTTTCTAGGAAGTCAGTTTCCATAGATAATTTCAGTATCGATCTTGTATTCTGCGTGAGCGAATTTTATAGGAACCATGATTCGGCGACCATTGCGCGGCGTAGTTTTAAAGTCATTCCAATGCTTCAAACCATCAAGAACTGTGTTGCTATGTTTGAAGAGACTGGTCAACGTTAGGTAAACAGCGGTCGGACCGTCCGAGGACATCTAGGACGGAAGAAAATATCGACAAAGTGTTGCAGTAGATTCGTGAAAATCCTACCCTATTGTTGAAATTGGCAGAAGTCTCGCGGTAACGGTTATTTCAATGCTATATTTGAAGATAATTGGGATTTTTTTAAGCTAACACTACAGAATTTTCCAGGCCCTAATACGTGAACCTGGTTTCAGCAGGATGGAGCGACGGCCCATACTTCTAACATCTGACGTTCGTCAACGTCCCTTTAAAGAAAATATCTTTAAAAGAGGAGACATATCCTATTCACCTCAAAGTCCAGATCAGATCCCAATGGACGTTTTCTTGTAAGGTTACCATAAAAGTTAAGTGTGCAATACAAACCTACAAGCAATTGAAGAAATTATCCGAAGAGAAATGTGTAACATCATAAAACAGACTTATCGCGCAGTCATCAATAGTGTGAGCCGTCACTTATTATGAGGAGTGCTGGGATCGTAACAGGTTACATTTAGAAAATGTAATATTTGCAAAATAATTACCATTTTATAATGATTATCTACACTATTGATATTATAAAGAGGAAAGATTTGTATTTTTGTGTGTATGTTTGTAATGAATAAACTCAAAAACTACTGTGCCGATTTCAAAAATTCTTTCACCATTGGAAAGCTACATTCACCCTGAGTAACATAGGCTATTTACCGCAGGCGGAGCTGCGGGAAACAGCTAGTTATGAAATAAAACAATTTGTTTGATTATGATTAGTTTTTTTTTTAAATAATTATTTACACTTCTAAGGATTTATGCGCCATCCTGTATAACTTTCTGCTTCTCCTTAGCTTCGCAGGTGTGTATTGCATCTAATTTCTGCACTTCTAACTATCTACGTATGTATGCAGAAATGAGCTTTTGCATTAGGAGCATGCCACATGTCTGATGTCTTTGGGAGTTATTATTGGCAAATGCGGAATGGTTCATTAGACTCACACCCGTATTCTTAAACATAACCTTTCACTCAAACTCATTGGAGGGCGCTTCAAGGAAGTCCTCGAACTTTCCTTGAAAACGATATTCTTAGTTGGTTGCTTTACTTGAGCAAACTCCAATGAGGAACTACACAGGTTACAAAAACAATTCTTCGCACAAAAATTGAAAATTACAAAAAAATAAAGTAAAAAATAAAATAAAGTAATGGATACCTAGGCAAAGAGTGGCAAAAGAACTAATTTATAACTACTTTGTTTCATTTCAAGGATGCCCCAGGTACCTCTCGACTAACCTTGCAATATATTTTGAACTGTCAAATACAGATACTAATCATACCAATGAGTTGGAGTAAGGTTGAGTCGAGTTTGAGCAAACGTTTAAGAATATGGGGTCAGTCCCTAAGTAAACATGAGTAAGTATTACGAAACAACACGCAGTGCTATTAACGACAACGAAATTTCTTTCCAACTGGGACCGACAAGCCCGTGACTTACCTTCAACGTAGCTTTATAAGCAAACTTGAGCCCCTCGAAGTCCTGATCAAAGAAGCCCCTGGCAGGAGTATGAGGCTTGTCTGTGACAGGCGCTTGCGACGGAGGAGGCGACAACACCAGAGTGACAGTCGGCAGCACGCCATCTTGTTGGAGACAGCGCGCCTCCCGCACCGTGCAGGGGTGGTCTGCCATCAGGTAATTGTTTAAAAATTTCAAGAGTTACAACTGATGGGAATTATATAGCCTTAACTTTTGTTTACCACATATCCCTGCTAAGTAAATGTCGTTTAGTAACGTGCAATTTACCATTCCATTGAAAATGGGGCTCCACAATCTCCATTCATGTTAAGATGGCATTTCCTGGCACCCTCCTCCCTTGAGTCATAGGGTTTATGTGCTAATAGTTGACCAGTTAAGCGCTTTTTTCTAATCAAAACTATATAACAGTCGTGGTTTATTATCTACTTCAAATTTAAGTGTAGTAAATTATTGTGTGAACTTTGAGGTGTTTATATATATAAATGTTATACATTTACTTGAAGCATTTTTCATAATATTGAATCATAAAATAAAAAACTATCAATACAACAGTGGGCCAATAGTTGACCAACAAATTCCAAAGCCTGAGCATGAATGTACCATTAGGTGACCATGTAAAAAAAAACGAAAATTTTGAAGAAAATTATATTTATTTAAAAATTTTAAGCAAGCTATTATTAGAAAAAATAATAACGTTATGTTAAATTGTGAATGGAAGGTATTTATTCATTTCCTCCACAATGTAAAATCCTCTTTTGTTGGAGAGTACGGGTTTATTTGTAATTTCTATCACATCTCTTCGACAGTACCAGATCTTGTCCGTTTTTTCTGGCCATTTAAATGTATTATTTGTAGAATAAGCCATAGTGCTGATTTCATACATATCTTCTTCTATATTTTCGACAATTCCTGGAAAATAAGAACCCTCATATTTTATGATAACATAATTTCCTTTAAATATTCCTGTTTTCTTCGTTGATAAAATACTTAAGTTTTTGTCTTCGGAATCCGATTCAGGTTCTACTGTTTGTATATTTTCGTTTTCATTTTCTTTATTTAATTGTATTGTATCAATTATGTCATTGTCTGATTCACTGTCACTCTGTATAATTCTGTTTTGTTTCTTTTTTATGCTTTTGTCTTGCCCTTTACGTTTCTTTATTTCATCTGAGTCACTGGAGAGAGAGCGAATCATTGGTTTCTTTACTTTACTATTGTTCTTTTTCTTCTCTTCACGCTTTCGTTTTCGGTTTTCTATTTCTTCTAACTTCTTCTGCTTTTCTTCTTCTTTTTTTTCAAAGTAATTAATGAAATATTTTGATGTCACAGCAAGTGGCAAGCGTTCTTTTGTTTTTTTCTTTATTGGCGAGTCTGACGGCCACAAAATATGGTTACCAAAGGCAGGGCTAATTAGTTTTTGCTTTTGGGTCATCAGCTGGGTTAGTTTATTTTTGGAAGTAGAAACTGTGTTGCGTTCTTGTTCTTTAGATGCGATTTCAGGCTCTGGAGTAACTGCAGATGTACGCCGATTAACTGAAGCGCTAGGCGGAGTTTGAAAGAGTACAGGGGGCATATTGAAAAGTATATCGTCTAGAACGTCCATTGGTGCAGCATCTTTAGAACTATTGCAAGTTTCTGGAGTGGGCGTTGAAATTGATGCAGCCTGGACAAACGGAATTAATTGGTTTTCTGAAGTGGATATCGGGTTCTTGCTTTGATCAATCGCAATCATTTCCATTTCTGAAAACGCTGTAGATGTGCGCCTACTTGCTTGAGCGCTTTCAGATGGCTGTAATAGTGATGGGGAAATGTTGGGTAACTCATATTCTGTGTTTACAGGCGTAGCTTCTCTAGTACAGCTCCTACCTTCTTGAATAGGAAAACAGGTGGAAGATAGACAATATTGGCGAATTTTTTTCCAGACGTAAAACAGTTCTTTAGCCGATTCATCACCTTTCCATTCATCATTTGCTCGTCTAAATTGTTCTGCTCGACCTTTCCTCATAAAAGATTCTAGTAATAGAATTATTTCCACTCCTGTACCTGTACCTACAGTTGGTGCAATTCTACGAACTTCATGATCCATACATTTCGTATAATCTACTGCTGAAGGGTCAAAAGGATAAAGTCCACATCGTTTAAAGCCATTACAAACTATTTCTGGCGTAACCTTTTCTTCAAACACCTTAAAAAGAAGTGGCGCAAAGCCAGCTCTAGTTATGTGTCTATTGCCACTTTTTCTTTTATATTCGTAAATTATATTTTGCCAGCCACTTTTCAAACATTTGAAAAGTGACACATCGGCGGGCTGGGTTATGTGTGTTGAATTAGGAAAAAGAGCGTGCACAAAAATTTGGTTGTTTGCGCAATATTCTGCCACTTGTAAGGTCAAGTGTGATCGGTGCCCGTCTATTAGAAGTAATACAGGTTTGGTAATCTGATTTTTTTTTAACCATGGGTCAAATATGTTTGCAATATATTCAAAATATAGAGGACCAGTCATCCATCCTTTATTAGACTTTCCAATAGACCAACCTAATGGAACGTTATTAGCTATATCCCTGGATATACGCTTGAGTGGATATACAATCATAGGTTCCACTATTTTCCCAGCTGCATTCAAAGAAGCCATCACAGTTAGTTGTTCCTTTTCTTTTTCTGACTTAACTTCAAAAAAATTTTTCATTCCAACTGGTCCTAAAACTCTACCAGATTCAGGACAAGTTTGAAATCCTGACTCATCTGCATTGTAAATCCTAGTAGGGTCCTCGAGTATATCGAGGGAATTCTCACTCCTTAAATATTCCTTAACTGAATCGAACCATCCTCTTAAATCAGATTCTGTTACATGGGCACGTGATGACGATATGGCTTCGGCACATCTTTCTTTAATCTGTGGGTGACGTTTCAGAAATAAATCAACCCATTTTCTACCTGGACAATTATTTTTAAAAGGTGTTTCACGATTATCTTCTTCAATAATTTTTTTTACCGTATCCACTAATGTTTGGCGTTTTAATGGTATCCCCTTTTTAGCATTTGCTATAATATAAGCAACTAGTAAATTTTCTTCCGCCTCTGTTAAATAAGTGTCACGCCCCATCTTCCGATTTTCGGGTACCTTTCCTTTTAATTTATTTATCAGAGTACTGTGTGGAACGCCATAGTGTCGAGCAGCTTCTCTTATTTTAAATTTACCCTCACGCACTGCTTTTATTGCAGATTGCATAGCTGAATCTGGGTAGCGTAATATTTTCGTATTTTCTTTCCTTTTCTTTGCTGCAATAGAAAACAAAGACATGCATACACCAACACCATTAAATTTAACTGGGCAAACTTTGGCACACCTCGTTCCTAAGGCTGACCACAGCAAGCAGATGCAAAATTTAATACTGGTCAACTATTGGAAAACTACATCGCACAGCAATCAAGTTTTAGGCAATTTTTATCAAAACAATATAATACGTGCGGATAATAAAAAAAAACTTAACATTGTAAAATATATGTTTTAGCCAATACTTGACCATCTTGGTCAGCTTTAGGAGCACGATTAAAATTTTAGAACCAATGGATAACCACCCCCTCAAAAAATACTTCTCAACATAAAACATTAGAAATATTACTTTCAGTACTTAAATAAACTATTAACGTTATCCCATACGCCATTAAATTCAAATATATGCAGTAAAATATCCAGATGCAGCAAGATTTACCAAGAAACCCACAAAAAACATTCATTATAAAATCACAGGTGTACTTACTGGGCGCCATCTTCACAAGAAAAAAACTCGGATTGGTCGACCAATGGCGAGCTTATTCTTGTACCACGTGACAATAATAATGTTGCTAGTATGCAAAAACATAAAATTTTTAGTAAATACTGCCCAGTTACGTTATGGTAGATTTTTTATTGTGATTTGGTCATCTGTTGGTGCATGGTCAACTATTAGTACATGGACCCTACATTTAAAAATACACTCCTAATTCTGTGCATTTTTACGATAGCTTCAACAGACAGACACTCATGCTCAAAGACGCAATGTGCTATCTACACTAATATTATAAAGAGAAAAGGTTTGTATTTTTGTGTGTATGTTTGTAATGAATAAACTCAAAAACTACTGTGCCGATTTCAAAAATTCTTTCACCATTGGAAAGCTACATTCACCCTGAGTAACATAGGCCGCAAGCCTTAACATAGGTGCAGGCATATACCGCAGGCGGAGCTGCGGGAAACAGCTAGTGATTTAATACTTACATACCTTTCTTCGAAACAATGAGTTAGGTAATACAGTAGTCTGCTAGGGTTAGGTTACAAAATGTTTACCAAACTCATTTTCCAATCGTCTAGCTAGAAAACAATGGATAGATCTCGATATCGCTATCGCCGCCAATTTTACAGGTACTTAAATTACGATACAAATACATACAAAACCATATAAGGACCGTTCAAACTGACGCGAATACCGCTCGCCTGGCGGGCTCACAGAACGGTCCTTCAGTTAATTATTTATCAAAGTTTTAAAATAATTTTGGCGGCGCTTATCATGAATCAAAATTGCAAAGTTTTGTGCATTTTGCTCGATATAAAAACGTAGGCGCTGAATAATAATTGATGCACAATACCAAACATTAACCATCCAGCCATTGGCACGGGGTCCTTGAGAGTCAGCATTTTTGTAACTTCGGACATGAGCACGGGGTCGACGCAGCCAGGCACGTAATCATCATGCTACATGAAAATAGAACGTAGGTACTTACTATTCTTGTCTGTGGTTAGGATCTATCCAGATTCACTATCTCAATTCCCACGACTTTCTTTTCAAATTCAATTTTGGTCAGTGAATTTTTAGGTTGAAACCGAAACACCTGCTCTGGGCAAAAATTTCGAGGGGCGTTGTTTTTAGGGTTCCGTACCTCGAAAGGAAAAAACCGAACCCATATAGGATTACTTTGTTATCCGTCCATCCGTTCGTCTGTCTGTCTGTTAACATCTTTTTTCCCAGGAACGCGTGGAGGTATCAAGCTGGAATTTATATTAAATACTCAGGTCTACTATCCCTTGGAGCTGTGAAACTTCTAAGCCAAAGCAATCAAAAGATACAGCCGTTTATGCCGCAAATTTTCGACACTCGCAAGGGAATTAAATACTTTACGTGAACTGAGATTCTTGAAATTTGGCACGAAGCAACGTCTTATAGCACAGATAAAGGAAAAATTGCGAAAACCGTAAATTTTAGTTACTTCATATAATAAAAATATTTTTAATAATTTTAAACTTACTATCCCTTTCCTCGTGAACGCGTATTAGATAGAGGTATTAAATTGAAATTCATATTAAATACTCAGTTCTATAATACCTTTAAGCTGTAACAAAATCAAACTTCTAAAGACACACTTCTAAGAAACAGCAATTTAAGCCGCATATTTTCAAACTCGCAACTACTCACAAAGGAATCAAAATCTAAAGGATACTTCCAGATACTATAACTATGACTCGATTGTCGTTGTTATATATCATGGTTATATATTCACTTTAAATATAAATAATTCAATTATAATAAAACAAATATTTAAGGTGGACTCCCATACAACAGACATATTTTTTGCAGTTTTTTGGTATACGGAATCCTTCGTGCGCGAGCCCGACTCGCACTTGACCGTTTTTTTTAAATTTCATGGTATCAGATTGTTGCATGGTCAATAATTATTCATCTTCTGATATCACTATTTTGAAAACAAGGGTTTTTTTGGTGCAATACATCAAATTTCGCCAATTTCTTGCTTTAATTCATATTTAATCGCTAATTCGAAGGACATTTTTCATTTGTAGTAGAGTAGCGGTGTGAATCGTTGGTACATATCAAAACCCTTAACCAGAAATCAAATCTACATGTATTACACAAGTAAGCTTAGAATCGCGTTATTTTACCTTTTCGTAACGGTCCATCACGCAACGCCGAGTGATAACGAACAAGCCGATCGCCTTTATCAAGTCTTTGGCAAGCCTCTTCCTATCTGATGAGGAAATTAATAATAGATAATGATACAGTTATTATTTTCTTTCTCAAAAGATACTGCATAGCTGATAAAACTTACTAATCTTTTATTCAAATAAAATAAATTTGGATTTTACACAGAAAGGAAAGAAGTACTTAAGTGGAAGTTCTTTAGAAATAAGCATCACCTATTCAAACAAATTTATGAGAGAAATGAAAAAATATTAAAACCAATACCTACAAATTGACATAAATTGGTAGGACTAAGACTACAATTAATATTAAAAAAAATATTTGACCTAATGCACAATGCATGAACAGCACGGTCAAGGTGAAACGGAAGTTCATAAGTAACAAGCCACGCATAAATGTACAAATAATCAATAATACTCAATTACTTTGTTTGTCTGCCTATAGTAAAAATAAAAATAAATACTTTTACATAATAAAATACCAAAGTATCTAATTAACATATCTAGATTTAATTAAATATGGCGCCAACTTCGATGCCTTTAAGATGTATTTAGAACACAACATGAAGGAGCCCCGGGCTCTAGTTACAATAACACCCGTTCTAAAAACCTGCCAGCTGGCTGCAAATATTTCGAATTTGTGGCTGGATGGTCCATATAAAAAAGTTTCAGAGAACTTTAGGGTGTCTAGGGCAAAAACGAGTGAGTACGGGAGATGGCGTATACGTAAAGCTCCATTCAATTTCTATGGGTTACCGTGCGGGATTCGCGTCATTTGGAATGGTGGAGCTTTATACTAATAAAAGATGTTGGTAAGGCGACATTTCGTTTGCATGCACACCATTTAATGAACGTAAGATATTATAAAATTCAAGGCATACCAATTTGAAGATCAGGCGCAATCAGCAGTATGATACGGTCGGGTTCTCTCGAGGCAAGTAAGTGGCGGTTCAAGTAAACCTTGATGAACTTGAGGTGGTCTTTGGGCAATTCCAGTATAAGTTGTCGCATTATATCCTGATTTCATGATTAAGTTTATTGCGTTTGACTTTCTTAAAATCAACAACTAAACTAAATCTCTTAAAGTATACCTAACACATGTTTGTCTTCTTACTTACAAATCTTAGAGCTGTTTTAGAATTATTCAAACCATTGCGATTCGCCTAAAAGGTAGATAGGGAGGGATGTAGGCTATTTAGTTTGTAGGTAAATGATAGATAGATCCGGGAAATAACATCAACCCCACGTGGGGGGCGGGCAACGGGTATATTTAAAACCTACCCGGCTATCGAGAAAATGGAAACGATAGCATACCCAAGGAGGGTTGACGTCAGGCAAGCGGCCGGTTATTAAAGATTTGTCAAACTACACGGTATGAATACAGCATAACGGACCCTGGGCTCCTAGGCAAACAGCCGAGGACACAACCGGGAATCGCTGACATGAGAGAGACAATGAGTGTCTTACTTGAAATAGCAGGTAAAGTCTTTTTTTCTGAAGATAAGGGATAAATCTCTCAGGCATCGATAAAGGTAATTTGGTAGAATCCGTTTCTGTTATCCTTGGGTCTTATTTACACTACGAAATCTGAACAAAATGGATCTAAGTACTTATGTATATAAAATTTCAAAAAATATTTTAGCAAAAGGTATTTATTTATAAAAATGATTCTGTCGACAGATGAATGACATTTTTAAATCAAGACAGGAGACTTATCTGGAAAAGAAGTATATAATTTTAAAAAAATTACCACCTATGTACATTTGGGGACAGATAAACCCAAGGAAGTAATAAGTACCTACCTTAAACCTGATTCCTAGGTATGGTAGGACCACATTTATCTGCCTCCGACAGTAACAAAATAAGATACCCTACATGTTAAGCAACCTGCTAGGAATATAAAGCACTCGTAAAACTAGAGTTAACATTTCTAAATTATTTATAGCTGTAATTAATACAAACATTGTTCTTAACGGCATACCGATTTGAAGATCAGGTGAGATCAGTAATAAGACGTGGTCGACGTTCCGGTACACCAGCAGGTGACGATGGATGTACGTCTTCATGTGCTTCAGATGGTCCTTCGGCAGGTTCAGGATTACCTCTCGCATAATATCCTATTATACATACCTAAGTTGTGAAAAATCCTTAAGACATTCCATGTCAAGTAGATTCAGACAATAGGCGACCTGAATCTTGAATATATTAGCGTACACACTACGGGCAAATAAGAACGGGGTACCTACAGATTTTTCTATTCTCTTTATTTATTTCTTTATAGGTAATTATATCCATTCTTCAGCTAGTATTTCATTATAGGTACTTAAATCCATTTGTGTTAAATAAATCTACAGCCCTAGATTGATACTACAGTATTTTGGTAGGGGCTGGATTTTCATCACTGACCAGGGGCCCCAGGGCGACGTTTCATTATGGTTAGCTTAATACGGGACTGAAATACATAGACACAACACTGATTCAAAGAAATAGATACCTTGAATAGCAAGTACAATCTATATTTCTCCAAATAAGGTACGAACTTCTCCGGCATTGATAGAGGACGTATAGTTGCATCAGTTTCGGTCATTATCTTAATCGCGTAATATATTAATATCTACTCACTAAAGTAAATAAACTAAATGTACTTTATGGGAATGTAAAATATCTATCTAAGTATCTAATGTTGTTGGGTTTAAATTTAAAATAATGTAAATATTTTGTTTGACATAGATAAGTTTCATAGGTTGAAATGACACGAATCAAACACGAATGAGCTCACAGCCAAAACTAGGTTTTTTTTTATCAGACAAGTAGGTACCTAACTCATGGAACTAAATGAGGTAACTACTACCTATTCAGACATTTCGCTGTATTCTTCTTCAAGACGTAAGACGCAAGCGGGAAGGCGCTAAGATAAAAGGAAGAGAAGAAAGTTCTTCCATGTTTTCCATATAAAAAGTTTTAAAAAGCTGGAAACCGTGAAAATGCTTTGAGAAAGAGTTTGTCCTTTACTGTTAATCTTAAAGTTTAACCGGTTCAGTCAAGTGTCTTTCCTTAGCCAGAGATATTTTCCTTACTAGCTGTTCCCGCAGCTCCGTCTGTGTCAAAAAGTAGCCTATTTTTGACCCCAGGTCTTCAACTATATTCATACCGAGTTTCATCAAAATTCGTTCAGCGGTTAGGCCGTGAAAGCGTAACAGACAGACAGACGGACAGACTTTTGCATTTATTTACAATCAATCAATCTTTCTGGCAGACATGGGACTTTTGGCGGGAAACTGTGAAGAACGTATAGAGGACTTATATTCATGACCGTAAAACCCATTACTAAAAAAAAATTAAAAACGTCAAAATAACGTGACTGCCGATTTTGAGGTTATTTTATTTCCATTCCAATGTTTTGATTTTGTGTGATAAATAGATACAAATTATCAACAAATCGACTCCACAATGCCATAACTGGTTTAATTGAGTTCCCCATCATAGTGTGTATCTTATGACGGGGTCAAATGTCACAATGTTGTCTCGTGATTCGTTCGCGGTACCTAGTTAAGTGATTCAATTGTCCTGTCGTATTCAGACTTTCTGCTGTATTTCAACTGCGTAGCTACTATTATATACTTTTAGTTAGATAATAGTGAGCTGATGTTTAGCATCAGACTGCGTTTTAGTTCAGTAGTGCATAGATTTAGCCTAAGGATGTGTTCTAACCATACATATGAAGTAAGTATTTACCGAGAGTAGTTTTTCTATTTAGGCCTTGAATGGTTAGTACAACATTGCCTAATATGATTTAGATGTTTGAAAAAATATATACAATACGCAACAGGTTACAATCAAAACAATTTAAATGTAAGTAAACTAATGCTAGACTACAACCAAAAATAAAATGCACACACAGCATAGTTCTCTTAAAAAATATATTTAACAAAAAAGTATTAACTTTATAAAGTTTTATTTTTTCAATTACACTGAACAACCCATCTGCTCATAGTCAAAAGACTGATTGCAGATAAAATTTAATAAAAAAATAAGTTTTTTAAATATTTCAGAATGCTGTGTGCAAGTTAAACCTATTGCAGTCAAATAAATCAGTTATTGACCAGATAAGGAAGAAGCTTAAAACGGGGCAAGTAAGTACAAGCTGGCTTTAATCCTGTGAAGAAGGCTATTTTTATTATATAAATGACTTAAGTTACTAGGCATCAAGAATCTATCTAAGGCTCTGAAGACAGATTGCTTCGGATAAATCCAGGATAATGCTTAGATAATAATCTTCTTTCTTCTTTGTCCAAGCGTGTTACCCAGTTACATCCTCAGCTTATAAGTTGATCCTAGGGTATACTCTTCAATGCTTAAATTATAAGATAATTTCTAATAACTCAAACACAAGCTACACAAATTGTTTTTATTCAGTAAATAAATTAATAATATTATTACTTTGATTTATTATGTTTTAGAGTGTAATGTAATTGAATAATTAGATATTCATAATCTGATGATGGTCATGACATAAATACATTTAATTATATTTTTATTATATAATAAATGTATTTGTGTTTAGAAACTAATTTCTAAAATTTTTATTTATTTATTTAATAAAGACAGCTGTTACAGCTGATGCATCTATATCAAGCAGTGTCTAGTAATTTCACAAAAAAACTTTCACTTCAAGTCCATTTCTGCACCAATGTTACTTTAGTTGTTTGTCTGCATCCATTTGCCTAAGCGATTTTTAAAGGAGATCACTGATGGCGCTAAGACCACTTCCTCCTTTTAAGTTAATATTATGTTCAAATATATATTGTTACAAAACATAGAGATTTCCCCCCTCTTTTAAATTAAAAATAAAGAATTTGAATAATTGTCAAAAGCCTGCCACAGACCTGATTTCAATGTCTTTTGTAAATAAGAAATAAAATAAAATCTTTAATTAATCATATGACAAAATAATAACTACTGATATTTTTTTAGGAAAAATGCAGAAATATCGAGGACATGCAGAATTACTTGAAGCGCACAGGAATCCCCGTGAGCAAGCTGGACCAGCTGTCTGTGATTCATGTTGCTGGGACCAAAGGTAAGGTGAGTATTTGACCAGTCATCTTTTATCCTTGTGGATTACCATGGTCCTTATGGATTTGCATATTCGCCTTATGATTCTTTAAAAGCCAATGATCTGCTAAAAAGCAATAAGAAATTTAAGAAAATTCCAAAAAACACTTGACAGTTTATTGCTGGTAGGAATAAGGTTCCTTGTTACCAGATTTTTTTTTATACAACTAAGTAGGCACGCAGGCGTACGTATGTGAAAAATATATCTCAATTTTGTAAACCAACATGGACTGTGTTGTGCTGTTTCCTGCAGCTCCACCTGCATCAAAAAGTAGTCTTATGTTTGACCCCGGCTCGCCACTAAATGTGGTGAAAGTCACACTTCACTTATGATATCCAAAATAATATTATAAGTATTTCGCATTTATTACACAACAACAAAAACACAATAAACATATATATATATATATATGTTTTTTTTAAATTATTGATGGATTGTCCAGGGTTCAACCAGCGCAATGTGCGAGTCGATACTCCGGCACCACGGGTTCCGCACCGGGTTCTACTCCTCGCCGCACCTGGTGGCCGTGCGGGAGAGGATCCGACTGGACGGGAAGGTCGTCAGTGAGGACACGTTCGCGAAACACTTCCACAGGGTCTATGATATGCTGGATGCTACTAAGGTGATATTTTGGTTAATTTTGGATTGACTTGGGATGAACAAGGGGTTTATTCAACCTGAGATACCTGGGTGATATCATCAGGGTAGAAGAGTAGAGAAGGGAGGCAATGAACAGGGATAAAGACAAATTTTAACATATTTTTCAAAACCCTCTGTTTGAGTATGTATATTTTGTATTTGTAAACTCAGTGAGTCGATTGAAAATTAGTTCAATTTACCTATGTCGAATGTTAGAAATTATTAGAAATTGAACAAACATCATTTGACACACAAGACAATGATTTTCATTTATAAAATAGCACTCGTAGCATTTGTTTGGTTTTGGTAAATATGTTATCGTGTTTTGCAGTTTGCCTGATCGGATCCCAGTACAGAGAATAAAAACTGGGTTTCCGAAACAAGAAGCGGTGGATGCAAACATATTTTTTTTACTTTGCCAACAGAGATTAGTGAAAGAATTTTATTTATTACACCGCATAAATGGGATAGTTGATAGCGTTTTTAACGAATTCTTTTTTGTTACTGTAATAAAAAGGTTATTAGCCTGTTAATTCCTTTGACAGGAGCACGACGGAGACATGCCAGGGTATTTCGCGTTCCTCACAGTACTCGCCTTCAACACATTCCTGGCGGAGAAGATAGACGTGGCCATCATAGAGGTCGGCATCGGAGGGATCGTCGACTACACCAATGTGTTGAGGTGAGTGTGAACACATATTTATTTACCAAATTCATGTACACAGTAAATCGAACAGGAGACAACATAGAACAGAACATTAGTACAAGGGTACTGCCTATTAGTTATGTTTGTATTGCTCCTTGAGCAATAGGCTAGTTTCCAGGGTCAAAAGACTTATCATTAAAATTAGTCGGTCATTTACGGAATCAAAATATATTAGTGACGTATTTTTTCTTTTGTCAATTGAGCGAGAAATTATAAAGATATAAAGCATCAAACCTTAGGTGTGGGGGCTCGTGACGTCACATATTGCGAAAAAGTGTAGCACACTGTGACGTCACACGGAACTTTAACGCGCTATATCTTTACCACTCTTTTTTTATTTTTAAAAGAAAAAATACGTCTCCAATATTTTTTGATTATCTAACTGACGGACTAATTCTATTTTTTTAGGAAACTAGCCTATTATACTTACCGCTGAGCATTGCCTTTTCGTAGGGCTGCAACACACACATATGGACTCTGTATTATATATTATATGCTCTAATTTTTTTTTGTATGTTTTCATGTATAGCCCGACCAGGATAATAAAAACCCCTGCATTAGCGTCGCTACTGATCGCCTTTATGTGGCAACATGTTTTAGTGTCATGTCAATAACAAATTGACAATGTCATTTAATTAAATAGAATTTAATTAAATGACATTGTCATCCTTTGTTTTTATTCGTGTTAAATATGTTTATAACATATTTTATATCACTTTTCTCTCACTGCTATGAAGTATTTTTCTATTTTATTAAATAAATTCTAGGAAATAATCACAAAGTATACAATGTCAACTTCTGTCTCTTTTTGGCAGATTACTATGAGATGACGGAATGTTACATGAATGCGTAGTTGCCAGTAAAAGAAATTAGTTCCAATATTTTTCCGCAATATAGCGAAGGTTGCTATTTTCCTGCTCGGGCTATGTGTGTATTTTAGTAACAAATAATGTGTTTATCTATCTATCATATTTCAATAAAGACTTGATGGTGAAAATAACCATCAATCTCGAATATTTCATATAATCAGTTATTTGACTATATCGAAATTTTATACTTATTTTTTTATTTTAATATTCTTTTCACTTATGTTTGACTGAATTTCTGTTATAAAATATTCCGTTCGAATGGCACACGGGCCATTCTATTTGCGCCATCAGACTAAACGTAACCAACACCTCGTAATCAAAATGGTTCTCTGCTCCGCCACCGCTGACCTCCTAGCATCGAATCTTGCCCAGTCGTCGCTCCAGCGCATCTTCGGCTTCTTCCAACCACCTACAAGACCTTATTTACTTATAATTATTGCTGATATAGAAGGTGTAACCTAAATGTTGTATTGTAGGAAAGTCCCAGTAGTCGGCATCACAGCACTAGGTTCGGACCATACGGCAATTCTAGGCAATTCTTTGCCGGAGATCGCTCTCGCCAAGGCGGGCGTGCTAAAGCGCGGCTGTCGCGGGTACTGCGCCCCACAGGCTGATGAAGCCATGAGGGTGTTGGAGGGAGTCGCTGATGGACTGAAGGTAGGGGTTTACATACTAGTGTCTTCCAAGTCTTATTTTCATGTTACTCATAGCTTTTACCAGATACCTTGTCTATAAATATAGCTTCCTCCCAAATTCCCCATTAGTTAGCAAATTACAGTTCTTCGTAACAATATTTAATTTATATTTTGGTAAAATTTCAGTGCCCTCTCATTGTCGCCCCGAAGTTCGAGAGCTACAAGTTCCCCAACGGACACAAGATGCTGCAATGCAACTTAGAAGCGTACAGGACGAACGCATCGCTCGCCATTCAACTCGCACACGCATGGATGCGATACGCAAGCACAAACGGATTATTAAAAAATAAAAATGGTTTCAAAAATGGAACGGCGCGCGTAAATGATTCGTTGAAAAAAGAATGTGAGGCAAAGCGTAACCGTTTGAATTTAGAAACCGATACTGGAAATGGAAACCATAAAGCAAAAGAGATTTTGTCACAAAATGGCGACGATGTTATAGAGAAAAGAGTTTTAATAGAGAATGAGACACTAGAAGTGCCGTATGAGACTTGGTTGGGTTTGAAGGAGTGCCGTTGGCCTGGAAGGTTCCATGTGGTTGAGGCGTCGTACGCTCGGTTTTACTTGGACGGTGCTCATACTAAGGAGTCGATGGATATATGCGCGGAATGGTTCGAGCAGAATGCTACGTAAGTTTTATTTATTGTTATGGATTTAAAACAGAATATATAATAGGGCTGCGGATTAAATAAACAGATCCGAAATAACCCTTTGTGGTACTTAGTGTATTTAATATTTTAAAGAGTAGAATTTAAAAAAATATATATTATCTCGCAAACTATACATTTTCGCATCTAGACAGTTTGAAGTATTGCGACCTTCTGCCCTTCCCTTTAGAACCAAATTAGTCTTAAATTTATACCAATGAATTTATCAGTAAGCAGGGGCTAATTTCTAACGAATGCAGAGATAGTTTTTTTTTTTTAAATTTAACGATATGAATATTTAATTACAGAAATGAGAACAAGATCCTGATATTCGGAGCTACGGGCGACCGAAACGCCAACGTGCTAATGCGGCCCTTAACTCGTATGGCATTCAAAAGGGCATGCTTTGTCGTCCCGGCCGCCTACCAAGCGACCAACGTAAGCAAAGACGACTACTCCACAGTGGAACAAAAAGACAAGCTCACCAAATGCGAAATTCACGAGGAAATGTGGAAAAAAATTAATGATTGCGAAACTGTAGTGTGCGAATGCGTGGCCGACGCTTTGGTCAGTATAAAGAAGAATGAATTAGAAAAACCAGCGATTTTGGTGACAGGATCTCTGCATTTGGTCGGCGCTGCGTTGAGTATATTAGACCCTAGTTTGAGTACGTATAGTTGAAGTTAGAACGTCATATTCATCAAAATTTACTGACGTTCGTGAAGCCTAAAATGTGTAGTACCTTTCTGTCTTATCTATATTTCGACATAAAAGATCGATCACATATTTAACTCTAACATGCAAATCTTTTAGGAGAGGTAGGACATTTTGTAAGTAGTCCGTCTGGGGAAGTACCTCCACCCTACAGAAGATCGCAGCCAAATAACACTGTGATGCAGTGTTGTGTTCCTGCTGGTGAGTAGGGTCGCCAGGCTCCAGGGGGGTCGCTGTGCTGACAGCGGACAGGTCGGCAACGCGCTCGTAACATCTCCGGTGTTGCAAAATGTATTTATATTATAATCAAAATTACAGAATAACGGGTACTTAATTTATTGAATGATATCTCCGTCCTGTTCACAGTTACCGATACTGTTTTGTTGTGTTTCCTGACAAGGTTCCTAAATGTATGGGTACTTAAATGTCTAATGGCACATAATTTTATTATATGCAAATATTTTACTGGGATATAAGAATATTATTTTTTAGGGTGCATTTACATTGAAGCCGGGTCTGAGCGAAACGGATTGCGAATTGACCAATCAGAAAGCAAGAATGAAAATTTCGATGACTGCGATTGGTCAATTCATAAACGTAGTTATTTATGTGTAGACTCCTCTCGTTTAACATTAGCTCTCTACAAATAAAAGCATTTTTAAGCACATTAACTGTGCTTAACACTTTCACGGACAGTCAAGAAAATAACAATGGCACTCAATTTTTATCTACGTCGAGAGACGTTACTGTCCGCGAAAGTGTTAATTTAATAAAAAATATCTACTTAATTTCAGTTAAAATGTGCATTTTGATGCAAAATATGTAAGTAAAGGATAATATTTTTAGTTATAACGAATTTGTTATTTTACATGAAATGTATGGAAATTTTTAAAAAACATTGGAAATGTTTGTTTTTTTGTGCTGTGATATTGCTTTGAGCTGTCCTGTGATTCACATAAGGTGGATGCGTCTTATTTTAAAGGGAAATAACCATTTTATTCAGACTGCGACGAAGCCAAAATGAGGGTATTTGAACTAGTATGTTTATCGTTCACTGGGCATTTGTAATGTTATGATAGATTATTAGAAGTTGCTCGTACCATAATAGAAGGTCCCTTTATGTGACGTTATTCTATAATTCAATTCCTTTTATCTTGACAATTACATTCTATTTTTTTCCAAAATTTCTTAAAATAAAATTATACCTTCATCATCATATTCAATCAGACTTTTTGGAAAAACATCAGAGATATTATTTACTAAAAGACAAAAATCACTGCTGTCACTACTGTGGCGCATCCACATTATTCCTATCATTTTATTTTTTAAACTTTAAGATTTAACCAATAAACTGTTAATAAATTCTTCTTGTTTTATTACTTAGGCCAGTGATTCCCAAAGTGGTCCAGGTGGACCCCCAGGGGTCCACGGGAGACTTGCTGGGGGTCTACGTAGGCGTGAACAAAAAATGGGGGTCCATAAGATGTTAATGGGGGTCCACGAAAATTTATCTGCTTTTGATAGTAAAGAGCAAAAATGTAAGCATAGTTTTTATAAGGGCCTACCTACATTGTCTAGATAATATTTTAATAAGGCAAGCGACTGTTACTTGTCCAAACTTGTGTATTCGATATTACGTACAATTTCGTGTACAGACTTGCAAAGCGCTATCCGCCCGACAATGCTTAATGCTTGTTCAGACATGAACTTGATCAACACTATAAATACTTGATGCCAAAGGCAACCAAACGCATTCATTTGTTTCCGGAATTTCGAAAACAAGGCGGAATTTGGAAAAAAGTTGTGAGAAAATTTATATCTGTGTTTGCTAGTGCCGGAGAAAAGTAAGTAACCTACCTTTTTTTGTTATAGTACTTAAGTATTTTGTTTACGTGTACTAGTCGGTTGATCACAACGGCCTGTATAGATAGGTAACTTAGTAACTTACAGATATTTTAATTGTCCTCTTTCGATTTGAAGACAAACACAGCACGTTTTATTCAATTGTTTTTTCACGAGAGAAGCACTGCCTCTCTAAAAAGGCCGAATAAGCAATATTGCAGAGCAATTAATTTTGTAATTTTTCTTGCAAATAACTACTAATTTTATAAAACAGTAATTTCATAATCATGTTAAATTGATTTTGAAGTAACTATTTTATCAAAACTATTCCTTTTCGGAAAGAGCGAGCGGTGCGCGGGCGACGGGAAAAGGGCGGGGCTTGAACTTCGATGCCTGTTTGTCACGTTTTAACAATGAAGCCGCAGACAAAAAATACGCAAATACACGGAGCGCGTGAACTCATTGATTTAATAAAATGTTAGTTATCGTTTTTATGGACAATTTTGGGATTTCGACGTTTATTTTTTCCTACACAAATATGATCAGTATTCGATACTGAGTACACTAATTTTTATTTATACTATTAAAAATTAGTGGTAAATTATGTACTTTAAAATTGATACCGTTTTGTGAAAACGTTTGTATTTGTCTCAGCGGTTTATTAGTTGGTCCCTTTACAAGCCGTAATTCTATTTCCGCGTGCTGACAAAGGCTGCGGTGTGATACTTATATTCAGAAAAAAACTTGGTTACTAAAACATTTTTTTTACAGGTAAGGTAACTGACACGAAACATGGCTACAGCAAAGAAAAAATGTCGACAATATAGTGTCGATTATTTGAAATATGGTTTTGTTCCATCAGAGGCAGACAAACAATTGCCCATGTGCCTATTATGCAACAAAGTTTTGAGCAATGACTCTATGAAACCATCAAAGCTCGAAGATCATCTAAAAAGGTGTCATACTGATAAAATAGGTAAAGATTTAAAATATTTTCAAACATTGAAAGAAAAATATGGAAAGAGACCCACCATGCACAGTTTGTTCGCTTCAACATCTCAAAGTAACGATGATGGCTTGCGGGCATCTTACAATATCTCATTACTTATAGCAAAATCTGGAAAACCGCACACTATCGGAGAACAATTAATTTTACCCGCTGTTGAAGAGGTTTTAAAAACTGTTTTGCACAAATCTCCATTTGACGTACTAAAAAGAATTCCATTAAGTAACAATACTGTACAAAGACGCATTGATGAAATGAGCTCTGATATCGAAAGCTTTTTGTGCAATCATCTGCAAAAAACTCATTTTTCTATACAACTGGACGAGTCAACGTTACCCAGTAATGAAGCATTACTATTGGCATATGTCCGATTTATTGTTGAGGAAGAAATTCACGAAGAATTGCTATTTGCCAGAACTTTGGAGACTGACACTAAAGGCGAATCAATATTTAATGTCCTGAGTAATTTTTTTACGGAAAAATCGATCCCATTTACAAACATTATTTCAGTGGCAACAGACGGAGCTCCTGCAATGGTCGGGCGATATCGTGGGTTTATAAGTCATCTCAAAAGAATTATACCAGGACTTACAGCTATTCATTGCGTAATCCACCGACAACATCTTGTGGCAAAACATTTAAGTGACAGGTTGAACCAATCTCTTCATTTTGTAATAAAAGCTGTCAACAAAATCAGAAGCAATGCATTGAATACACGTTTATTTGCTCAATTGTGCGACGAAAATGATGAAGACTTCCAACGACTGCTCTTACATACTGAAGTACGCTGGTTGTCGAAAGGTGCATGCTTAACGAGATTTTACTCTGTTTTCGATTCCATATTAGAGTTCTTAGAAAGTAGAGATCCAGATTTAAAAGAAAACTTGATCAAATTCAAAGCAGACATTGCGTATTTGACAGATTTGTTTAAAAAATTTAATGATATTAACTTGCAGTTACAAGGGGACAGCCTGAATTTAATAAAAACAAAGGGGATAATTTCGGCTTTTCTTGGGAAATTGAAATTTATGAAGCAAAACATTAGTCGGCGCGAATTCTCTCAATTTCCAAACTTGTCGCAGGTAGAATGTATTGATGAGGATATCCATACCTACAGTCAACATTTAAGTGCCCTGCATGATGACTTCAAAACCAGGTTTGAAGATATACTGACGATGGATATACCACCATGGATAATAAATCCATTTGATGAAACGGAAGTGGCCAATGTTGTATTACAAGAGGAGCTGCTCGAGCTAAGCACTAATGAGGAGCTGAAGGTGAAATTTAGAAAAGGCTACCCAACATTTTGGCTGCAAGCAGAAATACCCGAAAAATATCCTGGACTGTGGGAAATCGCAAGGAAATTTTTAATAGCTTTTCCCTCGTCATATCTTGTCGAAAGGAGTTTTAGTGCCGTTACAAACCTCTTAACAAAAAAAAGGAGCAAATTAAACATCACAGAGCGGGGGGATTTGCGGTTATTGCTCACAAAAATAAAGCCAAACATTGATCGTTTGCTGACACTCCATCAGATACATCCTTCCCATTAATTAAAATTATGACCTGAACCTATATTACCTTAATATTTTTTTCTTGTAATTCTATTCTTTTAATAAATAAAGTGATATAAAATGTACCATTTTTCGTTTTTATTTTACATATCGAAATATAGGGACAGAACTCAGAAGTGACACAATTTTTATTTTTTGGCGACTTTAAGAATGTGGTAGAAATGTAGCAGCAGGGGGTCCACCGAAACCAGTAAAATTTTGAAAGTGGTCCACGAGAAAAATAAGTTTGGGAACTACTGACTTAGGCAAACCAAATAAAAAGCATAGTACATAAAACGTAAAAATAAACTTTATTGCATTTAAAACAACTTTTATTTTAATAGGGTCATAGTATTTTTAATTAATTTAATAAATATTTAGTTATGTGTTAGGACTCGGGTATATGTAGCGAGCGATGCTTCGTAGCTGCCGTGCGCGTGCGCCTCGCTTATATAATCATTTTGGAATGTTACCAGAAGTCTTCGTTTCTGCGGCAAACAAACATTTTTTTCTGTTAAAATGCCTATCTGTACAGGCCTCGTCGAGGCAACTGTGTATCCCTTAGGCGCGGGCCACACCACCAGCTAGCGAGCGAAAGGAAACTAGAAGCTAAGCGATAGGTCTATAATATTTTGGCTCCAAAATAATGCCAGCTAAAGCGCATGTCACACTGCCAGCTAGCGGGCGAAGGGACGCGATATAAACTAGAAGCTAAGCAATGTGCGTTTACACCGAAAACTGACAGGCGAATAGTTTTCTCGGCCTCCTTTCCTCGCGAGCTTGATTCATCTTTTTTCATACTGTGGTTCACACAGCGATACAGATATAAGCTATGAGCTTCGTCGACCTATCGTTCACCTCGTTCGCTATGTGAACCAAAGTATAGGAAGAAGTGCTAGATACGAAACTTTAAAGAAATATTTAAATCTAAATAATTATTACGATCTAATGCAAAAAAAAGAAAAGTATATTATAAAGATTTTCATTCGACATAATCGGTGAGTCATACTTTCAAAAAATAGGTCTCTTGAGCGGTGGAATCTATGTTCTCCCGTCCGTTTTCGGTGTAAACGCACATTGCTTAACTTCTAGTTTACATCGCCACCCTTCGCCCTCTAGCTGACAGTGTGGCACGCGATTTAGCTGGCACTATTTTGGAGCCAAAATGTTATATACCTGTACTCTACTAGACGGGAGCACGTTGCCTCGATGGGGCACGTTTGAAAAGGTTTTATTGTTTAAAATAATCATGTCGTGTACATTAATTTTATTTGAATATTATAATAGGTAATTCGTGTCTACTGTATTTATAGACGACACTGCCTTGGATTGGTTTTACAGTTGATCTAAACTATGATTTTATGGCGGTCTTCTAGTCACGCAGTTGCGCGAGCGCATGCTATACAGGAATGTATATATATATATATATGTATGACTCGAACAATTGTGACTGGAAAAGCGCCTTTAAGATACTTTGTGTTGACTGTCTACTGAGCAAATACTGTACCACAAAATTACCTAAACTAAGTATCTGTGACTAATGACTTCCAAATACTAAAATAAATGTACTAACGAAGTACTTCAACCTGTCTTTTTGGAATATTGTGCAATTATTTTGTCTATATGTTTTTGAATATTCGACTGAATTACATAGCGGCCGAAATAAATTATCACGTACGAATATATCCCTGTGTAAAGGAGGAATGAGTGAAAGAGATAGACAAAGGTTAATGGCCGAAATACACATCATCTAGCTTCACTATAATCCAACGCTACTTAGTTTAAACATAATGAGCCTAGCAACGCGTCACTACACCGTATACAGTGACTGGAAATGTGTTAATGTCACACTCGGAAAAGGGAGCTGGAGTACTATTTTTGGATGTATGACTAAACGATTGTCGAATGAAAATCATTCCATATAGAACTAAAATCAATCGACTCATCGGTAATGCGTTCATAATTTTCAAAAATAGCGCTCTCGAGATCGTAAAGCGAAAATAATATCACTTATTGACGACAACTGTGAAAAATTAACTTTGTAAGGTGCAACATGACGATTTTACGTTGCCTCCAAAGCATTGGTTATACATATATTTAGCCAGAGTCGGTTCGCTAAGAAAAAACAAAGAAACGAAACAATTTTCATTGTGCCAAATGATTTTTTTTCGCTTACCGAAGTCTATAGACCATTCTTGAATTCGTTAGCGATAGGAAAACTCGTGGTTACCATGCAGGAGAAGCAAGAAAAAAGGCTTTTTTTGTTGTCATATTATTATTTATTAATTACTTAACCGATACAGAAACGAAATGTCCCGTGGACGCGCTACGTGAACCATCGGATATAAAAATAAAAACTTACATGATCCTACACTTATGCCAACTATGATACATCTAGCCAGTGTATTTATATGTTACACAATATTTAAGTCTCACAAATAAACCAATTAGTTTTAATGTATGAAAAAATAACTATTAGAATAATTTGCAAATTTACTATGTAACGTGGTTATGTGTGAGTGGTCGTGTGGATGTGTGCTGTTGTTGTTTTGCTTTATATTTTAAAAAATATTATATATTATTTTCAGATAGGTGGCGCTAGTGATGTCAGGCGATAGGCTGTCAAATTTTACAATGCTAATTTCACAGTGTTCTTATTTGGCCCCGCCACCTTAGTGGTGCCATCTATAGGTGTCAATTCTAGCCTATTGCTCTCTCATCTGTTCTATCTGCTGTTCTGAACAACTCATGGTCGTTTGACAATGTAACCTACACGAACTGATGATGCTGTCACACCAAGCCTGTGTCTGGATAATAATTCAGCTTCAACAAATAAAGATCTAATTTTTTTATTTTTCACTCGCCAAATTAATTAATAAACCAGTCAGTCTTTCGAATAAACAAATTATACAGATAACATTTTCTGACATTCACAAATTGAAGCAGTTAAGTCTTGGGTTTCGTTTTCCGAATATCAGTTTCTATGAAGCAAACTTCATTAATATAAAAATTCTATGATAACACAGGCTTAGTCCATTTTTTGCTGGACAAATTAAAAATACGTTTGAAAACTTTCCATCTAATTGGATACGCATTGATACAAAGCTTCGAGTAGTGTTTGATGAAGGCACACAAACGTCTATATTTGCTCCAGTCCAAAAATCACACAGTTGTAATGTCGAAATTACATTAAACACTTAGCAAAACAACAATAGCATTATAGAACACATGTGACTGGCTACACTCGTTTCCGCCCGCAACACCGTTCGTGTATTTGTTTGATATTGATACAGATTCTCCTACGTCATACGTCTTGCGCAGTTGAAGTTTGGCCAAGGCAAAGTTGTACATTATCCGATCTAAGATACCAATTTGTTTTAATAAGTTGATAACTAGCTATATTTATTGGTGAATAGTAGTTAAGAGTCAATGAGATGTCCTTCTAGTATATATTTACGCAAATATAAACAGGAAAATATTCTAATTATTATCCCTATCGTTTCAGCTTAGAACAATGCGAAGCTACACACTTGTATTTATAAAAAGACTGACCGATTTAGGAATATTTTTTTTTAGAGATATTATGAAATAGTAATAACTTCCAAAAACCTAAAAAAAAATCTTCAATATCAAACACTGCGTCAAAGTTTATTTTGATTTATGTACCGTCACTATCACTTTATAAACCTGCCTTCTAAAGGGTCTTTCAAATAGGGCGGGACGATGTTGACAGTTTGGCGGCCATGTTGTTTTTGTGACATCTGTCAAATCTGTTGTTTTTTATTCAGTTATTGATGGTGATGCCAACACACCATCGCAAGTTACATGATTGAGCAGCACGTCCAAATGATAAAACTTTATTAACAAAATTAGTGTTCGTTGGTACAAACGTTGCGCGCATTGCGTCCATTTTACGGCAGACGCTGTGGGCCTTCGTAGTCGGCTCTCCAACGTTTATTGGCCAAATTCTACTTGAGCCTACACCCGAGACAACAAGATCCAACTGACCCAAGAGCTTAAAGTGAATGACTATAGACAACGCCGTTTGTTCGCTAATTGGGCTTCAGAACGTTTCGAAGAGAACCCTGATTTTGGCCGAAAAGTCATCTTTAGGGACGAGGCGCATTTTTTTATGAATAACTATTTCAACAAGCAAAATTGCCGAATATGGGACGACCAAAACCAACACAAAGTGACTGTTTGGTGCGGATTTTGGTCCGGCGGCATCATCGGTCCATATTTCTTCGAAAACGACGATGGCGAAGCCATCACCGTCAACGGCGAGCGCTACCGGTCAATGATAAACAATTTCTTTTGGCCTGAATCGAACGATATGGACGTAGACGGCATGTGGTTCCAGCAAGTCGGCGCTACGTGCCACACAGCGAACGACACGATGGACAGTCTGCATGAACGGTTTGAGGGAAGGGTTATCTCTCGCAGAGGTGACGTGAATTGGCCACCAAGATCGTGCGAATTGACCCCGTTAGCCTTTTTTTTTTGTGGGGTTTCCTGAAGTCACAAACACACTGATGCCCTGAAATTCAACATAACGCAGGCCATCGCTCTGATTCAATCGGATTTATGCAGCAGAGTCATAGAAAATTGGACCTCTCGAATCCGTGCCACTGTTCAAACCCGCAACGGACATTTTAACGATATCATATTCCATAAATAATGACATTAATAGGCTTTTCAAATAAAAAAGAAAATACGTTATTATCTCACACACAGCTTGTTTTATTCAATTTCAACATAGACCCGTCCTTGTTGAAAGACCCTTTACAATAAGAAAAAAATATCATAATATGAAAAAAACAAAAATAAATCTCAAACAAAGATATCAGATCAGACAATATCCAACAGCATCAAGATAATCACAAGCCTTACTTCAAGCGTGAAAGTTAGCTTTGTACAGAAACACACAAGTGGCAGTCAGCTCATAGTACATTGATCGACACCTGCCCTCCATGCAAACTTACCGCGTAGGAATTTTTATCTGTGATCTGAAATTCCATTTTCGAATAATGATGTACAAGTACTCTTAGGTGTTATATTTTTCCCGCGAAACTTGTTCAATAAAGCCGCCAATGTAAAATGGCCGCTATCATCCCGCCAAATTGTTAAATTATTTTATAGATAAATATTTTGCGGGTAACTTTTCGTACGTTATCGAAGTAGAACAAGTTATTTTCTATTTATTATTATATACGTTTGTTTAAAAGCACACATTGGCAGTGAAAAGTCGATTAAAAAGTTTTTTTTTATTATATGGGAGATGAGGCTCTTCTATGGGGTTTTTTTTCGTTAGTGGTTGTTCTCACAAGACTTTCATGGAATTTGCGACAGAAAAGAACATGTACTTTGTTAAACTTCATAGACAAAGGAAAACATTTAGCAACACTAAACAAAACATTTGTACTTATTTTTTTCTTGCCAGTGCCACCTACATTACGACGAGACATCACGACCGTATGTTTTTTTTTTGTGTAATGTCTATTACTATCTGCCAGTATCATATATTGGGATTTTTTTTTACTGAACTTCATTATTTCCTGCCAGTGTCACCTGACACGACCGCATGATGAGACTACACGACCGCATGTTTATTTTTTCTGTACTGTCTATTATTATTTCCTGCTAGTATGATTTACGGTTATTGTACTACGAGACATGGAATTTTTCCGAACTTTTTTTCCTGCGAGTGTCACCAAATTTTATGAGACATTGAAACGACCAAATGTTTATTTTCTGCACTGCCTGTTCCCTGGGTTTGTGTCGCTCGGGAGCAATCTGTATCTCGGTGTGGCGTGTGTGGGCCGAGCCTAGCGTTTACCGTTGTTGTACGAGAGCCCCCGCAGCGGCGCCTTGAAGTTGGCAGCCGCCTGCTGTTGGATCTGGTAGGCCAGCGGGTGGATCTTGAAGCCGTACAACCTAACAAAACAAAATGCTTTTTATATTTTATAACAAAATGTGTTGTTCTTTCACATTAAATATCGAATAGGAGAGAAAGGGACGAAACATATTCTTAATGGGGGTTACAATTTACCTGTTTTGCATGTTGTTTTATACAATTAATAGCTGTAGACACATCACGACTATGAATGTCCGCCATGTCAGGTCGCTGTGTATGTGTGTTTTACAGTGTTTTACTTACAGTTTTGCGTAAGTGTGTTTAGTGTTATAACTGATTTTGTTGTCTAAAGAGAACCTATAGACTATTATGTGAAAATTTAAAAGATTTGTTAGTATTTTACCTTGGCACGAACTGGGACGCGGGCCTCTTGGGACGATACTCGGGGTGCACCATGAACACCATGTGCGGGAAGCCGGTGCCGAAGTAGGCTCCGTCCGTGTGATGATGCCGCGACGACTTCGGAGTGTACACCTCCATGCAGCGCGGGCAGTACAGCTTCACCATCGCCTCGCCGGGCACGTCCGATAGACCTACACAAATTCAACCATTTATTTCTGAAACATCTATCTATAAGCCTCTCATCCTGCGCTTTGTATCATGTTTTAAAATGTTTTAAAAGACCTCCTCCAACTCTTCCATTGCATTTTACATCACACATCTAGTGCGATTCTTCTCCAATTTTGGCCCGCTGTTAGATTAAGTTCGTCTCCCCATCTTGTGACAGGTCTTCCTCTCATCCTCTTCCCATCTGTGGGATACCAGAGTTGTGAAACATAGGTTTCCATAATACATTTAGACATATGCCACCCAGTGCACCAAATCGTTGCGCTCCAAAGGTACCACTTTGCGCTCCTTAATATTTTGCCCAGGCGGAACAATTAAAATATATTCCACCTAGCGCTACATAGGCCGAGTACATGCTAGCAATGGGGTACTTTTTGTTTTTAATTATCTTATATAGTAAAATATATCAGTAAATCAACAACATTTCCAAACCAAATGACAATGACAAGAACAGTGAGAATGTTCATATACAAAATCTTTTTAAATTCCTATACTATTTTAATGACCACTGTACAATTTGGCTAATGTTACACCAAAAATTAATTCCTTTTTGCCCTCATTTTTACCCCAATGTAAAAAAATCTCTAAAGAAAATATTAAGTCTTACCCAATGGGAGCATCGGCTGACATTCACAGTAAACGCGTGGACAGTGACCAAAATCACCATTTTGGAACTTTTCTAACATTTGGCCAATTCCACTGAAAATAAAACATGTTTTTATTATACACATTATCAGCTAAATAAAAAGCGTATTGAGAGCATAAATAGGTAGCTTATCATATACTCTATTTTCTTTGTGGATGTTATGTTATGTTATCTAGTGAATCTAGAGCAATCATTATTTTAAAATATCTAGATCTGATCTATCTACTGCAGGCATGCTCTTATTATTTGACTTTTATAAATCATTTATTGAGAGGTGTTTGCAAGGTACACATTTAGTTTAGGTTTTTATGAAGTTAATCTTGCTACCACTGATAAACCAGAAATAGAGATGGGCAGCGGGAAGAAATTCAAGAGGGGAAAAATGAAATGCAAGGGGAAGAAAAGGGGAAAAAATAATTAATTCCCATTTATACCCGGGAACTTTTAAAAATTTTGGGAATAAATAGGAAAATTTCCGGGAAGGCGCCCATCTCTAACCAGAAATAAAAAATTCACCTACCAAACCAATCAAGTTTTTTTAAACAAGAGATGGATCTCAAAAATTTTGATCAAAAATATTACAAAATGTTATTAGACTAAATTGCGCATGTGGAAAAGTAAGTACAGAATTAAATTTTTCAAGGTTCTGGGGTGCCATTTATTAAAAGCGTGACATAAACTTTGAATGCAAGTTGTTCAATATAAAAAAAAAATCCTTTGATATGGAAAGAAAATCATTTGATAAACACAAATTATTCGACTCGCTGATTTTGTGCGAGTAACACTTATTTATTTATTTAATTATAGACAGGCATCTGTTACAGCTGATGCGTCTATATCAAGCAGTGTCTTGTAATTTCACAAAAAGTCTTTCACTTAAAGTCCATTTCTGCACCAATGTTACTTTAGTTTAACATTTTGCAAAAATAAGATTCCTGCATCCATACTACTATTATAAATGCGAAAGTCTGTCTGTCTGTCTGTAATGCTCTTACAGCCAAACTGCTGAATGGATTTTGATGTAATTTGGTATGAATATGGTTGGACACCCGGCGACAAACATAGGCTACTTTTTGATGCAGACGGAACTACGGGAAACAGCTAGTGTTTAATATTTACCGATTGGTCAATATGTAGCGGGCGTGGATCAAGCCGTAGAGAATCTCGGAAGCCTGTTCTACCAGATCTGACTGATTTGGATTATCATCTAAGTCATCATCTGTAACAATCAAAAATACATATTATTATTTGGCACACTACATTGTTTGAACAAGTTTTGTATTCCTATGACATCACAGACAAATGTTAACTTCGTTTACCCGAGACCATTAATGTTGCATAATGATTGAAACATTAGTTGTAAATAATTAAGTAATAAACGTGATAAAATCCACATAAAGCTACATTTTACACCCACATAAAGCTCTCTGCTTGACCCAAAGGTTGACTGTTAGATAATGCTTTTAGCATTAAGTCCACCTATGGTGCTTAACAATTGTATTTGTACAATAAAGTTAAAATGAATAAATAAAAACTGTATAAAAATAGTTTTAATTTAATGTGTTTCAATCACAAAAACATAAGGTATAGATATAAAGTGTAGTACAAGTTCCTTAAAACCCACTTGAAATAAATAAATAAATGAATAACAAAAAGAAAGCAAGATATTGAATTAAAAATGGATAACAAAAAAATTTGAGCTAGTTTTAAAAATCATGAATTAGGTTAGTGTCATAATAAATTGCTGATATTACGGTCATTTCATTATAGTTAAGGGCTTTGACAGTCAGGTAATAAACAAATAAAGTTGCACTCAAGTTACAATGCAAGCTGAAATATATGACTTGAAATGTCGAATGTCAAACAAAAATTATATGAGTCGCCAGTAAGCTAGTTTGTAAAAAATATTATTAGTCCATCAGTTAGATAATCAAAAAATATTGGAAACATATTTTTTCTATTGAAAATTAAGCAAAGAATGGTAAAGATGTGGCGCATTAAAGTTCTGTGTGACGTCACAGTGTGCTACACTTTTTCGCAATATGTGACGTTATATCTTTATAATTTATCGCTCAATTGACAAAAGAAAAAATACATCACTAATATATTTTGATTTCCTAAATGACGGACTAATTTGAATGTTAGTCTTCTGACCCTGGAAACTAGCCTATTATGCACGAGTCACACTTTTCAAAAATAGTACTCCTGGTTGCATTGCAGTCCTGTCTCGTGATACGGTCAGCGCCGTGGGCGAAAGCCTAAGTGTTCAATAGTATACAATGAAAAAGGAATTAGTGATTTACCAGGTTCAAGATCAAGAATCATGTCCAGAGCTTGTCTGTAATGTGGCACCTGCTCATTGAGCCCTGTCAAGTTAAACTTATCGTTTATGTAGTCTTCGTCCACCTGTAACATAATAAATTTGATCAATATCACCACCCAAAATCACTATAGAAATGACAAACACGCCAAGTGAAAATGCCCACTTACCTCGCAAAAATATTCGTTTCCGCGCAGCCCGCAGAACCATGCGATCCATGAAACTTCCTCTGAGCTGCTCATTTTCCTAAAATGTATTCAACACGTTCTATAAATCTACCACTGGTATGTTTTGGACTAAAAAAACCAACGCTTTGCAATTCTCAGAGTAATAACAAAATATACATTAACTTAGGTGATAGACTGTATTTCGACTGTTTGATACATACGTAAACTGTAATTTGGATTCAGCTAAAAGATTTCACTGTTTTTGGAAAGAAATAAACTTGGTTTACTGAGCAATGTCTGCATAAATTCGCGACGATACCTCACCTTTTCGTGCCTTGATTAGCCACGCTTGACAGAAGGATTTTTTAATCTATGGTTTGGCTATAAACAAAAAAACTCTATTGTGAGTCTATGGTATAGAACCACAGAAATAAAGGGGACCACACACGGTCATGCGACATGATTCAATCATGGAATGTGGGCGTTACCTGCGTGCTTATGGAAAGCTTCGCCATGATAAGTTAAGATTCGAGAGGCTTATCTGCTATCTGACGGGGGGCTTACTGTCACCTCTTAAATCTACTCAAATACGAGTGAGTAAACGAAGAGTCGCCTTACACCCAACAAAGCGCTATCTCGCTTTCTCACTCGCATTTGGAAGAAAATAAGAGATGGTAGTAAGCTCCCTCCCTGCTTAACCAACATTGTAAAAAAAAGGAAAAACATTGAAAATAATTAACTACCTAAAAAAACGTTTAACCGACTGTGGCATGTCTAAAATTAAGTGTTATGTGTTTGTTTAGATTTCTAGACTACATGCGAACGAGCAGTGTTGGGGAAAAAGCCTTTTCGCATATACCTATTATGCATGAACTTGTAATAAAATCTCTTTGGCTTTATTAAGTGTATCTGGCTGGTTATGGCTTAGATTAATAATTGGTCTCGCTCGTGCGGTCGTCGTACCGCCGCGCCGGGGCGGCGCCGCGGAGACCAATTGGGTATTCTACAAATTTTTATTTTTTCTTCCATTTAAATATTTTTATTTTCAGAAACAGAATTATGAAACAATTTTTGTAATCTGTTCAAAAATAAATAAGTTATAAGCCTTTGAAATTCGGTGGAAGGGGAAACTGCCAAAAAACAAGAAAAGGATGCACTGTGTGAGCTGTGACGTCACTGCCACTCGGTTTCGTGAGTACAAAAGAGATAGCAAGACGTCCCCACCACGCTTCCACTTTTATTTTAGAGAAAACTTTAAAATCGAATTACTGCCTTAATTTAACAACCAATTTTGTTGTTGTTTTCAGAATCGGTTACTTTTTAGTGTATATTTTGTTTAGTATAACAATATTTACCAAGTTTGAATACAGTCAAGTAGCCTATTATCAAGAGAGGATTGCCAAAACCACTTGTCGCCTTACAGCTTGTATTGCGCCATCTCGTTCACTCACCCGTTTCTGCCCTGCTTTTAAAGTTGATGGTAAGAGCCAAGCATCAAAATTTCTATAGCAATGGGATCATGTTCCTACCAACAAGATGGCAAAAAGTAAAGTAATCGAACAAAATGGCACATACATGCTTTAGTTAAATGTAAATAAACTAAATTATGAAATGTTTTGAATATTCTGCAAAAATGCGAAGACACTTTTTCCCCAACATAATATATTAACCGTTTGCGGTTTCGATGCTTTTTGTAGTTAAGTACACGTACTTATTTCGCAGTTTCGAAACGGCTGGAGTCAGGGTGGTGTCAGCCCTATTTTGAAATGTATGACATTATAATTCTCGAATGAAAATCGTTCGATGTCGAATGAAAATTATTCGGAAATCATTCGATATGAAACAAATATTATTAGACTCGCCAATTTTGCGTGTCACACTTTAAATATTGCACTCCAGGATACAATAATCAATGAAACAAAGAAAAAAAATAAGTCCTGATTTATTTAAAGGTACCAAATTTGTACGTTTATATAAAAAAAAAAAATTTACATGAGGTATTATTCCATTTAAATCTTCAAAATATAAAAAACTGCTCTACTTAACTAAGGCAGCACAAAGCTTTTTAGTTACGTCCACATCGGCAAGAGACTTCCACCTTTGCGTCGAAAGTACACCTGGATTTTGCCGAATAAAACTACAAACTTTCGTCCAAAGTTGATCCAAATCGTATTTATTTGCTAAAATTGCAATATCAACCGCATTATCAACATTAATCTTTTCACAAATCAAATGTTGCGCTAACAGAAACATATTAGGCAGCTCAAATTTGCAAGCCATTTCTTGAAGTCTCATACAATCTATGCTCTTTAGGTTTTGAACTGTGCCAGTGTACAGAAACCGTATCAACAAGTCCATGTCTTCATCGGAAATATCGAGGAATTCTGATGTTTTTGCAGAGTTCTTGACCAGTTCTCGCAGTACAGGGCTGTGAGCGCACAACACCAATTTATGTACAGGAAATTGCTTGTGGCTAATAGATTCCAAAATGAAATCAGTTTTTTGTTTAAATAATCGCTCGCTTAAAGAATTTTGGATTTTCATTTTTCTTATCACCTCCGGGTTCAAGAGTTGAGTAGAATCAATTTCAATGGTGACAGGGATGTAGACTGTGTGATCTTTCATGTTTGCAATGAGTTCTCTAGTAACACATGCTGTTTTTATGTGATGAATCTGATTGTCTTTGCTGCTTTTCAATATAAGGGTACTGGTGTCTCCATTTAAAGTGACAGTTATGGTTACGTTCCCAACTCTTCTATGACATACGAACAAGCTGAATAGATGGCCTCTTTCTGAGAATATTGATGTTGTCATGTAGAACCACAGATCTGGATTGGTGCCCGTATAGGTGCCGCCTATGTCGTAATGGTCATTGTGACTTGCTTTGTATGGGAAATCCCGAATACAGAGTTTTCTGGCATCTTTTGATTGGCAATAGTGTATTATAGATATAGTACTATTCTGAAAAAGATATAGAATTAATATGATGTTTCACCGAAGAATTATTAACAGTACCATAGTTCCACTGTACTCTTATTTCTGTATTCTATATTCTGCTTATCAGAACTGGATAGATAAATACTTCTTTGACATGATCTTAACATAAGATTTCACCTTTAAACATCATCATTATTATGTGGTTGATTCACCTTATAATCCACTTAATACATCCATTGTAACAAGCAGTACAGTCAAATAAGGACCATGAAATACAGCGTACCCAGCGCCCAGGGTACTACCCTGGAATCTAAAGCGTAAACTGAGGACACAACTAGGAAACAAGCTTGGACGAAGAAGTGGAAACAACAAAATTAAATATCCTATGCTAAGATGAAAATGTATATGGTAAAGTCTTTGGCTTCAATGCATTTGGATCAGGTAGTCAGCATTGTGTTGGATATAGACAAGACAGATACAGATAAATCTTTACAGGAACAAGAGATGAGTAGTTTTAAATCCACGTAGAAAAGAATACATTTTATCATAAGGTATGTAGCTCATTGTCAATAAAAATAAATATTTACCAAGTTATCAGCCATAATTTTGAGTCTCTTTGAAAATAACCTGGAATAAAATTATTTATCAAAATAAATACAGTTTAAACAATAGAAGCTTAATCTTATCTGACGAAATTAGCACATTTTTAATTTTGTGGGTTCAAATAGAATATTTCAAAGCTAACTTGTAAAAAAGGTATTTATCGATTATTTACTTCGAAATATTACGTACCCTAGCACAGTACTTACTTGGATGAATTCGGTTTCGGTCAGCCTTCAGAAAACTATCTCTTTACATTTAATTATTTTAGTAAATAAATCTTCGATTGCAAACTTCCAATAGGTACATAGGTTGCAAAAAAATGACTCATTTCACAAATTAGGTTGTTATAGTAGAAGTTTATAGAAATATTTATTAGGCTGAGGTTACATGCTAAATCTGGCGTAATTCTGGACTGACAGTCTGGTTGTGATCAGGCTGTCGTCAAGTGCAGTTTTTTTACAAGCTGAGGATGCAACCGGGAAACGCGCTTAGTTAAAAAGACGTGCGTTTATTGAAAAGTTGAGAATGCGACTGGGGAACACACTTCGATGAAGACGCACGTTTTTAACAAGCTGAGAACCCAACCGAGAAACACGATTAAATGAAAATACTTACGTTTATTTTGACAAACTAAGATGAAGAAGACGCATGTTTTTTCGCAAGTTGAAGTTACGACTAAGAACCACGCTAAAATAAAAAAGACGTCCGTTGTTATGACAAACTGATGACGAACATGGGAAACATGATAAGATGAAGAAAACGCACAATTTTTTTGTACAAGCTGAAAACGCGACCGGGAAACACACTAAGATGAAAAAGATGTATGTATAATTGAAAAGCTATATTTATAGATTGGACCTAAATATTCCCACGGTTAAAATTTAAGCACCGAATCTGTCTAAATAGCAGGAATCCACAAATGGTCCACACTGGTATTTTAGGTACTTTGTGCAATGGCCCCTCCCGCTCAGTCATCACCCCCGTGACTGATGGCAGTTTCATTCTGCCGTCATTCTTGCAGCAACTATACGTTTTTCACCCCCAAGTTTCATCAGTCCGTGAATTAGCATGTAATCCAGTTTTTCAACTATCATTCTGGTGTAATTCTAAGCAAAACCGGACTGTCAGTCCAGAATTACGGCAGAATTTGCACGTAACTTCTGCATTAGATCCGTGATTAGATCATTCATCGTTCGTTTATGAAAAACTAGCTGTTTCCGGCAGCTCCGCCTGCGTCCAAAAGTAGCCTACTTTTATTAGGTTAATAGGGAAAACTACTTTTGGCGGGAAGTTGTGAAAAGCAGTATCGGCGCTGTATTTTATTACTTATCCAAAATTTGTATTTTTTTTGTGTTTGGTCTCGAGCGTTCTCGACTACATACCGTCGGCAATTAAAGCCATGCCGAATTCGGCATACCCGCGTCAGTCACGCCTAGTGTTGCCGAACTATCGATATTATAACTATCGATAGTTTACAACGAAAATCATGTACCCTATCGATACAATCGATAGCACAGAACAAGACAATACTATCGAATGAGTACAATACTATCGATACTGTCGATAATATTGTAGTTTGTTATTCAAACTATTGATAGTATCGATACTATCGATACTGTTGATTTTACCTGTAACGGTACTATCGATAGTATCAACACTATCGATTGTTTTAGACTATCGATAGTCTGCCAATTTGCAATAGTTTGTGGTATGTGTTATTAAACCTGAAAATCGTAAACAATACTATTGCAAATTGGCAGACTATCGATAGTCTAAAACAATCGATAGTATTGTACTCATTCGATAGTATTGCCTTGTTATGTGCTATCGATAGTATCGATAGGCCGATCGATAGTCTTACGATTGTTTGGCTATCGATAAACTATCGATTAATCATCGATAGTCGACTATCGATCGGCAACACTAGTCACGCCGCAACCGTTTTGTGAGTCGGACGTCGAGTTAAAAAATAAAAATTTTAGTTTTAAAACAGTAGCAAAATGCCAGTTTGCGTATTCAAACTATGTAAGAATAATAGTACCAGAAATAAGAAAGATACTGGTATTACATACCATCTGTAAGTATATTGTTTAATTTCGAAATATGAACGTAAATAACATATGAAAATAATAAAACCCTAAAATAAGGCGCGATGCACCGCTCGGTGCTGTGTTGCCGTGTATTAAATACTCCCAAATTCTTCAAGTTTTCGATTCATATTATTTGGGTATTTTGTTTTTTAACTCCCGACCCAAAAAGAGGGATGTTATAATTTTGACCTCCATTTTGTATGTCTGTCTGTGTCTGGTAAAAAGTAAAAACCGTGTTATAAACTAGCTGCTTCTCTTCCCGCGCAGACCAAACAAGCCGGCTGAGGGAGTGGGCGAAAATCGAAGAATCCCTATTAGTAGCCGATGCGACTAGCACCATCTCTATTTGTTGTTAGTTTTGGTTTTTTTCATTGGGGGGGAAAATGAGGGCAATAGGGCGAAAGTTTGCTATGGCGTTATTTCTTAAGGGATCTTTAGGAAATTTGGCACCATGTTCCTTGATTTATTAGAAATTTTTGATGGGGTTGAATTGGTTTTTGATGGGGGGGGGGGGGAAGGAAAGATTGCTGTTGCACTATTTATCGCAGCGGTTACCAAACTTTTTTTAGTGATGTAGCTCTTTTGAATATGGATAAAGACGGAGTTATGTTTTTTACTCGACTGCGTCAGAGTTAAGTTGTATTTTGGAAGAAGAGAATCACTTTTTAAATATATGATATCATAAGTTTCGTCTTGATAGCGCGTGACACCAGATAAAGGTTCTGTATTCTGTACCTATGTGGGCAATAAACATATTTTGTATTGTATTGTATGAAAATAAACCATAAGTACGTATCTTTCCAAACATAGAGGGCACTATTCCGAAGCTACGAACCGCGCTATAGCTGTAACTTTGACAAAGTCAAAATGTTCATAAATCTATGGTTGTGACAGTATTTCCAAGTAACAAAAAACAAAGTGTTTTTGAAAGGATATTCCTAATTATACGTTATTATACACCAACGGCGATTTCAAATTTTTCCATATTTACTAAAATTTTAAAGCAGTCGCGTCTATGTTATTAAAATAACATGCTAGTAGCACTGTCCGCGACGACGTTAACTGTTCACAGAACTACTAGTTGTATTGTTATCATATTATGTTTGCTTGGTACAGATTTCCTGCTGATCCTGTTATTTGTGACCGTTGGACTGCTGTAGTACGTCTTAGTCGAGAAGAGACCTGGTGGAAACCAGGAAAATGTAGTGTTATATGTTCAGTTCATTTCAATGAGAACGACTTGTACTTTACAAAACGTGGTTTGAAAAGAGTGTGTAAGGGAGCTGTACCGAATGCGTTAATTTCGTCATCAAGCCCGCCTGACAACATTTGTAATCAACCTAGTACATCAACTTCAGTTGTAAATTTTAACAATAGTGCAGTATCTGCACAACCAAGCACATCAGCTTCAGTCGCCGGAAAAACTATTCTAACTGATAATGAAACTCCACCGTTAGATGATTTCCCCGACATTGATTATATTTTTGATACACCGAGAAAGATAAAGCTGAAAAAAGAGCTTCTTAGGAAAACGGTTTTACAAATAAAACATGGAAGATTAATTAAAACTTTGCGTGAAAAGATTCGTCGATTAAAAAAAGCTAATTGTAATTTAAAAAGTATAATTAAAACTTTGAAGCAAAATCGGTTCATTGATAATGACTGATAAGAAAACTGTTGTGTCATCTAGAACTGAAAACAAGCGATACAGGAAATTGTATTCCACTTCAAAATATTGCTGTTTTAAATTGCTCCTCAGCGCTTAAATGTATAAACAGAACTACAATATGTGTAAAGGGTTATACTATATTTTATGTTATTACTTTTACTCAGAGGTTTTTAAATACGTAGAAAAAATTAGATATGTGATCAGCAAGCAAGATAGGTTTTTATTAGATCTTTTACAGAAGACGATATTATATCATTTTTATAATAACAAGCTAGTTGCTAGGAGACAACTAAGCCATAGTCAAAACCATAGTACGCAACAAAGAGTATACAAACCTAAAAATATTACTTCTCTTAACATTCCCTTCTAATATTTTGAAGTTGTTAAAACTAGATGATAACAAATTAGTTACCTAACTAATTAAGTTAACTTTATACAATAGCAAACGTATTTGAAAATAATTAAGTTTTAAAATCAATATAAAAAAATTCTAGATAGTATCAATATTTTAAGTATGTTAAACAAAAGAATAACACTAAGTGCCAATTATTATAATTCAGCATAGATTTGAATTTTATGGGTTCTAAATCTTTAGTAAAAATGTCATCTAGATTTGTATCTTCCATCGCTTTTCTTCTTTAGTATCCAACGATTGGTAAGTATTTTATTATTTTTAATTTCAGATTTGTCGACTATCTCCCATGTGATTATCTTTTAAGGATTTCTTTATTAGCATTTATAGCAGTAATCCAATCTTCTTTTTCTGGGCCTTTTATTGCTTCTTCATAAGTAAGATAAGTATAATAGTCTTTAAATTTTTCTGGTATTCTTTTCTCTCGTTGTGGTCTTTCTGATCTATTATTTACATTTCCAATATTATTTTCAGACATGTTAGAACCTTCAGTTAATGGTTGTTCAAGTAAGTATTCTTGTGTGTCAGTTTCAGTTTGGTTATTAGATTCTTCATTCCCTTCGAAGTTGTTTTCATCAAAAGAATTATACATTTTTCTTGTTTCAGTTTCAGAATGTGTATCATTAAATAAAGTATTATATAATATTATATAATATATAATAAAGTATTAAATCCTCTGTTTCTTGTATAGTATTTTCAATTGTTAGTTTAGGTAGTATATTTTCTGTGATTTCTTTTGTATGTTTCTTATCAAGTTGTTCATTTTCTGGTTTTACAAATACAACATCCCTTCGTACTACAATTTTTTTAGTTACAGGGTTCCAAAGTTTATAGCCTGAAGAAGCATATCCAACCATAATTAGTTTTTCGCTTCTCTCATCTAGTTTCTTTAGTGGTGTCAGTATTTTTGAATATACTTGTGATCCAAAAACTTTTATATTTTTAACGTTAGGCTTCCTTCCAATCCATTTTTCTATAGGTGTTTGTGTCCCTTCTTTTGGTATACGATTTATCAAATATGTCGCTGAATACACTGCTTCTCCCCACATATTATGATTTAGATTTGATTGGTACAGCATCGCTCTTACTTTTTCCATCAAAGTTCGGTTAAAACGTTCTGCTTTTCCGTTTTGTTGTGGCGAATAAACAACAGTATAATCTAGTTTAATTCCTTTCTTTTCGCACCATTCTTTCAGATGAGAGCTAGTGTCCATTGTCACATCTTATTTTACAAACAGGAAGATTTGTTTCGTTTTCAATTTGTTGAATATAATTTTTTAAGTGGTAGAACACCTCATTTTTATTTTTTAATAAGCGAATTTCTGTAGAATCTGTAAAATCATCAATTAATGATAAAACATACCTTTTTCCATCATATGAAATTGGTGTTATCGGGCCAAGGACATCAGTGTGTATGGTATGTGTTTTTCTTTCGCTTTTATATCTTTCATGGAAAGGCAATCTTGTTTGTTTTGCCTTGAGACATATTTCACAGGTGTTTTTTAGTTTGTCTATGTCATCGTTGCTAATATCAATCCCGTCAACTGATTTGACAATGTTTTTTAATGTTTCTTTACCTGGGTGTCCAAATTTTACATGTCAGTCTTCAGCAAGGCAAGCAGTTTCTTCATCAGATAATTTCATTTTTATGGTGTACACTCCATTTACATTTTTATTCCCTTCCAAAATGACTTCATTTTGTTTTCTTACAATCACCTTATCTTTTTTGAATATTACTTCTCCATCATTATTAGTTATAGCATTAACAGAGAGTAAATTTTTCTTTAGATTTGGTACAAACAACACATTTTCAAAAATTACATTATCTGTTTTAATTTTTCCTTTTATTTCTGATTTCAGTTTTATTTCCTTTTCTGCAGTCTGTACTTTTATATCGCAATTTTCTTTCTCATGTAATATATTCTCTTGATTTGTCATATGGGTTGTGCATCCGGAGTCAATAATAAATTCTTCTATTTCGGTATAAAATGTGGAATATTGTTTCTTAATTGTTTCTTTTTTATTTTTAAAATAGCAGTCATTTTCTTTATGATTGTTCTTTTTACAAATCGAGCAGGTTTGTTTTTGTTTGTTTCTAAAATAACAATCCATATCTGAGTGATTATTCTTTTTACAGATTGAGCACTGTTTATTTTTAATTTTTTTAGCGCGACTCGTTTCAGCTTTGAATGCGGTTGTTGTAGTCTCATCTTTTGTTTGTCGCTGTTCTTCAGTCATCAATCTAGCAGTAAGGTTATTTAGTGTTCTCTCTTGTAGCGGAGTAGATTCCCATGCTCGACCGCCGCAAAGGGAATTACTTCCCGCCAGGCGAGGTGTTATGCCTGGGGAACCGCGGCTCCGACGATGTTCTGTCGGAGGTTGTATATATGCTCCAATTATCAGAAACTCTGATATCGCGTTTCAGTCCTCCATTCTAATTAGGCTTCTTGTATGGGAATTTCTGTTCTTTCTCTTTAGCGCCATCTGTTGCGTAGGAGTTGTAGTTATTTACTGTGCGATGGTGTCGCCACAGGACTCCCTCCCAAGACCGAAGGTCTGATAATCTTGATGTGCAGTCTGTGCTTCAGATGTAGCTTGCAAGTGCCAGTTGCTTGATGTCCCAGTGGGTCGGGAGTGTAGTTGCTCGATAATCCCAGTGAGTCGGGTGTGAGCGATTGCGTGCTCGTAGTCTGCGGTGAGTCGAGACTGTAGTTGAGCGATGTTGACTTGTTGGCGCCGGTGGATGTCTTGTGCAGAACTGCCACGCTGGTGTGCGGTGGCCGGCCGTGAGTACCAGACGTGGGCTACACGGTGGATGTGCCGGTCGCTGAAGTCCTTTGAGTTGTGAGGGTGGTTGCAGGACCAGGAAGCTCGGTGAGTCGGCTGCGATGGACCTGGAGATACCCTTGTAGTTGGCTTGCTGAAAGACTGCTTGCTGCTGACCAGATGATGAGGCTTGAGAGGTGATGAAAGGTTGGAGAATGATGTTGAAGAATGTTCATGATGATAGAAGGCTGCTTCCAATCACGTCGGGGTCACCACTTTGGAGCACGGCGGGAGCGATGGTGTTACACTCGACCGCCGCAAAGGGAATTACTTCCCGCCAGGCGAGGTGTTATGCCTGGGGAACCGCGGCTCCGACGGTGTTCTGTCGGAGGTTGTATATATGCTCCAATTCTTTAGAAACTCTGATATCGCGTTTCAGTCCGCCGTACTAATTAGGCTTCTTGTATGGCAATTTCGAATTAGTCGCTTTAAGCGCCATCTGTTGCGTTGTGTTGTAACTTTTTACTGTGCGATTGTGTCGCCACACTGTTATAAAAAATACTTATATTTTGTTGGTAAAGTTGATAATATTTTTGATACAAGCATAGTGTCTGAAACTTTCTCACCAAGTACATTTAGTTTTTGGCTTATATTTTGCATTTGTGCTATATTGTACGTGACATCTTTAGAATCATCATAAGTATATCGATAATTTTTTTGTAAAATATTACATTTTTGCTGTTCCGCTGATGATCCGTTTTCAAAAATGAAACAAAGTTTTTCGTACATTTCTTTAGCATTTTCGCATGACATTAATAACGGAATATGCTTTTTATCTATAGTATTACAAATTATCCTTTGCGCTTGTGCATCTTTTTTCATAAAATCAGGCGTATCTTCACTCGATTTCGTTTCATTTTTAATTAAATCAAATAGTCCGAAACTTTTAAATAAGATCGTTACCTGAAATTTCCATATTGTAAACGTATCAGCGTTGGATAATTTCTGTATGTTATTTATTTTTTCAGCCCGTATAGACTTCATTTTTTTCTTTGCTTAGTTCTTAGTTTTTAAGTTGCTGCATCACATTTAATTTGAACTACACTCTGCTACCATAAAGGATTTTACTATATTTTATGTTATTACTTTTACTCAGAGGTTTTTAAATACGTAGAATAAATTAGATATGTGATCAGCAAGCAAGATAGGTTTTTATTAGATCTTTTACAGAAGACGATATTATATCATTTTTATAATAACAAGCTAGTTGCTAGGAGACAACTAAACCATAGTCAAAACCATAGTACACAACAAAGAGTATACAAACCTAAAAATATTACTTCTCTTAACAATGTGAACGTTTTGAAGAAGATTCAGAATTTTTGACTGCACTGGAAACTGTCAAAGATGACTACGAAGAGATAACAGAATTCTTGGTTAAGCCATATATGTCGAACTTTAAAAATCATATCGTTGCATATATTGCCGGTTTTGTTGTCAAATCTTTGACATAAAAATTAAATGTATTTATTGTATCGTATTTAACTGCAAATAATCGTACTTAGTTGGTTTCATAAATTTGTAACTTTAAAAGATGGAGGTGGATTATTATACACCTCTGAAGATGTTTTTTTAATATGTTTGGTTTCCGAATCCGTAATTCATAAAATAGATACAGTTTCCTACATAAAGTCAATTTTAATACACAAATAAATTGGTTGTCTGTAAAGTCGGTTTACGGACGGTAGTTTGACGTGACAACGTCAAACATTACAGTAGTATAATACACATGATCATGCCTCTCTCTCGTTCGTGCCGCGCTCTCGCTTGCGGAACGCGACAATGAGCGTAACGGGACAATGACGTCATCTTTTTCGTGCATGCAGCCCGTAGTATCGAGTTATTAGACGTTGTCACGTCAAAAAATTGTTATAGAAGTAATGAAAAAAAATATTGGGACTGGTTCTAGACAATATTTTGTACAAATCATGTTAATGGTGCTATACATTAAATAAATTTGTTGCGGCTAGTAGTTGAGAAGTATGTAGAAATTCGGCTTCATTATATAGCAAAGAGAGAAAATTTGGAGAGATCTGTAAATACGAAAAGGCAAATGTATCGTAAACTTGTACAAGTTAGGGGAATATAACTCTTAATTATTTATTAATAATAATATGTTTTAATCTTATTATTCATCTGTTTTTTATAATTTGTCTTACTATGAATAATTACTATGCTTTGATGATGATGACTTAGGTTAATAATAGGTAAAATATGCTATTACAATTTCTGCATAAAGTTGTTTTATTTTTATGACATTAAATAGCCTCATATTTATTGACCGAGCGAGCGAAGCGAGTGAGGTCTCTAAATCGAGTTGGGGCAAAAACACATTGTTTGTATGCATGTATGTAAGTATGTATATTTATGCCGTGATAACTGCCGAACCGATGGTATGATTTTGTTGAAACTTTGTAGGCATGTAGGAATATCAATAGAATTTTCAAGGTTGTTGGGCATCAAAATTGGTTTAGTAGTTTTGGAAATATTTATAAAATTGTCCGCAATTATATAGTAAACGAAACCATAGCGCGTTTTAAATTTGGATAGCGCCATCTAGGTGTTACTTAGGGAATTAATTGTATTAGAAATGTCGAAATCGGTTCTAAACAAGCGGTTGTAGCTGATTTAAAAGCGAATACATCGAAAAACTCAATATTATTTTTAAATCTGTTTTGTAGTTTTTGAAATAACTATAATTAAAATTTCCTGGACTCTAAATCGAGTTGGGGCAAAAACACATTGTTAGTATGTATGTATGTATATACCGCGATAACAATCGAGCCGTTAGTCCGATTTTGATAAAATTCAAAGTGTGTATTGTAGGCATGAAAAGAATATTTAAGTTCGTTTGGCATCAAAATCCGTTTAGTAGTTTTTAAGATATTGGCATTAATGTAAAAATAAATATCGATAACTCCAAAGCTGTAAGTCCGTTTTCGTTGATAATCAGAATGTATGTAGGAAACCTTATGATACGTATGATATCAAAACAGATTTAGTGATATTCAACCTACTTTCAAAAAAAGAGGATGTAAGGTTTTTTTTCGTATTTGTTACTTATAAATTCCGTTATTACTGAAACGATTCAAAAAACTATTTTTAGGCCCATAAGGTATTCTTTCAGTTTAGTCCAGTAAAATTTTTAAAGCGATTGGTTCAGTAGTTTAGTAATAAAATAATAATAACTGGTAAACACCTAGAATTATAGTGATGATGTCGTTGAAGTAAACTAATCATCTTTTCCAAATCACAAAAATAATGTTCTTCTCTCAAATTTGTGGGGCCATCGTGAAGATATTTTGAAGTCGGGATATTAATCTAAAAGGGTGGGAGTAGAAGGATCAATGTCTCTAACGGACTAAAAAATAACGATATCAGAAGGATGTGGTTTTTAAAGTAGAAAAATCTCTCAAATATACAGGTCATAAAGAATTGATTGACCTACAAGGTCCTTCCAAAATCGGAAACGGAGGAGGTTCTCAATTCGAGTGAATGTTGTCAGCATTACTCTCCAACACAACCTCTCGTAAGGGCATCAACTCTGGCCCATGTAGGGGGCGGGCAACGGGTACAATTAAGAATTCCCCGGCTATCGAGGCTCTGAAAACAACAGCATTCCTAAGAAGAGTTGACGTCAGGCAGGCGGCCGGTCGTAAAATATTAGACAAATTATAGGAATGGTTACAACAAGAAAGAATGCGTCTATAGATAGGGCCGCAAATTATCTCTAGATATGGAGAAGACAGACAGTATACGAGTAACTCCATCATGTCTGAACCGATTTATTTCTTTTTTGTCTTAAAGGATATACTTACTTTCATAGAAATTCCTAATTCCGTAGAAACAAACATCTTTAACAAAATCGTAGAAAAACTATTTTAATACGGTTTTTATCGCGTTTATTACTTACTAGCTGTTTCCAGCAGCTCAGCCTGCGTCAAAAAGTAGCCTATGTTTGACCCCGAGACTTCAATTATATTCATATGAAATTTCATCAAAATCCGTTAAGCGGTTTGGCCGTGAAAGCGTAACAGACAGACAGGCAGACTTTCGCATTTATAATATTAGTATGGATAATATAGTATTATAGTATGGATGGATAGTGTAGTATGGAGTATGGATTAATAATATATAAATAATGAATAACCCCTCTAACAACAGCAGCTAAAATAATTTAAAATAGTTTAATTTTATGTGTAACAATCGCGAAAATATTTTAAATCATTAATTCGTAGAAAGTCAGTATGACTGGCATATACGAAAGAACGATAATACAATCATCCAAATAAATTCAATTCAACATTTTTGATCTTTCATATTTTTAAATTCACTTTCTTGATCTTAAAATATTTTTGTTTATGTTTTCTAAGGCTAGACGACCCCATATTACTACGAAATCAATTCACGGCGATTAAAATGCTATTTTTTGGGTCAGTCTTACTTGGGTAAAATCCATGTAGCTTGAACTCCAATGATCAATCTATAAATTGCTTAGATTTTAATTCTTAGTATTTATTTTTTTAATTTTAAATTTTTACTTTCAGTTAGTTTTTTAAGTTTTTAGGTTAATTTTTTGTATATAATATATTTACCCCCTGGTGTTAGAGAGGTTAATTGACTCTGCTTGCCTTGGTCTACTTATATTTATCTTCTTCGTCCAAGGGTATTTCCCAATCACGTCCTGAGGTTACGCTTCGGAACGTAAGGTATGCTGTTTATCGTGTTCCTAGATTTGGCAGTATTGGTTATTCCCATGGAGCGACTGCCTTCTGACCTTCGGGATGAACAGAAACATGGTCGGAGGTGTTTAAGTGGTTGACACTGTCGGATTTTCCAGAATGCCTAAGGATTACGATAAATCTTTCCCAGGTGTATGAAACTTTTGGGTTCAGAATATCTTTAATATGGCCCCAGTAAATGATGGGAAGATTTATTTTTATTTTTGTGGCTAAACTTTATTGTGTGAAATTCGCGAGGTCTATGTTCGCGGCGAACAACTAGTAAAGAGAAAGAACGGTAAAATCTGAGAAACTTTGCCATTGACAACATTAAAATCGGACAATTTCATAAAAAGTATACAGGCAAATTACCTAAGTAAAAAAAAAATTTCGGCTCTCTTGAAAAACCGTGATTTGTCCCTTACGTTAATTGATACGTCAGGTATCGTATATCAAATGAAAATTATTGTTGCAATTTTAGGATTCTATATTAGAATTATTAAATAAAGTAGACCAAAACTATTTCCCCTACCATAGCTCCGAAACTATGGATTCCAGAATTTCGATGCATAAATTACAGGAAAACTATGAGATATTTTAAATTTGTATAGAAGGTCCAACTGGAGACAACAAAAATTGCACGGAGTCGAGTCACACTTAGCTAGTTTTACTTTAATTTCAATTTAAAGGATTTTCTGAGCTACATTTTATAATCAGTAACAAGATCACAGCAATTAATAATTTTCCCATTATTCGGACACCAGTCAAGTAGCTGGCAACACCATAATTGACGCTGCAGTGCGTCTGTGCACACTGTCTTACACACACTACATTATAAAGTTACCACATTCTGGAAACTGATTTTTCTTCATAGCGCGGTATCTAGTCGAGCCGCGCGAGACCAATTATTAATCTATGGGTGGATTATTATTCGCAAAGTATTCAAGAACAAGCGTGAGTGTTTGGTTGCTTGTTGCCAAAAGCTCCTGGAAATCGCTAAGTGCAGTTTTTCTACTACACTTAGCTTGACTCAACTTGATTATGAGTTGACTTGACTTTATACTTGTTTAATTAAAACAACTTTATTAAAAAAAATGTACTTGTTACTAGCATAATACGAAATTAAGAACCAAAATGAAAAAAAAAAGTTAGGGTGGACTTTTGGCGGGAAGCTGTGACGAGCAGTATCGGCCCTGTATTTTATTTTCCAAAATTTGTGTTTTGTTTGAGTGTAATAATGATGGATTATTATTCGCAAAGTGTTCAGGAACAAGCGTGAGTGTTGGGAAGTGATACAGTGTTCGATTTATGTGATTTCCTTGCTTGTTGCAAAAAGCTCTGCTGAAAATCGCTAAGTGCAGCTTTTCTACCACTTAGCCTGACTCTTCTTGACTTTTGGATCAAAACAATTTTCAAAAACATTTTTCAAAATCGATTCAAAAGTGATGGACTTACTCACTACTACACAGTCATGAAATAGAACTATAACGTTTTCTATTCACCTTCTGAATTTTCTTAAAATCGGACTAACGTTTCGAGAGATATCGCGGAACATACATAAATACACACAATGTTTTTTCATTTTCACAAACCAATTTTTTTTATAAATTAGCTTGATTGTTTTGAGACTTGAACTCTCACTTGCTACTCCACATTTTCTTTTTTTTTTTGTGTAAGCAACATTTTATGAAACGCTGTTATTAGTTAATAAGTAATTATCTTACTCCCAATAAAGTTATATAACTAGTTTGGGAAATAAGTAAAACTAATTCTACACTTAAGTTAAAGGTACTTCTTACTACGTCTACATGATGGTGGACTGAACAGGGTTCCCAAAATATAGGCTAGACCTAGTTTGGGTTCTGTGTTGACAGTTGGCAGGTGTTTTTATTTAATTTTTTGTTTTTTCTACAACCTATACTATTATTATGTAAGCTTTAGAATAAGATATATAAGTTGTACCTTATCAATAAAAAACTTTTTATTATTATGACTTCACTTAAATACTGACGTGACTTTAGACTTGCTTGACTAAACAACTTAAAATTTAAAAATTTGACTTGTTACTGGCTAAATACGAAAGTAAGAGCCATATTCAAAAGAAAAAATATTATTAGGGTAATTCTTGCAAGAGTTCCAGTGAGAGAATCCATTCTGTGCTCTGTCTCTTACCGATTTGTCGGTTGCTTCCTGCTTGGCATACAAAACGTTCATCAACCTTAAATAAAACTTTAAGCAGAAATGAAACCATAAGTTTATACCTAGTTTAATTATTTTAATATCACAATATAAATTAAATCTACTCTAAAGTTAATTGTACATCATTAGAATCTAGTAGCCTATCAATATCTGTTAGCCACAATATAAGTCGCTCTAAATACCCTCCATCTTGCTTATAACTAAGAAGTAGTAGTTGTAAATGTTGGTATGCTGTCGGCTGTTCCATCAGGAAGGCGAGCCTTGCGTCACGAAGGGAAAGCAACTTAATGACAATAATAGCTATCAGTGTCCACTGCACTGGTTTGAACATTATGTTGTTTGCATTTAATTTGAACGTATTTACAAGGAGGCGTACATCTGAACTTATTGAGAGACTTAGCAAGCCCAGGGACCGAAGCAAGTCTGGTAGGACTTTGTTCAAATGTTCACATAATATACGTCTTCGTAATGCGTTCTGAGCATTCTTGTCAACAAGTGGCAGTCGTGTCAATCTATCTTCTTGCATACCAGTTGTATTCTGTTCTTCGTCAACAGCATCAGGAATAGTTGTTTCGCCAGCGAAAAATGCCTTCACTTTCAATTGCATTTTTTTACTTTCCTCCTTCAACATTGAGTAATCCGGGAGAGGTTTCATTTCCCTTTGTAATGTCTGAGCATCATACTTCCTGTCTTCCATTTCCAGCATATTTAACTTCCTACACAGTGCTTGGTATTGATCATATGTATTAGAATTATATGAAATACTTTTTGCGTAGTTATTTAAATATTCCTTAATGCATTCTCCTTTGTCAGTTACCATTTCTTTGACTTTTTCTTCGCCAAATAATAAAAGGATGGTATCTAGTGTGAACCATTCGGCAAGACATTTTTCTACTTCAATAGTCAATACTGTTACAACTGGTTGGCGCTTTCTTGTTACGCTTTTAGATTTTGGTGTTTTAGGAGTATTTTCAGGTGCATGTGCTAGTATTGGGTCGACTTTTCTCTCCGGCTTTTCTATGATATCACCAACAATATTCAATGGATTGTGTTTCTGGTTTTGTACATTAATTCTCTTGGAATTTTCTTTATTTTCATGTTGGTTACTTACATTATTATCTACTTTATTTTCTTCTGATTGATCTAAAGCAGTACTAACCTCTTCAACTGAATTTTTGTTTAGAGAATTATCAGCATCCTCAGTTACATTGTTAACAATTTCTTTAGCTTCAATATTGTTTAGTTCACTACCAGTATGGGTCATTTCATTGAGGCTGGCAGTAGCAAAGTCATTAATTGAGGAGAAATGTGTAGTCTCAGATTTCTCTTTTATTTTTTCTACCAATGAGACATCAACTTCTTGATCCAGACTACCCCCTGTATCTGACTGTAACAGATGAAAACAAGGTATTTCCTCGTATTCTCTGAACCACAAAGGGCTTGTCAACATCTGCTTTTTTACAAATGTTGCAGCTTTATAGCAAGTATTACTACAAAAATGTTTACGGGCTGTTATGTCGTACACCTTGTTAGTTTTCATCGATATTCGGTACTTCTGTTTAGGAATATCCTTTATTGAAAGAGTGTTTTGACATATTGGATAACCACAAAGGTAAATTATAGCTCTCTCCTCTATAATGTCTTCGAAGTGACTCTGATTAATGTCGGGTAGGCACTGTAGGAAATTAGATTCTGATACGTCTTTCTCCAGCAGGCTTTCGACTATAGTCTGCGCTTTCGCGTTGCACTCTCGTTTTTTGACAATCGCCTCACGGATTTGTTCCTTAGTCATTTCTTCAATTTTGGACGGTTTTTTCTTGGCATTTCGCACTTCCATTTTTGGGCTGTGTGGACTGCGTAAATACGATATATCATACGATATCAATTAATGTTTTGGTTAGAGAAAAAAACCAAAAACTACATAGGGATACTAAAAAAAACGAATCCCGTTTTATTTGTTTAAAAAGTAGGTATCTAAAAACTACGTTTGTTTTGTTATTGTTTGACATTTATTGACATTAACAGATTGACACAAAAAAAAAAAATTCAAGCTGAAGATTTACCACCATTTGGGCACCAGCAGGGCAAAAATGGCTGAGATGTCGCCATACAGACAGTTAATAGATAGCGCGCTTGCATACAATAGGCTGACGTCCAAAATTTTTACCTGAATGCATTTCGTTACCCGCCTCTCTCTTTCTAACTCGTGATGTGTTAAGGTGTCCATGATTTTACATCATTTAACACATCGTAGAACACATGTGGAACGGATTATGGAATTCCAAGTAAAAAATCGATCTTATTTGCAGTTCAAACATTTATTATTTGTGATGGCATTTGTAAATTATCCGATTGATCTATGAATTTCATTATTGATATTTAATGTTAAGTCACTATTAGACTTAATGTTTTCGTTACAAACTTTCTAAAAAACAATCAAAGACTAATTCATAGAGCTAAGTAGTCTAGAACTTGCGGTTCTAAAGCCTGAAAATTGAGTTTTTGAGCTTTGAGAGAGTTTGAGCCTCAAAACAAACAAAAAAATATTTTGCTGTTAGTTTTGGAGCAAAATATTTAGTGTTTGACCGAAACTTGTTTTACTACCGAAACCGAATTTCAGCAACGGTCTCGTTTTGGGCCAACGCCAACGCCTCATTATTCAAAGTATTAGGCATGTGGACGAAGTCAAATTTTAAAGTTACATTTTGAGATTAGAATTTACATAAACGATAATATCTCGCAAATAATGACTTTTCGCATCTGACGAGTGACGACGTATTCCCCTAGAACTTCAATTGGCTAGTCAACTAAAAAAATAATTGTGTATATTATATATTTTATTGATAGAATAGACTATTTCGGAGATACAATTTAAACGAAAAAATTCTTAAAATTATATTTATTTTGTTATTTAATTTTAAAGATTTTATAGTGATGACGTCACGCAGCTATAATGGCCATTTCGAACTGCAAGAAATCAAAATTTACTAAGGTATTAAAAATATATATGTCAGTGTCAAATGTCAAAGTCAAGATGGACAACTAGCCGCGAGTTGGTTTCTTGTTTGTTTACAATCGCCAAATATTTAGGTACCCCATTTCTCGTATCTATTGCATATTGGCCTGTTTATTGGACTTTACGGCAGTCTCTTCATCCGTTTACATCTGATTTTTCAATAATTGGACACCGCTTCTTCATTATAATATATGAATGAATGTAATTAGGTTATGTTTACTTGGCTAGTAAACTTTTTCATGAAAATGTCTAATTCGTAAACCATTTCGAGGAATAGGCTTAGGGAACAGATTACATTAATCAGATCTTTAGTTATGCAAGTATTTTTTAAGAAAATCGCAGAAAACCCAATGATTTCATTTTTTAGCAAGGTTGACGTATGACGTAGCCGGATAACTTCCGGCTATTCACATTTAATTTTTTAGGTTGGCAGCACAGCGTAGTGAATAAATATTTTTTGTTTGGTAGCGCTAACTAAGCGCTTCACGTACTTGTCGCCCATGTCAAATGTCATCTCTGTTCAAGTAAACATAACCTAATTACATTCATTCATACATTATAATGAAGAAGCGGTGTCCAATTATTGAAAAATCAGATGTAAACGGATAAAGAGACTGCAGTAAAGTCCAATAAACAGGCCAATATGCAATAGATACCAGAAATGGGGTACCTAAATATTTGGCGATTGTAAACAAACAAGAAACCAACTCGCGGCTCGCGGTCCATCTTGACTTTGACATTTGACACTGACATATATATTTTTTAATACCTTAGTAATTTTTGCTTTCTTGCAGTTCGAAATGGCCATTATAGCTGCGTGACGTCATCACTATAAAATCTTTAAAATTTAATAACAAAATAAATATAATTTTAAGAATTTTTTCGTTTAAATTGTATCTCCGAAATAGTCTATTCTATCAATAAAATATATAATATACACAATTTATTTTTTAGTTGACTAGCCAATTCTCATTGCAGATACTAAATAAAATGTAGACTACCATATTTTCGCATTTTTATCTGTATGTTGAGTTTAATGAGAATCGGAAATAAATTTTTTGTTCAGAACAAGCATGTTACGTAATTGGCTAGTAAACTTTTTTATGAAAATGTCTAATTCGTAAACCATTTCGAGGAATAGGCTTAGGGAACAGATTACATTAATCAGATCTTTAGATAAGCAAGTATTTTTTAAGAAAATCGCAGAAAACCCAATGACTTTCATTTTTTAGCAAGGTTGACGTATGACGTAGCCGGATAACTTCCGGCTATTCACATTTTTTTTTTAGGTTGGCAGCACAGCGTAGTGAATAAATATTTTTTGTTTGGTAGCGCTAATTAGGCGCTTTACGTACTTGTCACCCATGTCAAATGTCATCTCTGTTCAAGTAAACATAACCTAATTACATTCATTCATACATTATAATGAAGAAGCGGTGTCCAATTATTGAAAAATCAGATGTAAACGGATGAAGAAACTGCGATAAAGTCCAATAAACAGGCCAATATGCAATAGATACGAGAAATGGGGTACCTAAATATTTGGCGATTGTAAACAAACAAGAAACCAACTCGCGGCTCGCAGTCCATCTTGACTTTGACATTTGACACTGACATATATATTTTTTAATACCTTAGTAATTTTTGCTTTCTTGCAGTTCGAAATGGCCATTATAGCTGCGTGACGTCATCACTATAAAATCTTTAAAATTAAATAACAAAATAAATATAATTTTAAGAATTTTTTCGTTTAAATTGTATCTCCGAAATAGTCTATTCTATCAATAAAATATATAATATACACAATTTATTTTTTAGTTGACTAGCCAATTATACAAATATTGATAATTATTTATACAGTTTGATGATGGTGATGAAAGAGAAAGATCGAGCAACTGTCACTTAAACATTAAAAGGACGAGCTGTGCGCACACCATCCATATTAATAATAATAGGAGACAAAACAGATGTTATCTTTAAAAGAAAATCCTAGCAACTGAATGATTATATGCACCCTAGTTCACTTCAATATGTAATGACCAAAATCGAAAAAATAAATTCAAATTACTTTTAAATATAACAACCCCTAGGTAAGCGCAAGGTCACAAGGTTCAAAAACAATTTAGGGATATAATATTCGAGGTTCAATCGATAAATTAGAGTATATAAAATACTACAATATAAATCAGTTTAATAAACTTCATTTACAAAGTTAAGCTCTTACTAGTGAAATATTAGGTTGGGGAAAAAGTCTTTTTGCATTTAATATGTATGACCTTGTAATAAAATAATATTTGTATCTGCTATGCATATGTATATATATATGTATGCTACTATTTGTATGGCTGGTTTTGGTATCATTAAGTTTAAATTTTTCAAACAAATTCAAATTAGGTAATTTTTTTGATTTTCATTCGTTTTTCTTACTGTCAAGGTGAGTGAATCTAATGAAGAAATTCGATACATTTTAAAATTTTACTACAAAAAAGGAAAATATGCATGCAAGCCGCAAAAAAAATTGGCGATATTTATGGACCTAGTGCAGTGACTGTGAGAGTAGCACAAATTTGGTTTAAGCGTATTCAATCTTGAAATTTTGTGGCCAAATATACACGTCGCTTTGGTCGCCCTATTACGGTTAAAATGGATGCCATTAAGCCAAGAAAAAGTGAAGCAAGATCGGCATATCAGTAGTTACGACGTAACTGAAAAACTGGGAATTAATCACAAAATAGTTTTGGCGCATTTAAAAAAAAACTGGGTACACAAAATAAGCACAATATTTGGGTACCTCACGAGCTCACTAAAAGAAACCTGATGAACTGTGTACTCATTTGTACAATTGAAACAATTTTGAAGAAGCTGTTAACTGGTGAAGAAAAGTGGATCACGTACGACAAAAACGTGTGAAAAAGGTCGTGGTCAAAGGCCGGTCAGGCTTCACAGATTGGAAGGGCATTATTCATTATGCGCTGTTACCACCAGGCAGGGTCATCGATTCTGAACTGTACTGTGAATAACTGATGAGATTAAAGCAAGAAGTTGAAAGAAAGCAGCCGGAATTAATCAACAGAAAGGGTGCGATTTTTCATCATGATAACGCTAGACCTCACACATCTTTAGCCACTCAGCAAAATTAAGAGAATTAGACTGGGAGGTGTTAATGCATCCGCCGTATAGTCCTGACCTTGCACCTTCAGATTTCCACCTGTTTCGGTCTCTTCAGAATTCTTTAGGCAGTGTCATGTTAACATCACAAGAGGACTGTCAAAACCACTTGTTGCGGTATTTTGATTAGAAGCCTCAAAATGTCTATAGCAATGGGATCATGTTTTCATTTTCTTAAAAAATGCGAAGAAACTTTTTCCCCAACCTATTATAATATTTTGTGGGAATGTCTATTGTATGTTATTTCATGTAACCTGTTGGTGTACCAAATTGAATAAATAAATAAATAAATAAATAAATAATACATCCTGGATGTCACTCACTCTTGCAATTAGCAATACATTACACCACCATTTCTTTAAAATTATTACGATAAATTATAAAAATATTGTTCGTATTCTTCTAGGTGATACGAAAAAGAGCCGTCATTTTGGGCTGTAATACATTTGACACATGATGACACTTCGAATCTGGGTTCCATACACAGCACTAGTTATCAACTCCAAAAGTGGGAAAAAATTATAAACAGTTACGTAGCAATAAAATCTTTATTTTGTGGTAATTTTTATTAAAAAATGAAAAAAATAAATAAACTTGTTTTGACATAGGAATGTAAAGGTCAATTAAAATTAAGCACACTGACATTTTTATTCTACTGTATTTCTGACTAGGCAAAATTTTTGAAATGATGTTAATACTTTGGGGAACACTGGTTACTCCAAGTCAAATTATCTCTTGGGGTGCAGGGCAGAGAACCTTCTCGAGTGCCCGGTCCTTTGGAAGCTTTGCATTCTCATTTGATTCCACGGATCTGGTGAGAGGGCGGGCTGACAAGGGATTCGGGACGGTGCACCCTAGGTGACAGTTAATAACTCCCTGGTAGTCGGGGTCTTGTTGACTGTCGGCCAATTTCTGCCAACAGCCCACTCCACCGCCGTCTATGATGAGACGGCGAATGGATGTGGGTCTGGGGGACGGGCGTGGTCCATTTATGGGCCACTGTCCGATTTGGGGGGGTGGCCGAATGGCCAAAGGTCGGGGCCGAAAGGCCATGGCTGGAGGGCGTCGTGGTAGAATGCTAACGCGACCCCATGGCGCCCTCAACAGCCGGTGCGGAAACGCCGTAGGGGTTTTAGTGGGTAGTCCAGGCTGGCAGACCTGGCAGTCCCACACTTTGTGCGTAAATGTATTTCCCCTACGTTAAAAAAAAAAATTACAAATTATCTCGAACCAGCCTGTTGTATGCCTGCTTGGCTTCCATCTTTACCTTTAGTTCCATGGGCAATACAGAAGTGATTATCGAACTGTCAAACTGTCGCTATCAAATAGTATCAAAGTGTGACTTTTGGCGGGAAGCTGTGAAGAGCAGTATCGGCGCTGTATTTTATTTTCCAAAATTTATGTATTTTTGAGTGTTTCTGCATTAAAAAAAATTGGTTGTCGGTTTACGGACGGTAGTTTGACGTGGCAACGTCAAACATTACAGTAGTATAATACACATGAACATGCCTTTCTCTCGTTTGTGCCGCGCACTCGCTTGCGGAACGCGACAATGAGCGTAACGGGACAATGACGTCATCTTTTTCGTGCATGCAGCCCGTTGTATCGAGTTATTAGACGTTGTCACGTCAAAAATTGGTTGTCTGTAAAGTCGGTTTACGGACGGTAGTTTGACGTGACAACGTCAAACATTACAGTAGTTTAATACACATGATCATGCCTCTCTCTCATTCGAGCCGCGCCCTCTCTTGCGGAACGCGACAATGAGCGTAACGGGGCAATGACGTCATCTTTTTCGTGCATGCAGCCCGTAGGTATCGAGTTATTAGACGTTGTCACGTCAAAAAATTGGTAGTCTGTCTACGGACGGTAGTTTGACGTGACAACGTCAAACATTACAGTAGTGTATTTGGCTAGTCAACTAAAAAATAAATTGTGTATTTTATATATTTTATTGATAGAATAGACTATTTCGGAGATACAATTTAAACGAAAAAGTTCTTAAAAGTATATTTATTTTGATTATTAATTTTAAAGATTTTATAGTGATGACGTCACGCAGCTTTATTGGACTTTACTGCCGTCTCTTCATCCGTTGACATCTGATTTTTCATTATAATGCATGAACTATGAATGAATGTAATGAAAATATAATTAGGTTATTTAAGGGTTATGTTTACTTGAACAGAGATGACATTTGACATGGGTGACAAGTACGTGAAGCGCATAATTAGCTCTACCACACAAAAAATATTTATTCAATACACTGTGCTGCCAACCTAAAAAATTAAATGTGAATAGCCGGAAGTTATCCGGCTACGTCCTACGTCAACCTTGCTAAAAAATGAAAGTCATTGGGTTTTTTACGATTTTCTTAAAAAATACTTGCTTATCTAAAGATCTGATTAATGTAATCTGTTCCCTAAGCCTATTCCTCGAAATGGTTTACGAATTAGTCATTTTCATGAAAAAGTTTACTAGCCATCATGCCTCTCTCTCGTTCGTGCCGCGCTCACGCTTGCGGAACGCGACAATGAGCGTAACGGGACAATGACGTCATCTTTTTCGTGCATGCAACTCGTAGTATCGAGTTAATAGACGTTGTCACATCAATAATGATGGATTATTATTCGCAAAGTGTTCGATAACAAGCGTGAGTGTTGGGAAGTGATACAGAGTTTGATTGAGATGTGATTTTTATGCCTGTTGCCAAAAGCTCCTAGTAATGGCTAAGTGCAGTTTTTCTACCACTTCACTTAGCCTCTGACTAGACTTGACAGCCTATTAGACTTGACTAAACCACACTTTAGGACTGTACAAGATGGAAAAATTAAGAGGGGCTTTAAAGGACTTGTATCTTTGGCCGTATAACCCATTACTAAAAAAAGTATCAAAGTGTCAAAGTCATTTAGATTCTAGCTACAGTTGTTGAAGTTGTTTCAAAAAATGTTGTGAAGAAGAAAATGAATGACCTTTTTCCTTGTTGAATTGCTCGATAATTGCATAAAATAGAAAGTAAAAAACTAAGTTAAATTTTATATAACTCTCACATTACATTACTGTTTCTGTGTTTTAGTATAACAGTTTTTCAACACGAACTTTAATTATTTTTACATATTGTGTTGTGTAAATATATTGTTATCAACTGGACTGTCCGTGTGGAGCTTGTGGAGCAGATTAATCATTATTATAAAATATAGATAATGCTTGATAACGATGTGAGCATCGGCATTATGATATCGAAGCGTCGACAAACTTTATAACTGTGCCAGTGTCCAATTTTTAGATACATAAAAGTAATTGGTAAGTGGTGAAAAATTTCTATTAGCTATATTGGCCCCAATATCCTCTGCTGGTAGGAGTGTTTTATATCAAGAAATTACTTAAAAATTTACCATACACGGTCCAAAGCCGCGGCCAATGATATTACACATACATATTGCTTTTATAAATGCGAAAGTCTGTGACGCTTTCACGTCTACGCTGCCGATTTTGTTCATTTTCGGTATAGATATAGTAAAGGACCCGGAGTCAAACATATGCTAGGTACTTGTTTTTTCAAAAATCAACCCAAATGTGTTTTGAGCTGGTGCAGCCATGTAAAATAGTTTAAATTACTTATTACTATTAATTTGAATAAACCTTTTGCTACAGTTTTATTATGTGAAGAATTTGTTAAAAACTACTAATTCATTAAAATAGTAATCATTTTCATAAATTCAATGCTGCTGGACAATTTTTTTTAAATGCGCCAGAAAACATTGCTGAAACATCTTAACAAATTATAGTGAGGCAGAAAGGTCCATTATAAATTCATATTTTTTTTTATTACCAAATTAAATAGCAGTTCGAAAAATCTATTTTAAAAATTTTGCCTGTTTTAACTACCTGACAATCAATACTCTATTTACATTTATATATTGCGAACGCTGGGTCTTGGGCTCCGAAGCAAACAGCTGAGGATGCAGCCAGGAAAATGCTAGGATGAAGTAAATAACTCATACATGTGAATGGATGGCTAGATAACAAAATTAATTCATTTATTAATTGTAAAATTTTTAGAAGATAGCTCTGCAGATAAAGCAAAAAATAAAATTATAAATTTATTCACGGTAGGCAACACTCCTGTGATTCTTCTAGTATTAACCACTAGCCATCAGAAAGTGTAGCGTATGCCTGTTTTGGCATAAAAAAGTATTGAAAAGTAACAAATATCACTTTGGTTTTTATAATATTTGGTAAGTAGGATAGGTTATGGATTACTGACGTGTCTGTACCACAAGTTGTATTCAGCATATTCTTCCACTGTTCTGTTGTATATACAATAATATATAATCTTTATTGCCCATAATATATCCATACTAATATTACAAATGCGGGAAGTCTGTCTTTTACAATTTCAAACCTAAACAGCTTAACCGATTTTGATGAAATAAGTGTAAATATAAGACCCAGAGTACAACATATAGGTTAGGAGTAGCTGCAGTAAAGAGCTGGTAAGTATAGTTAATGTTAAATTAACGGGTCTCAAAAACTATGGATTTGAGAGTTTATAAATTGTCCAATCTGTTTTTAAAAGTGTTAACTGAGGGTGTGCTGACGACACTCTCGGGGAGTCTGTTCCACTCTGCTACTACACAATTGCATTGAAAATGTTTTTTCGGTTTTCTTCTTGCTCTTGTGCAACATAGTTTCAATGAAGGTCCTCTCAAGCATATGTTTTCTGAGAGTTGGAACAAATCGTGCAGCTCTGGAGCATCATAATTTTCTCTTAGCATTTTGAATGTTTCAATTAGATTTGATTAAATTATTATTTAGTTATCATTAACTAGTATTGTCTGTGATGAGTTCTCCTACAAGTAAATCTTTCTCAATGAGTTTCTCCTACAATCTCAAAGGTTCCACCAAAAATGGAAGTTATAGGATTACCTTACCTTTACCTTACCTTTTTGTTGGTCACAATCTGCCAACATCTTTACAGTCAACATTTTTAACAATGTTATTTGTTCAACTAAAACAAAAAAGTGTTTGTTAAGTGTGTTTCGTCTGTCAGTCAGTGGCGAAGTTTTGATCATCACAAGTACAATTTCTTTATTTACCTAATGTACAAAATACAATGTGTTCTGTAATAAAAGCCGAGCTTAATGATAGAAACATTGTCACACACTTGCGCTTTGTTTGTGCACTTTAATATAATTTTTCTCACACATACGCTGAGACTGTGGAATGAGCTCCCCAAAATGGTTTTCCAAAGAGATTACAACATGGGGTCTATCAAAAAGGGCGTTAAAAGATTTCTCAAGGATCGCCAATACGCATGTGATGCCCCTGGTGTTGCGGACGTCCATAGGCTACGGTGACCACTTACCATCAGGTGGGCCGTATGCCTTTTGCCTACTTAATTGTATAAAAAAAAACACAATTAACCAGTTTGCCAAAGTCCACTGATAACTTTGTAAGGAAAAAGTTTATCTGTTATGTTATCCTTATGTCCATGCCAGTTAGTTCATGTTATTGTAGGCCAGCAGCAACTTAAGGAAACTTACAGCAGTAACCTAAGTTTTTTTTTAACATATATTTCCTGCAACTTTTACCTCTTCCTTTTTAGCCAGGTAGGTTTTAATTATACCCTTGGCCCGATCAGATGTTGTATTAGGGGATGCCCCCTTAAAAAAATAAAAATAAAATTCTTTTATTTCAGACCATAATACCATATAGGGTTAGTTTCCATCTGCCGCCATCATTTCATTATAACGGCCTACAGTCATAATCAAATATGACAGTCCTATTCAAAATACACTAAGGGCCGACAAAAAATAAAATTGGTCATGTTTTGGTAACACAATAGTCAGGGCTATTGTTCTCGCTCGTTGTTTTAATCTTGTTTATAACAGTTGTTCAGTACAATAATGTCTAGTAGGTCTTGCATGTGAGCATTTTTAACATTAATTTGTGTGATAAAGTGGTGTGACAATTTTATTTGCGTGTGGAAAGTGCAGAATTTTTCCTTTGGATTGTTTAGTGTGCATTTGATTTGATTGATTTGAAGTAAGACTGCCTTTTTTTAAATTAACATTTAAATAGGCAAAAATAATTAAATCTACCTAAATAGTAGAGTCTTCCACAAGTCATTTCTTCCATTTTCGATACATATTATACACTTATTTACTATAGGAGTGGGCAAAAACTAGACCTTAAACCTTGCAACCCTCCTTGACAATGCTGTTTGTGGAATCTGCCATCAGTAGGACAGAGGTAGATGCAAATTGAGAGCCTTAATATTCCCTTAGTTTCCTGATTTTATGACACCCTCAGAAAGATAGGGAATGGTCTTAAGGTCCCAAAATGTGTGAGGCTATGCGGGCGGAAGGCAGACGTAAGGGTAGGCCGTGGCTCCGCTCCTCTTGACGATCCTCTCTACTTACCAATAGATGTCGCTAGCAAATCGAAGATTTCGAAAAATGTTTAAATTTCTTTATATTAAAAATATATTGAACATTAAAAACAATTTGTTGTACAAGTAAATCAATCAAATAAATTCGAAAATATGTTATTTACTTACGTTAATTGATCCCATAACAATACAGCATTGAAACACTTAACACTTAATGGTTTAAAATATTTTACAAAATATTCTAATCTAAAACGAAACGTAAATTAGAAAAATAAGAAAAACATTAGAGCCCGCTCCACGTCACGCATCTTTCATAGTTCAACTCCACGCCCACTTCAGACGTCACTGCGCCAATGACCGTAACGGTGCACCAGTCGATACGCCGTCTCGTCTTTGTATTTGCTCCATGATTGTTGGTATCACAATTTACTTATATGACACGTGAAATATCAGAACATCATTTGATCAATTTTTCGATAGCATTACGTGTCACTGAACTGTAAACAAGTTCTGATAAGGGATCTGTGTAATACATCGATGGGGTTCTGCATATATCCGCTAGAAAGAACTATGGATCACGCCACGACTACGAGTCGATGCTATGTTAGGCGGTTATCCTACTGCTCTGAAAATAAACGATTTTATTTCATTTGTGGTCCAGTGGTTAAGGAGTTTGCCTTATACCCAGAGGTTTGATTCTCATGGTTTGTTTAGTTGTATCCAGATTAGTCAGGACATTGCAGGCGTTATTGTCAGATAATAAAGATGATTCCGTGCTTTGGCAGGCACGTACTAAGCCGTTAGTCCTGGCTGCCATTATTAGGTGGTCGTTAAAGCGACGAGGTCAGAGGCGGGAGTGTGCAGGGTCGATTTACCATGTAACGCACTTGATAAGATCCCACTGCTATGCGTTTCGGCGCCTGGCGCGGATACCGGTTGTAATAAATAATCTTCTTATTCTTTATACTCCTTTTCCCTTTACTCGGGGTCGCCTCCCTCCTCTCAGGTTTGCGCCAGGAGGACAGCCTGTCCTGTTGTGACGGTTGTCTTCCTTTTTTACCTACTGAATAAATAATACATATAATAATAAAAAAAATGTTCCCGAAGTATTTACCCGCCCGCGAAGTGTCTAAAAATTCGGCTTTACATTGACAATGTCAGCCACAGGATATTTTTATTCATAAGTTAGAAGTGCCTTCACACATTTCTTCATTAAAAGCATCTACAAAGTATGCTATTATTTAGATACTAATACAGTGATGTTACATAGTTGGCTGCCCATTTAAAAATGTAACGAATGAATTATTTGCCGCCAACCGTACCATACTGGCGGAAACGGAATATTCCTTTTTTATATTGTTTAAGTTTTATTGGTATAATTACGAGAATTTTATTGACAATTTATATTAATAATTTTTAAACACATTTATTATTATTGACTAATTTATTATTGTTTTTTTTTACCTTATTTTAACTTCGTAATATAATATAATTAAATTTTATGTTATAAATAATTTTACACGTTTGCTAGCAGACAGAATACACTGGACGGAAAAAAAATTGTAACCTTTTTACACATGTATAAATAAATAAATGATTCTGATTCTATCAAACAAAGTTTCGAGTGAGATGATCGATATTAGATAATTTTAAAGAGTACTCCTTACAAACAAACTTATAAACACTTCCCCCTTATAGTTATATTAGAATACATGTTACCTACATGAACTTAACTTACTACTTTGAATTACTCATGTATTTTATAAATACAGTAAACAACTATAATGTTTGTTCCAGGAGAGCTAAATAATCCACGATGCATATGTGGATGTGGTCGGGCTACGACCTGGGGGAGTTCCTGTTCTCCGGGCTGTGGGTCAACACGCAGTGGGCCTTCGCCCTCACCTGGCTCGCGCTGTTCTTTGTTGCCATGCTCTTCGAGGGCTCCAAGGTAATTAATAAGATAGATACGTTTATTTTTGTAAAAATGTAAAAACATACACAAAAAACTACTTACATATAAACATTAAATACAAAATATAATTGATTATATATTAATTACAAATATAGGTCTCGACTCAATATAATCCGGAAGTACGATACAATCAGCGCTGGTTTTCCTAGTTGCGTCGTCTGGTTACTGGTTAATATTACAATGGAGCGAGTACCGTCTGATCTCCGTAACCTTTTTAAAGGAAAACCAAACCAACATGACCCGAGGTGTGTTAGTGGTCAACATTGTCAAATTTTTCAGGACTTCTGATAACGGCTGCAATAACTTCACAAACCACCATCGTCATCCAAGAGACATCTTAATCTTGATATCCAAAATCGTGGCCTGCTGGTTTGGGCCGTTTGCCTTACGGTCTGAAGATCGCGGTGTAGTTTCTAATGCCATAAATAGCAGTTGTTCCTAGTCTAACAGAACATCGCAGGTTTGAATCACTTCATATCCTGTTGATTGGTAAAGATGGCAGATAGTCCCTCCGGCGTTTCCGCACCGGCTGTTGAGGGCGCCATGGGGTTGCGTTAGCATTCTACCACGACGCCCTCCAGCCATGGCCTTTCGGCCCCGACCATTGGCCTTTCGGCCACCCCCACAAATCGGACAGTGGCCCATAAATGGACCACGCCCGTCCCCCAGACCCACATACATTCGCCGTCTCATCATAGACGGCGGTGGAGTGGGCTGTTGGCAGAAATTGGCCGACAGTCAACAAGACCCCGACTACCAGGGAGTTATTAACTGTCACCCAGGGTGCACCGTCCCGAATCCCTTGTCAGCCCGCCCTCTCACCAGATCCGTGGGATCAAATGAGAACGCAAAGCTTTCAAAGGACCGGGCACCCGAGGAGGTTCCCTGCCCTGCACCCCGACTGCAGAGCACCTGACCAGACCCTATCTCACATGGTAAATAATGCCCACTTCGCTGTTTCCCCGGTGGAATGTCGGTACTTCAACTCGGAACAAAGTTGGTTAAAAAGCCTAGATGTAGATTCAGGATGAATGCCATACGCTTACGCAATGATGATGATGAAAACTAATCTATTTTTGATTTTCAGGTATACCTTGCAGGGGTACAACGCGAAGCACAAAAGAAGCTCTACCCGTACAGATCAGATGAGAGGAGGAACTTATTGTGCGAGAGGTAAACATACTCATTTTATGTTTTTCTTAATACAATTTGGTAGGAAAACAGCATGCGACCCACCTGATGCCATTCATTTATGACGTTATTATGCCATCTAGATTCTCGCCTTGAGAATACGCGTAAGGCCGAATTTCCATCGGCCATTTTGGATAATTTATATAAACTCCCCAGGGGAATCATAATTTGTGTTTTCAGTTTGTTAAGGACATTGCAGGCTTGAATCATCTGATTGTCTAATAATAAAGACGATTCCTTGCTTCGGATGGTACTTTAAGCTTGTAGGTCCCGGCCGCCATTTGGTGGTCGTCAAAGGAACCACGCCAGAGGCTGAAAAGTGGTTCCCAAAAATTAACACCAGTGTGTGCAAGGTCTAGAATGAATGAGAAACAAGGAAGAGCTCAAGATAGCAATCCCACTCGAAATTATCCAAATTATTCCACGATCATCATCGCATGACGCCGATCGTTACGGAAACGCGTGCCCCGCTGTTCTATTGAGCAGATTTACTAGAAACTCAACCCAGTTAGGTAATGAATGATTGTAAAGAGATAAAACTTGAACACAAAGTAGTAAAAACACTTGCGTAGAGTTATATTGTTAGATTAAAATAGTAAATATCATTGTTCTGCATCGTTTTATACACAATGTCTCAATACAGAAAGTCGATTACTCATTTTCATGGTACTATAATTGTATTATTACACTAACTAGATATTTACTCTACTGGGTTAATTGTATCTTGGCACTGACAGATTTTTCTGGGTACCTTAAGACTGTCTTTCGAAGTACAGAAGTAGCTTACGAAGAAATATACTAATATTGTATAAACTGTTTTCTTTTAAGTACAATAAAGAATTTTACATACATACATACTAATGACACAGTTAGTAGTGTGGTGTCGTTATTTACCCGACTACGGAAGCTAAAAAGGAAGAGATATGTGTTTGGCCTGTATGTTTGTGTGTCTGTCCTTTTGTTTTCTCGTAGCCAAAATATGGCTAAACCCTTTTTTGATAAATGATTCCTCATTTTGGTGCAAGTCTCACTGGGTAGGTAGATCAAAATTGACAAAATCAAAATGGCGAATTTGCGCCGCCAAAAGTACTTACATCTTTTTTGATGTTGATATTTTGATTTTATTAGTAGATTCTAATCCGTAAGTAATGCGAGAGAATGCTCTTATTTACGTATTCTTGGCATTGACATGGTTCCTTTCACTAAGCATAGATACCTCTACTTATAAAATACAAAACAACAGTCACGCTGTCGACCCATTCACTCGTAAAATTAGCGGATTGTCACGTCATAGCTAACATGATATAATGACTAGCTATGTCTTGTAGTTTTACACGTCTTGCGTTTGATGTCTGACCAATCAAATGTCGCTATATCCAATTTGGGTTCAGTACATGTATAATATCTGTTATTTGTTATGTTTACACATGTAAATATGCGAATAAATTAATTGAATTGATGCTGCGAGGTACAATACTTGTAAAAACTTATCAAAAATTAAATAAGAATCAATTAATAATTCAAATAAAAATATAATATTACCAATTCGGTTCTATCGGAGCCAAATATGTTTTGGTCCCGTCCCGACTCCTTTATCGATAGGTGGCAGAAGATAAGCTGTGTCAAATGCGTTTATGCAGTCTGAAAACCCTTTAAAATCATAACTAAGCATATATAATTCATTGGATATTATATGAAACATACATTAAATTAGCTGTTTCCCGCCTGCATCAAAAAGTTTCCTATGTTTGACCCCGGATCTTCAACTATTTTCATACCAAATTTCAGTAAAATCCGTTCAGCGGTTTGGCCGTGAAAACGAAACAGATAGACAGACAGACTTTCGCACTTATGATATTTATTATTATGAGTATATTTGTGTTAGTAAGTATAATTAGTATTAGTATGGAATTATGGATTTAATTTCATATTATAAATACTTACTTTTCAGGGAACAGGGCAATCCCATGGAACCTACGACGAGTCGCAACGCGAGCACAGGACAAGTCAGCCGGTGGGCTTCCTTCAGAGTTAGGTAAGAAATAGGAGGATATGCGTGCAAAAATTATCAATCAATCAATCATTTATTATTGATTTCACGTGCTTCGGAAGGTACTTGAGCCTTGCTCTTCGTGATAGGAACCACATCAGAGGCCGAAAGGCGGTCCAAAGAGTCTGACCACGTCACACGTGTAACCCACTTGATATGAATGAATGAATTGCTTTGACGTCGCAGTGTACATGGAGGGCGGGAAGAGGTAGGAGCGTACAAGTGGCGGTTTGCAACCAAAGATGCCGAAGAACGGGCGAAGTGGTGGAGAAAAAAGTTAAAAGCGGAGCCGAGGCACAAAATAGATAACCTTTTAATAAATTTTTAACAACTTCTACCATCTGTCTGTTTAAACTGTATTCCTGTAACGTTCCGGTTGACTGGAAGATATCTCTTTATGGGATAAGTCCGCCGTTGCAATTATTTTTAGTTTTGTATTTATTGTAATTTATTTTTCTGTGCAATAAAGTTATTACAAACAAACAAATTTGTTAAATTGTTTACTTAAATTTTTAAAAGTATTTGGATACGCGAAAATTGCAGTTCAGTTTTTTTTTTGCCAAAAAGAGATAGTTTTATGGAGTGGGTGGGGGGGGGGGGGATAAGTGTGATGTAGATAATTCCGATACACAATATCACTCTTCATTTCAGAGCGCTGGTAAACCTCCACCAGTCTGCAGTGTTCGTCAGTCACAACGTGGTTGGCTACCTTCTGATGCTGGCCGTCATGATATACAACGTGCATCTCATACTGGCCGTCGTGTTTGGTATGATGGTAGGTCGGTATCTTCACTTGTATACAAATTGCTTTTAGAGATAAGGCCGCATTTTGCGTATTAGATTTAAAATTATATGCAGCGTGTTATTTTCAAGGGTTTTCTATTGTATTGTATGCATAAAAACTCGATCATCTTAGTTGCAATTTAACAGGGGGCCGATTCTCGCGCCTTGGAGACCTTTTCAATTACTTCTAAAATAATGTTGAATTCTCAGATTTGTCGACAAATAGGATCAATTTTTTTCGAATAGAACGCGGGAATCGGCTTCTTCGTCTGTTTCTAAACTTCTAGTGTGTTCTTTCAGATGACTGTTACATAAACCGATTATGAATTCAGATACAGGGCTTGATGGTCCACAAATGAACATTTGTATGAAAAACGCACGACGGATATACAGATATATTTTTCGCCACGAACAATGTTTGATTTAAGTCACATATTTCAGACTTTCAAAAGGTTAAATTTTAGATACGATTTAATGAGTTATTGTTATATAAAGTTATATTAATGAGAGGCCGAAAGGCGGTTCCTAACACCTCTGACATCAGGCTGTATAGGGTCAATTGACCATGAGGCCCACTCGACATGAATGAATGAAGTTATCTTAATGTTCATTCCAGGATACTTTCTGTTCGGCACTTCATTGACGAAACTCCAAATGCAGTGCTTCAGCACCAAGCGAGTAGTCATTTGCACGCCGGAGTGTGACGATACAGGTAATATTACTTTTAAATTGTTTGTTAAATGATAATGCTCTCTCTCCTGCGCCATAAAATAAAAAAAAAACATGTTTTCCGTTCGCCGCACATAGCATTTTGTATAATAAAACTGTTAGGCCACGCCCACATTTTGTAAAATGTTTGATGTTAGAAAACATAAAACACGGTCGCAGGAGACCCGGCGTGAGTAGTTAATATTATGATATTCCTTGTATGTCTGTTATTGTCAGCTAGATATTAGAGAGATAATACGTCAAGTGACGGCGAAACGCGGCCCTTATGGCTTGGTCGCCATATTTGGCATTTTCTATCTCATCACACTTCATAAACTGAACCAATCTTTTTGAATTTCGCATACAAATACTGACAAGCATAAAGGATACTTTTCACCCCGGCAAAAAGGGTTTATTCCATTTGTTTGAGACACCTGGTTTATCAAATTCCACATTTTTTTCCGTCCTGAAATCACCCGCTTGCAAAAATCATCTGGGATCTGAAATTCCACAAATTTTTTTTTGTAACCCGGAATCACCTAGGTAATTTTACTCAACATGTAGCACTGTTCCCGTAGGATTTAAGTACGCGTGCCAAAGCAGTTAGGCCAATAAAATTTTAGTATTGGACCCAATCTTCCTTATGAATCCTAATAGAAACATATCATAGTGTAAAGCTGGGTCTATTTTTTGTGGTTGCAACACCAACGTGGCCTGTCTCACTCCGCGACGGCGGCCGAGTTACATACCTACAAAATTTAACCTACTAACGATGCGAATGTTACGCGCACTCAGTGAAACGGGATGGACAACACTAACACCCGTCGTCTTAAGCATAAGCATAAGGACATCCTTCACTCAAACTCATTGGATTGGCCTTAAGGAAGTCCTCGAACTTTCTTTGAAAATGGCATTCTTAATTGGTTGCTTGAGCAAACTCCAATGAGGAAAGACACAGTTATAATAACCTCTATACTGTCAAACGTAATTTATTCAAAATGGCGCGAAATGTCAACAGCAGTCGCGCGCACCGCGGCCGTCACGTCTCCGGATAAGAATCCAAAGCACAAAAATTTTAACTACGCAAAAATTTTCAAAAAACTGACCAATCATATATTTGATAGTTCGATACTCACCTCCAATGAGAAATCATCTCAAGTCACGGAAGCTAGTGACGACTAATCATACCAATGAGGTGGAGTAAGTTGAGTCGAGTTTGATTGAAGGTTTAAGAATATGGGTGTGAGAGAAAGAGACGCCGATACGTACGATTTGATTAGCGCAAAGCAAAATGTTATCTGCGGGTAACGGAAAACATTGCATTGATATGTGTTGGCGCATTTTTATATATTTCTGCAATATAAAGCTCTATTCAAACTGACAGTAAGAATACGTAGAAGTGCCATAAGCAGGCCAGTTAACTTTGGCACACTCTACGGCACTTCTACCGAGTCTTATTTCTGTGGGCGTCCCGCCAGTCGCGCGGGATTCGAGTTTTTTTTTATACAACATAGTGGGGAAACAGGCGTATGGCCCACCTGATGGTAAGTGGTTACCGTAGCCTATGAATGCCTGCAATACCGGAGATGTCACGAGCGCGTTGCCGACCTGTCCGCTATCAGCACAGCGACCGCTCTGGAGCCTGGCGACCCTACTCACCAGCAGGAACACAACACTGCATCACAGTGTTATTTGGCTGCGGTTTTCTGTAGGGTGGAGGTACTTCCCCAGGCGGACTACTCCTTACATAATGTCCTACCTCTCTTTGTCGAATTAGTTTGAATAGAGCTTATATCCATTATAGAATATTCGTATTGTATTGTAAGACCGGTGCAACACGGAGAAGTGTACATGGGAGGTGTGCGAGGGGAAACTGTGCAAGGAAATGGACGCGATCGAGCTTCAGCAGGCAGACACGCCACTCGGACCGGAGCCCTACAGCCCGACTAAATATTAGCGGTTAGATGCGTCTTACGGCTTAGTAGTTTTACGTTGATTAGTCATTTCAGTAATTTGATTTAGTTGTGATTAATGTATTTAATTGAGATACAAATTTAATTTGTAAATTTTTGATAGTTTTGTTGTAATTTTTTTGGTATTTTAAACTGTATTATGTGGGTGATTGATAATTAATTAATTTATGTATTTATTTATATTAAGTGTTCGATTCGATTTTTGCTTAGATGATATCAATTTATTTGTCCATTTAGCGTCAAAATCTTGAACGCCATCTCGTGGTAGAAATATGTACCGAAACGTTATGGCGTAGGCGCCTGTAAAAAATCTGTCAACTCGTTTATTAATATAATTTGCACAAATTAAAATCTACACAAATCTCCACCATGTCAACAAACATCATTTGCCTCTTAAATATGTTTTTGTTCAGTATTTAATTTTTTAAGATTTTTCTGCTAGCACAATCTTATTTCAATGCGTACAAATTTAAATACAGTGTATTTATTAGCTTCGTAGTTACCTTCTAATTTTAGGGTTCCGTAGCCGTCGCTATGTTTTAGTAGATCGTAAAATTATTCATTTCTTCTATTCGAATTGATTTATGTGTTGTAGTTTTAAGATGTCGTCATAGCTTTACAAATATTGATAAATAAAACAATTTTACCCGGTCCTAAGGTTTCCATTTACTGGTCTCATTAGTGACGGAATCATCATCGGATAGCAATGGAAATCTGCCACCTATTTGATATGGAACAGTTTTTTTTCACACTATTAGTCGAGTCCATGAATAAACTTAAAAAATGTGGGTATTTAAACAGTCACCTTCTAAATACATCATTATAATCATCAATTTATTTCCAGCCGAGGGAACAACGCCGCCTCTACTGGACTCCAGTTCAGAATCAGACTACTTCATCTGTCGCACACGCAACTGCATACAGCCCTCACACTACTTCCCCGCCTCGGGCTCAACAAGCGAGCAACCCACCTGCCACTACGGAGCGAAAGCTTGCCCTTCCAAAGTCGCCAAAGGAAAGAGAACAATACAGGCTACCCCAACGCATAGTAACGAGAGCGAGAAAGAAGATAGTCCAAGCGTCGAAGACGTTCAACTTTTAAGAACGGAACGACAAGGATGTTGCAAAGAAAAAGCCAAATCTAGTCAGGATACAGCTGTAGTCGTCCACGAACAGAAGTGCTGTAAGAAAGAGAAAGAAAGAGACGCTTCAGAAAGAGAGGAGAGTCCGCAAATCACTTGTTGTCACGGCAAAGTGCCGTCAGAAAGTCAGGAACAAATAATTTAGCGAAATGTGAATAATGTAAGTGATCAAAAATGCTTGCGCTTCGAGCACCGAGTGCCTATTTAGTGTACGCGTTTCATTTTTTGTTATTTTTGATTGACAAATAATATGTACAGTTGCTCGTTATAGGCGAAAATTTTAAACTGACTGATATTGAAACGTATTTTACTAAAGATTCTAGAATGTCATGTTGTCCCTTTCTGACAGATGTTTAGACAGAGACAGCGAGATTCAATAGTTAAAATGCGTTTTAGTATTCGGCCTTTATATGTAGATATATTATACTTTTATTACATATCAATATTTTTAGATAGATTTTTGGAATTTATTTTTAGTGACTAAAATAATTTGGGATTGTATTTCTAGGTGCTAAAGTTTTGCAAATGAGCTGTTAGTATTTATTATGTTGTGAAGATATTGCATGACTTTCTTCTTTCCTAATGGCCAGTTAATGTATTCCTAGTGCCATTTTCCTACTCTCTCATAGAGATGTGAGACCCATGATCTATAAAGACACCTATGGAATGAATTTTGTGCAGTATCTTCAAGAAACTCTAGCGTCCCAAAATCTTGATACGGTTATGTTGTTGATAAAAATTGTAAAAGAAATTAGTTTTTTTATGTGTTAATTTTAATAAGTGTATTATTTTAGATACTCATTGACTATATCCAAAATTTTAATTCGAGTGGGTTTATTTTTTTAGATTCATACAGGTATTGTAAAAGTCTGTTAATGTGTTCAATATTGTAATATTTGAATTTGCCATAATAGCTTCTAAAATCTATTTTTAGCACCTGTTAAGAGTGCCTTTAAAACTATAAGTTGCTAGTGCCAAATACGTAATTTCTAGGATAATTTGCGCAGCTATACAAATATTGACTTCATCTCTATGACAATAACATAACACATTGCAATAATGTAGATTTTAGGATTTTTAGGTTAAACACAGTCAGAAGCAGACGACTAAATTATTGACCGGTTATTTGGTGGAACCGTATATGTGGAACTTGTTCTCGTACTCGACACTCGTGTCTTCAGAGGTTAAGTCGAATGCGAAATTTGTCGCCAAAAAAAGGGGGACGTATGGTTTTCTGTTAGTTAGCCATGTTTTTTTTAGAGAATCAGCCCCCGGTCCTTAGAACGCGACTAAACAGTTATTGCGAGTGTATCCACACCACACTCAATGACTATTCGGCAAAAATCTCGCCAAGATTCCCGCGAGTATTCATCGGGCAATCGAATCTTATTTACACTCGTTTTCAGTTTGTTCAACCGGCCCTAATCGTGTCATGAAGACGTTAGTACTAGTAGACGAAGTCTAAATATTAATTGTTGACTAAATTGTTTCCATCTATTGTGATAATAAAATTGTTACAATAAACTTTTGCAATATTTTATTATAGTGTTTTATTTGTCCATTTATATCCATTGATAATCTAAATGAAGTTATTTTTTTGTGCATCGTAATATGTTTTTCCAAAGAAAAATCAGTAAAATTGAGAACTTCCTTTTTGGAAGTCTGTTAAAAATTGCTTGGAAGACTTCCGACCGCCTTCTCGTCTGCGTGAGTATACAGATACAAAATTTAAAAAAAAAAACAATAGTGTATCAATATTTTTATTTATCAATATAATAGAACATTAAATGAATGATAATAAAATAATAGCTTATTCTAACTTACACTACGTTTTGTTACAAAAATCACAAGATACGGTGGGCGCGGCTTTTCTCCACAAGTGAGATTAAAAATCTCAACAGATCTACATAATAAAAACTAATGGAGCTTGTATCGGAGTTGTAAAAATCAATTACTACTTACATAATATTCATAAACATTTGTTTTGGTATAAAGAGCAGGTGGCTTAGCTTTCTGCCTGTAGAATAATGTCTTCCTATCTAACAATGTCTTTATTAATATGCTTATTTCTCTCTTAACTCTTATATTAGTAAGTATAAATTTCAATTCTGATTAGGAAACCCACTCAAAATAATTAGGTAAGCAAGATCAGCACAGATTGAAGGAAGCGAGATAAAAACAATACATTGATAAAATAGTTTTATTTGCCTTTGTGATGCAACACCACCCAAGACGCGAGTAAATATGACGACGGTTAAGAGCATCGCAACCTAACAGATTTAAAACCCTATAGAAGACCGCAGCCAAATAACACTGTGATGCAGTGTTGTGTTCCTGCTGGTGAGTAGGGTCGCCAGGCTCCAGAGGGGTCGCTGTGCTGACAGCGGACAGGTCGGCAACGCGCTCGTGACATCTCCGGTGTTGCAGGCGTTTATAGGCTACGGTAACCACTCACCATCAGGTGGGCCCGTATGCTTGTTTGTCTACTTAGTTGTATATAAAAAAAAAACACTTCTTGCTCAATGGACGACTTTATATTCGCTTCCTTCTACCCTGTTAACGGTTCGACATGTCAGTAAAGCCGCACCCTCAACTGCGAGGTTTACAATAAACTATCAACAATAAAGTTAAATAAATATGGCCGTTGCTGTCTTATAACCGGTAAAAACCGGAACTTGAAAATTATTCTTAAATTATTACCAAGGAGCTAATAAACTATGGAGATTGCACCAAGAACAAGTGTTAATTATAATTTTTAGTATAATTTACATAGCATATAAACTCCTTGGTTTTTAATCAATTACGGGGGGTTAGATAGCATAAAAATTGGAATGAAACAAAAAGGGGTTATATTATTACAAATAAAAACGGTTAAAAGGAAGACCAGTCCCCGACGCGAATAGCGGGGCTCTCAAAGAATCCTTCAGCGGTAAACCTTAATAACATTCGAAAATTAAAGGCGCTGTCCTAATAATAAGTATTCATTCATTATAAATTTCAAAAACTACTATATTTTCTCCCTCCTATGAAAATTCATATTTTGAAGGAAAATACTTTGATTTTCAGCACGCTTTTATCAAGGGATTATTTACTGTGTAATGGCGACCCAAATCAATCAACCATAATAGATGTACCGTTTATAAGATATTATGGAAGTTCGTTAATACTTTAACTAAAATAATTATATGCTGTCTTGTTCTTTCACATCAAAACCCGGTAAGACAGAAAAGGACCAAATGTATTTTAGTCATCATTATTTCGTGTAGGTTACATTGTCAATCGACCATGTACACCCACCCTGGCGTACGTATTTTAGTTTAAGTAGGTTTAACGAACGATAGTACATTTATGTGAATAGGACTGTAATTAATAGTCTGCTATCGTAACTTAGTCCGATAAATCGGACGACGTGATCTTATTTCCTAATAGTCCGATATGTCCTCAGACTCAACTGTGCATAAAATCCTATTTCTGAACAAAAAGCCAAGACGAAAAAAAAATTGTAATGTTCGCCATTCTGCCAATAATAAGTACCATCATTAGGACAGCGCCCTTAGGCTGCCTGCGCTTGCGCACGCAGCCTTAAATCACAGACATTTTACTTCACTCATAGAAAAATAAAATAACCAAACTATAACATTAATTTACTTATATTGTAACATTAACATTAGAGTGCAAAATTTAATGAAAACATCATTTTTACATATATTTGTCAAATTTGCGTCAATTTCGCGCAATTTATGAAGCTGCGTTTACATTGGGCGAATAGCTTGCATGCAACTTTGAATGCAGGAAACTGAAACTTACAAGTTGCCTATCTATTTTAACAGTATCAATAAAGAAATGTAGCCCTTTAAAGTCAGGGAAGTCGTTCCTTCCCACTCGCACATTATTATTGTGTATATTGTGCGAGCGAGAGGGAGTAATTTGCCCCAATTCGTTTGTTTATTGACGTAACGTCATCATAGCTTCATGTAAGTACTTGCATAATGGAAAGGCAGCTTTAGGACGAAGTTAGATCATAATTATGTCAAAAGCGGATTGAAAAGTCACACATTTTAAAGTGGCGTAGACACACGTTTTTCATAATAACGAGATTTTTCCAAACATTTTAATCTAAAGGAAAACATCTCCATATTAATTATTTTATACAGTGAAATATTAAAAAAAAAACACGGCTCAATTGTTTTTAGGCAAAAACCTAGCGCGGGTGCCATTGCACAAATCCTGCAATTTTTTTTTCTGTATAGAAAGTTACTTTTTGTAATGACCTTGTGATGTCACTCCCTATGGTCAACCGATAAACGTTGTAACACTTTTGTCATTGTTTCTAATAAAAATACAGCGATAATTATTAAGGTTAACATTACTTAAGTATAACTTAAATTACACTGTGGGTTGATGATGCTTACTGCATCTTTTTTAGATATCACCTTGATTTGTTAATTTTAATGCGTCAAGAAAAACGCTTCAATGAAAAATTTCAAATACTACATCATACTGTGCAGAGATTTAAAAAGTAATAAAAGAAAATGGCCGCGTATCAAAAGTACACGAAATGACTTGTCTTTATAACAAAAGTTTTTGAAAAAAAATCTGAACCGACTTCTAACTCATCTGTAAAGGAAGAAAATAGTCAATTAGTTTTTGGTTATTAAATGTGGTTCCTCATCAAACATTTTAATTAATTTAAAGTCGCTGGCAAGTGCTGACTTGGGAAGAGAAGGTTGGCGTAGACAGACTTATGCCCAAAAGTTGGTGGAAGCAGCTAAGTACACAACTACGTTGACTATTATTTTTCATATACTTGGCTGGCACCGACTTCAAATAGTGTTTGATAAGGAACCACATTTAATAACCAACAACTAATCGATTATTTCTTCTTTTCAGATGAGTTTGAAGTCGGTTCAGATTGTTTTTCGAAAATTTTTATTTCACCTTTTTTAGTTCTAAATGCAATATCTAAATTTAAGGGAGTTGGTTATATGTTCCAGCATCGGCTCACATTCATTCATTCTATTTATATCGAATGGGTTACATGGCCAATCGACCTTGCTTACCATGGTGTCAGCGTTTTTTGGAACCGCCTCTGATGTGTTTTATTTAACGACCACCTAATGACAGCCGGGCGGGACCAACAGTTTAACGTGCCTTCCGAAGCACGAAATCATCATTATATCAAGCAATACGTAATCAAACTGGACATAACAAAGTATGCTTCGCATGGGAGTCGAATCCACGACCTCCTAAAGGTCTAGAGCAAACGCCGTGTCCACTGGACCATGTAGACAGTATAGGTACCCAAATCGTAGTGAAATATGAAAAATTGTCTCGATTCCCCATCATCATCAGGACCTGATAATATGATGACATCCAGTCCATCGGGGAAGTTCCGTTTTAAACTATATAAAATCTTAGTAATCAGGTGAAGATACAAAAACATATCCTTCTACTCCTTACCGTTAAAGAGTGTATACCTTCTATCATCAGCTTATCAACATAATATGGAGACTACTGGACGTAAAGACTTGACTAACATCAGAATATGAAATATGTGACGCGTGCCTAAAAAAAATTGATGTTTTCCCTCGATTTCTCTATGATTTCATCATCATAAGAAGATCCTGACTTGCTGATAATCCACCTCGGGAATATGCCCTTTCGAATAAAAAATAATTATGAAGGTCGGTCCATAATTGGCAGAGTAATCGGGGAAAATAAGTGACACGCGCCTAAAAAATTCGAGGTTTGCCCTCGATTTCCCTGGGATTCCATCATCAGATCCTGTCTTGGTGACAATGGGACCAACTCGGGAGTATGCCCTTTCGAATAAAAAAGAATTATGAAAATCGGTTCACTATTGGCGGAGAAATCGGTGAACATTATATAGAAAAAAAAAATACATACACACGAACATAGAACATCCTCCTTTTTTAAAGTTTATTAAAAATGAATGAGCGCTTGTTTGAATATATATTTTAGTCGAAATACCTTACAATATTTGCCATTTTTGTATGACATAAAACACTGATCCGTAGTGCTTTTTTTTTAAATGAATGGCTCGCTCACTAACTGGTTCATAAGTATTTTAAGTAATGGAATTACCCGGATTTCAAAAATAGACCAACTGTTTTTTAAACTCTAAAATAGGTATAACAAGCGGTTATTAATATATATCTAGTAATAAATGAGAGGTGACACATCGCTGGATGTGCAAATCTAAACGAGAATATAAAATCAACACATCTGATTAAGGATCGGAGGTTGAAAGCATAGACAAAACAATTTTATTTTTTTTTATTTTTTGATTATTAATTTAATTAAGTCAGTACTCGTCCTTTGTGCAACTAATATATAAGCTACAATGTCAAATGTCATACACACAAACGAGAATATATTTCGGATTTTCAAATGTCTAGTGGCATACATATAGTATACTATGTTTAGTTTGCAAATGGACATAGTTTAGAATTGTTCGATCAAAACATTTCGATCAGGCAATTCTAACCAAATTTAATTCGATAGAGTGTACTTGGACATAAGCTGAATCCCGTGGTTGTTGAATATCTTGTGTAAGTGGCAGATAAGAAATGTAAACTGGGAATGACACTGAAAAGTTTATTTTTTGTCCAATACAATTTTGCCTATTCTTATCCGACTACGGCAGAGCCGTGAGGTTTGATTTTGACCAGTTTGTATGTATGCTCATCTGTACGCGATTTTCTTCTAAACTACAAGTGATAATTAATTATCATTCAACTGGGCAAGTGACCAGAGCCCTAAAAGTATTAAGGGAGCGTTCAAGTATTACGTAACGAAATTCGAAACTCCTAATGAAATTCACTCTTTTATGGTTTCATTGTTTATAGCTATCAATTTTTATAAATTATTTAAGTTATATATTGATTGGAAGTTCATTAGTCTTTTGCAGACCAAAATATATGACCTTTTTTGGAAACCCAGAGGTGCATCTTTGACTTTGCCTAATAAAGACATCAAAAGCTATTAGAAATTCAAGCCATCCATTTTCCTAATAAATCTTAGCTTAGGGCCAAGTAAGCTCCACCAATTCAGACTTCAGTGTAAGATTATACATTAATTTAGGGTCCCAATACTATAATAATGCTAAATTACAAAGACGAAATGCTAAATTTTAGTAAAACAAAATGATTAATCGTTTAATTTGCCAAAATATCGATAGAGAGAGAGAGAGAGTAAATAAATACTTTTAATACTTACAACGAATTCCAACATTTATATTTAATTTTCAAATACGTTTCAAACTTCGATTCTAACATTCTAGAATCGCGCTTTCGTTTCTCTAAACAACCGGGTTGCCATAAACAAAAACAATAGAATACAGAATTTGAATAACCAGCTGATTGAGAAAAAAAAAAAACATTTGAAAATAGAATCCGTTTTTTTAAACAGTCTTTCACACTCACCCTGCTATTTACAGAAACGCACTGTACTACCACGTAGCAGTGTTGCCAACATCCCCGACTTGATTCTCCTGGTTTGTTCAAGCCATGAGTTCCCAGTAGGGCATCATCATGCCATTCTCTCCCATACCTTGTGGTCGGATGAAGTTCATTTCTATGTTCTTAAACCTCTTTTTTAGCTCGGCGTCGAATAGCTGTTGGAAAAAAAAAACATATTTATTATTGTGAAAAGATATTTTTAAATTTCCTTTGTCCAGAAGGATTTTGAAAAAACACATCTGGATGAAGATTCTTTTGGTCTAGCTTGGTTATAAAAACCGTGGCTATGCTGATCCTGACTAGGCATGCATGTGTTTGTCTTTATAAACTTTGATCTGATATGGCAAATTCATAAATAAAAAAGACACTGGCTTTGTTGTCTTCAAGCATGGCGAAGAAAACAAGATCACAAAGTTTTTAGTTTGAATACCGTTAATATAATGTCTTTTTTTTTTGCAAAATCTGGTGGTCAGTTTAAGAGATGTTAAAGCCCGCGTCCATTACGAAGCAGAGTTGAGCCGCTCCGACTCTCCCTTGAGTTGCTCCCATATATCTATCTTGTATGAAACCGCGTTAACTAGCCCGGAGTGAAAACGCGCAGAGTAGAATCAGCTTGGCGAGTTCGACGCGGTATAGTGGACTTGGGGTGGCGGAATGATTCCGGCCGAATCGATAATGGTATGGCGTCGTCCCGCTCACACTTATGCTCCGGGTACGTGTGTAATGGCGACAAATAGCGATGAAAATGGAATTTAGATCGTACTCCGCTCAAATGGATGCACCCATGACGGTCCGGAAAGAAAAGAGGCGAGGACCTATTTTGGCTATAAAAGACGCCTGACTTTAATAGAAAGAGCATCGTCTTGATAAAATTATTTGGACACAATCAGTTTTTGTAACGTAAGACACAGTACAGCGGCGTCCCCACTGACCTTGCTGTCTTCAGCGGCGAGCGTGACGGGCTGGGCTCGCTCGTCAGCAGCCATCAACACCCTGGCAGCAGCACTCGCCACATGCGGACTGAAGTGCGAGCGTAGAGCACACACTTCCCATAGAGACGATCCGAGTGCACGAGCGCTCATCGCCTGGGTCTCCTCCATTACGTACGGGTCGTTAGACACTGTGGAACGAAAATTTTACAATCAAAAACCAATTTGTACAGGGGCCTTACTATCATCTTCTTATAGAAGGGCAGACACGAGTGAGTAAACGAGATATCGCCTTACAGCTTGTATTGCGGTGGTTTTTAGAGGTGATAGTAAGGCATAAAAGTTGACCTAAATGTAAGCGAAACGAGCCTAAAGTCATTCATTTATATCGAGTGGACAACATGATCAATCGACTTTGTACACTAGCGTTAAAATGACATTGTAAAACAACATTGAAAACTTTCACTTTGCAATATCATAAAGCGAAAATACTATGGTTAAACAGTGATATTGGTTTTATCGCATTTTAATCAAAATCACAGACAATGACAATAATCATAAGTTAGTAGACTGCATGTCCTTTTGGAAGACCCAATTTGCGAGAGTATAAGCGTTATTATTAAAGACCCAAAAATATTTAACATAATGTATTTCAGAATGTAACAGCAGCAGATTGGCCACGAGCTGCAGAAGCCCGCTGGGGTCTTCCAGTGGAGCGACTGCCGCCAGTCGAGACCGACACTTCAATAAAAAAAACTCACTGATGGCAGGCGTGTCTTCATAGCAGATCATCCGTTTGAGTCCGGGATGCCGCAGCAGCAGATTGGCAACGAGCTGCAGAAGCCCGCTGGCGTCTTCTGGTGGGGCGACTAACGCCAGTCGAGATAAACGCTTGGCGAACGCTGCTACCAGACCTTCTGGTAAGTGGCTGTGAGGAAAAATAACACACATTGTTTTATTAATCAACTTTGCAGGGAGAAACGAGATTAATTGGGCCAATTTCAAAGAGAAACTTTTCAGGAGCATTACAATTTAAATGTGTATACCATAAAGCAATAGGCTACTTGACTGTATTCATACTTGGTTAATATTGTTATACATACTAAACAAAATATACACTAAAAAGTAACCGATTCTGAAAACAACAAAAAAATTGGTTGTTAATTAAGGCCGTAATTCGATTTTAAAGTTTTCTCTAAAAGAACAGTGGGAGCGTGGTCGGGACATCTTGCTATCTCTTTTGTATGCACGAAACCGAGTGGCAGTGACGTCAAAGCTCACACAGTGCATCCTTTTCTTGTTTTTTGACAGTTTTCCCTTCCACCGAATTTCAAAGGCTTATAACTTATTTATTTTTGAACGGATTAGAAAAATTCTTTCATAATTCTGTTTCTGGAAATAAAAATATTGATATGAAAGAAAAAATAAAAATTTGTAGAATACCCAATTACAAAGAGGAGACTGCGTATCAGCTGGTGCTCCATTACGGTCATCGGGGCAGTGACGTCGGACAAGGAGGCAAATTTTTTTTTTTACAATTTACGTTTTTTTTCGACTATGGAATATAAACAGTTACCGAGCAATAACAACGTGAAATATCTTGGCCTGCACCTTGATAGAAATCTGACGTGGACTAACCACATCAAGGCCAAGAAAACAGAAGTCACTTTGCAATTCAAGCGACTATCTTGGCTACTGGGCCGCCTATCCCGGCTGTCACTTAGTAACAAACTATTCGTTTATAAGACTATAATAAAACCTATTTGGACATACGGAATAGAGCTCTGGGGCTGTTCTAGAAACTGTAATATAGAGATCCTTCAGAGATTCCAAAACATTGTGACGTCGTGCCTTCATCAACGGCTGCCTTTCCCCGCTTCCCCGCGCCGCATCACCCCGAGGGCCATATATAAGCCTGCGCGCGTCCACCAGAAGGCCTTCTCGGATTATCTCGTCATCTCGAAGTTAAGTGGCTGGCTATTTCTTAGCGGCTGCCTGACTGGATCTCGTGCCTACTTCGATCTCACGACCCCTATCTATATTTCTTCGTATATCCTTAACTGTCTATATTTGTAAAGTAGAAATAATAAATAGTGTGTTATTCGCTGTAACTTGGATTTATCTTCTCTCCTCATACATACCTTAAGTAGTAATTATTAACTACGTTATAACATGACACTAAGAACCGAAAGGAGGAAGTCTGATAAACACACAAATGAATTGGCTAAAAACCTGTTGACCACGCGCGAAGATGTGAAACGCCTACAGAGATGTCAAATACTAGAAATAGACCAGAGGGACTCGTAGTAATCTCGGCGCTGTTGTATGGAGTCAAGTTACAAATGAGTACGAGACTCACGTGGAGCTGAGGAACACGTCCGCCAGATGGAGCAGCCTCCGCTTGTAGCGAGTGGCGAACATCTCGGGCTCGAACATGCAGTACAGCCGGTCGTACATGTCCGGGTAGTCGATGTTGTGGCGACGGACCAGTTCCAGGACGCCTTGGAGCGCTAGCATGCTTATTGGGCCGCCTGGGAAAAATTTATATAATTATTATACAAACAAAACATGAAAAAACCAACAATATTGCCGCTATCTGCCTTTATTAATAACCTCTCTTCTCATGAGTCTACTCCATGGAGCAATTACAAAGAGAAGATGTCATAGTAAGCATTTTGTAAAAAAGTATTTGTGCGGCTACACGGGGCGGAAGGCAGACGTGCGACATGCTTGGTTTCGGCCGCGACTCCAACCATGGAGCACGAGCAATGACAAGCTCCACCCACTTTGAGTCGGCATGGCGCCAATGATCACTGCGCCATTTCAAACGGCATCTCCTCTTTGTAATTGCTCCATGGTCTACTCTAATGCTGCGGCCGCACTACCGCGATAATGCATAGGTTTGCACACGTCTGGCTAAAGAATTAATTCTGTCGCGAATGCCCCAAATGCCGCACCTTGGAAATTTTTTTCGCGATAAAGTTCGTGCGGTTGGCTACACTGCGCAATCGACTCTGTTTTCTGCTAGATGAATTATTGCGACGTGTGGTCAAGCATTTCGTCACAGATCGAAAACGAAGTTTTATCATGACAACGCGGACAAGAATCTTCACGTTCAAGTGTGGTCGCTGCACAGCATAATAGATTTCATTTGAAATAAGTAGCACCTTTGTAACAATTTATGTTCAATACTCTGTATCCTGATTTTATTTTGTGTACATAAATAAATATTATTATTGTTTAGATTTGTAATCTGTAGTCATAGACATTCGATTTTTTAGTGTTGTATTAAAATATATACTGGCAACTCTAAAAAGTGACGCCGCTCTTTTTCGGTAAAAAAGGCGGTACTCGTATTTTGTCCGTCGTCTCGTATTCTAGTGCTGAAACAGCCTTTTCCTCGTAATTTTGTTTTTTCGTCTCGTAATTGTGTCACTGCTGTTCTTAATCTAAATATACAATAAATTGTTGGTAAATAAATAGAGCTTTGTGTGAAACATGAGATTAGTGTCCGTACCATAACCCACATCATAAAAGGAGGAACCACCCATTGGGCAAGTCATCGTACGTAAGTTATCTCTAGCTAAGGGAACTCATATTGGCCAATATAAAATACCTTTGGTTAGCGATTACCATACAACATCCCATCCAAGATCTCACCAAGTATCGTAAGTTGTTTTTCGTTGTAAATTTGAATATACAGTCCGCTAATTAGCCTGCCGTTAGTTTTGTTAATTTAGCAACCATTTGTTTCGGATCTTTCCAGCAGGCTTCTCGAATATTTTCATTAATATCGTAAAATACAATCCTCACAATTATGAATGAGGACAAACATTATGCCATCATCTTGCATACTCGGGTGTGATAAAAGAGTCTATTAGTAAGGTAATAAATAATTTGTATAGAATGAAACGTATTGTGTGTGAGAGAAACAGAACGATTGACGTGTTAACATGAGTGAAAGAGTACATTACATTAGAAATGACAGATGACGGATGAAAGAGATAGTTTATTGTAATAAGTAGCATGTAAAGTGAGACGCCAATAAACGTTGTGTATGAGTAACCAGCAGTTTCATTTACATATTTATATATACTACCAGCGGGTCTAAAATCGCCACTTAGCGCGAATCACAATATGATCACAATATGAATCACATTGCAAATCCTAAAATGGCCATAATTTGGCAGTTCATAAAATGAATCACGAACAATTCATTGCATGCAATTCTGCAGTTTGACATTTTTCTATGGAAATACGTAAAATGGGTCACATAAAAGGAATTGCCTTTATGTCAATCAGCAGAATCGGGTCTAAAATCGCCACTTAGCGCGAATCACAATATGATCACAATATGAATGTCATTGCAAATACTAAAATAGCCATAATTTGGCAGTTCATAAAATGAATCACGACCAATTCATTTTACGCAAATCTGCTGTTTGACAGTTTTCTATGGAATTTCGTAAAATGGGACACTTTTACAGAATTGCTTTACTGTCAAATAGCAGAATCATAAAAAGTTACACTTCAGCAACATCTACAGTTCATTTCTCCAAATTTCACAAAAATTTGCTCAATTGTGGAGTGAGAATACTTTGTTATTTTGATTTTAGGGTAATTCGTCAAGTTTTAAAACTGTTTCGATTCGTCAAGCGAATTTTTATCATTTATTGTTGTTTAAATTCGTCAAATAAGTACTAATATTTTTCGTATTAAATTGCAAAGAGAATTATAATCACCAACGTTTGATTAAATTGTTATTTTTCGTGTAAAGATCTCGGTTAGTCCGAATTTTTTTTAGAACATGTGCCTATATGAGGTAGAAACATGTATTAAAGGTAGGAAAGACGCGTCTAGCTAGACGTTGCCGAATCTAACGACCAAACCGATACCTATAGGGGGATTACCATGATATATAAAATTCATCTAAATGCGAGTGAGTAGGCGTGATAGCGCTTTAAGGGATGTAATGCAGGGCACACATCTCGCTTACTCATTCGCATTTGTTGGATAGAATTAAGAGATCATGGTAGCCCTTTTTTTGGTGTGTGCTTCCTTTTCTTCATAAAAAGTTATGACTTGAGAGGATTAACTGGCCGATACATGGCACTTCTTTTAACTAATCTTATTTTTGTGATCACACAAAAACAAAGAAACCGACTTGCCTTTACGAATTAACATCATACCACCATAAAATAATTACTAGTACTAACGATATTGCAAAAATAAGGTATCATGTTTGTGTGCCAGTAAAGCCTCTTGAATATTAATTTTATATGGCGATGCTAAACGTGGACTTCACGTGCGTGGCACGCAGGTAACGCCCACATTGTACTTCTATAGAGATGTACCTAGGTATCGCCTTCCTTAGTTATTTACACACCGTTGTGCGCTATTTATATAAAATAAGTTGATAGTAAGCCACGACTAAAGAAGAACAAAAAATAAGAAGAGCCTAAAAGACTTGTTTCCACGGCCGTAAAACCCATTTTTTGTTGACAGATGACTGCACTTGATTGACATTGACTGATTTATGCTGATATGATAGACATTATCTTTATTGCCACTATTAAAAATAATTATTCAAGTAGTCTCTATTTTCTCTATTGCGTACTCAAAATCCTAATGCACGCACGTCAAATAAACAATAATCTTAATTTCCTGTTTCACAGTACGTCTAACATCATTAATAAAAAAGAATTATATAAAAAATAATGAATCAGTTTTGTTTTTGAAGAATTGCTATGGCAATATTAACACGACAAATGATTCACGAAATGAACTGAATTGTCAGTGAATTGCAAATGATGCGTGTCCATTTTACAAAAAAAAAGGAGAATTGCAAAGGAATTGCTAGGAATTCACGAAATGAATTCCTTTTGATGAATTGCTCAAAGTGGCGATTTTAGACCTACAGGATAGGAACCACAATTTTGAGAGACATTCACATAGGCAATATCTGGAAAAATATAATTATGGGAAAAATTTACCAGCTATTTATTATTAAGATTGCGCTCTAGGAACAACCAAATGGATCGACAGTGTATAAAGAGTGGTCATACAGCTTGGCAAGTCATATGTGGCAGGGTCACTGACCGGCATCCAGGCTGTCACACAGCATGTCCGTGGCGAGGTGCGGCTTGGCCAGCAGCGGCATCAGTCTCTCCACTAGCAGCAGCAGGGCTCGGCGGTGAGTGCGGGGCTCCGACATGAGCGGCCACTGGCAGGCAAAACTCCAGCAACGGTTGGCGTAGCGACGGCAAACGCCCGCGTTCCACGGGAACGGTGGTTTGTCTGAAAGAACGATTGAGCTACAGCGCGTTGAATAACTTTCTAAAGAGTCTGAAAACAAATTCAGACGCAAAATGGGATGAAGACTATCTATTTATCTGTAATACCTTTTCAATTTTTAAAAACTACATTTAAAATCAAAATTTTAACAATATTATGATGTCATTCTCTTTTAAGACATATCAATATAATTATAGGATGTTCAAATTGCCTACTTAGTTATCCCGTAAAATTTACCATAGCTCATAAACTACATTTATTATCATTACTAGCTGTTTCCGCCCGCTTTGCCCACGTCAAAAAATAGCCTATGTTTGGTCTTAATTTTCAACTACATATATCCATATCAAATTTCATCACAATCTGTTCATGAGTTTAGCCGCTTGACAGACAGACAGAAGTATGGATGAAGATTACTTACTTTCAGTACCACACAAGAGTTTCTCCTCTTTATCTTCCTCCCGCTCCTTAACTTTGATCTTGGCTTCCAACGGGATCTCCAATGTGAGGAGCTTATCCAGCAGCTCCAAGTAGTTTTGCATGAATATGGAGTTTGGTGACCTAAAAACAATTATTTGACATGGTTAATAAACTTTAACATTGTAGAGAATACGAGTGTCCAATGTGGAAAGACCTTGGAATAATTAGGATTCAGCTAGGTAGCTCTCCTTAAGGTTAATGATCGCATACACATGCTAAAAACTTACTCCATATGATGCAATTATTGTCAAATACTATGTCACGAAATATTGTGCAACAAGGAGCAATAGCCAGTAATTTTTATGAATTAATTGCACAATATTGCTCCATATGGTGCAAAATTAAGTGCAGTTCCTAAATATACAAAGTGGGCCAAACACACAAAATTTATAAAAATGACTTCAAATCAAAGATAAAAAAAATTATTCACATGTATTTCTTAGTCAATTTTCACAGGTGTAAAGAAAGTGTAGTAATTGAAGTAAAAAATAGAGCAAAACAAAACAATGTAGGCGGTATGCTTTTGATGTAACTTACTTGCGATAAGCGAGTGTGGAGAGAACTTTCAACCCGTACTGCTGCACGTCCCTGTACTCCGTGAACTCCTGAAAGCGGGCTATCGGAGCCGACATCGACATGTCAGAGTCTAGCAGGACTGTGAATATATTCTGAAATGCAATAACAAGAAAATAAGTGCTAAGTTTGGATTCTTTCTTTCACTTTCTCTGATCTCCGAAAACTGACATGACATAGTCTCGATTTGAGCCCCAATAAAAAATCTTCAAATTTTTTTTTAAATTATCAGATCCCTAATTTATGAATACAGCTAAACTGAAATAAATGAATTAGACATTGAGGATGCCCCAACAAAAGAAAATAAACATTTGAAATCAATAATTCTTAGAGAACGTATTAGTTTTGCAGGTGTAACCTTGAATCTAAAAATTAATGTTTTTTTTTTAAATTTTTGTTATGCCTTGTCCTAAAAGGTCTCTTTCTAGAGTACATTGCAAAGTATTATGTTGTTATTATACACCGCGAAATTTTAGTTGTTTTGGACCTCTCCATTCATGCAACCGAACAAATTTCCCCAAGGAAGATAAACATGAAAAACAAATTTAGATTCCCATAGTAAGTTAGGTCACATGAGACATTTTGTATAGGAGGTCCAAAAATTTACTCCATATTTCAACCCATATATCTTGGGGAAAGTTGTTCAGTTGCACGAATGGAGTCACTGGACGATGGGTCCAAAACGACTAAAATTTCACGGTGTATAGTTATTATTGTAACACACTAGCCGCTTTCATAGCTTATTTTTACATCTGTTTATTAAAAATCTAACCTTCAATCTGTTGGAGGGAAAATAGTAAGCAGCAGAGCTCTCCAGTGGGTTCTTCCCTTCCATTTGCAGTAATTTGCTGGCAGTCACCAGCGCTTGTAGCCGAGAACTGGTACGGCCACGTTTGATGCACTCTATGGTACGAGTAAGGGCCGTCTCGTAGCATTCCTGCAGCCATCTTGTGTATTCTGCTTCTGGACTGTGATCTGCCAAAAAGGTGTAAAATAATATATATATTAACCCTTCCGATTTAATCATTAGAGATGTTTTTTTGTTCAGTGTTGAGTTAGTATTCCACAACACAAGTCTTGAACTTTAGGGCTAACTAAATCTGTGCAATTAATCCCTGTATATTTACCCAAATGAATCAGGAAGGTGGCAGGAGAAAAAAGGTTTTATTTTTCATTCAGCTGCAAGAAGTAACAAAATAATCCAATGTAACAACAGCCAGCTCTAGCTTAAGGTATTAGGTTAAAACTAAATGAAAATTGTCAATTTTTTTATGCTTAGGTGATGATGAATATGCAATTAAGCTTACAATACAATGTAAGTAAAAATTAAAGCAATTCTTTGATATTGTGACTATGAAAATGTGATTAACTGTAAATGACCTTGAAATTATCTAGAAATATAAGTATCAACAAAGAATTTCTTCGCTAGGTACAGCCAAGTGGTAATAACTTATGTAAAGTTTATATAAATATGAGCAGAACATGTACGTTTGGTAACGCAATTATACAACCAGCGCTTAGGTCCCTACCTACATACAATTTATGGTGCAAAAAACGTCACATGTCGCAAAATGTGACCACCCTAGCAAATTTTAGGGAAGGGTCAATACTTATTATAGTGTCAGAAAATGCTTACTAAAAGACCGCAAGCTTAAAAATTACGAAACTTAATCGCTCAATAGCGCAAAATCAATAATTTGACCATTAAAATCGAGTGGTACTTAATAAAAAACGCCGAGTTATGTACTTACCAACTGGTTTCAATGGAACTATTTCCTCAATCAAATCACCCCTCTTTAGTAATTCTGTAAATATTACTTCAACAGTAAGCAGCAGTGGCGTAAAATTATCCGTTTCAGCCTGAAATATTTAAAAACTTGGAATAAAAACGTAACCTAAGTCAACATTTTAACTGTTCGATTTTTATCAAACATGATGCACATAGATTACCTCAAACATCTGCAGGATATCAGCAAGATTGTTTGCATGTTTTCTAGAGTTTAAAAACTCTGTAGCCTTATTGCGTAGTTGTGCCGAAAGCATTTTTGTTAAATTTTGCTGCACATCGGCCATTTTTGTATTAGAAAAGGCAGTTGTCATTTTTTTTGATCAAGATGACAACCATAGATTGAGGGCATAGACATATGACATTTGTATGTCTGCAGACAGATGACAACAACAACCTTGCAACAAACGCACGCTGCTGTAGAGGGTTTACCTTACCATGGTCTCTTAATTTGATTTGCAATGGCAATTTAAAATCATCCAACAAACAACTTAACAGGGGTTAAGTTAAGTAGGATGCTTACTATCACCTCTAAAAGCTTTTCGAAAAAACTAGCGACATCTAGCTTTGCTCATTATTTGCATGGAGTTAAGAGAACATAGTAAGCATCCTGTTGGCGGAATGTTTTTAAGGTTATTTTTATTTTCCCGTCAAACTGTGCGTCAAACAAAAGCGTGATAAAAAAAAAACAAAAAAAAATTGACAAGCGGCGGCTGCTGTTGTTTATAAATTTTTGATTGATTATTTTGTCTTTCTAATACCTACATAACTATTTGAATTTCAATAAAATGGACGGGGACTTATATGACGAATTTGGTAATTATATTGGTCCAGACCTGGAGTCGGATTCTGATGACGATCAAAGTGTTTACGGCCAAGAAAACCGTGATGCCGACGAGGATGCTATGGATGAAGATGAAGACGATGCGGAGCCCGAGGTGGCTCCGATGTCCGTCGTACTGCATGAGGATAAACGGTAAATACTACCTTTTCATATCAACAGCAGTTTACACAGATTTTGGTAAAAAAAATAAGAACATAACCTCACAAAAATGTTTCTTCTAAAATTTCAACTTGATACGCTATAAACTTTATTTTTGATAAGGTACTAACTTATGTACTGAGAGGTAAATTCATTTTTTTAGTTACTTTTAAAAAATATTTCACTGTGTGATCAACATCACAACATACAACTGGGGAAGCGCTATGACAAGTGAAAGACTGAGAGTTGTTAACTCTTCTTGTAGCCTTTTTATTTAAATCTAATGTAATTGTCAAAAATTTTACATGTGGATAAAAATTACAAAATCAAACAATGTGTACAAAGGCGGACTTCAAATCAAATCATCTTATTTGTGAGAACTTATCGCTTGATAGGGACAAATAGATACAAGAATGGTAAGAGGTAGATGGCAAGATAATGGTATTAAGTACTATGTGACTTGCGACTATTGACCTCACTTAAAAACTTGAAATATTCCTTGCGTAAATGTGTAATTTTAAGTGATTTTGTTAAGAAGTGAAATCCTTGTTTGTTTATAGTAACTTTATTGCACAGAAAATTTTATTACAGTAAATTTAGAAATTAAAAATAATTGCAACGGCAGACTTATCCCATATAGACATCTCTTCCAGTCAACCAGGATGTTAATGCCGTCCTTTTAAATTCTTTTTCTCCTGGTAAATGGTTTCTACCACATGGAATGTAGCAAGACAACTTGTGATATTTATTTATATTCTTGAACACACTTTCTGCTAATGTAGCTGATTGATGCACATGCATTTTGGCAGCTTGGAGAATCTTTTTTTCAATGATTTTGACTGAAACACTGATAATATAATTTTTCTAGGTATTACCCTCAAGCAGTGGAAGTATATGGACCAGACGTAGAAACAGTGGTCCAAGAAGAAGACACTCAGGCTCTGGACAAACCGCTGGTTGAGCCCGTCAAGCACAAGAAGTTTCAGGTCCAGGAGCAGCAGTTGCCAGAGACCAAATACGATATGGAGTACATGGCTGATATGCTGGATAATACCAACCTCATGAGGAATGTTACGCTGATGGGGCATTTGCATAATGGTATGAGATGTATTGTATTTTTAAATCTAAAAAAACTTGTTCATGGTTTATATTTTTGTGCATTTGTCGTTGCAGTTTTGAGCATACATTTTTGTGGAATGTTCAAATATTCATTAAGTTCAAACAGTCTTTCAAGGCCGATAACCAAAAGTGAGTTTTTTTTTCTGTTGGGTCAAGTTCAATGTCTTAGGTGAAATCCTCTAAATTTAAAATATTATTTTTAGCAAGCTGTAGATACAGCTATATTTATAATTGTATCTAGAGACTTTCTTAATTAGAGATAGACCTATTTCATGTTTTTGTTTTTTTTATAAAACTATGTAGGCAAACAGGCGTATGGCCCACCTGATGGTAAGTGGTTACCGTAGCCTATGAACGCCTGCAACACCGGAGATGTCACGAGCGCGTTGCCGACCCTGATGGAATTTTTTCACGCCCTTTTTAAAGGCTCCCATGTTATAGTTACTAGGGAAAACCATGGTTCATGCCATAATCACAGTGTACGAGGGAGGAAATTTAGGAAATTCCGTTTGAAGCGTACTGTACGCGATAACATGGGATCCAAGGTATAGGGATGAAATCCCTAACGATGGCGAGAGGTACATGGTAAAAAGTGGCTGTTGGCATCATGTCAAACAATTCCTCCGAGCATAGCCCATTATACAAGCCTAGGGCGTATACAGAAAGAAAGTTGGTAGCCGACGCCGATCTATCAGCGCTTCTCGGCGCTGGTCTAATCTGGTAACAGTTACATAAAGCAGGCAGATTGAAGCAGAGCGAGCAAAATTATACTCATCGGACGATGATTTGGTTTTTTTGGAAAATGTGTATTTTAAAATGCGAAAACAAGGTATATACATCCTATTAATAGAGAAAGGAAATGTTTCGGAGAATACCATCATTTATTTGTAAAACTAAAAATTTTATAGATATACAAGAATGAATCAAGAAACATTTTATTACATTTTATACTTAGTGAAAAACCATTTGATGAAAAATTGGTGTAATTGGCATAAACAACCAATCCTTTCAGAAGAAAGACTTGTTGTTACCATTAAGTAAGTATGAAAAAATATATTTATAGCTTAGTTATTAAAAAATTAAGTTATGAATTAGATTTATAAATAGATTATAATAAATGAAAATGTTTAAGAAAATAATGTTTATTTGTCCATTACTCAATTTTTGCAAATATCCGCCTTGGAACTGTATTTCATTAATTGTTAACGTCAAGATGGATTGTACGTGTTGTTGTAGTTGTTCATTAATTTAAAATGGCGGGCGGCGCCAGCGAATACCGGCGCGTGTTGAAGATTCTCGGAACTTGTCGGCGAAGTTCGGCACTTATCGGCGCAGGAATTTATATGAACAAGCGTTACAACAAGGTTACCTGCATGAATCGGTTCTAATAAGCGCTGGTAGGCTACTAGCTTTCTTACTGTATACGGCCTTATATAAGAGCAGTCTATGCTGTGGCGTAAAAAATTGCTTTGCCCTGTTGAGAACTCCGAGCTCATGTATTTCATCTCTTCCGGCAGCCCCAAGAGAGGAAACTACAAGAAAAGGGTAACAGGTGATACTCAAAAGATATGAGTACATCCCACTTCTGAGTAGAAGTGTGATGTAACGCTGTAAAGCTGTTGAACAAAGATGCTTCAATATTTTTTTTTCTTTTTACAGGCAAAACATCATTCGTAGATTGCCTCATCCGCCAGACTCACCCAGGCACAATCAACAACGACACAACAATCCCCATGCGCTATACAGATACATTATTTGTGGAGCAGGAGCGAGGAGTGTCCATCAAGTCCATGCCGGTTACGTTGCTCCTGAAGAATATCAAGGGGAAGTCGCACTTGCTCAATATCATGGATACTCCTGGTCATGTCAACTTTAGTGACGAAGTAACATCGGCTTTGAGGATTTCTGATGGTAAGGAAATTTATTTAGTGATACCTTGCACATGTTGCTGAGTCAAAATGGCTATTGATTTGACAAAATATCTATAATAATATTGGCCAATACTTAGCCATCGCTGTTGCCTACTTTACATATAAAGGTTTAAGTTTAGTTAACTGTACTAGTGACTGGTCTTTTAGTACACGAAGTAGTAAATAATACCTAGTTGTATACTATTTGTGGAAAAAAAAAATCATTCTTAGTTTCATACATATTTAAGTAATATTTATCACTTTGAGAAAATAGTGGAATTTAGCAGGAGCTTTTGTATGATACTTAATTTAGCTCTTAAATTTATCACCATAAAATTTTTTTGAAGAGCTATGCTCTATGGGCTTCCTTGTTATGAACAAGCTTAAAATGATAACTGTACTCATTTTTAATGTCCTTTACGAGTATCCTAGGTAAAAAGAGCTCTTTTATTGTACCCACAAAATACTTCGGGTCTTGAATTGACTTGACTTGCACAAGATCAATTTCTTATTTCAGTTCAAATCGTACGCTGAATAATGAACTGGGTTTGGTAATTTTGACATTGATTGTAAAACCTTTTGTACCCTTGTTCCACAATAAAGATAATTTGAATTTGAATTGAAATGCTTTTACTCAGTCTTTTCCAGTCCAAAAGCTTATTACAAACAACAAATTTCTCGTCCTACAGGCGCAGTCCTATTCGTAGACGCCGCCGAAGGCATAATGCTCAACACAGAACGGCTACTCCGGCACGCGGTACAAGAACGAGTGCCTCTGACGCTCTGCATCAACAAGATCGACCGGCTGATGTTGGAGCTGAAGCTGCCTCCAGCAGACGCGTACTACAAGCTGAGGCACATCATTGACGAGCTCAACACCATGCTGGAGACCAACCAGCCGCAGGACAACCCGGACGAGCCTGCCACCGTGTTCTCGCCGCTGACGGGTGAGTTGAGCGATGCTGACAGTGGTTGTGATATGGATAGGTCGCCGCTTCTAGTGCTGAATGATCATAAGAGTAAGTCATATAATAGGCTACTTCACTGTGTTCATGTTTTGACAAGATTTTTATATGGAAAAATATATACACTAAAAAGTAACCGATTCCGAAAATAACAACAAAATTGGTAATAAGTTAAAGCAGTAATTAGCATTTAAAGTTTTCCAATGAATAAAAGGGTGAGCGTGGTGGGGACGTCTTGCTATCTCCTTTGTACACACGAAATCAAGTGGCGGTAACGTCACTCCACCATTTAGTGCGTCCTTTTCTTATTTCTAGACAGTTTCCCCTTCCACAAGATTTCAAAGGCTTATAACTTATTTAATATTGAAAGGATTAAAAAAAATATTTCTGTTTTCGAATTCTGGGACTCAATATTGTGATATAAAATAAATAAAAAAATTGGGTAGAATAGCCTGCTGCTTTTGGTCGAGTTGATTGATGCAGAACCAGTCTTGAATGGATAGCTCCTTCTAGTGATTTAAAAATCTTGTGTTTTTCTGAAGGCTGAAGATAAAGATGTTGTTTCTGGTCGCTAGATGGCAGTTGTCAAGCTAAGTTTGCATTCAGGTATCTCGGCTTGAGTTAAACCGAGGTTCAAGGCAAGTCCTGGTAAAAAGATAGGCTTCAGATTTGGCCCCTTGGGTGTGAAGCGAAGCATTGTACTCGATAGATTTAGAAGAAAAATCTTGTCAGCGGCAAAAATCCGACCTATTTTTAATTCATCAATTTTCATTCGCCCTATAAATAAGATAGTATTTAGCTTAAAATCAATTTGTTTTACAAACAGGTAACGTGTGTTTCGCATCGTCGCTGTACGACGTGTGCTTCACGCTAGAATCGTTCGCCGCCATGTACGCAGCATCGCAGCCTTCTTCAGGCCTCAAGGCTTCAGATATGGCCGCTTGGCTGTGGGGCGATGTGTACTTCAATGCCAAAACGAGAAGGTTCACGAGGAAACAACCACATTCGTCAGCGCAGAGGAGCTTCGTGGAGTTCATTTTGGAGCCGTTGTACAAGATTTTTGCACAGGTAATAATTTTTAAAGACTTTTTATATTTTTTTTTCCTACGTATTCACTGATTTCTCTGTCAAAAGTGGACCGAATTTGAAAATTCTTTTATTGTATCGACTGAGTGGACTAAATCTGCCTTTGAAGTTTTGTAATGCAACATCCAAGAGGATACACCCCAGATCAGATCTAACTAACTAGGTTGGACAAAGCGGATGGCGGATGTGAAATCAAATATCTCAGATGAAACCATACATTAATTTGATGTTGAAACGTTATAAGATTTCCGTGACGACTTTTGGCGGGAAGCTGTGAAGAGCAGTATCGGCGCTGTATTTTATTTTTCAAAATTTGTGTTTTTTTGAGTGTTTGTTCATAATAATGGTAGATTATTATTCGCAAAGGGTTCGATATCAAGCGTGAGAGTTGGGAAGTGATACAGTGTTTGATTTATGTGATTTTCATGCTTGTTGCCAACAGCTTCTAGTAATCGCTAAGTGCAGTTTTTCTACCACTTCACTTAGCCTGATTCTTCTGACTAGACTTTACTACCGACTGGACTTTTAGACTTGACTAGGACTTGACGACACCACACTGTAGGACTGAAGAAGACTGAAAAATTAAGAAGAGCTATAAAGGACTCGTATCCATGGGCGTAAACCCCATTATTAAAAAAAAATAGATTTCTGTGACATATTGTCGCATTAACTATTTTGTGAATCATCTTGCTATTAAACAATAGAGTGTGTTGAATAGATGTATGGTTTAATAATTGGGTATTCTACTAATATTTAGTTTTCTTTCATATCAATATGTTTATTTCCAGAAACAGAATTATAAAAGAATTTTTGTAATCCGTTCAAAAATAAATAAGTTATAAGCCTTTGAAATTCGGTGAAAGGGGAAACTGTCAAAAAACAAGAAAATGAAGCACTGTGTGAGCTGTGACGTCACTGCCACTCGGTTTCGTACGTACAAAAGGGATAGCAAGACGTCCCCACCACGCTCCCACTTTCCTTCTAGAGAAAACTTTAAAATCGAATTATTGCCTTAATTAACAACCAATTTTGTTGTTGTTTTCAGAATCGGTTACTTTTTAGCGTATATTTTGTTTAGTATAATAATATTAACCAAGTATAAATACAGTCAAGTAGCCTATTCGGGGTGTAACCCAAAGTCCATGCATAAAATATATTGTTAAAAAGGCCGAGATTCACACAACAGACAATGCCTAACTGAGACATAACATCCACTGGAGTCAAAGAAATGAAACGTTATAAACACATAAATAAATTGATGACGTAATTTTTATTTTTTCAGGTGGTAGGAGACGTAGATGACACATTACCGGCTGTACTTGCCGAGCTTGGGATCAAACTGAGCAAGCAGGAAGCTAAATTGAATGTACGGCCACTATTGAGGCTTGTGTGCAGTCGGTTCTTCGGAGATTTCTGGTGAGTGATGGCTATTTCAATTCATTCATATCCTTATATGGTTAATAGACGCTGTAGACTCGGGTGTCGCCAACAGGCCTCTAAAGTTGATTCTTTAACGATGTCCAAATAGCAGCCGGGACCGACGGCTTAACGTGCCTTCCAAAGCACGGAATTATCAGGAATGGGGATGACCTTACCAAATTGGAAATAACAATGCTGCGGTTAGTGTACGATTGGAAATTAAAAGTAGACCTGTTCCAGAACTAGCATATTCGCCTTTACGATATGGAGGAGGAGAAAATCAATTTTTGAGATGAGACAGTAAACATATGAAATTATGATGAGACGACGACACATCTCCCAATTTTATTTTTTACTAGCTGTTTCCCGCAGCTCCGCCTGCGGTATATAGCCTATGTTACTCAGGGTGAATGTAGTTTTCCAATGGTGAAAGAATTTTTGAAATCGGCACAGTAGTTTTTGAATTTATTCATTACAATCATACACACAAAAATACAAATCTTTCCTCTTTATAATATTAGTGTAGATGTGTAGATGAAAAGGTCATGTTCTGCAAAGAATAAAACGTTTAATATGGCACTATGATTCGACTAAAATCAGCTGTTTTTTTAGGATAATTTCTATCTAGCTAAATTTAATGGATGTCTAAGATGTGCAATATCAATATCATGTTGTAAATGTTATCATCTTGCCCCCAGCGGATTCGTGGAGATGGTAGTCCGTCACGTTCCATCACCACTAGATGGCGCTGAACGGAAAGTGAAACATGCGTACCGCGGGGCAGAAGGACCATTATATGATGACATGGTTGGTTGTGATCAGTCTGGGCGATTGGTAGCTCACACAACAAAGATGTATCCCACTGACGACTGCACTTTTTTCTTGGTAAGTTGTTAAATAGTTCGTGCGGTTGCCGCTAGATGGAGATAGCAAAGTGAAGCATGCATATCTGTGTAATACAAAGGAATCGTTTTTTGATGACATGGTCGAATACGATAAATCTGGTAGGCTGGTCTCTCATACCACTAAGATGCACTTTTCGTGTGTTGTTAAATAGTTCGTGCGGTTGCCGCTAGATGGTGTTGTGATCATACTTTTGCAATCAGCAGAAGTAAACCATCAAAGTGGACGCTAGGTTCCAGAGAAATATCTATACTAATATTATAAAGCTGAAGAGTTTGTTTGTTTGTTTGAACGCGCTAATCTTAGGAACTACTGGTCCGATTTGAAAAATTCTTTCAGTGTTGGATAGCCTATTTATAGAGGAAGGCTATAGGCCTAGCGAAGTCGGGACGGGCTGCTAGTACAAAATAAGTGTACGAAAAAGAATCCATGTTTTCTTTTTCGTGTATCTTTGTTCCATAGGTCGACACATTTTCGTCAAAAATTCGGCTATTTTTTTTTTATACAACTAAGTAGACAAACAGGCGTACCGCCCACTGGATGGTAAGTGGTTATCGTAGCCTATGAACGCCTGCAACACCGGAGATGCGCAGATCACGAGCGCGTTTCCGACCCTGAAGGAATTTTTCGCTAGTAGTCACTAGGGAAAACCAGCAGTTTATTAAAGTTTACTCCAAAATGATGTATAAATCCAAACATTTCTACCAGGTGCTAGCCAGAATAATGTCCGGCACTCTATACGCCGGTCAGACTGTCCGCGTCCTCGGCGAGAACTACAGCACTCAGGACGAGGAGGACTCCAGGATCATGAACGTCGGCAGGCTGTGGATATACGAGGCCAGGTATAAGGTGAGAACCACTGTGAGACCATATTACTGAAACTTACGTGTTCTTTCACCGGGCTGGGCTGTATCTGATGAACTGTGATAGTTAGACGGTTAATTTTTTTTTTTATTCATTGATTTATTGCGATTATTTAAACTTTATTGTACATAATACAATTGTATAGCACAATGGGCGAACTTAATGCTCAAAGCATTATCTAACAATCAACCTTTGGGTTAAACAGATATCGTCATGGGTATTAAAAATATATAGCTATAAATACAAGAAGTTTTTCTTTCTAATTCTTATCAAACACTCTTGTCATCTGGCCATTCCGTTTCCGCCACCTCTCTATGCCTATCAGTTGAGACCCAACTACTCAATATTTTAGCCAATTTTCATCGGTATACATACTCTTTTTTTATTTTTTTTATTTTTTTTAAATATCGCCAAATTGTGAAACAGTTTGTTGGCGAATTAATGCACTCATTTTTAATTCTAATCTAAGGTATGTAAACAAGTGGAAATAATCAACTCTACGACTTACACAGACATTGACGACCGAATCGTAATAGTCGTAAAAGGTATCTCGCTCGCCGCTGTAGTATGGAGTGTACGGGGTCTAACATTGCTCCATTGGTGATTAAAAAAAAGGGATAATATCTAATTTTCCCAACAGGTGGAGCTAAACCGAGTACCAGCCGGTTGCTGGGCACTAGTCGAAGGGATCGATCAACCAATAGTGAAGACCTGCACCATGGTATCTGCTGACGAGACAGAGGAATTGCACACCTTCAGACCTTTAAGGTTCAACACGCAGGCCGTGGTCAAGATCGCTGTAGAACCTGTCAATCCTTCGGAACTGCCCAAAATGCTGGATGGATTGAGGAAAGTAAGTATACTATCACTACTGCTACTGTCTTAGGATGCCTTTGACACAGAATTATTAACAGTACTAACGTACAGAACGGACACTCACACCCTCCCACCCAAACAGATGCCGCACCGAGTCAAGCAGATTTAGGGTAAACATCGAGAGCAAAACAATGCAAGGATGTCGCTTTTGCCGCGCGGCCGCTGCGACGACTATTAGGCAGATACATAACCAACCCTACCTGTGAATCCGTCTGAACTGCCCAAAATGCTGGATGGATGGATGTATGCACCATGAAATTGGACTGTTTTTCACCCGATTTTCGCAATTGGTTGTCTACTCAGACTTTTTGTATGTTGTGTAATCCTAACTACCTTTGATGATATGTAGGAACAGTGTCACTCATTTATTTATTTATATTTTTAATTACCAGGTGAACAAATCTTACCCACTCCTCTCAACGCGGGTAGAAGAGAGCGGAGAACACGTGATACTCGGCACCGGAGAACTGTACCTGGACTGTGTGATGCACGACCTCAGGGACATGTACTCCGAGATCGATATCAAAGGTGGGTGTTTTGTACCTTCATCCTAGCGTGTATTCCTAGTTGCGTCGTCAGCTTACGCTTCGGAACCCAGGGTACTCTCTAAGTCATGGTTTGGAGGCACTGGTTATTACATTGCAACGACTGCCGTCTGACCACCGTAACCCTTTTTGCAGGGAAACCAGACCAACAGTAACATGACCCGAGGTGTGTTAGTGGTCAGCACTGTCAGAAAGTTAGGTGTCTTGTACAGCTGCAAAGTTTACATTTTGCTGCTTTTCCACCTGCAAGACAGATTGCCGGATATTTCTTGGCGGAGTTTTCTTTCAGATGAAAATGTGGCCCTAACAAGTTATGTTGGAAAGAAGCGCGTCTAAACATGCCGCTTTCGCCTCGGCCGATAAATAAGACAAGAAGTTGGCTGGATGTCATTGCCTCTACTATGAGATTTCGTTGACGCAGACGCAACTGTGTTAAAATTTTATATGGAATTTCTTAGTAACCTTACTATCCACCAGAGGCGCTGTACAGATGCGCCATACTAAATTGTTAACCCAGTCGCTAACGTCTGCGTCAAGAGAATCACATGGAAGAGTTACATATAAGACGATGCAAATGTTCTTATAACAAAGATACCCGAAAACAGTCTGAAGTGACGATGAAAATTACGAAGAAAGCAGACCCTGGGTTTCGTAGCAATTAGTTGCGGATATAACCGATATTGCTGGTAGAAGAGAGCTGAGAACACGTGATAATTGGTACTGGAGAACTGTACCTGGACTGTATGATGCATGACCTCACGGACATATGTTTCCCGCAGTTCCGCCTGCGTCAAAAAGTAGCCCTTTGGTTGACCCCGGGTTTTCAACTTGTTGAATCTTGTATAGTGTAAGTGGACTGTTGGATTGGATTGAAACGCTGGTAAATAAAAATTCACGACAGAAACAATTTAAAGCAAACGTGCTAGTTTAATCTTGAATCGAAACAGAAAGATTTACAAAAATGTTGCCACACATAAAAAAATAAGTGAAAGCGTATCAGGCAGACAGAAAGACAGACAGACTTTCGCATTTATAATATTAGTTATCAATGCAAATCACTGCTGCCTCACACTTCTGCGCCGGTTTCGTTAAAAACATTTTGAAATGTTTGTAAAACATTTTTTTGTTTTATTTCATGCACGTCTCTAGTTGTACACGGACTAAATTTATCTACAACTTCACTTATCTACACTTATAATATTACAAAGAGGAAAGATTTGTATTTTTGTGTGTATGTTTGTAATGAATAAACTCAAAAACTACTGTGATTGGAAGCTACATTCACCCTGAGTAACATAGGCTATATACCGCAGGTAGAGCTGCGGGAAACAGCTAGTTTATTATAAAAATGTTGTTATATTAATTCAAACAAGTCGTTTCAACAGTTGCGGACCCGGTCGTATCGTTCTGCGAGACAGTCGTGGAGACATCGTCACTGAAATGTTTCGCCGAGACACCGAACAAACGGAACAAGCTCACGATGATCGCGGAACCTCTGGAGAGAGGCCTCGCGGAGGACATCGAGGCCGGCGCCGTTTGTGTGACCTGGGACAGAAAGAGGCTCGGAGAGTTCTTCCAAACCAAGTTAGTTCATCATCGTCCTAGCGTATCATCAGATTACGCCTAGGTTACGCTGTAATTCATGGTCCTAGATTTGGCGGAACTGGTGGAACAATGGAGCGACTGCCGTCTTAACGGAGGTAAGAGCCTTTTTACAGGGAAACCAGCCCAACAGGAACATGACCCGAGGTGTGTTAGTGGCCAACACTGTCTGATTTTTTCAGGCTGCCCTAAGGCATCTGACATAGCCTCACGACTGCTATCTATGGATAACAACCGGGACCAACGGCTTAACGTGCCTTCCGAAGCACGGAGGAGCTCAAGATAGAAAATGCCACAATGGCAACCAATCCAATAGTGGTCGCGTCACGCCGTCGCTTGACACGCGCATTCGCTACCGATACGCGGGTCGCGCTCGGCTAACGAGCTTAGTAACTGACAGTTAACTAACCAAGTTAGTTAAATGTTTGGAGTAACGGATTCCGATGAAATTTGGTACGAATATAGTTGAAGACCCGAGGTCAAACATGGGTTACTTTTTGGCACAGTCAGAGCTGCGGGAAACAGCTAGTACACATATAAATACGTACTCTTCATGTCGCAGATACGATTGGGATTTGCTAGCAGCGCGTTCGATTTGGGCATTCGGGCCGGACACCACTGGACCGAACATTTTGGTGGACGATACACTGCCTTCCGAGGTGGACAAACATTTGCTAGCCTCGGTCAAAGACAGCATTGTACAGGGTAAGTAATTCAGTAACACCACCGAATTATGAATAGTATTAACGTACAAAACGGACACCCACACCCGAAACAGGTAGATTTAGGGTTAAAATTTAAGGCGAAATAATCCAAGGATGGCGTTTATGGCTGGAACGACTATGACGCAGATACTACGGTTAACACACAATATGTATCGCGCTCGCCGCTGTTGTATGGAGTGTCGGTGTAGGTTTTTTTTTGTGGGCTAATTAGGTTCTTCTAGGTTTAATCAAATCGGTTTTTTCTGACGGGGAAAGAAGTGGTACACGAACAATTTTTCCCAGTAATAATTATTCATTTTGTTGCTCAATATTTCGTGACGTCATAATTTACAAAAATTGCACCATCTGGATGAAAAGCACCATTACGAGTCTCTGCAGATAATTACAATGTACGTCCGATCTGGAATAAAATAATTTGCGGTCGTGAAATCTTTCTTGTCGTAAATTTCAGCCCTCGTTAGTATATTAATTTAAAAAAAAAAAAACAACTAGTAGAATAGAACCTATGCTTTATGGACTATAGCCTAGTATATTAATTAAAAAAAAATCAACTAGTAGAATAGAACCTATGCTTTATGGACTACAGCCTAGTATATTTTTTTATTTTATTTTTTTTATTAAAAAATATCCAGCGATTTACCGCTATCCCGTCTCATGCGCAGATGTGGTCTATGATGGAGCTCTAGGTTTCAGTTTTATTCACATTTTATGTGAGCTTATGGACCATTAGATTTATAAAACCTTTTTTTTTTTATGCAGGCTTCCAATGGGGCACAAGAGAAGGTCCGCTGTGCGAGGAGCCGATTAGAAATGTAAAATTCAAGATTTTGGACGCCGTCATAGCACAGGAACCTTTACATAGAGGTGGAGGACAGATCATCCCCACTGCTAGAAGGGTGAGGCATCCATACTTCCGTACTAATATTATAAATGCAAAAGTCTGTCTGTCTGTCTGTTTGTTACGCTTTCACGGCCAAAACGCTGAACGGATTTTGGTGAAATTTGGTATGGATATAGTTGAAGACCCGGGGTCAAACATGGGCTACTTTTTGACGCAGGCGGAGCTGTGGGAAACAGCTAGTACTCTATGATTACCCATACTATGTACTATAATATTATAAGTGCGCAAGTCTTGTCTATCTGTCTGTTACACTTTCACGGCCAAACCGCTGAACGGATTTTAGTGAAATTTGGTATGGATATAGTTGAAGACCCGGGGTCAAACACAGGCTACTTTTTGATCGCAGTGTAGAAACTGTTACCTACATTGAGAAAGGAACGGCGCTTTCCATTCTCTTTGCCTGGTACACTGGTAACAAGACTTTCTATACTGCGACCAGGGGCCCTATTTTTACCCGACTGCGACGGAAGGAGGGTTATGTTTTTCAAGAGTTTGTATGTATGTATAATTGTTTGTCACGCTCTACAGCCTGAACGGTTCGATGGATTTTAGTTTGAGAGGTGTCGTTAGATTCGTATTCGTATTCGTAAAAAAAAATTGCTGATTTTTATGAAATTTTCATTTCCAAATTACACGGAAACGCGGTGTTTTAGTTTTTTAAATTACCGTTATCTTGTTGAACGTTTGTAATGTCGAATGAGACTCGTTCGATACCGAACGAAAATCATTCGTCTCGCCGACTTTGCGTTAGCCACACTTCATATAGTTGAAGACCCGGGGTCAAACATAGGCTACTCTCCTCAGAAGCTGGTGGCTGAAAATCAGTGCTAGTCGTGCCTGCATGCCTAGCGTATCACTGAGCCACCACCTATTGAGACGTCTGTCACGTACATTATAAACACGTAGCATAAGTTGAAGACCTTTGCTGTACTTACGTGATAGCTTTCTCAATAAAGAAGTCGCAGTGGTCGTGCGGTTGATTTTTGTTGTTTTAGTTAGAGGCTCGTTCGTCGTTTCAGCCGCAGTCAGTCCACTGTTGGACTTGGACCTCTCCATTAATTGAGGGTTGTTGCCATACTCGCCACGCTTGGCAGGCGGGTTGGCGAGCGCAGTTTCAGCGGCTTATCGTACTTCCGACGCTGCTGCCCATCGGAAGTATTCTTAAGCTAGGGAAGGGTGGGAAGTGTTTGAGTTTGGGGAAAGGATGAGGTACTAGGATGCTACTGACTCGGATGGACATGGGTTGACTCAGTAGCAGCTCGGGTAAGTCGGGCTCGCGTACCCGTGTGCTATGTATCCAAGCCATCGGGCAGATGCTTGGAAATAACACCCCTGACTTGGCTTTTAGAGGGTAAAGTGATTTAATTGAATTATTTACCGCAAAATGTACGTTACCTTAAGTTTTAATGTTGCACTTGTTCTCGTAGTAAGTGAATTATGTAATTCTTTGTGAGAATAAATATATGTTATATTCTATTATATATAGCCCAGAATGGTTATATGGGGCTTACTCGAATACTTGTTGTCAGGTGGCGTACTCCGCGTTCCTGATGGCCACGCCGCGGCTCATGGAGCCCTATTTGTTTGTGGAGGTGCAGGCGCCCGCCGACTGCGTGTCTGCTGTGTACACTGTGCTCGCTAAGAGGAGAGGTATTTAGTGCTAACGGACACTCACACACTCCCACACGAAACAGATACCGCACCGAGCCAACCCTACGAGTGACACTCACACATCAGTCACATTGACGCGCGTGCGTACGCGATCGAATCGTAGTAGTTGTAATCTCGGCGCCGTTGTATGGAGTGTGCAAATAGGACAGTTTCTAATCTTTTTCTTCTCGAGTCGAAATGGCTATGATGTCTTATATAAGGCTAGACCAATACGTGGCAATGCTGACCGCTATGTCGTTGGCCGCTCCAAGATCCTCAACTGAACAGGAGCAGTGGGTCAAAACAATACGTAGGGACGTATTTTTTCTTTTGTCAATTGAGCGATAAATTGTAAAGACATAACGCATCAAAGTTAAGGAGTGGGGGCTCGTGACGTTACAGATTGCGAAAAAGTGTAGCACACTGTGACGTCACACGGAACTTTAACGCTTTACCATTCTTTGTTTAATTTATAAGGAAAATATATGTCTCCAATATTTTTTGATTATCTAACTGACGCTAATTATATTTTTTTAAGAAACTAGCCTGTTATGTGGCAATAAACAACATTTTTTTTTATTATTCCAAATTTTTTATTGTCCAATTTATTCGATAGGTCACGTGACACAAGACGCGCCGGTCGCCGGCTCCCCGCTCTACACGATCAAAGCGTTCGTGCCCTGCATCGATTCCTTTGGCTTCGAGACTGACCTGAGAACCCACACCCAGGGCCAGGCCTTCTGTCTGCAAGTGTTCCACCATTGGCAGATCGTGCCCGGGGACCCGCTGGACAAGAGCATCGTTATTAGGTAAGTGTGCGGTCGCTACATTCAATGATATCCTATGGTAACACACCCAGGGTCAGGCCTTCATGTTCCACCATTGGCAGATCGTGCCCGGGGACCCGCTGGACAAGAGCATCGTTATTAGGTAAGTGTCATCATTGTCACATCCGTAAGAAGTTACTGCTGGACATAGGCTTCCCCCAATAAGAATTTCCCTTATTTTACCGCTTGGGAAACGGGTTGTTGATCGCAGTTTGTCCGGCTTGTTTCGTTTCCGACGCTGCCCATCGAAACCGTTTTTCAAGCGAGGAAAGGGTAGAAGATTTATGGATTGGGGGACGGTATAAAGGTATTAGGTAAGTGAGCTGTCACTCCATTCAATTATATCGTATGGAAAACGTACTCTGCCAGGCCTTTAGTCTGCAAGTGTTCCACGGAGGCCTGCTTGACAAGAGCATCATTATTAGGTAAAAGTCAAATAATAAGCAGGTCAAATTGTGCTAAATATGAGTGTGGTGCATCTTTAGAGATAAATCAAATTCGAGATTTCTAGAAAAAAATTGGCGGCTTACTACAGAATAGCCTATATATACATCTGCCATTTTTTTCTATAAATCTTAATCTCTAAAGGCACGAGAATCTGCTTCCTGAAAAGCTCAGTGTAATGAGAATTTTCAGTTCCAACTGCACTGCAGTGCACTGCTGGACAAAGGCCACCCCCGAATTTTTTTAGATACTTTAGTCCTCCTCTCTATAGAATTATATCTCTCTACGATAAGGAATGTATTATTTGCATTGTAACGTCATAAACCTTTATTTAATCGTGTGTATGTTAACAGGCCCCTAGAACCACAGCCAGCGACGCACTTAGCGCGAGAATTCATGATCAAGACACGTCGCCGCAAGGGGCTGAGTGAAGATGTCTCCATCAACAAGTTCTTCGACGACCCCATGTTGTTGGAGCTGGCGCGGCAGGACGTGCAGTTCAATTAGATTTAGTCGTTAAATATACGTTTCCAAATTACTTTTTGGTTTTATTTTTATGTTTTTAGAGGTTAGGTTATGGGCCCAGCCGCCCAGGCAATCTTTGCAATTTTAAAATAGGATTGTTCTTAACGGTTTCAATAGCTTGCATTAATTAGCCTGCTGCAAGTCTTGCCAAACAATATAATGGGGCACAGCTAGATCAGACTATAACCACTTGCTAAAGTAGATTATGGGCCCAGGTATTACGATAAAATGTCGTGTTTCTAGGCGACACGACTTTAAAAATTATGTTAAGACTGCATTTATAATACAGAACAAAAACTTGAAATTACATGTAAGGGAAATATTAACAATAGTTACAAGTTCACGATAAAAGCGGCAAAAGGCAGCGAAGATGTCTCCATCAACAAGTTCTTCGATGACCCCATGTTGTTGGAGCTGGCGCGGCAGGACGTTTCAAAATTCCTTTCTTGTTTCATGTACATATTGTGTTGTATTTATCAAAAACGTTTAAACAGTAACAATAAGTAGCATAACCGTTATGTCTGCTGCAGGGCTGATCAGACTTACCTTGGAGTTTGCTCAAGCAACCAACTGAGAATGTAGTTTACAAGAAAAGTTCGAGGACTTTCATAAGGCGTCCTCCAATGAGTTTGAAAGAGAGTGAAGGACGTTCTTAAGATCATGTTTAAGAATACGGGTGTAGTCTATGGCCAAGATAATGCAATGCGTTTGTGTTTGCAAAAATTGATGGTATCGCGTTGACGCGAGCACGACACGCACCATAACTGGGAGTTTACTATCGATCTATTATTTTCATACAAATGCGTGTGAGATAGTTAGAAAATTAATAAAAATAAAGAAGGGTATAGACATGTATTCCAATCTTTACTCAGATTTAGAAATAAGTAAAAAACAATTGGCGGAAAGTCAGGAAATGTACAGTGTCGACACCAGTGAACTTAAATTATTTATAAATAGACTAAGCGAGGACTTTTCCTGCCTTAAAGATATGTATGACTCAGTGCAAAAACAAATCGTTCAGCATGAGCTGGCTACGGAGCAACTGATCGAAGACAGCAGGTACATCAAAGACAAACTCACTTCAGCTGCCAAACTATGTACCTGTGGGACTTTTAACGAACCCACAATCAGTGGCTCCGGGTCCGTACTCTCTTCATGTGATGGTGATTTGTTAGGGTCTGCTGTTTCAATTTGTGCCGCTGGTGACGACCCTACGCATGGAACTATTATATTTTCTGACAGCTTAGGTCTCAATATGGGTAGAATTTTCAATAACCATCTTGATAATTGTATTAGCTATTGTTTTCCAAACGCATCATTTATGCAAATAATGCAAAAAATTCAGAAAACTGAACTGAATAAAAACTCAACCATTGTACTACTAGTCGGTAACAGTAAAAAATTATGCAAAAAAGATATATTGACTAGTATGGAAACCTTGAATAATTTGAATGTGTTTAAAGTTATTATTTGTGCATTCCCTTATATACGTTGCCAGCCTCCAAATTTATATATGAACATTAAATCCTTAAATAATTACATTCATACTTTGACATGTAGTCATAATGAAAAATTGATTTATTTTGACACTAATAACTTTATTAGTGGATGTTCCCTGACGAAAGATAAGTATTATCTTTCAAACTTTTATAAGCATAAGATTGCTACACTTGTAGCTTATACTATTAACTTCTGGACGAGTTTACATGGTAAACAATTATCTAGTTGTAAGACAAAATCTACCAAGTTGCCACTTACATGTAATGGTGATTCGGGAGACGCAATGGCAGTTTTAAACTGCAAACACTGACAACAGGAAATCCTCAAGAATTAAGATTAGTACATCAAAATATAGAAGGACTTCCTGGCAAAAAACTCATTGTTGAGTTATTTTTAGAATCTTTAAATATAGATATTTTATGTTTGACTGAGCATTGGATTAAAGAGAGTGAGATGATGCTTAGCCTAAACAATTTTGATATTGCAAGCTGTTTCAGGAGAAAGTCTGCTATCAGAGGCGGTTCAGCTATTTATATTAAGAATGGTTTATCCTATAAAGAGCGGCCAGACATTTCTAGACTTTCTGTTGAACGCTGTGCTGAGGTCTCCTGCGTCGAGCTTGAGGAATAAATAGTTGTTTGTGTGTACAGTCCACCCAATAGCAGTTTTAAAGACTTTTTAAAGGTTGTTGATGGTGTCCTATCAATAGCATCAAAAAGTAATAAAGGATTAACATTTTGTGGTGACTTTAATATTGACATCTTAGTAGATTCAGCAACAAGTATCCAATTTTTAAACCTTTTTAGCAGCTACAATTTGGAGAATGTTTTTTTTGAACCAACTCGATTTACCGATACATCTGCTAAATGTATTGATATTTTTTTCTGTAGCCAAACACCATTAAATAAATCGGTTTTTAGTAAATTACCGTCTGACCATTGCGGGCAATTGATAACTTTATTAAAGAAAAATACCCGTGTACATGAAGTTAATATTACTTGCAGACCTGTCACAACTCAAAAAATTCATAATTTCAAAAATTTGATCGAAAATACTTTATGCTCAGTGACTTATACAGGTAATAATCTTGATAATCATTACAATAAACTATTTGGTGTCATCTCCGACAGCTTTTCAAAGAATTTCAAACAGAAAAAACTTAAACGTAGTAATAAATTAAAATTCAATGAATGGGCTACTACAGGTATTCACAAGAGTAGACAAAAATTGTTTGACCTGTATATATATATGTAAAAACAATACACGTTTGATAGCAGTTTTGTTAATCATGTCAAAAATTATTCAAAAACATTCAAAAAAGTGTGTAAGGTGGCTAAAGCCAATTATATTAGGAAAAAGATAAATAACGCTCCTAACAAAATGAAAGAGACTTGGAGGGTTATTAGCAAAGAAACCGGTAAATGTAAAAATAAAGAAAATATACAAGAAATTAAATTTCAGGATAGTATAATTTCTTCCCCTAAAGAAATAGCCAATTCTTTTGAAAATTATTTTTCGAATATTCCACTAGAAGTAACTTCAAATATAAATTCAAGCCCCCAGACTGCTGAAACACTACTTAAAACAAATGTCACCCCTTGTGAGTCCAACTTTAAATTTTCGCATATTGATCCCAGTGATATTATTAAAACATTTAAACAGCTTAACCTGAAAAAATCTGAAGATCACTGGGGTATGTCTGTTAGTGTAATTTATCACATCATTGGTATTGTTGCTCCTGACTTGGCTTATATATTCAATGAATGTATTGATCAAGGCATCTTCCCAAATTTAATGAAGTATAGTAAATTAATTCCATTATTTAAAAAAGGAGAGAAGTTGGAGCCTGGCAATTATAGACCTATCTCTATATTGCCCGTATTGAGTAAAATATTCGAAAAGATTATGCTCAATCAAATGCTGCGGCACTTTAAGGTCTATGATATTTTTCATAGGCAACAGTTTGGTTTTACTGCCGGCAAATCAACAACCGATGCGGGAGTGGCTCTCATCACTCATATTTACACCGCCTGGGAGGAGTCTCAGGATGCTATTGGAGTGTTCTGTGACCTTTCCAAGGCATTCGACTGTGTTGATCATGAGACACTTCTGCTCAAGCTTGCACATTATGGTTTTGACGCTAAAGCAATAAAGTTATTGAATTCATATTTAAATGATAGGCGTCAGACTGTTGACATAAATAACGTTAAGTCAGGCGGTTCAACGGTAAAGATAGGCGTACCCCAAGGCTCGATACTAGGACCCTTACTCTTTTTGATTTACGTCAATGACTTGCCTTACGCGGTTGAAAAAAAGGCTGGCATAGTTTTGTTTGCAGACGATACGTCTTTGATTTTCAAAATGGATCGTCATAGCGGAAATGGCGACCATGTGAATGATGCACTGTCTACAATATCAAATTGGTTCTCCGCCAACAACTTAATGCTGAATGCTAATAAGACCCAATGCATAAAATTTTCTTTACCAAATGTGAGACAGACGCAAGTGGACGTAATGTTAAATGGTGGAAGGTTAGTTCTTGTAGATGACACCACCTTTCTAGGAATCAAAATTGATTCAAAATTGCAATGGGGTTCACACGTTTCAGCTCTCTCCAAAAAACTTAGCTCTGCGGCATATGCTGTCAGAAAAATTAGACAAATAACAGATGTGGCAACTGCTAAGCTAGTCTACTTTAGTTACTTTCATAGCTTAATGTCTTATGGATTACTGCTTTGGGGAAGGGCAAGTGACATACAGACAATATTTATTTTACAAAAGCGAGCAGTTCGTGCCATCTATGGTTTAGCCCCAAGGGAATCTCTTAGGGAGTTGTTTAAAGAAATAAATATCTTAACAGTAGCTTCTCAATATATATTTGAAGTTATCATGTATACGAGGAAAAATATTACTACTTTTAGAAAGAACTCGGATATAACTGATAGACCCTTGCGCAATAAAGATAAATTATTTTTACCTTCTTATAGACTGTGTAGGGTTAAAGACTCTTTTGTGGGGAACTGTATACGTTTCTACAATAAGCTTCCTGAATCGATCACTAGTTTGCCTAATGGACAATTTAAAGCCCATGTTAAAGATCTACTTTGTAAAAAGGCTTATTATAGTACTGGTGATTTTCTTAATGACAGGAATGTTGAACTTAAGCTTGGTGCAGAGTCCTCGGCAAATAGACATATCATTATATGTTCTAACATTTCTGTTCTTTTGACATTTTTTTTTAAATTATTATTTAATTTTTTATTCAATTTTTATTTAATTTAAATAATCTGAAATAACCATTGTGCTAAATGTTGACAAACATGTGAATTCGTTCATTTAACTAGGTATTTAAGGAAAGTTTTTTCTTATTTGTAAATTGACGTTTTGAAGAAAATGCTGCAGTGGAGTTTGTGGTGCCGCTTCTTCTACACTTGCGCTTTGGAAGTGGTGGTAAACTTAATATAAGTAAATTGACGTCAATAAGTGATATTTATATCCTATAATGAAAAAAATAAAATAAACAGATGTCGCTTTACTTACATCTAACATCCAGTTTGCGCCATTTTACTCACTCGCATTTGCATGAAATTAAAAGACCATGTAAGCCTCCTGAGATCACAATACGCACGCGGTACGACGAAGACCTTCGTTGAAAAAGTTACAAATTGTCAATTTTGTCACTGTCAAAGTCAACTATGCCATTTTGAACAAATTACAAAACAAATTGTGACGTGCGTGCGTGTTGCATGGAGAAAAGCATTTTGTGAATTATTTCAATTATAAACATATCAGTTTTTTACTTGCTATATTATATTCAACTCTGTTTCTAACTTACCTAAACTTTTTACGTTTTAATCTAAAATGGCCCGCGGTAAAGACAAAAAGAAGTAAGTGAGGTTATGTTTTGCTGTGTTTTGTGTTGATGTTGAACTGCACTAATCACAAATATCTGTTTTAGACGAAAGTTGGAGAAAAAGCAAGAAGGTGAAGATGTTCCAAAAAAGATGCCGCACACTCTGGAGTCTCTCCGTGAAAAAGATGAGACTATGCTGGCCAATGTTGAGGCGGAGGAGCAGGAAGAGGTTAGAACAGCTGATCGAGGGTTTTCTTTAATTAAATATTTTTGATCATCTACCTGATAACTTTTTAGTTTGAGATAAATGCTTATTTATGTCAAATACTATAGAAAAATCCTGACCCCAGACGAACGTATAAGGGGTGGACAAAGAACATTGTAGAAAAATCAAAAATGCTTTAACATTTTGAATTATAAAATTTCAATTGTTTATAACACACCATGTGTGTCAACAACAATCTCAACACAATAGTATTGCTTGCTTAATCCAAATTAACTATAATAAAACTTAAGAGATTGTGTTTTAGCATGTCTCTATCAATTGAATTATCCTGTATATATAATATTATTGCCTGTAAATAAATTTCAGGCACAAAAAGACATGGAGTTGGATGAATTATCTTCGTATTATGAAAACTCGTATGAACCCAAAGTGTTGATAACTTTCTCGGACAACCCGCACAACAAAACTAGGATATTTGGCAAAGAACTCACGAGGATCATACCAAATTCTATATCTAGGTATAGGCAAAGGTCAGTATTTAAAGCTTATTTTTAGGGTTGCACAAGCTCAAAACAATATACTTTATAGTTGTTTTTTATGTGAAAATGAGCTTATTGCGTAGTATTGCAAAGTGTCACAAGTCAACACCTTCTGCTTTAAAAACACTTGCATTTGAAATACATGTAATTTTATTGTAATCATTTAGACATGACAGTGAAAATACCTTCCCTTTCTTCCCATGGTGATTTTAATGGATGGCTAAGAGGATAATAATAATAATATAACTCTTTATTGCACCAAGAAATCAGAAATACAAAATTACATTATGAGATTTGCAATGTACAATGGCGGCCTTATCGCTATAGCAATTTCTTACAGGCAACCAACGGGAAGGAATTAATAAAATAACATGGGTAAGGCGCAGATATGTAAAAACAAAAAATATATATGTTAATTTACACTTTTAAAAAAAATAAATAAATAATAATAATTCAAAAGTTAATCTATACTTAATAATTATGCGTTCTATATACATATAAAGTACATATGTAGACACAAATATTGCACAATACTTATTGCAAACAAGACACAAGTTTATCAAGCGGTTCGAATGGTAACAAATATCATATAAAAATATAATGATAACAAAGATCTTAATTTATATGCGTGTCTGACCTGATGAACGTATCCACCAACAAATAAATTTTCAAATTTTTTATAGAGGTCTGACACAAGAAGGATGTGTGTCAAGCATTTAAGCAGATCCTCGGCTCCATCTAAAGCTAGATAGATAACCTTTCTACCTATTTCTTTAGAGATTTGAAATCTTTTATTATTTATCTTCAGATCATCCGTAAAAAGAATAGTGCAATCAGCAATCCGCGAGGATGTGACGGACGTGATCATAGTCAACGAGAACCAGAAGCAACCAAACGGGTTCCTTCTCATACACTTACCAAACGGACCCACTGCACACTTCCGCCTGTCCAGCTGTAAGATCACACCGGAACTGAGGAAGGACTGGAAAGAGATCACTATTCACAGGCCAGAGGTAATGGAGAAATTGTTATTTATTTAATTATAGACAGGCAGCTGTTACAGCTGTTGCGTCTGTATCAAGCAGTGTCTAGTATACTTTATTTGTATGTATTGTTTATGTATGTTTTTTAATGTTACAGTCATGTAAGGTTTATTAAAGTTTATTTTCTTACAATTTCTAAGCAAAAGGATTAGGTTCAATATTTTCCATGTAGTAATTACAAAGAGGAGATGCCTTTTGAAATGGCGCAGTGATGTGATCATTGGCGCCCGCTGACCCAAAAACGAGCAGAGCTTGTCATTGCTCCTGCTCCATGGTTGAAGCCACGGCTGAAACCAAGCACCCCACACCTCTGCCTTCCGCCCCGTGTAGCCTCAAAAACACTTTCTTACAAAACGCTTATTACGGCATCACCTCTTTGTAATTACTCCATGATATTTTCTATAATGAACTGTAACTCAATCTCTTGCTTGTGTGACTATTGTTAGGTTGTGTCTGATTTATGTGCCCTGAAAAATCAGCAGAATAAGAAAATACATGAAAGTGTCCTAACCTAATGATTCCCGCAAAAATAATTTGATATCGAGCAAAATCCTTCGACTTGTGTGAGTCGTACATTCAAAAATAAGGCCCCAGCTAATAGTAGTTAGCAATAAGTTTTTTAAGATATACTAGCGGCCCGGTACGTGCTTCGCTACGTATAAAGTGATAAATGAAGAACCGCTCGACTGTTTTTGTGCAAACTTCACATAAACCATCTACTAAATAGTCCGAACAAAGCCTAGTAAGTTTGGATAGGTGAGCCCGTTCTTGAGTTATAAAATTACAACGAAAAGTGGAATTGATTTTTGTATACCTATATAGATAGAGAAGATGTATAGCCAGGTCGTTAATTGATAATTTCATGATGTGGTCGATCATATCAAGAAATAAATAATCAATTCTACGATTTGGCCACGACATATACATACATATATAACAGTGTGTACATGAAATAAATAAATAAAACTTGCAGGTGATCCTGAACAACTTCAGCACCCGTCTCGGACTGACAGTGGGCCGTATGCTGGGCGCGCTGTTCCACTACGAGCCGCAGTTCCGCGGCCGCCGCGCGGTCACCTTCCACAACCAGCGGGACTACATCTTCTTTAGGCATCACCGGTAATTAACTATCATTTCTTATGTTTTCGCAACTATCACACATTAAACTATTTTAATAGGGGTTTTTATTTATTTATTAAAACTTTATTGTACCAAAAGTAAAAATACAATTGGCGGACTTAATGCTAAAAGCATTCTCTCATTAGGAAAAACAGTGAAAATACAAAGCGGCGCAAAAAAGCTTCGTGTGATATTACAGAAAAAAAGAACCCTACAGCTAAATAAACACATAGATTTACACAAATAGGGAGTATAATATACATACATATATATTCAAGATAAGATTTCAATGCAGAGAAATTGTGATTCTGGTTTATAAATGAGAGAGAATTCATTATCGCGTTTATTACATATTTATTCACATCTAACGTTTTAAACACTTTACAAGAACATAATCGCAGCAGCAGACGCAAACGCGATGAAAACCCGTATTAAAATAGTTTAATTTAATGAATATTATACTTTGTTTAATTTTCTTCTTTTGTAACCAGTTACAAAACTTAGTTACTTAGGTGGCCGAAAGGGTTTCCAGTTATGCTAGTTGTTAGTAATTGATGTTAAAGCAGCAACAGTAACTTTTGATTCTTCTGGAGTCCTATTTTTGAGAAGTGTTATACTTGAAAAGTTTCTTAAAGAGTCTACTTGCAAAACCGATGAATCAAATTGTTCGACTCACCGGTTTAGCGCAAGTCATAATTTTCAAAATTAGGGCTCCTAAGCTTAAATCAACGTGCAAGGGCGGGTTCAGACTGATCCAGTGCTGGCAATCCAGTAGCGTTCATGGACACGACATTGTTTGGGTGTGTGCCACACAATACACATGCGCGTCTACATAGAGAAATTCGCTACTAAATTCCAGCACTGGTTCGTTTAGCCATCATATTGAAGATTTATTTTTTTAAATTTTCTTTATTAGTTACGAATTCACAAAAGACGGAAAACGCGCGAAACTACGCGAACTGGGGCCGCGGTTCACCTTGAAGCTGATCTCGCTGCAGCAGGGCACCTTCGACTCCAAGAAGGGAGACTACGAGTGGATCATCGCCGGACGCCGCCACCAGCTCGAGACTTCCAGGAGGAAGTTCTTCTTATAGGATATTAAAGTAGTTTCTAACAATTTCGGTTTTTCACTTAGGGTCAACGGCCTTCCACAGATAGACCAAGACCCCTACTTTTAAATGTTGGACTCTTATAACTAACAAAAATCGTTCGTCACAGAATTTTGTATTATAGGATACTAGCTGTTTCCCGCAGCTCCGCCTGCGTCAAAAAGTAGCCTATGTTTGACCCCGGGTCTTCAACTATACTTCAAAATCCGTCCAGCGGTTTGGCCGTGAAAGCGTAACAGACAGGCAGAAAGACAGACTTTCGCATTTATAATATTAGTAGATACAAAATTCTCACACTTACCATATTAATACCTACACCACAGCCTACAAACTAGAGATCGACACCCTAGTGACGACATGACATTTCAAAGGTTCAGAAACATTGTTACATTACCGAGAAATTGGGAGTAAATATCCAATAAAAACTTCAAATAAAATCAAATTAAGTAATTTATTTACTTTTCTCACAAAACACCTAAATCAATCATGACATATCATTGACATTCACTATTTCATTCTAGCGTTACTGCATTCGCCATGCACTGCAGCTTCCATGCTGTTCTGCTTGCCTGTCAACAAAATTTGTTAAATTAGAACTTTGAATAGAAAATATAGCACTGAATCCAATTTACATTAAAAGAAATGAGATAGCAAGCAACCCATTTGTTTATATTAATTATTTTGTGATGGGTTCAGTAATAGCTATATCTACGATGTCGTGAGAATCTATAACCAGGGTGGCGTTTGGTCGCTACTCTAGCAGTTTTGACCACATTGCTCTGCGTCTGCTATACGAAGACCGTGTTTTAGAACAAACACGTCAATATGATAGCAGACGCCAATCATTCGTAAACCCAGAAGAGTCATTAAATTAATTTCCTTATATGTAGTTTTAATATATTTTAACAGGACAGACAAATATGGTAAAACAAAAAACCTTTGTTGCAAAATCTGAATATTTTTTTATTGGCTATGTGGAACCACTAACTGTTTAGAAACTAAGATATAAAAATATTTACCTTAATTTTCTGCCTCTGTGACCATGATGATCCCATTATATCTGCAATAAAAACATGTTTTTTAAAAGAATGCCTAATTAATATTAGGTATGTTATATATTTAAGATAAATATAATCAGCCGTGTAAGGTTGGTCAACATGGTTGTTTGGGTTCGCTCTGACGAGGGAGACCTGAAGGTCTGGTCATCATTTTAAGGTTCTCATAGTCTTGGTCAGTCAATATGGGAGCTGTAAGCCACTTTTTTAATTAAACAAAATTTAAAGAGAAGATTTGTCTATCTTTAAAACAAATGATGATATAAACCGTGAAATTTTAGTCATTTTGGACCCACCGTCCAGTGACTCCATTCATGCAACTGAACAACTTTCCCCAAGATACATGGGTCGAAATATGGAGTAAATTTTTGGACCTCCCATACAAAATGTCTCATCACGTGACCTAACTTACAATGGGAAGTCCAAATTTGTTTTTCATGTTTCGAGCTATGTATGTTCCTTGGGGAAATTTGTTCGGTTGCATGGAGTCACTGGACGATGAGTCCAAAATGACTAAAATTTTACAGTGTATACATACATATATATATAAATATAAATAACTTTCCTTTTCTATAATTTGAATGTTTTATGTACAATAAAGAGTTTCTAACTAACAAAATATGAACCATCAATTTTTTATCTGAACACAAATTATTGTAGAATATGAAACTCACCTTGTATTTTTAAAATGATAATAGCTAATGGCAGTTCACCGTGATTTCTCTCCACATTTTCTTCTAAAACGTTTTATATGGATGCCCATTGTTTTGCCCTGAAATAAAAAAATAAAAAATTAAGAATGTTTTCTGGCTAAATGTTATCTAAATCATTATTAGTGATAATTCAGAGGTAGTGACGAATGAGATTTATAAAATCACAGTATTATCATTCAACAAGTTTACATCATTACAATTTGAACGGTTAATTATATGATTAGAACAATAAATGTATCTAAATTGCCCACATCTGGGAAATCATTAAATTTTAAATTTTTGGAATTATTAATTTGTATACAGCATGGAGCAAAGGCAGACAGACTTATTGCTAAGCAATCTCTTCCAGCCAACCATTTTTTAAAACCAATTGCATCTTTGTAAATTTTTTTTTTTGAAATCTTTCTTATTTCACTGTAAAGATTTGAATTTTTAATTAACCAACAGTACTTCAAAATTACACTACTGATGGCTGACTAATGAAAAATAATAAAAAAAGTATACTAACCTCATTATCAGCCATCATCCATGAAGAATGCAATTCTGTAAAAAATTGTGTGATTTAATATTTTGAGAAAAAAAATTGTTCTTTTTTTTATTTTTATTTAAATCAGATGCGTAAGTTTGGTCAACATGGTTGATTGGGTTCGCTCTGACGAGGGAGACCTGAAGGTCTGGTCATCATTGGGTTTGTCAATTTTGTTTACCAAAAGCATTTCCTATAAATTCTGAAGCTTACATACAAGAAAATAATTCATTCAACAACTTACTTATAAGTCCTCTACAAGACTCCTGCTTGCCAGATGTAATAGAAATCTAGAAAAAAAAGAGAAATTATTTTAAGACGGAATTCATTATTTTATTTTCCTTTCAATTTTAATTCTATCTACAATCAGACGTGAAGGTTGGTCAACATGGTTGTTTGGGTTCGCTCTGACGAGGGAGACCTGAAGGTCTGGTCATCATTTTGTTTATCAATTATTTTTTTTCATTTTGTTTACCAATGCATTTCCTAAATTCTGAAGCTTACATACAAGAAAATAATTCATTCAACAACTTACTTATAAGTCCTCCACAAGACTCCACTGCTTGCCAGATGTAATAGAAATCTAGAAAAAAAAAGAGAAATTATTTTAAGACAGAATTCATTATTTTATTTTCCTTTCAATTTTAATTCTATCTACAATCAGACGTGAAGGTTGGTCAACATGGTTGTTTGGGTTCGCTCTGACGAGGGAGACCTGAAGGTCTGGTCATCATTTTGTTTATCTAATTATTTTTTTTCATTTTGTTTACCAATGCATTTCCTAAATTCTGAAGCTGTATGTAACAAGAAAATAATTCATTCAACAACTTACTTATAAGTCCTCCACAAGACTCCACTGCTTGCCAGATGTAATAGAAATCTAGAAAAAAAAAGAGAAATTGTTTTAAGACAGAATTCATTATTTTATTTTCCTTTCAATTTTAATTCTATCTACAATCAGACGTGAAGGTTGGTCAACATGGTTGTTTGGGTTCGCTCTGACGAGGGAGACCTGAAGGTCATGGTCATCATGTTGTGTACAATTTTGAAAAAAAATTGCTTCAATTACAAATTTCTCTTTCTTTTAAGTTTTTCAATTTCAAAGAATAAATGAGATTTTTAGTTTTTTAAAGAACTTATTTTCAATTTTACAATGTTGGTGGTTTGCACATTTCAAGCCCATATAAATTCAGAGCAGGCAGCTAGTCAAGAATAATGTCAAAGGTGTATTTATTTACCAAATATTCACCTTTATTTTCAGTCGTGCAATCCGGATGACAGCACACTGGGCTTCCAAAGATTAATGTCATCTATATAAAGAAGAGACCCAATGTTTCTCCTTCTATGTGATCTGTAAATAAATAAAAAATATGTTAATAATTTTTTTTACAACTGTTACTTTATAATAGTTTTAGTTAAATACAATCAGACGTGTAAGGTTGGTCAACATGGTTGTTTGGGTTCTCTCTGACGAGGGAGACCTGAAGGTCTGGTCATCATATTGAAAAATAAATGATTTATTTGTTTGAAAATGCCATCACAGCAATACACATTCAATAGTAATTATTAATTTACTATATCAAAATTATTTATTTGGAGCTTCCTGTGGCTTCCAAGAGATAGTCAGGTTTATGATTCAGGCAAGTTATGCAATCCATACTAATATTATAAGTGCAAATATCTATCTATCTGTTACACTTTCACAGTCAAACATAGGCTACTTTTTGACGCAGACGGAGCTGCGGGAAACAGCTAGTAAAATTATATACAAACCTCGAAAGATTCGTTCATCTAGTCGCCATGTTAAATGGTGTCCTGAAAAAAAGGTCTCTCTGTACTAATGAAACAAAAAATTGCATATGATTTACACGACTAAAAATCATTCAGTGAGGATAGTTAAGCTAACAGCATCATGTTCAGATGTCCCTATCTGGAATCATCATTAGGACCTAGGAGTTTAGCGATGTGTATGAAATGACTATGTGCCATATTACCTTGCATAGAGCTATCAAATGCTAAAATATTTTTCTAATCAATCATTTATTTATTTGTTAAACATAGGTACATAATTTAGATGTTTTACAGAGTATAAGACACACTATGTTTTGCTAGTTTTGCACAGCATACAAACAAGTATTTGATACTAATCTGTTTGATAGTTCCAGAGCTAAAGCATAAAAACATTTTTTTATTTTTATTTAACTGACATAAAGCAAGCCCATCATTTAAAAATATATATTTTAGTGGCATATTAAATTAGTCTTAGGTACAGAAATGAAGGTGTAATTTTTGACAATTGTTATTTGTTACTGCTACAATTTATATAAAAAAACATTACTTACCATAAACTAGGAATAGGTAACATTCTAGGCAACACAGGTTATATGTTATCCTAAAACAAAATTGTACATTTTGTAGATGTTGTATCGTAAAACACGTAAAAAATAAATTGTGGTTAAAAATCAGTGTGGATAGTTATGTTAACAGCATTATTAAATAAGATGTCCCTATCTGATATCATCATTTTAACATACGTACTGAAAATAAAGTTAAAATCACATTATTGGATTGTCTTCAAAGCAAATTTCATTCAACATTTAAATTTTCTAAAAATACAAAATACTTACATTTAGATTCAATCTGTTTTGCTCTTGTCAAAATAACCATAGATAGATAGATACCTGTAACAAACTATAATAAAATTGATTTTGAACTTTGCATCCTACATTAGATGTCATATTGGTATTAAATCAGATAGGAGCGAAAGACATAAATAGTGTGTACATCAAAGTGCTCAGATGAACTATGAAATCATCATTTAATTACATATTTTTAGTATTTTATTGTGCTTTTTTTCATAAGTGTCGGAAACACAAGCGAACAACAGGATCAGGATGGACAGTTCCGAGAATCATATTGTGGGCAATAACAGGGCATCTATCTATGAGGGACATTATCCCTAATTCATGTCTAAGGCAGACGCCCATGACTCCACGCGCCCTACAATGTGTCCATAACCAATTGTCTACCTGGATCTCTTCCATGATAGCATCTGATAAACCAACCAAAAGGTAAACCATTAACAGGAAAACCCAGATTGTTTTGTACTCAATATGACGAACAGGGAGCGTGCTGTTTGCGTAACATACAATGAAATTAATTTTGTAATAGCCACATATGAATCAAAATAAGATTGAAGTTTTTTCAAAGTATATAAATTAAAAATTGTATAAGGGATGTCTGTTAGAAATTATATTTATTAAATTTTATTTTTCTGGTGCAATAGAAATAATAAACAAAATTTGCCCTTACCCACTAAAAATTCAATTTCATTAGGTCTTCACAAAGTAGGTAGTTTGGCCATTAATCTGAAAGGAAATATATTGGGTTAATCTTTTTATTTTTTGGTACAAAAATTGTATAAAAAAATAAATATTTATCAGATAGGAGCGAAAGACATAATAAGTGTGTACATCAAGGCAATCAGATGAACTATGAAGTCATCATTTAAAATGTAGAATTTGCAACATTAAATTGTTAAATTAATTGAGGAAGGCTAATTTTGATAATTTTTTAAATTAAATATAAAAATCATACCTCTCTTAATCAGGTTATCAGGCATTGTTTCAAGGGAATTTCTGAAACAAGCAAAAACATAAATAAATAAATACAGTGAAATTTAACAAAAATAAACTTCATTTTACAAATAAATTTCAGAATGCTTGAAAAAGCTACAGATCTCAACAGACCTCACAGCAAGGGCCCTATGCTACAATTTTGAAAAAAAAAAGAAATGAAAATTAGAGAAAAATAAAATTACCAATCAAGTTCTTAACCAATGAAGTGCCCTACTCTTGAGTTAAACCCGCTGTGAGGCAACCAATGGTTTTCTGCTGCACTGCGATGTCATCATTAAAAAGGTATATCCCCTGAAGTGCTATTTTTGAAAATTGTGTCTCAGGCAAAATTGGCGAGTCGGATTTTTATTAGACTTTGAATTATGATTCATGTATGTATGGTATGCCATACATTTCAATAATAGGGCTCCTGATCAAATCAGTTTCCTCTCTCTATTATAATCTTATGTTATTTAATTTAAAACCTTGTGAAACACAATTTTTTTTTTATCTGCCATTAGTGATTTGCAATATTAAATTTCTGAATATTACATAATAATCGGGAAATAATATATATAAAAAAAAAAATACCTTCAGTAGTTCTTCTTTTCAACATTCTTCAACCTGAGAACAAGCAAAGCTACTGTCAATTTTTTTTGTATAAAATAAAATATTAGGAAATTATTTATAAACAGTCAGCTAGAGCTAATATACATGCAAATCACAGTTTACTCAATGGTTAGCATTTTTCATCATTTTGGACTAATCCTACAAGAAAATGTTATTCCTCTTCGCCTTTACCATATCCCACTGTAATGTGGGGTCAGTACAGTATGTCTTTGCCTTATGACTTATGTATCTAAAAGTTTCTGCATGTGTTGTCAAAAATTGTTATACAGCTTCCATTGTATTGTTTGTTTGTATGCATGTAATTTGTTGAAGTAGTGTATAAATTCTGACAAGATTTGTTGTGAATTGTTTATGAATGAATAAGGTATTATAGTGCATATACTGTTTTTAACAGACACATATGGTGGGCCAATTTCTTTTTTTTTTACAAATAATTTACATACATGTAATAACTGCTGTGTTTAATCAAGAATAAACATTAAACATGGTTGGGACATCTTTCTATCTTATTTGTATGCATAAAATCAAGTGGTAAGAAAAAGGAAAAAATTGGACCAATTCTGAACTTACCATCTGTCATAGGTTTCCGATATTTCCCCTGAACAAAGATGCGAGGCACATCTAACCCTTCTTTGAAATTGACAGTGCGGCGCTGCACATAGGTGTTCATGAGGACCTCGAAGCCAGCCTCCGTGAACAACTTTGCCAACTCCTCCTCAGTGAAATAGTAGCTTCTGTGAATGAAATTAAATAACATATTTGAGTATAAAAAAATAAGACTGGATTGGCTAATTGGGAAGATTTCTAGATTATTATTTTATTGTTAGTAGAGGTATTATATATATATATATATATATTGTTAGAGAGGTAAATACTAAAAACCTTAAATGTGGTCAGTAAACAATAAAATTTATTGAATAAATAAACTAAAGTGGGGTATTATGAACAGGGATTTTTCTAAGAGGTTTAAAACAAATGTTTGGATGCTAGGAAAGTTGACTCAGCATGCTGAGAGCCACCATAGGGGCACACAGTTTTATCTATGCTCACGTCTAAGTCTAGCTAGCCATAGAGGCTAGATGACTCGTGCGGAGCAATATAATAACTAAAAATACATGTATTTGAGATACCCAGTCCACACTTCATGCCAGAAATTTTGTCTGTTCTCGAATAGTTCTCGTGTGAATGTAGAGTGGCTATAAGAATAGATAAATGTTATGCTGGAGTTTAGAGTAATTATTTTATTGAATGAAACTAACCTTGTGCCATCTTGCCTCATGTAGAAATTATCAGCGATCTTATGTCCCGGCTTAAATCTCAGCTGCGCCATGTCGTAACGTCCATAGTCCCGGAACAACAACACGCCGCCAGGCTTCAACGCCCGGTACGCCACGCGGGCTACCTGCCCCCACGACGCGGGCTGAATAGCTGACAACACGAATATCAAGCTTGCGATATCCGCAGAACCTTTCGGAACGTTCTCGAACAAATCATCAGTAGTCAAATCCGCGCAGAATGCAGACATCTTACTCGAGTCATATAACTTATTCGCCTTCACAAACTCGACAGCACGTGGCGAGAAATCACATGCGATGAAGTAGAAATTGGAGAATCCCTCTTCGACTAACGGGAATATCATGTTTCCGACCCCAGATCCCAACTCTAAATACACGATGCGCTGGTCAGCATCGAAGTTTATCAATTCTTGAAACTCACGTGTTGTCCAGTGCCGATCACGAAAGAATTTTGTCTCGTTTCGCTTGTAAAATATGTCCCAGTGGCGTTTCGCTTCTCTCTCCAATTTGGCGGCTTTGGAATCTGGAATCATACGGCTGTTTTGGCTTTCCAAACGTTGTTTTTCCTCGTCTGTCAATTGTTTCAACCGATGAACGAAAACGTCCCCGTTTTCGGACAATATTTCATCCGGTTCCATCATGGAAATTGCTAATATAAAAAAACAAAATTCCCTTTACAACGTGTAATATAGGAAGAGTATAACTAAGTATTAATAATATTTAACTTAAACTAATAAAATTTAAACAGATAATAATATTTCTTTCACAAGATGCGTTCAACACGAATAGGAAGAACGAAAAACAGACAGACAGACTTCCTTCGCTTCCTTCGGTTCACCGGCCGGCAGTGTTGCCAGATGAGTATTATAAATTCTCTCCAAACCTTTTTCAAAATCCCCCCAAAATTTGGATATTTTAAGAAAAAAACCCCGCTGTTCGATAATTATTTTTATTTTTAATAAAAATAAACAATTAATTTAAATTTCAGCAATTGATCTTTAGATAAGCATGTATTTTTTAAGAAAATCGCAGAAAACCCAATGACTTCAATTTTTTAGCAAAGTTAACGTATGACGTAGCCGGATAACTTCCGGCTATTCACATTTAATTTTTTAGGTTGGAGCACAGGGTATTGAATAAATATTTTTTGTTTGGTAGTAGTATCAAATGTCATCTCTGTTCAAGGAAACGTAACCCATACATAACCTAAATACATCTTCATTACATTCATATAATGAAGAATCGGTGTCCAATTATTGATGTCAACGGATGAAGAAACGGCAGTAAAGTCCAATGAACAGGCCAATATGCAATAGATACGAGAAATGGGGTAGGTACCAAGATATTTGGCGATTGTAAACAAACAAGAAACCAACTCGCGGCCTTCGTTCCATCCTGACTTTGACATTTGACACTGACATACATATTTTTAATACCTTAATAATTTTTGCTTTCTTGCAGTTTGAGATGGCCATTATAGTTGCGTGACGTCATCCCTATAAAATCTTTAAAATTAAATAACAAAATAAATATAATTTTAAGATTTTTTTCGTTTAAATTGTATCTCCTAAATAGTCAATTCTATCAATAAAATATATAAAATACACAATTTATTTTTTAGTTGACTTGCCAATTGCTTCCATTATTGCATCTGTATCTCCACATGCTTCATCTGTGCCATAAATTTTTTGCTGCAGCTCGCGGTTGGCGGTTTAAATAAACCTGTTTGTGCAATTCAATCCGAACAAACGAACGAAACGACTGCGAGACAACTTCGCTTCGGCAACATTCGACTATCATCGTTGTTCGTCGTACTGTACAGGACAATACTGTCGTGCGCGTGTTTGTGTGTGTGTGGCTGTGTGCGTTGGTGCGTTTAGATTACCGATTAAGTAATACTAATAATTGCGCTTTTAAGAGCGTTCAAAAAAAAATGATTTAAAAAAAAAAACCCCAATTCCCTCCAAGCCCGTTTTAGTTCCCCCCGCATAATCCTCCAATGCTGCAGACCTCCGAAGACGCCGACGTCTACCGGCAGCTCAATAGACAAATCCGGAAATCTTTGCGGAACGATACTCGCTCCTTCAATACAGAACGTATTAAGGAGACGATAGAGCAAAACAAAGGCTCCAAAGTGTTCGCAAAGGTGGAGTCTATTGGGCAGAGCCGACTGACCAAGCTGAAGACGGAGGACGGCAACGTGGTATTGACGAGAGCCGAGGTGCTGAGGGAGATCGAGAGGTTTTACGGACAACTCTACACTTCAGTAGCCAAACCCGTTGAAAGCTTGGCCAAAGACCCAAGAGCCAAGCTTACCCGACACTATACGGAAGATATCCCGGACATCAGCCTGTACGAGATTAGGATTGCCCTTAAACAGCTCAAGAACAACAAGGCGCCGGGCGAAGACGGAATCACAGCAGAGCTTCTGAAAGCGGGCGGAACGCCGGTACTGAAAATCCTTCAGAAGCTCTTTAATTCCGTTTTGCTCGAGGGAGTGACGCCAGAGGCGTGGAACAGGGGCGTGGTGGTTTTGTTCTTCAAAAAAGGTGACAATACCCTATTGAAGAACTATAGACCCATCACGCTCCTGAGCCACATCTATAAGCTGTTTTCGAGGGTAATCACGAATCGTCTCGCGAACAGGCTCGATGCCTTCCAGCCTCCCGAACAAGCCGGTTTCCGAAAAGGGTTTAGTACCATAGACCACATCCATACGCTTCGGCAGGTTATACAGAAGGCCAAAGAGTATAACCGGCCACTATGCCTAGCGTTTGTGGACTATGAGAAGGCCTTCGATTCGATCGAAATGTGGGCGGTGCTTCAGTCTCTCCAGCGGTGCCGCATAGACTATCGGTACATCGAAGTGTTGAAGTGTTTATACAGCAACGCCACCATGTCAGTCCGAGTACAGGAGCAAAGCACGAGGGCTATTCCATTGCAGAGAGGTGTAAGACAGGGAGACGTCATTTCTCCGAAACTGTTTACCGCTGCTCTGGAAGATGCCTTCAAACTCCTGGAATGGGAAGGACTTGGCATCAACATCAATGGCGAGTATATCACTCACCTTCGTTTTGCCGACGATATCGTGGTCATGGCGGAATCGCTGGAGGACTTAAGTACCATGCTCAGCGACCTCAACGTGGTCTCCCAACAGGTGGGCCTTAAAATGAACATGGACAAAACCAAGGCAATGTGTAATGTCCATGTTACGCCATCACCGGTTTCAGTCGGGAACCACACCCTTGAAGTTGTAGACCAGTATGTCTACCTGGATCAGATGATCCAGGCTGGCAACTCCAGCTTCGAGGACGAGATCTTTCGTCGAATCCGACTCGGATGGGCGGCGTTCGGGAAGCTACGTAGCGTCTTCTCGTCTAAAATACCTCAGTCCCTTAAAACTAAGGTATTCGACCAGTGTGTGTTACCAGTGATGACATACGGGTCCGAAACGTGGTCTTTGACTATGGGCCTCATAAGAAAGCTCAAGGTCGCCCAGAGAGCTATGGAGAGGGCGATGCTCGGTGTTTCCCTACGAGATCGAATCAGAAATGAAGAGATCCGTAGGAGAACAAAAGTCACCGACATAGCCCAGCGGATTAGTTCTTTGAAGTGGCAGTGGGCGGGGCACATAGCGCGGAGAACCGATGGCCGATGGGGCAGAAAGGTTCTCGAATGGCGACCACGTACCGGTAAGCGCAGCGTTGGACATCCACCGACCAGATGGTCAGATGACCTGAAAAGGGTCGCAGGCAGACGCTGGATGCAGACTGCTGCCAACCGATCATTTTGGAAATCATTGGGAGAGGCCTATGTCCAGCAGTGGACTGACTGCGGCTGAAATGATGATGATGATGATGAATCCTCCACAGGATTTGCCCCCCCGAATTTCCCTCCGAGGGCTGAAAATACCCCCAAATTAGGGGGGGTTCCCCCCCATCTGGCATCACTGCCGGCCGGCCGCGCCGCGCAGCTATTTGACAGCTGTTTGATTGGGTGACGTGAAGCAAATGACGTTGACATTGAGTGGAGACACATAAATGTTGCCGCCAGCTTTTTGGAGGAAAAAACAAAAATAAAGGCAGATTTACATGGAGTCAGTAACTGACTTCAGTCCACTGCCGAGTCAGTGCTGACTTGGCACTGCCATAGTGTAAATTGATTTCAAGTCAGCACAGTACTGTCGCGTCAGTACTGACTTCAATATTCGCGCTTCAATATTTTTGGCGTCAGTTCGCTCCCCTGCCACCCGCGCCAGCGCAACTGACGCCGTGTAAATGCCCAAGTCAGTCGCTGCCGCTTTGTTGTATGAGGACCACGCTTCGGCGCACCGCATCACAAAATGACGCGAAAACTAAGCGACACGGAAAACTTAAAACTTGTACAACTTTACCGTGATAATGAATGCCTCAATCAATAATAATGGGATCTCAAATCGCAAAATTATAGAAATAAAGAAATGCGTGCAACAGCATTGCAGAATATTACACAAGAAATGAATTTCTAAGGGTTTGGCCCTACCGACGTCAAAAACAAAATTAAAAACTTGAGGGCTACTTACTATTTGGAACTGGATAAAATAAAAAAGTCCTCAAAATCAGACGCTAGTGGAAATGTCTATACTCCAAAAGTGAAATGGTTCGAAGAAATGGGCGCTTTTATGAGAAATATATCTATACAAAGAAAAACAACAGTAAGTACCCACAATATTTATTTATTTTTAGTATTAAAATATAACAAATATAATTTTAAAAAATCTGTTAAACTGCCACGGTACACTTCCGTTCGTCATAAAGTAACTTTTCAATAAATCTCTTTTCTCTTTCGCAGTTACGTTATTAATGAAGTTATTTCCGATCTCCAAGTACCTGGTATTATTTGTCCTTCAGAGTCCTCTCTGTCTACACAAGTAGGTGTTATGTAGGAGTAAGAGTTTTTTCGTAACCAATTATGAAGGGCACAGGATGCACAGACGATTGCATTAACTGTATTCAAGCTGGTGTGAATTGCTTTTTCGAACACACGGAATCTAGAAACTAGAATTCCAAAAGCATTTTCCACTATACGTCTCGCACGAGATAGCCTATAATTGAAGATTTTTTCACTGGTAGACAGTTGCGAACCTGGATACGGTTTTAGTAAATAAGTTTTAACCGGAAACGCTGCATTGCCAACAATGATGCCATCCACTGGCAGTAATCCATCTTCTAAACGGCGATAAATCAAAGAAAAAGACTCCCCCATCTGAAGCGCTGCTATTCGCACCAACATCGATGTATGAGAAACAGTAGTTATGGTCTGCAATAGCCATCAAAACAATACTATTGGTTTTTTTATAGTTGTAAAATTCACTTCCACTTTTTGGTGGAGCTTTGATATTGACATGCTTTCCATCAATTGCCCCGTAACACGAGGGTAAATTCCACCTGGTGTTAAATCCGTTTTCGATAATTTTCCATTCGTCCTTTCCATCTGGAATCTGCAAAGGAAAAAAAAAATTATTAAATGAACAATCAAATCTATTTTTATTATTATTATAATTATATCATAGATGCGTGTGTAGATAGGTATGTAGGTACTTAGGTAGGTTTGTAGGTATAATTTTACTCATTATTGTAACTTATTTTCAGGATAATACTGACACTTCCAAGAATATTTCTGTTTCTGGTGATGAAGATGAGATAAATTCCAACGCCGAAAATAATAACACTGCGAATTCACCAGCTTCAGAATCCGGGGCGACCACACCAAACTCCAATCAACCGACAAGACTGAGGTCAAAACATAGCAAACTGTCTCAGATGTCCGAAATGATAAAAGACATGAAAAATGTATCACAAATTATCAATATGCCATCTGACGAAGAAAATGATTGTGATATTTACGGAAAGTATGTGGCTTCCCAGTTGAAAAAACTCTCTGAGGAACAATGTATGCACAGGAAGAAATACAAAAAACATTAACCAAATGTAGACTGGCAGATATAGAAAAGAGAAGACACGTGAATATTTACCCAAATACACACTTTTCTATGAGGTCTACTACTCGTACACAACCTCAGCAGAACCGTTATACTCCTAGTCCAGCTTCTACGACAAACAGCGGCAGCAGTAGTTCCTTAGGATTTTATCCCCCCATGTAACTCAGATCATTGCCTCAAGTAACAGTTCTTTGGGATTTTTCCCTACACAGTCTACACAAATAGCTGTCCCCAATAGCAGCTCTTCGGAATTTTACTTTTCATCGGCAACTCAAAGTCCAAGATATGTACATGTCCCAGTGTGATCATCAGTACCGCCCCTAATACAGCTCTTAATAACGATAATGTTGAGTGTGAAAGCGACGGTGTAACTGATGCTATTAAGTATGCTTTTGATGCAGCTTAGTATCTACTTTTGTCTAGATTAAATGTTTGATGATTGTTAATTTCTTGATAACCTACTTTAAATATTTTTTGATGCAGCCTAGTAGCTACTTTTGTCTGGGTTATATGTTTCATGATTGTTAATTTCTTGATAACCTACTTTAAATATTTTTGATGCAGCATAGTAGCTACTTTTGTCTGGGTCATATGTTTGATGATTGTTAATTTCTTGATAACCTACTTTAAATATTTTTTGATGCAGCCTAGTAGCTACCTACTTTTGTCTGGGTTATATGTTTGATGATTGTTAATTTCTTGATAACCTACTTTAAATATTTTTGATGCAGCCTAGTAGCTACTTTTGTCTAAATTATTTTTTTATTTACCTATTTAATGATTGTTTTTCTCTTAATTATTAAAAAAAAAACAATAAATAAATTTCTTACCTTAATCTGTGTTTTTAATGACTCATATATTGCCCAACACACTTCCGGTATTAAATTAGAAATAGATGGTATCGATACACGATAAAAGTGACTGAGATTTCGAAAGGACATTCCAGAAGCCAAAAACGTCAGCGTAATTTCGAGTTTCACTTTGGCTGGCAAGGTCTCTTAAAAAATGTGTCTTGACGCTGAATAGAGCCTGATAACAACATAAGCAAATCGTCATAATTTTTTGGCGTCATTCTCAAAGCCAGTTTGTATTCCTTAGGATCTTCAGTTCTCAACTGGGTTAACAACAGAGCAGAACCTCCAGTTTTGTCTCTGTCGTCTATCCATTTTCTAACCAAAATTCGTTTCTGTTTAGATAGCTTTTCTTCAAACATACCAGTTAGTTCTTGCATCATCACCAAGGTACATTTTCTCAACAAATTATTAACTTTGATTTTTTGCTGTTTTCGAGAATTTATTTTTCCGTATTGACTTTACGAACGTGTGCACACCCAAAGAAATATCCTCAGCCACTGACGAAATACTGACTGCTTGTAAATAGCATGCGTCAGTTTTCGGCGCCAGCACTGACGACAGCCACTGACCTTGTGTAAATCTGCCTTAATGGCTGGTTTATACGGATCCAGTGCCTGCAATCCAGTGGCGTTTATGGACACGAAATTATCCATACACACAAACAGTTTACCCACACACTCACAAATCTACGCCACAATCCAATGATGAATCGGCGCAAGTCTGTGCTGGATTGGCGTAATGGCTGGTTTACACACGATCTCGTGTGGCGATCCAGTGCTTTCAAGGACACGAAATTCACCCCACACACGTAAACAATTTACTCACACATTCAAATAATTGTTTGTATGTGTGTGTCCGTGAAATCACTGGATTGTCGGCACTGGATCGTGTGTAAACCAGCCATAAGTCTGTGCTGGATCCAGTATACTGGATTGCACCGATCCAGTACATTGGATTACGATTTTCGATACCGCCTCCCGCACTCCGCGCACCCCACGCTATAGTAACCACACTTCTGCGTACAGCCGGTATTCTTTCGTAATAAACTGTGGTGTACCCGGCGGCATATAACTTGGCAAGATGTGAGCGGGAGGAACCCGTACCAATATTCAGATTAGTTTAAGCTTGTTCCGCTCACATCCTTGCCAACATACATTACTATCGATAGTTGACCTTGAAAAATAGTTGATAGTTCAAATAGTGCTATCCAAAATATTCAAATTCAGCGATACTATTGATAGTATCGATAGTGGTAACAAGGCAATAGTATTAAATTTTGTTGGTACTATCTACTATATATATCGATATGTCCATATCCATACTTCCATACTAATATTATAAATGTATGTATAATATGTAAACAAGAACGAATGAATGAATACTACAATGCACCATTTACAAACAAAAGAAACACATAGTTATATCGAATAAAACTTAATTCGAACAAAGGCGGACTGGACTTATCGCTAATGCAATTACTTCCAGCCAACCTTACGGTAGAAATGAGTTGCAGAAAAAAAAACACTACATTAAGACGCATAAAGAGTACTTACAATAATTTATAATTAATGTCATATATTGTTTCAGTAGGTAGTTAGTAATGTGCAGAAGACGCCCGTGGTCGTATACAACAGATATAATAAAATAATACACCAGAATAATTAAAAATACTTTTCTTAAACATGCGCGGAAATATTGTCATTACTTTTGAATATAGAACACGCGAAGTAACATATTTACGTAGACTGAAACTCAAATTCACTTCCCGGCGCGTTCTTTGAATTTGGAACGAAGAGCGCGCCGGCAATATTATATGAAACGGTGTGCTGTTTGAATTTAGAACTCTTTTATCTATCGTACACATTGCGTTCTCGTGGCCACAGATGCGTTTACCTTTCAGCACAAACTGTAAAATAAATTACATTTATTATGTAAAAGGCCCTTTTTTATTTCCTTGCACTTTTTTAAGAAAAGCACTATATATGCCTCGGCCGTAATGGCAATTGCCTGTCTCGTATCATTGAAGTCCTCGCCTGCGGCTCGGCATTCAAACCCATACTCGTCCTGCAATTGCCTATTTCGCCGCCTTTGCAATAATGTACTATTGAGAGCAAAGTGGCTTACGAGTACGCTGTCTTCTGTACATTACTAACTACTGAAACAATATGGCATCTACACACTTATTAAAATTGTAACAGGTCGGTGTCTGTACATTTAATATTTTTTAGAAATAACAATATGAGGGACCTTTATTAGACCAACAGAAGCCAAAACAATATTTTTTAGAATTTTTGTCTGTCTTTCTGTCTGTATGTTTGTAATCGCATCTAGCGAAAACTACTGCGTAGAATTTAATGCAATTTTCAGCGATATATTGCTAGAGGTCCAACTTAGGTATTAGGTTACAATTTATCTCGATTTTTTTACCAGTTCCCGAAGGACAAATTACCAACTTAAATTTACCTCTAAAATATATGATGTGCGTACTATATAACAGGTCAAACTATACTGGCTCTGTTTCAACTTTATATTACACTTAATAGGGAACACATGACATTCCCGTATTAGGTAGGTGTAATACGAGTATAAAGTACGCGGACGACATCGCGGGCACAGCTAGTCAATAATACATAACTGTATGATTATTGTCTTGTTACATACATTTTATAGCGTGATTTCGCAATGGTCTGTTTGAACTTATTTTTATTCGTCGAATTCCATTTACTCACCAATTAGTCGTATTTAAATACATGGATTAATAAGTCAAATTAGTATTTAATGGCCCCGGTAATCCTACACCATGGATCTTTATGTTCATCCTGTCGTCAGGAGCCGATGCATGTTGTGATTGCCTCCAAGCTAGCCTCGTTAAATGTTAATTAAAGGCTTAATTCTGTCTGCACATAGATGAACTAAGGAATAGACAACGCAAGATTAGTGCGTGCTGGGTCAAGCATTTCAAAAATATAAGGTTAGCCATTAGTATGACCAAGAATAAATAAAATGATTCTAGTCACATCATATCGGTGCGCGTATATTATCTGTTGGGAAAAATCTGACAGTGCTGGCTAACATTTCTCGGGTCATGATCCTGTTAGCTTGATTTCTCTGTAAAAAAAGTTACGTAGGTCAGACTGAGTCGCATCCTTGCAATAACCGGTACCGCTAATGGGTACGATTTTATCCGTCCTAGACTAAAATCGTATCCTCTGTAACGTAAGCTTAAGTCGCAACTGAAAAATACGCTTAAACGAAGAAGAAATAAAAAACCTTATTTTCCATCTAATATATTTTTGTACTTAAATTGTCTATTTAAATATAGCTCAGTGTCAAAGTAGCAAGCGTAACAGCTGACAGTCGTCAACTAGCCGACGCAGTAATTAACCATTTGATTTGTATATCTATTTTTGTGTCTGATGAACGCATAAACACTGCCATTAGATTCATGACAATCATGTGATGCGATTGTACCCACCTTGTGACTTCCGGAATGAAACTGTAAACAGAATTACGGCTTAACTTCGCTAAAGACTTTCAACAACCTATGAAAACCACATTTAAAAACTAAGACAAACAAAAAACTTTGTTTATTTATACGATATTTGGCTCACATACCCCGGGTGAAAGTTAAAGATAAAATTATACATAGGGTTTGTTACGGACAGGCGAATTATGTACATAATAAATAGTAGTTCTTATAGTCCGTCGTCCCGGAGGCCGATTTTCGACCTATCGTACCTAAAATTACCTATCCCACCTTTGAAAAATTCCGTTTTAGGATCCTTGCCGTCATCGTTATGAACAGTTTGTATTAATTTCGAGACGTTTGGAAAACCAGACGGATTTTGTAGGTGGAATTTTGACCGTGAAAATACCTAGAATACTTTTTGACGAAACCACATTTAGGCGATGGGCAGGACTCATACAAACACAACATCACATTCTGCCGCTGATTTTAGGAGGCGTTTTCAAAACCAGGCGGATTCCTTACGGCCGGCCGCAACGCAGAATATTAAGGATTTCATGCGTGCTTTTTGTCCGATAAAGTCAACAATATGCTCAAACGACGCGGAGTCCCAAAATCTACTCTAGTGTTCAGGAAATATTGAAAAACAATTAAAAACGCTTAATTTTTTTTTTAAAGATTTTCGGAAAAATTATTATTGGCGCGGTGAGCAAAACAAAATGCAATATATCGTAATTCGTATGTTATTTAACTTAAAAAGACAAGTTCTACAATATATCACAGTTAGGAATTTGAATAAGAAAATTTTGAGATATTCAGTAGGATGCTATGTAAAAACTTGAGGTAATAAGTAAAATAATACCAAATACATATATTTTTGAAGTTATACTTTTAAACATTAAAATGCAACCATAAAAGCATATTTTGATACCTATTTTAAAAATTTATCGGTAATAAAAGTTATAATAATAAAAAAAGACTTTGTAAATACTTATTCCGCATATAACAGAGTTTCCAGCATCGGTGGAACAAAAGCTACATGATGCAATGAGCTCTTAATCTAATGTAGATCATATAAGTTTACAAAGCACGCGTATCAATTGTTATTTCACCACCAGAACTATTCTTGATTCCCTCTGAGCTACAAAAACTGAAAGGATAAAGGGAAATAAAAGGAAGAAATTTGAAGATAGTGCATTCTTTGGCAAAGCCGTGGTGCGGTTCCTGTGAAACGCTCTAGGGAAGGTTTATAATACATACAGTCCATTTTCGAAGATAATTTGCATTTCTATTGTATAATATATATTTGCATTTCTATTTGCAATATATTGTATATTTTGCACTCCTTATGCAATACCTGTAAAAGGTGACTTAGTTGTAAGCACTTATAAACTAGTGGCTCTGTGAGCTGTAGACCTCGCGAACCAAAGCATTTTTGGCCAAGTTGAAACGGAGACCTCGCTTGCTTCGTTCGCTCGGTCAATAACTGAAGATCACTCTGTAACACTTAGTATGCCAATAAATTAAATTAAATTTAAAATTGAAGCCGGGGCCGGACAGCCAAGTGGTCCCACAACTAAGGAAGGGTGCACCTAGAGGCTGGTGCATCGATGGTCCAGGTTTTGTTGGTGTTGTCCTCAACAGGGTTCGTCGACTATGATAAAATTAATTTGGATCTTCTTGGACTTGTCAGGTACCTGTAATGCGTTCAGATAGCGTATTGTTTAATGTATTATCATTTCTCTCACAAGGTATAGAATATCATCCACCTGGGCTAACAGCTGATCGTGCAACTTGCAATCACCGAGCGAGCTGCGTCACTCTGCGCCTGCGCATCAGATGAACTAATATGGAGGTGGCATAATCTCATGTAAGCACGAAATTATTAATAGTACTAACTAAACTACAATGTTTCCGTCCGGGATATCTTTGGAATATATGACATAATGTCGAACGAAAATCGTTTGATATCGAACAAAATTCCTTCTTTATCGAACGAAAATCATTCGATGTCGAATAAAAACTATCCGACTCATCGATTTTGCGTTCGTCACAGTTTTAGAAAATAGCACTCCTGATTTTCGATAAAGAAATGTCATTAGATACCGCGAGGCGGTTCCGAAAAACTCTGACACCGAGAGTATACAATACATGGTCGATTAATTACCCCACTCGACATGAATGGATGAATCAAGTTATATTCTGACAAAATCCTTTAAAAGAAATGACTTAGTTCGTCTTTGTTTTCGCATCGGAAGACACCATGTATAAATGATAAGGGCACTTCCATGTATTTCCTTGATCTGAGACCTGCGCATGCGCATACTGTTGCTACGTGACGATAGCATAAACAAACCTACTGTTTACGTTCGCGATTATTACAATGAGCGTATATACTGTCGATAAATTATTTATTAAATACAATGTACATACTTTTGTTATTACCAAATCATGCATCTTTAAGTCGCATGGTTCGTTCATATTCATATCCATTCATTCATATCGAGTGGGTTACATGGATAATCGATCCTTTACACCAGTGATTCCCAAAGTGGTCCAGGTGGACCCCCAGGGGTCCACGGGAGACTTGCTGGGGGTCTACGTAGGCGTGAACAAAAAATGGGGGTCCATAAGATGTTAATGGGGGTCCACGAAAATTTATCTGCTTTTGATAGTAAAGAGCAAAAATGTAAGCATAGTTTTTATAAGGGCCTACCTACATTGTTTTAAGTACCTATCTAAGCAGATAATATTTTAATAAGGCAAGCGACTGTTACTTGTCCAAACTTGTGTATTCGATATTACGTACAATTTCGTGTACAGACTTGCAAAGCGCTATCCGCCCGACAATGCTTAATGCTTGTTCAGACATGAACTTGATCAACACTATAAATACTTGATGCCAAAGGCAACCAAACGCATTCATTTGTTTCCGGAATTTCGAAAACAAGGCGGAATTTGGAAAAAAGTTGTGAGAAAATTTATATCTGTGTTTGCTAGTGCCGGAGAAAAGTAAGTAACCTACCTTTTTTTGTTATAGTACTTAAGTATTTTGTTTACGTGTACTAGTCGGTTGATCACAACGGCCTGTATAGATAGGTAACTTAGTAACTTACAGATATTTTAATTGTCCTCTTTCGATTTGAAGACAAACACAGCACGTTTTATTCAATTGTTTTTTCACGAGAGAAGCACTGCCTCTCTAAAAAGGCCGAATAAGCAATATTGCAGAGCAATTAATTTTGTAATTTTTCTTGCAAATAACTACTAATTTTATAAAACAGTAATTTCATAATCATGTTAAATTGATTTTGAAGTAACTATTTTATCAAAACTATTCCTTTTCGGAAAGAGCGAGCGGTGCGCGGGCGACGGGAAAAGGGCGGGGCTTGAACTTCGATGCCTGTTTGTCACGTTTTAACAATGAAGCCGCAGACAAAAAATACGCAAATACACGGAGCGCGTGAACTCATTGATTTAATAAAATGTTAGTTATCGTTTTTATGGACAATTTTGGGATTTCGACGTTTATTTTTTCCTACACAAATATGATCAGTATTCGATACTGAGTACACTAATTTTTATTTATACTATTAAAAATTAGTGGTAAATTATGTACTTTAAAATTGATACCGTTTTGTGAAAACGTTTGTATTTGTCTCAGCGGTTTATTAGTTGGTCCCTTTACAAGCCGTAATTCTATTTCCGCGTGCTGACAAAGGCTGCGGTGATACTTATATTCAGAAAAAAACTTGGTTACTAAAACATTTTTTTTACAGGTAAGGTAACTGACACGAAACATGGCTACAGCAAAGAAAAAATGTCGACAATATAGTGTCGATTATTTGAAATATGGTTTTGTTCCATCAGAGGCAGACAAACAATTGCCCATGTGCCTATTATGCAACAAAGTTTTGAGCAATGACTCTATGAAACCATCAAAGCTCGAAGATCATCTAAAAAGGTGTCATACTGATAAAATAGGTAAAGATTTAAAATATTTTCAAACATTGAAAGAAAAATATGGAAAGAGACCCACCATGCACAGTTTGTTCGCTTCAACATCTCAAAGTAACGATGATGGCTTGCGGGCATCTTACAATATCTCATTACTTATAGCAAAATCTGGAAAACCGCACACTATCGGAGAACAATTAATTTTACCCGCTGTTGAAGAGGTTTTAAAAACTGTTTTGCACAAATCTCCATTTGACGTACTAAAAAGAATTCCATTAAGTAACAATACTGTACAAAGACGCATTGATGAAATGAGCTCTGATATCGAAAGCTTTTTGTGCAATCATCTGCAAAAAACTCATTTTTCTATACAACTGGACGAGTCAACGTTACCCAGTAATGAAGCATTACTATTGGCATATGTCCGATTTATTGTTGAGGAAGAAATTCACGAAGAATTGCTATTTGCCAGAACTTTGGAGACTGACACTAAAGGCGAATCAATATTTAATGTCCTGAGTAATTTTTTTACGGAAAAATCGATCCCATTTACAAACATTATTTCAGTGGCAACAGACGGAGCTCCTGCAATGGTCGGGCGATATCGTGGGTTTATAAGTCATCTCAAAAGAATTATACCAGGACTTACAGCTATTCATTGCGTAATCCACCGACAACATCTTGTGGCAAAACATTTAAGTGACAGGTTGAACCAATCTCTTCATTTTGTAATAAAAGCTGTCAACAAAATCAGAAGCAATGCATTGAATACACGTTTATTTGCTCAATTGTGCGACGAAAATGATGAAGACTTCCAACGACTGCTCTTACATACTGAAGTACGCTGGTTGTCGAAAGGTGCATGCTTAACGAGATTTTACTCTGTTTTCGATTCCATATTAGAGTTCTTAGAAAGTAGAGATCCAGATTTAAAAGAAAACTTGATCAAATTCAAAGCAGACATTGCGTATTTGACAGATTTGTTTAAAAAATTTAATGATTAACTTGCAGTTACAAGGGGACAGCCTGAATTTAATAAAAACAAAGGGGATAATTTCGGCTTTTCTTGGGAAATTGAAATTTATGAAGCAAAACATTAGTCGGCGCGAATTCTCTCAATTTCCAAACTTGTCGCAGGTAGAATGTATTGATGAGGATATCCATACCTACAGTCAACATTTAAGTGCCCTGCATGATGACTTCAAAACCAGGTTTGAAGATATACTGACGATGGATATACCACCATGGATAATAAATCCATTTGATGAAACGGAAGTGGCCAATGTTGTATTACAAGAGGAGCTGCTCGAGCTAAGCACTAATGAGGAGCTGAAGGTGAAATTTAGAAAAGGCTACCCAACATTTTGGCTGCAAGCAGAAATACCCGAAAAATATCCTGGACTGTGGGAAATCGCAAGGAAATTTTTAATAGCTTTTCCCTCGTCATATCTTGTCGAAAGGAGTTTTAGTGCCGTTACAAACCTCTTAACAAAAAAAAGGAGCAAATTAAACATCACAGAGCGGGGGGATTTGCGGTTATTGCTCACAAAAATAAAGCCAAACATTGATCGTTTGCTGACACTCCATCAGATACATCCTTCCCATTAATTAAAATTATGACCTGAACCTATTTCTATTCTTTTAATAAATAAAGTGATATAAAATGTACCATTTTTCGTTTTTATTTTACATATCGAAATATAGGGACAGAACTCAGAAGTGACACAATTTTTATTTTTTGGCGACTTTAAGAATGTGGTAGAAATGTAGCAGCAGGGGGTCCACCGAAACCAGTAAAATTTTGAAAGTGGTCCACGAGAAAAATAAGTTTGGGAACTACTGCTTTACACTATGTTTAGAGATTTACGGAAGCGTCAAGGTGTTTTGATGTATGTTACGGGCAACTTGAGAAGTCTGGTCCCTATGAATAGTGATCGGCCTGTATACATAATGCCCATGTCACATGGGCAACCCAAAATACTTTAAATAAAACCGTAGCTTAGTTCGGTTAGGTTGGGTTATGGTTGGCAAGACAGCACGGCTTATTGACATTCCGTTTGACGCAGGTCCTCTCCGGTCACGGTTGTTTCGGAGGGTACCTGTGTCGCATAGCGTGTCGGGAGCCGTCAGCCGTTTGTCACCATTGCGACGGATGCCAGGACGAGGACGCCCAGCATACACTAGAGGACTGCCCAGCCTGGGCAGAAGATCGCGCGGAGCTGCGCGTGGTTGTGGGGGACGACCTCTCTCTGTCGACTGTTGTAAAAGCCATGGTCGACAGCGAGATGTCGTGGAATGCGGTGCAGGCCTTTGCGGAGAGCGTGATGCTCCGCAAAGAGGCGGCGGAAAGGGAGCGGGAGACAACTTCCGATCTACTCATCCGTCGCCGGAGAATAGGGCGCAGAAGGCGGGCTTACGGCCTGCACCTGCAGCCCCCACAGTAGTGACCGGTCGGGCGACAGTATAAACGGGATTCCGCCGCTCGACAAGAACGGTCCCGGGTTGAAAGGCGCGTTGGTGTCTAGCGCGCCTTTACCCAATGCGGGTTAATTGAAGACCGGTGGGTCGTCCCGCTGGCCGCTCCCAACGGAGCGAGCCGAGACGAGGCTGCCGAGGTAGCGGCCACCGCGCCAGGGCTGTGGAGCATGAAGAAGCACACGGCCTCGGCAATTAGCGGTTATGATGTAGACAACCGTGTGGTTTTTAGTGGGTCCAAGTCCCACATAACCACCCAGCTTCTCGTTCATTGGCTGGGTGGTAGGCAAAGGCCTTTTCCACACGTAAAAAAAAAGAAAAAAAAAGGCTTGTGACCACACGGGGTGCAGGGCAGGGAACCTCCTCGAGTGCCCGGTCTTTTGAAAGCTTTGCATTCTCACTTGATCCCAAGGATTCGGTGAGAGGGCAGGCTGACAAGGGATTCGGGACGGTGCACCTTGGGTGACAGTTAATAACTCCCTGGTAGTCGGGGTCTTGTTGACTGTCGGCCAATTTCTGCCAGACCACTCCACCGCTGTCTATAATGAGACGGCGAACGGATGTGCGTTAGGGGGACGGGCGTGGTCCATTTATGGACCACTATCTGATTTGGGGGGTGGCCGAAAGGCCAATGGTAGGGGCCGAAAGGCCATGGCTGGAGGGCGTCGTGGTAGAATGCTAACGCGACCCCATGGCGCCCTCAACAGCCGGTGCGGAAACGCCGGAGGGGTTTTAGTGGGTAGTCCAGGCACTCTGCCTGGGATTCCCACACTCAGTGCGTTAATGCATTTCCCCACCGTTAACAAAAAAAAAAAAAAAAGGCTTGTGACCACACATAGCGGATCAAGCGAAGCGAGCGGAGCTTCAAACTGCTGCTCTATACAAAATACTAAAATTTACCAAATATCCGATGCTCTTGGAAACTATTCATAATACTCGGCCCTTATTAATACGGCCCTTTTAATCACGTTGTCCGTAACATATACATATGTAAACAACACACAAGTAAATCCTAGTAGACCAATTTAACCTATTAAATTGTTTACATGATCGTAAATGTGTCAATTACCGTAGTACCTATCATGATGTGCCCACTAAATCAGTCACTACTCACTACTCGCTACGTAGTGATAATATGGCACCAAGGCCGCTACTCGGCGTTGATCGTAATCTGTAGTTTAAAACGCTGTTTACTAATAAACAATGATCATTCACATATATTTTTTTAGAGTTCCGTACACAAAGGGTAAAACGGGTCCCAATTACTGAGACTTCGCTATCCGTCTGGCTGGCCGTCTTTATAAACCACTAGCTGTTTCCTGCAGCTGCACCTGCGGTATATAGCTTATGTTACTCAGGTTGAATGTAGCTTTACAATGGTGAAAGATTTTTTGAAATCGGCACAGTAGTTTTGGAGTTTATTCATTACAAACATACACATAAAAATACAAATCTTTCCTCTTTATAATATTGTTATATATTATATCTATACTAATATTATAAAGCTGAAGAGTTTGTTTGTTTGTTTGAACGCGCTAATCTTAGGAACTACTGGTCCGATTTGAAAAATTCTTTCAGTGTTGGATAGCCTATTTATAGAGGAAGGCTATAGGCCTAGCGAAGTCGGGTACGGGCTGCTAGTATTATATATTAAGTGGAGATGTAGATGTAGATTAGTGTAGATAGATGTAGATTAGTGTAGATAGATGTAGACTAGTGTAGATGATAGAAAGTTGAAATTTTTACAGTTGATGTACTCGTATTTTTGTAGCCGCTATAACCATAAATACTAAAAAAACAGAATAAAATAAATAATTGAAGGGGCTCCCATACAACAAAAGTGTTTTTTTTTGTGTTTCTACAGACAATGGTACTTACGTGTAAATTTTACAAAAATAAACGTTCTAAGTATCTTATCTTTTAACCCTTCGTGCGAGAGTGACTCGCACTTGACCAATTTTTGTATCTAGAAGTATCATTATCAGAGCCAGTTGCATTGCACGACTCGAAAATGAGTTGTCCGGGAGACCAGTCGCGCTAATTGCAAATCCCTTTACGTACTGTCTTTGGATCCCCTCACTCGTAGATCGAAGTGGCATATACATTTTTGAGTAAGTATTTACATTTGAATCCACCGAACAGTCACTCCACTGGTGGGTCGTAGGGTGGATTCAAGTGGAAGCTGGGAATACCAAAACCCAACTAACGAGTGGTCCACGTGGTCTTTCGTTAACTTTTAGTTTGGCAGAGGCTGATGTGATTGGTTCTGCTTGTGAATTCCAACCATCAATAGCGGGCGTACTCGATTCTGCATGCAAATTTGAACCATTAACCGTGGTTGTGCTTGCCATATTGCTGTTAATATTTTTTTTCCAATTTTCGCCGAAAATACAATTTTTGTACAAACTTTTTTGTTGACTGCTCCGTACAAAGGCCAAAACTGTAACAAGTAAACAAAAAGGATGAGCAACAATATTCATGTCGTGTGGGTTACAAGGTCAATGGACCTTTTACACTGATGCCAAAGTTAACCACTCGCCTAGGAAGTTCCAAGCGACCGCTGGACTGCGACGTAAATTCCGCGCGACTCTCTGGACGCCCCTATAAAAATAAGAACATATGGAAGTGTCATTAGGCCAGTTTTGCTTTTGGCATACGCTACGGAGGCTCTTCTACCGATGCTTATTTGTGTGGGCCTCCCGCCAGGCGAGCGGGAGTCGCATCAGTGTGATGTGAACGGTCCTTTATACTAAGTAAGTAATTTGGTCACTTACCTCTGCTGCTAAAGGTGGTTGTGGTCTCCTGGCTGCTTTTGCGTGAACACCATTCAAAAGATGGCTAAGTATATTTTCACCGTAAATTATTTATTTATTAGGTACATCAACTACGAATTTAAGGAGACTTGTTTCAGTTTCAAGAGTTAACTTGCGAATGAGCACTTGACGGACGAGAGTAGAAGTTGAAAATTCATATCTGTGTTCGGTCGTTTATTACTGGCAACCTGAAATTAAAAAACTTTCAATGAGACATTTAGAAACCAAAAGGTGAAACAAAAAGGTGTTATCCGTAGAAAGTCTTTGTGTGTCTTCAAACTGGTCCCTCAAACAAAATGTTGTGTGACTAAGCAGGTAGAGGGCCGATTCTCGGAAACCGGCGTGTTTGAACACGACATCCTTGCCAAACACAACAGCCTTTTATATTTACAAGAATTTGACGTATTGTAGAGAATAATTGAATACAATTGGTATTTTTATTGGTTATGGCCCGTATTTGTATAATTTAAAATTATACCAAGTACTAGTAAAATTTTACCAGTAGGTTTATTTATTTATTGATGTCTGAATGGCGGACTTAAAGCCCTGGGCTTTTTTTTTACCAATCAACCAATCGGTGGTGCAAAAAAAGGGTAAGTGTTAAAAAAGAGTCGTGATGAAACTTAGATATATTACCTTTTAAACAAAACTATAATTTTTGCAATCGGTTCAATAATGAGTCATGACAGACTTGAACATTATTCAATAATCTAAATGGATTTTGGTACAATATCAAGCCATCTTGTACCGGTACCTTTAATACGAAATTTTATTTTTTTTATCTAAAAACATTCGGTATGCGAATAAATACAACACTAAAATTAAAAATATAATAATAGGTTAGGGAAAAAGTTTCTTCGCATTTTTTAAGAAAATTCAAAACATTTTTTAGTATAGTTTATTTACATTTAATTAAAGTATGTAGGTGCCATTTTGTTCGATTACTTTTTACCATCTTGTAGGTAGTGACATCATCCCATTGCTATAGAAATTTTGAGGCTTCTGATCAAAATACCCCAACAAGTGGTTTTGGCAGTCCTCTCGTGATGTTAACCTGACACTGCCTAAAGAATTCTGAAGAGACCGAAACAGGTGAAAATCTGAAGGTGCAAGGTCAGGACTATACGGCGGATGCATTAACACCTCCCAGCCAAACTCTTAATTTTTGCTGAGTTGCTAAAGATGTGTGAGTTCTAACGTTATCATGATGAAAAACCACACCCTTTCTGTTGATTAATTCTGGCCGCTTTCTTTCAACTTCTTGCTTTAATCTCATTAGTTGTTCGCAGTAGAGTTCAAAATCGATGGTCCTGCCTGGTGGTAACAGCTCATAATGAATAATGCCCTTCCAATCCCACCACACACACAGCATCACCTTGTTGCGAGTTAACCCGGGTTTCACCACAGTCTGTGAAGCCTGACCGGCCTTTGACCACGACCTTTTTTTTGCGGCTTGCGTTGCATTTTTACCTTTTTTGTAGTAAAATTTTTAAATGTATCGAATTTCTTCATTAGATTCACTCATCTCAGAACAACAAATGAAAATCACACATTTTCCTAATTTGAATTTGGAATTATCATCTTCTTTAAAATTTAAACTTTTAATGATACCAAAACCAGTCAGATAAAAATAGTATCCAAAGAGATTTTATACCTCATCCATACATACTTTATGTGAAAAAACTGTTTCCCCAACCTAATATGAGAAAAACACGGAATTTTTTAACTTGGTCAAGTTAACAATCGTAGAAAATGATCGAAAACGAGATTTAGGTAAATCTTTTTGAAAAAAAACCAGAGTTTAACCGTTGGGACCGTGTAAAATTTAACTTACTGGTCATCACTACACACTGGCCAAATATCATAACCCTCTTTTTGTCGCTTCGGGTGGTAACAATCTTTAGTTTGGATAACCCTTACAAGATGGCGCTAGTAAACACAAACGTGTAAGTTTTAATATATTTCACATAATTATTGAATATTAGTTGTTTGGCCGTAATTTTCTTAAAGAATTTTAATTAACGCGATTATGATAGTTAAATAATATACTAAATATGTATTCCTTACATAATAATATGACCATTTTTCTAATTTTGTAATATTTCTAAATATAATCGGGTACAGTTAGTATTTGCGAAAATATTGTAGGTTATTGAGCTATTAGAAAATTCTCTTTTAATATCAATAAATCAAAATTTTGTTCTTTCCTGAAATTGTATTGCAATTAATGTTTCTTCATTTCACCATCTAGGTAGGCAGCCATTTTGATGCCTGTTTCCCACGTCACAGCATAGATGGCGGTAGTAGTGTTATCGAAGTGTGAGAACCTCGTGAGAACAAAGCAATAGTTTATCTAATCATCAGTTTTCTTGGCACAATTTCATCTTTTTTTGTTCAGGATAAAATAATACAACTCAATTAAATGTGGCAGTAAATATATTCAGAAAATATCGACTTAATTTCATCGTATAAAAAAGTTTCGTCACCCTTCAGTACAAATTACAATATTGTCTATTGAATTCGAAAATCGACGCTTACATTTAATAGTTATTGCTTTATACAATATCGTATCGAGTATAACATTCGATAACAAACATAGATAACTACCTATCTAAACTTAGGAATATCAGCCGTCCACTCGATCCCTCTTGTACACGATAAACACTTAATTTAGATTATTTAATAATAATTACATATCACAATCGAGAGACGTCCTTCAACATAACTCATTCGCACACAAATAATACAAAATACAAAATGAAGGCACGAGATCTTACTACAACTACGACTACTCATAAACATGCCCAAAACGATACGCTAAATGCATCGGCGCCAAAAACGGCGCATTGTCAGTCAAAGTGTTGCGTTTGGAAGAATTTCATATTCGTAAAACTATCATAACGTGAAGCGATGAACGAAGCGGGTCTGGAATACAATGGGTCCCGTCGGAGGTCGTTTCCCCGCGACGGGAAGCTTATGGAATGTCGTGCGTCCCCGCCGTCCGGCGCCGGACCCGGTCCCGGCACGCTTGTAACATCACTAGGACGGCCAAAGTCTGTATCGGCTCGCTTAGAACAAAGAATCGTTCGCCTCTCACCAACCGTCCGTATTTTCACTATTATCTTGACTACACACTGCCCTTTCTTTCGAATCTTTGAGCTAAGTCGCCCATCAGCTCCTTGTAGATCAGCGGGTCGATGTTCTTTCCTAGCTGGTACAGCACAAACCAGTCGCCGATTTGCAGCATGCGGGCCACGCTCTCCACCTGTTCCTGGGGAGCGAGGCGGCTGCGCGCGCGCAACAGATATTGCCGCACACGCGGCCCCGCCACCACGGCCATGCGATAGATCAAGGAAATCCCACTCAGGATTGATAGGATTATGAACCAGAACCACAGGAAAACGTATATCTTCTCGTTGACTATATTTAGCGGCAGCACACACAGTCCGTCGAAGTTCTGCACGGTTCCCGAAGGACCGTATTTGTGGAATGTACATTTTGTCACTTTTGGAAACACTCTGGCCATCGGGTCTTCTCGCTCTTCTGGTTCCATTTCGGTGAAGCGGACAACGTCAGCTCCGTACGTGGAAAATTCGCCGTCCAGGAAGAAATCCATGAAGAAGATCTGGCCGACCACGTTGATAAAGTTCAGCACTTCACAGATGAAGAACCGGAACGCGTAGAAGTTTTGAGTGTGAAGGTTGGTGTAAAAATAATCCACAAGTAACTTTTTGCGGTCGGCTTTACTGTCCTCCCCGACCACCGGGCAGTTGAGATCCAACACTAACATCTTGATGCGGCCACCTTCCCACGATTTCCACAGGTAACGCGGCACGTAAAACAGGATCGCTTGGAAGAACAACACGAAGCACACCCACTGGTAGTATTTGTGGTACTTAACTTCATCCTGTCCGTCTACGTGCGACGCGACACCGGCCTGTACCACGTCTTTTCCAACGCGGCCGACCAGTCGTTTCGGGATTGTGAAAGTCGAGTAGATCCAGCAGTAAGTATCCATAACCGGTAGCGGAATTTCGTCGACGATGCAGTCGATAGGGTCGCCGATATACTGCCTCGAGGTGACGAGGAGCGAGAACGCGATGAGGATGATCACGGTGGCTTTGTAGTGGAGTCGGAACACATTGTTGTCGATACAGACACTGTCGAGTTTGAGCAGCCCCTTGACGGAGCCGAACACATCAAACATGGCGCTTGTGCTAGCCGCGGCGCGCGGCGCGTCGATACGCGGTCGTTAGAGGACGGGCGTGCGCTTCGCCCTCGCGTCGAGTGAGGAATGCTGGCGAGACGAACAAGGCGCAAGACAAGTGGGGCGCAGGCCTACGCGGGCTGAAGGCGGGCGTGCGGAGCGAGGGGCGCAGGCCCCCGCCGCGCCACACGCAGTCGCTTGCAGACTCTGTGCTTCGGAGCAGCGACCTTATTTCTACCTATATTCGTGGCGTCATCTGGTAGCGAGCACGCCAGCTGCCAGCGGCTATGCATCTCGAGACGTTGGAGTAACAAGCGCACTAACGAACGGCATTACGCGTTGCATGTGATCTAATTTACTTAAGCGACTATTGATTGCAACATTTGGAAGCATTCCGGTGATGCCGAGCGATGATCGCTTGCCGTGCACGGATGCACGCAACAAGTATCGAGGGGGACTGTATTGTTGCGTTTTTTGTGTCCGTAGGCAGGTGTGGCATGGCATCTAAATGTAAATAACGAACAAAGTTACATAATGTGGTATTTCTAGTTGACTCCAGAATTTCCAATATTAATAACAACATTAAGTCAGCGATTAGAGTTGTACCATTAGGAAGCAATAATACTAAGATTACGATATATGCGACTAATGTTTATAAAGTCATGTTGCGTACATGGACAAACACACGTTCGGGTATTGTTATCAATAACAAATGGGTAGGATGCTCTGACGATAATGGACAAAGTTCAAGAGTAGTTATTTGAGTAAATCGCTACTCGTTACAGCATACAATTAGTTATCAGTTCGAAGGACCATAACATTGCGTCTAATAACCCTTTAGAACTCGGTCAATATGTTTATGAGGACAGTTACATGAATATTAATTTGAAATATGTATGAATCATTTTAGATTTTGAGCACAGCGTAGTTAAAATTACTTACAAAGTGATTTTAGGAATTATAACTTGTTTGACATGCAAATAAAATCTTACAAAGTTGACATATTTGGCGGTCTACAAAAATGAAGGTTGTTGACTCCTTGTGACCGAAAACCAGGTAGTTTATTACATTCTATGCCAACAACTACACAATTTGTGTCTTTTCAAACCATGGCATACAATACTAAATGACACCTTTATTAACCATGTGTAAAAACAGAACATTACAGCAAAAACTTTAATATATTAAGTAAAGGTAGATTGAAAAGCAACCTCTTACAGTCAACCTTTAATCATTATGATTGGTAGTCACCGAAATATTGGTGAAAGCTATAGCTTCCTGAAAAGATACTACTCCCCTTGTTTATATTTTATTAGATTTGGCTTTCACTTTACAGATTATTCTCAATATTACTTACTCCGCTGGCTCAGCGACCCGCAGTGGATCTTGGCCTCAGAAACAAGAGAATTCTCAATACTGACTGGCGTAGAAAAATTTCGTCGACTACGCAAATGTGGATCGCTAAGATGAGAGAGATAAGTCTTAGTTTAGTCTTCTTCGTCTAAGCGTATTTTGCGTCATTAGCTTACGCTTCGGAGTCTAGTGTGCGCTGTAAGTCATGGTCCATATTTGGCGGCACTGGTTATTACAATAGAGCGAATGCCGTCTGACCTCCGTCGAGGAAAACCAGACCAGACCAACAGGACTATGACTTATGGTGTGTTGTTAGTGGCTAAAACTATCTGGTTGCCTAAAACTATCTGACACAGTCTAACGACTGCCATCTATCGATAACAACTGGGACCAGTCTCGGAGGAGCTTGAGGTAGAAAATGCCACTAAATGGTGACCAATCTAATGCGGGTCCCGTCTTGCCGTCGCTTGACACGGGCTACGGATATGCACGTCGCGCTAAGCTATCGAGTTCCTCATAAGTCTTAATTCAGTAACCCTAATATAGAATAGAATATATCTTTATTGAGAAAGCTATCTCGTAGGTACAGCAAAGGTCTTAAACATAAGCTACATGTTATATCATTAAATTAAACTATTTTAATACGGGTTTTATCGCGTTTATTACTTATTTATTTACACCTGACGTTTCAAACACTCTACAGCGTTCATGGTCGCAGGCAGACTAAGTTAACATTTGTCTTTGATGTCATAAGATTACAAACTACCGCCTGAAATTTTTATTGGGAACTATTCCGATTCACGCAGTATTGGCTTACAGTATCTAAGGGTCTTGCAGTCTGCTTCCGAGTTTGCGATTTTATTAAGTTAATGACTGGGTCCCAAGCTGGTGGTGCCTGCCATCCATCCTCTCTATTGAAATTAAAGCTGTAAAGTGTTTGAAACGTCAGGTGTAAATAAATAAGTAATAAACGCGATAAAAACCGTATTAAAATAGTTTAATTTAATACATGTTATATCTTAGATTAATTATGGGTCTCGCGCGACCAATTTTTAATCTAAGCCTAATATATTCGTAATAACCAATATAGATTCTTCCGATTACAGTATACGTTTAATTTTAGCCTTTTCCCACGATATAATTAACATTTAATTAAATGTAGTTTTCTTCCTGAGTAGATGCGGTGTGACCCTGATTACATTCCGTGTCCGTGACCACGGGACTTAGAAACAAATGGGCATTGTTCAAGAACTATGATTTGCAACATAAAATATTTACGATCTTACGAGATCAAATTCAAGTTCCTTTATTTGCATAAATGTAGGTAGGTACAAAGTTGACAAAAAGGTCACAGGTAACTAAGGAGTTCCAATACATTTTGCTTAATAAGGTGTGCAAATATGCGTTGTCTCATATAATTATACTGAACATTACAAATTATTGAATTTGAATTATATAACAAAATTTATTGAATTTATTTAAATGTCAAAGTAAAATTTTAATTTCTATATTAATTTAAAGCCATAAAAAGCCAAAGCCAAGCCAAAAAATTAAGATGTCATTTATATTATTGTTCATTCTATTATAACTATCTATAATCAAAATTAATAATAGTTAAGTACTATACTAATATGTCAATCAATACGCTGAGGCGGCCAATTTTTTAATATAGGATATCGTATGACGAATGAAAGTCATTCTATATCGTACGTAAATCATACGACTTGCCAATTTTCAGTAATATATCATAATTTTCAAAGATAGATTACACAATGTTCAAGAAAAGTTAAATTTTATTCTATTATTTAATTTTATGATACTCGTGCAAAGATGTGATGGTCTTGTAGCTGATTTATAAAGGTTCTCTAAAATGGATGGAACATGTAAAGGTTCGTTTAAGTACTTGAAAAATACAGTATTGTTATTAAAAAAAAAAAACAAAAAAATGTTATGGTGTTAAACATATCTTTAAAAAATTGGTATGTCGGTCATCCATATTCAGTCTGCAAGCGTGAAATAATGCATTTCAATAATTTATCATAACCATGATTTCACAGAATAGGATTTGTAATTGATTGATCTTATATTTAATATAATTTATAATAGACATGAGATAATGACTCATTATGTCATGATCACCACTCGTAATCTCCATTACCTTCTAAGCTCCCTGTTCATTACTCAGCCAAGCGTGAATCATGGTATGATAATGCAAATTGTTGCAAAAATAAAGACCAGAGTACTCAGTGGGAGAAAGTCTATTTTTTTTTATTTTGGTGCTTCGACCTTTGGTCTTTGGTCTCACCTTGTTGGTTTCTTTTGCTTGTAGTTAACAAAATAAAAAAAAAACAACATTTTTTTTTAAGTTACTGATTCGTTTAATTGAGATTTCAAGCCACTTCACGCAGTTTTTAAGAATTTGTTATTTCGAAAAATAGCTTTGATGCTTTGATAAGAAATAATAATGGTGGACAACTTCTAACAGAATGACCCACTTTTTTACTGGCCTGCGCTTTCATTTTTGACTAAAAATTTATGAAACCCGGATTTTGGTCTTTGTTCATGAATTATTTGTACTCGTATAGTCTACATAATTTTTATACTCTTCTAGTTTCCCGCGGCTTCGCTCGTGTACTTAAATCTCAAGGGAACAGTCCTTACAGAATTAGCAACCTATTTAACTTTGTGGTATTTCTTCCCGGGATAGAAGGTATTCTATATCCTCTTCATATTTCCAACTTTGTGTCTTTTTCTTTGTCACCCCTTCGGGGGTCGAATGATTTTTGTTCTACACTTTTGTCATACATTCAAAAAATAGGGCATCCATATGCGCAAGAGGTAATCCGGGTTTGGATCTCTCTTTCCATGTTTTTCATACAGGTATAGAATTTATAGGTATTAAGCAGTGATCCAATGAATCAATCTTCAATTAACTAATTAAACCATACGAACACTACAATAAACAAATTACTGTTATTTACTAACTGGCTTCAACCTGAGGAGCTCGTTGCTCGAGCGCGACCCGCGTATTCTTAGCGAATGCGCGTGTCAAGCGACGACGTGACGCGACCACTATTGGTTTGGTCGCCATTTCACTGGCATTTTCTATCTTGAGCTCCTCCGTGCTTCGGAAGGCACGTTAAGCCGTTGGTCATGGTTGTTATCGATAGATAGCAGTAGTGAGACTGTGTCAGATGCCTTAGGGCAGCCTGAAAAATTCTGACAGTGTTGGCCATTAACACACCTCAGGTCATGTTCCTGTTGGTCTGGTTTCCCTGTAAAAAGGGTTGCGGAGGTCAGACGGCAGTCGCTCCTTTGTAATAACCTGTTCCGCCTAATCTAGGAGCATGACTTACAGCGTACCCTAGGCTCCGAAGCATAAGCTGACGACGCAACTAGGAATACACGCTAGGATGATGATGATTACTAACTGGCTTCAATAAGTATGTCCTTAAACTCTTACACATCAATAAATCACTTACAAGGAAATGAAATGTATCTAATAGTAGGTACGAGTATGTGTGTATAGAGTCACGTCCTATTTATTGTACTATGTCGATGCTTGTATTGTATGATTTAACGGAAAACATACTTTGTTTAGATATTTCCAGTTTGGTGAGGACATTGCAGGATGATTGCTTGGAATCCACTTTTTGTGCCACTCACTTGGCAAGAGGGGCATGTTAAGAGACGCTTCCTTTGCGTTCCTATTTTTCCCAATTTGCCTTACGACGCTTTGTTTGTATGACACTGCCACACAGGCATTGGGTCTCTGACGGGTCATAAGCATGTAACCCCAGCGTACCAGGTTGTTATTATAAGAATTAAAATTATTTATTTATTATATAGTCTTTTTTTATATTATTTAGTGTTCTCTGAAATAGGCTAGTTTCCTAAAAGAATATAATTAGTCCACCAGTTAGATAATCAAAAAATATTGGAGATGTATTTTTTCTTTTGAAAATTAAACAAAAAATGGTAAAGATATGACGCGTTAAAGTTCCGTGTGACGTCACAGTGTGCTACACTTTTTGCCTAAACTTTGATGCGTTATATCTTTACAATTTATCGCTCAAATGACAAAAGAAAAAAAACGTCGCTAATATATTTTGATTCCCTAAATGACGGACTAATTTTAATAATAGCCTTTTGAACCTGGAAACTAGTTTATTGTAAATATTTACCTATAAATATTTTTTAAATTTTCTATAACAATTAAAACGGCAAAATTCATGAATGAATTAACGACATTGCTACTAAGCGCTTACCTATTTCTAATTCCAAGGATTACGTAAGTGTAAATTCACCAAAATACAAATCAGATATGGATATGTCATACAAGCTTGTAGGTATCCGGAATGATAAGATTACCATTTACTTTTAGTGTGACGAACAAGATTGATTAAAAAATCTAGTCAATTTTTTCGTCATTTTAATTTTGTAGCTGCTTACGCGCAGCAAATTAAAGCAAAACTATGATGATTTTCATTTGACATAATCGGTGAGTTGAATTATTTTCATTTGACATAATCGGTGAGAAAAATTATTTTCATTTGACATAATCGGTGAGTTGAATGATTTTCATTTGACATAATCGGTGAGTTGAATGATTTTCATTTGACATAAACGGTGAGTTGAATGATTTTCATTTGACATAATTGGTGAGTTGAATGATTTTCATTTAACTCACTCACCGGTTTTCAGTAAGTCATACCTAGATCTCAAAATATGCACTCCGAAAAACCACAAAATACGGAAAATTATTGGGATGTTGCTGATGAATGAATGAACACTGATGTTTGTTATTCAACTGTTCACACCAAATTTTATAATGACTTATGTAATTGAAACATCATTAGTGGACAAATCACCTACAAATGTAAAGTATGCCTTGTATGACTTACAACCAAATAAAAAATAAAATCTTTTATTATCAGATAATATGTTAGTACAGAATTCTTAGACTAAGTTAGTAATAAAATAATATGAGTATATAAATATTATGACAATGAGTTGGTTTCAAAAATTACCCTCCTCACCAGGCACCTCCACAGCGGCGACGTGTACCTATCCGCCAGAGTACTTAGGATACTGTTGCGGCTGCCCCGTACTCCTGTATAGCAAAAATACCTATATATCACGTCTTTAGTCAGTAATTGTAATGAATTTACTTAATTTACTACACATAATGGCGAAAATTAATGTCTGGTTTCGCATAAAAATTGCAGGAATTAAGACTCTGTTTATATTATTAGGAACACCATCAGATGTTTCTGAAGTAAGACTGTTCAGTAAGTGATCTTTGAAAAAACGTAAAAAAAAATTGTTTTAAAACATTCCACAAAACAGCATGGCGGGCTGATTCTTCAGAACTTTCGTGTGCTTTAAAACTCATCTACACGTGGGGTACTAAAGTTATCTTTTATCACCCATCTAAGTAAGTACCTAAAAACTGCTATATAAACGGAAAAAGCCAAAAAGCCACAGGAAGTGATGTTAAGCGGCTGATTTTTATTACTCATGTGTTTATTGGTAAGCTATGGAATCTACTTAAAATAAAATCCGTCAAGTACGAGTCGGGCTCCGTTAACTCCGTAATTATTACGAACGGTTTGGAATCCATATTGCGACCATTGTGTAATGTGTACACATGTGACCATGATTTTTTTCGACCAGTCGCATCATAGTTCGTTATCTCTTTACTGCCACCTCAATTTGGACATATGATTAATGGGACTATGATATAGATAAGCACATGAATGTTTGGAATTTGAAAAAGCCGGATTATATACCAAATGGGATCCAACGGAAATATTGCAATACCTGCGTGTTTGTGGAATTCAACGCTAAATTTATAAAAGTGCGATTTGTCAATGAAAACATATATACATATCATCAGCATCACGCCTGTTTCCCGAAAGGATAGACATGAATACATATCTTTTTATAAGTCACTGCCTCACTGGTTTCATAACTATAGCACTGGCAAAAATATTACATAGGAGTATTTTTTCATTCACCAAATTTTTACAGAATGACGCGAGGTCAATTTTCAAAGATTCAGTTTCAAAATCACAAATTTTATACCAGTAGGAGAAGTAAAGGCATAGATCGCCGTTATAATTCTGCTACGTTTTTTTTATGCAGGGCCCTGAGAGTATTCACCTAAGTGAATTTAATAAACTTGCGGTTAACATTATACATCGCGGGTTGACAATGGATACGAACCACAGAGAAATCCGTACGGCATAGGTTTGTTAAAGTCTGTGGCACAAAAAAAAAAAGAAAAAGAGAGGACCGATTATCAGGGGATAATATGAGGGAGGCCCAAGGAAACCCAGCTATGGGAAATAATATGCTAAAATTTTATATTCATAGAAAAAAAACAAAATATGATAAAGAGAAAAAATGTTCAATGGTCAATGCGCAAATAAGTATGTTTTTTCCTGTATTTATGCACTTCCTTCCTGCGGATTAGATAAGGACATTTTTGCATTTACAAATGCATTATTGTGCATTCCTTTGGACATTATTCCCTGCAGAGTTCTTGTCGTCGAATCTCCGAAAAATACTGGTTTTATTTTTAGATTTAATTTGGTATGTTTAGATTTTTTCATAAAGAATTCTCTCGTCTGTTCCTTTGATTTTGGATTTGTATTTTACCAAAACGGCGTTTCTGAATTTATTATTATTTTATGCCATATAATATAGTTTAAAGTTTATTGACAACGACTTCTCCAAGAATTATATCCAATCTTTGCCTTATCAGCACTATCTTCACCATTTTCATAATCCATACGCATAAAAACAGCTATTCAGTAGATATTTGAAAATTAAATTTTCGTGTCTGAAATTTCCATTATCTATCCATGGTAATAAATGGCCTTACGACGCTCGAAAAGTGTTTCTGTTAGTAATACAAAATATAATATGCGACCTTATAAGTTTTTCAGAGAATTTTTGTAGTGTGCTTAGTACGTGAAACTAAACTTTTTCATTGAAAGTGGGTTAGTTTCACATATTGAAGACACCTAATTTGACTGGAGTTTAAAACATCATACCATTCTAATTATGTACGCTAATTGGCTAGTCAACTAAAAAATAAATTGTGTATTTTATATATTTTATTGATAGAATATACTATTTTGGAGATACAATTTAAACGAAAAAATTCTTAAAATTATATTTATTTTGTTATTTAATTTTAAAGATTTTATAGTGATGACGTCACGCAGCTATAATGGCCATTTCGAACTGCAAGAAAGCAAAAATTACTAAGGTATTAAAAAATATGTATGTCAGTGTCAAATGTCAAAGTCAGGATGGACCTGAGCCGCGAGTTTGTTTCTTGTTTGTTTACAATCGCCAAATATTTAGGTACCTACCCCATTTCTCGTATCTATTGCATATTGGCCTGTTTATTGGACTTTACTGCCGTATCTTCATCCGTTGACATCTGATTTTTCAATAATTAGACACCGATTCTTCATTATAATGTATGAATGAATGTAATGAAGATGTAATTATGTTATTTATGGGTTATGTTTACTTGAACAGAGATGACATTTGACATGGTGACAACGTGAAGCGCTTAATTAGCGCTACCAAACAAAAAATATTAATTCACTACGCTAAAAATATTATTTAATAATAATATCTCTAATTCGTAAACCATTTCGAGGAATAGGCTTAGGGAACAGATTACATTAATCAGATCTTTAGTTAAGCAAGTATTTTTTAAGAAAATCGCAGAAAACCCAATGACTTTCATTTTTTAGCAAGGTTGACGTATGACGTAGCCGGTTAACTTCCGGCTATTCACATTTAATTTTTTAGGTTGGCAGCACAGCGTAGTGAATTAATATTTTTTGTTTGGTAGCGCTAACTAAGCGCTTCACGTACTTGTCGCCCATGTCAAATGTCATCTCTGTTCAAGTAAACATAACTTAATTACATTCATTCATACATTATAATGAAGAAGCGGTGTCCAATTATTGAAAAATCAGATGCAGTAAAGTCCAATAAACAGGCCAATATGCAATAGATACGAGAAATGGGATATCTAAATATTTGGCGATTGTAAACAAACAAGAAACCAACTCGTGGCTCCCAGTCCATCTTGACTTTGACATTTGACACTGACATATATATTTTTAATACCTTAGTAATTTTTGCTTTCTTGCAGTACGAAATGGCCATTATAGCTGCGTGACGTCATCACTATAAAATCTTTAAAATTAAATAACAAAATAAATATAATATTAAGAATTTTTTCGTTTAAATTGTATCTCCGAAATAGTCTATTCTATCAATAAAATATATAATATACACAATTTATTTTTTAGTTGACTAGCCAATTACTGCGTATTCCAAAAATTCGAAAATACTCTACGACCATTCGAAAATGAAACGTGTGGGAGTCATGTGCGTATTAGAAATGCATTTAGTGGAATTCAAATATTGAACCCTTGGCTCTAGGTCATTGTGCCAATTCGTGGATAACGGGGCTTAGGGACAGGGCATCGGTTGTGTGAATCGCGGGGACAAGTTAGTGATGTCCGCGATGTCACAGATTAGAAAAATAGTTCTAATACGTCGATGATCATATCATCTATTAACAATTTTTTTTTCAGTTTCGCGGTAGTCAGATGAAAAGAAGAATTATTCGTTCGATTTTTATTCGACATGTGAGTCACACTTTTCAAAAATAAGACTCCTGACTGAACCGATTTTGATAGCATTTCATTACATCATACTTGGAGATACACAACAATTGAATCATTCGATTGATGCATTTTCTCGGGGATTTTCACGAAGAATAATATTTTAAACATTTGTCATGTACCTACTTATTTGTTTATGTTTTCCTTAAACGCGCCTTTTTTTTAAAAAATGCTAAAATATGTTAGTTTCTTTCTAATCGATAATTTGGCGCCAAAGAATGAGACAGAACATTCTTTAGTTAAAATAGGCTTAACAGATTTGGAGTACGGCGGGAGCGAGAGTGTTATGCTCGACCGCCGCAACGGGAAGATCTTCCCGCCAGGCGAGGTGGTATGCCTGGGGAACCGCGACTCTGACGATGTATGTTCTGTCGGAGGTTGTATATATGCTCCAATCCTTAGAAACTTCAATTGTGCGATTTAGTCTTATCCATACTCATATTATAAATGCGAAAGTCTGTCTGTCTGTTACGCTTTCACGGCCAAACATGTCGTCAATAAGCGTTTTGTCTGACTACGGAAACCATTTTATTAACCAATCTCAAATTCGAGCCAGTCCAGGACTGCTATTTTTGAAAAGTGTGACTCGTGCAAAATCAGTGAGTCGAGTAATTATTGTCCGATAGCGAATGATTTTCGTTCGATATCGATCGATTTTTATTCGACTTATATATGTCATACGTTTCAAAAATAGGGCTTTAGCACAAGATCCGTGTAAATGAGCCCTTACGTGCCTACTGTAGCCCACATCCAGGTAAAAGGTTAATGACCAGTGGTGGAATCAAGAATTTGTAAGTATAATGTAGCCTTGATAGCCGACTGTGCTTAAAATACATCACTTTAGCTAGCCCACAATTGTTGGTTATTGTGACCCTTATGAGGCTTGTTGACCTTTGGCATCATCTCTATTGAGACTGCGAAATTATCTACCTATTTCAAAACAACGGCATATTTAGACAACTTGTTTGTTACGAATTTTTTTTCCTATAGAGTCATACTTTTAACAAGCTAATTATTAATAAAAATAAAACAAAACTCCCGACTGCTATACAATGCATATTTTTTCGTACAAAAATAAATTACATTTTATAGCTTTTATTTTTATTTTTTGTCACAATAATGCATAGTTAAACATATAAGTTATATACATTTTTGAAATCTCCTTTGAAACCTCTTCATTTTGATACCCCACTCGATAAGGTTACTCAGAATTTTTATTTTCTGTCTGCCTTTTATTGCGTATATAGTCCGTCATTTTGCTTTTATGATGACGTCACATACCCTATGACACTCTGAAGAAAGCAAGGAATCTAAAGACACCTCATACGTCCATATCCGATAAGCCATTCTTGACTTATGGTGGAATAAAGAATCTCGCATACATACAAACATACATAAACATGAACGCTAAAAACATAACACTCTTTGGTCAGTCGTGTAAAAATCCAACCAACCAAATTCTTACAGTTCAAATTTTCGACGATATTGAAAGGTAAAGAATCTCGGTTTTACTTATTTTTTTTAATTTAAAGTTGCCATCCATATCCATTCTAATATTATAAATGCGAAAGTCTGTCTGTCTGTCTGTTACGCTTTCACGGCCAAACCGCTGGACGGAATTTGATGAAATTTAGTACGAATATAGTTGAAGACCCAGGGTCATACATAGGCTATTTTTTGAAGCAGGCGGGGCTGCGGGTAAAAGCTAGTACTTACTAAACAAACTGTAAAAAATTTACTAGTAATTTCAGTCATTCTGTATAGTCTTAAATGATAGGTCAAAACTGTATCCGTGGTTCAGTGGTGGTTAAGGCGATTGCCAGAAGACTAGGAGGTCGTGGGTTCGATTCGCACGGAAAGTTGCTTTTTTACCTAGTTGTTCCCAGTTTCGACATTGCAGGCTTGAATAAGCTGCGATTGTCTGATAAACGTGCTTTGGAAGACATGTTACTAAATCAAGATAAGCTTCGTAAACATAATCACATTTAGGTAATGGTCTTTTGGACAACTTAGCCCAGCATTAGCATGTGGTCCGTTATGCGGAGTTGTAACTCGCCTATGTAGAATGACAAACACGTTTTCCTTACCTAGGGTTGCCAACTTGAGAAAAAAAAGATGTATTAAATTATTATTATTTTTTTTATAAAGAAATTGAACATGTCTATGATTCGTGTTAATAACGGTAGAGACAATAGTTTAAATATCTATCTAAAAACATCGATATTCTCGATTTCTGATTCGGATCGAATAATCGACTTATTTTTGAACAGCGCCAGTGGTTAAATTCTTATGATTTTTCTATATTTGTTTAGTTTCACGAACTATGTCTATTGTAACGTAAATGAAGATTTGAAAAAAAACCTAGAACAGAAAGAAATACTAAAAAAAACGAATGCATTCAATAGGCAAACTCATTGAAATAACTTTTTTCTGGGCTGACTAAATTTTATGCCTGTGCCACGGAATAAGTGTTATTCCCATGGCTTTAAGTCCGCCATTTACATATTTTGTAAATAAATTTAATACATTAATGCCGCCTTTGTGACCCACTGCTTTTGTTGATGTGTTATGTATTTTTTTTCTGATGTATAAAAACTATTTGTATTGTTTTAACAAAAGCACTCGATATTTTTTGACAACCATTGTTATAGGCTGTGCTGGTTGGTACGTGGACGGGCGCATGTAATGCACCTATTTTTTGTTGAATTCTCGTGAACTTTCTGATTCATTTTGCATACCAAGTAATATTTTGTGTTGTATTGGGATTGGGGAAATAATGCCAATAAATTTCATGACCAAGTGGTTCAGCCGCTATTTAGGTAGCCATATATGGTTGTGTCAGAATTTTTTCCTATCTGCGTTCCAGATTGGCTGAAGACTGATCACAGCTACGCGGGGATACGGCGCAAGCTTCCTTGCCGTTATAAAATTATTTTCATAATATAAAATGAAAAAAAGGGCCGAGAGACGGTTCCGCACAACTCTGACACCAGGGTGAACATAGTCGATTGACAATGTAACCTACACGAAATGTTGGTGATGAATATCAGAGCTTATTTTGTGTTATCTGGCTTTTTGCATCACCTTACACATATATTAGGAAGGACAATCGTCCAAGTATCTCTTATCAGCATCAAACGCACGTCGCCGATATCTGTCAGATATTTCCATCATGGAAATCACCCGTATCTTCGATAGACCTTCAACTAATTCTATTGCGCACATAGACATTTTATATACTAGCTAGCTATAGCCATTATAGCTTAAGGACTCTGGGGTTTGGCCCTAAAATGTTCCGATTAGGGCCGTAGCGACGCAGACTACTGACGACGTCGACGGCAGAATTGGTTGCTTAACGGGGCAGTAAAGCTCCATGATTATCAATTTTAAATGCCTTGCTGTGTGTGGTATAGATGTACATTTTTTGCTTGTAAGGAGAATATACAGGATGACATATTAAACACCTACTACTAATTAAAAAAAAATAAGTAGGTATAGACCAAGAAAAAAAATCGACAATTACAAAATTCCGTTAGTTCCAAGATTTGTATATTCGAGGAGGTCGATATTTTTTATTTTAATTATTAATTTTTTTCGAAAGTTGTCGGTCTAGTTTCATGTGTAAAATTTGGATGGTGTAAAAGCTTAAGTTAATATCTGTAGACATAGGAATTACCTTTGCCCTAATGGTTTCTCTTTGTCCGATAAATTGGACTATTGAAAGATCGATGAGTCTAGGCATGGGGCCTATCCTAACTTGAAATCATTGACTGCGTACAATCTCATACAATACAACATAGTGCACAGTGGCGCCACTATATTATCTCGTAAAACATTATGACATATTTTCAGTTCAAATTTCGAACACAGTACAATTTTTTTTTTAATCCTGCCTTATCTGCTCACCGGCTATACAGATAAAAAGCATTAAATTGTCAAACGCACCACGTTTTATCTGGCGTTGTTAAAGCCGGTCTTTTATTTAGCTGTCATAACTTTTAACGACGGGTTTAGCAACCGAGCAGCTTCAAGGTTAAACTTATAGGGAGTGAAAAGTTATTAAGCCTCTCGCCATCGACTTCATACGTCTGAAATTCATCCTTTGTTTTCGCCTAAGTTTGGGAAATTCCACAAGTTTCACTGTGCGGTGTTCACATCGTACAATCTGTCGTCAAAGAGTTAGGTCTACTTACAAGTGCATAGTGCACTGCACTTAGAATAGATTTACAGAATGACTGGTAGGATTGGAAGCAGCCTGCATCCAGCGATTTTCTGCGACCCACCTCCTGCCGCCTGTCCATCTGGTAGGTGGGTGTTCCACGCTGCGCTTGCCAGGTATAAGGGCTGGTTAAGACGGATCCAGTGCTGGCAATCCAGTAGCGTTCATGCAGACGAAATTGTTTAAACAATAGCGTCTACATAGACGAATTCGCTGCTGGATTGTCACGACTGAATCTGTGTGAACGAGCCCTAATGGTCGCCATTTTTTAATCTTTACTAAACACTATAGTTAGGTCCACCGGTCGCGCTGCATGATGATGACTCCGAAACATGCCACCTAACAATGATGATTCGTTCACATCGAGTGCGTTACACGATCAATCCACTCTGTACCTGGTGTCTTTTCTTCGGAACCACCGTTCGGCCGTGACATGGTTTTTTTAACGACCACAAAATGGCAGCCCAGTGCCTTCCGAAGCACGGAATCATCTTTATTATCACACAATCAGGTGATTCAAGCCTGTAATGCCCAAACCAAACTAGAAATTACTTATCGAAGTATGCTTCGGAATATGTCAGGTAACACTGATGATTCCTTGGTGTCAGAGTTATTCAAACTTTCGGCCTTTGACGTGGTTCCTTTGACAGCCGCGACCAACTGTGATGACTCCGAAACATGTTATCTTCCCTGTACCAGCAGAGTACATTGCCCTGCCGGATTTGAACACACATCAGGCTGGCCGTAACCTAGGCCGTGTTACCCACTGTACCACAGAGTGACGTCACAAGAGGCTCGGCATTCACTCACTGACTCTGACTCGTGTACCGGTCGACAATGACCTGCTCCACATTGTTACTGATAAATGTTCGAGTTTATGTTAGGAGTAAAATAAAACATGTCTATTTTTATTATTAAATATATATATATATAAATATATATATCAAGGTTTGGCCTGGAGGATTATGTCGGATAAAATTATTCCATATCGAAGGTGAATCAAATCACCGGTTTTGCATTAGTCACACTTTTCAAAACTAGTCATTCAACGGTCTTGACATTTTACTTCTTGAACGCAAAACTCGGGAGCGGTCTCAAAAATATCCCATTCTTTTCCGAAATCAAATACTTAGGTACCTCATTTATTTCAATGTGCATGCAAGTGATGTGCTGCTGGTAATTTTGTAAATATACGGGAATTTACCCAAGTTTCCGGGAAATATTTCCGAAAATTAATAAACTTGTCAGGGAATATTCCCAATGATTCCGAAAATTTCAGGAAATGGCACATCACTATTTGCATGGCACCATTGCAATGCACATATCTTGATTTCTGAAAAATCTGTTAAAAGTTCTTTCCTAAATTATCTGTAATGAGCACAGATAGTTATAGCACAGAACTCAAATTTATTTCCTCAGTACGAATTTGTTCCAGTAGCTGTCGAGAGTCGAGGCTGCTGGTCCATGGTGTGCGGAGGCTAAGAAATTAGAAAGAGATAAGGCGCCGCTTATGAGACAAATGCTTTGACTATCGCTCCGAGGGAGCCAGCGTAATGTGTAACTTTGGTCCGGGCGCAGTTCGGGGTGGTATAGTTTTGGACTGAAAATGTAAAATGCATGGAGCAATTACAAAGAGGAGATGCCGTTTGAAATGGCGCAGTAATGTGATCATTGGCGCCTCGCCGGCACAAAAATGGACGGAGTTTGTCATTGCTCGTGCTCCATGATTGGAGTCACGGCCGAAACCAAACACCCCGCACGTCTGCCTTCTGTCCCGTGTAGCCTCACAAACAATTTCTTACAAAACGCTTATTACGGCATCTCCTCTTTGTAATTACTCCATGGTAAAATACTATTTTTGTTTTGATTGGTACCTATAGATAGGTAGCATAAAATAAATTAATTTCCACTGCTAGTAGCTTCGGAATTTGTTTGTAAATGAGTAACTTTGAGTCAGTAACATTCATTGTAATATTTTTTAAATAGAATTCGCAATATGAGACATAAGCAGGTAAATAACAATAGTATTGTTTTTGCTATCACACGATGTGTAATGTTTTTCGATGACTCTGATTATAAGCTTAAAGGTAATTGTAAATTTATAAGTAAAATTGTTGATAATGGAGTGTTGGAAAAGTAGTCTATAATTTAGGTATTTTGTAATTTTATGTCCATGTATGAGCCTATTTGTTAATGTGTGTTTAGTACGCCAAATTAAAGTATAATTGAAGGGGTTTTAATTATTTATTTGACTTGATTACAATAATGCAAAGGGCGGACTTAAAATCAAAGGCATTTTCAACACATTTGCTCATAAAGTGTCTTTTCTTTAATTGTAATTAGGTTTTTATTGGGGGTTGTAAACAACACGTTGTTTATATTATAATCGAACTAGTAAAGTAATGGTTTCCATGGTTACGGTACATTTTTTTCAATGTACGCCAAGAGGATTTACAGTCTCAAACCAAATCATTGTTTTTGCAAAAAATATAAACTATTTTAGCTTTCAAATGATAAGTTAACACTTTTATATTTATTTTAATAACATTAGCCGTATTGGACTACAAATATTTATTTGTGTAGAAAAATTAAGAAGGGCTAAAAAGGACTTGTATCCATGGCCGTCTGTGATGGCCGTAAAACCCATTAATAAAAAAAATTTACTACTAGGGTCTGATCTTGGAGTCTGTTCTGTCTATGGATTCAGAATTTTTTTGACTACGGATCTGTCTGTATCAGTGACGCCATTTTTAGGTCTATTTGTTTTTGTATTAAATTTACTTTTAATAACATATCGATTTAATTTAGGGAAGAGTACTTAAATTTGACTACGCCAGATATACTAATTCAGGCGAAAATCGAATGTCGATAATTATGAAAACTGACTAAGTAGGCTGACTATAGCTACATAACTTAAATCTTCAAAGGAAGAAATAAGGACGAAGCTTTAAAACAGAATCAAGAACTACATATATATGTATTTGGAGATACCTAGCAATGCATTAACAACCACAAGCCCAATTTATTCAAATGGTGTTTCTAAATGTGAAAAGTGTTCAAAATGTAGCAACAAAAGTTAATGTGAAGAAATGTTTTGATATCGCTTGTGTAACTTTTATTTATTGTGTAAATAATAAAAAGTTCATAATATAAGTGTGTTTTCCTCGCAAATGTGTTGAAAATCGTCGTATGACTACTCGTGAGCGAAATTGATCATATACTCGGCTTCTATAAGCTTTAGGACCGCCTCGTAAATAATGACCAATTTCGCACCATTGTATCATAATCATTGTATCAAAATAATATTTTTTAAAGGTAATTAATTTTAGCTTAAAGCAAAGTCTCACGCAGCCGGAGCCACGGACAGCAACTAGTAAAATGAAAAATAATGAATGCATTGCATTAACACCCGTCCAATGCATGTTTATCATATCTAATCACTAATCACTATAATTAATGAAGCTTATTACGATGTGATTACGATTTGATCGAGCCATGAGACGCCACACCTTTATCTGATGTCGTAAATGTTACTTTTCTTAATCGCAATATTATAAAATTCACGAAAATATTGTCGTATATTAATTTAATTGATTAGATATTGTATTCCGTGTTATAAAGTTTTAATATTGTTAAACAAACTTTCTAAGTATAAACACCTCACCTCACTCATAGTCATTAACTAGCAAATTCTTTATATTCAAATAAAAGCAGACAGCTGCAGTTCGAGAACCTGAAAAAAGCTGACAGTGTTGGTCACTAACACACCTAGGGTCATATTCCTATTGGTCTGGTTTCCCTGTTAACAAGGGTTATGTAGGTTAGAAGCCAATCGCTTCATTATAATAACCAATACCGCCAAATCAAGGACCATGACTTACAGTGTCTTAGGCTCGAAAAAAAAGATTAGAGAAACTAGAAGCGTAAGTTGAAGACACAACTAGGAAAGTACGTTTACGAAGAAACTGTCCAGTTTTACGTAATAAACACTATAAAAATTTGTCCAATATGATTTTAAAATAACCCTGTATCCATATAAAAAAAAATCAAAGTGGTAATTTCGAAATTGTTCGAGTAAGATATTATTTTTATTAAGGTTATTGGACTTCGTAGTACCTGCAAGCGGCCATTTTGGATTCAGCAAACGTCTTCAATTGTTTCACAACAGTATTAAATTACATTTCACCAATCCAAGTGTTGTTTGACAAGTCTTCCCAGACGAAATGATACTTTTGTAATTGTGAATCTTTAAAGTCAATCATTATCAATAGAGGCGAATATTTATCCATTTGCATGCATGTATGTCATCCCCTACATTAGGATCTATATTAGGTCCACTATTGTTCCATAAAATGATAAATGACTTAGCGAAAGTTGTAAAACATGCAAAATGTTTGTTATATGCTGACGATCTTAAGTTAGCCTTAGAAATTAAGAGTGATAAAGATCGGCAATTATTGCAGCAAGATATAGATGCTGTTCAAAAATGGAGTGAACAAAATAAAATGTCATTTAATATAAGTAAATGACTTTCGGACGAAAACAATCCAAAAACACACCATGAATATGTTTTAAACATGGAGTAATTACAAAGAGGAGATGCCGTAATAAGCGTTTTGTAAGCAAGTGTTTGTGAGGCTACACGGGGCGGAAGGCAGACGTGCGGGGTGCTTGGTTTCGGCCGTGGCTCCAATCATGGAGCACGAGCAATGACAAGCTCCGCCCACTTTTGTGTCGGCAAGGCGCCAATGATCACATCACTGCGCCATTTCAAACGGCATCTCCTCTTTGTAATTACTCTATGGTTTTAAATTATAATATTATTAGCAGAGTTGAATCATATAAAGATCTTGGTGTAAAATTCGATACAAAATTACCTTTTCATGATCACATTTCATCTTTAGTTAAAGAGAGTTTTAGAGGCCTTGGTTTCGTTTTATGCAACTTAAGAGACTTAATAATCTATGTGTAATTAAACTCTTATACTACGCATTGGTTCGCAGCAAACTCGAATCCAGTAGCTCTATATGGAATCCTCATGAAACAACGTACACGCTGATGCTAGAAAAAGTTCAGAAGGCATTTCTAAGATACCTCCATAAACGTATATACGGATATTATCCCTACCTATCTATATCCTACGTTGTTTCTTTTAGGGTCTCTCGGGTTAAATTCACTTAGAGTCCGTAGAGATCTTGGGCAATCCATCATTTGTTCAAAAATTTTACGTAATTTCATCAATGTTCCTGAGCTTCATAATCAACTCTGTCGCCTGTATGTGCCAAATAGATGTTTGGTGCAACGCTCATGTTAGCCACGAAAACTGTTCGCCCCGCCGATCACACGCACGGTTTCACATGAGCAGTCTCCGCTATGTCGCATGCTTACGGACCTTAACGCATTCCTGAATCAGCCAACCTGAGTGTGATGTTTTTGTCGATGGTACCAATAAGATTGTAAGGAACCTGCTAATGTATTGCGAGAGTGACGAGAGTGAGTCCTCCTGTATGTGATAAATAAGTTTAAGTTCCAATTACATCGTCTAGATACTGTAATTGGTGAAAACCGTTGTATTTAGCTTTACAATAAATAAATAATAAATAAATAAAATCCCCTATGCCAGACGTCAGAGGCCGAAAGGCGGTTCCACACAACTCTGACACCAGGGTGACCAATGATGATGATCCCCTATGCCAAATTATATTAACTGAGTATTATACAAAATAGTTTGTAAGACACAATGGTTACTGTTTTTTTTTATTTTATTTATTTACATTATGAAGTCTTTTGAGTAGCGTGTAGAGGCTCTTTGGAGAAGTTAATGTCATGTGGTGCTCCTGCCTAAATCCGTTCTCATAATAATAATTATTTATTTATTTCTAGCTGTTTCCCGCAGCTTTGCCTGCGCCCAAAAGTAGCCAGAATTTAACTCCGCGTCTTACCTATATCCACACCAAATTTCACCAAAATCAGTTCACCAGTTTGGCCGTGAAAGCGTGACAGACAGACAGACTTTCACACTTACCTTCTATTTTTACAGGTTTTTATTATTATGGACTAGTATGGATTAATCCACAATTTCCTTTAAAAACCACTGGCAACAACTCGTAACTATTATATATACAACACCGCACTATGTCAGTGGAATTCGGTTTGTCTGTGTATTGTTTGTTATTCAATACATCGCGTCCTCGATGTTTTGACCTTGCAAAGTTCAAGTTAAACGAACACGCGGTTAATACTGAACGCATCCTGATCGTTAGTTAACTAGTGGTTAATTATTTACTTCTAGTTTCGCATGGATGGTGGAAAGGTTTTCGTGAACTGATGGACTGACTTGGTTGTAAACGAAAGCTTAGTCAAAATTGTGAAAAAGTAATTGATTATGATCTTTTTCTTACTTATTATTTTAAACTTTATTGCAAAATATAAAAGGTGGACTTAATGCCTTTAGGCATTCTATGTCAGTCAAAACCATAAAGGTCAAAACTTTAGAACCAAAAACATAATAAAATAAACTCATACCTTTCGATACCGAAAATCGGGCCACCCGTACAGGGTTTGATTATGACGATGTTTAGGAAGATTAGGATTTTTATGGAACAAAGAAGGTTCCAGTCAAGGTCATTATCTTCCCAGTATGTTTCTCAATAAGCAAGCGCAGCGTTTGACATCCACCGACCAGATCAGATGACCTGAAAAAAGTCGCAGGCAATCGCTGGATGCAGGCTGCTGCTAACCGGTCATTTCGGAAATCTTAAGGACACTGCGGCTGAAATGACGATGATGATGATTCTCAGTAGCTTCTTCCTCAAGCCGTTGGTTCCTTACGTTAAAGACAGGCTTTGGCTATGTCAGAGGTCATTAGTCAGCCCGAATACTCTAATATTATGCATACGTTACTAACACACCTTGTACATTAATCAGAATCAGAATCATTTATTTTGCTAGAATACATGTGTAATCTATATATATAAAAATCAATGCTACTTTTCGTTGTAATTTTATAACTCAAGAACGGGCTCACCTGTCCAAACCAAATATTTAGGCTTTGTTCGGACTATTTAGTAGATGGTTTATGTGAAGTTTGCACAAAATCGGTCGAGCGGTTCTTTATTTATCACTTTATACGTAGCGAAGCACGTACCGAGCCGCTAGTATAATATATAAGTTACTAGCTGTTTCCCGCAGCTCCGCCTGCGTCAAAAAGTAGCCTATGTTTGACCCCGGGTCTTCAACTATATTCATACCAAATTTCATCAAAATCCATTCAGCGGTTTGGCCGTGAAAGCGTAACAGACAGACAGACAGAAAGACAGACAGACTTTCGCATTTATAATATTAGTATGCATATGGATTTTGTTATTGTTTTATTACTGTGTTATTTTATCAATAAAGAATTAGATCTAGATATTGATGCTATTGCTTCCCTGTAAAAAGGATTACAGCGACATCTCGGGCCATCTATTATGTTCCGAAAAGAAAGCTTAAGATGTCATCGTCAGCTTTCTGCAACCCACTGCTGGGCATAAGCCTCCCTTGTCTACGCTATCCATCTCCGTCCTGAGCCTTCACAATCCACCTAGCAGTTGGATGTCCAGAACGTCGCCTTTCATTTCTTGGGTATCACTGGATTTATTGTTAACACTGTTGGACGAACAGTAGATGAAAATTGAAGTGTTCAAAAATATAGGAATGCCAGTACTATTTATAAATTAAATGTGCATAAGTACAGACACCAACAGAGAATTTGATTACTCCCAGTAGCGACACTTGTGGTACGGGAGTCAATTATCGGCAGTTTTCTGTACGTAGCCGTCACAGACAAAAGCCGTTTAGCCAGTAACAGTATCTTGCACGGACTTACGTAACACGGGCATAGTGGTCCAACAATTAAGAAACCTCAGAAAAACAACCATCTAAATTGACGCCGCCCGCTATTTTAATACACATAATTGCTTCTATGAGAGACTGAGATGGTCTTCGGCAAAAATACAGACGCCGCGTTGTGAGCGAGGTTTTTAAAAAAACACGTTAATTTACGATGAAAATTTAATAACTTTGACTCATTGAGAACGTTTGGTTTCGAAGTTATTTACTTTGACTCTATTTAAAAAAAAATCGCCGAAAATTTAAAAACATATAAGATAAAATTGATTAGTTGGGCTATGCGGTTTTATCCTGCCATTAAAATATTTTTTGTAGGCAAACATACTTACACTTACTTACAATTTTTCGGTGAGTTCAACAAACCTATTTGTGATTCCCAATGTTTCTGCAGAAGGTTCCTTTCCGGCTACCATACAGTGGTTTTTATATTACTCAGAAAACAGTCAGAAAACTCATGGAGGTTCAGTAAGGCATATTAACAATAAAAGAAGTACGGGACAGTTGAATAAACTTTACCTAATTATCGTTTAATAGCTAATCAAGAATTAGCCATTTTTACGCGACAAGAAGATGAATAGCTAGGAATATCTCGGCAGTTTAAAAAGATCATACTTTCTGTTATCTTTAGTGTATCCCCGATTGCGAACTTCGCTTCCTTTAGAGCCCAGAATACCTTTTCACTTCGTTTTTTTGTTACAATGTTTCACAGCTGTGTGTCTTTATTTTTGATTCCGACCAAGCTGAGTCTCGGGTAGCCCGATAGCCTGCGCCGGCGCAGACGTCGGGGCAAAGTGCGGGGCGCGGGGGGAGCTGCGGGTAACACGGAACCTGCCAAACCTGCCACCGCAACCTCCCTCTCCTCTTCAGTCGCAAAATGCCTTTACATCCATCTCCAAACGAATTTAAATCTAAAAATCTAGTACTTAAGGTCTCTTTCTCTTTAAAATAGAAAGAGAGTTCTGAGATTACCTTTCTATTCCTTTTATAACCGCTTTTCGAATAAAAAGCCTTAAATAATTGTTTCAGTATCGAAACCTCGCTATTGACGTCTTTGACATAAAGCTCTTAATTGTGTGCGCTTCATCTGATCATCAGAATTTCAATAATCGACTTTATGCTGTATCATTTAAGTCCCATTTCCGATGACGAAATTAATGTTAATTACATCATTTATGTGGCACAAATAGTAATGCACAAGACATGTTCGAGTTTTAAGTTTCTTGGAATTGAAAATGCTGTCGTTGGAGTGGATGGTTTTAAAGAAAATTAAGTTGTCGGGACTAGATACACATGCATAAAAACTAGTCGACGTTTATTTGGTTACCTAATGATTCGATATTGCTAGGATAAGGCTAATGTAGGTATGAGAGATGAGGCATGACGACAGAATGAATTTATTTATCACCGAACGATTACACAATGTAGGCATATAGATACAAAATGTTCTAAGCTGTGTAATGTTGATGACTTAATTTAGTACTAATTTCGTAGACGTTTCAGATTCAAATTCAGATTTTGTTCTCCTTATTTTCGGCCAGTGTTTGGATATTGCATGTTGGAATTGGCAATACTCTTTCGAAAATTTCGAATGACCATTTGAGGATAATTGCTTAGAACCGAACACGTTCTAATTTTGAATGCAAAATATAACGACCATTCCAAATATGAATGTTTTATTGTTTTTTTTTTCTCATAGATATCCTTACATAAATAGGAATTTATTCATGAGTAGAATAGTGCATTAGCATGAAAAAGAGAGAAGGAACAAAGAGGAACAATCGTTTCTCATGGCACAGGAATCAAAATCATTCAGCCAGTGGTGTCGGCGTACGCGCATTGCATTTTTATGGCCGAACACTGGTCCCACGACCCGTTTTAACAAATGACCACAAAAAATGGTCGTACCAAAACCAGTATGGCTATCCATCCACGTCGGATTAGTAACACGGACTATTATCTGGTTGTTTACCTTATATGCTGCGGGTTTACTTTTTTTTACCGTTTCGTAATGACACCTTCAAATTTTGCGATAGAAATATTGAAATTTTGTAAAAATTGCTTTTTTTAAGTATTAAGTAAGTAAAATTCCATTGCACCAAAGAAAATACATAACAAATATAATAATGTTTGAGACAAGATGACAATTTTTGACAAATTCGTAATTTAAAATAGTCATCAAATGATTAACAAGATGAGGGCTTAGTAAAAGTATATTAGAGACCAATTTATTTCAATAAAATAATGTCACAAAACGATTCTATTGCCGTAATTTTTTTTTGGCATAAAATCTTCAAAAGTTGAAACAGTATGCTTCTGAAACTCGGTAGCGGCAGGGATTTTGTGAATGGGCTCAAAAAACACTTAAGTATCGCGCTTTTATAATGAGTATCTTCTTAAGTACTTCGGAGCAAAAAAGTTAAGTATAGGTACCTAAATTTGGCCTTCTACATGATAGATTTTTTTCCAAGCTTCACTTCTCCCGATATTTGACATTTCGAGGTTATTTAATCAATCGATCCTGTACACCCTGTTGTAAGAGATTTTCGGGGCCACCTTCCAGCTTTAGACGTAGGTCTTTAAACTCAGCCAACGGCTTAACGTGCCTTCCGAAGCACGGATCTTTATGAGCAGACAAGCAATGACTTTGTGATTCTAATAACCTAACCAAACTGGAAACAACTGAACAAAGTATGCCTCCCATGGGAATCGAACCTCCCATCGATGACCACAGATGTAATTGGTTCAATTTATATTCCTTTATCCTCTAAGTCCGTGACATTGTTAGAATTTCCATGAACGCGGGAGTTTCTCAGGCTCCATGACATAATAAGAGCAGTATTAATAATAGCTGAACTATTTTTAAATATTAACATTAATATATTAACAGTTTCTTTTCACGATGACTTATTCATTGTGTAGCGATTAATTTAACGACAAAAAGGATTCTCTGAACACAAAAATATGTATTACGTGACAAAAGTATAAATTCTTGCATGAAATAAAACTCGTGTGAAATACTGATGACTTGAGTATAAATGGAATGTTGCAATTTTTTTGGTTTATCATTTTTATGCAATTTGATTGGCTAAATGTATGAAGATAGGTGTTTCTGTTGGACGACGGACGTCTAGCGATCTTTTTAGCGTGCTTATTTATGTTACAAGAATAGGCTAGTTTCCTAAAAAAGTATAATTTGTCCGTCAGTTAGATAATCAAAAAATATTGGAGACGTATTTTTTCTTTTGAAAATTAAACAAAGAATGGTAAATATATGGCGCGTTAAAGTTCCGTGTAACGTCACAGTGTGCTACATTTTTTCCCAAAGTTTAGGTGTGGGTGCTGGCGACGTCAGTTTTCATATCGTTTTCATATAATTATAACAATGTACAAGATAATGGCAACACAGTCCTTATTATGCAACGAGAATGCAAAGCACGAGGTAACCGGTGTATGCAGTTATGATTAATAAGGTATTTGGTGGAGCATTCTCTGATCGGACCACCGGGGAACACTGGGAGGTAGGGGTGCCTCAACACAATGTTGCCAAATTTCAAAGTTAAGTTTTTGGATTAAATTGTAGATTTTTGTTAACACACACAATTAACGTGGCGATATAATATCAATTTCTTCTATTTTTTAACCATTTACGTCCCACTGCTGGGCAAAGGTCTTCCCACCTCCCTCCACGTTTCTCTTTCTCTGTCCAAAGCCAACTCCAACCACCGACTTTGGAAATCCTCTTAAATTCAAACAAATCTTGCTATTTATTGTGTTTAATTTATAAAATCGCTGTCAGTGAGATAATTTTTATTATGCTCTTAGCTAATGCTAAGTCCGCCAATTGTTATAAGTATATGTGTACTTTGTGGAACAATAAAGTTTTAATTTAAAAATGAATAAATTAATCAATACTAAAGTGTTAATTATTTAAATCTGTATTAATTAAATAAAAATGTCATCCTTTTAAAACCATTTTTTTCTCAGTTTGAAATGCTATGTCGTTATGCCAGGAAAGTTAAGTACGACTATGATTTTATTGTTTTATTTAAACTAAAAAATTCCAGCATTTTAATTTCCTTCCTTTGAATAATATTAAGTAAAATGTTATTGAATTTGGTTATACCCGTTGAAAATCATAAATCACTTATAGCAAAAATGAGTGAATGGCTGACTCACTCTAACCACACTCCACCGGATTTACCTGCAGTGATTTATTTGTTTTGGCTAGATTTTTATACTTACCTATTTCGTAGGTATACCTGATGAAGAGTGGTCCTTCTTCTTCTTACGCTTTTCCGGTTGCGTCCTCAGTGGTTTGCTTAGGAGCCCAGAGTTCGTTTTCACTTCGTCCGGTCTTCGAAATTCTTGTCAAAGAGTCCATTGGTACGTATATTCTGTTTTTTTTCTTTATACAACTAAGTAGGTAAACAGGCGTACGACCCACCTGATGGTAAGTGGTTACCGTAGCCTATGAACGCCTGCAACACCGGAGACGAGCGCGTTGCCAACCTGTACGCTATCAGTACAGCGACCCCTTTGGACCCTGGTGACCCTACTCATCAGTAGGAACACAACATTGCATCACAGTGTTATTTAGCTGCGGTCTTCTGTACGGTTGCAGTTACTTCCCCAGACGGACTACTCCTTACGAAATGTCCTACCTCTCTTCTGCTACTGTTTCACGAGTTTACGACGTCAAGCCAACTCTTTTTAAGCGTGCCCCTTCTATTAGGCCACGGGGGCAGCTAAAGTTACCGCAGCCCATGTACTATGCAGGGGGTTAAAACTTCATTACATAATATGTAATTGGCGGACTTCAATTTATGTAGTCCAACTAAAACTTTGCATAGTTATGAGATACATAAGCGTGAATAAATATACAAACGAATACACAACAGATACTTGTAACATGTGTTCTAAATCTGGTGTAGATACAGAACTGGGAACTATATTTTTATTAACCGATAAACAATATTAAGATTACGTTAAAAACGTACTAGCTAAGTGTATATATAATACTTATTAATATATTGTGCTGCCAACACTGCCAAGGGTGCCAACACTGCCAAGAGACACGGTGGTGGGGAAAGACCAAGTGGAAAGCAATCAGCCCTCCAAAGAGCCGACTGGCAGGAGGTTGCGCTGAACAGGGAACAGTGGAGATCTCTTGTGTCGGAGGCCAAGATCCTCTTTGGGTCGCTGGTTAGGTTAGGTGAGGTCTGAGGTCATCGCATTAAATAAGTATGTTTTAAAATTTAGGTTTAAACGAATTAAGAGTTGGCAACCCTAAATGCCAAAACTTAAGCCGAGTTTATCGTTGATCTGTGCTTGGGCTATAAAGCTAAGTTGTTGCTAGGCGCGCGTTCTGATACCTTATACCATACAATGTTGCACTGTAATGGTCGTTTATCAAGTATACCGTACACAAGTTTTAACAAATACCATATGTACTTAGTTGTGCTTCTTTTTCGTTGCAGCGTTTCCCTGTTGCGTCTTCAGCTTACGCATCAGAATCTAGGGTACGCTTTTTTATCATAGTCCTAGATTTGGTGGTATTTTAGAATAATCCCTTCTTTTTGAAGTCAATAAGATTTATATGCTACTAGCTGTTTCCCGCAGCTCTGCCTGAGACAAAAAGTAGCCTATGTGTGAACCCGGGTCTTCAACTATATTCATACCAAATTTCATCAAAATCCGTTTAGCGGTTTGGCCGTGAAAGCGTAACAGACAGACAGACAGACAGACAGAAAGACAGACAGATAGACAGACAGACTTTCGCATTTATAATATTAGTATGGATGGATTGATATTTATATCCTACTAGCTGTTTCCCGCAGCTCCGCCTGAGACAAAAAGTAGCCTATGTTTGAACCCGGGTCTTCAACTATATCCATACCAAATTTCATTTAAATCCGTTCAGCGGTTTGGCCGTGAAAGCGTAACAGACAGAGAGACAGACAGACTTTCGCATTTATAATAAGTATTAGGTAGTATGGATATTGAAAATAAACGATTTCATCTCATCTCATCTCATCTGTGTTAGTGGCCAACATATCAGATTTTTCAGGCTGCCTAAACACATCTGCCTCAGGCTAGCGACTGCCATAATTCGATAACAGCCAGGACCAGGACTAACGACTAACGTGCCTTCCGAAGCACGACTAACGTGCCTTCAGAAGCACGGAGGAGCACAAGATAGAAAATGCCACTAAACGGCGACTAATCCAATAGTGGTCGCGTCACGTCATCGCTTGACACGCGCATTCGTTCCTCAAATGAAGAAGAAGAACGATTGGTTTTAATTTTTCAGCACACTTGAATTATTTTCTTTATTAACTTTAAAACTAACGCACTGCACGTTTAAAACATAAAATTACAGATCCAGTTGTTTCGTGACCACGCCGACCACGGCTGTTGTTAACACGGTTGAAACGTCGGAGGTATAAAGGTATCACAATGCATGCATACGCATTTAATCCTATAATTTTATATTTTCGTCATGTAAAATAAAATATCTACTCACTCATGCATTGTTATCGACTCGAAAGATGGAATTCTCCTTGTAAAGATATAATATATCGTTTACGATTCAAGATAAATACGTTTCGCAAGTAGGTCACTATCGTGTATGGAGTAAGACACTGTTTTATTAGATGTAGAAATTAATTTATTTGTTGTTGTCTATCAAAATATAGACACATAATTTTGCCTGTAGACTCAAGAACCCTATTTTTTGAAATCTACATCTACACTATCTTCTATACATATGTATGAGTAAAATTGGAGTGTCTGTTTGTAATATTGAAATAACCGTTTTGTACTACATGCATATGAATATATATACGGTACATACACCAAAATAACATTTTTTACAGTTTTTGTCTGTCTGTCTGTCTGTCTGTTTGTTCCGGCTAATCTCTGAAATGGCTGGACCGATTTTGACGGGACTTTTATTGGCAGGTAGCTGATGTAATAAGGAGTAACTTAGGCTACGTTTATTTAAGAAAAAAATTTTTATTTTAGAAAAATTAAGTAAAAAAACTAAAAATTAAAGAATCGACTGTTAGGCGGAACGAAGTTCGCCGGGTCAGCTAGTCTACACTAATATTATAAAGAGGAAAGATTTGATATTTTTGTGTGTATGTGATGAATAAACTCAAAAACTACTGTGCCGATTTCAAAAATTCTTTCACCATTGGAAAGCTACATTCATTTATTTATTTATTTATTCAATCAAGGTACACCTACAGGTTACATGTTCACATTATCTTACATATTCTAAATAGGTACTTTATCTAGCATGCAACCCAATTAAAGGTGAACACAACATTTTCCAAAAAAATAATAATCCAAAAGTACTAAACTAACAATAGAAGAAAAGTGGGCAAATAAGTGATAAGTATTGCATTAAAACTCACAATACAAAGAGGCACGTTAAACATGTAAAATAAAGCAGTATAACAATTATTGTGTAAATGACTGAAGTATCTTACTTTTGAATGTCGAGAGAGAATCGTGGTGGATATCTATGTCACACTTTTCGTTTACTTTGTTATAGCTTGTAAGCATTCTTGTTAATGGCGCATTTCTACCGAGGTTAGTTCGTGATTGAGGTATGATAAAAGTAGCAAATAGTTTCCGACGAGAGTTTGGCCTGGGCACCCTGTATGTAAGTGTGTCAAGGCCTTCCTGACAGTCGACAACACCACGAGTCAACTTGTGCAAGAATACCAAATCTATCAATCGGCGGCGCTTGCAAAGAGACATAAGCTCAAATTTAGCTAATCGGTCATCATAATCGCTTCTATAACTGAAGTTAGGGGTTTTAAATGCTAAATGTCGTGTAAAAGCCCTCTGGACGCGCTCGATGTTTTCAGTATGTTTCTTATAGAACGGATTCCATACTACACTTGCAAATTCCAAGTGACTACGAACCAAGGCGTTATAGAGTACAATTAAGGTTTTAATATTTTTAAAATCTTTAGTATTGCGTTTGATGAACCCTAGCATCTGAAAGGACTTAGCAACAATAGCATCATAATGAGGGACAAAGCTCAACTTACTGTCCAAAGTCACACCAAGGTCTCGCATTCGCTCCACTTCTTCCAACACTACACTATTGACTGTATATGAGGATCTCAACTTATTTTTATTTCTCGTAAACTTGATATGAAAGCATTTGTTTGGATTTATTATCATTTCATTTTTGGTACACCAGTCACAAACACGATCCATATCATCCTGCAGCATCTGCTTATCTTCCAATGTAGATACTGTTTTGTATACTTTCATATCGTCGGCAAATAGAGAATATTTACTGTGTTGAATACAGTCAACAATGTCATTGATAAATACCAGGAACAAAATCGGACCCAAATGCGAACCCTGGGGGACGCCTGATGTAGCGACATAAGGCTTTGACGAGTAACCGTTTGTTACTACTGTCGAAATCCTAGCCTCCAGGTAAGAAGCCATCCACTTATGCAACGAGCTACATACACCGTAGGATAACATTTTCCGTAAGAGAAGAGAGTGACTTACTTTGTCAAAAGCGCTACTAAAGTCAATATATATAGCGTCTACTTGCGTCCTCATATCCACTTTCTCAGCCAAATATGATAAATAAGCAACCAAATTTGTAGATACCGACTTTCCATGACGGAAACCATGTTGCATTGGATTTAAAAGAGGTGATACATGACGCGTCAAGACATCACAAACCAAGGACTCGAATAGCTTAGAAAATATGCTTAAAATAGAAATAGGTCTGTAGTTTATTACGTTTTCTTTGTCACCCTTTTTATGTACTGGAACAATCCTAGCCTTCTTCCATTTAGAAGGAAATACTCCAGTTGCTAGAGAATGATTAAATATAATAAATAAGGGATAAGAAAGCTCCGTTGCACATATCTTCGCAAATGCTGGCGGTAATTCGTCCGGGCCAGATCCTTTTGTCGGGTTAAGTCTCTTTAAGGCCTTAATTATAGTTTTTTCTGTAAAACAAATTCCATTCAAGAGTGAATCGGACATCGCATTTTCAGCATTGTTGCTATTGAAAATATGGTCTTGCACGGGTTGACCTGTTTGGACTGAGAAAGTTGACGAGAAATGCTTTGCAAACAGATCTGCCATATCGCTACCCGTATGGCTGATGGTATCGTTATATTTCATAGTAGCTGGTAAATTATTTGAGTTTTTACGTCTGTCATTTAAAAACTTCCAAAATTTCTTGGGATTGTTTTGCAATGCGTCTTCAGTCTTTTTAATATAATTGGAATAACATTCATGCGAAAGACGGTTACAGCGATCTCGAAGGATTTTATACTCAATCTCGTCACGAGGGTTTTTATATTTACGATATTTACGTCTTATTCTGTCTTTTTCGGCAAAAAGTCTAATAAGAGCGGTATTAAACCAGGGCGGATATTTAGGTGACCTAGGTTGGTGCTTAGGAACATTTTTTTCAATTATATTATTTATCTCTAAATAAAACACATCAGTCATCCCATCAACATTGTCAGTGTTTGAAAACTTTCGCGGCCAATCAATCTGTTTTAATTCTTCCTTTATTCTATGATAATCGGCGCGGTAAAAATTATAATTTATTTGTGATTGTCTTCGCAGCAAGGCTATACCAAGGTCAAGTGAAATAAAAAGTGCAGGATGATGAGGCACTATATTACTTAACAGACTAATTGGCTTTTGAAGGGATGAATTTTCAACATTAGTTAAAACTAAGTCTAAGGTTCTGTTTAAACTATTCCGAATGTAGTTTAACTGCTTTAGATCATTTAAGCTAATAAAGTCTACAAGTGTATATCCAAGTGAGTTACTGTAGTTACTAGGTACTGTGGCACTAGTATTGTCCTCAAGTGACCAAGAGATCTCCTTGAGATTGAAGTCGCCCAGCACTAGGACTCTGTCCAGCGAGTGCATTAGAGAAGAAACATTACTACAAAAACATTCCAAAATAGTTTTCTTTGGATAAGGCAGATAGAAACAGCAGATACCAAACTTTTTAACATTTTGATTACGTTCTTTTATATCTAAAATTACCCATATATCCTCATATAAAGTTTCCCAAATTTGAACACGAGATGAAATGAACTTCTTCAAAACGGCAACGAGCACGCCACCGCCCCCGTCACTAGGTGTTCTGTCCCTTCTGTACACATTATATCGCTGGTCGATAAATTCCATGTCATGTATTGTAGGATAAAGCCAGGTCTCAGTAAAAACTATCGCGTCGTAATCATGATTAAGGATCTCTTGCCGAATTTTGTTGGTCTTTGTTCGCATTCCTCCAAGGTTTTGGTAGTAGATAGTGAATTTTGAACACGTTTTCCAATAAGCATTCATGATTAAGCGCGGAGGTTAACTAATCAGCTTCAACTTTTCCAGACTTTGAATGTGAACAGCTTGGCTATTTTCATCTTTCCTAACATATATCCGCCCATCACGTACCCATACAAATCTGTAGTGCAGTTCCTTAGCTTTAAGTCTGGTAGCCGCATGCAGTTGCTTGTTGGATGGGCTAAGATGCTCAGAGACATAAACAGGTGCCTGAGGTCCCCCGTAACCCAGATGATGAGATGCTAATTTGTCTTTGGGGTTAGCTCTGTTAAACTTCATAACTGCAGCAAGAAGACCATCTCTAATGGTGCGGCTGGAAAACTTTGCGACCACGGCACGAGGACGAGGGTTATCCTTGTGTAATTTAGCGATGCGGGTGGCCAGCACAATATCACCTCCGTTCAATGTAAAGTCCACAGTCTTGGCTAGTTGTGCTATAGTAACTGACAAATTTTCATTCGGGTGTTCAGCGATACCATTTATTTCAACGTTATTTACGCGCATCTGCTGTTCAATATCGCCGAGTCTATGTGTAAGATTATTTACGGTTGCCTGGAGGATCTCACCGGTTTTCTGAAGTTTACAGATAATATCGGTTTTTTCGTCAAGGCTAGATTTCAACTCTTCGTACTGCACATTAAAGAAGCTCAGCGAACTTTCTATTGACGAGAATTTATCATTTAGAAATCTAATTTCACTGGACACAACCTCCCTGATAGCGTCCTTGAGTGTGAACTTAAGCGCTTTGGACAACTCCTCTTGAATTATTTCTCGAATATCACTTTTTGTAATGCACTCCGAGTCTGGCAGATCGTCAGAAGTTTTACGACATATAGCTTTATCAAATTTACGAAATGTAATATTGTCCACTTCCGGTGCAGCCTGAAGGTTAGTTCGAACCGGGGTGTTGCTGTTGTCGATTTTGGGCTCGGCGCTTCGACATTCAAGGCATTTCCAATTTTGCTTAACCTCAGCAGTCATAGCATTAAATCTTTTAGCAGGCACATTAGCACACTCGAGATCGAATTTTGAATCACAAGAGGTACATATCATATATTGCTTGGAAGAAATAGCACTCCTGCAACCTTCGCAGATATTGGACGGAGGAGACATTTTTATGCTTCTGTATTCTATAAATCTACACAACAAAAAGATCCAAGCATGCGAACAGTAAGCTGGGCACAGCAATAAAATAAAGTTCCAATAGTCTAAATAAAGCCGCCTCTGGAGTCCAAATTAAGCTGCCTTTTACCTCGTAAAATTCATCCTGAGTAACATAGGCTATATACCGCGGTGGTGGAGGTGCGGGAAACAGCTAGTGTATAATAAATATGTCGAACAAAAATCCTTCGTTATCAAACGAAAATCATTCGATATGGAACAAAAATGTTTCGTGGGTCGTGGGTTTGATTCCAACGGGAAGCATTCTTTGTTTTGTGTTTGACATTGCAGGCTTGAATCAGCTTATTGTTTGATAATGAAGATGATTCCGTGCTTCCTAAGGCACGAGATGCATTGAGAAAGGAATGTCATTTATGGCTGGTTTACACACTATCCAGTGCGGCGATCCAGTGCTTTCACGGGCACGAAATCCACCCCACACACGTAAACAATTTACTCACACATTTAAATAATTGTTTGTATGTGTGTATCCGTGAAAGCACTGGATCGTGTATAAACCAGCCATATAGATACGCGCGTCGCGCTCGGCTATCGAGCTCCACAGATAATAAAATAAATTCTACCTGACGACAATAAAGTATATAAGTATATCTTTGATAGATGTCCTCGACACAGCTCGCTTTGTTCAGTCAGTGTCAGATCACGAGCACAGATATCGAGAACACAGATGTAGCACAGTTTTTGTTTGCAAAACTCGTAAAGCATCGGTGGTGTGGCACTCGTACAATGACCTAGCTAGCAAATGCATGGTAACTCGGCCTTCGGGTTTGGAATGACCAGCTGGGCTTTTGTTGGTGGTGTTTCTTCCTTTCTTGTCTATTATTAGTCTATTGTACTTGTTTTTGATATGATAACGACGTGACCTTTTGGCGGGAAGTATTGGCGCTGTATTTTATTTTCCAAAATTTGTGCTTTTTTGAGTGTGTGTGTGCATAATAATGGTGAATTATTATTGGCAGTGTTCGACAACAAGCGTGAGTGAGCTCCTAGTAGGTGCAGTTTTTGGGTTGAAAAACCTTTGCCAGTACCTATGACCACGTACCGTATGTAACACGGTTAAAACGTCGGAAGTATAAAGGTACTATACACACTTAAATTTTCTGTTTTAAACGAACGAAGCCTCTTAGTATAAAAACCGTTTAAAACACGGAGTTTAAAAATAGACGTCTGGAAAAAGCCCCAAGCCCTCTTCTACTACCGATGCCGCCGTCTGAGTGCCGCTAGGTAGAATATACCCAAGTTTCCTTTCTGTAAACTAGATATTTTATGCCTCTGTATCTTATGATTGCCACTTGCCCTCTGCCATCTGGTTCTTAATGGAGATAACTATGTGGAACACGTGAAGCTGTTTTCATGATTAATGTACGTTGAGAAGCATTTTTGTAGCATGATCTGTAATTGATCGTATATCGAATAAAGATTACTTAATTATTTTTATCCGAGCGTGTTTTCAAGTTGTATCCTTATAACATCATCATGCATCTTAATCTTCAAAACATACGAGATACTTCTATGATTCAATATTTCGCGTGTATTGATTTATTTTTCGCAGTCGTTTCAGTGCACCACTAGTCAAAATCTCGAGATCTATATGTTGACCAATTTCTGGTGTTCGAGATCAAAATGTCACCACTAGATGGTCATCGACATCGAAATGTCACCACTTTCTAGTGATCGAATGCAAAATGTCACCACCAGGTGGTCATCGACATTAAAATGTCACCACTTTCTAGTCATCGACTTCATAATGTCACCACTAAATGGTCATCGATTTTTTTAATTTCACAAGTACAAATACTTATCATTCTTTACCAATCAACCATTGTGAGAAACAAAGATTGTTTGGCGCAAAAAGTTATGGGGGAAAAAATATTATAGAACAAATATTTATGAAAACCTAAATGTAATGTAAATAAAGTAATCTATCTAATCTTGTAGTTAAAATACACAAATGAAAAGAGTACCCAATTTGAAAAATCGAGATCTCAAAGAAGTCAGCAATCGCCGCCCGGACGCTACCAATTTATTTTCATGAAATTATCCGAATTATCTCATTACGGCTCGCTTCGAAATATCTATTGTGTAGGTAATTCTTTTAACTCTGTAATCTAGTGGGCTAGGCCTTCTGGAGGTCGCGGGTTCGAATACCATGCTAGTTTTAGGTTAGGTTCCTGAAATAAGCATGTTCTAACAAACAAGCATTAACAAAGTCTTCAGTTTTATAATCCATATCCAAACTAATATTATAAATGCGAAAGTCTGTCTGTCTGTTACGCTTTCACGGTCAAATCGCTAAACGGAGTTTGATGAAATTTAATATGAATATAGTTAAAGACCCGGGGTCATAGGGTACTTTTTGACGCAGGTGGAGCTGCGGGAAACGGCTAGTATTGTATATAAATATAGATACGCATCTCTAAAAATTTTCAATATGGTCCGTTGAATTGAAAGCGGCCTGCGACCTTATTCAGGTCAGTGGATGACTTTGCCCGGCCATCGGTTCACTCTAGCGTAACTAGGTACATAGATACACAGCACACAGCCCCTCTGGAGTTACAACCACCTGAGGCAAGAGTGGAAAGCCTCATATCCTCCCCCAAACGAATATGGCCCCATAACCGATTACCTCCCCCGTTACCATGGCCAACCTGGAGATCACTGAATCGCCCGCGGACTCTGCGGATCCACGCAGCCAGTGCGGAGAGCCCCTGCGGACGATGTCGCACCTGTTGGTGTGCTCACTGTGTCCTGCTGCGTGTAGCAGACGCGACCTTGTGGGGGCAACAGCAGGTGCGGCCCAGGCATATTGGGCTCACAAAATTTGAAAGTCATCAACACGACGAAGAAGGCTAGGTACAAGTTCCTATAACACGTAGGATATTATATTATATTGCTAGATTTGCTGGGCTCTAGAGCCCTATTTTTTAAATGTAAGACATGTCAAATGAAAAATGTTCGATATCAAACAAAAATCCTTCGATATCAAACAAAAATAATTTCCCTTTTTTTTTAAATAAGTAAGAAAACAGGCGTCTTACCATGCGTCATACTTTTCAAGAATAGGGCTCATAAAGCGTAATGAATACACTCTCGTACAAAGAGTTGTGTATCTATGTGTACATACTCGTACTACACAAATTGTAATCGGAATAATACAGAGTATGATAAATGGTGTCACTGCGAATGATAGCCTTTTAGAATTACATAAACTCACGATTTTTTTACTTGTATATTCGTTAATGCATTTTTTTTTATAATTCACCTATATTTAATAATATTAATTATACAACAACTCAGGGGTGTTATTTCCAAGCATTTGTCCGATGGCTTGGATACATAGCACACGGGTACGCGAGCCCGTCCTAACAGACAGACTTTCACATTTATAATATTGTAGTATGGAAGTATGGATTGACATGACAGTGTATCTACCTAGGTCCTTAAATCAATTTACGATGACCATTCATTAATTACTAACGCGGCAGTTTAGTCATTTGCACCTGCAAATGTAAACTGCATTAAGTAAGGTGCAGGCCATGGTGTTAGCCATAACACCATACATGAAGTGATGCTGATGATAAGTTGAGGATGGTGTGGAGATACAAAACCACGTCACATAGTAAACTGGTTTATTGCTCTTGATACTTGGGTGTGACGGGTCCTTTCTCGACGGCTGCTCGATAGTATCTCAAATTGTATTGATAATTGATTTAAAATGAAAAGTAAAAACAGCTGACACGCGACCTGCATGTATGCGGCCGCGTGCCGGCGAAATGTGCGAGGTAAGCTCGTACAATACATTAACTACACTTCTACACTAATATTATAAAGAGGAAAGATTTCTATTTTTGTGTGTATGTTTGTAATAAATAAACTTAAAAACTACAGTGCCGATTTCAAAAATTCTTTCACCATTGGAAAGCTACATTCACCCTGAGTAACATAGGCTATATACCGCAGGCGGAGCTATGGAAAACAGCTAGTAATATAATAAAGACACAAATATTTGTCTGTAAGCGGATTCTGAGCTAAGTTGACCTAACCGGGAAACGCTAAGACGATGAAGGAGAAAGAAACAAATATTTGTACAATAACAACCTATTGAGATAGATCTACTCTTTATTGTATCATTCACAAACAGTTATACATTGATACTAAAAACAATGTGTACGAAGGCGGACTTTGGCTATTAAAATCCAGCCAACCTGCATAGGGATGGTAGAGTTGGTTGAGCAATGGCTGGTGCTATTTTTGAAACATAATCTGTTCCAGCCATTTTTAGCTCTCAAAACAAAACCGCCTACATACATAGTTACTGTATCAGATTGTTACTAAGAACAAATTAAAAATAGTATTTCGCAGTCTATTAGAACCCTCATAATCACACGAGTCATTTTAAATAATAATGGAGAGCTGTATTTTTTAAATGTCATTGACCCAAATAATGTAAGTCGCCAAGAACGAGCAATAATCACATCACAATCACACATCAGAATACGCGATACTAAGTGAAAAAGTTAAGACAGAGCGTCGTCCGTGGTCTGTGGTGATACATCAATATTGTAGAGTTAATTTTACAGGACGTTGCGCTGAACAGGGAACAGTGGAGATCTCTGGTGTCGGAGGCCAAGATCATCTTTGGGTCGCTGAGCCATCGCAGTAAGTTATTTTGAAGGTATGTACTTATGTGTATGTTTTCAATAAAATAAATTAGTTTTCAACACATTTGCTCATAAAGTGTCTTTTATTTTATTGTAATTAGGCCATTAATGGAGGTTGTAAACAACACGATGTTTATATTATAATCGCACTTGTAAAGTAATGGTTTCCATGGTTACGATAAATTTTTTTTAAATGTACGCCAAGAAGATTTTGAGCCTCAATCGAATTCATTATTCTTGCAAAAAATATAAACTATTTTAGCTACCTTTTTATTAAATCAACACTAAATTTCATATTTATATTTATTTTACTGAACATTAGCCTTATTGGACTACAAATATTAATGATTTCTTAGGTTTTCGCGATTGTTATTCTACAAATATTAATTTGTGTAGAAAAATTAAGAAGGGCTATTTTGACCTGCTATCTATAGTTACGAAACCGACCACGAAATTAGCGGATTTTTGTGCAGCATTTAACTTTATCTCCATGCTGGCCAACAGTCTTGTTGGGATGTTAAATTAAGTGTATTGTAATCATTAGCTATATTAGTCTTAGTCTGTAACAAATTGAAAATAAAGGAATTGCGACAGTCTGAACGAAGATTGTTCTCATAGACTGTGTGGTATTCGCAACGGCTACATCCAAATTTCTCTTCGTCTACCGCATCCACAATTGCAGTTGTTTTTAATAATAAATATACATCGTAAAAATGTTCTTATTTGACATCTTCAAATACAGCACCAGCCACACCACGTAAGTAGGTATCTACTTTAGTCTATTCTCTGACAGCACTCCGCCTTTATTTATTATTTCATCAAAGAATAGAATCATACGCACTCTCAACTGAATGAAGGAATGTCGTTTCGTCACATGGACCACGACCACGGCGGAGCCAGTTCAATTAATTGACCAAAATGTGTTGGGAAGGGTTGCGTAAGAGCCCAATTGATTCCTTATGACTACGTGTACTCATAAATATTTACGTGGGAGGAATAATTTGAGTTTTAGAAAGAGGTAAGATAAGGAAAGACCGGGATTGAAAGTTCGTAAAGATTGCGTGGGTTAAGCGACCGCTCGTGGCTTTTAATTTCAGATCTTGAGTTCTCCTAGCTCAAAATTTATTCTCCGAAGCATTAGTCAGAGGCCGAAAGACCGTTCTGAAAAACTTTGACACCAGATATAGAGTCGATCGACCATGTAGGTAAACCTATCGATTACGATGGACACTCATTGAGAAAGGAACGTCAAATGTAGTTCCTTTTTCAATGTGGCCATTGTATGAACAAAACTGTAAAAAAGAAGATATTTTTCAGCACAGTTAATAGCAGCTCTGATAGGTAATATATATTTGTATAACTCTGGCCAGGTTTAGATCAAGGTTAGTTGCCATTCAAGGCCAAGGTCAATAGACCTCACGTGTCTATTTCGAGCCCCCAGGAACGGGACATTATGCCGTCAGAGTAAATGCGGAAAAACGGACCACTTTTCTAATCTCCGGCATATGCAGTACCTATTGCAATTTAGATGGATGCATCTACTACAATTAGGTATGTTTCATATGTTGTATGTTATTGTGTAGTCGTGGGAAAATGAGCAACGCTATAATTAGGAAGAAATCAAAAGAGGAGAGATATACTTAGTTTACAAAAATTTTAAACGTCCTGCCAAATTTTCAGTGTATTTGTTTAGATGTGTACGAAATTCTGGTCAGCTTAATCACTGATTTTGTATAGGTATAATTTTGTATATTGAAATTAAATGAAATTGTTTATTTTCAATATAGGATATTATAGTACATTATTAATGATACGAGACAGGCAATTGCCATTTCGGCCGAGGCTTATATAGTGTTTTTCTTAAAAAATTGCAAGGAAATAAAAAAGGGCCTTTTACATAATAAATTTAATTTATTTTACAGTTTGTGCCGAAAGGTAAACGCATCTGTGGCTATACAGTCACGAGAACGCAATGTGTACGACAGATAAAAGAGTCCTAAATTCAAACAGCACACCGTATCATACAAATACAACATTGCCGGCGCGTTCTTCGTTCCAAATTTAAAGAACGCGCCGGGAAGTGAATTTGTTTTTCAGTCTACGTTAATACGTCACTTCGCATGTTCTTTATTCAAAAGTAATGACAATATTGCGCATGTTTAAGAAAATGTCACTTATTGACGTTAATTTACTTATATTAAGTTTACCACCACTTTCAAAGCGCAAGTGGAGACGAAGCAGCGCCACAAACTAAACTGCAGCATTTCCTTCAAAACGTCAATTTACAAATAAGAAAAAAAACTTTCCTTAATTATCTAGTTAAATGAACATGTTCTTCAATTTATTATTATTTAGTTTCATGTACTAAAAAAACTGTAAAAATTTTTGCTGGTGTTTGAAAAGTCGCCAAATCATGACCGAAATGCTGGCCAGTATTTTAGATAAAAAAAAATGCATAGTTATTCAAGCTTTTTTTTCTAAATAAAAAAGTTGCAAAAAGCCAACATCACGTGGTGTTCCCAGGCTGTCACCCATCCAAGTACTGACCACGCCCGACGTTGCTTAACTTCGGTGATCGAACGAGAACCGGGGGTTTCAACGTGGTATGGACGTTAGAATCAAATTAAATAAAAAAAATATTGTGAACATAGGTAACATATGCAGTTGACACAAATATATTGGGTCGCTATGTTTTATCATTTATAGCGTACAGTAAATCCATACTAATTATATTATAAATGCTGAAGTCTGTCTGTCTATCTGTTACGCTTTCACGGCTACAGCGCTCAACGGATTTTGATGAAATTTGGTAGGTATGAATATAGTTGAAGACACGGGGTCAAACATAAGCTACTTTTTGACGCAGGCGGAGCTGCGGGAAACAGCTATAACGTTACACTTGTGTCATAATGAGGAGTTTTCTCTGAGGACGTCTTTTATTATCTGAAGTCTAATAAGTCTTTTTTTATCTGAAGTCGTCTTTTATTACAACATGCCATACGATGCCATGCCAAGACGTTTGATTGATAAATATTCGTCTCGAGTTGTAATTACAATTACTATGCGATCCTAATTGGGGTCCCGCGGGAAGCTGGCTGAGGGCACTCTCAATTGGTCCGGCCTTGCCACCTACTGATAAACTGACTCCTTTGATTGGCTAATGTTACATAGTCTGTACTGTTACATGTGATACCTTAATAAAACCGGTCAAGAGCGAGTCGGACTCGGCAGTATTGTAAAAAGTTAAGCGCAAAATAATCACGTGTAAGGGAGCCGCCTTAAATATTAAATTTATTCTATTTTTTAGTATTTGTTGTTAAAGTAGAAATAGAAATACAACATCTGTAAAAATTTCAACTGTCCAGTAGATTAGTTTCCTATAAAATATAATTAGTCCGTCAGTTAGTTAATCAATAATATTGGAGGCGTATTTTTTTCTTCTCAAAATTATACAAACAATGGTAAAGATATGGCGAAAGTGTGTTACACTTTTTCGCAATATGTGACGACACGAGCCCCCACTCCTAAACTTTGATGCGTTATATCTTTATAATTTATCGCTTAATTGACAAAAGAAAAAAATACTTCACTAATATATTTTGATTCCCTAAATGACGGACTAATTTTTATGTTAGTCTTTTGACCCTGGAAACTAGCCTATTATTTCGGTTCATGAGATACAGGCTGGTGACACGGACAGCGAAGTCTCGAAGTCCTGTATTGACCTTTGGGTACCGATCTTTAAAAAAATTACCTTTTAATAAAAAAGATTTTAACAGGAGTGCTATTTTTGAGATATATAACTCACGCAAAATCGGTGAGTCGAATGATTTTCTTTCGTCTGGTTTTGGGCGAGTCTCTTCTCAAAAAAACACTCATGAAAAGCTCAAATAGTGTTGAACCTATAAAATCCAGTAACATTGCCAATATTTGGTCAAACGTGGCCAAACCATAACAACAACAATGTTTAAGATCCGAATTTTATATTCTAATATTTTTTACTTTTTTTTAACAGCGTGACTAATTGCCTTGCCAGCCTCTGCCATTTGCTGTAAATAAATAATGCACAAAAAAAGCCTCAGGTAGACTTTTGATGAATGTCCGATGACTCACAGATGCTATAGGGCAGGTAGCGCGGATGATTCTCACTTGGAAGGGAAGCTAGTTCCACTAGTTATGGGGAAAGGTGCTGCGTTTGTGAGTTATCGATATCGATATTTTGTTGAGATTGACAATATATTTAAGTGATGGGGTAAGGTGCTGTGTTTGTGAGTTATCGATATCGATATTTTGTTGAGATTGTCTATAAAATATTCAGTGTGCTGCCCTCCGTAATTAAAAAAATCTTCACGGGCGGTATTTTTGAAAAGTATTATATACTTAACTAGAGCAAAGTGTCACTATACAGTTACCCAAATAAGTCGCCAACATAAATCTTAATTCACATTACCATATACAGAAACGTTCATAATATCTCTAATCTACTTACCTAGTTTAGTTTTCTATAAGAATAATAGCTTCAGGTACTTTGAAGACAAGTCATTTGCGAAGGCTGTATCCTCTTGAATCTGTGTTGTTTTAAGAAAAAAAACATATTTATTTTACAACTTCAAAATTCTTCAAAAAATCATTTGCAAAAACTTAATGCCAAAGGCATTCTCTACTAGTCAGCCATACTAAAGATGACTTCATTATATGTATTAATAAACTATTTATGTTAGAATAGGGAATCTTTTGGAAAACGTATAGTAGAACTGATTTGATCTCGTAGGGAAACACCAAGCATCCCCCTCTCCATAGCTCTCTGCCCAGAGAAGCTCTCAAGGTCGCCCGACCTTGAGCGTTCTTATGAGGCCGATAGTCAAAGACCACGTTTCGGACCCATATGTCATCACTGGTAACACACACTGGTCGAAGACCTTAGTTTTAAGGGACTGAGGTATTTTATACGAGAAGACGCTACGTAGCTTCCGAACGCCGGCCAGCCGAGTCGGATTTGAAGAAAGACCTCGTCCTTGAAGCTGGAGTTGCCAGCCTTGATCATCTGACCCAGATTGTTGATATTACGTTGCAATAGGTAATTAATTGGAATGTTTTGCTATTAAGCAGTAGCAAAACATACCAATTAATCTAAAAATATTACCGTTGCCATGTGCTTCAATAAAAACCTAAGGGTTTACAACCTGTATTTTATGCGACAGTATTCTTACACAACATGCAATTACGTTAATCAATCGATAAAAATAAAACCAAATTTCTCTCGATATCTTCCCACCACTATTAATGCGTAAAAGTAGTAGTCGATACTACTTTCCTAACGGGTCTATTGCCTTCTCTTTTCCCCCAACCAAAACTTACTTTACCATCTCTTTCTTGCGTAGGTGTAGTCCAAATAACTGGGCAGAAGATTAGTGGAAGGTGGGAAGATGTTTTGATACCTGCCAGTAATTGTATATTTTTAATATTCAATAGGTAGTTAGTTGTATTGTCCCTAATGAGGATGAGAAACACTTGGTTTTGGGAATGGAAGGTCACTGGAAGGTGACAGGACTGGTTTTAAGGAGTTTTTGTTGCATCTCCGAGACCTGTTCGTCGGACGTCGATGCGTGTAATTTTAAATGATATTCGATTTTGTGATGTAACAGACGGTTTTAAAAATAGATCTTAACGAGTTCCAAATTCATATTTGATTCTGTGATGTTAACTAGTAATACCATACCGTCTATCTTAAAATTAAATTCTACTGATTTCCGATGCCGATGAGACAGAAGTTAAGTTAATAGAGACCACGTATATGCAAGCTCAGCATTTAGATCGTATGATCCCACAACCTTTTTCTACATATTCTTGCATTTTATTGTTATCTAGTTTGTAGCAAGCGAAGGGATAAATCATTCTGATTCTGACCTCTGCTACCACTCTTCTACCACAGAAACATAGAGCAAATCATTTTGTTCTACTAGCTATGTCATTTTTCTACTTCTGCCCAATCCTCAACTAAGATTCTTCAGTCATCTGAAAATATCTTGTTTTGACCTACCATTCTTTCTATACCCATAAGTTGGGACTAAGCTAGTAAAAGTTAACTAGCTGGGCCGCAAATCATACCGGTTTCAAAATTCCTTCCCGTGATTCATTTATGCCATTTGCGACATACCTAAGCACCTGTTTTTGCATGGATACAAACTTAGTGAATCACATCACGACTTGCTTGTATACCTTTTAGAGTCCCTTCTGTGACCAAAGCAAGAAAACGGAACCTAGACAGGTCACCCAGCAAAGAATCTCTTTTAAAGTTTTTAATTTTAGGTTTTTATAACTCCTAATCAACTTCTCCAAAGGTATCTTTATGTTGGATCTTTGGATCAATAACCAGGGGCAAGTCTCTCAAAAGTTCGGGGCTTAGATTAATAATTGGTCTCCGCGACGCGTCGAGCACACGAGACCAATTATTAATCTCAGGTCCGGAGTTTACCTAAATAGAGTCTCTGCAGATAAAGTCGTGATTCTCGAGAAGAAATCACAAAAAGTAGATAAAAATATAATCCACGGTAAATTATAACTCATAAATAATACTCAGCATCTGCGAAAGTAATGATTTTCCGGTCCATTTCCTTGATTGATATTTTTTATACGCCATAATAAATTCTTTATATGTTTGAAGAATTATTCTACCTTGTAATTTGTAGATAACGTTATCAATTTACTTAAATTGGCTGTACAAATACAACCTTATCTTCAGGAATAAAATGGTCTATAAAGATATATTAGAAAGGTTCCTGACCCTGTTATATAATCATTCTAGCGTTTCTCTGGTTGCGTCTCAAAAATCAACCCAACCAAAATGACATAGGAGTATTATTAACTATGGATTTTGTGGCGCAGCTATTCTGAAAAACTGTAACAAAGGTGGACTTATTGCTAAGCAATATCTTCCTGCCAACCTTTGTGTTGTGAGAGAACATGCCACAGCGCTCATAAAAGTAACCGACGACATAAGGGCTAACATAGTTAATACCAAAGTCACCGTTATCGCGCTTGTCGACTTCTCCAACGCTTTCAACACTGTAGATCACGACATTTTCTTAGCTATTATTTCTCACAATTCTGTTTCTGCCTCTACTGTGAAATGGTTCTCTTCTTATCTTCGCGGGCGCCAGCAGTATGTTCGCCACAGTGAAAATTTCTCGAATTGGCTTGACCTGGAAACAGGCTTTCCGCAAGGTGAAATTTTATCCCGTCTATTGTTTTCCCTCTTAATTGATTTTTTGACCAAAGAACTTCAGGGATCGTATCACCTCTACGCCGACGATCTGCAACTTTACGCGCAGGCCGAAGTTAATAGTGTAAACTTGGCTGTGGATCAAGTCAATAGGGATTTGCTGGTTATACGCGACTGGTCACGTCGTTTCGGCATCACTGTGAACCCTAATTTTGGCTGGCAGCTCTCAGCTCTTGGGGCGTATAGACTACAGTACACTATAACGTTTATACTTTGGTAATTCTGAAATCCTGTTTACTTCACATGTCAGAGACCTAGGGCTTCAAATCGACTCGAATTTGCAGTGGTATCAGCAAATTACAGATGTTTCTAGGAAGGTCACAGGTGTGTATTTGTACAAACTAAAAAACTTTCACCCTATCAAAACTAAGACGATGCTAGTTAACTCTCTAATTTACCCTATTCTAGATTACGCGGATGTATGCTATCGATTGAGCTGCAACCTCATCAATAAACTGGACAGACTCCAGAACAATTGTTTGCGGTTCATTTTCGGACTTAGGAAATACGATCATGTGTCGTCTTATCGGGTTCAACTAAATTGGTTACCTATCCGTTTTCGTCGAAATCTTCACATTCTGTCTACTCTTTTCGCCATACCTTTTGACCCTCGTACCCCGTATTTCGTATTTGAAGTCTAATTTCACTTTTCACTATACCATTCGTTCGAGGGAGTCCCGATCCAGTAGAAATCTTACTGGATTTTTCAGGAATTCGTTTACGGTTCAAGCCGTGCTGCTCTGGAATGCCCTACCAATTCATATTCGTAAAGCCCGCACCCGTGCGTCATTTAAACGTTTACTGTGCGCACATTATCATTATACGCTTTTAGAGAATATATAATTATATTTATTTAAGTAGTTAGTGTATGTAGGTTTATTTTTTATATATGTAATCTATGTATTTATATTGGATGTTTTATTTGTTAAAATGTATAATTAGGTAAATTCTACCTTTGCACTTACTTTTGTCTCTCAACACCACCTGTTGGTTGACTGGTAGAAAAAGACCACGGCTTTAAGTCTGCCATTTACATTCTTTGTAATAAAGTTTAGGTAAATATATAAACATGATGTAAGGGTGGGCGTTATAGAATACAATATATTTATTGCCTATGTTACAATAAATTAGTACAATGAACAATAAATAAGGAATGAACACAGACACTTATCCTTATGTATGTCAAGATTCTCCAGATCTTGTAATAATACTAGCTGTGCGCGAGGCTTCGCCCGCGTTGTATTCTGTTTGTGTCACGGAAAAGCCTATGTCACTCTCCAGGTCTCCAACTATCTCCACACAAAAAATCACATCAATCCGTTGCTCCGTTTTAACGTGAAAGAAGGACAAACAAACAAACACACTTTCACATTTATAATATTAGTATGGATTATTCGTATTCCGATATTCTTATTCGTCCTGTACGTAGGTCAACTAGTGGCCAACTCTCGTCAGTGCGCTAGATACCATAGCTCATAAATTAGTGTTAGGTTACGAGCTACTTATGACTGGGTATCAAATTCTGTACAGACAAACAAAGATTAGAGAAAATTGTTGTACGTAAAGGTGACTTTTTATAACACCAGTCAAATTTTTCGTGAAACTAGACCACTTCCAATAAGTAAAAACCTAGTAATATTTATCAAACTACCCTAAAAATCTGTCAATTGATTTTCACTTATTTTTTATTGGTAGTGGTTACACACTATAAAATTAGGATTGTGTTTAGAAACTTATCTTCTATACAACATTTCCTGAACCTAATTTTTCCATTTGACAGAGTAAATCCTTGAAAATCATTTACTTATATCGTGCATTTCACGCTAGAGTCAGAAATCCTCAATAATCCCATCAATCGTACACTTGAAATGGAAGTGTCGAATCTAGGCCGAAACTTAATCTTATCTGATAGGACGATAGCTAAAATGGAGTTGCTTACTGACCAAGTAGAAGCTAGAAGCTTAAAAAAAGAAAAATGTTTGGGAGCCCAATTTCTTAATGTATGTCTCCTTAGATTTATCTATAATATAATATAATTTATAATATAATAATAATAATTGACGTAAGAAAATCATTCGATATCGAACAATTATCGAGTTTGTTTGGTATATATAAGTATACATGAATACTTTTCAAAAATAGCACTTCACGCGGCATAGAATTATCAAAATCTTTAGCTTAATTTTAAATATTTTCATAAGAAAACACGGAAAAAAACATAAAGAAGTAAATTTTCAAATAAACAAAAACTGTTTTTTTGTTCTTGTCCAGCCAGCATTAAATAGGCAAAATTAATCTATTTTCAAAATGTTAGCTGCCAGCATTAAATATCAATATACTAAACCTAATTTTTTAGCTGTTACCAGCCAGCTCGCTCGTGAGAAGGAATCGGAATGCAGTCTTTCTGGCTCGACACACACATGCAACGGGAAGACATGTATGGATAGTGCGCGTGTGTGTTATGGGGATAACGCTACCATCGGTGCTGAACTCACTCGATTGACAATTTCGTTTTTAGCCGACTTAAAAAAAAGATATGTCTAACGTTTGGAACCAGTTTTGAAATTCTTGGTCTATAAATGGCTGATGTGAAAGTTAATGTCTTTGAGAAAATTACGACTTGCGAATTTACTTCTCTATGCTCTAGTTGGACAGAGCTAAGTAGTTAATTTTAGTGGTTATGGAAAAAACTAAAACTTTATTTACTACTTCTTCATACTTTTGTTTTCTTTGTGTACAACATTATGACAGGAAATAAATGATTATGATTGTTAACTCGAAATTCGAAAGTGAGAGAGATGAGATGACAATATTTTTTGACCTCCTTTACCGGTTGACTTTTTGGCAAAAATATCGTAAAAAATAGGAATATTATAGGGGCAATATTTTCTACGTCCAAACTAGTTCAACAATGGTAATACTAAAATTATTTGAACCTTGAAATTGACAGTTTTTCCCAAACTATAAAAAAAGCTAATAAAAAATGTCGTGGGACGAACAAATTTTTTTTGAACTGGAAATTCCAAGGAGCTTCTAACGAAGTATCAACCATGGTGTCAATTATCATAAAGAACACAAAATATTATGAGAAACAAAATTATATTTTTAATATACATACATAACTACATGAAATTTAAGAGCGCTCTAATTAAGAAAGGAATTAAGTACATGCATGTCAGTCAAAATATAAAGATACACTTAGGTGAATTAGATTCGAGAATAGTGTGAGTTGCATACACATGGTAGGGTCAGGTCATGCATGTGTGCCCTAACTGGATGGCGGATGGACTAACACATCTGCACTTTGTACTGGTTCTGGTTTTCAGAATTTAACATTTCGTGATTTCGAGTTATTAGCTAAAGGACACCGGGTATTATTAGAATTAGCTATTGACATTTTGAAACGTCAAACGTCAAAGTTTAGGCGAATAAATAACTGCAATTTTGTCTGTGGATGCTCTCATCCACGTTGCAGTATGATTTTCAATCCAGTGGGATGTCGTAATTAGGGAAGGATAAGGGATATCTGTGGTTACTTTAACGACTATCAAATGACAGCCGGGACCAACGGCTTAACGCTCTTTCCGAAGCACGGCTTCATATCAGACAATGAGGAGTGCTATTTTTGAATATATGACATTATTATATGTCGAATGTAAATCGTTCGACATCGAACAAAAAACCTTTGATATCGCACGAAATTCATTCGACTTGCTAATTTTGCATGAGTCGCACTTTTCAAAAATAGCACTCAAGGTGATTAATTAGGGTAATGCCCTTAAAAACACACACCGATGTGGTAAGGCAGCCTGAGTGTGACTATGGATCAATGTGGGGAAATTTTTGTTCAATTCTCTTTTAATTTAATATGTCTGTATGTTACATACTTCTTGTATGATGCGTAGATAGATAGATAGTATTATTCACAAAACATGGTACAATTTTATTGACGGTAACAATTAATTATAAGGTCACATGTTTGCCATATTAAGTGGCTCGCGAATGGTCAGATTAAATAAACTTTTTATGAAACGTAAGCCCAAAGAAAGTATTAAGAAAAAAAAAACAAAGACATTGATAAACAAAACAACTTGGCAATTTTTGTAGCCAACAATGGTCCAAAAGTTCATCGATAATATACATATAATATAGAATGTCCGTTCAAGCAACCAAGTTGCAAATGCGTAATGTACAAATTAGCGGGAAACTAGCAAATCATTTGTTTAAATTCCGTTACGGCTGACAGACCTCATTATTTCCGTGTGCGTTTGTTTGTAAGAATTATCACCTTGACAGTTAATCATACATTTAGTAATTTAAAAAACAAATAGAATAATCTAGAGTCGTAGTCTTGACATAGTTTTAGTCCGAGTGTTATCAATGTTTTTCATCCGAATTTCTAAATTATGGAAACACAATAAGAAAAGGAGGTTCTCAAATCGGTTCACGACAGAAAGTACTCGATCCCGGTCACAGAATAGATTTTTATCATCCTACCGCTTTCTCGGTTGCATCCCCAGCTCTTTGCCTCGGAGCCCATAGTCTGCTTAACTGTAAACTATAACAGAAACTATAATTAGGCACAAAGAAATAGTACCCGACGGAGCCTAATATAATCTTATACACTCGATGTAAAATATAATAGAATATATCTTTATTGAGAAAGCCATCACGTAGGTACAGCTAAGGTCTTATAGACTTATGCTACATGTACATTTTTATGTTTTTTTAATTATCAAAATTAAAATTGTTTTGTTCAATAATCTGGTAGTACAGCAGTTCTTCTACCAAGCCCAGCAAAACAAACGACGGGAACGCCGTACTAACTTTTCAGGAGGCAGCTTTTGCCGCCATTTTGACGTCCTTTAACTTAGTTCAAGCGACCTATTTTCATGAAAATGTCGACTCACCGGTACCGCTTGAATCACACTTGTCAAAAATAGAGCTTCAAGATTAGAGGAAAAAATTTGGAATTTTCTGTACATACAATTTTTTTATTTATTTATTTGTATTTCAAGGAACACCAACAGGTTACATGATTACATTCGATTATAAATAAATTCATTAATAGGTGCTAGCATGCAACCCGATAACAGGTGAACACAACATTCGTTATTAATTATTTAAGCCCAATAATTAAAATAACAAAAACAATACAACACTTAAGTAGTACTTTAAACTGCACAAAAAAGTATTGTAGTCAGTGGTATTGATAGGATGACTGCAAGGTTGTCTTAAACTTTAAAATTTAGGTATTTGTTAATCAACTAGAAGCTGAAATTTATATATTTACAAATGATAATCTTACTAAGTAATTCCATTCCACCTAACGCTCAATAAAAACTTAAATTCGTCACGAAATGACTTATCACAGGTATCAGATAACAGGTATCAACTACTGAGAACATGTTACAATAATAGAAGTGACAAATATCATTTGTCACTTCGTCATTTATCAAATCCTGTATTTGTTATTTTGTATTAAGTACCAGTAAGTGCATTAAATTAAACTATTTCAATACGGTTTTTATCCCGCAGCTCCGCCTGCGTTAAAATATAGCCAATGTTTGACCCCGGGTCTTCAACTATATTCATACCAAATTTCATTAAAATCCGTTCAGCGGTTTGACCGTGAAAGCGTAACAGACAGACAGACTTTCGCATTTATAATATTAGTTTAGAAGTATAAATTTATTTACACTTAACGGTTCAAACACTTTACAGCGTCATGGTCGCAGGCAGACTAAGTTGACATTTGTCTGTGTCATTTGTTTTAGATTTCACAAGAATACAAAACCATATACTATTTCGTTTCATGCAGTATTGGCTGACAGTATCAGGTACTTGCGGTCTTCCGTTGAGTTTGAGATTTTATAAAATTGATAACCGGGCCCCAAGCTGGTGGTACCTGCCATCCATCATCTCTATTGAAATTAGGATGTGTTTTAATTTCAATAGCTTCACGTAACATCCTTGGTATAAATCCGTTTTCTTTTGCAAGGACTTGAGGATTATCAAAATGCATTAGTGGTTGGGTTTGTCAAGTTCACAGATTGCTCAGGCAGTACAAATTAATCAGAATAGGGATATACAACACTAAAATCACATTAAGTGAAAAGGATAAAAGGCAGGAAACATAACGTTCGTGTATGTCAAGTGCCTGCAAGCGTGACCAGACTTGGATGGGTTGTCTGCCACTAGTGTCGCTTCTCTGGGCTTTGGGAGGCTGTTGGTCTCTGTTGATATCTCTAGATGACATTACTGTGTATGACTGTCAGAAGTCTTTAGGAAACCTGACGTTAAGCTTTACACCATGGAGTAATTATTTATATAGGGGCGATGCCGTTTGAAATGGCGCAGTGACGTACTCATTGGCGCCTCGCCGACACTGCAGTGGGCGGAGCTTGTCGTTGCTCGTGCTCTATGATTGGAGCCACGGCCGAAACCAAGCACCCCGCACGTCTGCCTTCCGCCCCGTGTAGCCTCACAAACGCTTTCTTACAAAACGCTTATTAAGGCATCTCCTCTTTATAATTACTCCATGCTTTACACTTTATTTCCGTTTTCTTCCTTATTTTCATACTTACGAAATATTTTTTTATGTAAACTTACAGTAAACAATTGTATTGTTAAGGGTTACGGAGATCAGACGGCAGTGGTGCCATTGTATTAACAAGTACTGCCAAATCTAGGGCATGTTAAACAGCTTACCCTAGGCTCTGAAGCGTAAGCTGAGGACGCAACTAGGAAACACGCTTTGAAGAAGAAGATAGAATTGAATTCTACAATTTTGGCGGAAAGATGGAGGATATATTTTTCATTCATTACAAACTTTAATACATTCTTTATAATTATTATAATTTATAACCCGAGAATAGTTAAGTATAAATTTCTGCAACTAAGAACAAATCACATTCAAGATCATTATTTTATCAGATAATTTACAATAATCAGTTCTAATTGGATTGGTCAATCAGTATAAATCAATCATGACTGTCCGAGACAAGAAATCATTTTATCACTTACACTTGTAATTGTGAAATTCCGCGCTTTAGACACAAAGACCAAGCAATATTTGTCGCAAAAAATGTAAGCTTTTTTCTCGCCCTTGTTTTTTTTCCTACCTTTTTTCGGCCCTTGGTTTGTCAGTAGAACGGTAAGTAGTGATTATAGGAAATGAGTAAAAGATGAATAGGTAGGTATTTTTTCAAAAATCATTTATTCATTTAAATATTTTACAAAAATAAATAGGTGGTATTTAAGTCACTATTTAAGTCAATAAAAACCTGTATTAAAAATAGGGCTCCAGAAGGGAAAGCATCATGGAAGCAATAGCTGAGGACACATTGCTAAGGTGGGTTGATGTTAGGCAGGCAGACAGTCGTTAAAATATGCAAAAATATTTTGGAAAGTAGGAATTTTGTAAATTGTCAACCAGAAGATATAGGACACATGTACCGTAACGCGCTTCATTCTTAAATCCTTGGGATAGGCTTATGTCCAGCAGTGGACTGACTGCGGCTGAAATGATGATGATGATGTCGGTAGAGTTCAATTTCCAAATTCATAACTGGTCAATTAGTAAAAAAAATTAGTTGTCTGTAAAGTCGGTTTACGGATGGTAGTAACGTCAAACATTACAGTAGTATAATACACATGATCATGCCTCTGTCTCTCGTTCGTGCCGCGCTCTCGCTTGCTGAACGCGACAATGAGCGTAACGGGACAATGACGTCATCTTTTTCGTGCATGCAGCCCGTAGTATCGAGTTATTAGACGTTGTCACGTCAAAAAAAAAAATCAAACAACACAAAAATTACTGATCCCTCAATAGGAAACCCCGTGACAGCCTTTACCTCCTCTTTGATGTCTAGACTCTTCTACTTTTCCTCTATTTTTTCATGTAATTCCCTTCTTGGTACAAAACCTATTCGAGCAATATTATTGGGTTTTCCACGAACCTAATCTTAAGGAGTTTCACGATAAGGCTGACGAGCGATAACCTCAATTAGTTTCTCTGAGGCGATATATCGTACACGAGCAGCCCGTCTCGAGTTCGTTCTAGCCCATAGGCTAGAATATATTCTAAAAGAATTTTTCAAATCGGACCAGTAGTGGTTCCTGAAATTAGCGCATTCAAACCAACAAATTCTTCGGCTTTATAATATACTAGCCTTTTCACCGGGTCTTCAACTATATTCATACCAAATAAACTGTATATCCTATGGCAAAATACTTTTCCATTTAGGATGTACAACATCATACAAACCGACTTCTAATTGCTAGCACACCTTACTGGGTAATGATTTATGATAATCGCATATTTTTCTAAATGTCCAGCTTTATCTTGATGATATCTTATCAAACCGATAGTACCTGACATACTATGTTGCCGGCAGAACGGCTGTCGACACGTCTGTACATTTTTTTAAAGTGGTGTTTAGTTTTAAGTTTGTAAAGTGTGATTAAGTGATCGGTAAGTTTTGAGTTATCAGACTTCTTCGGGCTTGAAGTTACAGTGGGTAAAATGGCATGGTAGCATTAAGGAAAGATAGTACAGACGCCCCTTGTTTATTAATTCTTTGTCCATCATTTTGAACAACAAGTTCATCTAACTGATAGAAATAATTGATCTTTCGTACATGAGACACATATTATGATTGTCGATGTAAGATTTAAAATAAGAAATGATATTATTTTTTATGAACTCAGGAGTGCTAATGTCAATAAATTCCACTAACTTGAAATTAATTCAAGGATATAATTCTTGACTTTGTTGTCTCTCCATCTGTGTAATATTTAAGATGCCAAAAAATGTTATCCAACACTCTATCAACTTTCAGATGTAGCTGTAGTTTTTCCACTAGACGATAAAAGAGTAAACGAAAATGTTGGCCGCCATCACAACGTTGACACCTCGTATGAGGTTTAACTTCAAAAAACCGAATATCGAAAATGTGGTCTTCAAACTCCATTACAAGTTCACCGTGACCATGCTCCTGGCCTTTGTCATCTTGGTCTGCAGTAGAGAGTACTTCGGAGATCACATCAGGTGCATTTCCGACCAGGGCGTGGCCAATAATGTCATCCAGACCTACTGCTTCTTCATGGCGACTTTTACTATCGTGAGTGGTGCTATCTATTTTCTATATTTTAAACAAATTTATCAACACCAAAGATAGATTGTCCTATAAAATATCCTAAAATTGAGACGCTACCAATGCGTGATTAGGACATTTCGGCACTGTAAAGGAACTCAGTGAGTCTACTTTAGCTTTAATTTCACTATGACCGTGCCACTGGTTTTCGTCATCTGGGTCTGTAGGATCTCTTCGGAGACTAGGTGTATCTCCGACCGATCAAATAATGTCAGTTTAGACAAATAGAGACTGAGAGACTGTAGGAATAGAAATAAATAGATCAATACCATTCAGAAGATCTTAACGTCTATACATAGTATTTGTGTATGGGTGTCCAACAGATGACGTCTGAAACCAAAGGTTTATCGTGCCTTTCGTGGTATGAATCACATGTTTCATGAATTCATGAATGAACCACACGCATGACCATATGGATCTTAAAGAAAACATCTTGGACCCAATGGACCACAAAAGCAAATACTTTAAAGAAAGTGCAAGCCTTGATACCAACTTCACATTATATACTTTTGGTGGAATTACTTAGTTAACACTTTCAGGTCCGTCATTACAACGAGAGTCTTCTCCAAACAGGGTTCCTTCCTCACCCCGGCGTGGGACCCATTTTGGAAAACGACCGGACGCTTCACCACAAGTACTACCAATGGGTGCCGTTCATACTCTTCATCCAGTCCATCTGTTTCTATCTACCTCATTATATCTGGAAGAAAAAAGAAGGTTCGTAACTTACGAATTTTGTTTAACTCTTTATGGAGTATGTTTGTAAATGGTGGAAATGATGTAAATATAGATTACAGTGATAAATATAAACTGCCTCCGTGATTCAGCGGTTAAGGTGTTTGCCTTAGACACGGGAATCATACTTTGTTTTGTTGTTTCCAGTTGAGGACATTGTAGACTTGAATCGTCTAATAGTAATGATGATTCCGTGCTTCGGAAAGCAGGTCATCTGGTGTTCATTTAGGAACCAAGTCAGAGGTCGAAAGACGGTTTCGAAAAATTCTAACAGTACACTTTAGGTACTGGGTGAATTGACCATGTAACCCACTCGATATGAATGAATCCATACTAATCCATACTAATATTATAAATGCGAAAGTCTGTCTGTCTGTCTTTCTGTCGGTCTGTCTGTCTGTTACGCTTTCACGGCCAAACCGCTGAACGGATTTTGATGAAATTTGGTATGAATATAGTTGAAGACCCGTGGTCAAACATAGGCTACTTATGGATGCAGGCGGAGCTGCGGGAAACAGCTAGTAAGTAATAAATACCTATGCGTTTCTTTAAAAAAGGTGGCAGAATTAAAGCTCTGGTGGACGGACTTCAGTTCGCGAGCCTGTCGTTGTACAACGATGAATCCACTGTTAACTGCAAGAATGTTCCTTCCAAAGCCACACTGGAGAAGAAAATTAACCTGATAAGGAGGGATATTATTCTCAGGTGGGGTTTTGTTTAAATTTTGTATGTTTTATTCCACCTATTGTAGGTTTATGAGTTTTTTTATGAGTTAAAAACAGATTCCCAAAATTCTAGCTACATAAAATATATATATATTTTCTTAATATTTTGGTTAGAGTTCTGGTGAGTGAGTTGCGTCCTCAGCTTACGCTTCGGAGCCTAGCGTACGCTGTAAGTCATGGTCCTAGATTTGGCGGCACTGGTTATTACAATGGAGAGATTTCAGTCTGATCTCCGTAACCCTTTTTAACAGGAAAACCAGACCAACGGATCACAGACCAACAGGAACATGACCAACACTGTCAGATTTTAAGCTCTCTACAGGTATCTGACACAGCCATCTATCGAAAACAACCGGGACCAACAACTTAACGTGCCTTCCGAAGCACGGAGGAGCTCAAGATAGAAAATGCCACTAAATGGCGACCAATCGAATACAATTATTCTTATCGATGCATTTTAAACTATTCACAAATTCACTCTCTGTTAAGATTGCGGATATCCCGAACGTGGTCGACGTGGTTGATTGCCATGGAAGTAGTCAACGTTTTGCATGTGATGTTCCAAGTCTGGTTGATCAACTTCTTTCTAAACGGCAACTTCATCGGTTTGGGCAGCAGGGTGTGGAACTTTAGGCATTGGGAGGGCATTGCTGATCCTCTTGAAACCGTGTTTCCTAAGGTTTGTTTGTTTCGCTGTTTTTTAAGTTTTTGTAAATCTTTTGAGCTTATTGTTAATTGGTTAAGACGAAAGTGAAGTTATTTCCAATGCCAAAATTTATCTATTCAATTTGATTTGTTGTCATGAACACAGCTGGTATGGTACCTGTCTCCGTGGTCCGAAGGTTAAGGCGTTCGACTCATACCAGAAGGTCGGAATTCGACTCCCACGAAAAGCATATTTTATTTGTTTCCAGTTTAGGTAGGACATTGCAGATTGGAATCACCTTTTGTGAAGTGTGACCACGTGTTTTGGAAGGCACGTTAAGCCGATGGTATCTGGTGGGGGAGGGGGGGAACGGCAGGAGGTTGCGCTGAACAGGGAACAGTGGAGATCTCTTGTGTCGGGGGCCAAGATCCTCTTTGAGTAGCTAAGCCCTAGCAGTAGTAGTATCATTTTCTCCACATGAAACAATCAAATTTTCATGTTTATCTGCAGGTAACCAAATGTCTGTTTCACAAATACGGTCCCAGTGGTACCATTCAGCAGCACGACGCTCTCTGCGTCATGGCCCTCAACATCATCCACGAGAAGATCTACACGCTCCTCTGGTTCTGGTTCCTGTTCCTCTTCATTGTGTCCTGTTTAGGTGAGTACATATTCTGCATCTCTCAAGTCCGCCAAACGCAGTTGGGCATCGACTGCTCAGATGGTCAGATCACCTGAAAAATGTCGCAGAACGCTTTATAGCGGTCATTTTGGAAATCATTATGAGAGGCCTATGTTCAACAGTGGACTGACTGCAGTGGAATTAGTCAAACAACGAACATCGATAAAAATTATATAATGCATTGTTAGAGCCTCGAATCTTCTCTAGAATAAGTGGTTCTTTAATCAATCACCCGGCCGATATCCGGGGCCAGGAGATGTTCAAGAAATTAAGGAAGTAATGAATGAGCAGACAATAATAGAAACATCCTCACCGACCCGAAACTCTTAAATATCTTATCTTAGTGGCGGTGGAGCATAACATGTTGCTTCTACTTCTCTAGAATCTTCAGCATTTATTACGAAGTAGCTGTTTCCCGCAGCTCCGCATGCGTCAAAAAGTAGCCTATGTTTGACCCCGGGTCTTCAACTATATTCATACCATATTTCATCAAAATCCATTCAGCGGTTTGGCCGTGAAAGCGTAACAGATAGACAGACAGACAGAAAGACAGAAAAACTTTCGCATTTATAATATTAGTATGGAAGTATGGATATTGAGTTAATAAAATCATTTCCTTTACAGCTGTCATCTGGCGTATCATGTCCTTCTTTCTATACCGTCGTTCACTTAGGTTCAACGACTTGGTCTTCAAGCAGGTCACCAACAGCAAGTTCAACCCTTACAATGTGATCAGGGTCGTCAACGGCTGCGAGTTTGCTGATTGGCTCTTCCTCTACTACCTGGCGAAGAATATGGAGGGCATGATATTTGAGTGAGTAAACAACATAATTTTCTATTCCTCTCATGTTAGCGATCACGATTGCTTGCTTAGCTGGTAGCTGTGGAGCGCTCTGGTAACGTCAAAGTCGTAAAATGTCATGCCTTGAAAAACGGAGCGACGTCGACTCCCTTGGTCATCACGGCTTCGCCTGTCGCCGCAGCGCAGGCCGCATTTCACGCCATGCTGCCCTAAATGACGTCATCCGTCGGCGTATTGCCACTCTGTATACCAGTACAGACACCCATAGTCTGTACTTGATAAGGAATATTCTAAAGCGAACTACGCCTCATTATTATTGCTTATTGTTTATGCTTCTGCATTCAATAAAAAATCGACGCTCGCTCGCTTTTTGTCACTGTAAAACCATTACCTTACCTACTTTCTGTCACAAAGTCGTATTTTGAAACTAATTTCGCTTCTGTCACAATCTCTGACGCTGGCTCGCACACTGTTATGGTATGGGCACTGTAAAACCAAAATAAGCGACTTAGTTTCAACGCACGACTTTGTGACTGAAAGTAGGTTAGGGTATGGTTTTATTTATTTATATATATATATATATATATATATATATATAACTTTGGTTTATTTTGTTTTGCCTAAAGTCTTTCTGGGAAGAATAGTAGTTTATTAACTAGTTATTTAAGGAAGTTTTTTTCTTAATTGTAAATTGACGTTTTGAAGAAAATGCTGCAGTGGAGTTTGTGGCGCCGCTTCTTCTCCACTTGCGCTTTGGAAGTGGTGGTAAACTTAATATAAGTAAATTGACGTCAATATGTGATATTTATATCCTATAATTGAAAATAAACGATTTAATTTAATTTCATTTCATTTCAGAATAGTTTAGCATACGATAATTTGGGAAACGTTTATTGTCCAAATATTACTATCCATACTAATATTATAAATGCGAAAGTCTCTCTGTCTGTCTGTCTGTTACGCTTCCACGGCCAAACCGCTGAACGAATTTTGATGAAATTTGGTATGTATATAGTTGAAGACCCGGGGTCAAACATAGGCTACTTTTTGACGCAGGCAGAGCTGCGGGAAATAGCTAGTTACTTATATAGCAGCCCAAATTGTCAGTGCTCGTAAGTTTTTTGTCCTTAATGATTAGAGCAAAGTGTATTTTATTTTGGCCTCTCTCTGTACTGACATGCAGTATGCTGTCCAGCTACAAGAGCATATTGCGTGCTACTTCATAGCAACCGCTGCCTGTACTAGTACACATTATGGCAATACGCCATCCGTCGACCTTTTGCCAGTGCCGGCGTTTCTGCAGTGCTTGAACCTGCAGGCTTTGACGATGGCAAGCGACCTGATGGTATGGCGCTCTTTCCATGGAGGAATGGGCTTGGGTTCTATTATATGCTATTTAAATTAAAATTACATTCCATAGCCATATCCCAAAAACTACTTAAACCATGAATCCATTTAAATAACTTTATGAAAAAAATAAAACAACATGCCTAATGTTTGAAGCTAAAATTTTATAACATGTTTAAGGATTTGTCGAGGAGACTAAAGGAGGCAACGCTTGCCCAAAATGCTGGCTTGAATTTTGGACAAAAAATTAGCATTGCAGTCCAGCGAAAATATGAATACGGCCAGCGTTTTGGGCACGTTGCCCCAATCTGTAGATAATTTTTATTTTTTATTTTCTTTTTAATTTAATTTAGTACGTGTAATTTATAATAGATTTGCAGGACATGGAAATGTTAAATGTTTTTTGTCTAGCTAGCCTAATCGATGTTTTTGCACTTTAATAGCCTAAAAACTTATTAAAATCAAAATTACACTTATAACATGTCAGATAAGAATTCTCATGAAAATAAAACCGCTAGTCCAATTAAACGATTTAAACTTAAAATATGTTTTATTCTACCAACAGGGAGCTGTTTAGAACCTTGGCTGAGGAGTTGGAGAAACGCGAACTACCCATAGAACAGGAGGGCCACGAGGAGAAGGGTTCCGAACCTGTTCTTCTATCCAGACATGAATATGACGACGAAACTCTGCCATTAAAGAGTGAGAAGAAGTCTTCGTAACGGAATCAGGGATTAAGTTATTGGGCTTTGCTAAATATTTTGTTGTAACTTAGACATGGAGCGATTGACGCGCCAGTCACGCGGGCGCTCTAAATTGTTACCTTTACCCATCGAGATATATGTATTAACGTACGTACATATATCTCGATGCCTTTACCGTTCATTGTGATCGATGTGAGGAACCGTAGGAGAACAATTTTTTAAATAGGTAGTAGTTTAATTTTTTTGATCGCTTACGAAGTTACCAATTAGCATCATACGAAACGAAACAACTGAGATTTGATTGACTGATTACAAAAATGGATTTGGCAAAGTAATCTTGAACAGAAATAAGAGTAATCTACTCTGTGGTTCAGTTGAATATTATTTCAGCTTACTTTAATGGTTGTGATATGTGTGGTGATGGTAACTGATTTTTTAACCGACTGCAAAAAAGGAGAAGTTTCTACGTTCAACTGTTTTTCATTATCATCATCATTTCAGCCGCAGTCAGTGCACTGCTGGACATAGAACTCTCTCCTAATGATTTCCAAAATGGCCGGTTGGTAGCAGCCTGTTTAGAGCGTCTGCCTGCGACCTTTTTCAGGTTATCTGGCCATCTGGTCAGTGAACGTCGAACTCTGCGCTGTCCAATGAAAATATATAAAAAAATATATTTTCATTCCATAAAAAAATCATGAGTTTCATGCTTGATACATATTGAATGAGCAATGTCGCGTGGCCTTGTGTAGGACATTTTGTGCAATAATAAATATTGAAAATAAATGTTTTGTATGCCAACTATATTAATATAGGTATTATTATGTATAGTTGTTATTAATAATTAAAAAACTTATTGGCTCAATTATTTTAAGGAAAAATATAACTGCAGGATTTTATATAAACTACCTAGTCCATGTGATTTTAAATATTTATTTATGTAGCGTCGAATACAAATGCTAGTAATAATTTAGTTAAGTTTAGACTGTAATATTTTTTTATTTTATTAAATTGTGAAATAAGATATCAAGTTTTATTATTTAACTCTTTTTTTTTTAATAACAAAATTTTTTTTAATCCGAATTCATTGCGATATGGCTAGCTGTATTGCAATATTTATTTATTTTGCAAAATTTATGCCATCATTCAGGAGTTGCCTCCTTTTATTTTAAAAAAAAAACTTTTAAACTTATTTAACGAATGAAACTTTATATTTGTTTTTACTAACAACAAACACCTTCTTTTAGTAAAGTAATTGAAATATAATGACATGCTCAAGTCTAAATTCTGAGTATGGAGATTATCGATCTATTGACCTTAACTTGATGTTAAGAAGTTAGTTAACAGTTAGGAGATGCAAACTAACAGACAAATAAAACACACAAACTGAAATAAAGACGTTATATGGTGATTTAATTAGCGCGTGCCAAATGTTGTAGTCTAGGAGACAGGCAGGGAATACTGAACGTGAAATAGATCTTCTTCATCTTAGCGTGTTCCTATTTGCATCGTCAGATTACGCTTTGCAGCTCAGTACTCTTTAATCATGGTCCTAGATTTGGCAGTACTGGTACATTGGAGCGACTGCCGTCTGAACTCCGTAACCCTTTTTTTTTAGTAGGAAAACCAGACTAATAGGATCATGATGTTCTTTAACGACCACTAAATGGCAATCGGGACCAAAGGCTTAACGTGCCTTCCGGAGCACGGAATCATCTTTTTTATCAGACAATCAGGTGATTCAACCCTGCAATGTCCTAACCGAATTGGAAACAACTAAACAAAGTATGCTTCCCGTGGGAATCGAATCCGCGACCTCTGGGTCAAAGGCAGGCACTTTAACCACTGGACCACAGAGGCAGTCATAGAACTTGAAATAGATCCTCTAGCAAATTAGCTGCTCGCAAATACTTTATGCAATTGTTGTAATAGGATAAAGATTATGAAGGTAGTGAGTAAAGCTCATTTAAAAACTGGCAAATAAAGTGTTAGCTAAGATTAGATAAAGATAAAAGATAAAAAGCCTTTATTGTTTGAATTTAGGTACAAGTAAGATGTCAATAAAAATAACAATAATCTCAAAATTCTGTTTCTGATTTTAGTACTGATTTTCTGAGGTCTCGTTCCCGTGGACGTCAATAGATATGACTTTGCAACTTAACGTAAAAGGCAAAATCTATGTGTAGACTAATGTGGAGTGAGAGTGAGACGCGATCATCGCAATAAATTTCTCACCAGGGAATGGACGAACCAAAAAGCTTATAATAAAATCTATTGTAACAGACGACTAAGTTATTAATGATGTACTGATTTTTTTTAACGAAAAAAGTAAGATTTCATAAAGTTAATGCATGAGTGTTTGTTTGTTTGTAATATCTTTATTGTACAGAAACACAAATAATTTACATACACAAGCATGGAAAAACAATAAGTACAATGGCGGACTTAGGCGGATTGTAGTGTATTTATCTTAATTTTACGAATAAATAAAAATCTACAATCTCCTAGACTAGGCCAGTTTGTTAATTAAGCCTTAAGGTGGGTGTGTCCTACTATCCTCCATTCAGAATCTAGAATGTAGCTTCATCGCCAGAAATTGCTGGTCAATCAGGACAAATTTCTGTGGGTACTAAGAAAAAGATCCAGTATAGTTAGTTATCTTACTATCCGCTAGGGGCGCTGTACAGGCTTTCCATTCTATATTTATTTATTTAACTTTATTACATGACATGTAAATGGCGGACTTAAAGCCTTTTCTATCAGTCAACCAATCGGTGGTGCAGAAAAAGTTTTTTTTTTTAACGCAGTGCAATTTCATACATGAACTTTCTTCGCATTTCATCGTCTACAAAGGTAGACTACATGCGTCAAGCATATGTCGAATGAAACCCATTCGAAATTAAATGAAATCATACGACTCATTCAAGACTTAGCACTCCAGTAGCCCTATTTTTCAAATGTATGACATATACACCGTGAAATTTTAGTCGTTTTGGACCCATCGTCCAGTGACTCCATTCATGCAACCGAACAACTTTCCTCAAGATACATGGTTCGAAATATGGAGTAAATTTTTGGACCACTATATGTCTCATCACGTGACCTAACTTACTATTGGAAGTCCAAATTTGTTTTTCATGTTTCGAGCTATGTTCCTTGGGGAAATTTGTTCGGTTGCATGAATGGAGTCACTATACGATGGGTCCAAAACGACAAATATTTCACGGTGTATATCACACGAAAATCGATCGACATCGAACAAAAATCATTCAAAAAAGATCGAAAATTCGTCGATATCGAACAAAAATAATTCGACTCGCCTATTTTACGTGACTCACTCTTTTCAAAACATAGCACTCCAGATTATTTATTACAAATAGATACAATTAAGATCTCATTACAGGAAAACCAGTATAGCGCACGTAATAAGTGATTCTCATTTCTGTTGGCTTCATCCAATGTGCAACGATGTGACCTCAGAGTATTGACCGGCGGGAATGCTTCGGGACGTCCGCGTATCTAGCTTAATGGCTGATTTACTGGGATCCAGTACTCAGTGACGTGCACAAAAAAATTGCCCAGGATAGGCAAAATGAAATCGCTAGTCTAGGTCGTAAATAAAGGGGTTTAAATCGTTTTTTTTTTGTTATACTCAGCAGCCAGTTATTTAAGTAGAGAAGCACAGAGTAGACATTGCCAGTGCTGGCAATCCAGTAGCTTTCATGGACATGAAATTTACCCACACACACAAATAATTTCATGTCCATTAAAACGTTTACATAGACGAAATCGATACTGGATTGCTAGTACTGGATCCAAACATATATAACATAAACATATCTTTGTATGTAATTAAATCTCGTCATGTATTTTTAAATTCATATGTCTATATGTATATATAGGTACCTACATGATTATAGTTTATACGGGACTTGACATTTAAAACACCAGCAAAAATTTGGTTGTTAGTGTTTTTATGTTCGTTAAATTAATCCACTTAAAAATACCCGAAAAAAAAATTCGACCTTCCATTCCAATACAAAATCAATCCTATACGTAATAAGTACTAACATAGCTATGTAATGTCATGTGTATGTAATTATCTATGGTGCAATAAAGTTTTTTACTTACTAAAATCAGCCTTAAGAGTAGATCACTCCCTTTCTTCACGTCGATGTCGTAATAGGCGTAAACAGGGTTTAAAATTGTATTTTAAAGTATCTGAGATATAAGTCAATGTTGGATTGAGGGGGAAAAACAAAATAACCAGAATAGTCCATTATTATGTATTCTATGTTTTCTACACTGATATTATAAAGAGGAAAGATTTGAATTTTTATGTGTGTGTTTGTAATGAATAAAATCAAAAACTTCTGTGCCGATTTCAAAAAATCTTTCACCATTGGAAAGCTACATTCACCTTGAGTAACATAGGCTATATACCGCAGGTGGAGCTGCGGGAAAGAGCTAGTCATAGATAAACTGCTAATCGATTTTAATAAAATTTGGTGTGAATATAGTTAGGTTTAAAGAATCTTTATTAACTCATAAATAATACAAATTTACTTATAATCAGTATTGAAACTAAATTTACAAATTTAAACTTAATGATCGCATAAACAGTGTAGTTTTTAAACAGTGTATTTTTGCTCCTTTATATAATATATCACATTTAAGACCCAGTGTCAAATATGAGCTACCATTTCAATATAAATTCCTCAAGTGATTGTAATGGGAGGTCAAAGTTTGTGTTATAGACACATAAAATAAATTTTGTGGCACAGGTGGAGCCGCGGAAAACTTCTAGAAATATATAGTGGCTTGCAAAAATTCACCTTTTCTTCACGCCGCAAACCAAAGTATAGTTTTTACTTTCATGGTCTATCGTATCATCTTTTTGAAACTATCGACGATCCCAAGATAACAGGCGGTGTGGAGCCACTGAGCCTAAGACGTGACTTCGCGTCTCTATGTGTTTTCTACCGCTTGTATAATGGGTTGTGACCACTTACTGGTGGGCCGTACGCCTTTTTGCCTACTCAATTATAAATATATAAAAAAAAAACTATACAAAACAACGCTCTGTTATTCAAAATGAGGTCACTGGTAACTGTATTATGAAGAAGCTAGCTGTTTCTAGCTATGGTTCCTAATTTTAATAGCTAAGTAAGTGTAACTCATATGCCTCTATACCCTTCGCTTGCTACAAACTAGATAACATTAAAAATAACATTGTTATGAACCAAATCTGGTTTCCGTGCAGATGAAGGGAATTAGTACAAGGTACAAGCTTCAAAAGGGAATACAACACACACGAGTTTTTTACCCGTCTCCGGGCACTAACAAATTACTTGATGAAGCTTTTCATATTTTTCTTTTTCGATCAGTGTTTTTCGTCCTAATTTTGTCCTATTTATGACTACGGAGATAGATATTCTCCATGGAGTTGATTTATAAAAAAAAAAAAAAAAATATTAAAATAAAAAGGATGCACCAAAACTTTTGAACTCAAAAATTTTCCCTCTGGATTATTTGAGTTAAAAGAATTTGCAACGTTGTTATCGTGCTTGAGTGCGGCTGTTAGAAAGAAACGTTTTCTAAAGAATGTTCTCAATTATTTCATTTTTCCACAAGCGGAAAAGTTAATAATCCCATCACATCACAATATATCTAATACTATCTATTCAAAAAGTAGCCTATGCCCGGGTCTCTAACTATATTCATACCAAATTTCTTCAAAATCCGTTCAGCGGTTTGGCCGTAAAGACGACAGACAGACAGACTTTAGTACGGATTGTGAACAATGTTGTAATTTTAATTTAGCCCCAGCTGCGAGCAACAATATATTGAATTGTTGCTCCCACGGGAGCGGAGTCTCGGTCAGCGTCCCGAAGGATTCCGTTTTCTCGGAATTTTGGTTGCACAGGTAGCGCGTCAACTGGTTTTTGGAATCTCGAGAGAGCACGTCTACATTCGCTTCCTTTCTTTCAACTGGTAGGTACCTATATATGTGCTTATAGTGGTCTTTACCTTAAAAGGACAAAAGAAACCTATAGGATTTCTCAAGATTACTCAAGTAGTCAGTCAGAGAAGATTTATTCCGAATCTAGGTACTATTCTGTAGCTACTATTACTACATTTTACAGAATAGGTATTATGCTATACTATTCTGTATCAAAGCCATTAACTAACACTAACGGACCACGGTGCATGTTCCTAATGGTCTGTGGTCCCTGTAACATGGGTTGCGGAGTTCAAATAGCAGTTGCTCCATTGTAATAACCAGTAATCTAGGTACCGCTAAATCTAGGAACTAGTAGGCTACTTGACTATGTTCACATTTTGACCAAATTTTAATACGGAACAATACATACACTAAAAAGTAACCGATTCCGAAAACAACAACAAAATTAGTATTTAATTAAAGCAATAATTAGCATTTAAACTTTTCTAATGAAGAAACGTGAGAGCTTGGTTGGGACGTCTTGCTATCTCTTTTGTACGCACGAAATCAAGTGGCAATGACGTCACTCACCATTAAGTGCTTCCTTTTCTTGTTTCTTGACAGATTCCCCTTCCACAGGTTTTCAAAGGTTTATAACTTATTTAATATTGAACGGATATAAAAAAAAAACCGTTTTCGAATTCACGGACTCAAATTTGTGATATAAAATATTAAAAAAATTAAGTCAAGTAGCCTATTAAATCGTAGCCTAGGGGCCAGCAACTTTAACGTTTTTACCAAAACTAAACCACAAATGAACTTAAAAAATGCTATTTTGTACCTGTGCTCTGAGCTGGTTCTCAGCTTAATCAAAAATAGACAACAACTAGTCTATATCTCTAAAATGGAAGGGAAACACGCTTGGACGAAGACTTAACTATTTCAGCATAGGAGTAAGGAAGTTCGGTTACCTACGTACGTCACTAACTTATCCTGTTATTTGTACACTAGCAGTTGCACGCAGCTCCACTCGCGTGGTAGGTTTTGTCAAAAGAGGTCTTTCAGCCTCTATCAAAATATCTATTTATTAATTTCTTGACAGATTTTCGACTATTTCACATATTTTCATTATAAATTAGAGAATAAGTAAAATAATTATTATTCGGGAGACATATCTTTGAAATATATGACTCATGCAAAAACGGAAAGGCAATTTAATATTATCGTTCGATATCGAATGATTTTCATTCGTCATTATCCGTGAGCACAGAATTATTAATGGTACTAACGTACCGAGAGTTGAATTTTTTTTATTGAAAATAGGTATTTTTATTATAAAATAGGGCAGACTGATATTGCTTGACTTTGCAATCTGTCTAATGTATGCTATTTAAGTTTCGACACGAAAATTTTCCGTCAAACTGAAACGAAAAATAAATTGAATTCAACAGCTACAATTCATTTACACTTAGGTATCTTTTCACCACGTTTGATTTTGATGTCTTTTTTTATGTAAGTAAATAATAACTCAAAGTAAACAACAATGTATATATTAAGTCCATGATGTTTTTAGTTTAATTATTTTTAACGATGGGTCGAATGGAATGTTAAATGGAACGTCCTTTCATGCATGCATTCTATATTTTCGATGGCAACACTGCTTTAAAATGGCGTCCGTCAATCAACGCGCCAACAACTGTCAGTTTCAATTTGTAGCAGTGATAGATATTTGTCTCTTTCTTGCACCAGCTTATCCCCTTGTAATTTTATAGCTATCTCTGTTTAGCGTTGCCACTTCAATATAATCTGCGGTGCAATGCTGGCTAGCATGTACTTACAAAAATTATTGAGAGAGGCGAATCAGCCGAGTGAACGACTGTCGCTGTCTTTTCTTTGATTGAAGACGTATTTTTGTGTTTTAATAAGTGTTTTGCGATATAATTTGTGTATTTTTGTGGCCATATACTTCTCACGAAAAAAGACAAAGTTAATGTGTGTTTGGACAACTCTTTAGACCGTTTTTAAACATAAACATTGAAGTGCAAAGTGCCAGAACGTAACGTGAAAAACATTTTCATTTTATAAAATTACTAAACATCTGTTTGAGAGAGAGTAACAACGACCAAGTAAGTACCAAACATTGGATTATTATGTAGGTCATGTAATAGAATTTGACGAACTTCTTTCTATTTGTTATTCTAAGAGAATCTCACAGCTGACTATAATTTATATTGTACAAGAATTTTGAAAATAGTCTTTGTTTAAATACCTTTAAATTAATTCCTGTAAATGATACCTAATGTCCACTTATTTTATAAGTAACTAGCTGTGTCCCGCAGCTCCGCCTGCGTAAAAAAGTAACCTATGTTTGACCCCAGGTCTTCATCTATATTCATACCAAATTTCATCAAAATCCGTTCAGCGATTTGGCCGTGAAAGCGTAACAGACAGACGGACAGACAGACTCGCATTTATAATATTAGTTGGATTCAGAACATATTAAAGGAAATCTTTCATACTTAGAATGATCTAAGTCAAATCAACTATTAATTTATCACTCACATTATTAACAAATATCTATTTGACATGCTGCTATTAAACAGAGCAAATAGTTCAACACTGGACATGATATTAAAATAACATGCAATTTCTGTAAACCCATATTTGTATACTTATCAGTATTTAAACAAACCAGAATCCTATAATTTTATCATCAGCATTTTTCATATAATGTAGTGGTTATTGCTATGGATACTTGCAACACCAAAAGTATCACATGTGGATTGTGGAGCCTGAAGAAATCTGTTCATAAAGGACTTTTCGAACTGACGGGAATTCCTCATGATTAGCGGGATGCTCACAGAAATAACAATTGGTTGATGTGCAGTAGTGTATGCCAAAGTTAAGTGGCCCACTAATGACACTTCTATATGTTCTTATTTCTATGGGTGTCCTGCCAGTCGTGTGGGATTCGTGTCAGTTTGAACAGTCTTTCAAGGTTCCACACTGTCATGAAAGTTCCATAATTTATTTCTTGCATTTATCCCCCTTGTGTCTTTACTTTTATCCAGAGCAACATCTGTCCGTTGCCTTAGGAAGTTGTTGAGTTTCTCACAAAATACAACACAAATTCTCTTCAACTCTTTATTCTACCAAAAGAAACCATATAAGGCAAGCAAGCTGTGAAAATGCTATAAAAACACTTAGGTGATTAAACATACTAAGCATACTGTATGAAACATGTACAGATCCACAGCAAAATTCCCAGTCAACAGCAAAAGGTGGAATATTTGCTGTTGTATTCTAACTAATAATTCCTTAGAGCACCGTCTCTTCCACTATAGAAGACTTAAATATAGAGAATCACATGTAAGAAACCTCACCAAAAGACAATTAGCCACCTAGCAATAGCCAGAACTTGGTAACACAAGAGTCTGGAAAACTAATCTTTACACCACTATGATAAATATTGATTCTCTGAGAGAAATACCGGACAATAGAGGTGGCAAAGTAGGCTTCAACATAGCATTTAGTAGACATTTTGACTCGATATGAAGAAGAGCACAAGCTGGTTTGAAAGAGAATAGAAAACCCATAAGAATACCTGATTAGGATTTCTTTTGCCGCTTGATTTAAGATCATGAGTGCTATTTTTTAATAAGTAATTATTGTTTGATATTGAATGATTTTAGTTCGATATCAAACAAAAATCCGTTGATCATCTTTCATTCAACATATATCATACATACATTTCAAAAATTGGGCTCCCGCCCTCCTTTTAATGGAGTGCTTTTCAGGTTCAGACCTCTATCTTCCACTAGCCTTAAGACATACTTATGACCTACCTCCAAAGTCCAGTTTTCATTAGACACAGAGGTCAGGTTCCTTCGGGAAACATACTTTGTTTTAATAGCCTACTTGACTGTGTTTACATTTTAATAAGATTTTTATTCCAACAATACATACACTAAAAAGTGACGTATTCCGAAAACAACAATAAAATTGGTAATTAATTGATCAGTAATTAGCATTTAAAGTTTTCTAATGATAATGAGAGAGTGGTGGGATCTTGCTATCTCTTTTGTAGGCACGAAATCAAGTGGCAGTGAAGTCACTCCACCATTAAGTGCGTCCTTTTTTTGTTTTTTGACAGTTTCCCCTTCCACAGTATTTCAAAGGCTTATAACTTATTAAATATTAAACGGATTCAAAAAATTATTTCTGTTTGGAAATTAAGGATCTCAAATTTGTGATATGAAATACAAAAATTTTTTTAGTAGAATAGTCTATTGTTTCCAGCTTGCTTAAGGCATTGCAGGTTTGATTCATCTGATTGTCTGATAATAATGATGATTTCATGCTTTGGAAGACATCTTAAACCGTTGGTCCCAGCTGCCATTTGGTGGTTGTTAAAGTAAATCATAGGCGGAAATGTTGTTTCTAAAATCTCCGACTAAAAAAAAGTAACTATGTCAGTACTCTACTGGGCCCACCCTTACATCATGTTCTCTTATTGTACAAAGGTTGGCTGAAACAGATTGCTTAGCAATAAGTCCGCCTTTGCTCTATATTGTTAACAATGTTATAATTTCAGTTTTGTCATTTCCCAGATGTGGGCAATAAAGTTATATTGTATTGTATTGTACTCTATCTATACTGTGGTAACTTTAAACAAAATATGGTTGTAGTGAAAGTTTTGAAAGTAATTAAAAATGGTCTACTTATTAAATGGGCTTGCAGGAATGCACATTATTTTTATTGACCAACTAGTTATAATGAATTAAAAAAATTACAATGTTTTCTAGATGGAACCCAATATGGCAACACCACAAAACCACCAATAGATATTCCTTTAAATACTTACTAGTTGCGCACAGCTCTGTTGTGTTATGCCAGAAAATTCCTTAAAAGGTCTGATCTATTTACTTCATCTTAGCGTGTTTCCTAGATCCTCAGCTTATGCTTCGAAGCCCTGAGTATGCTTTAGTTATGGTCTAAGATAGCAGCAGTAGATAACTTACAATCAAACGGCAGCTTTCCCGCCATAAAGCTTTTTGTACGAAAACCATACAGTTATGGTCATGTATAGGTGTAGATTTCCTAAATTTTGATGAAGATAATTCAATTTTCGGCATATTTCGTCCCAATTTCGTGCTTCGCCACATGGTCCACATGCGTGTTCCGAACTCGAGAGTCGGTACAGTCAACTGCAAAATTTACCTACACCTCGCCAAACATCGAAGTATGTTATGTTGTATACCAAACTCTGAAGGCGTGTGTACGAGTACATCTGGTTGTAGTATAATGACCGCACCACATTTTTGTGTCTTCCCAAACCGCGGCCAGACCGTATAATTTGGGCCATCCTGGTTGCTTGGCTCGCGTACTTTAATCACCTTTAATGTTAGTCCGAGGAGGGGCGATAGAGTGATTTATAGCTGGTCTAGGTACTAAAAAACCAAGTAATTTGACTTCCAAAAAGCGGATGTTTCCATACAAGTTGCATAGCTTTCAGGGATCAGCATGAGTTGGTCGGTTCCGAAATGTTTTTCGATTGAATTTGGTCGCATTTAAATTGTAGTATTGGACGCGTGTTGCTGGCTGGAAATTAACAGTGCTTACCTATTCGAAAACCAAGTGCAATGTTGATCTGTTTTTATTTTGAGTTTTCTATTGATTAGTACTTACATAAGAGTACTTATAAATTTTGTGTTCTGGTCAGTAACTTTTTTTTTGTAGACTATACAAAACTAGTTGTGTTGACGACTGCAATTCTTCAAGCTATGTTGCATTCTTGGCTTAGATTAGATAGCGTCGCGAAGACCAATTATTAATCTAAGATCCTCAGCTTACATTTCCGAGCTGAGATACGCTTAAATCATGGTCATGGCGGTCGAAAGGGTCTTTCGATTTGTCCTCGATTGGACCTGTTGCGTAGCGTCTCCTTAATATTTTTTTTTGGGAAATCAGACTAGTTAACAGAATCGTCCGGGTTCTGGAAAATTTCTGCCGGAAATACTAATAGGTTAGTTTCCTAAAAAATATAATTAGTCCGTCAGTTAGATAAATAAAAAAAATATTGGAGACGTATTTTTTCTTTTGAAAATTAAACAAATATCACTTATCGACTTACATATTCAATGGACCCTTTTAATTTATGACGATAACATGGATCCATACAATATATGGAGAGATTTTCATGGCCTTGAAACAATTTACGAAGGCTTTGGAGTCAATGACCGCACATTTAAATTGTAAATTAGTATTTAAATAATAATTTTCTATGACATAAGCTATTGTGTTTATATTTATTTTGTTATTGCTTATTGGAATAACAGTAATATATTTTATTAGCTCGTTAAGGATCAGTTTATGACATAGATCAGTGACTATAACATGGGAGCCTTCAAAAAGGGCGTGAAAAAATTGCTTTAGGCTCGGCAACGCGGTCGTGACATCTCCGGTGTTGCAGGCGTTCATAGGCTACGGTAACCAGTTATCATCAGGTGGGTCGTACGCCCGTTTGCCTACTTAGTTGTATAAAAAAAAAAGATTAATATTTATTTTGTCGATACCGTGTAACACTATTCGAAAACTTTTACACATAACCGACATTACGCGAGAGAGACGTTATACGTGACATTATTTATCATAAATTAAAACTTAATATTTCCTTAAATAAACCATATATATACAGTGAGCAGGGACATAATATTCAGAGCATTTTACCTCTTTAATATAGTTAAATAAAATAAAAAATTGGCACAAAAAAAAAACACTTATCTTCATCAATATAAATAAATGTATCTTTAAATCATGGGTTTAGAACGTCTGGTCATCTGGTCGCGGTCAAGGCAGGCATGCTCTGTGTAAGGTGCCTATCTTGTTACTGTGTAAGTAAGCAGTAACTGGAATGCCTTACTCCATTTTACGTACCTACTTAATACTTAACTTATTCGTGGAAGCTGGTTTTTCATCCTTAAAGTTAATATACAAAAACTTTTCCGACCTTACAGTTTAAAATTGTATCATTTATTTATTCTGTACGGTTGAAAACTTCGTATATAAAATGAAATACTGAATCATAAAATCAAGAGACGGGGATCTCTTCTTCCTGTCGAGACAAAATGGCAATCAACTGTTGTAAAATTTGCCCAATACTTTCTTTTTTCTTGCAGTCTACCCGCGTATGACAGAAGACAACTTCATTGAAAATCTGTCAAATATTTAACTAACATTCTATCACGTGCTTATTCGCTTTTCGATCCCTTGGATCCTCACCAACAGTCAAGTTTTTTGAAAAATCTTTCAAAAAAGTCAAGGAGCTCAAACTCCTTAAAGACAGATCCTTGAAAATACTGAATTGGTTACATCTTTTGATGATTTTCTTCTTCGTCGTGTCGACGACACTCATTTCCGAGCCCAATACGTTGTCCCTGGGCCTTACGTGCTGTTGCTCTTTCACAATAGCAAGTTTATTTATTACAAAAACTACTAGTCTGAAGAACATTGCACACATAGGAATTCTGCTTATGATATAAGGATAATGCAGATAAACTGGAATTATGACTGAATGACCTTTGCATCTATCTGTGACATCAGAATGTATGACCATCATGGTGCGGTAACACAATTTTGTTTTTTGTTTTGTCTGTGTGTATGATACCTGATCTACTATTAAAAAAAGACCTTGTGTCCTTTAGTATAGGTGGAATATTAAGTTAAATCAACACAAAAGAAAGAAAAGCTTCTTAATATTTGATTATCACAAATAAACTGATTGGTTGATATTATTTTTGGACTAATTTGCAATTAATTTTGATCTGCTTAACCCAGCAGTGGACGAAGTAAATGACATGGCGCATGTTCTTTCGCAAGCACGTAGGTTGTGCTGAGGTCATCCTCAGAAATGTTGACCCCAAAAAGATTAAAAGTAACTTCTTAGTAATAGAAACACTGAAAATCATTAGTGTTGACAATTTTGTTATATTATAGTATGATTTGGACAATTGGCTAGTAAACTTTTTCATGAAAATGTCTAATTCGTAAACCATTTCGAGGAATAGGCTTAGGGAACAGATTACATTAATCAGATCTTTAGATAAGCAAGTATTTTTTTAGAAAATCGCAGAAAACCCAATGACTTTCATTTTTTAGCAAGGTTGACGTATGACGTAGCCGGATAACTTCCGGCTTTTCACATTTAATTTTTTAGGTTGGCAGCACAGGGTAGTGAATAAATATTTTTTGTTTGGTAGCGCTAATTATGCGCTTCACGTACTTGTCACCCATGTCAACTGTCATCTCTGTTGAAGTAAACAAACTCAAACAAACTCTTAACCTAATTACATCTTCATTACATTCATTCATACATTTTAATGAAGAATCAGTGTTCAATTATTGAAAAATCAGATGTCAACGGATGAAGAGACGGCAGTAAAGTCCATTAAGCAATGGATACGTGAAATGGGGTAGGTACCTAGATATTTGGCGATTGTAAACAAACAAGAAACCAACTCGCGGATCGCGGTTCAATCTGATGAATCTGACTTTGACATATGACACTGACATATATATTTTTTAATACCTTAGTAATTCTTGCTTTCTTGCAGTTCGAAATGGCCATTATAGCTGCGTGACGTCATCACTATAAAATCTTTAAAATTAAATAACAAAATAAATATAATTTTAAGAATTTTTTCGTTTAAATTGTATCTCCAAAATAGTCTATTCTATCAATAAAATACACAATTTATTTTTTAGTTGACTAGCCAATTGTGTTTTTGTTTTATTTTTCTTTGTATTATTAATTATTCTTCACGATTTATCAAATCTTTATATACCAAATCCTAGTTCATAATATCAAAGAATTGTATAAGATCTATTGGCTCCTTAGTTTAATGTATTCTGCTATACTAACCAAATATTTACGTTAAAACTTTATCACTAAAAGCGAGTCCAGTAAGTTCTATATCAAATGTTGTCGATTAGCTTTTTGTGAGGCCGATTATATTATCAAACAATATCAAGTGCGTTATGTTTAGTAAATAGTGATATTTGTGCCTCTATTGAAGGCATTGTTTGTTCTGGAAGTCTGTTTATCTATTAGTTGACGAGACTAATTTCAATAGCACATTGTTGACAATATAATGAGTGGACACTTTGTCTTTTTAGTTTATCTTTAAAACTTCTTTGATTGTCAGGTTGTTGCTGACTGACATTCTTAGTTAATTGTGAGTTATTAATAAAGGATTTTTTGACACTTGTTCGGTTTCGATGCTTTTTGTTGTCAGTATGTCTGTCCTGTGTCTTTGATATTTTAGTTCGTCATAGTAGTTAGTGTATTCCTCATTTGCAATTTGTTTGAAATGTTTTCTTATTGTACTTATCGTGATCTGTGCTAATTCTGTAACTGACTGTACCATGTGGAATATTAAACAACATTAAGGTTAATGATGATATATTGTATATTTGTTTCATTACATTAAATTATGTATGTATGAATACGACATTTTCTCGACGTATGCTATTACATATTCGTCTTATAGTTGACAGTTATCAACAGCCCCAAAAGACCACACTCTCCATATAACTTTCCTTCCATTTCGTACAATTTCAATATTGTCGTGATTGTCTAGATTTACTACTCATAATTGGTTGCAAGTTGCATGTAGTATCCTCAATTCTCATACATGCATTTGTAAACGAGTTGGTTCGATCATGTCAATTGGCAGTGACATCGGCAATTGACCAATTTGGGCCGTCGGCAGCAATGCTCCACAATGAATAGCGAAGATTGATGCTCTTAGATGACCCCGCTATGTTAGGAGTTTCTGATGTTGCTTCAAAAGATTTGAATTTATAAAGGTTTCGGACTGGTTCATTACTTGATATGACGTACGAGTATGCTAATGAAACTGAACGTTTGTTCTCATACCGAAAAACTAACGTATAGTAAAGAACGTACATATTTTTTCAAGCGAAAATTCTGTTGGATGAAGACACCAGTCGAGGTAGACCCAGGTTAAATTAGATAGAGTAGAAAAAGATCTGAGTAATATCGGTGTCAGGAGCTGGAAACAGAAAGCTCAAAACCGAACAATCTGGAAAAAAATACTTGACCAAGCCCAGGGCCACACAGGGCTGTAGCGCCTTGGATGATGATAAAGACACTAGGGCCACTCCCAGCGTTCTATTTACGTGAAACAACCTATAAAGTGTTGGTTGTTTTTGTGCCTCTGTCTTCTGGGGAAGAAAGAATGTCTCTAAATAATTGATTCGGCAGTACTCAAATGATGATTTGTTGTTGTGTCCCGCTTCTGCTGCATCCTGCACCACTGGCGACTTGATGGAGGGAAAGTGGAAACTATTGAAGGGGCTTCTTACTGAGCTGATCATGTGTAAACTTTTTGTCATTGACACGAAATGAAGATGTATTGTAGTCACTTAAGGTAGCGTTTACGCCATGTCCATCTATACTGTCGGTCTGTGTGTCTGTTACGCTTTCACGCCCAAACCGCTGAACGGATTTTGATAAAATTTGGTATGAATATAGTTGAAGGCCCGGGGTCAAACATGGCTACTTTTTGACGCAGGCGGATCTACTTAGCTATAATTATCTCGATTACCCTCAACAATTTTGCTCTGTTTAGAATTTCGGTCTAAATCTGTGCTGTGTCATAAAGTCCAATTGACATCCGACCCTCCGTTGGATGGCGTCAATTAATTCCGCAAATTGACCATAATTATAATTGGACTCGCATTAGCTCAGTTGCAGTGAGTCTGTCTTTTTCATCGCTAATTACAAATCCTAATCGCTAATAAATTGTGCAATGAATTATTTATGAAATGATTGAACTAGAACAATATTTTTACCCTTAGATTAATAATTGGTCTCACGCGCTCGAGACCAATTATTAATCTCAGATTTTTACCTATATTTCCATTATTATTTAATATGTTTTCAATAAGCAGAGACCAAATTTAGGTTTGCACTTCTCAAACTACGAGTTGTCTTCTTATTTGAGAAAATGCTCTTTACATTCGCCTCGGTCCCATGATAAAAAGTTGTCCTTTTCCATAATTTTCCATGTATACTTGCTTGGTGCATCTGCTTGTTTCCTACACTAGATTTTCTTTGTATAAACTTGAAATATTATTTGTTTGTATGATTCGAATATTCGCCTTGATTGAACTTTGTGGGCGAAGTCCATTGTTCCCTTAGTCATGGCAATGCAGTGCCACTAATGTGCAGTTCCTTGTAGTGCTCGATTCTTTCGTCACAGATGATGGGCAAGAATTCTCATTAGAAATAATATTACTAGTCATTACTAGTAATATAACTGATGATTCAGTTTTCTAGGACATGATATATAATATCATTTCTTGAATTTTTTTTTCGAAATATAACAGAGTATATATAATATGATGTTCAATATTAATAATCATTACAATTCACGCCATCACAAATCTAAATGTTGGACTTAAAGCCGCAACTTTTTCTATCTCTGATTAATATTTAATTTCAAATATCATACTAATATTTCAGGGGTTTCAATTATTATTTAGGTGTTCGCATCACATTTTTTCTTTTATATAATTATTCCGTTATAATATTATACAACAGATCAGTAAAGTTCTGCTTTGTAACCACAATGAATACTTACACTATTATTATCAAACATGACACGTGCAATAATAAAGTCGAATTGATTATAATAGTCTTGTTAAACCGGATTCGAATTACGTTTCTTTTGTAATATAAACCGATGTCTGCGTCATTTAATTTGTATTATTAAAATTTGTAAAAAAAAACATTTTTTGTTTTTTATTGAATTTGTCTTAGTTGTTATGTTTATTTATTTAACTGTATTACTTGATTTATGTCGTAAAAAAGTAAAGAAATATAGACCCGAATGAAAAACCTTGTGGCATTCTTGTAACATACAAGGACCAAATTTATTGCAAATTATAGAGTTAGGCGTTGCGTAATTTAAAAAAAAAACTTGAGTACAGTTTCATTAAAGACTTAAAAATGCCAATTGGCGTGATCAATAAAGAATACTTATCTTAGTGATAACTTCAATTTGTATATAAAACAATTGTTTTATATCTTTTACAATTAGTTACAATGCAACTCACACTCTTAAAATTAAATAGATATAATGAATCATAAATCACGTAGTTGTACTGTACAATTAGGATAGTTTAACAATACGCTTCCATTAATGTTCTGTGGTCAGCTCGCTTATTGCTATGATGTAGTATTTTACATTGACTACTTTTGTGTTTATTTGCATCACTTCATTCATGTTCCGATGTAGATTAGACTATTATAAAGTTTTCCTCGTTTATTAAGGTAGTAAGTACTATTTATTGTCTTTTTTGCGATTGTGGCTAAATTTATTTCTGGAAACGTATACAATAGGTGGGTCAGAGAAAGTACAGTTCCATATCCTTACACCTACATCTAAGATTGTTTCTTATCTGTATAGTCCGCTGTATTTTACAATAGTTGTATTTTACTTCTGTTGTTCCTCAGGGTTCTCATCTTGGTCCAATAATGATGTAAATTGTTATGCTTGTATGTTTTCTATAAAACATAACATCAATTAGTTATCAGACTAATAGTCTTTTTATCTGAAGTGTGTTACAAACAATTTAACAACAAAGAAAGATCATCATCATCATTTCGTGTAGGTTACATTGTCTATCGACCATGTACACCCTGGTGTCAGAGTTGTTCGGAATCGCCTCTCGGCCTCTGACGCGGTTCCTTCAAACCAAATGGCAGCCGGTGCCAACGGCTTAACGTGCCTTCCGAAGCACGGAATCATCTTTATTATCAGACAATCAAGTGATTCAAGCCTGCAAAGTCTTAACCAAACCGCAAACAACAAAATATGCTTCCGGTGGGAATCGAACCCACCAACCCCGGGTCGAAGGCCTTAAACGGAGGAGTTACAAAATAGCAAATATGCTACTTATGTTTGCAAAAAAATTAATTGGCTTTGATAGTGGTAGACTAGCTAGTACCATACTTCAAAATGAAATAACATCTCGTAACAGGAAATTATCGGACTTAATTAACATTATATTACAACACAGTATTACAACAAGTTCAATACAATTCATTTTGAGTTTCGACAGGGAAGTTGCTAAATCGTTTTTTTTTTTCAGAACCAATCTTACATGTTTTATTTGTTGTTGATATAATTAAAGATAGCCTTTCACTTTAGATGTAATGGAAACTTTTATAGTGTTTATAGAGACTCAATTTTTCTGTTTCCTTTAGAGGCGCTGTTCCAGCATTAAATGTGATTTGTCATATTTATTAGGGTAATTTATTAGTTATTAAATTTTAAGTGTTAGTAACTAGCTAACACCGGTGTCAGATTGTTCAAGTTCCTTGAAGGAATCCGTTTTCCCAGACCGGATAGCAGCCGGTTCCAACGGTTTTACTTACTGAAGGACTGAGAGGAGTATATTGCTATACGCCCTGTGTTGTTCATGTTCATGAACGCTACAAAGAAGCGCTTACAAACCTCGATATCATCCGAAATACCCCTCATATCAATCTGTAGGTTTTCCATCTTTATTTTATTACAAATAGATTTTTTATGTACAAATTATTGGTCAGGAAAGAACTTACATATGAAGATTGGCATATCTTAGCAGACAAATTGCGTCGTGAATCCGTTAAACTAATTACATATTAATTGTTAATGGTCAGAAATAATACACAGTTTAATTGAATATTGCACAAGCGTTAAATACACCGAAGTAAACATTTTATTTAATACATATTAGTAGTTTTTTTTCTTTAACGTTCCTTTATTTGTTTCTTTTTGCAAATTGCATTTTTATCAACGGTCTCACCTTATGATTGGTTTCTAATTTGTCCAACGTTAACTAGTTCATTCAAGTCTTCAGTTAATGTCCAACAGTAGCCTACCGTCCGTAGTTACTCTTGACTTACGGTTTGTTTTATTTATCCCCTTGGCTTTGCTGATCGTTCAGAAATAGGCGACACCCTTTTTATTGTTTGCTGTTTCACCACGGTCCGCTGTCTTAGAACTTTTTGCTCAAATTCCAACCATTCGAAACACTCCGTCTAATCCGTTCGTTTTAGAAAGTGTCGCTAAACGTTCAATCACGTATCCGTGGACAATGTTTTGTGATTTGGTGACATTTTCTCTTAAAATTTAAAAGGAAATTATACAGTGTTGGCTTTAAACGTTTGAAAAATTATCAGCTGGTGACAATTTCTCCTGTTAGGAGTGCCACTTAGGAAGTTTCGTCTAAATATGGCCAGAGAATGGTCTTTCAAATTATGTTTGACGGACTGATTTCTATTGGCGACATGTTTAGGTGTTAAAGTGCTGAATGAGCTATAAACCTACTCAGAACATGATTGCCACTTTATTTAATGTGTTAGTATTTCTAGTAATTTAAATGTGGGTGGCTTTTGAAAAGTAGTTTGAACTTGCCATTTTCCTGGAGTATTTCAATCAATATAAGTGTTTATTACTAACACACACACATGCTTCTTTTCATTTACGCATTTTATTATTTACAGCTTTTCCTATTTGCGTGAAATCTCGTAGTGATGTGCCGAGCTTCGGCAATTTCGTCTTAACTCAATAAAATAAGAGTCGAGTCAGAACTCGACTCAGAGGTCTCGGACAAGTATTCGAGTACTTGGATGAGCACTCGAATACTTAATAAATCTCGAGTACGTTTACATTAAGTTTGAAAGCACCTTAGACGCAAAAACTTGTAAGTTATTATATTTCATGTAAACTGTCGTCCAGGTATGGACTTGGACGACCACTTTGGTTCATTTGGAGGGTGTGAGAAGCATATTTTTTGCGACTAACTTCATGATGTTGCTAAAAACAAAACGCGCCGTAGTATTCGAATATCGTAAGTACTCGAATCCTGTACTCGAGTACTGAGTAGGTGTAACCTGGATACATGATTTTGTCGTTGTTGAACCTAGCGCTGAAGGATTTGTTAGCCTTAACAAAATCTTGATGGACTTACTATAGGTTCAGACGCAAATTTAAGTGGACCATGGAAACTCTTTATTGTCTTTTAATTATAGGAATTTAATTTATATTAAAATTGCAGAAGCTAGATTATGTAGCTTAGATACTGATGTCAAAGATTTGGATATCTTACTGTTATTTTCTTAAGCAATAAAGGGTTTTGTGTTGTATTGTATCTTTCTTTAAAATATTTTAAAACTAGTTAGAAGAGTTGCTCTTGTGTGTGCAACAATTCGCACGCAAGTTTTCAGTTGCCTAAGACAAGATTAAGTACTTCAATTTGCTACGATTCTATCCAAACCCTTTTACAACACATATTTTTGTATAAATTCCATAACAGTAATTTCCGTAAACACAACAAAGTGTTCCCAACCTTTCTGTTTGAGGTTTGTCTCGGCTCAAATTAGTTTTGATACCGCACCCCTCAATTTAATTCATTATGCTAATGAAAATTTATGAATGAGCCTTTACTTGAGGCTTTCGAGGAATATGAGAGGTTGTTTTAAAGGGCAATTCAGTACCAAGTAATTATAGTAGCAACGATTGTTTTGGTTTGAAAACAAATGGATTTAGCAAACTAGAGAAATAATAAATCTTCGTCTAAGCGTGTTTTCCTAGTTGCATCATTCGCTTGCGCTTCGGAGCCTATGGCACACTGTAAGTAATATAATAGTCCTTTGGCGGAACTGTAGAAATATAATACGAACCCATAATTATTTAGTAACTGCGTCCTTGTTTCAATGGTTACCTAATCAGCTCATTTCCTAGCCTTTCCATTAAATTTTCTATTGTAATTTTAGTACCATAACATCGACCTGTAGACCAAAAAATCTATCCCTGTTGCTTCTTCTGCTGCATATATCATCCAACATACCCAACATGAACATTCTGAATTTACATAACTCGAGTACATGAGTACCTGACAGGTATTCGATTTAGTACTCGAGTCAGGCTGACTCGGCACATCACTAAAATCTCGACCACAGAATAGACAGTACTGACCTCTACATAGTGCCTCTCTGGACTCTTACGCCTGCAGATCTAGAAGGGGAGTACTACTGGTACTACTAATTAAAATCCTTTTACTATCCGGAAATTAAGTATGACCACCGGCGCGCTCCACTACCTTTAATTAAATATGCAAAGAAAAATGCTGATTAACAATTCGTCTGTGAAATGGCCCATTTAAACTCAGGTGCACTGTTATAACAAGTGCAGCGATAACAGAGGTTATTGACATCTCTGATTACACAATACGGTTAACTAAAATCATTAATCCATATGTTCTAGCTGTTTGCACACCTGTTAAAGTTACAGTTTATAAACTAATGAGTAGTGTTTCATTGTATTTTTGCGAGATTAACGACCCTCATGTTGCACGAACCCATTCATGTTTGTGACTGTGGACACATCAGAAATTGGGTTAAGGTAAACTACTAGAAGAAAAATATCTTTACCTCTTCTCACTCTGTCGGTCTAAACTAAGCCATATATGTAAATATGTTACGCAAGTATAATAATCTTACATCTTTCTATCGTCTCCAATATCCCATTGCAATGGGAGATGACAGAAATTGAGATTATTGTATCAACCTTTGAGATTTTAGTTCTTATGATCCAAATTACTCAAGTTATTATGATAAATACACATCTGTCAGCCTCACGCGATGGTACGATTATTAAGGTGGACGTCACAGTTCGCGTGTTATGTCTTGTGCTATAAACGACAATAATGGCATAATCTTGTCTGGCGTACTTCGGATTTGTGCATCTTGGGTTTCTCGAACAATGCAGTGTATGATTGACTCATTTCATTGAAGGATCTTTAAGGTATAGGAGAATAGATAATTATCAAAAGTATCTGGATCATTAATGGGATTTTTTTCTCGCCTGTATACATATCATCTAAATAAACTAAAGTGACGTACGTCAACTCTTTCCAACAGGATATTGTCTCAAACTTTCACCACATGCCCATTATCAAGATAGCAATAAATGTTTACTGTCGATTATATCGTCGTAAACATTTTAAGTACTGAATTTTGAAAGTAGCCGTAAAACTGACATAAATGAAGGTATCATTTATTCAGCGTCTCGAACGATTGAAAATCAAGACATTCACATAAAATGAAATGGTGAACTGAAATTCAATTTATATAAGTAAGGTTATGGAAGAGAAACCCGAATCGTGTGAGAAAGGGCCGTTTCTGAAATCAACAGGAAAGAAGAAACTGGCGGATGAGGAAGAAGTAGAATTCATACGTTAGAAGACGATCTTTATTTTATTACTTTATTGCTATGATAAAAAAAGAATAAAATTTATCTGTAATATCACTTACAGCGACCTTATAGATTTTGTAGGAGAAGAATGATAAAACAGAGTGGTAATGTAATTTCGATATATTGAGCGCTTAAAGTTTGTACTAGTTTGTAATTAAAGATTTAATGCCTTGATTATTTACTTTGGTTAATTTAACAATCGGTCGAGGCTATTCCTTCTCTGGAGCTGGACTACTTATTGATGTTGATTCTCGATTTGTTGTTCAGTATGTTATTGTTGATCAAATATTCAACACAAACATTTCCTATACTACTTCCGTAATAAGTGAATTGTTCTATATAATTTAATCCTCATTATTCCAATTCAAAAACAATGATGAGACCGAAAACGTTCTCACAATTTTCAATTTTGTTTCAGAACATCAACATTCCCGTGGAATCTCGACGAAAGACTGATAGCATAAGACACATTCCTGATGTATAGATAGTTAGGACAGCAGCAAAATGTTTAAGCTGTTAGGAGGATTAAGTGTGTACTTCAAGTACCAACCTATCAGGACAGACAATGCTGTGTTTCGATTACACAATGTGTTCACAACAGTACTGCTGCTTACGTGTTCAATGATCATAACAGCTACTCAGTATGTGGGACAGCCTATACAGTGCATCGTAAGCGGTTTGCCGGTGCATGTGGTGAACACTTTCTGTTGGATCACGTCTACCTTCGCTATGCCTGATGCCTTTGCTAGAGAGGTGAGTTTTAAAGATTTTTCTAGTCTCTACCTTTTGGGACAGATTGTAAAAGAGCACTAATATGGACAATTATATGGTTCCACCATAAATTGTTTGTCCTGTTCGAAGGACCATTGTATGGTGTAACCATAGATGTTATGCTGTTAGGATGCTAAGTTAAGATCAGATCAAGAACATCCCCAATGTTTTAAATGAGATTAAAAATATAAATGCGACGAGTGATGAATATACACCATATTACTGTCTACACATAGATATAACGTTGTCTGCTATTTTGATGAAAAAAATTGTTTGCTTAGCAAAATTTTTTAAAAAGGTTTGATGAACTCGACTTTTGTCTATATAGGTATTGATTACTTGAAATTTGTGTGATCTGATGTCTCAAGCAAGTACAATATATAGGTATATTTCCTTATACGGATTCTACCAACAATTGTATTATCAAAGATAGACAGTCGGTCATGATAAAATGTTAAATATTTTATGTGCGGCTTCAAAGAGTTCTAGTTTTGAAACGGATTTAGCAAAGAACTTACATTAAAACCTGCACAATCTTCATGTTTTTGTGTACAATTACGTCAGAGGCAGGATGGAGGTTCTGAAAAACGTACAGGGTTGATTAACAAGTAACCAGTAAATAAATGAATGAATCCAAAATATGCGATAATCCTTTGACTTGTACAGCTCATAAGAGCCAATTCAACCCAATTGACCCAGAATATCGTCCAGCAATGATAGGTCATTTGCGAACTGGCATACAATAAGTCGGGTGAAGATAACAGGATAGTTCCTGGCATTTCTTGACCTCCGTTTTCATCAGATGATTGAGCTCTATTGGTCTTGGTCACCCAGTGAATAGAAAGGCCATTCTGGTACTGCCTACCGACTGCTATCTATCCATCGTTGTCGAGAGAAACAACTTATCGTGCCTTCCAAACCCTCCAAAGTTACCTTGCCTTACAGGAAGAGCTCAAGATAAGTAGATATTGAGTCAGTGCATCTATAGATAAAGTTTCTGAATTAAGGGTTGACCTTTTTTTCGACTGAATGAAGAAAGGTTACGTTTTTAGATGGTTTGTATGTCTATTTCTGTGTCAAGATACTCCTAGACCTCTTTCATACATGTATCGTTCATTAGATTCATATTCGCGCTGTATAGAATTATGAATTGCGCCTCCATAGCTTTCAACAATTTTGCTAAATTGTTCTTTTCTTTTTTATTATTTACTTATCGATTTAAATCTAAGCCTGAAATAACTCTTTACACCAACAAAGATTACAGCCTATTGTAAAACACTTGCGACATAGATTTCTGTTACTAGCTAATAACAATGCGTCTATAAATAAAATGCAGGACAAATAAATAACAGTTAATTCATTCCTTAACAAATTACGAGACACTTGTACTTGATTTTGACCCAGAAAATTTACATTTCAACATAATGTAGATAAATATAGTATAATATTGCAAAATATATTGTAAAGTCAGCAGCAGAGGCAGAGGTATACTTTATTGAATGGTAGTGTACAGATGATAATTTTATTTATTTTTTAGCTGTGGCCAGCGGTTTTATGAGTGTGCCTGTCAAATAGAGTTTAAATTCGCTCTCTGGCTGATATCATCATCATAATTTCAACCGTAGGAAGTCCATTGCTGGACCTTGGCCTCTCTAAAGATTTTCAATATGACCGGTGGGAAGCGGCCTGTTCGACTTCGATGACGCACGAAAATCATTCGACTCGCCGGTTTTGCATTCTCAAAAATAGCCCATTTGCAATAGGCTAGTTTCCAGGGTCAGAAGACTAACATTTAAATTAGTCCGTCAATAACGGAATCAAAATATATTAGTGACGTATTTTTTCTTTTGTCAATTGAGCGATAAATTATAAAGATGAAGAACGCATCAAAGTTTAGGAGTGGGGGCTCGTGACGTCACATATTGCGAAAAAGTGTAGCACACTGTGACGTCACACGGAACTTTAACGCGCCATATCTTTACCATTCTTTATTTAATTTTCAAAAGAAAAAATACGTCTCCAATATTTTTTGATTATCTAACCGACGGACTAATTATATTGTTTTAGGAAACTAGCCTATTAGCACGATTGTTTCAGAAGAAAGTTGGTTACCGTAGCCTACGGACGCCTATCACCAAGGAGTGATCGACCATTACATGCTAATCCAAAATAGTTCAAATCTTATTCAAGTTTATTTACTATTTAGCTAGCTTAAACATGCTTTATTCTTGATTATTTCCATTTTTCGAAACACTCCAAGAAACTTTCCTAATGTCCTGTATAATTTACTGTATGAGAAATCGAGGCTATAACCAGAAATAGTAATGCCATTAATATTAGATAAGGTAGATTTAGAAATTGTGATCAAATCGTAAAGGGATTGAAAAGGGGAACTATTAGGTACTTTCAATTGGCTAGTCAACTAAAAAATAAATTGTGTATTTTATATATTTTATTGATAGAATAGACTATTTTGGAGATACAATTTAAACGAAAAAAATCTTAAAATTATATTTATTTTGTTATTTAATTTTAAAGATTTTATAGTGATGACGTCACGCAGCTATAATGGCCATTTCGAACTGCAAGAAAGCAAAAATTACTAAGGTATTAAAAAATATATATGTCAGTGTCAAATGTCAAAGTCAGCATGGACCTGAGCCGCAAGTTGGTTTCTTGTTTGTTTACAATCGCCAAATATTTAGGTACCTACCCCATTTCTCGTATCTATTGCATATTGGCCTGTTTATTGGACTTTACTGCCGTATCTTCATCCGTTGACATCTGATTTTCCAATAATTAGACACCGATTCTTCATTATAATGTATGAATGAATGAATGAAGATGTAATTAGGTTATTTATGGGTTATGTTTACTTGAACAGAGATGACATTTGACATGGGTGACAAGTACGTGAAGCGCTTAATTAGCGCTACCAAACAAAAAATATTTATTCACTACGCTGTGCTGCCAACCTAAAAAATTAAATGTGAATAGCCGGAAGTTATCCGGCTACGTCATACGTCAACCTTGCTAAAAAATGAAAGTCATTGGGTTTTCTGCGATTTTTTAAAAAAATACTTGCTTATCTAAAGATCTGATTAATGTAATCTGTTCCCTAAGCCTATTCCTCGAAATGGTTTACGAATTAGACATTTTCATGAAAAAGTTTACTAGCCAATTGGCGAGAGAGTAACTATGACGAGTGGTAAAAGTTGAGTAAGAGAATAGGAAGGACTACCCCCACCTGCCTACGCATGAGGGAAACGGTCATGATGAAATGTGTGTAGGTTTGCTTACAATATAAATTATTGTGACAAGTTTTTAATTTATTAACCCTCAGTTTAAGTACATTTACCATCTAGGAAGCCCAAAACCTCAATTTCCTTGAATTTATTGCCATTGTAGTTTCATGGGAAAAATTTGGCTCTTTCTATTATCTGTTCGTACTATTTAACGTTTTGTTTTTACGATAGATTCAGGAAATCATTTGTTATCCGTACTCACAACAGTGAGAATTTTAATGGACGTAGTAAAACATTTTTTCAATTTTCAGGCTGGCAAAGAGGTTGCGCACCCTGGCATCGCAAACGAATATGACAGTACGCAGGAAAAGAAATATTATACCTACTACCAGTGGGTGTGCTTCGTGCTGTTCTTCCAGGTGGGTTTAAATATTTATGATTTAATTACAAAATATCAGAAATAATTTACTTGCATCAAAATATCCTAAATGTAGTGCTGAAAAAATTTAACTAGTAAAAGAGACAGTACGCAGGAGATGAAATATTATACCTACTACCAGTGGGTGTGTTTTATACTGTTCTTCCAGGTGGGTTCATGTTTTTGTATAACTTTAAATATTAAAAATGTTACTTTTGAAACAAAATATCCTGATTCAAGAGCTACAATATTTTTAACGAATATTTGAGACAATGCGCAGAAGAACATATATTTAATTATTTATAGGTACTTACTACTTGTGGGTGTGCTTCGTCCTGTGTTGAGTGTCATTCTGAATTTCGACAATTAATTATTCCGACAGTCTCAATTTCGAAACACAGTAGTTCGTCTACTCATTGCTTCGACAGAACATATATTCGACTAGCATTAGTCCGACGGAACCTACTTCGACAACACACCCTTTATATGACAGTTATTACAATGGAGCGACTGTGCTTTTGTTAATGACCTACAATTTTAGCTCCTGTGAGCTTTAAAATTTACAGCGGGATAGTTTGAGACGAGGGCTATTAACCCTCAGCCTTTTCGGCAAATGCACAAGGGGCTCCCAGTTGGGACGAACCTCGGGCAACCTCGGGAACCATGGGCTTTGCCTTTATCAAGCGAGCGATGCAAACTCGCGAGCGGTAGCAAAAGAGCGACTGTGCCCCCCGTAAACCTTTTTGTAGGGGAACACTGATTGACACGAACACTGTCAGATTCTTCTGACTGCCTAAAATCAGAGCCTTACGACTGCCATTTAGTGGTAACAACCATGAACAAGACTGGCTAGCATGCTTTCTAAAGCACAGAGGAACTCAAGACAGAAATACCTGGACAAAAGAGCTAGAAGATAGTACCGATAGAAATACCCAATCTAAGACATTTGCTGCTTGTTAGCATACAATAGTTACAAAAACGCTCGCCCAGCTACCTGTTAAGCTCCTCAATCATCATCATCATTTCAGCCGCAGTCAGTCCACTGCTGGACATAGGCCTCTCCTAATGATTTCCAAAATGATCGGTTGGCAGCAGTCTGCATCCAGCGTTTGCCTGCAACCTTTTTCGGGTCACCTGACCATCTGGTCGGTGGTTGTCCAACGCTGCGCTTACCTATGTGCCCCGCCCACTGCCACTTCAAAGAACTAATCCGCCGCTAAAGCTCCCCAATGTCTTTATCTTATAGTTTGCATGCTTGATATATAAATTGGTTAGCACCGCCTCTAATTAAGCATAAAATCATATATTTACACATTATGTAACATACACAAAACATATATTTTGCGCAACTTCCCAGCCTTGGCATGTGTTTTGTTTCGTTGACTTATCTATCTCACGCGTCATTTTTTATAGTCGAAATATATGTGTAATAAATTTGCAAAATGTTTGTTTCTACTGTATTGTAATAAATTTAGTTAACGATTGTCTTTAAATTGTATTTAATGTAATTTTAGTATTTTATGAACTTGACATCTGTATGTAAGTATTTATTTCTAAATTAAACACATGAAGATGCTCATCAAAATATTCAATGGATTAAGGACACAGACGTAATAAACAGGAATGCTATTTTTGAAAATTGGTGACTCACGCAATATCGGCGATTCGTATAATTTTTGTTCGATATCGAACGATTGTCATTCGACATATATGTCATACTTTATTACGAAGATAGGGCTCCAAGTTTTCGTCAAATACATGTCCTGCAGGTGAATGTCCCGCTATTTGCCCTATCATGTTAAAATGTCAATGAACAGTAAGTACGTTGCAATTTGCGTACACGCAACGCAATTACATGATACCGACTTACTCATAATTATGGAGCAGGCATCATGCCAAGTTTTTTATAAAACTATAATATGCCTATCCGTAGTCCCTCATACTTCTAGTCGTCTCAGCGCCTTCCCGGTCACAGCCTTGGCTGGTTTCCTCGGCGCCCAAGATCTGCTTTCCTAATTTTTCTCCCATTTCGCTCATCAGCATTCCTAGTCCTTATATAGCTATGGAATATAAAGATACATACATACCATCACGCCTTTTTCCCGTAGGGGTAGGCAGAGACCACGGATTTCCATTTGCTACGATCCTTACAGACTTCCCTCGCTTCTTCTACGCTCATCACTCTCTTCATACACGCTCGTCGATTACGGGTACTCCTGACATCTCCCTTTTTTTAATATGTCTGCGATTGGGTCGCAGTATGTTCTCCGAATATAAAGATTGCTTTAATATTTGAAAAGGAGAAAAAGTATTTATCGTTGCATCACCGATAATGTCGTGTCTGTTTGTGCTGTTCTGTACATTGTCATACTAATAACACACTGTTTTTTGCTACTTCTTGGGACATAGAATCTCTCAAAACTCGATGCACTATGGTTCAAACAAAAAAGAGTGTTATGGTTATGGCACCCAAGATATATAAAAAACTACCAAATGCGATAAAAATGCATTGTCTTATGAAATTCAAAGAGCTTTTATTTTTAGTTGATAAAAGTTACTATTCTGTAAATGACTTCTTGCATGATAATTCTAATAAATTGTCAATTTAATTTTTTTGTAATCATAGTGATTCAGAATTGCTTCTCTAATGCTAACACCTTAATGTACTATCTATGTTTTCACAAATTAATGATTTGATTGATTGATTGATAACTAAAGTAATTTTAAATCAAAATTATCCTGCAATCGCAATAATCGTTATCATATTTCGGATTTTTCCAATCGCGATGTCAACGTTTGGATCGCAATTGGGTCGAGTGGCGAGTATAACGGAACTCGGCTGACGTAGGCCGTGGCCCAGTAACCGTCAGACAAGTCTGCGGATTTTTTGGTAACTGGTTACTATTGTTGACATATAGAGTTATTATTGTTTTAGAGTTCGCGCGTAAGATCTTTTGAGGTCGTAGTCGACAGTATAGAATTTTAGATTTGATACGTTCTTGGTTTATGGTCCTATATAGTAAGTCGAATAGGATACAACATAAAATATAAAATAAGTACAAGGGTGCTGCTTATCCATACTAATATTATAAATGCGAAACTCTGTCTGTCTGTTACGCTTTCACGGCCAAACCGCTGAACGGATTTTGATGAAATTTGGTATGAATATAGTTGAAGACCCGGGGTCAAACAAAGGTTACTTTTTGACGCAGGCGGAGCTGCGGGAAACAGCTAGTCAGAAATATATACTTACACATCGTCATTTATTCCACTCTACAGATTTGGCTAATTACGATGCGTGTAGAAGTCACAAAATAATCAATAAAAAGCTCTTAAACATTAATGCAGGTAGCATTTTCTCCATACTTATGATAAGTGTCTCTGTTTGTGTTGATTCATCTATATTCTAGACATTATTTTTGATTCTGCATGTAACAACATGTTCTCTCACTACACAAAGGTTGGCTGGAAGAGATTGCTTAGCAATATGACCGCTTTTGCTTTTATTGAAAAAAAAAATTGTAATTTAAATTTTGTAATTGCCCAGATTTGGGCAATCAGCATTGTACACACTTAACGTATTTAATCGATCAAGTATTATCGTTACTGTTAAAAAAAACACTGGTTTTTACTGTCTACAGTAATTCAAAGGAGTTCTCTAGTAGAAACAGTGGCTATACTTACTCAAGTTGCCACAATGCCATATATGGAGTTTACGGATGGCTTACTTACCGCAGAAGTTCAGGACTTTTTTTTTTTGGAATCTGTTGTGTGTTCCAGGCGCGTTTCTTTTTGCTTCCTTTTTATTGACTTAAGTATGTATATTTGACTCTATGAATAAAGAAAAAAATCATCAATGATAATCACTTATATTTAATTGATTCAGTCGTTAGTTTGCGGAAGTTAAAGTTACAAGCACTTACCAAATTATTTTGCGTGCTTCCGGCATCAGTTAGTTCATGCAAACTATTTACTTATAGATTACAAGAGAAAGCACCATTTATAAGACAAAGATTATATCCCTTGGCATTTAGCTTCTTAATTTGGACGGATTGAGCTGTTTCGGCATGCACAGATTACATGTTTTTGTTTACCATCTAGTCTATATAAAAAAAAAACTAGCAAAAAAACAAGATATTAATATTTTAATCCATATCCATACTTCCATACTAATATTATAAATGCGATAGTCTGTCTGTCTGTCTGTCTGTTACGCTTTCACGGCCAAACCGCTGAACGGATTTTGATGAAATTTGGTATGAATATAGTTGAAGACCCGGGGTCAAACATAGGCTACTTTATAGCTGCGGGAACAAGCTAGTTATATATAAAAAAAGAAAGTACTCTAAGTTAATGAGTCTGTCAGGAGTAATATTTGGAATTACTAAGCAGATTGTTTAAATTATTTTTGCTTAGATATGTACTACATATTTTTTCATTGATAGTAGTTAAGATTGACGTACTAAACATACTGGTGAAACCATAGACAGGCGAAACCGTGGGGAACTTCATATTGGACCTATTATAATATAACATGTGATTAAAACCTATTAATCGCTCCTTATACCTGTTCTGGATTATGCTGATGTCGCGTTCCTGGACCTTACAGACGAACTCACTGCTAAACTAGAGCGACTACAGAACTCGTGCATTCGTTACGTATTAGGGCTAAGGAAATATGACCATATCTCCGAGTTTCGCAAGCGTCTGAACTGGTTGCCAATACGGATACGTCGTAAACTACATATTGTCTCTTTTCTTTATAATGTCTTGTTTAAACCACCTAAAGTTGAACATACCTGTATACGCCTCACAGTGTTACGCCAACTCCTTCTCAATTCTCGCTGCAAATCTCTGGAACAAGCTTCCTTTGGAGATAAAAGAGCTGTCTTCTCACTCTTTCAAATCTCGGGTTAGGGAATACTACGAACGATCGGACTTGAGCTGAGCTTACTGTTTTTATGTGTAATTGAATTTGTATGTTAGATGTAAGTCTATGCACCTAAGATTTCTTTGCGTGTTGTGCCCTCTTCTGTGCCCATATGTCTATGTCCTATGTTAGTTTGGTTGACTGGAAGAGATCCCTATTTGGGATAAGTCCGCCTTTTGTTGTAACCTGTATTCTGATACTATGTTCTTTGTGTACAATAAAGATTTTTACATACATACATACATAATATTTCCACAGGCGATAATGTGCTACACACCGAAGTTCCTATGGGACGCCTTCGAGGGCGGTCTACTTCGTACCATTGTGATGGGTCTGAACGTGGGAGCGTGCCATCAAGAGGAGAAGGAGAAGAAGAAAGACGTCCTCATTGGATACCTGCTGCGGTACGAAAGGGTGAGTCAACTATCCTTTCAAATTCGGTTCGAAATGACGGAGTAAGAAATGTAAAAAAAACACTCACTCGAATTTTTTTTAAGGATTTTGTTTTAAACATGCCAGCCTTTTTCTATGTTGACGTGAGGAGATGGACTGTTGCGCAGCTGCTGCTAAATGATACATATTAGAGATGGGCCGAGTACTCGGTTATTACTCGATACTCGGCATACTCGGCCCCTTTTTCAGTACTCGTACTCGGTCGAATAACTCGGTTCGACTGCTGAGTGTTGGTGCCGAGTATTTTAACCTTTTCAATGGCATATCTGATTTAAATGAAATCCTATTACATGTACTAATGACGTCTTATATTGCGTACAATAAAAACAACTTTAATAGTAGAAGCCAATTCTTCGAAGCAGCTCCAAAAAAGCAACGTGGTCGTCTTGTCTTGAACAATGCTTGACATTCGCATTCAGTTCATTTTCATCTTTTCGGTTCATTTTACAGAACCGAGTTACTTGGCTGAGTACTCGGTTTTATGAAGGCAAACCCGAATAATACTCGGTATTCGGTTACTCGGTAAATGTAGAACACGGCTCATCTCTAATACATATCAACTACTGCGTCCGATGATGCTGCACTTTAAGATGTTCATCAGCAACTGTCTCTAGTTTTCATTCGAATTGAGAACCTCCTCCTTTTGGATTTTCAGAATGTGGGATTAATTCTGTCGTGGTTTTCCCAAGAGACTTTTTTACTACTAAGTAGGCAAACAGGCGTTCGGCCCACCTGATGGTAAGTGGTTACCGTAGCCTATGAACGCCTGCGACCCTGGAGAAGTCACGAGCGCGTTGCCGACCCTGAAGAAATTTTTTCACGCCCTTTTTTAAGGGTCCCATATTATAGTTTTATTAATTTGTTGTGTTGTTTGTTGTAAGATAACTGTTACTAACAAAATGTATGGATTTTGACATCTGAAATAAATGATATATTATTATTATTATAGTTACTATGATATTATACTGCTGGACATAGGCTCCCCCCAAGAGTTCCAGAATGACCGGTTAAAAGCTGCCTGCGACTTTATTCAAGTCGTCTGATATGTCAGAATTTGAAGGAGTAGTTCCTTATATAATTGTCTGTCAGACATTGTGTTCCTAAAACTCGCACACTATGGTGTGCAGGGCCGATTGACCATAACTCACTCGATATAATCATGATGATAATTAGAATCACTTATATTTTCTCTTTGTCGCAATTTTCCCTTTGAGAATCTCTTCTCATTACATTACCGTAAATACAATGGGTCCTTGACACCGGAAGGTTGAAATAAGGTATTGTTTCATGTGTGTCACGTGTACTATGTATTATTGTGTAATGAGAACACTTTGACTCTACAGTGATAACGTATGTTGTATAAAGCTAAAGACCGTGACAATCTTGAACCACGCGCGCTGCATACGTCATCAATATTTAATCTAATGTCACGTTGTGTGTGTGACACGAGATCGCACGCACACATATACACGCATGCACGCATACATATCATAACTCATATTTCCCGCAGGGGTATAATTTATAATTCCCGTCACGTCAGTTGATGTGAAAGAAACAAAACTGATGCTTTTTAAACTCTCTCACTCGATTACTTTCTATGAACAACTGCCTTTAATTAAGTACTGGCTCCGTGGTCCAGTAGTTATGGCGTTCGCCTTCGACCTGGAGGTCGTGGGTTCTATTCCCACGGGAAGCATACTTTCTTTAGTTGTTTCCAGTTGGTTAGGACTTAGAGCTTGAATCACCTGGTTGTCTGGAAATAATGATGGTTACGTGCTTCGGAAGGGATTAATCTGTTGATCCCGGCTCTCGGCTGCCATTGTTTTAGGTGGTCGTTAAAAGAACCACGTCAGAGGCCGAAGGGCGGTTCCGAAAAACTCTGACGCCAGGATACACAGGGCCGATCGACCGAGTAACTCACTCGTTGTGAATGAATTAAAAATTAAGTGAAAACCGGTTGTAAAAATCCGGACTTCCAATACAATCCTATCAGCGTGTGTTTTTTTTTGTAAAGTGTGATTTACGCGGCCAGTTCGATATCGAACAAATATCATTCGATGTCGAACGACTTTCATTCGACATTTGAGTCAAACATTTTAAAAATAGGGCTCCTGCTCACTAAATTTATAAGGGGCGTCGAAATTTTTTTGGTGCCACAGTAGCCTATTTATTTATTTAAACTTTATTGTACAAATACAATTGTAAAGCACTATAGGTGGACTAAATGCTAGAAGCATTATCTAACAGTCAACCTTTGGGTCAAGCAGAGAGCTTTATGTGCGTGTTAAATAAAGTTATATTAACAGAAAAATAATAAAAAATAAAGCATATACTTACATACAATATAAACAGACCTATTCCTACATTCACACGCACACATCTATCTGGCACTTAAACTTTAAAATCACATACCTTTCACCTGTTTGGTATTCTGACAACGCGAATGTCCTCTTTGAACCTGTGGGAATCGGTTCCCTTTTGTGCTTCGTGAGTGGTTTTAATATTGGTTTGCAGGGCATGAATTTGGGTAATAATAAAATGTATTCGAATTTTTTTCCTTTTAAATTACATAGTCTCCTTTCTATAAATTTCCTTAATTTGGATAGAGATCTTTTCACGCGACAATGATTTTTTATTTTCTATTCTGCCTTTCAAATTCGATATTGTGTGTAATAAAGTCGCCGTACTCGTAAGTATTCGATACACTAAAAGACTCGCATGCTGGAACGCGTACGTACGCGTCCAAGCCAAAACCTATTCCAAAAAGCTGTTGCATTAAATACGTCTCACCTCTAGAGTAGACACATTTTTGTTTTTACCTATACTTAATGTTTTCTTTACCTTAAATATTGTATAATAATTTTTATAATGTATATCTGCATGCTTTGTATTATAGATTATCGTGTATTTCTCATTGCAAGTGAATTATATTCTTTTTATGAGAAAAAAGTCTTAAACCATATTGACATTGTCGTTTGAGCTTGATAACTGTAATTGAAAGATCATCCATCATTTTCAGGACTTCATCAGACATTAAAATATGCATAAGTTTGTTTACTTTAATAACCGGTAGCTCCTTTATGTTTTTGAAAGGACCTTTCAAGTTTCTCTTAACTTTAGATATATTTATCTTCTGTGCCCTTCATCACTTTAAAATTGTCCTACTTTTTCTTACAATCAACATCTATTTAAACAATGTACCAAACACGATTGACGACTATAATGTCGAATCTCACGCAACAGAATAAAAACGAGACGAAATGTCACGGAATGATGTTGTTTGGTAAATCGACAGTCACGAATCACGCACGAGCGGTGTCCGAAACGTGTACGTGACGGGAGTCACGGCTCGAAGGACCAACACATTTTTGAGGAAGGTTCGTTTTTGTAACAGATTGTGTAAAACGGTGCTGCATTCCGTCATAATTGATTTATCATTTGTGATTTGGTTTGTTTTTGGCGAATTTTATGCGAGCTTTCTTTACTATGCTTCATACTTTTGTTTATTTTACCGGCTGATGAAGGAGTTGGTAATGAGGAATTGAGTATTTCGTAGACACACTCATGCTCAATGCTCATGCTGCAACATCTGTGAATAATGCTATATCTTAGAAAGCGAAATTATTGCTAAGAACATTCTCCACCAGCGTTTTAACTATTAAGCTTTATCTTCTTAATCCTAGCTTGTATCCTAGTTGCGTCGTCAGCTTACGCTTTGGAGCCTAGGGGACGCTGTAAGTTATGGTCCTAGATTTGGCGGCACTGGTTATTGCAATGTAGCGACTGCCGTCTGACCTCCGTAACCCTTTTTACAGGGAAACCAGATCAACAGGAACGTGACCCGCGGTGTGTTAGTGGTCAACACTATCAGAATTTTTCACGTTGCTTAATGGCATCTGACACGACTGCTATCTATCGATAACAACCGGGACCAACGTTCCGAAGCACGGAGGAGCTTGAGATAGAAAATGCCATTTCAAAGTTCTTGCACACTTCATACCTTCAGCTGTACTTGGGGCCACACTTATAACACTCCTCTTATTTCGTCAAGGTTAAAAACTAACTGTTTTCTAATAAGGTTAAGTTTAGATTAAATGCCCGCAGTACTAAATACCTACACAATCTTATGCAATTAATCCATCCACATTCCGTGTGACATTTTTCCAAGTACACCAATTATCGTAATTAGCTGCCACATTATAACTAGCTAGCCGATTGTCACCTGTGGAGTTGCAATATGTTATTTTTGGCTAAGTAACTAACGAGTTAAGTTACATACATACATACCATCACGCCTTTTTCCCGTAGGGGTAGGCATTTCCATAAGTTAAGTTATGGGGGTTCATTTTAGTCATCTGTCAGTCTAGACGATGGCTAGTAATATGGGACACGGGTACGCGAGCCTGACTCATCCGAGCTGCTTTTCATTTAACCCAAATCCATTCGAGTCAGTAGCATCCCGATACTTTTTTCATATCCCTTAATCCAATCAAATCCTGTGCCTAACTTTGAAATACGAGTACTTTCGATGGGCAGCTGCGTTGGAAGTACAGTACGCCCTAAAAATTGCGTTCGCCAACCCGCCTGCCAAGCGTGGCGAGTATGGTAACCACATCCTAATGAGTTCACGAGTTTAAGTAATCATTAGGAGAGACTGCACTGGACTGACTGCGGCTGAACTGATAATGATGTACTAGCTAGGCTTAGCACACGAGCGTGATTTGCTAAAATTTGATGTCATTTTGTTATATTAATAGAGGTCCAACCCAGCTTCTCTTCTAGAACGTGCATAACCTGTGAGTCGAATGATTTTAATTCGATATAATCGGTAGGATTTCAAAAATAGAGCTCCTGACTCTTAACGGATACGCGTACGTGTTGATATTTCATTTTCGATACTTTATTTTTGCATCATCCTAGCGTGTATTCCTAGTTGCGTCGTCAGCTTACGCTTAGGATTCTAGGGTACGCTGTAAGTCATGCTCCTAGATTTGACGGAACTGGTTATTACAATGGAGCGCCGTCCGACCTCCGTAACCCTTTTTACAGGGAAACCTGACAACAGGAACATGCCCCGAAGTGTGTTAGTGGCCAACACTGTCAGAATTTTTCAGGCTGCCACATTTGACACAGACTCACGACTACTAAATCGATAACACAGTTCGGTACTTCTCTTTTTACCCTCAACGAAAATAATAGGGGTATTGGTGATAGGAAAGTTTGACGTTCTTTGAGTCTGTCTGTATCATCGTAGCGTTTACACGAAGGGTTCGCTGTCTCTAATATTGAAGATGCAAAGCAACTTCAAGGAGTTATTTATGTATGCGTTGTTTTTACCAATACTTCTGAGTGTAAGGTCAATAGGCTAGTTTCCTAAAAAAATATAATTAGTCCTTCAGTTAGATAATAAAAAAACATTGGAGACGTATTTTTTCTTTTGAAAATTAAACAAATGGTAAAAATATGACGCGTTAAAGTTCCGTGTGACGTCACAGTGTGCTACACTTTTTCGCAATATGCGCCGTCACGAGCCCCCACTCCTAAACTTTAATGCGTTATATCTTTATAATTTATCGCTCAATAGGCAAAAGAAAAAATACGTCACTAATATATTTTGATTCCCTAACTGACGGACTAATTTTAACGTTAGTCTTTTGACCCTGGAAACTAGCCTATTGACTTTGCATCCCTCTCGAATAAACAACAATTATTTGTATACACCGTGAAATTTTTGTCGTTTTGGACCCATCGTCCAGTGACTCTATTCATGCAACCGAAAAAATTTTACCAAGTAACATAGATCGAAACATGAAAAACAAATTTGGACTAACCATAGTAATTTAGGCTACGTGATCAGACATTTTGTATGGGAGGTCCAAAAATGTACTCCATATTTCGACCCATGTATCTTGGGGAAAGTTGTTCAGATGCATGAATGGAGTCATTGGACGATGGTTTCACGGTGTATAGAAGGGATATCAGCTACTGTTATAGGTGTGACTAAGACAATTAAGTGTTTACGATCATTCTAGTTAAATATCACAGTGAAATATAGTCTCACGCAACAAGACCATAAATAGGTCGGCGTCTCTATTTTTGTAGTGTGATTATCATTGAATTAAAACACTGTTTCCTTGTCACACGGACTAGTAATAGGACGAATATAGAAAACATTGTTTCTAAGCTTACTTACTTACTTACTTACTTATTGTAGTATCGGTCGCCTAAATAATAAAATTTACTATCATTCGTTAAGTCTACTTTAACAAAAATATGTTTGTCTTATCGATTTTTATGTGATAGAAGTATAACGAGACATGTTTTAGTCAAAACGTACTTCCATAACTAATATATTACTAGCTGTTTCCCGCAGCTCCGCCTGCGACAAAAAGTAGCCTATATATATATATATACTAATATTATAAATGCGAAAGTCTGTCTGTCTGTTACGCTTTCACGGTCAAACCGCTGAACGGATTTTGATGAAATTTGGTATGAATATAGTTAAAGACCCGGGGTCATCATAGGCTACTTTTTAATGCAGGCGGAGCTGCGGGAAACGGAATGGCAAAATGGCGGATTGTCTTTGGGTTTTTTCATTTCCAGATAAGAAACGCAGTCGGGTTATTTAGTTTTTTAAATAACCGTAATCTTGTTGTTATGTTGTATTTTTTTTAATATCGTGAAATAGCCGTATCGGTCCAGTTTCCCTTCGCACTATGAAAAAGTGTTAGAAACTATAGATCGTGGCAGGCATGAGGTCTCGATAGCGACATCGAATTTTTTACCAGGGTCAACGTCCAATAGGCGTTCATTGCTCGCCACTAGTTACGCAATGCCTTCGCTCAGGTTCCTCGTACAGTCGGGGTGAAAAGTCTTTGGTCACTATGTTTTTTTAGGCTTTCGTGTGAGGTGCATTACACGAAAGCCTAAAAAAAAACTAAGAAATTTTTTATTGTTGACTTTATAAACAAAAACAAATATAATATAAATATTTTTAGTCTTTTAAAAAAGCGTTCAATGTTTTAATCATCAAGTGTTTAATTTGGCAACAACCGATGCACGTAAATTCTAGAAAGCGATTGTGATAATTAATAAACATTTGCTAATCAAATTATTGAAGCTGAAATTTTATAAAATGTAAATAGTTGAAAGCAATTAGCTTTTGCTCCATAGTTGTTGTACATAGTATTTGTTTCTTTATGTGGGCAATAAATATATTTTGTACTGGTTGTTTCCCGCAGGTCCGCCTGCGCTTTTTGACTATATTCATTCATACCACTGTTCAGTGGTTTGGCTGTAAACGCGTAACTAACAGACAGACAGACTTTCACACTTATATTAGTACGGATTATTGAATTAGTATGGAAGTTTGGATTTAATTATTAGTATGTAGTTAGTACTAACTTTTTGCGCCGCACAAATTTTGTAAAGATCAAAAAATAATCTTTGAGTTTTACAAGTCAGTTGCTTCACCCGCATTGCAATCACCATCCAAAAAATAGGCAGTAAATAAATAGGGTGATTTCCTTTGCAAACTTCATTCTCAGACTCAAAAATAAAGTACAAGTTTACTTGCTGTTAGCAAGGTTCTTCGATTAAGATTCGTATGACTACTCGCAGAGCGCGAATACTCGGTACCACTTTATTATGGATTTACTATAAAAATGCAGAAATAAAAAATAAATAAATGTGTGCAATAAAGAGTTTTTGTGTTGTAGAAAAGGGAAAAATATCATAAATTTGAATTTTTATTATTTTATCAAAATTTAACCGAAATTATTATTATTTTTTCTGAATATGTCTAAATTTAAATGAAAGCGAAAGTAAAACCTTTTAATAGCCATATTAAAACACGTAGAAATAATTAATTTTAAAAATATGAAATTTGGTCAATACTGAATTTTTTGATTACCCGTAGAGGGCTGAAGATTTTTGAAAGGCTTTTTGGGATCTACGCAATCGGACGCAACTATTGACACCTAACGCGTTACGAAATTTGAAAAACAAATCCCCATACAATATCGGCCCCCCCTATTGTATAAGTATGTTTACTTGTTGTACATTACAATAAAGTTTTAATAAATAAATATGGAAGTATGGATTGTATATTTTCGTCGTGACTGTACCCATTCGCCTATACTTATCGATAAGCCTACTATGGTCTCGGGCGCATTGATACAGTTTTTGCTTGAGGTAACTTCTAACTTACTATGCCGGTTTGAAAAGTACGTATAACTTGCTTTGATTCGTACTTAGGTTTTTGTTGCTATGGTGTTTCTATCGGATTTATTTCTTGGGCTGATTATAGATCTAATAATATCGTTATTAAGCCAAAGGAAGAAATGTAAAAGACTACTGCAGTTAAAGGCGAGTTTTATTTTGCATAAAACTATAAGATATACTGCATATGTGTAGCCCGACCAGGAAAATACCTGACCTGCATTGGCGTCGCTACTGATCGCGTTTATGTGGCAACATGTCGTAATATCAACAACAAAATTGACAATGTCATTTAAATAAATCGAAATCAATCCTTCATTTTTATTCGCGTAAATATACTCATATCACTTTTTTCTCATTACTATGAATTATTTTTGCCATTTTGATAAATAAATCGTGGGAATTAATCACAAAATACACAACGTCCACTCCACTCTGTCTCTTTTTGGCAGATGACGTTGAGATGACGGATTGTTACAGGAATGCTTAGTTGCCAGTAAAAGAAATTAGTTCCAATTATATTTCCGCAATATGGCGAAGCTTGCTATTTTACTGGTCGGGCTATATATGTAGAAACAATTAAACAAAAATCATGTTATTCAAGATTAATGCTACTACTATGCTGCCAAAATAATGTCCAGAAAATACGATACGTTTTGATTCTTGTAAAAAGAAAGTATCGTAAAATCCTAACAAAAAAACGTATTTAAAAAACTTAGGATACCTCCTAACCTTGAGGATTTAAGTATGCGGGCAGCTATACTAAGCTATGTGGAGCAAATATATATTTTTTTAATGATATTATAGCCTGCAGAATCTAACATCAACATCGACTTTAAAAAAAACTGTGTTAGTCCATAACTCAAGGTTCTTATTTCATAAACTGTTTTTGTATTATTATATTAAAGCAACAAATTGTCCAGGTTGCGTTAAATTTCGTGAAATCTGTCCTCAAAGGCATTGTGTAAAGTCTGTCGACTGCTAAATGTCAGATTCTGCGAACTTGATTTAATCATTTTGTTCAAGTAATCTCTCTGTTAAGGATTCTGAAAACCGGGCGAAGTGAACGTAAAATGCTGACCCTGGACTCCGAGGATGCAATTCATGCAAAAGCTAGGACTAGGATTACTAGAACTAGCAGCTCACCGGAATTCCACCCCTTGAGCACAGTCACTAAAACAAGGAAAATAATTAAATGCATTACTTGTCGCAATATAAAGGATCTACGTGAATGATTCATTGGTTCTTGGAATCAAAAGGTTTTCTTCATTTTCGGGGGTGGCCAGTCGCCGTTTCTTGGTAATACGATGAGGTCCATGCTAAATAACGTTCTTGAGTCATTTTTTATATTACGCACACGGACAGCTATAAATATTTAAATAAATTGTGGTTAATTAACATAATTGTATTTTGTAATGAATTGGCTATAGAATTTGATGCATAAGACGTATTGCAATATGCGCTACATAATGCAGCTGGTAAGGGATTTGTCAGGCCAATCAATTCCTTGGAAATTCAAATTATGCCCTTTTAAACCTTACACGAATCACAACAAAACTGAGATATAATGACTTCGTTCTTTCCCTCAAATGACCCTTTGTATCCAAATCTTGAGCTAAGAGCTAACGAAATCTTCGGAAGGCTTTGCATGGATGCAAAATGAAACATGCCTAAGCTATTATTTAATTATAAAACACATTACTGAACGTCCACAATGAATGTGTGTGAAAAAATATAGGTATAAAAAAGGTTTTTTTTTTTATGAGGAACTAATTTATCCCTCACAATTGTTTCGTCAATCGAAATGTTCATGAACAAATTCTCAATAGCATCATTGGTGTTCTACAGTTATCTTCTCATGCTGGCTGTATTGTCCGTATTTATAGTCAAGTCGCCATTTCCTGTCATGTGGCGGATGCTCCCGCAGGTGCCCATATCGATTGTGTTATCCTAGGGTGGCCACCTTGTGCCATTTTTTTTTCTTTATTTTTTTTATAGTTAGATACCTGACGGTAAATGTTATGCTGTGTGGTGGGACTGGTGTATTTATTTTGAAAGTTTATTTGGGGTTAGATGACCAGCCAAAGAAAGTAAATAAAAATATCATTGAGTTAACAGCCTATAATAATCAACTTTCTGAAGGATCGAGTAGAAATAACACAACTAAAGTTTTTGTTTTGATAATGAGTATGAAATGTCGGTTAACCTTATACCAGATGGACCGACGAACTGCTCAAAATTGCCGAAAGGGACCGTATGAAAAAAAGGCACAAGACCGTTGGAGAATGGCGTGCAATGCTAGATGCCTACACTCAGCATTGGGTGGCGAATTGGCGATGGGATAAAGAAGAAGTAAGATTTGATAAATTTGATTTGATAAGAAAACTGTACAGTTTCAGATTTCAATGGTAATCAGCTACTAATAAGGTTGAGTGGTGACTTTTGGCGGAAAGCTGAAAAGAGCAATTTGTGTTTTTTTGAGTGTTTGTGTAGGTATAATAATGGTGGATTATTATTCGCAAAGTGTTCGAGAATAAGAGTGAGTGTTGGGAAGTGATATTATGTTCGATTTATGTGATTTTATTGCTTATTGCCGAAAGCTCCTCGAAATCGCTAAGTGCAATTTTTCTACCACTTCGGTTAACCTGACTCTTCTGACTCGACTTGACTTAACTACCGACCTGACTTTAGACTTGCTTGACTAAATAATTTTACTAAAAAAAAAAGGTTGAGTGGGCTATAACTACTTATGTCTGTTTAGTGGTTTATGGATTCATATCTAAAAGGCTCGCACCTGTTTCTAAGCCATTTAACATGGAGTTCACACGACCACTTGAAGGTTTTGCCCTAAACAGTAACCAATTAAAAACGCACTTTGTGACAAGTGCTTATTTAGACTGATAAGGGCACCTGCTACTCCTTTTTACTCGACTTGACAACTACTTTATATCAGCTTACTATCAATTAATATGTATATTCTCAAATCATAGTATATATCTAGTAATAATTTCTGCCATGAGTTAGGAATAATTAAGATCGAACTTTGATTCTGCTAAATTCGTTTGATCATTTCAAAAGATTTCTTTTAGACAAATTTTCGTCTTTTTATTTTTTCAATAACACTTCTGATAATTTTTGGCCCGTGAATCATGTAATTTTGTTGTCACGTTATGAGACTTTAAGTGCTTTAGATTTGGCATTACATATTTTTATGACCGACAGTTTGTTTGGCTCTTTCAACACTCCTTAGTAAGAAATATAGTGATTATCCTACTTTTTTGTCTGTCTGAGCCGAAATGATATACCAATTACCAAATAAATATAATATACTAGATTTTGAACCAGTTGTTTCTAATAATCACATGTCTGGTCGTGTGATTGACCCAGATACGAGCAGAATAATAAATAGATCAAATAAAATTCTATTAGTCGATAAATTGTAAGTTTAATCACGTTTAAAAGGACCTATTAAAGTTTAACGGCATAAAGATGCCGTAATAGTTACGGTAATCGAATACCAGCATTAAGGTCAAACAAAAAAAAACATTGCTCTGTTATAAAAATTCTTCACTTGTTACTTTTTTATTTTTATAGAAGACAAGAAATTCGGAGCCTTTTCTTTGTCTCATGGTTAACTATTATGACATTTCATCATCACGTATTTCTACTGTGTCTCTGAAAGTAATTTTTAAAAGTTTAAATTTGTTTTCTAAAGTCGATTCTTACTAGCTCATCATAAGCATTTTAGCGCCTTCCGCTTTCTTATCTTGTTCGTACCCATTAAATATTTGACTATTTTGGCTTTTACGAAAGCGACTGCCATCTGGATTCCTACTAGGTTTTAATCCAGAATCCACACGGTGTAATTTAAATTATGATTGTGCAATAAGAGTTGGTCATTGAACACACAAGTTTACTATTGACTCGCACGTCTGCCTAATGAAATATACAATTATTGATCCCAATTCATCGTCTAGACTGCTTATTCATATATTTGTCAGTAACGTGAGGATAAGAGTTAACAGGACTTTGTTGAGTCACTCATATTGTTCTGATTTGTTTCCTTATTACGGTCCACTGGTTCTGATTCCACGAATTGTGTCTACGTCACTCTAAGGTTGTTTACGGCGTCAGGTGGGAGTGATGAAGTGAATGCCCTCATTATTAAACTCGATGCAATTGTTTTTAGTATTGTCAAATCTGTAGAGTATGCAAATTTTCTGATAACGCATGGGAATCCCGGAATTGGAGTGATTAAATTTAGCATAGCAAATACTTTCGTGGAATAATGTTTGGGAACCCCCTTGTTGCCAAATTTGTTTCTTCTGTAATAAATGTTAGCTTGCTCATTCTAAGCAAGCGTGCGACTGACATCGTTTTCTTCCCTCGGATTTTTTTGGGAATGATAATCTTGATGTGGTACGTATCATCCATAAACTTTTTGATAAATATGTTAAGAATTAGAATTCTCGCTATTAAGTCTTCTATCCTGCCTTGCGGCCCCAGCCACCTGCCGGCTCGGGATCTGCAGGGACGAATAGTTCCTGAAGGTGCTTCTCCGTGGCGGCGTTCTCATCCTCGCAAATGTAATCGCTAGAGTTGACTCTCTTGAGCTAAGAAAAATTTAGGGAATGTAGACGATCCTTATCTTCTATCCTAGAAAAAATGTCATGCCTGGAAAAGCTACAGTTGTACTACTACTCTTGTTTGCGTTAGCCGCCAACGCTGATTTTTCAAGTATCTTATCACTGATTAGTCAAAAAATATTTTATACTTTCCGTTATTTTCAAATGTCATTGCTACCCTACCCGGATATATACGCTAAACATAGTGTACGAATAAACTGATTGTCCGCGATTAAGTATTCAAGGATACGCGGGATGTACTTGATCATACAAAGTATAAAGTACCATGCTCTTTTTACGTATGTGTTATTTCAATTACGCGGCGGACTATACCAATTCCTAATTGGTTTCCTTATTTCATTGTTGAACCATGTTTTATTGTAACATAATTAAGTGTTTCTGACTCCAAAAGCGGAATGAACGAGCGATCCCCTTTTAATTTTTTTTGAAGCACATTAGTTCAAGTATATCCACTCAAGCGTAGTGTTGATTGTCTATTAGGTTGCGTTGTATTTCGTAAGCCATTCATGCCTTTTTCGTAACTTATTACATTATTGCGTTGGTCAATGAAAATTAGCCATTGTATATTTTTAGTTTTGGGAACGTTTTATGTTTTAAATGTAGTCAGCAGCTTTTGTAATATACAAAAGGCTTGGTATCTAAATGTGTAGGATGCCTAGATACTTAGTCCTAAGCATTACTTAGCTTTTAACTTTATCAATGCCCACTATATAATAAAGTTGGTACTAAAAATAATTTGGATTCCCTAAGATTTCCCGGATTTGACTGACTGATAAGACTTGCAAATATGTTACTGATAACAGTGTGTGTGATGTAAGAACCTTGGGGGAAAAAACCAATACGTAATCTGTTATAAATAAATATTTGTATAGCTTTAATATTAATTAATTTTTATTATAAAATTACCTTCTAAGAAACGGAGTATTCTTTAATATCAGACAATCAGGTGATTCAAGCCCGCAATGTCCTAACCAAACTTAAATGGACAAAGTACCTATGCTTACCGTGAGAATCCTTCCATTTTTATTTTTAACTTTCCGCACATTTTAAGCTTCACATTTACTTGAAAAACTCGCTAATTAACATCTAGCTACATAACTACGCCGTCTGTGCCTTGATTGGCAACATTTACATAACCCGTATGCAACCTGTTGCAGTTGCAAGTGCGTTCCCAAGGTCCCCACGTGTTCACCTTGACACACAGAGGCTATTGTGCCAGGATTGCCTGGTGGGAGTGGGTTAGGGACAACGTCCTTGGTGTTTTGTTGGAGATCAGATACCGTGACAGGTTACAACAGATATTCTAAATTGGAATCATCGACACGGAATATGTTAAGAAAGTGAAACAGATTGATATTATAGAAGTATTGGTTTTCCAAATTTAGTAGGTGTTGTGAATTTTAGAACGCTAGTGCACTCTTAACCTTGGAACTTCTACTTGGCATGTTGTATTCTTTACTGAAAACGTCTATCAAATAAAATCTGCGTGTGACGGACAAGTCAGTCGTCGTTTAATTTTTCAAAATTTCAATAAATTCACTGGCAATAATTTGTTGTTAATAGAGTTACTGTTTCAATATTTCGCTATCCATTTCCATATTTTATGGATTTCTTCTACGAGTATATACTTACTTACTCTGCTGGCTCAGCGACCCGAAGTGGATTTTTGCCTCCTAACTTTCTTCATAACTTTATTTTTTTCCTTATAGCTTTACACAGGTACCACAATGGTTTTCTTTTAAATGGCTTCACTGGATTACCTGAGAAATTTCTGTAATCGGACTTTTATTCATTTTTTTTATTTTATTTTTTATTTTTCGATCGCCTCATGGCTTGGTCACATGTACGACAGGCATCAGATTACCCTTTACGAAACCGATCCCAGTTATTGTATCGATTACGGATGGCTTCAGAGAATATCCATTGTTTGTGAACCACCATCGTCAATGAAGTTGATATTCTCACCGTGTTACGAAACATTTGCAATTTGTGTGAACATTTTTGTGTGAAAAAGTTTATGCTGCAGTTTTTATGGGAGTCGTGATAGCTCGATTCCTTAGTTTCTTTTGCTATAGACGATTTGATATTGGCAAAAGTAGCGTTCAGTACAAAAGATAAATAAAACTGGTTATTGCCGGTATTGGCAAATCTCTCCGGCTGAAACACTTTCGCCCGGTGGCGATCTCGCCTGGATAGTCTGGAAGACTTTAAATAGACCCCGGGCTGGTGTTGGGATGTGCCAGGAAAGCAGAGTAAAGTTGGGGGTTTTCATCTAACACCCTTTGCGACTGCGGACTGTCCAGTTTATGATCATATACGGAAGTCTCCCAATTGTCCAAATTCCTGCACAGTTAAAGATTTTAGAGCGACCAATGACAGAGCTGTCAACGTAGCCACGTATTGGTCTAGCCTTATTCGACTTGAGAAGAATCAGCGCTTGTCTGGGCCCTTAATTGATTCTATCTATAATGTACATTAAGGAAGCAATAAAGTATTGAGAAGTGCAAAAGTGCAAATTTTAATTAATTTTATCACCGAACTACAAAACAATTCTTTAATTGTTTATAACTTATCTTTGTCGATCGTAGATTATGGTTATTTTCTTAAATTTGGTTGCGTAATCGCAATAAGTATCGGATACAGCACTCTGGCCTGAATAGGAGTATAGGCACTCTTTATTGGTTCCAATACAGACGGGCCTTGGTATCAATCAAATGATTGATAGGCGATGGAATGTAATGTATTGATCAGACCTTATGTTTTTTCAAAGCTATTGCGGGCAGTTTCTAAAATTGATGTAATATTTTGTACTTAAAAGATATTGATTATGTATTGCACAATTGAAATTATTTATTCGTAAGATTCAACCTCTCAAAGTGTCAAAGTCTAATATCGTATAGGGCTTTTATCAAGCAAAATAAAATCTATGCATGATAGTCACTTTGGAATTGTCAAAACAATACATCTTTTGTTGTTTTTGATGACGTCACAATTTTTTTTCTTTTATTATTATATAGGTGAACTTAAATGTTACATTTTTAAACTTTATTTTAACCCAGGCAGGAGATTTTCGCTTCTGCATTGAAAACTGTAATTTATCCTTTTCTGTTTGTTCAATTTATTTATCCTTAGGAAAACGTGTTAATAACTTCAAAACTTTGGACTCAAATCACTGAATACCAAACAAACCATCTGGTATTTGCGTCGTACACAGTAATAGTCCCAATTCGAGGGGTTGCATGAATGGGCTGGGGTGTTACCGTTTTAGTTTCATTAAATAGCTCTAGTTCTTTAAGGAATAAAGTCTATTATGGCTTGCAGCCCTTTCTGCTTCTGATATTGCGTTATAAAGTCCTCGAATTGCATATTGCTTGTAGTTTGTTCCTTTTATCTCTTTAATATTATCAGTAACATCTTTATTGCCACAGTTGGTGCAATAAAGAGTTTTATTATTATTATTATTGAAGGTTGAAAATTCGTTAAAATTTAATGTAATTAGTGTTTCTGCAAAATCTTGAAGGCAAAAACATGTGGCCACCACAAGTCTTCGGTCAAGTTCTTGGAACAAGACGTATTTCGACTTTTAAGTCCAAGTTTTTTCGTGTAATATTTTTTGGTTGTCATTTTATTGATCGTTGTAATACGTCTTCTTCATGAGTTATAATTAGTTGTTAAGCTGGTCTAGAAAGTTCGTTGATCTTCAATAATTGAAGCTTAACTTATGTGCCAGGTGGGTCACCTTATTTATTTATTTACCAAATTCATGAGCACAGTAAATTGAACAGACTTCAAAACTATTGTTTTATGTCTTTTATAGAAAGTTCTCATCATCATCATCAGAAAGTTACGTGTTAACATGAGCATTTACTCGAGATCAGTTTCATTTAAATTAAAAACAATCTTAATTAGGTACACAGGTTTATTTTCTTCAGAACTCCCTTCCATTTTTGCTAAAATTCCAACTTCATTTTCAAGTAGCTGATTGTTGTTAGTCTTTGCAAGTACGAACATTATAAAATTACTCTCACGCGACTCTTGGAAACCATTCATTCATAATTTATGATTCGTCTCAGAACTAATGTTACATAATTTTTCATACATGCCATCTGTAATGTATGGTTGGTTGGAGACACGCATTGTCTTGCAGGATGCACTGCCCGCTGCCCGGTGCATAATGATGCCTCAACATGATTGCAGACTCTATGTGTGTCACTTGCAACAATGGTACACTCCGTTGTAGATAGGAGTATCGTATTTTGATTAACATCATCGAAGGAAAGATAAAGGAAAGAAGAGTAGGTCCAGATAGACCGAGGCTTGAAGCAAATAAAAGAAGAAAGTAAACGTCATGTCTTATCAAAAACTACAGGATCTCGCTTATAATCGAGAGGAATGGAAGAAGCTCTACCGACAAGAGTTAACTCCTAAATTTAAGATGATAGTCTAAAAACACGCTTCACCTTTCTCCATCAAGATGACCAGCGTCCTGCTCGTAGTATCAACGCCCTTCGCCTTAAAACTCCCAACTCATACTTCTGCTGCATACTCTAAATCTTTGACTGTACTGGAATGCTTTGCCTGAAGATATTCGCACTGCTCAGGCTATACAAGTTACAAGATTACTATACAAGAGTCGCTTGAAAGAATACTACCTCTAACTTTGACATATTACTGCTGTTATTTTCGCTTAGATATTCATACTGTACGTATGAATGTTACATTATGTATATTTATTTTATATGCAATATTTGTGTATGTTTATAATTTTCAACTATATCTGTTGCCGTACCCACCCTAACTTTACTGTTTCTCTTTTACCATGTAAGGGTTGACTAGAAGTCTGGAAGAGATTGCCTAGCAAGAAGTCCTTTGCTCGTGTTATGTTGAAGTCTTTCTAAATGTTCAATTATTTGTTACTATATGTGGGCAATAAAGATATTTTGTATTGTTTTGTATTTCATTTTGACCTCTGAACCACACAGAGACACACACAGAATAGATTAGTACCCTTGGTTTCCAAAAAAAACTGTTTGGCCTTTTGCATTTGCCTGTGACCTTTTATGGTCAGGTCGGCAATTAATCTTACAGCTAGTATTATACGTACATAACATTTTGGGGGTGGATGACGCTCTGATGATAGTGTTGAGTGGTATGTGCTACCCACTAAAGGAACTAAGTATTGAGAACAATACCTAGTAGAACCTTTCCTGTTTTTGAAGTCAGTTTATAAAGGGGAACGGTGACGCTACAAAGGTAAATAGTAACAATGCATACTTACGCTTTTGCGCAAAGAACTGTCATTGGCGCTTCCAACCAGCAATGATGGTTACATACTAATTCCTGTTGAACTGTACTCTATTGGTATTTCATTGCGTAGCTATTATTTCATATTTGTATGCTGGCATTGTAGCCTTGCGTGTCATAATGTGTGTAATGTATGCCTAATCTTTGTCTCATTCATAATCATTTAAGGATTAAAAAACCTTTAATGCGTATATCTGGTTAATTTCATATCACACAAAGAGCTTAATTCAAACTATCAATTTTTTTTTCTGAATTGTAACCTTGTTACATACGTTTTACACCATAACTCTAATTTTGTGTACTTAACAAAAATCATATTCTTATTGGCATTTAAAATTTTCCGACTCATAGATAATGCCGAAAGAAAATTATTCGAATCAACGATGTTGCGTGGGTCACGCTTTTCAAAAATAGGGCTTCAATAGGGTCTTAAAAGACAATTGTTTAACTATGAAGAGCGCCTTAAGTTCTTCAGATTTGATACCTTGGAGAAGCGTCGCTTTTTACAAAACTTCATATATCTTTATAAAATTATTAACGGACATCTGGCGACTACTTTATTATCTAGCATTAATTTTAAGGTTCCCACTAGATCTGTTCGTAGCGTCGTCCCCTTCTCGGTATCTTTTTGCAACAACGTTTCTTACCACAACCCCATATTGCGGATGTGTCGTGAATATAATGTTTTACATCAAACCCATGATTCTGAAAGTGTACCTGACATCTATTATTTATCTCTAAATAGTTTCAAACACAAAGTTTGGCAATTGTTATCATAAAAACATTGTTTTCTTTTCTTTTTTCTTTCTTTCTTTTTTGTTTTCTATATGTATTAGTAGCATAAATATGAATAAGTTATTTACAAAGTATGAATGTAAACTTATTGTCCATTCATTTCCATTTCATTGTGAACTTTATCATCAACCTGGGATGAGACATGCACTTTGTATATGTTTATTTTGTCTATTAATATTAAGCATGCTGTGTGTACTTTGGTGTTACAACTGGCCATTGTATTTTTTTTTATAAAATTATTCTTTAAGAGTATTTTGGTTGTAATACTGTTTTGTACACCTAATAAATAAATAAATAAATAAATAAATTCCATATCATCCGAGTCCGAAACAGAAATGGAGACACTTCGCACGCGCTCGTAACCACTATATTTAGCAAACCACTTTGCAAATACATCAGCACAATTATCGCAACCTACAACTGCATTGCACCACCCCATAATTACGCACATTGCCTTTGCAAGGGTGACCAGCCAGGTGTGCGTAGTGGCACATCTGCCGATAATGACAATAGACCACGCTTGATCCCGGATAAAGTTATAAAAGGAAATCGCTTGCTCGTTGAAGCGAATGTGGTCTTGATCGAACTTCCTTTTATGGAATTCTCTGACAATAATGCCAATTTTATTGACATACTTATAGTTGCAATTCATTTGTTGGAAGTGTTTATTTTGACCAAATTATTGCTAGAGATATTCACAAATTGAATTTGATCATCTTCACCAAGCTTGAGTTTTCATTAATATTGTGTGTTGTGAGAGTTGTGTGTGTTGAGTGAAACTTTTTTACCTAAAGGGGTACAATGGGAGGACTTAATGCTGAAAGCATTCTCCACCAGTCAACCTTTAGGAAAAACAGAAATCATATCATGGCGATAGTCGTTCAAATAATAAATAGTAACAATTTAATTTGTGAATATAAAATAGACTAGCTGTTTCCCGCGGCTCCGCCTGCGTCAAAAAGTAGCCTATATTTGACCCCGGGTCTTCAACTATATTCATACCAAATTTCATCAAAATCCGTTCAGCAGTTTGGCCGTGAAAGCGTAACAGACAGACAGACAGACTTTCGCATTTATAATATTAGTATGGATTGGTTTCATCTTCAGCCAAACTCCCAAATCAAAATGTTTCACGTAACGTCTCATCCTTATTCCTAGATTCCACATAATATTTATGAGATCTATGATTTAGTATGAAACCATTAATACAAGTGTTACTAGTTATTCTAACGAGCTATGATAATATGAAATTAGTTTGGCTGGCTTCGTCAAAACACTGACACCGTGTCTCGGATTGAGATATAGGATCCCCTTTGTCATCAGTTTCATTAGGGTTATGACGTTGTTATCATTAATTTTTGCTTACATTACATTGGTCATATGATCTTTAACTCTTTGACCTATCGAACAATTTAAAAAGGGTTTTATCCCGTGGTTTTGTCTCACCACGACCGTGACTACTTTAAAACTGAACAGTTCAAAAGTTACTCTGTTTAACCATATGTCCTGTCAAGATTACCTAAAATGTCTTTTAGGTTTCCTTCTTTCCACATTACCTTTTTTATCAATGAACAACAACTTGCATATCTTATAAACTGAGCATACTTACAAAGCTTCCATACAAATCATGACGTACGTGGCATCATCACGAATGATAAATGACATAATGGATGCATTATTTCGATATAAGCACAGAATCCAGGGATGTTAAAGCCAGGTCAAATGGGGCACAGGCCAGGCCAATTGACTGCATTAGCCCCGCATTCCGCTGATAGTGGACTGTTTTAATGTCACTTGCAGTCGATTACAAGCCATAAAGTATTTCCAATTATATTCCAGTCGTTTTTAGATAAAATTTCAAACGCTCAAAGCTTTTAGGGTAAGCTTAAATTTCAACGGCAAGTATATTAGAAAAAAGTATGATAGGACTCAGTTTCGATTACATTAATCAGTTTAATCGTTGGAGTTAGTATATTAATCAGTTATAATGACGGATCTCTTTCTAATTTAAATGGTTTTACGGTTCCGTACTCTGACACTAGGGTGTACGTGGTCGATTAACCAATACCTCCTACGATATGGAGAAATGAATCACTATATCCAGGAATTCATTAAACATCATCAGATACGTCATCAAAATTATTTTTGATCATATCTTATGTTATCACAGCAAAAACTATCATCAAACATCCTACTCGGCATCCTACGTTCTTCCCGCTTCCGAACTGGCCACTGAAACACATGTAGACCAAAACCTTGAACTCAGAAAAAAGCAAGCTGTCTGCCAAAAATATCAAAACAAGAGGTTTCCTTTCATTCATGTATGATTGAAAGACAACCTTCATAACAGTCTGCGGCGTGTGGTCTCGTCTGAATGTTAGGTCGCTGTTATCGCATCGTATATGTATGGATGCTCATAATGCTCACATGTCTGACGATCTTTGTTAATTCTGTTGCTAGGTTCAAGTGTTTCAGATAAAGAATTCTTTATCACATTCATGTCATCAAACTGTGGGTTGAATATGGAAAACTCGACTAATAAACTGGGATGGAGCAGCGATTTTGAGTACCACTTTTTTTTTCATACAATTAAGTAGACAGTAGAGGGCTTACGGCCCACTTTCTAAAAGTAATTGACATATCGCATACAAATTAAGTAAACGGCTGGTGGGACTTCTATTTTGTATTTTGATTCCTTTAAGTACGTCTATACCTTACTACCTGGCCACACGGGAATTTGCCAAAAACAAATACGTAACAAATGCAATAAAAAGCCACGCGCGCTTTCGACTGGCGAGGCGAAATCAATCACTAACCATGTGTTAACTAAACATTATAGAAGAAAGATTTGATTCTAGATTGATTGTAGCGACCAATTGACTTTTAAGCAAATTGAACTACTGTTTCTATAACGCATAACAATGACACCTTTCATAGAATAGAGACATCTACGCCGTCTAGTCTATCTTTCGAATATCTTTGATCATTCCGAACCATGGAGTAATTACAAAGAGGGGATGCCGTTTGAAATGGCGCAGTGATGTGATCATTGGCGCCTCGCCGACACCAAAGTGGGCGGAGCTTGCCATTGCTCGTGCTCCATGATTGGAGCCACGGCCGAAACCAAGCACCCCGCACGTCTGCCTTCCGCCCCGTGTAGCCTCACAAACACTTACAAAACGCTTATTACGGCATCTCCTCTTTGTAATTACTCAATGTTCCGAACATTGATGAACTAGGTTCAATCAAAAAATTATCGGAAATGTTGACACCACGTTTCCCAATTTGTACCTGCCACATTAGGCATTATATAAACAAATCGTATTAGGATGTGTCGTTCCGATATCAACCGTATTATTTGCTTCCTATTTTATGCTCTCTGGAAGGTCATGAGGATCTTAATTTGGACTGTTGCTGATATCATTATTTGTATCATCATGACCATGAATAAATGTACGCGCGTGTATTTCATTATGTTGTCTGAATTGGCAAAGATAAGAAACGTGCAATTTTCTTGTCTAATGTTTAGTCTAAGTTTTAGACAATGGGGTATGTACTTGCGTTTGAGTCTAATTAAAATATTTTTCTTCTTTGTTTGCCCCATTTTTTAATCAATCTAAAGCCCGATCGATTTGGAAGAATTCATGTCGTGAATAAACAATTATATCGTGAAAAATTAAAGTAATCATGAAATTGACATGAAAATTTTGCCCAAAAATATTTGGTCGAAACATTATATTTTATACAACTTTTGTTACATTTTCAGCGGCATAAATTATACGCGCTTCGGTACTGGGGCTGCGAGCTGCTCTGCCTCATCAACATCAGCATACAGATGTGGATGATGGACAGCTTCTTCGACGGGGAGTTCCTCTCGTACGGCACCAGGGTGTTGGGGTACAGTGAAGTGCCTCAAGAAGAGAGGTGAGTTGGTGTCAAGTTGATATTGATTTCAGGAGAGCTTACATACATGAACATTTTGGTAATGTAAATGCATATCAGATTTCCTTAAAAAAATGGGACCGAGATTTTTGAAAGAAGAGTTTTGCTAAAAGTTCTTAAAAAAAAAAAAACTTTTGTTCGACAATACTTGAATTAAAAGTTTTTTTTTTTTTCTAACAGTGGAAAGGAAAGTCGAAGGTGACAAATATTCACGAAATTTGTTTTTATCCAATCCAATGGCTTTTTCTTTTACGAGTACTCTGGTCTACTGCTGCAGGCCGAGTGCAAAAATCAATATTTCATAATAGCGAGTAGGAAAAAAATTCTTGCTTGATAGTTTAGATGATCATCATAGATATTGAAGATTGATGGATGGCCATAGGATACATTTGCACTAGAAAAAGACAGCCCAGTTACCTAAGAATGATTTCTTATGTTTTCGCAATTGTACACATTAAATTAAACTTTTTAATGCGGTTTTAATCACGTTTATTTCTTAACTATGTGTTTTCCGCAGCTCCGCCTGCGTCTAAAAGCAGCCTATGTTTGACCCCGGGTCTTCAACTATATTCATACCAAATTTCATCAAAATCCGTTCAGCGGTTTGGCCGTGAAAGCGTAACAAACAGACAGACAGACATACTTTCACATTTATAATATTAGTTTATTTATTTATTTATTTATTTAACCTTCATTGTACAAATTACAATTTGTAAAGCACAATAGGCGGACTTAATGCTAAAAGCATTATCTAACAGTCAACCTTTGGGTATAGCAGAGAGCTTAAATGTGGGTGTACAGAAAATACCACGGGAACGGCTTGTAAAATCTATACTTATACGAATAAACCTACACAACCATATATTTTATAATACAATAAACATACATAAACAATACATATACCTATACAAATAATATATATATATATATATATATATATATATATATATATATATATATATATACATAAACATATAGTAAATTCATATAATATAATGTTACATAAAATACAGATGCAATATACGTCATTAAACCAAGTATGGTTAATTACATTTAATCAGTTGCTTTGCTGAGCGAGAAAATGTCCGAATACCAGAGCTTTGAAACCATCGCGGCTAGAGGCACTCCTAATAGATTCGGGAAGCGCGTTCCAGAGTCTGACAGCCGTAACGGCGAAAGAGTTGGAGTAGAACCCAGTACGGTGAGAAGGAGTGGCGAGAGTTAACTTATTTGAAGAACGCAGGGCTCTTTCATGAGTTGAACTTAACAGTTGGAAGTCTTTTTTAAGGTAGCCTGGAGAAGAGGGATTATTTAAAATATTGTACAATTGACAAAGAATGTGGAGATTCCTGCGTTGACGGATTGAAAGCCATTTAAGCTGGGAACGGTATTTCGAGACATGGTCGTATTTACGAAGGCAGAAAATGAATCTGATGCAGTTGTTAAGAAGGCGGTCTAATTTGTTTAATTGTTCTTCAGTTATGTCCAGAAAACACACATCAGCATAATCAATTATCGGGATTACAAGGGCCTGGACCAGCATAGTTTTCGTTTTGATAGGCAAAAAATTCTTTAAACGTTGTAGGTAATGAAGTGAGGCAAATACCTTCCGACTAACCTCAGTAATGTGATACTGCCAGCTCAGTGTAGAATCCACGTAGAGACCCAGATCCTTGACTACATGACACAGCGAAATCTCAGTTCCACTATAGATAATGGGTTGGATCGATTTAATGTCTAATTTATTGATTTGAACACTACTTCCTATAACAATGGCCTGACACTTTTTAGCGTTTACCGAGATTCCAAAGCTGCAAGACCACTCCAGAATACTACGTAAATTGTTATTTATTAAGTCAATAGCAGAGTCGATATGATCTATATTGGTTTGTGTATAAAGCTGCTAGTCATCAGCGTAGTAATGATGTGGGCACGTCAATACTGAAGACAAGAGATTTATAAAAATCGAGAATAAAATTGGGGACAGTATACCGCCCTGTGGAACACCAGCATCAAGCTCGCACCAGCCAGAAGTATCCTGCCCATTGCGAACCTGCTGCCGGCGACCACGAAGATAGCTAGTAAACCAGTCAATCACTGAAGATGAGATATTGCACCGAGAGAGGATGGCCAAAAGTATATCAATATCTACCATATTAAAAGCATTGCTGAAATCAATCAAAACCAAAACAGTAACCTCGGTATTCTCCATTCCCGCTCTGATGTCGTCTGTTACTCTAAGCAATGCAGTGGTAGTGCTATGGCCAGGTCTAAAACCCGACTGAAAGGGATTTAAGAGATTGTTATTCTGCAAATGCTCAGTTAACTGCCTGAAAGCTGAAGCCTCAAGAATTTTGGATAGAAATGAGAGGATAGAAATAGGACGGACATCACTAAAATTGATGGGATCAGGGATCTTAGGGAGAGGACGTACGTAGGCCAGCAGCCATGAAGCAGGAAAATGATGTCCTGAAAGGCTGGAGTTTATTATGTGCGTGATGACAGGAAGAACACAGGGAAGTATATGAATTAACATCTTGCGACTTATTTGATCAGGGCCAACAGCGTTGGAAGTAATGGAAAGAATGGTTTTGGTGACCTCATCCTCAGTGACTGCGGCAAATTCAAATATCCCACCGTCAGAGACAGGCATGGCAAGAACAGAAGAAATTGTTGAATTTTTGATGTTATCATCTAGAAGTGGCACCGATGTAAAGTGATTATTGAGATGATTTAAAGAAAATGGAAACTTAGATATATCTTTCTGCGCTTTACCTATGCCCTGAGAATTCAAGAATTTCCACAGATTTGCTGGAGAGACATTTTCAATGTTATCAGAGAAATACTGGCGTTTAGCGTTTCTACACATTTGGTTGCAACGGTTTCTTGCAGCCTTATACAGCGACCAATTTTCATCAGTACGATCCTTTTTAAATTTTCGGAAAGCATAGTTACGTCGTTTCATGGCCATACGAACTCCATTGGTAATCCATGGCACAGGTGGACGGCGTATTTTGACGGCTCTTACGGGTGCATGAGTATTGTACAGTGACAAAATACAATCATTAAATAGAGAAACTTTATCGTCAACTATAACGGCGGCGAACACGGGATTCCAATCGATTCCGCATGCGTCACGCAACAAAGCTGTATTGTCAATTTTAGAGAAACAGCGAAGATGTAGAACCATGGGTTTAACTTTCGGTACCTTGATTTTGTAAGAAACGTAAAGCAAATCGTGATGAGAAAATCCAGGAGCTGCTGTTTGACCATGCTTTGCCACATTTTTATCCGCTGAAGTAATTATCAGATCGAGTAGAGTGGGACCATGGTCGGTGAAATGTGTAGGACCAGAAGGTAAAACTGTAAAGTTTACAGACTTTAAAATATTCAACAATCTCGCAGCCCTAGAGTCAGCCTTGAGCAGACAGGTATTGAAGTCACCAAGGATAATGTGATGTGCGTAATCTGAACAAACAGACTCCAGGATAGCTTCAAAAGAAGAGAAGTAATTGATTTTGGATGAGGGACAGTAGAAGACTCCAAGAACCGCCTTAACACCCTTAACAGTGATCTCTAACATGATATGTTCCATTCCACCCGTGTACTCTGATGGGGACATAGAGATGGTTTGGTATTTAATGTCGCTGCGCAGATAAATCGCTACACCACCACCACCTGCACCAACACGATCATTCCTTATGAGGACAAAGCCGGGCAGAGAATAGCTGGTTGAAGGTAACGTTACACATTACTACTTTACACATTAATACTTTTTAATAGGGTTTTAATCACGTTTATTTCTTAACTAGCTGTTTCCCGCAGTTCCGCCTGCGTCATAAAGTAGCCTATGTTGGACCCCGGGTCTTCAGATTTCATCAAAATCCGTTAAGCGGTTTGGCCGTGAAAGCGTAAACAAGCGAAATGCGAAACAGACAGACTTTCACATTTATAATATTAGTATGGATTATCTACACCAAACCATCCGTGGGAATTCGCCACGACGAGTTTTGCCGCGATGCCACCGGAGACTAAAAGAAATGCATAACAAATGCACTAAGAAGCCATGGGAACTGGTGACTGGCGAGGCGAAATGAGAGTAGTAACGATTAGTGCACTGACGGTAGGCAGATCTTTGGATTTACTTTCGGTTAGACTGGAGGAGATATATCAGGGATAAGTCCGCCTCTTGTTGTGTTCTCTTTTGTTGTGACAATGTTCTTTCTGTACAGTAAAGTTTTTACATACAAATGGCAAATTTTATTAGCATTGTTTTCCTTGAGACTTCTTGATAACATGAGCGAAGCCTCGGCTAACAGCTAGTAAGTAATAAGTAAACGTGATAAAAACCTTATTAAAAGAGGTTAATTTAATGTCTAAAGAAAGTTGATGGAGAATCAATAGAAAATTAAGGAGAAGCAAGGGAAAGATCTGAGACTTTGATGGTGGTGATTTTCTACGAGTAGCGTACCCATCATAAAAACGTTTCTCATTAGTTCTATAGACAGTGCAACAAAGAAATGTTGATAAGTTGTTCATTGAACAAGTAATATTGATTAAAATTAATAATGAAAATTTGACGCCGATTACGCCGATGTAAACGTCTGCGGCTGCTGCGCGGCTCATTTTACCGGCGGCGTACATATCTAGTTCCCACAAACATTGAGGAGCGGATCTCCGGGTTGAAAATATGAAGTAGAGATAACATTTATGTCTCGATTAAAAACAAAACACGTAGACTTAATTATTTAACCTCAATATTGGCAATCACGAATCTAATAAATTGAATGATTTCTTATGTTTTCGCGATTGTTATTCATTAAATTCAGGCGGTAGTTTGTAATCTTATGTCATCAAAGACAAATGTTAACTTAGTCTGCCTGCGACCATGAACGCTGTAAAGTGTTTGAAACGTCAGGTGTAAATAAATAAGTAATAAACGCGATAAAAACCGTATTAAAATAGTTTAATTTAATAATAAATTGAAGTTAACACTAAACGTTTCGCATTTCAGATACGACCCAATGATCTACGTATTCCCTCGAATAACGAAATGTACATTCCACAAGTTTGGTGCGTCCGGCAGTATCCAGACGCACGACAGCTTATGTATACTACCGCTGAATATCGTCAACGAGAAAACTTATATCTTCATCTGGTTTTGGTACATCATTCTACTGGTGGTCTTGTCGCTACTGGTCCTATACAGGTTAGTTTACCTTTTTAGTCTCACTGATTACAGTCTTTTTTAATAGCGGACCCAGATTGCTTCCTTGAGGTACACCTTATCTTAATTAAAGTATGATATGAGTTTTCGTATGGCTGACTTAGAATTATATACTGCTATCCAGTTAGACGCACGACGGCTTATTTATCATTTAGTTTTGGTACATCTTCTACTAGTGGTTATGAAATTTGTGTTTTATATGCTGTTTTTTTTTTGTGTCAGTTGAATAAAATAAAATAAATTTGTATCTATCTTTAAGCTAGAGCTGTGATCATGGGTACTTAAGAATATACAATCACTTGCAGATTAGTGATAATCTTCGTGCCATCAGTGCGCCCTAGATTACTGCACGCTCGATCGAGAACAATTCCGATGGAGACAGCCGTCGTGCTGTCACGAAGAACTGATCTCGGCGACTGGTGGCTGCTGTACATGTTGGCCAGGAACATGGACCCGCTTATATTCAGGTATTTAAACATGGAAATTTCTAGAAATCCGCTCTTAGTTAACGTCACGTGCCTATAGACAATGCCTATAAAATGTCGGATTTTATAGATTAGTTGACTTACCTGGAAAGATCTGAAGATGTAAGTTACTTATATGTTAATCATCCTAAAGATTTAAGTATGTGTTGTCAAGAAGAACTGACCACGGGGACTGGTGGCTTGAACATTGACCCGCTTATATTCAGGTATTTATTACATGGGAATTTCTAAAAATTCACTCTAGCGGGCGTCACCTACCTAACCTAACTATAAAATGTCAGGTTTATTAGCCCATTCGTTTTTAATTCTGGTTGCTTGTATTAGTTGTTTACATTACTAATCAGGTTTGCCAATAGATCATTAGAATAGAGAGATCTATAAGACCATCTTCCTAAAAAGTTATAAGTGTTGTTATGAACAACTGACCTCGGGGACTGGTGGCTGCTGAACACGGACCCGCTTATATTCAGGTATTTTTCCATAGTTTCTAGAAATCCGCTCGTACATCCTACAGTTTTTATTGGTCCATTAGATTTTTATTTCAATGAATAAGTTGCATTATATCTTCTTCAACAAGACAATAATTTGTCCCCAGCGAACTGCTCTCCGAACTAGCAAAACGTATGGGCGAGAAGCCTTCGGCGCGCGCGTGACGTCACACCCCGCGCTCCCCTCCCCCTCCCCCGCCGCCGCTGCCTACTGTAGCAGTACTGAGCGAATGACCACCGCTGAAATATGATGCCCTGGTACCTTGCACTCATTTACACGTTTAACTGATGGACTTACTTACTGAGTAAGCTGATTGAATGGTCTTATTGACCATGCCTTGGTGTAGAAATTTTATGTATCATAACTCTTTGAAAATGTAGTTTTGAATTTAGACTCTATTTTCATTGTAGGAAAGGTGAATCACCTAAAGTCTGTCTCAATGGAAAAAGACAATAATGTAAACAAATATGGCCGTCTGACATTGACACAGGTTCGTCGATTGTGTCTTTGTAAACATTATTTGTGGATTCGTTGAGATGTGATTGTGATATGCAATGATAATCGAATGAAAGTGATTCACGAAGAATTTTAATAAATTGCCATTGTTAAAATTATTCTCTTTTTCCATTGATTCGGACTTTATGTGTAAGAATGACAGATGAAAGATTTCGATAATTTGTTTGTGTCATTAACTTGAGGTCACACCACACAACCGTTCCTCCCCTATCTCCGCTGCTAACTATAGCAGTGTGGGCGAATGACCACTGCCGATCTATTATATGATGCCCTGGTACCTTGCATTCACTTACACGTTTAACTAAAGGACTGTTGTTGTTAAACTTTAACTAAAACCACTTTAGCAATCGGATTCGAAGGTCACATTGACCACGTCTTGGTGTAGAAATTGTTTGTCCAATAATAAGGCTCTTAAGGAAGCATGTGATTTATCTTGTAAGAGGTAGACTGATGAAAGTTTTGATAGAAACGGGGATTGCTCTTTACATTTACTTGACAAAACCTATAATTTATGAATTTCTATGTAACTTTGCACTCAACATATTCCCATTTATCGAAAGGAACGCTGCCAACTGTTTTGTATAGGAAAGTCAATTGCTGACACGACACAGCTTGATGATCAAATTTTATAAAGCGCAAGTCTACATTTCTTCTCATTTATATTGAACTCGAATATTTACGATGTTATTCGAATTTCGTCTATATTATAGTAGTAATAAAGTATGTAGTATGTGATATCTCTCTTGAGATGAACTGATTTTGAAAATTTTGATAATTTTTTTAGAATTTCTGTTGCGTCTAGTGACGTCATTTTACCCTAGGGCTGACTAAAAATGTGTAAATTTTTGGGATTTAAGCTCGGTTGCGTGTGTTTGTATTGGCAATACTTTGTGTATATATTATGATTCCACAAATATTTTATGGACTGCGTAATCTAAATTAAATTATCATGACACAAGTTTAACATTTTATCGAATAGTTTTTTTATGCATAAAATCTTTTCTTCGTATAATATTTAGGAGTAATTTCGTAAAAGAGACGGAAATGGGTCTGCGGGTAAGGCAAGCGAGCGCAATTTGACTTGACGAATAAGCGCGATTTTTAACGCTCATTTTATTTATCACTGTCTAACTCGAACGAAATATTTTTTTCTCACTCTTTTTGTCACACTTTTTAGCTCAAATCATAGTACTTTAAGTCTTAAATATTTCTCTTTCTATATATAGGGCTTGTGTTACCAGTTGTTGCCACAAGTTGCCAACTCGCCAGTGTTACCCTGCGTTGTTGTGTGTTGCCTAACTAATATTTTAAAAATTACCAAATTGATTTAAAATGTGATTTATCAATTAGATATCTGGCATTTTAAGAGCTGTCAGATATTAATATCGGACACTTTTTATACCATTTGGTGGTCAAAAAAGCATGCGGCCTGATGGTAAGCGGTTACCGCAGCCTATGGACTCCTGCAATACCAGAGGTAACACGGGCGCGTTGACGACCCTGAAGACATTTTGACAACTGGCGAAATAAAACATGCAATATTACTTAAATTACTCGAATATTTTAGTACAAATTTCTTCGCTTTTGCTATTCAAACTGTTTAAAAATCTCTCCGCCATTATTGGCGATATACCTGGCTCGAATATTTTTCACATCTCATTTTTATAGGATTTAAGCATGAAAATGTTCTCCGCTCATTTTGTTTAGACGTATTGAAGCTTTAATATTGAAAGTCACATTTTATCTAAGATCATTAAAAGAAACAAATGTTGTGAAGTGATGTTATTTAACCAAGACAATGTACTAACTTTTTTCTTGAACTTAAATGTCTTTTTGACAACGAAATGTCTCACGAAACTGCGTTTTTTTTTATTTACCTGTTCGTATACTTCCAACAAAGCTAAAAAGTAACCAGAACCATGGACTTTGTATTAAAAATATTTTTGACTTGAAACTGAATAGCTACATATTGTGACTTTGTGACTAATGTTAGGTTGTGTGAAATTAGGGAACAAAGTTTGGATGTGCATGAGACTTATAACATTTTGATGTAATGATATCGTCTTGGCAACAGACTTATCTAAGTAGTCATACCAGCTGAACTTCTGGCAATTTCCTTCCCAATAGACTACTTGTAAAACCAATGGGGGCCAAATTCGAGTTCTGTCTAAAAAATGGCGCAAGCTTTAGTTAACCGTCATATCTTTTCTATCAATTCTCGAATTTATTTCTAAGGCACGAGAAATTTCGTGTCTAGTAGACTTACCAATAAAAGAAAATTCTCTATAATTATATATATGTATATATATGAAATTTTTTAATATACCAGTATATTATAAAATTTCATGACAAAATTTTCAATCATTAAATACGGTTCGGTAACTTTTTAATTTTGTTAGCTGTACTTATTAAAAAAAAGGTTTTTTTTAAAATGTGATCTTCAATTTTAAGGCCTATTCTATTGTATATTCACTGCCATAATTTCGGTATTTTTTTTTTCATAAACAGTGTTGTAATAAAAGGTTGTATGTATACTTGTTACGAATTGTTAGTTTCATTCTAATATTTATTACATTTAAATGTAGGATTTTAGCGCGAACGTTTTTATAATCTCTGTGTTGCCAGATTTTAGAATTTATCAACTGAACTGCATGTCGCAAAATTTGATATGATTTTATAATAATATTACCGTTTGATGGTATATAACATTCAGTAATATAAGTTCTAAATTTCACAATAATTATAATGATAAGTTCTAGAATCGGGTTACCATTATTTTAGAGTTCAAATTAGGCAGCTAATTTAAATTTGGCAATATTGACAATTTTGTGTAACATTTTAGATGTATGTACCTTGATGGTATATGTAAATTTTCTTTCGAATTCACTTGTTAAGAAGTGCCAAGATGTAAGTTTCTCTTTTATGTTTTAGGCTAATATAAAAGCATATCATACATTCACTTGTGTTGTATGCTAAGCGCAAAATATTTCTACCATTTTGGTAGATTTTAGGTCAACATGAAGAACTTTTAAGATTTTAACTGTGTTGCCTTATTGTTGTATTGATTGAATTTAGATGTTTGTATGAATGATTTAAAATAATCTGTATGTGTGAGCTAATGTAAGCAAAGTAAAAAAACCACCAGTTTTGTAACAAAATGTATGATGTATTCTTATGGAATTTATGTGATATGTTAATTTAGACTTTAAGCTCTGATAGTAACGATATCGTTAGTTAATTTCATTCATTATCGCACTTTATTATCCTTGAAGAAAAACACGACAAAAAAAAGGATAACGTCTTTTTGACAAATATTGTTGAATCGAAACGCGATAACGACTTGCATTTATTACAACGCACATGGCAACACTATATTACTATTTTTTATTATTAATAAAAAATCAAACGTTACTTTAAAAATTTTAAACCTCGAATCAATTAAAACAAAGAAATCATTAGACTTTGCCTTTTATGATATTGTGACCAAATTGTAGACTGTTCTATACAGTGTTCATTTTTATTAGAATTGGTGGCCTCCTTTTGAGGTATTTTGAATATTATACAAACTTTTTCGTAGTGGCAATAATTTTGCATGTTAATGTTAGGTCACATTTGTTATTAATCACTTTGTATTATGTAAGTGTATGACGATTTTACAATGCGACACAAAAGAAAAAAAATCAAGATTTTTAAAGTTTATTATTATGTAAATTAAAAAAGATTTATTTGAAAATGCGCGGTAATTTCTTACCATTTATAATTATTACATTAAATCAATTTATTTTAATTGATGTTCGCATTTCATAAGCGAGGAATAATAAACTTTTTCATAAAACAACTACGACTTCAATAAAGTAGGAGGTTCACACTCGACTGCATATATTTTTTTCTTATTGTGTTTCACGATTTCCGATATTTCGTTAATTCCACATTTGAAACGAAAATTTTTTTGATGTGCCAGCTGTAATTGTTTTTTATCTTGTCACTTTTTAATTTCGCCATTTTATAACTGTTTACTCGCCTATGCCTAATCTTTGTACTTCCTCATTTCGTAAATACAATTGTTCCGCTATAGATACAAAATATTGTTTTAAGTATTTATATTTTAGAAGGTTGTGAACTAAAATTAGTTAACACGCAAAGAAAATGTCCATAGCTGTCTTATTCATAAAAATTTACAAGTACTTAGACCCCTTTCCTATTTTTATTTCGGCTTTCCCTGCATCGTACCTGCCATACTACCTACACGTCTGCGTCCAATCGTACTAATGTACTTTTTAAACAGTGAAGTATTTTTAAAATAGATGCATAAGACAATAAAATTTTTGCTTTTGTACATAGAAGATTACTAACATTAACCAACCGATTTGTATGTACGTATGCACATACGTAATGATGTTCCTAATTCTACATTAATTTTAGTTCACAATTTTATGTTCACGTAAAAGACAAGGACTGTGCTTTTTAAACAAAAAATAAATCACAATTCCGTATAAAATGATGCAGTTTTTTTTAAAATTTTTCCTTATTTTTTTTTTCTCATTATCTTAGTATAATTTGTTTATTATTTATACTCTAAAGTGGCAGATATTTCGACATAAATAAATACAATTTAAAAAAATAACCCATGATTTAGCAATGTTAAAAAGCACAGTTCACTAGTGATAGTATGGAGTAACGTAAGTGATTGCATTTATTTTAACTATAGTTATGTTAAAACGCCCGTATTGGCGTATGTTGATTTTCCAGACATGTATGTTATTATTAGGACATATGAACAGAAATCAACTCTGTTATCTGTTCCATTAGGGTTATATTTAGGAGGTATTTTGTATTCGGACAGTTAAAAAGTGTTGTCCAAACTTAATCTTATGGCGCGACCGTACATCGCCTATTTTCTCCAATAGTTCTGGCTTGTTTTGCCAAAATTTTGCTTATTACGTCTATTGTATCTCATTTGGCAAAACATGCAATGGCGAATATTTGGGCACGTAGCGCAATGTGTGGTCGCGCTATTAGGATTTTACGTTTCACTCAGACGTTAGGATTCCCACAAGCTATGCCGGCATTACCTGAAACTTACTTGCCGGCAAATTTAAGTATGACCTCTTTAATATGTGATTTTTTGTAATATGGGTCCGATTTACACGTTGGTAAGTGTTAAGTGCAAACGAAAATAGATTACTTCACTCTTAACACGGTACTATTATCAGCGTATAATACTTATTAGTATCTTGTTCACGTCAGTGGCCGAAAGGCGGTTCCGTACAACTCTGACACCATGGTGTACATGGTCGATCGATAATGTAACCTAAACGAAATGATGATGAGTATTTTGTTTTCATTTGACACTTCACAGCCGTTAGCAGCAATTTCAGCATATGATTGTGTCTTATTGCTAACTTCATCGCACAAAACAATTCTGTTTTATACATTATACCTGGAACAAATGATTTTATGTATGTAATTGTACATTTCTTTTTTTTTTTTATTTGGGATTGTGTAGAAAATGTTATTTAGTGAGGCTCGTCATCGAGACAAAGTATCTTGCTTGATACGCCTGCTCTTATCTTTTTACCCAATAGTTTTTCTATTGGTTTAATTTTAATTTACTAAGTGTAGGCATGAAGTGAATATAGTTCTTTGACATTCACTTCTCTCAAGCAGCGTGCTACTAACACGTTGTTTCTACTTAACACTTCACACCTTCACTTGTCACGTTAAGTTAACAAAGTGTAAATCAGCCTTCAGGCGTATTGTGTACGTGTATTGTGGGCGATATAGTGAATTTTTTAAATTTATTTTATTATTTATTACAAAGCCATCTGTACGTTGTAGGTACGTGACAAATTTCGTGTAACAAAGTATCATTAAGTTGAGATATATGATGATATATACGATTTTGATTTTTGTAAAAAACGTCTTTTCATTTATGATCTCCCTTTCATTGAATTTTATAACAATAACAAAAAATAGCAATATTGTTCACTCTTATCTACACATGAAATCTCTGATACTATGAAGACTTTTCCCGAAATTCCCACGGGAACGAGAGGGATTTCCGGGTATCGAATATTAAACTTGCTGTTTCCTGCGGTTGTGTTGTTGGTATAATACTTATGCCTGCTTAACCAAGGAATAGGTAATTATCATATACTGTAACAAAAATTTAAAAATCTGTTCAGTAGTTTCCGAAATTACATTACCTACCACAGTTTACATCCATACTAATATTATAAATGCGAAAGTCTGTCTGTCTGTTACTCTTTAACGGCCAAACCGCTGAACGGATTTTGATGAAATTTGGTTTGAATATAGTTGAAGACCCGGGGTCAAACATAGGCTACTTTTTAACGCAGGCGGAGCTGCGGGAAACAGCTAGTATGCTATACAGATGTCCAATCGCCATACGAGGAAACGTACCAACTTTCATGGTTACTCCTTGAGTCAAAATCGTTGTTACGCCGTCTATCGAAAACATGAGACCATGAGTCTTTCTTAATTTGCGAAATTATTAAACAAAGCACTAAATTAACTTGTAGAATGTCGGTACGTAAAAATATCGTGTTTTGTAAATAAATTTAGATATTCATTTCGCTCAATTCTTTTAACTCCACCTGTTATCAGTTAGAACAACAAATTCTTTTTCTTAGACAATGTGACCCCATGTCACGAACAATCTTACAAAACACATCTGCTCTTCATAAAATTTAGGCCTAAAAATCAAAAGTGCCGGCCAAAAAAATGTGGGTTATTCTGATAAATGTTTACTACATAATCACTTCTTATTATGGCACCAAAGCTGTATCAGCTTATAAATATTAATTCATTATTTCGAAAATGTATGGGAAAATATTTTTCATTGGATCTAGATGTTTTTTTCTCTTTTTTTTATACAACTAAGTAGGCAAACAGGCGTACGGCCCACCTGATGGTAATTGGTTACCGTTGCCTATGAACGCCTGCAACACCGGAGATGTCACGAGCGCGTTGCCGACCTGTCCGCTATCAGCACAGCGACCCCTCTGGAGCCTGGCGACCCTACTCACCAGCAGGAACACAACACTGCATCACAGTGTTATTTGGCTGCAGTCTTCTGTAGGGTGGAGGTACTTTCCCAGACGGACTACTCCTTCATAATGTCCTACCTCATATTGGATGATATTTAAAATCAAAATAAAAAAAAAATTGGTATGGATTCAACACGTTTACACCATATGATCCCATTCTGTTTCTAATGAGCTAAATAATATTTCAATCCGGAGTTCATAATAATAAATCACTGTTTTAACGATCTCACATCTGCTACGTTTAGCCTAATTTTTTTTTTATAGCTAAGGCCAATTTGTTTCTAATGATTGATGTCTGAGGAAATTATAATTTAGTGGGTCCTAATTAGGTGACCATTAAATGTACATTTAGTATTTAATTAAATTCCAAACATGCCACTGTTCACGATAGAAATATCTCTAGTGGCGACCAATCCAAGTTAGGCCGTATGCGCTTGACACACGCAATCACTGGGTTTGGAGCACGGCGGGAGCGATGGTGTTATGCTCGACCGCCGCAAAGGGAATTACTTCCCGCCAGGCGAGGTGTTATGCCTGGGGAACCGCGGCTCCGAAGGTGTTCTGTCGGAGGTTGTATATATGCTCCAATTCTTTAGAAACTCTGATATCGCGTTTCAGTCCGCCGTACTAATTAGGCTTCTTGTATAGCAATTTCGAATTAGTCGCTTTAAGCGCCATCTGTTGCGTTGGAGTTGTAGTTATTTACTGTGCGATGGTGTCGCCACACTGGGTTATCAAGCTCTCCATTACCTCCCCGTTCCAATATACTTATTCAAAATTAACTTATATTTAATTTTGCATCGCATCCACAGCAAGGACTTCAATTGTATTTGCATTAAACGAAATAATGGACGATGCCCCAGGGCTTGTATCAGACACAGAAATGAAATTCGTGCTATTTTCATACCATTTATTCGATGTTTCCCTCGGTAACTTGCTCATTTTGCGTAATTCTCACTAGAGTATTATTTTTGGCACAATATTTGGCATTTAAAATGTCTACAATAAGATTATTGCATAATTGGTCTACACGAAACTTGGTTGCTACAACTTTGTGTTAAATATATAAAATACATACATTGCGGGGTGTTAACTGACAAACATTATTTTTATGCAGTAGCCACGCGCAATTATTACTTGCTAATTTACAAGATTCGTGTAGACAAGGATATTGTAATTGTGTGAGTAGGTAGGCATAGTCAACGAATAAAAGTGCAATATTTTAGGTGTCTGAAACTAACGTGCGGGGTAAATTGTTCGTCATTTTAATCAAATTTCTGCATTATTATATCCGATGCAGGCAAAGCCGCGGGTGGATAGATGTTTTTTTTGCAAAGATATATTAATATTATTATGCATAAAGATATATCTTGGTATGAAATACCCACTGGTCAAAATAAAAAGCATACACATTTTTTCGTTGACTATACCATCAGGAAAAGGTGAGTAATCGTGTTAAATTACAATTTATCGGGAATTTTAGGAACATTGCAAATCAATTTCATACGTTGACAACGATTTAGTAAACCTATCAACATACCAAATTGTTACATTACGCGTTACGATCAAACTTTACATTGATACCGTTCTTCTAAACCAAAAGAGCCTAGATCTACTCAAAAATATAACAATGGTGGTAAATCTAAATCTTACAGTAAATCTGGCTCATTATCTTGAAATTGTTAGGAACATTAAAAATAATTAGGCTGTCTGTGATGTTACTGAAATCGAAAAATAAGTAGCGAAGCCTTTTGGTTTAGAAGCACTTATAATCCTACAAAATTTTTATATCCGTACGAACACAACATTTTTCAACAAATTCATATTCGTCTAGCACGAGGTATTGAATTAGGCACAACTAATTTCTGATACGATTCGACCTACTTATTTAGACTCAAGCTCTTCTCCCAAATCAGGAACATAATTTGAAGAACGATCAATAAATAGACAAGATAATTTAAAACAAATAAAGTATTTTATAGTTTCAGTTGTAACATAGCAGCGAAATCGTCAAATACATCGGATTATGTTAGATGAAACATTAAATCAATTTCCCATTAATATACATAACTATGGATTTAATCCCTGATTAAAATTTGACAAACTTAACTCGAAGAACTTTGCAATGTAATAATGTCTTTTGGCACTCAAAAGTTCTGATGAGGACCATGACCTATCCGGTGATACATGACACCCACGGCCATCTCTTTAATTAAAGTCCCTAATCCCACTTATCGTATTAATTAGATATTACTACTCTACGATACTTATAGTATTTTTAGTTATTGCCTTATTATTTGGTCTGACAAATCTTTGGCAAGTGAGAAATGTGTAAAAAAGATAAAGTGTGTGCTTTAATCCATGTGCTTAATTCGATTATATTAGCTAGAATAGAAAAAAAGAAGCGGATTCGATCGATCAATCACTACGAGCAGCAAAACTATGAGTAAAATACTTCTAAAAGTTGAACACTATAGTTAACTAACCGGATAGCCGTCATTGCTGACAATTAAAAGGCCTTCGATAGGATTCATCCTGAGATCACGTTCTTAAAGATTAAGTACAAACTATTATTGCGTGTTTAGAATTGCACTGGTACGATCCTTAGCGTTTGCAGAAGTATCTATTAAGAAGTCTTTGATACACTCCGCTGTATTGTCCAGGTGAGGCTCGGTACGCCTCAAGGCAGCCAACTTGGCCCGATTGTGTTTTCAAACGTCCAAAGAGAGGATTCACTTTCCCTTTGATGTCATTAAACACTCGCTTGAAGAAGTGTGACGCAACTCAAACGGGCGGGTCCATGTCGCGCTGCAATGACGTCAGTCACGTGTGGAAAACCCACCCGGGAATCGGAGGTCACGCGTCCGGAACACCGTGGATATGATGCTGGTAGTTGTGATTCAATTTGTTGGCGAATTCGTTCATGATGTCCCTGAATATCACTGAATCGAGGTTTTCCCCTAGTATGTACAGTAGATACCAGTCGCCCATCTTGCTTCTTCGTACGATGGTGTCGACATTGTCGCGTCGGACAAGCCTGAACCGCATTCGCATCATGTAGACACGCATGCGTGGGGAGAAGATGATGACGAGTCGGTAGAGTAGGGTGATGAAGGTGAGAAAGCCGAGGATCACGAACCAGAACCAGAGGAACACATAGATCTTCTCGTTGACCACGTTCAGTGGGAGAATGCATAGAGCGTCGTGCCGCTCCACTTCGCCGGAAGAGCCGAACTTGTTGAATAGTGTGCATTTTACCATTCTGAAAAAAAAAAAAAAACCAATTAATTAACAATCCGAATACAGCATATACTTTGTAGTCTTTTAATATTTATCTTAACATTTTAATATGAATTAGTATTTTGTTTGACCAGTTCCTGGTTAGAAACATGAAGACAGCAAGGACTTCAACAAGTTTTCGTTTAATCTGTATTTTTCAGAATAATTATTTATTATTGTCTTGTGGTTTCGTATTTTGTGAACCTCGGTCTCCAAATCCCATATAGCGAGAGATGCAACCAAGTGTCAGAATTATTGGTACTAGGCCCAAGTGGTAATGGCGATGAACTGAAGATTGTCCAAAGACTAAAATGTGCGAATACCTTGGAAATATGTAAATCATGGGGTCGACGCGGTCTTCCTGGTCCGACTCCATGTAGGCAATGACGTCCAGTCCGAACGTCAGGAACTCTCCGTCGAAGAATCTGTTCATGAGGAACATTTGCCCTGAAAAAAAAAACGAAAATGTTATTAAGATCCCTGTAAAAATTAAAACTGATGGAATTAGTTTCATCTAGGTACATACTTACGCTTCTGGCCCCAAGATTTTAATCATGGTTATAATAATGAATCGAGCGACTGTTATCTGACCTCCGTAACCCTTCTTACATGTTAACCTGTTATGATTAAGATGCGTTAGTGGCCAACGCTGTTAACTCTAATACAGCCTATCGACTAGTAGCAAAATAGAAATGACAACTGACACTAGTGGCGACCAATGCAAGTTAGGCCACACTCGACGTTCCATGCGTAGAAAAATGGTAATTTATTACCTGATATCTATTGCGTTGTCGCGTTTTGGCTATAAAACACGATGATATTCCCCTAAAACGTCTTCCATAGCAGATTTGTCCGTTTTTATGTGCGTTTTAATTCAAGTTTGATTTACAATCGACCGCTAGTTGGCGATTCTGGGCAGGCCTGCGGCAGATGGCCCGAGGTTTCAGTATAAGACATGTTTAGGGTTTTATTGGGCCACGAAATCTGAGGTTCGAACAGTAAAATTTAATTCGTGTAGAGCTTTCTCTTCTCTTTTCGAGATCTTATTAAAGTTTGATATAAATACATAATTTTTTATGTGACCTGGCTGGGCTTTTCGTTGCACAAAGAACATTCCCGGAAGGTAATGATTTGCGGGACATTTTTTATTTGTAGGTAGTTTTATTTTTAAGTTTAGTGTTTATTAAGTATTATTATTTTTTGTATTAGTCTAATTTATTTTTATTTTTATCTATTACTTATATCATTAATTTTATATTTTATTTTATTATTCGAATGTTATATCAATTGAATTTAATAACTTGTAATTGTGTTAGTAATATAAATTATCTGTTATTTTTAGATAATGATGATTTAAGATAGCGGGCAGCAACTGGATTCTCAATCGCCAGGATATAGAGAGATGGAGGAGTCTGAAAGAGGCCTATAACAGCTCTTTGAAAGAGAAATTCTGAATATATTTTAATGAACAATAAAAAGGTATTTACAAATCAAAGGTGTCAGGAAAAGTCGGTAAGGGCCGGCCTCGGAGAACATACTGCGACCAAATTGCAGACATATTAAAAAAGGGAGATGTCCGGAGTACCCGTAATCGTCGAGCGTGTATGAAGAGAGTGATGAGCGTAGAAGAAGCGAGAAAAGTCTGTAAGGATCGTAGCAAATGGAAATCCGTGGTCTCTGCCTACCCCTATGGGAAAAAGGCGTGATGGTATGTATGTATGTAACAATAAAAAGACATTTGGGTAATTCCATTTGTAATATGAAAATCGATTGTTTCATGGCCCCACTCTGTAAGGGCAGCGAGCACAGCAAATTCGGTTTCCTTATTGAAAACGGAACGCTCCCATGCAAGGCAATACAACGATAAGCTCGGCTCCTGATCAGCTGTTCTTTATGGCTAGAAAGACATATTACCAAATCCCCGTGGCTATGTTTTCATTCCCGTGAGACTTTTAGAAAATCTGCTTTTGGCTGCATACATTCATACGTTTAGGAATTTTTTGGTGCGCACACCTAATTTGTTCACTTGCACCGTGATTCCTGATAGATAGAATGCTTTATTATGATCAAAAGGAGCTAGCTGAAAATCAGAGCTTGTCATGCTTCTTGCAAGTCTAGCGAAAACTGAGCCGCCAACTGTTGAGACATCTGCCATGTTTTATTTAATAACTTGCACATTTATTTTGTAACAAATTTCTGTACTTGATAGACATTTCAATAAACGATATTCTATTCACTGCAATAAATGCTTGAAGTCACCAATCCCGGTGGCTTTGCACGAAGAGCAAGACAAAATGGTTTAGCGAGATGTTTTTAGTTGACATCTCTTACCTACTAAAATATCTATCTGTCTGCAGATTTTTAGTTATAGGTAAAGGTAGGCAGACAAGCGCTGGATGCAGGCAGCTTCCAGTCGGACATTTTGGAAATCTTTGGGAGTGGTCTATGTCCAGCTGTGGACTGACTGTGGCTGAAAATGATGATAATGATGTTTTTGAGATTTGTTGAACCAAGCCAATGTCTTCTTGCTAACAAACAAAGTATGACCAAACTTGAAAATTGAAAAGAAGTGAAATCGTCATCAAGGTCAACAGGATTTTTTGTACAGAGAGAGTACATCTTCCTCACTGTAAATAAACATTTTTCCGACATCTCTACCCATAATAGGGTTAGGACAGGATACTTGTCTACGAAGCATACACATTTTCCAGTCTCGCCTATTTGGATGTCAAATTGAACATCCCGGGCTAAAACGGGGCAGAGGCGAGCGAATTTTCAAATTTTAAAATAATCCACATCGAATTGTTTGAATGCCAGGAATAACAATATCAATTTTATTCAGTTTCAATTCAATTCATTTTGTTTTGTCGTGTTTGTTTTTAATATTTTGTTTTTTTAGTGTGTTTCTCGGTTAGATTTGCAGCTTAGGCTTGACAATTCAGGGTACGCTTTTAATCATAGTCTTAGATATAGCTGAGCTCGGTTACTATCATAGATTTGATATATTAATAAAGCGCGTCTGGCAACAAATTTCTTGAAAAACAATAGTCTTAAGTTTGAGCTAATCGACACGAAAATAAAAAGATTATAAGCTTACCTATAACATTTAAAAGAGCAAGACCCTCGCACAGGTAGTATCTGTAGGCCCACCAGTTGTGGTACCTCAGGTTCTCCCACAAGTAGTCCAGGATCAGCTTTTTCTTCGTCTTCTTCTCTATCTCCGTGCAGACTCCGACATCGAGGTCCATCATCAGAGCCCTGATCTTCCCGCCTTCCCAGGACTTCCAGAGCCATCGCGGCGCGTAGAATAACATTGCCTGTAACAAGAGATATACTTTCATCATCACAATTTCAGCCGCAGTCTGTTCTCTGCTGGACTACCTCTCCTAATGATTTTCAAAATGATTGGTGCGATAGTGGTAGAGAAGGCTCTTAACATTAAGTCAGCCAATTGTTATAAGTATTTTTACTTGTGCAACAATAAAGTTTTGATATTTATAGAAATTATAGATTACTGAATGTATTTGTCTGAGATATCGTTCACATGCCGCTCACTTCAGGCCTAGCATCTTCACAGCTATTTCATTGCCACAAACCAGGGGTGCTATTTTTGAAAAGTGTGACTCACTCAAAATCGGCGAGCCGAATGATTGTTCTTCGATATCGAACAATTTTTATTCGACCTGCCTCATACATTTGTTTTTTTTTTTCATTTTAAAAATAGGGCTCCTGAATATACTAAAACAAACCATGCATTTTGCAGTGAGGAATTCACGATTTAAGTCGTAAATCGTCCAGGTTCCTTTATAAAACAAAATACAAGATCCGACATTTTAAAACCTGGGATTTCCAACAAAAACCAGAATAAACATAATCGCCGATAAATCTGCTAAAGGGCAAGCTGTTACTTGACCAATAAAATTGACAATAACCGCTACTAAAACCCATGTACACTACACTTACCACTGAAAATCCCCAACCTGCGTCTATTACACGATTTTTACAAGCAAAAACTGCATCTAAGAGGCCGTAATAAAGTCCCAAATGCAAGTGCATAGCAATCAGACACCAATAAATTCATCTGGCTAGACAGTATCGTAAAACTAAGCTTTATGGATTTAACTATTATGGCTTCTATCAACGTGGTAGTTTGGGAATACATTTGGTCGGTATGAAATCAAATCGTCGACAGATGATTGAGATCGACGTATAATATTTTTACCAGAGTACCTAAAATTGTAGTCACTACAGTTTCTAGTTTAAAATATGAGTTTTTGGATGCCTACTAGTGCAATACAAGGATTTTTGACATTAAACTGTATCCTGAATATGCTGGCAGACTAGACTTTTCTTCTTTTTTGAGTGTCTTCATTACTGAAGGTTGGCTGTCAGCTTCCGTCATTTCGTCTTTTCCATGGCGAGTCTGAAAAGCCGTTCTACAGTTCTGATCCCTGACTAGACTAGACTGCCTATAAGTGAACTATTCTTGTGTCAAATCGATGAGAGTGGTGCATGAATAGCCACTTTAAATTGTAATTGTATTTATTATCCTTACTTACCTAGCCTGTAAGCTAAATGAGTCTCTGCGACTTGAAATAAAGACATTCGTTCATTCATTAATTAATTAAAATATTCTCAATATTTCTAACCGCGTAACAGCTCTATTGAATTAAATTATCTATTTTTTGGTAAAATAACAGGTCAAAACCTTAGAGCAACACCAGTGCTTAGAATAAATGTCTTAATGAAGTTGGGTGGTGTTCACATCACAAGGTTCTGTAGGTCTTATTTTTCGGGAATTTTGTTTTTATGCATAGTTGTTGACAGCGGAGCGCAATCTCAGTGGTGGACCTAAGTGGAATAACGGAAGTCCTTAATACAAAAGTATTATCAGTCAAATTAAAAGTGGTTTAAATAGTTTCACATACTAAAACACCATAAAAATTTCGCTAGTGTTTAAAAAGTCACCCTGTACATTGAGTGAAGATACCTATGCCAAATACCCCACAGTTTTAACTCCTCGTTAGTACACATGACAGATGTGCTTACGGCTCGCGCCAACTGCCAAGTCATAAACAATATTATATGAACTCTATATGATATTTCATTTTAGAGATAGTGCAACAAGTATGTACGGTCTAGTTCGAAGTATATCGGTTTACAGCTGAATTGACTGATATTTTTAAACGACTTTGAAAAACCGAAAATATTTATTAGATATTATTGTCATTACTCTCTGAACAAGACTCACTGTAAAGGTAGATTATGCGACCTGTATGTTGTTATTCACCTTGTATGCTTGCTGAGTTATTTTGTACTTACCCTTACACACTCATTATAATTTCCCTCTAGTAATTATTTTATAAATACTTGTTTCTTTAATCTGTGGATAACGTGGTTGGTTACAGAATTGTGACATTTACATATTGTTGATTTTATGCACTGTCAACATATATTTTGTATCTGTTTGTTATTCCAAATAAATAAAAAAAAAGAAGATTACACACGTTTATGTAAGGATATTGATGAGAAAAAATATCCCTCCGGAGCTTCATGACAAAGTCCAGCCTGAAAATTATGTTTCAGCAGTTAGGACGTTAGCTTTAGACTACGAGGTCGTGGGTTGGACTCCCGCGAAAAGGTTGATTGCTTTATTTAGTTTTCCCAATTTGGCCAGAACATTGCAGGCTTAAATCACCAAGATTATCTGAAGGTAACGATAATTTCTTTGCTTCAGAAGGCGCGATAAGCCGTTGGTTACGACTGCCAATTGATGGTCGTCAAAGGAACCACGTAAACTGAACGATGGTTCCGAAAAACTGATTAAACTCTAAAAAAATCAGTTTGTACAATGTCATCAATGAGGTCAACACCACCAATTTCTTTTCTGTTTCTACTCACGGGTGATTGGCGGACAATGTTTTTAGCATTAAATCCACCAATTGTAGAATAATTAAGTTATAATGAATAACAAACTGGTTTGTACAAAGATGCCAAACGTGTCAGGTTTATAGCAAAGCTTCAAAAGCTCAAAGTTTCTAGATAATAGCTATACGGAGTGCATTCAAGTGTAAACCGATATGCACTTGTTGCGCGACTGCATCGTCTAGATATATGAATTGGCACCACATATTCCTATCATAATACAGTTCTGCCATTTTAAAAATAAATTTAATACTAGATTATCCCACGGAAGTAGCACTGTAGAGGTATTTCCGGGATAAAAGTTGCTCAATAAAGATAAAAGATAAAGATAAAAAGCCTTTATTGTTTGAATTTAGGTACAAGTAAGATGTCAATATAAATAACAATAATCTCCAAATTCTGCCAATGTTCCTTCTATGTGTATGAATAGTTGAAAAAAAAATGGATTCAATAGTCATACTAAATTTGTATATCTTCATAATCTTTTCGAATCAGGAGATCTATTTTTGAAATGAATGACATCCATACTATAATACTATATACTATATAATAAATGCGAAAGTCTGTCTGTCTGTCTGTTACGCTTTCACAGCCAAACCGCTGAACGGATTTTGATGAAATTTGGTATGAATATAGTTGAAGACTCGGGGTCAAACATACGCTACTTTTTGACGCAGGCGGAGCTGCGGGAAACAGCTAGTAATATATATGTCGAATGAAATTCGTCCGATATCGAACAAAAATCATTCGATTCGCCAATTTTGCGTGAATCACACTTTCGAAAATAGCAGACATAGTGTCGAATGAAAATTGGTCAACTCATCTATTTCGCGTGAGTCATACATTTAAAAAATAGGGCCCCGGACCAGACAGGGTTTTTAACTCACCGTACTACTAATGCTATCAACAATCTACTAGCTATCAACTCCGCATGGACTGCAGCGTGCCATAATAAAAATTTTGCTCTATAAATATTTTTCCCCGTAACTTTTTTGCGCCAAACTATCTGTTTGTACCTGTTTATTTATTTATTTAAACTTTATTGTACAAATACAATTGTAAAGCACTATAGGTGGACTTAATGCTAAAAGCATTATCTAACAGTCAACCTGTTGGTTGCCTTGAAGAAATTGCTCTAGCAATAAGGCTGCCTTTGTACCATCTATACTAATATTATAAAGCTGAAGAGTTTGTTTGTTTGTTTGAACGCGCTAATCTCAGGAACTACTGGTTCGAATTGAAAAATTCTTTTTGTGTTGGATAGATCATTTATCGAGGAAGGCTTTAGGCTATATAACATCACGTTGCGACTAATAGGAGCGAAGAAACAGTCGAAAATGTGGAAATAACGGGGAAAATTTTTCATCTTTGAGGGCTTCCGTTGCGTGCGCTGCGAAAACCGTTCGAGATACCCAAAAATATATATGAAAGAATTATTCCTCTTTAAATTATCTAAAATAATGTCCGCTACAGTATATTATCGGTCGGGAGTCAAGCGCTGAACGTTCTCAACGTTTAGCTTCACAGAATGTAACTAAATCGTCTATAATAAGTCGTGGGTAACAGCTATAGGTAATTTATAATAAAGCTGAGGAGGTAGGTTTGTAAACAAAAAATAAATATGATTCCCAAAATAACTATTCCACGCGGACGAAGTCGCGGGCACAGCTAGTAGATAATAATAATATTCACGTACTTTCTACGATTTGGTGCAATAAAGAGTTATTTATTTATTTCTCTCAATGGTTGACTGGTAGAGAATGCTCTTAGCATTAAGTCCGCCAATTGTTATAAGTATGTAATTGTGGAACAATAAAGTTTTAATAAATAAATATATACATCTGTCACATTGTAACGTCTGTTTATTGTATTGTAACGGTATGTGGAGTTGTTTAGGTTCATTGTGGTCCAAGGTTTAAGTGACTCATTTGGCAGAGACCGCGGGTACAGGTGACGACTGCAAGTCATAAGCGATAGCGGGAAACTTTTAACGCCTTCGCTTATTGGACCCGCGTTCACCAACTTTTTCTTAACCATTGATTTCTTAATCGTTTTACATTGATCAGCCGTTTGCATAAAGGGATCATCAGATATTAGTAAATTTTGGACATCAAAATGTTATTACAATGCCGTTTTAGATTTAAACAGACGTTTATAGCTGAAATATACGTTGGATAATATTGTGGTCTATGTGTTTTAGTAGAGACAAGCAGTAATACAGGTTACGGCCGCAAGTCACAGGCGATAGCGGGGAGCATAACAAAAAGCCGAGGTCCGCTCGCTAACTTCATAAAATCTGTGAAAATTATTTTCTTATAATTAATTTGACAGGCTAAAAGTCTTGGATTTCGTCTATTAGTCAACCACCAGGTAAACTTGAAAAAGTTAAGGTAGTAAAAATATTTTTATTTTCTTAAATGTTCTCTAATAATAAAGCACTGGCAAATCTTAAATTTCGTATACCATCGCCAAGAAATATTCATTAAACACTACTTATAACCACTGGTCGGTAACAATGACTTCAGCTGATTCTAATTGGAAAATTTTCAGTGTAGCCGCCATAATTGCTTATTAGTGGTGGGATTTATGTTTCCTGTAATTTGTTTTATGCCGGCTGCTATTGTTGGCATTTGGCAGAATGTGTGAATAGATCGTCGCAAATTACGGTCGACAGGCGTAACGTAAATTTTATTAAAAGTTATTTTTTTTATAATATTTTAAATTCCCTTGGATTTGATGTCATGTAAAAAATTTTTTTTTGTGATATCTTTATTAGACCGCATATTCTTCTTGCATTTAGTGGAATGCTGTGGATAATAAACTTTATAAACACCGCATCTGTATTAACAATCATTTGTCATTTAAAATATACATTATGTTAATGGTGGTTTCCTTAATTTTAATTGGGAGTAATTAATTAGCATAAGTAGGACATGAAAATTTTAATATAAATAGAATTATATATAGCTTGTATATTATTTCATACTACTGGAACTACTACTTCATAATATGCTTTTACATATCTGAAACTTCGGATTTATGAAAGTATTGTATCAGCACTATCCTCTGTTTTAATTATGCAGTAGGTACATTAATATTTAATTTATTTTCCTGTTGCTGTAATATATGTTGTATGTAATAACTGTGTTCTTTTATGCCCAATAAAGAATTTTACATTAATACATTCGTTTGAAAATTTTAAGTCTTGAACATCGCACAAAGCTTATTACTCAGACCACAATTTGACCCGGTTCTATAAGACTCGTGTCTACCAAGGTCACAGCAAATTCGGACTAACCATTCTAACGTTACCCTATAACATAGTGGTAGAAATGAGAAGATCCGTAGGAGAACAAAAGTCACCGACATAGTTCTCATCGATTTTGAGCGAGTCATATTCTCAAAAATAGCACTCCTGTTCAGTTTCTCGTGAAAAGATAGAATTACTAATAAGAGTACTAAATAGAGATTAGATTAAATAGAGAGAGAGAAATTCAGGAGGGAAAAAATGAAATGCAAGGGAAAAATAATTAATTCCCATTTATTCATGAGAACTTTTAAAAATTACGGGTGTAAATGGGAAATTTTCAGGTAAGGCGCCCATCTCTAGTACTAAAGCACATATTCAGTGCTTTTACATACTTTGTGAACTCCTCTAAATTTAGCATGGATGGATTTTCTCTCCCGTTTCCAAGAGTACAATCATTAATAACTGAATCCAGTTCGTCTATTTGAAGTCTAAACCAACATCGATCATAAGCCACATCTGCCGCCTAAACATAGAAAGCTGGAAATCATTTGTCGGAAGTACAACAACTGGAATACGGCTAGGAATTTGCAGGCGAAAATTCGTACTTTGCTAGATTATTATCTACAAGATCACGGTAATTTTAAACTAAAAAACTGCGTTTAAGTGTTATTTGGAAATGAAGAAGCCCAAAACAATCCGTTTTTTTTAAAATTCCTGTTTTACAACTATTCTTATTCATTTAGCTCTACTTGCCAGTAGGTGAAAATCTAAATAAAACATATTATAAAAATTAGTTGAAGAAGATATTTTCTAAATCGATGGGGAACACCTACGAGAATGAAATATGAATGCATGCCATTAAAATTTCAAATAAAATTTTGTTGTATAGTAAAACGGTACTGTACAGTGTAACATGAAAACATTTGAAAAAATAGTCCAATAACATTATCATCACACATTTTTGACATATTTATTAATGGTTATTTGTTACGACCTGGGACCATTTTTCCTTCTAGAGCTCCTCATGTAAACTCAGCTGATTTACAAAGGTATTTTTAAATTATGACAAACCTGAATTTAATTTGTTTCGAGTTATTTTTTTTTCTTAGTTATACGTGTCCAAACGAGCAAAAACACATCCTCCACGAATCCCTATCCCACGCCAGTTCTTTCCGATTTTTCTCGAGTTCAGAATTGACTGTCCTGACTGGTCCTGACGCAAACGTTAAGGCTGATTACAAATAAAGGGCTGACACACCGAAAAAGAGAAGATTTTTATATAAATACCTAAGTACTTATTCAAACTTGACCAAAATATTCAATAGGGAATGAAAAATTTTGAAAGACCTTAAACAGACTTTTATTCAGAACCGTAAAAAGTACAACAGAAAGAAAACGATTTTTGTATAAAGTTACACACTGGTAATGCTCCGAAAAACAAAACGCATATCGAAAACAGTAAAGTTTGTATTGAATAAATCAAATTGTAAACATGTAAAACACACGCCGATGCACGGTTATTGTTTGGCGGGAAAAGAAAAAATATTTGGATGCTCGCAGGAACATATTTTGCCAACAGATGTCAATAAAAACATACAAGATTTCGGATTTGACGGCACAGACATACGCAACAAACATTTTATTAAAACACTGCGATGTTTTACCGTGACGGCATTTTATCTGACAGCAAAAACGAGTATTTATCTCGGCCTATTTAGGTTATTATAACCTCAAATAAAGAATTCATTCATTCATACGAATTGCTTTTGAGTACAGATTCACAAAATTATCTTTAGTCTTTAATTAAATACTACTACAAATTTTGAAATCGTCACCTTTTTCTTTTTTTCTAGTTTGAACAAAAGCGTAGTCCGTGCATCCCACCAACAGATCGTTACGATAGTTTTCTTTTTTTGAAATTTCTAATACAATGCGTGTGGTTTTTGAAATTTAAAATTGTTACAGAATGCGTCAAAAGAGCTTCTACCACGAATTTTTGCTTAGAAACTTGACTAGAATTTAGACATACATTGTTATCAGGTTAGATGATAGGCTTATTAATTATCCACCAAAGGCGTCAGAATTCTAAATAAAATCTTAACAATAATTTTTTTCTTGGAAGGGTTACTACTGACCTTTGTTCATAAAATCAGATATTAACTAAGATAAAGTGTTCTGACACATAACCAGGGTTTCATTGGAAAACGCTCTTCAGAAAATGATTCAGGATATGGGTTCAGTGAAGGACATCGGTATGACTGTGCTAAATAGTTTTCTATTAAATATTAGAATTTTATTTAATTCATTCCTATCAGATAGCTTACATGGTCAATCGACTCTGTATGCCTCAGAGTTATTCCGACACGCCTTTCGGTAAATAGCGCCCCGGGCCAACGGCTTGACGTGGTTTCCGAAATTCAGAATCATCTTTAATATCAGATAAGTCTGCAAGGTCATAGCCAAACTAAAAAACCTCAATGTATGCTCCGTGAGAATAGAATATAATAGTTTATTCCTTGGAAATAAATGATTATTCTATTTGGGAATCGAACCCACGATCTCATAATTAAGAGAAGACAAACGCCTTTACGAAAACCAAATCAAGACCTCGACGACTATTTTTGAGTATGTAAAATCGGTTTGTCGATTTAAAATCGTTCGACTCTCATATTATGTCGAATGCAAATTATTCAAATTCGAACCAAAATCATTCGATTCACCGGATTTGTATTCTCATTTTGCCCTTGGTTTGGTTTTGGTAAATATATGTCAACGTGTTTTGCAGTTTACGCGATCGGGCCCCTGGTGAATGAATTAAATTTTACTGCATCAAATGTACAAATATATTTCGACCCAAGGGAGAGGAATCGGGTCAAAACACTCAGAATAGACAGTCCTATACTTATAAACCGTAGAAAATCGGGGAAAATTTACTTGTTACGTACCGACTTGCCTTTTAGCTTCGTAAATGTCACATTTTTGTGTATTTGTTAAGTTGGCATAGCTTAGGAGTAAGAGAGAAAATATAAGTCATACTTCTTTTTCAGTCAAAATAGATATTGACTGCACTATATTCAATTTGCCCAATACTTTGCCACCTCTATTGTCCGATGATTCCCCATTAGTCATACTTTAAACTTATTACAAAACTTTACGCACGTGCGCAGCCTCTCCGTGCGCTGCGGTGGGTCCGAGCCTTTAAACATTCCTCTCTCAATGCTTCTAGGTGCTTTTATCGCGTGTACTGCCAATATTGTTAAAGATACATGACAATGATGTTTAACAAACTATTTTTCTTAAAAAGTCTTATAAAAACTACAAAGTAGCCTAAGTACATATATCTTCAATGAATAACCCCCACAGTAATTATACAAAACGATTCAATTTAAAATTGGAGTATCCAGTCAGAATTTTTCCTACCGACCAAATGTAAAAACAAGGGTACCTAAGGGTACCATTACCCATTTTTGTTTTGGTGCATTAAAAAGTATTTATATTGTATTGTACCGTAGGCTCTGAAGCGAAAGAAAGGATACCATAACTAGAAACTATACTAACTTTTAACTAATATTAAGGAAGAACTATAACCAGAAATAAAAAAAAAAGATGATACAAATAGCGCAGGTTATGAGTGTTATGACGCTATCATTTAATCCGATTTACTACATGATTTCCGAAAGCCCTCGAGCTAAGGCAGCATTACTGGCTTATTGAATCTATTGTGCGTAATAAGCAATCAATATTCCATAAATAAGTCCACTCCCCCGGATTAGAAGCTGGGTCCCGTGGGCGCCGTGTGCAGAGACAATAAATACAGCATCAGATACGATGGATTTAGTGCCGCGGAATAATGTAGTTGACCAATATGTGTAGCGATTGCTTGGTTAATAGGCTTTTCGGAAAATATCGTGTTTTCAGTTTTAGCAATGAAAAAACGATGTTTTGTTTTTGTTTTACATAAGATAGGTTGGTCCGGCCTATTATTGCTAGATGGCAGTAGTGTATCTAATCGTCACGAAAAGAAGTTAAAAGCTGAATATTTTTTGTTTTCTTAAACGGCGCCTCTTCGTGTCGATGCCAATATCCACTTTGGATTTCTGGGCCATAGTAGTAAGAAAGTATCTGTAAAGAGTAACGGAGCTTAGACGGCAGTCGCTCCATTATGAGCTAAAACTGTAAGACCACGATACAAAGCACCCTACGCTCAAAAACTTTAGCTAAGAACGCTTCTGGAATATTTTACAGTGTTTGACGAACAAGACGACCCACGACTGCAGGTTAATAAATACCCTATTGGGCAACCTGAAAATCTGACAGTATTTTATTACTAAATCACGATCCGATTGGTTTGGTTTCCTTTTAGAAAATGTTGGCTTATAATACGATCGTAATCATCGTCGATCGTATCGTACCTAGGCTTCGGAGCGTAAGAGGAACTATGCTTAAATGCATTGCTCGGCTACCCGCTGAAGCCAATTTATCTATTCCGTCTCCAGACCTCCTCATAACACTGCACACATTGAAGACCACTATAAGCTACATAAATCAGGTCGGCCGAGCGCGCCCGACAAGTGACGTCACATGATAAATGCGCGGGAATTTGAATAGAATTTGTGAATTGGAATCGACGCGGATGATGGTTGATGGGCGAGTGACAGTTTTGATGCGAAACGGATCTAGAGTAAAAGTTACGGCTTGCGAAGAACAAAATTCATTCATATCGAGTCGGTTACATGGTAAATCGACCCTGTATACCCTGATGTCAGTTTTTATTACACAACACAGCTTTAAGATAAGAACACATTTATTTTTCAAAAAAACACAAAGCCCAACTTAATGAAAACAGTAGGTAAGTACTCGTACATAGCGTTTTCCGAAAAACGGGGACTCAATTTAGTATAAGATGGCTTTTGTTCCAATTCCACGGGAGCAGTACTTTTTTCTGGGATGAAACCATTGTCCTTTTCAGTACTTCTGCCTATGTATATATGAAATTTCAGGAAGAATGCTTCAGTAATAAATAAATGAATAATAAGATAAAAAGTCAGTTTCGCTTTTGTAATAAGTATTAGTTATTTAGGACTAGCTGTGCTCGCGGCTTCGCCCGCGTGTAAACCTACTTTGGGAACACGCTGTTTTTCCATCCTTTCAACTAACTCTATGCCGAATATTAAGTCGATCGGTTGCTTAGTTAGGGCGTGAAGGAACGACAAACAAACACACTTTCACATTTATAATATTACTATGAAGTATGATTAGGGTTTACTGAAAACTTTAAAATGATTCAGAATATCTGCGTATCCGTAGCTAATGTGGCAGATGCCTTTAGCGTAAAATAATCTGACAGTGTTGGCCAATAACACGCCTCGGGTCATGTTCCTGTTGGTCGGTTTCCTTGTAAAAAAGGGTTAAGCAGGTCAGACGGCAGTAATAACCAAAGCCGCCAAATCTAGGATGACTTACAGCGTACTCTAGGCTTCTCGAAAGCGTAAGCTGAGGACGTAACTAGGAAAACACGATGGTGCCTAAAATTTCACCTAAAATTAGATTAGCTAGACCTAAAATTGGAACAGCTGTCGGATGCAGAAAAGCAAATCTTCGGTATTACCATTTAGCCACTTCCAATTTTACAGAATTAAAAGAAATCGTTAGTTAGCATTTCTTCATATTTTTTTTTATTTATTTTTTATACAACTAAGTAGGCAAACAGGCGTACGGCCCACCTGATGGTAAGTGGTTACCGTAGCCTTTGAACGCCTGCAACACCGGAGATGTGACGAGCGCGTTGCCGAACTTGGAATATTAGGGCTTTCTCGGTTTCATCCTCAGCAAGTTCTTTCTAAACAAAACGTGGTCTTTGACTATGGGCCTCGAAGCTCAAGTCGCCCAGGTAGTAATACAGAGGGCGATGCTTGGTGTTTCCCTACGAGATCGAATCAGAAATGAAGAGATCCACCAACATAGCCCAGCGGATTAGTTCTTTGAAGTGGCAGTGGGCGGGGCACATATCGCGGAGAACCGATGGCCGATAAGGTAGAAATGGCGACCACCGACCAGTTGGTCAGATGACCTGAAAAAGGTCGCAGGCTAACGCTGGATGCAGGCTGCTGCATCATTTTAGAAACCATTAGGAGAGACCTATGTCCAGCAGAGGACTGACTGCGGCAGAACTGATGATTATGATGAAGTTGCTTTTATGCCAGAGGCCCCCTTCCTTCCTTTGAATGGAATGTTACTTGGAATGGAACTTCCTCCTTTTACCCATACAACCAATCTGTAATCAGTTCAAATTATCGATTTTGAGAAGCATTGCTGTCTGAATCCATGTAAATCCATTTGTATCACTGATACATCATACAGAAATAACATCAGCCGCTCCGCTAATGGGTTCGTCTATAATTATTCCGGTATAAATAGTTTTGAAGTGTTTTGCCCCTTTTGCGAAATGTAGTAATATTAAACGCCAGTGTCTTGCCAATTCCTTCCGAATAATGTTATACTCGTATTCTGAAGGATTTCCAAAGGCGGTGGTTGGAGTTTGTTTTGGATAAAGGAACGCGAAGGTAGATGGGTGAGACCATTGCCAGCATTGGAACGATTTCTTAAAAAATATATAATAAAAGCGACTGTGAGTTAGTAAATTGTTTGTTTTTTCTCCATGCTTTGTCTAATGAACCAATGTTTCAAAACTTTCGCGTACATACACATAGTTGGGAGTAATGAAGAAGACTTAGAGATCTTTCATCCTGAATGTTTATTCAGAGTTTGCGAATATCGACTAGCATCGCCTGAAGAAATCAAATTTCTAAGGCAGCTTAAATAAACTTGTCACCAATGTTGGCCTAGTGCCTAGTGGGTGATACATATTTATTATAAATGCTTCAATAACAAAAAGCTCATTAATAAAATCCACGTAAACGTTCGAGAGGCTGTTTCCAAATCTCGAATGTGTAAATCGAAAAAGTAACCCATATTTCAATGAGGCATTTGTCGGTAGCGTTTCTATGTTAGTACACTTTTCAAAATGGGCAGGTCAGTTCGTTTTGCATGGAATCCTGACAGGTTTGATTGATCGCGGTGCGTTATTTATGAGAAGGGTTTCGTTAGGCTGAACTCTACAGGTGGCTATCATACTCATTTTCTTATAACCTAGTATTGTAGGCTATCTAGGGATATTTGGATAGCCCGGTGTTAAATATCATAGCAGAACTCTTGTATTAATGTTCTATGTTGATTTCTCTGTAAAAAGGGTTACGGAGGTCAGACGGCAGTCGCTCCATACTAACTAGTACCGCCAAATCTAGGACCATGACTAACAGGGTACCCTAGGCTCCGAAGCGTAAGCTGACGTCGCAACTAGAAATACACGCTAGGATGATGATGATTCATGTCTAGTGGGTCACATGGTCAATCAACGCTGTACATTAGGTTCCGTTTGTCGGAACCACCTTTCGGCCTCTGTCGTGGTTTCTTTAACGACCACCCAGCCGGGCCGGGACCAACTTAATGGTCTTCCAATGCACGGAATCATCTTTTCATCAGTCAATCTTACGATATGGCATGACCTGGAAAAGGTTAAATTTAAAAAAAAACTCCGATAAGTTAACCTATTCAATATTTTTTTAGGGATTTAAACCCTCTACCACAGAAAAAAAAGCAAAAGTTCTAACCACCAGCCCATATAGGCAGTCAAGATAACGTCAGTAATTACGTAAGGGTCTTATATACCAAGTTATGAAGGGTCACATAGGATACTTCATTATGATCTGAGGAAGGCTTATTATGAGCGATCACGACCGAGGACCTCTTCTGAATATAACAAGGCTACGTTGTCCTCTTAGGCCAATTTATAGTAGATACAAGCTGTTTCCCGCAGCTCCGCCTGCGTCAAATGTAGCCTATGTTTGACCCCGGGTCTTGAACTATATCCATACCAAATCTATCAAAATCCGTTCAGCGGTTTGGCCGTGAAAGCGTAACAGACAGACTATCGCATTTATAATATTACTAGCTGTTTTCCGCAGCTCTGCCTGCGTCAATAAGTAGCCTATGTTTGATCCCGGGTCTTAAACTATATCCATACCAAATTTATCAAAATCCGTTCAGCGGTTTGGTCGTGAAAGCGTAACAGACAGACAGACAGACAGACTTTCCCATTTATAATATTAGTATGGATTATGGATATATACTGTTTTAATGTTGCGACAAAGAATTCGCATAGTCACTAAGTACTAAGTTGGCACCACAGAAATAAGATGGGCGAAACCTGTGTGCCACAGTTAAGACTCGCCATATGAAGATGAGTAAGTACTAAGTTTTGTTCAAGTCAGTAAGAGACAGGAAGAGCCCTATTTTTGAAATGTATTACATATACATATATCGCACAAAATCCTTCGATATCGAATAAAAATCATTCTTCTCCCCGATTTTGCGTGTTTCATACTTTTCGAAAATAGCACTCGAGTAGCCCTATTCTTGAATGTTTGACTTAATTTCGAATGAAAATTGTGTGACTCAATGTACCAATTATGACGAATAAAAATCATTCAACTCGTGGATTTCGCGCGAGTCATAATTGTCATCAGTTGGCAAAAATAGTGATTGTATTAAGATGACGACAAAAGGTGCAATAAAATTGGTCAAAAGCGACCGAGATTGTTGTACCAAGGATATAATACTTTAACGTATACAATAGGCTAGTTTCCTAAAATGAAACAAAGAATGTTAAAGATATGGCGCGTTAAAGTTCCGTGTGACGTCACAGTGTGCTACACTTTTTCGCAATATGTGACGTCACGAGCCCCCACTCCTAAACTTTGATGCGTTATATATTTATAATTTATCGCTCAATTGACAAAAGAAAAAATCGTCACTAATATATTTTGATTCCCTAAATGACGGACTAATTTTAATGTTAGTCTTTTGATCCTGGAAACTAGCCTATTAGTGATGTTGCATTCAATGCCGAAAACCGGCTACCATTTTATTTTATTTTTTTCCCTATTCACCCTAAGGTTTGCAAGAACAAATTGGAACAGCTATAAGTTTGCTTCTGTACCTACACATTGTTCAAATAAGTATCAAGGTGTGTATAATTTGTGCGAATGGTACAAAAAAGAGTATCTATCTCTCTGCCTAACCAGACAATCAATTTGTTTAGGTACGATGCAATTATAAATGTGTCAATCTAAAATTAGAACTAACTTACTCGTATCTTAACTAACTTCAAGTTAAATCCTTTCAATAGAGCAACGGAGAGTAGAGCACTGAAGTTTTTAATACAATTAGCAGGATCTGTAGGGTTACCATTGTCTAGAAAGATTGAAGGCAACTAGATTATTTATTTCCGGTTTTTATTTTACAAGATTTACATAAACGATGTGAGTTCTTCTTCTAGCGAATCGAGTTACAAATCCCCATATTTACTAATTACATTTTTTCTTTGTAATAATACAACATAAATACTAAAGATTTTTAAAGATGGCGCTTGATTACGGTCTACAAAATACAATGTATGATTGATGCAATTCGAGAAAAAAGTATAATTCCAATTTTTAAATTTTTAAATACATTCTCAAAACCGTAGAGCAATGATTTCCGGATTTTTTAAAAGTTCGAAACTTGAGATTTGAAACAACTAAGGAACAGCTAAGGACTGCCAACATAGTAAAAAAAGAAAAAAGAAAATTCTTTCTATTTTTAAATTTAAACTAAATAATCTTTTTTAGCCAATAAAAACAGGCAACTGGTAAGAAACACAGCATGCTAACATTAAAACAAACAAGAGATCATATTGCTATGCACTCGAATTAGCAGTTTAAGAAAATATCAGTTTCGAAACGCGGTCACTTGATCTGCGCTAATTTTCTCGATTAGTGTTTGTGAAATAATGTTTAGTCTCAACGTGGATTCTCTTTATTTTGACATTTAAAACATGTTGGCTACGGTAACTTACCATCAGGTGGGGCCGTATGCCTTTATGCCTACTTTTGTATAAAATAAAAAAGTTCTCAATTCATGGGATCACATATGAGCAAATCTTAAGCAGATAAATTATATCTAGAAAATTTAAAATTATTTAAAAACAATAACCAAATAAGTAGATAATTTTAAATTTAATTTTTTTCAGACGTCGAAAATTTTTTTTTTTTTTTTAATTAGCTGTTAATTTTCAGTGCTGGGAAAAGCCCTTTGTTTTTACATATTTCTGTCCTCTGTTGCTGCTTTCAAGTCTACGTCAAAATCTTTCAGATCATCTGTTTATTTAAAAAAAAAACTAAAACAAATATGTGTACACAAAAAGTTTTCCAAAAAAAATTTACCATATATATTTTGCAACAGAAAAATACCGATTTTAGTTTAAACCTCCCACGCGAGTAGACAGTTTGAAAACAAGCGAGGAAGAAAGATAAACTCGTAAATACCGAAATAAAAATTAAACGCAATAAAGTTAGTTTAATTTAATCCGTAAATACCGTTTACCTAAGTTTAAATTATTGGAAAATTCATTTTTTAAACATTAATTAACTTACAATATCAATGTACAGAATTATTTCGTTCCATTCTTTATAAAACCCGGACAACGATTGACTACCAAACGGTGGAGAAAAATCCAACGTCTAGCCTTTCATCTTAGTACATTTTTCACCCAGACATAGTATCTTAGTAAGAGCAAATACTCCTACCATTGCTGAATTGAATGCTCTTCTTAGATTTATATTCGGTTTTTAAGGTTCCGTATAAATAAATAATACTTTTTGTTTCCAGTTTGGTTACGAGATAGCGTACTGGGTACAGCGTATCTTCAATACTGAGGTATGGGATTATATTTTGGGGCAACTCAATTAATAAAAGCCAAATTTTTAAAGCCCAAAAGCGATGCATTAGAGCTATGTTTGAACTCATCATCATCATCATCATCATAAAACCTTCAGCCAATCATATTTCCAAAAAAATTAACAATAGGGTGTACTCGGTCATGTAACAGGATCATCAATTTTGCGCCTGTGTATGTTTTGTAGATATACAACCAACATCCATTCATACAAACACACTTACATAGCTACCAGGTCATGCACATAATGCTTCTTTTCTTACATCGCGGACAAAAAGTACAATTCCAACTCACAGAAAAAAAGAAAATATTAAGTCTTATCATGTCAGTTAAAATGGCTACTGTGCCATTTTAGCTTGTAGTGAACATTGCTAATATTCTGGCAACTGGCATTATTTTTATAGTCGGAAGCGGAAGTCATGCGGAATCTAGCGGGTATCTATGCAAATGACGACAACATGATAATGTAATAATGTTGTTTCCGTTCGCGCTGACGGGATAGAGTGCAGTTCCTTTGTCGCTTATTAAAGACTATTTAAGTCTCGTCTGCGATTTTACAATCTCTGTTTCTTCAGAGAGTAGGTTCCGCTTTCCTGCTTTGCCTTTTTCTCTTAGACTGTAGTATATTTGTTGGCGAGTTGTGTAATTTGCTAATCCAGCGCTTTTTTGTAAGTCTACTAAGTCCTTAATTTTTTAACATTTTGTCCGTCAATTGTCAAACTTATTTTTCCTTGTGGTACATTAACATTTATGATACATTTAGAAATAAACAAAATGTTATATGGGGTTGGCATAGTATATATAGGTACCTACTTTCACTTAGCTCTATTTCTTTCCATTTCATCTAATACTACTTTCCTGATCATCTAACACATTTTAGTATGATTGCATTCAATGTTGAAGTCCAACCAAACTTTATGAGAGACAAGATCAACAGAAACTCCACTTATCTCTATTTCTCAGTAATTCAGCTTATACTTTCCCTATCACATAGTTCATCCCCTTAATCTACTTTTTTTACGAAACTCGACAAATAATAATGAACAGAACATTAACCAATCCTAAGTTAGTCGCGGTAATCTTTTTCCGTGCGTGTCGATCGTATATTATATCAGCCCAGAAACAAGCCATCTGAAAAGCTCTGACACCAAGACAGACAGTATAAATAATTTATCAGGCGTTTGGGCACCTAGAACAAGACAACATAGTTTGAGGAGTCGCGGTTATAAAACCGCGGCTTAAACATTAACTGAGATAAAAAGAACCGCGTCTCCTTGGGCAGGATTAGCATTCGAGGGTCGCCGTCGCCTCAATTGACGCCATCTTGGATGACAGTTGTAGTTATCTGTGCCCCTGCTCGCCAAGGATGCGGAAAACGGATTTTGGCGGTGCATCTCTGATATGATTTCATTGCTTTTGGAATTAAAGGTACGATTTCAGTCGTGTGTTCCGGGCTAGCTAATAATATCAGTTATTTTTCCTATGTGAAGTAGGTCGATGATAGAAACAGCTCTACCTTTCAAAAAGAGAAAATAATAAAGAACGTTGTTAAGAATATTAACTCAATAAAAAACTAGTGGTTCGCGGCGAACATAGACCTCGCGTTTATTTTATTTATGTAGACAGGATTCAAATAGACGTTAGAGTTTGCGTGTTGACGATCTTCAACAATTTTGTACACAAATAAGCATACGTCCTGCCAGCTGAAAGGTCAAATTAGTCTATAGACACCTGCATCTTCTGGAGTATCACGTGTGCATTGCCAATCCTTAAAGACTTTCGTACACAAACAGGCATACGGCTCGCCTAATAATAAGATGTCGTAGTAGTCTATAGACACCTGCACCACCTGGATTTTCACATGCGCATTGCCAGCCACTCAGACCCCCAAACAGTTTAGTAAAACAGGCATATGGTCTGCCTGAAAGAGGTCTACTAAGACTACTACAGTGGTCGGATAATTGGGCGCTTATATACCTAAATTTCTTTCCTAGAAAGAATAATGTGGATATTCCTTACTGAATTAATAAGTAACCTGCATTCCCGGGATTGAACAATTTAGTAAAAACAATTTCAAATTACTTAAAATTACAATACAATACAAAACCTCTTTATTGCACAATAAGGATACATTGTTAAGTACAAGTAATTACAAGAAAAATAACCTTGCGCAAAGGCGGCCTTATCGCAATAGCAATTTCTTCCAGGCAACCTTACGGAAAATTGAGTAAAAATATTAAAGATTGTGCGAATTAATCTTTCGTGGGAATAAAAATTAAGTTTAGATATATTATCGCCCGATTATCCGATCACTATATAAGTCAATGGACACCAGCAGCATATATGTGGAGATAAAAGTCACTCTCCCGAAGTAGTCTGTAGATACTACTTCGACATTTATCATTAGGCTTGCGGTATGCTAGTTTGTCAACTAAATTGTTCAAGAGTCGGCAAATCGCGTGTGAGATTCCAGGAGTTGCAGGTGTCTATAGACTATTACGGTCTCTTGCCATATGGCAAGCCGTATATGCTTGTCTGTCTACAAAATTGTTTAAAGGTTGGCAACACGCAAGTGACACTCCTTGTCTTATAAATGTCTATAGACTACTTGGATCAGATTTACTTGGAGAGTAGGTAAATCAAAAACAACAGTCATAGATAGTAATTTATGGTAAAAATTATCCTGCACCTAATATTAGTCAATAGAGATTGGCTCACGGTAGGTTTAGGTAGGCACAGGCTACAACCGGGACCCCGCCACCCTTGTAGATTAACTTCACGACTTCAAAATATCTTCAAGTTGGTCTCAGTAAATAAATTGAAATATTTTTCTTGTTGTTTGAATAAAAAGTTATTTACCTGGACGATATGATCTTCTAGGTATTTTTTCAGTTATTTACATTTTATCACTAAACTACTGAACCGATTGCATTAAAAATTTCAGGAGAATAAACTGAAAGTGAACGCTTTAAAATTTGAAATTAATATTCAAATCGGCTTAGAAACGACGTTGTTATAAGGTAAAAAATATTAAAATATACATCAAAACTTTCTATTTTTGAAAGTCGGTTAAAACAACTAAAACAATTTTTACCAGATGTATTTTAACGTTTTCTAAATACATTCTGAATGTCAGCAAAATCCGACCAAAGGGTATTAATAAGACATATTTGTTTTCACCTTAATGCAAATACCTCAAAAACTACTTAACCGATTTTGATGTCAAACGAAAAATTCTATGCATGTCTCCTATACACCTTTTGAATTTAATTGAAATCGAACTAACGGCTCGAGAGTTATCGCGGAACATACATACATATATACAAACAATGTTTTTTCGCCTCAACTTGATTATATAATAATCAACCAGAGAAGCAGAAATAAACGAAAAACAACCTAACATTTTTAGTGAAGATAAACATAAGGACAAGATTTGCATTAGGTAGCTACTGAAAGTTAGATTAAAACAAATTTTAAGTCATTTAAAGTAATAAAATACGCGAATAAAAAGAAAAGAAAAATATTCTTAAATGAAAGCGTATTATCTTGGTTGTATGAAAAATGTTTAATTCAGAAAAATAGTTCCCTGACACGTAAACAGTAAGTATGTACATAAAAAGATTTTTACATACATACGCCTACAAACTTACATGGCCTATATGATTTTTTTTATTGATTTTACTCTATTTTCCGCCCCACACGCAAAGGCTACGTTACTGCTTAAATCTTTCTTTTTTTTTTAAATTGTTTGGTTTTTATTAACTATGTTGTTATTATTTTTCTTATACTTTTTATCTTTATCTTTATCGATGTTGTTATCTATTTTTATTTACAACTTCTTAATATTCCATCTTGCACCTCTTCCTTTCTTTGTCTTTTTTATGATATGCTGTATAGTATATTTATTTTTTCTCTTAATATCTGTTGCAACATTTTACTATTTATTATACTATTTAACTTTTTATTTAATCGAATTTATGCTATTTGTTATGTTTCTTAAATTTATATTATTTATTATTAGTAGCTGTTCAGTTTTTGTATCTATTTGTTTCTTATTTCTCATACTATTTTCTCTTACCTATATAAACTACCTTTTTATAATCTGATATTATAAAAACCAGTGTTCCATCTCAGGGCGGCAATCGTTCACGATTTACAAGATGTTTTTTGTTGTTTTCTAATCAAAGTTTTATTATTTTCTTATAACAATCATAAAGGAACTGGAATATCCACATTATTCTTTACATTTTTGTTTCTATAATTTTCTATAAGTCAGTTTTCAGGTACCTTGCCCTAGAAACTACGAGGCGAAATATTTATTTAAACTTTATTGTACCAATACATTAGTAACTATTACTTCTTATTTGTATATACTTTATTGTTGTAAATTACTCAACAAAAAATTTGGTATTTACAATTTACAGCAACGATAATCGGTCATACGTCATAATCTACTAAAATTAGAACACGTTCACCTAGTTTGCTCGGATAGTTTATTAACATTGGATCAGGTAAAACAAAACGCAGGACAGCGTGTCGCAACATCAAGGTACATAGACAAAACGCTAGCTAAAAATAATGAGAGCATAGAAGTATAAGCTGTGCACGTGAGACTAATAATAATATTGATAATTTAAAGATGTCTCGAGAAGAGATTTTGAAAAATTGGCTAGTAAACTTTTTCATAAAAATGTCTAATTCGTAAACCATTTCGAGGAATAGGCTTAGGGAACAGATTACATTAATCAGATCTTTAGATAAGCAAGTATTTTTTAAGAAAATCGCAGAAAACCCAATGACTTTCATTTTTTAGCAAGGTTGACGTATGACGTAGCCGGATAACTTCCGGCTATTCACATTTAATTTTTTAGGTTGGCAGCACAGCATAGTGAATACATATTTTTTGTTTGGTAGCGCTTACTAAGCGCTTCAAATGTCATCTCTGTTCAAGTAAACATAACCTAATTACATTCATTCATACATTATAATGAAGAAGCGGTGTCCAATTATTGAAAAATCAGATGTAAACGGATGAAGAGACTGCAGTAAAGTCCAATAAACAGGCCATTAAGCAATAGATACGAGAAATGGGGTACCTAAATATTTGGCGATTGTAAACAAACAAGAAACCAACTCGGGGCTCGCGGTCCATCTTGACTTTGACATTTGACACTGACATATATATTTTTTAATACCTTAGTAATAAAATCTTTAAAATTAATATAATAATAATAAATAAATATAATTTTAAGAATTTTTTCGTTTAAATTGTATCTCCGAAATAGTCTATTCTATCAATAAAATATATAATATACACAATTTATTTTTTAGTTGACTAGCCAATTGCTCGTGATCCTAGGAAGGGGCTAAGAAACTTTTTAATACTATTTAATATGCCAGTACTATATTATTTTAGTACTGGTATATTAAACAGTATGTTACTGGTATATAATAGGCCTATTTAAAAGTAACGATATTTGCAAATCAAAATTTGTAGTCTCTGCCTACACCTACTGGAACTAGCGTGATGACATGTCTTTATATAGTCCGAATCAATACCTATCTCGAATTATCTACAACTTAGTTTGTAAGCAAGGACTATCTTTAACATCTAAAGCTTGCTTTTTGATAAGTAGACTGGTTCGATTACTTTAAACCCACAATAAAAGATTTGATGGTGGAGAAAATCAAAAATTTACCCTTTAACCCATTAATTTAACCGACCCTTTCTAAAAGATGACATGATTTGATAAGTAATGAAATAAATTACGTACTTCGTTTAAATGTAAAAAAATCGCAGCCCTTTGAGGTTCCAAACAGTATCTTGATTGTAGCAATTCTATTTTCTAATTATTTTGTTTCACAAGTAAAACAAAGCAGGTTTTAATAATAGTATGTTTACGCATCACACGCGACCCGTTTCACTTTTGTTTTTTATTACGTGTAACATTTTTATAACTATCTTAAATAAAGGTCGTTAATCAAAATGGAATCCGGAATTGGGTAGTCAAAATATTTGAGTACATAGTCACCTTAGTGTTATCTGCTGACCAGTAGTCTGTTTATCAGAGATAAAAAAGCTAAAAGATAAACCTTATGAATCAGCTTAGGATAACACAGATAATTCAGAAGGTACAGTTTAAAATAAAAAACAAAATGTATCAAAAGTTTTGAAACCCTAGATCTGAAATAAAAACATAGACAATTCAATCCAAAACGGTTCTGAAATTTTTTGGAAGCTTGTAAGATGAACGAAAAATACCAAAAGCAATTTGTAAAGAATGAAAATCGTTTGACTAATACCCATTTTTAACTCTTATTTGTTAAAATATGAAAAACTATATGGTACCTTTCACAGAAGACAACGCATCTAGTTGACCTAAAATTTTAACATATTAGAGCAATTTTACAACAAAGGATATGTTAACGAAATTGTGTTACAAATTTTCACTGATTTACATCATAACCTCTGAAACTGCAGTAACTAAATGCATAGTGTTTTCATAAATTGAATAAAAATCTAGACTTACCTGAAAAAATAGGCAAAAACACACCCATTGGTAGTACTTGTAGATCTTCCTGTCACTCATATCCTCTTTACCCTTCTCCCGGCTATTCCCGATGCCAGGATACGGAACCTCCACCCCCACTTTCTTATTGAAGAAACTCTTCAAAGTATAAGTGGAGTGGATCCAACAATACGTGTTCAAGACGTCTTCAGGAATGTCCTTCGTATGGATGCAGTCAATAGGGTTCCCTACGTACTGCCTCGTGGTCACGATCAAGCTGAACGAAATCAACAGGATTACAGTAATCGAATAGTGTAATCTAAATACTGGTGAGTCGATGTGTACATAGTTCACTTTAATGAGATTTTTTAATCCGCGAAAAACGTCTAACATTTTAAACGTTTGAGTCTTTGCGTCTCTTTCGGTTCCACTAACATTATTTTGTCGTTACTCTATTATTGTTTCGAAGCACCATAGTTCACTTTCGTTGTCGTAAGGCACGAGTTTGGGCAGTGTGTTCGTCACACAATCTCACGTTGGTGTAACTTCTTCGGTATCTTTATGAATTTGAGCAATGATAGCGTCTGTGTCATGTTTTCTTCGTTTCATTATTGTTCGATTGTTTTCACCGTGTTTTCTTTACCATCGTAAGCGCGGTCATCGAGTTTAGATATAATTACGTTCGCTGAAAATTTAGCTTTCTGAGAAACGTGGTTCGGGTAATTGGGTCAGGAGGTTTATGAGTCGAGCCGATTCGACGGAACACCTCTGGCGTAACAATGTCAGGAGCAAAGTTTTCTATTAAACGTGTTAGTTAATATACAGTAGTATAGAGAGGAAAAATTGCTTCGTCTGTAAATATTACTAATTAAATAAGCTTAAATGGCAATCTAAGTCTACGGCCCATCTATTGGACACCACGTAGCGTCCCAATTGCTCAGTCTCCTGCACGGTTGAGGATTTGGTGGAGCCTAACGACAGAGCGGTGAAGGTAGCCACATACTGGTCAAAACTCTTTTAAATAGCCATAGAAAAAGAATGGCAATTTTTGAGTATGGTACTCGAGATATGAAAATATTTTGTGAACAGCTTAACAGTTAGCGATAGATTACAATCTCGCTAGATCATAATATAAAATTGTGAAAACATTTATATTATAAAGGTTTTCACAATTTCTCGATGACATATTCGTATTTTCTATGAACAGTGAACATTCTAACCATATTCTAACCAACTGGTAAACATAACTCTCCAAAACCGACGAAGTTTGCAAATAACTTGTAATGTTTATTTACTTAGAAGTCTATTTCCTCAGAAATATCATAGAGGAGCAGTTTATTGACCAATCCGTGTGTTATGATTCAATCTCGTGAGTCAATGGTCTCGTTATGATACGAAATTTATTTATTTTACTAGCAAAAAATATTTTTAGTGGTTCGTTGGACTTATGATATGCTTTTGTCGTTAATCTTTCCGTGAGGCTTCTAGCCAAGAGACAGCCGGTTGTCGCGTTACTTAATGAAAGTTCCTCGTACACGTTTTTAGTTTCTACTTGGTAGACAGTGCCTCGAGTTGGTAAAAGAAACACTAGAAAATTCATAAAATCTACTATTAAGTGTTGTAACAGCACGCACAGCGGACAATGCTTCTAAAATAGTTTTCAAAGAAAACCAACTCATAGTGTGTTCATGAGAATTGTTACGAAATAGTTAGGTACCTACTGATCATATTTTATGTATATTTTGTAAGAGCAGAATCTTCAAATATTTATTCTCAATTACGTGTTAATACTTTACAGCTTTCATATTTGCAGGTAATCAATTGCAAAACATAAGACATTCATCAGACATCATCATCATTCATAAGACATCATCATCATCATCCTAGCGTTATCCCGGTTGAATCCTCCTCTGTTTGCGTCGGAGCCCAAGGTCCGTGATAAGCATCAATATGTTGTAATCAATTTAATATTGAGTATTGCTAAATATTAATAATAAGAGGGTACTCCTATAATATACTTATATACAATACATACAAAACTCTTTATACACAAGGAAACATTTGTCATAATACTAGCTCCCAAAAGAAAAACAGAAACGTTTTTCAAACGGAATGTCCTCCCTCGTGCACTGCGATTATGAATGCCATGGTTTTCCTAGTGACTATAACATGGGAGCCTTCAAAAAGGACGTGAAAAAATTCCTTCAGGGTCGGCAACGTGCTTGTGACATCTCCGGTGTTGCAGGCGTTCATAGGCTACGGTAACCACTTACCATCAGGTGGGCCGTACGCCTGTTTGCCGAATTAGTAGTTGTATAAAAAAAAAATATTAAAGATCGGTTGTCTATTATTAAAGATCACTAGGCCAAGATTTTTACGAAACCGAATGTAAATTATCCAGACATTTACAATAAGACAATGCTTCTAAATAGTTTTCATAGAACTGAGCCGAGCGAGTCTAAATATCTTGTCAACGCGAGCTTATGAAATGTAGCGGTGTTGACATTAGCCATGATGACAGATGTGATTTAAAAAAAATGCTCCTGAAATCTTTGTCTTTTGTCGAATTTTACGCAAATACCTACATTTTAACATAAGGATTTCTTACAATAAGTAAAGATTTTTAATTTCTTGCGCTCTTATAATGTTTTAAATGTCAGATTTGCCGCCATTCCTTCTTTTCGTCATATTTTTTATTTGCAATAAAAACACTTGTTATCGAACGACAATAATTGGAAAGTTTTCGTTTTAAAAAAAAACTTAGAAATATTATAACAAATAAAACACTACAGAAAAAGCTTCGTTCATCTCCTAAAAGTCCTTCATCGAAAGTTTCCCACAATCAGACAACTGACCGGTCCAATTTCCGAGATACGCGCTCACATACATACAGAGTTATTTCCTGTACGCGTCCGCTACGAGATTTCATTTGATTTTTTCATGAACAACATTTTGTTAATATGATTTACAAATTTATTGGAGAATTCAATAAATTCAATTATATAAATGTAAGATCTAGCTGTTTCCCGCAGCTCCGTCTGCGTCAAAAATTAGCCTATGTTTGACCCCGGGTCTTCAACTATTTTCGCAAGGAAGATGTGCCGAATGCTGTGCAGATTGAACTTTTTGGACACTCCTCTTTGTCCCTGTGGGGACATTCAAAGCACACCTCACTGATCACGGCTCACTGTATTCCATAGATGATGGCATTCTAAAGATCCATGAAGCCGACCATGAGGTTGTCGAATGGATGGACAGCCTCCCGTTTTATATTTGACTTAAATGCAATACGCCATTCTCAAAAAATAACTATAAGTATTCATACAAATTTCATCAAAAGCCGTTCAGCGGTTTGGCCTTAAAAGCGTAACAGACACACAGACATACAGATAGACAGACAGGCAGACTTTCGCACTATTAAGTGTATGGATAATAAATATTTTTATTTATTTTCATTTACGTATAATAAATATTTTTATTTATAATACGTAAATGTTTGACTTGAAGTTGTGCGCTTTAATTCTAACTATCTACAGTTCAGTTGGTTTTTTATGTACACATAAAATTCTTGCAAAATTATTGTCTCTCTTCATCCTTGCGGGTGTTCCTAGTTGCGTCGTCAGCTTGCGCTTCGGAGCCCAGAGTACGCTGTAATCATGGTCCTAGATTTGCCAGTACTGGTTTATTACATTGGAGCGACTGTCGTCTGACCTCCCTAACCCTTTTTAATAGGGAAACCAGACCAATAGGATCATCATGCAACATAAATTACTCTAATAGGATAAAATAGAAATTTGTTTGTTTGTACAGACAGCACAGACTTAAAAAAAATACAGATTGATCTTGTACTAAGTTTCAGAGTTAAATGCTAAGTCTGAAACTTAATACAAGTCGATCCATCTGTATTTTTTAAAAGTCTAGCCAAAATACACGTTTTGCTAACTACGAACAGCTGTACACTTTGATCCGAACAACAACCCATAAAAGTGTAAAGTTCAAAGAGACATTAATCAAGTTTCTTTTGAAAACATATATAACGGGCCATTAATTACCAAATAGTTTTTCCGTCGGTTTGCGGGATTTCAACCGCGTAATTTTGACTAATGCCCGCCAGATAGCGTGTTGATGAGAGCTATCGTTTATGGGGATATTAATTTTATTTAGTGTATATTAGCAATCATTAGTAAATTTTATGGTTTGTATGTGAGGAATTGGTTTTCGCTGTATGAGTGCTTATTTGCATAATTTTAGTACTTTTCCCCGTATGGTTTTCTACTTCTGCCAACACCACTTGCAATTTACACAATTGGATTACTGATATAAAGAAAGAGAAATTTATTTCCTTGGAAATATTGTAATGTATAATATGTAATACATATAGGTCAATATTCGCGTTTAATTAGGATTTCCTCGCATATATCAGCATAAGATTGACTGGAAGAGATAGCCATTATTATACAAAATGTTACGTACAAAGACAACCATTCTGGTCGCACTATTGTAAGTGTAGTAATAGGTATTATTAGGTATAACTAGTAGGTAGGTGTTGACGGAACATCGTCTACAGCGTTTAGTCTTCTAGGTCGTGCGTCAACGTCACTGTCATGCATGTGTCAGACACAACTGACAGCTCGTCGAGCCAATAACCTGCGGTGGCACTTGGCTACAACTTCTCAACCGATCGCGTTCCGCATATCGAGGATCTAGCCTAAAAATCCATTGTACCTAATTATCACGACATCATTAGCTATCTGTATACCTAAGTAGGACTGTTCCTACTTTCAAACTATGGAAGTATTATTTATCGCCGCAGTAGGGATTGCCAGTAAATTATTCATACGGGCACCTGCTGCAACAGTAGGTAACAGGTAGGTTTTGTACCTAACATTTTGTAAATTATTTAGTTTGTATGAACTTGATTTGTTGCAATTTAGAGTATTTTTATTGTACTGCATTTAGTAAAACTAAGCACCTATTAGTACATTTCTTTGAAAACTTTATGCCACTTTGACAAACCGATTGGCACAGTTTTTCAAATATCGCAATAATCATTAGTTAAATCTCTTCACATTGTCTAACTAATCTCAATAATTACGGAACAAAAGGTCGCTTTATAAATCTGTCGCAAGCATGTCTCAAGTAATCAGTGAATGTGCGTTGGGGACAGATATTCTTGTCTTTGCCGCGTGGACCATAGATACATTATCGTTAGCCGGATTCAAGGACAGATGCTATTTTCGAAATCTATGACTCACTGGAAACTGGTGAGTCAAATTTTGTTCGATTTCGAGTTTGCCTGGAGTAATTCGAATGACTATCGATCGCTTTCGATTTTTTTAAATTTTTATCATATTGGTGTATCGAAAGATTTCATTCGAAATTTGAGTCATTTCTAAAATAGCACTCTTGATATTTTAAAATTGTTTGCTTCAAAAATTTAAAAATCGAATCGTAAATTTTATCAACTCAATTACTTGTTTCTTGACATATAATTTACTGCTTTAAAACAATTTTGATTGTCTCTAAAAATACGATAGTGACGTTAATGAACTGTATTTTACTTGTGAGAATCAACGCTAATTATATAAAATGATTCACAAGAATTTAGTACGATGGATGATCCAAGGATGTCGAAGTTGAAAAGTTGGTTGAGAACTCTTGTTTCTTCTATATGTTTATATTTATAACTCTTTGTCTATCGCGATGCAATCGGCTAATGAAAATCATCATAAAATCAGTGCTGGGTGTTGTCAATTCCTACCATGACGCTGAGTTATACCCAATCGCTCCATAGTCACACCAATTAACCAAGCCAGTGTGACTAAGGTTAATTTTAATTATCCGTAGTCACACAAACCAAAAGCCCAACAGGCTCTTGACCGGTGTGTACTATTGCCACGTACCTAGTCATTCATACTAATACGAGTGCAAAGTCTGTCTGTCTATTACGCTTTCGCGGCTAAACCGCTGAACGGATTGTGATGAAATTTGGTATAGGTGAAGTTGACTCAGGGTCAAACTTAGGCTACTTTTGATGCAAGCGGAGCTGCGGAATACAGCTAGTTCTAAATATTTTAGTTGTAGTTAGGTTTCGAAGCAACCATTTGGAATGGAGGATGGTACCAAAGAGTGTTTTTTTTATTTGTGTGTCTTATAACTCTTTTCTGGCATTGTTATGAATAAAGAGAAATATATCTAGAGCTGTACTTACACTGTACATTTATTATATTTGCAAAAAAATCTTTTGTCTTTAGTCTTCACGAACATAATTATTTTTTGGTCCTATGAATAAGAAATCATTACATTTTCATAGGGCCGACCTTTCAGTGGTTTAATATTATCCCATAATCATATCTCTATAAGGTTGATAGTTGATTGTCATCGAGTGAATAGGTCAATCTATAATGATTTCAAATGTCGGTTAATATCATTAACATATGTCCAAAACTGCTATTGTTTATATGTCATTGTCATTGTTCGGTGTCACTTCTTATTTCTTATCAGTCTACAAGACTTACTAACCTGGGTTACTTTGTCTGTAACCTTGCTCAAGAATAGAGTTTTTTAACAGCTACCATCCCACTTTTGGTCTAATGTCTCCCCCATCTCCCCCAAGTGTGTATATCCAAAACAGCTTTTGGTAATATTTCAGGAAATCACTCTTTCATTTTTTAACCCATTTCGTCCCGACTGCTGGGCAGGCCGCTTTTTCATCACTTACAGAACCCTAAAAAAGTGGATTGTAATAACCAGTTCCGCCAATGACCATGACTTACAGCGTACCCTAGGCTACGAAGGGTAAGCTGACGCCGCAACTAGGAATACACGCTAGGATGATGATGATGACAGAACCCTAAAAAGTGGTGAAAGGCGCAAGGATAAAAATTATTTACGGAACCTTAAAAACAGTATGTAAGATTCTAATTTACGACTCGGAAAAGCGCTTAGTAATAGAAACCTCATATCTAAGACAAAGGAATTCTAAGATTTATGACAAAACACATAAACGCTGGCCTTGAATATTATATGACGAATTTATAAACCTGTAAACATTGCTGTAACCACAGATTATTGTAAAGTCAAAGTCAAATCAAAGTCACTGTTGTTATCCTGCGGATTCTGTCATGCTACGATTTGGCGACGAGGTAGTGACACCCCCACGAAGAGAATATTTATTGAAATTCGAATTCTGCTGGTGTAGGAACGTACTGAAAAATATAGTTTCAAATTTTTAGAATCAGCCTAAAAGGCACAGATGAAAATTTCAAAAAACGCTTTATCATTTTTCTGGTGGTGAAAATAAATTCCTCATTATCTGAAATAAATGTCCGATTTTTAGAATTACCTCTTAGATAAATAAATTAATCTCCGCGACTCGCGCGAGACCAATTATGAATCTAATCAACAAAAAAAAATCATATAGTATTCCTCTGAAAAATCGATCTTAACGGCTGTATGGGCCTGTGCCACATTGGTAGACATGAAATTTAAAAGCCATATTAGGTAAAAATAAATATGTCTATCTCACCGTTACTCCATATCATCCTCTAGGATTTAACATTAAAATTTAAATGAGTACGTATCGCGGGCAACAGCTAGTGTGAGATAAATATATCCTAAAGTTAGTTTAGTGAATGAATAATCGTGATAATTGGAGTGCGTCGTTCTGGCAGCCATGCCAAATGCCGCCTGTGGGAATGGCCTGACACATTTTCTTTTGATAAGTGCCATTTTTCAAGTGACGGCGTTAATTAATATTCATTTTTTGCAAATGACAATCATAATAACTTACTGGTAAACTAATTTGAAACATTTTAGTCGACGAGTTGTTTATTTCTAGTTAATGTGGCAAGAGGAATTGGTTAATATGCACCAGCCAACTTTAAATATTTTTTTATTTATTCATAACGAGAAGGTTTAACGATCATTCGACGGGGTGTACAGGACCCCAGTATCCGAGTTTTTCGGAACCGCCTTTTGGCTTTTGGTGATAGCAGCAGGGACGCGACTTAACGTGCCTACCGAAGCACGGAATGATCATTACAGTCAATTATGTGATTCAAGCAATGTCCTAAGCAAACTGGAATCGAATCAATTCGAAGGAATACTTAACAATGGACAAGGTATTAAAATTAATAAGTTACTTACGAAGACACATTGGCTAGTACAGTACCGCCAAATCTAGGACCATGACTTACAGCGTTCCCTACGCTCCGAAGCGTAAGGTGATAACACAACTAGGAAAACCCGTTTGGGTGAAGAGAAGAAGTACACGTAGGCTCGTCGGAAGAAGATTTCAAACTCTCTATCCCCTGTCGTGAGCAGAAAATTAGCTATTCTGTACTGTAGTGCGTTGTTAGACAAAACTGAGTGTATAAGCAAAGTTAGGTTTGGGATGTTTATATGTAACTGGAGTGGACATAAAAGTGCAAAAAGGATTTAAGTCGATACAGGGGTTTCAAAGAAAACTTTAATCGTTTGTTCTTGAGATAAAAATACAAGCAAATTTTCCCTTGCACTTAAAGAAGAATAAACGTAATCATATTTCAAGCAAAGCCGGCGGGAAGAGACTCTATTTCGGGACACGCATAAAAATGCCAATGTATAACATTATCGGAACATACACCATCCGGAGTCATTGGCTTACAAAGGAACAAACGTAGCGCGACTGTAGTGTAAAGCACCTTGTACACTTTTTCACTTAATACCCCAGTCACACTATCGCGAATGTCTGCATTGTCGCGACATGCCTGCAACACCGAAAATGTTACGAGCGCGTTGTCGACCTATCCGCTATCAGCACAGCGACCCCTCTGGAGCCTGGCGACTGGCGACCCTACTCACCATAAACATAACATAAGTGTGTTTTCCTAGTTGCGTTGTCAGCTTATGCTTCGGAGCCTAGGTCGTACGCTGTAAGTCCTAGACTTGGCGGCACTGGTACAATGGAGCGACTGCTATCTGACCATTACCCTTTTTATAGGGAAACCAGACCAAAAGGAGGTTGACCCAAGGTTTGCTAGTGGCGAACTTTGTTTGATTTTTCATGCTGCCTAAATGCAGTCTGTAACAGCAATGACTGCTATCTATCGATAACAACGGAGACCATCGGCTTAACGTGCCTTCCGAAGCAAATTGTACACTTTTCCGTGTGAATTTCACGATGGAACAGGTACATATAGTACTTATGTGGTACGGTAAATGCTAAGATACGCAAAGCAACCCAAAGCTGTGACGCGTCCAGTGAGTGTCGCAATCGCACAGAGTGGTAACCATGATCTCTTAAATCCATTCTATCTTACTTATGTATGATGGAAGGCAAAAGACAAAGAGGGATAAGCCGATTACGGTAGTCGGGTATAGTATAAAGAGAAATATAGTATAAAGAGAAAACTGGATACATTTGTGGTGACAGCAGTCCGATCCGCTCAAGATTAAGACAAGTGGCGAGAACTTGTTTAAAAAGTTGTTCGTCGGGGCCACGATCCTCATTAATGAGGAAACCAGCCACCTGCACGCTCAGGGACCTCTACGAAGACAAGACATTGTCGGTAGCGGAGTTTTGGTCCTCAGAAGTTAAATAACTGCCAGAGTCGACTCGCAAAGAAGAAGAAAAGGAAACTCATTACAAAAAGAGATTTGAGTATTATATGTCGTCTTCAAAGGTGTGATGGAGATGATGAGAAGAGATGGCTCTCTTCCTCATTCGCATTTAGAGGAATTTATAAGTCTTTTGTTTCCCACCAAGGAGTTTTTTTATTTACCTAATATGGCACAATGGGTGGACTTAATGCTAAAGCAGGTGTTGTAGGCGTCCCTATTGTAGGAGTAACCTTTTACTTTCGTATTAAGTATGCAAGATTAATAAAAAAATATTTATTAAACCTTTTGCTAAAATTCCTATAAAAGTGTGTTGTCTGCTTTAAAACACCGATGCCACTTGCTCTCCATTTAGGTTGTACCATTTCAGATTCTTTGATCGCATTCTTACGTTTGTTTGTGTTGTTTATGTCTGTATATAAAGCAGTGTCAATAATCTTTTTAATTTCATCGATGTGGACTATCATAATAAACATCGACAAAACATACAGATTATCTAAGTATGACCAGAAGTTTGATGTGTTTTGTCTTTTCATTACGTTTTTTCGTTGACTTGATATGTTATACTTAGCTATATTTTCCCTTATATAAAAGACAAATCAAATTCGGGTTAGTTACACCATTTATAATTCAATAATGATTTTAAAAAAATCGTCTGAAACTTTAATGGGAAGTGTATGATTGAGAATAAAATATAAACTACTAGCTATTTCCCGCAGCTCCGCCTGCGTTAAAAAGTAGCCTATGTTTGACCCCGGGTCTTCAACTATATTCATACCAAATTTCATCAAAATCCATTCAGCGGTTTGGCCGTAAAAGCGTAACAGACAGACAGAAAGACAGACAGACTTTCGCATTTATAATATTAGTATGGAAGTACTGTTTTTTTTTAAATTTCATGCATTGTTTTTTGTCGGAAACAAGTAAGAAAATTGATAAAGATGCTTCCATCTCGCTGTTAAATATAAACAAATCGATGTTACAACATCATCTATATGTAGATTAATCGTCGGTAGAGATACTATACCTCTCGTCGCGGCCCACTAGATTCATAAGATCAAAGGAGGATGTTTCATAATAAATACTTTGACGAGTAGAAAATGGCGATCTCCAATTATGAAAATAAGTTCGAATGATTGATGCATCGATTTACAGAGTTTTGAAAAAGGGACTTTTGGCAAGAAGCAGTGAAGAGCAGTATCGGCGCTGTATTTTATTTTCCAAAATTTGTGTTTTTTTGAGTGTTTGGGCTTAGTAATGGTGGATTATTATTCGCAATGTGTTCAATAACAAGCGTGAGTGGTGGGAAGTGTTAAAGTGTTTGATTTATGTGATTTTCATGCTTGTTGCCAAAAACTCCTAGTAATCGCCAAGTGCAGTTTTTCTACCACTTCACTTAGCCTGATTCTTCTGACTAGACTTGATTAGGACTTGACGAAATCACAAAGTAGGACTGAAGAAGATTGAAAAATTAAGAAGGGCTATAAAGGACTTGTATCCATGGCCGTAAAACCCATTACTAAAAAAAGTTTTGAAAAAACAAATCGTTCTTTTTTGAACTTGGTACATTAACGCGGGATGCAGGAACACGGAACAGAATTATTAATAGTACTGCTGGCAAAGTTAGAAATTGAATATTAAAAGTAAAAATTTGCATTTATTAACGTATGTTATTAGCCATTAAAATTATGGTTCAAATTGGAATTCATGCAAACATAATTTATGAAACAAACCTTTTCAGGCGCGACTATTCTTATCAGCATCAGAAGTTATCTGACTTCACCAAGCCTACCTAGTAAGAATACCTATCTGTGCACATAACATATCAAATTGTCATAAAAACATTCCCATTTTTGTTCCACGTGAAAATTAGACCACCCACGCGTATTGTGTTTGTTAGGTGAACGATGTTTTAAAATCATTCAATCATTTTCCAGCCTTCCGGGAAGAGAATGCATACAACAGCATTCGTTCACAAACAAACCGATATTTACGAGCGCAATTAAAGGAAATGAAATGATAAATAATTATAATAAATAAACTGAGCTGCCTTTGATTCCAATTATCAGATTTTAAAACAAACACTTTTTTTTCTTACTTCCTGTATGGCTTTTACTATAAGTATTCAGCCAGGAGTAGTAGAAAAACAATTTAAATAATTTTCTGGAAGCTTTTGGGAACTATAAGAAACAAATCATAAAATATAATCATATCAAACACCGTTTTCTAAACTATCAGGGTGTTTGCCTCAATATCAATAAATGAAACAAATCCATACTTAATATTGTAAGTCTTTCTGTCAAACTGCTGAAAGGATTTTAATAAAAGTTGGTATGAATATAGCATAGGCTACTATTTGACGCAGACGGAGCTGCGGGAAACAGCTAGTGATAAATAAATTTTATAAATAAACTGAGCCGCCTTTGATTCCAATTGTCAGAATTTCAAACAAGCTTTCTTACTATTAGTGCTCGTAATCGACGAGCGTGTATGAAGAGAGTGATGAGCGTAGAAGAAGCGAGGGAAGTCTGTAAGGATCGTAGCAAATGGAAATCCATGGTCTCTGCCTACCCTTACGGGAAAAAGGCGTGATGGTATGTATGTATGTATGTTTCTTACTATTACACTTTTTTCTTTCTTAAATGTCTTTTACTATACGTATTTAGCCAGGAGCAGTAGAAAAACAACAGAAAGAAAATCACAAATAATCATATTAAACACCGTTTTCTGAACTATCAGGGTTTTGTTGTCTCAATATAATTAAATGAAACAAAAATAAGTTTGACGGAACGCATCCTTCTTTCTCTATGAAACTAATAGTCAAACATCTAAAGAAAGCAAGAACACTTGTAAAATGAATCAGAGTATTATTTTCGCGTGTCCCCCGGATTCCCTCGCATCCGGCGCTGAGATGAGTAACATCCGGATAGCAAGATCTTTGTTTTTCTATTTTATCTTCGGAAATACACGCTGGGTATTGACTATTGAGTCAGCTGTTAGATCATTAGATGTTACAAGTTATTTGAAACACTTTTTAAATTTACTGACTAACAATATTTACTCTGTGTCACAATTTATTAAAAGAAAAAAACAGAAAGTGGTTTTCGATTATGGTGAAAATATTGTAATCATTATGGACTTTTGGCGGGAAGCTGTGGAGAACAGTATCGGCGTTGTATTTTATTTTCCAAAATTTGTGTTTTTTTGAGTGTTTGTGCATAATAATGGTGGATTATTATTCGCAAAGTGTTCGATAACAAGCGTGAGTGTTAGGAAGTGTTACAGTGTTTGATATTTGTGTCTTTTTATGCTTGTTGCCAAAAGCTCCTAGTAATCGCTAAGTGCAGTTTTTCTACCACTTCACTTAGCCTGTTCTTCTGACTAGACTTTACTACCGACTAGACTTTTAGACTTGACTAGGACTTGACGAAACCACACTGTAGGACTGACGAAGATAGAAAAATTAAGAACGGCTATAAAGGACTTGTATCCATGGCCGTAAAAACCAATAATAAAAAAAAATATTAATCATTATAAGTCGGTATGACGAGAAACCATACTAGTACTAATATTATAAATGTGAAAGTGTGTTTGTTTGTTTGTCCTTCTTTCACGTTAAAACGGAACAACGGATTGATGTGATTTTTCGTGTGGAGACAGTTGGAGACCTGGAGAGTGACATAGACGTGACACAAACGGAATTCCACGCTGGCGAAGCCGCGGGCACAGCTAGTGGAGAATAAGCTCACTTCTAGACATACATTACAAAGAAACTACAGCTTTAGTTAATAAAAAACAAAATATAAAAATATGCCTCTAGTTTAAGAACGGACTAATTCCCGACGTCCTAATTGACCCAGGGGTCCTTGGCAGACTGAAGTACCCACGAGTGGGATAAAAATATCGCCACTTCAACCACTATGCATATTAAATACTCAAAATCTGCCAGCTATGTTTTATGTTTTCATTTAGATTTTTTATGGGAAATGCAGTGTGATTTTAAGAGGTCACTTAGATAGGAAAACGTAAACGATACTTGTACGAGGGCATGCCAAAAAATAGCAATACTATATCTCCAAAGTATAAATTTGTGCTATATTAAAAAAAAAAATCCTTAATTATAACCTGGTATAGTATAGTAAAACTACGAACATGATGAAAAGCGTACCCTGGCAGATGCAACTAGGAAATATGCTCGGACGAAGAATCAAGGACTGCTCAGAATCATTTATTTTGCAAGAGACATGTTATGTAGACAGGTCCATAAAAAAAAATTTTTATTTCTCCCTTAGTGACGGATAACACAAAAGACAGTCTATGGTTTTGCGAGAGACACTGCACTGGCAGTGGCAGGTAAGTCAAAAAAAATTTTTTATAATGAAATTTAAAAGATTAACTTTTTCGTTTAGCTTTTTTATCCCTGCTTCACTCTAGAGTTAAAAACTTTATTTTGACTTTACAGAAAGTAAGTCACGTAGTTTCCCGGCATAATCCCGCCAACAAGCAGTGACATTCACTCGATTTGAGTATCAAGTAAAATCGATCGCCTTACAGTAAGACCTTCTAGGGCTTCCTACAAGGAGCTATGGCGGGAAAACATGTTAACACTAAGACTGTATTGTTTACATTTTTCTTGTATTTACTTTTACAATTTATTCTAAGTAGAGCCATAGAATAGATAGTTTTTTTTTTATTCAATTAAGTAGGCAAACAGGCGTTCGGCCTACCTGATGGTAAGTAGTTACCGTAGCCTATCAACGCCTGCAACACCCGAGATGTCACGAGCCCGTTGTCGACCATGAAGGAAATTTTTTCACGCCCTTTTTGAAGGCTCCCATGTTATAGTCATTAGGGAAAACCATGGCAGGGAGTTCATTCCATAATCGCAGTGTACGAGGGAGGAATTCCGTTTGAAGCGTACTGTACGCGATGACATGGGATCCAAGGTATGGGGATGAAATCCCTGACGATGGCGAGAGGTGCGATAGTAAGTTAAGTACTATGTAGCCCCTTTTCACTATATAATCAGAAAAAACTTTAATAAAACTTTATACCAGCAATTTTTGAAATTGAATCAAATCATAACTAATATTAAGAGCGAGTATGTTTGTTAACTTGTCACACATGATGGGCATTCCTAATGAAACTGAAACAATCTTCCTGGAATTTCGCTTAGACATATTTAGAAGTACTAATTTCCGGAATTCAATTACACGTGCAAGACCGAAGCCAAAGGTTTAACATAAACCTGTTTAAAAGTATCACAAGAAAGTGATAAATCCGCCTCAGGTAAATACATCATCCAGATATATCAAAAACTGAAAATCTCGGCTTTGTAACAAAGTCCGTTGTCTGTTCAAACAAACAAACACCGATCAAAGGCGTCGTCCAAGGTATTTGTTTTCTTACGAATGTTTAGGCCGAGTCGCGTCGATACCGATTGCAACGTTTACTTGATGAATAAACAATGTTTTTTTATATATTTGGTTCGTGTGTGTATTTATTTTTGTTGAAGAATTCATTGCTTCGAGTGCTGTCCCCGGAGAATTTAAATATTTTTTCTTAAATTTCGGTAAAAGAATAAATATTTGAATTTGAAATTTAAAAAGAAAGAAATGGTAGGTACGTAAAATTCTTTTTTTTTTAGTTATGGATTTGGTAAATGGTCTGGTTTACAGCCACGGATACAAGTTCTTTATAGCCCTTCTTAATTGAAGAAGATTTTCTTCAGTCCTACAGTGTGTGTATGTCAAGTCCTAGTCAAGTCTGAAAGTCTAGTCGGTACCTAGTCAAGTCTTGTCAAAAGATGATTTGAAGAATCAGCTAAGTGAAATGGTAGAACAACTGCACTTAGCGATTACTAGGAGCTTTTGGCAACAAGCATGGAAATCACATAAATCAAACACTGCATCACTTCCCAACACTCACGCTTATTCTCGAACAATTTACGAATAATAATAAAATAAAAATAGTGTTACAGTGTTATAGAGTACCATTCACTAATTTTATTTGTCTTTAGTTTCTGAGCCTGTCCTTGGCAAAGGCCTCTTCCAACTTTTTCCAGTTTGCTCTGTTCATATTGCGAATAATAATCCACCATTATTATGCACAAACACTCCAAAAAACATAAATTTTGGAAGATAAAATACATCTCCGAAACTGCTCATTTAAGCTTCCCGCCAAAAGTCCTGTATTGAGGTTGTTTCGTAACAGAAATAACAGAACGATAAAAGTACTACCGCTTAAAAATACTAGCACAGAATATTTTTTTTTCAGTTATGGATTTTACGGCCATGGATACAAGTCCTTTATAGCCCTTCTTAATTTTTCAATCTTCTTCTGTCCTACAGTGTGGTTTCGTCAAGTCCTAGTCAAGTCTCAAAGTCTAGTCGGTAGTCAAGTCTAGTCAGAAGAATCAGGCTAAGTGAAGTGGTAGAAAAACTGCATTTAGCGATTACTAGGAGCTTTTGGCAACAAGCATGGAAATCACATAAATCAAACACTGTAACACTTCCCAACACCCACGCTTGTTATCGAACACTTTGCGAATAATAATCCACCATTATTATGCACAAACACTCAAAAAAACACAAATTTAAAAAAATAAAATACAGCGCCGATACTGCTCTTCATAGCTTCCCGCCAAAAGTCACTAGCACAGAATTATTAATAGGCATAGATTACAGAAGAACGGCGGCAAGAGAGAATTCATGTTTCTTTGATAAAGGTATCTACTAGACCTCAAAAGGCGTAAAGTGATGTAGTGCAATATATAAAACCGATTAAGTGCGAATCTAACCCGCGCACTAAGAGTTCTGTACCATTATCTATAAAAACCGCAAAAAATATGTCTGTTGTATGGGAGAATAGAATAAAAAATAGCCATGGGAGTCTTAGTAATAGGGTCCCGTTTTACTCTATGGTTACGGGAACCTAAAAATGAACCTATTGGTCTAAAATTATCTATGCCCATCGGTTAAAAAAGCAGAAATCTAACATTTTTATTTCTTTTTTTTCTTGTAAAGGGTGTGAATCCTCGCAACTTGGCGCAGCGTGTAAACAAATAAGGTCCTATCACTATCACTAATCTAACAAAGTGATTTTGTTTAGCATGTGCCAGACTTACGCCATTTTATTTTGCCAGTTTATTGCGAAACACTTTTATTATCTAATAGTAGTTTAGCCCGTGGTTTTGCTTAACAACGTTATGTTGAGGCTTAGTTCCGGTTTGTTTATTTTGTTTTAGGTTAGTTACTTTATTTTTTTTAATAAAATAGAAACAAAAATTAGTCAAAATCAAGTTATAATAAAACCGTCGTTTTTTCATTTCAATTTGTTTAGTTATTGATTTTTTTAAGTAATGGTAAAAAATAAAGTAATGTAATACTATTTAATAAAAAATCCTTTTGATAAATGGGTTTTTCTTTTATTTAATTATAAGGAAAAACAACGTTTGTAAATCGTGTGAAATTTACACACTATGATCCTCTTTGCTGCCTTGCTTTAAGCCTATTAGCAGTTGTCTCACCCACATATTATATCATGTGCTTGGACATTGTGATTCATACATTCATTGACAGAAAAGATGGACAAGCATTCAGTACTCATGGTCTACTCTACTTCTATGGTCTATGTTCTATGAAAGAAAAGTACCGCGCTGAAGTTGATTTACCCGCCTTGACATTGACAGTTTTTTTTGTGGCTTTTGCAGGAATTAAGTCAGCTGAAAAGAAAGTAAAGTAACGGGTGCGGATATATTCAGTAGTTAAATCTTGTCAAGTCTGGCATCGGGCACAGCCGAAGAAGAGTAGGCATTTTCCCAGCAGTGGGCAGTTATAACAACATAATGTTGTATTTTTATTATACTATTAAAAATAAAGAAGGGCTTATGGCGACGCAAATAGGTGCGGTAGTCGACCGCACATCGCTTAGTAGGTACGTAAGTACTAATACTAACCTATATTTTAGTAGGTACAGTCGTGATCAAAGTCTACCCAGTTGTTCCGGTAGTTTTGAATACATTGAACTCCGATGATCCGATAGAACAAAAGAAAATCTCAATCAAATAAGTTTTCCTAATGTTTAGTTTCCAATGTATGTGGGATTCGAGATAAATAAAAGATTTGGGACCAAGCAAGTGATATATTTATTCAAAAATGGCGAATTAATTCTTACAGTCGTGTGCTGATGGCGTCCTTTTGTGTTGCTGGAGTACACGCGTCCGTTCGTCATCCGAGCCAGTCGTAAAGAGAGTCACTCCTGGTCGTTCATTTAACTCATTCATTCGCACTATCATTCACAGACTCATTCGTTAGCTCGTCGCGTTCTCTCAACAGAAATCTAAGGATGCATTCATAAACATTCAACCCCACATGTATATTTACAGCGTGTACATGAAATAAATAAATAAAATCTATTGCTTTCTCGGGTCAGTTTATTTTTCGAAATTTTATAGGTCAGTAGGTTCTAACTACTTAGGAAATATTATATAATAAGATCACTTTTAGTATTTATTTTGTGAAACTCAATGTCAGTTCATATTATTAAGACCAAATCGAAAGGCTGCCAGGCTATGGTCCTTCCTATTATTTTATTTTTTTCCCCGAAAGGGAGTTGACATTTGAGACTTTGTGTGTACCTAATGTATTTCATTGACGTTGTTGTTGTTGTAGAATGTATGACAACAGTTATAGTATTATTAGACTCGTCTCGTCTTAATTAACACCTATCCATACTAAAATACCTATTATAAATACGAAAGTCTGTCTGTTAGTTTTCACGGCTAAACCTCTGGAATTTGATAAAACTTCGTAGTAAAGACCCGGTGTGAAAAATGATCTACTTTTTAACGCGGACAGAGGAGCGGAAAACAGCTAGCATACTATATAGGTAAAGGTTTATTAAATTGTACTTAAATAGTTTAATTTAATGAATAACAATCGCGAAAACATAAGAAATCATTAAATTGTACTTGTTCCAAAATCACTTTTATAGTCGACTGTACCGTCGGTGTGTCTGGTCGGCAAAAAACTGCGGGTATTAACCCACTTGTGAGCTATTTCGGACGCGTCTCTTGTACACATTCTGTTAGTACTGCAGTTAGGCGGGAATAAACAATGCACGGTAATTTTCTTGTTTTAATTACCTATAGAAAATTACTAAGCTTACTCTGATAAAAAAAACGAAATGGGGAAATATATACTTATTTTTTTTTACGATTAATTTGAATTTGGAATAGGCTTCTTGACTGTATTCATATTTGGGCAATATTAGCATACGACAGAATATGTTCACTAAAAAGTAACCGATCCTGAAAACAACAAAATTGGTTGTTAATTAAGACTATAATTGGATTTTAAAGATTTTTAAGAAGTAAAGAGGGAGCGTGGGACGTCTTGCTATCTCTTTTGTACGCACAAAACCAAGTGGCAGTGACGTCACTGCACACAAAGTGCATCCTTTTCTTGTTTTATGACAGTTTCCTCTTCCACCGAATTTCAGAGGCTTATTTATTTATAATTTTTTAAAACTTTATTGTTTCACAAAGAACACATATACTTATAACAATTGGCGGACTTAATGCTAAGAGTGGTTGACTCTACCAGTCAACCATTACGAGAAACGGAAAGATAGTTTGGCGTAAAAAAGTATAGAGCAAATTGTATCAAAAGCTTTACCCGCTTTTTAAATAAAAATTTGTTAGGACTTTCCTTAATATCAGCAGGCAAAGCATTCCAAAGTCGAGTAGATTGTAAAGTGAAGGAATTAGCCATAAAATTGGTGCGAAATAGAGGAGTACTTAGTAAGAGAGAATTACCCCCATATTCTCAAACGTTTTCTCAAATTCGACTCAACCTTACTCCAACTCATTGGCATGATTAGTCGTCACTAGCTTCCTTGACTTAAGGAGATTCCTCATTGGAGGTGAGTATTGAACTGTCAAATATAAGGTTGGTCGAGAGGTACCTTGAGGCGTTCTTGAAATGAAACAAAGTAGTTATAAATCAGTTTTTTTGACACTTTTTGCCTAGATATTCATTACTTTATTTTATTTTTGACTCTATTTTTTTGTAATTTTCATTTTTTGTACTAAGAATTGTTATTATAACCTGTGACGTTCCTCATTGGAGTTTGCTCAATCTATCAACTAAGAATATTGTTTTCAAGGAAAGTTCGAGGACTTCCTTGAGGCGCCCTCCAATGAGTTTGAGTGAAGGACGTATACGTAATACGGGTGTTAGAAGAACGAAGTTGACGGTCATGAGAGTCGGATAGATATTTGAAATTACATTTTAAATATTCAGGAGATTGAGGATTCATAAGAATCGAAAAGAGTGTACAGAGAAGCCTGAGCTCTCTGCGAATAACTTTTAACTTGCTTAATTAAGAACGTATTTAAAAAAATCTTTCTGTTTTCAGTTTCTGGTAGTGAAATGTTTCATATGAATGATAAAAATAAATAGAGAATAAGTTTATATGTACCCAATTTGATGATATTCTTTTGCGGGAAATTTGTAAAAAAACAAGGTATCAAGTTATTTTTTATATTTTGTGTTGTAGGAGGTACATCAACTATTTTTTTTAAATTGGGCTATGTATGCCACTGACAAATTCGATGAAGAAGATGGTAAAATAAAGAAAAACTTAAATAATTCGTATCCAGGCCGTAAAAATAAATTCTATTTGTAAACTGATCTATTCTAAAATTTTAAAAACGAGATTATCTAAAAAGGGTTTAAATTTGTAAAAGATCCTAATCTTTTATTTAAAGTTAATTTCACTTCAGTCATTTTTATGACCGAATGAATGAAAATTAATTTTATGAATCACGATCACGAATGAAATTGACTGAATCGGAGACATGGATCATCAATTCAATAAATTAATAATTTACTGTTAGACCCTGTCAACCCCGTAAAAGTAAAAGCAATGGAGTTTTTTATTCTGATCTTACATCTGGCACCGCTGACCTAAATAAATCACATTACCTCCTTTATTTTTACACTTTAAGACCTGCATTTGCGATGTCCCTCAAATGCTGCTATAAACTTATTTTTAAAGGCTGCTAATGCACGTATCATTGATTTATATGCCGTAAAATATATATGCTTTCGTAAGTGACAGGGATCCAGATCTGCCTAGACAAAAATAGGTAATGGATACCGGGTTTAACCGGAGGGTAAAGATTTTATTGCGCCGATTGGTATGTTTTTTTTTTTAGGATAGATAATGCACAAAAATATAAGTTTGCCTCAAAGTTTCTTGGGACTTTTGGCGGGAAGCTGTGAAAAGCAGTATCGGCGCTGTATTTTATTTTCCAAAATTTGTGTTTTGTGCATAATAATGGTGGATTATTCGCAAAGTGTTCAAGAACAAGCGTGAGTGCTGGGAAGTGATACAGTGTTCGATTTATGTGATTTCCTTGCTTGTTGCCAAAAGCTCATGGAAATAGCTACGTGTAGTTTTTCTACTACTTCACTTAGCCTAACTCTTTTGCCTGGACTTGATTATGACTTGACTTAACTACTGAGTTGACTTTATACTTGTTTGATTAAACAATTTTATTCAAAAAAAATTACTTGTTACTGGCTAAATACGAAAGTAAGAGCCAAGTTGAAAAAAGAGAGCCCCTTTGAAGAGCAGAGTTCGCTTTTGCATTTTTTTCCATTTCGTTTAGGAGTCTGGAGGACATGCCAACATTTTTGGGTATTTCCCATTCTACCTGGTCCTGGCGTAAGCGGTATGGTCAAATCCATGTTCATAACTTGACGGTTATTAAGGCCTAATTTAATTATTTAAACAATATAACTTCTGCAAGTTGCTGTCTGATAGTCTGTTCGACAATAAAAAATAAATATAATAAAAATTTATTTATTACCAAAGACAAACAAATACCTTTGCACAAATGGACTACGATTCCAAAACTAGGGAGACCCTGTGTCTTGAGAATCATGAGTACCGTTACCAAAAGATTAAACATACAGACATCAGAATAATACAAAAAAATAATGTTAAGTTATGTAAGTAACTTGCAAATGTAAACTATGTGTTTTCCTTTGCAAGTTGCTGTCTAAAAAACTGTCTTCCCTAAGGCCTTAGACGAGACCGTACCATCAGTGTTGCCAGCAGAAATTATGTTTAAATGAAAGACCTCACTATAATAAGCACAATGGCAAAAAAACACGTCAATAAAACATAAAATAACTGAGATATGACGAAGTTAAACTCACGTGCATTTTGGATGATACCAAACGCTCCATACTAATGAATACCTAGCGGTGACGTCACGCCTAGGCAATTTAAAAGGGTGAGACTAAAATTTGTTCGACAACTACCTTAAATATTGTGTTTATGTAAATAGTTTCTAAATTAAAGTTTCTTTATTTTTTATGTGTTCATCGATTGTAATATATTCTTTTAGTAATTTAATATTTTCAAAATGGACTTTCCCAAATTTTTAAATTGTCATATAAAATTGCCTGTGCAAAATTTCAAAGTCAAAATTTCTGTTAAACGCTTAGGAACGTCTTTGTATTTGAAATGCTGGCCACATACAATTGTCAAATAAAAATATTGATGTTTTGAAAAAGGAACCGTTCGATGTGTCATTGTAAATAATTATTGATTTTTGTCTGTCTGAAAACCTGAAAATATGTTAACCTCTTGTGTTTATTTTAACCGCTGTATTTTTATTTAGTTATTTGTTGTACAAATTTTGGTTCTTCGTTCGCCGGATGTCGGCTTGCTTATTAAAAGTATAGCGGTACACACGTTTCGGAAAAAGAGTGTGAGGACGTTTCCTCACACGTCGTCGGGGGTCGGGGTTGAAATTTGTATGGAACTTTTCAATGAATGTTGTTGAACCTATCTGCCTTGATTTTGGATAAAACTGTTGAGACAAAAATACTGATTTGGTTGGATCTAATCGAATAAAAAGTGTGATGTGAACTTGTAAGTACTTACATTTTTATTTTCGAAAAATTGATGATGAGAACAAGTTTATTGGTGTACATATTTTATAGGATAATGGTCTGTTTCATAATTTGGAAAGATAATAACGCAACCGTGGAATTTGTCAGTAAATATAATTATTGCAAATATTAATGGAAAAATATTCTTCTACGTAGTAACTACTTATTTTTCAAGATGGAAAAATTAATTGTTGACCAGTATGACATTTATAACATTTTTAACAAATTTTAAGAAATCGCCGAAAGAGCGTTTGACAGAGAGTTACTTAGAGACACGCCTAGAAACTTTGGATAACATATGGTTACCATGCTGTGAAACTCACCATAAAATTATAAGGCTGTCTGTCGAAGAAGGTACAGATAGTAAATATTTTGAGGAGAACACTTTTGAGTTGTTGGAAGAATTGTATATTCAGTATAAGACTGATTTGAAAGATGGTCTCTCTTCTTTTAAGTCATTAGTCTCACCAGCACTTTGTCAGTGTTCTAATTTAAGGGATAATTCGAACAGTAAACATCATGCAATCAAATTGCCTAAAATTGCCATTCCTACGTTCTCGGGTCTCTACTCGGAGTGGACAACTTTTAGGGATTTATATGTATCCTTGATACACACCAATTCGGAGTTGGATAATGTCCAGAAATTACATTATCTGAAGGGCTACCTGTCGGGTGAAGCAGAGCAACTCGTCAGACAAATTCAAATTGCAGAGTCTAACTATGAAAGGTGTTGGGATTTGTTACAATCAAGGTACAACAATAAGAAATTTTTGTGTCATGCCATTTTGAAGAAATTTTTAAGTCAGAAAAACATTTCAGCAGGGTCCTCTACCATGATGAGAAATTTAATTGACACAACGTCTGATTGTTTGAGTGCCTTATGTAACATGGGTGTGGAAGTGAGATCTTGGGATGTTATCATAATTCATTTGTTAACGCTTAAACTGGATTTAGAAACAACATCAATGCACTCGACGAATTACCTAATTTATCTCAGTTTACAGATTTTATAATAAAAAGGTATCGCGCATTGGAGTTTCTGGATTCTAAACCAACACATGTAAATAATCAACAAAATGATACTAAGTCCTTTCATGTAAGTAATATTCAGTGTCCATTTTGTTCAGAGGGACATAAACTTTAATTTTGTAAAAAGTTTTGTTTAGAAAATGTAGATATTCGTCGCAATTTTGTAAAAGATAATAACATTTGTTACAATTGCCTATGTAGTAACCATTACGTAAAGAAATGTGTAGTACCAGTTAGATGTCAAATATGCAAACGTAAACATAATTCGTTACTACATCCAATAGATAATGTTGATGTTTCAAATAATGAACATAATGGAAGTCGATCTTCGTCTAACTGCTCAAATTTGGAACCAGATACAACAGTTTCAAATCATTTCTCGACATGTGATGATAATCAAGTGTTACTGGCTACTGCAATGGTCGAAGCCAGGTCGAGGAGTGGTCTGAAAGGTAAAGCCCGAGCGTTGTTAGACCAGGGCTCCCAGTGCTCGTTTATTTCCGAGACTCTAGTAAATACTTTAGGATTAGAGAAAATTCCTACATATGAACATGTATCAGGATTGGGAAGACCCATTAAATGTGAACATATAGTAAATGTAAATATTAAGTCTTGTGCTGATCCTCATTATTCAATATTTGTCAAGGCATATGTTTTAAAAGAAATACCTGGTCTTTTCCCATCCCGGATGGTACCATCCAGTGATTAGCGTGAACTGACACTAGCTGATCCCCAATATGCCGTTCCCAATCACATAGATTTATTACTTGGAGCTGAGGTTTATACTCAAATATTGCGAGAAGGCTTGAAAAAGAAAAGGTGTAGTCGACTGATAGCTCAATCCACAGTCTTTGGTTGGGTATTGTCTGGGTTGGTCTCCTATAGAATTCAAGTAGAAACAAATAGCGGTAATTGTAAGCAAAGAAAGCCTTTATTTAGTACATGCATTTGTAAATAATTGGAGAGTTCAAAACTATTAAATGATAAAATATAATGTAAATAGTTATTTGTTCTGTTAGCTTTTAATTTTTTCGTTGATGTGTAGTTTTGGTGTGAAGAATTGTTTTTTTTATTTTTAGCTATGGATAATTTTATTTGAATCTCGTTTGGGTTCCATTTATTCGATTTCGATTTATTGGGTACGATTTTAAAACTTGAGTTATATAAGTTTTATTTTATGTAATACAGTCCACTAGTAATAATATATAGATGGGATATCCTCATGGTGGGCAGCATTTATTAACAGTATGTTGAAGAACAAAGTGTCAGCTTTGTCCTTGGTGGGCAGAATGTTAAACGCTTAGGAACGTCTTTGTATTTGAAATGCTGGCCACATACAATTGTCATATAAAAATATTGATGTTTTGAAAAAGGAACCGTTCGATGTGTCATTGTAAATAATTATTGATTTTTGTCTGTCTGAAAACCTGAAAATATGTTAACTTCTTGTGTTTATTTTAACCGCTGTATTTTTATTTAGTTATTTGTTGTACAATTTCAACAATGAGCATATATTTTTAAATTTTTGGACCTTGTCGTCTCCCCAATTCTACGTAATTTTCTACGTCACTTTCGAAATCACTCAAAGTCAGCGAATCGAATGATTATCGTTCGATATCGAATAATTTTCTTTCGCCATAATCGGTAAGTTTAACGATTTTCATTCGATATTATGAGTATTCATTTCATAAAGCACTTCTGATTGTAACAACTAGTAAGTCGTTAAAATGGAAAATTATATTAATAGACAAATATACAATTGGCAGTCCATACAACTCTCGCCCATAACAATCCACAGACTAAACGGCATAATATTTTAGCCGTAAGCAACATCGACCTAAATCCATTTATAAAACAAACTAAGCCCAGTGCGATACAATAACTCTGTTTAGACGTTTGTATTGAAAAATTACTGTGATTATTTCAAACAAGATAACGGTAATTTAAAAAAGCAGAATGCCCAAAAAAAATATTTGCGGTTTTGTTTTTTTTTTTTATTTTGATATACCCAGTGTCACTCTCACAGTAAATACGAATCTAACGACACATTTTAAGCTAAAATCCATCGAGCCGTTCAGGCTGCAGAGCGTGTTAAACAATTATACAGACATACTCATACATACAAACACCTACATACTCTTGAAAAACATAACCCTCCTTCTGGCGCAGTCGAGTAATAAAAATGATAAGTAATGGATTTTAGAAATGCAAGCTAAAATACGTCGATATTTATACCACTATGTCTTGTGGTAGGTTTCATGTGGTAGGCATTCGGTTTAAAAATAGTCCACTCTCTCTTCAAGTTGATATACTTATTCTATACTAGCTGTTTCTTACAGCTCCGCCTGCGTCAAAAAGTAGACTATGTAACCCATGTTTGCCCTGGGTCTTCAACTACATTCATGCCAAATTTCATCAAAATCAATCCAGCGGTTTGTCCGCGAAAGCGTAACAGATGGACAGATAGACAGACAGACTTTCGCACTTATAATATTAGTATGAAAGTATGGACGGATAAGGATTTGAGCAGAGTGACGATGCCAGGGAATCAAGAACTATGGAAGAAAAATACAATATTGCGCCTACCCCAGATAATGGAAAATGGAAAGGAGACAAGGCTAAGGGACAAACGGCAGGTTTCAAGGTCTTGGATCTACTTCTGTCTGACGTGTGGTAGATTCTGTCACCACAAGTCAGGCACAGGCAGCAATACCAAGGTAGCAAGATCCAGCAATAATAAGTTTATATATGTCTCTCAAAGGAGCGATGTCAAAATACATAAAGACTACTACTATGATGATAATAATGAATAACGGAGTCGAAGAGTTTGTTTCTATATCTCTGTACCACCTAACATTTAAAGAAATACTTACAAACACACATGCAATCAATACCTAACATAATATACACATTCAAAAATTTAAAAGCTAAATGAAAAAGTCAATGTCATTTATTAGACGTCCAATAACTCGACTCGAATCTAACAACTAAATAGCCACAGAACATTAAATATATCACCGAGACAAATGACCACTATTAATTAATAATGGGCGCCATTAAAAAAAAAACAAAACAAAGTAAATGAATGAATTTGTTTCATAATTTGAACAAAGAGTCTCTTTTGACGAATTTCGAAATTCAAATCTGTGTTCCGTTCCTTAACGAGCTACATGGGGGCGTGTATAAATACTTCCAAATTAATTATTGGCAGGAAGGGATTATTACAGTGGCAACACTACTCGTAAAAAAGTTTCTTTAAAAAGACCTGCGTTCTGGTTGAAATTTTCGTATTTATTTTAACCTATTTTTAAAATTGGAGAGTGTCCCATCCATCATTTTTCGTCGACATGGTTTAAGTATTATAAGATTTTTTTTTGTGTTTCGGATTCGTGGGCTAATAATTCGCAATACACAGAACCTAAGCATAAAAAACGAAATACAAAGAAAACCTAACTGATAAAGCATCAAGATCTTTAATACAATTCTGCAATCCCGTTACGTCAGTCCTGATCCTGCCCAACATATCTCTGGTTGGATCTGACTGCAGCATTCAATCCGATACAATTTCAATTTTCCGCAAATAGATACGTGAAATGCGGCGTATCGCGGATCACACGCAATCCGTCATTTCACGCGTGCGCCAAAAATATTCATTTCAGGACTGATTTCCGAATTTGAATTTCAATGCTGATCTCTATGATTATTATTGGATGCTCTGTGTTATTCTGTACTAGCTTCTTCCCGCAGCTCCGCCTGCGTCAAAAAGTAGCCTATGTTTGACCCCGGGTCTTCATCAATATTCATACCCAATTTCATCAAAATCCGTTCAGCGGTTTGGCCGTGATAGCGTAACAAACAGACAGAAAGACAGACAGTCTTTCGCATTTATAATATTCTGGATAAATAAGAAGATAATTCGTAATTCTTTGGGAAAATAGCAAGACAGTTTTTTTTCTAATTTTTCAATTTTAATTTATCGTATTTTTTCAAAATTGTGTGTTTTATATTGTGTCAAATTACGTTCTGTTTTGTATATTAAACGAGAAAACAAATAATAAGTAGTTTTACCAATACAAGGGTTTATTTATATATATTTTTGCAGGTCATTATTACTTTCATGGTTGATTAGTGGATGTGTACAAATATATTCGTCAGACCAAGAGCATATTAATTAAATAACTAAATCGAGGCACTCGAATTCATAACTCAAAACTATGCGACTAAATACAAAATTTAAATAAAAACTGTATAATTTACAACAATAACACTTTTCGCCCAAATGGATTTCTTCTGCCACAAATGGTCTTAAATTGCGTTTCGCGCCATTAATATGACACGGTGGAAACTTCCGTGATTTTCCAGGAACCGCCCATTTTTACTGGTCCGGAAATGTATACTTAATGATCTGTATTTTTTTAGTATCTTAGTGGGCAACACTGATGTCAGATTTAAGAATAGACCACTCGCTTTTCTAACGGAGGAGGTTGTGAAAGAATTTTCGCAAATATTTACCATAAATAACTACCATTAATAGAAAGACTTACGAATGCTGCAGAATTTATCTATCTTGATAACCTAATTCTGAGGGAGACCAGGGAATATGAAAATCTGATACACGCACGGGAATACCTAGCTAGTCTTTCATGTAGAGCATAATTGGAGCCCCATTAAAATGGTCATTATTCCAAACATGACCCTTACAACTTACTCAATCGCGAGTTAGGTTAGGAATTTGAAAAATCAAAATGTGGCCATTTTCTTTTAATTGAATGAATGAAAAAATATTTATTCGAGAAACATAGTCTCACGAGATGTTAGTATAAACTTATGCTAACTTTGTTAGTAACTTTAAAATGTAGTAAAGTATTTCTATACATGTTAAAGTAATGAAAAAAGAAAAGAAAAAGTTTTTAAAAATATTTTCATTACTTTACATCACAGCTAAGCAAACGAACGCTACACAAGCCTAGAAAATAAAACAAATGGTTACTTTCTTTTAAATATTTTCAACATATTACATCAAAGCTAAGCGAATGAACGCTACACAAACCTAGACACGATTACGCTCCATTTATAAATACTTATAAACTTCCTACGTTCAGGAATAGCAATCCAAACAGCCACTACATTCGGCCAGGTCTCTATCAATGTTACTAGATGAAAAAATAAACGTGCGTAAACGATTTACGAATGTAAATAATTGTAGTATTAGTTTTTGTTAGATTGCAAGGTTTTTGCCAAGCGCGAGGCCGGGGGAGTAGATAACGCTACAGAGTAAAATCTTAAAAGACTCTTTTCCTTGTTATAATTCTGTACCTCTGTAGAAAAGTACTGGCATGACGTCGCAATAAACATAAGTATAGAAATGGTTTTCATCAATATTAGCAAGGCAAGGGAAGGAAGTAGAAGAAAAAGAGAGCGAAATAAAAAAAAAGGGGCGGGAAGTTGTGAAGAGCAGAATCGGCGGTGTATTTTATTTTCCAAAATTTGTGTTTCTTTGAGTGTTTGTGCATAATAATGGTGGATTATTATTCGCAAAGTGTTTATGAATAAGCTTGAGTGTTGGGAAGTGAAACAATGTTCGATTTATGTGATTTTCTTGCTTGTTGCCAAAAGCTCCTGGAAATCGCTAAGTGCAGTTTTTCTACCACTTCACTTAGCATAATACTTCTGACTAGACTTAACTTGACTACTGACTTGACTTAACGACTTTATTGTATAATTTTTACTTGTTACTGGCTAAATACGAAAGTAAAAGCCATATATATATATTAAAAAAACACTGCTTTAGGATCTGTGGTTAGGATATTGTCTTAATTTAATGTTTTGGGCTGTGCTCATAAAAATTGATCAACGCCGCCAGCTATATGAACTTTTCCCTCTGTACATTGCCTACTCGTGTCCCAAGGCCTCTGCACCAATGCTCTATCATTAATTGTATTGGTCTGTTTAATTGAACAGTTTCCAATGAATTATGATGTTTATTTGACGGTGTGTTGATTTTGTGGCCGTAACGTAGACTTATTTAAATAAGATTGACTAGACCTGTGATGTATTACATAATCTTAGTTGATTCAGGTGTTACTTTCGAGGAAGACAAATGTACATTAAATGATACGTATTTGAGTTTTATTTTAAGTTTTTTTTTTTCAGAATTGAGAATGAACACGAGACGATGGAGCTACGAAATAGCATTCAAGGTATTTCGACCCAAAAATTTTCGATTCTGAACAAAGCTTCAGTTTGTTTTCTCTCTTTTCAATATTCGGCTTTCCCTTCAAGTGTCCTAAAAAGTTGTTTTCAGTGAAAGACAGTTCGTGGGAATCGTGCAGGTATCATCAATGACAATTTTTTTTTATTGGATTTGTTTTATTACTTAGAAAATCAAACTGCTTTATGCTAAAGATTTCTCACATATCTAATTAAGATACGTGTAGGTAAGTATTGCAAAAGGACTTAATTTTTACATGACTGATCTATCTTTATAAAGAAGTCCATGTTTACGCCACATAATACAAGTGTACAACATTATTCAATATTGGCGTGTGCCTTCCGGTTGGCAACAACTAATTTGCAAGAAGCATGCAAATGCAGATTGCAGTGTGGTTTTCGGCCTAAGAATAGATCACTTTTGATTCTCCAGTAGTACTCAATTATGAATCATTTATTCACTTCGAGTAGGTTACGCGGGATCTTCATTATTATCAGACAATCAGGTGATTCAAGCCTGTAATGTCTTAAATAAAACCGGGCAAGTGCGAATCGGGCTTGCACACGAAGGGATTCCTACTTTCCATAGTTCCATATCCATACCTAATATCCATACTTCCATACTAATATTATAAGTGTGAAAGTCTGTCTGTTATACTTTCGCGGCCAAACCGGTGAACGGATTTTGATGAAATTTGGTATGAATATAGACCCGGGGTCAAACGTAGGCTACTTTTTGACGCAGACGGAGCTGCGGGAAATGAATAGTTATCTAAAAAATGCCGCTAAAAAATCATGTCTGTTGTATGGAAGTCCCCCTTAAACATTTATCTTATTCCGCTTTTTGTATTTGTCGTCATAGCGGAAACAGAAATACATTATCTGTGAAAATTTCAACTGTCTAACTATCAAGATACAGCCTATATATATGCTATGGAGACGCACGGACAGCGGACTCGTAGTAATTTGGGTACAGAACCCTGAAAATGTCAGAAACCGAAAAGCGGTTGCTCATGTAACCCACTCGATACGAATCTTATAAAAAATCTCAAATCGTCATACCTAAACGATTTCTGTTTAAACATTCTAATCGTCAGGACTATCATTACAGCTTCCCGAGAAATAACATTGAATTATATCTGCTCAATTACGCCGGCTCCCCCTACATTCCCCTGGCGGCGGGCATAAAATATGTTTATAGTTTTTATAAGGAACCAATATTTTTTACGACTCTGATTTCGATGCTGATTAGTCCATTTCATGACAGATTCTGAAAGAACATATTTGTAGATTTTGCCATTTAGTTGTAGTCTGTAATACGTGTATATTTTATCCAGCTATTGCATAACTTGATATTTTAGAAAGACATCATGCTGAAAACAAAATTTAAAAACACAATTTTAGCTGGTAATATGTGCTTCTGCTCGATATGTTTGAAACAATCTAACATGGTCTAATAAATAAGTAGCCTAGAATATTTTCAATAAAAAAAGCGAAAAACCAAACTATGTGTCACGGACAAATAATAAAAACTAACATTTAATTACCCTGGGATTCGAATTATTCGCTATTTTCTAAAATTTACAAAATAAAAAACGAACCGGCTTGACATAAGTTCCGAATCAGAATCATTTATTTTGCTAGAATACATTCATTATTTTATTTATTTATTTTTAATGCTAATTTATGTCTTTATTCTAATGTAATTTTAATATTTAATTAATTCATTATTTTATTTTTAACTTTGATTAAATTAAATTTTGTTGATAATATGGGTCGTGATGCCTGAAATAAAAGAATTTTAATTTTTTGATTCAATTATTATTTCAGGCCTCAGTCAGTCCACAGCTGGACATATACCTCTCCTACTGCCTTATTAATAAACTTAGACTAAAGCAAGAATAACTTTACTCCAAGTTTTAAGCTTGGAAACTTGGAGTACCTAATTATTTCGTATTAATAAACATGGAGGAACGATGGAGTAAACTAGTCCGAGCGTACTCTCGGAGTAAAAGATACTCCAAGGCACCACATGGTTTAAGGACGGACTAAACATAGAATATGGGTCTTTTTGTGACATTTTTTGGCCATTGAATTCACATGTATCGGCGTTGAAGCGTTCATTTTATGTTATAACTTCATTATTTGTTGTTTATTTATGCATATTCTTTCTAAAGTGTGATGTTGTTTGTTTATTGTGCTAAAAAGATGGGCAGGGATAATTTTATTGATGTATTAAGAGTGATAGATGAAATAAATGAGATCGAAGATCAAATGCTATTAATGAGGCGTGTAAAACATTACAAAGTACGTTGGAAACCCCTAGAATGAAAAATATGTTCCATTTACAAAAATCTTCCTGAACTGCCGTTTGACTATTGTTTTTTTATATTAGTAAAAAAAAGATATTTTAAAATATACAAAATGAGGCATCCATAGGTAGCGGAGTTTGAACCAAGCTGCCGGTGGTCAGGGCTCCAGAGAGAGGAATCTTCTCACTATGCCTTGACCAAACTGCCAAGCGATAGTCTCCCTAGATTACGAGACTCTTCTTTATTAAACCGTATAAATTATCGTCGAGTCAAAATGCCACACTGACTCGACTTGACTTGACTTAACTACTGACTTGAAATTAGACTTTCTTAACTAAACGACTTTATTGTATTATTTTTACTTGTTAAATATGAAAGTAAAAGCCATATATAAAAAAGTGAACTGTCAATTTGACAGTAGCATCATTTTCATTCCTTTGTCATTCATTTACTCACTATTTTTACTTTAAAAAAAACGGGGCTGCCATTACATTCACTTTAATCTAGGTGTAAGGAATGTATAGTTAGTCCGAGGTTACACCACGTTTATTAATAACAATGAAATTGGCAAGTTAATACTCGGCTACTCTGGGATTAACAAGTCCTAGTGTAAAGTCGGATTATGTTTGGAATAGGCGAATTTTATTAATAAGACAGCTAATGATTTCTATTAGGTACGACTGGTTGGAAGCGGCCTGCATCCAACGTTTGATTGCGACCTTTTTCAAGTCATCTGACCATCTGGTCGGTCGGTAGTCGGTGTAGAATCTAGAATTCTCGCTAGATGTTTGCTAGAAAGCTCCCGTTTATTTTTCTTTAATGTAAAATTTTCTAGAATTTTCAAGTCCATCTCCACTTTTATATAACGTCATTAAGTTAAGTTATGATTTTGCGCTAAATCCTATCCAGTAGGCGTTATTACCCAATAAACAAATCCCGGGAGAGGCCATATTTGCGACAAAGATAGAAGGTTTATTACGGCCGTAAGTGTGGCTCGCGATTAGTTTTATGAAGTGTATATACATAAGTTTTATATTGAGCTAGACAGCTGAGCGCGGCATGCATGTTTTTTACTAGGAAATTATTGGCGTTTCAAAGGTCGGCTAACACAGAGGGTTGCAAATTTGCAATCAGTGGCATTTCTAAAATAATTTCATTGATAAAAGCCAGGGCCCGAGGGATAAGGATTGGGAAGAAATAGTACAGGATAAAGAGGCATGAAAAGAAAGGAGTCTTTTGCTCAGGAGGCCTATTTTCAAATGTATGACTCACGTAAGATCGGTGAGCAGAATGTTTTTCGTTCGATATCGAATAATTTCTAAAAAAAATAACAATAATCGGCAAGTCGGACGATTTTCATTCCACTCGGTTTTGTGTTAGTCAAACAGTTAAATTTAAGAGAGGTAGGACATTTTGTAAGGAGTAGTCCGTCTGGGGAAGTACCTCCACCCTACAGAAGACCGCAGCCAAATAACATTGTGATGCAGTGTTGTGTTCCTGCTGGTGAGTAGGATCGCCAGGCTCCAACGGGGTCTGTGCTGACAGCGGACAGGTCGGCAATGCGCTCGTGACATCTCCGGTGTTGCAGGCGTTCATATGCTACGGTAACCACTTACCATCAGGTGGGGTAGTTGTATAAAAAAGAAAAGAAAAAAAGTAGGACTCCAGAGACGACGGATAATTAGGAAAAATGTTTTGGATTTAATTTTGTTTGAAGATTTGTTGAATTTATTTACGAATTATATTATTATTTAATAATTATTATCATATTCAGTGCCGTCATTATGTTTTTTGATCTAGTAACAACTAGTTAATTTAAGTTTCTTTTGTTAATTAGAGTGTCCACGTAAAGTTAAGAACGTTGCGTCTCAATAACGGTGACTCTTCAAACTGCTGACGCGAGTGCCCTGAGGATGAGCTACGACCTTGACCGGATTGGGGGGGAAATGTAACAAAATAAGTACGATAAAATATTGCCTCCTAATGGAACTTTTGTAGTCTATTTATACAAAGTACATGACGTACTATGTATAGTATCTCCCTCTAAACTATTTCTTTATTTATTTATTTATTAAAACTTTATTGTACCACAAGTAAAAATACAATTGGCGGACTTAATGCTAAAAGCATTCTCTCCCAGTCAACCATTAGGATTTATTTCTGTCTCTAAACAAGAAAGAACAGGAATAGTCCTTTAAAAGTTACTGAAATAAGAAGTACGACCACTATAAGTGTGTTGTGTGGAGACAGTTGGAGACCTGGAGAGTGACATAGGCTCCTTTTTTCAAGTCACAAACGGAATTTCACGCGGGCACAGCTAGTTAAGTATATGTGATTAATTTTCTAGCCAACTATGGGCGCCACATAAGAGGATCTTAAGCCCAATGACCAAAAGCTTTTGCCTTTCTAATCTCAATTACAATTCCTACATCCTCTCCCACTCACTAGCAGGGATATATGCACCTAAATTTAAATGCCTTTAAAAAGACCATAGACAATCTAACCTCTTGCTACCGGAGCTGGGATTACAAATGAGTCTACTAATATTTAAATGAAGATCGGTACTGTGACACAAAATAACCAATGAATAGAAGTGTGCCTTAATGTAACTTCCGCTACAGCTCCCGCTGTTGTGTTTGAAGGAATCATTACCAAGAAATCACGTTATATTTTTTTAACTTAATCCATATTATAAAGTTGATTAATTAGAACAAAATAAAAGAAAACCGGTTTTTAGGCGCTGGGCAAATCTGCCGATTAAGGAGACATACAAGAAAATACATATGTGGCATACTTACTCGTTAATTCACCTAAAATATAAACAAAATTATATATATATAACTTAGCCGAAACATTAAGTTTGTATTATTAGTAAATATAAATAAACTCAATGTTTCGGCTTCTATAATGCTGAACAGGAGATATTTAGTATTTATCCATACTAATATTATAAATGCGAAAGTCTGTCTGTCTGTCTGTTACGCTCTTACGGATTTTGATGAAATTTTGTATGAATATAGTTGAAGACCCGGGGTCAAACATAGGCTACTTTTTGACGCAGGCTGAGCTGCGGGAAACAGCTAGTAAGTATATATATGAGGTTGTTGATACATGAAAAAGCTGTCCTTTGGAATTGGTTTGAATGTAATGCGGAAAATGTTTTGATTTCTTAAGATATTAAAATATAAACAATTTGTCTGTTAGAAACTGCATTAGCGATTTGTTGTGATTGTCAGATTATTTTTGTTTTTATTTTACTCAACGATGTATTTTATGTAATTAAATGTTTCAATAAAGTTTACTCATTTACCTATCTTATTTTAGCGCACAATTTCAAAAGCCGACGTTCAAAACGCCACATTTTTTTCTGTAATCTCTATATTCTGTGGCATTATTTTCGGATCGGTTATATTACTCCTACAGAAACTTTAATCACCGGAACGGGAGCTGATCGGGATCAGAGTGTGGGTGGACGAGGCATTTCTTTATTTATAAACTAACTTACAACTATATGCTGTTAATAGCGAAATAGGATTATCTCTGAAAGACGTTTTGACTATAAATGCTATGCTATCCATCCATACTATCTATCTATATTATATTTATACTTTCAATTTATACTAATATTATAAGTGTGAAAGTCTATCTGTCTGTGTTTCGCTTTCACTGCCAAACCGGTGGATGGATTTTGATGAATTTGGTATGAATTTAGTTGAAGACCCAGGGTCGAGCATAGGCTACTTTTTGAGGCAAGCGGAGCTGCGAGAAACAGGTAGTTTCAAATATTTTGATGTTAATGTGCAATTGAATAATGCAAGTAACGTATTATTGATGTCAAGTATATTTCAATAGTATATTCAACAGTGTAATCACCAGCAAATAACTTTGTGAATTGTTTGTAGCGGAATAATATATTTCCTCCTTATCCCAAAAAATAGGTAACGAAAATTTTTAAAGCCTAGTTTAATAAAATATCTTTACCCAAATTCTGTCTTATCGATAATTTTACGTTAAAGAATAAGACAGAACATAACTTAGTTAAAATGGTATTTTTTTAGGAATAACGAGAGTTAATTTCATACTTTTTTTTACATTAAAAGTAACTGCTAAACCGTAATTTTCTGAAACATTTTCCGACTTAAATTAGGATGTAAATAAATTTTCGACATGACGATTTTCGCACGACGATACCAAGATATACTAACAATATCTAATTAGTTATTTTGTCTGACTTTAAAGCCACGGCTAACTACGCGAGTTCTCAACACAGTTACCGGCGTTAACAATTAACATCTCTGCACTAAATTAACTAACAGTTTAAGATAGAAATAGTCTGTTTGGAAGACTATTTTTGAATTATATTGGTTTTTTATTAGTTTATGGTAGAAACACCTGCCTTAGGGTATCAGAAGTATTTTAAGTGCTAAGTGTCGCGATAAAACGTAGGTTGTGGATAGGCTACATGACTGTATTCTTACTTGGGCAATATTTGCATATGAAACAATATGTAAACTAAAAAGTAACCGATTCTGAAAACAACGACAAAATTGGTTGTTAATTAAGGCAGTTATTGGATTTTAAAGTTTTTTCAAGAAGAAAAGTGGGAGTGCGGTGCGGACGTCTTGCTATCTCTTTTGTACGCACGAAACCAAGTGGCAGTGACGTCACTGCACACACAGTGCATCCTTTTCTTGTTTTTTGACAGTTTCCCCTTACACCGAATTTCAAAGGCTTTCTAACTTGCACTTAAAAAATATTTCTGTTTCTGGTAGTGAAATGTTTCATGTGAATGATAAAAATAAATTTCAATAATTAAAAATAAAAGTATTTTTCCACTAGATAGAGTTCAATAAAAATTTAATCTATCAAATTGCTTAAAGTCGATGGAAATTTTTAATTTGAATAAAATTATTTAAACCCGGTGATCGGTAGTATTGTGTATTAATGGGATTATTAAAAAACCAAATCTAACGTTATGAAATACTATTTGTAATAACGCAGTATTATAATACTTAGTAAAATCATGATTCGTAAATGCTAGCAAAATATGAAATAAATAAACTTTTTTTATAATCAACAATTACATAAAAAGTTTTATCTGTCCATATCCATACGAATATTATAAATGCGAAAGTCTGTCTGTATGTCTCTCTGTCTGTTACGCTTTTACGGTCAAACCGCTGAACGGATTTTGTTGAAATTTTGTATGAATATAGTTAATGACCCGGGGTCAAACATAGGCTACTTTTTGACGCAGGCGGAGCTGCGGGAAAAAGCTAGTCTAAAATAAGTATATGAAACATTTTCTAATGTTTCTATTTTTGCCAGCTCTTAATACTAAATGACTTATACTTTACTCACGTTAGTTCTATCCAATAATTGACCTTACAATCTTTAGTTTTATAGGTTTCATCGTTACATATATCCTCATTATTTTCCTACTTAATTTCTAAACTCTTTCTTACGCACGAAATGTTCAATAAAACCTACACATAGAGATTTAAGCAAGCCATAAATTATACGAATATAACCAAATGTGGGATCTACCATAATACCTCTCATATCTCGGGTAGCACGGTCCCAACTACGGAACAGTCTAGGCGTTGATGTATTGAAGGGCACGGCTTAGGGTTGCTATTTTTGAAAAGCGTGACTCACGCAAAATTGGTAAGTCGAATGATTTTCGTTCGACATTTGCCACAAAATAGCCCTCGCCTTAATAGGGTCGCCCTCGAATATTATAAATTTATCAACAAGGGTTTTCGATCTGTTATCTGTTCTGCCGGTCGGTATTCACGTTACTTGATTCGACATCATCATTTGTAAACATTTATAAAAGGATTGTTTTACCTAATTATAATAAAAAAAACATATTATAAATAGGTAGACTATTTCCTAAACTCAAAAACTCATGGTGATGTGGGGGTCTTGCACCGAATGGTTTTGAAACCTGGTGCTTGTGTGGACATTCGACGCAGACCATGGAGCATCAGTTTCATTGTCTATCCCGCTCTGACGAGTGCACCCTCTAGGATCTCATGAGGGGGTCGGACAATGCAATAAAAGTTGCGGATTTCTGGTCCGACATAGTTTGAGTTTCCACTTGCCATCAGACATCGACCCGGTGAAGAAAAAGATCATTTTTTTTTCTTTGCCCGTCTCATTAACTTTAATAAATTGCTTTCATGTGAAAACCTCACTGATTTATATAATTCCGTAATAAATACCTACCGAACTAAATAATCTGGAAAGCTAGAAACCCTTTAATATTGTTGCGTGTGTACTTAGCTTCGTAAAGTAAAATTGCTTCAGATTTTGAATGAAACTTTATTTGCAATTAACATGGTAAATAAAATAAGATCTTAGCTATAAAAGGTACAATTAGGTATCTAATGTTTAGTCATCACTGACATACAAGAACGACATCGGAGTGCCGTGAATATAAATCCGACAACTCCACAATTCTTGCATTCGCGCTGCTCAATTGATCTGTCTGAAAATAGCCGAAGATACCGAGGTGTCTCACCAATCAGGTATTGTTAGCCCGCCACACCTGAGTAGGTACTGCTACAATTCTGACATCGATTGTCAACACGATTGTGTTGATTGATTGGCTTATTTTAGGGCTTAGTGCGCTGATATTAATTGTCCATTGCTATTCAGATGGGCACCTTTGAGCCAGGTACTGTCCGCGGCGGATTTGTTTTTTTTAATATTCTGTAATGTTGTTTTAGAGCTTATAATCGTGCTAATTTATTGTTTTTTTTTTCTACCACAAATTAATTGACTGAATGAGACTTCAACGGTAAATCTGATTTACACACATACATTTTTTTTTTGTGATGTAATTATTTTCAATGATTGCATTATTTAACTAAATCATCATAGAAAACACCCTAGCTCATATAGGTTATATAGATATTGATTCATTAATTTATTCATAACTATCTTTTTCCCGCAGCTTCGCCTGCGGCAAAAAGTAGCCTATGTTTGACCCCGGGTCTTCAACTATATTCATACCAAATTTTATCAAAATCCGTTCAGCGGTTTGGCCGTGAAAGCGTAACAGACAGACAGACAGACTTTCGCATTTATAATATTATAGTATGGAAGTATGGATTCAACCCATGTTCGCTTATTTAAAGTAACTTATTTATTTTAAATTGCACAATATACATTTCAGACAACGGTTTTAAATAGCAACTCGTAACGCCTGTAACCACCTGCCGACGTCACGTGACCGCCATTAAATTCGTTGGACTTTTACGGGCAGCGTGCGCTGATTTACTGCTTTCCAATTGTACACCGCCTCCCCGACTATGTCTCTGGAGTTCCTCTAGCGTTGATAAATCAATGAGACTATTGAACGAAATGGGGAAACAAAGAGAGCGGTTGGAAAGACAAATGGATTTGAGATTTTTAAACGGATTTATAAGAAACTCGCAGGAGGGTTATTTTCGAGATCTAAGAATCACCGAAAACCGGTAAGATTCAATTCAATTCAAATCATTTATTGCACACAGACTGTTTTTGTAAAATAGGTACAATATAAACCCTGTCGGGTATTGGAACTTTTGTAACGTTTTGTCACGAAAAAAAGTGGCATATGTCACTCTCCAGGTGTCCAACTATCTCCACACAAAAAATCACATCAATCCGTTGCTCCGTTTTAACGTGAAAGAAGGACAAACAAATAAACACACTTTCACATTTATAATATTATGTATGATTTATTACTTTAATAAATGTATTACATAATACTTTTATTGTGATTTGCTATCCATCAAATTTATCGTTAAAAAACTCGTCAATTGTATAGTAAGTTTTATCTATTAGCAATGATTTTAATTTTTTTATAAAGATATTATCATTTTCTTCAGTCCGAAGACCTGACTGGTAAAGCATTATATAATTTTATAGATAATTATTATAGTTCGTTTTCTTTGATTTTTCATGGGTCTTCACCGGTGAGTTGGACGATTTCATTCTATTTACCGGTTTTCGGTGAATCTTAGATCTCAAAAATAGCGAACTTTGTACAGCATTTTAATAGACGTGGCCTACGACATCACAAAGATTTTCATTCGACTTAGGTACGTCGTAGCTACATTTCAAAAGTAGGCCTCCATATGAGTCACATATTTCAAAAGTTCAAAAAATTTCAAACTATTTTTTGTATTCGATTAAAAACAGCTTAGCATTCAAAAACTAGTCGTGCAATAGCGTGAAACGGAACGCAAAGCGGACATATTAAAATTGCTAGTGTCGGGAGCGATCGGAAATCGATATGAGATCAAGAATCGAGAGTCTAGTAATATTTTTTTGCCTCCATATAAGCGTAATGCCCAGTACTCTGTGAAAGAAAATGTACCTGCATTAACTTTTAAACTGATGCATGCACTGCATTTTAAAACATTAAACTACGGAATTAAGCCAACATCGTTCCTATTCAAGAGTAACTGATCTAAGGATAAAAAATGGATGACAGACATTTTTATTCTGGAAACAGAGTCCTTGTACCGGAATTGTACGTGGATTAACAGTACATCTCGGGTTAACTGTGTGGTGAAATGTAAACTTCATTATACGAGAGTAAATTGCGGAATTATCTTTGGAATAAAACTTATCCGACTTTGGTGAAATTGGCACTCATTGTGTATAATATCTTTATACTTCTGACGTTTCAACTGTGTTACAATAGCCGTGGTCACGAAACGACTGGCTCAGCACTACTATAGCTCCGTACTTCCAGCGGGATCGTCTTCCACCGACATATTAATTTAATCAATTCAGTTCGTTTATTGTCTCCATTTCTTTCAGTAATTTTATGTTTTAAAAGTTCTTATTAATTAATAAACAAAAATGATTTTGAAATCTTTAAATTATCTACTAGACTATTCTTAGTTATTTATTTATTTATTAAAACTTTATTGTTCCAAAAAGTACACATATACTTATAACAATTGGCGGACTTAATGCTAAGAGCATTCTCTACCAGTCGACCATTGGGAGAAACGGAAAGATAGTTTGGCGCAAAAAAGTAAAGGGGGGAAAAATGTATTACTTAAAGAGCTAATTTTATCAGAAGCTTAAGTTGCACTACGTAAACATACATATATACTATTTCATTTTAAATATATATATATACATAATAAGATCAAGTCATTCAAGGAGAAGATTAAGGAAGTCTATAAATTGTCCGTAGAGTGATTTGTTAATTTTTTTTTTGCACTGCATTTAATCATTAAGAATTATGGATAGATGGTAATAGCTGGTTGAATAATACGCGCGCGCTGTTGACGAGGTAACAGCTGATCCTCTAACCTCCGCGTTAATCCGTGATTTAAAATCGAAATGTCCACTAAATCTTCCGATATGGCTATCCGCGAGTTAACTAAGGTCGTGAACTCGTTAGTTAATAAAGTAGCATCGCTCGAAAAAACTGTGTTGGATCAAAATATCCTCATCAAAAAATTTGTTGCAAATGGCCAAGACAAATCTCAATCAATTTGCGGCAGTGAAGTCGAGGGTAATCCTACGCTAGGAGGAGGTCCGCGACCAATCCGAGAAGCCCGTATCCGTGCGTCATCGGCGATCGCTGCGCGCAAGCCACCAGTGAGGACTGTCATGGACAAATTAACATTAAGCGCAAATAGCAGCGCCCCTACTACGAAATGTATTTCGCAGCTTGCGGAGGCGAAATCGGCCGGCGTTGGTGCGGATTTAGGTATTCCTGAATCACCTCAGATGACACCGAATATGGTAGTACAACTCCCTGCTTCACCTATGGTCTTAGTAGATGAGGCCGAAGCTCCAGGAAATACCAACGATTGGACTACTGTGAAGCGTCAACGAAATCGTAATTCGCTTCGTAACGTGGTTCGTGGTACGGCCGTCTCAACTTCCGATAATGCGATTGCAGCTGCGGAAAGGAAATCATATTTGCACTTATTTTATGTTAAAATCGGAACTACAGCTGACCAGGTTCTACAGCATTTAAACAGGTCCTTCCCTGAGGATAACTGTGCGGTTGAAGCGCTGAAACCCCGCGGAGACTACACGTCCTTCAAATTGACTATTCCCACAAAGCACATAAAAAAGTATATGACTCCAGAAATATGGGCTGAGGGCGTTCATGTGAAACCATGGAGAAATGGGTTTCGCAAAGAAAACGATAAAGCCAAAGCAACCTAAATGTATTTCTATTTTCTATCAGAATGTAAGGGGACTACGTACGAAATTAAAAAAATGCAAAGAAGGTATTCTAAGTGACGAATCAGACATTTTTATACTAACAGAAACATTTCTCATTAGTTCGATCTACGATTCGGAGATTTTTCCTCCTGGATATAATGTGATAAGACATGACCGGCCCAGCGACGTAGGTTGGGGCGGCATCCTGCTAGCGGTACGCTCACAATACAAATTAGAGAAAATTACTCACATCGAAGGATATTCGGAAGACCTCGAAGTCCTTACAGCACGAATCCATATAAATCACAGAAACATTATTTTATGTGTTGTGTATATACCACCTAGTAGTCCTGAGAGTATATATTTGAGAACTTTCAATGTATTAGAAAATGTAGTTTCCAAGTATTCTAAGTCAGATTTTTTGTTCATAGGTGATTTTAATCTTAATTCGTGCACTGATAACGTACTTTTACAATTTTCATATATTTTGTCTTATTGTAAACTCGAGCAGTTTAATAATCTGAAAAATGACCATGGTAACTTATTAGATTTGGTATTGAGCAATCTGGATGGCAATTGTGTACAAATGCGCTACGACATTGTACCTATAGTCCCGGCGGACGCGCATCACCCGCCACTGGGCGTGTCGCTGTGCGTGCCCCGGACGGCCGGCGTCGCAGCTGTGACTGACTCAGTACCTACATCTGCCTACGATTATGAATCGAAATATAAAAACATCTTTCCTCAATGGAATTTTAAGAAGGCTAACTTTCATCTGCTTTATGAATCACTAGCGCTCATAGATTGGGGCGACGTTTTCTCTTCTACCAATATGGACGAAGCACTAAGTATTTTTTACGAAAAGTTATTTTTCGTATTTAAATGTTGTGTCCCAGAGAAAACACCCTTAATTTATCAAAATCGGAATTATCAGTATCCTGTATGGTATACACCAGAAATCATAGCTAATATTAAGCAAAAATACTATCATCTAAAGAAATTCAAAAAAATTGGTAATGAGTAATAGGGAGATGTTCAAATATTATAGATGGAGGGCAAAAGAGTTAATAAAGTTAGAATATAGTAACTATATCCAGCGTATTGAATCTGATATAAAGAGTGATCCCAAAAATTTTTGGAAGTTTATAAGGAGTGAGCGTTCTACTAGAAATTACTGTACTTCTTTTGAATACAAAGGTGAAGAGGTAAGTGGTTCCAGGGCTGCTTGTGCTTTTGCTGAACATTTTCAGTCTGTATTTTTGCCATATCAGCCTTCAAATGTCACGCCGAATGAGCCCACATCTGATTCTCTTCGTGTCCATATCGACTTTATTACATTAGAGGAGGTCACCACTGCAGTCAAAAGACTGAAAAACCAGTCTTCTGTTGGTCCTGATGGCATCCCCTCCTTTCTGATTAGGGATTGTATCGAGGTCCTAAAAGTACCTCTCCAATACTTATTTAATTTAGCTGTGCAAACAGACACGTATCCCAGGCTCTGGAAAATATCAAAAGTCATACCGATACCTAAGGAAGGCTCAAAAAACTCTATTGATAACCACAGACCTATAGCTGTTCTGTCAGCGTTAGATAAAATATTTCAGTGTATTTTGAACTTTCAAATTGGCCACCAGGTACAACCTTTTCTCAATGACTGTCAGCATGGGTTCAGGGCTGGTAGGTCGACGACAACTAATCTTATTAATTTTGTAGACTATGTGGCAACGCAGATGGAAGAAGATAAGCAGGTAGATACAGCTTACTTCGATTACCAAAAAGCATTCGACCGTGTTCAGATAACTACGCTTTTGCATAAATTATCGGCTTTGGGATTCACCCCGAAACTTCTCAGACTATTTGAGGATTATTTTTCTGATCGGACACAATATGTCCAACTGTTTGGCTTTCAATCTGAACCTTACCAGGCTACCTCTGGGGTAGTTCAGGGCAGCACCCTCGGTCCGACCTTGTTCCTCCTCATGATCAACGACCTGCCCATGGTGGTCAGAGAGACGCAATGCCTTCTGTTCGCGGATGACGTGAAGCTGTTCATGGGTGTAAATAACGCCCAGGATTGCGATGCGTTGCAGCGGGATATAGATAGGGTGGTTGAGTGGAGTCAACATAATTGCTTAGATTTAAATGTTTCTAAATGTAAAACAATCACATTTACAAGATCACCCTCTCCAATCGTTCATCCCTACACAATTATAGATACTCCAATGCAACGTGTCACACAAATAAGAGATCTAGGTCTTTTATTGGACGCTAAGCTGACTATGAACACTCACATAAATATTATTTGTAAGCGAGCTTATAAAGCATTAGGCTTTGTTATGCGGCAGTCTTATCAGTTCTTTGATCGGCGTGTCATTATTGCTCTGTACTTTTCGTTTGTGCGTAGCATTTTGGAATATAACTCCATAGTGTGGGATCCTCACGAGGAGAAATACAGGCAAATGCTTGAGCGAGTGCAGAAGAGATTCGCCCGTTCTTTATATAAAAAAATGTATGGATATTATCCCTTCTTATATCCGTCGCTGTATGTATCAGGTATGGTAGGCTTAGATACACTGGAGCTTAGACGAAAATGCAGCATACTCCTTCATTATTACTTGTTACTAAATGGAAAAATCGACAACCCACCGGCTCTGGCTAGGTGCAGCTTTTATACCCCAGTGGTTTATAGGCAATTACGCAACCGGCCACTACTCGTGGCTGCGACGTCGGCCACGGAAACCGCGCGGTACGCGCCCACTAACCAGGCCATGGTACTCTTTGGCGCCTTGATTGCTCATTTGCCAAACGTAGATATATTTTATGATAAGCTGAAATCCTTTGTTCGTTCGTGTATAATGTATGAGTCTCATAAACCTGTGTAATATGTCCTGTCCTAACTCACAGCACGCATTGGGAAACTGTAAGTGCTGTTAGTGTTTGTATAAAATAAATAAATAAATAAATAAATAAATAAATAAATAAATAAATAAATAAAATATTGCTTTTATATATTGTTTTTTGTACATGTAAGTTAGATCCGATAATCTGTAGTCCTACTACAGTCACAGACTTTCCTCTGTTATAGTGGTTGACTGGAAGCGATCCCTCATAGGGATAAGTCCGCCATTGTACATTAATATTTAAGATTTTTTTTCTGTTGATGTTGTAACTGTTTTCTTTTATGTACAATAAAGAATTTTACATACATACATACAATTATGAAGTCAAGTCACATTGATAAGTTTTCATTTACTGAGCGAGTCCAAAATGTGCGCACGTACCCGCTTTTTAAATAAAAAATTATTAGTCTCATTAATTAGTTTATTAGTGATTTCTTATGTTTTCGCGATTGTTATTCATTAAATTTAACTATTTTAATACGGGTTTATCGCGTTTATTACTTATTTATTTACACCTGACGTTTCAAACACTTTACAGCGTTCATGGTCGCAGGCAGACTAAGTTAACATTTGTCTTTGATGTCATAAGATTACAAACTACCGCCTGAAAAACATGCTCTAGACAAACCCAACCACTATATGCGTTTTGATAATCCTCAAGTCCTTGCAAAGGAAAACAGATTCATTCCAAGGATGTTACGTGAAGCTATTGAAATTAAAAAACATCCTAATTTCAATAGAGAGGATGGATGGCAGGTACCGCCAGCTTGGGACCCAGTCATTAACTTAATAAAATCGCAAACTCGGAAGCAGACTGCAAGACCCTTAGATACTGTGAGCCAATACTGGGTGAATCGGAATAGTTCCCAATAAAAATTTCAGGCGGTAGTTCGTAATCTTATGACATCAAAGACAAATGTTAACTTAGTCTGCCTACGTCAGGTGTAAATAACTAAGTAATAAACGCGATAAAACCGTATTAAAATAGTTTAATTTAATAGTTTATTAGTGTTTCCTAATTTCCTTGCCTACCAGGGTATGTTTAAATTATGGTCGGTACTGATTATTTTAATTGAGCCGAAACAGTCTGGCCACCGTAACCCTTTATAAAATAAAATGGTCCGGATGTAAGTGGCCGACATTGTTAGATTCTTTAGGCTACAAAAACTCAACTCAAACAATTAAAACTCTCGCACCTGGGTCTAAACGGTCGATTGACCGTGAATCCCACTTGATTGAATGACATAAGAATTAATTGATTCTTCACACCTCACTGCCATCTATCGATGAAGAAGAACAGTCGGGACCAATGGCATAACATGCCTTCCGAAGCACGAAACGCCACTAAAGGCGACCAATCAAAGTTTGACTGCGTTTGCTATCGCTTGACGCGCGCTATCGTTACGAACACATGATCAGCACTCTATCAAGTTTGTCTTAAGTTTCTTTGTTTGCATATATGTAGGTTTATGAAGTTCCCTGTTAATTGGCTTAATAATGTGTAATCAAAAAGATTTCTTAATAAAATCCAAATTTGGCAACATCTTAAGTCCGTGTCGTGTCTTCATTAGACTTTAAAAGGGATTTCTTAATACTTGGCAACTCCTGTGACCCCGAATGACCCCAATGCAGATAGCACGAAAGACATAGTTCACTTCGTGTATCCCATATTGTGTAGGCATCGTAAAGCAACTTAAATATTAAATAGGCGTAAGCTACGGCGTAGCACGTGCTACGAGTTTTGCTACGAACCGTTCGATGCGCTACGAGCAATGCGGTCACTATTTTAAATAGTTGACAAATTTCGTGTGAAATTGGAATTTTGTATATTCTGTATTTTAGGGTTTTGCAAAAAAATTAAATTTCAGAACCCATAAAGATTCCGTCACCGATCGATCGTCCGTCTCATAGTATGCTAGAAAGAAAGAAAGAAAAGGCGTTTATTTGGCACTTTACAAAAATTTACAATACCTATTAATATAATTATTACAAAAAGAGAAGAGTACCAAAATGGTCTCCGCTCATAATATGTCGTAGTTATAACTACGACGCTGGTCTTCCGCGGACACCGTATGAATTGGCTATAAAACTAGGATAACATTATTTAGTACTAACTGTTTCCCGCAGCTCCGCCTGCGTCTTAAAGTAGCCTATGTTTGACCCTGGGTCTTCAGCTATATTCATACAAAATTTCATCAAAATCCGTTCAGCGGTTTGACCGTGAAAGCGTAACAGACAGACAGACAGACAGACTTTCGCATTTATAATATTACTATGGATAATGACTACTGTTTTCCTCAAAAGTAAAATAAAACAAAAAAATGTATAAAAAATAAAATAAATCATAACAGAATGGACGAAAGAAAATACAAGATTATACATATATGTATTTATAACATTTGTATAGTTTACATGGATCTCTGCGTTTAAGACTTTTGAGAATCTAACAAAAATATTTAGTATTTATTTTTAAAAGCTTTTAAACTGTTTACGTTTCTAATAGGTGATGGAATATTGTTGTAATAAGAGATTTAACAAATCCTAATGTCATGTAATTTTTAATATGACTACAAACATTCGAACTAACTAAAAAAATTCTTCATTAACTAGAAAAATGTAAATGCCACACACTCAGGTGGCAACTTTGGGTATCACTCTAAAGGAATCTTAGTGTGTGTAGTTACACTAGTCTATTGTACCCTAGTCCCTTTCGTCTATTGAATGTTGGTGATAGAAAACTGATAAATTTATTTCCAAAAAAAAAAAAAAAACTTGTAATTAATTAAGAGCTATGATCGTGGTTTAATAATGTCAGTTAATATTTAACACAATCATTAAAAGTTGCTTGTTTTGTACGACCATACAATATTACCAAAGTTGTAGACAATAATATCATTTTAAAGCCACGTAAAATACGTTCATTAAAACCTAACTATAAACCTTTTTGGATGAAATATCGTAAAGCAAAAAAATATGGAATGTACATATGTATAGCGTAATACTGAGCCACCATCTATTGAGACATCTGTCACGCATTTATATATATATTTTTATACCTTTGTAAAACTATTCCCAACTATAAAGTCATTTTATTCTTAAAGTTTAATTTATCTGACCATCTAGTCGGTAGATGTCCAACGCTGCGCTTACCGGTACGTGGTCGATTACTTTCTTTGTAAAACAGTAAATGATTTCTTGTCATAAGTTATGACTATCTTCGTTAATTATTTATTCTCTACACAGAAAACTAAAGAATCGAATGTACTATGCAGTTTTGACATAACTTTGGAAGATATGTTTATATGAAACACGTGAAACGGGACGTAATGCTAGTCCATAATGAATTAGAAGAAAAAAAAACGATATTCGCATTTATATGCATAAATGCATTGTATTCATACATATAACCTTAACCAGGGATCGGAAACTTAGTTCTTAAAACATTTTTCGGCCTATTCAGTTTAACAAAAAACTGTGAACTAGGTATATATCCCATTAACTAGAACTGTTACCAAGTTTAAGGCCATAACTTTTGGATCATTAAAATATCGGTTATATCCCTAAGAACCATCGATATAGGATAACAACTTAGATACACAATCATGAAGAAACTCAAGTGAAAAAGTGTCCCAAGTGGACTGTAGCAGGTACTAATGCACACATAATTGCTACAAATCTAAACAGTATTACTTTCATAGGAAGGATAAGCATTGCATACGACACACACATTCAACTCGCATTAACTGCAGAAAAAATATATTTTTTTTAATTGTAAAAATAAGACTTTTCTCAAACTCTACCCATCGGCGACATAGGCAGACTTTTGTCTGGGACACTTTTCGAGCGCGGTAGTGCATCTAGTTGTTATTTATTCTATATCGATGCTGAGAACTCATAGAACTTTTATAATTTTGTACAAATTATAGAGTGATATTCTACAACCTCGATATTTTGTAATAAAACTATGATGACATCCTTCATTTTCAGTTAGCCATCGTGAACCCTGAAACGAATTCCCTTTATCTCATTTACTTGAATATAAAAAAGTTGTTCAAAACCCCATCATTAAAGCGTCCTCGGGGTTATTTAGCGTGGACATTACGCCGCCATTTCGTGGACCCGCGTCGACAAAATGGCGCGTTATCGGCGTCCCACTGTTCCCGCCACTCGTTAGGGCTCCGATTGATGACAGAATGAATGTCAATTGATACAGTCGCTGTCTTAGATATTAGCTTGATGATTTTTTTATTGTTGTGGTGGCAAGAATTGTCAGTACTAACTTAATAATGTTTGTTTTTGTGAAAATTTATAAAACCAGGGAAATTAATTAACTACGGAAATATTGTCGCCTGTTCTGTCTGGAAATATTTAATTTGTGTAAATATATGTCAATGGTAAACAAAGTGCGGTTTTAGTTTTTCAGTATAACACTACCGATGTCGCATGCATTCTGTCAAAAAATATTTTTAGTAAATAATATTAGTAAATCAAATTATTATTTTGTAGGCGTTATATGTCCCACTGGTAGAAAATATTATCCCAATTAAAAAAAACACAAAATCTTGTATTTTATCAATAAAACTGTTGTTTAGCTATTTATTGGGGTAACTGGCATTTTTCCTTATATTCCTATATATACGTTTTTAAAATATCATGGATGTTATTCATAAATGTGGCACGCTTTTTACTTTTTTAACCAATTAAAGCAAAACCAAATGGAAGAAAAAATTTATAATAAATAAAAAAAATAAGCAGCTAGCAAGATTTAAGACAAAAATGCATTGCAATCTAAATGTAATGCATACATTACATCTTTTTATTTTTGTTATGTAAAAGTTCGTAGCATTCGTAGGCTTCGTAGCCTTCGTAGCAAGTGCTACAACGGACCTTAAAATAGGATTCTGCCGGGAACACATCGATGCAAAGTTCGGAATAGATCCTAACATCCATACAAGTCCATACTAATATTATAGCGAAAGTATGTCCATCTGTCGTTCTGTTACGCTTTCACGGCCAAACTGCTAAACGTATTTTGATGCTTTTTGGCATTAATATAGTTGACGACTCGGGGTCAAACATAGGCTACTTTTTGACGCAGGCGGAGCTGCGGGAATAAGTTTATCCATATCGATTATAAAATATAGTATCATCGTTAGTATAAAGTTGAGACAAACTCTTCCACCACAAACCATAGAGAAAACAGCATTTATGAGATAATATTACAATTTGTCGTCCCTGTTCTCGAGTGGCTCTGATTATATTGTTTTGCATAATAGTGGCATTAACTCCCGCCATCTTTAAGTAAACGTGATTTATTGAGCGACTATTGTAGTATCAAATGCATTATATTTTAAAAATCCTTGAAAATACAAATCTTTTCATTTATATTTATCCATTTGTAAGTCACATGTGGTTCGATGTCGCGGTTCTTTTAACGTTTTAACATATATTAGTATATAAATTTTTTAATGTATATTAAATATAATGTATACTAGCTGTTCCCCGCAGCTCCGCCTGCGTCAATAAGTAGCCTATGTTTGACCCCGGGTCTTCAACTATATTTATACCAAATTTCATCAAAATCCGTTCTGCGGTTTGGCCGTGAAAGCGTAACAGACAGACAGACAGAAAGACAGACAGACAGACAAACTTTCGCATTTATAATATTAGTATAGATATGGATTAGTATGGATTTTTCATTTTGCAAAACTGCCTCCGTGGTCCAGTGGTTAGGGCGTTCGCCTTCGACCCGGGGGTGATGAGTTCGATTCCCACCGGAAGCATACTTTGTTTCGTTGTTTCCAGTTTGGTTAGGACTTTTCAGGCTTGAATCACTTGATTGTCTGATAATAAAGATGATTCCGTGCTTCGGAAGGCACGTTAAGCCGTTGGCCCCGCTGCCATTTGGTAGTCGTTAAAGGAACCACGTCAGAGGCCGAGAGGCGATTTATAACAACTCTGACACCAGGGTGTACATGGTCGATACACAATGTTAGCTACACGAAATAATGATGAATTTGTAAAATTAAGCAGTGTATGCTCGTATGTGCGATTTTCTAATTTTGATATCGATATGAGAAAAAATTAAATGTGTATATATATTTTAAAACCACTGGTAATTAAGATTATGATGATATAATATGTATGTATTATATATAGATTCTTAACTCAATGAAATAAGTTTCAAATTTGAACATTCTTAACATCCATACTTCCATACTAATATTATAAATGCGAAAGTCTGTCTGTCTGTTACGCTTTCGCGGCCAAACCGCTGAACGGATTTTGATGAAATTTGGTATGAATATAGTTGAAGACCCGGGGTCAAACTTAGGCTACTTTTTGACGAAGGCGGAACTGCGGGAAAAAGCTAGTACAAAATAATTCTCCATCTATACTAGGACACTTAATGTATAGAATACACGAGTTACGACCAACGGGACTTTTTAGGATATACTTAAACGGGATATTTAAGACGTCGTGAAATGTAAAGAAAACTATATAAATAAATGTTAACAGATGCATGTTAAATGCACATACTTTTAGATGCAATAAAAGTCAACTTGGTAAATTTAAAATGTACTTAATAAAGAATGATATCAAAAGACAAGATCAATCAAGATCCAAGAAAAATCAGACCTCTTTTGTTCTTCAATCGCAGTTTAAGTTTTCAATGAGAAGAGATAGATTACATGACATGTGGTAAAAAAGAAAAGATTTTTTGAATATGGAGAAATAATTTTCTTAATTATGGATTAAAACAAAAACTAATTATACAAATGTGAAATGTTAGCTGGCTATTTTTTTCCAAAAGTCAGCAAAAATGTTTTCTCCGTCTTTGCTCATTCTCGCTTCAGGTGGGGCCGATGGTTTTTAATATTTTAAATTCAGAATATAATTTTATGCGAAATTTTAGAACATCAACACTGATTAATGACGTTCGAAAATCGAATACCCGAAAACGGTCATAGATGAAAAATACCGTTCTCGATTAGTTACTGGCACGTTGTAATTCCGGCGATATGGGTCAACATTGTCCAAACGCCTCGTGCGATGAACTATGAACATTATCGCTAGTGATGTAAGCAAAGTTTACGAATATTAGTATTAGCAGATTCTTTTTTAATTTTTGCTTATTTGTTTACGATTTCCTGCGAATTACATTAAAAAAAAATACCAATTATCCTAATAATAGTATAATAATGAGTACAACTAAATGTTGATAATCACCATCATCATTTTGCGTAGGTATTGTCAATCGACCATATACACCCATTGACATTGTTTTTATTGTCATGTTGACAATAAAATATACCAGAAAATAAATTTACAATTAAAAATATAAATAAAGAAATCTTCCAGCATAGTAAAATGGATTTCTTTTTTTCAAAAAATAAAAACGGCACCAGATCGTCAGCTGTTTAAGATTTTCATGTTTTCAATTAATATTAAAATATACCTACGTAGGTGATGAAGAAGTTTATATATGAAAAACGAGTATACTGCTACTAGAAGTAACCTAACCTAACATGCAGTATATCTTACACCGATAATGGAAAAAAATATTTAAAATCCGTATATTAGCTGGTGATTTAAGTTAAGTTTTTTTTTTGTAATGTCCCTGTTTTACGTACAAAAATATTTACAAATTACAGAGAACAAAAATAACCAAAATAAAATCAATCTTGCCTGTGGGGCATGTTGCCACCAAGCTGGCTGCATTCTGTGACGAAGTGAGTAAAGCTTTATGTCCAATATGCACCATTTACTTAAACAACAGAAATAAATCATACTTCGAGCTGAAGGTTGTTTGCATCCAGTAATCCCGACCTCACATGGCGATCCTGCCAGTGCCGCCGCCTCGTACGGCACTGGGGTGCGAAACGCGATTTAATATTCTTGAAATAAAAATCGAGAAAATGTACACTTTAAATAAATAACATAGAAAAGGAAGAAATCCCAATTTTTATCAAGAATTTCGGCAATGGTGATGTAAAATAATATTACTTAAAAATATAAATTGGACGATATCCTACTTGTTACCTTACCTATTTGTTATGGAATAAAAGAAAGTGTGAAACCAAATGTTGAGACTGGAATTGACAAAGTCAGGAAAGATACTATGCAGGAGGCCAGGGTTTGTTTGCTGCCGGGAGTTGTTAGTGTCATGTATTTGACGGTGAAGTGTGATCACGAACTCAAATGATGAAGGAGCATGAAGAAGAAACTATTTAGTGAGAATCTGTCATGATAGCGAAAGTGATAAATACTAGTATAGCGTCTAACAGGATATAAGTGAACGAATTAGTGATTTTAATTTTAAATAAAACATGAACCCTCTTGGACATAAGTACTTTGAAATCCTTGAAAACGAATGGCATTTATTTTAAGTATTAAATAAGGCCAATTGTGTTTAGGCCATGTTATATTAAATAATATTTCAACAGACAATTAATTTACCTGCTGGATAACAATGCCTATCCGTTTTAGTCACCAGCAGCGGATATCATCGTGGTTATTCAATATCGTATTAGAAAAACATTTGTAACAGTGCTAGTTGCATCACTAATTAACGTAGTTTCGCAACAAGCGTAAATTACTACTGGCTGGCGAGATCGAATCTTTGAATTAGGAACGCGAGAAAAACGAATAAACTTTTTGGCGGGAAACCACATGTTAATATTGGATACTGCCAACCTTCGATCGGTACAGGTTTTTTATGATCTCATGTGGAAAATTTGTTAATTTACAAAACTATTTAATAATTTGTATGACCAGATTCAATGAAATAATATAATATTACCTGAATGTAGACGATTTTTTTTTTTTGTTCTTCAGAATGTTTTTATAATGGTGTACCTTTAAATCTCTTTTAGTTTGTTAACTGTAACACTAAGTTACTAGTCCAGAAACCCCTTCTAAAGAAGTCGTACGAAGAAACAGAGGAATTGTTAATAGTTTTATCATAAGTATGTACTGTTATCCTGTTATTTAAGTCATTTTATTTTTTTATTTTTACTACTGTTACTTTTTAATTGTTTATTTTAAATTACGTTTAAATTAGCTTTTGCACGCCTGAAACACAGGGTGTCTTAGTTTTAATCTAAATACAGGCAACATCTAATTTTGTACTTGGTTTATTATTATTTATATTTATTTATTTTATACAAACACTTACTAATTATCATTACGTTTGTAATGTAAAAAATAGCGTTTAAGATTTTAATAAAAATCTATTATTATTATTATATTATTAACTGTATTTATTACAAGCAAGTTGTTGATCATCCAATTTAATAATAAAGTACTATATAATGTAATTTTTAATAATGCAAAACTAAGATAAGTCTGCCGTTCTATTCCCCTTTTTTGTAATTTATAAATTATTTTATTTAAAATTATTATGTAGGTATCGAGAATCATAAAGTTGATTGAATTATTCATAAACTCTCATCATAACAAGTACAAAAGAACCCAGTTTCACGTGCTTCCTAAGTATATGACCCCATATGCAAGATAAACTGTCACCGTAGTATATGAAAACGAAGCATTTAACTTAAAGATATTCAATGAAATAAATAAAACCACATTCAATCCATTAGCAATTACGAAGGGTTTAAAAAGTTTGCAATCTCGGTTTGACTTCGCGTTCGGCAAATCCATTCAATGATAAAGGCAAAAAGTTTTGAAAGCGAACTCTTTATCATAATATTCTTCAGAATATCAGGTAGGTCTTGTGAACAATAGAAATGTTTCATAAAATCAACTAATGAAGGATATTTTTCTGTAAATATAATGTTCAAACAATTTAAGACGTGTCTAAAACGGAACACGATAAAAAAAGCAATAATTCCTCTCTGTCTGAACTCCTGAACGATGTTACGGGCTGTTTGAAACAAAATACAACACCCGACAATAGACTCACGTGTCAGTTTAAAGGCAAAGAATCCAGTCGCTGGCAGTTTAGTTAGACACATAATTTAATGCACGCTTTTTATTTTGTCATTAACCTTCGAGGTGCTCCGGTTTCGAATCGGCAACGTTTTATTTTTGAAACACGGTTACGCGCGATGATTAGCGTCTAAAACGTTTAACACGTTCAGAAATCGCCATTTGTACGCACTGGCTGGATTGTCACGATCACTCTATGGCTCTCAAACACTGGCAGTTAAGCGGCGATATTAAAAAAAGTTGGGAGAAAAAACAAAAAGTAATATCGCGTTCAGTTTTCAAAACTTGTAATGATTTCGCGCTGGAGCGGGCGCGGGCGGCGCCTCGCAACGTTCCCGTCGACTGGCCGGTCTCACTGAAAAAGCTCCTTACGTTAAATACATACAGAGTTGATGTGCATTCTATTTTAAGTTGGGCGTGCGGCACACGCGTGCAACTCGCATCGCACGCGTCCACTGCCTTCATAACATAATAATATTTGAAGTTATTAGGTCAACCGATGAAACGCCGAGCGCCCGACTTGTAGACGATAGAATACGGACGATCGAAGTCTGTTATGGAATTAGCGTTCGTTTTTTAAATTCAGAATCATATGTTGCACAACGCATTCTGTTTTCAAAATAGGTAGATATTTTATTTTTCTTTAATTTAAACGTCTAAAAATTAAAAGACGCGTCAACATGATCAGTAAGTAGATTGAATAGCGGTGCGGTAATAGTTTATGAGACTTAGTGTTTCATTATAAATCTGTCGTTATGTTGCATGCAACTAAAATATAATGCAAGTTACACCTCGTTGTTAGTATTAGAACATTAACTGTTTTACTGAAATACAAGCGAGCTGAAATACAGCATTGGAAGGGCTCCAAAAATAATAGAGACGCATGTTTTAGGAACCCAATTTTTTTAAAAATATATTTCGTTAAACTGTATTTAATAAAATAAATTACTACAGAAGTTTTAATTGATGTAAAACATTTCTGGCTTAAGATTATCTTTCTGCCGAGTGTATAATAAAAAAAATGTCATCGTTAAAATTCTATCGCACGGTACTTAATTCCATATTTCGACACCTAACAAAGTTGACAAGTATTAACAAGTTCAAAAAGATGAAAAATCCTTTTTAAATTATCATAGACATTGCAAACAGACAGACATACAGATACAACATTGGAAGGGCTCCAAGATAAATAGAGATGGGCATTTACGACTGCGGATTTCTGCCACAGATTGAGAAAGAGTCCAAGCTTCTTACTTGTGCTATACAGAATGACATTTTAAATACAAGCCTTTTTCAGTATATTCAGCTTGTGAAATTAGACTACTTTCTATGTAAAAAAATAAGTGTAATATGAAATAAATGTTTTGACGTCCAATTCGAATATCACCTGATAGAAAAGAATAATAGAATAGTTTATTTTGTCAGAATACAGTGTTATATTCTCTTACGTCGGGTATAGGCAAGTACTAGTGGATACAAATAAAACTTATTTTCTGGTTTTATATTGTTTTGCATGATTTTGTTTGGATGATGTGTGACACCACTGAATTCACTTTTGTATGCCTAGTAGGCTAAACATGTATGTGCTTAATATTTTCAATGTACCATCTTGAATTCAACATGTTTACAAAAGAATAAATGATTATGATTATGAACTTGATTCAGCAAGCAGGCACACAAGTTCAAAGGTCAAAGTGAGCGGGGCGGGGGCGGAAGTGCCCGTTGACAGAATGCTTTGTTTATTATAGGTAAGAATACCACACATAGGTCTGATCAGGTCTCCGCTAGAGGCATTTTTTATTTACTTAACCTTTATTGTACAAATTACATACTGTAAAGCACACTAACACAATATAAAGTGAACAACTTTATATTTGAACTGAACGAACTATATTGACAAACTCATAGCATTTCATTTTATAATTATTCATTGAAAAAATGGTGTCTGTCATTATGAATACAGCAAATCAATATTTTAAAAGTATACTTGCTCTCTGCTGTAGTTTTACTCTATGATTCATAGCTGCAAGATTTTATTTTCTTTGATAACATATTTCATTACAGTAAAAACTATAAAAGAACAATAAATTATTGCGATCGACATGATAAAGATTTATCCTGTTATTTTTCGAATAATACGTGGCTTATGTCGAATTTTTGTGAATAAAACGAGCACATAACTAAATCATAGTTACATTGGTTAACAAATATGTTTTCACGTTATTATCGCTGTTTTTACAATCGACAAAGTAATCCATCTAATGAGTATATGGATATATGATCCGGGGTCAGCATTCTCCACCCTACAGAAGACCGCAGCCAAATAACACTGTGATGCAGTGCTGTGTTCCTGCTGGTGAGTAGGGTCGCCAGGCTCCAGAGGGGTCGCTGTGCTGATAGCGGACCGGTCGGCAACGCGCTCGTGACATCTCCGGTGTTGCATGCGTTCATAGGCTACGGTAACCACTTACCATCAGGTGGGCCGTACGCCTCTTTGCCTACTTAGTTGTATAAAAAAAATATAAACAAAATCCTTGGCACAGAGTCCATTAGCACGCATATCCTGCTTAGCGACGTCAAGCCAGCTCTTTATAGGCGCGCCCCTTCTACCAGGCCCTAGATAAGGCGGCATTTCCAGACACTTGGAACGTATTTGGCAGGTTTCCACGTGACCATACCAACGCAGGCGATGGTTTTGAAGCTTATCCGATGTCGTTTTGGCGGATTTTACGGATAAAAAGAGTGAGAGGAAGTAGAACTGTGTCTTCAGCTGTAAATTTAAACGATATTCAGTACCCCCATAGTAAGCGGACCGTATGTTTGATAATCAAACCCAAAAAATAAATAGGCAATTATCTGTGGGCGCTTTAACTGCCCCTGTGATTCAGTTGCCTTAGACCCAGAGATCGCGGGTTCGATTCCTACGGGAAGTATACTTTGTTTAGTTTCCAGTTTAGTTAGGACATTGCTCGCTTGAATCACCCGATTCTCTCATAAAAATGATGATTCCTTGCTTCGGAAGGCATGTTTAGTGTTGGTCCCGGCTGCTTTTGTGGTCCTAAAAGGAACCATGACAAAATTGGCTACGAGTCAAAAACCCATTAGAGGCCGAAAGGCGATTCTGTAAAAAACTTCTGACACCAGGGCGTACAGGGTCGATTGACCGCGTAATCCACTCGATTTGAATGAATAAAGTGGATGCTGTCCAAGGCGCTGTCATAACTCGTCAGACAGACGTCAGTGCCCGACAAATGTGGCGTTTTAAAAATAAAAAAGTGACATCTGCTGAGCGGGAAATTAAGAATATAATATTACCTGAAACGAGATATTATTATTTTGTAAAATGACATTCAATTTGTATGTTAAACTATTTGTGTTCTCATTTCGGTTTTAAATTTTAACTTTCTATTCAATATGGACTGATCGATCTATGTGTTTCTTTTATTTGTAAATAGTGCAATAAAGTGTTCATTCATTCATTCATTCGAAAGTCAACCGACAGGGATGGTATGCAAATTTTAGTAGAGTGCTACTAATATTACTACATTATTATTACTAACGGTAAAGAATACGAAAAGGGGCATTTCAATATTTTATTACTTTTTATTTCACAAAAATTTCGTCATTTATTTGGTAAATCATAAAGTTTTACAAAACTGCTCGCTAGTTTTAACGTTGTGGTCTCCTTGATGTGTTTTATGTTTGAAGTGTGGATCCACATTTACAAACAGCTTGCAAATGTGATGCAATGTAGAACTTGCAGTGATATGATGCAAGAAATCTTTCAACATTTGTTTTTGGTTGGATAAAAAAGTAAATTGAAACCTTCTGCTGTAGACCGAGAGAACCGTCAATTTAGTTAACCCTTTCACTCTTCTCTTCGTCCAAGCATGTTTTCCAAGTTGCTTCCTCAGCTTACGCTTCGGAGCTCAGGGTTCACTGAGAGGTAGGACATTTTGTAAGGAGTAGTTCGTCTGGGGAAGTACCTCCACCCTACAGAAGACCGCAGCCAAATAACACTGTGATGCAGTGTTGTGTTCCTGCTGGTGAGTAGGGTCGCCAGGCTCCAGAGGGGCCGCTGTGTTATAGAGGACAGGACAGCAACGCGCTCGTGACATCTTCGATGTTGCAGGCGTTCATAGCCTACGGTAACCACTTACCATCAGGTAGGCCATACGCCTGTTTGCCTACTTAGTTGTATTAAAAAAAAAGTCATGGCTCTTGATTTGGCGCCACTGGTTATTACAATAGAGCGACTGCCGTCTGAAGTACGTACTCCTTTTTACAGGGAAACTTACTAACTTTTTACCAACAGGAACATGAACCGTTAGTAAGGGTTAGTGGCAAACGCTGTTAGGTTTTTCAGGCTGCCTAAAGGCATCTGACACAGCCTAACCACTACCATCTATCGATAAAAACCCTGACAAACAGCTTTATGTGCCTTCCGATGTACGGTGGAGCTCAAAATAGAAAATGCAACAAAATAGCGACGCGTCAAATAGATTTTATTAACCAACTGTATTCTTTAAAAAAAAGATAGCACGCTAAACTTTATTGGCATCGTCAGAAAGAAAGAAGAAAATAATTTATTTTAGAAACGCACAAAAAGAAAAAAATATACATAAAAGAAAAAGCATTAGAAAAAAGGTAGTGTGTTCCCAAAAAACTCAGCATATTACCATCCGATGAAATTGACAGCGCTGATCTTCCGGTAGGACCTCGGTTGCCGTTAATGTCATGTTACATACAAGCATTGTTTACAAAACAGTGGCAACCCGACCTCTTTCGGCTGTCGCTCAAATCATAAATTGGCGTGTCCCGAAGAAATAGAGCAAAGCGTATAGGCGTAGTGTTGTTACCACAAACTACATACACAATACCATAGATCACAGAATATATGCTATGTAGATAAACAACTGGGGCCATCTTGAACATATTCTGAACCCAAATTTTTTTTTTAATAATGTGTTTTACGGCCATGGATACAAGTCCTTAATAGCCCTTCTTATTTTTTCTATCTTCTTCAGTCCTACAGTGTGGTTTCGTCAAGTCCAAAAGTCTAGTCGGTAGTCAAGTCTAGTCAGAAGAATCATGCTAAGTTAAGTGGTAGAAAAACGGCAACAAGCATGAAAATCACATAAGACAAACACTGTATCACTTCCCAACACTCACGCTTGTTATTGAACACTTTGGGAATAATAATCTACCATTATTATGCACAAACACTAAAAAACACAAATTTTGGAAAATAAAATACATCGCCGATACTGCTCTTTACAGCTTCCCGCCAAAAGTCTCTGAACCCAAGAGGTTCATACCATAAACCAGAGAGAGAGCGCTAGGCTTTTCCTTTTGCGTTATGACTTGGGGCAGCCTGGAAAATATGACAGTGTTGGCACACACAATATTTAAATTTGACTTTTAAAGACCCATTTTTGAATTTTGTTGTTATTATAATGATTTATTTACACTAGCAGCACTTAGAGCTGATGCTTACTGGTACTTACCAACATTTGGATAGGGATACTAAAACCTTTTGTCTTAATTTACAAAAGATGTGGTAGTCCTAATACAGTATAATAGGTTCTATACCGCATAGGTTGTGATATTCGATTCAAAATCTATATAAAGTTGGCAGTGCAATCGGTGTATTTTGATGAAGCGGCTAAGCCGAGCTGGCAACGTCTATAGTGTAACCACAGATAAAATAACTACAGACGTAGTTTTACGTACATAAAAATTGAGCATCCAAAGAAATTTGGTGTTAGCTAGCGACGCACTACACTAGGCTCGTAGACCCAGACTTGTTTCGTAGCGATCTAAGGGATAATCTGGCCCTTTCGTTTGCACACCCCAGACACTCCATACTACGAGTATGTACACCGTGAAATTTTAGTCGTTTTGGACCCATCGTCCAGTGACTCCATTCATGCAACTGAAAAACTTTCCCCAAGATACATGGGTCGAAACATGGAGTAAATTTTTGGACCTCCCATACAAAATGTCTTACTATGGGAAGTCCAAATTTGTTTTTCATGTTTCGAGCTATGTTCCTTGGGGAAATTTGTTCGGTTGCATGAATGGAGTCACTGGACGATGGGTCCAAAACGACTAAAATTTTACGGTGTTTATCAGCGGCGAACTCTCGAGCCGCTTATTACGATTAGGTCGCGTACCCACACGCGTCATTGTGTGTGTTACTAGTAGAGTTAATTATTACCTACAATCAGCATCCTAATCGTCGATTACTTAAGCGACCGAAGTGTCATCCTTGCATTATTTTGTTCTCGATTTTTACCCGAAATCTGCGCGGTAAGGTACGGTGCATGCGAGTGTACGCTCTGCAATAAAACACACAAATAGTCTACAATTTTCGAGCTTAATTTTTAGTGCGAAGACGATCAGTCTGTATTCCTTTAAAGTCTGCGGGCCGTACGGACAGAACTTCGTCTTTTTTATTGATATTGCGCCAATATGACACATTCATTCATAGACGTGGTATCAATGGTATTCATTATAGTACACATTCAATATTGAGTTCGGTTGTATGATCGTTCGTGCCATACAAACAAGAAATAAAACGAGTTGCCTCGTTACATTTTTTATTCATAATCTTCAGTTATTTATTTTACTATGTTTTTTTAGTATTTTTTGATAAAGCTGCAACAGAAATACATCATCTGTGATTTCAACTGTCTACAATTTCATGAGACGCCTGGTGACAGACGGACGGACAGCGAAGTCTTAGATATGGTGATATTTTACCCTTTGAGTAATGAACCCTAAAAACGTATCTTATTTTACTTATAACACAAATATTGAGTGAAAATATTCACACTAAATGTTATTTATATGATAGATTATTTATGACTCGACAATACCAAACTATTTATGACCAAATAACCCTTTGATCATAACTCCTAAACCACATTACAAATAACGGGAGCTAATCCGAATCAAATTTTGACGAATCGCCACTCAAGTTGTTTGCTAAGCAATCACTTAGATAGCTGCTTATAGCGGTAAGGCTGAGGTCAAATAGACTGCTAATGATACTCTTTTGAAGTTGAAACACTTTAATTTAGAAAAAATACATCATCTTCATAATTTCGTGTAGGTTACATTGTCTATCGACTATATACATCCTGGTATCAGAGTTGTTCGCAATCGCCTCTCGGAATTAACAATAGAAATGCGCACAAAATTATAAAATAGTCCGAAAATGTTCTGGCGGCCAGCAATAAATAGCGAGTGCTAGAATGTAAATATTTTTGCTGGTACGAGTATTGTGAAACTAAAAACGTAATGTATGCAAAAATCTCCTTTAACAATGTCGACATAAGTACATTTTTCCTGTAATTTTTTTCCGTATGCACAATCCTTATCCTTTCCTGACTAATACTACAAAAGCGATAGTTAATTTACTTATTTATTTCTTTGTTAATTGGCTTATTGCTTATCTTCCTGAAAGTCCACATACACGTAGATAGAAGTACTGAAAAGGACCTTTCATCCAGAAATAACCTTGTGTATTTAATAACGCATGCAAAGCCTAGGGCGAGAGCTTGAGGGTTATTTTGAAACTACTGCCGAAAATATTTACAGTGAAACTAAAATACTTTAAATAAAAAAAAATGAGTGGAAATAAACATAAAAAAACATTGACCTATAAAAAAATAGTAATCAGCTGACACTAGGATTTTATATCTATGTGGTTTAAATTTTTTTTGCGTTTTATTTCTTTTTTTTTTTTGAAGAGATACCGATATTTTTAAAAATGACCGCATTTCGATCAAGTAGAGGAAAGGCGGTTAAACTACCCGCCAAACGCTATTAAACAAATGCTGGGTCGTAATACATTATGATACAGCGTGGTCATCGCGATTCTATACTCGATTGGCCTCTTTATTAACTAGCGGAAAGGCGTTTAAACTACCCGCTAAACGCTATCAAACAGGCGCTGGGTCGCAATACATTATGATACAGCGTGGTCATCGCGACTCTATACTTGATTGGCCTCTCTATTAGCCATCACGCCATCATAGTCCGCACGGTGGAAATTGGCCATTGACACTAATGAGGGTTATAGTCTAAGGGTCATGTTGGTCTGGTGCTGTCAAAAGGGTTACCGAGGTCAAACGACAGTCGCGTATAGCGTGCTCTGGGCTCTGAATCGTTGAGCTGAGAATAAGAAGAAATATTAGGAGGGGTTGAGTATAGAAAATTCCTTCTATTCCCGTAGGTATCTTGAGAATCTATTAAGGGTATTAAATATATACAGGGGTCCAAATTTACTCTTAACTTCCAAATTCCGAATTAACGTAATGAATTCATAAGGTCAAAATGAATGCTATGAGCTACGGCGTAGCACGTCGTAGAGCATCGTAGCAAATCGTAGCACTAAATTGACACTGGCAATTTTTTTTTTCAATGTGGCATTTACTTTCGTATTTAGCCAGTAACAAGTTTTTTTTAATTAAGTTGTTTAGTCAAGTAAAGTAGTCTAACTGCACTTAGCGATTTCCAGGAGCTTTTGGCAACAAGCAAGGAAATCACATAAATCGAACACTGTATTACTCAACACTCACGCTTGTTCTTGAACACTTTGCGAATAATAATCCACCATTATTATGCACAAACACTTAAAAAAACACAAATTTTGGAAAATAAAATACAGCGCCGATACTGCTCTTCACAGCTTCCCGCCAAAAGACCTACTGGCAATTTATGTTTTTTTTTTATTGTTTTTCGTTTATTCTATAACACGGACTACAATCTATGGCATTTAGGTCGGGGAGCCAAATTTAAAATTAGAGTATTAGAAATATTTTTAATTTGCTTCGATGAACCGTGACGGCTGTGGCCGTGAATGCTTTTAGCCATATCGCTGATTAGTTGTGTCAGCTGTTACGGAAATAGTGCTTGTTTATTTTATAATCGTTTTACATGGGCAGAGGTATAGTTCGTTTACTAGACAAACTAATAAATTGCAAAGGAAATTCAAAAGCATTATATAACTCGGCCAACGGAATTAATTTGACTCCCACCCATATTCTTAATTAAACCTTCACTCAAACTCGACTCAACCTTACTCCACCTCATTGGTATGATTAGTCGTCACTAGCTTCCTTGACTTAACGAAAATTCCTCATTGGAGGTGAGTATCGAACTGTCAAATATAAGGTTGGTCGAGAGGTACCTCGAGGCGGCCTCAAAAGTGGTTATAAATCAGTTTTTTGCCACTTTTTGCCTAGTTAACTACTTAATTTGTTTATTTTTTACTCTATTCTTTAGTAATTTTGAATTTTGTACAGATTGTTATTATAACCTGTGTCTTTCCTCATTGGAGTTTGCTCAAGCAACCAATTAAGAATGTCATTTTCAAGGAAAGTTCGAGGACTTCCTTAAGGCGCCCTCCAATGAGTTTGAGTGGAGGACGTCCTTAAGGTTATGTTTAAGAATACGGGGGTCAGCCTAAAGCATCTATCGGTAACTGTCGGCGTGCTTCCAAATGACGGATGGCTTCAGATAGTAATAAACGCGATAAAAACAGTTTAAAAATAGTTTAATTTAATGTGTAACAATCGCGAAAACATATTAAATCATTAGTAAGTTTTATGTTATACTAGCTTTTTCCCGCAGCTCCGTCTGCGTCAAAAAGTAGCCTATGTTTGACCCCGGGTATTCAGCCATATTCATACCAAATTTCATCAAAATCCGTTCAGCGGTTTGGCCGTGAAAGTGTAACAGACAGACAGACAGAAAGACAGACTTTCGCATTTATAATTTTAGTATGGATATCTATAGGACAGAGACAAGGCATTCCGCTTACATAGAAATTCCACGAAAAAGTCCAAAATTAATAATTATATTATCATTACAATAACCAATTTCCGCTGACAGCAGTACAGTCAGAGCCGTAAATGAGCGATAAAACATTAAAGGATTATGTGTACAGTCGCGCGGCTTCCGATTTGATTGATACGACTAGCGTTGGTCGACCGGCGATACTTGTTGATATTAACTTTAACATAATCAAATCTTTTAAAAAAGCATGTTGCGGATACGATGATACTAAGTTCATTGTTATTAAAACCAATCTAACCGGTATGTAGGCATGCAATTTTAAGAGGACATATCTCCTGTCCTGTCCTGCGTGCCCGGCCACCTGCACGCTCAGGGACCTACGAAGACAAGGCATTGTCGGTGGCGGAGTTTTGATCCTCTGAAGTTTGATAACAGCCAGAGTCGACTCGCAAAGAAGAAGACCTTATATTTTGGGTGATTTTGAGTAACACAAGCTTATTTTATTATTATATTTCAGTGTTTTATTCGTTAGAAATAATTTAATAATTTCAGGTAGATTTTAGTTTAATTAATCTTATTTACCTATGTATTAATGAAATAAATATTGTTATTAATATTTTTTATAAAATCGGATCAAATTTATTTGCAATTAGCGTTTTGGCCGTGAAAGCGTAACAGACAGACTTTCGCATTTATAATATTAGTATGAAAGTATGGATATGGATGGATACATACTATGTTATTTATAGATTTATATCTATTTAACTAATGAATATTTCTTTAGGCCTAAAATTTCATTAGATAAATAATTTCCTATTTTTAGAAATATTGACACAAAGTATACTTACCCTACTGGTCAAATAATTAAAATTGAGTAAAGGGTCGAACTAAAAATGAATAGAATAGAATATATCTTTATTGAGAAAGCTATCACGTAAGTACAGCAAAGGTCTTAAGCATAAGCTACATGTTTATAATGTACGTGACAGACGTCTCAATAGGTGGTGGCTCAGTGATACGCTAGACATGCAGGCACGACTAGCACTGATTTTCAGCCACCACCTTCTGAGGATTCCCGGAACAAATGGTCAACTGATCTCGCGCGTTCAACAAGGCGTGTGTTGACTTGACTTCTGACCCAAATAATATTCAATAAAAATATTTTTTGAAGATATGAAAACAAATGCTAAATTTTTATCTCCCATTAATAAATTTTCACTGAAAAGGCAAACTTGAATACTTCGCATGAATGTCTAATAGTATCCGAAATCCGAATTCCATTTTTATGAGCTCTAAGACCAATTTCAATTCGATTACGTCAAAATCCCACTTATGTACGTAAGTCTAGGTTAAAACTTCTTAGATTGAGTATTCATTGAGGCTTCTGTCTAGATTTTTCTTCTTGTCGAGTCGAAATGGCTGACTCTTCAGATTCTATTTGATCATAATGTTCTGTAAAGGACAATCCTTTGGCTTCGTTTATGGCAAATTTATCCAAATATATATTTTTAGCAATTTTTTTGTGACTAGTAAAGATTTGTAATCTCGCATTTTACTAACCACACTGTTTTTATGCGTCATCAATTTTTCTAATATATATTTTTTCATTTTATACTATTTAGTAGACAAACAGGCGTACGGCCCACCTGATGGGAAGCGGTTACCGCAGCATATGGACGCCTGTTACACAATTTTGTAATTAGTTGTAAGTGACGTATTCTGTATACGAAGTGTAGAGTATTCTTTATGAGTCAAAAAAGATCTTTAAACCTAAAGTCACCGCCCTATTGTTGGCCGCTAACAGATCCTCATACGTGCAGGAGTCCGGGCATTCGGAACCCTCCATCAGGTCATGGACTGAACATCCGTGAACTCACAAAGGCTGTCAGTCGAGTACCCCTTGTAGATTATAATGTAAGTCACATGCTACCGAATCAGATGTTTAATGGACATGGCTATTCCAATGCATGCTTACGTTTTGTTTTATATAAAAACAAAAATATCTTTTTTCCTTTATCTTCTTAGCGAGTCGACTCTGGCTAATTTATATTTGTGAAAAAAATTAATTTACTTTATTGATTTGGGGCTTGCGTCTTTTCTTTATTGATTCAGAGCGTCTAAAGATTTATTATTTATTAGCTCTGTCTTTCCCGCAGGAAATAAAGACATGTTTCTATGAAACTAAACTTGCATTTCAGATTACGTTTTAATCATGGTTAGGCCATGAAACGCGTTTAATTATTTTTTTATCGTGGTTCTAAATATGACACTGGCAACGTTAGTCATCTGGGACACAGAGCATGCAGGATTTCGTCATGAATGTCACATCGAGACACTGTGACGATCACTGACGACCCATATTCACAGGTGGGCGCCGTAAACGATATGCAGTTAACCATATTGTACCTAATGGTATGTGGTACAAGGCATTAGCATAGTAGGAGTGTTGCTAAATTTTATGGTCGCAGAAAGACGCAGTTAATTTACCTAAATATTCAACGCAGATTCAGACACCAATATTTATATGAAACATCATTTATTCTCTCCATTAAACCCATCGAATGCCTGGTAACATACCCGTGTGGCTAAGCGCTTTCATTTTAGTTATTAGGACGCTCGATGGGTTAAAAGGTTAATGAATATATTTAAAAATTGAATGAACGCTGTAGAGACGAAGTCGTGAATGACCTGGAAGCCCTCGAAAGAACCGACTGGCAGGAGGTTGCGCTGAAAAGGGAACAGTGGAGATCTCTTGTGTCGGAGGCCAAGATCCCCTTTGGATAGCTGAGCCATCGCAGAATTAGTAGATTTAAAAATGTAGATTTCATAATTACTTAAAACATTTAATTACAAAACTAAGCGCGTAAAATATCTTAATGTATTCTAGCAAAATAAATGATTCTGATTCTAATTCTGATTCATAGTTCTGACGTTTCACCGTTGAAACCGCTGAAAGACGATTCCGCTAGAAGTATGGAGCTGTAGAAATGCTGAGCCAGTCGTTTCGTGACCACGGCCGTTGTAACATGGTTGAAACGTCGGAAGTATTAAGGTATTTTACGCGCTTAATCCTGTAATGTTAGTTAATGCGTTAGAATAAAAGTGAATTCATAATTACTATATTATAACTTTTAAATTAACAAAACATATATCTACCTACATTACAATAACTTAAACATGATACTTAATTAAATTAAAAAAAGGCACTTATACCAATAATAGTACATTATTGCAAAGGCAGCGAGACAGGCAATTGCCATTTCGGCCGAGGCATATATAGTGCTTTTCTTAAAAAGTGCAAGGAAATAAAAAAGGGCCTTTTACATAATAAATTTAATTTATTTTACAGTTTGTGCCGAAAGGTAAACGCATCTGTGGCTATACAGCCACGAGAACGCAATGTGTACGATAGATACAAGAGTTCTAAATTCAAACAGCACACCGTTTCATACAACATTGCCGGCGCGCTCTTCGTTCCAAATTCAAAGAACGCGCCGGGAAGTGAATTTGCTTTTCAGTCTACGTAAATATGTTACTTCGCGTGTTCTTTATTCAAAAGTAATGACAATATTTCCGCGCATGTTTAAGAAAAAATAATTACTTCTTGATAACATGCCACTGACCTGAAAGAACAGCGTGAAGGCTACCCACTGGTAGTATTTCCCGTACTTCCTTGGTGAGTTCCCCGCACCCCTCACACCAGGGTATGCACCCCCCGCCTCCCCTGCGACCGTGAAGGTTGAATGGATCCAGCAGTACGTGTTCAGAACGTCTTCTGGTATGTCCCTGATGAAAAAAGAGTTCATTACCTCTACCACAAGATTTGATTAACGCAGACGCTAGCGACCGCATTTTTATATGGAAATTCTTAATTAGCTTATTGGATAGTCATAGCCAGAGCTGTACTGGTTTCAAAATCAAATTCTCATGATTGACGTAAATACATATATTGGCCATTTCTCGTAAAAAGAATGCTGGGCGTAGCGCTAGTGTCTTGAAATTTATTTTTAAATTTGTAGTCTATTGGGGAATTTGTAACAGAGGAGTTCAATTTAGAACACACCTTTTTAGCTTTAAGTAAGATGAGAGTAAGGAATGGTATAAAACTTCGATATTAACATTTTAACTAAAGATTAAAAGTTACCTATTTGAAATTCATCACCATTTTTCAGTAGTTCAGTCAATCAATCTATCAGATATTGTAGTGTGAAAGAAAGTGTAAATAAATTAAAATTGAGAAACACCGAAATGAGACAATTTTCCCCAATTTTTCTGAACAACGCCATCTATCCGAATTTCCCACAACTACGCACACGACAAAAGCATGTCGCGTCTATCACCGAGTTTTCTTGACATGCTTACCTTGTGTGTATGCAGTCTATAGGGTTCCCCACAAGATGGCGCGTTGTGAGTGCCGCGCTTGCCGCCAATAGCGCAGCGGTTGTGGCCCCGCAGTGCAATCGAAATGCCACAGAGTCGATTTTGGGATTGACTCCTTGCTGTAGGAAAATTTAAAGTTAGCGTCTTGGATTTCTTCCAATATTTCTTAATTGTACTTGGACAGTCTGACAGTAAGTCTTTTACAGTAAGTTATTTATAGTTCTAGATCACGTTCTAGACTTGCAAACTGTATGGAGACTTAATTAACTTTATAGCGAACTGAAAATTCTGAATATGAAAGTAGATAGTACCCAAGTCTTTTCAGACACACTCGTGGAAAGAAAAGATTCAAGATACAAACAAGCAAAAAAAGTTTTTGTAAAAATAAGCTGTGCTTGTGCATTACACAAAATACAGTTTAATCAATTGTAAGATCTGATAGATTTCATTAATATTTTTAAAGAATCTGTAAATAATCTTAACGAAGATTGTGCAATTTTTTGGGGCAACACTAATAAATTAAAAAAGTAGTACTTGACAGTTGAAAGATGTCAGTGATGAGCCGGTTGGATTTAGAAAATTCGAAAAGAAAATAATAAAAGTTGAAAAGTGAATAAGTTATGAGAAAAATATGAGTAAACAGGAATACAAGTTTTCAAGAGATTATTAGCAGTTAGTTAGAATATCCTACACAATCAATCAATTTATTTGCATAAAAATGTATATTTACAGGGTAGAGCAAGAGAAAGAGTGGTCTATTCTTCACCTCTCGCAGTCCCTATGCATTAGCTAAAGTTTTCCTTTTGTAACAATAAAGTTTAACCTAAAACAATAACCTAGTTAATATTTATATATTTAACCGCAAACACTCACAAAACGATTGTTGATAGACGGGCTTAGAGCAAAGCCGGCATTTAGACGCATTTCGGTTTCTAGGAATCAATATTGTCTATCAAATTGAAATTTATAATAGTCATAACCAGATTTGCATTCTACAAATAAGCAAATGCTATATTTATTATAGATAAATTCAAATCTGTCTAACAGTTCCTGAGATTAGCGTGTTCAGACAGACAGACAAGATTGATTATAAAACCTTTTTTGTAATCTATTATTCATTTTTAGTCGTTCCCTCTCATTTTCTAGCCAAAATAATAAATGTAGTACACGTCGATTCTACTCTTTTATTATATATATAATAGTATAGATTATTAAGTTTACAAATGAACAATCCTTTTCTTGTTTTTTAGTGTATGCTAAGAGTGAATAACTGTTATTCCATCCATTTCATTATTCTTCAAAGTATTTTTCGTTTCCAAACCTATTCCTGTCTTTGGTATAAGTACAAAAAAAAAAAAAGAAATTGTTTGCAATGAAAATGGTACAGTACAGGTGTTAAATAAAAATATGGCCGCACAATCAAAGAATGAATTACCAAATCTGCAAGTATTTTTTTTCATGTTATTTAGATATATGATATTTGAATACTTTTATTAATCGTTCATGCTGCTTATGTCGACTCCTAGATTTTGTTGAATATTTTTGGAAATATTAAGTAAATATATCAGGAAACTAGCAGCACGTCCCGACTTTGTCCGGGTCGCCTATAATCTTTCTCGATAAATCAAGATATATAAAACAAGATCTTCTAAATAAGCTAGATCGTCTAGTAAATAACTGCATCCGCTTCATATTTTGCCTCCGTAAGTATGATCACATATCGCCTTATCGCTCCGAGCTTAGATGGCTACAAATTCGTCAACGCAGAGAGCTTAGGCTTCTCTGTACACTCTTTTCGATCCTAATGAATCCTCAATCTCCTGATTATTTAAAATGTAACTTTAAATATCTATCCGACTCTCATGATCGTCAGCTTCGCTCTTCTAATTCTCTCTTACTAAGTACTCCTCTTTTTCGCACCAGTTTTATGGCTAATTCCTTCACTTTACAATCTACTCGACTTTGGAATGCTTTGCCTGCTGATATTAAGGAAAGTCCTGACAAATTTTTATTTAAAAAGCGGGCACGTGCGCACATTTTGGACTCGCTCAGTTAATGAAAACTTCTCAATGTGACTTGACTTCATCATTGGTATTTGTGTAGGTATATGTATATATATTTATATATAAAGGTATATATTTAAAATGAAACCGTATTTGTGTATGTTTTATGTATGTTTACCTAGTGTATGAACTTAAGCTTTTGATAAAATTTGCTTTATAAGTAATATATTTTTCCCCCCCTTAACTTTTTTGCGCCAAACTATCTTTCCGTTTCTCCCAATGATTGACTGGTAGAGAATACTCTTAGCATTAAGTCCGCCAATTGTTATAAGTATATGTGTACTTTGTGTAACAATAAAGTTTTAATAAATAAATAAATAAATAGGACAACCACACTAAAACTCCAACACTGAAATATTTTCTCAAAACGGAACAGTTTCTGAGATTAGCGCGTTTAAACAAACAAACTCTTTAGCTTTATAATATTAGAAGATACCCCTACATCGAAAAATAAAGTCCTGAAAACTTCTCCAAATGTACAATACTCCTTGACTCTACAAAAAGGCAGTTGTAGGAAATCGTCCCACCCACAATAGACATAATGAAATACGGCGGTCCTTAAGGCCCTGCTTGCCTCATTAACACTGTTTCCTGAGAGTCCCCACTTTACTTTAGCGACATTTGCCTAGAACATTGCACTGTGCGATTTTATTTTATGCTTATTGTGTGTACAGTGGTATTCTTGTCCGGCTTTTGTTAGATTTTATAATAGTGAATAGAATTATGTGGCGACAACAGGCCGGAGGAGTCAAAATGCCCTTGTGTTGTGTGTAAGCTAATAACTATGGCAGTTCACACACTATGAAACTTGAGTATACTACCCGTATACTACTAGAGTCGCCCGAGAGTATCTTTCTTTCAAAATCAGCTGTGTCCGCAGACGACGCGACGCGACTTGTGCGACGCTATACCCTGTCAAGTCATACATCGTACGCGACTTAAGTTGCTTCGCGGTCGCGTCGCGTTTCTCAGTGAATCTTTTCTTTGCCATTCAAAGATCTGCTGCATATTGGACACCATTTTGTTAGGAAATTCAATGAAGCTGTAAGTGAGAGAAAAGCGTTGCTTACTTTTGTAACGTTGATATATCATATATCAGGAAAAAAAAGAAATAGGTTCAATAATTTCATTCTTCATAGGTCTGTGCGTCTCCAATATTTGCTCCCCTGGCCTGCTTAGATTACTGAGTGAAGCTATAATAATATTATTTACACTACACGGACAGGCCACAAGAGTCATTATAGTGATGGTACACAAAACAGCAGAACGTATAATAGAAATATTATCTCCAGGAAAGGCCGCATGAGTTAATACATTTTCATGGCCCTAATTGCGTTTCTAAGATTTGTTCCCTGGGCCTGCTCTGGCCTACTCACTGAAGCTGTAAATTTACTTTATACTCACTCCTCCAGACAGCAGATCATAAATGCTAGTAAGGATCTCCATGGACATGCTTATCCAAGCTCCATGGGCCTGCGCCATCTAACAGTCTGGGGAATTGCGATGCTACCGGCGACTAAAAGAAATACATACAAATGCATTTGTTTCAGTGCACTAATCGGTACTACTCCTCGTTTCTTTCGCCAGTCACCAGTTCTTTTAGTCGATGGTATCGGGGCGAAATTCACCGTGGTGAGTTCCTCCATGGCCAGGCTGGAAAGCTGTAAAACTTTAGACTCACCCCTCCAGACAACAGAGCATAAATGCTAGTAAGGATCTCCATGGGCCTGCGCGGCTGCGCGGCGCGCTCGCGCCGGCGCCACGCCCCGCCGGCCGCGCCCGCAGCCGCGGACAGGCCGCTCGCTCGCGTGCCCGCGCCGCCGTACGCGCCGCCGCACGCCCCGCTGCGGCTACGGCGGCCCCACGCTACGCCTGACTCTCTGTGTACAAATAAATAGAACTCTAGCTTGAATACTCTTTACGAGAGAAGGTAATACAATGTTACGGTTTACTTAAAATAAGAAAGAAAATTTGGAAGATTATACGTAAAGAAGATTACGACGACTGCGAGACTAGGCAGAAGGCCAGCGAGGCATACGTGTGAAGAATACCCCCAGAAAGGGGATGAGAATTGATAGAGCGAGGGGACACATTAGAGAACTTGTAGGGAAATCAAGCAGGTGCGACTGGAAAGAGAACCAAAGAGCAAGTACAGCGCACTCTCCCGCGATTCCGTTCATTATAACCGGAAGGTTGGAAGAGCCATAGAAGGTGGAGGGTACTTCTTCTATAAAAAATGTGGCATAAAATGCCAGTAGCTAAAAAAAGGGAAAATTATAGTAGCTTTCTTCAGAGCCTGTTTCAAATTTCGTCTTCAGCTTACGCTTAAGAATCTAGGCTAATGATTAACAAAGCGTGTATTAAATAGTGATTAACATACCCTACGTTTTATTAATCATGTTCCTAAATTTGGCAGTACTTGGTAAAAAGTAAAAGACTTCTACATAATCCAACAGTATTTTCAGACTGCCTGCCTGTCATGTTGCTTTAACAACCACCTTAACGTGTCAACCTATTGAGAAAGGAAAGTCAGTGGTTTCTATGCTTTTTGTGTTTCCCGTAATACGGAGGAGCTTATAGAAATGACACTACTCAGTGGCGTCCAATCCAAGTCAGACGACGCTTTCCGTTAGTTAGGAAGACAATGTTGAATGAACTTCTTACAGTTTGAAAACTCTTTACTCTTTTAAATTATTCTTGTTTTAAAATATGTAAATACCCTTGTTGTGCAAGGCTTTTCGCAATTTCCGTGTTCGCTTTCCATTTTTCAGAATTCTGAACTTTAGTCTAACTTCTTGCATGACACGAAAAGTTTTGACTGTTCAACATTGAACGTACCATAGACTATGTAAAGTAGATTTAAGTATCTCACGATTGACGTCAAATTTTGTCATGACGAACAATATAATTATTACTAATTCTGCTGACCATGGATAAAGGGTAAATAGATGGTATAACACATGTGTAGTGCTAACACTACACACATCACACCATCTAAAGTATGTTTCAACGGACAAAGACATTATTATGTATAAACACATATGGCCGTCTGACATTGAAACTGGTTTGTCGATGGTGTTTTTGTGAAAATGATATTTGTGGGTTCATTGTGATGTGAATGTGCCTTGATAATCGAATGTAAGTGATTGATAAGTAATTTTGAATATATTGCCATCGTTTACCTCATTGTCTTTTTCCATAGAGTAATAAGACCTTTGGTTTTTGGTGTGTTGTTTTTTATTTAACCTATAGTATGGAGATATTTATTTATCGTTAATTACTTTACTATAACTTTTTTATTACAAACACTAACTGTAAAATGTGTGTTAATAATACTTGTATATTCTTGCATGCTGTTTTGAAATAGCAAAATAGGCTGTACTTGTTCTTACCCTATTTTACGCGAATAAATTATTTTAAATTTTGAATTTAAATTTTGAATTAAAACCTAATTAACAAACCTTGCAAGAGATATAACATCTCATGGTTGCCCTATTTTATGCGAATAAAGAATTTTTAATTTAAACCTTAATAACAAACATTGCAAGAGATTTAACTAACCTCAAATTTTACCACCCAGCCCATAAAACTTGAAACACTCGCTTAGTGTCAAAAAACACTTGTCCCAAACCCCTAAACATAGCATCAAATGATGCCAATAAAAATGATAAAAGCCGATGAGATTACCGCAGTCCCGGGCCTCCCAATCGGGAGCTCCCTAAGGAACCCAGCTGAACTATAAAACGCGCGGTATAGTACGTGATCCTTACACGCTTTTGTGAATTTTTCAACACCAAAGGTTCCTTTGTAAATCATAATTCAGTGTGATTTGATTCTGTTGTGGATTTCGATTGCTTAGGCAAGTTGGAGATTTTACGGAAATTAAAAAATATCCATGAATCCAGGAAATTAAAAAAAAAAAATACTATAACATGTTTTTTCATCTTAAACTGTCATGGAATCAAGTTGATAGTTTTATTCTATCTAAGGTTCTACGTAACCCAAAAAGTGAATGAAGTTTTAATTAATAAATTACCTCAAGAAAAAAATAACTGTTGACCACATATTTACAATTAAAAAATAATAATCACACCTAATGCGTTGATAAAGCAAAATACAATACATTCAATGATGTCAAAAATGATAAAATTCTTAATCAAACAACTCACCAAAAAAATCAAAATTCGGATATATCGAAACAAAGATCGCTGACAAAAATAAACAAACCAACACAGCACCAGAGCAACTTCTTGTGAACTAAACAGATCTTTAGGAAACCACTTCGCTACTAAAATTTATAAAGATTAGAACACACTATCCAAACTAATTATAAATCTGTTTTTGTAGTCGCTCCATTCATCTGCCGTCGTCTTTATTACGTTGTGGAACTATTTCTAACAAGTTGCTCTTTTTTGTTGTTGTCCTAAACCGTTTCATTTATCATCATTATTGAGAATATTTTGGGAATAAATATTATGACTAGTTAATTAGACGTATCTTTGAGATAAAAACCGTTATTTAATTTACGTTTCATGTTGTTCATTTCAATCTAAGACTGCGTTTTGAGTATGCAACAACACAATCGGATCTGCATGAGTTACGTCAGTCTCATCTTATCCTCAATGTTAAAATATGGCAATAGTTTTCCCATTAATATAATCCATTTCACCTAACAAACTTGAGTAGCGGAAACGTTACACCATTAAAAATAATGATTAAGTACATTATATGGAATATTTTAATAATGTAAGCTGTCATAGCTTACATGTCGGAAATAAAGACAAAATAAAAGATAAAACTTTTGCTTCTAAATGTATTCACTGGATAGATTTTTATAAACTAAATTAAATAATTGGACGGTTTCCAATTTCCCGGGACAATAGGTAAGGGTCGTTCAGAGTATTCAAACGTTTGATCTGAGTTTATATTTAATATCCTATTACACAAGTCAATATTAACGTCAACCGTAAAAAGTATAGTTTATGTCCAATCAACGTTTGCATAACTTATGAGGAAATGTTGATTTACTTTTAGGTATTCAAATATTTAATAATGACCCCAATAAACGACCTTGAGGTATCCCATTACAACTACACATAAAATATCATGTGTTTTGTTTAAATTTGATTTCGTAATCAAGAATAACAATTAAATTATTCAACTACAGCATACCTATTCATCGTGCTTTATAAACGATTGTTTTATTTTCTATGTTTTATTAAGCAAATTATTGTGATAAATAATGTCAAACGCCTCGTTTAATTTGAGTTACTGGATTGGATCATTATTTGTTTTGTGATAACCGGTGAATCTGAGGTATTTTTGGAACTCGGTCAAACGTCTGTTGAGGGCCACGGTCTGTTACGATACTTTTCGCTTTCAATCAACTATTTTTAAGAAAACAGATTCCTCTTAAATAACCTGTATGTCCATGACTTCGATAGCACGTGCTTGAGTGTATAATATGATTATGATTTGTTTATATTTTAAACGCATCTTTTGATGCATAATTATAGTTCAGTATAGGAGGGCAATTGCGCTAAATGAAAATCACGTTAACGTTTACCAAAACCAAACTACAAATGCGAGGGTTGTTTTTGGAAATGTACAACCCGTGAGTCGAGGAGCTCATTAGTCGAGTGCGACCCGCGTATCCGTAGCGAATGCGCGTGTCAAGCGACGGCGTGACGCGACTTCTATTGGATTGGTCGCAATTTAGTAGCATTTTCTATCTTGATCTTCTTCATGCTTCGGAAGGCACGTTAAGCCATTGGTCCCGGTTGTTCTCGATAGATAGCAGTCGTGAGGCTGTGTCAGATGCTTTAGGGCAGCCTAAAAATCTGTCAGTGTTGGCCACTAACACACCTCGGGTCATGTTCCTGTTGGTCTGGTTTCCCTGTAAAAAAGTTACGGAGGTCAGACGGCATTCGCTCTGTTGTAATAACCAGTTCCGCCAGATCTAGGAGCATGAGTTACAGCGTACCCCAGGCTCCGAAGCGTAAGCTGACGCAACTAGGAATACACGCTAGGATGATGACTACCTTTCCGAGGTAGAATAATCCTCTCTTTTATTGTGATAATATATCGACCGTCACTAACTTCTTATTCTTTTTGACAGTATTTATTTATGTATGTTATTTGTAAGTTTATTCTTATTATTTATTTATGTAAGTTTATTATATGCGTCTTAATATAGGCATGTACATTTAAGCTTTCAGCACCGCTCACGCAAGTGTTTTTCTACCGCAGCTCATTTCTACCCTAAGGTTGGCTGGAAGAAATTGCATTAGCGACCTTTGTACCCATTTAGTTGTATTGGTTTTAACTATGTGCTTCTTTTGTTTGTAAATGGTGCAATAAAGTGTTCATTCATTCATTCATTCATTGATGATGATGACAACCGGTTAGTCGAATGATTTCCGTACGATTTCGATTGATTATAATTCGACATAATACGTGAGCCGAACTATTTTCAATTGACACATCGATAACACTTATGATTTTTTTAAAGTAAAACTCTCAAATTCTCCTTTGCTGAACTTAGACATTTAAAAGTATAAGCTAGTTACATGGGTGTATGTAGCGTTGTCAGGCGTCCGGATAAAGCCGGACATAGTTAGGCTTTTTGATTGCGTGTCCGGCCAAAATAAACGGCGTCCAGCTTGTCCGGCTTTTGTTAGGCTTTTTACATTTTATTTAATTTCACAAGATTTATGGTAATAATCAGAAAAGCTTTAAATACTGAGACACACAATCCTCAATAATGTAGGGTGTCCGGCCGTTTTAGCCAAACTGGCTAGTCTGTCCGGCTATTAGGTTTGGCGACCTGGCAACCCTAGGTGTATGTATGTTTATTTATATGTATGTATTAAGTGATTATTCTATATAAATATGTAGGTTTATTTAATGTATTTTCTTCATAATGATATTATATTGTACACGCTTCTAACCTTCTGGTAAGCATATCCTTTCCTGTCACTCGCTGGTTGTCTGTAAGAGATCCCTAAGTGGGATAAGTCCGCCATTAATTTCCATGCCTGTGTATGTAATTTTTTTTTTTTTTTTTTTTGTACAATAAAGATATTACAAACAAACCGATTTTACTTACTTAAAATAGCCCTTTTGGTAGTGATTTGGCGTTGGTAAATACTTTAATGTCATTTGAATTTAGCGTGATTATGCCCCAGTTCTGTGATATAATTCACGTGACGAATTTATAGATATCTTGTCCAAGCCGTTGTCAAAATATGGAAATCTTTTTTGCACCCTTTTATCAAAAGCGCCTAATTATTCTTAATTCTTACAACTGTTCCCCATTACTAGTACCATGATAAAAGTGTACTTTGTGTCTGAAACAAAAGCTCGAGATGTAACTGGGATGATTCTTAAGGCGGAAACCACACATCGATATTGTTTATAATATACATCTATCAATAGAAAATCGTGTAATTTATAACTGGTGTTCTTAAAATAGGTTTGATTATTTGTAATTGTCATAACTGTCTGTTTATCACAGGCAAATGTTTTAAAAAGCGCTAATATTTAGTTTTAACTCGTCTATACATTGCAGAATAACGCCGTGTGGTATTCTGTTTACTTATTTAACTACATAAATACAGAGGTTATTATAGAAAATTCTTGGAGTGAAAAAAAAAAAAACTGAATCGTCAGTCTTGGCCAGTCATGGCTCTGACTCGGTGTGGTGCACTTCGATGCACTATCCTTATTTTACTCTTGACTCTTGATGAGTTGTCTCCTAATATGTTAGAACTAGCTGTGCCCGCGACTTCGTCCGCGTGGAATAGTTATTTTGGGAATCATATTTATTTTTTGTTTACAAACCTACCTCCTCAGCTTTATTATAAATTACCTATAGCTGTTACCCACGACTTATTATAGACGATTTAGTTACATAATTAATAGAATATATTTTAAAGTAGTTTTAAAAAGAATATATTTTAAAGTACTTCTGCGTAAATTATATTTTTAGTTTTATTTTCTTTAGGCAGAAGAACATATTGATTTTCTCCGCAACCCGATCTTGACAACGCGACATAGATATGGTTGGCCGTGTGAAAAGCAGTCTTGACGCAAATCGATTCTTACGTGTTTAAATGTTTGCCCCTATGATTTATTTATTGTAACGGCGAAAGATAGCTTAACGGGAAAATGAATTCTTTCAAAATTAAAAGGTTAATCATTTGGAATCATTGGGATGCGAGGTATAAGCACTGTTTGACCAAGTGATTCCCGATCGCGGTTAGCCAAAGTTCGGGAATTCTGTGAAGCTAAACGTTGAGAACATTCAGCGCTTGATTCCCGATCGCGGTTAGCCAAAGTTCGGGAATTCTGTGAAGCTAAACGTTGAGAACGTTCAGCGCTTGATTCCCGATCGCGGTTATCCAAAGTTCCGGAATTCTGTGAAGCTAAACGTTGAGAACGTTCAGCGCTTGATTCCCGATCGCGGTTAGCCAAAGTTCGGGAATTCTGTGAAGCTAAACGTTGAGAACGTTCAGCGCTTGATTCCCGTAGTCGGTTCATTAAAGTTCGAGAACTCTGTGAAGCTAAACGTTGAGAACGTTCAGCGCTTGATTCCCGATCGCGGTTAGCCAAAGTTCGGGAATTCTGTGAAGCTAAACGTTGAGAACGTTCAGCGCTTGATTCCCGTAGTCGGTTCATTAAAGTTCGAGAACGCTGTGAAGCTAAACGTTGAGAACGTTCAGCGCTTGATTCCCGATCGCGGTTAGCCAAAGTTCGGGAATTCTGTGAAGCTAAACGTTGAGAACGTTCAGCGCTTGATTCCCGTAGTCGGTTCATTAAAGTTCGAGAACTCTGTGAAGCTAAACGTTGAGAACGTTCAGCGCTTGATTCCCGATCGCGGTTAGCCAAAGTTCGGGAATTCTGTGAAGCTAAACGTTGAGAACGTTCAGCGCTTGATTCCCGTAGTCGGTTCATTAAAGTTCGAGAACGCTGTGAAGCTAAACGTTGAGAACGTTCAGCGCTTGATTCCCGATCGCGGTTAGCCAAAGTTCGGGAATTCTGTGAAGCTAAACGTTGAGAACGTTCAGCGCTTGATTCCCGTAGTCGGTTCATTAAAGTTCGAGAACGCTGTGAAGCTAAACGTTGAGAACGTTCAGCGCTTGATTCCCGTAGTCGGTTCATTAAAGTTCGAGAACGCTGTGAAGCTAAACGTTGAGAACGTTCAGCGCTTGATTCCCGATCGCGGTTAGCCAAAGTTCGGGAATTCTGTGAAGCTAAACGTTGAGAACGTTCAGCGCTTGATTCCCGTAGTCGGTTCATTAAAGTTCGAGAACGCTGTGAAGCTAAACGTTGAGAACGTTCAGCGCTTGATTCCCGTAGTCGGTTCATTAAAGTTCGAGAACGCTGTGAAGCTAAACGTTGAGAACGTTCAGCGCTTGATTCCCGTAGTCGGTTCACCAAAGTTCGAGATCTCTGCGAAGCTAAACGGCCAGTGAATTTTGTTTCAGAGATATTTTAAAATTGTATTATCTTAAAACATGTTTATTGAAATTAGGTGATGTTAAAGACAATTTTGTTCACAGTTAAATACTCTTAATCAATAACACATTTATTTGGATAAAGATTAATATTATTATGTTGATACAACTCTGACAAATAATTAAATTATTTCGACCAAATTTGATTATCATAAAAACGGTTATTGTGAGTTAATCTTAAAAGATAGACATATACTGCCATGGACATTTTTTTAGATAATTTAAAGAGGAATAATTCTTTCATACATATTTTTTGAGTATCTCGAGCGGTTTTCGCAGCGCACGCAACAGAAGCCCTCAAAGATGAATAATTTTCCCCGTTTTTTCCACATTTTCGACTGTTTCTTCACTCCTATTAGTCGCAACGTGATGTTATACAGCCTAAAGCCTTCCTCGATAAATTATCTATCCAACACAAAAAGAATTTTTCAATTCGAACCAGTAGTTCAAGAGATTAGCGCGTTCAAACAAACAAACAAACTCTTTAGCTTTATAATATTAGTATAGATTTAGCTGATAGTACATACCTCCTGCTATGGAACCTCTGCGCTCTGACTCCGGTGTCAGGGCGCCCCCCGGAGGTCTTGCCCATGGGGCCAGGCTATCGCCGAGCACCGACGCGCCACGCCATACGCAGCCCTACATGCGCTGAAACAGAAAAATTACATTAGTAGTCAAACTCAGAGTATATAAGTAAAAAGTTTATTGTACAGAAAGAACAGAGAAGTGGATACAACATAATCTTTTTTCACAAAAACTTCGTTATCTGTGACAATCTTTAATATATTCTGAACGCAAGAGGTTTAACACCAGGGATACATTGGCTGTGTTAGATGCCTTTAGGTAGCCTGTAAAATTAACAATGTTGGCCACTTATCTCTGGATCTCTGGTCATATCAATCAATCAATCAAATCATTTATTTGTGAAAACATAGGTATAGTACATAAAGGTGTTAGTGTTAGAGTAGCAATTCAGAATCACTATGATTTTGCTGATAGACACAGCTTACAAATATACCTTTATTAAAATGTCAAATTATTAGAATTATCATGCAAGTAGTAATTTACAGAATAGTAACTTTTGTCAACTAAAAATGAAAATAATAGCTCTTTGAAAGGTCAGACGGCAATCGCACCATTGTAAGTCTTAGTATCTTCTTCGTCCAAGCGTGTCTCCCATTTACGTCTTCGGCAAGGGTACGCTTTTGATCATGTCCTAGATTTAGCGATACTGGTTTAACAACTGCTGTCTCAACTATGTAACCCTTTTTATATGAAAACCAGACCAACAGGAACATAATCTGTGGTATGTTAGTGATTAACACTGAGAGATTTTTCAAGCTGCCCAAAAGCATCTAACAAATTAACGACTGGAATTTAGCGACACAATAACAACCGCGGCCACCGGTTTACCGGCTTCTGAAGTACACGGCAAAAATACAGCTACAAGAGATTTCAATACAAATCTAAGTTGGAACTAAAAACTTATTTTATTCAAACACGTTTTCCATATTTCCCGCCAATAGCAAATTCCCATACATCGTGTCTGCCCGGGTCGCCTTTATAACCGGGCACATGTCAGCAAAACTTGTATTTCCCTAAACACGACGCATGACAGCACTATTCTCAGATAGATGGACGGTGTCACAGACAAACAAACAACTAGATGCCGCAAGAATCTCTTGAAAAATCTCTTGATGAAAAAGATGTTTTACATGTATATTTTTAATAAATCACGCGGGCTATCACAAGCAGTACTTGATAGTAAAATTAAATCAATCATTCATAAATTTTCATTACAAAAATGGTTATTAAACAAGCAATAATTAGCATTTAAAATGTTCTATGAAACAAAAGTAAGAGAGTATGGTTGGGCCGTCTTTCTATTTCCCGAATGGTGGATCGAAGAGGAGAAAAAAGTACTCTGGGATCCACTGGTAAATCCTAGAAGTGGATTCAAGTGGAATAAGATCTCTTTACTACTCCCGAAATCAAGTGGCAGTGACGTCACTGCACCCTGTGCCCTTTGTTCCTCGTCAGTTTCCCCCTTCTACCGTATACATACATTTATTTATTTTTAAACGGATTAAAAAACCTTCTGTTTTCGGTTTTTGGTACTGAGATGTATCATGAATAATCAAAATTAATTGAGTAGAATACCCTATTGAAACAGCAAACAAGGATGATCATTTCTTTCGAAGCACGGAATCATATTTCTAATATGGTAACCAAATGATTCAAGCCAGCAAGTTCTGATTAATCTTATTACAGGAGCCCAAGAACTTTGGGTCGCTGCGCCATCTTACTAAGTTGTAAATAAAATCAAATTGGTAACAACTGGACAAAATATGCTTCTCCTGAGAAGCAAGGACCTCGTCCTTATTTCCTGACTATGGAGGATGGAACTTTCTAGTTTCTGCCATCATATGTATGCTGTTATCTACCGCTAGGACGGAAAACCCCCTAATCTGTCTGTTACGATTTCACGGCCAACCCGCTGAACGGATTTTGATGAAATTTGGTATGAATATAGTTGAAGACCCGGAGTCAAACATAGACTATTTTTGACGCAGTCGGAGCTGCGGAAAAAACTAGTATATTCTATATTAAAATTAGACAAGATGCGTAGTCTACCGTCATGATTATCAGTGGATGCAGAAGACAGATGTAGGTTACGCAGACTCTGTACAAGAACATTTGCTACTTGCATAACACATTGTTCAGTGTACAATAGTTTACGTAATGTACATAATTTTATTTCATTTCAGTTTATCTCCATTATTAAAATTAAATAAGTCCTGAATCAGTTGAGTAATAATTTATCTGCATAAAATATTAAAATATTGTTAGTTAATTTCACCATTTTATATAAAATGCTTGCGGAAAATAAAATAAAATAGCGTCCATACATTTGCGTAGGATTGTGAACAAGAAGTGTTCCGGTCTACTAGTTCCTCCCAAAAATAGGAATATAGTGATCCATGGAGAATGAGAGTTTGAGGTACACAGTTTTTCAAGCATAGTCACCTAATTCCAAGTATTTAAAATCTTCTGCTCTTCAATAATTATTTTATAAGAGACCCTTTGTGCCTCGCTGGTTTTTCTTGATATGTTTCTGTAATGTTTTTCTTTATTGGTGCTATGAACAATATTTGTGTTGTAAATACAGTATAATTTTCATAAATTGAATTCCAGGATTGGTCCAGTAATATGAAACTTGTTTCTTTGGTAGAATATGATACTCCCTTAGTCAAACCCAATCTCTTTAAACCAATACGAAATATATTTAAGTATGTACTCAAAACAATATATATATTCATACTAATATTATAAATGCGAAAGTCTGTTTGTCTGTCTGTGACGCTTTCACGGCCAAACCGCTAGAAGGATTTTAATGAAATTTGGTATGATTAAAGTTGAAGAAGGCTTTCTGATGCAGGCGGAGCTGCGGGAAACAGCTAGTAAATATATATATATATAGTATCGTAATCAATGTAAGTCATGTCTTCGTGATATAAAATTGATGAGAAACTACATTTCCTCCGCCTGCACGAACTTCAAAATTCTTTAACGGTCCAATTCGACGACATGATTGTAAGATGGGTCTACACGAGAGACGTTTAGCGATTTATTTAACAGTAATGGATTTATTTTACGCTATGATGGTGACCCGTTTTGGTGTAATATTTATCATTTATCATGATAACCAAAAAATTATAATGATAAAATTAAGTCACTCGCAAATGACAGTGAAGAGAAAAATCTTAAGCGAACCATAAGGAAACAGCAGATCGACAAGAGCTCTTGAATTTATGGTGATAATGCTGTCATGTAGGTATTTCAATCATGGCCTGCACCTGTTATTGTCATGTCACGCTTCTGTTTAGTAGAGAACCGAGGTCGAAATCCGAAGCCACAATCGCGCAGAAGAGGGAGGAGTGGAGAAGTCTTGTATGTATGTAAAAATGTTTATTATATTATATTATATTTATAGTACATTTATTTATTTATTTCTGTAAATTATATGTGTACTGCACTATGTAGCTTTAAGTTAGTTTATTTTGTGTAAGTTTATACTATTATATTTAGCTTATGTTTATGCACCATGCCTGCCTCTATTCCTGAAATGTTTCCTACAAAAGGGGTTGCCTGTAAGAGATTGCTATTGCGATAAGGCCGCCCTTGCACACCATTATGTCTACATGTACGTGTCTCAAAATTGTATTTTCCTGGTGCAATAAAGTGTTTATTATTATTATCATTATTGTACACAAAGAACATAGTATCAGAATACAGGTTACAACAAAAGGCGGACTTATCCCACATAGGAATCTCTTCCAGCCAACCAAACAAACATAGGACATAGACATATGGGCACAGAAGAGGGCACAACACGCAAAGAAATCTTAGGTACAAAGTATACATCGGCTTACAGCTAACATACAAATTTAAATACACATAAAAACAGTAAGCTCAGCTCAAGTCCGATCGTTCGTAGTATTCCCTAACCCGAGATTTGAAAGAGTGAGAAGACAGCTCTTTTATCTCCAAAGGAAGCTTGTTCCAGAGATATGCAGCGAGAATTGAGAAGGAGTTAGCGTAAGTCTTGTGTCGGAGGCCATTAATTTTGTATCGCTGAGCTATTCCAGTAAGTAAGTATATTTTGATACCTACTTATAACCACCTTGATGCAAAAATTCTCCCATTTCGTTTTCCGGCTGCATCATCAGATGGCTGCATCGGAGTCTAGCACTCTTTTCTATCCTTTTCCTTCTTATTTTACATACTCCATTGTTACCATTGGCACAAATTTCTGCCACTGCTACGTTACTAGTCTAGTAAATATATTTAGTGTAATAAAAATACGAATCAAACTTCAAAACTAGGTTCTTAAAATAATATTCGCGCAAAACCAATCGCAACCCGACACATGAGTAAATACAGTTGTCATATCCTTCGACTCGCGTCAATCTCGTCGTCCGCCATTTACGACCATGTACCCCCACCCTAAAAGCAGTTTGGCGAAAAACTGCCGCGGAAATTGAATGGAATTTCATTCCCGGTGATGCCCAGATAAATTCGCCGATGGACGGAAAAGCCCTGGAGCTATCTTTGAAATGTATGACTTATGTCGAATAAAACTTGTTTGATATCGAACGCATATCATTCGATATTGAACAAAAATATTCTAAGTTACTCATACAATATCTATCTATTGACTATCTCAAAAATAAAAATAAACATTTTTTTTAGTAAGATTCCTCCGTTCTTCCAATAGTTTGATTCTTGCAACCCCCTCTCATCGCTCTCAAGTTTTTACGCTAATTCTTTCGCCGTTACGGCTGTCAAACTTTGGAATGCACTCCCTGAATCGATTAGACTAGCCCCAGCCGAGCTAGCTTTAAATCCCAGGTCCACAAATATTACATAAATCTCTTTTAATTCTGCATATATTTATAGTATATTTATGTAGTATGTATATATATATTTATATATTGTTATACATTTATATTATGTATTTATTTCTTTACATATATTGGCTATATATTAGTATTACTTAGAATTTAGACATTGCACCCACAAACTGCATAACTCAAAGAGGCCGCACACCAGCGCCACATGCTACACGCATCGAACATTTACGTCGCCACAATCATTGCGCTACAATTCAGCTTACTTCAAATGTATTGTATATGCGCACATCGGAAGCACAGTTGTACGAGTAGCGTGACACCGCTTTGAGAATGTTGACATCATGGAGTAAATACAAAGAGGAGATGCCGTAATAAGCGTTTTGTAAGAAAGCGTTTGTGAGGCTACACGGGGCGGAAGGCAGACGTGCGGGGTGCTTGGTTTCGGCCGATGCTCCAACCATGGAGCACGAGCAATGACAAGCTCCGCCCACTGCAGTGTCGGCGAGGCGCCAATGATCATGTCACTGCGCCATTTCAAACGGCATCTCCTCTTTGTAATTACTCCATGGTTGACATCATCGTCTGATGACGAGGATTTCTTAATGTGGCGATTAATGAGAAAAAAAGACGTTATTGGGTTCATCCGTTTAATCAAGATTGCAAAACTTACGGGAATTTCAAAATTTCGCATATTACAATCCGACGAAGAAAAATGTATATTATCGAATGTCTGAAAACACATACAAAGCTATTATTAAAGACAATGCTCCTAGCATTAAGTCGCCTTTTGTACTGTACAAGTGTACACATTGTATTTTGTGCAATAAAGTTAAAATAAATAAAAATTATTCGACTCACCAATTTTGCACGAGTCACACTTTTCGAAAATAGCACTTTTGGTGAATAGGGCGGTACAATATTTTGACGTTAAGTGCTAGTGTGGTACTAGCGTGTCCGAGCTCAGTGCTTTAAAATACTAGGTTTTTGGAGAAATTTTGAAAAGGAAGGTTCGTTGAACCCTTACTCCTGGTTGTCATTGAAAGAAACCACCAGAGTGTGCACGATCAGTGACCTTGTTAAGCATCTTATTCTTCTAACGGACTTTGCTCCTACATTTGCGGTCTATAATGATGATGATGAAAGTCACAGACTATTAAAAACAGTAAATTTTTGCCATAGATATAGGTATTGAACAGGTGGATTACTATCATCTCTTGTTTCCGTCCGGGTGCGGGTGGTGGGATTTGCAATATGGTGTGTAGGGCGATATCTTGATCACTTGCTGGAATTTGTATCTCAGACCTGGATGGGGATGTGAGATGGTAGTGAAACACCAGTCCAGGATTATGTTGTTTAGGTTTAAATCTTTGTTCCGGGACTCCTCAGAAGGTGGTGGCTGAAAATCAGTGCTAGGCATGCCTGCATGTATAGCGTATCACTGAGCCACCACCTATTGAGACGTCTGTCACGTACATTATAAACATGTAGCTTATGCTTAAGTCCTTTGCTGTACTTACGTGATAGCTTTCTCAATAAAGATATATTCTATTCTATTCTAAAGTCATCATCGTGTAGGTTACATTGTCAATCGACCATGCACACCCTGATGTCAGAGTTTGACGGAACCGCCTCTCGGCCTCTGACGTAGTTTCTTTAACGACAACCATCTAATAGTTAGTTTAGAAAATTCCACTTTGGTTAGGCCTTTAGCGGGAAGCATAGGTACTTACCATGGAGTAATTACAAAGAGGAGATGCCATAATAAGCGTTTTGTAAGAAAGTGTTTGTGAGGCTACACGGGGCGGAAGGCAGACGTGCGGGGTGCTTGGTTTCGGCCGTGGCTACAACCATGGAGCACGAGCAATGACAAGCTCCGCCCACTTTTGTGTCGGCGAGGCACCAATGATCACATCACTGCGCCATTTCAAACGGCATCTCCTCTTTGTAATTGCTCCATGGTGCTTACCTATGCTTCCCGTGGATATCGAACCCACGACCTCCGAGTCCAAGTCAAACTTTACAGAGGCAGTTCCCTCGTGTGTTATCAGCCATCGAAACCACTCAACAATAACATATTTCAAAATACTTTTAAATAAATCCATAAACATATTTATTGCATAAAGGCTGATGCTGTAATTTTTTATCCGCAATATTTTCGCCTATAGCCCTTTTACCAAAATTCATGGGCTACAAAAAAATATACACCGTGAAATTTTAGTCGTTTTGGACCCATCGTCCAGTGACTCCATTCATGCAACCGAATAAATTTCCCCAAGGAACATAGCTCGAAACATGAAAAACAAATTTGGACTTCCCATAGTAAGTTAGGTCACGTGATGAGACATTTTGTATGGGAGGTCCAAAAATTTACTCCATATTTCGACCCATATATCTTGGGGAAAGTTGTTCAGTTGCATGTATGGAGTCACTGGACGATGGGTCCAAAACGACTAAAATTTCACGGTGTATTACACATATACGATATGAGTATGTATGTTTACACTCGAAAATTATAACCCGCTTTTTACGCAATTTCGTGTGCAATGAAAAAACAAAAATATTAAAAAAATACCTTCATACTTCCGACGTTTCAACCATGTTACAACGGAAATGGTTGATCCTGTAATTTTATGTTTTAAATATGCAGTGCGTTCGTTCAAGAGTTAATATTGTTAAAGATGAAAATATTAAAAACGGGAAAATTTGAAGCGAATACCAAAAATTATTTATTCAATCTGAATCTACTCAAAAATGTATGGCTGCAAAATAATTAAAAATATGACTTTGATTACCATTTTAGAATTTTCTGCGTATGAAATCCTGTTTTACTATACAAGCTTTATGTTATCTTTATGTAATTTTCTCTTATTTGCAATATATTCTTGTATCCATACTAATATAATATTATAAATGTGAAAATCTGTCTGTCTGTTGAGCTTTTACGGCCAAACCGCTCAACGGATTTTAATGAAATTTGTTATGAATATAGTTGAAGACCCCGGTCAAACATAGGCTACTTTTTGACGCAGGCGAAGCTACGGGAAATAGCTTGTTTACAATAATATAGTTACCGCTTGTACGCTGCTATCAAAATAAGCAGATGCTTACGCTATTACAACACTCCGTAGATGAAAATTAGATATAATTTTTATCATCAGAAGGGGTGTATCAAAATCATTCCCAAGGGTAGTAATACGAGTGACTGTAAATTCAAATTTGAAGTGTTAAAATTAATGAGTTTGGATTACCTCGATCGAGCAACGAGAAATCTACATTGTTATCAGCGTCTGTTTTAACCCGAGAAGTATATTATATTGTATAATGTAAATTTTGAGTGACCTCAAATTTGTTTGAGTGTCTGCATTTTATTCGGCCGGTTAATTTTATCCCCATTTCCACCAATAGGGTTGACGTTGGACTGTTGCAACCGGAAAAGTGCTATATAAACCCCAAAGCCATAAAGGTTGCAAGCACAACGATCCATAGCTAAAACCACACAAGCAAAACAATACAATTTCATGTTTACAGAATAGCCCTGCATTTGTTTTACGCGTTTTCCATGCAAATAACATTTTATTCGCCCGGGGATCAGTTTTAAACACTTTTTTAAACGTGACGACATTTCTAAAATACATTTTTAAGGCAAACAGGCCACATTTGTGGTCGGAATTCCCTCGGTAGAATTTTAAAGTGGCGAATTCGTTGCATATTCCCTCTGTTTTAACGTTGTTGTTAAAATAAAATGAGTATAGGCAGTTAAAGTGAATATTGAAGTTGAGAATGGCCGTGTGCAAGATTTTCCTTTTGGTATTTTTGCTGAGAAATTGCAGTGGAAATGTGCAGAATGTAAGTGCATGTTTTATTTACAGGCATATTTTTTTGTCAGTTGTTGTGCCTTCGATAGGTTTCATTTGCACATGTAATTCTTCTTCAAGTATTTTGTCTAATGGGTATTGGTCAATCGAGCCTCCAACCCTGGTGTCAGAGTTTTTGAAACCGCTTCTCGGCCTCTCATTTATTTAAGCTTTATTGCAAAATACAAAAATTTGTACAAATGGTGAACTTAGTGAATCGATTGAAAATCGTTTGACTGATCGATTCTGGAGATTAAAAACTGTTCTTCACAAAAAGAAGGCAACTAGGAAACGCTCAGACGAAAAAAAAGCTTTTATTAGAATTGGGTTAGATCTGTATACCAAATGAATTACTCGAAATTGGAAAAAAGAATATCGGCCATTTTATTCCAGCGCAGCACAGATACTCTAGCAGATTTTTTAGTACCAATTTTCGCCACGGGCGGCGTTCTACGTGCATTTTATCCTGTCAGCACTTAATTGTAATTGTTTTGTTGTAAGCCTTTATTGTCCCGTTTGAATTTTAAATACAACTAGGCACAGACGTGAAACTATACAGCTAGGAATGAGAATGAAGCTACATTTTAGCATTTAAAAGAATATATGGAGCTTATTGTTTGTTCGGCTTGTTTAAGAGCTGACAGCCAAAATTCCCTCTCCATTTTATTTTTGGCGAAATTCGAGCAGTCGCATACGAAATGTATAAACTATTTCGAAGTTTTAAAGTATTTTTTTTTACAGTTGTATTTCGTTTTTATTTCGGATTTAATAGAGGTTTTGGATAACGTATCGTATGTAAAATCTAAATGGATATTTTTTCGTTGTAGCTGTGTGAAATTACTACGTACATATTCGTGTTCCGTTTCACTTTATTCAGCGCCTAAAATATGTTATGTCTTGTTCTTTTACGGCAAACATAGATAAGATAGAAAGAGACTGAACATATTTTTATTAAATGAGCTCATTGTAATTATATTAAGACAAATAAAATATACTTTTTGGCGGAGGCGGAGCTGCAAAAAAACAGCATATGTATATAGTTTTAGTTATTTCCAGGACTATTTCCAACAAAACCGTCGTCTAGGCAAGGACATAGTGGAGGCTCTACAAGACGCGGACTTCAACGAGGAGCTCCTCTTCGATCTGAAGAAAGAAAACCAGGTCTACTTGAACCGCACGATGTCACTTGTCATCAAGTACATTGTGAAAAGGTTAGCAAAACAGCCGTCTTACTATAAAAAAGTTAGACATCTGTTCAACATGTGTCTAAAAAATGCTACCTTTAAACTACGTTTATCTAATAATATAGTCTAAAGTTAAACAGGATATAGACATGGTTTTAAGCCTTAAACTTTGAACAGTAGTCTAAGAGCTTAGACTGTGTTTAGGTAAACACGTATTGAACTAATTGTCTAACTTTATGTAATACTAGCTGTTTCCCGCAGCTCCGACTGCGACAAAAAGTAGCATATGTTTGACCCCGGTTCTTAAATTATATTCATACCAAATTTCATCAAAATCCGTTCAGCGGTTTGGCCGTGAAAGCGTAACAGACAGACAGACAGAAAGACAGACTTTTGCATTTATTATATTAAGTATGGATTTTTATTTTTATTTTTGATTTACCGTTTGTCTTGGCTTTCTCGCTAAAGTACTTCGTTATCCAATATTCCCTAACTAAAGATTTTTAGAGTTCTATATAGATATAGTAATTTTGATGTGGAGGCATTTGAACATTGGAGCCCTAGCGCGAAAGATTTTTTAAAAAGGCTGGCTGCCATTTATTAGATAGCCTATGAACGCCTGTACCACCGGAGATGTCATGAGCGCGTTGCCGACCCTGAAGGAATTTTTTCACGCCCTTTTTGAACGCTCCCATGTTATAGTCATTAGGGAAAACCATGGCAGGGAGTTCATTCCATAATCGCAGTGTACGAGGGAGGAAATACCGCTTGAAGCGTACTGTACGCGGTAAGCAGTAGTTGATGGTAGCTGCTCTAATTGTATGGGCATTAATGCTAACGTCCCGCAAGGCTAATAGTACTTTATTCCTTGTTTTTGTTTATATCAATTTCTAAGTAAATGCTCCTGTTCAATTAAAAGCAAGTACATTTATTTTGTCCGACCTTAAGACTGTGGAATGAGCTCCCCAACATGGTTTTCCCAAGAGATTACAACACGGGGTCTTTCAAAAAGGGCGTTAGAGGATTTCTCAAGGGTAGGCAATGCGCACGTGATGCTCCTGGTGTAGCGGGCGTCCTTGGGCTACGTCCGTTTGCCTTTTTGCCTACTTAATTGTATAAAAAACGTACCATTCTGCGCAGAAATTCGAGTCGCAAGCTGCAAAAATACGTAACACACTCGCTAACTCGTGGACCCTAATAAGTCAGGGTTAAAAAAATAAATGACCGCACTTCCTTCGTTGAAGCACACGACATTTTCCCATTTCCCAAGACAGACTTGAAAACCTGAAAACGAAGCCAAGTGATGTGTTAACTGTCTAGTTCTACAAAAACACTTAACTTGCTACCTCGTTTCAAGGCACTTGGCTTTGGACGTCGCCAGGGCGTGCAAAAGGGGAGCGCAGATGCTATACATATAAATACAAATATCAAACATATTTTTTATTTGTGTGCCTTAGGTAAATGTTAGTTAGGTTATTTTTCTTGTAATTGCTTGTATTTAACAATGTATCCTTGTTGTGCAATAAAGAGTTTTTGTATTGTATTGTAAATGCAATCGTAAATTGTGTTAACATATTTTATTATTGCACAATTCTGAAATGTCAATATTTTTATTAAACCCCCAAAATTAAGGTAAACCTCTGTCCGTCTCAAAATATTAATCAAATGCATATCAGCGATAGTTCTACTGAAAAGTAACGAGATGTAGGCTAGTAAACTGTAAATAACCATTACATATACTTTTTTGCGAACTGAGCGTGCACACTCAACGAAGATAAAGAGTTGTTAATAATGGTTAAATTGATATCATAATTTTAATGCACTGCCCTTATGAAAAACTCTGACATCAGGGAGTGCAAGGTCGATTGGCTACCCACTCGATATGATAATTTAAGACTTATATTTTTCGTAATTGTATCAATATTCCCCCTCCAAGTCATTACTTTCGACTTATAACACTCCCTACGTAATATACTGGCGACGACCTTGCACTTGACCCATTACTGACGGACTCTACATTCCGGTGGATAAATTTGGTTTAGTACTTCCGCGGTGTTTCCGTCTTGAGAATAGGCCACTCCAAATTTAATTGAGATTATTTGAAAAAAAGTGTCAAATGGATGTTATTTTGTTTGCAGTAAAAAACAAATATTAGTTATTTTCGGCGTGTATTTGATTTTTTACCAGGTGATTATTTTACGACAAAACATTAACGATATATTAATTACAAAAACTACAATAATAAATAAAGCCCAAATCGTTGTCATCGCTTGGTAGAGTACCCATGAGACTTTTACCATATTTATATTCATACTAATATTATAAATGCGAAAGTCTGTCTGTCTGTTACGCTTTCACGGCCAAACCGCTAAACGAATTTTGATGAAATTTGGTATGAATATAGTTGAAGACCCGGGGTCAAACATAGGCTACTTATTGACGCAGGCGGAGCTACGGGAAAAAGCTAGTATATTATAAGTAAACATATAAAAATTAAAAGTAACTATCTTATCTAAAAATAATAAATACATAAAAAAACTAAATATAAGTTTTTTTTGTATTTATTATTTTTAGTCCCCTGGACAGAGTTCCATCACGCAGGCAGCATTCCCGCGTTGAATAGCTATGGCTATTCGCTGAGTGAGAAAGCTGCCCGCGCGAGGGTCACCCGTTGCCTCTTTTAGGCGTCTACTGATCTCCTTGAAGACCCCGCGCACCGGCGCCCCATGGCCGGCCCGGGCCTAGTTTCTCGACACCAAAGGCTGTGAACTCGTACTGAGTGCCGGGAAAACTATATTTATTGGCCTTTTACTATATGTGCTGCTTAGCCCTACGGTGGAGGGATTGAATAGGCTTCTGAGGGTCTGTGAATCTTACGCGATCAGACACGGGCTTTCGTATAACTTGAACAAAACTGAGTATATGGTGTTTAAGGCCTCTGGTAAATGTCCTGCTCACCCACAAGTCACCCTCAACGGGGTGCCGGTCAAACGTGTGACAAAATTTAAATATCTAGGGCATATACTTACTGACGAACTTCGGGATGATTGTGACATAGATAGAGAACGTAGGGCTCTGGCGATTAGGGGAAACATGCTGGCTCGCAGATTTTCGCGTTGCACCGAACAAGTGAAAATCACTCTTTTTAAGGCATACTGCCAAAACATGTACACCGGAAATCTGTGGGTTAGTTATTCCAAACGTGCACTGAATACTTTAAGGATTCAGTATAACAATGTCTTCAGGATGTTGGTGGGACTGCCTCGTTTCTGCAGCGCTTCGGCAATGTTTGCCGAATCTCTTACCGACAGCTTCGCGACTATCATTCGCAAAAAAACATCATCGCTCATTTTCCGAGTACGGGGCAGTTGCAACAGCATCCTGAGCACGCTAGCGGACAGATACACGTCCCCGCTATGGCGATGTCTGGTTAGAAGGGTGACAATGGAGGCTCACACACCTCTGTGATCACCTTTGTAATCAATATTTTAATTTTATTTTAATATTGCTGTGGTCATTCTTGTGGTCACAAATCTTACTAACATAGATTAAGTATGTACTAACAAATATGGACCCATGTTGTCTGAAAATAAAGGATTTTTATTTTTATTTTTATTTTTTATTTATATTGAATTGCACTTTTATTTATTTACGCCTTTTCTGGAAGACACTAAACTATGTCTATACAAGGAAGATCTGTCTTTTTTGAGACTTTTCCAGCTACCTTTGTGCAAATTCCGTATACGATCAACATTTTAACTTCTCAAAAATTTATTTCACTAACTATCTAAAAAATAATACTTTAAATCTATGGAAGGTGTTTTTTTTTTTTAATTAACTGTTTGTTAATGTTGAAACACGCACCTAATATAGCCATTTTAGTAAAATGTAATGATTATATTCTCTTTGATTTTAGTACAACAAGAATTAGATAGTTATCATTAAGTTAAATCTTATTGGACTCCTTTCAAAATTTCAGGGAAGTGGACAACTACAGATCACGGCGAACAGACGCCATCAGCCGCCGGATCTACTCCTCGCTGGTCATGAAGCTCATTGACATTGCCAAGGTATAAGGGCAGAACCACTATTTCGCTAAAGTAATTTGAGGGTTGGTCGCCCCGGCAGAAAAGACCTACGGAGCCTGGCAGTGAGCGACTGACGACAGCTGGCGGAAGACCACAAAAAGAGGCCAAGATCCAATTAGGGTTTCTGCACCATTGTAGTCAGTAAGTAAGTTTCCAGGGTTTTATTACCATTACCTTTCGTACACAATGTCATCCGGAAACAGGTATTAGTCTTACCCCCGTATTCTTAAACATAACCTTAAGGACGTCCTTCACTCAAACTCATTCGAGGGCGCCATAAGGAAGTCCTCGAACTTTCCTTGTAAACGACATTCTTAGTTGGTTGCTTGAGCAAACTCCAATGAGGAACGACACAGGTTATAATAACAATCCGAAGTCCTAATATTGAAAAATACAATAGAATAGAGTAAAAAATAAACATATTAGGTAGTTCACTAGGCAAAAAGTGGCAAGAAACTGATTTAAAACCACTTTCGAGGCCGCATCAAGGTACCTCTCGACCAACCTTATATTTGACAGTACAATACGCTCCTCCAATGAAGAATCTCCTTAAGTCGAGGAAGCTAGTGACGACCAATGAGGTTGAGTCGAGTTTAAGTGAAGGTTTAACAATATGGGTGTTAGTGTCTGACTATCGGACAAACAAGACTGGATCGTGGTTTTCTGTCAAAATCTTAAATGTCCAGGTGCCCAGGTCGTAAAATGATCAGGCAGTAAAATGTCAAGATCGTGAAACGGCCAAGTAGTAAAATTAATTAAAATGTGAAGATCATAAAATTGGCAGGCAGTAGAGTGTCAAAATCAAAATATCCTACTATCCATACGAAATGTGTTTTTTTAACTAGTTTCGATAGTATGCGTGTAATTTGGCAGGTGTGGGTAATTTTATGCTTATGATTAACAGTAGACAAAATGAAACTAATACTAAATAATTCCTAGAACATTTAATTCAACTGATCATCTTAATTTGTTCCTTCCTCCAGGACCTTCCTCGCAACATCAGCGCCATGAACCGCATCGACACCGCCCACAGATACTATATGTCAGTTGAAAGTCGTGATATGCACGACCAGATGGCTGATGTCCAAGTCTTCCACGCGTGCGCCCGATTGTATGATATCATGTTCACTGTGAGTCTTCTATCTTCTCTTATATTTCTATTTTCTAGATCTCCATCATTAATCCTAATGTCTTCCCGGCTGTATCCTCAGCTGTCTGCTTCGAAGCCCAGAGCCCGCTTTCCTACTTTTAAGTTGCCACTTCGTCTTCAGCGTCCTTGATAGAGAGTCCATTAGCACGCATATCCTTCTTTGCGACGTCAAGCCAGCTCTTCTTGGGCTCCCATTCTACCAGGATCCGAAGAAGGCGGCATGGCCAGACACTTGTAACTCAATATAAATTTATATTTACTAGATTTAAGCATTATCATCTTTTTCATGCGAAGTTCTTCATCGCGATTATGTTACCCACGTATAAGGAAAGATTAATATTTTTTATTACCGATCGCCTGTGTCTCAATAGCTTCTTTATTTATCTAACTAAACATGTGATCTTTCTTCATCGTAGCAGCTAGTAGTATCTCTTGAAATCATGTTTAATGCTAAAAATACTAAAATTCAGCCCCTTATAAGATAACACAATCAGGGACTTCATAGATCTGCATGATCTATATATAGAACAGGAGTGTGCAGTGGCTAAAAACGCAGGACTATATAAGAGTAGTCAAGATAAAATCTTAGGTAAATATTACTTCATATCACCTAATATTCATAAAGATCAAAGAAGAGATCTTTTAAAATATGTATTGACTACTGTCTTAATGTATTTCTTATTTTATCAGGCACCTAGAATCCTATCGCATCTTGGTCGCCTAGATGACCTAACTCCCCGAACGCTAGTGAGGAAGCTAAAGGCTTTGGAGGTGAAACCAGTTCATCTAGCCATTGCGCTGCTTATTCAGGTATTTCATAGACACACCACTTATATTTTCCGTTATGTCCCTAGTATCTTTAGAAGCCATAAAATTGGGGAAAAAGTCATTGCGTCGAATCAGTCCATTTGTTTACATTACATAGCATGTCAATCGACTTAATGCTATGGGCCTTTTCTACCAGTCAACAGGGAATGTTGAGAAAATCTTAACAAAAATAAGTGCAAAGATAAACTGATTACCTACACACCAAAGCCGCTAAGATATTGCGAGCAAACAATGCGGTGCTGTCAGCCCATTGTTCAGAATGCTCTTGCAATAGGTTACTTATATAAGTATAAGGAAAAGGCAAAAACTTTCAACAGTTACACTGCGATCTAATGTAAATATTGGATTCCGCTATGAAACACCGATCAGCCACCAATCATTAGAAAACGCATATATCTAGCAGTGATGATGATGACGAGAAGACACCAACTCAAAAATCGCGCAGGTTTTTCGGCACCTCATCGCCCCAACGAAGCCTCTTAACCGACTAACTTGACCTTGACTAAGTATAAGGTTGACATCCATCCATCATGTCTGGGTTCTGTGCTCTAAAATCCAGGGGTTTCATGCGTCATTACAGATGGCAACGCTATCCAAATACGCTGTAAGCTGTAATTCAGTAGGAAGAAATGGTAATTATTTTCTTGTCTTACAGTACCATCTCCGCACAACAGTAAACTTCGCGCTCCGCTCTCACGCCATCGACATTTTAGCTACCAAGCCAGCCATGGTGGGCCCCAAAGTTGTGGAGATGCTGAAGGCACTTGCCTCCCGACTGCTGCCAGTCGCTGAACTGCTGGACATCCATCTAGCTCATTACAGCCCGGTCTTCAAGGATACCTGTCCTTCTACTTGGTTAGGGATTGTCAATGAGAAAGCTACTATGACTTGATATTTTGTGTTTTTTGTTACCTCGTGCAGTACAGTAAGAAGGAGGTATATATACTGGCCTGGGCCTGGCCACACAGAGTACCCTAGCGAACCGCTCATGCAAAGAGTTAAATTATATCACTATGGACTGATTTCACCAACATCGTTCCTATCCAAGAGATCACCATAATTTTTTTTTTTATCTAAACATAAAAAAAATTGATGGTGATCTATATCCTGCAGTGGACGATTTAGACTGTTAAAGAAGAAGATACTAAGTAATCGCAAGTTTGCGGCGTTCGCCTTCGACCTGGGGGTGGTGGATTCGATTTCCACCGGAAGCATACTTTGTTTAGTTGTTTCCAGTTTGGTTAGGACTTTGCAGACTTGAATCACCTGACTGTCTGATAATAAAGATGATTCCGTGCTTCGGAAGGCACATTAAGCCGTTGGATCTGGCTACCATTAGGTAGTCGTTAAAGGAACCACGTCAGAGGCCAAGAGGCGATTCCGAACAACCCTGACACCAGGGTATACATGGTCGATACACAATGACTACACGAAATGATGATGATGATGATCACGTATACGGCCCGTGTAAAATGGACTACAATACGTCTACTATCGGTTATAAATCCCACACAAATGTACAGTTTAATGAGTTCGCATTACCTCGATTGCCAACCGGTAAATCACCGTAATAAGACCGGCAGTGTGCTGTGAGTGTTGCCAGAAACCCTTATGCCACTCCTGAGTGTTGCAAGCCGCGGCCCTTTCAACCAAACCGCACTTTTTAGGGTTCCGTAGTAAGCGGGATAAAAAGTGAAAAATTTGATCTCAGTTGTGATTTTTACCCATTAAGAAATGAACGTTTATGTGTAGGGCGGTTTCGAATGAAGGTAAATTAATTGGTGCTTGAATATAATACAAATATTGCCATTACTAAGGAAATTTGGATACATGCCGCCCATAAATGCTGCCGTCACTTCAGAATGGTGGTGACATTTGAGGCTCCACGCACAACAGGATATCGAAGAATAGGGTAAGTGAATGCAGGAAAGCGGCTCCTTGGGCTTCCAAACCAGGTGCAAAGTGTTTCAAAGAAATGGGGGAAATACCGACATAAATTGTAGGGATTGTCCTAGAAGACTTAACTTTCTTGCTTATCTCTTATTGGTGTACCTCAATACTATGATCTAGTGGTGGTGAGCCGAACTTTTAAAGAAGATGGCGCCAAATAGGCTCACTATAAAAAGTCGCATCATTTAATACTATGCCTTCTGTACTTATAATCATGAACAGAAGTGGGACAGAATTTGCAACATTGCAGTCCTATCCAAAGCAAGGAAAACGTACTGTCTCCTAATCCACCGTACCACCGACATTAACGACAATATTCTTTTTGGTGTTGTGGGTATTAATTTCAAAAACCGTACCACCAATCAGCTACGGAACCAACTTCCATTCTATCGTTATGTACTTCGCCAGTTTTCTTATTGAAGTCAGATTTATAGCTCATAAACCACACGATATATCTCTCAATGCTATCAATTGGAGCCAGGAAACGTACGAGGAAATCGATATGTTTGTTCCGTACTCTGTTCTGAGTGATCCTATTTTTGAATTTCTCCAAAATGTCCGACCTACGTCAATCACGATTTGGTTTGAATAATTTATTTAGTTAATCATGTTTAAGATTTGGTCTTTCGATCAGGATATGGAAACATATATTCATGGGTTTCTGATGTTGGCAAGAGGCTATCCACAGTAAGCCACAGTCTGTAGGAACTAGTACAGTGGAAACTAAACAACGAATTAGTTTTCAAATGTATACTAACGTTTAACTTCTTCTAAGCCAGTTGGCCAAAACTTCGCCAGCGACATTGTAGAAAAAAATTTAAAAAAACACAATAGTATTGAATTATTAAACTTAGCAGTGATTAAAAATCTTGAGGATCTATGAAACGGAAGGCACGTAATATATGAGTTGTTATCGGTAAATTACAGTTACCCTGGGAAATCATAAACACAAAAACAAAATATTTAAGTCTTTTAAATAAATATGGACATTATTATTTTTGTATCTCCCGTTTATTTTCGTTCTTATTATAATTTTAGGTAATTATTTTATGATTTATTTCATGTTTAATACATAGGAAACGACATGCATATAAGATATAAAATCAAAAGTTACGCTGCTCCAAACATGAAATATAGTAAAACAGTCATAAAAAGTCTCTCAAAACTATGAAAACACCACAAACCTCACAAACCAGAATTGAAGAGAGCAAATTAAAATTAATTTAACAGTCATTACAGTAGTTTATTCTACAAATTAGATGTGTTTCGCGGCTCCGTCCCAGATAATGTGTGCGCGGGCGCAGGCTATTCCGGTACGATTTACGATCACAGGTTATGGTCACGAAAAGTTTAGAACACAGGAGAGTAACTCGAATATTTTATGATTAATGTAATCTTGTCTTACATCTTTTAAGTCCGCCCCAAATCGTAACTGAAGCAAAAGTGCCCATGACACTAGCTGCATTCCCCCGCTGTATCGCGAGAGATATGCGTTGCCTCAAGTACGACTCGGCGCGGAGGTCAGCACCACTACCTCTAGGCGCCTGCCCAGCTGCATTTTTGGCTTCTGTGCCCCAGGCGCCGCTCACCTCTACCGCGAAAGGTACAAAAATATATGTTGACTTCAGGGCCGCGTATTTGCTATGTCTCTCGGTGGCCGCGCCGGCAGCGCGACTCGTCCTGGCTAAATTTGAGGATGCAAACGTGCCGACGCAGGTCGCATCCCACAGTAAACAGGGACCCTATTCCCATGGGATTAGGGTGAGTCCGTCAGGCCTCTTGCTGTCCAAACGGCTCAAACCCAGTGGCTCGAGGTTGCACGGCACGACCACAGACACCAATGCTCGCCGAATCACCTCATTTATCATAGAATATCGAGGAAAACGCCCCACCGATCTTGAGCAACTCAAGCCATGGTAACCTAGAGTCCACCTGCGCTCCACATACACAAGTGTGAGGTTCACACATGACTGAACCTAATCTTAGTGTTACAGCCACTCTCAGTGATCCATCGTCGAGTTCGGTACCAATATGAGGCGATGGTTGGGCATGAAGCCAGGCCCCTGACTCTGGAGTGCAAGCCGACATAGACCTCCCGTGGCACAGAAAGTGCCGCATCTGCATTTTTTTAATTTACATTATGGCATATACCTAGTTATTTTTATGAAATCGTTTGTTCTCACATAAAATATCGTATTTGTTCTGCTGTCAAACGGCTAGTTTCACAATTTTATCGCCAGAATGGACGAAGCTCAGTTCCGGCCGAGCATGAAAAATTGTCGACGAATAAATACCATGGCTGCATTCGAGATAGCGTTTTAAACATTTTTGGCAAACGTATTGTTAAGTGAATCCTTTGCTTGTAAATTTTTATCTTCAGGCTCCCGTTGGTATATTGATTTTTGTGTACAAACTCTTCCGTTCCCTGTACTGTAGAAAGTTTATTTAAATCGTAGACACAGCGTGTTTGTTTTGTAATAAGTAAAAACTTACGATAAAATTGTCGATCGCTAAACAGGTCATAGCAGAATACCAGAGCTTTGCTCGACATTATAGTGAGCAAAGATTTACACTGAGCTAATGACCTTTTTGACCTTTCTTAGTTATTATTATTATTATTTTTATTGTAATATGTATGTGTGTGTGTTTTAGTAATCAAATAAAGAATTCAATCTTTCATAATGATTTCTTATGTTTTCGCGATTGTTATTCATTAAATTAAACTATTTTAATACGTAATAATAAGTAATAAACGCGATAAAAACCGTATTAAAATAGTTTAATTTAATGAATTCAATCTTTAATTCATTCATTTAATTAGTTGTGCATACCAGTTGGTCCATGAGGAAAACTGGGCCAAATAGAATTAACTTTTTTTATGCATTTGAAAATTGGACATGAACCATGAATTTTTAAAACTTCATCATCATCATCCTAGCGTGTATTCCTAGTTGCGTCGTCAGCTTATGCTTTGAAGCCTAGGGTACGCTATAAATCATGCTTCTAGAATGTTTGGCGGAACTGATTATTTCAATGGACCGACTGCTGTCTGACCTCCTTAACCCCTTTTACAGGGAAACCAGAACAACAGGAACATGACCCGAGGTGTTAGTGGCCAACACTGTCAGAATTTTTCAGGCTGCCCCAAGGCATCTGACTCAGCCTAACGAACTGCTATCTATTGACAACAACCGGGACCAACGGCTTAACGTGCCTCACGAAGCACGGAGGAGCTCAAGATAGAAAATGCCACTAAATGGCGACCAATCCAATAGTGGTTGCATCTCACCGTCGCTTGACACGCGCATTCGCTACGGATACGGGGGTCGCGCTCGACTAACAAACTCCTTTAAGAATTAATTACCTACAAAACAAGAAATATATTCAAGATAAATGTAATCTTCTATTTTACAAATTCTAGTTTCTATGAGTATCAGTTAATTGATGTTTTCTTCAATGGATCATTTCTATTGCTAATTCGCTAATAAGAATCAGTGAATAATTTAGGTTAGTATTTAAATTAAAAACATATGTAGTTGGAAACTAAAAGTCATTGTATGTTACCATTTCTTGTTATGGTACCAAAGTTGTATCAGCATTATATTTGTAGCCTATGTTTGACCCCGGATCTTCAACTATATTCATACCAAATTTCATCAAAATCCGTTCAGCGGTTTGACCGTGAAAGAGTAACAGACAGACAGACAGACTTTCGCATTTATAATATTAGTATGGATTATATAATACTAGCTGTTTCCCGCAGCTCCGCCTGCGTCAAAAAGTAGCCTATGTTTGACCCCGGGTCTTTGACTATATTCATACCAAATTTCATCAAAATCCGTTCAGCGGTTTGGCTGTGAAAGCGTAACAGACTGACAGACAGACAGACCAAAAGACAGACAGACAGACAGACTTTCGCATTTATAATATTAGGTATGGATGGATTTTCTCACTTTTCTGGCCGGCACTTTTCACTTTTGACCTAAATGAAAAGCCGATGATGTCTTTTACTAAATATGTTGAATTCAGGAAAAAGTAATAATGGTAAACATCATTTACCTCAAATTCAGACGTATTTTACATTGAAACTTCCTTTAAAAGTCTTATACATTAGTTGCTATTATAAACCTAATCAAAACCAAAATCCCGTGGTTAACCCTTTGCAAAGAGATGCCTACCAAATTTAATTATAAAACAATTTCTAAATCCCTCTGCCCTTAAAGACATACGGCGCCCTTAACACACCCTCTAAATAATAACAACGTATTTAACAAGCCAGTCGCAGTCCTGCACCCTCCCCTACCGTCATAGCCAAGTAGGGTTGTCAACTAAATTGAAAACTCCTAATTAAAAACATTAATAGTCGAAAGTTAGTTTAAAGAAATGTTTAAAGTTTTAAGATATTACACTACAATAACATTAATTTACTTACAGACAAAATATACATTTACTAACAGTAAAGCCTTTGAGCGTGAACTTCGTGTACTTATACACATATGATCAACAGCACTTTAAATATCTATATATTCCAAAATAAGCATTTGATCTGAAGAAATGTTTATATTATAAAAGCCGAAGTGTGCTAGAATGAGTAGAACTCTGAAACTAATTAGTTTTTTTGTGTCCTTAGACGCTACATAAAGAAAATAATAATTTATAATTTATTTTTCGTTTAAAATTGTGTAAAAAGTTAACAACTTATATGAAAGAGTGGAGCATCCTGGCACAGGCAATTTTTATTCGTCCTCATCCACCGTCTTAGTTAATTATGTCAACTGAAATAAGTTTGACTTTGATTGAACCAAACTACTATAGATTTCGATAAAATGTATGAGAGATCAAGTTGACAGTTTATATCCTTTCAAACAAAACGGTTTAGAAAGTGCATTGCTTTAAAATGCAATGAGAACCTCCTCGTTTATGGAAGGCGGTTGAAAACAACAAAAAAACATGCGGATATAATCTCAAATTTATTAACTCGGCAACCCTAACGAGGAATATTATTTAATGGCAATTTGCGGGACACTTAGCTGATAAGCCGGGCCCGTATAAACGGTGACGTATCTTTGATGTGCGGATAGATTTTGTGGCTATGGAGAACCAGGGAACTCTACTTATTTTGAGGTTACTTTTATAACATTCATATCAATACTAATATTATAAATGCGAAAGTCTGTCTGTCTGTTACGCTTTCACGGCCAAACCGCTGAACGGATTTTGATGAAATTTGGTATGAATATAGTTGAAGACCCGGGGTAAATCGTAGGCTACTTTTTGACGCAGGCGGAGCTGCGGGAAACAGCTAGTGGTGCATAAAACGTTATAACCGTGTTACAACGGCCGTGGTCACGGATCTACTTTCAACGGTATATTTTGATTTCGATTCCGCTGACCGCGGCCGTTGTAACACGGTTGAAACATCGGAAGTATAAAGGTATTATACACACTTAATCCTGTAATTTTATCCATCAATCAATTTGATCCATCATGCCAAAAGTAACAACCTATTTCTAAGTAGGTAAATTCAATTTGGGATTTCACATACCAAAATACTTTCAAACAATCGATTTGTCTTTGCAATAGCGATTATAAACCCTTTATTTTAAGACCGCACTCGATAGGCCAAAAATATGCCACTTTTTTACAATTTTATCCTACCTAGTGATACACACGCAAAAATTACGAATATGGCGACGTGTCATTATCAAAATCGGTTCAGCCAGTTTTTAGTTACGAGAGAACAAAGAGACATAAGTGCATACAGGTAGCCGCAGTCAGGTAAAAATCACGTTAGATTTTATAAAATAAGTCATCCTCCTGTATGTAAGATGTGTTCAGTTCTGGAGCGATATCTTTGAAAAGTATGACATACTAGCTGTTTCCCGCAGCTCCGCCTGCGTCAAAAAGTAGCCTATGTTCGACCCCGGGTTTTCAAATATATTCATACCAAATTTCATCAAAATCCGTTCAGCGGTTTGGCCGTGAAAGCGTAACAGACAGACAGACTTTCGCATTTATAATATTAGTATGGATATGTATATGTAGAATGAAAATCCTTCGATATCAAACAAAAATTATTCGACTAGCCATTTTGCGTGTGTCACACTTTTCAAAAATAGCACACCTGACCTCCAATACTGACCAAAAATCTATTGGAAAGCGAACCTTCGCGTAAATCTTAATACTTAGCGATTTAGGGATTCGCACGATTTATAGCCGGCCGCCCGGTGCGTAAAACAATATGATATATACAATACAATAAATATTTTTATTGCACCACAACAACAATAAGGTGATTGAAATTTAACTTTTTAATTCCACATTTCTGCTTCGTCCAAGCGAGTTTCCCATTTGCGTTCTCAGCTTACGACTTCATAGCTATGGCCCTGTCATGGTTCTAAATTTAGTGGTACGGGTGATACAAAGAACCGACTGTTATCTGGATAGTCCACCTGATCAACAAAATCGCAGCCTTTTATTTATTTATTTATTAAAACTTTATTGTTCTACAAAGTACACATATACTTATAACAATTGGCGGACTTAATGCTAAGAGCATTCTCTACCAGTCGACCATTGGGAGAAACGGAAAGATAGTTTGGCGCAAAAAAGTTAAGTTAGCCTTTTGCTTTTCTTTTCTACAGAAATATAAATAGATATCCTTATCTCAAAAACCGTGGGAATACCCAGTTGCATGTTCACAAATTCTACGTACTGTGGACGACAAGAAAATCATACCACTTTTCTTTTACTTACACCTGAAACGGTATACTTTTTTTTCTACCCTGCTGTATGTGCGTAACCCTCAGAGGGTCCAATTTTTCATGTCGCATCGAAGGGCCCATTAACCGCCCAGCGCCGAAGGGACTACTGAGCCCCGTAATGCCATAATATAGGGCTCCGGAATTTTATCTGGACGAGTCGGCATCTTAATCGCCCCGCCTGGGCGCAGTCAGCGACCGTAAATCTTACACGATTATTTGCTAAAAATAGAAATTCTTTGGCTATGGTGAATATAGAAGATTTGTAATGTCTTTGGTCAGGACATTGCAGGCTTGAAGGACTTTTGGCGGGAAGCTGTGAAAAGCAGTATCGGCGCTGTATTTTATATTCCAAAATTTGTGATTTTTTTAAGTGTTTGTGCATAATAATGCTGGATTATTATTCGCAAAGTGTTCGATAATAAGTGATGCAGTGTTTTTGATTTATGTGATTTTCATGCTTGTTGCCAAAAGCTCCTAGTAATCGCTAAGTGCAGTCTTTCTACCACTTCACTTAGTCTGATTCTTCTGACTAGACTTGACTACCGACTAGACTTTTAGACTTGACTAGAACTTGACGAAACCACACTGTAGGATTAAAGAAGATAGAAAAATTAAGAAGGGCTTTATAGAACTTGTATCGATGGCCGTAAAACCCATGACAAAAAAATGCAAGCTTGAATCACCTGATTGACTGGTAAAAAATAGTCTGAGCTTCGAAAGGCACGTAAGCTGTTAGTCCCGGTTGTTATCGATAGATGGCAGTCGTGAGGCTGTGTCAGATGCCTTCAGGCAGCCTGAAAAATCTGGCAGTGTTGGTCACTGGCACACCTCGGGTCATGTTCCTGTTGGTCTAGCTTCCCTGTTAAATTAGTTACGGAGGTATAACAGCACTCGCTTTGTTGTAATAATTAGTGCAGCCAAATCTAGGACCATGAATTACAGAGTAATTGGCTCCGTAGCGTGAGCTGAGGACGCCTCTAGGAAAACACGAGCAACTCTTGCGAACCACAGCTATCTAGCCACATTCACATAACATACTCGTGTACAATGAAACTTCAACAATAGTTTCAGTTTAGAAAACTGTCACCACCTGATAGCATTGTGGATGTTTCGTAGACCGCAAACACATGAGTAAGTAAAGAAAAAGAGGTAAAAGTTCGTACGACCACACCGTAATCGTCGTTAAAATGATTCGTAGGTTACCGGTTCAAAAATGAAATGATTCATGTCTTCTCTTTTGGATCTTGGATTTCATGAGAGTCGGCTAAGGATACAGAGAGGTCACAATTTAATATGAACTGAGAGTAATTTTTAAAGCCTTAAAATATAGAAGTAACCTACCGGTACCAGGAAATTAGTCATTCATACAATACAATACTGAGAAGGTCGTTAGTCGAGCGCGACCCGCGTATCCGTAGCGAATGCGCGTGTCAAGCCACGACGTGACGCGACTATTATTGGATTGGGCGCCATTTTCTATCTTGAGCTTATCTATAGCTTAAGCTTGTTGTTATCGATAGACAGCAGTCGTGAGGCTGTGTCAGATGCCTTAGGGCAGCCTGAAAAATTCTGACATTGTGGTCATGTTCCTGTTGGTCTGATCAGACGGCAGTCGCTCCATTGTAATTACCAGTTCCGCCAAATCTAGGACCATGACTTACAGCGTACCCTAGGCTCCGAAGCGTAAGTTGACGACGCAACTATTAGGAATACACGCTAGGATGATGATGACAATACAAAACCATTTATTGCATAAGAAAAATAACCAGGTAAGTTACTTCCTAGGTTGGTGCAACCCAAAGTAAGACATTTAATCACAAAAAAATATTTTGGGGACAGTTTTTCGGGGAAAACTTACTCTACTCAAAAGAGATTATTTACCTACCGGCGTTGATCCCTTCAAAGGGCTGAATATGTGTAAGTATCTGACGACACTGATGACACTGATGACCTATCTCAGCACAGTTGTCTAAAATTTTCTCTCTGTTTATTTATCTGCTCATGTCCACAGTAAAGCAAACATGGTTATGCTGTACAGTACAATAAACCAGTATAAATTGAACTCTATTCTATTGCAATAACGCTGCCGCAAGAGATGGCTTAATTTGTAGTCTGTGGAAAGATGACATAGACAAATGAATGAACTGGACAAAGCTTGGGCAATTTAATATAGAATTTTTGACAGATTTGTGGAATAGCTTTTGCCACTCTGGTTTCCTAAGTACCATTTCTTTGTTTAGTTATAAATATTTATTTTATAGTCGAAGACGGATTAACGTGATCCCCTTGCTGTACGCGCCGTAATGGCTGAAGGGTCAGATTTATTCATATTAGACAGTACCTACTATAATTTTTTTTTTATACAACTAAGTAGACAAACGGCGTCCTAAAAAGGCGTACGGCCCACCTGATGGTAAGTGGTTACCGTAGCTTATGAACGCCTGCAACACTGGAGATGTCACGAGCGCGTTTCCGACCTGTCCGCTATCAGCACAGCGACCCCGAACGACCCTACTCACCAGCAGGAACACAACACTGCTTTACAGAGTTATTTAGCTGCGGTCTTCTGTAGGGTGAAGATACTTCCCCAGACGGACTACTCCTAACAAAATGTCCTACCTCTCTTAAAAGTAAAATTTGACAATTGATGACCAGTCAACAATTAAGAATTATTATATATTACTTGTTCTGTGTTGCGACAACTAACGTCATATCCTTAACTTTAGAGAAAGCCTTCTATTCTTTGGAAGATTATTATAAATGAAGTTCTGAAGTCATGATTTTAATGATTAATTTACCATGAAGCTACTTGGATATGTGGATGTAATTGACATTAATATGATTAATTAAATTGACATTATTTTTTATTGTATTTTGGTAGTTGTTACAAGTTATTGATGTTGTCAATATTGTAATTTTGATGTCATGTTACTTTTTTTGTTTCTTATATTTTCCGACACAATGTATTTTGTAAAAGGAATAAATAAATAAATAAATTCATTAAAATCCGTTCAGCGTTTTGGCCGTGAAAGCGTAACAGACAGACAGAAAGACAGATAGACTTTCGCATTTATAATATTAGTATGGATAGTATGGATATGGATTCACAAAAATTGTACATCTTGATACTAATTTAAACAATGTGTACAAAGGCGGACTGACTTATGGCTACTGTAATTTCCTCCAGTCAATCTTTGGGTAAATATTATTCTAAAAAGTAAAAATTTATTTTCCGTCAACAAAATAGCGATCGCATTTAAAAATTGCTATTAAAATACTTTAAGTCCATCGTTCGTACGTCTGTCAAAGTTAATACACTTATTTAACTGAATGCAAAATGAAAACGGAAAGTCCGGCGAGATTCCCAGATTACGAGATGAAAGATTCCTTCGAAAATGTGGCGGGAAGATAATTACACGTACAGATATTTATATTTACTTAATTTAGTTTAATAAAAACACAGAGGCCGAGAGGCGGTTCTTGAAATCAAAACCTTTGACACCAAAATGTGTAAATCACTCGGTATGGTACGGAACATAGGTGTGGAAATTTAATAATAAAATGAAAATGTTTAACTTGTGAAATTCTTTTAACATTAAATCATTTAGATAAGAAAATTAGAAACTATGTATAAATAAAACGTTGTTATTTTTATGTGAAATATCCATAGTTATATAATATTATATAATATAAATTTATACAATTATTAATATAATAATTAATTAATAATAGTTATCATTATTATATAATAATATTATAAATGCAAAAGTCTGTCGGTCAGTCTGTCTATCTGTTTGTTACGCTTTCACGGCCAAACCGCTGGACGGATATTGATGAAATTTTGTATGAATATAATTGAAGACCCGCCGTCAAACATAGGCTACTTTTTGACGCAGGCGGAGCTGCGGGAAAACAGCTAGTGGAGTATACTTTCAAATATAATAATGGTAAAATATATGCGATCACGAGCGCGTTGCCGACCCTGAAAACTTTGTCATTTGGAACCATTGTGGTTGGATAGTAAGGGTTACGAGGTCAGACGGCAATTGCTCCATTGTAATAACCAATGCAACCAAATCTAGGACCATGACTTACAGCGTACCCTAGGCTCCGAAGAGTAAGCTGACGTCGCGATTAGGAAAAACATGCTTGGGTGAAGAAGAAGATGGTTGGATAATGAAGTTATAACAATTGACCGAAAAATTGTTTCAAATATAAGACAGTTTCGTTAAAAAATTCCTTTCTTGTACAAAACAAATATCTTCTGAAAATACCAACCATTTAACGTAAATAACTTAAGTCCGCTAAGTTGAGCATTATTTCGGCATAAGCTGGAATAATTGTTTGTTAACACCATTATTAATATTTAAGGCCTCCTTAATTGTCCCATTAAGCTGGATTTGAGTTCTGGTTCAGGGAATAAGGAAAAATATGTCTTATTTTTGTAAAGATGGTCATCCATTGTTGCGCAGAGATCTTGTAGTCGCGTAGCTTAGCGTTTTGTTAATTGATGCGTAGAATAATTAGAAGGTTTATCGAATTAATTTTCTACCCGTTTGCACATAGTTCAGCGAACAGCCTTTAAAAAATTGTTTAAAGTCATGTTTTATTAATTTTCGCCTTTTTGTCAAATAAATAAAGCGCGTTTTATTTTAAATAAATAAGTTTCTACGCAAGATACGATTCTACGTTTATAAAGGCACTTTTATGATTGCATAAAAGTACTAAGTTACCCGACTGCACCACGAAAATAAATCGACAGTAAACTTTGTTGGAATACCCATATGGTCCATGTTAGTAGAAAGGTATATGGCACTCTTCACAACCTGCAGCGTCTTAAAAACTTTCTGACCGTCAAGACCAAAATTATGCTGGCTCAAGCGCTTATTCTACCCCTCATCCGGGTTTTTCTCCAATTCCTTCGCTGTGACGGCTGTTTGACTCTGGGATAATCTCTTCCTGAGTCCATTAGAACAGTCTCCAGCCGTGCCAACTTTAAAAGGCTTGTCTACGAGCTCCTACTCTCGCGGTTACGGTAGCAAATTTAGGCAGTTAAACACGAGTAAATTTTGAGTTGCTGCTATTATTTCGTTGATATAACTCTTAAAATTAACTGTATATTGATTATTATTTCATCGTATATATGTAAGTATATTATGTAAGTACCATAAGTAAGTTTATTATCATTCAAACTTTTTGTATTTACCTATCTATACATTTTTAATACCCACATGACGATATCTGTTTAACCCAAAGGTTCGCTGTTAGATAATGCTTTTAGCATTAAGTTCGCCTATTGTGCTACTGTATTATGTACAATAAAGTTTAAATAAATAAAATAAATATTGAATTTCACATTTCGAAACACTTTAAAACACATTGTATATGCCTTTGATCCTTTTATTTCATCTTTATGTGCTTCTGAGCTTTGACAATTTATTTTGATGCCACGCTCGATATGAGTAAAAATTAATTTTTTGAACAAACAATGAAAGTATATTCCTACACAGCTGTGGAACACAGCCCTAATTCTGAAAAGTTTGATCATTATTAGGGCGCCCTTAGCCCCAGGTGTTAGGGATTCATTTAATTCCGTTGTTCACAAAGTGGCACTTTTTATTTTTCGACTTTCGTTTTAGAACATGATTCCGATTGACCTTGCTTTGACACTATATAAGGCTGGACACTAAAAAATTGGTTGTAAATATATTTTTCATTATTTACAACCAATTTTTTAAATTAAAATTACTGTTTTTTTTTTATTACTTAGACTGACGGAATACTTTGCGCGAGTGCAGGGACGCTCAGTCCAAGGCGCATCTGTTGGTGTGTCCCAAATGCCCGGACTCCTGCACTTATGAGGATCTTTTAGCGGCCAACGATAGGGCGGTGACCGTAGCCACTTATTCTAAACGAATTGAAAAGTCAGCCATTTCGACTCGACTAGAAGAAAATATATTTATTTCAAATGTACTAGGTATTTATTTGTTGATAAGGGTCGAGTACTTAATTATTGTAGAAAGATAACTAATTAGTCAACCCCTCTTTTCTAAATACTAATAATAAACCACGTTATTGAAAAACGGAAGAATGATTTAATTTTTATATATTTATTCTTTATAAATAAGCATGGTAATGGTGGACTTAAAGCTGTAGGCTTTTTCCACCAATTGGTAAAATTTATCGTGCTTACCATGAAATAAATCTAAAACTTTACATTATTCCGGTAACGAATGCACCAGTTATTTGAATATTCACTATCAAGTCAATTTCTGTTGAGTTTAGTTCCAAATAAATTGGAGACAGCCCAAAACTCTTCAATTTTAACTATTTTTTGCACGAAGACAAATTGGGAAATATATTTTTTCTCCGTTGTCGGTAAAAGCATACCTATCACGGCCAAATACGATAACAATACGGTACAAATATAGTTGAAGACCCAAAAACATTAGACTACTTTGTAACGCAGGCGAAGCTGCAGAAAACAGCTAGTCAATTAATAATCTTATAAAACTCTGACTATAGGTATAAAATATTGGTGCAAGCCACACGAATATCGGGTTGCCGGTTGCCGCCTTGCCTTGCGTTATCGCGATGGCCCCAGTTTACGATGCGCCTTCTGCTCGATAATTTTAACGCGTCCAGAAATGGCGCCGAATATTCCTTCTTATCTAAATTTCTTATGCTTTATGTTGCCGGTCATCGGAAATGAGTTAGTTTGTAACGTAGGTAAATTAATATTTTTTTTGACTACGTGCATACATGCATAATTTCTTCTTTATTTCTTTTCATTTCGTAACCATCCTTAACATCGCCTTTTTTTATCCAAATTGTTTTTCATGTCATTCTCATCACTCTCTATGTTTCATCGATAGAAATAACATCGACCTGAATTTTATTTTTAAATAGTATTTTAGTTGTATTTTAATTAATATCAGTGGTAAAAGTGGCATAAGCTGACATTCAGGTGCTACCTCCAAAGAACCTACCACTACTTCAACATCCTTTCTTCATGTGGCATCTCATTGAGTGTCATGCTAGGCGGCCGAGCTAGAGAGCTTGCCACAGGTTTTTAAATTCTCTTATACTGGTTTTAAGGAACTTAAAAGTCTAGCGGGGCATATATTTTTATAACGATTGCACGTGTCAAGAGATGTTATGTGCGGCTAGTCTTGAATTGGTTTATTTTTTTTTGCAATATGGGATAAAAATATCACTTATTGACGTCAATTCACTTATATTAGGTTTACCACCACTTCCAAAGCGCAAGTGGAGAAGCGGCACCACAAAATCCACTGCAGCATTTTCTTTAAAGCGTCAATTTACAAATAATAAAAGAAACTTTCCTAATTATCTAGTTAAATGAACGAATTCACATGTTTGTCAACATTTTGGTCTAGTCTTAAGCTCCTCTGTGCTTCGGAAGCTAAGGACTTAATGCTAAAATCATTATCTAACAGCTGGGTTAAGCAGAAAACGTTATGTTAGGTACATCTACCGTTAACAGCTACAAGTGCAGAGGTAAAAACATAGTTGTAACTTTGAACGAAATCATATATAACAATACCAAAGAAAATTTTTACTGGTTGCAAATTAAAATCAGATAATTTATTAGTTTCCTATTGATATCTATAAGATAAGAGTAATATTCTTTCAACAAATCATTACGTCAGTTTATCAAGCTCTAGTGCCCTAAGCCTGATCCTAATTCCTCGGAAGTGGTGTTGTTGAGACCCTACTTACCCTGATGAACTGCAGTCCATGACCAAAAAACTTGGCAACATTAGCACCCAGCCTTTGGATAGAATGGTTTGGTTTTATCCAGTACTGCCTTTTTTTTTATTTACTAATACGTACTTTAAATTTATACATTGCACCCACAAACTGTTCTCTGCATAACCCAAAGGTTAACTGTTAGACGTGCCCTAGCATTTTATTTTGTCCAACAAAATTTAATTTAATAAATATTTCCTATTTAAGTCCACCTATTGTTTTTCACAATTTTTTATGTAGTACAATAAAGATTCAATAAATAAATAACTAAATCGAATGATTTTCATAGACAAAAAAAGGAATATTGATAGAGTGAAACACCCATGTGAAAAATGAAAACATTCCTAATCTATAAATAAACACACGGCTAGTTCACATGACATTCACTGATTCTACAGAGTAACAACACAAGTCAGTATAATTAAAACAGATTCGAACATCTATAAAAACGGCCAGCCGAAAACGGCACTGATAAAACTAACGAACCGTATAATGGCAGAGAACCCGACACCCGCCCAACCATCATTAAGTCCGCGCCAACTGCCCAAGTGTTGTAAAAACTTGCGGGTAGTTGGTAAGAAAATTCGCGCGTAGGTACCTACGTCGTCGTCGCCAATCTATTGTCTCTGCTTTGTATTCGATTTGAAATTTGAATCGAAAGCATTTTGAAAATTTATGTTCTAAAATTGTTGTCTTCTGTGGTAACTTTTTTTTTTTTTTTAATTTGTATTAACTTCAAATAAGTTGCTCAATACAGACTTATGAAGGAGTAATAACATAACTTTATGCCAATTTCTTTGTCATACGTTCTATTCGAAATTCGATTGTAATTCTTCTTAAGGCCAAGGCTGCTATTTTCCGGGTCGGGCTATAAATGATTTGATGAAGTTCATTCCATAACATGAAAACCCCCCATAAAAGACATTAACCGCGCCATAAATAATTATGTAACAAATAGCATTATTTTATATTCATATTGGACATACCAATTTAACACAATACGAGGGATCCTATTTCCGCTGTATATCTTTATTTCATCTATAACACAAGGCTGGATATGAAACTGCCATATGACATATAAATGTGATATTTCCATGCTATACTCGCACGGTTTTATTTGTAATTTGTTTTTATTTACTCAGTAATTTTGTAATTAGATCTATTGTAATATTCAAGGTTTATTAGTAGAGGTCATGGGTTCGATTCCCATGCGATGCATACGTTGATTAGTTGTTTCCAGTTTAAAGAATTATACATCTCAAAATAATAAATGCTCTAGAACCTAGAGTCATGTGTATTAATGAATAAAAATTGCCTTATTTTCATAATCGGCCGCCTGCTTAACGTCAGCGCTCCTTGGCAATATTTACCCGACTGCGCCAGAAGGAGGGTTTTATTTTCGAGAATAGTATGTATGTAGGTATGTATATGCGTAATAAATGATTTGATTTGATAATTGTTTGGCACGCTCTTTAGCCTGAACGGCTCGATGGATTTTAGCTTGAGAGGTGTCGTTAGATTCGTATTTACTATGAGAGTGACACTGGGTATATCAAAATAAAAAAATGAAACAAAAAGGCGGATTTTTGGGGTTTATAATTTTAAAATTATACAAAAAAGCAGTCGTGTGTTTTAGTTTTTAAAATTCCCCTTATCTTGTAACTCATAGTATTTTCTATCCTACAAGAAAATGTAGTCTTCTATTTTGCTTTATCTTTGACCAACTCCACACTGAAATAATTATTTTTCAAGCTTGAAATAACATGGAAACATACATTAAACTTCTATGAGTTTGCTATTTAACATTGGGGCTGGCTTTAACTTTTAGTTATCTACGTACTTAGATAAAAATTAACTAAACTTCTGTTTTGTAGAGGGTCAATAAAAAATTTTAGCACCTTTATAAAAAGTAAGCTTAAAATTTGTTACTTGTCCCTTCAACTGCGCGGAAACCATATTTGGTTCATAACAATGAAATTTTTATTGTCATCTTTGTAGCAAGCGAAAGGTATATTTAATGAAAGTACTTATTTTAATACGGTTACCATAATATTTGTAATTTGTTTGTGTAACAATCGTGAAACATAACAAATCATTTTGTTACTTACGTGTTCATAAGAATAATCACGGTAGTCAAACAAAAACTTTCATCACTCACAAATTCACAATCACATAACGTTAAGCAGATTTGAAAATGTAATTTTTTCGTATTATATTTATATATAAAAAAAAGTTGAGCGCTACACATTTAAGAGTAATACATGTTACACATTAGAATATTATTTATTCGTTGTTCGTCCAAATACGTCCAATAGAAAAACAATCACTTGTTTTTTTGTCAAATTGTCAAATTTGTCCAAACTGGCCCAAAGTCGCGTGCGTCTCGCGACGAATACCAATCATTTTTGACGTAAACGGGTAATGTAAAACCCCTTGGGAATAACACGTCACGTGATAAATAAAATCGGTCAAGTTCGAGTGGGACCTATATACCAAATGTTCAGAAATGAAATCGTTTATTTTCAATATAGAATATAAGTAAATATCACGTTCCTTCTGTTTCGGCAACGCGCAAGTGACACTACTCATTTTCTTGTGTCGCTAGAGTTTTACGAATTTGACAGTTTAAAATAATGGATCACAAATATAGAGAAATGGAAGGACAATACCAGAAAGTACCTAAATGTTTAATTATGTATAGATCCTTGGAGACTTATTTGATTGATAGAGAATGACTTAAGGCATTAAGTTCACCTTTTGCATCTTATTTTATAAAGTTAAATAAATAAATAAGACTTCCGAAACCGAATTACTCTATGGTAGAGATTGCATGAACAGAATAGGCTTAGGTTAGATTCTTATTTATGCCTATATATAGTTAAATGCAATTACAGGATTTACTCTGTCATGTTATATAAGTACCTTTTATAAATCTAGGTAAATAAATAATAGTAATAAAAAAATCCCCGTGGATTTTTTATTTCAGAACGGTATGAGCCTGTGGTTATGGTCTTCGTACAAAAGGAATTAAAACAACACGCTTTTAATTTTGCAATTGTGTCAATAATTAGCACCCTATAACATTACATTAATCAACCTACTTAAATACTGATATGTAAAATACGTATCTAAGCTTACGAATTGCAAAGTTAAAAAAACAAAAGAAGAACCATTCATTTTCAATGATTAATCAAAGGAATAGTCGTCGGCATTCAGTATTTTTTGCGTAGCCTCCCCTTCTGCATATTATTAATCCAATTGAACTAACAATAGCAGATTTTGAAAGAGTATAATTTTCAAAGAAATTATTTTTGTCATTAACGTAATCTACAGCAAAAAACATTATTGCTAAATTAATAAATAAATATCTATGGTTCAAAAAACACATACAATATGCAAGTACTTTTAAAAATGGAACAACAATCATTCATCAAATCATTATCAGTGGTTACTTGAACGCACCTGAAGCAAGAGATCATCCGTCAAACTCCTGTCACCTGAGCTTCCCGCCAAAACACGTCGTTCACCTCAAACCATTCACTCGCACCGATCATTGTTCCCCGAACCATCGACACAGAACACTTAGGTCTTTTATCACGTGTTCATTAATTTTCATTGAGTTTTATTAGTTTTTAGGTATTTTATCGTGTATCGACGGGCGCGCGTAGGTGTCGACTATCACGTTAAAAGTTGTAGGGCGGACTGGCTGGACTCAGAACCGTTGTCGCGCGTATTTCTCATCCTACATGTTCTTCACGAGTTGTGTCATATTCGGTGGACATTGAGCTATTTTTAATTGTCCCGAAAATCGAATTGCGGTAAACTAAATCGTTCTGTGATATATTGTGAAGATAGTTTTCATTTTGATCTTTTTTTAGGCAAAGAAATACTGCTCGAGTCTGCCGACGCTTTGCGAGTAAATAATTTATGCGGGAGAATGTCCGTCATAATTAATACAGACCAGACTAACTACGGACTAAGTTTCTTTAACACATTCAACAATGAAACTATTATTTCCCGCTGGAAAACGTATTATATGAACAGAACTGTCAAGAATTTTAGCATTGTTAAAATTCTTCTGCTTGTTTATCTGACAACAAGCAATTTGTCTATACGAAATGTCTTGTTGAGAATCTCAAAAAAGACTGATATCTAATTTTAGATTTTTAAGTTGTATTAGAAACACAAATTAAAGAAATTACTACAGATAGAGTCATCGAATTGTTGTATTGTATCCTAAAAAATTTATAAGCCAAATCTTGACCTTTGAATTCTCTTTTTATTTATTAAAAAAAAATTATCCCAAAATATTTTTTGACTCGCCCATTAAAATATTTGCATGTAAGAAATATCTACAATTAAATGATTTAATTTATTATATGTATTATTAAGCAACACAAAACATACTGAGATATGATACAGTTTTAGATTTTTACATATTTGAAATAAAAAGACATAAAATTGGAGGTGAATAGAAAAGAACAAACTAAGGTGTTTTTTTCTTAGCCCTTAGGAAAAACTGATGAAACATACGAAAAAATTTTGAATTTTTTTAGTACCGTTTGACTTTTTCTGTTTAGGTTTTGTTGTATAAACACCAGGTGGTCCCAATCCTTTCACAAACATAACCCTTCAGTTGTAATCTGGCAATAAAAACTGAACAAAGTGCTCTCTATTGTTATCCTACCAGTTACCACAGACTATATAGTGCTCAAAAGAAAACAGTTTTTGGGTTATCGATAGACAACTTTTGAATCTACTTACATTTTCAACTTTTGAGTCTGTTTTCTCTTGTTTTTTCTATTGTTTTATAAAGTAAAAAGAAACATGCAGTCAGAAAAAGGAACCATTAGGATAGCACACTACAGCGTAATTTAATCAATAAACCTAAATACTAATTAACTAATTAATAATATACAGCCAATATTATTAAACATAACTTTGTTTTGTAAAACTGTCGACGTTATTGTGATAAATAAATAATATTATTGAATCATTACATAGTTACACGCTTTATTATTGTTCCTCTAGTAATTATTTCATAAATTCTGTTTCTTTAACCTGTAGATATCAACAAATATTTTGTAACTAATAATAATAATAAAACTCTTTATTGCACCAAGAACTGAAATACAGATTACAAAAAAAATTAAATGTCTATCTATCACAAAAGTGATTTCTTCAAGGCAACCTAATAATCAAAGGAAATGTATACAAAAATAACACAGGTAAGGTGCAGAGATACATACCAACAACTCACAGATAAGAAATGCAGAACATACAAAAAGTATCTATAATAAACGTATACACTATATCAATAAAAATAAACATACTTATATACATACATAGAATACGTAAATGTTTATTATTCCTAATAAAATAAAACACTTTAAATCTAGTCAGATTTAGTAGATATTGACATCGTACCACAAGTGCTAATTTGACAAGTTAAATTTAAAATGACCAGAGAGGATTTCATGTGTTTATAAGCGCCGATGTAAAAGTGTTCGAAGTGTAACGTGTCTGTCTGTCTATGAATCATACAAAATTTGGTGCTCAGTTATTCATGGTCAGTCGGCCAGACCAGATTGGTTAGATGCCCTGAAAAAGGTCACAGGCAAACGCTAGATACGGGCCACTTCCAAACGGTCATTTGAAAATCATTAGGAAAGGCAATCTATGGGTGAGGCCCATGCCTAGCAGTGGTCTGACTGCGGCTAAAATGTATGTATGTATGTAAAATCTTTATTGTACAGAAAGAACATTGTTACAATAAAATAGAACACGACAAGAGGCGGACTTATAGGGATCTCTACCAGTCAATCCGAAAACCAAAGGAAAAAAGAGTGCATGGGCATCAAAGAGTGTACAGTACAATAGATACGATAAATATAAATGTAAAACAAACTAACATAACCTAAAACTTTTTTTTTTTTTTGTTCACGGAGGGGAAATGCATTTACGCACAAAGTGTGGGACTCCTGGGCCGCTAATCGGCCCAGACTACCCACTAAAACCCCTCCAGCGTTTCCGCACCGGCTGTTGAGGGCGCCATGGGGTCGCGTTAGCATTCTACCACGACGCCCTCCAGCCATGGCCTTGCGGCCCCCTCAATTGGCCTTTCGCCCCCCCCCCCCAAATCCCCCAGACCCACATCCATTCGACGTCTCATCATAGACGGCGGTGGAGTGGGCTGTTGGCAGAAATTGGCCGACAGCTAATAAGACCCCGACTACCAGGGAGTTATTAACTGTCGCCCAGGGTGCACCGTCCCGAGTCCCTTGTCAGCCCGCCCTCTCACCGGATCCTTGGGATCAAATGAGAATGCAAAGCTTTCAAAGGACCGGGCACTCGAGGAGGTTCTCTGCCCTGCACCCCAACATAACCTAAACCTAAGTCAACTCAAGTTGAAGGTATGAAGAGAGGACGACTGTTTGATCTCCAGAGGAAGCTTATTCCATAAACGTAAATAAAAGATAAAATGATGATGATGATGACTTTTATGGTATTTCAAAGATGCCAACTTTAAATTAAAGCTGTAGGCATTGTGTGTGTGTATATATATATGACCATTCTGGGGATTAAGTAAGTTTTGAATGTATTTTCTTTGCTAAGCTTATGGCCAGGTTTAAATATACCACCAAATACTATGTTATTTTTCTAATAGACCGTTTCACAACGGTTTCACATTGTAGACTGAAATTCGCAAAACAACCAAATTACAGAAACTTACCCAATGTTTTTCTTTTTTGGGGTTCCTTGCCCAAATGGGACCTTATTACTCAGACTCCGCTGTCCGCTGGTGACAGACGGACGTCTGTCACCAGGCTGTATCGCATGAACCGTGATAGTTAGACAGTTAAAATTTTCACAGGTTATGTAAGTATTTCTGTAGCCGCTATAACAATAAATACTAAAAAACATACACACTAAAAATATTTAAGGGGCTCCATACAACAAACGTGATTTTTTGCGGTTTTTATAGATAACTAGCTGTTTCCCGCAGCTCTGCCTGTGTCAAAAAATCCATACTAATATTATAAATGCGAAAGTATGTCTGTCTGTCTTTCTGCCTGTCTGTCTGTCTGTCTGTCTGTTACGCTTTCACGGCCAAACCGCTGAACGGATTTGATGAAATTTGGTATGAATATAGTTCAAGACCTGGGGTCAAACATAGGCAACTTTTTGATGCAGGCGGAGCTGCGGGAAACAGCTATTAATAAGAAACAAATAGAAAGACAGACAGACAGACTTTCACATTTATAATATTATATTAGTATGGATAATTATGGAATAGTATAGTAAGTATGGAATGGAATATGGAAAGTATGGAAGTATGCATATTAAAATTAAATATTTAAAAAAAAAGATCCGTTTAATCTTCTAATATTTTTTTAATTTGTAAGCAAAGCTAATCGGGATCGCGGAGTCGCTTATAGGAACTGAACGGGATATTGAACTTTCGGCGTTTTCCGGACCACAAGCGATTTCGTTGCGATATTTTTTTAAAACCGCAAACTAATATAGAATTTATTTGTTTTTAACAGAGTATAATATTGGCTGGCTTATACATTTTAGAGAGTATTTTACAATGGCCTGATTCAAAAGTGAAGAGAATGTTTTTAATTAATATAGAAATAAAATAAAACTAAGGGACTTTCGTTACGTTCAATTCTCAATGTTCTATACTGACCGCCACACGACTATACCCAGTACAAACTACCACAGAGCTGGCAATTTAATAAAACCACAGATAAAAAGATTAAACTTTAAAAAATAGTTTTAAAAAAGTAGACCTTATAACACATGACGCCTCTTTAAACAAATTAAAAAAATATCATTCAGCAGATTTAGGAGTAAGTTTCCAGAAATCAAAGTTGCAAACACTTGTTTTCAAACAAAATGCTTACGAGTACTATCACCATTTGTTTCAAACCTTAGCGCTTGCAGAGCCTTGCCTAACTTTATGACGCAACCGTTGGGGTGACGTCACGTGTAAAAGGGCAAACTGTACCAGGACACCAGGAGTAGCAAGGAGGTCAGTCTGTCTATCGCAGACAATAATCACCCTTAGCAACGGCGCATAAGACACCAAATTGCATTCTAAGTCACATCCGTGACAGACAATGGGATGTTCTCAAGCTGATATAAACTTTGAAATGTTACTTTCAAAGTCTTATTTCGCTTATTTTCACTCGAGACGATTTTGTTTTTTTCTGTTTTGCCAGTTCTCGAAGGATTTATTCAAAACTGTTCTTAAAATTATTAAGAATAGAGTTGATATTCAAGATTGTCAAAATACTCATAAGCCTCTTTGACGTATAACATTTTAATTGCACATTTCGAGCGCACGGGGGTTTGTTTTGAAAGAGAGAGATCGGTATATATTAATGTCTCGCTCGTTATTTGATTAACGACCATATGGACGCTGAGCGTGGCAACTAATTATCGAAAATCGGGATTTTTCTACTTTAATTAAATGCTACGGAAAAAATGCGTTCCAGAAATGACCGTTTTAAAAATGGCTGTTTAGAACAACGTTCGTCCATTTTGTTTGATTTCAAGTTTTGCCGCATAGCATACCGCGTTGGGTAGTTTCAACATTAAGTAGATATAATTTCTAAAGCAAAGCTAACTTTTGCGACATTTATTTAGACTAATGCCATATGTTATTTAGACATACAGCTTGGTTTTAAACTAGTATGACAAATATTGAACCAGCCATCGTAGACCACATAACAGATGGGATCATAGTCAATCGCTGGTGATTGTTATTACAAAAACTGGTCAAGTGCGGGTCTGAGTCACGCACGAAAGGTTCTGTGCCATCTTTATCTGTATTATCCATAAAATCCGCAAGAAATCATGTCTCTTGATGGGAGCCCCCTTATATCCATACTAATATTATAAATGCGAAAGTCTGTCTGTCTGACGGCCAAACCGCTGAACGGATTGTGATGAAAATTGGTATGAATATAGTTGAAGACCCAGGGTCAAACATAAGCTACTTTTTAACGCAGGCGGAGCTGCGGGAAACCGCTAGTATATAAATATGTAGTTACTGCGGCAACAAAGATACAACACAATATGTGAAATGAAATGAAATGAAATCATTTATTTTCAACTAGCTGTTTCCCGCAGCTCCGTCAAAAAAGTAGCCTATGTTTGACCCCGGGTCTCATCTATATTAATACCAAATTTCATCAAAATCCTTTCAGCGGTTTGGCCGTAAAAGCGTAACAGACAGACAGACTTTCGCATTTATAATATTAGTATGGATGTAGGATATAAATATAGAATAGAATATAATTTATTGAAACGTTTATCAATATACAGAAAATGATTTACAAAAATGATTGACAAAGTACAATATATCACTTATTGACGTCAATTTACTTATATTAAGTTTACCAACACTTCCAAAGCGCAAGTGTAGAAGAAGCGGCGTCACAAACTCCACTATGTTGTATCTTTGTTGCCTACTGTGTAATGTGAATGTGAATTTCAACTGTTTATCTATCACGGTTCATACAGCCTGGTGACGACGAGACGAAACGGACGGACAGACGGACAGCGGAATCTTGCCCGATTTAGTCTTTGGCTACAGGACCCTAAAAAACACGAGTGTACCCCTGCGATACCGTACGAGTTTCAATCATACATTTAAGACCAATTAATAATCTATGATTTGGAAACTCCTTTAATGCTAATAGCTACAACCGCATAAAAATCGTTACGTGGTTCATTCGTATAAATTATAATCATAATCATAATTTCTTGTAAACATGTTGTACAGTAAGATCTTATAAGCAAACATGCCTTACCTCTATGGCATATAAGAATCATTATGTACAAAGGCCGCGTCATATTTCTTTATTAGGTAATAGCTGTTACCCGCAGCTCCGCCTGTATCAAAAAGTAGCCTATGTTTGACCTCGGGTCTTCAACTATATTCATACCAAATTTCATCAAAATCCGTTCAGCGGTTTGGCCGTGAAAGTGTACCAGACAGACTATCGCATTTATAATATAGAGTATGGATAGTATGGATATATCGATGATGATGATCTAGCTAGCTAATGGTTAGTCGACACCGTACCCCATGCACGCCTGTAACACCAGGAGCATCACGTGCGCATTGCCGACCCTCGAGAAGTCTTTCCTATGATTTTATTAGTTTCTACAGTTATAGATGTACAGATACAGACACGATAATAGTTTGAACTAGTTTCGTGTGAGTGAAGTTGATAGTATCTGTGGTTTAAATATATATAACCTCGGCAATACAACAGTAGAGTAATTGAACTTCAATATGTTATGATTTGCTCATATGACGTCATGAACCTATAAATATAATATATATAGATAAATATATTTGAGATGAGCAGACAAGTAATCGACGCATATCAGTGTGTGTGTACATAAGCAGATTACATACAATACACCTACAAACTTAATAATCTGGGATACGGCGATGTCGCTACCAAGTTAATCATCATCATTTCGTGTAGGTTACATTGTCAATCGACCATGCACACACTGTGTTGGAGTTGTGCGGAACCGTCTCTCGGGCCTTTGACTTGGTTCCTTTAACGACCACCTAATGGCATGGCCGAGACCAACGGCTTAACGTGCCTTCCGAAGCACGGAATCATTATTATTATCAGACAATCAGGCAATTCAAAAGCCTGCAATGTCCTAACCAAACTGGAAACAACTAAACAAAGTATGCTTCCCGTGGGAATCGAACCCACGACCCCCGGGCCAAAGGCGAACGCCTTAACCACTGGACCACAGAGGCAAGTTAATAAAACCGGTTAAATGCGAGTCAGAGTCGCGCACGAAGGGTTCCGTACCATTGTCTATGAACACCGGCCAAAAAATTGTCTGTTCAAAGAAGAGTCTGTTCGATCAAACATTTGGATGGTCTAAGCGTGTTTCCAAGAGAAAGCCTTGAGTGCGCTAAGGCTGCGTTTCCTCCAGAGCTGTACTAAGCAAGGCTAGGGAAATGAAGCGATTGTATCGGTTCTTGAAATACACATCCCGCGCTACGCATCCTCGCACATCTCTGGTGGAAACGCAGCCTAATCATGGTCCTATTACAAATAAACGTTCCTTTCTTAGTCACTAAATTTGTTGAATACCCATCAATGATGTAGCCATAAAAAGTCCCTTGTATGAAAACCATCGGAAATTCAAAAATCGAAAAAAGAATATAGGAAGAATGTCTTCCTTGTCTATAATGCAAGCAAATTATGCGTGACGGGATGGGATCACGGGAACCGGGATCGTATGTGTCGGGATGACAGGACACGTCACGGCCGTCACGTGTCCCGGACAGACAGAGTACTAGGGACGCATGGGTATGCAGGAGATACCGAAATCGAAACGCTGATCAAGGAGCTTAGAAAGTTATGAGTAATTAGCAATTTTTCGAATATTTTTTTTTATAACAATATTAATAGCCGGTAGGTTGTATACTGACAAATGAACAAAACCAATAATATAACTGTCAAGTCGTACAGTCAAATGACAGACAACAGTGTATTTTTTGGACACATACTTACGAAAATGAAGTTAAATAGCTTTATTGCATGAAGTCAGGTACAAATAAGGAGAAACTAAAATGCAGGGTAGAGTCATTTTGAGAAACGTCATTTCAGATTCGTTTCTACTCATTTGTAACTTACAAATAAGAAACCATGCGACGATGAATATTAAAACAAGACCAAACTATGTTTTTTAAATATTTGATACCATAATTATTGAATTAATATCATACCATTCATTGTGACCATTCATTTAGCATTACGTAATCTAGATCAGAATCTAGTAATACAACAGTATCTAACATATATTTACATTAAACAATATCTTCTACCACTGAATTGAACCACAGAATACATAATGATACAATGATTAAACCCCAGCACACATATAACACTAAATTTAATTGAGAGCAAACCCCATTTGGTTTCTATACTCCTGTCGAAATCATCGACGCGACACCTAGGGGAACACGTGAGTAAGAAAACGGGAGAGAGCAAGATGACAAGAACTATCTTTTTGATGAGGTATTAGAGGCTAGTTAGATATTAGGAGTTCATAACAAGGGAAGGAGACAAGTCTCAACCTCAAGAATATGACTCTTGTTTTCCGAAGTTTCGGGCGAAATGAAGAAGAAAAAGCAGGAAAGCACTTGGGCTGTGATTCTCGTGCCTTTAGAGATATGTCGCGTTCGAGATTAGTAAAAAAAAATGGTTTACTACAGAAAACCGTATCGAAATAACCAGTTGAGGACGAAACCGAGATAGTGATATGACAAGAGGGACAGAGTTGATATAAGGAATGCATAATGCATATCAACTGGTAGAAAGACTAGATGGACGTTCGTTAATCCATACTATATTTTCAGGGTCGGCGACGCGCTCGTGACATCTCCGGTGTTGCAGGCGTTCATGAGCCGGTAACCACTTACCATCAGGTGGGCCGTACGCCTGTTTGCCTACTTAGTTGTATAAAAAAAAATACTAATATTAAAAAAATAAGAAAGTCTGTCGAACTTTTGACGGGAAGCTGTGAAGAGCGCTGTATTTTATTTCCCAAAATTTGTGTTTTTTTGAGTGTTTGTGCTTAATAATGGTGGATTATTATTCGCAAAGTGTTAAGAACAAGCATGAGTGTTGGGAAGTGATACAGTGTTTGATTTATGTGATTTCCTTGCTTGTTGCCAAAGGTCCTGGAAATCGCTAAGTGCAGTTTTTCTACCACTTCACTAAGCCTGACTCTTCTGACTCGTGACTTCACTTAACTACTAACGTGACTTTAGACTTGCTTGACTAAATTAATTAATAAAAAAAATTACTTGTTACTGGCTAAATACGAAAGTAAGAGCCATATTGAAAAAAAAGAAAAGAAGAAAGTCTGTCTTGACGTTATTTTCACAACCAAACCGCTGAACGGATTTTGATGAAATTTGGTATGAATATAGTTGAAAACCTGAATTCAAACATAGGCTACTTTTTGACGCAGACGAAGATGCGGGAAACAGGTAGTATAATATAATGCATAATGTTATCGTAATTCTAATCGTAGTAGGCGATTCTACGCGAAGTCTATTTGTGATAATGCAAAACCGGTGAGTCGAATGATATTCGTTCGATTTCATTAGACATAATCGCTTAATTTTTTTTTTACGCTACCAAGATATTTGACCGTGAAAATTAGGTTTATGTGTCATCAAAGACACATTTACGATTAATCAATGAATATTACTACCGTTCTGTTTATGGAACACATAAAATCGGTCAAGCGCGAGTCGAGTACACGCATCAAGGGACCCGTACAATTATAGTATTTTAAATGATTTGAATTTGTTTTTGTGTGGGTTAAATTTTGGTTTAAACATATAAAATTAGTCTATAGCTACAATTATACAAAAGAATGCGAAAAATTTATAGTTTTCTAAAAAAAATCTTGATCAAAAATCTAAATAAGATTAGGCAGAAGTGTCATGTGGATTAAGACTCGACAGGCTTAACTGGCCCACATATGGCCTACCTAATTATATTTATGTGTTTACCAAATTCATGTACACAGTAATAATTTCTAGTTTCCATATGGTAGAACCTAGGCCTGTTTGCTCTTACTCCTTAGTTGAACAATTAAGATGATTTTTGTAAATACCATATTTGCGTAAGATTTTCAAATAACACATAATAAAATAAATAAATAAAATAAAAATCTTTTATTTCAGTCCTTAAGCCCATAAAGGGTTAGTAACAATTGAGCTTATACCTGTAATTAGGAAAATATTTATACTTTAAACGATATGCTGCTTTACACAGTGCTTGATAAAGCTCCTGTCCAACCGGTCCACTATCATTTTCAGGATGTTTACACTTAATAGAAGAGTTGCTTGTCCATTACTAGTTCTAGTTTCCAGGTTCAAAATACTAACATTAAAATTAGTCCGGCATTTAGGTAATGAAAATATATTAGTGACGTATTTTTTCTTTTGTCAATCGAGAAATAAATTCTAAAGATTAACGCATCAAAGTGGGGGCTCGTGACGTCACATATTGCGATAAAGTGTAGCACACTGTGACGTCACACGGAACTTTAACGCGCCATATCTCTACCATTCTTTGTTTAATTTTCAAAAGAAAAAATAAGTCTCCAATATTTTTTGATTATCTAACTGACGGACTAATTATATTTTTTTACTAGCTGTGCCCGCGACTTCGTCCGCGTGGAATAATTATTTTGGGAATCATGGGCGAGTGTGAATTTTGTTTCAGAGTTATTTTAAAATTGTATTATCTTATAAGATGTTTATTGAAATAAGGTGATGTCAAAGACAATTTTGTTCACAGTTAAATACTCTTAATCAATAACACATTTATTTGGATAAAAATTAATATTATTATGTTGATACAACTCTGACAAATAATTTGTAATAATGCATTAATTTCGACCAAATTTGATTATCATAAAAACGGTTATTGTGAGTTAATATTAAAAGATAGACATATACTGTCGCGGACATTTTTTTAGATAATTTAAAGAGGAATAATTCTTTCATACATATTTTCTGGGTATCTCGAACGATTTTCGCAGCGCACGCAACGGAACCCCTCAAAGATGAATAATTTTCCCCGTTTTGTCCACATTTTTGACTGTTTCTTCGCTCCTATTAGTCGCAACGTGATGTTATATAGCCTAAAGCCTTCCTCGATAAATGATCTATCCAACACAAAAAGATTTTTTCAATTCGAACAAGTAGTTCCTGAGATTAGCGCGTTCAAACAAACAAACAAACTCTTCAGCTTTATAATATTATTATAGTATAGCTTAAACTAGCCTATTGTATGTCTTGCGACACCTCAAGTCGAGTGTTGACCCAAAAACCTTGATTTGGTGGCGAGCCCCTCGTAAGGCTTCTAACGCCCTGCTTACACTCGCGTCGCCGCATTATGACAGCTTACATTATGCCATAGGGTGTCCTGTATTGTATTACCTTAAGGCTTTAACTAAGTATATACAGTGTGTTCATTGCCTCTAACGTCGAGTTTTATTATATATATTTCTTGTTTTTCCTAAGAAAAAAAAGAAACTAATAATTACTGACTTAAACAGATTAATAATCTTTTAAAATGAACAAACACAAGCAACAGACAAAACTAAATTACCAACAAGGAAACCCTAACTAAAACCTTATCAATTAAACTGAATGCTATCTAAAGCCGGGTCTCCTACGCCAAAACTAACAAAACAAGTTTTCTGTCAGCCGCGCATATCATTTTGTATGAGAAATTGTTAGATGTTCGAAGTTAGGTGTTTGCAAACACAAAATACGGTCGCAGAAGCAACCTATTGCAAACAGAGATGCACCTCAAGCGATCCTAATTGTGGATGTACGATGAAAATTATATTTTTATAATATCATCATCATTATATCAGTAAAAGTCTGTTCAAGAATACTATTTAAAAAAAGCCACTCAAAATTCATTAACAATAACCACAAAGTACATATTTAAGTTATTATTAAAATAACAATAAATCCATAATACAAAAATTCTGAAACTTTTTGCCACCTAGCGGGATGTCTTCGAACTTAAACTCATAACAAGCATTCCGCGTAGCACAGAGCTACGAAAAACTTTCAGTACGATGGTGCTGCCACTGGTGGACAACACTTGAAACTTTTGTGAACTCTATTTTGTTCCTGAATGTTATAGTTTGATATGTAGCGACAATAGATGGCAGTAGTCTCAAGAAAGAGAAATTCAACACAATTATCTCGCATCGAACTTCGAAGCATTGAGAATTTACAATTTATTTTGACACTACATCTTTTAAACTACCGCAATGCATATTTAGGACGCACTATATTTACATTGGGGAAACATACAGCTATTACATTTACAATACTACTTAAACCATTTTTTTTTCTGATTATTCAAAAGTACTAACAATATTACTTAATTTTTTACGTTTCTTTTTGTCGCCATACCGCAAAAGCAATTTCAATTAAATAAAACATATGAATTGGCTAGAAAACTTTTTCATGAAAGTCTAATTCGTAAACCATTTCGAGGAATAGACTTATGGAACAGATTACATTAATCAGATCTTTAAAAATGCAAGTATTTTTAAAGAATCGCAGAAAACCCAATGACTTTCATTTTTTTAGCAAAGTTAACGTATGACGTAGCCGGATAACTTCCGGCTATTTACATTAAATTTTTTAGGTTGGTAGTACAGGGTAGTGAAAAAATATTTTTTGTTTGGTAGCGCTAATTAGGCGCTTCACGTACTTGTCACCCATGTCAAATGTCATCTCTGTTCAAGTAAACATAACCCATAAATAACTACATCTTCATTACATTCATTCATACATTAAAATGAAGAATCGGTGTCCAATTAGACAGCAGTAAAGTCCAATAAACAGGCCAATATGCAATAGATACGAGAAATGGGGTAGATAAATAGATATTTGGCGATTGTAAACAAACAAGAAACCAACTCGCGGCTCGCGGTCCATCTTGACTTTGACATTTGACACTGACATACATATTTTTTAATACCTTAGTAATTTTTGCTTTCTTGCAGTTGGAGATAGCCATTATAGCTGCGTGACGTCATCACTATAAAATCTTTAAAATTAAATAACAAAATAAATAAAATATTAAGAATTTTTTCGTTTAAATTGTATCTCCCAAATAGTCAATTCTATCAATAAATTATATAAAATACACAATTTATTTTATAGTTGATTAGCCAATTGTTCATGAAATGTAGATTTTAGTCCATCTTCAAAAGACATCCCGACAAATAAATATAAACTCAGTTTTAGTTTTCAGAGAATAAAAAACTACATATACTTCATGAAAGGAATAAGATGAAAATATATTATGGTGCAATAAAGGGTTTACCATTCATTCATTCATTCATTCTACTACACATAATTTATTCTATAACAGATTAATTCCCGATTCTCAAAAGGACAAAGGCGGCTAGACCGCTGCACCGATTTTGATAAAATTGGATATAGTTGAAGATACAGGGTTAAACATAGTATTCTTTTTTCTAAAATCGACCGTTTAGAGGTTGTAGTGGGGGTTGAAAGTTTGTAAAGAACACATCCATACTAATATTATAAATGCGAAAGTCTGTCTGTCTGTTACGCTTTCACGGCCAACCCGCTGAACGGATTTTGTTGAAATTTGGTATGAATATAGTTGAAGACCCGGGGTCAAACATAGGCTACTTTTTGACGCATGCGAAGCTGCGGGAAAAAGCTAGTTTTAAAATAAATCAAGTTACAACAACAGTTTATTTCGAGCTCTGTTACTGCATCATCAGCTCGCACTCCACGTCATAAGCCTTGATGGCGTCTATCCTCAGCTTGACGACCAGGACGGCATCAGGACACAGCCTATCATCGAAATCTGTCACCTCGTCGTAGTACATATCTATCCATACTTCCATATTCTAAATTACATCTATAATTCCATACTTAAATGCGAAAATCTGTCTGTCTTTCTGTCTGTCTGTTTGTGTGTATGTACCGCTTTCACGGCTAAACCACTGAACTGATTTCAATGAAACTTAATATAAATATAGTTGAAGATTCATGGTCAAACATAGGCTACTTTTTGACACAGGCGGGGCTACGAGAAACAGCTAGTATTAAAATAAAACAAATAACAACAACAGTTTATTTCAAACTCTGCCACTGCAACATCAGCTCACACTCCACGTCATAAGGTTTGATGGCATCTATCATCAGCTTGACGACCTGGACGGCATCAGGACACACCCTCTCATCGAAGTCTGCCACCTCGTCGTAGTACTCTACTGAGCTGAACAGGTACTCGCTGGCTCGACGGCCTTTGTCGTCTTTCCGTTTTATCTGTAGTAAAATAAGATAAAGATACTTATAGATTGAAATTTTAGACACCTAAGTTTGTATTTTATAACAATAAAATATATTACAAAACTAATGAACTTATAATAATTTGGTCTCATGATTTATGCGCCATTTAAATTTATTTGTAAAAAATATTTACCGTGTTAGGTGGAATTCTTTTTATCACACGATTTATATTAGATCAATCACTAATATTCAGAAAAAAAATCTTATTAAGTCAATTAAATTCTAGTTATGAAGAGAATTCTGAAGGAGATTTTAGCATTAACTTAATTATTTAGATGTATCTTGTTACCTACCTTCCCTTTGACTTTAACTGTAGTAGCAGCATTCCTCACTTCCAATTTCTCTTCCTTATTAGCGTCTTCTTTCTTAGTAACATTATCAGTTTTATCAACATTATCTATAGCTACCGAAGAATTACCACCAACTGTATCAGAATCTACAACCTCGCATTTATCAGGAACCAAATCTTTCTCATCAACGGGTATAGGATCAGCTAACACGAATTCTATTCTAGAAGCATCATTAGCTAACATGCGTTTATAATTCTTCACTTTATCTTCAAATGTCTCCTTACAATGGCGTTTTCCACTATCCAATTCCGCATCTTTCAAGTGAGATATATGAAAGTCATAATCGTTCAAATCTTCTAGAAATCTCCTAGGCATAGTTTCATCTAGTTTCCCCGCCTTTCTTACGTTTTCAGCTTGGTACGTGTCGAAATTTTCTTCGCTTATAACTTTATCAACATCAGCGTTAACTAGTATAGGATAAGTTATAATATACACAATTAAATACATCTTAAATAAGTCGTTCGCATTACTCGAGTTCGTATCAGTTTGTGAGTTTAAATTTTAATTAAAACATGTTTTGCTATTGCTAGGCAGAGCGTGAGAGAAATAAAACCATACGGAAAGTGTATTAAAAAAATGGTGGGAATGCTATTTTATCAGCCAATAGAAAGATTATTTCTATTCTGAATGTTATTATTTATTTATGATGCTTCTACATACTTTAAGTTTAAACGGAAATAATCCTAACCCCCGTATTCTTAAACATAACCTTATGAATGTCCTTCACTCAAACTCATGCGAGGACGCCTTAAGGAAGTCCTCGAACTTCCCTTGAAAATGACATTCTTAATGGTTGCTTGAGCAAACCCCAATGAGGTTATAATAACAATTTTAAACACAAAAATTGAAAATTACAAAAGAATAGAGTAAAGAATAAAATAAAGTAAGTAGATAACTAGGCCAAAAGTCGCAAGACCCCGTTATTTATCCACTTTATTTCATTTCAAGGACGCCTCAAGGTACCTCTCGACCAACTTTTTATTTGACAGTTCGATACTCACCTTCAATAAGAAATCATCTCAAGTCAAGGAAGCTTGTGACAACTAATCATACCAATGAGGTGGAGTAAGGTTGAGTCAAGTTTGAGTGAAGGTTTAAGAATACGGGTGTAAGTAAAGTAAAGTAAAAAAATATGTTCAGAAACCTTAACTTTGTGCATTTCAGTAAAATATTAATAATAATGTAATCAATTACTTAATGTCAAAATACTTAAGTACATTTCCTGTTGTGAAATCTTCCCTATCTATGTAGGAAAGATTAAAGCCTATGTTCTAACAAAATCATACAACTTTACAACAAAATTCCTTCCTAAATGTTCATCATCATCCTAGCGTGTATTCCTAGTTGCGTCGTCAGCTTACTCTTCGGAGAATAGGGTACGCTGTAAATCTTGTTCCTAGATTTGGCGGAACTGGTAATTACTATGGAGCGACCGCAGTCTGACTTCCGTAACCCTTTTTACAGGGAAACCAGACCAACAGGAACAAGACCTGAGGTGTGTTAGTGGCCAACACTGTCAGAATTTTTCAGGCTGCCCTAAGGCATCTGACACAGCCTCATGATCCCCTATCTAACGATAACAACCAGGACCAACGGCTTAACGTACCTTCCAAAACACGGAGGAGCTCAAGAGAGAAAATGCCACTAAAATGGCGACCAATCCAATAGTGGTCGCATTACGTCGTCGCTTGACACGCGCGTTTGCTACGGATACGCGGGGACGGCGCTCGACTAACGAGCTCCTCAATGTTCATGATGAAATTCAATAGAATTCGTACATCAAATCATCTATTGATACCCAACATTACGTCCACCCATCAATCACAAATAACCAAATTTACTCAAAACGAGTACTTAAATCTAAATAACAGTTAATAAAGGATGTCAAGTGAGACCGCCCATTACTTGGCGGATCATTATCTTTCCGCTAACTAATCCATTCAAGGAGAGACTTCCCTTCAAACGCTGGGAAAATATACCAATCATATAATTAGAGTGGCTTTCGTCGTTTGGTGTAGAGCGCGCGCATGTGATACACTGCGCGGTACAGATAAATGATCAGTGGGAAATCGAAAAAATATTCTTATGTTAAAGTGATTCCCCAATAGTTAAAAAGAGGATATTAACCCGACAACACGATAACGAAATTCAAAAATTAAAAAATGTATGAGATTGACATTAGCCGCGGGCGTGGTCGATTTTCATACTAATTACGAAAGATCGCGAACACGAGTGTTATCGTTTTTCAAATAGTGACTTTGTCTACGGGCCCTGGTCACACACACTATCAAGGTATTAAATTAACTGATTGATATAGACGGCTAACATAACTGATCACGTTATTCGTAGATATAAAAAACAACAAGTTTTATTTTGGATTCGTATGTCGGAGATTTCGTACCAGTATCTCCTAAGAAAATTAGTTTAAAAAGGTACCTATTTGGTAAAATATCGGAAAAAAAAATTGTTTAATGAGTATTCTACCATTTTGGTATAGCACCATGATGAAAACCCATCACTCACACGCCCTGTGCACTATAGGTTACTCTAAGTTTCAATTAGCCTCCCTCCGCCGCCGGGGATCAAAACAGCCCAATTACTTCTCAGCACGACCTCACCCTTTAATAAGGGCTCGTTTGCTCAAATCTGAAATAAAGACACGGATAAATAATGACAATTCGAAATGAAAAGGCCCGAAATTAGCATATCGTTTGAATAAATTGACAGATAATGCGACTTCGAGAGTCCAAGTTTTATGCTTGAAGTTGTAACATAAAGCTACAAACGCTTTAGGAATTATACAATGTTGAGGCGTTGCCGCGTTGGATTGCTAGATGTCGACGATGCAAATGATTTGATTTGATAGAGTCGTTCGTTAACATATGTTTTCTTTTTTTTTAACACCTCTTTCGTATATCTTATTTGATTTACTGAAGTTACACATATACCCCTTATTCATAAAAATATTATTATAATTTAATACATTAACTAAAATATGTTAAGTCCCTTCCTTTCTTATCAAGAACGAGACGAAACATATTTTAGTTAACTCGGACTTATCAAATGTTCGTTAATTTTTATGAAGGGAATAAATAATTTTTATGAATGAATGTTGCTGTTATATTTTTTCGTGTTTTATGAACTGATAAAACTCGTACGAGTAATGAAAATGTATAAGTTAGTAATGTAGGTAACAATTTATTTATCTTAGCATTTCGACTCTTGCTTATGAGACCAACACAACCGAAAAACAAAACGTTCTAATAAATAACTATTGAATTGAAAGTATTTATAAGTTTTCGGCACTATTGGTCTTTAAATTATTGAACTCAAATTGGTTTTTTTTTGGCGGGAAGCTGTGAAGTGCATTTTCGGCGCAGTATTTTATTTACCAAAATTTGTGTTTTTTGAGTGTTTGTGCATAATAATGGTGGATTAGTATCCGCAAAGTGTTCGAGAATAAGCGTGAGTGTTGGGAAGTGATACGGTGTTAGAACTATGTGATTTTCTTGCTTGTTGCCAAAAGCTCCTGGATGCTAAGTGCAGTTTTACTACCACTTCACTTAGCATAATACTTCAGACTCGACTTGACTTAACTACTGAGTCAAGTCAGTAGTTAAGTTAGACTTGCTTGACTAAACAATTTTATTTAAAAAAAAATAGTTGTTATTGGCTAAATGCGAAAGTACAAGCCATATTTAATATATAATAAACAACTCAAATTGTTCTCATTTTGAAATTCACAAAATCAAAGCGCTGCAGCCGCTGAGCTCTCCCGCGCAATGTTAACAAGCTGGTAAAGATGCAAATTGACAGCGGTTGGCAGCACTGTTCAGAAATGGCGCCAAAATCATTTGCATAATTTGTTTGGAATGAAATTGTTTGTCACAGAATGGGGCATGATTGAAAAGCTGTAGGTGCTTTAGATCATTTTACTAATCTACATCAATAACAGTTGTTACTACTCGCTATTCTGTACATTTGTAATAACTATGAGATCTTTTTACAAGCAAGAAATATTACAAATTTTCTTCTTAAAATATTATTTCTAAATAATGAATTAACCTTTTATACAAAAACTTGTGAGACTAGATTTACCTCTAATACCTACTAAGTGTCTTTAATAACATTTTTAACCTAAATTATTCATTAACATTGCACTTTTACAATAAAGTACCTAAGTACCTAAGTCCTGTTTTTTCATCCAACGCTTATTTATGGATGAATGACTATTATTTTATTAATTTATTAGCTGTGCCCGCGGCTTCGCCCGCGTGGAATTCCGTTTATGTCACGGAATGTATACCTATGTCACTTTCCAGGTCTCCAACTATCTCCACACAAAAAATCACATCAATCCGTTGCTCCGTTTTAATGTGAAAGGATAAACAAACACACTTCCACATTTATAATATTAGTATGGATAAATGAAATAGGTACTTGGGCATATTTTTAAGCCGATGGTTTCAAGAGTTAGCATAATAAATGCTATTTTTAAAATCTGTGAATCACTCAAAACCGATGAGTCAAATGATTATTGTTCGCTACAGCGAATATATTAACATTCAACATAAGTAGTAGTAAGTCTACATTTCAAAAATTTCAAAGAGACCTTTGTAAATCCAAAATTTTGTTTGTTTGTTTTAGTTTAGCGACATAATAATAGCGAAAGTACATGAAAATTACCTCATTTTATTACATTATTTCCTTCTCGTGAGTTTCATACACAAATTGTTGTCAATTTAAAAGTATTTAATCTACGTAATCTAAGCTTGTAGAAAATAGACAAAAACATTTACTCAATTTAGTTACAGTCATAAACGTTTTTCCAATTTGTTTAGTGAAGTCACAATAAGTCTCTACTAAGTGCATATTATTTTCTCTAGTTGTTCTAACTTATCACAATCCCGTAGTAATAATTCTAGTCTATTTACAAGTAGAATAGATGAAAATTCCGAAAACTCTTCGATCTTTGGAGAAATTTCTATTCCTTTGCCTCCTTACATGTAACATAAAAATTAAAAATCAAATGTCGATTTCACAGTTGGCAACCAAATGACATTAGTTTTTTTCATACTACGAGTATTTAGTAGTAGAGGTCATTTATCTGGATAACAAAATTAATTATATTTTACTAATTAGTTGGCTGGTTCAAAAAGTACAACATATTTTCGTACAAAAAGGAAAGTTGTTTTCATATTCATATTCCATAACCAGAGAGAAGTTATTCTACAAATGACAGTGCATGTACGCAGGGTATGGCGGGAGAAGAGCGCACGCCAGCGGCAGCGCATGCGCTGGCAGCTCCCGCTCTCCACTGGCGGCTTGCGCTCTCAGCTGCTCTAGGCGTAGCTGATTCTGACGCTTCCATTTTGTTCTGAAAGAAAAATACTGTATTACATTTCCAACCTCAAGAACGCATTGGCTGCGAAGCTAAGTGGATGTGGATTTCTACAGCATAAACGTTTAAAAAGACACAGTGTCCCTTAACCCTTCGCCTGCGTCAAACTAGATAACAATAGTTTAGAAGCAAATATGATTTCCATGCAGGTGAAGGGACGATAGATACACACAGAAAGTGAAAGTATCCCAGAGAACTGGAGAGACTTACTTTTACTTAAAACAGAATACAGACAAAAAAGGACTCATTAATGAATATAACGGATTGCCATGATGCAGGAGAACAGAGAAAACCAAATTACATTTCACGTTACACGTTGGGCGCCACCTTTTTATTTGTATGTATTGTGGTCAGAACCTAGAACTTTAAATCGATTTGATTGACGATTTGAGATCGCGATGACTGGAAAACTTCATGAAATGACTTTACCTACACGAAAAGAGCTAAAATACTTAGGTACTCATGCACAACGCCTTTCTTCATGAACAGTCTTAAGCAATGTCGAAAGTTCGAAAAAACGCTGTCGGAATTAGAAGAATGTCAATAAAGAGTATTTGTATTATATTGTTAATTTTTATGAATTTACCTTCGATTCTGGTACCACGTTTTGACCTGCGTCTCGCTGAGACTCAAAGCATCGGCAACGTCCCCTCTATCGGCCACGCTCAGATACTTCTGACAGCGGAACTTGCGCTCCAAATACGCGAGCTGCGCATGCGTGAAAGCGGTGCGGCGCCTGCGCGGCTTGCGGCCGCCGTTTGACGAAGCCGTCGGTCGCGTCGATGAAGAACGGTCTGATAAATTAAATAATAATAGGTATACAAATGCCAAATGATAAAACAGCGAAAAATACTTACTTAATACAAAATTAACGCCTTAAGACTCAAACGACAGCTGGATGCCGCGTAACAAAAGGAAACGTTTAAAGTTAGGGGGCTTATTGTTTTTAAATATTCAAGTTGGCCCAATGACTTCGACTTGGAAGACTTGATGAAAAATAATTCAGTAGTTACTGTAGTATTGTACTGTTGACATATGCCTTTACCATTGAGAAAGGAACTTTACGCATGGCTTTCTTGAAGGACGTGAGGTCCTCCGTAAAAGGCCGTCCGGAACTATTTTGTGCAAATTTTTTTTCATCTGCCTAGGTACTTACTTTAAAATGTTTCATGTGCAATTACCTGAGTTATCTTGTGTTTCCCTTTGTGAACTTCCAGCAATGACAGACGCGGCAAATCCGGCAAGAAGTTGCGATTGAAAAGAACCTTTTGATAAATCCATGGATCGTCCGTAAATACTTTCTGAAAAAGACCCAGGAATATTCGCAAACGCTGAATCGCCTTCACGTGTCTCTTCTTTATTGCTGTCTCTCTCAGCTCGATACAAATGAAAGATACCACCATCGTATAATTTCACACGCTCTTCTGTTCGACTTTCAAATTCAGTCTCGTCCTCTTTGAATGGCGAATTGTAATTAGAATTTGAAATTCGATTACCCAAATATTCAATCGGAGAAGAGCGGTCTCCTTCTGTGTCTTTTTTTGGGTATTCTTGATTTGAATCACAATCATAATGTGCCTTTTTGGGAGTGGATGTGTCACTTCTATTATCGCCAACTGATATGTCGTCTTCTGCGTCAGATGTTTCCAAGTTTTGACTACCTCGCGAGGGGCATCTGCCGGAATTCCTATCGTCATCATTATGCGTACCTAAAACAAGAAACAGTACCAAAATTATGTCAAATCATTAGACATCATACGTCAAAGACCTACGTCGCAGAGGTTAAAACATCGCTTTAAGACTTGCTTGACACTTAACTAGGAGCGCAAACTGAGGACACACAAAGACGGGAACTCGCATAAAGAGCTCAGTTTTAAAAAAGGAACGGCCATAGACACGAGTTTCTGCTCTAATTAATGCCTGGGGGCGTTCCGCTTCGCTCTCGAGCAATTGAATACGATCTCTGTGAATGGTGTTTTAGCGCGCGGAGCGCGCTCGTTTGTGTCTTTTAATTTGCGTGAAAATGGTGAAGAGTGGGCATTCGACATTGAAGTCATAGTATTTTTCAGTGTTTTTTTTTTTCGGTAAACTTTTGTGCGGTTGGTGTATGTACTGGCGTACGGTTCCGATTACTTTTATTTTACGAGATATGACCAGGGAACTCGAGTGTCTCTCTCGTTATAATTTTTCATAAATATGGTTTAGCCTACACTCGTCAAGGGGCGCTCCAAGAGGTCTTAATATTTTCGCATGAATATCCCCAACCAAAACATCGTTAACGAATACCTTTTTTAAGAGACTTTGCGCGTACTTTGGTCACGTACTTTCTTCGCAGTGTTGTAACTTTTTTTCATATTTTAATTTACTTTCATTAATTCTTCGTGGATTGCATATCGGTCGGATGACCGTTATAATTAAACTACTCCTACGTGAGAGGCATTAAGAAAGTTTAGACTAAGTTATGCACGGTATTGACCTTGCAATGGAAGAAATTACAATAGCGATAAGCCTGTCTTTGTACCAATTGTTTAAATGTATTTTTAACACATTTGCTCATAAAGTGCCTTTTATTTAATTGTTATTAGGCCATTAATGGAAGTTGTAAACAACACGTTGTTTATATTATAATCGCACTTGTAAAGTCATGGTTTCTATGGTTATGGTAGATACATTTTTTTTAAATGCCTAATATTAAACCCGAAATAATTTATTATTTTTGCAAAAAATAGAAATTATTTTAGCGTCCAAATGATAAATCAATACTAAATTTCATATTTATATTTATTTTACTCAACATTAGTCGTAATGGACTACAAATATTAATTTGTGTATAAAAATTAAGAAGGGCTGTAAAGGAATTGTATCCATGGCCGTAAAACCCATTGCTAAAAAAATTAAGTATCAGGGTCTGCTCAGTCTGTATCTGTGGCGCCATTTTTAAATCTGTTTTGTATTTAATTTAGTATTATTAAGTAACAAATGTCGATTTAAATTAGGGAAAAATTGCTAAATTCGACTCCGCTAGATATACTAATCTAGGCGAAAATCGAATGTTGATAACTAAGTAGGCTGACCATAGCTACTTAACTTAAAACTTCAAAGAAAGGACGAAGTATGAACGAATCTTTAAAACAGAATCAAGAACTACATAAATATGTATTTGGAGATACCTAGCAATGCATTAACAAACACACAAGCCCAATTTTACTCTAATGGTGTGTCTAATTGTGAAAAGTGTACCAACAAAAGTTAATGTGAAGAAATGTTTTGATATCGCTTGAGAACTTTTATTTATTGTGTAAATAATAAAAAGTTAATAATTTATGTGTGTTTTTCCTGGCAAATGTATTGAAAATCGTCGTATGACAACTCGTGAGCGAACCCTTGTATCGTAATCTACTTATAGAAAATGAAATATGTAGAAGTAGTACTCTAGTATGAAAATGAGGCATAAACTAGTAATACAAACGAGCATAGTACCTGCTATCTCTGGTCGGTCTGCTGCCGACTCGCATACAGTAAATCATAATTTGGCGCGTCGATTATATGGGTGTTGCCAGTATTACAAAGACAAAAAATTACAATTGTTTTGAAAAATTCGTATTGTTTTTTCGTTATTTTTTTTAAATGGTTAGTTTATTTGGTTTATCATTTATTCTAATTATAAAATTCATTCGCTAGCGACTGCGTTAAGATTTTGTTTGTATAAAAGATTTTAATTGTAAAATAGTCAAACAGGGTTTGCTAAAATTGATGGTAGATCTTCTACATCGTCATGTCGATGACTTAAATTTTAGAAGCCCAGGAGTGCGATTTTTTAAAAGTGTGACATTTATGTCGAATGAAAATTGTTCTTTAACGAACAAAAATCCTTTGATATCGAAAATCTCTCGTTAACGAACAAAATTATTCGACTCGCTGGAAGTGTCGTCCCAAACAAGGGCTCGACCAAATCAAGGGCTCCAAGGTATCAATGACATCCTGTCAGGGCGCTTGTCATCGTCCCGCACAATTTGTGGCTCCAGAACTGCGGGTACTTTGGCACTAACGAGCGCCCTTCTCAGGATGTCATTGATGACTGTATGGCGGCGAGTTTAGCGACCGGCGCCCGACGAACAAGCGAGTCCATGGTGAAATAGTAACGATAATATAATAAATACGAAAAGATAACGGTAATTTAAAAAACTAGAAACCCAACTGTTTTTCCGTCTGAAATCCATTGAATCGTTCATACATACATACATTAAATACCTACGTGAATACATCCCTGCACAAATAATCTCGAGAGACATGACCCTCCTTCTGGCGGAGTCGCTTCGTAGTTTCTGTAGTCTAACTGTCAATATTTTGCGTTTTGACTCCTAGATATCCGAACTCCTGGTATTGAGGGTGAGTGACGATACGACGCATGACTGACTCATGACTAATGAATTCTTTTTTGTGATAATAACTTTTTGGACACACTATATCATGCGTAATACTTGAATATATGCATTTAAACTAAACAGATCCACTGGAAGGTGCGTGGCGCCGCTTCTTCTCCACTTGCGCTTTAGTGGTAAACTTAATATAAGTAAATTGACGTCAATAAGTGATATTTATATCCTATATTGAAAATAAACGATTTCATTTCATTTCAATGGGTAACAATTTCTACACTGCGACCGGAATGGTCGTATGGGAACTCCCATTCATAGATGACTGATTATATATATATAAAAAAAAAAACAATAATACTTAGAGTAGTCCCTCATTTGTTGCGATAATACTTTTCTGTATTAAAAAATTTTTGGATAACTCTCTGCACGTCTCTGGCCGATCGGTACTCAATATTAATATGTATTTTACTACAGATTTAAAATGTTAACTACGCTATGATATGACCACTAATATTAGATATATCTACTTTGGTTAATTTCGTACATAATGAAATAACAGAATTTAAGATTTTATTCTCATTTACTTCGTGTACATAGAATTAAGTCCATGTATGCTTAAAAAAGGGAAAATAATAAATTATTGTTATTGCTAAAGGAGGCAACGCTTGACCAAAATGCTGGCTTATATTTTGGACAAAAAATTAGCATTGCAATCCAGCGAGGGAATGCGGCCAGCATTTTGGGCACGTTGCCCCAAAATGTAGATAATTTTTAGTTTTAATTTTCTTTTTAATTTAATTTAGTACGTGTAATTTATAATAGTTTTGCAGGACATGGAAATGTTAAATGTTATGTAAAGTTTTAATTGTTATTGCTAATTATTAATTTTACTTTTGTGATTGGTACAATTAAGCGATCCATCTAACTATTTAGCTAGCTGGTGATTTTAGTATCAAATTTAAGAGCAAAAATTTAGTGTTAACTACAACGACTTACGACTTTGTAACGTGGTATTATCAACTACAACCGTATCAGGAATATGGAAACCCAAAAAAAGCAGTTGTAGATCAAATAGATCATTGAAGTGGCTGACGAAAGTCGACGTTAGGAAGTCAGCATTTTACAAAAATGCCTAGTTTACAGCACACATTGAGAAAGGAACGTTTATTTGTCTTGATACTCTTTGACATGCGGAGAATGAAGACATCAACACAACCAAATACTCAACAACTTTGAGTACTGAGAAAGGACATAGGCAGACCAATTTTTGATGCGATATAACGAACGCCCTGGAGTGCTATTTTGAAAAGCTTGACTCATCCAAAGTCGAAGACTGATTAACAAATGCATACTACCAAGCCACGCGCACTGGTGATGGGCGAGGCGAAGGTCCAGGTCCTCCTGGGCACACGAAGAAAGCAAGAGAGAGTCAAGAAGTCAAGCCTCGATGTCTTTCAAGTTGGCCGACTAGTCTGTAGACTAGTCGGGTGACTAGTGTGTAAGATTGAGGAGGACACTCGAAGAAAGCAAGAGAGTCAAGAAGTCCTGTCTCCATGTAATTCAAGTTAGCCGACTAGTTAGCCGACAATTCGGGTGACTAGTGTGTGAGATTGAAGAGGACACACGAAGAAAGCAAGAGAATCAAGAAGTCAAGCCTCGATGTCTTCCAAGTCTGCCGACAAGTTAGTCGACTAGTCGGGTGACGAGTTGGATATCCAGTGTGAGAGATTGAGACTAGTGTGAGACACACGAAGAAAGCAAGAGAGAGACAATAAGTCCGTTCTCGATGTCTTCCAAGTTGGCCGACTAGTCGAGAGACAAGTCCAGTGACTTGTGTGTGAGATTGCGGAGAACACACGAAGAAAGCAAGAGAGAGTCAAGAAGTCCTGTCTTCCAAGTTGTTCGGCTAGCCGGGTGAAAAGTCGCGTAAACAGAGTAAGAGATTGAGACCAGTTTGAGACACACGAAGAAAGTAAGAGAGAGTCAATAAGTCCTTTCTCGATGTGTTCCAAGTTGGCCGACTAGTCGGGTGACCAGTGTGTGAATGAGGAGGACACACAAAGAAAGCGAGAGAGAGTCAAGAAGGCAAGTTGGCCGACTAGGAACGTACATCTATATCTATTTGATTCACGTCTATCTTTATCATGCCACTGCCTAGTTTAGGTTGTGTTGCAGCAGTAGAGAATAGCAGGGTAGATTGACCATTAGCGAACTACGAACCAACATACTTAAAATACGTTGACTTATTTTTAATCAGAAGTCTGTAGACTATATTGGACATGTGTATGCGTAAGAGTCGCTTGTAGAGTGGAAAATCATGATAATGAAATTAAATAAAATACATTTATATGCAAGCAAACACTGTTAGAGTACATGTATACATTATTTTATTATTGTCTCTCGATGTCTAATCTGACAGCTTGACAGACCCTTGTAACAATGAACTGTAGATGTTTCCCGCAGCTCCGCCTGCGTCAAAAAGTAGCCTATGTTTGACCCCGGGTCTTCAACTAAATTCATATTCCAAATTTCATCAAAATTTGTTGTTTCGCCGTGAAATCGTACCAGACAGACAGACTTTCGCATTTATAATATTAGTGTAGTATGGAAGTAGTATAGATAGACTATGAAGCTGAAAATTCCTTGGTTTTTGTGACTACTTGCATTCAATAGTTATGCTTTGTTTAATAAAAGTGATTGCACATATTAAAATACTTACGAGTATTTCAGTTATTTAATTGCATACTTTTAAGTAGATTGAGAAGATATTGACCATACGAGATATTAAGTGTATTTTGTAAGAAGTTTGGATGCCCCTTCCCAACTATAGTTGTTAGATTTAACGAGCACTTATCGCCTCGCCGCCGCCGCTCGAGGTGAAACTATTGAAAAGTTTTCTGTTCTTCACCTTTTTAGTCGTTTCTTTGGAGTACGATCTCTATTTTGGATTTATATTATCGAATTTAATATTTTTCTTCGATTGCCAAAGGAATTCTAGAGAACATAAGAGCTTCACGAGTCCACCTGTGGATTTCAGTGGAAATTGAAATTTGGTGGATTGAAGGGGAGAAAAACATATCCTTGGATCCATTGATGGAAAGTAGAGGTGGCTCTAAGTGGAATGTGGATTCGTATACAGAAGGACCTCAAGTCGTCATCATTATTTTAGAGCATTTTCTCAGTTGCATCTAATATTTGGAGACCATGAGTCCGCTTAAAACCGACGTCTTATTTTTAAAGCCTGCTCTACTCGTACGTACGAATGGGATGGACTTAAAAATTTGTTTAAATTTTTGCTTCTTTTCGTTTTCACACCTAGCGTATCAAACACTTCCACAGCGTTCATGTAATCTAACTTATAGTCTACTTGTGGACCTGACCGCTTGAAATGAAAATCCATACTAATATTATAAATGCGAAAGTCTGTCTGTCTGTTACGCTTTCACGGCCAATCCGCTGAACGGATTTTGATGAAATTTGGTATAAATATATAGTTAAAGACCCGGGGTCAAACATAGGCTACTTTTTCACGCAGGCGGAATTGCGGGGAAAAAGCTAGTGTACGCGATAAAATCATATTATATTGTTTAAATCTTTGTCTTACAAGCGCGAAAACATAAGATATTATTATTCTTCTATTTTCGTTTATAATGTACTAAATGAACTCTATATTTATTTCTCATAATTTCGAGAAACAACACTAAAGCACGCAGACACATACAAATTAGCGAGGCTTCCCGCTGAGTTCCACTTCCACCCTGCCCTCGGTAACCGATGCCCCTTGCGCCTTGATATTTCATGTTAACCCCTTGTTTATTTATTTATTTAAACTTTATTGTACAAAATATACAATTGTAAATCACAATAGGCGGACATAATGCTAAAAGAATTATCTAACAGCCAACCTTTGGGTCAAGCAGAGATCTAACTGTGAGTGTGCAATTACAGTGTAATATCTTATATACGTGGGGCGCACTATAAGTTTCCGGAATGAATATGAAAAAATACTATTAAAGACACAAAATTAATTTATTGTTTTTCAAAATAATCTCCCTTGGCGTCTATGCACTTTTTCATTCGATGAAACCAGTTTTGAAAACTTTTGTGCCACTCCTCTGTGGTGACCTCTGAAACGTGTTTTTCATACTCCTCGACAGCCTCTTCTGGTGATGAAAATCGTTGACCGCGTAATTGGTTCTTAATTTTTGGGAACAGAAAAAAGTCACAAGGTGCCAGGTCGGGACTGTATGCAGGATGACTCATGAGTTCTACATTTTTCGCCTTCAAAAAGTCGTTTGTCTGTCTGGCCGTGTGAGAACTAGCATTGTCGTGGTGCAGGATGATACGGCGTTTACGGTTATTTTTACGGAGTTCGTCAATAACTTCCGGCAAACAAATGGTCGTGTACCAGTCACTATTCACTGTACGACGATTCTCTAAAGCAACAGTAGCCACGTGTCCAGTTTTATTAAAAAAAGAAGCAATCATCCGCTTAGATGCACTTTTCACGCGCGCCACTTTGGTTGGTTTCGGCTCATCTTGAAAGACCCATACGCTCGATTGCTGCTTTGTTTTGGGATCGTAGCAATAAATCCATGTTTCGTCACCTGTTACTATGTCCCACACCAAATTTGACGCACCTTCGTTGAATCTGGTAAGCATGGCACTGCACCAAGTGACGCGGTCCGTTGTTTGAGCCTCGGTCAAGTTGTGTGGGATCCACCGCGAGCACAGCTTTCTCACACCCAAATGTTTGTGTAGGATTAATTGTATTTGACTCATGCCTATTTCTAAGGATGCGCGAATTTCATGGTAGGTCACATGCCTGTCTGTTTCAATCATACGGCGCACAGCATTGATGTTTTTGTTGGTCACAGCGGTGGACGGCAGACCATCGCGAGATTCGTCACTGAGATTGATACGACCACGCTTGAATTCTGCAAACCAGCTATAAACAGTTGTCTTGCATGGTGCTTCATTGCCAAAAGCTGTTTCAAGCCGAGCGATGCTCTGTTGAGCTGTCAAATTACACTTAAAATCGTAGAAAATCATACTACGAAAATTTTCCCGAGTTAAATCCATGTTGATGCAGACACACAATTTTTTAAATGGCGCCACAAGGTAAAAACAAAAGACAGTCAGATGAAACAAACTGCATTCTACAGCCAAAGAGTTCTATTTTCAAATGTTGCAATAAATTTTTAAATATTGTTTATGTAAGTGGCCAGTTCCGGAAACTTACAGTGCGCCCTATGTATAAAATTATCGTGTCACAGTTTTCGTTCCCATACTCCTCCGAAACGGCTTGACCGATTCTCATGAAATTTTGTGAGCGTATTGGGTAGGTCTGAGATTTAGCCAACATCTATTTTTCATCCCCCTAAATGTTAGGGGTAGTCCACCCCTAATTTTTATTTTTTATTTTTTAGACAAAATTTTTAGTTTCTATTTTTTTATGATACAACATACAAATATACATACAATCCTAAATTTTCACCTTTCTACGATTAACCCTTATTTTTTTATCTTATATATAAAATTATCGTGTCACAGTTTTCGTTCCCATACTCCTCCGAAACGGCTTGACCGATTCTCATGAAATTTTGTGAGCGTATTGGGTAGGTCTGAGATTCAGCCAACATCTATTTTTCATCCCCCTAAATGTTAGGGGTAGTCCAACCCTAATTTTTTTTTTTTTGACAAAATTTTTTTTCTATTTTTTTATGATACAACATACAAATATACATACAATCCTAAATTTTCACCCTTCTACGATCAACCCTTATTTTTTTATAGCCATTTTAGTAATTTAATCATTTTTCATCTCAGGTCGAAAACTGATCAATCGTCATTCAATTAGTTATCACCGGCAGATGTCTACAGGTGTCACTTCTGACCCAGTAAACAGCACGGAGTGGGGATGAGAACGAAGACGGTCTCCTTTCTCTCTCACTCCCTACACAGTTGTCGGCCATCATTATTGTTTATGCATCAAGTATATAAAAATCAATTGCTGTTTGTTAGTCTCGCTAAAACTCGAAAACGGCTGAACCGATTTGGCTATTTTTGGTTTTGAATTATTTGTGGAAGTCCAGGGAAGGTTTAAAAGGTGAATATATGCGGAGGCGGTACGAAGTTTGCCGGGTCAGCTAGTAATATGTAATAATCTTACATGAACATACATGCAGCATGAATACATACATATAGCATATATCGCAGCAATCAAAGATTAATAATTGGTCTCCGCGGCGCTACGACTAGATACCGCGCTTTGAAGAAAAATCAGTTTCCAGAATGCGGCAACTTAATAGGAAAGTGTGTGTAAAACAATGTGCAAAGAAAGACGCACACTAGCGTCGATTATGGTGTTGCCAGCTACTTGACTGGTGCCCGACCAATGGGAAAAATATTAATTGCTGTGGTCTTGTTACGGATTATAAAATGTAGCTCAGAAAATCCTTTAAAATGAAATTAAAATAAAACTGGCCAAGTGTGAGTCGGCTCGCGTCTCTACGCGTAGGGTTCTGTACAATTTTTGACGTGACAACGTCTAATAACTCGATACTACGGGCTGCATGCACGAAAAAGATGACGTCATTGTCCCGTTACACTCATTGTCGCGTTCCGCAAGCGAGAGCGCGGCACGAACGAGAGAGAGGCACGTCATGTGTATTATACTACTGTAATGTTTGACGTTGTCACGTCAAACTACCGTCCTTAAACCAACTTTACAGACAACCAATTTTTTATTTTTCCCCATTTGGACCTTCTAAACAAATTTAAAATTATCTCATAGGTTTTCCTGTAATTTATGCATCGAAATTCTGGAATCGATAGTTTCGGAGATAAAGTAGGGGAAATGGTTAATTTTTGTCTACTTTATTTTATAATTCTAATATAGAATCCTAAAATTGCAACAAAAACTTTCATTCGATTTATTATTACACAGTATTTTATTTTTTATTTTATTTTAATTATTTGGAATAACAAACAGATACAAAATATATGTTGACAGTGCATAAAATAAACGATATGTAAATGTAACAATTCTGTAACCAACCACGTTATCCACAGATTAAAGAAACAAGTATTTATAAAATAATTACTAGAGGGAAATTATAATGAAAGTGAAAGTGAAAAAAAAAAATGAAAGGGTAAGTACAAAATAACTCAGCAAGCATACAAGGTGAATAACAACATACAGGGCTCTTACCATTAACTCTAAACACAGGGCAGAAACGAGTGAGTGAACGAGATGGCGCAATACAAGCTGTAAGGCGACATCTCGCTTGCTCACTCGTTTCTGCCCTGCTATTAGAGTTGATGGTAAAGGCCCAGGTCGCATAATCTACCTTTACAGTGAGTCTTGTTCAGAGAGTAATTTTTTATACGTAAAAGGAGAACAGTTAAATATGTAAATGCTTTCAAATAATGTATTATGGTACTCAGCCATACGACGCAAGGGAAAACGATGACCTGAATTAGTGTGAGAAGTAGGCAGCGCGAAGAGTGGGCGTGATCGCACCTGGCGCAAGGTAGCCGATCGTGGAACTTTGTAATAAAGTTTATTAACGAGATCAATGGAGTCTATCTTATTGTGAATGATGTTATAAAGTAGAACAGCCTCTAGATACGCACGACGCGATTTAAGAGTAAGAAGATTGTAAGAGCTCAGAAGTTGGGAATATGTTAAGTACGAGTATTTGCGAAAACACTTATAATGCATGGTACGTAAAAATAGTACAGTATGTTAAACGTTACTTTAATTTTCTATTTAGCTTGGAGCTAATTGATTACTGACCTCTTTTTAGTTGTAACCCGGGTTTAAATACAAATAAATAAATAGACATACACATACATACATATTATCACGGCCTTTTTACATACGGTAGTGTTGCCGGAAAATTGATTACACATCGGATAATAATCGATTCGTTGATAGTTGAAAATGTAATCTAAGGTATTGATAGTGATTATGTATCGATAGTATCGATATTGATACTATCGATAATATATTTCTGTAAGTACAATATTTATTTCTGTATGAGTTGAATGACGATGATTGGTGTTATGCCCGCTGTACATCCCGCCGCCGAGTTCAGGTATATCTGGATAGTACCTGAAATACTTGGTATTATTGTTATTCCATTAATCGATTATTTTTCATAAATTCCCAAAAATCAATACTATAGATTAGATTATATCGATACTTTAGATACATAATCAATTAATAACCATTGATATAAACGATTACCTATGTCAATTAAATCGATATAATTTATATCGACCCATTTCAACTATCGATTATTTTCGATTAGTTGTCAAAAAGCGATTAAATTGATTATATCAATATTTTCGCTACCCTAGATTATTAAAAAAAAAAACAAAATCGATAAAATCGCTTATCCGGCAACAATACCCTACGGGGTACCAACTACCCAAAGGCCATATTTAGAATGTTGTTGGGCGTAAAGTGGAAATGGAATCAAAATAGTGATAGGTAGGTTGCTAGTGGCATCGCCTACTACTAGGTATGGTTTCATCGGTTTTCGCCCACTTCCTCGGCCGGCTTGTATGGTCTGCGCGGGAAGAGAAGCAGCTAGTACATTCCACGTTTTTACTTTTCTTCCAGACCAGCATTGAAGAAATAAGATGCAAAAAACAGATAAAATTGTCAGAAAAAGTCAAAATTACAACATCCCTCTTTTGGAGTCGGGAGTTAAAAAACAAAATATCTAAATAATAAAAATTGAAATCTCGGGGAATTTGGGATTTTTCAATACACGGCAACATTGAGCACTCAGCGGTACTTCGCGCCATATTTTAAGGTTATATTATTTTCGTGAGTAATTTATGTCCATATTTCGAAATTATACAATACTTACTGATGGTATGTAATACCAGTATCTTTCTTATTTCTTTTATTATTATTCTTACACAGTTTGACTACGCAAACTGCTATTTTGCTTTTGCTTTTACATTAAATTTTAAATTTATCTCGACGTCCAACTCATTTATCGTTTGCGGCGTGACTGACGCGGGTACACCGCAAGAACGCCGAATTCGGCGTAGTTTTAGTTGCCGCATTTTTCTAGTACACCGACGGTATGTAGTCGAGAGCGCGAGACCAATTATTAATCTAAGGCAGCAATATACGGCAACAGACAATGGTGTCAATCTGAATTAACACGACACAATACGCCTCCTATAACCTCTCTAGAAAGAAATTGTACAGAAGACGTTAAAAACTTGCACGGCTGGAAGCTGATCTGATAAATTCTGGTAGCCCATTCCACAGTTTGACTGCTGTCACAGCAAATGACTTGGCACAGAATTCTGTATGATGAAAAGAAGTAGCAAGGGTCCCGTTATCAGAGAAACGCAGGTTTGTTTCGTTTTTTTCTTGTTAAATGAGGTCTTTAAATTTATAACCTGCTGCTTTTCATCATTTTGTTGCTAATAAAAGGAAAACGTATAAATGTACGCCTTAGCGCATTTCCACTTCTGGTGGAGTAAGCTGTTAATGTAAGTGCTTTGGATAGCAACAAAATGATTATCTATAAACTAAAAGTAGATTTTTAAGATTTATTTTATTTATCTTGTATTTCTTGTATTAATATCATAAATTTTAAATAAGCTTGATTTGAATGTACCTGCTATTTCTAAACAAACGTCAGTGGTTTGTGAAATGCATCTTATGTGAATTTGTTAGTATCTATATTTGAAAAAAATTGAAATAAATAAATAATGTGCATATTATGTGCTCTGTGTGTGCCTACAGATATGATATAGCAAATACATTTGAAAGGTGAAGAGAAGAAAAAGGAACCGAGAAGGAATTAGAACATACATGAAACTAAATGTATTTGAGAAAAGTGGGTTTCTTGTTGTTTAAGAAAGTGAAAATAGAAATGGATGATGGAAGACAGAAGGCCCTTGGAATGAACTCTACCACATAACACAAAAGCGCAACTTTTCAAGATCAAATAAACCATAGAGGTGCAATTAATGAACAAAAGTTTTGAATGTTATACAATGATCTTAGCAATTCTATTTTATACAATCAATTTAAAAATTGTATAAAACAGTATGTTCAAAAAATAAATAAATTAAGATAGAACTGAATACAAAAAATTGTAACATACTGGCCAAAAATAACTTACTTCAGTTCCAATAAAAAAATAAAGAAAAAGTCAATGACGAGACGCGTGCCGCACGCGTGCGCGCACAAGTGGCAGCATGCTGCGCTCGAGAGCATATGCGACATTATTCAGCGATCGGTGGCGATCGTTAGCGATTGTTGGCGATTTCCGGCAATTGCCGATTAATGAGGCCAGCCACAATCGGCGTATTGAGCTTTGTTTATACGCGATGACTTCGATTTAAGTGTTTCCCTGCCATAGTTCTATTCTATCCTCTTTAATATTGTCATCTTATGATTTTGTGTTAAAAACTGTGCAGGTCTGATGGAAGGCTACACAGTGCCTATTAAATGGTTGTCTGGGATCCAGCTCTTGTCCTTTATGTTCCCCTTATTCCCGTGGATTTCGTGAGGAAATAACAGTAGTCGCAATTAGAAATTTATCTCAACATATCAATCTGGTGGCCGATTTCTCTAACTAATTCCCTTGGGTTAAAGTTAGGCATACGGTCCTATGAAGTGAAAAAGCCCAAAATAAGCTTTAGCCACGGGCTACCGTAGTACTAAGGATAACACAAACAATTCAAACAAAAACTTTTTAACAAATTTCAACCATTTCAACTCACTGCTGGACAAATATCTCCTACATCTATATCAAATTTTATGAAATCATGCTAAAATTTCAACTATATTATGGTAAAATACTGCACCTTAGTGCACCTAGTAACTATAACATGGGAGCCTTCAAAAAGGGCGTGAAAAATTTCCTTCAGGGTCAGCAACGCGCTCGTGACATCTCCAGTGTTGCAGGCGTTCATAGGCTACGGTAACCACTTCCCATTAGGTGGGCCGTACGCCTGTATTACTAGTATAAAAAAATATTTAAAAAAAACCTTGAAGATGAACTTGAAAGAAAACGAATTATTTTAACTCGGTATTACAAATTTCACAAAAAATAAACTTAGTATAGAGCATAATACTTGATCTTATACATAAAATTTACATTGTAAATTTGCATGCAGGAAACTAACAAGAACTAAAAATTCATGAAAATTCATAATGCACTTGAGGAGTCAAGTTTCAAAATTAGGTCCTAATGTATGCACCTGCATACGGCTTGTAAATTAGCTTGTAATATGTAGACACACACTTGAACACGTAACCCTGCTAATAATTTTGCACTACAACTCCTATTTTGAATATTCAGTGTCGTGAAATGGTTTTTTGTGGGAGGAAAGCACAGACTATAATGAACAGACGTAGTGCACACTCACGAATGAAGCATCCGAACTGGCCGTTTCGTTTGTTACATACGGGTTTCATTCACACAAATACCAATTCTGCGACACCTACCACCGTTTCGTACCGTGGCGAAATTCACACGTAGGTGACAATTTTCAAGCTGGTCTATATTTCTTTTTATGTCTATGGGGGAATCTTTCGCTAGAAAGAATATTCGCGATGTTTATAGATTCGCGAGGCATATTTCTGAGAATGCAAAACCGGCGAGTCGAACTATGAGAATACTACCTCAAACTTATTGTTTTGATCACATTTTTTATTAGAAATACTACCGGATGTGAAATGATTATAATGATGCATTCATTATAATTATTTCAGTTAATTATAATGTTTGATTTCTAATGATTTTCATTCGACGTAATCGGTGAGGTTTAGCTGCTACGATGCCATAGACAGAAATACGATGGATGTTTTTAGTTCATTCATTCATGTCGGTTAGGTTACATTGGTCGACCTTGCACACGTTGCCTGACCTAGGGTAAATATCACATTTTTGCGGAACCGTCTTTTTACTTTTACTATTTCAACGCGAATGTGAAGAACAGGGAATTTTAGAACCGGACTAAAAGTTTTTGACCTCCAATACAAATTTGGTGATAAGCTGCCACTATTTTTTCAGGGAGATCGATTTTTTTTTTTGCATTTTTGCACTTAAGCTTTTTATATACTTAATGTTAAAATTTTAAATAACCCTGAATATGTAGCCTAAGGAAGGTCCTTATGTTAACTAAATGCCAGGGTAAATGCAGTTATCGGTACACGTAGAGGTCTACGGTCAGCGCTTCGCCATTTTATATTTTTGTGATAATTTGTAATTTTTGGAAATTAATTTTCCTGTCTCGTAAAATGGATTTTTAATCTGAAAATAAATGATTTATTATAGCAAAATGTGTAGAGAAACTAAATTTAACAATAACTATTATTATACAGTCTTATTGAATAATAATCTAAAAAAAACTGGTCAAATGCGAGTTAGGCTCGCTCACGAAGGGTTTCGTACCAACCGCAAAAAAATCACGTACTTATGTTATATGGGAAACCCTCCGAACTTTAAATTTATTTCTTTTTGAAGTCAAAATATCAAGCGTCTACCTGTTGTCTTGCCAATTTTTTATTCTACCTTTAAAAAATCTATCTTTGTAATTAGAATACCATACATTTTGCGTGATAAATTTATAAAACAACTAGCTGTTTCCCGCAGCTCCGCCTGCGTCAAAAAGTAGCATATGTTTGACCCCGGGTCTTTAACTATATCTATACCAAATTTCATCAAAATCCGTTCAGAGGTTTGGCCGTGAAAGCGTAACAGACAGACAGACAGACAAACTTTCGAATTTATAATATTAGTATGGATTCAAATTTTAGTTTTACTCATCGATACCATCCCCGCTATAGCATAGTAGTATTTTGTAGACGTTTATTTAAATATAAAAAAAACGTACTTTTAGAAGATTTTTTTATTATGTATATCCGCTTTGGATTCACAGGTTGACCCGGTCCTTTAAGAGGCTTACGCGGGGATATGGATCCAACGCGTAGAGGACCTTTGGAGAAGTTGATGTCATGTGGTGCTCCTGCCCAAACCCGTCCTCGGCTATATCAATAGATGACATTTCCATGAACGGGTTTGGGCAGGAGAAGGAATCATTGCTAATGAGTGAAAAGAATAAAATGGGTTATGGTAAGTTTGGATTGATTGAAACTGGGCTTTTGCAATAGAAGTTTTTTTTAATTATTATTACGATGTTATTACGTAAGAAGTACATTAAAAACGATAACTACTTTATAAGAAGCTTAAAAAAACCGCAAGCAACGACATTGTTAATAAATTAAAATCACACTATTATTATTTCCTTAAATTTCCATACTAATAATAGAAGTGCGAAAGTCTGTCTGTCTGTTACACTTTCACGGCCAAACCGCTGAACGCACGCAGAGAAATTGGTGACCAGCAGGTCTAAAATGGCCACTTTGAGCAATTCATCAAAACGAATCATTTCATGAATTGCGAAGCTTAGCAATTCTGCAAATTTTGACATTGACGTTTCAACTCTAATTCAATTCATTTCGTGATTCATTTCCTGAATTACTTCTCGTGTAAGTATTGCTATAGTAATAAATTAAAAATAGATTTTATAATTTTAATATTTTTATTGATATTTACAATTCTATAGTTAATTTATGATAGTAAATCAACATTATTAGCTAGATAAACTTATTTTACTAAAAAATCGTAAAAGTACGCACGCTATGCAAAAATAAAGATTATTTTTACGCCTGGCAATCAGGTAAAGCAATTCACGAAAAGTAAGCCATTTTGCGACTTTCCGTCAAACAGCAGAATTGCCATGAAATGATTCATTTCATGAACTGCCAAAATGTGGCTATTTTAAGATTTGCAATGATTCATAATATGATCATATTGTAATTCGTGCAAAGTGGCCATTTTAGATCCACAGAACAGAACTACTGAATCGAATAGTTAAATTAGATTACAACATTTCTGGTTTGAAATACTTAGTCCTTGTTATCTCTACTACTAATAATTTACTCTAACTAAGCGTATATTTCAATGTATTATTTGAGTAATGTAGGTCACAAAAAAATATTATGAAACTAAAACATCAATAATTATATTATAGTAGGTACGTAGAAAGAAACATGGACTCGCAGTTACTAAATGATCTAGTTCCGGATAATGATTTATAATGTTACTGGTGAACTACGAGTGTTTCTATAATCAAAACAATGATCTTTTTAATGAAACTACATTATTGTTTACAGTACACATCGTTCTGAGTGTCGTATATTCGTTTAATTTGGTTTACTTTTTACGTAGTGTTTGAGGTTTAACAAGAACATTTTAGTAAAAACCACAACGGAATCAGTAAACGGTACAATGTATGTATTAATCCGTGCTTATCTGTTAGCGGGTTTTAAAATGTTTAAAATTATAATGTTACAAAAACAGTCGAGATGGTATTCATAGCTAAGTATCTTGTTCTGTTTATACAAAATTGTGTTTTTGTTAATACCTACTTGCATGACAAACCGCCCCGCTACCCTCGCCACACCACTACCGTGCCGCTTGCTCCCGCCATTGTGTTTTGGGACCGCGCTCAACTTACTATTGATAAATCTAATAATCCAATTTTTATTGTGTTTTTGTGAAATTATTTTACCAGTATTTGACGTGATGTCTGCTGATGAAGTTGATGGAAATATGCCACAGTTATTACAGCTGTGGGGTTTACCTCAATACATTCATACTTTTGAAGGTAAGTTGGTACTGGTACCTACCTCTATAGTAAGTAATAGGCTTGTTTTATAAAACCTAGGTTATTGAACCAATTATTCGATTCCCCCTAGATAAAAAGAAATGTTTTTGCGTTGGGACTTTATTCTATGTATGAGTATTAACTGTCTCCGTGGTTAAGTGGTTAAGGCGTTCACCTTCACCCAGGGGTGGTGGGTTCGATTCCCACCGGAAGCATACTTTGTTTAGTTGTTTCCAGTTTGGTTCACTTGATTGTCTGATAATGAAGATGTATCCATGCTTCGGAAGCCACGTTAAGCCGTTGCTCCTGGTTGCCATTTGGTAGTCGTTAAGTGAACCACGTCAGAGGCCGAGAGGCGATTCCGAACAACTCTGACACCAGGGTGCACATGGTTGATTGACAATGTAACCTACACGAAATGATGATATTATTAGTTTATGTATACGTGGGGCGCACTATAAGTTTCCGGAATGAATATGAAAAAATACTATTAAAGGTACAAAATTAATTTATTGTTTTTCAAAATAATCTCCCTTGGCGTCTATGCACTTTTTCATTCGATGAAACCAGTTTTGAAAACTTTTGTGCCACTCCTCTTTGGTGACCTCTGAAACGTGTTTTTCATACTCCTCGACAGCCTCTTCTGGTGATGAAAATCGTTGACCGCGTAATTGGTTCTTAATTTTTGGGAACAGAAAAAAGTCACAAGGTGCCAGGTCGGGACTGTATGCAGGATGACCCATGAGTTCTACATTTTTCGCCTTCAAAAAGTCGTTTATCTGTCTGGCCGTGTGAGAACTAGCATTGTCGTGGTGCAGGATGATACGGCGTTTACGGTTATTTTTACGGAGTTCGTCAATAACTTCCGGCAAACAAATGGTCGTGTACCAGTCACTATTCACTGTACGACGATTCTCTAAAGCAACAGTAGCCACGTGTCCAGTTTTATTAAAAAAAGAAGCAATCATCCGCTTAGATGCACTTTTCACGCGCGCCACTTTGGTTGGTTTCGGCTCATCTTGAAAGACCCATACGCTCGATTGCTGCTTTGTTTTGGGATCGTAGCAATAAATCCATGTTTCGTCACCTGTTACTATGTCCCACACCAAATTTGACGCACCTTCGTTGAATCTGGTAAGCATGGCACTGCACCAAGTGACGCGGTCCGTTTTTTGAGCCTCGGTCAAGTTGTGTGGGATCCACCGCGAGCACAGCTTTCTCACACCCAAATGTTTGTGTAGGATTAATTGTATTTGACTCATGCCTATTTCTAAGGATGCGCGAATTTCATGGTAGGTCACATGCCTGTCTGTTTCAATCATACGGCGCACAGCATTGATGTTTTTGTTGGTCACAGCGGTGGACGGCCGACCATCGCGAGATTCGTCACTGAGATTGATACGACCACGCTTGAATTCTGCAAACCAGCTATAAACAGTTGTCTTGCATGGTGCTTCATTGCCAAAAGCTGTTTCAAGCCGAGCGATGCTCTGTTGAGCTGTCAAATTACACTTAAAATCGTAGAAAATCATACTACGAAAATTTTCCCGAGTTAAATCCATGTTGATGCAGACACACAATTTTTTAAATGGCGCCACAAGGTAAAAACAAAAGACAGTCAGATGAAACAAACTGCATTCTACAGCCAAAGAGTTCTATTTTCAAATGTTGCAATAAATTTTTAAATATTGTTTATGTAAGTGGCCAGTTCCGGAAACTTACAGTGCGCCCTATGTATTAGTTTATTTTTTATTAATTAATTTATTATCTTCCAGAAAGTGGTACAGATAAAGATATCCAGTGGCTCCAAAACTGTACTGAACCTTGGCATTCAGTGGTAGAGAAGTGGCATATAACAGCCAAAAAACGATTGAAGGAAATAGAAACTTCTAAAATGATTATCGAAACATACATTAATAAATACCCATTGTTAAAAACACCACGTGGTCACGAGCTTTATACTGATAATTTTCAGTTTTTATAGCCATCATCAGGTAATAAAATGTTTGAAAAATCTAAAAGCCAATTATCTGAAGTAAAAGACATACTGGAACAACTTCAGCTTCTACATAAAGGTAATCAATCTACTTGGTTTTTTTATATGTAAAGTATATATAAAAAAGGAAATTTCTTATTTGTCTTCTTGTTTCTATTATGTAAAAAATGAACAACTTAATTCAAACTATGGTTATAAGGTTTAATTAAATATTTTAACTTTATTAACTGAACATCTTTTATGATTTTAGATGATGAAAATTAACAGAAAGTCCATTCGATATTAGCATTCATGCTTTTGCCGCTGTTTCTGGGAAACCCAACACACAAGACGAAAAAACAAGTATGGCGACCATCCAAAGCTGAAGTGAAGGATGGGTTCATTACACACGTGCTGAGACCCATTCAAAGAACAAATGATGTTAATCTTATAGTTAAATCTTAAAACCATTGTTATTTTTAAATAGTATTTGTGAAAACGCTCATTAGCATACTTCTGAGATGTGTAGGAATGATAAATATAATTGCAATAATAATTGTGATGATAATAAAATAAATCACATTTTTCTATAAACTTATTATATTTATTTTTTGATTCCAGGAAACCTAAACATGCCTATGAAGCCGTAGCGCGTGCGAAGTCTTAAAAGAAATGCCGATAATCGCAATTACGATTTTCAAATTAACTCATTTTTATTAAGATACTAGATAGTCGAAATCTTTAAATATTGTAATGAAGAAGGCATTTTATTTCATAAATTTCAAAAGACGTCACACTTGGTGCTGGCTCTATGGACTGCGTTTAGATGGAGCGCCTGCAATCCAGTGGACTGATAGCACCAACAACTGACCCCACTTAGGCTTTTGATGGAGAAAATACAGTTTTATTTACTTATAGGTAATAAAATTGTATTTTTGTCTATTAAAAGCCTGAGAGGATACGATACTGCAGGCTTCATCTAAACGAGTAGATACTACAAATGAAATAGTAGCTATAACAATACCAAGGATGCTAGCATTACAATATGTATTGTACTTGTTACAAAAATATGTAGCTAGCGTTGGAATGCGAATAGTTATCATTAAATTTCATGTCGATAAGTTACACAAATTCGTTAGTAGAAATAGCAAAATATTTAGTAAACCCAACAAAAGTGTTTATGTGTACAAGATTTTATAGTAGTCCTTATAATCGATCTAGTAATGTCTACTTGACGTATGGTTACAATTACATTGGTATTGTAATAGGCACCATATTTACCTTGTAGTAAGTACATATTGTTAGGTCAACTCGCGAGTCTTGCTGTCACGATTGCAAACAGAAGTTCTAGTTACAGTAGCGTTTATTCTCGTGTAGTTAGCCAGATATTTCTCTGCGGATTTTGATGAAATTTGGTATGAATATAGTTGAAGACCCGGGGTCAAACTTATGCAAATTTCTGATGCAAGCAGAGCTGTTTAAACAGTACATACACGCATCCATTAGTATAAACTTTTTTATAGTAATGTAACTTGTATAACGGTCAACATCGTGACCGTAAGTTATTAATAAGAGTCAACCAGGGCATCATTTCATTTCTTATGTTTTCGCGATTATTATTCATTAAATTAACTATTTTCATGAACGCTGCAAAGTGTTATAAATAGGTAAAGTAGGTAATTAACGCGATGAAAACCGTATTAAAATAGTTTAATTTAACAAGTGTAACAACGTAAATGTAAAGTTTGTGTCGCGTTGGTTTCACGACGGAACTCGTATTCCACAATTACATGAATTTTTAAAGTATGACGAAAATTTTTAAAATAGCTGTAATGAAAATACTATGTAAAAATACAACGCTTTCAATAAACAAAAGACAGACTTTGTAAAAAGAAAATAATTTTGAATTTAACATTAAAAGCAATTCAATACTTTTCTTGTTTGAAATGGCCAGTACTTTCATACAGCGGTTTCGTATATAAAGACCTAATATTATGTTTACCTTTTTTCCATAATAAAAAGTAACCTACCCAGAACTGCCGCCACGCCAGGCCTCAACACGTCTCCCAGCAGGTCTTTGATCAGGAATGATTTGTGACTGTCCTGCATCTTCGGATCCATATACTATCACTCAACTTTTGGGGTCTAACGAAGAAACTTTGTCTTTCGCTTGGTTTGGTTTGCTAATTTGGTGTTTAATTATTTTATCCTCAAAATAGTTCGATTTTACAAGCTTTTATCTTAGTTAACATGGCTTGACATAATTAGATTAACTAACTTTTAAATGTTTAAAACAAACAATCGCACAGTTAAAAAAAACGTATATGTCAAAAGTCTAGTAAGGTTAAACGACTACTTAGTTATGTTTTTTTAATAAACAAATGCATCAATCAACTTATTTCTCAACAATAACACAAATTCATCAAATTTGAACTGATGCATCCCGCGCGTCGAAAGTGACTGTCCGCCATTTTCGAAAAATCGCAGTTCATTCGGGAAAATATTTCCATTTAAGCACGCCCTCCCCCTAACCGTCGTTACATACATTTTCTTGCGGTTTTGGTCCAAAATACCGCTTAAACGGGGATTAAATCGGCGTTTAGCATGCGCAGTGGTTAACGGGCGGAGCTTAAAGCTCCTCCCTTGGGGTTCCGTCCAATCGCCGCTGAGTAAAAGTTTCATAGTTGAGTGAATTCTAAAGCACGATTCGAGACTGACTCGTAGTTATTGAGTTGGTTTTTAAAAGACCGTTTTGAATGTAAATCGAAAAGTTAGCGAGGTAAAGAGGCCGCCCGCGGATCCCCAATTAAATTGATAGCAGGTCGAGTGGCCGGGGTCGGGGAGAAGTAACTAGGTATATATTGCTTACATTTTTCTTGTCTGGCGAAAATATGCGCGAATTCAGTTTATAAGGATTTGCTACGCCAACACCGAATGGTATTAAGTCAAAATTATGGTCCATAGGGCTGGAGGCGCTGCGGAGGCTGCAGAAGATGCCAAGCGACGCAAATACGCTTCTCATAATAGTAAGTACATATTTGTGCCGCTTGGTGTCGAAACATTGGGTCCATGGGGTGCCAGCTTGAAGAACTTTTTTAAGGAAATTTCTCCTAAGCTTGCTGACGCCGTAGGTGACAACAAAAAGGCTGGTTCATTCCTAGCGCATAGAATTGCAATTGCAATTCAGCGTGGGAATGCAGCCAGTGTTCTTAGAACCATACCACGCTTAGATTATGATTTTTTTAATTTTAAGTTTGTACTTTCAGTTAGTTTTTTTATATTTTTAGGTTAATTTGTTTTATAATTAATTTGAGTTGAAAAAAAATAAAGGAAAACTTAGTTATAAACAAAATTAAATATATCTCTAAACTTTTTTCAACAGAAGGCTTTATTTTAAACCATAGCTCAAATTTAATTAGATAAGTGATAGTTCTAACTGAAACCCTACAAATATGTTTATTCATAAAGTAAGCCGTTGGTCGCTATCCATGGATGACAATTACCTTCAGGCAGCCTGTAAAATCTGACAGTATTGACTATAAACACATCGCGGGGTATGTTTTTGTTAGTCTGGTTTCCCTGGAAAAAGCTTAACACCGGTCAGACGGCAGCTGCTTCATTGTATAACCAGTAGGTATCGGTATATAAATCTAGGACCATGATACCCTAGACTCAGAAGTGTAAGCTTCTATTGCACGTCACCCACTTGTTTGTTTTACTTTAATTTCCTTAAAGCGCATAGGTTGCCTGGAAGAGATTGCACTGCGATAAGGCCACCTTTTGTTACCTTTTGTTTTAATTTTTGTGTAATGTTTTTAAATATGTCGTCCTGATGCAATTAAGTAATAAAATAATAAATAAATAATAAGCTGAAGACACAACTGGGAAACACGCTTAGACGAAGAAGACCTATTAAAACCATACTTACTACGATGGCGCAGAAACCCAAAGTGGATATTTGTCTCCGACACGAAAAGGCAACATTTCTTGCGGTCTTCCGCCAGTCGCCCAGTCCCAGGCTCCGTAGGTCCTTCAGCACCTCATCGCCTCAGCGATACCTGGGGCGACCGACTTGTCGACGTCCTCTTGGCTTACCTGAGATGCTCTCTTCACTGCCCGATGGTCTCCCATTCTCTCAACATGTCCGAACCAGCGAAGTCTGGCCGCTTTCTTGAAATGAAATAAAGTGGATATAACTCGGGGTTTTGCCACTTTTGGCCTATGTATCTATTTACTTTATTTTATTTTTTACTCTACTCTTTTGTAATTTTTAATTTTTGTGTTCAGAATTGTTATTATAACCTATGACGTTCCTCATTGGAGTTTACTCAAGCAACCAATTAGAATGAGAAGTGAAGGACGTCCTTATGGTTATGTTTAAGAATACGGAGGTCAATCCCGGTTATATTCCTATGCGTTTTGTTATAGCAATCGAGCAACCGATAATGCAATAATCATGTATTTTATTAAATATTTGAAACCAAATTACATTCAAATATACATATATTTTTATAATGTTTATGTTTTGTACTATTAACTAATGTAAATGTACTAAGCGAATTTATTTTAATATTGCCCGCGACTTCTTTGGCGTAGTTTTCCGGAATAAAAAGTATCCCATATGTTAATCCAGGTCATAGGCTATACTTGTGCAAAATTTTATTCAAATCCGTTCATCCGTTTTTTGCGTGATTGAGTAACAAACATCCAAACTTACAAACATACAAACTTTCGCATTTATAATATTAGTAGGATTAGTAGAATAGTAGGAAGTATAGTAGGATAGGATTATTATTGTTAGAACCTTGCTAGTTTGAGAGCGGATAAAAACATACGTGATTAGTATGTATATGTATGTAAATTATAAAATTTCGGAAACATCGTATATTTTGGACCAACCGCGAATTAGGTGAATTGAACCAATCGCGAATTGGACCAATCGCTAAAGGAAATTTAGAAGTATTATAATTTTAGATATTTTTAACCAAGTACCTACGTATTTTCACAACTATACCATATTTTAAGTTGGGTGTATGGTAAAGTGAATTTCGGCCAGATGGACCGTTGACGTGAATAAGGTGGCGGGTAGTGGCAGGATGCGGAAGGCGGAGGACTGGGTGTGGTGGCGACTCTTGGGAATGGCAAATGTTTATCAGTGGATCAGGCTGTTGATGAAGATGATTATGATCGATTTTAAAGTGCATCTAAACTTGGCATTAGATTGGATTTCAACCCTTTTTTAGGCGAACAATTAGCCGATAGGAACTTGGCCCCCTTTTTAACAGGTATGTTTTTGATGAATTAATCTTTCTAAACAAAAATGTATAGGTCCAATTTTACAGCATATAGGATCATAGATTTAGATTATTTTTTTTACTATAGTCTTAAGTTTAGGATAATGTTGAGTCTTTATGAACGTAAGGAAAACAAGATATATCCAAATACAATTTATTAACATACAAATGGTTGGAATATAACAGATAACATAAACTAGTCCTACAGCGGCGAAAACTGTATCATGCTCTTGATGTCCTTCAGGATCACGTCCATGAAACCGCGGTGCGTCGCTGGTTGGTTCTGTTGACAAACAATTAATTTTTTTGTTGTGTTTATTATTGTCATAAGTTCCTATGAAAGAAATAATAAGGAAATTGAGCGGAACTACACCCCGGACACTCCATACAACAGCGGCGAGCTCGATACCTATTACTACTACTACGATTGGATCGTGTACGCACGCGGGTCAATGCGTGTGTTAGTTGTAGGTAGGGTTGCCAGGTCGCCAAACCTAATAGCCGGACAGACCAGCCAGTTTATACACCCTACATTATTGACGATTTTGTCAGTATTTAAAGCTTTTCTGATTATTACCATAAATCTTGTTAAATAGGCTACTTGAGTCAATTTTTTATTATATATCATATCACAAATTTGAGTCCGTGAATTCGAAAAACAGAAAGAATTTTTTGTATCCTTTCAATATTATATAAGTTAAGCCTTTGAAATCCTGTGGAAGGGGAAACTGTCAAGAAACAAGAAAAGGACGCACTTAATGGTGAGTGACGTCACTGCCACTTGATTTCGTACGTACAAAAGAGGTAGCAAGACGTCCCCACCACGCTCCCACTTTTCTTCATTAGAAAACATTAAATACTAATTACTTTATGTATGTATGTATGTAAAAATCTTTATTGTACACAAAGAACATAGTATCAGAATACAGGTTACAACAAAAGGCGGACTTATCCCAAATAGGGATCTCTTCCAGTCAACCAAACTAACATAGGACATAGACATATGGGCACAGAAGAGGGCACAACATGCAAAGAAATCTTAGGTGCATAGACTTACATCTAACATACAAATTCAATTACACATAAAAACAGTAAGCTCAGTTCAAGTCCGATCGTTCGTAGTATTCCCTAACCCGAGATTTGAAAGAGTGAGAAGACAGCTGCTTTAATTAATTACCAATTTTGTTGTTTTCGATATCGGTTACTTTTTAGTGTATGTATTGTTCCGTATAAAAAAATTGTCAAAATATGAACACAGTCAAGTAGCCTATTATATGAAACATAAAAAGCCTAACAAAAGCCGGACACACAATCAAAAGCCTTACTATGTCCGGCTTTATCCGGACGCCTGGCAACGCTAGTCGTAGGGTTGGTTATTTGCCGTATACACGTCACGGTCGTCGCAGCGGCCGCGCGGCCGACGCAACATCCTTGTATTGTTTTGCGCTCGATTTTTACCTTAGAGTAAACTAATACGCGGCTCGGTGTGGTCTCTGTTACTGGTGGGAGGGTGTGAGTGTCCGTTCTGCACGTTAGTAAGTACTGTGCGCTCTGCGGCGGGACATTAAAAAAATTAAGTTGAGACAGGACAACGTTCGCCGGGTCAGCTAGTATTTGTGATATCTATGTACCAAAGGTTACCTTGACAGTGTCGAGCAACTGATCAACGAACCGGTCGTTGAACACGGCGATCAACTCCTTGCGCAGTTCGGGCAACTCCGTGCCGCCCGCGCCGCGCCACGCTGTCGCCACAGACATCGCTGTTAACATAAAAGGAAGAATCATCAAAAATTCAAAGCAATTTCTCCAAACCCCAAAAATTCTCCGTTAGAGAAGGAATTTTTAACACTTTCTGTGCCAGATAATTTATAACTTTTAAATTAAAAAAAATTTAAGCTATTGCATAGCATTTATCGCGGGCTTTGAGCGCGGCGACCGAATCAAGAAATTTCGTAACGAAAATAAAACCTAACAATCCCCCCCCCCCTCCCCCACTCCGCCTACCATGTAGGCTTACAAGCAAATTTGCATAAGTTGATAAAAAATGCTATGCAATAATAGCTTTACCGCGCCAGTCCCCGAATGCCACACTTTTTTTTTATATTTAATTGTTATCATCGAGTATACTCGGCGGTTTGGCATTGAAATGGTTAAATTTATACACAACAAATACATTTAGTTTACATTAGCAACATCTTAGTATACATATAAGTCTCTCTCTAAGCGAGATTTTTATTTGAATTTGAAGAATTTGCTGCTTAAGTAGTCAGTACCTGGGCGACCGAGCTCCGCTCGGTAGTTATGGTATCCATCCATACTAATATTATAATAAATGCGAAAGTCTGTCTGTCTGTCTTTCTGTTGCTCTTTCACGGCCAAACGGCTGGACGGATTTTGATGAAATTTGGTATGGCTTACATACATCACCTATGCGATTTGAAAACACAACGATAGCGCGTTGTACTTTTTCAGTAAATAGATTACCGCCATCTAGCGTTAATCGTTGTTAGTTGCATTCCTTAAGTACTTTCCACGTTTCAGTCCTATTTGAATTGGTAGGTACACTATTTACTCCGTGGATTGGTAAGTATTTCCTTTGGGTCAGTGGTAGAATTTATCATTCAATTTTTAACCGACTTCAAAAAAGGAGGAGGTTATCAATTCGTCGGAATCTTTTTTTTTATGTTTGTTACTCGATTTCTCAAAGACGCGTGAACCGATTTGAAATTCATTTTTTTGTCTGAAAGGTTGGACCGTCTAGTTGGTCCCATATTAGTTTCAACAGGTTCTGATGACGGAATCCTGAGAAAATGGTGATACTTGTATGATACGAAGACTTGTGATTTGAAACTATAATGTTTCTTAGGAAAATATTTTAATACGTTATAACCGAATTAATAATTCTTTCAAGCCATTTTAAAATAATATATGCGCGATTTATACTGATTAATACTTTTATACTCCAAAACAAAAAAAACACAAAAAAAAAGAAAAACAAAACTTTCTTTAGTTGGGATTTGAACCTGGAACCACCAGAGTACAAAGCAGATGTCTTAACCACTGGGCTATCGAAGCAGACCCGCCGACGCCGAAATTATTGTACTATAACTACAATTTCATGCGGAAAATCTTTTTGCTGGAAAATATGGGAAAAACGAATTTTCCCAGACATGGAACCTGGCTAGATTAATTGTTTGACTTTATGAGAACCTATGTTTAAAATTTCAAAGAAATCGTTAGAGCCGTTTTCGAAAACGCGAGACAAATATATATATAAATATACATACAAATATTGCTCGTTTAATAGTATAGGATTAACGACGAGTGCGGCGGTTACACTTATTTATTTATACAAATTATATGATCAGCTCTTGAATCTACTTTGTATTCTTTGATTGAAAATAAATCACATTAAAAATGTTTTTTTATATTTTCACGATTCTTACACATTAAATTAAACTATTTTAATACGGTTTTTATCGTGTTTATTACTTATTTATTTACACCCAACGTTTCAAATACTTTACAGCGTTGAAGGTCACAGGCAGACAACCCGCATCAAAATAGTTTAATTTAACAAATTAAAAATGGTAACTATTCTTTCATTTTGAACTCACTCAATAATTTTCTCGGGATCCCTTCTTTACGCATAATTTGTTTTGTCATAATGTACTTAGGCATACCGAGTTAGGCATTAAATATTTTGGCATAATAGTTCTTAGGCATAATTGTTTTTGGCCTACTGGTAATTTTGGCATAATTTTAATTTGCATAATCTCCGAAGGCATATTGACTGTAAGACCAATAGTATTTAGGCATAATATTCATAAGAATAACAGAAACAAAATTAAATGAGTATTTATAATATTAGTGTAGGTAGAAGTGCGGATAGTAGCGAAGTATGGATTAATGCAATATACTATAGCAATAGGTTATAGTGCGGCGGCATAAGCCGTCAATATGTTTAAATACATCTGGGTTTACGACAAAGTTCAAAAATTGAAAAATAATCCGATTTCATAATACCATACATGTATTTGAATTCGTTGTTCAAAACACTTTGAAAATTAGCACAAAATATTTTTTTAAGAATTTTAAAGTCTATTGTAAGGTCCATACTGAAAATACAAAATTAATAAAAAAATATATCATAATCGAACATATAAAAATAAAGAAACTATCATTTGGAAACTAGGTATTTATGTAAACGCAATATTTAAGATAGTTGTGAAACAAATTCAGTCTGACCCTTGTAAATAATCTAGCCGTGACGTCACCGTTTTAGTTCCATTAGTATGGAGCGTTTGGTATTGTCCAAATTCACGTGAGTTTCACTTCGTCATATCTCAAAGTTTTATCGACGTGTTTTTTGCCCATGTTCCTATGATTGTAAATCTTTAATTTAAACATAAAATCGAAAATTAGTCTTGCCTATTACAATATTTACCATCTCCTACGAGTAACTATCAGGTTGAAGTACGAATAGTACGGAAATACAGATTTAAGAAATATATGCTTAATCAATCCATAATCTATGAAGGCATACCCACAAAGAGTATGCCTTCATAAATTATGAATTGATATCATTAAGCTTAAATACATTTATGCTTTAATAATGTTATGCCTAAACATGATTATCAAAGATTTAAATAATTATGCGTAAGAATGGTATGCTTAAAAAACGACGAATATGCCAAAAAATGGTACGCCATGTTACATTATGGCTTAAATTTTTATGCTTGACGATAGGCAACCAATTTTCTCAATGCGACTTCATCATTGGTTGAAATATTTTAAATAATTATATATTTGTGTATCATTTATGTATGTTTACGTAGTATTTATTGATGTGGACGTCCCGCCAGACGAGCGGGATTCGCGTCAGTGTGAACGGTCCTTAACGCGTGCGAACAGCATTGCAACTCGCGTTGTATATAAATAAATAACTCTTTATTGCACCAAATTGTAGAAAGTACATGAATATTATTATTATCTATGGTACAAAGGCGGCCTTATCGCTAGAGCAATTTCTTCCAGGCAACCAACAGGTAGGGCTTCATGATATGAAACAGGAAGGTAGGCGCAAATTAACAATTGGAAAAAGTGAAACATAAAACATAAAAGCATAACGTACCTATGCAGCACATACAAAAAAATATACCAATGTAAATATATGTGGTGCACATACACGCATGCATTACACAACGTAAATAAATATACATACTTATTTTTAAGCGTATCAATAAATGAACAATTTAATGAGTGAAAATTACAACTATGATACACACGATTGAGACCACAAATCAACAATTTATTAACAATCTTACATGTATCCATATGTGAGATGGCCTCCGCCGGGGCAGTGAGTCGCAGATAGACCACTACATGCGCCCAAATGAGCTGCAGCGCGCATTCCAACGCGTGCGAACAGCATTGCAACTCGCGTTGTATATCACACGATTGAGACCACAAACCAACAATTTATTAACAATCTTACATGTATCCATATGTGAGATGGCCTCCGCCGGGGCAGTGAGTCGCAGATAGACCACTACATGCGCCCAAATGAGCTGCAGTGCGCATTCCAACGCGTGCGAACAGCATTGCAACTCGCGTTGTATATCACACGATTGAGACCACAAACCAACAATTTATTAACAATCTTACATGTATCCATATGTGAGATGGCCTCCGCCGGGGCAGTGAGTCGCAGATAGACCACTACATGCGCCCAAATGAGCTGCAGTGCGCATTCCAACGCGTGCGAACAGCATTGCAACTCGCGTTGTATATCACACGATTGAGACCACAAACCAACAATTTATTAACAATCTTACATGTATCCATATGTGAGATGGCCTCCGCCGGGGCAGTGAGTCGCAGATAGACCACTACATGCGCCCAAATGAGCTGCAGCGCGCATTCCAACGCGTGCGAACAGCATTGCAACTCGCGTTGTATATCACACGATTGAGACCACAAACCAACAATTTATTAACAATCTTACATGTATCCATATGTGAGATGGCCTCCGCCGGGGCAGTGAGTCGCAGATAGACCACTACATGCGCCCAAATGAGCTGCAGTGCGCATTCCAACGCGTGGGAACAGCATTGCAACTCGCGTTGTATATCACACGATTGTGACCACAAATCAACAATTTATTAACAATTTTACATGTATCCATATGTGAGATGGCCTCCGCCGGGGCAGTGAGTCGCAGATAGACCACTACATGCGCCCAAATGAGCTGCAGCGCGCATTCCAACACGTGCGAACAGCATTGCAACTCGCGTTGTATATCACACGATTGTGACCACAAATCAACAATTTATTAACAATCTTACATGTATCCATATGTGAGATGGCCTCCGCCGGGGCAGTGAGTCGCAGATAGACCACTACATGCGCCCAAATGAGCTGCAGCGCGCATTCCAACGCGTGCGAACAGCATTGCAACTCGCGTTGTATATCACACGATTTGAGACCACAAACCAACAATTTATTAACAATCTTACATGTATCCATATGTGAGATGGCCTCCGCCGGGGCAGTGAGTCGCAGATAGACCACTACATGCGCCCAAATGAGCTGCAGTGCGCATTCCAACGCGTGGGAACAGCATTGCAACTCGCGTTGTATATCACACGATTGTGACCACAAATCAACAATTTATTAACAATCTTACATGTATCCATATGTGAGATGGCCTCCGCCGGGGCAGTGAGTCGCAGATAGACCACTACATGCGCCCAAATGAGCTGCAGCGCGCATTCCAACGCGTGGGAACAGCATTGCAACTCGCGTTGTATATCACACGATTGTGACCACAAATCAACAATTTATTAACAATCTTACATGTATCCATATGTGAGATGGCCTCCGCCGGGGCAGTGAGTCGCAGATAGACCACTACATGCGCCCAAATGAGCTGCAGCGCGCATTCCAACACGTGCGAACAGCATTGCAACTCGCGTTGTATATCACACGATTGTGACCACAAATCAACAATTTATTAACAATCTTACATGTATCCATATGTGAGATGGCCTCCGCCGGGGCAGTGAGTCGCAGATAGACCACTACATGCGCCCAAATGAGCTGCAGCGCGCATTCCAACGCGTGCGAACAGCATTGCAACTCGCGTTGTATATCACACGATTTGAGACCACAAACCAACAATTTATTAACAATCTTACATGTATCCATATGTGAGATGGCCTCCGCCGGGGCAGTGAGTCGCAGATAGACCACTACATGCGCCCAAATGAGCTGCAGCGCGCATTCCAACGCGTGGGAACAGCATTGCAACTCGCGTTGTATATCACACGATTGTGACCACAAATCAACAATTTATTAACAATCTTACATGTATCCATATGTGAGATGGCCTCCGCCGGGGCAGTGAGTCGCAGATAGACCACTACATGCGCCCAAATGAGCTGCAGCGCGCATTCCAACGCGTGGGAACAGCATTGCAACTCGCGTTGTATATCACACGATTGTGACCACAAATCAACAATTTATTAACAATCTTACATGTATCCATATGTGAGATGGCCTCCGCCGGGGCAGTGAGTCGCAGATAGACCACTACATGCGCCCAAATGAGCTGCAGCGCGCATTCCAACGCGTGGGAACAGCATTGCAACTCGCGTTGTATATCACACGATTGTGACCACAAATCAACAATTTATTAACAATCTTACATGTATCCATATGTGAGATGGCCTCCGCCGGGGCAGTGAGTCGCAGATAGACCACTACATGCGCCCAAATGAGCTGCAGTGCGCATTCCAACGCGTGGGAACAGCATTGCAACTCGCGTTGTCTCGTCCTCGCTCGGGCCCAAAGTTCGCCGAGCGCTTTCGCTCTTATTTCCGCGGGAGAGTTCGAAGGCGGAATTGAGGCGGTCGTCTCTTCTGGCAGGAGTTTCTTTAAATCTGTGGGAACATATTTCTTTATTAAAACTTTATTGTTTCACAAAGTACACATATACCTACTTATAACAATTGGCTTGATGACTTAAAAGCATTCTCTACCAGTCAACCATTGGGAGAAACGGAAAGATAGTATGTAGTGCTATATAGTAGTATGTAGATAGTATGTATGAAGATATGATGTGTAACATATGATGTATAAATACCTAGTCTCTTTGCAGGTACAGGTGTGATTAATAGTTTTTTCAGCAGATAAAAGAGTCATGCCCTCATACAAGGTTTTTTGCTAGATAATAAATATGTAGATTTTTTTTAATAATCTCAAATCTTATTCGGTTACTAGATTGAGGTTTGAAAAATTCTACAGATCTAGAGATGTGGATTCAATTCCATCAATACTATGACCAGTTATTTCCAGTAAGGTAATGTTATAAATAAAGATGATTCCGTTGAAGGCACGTACATCATGGTTTCGACTGGCCTTCTGGTAGTCGTTAAAGGACACCTGTAAGAGGTCGAGAGGAGACTCCAAAAAATACAAACAATATGGTCACCGGATTATAACACCGGGTCTTTAAATATACACCGTGAAATTTTTGTCGTTTTGGACCCATCGTCCAGTGACTCCATTCATGCAACCGAACAAATTTCCCCGAGGAACATAGCTCGAAACATAAAAAACAAATTTGGACTTCCCATAGCAAGTTAGGTCACGTGATGAGACATTTAATATGGGAGGTCCAAAAATTTACTCTATATTTCGACCCATGTATCTTGGGAAAAGTTGTTTAGTTGCATGAATGTAGTGACTGGACGATGGGTCCAAAACGACTAAAATTTCACGGTGTATTCATTCATACAAAATTTCGTCAAAATCCGTTCAGCGGTTTGGCCGTAAAAGCGTAACAGACAGACAGGCCGACAGATAGACTTTCGCACTTACTATATTAAAATGGAAGTGTGGATGGATGAATGAATGAATAGTCACAGGATCGATTGACCGTGCAACCCACTCGATATGAATTAACGAAAGAATAAGCAGTAATAGTAACTCACCATCCAGCGTCATAGAAGGCACGCTCGCCAACTGATGCCTCACACTTCCCAGCAGCTTATCATGAAGCTGCACGCGCTGCAACAGCGCTTGAAGCAGCTGCAACACAGCGCTGCAGCTGGGAGCCGAGTCGGCCGAGTCAGCGCCCGCAGCGGCCGAGCGGAACACTACGCGAGTGGACGAGTCCATTATGTTCCGGCTGTACGTTAGCAGGTTGCACACGATCTGTTACAGAGCATCGCCGCAATGAGAATGTTGATGCTACAGCGCTTGAAGCAGCTGCAGTACAGCGCTGCAGCGGCAGACAATGAGTGTTGTAAAATTATAAATTTGTTTTATATTCCGTATTATTTAGCTGTTAGGTTCTCCATGAAAATAAACAATAAAAATGTATACTGATGTGCATTGAGAACTAAGCCTCAACTAAAGTAAAAATCGTATCATTATTAGACAGTCGAATTACTTTTTCTTTTGCTCATCTATCTAATAATGTATACACATTAGTATACACTAAGCAATCGAATGTATAAAATCGTATAAAAGCGACCGCTAAATGCCTAAAGGACCGTTCACACCATGGAGTAATTACAAAGAGGAGATGCCGTTTGAAATGGCGCAGTGATGTGATCATTGGCGCCTCGCCGACACTGCAGTGGGCGGAGCTTGTCATTGCTCGTGCTCCATGGTTGGAGCCACGGCCGAAACCAAGCATGTCGCACGTCTGCATTCCGCCCCGTGTAGCTGAACAAATACTTTCTTACAAAACGCTTATTACGTCATCTCCTCTTTGTAATTGCTCCAATTGGCCAGTTAACTTTTTTATACGCAACGGCACTTCTGCGGATTCTTATTTCAATGGGCGTCCCGCCAGTCGCGCGGGATTAGCGTCAGTTTGAACGGTCCTTAATAGTAGGTTCCTATAGCTATCTGATCCTACCTTGTAATACAACGTGTCGATCTCAGGCTGCGGCTGCGCGATACTAGCGCGCGGGATCTTCGTGAACCGCGCCAGTAACGCCAACATTAGCGCTTGAACCCGCTGGATGCCACTACAGTAGGTTCCTATAGCTATCTGATCCTACCTTGTAATACAACGTGTCGATCTCAGGCTGCGGCTGCGCGATACTAGCGCGCGGGATCTTCGTGAACCGCGCCAGTAACGCCAACATTAGCGCTTGAACCCGCTGGATGCCACTACAGTAGGTTCCTATAGCTATCTGATCCTACCTTGTAATACAACGTGTCGATCTCAGGCTGCGGCTGCGCGATACTAGCGCGCGGGATCTTCGTGAACCGCGCCAGTAACGCCAACATTAGCGCTTGAACCCGCTGGATGCCACTACAGTAGGTTCCTATAGCTAGCACGTGGAGGACGGCCCGGGACCGCGTCTCTCTGACGCGCAGTACGGGTTCCGGGCCGAGAGGTCGACCGTCGATGCCCTCAGGCGTCTACGTTCGGTGACGGAGGAGGCGGATCGGGATGGAAAGGTGACCCTGGCGACGTCGCTCGACATCGCCAACGTCTTCAACAGCATCCCGCACAGTGTAATACGGGAGGCGCTCGAGTATTTCTGAGTGCCCCCGTATCTGCGGAGGCTGTTGGGGGCGTACCTGGAGGAGCGTTTCGTCCTGTTCGAGGACAGGGGGGGTCGGATGGTTCGGCGCAGCGTCGGATGCGGTGTCCCGCAGGGGTCGATTCTCGGCCCTATACTGTGGGACATCGCGTACGACTGGGTCCTGCGGTGCCGGCTTCCCCCCGGGACTGGTGTCATCTGCTACGCGGATGACACTCTCTTTACGTCCCGGGGTGCGAATTTCGGTGAGGCGGCGCGGTCGGCCGAAACGGGTCTTGCCCTATTGGTCGACCGCATAGAGAGGCTTGGGCTTCGGGTCCGTCTGGACAAGACCGAAGTCCTCCTCTTCCGCGGGGCCCGGACGCGGGGACCCCCCCAGGAGCGCGCCTCCGGGTGGGTCAGGTGGAGTTGAGGGTGAGCACCCAGATGAAATATCTGGGGCTCATCCTCGACGGACGATGGTCTTTCGGCCCCCACTTTCGCGAGTTGGGGCCGAAGATCATCAGGACGGCTGCTTCGCTCGGCCGACTCCTCCCCAACCTGGGTGGACCGAGCGAAGCAGTAAGGAGGCTCTACTCTGGCGTCTGCCGGAGCATGGCGATGTACGGTGCCCCCATCTGGGTGGACGCCCTCACCGCGACGAACAAACGCCTTCTGCGACAGGCGCAGAAGGTGATCGCGGTGAGGGTGATACGGGGGTACCGTACAGTGGCCTTCTCTGCGGCCACGGCCCTCGCGGGCGACCCGCCGTGGGAACTGGTGGCGGAGGCGCTCGCCGAAGTGTACCACTTTGTGGCTAACAGGAGTGGAATCGGCGAGCGCCCCTCGGCGGAGATCGTGCGGCGGGTGCGCCTGCGAGCGCAGGCGGAAGTCGTGCGGAGGTGGGAGGCGGACCTGGCGCAGGCGGCGTTCGGTGTGCGCACAGTGGAGGCCCTGCGTCAGGTCCTGGAGAAGTGGATGATGAGGCGGCGCAAGCCTCTCACCTTCCGCATGACGCAGGTGCTCACCGGGCACGGTTGCTTCGGTGAGTACCTGCACCGCGTGGCCCAGAGGGAGGCCGAGCCTCGCTGCCACGACTGTGGCGAGGCTCAGGACACCGCTCAACACGTCCTTGAGCGGTGTCCCAGGTGGAGCCGGCAGCGCCACGAGCTGGCCGCCGCGCTTGGCGTCACGGACCTGTCGCTCCCGAGTGTCGCCAACGCGATGCTCGAGAGCGACAGAGCTTGGGCGGCCATGGCCTCCTTCTGCGAGGTCGTCATGTCACAGAGGGAGGCCGAGGAAAGGGACCGCGAGGACGATCCCCTCGCGGACCCGATCCAGCGGCGGAGAGGGGGGGTGCGTCGCAGGCGCTACTTGGCGCGCCTGGAAGCGTCCCCGTAAGCGGTGGGACTGGAGCAGTCCCACCCGGTGGCAGAGGTCCTCCAGGTGTCGGAGGGCCTCTGAGAGTGGAGAGTCCGGTTTCTGGTGAGAAACCGGCCAGTCGCAGAGGCGTCTTGTGCTAGTCAGATCCGAGGCGCCTCCTTGCAATGCGGCCGACGGCACCCGCAGGGGTTTAGTGGGTAGTCTGGGCCGATTAGCGGCCCAGGAGTCCCACACTCTGTGCGTAAAAGCATTCCCCTGCGAAATCAAAAAAAAAAAAAAAAAAAAGGTTCCTATAGCTATCTGATCCTACCTTGTAATACAACGTGTCGATCTCAGGCTGCGGCTGCGCGATACTAGCGCGCGGGATCTTCGTGAACCGCGCCAGTAACGCCAACATTAGCGCTTGAACCCGCTGGATCCCGGCCGCGCTATGTTGTAAAGCTGTATCGTCTTGAACGGCGCCAAAAACTTCTCGATTCGAAGCGCGACCGATGACAGAAGTAAGCGCTTCTACTTCGGTGAGTAGTTCTGGGGGTGAGTTAGGGTGGGCCGCTCTGAAATGAGGATAGTGATTAGCGTGTGCGTATGATAATGTCGCTTAGTCGAATAGGGGCGGGTTCTAAAAATGCCTACGTATTCTAAAATGGACATAGGTCCATCGACCGATTCATGAAAGGACTAATTATCAAAATGACCGATTCATGAAAGGACTAATTACCAAAATGACCGATTCATGAAAGGACTAATTACCAAAATGACCGATTCATGAAAGGACTAATTATCAAAATGACCGATTCATGAAAGGACTAATTATCAAAATGACCGATTCATGAAAGGACTAATTACCAAAATGACCGATTCATGAAAGGACTAATTATCAAAATGACCGATTCATGAAAGGACTAATTACCAAAATGACCGATTCATGAAAGGACTAATTACCAAAATGACCGATTCATGAAAGGACTAATTATCAAAATGACCGATTCATGAAAGGACTAATTATCAAAATGACCGATTCATGAAAGGACTAATTACCAAAATGACCGATTCATGAAAGGACTAATTATCGAAATGACCGATTCATGAAAGGACTAATTACCAAAATGACCTATTCATGTAAGGATTGATTATCAAAATGACCGATTCATGAAAGGAATAATTACCAAAATGACCGATTCATGTAAGGATTGATTATCAAAATGACCGATTCATGAAAGGACTAATTACCAAAATGACCGATTCATGTAAGGATTGATTATCAAAATGACCGATTCATGAAAGGACTAATAATCAAAATGACCGATTCATGAAAGGACTAATTATCAAAATGACCGATTCTTTAAATGGCAGATTTTAATATTCAGTAGTCAGAAGCGACTTTTTCATTTTTAGAATCCTCGAAAAATATCCTGTATTGTTATGTATGCCATACATCTGGGTTTTAGTCCGGAGTATTGATAACAGCATATTAAAACGTTGTATTTTACTGTACTAGCTGTCCCCGCGGCTTCTTCCGCGTGGAATTCCGTTTGTGTTTCGGAAAAAAGTAGCCTATGTCACTCTCCAGGTCTCCAACTATCTCCACACAAAAAATCACATCAATCCGTTGCTCCGTTTTAACGTGAAAGAAGGACAAACAAACAAACACACTTTAACATTTAAAATATTAGTATGATGTTCTTAATAGCCTATCATATTTTATCATCAATTTAACAAGCAGTTTGTAAACTAAATAAAAAAACTGGGGCTGAGATGCACAACGCCAAATTATTTACCAAACCACTTTTTTACAATTTAAGTCTATTATTATTTAAGCACTAACAGCCCTAAATTAAAGTTATATTTATGTATTGTACCCTCTTCTGTACCCATGACTACGTCCTTTGTTTGTTAACTTGACTGAAAGAGATCCCTACTTGGCATAAATCCACCTCTTATTGTATCCTGTATTCTGTTCTTCTTCTTGTCGAGTCGAAATGGCTGACTCTTCAGATTTGTTTGGACCAATAGGTGCCCACGGTCATCGCCCTATCGTTGGCCGCTAAAAGATCCTCATACGTGCAGGAGTCCTGGCATTTGGGACACACCAACAGATGCGCCATGGACTAAACATTCCAGAACTCTGTTCTTTCTGTACAATAATAGTAGTTTATGAAACTGTTGCGTATTAAGGGCTCGTGTAATACACTCGTATTGTAAAACCTAATTATGTGCAGTTTCATACACTACTTTATCTAATCACATAAAATTATATAAAAAATGGGGTAAAAATTTAATTTTTTATATTGTATTACATATATAAAAGCCTAGAAAAAAAACATACCTGAGTACCACGTCGACACATTCCAAATGGCTAAGCAGGACATGCGTGACGTGTATGACGCAGCTGTGGTTCTGAGTGCCGAGAGTTGTTAGCAGCGAGTCGCAGAGTGCCAGCGCTGGAACTAGGATCTGGCGGAACCTGGGAACAATACCATTAAATGAAATAGTGATACATTTGACTGTATCATCCAGTAGATAAGGATTTAAACAGCTTCATTCATTTATTTCGAGTGGGTTCCTTTCCTAACCTCTCACGTGATTCCTTTAACTTTCTCCCGTGATTCTGTGTTGGACAGATTCTGCATAAGACTGATTCTGTGTTGGACAGATTCTGCATAAGACTGATTCTGTGTTGGACAGATTCTACATAAGACTCGATTCCGTATTGCCAGATTCTGCATAAGACTCGATTCTGTGTTGAACAGATTCTACATAAGACTGATTATGTGTTGGACAGATTCTACATAAGACTGATTCTGTGTTGAACAGATTCTACATAAGACTGATTCTGTGTTGGAGAGATTCTGCATAAGACTGATTCTGTGTTGTACAGATTCTAGACTATGATGACTCATTAGACTAAAAGGTAAAAAGTTGATTCAAAATCACCCCGCATTGTAAATGAACACAAAAACGTGCATTGCACACATTTTTCAGTTATGTATCGGGTCGATTTAGTATATTATTTAGTATAGTTACATTACATGCATGCCCCTGAGCAAGATAGATGTAGCTATTTATCTATGCCATAGTTACCTGTTGGCCACTGTCGGCACAAACTGCGTGTCAGCATGGCTGCCATATCCGGTGTGGACATCGGGATGGCAGGCCAGGGACTTCATGTTGGCCAAACAGGATAATGCCCCCTGAGCTAGTATAGTTTCTGCCCCCCATCGAGTGCCGGCTATTTTGATTAGTAGCGCCATCTTTGATTCGTAGACGTAGAGCACTCGGAGTGATTTTGGGTTCGGTTCTAAGGTCTGGAAATGTATTGGTTATTAAAATTTTGTTGCATTTGCTTTGAACTTTTTATGGCATAAAATCTGTATTTAATATTTGAATACATTACATACAGTAGGTCTAAAATGGCCACTTTGAGCAATTCATCAAAACGAATCATTTCATGAATTGCGAGCTTAGCAATACTGCAAATTTTGACATTGACGTTTCAACTCTAATTCAATTCATTTCGTGATTCATTTCCTAAATCACTTTTCGTGTAAGTATTGCTATAGTAATAAAATAAAAATAGATTTTTTTACATTTAATTTATGATAGTAAATCAAAATAATTGGTTAGAAAAACTTATTTAACTAAAAAAACCCGTAAAAGTACGCACGCTATGCAAAAATAAAGATTATTTTTACGTCTGGCAGCAATTCATAAGCAATTCACGAAAAGTTATTACTATTTTGCGACTTTCCGTCAAACAGCAGAATTGCCATGAAATAATCCATTTCATGAACTGCCAAAATGTGGCTATTTTAAGATCTGCAATGATTCATAATGTGATCGTATTGTAATTCGTGCAAAGTGGCCATTTTTGATCCAGAGATCTTGTCTCAAACATTATACATCTATTATGTATTTTATTTGGTGCAATAAAGAGTGTTTACTTACTTACATTTTAATTCTAATAAAAAACATGCACTTACAATCTAAATAAGCCTTTTTTCTCTAATCTTATCAGTTTTCCAGTTTCGTCCTTAACTAGTTACTTCGGAGCACGTCCATTTCTACTCAATTTGGCCTGTTCTCTGCATTCTTGATTACACACTAATTAAATAACAATCGACTGCCAACGGGTAAGAAGTTTGTCTGCAGACGCGGTAATCATAAATTCAATTTCTATAAGACTTTGTTTATTTGTTTCCAGTTGGAATAATCAAGACATTGCGCTTCGGAAGGAACGTTAAGGCGGGACCCAACGTCCCGGCTACCATATGGCAGTAGACTAGTAAACTAAGACTAGAGACCGAAAGGCGGTTCCTTAAAACGGCACTTGTACAGAGTGTTGTGCGCACAAACCGGATTTGGTCAACAACAATGATCACACGCCCTACTCGACGAAGTCTAATATTAAATAAACATAAATAACTAATACTAATATTAAAAATGCGAAAGTCTGTCTGTTACGCTTTCACGGCTAAACCGATGTAAGCATTTTGATGAAATTTGGTATGAATATAGTTGAAGATCGATCAAACATAGGCTACTTTTTGACGCAGGCGGAACTGCGGGAAAAAGCTAGTATTATATAAACATAAATAACCAATTAAACTGACCTGTTTCAAGCCCTCATCATCCTGCAGCAGGCTATCAATGAGGCTCCTCAAGTACCCCTGATTGGTCAGCGTGTTCATCCAATCAGTTCTCGGGTTAATCTCGATCAATGTGTCCAAGCACGCCAGCGCCACCATTCGACAGACATCGTGCCCCGCCCCGATACAATCACTACACACTATCGAACATAAATTATCACCGAAACCACTAATCACATCAACAACCATAGACTTCAATGAAGATTCTTCCTTATTCGGACGAGCTTTGGAACTATCCAATCTGCTCACGTAAGTATCGTTGTTCCCATCATCCGGCTCGGCGGGACTAGGCTTCAAATTAACTATATTTAAATAGTTTAACAACGCCCCGTATAAGTTAACGCGCATTTTCTGAGTAGAACCTCCGGAAACCAAAATCCAACTTAGTATTTTGTGTAAAATAAACTTCAAAGTTAACGATTTAGTTTGCATGATCTGGCTCGAAGGACCGAAAAATGTGGTTTCGAAATCTGACGATTTTAGATTCGTATCTCTTTTCTGTAGTATGTAACAATGTCTAAGATTGACTAGTAGTAGTAGGACAGTGCCGGAAGCTAGATTTCCCAACTGCGGTAGGACTTCGGCGGGTGGTATTTTATTCAGTAGGTCCTGTAGTATGTTTAGGAGTAGATTTTTCCGTGATTCGAGATTGAGGATGTCTTGTGGCGCGACACAGAACAGTATTTCTGTTAGTTGCCGCCATGAGTCGTAGTAGTGAGTGAGAGTGGCCGCTAGGTTGCGCTGGCGGTTCACTTCTGTCACGTAGTCTAATACCTGGGAAGAATTATTTTAATAAACTATATAGCGAATAAGAAATCGTAGTATTTATTTTCGATTGTCCAATAGTGGACATTTAGTTTTCAGGTTAACCTAACGGTGAATTTCGGATATGATGATGAAGGGTAATAGTAATGTAAGAATATTCTTAAGAAATATTTCTCAAACATAAAATAAAACTATTTTAATACTTTGCATTTTATCCGCTCGATATGAATGAATCTTTCTGAAATTTTGACGCACAATGAGTACAGGAAGGGAAATGGGGTACCTTTCATGCCTGGAAATATAGGTAAATGCTAGTTTTAAATAAGATTTCATACTTTCTGTATCCCCATTGCGGCGCAGTGGGCTGCAAAGCGGCCAATTCTCGCAAGAGTAATGCGTCCACTCGAGTTGCAACAAGTGACGCCTAATTTTTTAGTTATTTTTAGTTTAATTAGGGCATAGCAGGCTTGAATCACATGATAGTCTTATAATAAACATGATCCCGTGCTTCTGAAGGCACGTTAAGTCGTTGGTCTCAGCTGCCACCTGGTGGTCGTTAACGGAAGCACGTCAATGGCTGAGAATCGGTTCTGAAGTTCACATCGAGTGTACATGATCGATTGGTTATGTAATCCACTCGATATTAGTAGCATAGATTTTTTCTGTTGTGTTTTCATTTAAGTCTTAGAGTTAAACTTTCTTATTATTCTTTTTCTATTTTGACCATAGTAATGTTGCGACTAATGTTTTGTTAGATCTCATACTTGTTATGTAGTTGTCTCACAATTGTGGCGTGTGTGTGATTACTATTCAACTTTTGTTAAGCTATTTTGGATCTATCTGTGAGGACCTGTAGTGGCTCACTTGCTTTATATATTTTTTACCTCACTATCTTTATACAAAAAAAGCTGTTGGTCTTCGTAATGAATAAATAAATACATATTATGTTTTTTGCATACTGTACTGTGTTTTTATTATTAATTTCTAATATCCTGCATTGTTGTGTGCAAGAAAGTGTAAATTAATTAATTAATTCGTACTTTCTGTATCTCCATAGCGACGAGGTTGCGTTGCGGCGCAGTGGGCTGCAAGGCGGCCAGTTCTCGCGAGAGTAGTGCGTGCACTCGAGTTACACTTATGCGTTTGCCGCCCAAACCTGACACAAAATTAAATAAATTAAAATTTAACAATTCTTTATTATTTTCCACAGTCGATACAGCGCAGAGAAAATAGGTTTTTGATATAAGTTTGTATTTCAATACACCAGTTGTACCTGTCACTAAATATATCCATACTAATATTATAAATGCGAAAGTCTGTCTGTCTATCTATTACGCTTTCACGGCCAAACCGCTGAACGGATTTTGATGAAATTTGGTATGAATATAGTCGAAGGCCCGGGGTCAAACATAGGCTACTTTCTGACGCAGGCGGGGCTGCGAGAAAAAGCTAGTAAATTAATAAATTTTCAATTAAACACCGAAGAAGTTTTTACAGCCTCACACGTTTGTGACCATTCAAGTATATTGTTTAAACTCAAAACATTCTCATTACCACAGAATTATTAATAGTATAGCCCAACCAGGAATATAGCATCCTTGGCCTTATTGCGGAAAAATATTAGAACTAATTTATTTTACAGGCAACAAGGCATTTAAGTAACATTCCGTCATCTCAATGTCATCTGCCAAAAAGAGACAGGAATGGACGTTGTGTATTTTGTGATTATCAAATAAAAATATTTATCAAATATTAAAACTAACATATTGTAATGAGAGAAAAGCGATAAAAAAGATGTTATCATATTTGATGCGAATAAAAACAAAGGATTGATTTCTATTTTATTATATGACATTATCAATTTTGTTGTTGACATGACATATACAACATGTTGCCCACTAAAGGCGATCTGTAGCGACGCTAATGCAGGGTTTTTATATTCCTGGTCTGGCTATACTAACGTACAGAACGGACACTCACACTCTCAGTGAGCCTCAGAGAGCAAAACAATGCAAGGATGACAATTCAGCGCGCGTCTCCGATAGACAACAATGTCGCAGACACTGCAAATAACCAACCCTACGAGTGATACACACATTGTCGCGCGAGCGTACACGACCGAATGGTAGTAGTAGATTTCTACTACTGCAATATCTATTAAGATATCGCGCTCGGTGCTGTTGTATGGAGTGTCCGACAAGACAACCTCACAGTTTGAAATGTTCGATTAAATGAAATGCCTACTACCCCGTAGGCGAACGCGGGATGGAATGTTTTCCGTCGGCTGCGGATATTTTGATATTTGTAGCTAACCAAATAGGCCACAGCCACATTTTGTTTGTTTGTTTTTTTTATGTTAGGTGTTTGACACAAAATACTTTAGGGTGAATACAGGCCACACCCAACTGGTCATTTTGGAATTCATTAGGATATGTCTATGTCCTTCCTTCTTATACTTAAGTTCACTTATACATACATACCATCACGCCTTTTCCCCGTAAGGGTAGGCAGAGACCACGGATTTCCATTTGCTACGATCCTTACAAACTTCCCTCGCTTCTTCTACGCTCATCACTTATCCTCGATGTTAATCAAGGTTTACTTTAACAGATTGCCTCGACGACAAGTCCGTCTTTGTACCTAATTTGTTAACATGTTCCTGTAAGGTTTGTATTGTACTGTGTGCCCAGCAGCGGGCTGACTGCGGCTGAAATGATGATTATGGCAATCTCACCGGTGGGCAGGTCGCAGCAGTGTATGGCCTGTCTCAGCTGGTGCGCGTGGAACAGTTCCCAACGCGGTTCCGCAGCCGCCTCCACACTCACCGGCAGCGCTTCGAGCGCGCGACGGAGCAGGCACCACTCCCATTCCTGTTCATACAAACATACATATCATACAAAAAAATTAATTATCTTTCTCTCTTGATATTTAGCTTGAAAGAACGAGACATTTTAACTAACATGAGCTTAATAAACGGTTCTTAGTACGAGTGTAAAAGTTTGAAATCCGATTTTTTACTTACGACAAATCATACAGTTTCAGTTAGCCAGAATCGAGTATTCTACTAATTTTTTTTTTTTTTTTCATATCAATATTTTTATTTCCAGAAACAGAATTATAAAAGAATTTTTGTAATCCGTTCAAAAATAAATAAGTTATAAGCCTTTGAAATTCGGTGGAAGGGGAAACTGTCAAAAAACAAGAAAAGGATGCACTGTGTGATCTGTGACGTCACTGCCACTCGATTGCGTGCGTACAAAAGAGATAGCAAGACGTCCCCACCACGCTCCCACTTTTCTTTTAGGGAAAACTTTAAAATCGAATTACTGCCTAAATTAACAACCAATTTTGTTGTTGTTTTCAGTATCGGTTACTTTTTAGTGTATATTTTGTTTAGTATAACAATATTAACCAAGTATGAATACAGTCAAGTAGCTTATTATTGATAGTACTAACGTACAGAACGGACACTCAGACCCTCCCACCCGAAACAAGATACCGCACCCGAGCCGCGCAAATTTAGGGTAAAAACGAGTGCAAAACAATGTAAGGATAAAACTTTGGCGAGCGGCCACGACGAACGACTTTGACGCGGACACGGTAAATAGCCAACCCTACGAGTGACACTCACATTGACGCGCGTGCGTACGCGAGCGAATCGTAGTAGTAGTAATATCGGCGCCGTTGTATGGATGCGAACAATTCGCGTCTCGTGCCCAGTGCGGGATTCGCGTCAGTTTGTATGGAGCATGTGAGGGTTCTCGGCTAACAGCCAGTATGAATGTGTATATGTATAGTCAATGTGTTATGAGGCTCTGGAAGCTGAGAAGTGTGTGTCGCCGTCAGTGAACAGTACATTACCTGCGTGTGATGCGTGTGCGTGTGCGTGAGTGCGGTCAGCAAGGCAGACAACGCGGCGTGCTGTCGCGAGGCGGCCGCAGCTCCGGCCTCGCACGCGCACGCTCGCAACACCCACGATCGAGCCGATATCGACACTACTGAAGCTGTCTGCCAACAATATTCATCATGTACAATAAGCGCCAAACGAAATTAAAATAAAACTAGTCGTTCTGTGAACAGTAGACCTCGCGAACAGTGCCATTTTAAAATAATAACAATTGACAATCAGCCCGAATTGCTCACAGTTCGAGATTTCTAAGAACCGAGTTCACCAACTTATGCTTGTTTTAAAAGTTTATTTGTACTAAGCCCTAGTATAACAATTCCTTAGTAACTAGAGTATAGGCTAGTTTCCTAGAAAAATATAATTAGTCCGTCAGTCGGACAATCAAAAAATATTGGAAACGTATTTTTTCTATTCAAAATCGAACAAAGAATGGTAAAGATATGGCGCGTTAAAGTTCCGTGTGACATCACAGCGTGCTACATTTTTCGCAATATGTGACGTCACGAGCCCCCACTCCTAAACTTTGATGCGTTATATCTTTATAATTTATCGCTCAATTGACAATACAAAAAAATACGTCACTAATATATTTTGATTCCCTAAATGACGGACTAATTCTAATGTTAGTCTTTTGACCCTGGAAACTAGCCTACTGCTAATGTATATTTATAGTAATGATTGTTCAGACGGATCCAGTGCAGGCAATCCAGTAGCAAAATTGTCTTTGTAGACACGCTCATGGACACGAAATAAATTGTGTCTGTGTGTAAATTTCACTAAAATTTACACACAGACACATTTCAGAAAATTTACTAACTCATTTGAAATGTATTAATATTATCAGAGTACTCACCTCCAAGTTGACAGTAGCTCGCACATGTCTGGACAGGAAGTAGTCCCTCGCCCTCAACAGTCTCAGTGCCGGCGGAGACGTGGCCGGTCGGGCTACGAGCCAATATATCAGGCGATAGCAACTCTCTACAAGAGTGTCGGCTTCCCTGATAATCGATACGATAACTCAAAATATTACAATGAAAAGAAAAATACGGCCTCATCGCGACCTCTGGCAAAATTTTGAGCAGTCAACGTCGCAGGTTAAAATAAAATACAATCGATAATGTAATAAGCACCTAATACCCAATTAATCTGACAGGTATTTTAATATCTCTAGCAGTATAGTGAAAATTTGTGTGTTGAATTTAAGAACAAATATATTTTTCTATTGAATGTGCCTTTAAATCACTAATTTAACTCAGTACCCACTTTGAATCACTCGATACGTTCGTGATTTTAAGTTAACACTCGGTTTAAAACAACTTTGTGACACAACTAGAGATGGGCAGCGGGAAGAAATTCAAGAGGGAAAAAATAAAATGCAAGGGGAAGGGAAAAAAATATTTATTCCCATTTATTCCCGGGAATTTTAGAATATTCCGGGAGTAAATGAGAAATTTTCCGAAAATGCGCTCATCTCTATGACGCTAATCCCGCGCGACTGGCGGGACGCCCACAGAAATAAGACTCGGTAGAAGTGCCGTAGCGTGTGCCAAAGTTAACTGGCCTGCTAATGGCACTTTTATACATTCTTATTTCTGTGGGAGTCCCGCAAGTCGCAGAGGTTTGGGTCAGTTTGCATAGAGCTTAACATTTGCAAGCTGCTCGCGGAAAGACCAAAGACATTTCTTGCAGAAGTTTTCTACACCGATCACACGCTCGTTTTCTTAAAAAAAATGCCTACACTATGAGACACCAGTGTATATGTCATAACATACATACCTCTCGTTAGCGGCATGCCCTGCTATATGTCTGTCCAATATGTCCAGTATAGCGTGGAGACACGTGCGCGGACTGCCCGCCACGCCTGGCTCGTGTAGGGCACTGCGACTAACCTACACAAACATACAACTTAGGGTCGATTTCATTAAAGTCGGACAAGTTGTATTCCATTAATAATGATCAATCAATCAATCAAATAATTTATTCGTGAAAACACAGGTAGTACATAAAGGTGTTAGTGTTAGAGCAGCAGTTCAGAATCACTATGATTTTGCCGATAGTCACAGCTTACAAATATAACTTTATTAAAATGTCAAATTATTAGAATTATCATGCAAGAAGTCATTTACAGAATAGTAACTTTTGTCAACTAAAAATGAAAATAATAGCTCTTGATGATGCAATTTACTCTCATATAATTAAGTTTACATTTCACCACACATTTAACCCTAGAGTATACTGTTAATCCACATATAATTCCGGTATAAGGACTCTGTCTCTAGAAGAAAAATATCTGCGATCCATTTTTATGCTTAGATTAGTTACTCTTGGATGTTGGTGAAATCGGCCCTCAGAGATGGACAAAGACGATCAAGATTTTCATAAAAAGTGGAAAGTGACATCAGCGAATCGATAAGTGTGGAAGCGACGAGGTGAGGCTTTTGCCTAACAGTGGGACCGAAACAACTAAATGAAAAAAAAATGCCTATTGCCAGAGAATATGGAACAGATACAGTACTTGTAACAAAAGCGGGATAATTCCTTCATTGTCTTGTATCTTAGTAAATCCGACAACTTCATATATTCATCTTAAATACCTGAATATTCCTTAACATTCCTGTAATTTATCATAGAATCATACCAAGTCCGTAAGTTGATATCCCAGTAAGAAATGTGCGAAGTTAGGCGGCGCGGACGGCAGTAGTTGCAAGAGCAGCGCAACAATTCCTTCTTTGGCGCGACGCGACGCCGCAGCTTCTTCTGTATCGGGGAGTTCTTCCGCTTCTAAACATTCTACGAAGCCGTGCCTGGACAAAATTAGGAAAAGTAATAATAATGAGGTGATTTATCGATAACAATATTGATAGGGACAGTATTTTAGTAAGATACGAAACCTGCTATCATTGGCTAAAGCTAAAGCGAACGTGGAGTAAACGAGGGAAGTCTGTAAGGATTGAAATCCGTAGTCTCTGCCCACCCCTACAAGACACATGTGTGATGATAAAGCTAAATCCTATTTACGTGTGATAAAATCTATCCAGGTCTAGAGGTGTTTGAAGAGCTTTCAACAACATATTATAAGTATATTTATAGCCCGACCAGGAAAATAAAAACCCTGCATTGGCGTCGCTACTGATCGCCTTTAGATGGCAACATGTCGTATGTGTCATTTCAACAACAAAACTGACAATGTCATTTAATTAAATATAAATCAATCCTTCGTTTTCATTCGCATTAAATATGATAACATCTTTTATATCACTTTTTTATCATTACTATGTATTATTTTTACCATGTTTTTATTTGATAATCACAAAATACACAACGTCCATTCCTTTCTCCTTTTGGCAGATGACATTGAGATGACGGAATGTTACTTGAATACCTAGTTGCCAGTAAAAAAAATTAGTTCTAATATTTTTCCGCAATATGGCCAAGGTTGCTATTTTCCTGGTCGGGCTATAAATGCAAATATGCTGTACATGTTTCTAACATCGCTCTGGTGCAAACTGTAAAGATGTTATGAATGGTATAAATAAAACAAAGGTAAAGTTTTATCAGGAGCTACTAGTAATAACGATGGTGCAACTTCCGGTCCTTCAAGCCGGATTGAAAATACAATAAGGTGATTTTACAAGTATATCCATACTAATATTATAAATGCGAAAGTCTGTCTGTCTGTCTTTCTGTCTGTCTGTTACGCTTTCACGGCCAAACTGCTTCTTTTTGACGCAAGCGGAGCTGCGGGAAAAAGCTAGTATATAACTATACAGCGGTAATAGTCTTATGTGTAATTTCTAATATCCTGTATTTAAGTTTTCAAGAAAGTGTAAATAAATAGTTATTGAGGCGCCAACTAAAGGCGGTCATTTGAGCCGGATATAAAATTACAGGGTGATAGAAAAATAACGTATTTCATACCTGATATCCCTCGCTAAGACGTGTTTATGCGTGACAGCAGTGAACAGATGTCTAGCGGCCGTTGAGCTTGTTTGTAAAACTCCTTATAATAAAGCTACAACTTTAGAACTGATAACGATAACGTCAGAGTGTTCTATAGCTAAAAGCCGTAAACAGACCAAACAATGGTCCTTCGAGCCGGATATAAAACTAAAGGGTTATAGAAAAAGAAAGTGTTTCGTACCTGATATCCCTCGCTAAGGCGTGTTTATGCGTGACAGCAGCCAACAGATGTCTAGCGGCCGTTGAACTTGTTTGTAAAGCTCTTAATAATAAAGCTACAGCTTTAGCGCAAGCTGCCGGTAAAGTAGACGCGTGCTGCAACACTCGGCAGCATGTTACCAGTCGGTCTTGACTTTCCGGGCCTTCGGGTGCTAAAAAATAATTTGTTATACAAGGGCATATTTGCTATATTTTGCTAGTTGGGAATCGAATGACGCTAGTAGCGGATGAGTTTAAGATAAAGAAAGATTTTTAAACACTTTTTAGTTTGTTTAGTATGTGAAAGTAATAAAAATGCGTGAAAAATACAGAATGATTTAGAAATAATTTGGCCTCCACGCAGATGTCATGGCCAGTGTCAACTAGAAACAAAATTTATAGCAAGTGACATATTAGGAAATAATTTTCCATCCTCAAGGAGCCCATAGCTCGCTCTCAACTAAAAACAAAAGGTTTCAATAAGCCCCGGGCAGACGATAATATAATAATTCTATACGTTACCTAATATAAGCTTCGAAAGTCCAACAATAAGCACGGCTCGGCCGGATTCGGAAGCTGCGTTGATCAAAGACCGTTCTAGCGTCAATGCCCGCTCCAGTATTTGTAATATGGTGATTAGACACTGTTCTATGTACATCTGAAAACAAAAATAGATCATTAAAATTGTTTTTTTTTTTTTTAAATGAAAATGAAAAGCTGCAAAATCCGAGACATAAATTCCTAGAAAGAATCTATTTCAGTATATTCTCACTCTCCCTTCACGCTGGTTGGGAAGTAATAATTCACTTCAAGCCTTGCGTTGCGTACGAGTTACTGCAGAGCTGCTAAATCAGAAACATTTGTTCGTAGAAAGGAGCTCTCAGTAATAACTACAGAAATCAACTCGACACTACTCACTCTTGCCTTCAAGCTGGTTCTCCAACATCAGCTCTGCCTATTTCAATCATAGATTCAAATACCAGGACCTCGGTCTTCTGACTAGATAAGCGTCCCTCGGCACATGTTTAATATCAATTCTTGACAACATTGATATATGTCCCTGGAAAGCAACTCGTCACTACTCACTCTGCCTTCAAGCTGGTTGTACAATATCAGCTCTGCCTATTTCAATCATAGATTCAAATACCAGGACCTCGGTCTTCTGACTAGATAAGCGTCCCTCGGCACATGTTTAATATCAATTCTTGACAACATTGATATATGTCCCTGGAAAGCAACTCGTCACTACTCACTCTGCCTTCAAGCTGGTTGTACAATATCAGCTCTGCCTATTTCAATCATAGATTCAAATACCAGGACCTCTGTCTTCTGACTAGATAAGCGTCCCTCGGCACATGTTTAATATCAATTCTTGACAACATTGATATATGTCCCTGGAAAGCAACTCGTCACTACTCACTCTGCCTTCAAGCTGGTTGTACAATATCAGCTCTGCCTATTTCAATCATAGATTCAAATACCAGGACCTCGGTCTTCTGACTAGATAAGCGTCCCTCGGCACATGTTTAATATCAATTCTTGACAACATTGATATATGTCCCTGGAAAGCAACTCGACACTACTCACTCTGCCTTCAAGCTGGTTCTCCAACATCAGCTCTGCCTATTTCAATCATAGATTCAAATACCAGGACCTCGGTCTTCTGACTAGATAAGCGTCCCTCGGCACATGTTTAATATCAATTCTTGACAACATTGATATCTGTCCCTGGAAAGCAACTCGCCACTACTCACTCTGCCTTGAGGCTGGTCGTCCAGCATCAGCTCCGTCTCGTCCAAGCAGTCCAGCAGCAGCCGCAGCAGCTCAGACTTGGTGTGCAGCTGCAGCAGCAGACGGAACCCCGGCGGCGGGTTGGTGTCGGGTTCCCTGCCCGGGGGGGGGAAGTCGGGAGCGCTCGGTTCGTACTGGTCGAGCCAGCGAGCGAATAGCTTGAAGCAGAGTGATAGTATCTGCAAAAAAAAAAACGTAAAAAAGTTATAATCCATAATAATATTATATATGCGAAAGTCTGTCTGTTTGTTTACGCATTCGCGGCCAAACCGCTGAACGGATTTTGATGAAATTTCGTATGAATATAGTCGAAGAGCCGGGGTAAAACATAGGCTGCTTTTAGACGCAGGAGGAGCTGCGGGATAAAGCTAGTAAATAATAAATCTTTATTGGGAACAAAAAAGTGTTTATAGTAAACCACGGTTAACGATGACACCCGCAGTAGTTAAAATTGTGTCGCGAGTGACAACGCCCACCTCCAGAAATACAAAATTTTCCTTACTTATTTAAAATTATTAAATAAATCAATTATCTTTTCAAAATTAGGTGAATGTAATTAATTAAATTTTAACAAATCAAATTAAGTTTTTAGTTATGCATACTAACGTGATAAAATTGAAATTGGGTTACATCAGATGAATAACGTGAAAAATTATTACAAACATCTCTATCATTAGCCTTGAAAATTCAAACTAAATTGAAATTACAAAATTGAAAATTAAAATTAAAATAAGTAAGTGAATAACTAAGGCCCAAACAATTTTAACTGATATACAACACGTTCAAAATCCGCACTAGTCTCCAATCCTCATTATAAACACATTTAAATCTCCTCCTTTGCGAAAGGATCAGCCAATTTGCGTTGACTGTCCACGCAGATTGTTGCCCAGCGTATTCAGTACGTCACTCGGGAAGACTCCTTTCATGCACCCCCCACACATTTAAATAGGTAGTGTGTATGTACACAGTACAATTTGTTCTAAAACTCATACATGCAGCTGACTGTACATCATAGACAAATGCAGATCAAAAATTCTAATATTCCTTGCACCAATTTCTGATTAGTGGTCTGATCGAAATCGCCTTTTTCAAATATAACGTCATAGGCACGATAACCTTAAAAACAGAGGCTACTTCGAAAGTATCAAAATTGAGATTTTCAATTTGAACACTTTCGAATCCTGATGCCTGGTCAACAACGTCAACTTGTGTAGTTAGCATAGAGATCGAGTCCCGCAGGTTGTTGACCCGCCCTTAAAGACCGGGGGCGGTTATCGCAGAAGATGGGAAATCTAAAGAAAGCGTGTTTTCTTGTCACAGTTCACACTGTACTGACATTTCCCACTAGGTTTGGAATGCCTCTTATTCCCTTTATTCGTTAAGTTGCTTCTTCTTATCACGGGAAGTGAGATGGTTGTTCTTAAGCTGAAAATCACCCAGTTACATTACAGTTTCATCATAGTTAAATCCCAATTACATCACAGTTACATCCTAGTTACATTACAGTTACATCCCAGTTACATTACAGTTTCATCATAGTTACATCCCAGTTACATCACAGTTACATCCCAGTTACATCACAGTTACATCACAGTTACATCACAGTTACATCCTTACCTGCCATTTCTCGCCAGGTTTAGCATACGGTCGATGCCTGGCCGGCAACGCTAACTTGTCTAGCACGTAGTTAACGTAAGGGTCGAGTCCCGCAGGTCGTTGACCCGCCCCTAAAGACCTGGGGGCGGCCGTCGCTGAACAGAGCGAGTCTAGGAGCGTTAGGAACGCCAAGGACAGCGGGTATTCTTCCATGCGGCATTCCACCTGCGAATATATTTTGTACAGTCAATAGAAATCGCTAATCTGATATAGATTATGATCCAGAGATTGATGACAATCTTATTCCGCTGACACGGCAAAGTCGATTCCGCGTTAATAATTGTGAGGTCTTGGAGGTCCTCCAATACAAGAGATCTCCACCATTCCCTGTCCGTCCAGTACCACCAGCCGAGCTGACTGAAAATATATAGAAGCGTATTTTGGAATACGCTTATTTCTGTGGGCGTCCCGCAAGTCGAGCGGTATTCGCGTCAATTTCAATGGACCTTTATTTCGTTGGAAGGACATCGACACGCAAAGAAGTCTTCCAGCTAAATATTAACCGGATGTTAGATAGTTACCTGCAGCGAGGAGTTCGTTAGTCGAGCGCGACCTGCGTATCTATTGGATTGGTCGTCATTTAGTAGCATTTTCCATCTTGAGCTCCTCCGTGCTTCTGAAGGCACGTTGAGCCGTCGGTCCCGGCCGTTGCTGTGTCAGATGCCCTAAGGCAACCTGAAAAATTCTGACAGCGTCGGCCGCTAACACACCGCGGGTCGTGTTCCCGTCGGTCCGGTTCCGCTGTAAAGAGGGTTACGGAGGTCGGTCGCGACGATGCGATAGTAACCTGCAGCAGGTCGGCAGCCAGCGCGCCGTGGTCGCCGGGCACGTGCACGAGCACGCGCACGCGCACGCGCACGAGGCCGGCGTGCTCGAGCGCGGCCCACACGCGCGGCGCGGTCGCGGCCGAGCTGCCCAACGCCGCCAGCGTCGCGCACAACGACGCCTTCAGCTGCAGCGGCACGTGGCAGCAGATCAGACCTGCACCGTATTACTTTCATTGTTTCGGCCTGAATACCTAAAGACTGTACTATTCATTCATATCAAGTGGGTTACAAGGTGTCGCCTTTCGACCTCTGACGTGATTCCTTTAACGACCTGCTGCGCAACGCGCGCGACTCGTCGCACTTTTGATACAACGTCTAAATCTTATTTAAAAATACTCAAACCACTGATCTTTATTTTAGAATCGAATCTGTATAGTATTACATTCATTGTTAGGCTAGCCCACGACGCCGTCTGAATCCTTAAAGACTGTTATTCATTCTTATCGAGTGGACTACAAGGTGTCGCCTTTCGACCTCTGACGTGATTCCTTTAACGAGCTGCTTTACGACTCGCGCGACTGGTCGCTTCTAATACAACGACTATTAGACTTAGTGTGTCGCCATTCCAATCGGTTTGCACTTCACTTCCGACCAAATCATGCAACGACAAAATCTTACTTATAAAGACAAGCCTAGAGGCTTTATTTTAGAGTCGAATCGTCTAAGATGCGACTAGTCTTTTTTTAATAAGCCTTATAAGACTTTTAATCTCTTTCATCTTTACTCATTGACACGATATGTACGCAAAAGCCTGTACCACATACAACACTACCCGAATGTATAGCTTCATTTCGTTCATTCATTAGTTGGATATAAACTTTATCAAAGCCGAAATGAGAATTGTGATTAGTGTAGATGCACGCGACTCGAGTTGCATACGATCGGCATTAGGGCTGATTTAAAAGGATACAGTGCTGGCAATCCGTAGCATTCGTGCTACTGGTATGCTACGCATAGTACAAATGCGTCTTGTAAATTTGTATGAAAGGTACACGCAAGCGACTAGAAGTATTCGCGTAGTATATGTTCCGTGGGCGGAAGGCCTTAAACGAAGAAGAAGAATGACGTCACGAAATATCAAGGCAAGAGCCGGCAACGGTAAATTTTGATGAAATCACGCATATGCTCGCGCACTCGGCTTCGTCTTGTCTGGCCACCGCCTGTCTGTTATGGATATAATTGAAGACCAGAGCTCAAACATAAGACTACTTTTTAACAGCCTGTTAGTTATAAAGCAAGCAGTTATTTCTGAAGAATACCAAAATATCAGGATGTGGTATATAGTAAAGCGCGGGAAGCGGGCGCTTGATATAGCTAAACAATTAATAATTACGAGGGTAGATCGAAATATTCGCGGCCTTACACATAAATACTTGAACTATTTTAATGTAACTGACCTCATTCGATTTGCTTACTCTCTGGTTGTCACATTGTAAAATTCTATCGCAATAGCATTATCTGTTTTTAAATTAGACTGAATTTTGTGAGCCTAAGTGCAGCGTTTTTAAAGAATGGAGAAAATTGAGCAATGTGCGGTAATCAAATACCTGTTTAAAAAAACTAACTCCAAAAGAGATTCACGAAGATATGTCAGCAAAGGGAATCTGCTCCGTCGTGTGAAAAAGTGAAGAAAACATCGGGAAAATCTGTGATCTGATATTGGCAGATCGGAGATTGACCATCAGGGAGATTGCAGACACTATTGGCATCTCGTATGAACGAACACAAAACATCATAGTCAATGAACTTGGATTTTCTAAGGTTTCTGCGCGGTGGGTACCCAGATTGCTTTCAGTTGAACAAAAACGAATACGGCTCACGATTTCTCGCGACTGTTTGGAAATGTGTGAGGCTGATCCACAAGATTTTTTGGCCAGATTTGTGACAATGGATGAAACCTGGGTACACCACTACACCCCAGAGTCAAAACAGCAATCCAAGCAGTGGAAAAAACCTGATGAACCGACTCCAAAAAAAGCCAAAGCAATTTTGTCAGCTGGCAAGGTGATGGCGTCAGTTTTTTGGGATGCTAAGGGTTTCATAATGGTGGACTACCTTGCAAAAGGTCAAACTATAAACTCGGCTTATTACTGCACCCTTTTAAGTCGTTTGCGTGAAACAATCAAAGAGAAAAGGCCAGGATTACTCAGCAAGAAAGTGTTGTTCCATCAGGATAATGCACGCGTTCACACGTCTGTTGAATCTATGGCTCAAATTCGTGATTGTGGCTTTGAATTACTGCCCCATCCCGCCTATTCCCCTGATTTGGCACCTTCCGACTTTCATTTATTCCCAAACCTAAAAAAACACCTTGGAGGTCAAAAATTTTGATCAAATGAGGAGGTCGAAGCTGCGGTGGGTGACTTTTTTGAAGGCCTTGAAGAAACTTTTTTTATGACTGGCATACAGGCGTTGGAAACCAGATGGAAGAAGTGCATTGAGCTAAGTGGCGATTAGGTGGAAAAATAAAATTACTTTTGTTTATATTTTATATTGTTTTTCTTGCTGAGGCCGCGAACTTTTCAATCCATCCTCGTATGTGTATAAATGTAATAAATGATTATGTGTATAAATGTGCGTTATAGTTGACAATATTCCAGATGTAATAAAGATCAACAACAAACAAACAAACAGACTCACCGAACATGACATTGACGGCGTCCCACTGCAGGCTCTCGCATATGTTCGCGCACGCGGCTTCGTCTTGTCTGGCAACAGCCTCTATCAGTTTCAATGCTGCTATCATTGCTTCCACCTGACAATTACAATACATTACAAAATTAAAAATTAAACCATTTTTGCCATCTACTAGTTTTGACTACCTCCGTGGCGTATTGGTTAACAACTTATCCACTACTTGGTCTCAAGTTACATACACGGTCAGGTCAAAATTGATATTTTTCTGATCGGTGTGATTCTTGGATGTTTCTATATACATTATACATATTTGTTATAAAATTAGTATCATTGCGTTGTTACGTTAGGGAGAAGGGATGAAAGCCATTATAACAAGATATCCATACTAATATTATAAATGTTTGTTTGTTTGTCCATCTTTCACGTTAAAACGGAGCAACGGATTGATGTGATCTTTTGTGTGGAGATAGTTGGAGACCTGGAGAATGACATAGGCTACTGTTTCTGTGACACAAACGCAATTCCACGCGGGCACAGCTAGTATATAGATAATTTTAAAAAATAAACCACCCGACTGCGTATCTGGCCAATTTGGCAATGAAAAAACCCCGAAAAATCCGCCATTTTGTTTTTTATTTTTATTTTGATGTACCCAGTGTCACTCTCACAGTAAATACGAATCTAACGACACCTCTCAATCTAAAATCCATCGAGCCGTTCAGGCTGTAGAGCGTGCCAAACAATTATACATACAAACATACCTACATACTCTCGAAGAACATAAACCTCCTTCTGTCGCAGTCAGGTAAAAAAGGAAGGTTCGAGATGGAAGAGGTCAACCAAGAAAAAGATGGATGGATTACGTGAAGACCGATATGTGTAACAGATAAAATGTATGAAGATAAAAGCAAATGAAAGAGGCTAGCATGCTGTGCCGACCCCAAAGTGGGAAACAGGAGACTGAAGAAGAAGATATTTAAGTTAGTATCCTATAACACAAGTCTCGAACTTAAGGGCTAGCTCAATCTGTGTGAATTCTCCCTTTAATTTCTTTAGGAAATTCTGAACGTACATCTTTTTAGGTATTGGTATTTGATTCTGAACATTACTTCCGAACTTCCGCTGTTTTTTTGTCTCGCTCTCTCAACACGACCAAAGAATCCATTACACTACGAATAACAATTCTCTAGAAGTGTAACTAATCCCGAAAAATCATCAATGTACCGTGGAGGGCGGGGCTTAAAATATGAACCGCACGGCGCGACAGTTCGACGTGACACTCGAATCGAATTTATTTATTTGGAAAGCCAGGACTTAAATACAAGAAACATATTAGAACTAATATTAAGAAACATAAAGCCACTTAAAGGTTTTCACAAATAGAAACAATATGTTTTATAAAAAGTCATGTACACAACACTATCAAGGCAAGACAAAAAATTAGTGAATTTGAACTCAAAAAGTAATTGTAATAATTAAACTAGCAAGTAAGTAAGTAATTGTGCCGAACTAGGTTTTTTATTTTGAGAATATTGCTGTGTTTTTGCGATAATCTTTTCATTAAAAATGCCGTCATGTGCCGTGAAGTGGTGTAGAAGCCATACAGACATGAAAAACACAGGACTCACCTTTCATATGTAAGTAAATAAACATTTTAATAATCCGTACCTAAGATTTTATTTTTATGCAGTATGTACCTCTCACGTGGTGTGCTCAGAAAAAAGATGTTGGTTTCTAGTATGAAGGATGATATGATGCATTAGTACAAATATTTCATTGACCCAGATTCCCCAACAAATGAAATTTAGCGTGATAAGTGAATAAACGCGGTTCGTCTGGAGAGAAATGTATTTGGATGGATGCTTAGTAAAAATAGTAAAATATGCAGCTTACACTTTTAATTATAAGAAAGTCGACAGCGCAATTTGGCGTTTTCATTTTCTTTTTGCCGCACTGTACCAGTGTACCTACCTTACTACTTATACAAACTTTAAAATATGTTTAAACTCTTTATTTTAATATAACCAGAATTAAAACTTGTATGCATGGTATAGCATTAAATAATATACTTCAAATAATAACTTATTTTCATTGTAGTATTTGTTATTCAATAAAAAAAAATTAAAACGTAAGCAAGCTTATTTTTTAGCGTACTGCATGATACCATCGACGCGTTGTACCTTACCGCTCTTTGCGTTGACCGCCCCTGTCAATCACATGCATTTTGTCTATGAGTGTGTTTGAGTGTTTCGTTGTAATTACTGTTAGTTTTTTGGCGTAAATGAAATCGAAATCGAAGCGGTGAATGTAGGAGCGTTACATTTCTAGAGAATTATTATTCGTAGCCATTACACGACCTTGCGTTGTTTTGATCAGGATTTTTACCCTAAATCAGCGCGGCGCGGTGCGATTTTTATTTCGGGAGGGTTTGAGTATCTGTATTAATAATTCTATGTCTAATTATGTTACCTCCTCTTGCCTGACTAGTAGTTTCCCCGGGCGCGCCGCGGGCGTTATGATGGCCGAAGCTCCGAGCGATGACGTCAGCAAATGTTCAGGAAATGGCGCCGGGTCGGCTCGAAGGTTGCTGCGAACAGATTTAATGTCACTCACAGGCCTAATAAGTTCTTCGTACTGGTCAATAAATTACAATGGAGCGACTACCGTCAGACCTTCGTTACTCTTTTCACAAAGAAACCAGATATGTAGGATGTGACGCAACAATGGAATGAACCTACGACCTCCGGGTTTAAATAAGTCTTAACCATTGGGCCACGGAAACAGTTTTTTTTTTTATATTGAGTTTTACGGCCATGGATACAAGTCCATAATAGCCCTTCTTAATTTTTCTATCTTTTTCAGTCCTACAGTGTGGTTTCGTTAAGTCCTAGTCACGTCTAAAAGTCTAGTCGGTAGTCAAGTCTAATCAGAAGAATTAGGCTAAGTGAAGTGGTAGAAAAACTGCACTTAGCGATTACTAGGAGCTTTTGGCAACAAGCATGAAAATCACATAAATCGAACATTGTAACACTTCCCAACACTCACGCTTGTTATCGAACACTTTGCGAATAATAATCCACCATTATTATGCACAAACACACAAAAAAAACACAAATATTGGAAAATAAAATACAGCGCCGATACTGCTCTTCACATCTTCCCGCCAAAAGTCCCGAAACAGTTTTACCTATTAATATACGTCACCAACACGGTTCTGAAAAACAACAACATGACAGTCGGGACTAACGGCTTTTCGAGGCACGGAACCATCATTATTATAAGATGGGTGATCCAAGCCTGCACGTCCTAAACAAACTTGAAAAAACTAAACAGAGTATGCTTCCCATGGGAATCGAACCCACGACCTCCGGGTCTAAACAAGCCTTAACGCCACGGAAACAGTTTTACCAACTAATACACTGTTTTTTCACACTACATTTTATTCATTGCAAATTCATCGATGAGGGCAATCAATATCTGAAGCAAAAAATTCTTCTAAATGTATAAGGCTGGTTTCAAGGTGACGCCGCAAACTCTGTATCCCTACAGAGGCAGTTATTATCTTAGATATAAATGTATTGTCGGACACTCCATATAACAGCGACGTTCCTACTACTACTATCATCCGGTCGCGTACAACACGCGCGTCAATGTGTGCGTTAGGCGCAGCGTAGGGTTGGTTATTTACCGAATCTGCGTCATATCATCGCTGCAGAGCTGCGCGGTCAAAGCGACAACCTTGCATTGTCTCTCATAATCTGCGCGGTTGGTTGCGGCATCTGTTCGGGTGGGAGGGTGTGAGTGTCCGTTCTGTACGTTAGTACTATTATAGTCTGTGGTATTGTATCACCTGTGATATCTAGCCAGCGCAGTCAACAAGTGGTGCGCTGACAAGGCGTCCCGTCTGGCTAACAAGGCCCACGTGTGTCTGGCCACACACAAGCTGGCCAGGGCTCGCAAGTATGCTGGTAGTAAAGCTGCGCAGACTAATTCGCCGGAGAGACGGACGAACTTGTACAGAGTAGCCGCGCGGCTGCCCGACCTGCGAAAATGTGAAAAATATTCATAAAAAATACAATGAAGGTCCGTTCAAACTGACGCGAATGCCGCGCGGGGACGCCCACAGAAATCATATTCGGAAGAAGTGACAGCGTGTGCCAAAGTCAACTGGCCTGCGTATTCTTATTTCAGTATGGGCGTCCCGCATCCACATCCACATGACAATAAGCACAAAAACGTCTTAAAAGATAAATATAAAGTTTATTAAATTAAACTATTTTAATACGGTTTTATCGCGTTTATTACTTATTTATTTACACCTGACGTTTCAAACACTTTACAGCGTTCATGGTCGCAGGCAGACTAAGTTAACATTTGTCTTTGATGTCATAAGATTACAAAACTACCGCCTGAAATTTTTATTGGGAACTATTCCGATTCACGCAGTATTGGCTCACAGTATCTAAGGGTCTTGCAGTCTGCTTCCAAGTTTGCAATTTTATTAAGTTAATGACTGGGTCCCAAGCTGGCGGTACCTGCCATCCATCCTCTCTATTGAAATTAGGATGTTTTTTAATTTCAATAGCTTCACGTAACATCCTTGGAATGAATCTGTTTTCCTTTGCAAGGACTTGAGGATTATCAAAACGCATATAGTGGTTGGGTTTGTCTAGAGCATGTTCACAGACTGCAGACTTGGTTGAGCGTCTATTTTTCATGTCAGCAATATGTTCTTTTATACGAGTATTAATGCTTCTCTTTGTTTGCCCAATGTATGATAAACCACAGTCACAGTCAATTTTATAAACTCCAGCATCTTGCAATGGGATATTGGATTTTACAGGTCTTAAAAATTGGTTTATTTTCTTATGCGGCTTGTAATAGGTCTTGATTGAAGCTCGCCTAAGTATGTTACCAATCTTGTCCGTGACTCCCTTTATGTATGGTAAGATGGCAGGAAAACGATCAACTGTGTGTGGCTTGGGTCGACTTCTGTGACAAATGTGTGGGAGCCACACACAGTTGATCGTTTTCCTGCCATCTTACCATACATAAAGGGAGTCACGGACAAGATTGGTAACATACTTAGGCGAGCTTCAATCAAGACCTATTACAAGCCGCATAAGAAAATAAACCAATTTTTAAGACCTGTAAAATCCAATATCCCATTGCAAGATGCTGGAGTTTATAAAATTGACTGTGACTGTGGTTTATCATACATTGGGCAAACAAAGAGAAGCATTAATACTCGTATAAAAGAACATATTGCTGACATGAAAAATAGACGCTCAACCAAGTCTGCAGTCTGTGAACATGCTCTAGACAAACCCAACCACTATATGCGTTTTGATAATCCTCAAGTCCTTGCAAAGGAAAACAGATTCATTCCAAGGATGTTACGTGAAGCTATTGAAATTAAAAAACATCCTAATTTCAATAGAGAGGATGGATGGCAGGTACCGCCAGCTTGGGACCCAGTCATTAACTTAATAAAATTGCAAACTTGGAAGCAGACTGCAAGACCCTTAGATACTGTGAGCCAATACTGCGTGAATCGGAATAGTTCCCAATAAAAATTTCAGGCGGTAGTTTTGTAATCTTATGACATCAAAGACAAATGTTAACTTAGTCTGCCTGCGACCATGAACGCTGTAAAGTGTTTGAAACGTCAGGTGTAAATAAATAAGTAATAAACGCGATAAAACCGTATTAAAATAGTTTAATTTAATGAATAACAATCGCGAAAACATAAGAAAACATTATAAAGTTTATTTGTTAACAATTTCTAACTAAACCTCTCTCGACCCGCAACTGGCCATCAAAAATAATTCCTAAATTTCTCGTGTTCTCAGCCCATAATGGTATCTAAAATCTTAATATTAGAACAAGCATTTCTTATCGTGTCAATCTGTTTCTTAGAGCCTAGAATCATTAGTTTTGACTTGGACGGATTGAGAACCAATGCATTTTTAGTAGACCATTCGGCAATTATTTCTAAATCATCATTCATTGCTTCAACAGAGTATCAAGTAAATAAGGAAGGAAAAGATTTTGAAGGTTGTTCTAAATTCGAACTTAACTAAACGACGAAGAGTGCCGCGTATGCTAGTTACAAGCCAGCCAGTAATCATTTCTAAGGGCAAGTAGGTCATACGAATATAGTCTTTCGACACATCGCAATAAGGCGTCAAGTCGCGTGTCACTGGTTAACTTTTTTTGTAGAAATGATGTTTATAAAAATTAGATTCTAAATTCAAACTTACCTAAACGACGAAGAATAGGACGTATGCTGGTCACAAGCCAGTCAGTAATCGTTTCTTAAGCCAAGTGGGCCATACGAATATAGTCTTTCGACGCATCGCAATAAGGCATCTAATCGCGTGTCACTTGCCCCGCCCCATGGATGACATTACTTTTTTTAAACTATTCAAATTGTAAAAAAGAAGTCTAAATTCTAAATTCAAACTCACCTGAATGACGAAGAATGCGACGTATGCTGGTTACAAGCCAGCCAGTAATCGTTTCTAAGGCCGAGTGGGTCATGCGAATATAGTCTTTCGACGCATCGCAATAAGGCATCTAATCGCGTACGACTTTGCCCCGCTCCAACGGGCGGTACTATTCCTTCGGCTGCATACATTTGTACTGCTCTTGCTGCTTCGTCCGCTCTGAAAATAACACATACTGGTGACTTTTTCAACCCAAATTTTAAGTGTTTGGTATGTGAGACTAAACTACTTTCAATTTAAAAAAAAATGAGTAAACCGAACATCGAATCGAACGGACAAATCTAGCGATCACCTGACAGAATTTTTATGGGTCGAATTTTTTTTAATTATATATAAAAAAAAAAAAGAAAAAAGCAGGCAGGCCAGTTAACTTTGGCACACGCTACGGCACTTTTACCGATTCTTATTTCTGTGGGCGTCCCGCCAGTCGCGCAGAATTCGCGTCAATTTGAATAGAGCTTTAGAATGTAGTATCTATGTATAATATCTACTCTACTACCCATACTAACTATCCATAGCTACTGTACTCACTTGACTCTCATCTCCATGAGTTTGGAATGCATGAGCACAATGAAGTCTGTAATCAGGTTGTGTACACGTCGCTGGTAGTACTCCTCTTTGCAGACAAACTCTGTTGACAGTATCGCTTCGTCCAAGTACTCGAAAACCTGTGAACAAGAAACTTGTGAAGAAAATGGGATCCCTTTCGTTGACATAACGTATTTATTCCTAAAATGTTTTGGGACAACGAATTTGGCATACTTTTTTTTGGCATAATATTACTTGGGCATAATTGATTTTTTTGCAGTATATGTACTGTTGCATAAGTATATTTAGGTCTAATATATTTATACATAGTTATAATTTGCACAATGTTTTTAGGCATAGTGTATAGTTAAACAAAGGAAAGTTAGAAAAGACTTGCTACCAGAAAAGTAGGTTAGGTTAGGTTATGTTGGGGTTGAGGGCGGTCCGTCAGCTGGCCGTGGATAGGTTGAGGGAGCGATGGAGAGTTGAGCTGGAGAACTCCCCATATGGTACTCGCACCATAGGGGCGCTCCTCCCATCGCTCCGGGAGTGGTTAGACCGGAGGCACGGCCAGCTGACGTTTTGGATGACGCAGGTGATGACCGGACATGGGTGCTTCGGTCATTACCTGCATCAAATAGGACGGGAAGAGAGCCCGGTCTGCCATGAGTGTGGGGAGCCGGATGACACGGCTCAACACACTCTGGCAGACTGCCAAATGTGGGCGCCGGAGAGGGTGCGGCTGGGAGTTGAGTTCGGGCACCTGGACCTCGCGCTGCACAGCGTCATTGCAATGATGCTGTGTGGCGAGAGATACTGGGATGCGGTGGCCTCCTTCTGTGAAACTGTCATGTCACAGAAGGAGGCCGCTGAGAGGGAGCGCGAGGCGAGAGCCGACGCGCCCCGCATAAGGCGAGGCCGAGGAAGGGGTCGACGGCGGGCGCGCTATGCCCGCCTCGCCCAGCAATAGCCGGGCCTTAAGGCTAAGCCGGAGGGCGTCGTGGTAGAATGCGAAAGCGAACCCATGGCGCCCTCAACGGCTGGTGCGGAAACGCCGGAGGGGTTTTAGTGGGTATTCCGGGCTGACTAGCAGCCCGGCGAGTCCCACACTTTGTGCGTAAATGCGTTTCCCCTCCGAAAACAAAAAAAAAAAAAAAAAAGGTTATGTTGGGGTGCAGGGCAGAGAACCTCCTCGAGTGCCCGGTCCTTTGAAAGCTTTGCATTCTCACTTGATCCCAAGGATCCGGTGAGAGGGCGGGCTGACAAGGGATTCGGGACGGTGCACCCTGGGTGACAGTTAATAACTCCCTGGTAGTCGGGATCTTGTTGACTGTCGGCCAATTTCTGCCAACAGCCCACTCCACCGCCGTCTATGATGAGACGGCGAATGGATGTGGGTCTGGGGGACGGGCGTGGTCCATTTATGGGCCACTGCCCGATTTGGGGGGGGGGGGGGGGGGGGGGCGAAAGGCCAAAATGAGGGGGCTGAAAGGCCATGGCTGGAGGGCGTCGTGGTAGAATGCTAACGCGACCCCATGGCGCCCTCAACAGCCGGTGCGGAAACGCCGGAGGGGTTTTAGTGGGTAAACAAAAATATAACATGTTTAATTTCCTTCAAAACAAATATCGATCGCGAAGAAAGAGACAACACAAAGTCGACACGTTTTTCTTTTATAAATAATAAAAATTGGTTATTTCCAAAGTCACACATTCACCTAGATACCTTACTCAGCATGAACCAATATTTAATCAGCAGTCATTTCAACAGCGATTGTGGCGCCTTCCACAAGGCAACTAGGTCTAGACAATAATCATCATTATTCCTATAGTAATACAGCACACATTACCTTGGCATCTATCGCAGCATCAACTAAAATCTCATCTTGTTCTAACAACTCCGGCTTAATGTCATGTGGAGGTCTTCTCAATAGCGATTGTGGCGCCCTCTTCAAAGCAGCTAACGCTAATCCCAAGGCCAATTGGCATAAAGCCCGAACGCCACCCCCTTTTTCGTTTTCGGCCTGAGTTTGGTTTTGGTTTGGTGATAATTCGTCTAGTAATACTGAGATTAGGTCTGGATCTTGGATTAGCGGTAGCTTTTTCGCTAATTCTTCACCGTCTTCTCGTCTGTGGGAAATTATTAAATTAATATTTACGTAAAACTTTATTAATAATTAGTAGTTATATGATCAGACATCGTATGACTTTGCGAACATTGTACAGCAGTACTACGAAATTTAAATAAACCCACCGACTTCCCCCCCCCCCCCCCACAAATTTTTTCACAGCATCACAATATACAATTTCGCTTGCAAATATGACGGCAATCAGTTCATAATAGGACAATTGTCAGTCTGCTCGCTCAGTCAAAAAATGCCAGATCTGATAGTAACAGTTCTAAGGTACGGTAAGGCAGGTTAAGGCACCCATTACACTGGGAGTATTGACACCATAACAAAGATTTTTTTAGACCCTTTGTACCTAAGCAGTAGTTAAACTTAACTATGCTAATCAAACAGTACGCATTGTTTTACATACGAAAGTAAGACAATAAATAAAAGAGAAGTTTTACCCATGTATGACGGACAAATCCAAAGCATACAGTAGCGCCATCTGTAGCGCTAACGATATCTCGTCCAGAGCGCCCGTTGGACCTTTACTTGGTGATGTTGTTTGCTGAAAACAAAGGAGTTTTCAAGGAAACAACCCTCAAAAATTTATTTTTCAAAGAAAACCATTAACCCCCTCTAATTTTATCACAATTTTGGAATTGTCATCTGGGATTCCACATTTACTGGGCTATAAAGCTCTATTCAAACTGACGCTAATCCCGCGCGACTTGCGGGATGCCCACAGAAATAAGAATGAGGGACTTCTACCGAATCTTATTTCTGTGGGCGTCTCACAAGTCACGCGGGATTCGCGACAGTTTGACTAGAGCTTTACACTATTGGTAGTGTAAAGGTAAAAGGCAAATAGTGTTGTTCAGTCATTATCATTCTTACATTTTTCCAGACATTTTGATCTTACAATTAAACCACTGAACTGATTTTAATAAAATTTATATTGAAAATATTTATGCCTCCCTGTATAAAAGGTTTCCCCGCCATTGAAATAAAATCACATGCCTAATTTATTTAGAACTAGCTTTTTCCCGCAGCTCCGCCTGCGTCCAAATGTAGCCTATGTTTGGGTCCTCCGGGTCTTCAACTATATTCATATCAAATTTCATCGAAATCCGTCCAGCGGTTTGACCGTGAAAGCGTAACAGACAGACAGAAAGACAGACAGACAGAATTTCGCATTTACAATATTAGTATGGATATTAATGTATCATCAGAATCAGATCCATTTCAACTCAGTGATCTTGCAATTATCAAACAAGCTACCAAAATCTCTTTATTAGTATCATTTCTGGAAGTGGAAGTGAAAAATGTCTTTACATTTAAATGTACAATTTTTTCAAAATTTGACTGCGAACTTAGCGCTGTATCAAATAAAAAAAAAACTTTCCCCAAATGTAATCTAAACCACAAAGACAGGAATTCGGTCGCTAGTATATAAAGAATTTAAAAAATTGAATAAATAAATAAGTAAAAAAAAAAGAATACCTCTGATAAAATTCTCAATATCATGTCTCTTCCCAAACCGCGCTGTGCTGACGCGGCGAATACCACGCCGGCGAGTAATTTTCTATAAAACAAACCAAATTCATTAGTTTTCGTTTCATTATCATCATTAGACTTGGAGGAGGCCTGTGGACAAACTAGTTATGAATTCCTAACTGTAAATAATACTGAATCATGTCAATCAAATATTTCTAATTTCTTGGTTGAGAAAAATGGTTGATGAAAATTCTAAATATTCTTGGTTGAAAAATCTTCAAATGCTTCACCTGGTATTTTCTATGGTGGCCACGAGCCTCGTGTGTTGTCTATGGGGCGGCAGCGCGCGGTTGTTCTGCAACAACTCCAACTCGCCTTCCAGCGTGTACCGACGTAAGGCATCTAACACATTGCCTAGTAGACCGTCTGATATCAGTTGGTCTACGTAGCGGGAGACGTAGGACACTATTTCTTCTCGGGCGTTTATTGTCCTGCAAAGAAAATAATAATTAACTGCCGCACTCAGACGGACATTCATCATCGTCATTGGATTTGGATTTTCCAGAAAGACCGGTCCTTTAAGATATCTGACCATTGGGTAATAAAGAATTTTGAAATTATATTCTTGAACATACTAGCAGCTTATGTAGCTGATACGCATAGCATACCTTGGAATTTAGAGAATAGGCATGACAAATACTTTTCGATTTCATGTTTAAATGAAAAACCTATCTATAATAGGCACAATAGTAAAAAAACACGTCGATAAAACTTAAACTAACTGAGATATGACGAAGTTAAACTCGCGTGCATATTAATACCTTAAATATTGTGTTTATGTAAATAGTTCCTAAATGAAAGTTTCTTTATTTTTTATGTGTTCAACAATTATAATATATTTTTTTAGTAATTTAATATTTTCAAAATGGACTTTACCATCGATTTTTAAATTTTTATATAAAAATGCCTCTGCAAAAATTTCAAACTGAAAATTTCAACAATAAGCTAATTGCATGATAATAAATAAAAATTTCAACAATAAGCTTAATAAATACATGTAAGCTATCATGCCATCACATTACTTTTTCAATATTTTTTTTTTATACAACTAAGTAGGCAAACAGGCGTACGGCCCACTTGATGGTAAGTGGTTACCGTGGCCTATGAACGCCTGCAACACCGGGGAATCACGAGCTCGTTCCCGACCCTGTTCAATTTTTGCACCTTGTCTACCCAATTCATAAATTTTCGCGACGGTTACACATTAAATTAAAACTATTTTAATACGGTTTTTAATGTGACCATGAACACTGTGAAGTTTAAAACACGATAAAAACTGTATTAAAATAGTTTAATGTTGTTTAGTCAGTTTTATATAAGGTGTTTTTCTAACTTAAGATTTTGCGATAGCAATATTTTTTTTATCGATCCATAAGGAAAACTGACTGTTTTATTGTTCTAATCATATTCTAAATTACTGACAATTCTAAAATATCTATATACACACTATATATACGTTTTCACAGTTTCTCACCAGCACACTCCGTCCCGAGCCATCACCAGCTCCTTCAAGGCCTGCACCAGTGCTCTCCTGCCATCATAGTACAGCACGACCGCTATGAGTCCGCGCGGGAGGCCAGGGTGCCGGCCTGACTGTCTCTGGGCTGTGTGGAGGAGCTCTAGTGCTAGGTACTCGTTTACGTTGTACATGTCTAAAAGAATTAAGATAACAGTAATGAATAAAACCTAAAAAAAACAGTAACACTCTAAGCCCAAAACCATCGAGCCGTTCAGGCTGCAGAGCGTGCTAAACAATAATACATTCATACCGACATACTCTCGAAAAACATAACCCATCTTCTGGCGCAGACAGAAATTAACAAGAAAGGTTGACTATTGGACAATGCCTTTTTTACTGGTCACCACTCTACTTCATCCTTAATGTGGATGGTTTAACAGAGTATCTTAAGTTAGAAAATGCCAATAAATGGCCACCAATCCAATACAGGTCGCACATCGCAGTCAAATTGATGCACGCCGCAATATCGAGCTCTTCAACAATACAACTGAACAGGAAACTAAAAGTTACCTGATATAATGGTAGCCTCGTCCACCAACTCTTTGGAGAGAAGTGTTCGCCCAACACTGGGCAAGTTGACACCCTCTGTGATTCCTCTTTTGATTTCATCTCTACTTGCTGGATTCTTAGCCTGTAAGCAATGCAGAATATTTAATCAAATAATATTTTATTAAATCGTATCCATAGCGAATGTCAAGCGACGGCATGACGCGACCACTTTTGGATTGGTCGCCATTTAGTGGCATTTTCTATCTTGAGCTCCTCCATGCTTCAGACAGTTAAGCTGATGGTCCTAGTTGTTATTTATAGATAACAGTTGTGAGGCTGTGTCAGAAGCCTTAGGGCAGCCTGAAAAATTCTGACAGTGTTGACTACTAACAACCTCAGGTCATGTTCCTGTTGGTCTGGTTTCCCTATAAAAAGGGTTACAGAGGTCAAACGGCAGTCGCTCCATTGTAATAACCAGTGCCGCCAAATCTAGGACTATGACTTACAGGGTATCCTTGGCTTCGAAGCGTAAGCTGACGACGCAACTAGGAATACACGCAAGGATGATGATAAACTTCAATGAGCAATTGTCTATGTTGATTTCTTTTTAAAGTTATTTAATTTTTTTTATTGGTCTATTTTGTAGTCACACTCACAATACTTCCTTTAGGATAATAGGGCCCCATCAAAGTGAACAATGACCATCTTATGTATTTATATCTTTAAATAATTTATACATATAATTTACTTACAGGATTTTTGAACAAAGACAAGAACGTCTGTTTATGCCGTCGCAAAACAGACTCAAATGTGTGTACAGCATAAGGAGCTCCACCACTCTCGTGGGCTAGGTAACCCTCCACTACCGAAACCAGCTCCTTATATGGTGTCCACAGGTCCTCTGTGGTTGTTCCTGGAGATAAAACAAGTTTTCTTTTTAAAACAAACAAAAAACGTTTTTATTTCCTCCTATATTTAAAACAGATACAAAATTGTGCATTTTCAATTGTCAAAAAATTATCATTTCATTTCAAAGTTGACATTTGCAATAGTTCACATAGCTATGCATTTAATTACTTAAAATTTATGTTTATCTACTATAAGATGCCTGTGTACACTCTCCATCCGTGCGTACGTCGACGGTAGAAGTCGATGAGGATTGTGGTCAAATGTTGGACATTTTAATACTTGAAAAAATTACAAACAAACACACTTTACTATTATTTCAAATTCTATCAATTTTCCTAGTTCTCCAATAGGACTGAAATGCAATTGTGCTTCATTTCTTTGCGTAAACCATAACAAACCGGGAAAATTAGCCCCCAGCAAAGTGAAATCATAACCTCAACACATTTATGTTTACATACAGAAAATGCACTGCTATAGGTATCCACCTTCGCTACATTCACAAATGCGTTGATATAATTGTAAAGGATTTGAACACCTTCGAACACATTTAGAATGGTACTAACAGTTATTTGGAGAATTGTTGGTAATTGTTAATGATAACTTAGGTTATGTTTGAGATCTTACCTTCGGTGATATCCATATTTACTGTTTTATTTTTTCATGTATGTATGTAAATCTGCTTACAACAAATATTTTTCACTGCTTTACTATCAAATCAATAGGAAATAAATATAAACAAAATTCGTTACAAACGCAAAATAGCCAAGCGCGCCGTCCGTTTACTTTTCCTTTGGATTTTGACATGGGAATAATTGTTGTCATTGTGACAACTGGTTTGACAGCACCGCTGTCAAAAGTGACTTTACTTTTCTTAACTTTTTTTTTATTGGTTTTAAAGCCATGGATACAAGTCCATCCCAACCTTAATTTTTCTATCTTCTAGTCAAGTAGGTATTTAAAATTTTAATAAAAAGGTCTGTAACACTCTCGTGACATCTACGGTAACCACTTACCATCAGGTGGGTGGGCCGTATGCCTGTTTGCCTACTTATAATCGTATAAAAAAAGTCTAAAATCTAGTCTAGAGGCTAAGTGGTAGGAAAACTGCAACTAGTGATTACTAGGAGCTTTTGGCAACAAGCATGAAAATTACATTTCAAACACTGTATCACTTACCACCGCCCAGATAAGAGTCGGAGAATTATTTAGAAGACAGCCGTGGTCTGGCCCATGGAGCAATTACAAAGAGGAGATGCCGTTTGAAATGGCGCAGTGATGTGATCATTAGCGCCTCGCTGACACTGCAGTGGGTGGAGCTTGTCATTGCTCGTGCTCCATGATTGGGGCCACGGCCGAAACCAAGCACCCCGCACGTCTGCCTTCCGCCCCGTGTAGCCTCACAAATACATTCTTACACAACGCTTATTACGGCATCTCCTCTTTGTAATTGCTCCGTGGTCTGGCCTCACCAAAATAGTTATAAATAAAATATAAGTGTTTTTCGATTAACAACGCCATCTTCTGTGCCTACATTACCCTAATTGTAGCAATTTATGACTATATCACAAATGATTGTCTTGTTTCATACATTTTAGAGCATGATTTCGTAGTTGTCGGGTGTTAGTTTTTGAACTTACTTTTTTGATTGAATACTTGTAAAAATATACTGAACCCATCAGTATATTTTTACAAGTATTGTTAGCATTGGGTTAGATCCATAAAGTGTAGGGGTATACAGGGTATACTCTTCTTTCGCCTGCCCCCTTCCCAGTTTATGTAGTTTAGGGGTATACTAAGACACAAAAAAAATTATTTCTCCACAACATTTAGAAAGTCTTTATTTATGTGAAAATAAGTTAGATTCACAAACGACAATAACATTTATAACAATAGAAAAATAATAAAAAAATCTGTTCTTAATCATATGAACGGGGTTACAACATCCGTCGACCAGCGCACCCTGGTGGCAGTTAACCGCCTGTGCTTTGACATAGTTCCGTTTGACGTCACGATTGGCGACCGTGACGGGAACCTCCAAAATTAGCGCGCAATTTAAATCACGTTCATCACTCAGATAAAGTTATGTACTTATTACAGACTTTGTTCGATAGTGTTTAGAAATTCTACACACTTATTCCGATAAAAAGTATTATTATACAACACAACATTGTCGAAAAACTCCCCAGAATTTGTTGTTTGTACCGGCAGAGAGGTCAACAAATCCTTTGTATTATTACTCACTTTCATACATTCATTCTCTATGTCATCCAGATAGGCCATAGATTCTTTGTTCGTCATATCCTTCAAAATAATACCATATGAAGCAAACCCAGTTTTCTTAAAACACTTTTTGGACAGAATATACAGGACGCTCACATTAAAATGTGTCAACATATTAAAATTCTGCAGTAATATTGTTTGTCCTACAAGTAATTGTTTCATCATAGCATTTAAAGTTCGAAAACATTTCTTTTCATACACATTGTAACTCTCTATGTGATCATAATCTGGGAGCCTCAATATCGCACTTAAGTTATCTTGTTTAAAAATTTTACAGAGATTGATTGCTTTGAATTCTTCTTCTGCCAAAATCTGCTGGTAGAGACGGAATATAGGAACAAATATGAATTTTGAGCTGTTTATCTTTTGCAATGGACAGCCGTAAGTAAACACCAACTTAAGAGGAACATCTTGATCAAAAGACGTCCATGTTACTGGTTTATTGAGAAGGATTAGCGGGTTACCAAGAACTTCGGCTTGTAGTGAAGCATTTAAACTTTTCGCCTTTTCTCTTAGAGACATTTTTGAGTACAACTGCCTTTCCGTATAAGAACCACGATGAAATCTAGGATTCATGTTCGCCTTGCATTCTTCATGCAAAACCCCTTTCAATATTTCATGTTCCATATCCAACGGTTTGATTCCATATCTCCAAATAAACTCTGTAGCGACTAACGCTCTTGTCCTTTTCATATCTCTATGAAGCGATATATTATTCTGATTTATATACGCTTGGAGGTTATTATCGATAACTTGGCATTGTATTGCACAGAAATAATATGCACAGTCGTGAATCTGTTTTAGGAATGTCACTGGTATAGCGTCTAAAGGGAACATTGCAAGGTTTCCGTATAACTCCGTGCCGTAAGCGGACCTGAGTGTGGGTATGTACTGATCTATGACAGCGCTGCCTTTGTAGTTGAGGCAAATGGCGTAAACTTCGGAGTTGCCCTGTCGTGACGTCACTGGCTTGTAGATATTGACTTCTTTGAAGAGGTGGTTGATGAGGTAAAGTAAGCTCACGGTGGAATGCTCGAAAAGCGTGAACAGTTTGAAGATAAAAGTGCCTCCTGGAATATAAAAAAAATAAGTTAATTTTTTTATGGCATTCTGACCCCCTTAGCAAGCGTACTTTATTTTGTTTTTCCATATCTTGCTATCAGCCCTAAGTAAGACTATAAGCAGATGTGTGGAATGTTTGCTTGTCGAGAAGGTTCCCCAGTGGGAAAATTAAATAAATCATGGAATATGTGTGCTTAGTTTCAGAAATGCGACCTCTAGCCCAGAAAATACATATTTACATACAACAGCAAAATTGGTCTCGAAATGGCTACTGCTTCGCTCAGTCAATAATAACAATGAAAAATAATCAAAACATACCTGTGCTAAGCGCCTGCAGCGCCGTGATGATTTCGCAGTAATGTAACGGAGATGTGACCTCTTCTTGAGCGTCTGGCTTCTGCATGCAGTCAATGGATCCGTCTGCTGTTACCAGTAACACCTGAAATATTTTGAACAAGTTTCACCAATAGCTCCTATTAATCTTCTTCTTCTTCATCGGACCCTTAATACTGAGGATCACGAATATGTCTCCAGTGTGCGCGATCGGCAGTAGTATGGACCACAGTATACAAGCTGCCTCTAGACGCTCTCTTCACGCTATCCACCCACGCTGTGCTCCTATTAATCGTTAGTGGTTAATGGCAGCAGTAACTGAAAATCAGTGTTTTTGTACTTTTAGGGGTTACTTAATGATGAAGATGAAATTTAATTATCACATACTTAATGAATAGTTAAATTAATATATAAATCTTTATTGTACTGTTAACACTTTCGCGGACAGAAACGTCTCTCGACGTAGAAAACAATTGAGTGCCATTGTTATTTTCTTGACTGTCCGTGAAAGTGTTAAGAGATGTAAAAAGTAATCTATAAAAATTTTAAAGTGAAGTTGGAGTCTTAGTCTTAGGCCACTAATTAGATTATAAAAGACGTGTTTCATACTTTGTAGTGATAAAAATGCTGATAACAATTGCACTACACTGTAATATCTTAAGATTAGGACACTCCCTTCATGCAGTTAATCCTATGGTCTAAGTACAAGGCTCAACCAACTAAAAAAGTATCTAGATATTTTGAAACAGGTGCCAGACAGCTAAAATCTTTTAACCTAAGTAAGTGTAAAAAAACATTTATTTCAGACTAGCTGTTGCCCGCAGCTCTGCCTGCGACAAAAAGTAGCCTATGTTTTACCTCGGGTCTTCAACTATATTCATACCAAATTTTAACAAAATCCGTTCAGCAGTTTGGCCGTGGAAGCGTAACAGACAGACAGACTTTCGCACTTATAAAATTAAGTATGGATCCATAAAATTTACATTAGTACACAATAAAATAAAATTTAGTATGAAATCAAAATTAATCCTAATGTACATTCAACCCTGTCATATGGCATGAGACACACTACATTGAAATATTAGGTTGGGCAAAAAGTCTTTTCGCATATAGTAGGTATGAACTTGTAATAAAATCTCTTTGGCTATACTATTTCGATCTGGCTGGTTTTGGCTTAAATTTTAAAAAGTTTAAATTTTCAAGAAGATAATTCCAAATTCAAATTAGGAAAATGTGTAATTTTCATTTGTTTTTCATACTGTCAAAATGAGTGAATCTAACATAGTGTTACGAAATCAAAAATAAATAAACATAAAATGCGGTCCGCGGAAGTTTGAGTAGCGCTGTCCGCGGAAAATTCTCGTACAATCGTCGCGTGTTTCCATACGGGAATAATATCGCGAACGATCTAGTACATCGATTATCTCGCTCTGACATATTGCTTTGTCTCGCTCTCGCACTTCTAGTATGTACTAAGGGAACGAGACAGAGGGTATCCCTCTCTCTCTATTCCGGAGTAGTTGTGATCTTTCTAGAAACTTATGGAGCGGGTTTCCCGGGCCATATAAATATCGGAAGGTGCCTCAGGAGGGCAGTTCTAATTTAACTGAGCTACAAGTGCGATCAAGAAGCGATATCCGGAGCGAATAACAAGTGATACAAGCGACCTCGGCAAGTTATAGTGACTGTGATTAGCAAGTGTTTTGGACATTGTTAGTGATAAGTGAAGTGAAGTGACGTCGGCGACCATCCTTGTGGGAATAAACGTTTTTAAGAGTCATCAGGTGTTTTTCTCCAAATTGCGAACCCCCGAGCTCGTAACAATTGGTGTCATAAGTGGATTTGGAGATGCCATTGACTCCGAGAGAAGACGTCACCAGTGAGGGTGTGAAGACGAGGGCGAAGCGTGCTGCGGAAGCCACTTCTACTGGATCTGCTGACCAGGCCGCTCCCACCGCGCCCACCGGCCACCAAGGCACGTCCAACACCCACCAGGCCATGTCCAACACCCACCAGGCCACGTCCAACGGCAACCAAGCTACGTGCAACGCCTACCAGGACACTCTCAACGCCCACCAGGCTATGTCCAACACCCACCAGGCCATGTCCAACACCCACCAGGACAAGCCCAACGCCCACCAGGCTGCGCCTATCTTTGATTTTGGGGAATTGATGCGAATGCTGGACAACAAATTTACAATGCAGGAGAAGCTTCAACAAAAGGCTCAACAACAACTCCTGTCAGCTATTGGTGAAGTTAGTGGCGTGGTTACCAAATTACGCAAGGATGTTGACTTGGTGGAGGAACGCGTCACGACTCTTGGGAACGACATGGAAAATATGAAGACGGACCTTTCCACATTACAGAAGAAGGTCGTGCGCCTTGAAACAACGGGAGTAGCAGTTGCATCTGGCGGAACAGTCATTGCCCACCACGGACCCAGCGTGAAATTGCCGCCATATGACGGAACCTCGTCCTGGACCGCATACCGTCAACAATTCCAGATCATCGCAGCTGCTAACGGATGGACAGATGAACAGTGCCTGACAGCTCTCACCGTCGCACTCCGAGGACAGGCTTTGACGGTCTTGGAGGTTCTTCCGTCGGGCAGTGGATTCAAGGACCTGCTGGAGGCACTGGAGTTGCGATACGGAGAACGGCATTTGGAGCACGTCTTCCGCGCTCAACTCCGCGACAGAGTCCAGCGCTCAGAAGAGGGTCTGCAGCAATGGGCACTGGAAATAGAAAAACTCGTCCGCAAGGCGTATCCAGGGGCTGATTTGAAGATGCTTGAGTCCAACACCGTGCAGGCGTTCGTCGACGGCATCAAGGATTCGGAAGTCAGAGCTGCGGTAAGGTTAAACCGTCATGCCTCATTGAAAGATGCACTGGCCCACGCTTTGGAGGTGGAAGCCGTCAGACATGACATTCGTCATTCCGCGACTCACAAAGTGCGCGAAGTAGTGGAGGAAGTTAGAGAAGTAAAAGCTCCGCTAAGGAAGAGACCTGGATCCATGTGTTATAGGTGCGGCGAACGAGGGCACCTACAAATGAACTGCCCAAAGATCAAGAAGCTTGAAGACGACGTGAAGGGACTGAAGATGAAACAGGAGGCTTCATTATCGGAGAAACGAGTAAGAGCTGGCGCGGAGGAAGCCCCGACAACTATTATCTCTCAGGCATGCAACGGAAACAGTCTCGCAATATCTGGAACTGTAAATGGGATCAACTGCAGGATGACGCTGGATACCGGAGCATCAAGAACAATAGTCCGACCTCACTTAGTAAGGACCATAATGAGAAGCATGAGGAAACTGGACTGTCGGCTTCTTTCTGCCTCCGGCCAGCCAATACCTGTCCTGGGAGAAGTGTCTGTAAAAATGTGTATGGGAGAAACCACATATACCCACAACGTCATCGTGGCTGAAATTATGGACGATTGTGTATTGGGATTAGATTTCATGAAAAAGTACAACTGTAGAATAGACGTTGCTAGTGGTGTATTCAAGTGTGGTGAAGAAGAGATCATCATCCTAGGAGGCATTAACGGGAGAGTGACATGTTTAAAGCAAACGGTCATACCTGGGAAAGCAGAAGCCCAAGTACTAGTAAAGTTACCAATAACAAGGAACAAGAAATCTGCCGGATGCGTGTTGATTGAGGAGATAGCTAATAAACCTGCGGCTCGAGAACTCATGACCGCGAGGACTCTCGTGAAAGGAAGAAACACCGCAGTAGTAAGAGTATTTAATCTAGGCGACCAAGAGAGGACCTTAAACAAAGGCGACATCATTGGAAAATGTGAGGAAGTTGTCTGGCTGAAAAAGTGCAGTACAACACAAAGCTCAGATACAAGGAGTACCAGTGATTCTACAGTCAAGGAGCTTCTAAGTAACTGCAAAAGCAATCTAACGTACTCGCAGAGCATTAAAGCTAAGAAGTTTCTACTGCGCTACGCCGACATCTTCACCAGCCAAGAAGGAGACTTAGGAAGAACGTCGCTAGTACAACACAGGATTGACACCGGAAATGAGAGACCCATCCGACAGCGAGCGAGAAGAATCCCTATAGCCAAAGAAATAGAAGTCAAAGAGCTGCTGGCGGATATGGAAAGGAATAAAATTATTGAACCATCAGCAAGTCCATGGTGTTCACCAGTCGTGCTAGTAAAGAAGAAGGACGGAAGCACGCGGTTCTGTGTTGACTACAGACGACTTAATGACATCACCAAGAAGGACAGTTACCCGCTGCCTCGGATTGATGACACCTTGGATACCCTTAGTGGCATGAAATGGTTTTCAACATTGGACTTAAAATCTGGGTACTGGCAAGTGGAAATCCATCCGAAGGATAAGGAGAAGACTGCATTCTCGACGGGCAAGGGATTATGGCAGTTCAACGTCATGCCATTCGGATTATGTAACGCGCCAGCTACCTTCGAGCGACTGATGGAATGTGTACTAGCAGGATTGGTTGGAGAAGCCTGTCTAGTATATTTGGATGACGTTATCATCGTTGGCCGAGACTTTGAGGACCACTTGCGGAACTTGGAGCAAGTCTTTTCCAAAATTCATGGAGCCAACCTAAAATTGAATCCGAAAAAGTGCCGCTTATTCAGGAACGAAGTGAGCTATCTAGGCCATGTCATTACCAGTGAAGGAATCCTGACTGACCCGGAGAAAGTGGAAGCCGTTCAGAAGTGGCCTACCCCCAAGGACAAGACAGAAGTACGGGCATTCCTTGGCCTTTGCTCGTACTATAGACGTTTCGTGAAAGGATTCTCGGAGATTGCAAAGCCATTACACCGACTAACTGAAGATAAACGTCAATTTAGTTGGGATGAAGCTTGCGAAATTGCCTTCGAAAAACTGAAGAAACATCTGTGCGAAACACCAGTCTTGGGATACCCTCAACCAGAAGGTCAATTTATAGTGGATACTTATGCAAGTAATACCGCAATCGGTGGGGTACTGTCTCAAAAGCAGGAAGACAGGGAAGTTGTTATAGCGTACTTCAGTAAGTCGCTGTCTAAACCGGAAAGGAACTATTGTGTGACAAGAAGGGAGCTCCTGGCAGTAGTGAAGACGCTACAACACTTCAGCAAATACCTCATCGGTAGGCAGTTTTTACTTCGCACGGATCATGCAGCGTTAAAATGGCTGTTGCAATTCAAGAACCCAGAAGGTCAAGTTGCTCGATGGATTGAACAACTTCAGGAATATGACTTCATTATCGAACACCGTCGAGGACAGGCCCATGGAAACGCGGATGCGCTGTCACGCAGACCCTGCCCAGAAGATTGTAAGCACTGTATCAGGCAGGAGTTAAAAGAAATGACAGTAAAGCTAACTCGGACAGAACCATTAGAGACCTGGGAGAACGATGCGATGAGAAAGGAGCAAGAGAATGATGATGACCTACGGCACATCATCAGGTGGAAGGCACAAAGTAATGATAAGCCAAAGTGGAGTGAAGTTGCACCGACAGGCACTGTTTCCAAGGCGTACTGGGCGCAATGGGATAGCCTCGTTGTACAAAACGGAATACTCTACCGGAAATGGGATAAACCTAACGGCAGAGAGTTTCAACTGCAAATTGTGGTTCCAAGAACAAAAATACGTGATGTTCTTCGGGAAGTACACGACGGCGTGTCCGGTGGACATTTGGGAGTCAAGAGGACGCTAACGAAAATCCGCGAAAGGTTCTACTGGCTCCATTGTCGGGAGGATGTGGAGGACTGGTGCCGCAAGTGTACAACTTGTGCTGCCGTAAAAGGGCCACATACCAGGAGCCGAGGGAATCTACGACTGTACAACGTCGGTGCACCTTGGGAACGCATTGCAGTCGACGTAGCTGGACCATTTCCTGTCACTGACTCAGGGAACAAGTATTTCATGGTTGTCATGGACTACTTCACTAAGTGGCCGGAAGTGTTCGCCATACCAAATCAAGAAGCTACGACAGTTGCAACCAAGATAGTGGAAGAAGTGATTTGTCGCTTTGGCGTGCCCTTGGAAATCCATTCCGACCAAGGCAGGAATTTTGAGTCACAGGTTTTTCAAGAAGTTTGCAGGATTATGGGAATGAACAAAACCCGAACCACGGCTTACCATCCTCAGTCAGACGGGATGGTCGAACGGTTTAATCAGACGATCGAGCGACATCTGGCAAAAATAGTGGAAAGCCATCAAAGGGACTGGGACAAGTACATTTCACTGTTCCTGCTAGCGTACAGAACAGCAGAACATGAAAGCATAAAGGCAACTCCGGCATATGTCAACTACGGTCGTGAGCTGCGGTTGCCAGTGGACCTCCTAACAGGAGGCTCACCAGATGAACCTCAAAGTATTCAAAACTACGTTTCTGATCTGCGTGACCGAATGCGAGAAATACACGCCGCAGTTCGAGAAAACGGGTTGCAGTCGAGTGAGAACATGAAGACCAGATACGACAGAATGTCGAATACAAATGGCTTCGAGGAAGGCGCTCTAGTCTGGCTTCACAACCCGACTCGCCGCAAAGGGAAATCGCCAAAGTTACAAACCAAGTGGGAGGGCCCGTACAAGGTGGTAACGCGACTAAATGATGTGACGTATCGGATACAGCGTCAGCCAAGGGGAGCAATGAAGATTGTTCACATCGACCGCTTGGCGAAATATCACGGAAGTAATGATGATGCTCGGGACGAGCATCTCTAAGAAGGGGGCAGTGTTACGAAATCAAAAATAAATAAACATAAAATGCGGTCCGCGGAAGTTTGAGTAGCGCTGTCCGCGGAAAATTCTCGTACAATCGTCGCGTGTTTCCATACGGGAATAATATCGCGAACGATCTAGTACATCGATTATCTCGCTCTGACATATTGCTTTGTCTCGCTCTCGCACTTCTAGTATGTACTAAGGGAACGAGACAGAGGGTATCCCTCTCTCTCTATTCCGGAGTAGTTGTGATCTTTCTAGAAACTTATGGAGCGGGTTTCCCGGGCCATATAAATATCGGAAGGTGCCTCAGGAGGGCAGTTCTAATTTAACTGAGCTACAAGTGCGATCAAGAAGCGATATCCGGAGCGAATAACAAGTGATACAAGCGACCTCGGCAAGTTATAGTGACTGTGATTAGCAAGTGTTTTGGACATTGTTAGTGATAAGTGAAGTGAAGTGACGTCGGCGACCATCCTTGTGGGAATAAACGTTTTTAAGAGTCATCAGGTGTTTTTCTCCAAATTGCGAACCCCCGAGCTCGTAACAATAGATTTAGAATTTTTTTGACTACGTCAATAGATTGGCTGGTCAGTAAAAGAAACGAGACCAAATTGAAAACTGTTATTGTGTGTGTGTCAAACATGTGTGCACTGTCAAATAGTGCTGAGCCGAGCAATATCGACATCATCGATCGATTATCTTAACGTGAGACCATTGCCAAATTAAGTATGCAGTTATTAATTGGGATAAGTAAGTAATAAAATTACATTATAAACATCTTAAGTATTTTTATTTTTAACGAGCACCCTGACCCTTACAGTGGACATTTTAATAACATAAAATTTACGCTTTCTAGACAAAAACATACACACATACCAAAATCAAAGCACAACTATAAGGATATGTTTAAGTATGTAATACCGGTGAGTCGAATGATTTTCAATAGACTCACTGGTTTTGCATAATCAATAATATATCTTGGGTCGTGGTTTGGTTTTGGTAATAACGTTAAAGTTAACGTCAATTAGCGGGATTGGCCTGCATTTACATACACATAAAAATAAAAATTGACTATTTAACCCACACGATATGATATATAATATAATTTACGCAAAAAATACTGGCATTATTCATTTTTTTAAGTAGTACAAGTCTTTTATTTACCACCAAAGATAATTAATTTATTATAAAAATGTCTTAAACTGTCCTTGGAAGTATTTTCTTATTTTGCTTCATATTTTAGCCTAATAATGAAATAAGTTTCAATAATAAGCTTTGTTAACAAGTGTTTATGATTGAACAGTCCTGAAGAATCAAACATATGAATGTTTAGTTCGGTGAAAAAGTTTTTACAAGACAGTGATAATATTATAAGTGCGAAAGTCTGTCTGTCTGTCTGTTAACCCATACCGCTGAACGGATTTTAATGAAATTTGGGATGAATATAGTTGAAGACCCGGGGTCAAACATAGGCTACTTTTTGACCCAGGCGGAGCTGCAGGAAACAGCTAGTACACAATATTTTGATAAATTTACAACTTGAGGGCATGAACATTGTTGGGATTGAACCTGATTTTAGTTTTACTCTTTTTATCCCCTGTTCGAAAAACATTCTGGTTCAAAGTGTTTACTACAAATAGTTGAAATTTTTTGGGAATCCATTCTCCTCTGCTAACAATTTTTAGGCATTTTTGGCGAATATCTACATTTGATGGAAATCTGAAACATAAGAAATGAATGAGAATACGAACACGAGATTTTCAGTAGACATCTGCTATGTTTTTCGCGATATCTTAAATTCGACTTTATCTCTAAAGAGAATTGCCCTCCTGTGGTTAGCCGCCACGTGTTTTCGAGTCCAATCCAATTGTATGAAAAATTCTATTACTAAAATTTAAATAAGTACCTATATGCACTTATTCCTTCTTAGCGTTTGGGTGCAATACTATCGATATGATGTTTGACAGCATCGATGTCAATCCCTAAACTTCAAGAATTAGGTTGAAAATTGTGAAAATTCACGTATTTATTTTTATCAAAAATTGAATGCCTATGCATTCTAAACATTTATGTGATAAAACTTTAAGATATTTCTCATATTTTAGTGCGGAAAAACTATCGAATCAATTAGAAAATCATGGATTTATACAGTGATAAACATCGGTGGTACTTACGTGTGAAATGTGAAATTTTGTGGGTTTTCTTTCTTATTTGAGTTACATTTAGGCACTGCACATGAAACCATTATTATGCGCTTCTACTGAACACTTTTTTAACACTTACAGATAGATACTTTGTTTATAATTTAAATATTTGTTTTTGACAATAAATCCGTAAGGCTGCTATGGACCAATAGTGTGTTAAGAAATGGTCACGCTCTCTATCTCATTCTAACATACGCATATCCTATATATTTCTCTTTCGCATTTCCCGTCTATTGGATCCATAGTCTAAGGAATCTAATGAAGAAAGTCAATACATTTTACTACAAAAAAGGAAAAAATGCAAGGCAAGTCGCGAAAAAGATAAGCGATGTTTATGGACCTAGTACAGTGTCTGTGAGAGTAGCACAAATTTGGTTTAAGCGTTTTCAGTGATTCGTGTGATCATGTACACATGATGATGAATGTACACATTCAGTGACAGGTAAACATCACGAGAGGACTGCTAAAACCACTTGTTGCGGTATTTTGATCAGAAGCCTCAAAATTTCTATAGCAATGGGATTATGTCCCTATGTACAAGATGGCAAAAAGTTATTGAATAAAATGGCACCTACACATTTTAGTTTAATGTTAATAAACTGTATTAAAAAATGTTTTGAATTTTCTTAAAAATGCGAAGAAACTTCTTCCCCAACCATATTAATTATGACTTATTCAAGCATATTTAGTGTAAGGTTTCCCTACCTTCCCCAAAGACGTTGCCTTCTTAATGATGGCCTGCGAGTTGTTCCAATCCATCAGGTTGCCCGTGTTGTCCACACCGAAGTCCCAGCAGTCGAGGGTGTGGAACATGAAGCGGTCATCACTGATCATGTTAGATGGAGAGTTTCCTTCATAATATGGGTTCAGCGTGTTGGCAACCCATTTCCACTGGAAATAATATGTATATATTTTTTTAAATCGTCTAACTTTAGTATAACATTTATGAATCAGTTCCAAATTGAAGAATATGATTAATAAGTAATCTTTGAAAAAAGAGACTCATTATTTTTACCTACAAAAATAAGCTTATTAAAATCAATGAAAAGTACATTAAAACCTAAATTTAATGAAAATGTAGTGAATGTTAAAACGATGTTCAGTTAACCTGGCCGAGAGTTTAGCCAAATTAATAAATAAATCAATGGAGAGTGGTCACTTACCGGCCGAATGAACTTGTTCCTGCTAACTTCAGGCCCATAAGTCTCACTAGTATCATATGTCGTACTTTGGAAAAGATCATAGCAGAAAAATTGAGAGATTTTCTGTTACAAGAGCATGTAATTATGAATGAACAGCATGGGTTTGTACCAAAACGATTAATAGTGACAAACTTATTATTGTGTATGAACAAATGGATAAAAGACCATGATAATGGTAAACCTACAGATGTAATATACTTAGATTATGAAAAAGCCTTTGACCGTGTACCACTTCAAAGACTAATACATAAGTTATAACATCTGGGTATATGTGTAAAACTGTTAGCATGGTTTGAAGATTTTCTAAATGGCAGATCTTTTTGTGTGAGGGTGGGAACAACTTTCTCCAACCCACGAGATGTACTTAGTGGAGTTCCACAAGGTTCTGTGCTTGGACCATTACTATTTATTCTCTAAAGGACTTGATGATATCTTAAATTGGACCGAAAAATGGCTATTGTCATTGAATGTGGACAAATGTACAGTAATACATATTGGAAAAAAGAATCCTCGCAAAGTATACAATCTTGGCAATCAGCAGTTGTCAGCTGTGGAGTCACAAAAGGACCTTGGCATCACAATTATCATCGACTTGAAATGGGAAACACATATAGTCAACTTAGTCAAAAAGGCAAATTCTATGTTATACCTTATTTGGAAATTCTTCATGAGTTTAACACCAAAAACTTTCGTCAAACTCTACAAAACATATATTATAAGACCGCAGTTGGAGTTTGCCTACATTATTTGGAACACTTACTTCAAAAAAGATATAGCTCTCATAGAAAATGTCCAGCGAAGAGCTACAAAAATGGTGAAGCCACTACGAAACAAGCCATATGAACAGAGACTAAAGGAACATAACCTCGACTCACTCAGAAGAGGAGGCTGTCTTATTGAGACTTTCAAAATACTAAACGGATCTTATAACTTATCTGATCAGAAGGGACTGTACACATTCTTTTAAAACAAGCATCTGAGAGGTCATTCGCTAAAGATGTGTTGTATAGAAGCAAAAAGAAAACCATTGAGGAACTTTTTAATTAACCAAGTAGTCAAGTATTGGAACAAGCTCCCGGAAAATGTTGTAAATGCACAATCAGTTAACAGCTTCAAAAATAGACTAGACAGATACCAATTCTCCAAACAAGACGCACACGCATCAGCTTAAAGCTGCTAGTGTGATCCACAATTAATAATAATAAATGTTTTCTGTAAAACTATCTCTGTGAAGGTCTGGTGCCTGATACTGATAATATGTATAAGGAGTCAATGATTATAAACTACTAGCTGTTTCCCGCAGCTCCGCCTACGGTATATAGCCTATGTTACTCAGGGTGAATGTAGGTTTCCAATGGTGAAAGAATTTTTTAAATTGGCACAGTAGTTTTTGAGTTTATTCATTACAAACATACACACAAAAATACAAGAAAATACTGTTTATAATATTTAATCAATTAATTAATATTTTATTTAAATAAGTGTAGATGTAGATAAAAAATTGTCAACATCCTGGGTTAAGTAAGATGCCACAGCTAAATCACCAAGGACAGCTTGGACACTACAATGACTTGTTTTGTGTTTGTTTGTCCTTCTTTCACGTTAAAACGAAGCAACAGATTGGTGTGATTTTTTGTGTGGAGATAGTTGGAGACCTGGAGAGTGACATAGACTACTTTTTTCTGTGACACAAACAAATTCCACGCGCGCGAAGCTGCGGGCACAGCTAGTAGTTCATAATTTGAAGAATAAAGGTTAAATAAATAATATTGCTTAAAATGGTTTTATGAATTAATGGTACTTACAAACAATGTTAGGAAAAACTCACATCAAGTCCACGATAATTCAGTTTCAAGTAGTGGTTTAAAGATGTGATAAACGCTCCAGGGGCCTCACACAGATGCAGCGAAACCATCTCATTGCTGATCACGGCCTCTTTTGGTATTATGTCGTAAGTGCAAGCACATTCGTAGAACTTGGTCCATGCCTGAGTCAAGAATTCCGGATTGACGAGACAACGGATCTTCCAACCCACCTCCCCAGCAGGATTCCTCCGACGAGTGTGGCTACTCCATTCCTCAATATTGAAATCATTCAATTGACTTTTATGAAAGTTCAAACGGCTCTTCAATATCTCCAAATCTTTGGCCTTCCATGGCGGCGTAGAGAACCAACTATCGAGCTCCGGCAATTTCCAACTGGACTCTAAGTGGAATGAGAACTTTTTGTTGAATAAATCCCCAATCTCTGACTCGAACTCGCCATTCCTGTGTAAATTTAGTCTGGGCAGATATTGATCCATAATTCTATTAAATAGGAAAATTCGTAAACTTGAGCTATACAAAGTATTTTTGAAGGTAAAACACTATCTATCACTACTGCACTATAAGAATTTTTAATTCAAATATGCTATAACTTCACATTATTTTTGCGCAAGCGTATTTATAATAAACGAATAATTTCTTCATCGTAATTGCAAAGTTATTTTTTTAAGCAGAAAAATAAAAACAAACAATTACAAAATCAACACCGCACCGCGCAGGTGGTAAAAGGAAGAGGGAGGGGAGGGATGGGATGAGGGAGGAAGTTTTGATTGACTTGACATTGATTGATGGACTTCAAAATGACAATGACAAAAATGGACAAAGTCCTTCCTTGCCGATGCTGCAAAAGGTCACCGGCCGGGGCCGAAAGCCGCCCGGCCCGGATTCATCGACTCGTTTTCTGTGCTTGTATGAATTAAACTTACCTAGGTAGGTATGTAGGTACTTGTCAAGTTTGTTTGTCAATGTCAGGTTGTCAATATCGAAATAGTAGAGGCTTCGTCTGCAACAATTTACTTGGTGAAGGAAGTGAATGGTGATAATTTTACAAGTTCATGGATGGTTATTTTTCAGTTTCTTATATTTTCATTTTAAAGACATTATTTTTAACTACCTACAGACTAATCGACTTTTGTTTGATTCGTCCTAACTTATTAATTCCTGACCGACAGAGACTTGTTTGATTGTTGTGACTTCGACCGTGCTTCGACCCATTTACCGTTATGACTGCCTTCAAAAGTAATAATTGGAATTCCAACATCCGAAACGAAGATCGCAAAGAAGACCAGCCTCCATATTCCAGAATATTTGTCGTATGTAGTAAACAAGCGCAGGCAGAAGATTTAAGGCCGCATTTCGAAGAATTCGGCGAAGTAGAGGGTATTTATATGCCTCGAGATCGCAGCACCGGCGAATCCAAGGGTGTAGCGTACATCAAATACGCTAAAACATCATCGGCCGCCACCGCTATTGAGAAACTTAATTCGAGAACTGTAAAGGGATCAAGTAAACCTTTAAAAGTCATGGTTGCAGCAAATAAGAATGACACCCCTAGCACAAACGAAGATAGATATAAAAGGCTTTTTATCAAAGTACGCAAAGACATTAAAAAAGAAGAAATTTTAGATCACTTTTCAGCATTTGGGCAGGTTGAGTCAGTTCACATCCAAAAAGATAAGTCAACAGATATGTGCAAGGGTTTTGCCTATGTTAACTTTAAATCATTTGTAGGAGCGGCAAAAGCTTATGAAGAGTGTGATAAAAAATACTGGGCCGTATTTGCTACTCCTAAAGACGAGTTGAAGAGAAGTAGGAACAGTTTAGATAATGTAGGGCCTATGTTTACAGATAATTTTTCATTCAACAACCATCACGCTAGAGAACCCTTTCACCATTTAGATGTCCATCCATCACAGGATATATTGAGAAGTGATTCTGGTCCACAGCCTCGAGCTGGTCCTATATATAACACTGTTCACATCACATGCAGTCCACAAGTTCCTCAGAAATATATTGAAAGTTTATTCAATATAGTCCCTGGAATGATCGAGTGCCAGTACACACTAGATTCATACAATGGTGTGTGTAGAGCTAATATCACTTATGAGAGTGAATCAAAAGCATCATATGCAGTTGAAAAGCTAAATCACTTTGAATTTCCTTCTGGTGAAATACTCACTGTCAAGCTGGATGATCCGTTGAAAAAAGCCGCTAATAGTTTGACACAAGTTGTTAACAGTTTCAAAAACTCTTTAGAGAATGGTAGTCCTGATTTACTGCAGTTAGCTGATGCAATAGCACAAGCCTCATCTCTTATTAAAGCAGCCACATCAGCGAAAAATGAAATCCATACTTCGTCACATAACCTTAATTGTAGTGTGAATTTGCCACAGCCACAACCCATGGCGAACAGTGACAGCAGAGTAGCCCAGAGATGCTTCATAGTATGTAAACCTTATCCTCCACCAATAGCAGTACTACAAGATGTGTTTAGCCGTTTTGGTGATCTTATAAACGTCTGCACTTTTCCTAACAAAACCTTTGGTTTCGCTAAGTATGCATCTATTCAGGCTGCACAGGAAGCTATTAGAGTTTTAAACGGGGCAATGCTTTGTGGGGCTCAATTGAAAGTTTGTGTTGCCGATGAAAAGCCTAAGGATGATGACCGAATGCAAACAGATGATCACAATGACCATGACGTGGACAGAAAAAGAATGAAGCTTAATGACAACTCTAGATCTAATAATTCTCATCACTCTCCCTCATAACCACTAAAATTGACAATTTGACTAGGATTTAAATATAAGAATATTGAACAAACTGTATGAATCACTTTATTATGAACTGACAGAATAAACTATTGTATTACACCACTAGACTAATGAAGTACATGAAAACTGTTGTAATTATTTTATGAGATTATAGTATTCCTCAAATTTTAGGACTTTTTTTTATTATTTACAAAACTCAAGTTTGTGTTTGACCTGTTTTAACATTGACTTATCACAACAAAGCACATACATTTTATTTACCTAACTTGTGAACACCAAATTTTTTGACATTAACAGAGTTCAAAGTCGGTTTGCGATACAACCATATTTAAATGATAACAAAAAAAAATTACGCTATTTAAATTATCATGGACAAATCCACTACTGTCTGACCCAACATACCACCGGCCATACAACAATACTTTTGTTTTATAACAAAATTAGTTACAGACTATAATAAACACCTAAAAATAGTTACAGCTTTGTAACATGTTGGTGCCTTGTCTCCCCCATTTTTTTAATTAGTCTGTAAGACTCCCAAAAAATAGTTGATTGATATAAATCTTGGGGAGACCCTGAGTGAGCAATGAACTTTGCCTAGTATGTACGTTAGTAATTCAAGACTATACTGTTTAGCTCGGAAGCTAGTTTGGCTCAGGCGCAAAACGTCTCTTTCGCAAAATGTCCCCTGGTCGTAAAACGTCTCTTTCGCAAAATGTCGCGCCAGGGACTTTAGATTAAAATTTCGATTTAAAAAAAAAATCATTTTTTAGCACTTCCACAATTTGTAAAAAAGATTATTTTTTTTACAAATGTTCATATAGCTTAATTTAGGTTTTACTGTTCTTTATGTTTACTGTAACATTTTGCTTAGTAGGTATCAATGTTTATTTTGATTTGCAATACTTCATTAGCAAGTAAGTACATTCCAGTATGAAAATAAGTACATTTATGTTTTTTTTCTTAATGAAAGATTTTTTTTTCTTAATCATTTACGAAAAAAATAATTTATGTAGCAAATTTTAATTAATAACCAAGGTTAATTTTAGTACGAAGATTTATTTTTTGAATCATTTAAAAGATGGTATAAAAAATATTTTCATTTGCAATAGTTAATTAATTAACAAATTTTGGTGCCATAATGAGAAGACAGTTAAGTTTAGTTATTAGTAATATCTACTATTATCTTGCCTGTGGATATGTTACTAACAGTATTAATTCTTTTGATCTAAATTTTGAATGTGTGTAAAATGTTTGATACCTATTGAGATTGTTTTTATTTGGAATACATACTTAAGTAAATTTAAGTACCAAAATTTTGACATCATAATTACTCTATAATTTTAATAAATGATTTTGCTTTGAAAATCGAAATTTAATTCAAAAGTCCCTGGCGCGACAATTTGCGAAAGAGACGTTTTACGACCAGGGGACATTTTGCGAAAGAGACGTTTTGCGCCTGAGCCGCTAGTTTATGACTGGGGTGAATACCCTCAATTAGCAACAGTGGTAACTTAGTACATATAACATTGACAATACAGTACACTATGTCACAACATTTTCACTGCTTTTCGGATACAGTGATGCTGATACACAAATTTCTACAGATGGGAGTAGACAACAACAGAGATAAAGAAAAATATGTATCCATCAGTGGTGCTTAGTGTTCACAGCAAGCAGGTCAGAAAATGCTCATCTCATTGCACGTCATTTCCACCCGTAGTTCCATATAAAGCTATTTTGACATGATGGAAAGGGAGTAAAGGTTCTACTCTTTGGGTTAAGCCAGACGAGCGTAATTTTGTTAGTTGTGCAGAATTTCTGGGACTCACGACTCACAAAATTATGCTTGTCTGGCTTCACCCTTATAGTGTTCTCTTTCTGCAATCATCATCATAATTTCAGCCGCAGTCAGTCCATATTCTGGACATAGGCGTCTCCTAATGATTTCCAAAATGATCTTTCTGCAATCTCTTTTTACAATTGCAGCTTTAGTGTCAAGACAACTATTCATACAATCCTTCTCAACAGTTGTCAAACAAATAAATAAACAGAGAGATCTGAATAGAGATATTTCATTCTTCAAAAATATTCCCCCTTTTATTTCCATCATCTTAATTTTAGTAAAGACGGGGGGGGGGGGGGGAACTTTACCAGTCTAGTATACAGAAACATAACAATAATCATGATTTCAGATATAATAAAGCTAATCTCATAATACGTCGGCTTCTTGAGCCTTCCAGTCATGATGTGGCAAACACTTCACACACCTCCAGATAACAAGACCTATATTGTGCAGTCCGGTGGTTTACTTCCTGTTCTGGAGCAAGTATGAGACTTCATTGATGCCCGAAAGCAACTTGTTGATGACATCATCATAGTGCAGTGTGTTGTTGTCTTGCGTTGTCTTCGCCCAATTCTTATTACACTCGCTTAGCGCCGTTTTTGCTTCCACCATCTGAAATGTTTATAAATTATATATATAATGCGTTTTTTAATTTGACAATAATTGCCTAACAGTTCAAAATGGATGGGAGGTGTGAATGGGGGTTAACAGTAAACTTTGCATCGCAAAACATTTTTATCAAGAATTATCAAAGTTCAATAACTTTTTTAGATAAAAACAAGATTACGGTTGTGCACATTCATACCCTTATTCTAAAAACGAACAATGCTATTGACCCAGGACTAAAAACTAGCAATACCCATAGGTTTATTTTAAAACTTCATTATGACTTCCTCATTCATTTATAGTCACATGTGTGCATACAGCCGTGGATTATACAGAATGGACTATTCGTGGTTGTACACATCAATGAACACACCCACTGATAAACATGCAGTTGAATGTACAGAGGACTAAAATATAAACTCAAAATATTTTGGACTTCACCTGTGTAAACATATTCACATCTTGACACAGCTGGCCAAGTTTGCTCTCTAACTCAAGATTTCTGTTAGTACCATCGCTTTTAGTCATCTTAATATTCGCAAGCCGTTTGTTCAGCTGATCCAGGCTCGTTGCATACTGCTGGAAGTCTAACAATTCCATATTACCAAGAGGTTCACGTTTCTGGGGCGCCGAAACTGTTAAATTCTTCTTCAAATCTTCGGCGTAACCCTTCATCTTGGAAATAATGTCGTCTATATCAATATCTGGTGTATTTTCTACCATATCAGGCATCAACAACTTTGGAACATCCGCCTCTAAAAACTTCGACAGATCTTCATGCCGCAAACCATTATTTATAGATTCCTCGTTCGCAGACGGTACCTTAGGCACCGATTCGAATATTGCCTTGATATCCCGCATTAATCTCTGAGAATCTTCCAGTTCTTTATCCAAATCTTGGGTCATCTTTTCAAGTGCATCCAATCGTATTATGGATTGTAAGTATGTAGCATATTCCGTGAGGTTTGGGTTGCAACGATTCATCTTTTGTGACTGTTTTAACTTAACCGTTCAGTTGAATTGTAATGTAATCAAACAAAACAAATTATTGAATTTCAAATTTTATTGTGGTGTGGACTTAGTAAGACGATCAATCGATTTTTAAAAAAACAAAGGATTTTTTATTTACTAATGGTATAAACGGCCATGGATACAAGTCCTTCTTAATTTTTCTATCTTCTTCAGTCCTACAGTGTGGTGTGAAAGTCTAGTCGGTAGTCAAGTCTAGTCAGAAGAATCAGGCTAAGTGAAGTGGTAGAAAAACTGTACTTAGCTATTTTTAGGAGCTTTTGGCAACAAGCACAAAAATCACACAAATCAAACACTGTATCACTTCCCAACACTAACACCCGTATTCTTAAACCTTCACTCAAACTCTACTCAACCTTACTCCACCTCATTGGTATGAGGTGGAGTAAGGCACAGACATTTATGACGTAAACAGACGGAAGGTATGCTATTACTTAGCGTAGCACAAACACACACATGCAAAACTATGCAGCCTGGGCTGTATCTAGTCTAGGGTAAGTTGTTTACGATAATGCTTCCCATGATTTCAAGGAATGTATCAATGTTGTGTGGAGTGCATGATCTGAGATCATTTACATACGGAATCTACTCTATTATTTTTACTGTTCACCGATCCAACAACGTAGATTACAAAATGGCGTCACGGCTAAAAATTGCCACGCGTAGCTTAATATCTATGTGTGAGTGAATGTTGCTACAGGTGTAAAAAAGAGATATCGCCATATAGATCCGAATACGTGAGAAAAGGATAACAACAATTACTTGCTACATAAGTATAACTATTAACTTATGTTCCGTCTGTGTACGTCTTATATGTCTGTGGAGTAAGGTTACAAGCTTCCTTGACTTGAGATGATTTCTCATTGGCGGTGAGTATTGAACTGTCAAATATAAGGTTGGTCGAGAGGTACCTTGAGGCGTCCTTGAAATGAAATAAAGAGGATAAAAAACGGGTTTTTGCCACTTTTGGCGTAGGTATTTACTTTATTTTATTTTTTACTCTATTCTCTAATAATTTTCATTTTTTGTGTTTAAAATTGTTGTTATAACCACATTGGAGTTTGCTCAAGCAACCGACTAAAAATGTCGTTTTCAAGGAAAGTTCGAGGACTTCCTTAAGGCGCCCTCGAACGAGTTTGAGTGAAGGACGTTCTTGATGTCAAAAAATTTGACCTGAATGCATTTCGTTACCCACCGCTTTCTTTCTAACTCGTGATGTGTTAGGATATGAATCTGGGTTTCCATCACAGAACTTGATAACAACCCCAAAAGTTGAAAAAATGATAAACATTCACGTAGCAATATAATCTTTATTTTGAGATAGATTTTTTTTTAAAATGAAAAATAATTATACTTGTTTTTGATATAGAAATACACCGTGAAATTTTTGTCGTTTTGGACCCATCGTCCAGTGACTCTATTCATGCAACCGAACAAATTTCCCCAAGGAACATAGCTCGAAACTTGAAAAATAAATTTGGACTTCCCATAGTAAGTTAGGTCAAGTGATAAGGGGGTGCAGGGCAGGGAACCTTCTCGAAACTACTGAAACTAACTGAAAAGCGCCCAGTCCTTTGAAAGCTTTGCGTTCTCACTTGATCCCAAGGATCCGGTGAGAAGGCGGACTGACAAAGGATTCGGGACGGTGCACCCTAGGTGATAGTTAATAACTCCCTGGTAGTCGGGGTCTTGTTGACTGTCGGCCAATTTCTGCCAACAGACAACTCCATCGCCGTCTATAATGAGAGGGCGATTGGATGTGCATCTGGGGGACGGGCGTGGTCCATTTTTGGGCCACTATCTAGTTTGAGGGGGGGGGGGCGAAAGGCCAACGGTCGGGCCAAAAGGCCATGGCTGGAGGGCGTCGTGGTAGAATGCTATCGCGACCCCATGGCGCCCTCAACAGCCGGTGCGGAAACGCCGGAGGGGTTTTAGTGGGTAGTCCAGGCACTCTGCCTGGGAGTCCCACACTCAGTGCGTAAATGCATTTCCCCTCCGTTATCAAAAAAAAAAAAAAAAGTGATGAGACATTTTGTATGGGAGGTCCAAAAATTTACTCCATAATTCGACCCATGTATCTTGGGGAAAGTTGTTTAGTTGCATGAATGGAGTCACTGGACGATGGGTCCAAAACGACTAAAATTTCACGGTGTATAAAGCCCAATTATATAAGGCAAACTGACATTTTTATTTTACTGTATTTCTGACTAGATATGGTAATACTTTGGGGGAAAATAGGGGTTACTTCAGGTCAATATTTCTTGGGGTGCAGGGCAGGGAACCTCCTCGAGTGCCCGGTTCTTTGAAAGCTTTGCGTTCTCATTTGATCCCACGGATCTGGTGAGAGGGCGGGCTGACAAGGGATTCGGGACGGTGCACCCTGGGTGACAGTTAATAACTCCCTGGTAGTCGGGGTTTTGTTGGCTGTTGGCCAATTGGCTAGTCAACTAAAAAATAAATTGTGTATATTATATATTTTATTGATAGAATAGACTATTTCGGAGATACAATTTAAACGAAAAAATTCTTAAAATTATATTTATTTTGTTATTTAATTTTAAAGATTTTATAGTGATGACGTCACGCAGCTATAATGGCCATTTCGAACTGCAAGAAAGCAAAAATTACTAAGGTATTAAAAAATATATATGTCAGTGTCGAATGTCAAAGTCAAGATGGACTGCGAGTGGCGAGTTGGTTTCTTGTTTGTTTACAATCGCCAAACATTTAGGTACCCCATTTTTCTTATCTATTGCATATTGGCATGTTTATTGGACTTTACTGCAGTCTCTTCATCCGTTTACATCTGATTTTTCAATAATTGGACACCGCTTCTTCATTATAATGTATGAATGACTTGAACAGAGATGACATTTGACATGGGTGACAAGTACGTGAAGCGCCTAATTAGCTCTACCAAACAAAAAATATTTATTCACTACCATGTGCTACCAACCTAAAAAATTAAATGTGAATAGCCGGAAGTTATCCGGCTACGTCATACGTCAACCTTGCTAAAAAATGAAAGTCATTGGGTTTTTTGCGATTTTCTTGAAAAATACTTGCTTATCTAAAGATCTGATTAATGTAATCTGTTCCCTAGCCTATTCCTCGAAATGGTTTACGAATTAGACATTTTCATAAAAAAGTTTACTAGCCAATTGGCTAGTCAACTAAAAAATAAATTGTGTATTTTATATATTTTATTGATAGAATAGACTATTTCGGAGATACAATTTAAACGAAAAAATTCTTAAAATTATATTTATTTTGTTATTTAATTTTAAAGATTTTATAGTGATGACGTCACGCAGCTATAATGGCCATTTCGAACTGCAAGAAAGCAAAAATTACTAAGGTATTAAAAAAATATATATGTCAGTGTCAAATATCAAAGTCAGGATGGACCGTGGCCGCGAGTTGGTTTCTTGTTTGTTTACAATCGTCAAATATCTAGGTACCTACCCCATTCTCGTATCTATTGCTTTTGGCCTGTTTATTAGACATAACTGCCGTCTCTACTTTCGTTGACATCTGATTTTTCAATAATTGGACACCGATTCTTCATTATAATGTATGAATGAATGTAATCAGGTTAATTATTTATAGGGTTAAGTTTACTTGAACAGAGATAACATTTGACATGGGTGACAAGTACGTGAAGCGCATAATTAGCGTTACCAAACAAAAAATATTTATTCACTACCCTATGCTGCCAACCTAAAAAATTAAATGTGAATAGCAGGAAGTTATCCGGCTACGTCATACGTTAACTTTGCTAAAAAATGAAAGTCATTGGGTTTTCTGCGATTTTCTTAAAAAATACTTGCTTATCTAAAGATCTGATTAATGTAATGTGTTCCCTAAGCCTATTCCTCGACATGGTTTACGAATTAGACATTTTTATGAAAAAGTTTACTAGCCAATTTCTGCCAACAGCCCACTCCACCGCCGTCTATGATGAGACGGCGAATGGATGTGGGTCTGGGGGACGGGCGTGGAACTTTACGAATAATAATCCACCATTACTATGCACAAACACTCAAAAAACACAAATTTTGGAATTTATAATACAGCGCCGATACTGCTTTTCACAGCTTCCCGAGTGAGTAAACGAGATGGCGCCTTACAGCTTGTATTGCGCCATCTCGTTCACTCACTCGTTTCTGCCCTGCTATTAGAGGTGATAGTAAGGCCCCAGGCCTTTTGGCGGGAAGCTGTGAAAAGCAGTATCGGCGGTGATGGTAAGGGCTCTGAATGTTATTTATGAAATGAACGCTTTCGTCATAGTTTTTTATTACTTTTTAAAATCAATGCCGATGGAACCATAGGAGTTTAGTTGCGAAAGGCGGTTCTGAAAAACTCTAACACCAGGGTACACAGGATCGATTGACCATGTATAAATGTAACCCACTCGATATTAATGAATGAGTTGCTTGCGCCGTAACCGTATTCGAATAGAATTATGAGGTCATGGTAATGTAAAGTTTGACAACTTTTTACTGATACGGCTACGTCTAGTAAAAGCCAAAAAGTAAAAGAAAAAAACTTTGAATCTGATAGACTGACACCCGTATTCTTAAACATATCCTTAAGAACGTCCTTCACTCACCCCCGTATTCTTAAACATAACCTTAAGAACGTCCTTCACTCAAACTCATTCGAGGGCGCCTTAGGGAAGTCCTCGAACTTTCCTTGAAAACGACATTCTTAGTTGGTTGCTTGAGCAAACTCCAATAAGGTTATAACAACAATTTAAAACACAAAAATTGAAAATTACAAGAGAAGAGTAAAAAATAAAGTAAGTAAATATCTAGGCCAAAAGTGGCAAAAACCCGTTTTTTGTCCACTTTATTTCATTTCAAGGACGCCTCAAGGTACCTCTCGACCAACCTTATATTTGACAGTTCGATACTCACCTCCAATGAGAAATCATCCCAAGTCAAGGAAGCTTGTAACGACTAATCATACCAATGAGGTGGAGTAAGGTTGAGTCGAGTTTGACTGAAGGTTTAAGAATACGGGTGTGACAGTAACAGACAAATTGACAAGGAAAGTAGTGCACGCACAGCCGGCACGTGTGTGTGATAATATTTCTGGGGTTTATTTACATTTTCTTGTTTTGAGGTTTTAAATCCTAAAAATGGTGAGAAAACTCAAATTTCATGAGCAAAAATTGCTCAAAAAAGTTGATTTCATATCTTGGAAAGTGGATAACAACTTACATGAAGTGAAAGTTATGAAAAAGTACTATATTCAGAAGCGCGAAGATTACACAAAGTATAATCATTTTTATAATTTTTCATGTGTTGTGGTATTTTTTTGTATTGTTTTAATAACAAAGTGTGATTTTGCTCATATTACAGATATAACAAGTTGTCACGAGATATCAGAGAGCTTGCAAATAAAATTAAAGACTTGGATCCTAGCGCTGAGTTTAGAACTGAATCAAGTGCACAGTTACTAGAGAAACTCTACCAAATGGGGCTTATTCCCACGAGGTGGGACTTGGCTCTGGCAAGTAATGTGTCAGCAAGTGCTTTTTGCCGCCGGAGACTTCCAGTTGTTATGGTTAGAAGTAAGTAAACGTTTTGACTAGTGCAGTGTTATAGCACAAACCCCATGAATTATAACAAGTGTATGAATAGATAAACATGGATTAGAAAGGCCTGTGCTTTACTAATGGCTTCAAACGCTCATTATTCAATTTGTTTTTATAATCACCAATAAAAATGTTTCAATAACATAAAAAACTTCAAAAACTCTGTCAAACATCTAAATAAATAAACAATTGATTAATTCATTTATTTCAGATAGGATGTCAGAAAACTTGAAAGAGGCCACAAAATTTATAGAACAGGGTCATGTTCGAGTCGGTCCGGAGGTTGTTAAGGACCCTGCATTCCTTGTCACTAGATCTTTGGAAGACTTTGTCACATGGGTTGACGGTTCCGCTATTAGGAAACATGTTATGGAATATAATGAAATGGTATGTTTGTTGCATTCATTTATTTACTTTATGTGATTACATGAGAAGTCAAGCATATGGCCAAAAAAAGTTGGACTTAATTACATTTGAAGAGGGTGTCACTAGTATACTGCAGTCATGGCCTAGGATGTTACACCACAGTACCTAATAATTTCCCAACCGCTCCATAGTCACACCAATTAACATCACCAGTGTGATTAAGGTTAATTTTAATTATCTGTAGTCACACTAGACTGACTAGGTGTTGGTTAAAAAGCCACTTGTTTCATTGTTTCAGAGAGATGACTTCGACATGTATGTCTGAGACCAAGAGAAGATATTATTTCTAACATGTAAATAAGTATGATTCATGATTAAAGATGGGCAGCGGAACGAAATTCAAGAGGGAAATATTAAAATGCAAGAGAATGAAAAGGAGAAAAATACTTAATTCCCATTTTAAACTGGGAATTTTTAAAAATTCCGAGAGCAAATGGGCTATTTTCCGGGAAGGCGCCATCTCTATTAATGATTATGAATGAATGTATTTCCTATAAATTTTTAAGTAAAGAAAATTGGTTTAAAATAAAATTGTATGTAAAATCTTAATGCTTTTATTTGTATATTATTATATCTCCTTAGCATTTGTATATTTAAATTTTGACTCTTAACATTTTATTTTTATTTAAAAATTGCACCTTTTGTCAGTTATTAAAGCTTGGCACATTCTATTCATTATTTATTTATTTTATTTAAACTTTATTGTACAAATACAATTGTAAAGCACAATAGGTGGACTTAATGCTAGAAGCATTATCTAACAGTCAATATTTAGGTCAAGCAGAGAGCTTTGTGGGTGTAAAATTATATTAACAGAAAAAGAATAAAAAATAATATGCAATACATATATGAATATAGCATATACTTACATACAATATAAACACGTATTTACAATATATTATGTAGATAAACAATAAATATATACTTAAATGCAAAACAAAATACACAACATATGTGACGTAAAATGGCACCTAGATTCGTGTTCCTGAATGACCCACGTTGGTCTATATGAAAAACCTCTTTTGCCCTTTTACATGTCAAATAGCAAGGTTCTGCAAGATTCTACATGTAGCAGCATCTCATCATCATCAGCTTTCTATAACCCACTGCTGTGCCGTCTCCGGTCCAGCAGTCTCTGTCCTGAGCCATCACAATCCAGTTGTTGCCAGCTATTTTTCTGATATCGTCGACCCACCTAGCAGCTGGGTGTCCAATACTACGCCTTCCATTTCTTGGGTACTACTCCATTAGTCTTACTACAACTACCATCGTTTCTTCTAGCAAAGTGTCCCGCTGAGTTCCACTTTAAAGTTTCAACTCTAGGGAGTATATGCCATATACTTTGATTCTTGACATGTATAAAACTTCATACAATCTATTATTGTCTTAATATCCTTTACTCTTCGAATGCGGTTTTCTACTCGCATGATTCCTGCCAGTAGTTTCACGGTACTGTGCAATGTGCATGAATGTCGTCATTATCTTCGGCATGTATGAAACATGTCTTTTCTACTATTTTTCACTTCAAAATAGTAAGATCTGTATGATTCTTCATAGAATCTTTTTTTGTTATATTGTCCTTTACTCGTCGAATAGCAAGATTCTACTCGCATGCTTTTGCCCGTAGTTTCCATGTAGTGATAATAGATGTCGCCACTCTCCTTGGCATGTATCAAGCATGCCTGTATGTATCACGATCTTTAGGATCTCTGGTCATTATGAGAAACAGGTGTTTGCCACATTTGTTCCTGTATCTCTTCAAATATCGAGGACATCCCGTTCTCCTCGCGCCTCCAATACTAGGGCTATCCTTAGTAAAGCGTCAGCCTGCAAAAAGAAATTATATCATTTTATTTACTGGTGGTAGTTATGACAAAGTATATTGAGGAGCTCGAATGCCGCACGTAGCGAATGCGCGTGTGAAACGACGGTGAGATGCGACCCGTATTTGGATTGGTCTTCATTTAGTGGCATTTTCTATTTTGAGCTCTGTGCTTCGGAAGCATGGAGCAATTACAAAGAGGAGATGCCGTAATAAGCGTTTTGTAAGCAACTATTTGTTCAGCTACATGCTTGGTTTCGGCCGTGGCTCCAACCACGGAGCACGAGCAATGACAAGCTCCGCCCACTTTTGTGTCGGCGAGGCGCCAATGATCACATCACTGCGCCATTTGAAACGACATCTCCTCTTTGTAATTGCTCCATGTTCGGAAGACACGTTTATCCGTTAGTCTCGATTGTTATCAATAGACGGCAGTCGTAAGGCTGTGTCAAATGCCTTTAGGCACCTTTAAAAAAATCTGACAGTGTTGGCCACACCTTGGGTCGTATTTCTAGTATAGTGCTGGTCAGAGTATTTCTCCTACGCACCTGAAATGAGGTAGCTTTAGAGTGCTTCTTCAATGGGTCTTCCTTTTAAGTAAATATAGCCGTGTTAAAGTAGGACTAAAGGCCGATTTCACCAAAGTTGGATAAGTTTTATTCCAAGGATAATGACTTAATTTACTCTCGTATAATGAAGTTTACATTTCACCACACAGATAACCTGAGAATATATAACTAACAATATAATTTCGGTATAAGGAATCTGGTCTCTAGAATAAAAATGTCTGCCATTCCTTTTATATGCTTAGATTAGTTACTCTTAGATAGGAATGATGTTGGTGGAATCTGCTCTAAAAGCCACAGTTATCCACGCACCTGATTCGATGTAGCTTCAGCGAGTTTCTTCAAAGCGTCGGCCTGCAGCAGCGCCGCCTCCGCCGCCTTCCCCGCATTGGAAGCTCTCTGTTCCTCCGCTTTGGCTCGTAAGAGATCTGCGTCCGCTCGCTTCTTCTCCACTTCTATCAGCCATGGCGGGTAGAGATCTGCGGTGGTATTGTGAATGAATGGGCCATCTACAAAATTTATTTAGTTATTGGCCAGATCCAGATTGTAATCACTTGACATAGTAAAAACATTCCTTAATCTATGGTAATCATATTTATGAAATACTTATTTTGTGATTCACTCTTTTTGATGCATTTAAACATACCTACGTAGCAACCTTACTTTGTGATATAAAAAGTGATGAGTACAACTTTTTTGTCTCAGTATTTCAACTTTCGGGACAATTGTACTAAGGTGAAAAAAAACGTCTCACAAATTCAACGATTGGACTAACCAATGAACTAGAAGGAACTAGGGAATCATTTACAGAATTCATACATGTTGAACACCGATGACCCGACAGAACAAAAGAAAATCCATTATTTTGTCTTTCATAGACTTTAATGAATGAGTTTTAAAATCACTTGAATAAAATACTCACTTTGTACAAAGCGTTCACTAGAATTCTGATTACTGTCCTCATCATTATCATCGTTGCTGGACTGAGATTCATCACTTAGTCTTTCATCACCTGGAAAATCTTGTTTATCAGTTAAGTAGGCAAAAAGCATACGGCCCTTATAGCTCCATATGGTAAGTGGTCACCGTAGGCCATATCTCAAGTACCTATTGAAAAGATTTTGTTTTTTTTTAATCTCTTTTTTTTTGTGAGGCTTCAGTCACACATTGTGACTATGCCAGCCTCATGGGGAAAGTCAAAGGTGAAGCAAGCTTATCTTTTAGCCATGGCCGCTCTCCAGAAAGCGTAAATGGACTTGGCTCCACCCGACAAAGGCGAACTCAATGTAACATTGAGACCGCCATTGTCAAGAGGAACGCCATCCAGAATACGACCCCTGAGCTCGGCATACTGACCACATTCCAGCAAAATATAAATAAAATCTTCTGCTCTCTCGCAAAAATTGCAAGCATCTGTATGTGACCTTTTCATTAAAAGATAAAACTTGTTTACTGGAACATGGCCAGACCTTACTCTGAAAGCATTCACCAACAGTTCCCTCGTGAGTCTAGCACAATCAAACCAGGGTACCAGAGTGGGGAAACTCTGAATGGTCCTGTACCAGATGCCCTTCGAATTAGCACATTCATTATAGAATTTCTTCCATTTTTCTAAGCAATATAACTTAAATGTAGGTACATGTTCCGAGGCATATAGCAGGCACAAAACCTCCCCACTCCTTCCAGCTGCCTCTTTTGCTAAGGAATCTGCCACCTTATTACCCAGGATGTTAATATGAGATGGTATTCACTGCAACTTAATTTTCTGTCTGCAGTTCAGTACCATTCCTAGGATATCATAGGCTATCGGCATCCCTCGGCTGTCCGAGGTACATCGAGCCAAATGCCAAAGATTAAAATAACATTTCCACATCACAATTCCAGCTAATGTTAAGCGTAGATGTGGTCTATGCTGTAGCTCACTGGTCATCTGTGGTCATGTGTTAGCTAATCACCTTATAGATTTCCAATAAGACCAATTTGAAGATACTGAACATGTTCCTACAACCTCGACCGATCAATTGAGTAATCAGGACTCACCAGATACATTGTTGTCTTGATAAGTCTCCAATTTTATCACGGGTGGTAGGTCATTCTGTAAAAATTAAATGAAAAACTATTTAAAATTGACATCAAGAGGTGATAATTATAGACAGGGAGCTGTTACAGCTGATGAGTCTATATCAAGCAGTGTCTAGTAATTTCACAAAAAGTCTTTCACTTCAAGTCCATTTCTGCACCAATGTTACTTTAGTGATTTGTATCCATTTGTCTAAGCGATTTTTAAGGGAGATCACTGATGGCGCTAAGACCACTTCCTCAAGCAATCTATACCAGTTGTAAACCACTCGGTTAGTAAGTATATTGAAAATAAATGATTTCATTTCATTTTTTTTTAAAAATGCAAATATGACCCTAACACTTTAAAATGTTTAAGTTGGAGACTATTAATTTTGATACCATACTTGTGACCATACTGCATATTGGTATAGAAGATTTTTTTTAAATTCTCTTTTGAAGAGTGTTTCTTGTTGCATCCTCGTTTCCATTCAGAGCCTACTCTACAGAGGGTACTTTAATGATACTAAATTTGGAGTACTGGTTATTAAAATGGGGCAACTGTCATCTGACCTGACCTCTGTATCCCTTTTTCCAGTAAAGCTGTGAAAATTCCTAATTCAATCATTTATATTGAGTAGGTTACATGGTCTATCGCCTTTTGGGCCTCATTTATGATCATATTCCTAGATCATTAACAGCATATCACACTTCATTATCAAGCTCCTAAAAAAAACAATAATTAAATAAGATAACTTACTAAATGATTATCCTCATTAGTCGCAGACCCCGTGATATTATTCTTTTTCCTCAATTTATCGAACCCAGGCCCCAGAATGACGAGTGCTCTCTTCTCAAGCTTTGTAAGATGGCCGTTAGAACACCCTTTATTTTTGAGCGTCTGCACTTTATTCTTCAGTTTGTTTTTCCAGTCACTCCAATACTGAAAAATGTTTTGTTGATTAGAAGACATGTTTTCTATATGTTTATTTTTAAATGTGTGTGAGAATTCAAGATACCAGCACAGATTTTGATTGCTGCTTGGGAACAGTCAGGTGGGCTTGACTGAACTTAGAATGAATTAAGTGTATTACAGCCAAACTCAAGAGTCGTTAATGACCTGAGTGAATGAGAATTTTGCAATTGATACTCATTCATTAGTAAAACTTATACCTTACTCCACCCATCTGAGGACTTCCGGACACCTACATTGCAGTCGTTCAAGAGAGCGGCGAGCTCCTCCCAAAGCGCTTTAGATTTGTGACGAGCTTCCAGCGTCCGCAGCTTGCCTGAGGCGAAGTCTACGTGCTGACCCATGAAATCTATCATCAGCTTTACTTGCTCGATAGCTACATGTTTTGATGAGCCGGTGTTTTTGGACATTTTATTATAAGTTTTGATGCTCAAAGTTCGCGTTTCAATTAAACATAAACACGTTAGAATGAAGACGAGTTATGTTTACAAAAAAGAGGCTTTTTGGTAATAGATAATGATTTATTTAAACTAATTAAAATCTTTGATCATATAGTGCCTAGAACTTCGTCGAAAGGTCTTCGGTGAAATTCTCTTGATGGATGGCGATGACGCTATTCTTTTTAGAACAGCCTTTCTCTTTTTACTTTACTATAACTTTAATATAATAATTAATAAACTTTTTTAACTAAATTTAATAAGGTTTGTGTTTTTTGTTTTTGTTGATTACAAAATTTGTGGCACAAACCAAAGAGAATTTTTGACAATTGGCATTGGCACGGCTTTCTTATTTTTGACAATGGCAGTCATAGATCTGATGACATCTTTTGAACGAATAAATGAATGAATGAGTGAACGAACTATGCATCGATTAAAAAGGCCGCTTCACACATCTCGCGATTCTCTCGCCCCACGGCGCAAAGGCGAGCAAGAGTTTAGATTGATTTAGCCCTTGGATTTAGCGTTCTCATTCTAGCTTATTCTTTTGACCTCGGATATGAACGTAGGTGGAGAAAAGGAGCGGAGGAGGCATGAATCACCTGATAGTCTGTTATTAAATATGATTCCGTGCTTTCGGAAGGCACGTTAATATGTTGGTCCGCTGCCATTTGGTAGTCGTTAAAGGAATCACGTCAGAGGCCGAGACTGCCGAATGGCGATTCCGAACAACTCTGAACCCAGGGTGTACATGGTCGATAGACAATGTATCCTACACGAAATGATGATGATGATTATGTGTATTTGTTTTATTTATATGTCACTATTATAACTTGTAATATTTATTTTTCATATGTTAATTAAACTATGTGCAAATTAGGAATTTTGTAACGAAATAACACAGACATATAAGACGTACACAGACGGAACATAAGTTAATAGTTATACTTATGTAGCAAGTAATTGTTGTTATCCTTTTCTCACGTATTCGGATCTATATGGCGATATCTCTTTTTTACACCTGTAGCAACATTCACTCACACATAGATATTAAGCTACGCGTGGCAATTTTTGGCCGTGACGCCATTTTGTAATCTGCGTTGTTGGATCGATGAACACTAAAAATAATAGAGTAGAATACCGGTAAATGATCTCAGATCATGCACTCCACACAACATTCATACATTCTTTGAAATCATGGGAAGCATTATCGTAAACAACTTACCCTAGACTAGATACAGCCCAGGCTGCATAGTTTTGCATGTGTGTGTTTGTGCTACGCTAAGTAATAGCATACCTTCCGTCTGTTTACGTCTTATATGTCTGTGCGAAATAACAATCTTTTGACTAAAAGTCAATTTGTTTGACATTTTGTTTGAATAGTAGAAAATAGAAACCTAAACATGGCAACTTTTCGCGGCCTTGCGTTGAGGTGGTAAAAAAAATAAAAAAAATAATTACCTATACTGAAAAGAAATGAGAAATGGCAGTTACTAGAGAGAAAGAAAATTGTTCAAGAAGAATTAATGGAAATATACCTGCTTTATCCCTCAATAGTGATAATATGTCGACGTCCACCGATAGCGACGACGTAGCGGACCCAACATATGAAATTAGGAACATTCAAAGTATTATAAACGTGACTCGTGAAAACATTGACGCTCTGAATGCTAAATTCGCTGGTTTCCAGCATCCTCCTTCCTTATATTTATCTGAATATCAAGAGTTGACTTCTAAGTTGCATAATTTAGAGCTTAGGGAACGGACTCTGCGGGAGTTATTGCAATCGGAATCGCCGGATAGAAGTGAAGAGTGTTCCTTGCAAGATGATTCGAAGAAGTTTGACACTCTTACGCGGCAGCCGAAGGTGTTTTTGCGGGCTCACCTTCCTAACCAGCAACGTACGAGCGTGCAGGTTAAGGAAGGGGTGACGTTACGGGACGCGCTGTCTAAGGCGCTGAAGTTGAGAAACTTGACTTGTGAAATGTGTGAAGTGGTGCGGACAGGCAACAATAATGTGATTCCATGGGACGTGGACATTACCCTGATCGATGCTGAAGAGGTCAGTTGGTTTTCATTCAGTATTATTTGCTAGGAACTTGTTTTAAGTCATTTTATCTTGTGTAAAGTAGGATACCATTCAGTGGTGCAATTTTAAAGGCTACAGTAACCGCATATCATCGGGTGCAGCCATAAGTCTGTTTTCCACTTGATAGTATAAATAATAGCATTGGCTGGATAACAGAAAAATCCCACATAGATAAAACTAATTGGAAAAAATTCTGGACTATTCTTTTCCCAAGACATATGGCTACTTGGCAAAATAATAAAAAGGATATCCAAGATCAGAGATTTCAAATGAATTTATACAATACGATACAAAATATCTTTATTGCCCACCTACAGTAACAAATAGTTTAACAATAACAATCACTGAAACATAATATGAGCAAAGACTTATTGAGGATTAATAAAAAAAGACTTATTGAGGATTAATAAATAGGATTCTTTAGATATGTTTGAAATAATTTCTGTCTGTTCTGTGTAACATGTCTGTCTGAGTTTGTTATTGTTGTAATGATAATAAAAAAGATAAATAATTTCACTTAAAATACAATACAAATTAAAACTGAAAAACAAAAGGAAAGGACTTTGTTGACGGTTGAGTTGGAGGTTGATATTTTTTTTGTCAAAAAGGGTAACAATCAATTAATTCGCCCTAAGTAAATTAAATACTATATTTAATTGATTCAGGCATTACTTTGCGGAAGTTAAAGTTACAAGCACTTACCAAATTATTTTGCGTGCTTCCGCCACCAGAAAATAATTACTTACAAAAATAAAACTGAACACAGTAGTGTAAATTTTCTTTCATGTGGGCCATATGAATGTTTGCTTTATTAATGTACTAGCTGTTTCCCGCAGCTCCACCTGCGGTATATAGCCTATGTTACTCAGGGTGAACATAGCTTTCCAATGGTGAAAGAATTTTTTAAATCGGCACAGTAGTTTTTGAGTTTATTCATTACAAACATATTCTAAAGTGGAATTCTAAAGATCCATTAAGCCGATCATGAGGTTGTCAAATGGATTGACAGCCTCCTGTTTTGTATTTGACTTTGATGTTATACAACATTCGCAAATAATAATAATGTAAAATTTACCGTAATTTAGCATTTTTGTGAATAAAAATTCACAATTTACACTCTGCAGGTGACAGTAAGAACACTAGATAAGCTGCCGATCATGTCCCACATATCGCACCAGTTCACCCGCAAGACGTTCTTCACGCTCGCGTTCTGCGAGTGCTGTCGGCGGCTGCTGTTCAATGGGTTCTACTGCTCGCAGTGCAACTTCAAGTTCCACCAGAGATGTGCGGACAAGGTGCCCAGTATTTGTCATCAGGTAAGCATATATCTTCTATGCTATTTGTGTTGTATAGCTAATCCTCTCAGACAAATATAACGGGGAATACAAAATCAATTGACGTTACACACCCGGGAGTCAAAATTTTTCAAATACTTCTTGATAATAAGCCATCTTTGGTGGCGATTGCGTGGTTTTAATAACATCCAAACGTTACCTTGTCATATTTAATTAAAAACTTTTCAAATTCCTGCTTGCGGTGTGGTACACCTGCTGAGTAACAGAAGAGGCTTAGCGATGGCCTTAGTATTTAGGGTTGGAAGCTTGAGAGGTCAGACTCCAGTCTTTCCCATAAAACCAATGTATAGCCCGACCACGAAAATAAAACGCCCATGCATTAGCGTCACTACTGATCGCCTTTAGGTGGTAACATGTTTTATGTGTCATGTCAACAACCTATTCGAACTGACGCGATTCCGCGAGCTTAACTCAGACCTTTGGGTGGCAAGCAGTCAACCGAGATGAGAAAGAGTCAGAATATAACATAAGTGCCCTTACATCCACTCCCAATCCCTTTAACTCTCCTGGCACGCTTTCTGAGTAATACTTTCTACACATGCACTATTCAGTGCCAAGTAGTAAATAAATAATTCTTTATTGCACCAAATTACTTAGTACTTCTCAGCTGCTCCACTTTTGATGCTAATTCTTTTTAATATTTTTGAGCTACTATTTTTTTTTATACGCAAATATGAAAGTACTATTGTGGTAGCTTGTAATAATATCTTGGTACCGAATAGATCGGCGCGATCAGAAAGTATTGCTTTCCTTCATATTATAACGGTATGTAAATTCTTGATATTCCCAGGTGCGAATGACGGACACGTACTACGCGGCGCTGCTGGCACAGAATCCCGAGACGCAAGCGGGAATCTTACACTTCCCCCCACATTTCGGCTACCATCATATGATGAACAGGGGCGAGCAGACTAAGTAAGTGGCACTTTAAACTTTATTGAATGAAAAAATATTAATAGGTACTTACTGATTTTTATTTCTCGAAGAAGTTGGGTTTAATCAGAAATTGACTGAAACAGTCACTGCAAAGTCCAGCAAATAAGTCTTTGTGACTGAAATTATGGTAATGACACCAAAACGGGGGATTGATTTGCCGAGCATATTTACCGAAAAGGTAAATATGCCCGGCAATGCGTCGATTAAAAATAGTTCGACTCCGATGAAAATAGTTCGACTCCGAATCGAATCATTCGCAATCAGACGGAAATGATTCAACTCACCGGATTTGCATTCTTAGAAATAGACCTCACGGTGGTTTTGTTTTGGTGGATAGAATGAAAGAAAGAAAAGGCGTTTATTTGGTACTTCACAAAAATTTACAATATCTAATAACATAATTATTAACAGAAGAATACATTGATATGTTTGCGCGATCAGCCCCCAGATCTTAAGATCAGTAAGTAGTATTGAGGAACCTTGAGCCAGAACGTGCGAACTGCTAACTGCGTAATTTTCGGGTCTTTCGCATAAAGTAGTTGTGTGTGAAAATTTTCAAATAGCAGAACTCAACAACATCAAAAAAAAAACAGATGTAAAATGTTTGATATATTTTTTTAAGCATTACATGTACCTATGATAACTGTTTACGGGTTTGGTTAAAACTAACTCATCCTGCAGGGTCATCTCCCCAGCGAAGAAAGTGAAGGAGTTTTACGAGAGCTGGTGAATATTTTGCTTGTAAACTGCACTAATGTGTGATCACTGTACTGTACAAACATAATGTACGCTTTGTGTGTATACTGTACATTAACAGCACTTGTGTATTGATGTCGCAATAAATGAAAGCAGTCTACAAATATCACACTGCAAGACAAAAACTGCAAATTAGTTTCCAAGCTTGTGGGAAGATATATTACTTTTTTTTCTAATTGCAAATTTATTAGCAATTTCATAGTACCGCTTTGAGGAATGAGATAATATAATTCCTAATATTATAAATGCGAAAGTCTACATTCTGTATGTCTATCTGTTACGCTTTCACGACAAACGAAAAACATAAATAAACACATATTTACGATACGTAAAGAAGATAGCCTAGGTGTTGAATCTATCAAGATGTCGTCGAGGTACGCGTAACACAAATGTCAGCCTTGTGTGATATTGCTCACCAAAGTCTGATGTGTTGGTGTGACGGCGGATTTATAAAGTCCAAACATTAAGCGCGTATAAAATTTTAAAAGCGATGGGTATTTCGATTCTAAATTTTCCCATATTGGTTCTATTTATGACAATTTGGTGGTAAGCCTGTATCTGGTCTATAGTGGAGAATTTTTCAATCACCAGTATGTTATGAAAAACATCCTGTGGGATCATGTGTTTTTGTTGAAATCATTATTGTATTCAAAATTATATTATTCTCATTATGACCTTTATTCATTTCTATTTTTTATCTACCAAATATAGGCAATTTTTTTTTTTAGTTTGAGTTTAAAGGGTATTTAATAAAGTGTTTCATGTTCTTAGCTAATCAGCAGTTTTAACATATTTTATTCACAGCTTTTACCACAATTACAATGAGTCCTTTTTCATAGATGTCAAACAATGCTCTTGCTACGTTCTAAGTGCAGTCAACATATACACACTATGTGTGCAAATATACATTGTGTTGTTGTTATTTTTGAATTAATATCGAAGTTTTATGTGTAAATGTGCTTTATTTATTTAATTTTTCCTCCGTTCTATAGGCAACAGCATCCAAGATCTCTGAATCAGCAAGACCGCTCCAATTCGGCTCCGAATGTGTGCATCAACATGGTTCAACGGCCAATGACGTTGGCGGAACACCAGCGGAAGTACAACAATCAGGTAATTCAATATTAATATATCAATATTAATATATAGGCTTAAGAAAACTCCTACTTGTTGGAAGTATGGACGCCTGCCCATGAAGTATTTATACTCACATCATCACGCCTTATTCCCGTAGGGGTATATTTGTTATGAAAAATATTCCAGACCGTACTTCACTATGTTGTTTTTGTGTCAATGTTATAAATTATTATTATTCTCAAAATCGCCTTCACTCATATATTTCTTCAGGTTATGAGCCCAGTACACTTCCACTTTCATCTAGAAAGAAAGGTGACTGAAAAAAGGAGTTATAAATTCCTCTACCTGGCGTTTGATTTCCATAGCCGTTTGGATTTATGTACAACCACCACAAAAGACCCAAAGGGGATTTTGAGCTCCGACAACAGAGATCTCTACTGTTCCCTGCTTTCTGTTAGGCGGTCATTTACTGATGATACAAACCTTGTTAGCGATAAGTCCGCCTTTGTACTTAATTTTCTAAATTTATTTCTTTTTCGCGATTGTTATTCATTAAATTAAACTATTATTGTATTAAAATAGTTTAATTTAATGTATTTCTTTTAATTTAAATTTTGTGATTGGTAAAATAAAGTGTATATCTATCTATCTTGTTAAATAGTCGATAGTTCAACTAGGGCTATCGAAAATATCGAAATTCAGCAGACTATCGACCTTCAACAATATGATTACTTATTTCTACTCTATCGATATTATCGAAAGTATCGTGAATTTTCGATAGTACAATTGTTTTTTAAGGCCACGATTGTATCACGATACTATCGCTATTAACAACGACTTCGTGTCTCCAGCGGTACCTTAGAGGACCTTCAACTGTAAAACATCCTCTAAAATAATTTCTCCCTTACAGAGCACGAACTCCCCACAGTCCTCAAACTACCTAACCTGTCGAACGACAGCAACATCAGACAAAGACAAGGAGCCACACAGCCAAAGCACGCAAGCCTCGCCCACCGGCACATTGAGACCAAGAAGGCCTAGGGCTCGCTCGGCGGACGAGTCTTGGAAAAACGCTTTGTCTCCCAGAGAGAGCTACGATGACTGGGTCATACATGCTGACGAGATACTCATCGGGGCACGGATAGGTGAGACAGATATTACAGCTTGTGTCATTGGCAGCCATCTTGTTGACTCTGCGGAGGCCTAGCTAGGCGGACGAGTCTTGGAAAAACGCCCTGTCTCCCAGAGAGAGCTACGATGACTGGGTCATACATGCTGACGAGATACTCATCGGGGTACGGATAGGTGAGACAGATATTACAGCTTGTGTCATTGGCAGCCATCTTGTTGACTCTGCGGAGGCCTAGCTAGGCGGACGAGTCTTGGAAAAACGCCCTGTCTCCCAGAGAGAGCTACGATGACTGGGTCATACATGCTGACGAGATACTCATCGGGGTACGGATAGGTGAGACAGATATTACAGCTTGTGTCATTGGCAGCCATCTTGTTGACTCTGCGGAGGCCTAGCTAGGCGGACGAGTCTTGGAAAAACGCCCTGTCTCCCAGAGAGAGCTACGATGACTGGGTCATACATGCTGACGAGATACTCATCGGGGTACGGATAGGTGAGACAGATATTACAGCTTGTGTCATTGGCAGCCATCTTGTTGACTCTGCGGAGGCCTAGCTAGGCGGACGAGTCTTGGAAAAACGCCCTGTCTCCCAGAGAGAGCTACGATGACTGGGTCATACATGCTGACGAGATACTCATCGGGGCACGGATAGGTGAGACAGATATTACAGCTTGTGTCATTGGCAGCCATCTTGTTGACTCTGCGGAGGCCTAGCTAGGCGGACGAGTCTTGGAAAAACGCCCTGTCTCCCAGAGAGAGCTACGATGACTGGGTCATACATGCTGACGAGATACTCATCGGGGCACGGATAGGTGAGACAGATATTACAGCTTGTGTCATTGGCAGCCATCTTGTTGACTCTGCGGAGGCCTAGCTAGGCGGACGAGTCTTGGAAAAACGCCCTGTCTCCCAGAGAGAGCTACGATGACTGGGTCATACATGCTGACGAGATACTCATCGGGGCACGGATAGGTGAGACAGATATTACAGCTTGTGTCATTGGCAGCCATCTTGTTGACTCTGCGGAGGCCTAGCTAGGCGGACGAGTCTTGGAAAAACGCCCTGTCTCCCAGAGAGAGCTACGATGACTGGGTCATACATGCTGACGAGATACTCATCGGGGCACGGATAGGTGAGACAGATATTACAGCTTGTGTCATTGGCAGCCATCTTGTTGACTCTGAGGAGGCCTAGCTCGGCGGACGAGTCTTGGAAAAACGCCCTATCTCCCAGAGAGAGCTACGATGACTGGGTCATACATGCTGACGAGATACTCATCGGGGCACGGATAGGTGAGACAGATATTACAGCTTGTGTCATTGGCAGCCATCTTGTTGACTCTGAGGAGGCCTAGTTTGGCGGACGAGTCTTGGAAAAACGCCTTGTCTCCCAGAGAGAGCTACGATGACTGGGTCATACATGCTGACGAGATACTCATCGGGACACGGATAGGTGAGATAGATATTATTACAGCTTGTGTCATTGGCAGCAGTGAAACACTAGGTAAACATTATTCAATTGGTATTGGTTCCGAATAACTTTGATACCAGGGTGTACATGGTCGCTTGACCACATAACCCACACGATACGAACGAACGATTGGTATATGTAAGGTATGCAAGTACTAAATGTGCCTATCCTGAGGTAAATGTCTGTGCACGTCACTGTCCCGCGGGAAACATACTTTTGTTTAGTTGTTTCCAGTTTGGTTAGGTCATTGCAGGCTTGAATCACCTGATTGTCTGATAATAAAGATGATTCCGTGCTTCGGAAGGCATGTTAAGCCGTTGGTCTCGACTGCTATTTAGTGGTCGTTCGTCGTCGTAAATCATGATCCTATTGGTCTATTCCTTATTAAAAAGGGTTACGGAGGCCAGCCAAATCTATGACCATGATTAAAGCGTACCCTGGGCTGTGAAGCGTAAGCTGACGACGCAACTAGGAATAGACGCTAGGATGGAGAAGCATTCATGTAACATTCCGTCATCTCAACGTCATCTGCCAAAAAGCGACAGGAGTGGACGTTGTGTATTTTGTGATTATTTCCTACGATTTATTTAACAAAATAACAAAAATAATTCATAATAGTGAGATTTAAAATTTTAACACGAATAAAAACGAAAGATTGGTTTCTATTTCATTAAATGACATTGTCAATTTTGTTATTGACATGACCCTTAAAGCGATCAGTAGCGACGCCAGTGCAGGGTTTTTATTGTTACGGAAATTAAAAATGCGGCCCTACAGTTTACAACCATTGGATAAGATTGAGCAGCCCTGCCCGCGGAAACTTCTCGTACAATCGCTGCGTGTTTCCTAACTAATACGGGAACGCGAACGATCTAGTACATTGTTTGTCTCGCTCTGGCATATTGCTTTGTCCTACTCTTACGTGTTCGAGAAGCTGAATGAACGAGACCGAGAGTATCGCTGTCTCTTACTCTTCTGGAGTAATTGTGAACTTTCTGGAATATTATTTTACAGGGTCGAGCTATAATATAGTTTAATTGAATGTGAAGAGATTTCTTTTGCAATAAGAAAGTTCTCTTTTATTGTATTTTACGCTGTATTCAAGTTGTTTTCGTGTACTTAAATATGAAAGCCCTAGCCAATGCCTATATTGCACTACCCTAACATCTGAATGACATTTATGATACCATAGTAATATTTGTTTTGTCGTAGGTTCTGGCAGTTTCGGAACCGTGTATAAGGCCCATTGGCACGGCCCGGTGGCCGTAAAGACTCTCAATGTCAAAACGCCCACTCCAGCGCAACTGCAAGCATTCAAGAATGAGGTAACCTACTTTAACCCCTGTATTCTAATTAGAAATATCAAAAATTTTCCTCAAAAATATAAGTGTGATATATCGTTGTCGTCGTTAAAAAAAAAAAACCCCTGTATTCTTAAACATAACCTTAAGGATGTCCTTCACTCAAACTCATTGCCTTAAGGAAATTCTCGAACTTTCCTTGAAAATGACATTTTTTAATTGGTTGCTTAAGCAAACTCCAATGAGGAAGGACACAGGTTATAATAACAATCCAAATCACAAAAATTGTAAAATACCAAAGAATAGAGTAAAAAATAAACAAAATAAGTAGTTAACTAAGCAAAATGTGGCAAAAATCTGATTTCTAACCACATTCGAGGCCGCCTCAAGGTACCTTTCGACCAACCTTATATTTGACAGTTTGATACTCACCTTCAATGAGAAATCTCCTTATGTCAAGGAAGCTTGTGACGACTAATCATACCAATGAGTTGATGTAAGGTTGAGTCGAGTTTGAGGAAACGTTTGAGAATATGGGGGTTAGTCTGTCTCAATGGAAAAAGACAATAATTTTAACAAATATGGCCGTCTGATATTAAGACAGGTTTGTCGATGGTGTTTTTGTGAAAATGATTTGTGGGTTCATTGAGATGTGAATGTGAACTGTTTTGTTGTAGATAACATCTTAGCATTCGGCACCGCTCGCTCAAGTTTTTTTTCTTTCTACCATAAGGTTGGCTGGAAGAGATTGCATTAGCGATAAGTCCGCCTTTGTACTCATTTCTCTTAATGTTAATTGGTTTCAATGTTGTATCTTTTCTTAAATGTATGTAAATGTTGCAATAAAGTGTTCATTCATTCATTCATAAGCATTGATAACGGAATGTGATTGATTGATCAGTTATTAATAAATTGTCATTATTTACAATTATTACGAAAATTTATGATAAATTTCACAGCTTCCCTTTTGTTTACCAATCCCACAACAATTATAACTCAATTTTTTTTAATTTTTTTTTACAGACAAGCGCATATATGCAAAATTCGATACTTTTTGTATCAGCTGGCAACTTTTAAAGTAAATTATTTTTAAATTAAACTATTTTAATACGGTTTAAAACTCGTTTTTATTACTTATTTATTTACTCCTAACGTTACAAATACTTTACAGCGTTCATTACGTTAGGTGTAAATAAATATCTCAAGGGGTTAAGAAGTTTGCCTTAGACCCGGAGATCGTGGGTTCTATTCCCAAACTTTGTACAGTTATTAAATTTGTTTGTTTGTAATATCTTTATTGTACAAAAAAAAAAAAAAAATTACATACACAAGCATGGAAAAACAAAAAGTACAATGGCGGACTTATCCCACTTAGGGATCGCTTACAGTCAACCAGCGAGTGACATGGGAAGATATGCTTACCAGAAGGGTAGAAGCGTGTATAATATAATATTATTATGAAGGAAATACATTAAATAAACCAACATACTTAAATAGAATAATCATACATACATATAAATAAACACACCCATGTCACTAGCTTATACTTTAAATGTCTAAGTTGAGCAAAGGAGAAATTGAAAGTTTTACTTTAAAATCGTTTAAACTTTGTGACAGCCTAACTTCCACAGGAAGTGAATTCCAAAGCTTAGCTCCCACAACAGTAAAGGACTTTGAGTAAGAATGTGACGAACAAGGGGCACGTCAAGGGTTGGGTTACCGGCAGAGCGTGACCGGTCATGAATCCGACGAAAGGAAAATTTTTCATTTAAATAGATAGAAGAAGATTTGTGTTTGTTTATTTGTTTTAAATATTTGGCCACACAGTCTAATAATAAACATTCCAATATATTTCTTCAACACAGGTGGCAGTACTTAGAAAAACGCGGCATTGCAACATCCTTCTCTTCATGGGCTGCGTTTCAAAGCCTTCGCTGGCCATCGTCACCCAGTGGTGCGAAGGTTCCTCATTGTATCAACATCTACACGTATTAGAGACGCCATTCCCGATGCTATACCTGATAGATGTGGCCAGACAGACTGCTCAGGGAATGGACTATCTGCACGCTAAGAATATCATACATAGGTAAGTTACCCAGTATAATAAGACCTATGTTTGTATAGTAATATGGTTGAGATAGCGTTCAAGTTATAGTGATAATACTTTATACCAACATCTACACGTGTTGAAGACGCCATTCCCGATGCTATACCTGATAGACGTGGCCAGGCAGACTGCTCAGGGAATGGGCTATCTGCACGCTAAGAATATTATACATGGTAAGTTACCCAGTATTATAAGAACTATGTTTGTATATTAATATCGTTGAGCGAGTTCAAGTTATGTTGGTTCCTCCCTGTACCAACATTTGCACGTGTTGGAGATGCCATTCCCGATGCTATACCTGATAAATGTGGTCAGGCAGAATGCTTAGCTTAGGGATAGTTTATCTAGTGTAATAAGATCTTTGTTTGTATAGAGATATGGTTGAGATAGAGTTCAGGTTATATTGGTCTTCCTTGTCTTCAGGGACCTAAAATCGAACAACATATTCCTGCGAGACGATTGGTCTGTGAAGATAGGAGACTTCGGCCTCGCCACCGCCAAGGTCCGGTGGTCAGGTGAGTCTTTTTTTCTTTTGCGGCTCTGGATACAAGTACTTTTAGGCTTGTAATTTTTTTAGGTCTAGGGTAATATTTTATCTCACGTGCGTGTGACACTTAGCCCCTCGTCTCGCCGCTCGCATAACTCAAGCGCGGTACAGCGGTTGTGGTCTAGTGGCCATAGTGTATAGTAGCTATAGTGGCCAGCACTGATTTTTCAGGTTGCCTAAAGGCATCTGACACTCCTAACGACTGCCATCTGTCGATAACAACCGGGATCAATGTCAATGTATAGAGGAACCCGTGCTCTACATCTTCCGCTCTGACGTGTACGGCATCAACAAGTTTTGATAATGTCACACCCCGGACACTCCATACAACGGCGCCGATATTACTACTACGATTCGATCACGTACGCACTCGCGTCAATGTGAGTGTCACTCGTAGGGTTGGTTATTTACCATGTCTTCGTCAAAGTCGTTCGGCGCGCTCGCTCGCCAAAGTTTTATCCTTGCATTGTTTTGCTCTCGATTTTTACCCTAAATCTGCGCGGTGAGGTGCGGTATCTGTTTCGGGTGGGAGGGCGTGAGTGTCCATTCTGTACGTTGGTACTAGGGAATGCAATCCCGCGGATCCGCAATCCTGCAAATGCGGGATCCCGCATGAAATTAGCGGGATTATAAATGCGGGATAACAAGTGCGGGATCCGCAAGATTTGCAAGATTTTATTTTTTCCAGCCTTAATTCGCATACAATTATGTACGGCTACGGCACGAGTTCACGATAACAGGGGGGTCCCCAAATCAAAGTACGTACGACCACGTACGACGAGTCAATGGGAATTTCTCTCCTGACGGGGATTCCCCAAAATATCTGTCGTGATTTTATACTCACTCTAGTCTATTTCATTCGTGAGCAGTGTTGCCATATAAACAGATTTATCTGTATCTATACAGATTTTTCATCACCAATACAGATTACAGATTTAGCATAACTTTTATACAGATTTTCGTAATTTTCGCAATTTTCATAATTTTTTTTTTGTGTATAATAATTTAGTGTTTATTTATTGCCTTCAACATTTTTTTCCCTGTGTTCTGTGTAAATCGTTGTCCCTGGCAACATTCATAGCGTACTGAAGGGATTCCCCGAAACTTATGTTTCATTTCAAACATAAATTTCGGGGAATCCCTGCAGTACAAATGAATGAACGGAATGAGCAGAATGAAACGATTTGTTTGGTTGGAGTTTTAACTTCTAGTTCTCGTCGAGTATCGCGAGTCGTATTTGCGCTAAGATTTCTTAACTTTCTTGTCGATTTTGTGTTGTGACTTGTGTGTGCAGTGCTGCATTCTAAAAAAATTAAAATTGATCACTCTTAGTGTGAAGTAATTAACTTGTTAATATGCTCGCGAAAAAGTCACGGAATACGCAACGTTTTAATCAGACTTGGCTGGAAGAAAGCAGTTTTAAATCGTGGTTAACAAAAAGTAAAAAGGGAGAAGATTACGCATACTGTAAATTTTGTTTATCAGACCTTGCAATCGGTGGTGGGGGGAAAAATGATCTTGTGCGACATATGAAAACAACTAAACACCTAAACTCAATTCCTGGATCTTCTGCCATTCAAAAAGCAGTCACAGCTATTTTTCAAAAAGGTACGATTGCTGATGATGTAAAAACAGGTGAAGTTCTATGGGCGTCTTTTGTAGCTGAGCATAACCTTTCAATGAATGTCATGGAACACCTCCCTCAACTCATAAAAACAATATGTAAGGATAGTCCCACTGCACAAGAACTTGCGTGTAGTCGCACCAAAACCACAGCTATTATTATTAAATCTGTTACAGGAGACACTGAAAAAGAAAACCTAATTGCCGATTTAAAAATTCGAAAATTCTCACTGCTCATTGATGAAAGTACGGACAGAGGATGTGTCAAGCTTTTATGCATTGTTGTTAGATATTATAGAAACAAAAAAATTAAAGATGCGTTCTTTGCACTAATACCCGTTCAAGATGCGACAGGCGAAAAACTTTACGAACATCTAATAAAATTATTTACAGATAATGATATTCCATATAAAGACAATTTGGTTGGATTTGCCGCCGACGGAGCTAATGCTATGATGGGTCAGCATAATTCTGTAGCAAGCAGATTATTACAAGATATTCCCCATTTGTATGTTGTAAAATGCATTTGCCACTCATTCGCATTATGCGCGTCCTATGCATGCACAAAATTACCGCGTGAACCTGAAGGCCTTGTAAGGGATGTATACAATTATATCAGTACGAGTCCGAAACGAACAGGTCTACTAAAGGAATTTCAAGAGTTTCTTGCACTTAAGCCCCATAAAATCCTGCATCCATGCCAAACACGTTGGCTCTCACTTCGTAGTGCGGTAGTGCGGATTCTAGAGCAATATGAAGCACTCAAGTTGTTTTTTATTGATGCTGTGACGACAGATCGTTTAAACTCAGCGGATTCTATTTTACATATGCTGAACAACCCGTACAACAAAATGTACTTGCAGTTTCTTGAATTTTCTTTGGATTTTTTTACTAAATTTAATCAAGCTATGCAGTTCGAAAAGCCACAAATTCAATCGATTCATGAGCATTTGTGCCGCATATTTAAATCATTCCTGGATTGCTATATGAATAGCTCATATTTATTTGAGACTGAGCTCCACAATGTCCAGCATGATAACCCACGACACTACAAACCAATTGATGATCTTTATCTTGGCGCGAATGTTGCTGTATCGTTGTCTACTGCTCCTAATTTGAATCCAAAGGATGTACATGTATTTAAACTACTAGATTTTTATGTAGAAGGAGCTAAACAAATAAAATCCCGCTACAATTTTGGAAATAACACCACAATACGTTTAAACTTTCTCAATCCCATTATTGTTAAACGGCGCAGTATACCATCATTGACTCACATTGCACACGCTTTTCCTAATATAATCGGACAAGAACATTTACAAACATTGGACAATGAGTGGCGACAATTGAGAATGAATGACGAACTTCTAGAATCAAGCTCAGAAGATACAGAATTGTTTTGGCATCAAGTCAGTTGTGCACAAGACTTAGATGGACAATCTTTATATCCAACTCTTCTGCAATTTGTTACTGCTTTACTAAGTCTCCCTCATTCTAGTGCCGCAGTGGAAAGAATATTTTCGGCAGTAAATTTAATTAAAACAAAAACAAGAAACCATTTAGGCACTGAAACGATTGAGGGACTTCTTTTAACGAAACAACTTCTTAGTGATGAACCCTGTTATAAACTCCAAGTTGATAAAAAAATGATTGTTAAAATGAATAAAAATATGTACAAAAAATAATAAATATTGTTTTCTTAAACAGATTTTGTACAGATTTTATTACAGTTTTACAGATTTTAGCGTTTTGTGTTCATACAGATTTTGTACAGATTTTTCGACCGTTCTATCCAGATTACTTGATCTGGCGTGTGGCAACACTGTTCGTGAGTACCGTACGTACCTACTACTGCGTACTTTGTGTCATGCGATTTTTATTTAAATAAACAGCATTATTATATTTGAGCAGCAACATTCTAAATAATTAATTTATTAATGACTGGCTATAGGTAAAGTTGGAATTGGGAACCTAAAAATAAGTGCTAAAGTGATTTATATGGAATACGACAGGAAACAGAGGAAAGTATCTGAAAGCAACTTACATTGTTAAGTCCGTGCCACTTACGAGCGCATTTTCAGTTGCTGGCTACACGTGCAGCAAAATACTGAAACTTTAAACACCTTGTGTATACTCCGAAAACAATTTTAGAAGCAAGTGTCCGAATCTCATTAATATTTTTTTTAAAGACTGGAATTTCCATACATAATTTAGATTTTTGACATTATTTCTGATATTTGTTTCTTGTAAGTAAATTATATTGTTTCATTTACTGACTTAGAAATCATTTTGTGGGCTAATAATTCAAAAATATTGTATAATCCTGCAAATCTTGCAAATCCGCGTGTCCCGCGGGACTGATGGTCTCGAATCTTGCTACTCCTTCCTTTCGGACCGGTTTCGTTGAATATTCTTTCACTGTACAAGCTATTCGGCTGCGGAATGTTTTGCCCAATGTCATTAAAGAGACCTCAACAAAATTTGCCTTCAAGAAAAAGGTTCAAGCTCATCTAATGAATTCTCTCTAATTAAAAAACCAGAATCACAATTTCTCTGCATTAAAATCTTTAAATATATATGTATGTATATTATACTCCCTATTTGTGTAAATATATGTATGTTTATTTAGCTGTAGGGTTCTTTTTTTTTCTGTAATATCACACAAAGCTTTTTTGCGCCGCTTTGTATTTTCTCCGTTTTTCCTAATGGTTGACTGGGAGAGAATGCTTTAAGCATTAAGTCCGCTAATTGTATTTTTACTTGTGGCACAATAAAGTTTTAATAAATAAATCTTGCGGATTTGCAAGATCGTCTTTTGAATGCTGGATTGCATTCCCTAGTTGGTACTATTATTAGTTCTGTCATAATGTTATACGGCTTGCGTAGACACAAACTCTTTGGGCGGGGTGCAATGGCAGCAGCCGACGGGCTCCATCTTGTGGATGGCGCCCGAAGTCATTCGAATGGAGGAGCCCGCGCCGTACACTTTCCGCTCCGACGTGTACGCGTACGGCATCGTACTGTACGAGCTCATGGCCGGGGAACTGCCGTACGCGCATCTCAACAATAAGGACCAGGTATGTATACTATGCTTACTATTATATAATTTATACAAATGTCCTAATTAAAAGTTATTATGAATAATTAGCATGGACGGGCTGCTTGTTATTTATAACTAGCCGTTTCCCGCAGCTCCGCCTGCGTCAAAAAGTAGCCTATGTTTGACCCCGGTACTTCAACTATATTCATACCAAATTTCATCAAAATCCGTTCAGCGGTTTGGCCGTGAAAGCGTAACAGACAGACAGACAGACTTTCGCATTTATAACATTAGTATGGATTACTTTTCAGATCGACTATGCATCGAAGTGTCCCAACCAAAAGTCTGCCCATTTCGTTGATGGGGCAGAGTTTGAGAACAGTCTTATGTTTATGCTATATTTTTACTTCTGTAATTGCGAGCTCAGTGTGTGTGTGTATAGTGTTTTAGAATTCTTAACCTCACTGTGAAAGTAATAATGTTTACATTTGGGGAAATTATCTTAGCAAGTATATATGTGTGTGCCAGCTACAGCCTTCGGAGCCACCGATAAGTTCTTAGTAGGCCCTTCAGGCACAATAGTGTCGGCCCTTATGGCATTGAGCGTTTGCTACCGCTCGCGAGTTTGCATCGCTCGCTTGATAAAGGCAAAGCCCATGGCCGAGGTTCGTCCCAACTGGGAGGCCCTTGTGCATTTGCCGAAAAGGCTGAGGGTTAATAGCCCTCGCCTCAAACTGTCCCTCTGTAAATTTTAAAGCTCACAGGAGCTAAAATTGTAGGTCATTAACAAAAAAAAACAGCCTTCGGACACTTTTTCACTGGCGTTTCTTCGTGATTGTGTATCTAGTTGTTATCCTATATCGATGCATAGAACACATGTTAAATTTGACATTTCCATTCCCAGCTTTGCAACGATGTTCTCAAACGGCTGGATTTCACTATCGCTTTGCGTAAATCTTCAATGTTTTACATACCGACGGTTCTAAATCGTATCATATCGTATCGTTCAGATCCTATGGTCAGTGGGTCGCGGCCTGCTCCGCCCCGACCTGCGTCGTCTCCGCTCCGACGCCCCTCAAGCCCTCAAACGTTTGCTCTCCGACTGCATCAAGTTCGTGCGCGAACAGAGGCCGCTGTTCCGGCAGATCCTGGCCTCGCTCGAGTGCATGCTGCGAGCGATGCCCAAGATCACCCGCAGCGCCTCTGAACCAAATATCAACAGGTATATATATATACTAGCAGCCCGTCCCGACTTCGGCCAGGCCTATAGCCTTCCTCGATAAATAGGCTATCCAACACTGAAAGAATTTGTCAAATCGGACCAGTAGTTCCTGAGATTAGCGCGTACAAACAAACAAACAAACTCTTCAGCTTTATAATATTAGTATAGATACTAGCTGTCTCCCCAGCAATCAGGCAGTCTCTCCACCGAAGCGTAGTTTCCAGCGTGTTGATTACGTGAAACTAGCCAATTTTTCGACTTTTCAATATTCAAATGTAGTAATCAGCTGACAGGATTCGTATGGGAGGTTGCTTCCAAGCCTATTAACCGGTATTTAGATTTATAAGGTGTGACCCAAAGAATCAGTGTTCGCTCGCCAAACGGTAACTAACATCAACAGGTATTAGACATGTCGCTAATTGACCGAGCGAGCGAAGCAAGCGAGAGCCTACTTCAAGTATAATTTTGCTTTTTCCGAGAATCGTGTGTAAAACATGTGTAAAAGAAAAATATTCCGTGGCAGAATCCTTACTAAACTTGGCACACCGTTTTGGCGAGGATCTTGCCGAGAATTCTCGGCGAGAAAAGGTATCCAAACTCGCAATCATCATCATCATCATCATTTCAGCCGCAGTCAGTCCACTGCTGGACATAGGCCTCTCCCAATGATTTCCAAAATGATCGGTTGGCAGCAGTCTGCATCCAGCGTCTGCCTGCGACCCTTTTCAGGTCATCTGACCATCTGGTCGATGGATGTCCAACGCTGCGCTTACCGGTACGTGGTCGCCATTCGAGAACCTTTCTGCCCCATCGGCCATCGGTTCTCCGCGCTATGTGCCCCGCCCACTGCCACTTCAAAGAACTAATCCGCTGGGCTATGTCGGTGACTTTTGTTCTCCTACGGATCTCTTCATTTCTGATTCGATCTCGTAGGGAAACACCGAGCATCGCCCTCTCCATAGCTCTCTGGGCGACCTTGAGCTTTCTTATGAGGCCCATAGTCAAAGACCACGTTTCGGACCCGTATGTCATCACTGGTAACACACACTGGTCGAATACCTTAGTTTTAAGGGACTGAGGTATTTTAGACGAGAAGACGCTACGTAGCTTCCCGAACGCCGCCCATCCGAGTCGGATTCGACGAAAGACCTCGTCCTCGAAGCTGGAGTTGCCAGCCTGGATCATCTGACCCAGGTAGACATACTGGTCTACAACTTCAAGGGTGTGGCTCCCGACAGAAACCGGTGATGGCGTAACATGGACATTACACATTGCCTTGGTTTTGTCCATGTTCATTTTAAGGCCCACCTGTTGGGAGACCACGTTGAGGTCGCTGAGCATGGTACTTAAGTCCTCCAGCGATTCCGCCATGACCACGATATCGTCGGCAAAACGAAGGTGAGTGATATACTCGCCATTGATGTTGATGCCAAGTCCTTCCCATTCCAGGAGTTTGAAGGCATCTTCCAGAGCAGCGGTAAACAGTTTCGGAGAAATGACGTCTCCCTGTCTTACACCTCTCTGCAATGGAATAGCCCTCGTGCTCTGCTCCTGTACTCGGACTGACATGGTGGCGTTGCTGTATAAACACTTCAACACTTCGATGTACCGATAGTCTATGCGGCACCGCTGGAGAGACTGAAGCACCGCCCACATTTCGATCGAATCGAAGGCCTTCTCATAGTCCACAAACGCTAGGCATAGTGGCCGGTTATACTCTTTGGCCTTCTGTATAACCTGTCGAAGCGTATGGATGTGGTCTATGGTACTAAACCCTTTTCGGAAACCGGCTTGTTCGGGAGGCTGGAAGGCATCGAGCCTGTTCGCGAGACGATTCGTGATTACCCTCGAAAACAGCTTATAGATGTGGCTCAGGAGCGTGATGGGTCTATAGTTCTTCAATAGGGTATTGTCACCTTTTTTGAAGAACAAAACCACCACGCCCCTGTTCCACGCCTCTGGCGTCACGCCCTCGAGCAAAACGGAATTAAAGAGCTTCTGAAGGATTTTCAGTACAGGCGTTCCGCCCGCTTTCAGAAGCTCTGCTGTGATTCCGTCTTCGCCCGGCGCCTTGTTGTTCTTGAGCTGTTTAAGGGCAATCCTAATCTCGTACAGGCTGATGTCCGGGATATCTTCCGTATAGTGTCGGGTAAGCTTGGCTCTTGGGTCTTTGGCCAAGCTTTCAACGGGTTTGGCTACTGAAGTGTAGAGTTGTCCGTAAAACCTCTCGATCTCCCTCAGCACCTCGGCTCTCGTCGATACCACGTTGCCGTCCTCCGTCTTCAGCTTGGTCAGTCGGCTCTGCCCAATAGACTCCACCTTTGCGAACACTTTGGAGCCTTTGTTTTGCTCTATCGTCTCCTTAATACGTTCTGTATTGAAGGAGCGAGTATCGTTCCGCAAAGATTTCCGGATTTGTCTATTGAGTTGCCGGTAGACGTCGGCGTCTTCGGAGGTCTGCAGCATCATGGACCGTCGCTTAGCCATCAGATCCAGGGTCTGAGGTGAGAGTTTTTTTGGTTTATTTTTGGGGCGGGATTTGAAGATCTTCTTTCCCACCGCCTGGACAACTTCTACAAATCCGTTATTAATCTCGTCCACGGAAACGCAATCCTCAAGGCATGCAAAGCGATTTGAGAGCTCTAGCTGGAAAGACTCTTGGCTTTGGATATAGGCTTGCGAAGGTCGGAGTATAGACCCCATCAAGCGAGTTCTCTCTCGTCTGAGATCGATGTTCAAGATGCCCCTTACAATCCGGTGATCGCTACCGATTTTAATCTTGCTGATCACAGAGACATCGTTGAATATCTCTCTCCTCGTCGACAAGATGAAGTCTATCTCCTGTTTTATTGGAGCTTGGCTCTTCTTAGTGGGCCCTAGCCAGGTCCACTTTCTTTGCGGTGGCTTCTTGAAGAAAGAGTTCATCGCGAAGAGTCCCTCTTTCTCCAAAAAGAAGATGAATTTTCCGATGTCTTGAAGTATGGCATACGGGTACGCGAGCCCGACTTACCCGAGCTGCTACTCACTCAACCCAAATCCATCCGGGTCAGTAGCATCCTAATACCTTTTTCCTATCCCCAAACCCAACAAAATCCTATCCTTCCCCTGCTTTAAATACTTTCGATGGGCAGCAGCGTCGAAAGTACGATAAGCCGCAAAAAACTGCGCTCGCCAACCCGCCTGCCAAGCGTGGCGAGTATGGCATCAACCTCCAAATGACGGACAATATAATGATAAGGCCCCCAGTGCCCGGCAGCCCCGCTGTTCCTGGCTCCGGTAGCGGTCACGGTAGCGGCGGGGCGGGGGGTGCGAAGAATCCCCGGAGTCGACCCGGCTACCACCCCCGACGACACTTGGCCCTGGTAACACACAATATCCGGACGATGAGGTTGGACGACAAGGTGGAGGAAGTGGAAGAGGAGATGAGTAGGTTACGATGGGACATAGTGGGTTTGTCTGAAGTCCGAAGAGAGGGAGAGGGCACGACAACCCTAAAGTCTGGTAACCTACTCTATCACCGGGAGGGAGACTTGAGGAAGTCCCAGCATGGTGTCGGGTTCCTCGTTCACAGGTCCCTCATAGACAACGTCGAAACCATCGAGAGTGTTTCCGGTAGGGTAATATACCTGATACTCAGAGTATCAAAGAGATACTCCTTGAAGGTTATACAGGTATATATGCCGACTGGAAAATACTCAGATGAAGAGGTGGAAGCGGTGTATGAGGACATTAGTAGAGCCATACACGCTTCCAAAACCTACTTTACGGTGGTTATGGGGGATTTTAACGCAAGACTCGGTGGTCGAAGCGGTGGAGAGCTCAGGGTGGGACGGTTTGGATATGGGCAGCGAAACGAGCGAGGCCATATGCTGGCTGGCTTTTTGGAGAAAGAGGGACTCTTTAGAAACTCGCAATAATCCTCGCTAAAATTCTCGAGAGAACAAAAGTCGGTCGGTTCACGCTACACAACGAGAATATGGGCGAGAAGATACGAGAACGCTGTCCACATTCACAATTCTCGGACGTTTCTCGCGTTCTCGCCAGAAAAACCTGTGAATGTGGACGCCGCACTTGATTTATTAGAATTATTTTGACAATAATTTTTTTAATTGAGGGGAAAATGAGAAAACATTTTGTGTAGAGGAGCATGGATGTCAAAAACAGCACTCCAGTACTGTTCATAAATGACGACTAAGTCTTTGCATTATTTATGGACGGCTTTCAATCACATCTGCAGGAAAGATAAAATTGTTCGTTTCAGACAACTACACGCTTCCGACGACTACCTGAGCTACAGTTGTGCCTCGCCGAAAACTCCAGTAAATTTCCAATTCAATACGGATACCAGTTTTCCTGCTTTCTATGGGTGAGTCGAAACTTTGTTTTTTTTTTTTCAAAAAACAAAAAAAATAATGCTTTATTATTAGACAACAAGGGTAAATACATCCGCCATGTTGTTGATTAAAAAATTTGTTGTTTTGATTTGTCGAAAATTCATCTATTATATTATAAAAATTGTAAAGGAAGTTTAACTTTATTTATTCATGTGAATTTTTGATGGTAAGGTTTACTTTCAGAATCCCAGTGCCGAACCAGCGCCACCCCTAGGGCTTGCTGAAGGGCTACGACTAGCCCCCCGCCTCCACAACAATCAATCAATCAACACACATAGACAATCTGCTCTATTGCGAATTCTTCGATTGTCTCTGCATTCCTTTTTCAAATTAACGGGACAAGGCGGTATAGCAAAGATTGTTCTTTTTTAAATATAGCGGCCAAGCTCCGTATTCCTTTTTTAAATGTATGAGGAAAAAGCAGCCAGTCCTAAATCAAGGCTGACTGATGAGACAAATATATCGACAAATTGCTCCATCGTGAATAATTCATTTGACGCATTCTTTTTTCAAAAATTTCAAAAATGAAGCGGCCAGTCGTAGAATTAATGAAATGTCTTAAAATGTAAGACCAATAGACACGTATTCTATTGCAAGTTCTGCGTTCCGTTTTCAAATTTCTAAATATTAGCCCAAAAAGTTATCGAAACAACACTAAGCTGCGTTGATAGCGAATAGTAAGTATCTATTGACTTAATATATGGAGGTAAGGTTAAGTACCCTTATCCACTTATAAGCTTAACCTCCCGCCGTCAAAGCAGCGCACAGACTTAATAAAAAAAAAAAAATCAGTAAGTAATAATATTGACAGACGAAGTTCCAAGTTTGATAGTATGTTTCTAAATATCTTTCTTATTTTAATGATAGAATGTTTTGTCTCGTTCTTTCACGTTTCTTTCTGTGAGAGAGAAAGAGACAAACATACGTTAATTGAAATTGGTTTACAATCTGTTATTTTTGATAAGGAGATGAAAGACAAGACGCGCCTCTTAAATATAGGCTATCGAAAGGCGATAATACAGGAATTACTTGTAAATAAATATATTATATTTAATAGTGCTCTTACAAAATCATTGTTATTTCGAAATTCATGCTAGCAATACAAAGTCGCTTAGTTTTAAGATTTTAGATATAATGCTGCCGTATTCAGTTTAGTATTGGGTTTTCGAAATTCTCATACATTTTGAATGCAAGAGCACTGAGAGGCGATTCTCGCGCTTTTAGAATAGAGGAAATGTTGTATTTTTGATTTGTCGAAAATAATTGCGGCTGACTACAGGAAACCGTAAATGTCCGATATTTTTTCGAAAAATCTCGAATGAGACTTTCAAAGCCGTGAGAATCGGCCCCTTATAGCCCTTTTCATACTTACTCGCCGCGGACTTAGCAATTATTCATTTATTTATTCAATTGTGCTAAATGTTGTTTATGTTTGTTACATCTTTATTGTTAAAATACTTAGTTTCAAAACACATTCATTCATTCATATCCGTCAGTGGGTGACATGGTCATGGTCAGCCCTGGGGTGCTATTTTTGAAAGTGTGACACGAAAAATCGTCGAGTTGAATTAATTTCGTTCAATATCGAAAGATTTATATTCGTCATAATCGATGATTCCATCGATTTTCATTCGACCAGTTTTGTGTGATTATATTTCAAAAATAGGAATCTTGTACAGTCCCGAGATTTACGGCCGAAAGGCGCTTTTAAATACTGGATATTACTATGTAAATTCTTTCAATTCAATATTTCCTATCTTTATCCTTCAAAAATGTATTTCTATTTAATGATACAAGTTGTATTTTGTACAATAAAATATAAATAAATGTTATTTCTGCTTGTCGCGGTGCAAAATGTGAAAAGGTGCTACGATAATTTGACCTATTTTAATGTCATGCAAGTGTCATGTCTTTAAGTCAGTAAATTTGTTGCTTGGGCATTTAAGGAAAGGGATTGGCCACTTGCGTTCTAAATAAGTGTGGATAATATACAAACTCTCACGTTTTTCGTACTAGGTTTTCCTTTGTTCAGAAGCTATGTACCGTACATTAATATGGGCTTGTAGATGTCAAAAAGGAAGATAGTAACAGATTATAAAAGGATAATATTCCTTGGTCATTTTTTAAATTTGCCCAAGAAAAAATAAAATTGCTCCTATTTAAAAAGTATTGTCTTTCTCATTTTCCACGGCCAGTATGTTGTTTCTATAAATAATGTGAGTGAGAGGTAAACAGAAGTGGGTCTTTTGTTTCTTTCTTTGATTGATCAAGTCATACATGCCTAGTGATGGATTCTTGTAAGTACATTATTTTCTAAATGATGTAAGCTTGTCTGAGATCACATTACAATATTGTACAGTTAAGGCTTCGAGTTATTGCTAAACATTTTCAAAATCGAATTAAATTTATTGTTTTTTTTTTTAAATATAATTGTAGCCCGGCCATTGTGGGAATGGCGATTTGAATTATTCAAATTTAGAACACTGACACAGACTAAAAATGTATTTTTTCTTATAGAAGTCAGTTTCAAATTCTCCTAGTAGCTGAAGTGTAGGTATTATTTTTTGATGAATGAATGAATTTCCAACGGACTGGTTCTTGCAAATTTGATACCTAATATTAAAATTAATGAATATATCAACGCAAAATCTTTATTAATTTAAAGATATAATTATATGTAATATTTTTATTATAAATTTAATAAGATAATTTGAAGGCCACAAGTAGATTTTAGGCAAATATTTTGCCCAGGATGAATGAGCGAATGAAAAATTTAGTTATAAAAGATAACACAGTTTAGAAATAAATAAAAGAACTTTTATAGAAGAGAGGTAATCCTTAGACGCAATAGCCCAAATTGACTAAAAATAATTAGACGTGTGGGCAGGGGAAAATGCCATAGTCTAAAAAAAATAAATTGTTATCTTATAAATGCGCTTGCTTAGTAAACCAACGAATTTGCTTTGGCGTGTCACTGTTTTGTCATGATTTTTAATTCTAATGATTAACAAACATACTCAAATGATTTTTACGGGTATAAACATATGGTTGTAGAGGAGGGATAATGCTAAAAGAAGGTATTTCAAATTAAAATTGTGATTATGTTAACGCTCTCAGTAAATCACTGAATCCGTTTTTCGTTATTTTTATTTCGAAGGAACGAGATTTAAAATTAGATATATTATGGACTTCTGTTGAGCAGACAGATAACGCCGATTAAAAGTTTTAAATTCTTTTCTTCCGGGTAAATTTTTGGGCAGAATGATTCTTCATTCAGAGTCAAAAATTCGAGGCAGATTATACTAATGTCCTGTACAAATTGTAAGGCGTATATATAATTATTGTGTTATTTATAATTGCTCGATTCATTTGCTTAATTCCACTAAACACTGAATTTGCAAGAACCAATGGCGACTGTACTGTACACTTCAATAATAAAATGCGCGTTTATTTAACTCGTCTCATACAAAGTTCTTGTAATTTTCGACAAATTCGAATTATTTAAACCTAGCCCGTATAAATTGTGCGGGTTCATCGAAACATCTTGGGCATAAAAATATGAGGACAATTCGAAGGTTTAATGAAGTCCTTCAAAGTTTATTTTGATCAACACTACCATATTTTTGACATTTTGAATTGCCTCAAAACTTAGTTCGAAAAACGGAACACTATTCAGGCGTATTATACGACTTTTAAAAACGTAATTCAGTGTTTTCTTTCGAAACTATTGGTGTAGTGTACAGTGGCCAAAAATCTCAGACAAAAATATCTTGATTACGTTTGTAAATGTCTTGAAAGTATTATTATTTGTAAGGCTTTGATCACGAAGTCAGCGCGAGTTTGAGGAGAGCCGCTTTCCGCGCCGTCGTCTTTGTGAACAGTTCGATGTCAATCAGTAGATTTGAACGCGCCGCTGTCGCGCAACCGCCGCTCCCGCTGACTTCCTGGCCCAGGCCTTACTTGGCGGAGTGCCGCGCTGTAATTTATTCGTTAATATTGTAAATAATCGATAGCTATTGTAATTATCTAGTTTAATGTCATAAGGATCTTGTATACAGTATCGATAATTTTAATGCATAACTATTGATTCTAAGGACACAATAAATTATTGTTTCAATTTAAATTGTGATATTATTTTAATTCCATAATCATTTACGTAGGAAAACCAAATGTGGTTGTTTACTGGGATCTATTTTCCGCCACCTCTGACCACCTAGCCCGGAATCTTCCCAAGTCGTCGCTCCAGCGCATCCTTGGTAGGATAGGAAGACCAAATAATTGAAATATTTCGAAGGAATCTCTTTTTAAACAATAATCCGAGCCAATGGGAATTTCTCTCCTGACGGGGATTCCCCAAAATATCTGTCGTGATTTTATACTCACTCTAGTCTATTTCATTCGTGAGTACCGCACGTACCTACTAGTGCGTACTTTGTGTCATGCGATTTTAATTTAAATAAACAGCATTATTATATTTGAGCAGCAACATTCTAAATAATTAATTTATTAATGACTGGCTATAGGTAAAGTTGGAATTGGGAACCTAAAAATAAGTGCTAAAGTGATTTATATGGAATACGACAGGAAACAGAGGAAAGTATCTGAAAGCAACTTACAACTTTGTTAAGTCCGTGCCACCTACGAGCGCATTTTCAGTTGCTGGCTACACGTGCAGCAAAATACGATCAAATGTAAAAGCTGAAACTTTAAACACCTTATGTGTACTCTGAAAACAATTTTAGTAGCAAGTGTCCGAATCTCATTCATATTTTTTTTAAAGACTGGAATTTCCATACATAATTTAGATTTTTGACATTATTTCTGATATTTGTTTCTTGTAAGTAAATTGGCTAGTAAACTTTTTTATGAAAATGTCTAATTCGTAAACCATTTCGAGGAATAGGCTTAGGGAACAGATTACATTAATCAGATCTTTAGATAAGCAAGTATTTTTTAAGAAAATCGCAAAAAACCCAATGACTTTCATTTTTTAGCAAGGTTGACGTATGACGTAGCCGGATAACTTCCGGCTATTCACATTTAATTTTTTAGGTTGGCAGCACAGCGTAGTGAATAAATATTTTTTGTTTGGTAGCGCTAACTAAGCGCTTCACGTACTTGTCACCCATGTCAAATGTCATCTCTGTTCAAGTAAACATAACGTAATTACATTCATTCATACATTATAATGAAGGAGCGGTGTCCAATTATTGAAAAATCAGATGTAAACGGATGAAGAGACTGCAGTAAAGTCCAATAAACATGCCAATATGCAATAGATACGAGAAATGGGGTACCTAAATGTTTGGCGATTGTAAACAAACAAAAACCAACTCGCCGCTCGCAGTCCATCTTGACTTTGACATTTGACACTGACATATATATTTTTTAATACCTTAGTAATTTTTGCTTTCTTGCAGTTCGAAATGGCCATTATAGCTGCGTGACGTCATCACTATAAAATCTTTAAAATTAAATAACAAAATAAATATAATTTTAAGAATTTTTTCGTTTAAATTGTATCTCCGAAATAGTCTATTCTATCAATAAAATATATAATATACACAATTTATTTTTTAGTTGACTAGCCAATTATATTGTTTCATTTACTGACTTAGAAATCATTTTGTGGGCTAATAATTCAAAAATATTGTATAATCCTGCAAACTCCCCAACATGGTTTTCCCAAGAGATTACAACATGGGGTCTTTCAAAAAGGGCTTTAAAGGATTTCTCAAGGGTCGGCAATACGCACGTGATGCTCTGGTGTTGCGGGCGTTCATGGGCTACGGTGACCACTTACCATCAGGTGGGCCGTATGCCACTTTGCCTACTTAATTGTATATAAAAAAATAAAAAAAATCTTGCAAATCCGCGGGTCCCGCGGGACTGATGGTCTCAATCTTGCTACTCCTTCCTTTCGGACCGGTTTCGTTGAATATTCTTTCACTGTACAAGCCATTCGGCCGTGGAATGTTTTGCCCAACAACAAAATTTGCCTTCAAGAAAAAGGTTCAAGCTCATCTAATGAATTCTCTCTAATTAATAAACCAGAATCACAATTTCTCTGCATTAAAATCTTTAAATATATATGTATGTATATTATACTCCCTATTTGTGTAAATATATGTATGTTTATTTAGCTGTAGGGTTCTTTTTTTTTCTGTAATATCACACAAAGCTTTTTTGCGCCGCTTTGTATTTTCTCCGTTTTTCCTAATGGTTGACTGGGAGAGAATGCTTTTAGCATTAAGTCCGCCAATTGTATTTTTACTTGTGGCACAATAAAGTTTTAATAAATAAATCTTGCGGATTTGCAAGATCGTCTTTTGAATGCTGGATTGCATTCCCTAGTTGGTACTATTATTAGTTCTGTCATAATGTTATACGGCTTGCGTAGACACAAACTCTTTGGGCGGGGTGCAATGGCAGCAGCCGACGGGCTCCATCTTGTGGATGGCGCCCGAAGTCATTCGAATGGAGGAGCCCGCGCCGTACACTTTCCGCTCCGACGTGTACGCGTACGGCATCGTACTGTACGAGCTCATGGCCGGGGAACTGCCGTACGCGCATCTCAACAATAAGGACCAGGTATGTATAGTATGCTTACTATTATATAATTTATACAAATGTCCTAATTAAAAGTTATTATGAATAATTAGCATGGACGGGCTGCTTGTTATTTATAACTAGCTGTTTCCCGCAGCTCCGCCTGCGTCAAAAAGTAGCCTATGTTTGACCCCGGTACTTCAACTATATTCATACCAAATTTCATCGAAATCCGTTCAGCGGTTTGGCCGTGAAAGCGTTACAGACAGACAGACAGACTTTCGCATTTATAATATTAGTATGGATTACTTTTCAGATCGACTATGCATCGAAGTGTCCCAACCAAAAGTCTGCCCATTTCGTTGATGGGGCAGAGTTTGAGAACAGTCTTATTTTTATGCTATATTTTTACTTATTTATTTATTTATTTATTAGGAAGACCAACAGCTTTTTTGTATAAAGGTAGTAAGGTAAAAAATATATAAAGCAAATATTTACTTCTGTAATTGCGAGCTCAGTGTGTGTGTGTGTGTATAGTGTTTTAGAATTCTTAACCTCACTGTGAAAGTAATAATGTTTACATTTGGGGAAATTATCTTAGCAAGTATATATGTGTGTGCCAGCTACAGCCTTCGGAGCCACCGATAAGTTCTTAGTAGGCCCTTCAGGCACAATAGTGTCGGCCCTTATGGCATTGAGCGTTTGCTACCGCTCGCGAGTTTGCATCGCTCGCTTGATAAAGGCAAAGCCCATGGCCGAGGTTCGTCCCAACTGGGAGGCCCTTGTGCATTTGCCGAAAAGGCTGAGTGTTAATAGCCCTCGCCTCAAACTGTCCCTCTGTAAATTTTAAAGCTCACAGGAGCAAAACAGCCTTCGGACACTTTTTCACTGGCGTTTCTTCGTGATTGTGTATCTAGTTGTTATCCTATATCGATGCATAGAACACATGTTAAATTTGACATTTCCATTCCCAGCTTTGCAACGATGTTCTCAAACGACTGGATTTCACTATCGCTTTGCGTAAATCTTCAATGTTTTACATACCGACGGTTCTAAATCGTATCATATCGTATCGATCAGATCCTATGGTCAGTGGGTCGCGGCCTGCTCCGCCCCGACCTGCGTCGTCTCCGCTCCGACGCCCCTCAAGCCCTCAAACGTTTGCTCTCCGACTGCATCAAGTTCGTGCGCGAACAGAGGCCGCTGTTCCGGCAGATCCTGGCCTCGCTCGAGTGCATGCTGCGAGCGATGCCCAAGATCACCCGCAGCGCCTCTGAACCAAATATCAACAGGTATATATATATACTAGCAGCCCGTCCCGACTTAGGCCAGGCCTATAGCCTTCCTCGATAAATAGGCTATCCAACACTGAAAGAATTTTTCAAATCGGACCAGTAGTTCCTGAGATTAGCGCGTACAAACAAACAAACAAACTCTTCAGCTTTATAATATTAGTATAGATACTAGCTGTCTCCCCAGCAATCAGGCAGTCTCTCCACCGAAGCGTAGTTTCCAGCGTGTTGATTACGTGAAACTAGCCAATTTTTCGACTTTTCAATATTCAAATGTAGTAATCAGCTGACAGGATTCGTATGGGAGGTTGCTTCCAAGCCTATTAACCGGTATTTAGATTTATAAGGTGTGACCCAAAGAATCAGTGTTCGCTCGCCAAACGGTAACTAACATCAACAGGTATTAGACATGTCGCTAATTGACCGAGCGAGCGAAGCAAGCGAGAGCCTACTTCAAGTCTAATTTTGCTTTTTCCGAGAATCGTGTGTAAAACATGTGTAAAAGAAAAATATTCCGTGGCAGAATCCTTACTAAACTTGGCACACCGTTTTGGCGAGGATCTTGCCGAGAATTCTCGGCGAGAAAAGGTATCCAAACTCGCAATAATCCTCGCTAAAATTCTCGAGAGAACAAAAGTCGGTCGGTTCACGCTACACAACGAGAATATGGGCGAGAAGATACGAGAACGCTGTCCACATTCACAATTCTCGGACGTTTCTCGCGTTCTCGCCAGAAAAACCTGTGAATGTGGACGCCGCACTTGATTTATTAGAATTATTTTGACAAGAATTTTTTTAATTGAGGGGAAAATGAGAAAACATTTTGTGTAGAGGAGCATGGATGTCAAAAACAGCACTCCAGTACTGTTCATAAATGACGACTAAGTCTTTGCATTATTTATGGACGGCTTTCAATCACATCTGCAGGAAAGATAAAATTGTTCGTTTCAGACAACTACACGCTTCCGACGACTACCTGAGCTACAGTTGTGCCTCGCCGAAAACTCCAGTAAATTTCCAATTCAATACGGATACCAGTTTTCCTGCTTTCTATGGGTGAGTCGAAACTTTGTTTTTTTTTTTTCAAAAAAGAAAAAAAATAATGCTTTATTATTAGACAACAAGGGTAAATACATCCGCCATGTTGTTGATTAAAAAATTTGTTGTTTTGATTTGTCGAAAATTCATCTATTATATTATAAAAATTGTAAAGGAAGTTTAACTTTATTTATTCATGTGAATTTTTGATGGTAAGGTTTACTTTCAGAATCCCAGTGCCGAACCAGCGCCACCCCTAGGGCTTGCTGAAGGGCTACGACTAGCCCCCCGCCTCCACAACAATCAATCAATCAACACACATAGACAATCTGCTCTATTGCGAATTCTTCGATTGTCTCTGCATTCCTTTTTCAAATTAACGGGACAAGGCGGTATAGCAAAGATTGTTCTTTTTTAAATATAGCGGCCAAGCTCCGTATTCCTTTTTTAAATGTATGAGGAAAAAGCAGCCAGTCCTAAATCAAGGCTGACTGATGAGACAAATATATCGACAAATTGCTCCATCGTGAATAATTCATTTGACGCATTCTTTTTTCAAAAATTTCAAAAATGAAGCGGCCAGTCGTAGAATTAATGAAATGTCTTAAAATGTAAGACCAATAGACACGTATTCTATTGCAAGTTCTGCGTTCCGTTTTCAAATTTCTAAATATTAGCCCAAAAAGTTATCGAAACAACACTAAGCTGCGTTGATAGCGAATAGTAAGTATCTATTGACTTAATATATGGAGGTAAGGTTAAGTACCCTTATCCACTTATAAGCTTAACCTCCCGCCGTCAAAGCAGCGCACAGACTTAATAAAAAAAAAAAATCAGTAAGTAATAATATTGACAGACGAAGTTCCAAGTTTGATAGTATGTTTCTAAATATCTTTCTTATTTTAATGATAGAATGTTTTGTCTCGTTCTTTCACGTTTCTTTCTGTGAGAGAGAAAGAGACAAACATACGTTAATTGAAATTGGTTTACAATCTGTTATTTTTGATAAGGAGATGAAAGACAAGACGCGCCTCTTAAATATAGGCTATCGAAAGGCGATAATACAGGAATTACTTGTAAATAAATATATTATATTTAATAGTGCTCTTACAAAATCATTGTTATTTCGAAATTCATGCTAGCAATACAAAGTCGCTTAGTTTTAAGATTTTAGATATAATGCTGCCGTATTCAGTTTAGTATTGGGTTTTCGAAATTCTCATACATTTTGAATGCAAGAGCACTGAGAGGCGATTCTCGCGCTTTTAGAATAGAGGAAATGTTGTATTTTTGATTTGTCGAAAATAATTGCGGCTGACTACAGGAAACCGTAAATGTCCGATATTTTTTCGAAAAATCTCGAATGAGACTTTCAAAGCCGTGAGAATCGGCCCCTTATAGCCCTTTTCATACTTACTCGCCGCGGACTTAGCAATTATTCATTTATTTATTCAATTGTGCTAAATGTTGTTTATGTTTGTTACATCTTTATTGTTAAAATACTTAGTTTCAAAACACATTCATTCATTCATATCCGTCAGTGGGTGACATGGTCATGGTCAGCCCTGGGGTGCTATTTTTGAAAGTGTGACACGAAAAATCGTCGAGTTGAATTAATTTCGTTCGATATCGAATGATTTATATTCGTCATAATCGATGATTCCATCGATTTTCATTCGACCAGTTTTGTGTGATTATATTTCAAAAATAGGAATCTTGTACAGTCCCGAGATTTACGGCCGAAAGGCGCTTTTAAATACTGGATATTACTATGTAAATTCTTTCAATTCAATATTTCCTATCTTTATCCTTCAAAAATGTATTTCTATTTAATGATACAAGTTGTATTTTGTACAATAAAATATAAATAAATGTTATTTCTGCTTGTCGCGGTGCAAAATGTGAAAAGGTGCTACGATAATTTGACCTATTTTAATGTCATGCAAGTGTCATGTCTTTAAGTCAGTAAATTTGTTGCTTGGGCATTTAAGGAAAGGGATTGGCCACTTGCGTTCTAAATAAGTGTGGATAATATACAAACTCTCACGTTTTTCGTACTAGGTTTTCCTTTGTTCAGAAGCTATGTACCGTACATTAATATGGGCTTGTAGATGTCAAAAAGGAAGATAGTAACAGATTATAAAAGGATAATATTCCTTGGTCATTTTTTAAATTTGCCCAAGAAAAAATAAAATTGCTCCTATTTAAAAAGTATTGTCTTTCTCATTTTCCACGGCCAGTATGTTGTTTCTATAAATAATGTGAGTGAGAGTGTTCGCGCCTAATCAATTAGTGTGAGCAATTACGCGCTATCTTGACTGTTGCTTACGTTAAGTTTAACTCTTTTTTTTTCTTGTGTGTTAGGCCGCCGAATACACATCGTATTTATCGAGTCCAGAGTTTTATTTCGTCAAAAGTCTAAAATCAGGATAGCTGCCCTTAACATGGTCCTAGACCGAAGCCGGATGGATAACTGATGTGGATCAGCTGTTATACCGAAGAAATTTGATAATTTGGAAGATTTGGACGAATAGTTAAAACCACCGGACACGAGGTTGCACTATTACCTAACCTGCATAGTGGATTGAGTGCACATTAATTGGTGTTAAGTAGTAATAAAATATTTAAAACACTAACCCAACACTCGAACAGGTAAATTTAAGTGTTAATAAGGGATTTTATAAGGTTAGTAAATATTTATTACCTATACTTTAAGTTTCGTTACTACTACATAGTACTTAACATCCAATTTATTGTATTTACGTAGTATTTGCCATAAATAAATCCACAACTATACTTAATTGTAAGTACTTAATATTGCAGTTGTTTAATTATTTGGATTTAAGCAAATTTATTTGTTGTTCACGTAAAATAAAAGTGCATGATCAGGTAATTGTCATTGTAACTAGGTAATGTAGGTAAATCATTGATTAATATAACTTACCTATTTGTTTGGTTGAGTGCCGTAGTGTACGATTGTGATTGTTTGTTATTTCGGATTCTGAGCCTACTATCTGTTTCCCGCTGTTTCGTCTACGCTAAGCTTGTGGCTTAAGTTAGACCCTGAATCTTTAGCTATGTATATGCCAAAGTTCATCAAAATCGATTTAGTGGTTTGGTAATGAAAAGGTAACAGATAGTTATTCGCATTTATAGAATTGCTAAGAGTAATTATAGTGAAATACCATTAATTTGATGTATTAACAGTCTAAAGTTAATATCATTTTTGCAACAAAGCTTACTCAGGCTTATAAACCAGTTATTATTCATAGATAGTAAACATTGTTTGTTTTATTTGTAACGTTTAATGCTTGTCACAAAACACAGTTAAAATTCTTGCACAATTAATGCATTTTGTTAATTAAACTAGATAGATACCTACTTAGATAAGTATAGATCATTGTAAGATAATTAGCGCATTAAATTGGTAGGCTTGCAGCTGTATCTAGGTATACATAAAACATAGTTTTATTTAAATTTCATTGTATACATTCCAGATTGACCACACCCGTTTCCCAAAATGTCCGAAGAGAAGGATCTGGTAAAGAAAAGAGGTAGTTTAAAGGGACGATTGACGCAGTTCATCAGTTACCTCGATGGATTATTAAAATCTAAAGAGCAGTTATCTAGTTGTGCGGTCGGGGAATTACGATTGCGGATGGGGAAGATCGAAAGTATGTATGAGGTATACGATGAGGTACAGTTACGGCTTGAATGTTTAGTCGACGATATCAATTCTCAATTAAGTGAACGTGCTGAGTTTGAGTCTTCGTACTATAAATCACTATCTATAGCGCAGGACTTGTTGAATAAAAACCAAAATAATGATAATGGTTCGGTAAGTAGTGAGAAAATTACCCGTATTAGTCAACGTAAGCCTGTTAAGTTGCCCACAATACAGCTCCCAAAGTTCAATGGGTCCTATAGCAACTGGTTGGAGTTCCGTGACACTTTTGTCAGCCTCATTCATTGTAATGATGAAATTGACCAAGTAAATAAATTCCATTACTTGCGAGCGTCCTTGGAGGGATCTGCTGCTGTTGTGATTCATGCCATTGAGTTTTCGGCTAGCAATTACGATACAGCTTGGAAATTAATATGTGATCGTTTCGATAATAAAAGGTTATTGGTGCAAAATCATTTATCCTCCTTATTTAATTTAAACATTATGGTAAAAGAGTCCTCATTTTTGTTAAAAGATTTGATTGACCAACTTAATAAAAATCTACGTGCATTAGAATCACTAGGCGAGCCTGTGAAACACTGGGACACTTTATTAATTTATATAGTGACTCATAAATTACCACAACAAACATTGCGTGAGTGGGAGGATCATAAGGGTCGCATAGATAAAGATATCGTTATAACATTTAGTACATTCCTGCAATTTATTCGCACGCGCTCTGACATATTAGAAACCTTAGAGTTGGCGCGCGCTCGTAATAGTGCTACTCACTCTAAGCATAGTACAGGTAAGATACAATCTATGTTTGTTGCACAGAATCCTAGTAGTAATGATTCAAGTACTAAGTTTTGTCCACACTGCAATTCCGATCATTTGTTAAGTAGCTGTTCCCAATTTCTCGCGCTAAGTGTAGACGCCCGTTACAAGTTAATGCCTAACTATAAAGTTTGTTACAATTGTTTTCGAGTTGGTCATTTCGCCAACCGTTGTAAAAAGCCAGGTTGCAAATTATGTAAACGCCGTCACAATATATTGTTGCATTTGACGGATAATAATAATAATAAAGGTATTTCAAACTCTAGCAATAATAATGTCAACAAAAATACATCACAAGGTAACTCATTCGTTTCCATGCCTACGTTATTACCCGCTGACGCTGTGACTTGCACTGATGCGCGTGCAAATAATTTAACTCTGTCTGCTGATCTCAGTTCGTCCTGTGGTGATAACGGTAAATACCGCGGTGTGTTATTGTCCACCGCCCTTATCAAGTTCTGTGATCAAAATGATCGTGAGCACATAGTGCGGGCCCTACTTGATAATGGCAGTACTTCGTCCTTTATGACGGAACGCTTATGTAATCGGCTCAATTTAACTACTGATCAAGTTAATGGTTCAGTCTATGGCATAAATAACGTGAGTTCTCACGTAGGCAAAATATGTCAGGTAAAAATGACGTCACTAGACAATTCTTATACTGTAAAATTGTGTTGTTTTGTTTTGCCATCATTGACTAGTGTTGTGCCTTGTCGTGAAATCGACATTTTAGACTTGAATATTCCAGATAACATCTGTTTAGCGGACCCCACATTTTATAAGCCATCAGAAGTAGATGTACTAATAGGTGCTGATCTATTCTGGGACTTGGTTGGGTCACAGAGAATCAGACTGGGTGTAGATAAGCCGATACTGTGTGATACCTTATTAGGCTGGATAGTTTCTGGTCCTATTACCTATAATCAAGGTAAATATGTTTCGAATGTCATTTCATGTAATTTTACTCAAACAGATTCCTCTTGTACTGACAATTTGGATAAAATTCACAATGATTTGGTGAAATTTTGGAATCTGGAAGAGATTAACTCACAATCCTCGCATTACTCAAGTGAGGAAAAGTTGTGTGAGGAACATTTTTTGAAAAATACGACACGTTTAGAAGATGGTCATTTTTGTGTTCGTATTCCTATGAAGCAAAGTCCTTCAATTTTGGGAGATTCATATCAAAGGGCATCTAAATGTTTATATTCATTGGAACGTAGACTGAAATCAAAGCCTGACTATGGCAATTTGTATCGGGATTTCATGTCTGAATATAAAGCTTTAGGTCATATGACTGAGAAAATAAATAGTGACATTTCTAAGGGATATTTCATACCCCACCATGGGGTTCTGCGTGAAAGTAGCACTACCACTAAATTACGTGTGGTTTTCAATGCGAGCGGCCCTACTTCTACAGGAGTTTCATTTAATGATGTGCAAATGGTAGGTCCTACTGTACAGGATGACCTTATATCTATACTTCTCCGATTTCGGCAACATAAGTATGTCTTATCGGCTGATGTTGCAAAAATGTATAGATGTATTTATGTTCATCCTGATGATAGACACCTGCAGCAGGTATTATGGCGTGATAATGATGGCGATCCTATCAAGGTTTATGAGTTAAACACAGTCACTTATGGCACGTCTAGTGCACCATATCTTGCTACGCGTTGTCTTCAACAAATAGGCATTGATTATAAAAATAAGGCTTCTGAAAGCGTTGAGTCATACCCATGTGGAAGAGATAGGATTGCTGAAATTATCATGCACGATTTTTACGTCGACGACCTGCTGACAGGGAGTGATAATTTGGATGAGGTCAAGTTTATTGGCACAGAGGTCTCTAACGCACTAGCTTCTGCTTGTATGCCGCTTAGAAAATGGAAATCTAACGTTACGGAACTAGTTGCTGAAGCTTCTCAGTCATCTTTAGAACTAGATATAGGATCTAACGAACCTAACAAGTTGTTAGGATTAGACTGGTTTTCTGGTTCTGACGAATTGGGATTTTCCAGTTCCACGCTACCTCCTAAGGAGTATGTGACTAAGCGTGACATACTCTCGGTCATAGCGCGAATTTTTGATCCCTTGGGTCTTTTATCTCCTTGTGTAATAACTATGAAAATGCTACTACAGCGTATGTGGTTAGATAAAATGTCATGGGATGAGCCATTGACCCCGGCACTTAACGATACTTGGAATAGCACTGTGAAGGCATTGCCACTTCTTAATAATTTACGTGTTCCACGCCTTGTGTGCGATGTCTACAGTATGTTAGAGCTTCATGTTTTCACAGATGCATCCGAGCGTGCCTACGGCGCGTGCGTTTACGTGCGTAGTGTCAAAGATGATGGTGAGTACATGATACGACTGTTAACAGCAAAGAGTCGAGTGGCGCCACTTAAGCCGAGTACCATTCCAAGACTGGAATTGTGTGGGGCTGTAATCGGAGCTCGTTTGTGTGAGAAGGTCCTTAATTCTTGGCGAGTAAAACCAAATCATGTTTATTGCTGGACTGACTCCACCATCGTGTTGGGATGGCTGCAGATGTTGCCTTCTAAGCTTCAGCCATTTGTACGTAACCGCGTTGCTGAAGTTTTAGAAAAGGCGGGCCACTGCACTTGGAGACACGTCCCAACCCACCATAATCCTGCAGACCTAATATCTCGTGGTGTGGATATTAGTGCTCTGAAATCCTTGGACTTGTGGTGGAGTGGGCCCAGTTTTCTGAAAGAACATTATTCCCATTGGCCTTCTCCCTGTCAAGCATTAGAGTCAAACGACCTGCCTGAAACTCGACCTTCTGTTTCATTGAGCGCTTCAGTTCGTGATGATAATTCACGTCACACTCTTATAGATTTTGGTCGATTCTCAAATTATTTAAGGCTCATCCGCACCGTAGCTACTGTTTTAAAATTTATTAAATTATGTAGAAGAAATTCTACTCCTAGTGAAATTCTGTCACAAGCTGATTTGCAGGATGCACTAAATGTTGTAATTATTCAAAGTCAAATGGAATCTTTTCCCGAGTATGAAATACTTTGTAGTAATCGAAAATTGCCAAATAAAAGCGCTCTTATTAAATTTAATGTTTTTATAGACAATAATAAAATAATGCGTGTTGGAGGACGCTTAGTTAATTCCACGTTTTCGTTTGATAAAAAGCACCCAATTATTTTACAGTCCACACATAAATTAACAAAATTAATTTTTGAATTTGAACATATAAAGTTAATGCATGCAGGCCCACAATTATTGCTGGCTTCTATTAGAGATTCGTACTGGCCTATATGCGGACGAAATTTAGCGAGGAGTTGTTATCGTAATTGTGTACGTTGTTGCCGTATGTCTGGTAGAACAGTGAGTCCAATAATGGGCAATTTGCCACGGCAGCGTCTCCTTCCAGACGGTTATCCCTTTCAGAGCACTGGTGTGGACTATGCTGGTCCCATCATGGCTGCTAATCGGAAAGGTCGTGGATGTAGGCTGATAAAAGTGTACATCGCAATTTTTGTATGTTTCACCACCAAGGCTGTCCATTTGGAGCTGGTGAGTGACTTAACAAGCGATAAGTACTTACTAGCATTATTTAGATTTATCTCGCGACGCGGAAAGCCAAGTGACATTTACTCTGATAACGGTACCTCTTTCGTTGGTGCCTGCAATGAACTTTCGAAGTTCCTTAAGGTTTCTTGTGATCCCTTGAGCGAACAATTAGCTAATGATGGTATTAAATTTCATTTTATACCCGTGTATAGCCCACATTATGGGGGTATTTGGGAAGCGGGTGTTAAGTCAACAAAGTACCACCTTAGGCGAGTGTTGGGAAATTGTAACCTTACGTTTGAAGAACTTAACACCACGTTAGTCCAGATTGAGGCAATACTCAATTCTCGTCCATCGACGCCGCTGTCTTCCGATCCAGCAGACTGCAACCCCTTAACTCCGGGACATTTTTTGATTGGCCGGCCTCTTACGTCACTTCCACGGCATGACATAAAGGACCATTACATTGCTTCATTATCTCGTTTCCAACGGATTGAGCAACTACGCCAGCATTTCTGGGCTCGTTGGAGCAAGGAGTTCGTGTCTGAGCTGCAGCACAGAACCAAATGGCAAAAAGGCAAAGATTCTCTGAAGCTGGGTGCCTTGGTCGTCGTGAAAGAAGACCATCTCCCTCCTCTCAAATGGCGATTGGGAAGAGTTGTTGCCGTTCATCCCGGGTCAGATGGAGTTGCTCGGGTTGCGGACATCGCCACATCAGCTGGAGTCATCAGAAGAGCATTTAATAGGATTTGCCCACTCCCTGTCGAAACAGAGTCTGGTTGAAAGAAAGGCTTTCAACGCCCGGGGGCATGTTCGCGCCTAATCAATTAGTGTGAGCAATTACGCGCTATCTTGACTGTTGCTTACGTTAAGTTTAACTCTTTTTTTTTCTTGTGTGTTAGGCCGCCGAATACACATCGTATTTATCGAGTCCAGAGTTTTATTTCGTCAAAAGTCTAAAATCAGGATAGCTGCCCTTAACAGAAGTGGGTCTTTTGTTTCTTTCTTTGATTGATCAAGTCATACATGCCTAGTGATGGATTCTTGTAAGTACATTATTTTCTAAATGATGTAAGCTTGTCTGAGATCACATTACAATATTGTACAGTTAAGGCTTCGAGTTATTGCTAAACATTTTCAAAATCGAATTAAATTTATTGTTTTTTTTTTTAAATATAATTGTAGCCCGGCCATTGTGGGAATGGCGATTTGAATTATTCAAATTTAGAACACTGACACAGACTAAAAATGTATTTTTTTTTATAGAAGTCAGTTTCAAATTCTCCTAGTAGCTGAAGTGTAGGTATTATTTTTTGATGAATGAATGAATTTCCAACGGACTGGTTCTTGCAAATTTGATACCTAATATTAAAATTAATGAATATATCAACGCAAAATCTTTATTAATTTAAAGATATAATTATATGTAATATTTTTATTATAAATTTAATAAGATAATTTGAAGGCCACAAGTAGATTTTAGGCAAATATTTTGCCCAGGATGAATGAGCGAATGAAAAATTTAGTTATAAAAGATAACACAGTTTAGAAATAAATAAAAGAACTTTTATAGAAGAGAGGTAATCCTTAGACGCAATAGCCCAAATTGACTAAAAATAATTAGACGTGTGGGCAGGGGAAAATGCCATAGTCTAAAAAAAATAAATTGTTATCTTATAAATGCGCTTGCTTAGTAAACCAACGAATTTGCTTTGGCGTGTCACTGTTTTGTCATGATTTTTAATTCTAATGATTAACAAACATACTCAAATGATTTTTACGGGTATAAACATATGGTTGTAGAGGAGGGATAATGCTAAAAGAAGGTATTTCAAATTAAAATTGTGATTATGTTAACGCTCTCAGTAAATCACTGAATCCGTTTTTCGTTATTTTTATTTCGAAGGAACGAGATTTAAAATTAGATATATTATGGACTTCTGTTGAGCAGACAGATAACGCCGATTAAAAGTTTTAAATTCTTTTCTTCCGGGTAAATTTTTGGGCAGAATGATTCTTCATTCAGAGTCAAAAATTCGAGGCAGATTATACTAATGTCCTGTACAAATTGTAAGGCGTATATATAATTATTGTGTTATTTATAATTGCTCGATTCATTTGCTTAATTCCACTAAACACTGAATTTGCAAGAACCAATGGCGACTGTACTGTACACTTCAATAATAAAATGCGCGTTTATTTAACTCGTCTCATACAAAGTTCTTGTAATTTTCGACAAATTCGAATTATTTAAACCTAGCCCGTATAAATTGTGCGGGTTCATCGAAACATCTTGGGCATAAAAATATGAGGACAATTCGAAGGTTTAATGAAGTCCTTCAAAGTTTATTTTGATCAACACTACCATATTTTTGACATTTTGAATTGCCTCAAAACTTAGTTCGAAAAACGGAACACTATTCAGGCGTATTATACGACTTTTAAAAACGTAATTCAGTGTTTTCTTTCGAAACTATTGGTGTAGTGTACAGTGGCCAAAAATCTCAGACAAAAATATCTTGATTACGTTTGTAAATGTCTTGAAAGTATTATTATTTGTAAGGCTTTGATCACGAAGTCAGCGCGAGTTTGAGGAGAGCCGCTTTCCGCGCCGTCGTCTTTGTGAACAGTTCGATGTCAATCAGTAGATTTGAACGCGCCGCTGTCGCGCAACCGCCGCTCCCGCTGACTTCCTGGCCCAGGCCTTACTTGGCGGAGTGCCGCGCTGTAATTTATTCGTTAATATTGTAAATAATCGATAGCTATTGTAATTATCTAGTTTAATGTCATAAGGATCTTGTATACAGTATCGATAATTTTAATGCATAACTATTGATTCTAAGGACACAATAAATTATTGTTTCAATTTAAATTGTGATATTATTTTAATTCCATAATCATTTACGTAGGAAAACCAAATGTGGTTGTTTACTGGGATCTATTTTCCGCCACCTCTGACCACCTAGCCCCGAATCTTCCCAAGTCGTCGCTTCAGCGCATCCTTGGTAGGATAGGAAGACCAAATAATTGAAATATTTCGAAGGAATCTCTTTTTAAACAATAATCCGAGCCAATGGGAATTTCTCTCCTGACGGGGATTCCCCAAAATATCTGTCGTGATTTTATACTCACTCTAGTCTATTTCATTCGTGAGTACCGCACGTACCTACTAGTGCGTACTTTGTGTCATGCGATTTTAATTTAAATAAACAGCATTATTATATTTGAGCAGCAACATTCTAAATAATTAATTTATTAATGACTGGCTATAGGTAAAGTTGGAATTGGGAACCTAAAAATAAGTGCTAAAGTGATTTATATGGAATACGACAGGAAACAGAGGAAAGTATCTGAAAGCAACTTACAACTTTGTTAAGTCCGTGCCACCTACGAGCGCATTTTCAGTTGCTGGCTACACGTGCAGCAAAATACGATCAAATGTAAAAGCTGAAACTTTAAACACCTTATGTGTACTCTGAAAACAATTTTAGTAGCAAGTGTCCGAATCTCATTCATATTTTTTTTAAAGACTGGAATTTCCATACATAATTTAGATTTTTGACATTATTTCTGATATTTGTTTCTTGTAAGTAAATTATATTGTTTCATTTACTGACTTAGAAATCATTTTGTGGGCTAATAATTCAAAAATATTGTATAATCCTGCAAACTCCCCAACATGGTTTTCCCAAGAGATTACAACATGGGGTCTTTCAAAAAGGGCTTTAAAGGATTTCTCAAGGGTCGGCAATACGCACGTGATGCCCCTGGTGTTGCGGGCGTTCATGGGCTACGGTGACCACTTACCATCAGGTGGGCCGTATGCCACTTTGCCTACTTAATTGTATATAAAAAAATAAAAAAATCTTGCAAATCCGCGGGTCCCGCGGGACTGATGGTCTCAATCTTGCTACTCCTTCCTTTCGGACCGGTTTCGTTGAATATTCTTTCACTGTACAGGCCATTCGGCTGTGGAATGTTTTGCTCAATGACATTAAAGAGACCTCAACAAAATTTGCCTTCAAGAAAAAGGTTCAAGCTCATCTAATGAATTCTCTCTAATTAAAAAAACCAGAATCACAATTTCTCTGCATTAAAATCTTTAAATATATATGTATGTGGGATTTGGGGTTTGGCTGAAGTAAAATTCGAATGTAAATATAAAGTTTTCTTTATTTTTCTCGACTTCAATTCAAGAGCTTATTTTACGTACGTCTATCGTCGTCCATTCGTCTTTTTTGCCTCCCTTTCACACCTATACACACGTCCTTGTCTCTCTTTACTTTCTTCCATCCCTTTCATTCTAATAATCTCACTCAAATGCTATCTCTTTCTCTCAGTGTTACTATCAATCCCACATGTATGTATATTATACTCCCTATTTGTGTAAATATATGTATGTTTATTTAGCTGTAGGGTTCTTTTTTTTTCTGTAATATCACACAAAGTTTTTTTGCGCCGCTTTGTATTTTCTCCGTTTTTTCTAATGTTTGACTGGGAGAGAATGCTTTAAGCATTAAGTCCGCTAATTGTATTTTTACTTGTGGCACAATAAAGTTTTAATAAATAAATCTTGCGGATTTGCAAGATCGTCTTTTGAATGCTGGATTGCATTCCCTAGTTGGTACTATTATTAGTTCTGTCATAATGTTATACGGCTTGCGTAGACACAAACTCTTTGGGCGGGGTGCAATGGCAGCAGCCGACGGGCTCCATCTTGTGGATGGCGCCCGAAGTCATTCGAATGGAGGAGCCCGCGCCGTACACGTTCCGCTCCGACGTGTACGCGTACGGCATCGTACTGTACGAGCTCATGGCCGGGGAACTGCCGTACGCGCATCTCAACAATAAGGACCAGGTATGTATACTATGCTTACTATTATATAATTTATACAAATGTCCTAATTAAAAGTTATTATGAATAATTAGCATGGACGGGCTGCTTGTTATTTATAACTAGCCGTTTCCCGCAGCTCCGCCTGCGTCAAAAAGTAGCCTATGTTTGACCCCGGTACTTCAACTATATTCATACCAAATTTCATCAAAATCCGTTCAGCGGTTTGGCCGTGAAAGCGTAACAGACAGACAGACAGACTTTCGCATTTATAACATTAGTATGGATTACTTTTCAGATCGACTATGCATCGAAGTGTCCCAACCAAAAGTCTGCCCATTTCGTTGATGGGGCAGAGTTTGAGAACAGTCTTATGTTTATGCTATATTTTTACTTCTGTAATTGCGAGCTCAGTGTGTGTGTGTGTATAGTGTTTTAGAATTCTTAACCTCACTGTGAAAGTAATAATGTTTACATTTGGGGAAATTATCTTAGCAAGTATATATGTGTGTGCCAGCTACAGCCTTCGGAGCCACCGATAAGTTCTTAGTAGGCCCTTCAGGCACAATAGTGTCGGCCCTTATGGCATTGAGCGTTTGCTACCGCTCGCGAGTTTGCATCGCTCGCTTGATAAAGGCAAAGCCCATGGCCGAGGTTCGTCCCAACTGGGAGGCCCTTGTGCATTTGCCGAAAAGGCTGAGGGTTAATAGCCCTCGCCTCAAACTGTCCCTCTGTAAATTTTAAAGCTCACAGGAGCTAAAATTGTAGGTCATTAACAAAAAAAAACAGCCTTCGGACACTTTTTCACTGGCGTTTCTTCGTGATTGTGTATCTAGTTGTTATCCTATATCGATGCATAGAACACATGTTAAATTTGACATTTCCATTCCCAGCTTTGCAACGATGTTCTCAAACGGCTGGATTTCACTATCGCTTTGCGTAAATCTTCAATGTTTTACATACCGACGGTTCTAAATCGTATCATATCGTATCGTTCAGATCCTATGGTCAGTGGGTCGCGGCCTGCTCCGCCCCGACCTGCGTCGTCTCCGCTCCGACGCCCCTCAAGCCCTCAAACGTTTGCTCTCCGACTGCATCAAGTTCGTGCGCGAACAGAGGCCGCTGTTCCGGCAGATCCTGGCCTCGCTCGAGTGCATGCTGCGAGCGATGCCCAAGATCACCCGCAGCGCCTCTGAACCAAATATCAACAGGTATATATATATACTAGCAGCCCGTCCCGACTTCGGCCAGGCCTATAGCCTTCCTCGATAAATAGGCTATCCAACACTGAAAGAATTTTTCAAATCGGACCAGTAGTTCCTGAGATTAGCGCGTACAAACAAACAAACAAACTCTTCAGCTTTATAATATTAGTATAGATACTAGCTGTCTCCCCAGCAATCAGGCAGTCTCTCCACCGAAGCGTAGTTTCCAGAGTGTTAATTACGTGAAACTAGCCAATTTTTCGACTTCCCAATATTCAAATGTAGTAATCAGCTGACAGGATTCGTGTGGGAGGTTGCTTCCAAGCCAATCATTAACCGGTATTTAGATTTATAAGGTGTGACCCAAAGAATCAGTGTTCGCTCGCCAAACGGTAACTAACATCAGCAGGTATTAGACATGTCGCTAATTGACCGAGCGAGCGAAGCAAGCGAGAGCCTACTTCAAGTCTAATTTTGCTTTTTCCGAGAATCGTGTGTAAAACATGTGTAAAAGACAAATATTCCGTGGCAGAATCCTTACTAAACTTGGCACACCGTTTTGGCGAGGATCTTGCCGAGAATTCTCGGCGAGAAAAGGTATCCAAACTCGCAATAATCCTCGCTAAAATTCTCGAGAGAACAAAAGTCGGTCGGTTCACGCTACACAACGAGAATATGGGCGAGAAGATACGAGAACGCTGTCCACATTCACAATTCTCGGACGTTTCTCGCGTTCTCGCCAGAAAAACCTGTGAATGTGGACGCCGCACTTGATTTATTAGAATTATTTTGACAAGAATTTTTTTTAATTGAGGGGAAAATGAGAAAACATTTTGTGTAGAGGAGCATGGATGTCAAAAACAGCACTCCAGTACTGTTCATAAATGACGACTAAGTCTTTGCGTTATTTATGGACGGCTTTCAATCACATCTGCAGGAAAGATAAAATTGTTCGTTTCAGACAACTACACGCTTCCGACGACTACCTGAGCTACAGTTGTGCCTCGCCGAAAACTCCAGTAAATTTCCAATTCAATACGGATACCAGTTTTCCTGCTTTCTATGGGTGAGTCGAAACTTTGTTTTTTTTTTTTCAAAAAAGAAAAAAAATAATGCTTTATTATTAGACAACATGGGTAAATACATCCGCCATGTTGTTGATTAAAAAATTTGTTGTTTTGATTTGTCGAAAATTCATCTATTATATTATAAAAATTGTAAAGGAAGTTTACCTTTATTTATTCATGTGAATTTTTGATGGTAAGGTTTACTTTCAGAATCCCAGTGCCGAACCAGCGCCACCCCTAGGGCTTGCTGAAGGGCTACGACTAGCCCCCCGCCTCCACAACAATCAATCAATCAACACACATAGACAATCTGCTCTATTGCGAATTCTTCGATTGTCTCTGCATTCCTTTTTCAAATTAACGGGACAAGGCGGTATAGCAAAGATTGTTCTTTTTTAAATATAGCGGCCAAGCCCCGTATTCCTTTTTTAAATGTATGAGGAAAAAGCAGCCAGTCCTAAATCAAGGCTGACTGATGAGACAAATATATCGACAAATTGCTCCATCGTGAATAATTCATTTGACGCATTCTTTTTTCAAAAATTTCAAAAATGAAGCGGCCAGTCGTAGAATTAATGAAATGTCTTAAAATGTAAGACCAATAGACACGTATTCTATTGCAAGTTCTGCGTTCCGTTTTCAAATTTCTAAATATTAGCCCAAAAAGTTATCGAAACAACACTATAAGCTGCGTTGATAGCGAATAGTAAGTATCTATTGACTTAATATATGGAGGTAAAGTTAAGTACCCTTATCCACTTATAAGCTTAACCTCCCGCCGTCAACGTAGCGCAAAGACTTAATAAAAAAAAATAAGAAACAAATCAGTAAGTAATAATATTGACAGACGAAGTTCCAAGTTTGATAGTGAGTTTCTAAATATCTTTCTTATTTTAATGATAGAATGTTTTGTCTCGTTCTTTCACGTTTCTTTCTGTGAGAGAGAAAGAGACAAACATACGTTAATTGAAATTGGTTTACAATCTGTTATTTTTGATAAGGAGATGAAAGACAAGACGCGCCTCTTAAATATAGGCTATCGAAAGGCGATAATACAGGAATTACTTGTAAATAAATATATTATATTTAATAGTGCTCTTACAAAATCATTGTTATTTCGAAATTCATGCTAGCAATACAAAGTCGCTTAGTTTTAAGATTTTAGATATAATGCTGCCGTATTCAGTTTAGTATTGGGTTTTCGAAATTCTTATACATTTTGAATGCAAGAGCACTGAGAGGCGATTCTCGCGCTTTTAGAATAGAGGAAATGTTGTATTTTTGATTTGTCGAAAATAATTGCGGCTGACTACAGGAAACCGTAAATGTCCGATATTTTTTCGAAAAATCTCGAATGAGACTTTCAAAGCCGTGAGAATCGGCCCCTTATAGCCCTTTTCATACTTACTCGCCGCGGACTTAGCAATTATTCATTTATTTATTCAATTGTGCTAAATGTTGTTTATGTTTGTTACATCTTTATTGTTAAAATACTTAGTTTCAAAACACATTCATTCATTCATATCCGTCAGTGGGTGACATGGTCATGGTCAGCCCTGGGGTGCTATTTTTGAAAGTGTGACACGAAAAATCGTCGAGTTGAATTAATTTCGTTCGATATCGAATGATTTATATTCGTCATAATCGATGATTCCATCGATTTTCATTCGACCAGTTTTGTGTGATTATATTTCAAAAATAGGAATCTTGTACAGTCCCGAGTTTTACGGCCGAAAGGCGCTTTTAAATACTGGATATTACTATGTAAATTCTTTCAATTCAATATTTCCTATCTTTATCCTTCAAAAATGTATTTCTATTTAATGATACAAGTTGTATTTTGTACAATAAAATATAAATAAATGTTATTTCTGCTTGTCGCGGTGCAAAATGTGAAAAGGTGCTACGATAATTTGACATATTTTAATGTCAAGCAAGTGTCATGTCTTTAAGTCAGTAAATTTGTTGCTTGGGCATTTAAGGAAAGGGATTGGCCACTTGCGTTCTAAATAAGTGTGGATAATATACAAACTCTCACGTTTTTCGTACTAGGTTTTCCTTTGTTCAGAAGCTATGTACCGTACATTAGTATGGGCTTGTAGATGTCAAAAAGGAAGATAGTAACAGATTATAAAAGGATAACATTCCTTGGTCATTTTTTAAATTTGCCCAAGAAAAAATAAAATTGCTCCTATTTAAAAAGTATTGTCTTTCTCATTTTCCACGGCCAGTACGTTGTTTCTATAAATAATGTGAGTGAGAGGTAAACAGAAGTGGGTCTTTTGTTTCTTTCTTTGATTGATCAAGTCATACATGCCTAGTGATGGATTCTTGTAAGTACATTATTTTCTAAATGATGTAAGCTTGTCTGAGATCACATTACAATATTGTACAGTTAAGGCTTCGAGTTGCTAAACATTTTCAAAATCGAATTAAATTTATTGTTTTTTTTTTTTTAAATATAATTGTAGCCCGGCCATTGTGGGAATGGCGATTTGAATTATTCAAATTTAGAACACTGACACAGACTAAAAATGTATTTTTTTTTATAGAAGTCAGTTTCAAATTCTCCTAGTAGCTGAAGTGTAGGTATTATTTTTTAATGAATGAATGAATTTCCAACGGACTGGTTCTTGCAAATTTGATACCTAATATTAAAATTAATGAATATATCAACGCAAAATCTTTATTAATTTAAAGATATAATTATATGTAATATTTTTATTATAAATTTAATAAGATAATTTGAAGGCCACAAGTAGATTTTAGGCAAATATTTTGCCCAGGATGAATGAGCGAATGAAAAATTTAGTTATAAAAGATAACACAGTTTAGAAATAAATAAAAGAACTTTTATAGAAGAGAGGTAATCCTTAGACGCAATAGCCCAAATTGACTAAAAATAATTAGACGTGTGGGCAGGGGAAAATGCCATAGTCTAAAAAAAATAAATTGTTATCTTATAAATGCGCTTGCTTAGTAAACCAACGAATTTGCTTTGGCGTGTCACTGTTTTGTCATGATTTTTAATTCTAATGATTAACAAACATACTCAAATGATTTTTACGGGTATAAACATATGGTTGTAGAGGAGGGATAATGCTAAAAGAAGGTATTTCAAATTAAAATTGTGATTATGTTAACGCTCTCAGTAAATCACTGAATCCGTTTTTCGTTATTTTTATTTCGAAGGAACGAGATTTAAAATTAGATATATTATGGACTTCTGTTGAGCAGACAGATAACGCCGATTAAAAGTTTTAAATTCTTTTCTTCCGGGTAAATTTTTGGGCAGAATGATTCTTCATTCAGAGTCAAAAATTCGAGGCAGATTATACTAATGTCCTGTACAAATTGTAAGGCGTATACATATATAATTATTGTGTTATTTATAATTGCTCGATTCATTTGCTTAATTCCACTAAACACTGAATTTGCAAGAACCAATGGCGACTGTACTGTACACTTCAATAATAAAATGCGCGTTTATTTAACTCGTCTCATACAAAGTTCTTGTAATTTTCGACAAATTCGAATTATTTAAACCTAGCCCGTATAAATTGTGCGGGTTCATCGAAACATCTTGGGCATAAAAATATGAGGACAATTCGAAGGTTTAATGAAGTCCTTCAAAGTTTATTTTGATCAACACTACCATATTTTTGACATTTTGAATTGCCTCAAAACTTAGTTCGAAAAACGGAACACTATTCAGGCGTATTATACGACTTTTAAAAACGTAATTCAGTGTTTTCTTTCGAAACTATTGGTGTAGTGTACAGTGGCCAAAAATCTCAGACAAAAATATCTTGATTACGTTTGTAAATGTCTTGAAAGTATTATTATTTGTAAGGCTTTGATCACGAAGTCAGCGCGAGTTTGAGGAGAGCCGCTTTCCGCGCCGTCGTCTTTGTGAACAGTTCGATGTCAATCAGTAGATTTGAACGCGCCGCTGTCGCGCAACCGCCGCTCCCGCTGACTTCCTGGCCCAGGCCTTACTTGGCGGAGTGCCGCGCTGTAATTTATTCGTTAATATTGTAAATAATCGATAGCTATTGTAATTATCTAGTTTAATGTCATAAGGATCTTGTATACAGTATCGATAATTTTAATGCATAACTATTGATTCTAAGGACACAATAAATTATTGTTTCAATTTAAATTGTGATATTATTTTAATTCCATAATCATTTACGTAGGAAAACCAAATGTGGTTGTTTACTGGGATCTATTTTCCGCCACCTCTGACCACCTAGCCCCGAATCTTCCCAAGTCGTCGCTCCAGCGCATCCTTGGTAGGATAGGAAGACCAAATAATTGAAATATTTCGAAGGAATCTCTTTTTAAACAATAATCCGAGCCAATGGGAATTTCTCTCCTGACGGGGATTCCCCAAAATATCTGTCGTGATTTTATACTCACTCTAGTCTATTTCATTCGTGAGTACCGCACGTACCTACTAGTGCGTACTTTGTGTCATGCGATTTTAATTTAAATAAACAGCATTATTATATTTGAGCAGCAACATTCTAAATAATTAATTTATTAATGACTGGCTATAGGTAAAGTTGGAATTGGGAACCTAAAAATAAGTGCTAAAGTGATTTATATGGAATACGACAGGAAACAGAGGAAAGTATCTGAAAGCAACTTACAACTTTGTTAAGTCCGTGCCACCTACGAGCGCATTTTCAGTTGCTGGCTACACGTGCAGCAAAATACGATCAAATGTAAAAGCTGAAACTTTAAACACCTTATGTGTACTCTGAAAACAATTTTAGTAGCAAGTGTCCGAATCTCATTCATATTTTTTTTAAAGACTGGAATTTCCATACATAATTTAGATTTTTGACATTATTTCTGATATTTGTTTCTTGTAAGTAAATTATATTGTTTCATTTACTGACTTAGAAATCATTTTGTGGGCTAATAATTCAAAAATATTGTATAATCCTGCAAACTCCCCAACATGGTTTTCCCAAGAGATTACAACATGGGGTCTTTCAAAAAGGGCTTTAAAGGATTTCTCAAGGGTCGGCAATACGCACGTGATGCCCCTGGTGTTGCGGGCGTTCATGGGCTACGGTGACCACTTACCATCAGGTGGGCCGTATGCCACTTTGCCTACTTAATTGTATATAAAAAAATAAAAAAATCTTGCAAATCCGCGGGTCCCGCGGGACTGATGGTCTCAATCTTGCTACTCCTTCCTTTCGGACCGGTTTCGTTGAATATTCTTTCACTGTACAGGCCATTCGGCTGTGGAATGTTTTGCTCAATGACATTAAAGAGACCTCAACAAAATTTGCCTTCAAGAAAAAGGTTCAAGCTCATCTAATGAATTCTCTCTAATTAAAAAAACCAGAATCACAATTTCTCTGCATTAAAATCTTTAAATATATATGTATGTGGGATTTGGGGTTTGGCTGAAGTAAAATTCGAATGTAAATATAAAGTTTTCTTTATTTTTCTCGACTTCAATTCAAGAGCTTATTTTACGTACGTCTATCGTCGTCCATTCGTCTTTTTTGCCTCCCTTTCACACCTATACACACGTCCTTGTCTCTCTTTACTTTCTTCCATCCCTTTCATTCTAATAATCTCACTCAAATGCTATCTCTTTCTCTCAGTGTTACTATCAATCCCACATGTATGTATATTATACTCCCTATTTGTGTAAATATATGTATGTTTATTTAGCTGTAGGGTTCTTTTTTTTTCTGTAATATCACACAAAGCTTTTTTTCGCCGCTTTGTATTTTCTCCGTTTTTCCTAATGGTTGACTGGGAGAGAATGCTTTTAGCATTAAGTCCGCCAATTGTATTTTTACTTGTGGCACAATAAAGTTTTAATAAATAAATCTTGCGGATTTGCAAGATCGTCTTTTGAATGCTGGATTGCATTCCCTAGTTGGTACTATTATTAGTTCTGTCATAATGTTATACGGCTTGCGTAGACACAAACTCTTTGGGCGGGGTGCAATGGCAGCAGCCGACGGGCTCCATCTTGTGGATGGCGCCCGAAGTCATTCGAATGGAGGAGCCCGCGCCGTACACTTTCCGCTCCGACGTGTACGCGTACGGCATCGTACTGTACGAGCTCATGGCCGGGGAACTGCCGTACGCGCATCTCAACAATAAGGACCAGGTATGTATACTATGCTTACTATTATATAATTTATACAAATGTCCTAATTAAAAGTTATTATGAATAATTAGCATGGACGGGCTGCTTGTTATTTATAACTAGCTGTTTCCCGCAGCTCCGCCTGCGTCAAATAGTAGCCTATGTTTGACCCCGGTACTTCAACTATATTCATACCAAATTTCATCAAAATCCGTTCAGCGGTTTGGCCGTGAAAGCGTAACAGACAGACAGACAGAAAGATTACTTTTCAGATCGACTATGCATCGCAAGTGTCCCAACCAAAAGTCTGCCCATTTCGTTGATGGGGCAGAGTTTGAGATCAGTCTTATTTTTATGCTATATTTTTACTTCTGTAATTGCGAGCTCAGTGTGTGTGTGTGTGTGTATAGTGTTTTAGAATTCTTAACCTCACTGTGAAAGTAATAATGTTTACATTTGGGGAAATTATCTTAGCAAGTATATATGTGTGTGCCAGCTACAGCCTTCGGAGCCACCGATAGGTTCTTAGTAGGCCCTTCAGGCACAATAGTGTCGGCCCTTATGGCATTGAGCGTTTGCTACCGCTCGCGAGTTTGCATCGAAAAGGCTGAGGGTTAATAGCCCTCGCCTCAAACTGTCCCGCTGTAAATTTAAAAAGCTCACAGGATCTAAAATTGTAGGTCATTAACAAAAAAAAAAAAACAGCCTTCGGACACTTTTTCACTGGCGTTTCTTCGTGATTGTGTATCTAGTTGTTATCCTATATCGATGCATAGAACACATATTAAATTTGACATTTCCATTCCCAGCTTTGCAACGATGTTCTCCAACGGCTGGATTTCACTATCGCTTTGCGTAAATCTTCAATGTTTTACATACCGACGGTTCTAAATCGTATCATATCGTATCGATCAGATCCTATGGTCAGTGGGTCGCGGCCTGCTCCGCCCCGACCTGCGTCGTCTCCGCTCCGACGCCCCTCAAGCCCTCAAACGTTTGCTCTCCGACTGCATCAAGTTCGTGCGCGAACAGAGGCCGCTGTTCCGGCAGATCCTGGCCTCGCTCGAGTGCATGCTGCGAGCGATGCCCAAGATCACCCGCAGCGCCTCTGAACCAAATATCAACAGGTATATATATATACTAGCAGCCCGTCCAGACTTCGGCCAGGCCTATAGCCTTCCTCGATAAATAGGCTATCCAACACTGAAAGAATTTTTCAAATCGGACCAGTAGTTCCTGAGATTAGCGCGTACAAACAAACAAACAAACTCTTCAGCTTTATAATATTAGTATAGATACTAGCTGTCTCCCCAGCAATCAGGCAGTCTCTCCACCGAAGCGTAGTTTCCAGCGTGTTGATTACGTGAAACTAGCCAATTTTTCGACTTTTCAATATTCAAATGTAGTAATCAGCTGACAGGATTCGTATGGGAGGTTGCTTCCAAGCCTATTAACCGGTATTTAGATTTATAAGGTGTGACCCAAAGAATCAGTGTTCGCTCGCCAAACGGTAACTAACATCAACAGGTATTAGACATGTCGCTAATTGACCGAGCGAGCGAAGCAAGCGAGAGCCTACTTCAAGTCTAATTTTGCTTTTTCCGAGAATCGTGTGTAAAACATGTGTAAAAGAAAAATATTCCGTGGCAGAATCCTTACTAAACTTGGCACACCGTTTTGGCGAGGATCTTGCCGAGAATTCTCGGCGAGAAAAGGTATCCAAACTCGCAATAATCCTCGCTAAAATTCTCGAGAGAACAAAAGTCGGTCGGTTCACGCTACACAACGAGAATATGGGCGAGAAGATACGAGAACGCTGTCCACATTCACAATTCTCGGACGTTTCTCGCGTTCTCGCCAGAAAAACCTGTGAATGTGGACGCCGCACTTGATTTATTAGAATTATTTTGACAAGAATTTTTTTAATTGAGGGGAAAATGAGAAAACATTTTGTGTAGAGGAGCATGGATGTCAAAAACAGCACTCCAGTACTGTTCATAAATGACGACTAAGTCTTTGCATTATTTATGGACGGCTTTCAATCACATCTGCAGGAAAGATAAAATTGTTCGTTTCAGACAACTACACGCTTCCGACGACTACCTGAGCTACAGTTGTGCCTCGCCGAAAACTCCAGTAAATTTCCAATTCAATACGGATACCAGTTTTCCTGCTTTCTATGGGTGAGTCGAAACTTTGTTTTTTTTTTTCAAAAAAGAAAAAAAATAATGCTTTATTATTAGACAACATGGGTAAATACATCCGCCATGTTGTTGATTAAAAAATTTGTTGTTTTGATTTGTCGAAAATTCATCTATTATATTATAAAAATTGTAAAGGAAGTTTAACTTTATTTATTCATGTGAATTTTTGATGGTAAGGTTTACTTTCAGAATCCCAGTGCCGAACCAGCGCCACCCCTAGGGCTTGCTGAAGGGCTACGACTAGCCCCCCGCCTCCACAACAATCAATCAATCAACACACATAGACAATCTGCTCTATTGCGAATTCTTCGATTGTCTCTGCATTCCTTTTTCAAATTAACGGGACAAGGCGGTATAGCAAAGATTGTTCTTTTTTAAATATAGCGGCCAAGCTCCGTATTCCTTTTTTAAATGTATGAGGAAAAAGCAGCCAGTCCTAAATCAAGGCTGACTGATGAGACAAATATATCGACAAATTGCTCCATCGTGAATAATACATTTGACGCATTCTTTTTTCAAAAATTTCAAAAATGAAGTGGCCAGTCGTAGAATTAATGAAATGTCTTAAAATGTAAGACCAATAGACACGTATTCTATTGCAAGTTCTGCGTTCCGTTTTCAAATTTCTAAATATTAGCCCAAAAAGTTATCGAAACAACACTATAAGCTGCGTTGATAGCGAATAGTAAGTATCTATTGACTTAATATATGGAGGTAAGGTTAAGTACCCTTATCCACTTATAAGCTTAACCTCCCGCCGTCAACGAAGCGCACAGACTTAATAAAAAAAAAAAAAAAAAAATTCAGTAAGTAATAATATTGACAGACGAAGTTCCAAGTTTGATAGTGAGTTTCTAAATATCTTTCTTATTTTAATGATAGAATGTTTTGTCTCGTTCTTTCACGTTTCTTTCTGTGAGAGAGAAAGAGACAAACATACGTTAATTGAAATTGGTTTACGATCTGTTATTTTTGATAAGGAGATGAAAGACAAGACGCGCCTCTTAAATATAGGCTATCGAAAGGCGATAATACAGGAATTACTTGTAAATAAATATATTATATTTAATAGTGCTCTTACAAAATCATTGTTATTTCGAAATTCATGCTAGCAATACAAAGTCGCTTAGTTTTAAGATTTTAGATATAATGCTGCCGTATTCAGTTTAGTATTGGGTTTTCGAAATTCTCATACATTTTGAATGCAAGAGCACTGAGAGGCGATTCTCGCGCTTTTAGAATAGAGGAAATGTTGTATTTTTGATTTGTCGAAAATAATTGCGGCTGACTACAGGAAACCGTAAATGTCCGATATTTTTTCGAAAAATCTCGAATGAGACTTTCAAAGCCGTGAGAATCGGCCCCTTATAGCCCTTTTCATACTTACTCGCCGCGGACTTAGCAATTATTCATTTATTTATTCAATTGTGCTAAATGTTGTTTATGTTTGTTACATCTTTATTGTTAAAATACTTAGTTTCAAAACACATTCATTTATTCATATCCGTCAGTGGGTGACATGGTCATGGTCAGCCCTGGGGTGCTATTTTTGAAAATGTGACACGAAAAATCGTCGAGTTGAATTAATTTCGTTCGATATCGAATGATTTATATTCGTCATAATCGATGATTCTATCGATTTTCATTCGACCAGTTTTGTGTGATTATATTTCAAAAATAGGAATCTTGTACAGTCCCGAGTTTTACGGCCGAAAGGCGCTTTTAAATACTGGATATTACTATGTAAATTCTTTCAATTCAATATTTCCTATCTTTATCCTTCAAAAATGTATTTCTATTTAATGATACAAGTTGTATTTTGTACAATAAAATATAAATAAATGTTATTTCTGCTTGTCGCGGTGCAAAATGTGAAAAGGTGCTACGATAATTTGACATATTTTAATGTCAAGCAAGTGTCATGTCTTTAAGTCAGTAAATTTGTTGCTTGGGCATATAAGGAAAGGGATTGGCCACTTGCGTTCTAAATAAGTGTGGATAATATACAAACTCTCACGTTTTTCGTACTAGGTTTTCCTTTGTTCAGAAGCTATGTACCGTACATTAGTATGGGCTTGTAGATGTCAAAAAGGAAGATAGTAACAGATTATAAAAGGATAATATTCCTTGGTCATTTTTTAAATTTGCCCAAGAAAAAATAAAATTGCTCCTATTTAAAAAGTATTGTCTTTCTCATTTTCCACGGCCAGTATGTTGTTTCTATAAATAATGTGAGTGAGAGGTAAACAGAAGTGGGTCTTTTGTTTCTTTCTTTGATTGATCAAGTCATACATGCCTAGTGATGGATTCTTGTAAGTACATTATTTTCTTAAAGATGTAAGCTTGTCTGAGATCACGTTACAATATTGTACAGTTAAGGCTTCAAGTTATTGCTAAACATTTTTAAAATCGAATTAATTGTATTGTTTTTTTTTTTAAATATAATTGTAGCCCGGCCATTGTGGGAATGGCGATTTGAATTATTCAAATTTAGAACACTGACACAGACTAAAAATGTATTTTTTTTTATAGAAGTCAGTTTCAAATTCTCCTAGTAGCTGAAGTGTGGGTATTATTTTTTAATGAATGAATAATTTTCCAACGGACTGGTTCTTGCAAATTTGATACCTAATATTAAAATTAATGAATATATCAACGCAAAATCTTTATTAATTTAAAGATATAATTATATGTAATATTTTTATTATAAATTTAATAAGATAATTTGAAGGCCACAAGTAGATTTTAGGCAAATATTTTGCCCAGGATGAATGAGCGAATGAAAAATTTAGTTATAAAAGATAACACAGTTTAGAAATAAATAAAAGAACTTTTATAGAAGAGAGGTAATCCTTAGACGCAATAGCCCAAATTGACTAAAAATAATTAGACGTGGGGGCAGGGGAAAATGCCATAGTCTAAAAAAAATAAATTGTTATCTTATAAATGCGCTTGCTTAGTAAACCAACGAATTTGCTTTGGCGTGTCACTGTTTTGTCATGATTTTTAATTCTAATGATTAACAAACATACTCAAATGATTTTTACGGGTATAAACATATGGTTGTAGAGGAGGGATAATGCTAAAAGGTATTTCAAATTAAAATTGTGATTATGTTAACGCTCTCAGTAAATCACTGAATCCGTTTTTCGTTATTTTTATTTCGAAGGAACGAGATTTAAAATTAGATATATTATGGACTTCTGTTGAGCAGACAGATAACGCCGATTAAAAGTTTTAAATTCTTTTCTTCCGGGTAAATTTTTGGGCAGAATGATTCTTCATTCAGAGTCAAAAATTCGAGGCAGATTATACTAATGTCCTGTACAAATTGTAAGGCGTATATATAATTATTGTGTTATTTATAATTGCTCGATTCATTTGCTTAATTCCACTAAACACTGAATTTGCAAGAACCAATGGCGACTGTACTGTACACTTCAATAATAAAATGCGCGTTTATTTAACTCGTCTCATACAAAGTTCTTGTAATTTTCGACAAATTCGAATTATTTAAACCTAGCCCGTATAAATTGTGCGGGTTTATCGAAACATCTTGGGCATAAAAATATGAGGACAATTCGAAGGTTTAATGAAGTCCTTCAAAGTTTATTTTGATCAACACTACCATATTTTTGACATTTTGAATTGCCTCAAAACTTAGTTCGAAAAACGGAACACTATTCAGGCGTATTATACGACTTTTAAAAACGTAATTCAGTTTTTTCTTTCGAAACTATTGGTGTAGTGTACAGTGGCCAAAAATCTCAGACAAAAATATCTTGATTACGTTTGTAAATGTCTTGAAAGTATTATTATTTGTAAGGCTTTGATCACGAAGTCAGCGCGAGTTTGAGGAGAGCCGCTTTCCGCGCCGTCGTCTTTGTGAACAGTTCGATGTCAATCAGTAGATTTGAACGCGCCGCTGTCGCGCAACCGCCGCTCCCGCTGACTTCCTGGCCCAGGCCTTACTTGGCGGAGTGCCGCGCTGTAATTTATTCGTTAATATTGTAAATAATCGATAGCTATTGTAATTATCTAGTTTAATGTCATAAGGATCTTGTATACAGTATCGATAATTTTAATGCATAATTATTGATTCCAAGGACACAATAAATTATTGTTTCAATTTAAATTGTGATATTATTTTAATTCCATAATCATTTACGTAGGAAAACCAAATGTGGTTGTTTACTGGGATCTATTTTCCGCCACCTCTGACCACCTAGCCCCGAATCTTCCCAAGTCGTCGCTCCAGCGCATCCTTGGTAGGATAGGAAGACCAAATAATTGAAATATTTCGAAGGAATCTCTTTTTAAACAATAATCAAACAATAAGAGTAATAGGAGTCGAATTAGTATCTGTCTATAACATTTGCATTTTTTTGACAGTCTCTATTAATTAGTGGGCGAATCAATGCACTTATTTTGCCCGATTCATATCTTACTGTAAACTGCCTTGTGTGGTGATGGTGACGTTTGCCTTTTTACAGCTTGACACACGGTAGATGTGCGTCTAGTAGACAATTTCGCTACTTACAATCAAGTTTCCGTGGTGTAGCGGTTATCACATCTGCCTAACACGCAGAAGGCCCCCGGTTCGATCCCGGGCGGAAACATACTTTTTATTTGCATTTATTTTTAAACAACTGTAATTATAATAAAACTAAACTAAAAGTAACAAAGCCTTTATTAATATCACGACGGCATACAAAGTTCCTTTATCATTGTCATTATTGTATACAGGATTTTATTTTGAAACCATTGCCCAAATTTTACAGTGTGTTAAATACATGAAATTGATGATTAAATAAATGTAGCCTACATTTAATTTAAAAAAAAAGTGATAACAATAAAAAAATCGACCTTCAGTTAAAGTCGGCTGACAGAATTTTAAATGGGTGAATAGTTTGAATTTTTTTGTTATTGAAGTGACGTGTACTTAAAACACCGCAAAAAGAACAATCCGTATAAAAGAACCCTGTTATTACTAATTATCAATTACATTGGATTTCAAATTAATTAAAAAATACAACAATTACATTACGATTGGCTAAAACAACAAATTATTTGTAAAATATTTAACCTATAACGTGATAAAATTACAAAAAAAAATAATGATTGTTGCTTCTAATCTAGTAATATCACCATCACATATATCTTTGGCAGTACAGTAGGTATATTTTAACTAAAATATGTTTAGTTAGTGCCTCTTTTACCGATATTTGATGTAAAACAACCAGGCTCCATATTTTAACAAATTCTTATTTTATAAAAGAGGGGGTAAATTTTAGTTATTAAAAAAATAACTTATTTTATTTTACCATAATTTGAATTATTAAGGGTAGCATGCATGACCATAGATATATTGTGACACTAATTTATAAATGTAAAAATGTTGGATGTTTTGTTACCTAATCACGCCGAACCGGCTTAATCTGGATAAAATTTGGCACTGTTCTTCTTCTTCTTTGCGAGTCGACTCTGGCTGTTGTCAAACTTCAGAGGACCAAACTGTTCATTTTATTTAATATTGTGGAATAAGTTTATCTTATACTATTTGGCGCGATACGACGCAGCTGTTTCATACAGCTATCAAAATCGGCGCTACTATTTTAAGGACCTTTCACACTGACGCGAAACGCCAGTTAACTTTTTCGTACGCTACGGCACTTCTAGCGATCCTTATTTCTATGAGCGTCCCGCCAGTCGCGCGGAATTCGCGTCAGTTTGAACGGTCCTTTAAAAAAACAGATTATACAACATTGTTGTTTATTTCAATTGAATCATAATTCATGTTACTAAAATCTGTCTCGTTCTTTTTATGTGAAATATGAGATACCTATATTTTGAAATCATTTTTACAGTATCTTAAACAACCACTTTTTTGACCTCTCATACAAAATCTTGTGAATCACTATTTGTATGGGAGAACATAACATTTTTTTTAAACCTTTTACCACTGTTTTCAAAACATTTCTGAATAGAAAGAAACAGAACATATTTTATTTAATGTCTGTTATTTTTTTATGAATAAAAGAAAAAGCGACACATTTTCTGCACAAGCTGGCAGTTTAAAACATGAGTTCATTTGTATTTTAATATAAAAGTTGCAATAATACGAGACTTAGGTACGTTGTATTATATTGGAAGACATTAATCATTAGAACTCTCGCTGTCAGCTTCCCCGTCGCTCTCCGCTGGTCCCTTGGCAGTTTCTGTCTTAGACGATTCCTTCTTCTTCTTCCTTACTTCGAATTTGGCCACGTGGATCTTTTTGCCCGCCACCTGTAAGGAAAATGGAGAATTTTGAAAATGGCGTTTTTGTTTCGTAGAATCTTGTAAAAAGATTTTCATTCTAAATCAAATGATTTGTTCCACTTATACTTAATAATTTTTAGATTTCCAATAAATCTTAATTTTATTGTATTTTTTCATCTTGACTAAAGCAGTTAGCAGTGTCTTTGAAGGCATGCACAATTTTTTAATTGAATTTTTTTTCCCATTTTTTGTATGCAAAAACATGAATATTTGAAACATTTTTTTTATAGTAGGCCTACCGCAACACCTGATGGTAATTGGTTACCGTAGCCATATAATTTAATTTTACCTTGACGCCCTTGGTAACCTCAATGGCTCGCTCTACAGCCTCTGGGCCGTGAAACTCAATGAAAATGGTTTCTGAAAAATGGAAATAAGTAGGTTCTGTTACACAAGTAAATAAATATAGAAAAAAATGTTTAGGTACCATACAAAACTAAGTGTTGTGAGAAAGTGGGGTTTGAGATAGGTATCCAAAGATCATGTATCACCACAATAGGCTAGTTTCCTAAAAAAATATTGGAGACATATTTTTTCTTTTGAAAATTAAACAAAGAATGGTAAATGTATGGCACGTTAAAGTTCCGCGTGACGTCACAGTGTGCTACACTTTTTCGCAATATGTGACGTCACGAGCCCCCACTCCTAAACTTTGATGCGTTATATCTTTATAATTTATCGCTCAATTGTCAAAAGAAAAAATACGGACTAATTTTAATGTTAGTCTTTTGACCCTGGTAACTAGCTTATTGTACTACAGATTAGTGCAACTGAAAAACTATTCTTAGTCTTGTTCCAGTGTAACTATTTCAAGCATGCACTGAAATACAAACACTTCCAAAATAAAAGAAATTACACAAACTCTGAAACTGACTTTGTTTGAAATCGAATAATTTTAATTTGATATTGAATGAAATTTGTTTGATCTTGAAAATAGCACTTTAGTAATTTTAAGTTTCGACACTAACCTATAGACTTCTTCCCCTTAACCAGCCTCCGTATGTTCCTGATCCGTCCGTGCGGACTGAACGTGGTGCTCAACCACTGGTCCGACAGCGGCGCGTACGAGCGCACCACCAGCGTCGTCTGCGAGGCTCGCAGTGGAAGCTTCACGTGCACTCTGCTGCCAGATATCACTGCGCCGTCTTCTGATAGAGCCTGCGAAATTTGATCGCTTGCATGAATGGAGTCACTGGACGATGGGTCCAAAACGACTAAAATTTCACGGTGTATAATATATTCATAAAAAAAAGCGACGTTAGTACGAAAGCGTGCCAATTGCCCTGGGGTGAGGCGACCCCAGATAAAGGCTAGTCTTCACCTGGCACAGGGGGCTCTGCTGGGTGCGACAGTTTGTGTACCCCTACACTCGTGGGAATGCTATGATTTTGGGTAATAACTCTAAATTAAAAATCTAAATGGTGGCAATGCGGTTCGCAAGTCATTACGTCTCATTTCTCGCGGGGGCGAAAAGCGGGCTAGTAGTCTCTGCCTACCTCTACGGGGAAAAAGGCGTGATGGTATGTCTATAATATATTCACATATACGTTTTGGGGCTAACTGATATACAATGTGCCCTAAAACTGTTTAACTCTGAGGAAAAAAAAGTTTTTCTCTTATGAAATTCACACAGCAATTAAAGAATACAATTTGATATTCTGAGAGCTGTTGAATTTACAACTGCACTCAAACTTAATGACAATTAAAGTAAATACTTTAAACTTAAAAAATGTTAGAGGCAATTTCGCCAAACACTATATGAAGCGATATTAAGACAATGGGGATAACCCTTAATATGGTATGTAATAGCTGATTGACCCCAGAAGATAGGAGAGCCAACACCAATTAAAAAGGGAAAAGGCTAGTATAGATTTGCATAAGCAACTCCTTAGTACTATAAATTAAAAAATTATCTCTGGAGAATTTTTATTTGACTTTGGAGATTAAGACCTGATGACTGAGTGTGGTGGTTAATGTAATTAGAATTGGAATGATGTACCCACTCAATATGAATGAATGAGTATTAAATATATAGACCAATTTGTTTCTTCCTGTGGATATAGTAAAGGTAAGGGTGAATTTTAGTCAAGTTTTAGTAAGTTTTAAAACTTACTTCAGTTGCTGCTCCATCACTTTCAAAGTATACCGTTGTTGTGAAACCAGTGGATTCGTTGGGGTACAATTCAGGAAACCTGAAATAAGTATAGTAAAAATATTTAAAAATCATCATTATGTGTACTTCAGCAGTTTGGTTTCTTACTGTTATATTTTTTAAAAATTTTATCTGCGATCAGTCTTTCGACTACGAGCGGATGGCTTGTTTGTGTAATACAGATAAATGTATTAAAAAAAAAAAGAAAAGACTTCTAGGCTTCTAACTTCACCCTTCTATAACCTTTTCAACCCTTCATTTATAACTCTGACACCAGGATGTACAGGGCAGATTGATCCAGTTAACCTATCAATATGCATGATTAAACCTTGAGGTTGCACATGTTGACTTATCACATAAGCAGGCGATGCTTCATCTCCAAAATAGATAAAAACTCTTGAACTGGTTACATGTTTTTAGTTACCAAAGATGAAGGGAAAAATATGAAATTTGACATACCCAACTTTCTTCACAACCCCGCACTTCTCAAAGTGCTCAGCTAAAACTTGCTTGTAACTGCAAATCAATGATAAAGGCAGGTTCTCAACTATTACAGACGTGGCTACTTTGTCACTAACCACCCCTTTTTTTGCTTTGTTCCATTTTTTCGTCCATTTTTCCTTCTCCTTCACTTCCACATTCTCTTCCTCCGCTTTATTTTGATTTTTATCTTTCTTATGTTTACGTTTACTCTTCTTCTTTCTATCTTTGTCAGCAACTGTCATTTCGTCAAGTAAGTTTGTCAATGTGTACGGATTGTCTCCGATGCTAAGATTTTCAAGATTCTCAGCAATAACGTCAGGTTTGACCTCCTTTTTGCGAGATTTTGCTGCAGGCTCGTCAACTTCCACATCCGCAGACTTTGACGGCTTTTCTTTACGCTTTTTCTTATTTACTTTTCTATTTTTATTATCAATTGTCTCTTCATTATTATTGCTCTCTGAATTTGATGCTTCTGCTTTAACTTCTGATTTCTTTTGATTTTTGAAAGCCTTAATTTTATTCTTTTTTTCCAATTTCTTAATTTCATTGCTTGCAGAAGAACTATCACCATCACCATAGACAACAGAATCTTTTCTTTCTTGACTTCCTCCTGACTCCGTTTCCATGGCAGTGTCTGCTGATATTATAATTGGTTCTACTCGTTGTTTTTTTTTTTTTTTTTGCTTCCTTTCCTGGACAACATCAACTTTGGTGGGCTTCACTGGTTTAAATTTCTCCTGTGGTTTTTTCTTACCTTTGACTAAGGATTCTTCAGATTTAGTTTTCTTTGTCACAACATCTTCATTATCTTCGAGCATGAAGCTCACTGACTTGTTCCGTTTTTTGGGTTTGCTGCTGTAATACAATTGGGAGTTGTCTATATCTTCATTAATAACTGAAGAGTTTTTCATAATGGACTTCACTTGGCTATCCTTATCCGAAGTACGTGGAGTCGACGTTAATTTGGACTGATTAAGTGTAGAATTAGCCAAGTTAGACTCAAGCATTGGTCCTTCAATGTTTATTCTTGATATATCTAAAGGTTCTTGCTTTCCTTTCTTTTTCTTCTTACTGGCAGATGAAACTTGGCATGGGGTCTCATTTTGAGTTTTAATGAAGCTATTCTCTTTGTCGATTCCATCACCACCTTCATTAACAGCTGCGTTGCTATTTTCTGCGGCGGATTTGTATAGAGAAATAAAATCAAAAGTTTTGTTGTGTTTGCCCTTATCTGCGGGACTTCGCTTCAAGTAGAATGATTTAGATTTCATTTGGAACACTTTTAAATCAACTTTCTGTTAAGAAACTAATTAGATTACCTTAGATTAATCTATTTCAAAATGCATGATAATCTGCTGCACAGAGATGACAGAGATAAGACAGAGAGGTTATGTTTTTTTCAACTAACATCTTTTGTCTCGTGAAACTGAAATCTGTCAGTGTCAACATCAGTTTTTTTTAGTAATGGGTTTTACGGCCATGGATACAAGTCCTTTATAGCCCCTCTTAATTTTTCTATCTTCTTCAGTCCTACAGTGTGGTTTAGTCAAGTCCTAGTCAAGTCAAAAAGTCTAGTCGGTAGTCAAGTCCAGTCAGAAGAATCAGGCTAAGTGAAGTGGTAGAAAAACTGCACTTAGCAATTACTAGAAGCTTTTGGTAACAAGCATGAAACTCACATAAATCAAACACTGTATCACTTCCCAACACTCACGCTTGTTATCGAACACTTTGCGAATAATAATCCACCATTATTATGCACAAACACTCAAAAAATCACAAATTTTGAAAATGTTAATACAGCGCCGATACTGCTCTTCACAGCTTCCCGCCAAAAGTCCTGTCAACATCAGATAAATCCTGTCCTGACATTTTACTTCTTATGTACTTAATTTTTTGTACGGCTTTATGGCTTCCATCTAAATCGCCTGCTGCGGAGGCGACAAAATTGAGACGATGTGACTGCTATCCGATTTTGTATGAGATGCGACTGGGTAGCGGTATGTAGTCAAAATAATTGGCTAGTCAACTAAAAAATAAAATGTGTATTTTATATATTTTATTGATAGAATAGACTATTTGGGAGATACAATTTAAACAAAAAAAATTGTTAAAATTATATTTTTTTTGTTATTTAATTTTAAAGATTTTATAGTGATGACGTCACGCAACGATAATGGCCATCTCGAACTGCAAGAAAGCAAAAATTACTAAGGTATTAAAAAATATGTATGTCAGTGTCAAATGTCAAATTCAGGATGGACTGTAGGCCGCGAGTTGGTTTTTGTTTGTTTACAATCGTCAAATATCTTGGTACCTACCCCATTTCTCGTATCTGTTGCATATTGGCCTGTTCATTGGACTTTACTGCCGTCTCTTCATCCGTTGACATCTGATTTTTCAATAATTGGACACCGATTCTTCATTATAATAGATATAGTTAGTTATTAAGATGTAGTTAGGTTATGGGTTAAGTTTACTTGAACAGAGATGACATTTGACATGGGTGACAAGTACGTGAAGCGCCTAATTAGCGCTACCAAACAAAAAATATTTATTCACTACCCTGTGCTACCAACCTAAAAAATTAAATGTGAATAACCGGAAGTTATCTGGCTACGTCATACGTTAACTTTGCTAAAAAATGAAAGTCATTGGTTTTTCTGCGATTTTCTTAAAAAATACTTGCTTATCTAAAGATCTGATTAATGTAATCTGTTAATGTAGCCTATTCCTCGAAATGGTTTACGAATTAGACATTTTCATGAAAAAGTTTACTAGCCAATTGGCAACTTTTTCAAACTTTTTCATAAAAATAACCCATATATAACCTAACTACATCTTCATTACATTCATTCATACATTTTAAGGTTTCAGTTTAATTTTAAAAATAATTTTGTGGTCCTATTATTAGGTATTATTTCTTTTGTTGATTTTTAAGCATAATACTTCATAGCAAAAGTGCATTTTATTTTATTTCTGTAATAAAAGTTATTAATTGATTTAAGAAATGTGGATTTCCTTCTCAAAAACCCTAAGTCCACTCAAAGTTCCATATCCCTAAGTCAAACATAAAATCCATAAGTCCAACTTAAAGTCCCTAAGTCCATGATTTTGGTGTTGAATATTTTTCGGTTTTTTTAAACGAAATTATATATATTATATATATAGTTAATATGAAATAGGACATTGCGCAAAGTATTATGGTTTCACACTTCATTTATATTCCATCAGTTGTCATTTCAAAAGCAAAATTTAAAAATGAATATGGCATTTTCTCAAAATTGACAATACGGACTTTTGAACATCTTGAAATGGGCCATCCATTGGAGATGTGAGCATCAAAAAGCTCATCATAGCCAAAGATGAGTCTTTGGCACACAGGAAATGCCCACATGTCACTTCTACCTAATCTATACCTAATCTTATTTCCATAGATTTCCCCCGTAATCTTAAACCTAACCATAAGGACGTCCTTCACTTAAACTCATTCGAGGGCGCTATAAGGAAATCCTCGAACTTTTCTTGAAAACAACATTCTTAGTTGGTTGCTTGAGAAAACTCCAATGAGGTTATAATAACAATTTTAAACACAAAAATTTTAAATTACAAAAGAATAGAGTAAAAATAAAATGAAGTAAGTAAATACCTAGGCCAAAACTGGCAAAAACCCGTTTTTATCTACTTTATTTCATTTCAAGGACGCCTCAAGGTACCTCTCGACCAACCTTATATTTGACAGTTCAATACTCACCTCCAATGAGAAATTATTTCAAGTCAAGGAAGCTTGTGACAACTAACATACCAATGAGGTGGAGAAGGTTGAGTCGAGTTTGAGTGAAGGTTTAAGAATACGGGTATTAGAATGCTTTAAGCTTATTTCTGTTGGTAAGTATGTATGATAATATGTATTTTAGGTATTGACTTCTAGCACAGAAATAAGAATAGGTAGAAGTGCCATAACGTGAGCCAAAATTAAGCCTCGACTAAGTTACAAATTGAGACGTTTAACTGGCTTGCATATGCCACTTCCTTTTAGATAAAACCTATTCTTATTTCTGTGGCTTCTAGGATATTAGGAAACACCAGAGCAATACTTGTATAGGTACCTAGGTAGTCTTCTCTTCAGCTCTTCACAGAATATTGGAGTGTGTCGCGTGAATCGTGTCTAGTATTGATTGTGTAATTTAGGCGCATTTCATTTTATGACAATCAATATTTTGTGGCGTCCTTAAATTCATGGCAACACTGCACTCACTTTTTAATGGCGGAAGCGCTTGCGTGATGCCGGTTTCGTGTTATTATTGCATTTAATTCGGCTTGCATTTTAAAATATTGTGCCCGATTGAATTGAAGTGTATTCATTTTCTTGGTAAGTTAATTGTACTTTATGTCAAATAAAAGTTATGTCGCATAGCACAGAAGTAACGTTTTTGTGGTGTTAGATTTTGGCACATTCCGTTCGCAACAACGCCATGCTCCATGGCGCGTAGGCTTGTAACAACGCATTTGCCGATAATATGCATAACCAGGGACTTAAGTTAGATTATGATATGATGTTATTGTGTATATTTTATGTGTTTGTCAATGAAATTAAGTGATACGCGTACTTTTGACTTTGTCCTTGAGAACAGTGAATACGCGCCAAGTAGGTACATACAAGGTACCTACCTAGTCTCGCTTGCAAAATTAACTTTGTTGGCGGGAAAAGTGTTTATTGCGAGTGGATCAATATATGGTCAGTATAATTATTTTTAGGAAATCTTGAAGATGGTAGCTCAAAAGAAGGGTCGTGGTGCCAAAGCTCAGGCGGCGAAGGCTAAAGCCGCGGCGGCAGCTGCAGTCGAAGAGCAGCAGATCGCCGACTCCGAGATAGAACAATTTGACGGAGATGATAACAACGGTGACGCAGAACAAGAACAGCTTGATGACAGCACAGCACAGGAAGAGGGCGGCGAGCAGGCCGAGGGTCAGGAGAACGCGGACGGGGAAGCTAAGGCTGACGAGAAGAAGGAAGAAAAGGTTGAATCTGGTAAATTGCTCGTTGAGAACCTTCCAACATGCTACCTCTTTGATTACCAAGAAAAACTAAATGAATTGTTCTCAAGATACGGAGAAGTTACTGGTGTCAAGTGAGTATTAATTTTTAATAACATTCTGACATTAAAATTAATGCTAACATTCAAATATCAGTCCTAAAATTTTTTCTTGATTGCTAACTTTTATATGGATATAATGTTAAATTCATTGTTGATTGACGTGTTCTGAGGTGCGAATTGCAGTCAGAATGAAATGCCGTCTCATACGGAGTATTAACTAGAGAAATTTTCTTTCTTTCTAGACGTGGTCCAATCGTTGTTACTGAACTGACCACAACTCCGACATTATCGGCTATAGTCGAATTCAAAAACAAAGAGTCTCTGGACAAGGTAAACACAAGTTTATTAACATTTTATTTCTATTGAGATTCATAGTTGCTAATATTAGTGATGCGCTGTCGTTCAGAGTACTGAATAAGCGCTTTTAAGGCTAAGATTTTTTTTCCAAATTACACCTAAAGTTTATGTAAGAATTGCCCTGGAGTCAGGAGTCTGGCATGAGTGACTATTTGAATGTTTGAAATAGCTGGTCTACTGCTGAAATACTTCTTTTGGATTTTTTAAATTTTGCCCGTAAAGTATCAAAATTGTATGTACCATAAAGTTGTAGTAGATCAGCTGATATAACCTGTTCCCTCTGTGACGTCTTACATGTATTTCAGTGGCAGTTGAGTATTAAAAAAATAAAAAAGATGAACAAGTCTTTTCTGTATGTTAGACTTTTCAATAAAGCTCAAGAACTAGTATTTAGTATCGAATAGGTTGCCATACTGAAAATTTCTTTTTTACATTTTTATTCCAACTCTGAAAATGAATACCATTTTCATATTTATTTATTTACTTTATTCATGCACAAAATAAAAATGCAAAGGGTTATACATCAGAAGAAAATACAGTAAAAGGAAGCTGTTTATTTGTAAAGAAATTTCTTCCAGCAGACCCAAGAGAGGAAAAGAAAAGAAAATGGTAATTAGCATGTACAAAAAAGAAAGGAAAATTGAAGACTTTGCCATATCACTGTTTCTTTTCTCACATAAAATTTTGAGCAACTGAATAATCAGATCTGATCAACGGAATCAAGTTTGGATAATGTAAAAGTTCTGTTGAGTTGAATTTACTACCCTTCAGATACCAAGACTCATGTTTCTCGTAAATATATTAAGTTCTATGGAGTTTTAAGTTCATCTTTCTTATTTACACATAAAATTTACTGCCCTTGAAGGCAGCTGGCTCGACAGAGTTTGTAAATCAAAGGTATCTACAGTGTAAAAATGACATATAATTGTAAGACTTTTCTTCCCAATGCGATGCTTAACCCCCAAAAAAGGTACATTCAAAAGTTCACTAAGCCTTCAATAAGGTTGAACATTAGATTTGACTCCCTAAAGTTACAGAATGCATTTATACAAATAACTTAATATTTTTTTAAAAACAAAAATAAAATTTGTTTTTGTGTTGTATCATACAAAGAAAAACAAACATAATACTGCGATAATTTGATTTATATTTAGTACAAATATAATAAAATCTAATATATCCATCCATGACCTATATAATTTCACAGATTGCTTGTTTTCTCCTCTTTAATCAATGATTTAACTTTTGGACTTATTATAACTAGTATTAAAAAAAAAACAAATTAACAGTTAATTTCATGTGCCTAATTTTGAAACAAAACTTGATAAAAAAAAGACAGCTTAGAAATTATTGGTAAAACTAAGAACTGAGGTTCAGGATTAATTGAAATGAAAACTATGTAAAACGAATGGTTTTTCCAAAAACATCCTATATCTATAAATCCTACATCTATAAAATTTGACGTGAAAATATACTTGGTGTAAAAATTATCCTAGTTTCTCAACCTATCAAAATTTGGTTTTGAAGTCAGCGACAGGAAAGACAGTGGCGCGGGGACCGACACGGCAAGCTTATCCGTTCTTGAAGCCAGCGAGCACACTGTGCTGTGCTATAGTAGAGTTTATTGTATATATAACTAAATATCGATGTCAAAAACAAATTATAAATTTTTTGAATGGTCGATCGAGAATGCATTTTTGGCCCAATAAGAAGACAGAAATTTCATGTTTTCCTATTCACTAGTACTTTGACCTGAAGTAATTCTAAGCTTTCAAACATATTTTGTAGGTTTGTTTGGTTCATTAACAAGGTGCTGGCCTTTTTAAGATTTTAAAATATGTCAATATAACCATTAAAAAACGTGATAAGAAATGATATCTCAAAATTATTTTTGTTCCATTTATTTTTAATTATCTCTATGCATATACATCTGGGAGAAAATATTTGTACGTAAAAATATTTGTATTGTGATCCCGAAGTTGACCGCCTTTTTGTTTTTCTATAAAAATATATAATTACTAGCGGCCCGTCCCGGCTGCGCACGGATGGAGATAATCTTTTCTAGCAATAAATATAGCCTGATAATCAGGGTGAAAGTAGCTTTCCAATGGTGAAAGAATTTTTGAAATCGACACAGTAGTTTTTGAGTTTATTCATTACAAACATACACACAAAAATACAAATGTTTCCTCTTTATAATATTAGTGTAGATAAAAATAAATCGTTTTTATTACAAAAACGTAATATTGCTTATGTCAAATGTATGGGAAATGTCATTTGCTTCGTATTGGGTCATAACTCACGTTCCCGGCTGGGTTTTAAGTATATCAGTACCTATTCTGTGCCTGGGTTTTTTATGTTGAAAATCTATGTCACACAAAAATATTCAATTCGCCGGTTGCTTTGAATGAAAATCGTTCGTAAACCGATATTATCATCATATTATTCACTAGTTTTTGAGTGAGATTTCAAAATTGGGATTTAGGGTATAATTCGTCTAATGTTTGAAAGTTGTTTCGATTCTTCATGCGAATTTGTAGCACCCATAGTAAATACCCCCTGGACTTCACTCATCGCTCGTTCGCCGCCGCCGCTCCCCGCGACGCTACTGCCTTCGAAACCATTTCCAATCTATGACGCGCCTTGCTCTCATTGACTTCTTAACCAAGTTCCCAATCGGTCCTCGCCTCCACAGAAATAAGATTAGGTAGTAGTGCCAAGTGGGCGTTTCCATTGTGTCAAAGTTGAGTCTCACCATTTAAAGTTAAGACCCGATAGGCGTACTGGCTGACACATGGGACTTCTATCTAATCTAATTTACACCTTTCACCATATAACCTGCCACACCAGGCGGTCCACTTTGGTGATCGTTAAAGGAACCACGTCAGGGGCCGAAAGGCGGTTCCGAATAACTCTTACACTAGGCTGTACAGGGTCGATTGACCACTCAATGAATGAACCACTCCAGGCCCTGTCCGAGGACGGCACGGTGTTGAACGGCAGCGCCATCTCTGTCATCATCGAATCCCGCTCGGAGACCGCTGTGATGGTCAGCGTGCCTTATGAAGTCAGCATTGAATACCTGAAGGCGCTCTTCTCTCAGTGCGGCGAAGTCGCCCATATACACGAGTTCAGCAAGACCAAATATAAGATCTGTAAGTATTTTTCAATATTTTTTTAAAATTATACAATGATGTAAAGTGTTAGTCTTTATATTTGCAGTTTATTATAATTGGATTCGCGTACCGTAATAGTACCTGTAGATTGAGCTCCCAATAAAGGTCCATTCAAACTGACGCGAATCTCGTGCGACTGGCGGAAGGCCCATAGGAGTAAGAACATATGGAAGTGTCATTCATGGAGTAATAACAAAGAGGAGATGCCGTTTGAAATGGCGCAGTGATATGATAATTGGCGCCTCGCCGACACAAAAGTGGGCGGAGCTTGTCATTGCTCGTGCTCCATGATTGGAGCGACGGCCGAAACCAAGCACCCCGCACGTCTGCCTTCCACCCCGTGTAGCCTCACAAACACTTATCATTAGAGGGCCAGTTAGCTTTGGCACACGCTACGGGATTTCTACCGATTCTTATTTCTGTGGGCGTCTCGCCAGTCGCCCGGGATTCGCGTCAGTTTGAATGGACCTTAAAGCGATATTAAAAATACTTGCATAAAACTAAATTTTTACTAGATTTGGCATTTCCGTTTTGATAGAAGTTAAAGAGTAAAACTGGTAAAATAAAAAAAAATGCTATAATATTATGACCACATGCTTTTCGCGGTTATGTGTACTTTTGATCTTGGCCTTGGCTCGGCGAAGGTTAGTGACATGGGGATGACGTCATCACTCATCACTGCCAAGTATAAAATCTTCCAAGTGTAGCACCTGGCCAACCATAGTGTTGATTTTTTAATGTTTACATTTCGAATGAATGACTTTTTTTTGTTGTTAAAATAAATATGTGAAGTCCATGGACTTACAATTAAATAAATTAATGAATAGCAACAGATGAAAATTATTTGAAGTAGAAGGTACTTCCCTGTTCGGTCCGGTTATGTTATTCCATCTTTGTTATGAGAATTTTACCTGATTTCAGAAATATTGTCTTTTAATTTTTTTACTTCTAAACCTAGCGAACCGAGTGTTATATTAACATAAAGGGCGGTTACAAACATCAATGATGATAACAAAAATATTACAGGACTTCAGTCATGGCTCCTTCGCCAAAAGATGACGTAACATGTTTTCCATCTGACAAAACTTTTAGACCTCGCCCACATTTTGTTTAATGTTTGATGTTAAGGGTTAGCAAACACAAAACTCGATCGCAGGAGACCCGGCTTTACGTGTATTTTGGTATGCGAAAATCCAGATGAAATGTTTGGTACACTCCGGACACTTTGAATACTACGATACGCAGGCGCGTCAATATCTATGTTACTAGTAAGGTTGTTTATTTACCGTATTCGCGTCACAGTTGTCCGTCGCGGCCGCGCGCAGAAGTGTCATCATTGCATTGTTTTGCTCTCGATTATTTGCTCGGCTCGATGCGTTATCCGTTTCGGGTGATGAGAATGCGAGTGTCCGTTCTGTACGTTAGTTACTTTTAATAACTCTACGGCGTTGGCTTTTCGCTAACAAGTGGTTGTTTGTACCCAGTGCGAGTGACATTCCACGCGGCGGCGGCGGTGGACAAGGCGTTGAAGCTGAACCGCGAGTTGCGCATCAACGGGTTCCGCGTCACCGTTTGCCGCTACCGCGAGGAGGACGAGCAGAAGGACTTCGCGGCCACGCTGAACCAGGTGAGGGTGCTAGTCGATGTCACTGCTTACTACTGCCTTTATTGAGGGCCATTCAGACTGACGCGTATCCCGCGCGACTTGCGGGACGGCTACAGAAATAAGAATCGGTAGAAGTGCCGTAGCGTGTGCCAAAGTTAACTGGCCTGCTAATGGCACTTCTACGTATGCTTATTTCTGTAGCCGTCCCGCAAGTCGCGCGGGAATCGCGTTTGAATAAATCAATCAAATCATTTATTTGTGAAAACAGAATAACTTATACATTACACTTTGAATTACATATTGAATAGAGCTTTATACTTGAACTGTAACAATGTGCATGCATAATAACCTCTTTATATACATATTTTTCATTTCATAACCATCCATATTTTCATTTTAAAATAATTTCATCTATTGAACTCTCCTTTTTTTTTTAATTATATTTTTTCTCATCATCTACATCACTCTCAACATATCAATAATGCAAACCACATCAAGTTCAATCTTAATTTATAAGTAATATATTTAATTGTGAAGTCTTGACAGTGCAGAACTTTATAGCCATGCGCGAAATGGCAAGCGACGACAAGCGCGGTCTTTTTGAATAGGACTTTCTCCCACGGACGAGCGCGACCTTTTTTCTTTCTCCCACGATTCTAATCGCAAGCGGTACAAGTATCGAAGACGTATCGTACTAGTTGCTTATGAGTAGCTTCTAGTGCCTTACTATCTATTACCTCTAATAGCATTGCAGAAACAAGTGAGCAAGCGAGATGTCAATACACCTTGTATTGCGCCATCACGTTTACTCACTCCTTTCTGTCCTGCTATTAGAGGTTTTCCTTCACTCTACAATTTATCTGCGACTCATTTCAAACTATTCGCGTGTAATTGTCATGCGGGTCGCATCATAAGTAGTATGCTAGCCCTAGTCATTTATAACCCTCGTTTAGCTTAACCGTAGAGTGTTAATAAACAAATAGGTATCGTCGTTGATTCTTGTGGGAATAAAAGTCTTTCGCCGCCACACCAGAAGAACGCTAAGAAACTTCAAACTGTGAGGGAGGCTTGAATCCAGAAGTAAACAACAAAGGTGACAAGGAAATTTTACTTTCCTGTTGACTTATCCTGTCTTTTGGTCTTATTTATTTATTAAAACTTTATTTTTCCACAAAGTACACATATACTTATAACAATTGGCGGACTTAATGCTAAGAGCATTCTCTACCAGTCAACCATTGGGAGAAACGGAAAGATAGTTTGGCGCAAAAAAGTTGAGGGGGAAAAACTGTATATTAAGTTCATACACCACGTAAACATACGTAAAACATACACAAATATAATAATAGTCTTCTGGTATTTAAATGTATTATGTTATTGATTTGTTGTAATTTTGTTACAGAACAAGCGACCACACCCACAGAACCAGAACCGCAACGCGAACAACTCGACAAACAGTCCAAACGCGACCCGCACCAACTTCAGAGGACGCGGTGGCGCTTTCAACGCCAGGGGGAACTTTAGAGGTCAGTATTATCATCATCATTATTTCGTGTAGGTTACATTTTCTATCGACCATGTACACCATGGTGTCAAAATTGTTCGGAATCGCAATTACAGACATATATATATATATATACAAGTACCGATATTGAGAAGTTTGATAGCCGAGCGCGACCGTAGCGAATTCGCGTGTCAAGCGAGATGCGACCCGTATTGAATTGGTCACCATTTTGAGGCATTTTCTATCTCTGCACTTCGGAAGGCACGTTAAGCCGTTGGTCCCGGTTGTTATTGATAAATGGCTGTGTTAGATATCGAGAGTAGCTTGAAAAATTTTACAGTATTGCCAACATTGCAGGCTTGAATCATCTGATTTTCGTGCTTCGAAAGGTGAGATTAAGCTCTAAGTCCCGGCAGCTATTTGGCGGTCGTTAAAGGAACAACATCAGAGACCGAAAGACGGTTCCTAAAAAGTGTGACACCATGGTCGATTGAGCATTTAACCCACTCAATATGATTGATGATGATGGCTTATAACTATTATCTTTTGGTGTGTTACCCGGCTTGGACTCAGACCTAAATACCTGGATAAGACTGAACAGATTCCGCTCGGACCACTTAAATGGGGATTGAGGGAGTCGCCACAGTGCGACTGCGGAGCACACCCGACCAGACCCTATCCCAGGAGTTGTGTGTTTTCCCGGAGGCATGACGGAATTGCCCAATCACACGCCTGCCGCCACAAGCTGGTTGAGAAATCCGGATGCATGTTCCGCGCAAGTTGAATGCCATAGGTAATGATGATGGCTTATAACTATGTGGTTTTGTTCGCAGGCGCGCGCGGTCGCGGCGCGTTCGGTCGCGGCGGGGCGTTCCCTCGCGGCGGGTTCGCGCCCGTCAACACCTACATGCCGCCGCAAGCCTTCATGGGACGCCCGGTAACTATCGCCACTGACTCCATTCCGTTTTGGACCCATCGTCCAGTGGCTCCATTCATGCAACCGAACAAATTTCCCCGAGGAACATGGCTCGAAACATGACAAACAAGTTTGGACTTCCCATAGTAAGTTAGGTCACGTGATGAGACATTTTGTATGGGAGGTCCAAAAATTTACTCCATATTTCGACCCATGTATTTTGGGAAAAGTTGTTCAGTTGCATGAATGGAGTCATTGGACGATGGGTCTAAAACGACTAAAATTTCACGATGTGAAATTTTAGTCGTTTTGGACCCATCGTAATAGCCATCGTAATATCGTAATCGCCATAGCATCGCGCGGCTGTTCCTAATTCAAACATTTTTTTTTCTTTTCGGCCAGTCTTTTTGTATTTACGAATGTATTTTTTTTTTTTTCTTACCGGCCAATTTTCTTTTTTGGTTGAATATAACTAAGAACGGGGTTTGTTTGAATTATTATGTGAACAAAACAGGCAGATTTCATTCATAAAAACATCGTAACTTTTATTGGAATGAATGTTTGACTACAGCGTGAAACAAAAATCATGATAGGTAAATAGTAACCAAAAACAAAAAAAACAAAATTAAGAAAATACAGTTAATCTCAACAAGTGAGTCAATTAACACCCTTTTACAATTTTTATTTAATCAATACTTTGATTTGTATCCATTTTATATATTTGTTTTGTTTTTAAATACTACATATGTTTTTATTAATATCATTTCATACAGTTATTTAAAGCCCTTATTAATATACCTATTTATGTATTTAAATAATTTTAACATTTTAGTTTTAACCATTTCCTCTTCCTGATTATTTACTGTATTTTTTTGCAATAACTTCAACCATGTCTATTGCTTGGTTTGCTTGCATGCTCATATAGCCACAATAACGAAACGAGTGCATAGAATGACGTGCAAAGAAATGCAGTATCTTATTTTCAATGCAAGCAGCGCAATATAAAAAAAAAATACTCAAACATCATATGTAATTTACCTTGACGATATCATTACGAGATGACAATATTAATTTGGAACTTAAGTTTAGCACCGTACCGCATCTTATTTAGAATTGTTCCAAATGGGTCTTGTATAAAAGTTTATCGACATTACAGCATCGAGTACTTCTATAAAAATTACTAAACTATTATGAGCTAGAAGTCACAACACTAGTTTCAAGAAGGTTCAGCGGTGTGCTTCTCAAAAACTGCTAGTAAAAAAATGATAAGTTTTTACGTTTTTACGAGAAAAAAAAATTAAAAAATTACGACCACGTTTTTCGATAATAATTTGGACAAATGCGCTGCTTACAATGAAACGCCTTTGCCTTTGACTGATTCTGTGCATTCTTTTCAGAGCTACCTGTAGTTGAACATATACTACACACACGCTCAAGGTAACAGCCAGTGAACTGTTTCGTAGGCATGGTCAGGATAGAGCCCTTTCACACGGAATGTTTAAATGAAATTAAATTTTTCCTTGCTTTTTTTTTTTTTAAATTTTAAATAAAACCGTGCGATCGCTTCTTTTTTATCTGTAATGTTAGGGCAGTAAAAGACAGACGAAATCTGATTCTATTTTTAAATGGAGCATCAAAAGAAAAATAAATCGCATAGATTTATTTTTTGAATGTAGAATAGGCTGGTTTCCAGGGTCAAAAACTAACATTAAAATTAGTTCGTCATTTAGGGAATGAAAATATATTAGTGACGTATTTTTTCTTTTGTCTATTAAGCGATAAATTGTAAAGATATAACGCATCAAAGTTTAGCAGTAAGGGCTCGTGACGTCATATATTGCGAAAAAGTGTAGCACACTGTGACGTCACACGAAACTTTAACGCGCCATATCTTTACCATTCTTTGTTTAATTTTCAAAAGAAAAAATACGTCTTCAATAATTTTTGATTATCTAACTGACGGACTAATTATATTTTTTTAGGAAACTAGACTATTGACTATAACCTATCTTATTTAAAAAAAAATCGTATAAAATGAATTGTTTTTTTTTTTCAATTTTAATTATTTTTTCACAGGGCGGTTTCATGAACGACGGACAACGGCCGAACAAGCGTCCGCGGCAAATGTAACCGTATCATAATGAGATGAAACCCAAAATCGTGCGTCGTCGTCCTATGTCGTGTGTTTGTGAGTGTGCAGAGTTGGTTGAGACTCAAGTGACATACAGTATCGAGATAAATCTAGCTAATTGTATTTACTAAGTACATGAAGAAAATTAATTGTAAGTCAGTGTCATTTTGACAGTAATAAATGTAATTACTAACGTTTGGTGTTTTATTTGACAATGTCTTAGATTTCGAAGGCCCATATGGACAATGACCAAGAATCTAAACTGATTGTAGCTGAAGTGTTCTGGTGAAGAATGCACCCAGGTTGTACACCTTGGTATGTTCTTTGTCATAAGAGATAGCCAAATTCGAGATTTCTCGAAAGAAAGGCGGCTAAATCCTTTACATCCATACGTCTGCCATTTTTTTTTACGACAAATCTTGCATTCGACTTATCTCTAATGACTAGAGAATCGGTGTCATGAGGCCATATTTTGTGCATTTAGAAATAATAGTAATTCGAGAATAAAATAAGATAGCGACTGACCATTGACAACTTTAGTTTTTAGCAGACATCTTCATGAGAATTAATTTTATCAATAGAGAGTGCATAAAGCTTGGTACTTTAGATTCTGTTAGAAATGGGCAGCGGGAACAAATGGAAAGGGAAGGAAGAAAAGGGAAAATAATTAATTCCCATTTATTGTCAGAAGTTTTGATAATTCCCGGGAAGAAATTGATTTTGTTAAATTTCCTTTAATAGTTTTATACCTAATTTACTTGATTTCTTATAGATTTTATTTTCTGGGATTAAAGTAAGTTTTGTGTATTTTGGGTCTTTTAATTAGTAAGAGTTCACTAAAAATTCGACTATATGAATGTATGTAGAGTGGCGGTATGGTACGATTGTCAGTTAATTTCTGGTGACAAGACATCGTACCTATAAATAATCAAGTTACACTCGTATTTCTGAAAAGAGATTGTAAATACGGTATCAGGGTACTGTGTTGATAATTTGTTCTTCTGAAACTTCATAAAATTCAATATTTTTTTTTTAAATGTAAATATATATTGATGTAGATAAAAGGTTTTCTTTTCTTTCCGGAATAAAAAACGCCTGGGAGGAAATAAATGGGTATAAATAAATAAAAAGAAGAGGAAATATTTCTAAAGTTTTCCGAGAAGCGCCCATCTCTAGTTGCATTACATATGAAAATGTTAAATTAGACAAACGAAACAACACTTGTCGTTTTGATAAATTTGGACAATTAAAAGTAAACAAATGCGTACAATCGTACATATAACACTAACACAACATTCTTTCATAAAAATTTACAATCAAAACAAACAGCCAGCCTCACTTTCATTTCCACAACGTCTCACGATATTCAATCAGTAATTTATTTAATAAAGTGTGTGACTGGCTAGCGTACGCACGAGAACGTGCGGGGGAAAAAACAAAGTATCACTGGCTGTATGTAATATTATGCCAAATTGATAATGTATAAAAAAGTTTGTTTAATATTTTTAATTTTAATCATACTGGCCGAATGTACACGGTTCCCATCCCGTCGGAATCATTCAAAAAAGGAATCACATTTGAAAACTGCTAAAAAAGTGCGCGCGCGCGGTGAAACTTTTGAAAATATTTTCAGTATTTACGATCCTACGTTCCTGTCGTCTGTATGGCCTAAAATAAAAAATGGTTTTCAAATAACTTTGAGTGATAATTGTTTTAAAAATTTAACAACACTCTTCGAAGAATTAGCCAATGGTCATCTTTGGGCTTACATGGGTGAGTTAGTTATTTCTATTCATTATTAAAATAGAGAATATCAATCAAAAACGTATCTGCTTTTAGTTTAGTTCGGAGATTGTGGTTTTAATCAGCGTCCGAGCTAAATATTTCGTTTTACTTTTTACATACATTTAGTTGCAAATACGCTTAACATCATCCTTATACATTAGTGTATGTAGTTTATGTATTGTTTATATTAGTATACAATAATATTATGTATTATTTGTAAGTAGTTTATGCGTTACAGCTTGTTATTTTACATTGTCTTACCGCTTAACTTTCTCAGCATCGCCCATTTGGTTGACTGGTAGATAAAGCCTCAGGCGTTAAGTCCGCCATTTACAATTATGTAATAAAGTTAAATAAATAAATCAGTGCCTGTTATCCTCCCAACATTGTTTTTGGTCCTTCGAGCCGGATTAAAAGATAGAGTTAAGTGGCTCGGGCAAAAACTAAAATTCGGAAGATTCGTAAATGTAGAATGGGATGAAGTTTATTTATATGACCACAATAAGTTTCCCCAGAGATCATATCATATAGCAAACTAAAACAAAAACAGGATGGACCTTCTATGCATATTAAGAAATCAGCTGTTGTGAAATTCTTAAAGAGTTTTTTGCTTTGGCATACCGTTGTACCAGGGCACTAGATTGTAATAGGAAGTGTTAACTCCTAGTGCTCCTACTCCGGCAGTAAGATCTGTCGTCAAGTATCAAAGAAATCAAGCAAAGTGCGAATAAACGCATTGTTTCATGTTCGCCACTATGCATTTATTACATAACACCACTTCTTCTGACGTGAGTTCGATGTTCTATCGTTTGCGCGTTTTACTCGTACAATGAATAATATTACAAATTAATCTTTGCTTTAATTTTTAGGGCTCTGTATGCTTTGGAAGAAAACAGTCCGTTTTTAACCGACTTCATAATCCAAAAAAGTGGAGGCACTCGAATTTTTCTCGAATTGAGAAATTTGAGCGAATGTTTTTTTACCTATAGGCTTCCCCTGTGGGCTTCCCGGTAATGTACTGTATAGGGGCGTCTATGTGTTTCATGCACTGTAATATTTTTGAAATTGTAAACATGATATATATATATATATATATCTATATTCATGATATAGATATTGTAAACATATATATATATAAAACATACACACGAACATAGAACCGTTTTTGAAGTTTTCTTTTTTGAAGTTGTTTAATAATATTCGAGTTTTCAAATTCCTCTTTTCTACCCTGAGGTTGACTTGAGGAGATTGTACTTTTGGTACCGATAAGTCCGCCTTTTTACCATTCATTCAAAGTGTTCATTCATTCATTCAAACAATGTTATAGATTTTTGGAAAAGTATACTTTTCCAAAAATCCTCTTGGCCGTAGAAATAATGTCTTAAGGTTACTAGCACTTACGGAACACTATTAGAATTCGACTCGCACTTGACATGTTACACTTTATTCAACTGGCAACATGCGACTGTATTTTGATGGATTTGTCAACGATAATTTGCGTAAATTATTCAATGTTTTTATAAATAAAATTTTCATAGACCTTATTACAAGCAAGTAGAGTTGAAAATGTTAAAATTTTAGCATTTACCGATATGAATCGGCGAGAGTGTGTGTTATTTGATACTTGTTAATTGGCTAAGAAAAACAAACAGATACTTATTGCAGTGAAATTAAAATTGTTCGATAGATATGATCAGTTGATTTAACCTGTCGAGTCTGTATTAGGAATATATTTAAACATGCAGCCCATGTCTGAATGAACGTAAACAATCATGCAAACATTTGCTAGGTTTATCAATTTCCACGGAATCTTTTAAACAAATAAATGAAATGGTCATTAAAATTTAATTAATTAATTTAAATTACACAGGAAATTTAGGGTCGAGTTTTATACGACGTTTGATGAAGTTTTTTACTTTTATACTAAGGAGACGATGATGAATAACGTCTATGACAGGACGACTAACGTCAGTACAGTGTGCCACAGGGCACTATCTTAGGGCCACATTTTTATATCATTAAAAAAATATATAAAAATAATGAAACATTTTTCTCCTTGGTAATGCTGTTGGTGGAATCCACAACCTGTCGAACGGATAAATAAATTTAGATCTGCGTTTCTTTGAGGGACATCCATGAAAAGGATTCCATCTCCAATAGAGAATAGACAAAAATACCAAAAACCAAACAGTAAAATCCCAAAACTCTTGATTATTTTTCTGATGGTAGAAATAAGGTTCCATGTTGACTAATTCTAAATATAAAATACTATTTGTTTCCCGCAGCTCCGCCTGTGCGAAAAGTAGCCTATGTTTGACCCCGGGTCTTCAACTCAATTCATACCAAATTTTATCAAAATCCTTTCAGCGGTTCGACCGTGAAAGCGTAACAGACAGAAAGAGAGAAAGACTTTCGCATTTATAATATTATTAGTATATTAGTATTATGGATTTTTTTGTTAACAAATAAACCTTATTCCTAGAGGCAGATAAATAATCAAGCGTTTTAGAATTTCACTGTCCAAAATATTTATTTATTAATTTCATGTACACACTGTAAGATAGACATTGGAAACTTAGCATTAGGAAAACAAGGGGTCTACTTATTTATTATACTAGTAATAAATAATTCTAAATATTTTATTAAATTTGTAGTGACAGATTCGTCTGGTCGTTATGAGCCAGGCGCTTTTGCGGGGCGGGGCTACTGGTTGGGCTCCAAACGTCAATGTTTCGATATGGTAAGTAAAAACCATAAAACAACCTCCCACCGTTATATATCCGAATCCGTCCGAATATCCTCCCACCGTTAATAAATAAAATTTTTAATTAAAAAAAGAATATTATGTTACTTAGATATATTATATTGTATATATTTATAAACCTTCACAACAAGGTTCCAAAAAACAATAAAGTACAATGAAACTAAAATTCTAATGAAAATATGGAGGATGTTTTCTGTAAAACCCATCTCCGTGAAGGTCTGGTGCCTGAAATAGGTTTCTAACAAGCGGAAACCAGTGACACAAGTCACCAGGGCCTTCCTGCGGATTAGATTAATAATTAGTCTCCGCGACGCTACCGCGCGAGACCAATTATTAGGTAATCTAAGATTATGTAAATAACAAGTTTACAATCGTAGTTGTTGGAACCTCCTTTTAAGCTCCTGTTCCAGGAGGCTCCGTTCTTTCATAACAGTTTAGAACCCTCATCTAAACTGTTCCTCTTCCCACTACCCAAAAGTTGCATGAAGAGAAAGAGATTGCTTAACAACAAGTCCGCCTTTTCTAATGTCGTTCAGCCGCACAGACATTAAAAGCAAATTCTACAAATATAGGTACTATAGTGAGTAAATTTTCCATTTCAGGACAAGAATAAGAAAACCGCAATGGAGACAAAGGATTTAGCAGGTAAAGAAATTAATATACTTAATGCTTAAGCCTGGTAAATTTTAAATTTAATTATTCCCAAAGTGGTCAAAACGTAATATTTTAGTTTGATTCCAAAGCAAAATCGACTCTCGCTTGACGATCTCCGACGAAAAAAGACGGATGTTATAAGTTTGCCCAATATGTAGGGGTCCAATTTTTCTGAAATTTGGTGTTCAGTAACTTCGTTCAGGTTTAGGTAGCATATTCAGATTCAGACTGATTATTGCAGCAAGATTTGGAAGTCTGCCGGTTCCTCAACTTACAGGAAATGTAGCGTATTTGGGAGTATATAACAGTCTCCATGTATAAGTGTTCAGTAGATAATAATATAAACGATGATAAAAAGCACTTATACATAAAGATTTATATTATTTATACTTAACTTGCCACAGAACGATGTATCTATCTGTTCCGTAACTATCGGGGTTTTCGAAAATTATCAATTAATACTTGTTTAATTAGATCGCTTATTTTATTTCTATAATTAACACAGATTACGACTGGATCGCGATGCGATCGGATGAGGTTCGCCCCAATATGGAAGAGACGCGGCCAAAATTTAGACTTTCTTATTCAGTTGCCAAAATCTACATGACCATCATCAATTCTAACTTTGCTCAGGTTCGTTACATCATCATTCACATAACCGACCGAAAATCCTCTCTTTTCTTGATTTTTCCTTTCTTATTATTTTGATTTTATCCTACATCTTCTCGGACTTCATTATGTAGTAAAATCATTTGACTATTTGCCACTAGCCTGATATATTTCCTTAAACTAACATTGAAAAGTGTATAAAACGGTTTTGTTTTGATTTTTAGGCATTCGATATAACATTGGGTCTATGTCTGCCTAAAAGCTGCGACAAAGAAGACATAACCTCAGTTCTTACCTTCTCTGTAATGCTGATCGACAACCTGAAGTCCAACCTGTCTCAACCACGCGTGATCAAGATGGCGTCTCTGAGGGAAGTCGCAGACCATTACGACTTCCATCGAGACCTAGGAGCTATGGTTTTATTAACAATCACACTGATACTTATCATCGTAGCTATAACAGCCACTGCAGTAGACATGAAGCTCTTTAAATGCAAAAGAATATCAAGATCAATTACATTTGATTTACAAAAATACAATAATACAGATATAACAAATAGTTACCTAGATAGAAAAAGCAATGAATGTGTCGATACCAATGTGTATAAAGATGAATGTGCTACAAATAATTTTAATAACGCTAATAATATAAGTTTGGTTGCTGTTAAAAACGAGAATCCGACTCCTCCTGTTACGCTAGACGTAGTGCATACGGAGCGAGTGTCGGAGAGTTGTGAGAGATGCGGGAAATACAGGCAAGGCATCTATTAATTTATTTTAATATTGTTATGCTGTCTTATAATTGTTAGGTTTTCTAAGGATGCTACGTTTTTGATTGCAGAAGACAATGCAAAAGTCCAAAAAAGACTGAGAACTTACCGCCTTGTCCAAGGATTAAATATAGCTCCGTCGCCAGCCTCACCATGCAAGAGAAGAGAAATAATTTGCTCAAGAGATTATTTCTCTGCTTTTCTCTTAAATACTGTTGGATGAGAATTTTCAATACAAATTTGGCTAATAAAGATATGTCGATGATGCATCTGCTGAAAATTTTCGCCACTTTCTGGGTTATATTCATTCATGTGGCAATCATTGTAAGTTATGCTACAGGTAAGAGCTGGTGCGAACTGTAACAAGAAAACTTAGTATAGATTTCTAATAAATTGAAATTTATCCATAGTCTTTCTTTTCAGATAATACTTTGAGCATTTATTACCACGATAATACGTACCATATACTCACAACCGGAACTTTGGCGTTTGATACCTTGTTCTTCGTAAGGTAAGTTATGAACTTCATAGAATATATTCTTACGTTTTTCATCATTATATTCACTTCAGTGTTACTCAGTGAGATCTGATTTTTTTCTAGATTCTCTAGATGTTCCTCTTTATCAATGTTACATTATTCTAAATTTTAATAAGATGTTTCTTAAAATACATCTAAAAGGATTACTAACTCCTACCATTACACGAATATTTGTTCAAAATCTTTCATTATCAACAACTTCTTCTATTTTACATGTCACATAGATTAATAGATCATTTCATTTTAGCGGTCTCTTTAGCTCACACCATTATTTTTATTTGCGGAGTCAATACACAGTTGAAGAGTTAGTGAGCTTTGGAGGGTTCTTTGGACATATTTTGCAATACATTTGCTTTATCACCAACAGAGCTGTCAGGTATTATGTCTTTATCAGATTTCTCCTTATTATAATGCAATCACATTTTTGTTTTAATATTGACATTGACTTTACTACAGTTATAACCAGCCCTTAGCGTTTCCGGTGCAAAGGTGGTCAAAACATTTGCAGCGTAATAATGCTGAATAGTGATGATCATCCTTGACATCAATAAAAAGCAAATATTAACTTACGCACTATCTATTAGCTTAGAATTAGAAGCCAAATGAGCTTGTAAAAAATTAAATTGAAATATAACACCCGTGACATTATGTTATTATGCATATGCAGCTGATATGGCTAATAAGTTGTTTCTTGCTTTGCACCAGGTAAATAATTTGTTTTCAGATTGTTACCATCATACGTTTACGCGATCTTCGTATCCGGCATTGTAGCAAGGATGTCTTTACAAACGTCGGCTCTTGTTTTACCGGATGCGGATCACGCCAACTGTGACCTGCACTGGTGGAGGAACATCCTTTACATTACCACCTTCTATCCCGCGGGAGAGGAAGTTAGTATCATTTGTTTGTTCTCCTATGAATTCATTATTGTCAACATGATATGCAATTTGTTTAGGTTTTTTTTAAACGTTAATTATGATTACAATACCATTGTTATAATAATCTTTCTCTTTACTGTCTGAAGGAAAACATCATGGTATCTTGTAGATGGCAACTTATTTTTTTACAACTGACTAAGAATACTGCTGAAAATAGACTTCTCTCATGGATCTCCAATCTGACCGATCTAAAACGGCCTGAATCCAGCGTCTTCCATCTGGTCGGTGGATGTCCAACGCCATTCGAGAACCTTTCGGCCCCATCGGCCATCGGTTGTCCATTCTCTGCGCTATGTGCCCGCCCGCCATATCACTGGGATATGTCGATTACTTTTGTTTAACTATGGATGTCTTTATAAAAACATAAAATATCAAGAGTGCGTTGAAGCTGATGAACCTATTCAGGATATGATTATTATCATCATGATAACCCTTATAGCCGCTTAAATAAATAAATTTGGCAGTGTATGCAAGTATCCTGGTACCTGTCAACTGAGAGCCAACTACACGTGATTGGTGCCTTGCTTTGCGCACTAGGCACAGGCCGAAAAGGTCGTGTCGTTGCCGCGCTGTTGCTGACAGCTCTCTTGGCAACCACTGCGGCAGATGTCACTAGCGCTTATACTGATTATGTGTATAGGTAAGTGCTATCTATTGGTATTAAGTAAAATTATTTTGTAAAGAGTGGTATTTTGTTATGTTCCTCCGCTTACGTTTCAGAGCCTAGGATATTTTTGAAAAGTATGGCTAGAAGAAGTCTCATACTTATCCCAAATCAGTGAATCGTACTGAGGTTATACGTGAATTATACCTTTTAAAAAAATTGCTCCTACGTTTTATTCATGTACTAGACATCGACATGATATTTTAGGATGTTATTGATATTTTTTTAGGTGTGATTATTTAGGCAGGCATAGACACAACCTAAGTCTGCCTAGACTGAATTTATTGATGACAGTGATTAACGACCCAATGTGCCTTCCGAAGCACAGAAGTTCTGTTTTCTAAAAGTATCACGCAAAACCGGTTTGTCGAATGATTTTGTTCGATATCGAATAATTTTCATTCGATATAATCGATAAGTTGAACGATTTTCATTTGATCAAACGATTTTGCATGAATCATACTTTTAAAATAAGGCTCCAGCTTCAGATATTGAAAACCATAATATGGTTAAATCAAGCTCCTCAAAGGTGTTATGAATAAAGTTTTCTAGACAATGTGTCAGTACTAGAGATGGGCGCCTTCCCGGAAACTTTTCCAGTTACTCCCGGAATTTCTAAAAATTCCCGGGGATGAATGGGAATTATTTAATTTTTCCCTTTTCTTCCCCTTGCATTTCATTTTTTCCCTCTAGAATTTCTTCCAGCTGCCCATCTCTAGTACTATCTTTATATTGTTATTTAATATAGCATGCCTGGAGTGTTCACTGCGTATTCTACCATCATCATCCGACCCTGGGCCAGAGTGGTACCTTACTTCACCGGGATTATCTCAGGCTGGATATTGCATAAGACTGATGGGATTATTAAAGTTTCTAAGGTTTGATTTTTTTATATATATTTGTTCATGATGTATCATTTGTTTACTTTTCTATATAGTAATCATTTCAGGTTACATTTATAATAAGTTTTACTTATCTATATTATTGTGAAAGTTAATATTGATATCTTGTCAATTTAAATGTTGGTTCCAATATTGCCCCTAGAAGAACACCTTACAAAAATATATGATTTTCGTCGAAATTACAAAATCATAAAATATTTTTGATTAACATCTTTTAGTTCTAATACATTAAAAGTAGACTTAAAAGTATGAATTATATTTTCTCTTTGTAGAAAGCTTTAAATAGTTTTATCGGAATTTTTACTTAAATCAACTCGTACTTTTTCGTTCTTATAAACATAAGTTATAATACTTAATCCTCCTCCTGCAGTGCTCAATGTTGGAGCCTTACTATCACCTCTAATAGCAGGGATAGTGAGACAACTGAGCGTCTTGATGATTTATGTACCTGACATATATATATTTTTAACGATTTTATTCCACTTGTGGTGATCCGTGAATTGCGTTGGAGATCTAAGTGTGAAGTTGTTGCCTGATTTGAATACTTAATACCTATATGTTTCTACTATAATTGGTCAGATATACATATAAGTATTATCGGGTAGCTTTTTTTTTGTAAATTGACGGTTTGAAGAAAATGCTGTAGTGGAGTTTGTGGCGCCGCTTCTGCTCTGCTGCGTAACATAAAAGTAAATTGACGTCAGGAACTAGGAAAGCGGACCCTAGGCTCAGAAGCAAACAGCGGAGGACGTAACCGGGATAACGCTAGGATGATGAACCAGAGGGGTCGCTATGCCAATAGCGGACAGGTCGGCAACGCGCTCGTGACATCTCCGGTGTTGCAGGCGTTCATAGGCTACGGTAACCACTTACCATCAGGTGGGCCGTACGCCTGTTTGCCTACATAGTTGTATAAAAAAATAATGATGATGTCGTCAATAAGTGATATTTATATCCTATATTGAAATAAACGATTTCATATCAGATAACATCTTGTTGGCTATGGTTCGTGACGCTGCTCTCGCTAGTGTTGTCTTGCGTGCTGCCGTGGCTGCAGGACGGCTCGGCGGCCGCGTGGCTGCATCTCACGTGGCCCGCCGCTTTACTGTGGCCTGCTGTACTAGCTGCTACCAGATACAGAGGTGATCACACACCTGGTTTCTGAACTTTTTTTATTTATATGTGTTTCTGTTTTACTGTAAGATTTTTTACTGACCCTAACGTCAGTGAGGCGCGAAGAGTTATAAACAAATGTAAAATTTCACTTTCGCTTTTACAATACAGGGTAATTGTGTTATGTGTCGAAACCTGATCTCAAACGGTGGATACGGTTCGCGTTTATCTGACTTCGATCGACTGTACATGAAAACTAAATTATTTTCGATTAAAAATGTGTGAATACCGAGAAAAATTTTGTGCTCTGTCTACCCCGAAAGGATTAACATGATCCTATGAATATTATGCTCGTGACCTTATCCCATCTATTTGGGGTCGGTCTTCCTTGTCCGTCTTTTCTTCACTGCACGACCTTGAACCATCACGGAGTTCAAAATATCTGAAACAGGGAGTTTCAGATATTTTTCGATCGTTGTCAGCCAGGTGGAGGATGGTCTTCCATGGCCCCGCTTCTTTGTTGGCATGTTAAGGGCAAGTTTAACGGTGTGATCCTTAGATCTTCTTCTTGATCGTGTCGATAACTCAAATATTTTATGCCAAGTATGCTGCCACTTGACCCGTTATAGCCCCCATAAGGTTGCTTCTGCTACACTTAGCAGGGCACATGAAACACGTGAGCCGGTGCAAGCGATGTCGTACCTGTTTGAAGGTATTAGATATATAGATATCGCTTATATCTTCGACTTGCTCCGGTCAACCTCTCCTCTCTCCAGATTGGCCAGGGTAGCGTATGCCTCGGTTGAAGGTGCTCCCGAATGGGGACATACTCATTCGGGGGAGGGTTCGACGGCATCCATCCTCTGATCCTCGCCTCTGATGGGTGTGAATTTATAGGTTCGTGCATCTAAGAAAGGCTTTTTACGGGTTTTCAGATGCGCCCTTGGTAGGTCATGCTGATAGGGCGTCTCTGTGATCCGATGAATGAATGAATGATATTTTAATTGCAGCGACAACTCGGCGGATCCTCAACAACAGCCTGACAGCAGCTCTGAGTCGACTGACCTACAGCGCGCTGCTGCTCCACGGACCTGTAGCGCGGTTTCTGCTTCTTGGGACAGACTCCGCGCTTTGTTCACAGACTATTTGCATTGTAAGTACCTATTTTACAACTGTTAAAGTTTTTTTTGACTGTTTTCCAACAATATCGAGTTGAAAGTACTGTCTTGCAGCACGGTTACTGCTTCTTGGGACAGACTTTTCGTTTTGAAAGTATTCGTTTTCAATTAGTATCTGTTTTCTAACAATATTGAGTTGAGTCATTTAAAAATGAATAACTTCTTAATCGAAAAACGGAACAGTATTTTAATAGACATTTGCGTCTGAGACTTTTTTTTTCGGCTGTATCCAGATTAAGATTTTTTTTAAGTTGTGATTTTGATAGAGGCGTGTTTTCTACTGTGATAAAATTTTAGTTATCCGTCATCCTCTCAAACTAATTTTATTTCTCTGTAGATGTAATACTGATATTAATATCTTTCGAATCAATGGACTTGCACTTGTTCATTCAACTCTTCAATAGCATCAATCGCTTGCGTAATTAAATACACGCAACACGCATTCATTACAAAGTGATGAGTATTTTTTTATAGATTTCAAAGATTAATGAGAGAAGATAGAAGTGGCACGGGCACGCTTTTAGAAATTTTGTCTGATTTTTATTTTGAACATGTATTAAGTTTTGTTTTTCATTTGTTATTGACCGTGTAGGTCAAGTACCTAAATTGAAAGGAATTTTACTTTTATTCAATAATGTATTTTGTCTTATGTTTTTGCGATTGTTACAAATTCCACTTGTATTAAACATTTTCCGGCTCTTTGGAGCATAAATCTTATTTTTAAAATTTTTTATATGGTCGGATATTTTTACTCTTTTTTATTGAAGGTGGTTAATATACGTGTACTATTTTTGAAAAGTGTAACTCACGCAAAATAGGCGTTTCGATATTTAAAATTTTCGTTCGATTTCAAATGATTTTTATCCGATATCGACTGTCATTCTACATATATGTCATACTTACATTTTAAAAATTGGGCTCCTGAAAGCGCTGTAGAAATTTGGTTGGTGTTTAAAAAGTTACGTTGAAAATACTTAATATTTCAGTGGTCGTACTTTACCGGCACAGCATTGCTGACCTTATTCGGATCCCTACTGCTGTCGCTTTTGGTTGAGATTCCATTTTGCTGCGTTTTGAGAAGACTGTCAGACTGCGCCAACAAATAGCTTTAAGAAAGGAATTGTTTAAGTAAAACGCTGGTTATATATTTAATTTAATTAAAAAGTGTAATTAAACTTATTATATTCGTACAAAACTTATGCCTATCATTATATTTACAGCCTATTTACATAGCTTTTTAGGTACAGAGATGAAGATATATACACACACAAAATTATACACAAACGCTCGTATGTCATGATTGAATTTTGCTGATAATTTGTAGGAATACTTCTTAAAATTCTTCGTAAATCATGAACACAGACAACGTCCATGTTTCTTAAAGCTTCTATAATAGTTTCATATTTTTTAATAACGATAGTATATTGGACACCATCCTACTCTACTTCTGATTAAAACATTTTAGCTGGAGTAGTTTACTCTATTGATATTATAATTATAACAAATGAAGACAAATAATCTCGACTACGTAAATTTTGAGCAAATTTCAAAAAGACATACTTTTTCATAACAAATTAATTACTGCAACAAACTCGTACATAATAGATACAACATTTAATCACATCAGAATCACACATATAAAAAACTATCATACCAAATCTTTGATCTCCTAAAGATATACAATACAATGAGTAGTGTATAGAAAATTGTACAAATATAAGTACAAAAATTCTCAAAAAGATATTATTTTTAAGTAATGTCATTGTACATATCGGTTTACGTGTTAAAGTCTTGTTTTGCATACGCATAACGATCTATTGACGTTATTGTGAACTTTCGAATTTCTTGGTATATCAAGTACACTGGTATTTTTTTTTAAATAGTCTTAATTCATAAAACTTCTACTTGCGGCGAGATAACAAATACCTACGCAAAACTTTTGTAACCTAACTTACTATTGACCTATCTTTCTTTTAAATCAACTTAAAATTTGTTTTGAGTTCATAAATTAGTTTTATACCAATGGTCCAAAATATTTCTCCCATATGACAGGCATATGGATAAACTTTGTTCCTAGTAATATTTAAATGTATAGAAATTAAATTCCATCTCTTTCTAACTACAATTTTCAATATTCAATTTCAATCTCATACACTTCATCTTTATGACTAACAAAATATTCAAAATAAGTTTCACCGTAAGATTCATCAAGTCTAAAAAATCATAGGTTACGTTTGCAAGCTAATTTCAAACATCCCAATTGTGAATTAAGCTTAGCCTCTATTTCACTTGAGATCCTTTGGCTTGTCAGGTAATCCACGTGCTTTGTAACCAATGTGGATAGACGTTTGTAAACGGAAACTTCCTAGCGTGTTTTTCCAATTGCAACTACGCTTTTTAATTATGGTCCTAGATTTGGAAATACAATTTTGGTAAAACTATGGAGCGACTGCCGTCTTACCACCATAATCATCTTTTACAGGGATACCTGTCCGATAGCATCATGCTTCGGGTTTATAATATTCTGAATGGCGTTATTGATTTTCATGAAATGAAATGTAGAGATGTTCTTCACGCTGAATTCCGTTTGCCTCATACAAAACCACATTGAATTTACACCTACAAATATTGGCAGTAGCACAACTACTTATAAAAAATCTTTGTACTTTGGTCCAACCAAGTACACTGCCTTGTGGTACGCAGCGATCAAACTCGATGCGGTTTCCGTTGCGGAGACACTATCTTCAGCATCGTGACTATTGGTGCCTCGAATGCCACGGAGATGATGAAAGCGAGGACGTAAGATATCACTGTCAGCCCCAGGAACAGGACAAACTGTTAATAAGATAAGATAAATAAAGTCCAATGCCTGTTAAAAATTTGAAGATGTCTTAAGATTGGTTAAGATGCAATGTTTTCAAATTTTGTGCTATGATGATTAATACTTTATGATGCTTTAGTGTGTGCCACAGTAAGGCTGATGTCTAACTCTTAAATATTTATGTTTATAATTATATACGTATACTACGAGTATATACGTATGATTGATTAAGATGCAATGTTTTTAAAATGCTATATCAATAGTATAATAAAACCCCTCTAATTAACCCTTTACAAAAGCATTGTGTTATTATTAGAAAATCGTAGTGTGGTAAAGTGTACAATTTTAAATAAGACTTTTCTACATGAAACAAATAAAGTTAAGTTTGCACTGATAAAAATAAAATTCTTATTTCAATAATTGAAATAACAATTATTGTTTCGTATCGCGACGCATTTTTTGGCGAATGAATATGATATAGAACTTGATATAAATTACTTACCACTAGAAGTTCACCCAAATGTATGGGATGTGTGAGGTGCATAGCGACGTATCTAAGTACTACAGGATGCACCAAGTATGCACAGTACGTCACCCGCGAGAACGGGTACAGGATGGGTGCTGATAACATCGGGCGGATCCAACCTGTGGAAAATTTACAATATTAACATATTGGTAATTTATAAACAGTCATTTTCAACCGTTGTCGAGATGAAAAAAAGATAGGATAATTATATGATTAATGATTTAAATTCAGGTTTAAAATTACTAAGATAATACTAAAGAACAGTATATGTCACATTGTCAAACCGTGTGCGAATAGTATGCAATAAGTCCGCCTTTGCTCATATTATGTTGAAATCTTTGTAAATGTTAAATTATTTGTTACTGTATGTGGGTAATAAAGATATTTTGTATTGTAATAATTTTAATAAATTAGGTTTCCACAACAGCTTGGTTGAGTAGATAAAACTGGCTGTAACACATATAAAATCTGTCACATGTACATTCGAACAAAATCTATATTCCTGTTAAGTCATGTCTGAAACGAAGGTGTTTTATTTGTAAAGTAAACATAAAATATTGTCCAAGACGACTGTAGAAAGCCGATGACTCGCATTTTTCTTCAATAGCCCCGTATGAAGGCAGCTTATATAATACATCATCATCCTAGCGTGTATTCCTAGTTGCTTCGTCAGCTTACGCTTCGGAGCCTAGGGTACGCTTTAAATCGTGATCCTATTTGGCGGAACTGGTTATTACAATGGAGCGACTGCCGTCTGACCTCCGTAACCCTCTTTACAGGGAAACCAGACCAACAGGAACATGACCCGAGGTGTGTTAGTGGCTAACACTAAAAAAAAATCAGACTGCCCTAAGGCATCTGACACGGCCTCACGACTGCTATCTATCGATAACAACCGGGACCAACGGCTTAACGTGCCTTCCGAAGCACGGAGGAGCTCAAGATAGAAAATGCCACTAAATGGCGACCAATCCAATAGTGGTCGCGTTACATCGTCGCTTGACACGCGCATTCGCTACTCATACGCGGGTCGCGTTCGACTAACGAGCTCCTCGAAATAGCAGCTTATATAATACGATCTGTAGTAATGCCGAACACGCACTGTAAACACAAATATGATCACGATCCTCAGCAATAATAATCCATCCGATGCAGGCGGCCTACAAAAGAATCCAAAAGTGGTTCAACCACGCAAGCCCACACCTACCCGAGGAATCTATACTAATATTATAAAGCTGAAGAGTTTGTTTGTTTGTTTGAACGCGCTAATCTCAGGAACTACTGGTTCGAATTGAAAAATTCTTTTTGTGTTGGATAGATCATTTATCGAGGAAGGCTTTAGGCTATATAACATCACGTTGCGACTAATAGGAGCGAAGAAACAGTCGAAAATGTGGAAAAAACGGGGAAAATTATTCATCTTTGAGGGCGGCTTCCGTTGCGTGCGCTGCGAAAACCGTTCGAGATACCCAAAAAATATGTATGAAAGAATTATTCCTCTTTAAATTATCTAAAAAAATGTCCGCGACAGTATATGTCTATCTTTTAAGATTAACTCACAATAACCGTTTTTTACAAATTATTTGTCAGAGTTGTATCAACATAATAATATTATTCTTTATCCAAATAAATATGTTATTGATTAAGAGTATTTAACTGTGAACAAAATTGTCTTTGACATCACTTAATTTCAATAAACATCTTATAAGATAATACAATTTTAATATAACTCTGAAACAAAAATCACACGCGCCGCGTGATGAGCGCGCGCGCCCATGATTCCCAAAATAACTATTCCACGCGGACGAAGTCGCGGGCACAGCTAGTAATCTATAGGATAATCCGTGATAAAGAAAACATACCCCCATATCCAGTGGAGCAGGCGATGATGATCCATCCGATGCAAGCGGCCCACATCGAGTGCGACAGCGCGCTGTAGGCGGCGGCGGCGGCGGGACTTAGCTGTGCCCCGTGCAGGCCGAAGATCAGGAATAACAGGGTTGCTGTGCACACAGCCCAGCCCACACATGCCCACACCTAGTCAAGTAAATAATATAAGCTTGATGCTAACGGTTGGGGGAAGTGTAGAAGAAAAAGTAAGAAAAAGGACCCTGGGCTCCGAAACCGCCAATGGGATTTATCGTAAAAGTTACGGCTTTAAATGCAGCAAAGGTTTATAACATATTTTTCAAAATTTTGACTTATAAACAAAATTTATCGCTACATTTTTAATTTTTACAAAAAACATTTGTTATGGTTTCATATCCATTCTTGTGCCAAGAGACTCGGTGATGGTCTATAAAGAAAAAGTCATCACATATGGAGTCCCACAAGGGAATATTTTAGGGCCTACACTTTTTAATGACAATAGAAGCTACCAAATGCTTATACCAAAACTATTTTTCAGTTCTTCTAGTTATTGTATTAATTATTAAATTAGGGATTTGAAGATAAAACAAATAAGTTTTAAGTTATAGAACAGGGTAGCTCAATGAACTATAAATAAAATAAAAATATAAAAAACACACCCTCTTCATCCTAATATTCAAATTAGTCTTGAATAGGATCCATCCAGTGACCATGCCGACCAAGTACGGGCCAAGCCTGGTCCAGGGTTTGTCGTAGATCTTGTCGAACTGAGTGAAAGGGTCCTCGTTGTTAGGGACGTGCTCGTTGCTCCAAGAGACGTAGCCCGTCGTGAACAAGGACGAGATGAAGAACACACCGGTTAGCGAGACGGAGAACTTGAAGTGGCTGGAATAGATTAGTGCGATATAAACCCTTTATCCCCGGTGAGGTCAAGATGGAAAATGATCTTTTTCTGATTGGCTTGGGTCTTGGATGTTTTTCTATATAGTAATATGTATTTATTATAAATATAGCATCGTTGAATTAGTATCCCATAACAAGAGTCTCGAACTCACTTAGGGCTAACTTAATCTGTGAGATTCGTCCCTATTTATTGCAGTTTAAACAAAAATACAGAAAATTTAAAAGTAATGGTGCACAATGGTAAACTTATCCCAGGACGGGATCTCTTCCAATTTAGTGTTGAAGTATTCCTCAATTTTAATATCTTATTTTTATACTAGAAACTGATGCCAGTTGTTCAAATATTTCTACATTTTAATATAAATTATCTGAAAACAAACACCAGTTTTGGATACAATTATCCAATCATCGTCATTTCTCAACCAATGAATTCCATTTCATTCTTTTCTCAATGGAAATAATAGAAATAATCATAGATTTGAAATTGTTTTAAGGAAACAATTTTGACTAACAGGAATTCTTACCTTGTTGCCAAAATTAGAAGAATAGCGCTAACAGCGTAGAATTGTGTGTCGTCTGACAGATACCAACTCCAAAGCATGCACTAGAACAACAGAAACAGGTAAATAAAAATAATGAAGAAAAAGGTGAGACGGATGTAAATACTTAATTAGAGAAAAAATTGCATATTAATTCTCAGTTCTGTTTAGCCCCCCTACTTATTAATTTTATTCTGTTATTTAGAAATTGTTATTATAGCGGAAACAGTAATACATCATCTGTGAAAATTTCAACTGCCTAACTGTCGACGGTCCATGAGATACAGCCTGGTGACAGACGGACAGACTTATTTTTTTATTTTTTTTTTTGTTTTTCGTTTGTACAACTAAGTAATCAAACAGGCGTACGGCCCACCTGATGGTAAGTGGTTACCGTAGCCGTATGCCTGCAACACCGGAGATGTCACGAGCGCGTTGCCGACCTGTCCGCTATCAGCACAGCGACCCATCTGGAGCCTGGCGACCCTAGTCACCAGCAGGAACACAACACTGCATCACAGTGTTATTTGGCTGCGGTCTTCTGTAGGGTGGAGGTACTTCCCCAGACGGACTACTCCTTACAAAATGTCCTACCTCTCTTATGAAATACTAGCAAAACTGAAAAACTTAGTAATAAGGTCCCGTTTTACCCTTTAGGTGCGGAACACAAAAACATCTCAGGCCCACGTATATATAGAGAGGTTGCATTCTCCTTTGGATCTAATATCAGTATGTTATATTATTCCTATCCGACCAACTAAACGGAACATCTTATATCCGATCCAAAGCAGGAAGCTGCCCCCGGCTTCAGTAGACAAAATAGCACTACTACAGGGAATATGTGCGGAACTCTTATGCAACTGGAACATCTGCTATGCTGTGGTGAAATACAGAGTATGAAATACTTCACTGATTTGTGTCCTTTCATCGAGAGAGGTTTGTTTTAAGATCCACAAAGCGGACGAACAAGTGACCGAGTGGATTGACGTCCTCACTTTTACCATCTAAATTCGCTGCACCATACACCAATAATAATATCGGAACATGAATGGAACTTTATTTCAATAAATATGGTTACAAATAAGATCTTAGATAATTGTGATAACCATCTGATCGACCGGGAACAGGGTGTTGATGTACAGCAGGTTCCTCCACCAGTACTTGGGGCAGGTCTCGTGGTCCATCGCTGGAGGCTCGAACACCGCGTTCTGGTCGAACCACTTCATCGTCACCTCCACTACGCCCAACATGAATAGGTACGGCGCTGTCAACCTGAGAATTAAACAAGATGATTTCTTATTAAATATTTTGGAGATCGTTACACATTAAATTAATACGGCTTTTATCGCGTTTATTACTTATTTATTAAATAAAATCTACGAATTCAAAATTACACTCCGGATTGAAGTTAAAAATCGTCGAGATTTCACAGCTTGCGTGAAAAAAAAGTCTAAGTCATTTCAAAGTTCGATGAAGATGATGAACCTATGAATGAATGTTTTCATTCTTGTGCAACCTTATTTACACAAAAAAAAAAAAAGTTACAAAAAGGCGATGAGTCAGCCCGTCTTCAGAGGCCTTTCGTGATGAGCCTAACAAAACTTAACAAAGCGATGTAAATACCTGGCAAATCTATAAGCAATGAGTCCGATGAACTGCAGAACGCCGGCGGTGAGTTTCCGACGGCCTTTCGTGATGAGATCCAGTTTTCCCTTCGCGTTCGTGCGGAAGTACAGGAACGTCACCAGCATGCCGCTGAAAACGCAAAGTTTGGTTGTAGCGATTGTATGTAAAACTTTGTACAGAAATTTTATTTAATGAATCAAAAAAAAAATAATAATAATAAAATGTGTAGACGAAATACTTAAATAAACATTATGCATAATCAATCACAAATGCCGCCCCTGATTGTTACCCGCCTCAAAGGTTCTCATAATACTTACTAGCATCATTTGCCCATTTGCATAGCTATAGAAATCCTAAGGCTATGCAAAAACACAGAATATGGAAATATTACTGCATTTGTTTGCGATACGTGCCATTAATCCAAATAAGACTAAATATAATCAATCACGGAGTGTTTTATTTGCTTATCAAACTTTAGTTTATATTTGAATTTACAACGTGTATGTTGTGCTATGCCTTACCAGTTACGTAACGGAGATTCTCAGTAACGTTGCATAACAGTCTAATTACAAATTGAAAATGTACACTTTTTATTAGTTTGTCCCTGAAATAAATATTTAAAGAAACAGCTAGTAGTACCCGAGACAGAAGAAGGTGTCGACGCTGTAGACGGCGCTGAGGATGAGCTGGAACAGGAAGCTCTTCTCCAGAACCGCGCGCAGCGCCGTGTTGTCCGCGTACTGTGAAGGGTAAATTACGATCATCAGAAGAGAATAAAAACAGAGCTTGCACTGGCAGGCATTAAAAATTAAATAAATCTACTACATTTCAACACAATAAGAACTTTTTATTTAATTCACTCCACATTTTAATGGACACTAACTAGCAATCACCAACTATCAGTATTAGAGAATGTATCAGTAGTGTAGAATAAAGGTGTAAACTGAATATTTCTTCATATCTTCATTATTCTATTCTCTTTTCTGTTGATCGCCGCGTACAACATTAAAATTATTAAATTAAAGTGAAGAGAGATGCAGTCCAATCTGTCGAAGACCATTCGGTTGAATTACGTCAAAAGAAGCTTTTCTGTTTCCTGGAGCGATATTTTTGAAAAGCGTGACATTATGTCGATTTAAAATCGTTCGATATCGAACAAAAAATTATTCGTGTTCTATCAAAAATTAGTCGACTCGCCCATTTTGTGTGGGTCAGACTTTTTAAGAATAGGGCTTCTAAAGCTTACCACCATCTCATAAAGCAATGCAGAAACGAGTGACTAAGCGAATTCGTACAATACAAGCTGTAAGGCGACATGCCGCTTGATCTTTAAAAGATGTATGTATGTATGTAAAAACTTTATTGTACAGAAAGAACATTGTTACAACAAAATAGAACACAACAAGAGGCGGACTTATCCCTGATAGGGATCTCTTCCAGTCACCCCGAAAACCAAAGGAAAAAAAGAGTACATGGGCATCAAAGAGTGTACAGTACAATAGATACGATAAATATAAATGTAAAACAAACTAACTTAACCTAAACCTAAGTCAACTCAAGTCTAAAGAATGTGGTAGGCCTCCCGAATCTGTATCTAATGTTCATGTAATCAAAAGTGCTATTTTTGAAAACGGTGACTCACATAGAATCGGCGAGTTGAATAATTTTTGTTTGATATCGAACGATTTATTATTCGACATCCGAGTCATTTCAAAAACAGGGCTTTTTATCTCTATTATTCTATTCACTGTGTCGAGAAGTGGTGTATTAGGTCGAAAGCAACACGGTCTAGATTTCTGAATAAGTTACTTTATGTCAATCTATCTGAATATCAATTTTTAGACAGATAAAGATGAAAAATCATTTAAGGGAACCATGCCGCGCGGACATTGTTTACATATTAATTTTTAGTTTACTTTTATTTTTAACTAGCTTTTTCCCGCAGCCTGCGTCAAAAAGAAGCCTATGTTTGACCCCGGGTCTTTAACTATATTCATACCAAATTTCATGAAAATCCGTTCAGCGCTATGGTCGTGAAAGCGTAACAGACAGACAGACAGACTTTCGCATTTATAATATTATTATGGATTTAAAGTTTTTATTGTAAGTATGGGTTTTTAAGTTTTAAGGTTAATTTATTTGTATAAACTGCTTCCGTGGTTCAGTGGTCAAGGCGTTCGCCTTAGACCCGGGGTGGTGGGTTCGATTCCCACTGGAAGCATACTTTGTTTAGTTGTTTCCAGTTTGGTTAAGACATTGCAGGCTTGAATTACCTGATTGTCTGATAATAAAGATGATTCCGTGCTTCGGAAGGCACGTTAAGCTGTTGGTCCCGGCCGCCATACGGTGGACGTTAAAACAACCACGTCAGATGCTGAGAGGCGGTTCCGAACAACTCTGACACCAGGGTTTTCATGGTCTATTGACAATGTAATCTACACGAAATGATGATGATCAATGCTAACCTTAAAGACCACTATGCAGGTGTGTCCAAAAATGACCCACACCATGGACAGCGACCTCAAGCCGTGCACCACGGCCACCGTGTCGGCGCCCACCGACTGGTCGAAGATCTGCAAGATGTTGGCCTTCATGGAGAACGATAGCAAGAGCTCTGACCAGATACCTGGGAAAAAGGATTAATTTTACTTATTTTTTAAATTCAAATAAAAAAATATGCTATGTTGCGGCCATTGATGGTGATGAAGATTCGTGTAGCATTTTATTTAACCGACAGCAGCGCGAAGGGCATTTGTATTGGTGAAGATGATTTAGAATTATTGACATTAGGTAAGGATATGCATTTTTTTATAATCTCACTCAGTTTGAGCTCCTCCGTGGTGGACGCAGTTTCAGCTGTGAGTCTCTCTTCTGACGTGTTGCTGGCCACTGCTATGTTGTTATTCACGTTGTACATCGATTTACCTGTAAAAACAATAGGATAATATTACAATATTTCGGAAACTGGATGCCTATTTTTGAAATGTAAGATGTATATGTCGAATGAAAATCCTTCGAAATCGAACAAAAATTATTTGTTTCGCCGATTTTGCGTGTGTCACATTTTTCAAAAATAACACCCCTGGTCGAAAATGGGCTGAAAAGATTGTTGAACTGTTGAAATTGTTGCAAGCGTTTGTAATTTATATGGAAATATTTAGTGCCCTGGTGGCCATCGAGCTAATTTGTGGAATGTAGAGTTGTGAGTCTATTTACAATGTAAGGTGAAAAAAACATATAGATGTATGTTACCACAGATTAAAAAATGCTATGTTGCCTAATTTACTCTTACTTTACCGTATATGTATCATGTAAATCGTGTCTGCGATGGCCATAAAATGATATCTTAATGATAAATTAATGGATAAGCGTGAGAAACTTTATTATCTTTTAACTTAATCATCTTAAGTAACTTTTGACGACAAATTTTGAAATATTTTGTATATCTTATATAAGAGGACCATATAAATTGGGTATTCTACAAATTTTTATTTTTTCTTTCTTAACAATATTTTTATTTCCAGAAACAGAATTATGAAAGAATTTTTGTAATCCGTTCAAAAATTAATAAGTTATAAGCCTTTGAAATTCGGTGGAAGGGGAAACTGTCAAAAAACAAGAAAAGGATGCACTATGTGAGCTGTGACGTCACTGCCACTTGGTTTCTTGCGTACAAAAGAGATAGCAAGACGTTCCCACCACGCTCCCACTTTTCTTTTAGAGAAAACTTTAAAATCGAATTACTGCCTTAATTAACAACCAATTTTGTTGTTGTTTTCAGAATCGATTACTTTTTAGTGTATATTTTGTTTAGTTTATCAATATTAACCAAGTATGAATACAGTCAAGTAGCCTATTCTGCCGTTTTATAGTTCCAAGTATTAGTAAAGTATCTATAGTATTTAGTTAATGTATGATGTTGAAGAATGGTCTTGTTGGTGTAGTTTTTCCTGTAAAAGGATAATGCAGGTCAGACGGGAGTCCCCAGTTGCATACCAATACCACCAAATCTGGAAAATCGAAAGAGAGGGGGTTTTTATGAACTGCCAGAAAGCTCCATACATACAATTTCACCTCTTGAAAACCTCTGAGTCTTCTATTTTGTCGTGTCGATGTCTAATTTCTTTTTGTTTTGATTTTGAGTTCCTCATAAAGTGTCATGTCATATGTCAAAAACTGAATCATGATTATGTGTACCCTGGGTAAAAAGCGTAAGCTGAGGTGCAATTCAGAAAACGTGCTCAGAAGAAGAAAAAGAGATGTCTGTTTTGAATGATATAAGCACATTTGTGAATATTCATATTCATTTATTTCATAACAATGTAATATTAAAGTATTAATATTAAATAAAAATCAAAATCTAAAACTACCTAATTAAAAAAGATTTCTTACAAATTGTACGGTCCCGTTAATGTCGCGCCTTGGGGTACTGTACCAAGAAGGCTGGCAGCATTGCCATATTGAATGGCAACGCTTATCCTTTGAGCAAGGTAATTACCAGCCCCCTGATCACGGCATAGATACCTCTATCATTGTGTTGTTTTCAAACTTCAAACTATTTTAGGAAAAATTATACCGGACTGAAAACTATACCTTCTTGTTTGTGATTTTGGAGTCTTGTAATGTACTTACCATTTGAAACAGTAATATCGTCCAGCCCATTAAGGTCCAACTTAAGGTCGTTCCTCGCGCCTTCAGCGGCCATATTGGCAGCCCTGCGCCTGCGCCTGCGCACGTCCCGCGCCAACTTCATGTCGTACGCTGTAGACGTTATGAGTAGAATGCCCACAGCGCAACAAACTCCTCTGGAAGTAAAGAAAATGAGTATTATGTGTATGAATTACGAACAATAAACGATGTTTGATTTGATACCATTCTTGTGATACTCTTGGTGTTCGGTAACCATAGGCCGTACGCCGGTCTGCCAGTCTGTTTGAAAGCAACTTGGCGAATGTAGACTATATATATTTTCGTTTGCAAGTTGTTGTCTGACAGATTGTCTAACATCATCTAGCGTAATAGCTATTAGTGGCGACCGATCCAGGTTAAGCCACACTCGCCGTAGCTTAGCTTACGAACGCGTACCCAGCTAAGCAATATGGTAGAAGCTTCTTGAATCTTAAAGCCCACATGACACTTCTACCTAATCTTATTTCTGTGATTCAAATACTAGATAATTTCAAAATATTGCAAAATCGGACAAAATGTAGAACACGCCCCAAGCGGTTCGGGAGTTCGCAATAACATACAAACAGAATTGCGTGACTAGCTTGCTTACATTTCATCACTCCCAAGGCTTTTTTATTCTTTTATATGATAATGAAGTACTCTCTAATGATGTCCAATTGTTCATCTCAGATTAAGAAAACTCTGCGCGTACCTACCTAACACATGTTAAATTAAATATTAATCACATTCACTGTCATTATGAAATTATTTGCCATGCCACCGCTTGGCCTTGGAATTTCTATCCCATTCCAGGATATCCCTATTTTTGAAAAAAACGCAAAACCGATGAATCGAATTATTTTCATTCGACTCGCTGATTTTGGGTGATTCACCACTATTCAAAAAAAGGACTCCTGAGCTTGATCTGCAATAAAAATGGACTTAATCAGAGATAGGGTAAACTATACTATTGTTGGCATACGTGCAGCCATTGGCACTTTCGAATTTAAAATTAATTATTAAGATTGCCATTATAAAGATTCCGTTAATAAGTATTTTTTATTATTTTTCAATGTCAACACTTCGGATATTACACAGTAAAATTTATACTACCCATGCCTGGCAACACAGAGAAATAAAACTTCATAGCGAGAGTTGTCGAACGTGCAAAACGCGTGGTTTCATATGGGTTTCTTAAGAGGTAAGTGATTTCATTTCTTCTAAAATTGAATACCTTGTACTTAGATATGTAAAGTAATTTATATTTTGATTAAACATCAATGAAATTTACGTTATTTAATGCTATTGTAGCAAAAATTACAAGATAACCTAAAAATCTAACGTGCCAATCATTGATCTAAGTATGTGTATGGGGGAACATTTACTTGGCACGAGTGCCAATGACTAATTTTACTTTTTTATGACTTCAACACCATTTTTTTAAAGAAATGAATTTATGTGTTCTGATGTTTTTGCAGTAACAAAATAAAAAAAACCGATTTGAACACATTTACTAATGTTGGCAGTGCCATTTCCTATGTGCCATTCTTTATACAAAAAGAGATGGCAATCTTTATACTTATTAAACACTATAGTTGTTTTGAATGTTCTTTTTCTACTGACTTGCAATAATTCTAAGTTATCTTAATAAATCAATATTATTTTACAGGTAATAAAAGATGCCAAAGGTTTGTTCTTCGGAGAGATATACAAAAAAATATACTGAAGATGATATTCAGAAAGCAATTGCAGCAGTCCGTAAAGGGATGCCAAAGAAAACTGCTGCCAAGCAGTTTGGGGTTCCCAGACCAACCATTCAATTTAGAATGAGTTCTTCATTTGTTAAGTCTAGACCAGGCCCATCAACAACATTAACTGCAAACGAAGAAACAACTTTAGTGAATTGGATTGTGACAAGTGTCCAGAAGGGTTTTCCTGATATGATGCAAATTAAGCATCTACTTACCTAGCTATTTTTTATTAAGACAAAATATTAGGTAATAAGGCCATGTTTTGTTACTTTTAATTTTTATTTAATGATTAAGAAATAACTATTTTATGAATACTATCTTTTAATAACATATAATATGAATAATATAATAAAAAATTAAGAAAATAATAGGGTGCCAATGATTGATCTCAATATGTTAATAATTGTACCTGTTGTGCCAATGACCGTGTTTTGAGGTATGTTGCTTATAATTTTGAAATATCTTATTAAATACTCTTATAAAACACTTTTTGATAGTTTTATTTCATAAAATAATACATATTTATTAATCATAAATGGTTTTAAATACCTGAGATAATTATATTTTTAATATAATTGCGTTCAAACTAAAAATTTTGCTTAAAGTGCCAATCAATGTACAGTTTACCCTATGTTTAATATAGTAAAAGCGATTCAGACATGCCATGAAAAAAAAGGCTGGTTTGTCTACTTACAGCAAAACTCTGAAGGTAGGGTCGCTCATGTACGTATAAGTGCCTTGCAACGGCGAGCGTACAGTAAGCACGGCCTGGCGCAGGATGGGTGCCCGCGCCGCGCTCACCAGGGACGACACGGCTTGGCGGTCGCAGCTCGATGGCAAGCACACCCCGAGGTGCAGGGTTCGGCGCTGTAGGGTAAACATTATAAGAGTTAGATATGTAATTTCGTCATGTTTAACAGTGTGGCCACTGAGGTAGTGTTCCTGTTGGTCTGGTTTCACTGTAAAATCTAGGACCATAACTTACAGCGTACCCTAGTCTTGCACGCATGGTTGAAGAGTTATTTCGTCAAATATAGACGTTGTCCAATTAAACATCTAAACAAACTTCTTAATTGATCAGTCAAATAGCATTGTTTCATTTTTAATTAACTAACTAGAAGGGTTTAGCAATCCAAAGCGAGTCTTGGCCACCGACATTGAAGATCTCTACTTCCACTGTTCTGCACTTACCTGCGTGCTGTTCGCGCAGATCCATCCTCTCTTAGTCAATATAGTTTTGATTCAAGTTTCTTTCAGGCTCGCATCTTTACACATCAAATAGGGTTATTTTGAAATCATTAGCCAATTTTTTACAATGTGTTATGAACATCGACACCAGGGAGGCCCGGAGCCCTACATCGACACCGGTCGTCATTCGCCTTCAAGAGAGGACGTACCGTCTTGACGACCTCTTTGATGTCAGTTTGCACGCTTAGCCGCACGGTGTAGAAGGCGGTGGCGAAGGGAGGCCCGGAGCCCGACATCGACACGTCCTGCCGCCACTCGCTGAAGATCTGGGAACCGCTGCTTTCTGAAACAATTGTTACGTTATAATATTACTACTATAAGTGAAGGACTGTGGTTACCGAAGCCCTAAACTACGAGCACTCAATTATAAGTACTTTTTCAATACATAAACTTTCAGGATAAAGTGAAATGAAATGAAATATTTTATTTTGCGAAAACATGGTAACAGTAATTTTATGTTAGATGTACTAAGTAGTGAAGGATCTACATGTTTCACAATTACCGGCATGCAACATTTCTTTTTTAAATGTTATGATTATAAATGACTTAACGGAGTAATTCAACTAATGTACTAGCAGATGATCAATTTTGTTCTTGATAACAATTTAATTAATGTCAATAATAATGTCAATGTTATATTTAATGAAGTCATTTTTTATTTATTTATTTATGACCTTGCACAAAATACCAGTTGCATTGAAATGCCATTTTGTTATGTGGGTGAATCAACTATTCCTTGCACTGGATCAGTTTTTTTTTTCAAAAAATAAAATTAATATTTTTATAAAATTACTTCATGATTCTAATACAGCAACTATTAAATTTTGTTATAGCAGGTTCAGCACCGAAATATTTACTATATTTCAACACTTTTTACACACAAAGAATGAAACGGAGCTTAATAAGAATCCCCTGGGTAACGTTTTCTTATGTGCTTTTTAACCAAATAAAATTACACAGAATAGGAAAATCAATATTTATACTAAAGGAACAAATGTTAATAAACTACAAATGCTTTGACCAGTAGCTATAATGAGTAACATTAATTATTTTCATAATGCTATTGTGTCTCTTGGGTCACTTTAATTAAAAAACAAACCGATATTTCTCAAAATTTCTGATCTAGGTAAATTAAAATTAAAAATACCATCTCTGCGCTAACTGGTTCTAAGTAAATAATATATTTGTATACAAAGGTTTATTTATGTAAAAAAGGTTAATCATAAAAAAATGAAAATTCTAAGAGGATGTGAGGGACACAACCGTTAGCCCAGAGACAATTTTAGTGACTCAAGAGACATATTCAAACTTTTTCATCACTTATAATCAAATCTTCACTGTAATCAGTCTTAATTCGGAATCATATTTTAGATCTTAAAGTAAAAAACTCACCAAAATAATTATAAAATATAGGTACCAGGGAAATTCGTAAAAGAAAGCTTAATTTCTGTATTTTATTTCTCCTCGAACTGTCGTAAATATTTGGTGTACATTTTTTGTGCCTACAAGAGTTGGCCACATTTGATATATCATCCGAAGATATGAGATAAAGTCGGGTCTTCCAGTACTTCATAGAAATCATTGGCATTAGAAATATCATCACCACGTGCTACAAGATCATCTGCCGACCTTTTTAGATAGCCACCTATGCCATCAGCAGGTCCCTTTCCATGACTTGCTTCAAAAAAAGACCATGTCATTCCTGTGAATCCATAGTTGAACAGAGTGGTTGAACTCAGATAAAAGTTTTGTTTTTGGCGGTATTGACTAAACGGACCATCGGAGAAAAAATTAGTAGTTGTAACGCTGGGGTGACTGTTTCTTATGTCTTTCAATATTGGGTCCAAGTGGGCCCATATAGCTGCAGGTTGATGATTGATGTTTAATGAAACTGTGCAGTAGGATTCAACTTTCTTGTTATTGTCACCAACGTTGAGATATACCACCAGCCACCACCGTATGCAGAGACTTGCTGCTTTGAACCGCCAAATTGGTGCCTGCATTTCTTCGTGGAGCTTGCACGTATAATTTTCGCTGAAGTCTACAACTATGACTGCTTCTGTTTCTGGTACATTATCAACAGCCTGTCTAAAATCATGAAACTGGACCTTCATATTATATGTATGTTTCTTTAATATCTTTATTTCTTCATTAAATATTTCATTAACTGTTCGACTGTCCCTTTTTTCTCACTTTTCACTTTCTTGAAGGCTTTCCTTTGTTTCTCGTCTTTGTCATATAATTCTATTATTCTTTCCAGCGTATTTTGTCCGTGCATTTGCTAGCATTAGGTTTAATTTTAATGTCTTTGCATTGATTGCAAGTTCCGTACATACAAGCTTGATTTTTAGAATTGCAGACTGTTGGAATAATCAAAGCATTAAGATCACTAGTACTGATGACATCTTTGTTTTTAAGTGCATACGCCTTGTATGTTGTATTTGTGTGCGTTTTGCACAAGCACATTTCACGTCCACTCACGGTTGGCTTTAAAACATAGAATGGTAATGAAATGTAAAGTAAAAGTACGAACACTAAAATCCAGAATTTTCTTCTTTAAATGTCTTGAACAATTTTTTCATACTATCCAACATAAACCTTTTTTGCATTTTCTGACCATTTTTTGTACAAGTTTCTTTTTGCCAGCGGTAGCCCTTGATATATCGTCCCTTATAAAAAGTTTCTATTGATTTTTTTAGTTTTGTTGAAGAGGTGTTAACTTTCATCGATGTCCTCGGTTTACTTGTAATTCCTAAAGATTCTCTTATAATTTCTATTTAATGCACTTGTGTTATAATATTTTTTAAAATTCTTTTTTCTTTTAATGTTTTTAATCTTTGGTAATTAGCTTTCATAGTTGTAGACAGCTTTTGATATTTAGTTTTTTCATCTATCTCAGGTTTATTTTTTTTCAACTCTATTCTCTGGCAACGCTTTTTAAACCTTTCACACTGCTTTTTCAATTTTTCATTTTCTTCTTGCAGTCTTAAATTATCTCTATATAATTTTGAACGGTCTCTTTTTATTTTCTTTTTACCCTGTGATGTTTTATTAGATTCGTTTCTAGGAGCTGGCGAAGCTATATTTTCTCTAGCAAAGTTTACGTCTTCATTATCGCTTTCATTTAGAGGCGCTATTAAAGGAGAGCTAGGTGGTGTTATATCAAGGACACGGTTTAAGTTTTTTCTTTCGCTGTCTTAATTGTTTCTTTCTCAACCTCCAAATAATTCTTAACATTATATTGTTCTTTTGCTGACAGATCCTTAACAAGTATTTTCTTTTTATGGTAGTTATCTCGTTTCTTCTTTTTATACTGTTCATACTTCTCAGAATTAAGTTTTAGTTTTTCTTTATATCGCTTCTGCCTTTCTGCAGCAATAAACGGCATGGTAGCTGAAAGAGCACATAAATAGCGTCACCAAAGCGGAGGGTAAGAGACTAAAAGCATTATCTTAGTAAGAAAACGTGACAATCGAGCATAACCGATGAAAGAAAAACGCGCATTCAGCTTTTCTAGTTAAAAAAATATTCGCTTGTAGCAATTGTTTTTAGATACTAATATATATGCCTGGTTGTTAATTTTCTTTATCCTAGTTAGTATTTGAATTTGAAGCGTGACTATTCTTTAAATTTGGTAATAAACACAAAAAGTCTCCTGACTAACGAAAATTGTCTCTTGAGTCACGTTACAATGTGACTCAGTGGAACTGTGACCCAAGAGAAATTTAACGATTAAATACGTTTTTTTGTTAGAAATAAATAAAAATTTGTATATGCGACTGCACCCAAAGCATTTCAGACTCAATTGTTAAATAAATACAACACAATTCCCGTATATAGATCAAATATTTACCGAAATTCGATGTCACCCAGCAGAGCCTCAGTAAAAACACGCTGCCTTACTCAGAGCAACGGACGAAATGGCCGAGCAAGCGGACCTTTCTCAGCGGCATACCGAGACGATCAGATGACTCGTAGAACAGACCTCATTGGTCACACCATTTATAGGCTATCTCTGTCGTTTTAGCTAGTACTTTATATGGCGTGAGTAAGCAGACAACAGTTTCATTGCATCGTCAGGGACAAAGTTATTAAAGTCACTTGAATATACTAAAATGAATTCTATTACTCTGTAAATAGAGTTTTAGGAAGGGTAATGTATCCTAGTATGTGATTATTATTTTAAATTTCTGCTCGCCTACGAATATTTAGGCATAAAATTGTAATTTTGTTGACTAGTGCGTACAAGGGACAACGTAAATTTGTATGGGAGCACAATTTCGTCTACTGGGTCACACTATTTTTTTTCAAAATATTAGAAGTAAGTTTTTATAGATTTATACTTAGATATTTTGGAGATAATTCTGATAATTAAAATAAACCTACAAACATAGTTTTGTCCTAATAGTTTAATCGAAATTTCATGTTGATTGTAAAGGACACGTTCTGGCAAAGAAAAGTTGATTGACCCATTTACATTAAATAGATTAAGTAGTTATCATGTCAATTTTTATCATAATTCATAAATTTATTAATGCTGTAAAAACAGCCCTTTACCAACCAATTTTTAAGTTTGTATTTAAATTCGTCGTTTGGCAATTCTCTTAATTCGACTGGAATTTTGTTATAAACATTTGACGTGTGTTGTGACAAGTGCGTTTACTTCCGTCCGGAAATAAGCAGTGCGTTCGTTTTTTTAAAAGTTAATTTAGCAAACTATTTTTTCAAAGACTATATTTTGATATCAATTTAGAGATTCATGTCAAAATCGTAAAATGACCTGGAAGTTATACACATACACGACCCGTGGAATTAATAGATATGTCCACATGTCGCCTGAAATATTAAATAGGTGAGCGGTGAAGTGGTGTTTGGTGCTGGCGCCTAAAAAATATTTAAAGCAATGTTGAATTTTCATGCCGATATCGCAGCGTTTAAGGCGACGCCGCGGTAAACTAAAAATCTAGAATCCAGCGTTCCACACCCCTCAGTCTGCACCCCGCACGGACCGTCTCTGACAAGTCTTGAGCGGACTGCGCGGGCAGAGCGGGGCCGATCTCTCATAAAAAACCCGCACAAACGAAAAAGACGTATGTCACAAAATGGTTAAAATCGTGTAATTCAAAAACTACAAAGTTATTTTATACAACCTAAGTACCGATTAAAGTGTCAGGTTCAATGAATATATGTAGAAATTTTGGAATCTTAAATCATTCCTCAATGTAGGTAAAACTGGAATCTCTAATTTTATAGAGGTCTTTTTGATTAATTATATTGTGTTACAAAAATTGTCCAATCGTGTTTTGCACAGGACCAAATAAAGTCAAAGAGATGATGAATCCTGACAATAAATATAATTCAGTTCACTTCAGTCATTGTTGAGAAAAATCGGTATCCTTACAACCAAAATCAATTCATCAATTCAATTCGTCATCTTAAAAGACTAAGGAACGCGTGGAGTAGTGTCTATATTTAGCTTTGTAAATGCTCCGTGATATTTAGTAAGAAAAATGAAAGATATTGATATATAATATACTAAATCTATGGTAATTATTTAGATACAAACAATACTTAATGAGCAATAATATTCATAAGAAAACAAACCGGCAATCTTTAACCGCATATGACTTAAGCTCAGTCGAGCAATGTGCTTTGCTTGCAAAATTGAAAGGAGAATTATAAACAAAGGTTCTATTCCGAGGTGAATTTATCATTATTATTATGATTGATAATAAAACTTAATTATAAAGAATTCTATTGATTATGAGGAGGTCATGTCGAGGTCAGTACTGGCGAAAATGCCCCCTACGCTGCGAATCAAAAATGTTGAGGTCGACTCCATGACCTGACATGGGTTAAGGTCACTTTATTGGATGGGAGTGACTTTGTTAGGTCATGTCATCTTATGAGGGGAAGAGTTAAGCATAGGTTAAGTCCTCGAGCCGTATTTTTGAAATTTATGACATACTAGCTGTTTTCCGCAGTTCAGTCTGCGTCAAAAATTAGCCTATGTTTGACCCCGGGTCTTCAACTATATCCATACCAAATTTCATCAAAATTCGTTTAGCGGTTTGGCCGTGAAAGCGTAACAGACAGACAGACTTTAGCATTTATAATATTATTATGGAAGTATGGATGTGTCGAACGAAAATCCTTCGTTAATGAACTAAAGTCATTCGAAGTCGAACAAAAATTTATTCGACTCGCCGTGTTTACGTGAATCACATTTTTCAAAAATAGCACTCCTGCAAAAGTCTGTAAGTACTCTGAAAAAGGTCGGCAGTAGCTGGATGCAGACCGCTTCCAACCGGTCATTTTGGAAATCTTTAGGAAAGGTCTATGCCCAGCAGTGGACTGAATGCGGCTGAAACGATAATGATTCTGTGGGTACTGCTAATGTTTCCAGTACCCAAGGTCGACTATCCTTGGTTTTTCTTTTTTCAAAAGCTTTAGACCTCTAAAGATTCTTAAGATCTCGTTAACAACGTCCACAGAAGAAAAGTCCTTGTCCAGAGATATAGTAGAAGTAGCTTAAGTTAATAGAGCAATGCTTAATAGTGCCCACATGGCACTTCTACTTGAATGAATGATTGAATGAATGAATGAAACTTTATTTGCAATAAAGATGGTAAATAGCTACGTAAGTGATCTTAGATAAAAAAGGTACACGGTATCACATTGTGATTATCTATGTTCAGATGATCACGGGTAGAAATTACTTAGTTATTGTGATAATTAAAATAAATAAACATGTTACGTGCAGTTGAATGCCGTAATTTGGCGGCAAAGTGAGGTGTCGGCGAATGTCGGCGATACTTCCGCACAGCACTCGGTCAAGGGGACACCTCCATTAAGGTCATATGCATTTATATTTTTGATTATTGTTTTTAACCGACTACGACGAAACCAAAAGGAGGATTATTCTTTTGATAGATATGTTGCTAGCATGTTTGTTCATTTGTTCCTGCAGAACTGCATAGTCATATTTTGTACTAGCTGTTTCTTGCAGCTTCGCCTGCGTCCAAAAGTAGCCTATGTTTGAGCCAGGGCCTTCAACTATATTCATACCAAATTTCATCAAAATCCGTTTAGCGGTTTGGCAGTAAAAGCGTTACAGACAGACTTTCGCATTTATAATATTAGTATGGATAGTTATTAAGATAAGGATGCTAATTTTTGAAAAGTATGACTCACGCAATATCGTTGAAATGAATGATTATCGTTCGATATCGCAAGACTTTCATTCGTCATAATCGGTCAGTCGAACGATTTTGCTGCTGCTTTTTATCACATACTAGCTGTGCCCGCGACTTCGCCCGCGTGGAATTCCGTTTGTGTCACGGAAAAAAGTAGCCTATGTCACTCTCCAGGTCTCCACCTATCTCCACACAAAAAATCACATCAATCCTTTGCTCCGTTTTAACGTGAAAGAAGGACAAACAATCAAACACACTTTCACATTTATAATATTAAGTATGGATTGTAATTAACGTTTCGGTATATGTGCCCTACATCCTCTGATTGACAATTCACAAAATTCCCACTTTCCAAATACCTACTCATCTTTTACTTATTTCCTATAATCACTACTGTACTTACTGTCTTTATGTGTGAATTTCAATAGTGTATAGAGCTATCCGCTTGACTTTGTTTTATTGTTTACTAGCTGTTTCCCGCAGCTCCACCGGCATCAAAAAGTAGCCTATGTTTGATCCGGGTCTTGCAACTACATATTTTCATACCAAATTTCACCAAAAACCGTTTTACGGTTTGGCCGTAAAAACAGACAGATAGACAGACTTTCGCACTTATAATATTAAAGTATGTATATGGATTTTTGATTTATTTTTGCTAAAGATATAACATTGGATCGAAAAAGTCAAGTTGGAACCGGCTAACGTGTTATATATGAGTTTTTGCAAGGTGTATGTAATCCTGATGTAGGGCGTGAGTGTTCCTTGACCTAGAGTCCACGGAAGGCGGTCCATCATTACACAATACTCCATACAAATTGCGATGTTACGTGTAAGTGTATAAATACAGACAGACACGCTCATTGCATTTTTATTTGCGTAGGCACTGAGCGATAATTATATAATTATAAACTTTTATGATGAAATTTAAAAGCAGCATTGACTATGACAGGAGAGTCTCTGAATTTCTACATTTTCTGTACTTCGGAAGGCACGATAAACCGTTGGTCTCGGTTATCTACAAATGATAGTCATTAGGCTGTGTCAGATGCTATAAGGCAGCCTAAAAATCTGACAGTGTTGGCCACTAACACACATCGGGTCATGTTTGGTCTGGTTTCCTGTAAAAAGGATACGGAGGTCAACGGCAGTCTCTTCATTAAAATATCCAGTGCCGCATAATCAAGGGCCATGACTTACAGCGTACCCTGGGCTCCGAGCGTAAGCTGAGGACGCAACAAACCGCTTGGACGAAGAAGAAGAGGGGCTTAGCCAAAGTCACAATTTGAAAAAAGATTCGTGTTCGCTATCCGTCGGAATGTGTATGAAAATCAACCACGTGATTTAAACGGTTTTCAAATTGTGACATTGGCTACATTTCGCCCAGTCTGGGTTTGAAGTGAGCCTGTATAGCGGAAGAGAATTTGAGCTTATGTCTCTTTGCAAACGCCGCCGATTGATAGATTTGGTATTCTTGCATAAGTTGACTCGTGGTGTTGTCGACTGTCAGGATGGCCTTGACACACTTACATACAGAGTGCCCAGGCCAAACTCTCGTCGGAAACTATTTGCTACCTTTATCATACCTCAATCACGAACTAACCTCGGTAGAAATGCGCCATTAACAAGAATGCTTACAAGCTATAACAAAGTAAACGAAAAGTGTGACTTAGATATCCACCACGATTCTCTCTCGACATTCAAAAGTAAGATACTTCAGTCATTTACACAATAATTGTTATACTGCTATATTTGACATGTTTAACGTGCCTCTTTGTATTGTGAGCTTTAATGTGACACATCGCAATACCTTATCACTTATTTGCCCACTTTTCTTCTATTGTTAGTTTAGTACTTTTGGATTATTATTTTTTTGGAAAATGTTGTGTTCACCTTTAATTGGGTTGCATGCTAGATAAAGTACCTATTTGGAATATGTAAGATAATGTGAACATGTAACCTGTAGGTGTACCTTGATTGAATAAATAAATAAATAAATAAATAAAGATGTCTTTAGGTAACAACAGCAAAAGTACATATTTATGTGTTTTTTCGTCGACGAAGCCATCCAGGCGAGGAATTCCAAAGATAACATGATCAAGCATTAATTTCGTTGGCAACCGCCATCGATATAGGATAGCAACTAGATGCACAATCGCACTCGAAAAGTGTCCCAGCCAAAAGTCTGCCCATTTCGTCGATAGGCCGCGTTTGAGAACAGTATTATTTTTACTACCTTAAGTGCGAGCTCCATGTGTATGTCGTGTTTTAGAATTTACATTCTTACTGTGCAAAATAATTCTGTTTACATTTGAGGATTACCGTAGTACACCGCAGCTTGCTACAGTCTCCTTTGGACACTTTTTCACTTGAGTTTCTTCGTGACTAACGCCCATATTCTTAAACCTTCACTCAAGCTCGACTCAACCTTACTCCACCTCATTGTTATGATTAGTCGTCACTAGCTTCTTTGACTTAAGGAGATTCTTCATTGGAGGTCAGTATCGAACTGTCAAATATAAGGTTGGCCGAGAGGTACCTTGAGGCGGCCTCGAAAGTGGTTGTAAATCAGTTTTTTTGCCACTTTTTGCCTACTTAATTTGTTTATTTTTTACTCTATTCTTTTGTATTTTTCAATTTTTGTGCTTCGGATTGGTATTATAACCTGTGTCTTCCCTCATTGGAGTTTGCTCAAGCAACCAATTAGGAATGTCATTTTCAAGGAAAGTTCGAGGACTTCCTTATGGCCCTCCAATGAGTTTGAGTGAAAGACGTCCTTAAAGTTATGTTTAAGAATACGGGGGTGAGTGTGTAAGTGTGTTATTCTATATCGATGGCAACCGCTCATAAAATCATCGTCATTAACCAACTGTTACTTTTGTTGCGTGTGTCTGTTTTGTTGCTGAAATTGCGTTGACTCAACACGCATCAGTGATTTGACTGATGTAATTTGAATTATTCAAAAGTATAAATTTATTCTGTTTTTTCACAAGAAATAAATATACAATTTGCAAAAAAAAATTACTTAGTAATACAAGAAATAGATTTGATATTGTTATATAACTATGGTCTTTTCTTTACTTTATCTGAATGAATAAATTAGCTTAAAGTTTAAATATATCAGATAGAACAATTTGTGTACTCAATTCTTATTCAATCGGCCAGCGGAGTCGATGTCATGAATTTCAGATTCAGAGACAAGAACTTTCCACTTCTCCACAACGGCTTTCAAATAAAATATCTACAATTGAATGCCGAATATAATACATACAAAAAATACTTTTTCATTTCTCCTGTCAGGATACATTACGAAATGCTTAGAAAAACATACAAATATAGACTTATTATGACCATAATGACCAAATGCCTCAATTTGTTTGAAATTACTTCTGCTGGCCGTACAGTCACTTCTCAAGGATTCTAAAAGGTGAAACAGTTACGTTATCATTTATTATATAGTTAGATGTTATTAGTAATGATCGCAATAATAACATTATTTTTTGACCAAAAACAAAACTGACTTCAATTTCTTTGCAGAGTTTCTCGTATGCGAAATTTAGGACGGCGAACGGCGGGCGTATAGGGATTTCTGTATTAGCCCCAGAAATCAGTTGAGCAATCTCGAATTTGACTTATCTCTAAGGGCGCGAGTATAGGCCTCCAGGTTGTGGTTTTGTTAGACGCTAATAGCAATTTAAACAAAAATTGTCACCGGGGTTTGAAAGCAAGGTCAAAAAGTAAGTAACATACAGGAAAAATATCATGTCATTTCAAATGTCAAGCCAAAATATTTTTCAATTTATTTTCATTTTATTATTTCTGCTTCATTGTACAGTTTTTACAAATTATTTCAAAGAAATATTTTTAAATTATTTGTGAAAAATAACAAAAGAGAAAGATAAATTGGTTTTGTGTTATTTTTTTAAGATATTAGCCTCTTCGCTAATACTGATGAAATGATGAATGTAATCGTGGGTTCCTAGAAAATCCAGGAGTGTTGTCTTTAAATAGTGTGATTTACGCAAAATCAGCAGAGACTTGCTTAAGTGGTCAATCACTTGTGGCCGAGGTACAGCCTTGAAGAAAATAACGGCAATGAACAGATTATTGTTTAAGTTTTTATTTTGTTTCTTAATCTTAATTTTTTCAAAAATCCTTTATAATTTTTTGTTGTTTTAGTTTATACTCGTAGTTACCAGCGGCACTAACTGATGCAGAACGATGATATGACTGACGAAACGGTCACAAGTCAGCCTTTCACTTCACTGGATCCTCCCTTAAGATGTTTACTTTGCACTGAGCCCAGGTTTTTTAATAGTCAGCGTGGTCTAAATATTTACTCAGGAAAAATACATAAAAAAAAATGTTACTCATCATCATCATTCTGCACCCACACCTTCTTCGCCGACAACCAGTCATCCCAATCCACCCCTTCATGAAATTTTAGCCAGTTTAAAGAGAACAACGCCAGTACTTAAACGAATTCCCCGGGCGGCAAGGCCCTTAGTAGCGCAATATCTATCAAAGTGTATTCGCCTTGTAGTTCAGGTGAATAATGAAACGGCCTGGACTAAGTTACTTACTTTCCCGTACAGAATACTTCATATTACTCAAACCCAAAATAGAAATTCTAGTCTAACAGCTCAGCTCAAAAATAACTGTACCAATTTAATTCAAAACAATCAAACTATCACTTCAGTACGATCCCATATTCCCAAGAGTCCCAATACAAGCTTAATGACGGCGATATCCTTTTTAGCAGTGATGTGGTAGCGCCATACACGCCGGATACTATTGCAGCCCTGAGAAGCAAGCATTCGGCACTGGCTGATGATCTCAGTTTCCCCACACCTCCTGACTCTGATATACAGACGCTATCAGTGACAGCCGGCGAGGTGGCCGAAGCCGTTAGCTCCTTTCGTCCTGGCTCTGCTAGCGAACTTTATGACATATCTCCCCAACATATTAAAGACCTCACTAGTCCCAGTGCTGGGGAGGCCGGAGAGTCTTTACTGAGGGAGCTGGCGGCTTTGGCTAACCTTATGCTCCGCGGCGGAGTAAACGAAGGCATCGTTGACGTTTTGAATGGGGCAAATTTATGTGCCTTAAACAAGCGGGACAGTCGCATCCGACCAATCGCCGTGGGGTGCACCTACCGGCGCATGGTAGCCAAATTATGCTGCCGTTTTTATTATGATAAATTAAAATTACTGTTCCAACCTTTACAACTAGGGTTCGGTTCAAAAGGTGGGTGTGAGGCCGCCATACATGAATTTTCTACCTACCTGGTAAGTGGAGAAGCTGAGGTCATCATAAAGGTTGACTTGAAAAACGGTTTCAATTCAGTCAATAGGAATGCCTTGCTATCGGAAATTCAAAAAGAAACACCTGAAATTTACCCATTTCTTTGGCAATGTTACAGATTTCCTACAAAATTAATTTTTAGAAATGAACTTTTGGAATCAGCTGTTGGATGTCAGCAAGGTGATCCCCTTGGACCAGTCATTTTTATTGAAGAGAAAAAGTGAATATAAAAAAATTTTTAGAGAATCCAAGTTTTTATTTATTGAAAGAATGACAACTTGGATTCTCTAAATATTTTTTGTAAATAAAGAAGGCTATGAATAAAGAAATGACTTCTTTGAAAGAAAATCAGACATGGGATCTGACGAAGTTACCAAATAACCGCAAAGCCCTTCGTTGTTAATGGGTTTACAAAATCAAAAGAAATCCTGATGGCACAGTAGATAAGTACAAAGCAAGGTTAGTAGTAGTAGTGGCTATTGGTTATTCACAGAAAAAAGGCATAGACTACGATAAAACATTTAGCCCAGTAGCAAAAATGAGTTCGATCCGAGCATTGTTGAGTTGAGTCGCCGCAAATGAAGGTTTGAAGCTAAGACAATTTGATGTCTCCACAGCGTTTCTTTACGGGACGATAAAGGAAGAACTTTATATGAGACAACCTGAGGGATACAATGACGGGTCTAAGAATGTTTGCAAACTGAAAAGAAGCTTATATGGACTTAAGCAGTCGCCGAAGTGTTGGAATGAGTGTATGCATGATTTTCTGATAAATTCCGAATTTAAACAGAGTGATGCTGATCCATGTTTATACGTTAGACAACGTGCAAAAACAAAGATACTGCTAGCACTGTATGTAGATGACGGTTTATTGGCTTCGTCAAACGATTTAGAAGCTGAAAATTTCATAGAACAGGAATTAAAAGGTAGATTTAAGATAACTACGCTCTGCTACCATATTGAAGAGAAAAAGTGAATATAAATAAAAACTTGGATTCTCTAAATATTTTTTCTCTTCAATAATTTTCAGTCTCGCTATCTAACCTATCATTAGACGTCTAAATTCCAAATTCAACATGTGGTACCTAGATGACGGGGCCCTTGGAGGTGACTTTAGTACAGTAATGAATGATATATCTTTTCTAAAAACCGAATTTACTCGCATTGGCTTAGAATTAAACTTCACAAAATGTGAAATATATATCCCAGACACAACAGACAGACTAACGACTATTACGAAATTCAATGAAATAGTTCCCAATATCAAGTCATCCAAAAAGATTCCCTTCGTCTGCCTGGATTCCCAATTCTAGATGACAGTTTCCCAAATTTTGTAGAAGAAAAAATTCAAAATTTTAATTTATTATCAGATAGATTTTTAGATCTAAATATTCATTCGGCTTTTACATTAATTCGGTATTGTTGTTTCGTTCCTAAATTCGCTTATATGCTTAGATCTTCTGTAATGTGGAAGCACATTTCCTTATTAGAAAAGTTCTACCAAATTATAAGAAATACTTTGACTTCCCTCTTAAACGTACATTTAAACGACCGTGCATGGGAACGGGCAACTCTGCCAGTTCGTTTGGGTGGCCTGGGCATACGCAAAATTTCAAGTGTCAGTTTACCGGCTTTATTTTTGTTATCAGTTCATGGTACCAAGGATTTAATCAGTAAAATACTGTCATCATCGCTGATTGATCCCATGGTGCTAGGCCTGAATGACGCTATATATGCCTGGAAAATGACCTCCTCCCAGAAGCAGTGGGATCGGCCGCTGTGCAGTTCTGTCCGTGAAAGTTTGCTTAATTCTCCGGGCAGTACTGCAGATCGCGCCCACTTACTGGCTGTGGGAGAATAGGAATCGGGACTTTGGCTTCAGGCTTTGCAGTCATCAAACCTTGCTTGATGACGGCACATTCCGTTTCGCCACATGTCTTCGTTTGGGAGTCCCATGTGTCACTCCGCATCGCTGTCATTGCGGAGAAGCCGTCAGTAGGCTCGGTCACCATGGCCTATCTTGCGGCAGAAGCGCAGGCAGATTGTCTCGGCATGGCAACATAAACGGTATTATCCGAGTTTTAGGTTATGATAATAGATTAGATCTCAGTCTAGAGCTATTTTTTTTTTAAGGTTTTACGGCCATGGATACAAGTCCTTTATAGCCCTTCTTAATTTATCAATCTTCTTCAGTCCTACAGTGTGGTTTCGTCAAGTCTTAGTCAAGTCTGAAAGTCTAGTCGGTAGTCAAGTCTAGTCAGAAGAATCAAGCTAAGTGAAGTGGTAGAAAAACTGCACTTAGCAATTACTAGGAGCTTTTGGCAACAAGTATGAAAATCACATAAATCAAACACTGTAACACTTCCCAACACTCACGCTTGTTATCGAACACATTGCGAATAATAATCCACCATTATTATGCACACACACTCAAAAAAACACAAATTTTGGAAAATAAAATACAGCGCCGATACTGCTCTTCACAGCTTCCCGCCAAAAGTCAGTCTAGAGCTAGATTCCATACCATAGTGGCACAGATCAATCACAGACTATAAACAGTAAATTTTTGCCAGCGGCGTGCCACGTGATAGCTTTCTCAATAAAGATATATTCTATTCTATTCTATCCGTCGTGCTCTTGCCACCGCCGGCATACCGGCAGTTTTCGAACCCAATGGCCTGGCACGTGACGATGGCAAGAGACCCGATGGAATGTCGTTGTTGCCTTGAAAGCTGGGCAGGCTCTTGGTATGGGACGCCACTTGCGTCGATACCCTTGCGCCTTCCTATCTTCCAAACACAGCGGGGCATGCAGGCGCTGCTGCCGCAGCAGCGGAGACTGCCAAGCGGCGCAAATACACAAGACTTGTAGGAAACTATGTATTTGAGCCGTTTGGTGTTGAAACGCTTAGACCGTGGGGACCGAGTGCACGGGTTCTCTACCGGGATCTGAGCAAGCGCCTCATCGATGGCACACGTAACCAGAGGGCTGGCCTAATTTTAGCTCAAAATATAAGTATTGCCATTCAACGTGGCAATGCTGCCAGCCTTCTGGGAACTTTGCCATCGATGGACAGCGATGCGGAGAAATATTTCGACGCTTCCTAGCATCAGGCAGTGCCGAAATAGTTATTAGTTTTAGCAAGTACTTGTTTAGTCTAGTATGTAAATATATATAGCTTTATAAATGTATTACTTTTAATTTTATAAAAACGGAGAAAATTGAAAATATAAAAAATAAACTTACAGGATCATCATCCTAGCGTGTATTCCTAGTTGCGTCGTCAGTTTACGCTTCGGAGCCTAGGGTACGCTGTAAGTCATGCTCCTAGATTTTGCGGCACTGGTTATTCAAATGGAGCGACTGCCGTCGGACCTCCGTAAATCCGACCTCTTTTACAGGGAAACCAGACCAACAGGAACATGACTCAAGGTGTGTTAGTGGTCAACACTGTCAGAATTTTTTAGGCTGCCCAAAGGCATCTGACACAGCATAACGACTGCTATCCATATCCTGCTATATAACCCGGACCAACGGCTTAACGTGCTTACCGAAGCACGGAGGAGCTCGAAATAGAAAATGCCACTAAATGGCGACCATTCCAATAACGGTCGCGTCTCGACGTTGCTTGACACGCGTATTCGCTATGGATACGCGGGACACGCTTGGCTATCGAGCTCCTCGCTTAGTAACCTACAGGATAATATATAGTTATGGAATAATTGAAAAGTGGACTTCAAATAAATAATGAACCGTGATTTGATTTAATAAACATGTTATTTATACTTAAATATGTTATTTAAAAAGTGAACAAAAATGATTGGCGAAAAAGAAGGACTTTTGGCGGGAAGTTGTGAAGAGTAGTAACTGAGCTATATTTTATTTTCCAAAATTTGCGTTTTTTGACTGTTTGTGTTTAATAATGGTGGATTATTATTATGGGAAGTGATACAATGTTCGATTTATGTGATTTTCTTGCTTGTTCCCAAAATCTCCTGGAAATCGCTAAGTGCAGTTTTTCTACCACTTCACTTAGCATAATACTTCTGACTCGACTTGACTTAATTACTGACTTGACTTTCTTGACTATAATAAACGATTTTTTTTTATAATTTTTATTTTTATTTAACCTTCATTGTACAAATTACAATTTGTAAAGCACAATAGGCGGACTTAATGCTAAAAGCATTATCTAACAGTCAACCTTTGGGTTACTGGCTAATTACGAAAGTAAAAGCATATGTAGTAAAAAAAATAAAAGATTACTATGTGACAGATGTGTATAGATGTGTATATATTTTTTAATTAGTGCAAACAATATAATTAAAATACTTAAGTCTTAGATTAATAATTGGTCTCGCTGTCGCGCGGTCGAGCGCGCTAGATTGGTCATCATTTAGTGGCATTTTATGCTTCGGACGATCAGTGTTGTCATCCATAGATGGCAGTAGTAAAGCTATGTCAGATGCCTTTTGGCAGCCTGAAAAATCCGACAGTGTTAGCCTTTCTCTTTAGACATGCGAATTTATAATATCTTAGATGAAATCATACATCACTTTGGTGTTGAGCAATTGTATGGTTTCAGTAGCGCAGAGTCGCAAAATGTGTTTTGTGAAACATCCTGCTCTTCAACACAGGATCGCGTTGAATTGATGTATGGTCTACTTACTGTTGTGGCTGGGAGCCAGGTCATGCTGCTCATTGAGGATCTGACACAGCTCAGCCGAACCCGTCCAGTAGTTGTTCCCCCAGTAGAACATCGACGTGTAACGACCGCTGGCATCGTCCACTGGAGACAAAGAAAAATCAATTATTAGACCTGGATTAAAACCATAAACTTTCCAGATAAATTATAAGTCAGAATTATCATTTAAGTTTTCATTTAAATTCTAAAAAAATTTGAGTACAGAAGTGGTCCGCCATTGTGGCTTAGTATTCTTTTTATTGATATGTTTGTGTAATGTTTTTCCAGTGGATAACGTATTGTATTCTATGTGAGAAAGGACGGACCCACGTTTCTCCGCTTCGATTTTTCCTTAATAAAGTTTTAATTAAAAGAAGCGATGCGAAGTACTTGTATCAACGTAAGGTCAAACTTATGAGCAAACAAAAACTTATTATGAAGAATCCTTTTTTGGAAATCGATTTAAAACAGATCCCTACAATAACTTTAAAACCACACAAAACAAACTTCACTTTTCGAAGCGTGCAATTATCATGTATAAAAATGAACCAAGCCTATTTAAAAGGCTCATCCCATTTAGCACCTCCTTGGTCTTATATGATCTTCCTTGAACTCTGTCATCGACCAACGACTTTATATTTAATTCATCAAAGATCAATTGCTTGTGAAAATTTGCGAGTCATGGAGGCCATAAGATCAAAGGGTATATATAAAATTGAACTATATTTTATTATGGTTTTATAGCTTAGTAGCTTATTCCCGCACATCAAAAAGTAGCCTATGTTTGACCCCGGGTCTTCAACTATATTCGTACCAAATTTCATCAAGATCGGTTCAGCGGTTTGGCCGTGAAAGCGTAACAGACAGATTTATAATATTAGTATGGATATTATAATTATATATTACTAGCTTTTTCCCGCAGCTCCGCCTGCGTCAAAAAGTAGCCTATGTTTGACCCCGGGTCTTCCAACTATATTCATACCAAATTTCATCAAAATCCGCGGTTTGGCCGTGAAAACGTAACAGATAGACAGACAGACTTTCGCATTTATAATATTAGTATGGATATAATAATATAGGTATATAATATATGTAGCAGATTAAAATATTATGCGTTAAATCTAAATCGATTTGAATGTATTTCGGAAGATGGCCACTTTTTTATGGATGGCAACACTTAGCGCCATTGCTTGACAGTTAAGATTCGAGAACGTTCGTTCACTTTGAATTAGGATGTGAAAGCGTGCACGCTGGCAAGTGGTGTTATTTGGTGTTGTGATAATAAGGGTTTGTGACTATTTGTATTTCCCGAAAGCCAGCTAACCCTTGTCGTCCAATGGGCGTTGTGCCTAGAATTCAGAGAGGCACTGAGATGAACAGGTGATAGTGTTGCGTACCCTTGAGGTTTGTTTACCAATTGATATTGGCGTTTTCATGAGTGAGAAGTAGACTATTGGTTGTGGACACGTTGTGGATCATCGCATGATGCATGTGGGCGTTACTTGCGGGTCACAGTTAAGCCTCGCCATATTAAGTTAAGACCCGAGAGACTTAACTGGCCCACACATGCTTTATCTTGAATTGTGATATATTAATTGTTATTGGAAACAATTATAGCAAGAATCGTCATAATGGATTTTGGGTTATTTTTAAAAGAAGATTTAGATATTGACTGGTAATCGAAACCGCTCACGGAGTTAAACGTTCCTCTTCCAATGTTTAAACCGTTGGTCAAATTACAGTGGGTATATAAGTCCATACAAACTGGCGCGACTCTCGCGCGACTGGAAGGACGCCCATAGAAATAGAGTATATAGAAGTGTCATTAGCGGGCCAGTTAACTTGGCATACGCCATATACGCTATTTATAATACTAATATAATAATAATGAAAAAAAGATGTGAAAACTGAAAATAATTTTTCGACCTTCCAATACCAATCCAGTAATCAAAGGATTTGAACATGAACTTGAACTGTATGTACTTATATTAAAGTTGAAAGGTAATTTAACAAAACGACTCCCCTTGAACCTTCTACCATTAAAAGCACAATACATCTTCGCCGCTAAAGCCTGCCGCACCAGGAAGCTCGATTTGCCGTGCTTTTTCCGTGACATTTTACATTTCTCTTCCGTTTCCGCTTGGCTGATGGCATTGTGTCGGTAATGATGAGTTCTTCAGATGGCATCAGTCATTTATGAAGTAGGAAATATTAACAACTTGCATATTTATTGTATTGACAGCCTATAAATAAAATTTTATTAAGAAATATTGTCTTGAAAAATATATAATATTTTTTGCCAACGATCCTACCATGGGAGCTCTCAATCATTTTGAAGTAGGAAATATTTACAACTTGCATATAATGATTTTATTGTATACACCGTGAAATTTTAGTCGTTTCGGACCCATCGTCCAGTGACTCCATTTATACAACCGAACAAATTTCCCCAAGGAACATAGCTCGAAACATGAAAAACAAATTTGGACTTCCCATAGTAAGTTAGGTCACGTGATGAGACATTTTGTATGGGAGGTCCAAAAAGTTGCTCCATGTTTCGACCCATGTATCTTGGGGAAAGTTGTTCAGTTGCATGAATGGAGTCACTGGATGATGGGTCCAAAAAATATAACGTAAATTAAAATTTCACGGTGTATAAGTTGAGCTGTCCAATGCAGTCCAATCGGTTACCTAACGGTAGTCATAATCATCATTTTGTGTAGGTTACATTGTCAATCGACCATGTACGTACACCCTGGTGTCAGAGTTGTTCGGAACCGCCTCTCGGCCTCTGACGTGGTTCCTTTAACGACCACCTAATGGCAGCCGGGACCAACGGCTTAACCTGCCTTTCGAAGCACGAAATCATCTTTATTATCAGACAATTAGGTGATTCAAGCCTGCAATGTTCTAACCAAACTGGAAACAACTAAACAAAGTATGCTTCCCGTGGGATTCGAACCCGTGGAGTCGAAGGCGAATACCTTAATCACTGGACCACGGAGGCAGTAATGTGTACGTCGACCTTGACGCCGTGATTGAAACCCTGGATGCGTCATTAGGCGCACTTCTAATGCGCGTGCGCAAATCGTTGCGAATATTATCTGCATACAACGATTTGGCGGCTAGTGTTGGGTACATAGCGGAAAGCGGATTTTACGCCATTGGGAGATATCACCAAAAAATCCTTACAATTTAAGGAGTTGGTCCTAAATTACTTTTTCTGAATGGTGATGTTTCCCCATAAGAAAGATTATGGTGATCGGACGGCTTCTCGAATGCCCAATATATGGCGTGCACAGAAGCAAGAGTTCGAAGTGTTTAAGCCTCATTTTTTTTCTTTCTTGAAACTTACTTATTTGCTTAAGGGAAAATTCGAAAGCTAAGGAAGATCCTTGGACAAGCGTACGGAGATAGATGATTGAGAATACGCACACAAACTTTTCAGCAGATATTCGACATGTTATTCGATACATCTCTAATTCGAAATGACCCCTAGATGGTTTTCCGCCGTTCGAAAGTAAGTTTAAAGATACGCTATCTCTTAAGCAAACAAACCTGCGCCTAAATAAAATCAAAGGTGCTATGTCGCAAGAAGATAGTGGGTGACGAGAGTGACGACATGCATTGATATGCATCTCGCGAGCACTGGGTCGCCGGGTCAGTTGACCAACAGGTGATTTGTTCTGATGGCAAGTACTGTCATTGCAAATTTGTTATTGATGTTTTGTAGCGTTTTAGTTTTTATGTAAATTATTTTACTACAGTTTGTTTGCGTAAATTTAATGTTTGCAAATTTTTGAATTATCTATGCTAGTTTGCGGTTATGAAATAGGTTTGTTCAAAACTGTTAAAACTTCATTTGCTCCTTAATTTCAATCGCTGGATTTCAAGTTGTCTAACGACTCTGTTCGTTTATTAAATAAAATTATGTATTAGCTATATAATAACACATTGAAATGAAAGCCTGGAGTGCTGTTTTAATAGTGTGATCTACGTAAAACCGGTAAGTTAGATGCCCATTTAAAAATGTAACGAATGAATTAATTGCCGCCAACCGTACCATACTGGCGGAAACGGAATATTCCTTTTTTATATTGTTTAAGTTTTATTGGTATAATTACGAGAATTTTATTGACAATTTGTATAAATAATTTTTAGACACATTTGTATGTATGTATGTATGTAAAAATCTTTATTGTACACAAAGAACATAGTATCAGAATACAGGTTACAACAAAAGGCGGACTTATCCCAAATAGGGATCTCTTCCAGTCAACCAAACTAACATAGGACATAGACATATGGGCACAGAAGAGGGCACAACACGCAAAGAAATCTTAGGTGCATAGACTTACATCTAACATACAAATTCAATTACACATAAAAACAGTAAGCTCAGCTCAAGTCCGATCGTTCGTAGTATTCCCTAACCCGAGATTTGAAAGAGTGAGAAGACAGCTCTTTTATCTCCAAAGGAAGCTTGTTCCAGAGATTTGCAGCGAGAATTGAGAAGGAGTTGGCGTAACACTGTGAGGAGTATACAGGTATGTTCAACTTTAGGTGGTGAGATGTTCGCAGACGGAGATCAAGATCCCGGAAGGAGAAATTTGATCTGAGATATTCAGGGGAAAAAGGATTAAACAAGACATTATAAAGAAAAGAGACAATATGTAGTTTACGACGTATCCGTATTGGCAACCAGTTCAGACGCTTGCGAAACTCGGAGATATGGTCATATTTCCTTAGCCCAAATACGTAACGAATGCACGAGTTCTGTAGTCGCTCTAGTTTAGCAGTGAGTTCGTCTGTAAGGTCCAGGAACGCGACATCAGCATAATCCAGAACAGGTATAAGGAGCGAGCGAGCCAGTAGTGCTTTAGTATCAGTGGGCAGAAAATTTTGCAAACGTCTTAAGGAGTGCAAAGATACAAAGATTCTTCGGTTCAGCTCATTGATATGAGGAGACCATGATAGTGTTTCGTCCACAACAATACCCAAATTGTTGACTTTAGATGAGTAAGGAATTATGTTATTGTTTAGGACTACAGAATTATTATTATTGACTAATTTATTATTGTTTTTTTACCTTATTTTAACATAACGTAATATTATATAATAAAATTTAATGTTATAAATAATTTTACACGTCTGCTAGTAGACAGAATACACTGGACGGAAAAAAAATTGTAACCTTTTTACACATGTATTCTAGCAAAATAAATGATTCTGATTCTGATTCTGAAGTCCAATTTTCGTTCGATATCGAATGTTTGTCATTCGACTTATATTTCAAAAATAATCAACCACGAGAATGAAATAAAGGTCAAAATAAAGTTAATTAGAAACAAATTCTGTAGATACAGTAGGTAGTAGTAGATAGAGTACACACACAGGGTCGATTGATCATGTAATCCACTCGAAATGAATGAATGTATGAGACATAGTTTCTGTGGCCAGATACCAGAGCACTCAAGTGGACGCATATACCGAACCCTGCTCACCGGACATGATATTTGGAGTATGGCGTAAGTTACAGCATGAACCGATGTATACTCAATTCATTTATTCGTTGATGCACTCATAAATCTAGATTATTCTGCGAAAAAGATTATTATTAATATTATATATATTATATAAATATTATTATTCTTTATTCTACTGTAAAAGTGAAAGTGAATAAAAATTTTATCTATCTATCTATCTAAAAATAACAATTGCATAAAAAATTTTGCAGTATAAAATTTTTTTAAACGGATATCCAATTTTCGAAAGAAGGGATAAATATTCATCAAACTTCAGAAATTTGGAATATTCGTCGCTATTTTTCAGCTATTAAACCACGTCATAAAGCCATGGCATCAAAAACTAACACAATAGAGTAGTAATAATTTGCTTAATAATTCTATCATTATCCCATCCCATTGTTTTGAAGTCAAGGTAAGTATAACGATGAAGAAAAGGATTCTTGAACTTGACACAGAACGACGATTGTGCTCTGCCGTCCTACGTTGTGAACGCGCACGATTCTGGAGGACTTTTCTTTTTCAAATCGGACCTAGTTCCTGCGATTAGCGCCTTTACACACACAAACTCTTTAGCTTTATAATATTATAAGTATTAGTATAGAAGAATAGATTGGCACATATAACAGTTTCCAACATAGCAATGTTAAGATTGATAGTCACAAGTACAAAGACCGATTTCAAAACCAAAAGAAATCAATGCTCAAAGTATGCATAATCATAAAAATTATATTCAGTTATTTTGTCAAACACAGCTTACATAGATGTGCAAATGCTATTTTATGCAAATAAATGATTTGATTTAAATGAAAATATGTTAACTGAAAAAAAGGTTTATTATTTATATGACATTAAAAATTATGGTCCAATTTATAACAATATTTGTTGAACTTGACCCAGAACGCCTCCGCTCGTGCCTTACTCCGTCCTTCGTTGCGCAAGCGCAGGTTACCGGAGGACACTTTCTCCACACTGCTATTGTTTGCATTACATTCTATTTACATACTTGTAAGTTTCATTAAGGTCTACGCTTTTTTGGTCAACTCTATGGTTTTCGATGATACTACTATATAAGTATGGATGGCGTATGTTTGGGCCATGTTTGTGCTCAAATTATCCTTTTTAACGAAACCTAAATTGTTATCGGCATCGTATGGAATGAGGAGAGTGGAGACCGATCGTTGTAATTGCAAATAAAATAGCCCTGGCGGCTGTGATTTGGTTTTGGTAAATACGTTAACGTCATGATTTCTTATGTTTTCCCGATTGTTATACATTAAATTAAAACTATTTTAATACGGTTATTATCGCGTTAAATGATTTTCAATTACCGCGATCGGCCTCCTGGAGTTCATAATTTATCGTCATTGACAGCATTTTACATCTAGTAAGATACTCAGCAGGGCTAAGTATAGTTTCTTCACATATATGGACTCTAGTGGTGAAGTACTGGGGCAGGTACAAGAATTTGAAATCGACACGACCTTTTCTTTTGTGTCAATGGTGCAAAACCCAGTAAGACGCAACATCCACGGCCCAAAAGATACAATGTGTTGGTCAATATCCTATATAATAGCTGTAAACAAATAAAGGAATAATAAAAAGAGCAGGATAGATAGAGTAGTAAATAGACGGGAGTCCCACCCGTAGACAAGAATGAATGATAAACGAATGCAAGGCAAGGATGAGGTTTTAAAGTACGAGCTAGTAGTAAAAGCGAGAACTTGTATAAAAGCAGGCGCAAGCTAACATAGGCACCAATCTCCTCATGGTGGTAGTAGAAAAAAAAAAACATCCACGGCCGAGGCAGAGTCCACGGTAAAATCAGCCCGCGTACATGCTGCAGGGCAGCTGGGGTACGATAGCAGGTAGTCCATCGTTTGTACTGCGCCACTACAAACACACCTATCGCTGCTAGACAGACCCCACCTTTTCCTGTTCACCATACATCGGCCCATACCTGATCGTAGCCTATTAAATGACTTCCACGCGGCCCATGGAAGGTAGATTATTATTTCATTTCGTGTCTTGGTTTGTCTGTGGGGGTTCCACTTACACTTGTGTAACAGAGCAATGGTCATAAGGAAGTCAGGATGTGCAACTTGATCACTTTCTCTACATCAGGCAGTAAGTTAACCATGCTAAAAATGTAGTTTTAAGAACTAAGAGTTTTAATAAGTTTACGTTATAAAATTTGAATTATAAGCAGTGATCGGATAATCGAGCACTAATATACCTAAACTTAATTTTAATTTTGAAAATAATATTAAGTTACTTAAAGTTGTTTTTACAAAATTTGTTAATTCAGGAAGGAATGTCCATATTATTCTTTCATAAGGAAATAAGTTAAGGTTAATATAAGCGCTAGATTATCCGATCACTGATTAAAAGACACTGAAACATCAGCAAACACACACGGCAACAATAACAGTGCGGTACAAGGCGGACTTATCACTGAAGCAATCTTTTACCGTCAACCTTAGTGTGTATTATTTAGGAGAGACAAGAAGGACACACTTTAAAAAGGCAGTAGTTTCAAAATAACCCTGTACAATCTGATAATAATATTAGTATAATAAAATAATTTTTGTTGACTTTTAAAATATACACTAAAAAAACCATTTTACAAAAAATGTCAGCCATAGGCCCCACTAATTAGACCCACCGTCGAACAAGGCTCTGTAGCTCGAGTAGTAAGCGGCACTCGTAGATGATTACGGAGAATGAAAAAATTTTAACATCAATTATTCTAAAACAATGTTAAGTAGACATTATTGGTAACTAATTAACTATGTACGCTTTAATTCCCAAACTAGATTTCACTGATTTCTGGAATTATTGTTATAGATTAAGTTTCGAGTTACATTTACAAAATGTATGCGCTTATATTTTTATTACAGCGGAAATACTCTTTCGCCCTAATTTGACATACGTAAAAGAAAAAATGAGTTTCTTTTGAAACTTTGGACCATTAGACATCTTCAAAATAGTCGGTAATCTTAACACAGGATCGATACGTGACGTCACAAGTCTCAGCTTCACTGACGCATGCACTTGCGCGTGCGCACCTCAGAATGAGATCATTACGCAACATGACCGTTAACACGTCACACACACGAGATATACCGATTGTGTAATAAATGGTGTTTTTATCCTCGTCTCGACGCGGTGATGACTGCGTACAGTAGAAAGTCGGATGTGAATTGGTGCATGGTTAATTATCATAATATTGTAGTTTTTATTAATTGTTTATTGAAATAATTAAGATCTATTAATATTATATTTAAAATTATTTATCTTTTTCTGAGCGTGTTTTCCAGTTGCATTTTCAGTTTGTGCTTCAGAGCCCAGGGTGCGTTAATCATGGTCTTAGATTTAGCGGTACTGGTGATAACAAAGGAGCGACTGCTGTCTGACATCCGTAACCCTTTTTACAGGGAAACGAGTCCAATATGATTATGATGTGCTTTATCTACCACCAAGTGACAGTGTCTACCAAAGGCTTAACGTACATTCCGAAGCACGAAATCATCATTATTATCAGATAATCAGGTGATTAAAGCTTGCAAAGTCCTAGCTAAACAGGAAACAACTAAACGTATTAACCACTGGACCACAGAGATGATTAAGTTGCGTGCAAGTTTTACTTATATTTACTGTTACTAAGACCACAGATTAAATATTACTACGCTTAAACTTAAGTCTTTACTTAAGCTCTATTCAAACTAACGCGATCTCGCGCGACTGGCGGGACGCCCATAGAAATAAGAATGTATAGAAGTGCCATTATGAGCAGGCCAGATAACTTTGGCACACGCTACGGCACTTCTACCGATTCTTATTTCTGTGGGCGTCCCGACAGTCGCGCGGGATTCGCGTTAGTTTGAATAGAGCTTTACATAGATTTTAAGAAAAACAGTACAACTAGATCTTTCTTTCATTGCATCTTGGATATTTATCTATACGTGGGGCGCACTATAAGTTTCCGGAATGAATATGAAAAAATACTATTAAAGGTACAAAATTAATTTATTGTTTTTCAAAATAATCTCCCTTGGCGTCTATGCACTTTTTCATTCGATGAAACCAGTTTTGAAAACTTTTGTGCCACTCCTCTGTGGTGACCTCTGAAACGTGTTTTTCATACTCCTCGACAGCCTCTTCTGGTGATGAAAATCGTTGACCGCGTAATTGGTTCTTAATTTTTGGGAACAGAAAAAAGTCACAAGGTGCCAGGTCGGGACTGTATGCAGGATGACTCATGAGTTCTACATTTTTCGCCTTCAAAAAGTCGTTTGTCTGTCTGGCCGTGTGAGAACTAGCATTGTCGTGGTGCAGGATGATACGGCGTTTACGGTTATTTTTACGGAGTTCGTCAATAACTTCCGGCAAACAAATGGTCGTGTACCAGTCACTATTCACTGTACGACGATTCTCTAAAGCAACAGTAGCCACGTGTCCAGTTTTATTAAAAAAAGAACAATCATCCGCTTAGATGCACTTTTCACGCGCGCCACTTTGGTTGGTTTCGGCTCATCTTGAAAGACCCATACGCTCGATTGTTGCTTTGTTTTGGGATCGTAGCAATAAATCCATGTTTCGTCACCTGTTACTATGTCCCAAACCAAATTTGACGCACCTTCGTTGAATCTGGTAAGCATGGCACTGCACCAAGTGACGCGGTCCGTTTTTTGAGCCTCGGTCAAGTTGTGTGGGATCCACCGCGAGCACAGCTTTCTCACACCCAAATGTTTGTGTAGGATTAATTGTATTTGACTCATGCCTATTTCTAAGGATGCGCGAATTTCATGGTAGGTCACATGCCTGTCTGTTTCAATCATACGACGCACAGCATTGATGTTTTTGTTGGTCACAGCGGTGGACGGCCGACCATCGCGAGATTCGTCACTGAGATTGATACGACCACGCTTGAATTCTGCAAACCAGCTATAAACAGTTGTCTTGCATGGTGCTTCATTGCCAAAAGCTGTTTCAAGCCGAGCGATGCTCTGTTGAGCTGTCAAATTACACTTAAAATCGTAGAAAATCATACTACGAAAATTTTCCCGAGTTAAATCCATGTTGATGCAGACACACAATTTTTTAAATGGCGCCACAAGGTAAAAACAAAAGACAGTCAGATGAAACAAACTGCATTCTACAGCCAAAGAGTTCTATTTTCAAATGTTGCAATAAATTTTTAAATATTGTTTATGTAAGTGGCCAGTTCCGGAAACTTACAGTGCGCCCTATGTATATGTATTTTTGTAAAATATAGTATCATTGAGTATCTCATAGCACAAGTCAATCAAAAAATCACAAATAAAAATAAAAAAATACAGTACTCAAACTGCTTTATTCTTATCTTTTTTCTCCTGCCACCTTACCAGTTTATCTGGGATCTCAATTTTTTTTTTAAATTATGCAAGAAAGTCGTTTAGTCAAGAAAGTCAGTAGTCAAGTCAAGTCGAGTCAGAAGTATTATGCTAAGTGAAGTGGTAGAAAAACTACACTTAGCGATTTCCAGGAGCTTTTGGCAACAAGCCAGGAAATCACATAAATCGAATATTGTATCACTTCCCAACACTCAAGCTTATTCTTGAACACTTGAATATTAATCCACCATTATTATGCACAAACACTCAAATAAACACAAATTTTGGAAAATAAAATACAGGGCCGATACTGCTCTTCACAACTTCCCTCCAAAAGTCTGATCTGTTTTATTTATTCTATCTATTAAAAAAAATTCTTAAAATATCATAGAACCTTTTAATAAACAAAAATTTGAAATAGATATGAATCTCGGAGCTCGGGTCAAATTATCGGTCAGTTTAGGAATTTCATCCAGGGTCGGGGGCAATGACCGCTGTTCCCCCGGGCCAATAAAAGGACGGACAGCATTCCTTGGCTATTATATACGGAATCCGATAACGGAGACCCTTTGTAAGCTATTCTTGATTTTAATGTTCTCAAATAAAAGTGTTTTTAAATGTAACCAAACCAATGTACTGTAGGAGCTGTTTTAAAAAGTTACGTAGATGTTATCTCTTGTAAACTTAAAAACTGGGGTGCTATTTTTGAAAAGTTTCACTCACGCAAAATCGGCGAGTCGAATGATATTCGCGAGTAGAATTTCATTAACAAATTCATGTTAAGCTCTAGTTTTGTTGAACCAATTTATTTTTAAAACTTATAGTAAAATTTTAAGTAATAAAATAAGTGTGATTATGTACACTTGTTAATAATAGAGGTACAAAAATTTTGCATTGTATATTTTGCATTCCTATTTGCAATACCTGTAAAAGGTTACTAAGTTGTAAGCACTTATAATTACTTAAGATCACTCTGTAACACTTAGTATGCCAATAAATAAAATTGAAAAAATTGAAAATATATGATTTATACACTTCAACAATAGGGCTCCTGATGTTTATTTTTCATTTTATGAGATACTAACTGTTTCCCGCGGCTCCATCTGCGTTAAGAAGTAGCCTATGTTTGCCCCCGGGTCTTCAACTATATTTGGCTTTGGCTGGAAGAGATTGCTTAGCAAGAAGTCCGCCTTTGTTCTATAGTTTTTAAATGTCATTAATGTAATGCCCATTGTATTTATTTTAAAACAAGCTGTTTCCCGCAGCCCCGCCTGCGTTTAAAAGTAGCTTATATTTGACCCCGGGTCTTCAACTATATTCATACCAAATTTCAATAAATCCGTTCAGCGGTTTGGCCGTGAAAGCGTATCAGACAGATAGACAGACTTTCGCATTTATAATATTAGTATGGATTGTACGAGTAAATAAAAGGTAAATGAACTTGTCCTCAAATGTTCAGGAAGTATGACGGTGTAAACAACCACAGATAGTGTAAAGTCCGACCAGGAAAGTAGCTGCCTTGGCTATGGCCAATGCGGAAAAATATTAGAACTAATTTCTTTTACTGGCAACTTCAATTCAATTTTTCATTCAAGTAACATTTCAGGAGTGGACGTTGTGTATTTTGTGATTATCAAATAAAAATATTTATCAAAATGGTAAAAATAATATATAGTAATGAATGAGAGAAAAGTGATTTAAAGTATGTTATCATATTATACGTGAATAAAAACGAAGGATTGATTTCTATTTCATTAAATTACATTGTCAATTTTGTTGTTGACATGACACATACAACATGTTGCCACCTAAAGGCGATCAGTAGCGACGCCAGTGCAGGATTTTTATTTTCCAGTAGGTACCTATTATTTTCCTAGTCGGGCTATAACCATGACAATAGCCTATTAATAATTGTCATTGCCATAATACGATGAAGATAGAACGTGAAGCCGTTTACTAACATTAGTTGACATTAAATTAAACTATTTTAATACGGTTTTATCGCGTTTATTACTTATTTATTAAATTACTTATTTAATGAATAACAATCGCGAAAACATAAGAAATCATTAGTTGACATCTTGGCAATGATGGTCTTTTTATTAAATTAATAGTACATTATTGCAAAGGCAGCGAAATAGGCAATTGCCATTTCGGCCGAGGCATATATAGTGCTTTTCTTAAAAAAGTGCAAGGAAATAAAAAAGGGCCTTTTACATAATAAATTTAATTTATTTTACAGTTTGTGCCGAAAGGTAAACGCATCTGTGGCTATACAGCCACGAGAACGCAATGTGTACGATAGATAAAAGAGTTCTAAATTCAAACAGCACACCGTTTCATACAATATTGCCGGCGCGCTCTTCGTTCCAAATTCAAAGAACGCGCCGTGAAGTGATTTTGGTTTTTCAGATACAGCCATGAGAACGCAATGTGTACGATAGATGAAAAAGTTCTAAATTCAAACAGCACACCGTTTCATACAACATTGCCGGCGTTCTCTTCGTTCCAAATTCAAAGAACGCGCCGGGAAGTGAATTTGATTTTCAGTCTACGTAAATATGTTACTTCGCGTGTTCTTTATTCAAAAGTAATGACAATATTTCCGCGCATGTTTAAGAAAAATATTTTAATACGGTTTTTTATCGCGTTTATTATTTATTTATTATACGCTATGGTTTTGTATTCTTGTGAAATCAAAAACAAATGACATAGAGATTTTATGAGAGGTAGGACATTATGTAAGGAGTAGTCTGTCTGGGAAAGTACCTCCACCCTACAGAAGAAATTTTTATTTAAAAAGCGGGCACGTGTGCACATTTTGGACTCGCTCAGTTAATGAAGGCTTCTCAATGTGACTTGACTTCATCATTGATATTTGTGTAGGTATATGTATATATATATATATAGGTATATATATATATATATATATAGGTATATATTTAAAATGAAATAGTATTTGTGTATGTTTTATGTATGTTTACGTAGTGTATAAACTTAAGCTTTTGATAAAATTTGCTTTATAAGTAATACATTTTTCCCCCTTAACTTTTTTGCGCCAAACACTATCTTTCCATTTCTCCCAATGGTTGACTGGTAGAGAATGCTCTTAGCATTAAGTCCGCCAATTGTTATAAGTATATGTGTACTTTGTGGAACAATAAAGTTTTAATAAATAAATAAATAAGACTGCAGCCAAATATCACTGTGATGCAGTGTTGTGTTCCTGCTGGTGAGTAGGGTCGCCAGGCGCCAGAGGGGTCGCTGTGCTGATAGCGGACAGTTCGGCAACGCGCTCGTGACATCTCCGGTGTTGCAGGCGTTCATAGGCTACGATAACCACTTACCATCAGGTGGGCCGTACGCCTGTTTGCCTACTTAGCTGTATAAAAAAAAAGACAAATGTCAACTTAGTCTGCCTTGACTATGCACGCTGTAAAGTGTTTGAAACGTTAGGTGTAAATAAATAAGTAATAAACACGATAAAAAACAGTATTAAAATAGTTTAATTTTTATGTGTAACAATCGTGAAAATATAAGAAAACATTATATTTTTATTTTGGAAATGTACAAGGAATGCTGCAGTGGAGTTTCTGGCGCCGTTTGTTCCCACTTGAGCTTTGGAAGTCGTGGTAAACTTAATATAAGTAAATTGACGTCAATAAGTGATATTTATATTTTACATTGAAAAAAAAAAACAATTCAATTTCAGTTGACATCCGCCATGTTTTTCAAATATCTCTAAATCAACGGAATGAAATGAAATGAACGTAATTTTCATAAACAAATCTAAGTACAAAAGACATCAACGCGTTTTTCTCTACATGTCTGCATTTTCTGGTAAGTCGAGGTTATGATACAAATTTTAACAGTTATTAATAAAAAAATAACTTTAATTGTAGATTGTAGATTATATTATAGATTTCCTCTATTATAGTGGTTGACTGGAAGAGATCCCTCATAGGGATAAGTCCGCCATTGTACATTAATATCGAAGATTTTTTTTTTCTGTTGATGTTGTAAAAATTGTTTTCTTTTATGTACAATAAAGAATTTTACATACATACATTAAGTTTTGAAGGGAAAATCGTAGGAAATCGGGCTATGGGCTCCGAGGGAACCAGCCCGTTTAGGGCTCAATCGAAAAATGTATCTAGCCAAAGTAAGTTTTAAACTTACGTAATTTGCGGTATCTACTAACTCAACGACACTATATTTTGTAATAGATATTAAGATCAACACCCAAGACAAATAAGTAGTTTTATTTTTAAGTTTAGTTTTTATTTTAGTTATTACATAGGGCGCACTGTAAGTTTCCGGAACTGGCCACTTACATAAACAATATTTAAAAATTTATTGCAACATTTGAAAATAGAACTCTTTGGCTGTAGAATGCAGTTTGTTTCATCTGACTGTCTTTTGTTTTTACCTTGTGGCGCCATTTAAAAAATTGTGTGTCTGCATCAACATGGATTTAACTCGGGAAAATTTTCGTAGTATGATTTTCTACGATTTTAAGTGTAATTTGACAGCTCAACAGAGCATCGCTCGGCTTGAAACAGCTTTTGGCAATGAAGCACCATGCAAGACAACTGTTTATAGCTGGTTTGCAGAATTCAAGCGTGGTCGTATCAATCTTAGTGACGAATCTCGCGATGGTCGGCCGTCCACCGCTGCGACCAACAAAAACATCAATGCTGTGCGCCGTATGATTGAAACAGACAGGCATGTGACCTACCATGAAATTCGCGCATCCTTTGAAATAGGCATGAGTCAAATACAATTAATCCTACACAAACATTTGGGTGTGAGAAAGCTGTGCTCGCGGTGGATCCCACACAACTTGACCGAGGCTCAAAAAACGGACCGCGTCACTTGGTGCAGTGCCATGCTTACCAGATTCAACGAAGGTGCGTCAAATTTGGTGTGGGACATAGTAACAGGTGACGAAACATGGATTTATTGCTACGATCCCAAAACAAAGCAGCAATCGAGCGTATGGGTCTTTCAAGATGAGCCGAAACCAACCAAAGTGGCGCGCGTGAAAAGTGCATCTAAGCGGATGATTGCTTCTTTTTTTAATAAAACTGGACACGTGGCTACTGTTGCTTTAGAGAATCGTCGTACAGTGAATAGTGACTGGTACACGACCATTTGTTTGCCGGAAGTTATTGACGAACTCCGTAAAAATAACCGTAAACGCCGTATCATCCTGCACCACGACAATGCTAGTTCTCACACGGCCAGACAGACAAACGACTTTTTGAAGGCGAAAAATGAAGAACTCATGAGTCATCCTGCATACAGTCCCGATCTGGTACCTTGTGACTTTTTTCTGTTCCCAAAAATTAAGAATCAATTACGCGGTCAACGATTTTCATCACCAGAAGAGGCTGTCGAGGAGTATGAAAAACACGTTTCAGAGGTCACCACAGAGGAGTGGCACAAAAGTTTTCAAAACTGGTTTCATCGAATGAAAAAGTGCATAGACGCCAAGGGAGATTATTTTGAAAAACAATAAATTAATTTTGTACCTTTAATAGTATTTTTTCATATTCATTCCGGAAACTTATAGTGCGCCCCACGTAAAAGTCCTTTTTTAATAGATTAATTTAGTTAAATTTTTAATTTTATTTTTAAGTCGGTATTTATGTAAGTTTTAGTCATACATACATACCATTACGCCTTTTTCCCGTAGGGGTAGGCAGAGACTACGGGGATTTTCGGAGTTTTAGTCATTATTGTTTTTTTTATGTAGAATAGAATAAAATTTATTGATAGCTCCATCACTTACATGAAACTCGCTTATATCAGTAGTTGTTTCAAGAAATAAACGCTCAGACAAGGAACAACGAAATATAGGTAATATTCCAACTCGCTATAACAAGATAGTTATCAAAACTAGAACCTTTTGGTAAACCAGCAGTTGGCAGTAACACGCTTGGACGAAGAAGAGTTTACTTCTAAAAGATTTTCCGAAATTTTTGGCTCCTTTTAGTATCATCATTATCATCATCATTTTCGTGTAGGTTACATTGCCTATCGACTATGTACACCCTGGTGTCAGAGTTGTTGAGGACCGCCCCTCGGCCTCTGACGTGGTTTCTTTAACGACTACTAAATGGCAGCCGGGACAAACGGCTTAACGTGCCTTCCGAAGCACCGAATCATCTTTATTATCAGACAATCAGGTGATTCAAGCCTGCAAAGTCCTAACCAAACTAAACAACGTATGCTTCCGGTGGAAATCGAACCCACCATCTCCGGGTCGAAGGCGAACGCCTTAACCACTGGACCACGGAGGCAGTTTAATATATTATTGTTCAGTTTTTATTTTATTTGGTACATCATTTTTTTTTAGTATATTCTGTAAGAAAGTTGTTTCTAGTCTAGTTAAACTAAGCTCAACTAACAGTTGCGGTGAACCGACCGGGAGCAATGACCCTATCCTTTATTAAAACTTTCACCGATTGCGCTTGATGGGATAAATGTAGCCATGATCTTTAGTGGATTGCAGCTATTAACGACTTCTCAAAGGAAGTTACTTTATCCGTGCTTGATAACCTTGCAAAACTATTTTAAAAAACATCTAATTTTTATTGATATATCACAAGTAAACATATAAAAATTAAAACTAACTATCTTATCTAAAAATAATAAATACAAAAAACTAAATATAATCGAAATTAGGTCCCCTGGGCAAAGTTCCCATCACGCAGGCAGCTTCCCGCGTTGAATAGCGATGGCTATTCGCTGAGCAAGAAAGCTGCCCGCGCGAGGGCAATAATCTATCTAATAGATATCTAATTTTAGTATATTTAATTTTCAATTTTTACATCGTTACTTAATTAAGTGCTACTCTAACTCTTTTGCAATACTTGCTGCACGTTTATGGAACAAGCTTCCTCTGAAAATCAAACAGTCGTCCTCTCTTCATACCTTCAAATTCCGGTTTAGGGAATACTTTGAGCGGTGGGACTTGAGTTGACTTAGGTTTAGGTTAAGTTGGGGTGCAGGGCAGAGAACCTCCTCGAGTGCCCGGTCCTTTGAAAGCTTTGCATTCTCACTTGATCCCAAGGATCCGGTGAGAGGGTGGGCTGACAAGGGACTCGGGACGGTGCACCCTGGGCGACAGTTAATAACTCCCTGGTAGTCGGGGTCTTGTTGACTGTCGGCCAATTTCTGCCAACAGACCACTCCACCGCGTCTATAATGAGACGGCGATTGGATGTGCGTCTGGGGGACGGGCGTGGTCCATTTTTGGGCCACTGTCTGGTTTGGGAGGTGGCCGAAAGGTCAACGATCGGGGCCGAAAGGCCATGGCTGGAGGGCGTCGTGGTAGAATGCTAACGTGACCCCATGGCGCCCTCGACAGCCGGTGCGGAAACGCCGGAGGGGTTTTAGTGGGTAGTCCAGGCACTCTGCCTGGGAGTCCCACACTCAGTGCGTAAATGCATTTCCCCTCCGTTAACAAAAAAAAAAAAAAAGGTTTAGGTTAAGTTAGTTTGTTTTACATTATCGTGTTATCCAAGAGGTGACAGCTGAAAATCAGCGGTTGCTTCTCTGGAGCAACATATCGCTGAGCTGTAGCCTATTTGTGCTGCTGTGGCACACATAAATCATTGCATGCTAATGAGGTTAAGAAATGTATGTATTTATTTTCATTGTTTGTATGATGCTGTGTTATTGTGTGTAACAGTTGAACAAATAAAATTTATTATCTATCTATCTATCTACATTTATATTTATCGTATCTATTGTACTGTACACTCTTTGATGCCCATGTACTCTTTTTTTCCTTTGGTTTTCGGGTTGACTGGAAGAGATCCCTATCAGGGATAAGTCCGCCTCTTGTTGTGTTCTATTTTGTTGTAACAATGTTCTTTCTGTACAATAAAGTTTTTACATACATAATACTTAATAAAATAGCGCAGCGACCCAAAGTGAGTCTTGGACTCTTGGCTTTCGGTAATAAGGAACTGTCTACTCTATGTAACTGGTTCTATAAAGTATTCATTCATTCATCTTCACTTCGATCTATCCGGCACCACCTCCTGCCAGTCATAACAAAAATATTATTTTTAATTTTTAATTATTTATCAAAAAGCTTAAACTATCATTACAGAAACAACGTCTAATGCGATAGGATAGCAGTTCCATAATTATCTATCTACGTATAAAATATAACATTTAAAGACGTTATTGTGAACTCAATCAGATAACAAGAGAATATATCGATTCTCTCAGCTACTATATTAAGAAGACGCTCGCTCGGTGCGGGCGAGCGGCACCGCCAGCAGTGGCGGCCGGCGCCGGCGTCCTACGTAACCGTTCGGAACCCACAGTGACACCAAGCTGAGACAATTCGGATTGTGAGTTCTTCCGCGTATCAAGTTAAATACGTACAGAGCTAGTGTGAGATCTCGGCGCACTCTCAATTCTATGTATCCTACCATACCCAATACGAATAAGGTAGGATACCTCAGAGGATAAAAAGGATAAACTCTGTATAGTCTCATGTAGAGGTATCTAGCAAATATATTGGATTCATGAGGAGCCCAAATTACCGAATTGAATTCAAGCTGACTCCGCACTAACGCATGGTACAAGGTTATAATGGCTTTAGTATTTGTGAAGCCTTGTACTCTGCGCAATACCAATCCCATGTTTCTGTATGCTTTCTTTGCAATTGTGGTAATGTGGTCTTTAAACGATAGGTCACTTGCAAATTTAACACTCAGATCTTTTACCTCTTTTACTTTCCTCATGGCCACTTCCTGCACTACGTTGTCCTGTCTTATCCTAAATTATATATTTTTTAAACATTAAAACCGCTTTGGCCGTCAATTTATTGCATAAAATACTTGACCTCCAAGTTTTGAAGCCGGTCGTCCAATGATTTCGAACAAACCGACCTACCTTTAGATTCGACATGTCCGTGAAATCGTAAAGTTTAAGTCAATTATCATTCTGATATGCTTTTTACTCATCTGTCACGGTGATCTTCTGACCTGACCTGACACCATCTGGTTCGTGGTTAACTTTTAGACTTTAAACTGAAATCGAATTTGCTAGAGCCCAAAACTGCCATAATTAGAGTGAATGTTTTTTTTTTAAAGTTAGGTGACTGACTCAAAACCGATGAGTCAAATGAAAGCCATTCAGACTCACCGATTATGGCGAATAAAAATCATTTGAAAATGGATAAATTTTTTTTTTGGATTCCATACTAGTATAATATATTACTAACCGTTTTATATATTACTCAGGGTGAATGTAGTTTTTTAATGTTGAAAGAATTTTTGAAATTGGCACAGTAGTTTTAGAGTTTATTCATTACAAACATACACACAAAAATACAAATCTTTCCTCTTCATAATATTAGTGTAGATAATATTATAAATGCGAAAGTCTGTCTGTCTGTCTGTTACGCTTTCACGGCCAAACCGCTAAACGGATTTTGATTAAATTTGGTATGAATATAGTTGACGACCCGGGGTCAAACATATACTTATATACTTTTTGACGCAGGCGATGCTGCCGGAAATAGCTAGTATTATATAAATTATTTATACGGGTCAAATTGTTACTTAAAATATTTGTTTTTTTTTTTATTTGTTAAGCTTAACGACTTGTCGACATGAATAAGAAATGAATTATTAATAAAAAAATAAGGGCAGTTCGAACCTTGGGCAGATATCTATCAGATCTGTATTATATAAGAAAATACAGCTAGGATTCATGGCACCATGCTTTAGTCGTCATTTGCTAGATTTTAATAGAATAGAATTTTATTTAGATAATTATATACTGTTTGTTCATATCTTTCATAGTGCGGACTGATGTCGCAAGTCTACATTTCACCACTTTAAGCAAAGCTTTTAAAATTCGCAAGAATCAAACCTTTGCTTACATAACAGCTGTGTCTGTTATGCACATGCTTTCTCTTTCACGCCCATTCAATATGTATAGCTCCATCTCTTTTCAGTTTTGACCCAGTGCGGACCGGTCTATACTTTCATACAATTATTGGTTTAGCACAGTGATTCCCAAAGTGGTCCAGGTGGACCCCCAGGGGTCCACGGGAGACTTGCTGGGGGTCTACGTAGGCGTGAACAAAAAATGGGGGTCCATAAGATGTTAATGGGGGTCCACGAAAATTTATCTGCTTTTGATAGTAAAGAGCAAAAATGTAAGCATAGTTTTTATAAGGGCCTACCTACATTGTTTTAAGTACCTATCTAAGCAGATAATATTTTAATAAGGCAAGCGACTGTTACTTGTCCAAACTTGTGTATTCGATATTACGTACAATTTCGTGTACAGACTTGCAAAGCGCTATCCGCCCGACAATGCTTAATGCTTGTTCAGACATGAACTTGATCAACACTATAAATACTTGATGCCAAAGGCAACCAAACGCATTCATTTGTTTCCGGAATTTCGAAAACAAGGCGGAATTTGGAAAAAAGTTGTGAGAAAATTTATATCTGTGTTTGCTAGTGCCGGAGAAAAGTAAGTAACCTACCTTTTTTTGTTATAGTACTTAAGTATTTTGTTTACGTGTACTAGTCGGTTGATCACAACGGCCTGTATAGATAGGTAACTTAGTAACTTACAGATATTTTAATTGTCCTCTTTCGATTTGAAGACAAACACAGCACGTTTTATTCAATTGTTTTTTCACGAGAGAAGCACTGCCTCTCTAAAAAGGCCGAATAAGCAATATTGCAGAGCAATTAATTTTGTAATTTTTCTTGCAAATAACTACTAATTTTATAAAACAGTAATTTCATAATCATGTTAAATTGATTTTGAAGTAACTATTTTATCAAAACTATTCCTTTTCGGAAAGAGCGAGCGGTGCGCGGGCGACGGGAAAAGGGCGGGGCTTGAACTTCGATGCCTGTTTGTCACGTTTTAACAATGAAGCCGCAGACAAAAAATACGCAAATACACGGAGCGCGTGAACTCATTGATTTAATAAAATGTTAGTTATCGTTTTTATGGACAATTTTGGGATTTCGACGTTTATTTTTTCCTACACAAATATGATCAGTATTCGATACTGAGTACACTAATTTTTATTTATACTATTAAAAATTAGTGGTAAATTATGTACTTTAAAATTGATACCGTTTTGTGAAAACGTTTGTATTTGTCTCAGCGGTTTATTAGTTGGTCCCTTTACAAGCCGTAATTCTATTTCCGCGTGCTGACAAAGGCTGCGGTGTGATACCTATATTCAGAAAAAAACTTGGTTACTAAAACATTTTTTTTACAGGTAAGGTAACTGACACGAAACATGGCTACAGCAAAGAAAAAATGTCGACAATATAGTGTCGATTATTTGAAATATGGTTTTGTTCCATCAGAGGCAGACAAACAATTGCCCATGTGCCTATTATGCAACAAAGTTTTGAGCAATGACTCTATGAAACCATCAAAGCTCGAAGATCATCTAAAAAGGTGTCATACTGATAAAATAGGTAAAGATTTAAAATATTTTCAAACATTGAAAGAAAAATATGGAAAGAGACCCACCATGCACAGTATGTTCGCTTCAACATCTCAAAGTAACGATGATGGCTTGCGGGCATCTTACAATATCTCATTACTTATAGCAAAATCTGGAAAACCGCACACTATCGGAGAACAATTAATTTTACCCGCTGTTGAAGAGGTTTTAAAAACTGTTTTGCACAAATCTCCATTTGACGTACTAAAAAGAATTCCATTAAGTAACAATACTGTACAAAGACGCATTGATGAAATGAGCTCTGATATCGAAAGCTTTTTGTGCAATCATCTGCAAAAAACTCATTTTTCTATACAACTGGACGAGTCAACGTTACCCAGTAATGAAGCATTACTATTGGCATATGTCCGATTTATTGTTGAGGAAGAAATTCACGAAGAATTGCTATTTGCCAGAACTTTGGAGACTGACACTAAAGGCGAATCAATATTTAATGTCCTGAGTAATTTTTTTACGGAAAAATCGATCCCATTTACAAACATTATTTCAGTGGCAACAGACGGAGCTCCTGCAATGGTCGGGCGATATCGTGGGTTTATAAGTCATCTCAAAAGAATTATACCAGTGGATCTAAAATGGCCACTTTGCACGAATTACAATATGATCACATTATGAATCATTGCAAATCTTAAAATAGCCACATTTTGGCAGTTCATGAAACGAATCATTTCATGGCAATTCTGCTGTTTGACGGAGAGTCGCAAAATGGCTTACTTTTCGTGAATTGCTTTACCTTATTGCCAGGCGTAAAAATAATCTTTATTTTTGCATAGCGTGCGTACTTTTACGATTTTTTTTGTGAAATAAGTTTATCTAACCAATAATGTTGATTTACTATCATAAATTAACTGTAGAATTATAAATATCAATAAAAATATTAAAATTATAAAATCTATTTTTATTTTATTACTATAGCAACACTTACATGAGAAGTGATTCAGGAAATGAATCACGAAATGAACTGAATTAGAGTTGAAACGTCAATGTCAAAATTTGCAGAATTGCTAAGCTTCGCAATTCATGAAATGATTCATTTTGATGAATTGCTCAAAGTGGCCATTTTAGACCTCCTGGACTTACAGCTATTCATTGCGTAATCCACCGACAACATCTTGTGGCAAAACATTTAAGTGACAGGTTGAACCAATCTCTTCATTTTGTAATAAAAGCTGTCAACAAAATCAGAAGCAATGCATTGAATACACGTTTATTTGCTCAATTGTGCGACGAAAATGATGAAGACTTCCAACGACTGCTCTTACATACTGAAGTACGCTGGTTGTCGAAACGTGCATGCTTAACGAGATTTTACTCTGTTTTCGATTCCATATTAGAGTTCTTAGAAAGTAGAGATCCAGATTTAAAAGAAAACTTGATCAAATTCAAAGCAGACATTGCGTATTTGACAGATTTGTTTAAAAAATTTAATGATATTAACTTGCAGTTACAAGGGGACAGCATGAATTTAATAAAAACAAAGGGGATAATTTCGGCTTTTCTTGGGAAATTGAAATTTATGAAGCAAAACATTAGTCGGCGCGAATTCTCTCAATTTCCAAACTTGTCGCAGGTAGAATGTATTGATGAGGATATCCATACCTACAGTCAACATTTAAGTGCCCTGCATGATGACTTCAAAACCAGGTTTGAAGATATACTGACGATGGATATACCACCATGGATAATAAATCCATTTGATGAAACGGAAGTGGCCAATGTTGTATTACAAGAGGAGCTGCTCGAGCTAAGCACTAATGAGGAGCTGAAGGTGAAATTTAGAAAAGGCTACCCAACATTTTGGCTGCAAGCAGAAATACCCGAAAAATATCCTGGACTGTGGGAAATCGCAAGGAAATTTTTAATAGCTTTTCCCTCGTCATATCTTGTCGAAAGGAGTTTTAGTGCCGTTACAAACCTCTTAACAAAAAAAAGGAGCAAATTAAACATCACAGAGCGGGGGGATTTGCGGTTATTGCTCACAAAAATAAAGCCAAACATTGATCGTTTGCTGACACTCCATCAGATACATCCTTCCCATTAATTAAAATTATGACCTGAACCTATATTACCTTAATATTTTTTTCTTGTAATTCTATTCTTTTAATAAATAAAGTGATATAAAATGTACCATTTTTCGTTTTTATTTTACATATCGAAATATAGGGACAGAACTCAGAAGTGACACAATTTTTATTTTTTGGCGACTTTAAGAATGTGGTAGAAATGTAGCAGCAGGGGGTCCACCGAAACCAGTAAAATTTTGAAAGTGGTCCACGAGAAAAATAAGTTTGGGAACTACTGGTTTAGCATTACTAAATTCTTGTAATGTAAATACCAATGGATATTGCTTGGGAAATTGTTTACGAGATTTTAGTACTAATGTGAAATATGATCTATAAATTAACAAATATTTTAATATATTTTTTAAATGCACGAGTGTCTACCGAAAGGTTTTTTACAGAATGAAAAATGTAAGGATATTGCGCTAATGACCATAAAAGATTTCAGAATAGTAAAATATCGACTTTCAAAAACTTAGCAAGATAAATTTCTTCATATACTTCCTTTATTTCTACATATATTATAACAGAATATCAATGAAATAATATTAGGAACTTAGCTACGATGCTTTCGCTATGATGGAAAAGATAAAAGAAAGATACAGTCAAACACAGAGCTTCCTCCTTTTTTGAAGTCGGTTAAAAATTGTATCAAAGAAATATGTCGCTACAACGATGAATGGAGATTACTGACCTACTCCAACAATTCCGGAACAACTATCAATGACTTCCTACAACGTGTGTGTCGGTTAATGAACTCTGTCCGCAGTTCTTACGTAATATTTGGTGACACTGACGAGATGCGATTGATACTGCTGAAGCTCTATTTATACGTCTTTCATTCATTCATTCGGCAGAGAACGCCAAGCGGCGCAAATATGATTCGCTATCTAGTAGCTACATATTTGTTCCGCTTGGTGTTGAAACATTTGGTCCATGAGGGCCAAGAATGATTTTTTTATAAATAAAACTTTGGCCTCATGACTGGTCGACGTTGCTGGTGACAAGAGAGCCAGCTCATATCTCGCGCAAAGAATAGCAATTGCTATTCATCGCGGGAATGCTGCTGGCGTTCTTGGAACCACGCCACAGGGACACCAGTATTTAGTTTTTTAGTTTAGTGTTATTTTTTAATGTAATCAATTATGTTTTAATTAATTCAAGTGGGTGGACCATCGACCCTGTTTATTTCTTCACAACTAGGTGTCAGTGTTTTTCAAAACCGTATTTCGGCCTCTGACGTGGTTCCTTTAACGACCACCAGATGACAGACGGGCGGGACCAACAGCTTTACTAATTTTAGACAATCAGGTGATTGATAGATGTCCTAACCAAACTGGAAACAACTAAACAAAGCATGCTTCCCGTAGGAATCGAACCATGAACAGGTCGTGACCTCTGTCTCTAAGGCAAACCTCGGAGGTATTCATTAAGTCGAAAGGGTTACGTGGACCATCGACCATGTACAACTAGGTGCCAGATTTTTTAAACCGCCTTTCGGCCTCTGACGTGGTTTCTTTGACAACCATCAAATGGCAGTCAGGACCTTCATTTTCAGACAATCAGATAATTAAAGCCTGCAATGCCCTAACCAAATTGGAAACAACTAAACGAGCATGTTTGGAAGAAATTGCAATTGCAATAAGGCCGATTTTCGTGCATGGTTTTTTTTTATTTGATTGTTACTATTTGACTAATCTTTCCTTAATGTGCAATAAAGAGAATAATTTTCAGCATAATATGAATTATTGTCCAAAACAGAAGGTTTCTTTATTATATGGAAATAAGAACAAGAGTGGAATTAAGAGAGGTAGGACACTTTGTAAGGAGTAGTCCGTCTGGGGAAGTACCTCCACCCTACAGAAGACCGCAGGCAAATAACACTGTGATGCACTGTTGTGTTCCTGCTGGTGAGTAGGGTCGCCAGGCTCCAGAGGGGTCGCTGTGCTGATAGCGGATAGGTCGGCAACGCGCTCGTGACATCTATGGTGTTGCAGGCGTTCATAGGCTACGGTAACTACTTACCATCAGGTGGGCCGTACGCCTGTTTGCCTAATTACTTGTTACTTAGTTGTATAAAAAAAAACAGAGGCTATTCTTCACTGGACTACAGAGGTTGTTACATAATTGCAAAATGTTAACGGTGAAGTCTTCCATCATAATCCATGGTTAGTGGAGCAAAAATTGTGGATTGCCAACTCTCGAGTTTGCCCGCGTAATCTTAATGACTCAGGCATGGTGTAATGGTATATGGAGCCCTATTTTTGAAATGTATGACATTATGTCGAATGATAATCGTTCGATATCGAACAAAAGTCCTTTGATATCGAAGAAAATTGTTCGATTCGCTGATCTTGTGTAAGTCACAATTTTCAAAATCACACGTGTATGGTATGACTAGTTGTTTGCAGGTTCTGGATATTAGTTAATATTTCATTGACCTCCACGATGGCACAGAATTATTAGGCAAGGAAGGCCAAGTAAATGGGAAAAGGCTGAAATACATCAGTAAAATTGATTCACTCATAAACTTCTACTTATTAAATACATAAACTTGTGAAAATTACATGAAATCCATTCAATAGAGTATTTTCGCAGATCCGTTTGCATGAAAATACATATCTCATTTATGTAACTACCATTTCAATTCATAAATTAATCTTTTGCTCACTTCATTTATATAACTACCATTTCCATTCATAAATTAATCTTTTGCTCCTCAGATTTTACGACATTTACATAAGAACCAAACTTTCTCGGCCAAAACTAAAAATCATATTAAAATTTTAATTCTACGTATTACTGATACAATTTTACATAGGTATATCAGCATTACATCTATAATATCATTAAATATAGAGCTACATACACCTTGTAATTAACGGAAGAGAAGATAAATGTTTAAGTATATTTGTAAAGCAGTAATTGACCATGGTTTGTTTGTAAAACTAACATACAATCAACGCAGTAAATTGACAATGCTATCTGTAATCATCACGCGTTGTAATTTGCAGGACTACTTAATTACAGAAAAATTATTAAAAATACAGAAATGAGACATACACACTGCATATGACATTTACAAGACTTATAATAGATCGTGGATTCGATTATCATGAGAAGCATGGGAATTGTATAGTTGTTTCCAGTTTGGCAAGGACATTACAAGCAACCAACCAAATTACCTACTACAATATTTTTATTTTACGTGTAGCAAGATAACATGCAATGAAAAAGTAAGTGAATGATTATTACAGCCGCAGTCACTCAGCTGTCCACTGCTGGACCTCTAGCTCTTAATGATTTCCAAAATCACCGGTTAGGAGTGGTTTGCATTCAGCGATTGCATGCGACCTTTTTCATGACAACAAAAAAAAATCCCATACAAATCTAGTGATCAGCTGACAGAAGTTTTCTGTATGGAAGGTTGATATATTATTCTTCGATTTTAGCTATTTTTGAAATTAGCTTAGTTTCACGTAAAAATATAAAATTACAGAATTTAGTATAGCGTATACTAAATACCTTTATACTTCCGACGTTTCAACCCTTGTAACACGGTTGAAAGTAATTTTATAAAACTGGGGGTTAAAAAGTCACCTCATAGGCTATAGGCATTTTAAAAATTAGATGTTTGGCCCACGGACCAGTTTTTGAGCAGACCAGATGTCCTATAACCCCTATCATCATCATTTCGAGTAGGTTACATTGTCAATTGACCATGTACACCCTGGTATCAGAGTTGTGTGAGTGTTGTCCCGTATAGCGGACTTCATTGACATCATCCGAAAGGTATCTTCCACAGTTAGAAGTTTATTGTGTATGGATGTTTGGCTATGTTTTTGTAAATTAATTATTTTGTACAATCACAGCAGGCGCCTGCATAATTGCGTTCCCACATTGCATTGTAAGTGATGACACCTTAATTCTAGCATGTCAACAAATAATTCTGCAGTCACACGTGGCATTGACCCACATAATTTTAATTAAAACGACCCTTTGTGATGGGTTTGACCACTATTTGTAAGAGTATCATTAGTATTGAGTACTAAGGTACATACTCGTAACTAGAATTTTGTAATCTTTATCTTTTGATATATTGTGTTGCACTTGAGGCAACGAGCTTCTTCATGCTTCGGAAGACACTTCAAGCCGTTGATTCTGGGGTGCTATTTTTGAAAAGTGTGACTCATGCAAAATTGGAGAGTCGAATATTTTTTGTACGATATCGAATGAATTTCGTTCGTTAACGAAGGATTATTGTTCGACATTACATACATTCAAAAATAGGGTTCCAGGCTCATACTTGTAAGTAGGACTTTCTAATTTTTATCTCTTGCCGTGGATATATTGTGGATTTTATTGAGGTGCTTCTTCGTGCTTCGGAAGGCTCTTGAGCTGTTGGTTCTGACTATTTGATACTTTTTGATGAGCTTGAAATAAATAATAGCAATAATTTGGCCCGCAGGTCAGTTCATTTGGGCGAATCTACCCACACACATTTTTGTGCGGTCCAGATGTCCCATAACCCAAAGTAACAAAGTGATTTATCCATACTAATATTATAAATGCGAAAGTCTGTCTGTCTGTCTGTCTATTACGCTTTCACTGCCAAATCGCTGTACGGATTATGATGAAATTTGGTATGAATATAGTTGAAGACTCAAGGTCAAACATAGGCTACTTTAGACGCAGGCGGAGCTGCGGGAAAAAACTAAAAAACAAATAAGCAAAGAACATCGAAACCGAAAACATTCCTTTTTCAATAGCTTGAAGTGAAGATATAGTCAAGTTTAATATTTAAATGAAGGAATCATTTAAATATTAAACTAGACTATATCTTCAACCAACCTTCATTAGAAACGGATTCTCCTGTAACCCTTCCGTGAGTTTTTTCACCGCAGACTATAGGGACTGCGTTAACAATTTAGTACTTCGTCGAATCTTTAAAGGGCGGGTGTTAAGATCACAAAAACACCATACATAATCTTATGAAAGATAGAGTGTGTATAAGATAAAATTTTATAGTAGAGGTACTGATTCTTTACAGTGAATATCGTAAAAGATAATAGGCTAGAGTCCAGGGTCAAAAGACCATCATTAAAATTAGTCCGTCATTTAGGGAATCAAGTGACGTATTTTTTCTTTTGTCAATTGAGCGATAATTTATAAAGATATAACGCATCAAAGTTTAGGAGTGGGGGCTCGTGACGTCACATATTGCGAAAAAGTGTAGCACACTGTGACGTCACACGGAACTTTAACTCGCCATATCTTTACCATACATTGTTTAATTTTCAAAAAAAAAAAATACGTCCGCAATATTTTTTGATTGTGTAACTGACGGACTAATTATAATTTTTTTGGAAACTAGCCTATTAAGAAAAGAGAAAATGTACTAATTGTTCAGATCTTTATTAGAAAAATAAAAAATCTCACGTTTTGTTTTGAGATCGTGTGTAATTTTGATTCATAGTGAAACTGTGTTTGCATGTCACACTTTAGTAACGCCTTGAAATGTAAAACACCGAAGCGAATTTGTAACAGACGTCGTAGTTTTAAAACTAGGTTGGATTGGAAATACCTATCCTACTTATGAAGATGAAAGTAGCATCTGCCTATCTGTTGTTCTTTCACGCTAAAATGTTCCGGTTTACGTCAAAACTCTCGCAGACAGTCAACAATATAACAATAGCTGAGTGATGTGGGAATCTAGTTGCCGTTTTACGTCAGATGTGTTGTTTATTTTGCATTGCATTTAAGTATATATTTATTGTTTATGCTTAACCCAAAGGTTGACTGTTAGATAATGCTTTTAGCATTAAGTCCACCTATTGTGCTTTACAATTGTATTTGTACAATAAAGTTTAAATAAATAAAATAGTATTCAATTCATTCATATCGATTAAGTTACATGATAAATCGAACCTGTCTGACGTGGTTCCTTTATCGATCGGTAAGCCAATCGGCTTGCCGTGCCTTCCGAAGTACAGAATCGTCATTGTTATCAGACAATCAGTGATTCAAGCCTACAATGTCTTAACCAAACTAGAAACAACTAAAAAAGTGTGATTTTCCCGTTATTTAATTATTACAAGTATGTAGTTTATGTATCGTAAGTATATTTTTATTATGTTTCTCATTAAAGAACTGGCAAGGGATAGGGCAGAATGGAAAAACTCGATCGAAAAGAGATATAAATCTATCTAGCGTGCTTCTAGTTTTATGCATATCACTGCATTCTTTTATATTTCACACTATCCTAAGGTTGCCTGGAAAAGAAAGCTTGAGCGATAAGGCCGCCTTTTGTATAATACTAATATATGTTCCATGTGGTGTGAGGTTCTAAGTGAGAGTGAGGTGCCCATTTGACCTTTGTACAACGAACCTAAGTTAAATCTATTAACTTAAATCTAATTTGCCTACTGGCTTGGCAGGTTGTCGTGTAGGGAAGGCCAAGTCAAGGGCCTGCCCTTTCACTAGTTATATCCTTGTCACGAAGCAATGTCATTTACGAAATGATATCTCCTTTATAAATAATTCAGATTTTTTATTACTTATGCGTTAAATTTAATGAATGTGTTGCAATTTATTGGAACACCGAAATAAAAGCTTGTAATGGAAATGGTAAGAACGAATAAACATACATAGGTTTTTTTATTATTATTTGTAAAATAAGTTTAGCAAAAATTTCAAATATATAACAAGTAAGTATATTTTTTAAGTAAATCTAAGCTAAATACAATCTGTACATGCTCCTACCACCACAGATTTTCCTCTCTTATAGTGGTTGACTGAAAGAGATCCCTTAAAGACGGACTTATAGGTATAAGTCCGCCATTGTACACATTTATGTATAAGTATTTTTGTTAACTGTGTTATTTTTTGTAAGTACAGAAATATTTCACTTGCCATCTTTTGATTATGTTTTACTTACATTTTTATAAAAAAAAAACATAGTTGTTTGTCTAAAGCCCGCCGGGTCGGGTCTCTTGCGACCGTATTTTGGGTTTGCAAACACCTATCATGGAACATTTTACAAAATGTGGGCGTGTCCTAACTGTTTGGTTAGCTACAAATTACAACTACTAAAGAATATCACCCTTCAAGTGTGTTCTTTAGAGGTGCACTCAGACCTGAGTTCGGACCACAGACCGGTCCTCCTACAACTAGGACAGACTGACAATGGGCGTCCCGCCCATACAAGGACGATTACTGATTGGAAGAAACTCGCAAGAGTACTCAACCAATCCTCCCTAGACCTGGACGCTATCCCTGACAGGATAACGTCCACCGAACAGACAGACTCGGCGATCTCCTCCCTCACCAACCACTTGCAAGCAGCCATTAATAAATGCTCCAGGCAGGTCCCTTCTGTGGATCCGAACCACAGATTCGAACTGCCGGAAGATGTAAGGAGGTTGTTGACGGAGAAAAACGCCGTAACAAGAGTACATGACCTCTATCCCACCGATGAAGTCCGTTCCAGACTTCGCTACCTGCAACGTCGAGTTAAGGAGCGAATGAAGGAATTAAGAGACGAACGGTGGGGTGAATTCCTCTCTGAACTCAAACCGTCACATGTCACTTACTGGCGTGTGGCGCGAAGTCTGAAGTGCGATCAGATAGCTTCAACTCCTCCTCTCAATAGACCAGACGGCTCCATCGCCTTTGATGATGAAGAAAAAGCTGAATGCCTTGCAGACAGCCTGGAGAGCCAATGCTCTCCTAGTCGTGAGCCAGTAGACCCCGAACATGTAGAACGTATTTTATATATATATAGTAGATAAGACTATATTGTAGAGAGCATAGCCGCCTCTGCATCGAGTCCACCCGTTATCGCACTCCCGCCCAGGTACAATCGATAATAAAGTCCCTAAAACCCCGTAAAGCTGCCGGAGCTGACGGGATATCCAATGGCTTACTTAAATGCCTCCCTCAGACCCTACTACTGCTGCTAGTGAGCATCTTCAATGCTTGCTTAGCAAATTGCACGTTCCCAGACGCCTGGAAACAAGCAACAGTAATAGGCATCCCCAAACCAGGCTAAGACCTGAAAAACCCGTCCTCATATCTGCCAATCAGTCTTCTGAGCTGCATTGGTAAGATATACGAGAGAATCATTTCAGCCAGACTCAAGGATTACATTGAATCCATGAATCTGATTCCCGACGAGCAAATGGGCTTTCGCGCAAAACACTCTTGCGTGAACCAATTGCACCGCCTAACCGAACACATCCTAGGCAACCGCCGTCGCGGAAGACCCACAGGAGCACTCTTCTTCGATGTAGCGAAAGCGTTCGACAAAGTTTGGCATGTTGGCTTGGTAGCCAAATTAGCCGTAATGGGCCTGCCGGACAGTCTCGTGCGCATCGTACGGGACTTCCTGTCTAACAGATCCTTCCGGTACAAAGTTGAGGGTACGCTCTCTAGTCCCAGACCCCTAAGAGCCGGAGTCCCGCAAGGCTCCGTGCTTTCCCCGACCCTATACTCGTTGTACACCAACGATGTACCCCGCACCCCGCACGTGGAGTTGGCTCTATTCGCTGACGACACTGCGCTATACACGTCCAGTCATGGAAAAGACATCATTTCCAAACGACTGCAACAAGCGGCCGATGCCCTCGGAGCTTGGTTCAGGAAGTGGCGCATCGAGGTGAATCCGGAAAAGAGCGCAGCAGTGTTCTTTTCCAAGGATTCATACGGTGCAACACGTCCGCCAGCATGGAGTACGGTCTCGCTCTTAAAAACGATATCTATGTTTGGTAAACCCATTCCATGGGTGAACCAAACAAAGTATCTGGGCGTTATCTTTGACAGCAAGATGACATTTGGAGCACACATCCAAAGAGTTCGCAACAGACCTGCATTCTATCTAGGCAGACTCTCTCCCATGATCAGCAATGTAAAATTGTCGCTTAGAAATAAGCTGACACTTTACAAGCTAGCCATCCGCCCTGTCATGACATACGCGAGCGTGATCTTCTCACATGCAGCTCCATCTCTCCTGAACAAGTTCCAACTCATCCAGAATAGGTTCGCACGCAGAGCCACGGGATCGCCCCCGGGCCTGCGTACACGCGACCTACATAGGGACCTTGAGCTTCCATCCATTTCGAGATATCTCAAAGAAACGTCTCAACGTTACTTTGAGAAATGTCCAACCCATCCGAAAATGTCCCTCTGCGGCACAGACGCCCGAGGAATGTTCTCTTTGACCCTGACGATCCCATTACGGTGGCGAACCTTCCCTTCGAAAACCCCTCGACTCAACGGAGTCCTGGGTTTTCCATAGGAACATATAACCGCACCCGCCGGCGAGTGCGACGTAGTAGGAACAGTAGACAGTATACCAGGTACCAGAATGTACCAGGGCGCTTCACGCCACCGATAGGTTCTCAGTAGGCCCTTCTGGCACAATAGTGTCGGCCCTTATGGCATTGAGCGTTTGCAGCATTGAGAGCTCGCGAGTTTGCATCGCTCGCTTGATCAAAGGCAAAGCCCATGGCCGAGGTTCGTCCCAACTGGGAGCCCCTTGTGCATTTGCCGAAAAGGCTGAGTGGTTAATAGCCCTCGCCTCAAACTGTCCCGCTGTAAATTTAAAAGCTCACAGGAGCTAAAATTGTAGGTCATGTCAAAAAAAAAAAAAAATCTGCTTCTCCTGCGACCGTATTTTATGTTTGCTAAAGGTTCGCGCCTTAACAGAAAAACGATTAATTTCAGTTCTATTATAACATAACTACTTAAAAGTTTTTTTTTAAAATTTGAATGTATTAAATGTAAATGTAAGCATTGAAACTATGATTAACAGGAAAATAAAAGACCTTCCTTAAAAATTGCGTTGTAAAATTCTATCGTTAACATAACAAATTTGCCCATTAAAAATACGGTCGGTTTTAGGTTACCACGAAAGATGTTTATGAAAATTAAAATTATTAGCACTATCAATGCCAATTCAAGGTAAACAATAACCTGCTTCCTTCCTGAATTAGTAATTCACGAATATCTGGGCGATTCTCTTATTTTACATGTGCACAATTGAATCGCAATTGGATCGCAATGACAACTTTAATATAGTTAATTTTTGAGGTCTCTGGTATTCTGTTTCTAATTTTAAGACCAATCGTATACCATTGGCATGCCATTGAACTGCAACTGGAATTTTTTTCTTATAAAAACAATCATTAAAATCATAAATTCTTTAAATAATCGGTACTCTGTTATTTATTTTATTTACATTTTTTCTACAATTACCAATCAAATACGTTTTAGTTGCAATAAGGTTGAGATTCTAAATTGTGTTAGCAGAATACTAATAGTTATCAAAAATTCATAGCATGAAAAATTTGCAGAATTGATTGAATCTTCCTTCAGTACACATACAACAGGTGGATTTACTTATCAATTTTATAAGCTACCTATAGGCCTATGGGTCACCAAAAACGTCTAAAAGACGAGACTTAGTCGATTTGAAGTCGTTCGACTCACCGATTATGTCGAATGAAAATCATTCTCACCGGTTTTGGATGTTGATGGTTTCGGTACCTAATAACGCTATTGGCCTCTGGTAGCCAAAACACGGCTGAACCAATGTTGATAAATTATGAATAGACCAAATTGTAAGGAATCAAAATGGCAGGTTATACCTACATAAAAACCATAAAATATTTTAGAAGATATGCAAAATCCCCAATTTAATATCGTACATTGCATTTGGGTAGTTTTTTGCTAGAGCTTGTTCACTGTAAGTACCTCTGTTCTGTTATCTACTCGTGTCACACTCCTTCCCTGCGGCCGCTATACAGGACGTGCCAACAACTGTCGTACCTTATAGGGTATGTTCACTTTCCCTTCCCTCCGCTACTGGCCTCTTAACACGTGAACACTTTCTCTCTGTTTGTTATATTTGTACAAGATTGTTAGATAACTGTTATCAAGTAAGATAAAATTACTAACTGGCTTTCGACTTTGTCTTCTTCGTCTAAGCGTGTTTCACTAGCTGCGACCTCAGCTTACATTTCGGTGCGTACGGCACGCTGTAAGTCATGGCCCTAGATTTGGCGGCACTGGTTATATGGAGCGACTGCCGTCTGACCTTGTCCGACTCAAGGTGTGTTAGTCGCCGACACTGTTAGAACTTTTTCAGGCTGCTTATAGACATCTGACACAGCCTATCCATCTATAACAACCGAGAAGCACGGAGCTCTAGATGGAAAATGTCACTAAATAGCGACCGATCCAATACGGGTCGCGTCTCGTCGTCGCTTGACAAGTGCATTTGTTACGGATATCAAGCTCCTATAAGGCTTCCGACATTGTAATACGGTTAAAACTCGTAAACTTTCGCGTTTAAACTAAATATTGTAAGATTTGAGATTGGCTCGTAGAAAATACTTTTAGCAGTAAGTCCGCCAATTGTAAGCGCATTAAAATTTTAATTAATGAACAAATAAAATATGGCGTCACTTAGCTAAACTTATAAATTGAAACAAAATGCTTTTATTAGGACAAAAAGACATGAAAATACTTAAGCATTACTTTTCTAAATTTATGTAGGTATTAGGTATGTAGTAGATTTAAACCACGTGTCGGCGGGATCAAAGAGAACCATTTCTTCAGTGTACAAGTCGTTTAAAACAAGCGTGACTTGCTCGCTAAGCACTCGGTTTTTGGAAATCAAGTCTAAGCATACTTTCGCATTTGCTTAAAAAGGGTCGAGTCGTGCGTGCTAAAACATTTATATTGGTTAATTTTGTTTGATGCAGCTCTGAACCAATTTTGCAAATAAAAATAAATATCCTTACTTATTCTATATGAAACAGATTCAGTCGTATACAGAGTCTTTAATGATTACTTATCGAATTCTGCAAACTGGAATAAAAATTCGAGATAATTTTATTCTTTCTTTATTTTCGCATTTATGCATACATAGAATGGTAATGATTAATAAATACATGGACCTTTGTGGGGTGTTTTAACTTTTATAAATATCTATATATGTAAATTTTATTGAAAAGTTCTTCTTATAACGGATTTTAATTAATTTAAAGACTTTAGCTGGATATGCCTGCTAACGGACTATCTGTCAGGGATACCGAAGACCGGGCGAAGTGGAGACGTGAAACTAGGAAAGCGAACCCTGGGCTCCGAAGTTAACAGTTGAGGATGCAACCGGGAAGGCGCTAAGATGATAATGGTGAGGCTTTAAATGGTCATTAACGACTATTCATGCACGAGTTGTAACTATGTATATCTTAAATTAACAATAAGTTTATTACTTAAAATACAACTAAATATTTGATTTTGAAAACTAATATTGTTATAGGCAGGAAATTGTAAAATTCGTGGGTTTCTACATTTTTTAAATAAATTACCGAAACAGCGGATATCACGGAACACAAATATTTCTAATACTTAAATATTAGGATTCGACATTAAATATTAACTGACCCTGTGGTCCTTTGTGGTATTTGCCTATATATGCTATTAAATCATCCATATTGATATTATTCATGTGAAAGTATGTCTGTATCTTATGAATGAACCGCTGAACGGATTTTGAAGAAATTCAAACATTCAGTGGCGCGCATACCATAAAGACGTTTAGACATTGTCTACATACCCGTGTGCTATGTATCCAAGCATCTGTCCTATGGCTTGGATACATAGCACACGGGTACGCGAGCCCGACTTACCCGAGCTGCTACTGAGTCAACCCATGTCCATCCGAGTCAGTAGCATCCTAGTACCTTATCCTTTCCCCAAACTCAAACACTCTTCCTTAGCTTAAGAATACTTCCTTAGGGCTGCAGCGTCGGAAGTACGATAAGCCGCTGAAACTGCGCTCGCCAACCCACCTGCCAAGCGTGGCGAGTATGGCAACAACCCTCAATTAATAGGGAGGCCCAAGTCCAGCAGTGGACTGACTGCGGCTGAAACGATTCTTCAAGAAAGAAAATGTCAATTTTGAAAAACTTTCCTGTTTATATATCGTTGAATATTTGTAGTTGTGTATTTATTGTAAGTATCCTTTACGACAACCATGAGATTTTACTGACGCAGACGCTACCGGCTACCTTATAATTTTGTATAGCAAACCTGCAAAGCGCATTTGGAGGATAGAAAGGTATTGAAACGCGGTTGCTAGAGTTTTCATCTCGTGCTAGAGTTACTGCCAGCTGGCCACCTGCACGTTCAGGGACCTTTATGAAGCCACTAACAATGCCTTGTCATTGGCTTGTTTTATTCCTCACCAATTAAATAGGCTAGTTTCCTAAAAAAATATAATAGTCCGTCAGTTAGATTATCAAAAAATATTGAAGGCGTATTTTTTCTTTTGAAAATTAAACAAAGAATGGTAAAGATATGGCGCGTTAGTTCCATGTGACGTCACAGTGTGCTACACTTTTTCGCAATATGTGACGTCACGAGCCATTCCTAAACTTTGATGCGTTATATCTTTATAATTTATCGCTCAATTGACAAAAGAAAAAATACGTCACTAATATATTTTGATTTCCTAAATGACGGACTAATTTTAATAGTCTTTTGACCCTGGAAACTAGCCTATTGCCTGAATCGACTTGATAATAAGAAGTTGTAGATATCTTTCGTCACTAGTTACTTGAATGAGTCATTTCCCCTAGCTTTTAACCAGTAATCTTGACCCAGGGTGCAGGCTATTACATAAGCACTGTCGAAATGAGTTGGGCAATGTTGGTAGAAAACTTCGAAGGTCATTTCTGCAATGTTATGTTATGTGGGTTTGTCCGGCGGTCACCGAGCGGTAAACAACATTGCAATCTGTGTGAGATCTTATGAAATATTTAATAAGTAGACATTTAAATGAAACTAGCTCTTTTAAGTTATACGAACCGACTGCAGAAAGACTTAATTTAGGAAATGTCAGTCCAAGAAACTTTAAAACATGTCTATATTTTTGTAATCGCAACGCATCGAAAAAAGAAATCTACATATTTACATTAATACGCTCGACTCGAGAAGATTCTCTCAAAAAATAACTCACTTCTGCTGCAGTGGGATAAAAACGTAATTATTTTTGAAAATTGAAGCAAAGTAATGAATAAAAAAATAATGATAAATAATAGTTTTTATAAAACTCGTGTCAATGAACCTTAGTTATGATCTTAAGCACCCAAACGAATGGACTGTTCTAGAAGTTTGTGTGTTCTTAAATTTAATTTTTCTCCAATCAGATAGATATTAAAAATTTGATTAAACTAGGGGTTTGTGAAAATATTAATTTAAACTGGTTTAAAAATATACCTAATAGAGCACCCATACCCTATCTCGTTTCTGAGGCCAAGATCCACTTCGGGTCGCTTAGTCACGGGAATTTCGAACTTTTTGGCAGTAATTTGAAAATAAAAATATTATGTTAATATAACAATTTTGATACGGTTTATCGCGTTAATTACATACTAGCTGTTACCTGCGGCTTCGTTCACGTGATCAATGAGAAGCGTTAAGAAAAGGAGGAGTGGGCCCCAAGCTGGCGGTACCTGCCATCCATCCTCTCTATTGAAGCTATTGAAATTAAAAAACATACTAATTTCAATAGAGAGGATGGATGGCAGGTACCGCCAGCTTGGGACCCAGTCATTAACTTAATAAAATCGCAAACTCGAAAGCAGACTGCAAGACCCTTAGATACTGTGAGCCAATACTGCGTGAATCGGAATAGTTCCCAATAAAAATTTCAGGCGGTAGTTTGTAATCTTATGACATCAAAGACAAATGTTAACTTAGTCTGCCTGCGACCATGAACGCTGTAAAGTGTTTGAAACGTCAGGTGTAAATAAATAAGTAATAAACGCGATAAAACCGTATTAAAATAGTTTAATTTATTGTATTTAAGATGTTGACCCGATGTATAAGGTAACTTCATGCTAAATATCAAGTCAATCGGTCCAGTAGTTTTCCCGTTATGCGTGCACAGACAGACAGACAGGCAAAAATTCCAAAAAAAATGTGATTTGTTTCCATAAAAACTTTAATGTACAATTTCGAAACGTTTTATTTACACCTAACGTTTAAGAAAGATACAATTTCAGCTGACTTAACTGCTGTAGTTAGTTTTATTTAAATATTCTTATTTTTCGTTACGATCTTTAACTTGACGATTTAAATGTGCTAAAAGGTTTCGAGATGATGCTTGTTGCTTGATGACCCATACTTAAATGTTCAAAAATATATGATTAATTAGAAATCTTTATCTTTAATCTGTATCTTTTAAGTTATAACGAGTTTAACCGAGGAGTAATAAAAATATATATTACGTTACGAAGGTGTGGTTCAAAAGTGCGCAGTTTTTAAAATTGCATATAGAAATTAGGTAATAATCGCTTAATCCTAGTTGAATACCAAATCGTAAGACTGTGAGTTGACAGATTTGGCCTAACGTTTCTATTTTCTGTGACCAGTACATAAATAAGATTAAATAGAAATGCCATGTGTGGGCCAGTTAAGCCTGTTGAGTCTTAACCATGGAGCAATTGCAAAGAGGAGATGCCGTAATAAGCGTTTTGTAAGAAAGTATTTGTTAGGCTACGTGCGGGGTGCTTGGTTTCAGCCGTGGCTCAAACCATGTAGCACGAGCAATGACAAGCTCCGCCCACTTTTGTGACGGCGAGACGCCAATGATCACATCACTGCGCCATTACAAACGGCATCTCCTCTTTGTAATTGCTCCATGGTCTTAACTTAATATGGCGAGGGATAAGTATGAACTGTCTGTAATTGACTGAGTAATAAGCAACACTGAAATCAATTTATCGTGGCTAGCCACAGTTAATCATTTGTTTGGAAATTGTGCAAAATAAATTTAACACGGCTCCTCGCCTTTACAGGACTCCTATTTTCGCAATGTCAAATCGCAATCACATGTCAAATGAAAAACATTTGATATCGCACGAAATAATTGAACTCACTGATTTTGCGTGGGTCGCACTTAGGGTTGCCACCTTTTTTTTGGCGAAATATAGTATTTTTGAAAATAAGCTATCAAGAATATAGTACATTTATAAAAAATATAGTATTTTATGGAAAAATTACAAAATGGTCAAAGATATACCTATTTCTTTTTACCTATTTATTTTGTAGGTGAAACTAAACTTCTTGCAATTTTTAACAATGTTTTGTATAAAACTATCTGTGGGGATTTTACTTATTGATTGCCACATTTTTTGAAATAAACTTATCTTCTTCACGATGTCCTAGTTCTCTTAGCATATCTATTTTATTTCATTTAGCTTTCTTAAGAAACAACAACTACCTAATAAGTGGAATTATGATATTACTAAAATCCCATAGCAAAAATTAAACGAAATGTTTTTTTTTTTTTTTATTTAAAATAATATTTTTTTGTTGTCAATTTAATATTGAGAAGTTCGGAAGTAATCATAGTTTAAGCATTTTTTTAATCTCTCCTAAAAGCTAGTATAAAGGCGCGTTGCAAAATGTTTTAAAATAAGGGTTTGTTTGTTTGTAGATTTCGGTGCTGAAATTATAGTATTTTTGTGTACTATATTTTTGTTCAACAGTATATAGTACGCAGACCCGAAATATAGTAAAATACTATATAATATAGTACGGTTGGCAACCCTAGTCGCACTATTCAATTATAGCACTCCATATTTTAGAAATGTATGGCATATTTAAGTCGAATAAAAATCGTTCGATATCGAACTAAAATCAAAAATAGCACTCCAAATACAAACAAACAATTGTATAGTGTCACTCGAGATAAATTGACTGGAAATTACCAAGCTAGATTCAACAATGAACAATGTCACATTAAGTCTATAAATTCGTGACTTGTAAATCGGCGATCGACTTGGAATTCTGCGTTGGAAAATTGGAAATCTTGAAATCGATACAATTAAAATATTTTTTTGTTTAAGTAGTAACAATTAAATAATGAAAACGTCTGTTTTGGCTGATTTAAACTAACAAGAAAAGATTAAGTGAAATATTAAGCTGTTTCAGGTAAAAAAACTACTGACTGCTGTCTGAAATTAAATTAAATTCGGGATTATTATTTAATTATAGATAGGCAGCTGCTACAGCTGATGTGTGTGATCAAGCAGTGCCTTGTAATTTCACAAAAAGTCTTTTACTTCAAGTCCTTTTCTGCGCCAATGTTACTTTAATGCTTTGCATCCATTTGTCTAAGCGATTTTAAAGGAGATCACTGATGGCGCTAAGACCACTTCCTAAGGCAATCTATTCCAGTTGTAAACCACTCGGTTACTGAGAAAGTGGTGTGCAGTATTCGTGTTTGCTATAGTGCGGATTATCTTGCAATCGTGTCCTCTTAATGATTTAATGCTCTCCTTCAGGTTGAATATCGACTGAATATCAGACTGATTGTAAGTGCCCGTGAGTATCTTGTAGGTCTCTATGAGGTCGCCAAGGTGGCGTCTCTCCTCTAGGGTAGTTTCATTTCAGGGTTTATTTATTTATTTAACACTTCTTTGAACACAGGAAAATAAAAATTAAATATGTTACATAAAATATAAACACAGTATGTATACAAAAGGCGGCCTTATCGCTCAAGCAATCTCTTCCAGGCAACCTTAGGGTAGTTTGAAATATAAAGAAAGGATAGATACGGTTCTATCTGGAGTGTGACTCACGCTTATCTGCGAGTCGATTAATGTTTGCTCGAAATCGAACGATTTTAAACGATATAAATGTCGTACATTTAAAAAATGGGGTTCCTGGATCTTTGTTGTATATTGTTGTTGAGTCAATTTATGCTAATATTATAAATGCGATAGTCTGTCTCTCTGTCTGTAACGCTTTCACAGCGAAACCGCTGAATGGATTTTGATGAAATTTGGTATGAATATAGTTGAAGACCCGGGGTCAAACATAGGCTTTTTGATGCAAGCGGAGCTGCGGGAAACAGCTAGTACCTCATAAAACTATTTTAATAAAAAAAAAATTTTGGCTAGTAATGTATTCTAGGCCAACTCAATCAATTATGTTCGTAGATTATTTTTTCGAGAAACAGATTTATGTTGAAATTAGTTTGGAAGGAGATAGAGGATACCTTTGCCCAGCATTTGGATAAAATAGGTTAATAAAAAAAAGTCATTAATGTATTCTCAGACTCCTAATTCGTATGGTTTGTTGAAATCAGGATTTATGTACATATACTTTAGTTAAATGTTTTGAATTTTCTTAAAAAATGCGAAGAAACTTTTCGCCTAGGGTTGGCAGAGATTACAGATTTCCATTTAAATCAGGATTAACACTTAAATAATGATGACTAGAGAATTTAAAAGGTAATTTTTTTGTATTACCTACTTAAAACTGGTCAACGTATGAGAACTATGTAAACATTTTAATTTACAGCCGCGACACGACCATCAATATTTGTACTGCTAAACAAACTTTAAGGAATGACATAATAAGATAGATATGTTAGTTCTAATCATAAGGAAATATTTAAATTGGAATAATGAAAGGAATTTACTCATACTGCTTGTTTCTTAAGTTATTTGGAAAGTCTCCGAAGAAGAAGAAAGCCCTGTTTTTGAAATTTATGACAATTCAAATATAGCTCTCAGTGCTGGAGCTCGATGTCGAAAGTATCAAATAATTGGATATTCTACTAATTTTTATTTTTTTCTTTCATATCAATATTTTTATTTCCAGAAACAGAATTATGAAAGAATTTTTGTAATCCGTTATAAGCCTTTGAAATTCGGTGGAAAAACTGTCAAAAAACAAGAAAAGGATGCACTGTGTGAGCTGTGACGTCACTGCCACTCGGTGTCGTGCCTACAAAAGAGATAGCAAGACGTCCCCGCCACGGTCCCACTTTTCTTTTAGAGAAAACTTTAAAATCGAATTACTGCCTTAATTAACAACCAATTTTGTTGTAGTTTTCAGTATCGGTTACTTTTTAGTGTATATTTTGTTATATTAACCAAGTATGAATACGGTCAAGTAGCCTATCGTTCCTTTTCGACTGATTTATCTTATCAACTAGGGTTCTAGAACTGAGTGCTATTTTTGAATGTACGACATGTAAAACGTTCGATCGACCGAGACGAATGAAAAATTATAGATTGATACGTGGTACTAATCTTTTATAATGAACTAGCTTTTCCTGCAGCTCCGCCTGCGTCAAAAAGTAGCCTATGTTTGACGGGTGTTCAACTATATTCATACCAAATTTCATCAAAATCCGTTAGGCGGTTTGGCCGTGAAAGTTTAACAGACAGACAGAAAGACAGACTTTCGCATTTATAATATTAGTATGGAAATTATGGAATATGGATGATTGATTATGTTTGAATAATACGCGAAATGGTTTTAATTTGTACTCAAAAACTCAGGATACTTAAAAGTCGTAACCTACAATTCTATTGAATGAGAGGCCCAGAAATTTGGATAAGGCTTGTGTAATGAGGAATTACAAATATTTGTACACGCACTACGGACGATTTACTAACAACTTATACAATCATTAACTGCCGAATTGGAGACTTATTGATTTACTTAAAAGCAAATTCTTTAACTAAAAAAATCTCAGCTAGAAAGAATTTTTAAATAATTATTAAGAAATAAATTATTATGATTATACTAAGGAGTTCCATATGTTAATCTGTACTAAATCTACTTACTTAAATTATATGTAAGAGGCCATGTAAAAGAAAGGAACGAATTTCCTAATAAGTATGTATGTATGTGTATAAAAACTTTATTGTACAGAAAGAACATTGTTACAACAAAATAGAACACAACAAGAGGCGGACTTATCCCTGATAGGAATCTCTTCCAGTCAATCCGAAAACCAAAGGAAAAAAAAGAGTACATGGGCATCAAAGAGTGTACAGTACAATAGATACGATAAATATAAATGTAAAACAAACTAACTTCACCTAAACCTAAGTCAACTCAAGTCCGAAGTATTTGAAATTTTCAATGCCAAATATGAAATTGAGTATATTTTGGATTTTAAGGTAGTTTAACATTATAATTAATCAATTATTGTTTGATTGATATCCAAACACCAAGTTTGTGAAGACAAACTTACCAAATCCGCTTCGATAAGCTTTTTTAGAATACACAGGTGGCTTTAGATTGGTTCGAAAAATACGCGTTACAAAGCAATTTAAGTAGCTGAGATTAAATTATTTATTGCCTACTAAAGAAAAATAATAGATGTTTCATAAAACAGGAGCATTTTTTTTTTCAAGGACACAAATTAGGTGACCGTCTTGAAATTAAATTAAGTAGCCAGAAAATCAAGTTGTGCAAGTAAACAAATTGTTTCGATCTTACACGGCTGACCCAGATTCAGACTTTTCGGCTAACATTATTACGCAACGTCGGTTACGGTGGCCGCTTGTAAGCCAGTGAAAAAGAAAAAAAATACATCCGGAAAGAGATCTTTAAAAAAATTATATAAAACCAGCCAGGACCGTAAACTTAACTTGTTATTATAAAATGGGTAGAGATTTTTGAAAAAAGTTTATATTTCTAAAAGAAAAAAAGAACAAGTAGATATTTGGAAAAAAGAAGAAACACAACCAGCCAGGACTGGTGAAGTAATATGTTTTGGTAAAACAAATTCACAAAGACATTTAAAAAGAAGAAATGTAACCAGCCAGTACCGGCAAGGTTCATCTTGTTTTAATAACTCACGTAAACAATTTACCATCATTATACAACGGTTGTAAGTGTGTCTCTGTGTTAAATACATTTGCGTACGTTTCCTTGTTGCGAAAATTGTGTCAAGACTGACCACAATTTTCGTAATTGTTTTAAAATATGCCACAATGACTCATGTGTTTGAAAAAAAAGAAACTTACTTTTTAAAGCCCAGAGTTGCTTCTCCTGAAGTCCATTGACATACTCTTGCATATCCGTACGACAATCACCGTGTACAGCTTGCTGTAGGTCCTTCCACTGCTGTACGAGAATTTCAGCATCGAATATTCTCAGCATGTTATCGATACCTAATAAATTACTCGAGTTCGTACTCTCCTTCCTCAACACGAGTTTCGATTCGTTCAACGTGTTCCGGATTGAGTCGCTTAATTTATTAAAAATATCCCTGTTCGGTCGCGATGTAGTTTTATCAGGTAACTTAGTCGTTTTCACAATGTGCAGCACGTTGTGCGAAGTTTCTGTGCTGGAAGCTTTTTTCTCAGGCTCAACATTCTCGATAACGTCGGCGAAAGATAAGCCTTCGTCGTCGCCGAAAACGCCAAACGCGTCTTCGGTAGTCGGCCTATCATTTCGGCTTTTATTAAATATTATCGAACCGATCAGGTCAGCCGTCAAAGGACTCTCTTCATCCACACCTCCTTTGGCAGACGCTTTTTTAATATTTTGAAAAGCGTCTATTAAAGCGCTTCTCAACTTCTCTTCCCGCACACTCTCTTTACCCGCACTAGATGGCAGTTCCGCGCAATATCCAAAAACAACAGCACACAAAACAATTAGCACTAAACGAGCCATTTTCGAAATTAAAAAATAAATAAATTTAAAAAATCACACGCATGGTAACACTCCGTTCGTAATTTAAATTTGGCGCGCTTCGATGGGTGTCAAAGGTGCGCGCGCGGCGTCATAGTCGGTATGCGACTGGGTTGCCGCAGCTTCGGCCGGAGGCTGTGACATAACGTGGTTACGAAGCCAAGGCACTTTCACTGTCGGCACCTGACTGCGCCACCCTTGTAGGACGCGGTTTTTGGCCAACTTCGGTCCACTTCTCTTCAGAATCAGAATCATTTATTTGCTTGGTAGAGTCGCTTCCAATATTGTGAAAACTAGCTTTTACCCGCGGCTTCGCCCGCGTGCATCCGCGCGAGATTGATTTTAAAATGTGTGTTTTCGTAATCTGCGACCCCAATAACCATGAATACGATGCCCTTGCCGTCTTAAGACATAGTCACGGTTTCCCCCTTTTAGAGGTTGCCTGGGTGTCAATTTCGCTAATAAACTTTAAAAGACCATGCAATTGATATCCAATTACGATGCATTTTTGATATACTCAATATTGGTATACTGCTAACACAATTTTGAATCTCAATTTAATTTCAACTAAAACGCAATTGAATGGTAATAGTAGAAAAAATGTAATTACAATAAATAACAGAGTACTGATTATTGAAAAATTGAATTTTGATGATTTTTTGATTAGCAAAATTTCCCAGTTGCAGTTCAATGGCATACCAATGAAATACGATTGATTGGTCTTAAAATTAGAAACAGAATACCAGAAACGTCAAAAATTAACATTGCAATCAATTACGATTCATTTCTATTAGAGAATAATATAGAGATTTGGTTCCCAGTTATTAACTAATTTATTATTATCAATGCTTTTGAGAAGTTTCCTCAAAATTGGTCTAAATAATCTCGTTTCTCCATACAACGTTAAAACCACCAAACATGATGAATGAATTAATGATTGAATGAACACTTTATTACACCATTTACATATTAACGGGGTTTTCAACAAGATTTTTTTTTTCTAAAACAAAATAAAACAAAGAATTTAGATTAGGATGTTCAAATTTTTATTGTAATACGAAGAGAAAAGTTTGGCAATTATGAATGAAAAATGATATCTGGCAAATGTCCACCTCCACCACGAGCACGCTGACAGGTCTGATGTCGATTATTTCATTAAATTTTTTAATCACTTTTTGGCAAAATGGCGGGTCTATTTCGTTAATCACATCACGGATTTTGAGTTTTAAGTCTGCATACGATTCGATTGGCTCTGTATATACTTTGTCCTTAACATAGCCCCACAAAAAATAATCCAGTGGTGTTAAATCACACGATCTGGCTGGCCACTTAACCACTGAATTTCGTGAAATTATGTGATCGGGAAATTTCGTTAGAATAGAATAATTTAATTTGAATCTACATATTTCACCATACATGGCATGCAAAATAATATATTTATTTATGTCAAAATTTTTGAATTATTGAAACATTAAAATTAGAATTATAATGTCAATAAAAGAATCAATTACATACGTTATTTGTCATTTGTCCTATTTAGAAATTCAGTCACTGAGTAGAAGCATTTATTTTATCATCTGGAAGTGTTTTCATTACTTCAGGTAGGGCATTAAATACCATTTAATACGTTGGCAATAAATTAATCGTTTCATTGGCTGTGTGACATGTGGCACTGTCCTGTTGCAACCACATGTCAGTGATATCCATTTCACCAACAATAGGCCAAAATAGAGTTGTTAACATATCGCGATAGCGTGATCCATTGAACATGACCGCATTTCCAGCCTCATCTTCGAATAAAAACGGCCCAATCACGCCTCCAGACCACATACATAGCGCACCATACAGTGACACGTTGAGCATGCAAGGGCTTCTTATAATTGCTCTTGGATTTTCGGAAGCCCAAATGCGGCAATTTTGCTTGTTGACGTACCCTGACAAGTGAAAATGGGCTTCGTCTGAAAAAACTCATTTTTTCAGAGAAATCAGCGGGTTGTTCCTGAATGAATTTAGCAAATTTACGGCGATGTGAATGTTTGGTGGGCTTCAATTCCTGCACCAGTTGAACCTTGTAAGGCTTTAAAGCCAAATCCTTACGCAAAATTCGCCATGTGTTGGTTTTGGATATTATTGAGATTTTGTTGAGAACTTATAATTGTTGAGAACGACGAGGAATAGACAAATTTTGATCTTCTTCAACTCTGTGGCTCACGGCTGCGATGTTTTCAGTTGAACGACCCGGTCGAACACGCGTTGGTGTTGGCACATTTTGTACCGAGCCTGTCGACTCAAATTTAGCGACCAAATTCTTAATAGCGGTCTCAGAAGTACGATTATGTTGTCCAAAAATATCACGAATTTTACGAAATGTAACTTTAACAGAACCACCATTTTCATAGTGGATTTTAATTATTTTAATGCGAGTTTCGCGCGAAATTTAATTCATTGTAACAATTCCCAAAGCATCTACTACGAATATATCAAAAAATTAAATGTCAAAACTGCCATGTTGTTGGTGTTGCCCCAATTGAAAAACAAAGTTCTTGTTGAAAAACCCTTATAATAAAAAGATACAGCAAAGAAATTTTAAGAGAAATGAGTACAAAGGCGGACTTATCGCTAATGCAATCTCTTCCAGCCAACTTTATGGTAGAAAGGAGAAGATAATTAAAAAAATAATAATTGATTGAACTTTCTAAAGGGAAACAAAAGGCGAAACGTTGATTTCTGTCTAAGTCATGATTTATTTTATTAAAATTTTTTGCTTAAATTATAACTTCAATTAAACAATTTAATTACTTAATGTGCAATTTATGTTTTAACTTTTTTTTATACAACTGGCAAACAGGCGTACGGCCCACCTGATGGTAAGTGGTTACCGTAGCCTATGTCCTGTCCGCTATCAGCACAGCGACCCCTCTGGAGCCTGGCGACCCTACTCACCAACAGGAACACAACACTGCACCACAGTGTTATTTGGCTGCGGTCTATGGTAGGGTGGAGGTACTTCCCCAGACGGACTACTCCTTACAAAATGTCCTAGATCTCTTAAAAATTCGCTTTCTCTATCAGTCAACCAAAAGACCGGGGCAATAATAAAATTATATCTTTGTCAACATTAAACTAAATGTATAGAAAAATGTTACAAATACGGTAGTAACTTGTTTTAACTGAGTGTGAAAACTAATCTAACTGACAATATCGTGGGTTTTCAGTAAATTTAAACCTCATTTACTCTATATTTAGGTATCTAGCACATCTTTCATGCAAATACAGTCTTATTAAAATGATTACGAACGAAGCCACGTGTTGAAACTAGTTAACTATTGTATATTAAGGCCATGGCCAGTTGGATTGTAATCTAACGAAATTCATATTATATGTGGCCACTGTACGTATCTGACATATTAAATTACATTACACGCCTATTTCGTGTTTCTTATGATATGTGTGGTTTTGCTATGTAGATAAGTTAAATGTCAAATTTATTTCCTTGCTTGAGCTAAAAAAACTTATGTAAACTTAATCTACATTTTTAGTATTATTGATTTAGGATTATTAAGAGAGGTAGGACATTTTGTAATGAGTAGTCCGTCTGGGGAAGTACTTCCACCCACTCTACAGAAACCGCAGTCAAATAACACTGTGATGTGTGAGTAGGGTCGTCAGGCTCCAGAGGGGTCGCTGTGCTGACAGCGGACAGGTCGGCAACGCGCTCGTGACGGAGATGTGTTGCAGGCGTTCATAGGCTACGGTAACCACTTACCACCAGGTGGGCCGTACGCCTTTTTGCCTACTTAGCTGTATAAAAAAAGGAAGGCAATCGATGCAACTGCGAAAGACTTTAACGTTTTTACCAAAACGAAACCAAAACCGCGAGGGCTATTTTTGAGTATGTATATGTCTATGAGTTTTTATGTTCTTTGTTATCGACACAAGGTGTCACTATTAATATTAATTTTAATATTACGACTTCTGTCATGTCTAAAATGCCACCATTAGACATTATGCTCTACTATTATTTTTACACGATAATATGGCACAAGAAGGCATTTTTCTAATTTTTTTTGGGTTTAATGCGTTGAGGTATGCGACGATCGAGATATGGCAAAATGGAGTATGTTAACCTACGCGGGTAATGCCCACTTACTATTTCTATCATTTTTTATGTTCTGTGGTTCCGTCGAAGGAAAATCGTTAGACTTACCAATAATATCCACTGAAAATCGATCGGCCTCCTGTACTTGTTGCCATAACAGTATTTCGAAAATAATTGCTTAGTTTAGGTAAGTACACTTAAATCCATTCAGACAATAATCGTTAACGTTGGCGAAATCTTGGAACACTTAGTACATAAATGTTTTTTTTTTTTTTTTGTTAACGTAGGGGAAATGCATTTACGCACAAAGTGTGGGACTCCCAGGCGTAGCAGCAGCGCCTGGACTACCCACTAAAACCCCTACGGCGTTTCCGCACCGGCTGTTGAGGGCGCCATGGGGTCGCGTTAGCATTCTACCACGACGCCCTCCAGCCATGGCCTTTCGGCCACCTCTGTTGGCCTTTCGGCCACCCCCCCAAATCGGGCAGTGGCCCATAAATGGACCACGCCCATCCCCCAGACCCACATCCATTCGCCGTCTCATCATAGACGGCGGTGGAGTGGGCTGTTGGCAGAAATTGGCCGACAGTCAACAAGACCCCGACTACCAGGGAGTTATTAACTGTCACCCAGGGTGCACCGTCCCGAATTCCTTGTCAGCCCGCCCTCTCACCGGATCCGTGAGATCAAATAAGAATGCAAAGCTTTCAAAGGACCGGGCACTCGAGGAGGTTCCCTGCCCTGCACCCCATGTCTAGTATGACCTGACATAACTAAAAAAATGATTGATTTGTCGACGCATCGGCGTTCAAAGACTTATTATTTAGGAGTTAATTGTTTTAGCAGAAAAATTGAAGCATGCTATATTTGCGACCCGAATGACACTGAAATGACACTTGAACTATGCCATAAATGGCGTACGTACTAGTTTTGTGACATTTTATATTTTTCAAAATTTGGTCTCATCATCATCATTCATTCCAGTCATAGTCAGTCCATTGCTGGACATAGGCCTCTTCCAATGATTTTTTGGTCTATTCTTGTATAATTATCCATCACCGAAGTACTAGGATTATAGAAATTATAAGGTTCACAAAAAACAAGATAACGGTAATTTAAAAAACTAGAAACCCGACTGCGTTTCTGTGTAATTTGGAAACGAAAAATCCAAAAAAAAATCCGCAATTTTTTTTTTGTTTCATGTACCCAGTGTCACATAAAACACAGAAAAACATAACCCTCCTCCTGGGGCAGTCGGGTAAAAAACACTAACTTTTTAAATGCTGAAGCCGAACTTTTTCTTCGTCGGGCGGACAACTGGTAGTACATAATATTATAAATGCAAAAGTCTGTCTGTCTGTCTGTTACGCTTTCACGACCAAACCGCTGAACAGATTTTTATGAAATTTGGTATGAATATAGTTGAAAACCCGGAGTCAAATATAGGTTACTTTTTAACGTAGGCGGAGATGCGGGTAACAGCTTGTTAGTAAAAAATGCGATAACTACGTACTTATTAGATTATTTATTCTACATCCACAAAACTTTTGCACACTTTAAATAAAATCCGCTTCTTTAAGGTTGTATAATTTTATTCGTTATCCATATCCGTATAATAAAATAAATCCTTGCAAGTTTAACAATCACATTATTAACTGGGTCGCCGTACAGCCTTGTTGAGACAATCGGGTACAATATCCGATTCACAGTTACGTAACTAAGTGTCAACAATTGATTTATTAACAAGTTGTTTAATTAATATTGTGTTTGGATTATTTTTGTTTTTTAATTCGGCGAAATTGAATTTAATGAGATCATTGACTTTCTAGTAATGTTTGAGTAGGAAAGCGGATCCTAGAAACCTAATTTTGAAATGGATGGCTCATATTTCGAATGAAAATCGTTGGATATCGACTCGCCGATTTTGCGTGATTCACACAGCACTACTGAGCTTCGAGGCGAACAGCTGATGACGCGACCGGGAAGGGGCTGAGATGAAAGAGAGAGAGATTGACGTACAGTTTCTGATTTACGTATCAGCTACTTTTCGGACTAGTAGTGGATTCTACCACAGCAATCCCAAAAAAGGTTGAAGGCAGTATACGGCTAGGAGACCATTGGCACTAAAATATTTAGAATTATTTAATAATAATATTCATGTACTTTCTACAATCTATACTTAATATTATAAAGCTGAAGAGTTTGTTTGTTTGTTTGAACGCGCTAATCTCAGGAACTGCTGGTTCGAATTGAAAAATTATTTTTGTGTTGGATAGATCATTTATCGAGAAAGGCTTTAGGCTATATAACATCACGTTGCGACTAATAGGAGCGAAGAAACAGTCGAAAATGTGGAAAAAACGGGGAAAATTTTTCATCTTTGAGGGCTTCCGTTGCGTGCGCTGTTCCGTAAACCGTTCGAGATACCCAAAAATATATATGAAAGAATTATTCCTCTTTAAATTATCTAAAAAAATGTCCGCTACAGTATATTATCGGTCGGGAGTCAAGCGCTGAACGTTCTCAACGTTTAGCTTCACAGAATGTAACTAAATCGTCTATAATAAGTCGTGGGTAACAGCTATAGGTAATTTATAATAAAGCTGAGGAGGTAGGTTTGTAAACAAAAAATAAATATGATTCCCAAAATAACTATTCCACGCGGACGAAGTCGCGGGCACAGCTAGTTATTTATACTTTCTTAATAACAACTGCCTACGTGATCCATTAGTTAGGGGTTCGCCTTCGACTATTTATTTGCTTTCAGTTACAAGTTTTACCAATTATGTAAAATGAAGAGTTTCTAACTAACTTGCCATATGGTCTGTTGGTTAAGGCGTGCGTGAAGATTCTGAGACCCGTGTTCTTAAACTCAACCTAACTCCACCTCATTGGTATGATCAGTTGTCACAAGCTTACTTGACTTATGATTATTTCTCATTGGAGGTGAGTATCGAACTGTCAAATATAAGGTTGGTCGAGAGGTATCTTGAAGCGTCCTTGAAATATAATAAAGTGGATTAAAAACGGGGTTTTGCCACTTTTAGCCTAGGTATTTACTCACTTTTGTAATTTTCAATTTTTGTGTTTAAAATTGTTATTATAACCTCATTCGAGTTTGTTCAAGCAACCAACTAAGAATGTCGTTTTCAAGGAAAGTTTGAGGACTTCCTTAAGACTATCCTTCGAATGAGTTTGAGTGAAGGACGTCCTTAAGGTTATGATTAAGAATACGGGGGTGAGTGGGATCGATTTCCACGGGAAGCATACTTTGTTTGGTTATTTCCAGGCTTTTAATAATGATGATTCCGTGCTTAGGTATCTGTGCACGACGCGCGTATCCGTAACGAATGCGAGTGACAAGCGACGGCAAGATGCGACCCGTATTAGATTGGTCGCCATTTAGCGGCATTGTCCATCTCGAGCTCCTCCGTGCTTCGGTCTACGTTAATTTAATTTAATTTTTTATTTTTCACTTTTGGAAGACTATCGACTATTTATACATAGTTGCTACAAAATAGTTTAAAAAAAGTCATTTAATAGTCTCCACTGATAGAATTATCTTAATCTAATTTTGAACCGACAATTTGGCCAAATGATAACCTCAAATTAAGGACTTTAAGTGTTACGATGCAATATGTATTGCTGTGAGAAGAGTGCACTAATTCATGTTGGAAAATAATAAATCGTTCATCTTTTCTTTAGAGAGCTAACCTTGTCACCAAGGATGTCAACGTCTAACCGAGGAGATAGCTTATTGTATCCTTCACAGGCTCGACCGAGAAAAGCGTTCTGGCGTTAATTGCCATTGGTTCCGTTGTTATCGATAGATGGTAGTCAACTGTGTTAGATTCCTGTATGCAGCTTGAAATAATCTCACAGAGTTGGCCACTAACACGTCGTGTCATGTTCCTATTGGTCCGGTTTCCCTATAAAAAGGGTTACGGAGGTCAGACGAGACAGTCGCTCCATTGTAATAAAACAGTGCCGCAATAAATCTAGAATCATGATCATACCCTAGGTTCCGAAGCGTAAGCTGAAGATGTAACTAGGCAAAATAAGCTTGGACGAAGGTCGTATCTTTATCGTCTTTTTTTTATATACAACTAAGTAGCGACATCTCGCTTGCTCGCTCGTCTCTGCCCTGCTATTGGAGATGATAGTAGGGCCACCTGTAATGCCCCGGCCACACTGTCGAATCATTTTCGCAGGCAAGGGTACGATGCGGGGCGATAAATTGTAAGTTGATAAATAATTGTGTACTTATAGTTTAAAAATTATCATCATGTGTACCGTGACTCCTCAGAAGGTGGTGGCTGAAAATCAGTGCAAGTCATGCTTGCATGTCTAGCGTAACACGGAGCCGCCACCTATTGAGACGTCTGTCACGCATTTTATGTATCTTGTACTTGTAAGACCTTTCTAGTGTGTGATAGATTAATCAATAAAGAATTATTCTATTCTAGGCAAACAGGCGTACGGCCCACCTGATGGTAAGTGGTTACCGTAGCCTATGAACCCTCTGGAGCCTGGCGACCCTACTCACCAGCAGGAACACAACACTGCATCACAGTGTTATTTGACTGTCATCTTCTGTAGGGTGGAGGTACTTCCCCAGACAAACTACTTCTTACAAAATTTCCTACCTCTCTTAAAATTGTGTTGGTCTAACACGATGTGTGGTCTTAAAATCGCTTACCATAATACTATCCAATACAAACATAGGAAAATACATTGTCACGTTAGTACGGCCATTAAATTATATCACATGATATTAATTACGGTACGCGACTGTTACCGAGCCGCTTTCCCTTCGTACCTGTTCCGCGGGGACCGGAACTAGTAACGTGACGTCACGCGGGTCACAGTTCATTTGTACAGTCGAGGGCAGATGAACCTGACCCCCCGAGCATTGCTGTAAGTACCGTGATACGGTTTAGTCACCGTTGGCACCTCTTAATCTACAAGTTATATAACTTAAAAGGTATTATTTTTATTTCAAAGTTTATTTACTTCATTTTTGACGTGACAACGTCTAATAACTCGATATTACGGGCTGCATACACGAAAAAGATGACGTCATAGTTCCGTTACGCTCATTGTCGCGTTCCGCAAGCGAGAGCGCGGCACGAACGAGAGAGAGGCATGATCATGTGTATTATACTACTATGTAATGTTAAACCGACTTTACAACAACCAATTTTTTTAAAAGAGCATTCTCTACTAAGGACTGCCGCCGTTTGAATACAAGTACTACAAATATAATACAAGACGTGTTTAACGACCACCAACCAACGGCTTCGGATGCACGGAACCATCATTATTATCAATCAGACAATCAGGTAATTCAAGACTGCAATGTCCTAACCAAACTGGAAACAAAACGAAGTATACTTTCCGTAGGAATCGAACCCACGGCCTCTGGGTTTTCAGGCATTAACCAATGGACCACAAAGCAGTTATGATAACATTGAAAACCCAAATATTTGCCATGGTTTTCCCCAGTGATTTCAACATGGGAGCCTTCAAAAAGGGTGTGAAAAAATTCCGTCAGGGTCTGCAACGGGCTCGTGACGTCCCTGGTGTTGCAGGCGTTCATAGGCTCCGGTAGTCACTTACCATCAGTTGGGTAAGTAAAGTATGTAGGTAGGTATACATATGTAGATCGTGTGTAAGTGAAGATGGATTCCATATTATGGGAAATTAATAAGTGCTTTATTAGACATCTTTTTTCTTATAAATGAATGGTTGATGTTATCTAACTGGCAGTAACAAACAGCTATAAATTTGATGGGAACATGAAGATCTTAGAATAGAGTAGCAAAAGCAGAGACAAAACTACTTCTTTATTTACAAAATTCACATAACACTGGCGTTTTCCTAGCTGCATTTAAAGGATTTGAAGCTCAAAGTATTCTTGCTTTAAATATGGCAACATTTGTTCTATGGTATTTGACGTTATTTATATATAGCCAACCAGAAAAGTGTCAAACCCTAGGTCAGTTCTCCTCTTCACGAAATTCTCTGATTGTCTGTTTAACATTTACTTACTTACTTTGAAAACAATTGGGTTAATTACACCTTTTATAAGTCAAGAGTGACTGAGCAGAGTCTTCGGAAATATTTCACGCGGGCAGCGTGTGACCGAGAATAAAACACATAGATTATTTGTGTCTCTCAAAATTTACACAGGAGCGAAACTCCGGGCGAGACTTATACCCATAATCTTAAACCTTCACTCAAGCTCGACTCAATCTTTCTCCACCTCATTGGTATAGGTAATTAGTCGTCACAAGCTTCCTTGACTTGAGATGATTTCTCATTGGAGGTGAGTATCGAACTGTCAAATATTGAGGCGCCCCTAAATGAAATGAAGTGGATATAAATCGGGGTTTTGCCACTTTTGGCCTGTCTACTTACTTTATTTTATTTTTAACTCTATTCTTTTGTAATTTTCAATTTTTGTATTTAGAATTGCTATTATAACCAATAATGTCACAACGTTCCTCATTGGAGTGTGCCCAAGCAACCAACTAAGAATGTCGTTTTCAACGAAAGTTCGAGGATTTCCATAAGGTGAAAAACTCGAATGAGTTCGAGTGAAGGACGTCCTTAAGGTTATGTTTAAGAATACGGGGATTAGTTGTAAATAAATCACAGGATAGGAATAATAGAATACATGAAATGACGCCTTAAACGCTAGGACTAGACCCTAGTCAAGTCCTAGCGAGCCTTTTCTCTACACAAAATATGACATCTCTACGAAAAAACTTAGTCTCTCTCGGCATTCTACTCTTTTCTCTTGGGTGGTAATCTGTTCCAGATTCGTTCCCATGTCTGTTCGTCAGTTCTCACGTTTTCTTGCATTGTTCTCGTGTTTATGATGATATTGTGAAAAGTCATAATATTATAGTTTAATTCCTATTGTCCGTGGAAGAAATGAAAAACTTCTGTCTGACGGAAATAACGTAGAGTCTACATGAAGAGAATGGATGAGGACCAATCAGTTAACGTTTCGAACGATTTTTATGTGACACATCCAATTAATCCTAATATTATAAATGCGAAAGTCTGTCTGTCTGTCTGTAACGCTTTCACGGCCAAACCGCTGAACGGATTTTGATGAAATTTGGTACGAATATAGTTGAAGATCCGGGGTCAAACATAGGCTACTTTTTAACGCAGGCGGAGCTGCGGGAAACAGCTAGTATGTCATACATTTCAAAAATAGGGCTCCAAGTCACCCTTGTAAATTGTCCTCCGGCCAATATTGCCAATGATAGCGATTGTGTATTTGTGACCGTTTCAAAGTGGTGTAATACATACATAATTTTGTTAATGATGAAGAACTATGGCAACCCAGGACAGACAATCCTGGCGCCGAATCGAGGCCTCCTGACCGAAGAGGAACTGTGTTATATTGATATCTAAATACCTAAAACGTGTATCTAATAACTTCTCGTGTATTTTAGGTATAGTTTATTTATTGTATATAATATTATTTCTTTTTTATTTATATATATTAGTATTTATTTTAAGTAGTTTATGTATCGTGTACTTAAGTTATCCTGTTCTTCATGCACCATATCCGTATATCTCCTTTTATATTTCACACTACTTTAAGGTTGCCTGGAAGAGATTGCTTGAGCGATAAGGCCGCCTTTTGTATACATACTGTGTTTATATTTTATATAACATACCTAATTTTTTGTGTGCAAAGAAGTGTTAAATAAATAAATAAAAATGAAGTAAATGATGATCTGCACGAGCTACAAAAGCAGAAAGAAAGAGACATTGGTCTTGATGGCAAGCAAGCAATTGGCAAGATGTGGTGTAGAACAGAAGAATTATGTCTGACTAGCTGTTTCCCGCAGCTCCACCTGCGGTATATATAGCCTATGTTGCCCAGGGTGAATGTAGCTTTCCAATGGTGAAAGATTTTTTGAAATCGGCACAGAAATTTTTGAGTTTATTCATTACAAACATACACACAAAAATACAAATCTTTCCTCTTTATAATATTATTATATTATATATTAATCATAATCATAACCATTTATTCTTTTGTAAACATGTTGAATTCAAGATGGTACATTGAAAATATTAAATATATTAAATATTATAGTGTAGAAGTGTAGATATGTAGGACTCATATGTTGAATAAAAACAAAATGATTTCTATTCGAAAATTATTTGATATCGAACAAAAATCATTCGACTAGCCGATTTTGCGTGAGTTACGCTTTTCAAAAATAGCTCTTCGAAAGCGTTTATCTTAATTAAAGTATGCGAAACGAATTTAGTCGAAATCTAATCATATTTTGTTCGTAAATGGAGCCTAAAGTGTTTTCTGAGCGATGATTGACTCTTACCGTCAGGAACTGTATATGAATTATAGTATGACGCCAAAAGGTGAAAACACTGCTGAAATATTATGTAAAGTGAAAACGAAGATAACAATAAGAATTTGAAAAATGTATTAAGGACTTCACCCACTTTCAACATTCTCTTATTTTAACTGCTTACGTAGTCCAGTGGTTAAGAAGTTTGCTTTAGATCCGGAGGTAGTAGGTCCAAAGCATACCTTGTTTAGTTATATCCAAATTGATTGGGACATTCCAGGCTTGAATCACCTGATTGTCTGATTATAATGATGATTTCGTGCTTCGGAAGGCACGTTAAGCCGTTGGTAACGCTGCCATTTAGTGGTCGTCAAAGGAACCACGTCAAAGGTCGAAAGAAGTATCGTTGTTAATCCAAAAACATCTTTTAAGTAAGTACATACATTCAGATGACCAACTGGTAAATCCATACTAATATTATACTCGTAAATACGAAAGTCTGTCGGTCTGTCTTTCTGCCTGTCTGTCTGTCTGTCTGTTACGCTTTCACGGCCAAACCATTAAACGGTTTTTGAAAACATTTAGTATGAATAATGTTGAAGACCCGGGGTCAAACATAGGCTACTTTTTGACGCAGGCTGAGCTGCGGGAAACAGCTAGTCTATAATAAATCTTTCAAAATCCTACGTCGAAAGAAGCCTACGTCCATCATTGGACTGATTGCGGCTGAAATAAAGACGATAATGTAAATGTATAATGTATAATGTAAATCTAAGAGTGAACATGAACACATGGGAGCATAATATCGTAACATGCAATAAGAATGCTTTTGCGTGACATTAGGCTAGTTTCCACTAAAAAATCATCAGAGAGATGACACTTTCTAATCATTAAATTGAAAAAAATAAACGATATATCACAAAAACTAAAGATTATTGCTATTTTAAGATAATAAAACACACACCCACATGACGATATTTGTTTAACCTAAAGGTTGACTGTTAGATAATGCTTTTAGCATTAAGTTCGCCTATTGTGCTATACAATTGTATTATATACAATAAAGTTTAAATAAATAAATAAAATCGAGGAAAATAGCCATTTTGTCACGAGACACTGATCACCAATCAGAAGCGATTACGTCATATCATGTAAAACATCATTGTTGTTGTTGATGTCGACGTTTTACAATAGTGGACTTTTGGCGGGAAGCTGTGAAGAGCAGTATCGGCGCTGTATTTTATTTCCCAAAATTTGTGTTTTTTTGAGTGTTTGTGCATAATAATGGTGGATTATTATTCGCAAAGTGTTCGATAACAAGCGTGAGTGTTGGGAAGTGTTACAGTGTTTGATTTATGTGATTTCCATGCTTGTTGCCAAAAGCTCCTAGTAATCGCTAAATGCAGTTTATCTACCACTTCACTTAGCCTGATTCTTCTGACTAGACTTGACTACCGACTAGACTTTAAGACTTGACTAGGACTTGACGAAACCACACTGTAGGACTGAAGAAGATTGAAAAATTAAGAAGGGCTATAAAGGACTTGTATCCATGACCGTAAAACCCACTACTAAAAAAAAAATTTACAATAGGTATTTTCCAAAACTGTCAATTCAGGTAAACGTATGTGACATTGACACATGTTTCTCAATGGCTTAATGTTAATTTCTTTCATGGCGGCTGTACACTCTCGTCTGAATGTCGGCCTCTCGAGTCTTAACTTAATATGACAGTTCAGCCTGTCCATATAAAGTTGAGACTCAAGAGGCTTAACTGGCCCACAAACCTTATTTCTGTAAGGCGACAAAAAGTTATGACGTCATTCAAAACGCCATGACAATGCAGAGCGTTTTCGCACGATATTAAAATGTGTTTTTTTAAATACAAAATACATAATGTAAGATTGAAGTATTGCAAAAATACAACATTTTTTGTTTATACGTGGGGCGCACTATAAGTTTCCGGAATGAATATGAAAAAATACTATTAAAGGTACAAAATTAATTTATTGTTTTTCAAAATTATCTCCCTTGGCGTCTATGCACTTTTTCATTCGATAAAACCAGTTTTGAAAACTTTTGTGCCACTCCTCTGTGGTGACCTCTGAAACGTGTTTTTCATACTCCTCGACAGCCTCTTCTGGTGATGAAAATCGTTGACCGCGTAATTGGTTCTTAATTTTTGGGAACAGAAAAAAGTCACAAGGTGCCAGGTCGGGACTGTATGCAGGATGACTCATGAGTTCTACATTTTTCGCCTTCAAAAAGTCGTTTGTCTGTCTGGCCGTGTGAGAACTAGCATTGTCGTGGTGCAGGATGATACGGCGTTTACGGTTATTTTTACGAAGTTCGTCAATAACTTCCAGCAAACAAATGGTCGTGTACCAGTCACTATTCACTGTACGACGATTCTCTAAAGTAACAGTAGCCACGTGTCCAGTTTTATTAAAAAAAGAAGCAATCATCCGCTTAGATCAGTGATTCCCAAAGTGGTCCAGGTGGACCCCCAGGGGTCCACGGGAGACTTGCTGGGGGTCTACGTAGGCGTGAACAAAAAATGGGGGTCCATAAGATGTTAATGGGGGTCCACGAAAATTTATCTGCTTTTGATAGTAAAGAGCAAAAATGTAAGCATAGTTTTTATAAGGGCCTACCTACATTGTTTTAAGTACCTATCTAAGCAGATAATATTTTAATAAGGCAAGCGACTGTTACTTGTCCAAACTTGTGTATTCGATATTACGTACAATTTCGTGTACAGACTTGCAAAGCGCTATCCGCCCGACAATGCTTAATGCTTGTTCAGACATGAACTTGATCAACACTATAAATACTTGATGCCAAAGGCAACCAAACGCATTCATTTGTTTCCGGAATTTCGAAAACAAGGCGGAATTTGGAAAAAAGTTGTGAGAAAATTTATATCTGTGTTTGCTAGTGCCGGAGAAAAGTAAGTAACCTACCTTTTTTTGTTATAGTACTTAAGTATTTTGTTTACGTGTACTAGTCGGTTGATCACAACGGCCTGTATAGATAGGTAACTTAGTAACTTACAGATATTTTAATTGTCCTCTTTCGATTTGAAGACAAACACAGCACGTTTTATTCAATTGTTTTTTCACGAGAGAAGCACTGCCTCTCTAAAAAGGCCGAATAAGCAATATTGCAGAGCAATTAATTTTGTAATTTTTCTTGCAAATAACTACTAATTTTATAAAACAGTAATTTCATAATCATGTTAAATTGATTTTGAAGTAACTATTTTATCAAAACTATTCCTTTTCGGAAAGAGCGAGCGGTGCGCGGGCGACGGGAAAAGGGCGGGGCTTGAACTTCGATGCCTGTTTGTCACGTTTTAACAATGAAGCCGCAGACAAAAAATACGCAAATACACGGAGCGCGTGAACTCATTGATTTAATAAAATGTTAGTTATCGTTTTTATGGACAATTTTGGGATTTCGACGTTTATTTTTTCCTACACAAATATGATCAGTATTCGATACTGAGTACACTAATTTTTATTTATACTATTAAAAATTAGTGGTAAATTATGTACTTTAAAATTGATACCGTTTTGTGAAAACGTTTGTATTTGTCTCAGCGGTTTATTAGTTGGTCCCTTTACAAGCCGTAATTCTATTTCCGCGTGCTGACAAAGGCTGCGGTGTGATACCTATATTCAGAAAAAAACTTGGTTACTAAAACATTTTTTTTACAGGTAAGGTAACTGACACGAAACATGGCTACAGCAAAGAAAAAATGTCGACAATATAGTGTCGATTATTTGAAATATGGTTTTGTTCCATCAGAGGCAGACAAACAATTGCCCATGTGCCTATTATGCAACAAAGTTTTGAGCAATGACTCTATGAAACCATCAAAGCTCGAAGATCATCTAAAAAGGTGTCATACTGATAAAATAGGTAAAGATTTAAAATATTTTCAAACATTGAAAGAAAAATATGGAAAGAGACCCACCATGCACAGTATGTTCGCTTCAACATCTCAAAGTAACGATGATGGCTTGCGGGCATCTTACAATATCTCATTACTTATAGCAAAATCTGGAAAACCGCACACTATCGGAGAACAATTAATTTTACCCGCTGTTGAAGAGGTTTTAAAAACTGTTTTGCACAAATCTCCATTTGACGTACTAAAAAGAATTCCATTAAGTAACAATACTGTACAAAGACGCATTGATGAAATGAGCTCTGATATCGAAAGCTTTTTGTGCAATCATCTGCAAAAAACTCATTTTTCTATACAACTGGACGAGTCAACGTTACCCAGTAATGAAGCATTACTATTGGCATATGTCCGATTTATTGTTGAGGAAGAAATTCACGAAGAATTGCTATTTGCCAGAACTTTGGAGACTGACACTAAAGGCGAATCAATATTTAATGTCCTGAGTAATTTTTTTACGGAAAAATCGATCCCATTTACAAACATTATTTCAGTGGCAACAGACGGAGCTCCTGCAATGGTCGGGCGATATCGTGGGTTTATAAGTCATCTCAAAAGAATTATACCAGTGGATCTAAAATGGCCACTTTGCACGAATTACAATATGATCACATTATGAATCATTGCAAATCTTAAAATAGCCACATTTTGGCAGTTCATGAAACGAATCATTTCATGGCAATTCTGCTGTTTGACGGAGAGTCGCAAAATGGCTTACTTTTCGTGAATTGCTTTACCTTATTGCCAGGCGTAAAAATAATCTTTATTTTTGCATAGCGTGCGTACTTTTACGATTTTTTTTGTGAAATAAGTTTATCTAACCAATAATGTTGATTTACTATCATAAATTAACTGTAGAATTATAAATATCAATAAAAATATTAAAATTATAAAATCTATTTTTATTTTATTACTATAGCAACACTTACATGAGAAGTGATTCAGGAAATGAATCACGAAATGAACTGAATTAGAGTTGAAACGTCAATGTCAAAATTTGCAGAATTGCTAAGCTTCGCAATTCATGAAATGATTCATTTTGATGAATTGCTCAAAGTGGCCATTTTAGACCTCCTGGACTTACAGCTATTCATTGCGTAATCCACCGACAACATCTTGTGGCAAAACATTTAAGTGACAGGTTGAACCAATCTCTTCATTTTGTAATAAAAGCTGTCAACAAAATCAGAAGCAATGCATTGAATACACGTTTATTTGCTCAATTGTGCGACGAAAATGATGAAGACTTCCAACGACTGCTCTTACATACTGAAGTACGCTGGTTGTCGAAACGTGCATGCTTAACGAGATTTTACTCTGTTTTCGATTCCATATTAGAGTTCTTAGAAAGTAGAGATCCAGATTTAAAAGAAAACTTGATCAAATTCAAAGCAGACATTGCGTATTTGACAGATTTGTTTAAAAAATTTAATGATATTAACTTGCAGTTACAAGGGGACAGCATGAATTTAATAAAAACAAAGGGGATAATTTCGGCTTTTCTTGGGAAATTGAAATTTATGAAGCAAAACATTAGTCGGCGCGAATTCTCTCAATTTCCAAACTTGTCGCAGGTAGAATGTATTGATGAGGATATCCATACCTACAGTCAACATTTAAGTGCCCTGCATGATGACTTCAAAACCAGGTTTGAAGATATACTGACGATGGATATACCACCATGGATAATAAATCCATTTGATGAAACGGAAGTGGCCAATGTTGTATTACAAGAGGAGCTGCTCGAGCTAAGCACTAATGAGGAGCTGAAGGTGAAATTTAGAAAAGGCTACCCAACATTTTGGCTGCAAGCAGAAATACCCGAAAAATATCCTGGACTGTGGGAAATCGCAAGGAAATTTTTAATAGCTTTTCCCTCGTCATATCTTGTCGAAAGGAGTTTTAGTGCCGTTACAAACCTCTTAACAAAAAAAAGGAGCAAATTAAACATCACAGAGCGGGGGGATTTGCGGTTATTGCTCACAAAAATAAAGCCAAACATTGATCGTTTGCTGACACTCCATCAGATACATCCTTCCCATTAATTAAAATTATGACCTGAACCTATATTACCTTAATATTTTTTTCTTGTAATTCTATTCTTTTAATAAATAAAGTGATATAAAATGTACCATTTTTCGTTTTTATTTTACATATCGAAATATAGGGACAGAACTCAGAAGTGACACAATTTTTATTTTTTGGCGACTTTAAGAATGTGGTAGAAATGTAGCAGCAGGGGGTCCACCGAAACCAGTAAAATTTTGAAAGTGGTCCACGAGAAAAATAAGTTTGGGAACTACTGGCTTAGATGCACTTTTCACGCGCGCCACTTTGGTTGGTTTCGGCTCATCTTGAAAGACCCATACGCTCGATTGCTGCTTTGTTTTGGGATCGTAGCAATAAATCCATGTTTCGTCACCTGTTACTATGTCCCACACCAAATTTGACGCACCTTCGTTGAATCTGGTAAGCATGGCACTGCACCAAGTGACGCGGTCCGTTTTTTGAGCCTCGGTCAAGTTGTGTGGGATCCACCGCGAGCACAGCTTTCTCACACCCAAATGTTTGTGTAGGATTAATTGTATTTGACTCATGCCTATTTCTAAGGATGCGCGAATTTCATGGTAGGTCACATGCCTGTCTGTTTCAATCATACGGCGCACAGCATTGATGTTTTTGTTGGTCACAGCGGTGGACGGCCGACCATCGCGAGATTCGTCACTGAGATTGATACGACCACGCTTGAATTCTGCAAACCAGCTATAAACAGTTGTCTTGCATGGTGCTTCATTGCCAAAAGCTGTTTCAAGCCGAGCGATGCTCTGTTGAGCTGTCAAATTACACTTAAAATCGTAGAAAATCATACTACGAAAATTTTCCCGAGTTAAATCCATGTTGATGCAGACACACAATTTTTTAAATGGCGCCACAAGGTAAAAACAAAAGACAGTCAGATGAAACAAACTGCATTCTACAGCCAAAGAGTTCTATTTTCAAATGTTGCAATAAATTTTTAAATATTGTTTATGTAAGTGGCCAGTTCCGGAAACTTACAGTGCGCCCTATGTACTACACAAGGACGTATTTTAATAACAAAATTTTAAATATTTGTAAACTAGCCTTAAGAAATACTCGTATACCATTAAATTATGGAGATGCCTATATTGTGCTTGAGAATTCTCACGAGTAGGTACTTATTACCTCACAGTTCACAAACCTTAATCATATACCTACTATTTGTACCTGTACTGTAACCCCTCCTCCTTCAGTCGATTGATCACTGCTGGTGCCGTATTTTTGATAAATGTCACGTAAATCGAACGATTTTCAATCGACATTTCGATATCCATACTAATATTATAAATGCGAAAGTTATATATATAAATAAAGTTGTTCAGTTGCATGAATGGAGTCACTGGACGATGGGTCCAAAACGACTAAAATTTCACGGTGTATGTACATAAAGAACACAGATAAAAAGCAACAACAAAAATTTACTTTTATTTAAATAAATTTTCTTTATTTTCAACCGGGATACTTGGAAAATGATGGAGTAAAAAAAAAGAAAACCATATGTTGGTTAAGAGGTTGTCGGTATGAGAAAGTAGTGCGCATCATGTAAACACGGAAGATTCGTCTTCTGGTACCGTGTCGACGCAAACAATGGGACAATGTTGTGAAACCACAATTAGTAAGTGTGTATGCTTCTGTTACTAATTACTTTTACTCGTAAACTATAACTCTGAAGGAAACCTTTTTTTTGTAATGTTTGACTCATCGATTATGACGAATGAAAATTATTCGACTCCCCAATTTCGGGTGGTTAGCACTCCTAATATTCCTGAAAACATACCCTAATTATCACTAAGTCATAACGTGACTAATGACATTTAACCACAATATCTTTGTAACTTAACATATGATCTAAAAAATAAATGAAAGAATTAAATTAAAACAGTAAATGTGCCAATGTGCGTCTAAAACCTTATTTTCAGAGTTAAAGTTATTAAGAAAGGCCACGATACCAAAGATGGCTGCAAGGTCGCGTTTGAAAGTAAGATCTTACATAACGTTTTGCAAATGCTAATGTTTTGAGAGAGCAAGTAATATTATCGACGAATCTTTTGCCCGCTCGACATTCACGCGAACTTCGGAACAGCTCGAGGACCGTGCATGTTGTTCTTCTAAAAAACGTGTTTTTCTAGATGAATCTTCGGCTTGCGTTTCAGAGTCCAGTGTACGTTTTAATCATGGTCCTAGAGAGACATACTCTCTATTATACCATTGGCACAAAAATAATGTATTGTTTTTCTTTATCTGGGATCACTGGAAGAGATCCCTATCAGGGATAAGTCCGCCTCTTGTTGTGTTCTATTTTGTTGTAACAATGTTCTTTCTGTACAATAAAGTTTTTACATACATACAAAATAGACACAAATTCAAACATTGTGTACAAAGGCGGACTTATCGCTATTGCAAATGCTGTCAATCAACCTTTGCTGTAACAGTTTAGTCACTAACAAGAATAATAGAAATAATGATACGCCTCTCACACTTGGCGGCCTTTTAGCAAAATTCTATGTTTCGTTTGCTGTCTGCAGTGTGTGTAGTACACATTTTATTCGCTGGACATAGGTAGTGGATATAGCGACTACAGTTCCAATCGTTCTATTCGTATAATATTCGTACCTATTTGGCTACTGTAGGTATATATTATTTTATTTATAGGCAACTAGCTGTTTCCCGCAGCTCCACCTGCGGTATATAGCCTATGTTACTCAGGGTGAATGTAGTTTTCCAATGGTAAAAGATTTTTTGAAATCGGCACAGTAGTTTTTGAGTTTATTCATTACAAACATACACACAAAAATACAAATCTTTCCTCTTTATAAGTAATATTAGTGTAGATAGATATAGATCAGTGTAGATGGAGATGTAGATAAGGGCATACGGCTCACAATACAATACATTGCAAATACTCTTTAAAGTACCAAAATAAAAAAAAATACAAAAAATATACATGAAAATGAGCTTTCAATAACCTCAAAATTAACTGGAGTGCTATTTTTGAAAAGTGTGATTCACGCAAAATCGGTGAGTCGAATAATTTTTGTTGTAATTAATGTCGAACGATTTTTATGTTACATATATGTCATACATTTAAAAATAGGGGTCTTGGTAATAAACAGAACTTCAACCTTATCCCGCGAATCTGCCTGCGTGGTATTCCGTTTAGTTTATGCTTGAAACATGGTTTAATCAAGACAATTTATTTACTTTTGCACTAAATATGAAAATAGGATTTAGGTTTAACCGTGAAAGTCAAACAGACCTAAGGTTTTTTTTTTCTTTCAATATGGCTCTTACTTTTGTATTTAGCCAGTAACAAGTAAAATATTTTTAGTAAAGTTATCTAGTCAAGCAAGTCTTAAGTCAGGTCGGTCGTTAAGTCGGGGTGCGGGGCAGGGAACCTTCTTGAGTGCCCGGTTCTTTGAAAGCTTTGCGTTCTCATTTGATCCCACGGTTCTGGTGAGAGGGCGGGCTGACAAGGGATTTGGGACGGTGCAACCTGGGTGACAGTTAATAACTCCCTGGTAGTCGGGGTCTTGTTGACTGTCGGCCAATTTCTGCCAACAGCCCACTCCACCGCCGTCTATAATGAGACGGCGAATGGATGTGGGTCTGGGGGACGGGCGTGGTCCATTTATGGGCCACTGTCCGATTTGGGGGGTGGCCGAATGGCCAATGGACGGGGCCGAAAGGCCATGGCTGGAGGGCGTCGTGGTAGAATGCTAACGCGACCCCATTGCGCCCTCAACAGCCGGTGCGGAAACGCCGTAGGGGTTTTAGTGGGTAGTCCAGGCGCTGTGCTACGCCTGGGAGTCCCACACTTTGTGCGCAAATGCATTTCCCCTACGTTAAAAAAAAAAAAAGTCGGTCGTTAAGTCAAGTTGCCTACTTAGTTGTATAAAAAAAAAGTCGAGTCAGATCACATAAATCGAACGCTGTATCACTTCCCAACAATCACGCTTAATCTCGAACACTTTGCGAATAATCATCATCATCATTTCAGCCGCAGTCAGTCCACTGCTGGACATAGGCCTCTCCTAATGATTTCCAAAATGACCGGTTGGCAGCAGTCTGCATCCAAGTCAGATGACCTTTTTCAGGTCATCTGACCATCTGATCATCATTTCAGCCGCAGTCAGTCCACTGCTGGACATAGGCCTCTCCTAATGATTTCCAAAATGATCGGTTGGCAGCAGTCTGCATCCAGGTCAGATGACCTTTTTTAGGTCATCTGACCATCTGGTCGGTGGATGTCCAACGCTGCGCTTACCGGTACGTGGTCGCCATTCGAGAACCTTTCTGCCCCATCGGCCATCGGTTCTCCGCAAAAAATAATCCACCAAATAATAATAATCCACCATTATTAAACACAAATACTCAAAAACACACAAACTTTTGAAATAAAATACAGCGCCGATGCTGCTCTTTTCAGCTTCCCGCCAAAAGTCCAGACCTAAGGTTGATTGTAAGATATTTATAGCTTTAGCAAAAAGTTTCATTCGTCTTTGTATTTTTGGAAAAATGTTTTTTGTTGATTAAAGAGTATTTGTATTGTATGTATCTTATTATGACAAGTTTGTGGTGTGATATAAAGTCACCAACAACGAAACGGTTTCATTTCCCGGTCCTAACCAGTAATTCTATTCTCGACCTGGTAATGAGGGGGCGCTCCAGGAAACTCCACGCTCCATTGAAGGAGACAGTCTTGCACAATTGGATGTAATACTGGTGAACTGTCATAGTGCATTATGTTATGTACACCATGGATGTATACCTAGTTTTATTTTTTTTATTTTATTTATTCAATAAAGTTTGCTTTTATTCACCATTTTTAAACATGATAAAAAACATAATTTAATTAAAACTAAAACCTAATCTAAAAAATAACCCTGAACAAAAAATAATTAAAATCTAATGTTTGTTCTTGCGGCATATCATGCCGCAACTCATATAATGACGTATATGTATGGCATACCAGCCAAGAACTCCGGCAGGATGGTGACCGGTAAATGCTATTTTTAATTAGGTAGGTATCTACTTATGAATTTTTTAGTCAATCATATTGAGTAGATTACATGGTCAATCGACTCTGCGCAACTTGGTGTCAGAGTTTTTTCGGAAACGCCTAAGGCCTCTGACGTGGGTATTTTATTATGACGAATGAAATTCATTGGATTTGAAAGTTTCTTTGGCGGCTATCAATTGGCTAGTAAACTTTTTCATGAAAATGTCTAATTCGTAAACCATTTCGAGGAATAGGCTTAAGGAACAGATTACATTAATCAGATCTTTAGATAAGCAAGTATTTTTAAGAAAATCGCAGAAAACTCAATGACTTTCATTTTTTAGCAAAGTTAACGTATGACGTAACCGGATAACTTTCGGCTATTCACATTTAAAATTTTAGGTTGGTAGCACAGGGTAGTGAATAAATATTTTTTGTTTGGTAGCGTACTTGTCACCCATGTCAAATGTCATCTCTGTTCAAGTAAACATAACCCATACATAACCTAACTACATCTTCATTACATTCATATAAACATTATAATGAAGAATCGGTGTCCAATTATTGAAAAATCAGATGTCAATGGATGAAGAGACGGCAGTAAAGTCCAATGAACAGACCAATATGCAATAGATACGAGAAATGGGGTAGGTACCACGATATTTGGCGATTGTAATTGTAAACAAACAAGAAACCAACCAACCTTCGGTCCATCCTGACTTTGACATTTGACACTGACATACATATTTTTTAATACCTTAGAAATTTTTGCTTTCTTGCAGTTCGAGATGGCCATTATAGTTGCGTGACGTCATCACTATAAAATCTTTAAAATTAAATAACAAAATAAATATAATTTTAAGAAATTTTTCGTTTAAATTGTATCTCCTAAATAGTCTATTCTATCAATAAAATATATAAAATACACAATTTATTTTTTAGTTGACTAGCCAATTGGTATCAGGACAGCTATTTTTAAAATATAACTAAGCATTTTTGAGAAGTATGAGTATGACTCACCGTATATGGTGGTGGAAGGATGGTGATTCGAATGAAAATCGTTTGACTCACTGATTATGTCCAGACTTCGAGAAAAACCATGCAAAACAGGATTCCGTTTCAATATTTTATATAGTGTGAGATCCTGAACCTTTTTTAAAATATTAGTCGCATTAAACATTTTTCGTTAAACTTTGCAACAACGGATAGCAAGTACTAACGCAGTAGCATTTTATAAAAAGAAAAGTATGTAATCGAATGTGACAGGGACGAAGTCGCGGGCACAGCTAGTAATAAATAAATAAATAAACTAAATTGATTTAAAATACCTAAATTTATTTCAATACGCTACGCGCAAAAAACCTCTTCAAAGATGAGCCATGGGGCTTATTGATGCGACGGGAGACCGAAGAACTGGCGCTTTCTTTGAATGAATTAGTTTGGTCATTCAACGAGGAAATGCTGCCAGCGTCTTCGGCACGATACCACGGAGACTATTTTTAATTGAGTTTAATTATATATACTAATATTATAAAGCTGAAGAGTTTATTTGTTTGTTTGAACGCGCTAATCTCAGGAACTACTGGTTCGAATTGAAAAATTCTTATTGTGTTGGATAGATCATTTATCGAGGAAGGCTTTAGGCTATATAACATCACGTTGAGACTAATAGGAGCGAAGAAACAGTCAAAAATGTGGAAAAAACGGGGAAAATTATTCATTTTTGAGGGCTTCCGTTGCGTGCGCTGCGAAAACCGTTCGAGATACCCAAAAATATGTATGAAAGAATTATTCCTCTTTAAATTATCTAAAAAAATGTCCGCGATAGTATATGTCTATATTTTAAGATTAAATCACAATAACCGTTTTTATGATAATCAAATTTGGTCGAAACTAAATTGTATAAAATAAGTCGTGGTTAAGCTTTAGGTAATCTATACTATTATTAATATTATAAAGCTGAAGAGTTTGTTTGTTTGTTTGAACGCGCTAATCTCAAAAACTACTGGTTCGAATTGAAAAATTATTTTTGTGTTGGATAGATCATTTATCGAGGAAGGCTTTAGGCTATATAACATCACGTTGCGACTAATAGGAGCGAAGAAACACTCGAAAATGTGGAAAAACAGGAAAAATTATTCATCTTTGAGGGCTTCCGTTGCGTGCGCTGCGAAAACCGTTCGAGATACCCAAAAATATGTATGAAAGAATTATTCCTCTTTAAATTATCTAAAAAATGTCCGCAACAGTATATGTCTATCTTTTAAGATTAACTCACAATAACCGTTTTTATGATAATCAAATTTGGTCGAAATTAATGCATTATTACAAATTATTTGTCAGAGTTGTATCAACATAATAATATTATTCTTTATTCAAATAAATATGTTATTGATTAAGAGTATTTAACTGTGAACAAAATTGTCTTAGACATCACTTAATTTCAATAAACATCTTATAAGATAATACAATTTTAAAATAACTCTGAAACAAGATTCACACGCGCCGCGTGATGAGCGCTCGCCCATGATTCCCAAAATAACTATTCCACGCGGACGAAGTCGCGGGCACAGCTAGTAAATTAATATATCGCCCAACGGGAAAATACAGCCAGCGTTCTTGCTAATATGAGGTATGGACATGAATGAATGAATGAATGAATGAAATTTATTGCCTTATGAACTTATTATATTGATTTATTTAATTTCTAGTTTTCAATATTTTATTTTTTTTAACCCTACCCATATAAACTTGTTTTAATAATAATGATGTTTTAATACAAAAAAATTATAAAAAGAGGTAAGTATTAACGTAATTTTTTTTTTAATTTGGTAATTTTTTAAATTTTTTTTGTGTGGTTAGTTTGTGATATGATCTGAGGAGCTCGTTAGTCAAGCGCGACCCGCGTATCCGTAGCGAATGCGCGTGTCAAACGACAGCGTGACGCGACCACTATTGGATTGGTCGCCATTTAGTGGTAGTTTCTATCTTGATCTCCTCCGTGCTTCGGATGGCACGTTAAGCCGTTGGTCTCGGTTGTTATCGATAGATAGCAGTCGTGAGGCTGTGTCAGATGCCTTAGGACAGCTTGAAAAATTCTGACAGTGTTGGCCACTAACACACCTCGGGTCATGTTCCTGTTAGTCTGGTTTCCCTGTAAAAAGGGTTATGGAGGTCAGACGGCAGTTGCTCCATTGTAATAACCAGTGCCGCCAAATATAGGACCATGACCTACAGCCTACAGCGTACCCTAGGCTCCGAAGCGTAAGCTGACGACGCAACTAGGAATACACGCTAGGATTATCCTTGTACCAATCTTAATGTAGAAACATTTATATATGAGCTAAACTCATTTGCGATTGAACAAAATGGTGTAATCCCATTAATTGCAAAACCCCTTTCGCGTGGGGTTTCTCCATTGCATGCTTATGTAACTTGAAACTGGATTATTTGTAATTTCATTAAACATATTGCAACAAAATGTTTATGGTCCTGCTGCAATGGTGCCTTGCTTTTTTCGACAAAACTTACTCCCAAAGAAACTCTATCAAAGATCTTATTTGTGTCTATTTACCATATTACAAATAAAGTTTCATTCATTCATTTAAAACTTCCTAGGTTTAGGCCACGGAGTAATAACAAATAGGAGATGGCGTATCGAGAGATTGATATTGACGATCCCCTCTACTTGTCAATACATGTCGCTAGCAAATCGAAGATTTCAACATAAAAAAATATATTTATATACAGATATTTTGTACATTAAAAACAGACACATATTTTGTGTAACACTAAATCAAATGAATTCGAAAATATGTTATTTACTTACGTTTATTGTGACCCCATAAGCATTGAAACACTTAAAACTGAATTGTTTAAAATATTTTACAAAATATTCTAAGCTAAAATAAAACGTAAATTAGAAAAATAAGAAACCATTAGAGCTCTCTTTACGTCACAAATCGTTCACAGTTGAACGAAAAATGACGTAAGCCACGCCCACTTCTAGATGTCACTGCGCCAATGACCGTAACGGTGCACTCTTCGATATACCGTCTCCTGTTTATATTTGCTCCATGGATTAGGCATATTTGGCTATTGCTCGATAGTCGAGCGTGATTGACATGAAAAGTCAGCTCAAAATTCTTGGGGTTACAATTGACGTCAAATTGACATTCAACGACCATGTCACTAACGTATGCGTATATAAAAGGGCATAAGTATATATAAGCAACTTCCTAGAGCCGCGAAAACCGGTTGGAATTGAAACCCAGATATTGTGCGGACTATTTGTACCACTGTAGCAACAGTGGAGCCGATCATCATGTATGCAGCCAGCGTATGGGGTTCAGCCGCGAAAAAGATAACAGTCAGGCACCAGCTAGATACGGTGCAGCGAGATTTTGCGCAGAAGGTCTGCAGGACCTACCATACGGTCTCTCTTAACTCATCACTTGTACTGGCGGGGTTGCTTCCCCTTGATCTCCTTATTGGGGAGGCTGCCTTGTTGTACGAGATCCGGAGGGGGGCTCCCATGCCGGGGATGGCTGACAGGGAGATCGAGCGTAGGGCCCTAGCTATGGAGGCTGCCTGGAGTTCAGCAGCCTGGTAGACCAACAACAAGTGAACGAAAACAGTAACTTCGACGTAAAGATCTACATGGACGGTAGCAGGATTGATAGGGTGTCGGTGCTGCACTATCCATTTGGAGGGGCGGGGCCGAAACCAGATCCATCAAGCTCTGTTTGTTGTCTTATTGCAGTCTATCAGGCCGAACTCTTGGCGGTATGCGAAGCAACCAGGAGAATCAATCAAATCAATGCCCGGTCCTTTAGAGTTTACAGCGACTTAATGTCAGCGTTTAAAAACGATTACAAACCTCGCGTCCCTCTACCCGTTGGCAGTTGAATCCAGAGGGAACATTAAAACCGCCATAAGCCTAAATAAAGATGTTCAGCTTTTCTGGACACGCGCACGCGGCGGGTAACGAGAGAGCCGATATTTTTGCTAGAGAAGCCGCTGTAATCTCCAATAGAAGGGCTGATTACGATCAGTATCCAGTGTCATATGCTAAGAGGTTACTAAGATTGGAATCGCTTCGTGTATAGGACGCTCGTAATAGACCGGGCCAAACCGCAGCTCTTACCAAACTGTTGCTACCAAAGACATCAGGCGTCAGCATACAGGGTGATTCGCGAACTGGTGCCAACGAACATTACGACCCAGATAATGGCAGGTCACTGTGGCTTTGCAGAGTATCTGCATATGTTTCAATGCTTGGATAGCTTCTCGTGTAGTTGTGTAAGTGAGACTGTCCCACATTTAATAATGGAATGCAATTAATGAAATAAAGTTGAATAAACATTGGAAGTAGAGAATTGTTGGTTAGTTACAACTCTAGTAGAGGGGTAACCTATAAAACACATGATTGATGATGAATGAATGTGTAGTATGCAGCATGAAAGTGCGAGAGGAATAATTGATAGAACCATAGATTTAGATATTTTTGACTACGTCAATAGATTGGCTGAATAATATAAGAAAAGTGACGAATTTGAAAACTGTTTGTGTGTGCGTGTCATACATGTGTGCCCTGTCAAATAGTGCTGAGTCGAGCAATGTCGACATCACTATCATCGATGTTCTTAACGTGAGAACATTGCCAAATTAAGTATGCAGTATTTTTTGGGATAAGTTAGAAAAAATTACATAATAAACATGCTACTTTAGAATTTTTATTTTTAACGAGCACTCCGACTCGACTTCGAATAGGTGGACACTAATTAACTTAACTGTATTATAATTTTCAGACCAGTGATCGATTTTCGCTCTACTGAAAACTATGGAAATATTTTGGAAAACCATTATTCTCTGCCAACCATTTAAAGCCATTTTTCGCAAATATCAAAATTAGAAAAAAAATTGAAAGGTAAGGTATTTAATAGAAATTCTTCTACTACAATTACGAGAGATGAATGAGAATACGAACACGGGGTTTTCAGTAGAAATCCGCCATTTTTATATTTTTTTTGCGATATCTCAAATTAGACTTTATCTCTAAAGGCGTATTTATTTTTCGATTTTTATCCAAATTTGAATTCTTAAGCATCTTACTCAATCATGTGATAAAACCATGGAGTAATTATAAAGGGGAGATGCCGTTTGAAATGGCGCAGTGACGTACTCATTGGCGCCTCGCCGACACTGCAGTGGGCGGAGCTTGTCGTTGCTCGTGCTCTATGATTGGAGCCACGGCCGAAACCAAGCACCCCGCACGTCTGCCTTCCGCCCCGTGTAGCCTCACAAACGCTTTCTTACAAAACGCTTATTAAGGCATCTCCCCTTTATAATTACTCCATGGATAAAACTATATGATATTTCTCATATATTAGTGCGGAAAAACTATCGAAACAATTATGAAATCATGGATTTATAGTGATAAACTTTGGTGGTACTTATGTGTAAAATGTGAAATTATGTGGGTTTTATTTGTTACTTGAGTTACATTTAGGCACTGCACATGAAACCATAAATAAGCGCTTCTATTAAATACTTTTTTAACACTAACGACTAAATACTTTGTTTATAATTTAAATATTTGTTTTTGACAAGAAATTCGTAAGGCTGCTATGGGACATTATTGTGTATATGAAATGGTCTCGCTCTCTATCTCATTCTAACATACGCATATCCTATATATTTCTCTTTTGCATTTCCCGTCTATTGGATCCATAGTCTACGGATAAAGGATAGGGCTGACCTCGTTTTGCGCCGCACAATATCTACTACTATCCCAGACGTCTAGCACAAGTAAAACCTTTGTTTTTTCCTCATGTTGCGTGCGCGCATTGCACCACGCGGTGATCGTCGGTAATTCTGCTCAAACTTTCCCAAAATATTGCATGTCATTAAAGAAAATCTATAGATATATATATTAACGAGCGTGTTTCCCGGGTACGCTTTAATCATAGTTCAAGATTTGCAAAATAGGTGAGTCGAAAGATTTTCGTTCGATATTAAATGATTTTTATTCGTCTTAATCTGAAGCTTACCGAAGTAAGTATGGCGTAAGTTTAAAGTATGGATAGCTACGGCTAATTTTAGTACTAGTACTAATATTATTTATTCTGAGATATGGCGAAAGAGTGGCTCTCTCTTTCGGCTGCACATAGACAGCATAACCTGGAACCCTATTTTTGAAATTTATGACATATATGTCGAATGAAAATCAAATCAAATCATTTATTAAAGTCAGTTTGGTAAATATGAAATCGTTCGATATCGAAGGAAAATTATTCCACGCGCCGATTTTGAGTGTGTCACACTTTTCAAAAATATCACTCTAGATCTTCTGGGTTAAAATGTTAAAATCCGCTGACTTGATGTTGATTTCATTACTGAATGTTAATTTTTTATAATCAAGGTCCATTCCTTTCTCAATTCGTTCATATTATGATAAAAATTGCAAGTCATTGTACAAAGTCTATTATGTATAGTAATTGAGGTCTCTCGGTCAGTGTCTCAATGTATAGAGTCCAAAATTGACTAAGAAATGTTACCAAATGCGTACATCGAGGAAAATAGTATCGCAAGAGATGAATCATCGGTTGTGTAATATGTGTTTGGTTGTGCTTCTACCAAGATATTTTATTTATTTATTTATTTAAACTTTATTTTACAAATACAATTGTAAAGCACAATAGGTGGACTTAATGCTAAAAGCATTATCTAACAGTCAACCTTTGGGTCAAGCAGAGAGCTTTATGTGGGTGTAAAATAAAGTTAAATTATCAGAAAAGCATAAGAAAATAATATGCAATACATATATATCTACATCTACACTAATATTATAAAGAGAAAAGAATTGTATTTTTGTGTGTATGTTTCTAATGAATAAACTCAAAAACTACTGTGCCAATTTAGCTACATTCACCCTGAGTAACATAAGCTATATACCGCAGGTGGAGCTGCGGGAAACATAAACACGTATTTACAATATACCTACATAAACAATAAATATATACAATAAACACGTATTTACAATATACCTACATAAACAATAAATATATACAATTATTAATGCAATGCAAAATAAACAATCAGCACTCAGCTGTGCGAGAAAATGCTCGTAAACAAGAGCTTTGAAACCCGCACGGCTGGAGGCTTTCCTAATTGATTCAGGTAGTGCGTTCCAGAGTCTGACAGCCGTGACGGCGAAGGAGTTGGAGTAAAACCCAGTATGGTGAGAGGGAGTGGCAAGAGTCAAATTGTTTGAAGAACGCAAGGCCCTTTCGTGAGTCGAACTTAAAAATTAATATTTTTCTTATAAACGGAGCGTAGAGCCTAAAAAGGTTTGACACAAATATTTGACACGGTATGGATTGTGAGGAGGATCCTTCACTTTGGAGCCCTGACCACAGGCAGCTTGGGTCTTCTCTCATCTGCCGATGGGCGTCCCTTTTTTAAATCTACATTTTAAAATGTTGTTTTTATTATATATATATATATTAAATAGTATCATTATATGTTCTGACATTTCTGCTCTTTTGACATTTTTTTAATTATTATTAAATTTTTTATTCAATTTTTTTTTAATTTAAATAATCTGAAATAACCATTGTGCTAAATGTTGACAAACATGTGAATTCGTTCATTTAACTAGGTAATTAAGGAAAGTTTTTTCTTATTTGTAAATTGACGTTTTGAAGAAAATGCTGCAGAGGAGTTTGTGGCGCCGCTTCTTCTCCACTTGCGCTTTGGAAGTGGTGGTAAACTTAATATAAGTAAATTGACGTCAATAAGTGATATTTTTATATCCTATACTTATTGAAAAATAAACAATTTCATTTCATTTCATTTCATTTTTATAATATTTAAAAATGTAGAAAAAAATTAATAAATGATAATTATAGATGTAATGTTTTCTTATGTTTTCGCGATTGTTATTCATTAAATTAAACTATTTTAATACGGTTTTATCGCGTTTATTACTTATTTATTTACACCTGACGTTTCAAACACTTTACAGCGTTCATGGTCGCAGGCAGACTATGACCATGAACGCTGTAAAGTGTTTGAAACGTCAGGTGTAAATAAATAAGTAATAAACGCGATAAAACCGTATTAAAATAGTTTAATTTAATGAATTATAGATGTTTTATAACTAACCGAAATATATATTTTTTTACAGTTTTAATTTACAAAATACACACGATTTTTTATCGAAATTCTCACAAAAAGTATATCTAGGGCAAAAACTAGTATGAACGCCGTAATTATTTGCCTCAAAATGACAAAATTATGTATCTAGTCAAACATCTACTTCTCATGTCGCCATTTCATTAGATAAGTTTAGTATTTGACCCTTGACCATGAGGACAAAAGATTTCAAAACGCCTAAAAATGCAAATCATATTCTAAGTATTACTAAGAATTTGTTTAGAAAGTTATACCGGTAAGAGCACTTTGGACGTTCTTGTTATCAATGTCCTTTCATGAACTTGCGTAACGGAACGACGGCGTGTAGATTTATCCTTTTTAGGGTTCCGTGTCCAAATTTGTGTTACAAAAACCCTATCATAAAATGTTACGTCGAACATTGTTTGCATGCTCAAAGGAATATAAAGATTGCAGCATTAATTGCCACTCATTCACCAATTCTAAGGAATCCGATTGACATGAAATTTTGTTTAAGTAGTTATATACCTAAGTCTACAGTCACTTGCGTGGTTTGTAGGTATAGGTAACTATTTATTTCTAAGATATTCATACTATAAAGGCACAAGTCCATAACGGGCTGCTGACTGCAACCGCAGGCGGCTAACGGCTGCGGTTCACCACAGTGTTGCCTACGGTAGCCGACGTAGCTATTGCTTTTATTCATTTGTCTTCAACATCTTCCAAAAACGTCGACATCTCTCGAAATCTGCGGTCGTTGCGCACATCGGCTGCAGAACGCAGTGAAGTCAGTGAAGTCCATGAGATAGATACATGGAAACTGGTATGTTCTAAATACTTCGCTTACTTGCAGTTAGCTGCAGTTTGACAAGTTTGAGGTCTGCGGTTCATCTTGGAAGCATACCTATAGATACCATTATTAAAAAAAACATTATATTGAGACTTACATAATACATAAGGAAAATGAATAAGTCCATAAAGAGCCTGTATCCAGGGCCATTCACATCTTTTACGTCACTTGTTGTCATTGTCAGGTTTGTCAGTGTCACTAATCTCGTTTTCGAAAATAGTTTTTCGCGGTCTCGGTTCTATGCGGATTCTGGTTTTTGTATAATTTACTTTTGGAGATCTCGAAAATGAAATTAACCACAAGTCAACAATAAAAACGTACGATAAACATTTTCATTCCAATATATTTGAAGTGTCGCAGTCAGTCACTGTGGCCTTGGTTTTCACATGCAAAATTTATCGATTTTCCTCGAGTTTTCTGGTTTGTGTTTGTTTGGATTATTTACATCATTTTGCAAGCAAATTATTTTATGAATACTGAGGTTTCATATCATTACAGTTAAATAGGACTTTTGCTCAAAGTGACTAGCTTGAATCAACCAGCAAGTCTGAAGCAGGCGTTTTATTTCAGGTTTGAGTTTGTAATATACATACAATGGCTAAACAAGTGGCAGACGTGCAGATCCATGCGTCAGAGTCACAAGATGCCCTGAATGATGACCCCGACATCAGTGTTGACTTGATTGATGATGGTCTCTATTTAGGTAAGTATGGAGTTTCAGGTGGAGGTGTCGTATATTTGTTAACTGACTGTTTCCGCGCTCCGCCCAAAAGTCGGCTATGTGTCACACTACATCCATACCAAATTTCATCTAACCGGTTCAGGGGTTTCGCCATATCTTCGTATTTATTATTAGTAAGACATGATATGAAAATGTTTGGCTTTTAATTCATAATTTTAGCATTAAGTCCGCCTATTGTGTCATACAATTATATATTTGTACATTCAAGTTTAAATGATTAAGTAATAAGTATTTGAAGTAATTTATTCATATGGAATGGGTTACGGGTTACGTGGTTAATCAACAATGCTCACCCTCGTGTCATTGAAGTATTGTATTTGAATCATCAATAAAAGATTACTAGATACACAGTCATGAACGAACACCATTGATAGTATCCGAAGGGAGCTACAGCAACTACTTACACATACATACTTGCTACAGTGATTGCCTCAATAAAACAGTATTACTTTCACAGTAAGGATGAGAATTCTAAAACACGACACACACATTGAGCTCGCACTTACAGTAGTAAAAATAGACTGAAAAAATAAGACTGTCCTCAAACTCTGTCCATCGGCGAAATAGGCAGACTTTGGGCTGGGACACTTTTCGAGAGTGATTGTGCATCTAATTGTTATCTTATATAGATAATTTGAAGTGAATATATGATTTATTTTATATAATTTATAGGTACTTTTTTCTAAATAAATATTGTAAATTACCTGCTTGTTTTAATCATAACTTAAATCATCAAAAATTTGCGAGTAGTGGTTGCTTGTCGATAGTCTACCTTAACCTCTACTTCTCAATAGATTTGATAGTCATTTATAAGCAACAGTATTGATAAAATGGCCATAATAGATGTTTAGAAATTTTCATGAATAAGGGGAAATGAAAGCGGTGGAGAGACCACCTGAAGGTTTTCCAACAGCGGTGCTTAGAGTTGGCCTTAGACAAAGATGTTGGAGACAAACATTGCCCAGCAGTGGGACGAAACAGGTTAACAAAGGGGCATATTCATTACTATCATCATTATTTTCAAAATGATTTATTCATACTGATAGCTTATTAATCGAGGAAGGCTACAGGCTAGTACAAAGTCGAGACAGGCTGCTTTACATAACCAACCCATGCTGTTTTTAGGTAACCTGACATGCGCTCAAGACTACAAGGCGCTGGAGAAGTTGCAGGTCACCCACGTGCTGACTATAGACGTGTGTCCCCTGCCTCGCACTGTACTGGACCATGGCAACCTGACATTCCATTTTATCAAGTGTAAGTTTTGTTATTGTGTTAATAAATGAAATGTAATGAAATACTTATTTTGTGGAAACATGGTAACAGTTATATTTTTCTATGATGATTTAAGACATTTATATTTTTTTATACAACTAAGTAGGCAAACAGGCGTTCGGCCCAACTGATGGTATGTGATTACCGTAGCCTATGAACGGCTGCAACATCGGAGATGTCACGAGCGCGGTGCCGACCTGTCCGCTGTCAGCACAGCGACCCCTCTGGAGCCTGGCGGCCCTACTCACCAGCAGGAACACAACACTGCATCACAGTGTTATTTGGCTGCAGTCTTCTGTAGGGTGGAAGTACTTCCCCAGACGGACTACTCCTTATAAAATGTCCTACCTCTCTTAATTTTCTTAATACCTCTCTTATTTTGATAAGCTATTTTTTGAGGCATCAGTTACAAAATGTGATTATGCCAGCCTCAGCAAAATTGAAAATAGGATTGCATATTTGTGTATTTTCGATGAATTCGATGATTAATTGAAAGTGCTTGGTTATTTTTACAGGATGGGGATGTATGTTCCGCGCAGGACGAGTGGCCATACGCGATAATGAAATGATTTTCTTTCTTTTTTAGTGGCTGATGTACCCAAGGAAAACCTTATTAGGTATCTGCCGGAAACAAATGAATTAATCAAAAACGCCATAGCCGGTGGTGGCATAGTGCTTGTACATTGGTGAGTCATGCATGTTATCTATATGTCGTCGGCAGGTAGTTAAATTGATCGTTTCATGATGTGGTCGATCATATCATAAAATGAGACCATGTCATGATATGGCCAAAACAGTATCGACCAGATCATTGAGCTTCAAATATTTCATGATATTATCAACTGATGAATAGAATAGAATATATCTTGAGAAAGCTATCATGTAGGTACAGCAATGGTCTTATAAACTTATGCTAGCTAATCTGGCCAAGAACTAAGTGATCATAACGTAAAATTGTTACATTTTTAACCAGTAGAGGCGCTGATGTTGCTACATTTATGAGCATTATCATGGCGGCGGGCTATCAGCTGTTAAACAATCGAAGAATATTGTTGCGAAAATAAAGGTTTTAGGATAAATTGATTATCGTAAATCGCTTATTAAAATAAACTAAACTTAAAACTTTCAGAATATAAAAGTATTGTTTTGAGCATATAAAATCCACGTTTGGCCAGATCATTTCATTTGATGTCAGAACGTCAGATGACATTTTAATGATATGATCAATTCTGTTTTGGCCATATCATGAAAAGGTTGCATTTCATTATGTGGTCACCATATCATGAAATGATCAATACTACGACATATATATATTTAACTAGCTGTTTCCCGCAGCTCCGCCTTCGTCAAAAAGTATATATTTGACCCTGGGTCTTCAACTATATTCATACCAAATTTCATTAATCAATCCGTTCAGCGGTTTGACAGACAGACTTTTGCATTTAAAATACTAGTATGGAAGTATGGATTTTTTTCCAACCCAGAAATAAGCATTCATAATTAAATGTCCTAAACAACTCGTGGCAATCGAACTCACGAACTGCGGGTCTAAGGCACACCCCTTAACCACTGCACAGAGAACAATGTCAGAGGCCGAAAGCAGGTTCTGAAAATCTCTAACTACAAGGGTGTACAGAGTCGATTAACCACGGAACCCACGCGATATGAATATAAATGAATTAAGTATAATATGAATTGGTATGGTAGCCCTGGCTGCCATTAGGTGGTCGTTAAAGATACCATGTCAGAGGCCGAAAGGCGGTTCCGAAAACTCTGACACCAGGGTGTGCAGTCAGTTTTGATTCCCTAAATGACGGACTAATATTCATGTTTGTCTTTTAACCCTGAAAACTTGTACGAGTATATTCTGGCACTAGGGTGTAACAGTTGAATAAAGATGTTATTTTTAAAGATTAACCAACGATACGACTAAATCATATTAATATTATAAATGTAAAAGTGTGTTTGTTTGTTTGTCCTTCTTTCACTTTAAAACGGAGCAACGGATTGATGTGATTTTTTGTGTGGAGATAGTTGGAGACCTGGAGAGTGACATAGGCTTTTTTCCGTGACACAAACGAAATTCCACACGAGCAAAGCCGCGGGCACAACTAGTGAATGAATAATATATTGATATGGTACTTCCAGTTACTTCGGCGTGTCTCGGTCCGCAGCAATAGTGATAGCTTACATAATGGACAAATACAGCCTCTGTTACGAAGAAGCCTTCAATTTGGTGAAAAGCAAACGGAGATGCGTCCATCCTAACATAGGGTTTGTGGCGCAGCTGAAACTGTTTGGGCACATGGGCTACAGGCTGAACAAAGACGACCCTAGATACAAGCAGTTTAGGCTCAAAATGGCTGGGCAGAAGTTGAAAGAAGGTAGGCAAGTTACTTGTTTTTTTTTTTCAATATGGCTTTTACTTTCATATTAAGACAGATTTTTTTTCCGTTTTGTGTTCCACTGCTAGGCAAAAATCTTTTCCTCTCCCATTAAGCCAGTAACAAGTAAAATTATTGAGCGAAGTTAGTCGAGCAAGTCCAAAGTCAAGTCAGAAGAAAAGTGAAGTGGTAGAAAACATGCACTTAACGATTTCCAAAATTAAAATTTGAACAACGTATTTTAAAAATATGTATTCTATTATGATATCTGATTATTTTGCCTAAATTTGGTCCTTGGAAACTTACCTATTTAGTCTCGGCTATAGGCACGTCAGAAAGGTGGTTCCAAAAAAAAAGGATTCCAGTATGTGCATGGTAGACGGCCAATAACCCATTCGATATGAATTAATTCCACAATTATTGTTTGCAGTGAAGATCCTGCCACAACAGTTTGCGGACCTGGTGAAGCCTGACCCTGGATTGGTCCGAGAACGACCCGACCCGAAGGTGTACCGCTGCAGGAAGTGTAGGAGAATCGTGGCCAGCCAGGGGAACATCATACCGCATATACCTAAACAGGTAGGGATTATAAACGGCGTCGTAGTAACAGCTGTTTGTATATAAAAAACTAATCATACATTTTTATGCCTGGACCCCGATTTTCGAAATGTATGACTTATTTTCTTACGCTTTTGCGAAGTCACACTTTTTAATCAATCAATTTCTTTATTTGTTAAACATACGAGACATAGATAAGTTGACAATTTTTATATTGTATCACTATGTTTTGCCGCTATTTAGGCGTACAAATTCACATTTTATAAGGTATCCAATACATTTTCATCTATTTATTGGTCACGATGAACAGCCAGATATAAATATTTCAAACTAAAATGTTGGTAAAATTACAATCAATCAATAATTTATTTATTTGTTAAACATAGGTACAGGGTATATTAAATAATAAATCGAGTTTTTTTTCCTCAAAAATCTTGCAATCAGCCTTTCAGACTATTTTAGATTTCGAATAATTCCCATTCGACATATATGTCATACATTCCAAAAATAGGGCTCCAGATGTGTTAGATCAATTTATGAGATGAATAAATCTATTCTTACTTTATTATTTCGAAACTAACTGGTATTTCATTTGCAGGTCAAAGTGGAACTGGCGAAAAAGGGCATCAGACCTCCACCGAGCAACTTAACCGGTCTGAACTGCGCTGAGAACGGACAGATCCTAATAGAAAAACTGAAGAGCCTCGCGTCTCAGATTCTAGAAACTCATATAGATGACACAAACAGTGATACGAATAGCCCCGGACATAGTGATAGTCAGCATAGTGAAGATGGACCTAGTCAGGTTAGATCTCTAAGTCATACATCATGCTCAATCGACCATATACCACAGAATTATTAACACAGAACGGACGTACGACGACGGAACGTACAGAACGGACACTCACACCCGCAGATTTGAGGAAACATCGAGAGCAAAACAATGCAAGGATGATGCTTTTGTCGCGCGGCCGCTGCGACGACTATGACGCAGATACGGTAAACAACCAACACTACGAGTAACACACACATTGACGCGTGTGCGTACGCGACTGAATCGTAGTAGTCGTAATACTATGTGCGAATAATAAACTGAGGGCCAGTCTGTCTCAATGGAAAAAGACAAAAATGTAAACAAATATGGTCGTATGACATTGAGACAGGTTTGTCGATGGTGTTTTTGTGAAAATGAGTTGTGGGTTCATTGAGATGTGAATTTGATATGCATTGGTAATCGAAAAGCCCTGCATTGGCGTCGCTTCTGATTATCTTTGTCGTTTAATGAAATAGAAATCAATTCTTCGTTTTTACTCGCGTCAAATATGATAACATCTTATATCACTTTTCTCTCATTACTATGAATTATTTTTGCCATTTTGATAAATAAATCGTAGGAAATAATCACAAAATACACAACGTTCACTCCTGTCTCTTTTTGGTGGATGCCATTGAGATGACGGAATGTTAAATTAATGCCTAGTCGTCAGTAAAAGAAATTAGTTCCAATTTTTTCCGCAATATGGCGAAGGTTACTATTTTATTGGTTGGGCTATAAGAGATTGATGATTAATTTTAAAAATTGCCATTGTTTATATTATTGTCTCTTTCCATTGAGACAGACTATTTGTTTTTTTTAGGTGCTAGACGGCTACAGCGAAGGTAATCTAGTAGACGGTCACATCGCAGCCCGAGACAGCCATCAAACATGTCACGCGGTGTGGTTCGTGGAGCCCATGTCCTGGATGAAGGACGTCCAGCATGAACTACAGGGGAAGTTGCACTGCCCCAAGTGTCAGAACAAGATCGGCAGTTTCAACTGGGTCATGGGTGAGAGATTTTGCTTTTATTTGTTAATTTTTCACCTTCAGGTGAGCTATTTTTGAAATAAACCGGGGAATTAAGAGAATTTCATTCGAAATTGAATGATTGTTTCGACATTATCACTAAGTTTTTTCGCTAAATTGGGTATTCTACACAATTTATACATTTAAGTAGGCAAAAAGGCATACGGCCCACTTGATGGTAAGTGGTCACCGTAGCCCATGAACGCCCGCAAAAATATTTACAATTACAACAAATCAATCAATTTATTTTTATAATTCTTAACAAAAATTTCATTATCAGAAACTGAAAACAGAAAGATTTTTTAAAATCCGTTCTTAAAAAATAAGTTATAGGCCTTTTAAATTCGGTGGAAGGGGAAACTGTCAAAAAAACAATAAAAGAATGCACTTGGTTTCATGCGCACAAAAGAGATAGCAAGACGTTCCCACCACGCTCCCCCCTTTCTTCTTGAGAAAACTTAAAAGTCCAAATACTGCTTTAATTAACGACCAATTCTGTTGTTGTTTTCGGTATCTGGCACTTTTAGTGTAAATATTGTTTCGTATGCAAATATTGCTTAATTTAGTAGTTAATTAGGCAAATATCTGATTTATAACAACTTTCGAGGCTGCCTCAAGGTGCCTCTCAACCAACCTTTTATTTGACAGTTCGATACTCACCTTCAATGAGGAATCTCCTTAAGTCAAGAAAGTGACGACTAATCATACCAATGAGTTGGAGTAAGGTTGAGTCGAGTTTGAGGAAACGTGAGTTAAGCAGAAGTAAAAATCACTAATTTTAACGTATTTTAAAAGTTCTGTTTCCCTGCCTTTTGGTACAAAACTAAGTGATACATAATGATAATAATTATTGGCAGGTTGCAAATGCCCGTGCGGGCAGAAAGTGGCTCCGGCGTTCTATCTGTCTCCCGCTAAAGTGGAATGGTCCAACATCGTGCAGAACGTGCAGCTCACCGTCTGAACATACTCTTCTTCCTAGCGCCTTTCCGGTTACATTAGCTGGTCACTTCCGAGCCGACAGGTGCTATTTTTGAAAAGTATGACTCGTGCAAAATCAGGCTAATTTCAAAAATAGGCACAGAATTAATAAGAGTACTATCGTACTGAACGGATACTCTCTATTTGAAATAGATATCGCACCTCACCGCGCTGATTTAGGGTAAATATCGAGAGCAAAATTATGCAAGAATGACGATTCGGCCGCCCGGCCGCTGCGACGGTTATGACGCAGAATCAGTAACCAACTCTGCGAGTAACACACACATTGACGGGCGTGCATACGCGACCGAATCGTAGTAGTAATAGGTATCGCGGTGTGTGCCCAGGGTGAGCTTTCCTATCAGGTTTTTCTGCGTAAAGGCATCTGACACAACCATAATGACTGCCATCTAGCGATAAAAGCCGGAACCGACTACTTGACATGCGTTCCGAAACACGGAAGAGCTCGAGGTAGAAAATGCTAGTAATGGCGACCAATCCAATATAGGCCGCGTTTCACCTCGTCGCTATTTTCCGAAAGGTTGCCTGGTGCTATTGCGATAAGGCCGCCTTAAGTATTTTATATTGTATTGTATCGTTACGAAGACGCACGCTGTGCTGGTCATTGTGTAAAGTGTAAACATAATTAATATTTGTTGTATTCCGAGTGCAGGATAGATACCTTAGATGACATATTTATTACATAGGGCGCACTGTAAGTTTCCGGAACTGGCCACTTACATAAACAATATTTAAAAATTTATTGCAACATTTGAAAATAGAACTCTTTGGCTGTAGAATGCAGTTTGTTTCATCTGACTGTCTTTTGTTTTTACCTTGTGGCGCCATTTAAAAAATTGTGTGTCTGCATCAACATGGATTAACTCGGGAAAATTTTCGTAGTATGATTTTCTACGATTTTAGGTGTAATTTGACAGCTCAACAGAGCATCGCTCGGCTTGAAACAGCTTTTGGCAATGAAGCACCATGCAAGACAACTGTTTATAGCTGGTTTGCAGAATTCAAGCGTGGTCGTATCAATCTCAGTGACGAATCTCGCGATGGTCGGCCGTCCACCGCTGTGACCAACAAAAACATCAATGCTGTGCGCCGTATGATTAAAACAGACAGGCATGTGACCTACCATGAAATTCGCGCATCCTTAGAAATAGGTATGAGTCAAATACAATTAATCCTACACAAACATTTGGGTGTGAGAAAGCTGTGCTCGCGGTGGATCCCACACAACTTGACCGAGGCTCAAAAAACGGACCGCGTCACTTGGTGCAGTGCCATGCTTACCAGATTCAACGAAGGTGCGTCAAATTTGGTGTGGGACATAGTAACAGGTGACGAAACATGGATTTATTGCTACGATCCCAAAACAAAGCAGCAATCGAGCGTATGGGTCTTTCAAGATGAGCCGAAACCAACCAAAGTGGCGCGCGTGAAAAGTGCATCTAAGCGGATGATTGCTTCTTTTTTTAATAAAACTGGACACGTGGCTACTGTTGCTTTAGAGAATCGTCGTACAGTGAATAGTGACTGGTACACGACCATTTGTTTGCCGGAAGTTATTGACGAACTCCGTAAAAATAACCGTAAACGCCGTATCATCCTGCACCACGACAATGCTAGTTCTCACACGGCCAGACAGACAAACGACTTTTTGAAGGCGAAAAATGTAGAACTCATGAATCATCCTGCATACAGTCCCGACCTGGCACCTTGTGACTTTTTTCTGTTCCCAAAAATTAAGAACCAATTACGCGGTCAACGATTTTCATCACCAGAAGAGGCTGTCGAGGAGTATGAAAAACACGTTTCAGAGGTCACCACAGAGGAGTGGCACAAAAGTTTTCAAAACTGGTTTCATCGAATGAAAAAGTGCATAGACGCCAAGGGAGATTATTTTGAAAAACAATAAATTAATTTTGTACCTTTAATAGTATTTTTTCATATTCATTCCGGAAACTTATAGTGCGCCCCACGTATAATATAACTTCCATGAAATAAATGCATTTACCTGTAGTATTGGTGCTTCAAAATAAATAAGACGAAATCAGAAACCCTATCTTTGAAATGTATGATATCGAACGTAAATCATTCGACTCACAGATTTTGCGCGATGCGTGAGAGTCTACATTTCAAAAAAAGGGCCCTTGATCTTCCTTTTTTGCAGCTGTCATCGTGTAAATAACACAGTTTTATTGAATGTATATAATATTCATGTTTGAATGTTAATTGTTGGCCTGTATAGAGAAATAAATATGTTTTTGTACAATTTTGAATTTCATTTAAAATTGTGTTCTTATCTTTCGCTGCATTTTACAATTTTTATAAGTTGGTAGTAGCTGTAAGTGTTGTTATTAATTCATTTATTTATATCGAGTGGGTTACATGATAAATCGACCAGGTGTCAGAGTTAGGAACCGCATATCGGCCTCTGATGTGTTTTTATAAAATATGTGTAAACACTGGAAGATAAGTGAGACATCGCAATTTAATATTGAAAAAACTAACGTGAAGCCAGACTGTGCGCGCTTATGCGTCGTGTCTTTCACTTCCTGCTGTCTGTATGATGAGTCTTTTTGCTTATCATCTTACATGTATAGACTACAATGAAAAAAGACAGACAGAAATGTATTAATTCAACATTAATTAATTTAATTGGAGCATCTGTTCCATTGTCCGTCCTGCTCTGACGAGTGCACCCTCGAGGATCTCATGAGGGGGTCGGACAATGCAATAAGAGTTGCGGATTTCTGGTCCGATATAATTTAGGTTTCCCCTTTCCGTCACATCGACCCGATGAAGAAGAACATTCAAGCAATCATTAACTTGTGACATCTTGCAAGACATAAGGCGAAGTGGAAGAAAATTTAATAACACAACAACGCCAAAAATTAAGTAAGAAATTTGAATTCAATGTTTTATTTATTTTAATTACACATAATAGACTTAAATAACTGATGATAATGATAGACTTAAATTGGCGTTTGGGCTTTGTTCGGCGTTGATCGGTTGTCCATCTGGTCTCATGCGCGGTATGTCATTAAAGGCCAGTTTGTGCGCGCGCATGAGATGTGTCTGCGGTTTATGGTGAGTTTTTGTGCTTCATCATCTTACACGTCGTATAAGACAATAATAAAAAAAGACAGACAGAAATAAATTAATTTGAACAATTATTAATTAGTGACATTTTGAAGACGGGATGGGCGGCAAGAGTTGTGCGAAGCGGAAGATTAAATTAAAATATGTGTCAAACGCGAAAAGATAAGTCATCTGATTTCACTGTTTTATTTCTTATAATTACACATTAGACTTCAATAACTGATGATAACGATATACTTAAATTGGCGTTTGGGCGTTATTCAGCGTTGATCGGTTGTCCATCTCGTCTCATGCGCGGTATGTCATGTAAGGCCAGTCTGTGCGCGCGCATGAGATGTGTCTTCCGCTTCCAGCTGTCGGCGAACGAGCGCGAGCAGTTCGGACAGCGGTACGGCAACTCGCCAGTGTGCGTGCGAGTGTGACGAGCCTGTAAATTGATCACTCATTACAGTGGGTTACGTACTCGATCAACCCTGATGTTAGTTTTTCGAAACCGCCTTTCGGCCTGGTTTCGGCCAGGTTGAAGGCGGCGGTCGCGCGAAACTCGCACTCGGTGCAGGAAAACTACGACTAGATCTTAACTATTATTTAGCCCTTTACCGGCTCATTTGCAATCAATGACTTACACATAAATACTAATTGCTGCGTAAGGAGTTCTTAGAGAATTCCGGCAAAGTTACTTCTCGAATTGGGTCAAATTTAAGAATTTGTGCTGAACTCGACCTAAATAACTTGAAAATAGTATAAAACATAATTGGAATGTATACTAAATTCTGACTGGAAGAGATCCCTATCAGGGATAAGTCCGCCTCTTGTGTTCTATTTTGTAGTAACAATGTTCTTTCTGTACAATCAAGTTTTTACATACAAACATACTAAACTCACCAAAGCATTAGCGTCGTAGAATCTTTTCCTAAAAGTGGCACAGACGTGCGATGCGTGCGCAGAGTGTGTGCGCTAGTGGCGTCGCAGGTTGGAGGAAAACTACTATACTAGATAACTCCCAATTTTCCAGAGAAAATAGAAAAAGTACAATTTGAGATTTGTCGAAACCAGTGGCGGGCATATGTATAGAGTTTCAGTAGTCAGCCTATTGTATGTTATTGTTTAAAGTTATCGACACGAAAAAGAAGATTGTCTTTTATATTCGACTTTATCCCTAAAACTGCGAAAATTGACCCTTAGGTTGTCATTTCCAAGATCTGATTTTTTGTAATTTTAAGTTTGTCTTGGAGAGTAAATTCCTTTTTCTGGAGTTGTGCCGAATTTAAGCTCAGAAGTGAGCTGAACTTGATAAGTTATGACAATAGTATAAAACAATTGGCATGTATACAAAACTCACCAAAGCACTAGCATCGTAGAACCCCTTCCTACAAGTGGCACAGACGTGCGACGCGTGCGCAGAGTGTGTGCGCTGGTGGCGCCGCAGGTTGGAGGCGGCGGCCGCGCGAAACCCGCACTCGCTACACGAAAACGGTTTCTCGCCCGTGTGAGTTCGCATGTGCACCTTTAGATTGCCTACTGGAATTGTATATTTAACACTTTTTAGTCCTATACCTCTACCACGCGCACGGTGTGCTTTAATAGAAATTTTCTCCCACGTACGCTGAGACTGTGGAATCCCCCCCATGGTTTTCCCAAGAGATTACAACATGGGGTCTTTCAAAAAGGGTGTTAAAGGATTTCTCAAGGGTCGCCAATACGCACGTGATGCCCCTGGTGTTGCAGGCGTCCATGGGCTACGGTGACCACTTACCATAAGGTAGGCCGTATGCCTTTTTGCCTACTTAATTGTATAAAAAAAACCACGACATTTTATTAACGCAGACGCTAGCGACCGCGTTAAGATTTAACATATAATTTCTTAGTTATCTTACTATCCGCCAGAGGCGCTGTACAGGTTTGCCTTAATAATTAATTGTTAACGCAGTACCTAGCGTCGGCGTCAATGAAATCTTACGGTAGAGACTCTAGATACAGGTATTAGTAATGTCAAGCTTAAGTAGGTTAAGAAAGTCCAACTTTTTTGGTAATAAATAAATTTATTATTTGAATTTCGTTCAGTTACTTTTGGGAAGGCAAAATAACAGGAATATTCCAAAAGTTAGTTTCGAATGAAATCGTTTATTGCAATTGATATGAATTTACTTTATATATTATTATTCTTTAGTCTCTGGTTAGTTCGTGCAAACTATTACCGACCGGAAACGCAAGTTAGTGTCGCAAGAATTGTGAAAAACAATGGTGGCGGGCATGCTGAGATTAAAAGACTAAATTACGCAAAGTAATTTGGTGAGACGACATAGTTGACTTTGAAAAATTCATACAAAAAATGAAGATACATAATTTACAATTTTATATGTTTGAAAATAAATATATTTACTTTGTGTAAAGCTCCATCCGCAGTGGTAACACAGGTACTGTTTGCTGTCTCCGTGAACCTTCATGTGACACTTCAACACACTTTTTAGTTTGAATCTGAAATAATATAATGAGTAATATAAATATAGTAAAAATGCTATTATATTTACACCAAGGGCTGAATGTGCCTTCCAAAGCACGGAATTTACGGAGCCATTATTATAAGACAGTCAGGTAATTCAAGCCTGCAATGTCCAAACCAAACTGGAAGCGACTTAAGTAAGTTCAGGGAATCAAACCCACAATCTCCGGGTCTTAACCATACAACCAAGTACGCCATCTTAATGAGTTACAGAGTACAACAACTATATACTATTATATCACTGTTGTATGTGTACATTTTGATATTTACTGAATGAATAATTAAAAAAAAACCATCCAATTCCATACTAAATTATGTGTGCGAAAGTCTGTCTGTCTGTCATGGCCAAGCCGCTAAATGGATTTTGATGAAATTTAGTATGAATATAGTAGACTCTTGGATAAACATAGACTACTTTTTGACGGAGGCGGAGCTGTAGGAAACAGCTAGTCTAAAATAAATGCTAATTCTCACCCACATAGTCCACCTACAAGTCCATGCTTTTGCTGCTATCTAGGTATGCAGTAGATAATCTAGACTTAAAAAAAAAATATGAAAAAAGAAAGTGTGCAAAAATTAAATGTGTAGAAGTAAACAAAAATTAATAAAGAAAGATTAGTAATAAAATGTCCATTATATAACAATTTACCTCCTCGAGCACAGATCACAAGCGTACGGCCTCACATCGGCATGCAAGCGGACATGGCAGGCCAGCTGTTTCCGCCTCTTAAACTTCTTAGCACAATCTGTCATTGGACACGTGAACTGTCTTTCATCGGAGTGGGATATAGCGTGGTACATCAGCTGGGATTTCTTTGCAAATGCTGAAAGAATAAATAAATATTTGCTTATAATCTGATGAATTTAGAAATCCTCTCTCTCAAAATTATGTATGACTTTTTTGGGTAAAAAATAATTTAATGAATCTGATTAAAATAATGGGTGATATTTTTAATGTCTATGTCATGTAGATGACTCCCATTCTTCCAGGGCTTGTATATTCATATATTTAACTTAATTACAATTATTGAGCTCTTTACTAGCTGACTTGCAGCCAACATCTTACACATGAATGCTAATTGGTTAATTCAGGAGGAAAGTGATTCTCGCACCTTTACAAAAAGTAGAAATTTGAGATCTGTCCTAAAAATTACAACCATATATTATACACGGTTTCAGTTGTCAACTGCTATTTTTTCCAAGTTCTACTTTATCCTGCAAAAATGAACCTTAGGTTGTCATTTCCAAAGTATGATAAATATATTTGACAATGTTTCCTTGTGCAATTTAAAAGAGTTTGCATTGTATTATCATAGATCTTCGATTTCTTTTAAGATTTTCTTAGAGAGTAAATTCTTTCAAACTATACATAACAATGAGGACCAACCCTTCTCTGGAGTTGAGCTAAATTTTAGCATACATACATACCATTGTTATTTCCCAAAATCATAGCATTCCCACGAGTGTAGGGGTACACAAACTGCTGTCGCACCCAGCAGAGCCCCCTGTGCCAGGTGAAGGCTAGCCTTTATCTGGGGGCGCCTCACCCCAGGGCAATTGGCACGCTTTTGACTAGGCTCGCCCTTGCCACGCATCTCTCGGCACGCTTACCTTAGATTGTTAGATTGGCGGAAAGAGGAAGGGGTAATGAAATAGATAAAGAAAATAAATATATATGTATACAAGGGATTTATTTGGAAATGGGTAGGGATTAGGGTAAGGGATGCTACAGACTCGGAAGATATAAGGATTGAGTCCGTAACAGCTCGGGAAGCCGGGGTCGCATACCTGATGTCATACCAAAGTAGTACTGGATGACTCCCCTGATGCTAAATTTAAGGTTTATAGTAAACTGAATTTCACTTACAGTATACTTAAAACAATTCAAATGATTAAATATTAAACTTAACATTAGCATCATCATCTTTGGCTTAACGATAGAGCCATTAACATATAGAATAGAATTAAATAATGGACTTACTTTTTGGACAATGCGTACAATTAAACTTATGTCCAGTGTGTTCTTTATCTACATGTTTGTCAAACCATGTTTTAGATGTAAAGACTTTCCTGCATACCGGACAAACATTTTTATTCTCACTCCCATTACCTTTTGACGTTTCATTTTGTTCCTTTTCTTCCATTTTACTAAAGATTTCGGTCAAGTTATTTGAATCTTTTTGTACCTGAGTTTCTATTTCTGCTTCCAAATGAATTTCTTCAAATGATATTGGCTCATTATAATCATCTGCTGTCGTACTTATCTTATAGTCCGGTAGCGTCAACTTCATATTATTTACTACATTTTTATTAAGGTGTTCAGGTTCTACAATTATGCTGGTCACAGCTCGAGATATTATGTTCCTAAGTGTTATATCGACCTTCTGGGCTTCCGAAACAAATGTGAAGGAAGACTCGATCTTTATGACGCAGTCGTAGCAGAATTGTTGGGGTAGTTTGTCTTCATCTGTAATCTAGAGAAGTCGAGAGGTAATTATTGATTCTGTTATTTGTAAGACCTCATTTTCGGTCAGTTTAGAGCGTAGAATGGTCAATATTGTAAACAATACGCATAGTGAGATAGAAATAGTAGTATTTTGTTATTTATTAATAATTGTGTTTACTTACCTTGATGTTAGTACAAAAACAAAACATTTCCACAGCTCTTGCGTTAAAATTTTCTCGTTCCCATGACGCAACTTCTTTCATGCAACTACGGCATACGTTTGATATGTCCATAATTAATGAGTAAATTATTTACTGTATAATTAAAATAAAATATTAGCAAAAACACCAACACAACAATCAAATCAATAACATTAAATATGTAAACACCTTAAATTACACTGATTGACAGTGACATTTATCTGACACATTTTTTCTTTTTCTATTTTTTATATGGCATTTACTTCCCTGTTTAGCCAATAATAAGTAAAATTATTGAACAAAACTTTATTTTGCTTGACTAAACAGTTGTTTAAAGTCTAAAATCTAGTCAGTAGTTAAGTTAAGTCGAGTCAGAAGAATCAAAGTGGTAGAAAAACTGCACTTAGCGATTTCCAAGAGATTGTGGCAACAGGATAGACACTCACATACTCGTAAATCGAACACTGTATCACTTCTTAATTCTCATTTTTTGTCATACATTTTTTCTCATACTTTATTCTTTTAATAAAATTTCATTACATAGAGATTTTTCGTTACCTATTTTATTGGGCTTAACAATATATAATTAAGGCTATTTAAAGTTTTACGAAATTGTTTACGCAGTCACTAGTGGCCAAGTTTGCAGACTCTGATGGTAGAGTTTGATCGTGACATCAAAGAACAAGATATTGGTGGTCATAAAAGTTTATTGTTGTGAAAACAAGGCAACATGTACGTATTTTTAAAATAATTAAATGAATTACATCTAAATGGCTACTTTCACAGCATTTTTAACAGGTTCGGCAAGGAATGCTCTCAACTCGTCGATGCCTTCGCCCGTCAGTGGAGAAGCTTCTAGAAGCCTCGGAGCGTTCTTCAGTTCTTTACGAAGACGAGCGTATTGCAGCATAAGAAGCGCTTCATTGCGCATTTGGCGGTAAGCGGCGTCCATTTTACTGAGAACCAGGATGAACTGAAAGAGATTTTTAAACAACTCATCAATCAATGCATAGTGTAGGTCTGCGTATGTAGGCCTAAACCATACACACAGAAATAATATTACATAGAAGGAAGTAGAATGTGGGCGTTTCCTGTTTGCCAAATTTAAGTCTCGACATTTAAGTTAAGAAAAAGAAATCTACCTAATCATGTTTCTGTGGGAATACAGATTTAAACCACGCAACGAATTTATACGGTAAGTAGAAACCACCCACGATTTAAAAATATTTAAACTATGTAAAAAAAAATTGATTCCGTACCTAGGTACTTGATACTTGACACTTTTTTTACCTACTTCATTTTGTTTCGTGGTTTCAATAATAGGTATGTTTTCTCAGAATACCCTCCTAATATTTTTTTTTTGATGATTGAATTGATGATCTTCCCCAAATAAGCTCTATTCTCGGATATATACATTTTTATACGATCCTTTTTTTTGGAGAGATATTTCAATTACCTTGGTAGTTCTAAGGCGGGGTTCTGCCAGTAGGGTGTAGAGGAGGACCGCAGCATCTGATATCTGACAGAGGTTTGAGGTGTCTACCACGTATATTATCTGAAAAATAGGAAAGTTTATTGTATTGTAGTGAGAAATTGGGGGGTTCAGGGAGTCTTTCGGAAGGATCTAAATATGCTGCTGCAGTTATTTCCATTGAAACATTGTACTTATGATACATTTTAAATTTTTATTAGAGGAGCTCTCCTCTCGCACACCTCAGGTCATGTTCCTGATGTTCCTGTTAGTCGGACCCCCCTGTGAAAAGTTTTAAGGAGGTCAGACGGCAGTCGCTCCATTGTAATAACCAGTGCTGCCAAATCTAGGACCATGGCTTACAACATACTCTAGAATCCGAAACGGAAATATTGAGAAAGTTTACGAAAATTCAAAAATATTTCCGCAAGTGTTTTTGAATTAATACTACTAAACCCACGGTGCGTGATTTGATATAGTCTCTCGGTTTTATTTACCCCACAAACTTTATAGGTAAGTATATCTACTTTTACCTTTTCCACTCCATCCAAATAGTTGCCCCACAGTGGCGCCATCTCTCCCCCTACTTCTCTCACCGACAACGTCTGTTTCTTCCCATGTTTATTCAAATAATGAATATCATAAATATTAGTCCCTATAGTCGGGACTGGACTGTAGGTATAATCAATGCCCTCAGCATCTTGCAATTTCTTCAACAAAGTAGTTTTACCTGACGCTTTAGGCCCAAGACAAAGAACACTTATTTTCTTATCTGGATCTTCCATTGTTAAATAAAATTAATTACACGTTTAACAAGCTGTAGCACTTTGTTTTATCAATATCCTTACTATTCTTCAGGCGGTCAAGGTAACGGATAAATAAAGTAACTTTTAGTTCGGTTACTCGCTGCAAGATGGCGCTAGGTTACTTTCACCTTGGATTTTATCCGATTCGGTGGGAAGGTTGTATGTATGATTATACTAGTTATACTCTCACTGGTACTCTGTGTAATAAGTAATATTGATGCAATAAAGTATTTATTCGTTCGTTCATTCATTCGTTTGACTGAATTTCCTCTTGATCCTTACAAGAACTCCTACGATGACTTCTTGTATTTTTTTTTCGCTAACGTCTGTAGTAAGAATTTTGTATGGAAGTTCAAGTTAACCTTAACAATCCGACAGATGTCATAACATTCTAGAGTTTCTCTGTGGTGTTTTCAGCGTAGCTTCTGAGGCCAGTATATCTACCACGAGATTCCCATACAACCATTCTGGTCGAAGTGTAGCATTGTTACCTGTTAATATATTATTACTATATGTTGTATGGATATATAAATGCTAGTATTTTGTATGTTTAGAAACAGGTCGCAGGCAAACGCTGGACGCAGGCCGCTTCCAACCGGTCATGTTGGAAATCATTAGGAGAGGCCTATGTCCAGCAGTGGACTTACTGCGGCCGAAATGATGATAATGATAAATTTTGTATGTAAGTAGGTATAGTTTAGAGCGCCATTAGCGGGCAGTATTACACATACAAAATCGGTGTACTAATTTTACTTTTTTAATATAACCACAGATTACAGAATATTATATTCAATCGCCATACAATTGAAACGCGCCAACTTTCCTGGTTACTCCTGGTTACTCTCCATACAAAGTCATTGTTACGCCATCTATTGAAAATATAAGAAGTTACAAATTAAGATTTATAATCTTTTAAAAACAGCACTTAATCAACTTGTTTGAATGTAAGTACATTAAAAAATAGTGTTATAAAAAGTCAGTTATTTAATAAGCGAAATTAGTAACTAATTAAATATTTTTAGTTTTGAAGTGCCATCTTACATCAAAAAGCGAAACTAAATCATTTTATTGGACAATGGGACCCCATTATATAACTGATCTCACTAGCTTCCACTACACACATCACTCGCGTCATACGCCGATTACGTTTAACCATGTTTAATAATGATCTCATCAATAATGTGAAATTATGCATACAAATAAGAAAGTACTATATCTCTTGCATAGCCATCTGCATGCTGGTGTGGCCCGTTCACCGCAGAGCCGAAACGTCGATGGCCTTAAACTTGGATTACGTAAGGAGACGCTTGTGTTCAATGCTTGCCTGCTAGTGTTGTGACATTTCGTCGCGTTATGAAGGCTAGGTCTCTACCACCAGTTTTTGCAAACAATGCGCTGTGATTTTGAATGAAAATTTATAAAAATCAATCAGCTCACTGGTTTTTGAATCAATAAAACTCACAAAACCGTTCTAGTTCCTATAGGTAATTTTTATCGTAACCAAAATAGATAAGTTTGTTTACTCTATTAAAATTTCCAACTCATGAATATAAAATAATTCAGAAAATCAAGTAAATATTCAGAAACATACATCATCGAGTGGTCCCTCTCTGCTGTTTGAGGTTAGCAACTGTAAGCCCGCGAATTTCGGCGCGCGGCTGCGTAACTAGGCCAGCGCACCCTTGACCCACTGACTCACTGCCAGCAAGTGCCCGCCATTGTTTTTAAACAATCAATAAATAATACACCGAACAAAACTTACATTTGCGTAACTGCTCATCGTGAATTCGCGAATGTGAGATAGTTGCAACTTTTTCGCGCGGTTTGCAGTTTGACAGTTTTACTCATCGAAATTTTGTCGATGGTTTATATTTATAGGTCGTAACTGCCACTTATTTGCAACTTATTTTTAATGCGATAAATTTTAATCGACCTTCGTGTTTAATTCTAAATTTGTGGACGATATTATGTAATATGTTACTTAGTAGGCGTGTAGCCATTTTTGGTTTATTTTTTTAGTCTTTGTTTTGTGTGGCAATGGCTGTCGCGGTTAACCATTTATCATGAAGATAGGATTTATTTAGTGGCCTTGTTGTACTCTTCTTATTCAAATCGTTTGGCCTGTCCAGCTACGTGTATTAAAACAATGGAGCAATCCGTGACCTTATTATTGTATAATTAGGTACAACTTACAATACAATTACTTACGACTCATATAAGTTAGCATAATTATTTTAATTAATTTCTTGAATAAATTATTAGCTGGTGCTAATACAATTAATTGCTTGTGGCGAGTGTAGTTAGGACAGGTGTTTTTTTTTATTGTTTGAAAATAAGTACTTATTTTTTATTGAGTAACAAATGTTTGTACCTACCTAGTTAATGGACGCTAGTCAAATTTTGTTATTTATTATAATAGGTTGGGGAAAAAGTTTCTTAGCATTTTTTTAAGAAAATTAAAAACATTATTTAATATAGTTTATTTACATTTAATTAAAGTATGTAGGTGCCATTTTGTTCGATTACTTTTTGCCATCTTGTACATGATCCTATTGCTATAGAAATTTTGAGGCTTTTGATCAAAATACAGTGACAAGTGGTTTTGGCAGTCATCTTGTGATGACACTGCTTAAAGAATTCTGAAGAGGCCGAAACATGCTAGCCAGATACAAATAGCCAAAGAGATTTTATTACTAGTTCATACATACTATATGCGAAAATAATTTTTCCCCAACCTAATATATAGGTATCAATTATGACATTATATGTTTTAATATCCTGCATGGTCAAATAAAACGTGCCCTGACATCGATGACCCTTAATCTCTTGCAATTGACGAATGACCTTAGCTTGCTAGCGTTACTAAGTACTTATTTTGGATGGCTCATCATCATATCGAGTGGTTCACATGGTCATTCGACCCTGTACACCTTAGTGTCAGAGTTTGTAGAAACTGCCTTTCAGCATTTAACGTGGTTTCTTTAACGACCATCGAATGGCAGCTGAGACCAACAGCTTAATATGCCTTCCGAAGCACGGTATCATTAAATTACATTAAATTAGTATATTGTACATTATGAATTTATTTAATGGTCTTACTTAAAATAAATAGATCGGTACATACACATTTACCTGCAATAGATAAAAGTATATATTCATATTTTTTATTAAAAAATATATATATTAATATAGCATAACATTTTAAAGACCGAAGGAATGATAACTATGAACAATGAATTAGACTTCATTCATTACTTCTAGAAACGAACAATATTAAAATATATATTATTTACTATCAGACTTCGTGGCATGGAAAATACCATGAGACTTAAATGTATTTTTAAAACAAAGGTCATGCTTCAAGGTTCGATTTAAAGCCTTAGTATAGCTGTAAATTGTTTAAAAGATTAATTCAACTCAAATTATTTAAACATCCCTACAAAATCACGTACACAAATTGCAATACACGAGTTAATTTAAATTTTTAATTTCTCCCTAGCTGCATAAATAAAAAAAAAACATATCTTCTTTTTTTTCCAGAAATTCGGACGAATTAGTCTCTGTCAATAATCAGGTGCACTTACGTTACAGATAATGTTAATTATGTTCGACATTTAAAAAAAGTAATTCCATCATTATTCAGTAAGTACCATTCAGAAACCATAGTGCAGCGCATGTCGTTGTTACGTGCTGACCTTAGTTGGCGGCCATCGACGTACCTTCGTATTTATTTAATTTATATACCAAATAACGCATACCAGGGTCTCTGTGCCCGAACATTGATCTACATTTATAGTTCCGAAGCAACCAAAGACTCTGAAAAGGTTTTTTTTTGTTGATTTGAAACTAGCACTTTCTGTCTGTTTTCTGGTTGTTGATTCGAAAAAGGAAAAGTAGTTTCGTTTGAAACGATCTACTTTTAAAAGTCTTTGTGTTTTTTTTTAAATGAACTTAAAGTAGGTAAATAGTTTCAAAATGCGAAGCGTCATCTAGATGTAGCTGGTAAATACATTCAGTTATTTTAAATTCTAAAAAACAGACGTAATGTACGGGCGAATTACAAAAAGAATCCAAATAAATTCATAATTTCAACTTTTAAAGCTAAAATTAATTAAATATTTTTCATGTTCCAGGCCCCAAACTCGTTCCATATAAATACATCAACTAAAATCGACAAAAATTACCAAAATTAAAAAGCTCACGTTTAAAATGATCCAATAAAAAGTAACATAAAGTTACATTAAATTATTTTCAAATCGTATTTATGCCGATAACGAGTCATTGATTATATGTGGCCGATCAAGAAAGCTGTATGTTTTGGTTTTATATACCTTACAAAACAGATATTTTCGTCCTTTCACCGCCGCAGAAAGTAACAGTGCGCGATGACGTTTGTCGTGTGCAAGAGTACTATTTTAAAAAGTGTGACTGATATGTCGAGAAAATTGTTCGACTCACCGATTATTGTCAAATGAAAATCATTTGTTTCGAAATTTTTCATGTTACAAGCTCCAAGCTCTTTCACGTCCACCTCTTTCTAGAACTTTCTCAATGTTAATGATTTCTTATGTTTTCGCGATTGTTATTCATTAAATTAAACTATTTTAATACGGTTTTATCGCGTTTATTACTTATTTATTTACACCTGACGTTTCAAACACTTTACAGCGTTCATGGTCGCAGGCAGACTGTAAAGTGTTTGAAACGTCAGGTGTAAATAAATAAGTAATAAACGCGATAAAACCGTATTAAAATAGTTTAATTTAATTTCTCAATGTTGTTTTTTTTCCTGGTCTATTATGTACAATATCAATATGTACATTATATAAATTTACAAGAATATTGAAATAACGTTATTAATTTCACATTTCAGGAAAGGACAACTATTTAGAAGATATTTTTATAAACAATTTTTATATTTGGAATTTACAATAATAGAATTCAATTTTTCAATTCAACTGCATAGTCGGGTTCAATCTCTTTCATATTTTTATCAGTTTGGTTAGGACATTGCAGGCTTGAATCGCCTGATTGCCTGATAATAATGATGATTCCGTGAATCGGAAGTCAATTTAAGCCCGATCCGGGTTGTCATTAGGTGGTCCCAAACCAAGTCAAAGGCCGAAAGGCTTACGAAAACCTTTGACACCAGGATGTGCAAGGTAGATTGATTAAGTAACCCACTTGATATGAATGAGTGATCATTTTTCCAGCAGTATCAAAACTCTTGACCATAGACCACTGGACCACAGGGCAGATAACCATATACAATATTTATTTGTAATGTACATGATAGTATGACACTACGGGTCGTGTTACACGGCACGATTAGAAAGCTCAAAGCCCTTCTGAAAGCTCGTGGAGTTTCTCACAATTTAATTATCTACGAGTAGGATGTATTGTTTCATAACTGAACTCTAATTTGCATAAAACTTGCCGTTTATGATATAGTCATTGTGAATAATCCTTCACTAATTTTAATGCAAAAGAAAATATAATTTAGTATTTTCTTAAAATTATAACATTGTTTATCGTATGGTGCAAAGGCGGACTTATTGCTAAGCAATCTCTTATAACCAACCTTTGTGTAGTGAGAGAAATGTAAGTACGCCTAGTGGAATTAAAATAATTGTAATAAGGGCGTTAAAAGATTTCTCAAGGGTCGGCAATACGCACGTGATGCCCCTGGTGTTGCGGGCGTTCATGGGCTACGGTGACCACTTACCATCAGGTGGGCCGTATGCCTTTTTGCCTACTCAATTGTATAAAAAAATTGTATGTAAAATTATAGACAGTATTAAGTAAATTTAATAGTACTTAACTAGTAAATATTAATTTTTAAGCAGTTTTATATAATAAATCAGTATTTTAGTAGTTAATTCTTATTTAGGTATAATTTCATTTATCTTATTTCAAGTTATTTGTTTTGTATATTGCATTAAAATATACCCCATTATATATAATTAGCTTCTCTACCATTAGTGGTAATTTGAACCAGTTCCTCATCCCTCTAAGAAGTTTATGTATTAAACTGATGAAAAAAAGTTAGTTGGTATTGCTAGGGCTACTAGAATAAAAATGTTTAAGGTTTTTTTTTTATTTTTGTATAGATCTTGCTGTGTACGTAAAAAGCGAGTAAAGTAATAATAGACTTCTCAAAGTCTTAATATAAACTAGTGTTATAAAGCTGAAGTGTTGGCTTGTTTTTGTTCGATTTGAAACATTATTTCAGTGTTGTAGCCTATTTATCGAAGAAGGCTATAGACGACCCGGACGACTTACTTATACTTGTGCCTCTATCGGTCCGGTAGTGAAATCCACCAAGGAAAATTGACTTTAGGCAGGCGGCCGGTAATGAAATATTTTTATGTCATGTTAATGGAAATGTGACGTGACGTGGTACGTAACCTGGTGAGCGCTAAGATGACAATGTATTGATAACCTCGTTATTGCAAAAATAGTTTAGCTTTCCAACAGCTGATTAAACCAACTTTGGGCAAAGATCGATAAGTATTGTTACCAACACGCAATGATTTCGTTAATTGGACACATTTTTCTTCGACGCTACGGTCATTTAATCAGCACTGTCTCTTTTACTCCTAAAGTTAGCGTGCATGTGTGTCTCTTTCTAAATCGCCAAGTCTAGCAATGTTATCGCGAAAGTGGAGTCGCGTGCGCCGCCGGTGAAAGGGGCGATGGCCTGCGCGGGAGCAACGAACGTCTTTGCGCTCGAGCATTGTGCCGAAGCCCCGCAGCCCCTCACCCCCTGACGACCGCAACACGCACGTAGTGCATATGGTGGTGTGAATTTACCTGAAAAAAACATTGTCTATGATTTTTATTTTGACGTTTATTTTCGTCTATGGATTTTAGAGAAAGAAAAAAAAACGCAATTTTTGGCAAATTGTTTTTCTCTGATTTCTATGGGAATGAAGTCCCGAAAAAACAGTTCTTGGACATAAACAATCAACTGATGAATTTTTTCAGAGCTTGCACAACTTTTTTTTTATAAAATTTTATAATATCAAAATATACAAAGATAAAATTATCATTAATAAAAAAGAATGTACCCAGTAGCTACTGTAATAAATAAATAAAATCAATTATTTTGTGGTAACAATTTGACTCATATTAAATAGACCATAGTAATATGTACGTACAAGTGCTACGAGTACACGAAGAATTTGAAAATAAACCAAAATAGAGTAAAATTGTCAAAAATTCATTGGAGATATAAATAGTCAAACAATATACCCCTTAAATAACAGGCAAAAATACAACGAAAAATGGCAGCTTTTCTTAATTTCCTATTTTTTAAAATTCTATATACAAACAAAGACAGACTTAGTATATATAAGTATAAAGCGATGCATTAGACGCACACTTGCGCAGAATGCAATCTGCGCGCGCGCACACAACAGCACGGTTCTAATAGAAGAAGTAAGGGCGCAAACACACTGTCATCTTGTCTAGGATTTTGACTCAGAATTTTCACTTTCAGTATTTATTGACTTAAGATATATATAAATTTAGGATTGATTTCTATGAGCTAATGGATCTCTCCTTCTTGTACTCCTTTATCGCCAACAATCGTTTTTTCTGTTTTTTCGTTTGATTGAGACGTAATGAGAGAATCATTTAAGACATTAAGGCCACCATTTGTATAATTTACTTTTATTCTACAACAAAGTTTATATAAATACATTTAAATTAATACTAACCCAGTAGCTAAAGAGCTTGTGTATTTGATATCTTTAGGGAGGTTATAGAATTTTACCTTTAAAATAAAGAGAGTTGACTATTTTTGAGCTAAAATCTTTAATTGATCAATCAATCAATCAAATTTCTTTTTTTGTAAAAACAGGTTACATAAGATCTGTACTTTAAAAACATATCACCGCGAACCTTAACTGAGAAACACATCACCACCAACGAAATCATTTTGATGATGGTTTATTTATTTATATATTATACCAAATTTATGTCCACAGTAAATCGAACAGGATACAACATAGAACAGAACATTAGTACAAGGGTGTAGAGAAAAATTTGAAGCTTATCTTTGTGCATAGACCCTAGGAATAGTTCGCGAAGTGAAAGTGAGCGTGTCGGTGTGTGTATGCGCGTACGCACACATGCGCACGCAGGGTGAGGGCTTTGTTGAGAATACATGGTACAGGGTTGGAAAGTACTATGAGTAGGAAAACAGGCATACGGCCCACCTGAAGGAAAGTGGTTATAGCAAATAATTAACTAGGATGGGCTATCTCTTTACCATGTTTGTAGGAATAACTGAATTATTCTGTTGTCATAGCGCCCCAAAGTTAGTCCTGTACAGGAGGCCAATGGCTTTAAAGTAACAACCAAAACTAAACTTAGAGCGAAACTGCTATTTTTGAGATTCAGAACCTATTCTCAAAAATAGGTCTCTTGGCTCGACAAGAGTACGACACTTCACAGACAAAAACTTGATTAGGATTTAGCTGATTTAAAAAAAGTTAAATGAATACATAGTTATCAGATTTAAAGAAGAAACTAGCAAGATTCTGGCTCGGCTAGCATGCTCGCCCAAAACAGATAGGTCGAATGTTTTTAGTTTGATATCGATAATGATTTTTATTCATCATAACTTGTGAGTCGAACGATTTCCATTCGACATGTGAGTCTTCCTTTTTAAAAATAGGCCTCCAAGTCTTTCAGGAGTGCTATTTTTTATGATTTTCGTTTAGTATAGAATGGTGGTAATGGTGTGTGTATGTGTAGTAAATATGATGTTATCTACATATATATATATAAATCAATGCCACTTTTCGTTGTAATTTTATAACTCAAGAACGGGCTCACCTATCCAAACCAAATGTTTAGGCTTTGTTCGGACTATTTAGTAAATGGTAAATAAATAAATAAATAAAATACGTAGCGAAGCACGTACCAAGCCGCTAGTATTGTATATATATAATTGTATATAAGTAAGTGTGTAATATATATGTGTAAGTTTATGTTTTGATATTTATTAAAATTAATATTGTTTTTTTTTTTAAATGTTTTTGACACCTACCGCGCACAATCTTTAATATCTTTATTCAATTTTCCGAAAGGTTGCCTGGAAGAAATTGCTATTGCGATAAGGCCGCCTTTGCGCAAGGTTATTTTTCTTGTAATTGCTTGTATTTGACAATGTATCCTTTATGTGCAATAAAGAGTTTTTGTATTGTATTGTATTGATTTTCATTCGACATATATGTCCATACATTTTAAAAAATAGGGCTCCATGACTGATCAAGTTCAATGGTGTAATTAGGAATTTCTGCTATGCTATTACAATTGTAAATTAAATAATGATAATTAGCCGTTATTCCTATAACTAAAAGTTTTAAAACTTAGTTACTTCTTCAAGTCCTGAAAAAAAAATATGCAAAATTTCATGAACCTCTATAATACGCTTAATGTTAGTTAACGCCCATATAATGTAACTAAATTAAAACCTTAGTGTATACCTTTATGTATGTATGTATGTAAAAATCTTTATTGTACACAAAGAACATAGTATCAGAATACAGGTCACAACAAAAGGCGGACTTATCCCAAATAGGGATCTCTTCCAGTCAACCAAACTAACATAGGACATGGACATATGGGCACAGAAGAGGGCACAACACGCAAAGAAATCTTAGGTGCATAGACTTACATCTAACATACAAATTCAATTACACATAAAAACAGTAAGCTCAGCTCAAGTCCGATCGTTCGTAGTATTCCCTAACCCGAGATTTGAAAGAGTGAGAAGACAGCTCTTTTATCTCCAAAGGACCTTTAATTACACATCACGGTATTAAAGAGCTGCAAAGGCTTAATAACTTACGTCAAAAGCACACAGCGAGTTTTGATTGTCACATATCTGTACGATTAAAGCTTAATCCTTATATTATATCACTACACCACAATGGCAATGAGTTAGAACAGCTTTTCACACTTTTAGTAGAGCGCGCTCTATGAAACCGAGAGCAGAATACTCACGAAATTCGTGAACCGTGTCACTCGCGTCTCGCGATATGAGTTACCAAAGGTCCCGAAAGTTACGTCATCCAGAGGTTTGTGAAAATGTTGCTAGTTTTTTGACACATTGTGTTAGTGCGATGATTTGCTATATTGCAAATACTTATATTTTTAATGTGTTTGATAAATAAATAATTTCACTTAGATTACATATAAAAAAAAATTGTACAGACTCATAAGTTTTCTTGGTTGTTAGTTAACTATAACGTAATTAAATTATTTTGCCATTTTTAAGGATAATAGTTTATTAAACTTTTATGTACATTTAATGTTATTTACATACCTGGGATATCAATAAATTCCAAACACCTCCCAGCTTGCTCACTAAGTATTGTTTGGAGAATTTGTTTTTAATGTCTTCTTACTTTGAAGTGAAATAACCATTACGTAACCTACATATTATTCTACAAGTGAAACAATTTATTTTATTCATATTTGGTTGACAACAAGGATAAAGAAAGCTGATGGCGATGACGAATGTGCGCTCTACATACAACTAACTCTAAGCACAATGGTTTTATGCGCGTGCGCATTGCTCCGATGCATTTCCCCGCGCCCCCCGCCCGCGGAGTGAATGCACTCTCCCCGGTATTATGTAAGCGCTTGCGCAGACGCACACAAGCATGGCCACGCATGTGTTTAGTATTAGAGTGTAGGAAAATCGTTCGAGTTCGATGTCGTTGCATTTTTGTGGTTTGAAATAACTATATAAGGAGTAAGTATCGTTTATTCTAAGAAATCTTCATTATGAAATGACTTGAGGTTAATCGGAGAAAGGAAGAACTCATTAAAACGTCCAGCTCCATCAGCAGGTTTAGACATAGTTTTTTTTAGTCACTGTTGGTCAAAAACTTACCCTTTTTCCTTTAAAAATCTATTAAGCTACCCTGGTGAAACATATAAATTATTTTATGCTCTCTCTGCTCGCCTCAAAAAGTAGTCTGTTTGGGTATATACATACAATATTGTACAACATTTCATCAAAAAGACTTTCACTATTATAATATGGATTTTTCTAAATTGTAGAAATTAAATATTTCAATTTACATTATTTAAGTGTGTATTTTAATTTAATGATTAACAAACACCAACTGTAAAATGTGTGATAATAGGTAATACTTGTATATTTTTGCATGCTGTTTTGAAATAGCAAAATAGGCTGTTACTTGTTATAGTAGCTGATATGATGACTTATACCAGCTTTCTAGACTCGTCAGAAGTGCATAATTATCTATTTTATTATCTCATTATATTATGCAGTAGTTGTCAATGCAATACATTTTATTGCAGATGTAAAGTTTACAAATAAAGCCGTTACTTTATCTTGTTATTTGTTCGTACACTAGATTATTTAAATAATTATTCATTCTTATGCTTGTAGATGACACCACCTTTCTAGGAATCAAAATTGATTCAAAAGTGCAATGGGGTTCACACGTTTCAGCTCTCTCCAAAAAACTTAGCTCTGCGGCATATGCTGTCAGAAAAATTAGACAAATAACAGATGTGGCAACTGCTAAGCTAGTCTACTTTAGTTACTTTCATAGCTTAATGTCTTATGGATTACTGCTTTGGGGAAGGGCAAGTGACATACAGACAATATTTATCTTACAAAAGCGAGCAGTTCGTGCCATCTATGGTTTAGCCCCAAGGGAATCTCTTAGGGAGTTGTTTAAAGAAATAAATATCTTAACAGTAGCTTCTCAATATATATTTGAAGTTATCATGTATACGAGGAAAAATATTACTACTTTTAGAAAGAACTCGGATATAACTGATAGACCCATGCGCAATAAAGATAAATTATTTTTACCTTCATATAGACTGTGTAGGGTTAAAGACTCTTTTGTGGGGAACTGTATACGTTTCTACAATAAGCTTCCTGAATCGATCACTAGTTTGCCTGATGGACAATTTAAAGCCCATGTTAAAGATCTACTTTGTAAAAAGGCTTATTATAGTACTGGTGATTTTCTTTAATGACAGGACTTAAGCTTGGTGAAGAGTCCTCAACAAATTGACATATCATTATATGTTCTGACATTTCTGTTCTTTTGACATTGTTTTAATTATTATTTAATTTTTTATTCAATTTTAATTTAATTTAAATAATCTGAAATAACCATTGTGCAAAATGTTGACAAACATGTGAATTCATTCATTTAACTAGGTAATTAAGGAAAGTTTCTTCTTATTTGTAAATTGACGTTTTGAAGAAAATGCTGCAGTGTAGTTTGTGGCGCCGCTTCTTCTCCACTTGCGCTTTGGAAGTGGTGGTAAACTTAATATAAGTAAATTGACGTCAATAAGTGATATTTATATCCTATATTGAAATAAACAATTTCATTCATTCATATAGAGTGGGTTACTTGATCTTGCACAACCTGGTGTCAGTGTTTTCCGGAACTGTATGACGCCTATGACGAAAGCACCACGAAAAACCTCTGGTAGCCTTGGTCAACGGCTAAACGTGTTTTCCGAAGCATCGAAGCATCATTATTATCAGATAATCAGTTGATTCAAGTCTGCAATGTCCTAACCAAACTGAAAACAACTGTAAAAATAATGATTCCCGTGGGAATCGAACACACGACCTCCGGGGTTGAAGCAAACGCAAATAAAATTAAAAAATCTTGATTGGATTTTTTAACCTCTCTACCACATAGACCCACAGGCCTACAACACACTCAAGATCTTCGCACTCAAATAAAAAAAAAACCCCTTATGTTAAATTTATACTCGTGAGTATTTTAAATTTACAGCAAATCCTTCATAGGTATATTTAGAAATTCTTTATTTGAGTAAGATTTCTAAAGTTCTCAATAACGTCTCTCTGTGCGGTGGTTCGATTACTCGATATTCTGCCATTTCAAATGTTTTTTTGACTTTAGCAATTGTACTCTCTTATGTTCATCAGCCATGACATTTTTCTTTTTCAGCACGCTTCTTTCCTTTGCCAAAAGATGTTGATTTTTTTAGTAATAGGTTATACGGCCATGGATACAAGTCCTTTAAAACCCTTCATAATTTTTTTATCTTTTACTGTCCTACAGTGTGGTTTCCTCAAGTACAAGTCAAGTCTAGTCAAAAGAATCAGGCTAAGTGAAGTGGTAGAAAAACTGCACTTAGCGATTACTAGGAGCTTTTGGCAACAAGCATGAAAATCACATAAATCAAACACTGTACATATCACGCTTGTTATCGAACACTTTGCGAATAATAATCCACCATAAAAAAACACACAAATATTGGAAAATAAAATACAGCGCCGATACTGCTCTTCACAGCTTCCCGCCAAAAAGAAGTTGATATTTCAGACCATAGAGAAAGAAAATTGTGAAAGTATTTGGACATTACTTTTATAATAAAACTGTAATTTTAGTCTATTGTCTAAAGAAATAGCGAGCATGTAGCGACAAACGTTATGTAAACTGTAGGGGGCAGAGAAAGTCTAGCTTTATGTACAGTATGTTTTATGTATATTATGTTTTATATGAATTTGATATAATGCGTTGTTAATGATTGCACTGATTGAGGAAGTCCGGTAACCTAACACCTGTTTTGTTGTTGTTTTAAATATACATGTAATCTATTAAGTTTATGTAAAAAGAGGGGTTTGATCTATGGAGTTGGAAAACACTTTCAGATTTTGAATATAAGAAACTAGCTTTTTCCCGCAGCTCCGCCTGCGTCTTTAAGTAGCCTATGTTTGACCTCGGGTCTTCAACTATATTCATACCAAATTTCATGAAAATCCGTTCAGCAGTTTGGCCGTGAAAGCGTAACAGACAGACAGACAGACTTTCTCATTTATAATATTAGTATGGATGTTTGACAGTTTTCTTCCAGGAGTGCTATTTTTGAAACGTGTGACTTACACAAAATCGGTGAGTCGAACAATTCTCGCTCGATATCGAAGGATTTTTGGAATAATTTTCATTCGACATATATGTTATACATTTTAAAAACAGATAAAATTACTAATAGAGAGTTTCTGTGTTACTCTTTTTTACCCGACTGCCCTCGAAGGATGTAGAAGGTATGTTTTTCGAAAGTATGTATGTTTGTATGTATAATTATTTGGCACGCCCTGCAGCCTGAACGGCTAGATGGATTATAGCTTGAGAGGTGTCGTTAGATTCGTATTTACTGTTACTGACATTGGCTACATAAGATTTAAAAAAAAAACAAAATGGCGGATTTTTTTGAGTTTTTCGTTTACAAATTACACAGAAAGGCAGTCGAGTGTTTTAGTTTTTTAAATTACCGATATCTTGTTATAACATGTTCACGTAACTCTACTGGCTAAGCAACCCAAAGTGGATTTTGGCCTCTAAAATTGGAGTATGCCAGAGTGTTCTATTCTTCGTATATTATTAGAGAAAAAATAATCTGTTATATGATGTAGAAAATAAGAGTATTTCATCTGATTGTTTCAGTCAGACTAGGATTATGCATGTAATGCAAAATATACTATCTCTCCCCAACTAAGGTAACTGTCAGAGTTACGCAACCGTCGGTTGTCGACTGGAGAAATGTGGTTGCGGTTTCGAAGCTACACAATACGGGAACCTCATTGCTACACTGGGGGCCGATCGCGCTAAATGCAAATGATGTTAACGTATATACTAAATTGTGTATACCATATGATGAGTCCAATGATTTTCGTTTGATTTCGAATAATTTTTGATAGATTTCGAATGATTTTCAAACGACAATCAAACTATTTTCAATTGACTCAACATTTATTACTTATTCACCGCGAGGGCTATAAGTATGAGTTGAGTTGCAGCATGAGTTTTGGTAGATACGTTAACGTCAATTGCATTTAGCGCGATTGGGCTCCTGATACGTGATGCTGTAACCCAAAAGGAGGGGTGGTACAGGTCTGATAGTATTAAAAGTCTAGTAGTTTTCGGATTGAAGAATAGACCACTCTCTGTTGCGTCAACTGAGGTCCTAACGGGACAAATCACACAGATAAAGTTAGCCCAAAAGTAAGTTTGAGACTTGTGTTATGAGATGCTAACTCTACGATACTATCAGCCAGTTCATTGCTGGACATAGGCCCAATGATTTCCACAATGACCGGTTGGAAGCGGCCTGCATTCAGTGTTAGCCTACGACCTTTTCAGGTCATCTAACCATCTGGTCGATGGATGTCCAACGCTGTGCTTGTCCAGTCCAACGATGCTTTGTTTTATAACAAAAACATGTATTATATAAACATTCAAGACCATTCCTAGTATTCTAAGATACTATAATTTAATTATGATGTCTTTTCTCATGTAGTTACTTAATAGTTTAAAAGATTTCTGCAAATTTTCAATTATAGATTAGTGATGTGAAAAAAATTTAATTTTAAAATAGAAGTAAAAAAAATAATAATATAAATGTTCTTTCCAATTAAATAAACGTAAAAGTTTTAATAGTTTATTTTCTGTTTCTCCACATGGTTGACTGGTAGGGAATGCTTTTAGCATTAAGTCCGCCTATTGTATAAGTTTACATGTGGTACAATAAAGTTTTAATAAATAAATAAGTAAAAACCACCACCCAATTCGCAATAACCATTTCAAGTAATTAGGCTGGCAGTTAAAAATTAACACTTCCTAAAATAGTTAACGTTCGACGTTCTAAGTTGAACCGCGAATATAGTTACGAAAGTTAAGCAAACCTTGGCAAAGGTCACGATCTTAAGGTGACGACCGAGGTGAGCCCTGTTGCTATCTACGGCTATAAAGGGAGGAGGGGGGTAGAAAACCTCTCTTTTTCGCTTTTAGTTCAGAAGAATACGTTGTTTAAAAAAAATATATGTTTCCGACGTTGATAAAAAGTTAAGAGGGTTTTCCTGTAATTAGCCGCAATATTTTTTTGAGAAATCTCGAATTCGACATATATCTGCGCGAAAATCGCCCCCTACAACGTACCGAAAAAACGGAAACCCATGATGGACATGTTCTCAAAAAAGAGGACACCGACCATAATCCTGCTCAGGATGCAAAAGTAAACCTGGTGTCAAACTGTTTCATCATCGTCACAGCCGTACGAAGTCCACTGCTGGACATAGGCCCAAGAATTTCATTCCATGCCAAAATCAAATTCTTCAAGACTATTCATCTTTCCGTTATCCCCGTGGAATTCTTGCATTGTACAGTCGGCGGCAGGTAAATCTAACTCCCCGACCGTTGCAAGCACGACACGGGGGCCACGTTTATCTGTACACCGTATATATTTTCCAAAATCCAATACGATATAAGCCTGACCGGTGACGCATGCGCATGCACAGCCGGCCTTGCTCGATTCCGGGTGAGCGGAGAACCTTAAAAATGAACCGAAAGTCTGCGAGTTTGTGTCCGTGTTTCATTTTGGTACAGGTACTGGTTTCATTTATATTAATAGAGGCTTTGAGCGATGAAGCTGAAAAAGAACTTGTCAAGTGCGAGTCGCACTCGCGCATGAAGGTTCCATAGCATATTTTGTGAATATTTAAACCGTCTACCTGTTGCCTTTATACATATGGAACAAACACTAAAAATGCGTTTGTTGTTAAATATTTATTTAATTGTAAGTAATTTTAATATTTGTTGTATGGATAAAATGATGAAAATTTTCACTTTTTTTATTTTTTATACAACTAAGTAGGCAAACAGACGTACGGCCCACCTGTTGGTAAGTGGTTACCGTAGCCTATCAACGCCTGCCATACCGGTGATGTCACGAGCGCGTTGCCGACCTGTCCGCTATCTATCTACATAATACGATTTATGACATACCAGGCAGACGTACAAAGGAGTCTTTCTTAGTATCAGGATCTCGTTTTTACCCTTAGGGTACGGTACTCTAAAAATTTATGGCAGACTAGTGTCCATAGAAGACTCTTTAAAACCTGGTTTAATCCTGAAAAGAATCTTATATGATACAGCAGAGGACTGGTTCTGTAAATACATTTTTTTTTCAAAAAAAATAAAATCTTACAAAACGTTTTAATATATTCCATCCCTTCCTCCAGACGTTAGTTGACTTTCCAGGGTTGTACGCCCTTAAAAATGTATGTAAGCATGTAATCTGTCGGAGCCCTAAATAAACTAAAATCAATAAATTAACTTCGAGATGACAGAATATTAATTTACGAATTAATCTTTAATTTAAATATAGATCATGCTAATAAATGGTAATAGTCCACTTTCGTACAGTTTTGCAAGACACACCGACAAAACCAAAATTACCATATTGAAGTAAACAGAAACAAGAGCTGACATTTGCTGATGTAAATTATAATGAACACAGAAAATGTTTATTTACGTACACTATACGAATGTTAATACATAGATAAAAAATTGATTCACTGATTTGATATTTTTTCTTCTTCGTCGTGTTGACGACTCTCAAATTTTTTGAACTGCTTAACTAAATAAAATAAAATGTATTTTCTCCATAAATTAATATCATTCAACATGTCTTAAATAACGAGCAAGCCGGTTCCCGATATCATTTTGGAAACCTATTTTTAGCTAACGTCTCCTTTACATTTAATTTACGTACCTGCCAAATATAAGCTTCATAGATCCAGTACTCACAATCATATCCTTCTTTTGCTTTTTTCCTGGTGCTCTTTAAAACTCATTAGTTTTTAGTGGAACTGATTGGATTTGGAAACCTGATTATTCGATCCCTCTGCAATTGAACAAGTGTTAAAAACGTCTTCTCTATGATAAAATAACTCAATACCATCGTAGTGATGGACGAATGATGGAGTGTTATGCGTATTCCGTGAAAGCAAGAGAAACTGGCTGATATTATATTCATCTAGTTTCATATTTTACTGTAATAGCGGACCAATATAGCTATGATATAATAATTATAAGTCTTATGAGAGATTGTTCCTGTCTTCTTCTTCTCGAGTCTAAATGTGAGAAAAGGCTAGACCAATACGTGGCAACGTTGACCGCTCTATCAAAATCCTACTGTGTGAAGATATGGTTATTCCCTCTTCTTCGTGTGTTTTCCTAGTTGCTGCCTCAGCTTACACTTTGGATCCTAGGGTACTGTAAGTCATGGTCCCAGATTTGGCGGTACTGATTATTTTAGTGGAGCGACTGCCGTCTGTCCTCCGTGATACTTTTTACAGGGAAACCAGGCCAACAAGAACATAAACCGACAACACTAAAGTATAAAGTATCAATAATAAAGTTTTAAAAAAACATGAGGTTATATTAGAATTTTGTCGAATACGACATTTAAGTCGTGTTTTCTGGGAATCGGTTTAAGCGAATACTTTTGAGTTTTGAAGTATTAAGTTTGACAACTTTAAAATTTCTTGAATTTTAAATTCAAGTATTTAAAATTGCCCTTCATTGGACGCCCTACAAAAGACAGACTGGGGCAAACAACTGCGCAGAATAGGGAGGAGTGAAGAAGTCTTGTGTCGGAGGCAAAGATCCGTTTCGGGTCGCTGAGCCAATGCAGTGAGTAAGTAAAATTGCCCTTCAACTGACTAAATAATTTATTTAAGACTGCATCAATAATTGTTATTTTTATTGTAATCACATAACTCTGAAAACAATACAACATAATCGGCTCACGACAGATTTACTTAGCAAAACATTAAAAATACATCCGTAATTCAATGTCATTGCGTTCAATTTTAAAATAAAGTATTCTTGAAACGGAACGCAAAACGCAATAATGACGTCATCTCAAGCAAAATGTTTTTAAGTTGATTGAAATTGCAATAAAACCTTAGATATAAAGATTTTAGTGTTTTAATCATAAAGTAACAATACAAAGTCACAGATTAAATACAAAGTCACCATGACGTATTTTGGCGGGAAAAGAATTCACCTTGAGTAACGCGCTTCCCGCGCTTTGGCCTCGATGGCGGCCGCGAATGTTCGGGCGAGCTCGGCACCGGTCGGCTGTTTCCGTGATAGCTCGTCGGTGCTCGGAAATTTTTGCTATTTATCATTATTCATTTTAATGTAATATCATCAATTAAATTGTTTATTTATTTATTTAAATTTTATTGCACTAAATACAATACGTACAGTACAAAAGGCGAACTTAATGGTTAAGCATTATCTAACTAATTAACCTTTGGGTTATGCAGAGAACAGTGTGTGGGTGTTGAGCAAGCATCGAAAACTACATCTTTAAAATAAACTTTTCCAGATTAGGAGGTTATTAATATAAAAAACTTAAAATAAATAAAAATGGAGCCCTTAACGCTGAAATCATAGGGACAATGACTTTTACACCAGCAAATATTTACAGTGTGTAGTAGGTACTTACGTGAAAATAAATAATTTTCATTGAGAAAAATAAGTAAAAGCCGAGAAAACTTTAATACAAATCATGATGAAAATTTTTACTTATTTTCAATTCAAAATTATATAAATATCAAAATTTTTGACAATTTAAACTTGATAAAATAAATAGCAATTTTAATGAAAATTAACAATACTACTTTTCATCTAGTGGGCCTTTGTACATTAAAAATTATAGATGAAACCTGTCGCCTATTTTTTATTTGATTATATTTATATCAGCTACTGCGTACCTAGTCCATAATACCGAGGTAACTTCGTGTTGTAATAATATCGTAACTAGTACTAATAATACAATTAATCTCATTTTAATGTCAAGTAATGGCAATTTTGACCATTTTTGTAACGCGGTGATGTCTTTTGAGGTAAGTACTGCAGTTTTTCAAAAATTATTAGCATTTTTTTAAATTATAGCATATTAGTTTTTTCCCGCAGCTCCGTCTGCGTTTAAAAGCAGCCTATGTTTGACCCCGAGTATTCAACTATATTCATACCAAATTTCATCAAAACCCGTTCAGTGGTTTGGCCGTGAAAGCTAACAGACAGACAGATTTTCGCATTTATAATATTAGTATGGATCTATGATCCATTTATAAAAACCGTATTAAAATTAACAAACGCGAAAACATAATAACTACATCATTATATCTATGTGAGAATTGTAACACCAATATACATACCATGTTTTTCGTGAATAAAGATATTTAATGATTTCTTATGTTTTCGCGCTTGTTATTCATTAAATTAAACTATTAAGCCGCACACAGTTGATCGTTTTCCTGCCATCTTACCATACATAAAGGGAGTCACGGACAAGATTGGTAACATACTTAGGCGAGCTTCAATCAAGACCTATTACAAGCCGCATAAGAAAATAAACCAATTTTTAAGAGTAGGGTATTATTGGGGATTTCAAAACAGGTAGTTTTCATCACACCGCTCATTTCATTCGCTCAGTGTGATTAAAACTACCTATTTTGAAATCCCCAATAATACCTTTGGTTTTTCAGTTATGATCCCTCGTATAAAACACCTTACCTAAAAATAAAATAAATATAATTGCAAAGTTATAACGCTTCATTTTGTCAAGATATAGCATAGGCAACAGTCAAGTTGAATAGACTGTCTAATTATGAAATTTATAAAACAAAGAGAATCCTTAAAGTTACAATGTATTTGCCCTACTACGCTGACGAATGGGGTTAAGAGGCACGGTAACTTATTGCCGAATACTATTCGTTGCATTATATGCGGTCCATCCAATTGTGGAAAGACAAATTTAATGATAAGCCTATTGTTGCATGAAAATGGTCTACGATTTCATAATCTGTATGTGTATTCAAAATCCTTATACCAACCAAAATACTTATTTCTAGAAAAAGTATTAACTATGGTGCCTGGGGTATCGTTTTACAAATATAGTCATAATGCTGAAGTGTTGAATCCGCAGGAAGCTGCTCCAAACTCTATCATAATATTTGACGATATTGCCTCTGAAAATCAAAATAATGTACGGGACTATTTCGCTATGGGACGTCATAAAAATATTGACTCTTTTTATCTTAATCAAACTTATACCAAAATACCGAAGCAACTTGTGAGAGATAATTCCAATCTCATTGTATTATTCAAGCAAGATGATGTAAATTTAAAACACGTTTATGAAGAACACGTGGGTTCTGATATGTCATGGCACCAATTCCGTGAATTGTGTTCCATTGTATGGAAGGACCTGTATGGTTATGTTGTAATAAATAAGGATTGTCAACGAAATAAAGGATGTTACAGGATGAAATTTGATACATTTATAGTTATAGATTAGCATTCATAAGAAACTGTCATGATGATAACAGCTCAGTTTATGTGAGAATCTGAACAAGAACGGATTATAAAAATGGAAAAAAATCTAAAAGAACAAATTGTGAAATCCGCAGCGGCTGTAAAAAGAAAGGTTCGTATGATAAGAGATACAAAAAATGATAACAATATGGCTTTAGAAACGATATTCAAACCTATAGTTGATCCAATTAATCAACTTTCAAGTAAAAATAGTAAACAAAGTAGAAAATATGAAGAAGAACAAGAGATCAATTACACTAACGAAGAACCCGAAAGGAAAATAAAGAAATTAAGTGAAAATGAAGAATCATTTTTTAGTAAAGAAAATTTAAATGAATCATTTGACGAGGAAGAGCACGATGAAGAAAACTTTGATTCTCTTGAACATAATTCTAACAAAACCCTTACTGTATCACCCTCCGAACATAACATAAGTGACGAGTCTTTCAAATCACTTCGCTCATCACCGAGCTCTAAAGATCATACCTATCTTGATGATATGATGATGTCTTGGACATCCGAAGTACTAACCGATATTCCTTTTGGGATCAGACATGATCGCGGAAAAGTCTTGCTAGGCAACACACGTATCTTTGATCAAGACCTAACATGGAAAATAGGAACTCATATAATTAAAAAGTCACCAGGCTTACAAGAATTACTCTTTAAGAAAGTACCAAACTTGGATGTAATAACAGAAGAAGATTTACTACATTATAAATTGCTGCTTATTGAAACCAATGCTCATAGACGTAACTACGACCCGAAGAAACCTATTAATAGCAACAAAGGTTTCAAATACCTTAACATCATTAAACCTCTATTTAAATTTACAAGAACTCTAACTACTAGTACCGAGAGTCTTTCAGAGGGAGCAGGTATGAAACTGTTGAAAAATCTTTATAAAAATACTGATTTGGTTTATTGGAATGATCCGAATGAGTTGGTAGAACGATTAAAATTATTGTTAGGATCTCGGGCAGCTGGCAACACTGGATTAGACAACGAAATTATTGAAATTATAACAAAATTACAAGAAGCTGGGATTGTGAATGTAGAACTTAAAGAGCATTCACCAGGAAAATTAAGCAGTATTATCTCAGTTCTCAAATAAAATTGACGAGGACAGTATCGAGAATATTTTAAAGGAACTACAGGAAGCAAACATCATCGATAAAATTATATAAAGAGAATGCATTGAGTAATTTGAGCAGTCTTCTTATAATATTCGATGTTTATAGTTATTTTGCAATGAATATAGACAAATTTGGTCACCACATTCATAAGCGTTTAAGACTTTCTGAATATATTGACAGTCTTAACAATACATTAACAAAATCGGAAACAGGAGATTATAATCTAAAACAAGCAAGATTGAAGGGATTATTACATCCAGAGGAAGACAACGACGCTGTCAACAAAGCCTACTTAGATAAAGAAATTCAACATTTAAGAGCTGAACTAAAACAAATCCAAACGAATTTAAAAAATTATCTTAGTGTTTTGGAAAAAGTAGTTTCGTCTAATGTGAGTTCCAGGCACTATACAAAAATTGATACAGATTCAGCGAATTCAAAGTTAAATAAACAATGAATAAACAAAACATAGTTGACGAGCTCCATAGATCAGCGAGAAGGAATTTCCCGCGTCGTTGTACGATCATAAAAGGCATAGACGATTTATGGCAAGCTGATCTAATAGACTTACAAAAATATGCACAGTTCAATAAAGGATACAAATATGTATTAGTTGTTATAGATGCTTTATCAAAATATGTCTGGGTTGATCCCATAAAAGCAAAAACAAAAGACTGTGTTACGAATGCTATGCAGCACATCTTGACTGAATCAACCCGAAAACCTAGTAATTTGCAAACAGATTTAGGTAAGGAGTTTTACAACGAAAACTTTCAAAGATTGATGAAGAAATATAAAATAAATCATTATTCTACTTATTCTGTAAAAAAAGCATCAATAGTTGAACGAGTAATAAGAACACTAAAAGGTCATTTATACAAATTATTTAGTCTTTGCGGGCGGTATCAATGGTTAGGCAGTAATTTGAAATCCGTTGTTCAACGTTATAACATCACACCTCATAGAATAACAAAGTATAAACCAATAGACGTAAATAAGTATAATCAGACTTTGGTTAAGGCTAATATAAATAAAACTCAAAAACAACATATCACGAAATCTCTGTTTCATGTTGGTGATCATGTTCGTATTAGTAAGTATAAAGGAGATTTCAGCAAAGGTTATACCCCTAACTGGTCAACTGAAATATTTATAGTTAAAAAAGTTAACTGTACGAAACCACCAACTTATCAAATAGAAGACAGACATAAGCAACTTATTTTAGGAACATTTTACGATTACGAATTACAGAAGACTAAGTTTCCAGATCTTTATCTAATTGAAAAAGTTATAAAAAGAAAAGGAACTAAATTGTTTGTAAAATGGTTAGGACTTAGTGATTCCGAAAACAGTTGGGTTGACAAAAGTGCACTGTTGCAGTAATATAAGTCAAGTAATGGGGAGTTAAACATCAGTTTCTGCTTATTCATGAAGGAAGGAAGTGGTATTATTAACAGTTTAATTGATAAGTTACCGTTTGAACTACATTTACCTGGATATCAGTTTTGCGGTCCAGGAACAAAATTACAGAAAAGGTTATTAAGAGGTGATCGAGGTATTAACGAGTTAGACAGAGCGTGCATGTATCACGATATTGCTTATAATAACAGAGATATAAACATTCGACATAACGCTGATTTAGAACTTCTAAACATGGCAAATCAAAGGTTAAAATCCAAAAATGCTGGTAAAAGAGAAAAAATCGCCTCCTGGGTTGTAAAAAATGCTATGAAAGCTAAACTAAAAGCAGGCGCAGGAGCGCAATCATTTATGAAAGTTGTAAAAAAAATACATTCTGGTTTAAAAAAAATTAAATGTAAAGATAAAAACACTGCTATTAAATATGCGTATGCAGCTGCAAAAAAAATATTTACAAACAAACGTGGTATGCGCTTACCACGCTTTATACCCATTCCTAAGTGTGGTGGGTTTTTGCCTTTGATTCCAATCTTTGCTGGATTGTCGGCTCTCGGTTCACTAGCTGGCGGGGCAGCAGGTATAGCAAAAGCTGTAAATGATTACAAAGCCGCTAAACAGAATCTTCAAGAGTCTGAGCGTCACAACAAAACGATGGAAGCAGTTGCTCTTGGGAAAGGACTATACATCAAGCAGAACAAAAAAGGAGCAGGGTTATATCTGAAAGGTCCAAAAAACTAATGGAACGGCTACCCAAGCGACCACTTACTAATTTCGATTTATTAGAGTATGCTAACGATATACCTTATTTTCGTGGTGTGTTTATGAGAGATACTTTGCCTACGAAACCGAGAAAAATAGAGTGTGCAATACTCAACCTCGATAGTTGTAACAACCCTGGAACTCACTGGGTAGCCTACGTGAAGCTTGATAAGTATTCTGAATATTTTGATAGCTTTGGGAATCTAAAACCACCATTAGAGTTAATAAAATATTTGCAAAATACGTCAATTAAGTATAATTACATTCAACATCAGAACTTCGGTTCCACGAATTGTGGACATCATTGTTTGAATTTTTTAATAGATTTTTGGAAAAATGTATTTAAGTGAATAATAAATAAAAAAATATATCAGTACTAACATGTCTTTCACTGTATCCATAACTGGGGTGGGAGGCTCCTTAACAACAAACTATTCACCGACTCTAGAATTACGTGGAGATTATGAATGCGGTCTTTTATATTTTTCTACATTTAATTCGATTCCTAATATAGACGAGAGAAATAATAAATTCTACTATGGAAATGAAGTTATCGAGATCCCAGAAGGATCTTATGAACTTCAAGACATTCAAGATTTTTTAGAAAGTAATATTAAAAATGGTTCTTTTAAATTAACTTGTAACAACAATACACTAAAAACTAACATTTTCTGTTCCGAAGATGTTCATTTCGAAAAACGTGATTCAATTGGTAGAATTTTGGGATTCGGAAGAGAGACTGTGAAAGCTAATAAAATTACCGAATCTCGCTATCCTGTTAGCATTATATCAACTACCCTCGTGCGCATCGAATGCGATGTAGTGAGCGGATCTTTTGTGAACGGAAAAGCTAGTCATATTATTCATGAATTTGTACCCAACGTACCACCTGGTTATCGCATTATTGAAATTCCCAAGAACATAATCTATTTCCCAATCAATCAAAATTCAATTACTGATCTTAATATAAGATTGCTGGACGCTGAAAACAATCAAATCAATTTACGCGGTGAGGAGGTTCAGCTGTATTTACATTTTAGAAGAAAATGATTAATTTTAATAAAAACCCTGTTCCATCTTCTCTTCAAGTCAGTTTCAAGAAAACATCTCAGAAAAGAAGACCTCTACAGTCTTTACAGAAGAAACTTTCAAAAAATAACCAAGAATATTTGAAATTGGTAGGGTTATTAAAATGAATATTTTAAATATATCTCAACCAACAGCCTACGACAACAGCGTGGAAAGTTTCGAATTTCATTCATACAGGCCATACGTGACGAGTTTCAACAAGAATGATGAAATCCGAATACCTATTAACCAACAAGACTTGAACATATTACCATCTCTCAGCACTTTGTATATTGAGGGTAAAGCAAACTTATACAATAGTAAAACTAAAGAAATACTGTCAAGTGTTAGCTTTGTCAATAATCCTGCATTATTTCTATTTCAAGACATTCGGTATGAATTAAATGGAGTTGAAATAGATAGAATAAAAAATGCTGGTATTACTACAACCATAAAATCATATCTTTCCTTAAATGAAAATGAATCTAAATCTGCAAAAGTGTGGGGGTGGTCTCCTACTGGTACAACTAATGTTCATAACGGCTCATTCTCTGCTTCAATACCATTAAACAGAATATTGGGCTTCGCGGAAGATTATGAGAAAATCGTAATAAATTGTAAACATGAGTTAGTGTTACTAAGAAGCAACAGCAACCTTAATGCATTAAAATTAAATAGTGAAGAAATTGTTGACGATATAGTTATTAATAAAATAGTTTGGCGAGTTCCACACGTCAAAGTATCAGATCGTGAAAGAATTAATTTATTGAAACATCTAGAAAAAGATCGTGCTATAACATTAGCTTTTCGGAATTGGGATCTGTATGAGTACCCACTACTCCCCAGAACTCGCAAACATACTTGGGCAATTAAAACTACATCGCAAACTGAGAAACCGCGGTTCGTTATAATTGCGTTACAAACCAATCGTAAACATCAATCACAAATGTCAATGGCAGAATTCGATCATTGTAATGTTCGTGACATTAGAGTATTTTTGAATTCGTCGTATTACCCTTACGAAGGATTAAACATAAGTTTCTCAGAAAATAAGTTTTCTTTATTATACGAACAATATTCAAGATTTCAACAGTCTTATTATGGCCGTCGAGCAGAACCATTGATGAGCTTAAAAGAATTCAAAGATATTGCTCCATTATTTGTAATCGACTGTTCCCGTCAACAAGAGACTTTGAAGGGCTCTATAGATGTGAGAGTTGAAATAGAAACTGACCAAGAAATACCTGATCAGACAGCAGCATATTGCTTGATATTAAACGACTGTATATTTGAGTACAAGCCCTTGAGTAACATTGTTAAAAAGATATCATGAGCTCATATGTTTTTGTTGATATCCAAGGATTTAAAGATGACAATAATTACTTTATATTAAAAGAATTAGCAATAGCTACCCAAGAGTTTACTGAAGTGTTTTTAGTAAAACCTCCTTATTCATATACATATTTAACTAAAGAAGAAAAGAAACGCGTTCGATGGATTGAGCGACATAGAGGCATAACTTGGAGCGAAGGCTATATCGACTACAGAGAGTTCAAAAGGATAATTAAACACATTTTAACAGATAAAACAGTGATAATGAAGGGGCGTGAAAAGCAAAGTTGGATAAGTAATTTATGTAAAAATTGTTTTTTACTGGATATCGAAGAAGAAGGCAGCCCCAATTTCTCTATATTATATAAAACTTATTGTAAACCTGAAATTAAGTATAACTGTCTCAGTCATCAGCAAGTGTGTGCACTAAAAAATGTAATTTGTATTAAAAAATGGTATTATGATAATTGTATATTGTAATGACCAAAATTAATCTCTTAAATAAAACTTTTTAAATTAATATTTTTTTTCATTTATTGACTTAGCAAAAAAATTAATGTGTAAGAAATATTATAAGCCGTAATATTAACTAGTCTCAGTTTTTGGTGATGCTCTACTGTGATTATAATTACTCTATCTACATCATAAAAATTTAAAACAGCGACATCTACTGCGTTTATACTGAATCATTAAATGAATAAAAGTAAATATTAATTTGATCCAGTCAAATGCTAATAGATGGAGTTTTTTGATTAACATACAAAATTTGGTTTACTCTTTATTCTATATTCATAAACAAAGCTTATATTTTTACTCTTAGCCTAAAGGATAAAATTAAAAGTAAAATGATTGATTTAATATTTATTGATATAAATCACATTCTAACTATATAAGTAACTAATTATTGAATTTTCTTTATTACAAATAAGACATTGTTCTGTACAGATAAAACGTAATAATATTATAGAAACCTTAAAAAAGTAATTTACAAAATATTTATAAAACTCATATTACATACTAATTAAAACTAAAATTATCATTCGCTAATGTTTTTGCGATTTTATTAATAACATTTTCTGTGAGATCCAAAATATCGTCGACGGAGTCTTTTATGAGATACTGTGCATTTAATACCATTTTTTCCGAAACATCTCTGTTTACCAAGTCATTTTCTATGTCAAATACTTGTATTTTAATTACTTTTCTGGGTTTTCGATGCTCTTTTCTGATAACATAAGATGATGCTGACAATCCATCCATTTTTTTTCTCAACAAATCTTGTCGTTGTTCTTCCTTCTGTTTTTCAGCTGCTCTATTTCTTAACATTTCTTGGTAATACTCCTCCGCTTGTTCATAAGGGTCCTGAGCATCTTGAGAGAATAGTATCATTGTATCTTGAGAGTCAGACATGATCTGTAAAACAATGAATATTTTAATTTTTTACTAAACATTTTACATCATAATTAACAAAATTTGATTGTAATACTTACATTGCAATACCGATCAATTTTGTAAATTATAGATTTGATATGTGCAGCGTGTTAGAACCTCGTCTGTTTTAACGCGACTGACCACGATATGCAATATAAACTCGAATATCGGATTTCAAACTCCTGACAAAACAATTATTTTTCATTTTCGCAAGCCTTATCATATTATGCTGACATTTCAATAAAAGGTGATGCAAACAATCATGTCTTTACACGAATCGAATATATATGAGTTATTGAATTATCAGCATATTTGGCACTAAACATGATATCAAGGTTATGACAAAGGAAATTCAAATACATTTTATTATTTATTTATTATTTATTCTTAATATATTTTTATAACAAAAAAACTATAAAGTATTTAAAGAAGACTTACAATAATTTTCATACACTTATACTAGCCAATTAGTAAATTATATTCTAATATAAAAGAGTGTTATGTCCCCATGCCAAAGTAGAAATTTTATCCTTAAGTATAATTCTTTTGTCATCATTTGAAGACAAGGCTACTTTATTTACAGCTTGAGTAAATATTTCATGTTTAAGCGATTTAAATAATATATTTCTTTTACGCACAATCTTATTATACAGTAAAACATCATTGTAGTCATTAAAAGTTAGATCTTTTACAACTGCTTTCTTAACTCCTTTAGCTTTTTTTACAATTTTGTTTTCGGTTTTTAAACAATATAACTTTGACCTAAGTCCCACAAAGGAAATTATTAGAGAACCTGCTGTTTCATCTTTAAATAAACCAGGTATTTTTTTATTTTTAGGTATAATAGCAAATCTATTATTTTCATCATAATTACTTGTATCGAGATATGATTGAAAGTAAATATTCATATCTTTATATACATCTTCAGTTTCTATTGAATACAAAAAACTGTCAGTATCGGTATAGCATAATTTTAACCTTGTATCATAAAATGATTTCATGACCGAATAGTGGAAATCATACATATGATTTTTGGATATCTCTAGAACTGTGAAACCTATATAAATAGGTTTATCTAAAATAACAGTTTCAGGTTTCATTTGTACAGCTACAAAATTTTCACTAAACACTGTATTATTCTTAAAATTAGGTCTTGATATTAATTGTTCAGCGGAGTAGAACTTTTTTGTTTTATTTCTATCATCGTTCCAACGATTTACTAGATAAATGTTTACTCTTTTTTCGGTATCTTCTAGCGTTTTACCGAAAATGCTATTGTTTAATAATTTAAAGAAATCTTGTTCAAATGTAGAGTTAGCTTTTTGTCGAAATTCTGTATTTAAATCAATATACTGTTTCAGAAATGGTTGTTGTTTAAACTTGACCACTCTATGAATTTTTTTCAAAATAAGACCATTTTTTAAGCATGTTTTAAGATGTATATAATGAATAACATATTCAAATTTGTCATACAAATTTGGAATTAATTTAGGATTTTTAGAACCTGGGGGCGTAAATTTCTGTGGACAAAATGGTAAATCATTATGCAAATCGTGCAAATAATCCGGATATTCTAAGTCTACCTCTAAAATATACCCATAGTCTGAGTCATTAGGTACGTTAACAATATTAAGACTTCCAATTTCAACTTGATTCATCAACTCAAAATTTGAATATGGTAAATGTGAGCACATTGCATAACCGTACAGGTTGTTACAATCGATATATAACAAAAAGTTATCAGGTATTTCCGAATTATACCCGGAAATATATTTGTTATTCGCTGTGGAATATCTTGTAGGGCATAAACACACTCCACCGCGAATACCTTTTTGAATCAGTCGGATAATTTCTAGATTGTCTATTAGTTGCAGTTTGACTTTTGTTTTAAGCAACATTGCATCAAAACTCAAACCTGGTGCGGTTAAGTAAAATGCAGGATCCAATCTATAATTAGTTTTACAAGTTTGGCGAAATTTTTCAAAAACATCTGCTAGTAATATTACGTCTGTTTTCAAGTACAAATCAGTATATTCACCTAAATTTTTAATATTAAACATTGACCAAACAATTTTGGCGTGATTGTAATCGGATTCTGAAACAATATCATTTATTATAGTACTATAGAAACAGTCTCGCGGTGGTAATTTCTTTTCCTTATAACAATTCCAGTCCGTCATGTATTCATAAGGATAAACACCTTTACGAGTTAGTAAATCAAACTGTTCTTTCTTTGGGTAGAATTGAGATAAATGGACAAAACTGGCTTCATTCAAGTTGCTTACAAGCTTATCTAAGCTAGTACCTAAAAATTTAAAAGTATCCACAAATCGAACTGGCAAAAACTCCTGACGACCGGTTTTCACAAATTTTGTAAAAGATATGTAATTTTCTTTGTTTTTTGCTATTACTTTAATTCTGCCCTGAGATTCTCCCAACTGTTTAATAAAAAGATGACTGTCATACCCAGACAAATTATGAAAAAATACTGGTACAAATTTTGGTAACCTGTATTTAAGATTACAATAAGAGTGAACGGCCCCGCGAAACTTTCCAGTTAGATGACAATGATCTCTTACTTTGTTGTCAAAAAGTAATTGCTCACAGATAAAGCAGTATTTTGCAGTATCAAATTGTCTTTTCTCTTCTACACTTAATGGAATCATCGGAATAGTTTCTTTCAATAATTTATTAATTTCCGTAACATCTTCAAATAAATATTTCAGAAATTTGTCAACACAATCCTGCCCGCGATACGATACGTATTTATTGCGAGAGCTATCAAACGAGCAAACAATATAATAACCAAACGCAGCAGGCACATGTTTATGTAAGACTGTAGTGTTCACGTTATGCTTATTGTCACCATATTTTGGTTCTAACAATGATTCAAAGTCTGCGTAGATTACAAAAGGCACATCTTGCATCCGATCATAATGATTAAATTGGATGTAAGTATTCGAATCAGGCAAAACAGTACGTACTCCGCTGCAAATATGAGAATTGAATAATATTTCTTTATTAAAAAATATCATACATTCATCACAAAAATAAATTTTTTCCTTGTGTTTTGTGAGCTGTGATCTGACTAATTTGCTTAAATCTTTTATTAAACAATAATGTTTTTTTTCTCCCTTTTCCAAAAGTAATAAATTCACATGGTTCTTTCTTTTTTGTCGAGTCTTGTAAAGGGGTCCCACTACTTTATGGTTATTTACAAGACCGTATATGTTAACGCTTATATGAGTATTATTTCTCTCAAAAGTCTGAATATCTTTGAAGCCGACCGGAAACTTGATATCTCGAATGTTAAGTATGTTTTCGTAACTCGGATATGAGGTTATTCTATGCGCGTTATTTTTGGCGGGAAATAGCGCTGCCATTACACACCACACGAAACATAACGCATCCCCATTTTGTATATTAATACAAGCGCGTTTAGATTTAATACTTTTCGGCAATTCAATAAATTGACCAACTCTCAATGGATTATATTTATTAATATTGACCTCTAAGTAAAGATTACGTATCAAGGTCCACCCAGAATCTTTTTCCTGAAATTCAGAAATTTTTGTTGAAATTATGTCAATCATGTTAGAATAATAATCCTTAAAATCACAATCATTTTGAAATATTTTGTTTTGGGTTGCAAATGATTTTATGTCGGTGGTGCTATTTTTAGGTAAATTAAACTCCGCGAAAAATTCAAAGTTAACTTTTATACAATGAAATGTAGCCTGTCTAGCCGAAATCAATTGGTGTACACGAGAACGAAGTGTGCGCAAGAAGTCAGCGGGGGACACGGGGGACAAGTCTGACTCAGACTCGAGCACACGGTCCGCGTTTAGAGGTCTCACTCTATATGAGGCGATTCGACTTCTGAATGCACTACTTACTTTCTCAATACCTTCACTAACTTCTATTGAACTATTGTTTTTGTGGATATTACTTCGCAAGTGTGCAGATAACGAGCTAGACTTAACAGATATATCACACACTGTACAATATACTGTTCCCTTCCCCATTGTACTTATTCTTAAAACTAAGTGATTGCTTATTAAAGATATTGTTCTATTTAATTGACTACTTGCAATTAAAAGATGATATCAGAATATGATAAAAAATTAATTAAAACTCATGAATAAAATGGAAAACAGAATAAGTTTAGATTTATTTAATTATTGCAAGTTATTTAATTATAAAAAACGAAATTGGCATCGGGGCATAATAACCTAATAAAAATAAGTATATTAATAAAATGAAATAAAAACTTTTATTTGTATATAACATAAAATAGGTACTTAATTATAGAATGGTTCGCACACTAAATAATTTTTGTTGCAAAAAATTTACCCTCTTCAGTAAAGAGGGGCTTGCACTTATTAATAAGCTCCTTTGTGAGCATCAGTTGAGGGGAATCGGAATTCCCCTGAAATTTTAGCGCGACTACCGCGTGTTCCCAACGGTCTTTGGGATCGACCTTCTTTATATCAGCAACATTGTATACTTTTAAATCTATAAAGACATCGCCAGCGAGGTTAGCAGTGCGGCGCAGGACACCGTCTGCTACACGGCGCGACAGCACTGACAGCAACGGAGGGATCTTCTTAGCGGCGGCTGCTCGCTGGGCTTCCGCTTCCTCCTCGCTGTCGCTGTCGAGTTGCCAAGCTTTCTTCAGGCGTTTAGCCTTGGATGCTGGCTGTGCTCGACTTATCACCCGCTTCGTAGCTTTAGGTTCCTTTTTCTTATAACTGGAAACAAAACATACAATTACTTATACTAGAAACCGGGACCTCGTGAACAGTAGACAGGTATGTTAACCATTACACCACGGAGATTACAAGTATAAAGTTTTGATTGAACACAAACACACGTAGTTACTATCAATTTAGAATAATCAACACACACACACAACTGAGAACACACAGCCGAGAAACTAGTGATTGCTAACTGGGAATAGATAACGAAATTACATTAAACAACAATCATACATACATCAAGCTTGCAGCGGATACTTCTTCGGAATCTGAGGTGAAATCTTCAGCGAGCTTCTTCTTAGCCTGCTTGCAACGTTTATCGTAATACTCAGAGTCGGACCTGAAATAAACATGATAAATCATTTAATAACTCGCTAGACATAGTTACTTTATTAAAGATAATTTACACATAAATGAATATTATAAGTATGTTAAGAAAAATGAAATGATTTAAAATGTACTAATAATAATAATACCTATGTTAAAAAACTTACGAACATGATTGCAATGCAACGAATCTTCGTGTTTCTAAGTGTGGGTGGCACGCAGGACAACTGAGCGGCACAGTGGTAGGCGCGTAGGCAGGCAGCTGGCACAAGCACTCAGCAACCGACTAACTGCTGGTGGAACAACAGTAGGCGGGCTTCGCAACCAGGGCGGGCGGTACGACAGCGTCGAACAACGTTCTCTCAGTTATGAAAATATTTAAAGTTCACAACTATTGGTACGCGCGAATTTAAAGTAGATTTTTGCTTAATCGCTACTTTTTTTCAGGAATGGTCAACCAAGAATAAAAGCTATATTTTTACTTGGGTACATATATTTTATTTGAAAATATGCAAAGCCATCAAAAATTTTAAGTACCAAAATGTTGATGACCACTACATTTAATGTAAAGTCAGCATAATTTAATAATTATTGATAAATAATTTAATATCTCAATATTAAAAATATAGAAGTCAATAACAACGTGTAGTATTGCATAATTTCCTGTGAAATCGAATACTCAAAGTATGCCGCATGCATATGCACTATATGTAGGCATGTTATTCATGTTACTATTTACTTGCGTCATTATAAATAATCATTTATTTTGCTACCCATTATCAAAGAGGGTTATGTTTTTATTGAAAGGCTCGTCACATACAGAACGATAATTATCACGCGGCAAATTGCTTAGCGGTGTAATGATACGACTGGTTACGATTACCATTACGGGTACGATTTTATATTCTTACAGTAATTTACTACTTGATGTGCATAGAAAAAATTTTGGTTGGAGTATAACGCTTTGTGAGTTACTGTTATTCCTTCATATTTCGAGTAATTATAAACTTTTGACATATTTCTGTTATAAAGTGCTGTATGTACAAAATATTAAAAAATATTCCAAAAACGGTAAAAAGATAATATCGTAATCGTATCATCATAAAGTGTATAAGTGGTTATTTTCCCGCTTAATAAAAGACGTTGTAGTGTGCGAATAGCCATAAGTTACGAATATGAAACCGGAGGTACAGCCGTAGGCAGATAAAAATGTACTTTTACATATGGTAATACCTAGTACACATTTGGTCGGGTTTATATGCCGTCGGCTGTACACAGGTGTCGGCATACTGAGCAAAATTCAAGCACTAGTACTGAACTAGAGTTTATCGATAATTTCCGAAACTGCTTGACCTTTTTTGATGAAATTTTATATGTGTATTCAGTAGGTATGTCTGAGAATAGGTTGTAAACTATTTTATAGTGCAAAACAACGTTAGCTGGGTTAGCTAGAAACGATACAATAACTTCTCATTACTATTATACAGTAATATCATATACTTACTTATTATTTATAAATATGTAAGTGAAAATGTCTTCTAAAGTAATAGTTATACTACACTACGGACAAATAACCACAGTATTACAATAGTTTATAAATTGATTAGCGATCTTAGATTTTATTCAAGTAAGTACTTAGTAAAAGTCAATTCTTTTTTATCGATAGAACAAAATGCTATGAGCACAACACTTACACAATGTGCTTCTTACTTACTCCTTTTATCATTACCGTAATAACCATGATCGTGTATCGTTGTTACGAAACGAAGTGGATAAATTTATTGAATTCCTATTTTAAATTAAAGAAAAGCCTCTTTTGTTTTTTGATAAAGGAAATATTTGTTCTCCCGGATACCAACAGTCGAATTTGGTAAATATGTATCAGAAAGCGAGACATTCTCAATATCGGTCGCGGTGGGTACAGAATTGTCCATATTTAATGGTTTAAACTGAGATTCACTGGGTGCCACCAACCAAATGGTGAACGGTACGACCTAATCGAGGCCAGTTGAAAATCAGTGTCTTCCATTGACCTGGCTATTCAAGTACCAATGTCCTAAAAGGTGATAAAGAGTAATCTAGTTTACTGGGTGCCACCAACCAAACGGTGAACGGTACGACCTAATCGAGGCCAGTAATGGGATAACTCGGCGTCTACCAAGGGCGTCCCGAAGATCATTTGAGACACTGATCGTTAGTAAGATGCCAACCAATTTGATCATCGGTATGAGCAATCGGCCTGGGCAAACGATTTTCCTTGTTCATCAATTATTAATCACTAGAGTAATATGTATTTTGGTTGCAATATATTTATACTATTAAAAGTTGTTTAGTGTGAAAATGTAACAATCTAGTGTAGTGTGAACAAACAGCAATCGGATCAGGTGAGTCAAATTATCCTATTACTTATGCATACCATTTTACCAAGCGCCGTTGACTGATATTCCATATTTTTTGAAAAACCAAAGGTATTATTGGGGATTTCAAAACAGGTAGTTTTCATCACACCGAGCGAATGAAATGAGCGGTGTGATGAAAACTACCTGTTTTGAAATCCCCAATAATACCCTACTTTTAAGACCTGTAAAATCCAATATCCCATTGCAAGATGCTGGAGTTTATAAAATTGACTGTGACTGTGGTTTATCATACATTGGGCAAACAAAGAGAAGCATTAATACTCGTATAAAAGAACATATTGCTGACATGAAAAATAGACGCTCAACCAAGTCTGCAGTCTGTGAACATGCTCTAGACAAACCCAACCACTATATGCGTTTTGATAATCCTCAAGTCCTTGCAAAGGAAAACAGATTCATTCCAAGGATGTTACGTGAAGCTATTGAAATTAAAAAACATCCTAATTTCAATAGAGAGGATGGATGGCAGGTACCGCCAGCTTGGAACCCAGTCTTTAACTTAATAAAATCGCAAACTCGGAAGCAGACTGCAAGACTGACAACCTTAGATACTGTGAGCCAATACTGCGTGAATCGGAATAGTTCCCAATAAAAATTTCAGGCGGTAGTTTGTAATCTTATGACATCAAAGACAAATGTTAACTTAGTCTGCCTGCGACCATGAACGCTGTAGAGTGTTTGAAACGTCAGGTGTAAATAAATAAGTAATAAACGCGATAAAACCGTATTAAAATAGTTTAATTTAATAAAGATATTTATTTATGATTTTGCAATTTACATTAACATTTTAGACTACTAACGGAGGTTTGTATTATTGTTTGTTGCAGGTCAACTACTGAACTAAACATGTGATAGGTAGGTGCATATCTACAAATATTTGTTTGTTTATCAACTTGTTTTTAACCGGACTAACATTTCTAGCTACAATAGCTTTGGAAATTACAGCGGGACAGTTTTAGGCGAGGGCTTTTAGCCACTCGGCCTCTTCGGCAAAACCGCAAGGGGCTCCCAGTTGGGACGAACCTCGGCCATGGGCTTTGCCTTTGAGCAATGCGAGCAATGCAAACTCGTGTAGTGTAGTGGTATTTTTGAGAATATTCAGTGAGTCAAATATTTTCGTTCGATATCAAATGAGTTTTCATGCGACTTAATCGATGAGTCAATAGATTTTCATTCAACTCACTGGTTTTGGATGAGTCATACTTCGCAAAAATAGCACTCCAGGCACTAGAGGTAGCCAATTATTAGGCTAATTCGATTAGAAGAACGAGCCGGAAGGTACAATTTGGTTTAAAGAAAATTCGACCGAATTCTGATTAAATTAATTAGTCCATTAATCTATACTTAAAATAATATAAAGCTGAAGAGTTTGTTCGTTTGTTTATCTCAGGTCCAGTTTCAAAAAATCTTTCAGTGTTACGGCCTGGCCACGGGGGAATTCACCACGGCGAATTTCGCCGCGATGCCTTCGGCGACTAAAAGAAATACATACAAATGCTTTTGTTTCAGTGCACTAATCGTTACTACTCCTCATTTTGTCTCGCCAGTCACCATTTCCGTGGCTTTTAGTGCATTTGTTATCTATTTATTTTAGTACAGGAATCCGCTACGGTGCCACCGGCGGCAAAATTCGCCGTGGCGGATTCCCCCGTGACCACGCTGCTAGATAGCCTATTTATGGTGGAAGACTATAGCTCGGACGAAGTCGGGACGGACGTTTTAAGCCGTGACTGCCGAGTAGTGTCATAGTCATTCACATCGAATGAGTTACATGGTCAGGTCAGTGGACACTGCACACCCTGGTGTCAGAGTTTTTTCGGCGACGCCTCACATGGCCAGGTCAGTGGAAGTGCCATTGCGTGTGCCAAAGTTATCTGTCCTGCTTCAGGCACTTCTTATTTCTGTGGGCGTCTCGCGTCCCGCGCAGGATTCACGTCAGTTTGAATGAAGTTTCAGTCATTCATATCGCTTATATTCATCTATTATCAGATATTACCTCCGTGGCGGTCCAGTGGTTAAAGTGTTTATTAGACCCGGAGATCGTGGGTTCGATTCCCATGGGAAGGATACTTTGTTAAGTTGTTTCCAGGTATTTTTGTAATGTGTGTATGCCGAATGAAAAACGTTCGACTCACCGATAATGACGAATAAAAATCATTCGAGTTCGAACGAAAATTATTCGAATTACCAATTTTGCTTGAGTCACGCTTTACAAAAATAGCACTCCAGTTTGATTAGGTTATGATATTGCAGGCTTGAATCATAATGATTGATCTGATTATTGTCTGATAATAATGAGGTTCCGTGCTTCGGAAGGCACGTTAAAAAAAGCGGTGAATCTGCCATTTGGTGGTCATTAAAGGAACATCATTAGACGCCGAAAGACGGTTCCGAAAAATGCTGACACCAGGATGTTCAGGGTCGATTGACCATGTAACCCACTGCCGTCTGATCTAGGAGCCCTATTTTTAAAATAAACGAGTCACACAAAATCGGTGAGAAGAATGAAAATAGTTCGACTCATACATTATGGACATACAAATGAAAATCATAGGATATCGATCGAAAATTATTTGCGTTTTTCATCATACTTAATATTATAAATATGAAAGTGTGTTTGTTTGTTTGTCCTTCTTTCACGTTGAAATGGAGCAACGGATTGATGTGACTTTTTGTGTGGAGATAGTTGGAGACCTGGAGAGTAACATAGGCTACTTTTTTCCTTGACACAAACAATTCCACGCGGGCGAAGCCACCAGTTGGTATCAGGCAGGAGTACTATTCATATAAGCTATATTTGAGAAGTATGAGTATAATTCATGGAGTAATTACAAAGAGGAGATGCCGTTTGAAATGGCGCAGTAATATGATCATTGGCGCCTCGGCGACACAAAAGTGGGCGGAGTTTGTCATTGCTCGTGCTCCATGATTGGAGCATCGGCCGAAACCAAGCACCCCGCACGTCTGCCTTCCGCCCCGTGTAGCCTCACAAACGCTTTCTTACAAAACGCTTATTACGGCATCTCCTCTTTGTAATTACTCCATGGTATAACTCACCGTAAATGGTGGTCTAAGAAAGGTGAGTCGAATTAAAATCGTTATTCATCGACTCACTGATTATGTCCAGCTATTGAGAAAGGAACATTTCATTGTGGTCAACGAAAACAATTCGATATCGAGTCATACTTCTCAAAAATAGCACTAGGTGGGAAATGTTCATTTACAAATCACGATTGTTTGATTTTGTCTCCCATGCGAAACAGGATTCCGTTGCAGTATTTAACATTGCGAGATCCTGAACCTTTTCAATATTAGTTTTGTGATACTCTGCAACAACGGATAATAGGTACTAACGCAGCAGGAGTTCTATAACATCGCTTTAAAAGAAAAGTATGTAATCGAACGTAACGCGGACGAAGTCGCGGGCACAGCTAGTATATAATATAATATTAATATGGATGGTTATACTTAGGTATTAATATAGGCACTTATCTCTATAGCCTACTGTCTTTTTACATAGTGAAAGTATAGTATATTCTGACTTTATCTCGACTAACAGATCTTGTCTATCTGATACTGTTAATGAAGGAAATTAATTATCTAACTAATTGAATAAGTAAAGACAGAATAAATGTGTATTTTACATCTTAACGTGTGTATACTTAGAGAAGTAAATACTTACAGTGGTAGTGCCAATATTAATTAAAAACTTTTTTTCTTAATACAAATACATAATACTAAAAAAACAAGTAAAATATTAAGGTACGAGTACCCGTAATCGACGAGCGTGTATGACGAGAGTGATAAGCGTAGAAGAAGCGAGGGAAGTCTGTAAGGATCGTAGCAAATGGAAATAAATGTATGTATGTATGTAAATATTAAGGTTTTAGGATCATCACAGAAAACTTACAGTATCACAGAAAAGTTTCGATGGAATGTCAAAAGTAATTGTTAAAATTTATTCATTATATTATAGAAATGAATAGCTAGACTAGGTACATATTTTTTTATTAAGTACCTGTCAAGTTTCCAAAGCTGACATCTCGAAATAGAGATGGTTAGAAGCTAGAAATTAAAAACAAAATGTAGAATCCTGTTCCAGCCACGCTATATTGAAAGCTTCTAGAAAATGAAGGAAGAATTTGATAAAAAATTTAAAAATTTAGATTACATTTTTTCACTTTTCATTATTAGAATACCCGCATAGGTACCCTGTTCTTCTTAATCCATATCCATACTAATATTATAAATGCTAAAGTCTGTCTGCCTTTCTATCTGTTTGTCTGTCTGTTACGCTTTCAAGGCCAAACCGTTGAATGGATTTTGATGAAATATGGTATGAATATACTTGAAGACCCGGGGTCAAACATAGGCTACTATTTGACGCAGGTGGAGCTGTGGGAAAAAGCTAGTTTCAAATAATTCAAAGAACGCATGAGGTTGCAATATCTGACGAAATCGAAAGCAATTCGAAATTCGAATCGGAAAATCAAGACCTCGTAGGCCAGTGGTAGGCTAATTTCGTAAATAAGCAGCCTTTTCAGGGTTTGACAATGATAACACCAGTTTTGGAGCGATAATAAAAATATACGCGAGCAAGCATCCACCGGTGTACGGGGGCGCGGTTAGTTCAGTGACTTCTCGTCAGTCGGGCTGTTAGAACGTGCGTGTATTGCGCGCGCAGGCCCACACTACGAACGCTGTGGAACTGTTTTAAAATTTAAATTTGGAAATCGTGTGTGTTCTTTTTGAAAAAGAAAATTTTTGCTGACAGTGACAGGAGTGATGTGCATGGAATTTTGTTTGACAATTTTATATTTTTTAATTGTAGTGCATAAGGATCAGTGAACTTTTGGATTGCGTTTTGGACTTGGTAAGTACATTTTTATTTTATTGCTGTTATTATTTTGGGATATTAACATAACAACTTTTATTAACATTTAGGCGGTAAGTGCGATGCAATAAAACCATTGTTATTGCGAAGAGAACTCAAACAAATTGTTTTATTTGTTTACGTTACCAAATATTGATTCATATTTGTTTATAATAAAAGTCAGTATATATACCGGATATATATTATTGGAGGTTTCCAGTAGATAAATATCATTAGCGATTTTATTAGTCACGTTCATGAAATATAAATCAGAAATTTATTGACGAGATAAAACAATACCTACATTATTTAAATCATGTTGATCAGTTTATTCTATTTGCCTGTAAAACGTCTAGATTTAAAAAAACAGTATGTGTATATTTCATTTAATTTAAAAAAAGAATTCATTAGCCTTGAGTTTCTATTTAAGAATTCAAATGTATAGGTATGGTATTGTTTGTTCATTATAAATGTCGGTTGTTTATTTCCTCATGTAAAGTAATTTTAAGTAGGCGGGGGATTGTAAAGTACCCTAAAAAGAGGGTATAATGACTTTAAAATTTTCCAAATATTAGGGATTTTGGCCGACGACTTCTTTTAATCTTTGACTAAGTACATTTATTTTGTATATAAAGACTAGTAAACTTTTATGCTTATCTATTATATTAAATATATCATATACTTAATTAGCATTTAGAACCTATATTTCAGACAAATATATTTTACAAGTTTTTGTGAACGAAGAAGAAATTTTCAGACAATATATTTCGACAAGAAATTTCCCTGAAAATTTGACTTCGCATTTTCGCGTTTATGACGTGTTTGTGGATAGATGCAACACTGTCGAAACTTTGGGAAAATTGATAGTTTTCTACGATTCCCGATTATTTGGCTAGTAGAAATTTATGTTTGGATCACACAAAACTCATGCCAAATTAGCATAAATCCTCCATACATGCAATTAATCTTGTAAAAGATTTGCCAAGAACGATCGTAGTGTCATGGCCTTGCCACTTATCTGTACTGCGCAGCAACAGACTGTATTGAATGTAGTAAACAACTTGAGAATAGACCACTTTTGGGGGTGACGAAGGCTTTTCACTCCTTATGCCACAAGCAGGCTTTGCGAGGATTCCATTACGGAAGATCCCACGGGAACAGGAATGCTATTTTTGTTCGACTTACAGATTTCGAATGAGTTTCATTCGAACTCACTAGTTTTATGTGAATCATACTTGTTGAATGGAAGCTATACACTACTTTACACAATTTCGACGCTGAGTGAGCTGTACACTCGCTGTCAAAAGTAGCATGCAAAATCTCTAGGACATTTTTTCATCTCTTATTTTATTAATTAGTGTATGATCTGAAAATATTTATTTTCAAGAACAATATTTTTATTGTGTCTTTATTACAAACAAATATTGTTCTGCACTTTTGGCCCTGTTTGTACATTACATCAAAATCTTAGCCCCACGTGGAGTACTTAGATAAACAAACAAGACAATCAAAACATAAAATGGCGGAAAATATACTGCATTTATCAGCAGACCTTGGCCTTATCAGACACAATGCAACTTATGTCAGTATATAAGTACGTTAGGATCGCCTCAACTATTATTGAAATCTTATTTTCTTCATTGTATCTCAAACTGTGTAGCTCTGGAGTTTGATGTGTCATTATTTTCCCTCCATATTTTTTTTTTTAAATTTCTACACACATAAACTAATCAAGGAAATAAAACTTACAATACTATTACAAAACTCTTTGCTTAGCAAGAAAACATTTGTCAAATTCAAATAATCAAAAGAAAAATACATGTATTTCTTATATTTTCATTGTATCAATTTCTTCCAGACAACCTTACATTAATTAACAAACTTTCAATTATTATTTTTTCAACTTTTTGTCAGATTGAATAAATAAAAAAATAATATTGGTAGATTTTTTTATTATATATACGGTGTTTTTATATTAGCCACCTTAGTACAAAATAACCATAATTAACTAAAATTAAAAAGTTTTTTTTTATAATCAATTGGTTTGTAGGGGATTTATTTATTATTTCTTTATGTGAAACCATGATTCTTAAGAAACATACCTCCCGTCGACGAAACCGCGGGAAAAGACATAAAAAAAACTATTACTCACCTGTCAATTGCATATGGCGGCAAACGAGGTCCGCCCATACGCTTAACATGCTAAGGGAGGATAAGCTGGTAGTGACCTTAGTTCAAACTACTTCCGCGTACAGTTTTCCTTCAGTTATTATGAGTATTATGAGATAAAATTAACAGAACAAAAGAATTTTTTGCACAGCAACAATTTTCCGTCCCTATGTCCAAAAGGTTGACTGGTAGAAAATGCCTTTTAAGGCCGACAATTGTTTATAAAGTTTACTTGTGGTACAATAAAGTTTGATATATTTTTTCTAATAATAATAATAATAAATCTCTTTATTTCGGACAGTCATAAAATCCATATTAAATGTTAGTAACAATGGTCCTAAAACTATGTTAGTAACTTATCTACTACTTATTTGTCTAAATGTATTTGGGTCCAGTGTTTAAGAATGGGCCCATCCACCCTGCCAGCGATAATTTTGAGAAGGCTGTTGGAGCTAACGCCCACACGCCGCATCAGGGAGGCCACCCTTTTCCGCACTATGGCTTGGAAGGTATCCACACGAGCCTCTGCAAACATTCCTGATGCGGAACAGTGTCTCGGTAACCCCAACAGCGCCCTCAAGCCGTTATTGTATTGGATACGCAGGACTCTGTGTGCATTCTGTGTATAATTGACCCATAAATTGCACGTGTAAAACACTTGGCAGTATGCCTTGAACAGTGTAAGTTTTAAAGTGTAAGTTTCTAAGTTATTAACTCATCTATTAATTCATTTCAAAATATGTCAAAGGCGGATTAAAACTACAGGCTTTTTCAAAAATGTTGAGAACTTCATTGAGAACTTCAGAGTTCATGTAAGTGCAAAATTTTTATACAAAACTATTATATACTTTATTCCTCCACTAGTAAAACATACTAAAACAATTACATAAAGCATTCCTTAGAAGTAGTTACATTTTGTAGTTGTTTATTTGTATCATACGTTTTACCTGCTGTGCCAATCTTCCTGAAATTTCGAAACATATCTAATACCTGTTGAAAAGGACATACCTACTTAGTTGGGTACAGTCACGAGAATTAACATGTATACAGACGCACATTGGTTCTTAAGTTATTGAAATAAGGTCTAAAATTGAATACAATTGTACATATGTTAATGCACGTAACTATACGTGTAGCTGTCAAATTACACTTAAAATCGTAGAAAATCATACTACGAAAATTTTCCCAAGTTAAATCCATGTTGATGCAGACACACAATTTTTTAAATGGCGCCACAAGGTAAAAACAAAAGACAGTCAGATGAAACAAACTGCATTCTACAGCCAAAGAGTTCTATTTTCAAATGTTGCAATAAATTTTTAAATATTGTTTATGTAAGTGGCCCGTTCCGGAAACTTACAGTGCGCCCTATGTACTTATCATCCCGAAAAATTAAGTTGGTACTTTGCCCGAGGGATTTAAAGACGCGTTCGAAAACAATTTTAGCTAGTCAAGTTCTAGTCTACTACTCGACATAATCTTCAAAATTACTATCAATAGAAGATTATTCCATGGTTGCGTGTCGCTTTTATTCGACGGCCATTAAATGATGATTCGTTTCTTTTAGTTGTTTTCGAATAAAAAATCAGCATTTCAAAATCAACTGTCCCACAGAAAACTTAAGGTTTAAAATAAATTGCTATCAAAATACGCAACTTCAGCGGCTTTCCACTTATTTTTGTTATAAATGATCAAATCACATGGTAATCGTTTTGTAAGGCTAAGTACTTTCACTTGTTAACTATTGTCTTAATTTCTTTTCGGTTAGTATGAGAATGTTATTGTTCTTTTAATCAATAACGTGTGATAAATAGTAATTCAAATGCAGATTATTAGTTTAAGACATAATTTCTCAGTGGATAGAAACCTTAAATCATGTCCATGTAAATGAAAAAAAAAAAAAAAATTAAAAGTCTTTTCAATCTTTGATTCCATTTTATCGATTTGTGCGGGAAAAGAGGCAAGAAAAAAAAAGCTGTCGTGTTTAATCACTAACAGAAGGATCATCGAAAATGTAGGAGGAAATTGTCTCTACCAAGAATTCAACCACCGATTAGCACGTAACAAAAATAACCCTGGCAAAAACGCTCTTGACCGAGTTCGATTAAAAAAATAAATAAAAGTAAATTACAAATTGAAGCAGCCACTTCCGCGTGGTCAGAGACACGCGACGCCATGCAACGCCGCGCTGCGTCGACTCGCCAAAAGTGAAAGTATAATTTCAAACGTGGAACGTCACCATTACGTGCACTGGCCAGTGTTAGTATTTGCTTTTCTTTTATAATCTGTCATGGAACTTTGCCGCCAAAAATGACAGTCACACCACGTAACGTCATTAAATAACGTTGCTTGTATGTCTTGATTGGCTGGTTTATTTTTGGATGTAGTGAGTGTGTACAGCTTATGCCGGCCGAAATATAATTAAAGATTCTGACGTATTAAAGATGCTGAGGTATCTGTTTTCAAATTCAAATGGCAAAAAATTGCATTTCCTCTCATGTGTTTTTCACAAAATACATATAGCAAAATAAATGTAATGTGGATCCTATGTTTGGATCTTATAAAAATATTTATACGAGTTTAAATTTAAAGAAAGTAACGTTTTAAATATAATGGAAACTTATTTGTTTAGGTGGCAGTGAAGGGGCATTGAACTCTCGCGCTATTTTGACAATTTTATCAATGGCTCACTGAACTTGGACCTCTGGATAATGGCCATGAAGAAGAAACGTGAATGAAAGTTTCAATTGATAAATACGTTTGAATGAAATTATTTTCGATTCGTGACATTTTTCGTTCAACATTCAAAGTTCAGAAGCTGTTTATTTCCAGTAATAAAAACTTACAGAGAACTAAGTATTCAATATCTATATAATATACATATACTCGGCTAAATAAACAACATAATTGAAAGTATTTAATGGGTTAAAGGTACAGAAGTAAATATTTATTAATTTTAACATATTAATGCGACAAAACAAGTGTACTGTATTTGCCACATATGATAGATAGATAGATAAAAAATTTATTCACTTTCACTTTTACAGTAGGTAACAACATAAATCTAACGTTGAAAATTAATATAAAATATTACAATATTAACCCATTCCCTGCCCATAAAATATGCAATATTTATCTTGAAGTTGGTACTCGGCACTGAATTGAATTTTAAAATTGGAATACTCTTCATTAATTTAAATATTTGCTTGAAAATTCGTCTCGTCTCTTAAAAAAAAAACTGAATATATTTTATGGGCTCTTGTAGTAAAATAAATAAGCGCCGGCTAATTCTAACCAAGGTTCGCGAATTTTTCTCAGCTCTCCTTGACACACATAAGTGTGTGCGCGCCCGCGCGAAAAATACACGCCACCCATAAAGGACTCTTCATACTGGGTGTCAATTCCGCTAATAAACTTTAAAAGACCATGCAACTGATATTCAATTACGACTCAACTACGATGCATTTTTATATGCTCAATATTGGTATTCTGCTAATACAATTTTAAATCTCAATTTAATAGAATGAATAGTAGAAATGTAAAATATAATAAATAGTTGAGTACCGATTATTGAAAATGGATGATTTTAGAGATTTTTTTTCATAAGCAAAATTTTCCAGTTGCTGTACGATACGTACGATTGGTTAACTATTGTTACGTTAATATGTTATTATACAATATTATGCAATGTTATGTTAGTCACTGAAGGACATTTGTGAAAATTTTACTTGATTTAGCAAAAAATGTTCAGCAAGGCAAGTAACTGTTTGTGCACATAATTAGACATATTTGTGTAAATTGATCACAAAATGTGGCAAAACAATGAAGACACTTATTAGTTGTTTGTTATGAAAATAAAGCTGATACATAATGAATAATAAGAGATTAAGATAATAAGAGAAAGATTATAAAATCTGTTTTTATATTAAATTTTATTTCGACTCCGAAAACACTAAAAAGCGCATATTAAGATGAACACGCAATTAAATCGTGAAAATTATACTGACCAGCAAATAAATAATTTTTCATTCCTTTATATAAATTTGTATAACAACATGACAACTTTATCTTGGCTACGCGTCACGCCAACAGATATGAACAGCCCTCAATCCGGTGAATCACTCCTGATATAAGTACTTACATTTTTGGTGTGTGCTAATTTTTCAGCACATCGCGTCAAGGTGGAAGCCATTGTTGCCAATTCTGTTACATTTTCAGAACTATGCTGTTACATTATCAAATACTCTTCAATATTTTTAACACATTGCAAGTGCTGATAAAATATTGAAGTATATTTATTTGCCTCTTAGCAAGAAAGTCATTATTTTTTTAAATACTTTTAGACAAACTCTCATAAAAAGAAAAGGTTTTATGCCCATTTTAGCTTAAATGTGTTTCTTTCTTACGCTTTAGATATCGATATGAGAGAGAAAGGGACAGAACATTTTTTAGCTAACTTGAGCTTAATAAAAGTTTCTTAAGACGAGGGTTAGAAATCGTCAAGATCATTATATCTGTAGCATCAGCCATGTATGGCTACAGCGACCACTTTTTACTTTCAATAAACATACTGATTTATGTCCAAATTAATTAAATTATAAAAAATCTAAAGACTCGATATTTTTACGACGAAAAATATGTATTATATGTAAATGCTTCGGGCTCAAACAATGAATTGAATATTGCTAACCATATATTCAACTGCATCTAATTGTACTTAGTTTTCCGTCATTCTATTGTTGATGGAATCTTCAAACAGTCCAACCTTCATGAAACTTTTAAAAGATTGTCCTTTATTCGCTCCATATATCATCCACGGGAAAAAAGGGTCTATTTTCAAATTCAAATATGACACTGCTATGCCAATCTAGTTGCTGTTTTTTTTTTTCTTTCATTTTGGCTCTTACGTTCGTATTTAGCCAGTAACAAGTAAAATATTTTTTTAAAAGTTGTATAATTAAACAAGTATAAAGTCAAGTCAGTAGTTAAGTCGAGTCAAGTCATAATCAAGTCGAGTCAGAAGAGTCAGGCTAAGTGAAGTGGTAGAAAAACTGCACCTAGCGATTTCCAGGAGCTTTTGACAACAAGCGAGGAAATCACATAAATCGAACACTGTATCACTTCCCAACACTCACGCTTGTTCTTGAACACATTGCGAATAATAATCTACCATTATTATGCACAAACACTCAAAAAAACACAAATTTTGGAAAATAAAATACAGCGCCGATACTGCTCTTTACAGCTTCCCGCCAAAAGTCCCCTAGTTGCTGTTGTCTATATAATTCTATTTCCACAACAACATTTTTTTTTTAGTAATGGGTTTTACGGCCATGGATAAAAGTCCCTTAAAGACCTTCTTAATTTTTCAATCTTCTTCAGTCCTACAGTGTGGTTTCGTCAAGTCCTAGCCACGTCTAAAAGTCTAGTCAGAGGAATCAGGCTAAGTGAAGTGGTAGAAAAACTGCACTTAGCGATCACTAGGAGCTTTTGGAGCTCAAAAAAAAAACACAAATTTTGGAAAATAAAATACAGCGCCGATGCTGCTATTCACCGCTTCCCGCTAAAAGTCCTCCACAACAACAGGATCACGTGCATAGACTAAAAATGATGTTGCCAAACGATATTCGCGGTATATCTGCCAGCTGATTTGACTAATCTCCGCTGCAAACATTTGTTGTGTGAAAACAGGCGCGAAATCCAGCCTTGACCTCGAATCCATACTAATATTATAAATGCGTAAGTTTGTCTGTCTGCCTGTCTATCTGTCTGTTACGCTTTCACGGCCAAACCGCTGAACGGATTTTGATGAAATTTGGTATGAATATAGTTGAAGACCCGGCGTCAAATATAGGCTACTTTTAGACGCAGGCGGAGCTGCGGGAAAAAGCTAGTTTTTAATATTAAATTTGTAGTTCTTTTTTTATTTGCAGAAATTGTAGCATAGATGACAGGTTTAATACATACGGTAGTGGTTCTTTATTTAAAGTGCTTAAACGCCCATAGAGCTATAGGCTCTACCAAAACATGGAAACGTATTCTTTTATGGTTCATGTTTATTGCTACGGTTCATGTACGTTACCTCTATATTATGAAGTCTTCATATCGTACCAAATTACCAATCCTAGTTTAATCTACTAAAATTGAAGTAAACTCATAAACAGGTAAATGGTACTCACTAAATTACCTTTCCAGTATGGCTACATCGAATTTGACATTTCACTCCAGCCAATCACAACAAAATTGATTATGCATTTTGATTGGCTGATACTCTGTCAATCCAAAATGGCTTCAGCAATGTTCTGCAGAATAATTAATTCCGCATTAACAGGAGCTTATTAGTATCTTAACTTTTGAAGTGACACACTGCATATTCAAAACGAAAAATTACTGTGTAGTTCCATGATCATGGCGGTTGTAACATGGTTGAAACGTATGAAGGTATCAAACGCACTTAATCCTGATGTAATCTTATTTCTACTCGGTTTTAGTTACGATAATTAATGAGGTTGCTTTTACATATTTTCTGTGCTAATATATCGAATAATAGACGGGATGGGAGCTATATGAGCTCGTCGCTATAGCTACGGCCTTGCCGGGTCGCCCCAATTACAGAAATTCGCGGGAAATTGGGTAAATGGTGACTGCGATTTATTGAGTCACGGGAATAAATTGGGGAATTAAAATTCGTATTGAGGACAGCGTAGTATCATACGAGTGGGCTTTGACTAAGTGATGATAGCTGTTATGAAAACAAATGTTTTTTTACAACCCAAGTTAAGGCTTCGAAATTCAGTGGAAGGGGAAACTGTTAAAAAACAAGACAAGGATGCACTGTGTGTGCAGTGACGTCACTGCCACTTGGTTTTGTCAAAAGAGATAGCAAGACGTCCCCTCCATGCTCCCGGTTTTCTTCTTGAGAAACTTTAAAATACAATTACTGCCTTAATTTTTTTTTCTTTTCAATTTGGCTCTTACTTTCGTATTTAGCCAGTAACAAGTAACAGTTTTTTAATAAAGTTGTTTAATTATACAAATATAAAGTCAAGTCAGTAGTTAAGTCAAGTCAAGTCATAATCAAGTCGAGTCAGAAGAGTCGGGCTAAGTGAAGTGGTAGAAAAACTGCACTTAGCGATTTCTAGGAGCTTTTGGCAACAAGCAAGGAAATCACATCAATCGAACACTGTATCACTTCCCAATACTCGCGCTTGTTCTTGAACACTTTGCGAATAATAATCCACCATTATTATGCACAAACACTTAAAAAAGTACAAATTTTGGAAAATAAAATACAGCGCCGATACTGCTTTTCACAGCTTCCCGCCAAAAACTCACTGCCTTAATTAACAACCAATTTTGGCGTTGTTTTTGGAATCGGTTTCTTTTTTGTTTACATACGCAAATATTGCCCAAGTATGAGTACAGTCAAGTAACCAATTAAAAAAATCACACATTGAGGAAATTGATTAAAAATGTATTTATTTACTAAAACTCGATTTCCATTCTCGTTATTTTCATAAAAATGTTTATTACAAAATAAACATAAGTCATACTGATAGCTTTGCTAAATGAAATTAAAGAACTTCCTTACGTTACTTTTAATTAACTAACCTGTTTTCCTTTTTCACTTCCCAAAGGTTGACGTTAACTGAAAGAGATTGATTAGCACTCCGCCTTTTCTTTTTTGAACTATTGTACGTCATAAAATATTTGTTTCTGTATGTTTGCAACAAAGATATATTATATTGAATTATGCTGTAAATATATAGTGTGTTTCTACCATCGACGGCGCGTCTTGGATAAAGTCAATTATACAAAAATCTGACTGTTAAGTGTCTCCAGTTTCACGACATAATCATCATTATGATGATCTAATGATACCTCATAAATGTTAACATGAATCCAGTCATTTATTTTCCTACAAAGAGTATACAGTAGCAGTTGTCATACATATTATATGAAAAAATCATACACCAGTTAGGTACCCAATGCCAGTGTGGTAGATAGAAGTGCCACGTGTGGCCCAGTTAGGCCTCTCGAGTCTTAACTTAATATGGCGAGGCTTAACTTTGGCACACAGGAAACGCCCACATGGCATATTATTTCTATGGCATCCAAACAATGCCGCAACTATAACCACGCCCCTCTTGCCCGGTGAGCTGCACTTCAAGACGGCGGTGAGGAGGTGGCATGTTTCTGGAAACACAATGTCTGAATTTGACATACAATTCAATACAAAAACTATTGCACAACAAGGATACATTGTTAAATACAAGCAATTACAAGAAAAATAACCTTGCGCAAAGGCTGCCTTATCGCAATAGCAATTTCTTCTAGGCAACTTTTCGGAAAATTGATTAAGGATATTAAAGGTTGTGCGCGGTAGTTGTCAAAAAAGAGAAAATCGATACCAAAACAAGATCAGTCAAGTAGAGGCAGTAAAATAGGTCTACCATTTAAAATATAAAGTTTACATAATGTTGCGTATACGATATTTTATAATAAGTACCTGTTATATATACATACTTGGCGATATTTTACAAGTTGATATCCTATATCTATGATGAAAAGATAAGGCGTACTACAGTAATAATCCTAGTCTGACTGTGATAATTTTATATTAATCTATACGTAATTAGTCATCATATAATATACACGCGGCTTATAACTATATTATATTATATATTAAATTCTTAAAATTTAACCAAGTTACATCTTACCAGCAATCACATCAGATATCTTAAAATCGGGCCAGCCATAATTAAGTAAGTTGTTAAGGTAAAAATTACACAGATAATTCCCAAATAAAGTTTTATGTATAAATTTGATAATTGACTTACTAACTTATAGCGTTTATTTAATTATTCTTTGTAATAGAAATCACGTGGTAATTTCTTTACTACATTTATTAATTTTATTGCATAGAGACATTTTAATCCGTCATTTTATTGCGTTTGTTTTCGTCAGAAATTTAAGTTAAATAATAGATTAAAGAAATTACTACAGAGAGAGTCGTCGGGCACTTTTGCATGCGTCATATTGTGTCCTAAAAAATTGGCGCGCCTTATTTTGAGTCAAAATAAGAGATTTGAATTAATATTAATTCATCATCATCTAAGCGTGTTATTGCATCCTTAGCTTTTTTAAGGTGCCTGTCTTCAGGGAAGGCAAAACAATAGATTTGACATAAACTAACAATTGCCATCTAGCGATAATCTACAGGAACAAAACTTAACGTGGGTCCAGAGCTCAAGATAGAAATCGTAACAATCGTTTCCAAATGCTACTCTATCGATATATTATGGTAGGTATTTTTTTTAGTAATGGGTTTTACGGCCATGGACTCAAGTTTCTTAAAGCTGTTCTTTATTTTTCTATCTTTTTCAGTCCTACAGTGTGGTTTCGTCAAGTCCTAGTCAAGTCTAAAAGTCTACTCAGAGGAATCAGGCTAAGTGAAGTGGTACAAAAACTGCACTTAGCGATTACAAGGAGCTTTTGGCAACAAGCATGAAAATCACATAAAATCAAACTCTGTATCACTTCCCAATACTCACGCTTGTTATCGAACAATTTGCGAATAATAATCTACCATTATTATGTACAAACATTCAAAAAAACATAATTTTTTTGAAAATTAAATACAGCGCCGATACTGCTCTTCACAGCTTCCCGCCAAAAGTATGGTAGGTACGAGTATATTAATGACAGATGCCAACTAAAAAGAGAGAGTCGACCATAGACGAATTGTTTTTTTTTATTGTTTCTGTTTTATGGCAACCCGCAAAGGGTTGACAAGTTCTGAGGTAAAGCAACTATTACTTTACAGTGTTTTTATTTTTATGGTCGTCGTAAAATAGTAATAAATATTAAAGTTATTATATTGACGCGCATGAGAAACAATGTGACATTTTTTTATCTATCCCAAGAATGTATTGTTATGGCACTTTCTTTAACCCTTTACTTTTTATATTAATTTAATTATTTAAGGATGATACTTTCTATTACAGTAGCGTGTCTACGAGGGCGACTCCTTTTCCAAACAGTGGGACACCTATTAAAAAAGTAGCGTGTTAACTGACTTACTATATTGAAACAATTGTCTTACTGATTAAAACGAATTTTAAACTTTTTAGGCAAATTAAGTAATAATATGGTAATAATATCAGTAATAAACATTGACTTCTGGTTAGTAAATCTAGATGTGTAAGATTAAATTATGAATAAATAGGTATAAAGCTAGACCATTGAATATTTTAAAATACAATCTTCAATTAAGGGGAAGAAATGTGCTTCATCGTACAATAGGCCAGTGAAAAAAATTGATACCTATCTAAATTGATATGGTCTCCGCGAACGCGCGAGGCCAATCATTAATCTAAGCTGTCAAATGTTAGGCAAAGACCATACAAATTGGATTACAAAAAGCAAAGGATCTCTTAAAATTATATCGATAACTTCTAAGTAATTAGTGCTAATACTTTTCACAGATAGCAAAGACATCGCGAATCTTTATCTAGGCAGTCGGTAACCTTCGGCAAATTTCGGCCAGCAACGGCATGTCGCATCACCAGACTACGTTGACCCATGTCTGCCCCTTCGTTCCAAAGGTGTTTACACTGAAGAGGAGTGATGCAGTACTATCAGGCAGACCAAGCCACGGTGGGGCGCGGACGTCTGTGCCTGACAACCTTGGCCTACATTGATAGCAGACTATACTCAGTCCCCGCTCAGCTGTAATGATAAAATTGATATACTTCCTTTAATGACATTTTTGTCTTAAATTTATCAGTGACGAAGGGATTCGAAAGGTTGTCGTTCGTTCGTCTGTAAATAAATCGAACGATTCCATATTTCAAATTACGAATATCAACTTCTTTTTATAGGTCGATAGTTCTGCCAAACAATAACAAGAAAAAATAAATGAAGTGAGTATTTTTAAAATGGAACGCTGATCACGCGATGTTTAGTTTTAAGTTGTGTTGTGATGCCAGTAGTTTAAGGCCACGCCGATGTTGTATTATATGCCTATAGATTGTCTATGGATCTACGCGTCACACTCCGACCTCTCTTTCGCTCGCTTTGTCTGTCAGTAATTTGTCATAGCCGGGCCTATTCATATTAATTTTGCCCGCAATGGCAGTTTGGCTATCCGTGACCCAGTTTTTTGGTAAATATATTTATTTATGATTTTTGAGGTGACATCCCAATCAGTCGTATCATTAATTAACTTATGCTCTTTTTATTGTGTTGTGTTTTACAATTTATTTAGCTTTATTGTTCTGTTACAAAATTATGTAAGCAGCCTTGAGACTCCCAAGTTAGCAAGTTACCTCACAGAAAACAACTAATTTCTTTTGTATAAAACACTTTTAAGTACATTTTTTAAGCTGTACTTATATAAAATAACAAACATAGGTAAATTACAAATAAAAGCATAACAGAGTTTAAAATTTAATTTAATAACTACGATTTTATTTAATATGACAACACAACTAGGTAAAAAATAATATTTACATTGCATCAAAAAAAAAATAAACACTAATAAACACTCCAAAGTGTCTCTAACAAAAATAAAAGTTGCATTATACAATCACTACGCCGCTTAAGTGCCAATACAACATAACCTTAAAACTCAACACGTCATCTCCACAACCTTGATCTCTACCTATTACTGAAAAATACTGCATTAAACACCCAAGTTATTGTCTTAGAGCTTAAAACAAATAAATAGAACCTCTAACGTTAGACAAATAAGGTTTATTTTGCTCTAACCATCTAGGTTAAGGACCTTGGCAACTGGCCTTGCCTCTATCTGGCGTTCGCTTTTCCGCCTTCAAATCAATTCGATTATATAGTCGTATAAAAAATTGGATACTTTAAAATTGTATACAATTAAAAATTTGGCTCTATAATTCTATAGTTGAATATGTAATTTTTTATATTACTTGTTTGCGATTTACGTAATTGGCTAAGAACCAAAAAAATTGTTTGGATTTTTTTTTCTGTAAATATCTGTACATATTTTTTTTAATTTTTTTGGATATTGATTGATGTGTTTCAGTTTCAAAATGCCACAAAACCCAAGGTTTCGTAAGTACAAAACAAAAGATAAATCAATGGTTATGTTTATTTAAAACTATGACCCATATACATCGTTCGATTAAAACGAGGCGGGCCGAAAATTTGTGTACCGAAAAGTGCGCGCGCGCACGCACACACGCCCATTCGTATAATCGCTGAAAGTATGTCATGATCAGTGGGTTAAGTTTAAATAAATTGAACCGAGGGCCACCGCGTGTGTTCAGGTAGGTGGCGAAGGTCTTGTACTCCTCAACATTAACACATGCATTACTACTATATAGAACTTTTATACAAATCTGGCAACACCATCTTTGGCCATCATTTCGTAGTTCCATAAACCTTGTATGTGAGTAAGGTTATAGTTTGCAGCAATATTGGCAAATGTAAAATGAAACACAAATTCAAATTCTAATTCGTGTTAAAAATGAGCCAAGTTTGCTTTAGACAAATACCTGGCTGTCGAAAGAGACGCCAGACGCCATGTTTCGAGGTGTTTCCCGCCTTTGTCTTTAAGGTTACGTGTTCACCATGAAGTAATGAATCGAGTTGCTGGCTGGTAAAAGTCGACTTGTTCATAAAAATATATATGTTTTAATATAACACAATAGAATCAAAGAATGAGGTCTGTAAGTATCATAGCAAATGAAAATCCGTAATCTCTGTCTACGCCTACGGGAAACAGGCGTAATGATATATTATGCAGAATCAAAGAGTAAAATGTTCCTTTCTCAATAAATAGAATAGTTAAAATAAAATTTACTGCAAGATAAGCATGGATTTTTGCAAAGGACGAACGTACTTGAATTTCATTCATTCAAAAATACATGCTCTGTCCCCTAAAAAAACAAGACGTGAATTTATGAACCCATTTGTAAGTTTATTACGTTATTATTATGTTTGTCTGAAATAGAACGGTAGGATCGCTAAAAATAATGGTCCTTGCCGCGCGGTGGCATAAAATAACCACAAAGTTTTCCGTTTGGAGCCCGCACGGCTAATGTACTCGTATGACTTACAACGAGCCTGTCATTTCATGTCTACTTTAGTCTTTACACAGTTTTTAATTAAAATACTACTAATGTGAACAATTATTAAGACTTGGATACGGAACTATTCTAGAACCTCAATCGGTCGCTTTATTTTAACATATTATATACAAAACTAAAATATTTATTTTTAAATTCAATAACACGAAATACATTATAAACCACACTTAAGCAAGCATATTAGCTGCATTAATTGTTGGGCGAAATGACAGGCAGCCTTCTTATCTCCAGAAAACTTCTGTATATTTGTTTTGCAGCGGCCAACCTGGGTTCGGAAGCGATTTAGGGATCTCCAAGGTGGCTAGGGTATGTGTCTTGAGAAGGATTTCAACTATGGAAAAAAATTAAAAAAGATATATAATAAAATTCTATTCTATGGGCGCATATTCCGTTGAGTGGCTCCAAGATTGCCCAGGAAAGGTCATTATTCATAAAAGCTTTTCATGTGACAATGATGTTGATGGAAAAGAAACTAGGCTTCTTTATAAATTCAATTAATTAATTAATTTATTAAATTGCACATAAAATAAATTTCCAATCAACAAACGCGTGAACTCAAAACAAAACGCTGACGACGTCACAAAATCCAGGGCAGTTGCGCAAGCGCATTCTGCAGCGATGCGCCTGAATGCGTTTCACAATAGCCTAAATTATGGTATTGTGATGATACTGAGACATGTGACATGGTGGTTAATAATATGACAGGTTTTTACGTAAAAAAAACTTTATTTTTAATACACTTAAAAGAATAACTTAAAAAAAAGAAAAACAAGCAGCAGCCAAATTAAGCGAGTCGTATAATGTAAATTATATATTGAGAAAGGAACCTTTATTTATATTAGTTTCTTCTCTCATTTCTTCTACCATACCTTATCCCTTTATTTGCGGTTGGCCTTCCTCGTATTATTCGTTCAGCGGTTTGGCCGTGAAAATATAACAGACATACAGACAGACTTTCGTACATATAATATTAGTATAGAAGTATGGATCATAAAAATAATGGATTGTCTGTTACCTTAATGTCTCCTGTTTCTGGCCACCAAACAGCAGTGCAATGATGTTTTTAGATTATAGTGGAATAAAGGGATTGTCTATGGCTATAGATTTTAAACAAAGAAGACTTTTGGCGGGAAGCTGTAAAGAACAGTATCAGCGCTGTATTTTATTTACCCAAATTTGTGTTTTTTTGAATGTTTGTGCTTAATAATGGTGGATTAGTATCCGCAAAGTGTTCGATAACACGCGTGAGTGTTGGAAAGTGATACAGTGTTTGTTTATTTGATTTTCATGCTTGTTGCCAAAAGCTCCTAGTAATCGCTAAGTGCAGTTTTTCTACCACTTCACTTAGCCTGATTCTTCTGACTAGACTTGACTACCGACTAGACTTTTAGTCTTGACTAGAACTTGACGAAACCACACTGTAGGACTGAAGAAGATTGAAAAATTAAGAAGGGCTATAAAGGTTTTGTATCCATGGCCGTCGTAAACCCTATTCCTAAAAAAAAAATTAAGCAAAGAATATGTAGCGCGCGAGATACCCTAAAATGTTCACTATTGTATACGATATCCATGCGTCCTGTGTATATGTTTATTTATGTATATTACTGATAATAAAAAAAAATACAAATATCTATATAGCAACAACTAAGTGAAAACATTTAAATTAAGTAGTTCTACCAACCATGTAGGTATTATTCGAATAAGGATTTAAACTGTTGAAAGTGCTGTTTAAAAATCAAAAGAAATTTATTCACCGTCAACAATAAATAACAAAATAAAAGTACTGCTATATAAAGATACATCATTAAAGACAAAAATAATGTTAAATAATACTTACTGTATAATACTAAAATTAAATCAAAACATATAGAATGACATAGACACATACATCAGTCTCCAAATAAAATTAGTAGATAAATATGCCATAAAATCGCTAATATAAAAAAAATATAGAAATGTGACTATACTTACTAAAAAGATGTACAAACAAACATTAGAAAACATATGAAGCTCATTCCAAAACCGATTTGAATAGTGAGGCGACGCACGCGCACGGAATCCGGTAGTGACACCAGTGGATCTAGCTAGAGCGGGATAGAAACATACACGTCATACCGGCGAGAGCAAGACGGTAATAGCAAGGTTACGCTCACGGCCGTCTTCACGACTGCAGATTATAAATACATTGGCTATAGATTTGTTCATTACTCGATTATATTATTAACTTGAAACAAAATTAATTTATCGTTTTTTAATGCTATTGAGTGAAAAAGCATATACAGGAAGTGTTTATTTATTTATTTTAAACTTTACTACCTAAAATTGTATATTAGTTGGACTTAACGCTAAAGTATTCTGTACCAGTCAACCTTTACAAACAAAAATCGAACTATTTTTTTTTAAAGAGTCAACCTTATTATTTAAAAGAAAACAATGTAGGAGAAACAGAAATCATGTTGCGACAGGCATTGAAATAATCAATTCATGTTTACTAGTAGCCTAGGTACGCCTGCAATACCGGAAGTGTCACCAACGCGTTGCCGACTCTAAAGGAATAGGATACTTGACTGTATTTATACTTGGTTAATATTGTTATACTAAACAAAATATACACTAAAAAGTAACCGATTCTGAAAACAACAACAAAATTGGTTGTTACATAAGGCAGTAATTCGATTTTAAAGTTTTCTCTAAAAGAAAAGTGGGAGCGTGGTGGGGACGTCATGCTATCTCTTTTGTACGCACGAAACCGAGTGACAGTGACGTCACAACTCACACAGTGCATCCTTTTCTTGTTTTTTGACAGTTTCCCCTTCCACCGAATTTCAAAGGCTTATAACTTATTTATTTTTGAACGGATTACAAAAATTCTTTCATAATTTTGTTTCTGGAAATAAAAATATTGATATGTTAGAAAAAATAAAAATTAGTAGAATACCCAATTAAATTTAGTAGATTACGATAAGCTTAAGAGTTTATTATTTAAGTTAGAATTCGTCGTACTGCATATATGGACAATTGAATCTGCAAAGGAAACACTGTAAAGGAAATTAGTTAATTCATTTATGTATGGTTATTATTACAAGGTAAATTCACCCTGCACATCCTGGTGTTATAATTTTTAAGACATCGCCTCATGGTCTCTGAAAGATAATAGCCTCCGTTATTATGATAGTCGGGACAGGGTCGATTGATCATGTGTCTGAATAAATGAATAGTAATTTTAAAAAAAAAAACATAAAAAATACCCAAGTAAAACTAAACACAAATCGATATTACAATATGATTATTTCGAAACACGTAACGATTTTTTCATACTTTTATTAATGATGCCAATTTCTTTAGAAACGATTTCATTAATAAATTTTTCAAGAGTAACAGTACTTATGACCTTTAAGTAATTAGGTAAAATGCTGACTAAGCCATAGAGGTTAAACACATGATTCCCACGAGGTCACTATATGATTCTCATGTTATGCAAATACTAAAATATAACATATTTTTTTGTCAAAACAAAACCATGTTTACTGGATTTGTAGGTCAAGGCAGGCTCGCTGCAGATGTATAAGGAAACGTAGGGAAAGCAACGGCTACGCCATATCGATACCGACTAAAAGCATTGATAAATAAAATGTCGAAACAAATGTCAAAATTTTGTAGTTTCATTGCAAATATGACGACAAAAATGTTTATGTCATGTCAATATGAAACTAATTGACACGAACAAATATTTAGAATGCGTTGTGTAAAACAGTTAATGAGGTTAACTCGAAAACGAAACCATAAAACAATTATTGCATACAGCAAGGTCAGGATGGAGGTCTAAATATCGTTGTACGAATCAGAATGTTTTATATGACATGTTAAAACAACTTTCCTACCTTAAATTAAAAAAAGAAGACTTTTGTCTATGCCTTGTGAAATGCTAAATTTCTGGACTTTTGGCGGGAAGTTGTGAAGAGCAGTATCGGCGCTGTATTTTAATTTCCAAAATTTGTGTTTTTTTATTGTTTGTGCATAATAATGGTGGATTATTATTCGCAAAGTGTCCGATAACAAGCTTGAGTATTGGAAAGTGATACAGTGTTTGTATTAAGTGATTTTCATGCTTGTTGCCAAAAGCTCTTAGTAATCGCTAAGTGCAGTTTTTCTACTGAAGTGGTAGTAAGTACTTAGGCTGATTCTTCTGACTAGACTTGACTATCGACTAGAGTTTTAGACTTGACTAGGACTTAATGAAACCACATTGTAGGACTGAAGAAGATAAAAAAATTGATAAGAGCTATAAAGGACTGGTATCCATGGCCGTAAAACCCATTACCAAAAAAAAAAACTAAAAAAATATATTAAATTTATGATGTCAAATTTAAAAAAAGAATTCTTTGTTTTTCAAATTTCGAATTCCACCCGAATTTTCGCCAGACCGCCTTTGACGTTACGCGAGTGGGACATTCCGCAACGAAACCAGCCAGAGCCTCGTAACCCCGCCAAAAGAGCCAAATAAGGCCGCAAAGTGCAAACCTATCCCGCACTGGCCATAGTAAGGCCATGCGGCTTGACATAGACCCAGTTACTGTGACATTGGCACTACATTCAACGTCGGAGGTCACTCGTTCTCAGTTTAAAAATAAGCGGACTACGTTCGCGCTCAATTTGAAAATGGAATTCCATCTCCGGTTACGTCACTGCTTTTTTGCGTCACAATATTGATTCGTAATCTGGTAAAGTTTTTTATTTATTATGACCTAGTTTGTTAAAAATTATACTTAATTAATGTTTCAATTGTTTATAAGTTATTAAAAGCAAAGACATTATTAAACAAATTATTATAATTTGATTAATAATAGAAAATGCCTAATAATTCATAACAATTATAATGTAAAGGCATGCGCTTTCATTACAACCCTGTTTTTTCCATAATCAACTAAACAACTACAATTTATTCATCAAGAATATAACTCGGACTAATTTAAGATAAAAAAAAAATATGCTTAATTAATCATAATTTCTTTAAAATGCATTCCGAAGCACGGAATCATTTTATCATGACAATTACGTGACTGAAGCCCGCAATGTCCTGACCAAACTGAAAACAACATACAATACGTACGCTGACCATAAGTTATCCATATTTGTTACTATATCTTACAAAATGGCCAATTCGTCATAATTATTACATCATTCATTTCCTCCGTTCTTTTTTTTCTCGCTGAGTTTTATGAGTAAGTTTATATCTAGTATTATATATATCTAATGTTTCCCGCAGTTCCGCCTGCGTGAAAAAGTAGCCTATGTTTAACCCCGGATCTTCAACTATGTTCGTACCAAATTTCATCAAAATCCGTTCAGCGGTTTAGCCGTGAAAGCGTAACAGACAGACAGACTTTCGCATTTATAATACTAGCTGTTTCCCGCAGCTCCACCTGCGTCAAAAAGTAGCCTATGTTTGACCCCGAGTCTTCAACTATATTCGTACCAAATTTCATCAAAATCCGTTCAGCGATTTGGCCGTGAGAGCGTAACAGACAGACAGACAGACTTTCGCATTTATAATATTAAGTATGGATTAGTATGGATATCTCTGCCATGTCGTTGTATATATGTTGTACATATAGTTAATAATTAATTATACAATAGGTTAATTTATAATTTGGTTGTTAAAGAAACCACGACAGACGTAGAAAAGCGGTTCCGAAAATCTCTCCCACACCTGTATGGTCAATTGTGCAGGCGCCACTCAAGCAAATAATCGTTATTTTTAAACAATCAGGTGATTCAAGCCAGCAATATTCCATCGAAACTGGACACAAGTAAATAAATTAGTGGGAAACGAACCTACGACCTCCGGTTCTAACCCATAAGCGAGGTTCAATTAATAGGCTAGTTTCCAGGGTCTAGAAAATTAAATTAAAATTAGTGCGTCATTTAGGGAATCAAAATATATTGGTGACGTATTTTTTTTTTTTGATAATAGAGCGATAAATTATAAAGATATAACACATCAAAGTTTAGGAGTGGGGGCTCTTGACGTCACATATTGCGAAAAAGTGTAGCACACTGTGACGTCACACGGAACTTTAACGCGCCATATCTTTACCATTCTTTGTTTAATTTTCAAAAGAAAAAATACGTCTCCAATATTTTTTGATTATTTAACTGACGGACTAATTTAATTTTTTTAGAAAACTAGCCTATTAAATATTATTCAGAGTTAACTTTCAAAATGCATATTCCGTAGTTCGTGGAAGCGTCGCGTCGTAGCAGTCGGTCGTAGCACGCCTACGAGCGCTACGAAGTCTACGACGAAAGCACATCGGTTTTTCGGAGAACATTTTCAAAGCAAACTAGTTTTTGATCGCGGCTTCACCTGTGTTGCGACTCCATTTGAAATGAAAGTGATTATTTTGATAAAAAAAAATTTAGAATGGTTGTATTCGGTCCAAATTTACTTTGTTTATTTGAATAAATAATACTGCGGATTGTTTAGAATATTTTTGGTTTTAGTCACACGTTTGTTAGCTTTTTTTTTGGCGGAAAGCTGAGAAAAGCTGCTTTTCTTTTGAGGATTTGTGCACAATATTGGTGGATTATTATCAAAGTGTTCGTAAACAAGCGTGAGTGTTAGAAAGTGATAGTGTTCGATTTATGTGATTTTTTTGCTTGTTGCCAAAAGCTTCCTAGCTAAATGCAGTTTTTCCACCACTTTATTTTTTTATTCCTGTTTTTTAGAGGACTTTTATTCTTAAGATATGCCAGCCCCATGGTACCCTATTCAAGAGATTTGCGTCTGAGAGGTAATTGTGACAATATTATAAAATTATCGCGGAACCAGAGACCCTGGCTCCGAAAGCATAGCTTGTGCTAGACCCACGTCATTATAATTTAAATTTAATTACTTCATCAGTAAATCCCTTTTACATTTGTACTTAGTACAAACATTCAATACATCTTCCATGACCCCACATACATCACAATTAGGGGAATTTGTTTTTTTTTTCGTACAGTTTATCCATACTAATATTATAAATGCGAAAGTTTGTCTGTCTGTCTGTCTGTTACGCTTTCACGGCCAAACCGCTGAACGGATTTTGATGAAATTTGGTATGAATATAGTTGAAGACCCGGGGTCAAACAGGCTACTTTTTGACGCAGGCGGAGCTGCGGGAAACAGCTATAAGGATAATAAACCAGAATTTATCACAATTTTGACTAAGTATTAGGTTTTTTCATTAATCAATTTGATTTTTTCATTGATCATTTTTCCACCACTAAATCTGATACTTCTGACTAAACTAGCTAGAATTAAAATTTGAATAAGTACTTAATTGTAGATACAATTCCGCCTATATTTTCTAATGATTGTGATTTGTTGTGATTGTGTTGTGTGTCAATAAATAAATACTGTATCAATGTCGTGAGACCACAAACATTACGTATTTTTAATTTGTTAATATTTTTATTACTAAATATCACATAATACGTCATCTTATCTGCACCAATGCCTGTCAGTTCTGAATATAACTACAAAAATAGAGTATTTAGAAGATATTTCATTCACAAAAATATTTTTCCGCGAAATGTTTCCGCCCCATAATTCTTGTTATTTTCCTGTTTCCAAACTTAAACCGATTACGAGAAATGTTTACCGACATATACTTATGTAACCATTTACAGTGTCCATCAATCCAGATTGAAAAAAATTTATTAAATCATTATATTTACAAAGTAATTTTCGCTACAAAAAAGGGTTGCTATTTCCAGAGCTAACAATTTCGGATTTGCAGGGATGACTGAATCATTAAATAAAACTTTTTTTTATTAAAATATTTTTTTTAGACGCCTAAAAGAGGCAACGGGTGGCCCTCGCGCGGGCAGCTTTCTTGCTCAACGAATAGCCATAGCTATTCAACGCGGGAATGCTGCCTGCGTGATGGGAACTCTGCCCAGGGGACCCAATTTAGATTACATTTAGTTTTTTTTTTTGTATTTATTATTTTTAGATAGGATAGTTAGTTTTAATTTTTATATGTTTACTTGTGATATACCAATAAAAGTCTTTCTTTTTTTTGCAATAAACATAGTAGTTACAAATAAGATCTTAATTGAGATATTTGTGTGTGTACCATGGAATATATTTCCGTGTAAAAATGAGGGCAAAAAGAGGGAGTTTTGTATTGCGTTATTTATGAATAGATTTCAAACATGGAAGCAACATCTTGTCTGGTTTACCACACGTTGCTGTGAACCTGTGAAAAAGTAAAAGCAGCCCTTTTACTAACCTTAAACATATAAATTCAAGATTTAAAATGTAAAACAAAAAAAAAACGACGTCGTAGGACTTGTAAATATAGCGTAGCCGCGTAGCGGGCGCTACGAAGTGCTACAGAGGGGCGCTACGAAACGCTACGGAAGGAGGTGATAGAAATGGCAGTGTACTCTAAAAATTTTATCACCATTTTAAAGATACATTATTCTAGTTGGACATAGGTATTAATTTAGTCAGAAAATCGGTGACTAAATATTAGCTGTTTCCTACCGTTCCGGTACCAGAGTCCATTCTCCACCATCCATGCTCACGAGCTTTCGCCTTTATAATATTAGTAAGACTATGCGGGGAAATCCACAAGCAGCAGCTAGTATAGTATTGTATTAAATTTCAAAAGGCGGGCATATCGAATACCTCAATGGAATTGAAATAATTTATTCGTGGTATAATTTACTCCCACGCTGAAGGTGGGTAGTGGGAAACACGTGGATCAATGAAGTGAATCTGTAATATATATTTGTAACCAATAAACTTTGTCGTAAGTACGTGTAAGTACATGCTCATTCATTTATTCATTCAAAATAAATATATATGTACTTACTCCCTGAAGTGCGTCTTGGTCTCCGAAACTAGAGTGCGTTCTATTCTGCGCCATGGCTTGCCAGTTAAATATATAAATACTAGCTGTTTCCCGCAGCTCCGCCTGCATCCAAAAATAGCCTATCTTTGACCCCGGGTCTTCAGCTATATTCATACCAAATTTCATAAAAATCCGTTCAGCGGTTTGGCCGTGAAATTGTAACAGACAGACTTTCGCACTATATTAGTATGGATATGTAGGTACTTGTTATAAAATATAATATTTGCTGAGTTAGTATCCCATAGCCTCGAACTTTGGGCTCACTCAATATGTGTGATATGTCCCTATTTATAGCTATTTCCCGCAGCTCCGCCTGCGTCCAAAAGTAGCATATGATTGACCCCGGGTCTTCAACTATATTTGTACCAAATTCCATCAAAATCCGTTTAGCGGTTTGGTCGTGAAAGCGTAACAGACAGACAGACTTTCGCATTTAAAATATTAGTATGGATAAAACAAGCTATCTCAGTAAGTAAAATTTAAATTACTATAATAAATTGATTGTTACTTCTTCAGAACTGAAACAATGAAGAATCCTATAAAAGTTACTTTGAGAACTTTCAACGAAATTCTGTTGAAAAATATTTTTTTCTTAGAACTTACTGAAGAAACCTTATCACTGCGCTGCCTTTATCATGAGAAAAAATGTGTTTAGTCGTTTTTTAAACCAAGAAACTTTTCAAAACGTTGTATGTATGTCTTCAGAATTTTTTTGTTTTTTTTTTTTAATATCAAAACAAAACTTTTTCATTGTTAATTGTGCAAAAGAATATTCTGTGCTTTATAAATTTATTTAACAGTTTTGATTTAATTCGACCTATGTAGCGTAGTGGTTAACATGCCTGCTACTTAGAAGGTCCTGGGTTCGATCCCCGGTTAGGTCAAGATGGAAAAATATCTTTTCCTGATCGACCTAGGCATTGGATGTTTATCTTTATTTATATCCATACTAATATTATAAATGCGAAAGTCTTTCTGTCTGTCTGTGAAGCTTTCACGGCAAAGCCGCTGAACGGATTTTGATGAAATTTGGATTGAATGTAGTTGAAGAGCTGAGGTCAAAAATAGGCTACTTTTTGACGCAGGCGGAGGAGCTGCGGGAAACAGCTAATTTTCTATATATAAACTAATATTATAATACGAAAGTCTGTCTGTCTGTATATCTGTTACGCTTTCACGGCCAAGCCGTTGAACGAATTTCGATGAAATTTGGTATGAATATAGTTGAAAAGCCGGGGTCAAACAAAGGCTACTTTATGACGCAGGCGGAGCTGCGGGAAACAGCTAGTTTTGTTATAAACAGGGTTTTTTTTGAGTTAGTATCCCATAACACAAGTCTTACTAATTCAGTCTGTGATTTGTCCTTTTGCATTTGGATAAAATACATTTTTCCCAAAATTCCTTCAGGAATGAAGGGTTTCCCTAGCTAGATTGATAAAAAGCATAAGTCAAAAACATTTCTTTTTTTTACAAAATATGTATATTTATCTACAAATACACTTGACTAAAAGAGTGAAAAGAAATATACCAGTTGAGTGAAAAAAACATTTTTAAATAGTCAATCAATGAAACGCATAAAACATGAACTCGCACTCAAGCATGCGTCGAAACTACGCAGCAAAGTAAGAACAAAAACGAATGGAGAAGATTTTTAAAATGGTCGAGCTAAATGAATTCGTACTTATAAGAAAATAACCCAAAATACTTTTAATTTTTTATACAACCAAGTAGGCAAACAGGCGTACGGCTCACCTGATGGTAAGTGTATACCGAGGCCTATGAACGCCTGTAACACCGGAGATGTCACGAGCGCGTTGCCGACCCTGAAAAAATTAATTTTCATTTCAAAGGTGCTACTTGAAGTTATTGAAATAAAAAAATTAAAAGGAAGATCGTTGGCAGTTACCACTAGCTTGAGATCCCATCATCAATTTGTTAAAAGCTCAAACTCAGCAAAAGACTGCAAGATTCTTCGATACTGTGAGCCAATACTGCGTGAATCGGGATAGTTTCCAATAAAGTTATAGGCGGTAATATTGTAATATGCCATCACAGACAAACTTTTTTTTTTTTAATAAACGTCAAAAACAAAATAAATAAATAATAAACGTGACCAAACCGTATTAAAATAGTTTAAAATTTAATGCTGAGCATTGTCTATCAATTAACCATTAGGACATGTGATTTTGTTGCTAACCTCTTCATAGATTTCGTGTTCCTATCAAAGGTTATTGCTACGGTACTACTAAGCCCACAGATCGATATGGGGTGGGCCAAGGCTACTACGCGTACCCGGCTGTGCCAGCCTTCGGAAGCCTCCGTCGTTCGGTACGCTGGGCTCTGTTTTGGGTCAATTCCCTACTTTTAAAATAGGGCTTGCAGTGTTGCACAAGATGCAGTGTTATGTTCCTGTTGGTGAGTAGGGTCGCCAGGCTCCAGAGGGGTCGCTGTGCTGATAGCGGACAGGTCGGCAATGCGCTCGTGATCTCCGGTGTTGCAGGTGTTCATAGGCTACGGTAACCACTTACCATCAGGTGGGCCGTACGCCTGTTTGCCTACTTAGTTGTATAAAAAAAGGCTTTCATATTATAGCTGTTTCTCGTCTTCTTCTTCCGTGTTAATGTCATTAAACTATATTAATTTGGCCCAGTAGAACGCAACATTCAATGTAGAATCTGAGAGTTTCTCGTAGAAGGCTGCGATTAAGTTTTTCTCATGCCTCTGTTCCTCTTTTAGTCGAGTCGGAATAGCTAACTTATCAGATTCGGCCAGGCTAATAGGTGGCCACGCTCACTGCGGTACTATTGGCAGCTAAAAGATCCTCATACGCGCAGGAGTCCGGGCATATTTAATATTTTACTAGGATTGAGATTTCTATCGGCAGTCAAGGCCAACGGCTTAACGTGCCTTCCTAAGCACAGAATCATCTTCATTATCATATACATAACACAAGTCTTGAACTTACTTTAGGGCCAACTCAATCTGAAATAGTTTGAACCTAAATTAAAAAAAAAACAGGTGATTATCTGCAATGTAAAACCAAACTGGAAACAACTTAACAAAGTATGCTTCCGGCGGGAATCGAACCCCTGGATCTTAAGGCAAATGTCATCCATTGTTCCGTAACTCCTCAGAAGGTGGTGGCTGAAAATCAGTGCTAGTCGTGCCTGCATGTCTAGCGTATCACTGAGCCACCACCTATTGAGACGTCTGTCACGTACATTAAAAAACATGTAGCATAAGTTTATGAGACCTTTGTTGTAATGAATTAATTAATTAATTAATACTTTATTGCACCATTTACATACATTTAAGAAAAGATACATCATTGAAACCAATTGCGGACTTATCGCTAATGCAATCTCTTCCAGCCAACCTTATGGTAGAAAGGAGCAGAGAATAAAAAAAAACTTGAGCGAGCGGTGCAGAAATGTATCTACGTGATAGCTTTCTCAATAAAGATATATTCTATTCTACTCTACTGTACTCTATTCTATTCACAGAGACAGTCACAACCTCACACTATCGATATGACCTTTTATTAAAATGAGAACTTAAGGCTTTGCAAGATTTGACCTTTGAACTAAAATTCATACTTACATAAGTACCTACTTACCTACTCAGCAAGGTCGATACTTATCTACATGTATAAGAACATGTTATGTACATAATATCTATTTGTTTTATCGACAGGTGATAATATTTGGACGTATAACAACATTGAAATGCTTGCCAATTACAAATAATCTAATTTTAATTGCTGCGACATACAACTTATATGTAAATATGGTATTCCTGCGACTGTGAACGCTGTAAAGTGTTTGAAACGTTATTTGTGTATAAAATAAATCCATCTTTCCATCCATATCCATAAAAATATTTTAAATGCGAAAGTCTATCTGTCTGAACGCTTTCACGGCCAAACCGTGGTATGTATATAGTTGAAGACCAGGGGTCAAACATAGGCTACCATTCGACGCAGGCGGAGCTGCGGGAAACAGCTAGTTCTGTAATATATTATTAATTATTTATGACATTGTACTGTACCCATGCCCCGTGTACTGGTCAATCGACTATGTACACCCTGGTGTCAGAGTGGTTCAGAACCGCCTCTCGGCCTCTGACGTGGTTCCACTGCATTGCACTTTAAGGACAGTGGTCCTTAAAGTGTCGTGTAGTGACACGGCAGTCACGGCTTAATGTGTCGTAAACGCGATTAAAACTGTATTCAAATAGTTTAATTTAATACACAATAATAATATCATATAATAATTAAATAGTACGACATGCTCCCGCTAAGTCGAAATAAAAAACAAAGGGTCGGCCGTACTATATTTTCTTCATAATCATTACCTCAAAGAATTTCGCTATTCACGAGAATGTATTTAACATGCGCAATGCAAATCAAGAATATAAAACTATGTAATCTGTACGAATTACTTTCACTGCAGTGCGAGGTTTGAGATAGAGGAGTTAGCGGGTAGCGGAGCGATTGCCAGTGCCATCAACATTTATACACCGTGATATGTTAGTCGTTTTGGACCCATCATCCAGTGACTCCATTCATGCAACTGATGAATGGAGTCTGGGGAACTGGGGAAATTTGTTCGGTTGCATGAATGGAGTCACTGGATGTTGGGTCCAAAACGACTAAAATTTCACGGTGTATATTCGTAATGATATTGAAATACTATTTGTTATTAGTAAAAGTAGAAATTCGCAAAAGGGGATCGCATCGCAGTAAGTGATTTAAATGTAGATAAATATTATGTTTGTCATATCGACATCTACGGCAAAAAGAGAGCTATTTATTCTAAAACTAGAAGAAAAAGCACATGAAAAGAAAATACATTTTTACGAGTCAATTAGCAGTCTATTGGACAAACATTGTGCAATTCCTGCAAAACTCGCAGTCTGCATACGATAGACTTTTGAAACAGGAGAGCTCCGACCATCACACGACGGATTGATAAAATAAACTTGAATTTAATTATTGATAAAAAAATTGTGATGTCAGACGTCATACATAAGCGGTAACTGTATGAATTGACGTTGCGATGACGTCAAAGATATGGGCTGACAGATGGCAATGTCTGTACATGTACTACGCAATCAAGGGAGGCCCCTAGAAAAACCTATGAAGGTAACTCTGTCATTCTCACCGGCTTTCCGAGCTGTTTCGAACTAGGAGTGCTATTTTTGAAAAGTGTGACACACGCATAATCAGCGAGTCGAATAATAAAATGGGCATCCAGTTCGTTTGATATTAACGAAACCCTTTTTTTAACCGACTTCAAAAAAGTTATCAATTCGACTGTATGTTTTTTTTTGTATGTATGTTACGCGATATCTTCGTCAACCGTGAACCGATTTTGATGATTTCTTTTTTAATTGACAGCCTTCACACCCAGTTGGTCCCATATTAATTTGGTGAAGACATGATAAAGAACTTTGGAGATATGAAAGAAACTCCTTAATGTCCTATAGCATTTTGCGTAATATCTTTACCTAATGTGAACAAAATCTTATTCTTTACCATCTGTTTGGTGAATTATTATGTTATTTACGATTAAATCCAGTCAGACTCGCGCACGAAGGGTTCCGTCCCATTATCTATAAAAAAAAAATATGTGATGTAACTAAAAATATAAGTTAAAGTCGGATGCTTTTTTTAAAAAAATCCTTGAAATTAAGGCTTTTCTTGCCGGAAAACAGCGAATCCGCGACCTAGGTGTGGTGAAACCCTCACGTCAAAATTGACCAAATACAGTTTGTTTATAAATTTCAATTGCTTTTACATGCACACTTTAAATTTAGAAAAAGTTATATCTCAGATCAAATTTGTCCTTCCGGGATCTTGATCCTCGTCTGCGAGCATCTCACCACCTAAAGTTGAACCATACCTGTATACTCCTCACAGTGTTACGCCAACTCCTTCTCAATTCTCGCTGCAAATCTCTGGAACAAGCTTCCTTTGGAGATAAAAGAGCTGTCTTCTCACTCTTTCAAATCTCGGGTTAGGGAATACTACGAACGATCGGACTTGAGCTGAGCTTACTGTTTTTATGTGTAATTGAATTTGTATGTTAGATGTAAGTCTATGCACCTAAGATTTCTTTGCGTGTTGTGCCCTCTTCTGTGCCCATATGTCTATGTCCTATGTTAGTTTGGTTGACTGGAAGAGATCCCTATTTGGGATAAGTCCGCCTTTTGTTGTAACCTGTATTCTGATACTATGTTCTTTGTGTACAATAAAGATTTTTACATACATACATACAAGTTTTCAGTTTTTATATTTTTAATATTTTGAGTACTATACGAAAGTTTTCTTCACAAAGGTGGATCATTGTATCCGTATGGTTCATATAGCTACAGTGACGATGATATTTATGATATTAGAATGCCAAAAAACATAACGCCTTTACTTAAAACGTACGAGCCCAAAATACCCGAATTCTAAGTATCGTATATTTAAAATTCAAAGTATTCAAAATGCAAAATATTTGAAATACCTTATGATTAAATAGCTCGAACTCGAAATAACTTATTACGGTATATTTTATCTATACTTAGCCTAATATATCTGATTTTATAAGTTCAAAATATTCTAGATTTAAATATGGCCACTGCATTACCATAACTTAACTTACGTTTTGTATCATAGTACCTACTACGTAAAAATTATACAAACTCCGACTTAGTTACAGAAGGTAGGTTAAGTTATTAGGTTACGCAGTGACCATAATATGAGCGAGCGAGCGAATCGAGCGAGCGTGGGTCTTGCTTTGAAAGCGAATATATCTAAATTAGCTTTATGTATTGGTTCGACGTTCGCTCGCTCATATTATGGTCACTGCGTCGATCCAATACATAGAGCTAATATAGCTTTATTAGCTTTCAAAGCAAGATCGACGCTCGCTCGCTCATATTATGGTCACTGCATAACCATAATCTAATATCTACCTTCTGTAACTAAGCTTTATGTATACAATAAAAATGTCAAGTTACATTTTACACAGCTTTGAGAACAATAAATCGAGTAATAGGTATTTATTTAATGCATTTCATGTTAAGATTATTTGAAAATTTAATATTAAGAGGTTTGGTATTTAACAATCTGACAAATTAATGTTTAGGTATTTCTAATTCTGGTAAGGTGTTATCGGTTTAGGTATCTTAAATCTTAAGGTATTTTGATTTCGGGTATTTTGGGCTCGTACATTTTGAGTAAGGGCGTTATGTTTTTTGACATTCTAATATAAACCCTGATACTTCACTAGCTGCACTGTGTTTCATATGCTCGTTGTAAATATCAAACCAAATATATACATAATCAAATATATTCCAAAATTATGTTTTAATCTGACTAAATTTACCAAAAGTTATTATCCTACGTCAGCAAGTTCAAACAAAACTCTACATAAGTTTTAAATAATTTCACCGCCCTGTACATCTCTAATGAAAAACAAACTCGGGACGTTTAAAGTACAAAACATATGCCCAACAACGGGAACGAATGAAAATCTGGAAAAATCGTAAGCATTCGTTCACAATCAATCTTTTATAGGCGCATTAAGGTAACTCTAAAAATCACTGGCTTTACGACCGCCTCGGTTTCCTGGTGGCTAACTTTCGCGCACCCTGCACCCGGCCTTTTCACGACTTTCCTCAGAAAACTATATTCGTCCCTCGCCCTCGTATGGCGCTGTCTCGCTCGCCGGCGAAGGTCAACGACCGGGGCAACGAGCGCGCGAAAGTACTTTCACTGCGCGGACGCATGCAAGTCTCAAACGCTCGCCGCCTGTTACCAGCGCGTTTGCGTTACAATTGTATAGAGTTACGCTAACAATAATATAGTGTAACTTAAACGTTGAGGAGAAATGGTCTTAGCGAGTTCGCTTGGCGGGCGAATCTGCAACACTTTAGATGTTAACTAGTTGTAATTCATCTAGGAATGCGGGTTGTCTGTGTTCATGTTAGCGTGCGCCTGAGCATGAGGAATGAGAAGATCGATTTATGCGACACTCTATTGCGTATGAGCGCATTGACATCGTGCATAATGGAAGATTTGAAAAAAGTGCAAGTCGTTACTTTTTACAAAAGTAAAAGGTATAAGACGACAAAAGATTATGGTACGCTCTATTATGCTAACTAATTATAATTATATTCTTTCGATCACCTCAGCGTTTTCATGTTTGAGGCTAGAAAAATTTTGAGTCTGAAAACCAGATTTCGCTTACAGCAATATCTTACAACTTTATTTTTTTGGATACTTTAACTTATTGGATTATGAAGTCAATCGGCCATATTACAATTCTATATCTTTATTGCAAAATATAACTACACAAGATTAAAATTAATAAAAACATCACCTATAATATTGAGCAAAGACGGACTTCCAGCCAGCCAACTTTTATATTACTGTTTGCGATTTTTTTTATTATTAGTATTTATATAGGCTGTATTTTAATTTTTAATAATCTTTTCTAAAAAGGCAAATTCATTCCAAAATTTAAAAGTAAATTCGCCTCTCAATTTTTTTAAATTGATGTTCATGATAAAGACATTCGCAAAATACAATTCATGAATGGGCGATTCGGTTATCAATCGATTACTAATCGGCTAGGTGTCGTGCTGTCGTGTCGTGTCGTGCGAGAGAAAGCAGACGAAGTCACGACGCGGTACTATGCAGCAGTGCAGTTGGCGACCTTGGTGAAAGATTAGTAGGAATTAGGAATTACAGAAACCTAAAGGAGATAATCATCGTGTGAATTGACAATTCAAATACCTCAAAGACCTATGTACATAGAACTTAAAGATATTTTCTTCCAATATTTTCAGATTTTAACTTCGGAAATTTATTTTAAAAAAAAACTCACGAAATTCGCATTTATTTTTTAAAAAGAAGGGCTAAGATTGATGCATTTTTTTGTTAGTTAGTCAAGAAGCAAGTGTACGTTGTATGTGTTAAGTTATAACAAACTATAAGAAATGTAGTCTAAAAGACTGATTTCGATCCCAATATTCAGAAAAAACAAAGGTTTGTGCAACATTATCAATCTACACTAATATTATAAAGAGGAAATATTTGTATTTTTGTGTGTATGTTTGTAATGAATAAAATCAAAAACTACTGTGCCGATTTCAAAAATTCTTTCACCATTGGAAAGCTACATTCACCCTGAGTAACATAGGCTATATACCGCAGGTGGAACTGCGGGAAACAGCTAGTATTCTTATAAAATATCTTTACAATTTACAAAGTATCACTCGTACTTTGCAAACCACGTGACTTATAAGGCTTATAATTAATAATAATATCAATACAAAAACTATTGTGAACACGCCAGCAAAACAAATAGTCATATTGAACAATTTATCTGTAATTCTGATCATTTGTTATAAAAGATAAATTCTTACACGTCTAATAAATCATTTTCAATAAGGTTCGGCATTGATCTTGTATATTTTATTATCGTAAAAATATTGTCATTAAGATTACAACTTTACTCTACAGCGAAAGCTCTAATTAAAATGCATCGAAAAATGGAAACTGCGATCATTGTTTTGTGAGTTATTAGTACTGAATGTGAAATAAAAGAATTTAAAAAAATGTAAAAAAATGGTTTTGGCCTTTTGCGTTTTTACGCATATTGCGACTAAAGGTAAATTTTATATTACGTAAAAAAAAAGGGAATCTTTTATAATTTAATTTTAAAGCAAGCAGGAAGAAAATCCAGGAAGCGATGATTGATGAGAAGGTAACGATCTTTTGCCGCCAAAATCGAACCTCAAGTACAGCGGATAATGCTTGTCTTTATGTTTTCATGTTTTTGACAAGGTTGGGCTGTAATTTATCATAAACAAACTGAAAACTTCTGGGACAATTTTTATAAGTTTAAAAATACCTATTTTAAAATTATATGTTTTACTTATTACTTTATTTTTTGACTGAAAAATGATCGTATACCAACTCTAACGGAATATATACAATTTCTTATTTTTAAATAATGAGAACCTATTTTTAAGGCTGGGTTTGATAATTCAAAATAAAGTTGCATATTATCTTGGAAAAAAAAAATCCAGAAAGCGCATTCCACAAGTAAAGCCTAGTCTACGGTAAGAGAAAAAAACCTAATTTAAGTTAAATCGACATAATGGAATGACGAAAGCTTCAGTTCCTACGACTTAGAAAAAAGACGTGTTTAGTTCAGACCGCGCCGAGACGTCAACATACAATAGAATGCTGTTATAATTTCGATACCTACAGAAGGCTCAGTCCACCCCGTAATACAAAAGACGTGTCCAGGCGCGGACGAACCCGCGGCACGTGCCTGTCTACCGCGAGCTGTGTCTATTTGCAGGAAATAGGTCAGTCGATCCCAACTTAGATGCAAGAATGAATACAAAAAGAGTAAAGCGCGCGGGGCCGGTTACTCAACCGATGTTGATCCCGGCTAGTCCCGGCTAAACGACGGCCGAGGGTTAAGACTTGTGGTTAAGAAAGTGACTTATGTAAGCGAAAAAGTGCATTTGAATTTGCTGTTCTTAGAAGTTTAGTCTTGCCATTAGTTCTTGCCAAAGAAATTCTAAATTGTTAGATTTATTATTTTTCCAGTCAGATTAGTATCTATGGGTATTGCTCTAAGTAGAGACAAATGGAGACAAAACCTTTGCCCAGTGGGATGCAATAATTTTTTTAAATAAAAATACATTTTTTGCTATCAAATTAAAAAATGTATTTTATTTTAGATAATTAAATTACATTAGGTTAATAAACATGATAAGGTTTTAAATGCATGGTCGAAAAAGGCGAGACATTTAGATAATATGCTAGCTGTAACCATAAATAAACTATTGTCAATCAGCATTATTTTTGTTGTAAATAAGATCTTGATAAACTTATGTGTATATTTTAACAAAATATATGTATAAAAGTACTAGCAGTTCAGACGATCAAGGTCAGCTCGTAAAAGAATAGTGGACGACATTGGCCGGCACATATATACATACATAATTTAAACTGTATGTAGGTATATGACGGAAGTGCGACCAGTTTGCCTTAAACGACAATGTCAATACGTATATCTCGGTATGTATTACTTTATATGAGCATGTCTCATGCTCGAGGTTCCAAAACAGAGTAGCGATTAAAAAGCCTAAGCATTATCATATTCAAACATATTTAATGAAATTATCAGGTTTACAAAGGTTTATAATTTTTGATGTGGTCGTTCCGAAGTGCCAGTGTTTTGTAACGCAATTCATTACAAAAAATAATTGTGTAAGTGAAGATCTAATATTCGATAATTTATTTATAAACCAGTTACCACATTATGTATTTAGTTATGTTATACAATTAATCAACTTCCTGCTGAATCCTTGTTTTAAAACGTACGTAGACACATTACTTGAAATGTGTGTATTAAGACTCTGATTAACTTACCTTTAACAATAAATACACTAGCTTAATTTCTACATTTTCTCTACTCTGTAGCACAATTGAGACTTGTTGATATCATATAGCAGTATTTATTGCGTACTGTCGAATTTATTGATCGCTATAAGAAATGAAGGTAAACGGATATCATTGTTGCCAATCTGTACTCGTTGTATTGAGATAAAGCCGTTTTAAGAAAAAGCGCGGACAGTAATGGCCGGCCATCTTATTTATTGTCAGTATTTTACAACTTAATATTTCATTGTTTTTTACTTTCGACAATTATTTTAATTTAAAGACAAGTTAATGATCATAAGATGTTACTTCGAGATAGCGAAAATACATTACAATTTCTAGGTGGGCGGGCAAAGCATGAATTATAAAATAATCCTTCCCAGTGTTGTCAGATATATATATATATAATTTCATACAATAATCATTTACATATAACATTCTGTATTTTAATTTTCAAGAAAAGAATGTCTTATAATTCAACAAATCTATTCTTTGTATAAACCTACTAGCGACAAAGCGTGGCCTGTCAGATTCGCTGCTCATGATTACCAACATTTAAATAAATAATTTTTTTCTTTTCTAAATCTGTCGCCATTTTAACTCTAGTTTAACTAGCTATCGTGGTGCAGCCGGGCGATGCGCTGCGGTGCATCGTCCGCAGTTGCGCAATCGCCTATTTATACTATCTGACTAACCAGTGAAAGTTTGCGATACTAAACTATTTGCCTTATCTGTTGCATTTTATATAAAGGGCTGTATATTAGCTTACACAGTTGTCTATTAGAAAGTCTAAGAATTCAATTGTTAATATTTTAGTTGGTATGGTTCCCGGCTCTGGAGCATTTTTGAACGACTCATATATGTCAAAGGAAAATAATTCGAGTCACCGATTTTGCAAATATAGCACTCGTGGAATATCAAAACCAAGGATTTCATAAAATACGACTGCAAATTAAGAACTTGTTACTCAGAGTCAAATACCAATTGAATTCCTACTATTTCTTCTAATAAAATTTAATTTCTACCATTTCTTCTAATAAAACTACGAATATGAATTTATTTGTGTATTGTATTTTCCTGGTCTCTTTTCAGTTTTCAGTTCCGATATGCTGCTAAATTACAAAAAGTTCTGTGTATAAGTGATGCGCTAAAATCTATATATAAATTACTCGCTTTTTACCGCAGCTCCGCCTGCGTCAAGCCTGTTTGCCCCCGGGTCTTCAACTATATTCATACCAAATTTCATCAAAATTCGTTCAGCGGTTTGGCCGTGAAAGCGTAACAGACAGACAGACTTTCGCATTTATAATATTAGTATGGATTGTAAATAAAATAAATTATTCTAGTTGTCTCTATTTTGATTTCATAGAAAGCAAAAACCAAACAATGATAAATTAACTTCAAGCATCCAGTCTCCGTGCAAGGCTACACCATTCGAAGCCCAAACACAATCAAAAGCTATACAAATATAATTATTTATTTTACATACACGCTTCAATAAAATATGATTGATTTGATCGTATTCTACAAGCGAAATAACGTTTTCATGTAAGCCTAGAGTAGTAATATGATTTGTGGTATATCGCAAGGTGACATTTAGAGAAATCACCTCCCATAACCTATTACACCATGCCCTTACACGGAAGCGTCATGCCTACGCATTGTTTGCAACAAATGTTTTCCCATTTTCATGCGGGGTGCCTGCGGGCGTCGCTCCCGCGGCCGCGTGGTGACCGCCAGCGACCGTGCGTCGACCTCGCCAGCCGCCAGCCGCGGACCGACTGCCGCACAGTCATCTCGCATGCTTTCACGCCATCATTCGAAATTCAAAACGCTTCTTTTTAATCCGTGAAGATTATTATATTTTTTTAATGATGGCCTGTATTTAACATTTCGATCTCTCGCTTTCGACTTCATTGTCAAATTTTTAGAAAATATTTTGACATCCGTATAGACAATCTGTAGCGTTGTTCCGGTTGATGAAGAAGGTAGAGTTAGAATTACACTGAAATATTCAGATTTGGAACAATTCCCTTTTTTAAAATATTTATGTCCTATTTTGTTTTATCTATTGCCAAATCAATCGGGGAATAGAATCACAGACTATATTTTGACACTATGAATAGAATGCGGATCACGGCAACTTTTAGGTACAGAATAACTTTTAATTTTTTTAAGGATTAAAGATAACCGAATCAAACAAAGAGCTTCCAGTTTTCATGTATTATATGTTAGATATTTAATTGGACTAGTAATCTAAGGAGATCTATTGTCGGTGATACATCATTGCGGCCGTGGCGACCGGATTAGGCGCAGATGTCTGCGTAGGCGCCGACTGACAACGTAGGGTGACACTAATGAGATGCGAGCCTTTCTTGTTATGTGATAGCAAAACAATGTTTTAAAAGAACATTCCCGACATTATATCGGTGTCATTGTTTTCGGCAAATTGAATTTTGTTATTTGGAGGATGTGTATAGATAGTATAGTGTGGGATAGAGTCGCAAAATCACATTAGTACTAGTAGTCTTTTTATTTTATAACGGTGATAATTATGAAGTTGTAATTTATTTCAAAAAAACTATTATAGCTAAAATAATTCAGTTTGCAATCTTACATTTCTGTAAAAAAGTGGAAATAAATATGGAAGAGAGTCACTATTTATTACAGAAATAAGATAAGAGCCACATGTGGGCCAGTTAAGGCTCTAGAGTCTTAACGTAATATAGCGAGGCTTAACTGCGGCACGCAGGCGACTCCTACATTACCCTCTTACCTAATCTTATGGCTGTGTTTATCATCCGTCTGCAAGCCAAGCCTAAATTGGTCACCGATTTCACCGACCTATCCGTGACTCATGACCGAAACTAGACGAAATTAGCGATTTTTTATGCGAAATCTCCAATGCACGTGTATTTTTATCCCGATCAAATATGGAGACAATGGCCGTCGGGGCGACGCCCCCTGGCTATACTCCAATTACCCACGCTAGGGTGGCAACGATAACAGTACACAACGTTGTACGCCTGTCACTAATACCAAGTGACATGTGAATGAAATGAAAAATGTACCATATTATTATGAAGGAAATGTTTGCCGCGAAAATTTTGGCGGGATAACCTCCTACTTTGATTGAGCGTGATAGGTGTCGTTGTCACTTTATTGTTGTGGGCATGTAAGTGAATTAAAAATAAAAAAAACGAATTATAATCTGAACATCATTAAAAATGCGTTAGGAAAATTTTAAAATTGGAATGATGTTTTAATTTTTTAGGGTTCCATAGTAAACACAATGAAATAGTTTCGTCATGTCTGTCCGTCTGTCCTAGGTTTTCCTCAGAGACTATTAGACCTAGAGAGCTAAGATTTGGTATGCCTATGCACATCACTCGCGCGGTGCGAACTATAAGATGAAAATACGAAAAATATATAATATTATATATAAAATATTTTTTTTAGGGTACCTCCCTACATGTAAAGTGGGGGTTGAAATTATTTTTTTCTACTTTCTATTTGTGTAGGGTATCATTGTATCTATCTATGTTTAATACACAAAAAGTTTTGTGGAAGTACAATTATTGAGTATAAAATTTAAAAATTACATAAATTTTCATACTATTTTGACCAAATGTATTTTGCCCGAAGTTCCTCCTTGGTTGCCTTTTGTCGATAAGGTTGTAACTAATCGGGTATTCTACTAAATTAATTCTTTCATATCAATATTTTTATTTCCAGAAACAGAATTATGAAAGAATTTTTGTAATCTGTTCAAAAATAAATAAGTTATAAGCCTTTGAAATTCGGTGGAAGGGGAAACTGTCAAAAACTAGAAAAGGATGCACTGTGTGAGCTGTGACGTCACGACTCGGTTTCGTGCGTACAAAAGAGATAGCAAGACGTCCCCACCACGCTCCCACTTTTCTTCTAGAGAAAACTTAAAAATCGAATTACTGCCTTAATTAACAACCAATTTTGTTGTTGTTTTCGGAATCGGTTACTTTTTAGTGTATTTTTTATTTAGTATAATAATATTAACCAAGTATGAATACAGTCAAGTAGCCTACTGTGAATTTATCTACTGTTCTTTTTTAGTTGCCAGTATATTATTATAATTATTTTTGTATCGGTCTCTATGAGTTTGTCGGCATTACATATGACTTAATCCGAGTGGCATAGAGTATACTCAACTTAAAGTTCCGATAACACTACTAATTAAGAGATAGACTATCTTAACTCCATTGTAAAGGCCGTCAGATTTCCCAAGCCGCGATATAAATTAAAAAGTAATAAATTGGCGCCAAGCCAACACAACCATTGTCTCAAATTTTCGTTTTAACGAACAATACTGGGAGAACGGAGGTGGCCGTGCCCTGCGAGGTTTCCTTCGATGCCAAATCTTAATAACATAACATTTTGATAAATAAATAAACCTTGAGAGAGATGTCTGATACTCCCACATATTTTGTTGATAAAATGTTGACAAACACGTGAATTCGTTCATTTAACTAGTTAATTATGGAAAGTTTTTCTCCTTATTTGTAAATTGACGTTTTGAAAAAAATGCTGCAGTGGAGTTTGTGTCGCCGCTTCTTCTCCACTTGCGCTTTGGAAGTGGTGGTAAACTTAATATAAGTAAATTGGGTATTCTACTAATTTTTATTTTTTCTTTCATATCAATATTTTTATTTCCAGAAACAGAATTATGAAAGAATTTTTGTAATCCGTTTAAAAATAAATACGTTATAAGCCTTTGAAATTCGGTGGGAGGGGAATCTGTCAAAAAACAAGAAAAAGGATGCACTGTGTGAGCTGTGACGTCACTGCCACTCGGTTGCGTGCGTACAAAAGAGATAGCAAGACGTCCCCACCACGGTCCCACTTTTAGAGAAAACTTTAAAATCGAATTACTGCCTTAATTAACAACCAATTTTGTTGTTGTTTTCAGAATCGATTACTTTTTAGTGTATATTTTGTTTAGTATAACGATATCAGTCAAGTAGCATATTGACGTCAATAAGTAATATTTATATCCTACCTATATTGAAAATAAACGATTTAATTTTAATAACCAATGAGTATTTTGTCTTTTACAGGAGCTCGGTAGTCGAGAGCGGCATGCGTGTTCTTAACGATTAAGCGTGTCAAAGTGACGGCGAGCGCGGCCTGTCTTAGTTTAGTCACTATTAGTGACACTTCCATGTTGAGCTCCTCCGTGCTTCGGAAGCACGTTAAGCCGTTGGTCCGAGTTAAACCTGAAAAATCTAAATGTTAACTGGCTATACTGATAATGGATAGTATTTCTACTGATCTAGTTTGTAAAAGGAAGTTAAGGAGGTCAGACGATAATTTCATTGAAATAATCAGTATCTCCCAATCTACGACCATGATTAACAGCATACCCTGGGTAGGGTAAACTGAATACCTAACTAGGAAACACGATAACGAAAAATAGTGGTCTATTGTTATTATACTAATATTATACATTCGAAAGTCTGTCTGTCTGTTACGCTTTCACGGCCAAACCGCTGAACGGATTTTGATGAAATTTAGTATGAATATAGTTGAAGACCCGGGGTCAAACATAGGCTACTTTGTGACGCAGGCCGAGCTGCGGGAAAAAGTTAGTTCCCTATATATTGCCGATTTTCGCAAGACGGACCCATCCATGGAGTAATTATAAAGAGGAGATGCCATAATAAGCGTTTTGTAAGAAAGCGTTTGTGAGGCTACACGGGGCGTAAGGCAGACGTGCGGGGTGCTTGGTTTCGGCCATGGCTCCAATCATAGAGCACGAGCAATGACAAGCTCCGCCCACTGCAGTGTCGGCGAGGCGCCAATGATAACGTCACTGCGCCATTTCAAATGGCATCTCCTCTTTGTAATTACTCCAAGGACCCATCCTATAAATTATATATAAGTACACATATATATATTTAGCTAAGCTTTTCTAATGGCGGCGACCCTTTATACCATCACGATCTACATCTGACATTTGATAGTGCGGCCTAGCCTCGGAAATGTCAATGTCTTTAGATTTATTCATGGGTCTTTGTACAGAGTTACTATTGAAGAGCACGCGTATATGTTGCCAACGAAAGTGAGAGATTGTTAGTCCGAAGAAAACGGTTTTTTTAAAGAAACTATTTATTTACGCTTCATTGTAAAGCATACATTTGAATATCACAATAGGTGGACGTAATTGTAGGTGTAAGATAAGGCTGTTTATCGTTAGTGTGAAATAAGATTTTATTAATATACGAAAAGTTAATATTTTTAGTCCGTTCGTATAGTTATCCAATCCATTTATGTGTTTACAAGTATATTTGTATTACCATGAAGAATTGAAGTACCAGATTCGTATTTATCTAACTCAATCCGTGGTTCACCTCATTAGTCTACTTGGTTATACGAAGGGCATGTGTTTCGATTTTGAAATTTTACAGATCTCTCAACAGCGCATCACGAGTTTTGCAAAATACGGTTAAGATTTCTATGGAAATAGGTAAAGCAACCGATGGGAAAAGTAAATTAGTTTCTTATAAAACTGTAACTACAACGACTTTAATTAGCAAAAGTAATTTTCGACGCACGCTCTAGCAAACAGAAATGTAAGTACTAACTCTATGACCATTGCATTTCTTAAATAATATATTCATTGGTATAAATCAATTAGATTTTGCTATGGTATAAATATTTATGAATATACATGAAACGACGAATAAATGAAAGATATGTTCTTGCTTTTTTTCTTTTATTTATTTTATTAATAAAGTGCTTAAGCTTAATTGTTATTAATAAATAGAGAAACAATAACAGGGTTTAATGAATGAAATTCATTAACATTTTTTAATTGTAAGTACTTTAATGATATATCTTAGACCTATACGTAGATTATTATAAAATAGGAAAATTAACAATATATTTTTATAAACATTAACTTAACTAAGTACTAATAAATAGAAAATTACAAAACTCCCGACCAAGACGTAGATATTAGCTAATCATTTAACAAAATAGTTTAGGAACTATGATTGTCACAGACATCAAAATTATACAAACAGATACGTCAACATTAAAAAGTTAACACAAAAATGTTTAATTAAAAAAAAAAAAATTTTTTTTCGAATCAGTCTAGCCGACTGCGTTACACTTGGCGAGACGCCCGCGCCTCCGACTTTAATTCTACGTCCTATCTAATCTATAGCTATAAAAATTACTCTGACAATATAGGTAGCCAAGTATTAGGCAAATTCAATATAGTGCAGTCAATATAATAGTAAGTTTTATTTATTCAAACAGCTTATATTAAACACTAGCTGTGCCCGCGACTTCGCCCGCATGGAATAGTTATTTTGGGAATCATATTTATTTTTTGTTTACAAACCTACCTCCTCAGCTTTATTATAAATTACCTATAGCTGTTACCCGCGACTTATTTTAGCCGATTTAGTTACATAATATAAATATATTTTAAAGTAGTTTTAAAAAGAATATTTTAAAGTACTGCTGCGTAAATTATATTTTTAGTTTTATTTTACTTGTGGCAGAATCAATAACACGTTTATTTGGATAAAGATTAATATTATTATGTTGAAAAGATGAATAATTTGCCCCGTTTTTACCACATTTTCGACTGTTTCTTCGCTCCTATTAGTCGCAACGTGATGTTATATAGCCTAAAACCTTCCTTAATAAATGATCTATCCAACACAAAAATAATTTTTCAATTCGAACCAGTAGTTCCTAAGATTAGGGCGTTCAAACAAACAAACAAACTCTTCAGCTTTATAATATTAAGTATAGATGTCGTCAATAAAACTGTATACGGTTTATCTTTTATTCTAATCACGACTCGAAGCTGCCACGATAAAAATTGCTTCTTGCTATCAAGTACTTTAATATGCCGTAGTAATTTGAGACGGCCGCGCAAATTTTTTTCTCTCAATCGTATACCAAAAATACCCATAGTCCTTTACTGTAATTCTTTGTGAGAATAAATATCTTAAACCTAAATATAGTACGCGCAAAATAATTCGGCGGCTCTGGAGCCTTATTTTCGACATGACATATAATATGTCGAATGTACAAAGTACCTCCTTCCGTCCGTCTGGGGAAGTACCTCCACCCTACAGAATACCGCAGCCAAATAACACTGTGATGCAGTGTTGTGTTCCTGCTGGTGAGTAGGGTCGCCAGGCTCCAGAGGGGTCGCTGTGCTGATAGCGGACAGGTCGGCGACGCGCTCGTGATATCTCCGGTGTTGCTGGCGTTCATAGGCTACGGTAACCACTTACCATCAGGTGGGCCGAAGATCCTTCGGGAACGAACGAAAATCTTTCGATATCGTACAATTAGTCGACTTCCTATTTTGCGTGAACAATTTAAAAAAAAATAGCAATCCTGAAGTTCGCGCAGAACGCTGCGCAGTAGAAAACTCATAAGAAAACGTGAATGCGCGCAGCGCGAAATAACACTGACAGCTTACTTCCTCACCGCCAAGTTACTTTGCCCGATCTATAGCCATTTTGATTCCTCAAAATTCTTGTGTCCTAGTGTTTAGTGGAAAGACACTAGTGCTTTTCACAATCACCGTTCAACAATATTCACTAACACAACATGCTCCCCTCTTACCATCAGCTGTGGAAGGTACCTGGTGCACTCCCATACCCCTCCCCCCAAAGGTGTCTCGGTGACTATTGGCACGACTGATATTTTGGCCGCCGTACCTTTTGGGACGGGTGTACCTGTGGGGAAGTTAAATATTTTACATAATTCGAACGCTTAATTTGAAGTTTACCTCTTGGTTATTCCCTAACCTTGACTAGTTACTACTAAAGAGGCACCCCCTTAAATACTAAACTAACTCTTAAGATTTGGATGTGTTAACAATGTGTAAAGCTCTACTACAAAATCTATCAAATATTTTAGGCGTCAAAAATTTAACAATAAACATTGGGATCTGTTGCACTTACCAGCGCAAGGAGGTATCTTCCGCTTCTTCACCGCCTTTCTTCTCCACACTTCCAGGACGTCGCATAAGGCCATGTTCCACTGTTTATCGAAAGCTATGAGCGTAGCGTGTAGCTCCCCCCTTATTCCGGTCGCGTTACGTGTAATTATCTGAAAATAACAAATAATCTATGAGTATACTTGCACGTGTAAAAATCTCTAAGACTACTAGAAAATTCCGGAAAATATTAAGAAAATAGTGAAATTTGACGCAGATACTTTTGCAACAGTGAAAGTTCAAGTAGACGAAAAAGGGCTATTATAGGACTTGTGTCTATGGCCGTATAAGCATTATTAAAAAAACACTCTGCCAGTGCAAAGCTTGATAGGGTATTAGTTTAATCAATTCATTATTGTGTTATGTGTGTGATATAATGACAGAGTTTGTTGAAACATTTTCGCTACTAAAGTTTCAAGCACTCGACAAAACTGGGTACTTGGCCTTAAAAACGGATGTTTCCTGCCTGGGTATTATAAAACTATCTTGCAAATACCAACTGCATATAATACTGAAATAAAAAAATTGTTTTCCATATAAATACCAACTAATGGCTACCACACTCATGAACCTCGCGTGTCCCCAGTCCACCACCTGTGCGGTATTTAACTGATCGTAAACTTTGCTCGTAAAGTTAATAGTAACAGAGTCATCAAAAACAATATGTTGCTTTGAATTTTTACAGTGATATTGTCAGCTACATTTGTACTCGCATCTACATCATTGACTTCAGTATCAGACATCATAACTTTCATAATCCCGCCTCTGAATTTGTAAGATAAAATTGTTCCTGATTCTGCAATTTTATCACAATCATCTTCTTTCAAAATGGCTATTGACTGCACTAATATTTGCTTAATACAATGATATCATTTACTAATTAACCATTTTTTACGTTGAATCCATAACCTCTTATTCTGCACTTTGGCACTTCTGCATTTTTGGGAGAGAAAAAGAAGCGGCTCTACTTCTAAAAATATACCACTCTAAACTTTTAATATGATACAAATAGGTTAATATTGGACACATACAGAAACAAAATATAATGTACAAGCAACAAGACTTATGAACCAAAGGCAAACTACTAAGTAATCTCTTCCAGGCTGTCAAAAATGAACATTTCTTCTTCTTGTCGAGTTGAAATGGATCTCTTCAGATTAGTTTAGACAAATAAATGGCCACGGTCACCGTCTTATTAAATGAACAGTGCTTTAGGATTATCATTCATCTTTTTCTGGTGTCAATGAGAAGTTTTCAAATGTGTTTAGCCCAAAGGCCACCTCAATTGCCTTCGGATTTGTCTTCATCAAGTCGTCTACAGAACACGATTGTCAACCTTAATAATTAGTATTACATCTCTTTTCTCCATTTGATTCGTTTCATGACTTAAATATAAAATTCTACCAAATTAATAATATATTTTGTTTGTTACAGTGCGTAGTTGCGGCGCGGAGTCGCATCTCCACCAAATGTGTTCAGTGTCAACTCAACCTTCCAATATAGCGATACAAAACGTCTGATGTTGCTGGTAAGTGTTTTTACCACAGATATAGAAACGTGAAAAGTTCTAGATCGATAGTGTTTACTGTTTTAAATCCTCATTCATGTACTCTTTTACCTTTTTCTTAAAACTTGTTTTTATGTATGTTTCGTTTTCTCTGTATTACTATGTTCGTAATATTTTCTCTCTCTCTCACCATTTCTTTATATCTTCATTTTTCTTCTTTCAAAATATGTTGGTTATTATTTTGGATGTAAGTTCTAGTCTAGTAGCGCTATTTAATTTTAATGCACTAGCATAAACAATATCCTTGCTAACCAGCGGCATTTTAATACTCCTGTTTTACCGCAAGGGCCTATTCTTGACCCAACAAAATTCAGAAACATATTTTTGTAATCATTTGAACCATGCAAGGGCACTTAATTTGTAAACTAACCTATAATTCAATCAGCTTGATATTCAGTGTTTATCAGACGGAACGGAAGGCGTCATGGCCTCGACGCGGGCCATTTTAATTCGAAGTGCCCGCTCAAGGTTCTGCTCTTACTGTAGTGTATTTTTGGTTTTCCTTCCTTAATATTTTGAATCATGCGTTCTGGAATACACACCTTTGAATGTCCTATGTAAGTTGTCATTCTGGAAAAATTTTGCAGTCTATGAAAAGAATTGCTATTTTGAACTTGAGCTATTTTAAATTAGCAGATCTGAGCTAAACATATCAATCTTTATAAAACGACAATAAATAAAAGAGGAGCTCTGCAACTCCCACCGTAGCTTATAATGAATATAATGTAATACCCTCGTGATTTAAATAACTGCATAAAAATTAAGTAAGACAGAATATATAGGTACTCTGATATTATCAATTTTATTGAAACACCTTTAATATTAATGACCTTTTTTGTTTCAAGAAAATGATGGAACACAAGCTGAAATCGCTTTAATGAATTTTTTGTTGGAAACAGCTGGGAAATTTGGTCTGTTTGCCATACGAATGATTCAAATTTTATTTTAGTATTCCATTATTTAATGTCAAACAATGAAAATGCAAAATTCAATTTTTTTTTCTTTTTTAAAGTTTAGAATTTTACACTGACATGACAGACCATCTTCATATTCATGCTTCTCTCTGGATAATTTATCTGGATGATTCGTTATAAGAACTAGTTCTACTGTAGACATGTTTAGGATTAGATTGTATAACCAAAAGAAGACCTTTCGAAAATCCGAAAAAATACACTGTTTCCCCATAATCAGACTACTATTGACTTAGTTTCTCCGACTCTACATAGACCAGCATTAACAAAACTTACATCATCATTATTCAATCGAGTCTATGGTTCATTCAAAACGCGCTTCAAAATGTCTGTAAAAAGTTTGCAACAAAAGCGGGCAGTGTCACATTGTCCTCATGTATCAAGTTGCTTCGACCTTGCCCGGAGCAACTTTCCACCCGGAAAACACCAACGCCATTTTGGTCTGCTCTGTACCGTACCTCATACCCGTCCTTATTTGGCAGCACAATTATCACTCGGGGTTAAAACGGTAAATGTCTCGTTACTGATTTATATTTTTAAGATTAAGGATCAACAGGTCAGCTTATTGGGTCCTTGATGCAGTTCCTCAATTTGCATTTCGCTACTTCCTTTTAACGTTATCTCAATTATGTCTAGTTTATACGGACCGTATATATTATATATACGACACGAATCAAGACAGTCTTGTTAGATTTCCATGTTTCTTCTTGTTGTTTAGATGTTCACGATTCTTTTGTTATAAATGTTACTAAATTTTTTTTTTTTTAATGTAATCATTTAATACATGTTTTTATAGCGTCCAAGAATATTTGGGATGCAGGTTGTCTTGACCTTGACAATATCATACTAATAATGGACTAGACATACCTACCAGATTGTTTTTGACATCATTGTTATTAAGTTATGGACTAATAAATTGCATACCTAATTGACCTTGCACTGCAGTAGACATATATTATATTAATTATTTATGGAAATGAAAAATGTATTTATTTTACATTTGAACACTCATTTGACTTGTAATGTTATTCTTTAAAAAAATAGTAATAAATATATAAAGAAATTGTAACATTTATATTCACGGCACTCCGGTGTCGTTCTTGCATGTCAGTGATGACTTAACATGTGATACCTACATTGTGCCTTTTATATATAACATCTTATTTGTGTCTATTTACCATGTTTGTTGCGAATAAAGTTTCATTCATTCATTCCTGGATAATGCACCTAGTCATTGACTCAACAACTGCCAGAGTTGACTCGGTAAGAAGAAAACTGCATCTAGATCTCAATAGAGCCAGAAAGTTTATTGAATCCGATGTTGCAGGCGCTCATAGGCTACGGTAACCACTTACCATCAGGTGGGCCGTACGCCTGTTTGCATACTTAGTTGTATTAAAAAATAATCATGTCTAATATCTCCAGCCCTGTCTTGCGTGCCCCCTGCACGAAGACTGCTATGAAGGCATCGGCAATGCCTTGTTGGTGACGGAGTTTTGGCCTTCAGAAATTTTATAACTGCCCGAGTAGTCGCTAAGAATAAAAAGATGCCTTATATCGATTGAGTATCAGTGCTGTTTAGTGGTGATTCTGCAAATTTAATAACAATTTTAGTGATTGCACATTGCTCAAAATGTATGTTATTTCTTACTTGTAGTTTTTCGCATGAAGCAATTACAAAGAGGAGATGCCGTTTGAAATGGCGCAGTGATGTGAACATTGGCGCCTCGCCGACACAAAAGTGGGCGGAGCTTGTCATTGCTCTTGCTCCATGGTTGGAGCCACGTCCGAAACCAAGCACCCCGCACGTCTCCCTTCCGCCCCGCGTAGCCTCACAAATACTTTCTTACAAAACGCTTATTACGGCATCTCCTCTTTGTAATTGCTCCGTGGTTTTTCGCCTTGTAAATGGTTAATTTGACAGTGACAATAATCATTTAAATTCACAACAGCCAACAAAGACCGACGCAATTGATATTTACGTGTTTTTATTCATTATCTCAATAACATAAAATGATTTATTTGTCGGAAAATCACAGCTAGATATTTCAATAATCGGTCTAAAAAGATTAAACTGAAAAACTTTGTTCATTTATCTGTTATGGGGAATTTCAACTGCATATACATTAAATAATTTATTAGTGCTCAAGGCAAGGTGTTGTATGTGCAAATAATGCTTACACAGACAGTTATCGTTCGAATTAATTATAAATTATTTTCATTGATGTGACAATGAACTTAAGTTGTGTGTAAAAAAAAATATTGCAGCTGTGCGAAGGAAAATTTCCGATCATCGCGACGTTTTTAAAGTTATAAAGCTACATTCGGAGACGTTAATGAATCCTTGAGCAAATTTTTCCTCACAGGAAGAATCATGTTTAAGTTCCTACCATATAGATCTAGTAGATAATACGTCCAGATCCAAACCAACGTTAAGCCATTCTCGGCTGCCATTTGGTGTTCATTAAAGGAAACATTTCAGAGGCCGAAAGGCGGTTCCGAACAACTCTGACACCAAGGTGTACAAGGTCGATCGACCACGTAACCCTCTCGATATGAATGAATGAATGAACAACATATTTTTTTTAATCTCATTAGAATTCGAAGAAAGCCCGAGTCAATATTAATGATTCTGATTCTGATATCGATGCTTTAGTTCACAAATGTACTAATTACAAAAAATTTATTTTTCACTTTTTTAGTGCAGACAGGTGCATTAAATTGCATGCTCTTTCGTTTCCGCCTATGGAAATAACATAATTCCGTCTCTTTCTAGCAAAATCACAGTGACATAATTGTATGAAATGCACTATTTACTAAATTCCTCGTTTTCAAATTTAATAACCGCCATTATTTATGGAAATCCGAAACAATATATATATCGTAACTGATTTTAGGTTAAACAATTGCTGAAAAAATACAAAACACAAACATATTATATTAATGTTTAAAAACTGCTCATTTATGATCGCTTGGTTTGTAAGTGTTTTTAATACATTTGAATCAAAATATATTTTATACAATAATGTATAGATGAGCAAGTGAACAAATGCATTAAACTCTGACCAGTTTTAAGTCGCAAGTTAAGTCCCACTTTCTTTCCTCACTGTAGCTTCGTTCCTTTTCAGTACATCTTGTTTCAGTCTCCACTTCTCGTGTTTTTTTATAGTTTATTTATTATATATAAATATATTTACATAATTATTTATTTTCTATTTACGTATATTAGTATTTATTTTAAGTAGTTTATGTATCGTGTACTTCTGTTATTCTGCATAGCGTTGTTCTATTCTTTATGTACCATATCCGTATCTCTTCTTTCTTTATATTTCAAACTACCCGTTGCCTGAAAGAGATTGCTTGAGCTATAAGGCCGCCTTTTGTATACATGCTGTATATACATTTTATGTAACATATTTAATTTGTATTTCACTGTGTGCAAAGAAGTGTTAAATAAATAAATAAATAATTTTGAGACGTAATTCCATCGTACATGAACTAAATGAATTATCTGGACATTTCCACACACAGGAGGGACGTCGATTTTAGGTCTCTTGAACTGTTTGGTTTTTATTCACAAAGAACACTAGTATTATCTAGCGTTTGAAGTATAACTTTAAGTTGCACTTTTTCATCCAGGAACTCGGAGAAGATACAGTACAATTTGTGGTTGTAGCTACAGAAGTGGCTTTTGCTTTGTTTGAATTATTGATACACTGAAGATTCCTGTGATAGGAGTAACATTAAACTGAAATACATGCGTTAAATAATACATTTCAACTGCACTTTAATATTTTCCGAAAGGTGATCAACTAACTCGTAAATAGGCTAGTTTCCAGGGTCAATAAACGAACATTAAAGTCCGTCACATAATGATTTCTTACGTTTTCGCGATTGTTATTCATTAAATTGAACTATTTTAATACGGTTTTATCGCGTTTATTACTTATTTATTTACACCTGACGTTTCAAACACTTTACAGCTTTCATGGTCGCAGGCAGACTAAATAAAGGTGTAAATAAATAAGTAATAAACGCAATAAAACCGTATTAAAATAGTTTAATTTAATGATTAAAGTCCGTCATTTAGAAAATCAAAATATATCAGTGACGTATTTTTAATTTGTCAACTGAGTGATAAATTATAAAGATATAACGCATCAAAGTTTAGGAGTGGGGGCTCGTGACGTCACATATTGCGAAAAAGTGTAGCACACTGACGTGACGTCACACGGAACTTTAAAGCGCCATATCTTTACCATTCTTTGTTTAATTTTCAAAAGAAAAAATACGTTTCCAATATTTTTTGATTATCTAACTGACGGACTAATGTTTTTAGGTAACTAGCCCATTGATCAACATACGATTGTTGTTATTTTCCGGTGACATGTACACGTAACACATTGTCACAAGTATCAGTTTCTTTGTTGCGTTTTGCATTTTCTGATTTCGTTTTGGTTCGCTGACGTGTCTGCCGTCGCGTACTGACGCCAATCGTTGACGATTTAAAAGGCCCTAGATGAAATAGTGGTTGTGTCCGGTTTGTGGTTGGTTTTAGATGGAGTTACGTAAACACTTGTTGAATAATTTAAAATAAAAAGCTTATATAGAATTCACTGACACGGGGGCCTAATCGCCCGTTTCCGCGGTCTTTGGTAACATACGAATATAATTCGCAGGTCCGAGTATCTGCGACTGCCGTGTATTAGCCAAATCGTCAAGGAGCCTAGAAAAAGATGGTTTATATATTACGTCGTACGACGTATTAAGATACGTCGTGAGCAACATATTTTACTTAATACTAACAAAAATAATTTATCATAGTGCACAACTGCACTATATAGGGGATTTTTGTTTTATTTGGCTGTTTTAATATTCTTATTGTTATTTTAATGACTATATATTTAGATATGATTTAGACAAAGGACTAATCATTAGAATACATGAAAGATTATTTAACTTAGCTATAAAGATTTCGTGGTAACGAGATCCAAATGTTCCGAAACTTTAAAACGCTCTCCTGTAATTTTTGACTTTTATGTAAGTAGTTAGAACATTTGTGAACTAAGGCATCGATATTAGTCATTAATTGATGACTTCGTTAAATCTTACGGTGCATCACGTCACGTACTATATCATATTGTACTGAGTATTTACCTTCACATGGTATAAATGGAATATGACTAAATGCCGAAGACGAGGCCACCCTGTCGATAACCTGTTCCGAAATGAGATTATAATGCTCTGTTAATTTAAGGACAAAGAATTGTGAAAATACGAAATACTATACTGTAGATTTATGACGTAAATTCCCATGGTCATGTAGTGGAATGAGAATTGCGGTCATCATGGTGTTAATTTAGTAGAATATTTGAAGATTTTCATGCTATTTTGACTTTATTATTGATTTATTTGTTACTAGGTTACTAGCTGTTTCCCGCAGCTCCGCCTGCGTCAAAAAGTAGCCTATGTTTGACCCCGGGGTTTCAACTATATTCATACCAAATTTCATCAAAATCCTTTCAGCGGTTTGGCCGTGAAAGCGTAACAGACAGACTTTTTGCACTTATAATTTTATAGTGTGTGGATTATCTTTTATTCCTTCAATTAAACGGAACAAATAGTTACTCCTTTAGAAATTTATTTGGGAATTTTATTTCTACAGATCATCATCATATCGAGCGGGCTACATGATCAATCCACCCTAGTTTTTCCTAACCTATAGATATAACTGCTAAACACAAACATATAATTGAATTAAACAAAGCCTAACGGAACGACACTTCCAAAAGGGATCTTTACGAATACACCGATCTGGAATATACGAGTTAAGAATCATTAAATTAAACTATTTTAATACGGTTTTATCGCGTTTATTACTTATTTATTTACACCTGACGTTTCAAACACTTTACAGCGTTCATGGTCACAGGCAGACTAAGTTAACATTTGTCTTTGATGTCATAAGATTACAAACTACCGCCTGAAATTTTTATTGGGAACTATTCCGATTCACGCAGTATTGGCTCACAGTATCTAAGGGTCTTGCAGTCTGCTTCCGAGTTTGCGATTTTATTAAGTTAATGACTGGGTCCCAAGCTGGTGGTACCTGCCATCCATCCTCTATATTGAAATTAGGATGTTTTTTAATTTCAATAGCTTCACGTAACATCCTTAGAATGAATCTGTTTTCCTTTGCAAGGACTTGAGGATTATCAAAACGCATATAGTGGTTGGGTTTATCTAGAGCGTGTTCACAGACTGCAGACTTGGTTGAGCGTCTATTTTTCATGTCAGCAATATGTTCTTTTATACGAGTAAAACGACGATAAAACCGTATTAAAATAGTTTAATTTAATGAATAACAATCGCGAAAACATAAGAAATCATTGAGTTAAGAATCATTACTGCCTCATACATTAGTCCGTAAAATCTTTTATTGTAAAGTTCATAAATTTTCATTGTCATAGGTCATCGGAAGAATACTGTTACTGTAGGCGTGATGTCCCTTTACCTGTCATGAAGTCACTGCAATTTAGCCTGTCCCCGCTCCTATGATTACTAAATTGCACATCTCAATGCTCTTCCTACAATGTTGTGTTCCCACGCTGCATCTGTTATATCAATGGGTCCTTTATCAGCTGCATTTGATATTTGTCTTGGTTCTTCATCTTTTCTTTTGAAGAATGTATGTTTATAGAGTCAGCAAACGATGATTTAAGTCAGTAGCCGCCGAATAGGTTTTAGACCTTTTTTTTCATTTGAATTTCATTGTTTATAAATATTTTCAAATATCCAAAAATTGAGCACGATCTCTTCTAATTCTAAGTAGCAGAAGTTCACATTTGGCCTTAAATGGCTATGTTTTCAGTTTATCCTTTCAACGACCCAAGTATGACATAAGTTTCAACCGATACAGGGTTAATTTCATTGTGTTTTCTTTATCGTAAACATGTAAACTATGATCAAACACCCACCATAGTATTTCTAGCGATAACTGATGAGTAAGGCACTCATCTATTTTGACTGAAATAGTTTATCAGAAAATTCAAATCAGGATACATAAATATCCTTGACAGAACTGATCAAATGTGCACTTCCCATTACAGATTTATCAGGAAACATAATTTTTTCTGAATCTTCAATAGAAAGCTTTGTCAGCACATATAAAATTGCTTCCGGGCTGTCCAAATTCGTAAACTACAACGGGATGAATAGAACAGTTGTGGCCGTAGACACTTGGCAACTCGCGTCCAAGGCGAAGGGCGCTGGGCACGGTCCAGTTACAACATATTACGTGTTTGCTGACTATTTTTATACTGTTGTGATATCTGCTGGCACTAGGAATACCGACGGATTTTATGTACTTACATAAAATTGCTTTGTTGCAGTGTTAGGGATCAATCCTGCTTGTAATGTAAGTACTTTATCATTAGGTTGCAATTTATCAGTTAAGTCTTCAGTTATCATTTTGGTCTTATCTAACCGAAATGGTTCGGTTATTTTGATTTATGATAGCAATAAATATAGCGTCATCTCTTGCCGAGATCCACTTCGGGTCGCTACGTCACTTGGCCACCTCTGTTGCTCGAATGATTATTACAAATACGTCATTGTGCGATAAATCTCTTTCGTTTCCGCATGACAAGTCAGGCTTGGTTCACTATATTTTTTAAAACTTTAATGACTCAACGTGGCTAAAAGGGCACATGTGTCCTGGACGCTGCCTGATGACCATCAAATAAACCACGGTAATGGTCATACAATAGCTACACTTGACATTGCTACTGACTCTATAGGCAAGCAAATAAGACTTATATGAAAGACAAGAATGAGACGTCAAGCTTCCAAATAACGATGGCCTAATGGCAATTGTGAAAACAAAATAGGTGATTCAAGTGATTCAATAAATATTGAAGTGGATCTTTATTTTTGTATGTTGAAGTAATTATTTTTTTCTTTTTATTATCTTATTATAAATCAATTAATTTATCTCTTCTTCGAGACATAAGGTAACTATAATATGTTTTATTGATAATAATTGCGTGTAGCATATCTGTCTTCGAAGCTGAAGATGCATCTCAATAAGATGAGAAAGATTTATAAACAAACCAGGCAAAACTTACCTCACTTACTTATCTAATAATAGTTATAAACTTGGCACTACTTGTGGAAAATTTTCAAAGCCTAAGCAAATTCTCGGACCCGTATTACACTCGATTACAAAGTACAACCGGCATAACAATGAAGTAACAAACGGAAGGAAAATCGACCGTTTCGTAAGAATCGAAGGTTGGACCGCAACCGTGAACGAGCACCAAGGCAAAGACGAGCGTGATAGCAATACTGAATTGGTTTGGATTTTTTTTCATCCATTAGATAGCTTAAGTGGACCTGACCTAACATAAGGTCCAGAACTATTAACGAGTGCAAATATTTTGAACTGGGTTGACTGATTCACTGACTAGAGCTAGATACCATTATGGCACAGATCAGTCACAGACTATAAAACTGTAAAATATTGCCATAGATTATATATAGGTAACAGCATTGAACAGGTTGATTACTATCATCTCTTGATTCCGCCCGGGTGCGAGTGGGTGAGCGGGATTTGCAATATGGTGTGTAAGGCGACATCTCGCTTACTTGCTTGCATTTGGATTTCAGATTTGGATGAGGGTGTGAGATGGTAGTAAGAAACCGGTCAAGGATTCACTAAGTTTAGGTTTAAATCTTTGTTTTAGCATACGTAGTATGATCACTTGTTCCGTGACTCCTCAGAAGGGTGGTGGCTGAAAATCAGTGCTAGGCATGCCTGCATGTCTAGCGTATCACTGAGCCACCACCTATAGAGACGTCTGTCACGTACATTCTTAACATGTAGCATAAGTTTATACCTTTGCTGTACCTACCTGAAAGCTTTCTCAATAAAGATATATTCTACTAGCTGTTTCCCACAGCTCCGCCTGCGTCAAAAAGCAGCCTATTTTTGACCCCGGGTCTTCAACTATATTCATACCAAATTTCATCGAAATCCGTTCAGCGGTTTGGCCGTAAAAGGGTAACAGACAGACAGACTATCGCATTTATTCCATTCCTCTATAGTTCTAAATTTAAAGAGTATTTTTCATACCTCTTTAAACCATAATTTTTCAAGTGATATTGTAATTACATAGAGCCTTAATCCTCAGTAAGTATCTGTAAAAACCTCACTCGATTAAGTCAGCCTCATAGTTAAAGTTCGACATATCCTGTTAAGACGTTAATGGCATACACGTCAATAGTATCATTGTCTGGAACAACGACCTTCGACTTGTTATCATCACCGCTCAAGGATTCCTCGATTATGTAGGCAAGGTCAGTGATACCGATTATTTGAATATGTACCATCATATTAACTGTATTGGCCTACAGAATATCATTAACATTTGTTTACGATTTCGTCGGATTCTAAAATGTACTCCGAATGTAACATCTTATGATAATAGCTTTACTAATATTAACAATACTTACATTGTACTCATAAATACCTCCTAGATTATTTACAGAAATTATTTTTGTAGCTTGTAACGATAACATTCACATTAATCGTATATCTACATTGTATCAGGCAGCCGATAATTTTGGCGCTCTTTTTACTAGCCTTGGTGATATTAATGTTATGATATACTAATGATATGAAAATTGAATCTGCTTTAACCTTGGAATTTAAATCGTTGGTCGTACTCATAGATCAAAAGATAACGACTTTCAAGTGTCATTCGTCACTGCTTTCTTTGCTCGAAGACGTTTAAAAATTGGGAATTGCAAGAGAAATGTCTCAGAAGCACTGCACTGCATACTTTGTTCACTTTCACTTGGCAGTTGTGGACAGGTAGACGTGAGGACGCATCTATTGCCCGTAGGCAAATTACAAACTGTGTGTATTTATTGAATTATCGCGTGTGTTATTTTAAAACATACTAAAATAATGAAATAAATTCTAAAAATTTTCACGTTGCTCCGTAGTTTCTGTATTACTATTTTATGATGTTCAAGTATTCGTAATAAGATATATGGTAGCTGTAAATTTTGCTCTTCAACAAAATTTTCTTTTTCGCACCAGTTTTATGGCTAATTCTTTCACTTTACCATCTACTCGACTTTGGAATGCTTTGCCTGCTGATATTAAGGAAAGTCCTAACAAAGTTTTATGGCTAATTCCTTCACTTTACCATCTACTCGACTTTGGAATGCTTTGCCTGCTGATATTAAGGAAAGTCCTAACAAATTTTTATTTAAAAAGCGGGCACGTGTGTTCATTTTGGACTCGCTCAGTTAATGAAAACTTCTCAATGTGACTTGACTTCATCATTGGTATTTGTGTAGGTATATGTATATATTTATATATAGGTAAATATGTATTTAAAATGAAATAGTATTTGTGTATGTTTTATGTATGTTTATGTAGTGTATGAACTTAAGCTTTTGATAAAATTTGCTCTATAAGTAATACATTTTTCCCCCTTAACTTTTTTGCGCCAAACTATCTTTCCGTTTCTCCCAATGGTTGACTGGTAGAGAATGCTCTTAGCATTAAGTCCGCCAATTGTTATATGTGTACTTTGTGGAACAATAAAGTTTTAATAAATAAATAAAATCTATACATCTATACATATAAATAAAATTGGAGTGTCTGTTTGTAATATTGAAATAACCGTACATACATATGAATATATATACGGTACATGCACCAAAATAACATTTTTTACAATTTTTGTCTGTCTGTCGGTCGGTCTGTCTGTCTGTTTGTTCCGGCTAATCTCTGAAATGGCTGGACCGATTTTGACGGGACTGTTATTGGCAGGTAGCTGATGTAATAAGGAGTAACTTAGGCTACGTTTATTTTAGAAAAAATCTTTTATTTTAGAAAAATAAAGTAATGTTGCAATGTCCAAGTACTGTCCAGTACAGCGCGCAGCTCACGGGCATGCCACGCACCACATAAAAAAAAACTAAAAAATTTAAGAATCGACTGAAGTGGAAAGAAGTTCGCTGGGTCAGCTAGTATAATATAATACTCATTTATAGATGTTACGAATTATAACGAAATATATATTTTTATGTGTCATTAAGATACAAAATTTGCTGATACTGTGCCTGAAATTGTAAAATGTAAATAGTCTAATGTAGCCTAAAGTCGAAAAGTAGTAATTCACTAATGGTCAGCGTCTCAAACCGCCGAAAGACCTTGTGGTATAGCTAGATCACCTCGGCCAAGGGCTCTCGAACAATGGAGGGCCACACATGCAGTAGCATTGTGTGATACTAGTGGTTGTAAAGTCCAATCGCACCTTGCGAAGGTAAATAAATCATCTATATACAACCCTCATATAAATATCCCTTGTATTAATATTATTTATTGGTGCATTATGTCAAATATGAGTTATTGTTGCACTTTTCTGTAACAATTTGTAAGGGATTTTGCGTAATAAAGCTATAATACACTTAATCCAGACCTCACTTGGTCCTTTTGAAGATAAAATAGAAAATCTGAATGGAAAAAGAAATAAAAAAGAAGAAAGCGGTGTGAGAGCAATAAATCATTAAAAAATATAAGATACTTGTATGAATAGATATATTGGAAACTACGATTATGAAATGATGTAGCTAAGAGGAACTTCATTAAAATTTTCAATTTTAATACCTCTTGGTATTGAAAACGAAAAACCGATACAAACTAAGATTATGAATTACAACCCAAACACTAATACAGATTCACATTGCATTCTATTAGTGTGCCTTTCAAAGAAAGATGATTGAGTTAGATATTCAGGGAATTAGAATAGCATTCAGATTTTAAAATGAGGGAAACTTGCAATCTCAATTCGCCACTAGAAACTACATTCGCAATGCTGCTGAATTTATCACTACCAGATATTTGATTTTGAAGTGTTAATTTTGCACTGAATTTTGTAAACAACTTATTATCGTATTAAACATATTGTTCACTTTTGTTAAATTTTATTTTTTGGGGCCGTTGCAATTTTTTCAATATATATTTATTTACTCTTCAGGGGTCATATAGAAGCAGGTATTGGTATTTCCTCTAGTACTACCGTCTAAGCTCGGTATTTATCCTGTCAAAATTTATTTAAAACATCTTTAACATAACAACAATCAATTCATGCAAAAATGTAGTTGCATTCTGATCTGACTCATGATTGTGAAATTAAATTACATAAACAATTGATTTGCCAAGCTTGACCTAACTTTAGGCCTTCCCATAAGACCACTAAACGACCTTGAATATTAAAAAAAAAAACACCCAAACACGATTCCAATGACCATTGACCGCTAGAGAAAGTAAACAGACGATACGATACGTGCGGCCTTGACGAGGCCGTCACTTACACAACCTTGAGCAAAACACAACGTTATATCATACACAATTGAGTCCACATTACACTGTCACCCGAATTGCCATTCGAAAAAACTAAAGTATCAACCAACAAATACACTTTAAAGTGTTGACATTAGAGTTGCTATTAGAATAGCGGTATGATCGCTAGTCAGTGAAAGTAAACGACGTATGTTATGCGGAAGCGTAGTGCAGTAGCTAAGGTGAAGGTATGATAATGTGATTAGTATATGGACGTGTAGTACTAGTATTACTGGATACGATCTATTTATAGTAATTCAAGTTGGACCAGGTTGTGACCAGCGCTTGATGAAAGTTGTTCAGTTGAGCCATGTATTAAACGTTAATAGTCTCATCAAAGGAATTCACATGCAATTCGAGAATACAACATAGGAAACGGAGTTAGAAGAAAATAAAACAACACAAGATAAAATTAATATCGATCCAAAAAAATAAAACAAAATTCATATAGAGACTGTATATACAAACCTTATAGCGCTTCTAGAGATCTACAAGAGGAACATTACAAAGTAGCTAAGTAGATTTTCGAATCAAATAAGATCGAAGATTTTATTACATACATCCGAATTCCAGTCACCCACACATCTTAGATTTAGAAGAAGCAAAAACTACAATGTTTAGAATCCGACAGGAACTTTGTAAAGCAAGGTCTTTTTAGAAAGAAATAAAACAATAGTATATGACAGGTGCCCGTGACCGTGGAGCCGCCGAAAATGAAAGTGTGTTACAGCACCTACGGCGATTGTTCGACTCTTAGTTGATGGTTGACGCTCATTACGTCACCAAACCTGTTGCTGTGATAAGACATGGTTTTGGGTTTGATTGACTGTTTTTCTTGTTGATATTGAGTTGTTTGTATTATACATAGGGCGCACTGTAAGTTTCCGGAACTGGCCACTTACATAAACAATATTTAAAAATTTATTGCAACATTTGAAAATAAAACTCTTTGGCTGTAGAATGCAGTTTGTTTCATCTGACTGTCTTTTGTTTTTACCTTGTGGCGCCATTTAAAAAATTGTGTGTCTGCATCAACATGGATTTAACTCTGGAAAATTTTCGTAGTATGATTTTCTACGATTTTAAGTGTAATTTGACAGCTCAACAGAGCATCGCTCGGCTTGAAACAGCTTTTGGCAATGAAGCACCATGCAAGACAACTGTTTATAGCTGGTTTGCAGAATTCAAGCGTGGTCGTATCAATCTCAGTGACGAATCTCGCGATGGTCGGCCGTCCACCGCTGTGACCAACAAAAACATCAATGCTGTGCGCCGTATGATTGAAACAGACAGGCATGTGACCTACCATGAAATTCGCGCATCCTTAGAAATAGGCATGAGTCAAATACAATTAATCCTACACAAACATTTGGGTGTGAGAAAGCTGTGCTCGCGGTGGATCCCACACAACTTGACCGAGGCTCAAAAAACGGACCGCGTCACTTGGTGCAGTGCCATGCTTACCAGATTCAACGAAGGTGCGTCAAATTTGGTGTGGGACATAGTAACAGGTGACGAAATATGGATTTATTGCTACGATCCCAAAACAAAGCAGCAATCGAGCGTATGGGTCTTTCAAGATGAGCCGAAACCAACCAAAGTGGCGCGCGTGAAAAGTGCATCTAAGCGGATGATTGCTTCTTTTTTTAATAAAACTGGACATGTGGCTACTGTTGCTTTAGAGAATCGTCGTACAGTGAATAGTGACTGGTACACGACCATTTGTTTGCCGGAAGTTATTGACGAACTCCGTAAAAATAACCGTAAACGCCGTATCATCCTGCACCACGACAATGCTAGTTCTCACACGGCCAGACAGACAAACGACTTTTTGAAAGCGAAAAATGTAGAACTCATGAGTCATCCTGCATACAGTCCCTACCTGGCACCTTGTGATTTTTTTCTGTTCCCAAAAATTAAGAACCAATTACGCGGTCAACGATTTTCATCACCAGAAGAGGCTGTCGAGGAGTATGAAAAACACGTTTCAGAGGTCACCACAGAGGAGTGGCACAAAAGTTTTCAAAACTGGTTTCATCGAATGAAAAAGTGCGAATGAAAAATGGGAGATTATTTTGAAAAACAATAAATTAATTTTGTACCTTTAATAGTATTTTATCATATTCATTCCGGAAACTTATAGTGCGCCCCACGTAGATACTGTTGCCGTAGCTATAGTTGTATTTCTACACTTTTTTAGTCGGATCTCCAAACCAAATCGAACACGATCTCCAACCTCGCATCCCTGCCAACTAATACCCAGCCTGAATTCATTTTTGCTTCTGTTAGTGAGGATGGAGTAAAAAAAAGACTGTCCTGGCTATGAACACCATGAGCAATACAACAAAGCAGAATCTATGCGTGCACCATTAGCTTTCTACAATCCCTTACTGGGCATAAATCTCCCTCAGTCTACGCCATCCTTGTCTGTCACGTATGCATTATCAATTGAGAGCTATTTGTCTAGAATATTTTTGTGCATATAATCGTATCGGAATATAGATATGCGTAATACGTGACAAACAAGAGGCGTGGATAGCGCGTCAGTGCTCCAGTTTTCTTACTCTCGATTTCGGCTTCGGCCATGGACATCTGACGTGTTTTCACTTGAATTTTTAGCGCGTAGTTTATGAGACATGGATTCATTCGGTTTTCGTTTCTTTTTTTATGATTCTTGTTTAATATGTGACAGTTATTATTGTGTGTCTTTCGTGTGATCATGGTTTCCGAGTTCCTTCTTCTTCAGATACCAGGGTCAGTTTCAATCTTATATAGTTATTATTGTCTATCTTTTCATAACTATGCTCAGTCAAAAGTTATTCTGTATATTTTATTGTCGAAATATCTTACCCTATGTTTTCTTTAAATTGGATAGCATTAAGAGCTACTTTATATTTATATTAATGTTTGGATGCATTATTAAATCTAAATGCCAGTAATGCTATGAAGGTCATGTCTGATTTATTAACATTGTTATTCATTTCTATACTTAAATTTGTTCCTATACAATTATTTTTAATTAAAAAATACGTTTCGTTTTTTAATACAAAGTAAATACTCTCGTTTAAGTCCATAGTAAGTTTTTTAGACCAAATAAAACATCTTCCGTCGTTCTGCCCTCGGCCTTTAGATGAGACAAAAAGTAATCTACAGCCTTCGCCGCCATCACGTGATCAGTTTTTATCAGTTCACGGTTCGAGAGTGAATCGTGAATGAGTAAATTGTAACAAATATGAGTGGAAAATCAATTAGTTCCATATAGTTTTTACTTTTTGACGTTTTAATTGAGCGGTCGAGAGGTCAGGCATATGACGTGTGAACTAGATAACAGAATTGAACTCTATTTAGAAACGTTTACGAACTTTTTACTTTTTTTTTCTAATAATCAATCTAGCATGTAATTTTACTTTATCTTTACTAATCAAACTGAACGAGAGCAACAATTTTGTGTGTTGGTTTTTATTTTCAAATTTTCACAGACAAACTTAAACCCTTGAGCTTATTTGACTTTAAGTTTAACTATTTTTAAATAGTAATTTGTCAACAAAAATTAAAGTTTGAGTTCCTGTTAATTAATTTCATTGGTACAAATTGTATTTAACATATGTAACAGTTGCTTAAAAAATGTATCCTAGATAAATTAGTTCCCAGTTTCAATCAAATACACCAGCAGTAATTATTTATCTCAATAAGAGATATCTTCAACAGTGACCATTGGTCTTGATCTACGCAGACCGAACAATCTGTAGCCTTCGATAAAAAAATGCTGCATTGTGCAGCCAAAACTAATAAGGAAGGAAGGTCTAACACAGCCGGAACAATCATTGGCGCATAAAGATGGAAAAACGATCGAAAAAGAGCCGGAATTGAAACGCCGCCGACCTTTTACGATACGTACCAAGGGCAAGCCCTTTATCGAGCGATAAAAAAATCCAACAAATACTGATAAGCATGATAACTGAATCCTGAGCCAAGGTTTTAAGGCAGTGGGTAAAGGTCAATGATGATGTGTTATAACTAGAGTTATAACACACTGATGACGCAAAAAATTTCCGTTATAAACAAACTATGTATATGTGTATAAATAAAACAAATAGGTTGTTTTCATATAGATAAAACGTAGTACGCGTAGGTGTTACGGTCTTCTGTTTTATATAAAATTGGAATTGTATAAAATTATCATTATTTATCAGCTTATATGAAATCTGACACTAGGCTATTGGCTTTTGTCGAATGTCAATTGTGCAGCCAGACAGTTAAGCCTGTGATTAAAGATCTAAACCCTATTTTCATCAACATGTTTCAATTTTAAGCGTCTGTTTGCATATAAATTCAGCAGTTTAACAACAAGATGTTCACCATTCACTAATCACTGATTTTAAGCCTTTTTTGTAAACGGCTGATTAATGTTAACAAAGTGATTAAGAAATCAATGGGTAAGATATAGTTGGTGAAAATTGACTTTGGGATTCTAATGCTACATTCAATCGGGCGTGTTTCACAGATTTCCTAATATTCAAAATGTATTGAATTGCAAACACTAAAATTGCATGACGCATGATACGTTCCTATCAATAAGAAATACGTCAATATAATCATAATTTGAAGATTGCATAAAATCTCCAAGTTAGTACGCAGTTACGTATTCATTATTTTTAGATTGTTTATTACTATATGCTAAAACAAAGAAAATCGTGAATAATCTCATACTGCATCAACATTTCCGCGTGTCCTTGCTGTTATGCACGCATGCAGGGTTGTAAACGTTCAATTTTCGCGGGAAAATTAAAATATAAGGAAGTCAAAATATTCTTTAAATTCATTAACCTCGGTCGCAATGAACTAACTTATGGTTAGAGTGGAACAGGAAATCATCAAGATATGCAAAAATATTAGACTCACGATTTGTTTTTACAAAGTACTAATGAACCATTTTGGTGGTTTCTTATAAATGTCTATGCCACGATGATCACATATAGCAATAAATTCTGTATTTTGAATGTAATAGAAACCAGTTTTATAAACAACTAACCTGTAATCTATACTTTCATACAAGAGGAATATTTGAAATTTGTTCGTACAGGATAACTACCTACTACTGCGAAACAGACTTCAAAAAATATTTCTGCATATGATAGCTTGATTCTTTACGAAGATTATAGGGTGTATGTGTACATACTAAGAGTAACCGAAACCGCGAAGGAATTACTAGTCAGATATACCTAGTGAGGACCTGTCGTAGCTTACTTGTTATAAATAATTGTTACGATATTTTTAGTTTATTAAAATAGCTGTTGGTCTTCCTAATAAGTAAATAATAGTAATAAAATGCAACCAAAACTGAATATACCTAGGTAACTGTATAATGAGGTAATTCTGGGGGCACACGTCTACACCTATATCTCCCATACTTTAACCTCAGGAAGTGAGGATGCCTGAAAAACAGCGTTACTCCAGTCGAGGCTAGGGTAACACAAGCTGAGGCATTCCTTTGCTATACTTTGCTATTTTCCTTTATTATTATTTTTTATTTTCTTTCTTCTTTTGTAAAAACTTGTAATTGTGTGGCAATAAACAACATTTTTATTTTTTTATTTTTTTTATTATTTTATCTTTGCACTTACTTTTGTCTCTCAACACCACCTTTTGATTGACTGGTTGAAACAGCCCACGGCTTTAAGTCCGCCATTTACATTCTTGGAATAAAGTTTAAATAAATAAATATATAGTAAAGGCTGGTTTACACACGATCCAGTGCTTTTACGGACACAAAATCCACCCCACATATTTACCCACATTTTAATAATTGTTTGTATGTGTGTGTCTGTGAGAGCACTGAATTCACAGCTAATGAATGAAATAATTTCCAAAGCAGAACCTAATGAATGCAAAGATTACAAACAGCTGAATGCACAATACTATCCACAAGTAATTGTGTGCTAACATTGACCTATGCTCCGAGATGTTTATGCACCAGCCGCTGCCCTTGCGCCGCAACGTGACGAGATGCATAAGCGTGTTGGTTTTCAGGCGATCGTTTCTCCTAATTTTGTGGCAGATAGTCACAGAAGTCATGATAGTCTCTTTTTTGCGTGTCAATGTCCTTCCAACGAAATAAACAACCTGATGACCTGATGACGACTACCGTTGAGGCCGTGTATGTGGCAGAACACTTGTCGGGAAGAGTCTTATTTAGATTTATGATAGTAGGATAGTGTATAAAATTCCTATCGTTCCTGATAAATTCACGCCAAAACCCATGAACGTGTTGATTTTCAGGCAATTGTCGCTCAAATTTTGTCTAATATTATTCTTATTCATCGGCCCCTCACTGCTGAGGATGGTGGCCAGACCACGTATAGAGTTTCCAAGCTATGCGTTCCTCCAAACTAAGGGCCGCTCCTTGCAACCTTCCTCACATTGGCGACAGATGGATCGCTAACCGCTGGCCTAATATTGATGACAGTTAAATAAAGCATTAATATTGTGTGGGATATAATAAAACATTTCTTAAATAGATCCTCGTGAATTTTTAAGTCCCGGAAATTCTATTTTCCGCCCTGGATTAGTAATAGGTACTTGTAAGAAGGCAAACGACAAAAACCCAGCAGAACATTTTGTTTGACGTATTTTTTTATTGCTACTGATTTCGTTCGAGAACAAATTATCAATGCAACGCCTCTTGGCCTTTCTACATATTAACTACCCAACGCGGGAATAAATTATATTTGTTTTTAAGTTCACCAATAAATAGTCAATTATTATATATCGTTTTATCAATGAGATTGTTACTGAAACAAACTTCATGAACTACACTCAATGCTCTATCAATATCTGCACTCGATATATCTGAATCAAAACAAGGCCTATCAGTTGCGCCTGCGCCGAGTGCATCAATCAGGAAGTCTCCTGGCCGTGAACGGAGCGAGGCCGCGCACGCCATCGCTGGCGTAATTTACGTAATGTTTTGTTGCATTTTTTTTTAATTATTGTTATATTGGTATTGCATTCAAGCTGATGTTCTAATGATTTCGGTGTTGTTAACAAATGTCAGCGCAAGCATTAGCGTGAAGATCCAATTTCGTTGGACTTTTTTTTCTTTTTCGAAATAAAACTCCAACGAGTATTGATGTCATAATTGTTTATTGCAATAATTTTTGATTGATATTCATGTCTTGGAAAGATTTTAAAGCCAGAAACCCGTAAATGAACAACGTTAAAAGAAAAAACTTATAAAAGTTACTATTACTTCATTAAGTGACTTCAGTCCTAGGCCTTCGCGCTTTTTGAATGACCATCAACTTGACAGTATAATTGTTTTTGCATCATGCCGTCCACTTCACAGTCGATTGCCAATACAAATAAGTGGTGAGATGATACGCCATCCGAGGCCATCTGGCGTGGCTAGATGCAAAATACTCAAAGATCAGAGAAGTAAAATAGATTACAAAAGACCTTTTTTTACGTTTATGGAACATCATTATGAGTTTTGTATTGTAAAGAATACTATTTGCCATTCGGTTTAAGAATACACCACTCTGTGAAGAAAACCCTTGTTGGTTTTTGGTTTGCTTCACAAAATATAAAGTATATTCCGTGGCTCTATTAGTTAACCTCGAAAATTTTAGCAACACAATAAGTTTTAGATCGAGTAGAAAAAAACCAATCGGTCTGAAGGAGGGATTAAGAATGTAGAAACCTGGAACCAAGGGTCCACAGACAAGTATTGGCGCTTAATAGCGGAGAATTGGCGCATAGGCCAAAATTCACTATGGGTCACTGGGCCATCGCATTAAGAACTTTAATAGAAATCAAGGAATCTCATAATGAAGGAATGTTTATTTCATAAATATTTTTGTCCTTTCCAATAATATTAAATACATATGACTAAGTAACCTCTGCAAACAGTTTTATAACCGAGATGAGTGCGAGTGATGCCAATACCGTGATGATAATGACCTTCCAATACATTTTATGATGTTGCAATGAATTTTATGGATGTCTGGATTGTTTGTCACTTTCAGAACTCTTTGTATGAGTCTGAGGGCCATGAAAGAATTTCCACATATTTTTTACGGCCACTACACTTGGCCTTTAATTCCGCCAATTACGATTAACTGGTTCAACAATATTGTATGCATCATCATCATCATTTCGAGTAGGTTAAATTGTCTATCGCCATGTACACCCTGGTGTCAGATTTGTTCGAAACCGCCTCTAGGCCTCTAACGTGGTTCCTTTAACGACTACCAAATGGTAGTATGCAAAACATACAATATTGTATTACACCTTTCCCGTCCCTTTAAAAATGTCAAATCCATACTAATATTATAAATGCGAAAGTTTGTCTGTCTGTGCATCTGTATGTTACGCTTTCACGGCTAAACCGTGGACCGGATTTTGATGAAATTTGGTATGAATATAGTTGAAGAACCCGGGGTCAAACATAGGCTACTTTTTGACGTAGGCGGAACTGCAGGAAACAGCTAGTGTTTTATAATTTAAATGTCTATCGAAGCTTTGCATACAATACAAATACTCTTTATTGCATCTCTATTATTAGATACTTCTTTCCAATCGTTGAATCGACTCTTTTTGGTACTCATACTATCTTTTCTTGACCCAAATACATATTAAATGTTTCATTACCCGCGTTCTTAAGAGTTTCCATAAGAGAGTGAATTGTTGGACAGTCTTCTTTTTCATCTTGTCGTGGCGATGTCCTTTCAACGAAATAACAAAAATCAAAAACGGTCTCATCAATTCATTTGAGCAGTTTCATGTGTCCATTTTGCCTCTCCGAAACATCTATTCTACCATCATATTATTTAATCAAGATTATTATTTTAAATGGTACATTTAGTGTTTAATCGTAACAATCATAATTCTATTACCATTTACATGACTGCAAAGCTCATTTACTCTTTGTCCTCAGCTGATTGCGCACTTGCGTAGGCAGACGCAACATCAATTATTATGTATGAGTAATTTGTATGTTTATAGCGGTTTCTATTTGATTTTGAGGAAGTATCATAGTAATACTAATGTATTAATAAATAATTAATAAATAAAATATATATACATATATATATATATATATATATACATATATATAATGTTTATTATAAACACGGGAGTTTATATTCGCGGGAGTATAGATAACGCAATTTTTTTACATCATAATTCACGGTGACAAGCTATCCTGATATATTCTATATTTTAAAATTCTGTGGTGTAGATCCAAATTACCGCCTACCTTACCTACTGAATACTGAGCCTTTAGTAATTTTCGTAATAAATAAACGGATGCATGCCTTATTTATGTGTTTCTCTCCTACAACTAATTTTGTTGTTCTTCGCCACCACGTTCTGGAGGGGTACTTTTTACAATTAATAAAAAGATAAAATCGCACAAAAAGGATATGTTTAAATAATATACAATATCATCATGCGTAATAAATGTAAAATTGTTTTATAAGACGTAAAAAAATACAACGAAGTTCATAAAGGATTTCAATGCCAACTCAATAAAAGAAGACTTTTATGACCACGTCATTTGTTTATGAGTTGACTGTGAAATAAATTAATTTGCTTTATACTATCGGGAGGCGCGACAAAACTCGTGTTGCTCGGTCGGCGGTCGCGCGTCGAGTGAGCTCTCGTAGCGTGCAAACCGTCGACAGGCGGAAACGAGTGCGCACCCGCGCAAGGCTATGCTCCTGACCTCGCAGCGTCTTTGTCTAGCGCTATCTAGCGTCTGTTTGCGAGGCCAAATGCATCATACCTTTGATAAGTCATTCTTCAAAAACAGAACCATAAATGAAAAAAAAACTTTCCGACCAGAGGTAAATAAGAACCAAAACATGTTTGAATTTAAATTCGGAACAATATTAATAGCGCTGGCTTAGCTAGCTATACATACTCGTACAATAGGTAAATAAGTGAATTATAAATTTAAAAAGAAATATGGAAGAAAATACCGTGCTGAGTTATTTTTTATCTAATTTTTTAATATGTTTGTATTTTTTTCAGGTATGGCGCGATATAGATGATCGTGCTGATTGGATGACAGAGTCGAAGCTAGTAGTTAGCTGTAAGTAGCATTTGTTATTTTTTTCTTAAGTCGGTTAAGTACAAATTTTCAAATATGTATTGGCTTACTATACATAGACACTCACACAGTGACCTCGTCGAGTGGAAAATATTATCTTTATTTTCGTAAAAAAAAAGAAAACAAAAAAAATAAGAAAAAATGTTTTTTTTTTTTGCCAACAGCCTCAATTTTTGTAGCATATATATATATATATATATACATATATACTGCGTGTCAGAACATATACGGCGGACTGCTGTCGTTTTTTTTTCTTTTTTCGCCACTCGAATGTTGCCGACCTTGTCATTGTACACAATTCGGGGTGAACCACTTCGTAAGTACTGAGCACTTGTTGAATATAATAATGTAATTGCATATGTAGGTAAAAAAATACCGCGTGGCCAGTTTTATTGTTAAATTTATTATTATGTGGTAAAATTTAAAAAAAAATGGTGGACTTGTACATGTCGCTTATTTTTTTTTATTTATACATTACTTTTTAAATGAATGCTACACGCATAATATTTCCAATAAGGCAGTGTAGTGCTAACCTAAAGAATACTATTGAACTTGAATAGCTAAAACTATGTTAGACTAAGTTTTAATCATAATGCGTAAACCGAAGTAAAGCAAAGAAATAAATTAACGTTCTACAAAGTGATTAAAATACTACCACACCCTAAAAATTCAAACACATTAAGTACCCCAATAAATTAATTAGAATTCCAACAGAAAAACTTTAACAGCTACTCGACACCTCATTTGTTAAATAAGATTAATTAATACAACGAATACATGAAACCTGTCTACGACCGAGCGTGTTGTTATAATTAGGCGATGAATGAATTGTAACTACTTTTAACAGCAGCCCAAACGTTCAGGGCTACAGCAATACCTTAACGAGAACCGATCATTTATCTATTAAACGTTTCAAGGCGAGCGTGCGCCGAAATCGGCTAATGACTGATAAATGGATTAAATAGACGAGGAAGTAACGCGCACGATTCGTCCTAGCAGGCCCTTACACACACACACACACACACACACACATACGCTAAAGAAAACGGCCATGAGATAACTGACATCACAACAAGGTCCCGGCAATTCGTACAGACAGCAGAAAAATAATAATTGTAAAAAAAAAAACAACACAAAAGAACATCAAAACTTTTGAAATGATAAAAATTTCTATGTGGCTAAATCTAAAGTAAAATATACATTTAAGCAAAAAAACAAGCATAGGACATCAACCGCATTAAGAACCTCATCTTTTTTAGATTTTGGAAGTTTAAAAACTGTAGCGACAACAGCGCAATAATTTAGTTGTTCAGTAGATGGGCGATACTTTTATTTATTACTAGCTGTTTCTCGCAGCTCTGCCTGCGTTAAATAGTAGCCTATGTTTGACCACGGGTCTTCAACTATATTCATACCAAATTTCATTAAAATCCGTTCCACGGTTTGGCCGTGAAAGCGTAACAGACAGATGTACAGGCAGACAGACTTTCGCATTTATAATATTAGTATGGATTACATATTTAGAGGCCAACAAACAACTCAGCGCAATTTTCTGTTTATTTTCGTTAAGACTCTTCGCTTTTCCACTGCTTATCCCAGTTCATTTGACCTTAAGTATGCCGTATAGTAATGTTTATTTACTCCTTAATAACAAACAAATAAGACAGATACTCTCATATTTGTAAGATTAGTATAGATATTGTAAAACATAATTTATTTGGAAGTAAATTATGTAAAAAATAAATATAATTATTTTTTGTTGTCAAAAATGAACATAATGATTTCTTATGTTTTCGCGATTGTTATTCATTAAATTCCAGGCGGTAGTTTGTAATCTTATGACATCAAAGACAAATGTTAACTTAGTCTGCCTGCGACCATGAACGCTGTAAAGTGTTTGAAAAGTCAGGTGTAAATAAATAAGTAATAAACGCGATAAAAACCGTATTATAATAGTTTAATTTAAAAAATGAACATGCTAACGCTACAAGCACGTGCATCACGCATGCTGAGTGACGCGTGATAGCCTTCATCACCAAAACATTACCTACCTACAGGGCTCACGTTATTTATTTTATTTAGATAAATATTTTTTATTTTTTATATTCATAAATAAAAAAATATGTTGATGGAATAGATGAAAGGAATACGTTTATTTTCGGATAAGATAACTATAGATCATGGGCATTCCTACTTAAAAATAAAAACGTAAGGAAAGCGGTCACCGCAGCCTACAACGTCTGCAACATTAAAAAATTCATAAGCGTTGTCGATCCTAAAGTTGTATACGTACATTTTTTTAATAACTTGGAAAATCATGAGGGCCTTGATTAGGATTTGGTAATTATATGAAAGTGGAGATCCTTATTATCGAAAATCAAGACTTACTTGGGGTCGCTGCACCAGTTTTTAACCGACTTCGAAAAAAGAGAAAACTATTTTCATGTTCGAGTGCATGTAATTTTATTCAACGAAATAGTTTTACTGCATTCGATAGACATTTCATTAAAACTGTCTCACACGACATAACCTTCGAAGGCCCACGCATCTAGCCCAGTATTTTCGGTTCTTGCATCTTGGATTAAATTCTTAATTAAAATGGAGCAATGGCAGCCGTAGGGCGGTGTAGACTAGTTCTTTGCCTGTTTGACATTTAATAAACATGTTTGAGGGTGTATAACATCATTAATATGTATTGACATGCATACGGCCCGCACAAAATGAGGTGGTTATTGTCTTTAGACATTGTCGTAACACCTTGGAGATAACTTGCTTGTGGCTTATGAAGTTTCGCCATAATACCTAGTATTATTTTTCCTGGTCCTAGTTAATCTCGGGTTGTTAATACCCGATATATTTATTTACTGATTGAAAACAAAACAAAGAGTTAGCAGTGGGACTGGTATTTATAGCAAAATAAAAATCCTTTTTAGGAATTAATAGCAGTTTTAGACGGCGTATCGACTGGTGCACCGTTACGGTCATTGGCGCAGTGACGTCGGAAATGGGCGTGGCCCATTTCCGTGGTCATTTTTCGTTTAACTGTGAAAGATGCGTGACGTGGAACGAGCTCTAATGTTTTTCTTATTTCTGATTTACAATACAATACAAAAACTCTTAATTGCACAACAAGGAAACATTGTTAAATACTAGCAATTACAAGAAAAATAACCTTGCGCAAAGGCGGCCTTATCGCAATAGCAATTTCTTCTAGGCAACCTTTCGGAAAATTTAATAAGGATATTAAAGTTTGTGCGCGGTAGGTGTCAAAAATTTTTTTTTTAATAAATATCTATTACTCCGTGGTCTGATCAACACTTGAGTGACAGAGCGTCGGTATTATTTTTAGTGGTTCTGCCACGAGATTGTATTGTTCAATACAAAACTTAACGCTAGGATGAAGAAGATGATGATAAAATCTTAACGCAGTATCTAGTATCTGTATGGTAGAGCCAGTAAAAATAATATAGATGTCTTATAAATTCCAAAAGATGATTTTTTTGGCTATGCATGTCCCACTTGGCAAAACGACCTCTTTTATTTCTTTCCACTCCCTGGAGCTAAGGGCGCTAAAAATCTCCGGACGACGCGCGATGCCGTTATCAACAGCGGCTAATGTAAAATAGGTATAAAACCTTTTTTTTATTACTTCTGCCGCCATTTTGTGTTGTTTATTTAAAAACGAATTAAAATTCAAGGTAAGCGTAGGGCGCCGCAGGGCTGCGTAGACGAGGAAGCGAGACTTAGCGCAGTAATTATAAGCGTTTACAGAAGCAACGGAATTTTTACTGTTCCAAACTATTTATTTAATCTATGAGCTCATCATTAATAAAATTCCAACACAAATAAACGTCGGATATTTCACTTTTTTAAAATTAATTACCAAATTCTTCTCACCGAGTATATTCTGGCATAAATTATTTTAAAAAAATCCGCTACTGACAACTCATACAAGGCTTTGTCGACCACATTTATTATAACAATTAATTTTCAATGAAATTTTAAATTATTTAAGTATTAGCAATCTTTTCTTAAAAATATGCCCCCATTTTATTCTGTAACTAGTTTTTACTCCCATGCAGTTTTGAGAAAATAGTAGCCCATATGTTATTTATATATTCCAGCGGATTCCATTTTCATTCACGAGTTATAAATGGTGTAACTTTGGTTTTATGAATTTAGATACCTAACCCTATTGCCTATTGTATCGTATGTGTCTATTAGTTTGTTTACTAATTTGCAGTCAGTACTAATTAAACACATATCCATTTATAGCGACTGCGCGGGCGCATCAAGCGGCGACAAGCGAGCCTTAGCCGACACATTTTTATCTGTCAAGTCTGGCGACTGACAGATCCCAGTCTAGACGATCACGACTAATTTACAATGAAAATACAATAAACATTAGCTTTGACAAGGAAATAAATCACAACCTTTCTGAATTATTCAAATCCAACCAAAACTGTTGTTGTATGCAGCCAAGACGTTATTTCAAATAGCTATATAAGTTCCACTGCTGGGTAGAAGTAGCAAAGCATCCCCTCATTGTTTCAAGACATTTATGTCGCCTGTTTCTGCATTCCAGATCTTATGAATGAATGAATGAATGGACACTAAAAAGCACAAAAAATCGCCTCATTCAAAGATTTAGATAAATCTCACTACCATTCTAAGGTTCATTAATCTAATTCATTTTCTTTTTTTTATGTAACTACTGTCCTACTCGTTTTATGTATTTTATTTATTTAAGTATTTTCTGTAGGTTTATATATACAAAATATCTATGTAAGTTTATTATATGTTTTGTTGTAGATAACATCTTAGCTTTCTGCACCGCTCGCTCAAGTTTATTTTTATTCTCTGCTCCTTTCTACCATAAGGTTGGCTGGAAGAGATTGCATTAGCGATAAGTCCGCCTTTGTACTCATTTCTCTTCATGTTAATTCATTTCAATGCTGTATCTTTTCTTTTAAGTGTTTATTCATTCATCTTATCAAAATCTTTCAAATCATCTGTCCATCTTTATCGTGGTCTACCTCTCTTTCTACGCCCGTCAGGATTCCACTCTGTAGCTATGTCTATCTTGCAGAATGTATCCGATAAACGTGTTACGCACAATCAAACTTCAGTTTAGCAGCTTTTATTACTACGTCCATTATTTTGTTGGAGAGCAGTGTTTTCTTACACGGTCATGGCTCGCAAATCGAAACTTCAAAAGATTTTCAAATCTCCCTTGCTTCACCTTACTTAATTCAGTATCCTAGAATATAATTCTATTATATGGGATCCACACGAAACCAAATATTAAACTATGATTGAACGTGTCCAACGGAGATTTGCCCGCTCGTTATACAAAAAGTTGTATGGTTATTAACCTCTCTTGTATCCATCTCTGTTTGTTACTGGCATGGTAGGACTAAACACTCTTGAACTTAAGACGTAAATGTGCAATTTTAATTCATTATTATTTGCTGCTCAACGGAAAAGTTGATAATTCGCCTGCATTGTCTAGATGTAATTTTTATGTGCCTACTGTGTACAGACAGTTGCGTCGCCGTCCTCTGTTCTCGACCGCGGAGGTCCATTCTTGCACGTCACGGTACGCGCCGACCAATCAAGCCCTGACGCTACTCAACGATCTCGTTGCACAGCTCCCTCAAGTTGACTTAGTCAATGTAAATTTAAATTATTTCATATCTGCATTTATTAGTTTTTGGCAATTACCAACTAATTGTACTTATTTAACTCACTATACGTCTTGGGAAACTGTAAGTGTAGTGAGTAGCTGTGAATAAATAAATAAAACATATGGCTTGGCCGTTTTCATCTCATAATTGTTGCTGGTGATTATTTATTAGCGAAGTTTCTGTTAACAGATTCCCTGTCCCATTATGTAAGCAAATTTTATTAAATATCGTGATTATCCTATGATTATTTATTTATCAAAACTTTATTCTACCACAAGTAAACATATTACAATAGGCCGGCATAACTACCTCTGGGTTATAACTCAAGAGTTCACGTTTTAGGGATTTGAACTCCTCTCGCATTTTAATCTAATTCCATGTATGCAACATAAAAAAGGCAGAAGCGAAGATAATTACAGTTTAATATCTAAACTTCCACATCCGCGATTCGAACGATATCTATAAAAGCTTATAGCTTTCATTATGTCTTGCATGTATATGGATAGAAGCGAAGCACAAATCGTAAACAAAATAACCAAGAATTTTTGCGTTTACGAGAAATGCAGAAGTACAAAGTAGAATTATTATAGAGACGAAGCTTTGTATAATTATTTATAAACTAGCTGTTTCCTGCAGCTCCGCCTGCGGTATATAGCCTATGTTACTCATAGTGAATGTAGCTTTCCTATGGTGAAAGAATTTTTAAAATCGGCACAGTAGTTTTTGAGTTTATTCATTACAAACATACACACAAAAATACAAATCTTTCCTCTTTATAATATTAGTGTAAATATATACATATAAAAATCCCACACACACACACACATATATATATATATATATATATATATATATATATATATATATAACGCATTTATTTCAATACTAGCTGTCTTGCAGCTGAGCCTGCGTAAAAAAGTAGCCTATGTTTGACCCCGGGTCTTCAACTATATTCGTACCAAATTTCCTCAAAATCAACGGTTTGCCGTGAAACCGTGACAGGCAGACAGACATTCACATTTATAATATTAATTATGGAAATATGAATACGGTAATAAACTGAACATCCGCTAAACATTTAAAATGGATACGATAAAATCCAGAATATATGTATTTTAGAAAAAATATAAGCGAGAAAGTGCTTTCCATTTGCTGACCATAGCTTTAAATATAACATGCTATACTGCCGAACAATATAACATCTGAAAATATGCGTTGACTAAGATGATAATAAAACATGATAATTTGCTTTTAATATTAAAGATATTTAATACTAAACGCAAACCTACTTTTCACGTCCAATTGTCACACTTTTTATGTTTGCATTATTCTCTGAATCATAAAATTGTAGTTCAATTTATAACCTTTAGACCTGTTTATAAGTTTATTTTTCAATGGCTACAATTAGTTATAAAATAAATAAACCACACATATTTACAAAAAAAATAAAATAAATAAAGAGTATTTTATGCCAGTTTAGTCAAACAACTTCTCGCCTTAGTATCTGCATTCTACTCCGCGCGACGGACGCCAAACATATCCCTTGCGGAAAACCATCAACCTACATTCCAGTTATAACTCGGGATTTTCTCCCAAGTAGAAAGGGCTTTGTTACTATTTCGGTGGCGTCAGTCATCAAAGAACATGTTCCGGGTTGGGCTCCTGCCAACTGCATAAAGGATGCAGGGCTGGGCTTATGACATCGCGAACTGCCTTTAAAACACGTTAAGGTATTTGTTACGTCATGGCAGACCTTGGTTGTTTATCTCAAAACTTTACGCTGCAGTAGTTTATAATCTTTTTCCTTTTTACAATCGTTTTAGCAAAAGATTCCACGATCGGCTACCTTGCGCCAGGTGCGATCACGCCCACTCTTCGCGCTGCCTACTTCTCACACTGATCATCGTTCTCCCTTGCGTCGTATGGCTGAGTACCATAATACATTATTTGAAGGCATTGACATATTAAACTGTTCTCCTCTTACGTATAAAAAGCTTTTATTGTCATTACCCTCTGAGCAAGACTCACTGTAAAGGTAGATTATGCGACCTGTATGTTGTTATTCACCTTGTATGCTTGCTGAGTTATTTTGTACTTACCCTTGCACACTTTCTTTATAATTTCCCTCTAGTAATTATTTTATAAATACTTGTTTCTTTAATATGTGTATAACGTGGTTGGTAACATTTACATATTGTTTATTTTATACACTGTCAACACATATTTTGTATATGTTTGTTATTCCAAATAAAAATAAAAAAGATTATTAAAAAAAAAAGGAAATATAGCTATTAAAAAACTTATTTTGAAAAGAAATTAGACGACAAAACACAATTGATAAGTTTAATCGAGATCCGAAATGGCCTATAAGCAGAGTAAGAGTAACGGTATTATATCTATCACAAGGATAAACTATGTAATACTGGCTAATGAGTAAACATGAACACCTGGATAAGAACTCGATGTTGGATCGAATAATGTTTAATGCTACAACAGCAACACTATTGGATAAAAAGATTCATAGCATGCACTATTTGTCAAATCTTGCTTTGAGCTAGAACTTATGTCACTACGTTATGACACGAGATCAATCGCCTTGACTTGAGAAAAGGCTATTTCTACTAAAAAAAAATATATTTCATATCACTAATTTGCATATCAGAATTGAAACAAAAATATTTTTTTGAATCCGTTTAATATTATTTTATATATCGGTTCTTTAATAATTTTTTTTTATGTGGTGGCATGCGCGTGAGCTGCGCGCGGTACTGGACAGTACTTGGCCATTGCAACATTACTATATTTTTTAAAATAAAATAATTTTTCTAAAATAAACGTAGCCTAAGTTACTCCTTATTACATCAGCTACCTGCCAATAAAAGTCCCGTCAAAATCGTTCCAGCCATTTCAGAGATTAGCCAAAACAAACAGACAGACAGATAGACAGACAGACAAAAATTGTAAAAAAATGTTATTTTGGTGCATGTACCGTATATATATTCATATGCATTTAGTAAAAAACGGTTATTTCAATATTACAAACAGACACTCCAATTTTATTTATATGTATAGATATTTAATCTTATGCATTATTACTTTTCTTTTGTAAGTTGATTTTATCATATTTTATCTTTCTTGTGTGTTCATGATTTCGTCTTTATCGCCAACTTTTTTTTCTCTGTTTGGTCCCATGGTTGACTGGTAGAGAATGCCACTTGGCATTAAGTCCACCATTTGTACAAATTCTTGTATTATGCAATAAAGCTTAAATAATTAAGTTATAAGCCTTTGAAATCCTGTGAAAGGGGAAGCTGTCAAAAACAAGCATGGCATCTGCGTGCCAGCGTCATGGTCCACACCATGACATTATGCTGAGCGAATACCATTTTGGTACATACACAAATACTTTTTATATTCTTTTCTCAACCTGCAAAATAGTTATTATATAAGAGTTTTGTTATGTATCAAATAAAGACTTTTTCCTTCTTTCTTTAACAAAAAAGTACTTGGTGTGACGTGTCACTGCCACTTGATTTTGTGCGTACAAAAGAGATAGCCCCACCACACTCCCACTTTTCTTTATTAGAAAACTTTATTACTACTTTAATTAATTTTACCAATTTTGTTGTTGTTTTCGGAATCGGTTACTTTTTAGTGTATGTATTGTTCCGTATAAAAATCTTATTAAAATGTGAACATAGTCAAGTAGCCTATTGGGTATGAGAGCTAAAATAATAAAACCAATACCACACCCCAGACACTCCATAAAACAGCGGCGAGCCCGATACCTACTACGATTTGGTCGCGTACGCACGCGCGAAAATGTGTGTGTCAGTCATAGACTTTCTTGCATTGTATTGTTCTCGATTTTTACCCTAAGTCTGCGCAGTGAGGTGCGGTATCTGTTTCGGGTCGGAGGGTGTGAGTGTCCGTGCCGTACCTTAGCACTATACGTTAGCAGAGCGTACAAACAAAAATGTTAAATTTCAAAACCTAAGTATAAAGTTGGATATCCATATACCTACTTTGCATCAGTGGGGATACCGAGTGCAACGCGAGTTTGCGCGAGCGCAGCCACGCGGCCGACCCGTGATGCAACCGCCTGAGAACTCGATGTACCTACGCCCGGTCAATCAAACGGGAGTAAATAAAATACTTAAACAACATAAGGAAAAACATAGCCTCCATATATCGATGCAATACAACCTATATTATATAAAGCGTGTGCCCGAGGAAATTACCTTGCCGATTACATTATTAATAAATCAATCTTTTACAGGCATATTCCCAAAGCGCCTTAAAAAATCTCTTGTGAAACCCGTACATAAAAAAGGAAAACAGACCGACAAGAAAAACTTTCGCCCTATAGCCATAACGTGCACTTAGAGAATTGAAAAAGACGATCAACCAAAAAGCCGCGATTACAGCTTATTACGCCTACGCATACTCGTGGCTGAATTATGGTGTTATTCTCTGGGGCAACAGTACTGATGCCGACAAACTCTTGATCCTGCAGAAAAAATGCATACGAATATCAAAATGACAGAGTCTTGTAAACCACACTTTAAGGATTTAAATATACTGACCTTACCTTCAATTTATATTTTAGAGGCTTGTAAATTTGTTCGCAGATATCCACAATTTTATACGAAAATGGACGACCTTCCGAGGCGATATCCTACTAGGAAGAAAAATAAACTAGTGTTACCTACCTCCACTATGAAATTTTTCCTCTGGGCCACTATCTATGACTATAAAAATATATAACGCTTTACCTGACTGTCTACGGACTGAAGAAAATGATAATATCTTTAAAAAAAATCTTTGCTAATAGATAAAACTTACTATACAATTGATGGATAGCAAATCATAATAGAAGTAATAACTAACACAAATAAAAATAACTAAAGTAATAGCCGGCCGGCCAGAATGGAGTCGCCAGAGCTATATGCTCGAGGGTGGAAGAGTATTGCAGGTAATGGCGTAATAACGGGGAAACCCGCTCACGAGGCAACTCGCGATGGCGAATTCGGAGCCGCACCTCTCGGCACCCTTAGTCACTCATTCCAATGTTGCCCCTCTGTTGCCAAACGTGGCGACTATTTGGGGAGCCATTCACTAAGTGGCGAGTCATCGCCTGCCACTAATAGTCAGTAATCATGATTATGGCAGGGTTCCGAATCTTTATTACAATAGCCCAGTTTCATCTCCACCCAAACTTCATCACTATATTCTATATATCCTTTTCATACATTAGAAATAGTTCCTACTCCAGCCAAGACTTGTTCATGGACATGTCATCAATTGATATAGCCGAAGACGGGTTTTGGCAGGAGCACCACATGACATCAACTTTTCAAAGGGCCTCTACGCGTTGGATCCATATCCCCGCGCAAGCCTCTTTAAAGGACCGGGTCAACTCGTGAATCCCAAGCGGAGATTAAAGTAATAAATTATAGACATTCTCAAAAAAAAATCCTTAACAATTTCTTAAAAAATAAATTTAATGACATACTTAAAATTATTGGACAACCTTTGACATCGATTTAATAACTTGACTATCTACAACAATATTTTAAATTTCGTTTATTTTAATTTTTTATATTTTATTTTAATTTTCTTTCCGTTCCATTTCTTTAATTGCAATACCCGACAGGGTTCATATTGTACCTATTTTATAAAATCAGTGTGTGTACCTTGTTAAGAACTGTTAATGTTCTACATGAAACGCAATAAATGATTTGAATTTGACAAATACAATTAATAGTAGTGTTTAATGCTGCGGCTTTACTTACCTTCAGTCTAAGCCTGCTGTCCACGCAATCCTTGAGAGCGGCTAGGGGTCCAATCGCATTGTCGATACGAGTCAGTACATTCCTCGTAACCTTCGGTATCCGTACAGGTGCTTTATCTGAAATAGAGGTGGCAATAAGATTTCGAAAGAAGAAAGAAATATCGTATTAATTATGATTAAACGAGAACAAGTTTACATGTATGTACCTATACTAATGATTTGTTATGTTTTCGCGATCGTTACACATTAAATTAAACACAAAAAATAATGTATACTCTTTTTAACATTCTAACACAATTTCCTGCACATCAACTGAGAAAGTCTTAGTAATAAATTAATTTGATAAGAATCATAGAAAACAGTGCACCTCTGGAAAGTTATGTTTTCGCGATTGTTATTCATTAAATTAAACTATTTTAATACGGTTTTATCGCGTTTATTACTTATTTATTTACACCTGACGTTTCAAACACTTTACAGCGTTCATGGTCGCAGGCAGACTAAGTTAACATTTGCCTTTGATGTCATAAGATTACAAACTACCGCCTGAAATTTTTATTGGGAACTATTCCGATTCACGCAGTATTGGCTCACAGTATCTAAGGGTCTTGCAGTCTGCTTCCGAGTTTGCGATTTTATTAAGTTAATGACTGGGTCCCAAGCTGGAAAGAATTCGAAAATACGTACTATTTGGTCAATCACTGTACAATCAGGTATGTAGAAGTTTCGTGCATAGTTATTTATACATAGACATATTATATTTCTAACTGACTATATCTAGAAATCTAAACAAAACAGTGTACAAGTCCTAAACCGTTACTGTTGGGAAATTGTGGGAAGAAACGTGGACATTAGACGCGATTATGATTGCTTACATTTGAAGGAAGTGAATAAAGTGAGATCGCCGTAAATTGTCACCTGAGGGTAATGGCCAAGTCCGAACTTCAGCTCGGAAACTATCAGTTATTTTAAATTTTAGAAAACATTGTCCATTTATAATAGCTTTGATTTACGAATTGAAAAACTATCTATAGGCAATGTAACAATTACAATTTTCCATAATAGTACGTAAATAATCTACATCGAAATATATTTTCATTAAAATTTTTACTCACAGCCATTAGCATTCGAATAGTTTGATTATTCACAAAAAGTTAACGTTCGACAATTCAATTATAACAAAACTAAAAGATCTGCGCGTGGATTAGAAATATATGAAAACAAGAAAAATCCTGAAGAGTTTTTACTTTGCAATAATTTATTTTTCGTGCAGTGTCAATGCACTATGCGACATACTTTTCGCACCTGTTACAATATTGTCGTAACATCGTCACCTTTGTTTACTGACGTGTGTCAAGGATTGTCTTGCAAACGATAAAGAAGTTATGTTGGAACACTATGTTAATTTATATTTTTTTAAGAGGGGTTAGGCAAATAGAACGCGTTAGGAGTACCACAATCGGCTTCAATCGACCAAAATAAAGGATGTTGGAATGATAGCAGCCGTCAGAAGTGGGATTGGGCGGGAAACGAGAGATGGGCACATATTGCTACAAAATGGAGTCCGGATGGGCGAAAAAATGTAGCAGATCTTGAAAGAGATGGACATACGACCTTAGAGATCTTTACAAAAGTAGAAAGTAACATCAGTAATTCGAGAGATGTGGAAACAATTCCCCCCTTTGTTTCCATATCTCTCGAATAATTGATGTTACATTTTTAGTGAAAGCTTTTCCTAGTGAGACCTAAAAAGCTGATTCAAAAAAAATAGAAAAAGGCGTATCTGAAATCAGGCAAGCGTGTATGACGAGAATGGTGACTGTAGAGGAAGCAAGGAAGGTCTGTAGAAGAATTTGACAGTCCATGCCTACACGGGATAAAGGCGTCATTGGTTATATGTATGTAAAAGTTAGGCACTTTGAGTCGTTTAGCCTCAAATTACCTTCACGACGTAATTAATAAAGGACACTATTTTTATAACAGGACGGTCATAACAATATTTAGTAATATTGTTGTTGGTGGTATCCGCTAATGGCTGCATAAGAAAATTTTGTAGTTCATCTATGCTTTAGTTGCCATTGCGAGATCCACAATGATTTTTGAAGAAATATATATTATTATAAGTCGTTATTATATTCGTTACTTCAAATTTTATTGCATTTTCAATATCGCACTTCAACACAATATGAGCTCAGTGACAGGCTGATATTCGGATCAATAAGTTCACCGTGCGTACGAAATGCGTCATTTCTTTTTAACATGTCTTTGAACCCGCGCCGAAACAGTTTTTACTGAAAAAGATGGTGATTCTTGATGTTCTGAGAACCAATGCATTGCCATTTTTAATTTAGCTGAATTTTAGGGTTGACATTTGAATTATTATTTTTTGTCGGAACCTCGGATAATAGCTATGGAAATACCTTATGCATTTCAAATATGTGACAGTTACTACTATAATATTTTTCCGACATTTGTCAAACTAATTTGGCGACGCGACGGGACCAAATTGGGTAACACAATAACTAAGATTAACAATAGCTCTTAGACTGTTGCGCAAAAATCCGCTATTAACCGAAAAGCCTGGTCCAAAATGATGTCAAAGTTCACCACGATGGCAACCCTAAATTCACATTTATTTTCATGAGTCAATTACCAAAACTCTTATGTCAATATTACCAGGAACCTCGAAATTCATGTACGAATTTTAAAGGGAAAAAATATTTTCATGAAAGCACTTAATTGCAGATTCCTTACCTATATATATTATTTGAGCATAAAATTGACCGTTACGGGATAGAAAAGTATCCACACTCATTTTCTTGTCTGCCCACATAATATTCATCAAAACTAAGCTCTTATCTATTTAGAAAAGTAAAATCTTTGAATATGAATACATTCATAAAACCAAGCGAAACTGAAAGCGGTCAAATTTAATTAAATAACAGGTTCTTCAATAGATACTGACCACGAATGTAAATTTTTGTGTAAAAACATTAAGCAATTTGCCCACCTGTTAATAAAAATTAAAAAAAATTCTAGACTTGTCTATGGCAAGGCAACGTAACAAGGCACTGGCAGTTAATTTAAAAACAAATACGTAAACTAATGATAAATCTATGCAGCTCTCGAGCCGAGGTACCAGGGAGGCATGGCTCGCACGCGGTCGCCGATCGCGAATTACTTTCACTCGAGTATCCCCGGGCGCTGACCGCACGGCCGGGGTCGTCGCCCGAGCAAGCGCGGGAAACGCAACCCGCCATCATGCCATTCAGAAAAGCGCGCCATGCGCCATGTTTACACAGATGTGCGCCGAAACACGTTCCGTTGCATCACTTCCGTTTGCGACTTTACGTTCCGTTTCGTGATTCTTATGCGTTCAGAATCGCACGTGCCGATTTTGTGCATTGCTGTATGCGATTACGCATGTATAAATACGCTCTATTATTAGAAAATGGGCGTATCTTCGACTAAATTTAAAATACGCGAGACTGTTTGCTTACAGCGACGTAGATAAGAATTTTTGCGTGGAATTTTTCGCGTTATCAGGTTATTTGGAAATCTTTTTCAGATAAATGGAACAAGATAAATGATTCATGCCTTTGAAACTTAAAGAGAGATGTAACTTCAATAGAGACTGGACAAGGCTCATAAATAAAGATTGCGCTAATAATAGCCGCCCACAATATCGAATAATACGTTCATAGATACATTTATAGGAGTTTGATAAAACTGATGGCAGTAAGTAGGCATGAGATCGCTATACGGTTAGGTACGATAAGAAAATTATTTCTTTACTAGCAGTGCGTAAACGTGTTAACATATTTAACTTCATTGAACGTTTAAAATTAAAGATCAGCGATAAATAAACATTAAACATGTGTGTGAATAATCGATAAAAATAATGTAAAAACGAAGTACTAGTCTCCATAAAGACACTGTGAGAATAGATAATAGAACAAACAAATATACGGTTAAAAGCAAGTATATTACACAAATTATTTAATTCTTTACTCCTGATTCAACTCTACATGTCGAGCCCAATGAAATCCCCTCCGCAAATTGTTCTGAAATTTGGATGTGATCGATAAGATTTTTGACCTCTATTCGACTGAAGACTATATAGAGGAGATAAAATCTCATTATATTACCATCAGTCATTCGCCAGCCAGCTGCGATTATTAAGCGAATGTTCTAATTTTAAGTTGATAGGGGAAACGGTTGAAATTTGAGGCACGACAGGAGTAAAATTTGACCTGGAAAATTTTTGGAAACCCCAAAATTTTCTTATGACGACCCCAATGGTCCTTTGCTAAATTATGTAATTTTTTTTCAAAAATTTGTCATCTTTGTTTCTTTTCTTTTCATACGCCTAATGAGACCTAGAGCCCTATTTTTCAAATGCGAGATTATGACGAATCATTCGATATCGAACTAAAATCATTAGACTCACCGGTTTTACGTGAATCATACTTTTCAATAAACTCCTAAACACAATATTCCTTTCGATTATCGGTTTTCTACGCCGCGGACCTCCAAATTACCTGAAACCGAGACAATCCCCGGTCGCGAATCTGGGGACGTCAACGACCGCTGCGCCGGCGCACCAGAGTGCAACAGAGACGGCATGCCTCCCACAGATCCCACTCATGTGGAGTGGAAAGCTGTTACGCAACAATTGTACAACGCGAAAGTCTATCTGCGCCGTAACTCAGTGTCTAGATTACGAGATAAACCGCGCTTAGAACTGGCTCAGTAACCGTATTGGGCTATCTGGAACTGATGGACTGCCCTTTAATTGAAACACTCGAGACTAAATTAGAAATATATTGTATGGCATTCCGATTAGTTGATTGCACGTGTGAACTCATTGATCTTTTATCTGTTCCTCCCGATATTTATATATATCATTATTTTATAGATTAGTTAGTAATTTCTGTTGCTAAAAATATGACATTGTTACTTCGGCACTTGTAGTTAAAATAAGTAAATTGCCATCTAGGAGTATCCAGGTGGCCTAGTTTTGGGCCCTTATGAACATTTAAATTGACCATCGACTCACAATGAAGAAAAACATCGCAAACGTCCTACTGGCTTAATTAATAAGTAAAAAAATTTGTACTAATAGTGTCAAATCAGTTAAATACATAAAAATCGACAAGTGATTGAAACCTAATTATTCTAAATATTTATTATTCGTAAAGCTAAATGAAGCTAGCAGAAATGGCAATAAGAGGCATCTAGAATAAATTACTAAGTCCTCATAATTACAGCAATAAACTTTCAGAATAAGGCGGCAAAGTCAAACACTATAACTACTAGTCTTACTACTTTCAATAAGTCTGTAGACATATTTGGTAAAAAGGTATAAAACCTCACATTTCCTCAATGCAAAAGCTTTGCGTAAGCAATTATACAAAGATAGAGCCTACACAGCTTAAATTGGATACAATGCAGCGATTGCACAAAAGAAGCCAATAAACTACCAGAGACAATGAGCTAGGCAGCTGCGTGCGCTTTCCTCCGCCTTTTTTCCAAATTGGCGACAAAATGGCGAATATGTCACGATATCGCGTGGCAGGGCTCTTTATTAGAATTTTTGGGCAAAAATAAAATACATGTACTGCTTTGCGATGTCAGTTTTAGTATAAAATGGTAAATGCCAAATTATCTAATTATAATAGCTTTTATGTCTCAGATATAATACTCTTAATTGATAATATACGCTGGCACAAATAACTGTTTTCAATTCTGATTCAAAACACAATCTGCTGATAAATCGCTCTACAGAAATCTGCAAAGACAGGTGTGTGTGGACAGGTGGTAGATAAAACTTCTTCAAGCTGACTGAAGACATATGACTAACTATTAAACTTATCCATAACCTGCGACCTACATTTTCAAAAAGTAAATGAAAAGTTCTTGTATCTACTATCCAGAAATGTCGATCTTGTTCAGAGTCGTTTATTATCCATAGCTGACCATCATGACCCAAGTTAGAATGAGCTCTTGTGTCTTGTGAAGCTCTGTCCAACAGGTTGGTAATTTGCCCAAAGTCTTGTTCCCCAATAAACTGGTAATCCTTGGAATTTTTCCGCATAATTCGCAAAACAAACTACCTGAAGAAGATGAACGTTTGGTCTCCGTAATCTAGAAGCTTAAAGATGCCACTCTAGACCTTCCAACCTAGGCCTAAATGATCTTAATCTCACCATATTTATCAAATCCACCGTATCGTTCAGCATCCTTCAAACCAAACCCAACATCAGACAGCGCAACAAATACAGCATTTATCAAATCTCCCTCATCTTAGGGCATTCTCGGTTGCATCCACAGCTGTTTGCCTTAGAATCCAGGGCCTGCTTTCTTTTTCTCCTCCACTTCGCCCGAGCTTCGGCATCCCAAGTTGTGAGACCATTAACACGCATATCCGTCTCAGCCACGTCAATACAGCAAATATCAGTAACTCGGCACAATCTAATGCTAATAGCCTGTCGAGTACAACCTCAACCAGTCCTGAACTAGACAACAGCTGAATGACGTGCTATCAACAATGGCATCAGCTCATTTGCATCGCGTTCGTGACCCAATGCCCCGCCGGCCGCGTCTTACATAAACCGCCTTTTTTCACCACCAATGTTACCGGCTTCGTTGGATTGCTTACGTCATCTTATGTTTTGATCGTTCAAAACTCAAAGATTTTTTTACCGACTTGCCTTCTAGAGTACCCCGAAACCGTTAAAATATACCCAGAAAAAATTATGACCCTTATCAAGAGAAGGGAAATGAGACTTAATCAGAAGTCCGTTAGAAATAGATTCAAGCTGGATCTTCGTGTAAAAAAAACCTCAAAATACCGCGCCTAGAGCCATCTCTCCAAAATGAAATGCAAGGGGAAGAAAAGGGAAAATATAATTAATTACCATTTATTCCCGGGAATTTTCAAAATTTCCGGGGTATAAATAAGAAAATTTTCCGCGAAGGCGCCCATCTCTAACCGCGACTGCTCGTCTTTTTAAATAAAAGGGAAAGGTATCACCCACTGGTAATCTTTAACCTTGATCTCTGAAATTTGGCTGATATCTAGATAACAAGGCATTATTAGATACCGTTATAATCTAATATCATAGTTAGATATAGTTTTAAACTAGTGTTTTAAACACCCGAAATTCTGGGAGTTTTGAATCCATTAGAACAAAAACATCCATACACGTGTCGACCCTACATTCTTGATCCTGGAATTGGTGAATCCTCACAACTGGACGCTTGGGTGGCCGGGTGGATTATCCCGAGCCGGAGTGGGGGTGGGCGGAGGGGGGGTAGGGTCGACGGCCGCCGCTGACACAGAGTAGCGTGCGTTGAACGGCCTAGACTGACCTCGTGTGCGTGACCTGACGATACGTAGGGTACCCTGACACATCACTGTAGGAGTTATTTATCAAATCTGAATCACATTGTTTTTTAAACATAAAATTACAGGATAAAGCGCGATTAATTAATACCTAAATATACTTACAAGGATTAATACCTAAATAAAATATGCAGTGCGTTATTTTAAAAGTTAATTTAGCATATTGTTTTTCTAATTCTCACATTTATGAACTTAAAACACAGGGGGTTTACATTCTAGTTCAGGCCACATCTATTTTTGTAACTACTTATGTATTTTTCCCCCCTAGCCTGTAGGTAGATGTTCAGACCCACTGCTGGGCAAAGGCCTCCCCCTTTCGCCTTCATCCGTCTCAGCTTAAAGCTATCTACATTCAAAACGACCGAAAACTTTCCAAATTGTCGAGCCATTTTCTCATTGGTTTTCCTCTACCACAGCAACCCAAAAATGGCCAATCTCGTACAACTTTAAAAAAGTTAACGTCAAAAAGTACAAGGGGGCTAGGGGGAGTTTCAGATTTAAAAAAATGTTTTAATTTTATTATTTAAAAAATAACAAAGGATTACAGTTTTCACAATATTCAGAACTATTTATAAGGTTATTTTAAACGTGTGCAAATTCATGTGGGTGGCTAATTTGCACAATTTATCAATAAGATACTTACAGAATTTATGAAATTAACATCCTAATACAAAACCTATAACATAACCTGGCCTATGTCCAGCAGCGGACTAACTGTGGCTGAAATGACAACAATAACAAAACTTATATAGTTATTTATTATCTTCCTTATGCTATAGTTTTCCCTGGTTAATTTCTCAGCAGATTGATTTGGAGGCCAGGGTCCACTTTTTAACTTTTTACATTTTCATTTGACATGATCTTCGGCATCCTTGGCAGAGTCCGTAAGCATGCATACGAGACATATGTAAAAAAGGTGCTAATGCTAATCCACAATGCTTCTTCATTTATCTATTTATGTACCAGCTGATTTCTCGCAGTTCCGCCTGCGTCAAAAAGTAGCCTATGTTTGACCCCGGGTCTTAAATTATTTTCTTACCAAATTTCATCAAATTCTGTTGACAGGTTTGGCAGACAGACAGACAAACTTACGCATTTATAATATTGGTATGTAAGTATGGATATTTCCAATTACTAAATCCATGAGTGGACAAGTACTTAAAGTATTTAAATTAGAAATTAATGAAATGTCAATATTTTACTAAATATTTACATGTGGTCAATAAAATTTTGTTTATTTTAGAAAAGATAAGTATTGAATAATCAAGAAAAAAGAAAAAGTTTGTACAAAATATACAATTGAATTTCACAATGTGACATATTGTATGAATCTTGAGAGATAAGGAATCACTAGTTAACAGACCCTTATGTATTAACTAAAAAGGCGAGGATGTAGTTGCTCCATTGTGTTAGTCAGTCCTTCCATATCTAGGGCCATGATAAAAGCTGAAGAGTAAGCCGAGGACATCATTAACTTTATAGAGAATCATATGTTGACTTCAGAAAATGAGGTAAACAGAGGATCAAAGTATTTTGACTTTATCACTATCTGTGAAATTCATGTACACTAATTGATTTAAACGCATCAGCTATAGAAACTGCTTGGATCTAAATTTTTTTTTAAATTTTCAATTAGTACTAGGCACTAAGATTTTGTATTTAAATAACTAGTCTTTCACTTTGGAACGAAATATTATTACCAATTTAGTTGCATACCTGAAGGACTGAACACATTTTAAGTAAAACGAAGTGATATTGGAAAAAAGTTAAATGTCAACAAAAACATAACCTCAAACTTACCAAGGTATTGTGCAAAACGTTGGCGATTCTTTTCTTGGAGAAGTCTTTCCTCTTCTAATTTTTTAGCTGCCTTCTCTTGTTCTCTCTTCTTTACAATGTCCCCGTGACCAACTGGCACTATATCATTCTCTACTTTCAACGCGTCTTCATACTGTTTAACATTTTCGTACATGGGCGCATCTTTCACCGGTATAACCATTTTTTCAGAGTATAACGCTTTCACTGGATCAAATTTTGAGCTACTCGGAATAACTTCAGATTCTGACGACGATGAATCTGAGCTTTTTGCTTCGGACATCGTTTATTAATTAATTTTTACTAATTTCTTCAAAGGTTCGCACGAACAAAATCATAACAAAACAAACTGTGCTGAACGTTGTCACTGTCAATGTCAAAGATGACATCTGTCATCCTACAAGAATGTGCGTTCCATTTCACAATCAGCTAATTGATTTTGTTCATTCATGGTATAATAGGCTACTTGACTGTATTCATACTTGGTCAATATTTGCATACGAAACAATATGTACACTAAAAAGTAACCGATTCCGAAAATAACAACAAAATTGGTTGATAATTAAGGCAGTAATTGGATTTTTAAGTTTTCTCAACAAGAAAAGTGGGAGCGTGGTGGGGACGTCTTGTTATCTCTTTTGTACCCACGAAACCAAGTGACAGTGACGTCACTGCACACAGTGACGTCAGTGCATCCTTTTCTTGTTTTTTGACAGTTTCCCCTTCCACCGAATTTCAAAGGCTTATAACTTACTTACTAAAGAACGGATTTTAAAAAATCTTTCTGTTTTCAGTTTCTGGTAGTGAAATGTGTCTTATGAATGATAAAAATAAATTTTGTAGAATACCCAATTTCTACAAATAATTTTTAATTTAAATAATTAACTTAATACAATATCAAACCACGAATAAATAATAAATATTATTTGAATGAATATGGCTATTGAAAACGAAATTTAGTTAATCATGAATTCGTTATTAAGCATCTAAACTAACCGCATCGTTTAACCGCTGTCGCAAAAGAGGTGTTCGTATAATGATGTTGGATCGTTTTGAAAAAAGCCAATCATTGTGCATAATAAAAATTGCATGCAATCGATTTTGCCATTGCAACATCAAACAATACTAATGCTGTAAACAAGTTTCAGTATTATTATCATCAGTATTGCGCCAGCGCAAGGTCCTCAAGTGCACTAGGAAGTAAACTCAAGGCTTGGCGGTTGTCTATAAATCAAGCTATTGAGGAAAATTCATTAGTTGCTTTATAAGGCAGAAATGTGTCTGTGTTTGCATATTTTAAAATCCTATCCTACTTACCTATTTAAATCTACGAAATTTTGTTCAGATCATGAACAGAATTCTTACCATTAAGGCGAAATAAATGGCCCATACCATAGATTAATAATTGGTCTCCGCTGCGCTACGACTAGATACCGTCGGCATACTACATAAATTCGCAACTAAAACCATGCCGAAACCGGCATGGTTGCGGCATACCCGCGTCAGTCATGCCGCGACCGATGAGTGAGTTGGATGTCTAGATAAATATAAAATTTAATGTAAAAGTAGACGCAAAATGTGCAGTTTGCGTAGTCAAACTGTGTAAGAATATTACTAAAAGAAATAAGGAAGATACTGGTATTACATACCATCAATAAGTATTGTATTATTTCGAAATATGGACATAAATTACTCACGAAAATAATATAACCCTAAAATATGGCGCGAAGTACCGCTCGGTGCTCAATGTTGCCGTGTATTAAATAATCCCAAATTCCCCGAGGTTTCGATTTTTATTATTTAGATATTTTGTTTTTTAACTCCCGACTCCAAAAGAGAGATGTTGTAATATTGACTTTTTCTGACAATTTTGTCTGTCATTAACATAAAGCGGGGTGCGTGCGTAATGTGTATGATAATTATAGATATTAGGCTATTGTGCTATGAGGCGGGATAATTAAATAAAGTCAATATGTAATTTAACACTATAATTAAAAGTTCAGCACAATTAAATAGAACAAATACAATACAAGCACACCGACAACTTAAAGATTAACAGAAGGTTATGGATAAGCACAAAATACAGGTGAGAAAAGTGAAGGAACGGATCAAGCGGGAAATGAGTTTACGTAAGCGCGCGAATGCGAGCGCAAGCAACGTGCGTTCAGTCTCAAGATGGTATGCGGACTGGCGAGCCGGCGAGACGCACGGATCGCCGTGGCGTGGGCTGCGCGCGCATCGTCCGAGCCGATCGCAGCGGCTGGCATGCATGCGCGCGCATCGCATTCGCTATCTATATAAAACAACAACACTTGTCCGCTTGTTCGTTGACATTAAAAATATACAAATTTTTAAGTTAAATTATCTAAAATTAACAAGTTTTAGTATTGCAGTTTATTTAAAATATTTACAAGTAATTATCAAAATAAAAAACTTATAATACTAATACTATACAACTTAATAAAACTATAGCTTCCTTTTTAATTATAAGACGTGGACGCACGCCACAAACATCTTATTTCTTTAATGCTGATCTGGGAGAAAAGTAAATACGTGGAATGTACTACTGCTTCTCTTCCCGCGCAGACCATATAAGCCGGCCGAGGAAGTGGGCGAAAATCGAAGAACCATACCTATCAGTAGGCGATGCGACTAGCAACCTATCACTATTTTGATTCCATTTCCACTTTACGCCGACCAACATTCTAAATATGGCCTTTAGGTAGTTGGTACCCCGTAGGGTATTGTTGCCGGATAATTGATTAATCGAATTTGGTTTTTTTTTTTAAATAATCTATGATATCGAAAGTATTGATATAATTAATTTAATCGAATTTTGACAATTAATCGATTATAAACTGCAATATCAAACAATTAGTCGATTATTGAAATGGGTTGATATAAATTATATCGATTTAATCAACAAAGGTAATCGTTCATATCAATGGTTATTAATCGATTATGTATCTGTAGTATCGATATAATCTAATCTGTAGTATTGATTTTTGAGAATTTATGAAAAATAATCGATTAATGGATTAACAACAATACCAAGCATTTCAGGCACCGATACTATACAGATATACCGGAACTCGGCGGCGGGATGTACAGCGGGCATAACACAAATCATCGTCATTCAACTCATACAGAAAAAATTTACAGAAATATATTATCAATAGTATCAATATCGATACTATCGATATATGATCACTATCGATACCTTAGATTATATTTTCAACTATCAAAGAATCGATTATTATTCGATGTGTAATGTATTTTCCGGCAACACTACTGTATGGAAAAAGGCCATGATAATATCTACTCGTATGTACAAGATGTTTACCGCAGCTCCGCCTGCGTCAAAAGGTAGCCTATGTTTGACTCCGGGTCTTGAACTATATCCGTACCAAATTTCATGAAAATCAATTCAGCGGTTTAGTTGTGAAAGAGTAACAAACATCCATTAATACTTACAAACTTTCGCGTTTATAATATTAATAGGATGTGTATGTCTATTTATTTATCTGTATTTAAACCCGGGTTACAACTAAAAAGAGGTCAGTAATCAATTAGTTTCAAAATTAAAGTAACGTTTAACATACTGTACTGTGTAATAATAAATCAAAAGAAAGTTTTTCTGCAATTTTAGAATTCAATATTAGAATTATAAAATAAAGTAGACAAAAACTAACCATTTCCTAGGGGAATCCCCGAAACTATCGATTCCAGAATTTCTATTCATAAATTACAGGAAAACCTATGAGATAATTTTAAATTTGTTTAAGAGGTCCAAATAGAGAAAAATAAAAAATAGTACAGAACCCTCTACACGCGAGCCGACTCACACTTGGCCAGTTTTATTTTCATTTCATTTTAAAGGTTTTTCTGAGCTACTTTTTATAATACGTAACAAGACCGCAGCAATTAATAATTTTCCCATTGGTCGGGCACCAGTCAAGTAGCTGGCAACACCATAATCGACGCTAGTGTGCGTCTTTGCACATTGTTTTACACACACTTTCCTATTAAGGGGCCGCATTCTGGAAACTGATTTTTCTTCACAGCGCGGTATCTAGTCGAGCGCGCGAGACCAATTATTAATCTATGGCCCATACGTTAGTTTGTGAAATGGCCTGCATTGCATGTATCCTACCCATACTCTAGTACATACTTTTGTTTTGTTGTACAACTACTCTACAATAGATGGCGCTGTAAAAAAATAGCCTTTACAGACTAATCTATTAAACAGTTTAGTTTTGACTTTGTCAATTTGACAGCTTTTTACTTAATTAATTTACTAAGTTTAAATTTAGCTTGTGTGTGTAGGATATAGAGATAGTTAATTATAAACATTATTGTACCAATTACAAAATTTAAAAAGGATTTCATAAAATTTAATACCTTTAAATAATGTATTATATAAAAGAACAAGGGTGACTGATTCATCAACGCTCAGCCAAAACCATAAAAGCTATTAATGTGAAATTTGGACAGAAGTTTTATGTTATTACATAGCGGTCAGATAAGAAAGGTTTTTTCAAAATTCATCCCCTAAGGGGATCAAACGGGGTCCAAACTATGTATGGGGGAAGGAGATTAGTTAGTCCGTTTCATGCAAAACTTCACAAGATTATTTCTTTTGATAAATGATTAAATACGTGTATCAGGACTTTTCATAATTCACCCCCTTAAAGGGGGAAAAGAGGTCCAAAATGTATATGGGAAAAGGAGGTTAGGTTAGGCAGTTTCATTTAAAACTTTACAAGATCATTTCTTTTTCGAATTTTAGCAAATATTTTTCCAAATTCGCCTGCTAAGAGGGTGACATGGGGCCCAAACGTGTATGGGGAAATATGACCATTTTTTTGATGAATGAATAATTACCGGTATCACTATTTTTAAAATTCCAGTTCTAAAAGGGGAGACAAACTCGGACTTAACTATTTATCAGGTGGGATCGTGGTCAATCGCTGGACATTTTAATATAAAAAAAGATCTTTCATTGAATTTTAGCAAGTGGGTTATTTTTGCAATCAGGGGGTGCAATAAGAAATACTTTTTTAAAACTGACCCCATTATGGAAACTGATGTTCAAATTATGTACGGAGGAAGAAGATTAGTCATTACAGTTAAAACTTCACAACATTATTTGTTTTGATAAATGATTTGTTACCTGTTTTAAGGTTTTTAGAGTTCAGCCCCTGAATGAGGGGCATGGGTGTTATTTGAATGGTTTATCGGGTTGCTGACTACAAGAATAACAACCATTTTAAAATCCGGCTTGTCGGATGTCATATAATGTCAATACCTATATCCGAAGGGGTAGTAATCTTCTAAATACTTATAAAATGATCCTGAGAGACCTGTCATGTATAATCTAAGTGACCTCATTGGAAATCCTTGTTGATCAGGCGGGTAACAGCAATATAAAAAAATACAGATTTGTGTAATTTAGCTCTCATTTAACTGTTTTCATAATTTGAACTAGCGGTGTACACATGTGTTGAGTTGTTGCAACATTTAATTACGCGTGCCTCATAAAAACATTGTTAATTAAAGGTGACAATTTATTAAGTGTATGATAATAAATAAATTTAAAAAAATTAAAAAAGTAAATAAAATAAATAAGAATGTCGGTAAGTAAATTATAAAATGGTGTTGCAAACTTTCAAATTTCGCTAAGTATTAGTGAATCTGGTACATAAACGAACTTATGTTATTCCGGACCATTATAAAATCTCGATCTTAACCTATGCTATCGATTACATTCTAATGCTCAATGTTTACATAACGCACAAAGTAACTACCCTCATTTTGATTACGTAACTTTGCGTTGCGCATGCACATATCTAAAGCCATGACAATCACAATATGTCGGCGAATCAATCGCTTTTTCCCGCCATTTCACTTTTCACCGAACACGAACTGTCGATAAACTTTTATACGTAACTTGCACAGTAGTGTGTGTTATCGGAATATGATTTAGTTTATAATTTATTACAATGACTGTATGTAATAAGACTTTCATGTTTTTTAATTAAGTTTTTACTGCGATATAAGTGATGAATAATGCATATCGCGAGTCACGTTGATACAAGATGTTTGGATTAATAATTAAACTATTACATATTTATGTATTTTGAATAAACTCCAGACACCAAGTTTGGTGCTCTATAAAATTTCCTACATCAATGTAGATAATTCACGATTTCAATACTCTTTTTTTAATAAAGTTTTAATCACTACTTAACAAAGATCTAATTTTCTCAACAATGACATTACAAATCTGTTTCGTAAATCGCCAAAAACTAAGCATGACTCGCGAATTTAATTACAATGCATGCGATGCAGCGAAGAAAGTATATTTAGGAAGCATTTAGAAAACAAAAGTCGCCTTTTTGCGTGAAACAATTACAGTGAAAGAGCGCCATTGTTGTTTTTGTCGCCGCCTCGCCCGCCATTTCTTTCGTGGCGCAGGCGCAGCTCCAGTTCCGCACATTGTTTTTTTTAATGACTCTGCCTATTGCGAGTATGTTATGTTTATGCAGTAATCGTTATTAAATGAACTTTTTATAGCTTATTATGAGAATTGTCAGCGCGTGAGCTGTAGTCGTTTCTAAGAGTGTTGAAAAACATGATGCTGTTGAACCTGAGTTACCTTGTAGGTTGATGCGTGAATTTGCTGTGTTGGTTTTATTTTTAATTTTATGTTACAAATACTTAATTATTTAACAATCAATAGCTAGATTTAAATTTAAAAATCATTAAATCTCAAAAATTAAACTTTTGAAGAGTTGGTCTTTGTGCAAATGTATTAATTAATTATCTAGTTTCATATCATGTAACTAGTACACCAGACTACAAATAATGCTTTTGGAACCTTAAAAAAACAATTAATATTGAAGTTTTGTTGAACCAATTTTACCCGGCCATCCTGATAATTTATGAACAGTTGGCCTATACGTTCAGTTCAATATAAATATCCCATAATTTTGCCCAGCTGCAATAACATAATATAAAGTATGATTTTGTCCTGAAGGTTGTTGTTAGAAATTTGTCTGTTAGAAAATTCACTTAACATTTTGTGTTTTAAAGTAGCCCATGGAGCAACAATAGGTGCTCATACCATTGTCAAGATTTTTCACGGCCTATTTGAACGAAGTTTAAGTAGTCTCTTATGAAAACGATGACAGCCATATTATGTATCACCCATACTTCCATATTAATATTATAAATGCGAAAGTTTGTCTGTCTTTCTGTCTGTTACGCTTTCACGGCCAAACCGCTGAACGGATTTTGATGAAATTTGGTATGAATATAGTCAACTATACCCGGGGTCAAACATAGCCTACTTTTTGACGCAGGCGGAGCTGCGAGAAACAGCAAGTTAATTATATTTTTGCTATAATGTTAATTTGTTATTTTATTTCCATTTCAGAGCGGCGTGTGCGCAACGGTCGAGCGGCGCGCTGTCTCTATGCTGTATCGACGCAGGTTCGACATTCACTGGGACGTCGCCAGGTGATCTCGACGCATTGATTGTTTATTAATTACATTAAAAAAAAAACATATACTGTAGGTATATTTCTAATGCTGTCCGTTAAATGAATCAAAACATAATTAGTTTTATAACATTATCAGCATTTTGATGAATTTGTTCAATCAATTCGTCATCAAATTGTTTTGTTTAACATTATTGACTAATAATACATTTAAATTACATGACTAAAGCATTAATTTTCGCTCGCTCTTTTTAACTACATGTGAGTAAATTATTTGTATCTAAATAATTACCTAAAAATCAAAACAAATATCAATGTTTATTACATTAAGCAGTATTTAATATTACTTAAGTAAATAACAATTATGAACATACTAACATTTTTTAAATTTTTTGTAAGACAGAAGAAGGCTTCCGACTGGCCGAGGCCACTGAGCTCTTTTTTTATTAAGAAAAAACACATCATTTACTTAGAGGTCGGTAAATAGGAACTACGCTCTGCTACCATTAAAATATTAGGCGACGAGAAATATACAACAGATCTTTTTACATTCTATGATAGTTTTATTTCTTTAATTCAATTACAATCAGACATGCTACATCAGAAGATCACCGAAACAGAATACCATGAAGACAAAAGAGTTATTATTTTCCAATAACTATCTAACCTTCTTGGTTTTAATATAAATGTACCTACAATAACTAATTTATATTAATAATATTAATGAATATGTTCTTTTTCACTCTATAACTATCTTGTAAAATTTCTCATTTTGGTTTCCTGTACTAGTTTTTTCTAGCTCTAACGTGCCCTGGCCTATTCATGCTGATATCAATTTTGTATCATATTTCTATGGTTTTCCACCTCACAATTCTTCAGTATCATATTGTATTTTCTATAAAACAACAAAGAGTTTTAACATCCATCTCATCCTGGGTCTTAACAAATGCACAGAATACCAGTTTATATTACGTTTCGAAATAATAGGACATCATAAAAGACGTGAAAGCCTACGCTTTTGATGTTCACAGGTCGCTGCTGAAGAGGATTGGCTTGCGAGGAGTGAGGTAACCTGGCCGGAGTCGGAAACTCGCTGCGACAAAACAAAGAAAACCGAAATGTGTTCTTCCGCAACAGTGTACCTAAACTTCGCTTAATTTTACATCGAATAATGTACGATCCGTCCAAGACGCTGCCAAACTTATTGAACGAATTTATTAGTGTAGATACATTTAGTGATTAGTGTTTTATGTGCTAGTGTACAACGCCATCTGGCGTAGAGTAGGCGCGACAACGTGGCGGGGACGCATGCGCCTGCCCCGGCGCTGGCGATGCCATTTATTGAAGACGAATGGTGGTCTGCCGAGAATGAGGGCAGGATGGTTGATCTCTCCAATTGCCTTCAGGTAAAATAAGGACCGTTTACACGGAGTCAATCCATGGCTATATCTTCTCTTGGTGTTGTTTTGTTGTATTATCTCAATACCCTCGATCTTGATCAATATTTTTGCCTACTATCTCATGGATTGGCTCTGTGTAAATGGTCCGTTTAACTTGTATAGGTAGGCAGTGTAGTCACTTTCTCGCTTTTATGCTTCGTGATTTAACAAAAATCATTCTGGAGTGCTATATTTTGAAAGAGTGACTCACGTAAAATTGGCGAGTCGAATAATTCTCAATCGATATATATGTCATACGAGTACATTTCAAAAAAAGAGTTCCTGTTGCCATATAAAAAAAGTTAATTATTTTTGTACGGTTGAAGTGGATCTTGCCTCTAAATGGTGCTTTTTTCGTTGATTTAATATCTAATGACATTTTTTATTATTAAACTGTCGAAAAATCATCGAAAGCAAAAAAGAAAACCTAGGTATTGAGTTTCTTGTACAACTTTATCGAAGACCCTACTGACGGATTTTAGCAATCTAAAAACGAGTGAATAAGCAAGATGGTGCAATACATAATGTAAAGCGACATCTCGCATATGGATTCAATTGATTTTCGATATCTTTATTAAATCATCACCCTATACTTGATTTATTGCAAAATTTCAAGCCCAATAACACACTTCGGGTCATGTTCCTGTTGACCTGATTTCGCTGTAAAAAGACCTACGTAAGTCGGACATCCACTGACTGACTATAACTTTCAGCGTACCCTCCAAAGCTGAGGACGCAACTAGGAATACCACGATTGGACGAAGAGATAATTTCAATCCAACAAGCCCAAAAGGGCACTAAACCGTTAAAAGTAGCTACGCTACTGTGTTCTATGTTTGCAGGACGCGGTAGTGGCGGCCGGGGGGCAGGCAGCTGCCCAGCTTCAACAAATGGCCACTTCCCTCGGAGAACTGTCCCAGGCTGAACTGACCAACATCGTGGGAGGCCTAACCCTGGAAGCAGACGGTTCAGAGGCTACAGACCCTGACGATATCTTGAAGCAGCTCGGAGAAACCGCCTTTGATAATTTTGACACGTTTTTTACTGATCTTACGAACGCTACTGCCTCGGCTGTTCCGCCTATCGAAATAAAAGTGAGTACAATACCTATACTATAAGTATTATAAAATATAATTATAAGGGTCGGCCTCGGAGAACATATTGCGACCAAATCGCAGACATCTTAAAAATGTTAGGAGTACCCGTAATTGACGTGTATGACGTGAGTAATGAGCATAGAGGAAGCGAGAGAGGTCTGTAAGGATCGCAGCAAATGGAATTCCGTAGTGACTGCCTACCCCTAGAGAAAACAGGCGTGATTATATTTATGTTTATAAATTTAAATGATGAATTATGCTTGTAGCTAATGAATGTGAACTTTCTACTCATCCCATGTCTTACATCAAAGTCGCAGTTTAGATACATTATACATAGGTTGTGCTGTGATGTCCACCAAGTGTGCCCTTTAATTTACAGGTGGACCGTATGCCTGTTTGCCTAAATATATTTAATTCAGTGGATAGCTGACACAGTAGTCACAAAGAAGATGGACGTTAGGCGGGCGACTGGTCGTAAAAGTAATTACAAGTCTTTAACGACAGCAACCTCTGGCTTGTGAAACAATGAAGCTTAGGATGCCAACGGATACAAGTCCTATATAGCCCTTCTTGATTTTTCTATCTTCTTCGGTCCTACAGTGTGGTTTCGTCAAGTCCTAGTCAAGTCTAAAAGTCTAGTCGGTAACTAGTCAAGTCTTGTCAGAAGAATCAGCCAAGTAAAGTTGTAGAAAAACTGCACTTAGCGATTACTAGGAGCTTTTGGCAACAAGCATGAAAATCACATAAATCAAACACTGTATCACTTCCCAACACTCACGCTTATTCTCGAAAAATTTGCGAATAATAATCCATCATTATATGCACAAACACTAAAAAAAAACACAAATTTTGGAAAATAAAATACAGCGCCGATAATCCTCTTCACAGCTTCCCGTCAAAAGCTCCTAAATAAGGCTTGTTTATAAAAATCTTTCATAATTTTGTTTATATTTTCAGCAAGAAGAAAACAACAACATATCGTCGGCATCCGGGAGTCAGCTACAAGGCTACTACCAGCAGACCAACCAGTTAATACAAAACAACGGCCAGCAACGGCTACAGCAGTTGTTAAGATCGGGCACCAACGCCATCAACAACGCTGTTACGAGTAACATTAACAATGGACGATATAATATCGCATCTGCTAATCCGTTGTTAGCGGAAAAACTGGCAGCGACATCTAGCGGCATAAAGCAGGAACCAATCAGTTCGGATTACAATGGATCTATGAACTATGGAAGTGCGTCGCCAATGCAGCGGGTGCCGAGTGGGAAGCCGCAGGTGCATGATGCTGGTGGAGGTAAAGGTCAGTGTTTATTATTACTGTATTGTTGTTGCCACAAAACCAACTATTATTATATTTTTTAATAGTGACATCTAGCGGCGAGTAGCAGAACTAAAACAAAATTGTTGTATAATGTTGCATTCATTAAGTAGATGGCGCTGCTGTAAAACTAAATAATACGTAAAACTTAACACAGATGTCGCTAGTAGTAAAACTTACGTCTGCAACCTACTAATGCAGCATTGCAATTTTTGCTGATACACCTACCGTCTATGCAGTTGTGTGCAGTTTTCTCTTCAATCGCAATCCACTTTCGATTTCCGCTCGAGGAAGTAAGTGGCAGGGATTTTCCTTTGCCGTCTAGCTTTTACTCAGTTAAACGTTTGCTAGCCGAGTTTATATATGAAAGTTGTGAATTTCATCAACAGTTTATTTAAATATTGGTGGATTTCGGCTTTATATTCAATTTGACATTCTCCAATATACAAATCACAACAGCCAATTGTCTTTACCCGGAACCTAGGTATTCTAGAAAATAAATATCAGTAATTTTATTGCAATCTATGTCGAATAAAAGTCATTCAAAATCGGAGGAAAGTCATTCGACTCATCAGGTTTGAGTGAGTCACAGTTCTCAAAAATAGCAATCAAGAAGCTTAGGATACGGCAAAACACCCAAATATTATTTCTCATCTCAGCGCCTTCCCGGTTAGGTCCTGTAAAACATGTAAAATCTAACCTTATTCAAAAATAATTTAACTACTTTTATTTGTAGAAGTATTTCATAGGATACTTAGGGAATAAGCCGCTGCAGGCGTGTGGCGCCCCCGTGCGGCCGGAAGCGAAAGCGACGTGCCTAGCCACCTTCTCTCAGCTTTCCCCTATCAGAATCATATTTTATCTCTCAATCGGCGAGCACTGGAAATTTCTTTTTGTCGTAATAATAACTGAGAAAAGACACGCATAGACTATTAAGATAAATATATTTTTATTAATCTATTTAATAACAACGCGTAATCTTCGGATTACGCGTTGTTATTAGATAGATTTATGAAAATGTTATTATATAGACTCATGGAAAGTAGAGCCACATTAGATGTTTGATTCACGAACCAGTTTTTGATCAGGCCAGATGTCCATAACCCGTAATAATATAAACTTTAAATGAACCACTTCAAACAAAGTTACAAACTCTCACTTACGACCCGTGTGTACAGGGTCGATTGACCATGAAGCCCACTCGATATGAATGAATGACCACCGTACTATCAGCTCTATGGAAGTTTTCAAATCAAACGAAAAAGCAATCTATATTTTTTTTACAAATAAATATTTTTCGGGGATTACCCGTACCATAAAAACAATAGACCGATGTGTGCGTATTGAATACTTTTTCTTATCAAATACCAGTATTGGCTTTAGCTACCTATTTGATTATTACATAAATTATACTTAGTAGGTGTAAATTATCTGGAGCCCTGTTTGAAAGTATCATCATCATCCTACCGTGTATTCCTAGTTGCGTCGTCAGCTTACGCTTCGGAGCCTAGAGTACGCTTTAAGTCATGGTCCTAGATTTGGCGGAACTGATTATTACAATGGAGCGACTGGCGTCTTGACCTTCGTAACCCTTTTTACAGGGAAACCAGACCAACAGGAACATGACCCGAGGTGTGTTAATGGCCAACACTGTCAGAACTTTTCAGGCTGCCCTAAGGCATCTGCCACAGCCTCACGACTGCTATCTATCGATAAAAGCCGGGACCAACGGCTTAACGTGCCTTCCCAAGCACGGAGGAGCTCAAGATAGAAAATGCCATTTAAAGGCGACCAATCCAATAGTGATCGCGTCACGTCGTCGCTTGACACGCGCATTCGCTACGGACACGCGGGTCGCGCTCGACTAACGAGCTCCTCCCTATTTTGAAAGTATGAATCACACAAAACTAGTGAGTTGAATGAATTTCGTTCGACATCGAATGAATAAATAAAGTATATATAGTTGAAGACCCGGGGTCAATAAATTTGCATGCTGTTCAAAATGGCTAAATAGGATTGCTACTTATATTTATGTACCACCTATTGCATTGTAAACTTACCCTATTTTATGCAAATAAATGATTTGATTGATTGATTTGATTGATCAAACATAGGCTACTTTTTGACGCAGGCGGAGCTGCGGGAAACAGCTAGTGGTAAAATAAAATAAGATGGAAAACATTTTAGTAACTGTAGGTACATTAACCAAGGCTGGGTGTTGGGAAGTCTTTAAAAAGCTAAATTTAGTGATGAATCTTTTTTAATTTTTCAATTATTTATTCACACAAATTTTTGTCAGACATGGAACGATTGGACAAGTGATTTTAAAGATTTTGATGTGTACTGGTGGCAGAAACGGGGGGCAGAAATGTGTGGAAAAAGAGGGAAGGCTTTTGCCCAGCAGAGGGACCTAAATAGCTAGAAAATAAATGGTCACAAAAAAGGTGTAGTTTTTCAACCCACATGAAGATAAGTAGTTCCATTAGTAATCAAACGTTAAGACCGTAGCATCCGGCAGCTCAAAAACTTTTTGAGGCCATAAAAAGGGACTTAAGACACTTGACGTCCTTAGGGAACTCTCTGGTACGCCTTTTTTACAAAGATACAGTTTTTCTAATTTGGACCATTTTGGTGTTGCGGCAAAAGTTGGAAGGTTGATGAAAAAGATGCGATTTAAAATTAAAATAAATTCTTAAAACTATTTTTAACTTAACAATTTTGACAAGACCATTCTAACGAAGTATGATTAATAATAAAATCGTTTCAGTAGTTTTTTTGGTTACGGGAACAAAGGGATCTGTCTCTATACACATATCAAACACATAACGCTTAATTTTTGGCTTCACTAGTCGGGTAAAAATAGGTAGAGCCAACGTCGAAACATGTTGTAAATGTAAATTACTTTACATTAGTGCAATCATTTTTCAAATAAAATAGAATTTTAAGATTTCATTCATTAATATCGAGTGGGTTACATGGTCAATCGACCCGGTACAGCCCTTATTTTCTTTTTTTTTCTTTTTCCGCCTTTCGGCCTTTGGCGTGGTTCCTTCAGCGACCACTAGATGGCAGTCGGTATCAATGGCTCTCTTCATTTTCTCAATCTCTCTTTATTGGATGTTAACCATATAGCATATATATCATACTAGCAGCCCGTCTCGACTTCGTCTTAGCTTATGGCCTTCCTCGATAAATAGGCTATCCAACATTGAAAGAATTTTTCAAATCGGACCAAGTAGTTCCTGAAATTAGCACGTTCAAACAAACTCTTCAGCTTTATAATTTTATTATAGATATTTTTGCGCGCGCGCCATATTTGAGATTCGCAAATTATTGACCACTAGCTGTTGCCCGCAGCTCCACCTGCTATATATATTCTATGTTATTCAGGGTGAATGTAGCTTACCAATGGTGAAAGAATTTTTAAAATCGGCTCAGTAGTTTTTGAGTTTATTCATTACAAACATACACACAAAAATACAAATCTTTTCTCTTTATTATATTAGTGTAGATAAAACGTTTTAGTGTAAACTTTCTTGAATAATATTGAAAATCGCGCTTTCATGTATAGAATCCCATACAATACATATTTAAATAACCATACAATTACAATATCTTGGTAGGTATACGAATATTGCTAATGTGAAAGTTTGGATCGATACGAGATACTTAGTACCGCCGTTTCTAGGTAGTCCTAAGTACTATCCAATATTTCTGGAACAAACAAACTCACAAATTGGGATTTAGATATAGCATTTTTTTAACAATTCGACATTTCTCAGACAGGAGCCGTATTTTCGAAAAGTAGTATTTTATAAGCTCACTGATCCGGGCAACTTTTTTATTTATTTTTTTTCTATTTATAATATGCCACTTAGTTCGGAGTGCCTTTTGGCATAGGCCTCCTCCAACATTTTCCACTGATCAGTCTTGTGCCACTCTTCTTTAGTGATTTACTGATGTACACTTCAGGAGCCTATTTTTGAAATGTATGACATACTAGCTGTTTCCCGCAGGTCCGCCTGCGTCAAAAAGTAGCCTATGTTTGACCCCGGGTCTGCAACTATATTCATACCAAAGTTCATCAAAATCCGTTCAGCGGTTTGGCCGTAAAAGCGTAACAGACAGACAGACAGACAGACTTTCGCATTTATAAAACAGTTCGATTTGATATCGAACAAAAAACCTTCGTTAACGAACGAAAATTCGATATCGAACTCGACTTACCGATTCTGCGTGAATAGCATTTTCCAAAAATAGCATATCTGGTCGTCACACGCCCCGTGTTGCTACGTTTTTTCAGCCAGACAATGTTTTACTCCATTTTTCTAGGGCTGACTTCTAATAACATTTTGAATATTCTATGTTAAGTCATATGATTTTCGTTCCATATCACATTATTTCTGAATTTTTCGCGTTTGTTACCCATTGAATTAAACTAAATACTAAATTAACGCGATAAAAACAGTTACTCGAACACAAACAGTTACTCGACCTATTTTCATTGAACTAATTGGCTGACTCCAAACTAAAGTATGTTTGCCGTCAAATTATGTTTTGTTGCTAAAAAAAAAATTTCGAACCCACGACCTCAGAATCTACAAATAACAGCAATAGCTTATTATTTTCCTCTATGGTTTTATTGGTAAAATATATTAAATCAATCGTGTCATATGACCGATGCGAAGATTGGCCTAATTAAATATTAACATGAATAACAAAGGGAAAATTAGTTTCAGACGAACTAAAAGCAAAATGATCATTTTATCTTATAGTGGAATTTTATTTATGTAAATGTCACATAGTATTTGTTTTTATTTTGAACTCGTCATACTAGTACCTATCAGATAGCTTAAATTATCTAAGGATATATATACAATACTAGCTTTTTTCCGCAGCTCCGCCTGCGTCAAAAAGTAGCCTATGTTTGACCCCGGGTCTTCAACTATATTCATACCAAATTTCATCAAAATCCGTCCAGCGGTTTGGCTGTAAAAGCTAACAGACAGACAGACTTTCGCATTTATAATATTAGTATGGATGTGATGATATTTTATATATATAGAATCACTGATAGGGGTAGTATACAGGTAGATATGATAGGTAGTATACATATAAAAATTTTGAGATGTAAATTTTTTCCCGTTCGCGGAAAATTGCGCGAAAATTTGCGGAAATCGTCGTACAGTTGGCATGTAACCTGACACCGGAGATGGACAGTCAAAGGGTTTCAAAGTAATAAACACTACCTATTTCTTCTCTTTCTTAACCTTATCCCGCTTTGTAATGTGGGGTCGGCACATAAAACCATCTCGATAGTCTATTGGCTAAGTTGTTTGTCTGAAGATCCGGAGATCGTAGGTTCGAATAGTTGTTTTTTTCCAGTCTGCCTTATACATTACAGACTTATATATATATTGATTACGAAATAAAAGGTAATTCCTTATAATAAAGGGTAAGGCCGGGTTCGAATGAAACAATAGAGTTTTTTACAAAACAAAATTTATCAACCAAAAATACTGCAAGATCAAAATATTCCTGTTGGCAGGCTAGTTGCACATAAAACATATACAGAAACCTAGCCGAAAATATTATCTTCAGTTGATCCTGGCTGCCATCTGGTGGTCGTTAAAGAAACCTACCGTCAAGTGGACGTAAGACGGTCCCGAAATATCTTGACACCAGGGTGTACAGGGTCGACCATGTAACCCACTCGATACTAGGCATGAATCAAGGAGCGAAGAGAACAACAAACATATCGATAGATAACCTTGTACCTACATTCGACTAAGTAATAGATCGGATTCCATCAACAAACCCATTTGCTAAGAAGGTTGACGTCAAGCCACATTGACATTTGGTGGCACAAATAGGAGAGAATAGGGTACACAAACCCAAACAACAAACAAACATAGCTTATTGTGAATTACAGTCTACATCCGCAGCTTTCCGTCATGGAACATAAAGGTCGCATTTATACCTGCAAGAAAATTTCTGCAAGAAATGTTTGACATTCTAGCGGACAGCAACTTCTATTTAAACAATGAACTTGCTGCAGCGTTTACATTTGCAAGCTGCTGGCGAACAGCCCGTCACAAATTCTTGCGAAAGTTTTATTGCTGATGAAAGCTGCCATAAGGCAGCCAATGCGTAGTAAGCAATTGTCTATTTGCGTATCTTTTATTTATTAATTTCAAGCTTTATTCTCTTCAACCCTTTAAACATCTGCACTGTCATTAACGCATATGCTGTCCTTACGACCACCGCATCCGCAATCCGAACGCACTCCGCACTGCCCGTGCAATGAGCGTCACTCCGCGCGTGCGTATGCGCAGCTAAACTGCAACCATGACCCCGTTTTCGTGCGCCTGTGTGAGGTTATGTCACGTTACGTTGTGCGTGTGATACATTTATCGTTTGCGAGCCGAGCGACGGTTTTGCGTGGGAAATGGGGAAAATCTAGTAAATAAATTAAGGCTAAGTTAGATGGATTTGCTTTTATGTCCAATAGCTTTAGTGGACACGAAATTTACCAACACACAAACAATTTTTTGTTCATATGAAATGAAATGAATGAAATAGTTTATTTTCAATATAGGATATAATATCACTTATTGACGTCAATTTACTTATATTAAGTTTACCGCCACTTCCAAAGCGAAAGTGGAGAAGAAGCGGCGCCACAAACTCCACTGCAGTATTTCCTTCAAAACGTCAATTTACAAATAAGAAAAAAACTTTCCATAATTAACTAGTTAAATGAACGAATTCACATGTTTGTCAACATTTTGCACAATATTTTATTGTGATTTAAATTAAATAAAAACTGTAAAAAAAAACATAGACAAATTCGCTACGCGATAGCCCACACTAGAGCCGTCTAAATCAGCTTTTAATTCTAGTTTACCATACACAATCAATTACTTCTTATCTTCTTTAACCATTTCCACGCATTGCTGAGTATAGGTCTCCTCATGCCTATGCCATTTTCTGCGGCTTAAAGCCTTTCTAAGCCAGGTCTCAGCGAAACATTCATGTTATCAGACCATCTCGCTTCACACAACAGCTGCGGTCTTGTCTTAGTCTCCATTCAATTAACTTTCGGCTCCATCTCCCATTCTCTCTCTGTTAACTGCTACTTTTTTATTTTTTTAAATTTTCGTCAAATTTAAATAAATGTTTAAAGTACGCCTTCAACTATTTCACCCATACACGTGGGCTAATTTTAATTGAATAATTAACAATTATCCTCAAATGTTTTGAATATATTTCACAGAAGTTCGAAAAGAGGTTAAGGTCCTGTTATTTTCTTCGCCATCCTGTTATTTCCTGGAAGGCCCACTAAGTTCAATTAGTCAGTCGATGGCGCCTGGGGTTTTCTGTCTACCTTGACCTACAAATTGTAAATATAAATTTTAAACTTTATTGTATAAAATAGCTGTTTTCCGAAGCTCCGTCTGTGTCATAAAGTAGCCTTATGTGTTTGACCCGGGGTTTTCAACTATGTGCATAGTAAATTTCACTTGTGAATATCTTAATCTTCCTCAGGAATAGGGCGATAAACAAAAAATATTTTTGTTAAATTGTAGAAGCTTTCAAACAAACATACAAATTCATCGTACCTTTAAATTTATTTCATCTGTACCCTATGATTACAAACATTGTTAACTCAATAAAATCTCAATACAAAGGTGACAATTATTTCTTTAGAAAAAAAATGCAATTGTACCGCATCACTTTTGAAACTTAACTGGCGTTTAACTAAACTCGCATTAAACTCTCATTTGTGTATTATTATTTTCTTTGTACACCAAGCGGCATCCTTTGAAGTTTATACAAATGCCATACAATTTATTAGTCAAATGATAGACGCATAAAATCTTACTTGCATGGCAACTTGACTGCGCGTGCATGCGACTCGCCCAGTGCAACGGAAACGCGCATAAAGCTATATTACCTTAATTATTTCTTATGTACAGTTGCACTGGATACATGTCGTTATCCTACTGATATTATACACGCGAAAGTTTGTAAGTATGGATGGATGTTTGTTACTCTTTCACGACTAAACAGCTGAATTGATTTTCATAAAATTTGGTACGGATATAGTTCAAGACCCGGAGTCAAACATAGGCTACTTTTTGACGCAGGCGTAGCTGCGGGAAACAGTTAGTAATAATTTTTTTTTTTATTCAGGGGTCGAATTAGTCGAAGTTGCGCCTTGTTATCTTAGACAATAAAAATCCAGTCAAAATCGTAGACAAAATAATAATGCCAGGAGACGAACTTTAATAGTTAAAAAATAATTTTTAAACCGATTGTCGTTCAATATCGAATGACTTTTATTCGAAATAATCGGCGAGTTGAACGATTTTTATTCGATTTAGCGTGAGACTTGACTTGACTTTTCAAAAATAGGGTTTTAGATAGTCGGTCACACTGATAAAAATCCATACTGATATTATAAATGTGAAAGTCTGTCTGTCTGTCTGTATGTCTGTCTGTTACGCTTTCACGGCCAAACCGCTGAACGGATTTTAATGAAATTTGGTATGAATATAGTTGAAGACCCGGGGTCAAATATAGGCTATTTTTTAACGCAGGCGGAGCTGCTGGAAACCGCCAATAAACGTATAAATTGTTTTTTTGTTGGAAGTTTTGTTTAAGCTGTCAAATTTATTTGTAAAATATCTTTCTTCCATTGACACACCACGTTCCTTTCTCAATGCACTAACTGACATAACATCCATACTAATATAATTAATGCGAAAGTCTGTCTGTCTGTCTGTCTGTTACGCTTTCACGGCCAAACCGCTGAACGGATTTTGATGAAATTTGGTACGGATATAGTTCAAGACCCGGAGTCAAACTTAAGCTACTTTTTGACGCAAGAGGAGCTGCGGGAAAAAACTAGTATAACATAAATATAACACCATGAATAGTTATGTTAAAACTAGTATAACATAACTATTCATGGTCGGCAACGCGCTCGTGTCGTCTTCGGTGTTGCAGACGTTCATAGGCTACGGTAACCACTTACCATCAGGTGGGTCGTACGCCTGTTTGCCTACTAAGTTGTATAAAAAAAATGGCACGAATAAAAGACACAAATAAAAATTAATATTTATCTGTTTTAAGTAAGTACATGTGTTTTTGTGTGTTGCGTTAATAGATGATATGTATGTTTCTAAATTTCAGCAATAGCTAAATAAATATATTTCCAGTGTGACTTTGATGTATAGTATATTCAGCTAATTTTAGATTTTCATCCCTTAGGCATAGAACTACTGAACATGATATAGGCGCGTATTTCCGAGAATATTTTCAAACTAGCTGAGTATTTTACCAAACGATAAATCATTGTAACTTGGGGAAAATATATTACTTGAACTAAGTTTAAGAATAGACGCCAAGACCACAAAAACTTAGTTTTATTTACTTTTGTAAAAAAAAGTTATTTGTTATAAAATTTAATCTCTATTTCCCTGGTCTATACACTCTCATTTTTTTGATGTGTGTTATAAAATTGGGAAGAATTTTAAGTATTTGGACTAGTATCTAAGTTCAGGTTTCGCATACACATTCGGCAGTACTAGTTATTACAATGGAGCGACTGCCGTCTGACCTCCGTAACACTTTTATAGGGAAACAACATGAATAGGAACATGACAATGATAGTGTAAGTTGTGTAGTGTTATTGGCCAACTCTGTCAGATTTATCAGTGTGATTAATTTATTATATTATGACAATAGGTCTATCGTACCTAAGTAAGGTAATACGAAGGTGGTTTTTCTTATGTTGACTAAAATTTGACAATGTTTCCTTGTTGTGCAATAAAGAGTGTTGTATTGTATTGTACCTAACAGATAGTAACCTAATTAACTTTGAAAGTAAAGCACTGTATAATTAGAACATAAAATTACAGGATTAGGCGCGTAAAATACCTTTATATCATACCATTGTACTATCTGTTTTGTTGTAGATATCATCTTAGCATTCTGCACCGCTCACTTCAGTTTTTTTAAATTCTCTGCTCCTTTCTACCATAAGGTTGGCTGGAAGAGATTGCATTAGCGATAAGTCCGCCTTTGTACTCATTTCTCTTAATGTTAATCGGTTTTAATGCTGTATCTTTTCTTAAATGTATGTAAATGGTGCAATAAAGTGTTCATTAATTCATTCATATTTCTGACGTTTTAACCGTGTTACAACGGCCGTGGTCACGGAACTACTGGCTCAGCATTTCTACAGCTCCATACTTCCAGCGGAATCGTCTTCCACCGGCATATTGTGATTTAGTAACATAATATTTTGACGGACTGTACGCCACTCCTTGAGTCAGAGCGACAACCTTATCCATGTCAATGACAAATACACACATGCATCGGATAACTAGCACACACAACACACACATCCTGCGCATTTATGTTGGCGTAGGTCTGGGTTGTTATATAACTATGTTTACGCGGATTGGTGCCAATTCTCATACAACCGACAATTATGTGTGTGCATTTCTTTGGGTCATTTGTTTATCGACGAAGTTTGTTAAAGAAAACATTCGATTGCAATTTAATATCTTACCCAGATTTCCTTTAGCTTCTATTTTTGAAATGTATGAAAAAAGAGCTTCAGGACGGAAGAATTCATAACGTTACGCGATACTAGTTAATAAAGACATACATACTTTTAGCTGGTAAAAGATAATTAATCACTCATATATCGAATAAAATCGATTGCCTTATCGATTATGATATAACTAATGAAAATCAATCGGTTCGCCCATTTTCCGTGAGTAAAAAGTTTTTTTAAGCACCTATAATTATTAATATTGGCTGAAACTTTCATTAAAAGTGAATGATGAAGTCAAGCGTACAAATTAGTCGCCCTACATAATTTCTATCTATAGCTTTTTATCATACGTTTCATTTTTATTTATAATTCATATAAAAGTGAACAGGAAAATGCGACAACTCGTAAAAACAAACTCTTACAAGAGACTGGATATAGAATAATAATGAGCATTTCAAAGAAATACTACAATAGGATATGCGGTGAATTGGGATATCACGGGAATGAAGGAAAGAAGGTTTTACTTAGCCTTTTTTGGTTTTAATGTTCTACTGCATTATCTGCCTCCATGGTCTAGTAGCTGAGGCGTTTACCTTAGACCATGTCATTCGATTCCCATGGAAAGCTTGCTATGTATGTTTAGTTGTTTCCAGTTTGGTTAGGACATTGCAGGTTTGAATCAACTGATTGTCTGACAATAATGATGATTCTGTACTACGGAAGGCGTGTAAAGCCGTTGGTTCCGGCTGCTTTGATGGTCGTTAGAACCACGTCAGAGACCGAAAGGCGGTTCCGAATAACTCTGACAGGATGTACAGAGTCGATTAACCATGTAACCCGCTCGAAATGAATGAATGACTGCATTAAGTCCGCCTTTTGTATTTTTTTCAAGGCATCAATATGACGTTACCGACCTTCCAATTCAACGTATCCACGTTTTACTAACACGTGAATATATCAAAATGTACATAGTTCAATGAGTGTAGTTTTGCATGCCAACCGTTATCCAGATGCACCTACTCATACAATATTCAAATTCACTTGCTTGCTAACTGCGGTATTTGTTACTGAGTATGAAAACGTTGACTACACTAAACTACACGTTTTCAATTCCCTTTTATCATTCGTATCGTTTCCTGCAGCTCCGCCTGCGTCAAAAAGTACTTAGTCTGACCCCGGATCTTAAACTGTATTCGTACCAAATTTCTTAAAAATTCGTTCAGCGGTTTGGCCGTGAAAGCGTACCAGACACGTAAGGACGCGGCTAACAGCGCGACGAACAACAACAGTTTTTCGGACCTAATGTTTCCATTACAACTCGGTCGCTGTTGTAATTTTGTGTGCAGGGTGTAAATAAGGACTTCAGATGATGATAATACCTCTACTACTAATCTATACTAATATTATAAAGCTGAAGAGTTTGTTTGTTTGTTTGAACGCGCTAATCTCAGGAACTACTGGTTCGAATTGAAAAATTATTTTTGTGTTGGATAGATCATTTATCGAGGAAGGCTTTAGGCTATATAACATCACGTTGCGACTAATAGGAGCGAAGAAACAGTCCAAAATGTGGAAAAACGTGGAAAATTATTCATCTTTGAGGGCTTCCGTTGCATGCGCTGCGAAAACCGTTCGAGATACCCAAAAAATATGTATGAAAGAATTATTCCTCTTTAAATTATCTAAAAAAATGTCCGCCACAGTATATATCTATCTTTTAAGATTAACTCACAATAACCGTTTTTTTACAAATTATTTGTCAGAGTTGTATCAACATAATAATATTATTCTTTATCCAAATAAATATGTTATTGATTAAGAGTATTTAACTGTGAACAAAATTGTCTTTGACATCACTTAATTTCAATAAACATCTTATAAGATAATACAATTTTAAAATAACTCCGAAACAAAATTCACACGCGCCGCGTGATGAGCGCTCGCCCATAATTCCCAAAAAACTATTCCACGCGGACGAAGTCGCGGGCACAGCTAGTCTTAGTAATATACCGTTTGCATCCTTAGCTGGTTGCTTCGAAGCCCAGCTTTCTGGTCTTCGGCATCTTATATTATGATGATAATGAGTCTGTTATAGCCTAATTGTGTCTCGTACATGTTCCTTGAGAGAAGTTGATAAGTACGTAACACGGGCCTCTCTAGCTTTTTGTTTTTTTTTTAAATTTAATTGTATATGATCTATCTTAGTTCTGTGACAAAAGTCAATTATCTACCTATCTCTTACCTAATCTACCACAGACAAGGTAAAAAGGTGCCCTCGTTGAATCGGAAAGCAGTTTTTATTTCGCAACAGATCGACTTGCTCATCAATTTTAATCGATTCAGCTCATTTGATGCTCATTGTGCATAGAAATGAGAAATGGGCTATAACTATCTGAGTACTACAATTTTGTTGATAGTAATGAAATGAATGTTATTAAAAGCTGATTAGAGAATCAGAGACTGAAGTACGTAATAATTTAAGCTTGTTCCTTTAATTAGGGCCTCGCGCCTCGGAGCCTGACTGCTCGGACGCATTGCCAAATTATTTTTAGGCATTGACCAGATGGTTCTTTCAAATAAAAGTAATGAAGACAGAGTCGAGAAGACATAACCTATTACTAGGTTAGTAGGTTTTTTCCTTTACTCAAAGCTTTTAGCATCCATACTATACTATATTATTATACTATATTATATACTTACTATATATATTATATCATACTAATATTATAAATGTGAAAGTGTGTTTGTTTGTCCTTCTTTCACGTTAAGACGGAGCAACGGATTGATGTGATTTTTTGTGTGGAGATAGTTGGAGACCTGGAGCGTGGCATAGGCTACATTTTTCCTCCTCAGGCTAAGCTTCGGAGTTTATGGTACGCTGTAAGTCATTGTCCTAGATTTTCGGCACTGGTTATAACAATGTAGCGACTGGGGTCTGACCCTTCTTACAGAGAAACCAAACCAACGGGATTTGTTATTGGCCAACACTGGCAGTTTTTGTAGGCAGCTTAAAGGCATCAGACAGCCTAACGTTTGCCATCTGTCGATGACAACGGCCTATCCTGTATTATTTCTCCTTATTTTACTCCTTAGTTTCCAACATTAATGGAGGGCCAAGGTTGTCCAGCCTCCTAAGTTGTGGTACCATGTAAAGTCTAGATTCACATTAGCTGCAAACCAAGGCCAACATATTGACACACGGTCGCCAATTAAATCAAAAGTGAACGGTCAGAAACATGCGCGTGCGTCGATCGGTTGACAAGCAATGTAGTGCCCTGACCTGGACAACTTCTTACGACTAAAGATCCTGGAACTTTTCGTTTGATTTTGGACAAGGATTTTCAAAATTGTATTAATTACAATATACATACGGGTCCGAAACGTGGTCTTTGACTATGGGCCTCATAAGAAAGCTCAAGGTCGCCCAGAGAGCTATGGAGAGGGCGATGCTCGGTGTTTCCCTACGAAATCGAATCAGAAATGAAGAGATCCGTAGGAGAACAAAAGTCACCGACATAGCCCAGCGGATTAGTTCTTTGAAGTGGCAGTGGGCGGGGCACATAGCGCGGAGAACCGATGGCCGATGGGGCAGAAAGGTTCTCGAATGGCGACCACGTACCGGTAAGCGCAGCGTTGGACATCCACCGACCAGATGGTCAGATGACCTGAAAAGGGTCGCAGGCAGACGCTGGATGCAGACTGCTGCCAACCGATCATTTTGGAAATCATTGGGAGAGGCCTATGTCCAGCAGTGGACTGACTGCGGCTGAAATGATGATGATGATGATGATGACAATATACTTATTTCAAGTAAATTTCCCAATTTACAGTTTCCCAATACGTGAACTCATGTCGGGCCAGAATTCTGGCAATCAAATAAATTAAAAAACATAGATTTGTACCTAGAACTTGTGTGTGTAGTACCTAGTACCTGTGTGCGTAGTACCTAGTACCTGTGTGTGTAGTATCTAGTACCTAACTACCTACCTAGTAAAAATCTATTCCGAAGATTTGGAAACAATATTTCAATAAATATTAGTATGTTTGTAACGGAAATTTATGTAATCCGTCATTGTAAACAATTCCTAGGAAATGTATCTAATTCCTAATATCACACACATTTCCTAGGAAATCTATACATTTCCTAATTGCAATCGGAAATGTAAGATAAAACTGAAATGATGATGATGATGATTGTGAAAAAAGCGACTTAGTGTCAAAAGACGACTTGTGACAGAAAGTAGGTTAGGTTATGGTTTTACAGTGACCATAACAGTTAGCGAGCGAGCGACAGACCTTGTGTCAGAAACACTTGCGTTTCAAGAGACGACTTGACAACGTGTTTTATTACAGAAAGCATTCTTTTATACATTTCCTAATACAATATTGGACTATTATTAATAGGTAATGTATACATTCCCTAGGATATGTATATCCATACTAATATTATAAATGCGAAAGTCTGTCTGTCTGTTCGTTTGTCTGTCTGTCTATCTGCTTTCACGGCTAAGCCGCTGAACGGATTTTGATGAAATTTGTCATGAATATAGTTGAAACCTGGGCTCAAACATAGGCTACTTTTTAACGCAGGCGGAGCTGCGGAAAACAGCTAGTATTAAATATTTTTTAAAACAATATTTTATACATTTCCTAAATAACTTCCGAATTGTATACATTTCCTAGGAGTCTTATACAATTCCTAGATTTCATACATTACCGGTAACATATACACACGGAGATGAAAATAGAATATTTTTTATATAAGTATCTAGGTTTAGATATTCTGTAGATACTCGTATGTTGAATGAAAAATATCTTTTCTTAAACATGCGCGGAAATATTGTCATTACTTTTGAATAAAGAACACGCGAAGTAACATATTTACGTAGACTGAAAATCAAATTCACTTCCCGGCGCGTTCTTTGAATTTGGAACGAAGAGCGCGCCGGCAATGTTGTATGAAACGGTGTGCTGTTTGAATTTAGAACTTTTTCATCTATCGTACATATTGCGTGCTCGTGGCTGTATAGCCACAGATGCGTTTACCTTTCGGCACAAACTGTAAAATAAATTAAATTTATTATGTAAAAGGCCCTTTTTTATTTCCTTGCATTTTTTTAAGAAAAGCACTATATATGCCTCGGCCGAAATGGCAATTGCCTGTCTCGTATGTTAAACTCATACTCGACCTGCAATTGCCTATTTCACTGCCTTTGCAATAATGTACTATTAAAAAAACATAAATTTTTGCACAATATTCTAACACTAGCTGTGCCCGCGACCTCATCCGCGTCACATTCGATTAGATACTTTTCTTTCTCTAAGTTGCTACCGAACTCCTGCTGCGTTAGTCTTATTATCCGTTGTTGCAGAGTTTCACAAATTTTTTTTTAATTCATCTCATATTTAAAAAAAAAAAGGTTGAGGATCTCACTGTGTAAAATATTGAAACTGAATCCTATTTCGCATGGGAGACTAAGTTAAACAATCGTGATTTGTTAATTAATGAACATTTCCCACTTGGAGTGCTATTTTTTTAGAAGTATGACTCAATTCGAATGATTCATTGGACACTAAGAAATGTTTCTTTCTCAAAGTCGATTTTCATTAAACTCGCCTTCCTTCGACCACCATATACGGTGACTCATATTCATACTTCTCAAAAATACTTTGTGTACGTATATATAAAATGTTTGTTTTTATTTTTAAATAAATAAATGTATTGTAAGAATAGCTCCCGTGATTCCGACTGACGGCTGTCAAAGAAACTTTTAGACCCGGATCATGATTCTACAGATCTGGAGTTACATCCAATTATTTTCATGCTCATTATCCATGAGTCGAACGATTTTCATTCTACTCCCCGATTTTGTGTGACTCATATATTTTACAAATAGGACCTTTGGATCTCCTGTAAAGAGCTTACGGATGACAAACGGCAGTGGATTACGTAGTCAAACGACCCTGTACATCTTGGTGTCAGAATTTTTCGGGACCGTCTTTCGGCGTCTAATGTTATTCCTTTAATGATCACCAAGTGGCAGTCGGATACGGCCTAACGTGCCTTCCGAAGCACAGAACGTCATTGTTATCAGAAAATCAGGTGACTCAAGCCTGCAGTATCCTAACCTTATCAAACTGGAGTGCTATTTTTGTGAAGCGTGACTCATGCAAAATCGGCGAGTCGAATGATTTTCATTCGACATATATAAAATAAAAATAGGATTCCTAGAAACAACTTAATAAAGTATCCTTTCCATGGGAGTCGAACCCACGACCACGGTCTAAGATATAACCACGGAGAAAGTGACTGACAATAGATGAATTATAATGTTCGGTGTTGGAAGGTACGCTCAGCCATTGGTTCTGCCTGCTATCTGTTGGTTGTTATGGGAACTACGTCAGTAGCCGAGGGGCAGTTCTGAAAACTTTAACACCAGGTTGCGCAGGGTCGATTGAACATGTAACCCACGCGGTATGAATGACTGAAATGTCACAATAAAGGACCCACTCCAGAGTCCACAAGGCGTCTCCAAAAAAACTCTGACACCAGGATGTGCAGGGTTCATTGACCATGTAACTGCTCGATATGAATGACTGAAAAGTCACATTATAGGACCCACGTCAGAGGCCTAAGGCGTTTCCGAAAAAAACTGACACCAGGTTGTGCAGGGTCGATTGACCATGTAACCTACTCGATATGAATGACTGAAAACCTCATAAGTAGATACCTTCCTTATTAAAAAATAGTATTTACTATTAGGTACCTAACTGAAAATAAACACCCCTGTCAGTTACCTACTCAAATTAAAAGTCTATAGCAAAATTAAATAAATACTACTAATACTTAATGAATATTATAATACCTAATAATAAAAACTTTTGTAAAAAATTCATTACACACAACATAACATTGCAAAAAGTGAAACATCCAGTGTAGTATACACGCCATACATTTTAGGGGTCAATTAATTTGGTCACTTGTCCTACGGGAACTAATAAAAAATTCGGGATAAATTGCAGCCTAATATCTAAGTTGGACCTCTAGCAACACAACTGTGAAAACCGCATTCAATTCTATGCAGTAGTTTTCGCGTGACGCGATTACAAACATACAGACAGACAAAAATTCTAAAAATGATTGTTTTGGCTCCTCTTGGTCCTTAATGAGCCCTCATATTGTTTTTTGTTAAAAATCTTCAATGTACAGACATCGACCTATTACAATTTAATTATATGTATATGTTACGGTAAATGTGATTAATTGAAAATTATTAATAATTTTACAACATTATTAATAATAACCTCGTGTTTTGGTAAATGTGATTAAACAATCGAAATTAATTACTTTTAGTAGTAATTATTAATAATCCACTACACACATTGGTAAAAGTAATAAATAAAACTCAAAGTTTTTTGACCAGCAGGTATTTATTTATAATATTACTCACAGTCTTACAATTATACTTGTCTGAGATCACACGAGCAAGGTAAGGTTAGGTTAGGTTAGGTTTTTTTAAGGTGTTTGTAGAGCGAGAAAATTTCGCACAGCAAACCTCTGCGATTTGATACAGAGTTCAAGTTGTATATTATAGTAACTTCAAAGCGTTGTATTAGTACGTTAGACGTAGCATTAAAGGTACATTGTTAGGGTTATTACATTTATCGGTACTAAGGTTATATTAATAATAAACACCGACAAATGTGATTAATTTATCACTTTTACCTCGACTTTCGGTAATTATTAATAATGATCGATAAATATTAATAATTTTCAATTAATCACTCTTACCGTAACATATATATAAAGTTCGACAGCTTCGCCTAATTTAGCAATATGGGTTTTTTTATAAGTCACATTTTTTGTGACCGGCGCCAATTTCCGTGGTGTTACAGGTCACCATAAATCTGCAGTCAACCCTGCCTGCAACTCTACACCTTGGCGCGAAAAACCCTTAATTTTTTATCCTCCAATTTTGGCAATTATTTCAAGACATGACGTATAGTAATTCAGCGTGAACAAATGAAAATATGTAAAAATTTAATTATGTCATCGGTTATTATTTCATGAACATACATTTGTAGTCTGAAAACGTAGGCTGGAATTAAAATAAATTTACTTGTAATAACAAAATAACCGTATAAATCCTGAATCGGATTAAAAGCTATATCTTATTTGTCCCTTTACAAACTTAAGCTACAAGTGCGTATAAAGTACTTAAAATAAACATAGCAGAATCAAAAATATATGATACTAGCTGTTTCCAGCAGCTCCGCCTGCGGTATATAGCCTATGTTACTCAGGGTGAATGTAGCTTTCCAATGGTGAAAGAATTTTTGAAATCGGCACAGTAGTTTTTGAGTTTATTCATTACAAACATACACACAAAAATACAAATCTTTCCTCTTTATAATATTAGTGTAGAAGTAGATGACGAAATGCAATTTAATACATATCTTTTTATGTACGATAAAGATATTACAAACAAACAATAATTGAATATTTATTAAAATTACCAATATCTAGTGGAAGTTTGAGGCAAAACTAAAACCCACAAGTCTCTCATAACCTAACCATATGTAATACAGTTTCGAAGCCCTCCATTTTTTTTGACATAGACAAAATTCATCCACGCTCTATTACACAGACGCGCGACACTCCGCCCTGTTTTTTTTCGCGCCAGAATTTCACGCTAATGAATTGCGGGAATTTTATACCTGTTTTTGTAAAATAGCTGTTATATGTCACTATTTAATGTTCAGCCATTTATTTGTGTTGTTTTCTGTTAATAATGATGTGTTTGGTCTTCACGGGAAATTAATATTTATGATTTGTTTGTATTTTTTCTCTATGATTTATTATGCTCATATTTTTTTTTTTTTCAGGTAAGCGTTTTATTTTTTTCCGCCGTTTTAGTCGGTAAGTACTATCTTAGATTACAGAGCGTACTATTTATGTAAGCAATTACCTATGTTTTTTATTAATAATATCTTTTAAATGGCCATAGACAAAAATACGAGTATATTTGAATCGGTTGCTGAAAATCCATTAGTTATACGTACATATTAACTATTTTATAGTGCTCTATTATTAATTTATTTATTTATTAAAACTTTGTTGTTCCACAAAATCAAATATAATAACAATTGGTGGATTTAATGCTAAGAACATTCTCTACCAGAATTAATCGAAAAATAATAAAAAAGTTAAAAATAAATTAATTAATTTCTTGCAGCTTTATATTTTAGGGTGCCACTAGCGCATTGCCAACTCATGGTCTGGTAAAAAAAAAACATCACTAACAGGAAACTAAAGCTAGTCGGAACAGATGAGCGTCACTGCTCAGTTGCCAGCACAGATTCATGTCAGGGTTGAGCCCGCAGAGTCACTGACTTACCATGAGATCGTAATGGCATTAGAAAAAACCTGTTAATAAAACTGTTATTGTTCTCAAGAATACAAGTCAAAGTACTGGTTGGATGATTGTATTACTGATAAAATCTATACTATCTTTTAGTCTTTCTGGTTACGTACTTACATTTTTCCTGGACTTTTGGCGGGAAGCTGTGAAGAGCAATATCGGCGCTGTATTTTATTTTCCAAAATTTGTGTTTTTTTTGAGTGTTTGTGCATAATAATGGTGGATTATTATTCGCAAAGTGTTCGATAACAAGCATGAGTATTGGGAAGTGATACAGTGTTTGATTTATGTGATTTTCATGCTTGTTGCCAAAAGCTCCTAGTAATAGCTAAGTGCAGTTTTTCTACCACTTCAGTTTGCCTGATTCTTCTGACTAGACTTGACTACCGACTAAACTTTTGGACTTGACTAGGACTTGACGAAACCACACTGTAGAACTGAAGAAGATTGAAAAATTAACAAGGGCTCTAAAGGACTTGTATCCATGGCCGTAAAACCCATTATTAAAAAAATGAGAGATATGTTATTATCTGAACCGGTTGAAAACCCAAATATTTTTTAGAATATTCTAGTCAGATCTACGTGACACGTAGTAGTACGTAATAGGTGATAGTCAGTCTACGTAAGGGAAATGCTAGTAGTAGCTTACCAATGTGCCGACTAGGGATGAAAATTATGAGACCGGAAAACAACGGTCTTCTGGTAAAAATCGATTTTAGAATGCGAAATGCCTGGTTGAGATACTTATTGGTTAAACAAGTGCTAAAGAGTGATTTCTGTCATTTTTCGTGACCTAAGTCTATGACATAGTGTCTAAAATTATGAAAAAAAAAAATACCGAAAATTTTCAACCACTAATAAACACGTCAATACTTTAAATTCCTATAGACTTGTCTCGAACGAAAGCTAATTGGAACAAACACAATTATATAACATACACACACATACATACGCCTGCATCCTGTCCCACTTAGTGAGGTGAACCGGTCTTGGTTGTATACAAAAAGTCAGTTACTTTTTGCGCAGGATTCTCTATGACTAGGTAACTTTGATGTCTATGCCTAATCTGTTATGGCTGAAGGCAAGGTCCTTATTGCGTTTGTAAATAAAATGAACTTCAAAGTAGCTTCTTCAGGAGTCTTTTGACTTACTTTACTATTGACTGCATTAAATTGATGCCCACTTACTTGGCATTTCTATAACCCGTTGATACAGAAATGTTTCTATTGTGCAAGAGGGGTATTGGGGTATTCGGCATCCACATGACAGAAGGTAAAGTGCTTAGGTGTTAAGATTTAATCTCGTACCGCTTACTCATGTTTGATGAGAGTGATGAGCGTAGAGTAAGCGAGGTTAAGATATATGCAAATGGAAATCCGTAGTCTCTGCCTAACCCTAAGGGAAAGGCAAGATGATATGTACGTGTACATACGTCCTACCACATAACAGTACAGAGTGTGAGGCACCCACCCTAATGGATGGTTTCTCTATGGAAATTTCGTGATATTATCCATACTATCCATATCCATACTTAATATTATAAATGCGATAGTCTGTCTGTCTTTCTGTCTGTCTGTCTGTCTGTCTGTTACGCTTTTACGGCCCAACCGCTGAACGGATTTTGATGAAATTTGGTGTGAATATAGTAGAAGACCCGGGGTCAAACATAGGCTACTTTTTGACGCAGGCAGAGCTGCGGGAAACGGCTAGTATTTATTAAATAAAGTATTTATTTTATTAACTAAAGTTATATTCATTAACTCAATTAATTTGATTGTTTAAATTGTTATACGAGTATCGGCTTTTAAACTTACTCCAACATATGATGTAATAATATTAATTATTTATTTAACATTTTAACCCACTGTTTTATTATAAAATTTAATAAAATAAGCGGACTTATCGCAACTGCAATAAAATACTTAAAACAAACTCGACTTACAAATGAAATAAGTATAGCCCGACCAGGAAAATGGCAGCCTTGGCCATATTGCGGAAAAATATTAGAACTAATTTCCTTTACTGGCAACTAGGTATTCAAGTAACATGCCGTCATCTCAACGTCATCTGCCAAAAAAAGACAGGAGCGGACGTTGTGTATTTTGTGATGATTATCAAATCAAAATATTTATCAAAATGGTTAAAATAATATATAGTAATGAGAGTAAAGTGATATAAAAGATGTTATTATATTTAATTCCAATAAAAACGAAGGATTGATTTCTATTTCATTGAATGACATTGCCAATTTTGTTGTTGACAGAACACATACAACATGTTGCCACCTAAAGGCTTTTTATTTTCCTGGTCGGGCTATACTTTAATACATCTGTATGTTGAAAAGATTTTTTTTTATCTTTTTCGTGACGTCATCATATTAATTCGCGTATTTTTTTTCTTTTGTACAACCAACAACAATAATAACGACTGCAATGAAATTGAATATTTTGGTATTTAACTGCATAACTTTATACAAATCAATTTACAAAAATGCTATTGCGAAAGGTGAATGTAGCTGTCCGTGGCTGCGTCCTGTTCGGACTAGACGGTTTTCGGTTACTTTCATTTTCAAATTGCAATATTGAAATTATTCGTATGAAAAAAAAAAAAATTCAAAGCTTCCCAGTAACATAAAAAACTCAAATAAAGAATTTAAAAATAAAAGTAGAATTGAAATCGTTTTTTTGTCTTGCGGGCTATGTATTTAGCCAGTTACAAATTGTAATAGTTCAAAATTCGAATGAAGAAACCAATATCAATCTTACACCACGCACGACTCAGCCTTTTACCGACCAACAAAAAAAGGATATATTCACGTATACAACACGTTTTCAAATAGTAATGAGCCCTAATTAGCCTTATTGGAACACTATTAGCAGATGTTCGACTAGATTCCTCTCTGCACAGAAATGGTGGGTTTTGGCCATAGACTCATAAAACAATAGATAGCAAATAGTAGAGACGCAAGTGAGAAAAGAAATTAAAAATTTGGACAATAAAAATGAGTGACTTAGAAAGAAATAAATATCAAACCATCACTATTTTCTTACGTTTACAAATATTTAAAGATATAGATAGCTCAATTACTATTGAAATATCTTCGATAAAAAAACTCCTTAGCCGACTGCACAGTTAGAATCCTAGTGTCCCTACACTCACTGTACTGGAAGTACCTAATCCCTAAAATTTGTAATGTTTTTGACTAAATTACTTACCGTAATAACTTAATTCGCTCTATAAGTGCGTGGTTTTTAGTTGGTTGATCGAAGCGCAAAATTGTTTGCTTTGACAATTTAGTATGGCAAACCTGCACAGCGTCTCTGGCGAATAGTAAGGTAAATAAGAAATTCCATATTAAATCTTAACGCGGTTATTAAAATCTCGTGATGGTACTAAAAGATGCAATTTATTTAAAAAAAAACAACACTTTTCTATTTGCCAATTTGTAGACTTTACAAAAATAAAAACAAGTTTGCGTAGTCTATGCCACATAATTAGTCTATGGTTCGAACGCATTTGAGCGGGTTCTCTGAATCGCTTAGCCGCAGTTCACTCTAAATAGTCCCTATACGGCGGCAGAAGGCTACTCTGTAGGGTAGTCTAGGAGATAGGGGTCTTTTCTATTTTAACACGACTGACCACAAAAGGAATGAATGAATGAATACTTTATTACACTATTTACACATAAAATAGAAATACATAGGTAGAATCGAGAAAAAAAAAAAAAAAATATAAAGCGTACAAAGGCGGACTTATCGTAAATGCAATTTCGTCCAGCCTACCTAAAGTTAGAAAGGAACTGCCGAAAAAAACTTGCACAAACGGTGTAGAAAGTTAAAAAAAGTGCGAATCGGACTCGCGTACCGAGGGTTCCGTATAAATCTGTAGGTATCGCGTTCACGAGGAAAGGGGTAGTAAGTTTAAAATTATTAAAAATATTTTTATTATATGATGTAACTAAACGGTTTTCGTAATTTTTCCTTCAATAAGTCGTTGCTTCGTACAAAATTTCGTTGAAATTTTAGGTTTTGATTCCCTTGCGAGTGTCGAAATTTGCGGAAATATGCGGCATAAACTGCTGTATCTTTTGATTGCGTTGGCTTAGAAGTTTGATTTTTTCACAGCTCCAAGGGACAGTAGACCTGAGTATTTGTTATAAATTCCAGCTTGACACCTCCACGCGTTTCTGAGGAAAAGTGTCTTGACAGAGATGGACGGACAGACAACAAAGTGATCCTATAAGGATTCCGTTTTTTCCTTTCGAGGTACGGAACCCTAAAAAGTACATGCATACATTAACATATATTATAATATACAATGGAGTGTAATGTTTTCAGCGTTTTTTATTTTTAAATAATTAGCTTGTTACCTATTAGTTTCTACAGTTTTGTTTGTAACAGTAATTAATTACACTTGGAAAATACTAACTAATCTGCCTACGCTTTCACGGCCAAACCGCTGAACGGATTTTGATGAAATTTGGTACGAATATAGTTGAAGATCAGGAGTCAAACATAGGCTACTTTTTGAAGCAGCCGGAGCTGCGGTATACAGATAGCTGTCAATATATCGTCGTACGTACGATTGCCAAATCTTAATTTAACAAATACATTTAGGATTTGTTTTACATCAGAAATCGTATGGACTTAGTATTATTTGAGTAAGTCTTATAATGTGGTAGGGGTATAGAATTTGTTTTTCTAGTCACATAACCTTGTCTACTATCCTTAGAAGTAAATCTCAGTGTCGCAACTCGCAGTACAATGAACGCGTTGATAACGACAAGGTCTTCACTATCATGTCTAATCAGTTCAGAAGTTTCTAGTCACTGAACATTTTCAACTATCATCCAAGTGCTTACTTCCATACTAATATTATAAGTGCGAAAGTCTGTCTGTTACGCTTTCACGGCCAAACCGCTGAACGGATTTTGATGAAATTTGGTATGACCCTAGTTGAAGACCCGGGGTCAAACATAGGCTACTTTTTGGAGATGCGGGTAACAGCTAGCATTGCATATTTTTGTGATAAACATTACAAGTTTAAACACATGTTAGGAGTACCCCGTAATCGACGAGCGTATTTAACGAGAGTGATGAGTGTAGAAGAAGTTTGTAAAGTGTGTAAGGATCATAGCAAATGGAAATCTGTAGTCTCTGTATACCCCTACGTGATGATATGTATGTATGTAAACGCATGTTATCAAAAGTCTCAACTGTGTTACAACCAGGGAAATTCGTGGCTAGAAATCTTGCGTCATACGTTTAGTAGAACTTAGTAGTAATACTTAGATGTAGCTAGGATAACGCTTAGATGATTATTATGATGACCTATATTTTATAGTGTTTAATTTCGACCTCTCGTATGTGCTAAGATCGATAAGTGCATCAAATTTATTGTGGACCGTAAGCTTGATTGTCTATTTCACCTACTCCCTTACCTTATCCCACTTTCTTACTTGAGATGAGATAATATATTTTTCTCAGCCGATTTCAAACATTCTTTCACCATTGGAAAGCTACATTCACCCTTTTTTTTTTTTTTTTTTTTTGATTTCGCAGGGGAATGCATTTACGCACGAAGTGTGGGACTCCTGGGCCGCTAGTCGGCCCAGACTACCCACTAAACCCCTGCGGGTGCCGTCGGCCGCATTGCAGGGAGGCGCCTCGGATCTAACTAGCACAAGACGCCTCTGCGACTGGCCGGTTTCTCACCAGAAACCGGACTCTCCACTCTCAGAAGTCCTCCGACACCTGGAGGACCTCTGCCACCGGGTGGGACTATTACAGTCCCACCGTTTACGGGGGGGGCGCTTCCAGGCGCGCTAAGTAGCGCCTGCGTCGCACCCCCCCTCTCCGCCGCCGGATCGGGTCCGCGAGGGGATCGTCCTCGCGGTCCCTTTCCTCGACCTCCCTCTGCGACATGACGACCTCGCAGAAGGAGGCCATTGCCGCCCAAGCTCTGTCGCTCTCGAGCATCGCGTTGGCGACACTCGGGAGCGACAGGTCCGTGACGCCAAGCGCGGCGGCCAGCTCATGGCGCTGCCGGCTCCACCTGGGACACCGCTCAAGGACGTGTTGAGCGGTGTCCTGAGCCTCGCCACAATCGTGGCAGCGAGGCTCGGCCTCCCTCCGGGCCACGCGGTGCAGGTACTCACCGAAGCAACCGTGCCCGGTGAGCACCTGCGTCATGCGGAAGGTGAGAGGCTTGCGCCGCCTCATCATCCACTTCTCCAGGACCTGACGCAGGGCCTCCGCTGTGCGGACACCGAACGCTGCCTGCGCCAGGTCCGCCTCCCACCTCCGCACGACTTCCGTCTGCGCTCGCAGGCGCACCCGCCGCACGATCTCCGCCGAGGGGCGCTCGCCGATTTCCCTCCTATTTGCCACAAAGTGGTACACTTCGGCGAGCGCCTCCGCCACCAATTCCCACGGCGGGTCGCCCGCGAGGGCCGTGGCCGCAGAGAAGGCCACTGTACGGTACCCCCGTATCACCCTCACCGCGATCACCTTCTGCGCCTGTCGCAGAAGGCGTTTGTTCGTCGCGGTGAGGGCGTCCACCCAGATGGGGGCACCGTACATCGCCATGCTCCGGCAGACGCCAGAGTAAAGCCTTCTCACTGCTTCGCTCGGTCCACCCAGGTTGGGGAGGAGTCGGCCGAGCGAAGCAGCCGTCCTGATGATCTTCGGCCCCAACTCGCGAAAGTGGGGGCCGAAAGACCATCGTCCGTCGAGGATGAGCCCCAGATATTTCATCTGGGTGCTCACCCTCAACTCCTCCTGACCCACCCGGAGGCGCGCTCCTGGGGGGGGTCCTCGCGTCCGGGCCCCGCGGAAGAGGAGGACTTCGGTTTTGTCCAAACGGACCCGAAGCCCAAGCCTCTCTATGCGGTCGACCAATAGGGCAAGACCCGTTTCGGCCGACCGCGCCGCCTCGCGGAAATTCGCACCCCGGGACGTGAACAGAGTGTCATCCGCGTAGCAGATGACACCAGTCCCGGGGGGAAGCCGACACCGCAGGACCCAGTCGTACGCGATGTCCCACAGTATAGGGCCGAGAATCGACCCCTGCGGGACACCGCATCCGACGCTGCGCCGAACCATTCGACCCCCCCTGTCCTCGAACAGGACGAAGCGCTCCTCCAGGTACGCCTCCAACAGCCTCCGCAGATACGGGGGCACCCCAAGCTACATTCACCCTGAGTAACATAGGCTATATACCGCAGGTGGAGCTGCGGGAAACAGCTAGTATCCTATAAAACTTGTTTTCCATTTTCATTATTATTTTGAAAAAATATCAAAACTTTTTCAATTACTGTTTTTGCGCCGCTTAATTTTTAATTTCTCAATATGGTGTTCTTCTAGAATCTGTCAATCGTTAAAGTATGATTTACATATAAAACAAAAAATTTAAAAAATCAATCAATAAAACTCAAATTGAATCAAAATCATACTTTTAAGCCAAAAAGTTTACACCACTGGACTAGATCAATTTGCAAGTAAACGAGAATGTTAGTGTGCGCAGGCCGCAAGGTCTCTGCCTCATGTCGCAACACGCGGACACTCGCCACATGAGTACGTAACGGAACGGAGAGAACTACTTTCAAAAGCCTTTTCCTCGTACACTGCGATTATGGAATGAACTCCCTGCCATGGTTTTCCCTGGTAACTATACCATGAGCCTTCAAAAAGGGCGTGAAAAAATTCCTTCAGGGTCGGCAACGCGCTCGTGACATCTCCGGTGTTGCAGGCGTTTATAGGCTACGGTAACCAGTTACCATCAGGTGGGCCGTACGCCTGTTTGCCTACTTAGTTGTATTAAAAAAAGACTATAGTCAAACTAGCTGCTCGCTAAAGTGACGGACGGTACCTATGTTACCTTTTTTTTCCTAGCCTGAAAGTGTTGTGTTCCACTGCTGGGCAAAGGCCTCCCCCTTTCGTCTCCATTAGTCTCATATTAGAGCTTCCAATCCGCCTGGAAACTGTTTAAATCGCCGCACTATCTTCTTGGTCTTCATCTACCTCAGCAACCGTCTGGTACCCAGAACGCGGCCAATCTCATCCATCTTTTTGGCCTGAATATAAACTAAGAGAAAATTCTATAAAACCAACTCTCTAGTAGTGAAAGGTATTGAGCAGATTGAGTATCCTTTTTGAATAGAGTCAAGCTAAAAATTGTTTGTAGAAGAAGAAACAAAATCCAATCGAAAAAGTTCAATTTTTTTTTTTTTTGATAATTGCCACCAGATAAATGAAAGTGTTCATTACCTAGATACTTTAATTAAGAAGCAATTAGATATAATAAATTGATAAAATAAATCAGCGAGATCTGTGGCTTATCGTATCTTCAGAAGCACGGAGGAGCTTAAAATAGAAATGCCAACGTGTGCCATTTTATTTTCCAACTACGCTTGAGGTAACGCTAACATAGTGCTCCTCGATTCACTCCTCAATTTATGAAGATAAAGAAGAATCTAAGACAGAAACACTAACATATGAGAAGCAAAAACGAGTTACCCAACCTTGTACTCTGTCCCGTTAATTACTCCCATGCACATATCGCAACACACGGACACTCGTGTTGCCAAGTTGCCAAACTCGCCGCATGTGCGACGGGCCTTAATTCACTTTCATTGCCTAAACATTCTATTTTTGAATTTGCACTTATCTGTGACAAAATAATGGCCAAGGGCGTATATGTATGTTACTAGCTGCGCTTTGTGGTTTCATTCGCCTGTACATCTACATCGAGATTTTATTAACGAAGACGCTAGCGACAGCGTTAAGACCACGTATTTTTTTTATACAACTAAGTAGACAAACAGGCGTACGGCCCACCTGGTGGTAATTGGTTACTGTAGCCTATGAACGCCTGCAACACCGGAGATGTCACGAGCGCGTTGCTGACCTGTCCGCTATCAGCACAGCGACCCCTCTGGAGCCTGGCGATCCTACTCACCAGCAGTGAAAGTTAAATTTCTTACTTATCTTACAATAAGTCAGTCTTAACTCCATATTGTAAACAATGCAGTAATTTAAATTTTGTGATTTTCTTGGTTTTTGTATTGTATATTGGGCAATAAAGATGTATTGTATGTGCCGAGGCGTGTTAGATTTCTCATACGGAATTGTTAAGACGGTAATTTAAATTGGTAATACTCGTAAAATCTTTGGAGGCATTGTAACCTTCGCCAGGGGTGGATCGTAAGGGTGGATAGTAAGGGTGGATCAGGGTAGATTCAAGTGGAACGAGGGAATCATTTAAATGCGAAAGGAATTTTTCACATCTGACCAATAGTTTTCGAGTTAAAGACGTTCAAACTCTTCATGTAATAAAAAATTAGTACAGAGATTTTGATACTTATCATACATGATTTTGTTACTGCTGGTGAGTAGGGTCGCTGTGTTGATAGCGGACAGGTTGGCAACGCGATCGTGACATCTCCGGTGTTGCAGGCGTTCATAGGCCACGGTAACCACTTACCATTATGTGGGCCGTACGCCTGTTTGCCTACTTATCAAATTGTAGAGTCAAGAAAAACTAAGCAAAATATCTGATAAGTGATTGGATAGAATATATCTAATATTTTGCCATGATTATGTGATAAAAATGAATGTTTAGCAGACGACCATGATCAAAGCGTATTCTGGACTCTGAAGCACAAGCTATGGTTTCAATGGGAGCAATTACAATAGGCTAGTTTCCAGGGTCAAAAGACTAACATTAAAATTAGTCCGTCATTTAGGGAATCAAAATATATTAGTGAGGTATTTTTTCTTTTGTCAATTGAGCGATAAATTATAAAGATATAACGCATCAAAGTTTAGGAGTGGGGGCTCGTGACGTCACATATTGCGAAAAAGTGTAGCACACTGTGACGTCACACGGAACTTTAACGCGCCATATCTTTACCATTCTTTGTTTAAATTACAAAAGATAAAATACGTCTCCAATATTTTTTGATTATCTAACTGACGGACTAATTATATTTTTTATAGGAAACTAGCCTATTAAAATTACAATCGACCTGCACAATCTGTTCTTCAAAACCGCTTCTCGCCCTTTAACATGATTTTTAAACAAGCCCCAGAGCAGAGGACTAACAGCTTAACGCGCCTTCTGATAATTATTAGACAAGAATATCTATGTACCTTCAATTCAATATCTGTGCCAAACTCAGAACCAAGCTTAGATGATAAAAAAATAGTCGCCAACGTCCTAGACAGCCCCAATTATAGTTATATAACAAATCGGAACTCTGCAAGGAAGGAAACTGGCGTGCATTTGCTGCACTAGCAACTAGAGGCCACGGGATCACCGGCCGAACGAGGCCGAACCATGTAAATGCTACTCTCAAGGTACCCGCCCTACTTACATAGACATTCATTTATAAACAATCTTATAACTATGAAAATAGAGATGAAAATCGCGCAATTCTAACGCAAAAACAAAGTTGTATCGCAACTTTAGCTGTGCACGCGCATTAGATCCTATTTCATTGAATTAGATTTGAATTTCGAATGATTTGAATATAGTGACGGTTGTGATGTTAAGAGCGATCGGTCGTCGGCGACAGAAACTTGATCCTTTTCAATTAAATCGTTTTATTAGTAGAAAAAATGATTCGCAATGCTTAGTGTTTGATCGTTAGTATTAAGTGGAACTTATGACTGATTTAGGGCAGATAAGCTATGTAATAAAAATAAAATAGAGGAGGTTCTATTCATTAAAAAAGCGAAAAGAGTTTATGATCGTTTTTTAAGTTTCTAGAAGATCAATTCAATTCAATTCGTTTATTGTCTCCTTACAATTGGTCTTATAATTAATATACAGAACATCATGGACCCTGGCAGGGCACTACAATTATACGATCTTATGATTTGAATCTTATGATCTCGTTGTTTGAATATTTTTTTCTTATCACGGCACATTTATTGATGAGCACTATATGACCAAACACTTGCAAATGACTTATACTTGGCGTCTGTCATGGCTATTTTAAGGACTAATTTCTAAGCAGACGAGAGATAGTGAATAACATACCTACATACATAATACTCTATCTCTAATTAAAACACCGTAAATTTGTAGTGACTGCATTCCAATGTAATTTTTATCCGATTTGGCGTAAGTTTATTTATTAAAAACTAGCTGTTTCCCGCGGCACTGCCCGCGTATAGAAGTAGCCTATGCTTAACTTCGGATCTTCAACTATATCCATACCAAGTTTTATCTAAATTGGTCTAGAGGCTTAGCCGCGGAAGCATAACAGACAAACATTATTATTCATAATATTAGTACATATATTATTTGTTTGTTTGTTTGTAATAACTATTATTGTATTATTGTATTGTATTATAGTTAGAAATTGTCGGTAAATTTCAGTAAACTTAATCTCTATTTCGTTTACATCGTAATTTTTTGTTGTTGCTTTTTACCTGTGTTCTTTTATGTACAACTAGCTGTCCCGGCGAACTTCGTACTGCCGCCGCTACTGGATTACACAAGATAATAAAGTTACTCTTCTATGCCCGCAACTATCACCATCGACAAGAAATCCCATAGCTCATAGGTGGGTGCACAAAAGTCTCGAGAATATTGCGCTATATGAGATTTTCAACCTACTTCCAAAATTTAAAATCTGTACAGTAGTTTAATTATAAAACCAAAATAGCTGGAATAATGAGAGTCATATGTATAAACATAATTCAACATTTTATTTTTTATATCCCCCTCAGAAATTTTTGTATCGCAACTTTAGCTGTGCACGCGCATTAGATCCTATTTCATTGAATTAGATTTGAATTTCGAATGATTTGAATATAGTGACGGTTGTGATGTTAAGAGCGATCGGTCGTCGGCGACAGAAACTTGATCCTTTTCAATTAAATCGTTTTATTAGTAGAAAAAATGATTCGCAATGCTTAGTGTTTGATCGTTAGTATTAAGTGGAACTTATGACTGATTTAGGGCAGATAAGCTATGTAATAAAAATAAAATAGAGGAGGTTCTATTCATTAAAAAAGCGAAAAGAGTTTATGATCGTTTTTTAAGTTTCTAGAAGATCAATTCAATTCAATTCGTTTATTGTCTCCTTACAATTGGTCTTATAATTAATATACAGAACATCATGGACCCTGGCAGGGCACTACAATTATACGATCTTATGATTTGAATCTTATGATCTCGTTGTTTGAATATTTTTTTCTTATCACGGCACATTTATTGATGAGCACTATATGACCAAACACTTGCAAATGACTTATACTTGGCGTCTGTCATGGCTATTTTAAGGACTAATTTCTAAGCAGACGAGAGATAGTGAATAACATACCTACATACATAATACTCTATCTCTAATTAAAACACCGTAAATTTGTAGTGACTGCATTCCAATGTAATTTTTATCCGATTTGGCGTAAGTTTATTTATTAAAAACTAGCTGTTTCCCGCGGCACTGCCCGCGTATAGAAGTAGCCTATGCTTAACTTCGGATCTTCAACTATATCCATACCAAGTTTTATCTAAATTGGTCTAGAGGCTTAGCCGCGGAAGCATAACAGACAAACATTATTATTCATAATATTAGTACATATATTATTTGTTTGTTTGTTTGTAATAACTATTATTGTATTATTGTATTGTATTATAGTTAGAAATTGTCGGTAAATTTCAGTAAACTTAATCTCTATTTCGTTTACATCGTAATTTTTTGTTGTTGCTTTTTACCTGTGTTCTTTTATGTACAACTAGCTGTCCCGGCGAACTTCGTACTGCCGCCGCTACTGGATTACACAAGATAATAAAGTTACTCTTCTATGCCCGCAACTATCACCATCGACAAGAAATCCCATAGCTCATAGGTGGGTGCACAAAAGTCTCGAGAATATTGCGCTATATGAGATTTTCAACCTACTTCCAAAATTTAAAATCTGTACAGTAGTTTAATTATAAAACCAAAATAGCTGGAATAATGAGAGTCATATGTATAAACATAATTCAACATTTTATTTTTTATATCCCCCTCAGAAATTTTTGTATCGCAACTTTAGCTGTGCACGCGCATTAGATCCTATTTCATTGAATTAGATTTGAATTTCGAATGATTTGAATATAGTGACGGTTGTGATGTTAAGAGCGATCGGTCGTCGGCGACAGAAACTTGATCCTTTTCAATTAAATCGTTTTATTAGTAGAAAAAATGATTCGCAATGCTTAGTGTTTGATCGTTAGTATTAAGTGGAACTTATGACTGATTTAGGGCAGATAAGCTATGTAATAAAAATAAAATAGAGGAGGTTCTATTCATTAAAAAAGCGAAAAGAGTTTATGATCGTTTTTTAAGTTTCTAGAAGATCAATTCAATTCAATTCGTTTATTGTCTCCTTACAATTGGTCTTATAATTAATATACAGAACATCATGGACCCTGGCAGGGCACTACAATTATACGATCTTATGATTTGAATCTTATGATCTCGTTGTTTGAATATTTTTTTCTTATCACGGCACATTTATTGATGAGCACTATATGACCAAACACTTGCAAATGACTTATACTTGGCGTCTGTCATGGCTATTTTAAGGACTAATTTCTAAGCAGACGAGAGATAGTGAATAACATACCTACATACATAATACTCTATCTCTAATTAAAACACCGTAAATTTGTAGTGACTGCATTCCAATGTAATTTTTATCCGATTTGGCGTAAGTTTATTTATTAAAAACTAGCTGTTTCCCGCGGCACTGCCCGCGTATAGAAGTAGCCTATGCTTAACTTCGGATCTTCAACTATATCCATACCAAGTTTTATCTAAATTGGTCTAGAGGCTTAGCCGCGGAAGCATAACAGACAAACATTATTATTCATAATATTAGTACATATATTATTTGTTTGTTTGTTTGTAATAACTATTATTGTATTATTGTATTGTATTATAGTTAGAAATTGTCGGTAAATTTCAGTAAACTTAATCTCTATTTCGTTTACATCGTAATTTTTTGTTGTTGCTTTTTACCTGTGTTCTTTTATGTACAACTAGCTGTCCCGGCGAACTTCGTACTGCCGCCGCTACTGGATTACACAAGATAATAAAGTTACTCTTCTATGCCCGCAACTATCACCATCGACAAGAAATCCCATAGCTCATAGGTGGGTGCACAAAAGTCTCGAGAATATTGCGCTATATGAGATTTTCAACCTACTTCCAAAATTTAAAATCTGTACAGTAGTTTAATTATAAAACCAAAATAGCTGGAATAATGAGAGTCATATGTATAAACATAATTCAACATTTTATTTTTTATATCTTTTCAAGTCGCTTGCTAGTTAAAAATAGTTTTCTGAGGGCAGCTGACTCTATATGCCCTGGTGTCAGAACATACCACCCCCTGGCCATTATAATGGTGTTTTTGAGGTCAGTCAGTCTTACTTGGGTAAACTCCAACATTAAAAATAACTTTAAACAACTCGTATCCAGGTCCGTAAAACTCGTGCAAAAAAATTGGACTCTCCCTCATTTAAAAAAAAATCTATGATACATCCAGTTTGTATGGTAAAATAATATTGTCGGTTTTACTAATTTCCTTGCAATTTCTTAATATATTCTAACCACTTAATCCTTCTGTTAGCTTCTACAAATATTTCAAAACCAAAATTAGCCAAATCGGTCCAGCCGTTCTCGAGTTTTAACGTGCCTAACATTTACAATTCATTTTTATATATATAGACGGGAAACAGCTATCCCGCAGCTCCGCCTGCGGAGCCTATGTTACTCAGGGTGAATGTAGCTTTCCAATGGTGAAAGAATTTTTGAAATCGACACAGTAGTTTTCGAGTTTATTCATTACAAACATACACTCAAAAATACAAATCTTTCCTGTAGATAAAGAATTTTACATAACATACGTCCATTTTACATTGGACATTTTTAACCTCTTGGATTACTCATTAAGTTCTAATATAGTATGTATTAATGAAGCCCCATACATCTGACGCATCCAAGGTCACTCCATTCATCTTTACTGCGAAGCCAGAAGCCAAATCACATACAATTTTGACGACACTTCATAAACAGCCCATTCATATAATGCCTAACCTCATTGAAGGCTTGGTCAACATAATTAATATTAATTAGGAGTACCCGTAATCGACGAGCGTGTATGACGAGAGTGATGAGCGTAAAGGAAGTGAGGGAGGTCTGTAAGGATCGTAGCTAATGGAAATCCGTAGTCTTTGCCTACCCCTACGGGAAACAGACGTATTTATTTATATGTATGTGGCATAATTAATTGACAGCGATTGATTTTGTATTTATAGAGGAATATATTTATTTATTCATTAACTTTTTAATATTAATAAAATTGTGCATATGATCCACAATTAAATAAATGATTTATTGATTGATTGCTTGGTCGTCATTTGACAACCTCGTATAAAATAAAATCGGTTAAGTGCGAGTCGGACTAAGGGTTCCGTAGCATTACAAAAACCGCAAAAAAATCATGTCTGCTGGGTGGGAGCTTGAGAGCCCCCTCAGAAATTAATTTTATTCTGTTTTTTTTTAAATTTAGTAGGCAAACAGGCATGCCGCCCACCTGATGTTGTTAATAGCGGACAGAATCGCTGTGCTGATAGCGGAGTGTTGCAGGCGTTCATAGGCTACGGTAACCACTTACCATCAGGTGGGCCGTACGCCTGTTTGCCTACTTAGTTGTATAGAAAAAAAAGTACAGGGCCCGTAGCCAAAGTCACAATTTGAAAACGATTACGACATTCGAATACAAAAAATGTACGAAATTGACATAAAACGCATTAAATCGCGTGGTCGATGGTCGATTTTCATACACGTAATACTTTCGACGGATCGCGAACAAGAATGTCGTGTTCGTCTTCAAATTGTTACTTTGGCTAAATCTCCAGGTATATGTAATTTAGCAACCTTTTAGCACAAGTTACACAACCAACACTATCCCTGACCCCGTATCAAAGTGTAAACGGAATTCTACAAGATATATATTTTCCTCGTAGAATTTGCTCAATCTATTACAGAAAATGGAATCTTCGTAAGTAAATTTTGTATTTTTATATTTGCTTTGAAAAGTACAGTTGAGGTTTGTTAAAAATCATGTAGTTTTAATTGTAGTATTCAGTTTCGTATTAGGTAGGTATACTTATTTCTAAGATGGCGCAGATACCCAAAGAAAGTTTTGGATCTTGTTAATAAGTATTCTCACTTGGAGCTATCCTGCGCCAGCTTTTGCCAGTCAGTTTCCCATTTTAGGGTCCTTTATTCACATCGAGTGGCTTGAGGAGCTCGTCAGTCGAGCGCGACCCGCGTATCTTTAGCGAATGCGCGTGACAAGCGACGACGTGACGCGACCACTATTGGATTGGTGGCATTTTCTATCTTGAGCTCCTGCGTGCTTTGGCACGTTAAGCCGTCGGTCCCGGTTGTTTCCGATAGATAGCAGTCGTCAGATGCCTTAGGGCAGCCTAAAAAATTCTAACAGTGTTGGCCACTAACACACCTCGGGTCATGTTCCTGTTGGTCTGGTTTCCCTGTAAAAAGGGTCACGGAGGTCAGACGGCAGTAGCTCTATTGTAATAACCAGTTCCGCCAAATCTAGGAGCATGACTTACAGCGTACCCTAGGCTCCGAAGCGTAAGCTGTCGATGCAACTAGGAATATACGCTAGAATGATGACGATGATTCATATCGAGTGGGTAACATGATCAATCTACTCTGTATACCAGGGGCAGATATTTTTGGAACAGCCTTTCAGCTTCTAACTTAGTTCTTATAACAAACATTTTCCAGTTGCAGTTCAATGGCATGCCAATGGAAAACTATTGGTGTTAAAATTAGCAACAGAATACCAGAAACGTCAAAAGTTTTCATTGCTATCCAATTACGATTTAATTGTGCACTATGTAAAATAATAAGAGAAATAACACCCAGGACACATAAATAAACTACATATATAAAGCCTTTCAGAACTTTCCAGAAATCATTTCAAAGGCTTCTGTTAGCGAAACCACCGCCCACAACCAGCACCGGCCGAGACTCGTCTGGGTGCGTCTGAAACCACCCGGCTGTTACCAAGCCTGCCCCTTGGTAACAGCCGTACAATAACGTTTGTGGCCTGGATTAATAATTGGTCACCGCGACGCGCGAGACTTAGGTTTGCGGATTAAAAAAATACATTAGTTTTTAATTTGGTATTTTATTATTATTGAGTAATTAATATTTAATAATGAATGAATATAAATAAAAATGTAACTAATCTATAAAGTGGAGAACCGCACACAACTCTATTAAAATTTGCTGGCGCCTTACCTTTGATAATTTTGCAGGGCTAGGCCTGTCTCACAGCCATTGTTTTATATAATTTTGTAGCTATCGAAGTGTATTTCGGTGTCATCAAAACGCATACTTATTTAAAATAATTTACTACAAAAAATACAAAAAGTACCATTTTTTATCATTCAAAAAAAAAAAAATCGAAATTATGTAATCATGTTTGTCTTTAAAGATATTTAGAAATTATATATCAGATGGGCCGTACGCCTGTTTGCCTACTTAATTATATAAAAAAAATCAGTCGACGTTTAGTTCTTAAAATTATTGTTAGTCCGTTTTTCCGATGGCGATAAAGTATTTAGGGTAAAGAATTTGTATCAAAATAGGAAAATGAAATTAGGCTTCATCAAGGACTTTTTCTAGCCTTCGTGTAACTATAGATAGACTGATCTTTATATTATTTTAGTTGCCTGTAGGGCAAATAACAAAATAAGGTCAAGGGAAACTCTTTTACTAAGATAAGAAACGAAGTTTTGTAAAGATATAATTATATGGTTAAGCATAATTTCTGATTTTTTAACTGACTTCATAAAAGGAGGAGGTTCTATATTCATGTGTATGTATTTTTTTTCTATGTATGTTCGCCGACTTCTCCGCCAATTGTGAACCGATTTCATAATTCTTTATTCGAAAGGTCCATACTTCCGAGGTGGTACCATTGTCACCAAGACAGGATCTAATGATGAGATCTCAAGAAAATCGAGGGCAAACGTAATTTTTTTCAGTCACTTATATATGTATGTATGTAAAAATCTTTATTGTACACAAAGAACATAGTATCAGAATGTTTACCAATTACTCCGCCAATTGTGGAGCGATTATTACAATTCTTTTTTCATTTGAAAGGGCATACTCCCGAGGGGGGGTCTCGTTGTCACCGATTCAGGATCTGATAATCACATAGAAATAAAGGGAAAACCTCAAATTTTTAGGCACGCTACATATATGTTAACGGATTTCTCCACCAAGTGTGGGCCGATTTTCATAAAATTTTTTTTCATCAGTATTATAAAGAGTGTGATTATAATAATCAGATTATAAAAGCAGTCTAAAGGAACCTGAAATTTAAGATGTATTCTCTTGACAATGAAGTTCGCTCTAGTCCCTTAGTGCAGGCCTTTTCTAAAAAGGCTAGCCTGCTTATGTCGCTTATGTGAGCAATGTTAATGAATGAATGAATGAATTTATTTTCAAGTTACAGACTCATTTTGTTAGTATGGCTTACAAGCTATGTTAATAAGAATAGTAAATAATTACAACTATTTTAAAAATAAATTAAATTAAGCGGGTACGTGCGCACATTTTGGACTCGCTCAGTTAATGAAAACTTCTCAATGTAACTTGACTTCATCATTGGTATTTATAGGTATATAATTAAAATAAAACAGTATTTGTGTATGTTTTATGTATGTTACGTAGTGTATGAAGTGAATATAAATTTTAACCCCCTTAACTTGACTGGTAGAGAATGCTCTTAGCATTAAGTCCGCCAATTGTTATAAGTATATGTGTACTTTGTGAAACAATAAAGTTTTGATAAATAAATAATTAAAGTGGCCACTCCTGCAATAACTAGGGTCGAAATATGGAGTACATTTTTAAACCTCCCATACAAAATGTCTCATCACGTGACCTAACTTACTATGGGAAGTCCAAATTTGTTTTTCATGTTTCGAGCTATGTTCCTTGGGGAAATTTGTTCGGTTGCATGAATGGTGTCACTGGACGATGGGTCCAAAACGACTAAAATTTCACGGTGTACAAAAAATAAACAGAGTATTGAACATAAACTATTATAATTGGCATTTTCTATCTCGAGCTTCTCCGTGCTTCGGAAGACTAAGTTTATATAAAACTATGTAAATTTGGTAAAGGTAGAAATAGGGCGATCAACCATGGTGACCCAGCCGTTCTGAATAAAACGTCACGTCACGAAATGTAACCAACTAGGTATTAATGTTAAAAGAGGTTTGGTTTTCAGTTATTTTGTAAAGAAATGTTTGATAAGACAGACTTTTTTTAACTTTGTTTTTGTGGGGAAATTTGTTTGTTACGAGCTAGATTTATTTTTAAATCTTTAAAAAGCGTGGTATAGAGCTTTTTTATCATCATCATCAGAGATCAGCTCTCCGTATCTTCTTGCACCAATCTTCCCTTTCATGCACCATAACAGGGGTTATTCCCATCGTCTCCATGGCAAAGACCACAGAGTTATTTTTCTTTTTTGGAAGTAATTAAGACAAAAAGGGGGAAATTTGCTGTAGAGTTACCAATCATATTTGGTGACAAAATCGTATGTCGTGTCTCCTACAGGTTATGTGCAAGAAAAGCTCAAAAAGTAGGAAGTTTTAAAGTAACGTTTTTATGAATTTCGTATTTGGAGTATATTCGCGAAGTCTACTGTTCACAAAACTCCGTCAGACAAACAAATCCGTTCGTGTGACTAATACAGCTTTGTGCATTCATATTTTACGACAAGCACAGCGTGATATGCATCGGAATACAACGACCCGGGTCAGACCCCGTGCTTCCAGTCTTATCAGGAGACATCATGACAAAAACAGCATTATGTCAGCATAAGCAAATCTACATATTCGCGATTGTGACAAATTTATTGACTTGCTGTTTCAACTGTTTTACTATTTTGTTTTAGTTTACCAACAAATGAGTCCTGATCACTTGAATAACTAATTTTTCATTCATTTATTTATTTTAAATATGTTTTACGGCCATGGATAGATGTCCCTTAAGGTCCTTCTTAATAGTCGCTTACCACTTGATAATTTTATCTTAGCCTACGAATGGAAAGATAATTTATATAGATCTCTTGGAAATGCACGTTTGTTTGTTTCTGTGCAATGAAGATATTACAAAGAAATAAAAAAAATATTTTAGGTACTTAGGTCAGCTTTAGCAACTGTAAAATAGGCCTCCTTTAAAACCATGCCCGATATTCCTTAGATTAATGATAACTACTTTCAAAGATTTTCTGTAATCGTCAAATGTTAATTACACTCAAAACTAGAGACACTAAAGTGACATTTACGTTTAATCCTGATGATTATTTACGTATTAAATGAAGTAATTGAGACTATGAACTTTTCTCCCTGTCATATTTTCTTCGGCGTGATAAAATAGAAACAACCCGAATTAATAACTTTGGATGTCCCTTTTTCAATAAAAATATTAAGACTGCGCGGCTATATATATGTTAGTAGAAGAGACATTGTCTATAAATAAATAAAAAAGTAGGAAAAAGGTAGGATATTAAGGTGAAAAGGCTGCCAAACTGGATTTGTTGAAGAGTTTGTTTGCCTTGAAAATTACTAGTCGGATTTGTTTTTGTTTTTTTATTAATATGATACCATTGTTTTAGAAGATGATTATAAGCTGTAGTAAGTATATACTAGAGATGGTTGAAATCACAGGAAACAATACATATCCATACTTCTATCCATACTAATATTATAAATGCGAAAGTCTATCTGTCTTTCTGTCTGACTGTCTGTTACGCTTTCACGGCCAAACTGCTGAACGGATTTTGATGAAATTTGGTATGAATATAGTTGAAGACCCGAGGTCAAACATAGGGTACATTTTGATGCAGGCGGAGCTACGGGAAAAAGCGAGTAATATTATAAGTGCGAAAGTCTGTCTGTCTCTTACGATTTCACGGCCAAACCGCTGAACGGATTTCGATGATATTTGGTATGAATATTGTTAAAAACCTGGGGTCAAACATAGGCTACTCTTAGACGCAGGCGGGGGTAAAAATGTAAAGTGTTACTGCTAAATTGCCCAATGTACTAATTTCTTAACTCTACACGGTAATCGACGGCGTCTGATTTCGCGCGCTAAAAGTTTTACCGCCGTAATATATACCTAATAATATTGTAGCGTAAAAATTGCCCAGAAAATACGCTTGACCAGTGAGGAAAATCGCGAAGCGCAAAATTACAATCCAACAAAGAATAATACAAAAAACAGACACGTCACTCAAAAAAATCCGTGACAATAATACCGCGTCCGCGATTTCGTAATCTGCGCGCGCCGCTGCATTGACCCAGATACGCCGGGTCGACAGCCGACAGAGGTCGCCCGCATCCATACTATACAGTCCGCCTCTATGAGACTTCAGCGGATCCGTTTTATCTGATGACTTCACTATAATACTAGTCTATGGTCCTAGGTTTGAATTTAGAATAGCCGAACGTGTTAAGATATTTTTTAATTTTTCTGCTTTTAAATTGGACTGGGCTTACTATCATCTCTTAATTCCATCCCAATTGCGAGTGAGTAAGCGAGATGTCACTTTACACACCGTTTTGCGCCATCTCGCTTTAAGAGATAATAGTAACCCACCACATGTACTTACTGTACAAAGCTACAGCATGGTTAAATCTTGGTCTTAAAAAATAGGACTTATGCGTTTTTATGCTACGTGCTCACTGCTTCTTTAACAACTAATTTGCTGGGCTAACTTAATCCTAACCTATGTCCAAACTAAGTAATACAATAAAAGCAAAAGTGTATTTGTTTGTTACCTTTTCACGGACAATCAACTGAACAATTTACTTACTAAAACTTCGCACACAAATAGTTAGGTTAGGAGTACTAAGAAGGGCAAGGTAACATTCAACACGGAAAAAATCGAGAATACCATTAAGTACGCGTTTAAAGCGGGCAAAAATTGGTTTGAGAATAAAATAAATTTATTGCCAAAGAAAGATACACAACAACTAAATAACAATACATGCATGGGACAAAAAAAGACTTAATTACATATTCCTTGCTATCACAAAGCTGTCACAGATGATGTGCTGTGAATCCTTACCGTCAAATAGAACCATAATTTCAATAATTTGTATGAGATGACGTTTGATTTTTGCGGTCAGTGTTATACCATTAAAGACTTACTTTATCATCCTCTCCTGTTCGTAGTCCCCTCTTCATACCTTCAAATTCCAGGTTAGGTTAGGTTAGGCTGAGCGTTCGGACTTGAGTTGACTTAGGTTTATATTTATATTTATCGTACCTATCTATTGTACTGTACACTCTTTGATGCCCATGTGCTCTTTTTCCCTTTGGTTTTCGGGTTGACTGGAAGAGATCCCTGTCAGAGGTAAGTCCGCCTCTTGTTGTGTTCTATTTTGTTGTAACAATGTTCTTTCTGTACAATGAAGTTTTTACATACATATATACTTTTATTTAATAGCAAATAAGTTTCATTTATTGGGACTTTCAGAATATCTTTTTTAGTCATAAAATTATAACTTTACACATTCACTTACATATAAATTATATCGGACAAGTGAATTGGCGTCAGTACTCCTGGGCAATGTTTTTGTCAGTGGGACCCGACCTGCCACTATATCGACATAGGTACAAATAAAGATTGTTTTCCCTTAATCGCCATTTGCGATACCCACGGAAAGAAGGTGTATTTAGAGGTGTATTTTAACCCAAAAGACATCACGTCTAAATTTATAACCATATTCGTTAACTAATTAATTAATCTAATTTAAAAACTGAAAGTCTATTTCCCTTGGTTATCGCATCACGCGTGAATGGATGTAACAATATGGCTATTTCTTTTTTAGTTCTGTTTAAATTATTGTCAGTAGAAAGAAAAAACATAGTTAAGACAGGACAACGTCTGTCGGGTCAGCTTATTATGTATAATTGGCCGTTTCCCGCAGCTCCGCCTGCGTCAAAAAGTAGCCTATGTTTGACCCCGGGTCTTCAACTATATTCATACCAAATTTCATCAAAATCCGTTCGGCGGTTTGGCCGTGAAAGCGTAACAGACAGACAGACCTATAATATTAGTATGGATAGTCTTCCGAAGCACGGAGAAGCTCGAGATAGAAAATGCCAATTATAATAATTTATGTTCAGTACTCTGTTTATTTTGTGTACACACAATAATGCTACTAATGGCCACAAACAGACTTTCGCGTTTAAAATATTAGTGTAGATAGTATGGATTATAACACAGTTGAGTCAGCATATCTTTGAAAGAAATCTTTATTCCTCCGTCCTGTCAATAAAGCACTTTTCTCGATATTTTTTTGAATAATAAAAAAAGGAAAAAATCCGGACCAAATACTACCTGTCTCAGCAATAGACGAACAACCTTCATAACAAAAAATAGTTAGTTGAACCCACTTTCATAGACTTAAAAATATTACACAATGACACACATAGAAAACTCTTACTTACAGTGTACGATTATTGTGTGAATGCATTAAACGCACACTTAGATATATTTTGAAGGGCGGATTGGTAAGGGCTAACGCACTGTGCGTCTGGAGGGCGTCACAGGTGTCAGGGGGTGGGAAAGTCAAGGGAAGTCGCTGGAATTTCGGGGGACATTTGTATTTGACGGGTCGAGATGGAAATTTTTCGATGTTGTTCTGAGAATTCAATAAATTTTGTAATTAAATTTAAATTGGTTATTTAGTTATTTAATTCATGGTGTGATATTTATACTTGATTATTTTATTAAATTAAACTACAACTTTACAGTGTTCATAGTCGCAGGCAGACCATGAACGCTGTAAAGTGTTTGAAACGTCAGGTGTAAATAAATAAGTAATAAACGCGATAAAACCGTATTAAAATAGTTTAATTTGATTCTTTTACTTTTCGTCTGAGTGTGCTTTTTAGATACTTAGCTTATTTTTCAGAGCATAGGGTGCGGTTTAATCATGGTCGTAGATTTGGCAACACCAGTTTTTACAATAGAGCTACTGCCATCTTATTTGTGTCTATTTACCATATTTATTGCAAATAAAGTTTCATTCATTCATTCATTCTTTAACCGTTTTTTCAAGGAAACTAATAAGGACATGATCTAAGCCTTATATTTTCAGATTTCCCAATCGATAATTTATACACTAGTTATTCTCTAATTAGTACAAACCATATGCTTCGATAACCGAAAGAGGAGCTCGTTAGTCGAGCACGACCCGCGTATCCGTAGCGAATGCGCGTGTCAAGCGAAGCGTGACGCGACCACTATTGGATTGGTCGCCATTTAGTGGCATTTATCTTGAGCTCTTCCGTGCTTCGGAAGGCACGTTAAGCCGTTGGCTCAGGTTGTTATCGATAGATAGCAGTCGTGAGGCTGTGTCAGATGCCTTCGGGCAGCCTGAAAAATTCTGACAGTGTTGGCCACTAAAACACACTTCGGGTCATGTTCCTGTTGGTCTAATTTTCCCTGTTAAAAGGGTTACGGGGGTCAGACGGCAGTGGCTCCATTGTAATAACCAGTTTCGCCAAATCTAGGACCATGACTTACAGCGTACTAGCTCTAGGCTCCAAAGTGAAGGCTGACGATGCAACTAGGAATACACGCTAGGATGATGATGATATGCTTCGATAACCAATCATTCATTAAAAAAATACACTCCAAATCATCATATCCTAATCCTATCAATAATATAAGTGCCAAAGTGCTTATTTCATATTTGTTTCTTATTTTTTTGAGCTTTCTTACTCACTAAGATGGCGCAGCGACCTAAAGTGAGTCTTGGACTCCGATAATAAGGATATGAGATTTTTTGCATACACATTTATAGTTAAATGAAATCGTTAATATTCAATATACTTATCTATATATATATATTTCACATAAATCATATTACTTATTGACGTCAATTACCACCTAAATTAAATTTACCAGCACTTCCAAAGCGCAAGTGAAGGAGTAGCGGCGCCACAAACTCCATTGCAGTATTTCAGAAGAAGATTATAGACTACCATTCGTTCCAATAAAAAAACAGGGCCTGAATCGTGGTAACTAAATAACGTATTTACCAAAAGCAAGTTCCGAAGTTAAGACTATTTTCGAGTATGTAATATCGGTGAGTCGAATGATTCTCGTTCGACATAATGGACGAGTCGAACTATTTTTAAACGACAAAATCGTGGCCGTTTCCCAATTAGAGATAAATTATATTGCAATAATACTTAATTCGCTTGAAATCTAAATAATGAATTAAAATGAATTTTAATGAATCAAAATGAACTTACTAATTCAAATGAATAAAAATGAATTTTAACGAATTCAAAACAAATAAAATAAAATAAACTAACCAAAATTAACGACATTCAAGCATATTTGTCTGACTATCTCACGAATGTTTCAATGACAGTAACTTTTTTTCAAACGTTATTTTCTTAGTGGCGTTCGTACGTTTCTTTTGTCAAAAACGTTTGTCAAAAAATACCGCGATACCGTTGCAACACAGAACGTTCGACCAAGCATGATGCGGCCAACAAAGTTCACGATAAAAATTATATATTCTTTGTTTTTCTATTTTTTACTAGACTTATTTAGCCTACGGGGGCTATTTTGAGTATGCAAAATGGTTTTGTCGATTGAAAATAGTTCAATTTCGAATTACTGTTAATCGACATAATTGGCGAGTCAAAAATACTCCTCGCGTTCTTAAATTGGTTATAGTTCGAACGTTCGCATCATTTAAAATACCGCAATTGCCTTCCTATTCTCCTTTATGTAAAATCTGGTCATCATCATTATAAATTTAAGAGCTGGGCTCTTGTCGATGGTTCTTCCATTTTTCTCGATTATAAGCCAGACCCATAAAAAAACTAAAGGACCTCGTTCGTAGAAGCTGTCAAATTATACAAATCTGATTCATGATCTGATGTAAGTACTTACAACGGCATGAAAACACAAATAACCCACCCCTGTAATCCTTACCCGGCAAAGCCATCGACTACAGAGTCTGGAGGTCGTATTGCGCCCTTGCCGCGAGGGCGGGGAAGGACAAGACTCTCATACTTTGAACCCTTAAACCCTCGTCCCTGGGATATCCTTGCTACTCGATATTTTTGCTTTTGGTACAATTAACCTCTGTCCAGCATGATGTTTATTTGAAGAAACATGCAAGCATTTATTAAATTGTTTTGCGTGCTTCCGCTACTAGTTAGTTCATGCTAACTTTGCCGGCCGGCACCCACCCAATACGATACACTACAAATACTCTTTTCAACACATTTGCTCATAAAGTGTCTTTTATTTCACTGTAATTAGGCCATTAATGGCGGTTGTAAACAACACGTTGTTTATATTATAATCGCACTAGTAATGGTTTCCATGGTTGCGGTACATTTTTTTGTTTAATGTACGCCAAGAGGATTTGAAGTCTCAAACCAATACAATGTTTTTGCCAAAAATATGTAGGTACTATTTTAGCTTCCAAATGGTAAATCAACACTAAATTTCATATTTATTTATTTTATTTTACTGAACATAAGCCGTATTGGACTACAAATATTAATTTGTGTAGAAAAATTAAAAAGGGTTTTATAGGACTTGTACCCAAGGACGGAAAACCCATTGCTAAAAAAAAATGACTATCAGTGTCTGCTCTGTCTGTATCAGTAGCGCCATTTTAAAAAATATTTGTTTTTGTATTTAATTTACTATTAATAACAAATGTCGATTTAATTTAGGGAAGAATACCTAAATTAACTCCGCCAAACTGATTAAGTAGGCTGACTATAGCTACTTAACTTAAATCTTCAAAGGACGAAATAAAGGCGAAGCGTGGACGAAGCTTAAAAACAGAATCAAGAACTACATATGTATTTGGAGATACCTAGTAATGCACTAACAAACACACAAGCCCAATTTTATAGTGAAAAGTATTCAAAGTGTACCAACATAAGTTAATGTGAAGAAATGTTTTGATATCGCTTGAGAACTTAAATTTAATGTATAAATAAAAAGGTAATTATATAAGTATGTTTTTCCTCGCAAATGTGTTGAAAATCGTCGTATGACAACTCGTAAGCGAAATTGGTCATATACTCGGCTTCTATAGACCAACTTCGCATGTATCATAATCTACTATTATTGTACCAAAAAAGTAAACATTACAGAAACATATTGATAAGGCATAGACACAAATACGGACTTATAGTCGAGGCAATCTCTTCAAGTCAATCTTAATACTGTTCGTCCCAAGTTCCCACCATTGTTTTGCGCACACAATCTAGCTAAAGCTACATTGCATATCGCTATTTACTTCAAAGAATGAGTATTACCATTCAACATGGCAATGCTGCAGGCCTTCTGAGCGCTGTACTTCGGGGCAACAATCTGTACTTTTTGTAAGATTTTAGTTTCATTTATTAGGTACTAGCTGTTCCCCACAGTTCCGTCAGCGGCAGAAAGTAGCCTATGTTTTACCCCGGATCTTTAACTGTGTTCATACCTAATTTCAACAATATCCGTTCAGCGGTTTAGCTGTGAAAGCGTAACAGATAAACAGATATTCACATTTATAATATTACTAGCTATTTCCCACAGCTCCGCCTGCGACAAAAAGTAGCCTATGTTTGACCCCGGGTCTTCAACTACATTCACACCAAATTTCATCAAAATCCGTTCAGGGGTTTGGCCGTGAATATGTAACAGACAGACGGACAGACTTTCGCATTTACAATATTAGTATGGATTACTATGGAAGTATGGATATAATATGGAAGTATGAAAGTGTGTGTTTTTTCTTTTATTAACAATTATTAATTTTATAAAAAAACATGAAGTTTATAAATAAAAAATGTCACTTCATAAAACTTTATATCGTCAAAGGCTGTGCAGGCTAAATAGGCTTTGTGTCGTCGACCGCCCCCGCAAGGACGCCTCGCCCTTGCCTTCCTGCCCAGACGCAGCCTGCGAGCTTTCAGGTAATATGCTTTTGAACTTTGCTGGTTGTCACAAAACTTAGGCTGTACTTAGATTAGTAGGTGTGTTTTATTTGTTTTAGGTTTCTTGAGCCAAATAATTGTTTAACATAAACTAAAGGACAGAACTCGCTAATGATCGACAGGAATTGAAGAAACTCCGCCGACAAGAGCCCAGGGTATTTTTTAAATGAATGATATACATATATATAAATATATATGAATGAAAATCACGGAGTAATAACAAAGAGGAGATGGCGTATCTCTATACGCCATCCTTCCTTACAAAAATTGTGTGAGGCTACGCGGGGTGGAAGGCAGACGTGTAGGGAGCTCGGTTTGGCCAATCCCCTCTACTTACCAATAGATGTCGCTAGCAAATCGAAGAATTCAACATAAAAAATATATATTTTTACTTCTCTATATTACAGATATTTTGAACATTAAAAATAGACACATATTTTGTGTAACTCTGAATCAATCAAATAAGTAGTTTATTGTGTGTGTGTACCGGGAACAACAGCTTAACGTGCCTCGCAAAGCACGAAGATCTCGAGTTAGAATATGCCACTAAATGGCGACCAATCCATCCATTAGCTTTCGAGCTGTCACTATTTCAAAATTATATAATATTCATACAAAAATTCGACCAATATGTACAATAATAAATCAACATACATTATGGCAACCATTCATTCATTCAATAAGTTGGTTGAAAATAAAAATAAAATATTTTAATATTAGATATTATCGTGAAATCAAAGCAAGAAATAAATTACACAAATACTGTAATGAAAGGAAACCTGAGTTTTCACCAAAGCTTAAAATTAAATAATCAAAAATTATATCACATTGCACCCCAGACCTTATTTAAGCCTTATTTAAGCTGGTGAAAAGCTCGGGCAACAAACTTCCCTACAACCTACAAATCACCTTACCCCGGCGGTATCAGCGCCGAGGACAGAGGACAGAGGACACCTCTACGGCGTAGAGGGTCTACGACCCGCCGCCCGGACGGCGAGCGGCCATGTTGGTTTATAATATTATATATTTGACTGTCTGTTCAGTTAATTCTAGGAAGATTATTAACTAGTAATTTTTATGTAATAAGATGACTTAAAAGTATTTTCCATATATATTCGATTCTAGTGGCAATGGGAGTGGCCTAAGTATCAATTCTTTTATTTTACACTAGCTGTTTCCCGCAGCTCATAGCCAACATAGCCTGTGTTACTCAGGGTGAATGTAGCTTTCCAATGGTGAAAGAATTTTTGAAATCGGCACAGTAGTTTTTGAGTTTATTCATTACAAACATACACACAAAAATACAAATCTTCCATCTTTATAATATTAGTGTACATAGTGCACAATTGAATCGTAATTGGATCGCAATGACAACTTTTTACGTTTCTGGTATTCTGTTACTAATTTAAAGACCAATCGTATACCATTGGCATGCCATTGAACTGCAACTGGAAAATTTTGCTAATCAAAAAATCATCAACCATTTCAATAATCGGTACTCTGTTTTTTATTATTTTTATATGTTTTCTACTATTACCATTCAATAACGTTTTAGTTGCAATTAAATTGAGATTCAAAATTGTGCTAGCAGAATACCAAAATTAAGCATATCAAAAATGCATCGTTATTTAGTCGTAAATAGTCGTAATTATCCAGGCTAAAAATCTGACAGTATTGGCCACTAACACACCCGGATGATTCCATTAATTTATTTATTTTATTTCTCGCTTACATGCACATTATAAGAATAGATGGAGTTAGAACATTTTTTGTGAATACATGTGCCCAGACTGGGTGTTGCGAAGTCTCTAAGAGAATGAGTGTTAAGATTATAACATCTCCTCCGCCTCCGTGGTCCAGTGGTTAAGGCGCTCGCCTAAACCCGGGGGTAGTGGGTTCGATTCCCACCGGAAGCATACTTTGTTTAGTTTCTAGTTTGGTTAGGACTTCGCAGGCTTGAATCACCTGATTGTCTGATGATAAAGATGATTCCTTGCTTCGGAAGGCACATTAAGCCATTGGTCCCGGCTGCCATTTGGTAGGCATTAAAGGACCACGTCAGAGGCCGAGCGGCGGTTCCGAACAACTCTGACACGAGGGTGATACACGAAATGATGATGACAACATTGACTAATTAGATAAGTAAAATCCATACTTGCATATCCATACTATCCATACTAATATTATAAATGCAAAAGTCTGTCTGTCTGTCTGTTACGCTTTCACGGCCAAACCGCTGAACGGATTTTGATGAAATTTGGTATGAATATAGTTGAAGACCCGGGGTCAAACATAGGCTACTTTTTGACGCAGGCGGAGCTGCGGGAAACAGCTAGTTACCTATATATAATTATTTATCTGTAAATAGCCGTCCTTTATTGACTATGCCGCAGTCGGGTAGAAGGTTGCAGAGGTAATTAAAGCTTCAAAATTAGCGTCCTACAAAATCAATATTTCAAAACGTATAGAAAGTTTTTTTTACTTAGGAATGTCCTATTTTATATTAATATGAATTAAATGCCTAGATATCCCGAGAAACTTACAGTAACTTCTTAGTGAAACCGTTACAGGGTCTTTTTTTGAAATCCCAGCTACGTGGAAAAATATTTAAGAAAATATATAAAGACATAAGGATTGTTACAAATTTAATTTAAAATGTATTAGCTATTCATGTTGTAAATTGTAGTATACTTTAAAACATGTTAGAAGGGAAAGGTTCTAGGAATTATTTACCTTCGTCTCGTTACACAAATGTATGTTCATAGATGTCGAGTGTACTGAGCTAAGGCGGGTAGCACGGAGACCAGGGCCAATCGCGGTAATTACAAATTATGTTAGTGTATTTACCAAAACCAAACTAAGACCACGTGGGCTATTTTTGAGCATGCAAAACCGACGAGTCAAATGATTTTCGTTCGATTTTGATTCTCATTCTATATTATAAGTGAATCGTACGATTTTTATTCGAGTCGCCGATATTAAATACTCAAAAATAGCCCACGTGGTCTTGGTTTGGTTTTGGTAAATACTTTATTGTGATTTGCAATTAGCGCGATTGGGCTGCTGGTTATTGAAGATACTTAAAACATGATTAAAAATACACAAAATAATAAAATATGACAATCTATATTATACCTACCGGCTTGACAATTAAATAATTCTTACACAGTTACACGTGTTTTCTTTGTATCAATATATTTAAACAGACTGTTTCCTTCAAGTAATATTTTCTATATAATTGGCATATTATATGATTGTTAGCCTTACACAGTAAATTAGTATCATGTTAGCGAAATAGGAAAGCCGGCAGAGTTTTCATGTTTAGGGTCGTATCTATAGCATTGTTCATTCCAATACCTATTAGTTTGTTGCCCCCACCACCGTAACGTACCCCATTAGGGACATTATCGCCATACCCTTTCTGGGTACATGTGTAACTGCAATTTCAAACTTTGTCAACCTTATAAATAAATTAAAATTAAGTTTTCTTACACGTTAAGCCGTTGGTCCTGGCTGCCATTAAATGGTCGTTAAGGAAGGAAGGCTAAAAAAATCTAGATATGAATTAACAAGCTTGTACCCGTGGTTTTGCTCGCATAGGTCCTTGTTCTTAAAACTGGTTTTCCTCTTAGCTGAGGCTCGTGACCAAAATTTTAAGTTGACCAAATTCAATTTGGGAGTCAGTTTTATAATCTAAGTTTGCAGAAACACACATAAAGCTGTGATTTTGTCAGGATGAAAATGTGTTTTGAGAGAGGTAGGACATTTTGTAAGGAGTAGTCCGTCTGGGGAAGTACCTCCACCCTACAGAAGACTGCAGCCAAATAACACTGTGATGCAGTGTTGTATTCCTGCTGTCGTCGCTGTGCTAACAGCGGACAGGTCGGCAACGCGCTCGTGACATCTCCGGTGTTGCAGGCGTTCATAGGCTACGGTAACCACTTACCATCAGGTGGGCCATACGCCTGTTTGCCTACTTAGTTGTATTGAAAAAAAAGGGCCTACTCAATAGCCTTTTATCTATGTTTATCTGTCTGTGCTAAAGAATATTGTCAGAGACCAGTAGAGCGCTAGACCCTAAAAAATACGATTGCGATTTTTGAGTATGTCACTAGCGTCCTGCAAACTCCTTTCTGCCACAGCACCGAGTAAATCGTTTCATTTTTATAAAAAACATTTTGAGTTCTCTATAAATACGGTCCAATTTTAAGGAAAATGTATTTAGGAAATGTCTAAGAAAAAGGAGCCCAGAAATACTTGTATATTTACTTGGAAATTTTCAAGGCTTGTTCAGAGCCCAATTTATGAAAAATAACTTTATTTACACATTTATTACATGTTGCTAGGAGGCTATACCTTTTTTGGTAATTTTTATTTGGTATAAATGTTGCCTTCTCGTGTCGAAGGCCAAGATCCACATTGAGTTTCTGCGCCAGCCTAGTATGTAAGTAAAATTTATGTCCCTAATCTTTTTCGTAGCGTTTTTCCTGTTGCGTTTGTTCGCTTGTATCGTACGTCTTATTACATTTCTACACGAGGCAAATATGAAATAATATTTGACACAATTTCCATTATCGATCGTCTGCCTGACGTTAACTCTCCTTGGGAAAGGAAAAAAAACTGTTTCATGAAAAATGGAAGATTGAAGGGAATTCAATTTTATGAATTATTTAATAATGCTCTAGAACGGGTACTATGTACACTCCGAGATCAAAAATGCTTGAATATTTCACAACACATTTATATATCTATGTAGATTTCAACCCAGGGACGTACATAATACATTTTCACGTAATTTCAGTAACATTTCATTCAAAGTTCAAAATAAAACAAGCAAAGCTCAACCACTACCAGACAAAGCGAAACTATTATTCGCGTCATCAGAAATTGTACTCGAAGGATAAACGCACACACTTACAACCCTATATGGACACGATGTTCATGGACGCGCGCACATACTCACAGTTCTATGGCACTTCACACATAGCCCTCCCACGCACACAGGGCCAGCCGTCTAGACACTTGTTAAAATGCGGTGTTCCGGACTCCTGGCTCGACATTCGTCAGTAGGATAGGTCACGGACCACCAAGGATAATGTTGTCCCACTCTGACGTATGCGTCTATCCCGCTTTACCTCCAGCCGTTCGAAATTCAACTCTTTCTTAACGTCATAAGATCGTTTTTGGAATTTGTGTAGTTCAGGTATAAATTTCGCTTTCAAGCCATTGCAGCACGTTTGAAAAGTTGTATCTAGAACAGTTTTTATATTCAAATATAAGTTCTAACGTGACGTGAGAAGGTTGAAAATTCTAGTCTAGGTCGTCTAGGACTCCCAGTGTTGACTATGTCCTTGGTCGGTCAGGACGAATTAGTCTTGGGAATAATAATTTATGTAAATGTGTGTATACATGTGAGTACATACACTGACAGTCTAGCTAGGTTGTGTCGCTTGCCTAGGTAAAATGGAATTGCGTTTTATGAGAAATTATTAATTTTGCTGGCTTCAAATATGTTTTTAGACTGAGTTAACTTAAAAATTTGACTAAATGTAGCGCTGACATTTCGCAATACGTTTGAGCATTCTGGCTGATTTAATCGCAACATACAATAACAGATGGCGTTGGTCACAATTGCCCGTACAATAAATTGAGTATTAAAACACACATGCATTTTTTTTTTGCAATCTTTAAAAATTGAAATCGTAAGTTGTAAGTTAGAATCACGTGTATTTGTGTAGGTACATGATTCGAACTTACAACTTACGATTTTTTGGTTGCCTATTCTATTAAAAATCATTTATTAAACGATTTTCGTCTTGTTTGTTTTCAGCAAAGTGTTTAAAAATCTTTCTCCTAATAATGAAGTCTTGTTTTCGCAATTGTTACATATAGAATTAAACTAATTTAATACGGTTTTATAGCGTTCATTACTTTTTTATTTTATACTCAACGTTTTCAACGCTTTACAGCGTTCGCAGTTACTTGTGTAAGTGTTTGAAACGTTAGGTGTAAAAAAAGTTATAAACGCGATAAAATAAGTTTAATTTATTCTTCCCGACAGTTTCATCTACGAAGTCGTAGGCACAACTGTAAATAATACAACTAAAGGAAGTGTTTTATTACCATTCCTAAATTTTCTAATAAAATTACCTTTCCTCGTTTGGGTTGTAGTAAAACTGTGTAAAACCTATTGCGTGTATTATTTAAATCTTCCAGAGGTTTACAACCTCCAGGGCGCCGATCCTCGCGCCTTTAGAGATTATGTCGAATGCGAATTTTGTCAAAATAAAACTGGTCAAATGCGAGTCGGACTCGCGAACTAAGGGTAAAAACCGCAAAAGTTTATTCAGATTATTAGTATTTGTTAATATGGAATATTGTTGTCACCTGTGGGCGAGAGCACCTGAATGTCAGCTTAAGCCGTTTGACTCAGTACAGAGACGCGCTGTCAGAATTGCCGAAAATCCTGTGAATACAAGCGGTATTGAACCTTTGAGTCTCAGGAGAGACTTCAAAAAGGGCGTGAAAAAATACCTTCAGGATCGGCAACGCGGTCGTGACACATCCGGTGTTGCAGGCTTTCATAGGCTACGGTAATCACTTACGTTCAGGTGGGCCGTACGCCTGTTTGCCTACTAAGTTGTATAAAAAATAGCGGCAACAGAATATCATCATCTGTGAAAATTTTAACTGTCTAACTATCACGGTTCATGAGATACAGCTTGGTGACAGACGGACAGCCAAGTCTCAGTAATAGGGTCTCATCCTTTGGGTACGGAACCCTAAAAATGGCAGATGTATAGGGTATTTCTGTAGTTAGCCTTCGTGTTTTTTTCGAAAAATTTCGAATTCGACATATCTCCAAAGACCGCGAGAATCGCCCCCCAAAGGCCCTATATGTGTAATATCTAGTAGGACAATTGGGACCTACTTGAATCATTTAGTAGTACCGGTAGCACCGTGACAGTAAAACATTATACCAACTACTTTTGTGCGAATCCCTACCTCGTTAGCTCATTTTTTATTAGTTTTAAAATATTTTATTTCATTGCAAAAAACTTTTTCTGTTTTTTTTTTCATATAATAGTAAGCTTCGTGTAGTATCAAAAATCTAAGAACTGGCAAGTTATAGGGAAGAGTAGAAAAAAAAATCCACTGACAAGAAACTTGAGTAAAATTATTGATTTCTATAGCCAATTTTTTTTTATTTATTTTTTTAGATGATCGATATTGCTATCAAATTCCGTAAGCCATTTTATGGAACATATACGATTCATACATATGATTATTTTTTTTAAATTGGTCTATTTTTTTAAATTATTCTTATCATTTAAAATATTCAAGATCCAGGTATTAAAAATAGATTAAGAAAAGTATTTGTATTTTAATTAGGACAATTTACAAAGACCGCTTACAATACGATACAAAATATCTTTATTGCCCACATACAGTAACAAATTATATAACATTTACAAAGACTTCAACATAATATGAGCAAAGGCGGACTTATTGCTAGGCAATCTCTTCCAGTCAACCCTACCAACCATTTACCATGTTTCCCTAACCGAGAATTGAACCTAGAACCTATGGAAACTACCAACAATATTTAGTAACTACCTAGATATATAATACTAGCATTTTCCCGCAGCTCCGCCTGCGTCTAAAAGTAGCCTACGTTTGACCCCGGGTCTTCAACTATATTCATACCAAATTATATCAAAATCCGTTCAGCGATTTGTCTGTGAAAGCGTAACAGACAGACAAACAGACTTTCGCATTTATGGAATCTATGAGTTTAGAATTTCGCATTTATAATATTAGTATGGAATCTATGAGTTTAGAATATACCTTTGAGTTAGTATTTACTTTGTATCTCGAGTTCCTAATAGTTAACCGCGACGGTAAATTTAACTGGATACGGTGAGTCTGACGTGTTTCAAACGCCCTTTGATAAGCTTTGTAAAGCTGAAGGTTAAACAAACTTTGGACTGGAAGCTTCCAAAGTTTATTTTATATTATACTCCTAATTGATAATTATAACGAATGGTTATGAAAGCGAATATTTTTATATCATTTTTAATCATATTACGTGACGTGGGGACTTACGTAACTAATATTTTGACATCTTTATTAGTTACGTGACCCCAAAACTTTTCTAAAAATTTAAACATATATTCGTTAAAATCTTACAGTATTTTACACTTTTTTTAGCTGTGTATGCCCCACCGCTGGGCAAACGCCTCTTACTGGCCTTCCATAGATTTATAGAGCGTAATAAATTAAAAATAAAATAAAGAAACAGAACGTGGTAAAAAAAAATAATTTTGTGCAGTCTTTTTTATTAAACTAAAAAATACTACTACTTATTATTGCCTACTTAGTTGTATAAAAACAAATTAAAAAAAAAATATATTCAGTACAAATTTCGTCACTTTTATAGAATACGATATATGAATAATAAAGGCTCGCTAGTTTTACATAGAACCAAAAACCCACACAGTTTTCAACCAACCCCAATTTTCGGATGCACCCCCGCCATCCCTTAACTAATTACATGTATTATGGAGCTTCCTAGACGCCCGCCCATCGCCGCCCGCCCAGTCTGAAGGTTATAGCGGGTAGGGCGTTCACCCCTTACTACCAATACGTCTACGCACACTACTGTAATACTATTGTGCTTGTGTGAAATTGGTAAAGGTAGACGGCTATTGGGCATGGATTGCAATAATATTTGAGTGTACTAAGTTAATATTACAGTAATTTTTTTTAAATAATTTGTGTAAGTTTTGTAGGTACTCATAGATCCATACTAATATTATAAATGCGAAATCTGTCTGTCTGTTACGCTTTCACGGCCAACCCGCTGAACGAATTTTGATAAAATTTGGTATGAATATAGTTGAAGACCCGGGGTCAAACATATATATATAGGCTACTTTTTGACGCAGGCGGAGCTACGGGAAAAAGCAGTATAATACAAATATATTTATAAAGTAGTACACACTAAACTACATAAATACTATACAATATTTAAATATATATAAATACTAGCTGTAATCAGACAATAAAGAAATTAAGATTACAGTTATACAACAGGTTAATATTTGGAAAGAGAGATCTCACAATTAGTTGGCCTATGTGGAGACTTCATAATTTTGTAGATTTTTTTTTAAGTTGTCAATCAACAAGTAAAACTAAAATGTCAACAATTAGGATAATTTTTAAGTTTTCGGATTCACCAGTCCTTTATTTTTCCTTTGATTAGCCATACAAATAGTAGACATTGTTATTCATTAGAACTAATATTCCAAACTGATCTCATGAAATATTCCATAAAAAAATAGTTGTAAATGGATGACTGTTAAGAGATGGCGCAGAATAGATCGAAGTGGGATCCATAATATCGGAGGCCAAAACACACTTTTTGTCGCTGCCCCATCTTAGTAAGTTGAAATTAGGAAAACGTATAAGCGCAATAGGCGCTTAACTTTACAGCTTTTTCATGTAGATGTTATATAAGGGTAATATTTAATAACGTGAGTGACTCTTAAAACTCTTGTGACTCTTTTTAAGATATCACTTGTTATTGCTCGGGTCTTACATGTCTGCGTTTATTCGCAACAATGTTGTCCTTCTATCACCTTTACGATGGGCAGCCTGACGTCAACTCTCATGGGGTATTGTTAGGTCAGGTTTTAAGAATGCTATTTGAGAACAAATATAAATGACGCTGTTCATTGTTATCAGACTATATTTTATTGAATGTTTCTCCAATAATCATCATCATCATAGCGTTATTCCTGTTGCTTCCCCCGCTGTTTACCTCGGAGCCCAGGGTCCAGGGTCTCCTGATAAACGTAACTAATCATACTAATATTATAAATGCGAATGTCTGTCTGTCTGTTACGCATTCACGGCTAAACTGCTGAAAGGATTTTGATGAAATTTGGTATTTATTTATTTTATTTTTTTGGTATGAATATTTATAAGTTAAAAACCCGGGGTCAAACATAGGCTACTTCTTGACGCAGGCGGAGCTGCGGGAAACAGCTATTTAAAAAGACAATAAATAAATTTTGTATTGTACAACAAAATGGAGATGTTCACAATAGAGTTGAAACAGTTTCTGTTTATAAAATACTAGCGTTTCCCGCAGCGCCGCCTTTGACTTTCGCATTTATAATATTAGTATGGATAGATAAATATTGCCTTTTAGGATACCGCATCTAAAATGTGAAACGGAAATCTGTAGATTTGTGAAATTTTCAATTACACCTAGCTGTATTTATTACATTTACATTAACAACAGAATAAATATGACCATAAGGTCTTCTTTATTTCGTATTTAAAAGGCGTCTAATTCTTAATAAAGTTTCCCCGAGGCTGCTGGCACAGAACCCTTGTAACAACTCACGCTTGGCCGTTTTTATTTTCCTCAAGGAGGATGTTTCCATGGGGCCTAAAAACTAATGAATATTTATCGTAATGATCCAAAAAATACAAAGAAACAAATCTTAGCAGAGTTTCTTAATACAACAACAAGACACGTGTACAACATTTATATTTTATTTATTCACTAGTTGTTTCTCGCAGCTCCGCTTGCGCCAAAAAGTAGCCTATATTTGATCTCGGGTCTTCAACTATATTCATACCAAATTTCATCAAAATTCGTTCAGTGGTTTGGTTATTGATGTTAAAAAAATCCCTCAAGTGGAATAGAGGGAATGTTTTAACCCATTAAATAAATCATTTAATCAGTATTCATGAATTTGTTTTCACACAGACTTTTTAAATTAAATATCTGTTGAAAAAATACTTTTTTTTAGCTTCCTCTAGATGTCCTGGAAACTCAGCCAGTTGTGTCACTGTCACCTGTCACACCGTCATCACTTGATCGGCACTTTGACATGTGTCAAAATATTCAATTCCTATTAAAATTCGTAAATTCCCGTAAAATTCCACTGTGAATTCTAAAAAGTTACTTACGACATTTTTTCTTAAGGAGAAAAAAGGGAGAAATACTATTCGCTTCCAGTATTTTTTGTTTTTATATCCCCTGTTGTTTATAATTAACCTAGTCAGTCACAAAGGAATCCTGAAGCTTATAATATTGGATATTCAAAACGTGAGACTTATAAGTTCAATAGACCCTGCACACCAGGGTGACACACGTTTGACTCACCTGATTATCCAAAAAGATAGATAATTGAATGCTTCCGAAAATATGTTATGTCGTTGAACCCAAATTCAACTTCAAGATTGCGAGATCAATGAACAAGTTTTATATTTGCAACAGAGATACAGAATATTATATACTAGTTTTTTTCCGCAGCTCCGCCTGCGTCAAAAAGTAGCCTATGTTAGACCCCGGGTCTTCAATTATATTCGTATTAAATTTCATCAAAATCCGTTCAGCGGTTTGGCAGTGAAAGCGTAACAGATGGACAGACAAACTTTCGCATTTATAATATTAGTATGGATTAGGAAGAGATTGCACTTGCCTTTTGTTATTTTTAATGTTATGTATTTGTATTAAGAGTATATATAGTTAACAAATTATATCATTGTCTGTGTTGGTTTATCAATACAGTATACATTACATTTTTAATTCTACTGGGCCCACATCATGATCTCTTATTGTACAAAGGTTGGCTGGAAGAGATTTGCTTAGCAATAAGTCCTTTACTCCATATTTTTAACAATGTTATAATTTCAATTTTGTGATTTCCCAGATATGGGCAATAAAGTTATATTGTATTGTATTGTAAACTAAAATAATATAGCATACGAGCTGTGAGAATGTGTGCGTATCGCTTTTGCAACATGAAGGCAATCAAAAACTGCGTGAAAATCTTCACTTCTAGTATTACAGGCGTTCATACGCCGCCGTAACCGCTTCCCATCGAGCGAACCACATGCTTGATTGCTCAAATAAAACTATACTTAATATTATAAAGCTGATGAGTTTGTTTGAAAGCGCTTATCTCAGGAACTATGGTCCTATTTGAAAAATTATTTCAGCGTTGGATAGCCCGTTTATCAAGGAAGGCTATAGGCCTGGACAAAGTAGAAGAAATACTTCGGTTGTAGATGCCGCTTGCGTGTCAACTCTTTGCCTAAGATTCTTCCAGGGCATCCAGTAATTTTCCTGGCTCCCTCACCCTTCGAACCGGAAAATAACAATGTAGTCACTACGATTTGACAGCAGAAAGACAACAAAAACATATGAGACTTTTGGCGGGAAGCTGTGAAGAGCAGTATCGGCGCTGTATTTTATTATCCAAAATTTGTGTTTTTTTGAGTGTTTGTGCATAATAATGGTGGATTATTATTCGCAAAGTGTTCGATAACAAGCGTGAGTGTTGGGAAGTGATACAGTGTTTGATTTATGTAATTTTCATGCTTGTTACCAAAAGCTCCTAGTAATCGCTAAGTGCAGTTTTTCTACCACTTCACTTAGCCTGATTCTTCTGACTGGACTTGACTACCGACTAGACTTTTTGACTTGACTAGGACTTGACGAAACCACACTGTAGGACTGAAGAAGATAGAAAAATTAAGAGGGGCTATAAAGGACTTGTATCCATGGCTGTAAAACCCATTACTAAAAAAAAAACATATGAATAGCTTATATTATTATGTCTATGCCCATGGTCTATGCTAAGCTACTGACTTACAAGTCTTCCATTTCTCTCTAGCATAAAGTATTACGTTGCTATCTCGCTCTGTAAAGAAATGCTGTTTTCACTGATCGTCACGCGACATCATCTTGATTGTTACTGAAAAATTGATTTAATAGTAATAGTGATTTAAGATTTTGAAATAAAAGGATAAAAAATTCAATTTAGATTGATTATACTAACTTTTTAAATTTTAACAATTAATTTATTTGTAGTAAAATATTACTTCTTTCTAACTTTAATGTGTATTTAATTCGGCATCATATTTTCTAAACTTATTATTTGTTTCTTTGTTTACAGGTAAGTTTCCGTATAAATCTCAATATTACCGGCCACAATGTAAGTAACGACGTGATAAACAACATTTTTAATTTCTTTCTTTCATTTTTAAATTTTTCATCACAAAAAATATTTAACTTAAATACCAAAATCTAACGACCACCGAAATCCTTTATGTTTATCAATCAATTAATAAGATGGCGCAGCGACCCAAAATGCACCTTGGCTTCTTGATCATTATCAATTAATATGACTACGTCTAAATCTTTTGCGGGAAAGACAGAGCTAAAAATGCGCCTTGGCTTCTTGATCATTATCAATTAATACGACTACGTCTAAATCTTTTGCGGGAAAGACAGAGCTAAAAATGCGCCTTGGCTTCTTGATCATTATCAATTAATATGACTACGTCTAAATCTTTTGCGGGAAAGACAGAGCTAAAAATGCGCCTTGGCTTCTTGATCATTATCAATTAATACGACTACGTCTAAATCTTTTGCGGGAAAGACAGAGCTAAAAATGCGCCTTGGCTTCTTGATCATTATCAATTAATATGACTACGTCTAAATCTTTTGCGGGGTAGACAGAGCTAAAAATCTGGACATACTAAAGCCAAACTAACCCCTATATTCTCAAACATAAGGGCGTCCTTTACTCAAACTCATTGGAGGATGCCATAAGGAAGTCCTCGAACTTTACATCTCACCGATTATGTAGAATAAAAATCGTTCAATATCTATTTATTTATTTATTATGATACACATAACAAATTGCCACCTTAAAGTTAACAATATTTCTATGGCTAAATATAAATCTAGGCAAAAACTCAACACATGTGTACACAACTAGTTCAAATTATGAAAACAGTTAAATAAGAGCTAAATAGTGTACTAAACTGATTATATAGAAAAGTATAATAGCTGCCAAATACCCTTAATACTAGAAAGGATATTAAATTCAACATTTACAATAGGCTAGTTTCCAGGTTCAAAAGATTAACATTTAAATTAGTCCGTCATTTAGGGAATCAAAATATATTAAAGATATAACGCATCAAAGTTTAGGAGCGGGGGCTCGTGATGTCACATATTGCGAATCAGTGTAGCGCACTGTGACGTCACACGGAACTTTAACGCGCCATATCTTTACCATCCTTTGTTTAATTTTCAAAAGAAAAAATACGTCTGCAATATTTTTTGATTATCTAAATGACGGACTAATTATATTTTTTTAGGAAACTAGCCTATTTCCAAAAAAGAAATTTGACTCTGTAACAAAGACAATCGAGAGATTAAAAATAATATTAGTTCAGATGTCTAATATTTTCCGAATTTTGTTTTTAAAAGAGGACAAATTAAGAGTCCCCAAGAATATCAGTGGATTTATGGTTGATAACCATACTGTTGTAAGCTATGCACATTCGAACAACAGAACTATAATAGGAAGTGTTATTTTTATAAACCTGAAGAACAACAACTTATGAGTTGGACGTGGTCTGAATCTAGTATTGAAACAAATGAGAGATAACAGTGGATCAATAAGAGAATTAACAATTTTACGTAAACAAATTACTACAGCTACGACGAGTTTCTAAAGAGGGCATGTTAAAGTGTTTACGTATATCATTATACGAAGTAAAATCATCGTATCATCGTATATCGAACGAAAACCATTCTTCTCGCCGGTCATACTTTTTAAAAATAGCTCTCCTGGCGGCTAGAGTCACACACACTAGTACCTACTATGTAACAAATATTCCCTCCCGCTGTAGCTAGTTTTTGCAGCCACAGTAGGTGACCAGTCCAGAATCCAGTCGCCGGCCTCTCGAAAGGGAAACACGTAATGACTCCGCGCGGCGGAACGGTTTCAAGTTTACTGGCGCAAGTGCAACGGTATACACGTGGTTGTGTTACGCTAACGCGTCTGGAGATATTTCATAAGATTTCCCATTATATTATTGAATTGTACGATCTTACGAGTCGTGAAAGTTCTTAAATAATAATGAACTGTAAAATAGGATTTACGTAAGAATTTGTTTACTTTTCGCAAACATTAAAAATATATATTATAATAAAGCTTGTGCGCATAGCGGGTGTGTGAAGGCAATTCTGACCTATTGGCCCCTTTAAAATCTCGGCTTTACCGTGAAAAGTTCGTGATTTTAAAAAGCTGTAGTTTATGAATGAAACGTAATAAATATAAAATTCGAAATTTCAGTCTGAACACGTACGTAAATATAACTTTCTAACTCAAAGGCTTATTTTACATCGTCCATATCATATATCATATATTTTTTGAATTGTTTGTCTCAAATAATATTATATTTTATTATGTATTTTCTTTCGTGCAATTAAGAGTTTATACTCGACAAATATAAAATCTTAAATACGAATAAATTAGTGCTCAAAAGTCGTTTTGAAAAAATCCATCTGTAAAAACGATCCAGCTCTCTCTTTCCCCCAAGTATATCCTCGGACACATCCCTCGCTCACGCCTCGCTTATAGCTGTCGTCATAATGTCAGGTTTCCCTCGCCTAGCCGCCCGTGCAACCAGAATGCACTTTCTTCCTACTACACACTACAGCGCACACAATTGCATCTCACTGCAACTCCAACGCACACATACAAAGTAAACGAAAGTTCGCGAATGGGTGTTATTACGTGTCTAGTTATAAAATGGATGACGGTGGAAAGTAGGCACTTGGAGATTGTTTGTTGATACTAAAACTGTCACTTGTGGATATTGTAAGTGGTAACTTTTGTGATGAGGTAGGATGCCTTGAAAAATGATTAGAAATATTTTCAGTAGTTATAAAGAAATAGGCCTGGACCTGTAGAGAGACCTGGGCGAATTTGTCAGTGGATGGCACCAAACGGCGCTAGGCCGAGATGCGTGGAAGGCTGAAGGGGAGGCCTTTGCCCAGCAGTGGGAGAAATAGAACTATTTAATTTACATTGTACCTTTTATATCTAAGATCTTATTCGTGTCTCTTTATCATGTTTATTGCAAATAAAGTTACATTCATTCATTCATAAAAAAATAGCCGTTGACAGAAATTTATGGAAGAAATGAGGGTAGGCTTTTGCCCAGCAATGGGACACACGATATCTAAAAAAAAAATTGTAGTTTAAATGAGCCATTCTTAAAAATTGAGTAAAAAATCTCGATGTTGATCATTCTTGTTTCGGATGGTTCCGGCTGTTATCACTAGATGGCAGTCATTAAGATGTCAGAAACTTTAGAGCATATATAACTCTGAAGAATGCTAACATCTGGACATAGAGGCATAAGTTGATAAGTTGGTGATTGATTTCTATTCATCACTGGTAGAATAGCTTTAAACGCAGCCTTTATGATATTCATGTTCATGAACAAAAACAGCTTTACCTACGAGTAAAGATATTGATAATGTGATGTAGCAATTAACATCCATGCGAAAGTCTGTCTGTTTGTCTGTTACGCTTAAACGGCCAAACCGCTGAACGGATTTTAATGAAATTTGGTATGGATATAGTTGAAGACCCGGAGTCAAACATAGGCTACTTTTTGACGCAGGCGGAGCTGCGGGAAACGACTAGTTGTAAATAAAGGAAACAAAACTAAATAACTAATCCCAATAAAAAAAACAAAAAATTACATTAAAAATGCGTGTTTCGCACACAGTCGCACCTCATATCGGACAGAACATTTGAAAGTGCATTAGTGTGCAGCAGTACTAGCAGTGCCCTTTGCAAGGTGCATCTGGTTCCCACGGCGCGCCGCTCGCTCCCACTGCGGATGTAGGCTTTGGTACATGTATACAATTTTATCTTTAAACTTACTTAATAGGTGTTATTTTTTATTTGTGTACTATTGTAGTTAATAGAATGTACGAGGAGCTCGTTAGTCGAGCGCGACCCGCGTATTTGTAGCGAATGCGCGTGTAAAAAATCTGACAGTGTAGGCCACTAACACACCTCGGGTAATGTTCCTGTTGGTCTGGTTTCCCAGGGTTAGGGAGGTCAGACGGCAGTCGCTCCATTGTAATAATCAGTACCGCCAAATCTAGGAGCATGACTTACAGCGTACCCTAGGCTCCGAAGCGTAAGCTGACGACGCAACTAGGGATACATGCTAGAATGATGATGGTAGTTAATAGAATGTACATTGAGCAGGTATTACTTTGCCTATGCGTTAATTCTAATCCTAAGTAATAAACAAAAATGTTAAACTGAGCTAGCTATCAAAAACTGAAGGATTTATGTTATTTATTTAACTTTATTACATGACATGTAAATGGCGGACTTAAAGCCGTAGGCTTTTTCTGCCAGTCAACCAATAGGTGGTGCAGAAAAAGTGATTAATTTATGATAAGAGTCGTGATGAAATTATAGTAAACTTATAACCAAGAAAGAAACCAAGTTGAATGAATTAAATAAATATAAACTAAAATAACTTAAAATAAATCGACAAGTATGGAACTCCTTTAAAAAGAGCCCACCTCTTAAATGTATGATCATCATTATTTTGTGCAGGTTACATTGTCTATCGATTATGTACACCCTGGTGTCAGAGTTATTCGGAATCGCCTCTCGGCCTCTGACGTGGTTCCTTTAACGACTACCAAATGGCAGCCGGGACCAACGGCTTAACGTGCCTTCCTAAGCACGGAATCATCTTTATTAGCAGACAATGAGGTAAATCATGCCTGCAAAGTCCTAACCAAACTGGAAACAACTAAACAAAACATGCTTCGGGTGGGAATCGAACCCACCACCCCCGGGTCGAAGGCGAACGCCTTAACCACTGGACCACTGAGGCAGTTCAAATTTGTGATGACTGAGCTGATGAATATTTGTGTATTAATTCGATACCTCTTAACGCTTTATCTACTATACCAACATAACATTGTGCCCTAGTGCAATACACTAACAATACTTTTATTGCACCAAAAAAGAAAACAATACAGAAACATATTAACAAATACAGTAAGGCACAATGGCGGACTTTGAGGTAGTTATTATTTCTGAAAAAATCTGTTTCCGCAAGAAAAATTAGAAGTACATATATACAACGGCGGACTTATCACATAGAACGGCAAGTTAAATATTGAAAGGACAACACTTGAAATCGAATCCAGGAATTAAAGACTAGCATGACAACCGCTACACCAAAGTCTACAGAAATTAGCTTGCCAAGAAAATTAGTCTAACGTTCATATATTCAGATCCTACGCAAACAGGACTACGCCTGTACCTTAAATATAGCCTTAAGACTTTCCAGTTACAGTTTTCAAAGGCCTCACTCGTGTAGATTTCTTGGTAATCCTTGAAGGTAGTAAATCGTGCAAATTTATTAAAGCCAAGAAGTCTAGCTATTGGTCGCGTTTCCATCAGAATAAGAGTGTAAATATCAAGTTATATATGTTGAGTACAAATACAATACCTTTGGACTCTAAGTAGGCCAAATATTTGTTTTCATCATAAGCACAAAATTAATAACAGACTAACGTATTAGGCGTACGGAAAACCAAACGGCTAAATTTCTAGATATGGCAACCTGACAGAATTTAAATCCATCAGATCAGAAGAAGACACATTCTCTCCTATCCAAGTAATTGACAGGGAAAAACGAAAAGTCGGAGCTAATTACCACTGTCGTGTTAATCACACGAAATAGGAGCCCATAACAGTAGTACTAACATATCCTATACTATTAAACGAGCAATATTTGTATGTATGTATATTTATATATATATTTGTCTCGCGTTTTCGAAAACGGCTCTAACGATTTCTTTGAAATTTTAAACATAGGTTCTTATAAAGTCAAAAAATTAATCTAGCCAGGTTCCATGTCTGGGAAAATTCGTTTTTCCCATATTTTCCAGCAAAAAGATTTTCCGCATGAAATTGTAGTTATAGTACAATAATTTCGGCGCCGGCGGGTCTGCTTCGATAGCCCAGTGGTTAAGACATCTGCTTTGTGCTCTGGTAGTTCCAGGTTCAAATCCCAACTAAAGGGTACTTAACGTATTAAGCGTCAGAAAGCCAAAATAGCTAAAAGCCTACCTTAGACAAAATTTAAAACTATCAAGACGAAGTCAGATTTTCTCCTAACCATCTCCTAACCAAATAATTGACAGGAAAAAACGAGTGACAAAACAAAAAGTCAGAGCTAATTAACCCTATCGTATCAATCACACTTTTCCCGCGCAGACTCCGCACGCCGGTTTCCCCGAGTTCGCACGCTCGAGTTTTTCTCGCGCACAATGTCGTAATTGTGCGATTTCCACTTTCAGTTTCGCCGATGCACGCTGATCCGCGGAAAAAGTTGTGCGCTACGGTGCGCAGGCGGCGCGAGATGAGAAATTATTTCTATTGATCACTTGCAAGAGTTTTGGGATTGACAAAAGCCGCGCGAAATGACGTGGTTGATTTTTGTGATCTTTTGTCGATTTTAAATTGTGATTTTATCTTTGTAGTAGAAGGGTACGCTCTATTCCTGCTTATTTTAACATATCCAGGTTACATTCATCATTTATTTGTTTAAACTTTATTGTACAAATACAATTGCAAAGCACAATAGGTGGACTTAATGCTAAATGCATTATCTAACAGTCAACCTTTGGGTCAAGCAGTGAGCATCATCATCATTTCGTGTGGGTTACATTGTCTATCGACCATGTACACCCTGGTGTCGGAGTTGTTCGGAATTGCCTTTCAACCTCTGACATGGTTCCTTTAACGACTACCAAATGGCAGCCGGGACCAACGGCTTGACGTGCCTTTCGAAAGCACGAAATCATCTTTCTTATCAGACATTTGAAAAACTAAACCTAATTGAGATTTACCTGTAAAAAGTAGGCATAAATAGGTAGATATATAAAGAAATCTATACCAAAAACCAACTAAAGGAAATTTTATTAATTTTTTAAACGCTTTAGTCTCACATAAAGAGAGAGGCAGAGCCTACCTCGCTAAAAAGTATCTCCATTAGCTTCTATTATAGCTGTATCCGTACAACATGTAACATCGCTAGTAATTATTATAATAAATATAATTAACGCGCTCATTATCCTACATTAAGGAAATGACGATATTTATTTATCTTTTCGCTGTTTTTGCCAAGATCTCTTATCATACCGTTTTTTGCGATAAAACATATTAATTTTCATGCAAACAATTTGATTAATGTGATTAAATTGCATGCCTACAGATATAAAAACTGGCTTGTTCACGGAGCATCACCCTACCCCCGTAGAAATTTTGATTCATAAAGTAAAGTTAAGCATCATAATGTGAACCCGGGTCCACTCAGCCTTGAACTTTGGCTCAATCAGTATGATTTCTAACTTACTACTTACTAAGTACGATCACAAATGTCTTGCGGTCTTCCGCCAGCACACTCCCAAGGCACCGTAGGTCCTTCAGCACCTCATCACCCCAGCTTTATCTAGGGTGACCAACCGATAACAAATTACAATATATTTTTTGCATGCCTATGATTAGGTTAGAAGTGAGAAACAGTGTAAACATTGCGTGTATTACCACTTTTAATGCAAATAATTGATTCCCTATATTTATTATAGATTTATTTATTTTAATTTATATAAAAGAAGGCAAGTACTTGTCGCGCTATCCGTACAATGTCATGTTTGTTTACAATTTTCACTCTCTATATTCCTCGCCGGTGAAAATGTAGGTGCAATCTGTTTTTTGCGTCGGCGCAGCGGGCGGAATGAGAGCACTGGATCGTGGCAGACCTGTATAGGATTATATACAATTATTTACTAAGATAGCGCAGCGACCCGAAGTGAGTCTTGGTCTCCACTTCGATCAATCGCTGGATTGACGAGGTGTGGAGAGATCTGCGCGAGCTGCACGCCGATGACTGGCAGGAGCTAGGTGGCGCAGGACAAGATAGATGGAAGTGCATAGGATTAATATTGGTCGGGGAGGGTAACTAAGGCAAGGCATACCAAAAATTCTAATTTGAAATAAAAAAACAAGCATTCATCCAGCTAGAGAACGCGGCCAGCATTAATTCAGTATTTCATTTTGCAAATGATTAGCTTTGATAATTTACTCAAAAACAAAATTAAATTATATTTGGATTTGAATATATAATTTTTGTCTGTGACGATATATTCGCACAGCAAATAGTTACACCACCGACGCAACAGATGGCACTAAACAAAAAAACAGAAATTCCCGTACAAGACGCAAAAATTAGTTTGGTGGACTAAATTTCTTCTGTTATCTCATCATCATCATCATCATCATCATTTCAGCCGCAGTCAGTCCACTGCTGGATATAGGCCTCTCCCAATGATTTCCAAAATGATCGGTTGGCAGCAGTCTGCATCCAGCGTCTGCCTGCGACCCTTTTCAGGTCATCTGACCATCTGGTCGGCGGATGTCCAACGCTGCGCTTACCGGTACGTGGTCGCCATTCGAGAACCTTTCTGCCCCATCGGCCATCGGTTCTCCGCGCTATGTGCCCCGCCCACTGCCACTTCAAAGAACTAATCCGCTGGGCTATGTCGGTGACTTTTGTTCTCCTACGGATCTCTTCATTTCTGATTCGATCTCGTAGGGAAACACCGAGCATCGCCCTCTCCATAGCTCTCTGGGCGACCTTGAGCTTTCTTATGAGGCCCATAGTCAAAGACCACGTTTCGGACCCGTATGTCATCACTGGTAACACACACTGGTCGAATACCTTCGTTTTAAGGGACTGAGGTATTTTAGACGAGAAGACGCTACGTAGCTTCCCGAACGCCGCCCATCCGAGTCGGATTCGACGAAAGACCTCGTCCTCGAAGCTGGAGTTGCCAGCCTGGATCATCTGACCCAGGTAGACATACTGGTCTACAACTTCAAGGGTGTGGTTCCCGACTGAAACCGGTGATGGCGTAACATAGACATTACACATTGCCTTGGTTTTGTCCATGTTCATTTTAAGGCCCACCTGTTGGGAGACCACGTTGAGGTCGCTGAGCATGGTACTTAAGTCCTCCAGCGATTCCGCCATAACCACGATATCGTCGGCAAAACGAAGGTGAGTGATATACTCGCCATTGATGTTGATGCCAAGTCCTTCCCATTCCAGGAGTTTGAAGGCATCTTCCAGAGCAGCGGTAAACAGTTTCGGAGAAATGACGTCTCCCTGTCTTACACCTCTCTGCAATGGAATAGCCCTCGTGCTCTGCTCCTGTACTCGGACTGACATGGTGGCGTTGCAGTATAGACACTTCAACACTTCGATGTACCGATAGTCTATGCGGCACCGCTGGAGAGACTGAAGCACCGCCCACATTTCGATCGAATCGAAGGCCTTCTCATAGTCCACAAACGCTAGGCATAGTGGCCGGTTATACTCTTTGGCCTTCTGTATAACCTGCCGAAGCGTATGGATGTGGTCTATGGTACTAAACCCTTTTCGGAAACCGGCTTGTTCGGGAGGCTGGAAGGCATCGAGCCTGTTCGCGAGACGATTCGTGATTACCCTCGAAAACAGCTTATAGATGTGGCTCAGGAGCGTGATGGGTCTATAGTTCTTCAATAGGGTATTGTCACCTTTTTTGAAGAACAAAACCACCACGCCCCTGTTCCACGCCTTCTGTTATCTGTACAGTGATTATTAAAACATTTATAAACGATAAATGGACACAACCAGGTGAACGCTGGTATTGAGCTAAGAGTGGCTTCGTGTAGCCTTGCACCTCTTGCTACTTTTATTTATTCTTTTGTTAATCGGGTCGCTGTGCCGATCTCACCCTAGGTTCTGGCAGAATAAACAGCGTCACGGCTCGACCTGTCGAACTGTGGCATTATGCTGAGTCAGAGCCTTTTCACTGTCTCATTACAGTTTGTAGCTGTTAAATTGTATTTTCTTTCTCTAGATATAATCTTTGGCTATTAATATTGTAATATTTTATATATTTTTTCAACGTTAGATTTATGTTGTTACCTACCTACTGTAAAAGTGAAAGTGAATAAAGTTTTTATCTATCTAAATCGCGTAATTGAAGTTTCTAAGGATTGGAGCATAAATACAACCTCCGACCAAACACCGTGGGAGCCCCACGCCACCGATAGGTTCTTAGTAGGCCCTTCAGGCGCAATAGTGTCGGCCCTTATGGCATTGAGCGTTTACTACCGCTCGCGAGTTTGCATTGCTCGCTTGATAAAGGCAAAGCCCATGGCCGAGGTTCGTCCCAACTGGGAGCCCCTTGTGCATTTGCCGAAAAGGCTGAGTGGTTAATAGCCCTCGCCTCAAACTGTCCCGCTGTAAATTTAAAAGCTCACAGGAGCTAAAATTGTAGGTCATTTCAAAAAAAAAAAAAACGCCGTGGGAGCCACAGTTCTCGCTCACGCCTGGCGGGAAGATCTTCCCTTTGCGGAGGTCGAGCATGTAATACCGTCGCTCCTGCCGTAGTCCAAATGTTGTCTTAATTTAATTTGCATTCAATTTCGAATATACATATGTAAAACATACAACATATTTACATCAAATTCTTATTGTTAGAGGTACCTAATAATACTTATTTTCCTAGTTACATAACCATAAACAATGATTTAGTTATACATACGTGGGGCGCACTATAAGTTTCCGGAATGAATATGAAAAAATACTATTAAAGGTACAAAATTAATTTATTGTTTTTCAAAATAATCTCCCTTGGCGTCTATGCACTTTTTCATTCGATGAAACCAGTTTTGAAAAATTTTGTGCCACTCCTCTGTGGTGACCTCTGAAACGTGTTTTTCATACTCCTCGACAGCCTCTTCTGGTGATGAAAATCGTTGACCGCGTAATTGGTTCTTAATTTTTGGGAACAGAAAAATGTCACAAGGTGCCAGGTCGGGACTGTATGCAGGATGACTCATGAGTTCTACATTTTTCGCCTTCAAAAAGTCGTTTGTCTGTCTGGCCGTGTGAGAACTAGCATTGTCGTGGTGCAGGATGATACGGCATTTACGATTATTTTTACGGAGTTCGTCAATAACTTCCGGCAAACAAATGGTCGTGTACCAGTCACTATTCACTGTACGACGATTCTCTAAAGCAACAGTAGCCACGTGTCCAGTTTTATTAAAAAAAGAAGCAATCATCCGCTTAGATGCACTTTTCACGCGCGCCACTTTGGTTGGTTTCGGCTCATCTTGAAAGACCCATACGCTCGATTGCTGCTTTGTTTTGGGATCGTAGCAATAAATCCATGTTTCGTCACCTGTTACTATGTCCCACACCAAATTTGACGCACCTTCGTTGAATCTGGTAAGCATGGCACTGCACCAAGTGACGCGGTCCGTTTTTTGAGCCTCGGTCAAGTTGTGTGGGATCCACCGCGAGCACAGCTTTCTCACACCCAAATGTTTGTGTATTATTAATTGTATTTGACTCATGCCTATTTCTAAGGATGCGCGAATTTCATGGTAGGTCACATGCCTGTCTGTTTCAATCACACGGCGCACAGCATTGATGTTTTTGTTGGTCACAGCGGTGGACGGCCGACCATCGCGAGATTCGTCACTGAGATTGATACGACCACGCTTGAATTCTGCAAACCAGCTATAAACAGTTGTCTTGCATGGTGCTTCATTGCCAAAAGCTGTTTCAAGCCGAGCGATGCTCTGTTGAGCTGTCAAATTACACTTAAAATCGTAGAAAATCATACTACGAAAATTTTCCCGAGTTAAATCCATGTTGATGCAGACACACAATTTTTTAAATGGCGCCACAAGGTAAAAACAAAATACAGTCAGATGAAACAAACTGCATTCTACAGCCAAAGAGTTCTATTTTCAAATGTTGCAATAAATTTTTAAATATTGTTTATGTAAGTGGCCAGTTCCGGAAACTTACAGTGCGCCCTATGTAATTACTCATTTGGCGCTATTGAATTGTTAAACAAACTATATTATATACTAGCTTTTTCCCGCAGCTCCGCCTGCGTCATAAAGTAGCCTATGTTTGACCCCGGGTCTTGAACTATATTTATACCAAATTTCACCAAAATCCGTTCAGCGGTTTGGCTGTGAAAGCGTAACAGAAAGACAGACAGACAGACAGACTTTCGCATTTATAATATTAGTATGGATTTCGTCACTCGGTTTATCCCCTGAACCGTGGTTAACACTATATTATCATAAATTAGGTTTTTTATTACTTACCGTTTGCTACCGATAATACTTTGTAAAATTATACAACTTTTGTTTGAAACAGAATTGCATCACAGAAGAAATACTACTTTAATATATTTTATGTCCTTATCCATCAGAGGTAAGAGTTTATGACAAGAGTGATGAGTGAAAGGGAAGCTAAAAAGATTATATTATAAAGATTGTAGCTAGTGGAAAACTACAGTACGGCCTACCCTCATTAATTTTCATGCTAATACGTGATTTTCAATATTCCAAAATAAGAGAAAAGTTTCAATATGTCAATTGAAATTTTACAAATCCTAAATGTCTATAAATAATTAATTAATTAACATTTAATTTAATTTGTAATGATCGTCAAAACATAAAAAATGACTATTAAAACTACAAAAATAATGTCGATCAAGTCTGCATTGATAGAAAAGAAATCACGTCAAATTCGTTCCATCCATTTTCAGGCGCCAATTCCAGTAACATATTAGAGATAGATAGTTTATTTGATAGATAAATAAACAATGATTTCTCGATAAAACGTGTCACATTTATTCTTAATGGTAAAAAGGAATATTAAAATGTTTGTATGAAATGACTTTACATTTACACGCTAAAAAATCCTAGAGTTGTCAGTTGTTGTTGACAGATTAGCTCCTAATGCAAATTTTTAAATTTAAGTGACCTTCATAAATCACATTTTGCTGTTGTCGGTTAAAATGAATTGTCTATTATCATCCCATCAGGATATTGCTCCTAAGTGAAGTGCTCCAAGGTAACAACACTTGATAGTATTTGTCTAACTTATCTTATTATTGCAGTCAGTATTGTGTATCTGTGTAAGTGTTGACCATAGATAATTTTTATTAAAATCCTTATAAACTGAAGTCATTTATCGAGGAGAAAAAAAGCGATGGCGAGCGAGCCCTGACGTGGATTGGTCGACATTAGTGGTATACTTGAGCACCGACTTAACATGACTTCCTAAGCATGGAGGAACATGCCTTCCTATGTTAAGCCGTCGGCCCATGCACTTGTAGCTAGATGGCAGTCTCAAAAATTTGATTTACACCGAACTCTATTTCATTGAAAATTCCTATTAGAATCAATTTCGCCTTAAAACATCACGAGTCAAGACATAATTTAGTTTGAATATACTGAAAAAATAACTTACTTTAATACTTAGTTTACAGTAATGTAACTAACCTACGCAACAAGCCTTCAGTTGGCCGAGCTAAAAATAACTTAAGATGAAACTGCATAGAGTAGTCTTCCGGCGCTCATCGATACCAATTACAACTAATACATTACAACACTCCTACACCATCTTAATGTGTGTTTATGTATTTTTATATACAGAACACATCTGAATATAGCAACAAAAGAATACCAATCAAAAACAAACAACGTTCTTATTTTTTAGCCTATGTTACTCTCCATCCTTTCAACTAACTCTATGCCGAAAATCAAGTCGATTGGTTGCTTAGTTAGGGCGTGGAGGAAGGACAAACAAACAAACACACTTTCACATTTATAATATTATATAGTATATAGTATGATATCGAAAATAAACGATTCATTTCATTTCATTTCGAAAAATTCTCAATTCAAATTCGAATAAGCGTTCAATTAATTCATAGAGTAAGAAATTACCAATTCAGAACTGCATTTGCAACAACATTCAGAGCGGTAAAGTTATATGGTGTGTGTCAGCGATGCAAACGTTGGTTGTGTGTGTGTCACCTTGAATGCGTGCGTCGACTGCGTTCTATCAATGCCAGCAGCTCGGATATGCTCAACGATGCTAGATTTTTTGCAATAACTGTGCCATTGTGGTGAAGGTAACGCGAGCGTGGAGAATAAGAAAATTAACTGTTTGAAATTTTTTTTTAATTATATTATTAGTGAATTTATCTTAAAAACAATTATATAAAACATATCTTATGTATCTTAGTTGAAATACAATGGATGCTGTGATTACCTGTCTTTATAATGAACGATAACGTTTATTGAGGCAGGTTATGTTATGACTATTAGGTAGAATCCATAGCTAGAGTCCAGTAAGATTCTAACAAGAATTTAGATCAATATTTTTTAGTAATACTTTGAAAATGAATAATATATAAAAATAATTCTAAAACAAAATATCTACTACGAATATATTTAGGCCCAAAAATATACTTAACATTTTATTTCCAATTACACAAATATCCAAATGCGGCTAAACAGTACTTCTGCCCAGGCGCATCTCGCAGGCTTCCGTCCCTCTCTCTCTCTTCTCTCCTTTAACTCGCACTATTGCTATCTCCCTCGCACCTGCACGTAATTGCACCGCAGGAAACGGCGAGAGATTGATGATCTAAGCTCGATCGCTACTTGTGATGGTCTTTTTGCGAGACTAGACAGATTATAAAAGGACCAGATATGTCCCACGGGTGAATTGAGTGGGCAAACAGGCAAAATGGCAACAGTGGGCAAATTCATTCATTCATTCATGTCGAGTGGATTATATACACTGGTGTTAGAATTGCTGGGAACCGCCTTTTGGCCTCTGACGTGGCTCCTTTAACGACCACCAAATGCAGGCGGGAAAAAAGTGAATTGAAAAATTGATTCTAATATGACCTCTCCCACCAAGCCCTAAAGGGTTTACTTTATAATTTAAATTGTTTTCGAAGACCTACTTAAGTACTAACACACATACTGTAGGAGATCCCTAAGTAGGATAAGTCCGCCATTATACTTTATTTTTTGTCATGCTTTTGTGTTTTTAGCTATGTTCTTCGTTTCGAGTCAAAATGGCTACTGACTGCACTGTATTGTATTGCCCAATACTTTGCCACGTTTACCACCCAGTATCCTTCTATAACCTGGTTATTTTGTAAGGCAGTTCCGTTGCACATTTCTGGGCAGTTTCAAGTTCGTCCGATATTTACGCGTAGGATATATTTAGATGTGTGTAAGACTGTAGGGTTTTGAGCAGATAAATAAGGTTTTGAGCCTTCACGACAACTTACTTTGATTATGAGCTCGAATAATTTATAAAAAAAAAACTTTAGATAAAGATAAAAGATAAAAGGCCTTTATTGTTTGAATTTAGGTACAAGTAAGATGTCAATAAAAATAACAATAATCTCCAAATTCTGCCATTATTATTTATTGGAGTACCATACAAATAATACTCAAAATTAGCGAAATTGAAACTAAAGTTAGTCTCTAATCTCTACCATTTTGTTTAATTATCTCGGTAAGTGTACTCGTACTGAAAAAAAATTAAATTAATAATTTAAATTCTTTGTATGTTAGCTTCACGTTAGCTTAGCGTAACTAAAACATGAATTTAGGGCCACCACGTTTCTTAAAAAGTTCTTAATATAGTCAAAAAGGTATTATTTTGTAACCTTTTAAAAAAATTGTATTTTTAATATTGTTTATATTAGTTTTATAGTTTACCTCATAAAATTTGGCTATATTTTCCGGCCATCTACTGAAATTAAAGACTTAAAATTAAGTCTTAAATTTTTGCGATTGGTACACATAAAATTAAACTGTTACACATATGATTTTATCATTTTATCACATACTCTTACTGGAAACAATGAAAACAATTTATTTAAAAACCTATTCTTCTAGATAACAAAACAATAGATCATGGACATCCAAGTAATCCAACTGATAAGAGAGTTACGTAAAGGGAGGGGTTGACGACCGATCCCGACCCCTAATAATGATAACACCATCATCTGATTCACCAACTGAAGATAGTTGTGCTGGAAAGATTTTGCAATGTACCATAACAAACAAGTACAAATTTGTTTGAAATATTTACCATAGACACATTCTTATTATAAGTACTCGCGTACAGCACGGACACTCACACTCTGAAACAGATACCGTACCTCACCGCGCAGATTCAGGGTAAAAATCGAGAGCAAAACAATTCAAGGATGTTGCTTCCGCCGCCCGGCCGCTGCGACGTCTAAGACGCAGATACGGAAAAACCCAACCCTATGAGTAACACATACATTGACTCGTAGTAGTCATAAAAGGTATCGCGCTCCCCGCTGTTGTATGAAGTGTCCTAAGTGTGGGTGTGCCATAGACCTCAAAGTTTTAATCTTATCCTTTTCGAGTGAAAAGCTCCAAAAACACTATATCTTGTTACTCCAAAACGCGCCACTTTTGTTGCACTTTCCGTGACCGATATAAGGTCCCCTTTTATACAGCTCACAGGGCAAGCAAGTACGTTAGAAGGTGCTGAACAGTTTGGACGGGTTGACTACACTGGCAACCTCTGTTGGCTCTGTGTAACCCCATCGCGCCAAGTTATCCCGGGTACGGCCTATATACCTCAGGACGGAGGTGATTCAAGGACTTCCATATGGGCCAAAGTAATTTTAAAGTTACTATAAAAATGAAAAATCCTTTTAGTCTTACTACTATTTCTAAGATAGCACAGCGACCCCAAAGTGAGTCTTGGCCTCCGACAATAATGATCTCTAACTTTAATACTAGATTAACTCTTTAACTGATGGATTGTATGACAATTGGGTATTCTACTCAATTTATTCTTATCAGTCATATCAAACATTTCACTATCAGAAACTGAAAACAGAAAGTTTTTTCAAAATCCCTTCTTAAATAAATAAGTTATAAGCCTTTGAAATTCTGTGGAAGAGGAAACTGTCAAAAATAAGAAAAGGATGAACTGTGTGTGCAGTGACGTCACTGCCATTTAGTTTCGTGCGAACAAAAGAGATAGCAAGATGTCCCCACCACGCTCCAACTTTTCTTCTTGAGAAAACTTTAAAATCGAATTACTGCCTTAATTAACAACCACTTTTATTGTTGTTTTCGGAATCGGTTACTTTTTAGCGTACGTATTGCTTCGTATGCAAATTTTGCCCAAGTATGAATACAGTCAAGTAGCCAATTAGGTTTTGATGCCCCATCGGCTTCATCATTTTAGCGTATCGCCATTGCAATGATCCAATCAGATTCTTTCAGAAAAGTGTTCTGCCACTTTTACAGCCTCATCAGTGGATGCAATCAGGTCAAAATCCGTCCAGTGGTTTGGCCGTGAAAGCGTAACAGGCAGACAGGCAGATTTTCGCATATATAATACTAACGTTTTCCCGCAGCTCCGCCTGCGTCAAAAAGTAGCCTATGTTTGACCCCGGGAGTTCAACTATATTTATACCAAATTTCAATAAAATCCGTCCAGCGGTTTAGCCGTGAAAGCGTAACAGACAGACAGAAAGACAGACAGAATTTCGAATTTATAATATTAGTATGAATAAGTATGGAAGTATGGATGTTCATGTCAGTATACTTTTCATTGCGCCGCACAAATTTTCTATTTCTCCATATGGTTGACTGGTAGAGAATCGTTTGAGCATTAAGTCCGCCTATTGTATAAGTATGTTTACTTGTGGTACAATAAAGTTTTAATAACAAAAATTTCCTTTATTACTAAAGTTTCGATATGGTATACCAGCCTTTACCCTAGAAAAACACAAATTCTTATTATACAATTACTTAAGTTATGATGTTATTTAACTACGACTCATTCATCCACGTTACTTGATAACTATAGCTTGCCAATCATAACTGCGTATTTTTTCGCAAGTTACGTAAATTGTTATCTTTGTAGTTTAACTAAATAATTTACAAATATAGTACATGCGGTACATTTCACGATTGAGGAATAAAATTAACGCACGCAATTATTAAAAGTAATTAATAATCAAACTTTTGTATACCTTAAAACTGTTTCTTTTGTCATGACGTACTTTTTTTTAATTTGTATATATGGCTTTTACTTTTGTATTTAGCCAGAAACAAGTAAAAAATTATACAAGAAAGTCGTTTAGTCAAGAAGTCTAAAGTCAAGTCAAGTCAGAAATATTATGCTAAGTGAAGTGGTAGAAAAACTGCACTTAGCGATTTCCTGGAGCTTTTGGCAACAAGCAAGACAATCACATAAATCGACCATTGCATCACTTCCCAACACTCACGCTTATTCTTGAACATTTTGTGAATAATAATCCACCATTATTGTGCACAAACACTCAAAAAAACACAAATTTTGGAAAATAAAATACAGCGCCGATGCTCTTCACAACTTCCCGCCAAAAGTCCATGACGTACTTACATAATATTAATATCATATTAAATATGTTTTTTTTCTTTTTTTCAGGTAAGTTCCAATACAAAATGACATGTAAGTTGTAAGTTGCTCTTTCATCGTAGCGTTTCCTTGAGGCGTTTTCAGCTGATTGCTGGACTAGGTAAGTACTCGTATTTAACAATAATTAGATTCTATGTCTAAAAAATAATGTTATTCCCCATATCCTAGTTTATTTCCTTATAAACTAGGATATGGGGACTTTCGTGGGTACGTACGTACATTTTTCCTAGCCGTCTCGATTTCACTACTCCGTAATATTTATTTATTTATCACTTTATTCCACAAAATACATGGGTATCATACAAAATGAGGTATTTTTTTTAATTATTTATATTATACAAAATATTAGGAGCATTGTCTAACAGTCAATCTTTAGGTTTAGCGGAAAACAGTTTGTTTTAAGTTTCAGCTTTGCAGGACCACCTTTAAATTTAAACTTTATTTAATTGTAGTGTTTGTTAAAACAGAAGTTTTATCAATAAAATAAATAAAATTTTTACTTTACACCTTTTGGTACAACGGGATCAAATAAGTAATCTTTAATTTCTAGTATCTAGCTGTAACCATCCATGATGTATTAAATCTAGCTGTTTCCCGCAACCGTGCCTGCTTCAAAAAGTAGCCTATGTTTGACCCCGGGTCTTCCACTATATTCATACCAAATTTTATCAAATTTCGTTCAGCGGTTTGGCAGTGGGTATGGATTACAATTTAGTATGGAACTCTGAGAATATATTTAGCTCTCTTATTATCTTTGAAAAATTTAATTAGAATTTTCACTCTACCTTGCCTACTAAATTGTATAAAAGTAAAACCTCTCCAAGCTCTTATCCAACTACATCTATTTTCCTCCTATCTCTCGTCATCTCGTAACTATTTCCTCTAACTATTCGTGAAGTCGCGAGCAACCGAATTATCTTGTACCAAACACCAGTGGGTGACATTGGCTCTAGATTCGAATACCCTATCTATTCACGACCAATGTAACTTGGCCCGTCTATCTTTAATACCAGCCCTTTTAATCTCTATGTTGTATGAAAACAGAGGAGCGCGGTAGCTCCACGCTCGTTGGTCGCCTCAGTGTGTCACGTGGCCGCCGCGCGCGCAACTTTATTTGTAATGTCGGTCAATGCCCCGGCGTTAGATAAAAAAAAACATACAAATTGTTTACGTGCCTTGTTACGCAAAACGCTGATATTGTTTGCCGTTCCGCTTCTGAACATTATGTTGTATTCAGATTATTTAAGTTTATCAATAGTGGAAAATTAGTTTCAGACCGACCTAGTCTCACAATAGGCTGAAACCCTTGTCAGTTATGTAGGTCAGTTAAGAAAAGCGATAAGACTAGCTACTTCATAAATAGGTATACTTAAGTATTAAATTTCGCTCAATAATTGTTAACTCGAAACAATTACTGAGTAGCAAATTAATAAAGTGAAAACCTGTTAGGTAACTCGGGAAATGAAGGAAAGCTCAGACGAAAGTGGAAAAAGCTCGCACGCACACAAGGATATAACACACAACAGAGTGTGTTCTGGTGTGTGACACGCACACAAGAGTGCATACGAAAACGAAAGTGTCCGAACTACGCCGAGCGCGGCCGAGCGGAGCTCACGGAGTCAGTAGAACTCATCGTCGAAACTGGGACATCGCATCAGTCCGCCTTGGGTTGCGAGCGCGCGCGGACGCGACACTCTGTAACAGATATTACGCCGTATGACATAACTGATTGGTGATAATGGTGTCGGTGTAAATACGTAAACATGATGGCTGTGGCTCGACCGGCGAGCGCGGGAGCCGAGCGGCGGTCGCCCGCCACGGACCGGCGATCCCTCAGCGCTGATGCTGAACCCCGCACTCTAGCAGCAAGGAAAGCCTATCCTGACGAACCCATGTCCCCCATATCCTCTAAAGTTGAAGACGAAGCACCTTTGGACTTGACAGTGCGCAAGGAAATAACTGTTTGTGATTTCGCTCGCCACAATTTTGTAGACCCCGCGGACTATGTTAGGGCGCAAGTGATTTTGAGGCAGTCCCATGACTATTTGGCGACCGGACGGGATTCCGGCACGGAGTCCGATGATTCCGCCGGACGTTTCAGTCCTGGCGATGACGCGGTGTCCGGGAAAGCCTACAAAAAGTCGCTTATGAAGAGATACAGTAAGTTTTTTAACTTGTTAAAGTTGTTATCGAAATGCTGAATGTATCCGGTGCTTTGCATGTTTGTCTTATCACTGTTATTATTGTGACACAGCAGTAACAAAAAAAATTTTGTTAAACAAGTAAAAAAATTCTAGTGACTCATTTTAATTTAAATTAAAAATATGTCAATCACACACATAAATTCAATTTAAACTTTTTAAAAAAAAATTTGAATAATATGTATTCAAGATAAAATCAAAAAAGCTACGAGCGCTACGAAATTCCAAGTTAGTTTCAGCCAGACGTCTACGAAAGCGAAATTTCTCGTAGACAAAGGTCGGCTACGAGACGGCGTAGCGGTTGCTACGAGCCCTTTCTGAATTCGTACAAAATAATTCATAGAATTATTTTATCATGCTTTGAAACTTTACTTATTATATTTATTTATACTTTATTAATAAAAACTGATATGAATTAAAAGGAAACAGCATTTACAGACAATATGACGCATAGTTTAAATACTTTGACATACAATTCTGCAATTTTTATAATGGAGAAAGTACAACACTGACCTACCTCAATTTAATTGATACAAAACATTACATACACAATAATTGATAAGGTCTGCCGTAATTTGAGAAATGATGTAATATCAATTTTATTAATGTAATTAATTTGTAATTAAATTAAAATTAAAAAAAACTAAGACCTAATATGAAATAAAAAAACCTAAATAAAAACTAATTAAAATCTATTGTTTGTCCTTGCGGCATGGTACCAAGAACTCCGGCAGCATTCCCGCGCTGGATTCCGCGATTGCTATCCTCTGCGCAAGGAATGAGCCGGCCCTCTTGTCACCAGTCATTTTATTAACACATTTGCCGCACTAAACTAAACCGATTTTGAATAAATTTAGTACAAAACTAACTTGCATTATAAGAATTTTTAGACTACACTTTTTGTAGGATCGTTGCCAATGGGCCATCATCATTTCCTGTAGGTTACATTGTCAATCGACCATGTACACCCTGGTGTCAGAGTTGTTGCCAATGGGTAGGCATAGTAAATGTTGCTGTATTCCGCAGCTCCGCCTGCATCAAAAAGTAGCCTATGTTTGACCCCGGGGTTTTCAACTATTCATGCCAAATTTAATTAAAATTGGTTTGGCCGTGAAAACGTAACAGACTAACAGACTTTCACACTTATAATATTAGTATGGATATAAAGAAAAAATACTACTTTTGATCAATAAAGCGCTATAGCCATAGATTAAAGAATTCTATACTGCATTGTCTATGGCGGTAGCAATCGCGGGTTACAACTAGTGTGATAAATCACATTTATAATTATTCGCTTTCGTCATATATATTATACTAGCTGTTTCCCGCAGCTCCACCTGCGGTATATAGCCTATGTTACTCAGGGTGAATGTAGCTTTCCAATGGTGAAAGATTTTCTGAAATCGGCACAGTAGTTTTTGAGTTTATTCATTACAAACATACACACAAAAATGCAAATCTTTCCTCTTTATAATATTAGTGTAGATGAATGTCTTCCTTATTTAACTACTTTATCGCGCATCGAGTTTTATTTTTCCTGTCTAAGGTTTATTTTTAACCGCTCATACTTATCTCATAGTGATATGAAATTTTTGTATGCTTGAAATGGTAAATATTATGTAAAATGCTAATATAATGAAGATGAGTTGTTTTTTTAAACTTGCTCTGGAACTTTTTTTAGTTTGAGTCATCTGATTGTCTGATAATAATGATGATTCCGTGTTTCGGATAGCTTGTTAATATAATACATTATATTTTAAATATAAAAGATCTAAGTTCATGATTACCCTTTTATAAATTTTTTGTCTTATGTTAAGACTATTCTTCCCTAAGTACCTTAAGCCCTATGGCTTAACAAGTTTGTACATCTCTAATCGTGACCATATGTTTTCAAATGATATAAAATGCTAAATATATCCATACTTATTTACCTACTGCGATGGCTCAACGACCCAAAGAGGATTTTGGAAGCCCTCAAGAGCGGATTGGCAGGAGGTTGCGCTGAATAGGGAACAGTGGAGATCTCTTGTGTCGGAGGCCAAATATATCCAAATCTACATCTACACTATTTTAATATTATAAAGAGAAAAGATTTGTATTTTTGTTATTTGTTATAATTGTTATTGTTATCTACACTAATATTATAAAGAGGAAAGATTTGTATTTTTGTGTGTATGTTTGTAATGAATAAACTCAAAAACTACTGTGCCGATTTCAATAATTCTTTCATCATTGGAAAGCTACATTCACCCTGAGTAACATAGGCTATATACCGCAGGTGGAGCTGCGGGAAACAGCTAGTCCATACTAATATTATGAGTACGATAGTCTGTCTATCCGTCTATTACGCTTTCACGGCCAAACCGCTGAACGGATTTTGGTGAAATTTGGTATAAAAATAGTTGAAGAACCGGGGTCAAACATAGGCTACTTTTTGGCGCAGACGGAGTTGCGGGAAACAGCTAGTACAAATATATATAATACGGAAGATGGACAACCAGACGGTCTGGCAACCGCACAATAAGCCATTTTTTTCAAAGGAATGCTAGACAAATGACAATAAACACGTATATTTTAAATTCTAACAGAGGATATTAATATTATATAATTTTAAGTAGGTAAGTCTGTGTAAAACAGCGAGAGACCACACATTCACTCACTTATGTAGTACTAGCTAATTCTCGCAGCTCCGCCTGCGTTAAAAATTTGCCTATGTTTGACCCTATATTCATACTAAATATCATCAAAATGCGTTGAGCGTTTTGGCCGTGAAAGCATTACAGGCAGACAGACTTTGGCACTTATAATATTAGGATGGAAACACGAAACTCGAAAACTTCTCAAAATAAGTAAAGAGCTGAAAAAATTTTGCTTTCGAGGTTAATCAGAATATTTTGTGCAAAATATATGTGCATATTCGATAAGTTGTTACGGAGTTAAAATCATAGCGTAAAAAATATTTAGCATTATTGTATTAGTATATATAGATTTGTGTATTGATTTAGGTACACGTTAGCTTTTAAATTTGTAAAGTATAACATATTGTTAAAGTATTAAAGTACATAAGCGTCATCCTGTTAATTTGTCATATTTTAAATTCTATATTTTCGTTCTTATGCGTTAAATATCGACACAGATAGCAAAGTTTCTAGTTCAGTTACTAAAATCGTGTGGATTGCTTGGTCTATCGAAGCTGTTGCCTGATTCTCACTTTTTTTAAAACAGACTTAACAAACGTTTGCTTTTTTTTATAATCAAGGCTATATCTTCCATCTGAAAAGCCAAACAACTACAGCCTACTGAAGAGTAATAAAGTTGTTCTGTAACTTAACGTAACTTAGCGTATCGAATCATTTAGTTACATAACTATGGTTCCGACAGTTTCGGAGTAGGTCAATCGAACTGTAACATTTATCAGTACTAGAGGAAATTCAACTTTTTTTGTTTACACTTCCTGATAGCTCGCGAATGTCTGCAAAAATATTCAGCCTACGTGAAATCTAGAACGAGAATAGATTGTTGCAGCGAAAAATATGCTGTTTGAAACGCGAATTTTGTGAAGCAATTATTTTTTTATCTATGGCTTTGTACTTTGAAAAATATGTAGTGTCTCTGTTTGACCTAAAGGTTGTCTGTTAGATAATTCTTTACCACTAATTCGCCTTCTTTGTAAAAATAATTTTGCAATCGAAAACAGAGCTTTGTTTAAAAAATCATTAAATTATACAGCCGTTGTAACACGGTTGAAACGTCGGAAGTATGAAGGTGTGATAATACACAATGAATCCTATAATTTTATGTTCCGAACATGCAGAGCGTTAGTTCAAAAGTTAATAGAGCTCGGTTATTCTCTTACTTTTCTCCACTCATGTGGAGACTTCAAGCTGCAGAACATACTTTTTCAGATTAGGTATGCGCGTGCGCAAATGAATTGCAAGTAACACCATTAAATGTCATTGACACATGACGGAAAATCAACCTAGCAATGATATGTCATAGCAGTAGGTAATGATCAGCTATATACGTACTGGATAGTTCCAAGAAACATACAGCACTTTATATGGTAAGACAAATAGATATCTGTGTTATTTATCCTAGGAAAGCTATAATACGACGTATAAAGAAACAGTAGTACAACGAAATTACTAATCATTTTTGATATAGGTAAAAATTACTAAAATACTCACGCCGACTGTTCTAGGACGCTGTGTCTTAAACAAAAATCACATAAATGTATTTGGATGTTTTTTTTTAATTGTATAAATACACCATAAGGTTTCTAGAATACAGTTTTTACAAAATTTCCTTAATACTTTCAACTCTACGCGCAATGACACTTTTACTTCTCGTTGCGTCTCCAGCTTGCACTTTAGAACGAACTCAGGGTACGCTTTTAATCATGGCTCTAGATTTAATGGAACAAGTTATTACTGTCACTGCTAAGCTTTCAACAGCAGGTGAAACAACTATCCAACACGAAGAGAGCGGCGTTTTATGGCTAACCATTTGGCCATTTGGCCAAATAGATATAATATAAGATAAATATATCTATTATATTAACGACAGGACAAACCATAAGCCACGGTAACCACTTCTCATCAGATGGGCCAAGACTAACTAATCTAAGCATAAAAATTGGATTGCAGACATTTTTATTCTAAAGACCTTATATCGGAATTATACCGTGAATTAACAGCATGTTCCCGGGTTAACTGTGTGGTGAAATGTAAACTTCGTAATACGAGCGTAATTGTGTTATTATGCTTGGAATAAAAGTTATCCGACTTTGTTTAAATTGGCCCTAAATAGTATAAAACGATAGGAAACTAGAGAGCAACAAAATCGTGTCAGTCATAGTCGCCCCAGCTCATATGCGCAGGAGTTTCGCTGACAACGCATCATCATTCTCGGTACAGTTCAACGACCGGTGCACTTCCGAGTATGGTAATGTGCTAATTATGAAAAAATAATGATTAGTCGAGATATAACTCAGCCTTATTGGCACGTACAATGTAAAGGCGTTGAACACAATCTGAGTCATAGAAAATAACAAACTTATTTTATTACGGTTTTTATAGCGTTTATTACTTATTTATTTACACTTAACGATCGCAGGTAGTAGAATGTTAACATTTTTCTGGGATGTCATTAATGTATTAAATACTAGCTGTTTCCCGCAGCTCCGCCTGCGTCAAAAAGTAGCCTATGTTTGACCCTAGGTCTTTAACTATATTCATCAAAATCCGTTCAGCGGTTTGGCCGTGAAAGCGTAACTGGCAGACAGACAGACTTTCGCATTTATGATATTAGTATGGATATGGATGTAATTAATATTTTTTATATATATATTTATATTTTTTATATATTAGTAGGAAAACAGGCATACAGCCTAGCTGATAGTAAGTGGTTACCGTAGCCTATGAATGTCTGCAACATCAGGAGCCACATAACAAACACGTTGCTATCCCTTAAGGATTTTATTCACGCCATTCTTAACGTCTCTATTTTAATGCAGTCTCTTTAGGTAGAGATGTAACTTAGTTTAGTTAGAAAGTGGAATTATTTCAGGGCATGTACAACTTTATTATTTTTTGGTAAATCTTCGAAGACATTTGCATTAAACAACAATCTCCCTCAAATCTTTCCTTTTTTGGGATATACATCCTTTTTTCTTATGCTTTTTTTTATGTGTTTCTAAAATAAATTATTTTCTTTCTTTATTTCTCAATCAAGTATTTATGAAAATTTTACATCAGTTATTATCCATGTGACAGTTAGTGTGTTAGAGCCTTATAAATATGTAATTTGATACTCTCATAGCGACAAAGAAATATTGTTTACATTCCTAAATTTAATGACACAAGACACGAAATCAAAGGCACGTGAGGCGGCTTCATAAATCTGACACTAAGGTGTGTTAGGTCGGTTTTGGAACCAACTTAATCATCCATCATCATAAATTTAAGAGCTGGGCTCTTCTTCCATTCCTCTCGATTATACCTATCAGACTTCGCCATGACCGGCATATCCTATCTTTATTATACTCTATTCTCTTCAATCTTCCATCCCCTGCTTACTTAAGAGAGCGCTTCGAATTCTTCAGTGAGATTCAACAAGAACGTAAATTACGTAGTGCCGAAAATCTACGCCTAAGAACTCTTCTTTTACGGTCAAGGCAACGCGACTGTGGAATTCACTACCACTGCCTATTCGAACGGCTCAATCTCTGACCAGTTTTAAGTCGCAAGTAAAGTCCCACTTTCTTTCCTCACTGTAGCTTCGTTCCTTTTCAGTACATCTTGTTTCTGTCTTCACTTTTCGTGTATTTTTATAGTTTATTTATGTATATTAGTATTTATTTTAAGTAGTTTATGTATCGTGAACTTCTGTTATTCTGCATGGCGTTGTTCTGTTCTTTATGCACCATATCCGTATCTATCCTTTCTTTTATATTTCAAACTACCCTAAGGTTGCTTGGAAAAGATTGCTTGAGCGATGAGGCCGCCTTTTGTATACAAACTATGTTCATATTTTATGTAACACTTAATTATTTTTTTTACTGGGTGCAAAGAAGTGTTAAATAAATAAATTATAAGCAAGGTCCTTTAGTTTTTGACAAATAGATCTTCCCCTGGTGTAGAACTACTGTCAGAAGGCCGAAGAATAGCTAAATTGCCAAAAGGGTATATGTCCAGAAATCAGAGCGAGCAATCTCGATGAACAGTGTGGAAGGCAAGTGGAGAAACCACCACACTATTCTCTATGAGTAATGAGAAAGGAAATGTCAGATAAGTAACCAACTCAATAATCAATCAATTTCGATTAGAATATTGACTTATTTATTTAATCTTATTTGCATACAGTACAGTAAAACAAAACATAGATTATATAAATGTAAGCATGAACACGGTACATATACAAAAGGCGGTATTATCGCGTAAGCAATCTTTTCCAGGCAACTTTAGGGTAGTTTGATATATAGAAAAATTGAAAGATACACTGATATTAACTTTATCAGTCGTGTTAGACTTCGTTCCCGTGGGAAATAAGGGAAATCTGTTCATAGACAAAATATGAAATCTATACTCTATGGTTTACCAAATATATATAAATTTGCTTGTTTGATTTTAATCAAACAAGCAAATAAATAATTTAAAACCTGTCAAACTATGACAAGTGTAAATAAGTTACTGTAACCCTAAATCTTGCTCTGCCAACGTAATAAAAATCGCAGTAATTTATCATGAGCCACATATTAATAAATAAATTGCACTGATGAAAAATTTTAAACAATTTGTATGTTTCAAAACACGTCGGTCGTTTGATTCAGAAATTAATAAAACGAGAATTAGATCGATATTAATATCAACGTCTCTGACCCGAATAGCGAAATTATATCAAAAGTAGACTTGCCTTTTTATAATCCGACATGTTCTTTTACTGTTACAAATTAGTAACCATAAGGAAAACGATGTTTTATTATTTCATGAATCATCTGTGGTGACAACGTTCCATTTGATAAAAAGTAGTATTAGTTTTTTTTTTTTCATTTGTGTATGTTACTGGCACAATAATAAACATGGCTGAAAAGAATTATCAAATCGTTCGAAGTTATTAGTTAAGAAAAAATAATAAATATCTATGTCACTGGAACGATCAAAAGTTCATATTTGGAACAATGTGGCGAAACTCATCAGAGGCCTCGATGGCACTTTCCCATGAATATTCACGAGAAAGGATGCTAAGGTAACAATATCTGTCTTGAATGCAGCTGCCAAATAACGCTGGTTATCAATGCTGATACCTGCTGCAGGTCGGAAGTGAAAGGTGCGTAAAAAATCTTATTTTATACGTGATCGGACGACGCCGGATGCAAGGGCTACTCGCGCGTAAGCAATACTGAGTTATAGTCCTGACTTAACCCTTGACGTGCCTTGACATTATCAAATCTAAAAAAAAACAAGTAGAAATTAGAGGCACCTGCATAAATATATATAAACTTGGACTTATACGTCAGGGAATATTTCCTGGACGTATGATAAGGCACAAAAGATTGCTCACGAGCTACAAACGCTTCACAAAAGCGCGCATTCCAGCTCGGAATGACAAGTGCCTGCCAATAAATATCAATTCAAAGCAATACCTACTCGAACGAACTCTTGAACCAGGACGTCAACTAAAGGTCGTTGGTCTCCTGCGTATTTACATAATTTATAAAGAAAAAACTAAATGTAATACGCACTGATAACTACCTGGGCCAAAACACCTACAACTTATTATTATTAGGTTCCAATCAAGACACTGGCTGGCTACCTGTTCGAAGAAATTTGAATTTCGACGACAAAAAAGATTAATTTTTGAATTATATTAATTCCTCCTACAGATGTCTTTATCGTATGATCCTAATGATGTCAACAGAACATAAACTTTAAAATAAGCATGCTTGAGCACAAAATAAAAGACCCCTGACACGAGTTATGACATTTCATCATGATGTAAACAATATAATGCCGAAAGGGTGAAGAAGGGATGTTCTTTTTTTAAATAGCTTCCTGCAGACCCGTCCCTTTCGCACAACTACTATAGAGTAGAGTCAGAACGAGAGAACGATATAAAAACATTAGTCTCTCGCATCACTGATAGATTTTTTTCTGAATGCACTTTTAGTATTCAAATGACGTGAACGCATCCGTTTTTAGAATTTCAAAAATAAATAAAGAGCGGTTCGGACTTCACATATTAGTAAGCCATAAACAGATTTACAACTTCCTTACAAAACGATTATTTACGACAATATTACGTAAACGTAACTGATTGATCGCAGAATAAATATTGAATGGAGATTATGCCTATTGTCGAAATGTTTAGCAATGTCTATTTGCGCGCACACGAGCTGATATGGGTATTATATAGAATCTTATCTGTTATGTATTTATGCGTGCATTGCTCTTTAAATTGGGCACATCTGGGCGTGGGGCCGCCAGTTTTGGCCGGCCTTCAACCGCGACGCAAGGCTATTAAGTTTCACAACACATACATACAGACAGGGGACCTGTCCGACTGCTGTACCCGGCCTGGGGCCCCTTCAAACGGGTTGATTGTTTTATATCGATTTTAAAGACAAAATTTCAGACCTAACAGTGATTTTACATTAGCCAACAGATACCACTCAAAACTTTTTGTGGTACTCAAAATTTTTTAAACTTTTAACGAAAACATGTGAAATGATTATGTTTGACGAAAAAATGTAGTTAATAGGGTCATATTGTGCCGATAAAAACCACTAGTTTCCGTAACCATACACCACTCACCTTGGTCGCCTCATCTGTCGCAGAAAAAATACTTAACCCAATTTCTAAAGTGCATTAAAAAAACCTACCTGCCGGTAGCGGGCGCACACCCCCGACTTGACAAAAAAAAAACAAAAAAGAGACGTAACTGTACGCGCACTTTTTTCAAATTTCGAATGAAGAGTCGGCGGCATTTTATCGCGGTTTTTTGCGACGCATAAAATGTTTTATTGCGAAATTTATAGGTGCGTTCTGTATTTCGCAACGGTACCTTCGTACTCGATCCTTTGTCTAACTTTACATTGCAGATGTTTTTTGCTCATTGCAAAATCTAACAATACTTCCCGGGTAGTGTTTCCCAAAATAACTCCGCAGTAACCTTTCTTCGTCTTTCTCCTATTTAAAATGGTTCAAAAAAACTTTGTATTTTTAAACGTAAACAGTGCAATGTGCTTGCCAAAATATTTTGTTACTCGGGTACGAAAAAACGAAATCGCTAAATGATTTTGGAAAGACTTCAACAGTGATGATAAAGTCAAAAATTTAGCAGCGGTCTGATTTTTTTAAAGTATGCTTATCAAAGACAATAGTTTTTTTTTTTAAGTCAGGCACTAATGTGCTATCACGTCCGACACTGTCTGGCCGCAAACCGGCAAACGTGCGTCATCATGGAGCTAATGGCAGATATCTGTGATGTCACCCGCGGCTCGTTTCCGCCATACATACAGACAACCATACTAATTTATATATACTAAAATGATAATTCAACCAATTATCCTTAATGTTTATTTATTACATGTTTTAAGTTACTCATTAGAATATAAAATATTTTGACCTAATTTTCTGTTTGATTGACGTGAACAGCGGTCTAGTTATCTAAGGAAAAATGTAAGCTACACTATTAAAACCCTAAAAACTTACAAAAATAATTACTATATTTTAAATAATATTTAATGCTCTTTTAAATTAACTTATTTTTTTTGGCGCCAACTTTTCTCTCTTTCTCGTCAATTATTTTCACCATTATCGCAAACGGAAACGAAGTCACGGGCACAGACAAATATGAAAAACATCCTGTTTCTGTTTCGTTAATTATACGTTGACGGAGAGCCAACATTATAAAGAATTGCATTGCAAAAACAAATTTATATATGAACAAAATTAGCGACAGGAAAATATGCATTGCGGTGCGATTGCAAAAAATATAATCGCGGAAAAATAAAGATGGATTTCCGATGCCCAAATGATTAATGATATGTATTTATTGAATTGATGATTAAGCTAATCAAAGCACATAAATATTGTAAGTTCACATTTGTAGTCTTAAATTGTGATTCAATTATTTCTATATAAATATGCGGTGAAGTGTTCATCCATTTAAACTATCGCTCAAATTTTATTTTTATTTTTTTCTGTTAAGTTGGCAATCAGGATACGCTCCGAAGGTCATTCAATGTTATCAATTAGGTTTTGTTTTGATCTCTACCACTGTTTATAAAAATGGTAAATAGGAAGATTTTTTCTTACCTACCTATAAACGTATCTATCTTACACGTGTTTATACCACAGAAATGTCAACAGTCTAAAAAGTGGACTATACAAACATTGCTTGAATAAGGAAAAATAATGTCATTATTTTTGTAGCCATTTACTGGAGAGTTCTATATTTTTTGGCACTGCTAGATCCGAACTAGTGTTTTTTCCTACACGAATGTCGCATCATTGTAGCATTTTTCCGGGCATATCAACTACATTTTGTTATATGAAGTTGATATACCATGTAATATTATGTTATTTATAAGTAGTTTAGTGATAGATATAGAAATGAAGATTAATTATGTATACTGTCGAAATAAGGTAGCTCTGTAATGTCAGTATATAAGTTGTAAATGAATGAAATATATTGCTCCGTAGTTTAGGATTCACGTCCAACCGTGTTTCTCAGTCACCTTTTCAGCTTAAGCTTCAGAGCCTAGGGTACACTGTAATCGTGGTCCTAGATTTGGCGGTAGAGCTTGGAGTTCAATTAATGTGATTTTTAAGTCTTCATTATAGAACATTTAAATTATCAACTTCGTGATCAGTGGTTTGCCTGGTACCATCCATAACTACCTCTCAAAATCTATAATGATATTTATAAAAACTGATGACTCTATACATCTATGATTGCATATTGATGTTTTAAGCTTTTACTCTTTGATTAAATAGCCCCCTTTGGCTATGTGGGTAGAAAATAAAGATATTTTATATTCCTTCAAAATTTTATAGAGGAGTGTAACTCAAAATATTGTTTAAAATATTACGAGAGAGTAGACCAACCCCGCGGGTTTCCTGTTGCTTACGCAACGCCCAATTCTTAAAGAGTTGCCGTGTACCGGTTCTCGCTGATATATTACATGTACTTACGTCGCCCACGGACAGGCAAAGCCATTTTTGACATTATTTTTATAATTACGCAAGGGCTTAAATGTGTTATGACCGTTTTATATAGTTTTTATGGTATCATTGTCACGTTATCTGTAGTTTGTGCTTACAATTTAAGTTATCAGAAGTATGATATTGTAAAGAAATTTCTTGAAAAAACTGAAACGTTGGCCTAAATTGATAGATATATTTCCTGGTAAATTCATAATGAAATAACCAGAATTAGCGGGACTCTAATCCAAGTAATCTATTCTGTAACTCTATGGTATTGAGTACCACAGATGATTAAGAAAACAGCCGTCGTATTTACTAGATTGTAAGTGAAGATGTTCAGTCTGAAATGTCCAAACAGGCAGCGGAAACCGCGGCAGACGACTATGCGACAACATAGGATGTTTGTTTGTTTGTCGCGTGCGCAACGCCAGGCATGTCTGTTGTGTTACAGGATCCGGGACGTGTTCCGTTGCAGATGTAAAACAATGAATTTCTGTTACATTTTGTTGTCATTGTCGTTATAATTTATTGTTTTAAGTACTGCTCATTAGCAGCACTTCATATATTTAATTTTTTTAATGGTCTAAAAGTGGTGGGGACTTTTTAACCAGTTTCCTATTTCATTAATAATAATCAAAATGACCTATGTACCTACACTCTTCTTCTTAATGCAAAAAACTATAAGTACTTACATAAAATTAAGGCAGATGACAGCTATACAAGTAAACTCTACATAAAACCTATATTTCTAATAAAACCATAAACAATTAAAATCGGAATGTATTTTTGTTACAATAAAACAGCAGCACCTAACTACCAACAAAAAAAAAAAAAAAAATACTGTAAAAAGATTCGTGATTTCCGTTGTCGTCGTTTGGCGCGCTTTCGTCAGCCGGGCCCGCGCGTTCGGCCGGTCCTCGTGCGTTCGCCGCGACATTGACACACATACGGTAACAGTGTCGTAACTGGCAACACTGTTTGCGGAGATTGTCTAGATGGAAACCCGGAGCGTTTTCGAAACGCGGCGTGTGAATCAATTCGAGGTCCGAATAGTGGAATTGTTTTGGCGAAAATGTATTTTTTTAAATTTAGAGTTTTTTGGTTTCGATGGTTGACTTATTTTACTAAATGAAAAAAATCGAGGTTCTGATAAATTAATTTTGTCGAAAACTAACAATATTGAAAAATAATAGAATCTTATTCTATACTTTCCTACCCTTTTGACACTTTTTATGTTTATGCGTAGTAAGAATGTTCTATCGCTTTCTGTTTCAATCTGTTCTCGTTCTTACTCTATTGTCTCCTATTTGATTTCCTCCCTTCTCGGTAGAGTATTTTTTAATTAACCATTTACTCCCCACTACTGGGCAAAGTTCTCCCATCTCCCTCCACATGTCTTTTCCAAAGCCAACTCGCCGTTGTCTTTGAGAGTGCATCAATAGAGTATACAATATTAAAATGAGTTTAATCTCCTTTTACAAGTATTAAGATATTACAAAATGAACTCCTATAGGAGCGTTAATATTAAATTTACTTTAATGACAAATCAAGTAATTAAAAATTTATTGATTTATCTGCTTACACAAATCCGGACACTTTATTGGGGCCACATTTAATGTATCGGATATTGATTTCCTAATCAAATCGTTTATTAACGGTTGTTCATTTTTAATCTGTATTTTGGTTGTTTACGCAACTTTACGCGGCCTTGCTGCGTCCGTCGTGAACCAACTGATACCAGGTAAATTAGACAAATTGCCAGACAGAAATATTTTTGTCTATTATAATATATACTCACTTCAACTTAGTTTTTTGTACCGCCGGTGTGTTAAAAATTCTTAGAAATGCTGTCGTTAGTGCACTTATCGACGTTTTTACAACTGCAAATAGTGAATAAATAAATGTACCGTCTGTATGATCGTTATACATTCAGAACAGTATGTTAATGATAACCTTGTGTTTACGAGTCAACGACTTCGAGAATTTTCTCATAAAGGTGATCGCGCATCTTTCAGCGACACCGACGCAGCATTTTAGGAAACTTATATCTGATTACTACCGAGTCTCTATTTCTTTAATCCGAAAAAAATATATATCATTGATAAATCAAAGAGTTTTGTTAATATATCCACTCACAATCCGGGGATTGAACCCGAGACCTTGTATTTTAGAAACGAGGACATTTCCACTGCTTAGAGCTTGCCAGAAACCTCCTGGCCCCAATTTCAACTCATTCAAAGATCTGCTGTCAACGGATATTGCAACACTTCCTAAACGCCAGGAAATTAAGAAAATCAATGTGAAAGAAGTTGGCAACACTGTCGCGACTAGCGCTTAATTGATTCTTATTCGTTTGGTACTAAGGATGCGTTTACAATAGTTACTCAATGTCCCAGTGACGCAATTCGGAACGTATGCCTTGAACACCCACAGTTCAGACGTTTCAAAATACGCCTTTCCACTATGATCCATGCAGACTTAACGATAAAATATATTGCTTTATCTTTTAACCCCTGTAAGAAAATAGAAAAGGATAGGAAAATAGGAAAGGAAGGCAATTTCTCTGCATTAAAATCTTTAAATATTTTGTATATTATACTCCCTATTTACACGAAGCTTTTTTGCGCCGCTTTGTATTTTCTCTGTTTTCCTAATTATTGACTGGGAGAGAATGCTTTTAGCATTAAGTCCGCCAATTGTATTTTTACTTGTGGTACAATAAAGTTTTAATAAATAATCTGACCCGGGGTCAGATATAGGTTACTTTTTGACGCAGCCGGAGCTGCAAGAAACAGCTACTAGTTCTTTATAAATAAAATTAAATGAGCAAAGCTTCTGGTAAAAAAAAAATACTATTTTTATACATGCCCGTGTGTTTTACCATCTTTTGCTGCAATAACCCGTAGGTTTGAGAACGACAAAAAATATTTCTACACGCTAACTTTGGTTGATCGACCTATACTTAATTGCAGCCGATTTCCTTACTACCTTTTGAAACATTGCAATTTTATTCGAGCTATCCGATAGATAGCATAGTTAGATATACATAATTGTTTAATAACCTTACTGGCCTGCGTTGGTTACCAACATGTTGCCAACATAAAAAATAATAATATTCAAATTTCCGTAATGAATAAGGACCGATTTATTTTTATTAATTAATTTATTTAACACTTCTTTGCACACAGTAAAATAAATATTCAATATGTTACATAAAATGTGAACACAGTATTTATACAAAAGGCGGCCTTATGGCTCAAGCAATCTACTAACTGCCCCCGCCCGATTGATTGCAGGGGGTAATTAAAGTTACACTATTTTAATACGGTTTTTATCGGGTTTATTACTTATTTATTTACACCTGATGTTTCAAACACTTTACAGCGTTCATGGTCGCAGGCAGACTTAATCGCGAAAACATAAGAAATCATTAATTAAAGTTACTCTTCTATGCCCGCAACTCTCACCATCAACAGAAAATATTAGGTACATAGGTACCTAAGACCCCTAAGTCTCAAGTATATAAAATTCTCTTATATGGCATAAGAGAATTTCAACCGATTTCTCAAATCCAAAAAGAAGATAGTTCTGACTTCGAATGCTTTTTAATGTTTGTTACCGCATAACTCCCTCATTTCTAAACAAATTTCAGATATTCTTTTTTTGATCGAAAGGATATTAAAGTAAATCCAATAATTCAAAATTATGCCACCTCAGAGTAGTTTGCTTTTAATTCTTAATATTTAATAATAATAAGAAAGAATCTACCTAAATTGTTTATCTTACAGAAATCATGAAAAAATATCCTGTTTTCATGTTACGTTTATTTATTAAAACTTTATTGTTCCACAAAGTACACATATACTTATAACAATTGGCGGACTTGATGCTAAGAGCATTCTCTACCAGTCAACCATTGGGAGAAACGGAAAGATAGTTTGGCGCAAAAAAGTTAAGGGGGAAAAATGTATTACTTATAGAGCAAATTTTATCAAAAGCTTAAGTTTATACACTACGTAAACATACATAAAACATACACAAATACTATTTCATTTTAAATATATACCTATATATATACACATATACCTACACAAATATCAATGATGAAGTCAAGTCACATTGAGAAGTTTTCATTAACTGAGCGAGTCCAAAAAGTGCACACGTGCCCGCTTTTTAAATAAAAATTTGTTAGGACTTTCCTTATTATCAGAAGGCAAAGCATTCCAAACGTTATCGCAATTTCATCTTAATTTTGAACATAATTGTACTTTAAAAAGTCGTGATTTTGCAAGCGAACGCACCGTTACGTGCGTGCGCCCACCTGCTAGGGATTGACAAATATTTCCGGTTCGATCTTTACCGATTGGCGCAACCAAAATTATGTCACTTGAACCGTCACAGTTGACAGAGACCACGAGATGGTTAAGTCGGTTGAATGAACAAAGTGGAGACAGAGAAATATATAGTTTTAAATTCAAAAAAGTATATTACGCTGAGCTCTACGCTCTCTGTATCTTCTTTAATCATTAACAACTTTTACGCCAATAAAATACATAAAATTTAACTCAAAAGGAAAATCTAAAGATATGGAAAGCAATCAGAAATTTAAAACGCTGAAATACCTTATCTTATGACCCATTTTTATTCGTGAAATTACGATTATTGTTGCTTCAATGTTATTCAGACGGACAAATGAAGACAGATTTTTATAAATACTGCACGCGATGCATTCCGCGTTTGATTTGGCAAAAGATCCGGAACCTTTCACATCAATCTGTCTCGTTTGTTTAAAATAAATGTAGTACTGAAATTAAAGGAAAAAAGCATTTAAATGTTTATTTTAATGCTCGCTAAATGAGTTGTAATTCAACTAAATACAAAACTCATTTTCTATATACAAGAATAAAAATAAATAATAAAGAATGTTACCGCTTAATCGAACTTCGATATCTGCACTGGCCAACTATTTATTATTAATTATGACAATTAACTAGCAGTTATGTAAATGAAGCGGTAATATTTCCAGATGGATTACCAGTTACATAAATAATTTCAATGTAAAGTTCACAATCCGCAGCCCCTCCACTCCCAATGGCTAATAGATCCGGTCCTAACCACTTCCTCCGCCAAACCGCTCATTAAAATTTCAAATTTACTCACTGATCTTACAACTTTACGTATTAAGATTACACTTATTGAGTTAAATGAACATTTCGTAATCTGGATGATACGATAATTGAATCCCTGAAAAATATTTCCACTGTAGAACAATATCAGTCTAAATAATATCAATATCAGTAACAGAACGATATTGTACGCACACATACGAATGCAATTCTCGCCTAGACAATCTATGTGTTTACTATCGTAGTGCCTGCGGGGCGCGGGGGAGTGGGAGGGGCGCGCAACCGGGTCAAGGGAGTCGCGCGCGATGCACCGCTCCGTTCACGTGAAATCTCACTTTCGCGCGCTGCATCCAATATGGCCGCCGATAGTGACGCGCAATTTCCTTCTCGATGACACATTTGCGATTTTCCGGTTTTTCATTTTCATTAATCACGTGTTCCGGTTATGTAAATTGTTTTAATCGGGCCATTGTGGTATTGGCGCTATGTTGCAACGTGTACGTGTCGAAATTGTAGAAACAAACAAACATGTCTGAAACGAATATCCTTGCCCCTATTTCTTATTTCCTACGTCGAGTATCGTGCGTAATCGAGATAGTAAGTTTATCTGTCCGTAGTGGCGTCTTATCAGTACCTACCAGAATTAATGCAATACGATAAACAACAGGTTTCTGATTATGGTTTATTTATATTTTGACATAATTCTTACTTATATTTCACGAAATTTGTCACAAACATTGAATCAATAGGTAGTTAATTTCAAACTTCGTCATCTAAACGTAACCACGAAGGTTTATTCCTCCTCTGTTCAGCGCAAGGTATATTAATTATACTTTAAAATGCATTCGCTCTTTTACTTCCAATATTTACCTGCTCTTCTTGATGAAGTCAACATCGAAAAATGCACCCGTTTCCTTCGTAAAGGCAAACAATAGATTAGAAAAAATATCATAAAGGCTTGTTTACATGTTTACGACCGTGATTCGAATTAACATCTAGCCGAGGTTGCACGTCGCCAACCGGGCAAGGCTACCAGTTCAAACCCGAAAAACAACGACAGTGGGACATGACTAATGCACAATGAATTACGAAATCGGCGCGATTGTACCGATTTTTTACCGAAATTATTCACCATTTGCAATCCTCATGACGACAATGATTTTGTTTGTTTACATTTAAAACATTTTTAACGTGTTTTCCTGTTTTAATTAACGCATCAAGTCTAGATCGTTAAACTGTCTGTCTGTTTGGACCAAATATACTCATGTACTTGAGATTTTGACATCTTGTTTCGTATTTGTAATTAGTTTAGCATAAACAAAAAAAATATTACAATTAGCGGACATAATGCAAAATTCGGATAGCATTTTCCAATTAAGTAGCACACTACAGTAAAAAATATGTTTTATTATTCAAAAGGCCAAAAATCAAACCACAACATTCCACGAGCAGTGAAAAGCAAACATCTAGAACAAACACCGCATCCTTGAGGTCTATGAAATAGCCAACAAACTATAAACTAAAGCATTCTCTCATATAAACCTTGTTGAAATGTCTATAAGGGTCATAACAGCGTGCGTGAACGTTGTTTACCGTCTCCGCGGAGAGTGGAAGTGGCGTAGGAAGCGCACGCGCATCTCGCCCTTCGCGCCTGCCTGACCCACTTACGACCCGCACGAATCGTACGTAACTATGCTGTAGTGTTAGTTTCTATGCGGACTGTGAAATATAGCGCACGAAAATGAGGTTATTAGACGTCTGTTACTCGCTTTTCATATTTATAGGTTATTCGAAAGGGCTTGATGCGTGAAATCTGATATTGAAGATGTCTTTGATTTAATATAGTGACTCTACTTTTTAGGCACATAATACTTTAATGCTTAATAAAAAAATACAAACTGAAATTAATTTATTTTTAATGTGTCGCACTATCTATTTCTATTTTTGTTGGCTGGCTGGCAGGCAATATATAGCAATGACAATATATAATGTTAAAATACATTAACAAATAAATAAAAAGACCGACCGTGGGAAAAACTTATTTAAATTAGCAGTCTTGGATAAGTTCAAGAGAAAACATAAAATTTTAACGATCTTAATCATTTTTACTCCTTATTTAACACATACTTATCCAAATTAACCTAAGGTAATGTAGACCACGTAGTACCATCGGGGTCAGATTTCTATGGACATTTTTCCATATTAAATTAATTATAAAGTAAACATACTTTTTGAATCCGAGTGTACATGCGTAGGCGCTATCTGAAATGAAGTCATGTTTTGACTCTTAACATGTGCATATTAAAAGTAGCCTTTAAGATTTGTGCCATACTGGTTTTTTTTTCATACAATTAAGTAGGCAAAAGGCATACGGCCCCCCAGATGGTAAGTGATCACCGTAGCCCATGGACGCCCGCAACACCAGGGGCATCCCGTGCGCATTGCCGACCCTTGAGAAATCCTTTAACGCCCTTTTTGAAAAACCCCATGTTATAATCTCTTGGGAAAACCGTGTTGGGGAGTTCATTCCACAGTCTCAGCGTACGTGGTGAAAAAATATTTATGTATTTAGTGTATGCATATCGTTGAAATAAAAGTGATCGCTTCATGAGACTAAATCATATGATATAGGATATGCTTAGATGTTGACGAAAATATAATAATTTTAAAACACAGTTGATTATTCAATCTCGATCGATGGCAAACTATACTGTAGATCTCCATACTTTTTAGGCTGGTCTTTCCTCTGATGAGTCACATTCGCATTACGCAAAGGCACAATGTAATGTGTAAACCAAAAGATTCATCAAATACTTGTGAATGTCTGCATAGTACTCAATTGCTTATAGGTTTTAAGACTCACAAATCCTTCGTATTGTAAGAAATAAAGTAACGCACATATTTTCTATAAATTCATGTGATGTCATTAAAAACAAACGAGTTGCATTTCTTTTCCAAAATACGAATTGACCTCTACAATCTCTATTCTTTATTGTTATGACAATTCACCATAGATCTATATTTCTTTTTTTGCTAACAAATTCTTGATACTGTGAGCCAATACTGCGTGAATCGGAATAGTTCCCAATAAAAATTTCAGGCGGTAGTTTTGTAATCTTATGACATCAAAGACAAATGTTAACTTAGTCTGCCTGCGACCATGAACGCTGTGATGTGTTTGAAACGTCAGGTGTAAATAAATAAGTAATAAACGCGATAAAACCGTATTAAAATAGTTTAATTTAATGAAATTCTTGATATTACTTACATACCGATTTTATGCGAGATTCTATACAAAACATTGCATGTGATCGCCGATAATTAAAGTTAAGCAGTGGACAAGCAGTAGGCCATCATTACTTCAAGATAAACTGTTATTATGGTCGTAATCGCATCGGTTTCGTTTTCGCAGCCGCGCGCCGTCGACTTTCTTCCTTTCCCGCGCGGGAAAGTGCCGCGCTTTTCCGACGCCATTTTACTTCGGCTGTAACGTATAGCTATTTAGCCATTTTAAATATTATATTAAATCATTAATTTTGGTATTTAATACATATGTGTATTGGTACCTACTAGCATGGAAGTAATAAAAACCTAGTTACTTAGTTTTATTTGGAAAAACGTTTCTCGAAGGAAAAAAGGATTTTGCCCAGAAGCCGGACTCAGAAAGCTAGAACTATAAGAAGCTTTACATGCATGTTAACGTAGTGAAAAATATGATTCTTTTCTTGGAACGGGTGTGGTATTTTTATCATAACATATTTTCGTAATCTTGAACTAATAATAACTTTATTTGCACAGTTCAGGTTAATTTTAAACAAAATGGAAAACATATGTACTCGTATATGTGTTTTTGTACAAAAAAGCAAAAATTTATTCTATCGCTCTGCGTCATGAAATAATTACTTTGAATCGAACAAACAAACTATAAGGAAATATATGTAATTTTCACTGTAATTTACATTAAGTGTACATTTATAGGAAGTAATATACAAATAACATATAGGTCAAGAGTCGATTAGATATCTATTAGGTTTTTATTTATTGTCATAGCAGTCTCATTAGAAGTCTAAAATATAATTAGTAGTAATATAATTAGTAGTAAAATTATATATAATTCACGTATATAATATCGAATTAATAATAATTTTAATGATGAATAAACATAATGATTTCTTATGTACTCATACATACACGGGTGTACATGGTCGATAGACTAAGTAAATATAATAAAATAAACAAAAATAAATAGACTAAGTAAATAGATAGAATGTAACCTACACGAAATGATGATGATGATTTCATATGTTTTTCGCGATTGTTACGCATTTAATAAAACTATTTTTATTTATTTTAAAGTTGCATTAAAATAGTTTTATTTGATGAATTTACATTTCATTGTACCATTTACATAGAAAAAATACAAAGAAATGAGTACAAAGCGAACAAAAATTTCCCAAACAATATAAATTAAATAATAATATACCTACAAAACTACTACATTCTTTACTGAAAATAATTATTCGATAAATTAAACCTAAGATGAAGTAAAAATGACCTATTTTAAACGTTACTTAAAACGCATTTGTCAAAAAATTGAAGATGACATGACATAAGAAAAACACGCCGACCATTTGTTATATAAAGTAAAATTTAAAAAGTATGTGCGTTCTATTTCTGCAAGCGGAAACAAACGCTCCAGTCTTCAGCGAAATATTTTTCGAACGCGCACGCGAATTTTATGCTTATTTTATGTAGGAATTTAGGTATATATCTGTTTGTTCAAAAATTATATAAAAAAAAATTTATTAATCAAAGTTATTAAAGAATAAATGAATATTTAAAAAACATGTCAATAAAATAGATAAATATATAGTTAGCTAGTTATAATAGAATGAACAATAATGTAAATGACATTTTTATTTTTGACAAATACTTGGTAGGCTTTAAATTAATATGGAAATTAAAATTTTACTTTGACATTTAAATAGATTCAATAAATTTTGTTATATAATTAAATTTCAATAATTTGTAATGTTTAGTATAATTATATGAGACAACGCGTATTTGCACACCTTATTTAGGTAAAATGTATTGGAACTCCTAAGTTACCTGTAACTTATTTGTCAAATTTTTACCTACCTACATTTATGCAAATAAATGAACTTGAACTTGAAAAAAGTTCAACAAAAATACAGTAGTTTACATTGTTTTCCAAAATAGGTAAAACCCTCTATCTCGGAGACTAGTATTTTATTATATCAGCATATACCTATTGATCCATATTGTGAAAAATATAATAGTACATTATTGCAAAGGCAGCGAAATAGGCAATTGCAGGTCGAGTATGAGTTTGAAGGCCGAGCCGCAGGCGAGGACTTCAATGATACGAGACAGGCAATTGCCATTTCGGCCGAAGGCATATATAGTGCTTTTCTTAAAAAAATGCAAGGAAATAAAAAAGGGCCTTTTACATAATAAATTTAATTTATTTTACCGTTTGTGCCGAAAGGTAAACGCATCTGTGGCTATACAGCCACGAGAACGCAATGTGTACGATAGATAAAAGAGTTCTAAATTCAAACAGCACACCGTTTCATACAACATTGCCGGCGCGCTCTTCGTTCCAAATTCAAAGAACGAGCCGGGAAGTGAATTTGATTTTCAGTCTACGTAAATATGTTACTTCACGTGTTCTTTATTCAAAAGTAATGACAATATTTCCGCGCATGTTTAAGAAAAAGAAGTAACGTGCTGGTTTTTTAGATTTGTTTGAATTAAGAATATTATCATTATGTCATATTCATATATTCATTTGTAATTTAATGAATGAAACATAGTTAACAGATCATTGGCATTCAATACGCACATAATTGTCACAATTAATTTTACGATTACAATACCGTTGACCAACCGACAGTACAATAGCCACTTCAATAGGTATGGATCGACCATTTTACAAAGACCTACTTTAAAATAAAGAATGTTGGGAGACAGGGGTCTTCAACTGGCCAACAGTCGTCGAGTCCAAAATAGCATAGCTTCCCGGATGTAACTCTCTGACGTCATACATCTCGCTAGAATTTCATATTGACAGGGTATATGAAATTATCTTATAGTCTGTACGAACAAAGTCTAAATTCCAGTGTCTCAATGCTATACCCATCTGATCATGCTTCCTTTATTGCGAAGGTATTCTAAGTTCATGTACCCTGACGGTATTTACGTAATAATGTAACAGACTGTCAAATAAAATTCACGTTTCGCAATCACATTTTCCAAGAATATTTTCTAACACAAAGTTTTTCTGTACGATACTGAACGAATGAATAGTGCGACACTTCATTGTACCATTGGGTCCACAGAGGTCGATACCATTTCTCTTTTTAAAAATAACAATGAGTAAATATAATTTGTAGAGGTGACTCTACATAATCACTGTGCACATCTTAAATTACTTTTTATCCGAAACAAATGCGTATCGTTCAACTACAGAGACTTTATATGAAGTGTATTGCCTCATAAACATTCGGCCGCGAACTTTTACGGCGCATTGAATACAGACGGACAAAGCCGCGCCGTTGCACTAGTCAATGAGTCGCGGCTTTCAATACCATCTTGTGCTATACATGCGCTTGCGTCGATAAATCACAACACTTTACCGTGCGGTTTTCCTCAAGCATTGACGTATGGGAGTTGCTCTAAGTTATAAGCTAAAGCCGAATTTATCACATGCGACTAGTGTTTCCGTATTCACACTCAAATTTAGCCTAGAATTAGTAAACATACTAGAACTAGGCCAAACTGAAAAAGATCATTTTCCATCTTCATCTGACCGAGGATGGAACCTGAGACCTCCTCCGGGTCAATTTCGTCACAGAAGTCGTCAATTAAACGATTAATTTCAGTTGATTTACATTTTATTTATTTTAATCAATATTTTTAGCTTGTCTTTCTGTGGTAGCACATCCCGCTATCTCTTGCAGTTTATTGATTTTTTTATTAACTCATCATCTTAGCCCGTTTCCTTACAGCTTAGGTATGGATCTCACATCATAGACTTCCGTGTACCACCATAAAGATACGGAATCGATGTACAGGTATAGAATACATTGAGTTTTAACGTCCATATTTTAGATTTATGTCCTACTCCGACTAAAAATGATGCCTCTTCCGTCGGGATAAGCAAGAAGAAATAAACCTAACAAACTATTTAACAAATTCATTAATTTAATACCAGCTGTATCCCGCAGCTCCACCTGCGTCAAAAAGTAGCCTATGTTCGACCCCGGGTCTTCAACTATATTCATACCAACTTTCATCAAAATCCGTTCAGCGGTTTGGCCCTGAAAGCGTAAGAGACAGACAGACAGACAGACACACTTTCGCATTTATAATATTAGTATGGAATTGGATGGATTCATTGCACTTTAAAAAAAATACAAAAGGTGGACTTGGAAATCATCACTGACAACAATACAAGTAAACAACTCTTTCGTATATTATACATTCAAACATACAATACAACTTAATATAATTTCTCATTTTAATACCCTTTAATTGGTAATCTATTTATTGCATAAAACAATCGGCCATTTTGTTTTGAGCATATGTTACTCGAAAGAATGCAAGGAATCTAAAGACATGTCTGATAAGTCTAAATTGATAGAAAAATCTAACTAGGCTGAATTTGATCTGACGTAAGTGCAGATCCTTATTTTAAAAAGCTTATTTTGGGTCGCGACGCCATCTTAGTTTATTATAAGAGTGTCCCAAACCCCGCGCTCTGACGTGAAAAATCAGCTTCAAAAACAACATTTAAAAAATTTACATATTTTTAAAATATTTATAGTAATATCTTAGAATGATCGGTCTTCACTGTCATAAAGATCTGAATATCGCCAGAACACATCTCAGGCATAAATCCTGAAAAGCTCCTTTTTAATTATATCCTGAGTACTGAGTAATATATAAAAGGACGTTCTTTAGACAGCTGACATCTCTTTGTGTCCAAATTAAAAATAAACGCGGGAATTTTATAATTATTTTGTGCAAAATATGAAGACGACACTCAGGCAGTTCTCATTTAGTTTTGCACTTAACATCGAAAAGGAAGTTATTGGTAAATGTACTAATTTACAAGACATTGTTAAATACAAGTTTGAAGGTTGAAAAAATATTGATCGTTGTTTTAGTTATTAAAAAAAAGAATATATAGCTCTATGGTTTTTCTGATGAATGAAAAAAAATCATAAATAAATTATTTCATTTCCAAATTCAATTTACAATATTTGATTAATTTTGCTTGCTGCCGAAATGTTTCTAAATTCTGTGTTCACCTGTAATTGGGTTGCATGCTAGCTACATTTCTGGGAATGTTTATTGTATGTTATTAAATGTAACCTGTTGGTGTACCAAAAATAAATAAATAAATAAAACATGTAGCGATCGAATACAAATGTTGTTGTTGACGTGCATCAACCATTTATTTTTATTTATTTTATTTACTTTATTCATGTACACAATAAAAATGTAAAGGATTATACATAAGAGGAAAAGAAAGTACAAGGGAGCAACCATTACCCGCTGCGATCCAAAAAAAAACCACACAACTCAACTAAAACACGCAATGTATACCTAACATTACTTTAACTACAAACATTTGCATCAGTGCAGTCCATGTAAATATTAAAAAAGGTAAAACCAACAGCGAGACTTTCTAACATTTATTAAATCCCTCTGAGGTGCATGTAACAGTGGAAACAAAGCAAATGAATCCCCTAGCATTCCACAAGTACAGGTCAAACACTCTTCAAAGCGAAAAAGGTGCATTGCTCCGAATAAAAGCAACACCCGACCATATTTCAGCGCTATTTGGTTCTGGAAACGCGTTAGCGTGGCTTTTTCAGTCTATTGTAGAGCGAGCACTCTGAAAACTCGACGTGAAATGATTTATGTGTGTGTGTGTCTTTCTCTTTCTCGTCTTTTAGTATGAGTGTGGTGTATTTGGTTTCTATCTGTAATAGGCGAGACGAAAATAGATACTGTTTTATGAGCCTGGAAAGAGGATAAAATTAAGAAAAACGCCAATATGAATGGAATGGTACTAATGCGACTACAAAATACAAGTTATTTTCGTTACAACCACACTTTTATAATTTTTATAAAAAAATCTCGTAGATTGATAGATAGATTATTATTATTAGATAATATGATACTCTTTATTTGTACCATTCCCAAAAAATATACATGTTCATAAAAAGTCCAACAAAGTTTACATTATCGCTGTTTTAAATTCTTCCAGTCAACCTTAGAGTGTAATGCCGCATTTGGGTGCTGAATCTGAACCCATTTAACAGAACACAGAGTAATAAATATAAATACTCTCCGCTATTTGTTATATTTTTAACTTAGCTCCTGCTTGGCAAAATCTTTCCCGTTTTTTCCTATCGTAAAAACGGGAAAGATTTTATACCGTTATTAAATATATATATATAAATATATATATATATTTTTATACCGATTGCATATAATAATTCACGCTTTGCTACCACCGCGAGGGTTCTACATCTAATAGCTACACTGAGCTTGGAAATAATAAAGTTGCAGTAGGGGTGCGGCGTGCATTCACCTGGGTGCCCTCCCCCCACCCCCGCATAAGTTATGGATGCTAATATTTCTGAAGCAGGAAAGTAAGAGTAGTTCAGATTATGCATGAGAGAAGTCCGTTGTGGCTCTGAAATAATGCTGATTAAAGCGCTTTCACCGCTTTTTCGGGCGCCTTAGAACAAAGTTTCTTGTTTTCGCTGAAAGGGTTGATGTTGTTTTGTCTTGTTTATGTTGTTTTGATGTAATTAAATGAAACCAGTTGCTCTTTTGTAATTCATACTTGCTCTATAATAGATATCAGAAATCTAATATACCCTCTAAAATCATAATTCCTATATTTTTATTACGCCTTTAAATTTTTTGGTTGACGTTCTTTATTCAAAATAGCATCAAGAATTAGATCATCCACAAATTAAGAATTTGATTTCATCGCCTTTTGTTTTTTTTTTTTCATTAGCATATTAGTGGCCAGTCTCATTTGATTCGAACGACGTTTGATTTCGCTACATCATCTATGGTTTGGAAGTTAACAATAAGTAGGTGATGGAACATAGCTTGGTATTAATCGCCGGTTGAAATCAGGTGGAATTGTATCGAACGACCTGAATTTCAGTCTGGTATCGATTTACTAAACAAACGACAATCGCGACGCACGCTTTTCTAAATATGCTACCTATAACTTTGCTACTTACCTACACTATTAAAAAAATATGACTTTATATGTGTGTGTGCATGTAAACACTTTATTGTATAAAAAGAACATAGAACACAACACTGTGGTAGGTATAGGGCTCGAAAAGTGATACTAAGATCCTTCAAAAATATAGAAATTGAATACATTTAACCCCAAGTCGTTGAGCAAAACAAGACCAACATTTCTAAAACAAAACACTTGGAAACGATATGCAGTGTTTACGATATTGCACCAATGAGAATGCACCGACAAATTGGATGCAGACAGACACTACGAACTCCATGTATATGTATATAATATGTATGTTTGTATAGGTTGTCCTGTAAACCCTAGAGAAGCGAGGGAAATGGTACAGTCGTACAGAAGTATAAATATTCACTTTTTTACAATCAAAATCTTTTCACCATAATACTATCATCTAAGTCACAAGATGTCCATTGCTGGACATAGGCCTTCATAGAATTCCAAAACTGACCGATTGACCGACATGTGGTATTATATCATAGTCTATGGTTCGTCTATGGTGTTTATTTCCTTATCTTCACGCCTCTGCTTGGTACGTGTCACGTATTATTCTGAAACGCAAAATTCGTTTACGTAACATTCGTTAGGTTATTTTAGTTCTTTTTTCCAATTGTCGATGCTAGCTATTGTTTTATTGATATATTATATATTCTATTTTCATATAAATACCAATAGTATTTTACTAAAATTGTTTCGTAGCCTCTTTCGCCTTTTGAACTAATGTACTAAATATTGCTGTTCGGCGGCGAAAATCTATACTAATATTATAAAGCTAAGTTTGTTTGTTTCTGCTAATCTCAGAAACTACTGGTCCGGTTTGAATTTTTTTTTCAGTGTTGGATAGCCATTTATCGAGCAATGCTATAGACGACAGTCGGGACGGGCTGCTACTAGGTGATAAACAGTGTCTTTTTACACCACTGACCAACTTTACACTACTAAGAAAAGAAATTTAAAACCTGCTTGTAAGCTCCAGTACTTTTAAATTATAGCATAAAAAAGTATGGGCCTCATCATAAGCAAACCTTAGGTAAAAGCTAAACCATCTACACATAGACAACAGTTCAACGACCCCTGAAATGCAATAGCAAAATGGTTTGCATGCACCGCCTTCCTAGCTGCAACTGCATTATGCAGGCCGCATCTGAGCGCATCCGTTTATCCGGTAAAACAGCGTGCATACCGCTTCTGTATGTATTTGTAGGAAATTGAGGTAACCATTTTAAGGATGTGTGGTAGAGTCTAGTCGAAATTTAGGTTTTGTAGCGAATCTTGTGACACTTCTTCTAGCTTTTGAAGTGATGGTAAAATTAATCTCTCTCTAACTCATCTCAGCGCCTTAATGTCTCATGACCATAGTGAACATTCTTAAAAAAAAAAAATCACAAGCTTACATTGCATTTGAATTTATAAAATAAATCATAATTCTATATTTTAGCTAGATTCTACATAACGAAATTAACTGAAAAATACTATAATAGAATAGAATTTATTGAAACGTTTATCAATTTACAGAAAATGATTGACAAAGTATAATATAATGATAAATTCGACGAGAAAAGATGTAGAATATATTTTCTGCATCTTCTGCTATATTTAAATTAAACTATTTTTATTTATTTACACGTAATGTTTCAAACACATTACGGCGTCCATGGTTGCAGGTAGACTAAGTTTTAATCATTTATTTGCCAAAATACAGTACAGGAAGTTCTTGTTCTCATTGGTTTTGTTAATGTGTAACAATTGCGAAAACATAAGAATTGATTATGGAGAATATATTTTATGCACTCCGCCCTGCATGCACCCTTACACAATACATCCCGCCCACCCCTGTAATCCACTCACTCTGATTTAGTCTGCTAATCCCGCTGAAAGTATTGCCAACCAGTGCTCAGTTCTTGAGTAATAGGTAGATGTGAAGTCATTTGTGGAAGGATAGCTTGACAACGAATATGAAACACGGTTAATAGCTTACATGAAGCAATATGGTACAAATAGCTAGGTTTAAATTCATTCATACAACAAAAATGAGATTATGTTATAAAATTCCCCTATTTTAATATAATATGTATATTGTTTATAGGACATAATATGATAAAATTAAAATAATGAGCCCACTTGTAACGAGAAATTATTATTTGTAGAAGATTTTCCTTATGACTATCCACATGATCCACACAAATTACATTATGTATGTTCTACTTTTTATTATGGTTTGATTGGCTACCAAACGCATATCTAATACGAACGTGACTGGCTACTTCTTCGTAAAAAAAAAATATTCCTGGACTATAAACTCTATGGTCTCTCCTCAGTTACAGACGCGAGAAAGTTAAAAAAAACATGCCATAGACCACTTATCTTGAAAATAGAATTTTGACGTTCCTTAATCTATGCTGGAAAATGACTGGTACAAACCACGGTCAATTTCCCAGAGGAATGCCACAACATTAGGTACATTTATGAATACTTTAGCAGCTAGCGTGCTTCTACGGAACCATTTGCATAAAGTCCCGTGATAACTGCTATCAGACGACATTTTCTCTCACATGTGCTTCAAACAGTAAAGAGTTCACTTTCCGTCTAGACATTTCGACCTGGAGAAAGGGAAATGTTACCGTCTCGCTCTGCGTCAAACATGCGCAATGAGTTAGAACGAGACAACAGGTGGGTTTGAATAATTTAAGGGGGTGCGGGTGGATCCAAGGTCGGCGCACGGAAGCGTCTGCTTTAAGATTATACATGATTATCGAGCTGATGGAATTATCTCTATCCAAGCGATTTTTAGACCGTTTTTCGCAAGTTGTCTTAAAATAATACCATTCATCAGGCAGAAATTAGTTTCCATTGTGGATTATTTACCTTAATCCATATCTGCATTATCGTCTTGTATGTTTCTCGCAGGGTTAGTTCGAAACTAAGGAATTCCAATAAATTAGCAAAAGAATAGCAAAGCAAATCTTACCAGACAACAATACAATACAAAACCTCTTTATTGCACAACAAGGATACATTGTTAAATACAAGCAATTACAAGAAAAATAACCGATGTGGGGGTCGAAAAGGTAAAAGAGCGTAAGTCCGAAATTAAAAAAATCTAAACCAAATTAAACGTCTCTTTCTACACCGTCTGCATGTTTTTAAAAGTTGTACAGTCGAAGGTAGATAACAGTGACCGTCCTGCTATACGCCGTGAAATTTTAGTAGTTTTATTCGTTTTGAAATTTGTTCAGTTGCAGGATGCACTAGACGATGGGTCCAAAACGACTAAAATTTTACGGTGTATATCTTGAAGTGTAAGCGGCCAGGTTAATCTTCGGCTGTCTGTAAATGTTGTATAACAGAAATATTAGTGGTAGATCAGTTAATGACGTCTCCGGAGAACACGATTTATGTCCTCTACGTGATGGTTGACGCGGTCTGACGATGATGTCACAAGATTGCAGACGATTTGGCTTCCTAATCCTTTATTCATGTGAGCAAATAGGAAAGTAATAGTTTATTTTGTTAGCTAAAACGAAACTATTTGTGTTCATATTCATATTTTCTTATTCACAAATTTAAATTCATTATGTTCTGATAGTTATTGATTATATAGCGCACTTAACAATACAATACAATACAATACAAAACACTTTATTGCATCGGAAAAAATAACAAGGTAAATTACATACACCTTACTAGCATCTTGTTGCACTGAGTGCAAGGGGAAGCTATATAAGTACCTCAATGGTCCAGTTGTTAATGCGTTTGCATTAGACCTGAAGGTCGGGGGGTTAGATTCCTACTGGAAGCATATTTTGTTTAGTTCCAGTTTAGCTAGGACAATATAGGCTTTTTTTACGGCCCACCTGATGGAAAGTGGTTACCGTAGCCTATGAACGCCTGCAACACCGAAGATGTCACGAGCAGCGCGTTGCCGACCTGTCCGCTGTCAACACAGCGACCCCTCTGGAGCCTAGCAACCCTGCTCACCAGCAGGAACACAACACTGCATCACAGTGTTATTTGGCTGCGGTCTTCTGTAGGGTGGAGGTACTTCCCCAGACGAACTACTCCTTACAAAATGTCCTACCTCTCTTGGCTTTGCAATCAAATGGGTGTACAGGGTCGATAATACACTCGATATAAATGAATTAATAACATTGTTTTTGTATTGTTACAGTGGACGCTGGCGAGCCTGCAGGGCTTCGGCTCGGCGCCCGGGGCTCCCTGGGACAGGCGCTCTTGCACGGCCTGCTAGCGCCGGCACCCACCGCACGCCACCACCTTTACACGGCGCCAAGTACAGGTAACCATCTTATCCTAAATAATATGCTGGAAACACTGGTGGCTTAGCAAAAGTCACAATTTGAAAATATAACGATATTCGTACAATACAATCCAAATACTTTTTATTGCACCTAAAAAAAACATTACAGAAACAAATTGACAAATACAGTGAGGATGGCGGACTTATTATTCTACTACCTTTCTTACTACTTTTATATTCGTGTTCGCGATCCGTCGGAATCTTAGTATGAAAATTAACCACGTGATTTAACGAGGCTTATGTCAATCAAGTCCATGTGGCAATCCCATACATTTTTTTTCAAAATGGCTCTAACTTTCGTTTTTAGCCAATAACAAGTAAATTTTTTAAATTGAGTTGTTTTGGCAAGCAAGTCTAAAGTCACGTCAGGTCTGGTTTCTCAGTAAAAAAGGTTTCACGACAGCCGCTCCATTATAACCAGCTGTTTGCATGTTTGTTTAGTAAATTTTGTATAAAAATCACAGATAATACAAATTAGGCTTATCCCTAAGAAAGTTGCACACTTTTGTTATGCAACTCATCGATTCAACATTTTAATCTTTAACTATCATTAAGATGATTTCCTGGTCATCATTATTCCTTTCAATGTTTAATTTTGAGCGAATATCTAAATCAAAATTCAAAGTTGACAAATATTCATATACCATCTTATATCTGTCGACTAAGTAAGGTTACGCAGTAAGGCTACGCCGGCTACGAAGTGCTACGACAAAGTTATTTGCTACGAGACGTAGAGGTTGCAAAGTTTGAAAGTTCTGAAACTGAGAAAGCTTGTCTTATTATATGGTACAGAGTAATTTACGCTTGTCTTAAGATTATTTAGAGATTTTGCCATATTTTCTTCTATTTTAGTAAATACATTTGTAATTGTGCGTTTTGTCGGTTGATTTTAATAAAAATTTGTCGGTGATTTTAATTAATTAGTAATGCAATCATCAATTATTAACTACATTCTATAGCATGTTCTCTATATTGATCTAAATCCTTTTATTTTTAAAGGATCGTTTACTATTGCTTGCAATAAAAATTTAAAATACAAAAAATAACGACATATATAATAAACTTAATAAAAAAAAAAAACAGACATTTTTTGGTTATTTTTAGAACTGCCTACCTAACTTCAACTCTACAGCTACGTATAGGTTGACATAGGTATAATTTAAAAATAAACGTCTCGTGATAATGACGGAAAAAGCCACAATTCAAAAATGCCAGAAGGTGCCTCTTTAATACAATTCGTAAAAAATTCATTATTAAAATGACCAAACATAATAATTCAATTTATACAGCCTAAAGTTGTTACCACCCCAAAAGGAGGTTCTGAAAACAAGGTTTTGCCAGACGCCCTTGGAAATATCAAAGCCTAAATATATACTCAGACATACACGTGTAAGCTCTAGGTAGCTTTTAGGTATCTAGGTACACTTTGTACTGGACGTCATGTCCAATTACACTTTCTGTAAACCCATCCTGTGTAGTTTTTACAGGAGCTTTCTCAAAGGCTCTAACACATTGTTTTATGAATATGTATCTAATTTCAGCAAAAGAAACTTTATTAGAGCAACAGAAAATATATTTATATTGGAATTTATCTCATTGCGTTCCTTTGAGTCGTTGGTTAAGTAATATTGTTTCAAAGTGCATGTACTTATTAATTACTAGCTTTTCCCGCAGCTCCGCCTGCGTCAAAAAGTAGCCTATGTTTGACCCCGGGTCTTCAACTATATTCATACCAAAATTCATCAAAATCCATTCAGCGGTTTGGTCGTAAGAGAGTAACAGACAGACTTTCGCATTTATAATATTAGTATAGATTAACCTCAGCGTTTCATTATCTACAAAACTATTACCTCCTTATTCATAAAAATTAACGAACGCTCATTAAGCCTGAAATAACTAAAATATGTTTAGTCCATTTCTCTCATAACAATAATTTGACGTGAAAGAACGAGACAGAGCATATTTTAGTTATACTAGACTTAACGCAGGTTCATATTTTTTTATGAACAAGGGGGTTAGACAATAACTTTCAATATAATTTAACAAATTGTATGGTTATAATTCTGAAACCTCATAAAAACACAACTTACTGTACTCAAATAACTTCGATTCCCTCATTTAGCACGAGGACATGTCCTAAGCGGAAATTATTTGTGACATAAGTTTAGGGTACGCCTGTCTGTATGTACAAATATCAGGAGCCAAGTAATTTCCGCCGAGACTAAGCTATACATAGCTATAGAATTTTACAACACAAGATACAGAATATATATTAATTTTTTGTCTGTGGAATTAAATATTCGAGAACCAAGTTCTGCTAGTCTCATTAAATTTTTGGACCTTAGCTTAAGACTCTTCGCACATACCGTTATAAACAACTGTACGCAAAATATCAAATCCTTTTTAATTTAATTTAAATTTTATTCTATAAAATTCCCGATGGTTTTGTTTGCAGATGACAGCACGGCAATTTTTTCGAACAATAATACACGAGAACTACAAACGGAACTACAAAACTATTTAGTTAATATAATGAGTTGGCTAGAATCAAATAATTTATAAATGAACCTTAGCAACACAAAATTTTGCATTCTTGTTGCAACATTTGCAACAAGAAACAAATTGTGCTATTCAATTGACGTAAAATATATAGTAACTAAAACTGACGTAGTAAAAAATACCAAATTTCTGGGATTGACAATAGATGACGCATTCAACTGGAAAGTGCACGTTAGGAACGTATGTGCTCAACTTAGTAAGTTTTCATATGCATTGCGCTTGCTTAGTAAAGTAGTTGGTACACCAACAGTTATGAAGGCATATCATGCAAAAGTGACCTCGGCTTTAAGATACGGTGGAATGTTTTGGGAAAACTCAACACACAAATAGCAAGCCTTTAAAGCTCAAAAACGATGTGTGAGATCGGTCTGTAAATTGCGACATGATGACAGTTGCAGGCCACACTTTCAATCACAAAAAAATTTAACTTTATTACTTATATGAATGTGTAAATTTGTTAGAAATAACATACATTTATATAAAAAGTGTGCGGGAATTCGCCATCGTAATAGATTGTCTAATCCTTCATGCAGAATCTCCTTTTTCCGACAGAGTGTATTTTGTATGGCTCCGAAAATGTACAACAAATTACCACAGGAAAAAATATTTAAATGGTTGGTTGATAAAGCATACTACAGTGTAAAGAAGTTCCTTACCGACAAGTTCCAAAATGCTGTCAAATAGGACAAACATGGTGCATGCCGTACGGCTGTTTGTGGTCTAAGATCTTGTAATTACTATAAGATATAACATCATTGTACACCCATATTATGCAATAAAGTTGATTGATTGAAACATCACAACAAATATTTCATCACTTTTGAAAATCTTTTTTCGAAAAAGTTTCTAAAACTAATATAATGTAGTTTCTCATATACGAGAGTCAATAATCGCTAAAAATATCAGCCCAATGAGAAAGTAACGTTTATTTAATTAACACAACATAACAACATAAATATGTCACATAAAACGTGAACACAATTTGTATACAAAAGGCGGCACAAGCAATCTCTTCCAGGCAACCTTAAGGCAGTTTAAAATATAAAAGAAAAAGAGAGATACGGATATTGTATAATTATTTTACGTTTACTTTGCATCAACCAAATATTAAGATATAAGTGTCAAAGGATCAAAAACAGTAACAACTTAAGTGTCAAATTAAACAGAGACGTCACAACAAACTTCATCGGCGAGAGGTGGCGGGGCATGGCATGAAATATTCATAGAACGAAGAGGAAGTAGAATCGATACCAGTCAGCTGATCCGCCCGCCAATGTCAAGAGCGCCGCCCGCCCCACGCACACGCATAAAGCACACACCCCCACTCACACACCTTTACGTTTTTACAGTGTACGTATACAAGTGTCGGTAGGCTGAATTTACACAGTTGAGTTGTGTTTTCTTGTATTTGTTATTTTGGCGCTTAGGCTGCGTTTCCACCAGAGATGTGTGAGGGAAATGTGTCGTACGAGGATGTGTTGCGGAGCTGTGAAAATGCGCATTAATTTGCGGTGCGAGCCCTGCGGGGAAGTGTTGCGAAACTCTGTAATGCTGATACAGTGTGACTCAAACCTCGCAACGCATTCCTCACAACACATTCCTCGCAACACATCCCTTGTAACACATTTCTTGCATACTCTCTCGCTGTTTTGTACGTACAAAAACCTCACTCCGCTAAGCCGTTTCCACCAGAGCCGTGCTAAGCGAGGCTAGGTAAATGAAGCGATTTTATTAGTTCTCCAAAAACACATCCCTCGCTACGCATCCTCGCACATCTCTGGTGGAAACGCAGACTTCGTCTTATTGAAGCAAATTCTTCTCGAATAAAAAGATAAATAGAATATTTTTAAATTTATACTCTTCTTTTTTTAATTGAGTTTGATTATTAACGACTTTGAGAACAGGGATTAGTTTCTAAGACGGCAATAAGTTATTTTTAAATAGTTCGAGTAGTTAAGTTTTACGAATAAAATAAGTATACATAGTCTATGGTTCAGGTAATCTATTCAATATCAATAAATTAATCATTTAATATTATAAAATAACAATATTTGTAAAATGTTGCACAAAAGGCATGTATATACTATTTACCAACCGCTATCTCTGACAAATGTCGTTTAATATTATTTATTAATAAACAGACGCCTATATGTACCAATATATCACATAAACTGTCACACGGCAAAAATCTAATACAAATAAATCATCTGGTAACCCCAACTTTCACCCTTTTGACGAATTTGCGCAGATGTCGCCTTTTACTATTGACCAAAATGTGCAATTTCACATATTAACCCTCTGGACGCGGGCGGATTGCGTAAATCGAAACTTATTTAAAGGGTTCACAAAAGGACAGAAATAAACACTTTGAGTGATTGTGAGGACATTCAAGCTGGGTTGGATTGGTGTCGTATTTTTCGAGCTGTTTATACGATTTGTACAGCAGATTTTATATATTTAATAAGGCAGGGTAGCTTCATAATAAAATAAATAAATAATGTTTCTAGAATAATTTCTGCATTTTTATATTACGTATAAAATACATTTCCATGATTGTATTACAAACAATAACAAATATTTGAGATAAAAATATGTAATATATACTGTATCAAGCTTAAAACTAATAGGTACTCGTACCAAGTTAATTCTTTCTACCTTGTAAGCAATATAGCTTAAGTATACACGTTGAATAATTTATATTTTAAGATATTGCAAAGGAACGGACGCGAAAATAAAATGATTGCGTAATTCATTTCGCTGAAACGTAAGTACTTCTGTACATTTTTCTTTGTTTTGTGGTAAAGTCACATGACCCGATGTGGTAACACTGTTTATTAACACTTATAATTAGATCCGAACAAACACGCTTGGAAAAATTCTGCGTTTGACGGACTTCTTGGATGTTTTGAAATAAAAAGGGCGCTTTATAAATACTTGTGGTTGAAAGGGTGCAGAGATGGTATTTCAAAATGTGTTTACAATCTAAATTCTTGCCGCGTGCAAAACTTTAAACAATTAAGTAGTACGCCCTGGGCAATGTGTGAAAGTGACAATAAGAATTTTTTAACAAGTGATCGATCCTCATCAAACAAAACTGAAAATATAATTGTGCAAAATCAGATATTTTGTGTCGGCTTCACAAAGCTTAACCCTACTTATACAGCAGGTCAGTTTGGCCCATCCTAAGCAAACAATAACGCAGATGGTTGCGCACATTGCGTTTGCACATTTGCAACCAAAATGGGTTAGTTTTTACGCAAAAATGGGTTAACCCACCTTGCGCTACGAATCGCTGCGTCATCTATCACAATAACCTAATCTGGGTGCTCCATCCCGCTCGCTACAATAGCCGCGTCCTTTTCATATTTCAAATCCGCCCGCCGGCTTTCCGTTCCTATTGACACTTTGAAATTGGAACGTCACGCGTGGGTGCGCGGACGCAACCTATTGTTCAAATACTATTGTAAGATTCGCAACTAGCATGCATAAAGTGCATTGCAAGTTCGATATACCCTCTAACATCAAATTTTTCTATTAAATATACAAAAATTAGGCTTATTGACGCCCGCACCTTTCAAATGAAAATGAAATGATTTATAATTGTAACGTATAAGCTGCATTACTATAATATATTTGTTAGAAACTATGTAAAGGTATTATTAATATTATACAGTATTACGAAACATCGATTTGCTGATGTATGTATTTATCAATGACCACCCCTTGTAAACCACAGAGTATATAGCTTAACCATATACCTAACACCGACCAACGGCGACTCTAAATCACATAATGTCCTTCTAAGCGGAATTACCATCTTAAAGGAAGTGAACAATGTCAAAGGGGTTGATCAAAGACGCTATGAGATCGCGTTTTTTTTTATGCAAAGGGTAATGTAACACAATTTGATGTGACTAATCTTTCTTTGTGATTAAAAAATTTAAAATTTTCAAGTTTTTTTAGAGGGTACTACTGGCGTAACTTATTTGTAAAAATGTTCAAAAGTTGGTTAGCATTGAAACTATGAGATTGAACTTTAAAATGGTTTAAATATTAAATTAAACTATTTTAATACGGTTTTATTTCGAGTTTGCAAACTCGGAAGCAGACTGCAAGACCCTTAGATACTGTGAGCCAATACTGCGTGAATCGGAATAGTTCCCAATAAAAATTTCAGGCGGTAGTTTGTAATCTTATGACATCAAAGACAAATGTTAACTTAGTCTGCCTGCGACCATGAACGCTGTAAAGTGTTTGAAACGTCAGGTGTAAATAAATAAGTAATAAACGCGATAAAACCGTATTAAAATAGTTTAATTTAATGAATAACAATCGCGAAAACATAAGAAATCATTATGGTTTAAATAATTTATGGTATATAAAAAATGTTTTAGAAAGAAGAAAAGATCCAAGAGGATGTAGCTTGTACATGCTTATATGGGTAAATTCCGGTACGACTATTGATGCTAATATACTTAATTAAATTTGACTTAAAGACACGTAGGTAATAACTTCATAGAGATATTATCAGCTAACACGATATCTCATCAATTTTGTTTTCTATTACACAAACCAAATAATTCAATAAGATCATACACGTGGAGTGCGGTAATTATAACTGAGATAACTCAAGTCTACATAACGTATAGTATATTGTCGCGGCGTCCATTCATATGCAAAATGATCGCGAATCTAACTGTTCAGTGCGGATTATGGTCTAACGCCGGCTCGTACAATACCGATGGACAGTGGTCAGTCTATAAAGATGGCCCGATATAGGAAGGGTTACCTTTACCGTCCACCTTTGTTCATCATTGTGATATTTTACTAATGGAACCACATTCCTCACTGACCGGTAGACCGGTAGACCCTCGTGTCACAGAACCCGTAGCCATTATTTATACTTAATTTATTATTATTTTGATACGTGAGATGAAAGGGTTGCCAGTGTTGCCACAATAGGGTAAATTCCGTTTTCCTACCCGATGGTCAGTCGCTCGAAATTCGAACGCATGGTGACAACCGATGGGGCGCAATACTTTTTGTTTAACATCGCCTTGGGAGCATTAATATGCAAAGGAATCTGTATCTAACGCGATGTTATAAGACACCTTTTATTTAATATTACCAGTGTGTACACGTATAATACGACGTTTTAGTTCTTCAATGGATAAATTTCCAATAAAATATTTCAATATACATAAAATTTTCTCACACTGTTTTTCAAATCATCTTAAATAGAATCAATAAAGTATGTATTTAAATCTGATTTTGTTTGTCAGTCAATATTTGCAGGGGCTTATAATTATAACAAAACAGCTTATGAATCGATTAAACGCGCAACACTAGTTCTCATTGAACTATTCTCAATTTGAACAGCGCATGGGCCGGTAGCGTCCGCGTCCAGCGCTTCCCGGTTCCCAGGCATTGTCCGGCGCTGAAGGGTTAACAATGAACACAAAGGGGTGTGGACAGCACATTATAACGCACCGGTCAAATGGTCACTTTAATACCAGTCATAGCTCAATGGACGAGGAAATGTGTATGAATAACAGCTTTCTTTCTCCTCTCCTAGTTGCATGACCGCTGTTGATTATATTATTTAAATACGCCGGCCGTTATTCGTCAAAGTTTTTTATTGAGACTGACCATGAGAAAGTTTGGAACTTTTTATCCGGAGATTTCGAAGGGCACACGAAATATTCTGTTCTTTAGTTAGAGTCTAATTTTAAAATCAACATTATAAAAGACAATTTTACGTTGCACCCGAAAAATTGCGGGATGTAAAATTTATAATAAGCAACCCTAATTCGCTTTACGTGACCCTTAGACTGTGAAATTTGCATAATTGTAAATGAAGGTGATACCAAGTTTTTGCATAACAATTGCGCGCGGTGCATTCCCACAAGAAAACAGGTTGATGCAAGATGCAAGTGCATCTTAAATTCGCTGTTTCTAACGGTTCGGTTATTGTCCGAACTGACCGCTGAGGATTAATGACTTCGGGAGCATGCGAATAAAAATGACCGTTAGATGACAATAGAAGATGCAAATCTACTAGGACATGTTTTTCTTAATAAATTTTTTGTTAGCATCTTTAAACTTTATAAATATACACATGACAAAACATTATTTTATTAAAAAATATAAAAAGTTACTTTATTATAGACGGAAAAACGTAAATAAAATTAGTACCTAACTACTTATTTTGTCAACAGGCTCCCTCCCCCCATCACCAGCTGACAGCGGAGTCTCCGACGTGGAATCCTCATCATCAGGAGCGGGGTCCGCGGAGGAGCTGAAGGCGCGGCTGCAGCCCCCTCCGGCGCCCTTCCACACCCCCTTCCTGCCCTTCTACCAGCACCATCAAATAGCCAGCACGTTGCAGCACCACGCGGCGCACCCTAGGCCTCCAGGTCAGTACTGTTTAAAAAATTTACTAAATTAAAAAGTGTAATGTCAATGTCATGGCAATAACTAAAATTTAGAAGTAAAATAAAAAAAAGAAGAGAATATCATGGAGCCTAGCTGTTATGTAGCTGCAAATTTCAGTAACTTAGGTTTTTGGAAAGTTAATTTCAACATGACTTGCTAATTCTATAAGCAATGTCTCAAATCAAAACATAGACACAACAATAATTTCATATTACTTACATTTTTTTACAAAGTTCACCTAAAAGGGCTTTGGTTTTCCAACAATATAATTTCCGCTAGTCTCAAAGTCAAACACAATGTCAAGTTTGTAATGCAGTAGTAGGTACTTACCTATTTCAATGTGGTATATAATACCTAAATAATAAATGCACATTTTTGCTAATATTTAAAAAAAAAATAACTATTTTTTTTTCTAAATTCGCCAACTAAAATTAGTAAGCCAAAAACGTAAGAGTTAAAAAGAAAAATTATGAAACAATTTTAAAAATAGAATAGAATAATAATAGCGCGTTTGTCAGATTGCGGGTGAGGTAAGCGGGAGGGGCGAGGTGACCCGACGGTGAACGGCCCTCCCGGAAGGTGACCCGGCGGGAATTCGGGAAAAGACCATAGACTATGTAAACATGGACGCAACAATACATAGTTGAATAGTATTTGTATGTGTGCAAAAATCCAAAGGACAAGAGGTTATCTGCATTTGAAAGACTGAAGTGATTGACAATACCTACCATAAACTAACTAAAGAGTAAAATAAATTAAGTTAATAATTTCCGCAGATTTTTTTTCTTTTTTTACATAAATGGTTATAAATTATATATAATATGGAAATATAGTTAAAGCTTCCGTATCTTTTCATAAAAGTCTGTACATATCATGTTCAATGAAAAATACAACTCGTACTTAGCCCGTTTTTATTATTCTAACAAGAATCTTTTAATTTGTAACCCGTGATAGTTTTGCAACATTTTTTTCAAATTAATCGCTTTGTTTTTAAGACTTGAGACTTTACGGGCTGTTTTTTCCAAATTGCAACAAATACATTGTAAATTATTAGCGTACATCAGAATAATTTGTGCATTTAACGGCACATTAATGCGAAAGAAGGCCAATTGGCTATCCGCCAGTGAAACTCAGGAAGCTACTGATAACGCGTCAGATATAGTTATATATAAATAATATTGTATGTTTGTATGTCCATCAGGTTGTCATCCGACCACGCTTGAACCTAGTTGGCTAGTGCACAAGAACATTAGTTATCTAAACTATTGTTATTCAAGTTTATTTACAGCAATGTCATGCCTATTCTTGATCACGCGCACTTTTTTTGATTAAGACTTACTTTTGCAAAAGAACAAGGTTACCTATCTAATATCAAATTTAAAAATAACATCAAATAAAAAATTACAATAGGTAAGAACAAAACGTAAAGTTCTTCAAACTCATCGACAATTGGCTTGAGCTGTCTCGAAAAACATGGCGGAATAATATTTTGTTTCTGACTGACATCCTAAACAAATATGTTCTTACAACATACCTAAAGTGAATCTGTTATCGATGTGTAAGGGTAAGCCCTGGGTCCGAGAACAGACAACTTTTAAAAACCAAGCAATGTAGAGCGGGTTCTATGTAATAATGTAAAATAGACATAAAAATATAAGTGTAACATTTTGATCATAGTATATTTACTTAATAAATTACTTTTTGCACAAATAGTGTAAATGAAAAAGTGTAAACACAAATATTGGACCGTTTCTTTTTTCAGTACACTTAGTTATTTCAGAAATATTTTGACTTGATAGTAGCCGATTTCAAACGGGCCCAATCTACAGCCATCTTCAGCGTCAATAAAAAAAAAAAAAAGTATAATCAAACGAGTATCCCACAAAAACAAAACCGATGGACGGAACCAGTTGGCATGGCTTCGCAGCAGCCATTTATCGTCCGTCCTCAGCTATTTGACATTGTGAAGGTCAGTGCTCCTAATATAAAGATGCAAAAAGTACATACAACAGCTAGTGTCTAAATTCATAGCAATTTAGCGACTATTGCTGCGGCATAGAGTTGTTGTCGATGGATTGATGTGATATTGTCTATGGTCGGTGCATGCGCGCCGCGTCGCCGCGCTTCCCGACGCATGCGTAATGTACACTTTCGATTGCCGCGCATTTTAATATTGGTTGGGCTGGTGGCCCTTTGTTCGTCAATCTACTAGATAATTCTAATCGGATCTTAGGTTTAGCGTATTTAGCGGAAAACACGCATGTTGATACATGTGGATTCAAATGAGGACAAATTCACCATCGCCATCTAAGCGTATCCCAGTTGCATGATCATGATCATCATGATCCTAAATTTGGCGGCACTGCTTATTTGCTGCTGAAAACTACTAAAAAACTAAAAATAATTCAAAAAGTTACCTATCTACCCTGCCCCTAATGACCGCTGTCATTATACAAATTAGAGATATTGTTTTTGTTTACAATAATTAATGTTTGTACTTGTATCAAGATGTTTTAGATGTAATTAGAGCGCAATAACTAGCACAGAGGTGAAACGTACACGGCCGCGGTTTAGTACTATGTGATAACGATAAATAGGCAATCCCTATAACCTTTATATTACTAGCGGACTTGTCTGAACAATCCTAAATTCAAATCAATCCAATTGGCTAGTAAACTTTTTCATGAAAATGTCTAATTCGTAAACCATTTCGAGGAATTAAGGAACAGATTACATTAATCAGATCTTTAGATAAGCAAGTATTTTTAAAGAAAATCGCAGAAAACCCAATGACTTTTATTTTTAAGCAAAGTTAACGTAGGTATGACGTAGCCGGATAACTTCCGGCTATTCACATTAATTTTTTAGGTTGGTAGCACAGGGTAGTGAATAAATATTTTTTGTTTGGTAGCGCTAATTAGGCGCTTCACGTAGTTGTCACCCAGGTCAAATGTCATCTCTGTTTAAGTAAACATTACCCTTAAATAACCTAACGACATCTTCATTACATTCATTCATACATTATAACGAAGAATCGGTGTCCAATGATTGAAAAATCAGATGTCAACGGATGAAGGGACGGCAGTAAAGTCCAATAAACAGGCCAATATGCAATAGATACGAGACATGGGGTAGATACCTAGATAATTGGCGATTGTAAACAAACAAGAAACCAACTCGCGGCTCGCGGTCCATCTTGACTTTGACTTTTGACACTGACATACATATTTTTTAATACCTTAGTAATTTTTGCTTTCTTGCGGTTCGAGATGGCCATTATGGCTGCGTGACGTCATCACTATAAAATCTTTAAAATTAAATAACAAAATAAATAATAAATTTAAGAATTTTTTCGTTTAAATTGTATCTCCCAAATAGTCTATTCTATCAATATATTATATAAAATACATAATTTATTTTTTAGTTGACTAGCCAATTGATGCGCTATTTATGAAGCGAGTCTATTCGAATTATATAATAACTAGATCTAGTACAAGTAGTAGTAGTAGTTTGGCACACTATAAAATCAAATATTGAGTTTTTCATTTTTAACACAACTGACCTAAGGAGAAGTTATTCGAGATCTATCCTATCTTTTTCTTTGTCACTATTTGTAGTCTAAATGGATGAAGTAACATTAGAATTTCAAAAATACGTATTTAAAAGCGGCACTATTAAAGTTTGTCTCACACTAAAGATATCTGTGACTAAAAAAGTTTTTGTTTCAATAATTACTTTTATATAAGCGTGGGCGGGTATTCCCGCTCTCCGCTTGCAAACCGACGCGGTACCCACAACCGGCCATTGCCGTAACACACACGAAATTTCGGTGTTGCAAACGCATGTTGAGCAATTTGTATCGGCGTGCGGCCGCGCCATTGTCAGAGCTTGCTAAACCCGACCTTACTTCGAATTGGGCAGTCGAAACCTGATTGTATGACTCTACACATACATACAACAAGATCGCGTTGCCAAAATCATTACTCAAAACAGATTATTAAGAAATAATTAGCGGAACCTTGCCGAATTAGGTAAATTCGTGAGTTCAAACCAGATTTTTCTCGTTTAGCTGCGCACGCGCTGTCCTAATGTTTTACAGCTCACTTTAAAGTCGTTGTGGACAAAGGATTCAATCTTTTATTGCACTAGTAAATGTATGTAAATGCGTCTTATAATAGTGATTTTAATGATTTTTAGGTTAGGGAGTTTTCTAGGGTTAACGTCTCACTTTTAAGTACATTTTATTATTCCGTTAGAATAATTTTAATATTTACAAAAAAACATATAGGTCCCGAGTTACGAATGTACGACAAATATTGCAGACTTTACCATGACAAAATTATAGACGTAGAAATCTCCATGACTGCACGAGTCGTGCGCCGGGGCACGCTACTCGTGCAGACATCACGGATGCATGTCCGTATCCGTTTTTACTTCTTAGTGCCGCTGCCGATGTGGGAATAAATACTAATTACAATTTTACAATTCCAACTAACTAAGCAATCGAGCGGACATGAAAGCTCGATATTTAAATTAGCACCATATTATGTTGTTTTAATTTTTGATCTGATACAGATTACTTCGTGTCCAGCGCAATGTCTCCAATATAAAATAAATGTTGTACATACTTATATCTAATTAGAATATAATTATTGAACGCAATAGATGAGACATTACCTACCGCAATACGAACACAAGATGTTGATTATCTACAGTCCGGCCGTCACTAGGTAGAAATAAACTTGAATACGGACCCAATCGGCTGAACATACGACCAATTGCATCACACAGACACTTTCATTATTTTTGTGCGATAACTCCGCGCAAACAGATACCGCCAATGTGACATTCGCATAAACGAAATGGAAATTAAAATTATCGCATCGCTATTCTGCAGCGCTGCATCGCGCGCGCGCAATTCAGCTATGTGTATGTGTGTGTAAATATACGTATCTACATGTAAATATGTACGATGTCGCGTCGTGTGCTCGGGAGTATTAAGTGCGCTCGTGTGCGTGAGGTAAACGTCCCGTTCAAGGGCAGTGCAGCGCTAGCGCTCGTATCGTATTAATAGTGGCGACTATTTTCGCCGAGTGCTCGCGCCCGCATATTGACATTCGCGGATTACCAAAACGGACGACTTTTGGCTTACATCACGACGCCCACATGGTACAACTTCCTGTTTTTTTCTCTTTTGATGTATTGCAAAAGTATACGTGAAATGGGAACACATAAAAATTATCGAGTATGGCTCCCAGAGTCGTGACTCACAACATCTGACTCGATCGCGATAAATACTATTTACCCACTTTCGATACCGTCTGCCCAAACATTACATGCTGTAGATAAATATTTTTGCAGGCTGCGTCTGATTTCAAATATAAACCATGTTGCCTTAAGATTGACATATGTAATCATTATGGTAAGTATGTAGGTAGTTAGTTATATACATTTAATAGTCTACATAAGAACGTCTTATTAATGAACATAAGATTCGATCATAACATAATAATCCTTTTCGAATAATGTAAGGACACAGTCTTTTGTTTTAATTGCACCATGACATGAAGCTGCCATATAAGGAAGACACGGTGCGCCATCTGTCGTACGAAAAGAGATTGCGCAATCAGCGACCTAGTTGCTGCGGCCACCGCTGCCAAACGAGCCTCTGCCTCTACTTCTCTACAATTACATATTTTGGTGTCGCAACACCGTGGTCGCATCCGAGTTGAACGGCCCGCGACCTTGTGTTGCCAGCGCACGCGCTGAAAGCGAAAGGATTGCCGCCGCGTCGTGAGCGACGTCCCGGAATTTACCACATGATTCCCATTCATACTCATACGGATGCGTACGTGACCCACGACCCGTAGACCCAGGATTTTCAGCAAAACCGCAGATTAATCAACCATTGTGAATCATTTGTCGTATCGCGGCGTTAGGCGGCGCAGAGTCAGCGTGCGTCACCTTCAAGTGTTCCGTTTCGCACGCGGCTTCGCGCCGCATTTCGCAACACATCTCCGTTCAACCGCTCGGCGCGGTCGGTGGCGCAACCGCCGCCATCTTCCCGCTTCCGAAATACACAGAATAGTAGCACCAGTAACTGAACGTGCGGAAAATTATCGTGACCCAATTCCCGTGGAATCTCAGCGCTCCACTTATCCGGAAACCTCGTGCGATCTTTTACGATAGGTATAAAAACAGGAGGGGAGTCCAGCCGGCCTACATACGCGCTCCACTGATTTCCCGTTTTAAAATTATCTGCGCGTTCCCGACGGAGCGGCAAAAGGCTCGCCCTTCACGGGCGCGCGCCCCTGTCCCTACACTCGAAATAGACTTCCACAGGCCGTAACCGGGTCAATTATTGGCAGTTAGAAGAAGAGATTGCTAGTCGCTGACTCGCTATCCTTGTGTTTATGCGTCGGAGACCTAACCGGGTCAGTGTTAGGCCGCATAGCGCTGCATAAATAGCTGCGCTGCCCCCCGCGCCGCATGCACTCAGCGTGGAAGTAGCCAATATCGCAGAGTTGAGGGTTTCGCAACTGTTTACGCGCGGCCGGTGCCAAACCGACAGATTCCAGAGAATAGAGCAGTTGCTAAATCGTATCTTTAATGCCGACGTGTCAGTTCTGTCGGCCGTGGGAATATGGGACGGTTCTTCTTGTGGGCGGTCGTGAAGTTACTCTCAAACGATTCTGACATCAGGCAATGGTGTGAAATTTCGCAATTTCTCACTGTTTGAGTGGGCGCCAGGGGTGTCTCTTTACCTTCACAAACAATTTACGCCTGACAATAAGCATCCACAGTAGAGGTTGTAAATGTAAAATTTGATCGATAATTAGCTGAAAAAGTCGTTCCGGCCTGATTACCGAGTCAGGGTCATATTAGGCAACGTGTTGTGATGGAAATCTAGGAAGCCTTGACCGCGGTGGCCGCCCCTCAACCCGCGTTTTTACCGCGACGTGTTACGTACAGACAAACACACAGTTATGCCAATAGCTCTAACAAAAAAAAAACAGTTACTTGTTGTCATGTAATCTGTTACTTTTTGTTGGAACTTCAAGGGCGGCAGCGCAGCTTCTGGTAGCCTTGCTGTAGTACCAACACAAACCAATTTCCTGTCAATGAATGCTCGTCAAAGGAAGGTCTCCAAACCTAACACAGACTGGTACGATATAATCATTATTTCAGGCATTGTGTTCATTGACAACTCGCGTGAATCATGATTGTTAAAAATATCAGTTTCTTTCGCCTCGAAGCACCTACGCAAACACGCGAAAAATCATCATTGTTTACTTACGAAAATGAAATGTATCGGGGGCGGATATGGTAACCGGAAATGCTGAGATGAGCGGAAGACGAAAATTGTCGGCCATCACGCAATGCTGTGCAACCGCAGTGCCAGCGGATGTTCTCCGCACTTCTTGGCTCGTACTCGCCGGCTACGTGCGCTACGTAGCTGAAATTGAGGTGGCAGTCCGCTACATCGTAGCCACGACGCCTACGAGCTAAATATAGTATTATCGTAAACTTGAATAGAGAGTTTAGAGATTTCGGTTACACTTTCAAACTAATAACAGATGATTTTGACGATTCGAAAAACAAAAATAAATAACAATGTACCGACGTAAGGCATAATGGGTAAAACATACCATGATCGTGATTCTTTTTAGCTCACTAAGCAAGTTTCCCAACAAAATCTCCCACTTTGAGTACATAATCAGCCAAACCGTAAATGTATAAAACAAAAGAGAAATTGTGAAAATAAATGTCATAACAAATTATTAGTGTGACACAAACGTCAATATCTCAAAAGTGTCCCAACAACGGGTCCGTTACCCCTTTGATTTATCCAACATGGCGGCCAAGGAAGTGCAGGAATTCGCGGGACGCGTTGCGGGGGAGGCGCGGGCGACGGGAGGGGGTGACCTTCGCGCGTTGATGCAATGTCGTCGTGTCATTGACCACGAGCGCTGCGCCGCGCAAACAGTTGCAGCCACCCGCCCCTCCCCACCCCTCCCAGTCTCTATCGCCCCCTCTGTACCTACTCCATTATTACTATTTCGCGATACTAGTTTGCTGAAGGTAGTATTGCGATTTGCTTGCAAGATTTTTTTCTGCACCCGCATCAAACACAATTCGCATTTCGGTGTCAGGTTTATACTTCCATAGGTCACGCCGAATAGGTTGAATAATCAGTTATTTGAGACTTTGTTCTTTGTAATTTATTCAACAACTATGCCCTAAGTCATTCTGCATAAACTTCAGTGCAACCTTTTTGTAAAACAAAATATTATTGTTATTCTTGAGAAAATTTTATGTATTTACGTGCTATTATTATCTAGATAATCCTTTAATTTAGTAGAATTTCAGTCATTGAAGATTAAAATTTGTATCAAGCGCGTGCTTAATTATCTTAACAATTATAATCAATCAATAAATCATTGCCCACTTATATGTAGTTTTAAAATAAGTTGAAGCTTATTTCTTTATGACTACTTATACATTCATGTTACTATTAAAGATAAATGATTAATGCACAATAAATTACCAATATAATATCACATACATTAATACAACGTAATCGCATTGCCTAGAAACATACAGAAATAAAGAATTCTGTATCCAAATTAAAAATCGACTTCACCCATTTACTGGGCAATAACATGCCCACTAGTGGGCAACTTGTGACTGTAACAGAGATTAATAATTCATTAAGAGCAGGTTCAAAATAATCTACGGTATTAAAACAAACGCTTACTAACGTTTTTAAGTTTCCATTTATTGGCAGGCATAATACAGAGCACATGACATGCAATGACCACTTCTAAACGCAAGTTTAAAACAGAGATCTTATTTTTTTTTGTTATGAGTTTGGCCCTGGATACAACGTCATAACAGACTCCTTTAGAGTTTTTGCATTTGCAGATTGCTTTTGTCTAATTGAAATAACGACAATTCTTTCCGAATATGTTCGATATTCGTAACATTTACCTCAAATTGAACTGAAATTTTTAGTTCCAAATTCAAAAAATTAAAAATTCTCTATGGTAGAAATATGCGCTTTAAAACTACCATCATAATTTATGGTCGATAATAAAAGAAAAATATGTTCAATGTCATAACATCCCGAATACATTGACACAGTGTTGCAAGAAGAATGTCATCGATAACGTACTTAGGTCATGAAAACAGCAATTAAAATTAAATACACTGCTACGGACTGCAGCCGTTTACGTAAGTGGGGTCCACGAACTCATCACCTTCGTTGTACCAAACCGCGGGAAGGTCGTATCGACAATGATATCGATAGGCAAACAATGGCTGACTTTCATAACCGACATCGATGTGCCGACAAGAAAGTCGCAAATGTCACTGCACATATTTAGAATATTTTTAAACGACCTTCAAAAGGATGCACTGCATCCGACACGGATTTTTCTATTTTGTGTGACGTCATGACATGCATTTTTGTTTAAAAATTCCATACAAATTCTCACATTGTGCAGCTTTGTGTGAAGATTTTCATATATTTCCAAACAAATTAGTAAATGACAAAAACAAAATGTTCCTTTTTTTATAAAATACTGAGCAGCGATTGATCATGATCCTATCTTATTGTTAGGTGTAGATGTGGTCTATTATGGAGCTTCGTGATTAATTAATAATAGCCTTTTGACTCTACTACTTTTGAAAATGTCATTTCTATTGCTTTACAAGATTTCAACAACAACAGTTCAACAATACACCGTTTTAAATTAAATTAATATTTTATATTTCTGATATTGAAACATTGAAAAGAGACATAAAATATGAACTTCAACTGAAAATTGTTTGCTTCATTTAATTTTTTTGTATCAGTGCTGCACTTGATATAAAACACAGATAATGTAAATGATACCTATTAAATTTAGGCATAAGGATCAAATTTTCAAAATGGAATCTCATCAAACTTTCAATGGGAAGTTTTATCAAGTAAAAAAAAAAAACTCACTAAAATCAAAATTACAAATCACAAAAAATAATCCTTTTTGGATTTTGGAAGTCGGTTAGAACGAAAAGTTATATAATTTGACATTCATCATTTCAATATCTACGTATTCGTTCAAAACATTTGTGAACCATAAATAATTATTTATAGCCTCTTAGATGATTGTAGTACCAATAGTAAATAAATAAAAAAAATATTCTAACCTCAAACAGGTACAGGCAGAAAGAGATAGCTATCGAGATAACCTTTCCAAAAAGGCCGGCATTGGTCTGCTCTCCCCTGACCTTCCCCAATATCTGCTGCCACGCTCGGCTCTGTGACAGTGATAGCTGCATCCTGTTTGCATAAAAATATTTGGTGCCCCAAGATAAGCCTATCAAAGGGTATCGTATGCCCGACAGTGGTTCACTTACGCGCAGTTTTTGCAATATATTAATTATATTTAATTTTATTACTCTTTCACTCTTTCATTTCAGAATATACGATGTCTATTTTCCTCCTTTTTCTACATATCAGTCTTAAATTTTTATTTCTTTAATTTATACCTAAGCATAGTTATCATCATAGGAACCTTTGTACCCATTTTGTTGTATTGGATTTAACTACATATGTGTTTCTTTTGTTTGTAAATGGTGCAATAAAGTGTTCATTCATTCATTTATCAACTAAAAAAAATAGTTCAGTTTTTTTATTTAGACGCGATGTTTGTACTAGAACTCTAAATTCACCGCGTATTAATATAAAATTAATTGATTGGTTTTATTATGAGATTTCACTACACTCTCCTTGCTTGAAAAAATGGAAATAAGTTATAGAAACGATACTTTATGGTACTTAGCGTAATAAAATGTAAATTAACCTTTTTCCTATTTACAATATTAAATCAAATTTGTTATTGCTATTTCAAATTACTTTTAAACTCAGTATTTCCTTCAATTTATCGATTTAGATGATATTTCTTCATCAATAAATATTTTTTCACATATATCATTGGATTTCACCGTGAAATAAACTTTACAGACAAATTTTGCGTTCATGATTCCCAAAATTATATGTATATTTGCGCAGATACAAATTTCGAATTTTAATAAAGTCATTTATTTATACCAGTTTTCAGTACTAAGTATATTTCCGCCTTTACACGCATTGTTTGAATTTTTATCAATAGGCATTTAAAAAACTTAATGTTTTTTTTAATTAAGTGTACAAGTGTAGTCTTCTTGCACTACTGAGAAAATAAGTAAGTATACACTGTATTGAATAAATTCCAAATCATATTTCGGAAGTATTTTCATGCCTGCATTGAATTGCGCCGTACTGTCTTTCTGCTCTCTCAATGGTTAACTGGTAGAGAATGCTCTTAGCAGAAAGCCAAATATTATTCCTTGTGACACAATAAAAGATCACGGTTTCGTGTCATTAGATGACTGGTTAATTTTACCTTTGTTATTGGCTCAAATATCGACTAAGTGACGTTCTAAGGGTGGTTGGAGGAGGAGACGACGGAGCGCCGAGCGACAACTTGGGAAGATTCGAGGCTAGGTGGTCAGAAGTGGCAGAGCGAAGAGGTTTTAAAGGATAGGGGGAGACCTATGCCCAGTAGTGAGGACAACAAAGGATAATTTAAAAAAAAGAAGTTTTTTTTTTAAATGGTACAATAAAGTGTCTATGGCGACATTACTTACAAGTATGAGTGTATGTTAGCTACATGTCGTCATTGCGAATAGTGACTTCTGTGGCCAGTTGATCAAACAACCGGTAGACTTGTTTGCGAGCGTCGTTTCGCAACCTAACCTTACTCACTCACTGATAGTACACTTACACACTCGACCTAGTAAGTGCCAAGTAATACAGTGACAATCTCGACTAGTACCTACTATAAACGAGCGAAAGTAAATTGTATGTTAATGATTCTAATGAATCTTCTCCAAATTACCCATACATATTGTTAAGAATACATACAGAGAACACAGAAATAATATTAGGTGGAAGTATCATCATACTCGTATGTGGGCTAGTTAAGCCTCTAACTTAATATAGCGAGGCTTAACTGTGGAATGCAGGTAACGCCCACATGCCACGTCTACCTAAGGTTATTTATTTGATAAAGAATGAAATATGGTACCGTTTCCGTGGATCAATCTGAAAATTTAAGAAATACTCTGAAGTACACTTGTACTCTTTAATTAAAAAACATTAAAAAAAATTATACATATTGAATACAAATTCCAAGAATGCGTACAAAGGCGGATATACTTTTATTACTGAAAACTGCAAAATTTATGTTTAGTGTCATTTAATTAAATGGCATTTAAAATTAAAGTATAATTTTAAATTAAAAAATATATTTATTCAAATTACCGGCAAAATGGCATGTTTTCGAAATTCGATGTAGAGTCGGCCTATTACCTACGTTTTCTTATTTAGAAAGAAATAACATCCTTAAAGAAAAATTTCTCGGTAAAATACATTCGACTGAAATTCAAATACAAGTACTTATTTATATTCATTGTCACATCCATTCCCTCACAGGGAAGACACTCAAACCCAAACTTTTTAATTTACTTTTAGCTGTCTACACTCAGCCACATTCTTAAACTCTCAAAAAAAATCTGCTGTTTTAATTGTCCATTGCAGAACCTAGGAGATTTTTACAAAATATCCTGTGTTTGACTCAGGGTTTCCAAGTAAATCTATACCTAATCTGAAATCTGACCAGTGATTTAGCCACGATAGCGTAACAGACAGACTTTAGCATTTATAACATTAATAAATTAAATAGTATCCATATAACTAACCGCCTTTAGAAGATGAACACAGTTATTAACATTTTTTTACTAAACAACTATAAACAACGTGGGTCTTGTTTTTAAATTAATTGAAGGCAGAGGACGCGGAAAGGTGGCGCGGTCGGCCATATTGGAAAAAAAGAGTCGCCGCTATAAAGCTAAATTAAGACTAGGATTGTCCCATATAAACAACATTTCGTGGCGTAGTTTATTCTACTAATACTTGGAACAATAGTTTTACGAAAATAAGTCGTAAATTGTACAATCTGTATAAAAGGCATAGATTTATTTTTATGCATTTGCTTTTTTGACCAGCAAGTTCAGCATAGAACTCGACTGTTATCTGATCATAAATGTATTAATATTAATTATTGCAATACAGACAGGATGACATCACGAATTGCAGCGATTACGTAAGGAAAGCACCCTTGGAACCGGTCGTACCAATGACATTACGACCGTCTTACTGTCCGGTGTAAATGACACAAGAATGCGAATTTTGTACAGATGCCCAGATTTAAAAATTTACATATTTTTTTACACTCTGACATCCGATCGACAGGCCTTTTTTTAGCCATGGATACAAGTCCTTTATAGCCCTTCTTAATTTTTCTATCTTCTTCAGTCCTACAGTGTGGTTTCGTCAAGTCCTAGTCAAGTCTAAAAGTCTAGTTGGTAGTCAAGTCTAATCAGAAGAATCAGGCTAAGTGAAGTGGTAGAAAAACTGCACTTAGCGATTACTGGGAGCTTTTGGCAACAAGCATGAAAATCATACACTGTATCCCTTCCCAACACTCACGCTTGTTATCGAAAACTTTGCGAATAATAATCCATCATTAATATGCACAAACACAGGAAATAAAATACAGCGCCGATACTGCTCTTCACAGCTTCCCGCCGAAAGTCCGATCGACAGGCCTAGCAAAATATCATAGATAAAGGACTTGTATCCATAGCCGTAAAACCCATTACAAAAAAAAAACCTAAACAAGTATTGTAAATTCCAATTTGAATTCGAAATCTTGAAACTCCAAAAAGACGCTGAAATATAACCAGATATTGTTTCATAAATTGTGATAATTGTAGCCTGATAATCAAAATCATCATTTCTTGTTAAAATTACATGTCAGCTGTTGTTCATTTGTTTGTTGTAAAGATGAATACCTATTGCTCTCTTGTCATCACAAAGATTTTATTTTCTTGAGACTGTTCCAAACACAAAGATTCTCCTAGATGTCAGCACCAACCAAAAGTAATTTGTGATTGGTTAATAATTGGGCGGATTTTTATATCGAATTCGACCAATTTTCCTGTTCAATTTGGATTCCCAAATTATCTAAGTGTCATTAGATTATGTAATATATCCGTATAATTTTTAAACATTGGTCACGTTGATCTGTGAAGATAATTATTTTAATAATTGTTTTTGTTGGAAATACCTAATATTAGCCCAGAATGCGGTGTGGACACGAAATCTATTCGAGGAGCGGGTGTCACGACATCCGCCCCCGCGTGACCCCATTATTAGTACTGCCCTCTGGCGTTGTTTGCTTTATACATTAATTAACACTTTTTAAAAGTATTCCTAATAAAAATATTACCTAATTTGAAGAGGATATCCGCCTGTAAATACTTAATTCTGTCCTTAAAACAGCTTGCCTCAAAAAACAATTGCCTCTAGATTATTTAACTCATAGATTTTAATTAAAAACGCTAACATGTTTAAAATATAAATTAAAGTATTCCTAAATTTAATATATTATTCTGGAGCAAAGTTTTGGTTCAAGCTAGAGATATATTATTGTCCATCCTGCTATTCCGAGCTGTGATGACTGTGCATTGATGCAACTGACCTAACTCAAAACATTTCTAATTTATCATGGGCATGGTCGTCATTCACAAAATCCATATTGATATCGTAAATTCGGAAGTACTTAATTCTACTTATGTGTTAGGTACTGATATTGTTGAAATCATAACTTCATCAGTTAACTCTACTTAAATGTGTTACTGCTTAACGCATAAACTGCTAAACAGTGGATTAAGTCAGTTATATTTAAAACACTTATTTTATATAAATCTTCTATGTAAGAACTACTCCAAAGAATCTTAAAGATTATTTAAACGAATAAATAGAAAACAAAGCAAAATATTATTATATGGCGATAACTTAAATTAATTAACTAATATAAGTAGATACTTATCTTTTACAGTACATAGTAAAATAATTTACATGTAATAAAGTTAATAATATATATAACAACTTGTATAGTATTTCGTAATCTCTGGTGAAATGTTTAAAAATAAAGATAGTTTTAACGAGTGTTTTTCCCCCAAGTTATGCAACCGTCTCAATTTAAATATCTTGTTTATCTATAGTGTCACCTTGATAAGAATGCAGAAAAATCTTATCAGACCACCTCAACTTATGGCCCCAAAATCACGTGTCGATACAGGATTTTGTTCTGTGATCACAAAAGTATTTTAACAAACGAAAACTTAAATAACAATAGCTTTCCCGTTTTTGCCAAAACGAGAATTCAAAAAAAAATAATCATAGGTTAAAAAAATAAAAGACTGAAATCCAAGATGGCGCCTGCATGCAACATTTCTTTAATAGACGGACGGGATGGGAGTAGCCAAGCGAGCAACAGAGGGATGCATGGACATGGTTTGTGTGAAGGTCAGCCGGCGGCGTCATTTCCTGGTCATTGCCTCGTCCGCGCCCCGTCGCCGCTTGCACTGCACTGCAGTCGCAACTCGCAATCTTAGAAACACGCACACCGCTTTCCGGTTGCACAGGAAAACGTACATAGACATGTCGTTATCTCCTTTTTGTTTCTCAATAACATATCGCAGAGCGGCCCTTCTGTGTTTGAAGGATTCTGAAGCTGTTGGGTATTCGATTTGACAGCTGTCAATTTCTTTTTGTACGTTGGCATCATCTTACGTACGCAACACCTATACTCTACTGGTATTTTTATTATATCTTGTCTTTCTACGTTGTTGTAGTTTACTGCTTAAGTTTTACTTTCCTTTTAATAGAAGGTCAAAGGTAGACCAAATTAAAAACAACATCGGATTAGGTATATATAAAACTGAAAAATCAGCTTTATTTTTTTTTTCGTATTTGACATAAGATAAAATATAATTTGACATATTTACACGTATATTTTTTTCCATGACCAAAACCGCTTTTAAGCAGTTCTGTCCCGGATGTCTCAATCAGATATGTGTTAAGTAAATTATATACACAAGACATTTAAGGCAATCACACATTGCGAATACATAATACTTTTGATTACACTATCTCTTCCGCTTGTTCAGATAATACACGTGACACAACAGGCTGCATTCAATTTCGGTTGCTTTGAGGAAATGTGCCTCCTATCTTATCTATCTAATTCTTTCGCGCAAAAATAGACGATAATATTTTTCGCTAACTGATAAGCCAGTTCTGACTCCATATATCTAGTGACGTCAGAGATATAGCTTATTTCCTAAACAAATCGTGTAGCGATGATGGGCTAAATTGACGCCGAACTAAGCATTCGTTTCATTTTACAGTTCCACTGCTGGGCATATATCATATCTTGTGTTAATTAGATCCAACTTGTGTCTATCTTGAAACATACTTACTAGAAACACTCGCATGCTTTGCACGAAGTTCAATTGCTCTAGAAATCATCACTAAATAAATGGTAAAAACGAATCGAAAAAATTGTTGCGTCGTCGGTCTCTACCTACATCAACATTATTCGGCATAGGATAGGATATATAACTATTTATTCTGTCTATGTATGCTGTGGGGTCGGTTAGAAACTATCAGAGAGCCGGACAGCTACTTTCCATTACACTACTGTAGAAATATTAGATTGAGTAAAGATTAAAGAGTGCAGTAAAGATTAGATTTTCATTAAACAAAGAACAACACATGTGGACTAAACAACAATCCGTTTGTATCCCAAGAGGTTTGTGGGGTAACCCATTTACTGCAACCGCGGGATGCGCGCGCGCAACCGGTTCCCCCCTCCCTGCCACTCCACTTAAACGCTGTTCGCATACTTGCATCCGGGAATGGACCAATCCATCTTGGCGAAAAACACCACCCAACTGTGATCGCATAGAGCTTAAAATAACGTGCGCAAGAGCCGAGACGTAATTCTCTTTTGCCATCTGTAACTAGGCATGTGCAGACTTTAAAGGTTTAGTATCGATACTTTTTCAGAGCTATTAAGATTCCCCTGGATGCATGCGCGTCATATCAGAAAAATAAGCCAATTTATCTTGCCACGTAAGTTGTGAAAACCGACTTGGTGGTTTGGTATCAAACTAAACTAATACATCTTAATACCTATAAGCATTCTTTATGTCACTTATCGAGAGATAAGATTAAGACTATTTACAGCAGCCTTCAGTGTCTTTAGCAAAGGAACCGAGCATGCAACGTGAAAGCGTTGTCATTAGCAGAAGAATTTATACGTATTTTGTTCTTATAAATTGGACACAACGCCGTTTGACTAAAATTTTGTCTCTCAAAAATATTCACGATAAGTTAATTTCACACTACTCTATATCGTTCGACAAATAAACCATCTATCTCTATTTAGTGATAGATGCCATACTGCCATTTGGCAGTTAAGCTGAGTCAGCCTTCAGGCAGCTTGAAAAACCTGCCACCAGTGCAGCCAACATTCCGATAAGAATTATAGACAGGATTTCAATCGAAACATCTCGACTTTCCCATCCCTATCCTGAAGTTGACATTCTAAGACCGGCCGGGTGCGCCGTAACCTTGATCTTGGTAGTGCAACCAGTAGGATGCTACGCGCTAAAAATAGACCCGGAGAGCCATAAAATGCATGTTTTTTAGCGTCGAATGCCCGCTTCCCAGCCCGAGGATTTTTTAAGGATGGTCGCGAAACGGTTCATTAAATTGTAAATATAAGGTATGTGCAGTCTTCGTACTTAGTGCCGTTATCGCTATGAATTATGTATCAGATACTGTCTGATACAATATCATAATCCCAACCTCTCCATCATTATAAGGAGTCGGTGATAAACTTTTCGGAATTGGAAAAGAAAAACAAAATACTTTTCTTTACTAAATAAGTTATCCTTTAGCTATTCAAATTAAGAAATGTCTGAAATCATTTACTATAGAAGGTATGTATATATACATATATATCCTCTCTTCTCTTAACGCTTTACTAATAAGTATCCCCAGCTAAGTTGCTTTGGAGTGCAGCGTTCATTTTCTTCAATTCAACTACGCACTTTTAATATCTTATGTCAAGCCAAAAATAGTTATCGCACCGAATCAATCCTCAATGGTAAAACAAGCAAAATGACACACGTGCCGGAACACGGGGTGAACGACCTCTCGATAACAGTGCGAAAATAAAATAGACGCGTTAGATAATATTAGAAATAAAATGGCGACGAAATCTGCTCTATCACTGAACAACTGTCATTCTTAGAGCGTTCCTATTTATTAAATTTTTATTGTAAGTAAGTAACAAAAAAAAACCAACATACTTATACAATTAGCGGACTTAATGCTAAAAGCATCCTCTACCAGTCAACATGGAGAAACAGAAAGTTTCATGAACATATTTGCAATGTAGAGGCTATTTTGTTATTTAAATAAATACGTAGGAAGCGATGTATTAGATATGGATAACGTATTTTTATTTGATTTAATTTTTTTGTGTATCTCAGTCATGTGTACTTATACTATTTTGGTTCAAAATTAATGCTCTACCATGTTTTAATCAAATCAATCCATGTGACTTATTCAATGAGAACGTTAACGTGCAATAAGCACTGAATAGTAATAAAAGAAAAAAAATGTATGTCACAAGAACACTTAAATACTCTACCATGGATACTAACTCAATGGCGTTCACCTAATTCTATGAATTTATGGTCCTTATACTGTAGTGTCGCTTCCAGACACGCACGAGTAACATAATAACATAATTATTACGTATTTATTTATTCATTGTAGTCTTCTATACCGTTCCACTTGTTGGCCACTGCGAAGTTGCACCTTTTAAAAAAAAGAAACAATGACTCAAATAGCTTCGTGTTATGCAGGTTGCTGCCAACCTAAAAATAATCACTGTTTTTAAAAATTGAAGTTTGTTGCTCTACCTTCTAGTTCTGGAAATTCTATTCGGAATTAAAAAAATCAAAAACGTCAAATCTAAAACTACCGATTAAATTTGCAATTGGTGTGCATTTGATATTACACATTATGTGTACGGCTGGCAAAACCGCGCAGCAAAGATAGTACAGAAAAAAAAAACATAAAACGCTGAACGGGATATTTATTTGGCCGACAGTCAAAAACTTATTGTGTTGTGACGAAATGCGTGGAAAATTACATTTTCAGTCACACGTCACATACGCCACTTCCTAGTCAGCAGAAGCGAAATAAAACGAATAGCTTCCTGCTAATTTGTGATCTATTTGATCCTCTCAAACGTCCGAATCACGCATACAAGTTTTATGGCCTCCCAGAATTTTAATTGGTGGTAATTTTGACTTTTATTAAATAGAATTCTGTTTGAATTAAGAATTGCATGTTTGTTTTGCTTATTTCTTCATTCAGAAATTAACGAATTCGTTTTTCGACAGTTTTGCTAATTATGTAGTATATTGTGTGTAGTTTTCTTCTTTGACTCTTCCAATTTATTTTTATTTGGATTGCATACAAGAGCCATTGTTATCTTGAATTTCTGTGCTTCGTAGGGCACGTTCTGGTTATCGTTATTGGATGACAGTTAGCTGTGTCTAGAAATCTGACAGAGCTGCCCACTAACACGCATCAATTATGACCATAAATTGAACTTCGACAGTACCATAGATTAAATATAAACATAGACAGCAAAGACCATTATTCCATTACTCATAATTCCACAGATCTCAGGGATCTTCACAAAACCTAGCTCTAACCTAGGCACGTCTATGAGTCTATCAGAAACCGTTCACACAACTCGAGGAAAACCGAGAGGACTGGTTAACATCGGGGTCAAGGCGGCCGCTCGTGTTGACGCAATCCGTGCTTTTATCTGAACTCATTGTCTTATCAAACTCGTGTTAGCCGGCGTTAGATTCGCTACAGTTATTGCCTCATATTAGTTACTTTATTGGGCTTTCCGCTGGTGTTTTTGATGTAAGCATGGTATTTTTGACCTAAGCGGCAGCCGGTTACCGTGTAACGTTGTGATTTTAATTACTTCCTCTGGTAGCTGAAGGATTGATGTTGTATAGATACAGAAACAGGGATTTTTAAATACGCATTACTTTATGGTATTCGTCGGATTGTAATACTTTTTTGGCAACTCCACACCCCATTGCCTATTTAGAAGTACTTAAAAACTTACTCTCTTTAATTCTGCCATAAAACAACAGTCCGTACCTTCGACAAACGATACCATGCATACAGTTTAACATAATTGTATCAAAATAATCTCGCACCATAGACAATAAGGATTGTCCTAGACGATGCTTGATTCTCACCGCCCAAACGGAGTTCTCACTATTGTTTAGGCTTAGTTTACATTGATACTTAGTGCCGCAGCGATGATAACAGTCCAAAATTGACGACTAAACATCGCATGTTTGTATTACTTATATTTTTATGTTGGTAGTACGCAATTTATAAAGATATTTTTCATATAGCGTTTTTCGGGTTTTATCTGAAGTCGTTTATGTATTTAGAGTGGAAGTTATGTTCAGTTTAAGGACGATGAGCGGGAAGCTGATAAGAGCAGTTTCGATGCCGTATTTTATTTTACAAAATTAGTATTTTTTTTATTTTTTGTGTTTGTGCATAATAATGGTGGATTATTATTCGCAAAGTGTTTGAGATTATGCGTGAGTATTAGGATGTGATACAGTGTTTGATTTATGTGATTTTCATGCTTGTTGCCAAAAGCTCCTAGTAATCGCCAAGTGCAGTTTTTCTACCACTTCACTTGGCTGATTCTTCTTTCTTATGACAAGACTTGACTAGGTACCGACTAGACTTTCCTTCTCGACTAGGATTTAACGAAAAAGATTTAAGACTGAAGAAGAAATTAAGAAGGGCTATAAAGGACTTGTATCCATGGCCGTAAAATCCATTACTAAAAAAATAGACTAAGACTTCTTAAAACCACGTCTATACCCTATTTAAGTTTAGACTGTAGTTATACGTAGTATTGTGGTAGCATTTTTTAGACACATTTTGAACACATGTCTGACTTTTTTTGTAATAAAAATAATAAGATTTGCCATTAGTTCTAAATTCGTCTGCTTGCGTGGCATAAAGTTGGATACTTGGACAGTTGGCATTTAGACTTCTGTTAAACCACTAGATTTCTCTCACCAGGCCCTAAAGAGGTAATAATGGTCTCTTCTTACACATGAGCAATATTGAAACGGTCTTTCTCTTGGTTACAGTTGGTGGCGTGAACGAGCGCGACGCATACGGGTACGGGTACGGAGGCGGGGGAGGCGGGGCGCACCACTTTGCAGCGCCAGCTCCCCCGCCGCTCCCGCACGACGACTTCCCCTACTCCGTCTTCGACATCGGGGACTACCAGCGGCACCATCACCACAACAAACTCAAACCCAAGAAACGGCCGCGCAACGACACCCCACCTACCCCGGGCGTCAAGCGCAAGAGCCGCGAGGGCTCCACCACCTATCTTTGGGAGTTCCTCCTCAAACTCCTCCAGGACCGCGAGTACTGTCCGAGGTACATCAAGTGGACTAACCGTGAGAAGGGCGTCTTCAAACTCGTCGACTCCAAAGCCGTGTCGCGTCTATGGGGACTACACAAAAACAAACCTGATATGAACTATGAGACGATGGGCCGCGCGCTGCGGTATTACTACCAGCGCGGCATACTTGCCAAAGTGGACGGCCAGCGACTCGTGTACCAGTTCGTGGACGTGCCCAAGGACATCGTGGAGATCGACTGCTCCCTCGCGTAGACTCGCGTCTCCAGTGCGCAGTGCGGACTCGTGTGAAACAGGACTATACGTAACTAAGTTTATCGCGCTCGTACATTTTTTTCACTATTAGAAAACTCGTCTATTTTTCAAATCATCATGCATTACGTTCTCCGATCGCTTGTAATAATGTTATTAAGATATTCTCAAATCGAACTAATATTAACTTATCATTGAATTTAATATTTATACAAGAAAAATAGGAGAGACGAAATTGATTGCTCAAATGTTTATATAGGTAGATGCCTATTTTAAGGGTATTTCAGAAGAGGAACACTAAATTTGCTAGCTGTTATATGGTACGGAGTGGTTTTTGTATAATGTTCAAACGAATTTTTAAATGTTTGTATTGAATTTAAATGTTTCTATATATTGCATGTTTATCGGGCTGCCGGCCGGAACTTCCTACCTCAAAACTACGCAAAACCGACATTCATATGGATATACAATTTATAATAATTCGAAACGCAGTTTTACAAATGCAATAAGTACGAACTTATAGTCTAAATAAGAGTTTATATTAAAGAAATATTTACTAAAAATGTTTATATAATACAAAATATCAAATAGTATCCTCCTCATATAGTTTTTGGTGCTTTATAATGACCATTTGCATATTTACTCCTTGTTAAACTACCGACCTCACTGTTAATTCTATATACATATATATTATATACGATATTATATGTTACGTACCTACTTCACCTTGTTTTTGTCTGTTTGGTTGTAATTAGTGGCGATTTAGTGACGTACGAGAATTCGTTATCCGAATTTTCCTTTGATATTAATTTGTGGAGTAGTCAAATTCTACGCCAGTACTGAGACCTACTGCCAATAATTTTCTATTAGAAATCCGATGAATAAATATAGTTAAGGGATGATTTGAGCGTTAATTGTGTTAATTATATATAGATGTTTACTGTAAGTGAGCTGTTTAAGTGAACATGGTTAGTTTATTTCATTTATTTAAATTTACGGTAGAAATGTTGCAGGGGGACCTCGCGAACTAACAACTAATTCATTCATATAACATATCAACAGAAACTATTTACAAAATATATGTAAATAAAAATATTTGCAGTATTTTCATGAACGATTCGTTTTTCACGAGCATATCACAGCATCTAGATGTCTATTAGAAAATATTTACAAAGTGAAACGGAAAGTCGCGAGGTCTCCATTTTTTGTTACCTGAATAAAATATTATTAATAATTAATTACGATTTGTGGTCCAATGTTATGAATCATAATACTTTAACTAGATAGTGGATAACAAATGGTTGAATAAGGTAGAGCCTAGTTCACAACCGCATTGTCAAAAGAAAGAAATACTATACAGAGAACATTTGTATTGTAATATAGTAGATCTTTTGTACGCGTAGCTGGAGAAACGTTAAGAAAATGTGGTTTTTATATTGTGACAGGTTCATATTTATCCACACCTAGATTCAGATGATCTAGCTTCAATAAATATGCTAGTTATGTATGAATAGACTGATTTAGGTGTTGGATAAATACGACTCAGCCTTAGCGGCCATGCGCAGACCATAAATTTTCCGGATATCGCAATATTTTTTTAATAAAAGAAATAGTAGGTAAGGATCTCGATTAGTAGTATGGTGATATGCGTCTGCGCATACCGCGGAAGCCTTACGGAGACGAAATGTCGAGGAAAATGGGTGCTAAGCGAGGGACCGACTGATTGACACGAGATCATAGACAAACAGGAGAAATCCACTTCCCAGTGAATATTAGTGATCCTAAAATATAATAAAGATCTCAGTGTCCACACTCTTCGAACAAAACCAGTGCCCGTTCCATGTGATTACATAATTCTATTACATAATTAACTAAATATATATTATTAAAAAATAAAGTGGAATTTTAATCGTATTTTTATAGCTAGTTGGAATTCTCAAGCGACCCTTTCTTTTCGGCACTATTTCTTATGCTTTTGTAAATATATCTATCTATAGATTTAACTTATTTATTGTCGCTCGTACGACGCAGCAGGGCGGACTCAACAACGCCACCTGCCGGTACTTCATAGTCTTTCCTTTTTAGGAAATTTCGTTCTATAGGTTACAAATTTTATTGTAATATACTTATAATAAATAAATTAGTAGGTAATGAATGGACCACGCGAAGGAAGGCGTATGCTCTCAGAATTTATAATTCGGCTAGTGTTTAATGCTAATCGACAATGTGAGACGCGAGTTACCGGTTAGTAAGCAAAATGTATGAGCAAGCATTTAAAATAACGCTCGACGAGTTTTAATAATTTTAGTCGAATCGATGTTGTTGAAAATCAAAGTTTCTAATTAAATTTATAATGTACTTAAATTTTCAATGTAAATTATAACAGCACTTCGAGGAAATTATTGTTAAATTTGTTTTTATTGAGCCTAGTCTTAGCATCATAAAATTTATTTAAAATTAATTCGGTCACATTGAGAAGCGGCTTAGTTCGCGCGACGTCCGCGATGGAGCCACGCGCGTAGGATATTGAATATAGTAAATAGAGTGACGATTTGCAAAAAAAAAAACCAAACGCACACCCTCACGACCCAAGTACGATGTACGGATGTCGCTAGCTAGATAGGTAAAATATGAAAATATTTTGCATGGAAGCAATGAGAAGGTTAGTGATTTGGTATTAAGCGGGGGGGGCGCTGTCGTCGCCGTAGGTTGAAATTGATAGTTTGTCGTTAATTATACACTATATCAATGTATTATTGTTCGTTATTAAATCAATGTCTGATGTTATAATCGAACACTAAAAATCTTTATGGCAAATATTATCAATACAAAAATTAACACGTTTTCGCTACTTCATACAAGATGGCGCTTTCATCACAAATTTATTAAAATTAAAAATGAACATTCTGAGAGTTTTGTGCGGTACAGTGATCTTGCTTTTAGTTTTATGCAGTTTAAGTCAAACATTTTAATTATAATTTAGTTGTTTAATTTTACAAAATACTGTATTTTCTGCCCCCTAGTTAAGTTATTTTTCTATGTATAGTTAGTGATAAGTGTAAATGAATTAGCACATAAATTTGATGCATGATGATAATGTTAATAAAATATCCACAATAAAATACAAATATATTGTTTTTTTACACTTCCGCCTCAGCCAATAGAAAAGTCCGTAGTTTTGCAATTCATCGGAATAATCGATTCACAAATGCATTTCTTTTGATCGATGCTAACATTTTTTATTACGCTCATTATATAATCCTAACTTGGTAAAATAAGGCTAGAAATATACTCCTTGCAAATAGCATATTTAATTGAAGAAAAGTTGTAGAATAATATTTTATATTTACAAAACAAAACACTTTTTAGTTGTTTGGTAATGGATCCAATACAATACAATTCCATTGTATCGAATTAATTGAATTAGAATAAATATAATATAATTTATTGAAACGTTTATCAATATAAAAACGATTTAAAAAAATGATTGACATAGTACAATATATGCATGTCAGACGTCTCAATAGGTGGCGGCTCAGTATTACGCTAAAATCAAATTCTATTTCATTGATCAAATTCAATTAAATAGAATTTGTTTTTGTTGAATTGGAATTGATTCTGAATGAAATTAAAATCACATAAATAATACTTAGGTACTTACATAACTAACGTGAAGTGCAAACATAGCAATATGATTTTCGTTTGACTTAAATGTCATAAATTTCAATAATAGATCTCCAATACAAAATTAAATTACGAACTCTTGCGTAGCTAATAAAACTAACCCCCATATTCTCAAACGTTTGCTCAAACTCGACTCAACCTTACTTCAACTCATTGGTATGATTAGTCGTCCCTAGCTTCCTTGAGTTAAGGAGATTCCTCATTGGAGGTGAGTATCGAACTGTCAAATATAAGGTTGGTCGAGAGGTACCTTGAGGCGTCCTTGAAATGAAATAAAGTGGATATAAATCGGTTTTTGCCACTTTAGGCATCTTTTGTAATTTTCAATTTTTGTGTTTAGAATTGATATTATAACCTGTGACATTCCTCATTGGAGTTTGCTCAAGGAACCAATGAATGTAATTTTCAAGGAAAGTTCGAGGACTTCCATAAGACGTAAACAGACGGAAGGTATGCTATTACTTAGCATAACAAAAACACACACACGCAAAACTATGCAGCCTGGGCTGTATCTAGTCTAGGGTAAGATGTTACAATAATGCTCCCCATGATTTCAAGAAGTGTATGAATGTTGTGTGGAGTGCATGATCTGAGATCATTTATACGGTATTCTACTCTATTATTTTTAGTGTTCACCGATCCAACAACGTAGCTTACAAAATGGCGTCACGGCCAAAAATTGCCACGCGTTGCATAATATCTATGTGTGAGTGAATGTTGCTACAGGTGTAAAAAAGAGATATCGCCATATAGATCCGAATACGTGAGAAAAGAATAACAACAATTACTTGCTACATAAGTATAACTATTATCTTATGTTCCGTCTGTGTACGTCTTGTATGTCTGTGAAGAATACGGATGTTAGATCTATTATTTTTAAAAACTCTTTGAGTTAGGAGAAAATACCTTTTAACACAACTTGTTTTTGCGTAAAAAGGAATTTACAGCATAGACAAGCTGACGTGACGTGTTAATGTCAAAATACGTTTTGACGTGTTTCACAGCTGTCAATTCAGATTTTTGTTTCCGATCCGCTAAATAATGCGAAAGAAAAAGTTGTTCAATGTGTGAAAGTATAAAACGTTATTATTAATTTGTATGCTAGTGCAAGGAACAATTAGAATCATTCAAAATGGTGTTAATGACAATGATCGCCCGGGTCGTCGACGGGTTACCTCTTGCCGCTACTATGCAGGAAGATGAACAGGTATTTACGATATTATCAATCTTTACCGTCTTACGCACATATTACTGCACTTTATGATTAATTTCCAATACTATACAAACTCACCATGCCCCCTACCACCATGTTCCCTACTTTCTTTACATTCCCGTCAAAGTTAAATTTATTTTTTTAAATATAATTTGCTATGGTGGTTCGCAGAGCGGCTGCAACGTTCTGGAGTATCAGAATCAGGCCAAAATGCTGTTTAGGAAACTAGGCCCCCAGTCTCCGCTGCGGTGCTCCATCGAGACAGGACCGTACCTCTTCCAGTGAGTTGTGATGCTTTTTATTATTATTTATCTCCTTCCTTAATTTTTTGTTAAACTAGAAACAGTATTTACATTATTTTATCACTAATTAAATATCCTTTTTTCTAAGTAGACTTTACCTTAAACCATAGACTATACTGTAATTGCCAAAATAAATAAATGTAGTCTGTAAAATTCTGACACCAGGTTGTGCAGGGTTGAATGATTACGAAATCTACTTGCAATGAATAAGTTATTAATGAGAATGTACAGTATTTATTTTTTCTATCTATCTATCTGATGTAATATCTCTTCATATTGAAACAATTATAGAATAATTCTTCATAGACTGTCATAATGACTTTGCGAATTTGTTTATTGGTCCAAAGTTTTTAAAATAAAATGCTGCCATCATATTTCATTCTAATTACACTGTTTTTTTTATACAATTAAGTAGGCAAAAACACTGTGATAAATTTCAAGAAAAATCTTTGAAAAATTGACCTGTCCTTGTAACTTCTATAACTATTTTAATACACTTAAATTCAATCATTCTTTTCGTTAGCTGAAGTTAAAATGTATCTCGCAAATTATTTCTATTTTAAAGATGTGAATATAAATGAAACTGTTCGTAAGGAACTTTTTGATTAAAGGTGTTGCCTTCTTTTTTAAATATTGTCTTATTTTTTTTCAGCTATTTGATTGAGAACGAAATCTGCTACCTGGTGTTGTGTGAACGCAACTACAGCAAACGGTTAGCATTCAGCTATTTAGAAGAAATTGCACAGGAGTTCTATCAGCAATACGGAAAGAGGGTATGATTAAATTTATTTATTTTTTCTTACAATTCGTCAGTGGATGGCACCAAACGGCACTCGACCGAGATGTGTGGAAGGCTAAAGAAGAGGTCATAACCCAGCTGTGGGACACAAAAGGAAAATTAAAATAAAAAAAATCTGTTTATATGGTGTTGCCTATTGGCTTGTCGAGCCAGCCCACTTCCTTTTATTATTGCAGGCTCCATTTAAGCCAATCTTGAAAAATGTTTATATTTCTTAAGACAGAGATTGTGCATTAAGGCTCAACAATTTATTTTATGCAAGCAATCATGAAATCACTAAAGTGTTTGAGTGGTAGATTTTTTGTTCCATTAAAATATTTAAAGTGACTGCTGTTCTATATTTAAATGTACAAAACTAGCTTGAGTGGCAAGTTTTTAAATCCATCATACCACATTAGCTATAGTCAGTTTATACCCGCTATTCCCCTGATGGAGTATCTATATAAAACTAGCTAATTTGCTACTAGCTTATTATTTTCTAAAATAGCATATATTTGCATTTCGTCAAAATAAAAATAAAAATTGGGCGAAACATACAGACTTTCGCACTTATAAATATTAGTAAAGATTTTCCTAATTTAAGAAAATAATAGTAATTTTGTATTGATTGTACTTTGGCTATATTATCTGCTATTTTGATATTCTGAGAATCTCGTATTATGCAAATAAGGGCTGGTTTAGACGGATCCAGGGCCCCGGCAATCCAGTAGCGTTCACGAAATTGTTTTTGTGTGTGAGTAAATTTCGTGTCCATTAGTGCATCTACAAAGATAATTTGTGTCGAATCAGCCCTAAAGGATTAAGAGCTTTCGGATAGAATACATTTTTCGTTCTCGTCTCCAGGTGAACACAGTAACCCGTCCTTACACATTCATAGAGTTCGACACGTGGATGCAGCGCGCGCGCAAGCAGTACGCGGAGGGGGGGGCGCGTGCGCGGCGCGGTGGGGGGGGAGCCAGTGCTGCCTTGCATGGACAGCTGGGGGACGTGCAGCGCATCATGATGCAGAATATTGATGATGTGCTGCAACGAGGAGCTGTGCTCTCTGGTACGAAACCTATTTATTGTCTATAGTCACCATCATTGCGTATGGCGTTTTCCATACGTGGATCAAACGTCGACATCTGGAGCAGTACTGTCCAGTAATATGGTTAATATTGAAGTGGAACAAGGACTAATAAGTAAACAAGTAATTTGACAGCTGTCATATGAATCGAGCTATATTTGCTCAAGTATATAGCATTTTCCCTGATACACTGTGTTAAGAACGGGTAACTGGGAGATGTGCAGAACATTATGTTGCAAAATAACGATGTGCTGAAGCGAGGAGCTGTTTTCTCTGGTATACAACCTCTTTTCTCTATAGTCTTAGTTACTGTAGCTTTTTCCCTGCATAGTGTCTTCGGAACCTGTTCTAGATTATAGTGGAATGATGATGTGCAACGCATCATGAAGCAAAACATTGATGATTTGCTGCAAAGAGGAGTTGTGCTCTCTGGTACACAACCTCTCTTCTCTATTATAGTCCTACTCATTATTGTAGTCCTCAATGCAATATTTATTTATTTAAACTTTATTACAAAGAATGCAAATAGCGGACTTAGTGGGCTTTTTCTACCAGTCAACCAATACGTGGTGTTGAAGAGACAAAAGTATTTTCAGAACCTCTTCGAGATTTTGGTGGAATGAGCAACTGGACGTTGTGCAGCGGGGAGCTATGCTCACTGGTACGCAACGTCTATCTTGTCTACGTTCATGCAGTATTTCAGAACCTCTTCTAGATTGGAGTGGTGGAATCAGCATACTTATTACTTATTTACTACGAGACACCCAAAGTAGATCTTGGCCTCCGACACGAGTAGGCGCCATTTCTTGCGGTCTTCCGGCAGCTGACGGCATCAAACAAAAAAAACACATCACTCTTACGAAACCAGCATACTCATTACTGTAGCCTTGTCCCGATGCAGATGCTTATTTGGCTTATTGTACAGAGATTTCGGATAATTATCTTTAGCGCCATCTATTGCGCCGCGTTGTAATCATTTATGTTGCGATAGTGTCACCAAACTTTAGTTAACCACCATTTTTCTCATTTACAGAACTGGACACAAAAACGCAGAATCTTTCAATAATGACACAGAAATACAAGAAGGACGCGACCTACCTCAACACCAAGTCAATGCTTGTCAAGGTGACAGCGGCAGCCGTCATACTACTGGTCTTCGTCCTATATTTCTGGGTTCTCTAGGGCACGTAGCGAAACCATTTGTGATACGGATCTTTTAGACAAAATCTAGGTGCCTCTAATCGCTAAAAAATGCTTACTTAAACACAAACAAAACTACAGTGGCCACTTACTACATTTCATTTTTATACATAGGCAAACAGGCATACGGTCCAACTGATTGGTTACCTGAAGTGGTTACCGCAGCCTATGAATGCCTGTAACACCAGAAGTATCACGGGCGACCAGAAGAATTAAGTATAGTTTGGCCTTAAGAGTTTTAAATTTCATGTAATACAAGTAGTGGTACAGTCAGAGACAGATAAACTTTTTTTTAAAAACAGCAGTAATGGCTCAGGCGTCAGGTTCATGTGTCTTGGATCGTACATCAAGCAGAGTTTAATAAATTGCCAAATAAAGACACAAATCATCAAATAGTGACACAAGCTCAATTTGAGGTCATTTTTTAATATGTCCCTCTTTATACTATTTTCGTAAAAGGAGCCCTTTTAACTATTAAATTTGCAAATAATTAAAGAGAATAATAGATGTTTGCGATTATTGATAAATGGCGAATGGGATAAGTACCTATGGCAATATTTTACACTTAAGATGAAATTAGTACAGTTGAGTAAAAAAATCAATGTAAAACACAATCTTGTTTGATGCCTCGGTACTGTGATAACTTCTTATAATTTTCGTAATTAAGAAGGTAGAATTATTGATTCAGAATGATTGTAGAAACAGTTGAGGCGGGTCAATTTCCACTGAAAGTGCAGAGGCTCCCGAAGACCAAGGGGCCGATTCTCGCGCCTATAGAGATAAGTCGAATTCGAGATTTCTCGAAAAAAACATGGTGGCTAATTACAGAAACCCCTGTACGTCAGCCATTTCTTTTTCAATAAATTTCGAAGGCGCGAGCATCGGCGTCCAAGGACTACTTCAACGAATTTAGTCTTGACAAGTCGCCTTTGCCTTTGTTTTTAACATATTTTTGTCCCGAAGGAAATAAAAAGTCTAGCGCTGAGTGCGGCCTGCGTTTTTGGATCATATTGGATTGATTGCCATTTTTTATCTGGAGTTCCTGTTTCGGAAGGCACAGTACCACAACAATCTTGGGCCATAAACAAAAAACGTATCTTAAGCTCCGAAGTGTATGGTCACGAGGACGCAAGTAGGAAACACGCTTGAACAAAGAGGAAATTGTCTAAAGTCACTGCCATGCACAGTTCTTTCAGGGGAAATTGACCCGTAGTTTAACCCCTTTCAATGGGAAAAGCATTCCATTGCTTTATGTAACTACTTGCAAGTAAACCAAATTTATTTTGAAAAGACTAGGTATGTCTGGTGTTTGTAATATTTTCTAGAATGTAATATTTCACAGAAAAAAGTTGCTTAAGATTGTTATGTAATCTCCACAATGTGTTATTCAATGCAAATTTTTTTTATAAATATTAATCTGGTGAGTTTGGTGATGGAACGTTGTACATTATCACTTATTGTTAATATGTTATTTATTTAAGATTTAATAAATTCATTATTTTAGTTTTTTTTATTTAAATGTGTTTTCATTCACTTGCTATCCTATATTCAGTATTATTCCGTTCTTCAACTATTTCTGAAGTATTACTTTCATTTTTCTTCATCCTAGTGTTTCCTTGTTGCATCCTCAGCCGGTTACTTTGGAGCCCAGGGTCCACTTCCACGTTTAAGTGATTAACCAAATTTTGCAATTTAAAATATACATTTAATGCTCAAAATATCACAGTCACAACATATTATTTCACAGCTTCATGATATTATTCTAAAATAAGTTATAAGAACGCAGTTTTGTCTCAGTACCAGTCTTCATCGTGCTTATTTTATTTTATTTAAACACCAGCTGTGACAGTTACATATTCTTGATCTATGGTTACAGCTGCTGTGTGTATAGTCATTTCACATTTTCGCCATTTTTTTGTACAAATCAGACCCAAAAACACTAAGAATTACACTCTTGGATCAATTTTATGTCTTTCAGCAATACTCTTCATGGCATTTCTTACTCGAATAGCATTTGATATGTTGAGTACCTGAAACAAACAATATTCTTTAACACAGTAATAGTATTAACCTGAGCCCTATTTTTGAAATGTGTGATTAACACCAAATCTCAAATATGAAGCGAAGTAAAAATTTATAACAAAATAAAAAATAATAATAAATATACACAAAATGGTAAGTTTGATACTTGGTACCTACCTGCAATGTCTTTGCGAATATTACAGGTCTGTTCTTCCACTGCAATGTGCCAAACACTTGGACAGGATATGGTTTGACTGTAGAAGGCAGAGGGGACTTCAAATACAAGACCGACATCTGGATAGCGGGCCCTGACGAACCAATGGGGCATTCCAACTGAAAAATATATGATAAAAACCTCTTGATTGCACAACAAGAAAACATTGAAAAATGTTGTTATGTTGGAAGGAAACATTGAGTCCTCAGAGGTTGGTGAGACTGGTGCTGTGTCTCTTGTTCGGAGACCAAGATCCTCTTTGTATCCCTTATCCAACTGTATATACAAATGATCTCAATCATTTTTACATTTTTATTAAATACATTTATGATATGTCAATAGTGCAATAGTGTTCATTCATTCCTGAAATGTCCCAGTATCACAGATTCTGCATGGTTGAGGATCTTTGAGCAGTCAACGTTGCCACATACTGGTCTAGACATACGACTCAGAAGAAGTAAACAAAGAAATAATACTTGATAGAAATCGAATGGTATATGCAACTCCTAATATAAAATCAATTGGCAATTTTTCGAGTTAATAACAAGACATTTAAGACAATTGAATTTATGTTAGTAAAAGATACAAAAGGGAAAACAGGTTGAACAGGAACGTATGTAGGTACATAGATCTTTCTTTAATTGATTGATTTTTTTGAGTGGTAATATTATATTGCAATATTAATGAAAATAGGTTAATCATTTTCCTCGGATGTATAAATTGTTTTAATGTTTTAATTGTTATTGATTATTAAAAATATATCATTTTGCATGCTTTTATTAATTTAAAATATATTGTACGTCCAAATTGGACAAAGCACAGTGATACCAAAGAGAAAACTGTACCTATAACCTTGTAAACTACCTGTGTTTCACAATAAAGATATTTGTATTTTGTATTCGTATTTAATTATTTTGAAGACTTACATCTGATATGTAAAATCGTCCATATAGACTCTCCAAAACTCCAATGGTGCGGCACCTTAACATAATTTCATTGTCCTGTGTGGCTTTACAAATTAAATCTTGCAAGCTGAAGTAAGAATAGAAATCTTCCTGTAATTATTAAAATTGTTAAAAATAATTTTTTTAATTCACTTTTGTGTGTATTTTAAAAAAAAAAATGAGCATAATTTTTTTGATGAAACTTATTGATAGAACATACAAAATTCGTATCTGCACTATACGAAAAATTGCGGTAATTGTTCATTTTAGATAATATTTAGTTAAATGTAAACTAAAGGCTCTTTTTATTATTATTTTTTTAATAATGGGTTTTACGGCCATAGATACGAGTCCTTTATAGCCCTTCTTAATTTTTCTATCTTCTTCAGTCCTACAGTGTGGTTTCGTCAAGTCCTAGTCAAGTCTAACGCCCGTATTCTTAAACCTTCACTCAAACTCGACTCAACCTTACTCCACCTCATTGGTATGATTAGTTGTCACAAGCTTCCTCGACTTGAGATGATTTCTCATTGGAGGCGAGTATCGAACTGTCAAACAAATATAAGGTGCAAATATTTATTAATTATAATTACATTCATAACAGTTGCACAAATGTCACAAGTACTAAAAAATTCCTCCCCGGATAGCATCCGGTTCAAAGGTACCCATTACACTAGCTGCATTTCCTCTTTGTAATGGATATTCTTTGAACGAGGTACCATCCAGAAAGAATGTCAAAACTGCGGTCCCTTAAACGACGCCCTATATCCCTCACAAAAACTTTTGCCTCCGCACACCATGGGCCAGCTGTCTAAACGGCCACCGGAACAAATTCATATTCACGCGATAAAATGGCATATTTGCTAAACTTTTGACCGGCAGCCGCTCGTGCGGCAGTCCCAGCTTCACGCGTCGTGTGATTAATATAGGACGCCGCATAGGTACTCACACATGTCGCGCTCCACAACAAACTGCGTCCTTTCTGCCACGGTATTAAAGTAAGACCATCTGGGCGCTTTCCGTCTAACCGTGACAGGCTTAAGCTGGCACGGGATGTTGGCTGAAATCAACGCTCTACGTATAATATCATTAATATAATGATGACGTGATAAACGGCCAGCACATCGAGAACATCCGAGAGCATTATGCCCATTCTCTTCCACCATTTTGCCACAGTAATATATTTTCACACTATATATAATGAAGAGCGTACTGAGATGAGAACGCAATATATACGTGTGCCTCGAAATCAGTCAATTTAAAACTGGACGTGGCCGATGCGGCCGGGCGAAGTGTCGAGAACAAAAGAACTCGAACTGCCCATATAGAAAATATGTTGAGGTAACAAGAGCGAAATCAGCCTTTCTTGGATTGACTAACTTCTCAGCCTAAAATTGATTTAAAGTGTTTTTTAAGAATTATATATTTAGTATATTTATAGTTATTTAGTGGTGTTTAATGATTAATTTTGTATGTAAATATTTTTAATTTAGTTTCCCCCTTTTTTTTTTACAACATAAATTTAAGTTTTAAATTTAGTAATTTTATTGTGAATATTTATATAATAACGTGTACTACGTTACAACCTCAACGTCCAAACTTCTTTCTTTCTTATTTTAAATTATGGCTTCCACCGATATTTCATGTCATGGTAACGTCCAAACTTTATACTGGCGTGAATAAGTATTATGTAAAAAAAAAACGGAAAATTCTATTCCACTAAACCACCAGCCACTAAACGCAATATTTCCCTCATGGAGTAAATACAAAGAGGAAGAATTGCCGTTTAAAATGGCGCAGTGATGTGATAATTGGCGCATCGCTGACACAAAAGTGGGCGGAGCTTGTCATTGCTCGTGCTCCATGATTGGAGCCACGGCCGAAACCAAGCACCTCGCACGTCTGCCTTCCGCCCCGTGTAGCTGAACAAACACTTTCTTACTAAATAATTACTCCATGATTTCCCCCACTAAAAGGGGAGGCCAAACCACCCCTTTTAGTGGAAAATCCACTAAGTCGGCAACACTGGGCCTAATCACATCAACAACAACAAGAACATCAACACTATGGACTTTACGATAAACTAATAAAAATATAAATCGTCAGTATGAAGACGTGACGCAGTTTTCGGAGCAAACGCAGTACGTGCGCACTGATAAGAGATCTAATGAAGTGTGTGGGCTGGCGGACGGCGAACGCTTTTGTGCTGCTGTGGCATACAAATGCATATAAGCTTGTCATGTATCTGTGTGTGTCTATCGTGTTGATTGAATGTAATAATTATATGTTTATGTGTGTTACAGATGAACAAATAAACGTCATAACTAACTTACTAACTAACGCCGGGTGCGAGCGAACAAAAGTGTTTCTGGAATCTTCGCGTAAAGGTACGGACAGACGTGCTCGTACTAGCAGGAAAGCATGCTTTTATTGAGCAAGTGCTCATTAGTAGCACGTGTGTTCCGACATTGCTAGTAATGAGCATGCTTAATTTGAGCATGCTCGAAAATCAAACGCCGGTTGATTTTCGTGCTACATGAGGCGCGGGTAGAAAGGGCGTGCTCTGAGCACGTCTGAACAAGTTTTAAGCAAGCAAAAACTTGAAAGATTCGCGTGTGCTTTGGAGAAATATTAAAGAACATGTTGATTTTAAAAAGCCACATTCTGACTTACCTGATAATATCAATGATCCTGATGCTATCAATAATAATTTTCTGGATGTCCCGGGAAATTTTTCCATAGACACGTCACATTTGATGAGGTTGTGTTTTAATAGATTTTGTCAGGCTACCTTTAGTCTCCAACCAGTAGATGAGGATACAGTATTTAGTATTATAAAACAAATTACAACCAATGCTCAGGGTGTTGATGGTATATCGTCGGATATGATTTTACTTACACTACCGCGTACTCTTCCTGTTATTACAGCTTTAGTAAATAAGTTTTTTGAGAGTGGTGAGTTCCCAGACCTATGGAAAAATGCAATAGTTCGACCTTTGCCAAAAATAAGCAACCCCAAAGAATTCAAAGATCTCAGACCTATCAGTATTTTACCCTATCTATCTAAGATATTAGAAAAAGTTGTCTGTATACAAGTGGTAAAATATTTAATTGCAAACGATATACTGCCTTCCAAGCAGAGTGGGTTTCGATCTGGTAGAAGCACGGCCACAGCACTCCTGAAAGTAGTAGATGATATTTTGGCTGGTAGGGACGTAAATGAAGCTTCAATTCTTGTCTTGGTGGATTACTCAAGTGCTTTTGACACTATTAATCACACATTACTTCTAGCAAAACTTGTTTTTTATGGTTTTGATAGTGCTACTGTGAAGTGGTTTGGTAGTTATCTGACTGATCGATGTCAGAAGGTTGAAGTTACCTACAGTGACGGCAATAAACGATTCTCTGGGGATCTTCCAGTGGTCAAGGGCGTACCGCAGGGGTCGATATTGGGGCCAATACTTTTCATATTGTATACGGCGGATTTGCCAGACTTCATAGACAATAGTGAACATCATCTGTATGCAGACGACTTGCAGATTTATCAGAGTTTTAAGCCTAGCGACACTTGCTCTGCAGTCGAGAGAATCAATGAGGATTTAGAACGGGTGGCTGAGTGGTCGGATGCTAATGGGCTAGTCTTGAATCCAAATAAAACTAAGTTTCTCGTTTTGGGTACGGGAAATCAAATATCTGATACTTTATCTCACACGCCAAGTCTAATGTTAAAAGGCACTCACATCGAACAAGTAACTGAAGCAAAAAATTTAGGTGTCATTATGGATAGTGACCTTAAGTTTGAAAAACATGTCCTTGGAGTAGTTAAGCATTGTTATTACAGGTTGAAAGTCTTGTACCAGATTCGAGATTACATAAATGTGGAGTCACGACTATTATATTTGTGTGAAACACTTATTTTGTCGAAGCTTAATTATGCCGATGTAGTGATAGGGAACTGCTTACTGGCACGCACTCAAAAACTTATCCAGCGTGTACAAAATTCATGTGCCAGGTTTTGCTTCCCCATTCCTCGTAGAGCACACATCACGCCTTATCTGAACAGGAACGAGCTCATGAACATGAATTCTCGGCGTACACTTCACTTCGCGGTACTTCTGTTCGGCATAATTAAAAACAAGAGTCCGTCTTATTTGTACAATAAATTGAAATTCACTAATCGTGCAAGAGAACCAGATCGTCTTATTTGCCCCAGACACAAAACTGCTGCTTTTCGAGGCAGCTTCAGATATGCTGCATCTAAATGCTGGAACAACATCCCTCCGCCAATTAGGAATTCGATCTCAGTTAAGTCTTTTAAGTATAAACTCAAAGCGAGAATTCTACGTACTCAGAAAGCTCAATAATTGGCTAGTCAACTAAAAAATAAATTGTGTATTTTATATATTTTATTGATAGAATAGACTATTTTGGAGATACAATTTAAACGAAAAAATTCTTAAAATTATATTTATTTTGTTATTTAATTTTAAAGATTTTATAGTGATGACGTCACGCAGCTATAATGGCCATTTCGAACTGCAAGAAAGCAAAAATTACTAAGGTATTAAAAAATATATATGTCAGTGTCAAATGTCAAAGTCAGGATGGACCTGAGCCGCGAGTTTGTTTCTTGTTTGTTTACAATCGCCAAATATTTAGGTACCTACCCCATTCTCGTATCTATTGCATATTGGCCTGTTTATTGGACTTTACTGCCGTATCTTCATCCGTTGACATCTGATTTTTCAATATTTAGACACCGATTCTTCATTATAATGTATGAATGAATGTAATGAAGATGTAATTAGCAAAGAGAATACAATACTACCGTAAGAAGAGACGGGACTTCCATAGAGCGAAGTAGACTGACACGAAAATGTCAAAACGAGGTAGTATTTACGTAGGCAACATAACAATAATTATCTCATCCGGTAAATTACCAACATTGAGAAAGAAATAATAGTGATGTCCTAGGATATTAAAACTTGATATCGATAAATATGGGCTATTTATCGATATCGAGGTATAAATGTAGAATCATTTCGACTTTTGGATTATAGCCAATAAGTTGCATTGCTACTTCCAAGCTATTTGGAAATAAAACAAGCGAAAACAATCAAATGTTTTTATTGAAATATGTGATTAGCGCAAAAGAGATGTCAAGTGGGTAAGATCTCGTATCCATCTAAATGATAGGGAGTAAGCTAGATGGCGCAATACGGGACAGGATGTAATGCTACATTACGCTTACATGGATTTAAATGCCATGGCATTGTTACTCCCATTACTATTATTGAATGTTACAGAAATAAGATAAGTTAAGACACAGTTAAAAAATAGACATTTGTTATTACTTTATACATCAATACAAGAATGGGTCGGGCCCCAGATTTTTCCTCATGTGACGTAAATGGGACAAGATTTTTACGTCACAACTACTTAAGTGTTACGCAAAAACATAACATAAAATTATTAAGCATAAGCCAGACCATAACTCTATAAATTTTATTATTATATAGAATCCAAGGTCCAAATTTTTGGTAAAATAATGTGTTATTGTGATATAATACATTTTTTTTAAAATAGGTATGTTGTACTCACAAAGTAAAATAAACCATAATCGACAAACCCATACTAATGAAATAAACCTATATATAATAGAATTAAAACTGCATAAAAGGAACTTAAAGCTAAATAAGTGAAGAGAACTTAGCGGAGTACTCTGTGACTCAAAGATGCCCATAAAAACTAAGGGTAGGGAATACAACTCGGCAGTAAGATCCAGATTGAGCTTAGTTGGTCCAGAAGCGTGACACGCCTAAACAAAATAAGAAATGAATAAATTCTTGGCTCGTTTAAGTTTTATATCTCATGTTACGTAAGTAACTTGTGTTTTAAGTAATACTTATGTACTTAACATGGTGATAAACCATAAATATGTAATATTTCGTGAAAAATTAAATATTGCTGGTACTGGTTTGATATTTATATGACAGTCAATAGCATCATTATTGGAATATGAATCATCACTAGAGAATACAATCCCGGAATCCCAAATCTCGGGATCCCGGGATCCCGACCATTTTCTGGCCCCGAAAATCCCGGGACTGTACTTGGCTAATCTCGGGATTTTTGGGATTGCCACAAACAAGTCTAGTTTGTATTCCGTAGTCCGTTGCGTCTTGAAAATAACCTTGCCTAGATTATTTTAATACATTACGACAAAAAGCAACTCGTACAATACGTAGGTAGTTAGGTACCTACTATTTACTACACAGGTACAGTCCTAATAATATGTTTGTCGTAGAACTTAGAAGGGACTTCCCCACTCGGAATACTTTAATACAATACTCTTAAGGTAATTCCCCAACGAACCAACAGGGGAATCACCCGATCATCTCATATCATAATATTGTTGCGGGTATTTCCCGTCGGGGATTCCCTGTACGAAAGTATAAATATGCAAATCCGGTTTTATTTTTTTCATTTATTGTTCTGTCAGTGACGGGTTACGTAGGCTACGTCATTAAAATTTAAAATTATTTTACTAAAAGTGCCGACGATAGCCTGGATGATATTTTGGCAAGAATGATTGCATTAGATGGATTTCCATTCAGTGTATTCATAACCTCAGATGATTTGTGAAAATTGCTCTTAGCAAAATACACGGATTTACCAAAGTCAGCCGTCACTGTTCGAAAACGTGTTATGAATTACAGTGAAAAAATCAGAAAGCAAGTAACTTTAGAATTAAAACATTTGAAAAGTGCAGGTGAAAGATTAGTCTTTCTTTCGACGAGTGGACTTCAACTTCCAATAAACGATACATGGCGGTCAACGTTCATTCATATAAAAAATTTTGGAACTTAGGACTTGTTCCTATTTACGATAGTATGACAGCTGAAAATTGTCTTCGTATATTGCAAGAGCGTCTAAGTAAATTTGACATTTCCCTAGAAACTGACATCGTGGCTATTGTAACCGATGGACCGAATGTTATGATAAAGGTGGGGCGGCTTGTTTGCACTGAACAACAACTGTGTCTCGCACATGGTATCAATTTGGCGGTCTGTGATGTGCTTTATGAAAAACATAATAATTTGCAAGATAGCCCTACCTCAGATGATACTATAAATGAACCAGCTGTGACTGTTGATTATATGGACGACAGCGATGATGAACACCATTTAGAAGACTTAGACTGTCCAGAATCAGGTTAAATCGTAATGTCACAAAATGATCTTGCGCCAGAACACGTACCAAAGTTAACACAATATGAAAATATTAATAAGCTGATAAAGAAAATCCGCAAAGTTGTAGTGTATTTCTAAAGATCTCCATTGAAAAATGAAACAGTACTTCAAAAATATGTGAAAATTGAACATGGAAAAGAGTTGTCACTTCTTTTGGACTGTAAAACCAGGTGGAATAGTCTTTTAACAATGCTGGAGCGATTTTATCTTTTAAAAGCTTCAATTCAAAAAGCTCTTATAGATCTCAATCATCCAATTCGTTTAGAAGATGTTGATTTTGAATTGGTAAATAAAATGGTTGATGTGCTAACCCCAATTAAATTGACAGTAGAAGCAATCTGTCGGCGAGATGCTAATTTATGCACAGCTGATGCTGCTTTGAAATTTCTTATAAAACAACTGTCTAGCAAAAACTCAGCACTTGCCAAAAAAATTAAAACATCCTTAGTGGAACGTATAAAGCAACGACGAAGTGATGATTTAACTGGCGTGTTAAATTATTTACGAAATCCACGAATGGATGATGAAAATCAGTTATTATCGGATTTGGAATTGCACGACTTATTTCCAGTTCCGACACAGGCTTTAGTGAGGAAGCAAATAAAGAGTATTGTTAAAAGACTTAATAGTCGAGATAACACGGAAGAAGAAGCAAGGTCAGGATCACAAACAGATGGTGAGCTAAGGTCAGAAACCTCCCAATCCCAACCCCAATTGACATTAAAGGAAAAGTTACAGCTGGAAATTAACAAGAGTATGAAATCCCCAGATCCTGAAGTACAAGTACAAAATGAATTGGGGTTGGCAAATAGTATTAGACGTGATATGAGCCTGTTCGAAAATGGAGGAGTTCATGGATATCACTTAGAAACAGCATATAAGTATCTATTGTCTATTCCTCCGACCAGCGTAGAAGCTGAACGAGCGTTTTCAGCTGCTGCTTATGTTGGCAATAGACTACGAAGCAGGCTCGGAAGTCAAACATTGGATGCTTTGATATTTCTGCGATTATATTTTCGAAATTCTAAATAGTTATTTTGTGCTGTTTTTTAATTTCTTGCAAAAGTATAGTATTTTTTGGTTTGTGTTTTTTCTTTTCTTATTATTATTCTGATTTGTGTTGTGCACATTAAAGACATTTTTTTTAATTACTCGTGTTTTTTATTTTAGCCTAATTAGAAACCACATAGTCTAATCCCGGGATAGGCCCGGGATCCCGGGAAAAGGCTTCAAAAATCCCGTAAGCCCGGGATTGAAAAACATGCTCGGGATTGTATTCTCTAATCATCACCAAACGGTTTCTTTTTATTTTTTTAATAAACATGTTACGTAAAAATGTGAAATGTTTTAGTAATCTAATAACTTTATTAGCCTATTCAAAAAAGCAGTCTCACTATAGGCACAATAATTACTTCACATCATTGTGGTGGTCATTTTACAATTTTACTTATAATTTCATATCAATGAGATTGTACGACTACACAAATTTTACAAAAATACACTGTTATTTTGGAATAAAAAAGGTTTTAAATAATAGATTCGATAACACATGTGTTCTTTTAAGATGTACTTAAACGTTACCAATTCCACTTCACCAATTCCACTTCATACAAGATGAGGTCGAAAGAATTATACAAATTGATTGGCTTTATACATAAATATACTTTACTCAACAGTAACATATACCTTTTTTGCAGCCGTTGGAAGAAATTTCTACATAATCACTTCGCTCAATATTCGCACCTGCCATAAATATTTTGATTTATTTGAATGTACCTATTAAAACAGTAAGTTAAATAAATAACTTAACTAGGTTAAATAACTTGGTTTATGTAAGAGGCCACAAAAAATGTTTTAGGTATTCCAACTTAGACATCTATATAGTTGTAAGTAAAAAAAATCCAATACTCGACTCCGCTGTCCAGCAGTCTCTCCGTCTGTCACCAGGCTATATCTCATGAATTGTGATAGTTAGAGTTGTTAGAAAGTTGAGATTTACACAGATGATGTATTTCTGTTAACATTATAACAACAAACACTAAAAAAATATTTAAAGGGTCTCCCATACAACAGCCATGATTTGCGGTTCTTATAGATAATGGTACGGAACCCATTGCGCTCGCGGCCGATTTCAGTTTTTTATCTGAGTCAATACAGTTTTTACGACGTTAGAAACATTTACGCCATTATGATATTCGTTTTTATTATCTTCTCATAAAACACACAAAAATCATGGCCAAAAGTTAAACTTATCATTCGATTAAATGTGCCATAACATTATTTATTAATAACTACCTGTTTTCCGAGGCTCCGCCTGCGTCATAAAGTAGCCTATTTTTGAACCCAACTTTTTCACAAAACTTTCAACTAAATCCATACCAAAATTCATTAAAATCCGTTCAGCGGTTTGGTAGTGAAAGCGTAACAGACAGACAGACAAATTTTTGCACATAATAATAAAATATTAGTATGGATGTTAAAACAAGCACAAATATCATAACACAAATTATACTATTTTCAAATAAAAATGAACATCATCTATATATATAAAAAATCAATTGCTGTTAGTTAGTCTTGCTAAAACTCGAGAACGGCTGGACCGATTTGGCTATTTGAATTATTGTGGAAGTCTAGGGAAGGTAAAGGTAAAGGTTTGCCGGGTCAGCTAGTTAATAATAAAGTGTTCCGTTCATTTATTTACGGTGCAGTTCTAATTTACTACATACCTCCATAATGTTCACTTGAAGCAATAGTGCATACAATTTCGATTCTTTTGTCAATCTCAATATTTTCGACTGGAGGATAATAGGAACTTGATGAGCTTGCTGTATTATCTGTAATTAGAAAAGTCAATTTGAACATGTAAGGCATGAAACATGAATTATTATTATTATAACACTAATCTAACTGTAATGTACTACATACCTCCACAATGTGCACTTGTAGCAATAGTGTGTTCCACAGGTGGACTTTCAATTCTATTGTCAATCTCAATATTTTGGACTGGAGGATAATTGGATGTTGATGAGGTTGACGGATTATCTGTAATTAAGAGTAAATTTATACTCACTTTTTTATTTGTTACTAATACAATATTTTAACCGTCAAGTTATAATTTAAAAAAAAAGTGAAAATAGTATCTTATTAGAATCTGGAGCTTAACCAACGCGCAATACAAGTCATGGAAAAGATAAAAATAAAAATGCCACTAGCAGTGACCAATTCAGGCAGACCATGTTTGTCATCACCTGACAAGCGCAGTACTTACTTCCATACTAATATTAAAAATGCAAAGTCTGTCTGTTAAACTGCTCAACTGATTTTGATGAAATTTGGTATGAATATAGATGAAGACCCAGGGTCAAACATAGGCTTAATTTTTTACGCAAGAGGAGCTGCAGGATACAGCTAGTATTACAATAAAGATATAATTACATAAATTGTACAAATAAGTTAAATTGTATCTTTTCTCACTATCTTGTGAATATTGTTGTTGTCTGAAGATGTGGTATGGAAATTCAGTAAGTATTTCATCTGGGAGTGGCTCTGCAGTAAGCTTTACGGATGGAACAGTGGTTTTCTTCAACTGTGTTTTTTTTTAAATTGAAATCACTGTCTTTAAAATGCTTCCCACATACAAATTTTAGTTGGTGAAGTTTTTCGATTGGCAAATAAACTAAATCCTCTTGGCCAGTCATTTTTACCCATTGCTTACACCTGAAAGTAAAATATTTATATATGTAATTTAATTATGGACAAACAGTTATCAAGACGCATCTATGTCAAGCAGTACATTGACTATTGATTGATTATTAATCCAAGGACGGGCCAACTGAATTAAAACTCTGACCAGGCAAACTACAGTTTTAAAAATGAACAAATTATTTTTTAGAAAGGCATAGATTGGTTGCGTATCGGTCTACGGCAATGGAAATGTGTTATTATAATGTGCCTAATTCTTATTGTACATCCACATAGATATCTGCTTGACCCAAAGGTAGACAGGCTGATAGGTAATGTTATTAGAATTAAATCCGCCTTGTATATTTATGCATATCATATAACTTAATCAACAAAGCAAATTCGTTATCAGGGCCGTCTTAAACTATGATGTGGTTGCCTGGTCAGACAATAATTATATTTTACTTTCATCTTTATTTTACTTAAATAAAGCTTAAATCAAGGAAATCCTAGTTATGAATATCACCATTGTCATAAATATATTCTGATCCTGATCTTTTTCTGTTCTTAAGTTTATGGATCTTTGCTCTTTGTGGTACTTAGTGTGTACAAAAGTTTCATACATTTTGATATTAGAATTCACAAAAATTATAATAGGTATCACGCAAACTGCACATTTACGCATACCTATAGGGATTTTAAAAAGGTATTACAATGATATGAGGGTTCATAGTTCAGTAAGTATCACAACTAATAGACCAATTGTGTTAGTATTTTTTTACATTTTGGATATAAGGAATAAATGAAATAATAGGAAATTCAGCTTACCGGACTTCATCAAGGGGATATCTGGCCATAAAAAAACGTTTTATGCCTTTCTTGTGCTCTGATTTTAAACCACAAATTTCACATTTTCGGAACGCCATCTTTAGCCTACATTCGAGTTTGATCGCTTATTTTATAACAGGGATCGAAAAGATCTATCCAAATACAATAAAAGTAAAAATATCACTAGGTAAGTTTCTACAATAATTTGTAAAAGTTTTCACCAAACACTTTTCGACTTTATACCGGCAAACTTGTGCTGTCAAGTGTCAAGGACTAGGTAGTCTGTCAGTTAATGACAAGGATACGGAAGTATGGTGGCAACTAGTCAATCGGAAATCACACACAGTTGGCAATTTTAATCCTACCCCGCTCCATAGAACAATTTTTTTGTATGAAGTTGCGACAGACTGGTATATTATGGGTTATGGTTATATTATGGGTTATGTTTACTTGAACAGAGATGACATTTGACATGGGTGACAACGTGAAGCGCTTAATTAGCGCTACCAAACAAAAAATATTTATTCACTACGCTGTGCTGCCAACCTAAAAAAATAAATGTGAATAGCCGGAAGTTATCCGGCTACGTCATACGTCAACCTTGCTAAAAAATGAAAGTCATTGGGTTTTCTGCGATTTTCTTAAAAAATACTTGCTTATCTAAAGATCTGATTAATGTAATCTGTTCCCTAAGCCTATTCCTCGAAATGGTTTACGAATTAGACATTTTCATGAAAAAGTTTACTAGCCAATTGCATAACTGTTTATTGTACAAGTAGGTCGCAAGTGTTTCAAAAATTGACAAAAGTTATTGTGTTTTGTGTTGTTATGAATATTTTCAATTTTTCAATTTTAATTAATAAGAAAAACTTCAACTTAAAATTTCCATTCCAATTTGATTCCAATAATTTTGTCAATTTAATATATGATTTATAATCTTAATATAAATGTAATTTTAATCTTAATATAATAATTTTAATTTATAAATTTTTCGACGTTCGCGGAAGACCAGCGTCGTGGCTCGTACCACGATCCACGACACATGCTGAGCGAAGGCCGTTTTGGTGCATGTCAAATGTGTTAATTTTATTTTATTCGAACAAATGAAAACCAAATAAACAATTTTTCTTTCTTTCTTTCTTTCTTTCTTTCATGCTTATTGCTGGCAAATGTGAACAGTTGCAGAGCATGCTAATTGTAAGCAAGCTTATGAGCATACGTTTTTTGAGCACCTCTTTCCGTACCATAACGACCATCGGAACAAAGAAAACCTGTTAACCGGTACAGTCAGGAGCGTAAATGTATGCGACGTGGATTATAGATCTAAGTTTAGTTTAATTTAAGTTTTATAACTTTGGATAGTGATAGGTTTCATTTAGTAATAAGTTATATTGTAATTCGCTTAGTTTATTTTTTTGTATTTTAATTTGCTTAGTTTATTTAAATATTTATTTATTTATTTAGGTAACGTTTATTACGTTACAATATATCAAGTCCATGGTCCATGCCTAAGGATGCGCGAAAACGTCAAACTTGCTGATGATGTTTCTTTCCATAAAAATTGCTGACATCGATGCGAGAGCGGGCTAGGAACTTCAAGCGACCCCGAGGCGCGAAGAGAGGTCCCATGTACGTACACTCTCTTCTCGGCCTGTCTTTTATATATGTAAATATATATAATTGATTATATTAGCTGAAATAATGCATAGAAACATCAGCAGCAAGCCCGACGTTTTCGGCCATCCAGTCCGATCGGACGCGAGACGGACGCCTCGCACTCGGGCCTCTCCTCCGAATGTCTCGGGCGAGAGCTCTTCACAGAAGTATACAGCAGGCATTAAAAAATTATCTATGGCAGGGGAAACCAAAACCAATCAAATAGATCTCTATGTATCCCTATGTAGTTGTGATCTCTATCTCAGATCTTTTGCGTGTGAACTGTATATTTCCATTGATGACTAGGACTTACTTGTTAACAACCGTTCTTTGTTTTATTTATTCCTTTTGATTTGAAGCAGACTAACAACATATTTTGTGGATAGCGGTACGATTTACTCAAGTTACTCCCAAACTTAAAACCTTTGCTGAAAAAAAGGTAAGCACATTTTGGTGTTCTTCGATTTTGGTGATGGTAAGTGAGCGGGCTTCTAAGGCGGGCTTGGCCTAATTCTTTTGGCCAGAATCGGTTTATAGCTCTGTTATGAAATATGATTTATATCCGTTAAATAATTCTACATCAAACTTTCCCCCTGTTTGCTTTCATTTTTCTTCCAATCAAAAAAAATTATTGACAAAAAATTTCAATTAAGTAAAGAACGTGTGCAAAGTTTCGTAAAGATCCGTTTTGAAATAAATATACAGGAAATTCTGAACGTTTGATTTTATAATCTGTTTTGTATGCTAATAAAATTAATGAAAGGCGGTGTGGCGGCGACACTAGTACTTATAATGTAGTACTACTTGTTTTCCGCAGCTCTGTCTGCATCAAAAAGTAGCCTATGTTTGACCCTGGTACTTCAATTATATTCATACCAAATTTTATCAAAATCCATTTAGCAGTTTGGCCATGAAAGCGTTACAGATAGATAGACAGACAGACTTTCACACTTATAATATTAGTATGGATTATTTATGTGATAGTAAACAGCCTGGGACAACAGCTCAACATTAGAAATATTATTTTACAGTTAATACCAAACGGTTTAAAAAAAAAACTAATTATATAGTTAGTTTTCTTATGTTTTCGCGATTGTTATTCATTCATGCTTTCATGGTCACAGGCAGATGAACGCTGTAAAGTGTTTGAAACGTCAGGTGTAAATAAATAAGTAATAAACGCGATAAAAACCGTATTAAAATAGTTTAATTTAATATAGTTAGTTGTAAAGTTAAACTTGCGACAATGGTGCGCCCAGGCGCGATGTTGTGTACTGCAGTGCGGTTTTACATGACTCTTATTTTTATATTTCAGAATTGCAGATTGTTCCCTGAATTAAAATGGAATTCAATATTCTTTTGACTCACAATGTCTTTAAAGCTATGGAAAGCAATGAAAACGACAAGAATTTCCTAAACACTGTGGCCATGGAATCACGTGAAATAAAGAAACATACAAATGTAAATAATTTATCGTATATAAATAAAAATAAGAATTATTTGTTATCAGTTAGCTGTCGTGATAATGGGGATGAAGCATGCGAAGTAGGCTTTTTTCAGAAAGCTCTCATATTTTACAACCAAGCGTTGGCGTATGCTCCAAATATTTCATTGTGTCTCAAGCAAGCATTTAATAACAGATCCGCTTTACTGTTTTCTGCTAAGCAATACGCTGCTTGTGAAAAGGATTGTGAGACAGCACTGGCTATAAATTGCTCAACGCCTAACCACCTCACAAAACAGCTTATGAAGAGAAAAGCTGAAGCTCATAAGTTACAGAAGTTAGATCTTGCTCATGAGAGAGAGAAAGTTAAGTAAGTATTATACAGTAATACATATGAATAACTTTTTTAGGGTTACATACCCAAAGGGTAAACGGAACCCTGTTACTAACTAAACCCTTTATTCATAAAAATAAACAAACATTCAATAAGACCAAATTAACTAATTTATGTTTAGTCCCTTTCTGCCTTATCCAATTTTTGACATGAAAGAACGAGACGAAACATAAATGAGTTAATTTGGTCTTATTGAATGTTTGTTTATTTTTATGTATAAGGGGTTAAGACTCCATTGTCCGTCCGCCTGTCCATCTGTCACCAGGCCACCATCTGATCAACATTGACAGACGCATAGATGATGTATTTTTTATGCCACTTTAACAACAAATACTAAAACACAGAATAAAATATATATAAGGGGGCTGCAATACAACAGACATGAATTTTCAGGTTTACAGATAATGACACGGAACCTTTCGTGCGGGAGACCGACTCGCACTTATATATTTATTTATATTCTTGAACTCACTAGCAGCTTTTAAATAGCTGTTGTGTTGTTGACTGGTTTTATAATTGTATTATGTTTATTAAACATACAAAAGAATATCAAAAACAATAATAATAATAATAGTCCTGCAGATTTAAAACATTGCTTTAGGAATTATTATATGTAGAACAACAAAGGTTACAAAATAAAATTATGTATTATGTATACTTAAATAATTTAAAACTACATATAAACAATTTTGCAACATACTGCTTTATTCTCAAATTGATACTAAGTATTCTTGAGAAATAGCTATTTTAATAATATTTTTTATTTTAGGAAATTTGCAGATGACTACTTTAAACTGAAGAGTAAAAACGATACCATACCTTGTGCCAGTGCTGACATTGATATCGTTTTTGAATCAGGAATGCCGACAGTGATAGCTAAGAGAGATATTCCGGCTGGAACACTAGTAGCGTTTGAGAAGGCTTTCATAACTTGGATATGTGATGATCCCAATGAACAATATTTTAGTTGTTATTATTGCTGCAAGCTTGATCTGAACTTGTTCCCATGCGAAGGCTGTGTAACAGCTCTCTTTTGCAGTAAGCTATGCGAAGAAAAATGTAAGGCAGAGTATCACAATGTTGAATGTCAAATATTGGGAAATATTAGCTTGGAACCTAAAGAAAAATGGATGGTCAAAGCCATCATAAAACTAAGGAATATGTGTCCTTCATGGGAAGAACTGGAAACGATGTCTTATAAATATGGATATGGCAAGAAAGATGAAATTTATGATAGCAATAAGCCTTCCTCACTTCTCAGTTTTGGTAAAGATCGCAATTTTTTATATGGCGCTTTGTTTAACAGCAGCTTTGTATGCGCAGAAATTCTAAATGTTTTACAGAACATGAATTTTTTGCCCCAAGAATCGGAAAAGAAATTATCAGCAATGAATGCTGTTGCAAGAATATTAATGTATTGGAATTTATACAGCTCATTTACAATTTTATCCCTGGCAGCGCACAATGTTTGTTCGAATTCTATACATGATCTAATCGTATTTGTTCATGGGCTGTTCTCTTTCGCAAGTAAATTAAAATATTCTTGTGTGCCGAATCTCCAAACTGTAGGCGTCAATGATTCAGTGGCCCTTTTTGCCTCGGAACTAATAAAATCGGGGACAGAATTAACCATTACACATGGGTAAGTATAATAGATTTACTTCTTTACATACATTTTTTGACCTCTCTCTTCAGGAGCCCTATTTTTAAAATGTATGAATATCTAACATAAATCCTTCGATATCGAACTAAAATCATTCGATATCGAACAAAAAATATTCATCTCGCCGATTTTGCGTGAGTCACACTTTTCGAAAATAGCACTCCAGTATCTACAATACATTTTGTCATGGAACTAAAGGTAAAGATGGAAACCAAACCGGCATACAATAGGCTGATGGCAGAAAATTTAACCTTTTTTTTTGTTAACGGAGGGGAAATGCATTTACGCACTGAGTGTGGGACTCCCAGGCAGAGTGCCTGGACTACCCACTAAAACCCCTCCGGCGTTTCCGCACTGGCTGTTGAGGGCGCCATGGGGTCGCGTTAGCATTCTACCACGACGCCCTCCAGCCATGGCCTTTCGGCCCCAACCTTTGGCCTTTCGGCCACCGCCCCAAATCGGACAGTGGCCCATAAATGGACCACGCCCGTCCCCCAGACCCACATCCATTCGCCGTCTCATCATAGACGGCGGTTGAGTGGGCTGTTGGCAGAAATTGGCCGACAGTCAACAAGACCCCGACTACCAGGGAGTTATTAACTGTCACCCAGGGTGCACCGTTCCGAATCCCTTGTCAGCCCGCCCTCTCACCAGATCCGTGGAATCAAATGAGAATGCAAAGCTTTCAAAGGACCGGGCACTCGAGGAGGTTCTCTGCCCTGCACCCCCAGAAAATTTAACCTGGAGTAACCCCTGTTTTCCCAAAGTATTACCATCACTTCAAAAATTTTGCCTAGTCAGAAATACAATAAAATAAAAATGTCAAGTTTGCTTAATATAATTGGGCTTTATATTTCTATATCAAAAACAAGTATTTTAATTATTTTTCATTTTTTTAAAAATATATCTCAAAATAAAGATTATATTGCTACGTAATTGTTTATCATTTATTCCAACTTTTGGGGTTGTTATCAAGTGCTATAATGAAACATCACGAGTTAGAAAGAGAGAGGTGGGTAACGAAATGCATTCAGGTCAAATTTTCTGCTATCAGCCTATTGTATGCCCGCGCGCTATCCCTTTAGCTTTAGATCCATGCATTTTGTACACTTTGCAAAATCTCATAATGCGTTTAAAACTGCAACTTCTAGTCTGTAACTAACAAAGTAAACAAACCCACAACAAGAAAAAACAAGTCTATCCACAAGAAAAATTATTAAATTTGGAAGGAACTCTTGAAATGGAGACTTGCTTGCTTTTACATTCTTAATTATGGTCCATTCAAACTGACGCAAAATCCCGCGCGACTGTCGCGCGCACAGAAATAAGAATCAGTAGAAGTGCCATAACCTGTGCCAAAATTAACTGGCCTACAAATTGCACTAAATCCACTATATCTACCTATTATATCCACTATATATTCTTATTCCTGTGGGCGTCCCGCAAGTCGCGCGGGATTCGCGTCAGTCTGAATAGAGCTTTTTATCTATATACCTATTTTGGTTTTTTTTTTTTACAGAAATCACTGGTTGGACAACACGATGTCAAGAAATGAAAACAAGAGGTTTCTATTTTTAAATTGCCGTATGGTTTGCACGTGTATTGTTTGTACTAACGATCCTAGAGAATTAATTAAACATGTAAAAAGCTCAGACCTATCCGCAACTCAAAAAAAAGCTATTCAAGAATGCATTTCATTATCGCAATGTAACATTTTGAATATACCAATAAATAAATGTATAGAACGGCTATTTAAAGCTTTAACCTGTTTAAGCAACGTAAAATTTTCAAAGGAATATAAAAATGTACATGTTATGTTAAGAAACTTTCACATGTATATCTTGGGCTTAAGTCTGCAAAACAATATACTGTCTGAATATTATTAAACAAACATCGGCCTGTTTCGCTTCTGTCTTTCTGAAGGGCGTCGCGTTAGGGGTCATTCAAACTGACGCGAATCCCGCGTAACTAGCGGACTCCCACAGAAATAAGAATCGGTAGCCGTAAAGTAGTAAAGTGCCGCCGTAGCGTACCGTAAAATTAACTGGCCTGCTAATGACACTTCTGGTTCCCTAATGTTTGACAAAAACGATAGAAAAAATATTTTATTATTAACTATAGAAACCCCAATCATTTGACAAACCTCACATTTTCCAAACATATTACTTTAAAAGTAAACATTTGACAAAACACAGATTTTACAAATGTATTCTTTATCAAATATTGCAAACGTTAAACTAACATTTAAAAAATATTTGACCTAGTACTACATACGATAAAAATGATCGGACTTTTGGCGGAAGTTGCGAAGAGCAGTATCGGCGCTGTATCTTCTTTCCCAAAATTTGTGATTTTCTACTATTTGTAAATAATAATGGTGGATTATTATTCGCAAAGTGTTCGAGAACAATTAATAAATAAGCAAGCTACCGCTACTTTCAAAACATGATTGATTGACATGGTCACTGCATAACTGTAACCAACTTATTTGCTGTTATAAAGTCGCCTTTTTACACTCAGTCACTTCTGACATAAAGTCGTCTTTTGATCTGAACCTTTTTTGTACTTTGGTTAGACCAAAGAAAACAGATTCCGTAGATTTCTCACAGATATTTAAGGCAATTGAATCAATTATCAAACAATGCAATTTTTCAAACGTTATTAAAGTATAATTGGGTTTTTAAATTGGCATAGTTATAAAATTATTAATTTTTAAGATAATTTTTTGGTGTATAATAGAATTATAACTTTTGATTTGTCAAGATATAACATTGTCAAGCAAAAATTTATCTCACATTTTTTGTCAAATGATTGTTTGTCATACGTTTTTTATCTTATTATAGGATACCGACACTTCTATATATTATTTCTGTGGGCGTCCCGCCAGTCGCGCGGGATTCGCATCAGTTTGAATGGACCTTTATCTGCCTTTAGTTAAGGCTTTTGCCTTAGATCCGGAGGTCGTGGGTTAGACTCCCACTGGAAGGAAGCATACTTTGTTTTGTTGTTGGTTAGGACATTGCAGGCTTGAATCACCTGATTCCGTCCTTCGAAAGGCAAGTAAATTATGTAAAGGTTTTAAACGTTAGATGTAAAGTAATTTAGTAATAAACGCGATATAACCGTAGGTTATATTCTAATTATTTTATTCTTTGAAAATTTAAAACTTTTGGTTTATGTGTGTGTTCTAAAGTCATCTGTCTCTGATATGGCTCCGGCAGCCGAGACCAACGGCTTAACGTGATTTCCGAAGCACGAAATCATCCTTTTTAGACAATCGGGTGACTCGAGCCTGCAATGTCCTAACCAAACTGAAAACAACCAAATAAAGTATGCTACCCTTGGAAATCAAACCCACGACCTCTGCGTCAAAGGCTCAATGGGCAACAGAGGGAGTTAGGTTTGTATCGGACGTCGTAGTTTATATTTAACACTTATTTTTTTATAAAAAAAAATATGATTGTTTACACATTATTGCATTTTATTACTGGGAATTTAGTTTTAATTTCAACTTCTTAGATTAATATGGTCTAATCTAAGTTAAACAATAATTTTGTAATCTCTTTTTCGACGCACTGGTATGTTCCAAGTGACCCCCATGGGTTTTAGTAAAATTCCTTCGTTTTCATGAAAGACTGGTAAAGTATACTTTCTAAAAATACTTTCTTTTGTACTTTAGAGGAAGTAAGTTATGTAACCATGACATTTTATTCGAGTCAGTCGCTAGCGTCTGCGTTACCAATTTAGTATGGCAAACCTGTACTCCGCCTCTGGCGGAAAGTAAGATAACTAAGGAGTTCCACGGTCGCTAGCGGTAAAGCTATTGATTCGCTAGGGGTAGCTTTTGGAAGTGTATACATGTTTCATCCACAGTAAAAAGTAGCATAACGTGCGCCCAAGTTAAGCCTCGCCATACTTTAGACTTTACACTTCTTCGTATTCTTTTTTCTGTGGATTCATCAAAATGTTTGTTTTATTTTTTGATATTTTGAGTATTATTAGTTTTTAAGTTTGCTCAATGTTGTTAATTGCCTGTTGGTTGTTATATAATCTTTAGGTTTTATTATTATACGCAAAAAATATTTTAGAGCTGATATTTATTTGATGGGCAAACGCTCATTTATGACGAACTGCGAAGATTACCAAATAGACGCCCATAAATTTCTAGCTTAGATCATTTAACTTGGAATGTATTTTATATGTAGACATTTTTCTCAATATTTTCTGCCCTCTGCATATATATGGCCTTATTTAGACGTGTAAGGAATTGTTCATGTTCTCAACATGTTCCAGTTCTGACAGAAATTTTTTTGTCCATCTCTAGTAAGTATTGGTGAAAATACCTAGGTACACATTATTATTGTATTTTTGTTTTGCTATAATACCTACCTTTAAATTACTTTTTGTTATAATACCTCACGAAACAAAAGGGGATTATTTTATTTTCTTGTTTCTTTTATTACCATATTTTCAAAAGTGAGTTACTAGTAAGTTTATTGAGAATTCTTTACGTATTAGTTCAAAAAAAATATTTGTCATTTTTTTAATTTTTATAATTTGATTTTTGTGATTTTCTACTCGATTATATTAGCTCAGTAATTTTATAATAATAATAATAATAACCCCCCCAAGGGATCACCTTGTCGTGGTGGGGGGGCTTACGGGAAGAGAAGCATTTGACTAATTCGTGAGAGAATTCTGCGAATCTACCTGAACATCTAGGTAACTTCTCTTCCTTAACTAACGGTCCTAACCCAATCTAAGGTGTACCCAACCGTGCCGAGAGATGCGTGGCTAAGGGGGGCTTAGTCGTGAACGGTGGACTCCCGATACCGGGCGACCTCGGGATGTAATTAATGCCTCACCTCTGCATGCGGGGCTCTGTAGAGTGTCGACAATATGTATTCCCTAGCTTCTCGTGGGTACAAAATAGAAGGAGTAAACAAAAGATATTTTTTAAGGTCTCGCCCTAACAGGTCTCGAGACACATCCAGCGATATCGCCGAAAGTAAGGAAGTAAGTAGGAGAAATAATGACAGCGTGAAGTCGAACAGGCGGACTCTCGTTGGTCAACAGGTACCGTCTGCCGATGAAGAAAGTGAAGTATCTTCACATATTAATCCCCCTTTCTCATCACTTAGTGGTTCATCATATAAACCAAACTCTTCTCCAGTTCCGTCATACAGTTCAACGCCAGAGGATGTTGTACAGGAGGTATCTAGTGCCATTGATTCTGTACCCACCTCTAGCAATCAAAGTACGCGAAGAAGTTGGTCTATGGACATGAATGTCTTTATAATTCGTACGTACTTAATGCTCACAAACTTAGAAACAGACTTAAATACTTATTTGGAACCACTGCATACAAAATTTATAGAAAAGTTTCCCCACATGGATGTAAGTCGCCAAAGAATTGGTGACCAACGACGGGCAATAGTTCGTAGAAAACTTGTTCCACAAGAAATTCTAGACCAGATTTACAGGGAAGTAGAAACAGAACTAAATTCAATAAATAGTAGCATATTATAACCACACCCCACTTCACAATTGTTGGTTAGCTCAACTCAAAATACACTTTCACCCACTCCATGTATACAATCTCGCATACCCAACACAAGCACACGTTTAAAATGGTCAAATGACATCAACGAGTCTATTATGAGACATTATTACAGAATTACAAATCTAGAAACAAACCTTACTGCTTACAGGCCAGTTTTACATCGCGCTATTATTGAACTACTTATATCCACATTTGGAAAATGTAAGTGAACAAAGAATATCCGATCAAATGAGATTTATTATAAGAAGCAAGAAGATAAAAGAGGATAGATTAAAACAAATTAGAGATGAAGTATGTTCAGAACTAGAGGTTCTGAATGTAATTAATAATGATGATGCTAGGCTGAACGTGACTATCGAGGAAAGTTCTCATTTATCTACGATAGAGCAAACTACACCACAAAATCAGGAATATGCTGTACCGATGTCGAGTGAAAATTGCAATGATGATTTCGAGATTGTGAGGAAACTTCAAGTATTGCTAGACGATAATATTACGAAATATAAGAATATGGATCCAATTACAAGACCAAAGCTTCCGAAATTACGTGGTACAAAGTCGTTGTTCAATGTAATATTTCAATTCAATAAACACATCTTACCCTCAAAATTAGCATCATTAGAAACTATAGCCGATACTCATACACTCATTTATTGCACTGCTATGTCAGTCATGGAATACTTCAAGATAAAAATAGGGATATCAAATGCTTCACAACGAAAACGCAAACCGAATTGGCAAATCAGAATAGAGAAACAAATAGAACAGCTTAGAAAAGAAATAGGTAGATTAACACAATATATAAATGGAAATAGAAGTAGAAATTTAGTTAGACAAGTAGAAATCATATTAGAAAATAACAAAGTTCATAACACACATGAAGATAATAATAGAACACCTCACGACTACTTGGATACGCTAAAACAAAAACTTTCAGTAAAATGCAATAGATTATCAAGGTATAAAAAAGCGCAGGAACGTAGACAAAATAATCAATTTTTTACAAAGAACCAAAAACAGTTTTACCGAAAACTTAAAAGTTCAACTACAGTTACACAGACACCCAGCGAGTCTGTATTGGAAGATTTCTGGTCGAGTATATGGTCACAAGATGCCGTCCATGATGGTGAAGCAGAATGGATTACCAAAGAAGAAACTAGAGTAGGAAATGTTGCAGCTATGGAGTTTGAAAGTGTCGATGCAATAGAATTACAAAATACCTTACGTAAAATGCAGAATTGGAAAGCAGCTGGCATAGATAGCATACATAATTTTTGGCTAAAAAGACTAAATAGTTTGCATGATATACTCGCTACACAAATTACCGAAATTATTAAAGGCTATGCCCCTCTACCAATTTTTCTATCTAAAGGAATAACTTACCTTTTGCCGAAATCTGAAAATACAAATGATCCATCCCAGTTCCGACCAATCACTTGTCTTCCGACGTTGTATAAAGTAATCACCTCATGTATAGCAAACAGAATAAATAAACATATAGAGAACAATCAAATATTAGCTGAAGAACAGAAAGGATGTAAGCGGTTTCATATGGGATGTAAGGAACAACTTACGATAGATTCAGCAATTCTTAAACAGGTTTATAACACTAAAAAAGATTTATACGTAGCATATATAGATTATAAAAAAGCTTTCGACAGTATTCCTCATTCATGGCTTATTAAAATTCTTGAAATATATAAAGTAGATAAATCAATAATAAATTTTCTAAAATCTGTTATGGCTCATTGGACAACTACACTTAACTTACATACTAATGAAACCGTTGTATTCACATCTGAAATTCAGATAAAAAGGGGAATTTTTTAGGGAGATTCCTTAAGCCCTCTATGGTTTTGTTTGGCCCTAAATCCATTATCACATGAACTTAATGAATCCTTACGTGGTTTTAATATCAGTAAAGATACCGACACAACTTTAGCACATATTACGCACCTTTTATACATGGATGATTTAAAACTTTATTCAAATACAGACACAAACATAACAGAATTACTTAATATAACTCAAACATTCTCAAACAGTATTAAAATGGATTTCGGGCTAGACAAATGCCGTAAACTTAATATTAAGAAAGGCAAGATTGTGAGTGGCAACTACAGTATGTACAACAATGAACAGATACAAGCAATGAGTAATGAAGAATTATATAAATATTTAGGCTACAAGCAGGCAAGACAGATTTTTTTTTTTTTAAATCATTTATTCAGTAAATATCAAATGTACACATAAAACAGTTACCGAACCGCGGAAACCTCGATGGGTTTATCTGTGTTCGGTGAGTCGCTGTTACATTCAGAAAGTACTCAAGTATTTTTTCAAACTCAATTTAATTTTTTTAAAGTTATTATTATACAACTCCTGAAGTTCTGAGGGAAGCTTATTTAGATAGTTTGGTATCATATAATTAGGAATTCTTGTCCCATACTGATTATTAAATTTTGGAAGACTATATTTATTTAAATAACAAAGTGTTCTTAGGTAGCTAGGTCGCATTTTTTCCATTAAACAATTTTTTTGACATGATTCAGTTAAAATAAGATATTGAATTTTATCATAGACACTCATTATATTGCAATATTTAAATAACTCCGCATCATCCTTAGCTAGCTTTTTTAAGATTTTATTTGGAACAATTATTTTTAACATTTTTAGTTGTAATTTATAAATAGATTCAATGTATGTCGAATACGTTCTTCCATAACTACTTAGGCCATAATTGACAACAGAGTCCGCCAAGGCAAAATATAATAATCTCAAGATCTTAAAAGGTAATTTATATTTGAGTATGTAAAGCTTGCTAATTACTGACCTCAGCTTGTTGCAAACATGATCTTTATATGGTCCCCAGCAAATAGATCAGAAATGTGCAAAAGAAAGATTAAAAAAAGAATTTATCCATAGAATACATAAACTATGTAAAGCACAACTGAATAGCAGAAACCTGTTTAAGTCAATAAATAGTTACGCAATACCAATATTGACCTATTCGTTCGGTATTATCAGATGGTCCAAATCAGATTTAAAAAATTTGGAAATAAAAATTAGAACAATACTCACATTCTACAGATATCACCACCCAAAGGCCGCTATAGAACGTATGACATTACCCAGGAACGATGGGGGTAGAGGTCTAATAGATTTGAGCTTATTACATAATAAACAGATTCACAGTATATGTAGATTCTTTAATAGAAAGAAATCAACTAGTCCTCTCCATAGCGCTATTTGTGCAATAGATACTAATTATACCCCCCTTAACCTAGCTGAAGATCAAACAGAAAATTTTAACATCTTACAGTACACTCAGGATAAATATCAGGCATGGAATCAAAAAGAGTTACACGGAAGACACCCCAAAGATTTAAGACAGCCTCATGTAGATAAAGAAGCATCCAACAAATGGCTTGCCGTAGGAGAGCTTTTCCCAGAGACTGAAGGTTTCCTCATTGCCATTCAGGACCAAATTATTGCAACGAAAAATTATAGAAAATTCATTTTAAAAGATCCAAATATTACAATCGATTTATGTAGACAATGCAACAATAAACCAGAAACTATCCAACACATTACTGGTGCATGTAGTAGACTAGCTCAAAACGACTACACGCATAGGCACAACCAACTTGTTTATATTATTCACCAAAAACTAGCTTTAAAATATAAACTAACAGCGGACACAAATACACCATATTACAAATATCTACCGCAAGCAGTATTGGAAAACAATTTTTATAAACTTTACTATGATCGTACTATTCAGATCACACCGTCCACAACAATAGACCAGATATTACACTAGTAGATAAAATTAATAAGAACTGTTACATTATAGATATTGCAATTCCCAACACTCATAATATTCAAGTTTCAATTTGAGCACAATTTGTGAAAAAACCAAAATAATAATAATAATAATAAACTCTTTTATTCAACCAACCAGGGATCATTTTGTTAGTAAAAATGAAAATCTTACAAAAACTAGCGTTAGTAAACAAAAAAAAAAAAAAACAAATAATAATAATAATAACCCCCCCGTGGGTCCACCTTGCCGTGGTGGGGGGGCTTATGGGAAGAGAAGCACATATTCCAGTACAGGAAAATCTTGGAAATTACCTGACCATCAAGGTATCTTCTCTTCCCTAACCAACGGTCCCAAACCCAATCTAAGGTGTATCCATCCGTGCCGAGAGATGCGTGGCTAAGGGGATGCTTAGTCGCTAACGGTGGGCTCCCGATACCGGGCAACCTCGGGATGATGTAATGCCTTGCCACTGCAAGCGGGGCTCTGCAGTGTGTGGACAATAAACTCCCTAGCTTATCGTGGGAACACAATTGAGGAAAAAATCAACAAAGATATTTTTTAAGATCTCGCCCTAACAGGTATCGAGATAATATCAGCACAACAGCTGAAAATAATGAAGTAAGTAGGAGTGTTGACAACGGCAAGTTGAACAGGCGGGCTTCCGTTGATCTTGATATGCAATCTCAAGCTGCCGACCAATGTAGTGAAAACTCATCTCTTAGTAACCGAATTTTCTCTTCTCCTAGTAACTCGTCCTACAAACCAAACTCTTCTCCAATTCAATCCTCAATAATTAGCTCAATGCAAGGGGATGTTGTACAGGATGCACTTGATGCTACTAATCTTGTACCCACCTCTAGCAAATCCAGTACGCGAAAAGCATGGACGATGGAAATGAACATATTCATTATGCGTACCTATTTAATACTTACAAATCTAGAAACTGATCTATCAACATATTTAGGGCCTCTTCATACTAAATTTCTAGAAAAATTTCCTAATATCGCCAGAGAGTTGGAGATCAAAGACGGGCAATCATTCGCAGGAACTTTATACCCCAAGACAAATTAAAAGAAATTTATGAAGAAGTGAAAAATGAATTAGCTGTAATAGAATGTCATAGGCAACACAATGTACTATATTTGTCACAAAATCCGCTATCAGATAGTAGTACCCCGTGTACAACTACAACACTTACACAAAGTACGTTACCGCATTCATCTAATAATGTAGGCAATAAGAGGCAAAGAATGAGATGGCCAACTGATATTAATGAAGCAATTATCCGAAACTATTATAGAATAACTCAAATGGAAACAAATCTAACAGCTTATCGACCTTTACTACATGCGGCTATTATAGAACAGTTCCCTGAACTACAACATTTATCAGAGCAAAGAATATCTGATCAGAGGAGAGCAATAGATAAAAATAGATATATTAGTGAAGAAAAATTGAAACAAATAAAAGATGAAGTAGCCCGCGAATTAGAACACATAGTCACAAATACCGAAGAGCCTGCAAATACAAATTTAATCACATTACCTTCTCTTAATACAAACCACGACACTATACTAACTGAACCTTTTCAACCTCCGGCCTCCGATGAAACAAGTACTCATATTGATGATAATATAAAACAGACGTTAATTACTATTTTAGATAATAATTTATCAAAATATAAAAATATACAACCAACACAAAGACCACGCTTGCCCAAAATAAACACATCAAAGAAATTATCTCACATTATCTATATATTCAACAATTACATAATACCTTCCAAATTAGACTCAATACAAAATATAACAGATACTCACACACTTATTTATTGTGTAGCTATTACCATAACTGAATTTTTAAAATATAGAATTAACATCACGTTCACAAACCGAAGTAAAAGAAAACCTATGTGGCAAAAAAGAATAGAAAAAAACATAGAAGAACTAAGGAAAGATATTAGTAGATTAACTCATTACAAAAACGGAGTTAGAAGCAGAAAGTTGGTAAATAATATACAGAAAATAATAGAAACCAACAAAGTACATAATAGACATGAAAGTAACAATAGAAACATTGATGATTTTATTGATACACTAAAGCAAAAGCTCTCAGTTAAAAGCAATAGACTAGCTAGATATAAAAAAACACAAGAACGAAGAGATAACAATAAGCTTTTTTCAAGAAACGAGAAACAATTTTATCGAAATTTAAAAGGGTCTACTACAATAACAGACATGCCGTCTGAGACTTCACTTACGGACTTCTGGGCAGGAATCTGGTCTCATGATGTAGAACACGATAAAAACTCAGAGTGGATTTCAAATGAACAGGTAAGAGTTCATCATGTAGAACCTATGAAATTTAAAGAAATCGATTCGGATGAATTGCATCAGGTGATAAAAAAGACTCATAACTGGAAAGCGGCTGGTTCTGATGGCATTCCCAATTTTTGGCTGAAAAGGTTAGTCAGTTTAAATCACATTTTAGCCAAACAAATAACAGAGTTACTTCAAGGCGAATCACCCATCCCTAATTTTCTGACCAAAGGTATAACTTTCATGCTTCCAAAATCAAACAGGACTCAGGATCCATCTCAGTTCCGACCTATAACATGTCTCCCAACGCTATACAAAATAATAACGGCCTGCATATCTAACAGAATAAACCAGCATATTGAATCTCATAATATAATAGCCGAAGAACAGAAGGGATGTAGACGGTATCACATGGGATGCAAAGAGCAATTGACAATCGATGCGGTAATACTAAAACATGTTCAAACTGGAAAAAAAGATTTGTTTGGTGCTTACATAGACTACAAAAAGGCATTTGATAGTGTCCCCCACTCCTGGCTTATACAAGTTCTCGAGATCTACAAAATAAACCCATCCATAATAAGTTTCCTTCAAAACGCGATGCAACAATGGACCACCACAATCAGGTTACAAAGTAATGAGACATCCATAGTTACAGCTGAAATACCAATCAAAAGGGGTATCTTTCAAAGAGACTCATTGAGTCCGTTATGGTTTTGTCTAGCCCTTAATCCATTATCTAGAGAATTAAATGATTCAAATCTTGGCTTTAATATCGAAGAAACAAGTACTGAAACTACACTATCACAAATTACGCATTTACTGTACATGGATGATTTAAAAGTTTACTCTGACTCGGAAAATAATATGACAGAATTACTAAATATCACTAGCAAATTTTCCCAAAGCATTAAAATGGATTATGGACTAGACAAATGCCGTAAAATCAATATAAAGAAAGGAAAGGTAGTAAAAAAGTTTACTGAAAACGAAGAAGAGCAGATAAAATCAATGAGCAAAGATGAATTATATAAGTATTTAGGATACAACCAAGGTAGATTAATCGCACAAAAAAGTACAAAGGATCAACTTAAAGCTAACTTCTTTCATAGAGTCCATAGACTGAGCAAAAATCAACTAGTTAGTAAAAAATTATTCAAAGCCATCAATACCTACGCAATACCCGTCTTGACATATTCATTTGGTATTATTAAATGGTCTAAATCTGAACTAAAAAATATAGAAATCAAACTTCGGACAATTTTAACTCATTATAGATTCCATCATCCAAAATCAGCCATAGAAAGGGTCACTATCCCCAGGAATGAAGGAGGTAGAGGACTAATAGATATTAGCCACTTACATAAAAAACAGATAGTTAATTTAAAAACATTCTTTTTCAGAAAAAAATCCTCTAGTTTACTACACAATGATATTTGTAAAATAGATATTCACTTTACGCCTTTAAACCTTACCGAAGATACATTAGAAAATATAGATGCAGCACAAAACTATAATGAAAAATATAACAGATGGTACAATAAAGAACTTCATGGTAGACACATTAAAGATTTAAATCAAACATACATTGACAAAGAAGCATCAAATAGGTGGTTATGCTCTGCTAGTTTGTTTCCTGAAACTGAAGGTTTTATCATTGCAATACAAGACCAAGTTATCGCCACGAAGAACTATCGAAAATATATATTGAAAGACATTAACACCCATAGTGACTTATGTAGAAAATGTAATAATAAACCTGAAACAATTCAACATATTACAGGAGCATGCGTAAAACTGGCACAAAATGATTACACACACCGACATAATCAAATAGTTCATATTATCCACCAAAAATTAGCACTTAAATACAAACTCATTACTGACACCAAAACCCCGTATTATAAATACTCTCCACAACCTGTCTTAGAAAACCAATCTTACAAATTATACTATGACCGAACTATACTGACTGACCACACAATTTACAACAACAGACCAGACATCACTTTTGTAGATAAAATTAACAAACAGACCTACTTAATTGACATCGCAATACCTAACACACACAATATACAAGCCACAATCTCAGAAAAGATACGAAAATATACAGAGCTACAGGAAGAAGTCAAAAAAATGTGGAAGATGAACTCCGTCAGAATAATTCCTCTCATTGTCTCAACGACTGGTGTGATACCTAAAGACATTTTCTTACAGCTTAACCAACAAAATTTGCCCAAATTCACTTATATAACACTTCAAAAAGCTGCCATATTGAATACCTGCAGGATTGTCCGTAAATTTCTACAACTGGAATCCGATAATTCACCTTCTTAATTAAATTGGTCTTAGCACTTGGTTATAAACCCGTGCATTGACATATTTTACCAGGCTCAAACCGCCTGAGCACAAATAGTGGAAAAACATAATAATAATAAAGGCGTAGGGATGTGACGACCCCATCGCCCACTGGGTTCTCTTCCCAGTGCAGTCAGTCTCCGCAGGGCAGCTTGTGGCTAGCTGTTGGTGAGTGGCGACACCGCGGACCTGAGTGCTCCCAGGGGAGGCCTCCGTCCCTCACCTCCGACCTTCCTTCGCCAAGGTCGGAGTGGACGCCGATGAGGGACAGGACCCCTACCTCTGGCTTGCCTTAGCCGGCCGGCCAGAGTGGAGTCGCAAGAGCTATATGCTCGAGGGTGGAAGTGTATTGCACGTAATGGCGTAATAACGGGGAAACCCGCTCACGAGGCAACTCGCGATGGCGAAACCGGAGCCGCACCTCTCGGCACCCTTAGCCGCTCATCCCAATGTTGCCCCTCTGTTGCCAAATGCGGCGACTATTTGGGGGGCCCATTCACTGAGTGGCGAGTCACCGCCTGCCACTAATAGTCAGTAATCATGATTATGGCAGGCGTCCGATTTCTATTGCAATAGTCTAGTTTAAATCCATCCAAACTTCATCACCATAACCCATTTATTCTTTTCACCTATAGAAATAGTTCCTCCTCCTGCCGAGACCTGTTCATGGAAATGTCAACTATTGATATAGCCGAGAACGGGTTTTGGCAGGAGCACCACATGACATCAACTTCTCCAAAGGGCCTCTACGTGTTGGATCCATATCCCCGCGCAAGCCTCTCAAAGGACCGGGGTAACCCGTGAATCCCAAGCGGAGATACATAATAATAAAATAAAACGCGTCACATTTCTCTGTTATTCAATATGTGGACCATTGAACAATGGTTCACATACTGAAGATCAGTTCGAGACGCAAACATACTCAGGATAGTGTTGGGCTTGGCCCGCAGCCTGCCCGCCAGGGATGTGCATCGCTTGCGCATGGTTGTGTAAAAACAATCCACACGCGCCTCGGCGAACATCCCCGACGCGCTACAGCGTCGGGGCAGCCCCATCAGCACCCTGTAAGCATCATTGTATTGGACACGCAGGGCACCGAACTGTTTCCGCGTATAATGAACCTCGTATAAAACGATGAGCAATATGCTCTAAACAGAGTTATTTTAACCTCCCTTGTACAGCGAGCAAACCTACGGGCTATCATGTTAGCACGTACAGACAGCGCCCTACGTTCCCTTTCAATGTCCGTATCGTCTTTCAAGTCTGAAGATAACCAATGCCCAAGATACTTAAATTTATCTACCATTTGCAATGCAAAACCATTTAATTTGATTGGTGGAATGGCATCTGGATTTTTTCTTCCGGCTCGAAATACCATACACTCACTTTTCTTTACATTATATTTCAGGCCGTGAACGAGGGCATATCGCTCACACACACCCAACAACCCATCCAAACCACAGACAGAGGCACTCAGCAGAGCCATGTCGTCCGCATAGCTAATATTATTTAGACAAATGTCATCAACATGACAGCCGACATGCAAGCTACTGAGCTCCTCTATCAAAGCATTAATGTAGAGTTTGAAGAGTTTAGGCGAGGAGAGCCCCCCCTGCCTTACTCCGCACTCCTACCTGTAAGGTTCCGAAAAGGCATTCGACCATTTCACCACATTGACCTGGTTGAGATACCAGAACTTCAAAATATTACACAACTCTGGTGGCACCTCCAACTCCTCTAATTTCTGCCATAACTTGTCATAATTAACTAGGTCGAATGCCCTTGTCAGATCCAAAAAGCAGCCATAGACAGGGGTGTTACGATCAGTGTAGTACTTAACAGTCTGCTTTAAACACAATATTGCAGACTCTGTAGACAGTCCAGGTCTGAACCCAAACTGATTATCATGCAATTTAATAAATTCATCCAATTGTGTATTAATCAGACTGTCAAACACTTTTGATACTACTGTAGCCAGCGAGATCGGCCTATAGTTGGCTTTATCACCGGTATCGCCAGTCTTATTCTTCACGATTGGAACCACCACAGTCTTCATCATCTCAGAGGGCAAGTAAGAATGACTCAAACACAATGTGAACAATATGGTGAGTATCCTCGGTAGGTGCGGTCCACCATAAAGTAGGTGTTCAATGCTCAGCCCGTCATGGCCAGGAGACTTGCCTCTTGAAATTTATATCATCTGACCGCATTTTAAATACCTGAGATACATAAGTAAACAAAAATGTTCAACATGTTTCAAGCTCTATTCAAACTGACGCGAATCCCGCGCGACCATTAGCAGGCCAGTTACTTTTGGCAGTTTTGGCACACGGTACGGCACTTCTACCGATTCTTATTTTTGTGGGCGACCCGCAAGTCGCGCGGGATTTACCGTCAGTTTGAATAGAGCTTAAAACAGATGGTTTACTTGTGAGGGTTCGCGAGTCAGCGTAACGTATCAAAATCTCAAACGATGGGAACGAACTTAAGTGTCCTGGCAAATTTTGGAAGAAAATTATTTCGTTAAGGAGAGCTATTTTATGAAAAGTATGACTCATGCATAATCGGTGAATCGGTTTTGTGTAGTATCTCCTCCGATCCCAACTGTAGAATTCGTTTGCGTGCCAATGTGACGCTAAAATACATTGTTGATTTATTGAAAATTTTGTAGTTTGCTTTTTATAATCCATCCAAAACTTCAGACTCTGGAGAAGACCTTTACGTTTATAGGTATTATCATCATCAGTTTTTTCCTCAGACAAACAAAGATTTCGTAAGGTCAATCGACTATGCATGGCCTGGTCTCATTGTTCAGTGTTCGTGAACAAATGAAAGTTCGGAAAGTAATACAGTGTTTAATTAAGGGGTTTTCTTGCTTGTGGCTTAAAGCTAAAATCGCTAAATAAATACAAGTGCAAGTTTTTCTAACCCCTGTGTTGAGTAACCTGATACTTCTTCCTTACTCCACTTTACTAGATAGATTTACCTACATACATCGAGATATATGTACTAGGTAACGTACGTTAGGAAATACATAAATAAAATATCTAACTAGGACTTGACTAAATACAATACGTCAAACTAAGAGGTAGTTAACACACGGTGCGATGCAAGTTGAATACGTTAGCGTCGCACGAGTCGCGTCTGCGGACATAAATAATATTAATGGTGGATTATTATTCGCAAAGTGTTCGAGAATAAGCGTGAGTGTTGGATAGTGATACAGTGTTTGATTTATGTGATTTTCATGTTTGTTGCCAAAAGCTCCAGTTTTTCTACCACTTCACTTGGCTGATTCTTCTGGCAAGACTAGGTACTAACTAGACTTTCAGACTTAACGAAACCACAGTGTAGGACTGAAAAAGATAAAAAAAAATTAAGAAGGGCTATAAAGGAATATCCATAGCCGTAAAACCCATTATTAAAAAAATTGCAACTGTCTATTTTGCTCCAACAAACAATCATCTGGGACTTTTGGCGGGAAGCTGTGAAGAGCAGTATCGGTGCTGTATTTTATTTTCCAAAATTTGTGTTTTTTTGAGTGTTTGTGCATAATAATGGTGGATTATTATTCGCAAAGTGTTCAAGAACAAGCGTGAGTGTTGGGAAATGATACAGTGTTCGATTTATGAGATTTCCTCGCTTGTTGCCAAAAGCTCCTGGAAATCGCTAAGTGCAGTTTTTCTACCACTTCACTTAGCCTGACTCTTCTGACTCGACTTGATTATGACTTGACTTGACTTTATACTTGTTTAATCAAACAACTATGAAAAATATTTTACTTGTTACTGGCTAAATACGAAAGTAAGAGCCAAAATAAAAAATAAAAAATCATCTGTCAGTATCCATAAAATAGTGCATCTGTCCATCTATTCGAAAACAGTGATGCCACTTTAGGGAATTTATCACTAGGTTTAGGGAATTCTACAGTAGTTTAACGATTTTTGCATTTTTGCATTGCATCATGCTAAGTCACTAGACATAGATTTGGTGACTTTTAGCGACTTTTGGCGATCGATGACCCTAAAAAAAGTATTTATTTATTTTCCCCTTAGTAAGTAAAGGAAACTTTATAAGGTATTTTTTATTATAATGTTGGCAACACCGACACTCAATACGACCGATCGTCTCACGAGAATCGTGATTAGTGCTCTCACTCTGACGTACTGAATTAGTAATTTGATATCCCTGTCTAGTCACGGGATTTCCCCTTTTACGATACGGGGAATTACCTTAAAGCTTTTTTTTGAGATTTTCATTCAATGTTCATTAAATTCATTTTAAACTAGTGAAAGAATCCAGCAGAGGCTACCAAGTAATTTCACCATATTAAACAAAATGTCTCAGTTTAGTGTTGAAAATACACTTCGTCAAGTAAAAGACAACTCAATTACAGAACTCACGTAGCTTCAGAAATGGGTGTGGATGCTGAAACAATTGATAAAATTTTGCAGCAATGGCTATCTAACTATCAACTTTGTAAAATGGCAAAATACAAAAAAATATTATTAGTTTTTGGGCTAAAGTTTTTGAGTATAAAAACGCAGCTGGATAACTAACTTCCAAGAACTAGCTGATTTCGCAATCTCAGTGATATCTCTATCTCACTCCAATGCTGCAGTAGAGAGAATTTTCAGTACTATGAACATCAGCAAAAGTAAGTTATGAAACAGGATGAACAATAGCACTTTGAACAGTATTATTTTTATTTAAAACAGACTGAAAGTTATGAATGACCAATGCCATAGATTAATAATTGGTCTCGCTACCAATTATTAATCTATGGACCAATGCTTTACCTACGAACTCCCAGAAAAAGTAATTGGCTAGTAAACTTTTTCATGAAAATGGCTAATTCGTAAACTATTTCGAGGAATAGGCGTAAGGAACAGATTACATTAATCAGATCTTTAGATAAGCAAGTACTTTTTTTTTAAATCGCAGAAAACCCAATGACTTTCATTTTTTAGCAAAGTTAACGTATGACGTAGCCGGATAACTTCCGGCTATTCACATTTAATTTTTTAGGTTGGTAGCACAGGATAGTGAATAAATATTATTTGTTTGGTAGCGCCAATAGGTGCTTCACGTACTTGTCACCCGTGTCAAATGTCATCTCTGTTCAATTATACATAACCTAACTACATCTTCATTACATTCATTCATACATTTTATTGAAGAATCGGTGTCCAATTATTGAAAAATCAGATGTCAAGGGATGAAGGGACGGCAGTAAAGTCCAGGCCAATATGCAATAGATACGAGAAATGGGGTAGATACCTAGATAGTTGGCGATTGTAAACAAAAAAGAAACCAACTCGCAGCTCGCGGTTCATCTTGACTTTGACATTTGACACTGACAAACTGACATACATATTTTTTAACACTTTCACGGACAGTCAAGAAAATAACAATGGCACTCAATTGTTATCTACGTCGAGAGACGTTACTGTCCGCGAAAGTGATAATACCTTAGTAATTTTTGCTTTCTTGCAGTTCGAGATAGCCATTATAGCTGCGTGACGTCATCACTATAAAATCTTTAAAATTAATAACAAAATAAATATAATTTTAAGAATGTTTTCGTTTAAAGTGTATCTACAAAATAGTCTATTCTATCAATAAATTATATAAAATACACAATTTATTTTTTAGTTGACTAGCCAATTGCGGAAATAGGAAAAAACAAAAAGTATTCCTTTAAACCTTCTAAAGAAGGTGATGACTCTACTGCCCTATTGCCGTCATCATTTGAGTTTGTTTCAATGATACGGGACAGGCAATTGCCATTTCGGCCGAGGCATATATAGTGCTTTTCTTAAAAAAAATGCAAGGAAATAAAAAAGGGCCTTTTACATAATAAATTTAATTTATTTTACAGTTTGTGCCGAAAGGTAAACGCATCTGTGGCTATACAGCCACGAGAACGCAATGTGCACGATAGATAAAAGAGTTCTAAATTCAAACAGCACACCGTTTCATACAACATTGCCGGCGCGCTCTTCGTTCCAAATTCAAAGAACGCGCCGGGAAGTGATTTTGGTTTTTCAGATACAGCCATGAGAACGCAATGTGTACGATAGATGAAAAAGTTCTAAATTCAAACAGCACACCGTTTCATACAACATTGCCGGCGTTCTCTTCGTTCCAAATTCAAAGAACGCGCCGGGAAGTGAATTTGATTTTCAGTCTACGTAAATATGTTACTTCGCGTGTTCTTTATTCAAAAGTAATGACAATATTTCCGCGCATGTTTAAAAAAAATAGATTAAGTACCTAAATTTTAAATTTTTTACTACTAAGAGCTAAATACGTGTAGTTATTAAGTTTACGCTAAACGTTTTTACGAATAAATTAAACAATCACGATTTTTGTGTTTTTATTTTTTGTTTAAGACCACTTAATGAAAAATTGCAAAAATATATATATATTTTAAATAAAATTATGACCGAATAGGATCTAGGGAATTTTTAATATTCTAAATTCTCATTATCTAGCGAGATTTGATTGTACTTCTAGTGATTTGTCCAAATTGAAGGTGGCAACCATAGATTAATAATTGGTCTCCGCTGCGCTACGACTAGATACCGTCGGCATACTACATAAATTAGCAACTAAAACCATGCCGAAATCGGCATACCCGCGTCAGTCATGCCGCGACCGATGAGTGAGTTGGATGTCTAGAAAAATATAAAATTTAATGTAAAAGTAGACGCAAAATGTGCAGTTTGCGTAGTCAAACTGTGTAAGAATAATACTAAAAGAAATAAGGAAGATACTGGTATTACATACCATCAATAAGTATTGTATTATTTCGAAATATGGACATAAATTACTCACGAAAATAATACCTATAACCCTAAAATATGGCGCGAAGTACCGCTCGGTGCTCAATGTTGCCGTGTATTAAATAATCCCAAATTCCCCGAGGTTTCGATTTTTATTATTTAGATATTTTGTTTTTTAACTCCCGACTCCAAAAGAGGGATGTTGGAATTTTGACTTTTTCTGACAATTTTGTCTGTCTTTAACATCTTATTTCTTTAAGGCTGATCTGGGAGAAAAGTAAATACGTGGAATGTACTACTGCTTCTCTTCCCGCGCAGACCATATAAGCCGGCCGAGGAAGTGGGCGAAAATCGAAGAACCATACCTATCAGTAGGCGATGCAAGTAGCAACCTATCACTATTTTGATTCCATTTCCACTTTACGCCCACCAACATTCTAAATATGGCCTTTAGGTAGTTGGTACCCCGTAGGGTATTGTTGCCGGATAATTGATTAATCGAATTTGGTTTATTTTTTAAATAATCTATGATATCAAAAGTATTGATATAATAAATTTAATCGATTTTTGACAATTAATCGATTATTAACTGCAATATCAAACAATTAGTCGATATTTTCGCGATTATTATTTATTAAATTAAACTATTTTAATACGGTTTTATCGCGTTTATTACTTATTTATTTACACCTGACGTTTCAAACACTTTACAGCGTTCATGGTCGCAGGCAGACTAAGTTAACATAAGTAAGTTATCAAAGACAAATGTTAACTTAGTCTGCCTGCGATCATGAACGCTGTAAAGTGTTTGAAACGTCAGGTGTAAATAAATAAGTAATAAACGCGATAAAACCGTATTAAAATAGTTTAATTTAATGAATTAGTCGATTATTGAAATGGGTTGATATAAATTATATCGATTGAATCAACAAAGGTAATCGTTTATATCAATGGTTATTAATCGATTATGTATCTGTAGTATCGATATAATCTAATCTGTAGTATTGATTTTTGAGAATTTATGAAAAATAATCGATTAATGGATTAACAACAATACCAAGCATTTCAGGCACCGATACTATACAGATATACCGGAACTCGGCGGCGGGATGTACAGCGGGCATAACACAAATCATCGTCATTGAATGACTCATACAGAAAAAAAATTACAGAAATATATTATCAATAGTATCAATATCGATACTATACCTTAGATTATATGTTCAACTATCAAAGAATCGATTATTATTCGATGTGTAATGTATTTTCCGGCAACACTACTGTATGGAAAAAGGCCATGATAATAACTACTCGTATGTACAAGATGTTTACTGCAGCTCCGCCTTCGTCAAAAGGTAGCCTATGTTTGACTCCGGGTCTTGAACTATATCCGTACCAAATTTCATGAAAATCAATTCAGTGGTTTAGTTGTGAAAGAGTAACAAACATCCAATAATACTTACAAACTTTCGCGTTTATAATATTAATAGAATGTGTATGTCTATTTATTTATCTGTATTTAAACCCGGGTTACAACTAAAAAGAGGTCAGTAATCAATTAGCTCCAAGCTAAATGGAAAATTAAAGTAAAGTTTAACATACTGTACTGTGTAATAATAAATCAAAAGAAAGTTTTTTTGCAATTTTAGGATTCTATATTAGAATTATAAAATAAAGTAGACAAAAACTAACCATTTCCCCTACCTTAGCCCTTACCATCAACTCTAATAGCAGGGCAGAAACGAGTGAGTAAACGAGATGTCGCCTTACATCTTGTATTGCGCCATCTCGTTCACTCACTGGTTTCTGTCCTGCTATTAGAGGTGATAGTAAGGCCCCTTATCTCCGAAACTATCGATTCCACAATAACGATTCATAAATTACAGGAAAACCTATGAGATAATATTAAATTTGTTTAGGAGGTCCAAATGGAGAAAAATAAAAAATAGTACAGAACCCTCTACATGCGAGCCGACTCACACTTGGCCAGTTTTATTTTAATTTCATTTTAAAGGGTTTTCTGAGCTACTTTTTATAATACGTAACAAGACCGCAGCAATTAATAATTTTCCTATTGGTCGGGCACCAGTCAAGTAGCTGGCAACACCATAATCGACGCAAGTGTGCGTCTTTGCACATTGTTTTACACACACTTTCCTATTATGTGGCCGCATTCTGGAAACTGATTTTTCTTCACAGCGCGGTATCTAGTCGAGCGCACGAGACCAATTATTAATCTATGGTGGCAACACTGATCGTTCGTTTCGTGTTTTCTTGAAAAGTTCAATCCTGTGGTTTTATCAAGCAAAACAATTCTCGGAAGTACAAAGACTTTAGACGATTATGCCGTCGTCCTTATTTGAATTACGGCCTAACCGGCGACTATTGGACCACGAATTCGAAGGCTACAAATTGAATCTTCAAGCTCTACCACACTATACATTTGAGTTGGAGTCTCCAGTTGACAGAGTATTTCCCGACGATCTTCAGTATTCTTTCATTCATGCAAAGCTCTTTGCCTTGCACAACCACCTGGTACTTGACTACTGGGATTATTCCTTCAATTATTATTATATTGACAAAAAGCAACAAGTGCGCTATATCACTTTCGAGAACACAAATCACAAGTTCCAGAATACAGTTGTTTATGATATACCAGCACATGTGGATAGAAAATCTGGTCATTTCAACCTATGCGTGACTTTCCCTTCCGCCAATTTAGCTGTTGTAAGTGATGGCACTGGATATTTACACATAGTTGACACCGGCCGTAGAAACAGAGCCTGCTGTTGTATGTGGCAAACACTCCATTCCAGTTTAGCACTAGGTGATGGGAAATATTTCATAATATTAGATTCAAGATTTCAAGAAAAAGATGAACAGGAAATTCTTCATTGTTTGTTGCAATCTGTTGAGCAGAACGAAAAGCATTTTAACACTGTTCTCACGTGGGTCACATTTGAGAATTGTAAACAAACTTGGAAACAAACTAGTCTGAAGCAGCTGCAGGGCAAAGGCATTGTTCACTATGCAGCCATTGAAACTAATTGTTCTGCCTTGTATGTTGCCTCCGATAATGTTTTTAAGTTCACTTTGGACTCTGAAAAAGAATTGACAGAGCTAACAAAAGAAGAACCAAGAAAGATTATTTATACCTGGTTACAGACAACTGAAGATATTACAATAACATTGAAACTTCAAGACAACTTTGACAAGAGTTTGTTCCATGTTGATGTATCACCATTGAGCATAAAAATCAGCTATGCGGGGACCACTTTCCTTGATGGGAAATTAAGCCATAAAGTTGATAGCGGGTTTACAACATGGAATGTTCAAGAGTCGGGCCAGGTGGATATACTAATTACGAAGACAGACAGCATGCTGTGGGATGAACTTTTAGAGGGAGGGGATTGTAATGGAGAGCAGATCATGGATGCAAGTTTAGTGGAAGAGGCACACCGGAGACTGGCTCACTTATGCTCCGAAACAGAGGTTACAGCTGATGAAGCTATGCCCGGTGTGTCCACAGAGGAGTTAGAGGAATGTGATGCTGCGTCAGAAGAGGATACTGTCTTAGGTAAAATATTTTGTACAATACACAACATCATATTTATAAAACCAGTACACTGAGACTCCATTGTCAGCTTTAAGGCTTTAAATTTGAAACTGAATAACACCAATATTATAATTGAGATTCAATCAATGTTTTTGTTTTGTTTCAGTGAGAATGGACGCAACAAATCATCAAATAACACATCGAATACCTCTCAGTGTACACCAGTTTCTGTTTAGCATTAAAATTGAAAACCAAGAAGTCCCTGCCCTTACACTTCGTCAAGACGTTGATGCTTGTATCTGGCAGCCGTATGCGCAGCTCGTGAACACAGACACTTGGCCTATAAAACATCAAGGAACACTCCTAGCATTTGGTTACGTACAATCATCTAAACAAAATCGCAAATTCGTCACTTGCCCTCCAAACTTCTCCTACAGTGTAGTATGCGAAGCTTCAAGGCATATATTTATTTACCAAAATGCAAATGATCAGAACTGCCAATTGAGGAAGAGGACTGGAGGAGTCATGAAGAATGTGAAAGTTGGTCAACAGCATCTTTTTAACTTTGACAAATATGGAGAAGTTATTGGCATTAATGCTACAAATGAATTTTTGTTTGTTTTAACAGAGAAAACACTTATAGCTATAGAGATTTTGTAAATTGACTATTAACAGCCTACTTATACATATAAATATCTTTGACGATGTGACATAGAGATATATGTAGAATAGATAAAAAGTTCTAATTGAATTTATACATAGTACAATCATCGTATTTTTACATTTTGTAACCCTATTCACTAAGAAATATGGCAGTACTCAGAATGCTAAATCTTCATAAATTTCCGTTTACATTAAATTAAAGCACATTTACATATATGTGTCTAAAACATTGTTTATGGACCTGTAATTAAAAGCCGTACTTCCAAAGTCATCTAAAAGGTGGCTTACAATTAAGTGTAAACATAAATAAAATATACAATATTGTCTGTAAAAATACTTTATTCTCCTTCCTTGTCACTCTCACTACCCGACATACTCTCTTCCGAAGAGCACCCAGTAGTAAATAGAAGATTCTTTGGTCTCCTCTTTTTCTCTGCTTTAATCTCTTTCTGTATTTCAATTTCCTTTTCTTTGGCAATTTTCTCTGTCAATAAGAGCCTTTTTCGTGACTGTGTTCTCTCATTTTGTTGTGGGATTTCAGTGACAGCGTTCTGGGCCACATCTTTTGATTGTAATTTTGTAATAACATCAGCTTTATTGATATTGGTTGCATTTGTCTGGTCTTGCTTTTCATGGAATGTGTCTTCTGTAACATAAAATTAGTTATATAATAGTGTATGTTTTGTAGCAGTATGTTTGTAGCAAAACTCTTTGACACCAGGGTGTACATAGTCGATTGACGATGTAACCCACACGTTATGATTATGATTAGTTTCCCTACTAACATGACATTAAAAGTCACTTAGTTATAATCGCTGAAGGTTCATTGGGTAGATCGAAAACCTTTTTTTGAGGTCAGTAAGTGACAATGCCTTAAAGAAAAGGTTTTGAATATAGTACTATTAATAATTCTGTGATAAAGGTTAGGAATTCGTTAAGCATACGCTTGGCACTAAAGTGTAAGTTGAGAACGTAACTGGGAAACACGCTCAAACAAAGGAAGGTTAAGTATTAGACTAAGCTGCAGTTTGACAATTTACCTGGTGTAATAATCTCAAAGTTGTAAGCATGGTCCTTGAGAACTACGAATATAATTGGAAACTCCACGATGCATTTGCCAGATAAGTTCTCTGCCAGAGTCTCTGTAGGGTCCAACTCAAAGAACTTTCTAGCAGAGCCTTTTACTTTCTCAGCTGAAATAAAATGGAAAATATTATAAATAGGCACACAAGTCATATCAAGTATTTCTTAATATTAAATTACGCTGCTATGGATTTAAAAAACATTGATTTAAAAATATTACAACAGTGGGAGTTATCCATACCCAGCTTAATTTTACAATTACCCATTGTACCATTTTTGGTAATAAAGTTTGAAATAGATATAAATACAATTTTCTCTAAAGTAAAATTTATTGCTGCAGCAGATTTAACAAACTTTGATTTATTTACCTACCTAAAAATTTTGTCAAAATGGCTTTTGACTGAATATTTATGCTTTGCCACCTAATAAAGTTATAATAATTAGGTAATAACTTTGGTACATGCTCTATAACATACCTCTTAGCAGCACTTTGACTCCACTAAAACCCGCGGACTTATAAAAAGTCAAAGCCTTTGACCCTTCAAACGGCACTGTGTCTGGATTTAAGTATTTATCAAGTAATTCTGCCAATTTCTTTTTCTCAGAGCACTTTTCATCAACAAATTTGATAGGATCTGAATCTACGTTAGGAAACACCCATTCTATTCTCCAGTTGATGATATTTGCTTTGTAGTTGTAACGAGTTGTGTTCGAGGAATGCCTCGTGAAGTTTTGCGCTAAGAATTGGAGTACAACACCTCTTTGTCTTGCGGCCATCTTCAACTTGAATAGGTGCTGTAAGTATTATAAAATGTCTGGTTAGTAAAATTTAACATTCTACTGGCAGAGATTTAAGCTCTCTTATCAGAAAATGCACAAAACATATTTATATCTGGTATTTTAAGTGCAAAGGTTTTTAGTTAATATGTTTCTGTAAGTTTCTTTTTTTTGGCGCAATATAGAGTTTTAGTATTGTAATGTTTTCTTATGTTTTCGCGATTGTTATTCATTAAATAGTTTATAAATTAAACTAAATTTTAGTATTGTATTGTTGTGTACAAAAATTTTTAAAGCAAACTGTCTTTACATATAGAGTTATTCAACCTATTTGAGATTTGATTTTATGTGTGCTATAGATAGATCATTGTTTACTTGAACAGTATTGAAAACGGTCTTACTATAGGCAAATCCTTATCAATCCTGGTAAACTTCTTCTTTTCGTTTCTTTTTACACCATATACGAAGCGGGCACATTCTTCCAACAATCTATAATCGCTGAGCAGGTCTGTGTCGGTGAAATCTTTAATGCGAACAAACTTGGTACGATCTCTGACCCCGTCGCACCCCAGCTCCTTTTTATGTATTCTTACACAACTCAAACGGCATGTCTTGACTTCGCATTTAGGGCAACAATAAATAGCCATTTTATCCCCGCAAACCTCACAGTCGCCTAGCCTGGGAAATAGTGTATAAAAGATCTGTCAGAGCTAGTTAAAGAAATGATAGAGTATCTTGATAATTAAGATTTCAATAAGTTCTAGGTGGTAATCTGAGTAAAACCAATTTATTAAATGAGGTTGTTTCTTTTGCGAATGGTTATTTATAGAAATAGATACAAATAAATGAAATGGAATTTGGAGTGGTATTTTAGACCATTTAAATAAAAAATTTTTTTAAGTTCATTCAAATTGTAACTTACTTATGTTTCTTATGAGATTTTTTAATTTTATTAAGGGATTTTATTATATAAACAAATTAGCCGAAAAACTTTAAAAAACTAACTGAAAGTAAATACTTAAAATTAAAAAAATTAATACTAAAAATTAAAATCTAAGCAATATCCGTGTGGCATGGTGCTAAGAACACTGGCTGCATTTCCGCGTTGAATTGCAATTGCAATTCTTTGCGCTAGGAATGAGCCAGCCCACTTGTCACCTACGGCGTCAACAAGCTTAGGAGAAATTTCCTTAAAAAATTTCTTCAAGTTAGGACCCCATGGACCCAATGTTTCGACACCAAGCGGCACAAATATGTACTCACTATTCAGAGAAACATATCTGCGTCGCTTGGCATCTTCTGCAGCCTCCGCCGCGGCTCCGGCTTATTGTATTTGAGGTTATAATACTTTCATACCAAATGTACGTAGATACTAAAAACTGACCTTGAAATTGACCCTCTTTCGTCAGTGGATTCAGAATCACTTGAAGACATGTCCCAATTTATGTAGATATAGACGGAAGAAAGGAGTATAGTCTGTCAACGTGTGCGGTTGTAATGGATTGTAATGTAGCGGGAAGAAAACTGAATATGACACTGAACCGTAATTACTATAAAAGGGGTGGTATGTAGTCTTTTCCAGTTTCTACGGAAAAGAAGCAGGATACTATATTACCATGATATCTTTAAAGCGCGAAAAAATATTAACTAGGTACCACTATACTACCATACCACTGTAAACAAAACAACACATGTCCGTTCATGACGTCATGACAACATTGACATCAGATATGACATTATCTTTTTTTACACTGATCTAAGACTATGGATAAGTTCCATGGCTCTTCTGATTTTTCTTACTTCTTCAGGAGGCTTACCTATACCTGCCACCATCTCTTACAAAGCATAAAGCGACATCTCGCTTGCTCAAACTGGCAGGTTCCTTACTATCACCTCTAAATGTACGATGTGTACGAGACGGCGCAATACAAGGTGTAAGGCGACATCTCGCTAGCTCACTCGTTTCTGCCCTGCTATAAGAAATGATCGTAAGGCACCAGTGTGACTTGATTACATGATTTTCTTGCTTGTTACCAAGAGCTCCTAAAAAATGCAGATTTTTACATTTCACTTAGGCAAGTGTGGTTAAAAATCTGACTATAATTGACTTGTCTTGACTAGTCCATAAACAATAAGTATTTTTAATTTTTATACTTGCTACTGACTTACTACATCTATTGAAAGCCATTTTAAAAAATTAAGGAGATGTACTGCTGTCAATGTCAACAATGTCATTGTCCAAATCAATATTTACTCTTCGTCCAAAACTCTAAATCCAAATGCTAAAATATCATGGAAATATCCAAAACTCCAAATTCAATTCAAATCCAAAACACACAAACAGAACAAAGGTCCAAAATCAACAAGGTAGCCAAAGACATATATTTCTAAAACAGAGTAGGATTCATAAATACCACAAAAAAATCATCGACAAATAGGTAACAACTAGAAATCTTAGGTAGTCATTAATCTTTTGTTTACAGAAAGGAAAAGAAGACAATAATAAAGCAACGAAAAGAGCACAAAAAGGTCGAGAATAGATACAAGAAGCAAGTCGACAAATTTATCCAAGCCGTTAGATCTTAGTGCAATCATGAGTGCCGACCTCGAAGGCGACGATTGGGAGCTACCCTGCTCAGACGACGAGGTCTCCAAATCCGGAGTTTTCATCGGAAAAAACTGGATGCCTGACCCTGCAGAGTTGGAAGAGCTTTACAAGAACATAGGTAAAAGCGGAACTTTGAATTTAGAATGGAAATGTCCAGGTAGACGTGCACCTACGCCGGTACCCGTTACTAACGCTAACCAACCTGAAATGCCTGCATCTCCGATTCGGGAAGAGAAATCCGACTTTGATTTCATGGATGAAGTTAATTCCTTGAGCTTGCGTGTACGCAGGGATGGTGAGGATACTCTTAGAGGTTCAGCCAAGAAAAAGACTACATCCTTTGACGGTATTTTGTCGAATATGATCAGACACAAGCGGATAGAACAGATGGAAAAACAGGCAAACACGCCAGGAACACCGTCATCTAATGCCAATTGATATTGATAAATGATGTGGACATTCAGTATAATAAGAATGAGTCTCTTCATGTCTACCAAAAAACATTTCCAAGAGGAATCTAGCTTTTAATGCCATTCCAAGATCAGATTGATTCTGATGATGAAGAAGATTTAGATGGTTTTCGGTCTTTGAGATCTAATTATTTTGTGTAATGGAGGTATGTTGTAGTAGAATAAAGTTGACTCTTAGGCATCATTTGATAAGTTTTAATAAGTTGTACAAAGTGTGAAAATAGAGTTTGATTCAGCAGGCCAGCCATTCTCAAAGTGTGCTCTGCGGACCCCAAGGGCTTTACGAAGTGTCTGAGAGGGTTTGGCAAGAGCAAATTGTTATAGTAAAAAAAAAAAAACCAAACTTTATGAAACAGTGAGCATTTAAAATGTTACCATGTCATTTGACAAGATATTTATTTATAAACACAAAAATGTATTAATTTGGGGTTCAGTCAAATATTTTATTATTCAGTCTAAAATTTGTCCATCAATAAAAAAGCGCTGTAGTAGGGAAAGTACTCTGCTAGAAATTTATTTATATTTTCATATTTAAGTTTTACTGTTAAATGTGCTGTACAGTAGCTCTATACAAGAAATAAAATATGTTTATGTATTGCTTAACTTTATTTATTGAACAGATCAAAAAATATTTCTTGCATCACATTTCGCACTTTATACATACTATAAATTTTATTATGATCCATTTCTGAATGGTGGCAAAGTCCAACAAGGAGAGTTGACAACATATATAAAAATAGTGCCCACTTGTCAATAGTAATATAGTATATAATAGTCTTGATTCACATCTTAATGTCACATAAGGCGGAAAACAATGAAATTACTTCCGTAGAAGTTAAATGTCTTAGGATGCTACTGGGAGTACACTAAACATTTGATTGTTTTTGCTCCGGTTTTTTTTCTTAGCTGTATGTTGCAATCAGCCTTACTGGTTATGAGCAGATGTGTTTTTCTCAGGCGATGAAGTGGTGATTATAGACCTAAAGTTGCAGATTGCGGTTTTAATATATCATCATAGTCTTCAATCAGCCTGTGACAAAGGTCCATGTTGTCCAAAATGTGCTGTAGCTGCCAGTGCTTCCGTAATAGAGCAATGTCTGTATTGAACCTGCCCTGCCGGATACATTGCACTCCGGTGCAATAGGCTGCTGTCTTTAGCTGCACACCCAGTTCATGAACCAATGTCCATAAGTAACGGTCATATTCATTTACAGCTTGTATTTCTGTAAGTTAATATAAAGATTAAAACACCGTATATTTGTATGTTAGGAACGTCAAATGTATTGTTTTTTATTTTACATATTAAATTGCTAGGTTTACTACTTCTAGTAACAATTTGATTATGGAAGTGCAACTGCGAAAAGAATAAATTCCCAGATAGATGTGAAAATAACCTTGACATAGATAGACACACATACAAACATATCTCTCTTTTTGCATTGGAGTTAACTGTAAATATTCATCATACCTAAGGTAAAGTCAGGTGGTTGAAAGTGAACACATTTCATTCCATACACTATTGGTAGTTTACTGCTGGCCGGCCTCAGAAGTCCTTGTGATGCCAGTTCGTAGGCTGACTGGGAATCTTTGTGGACACCACATAGCCTGGAAGTAACATACAAACATATAAAACATAAAAACACTCCCTAGGAAGACAAGCTAACTCCAAGATGGAAAGACAATCTAAAGCCCATAACAAAAAATTTTGATGATTGCATATTAAATCTCAATATTTCGCTCACATGGAGACAGGAACTTGTAAGTATTTATAAGTCATACTCACTCATACATAGTACGCTGATGAGCCGCTTGCATATTAGCCAAAACTTGGTCCATTTTCGCCCTTGTCACATGACCAAAGGTTGCTCTTTCTACAGTTTTACCATTCCATAAATATGTGTCTGTAGCCTTCCCCAATTGTCCGTGAACTTTGTAAGCTCTCGTAGGTCTTGCCATGTTTATGTGGTATGTTAATCTAGTCCCTGCATTTATGCCTATTACTGAAATTGAATTTTTGAAAATAGTTTAATTTCTGTTGAGTCTTCTATGCATAAGGTTCTAATAAAATCAATATTTAGCTTGCTCTTAATTTGATAAGTAAAAAAGAGAAAATCTTTATAAAGAATATACATAACAAATATAATAAATTGAATTCTCGAGGACATGTTAATCTGACCTATCAGACCATTAGACTTGGAAATTATATTCTAAAAGCAAAAGTATATTATTTTGTACTTGAAAGTTTTAAAAACGCCATATTGTGCTACATAACATAAATGAAGAAACCCAAGTTGAAAATCACAATTATTACATAAATTTCTCACTTGATATTATATCGAGCAAAAGAGAGTCTGAACAGTAGCTGCCAGTAAAGAATTTATTTGCAAAATGTACCAACAGTAATTGTTGCAAACAATATTCAGTTATCAACTTACACAGAACTCCACTGCTAAATAATCCTAAGTGTGTAGCATAAGTGCACCGGAAGTCTTCGTTGAGGTATCTAGGTCCGCAGGCTAAGGGATTATCAGCTAGATTAGGGACTAACTTAACGGTCATTGGGGCATTGGTAGACCCCACTATCTCCACCCTTTTCTCTTGAGGGCGGCCAGGCAATTGGTTCAAATCTGCAAAAAAAACAAATGATAAATAACAAAAACTAGCTTGTTTATGGCATACTGTAATCTGTGCCCATTCTGTACTTAAAAAACTTAATCTAGGGCTAAACAGTGTATTCAAAACCACTAAACGCATAACTGTTTCTCTTTCACTTCGTATGGGTTGACTGGAAGAGATTGCCTAGCAATAATCCGCCTTTGAATAAATAATGTACTAGCTGACCCGGCGCCTAACAGTTATTCTTTAATTTTTTAGTTATTTACTTTATTTTTCTAAAATAAAAGAATTTTTCTAAAATAAACGTAGCCTAAGTTACTCCTTATTACATCAGCTACCTGCCAATACAAGTCCCGTCAAAATCGGCCCAGCCATTTCAGAGATTAGCCAGAACAAAAAGACAGACAAACAAAAATGGTAAAAAATGTTATTTTGGTGCATGTACCGTATATATATTCATATTTATATAGTAAAAAATGGTTATTTTAATATTACAAACAGACACACCAATTTTATTTATATGTATAGATAAGTCTTTGTAAATGTTAAATTATTTGTTAACGTATGTGCGCAATAAAGATATTTTGTATTGTATTGTAAACACATTATAAATGTGGTTTGAAAAGTAGTAGTAGTATTTTAAAATTGTTTTACACTATTTAAAGCTAATTTATTTACTAATCTAAATTTTAAACTAACCTTTACACAAGTTGGTTATGATAGTGTGTTGCACTTGTCTCAAAGGTACGTTTGCTGGTTTGTATATGCATATTAGTCCATTTAGAGCTCTATATGCAGAAACAGCATTATTGTATTTACCCATTATATAAAGTCTAATTCAAATTTCTCGGTGTTGAAATCACACAAAATGTACCTATCTACAAAACAAACCAGGGGTACAGCTGTCACTGTCACATAGTGACATACTACATTTGAATATGGCAGAACCTGTGTCTTGACAATGACAAATTAAAAAAACTGCAATAAGTGTTTTACGGATATGGCTACATAATGTTTCTATCATTAAAGACTTATCCCTTAATTAAATCCAAATGCGATATAAGTGAGTAAAATGAGATATCGACTTTCGGCGGGAAACTGAGAAAAGCAATTTCGGTGCTATACTTTATTTTTCAAATTTTGCGATTTTTCTAGTGTTTAAGTGCATAATAATATTAGATTATTATTCGCAGTGTTCGAGAATATTCTAATTGCAGTTTTTCTACCACTTAACTTAGCTTAATTTATGGACTTAGTATATTAAACAGGACTGAGTAAATCTGCTTTGCATAGAGGCAAGACCGAGCCAAGCGAGATAGAAATAAAATAAATAAATAAAATAAAAGCCATTTATTTCAGGCTACAATGGCCCATACTGCACATACAATTAAATGGTAAATGAGTCGCTCGGAAATATCAATAAAATACACATGTCCAAAATTATTAACCAATAAAATATGAATGTCAAAGAAAATAATAATTGATTCATTACAGTTTTCTTCTATATGCGCTACACGGTAAGTGCCTGTCACAGCTGTACTGGATGTAGGGGCAGTCCGGTCTACCAGCTATCATTGTCAGCACGGCGTTAGGGCTGTCCCGCACCCTGCGCACTAGGGATGCGGCGCGCTTGCGCATTATTGCATGAAAGCAGTCTACATGCGCGTCTGCGAACATTCCTGATGCGCTACAGAAGCGAGGCAGCCCCAACACCTCCCTGAATGCATTGTTGAACTGGATACGAAGAGCGCTGTAGATTCTCTGCTAATATGCAACCCACAGGCTGCTTGTATACAGCGAGGTGCAGTATGCCCGAAACAAAGTTATTTTTACCTCGTCCGAACACCTTGCAAACCTGCGGGCCAACATGTTAGCCCTCCTCGACAACGCCCTCCGCTCCCGCTCAATGTCTGCGTTGTCCTTAAGGTCCGTGGTAACTATATGCCCAAGATAGGTAAATTGTTTCACTCTTTCTAAAGGAAATCCGTTAAGATTTACACGGACACCTAGCATCCACAGCCTCAAACACTATATATTTGCTTTTGCTGACATTATATTTCAGCCCATGTTCACACACATATTCCTCACATGTCTGGATAAGTTGTTTTAGTCCACAGATCGACGCGCTCAGCAGCACCATATCATCAGCATAGCTCAAGTTGTTCACGCATACGCCTTCAACATGACAGCCTACATACTGACTGCTGAGCGCGACGATCAGTGCATCCATATATATATTAAAGAGGGATGGAGAGGTCAAGCCACCCTGGCTTGAAATAGTGGAGGAATCTATCTCTTTTTTAAAAGGGTAACCATGATAAAGTTTTAAATTGGGACAAACTATTTTCAACTTCGGAAATACTGTACATAATAATAATAAAGAGGAGTAGGGATGTGACGACCCCAGGTTCTCTTCCCAGTGCAGTCGGTCTCCGCAGGGCAGCTTGTGGCGAGCTTTTGGTGAGTGGCGACACCGCGGACATGACGGCTCCCAGAGGAGGCATCCGTCCCTCGCCTCCGGCCTTCCTTCGCAAAGGTCGGAGTGGACGCCGACGAGGGACAGGACCCCTACTTTTGGCTTGCTTTAGCCGGCTGGCCAGAGTGGAGTCGCATGAGCTATATGCTCGAGGGTGGAAGTGTATTGCATGTAATGGCGTAATAACGGGGAAACCCGCTCACGAGGCAACTCGCGATGGCGAAACCGGAGCCGCACCTCTCGGCACCCTTAGCCGCTCATTCCAATGTTGCCCCTCTGTTGCCAAACGCGGCGACTATTTGGGGGCCCATTCACTGAGTGGCGAGTCACCGCCTGCAACTAATAGTTAGTAATCATGATTATGGCAGGTGTCCGATATCTATTGCAATAACCCAGTTCAAACCCATCCAAATTTCATAACCATAGCCCATTTTATTCTTTTCACTCATTAGCAATAGTTCCTTCTCCTGCCCAGACCTGTTCATGGAAATATCAACTATTGATATAGCCGTGGACGGGTTTGGGCAGGAGCACCACATGACATCAACTTCTCCAAAGGGCCTCTCTACACGTTGGATCCATATCCCCGCGCAAGCCTCTCAAAGGACCGGGGCAACCCGTGAATTCCAAAAAGAGATATAATAATAATAAATTTATTTCAGAAAAATTTCCATGTTGTGGGTTAGTAACACAAAAACTTAAGACTAGGGTTAGTAATATAAATTATTTTAGTTTACTTTATATTTACCAGAGCAGGCCTAGAGCCAACAGGTGTCTGGTTCCAATGCCTTAAGATTGAGCAACAAAAGCGACCTCTGATACTGGCCAGGAGGCTGTTGAGGCTGTCCCGGACCCGGCGCCACATCGAAGCCACCCGCTTACGCATAATAGTTTGGAAGTTATCTATTAGTGCCTCAGCAAACATTGTCGATGCGCTGCAGATCCTAGGCAACCCCATCAGCATCCTGAACCTATTATTATATTGTACGCTCAGGGCTCCCAGCGTTCTATGTGTGTACTCTAACCATAGACTGCAGGTATAAAAAGATTGGCAGTAAGACCTAAATAGCGTTTTCTTTTAACTTCGACATTACACCGTGCAAATCTACGTGCGAGTATATTAGCTCTCATAGCTAGAGCCCTGCGCTCCCTCTCTATGTCTGCTTCATCAGACAGGTACTCTGTGACCCAATGCCCCAGGTACTTAAAACTTGTGACTCTCTTTAGAGGTAAGCCTTAAAGAGCGACAGGTGGAAAATCGTAATCTCTATTTTTTGTTTTAAAAACTACAATCTCACTTTTTTTGACATTGTACCTGTGGCTGTGGGAATCCATGTACTTCTCACATATGTCCAGAAGCTTTCTGAGGCCACCGATTGATGGGCTCAGCAGCACCATATCGTCGGCGTAACTGATGTTATTATAAGGTATATTATCAATGGAGCAGCCGACACCGCTACTGCTGAGCTCCGCAATCAGACTGTTTATGTAAAGATTTAAGAGTGCGGGAGAAGACAGGCCACCCTGCCTTATACCGCACCCCAACCCATACGCTTCCGAAAACACTCCAGCCCACCTTACCTGATTCTGTTGATTATCGTACCAATACTGAAACAGGGCTATTAAGTCTTTGCTGAAGTTTGTGTCGACAGCGAGTTTTCTCCAAAGTACTTCATACCTAACCATATCAAAAGCACTGGATAAGTCTAGAAAACAACCTACGACCGGCGTCTTAAGTGCAGTACAGTAACGGACGGTATGCTTAAGACAAAGTATGGCGCTTTCCGTGGATAGCCCCGGTCTGAAACCAAATTGTGCATCACACAGGTGAAGCGTATCCTGTAACTTTCTCTCAAGCAGACCGTCCATCACTTTGGCTATAGTAGTGGCCAGTGATATAGGTCGATAGTTTTTCCTATCCGATGAGTCTCCAGTTTTATTTTTCAGTATTGGAACGACGATTGTTTTCATAAAATCAGCCGGCAGGTATGAGTGTCCTACACAAAAAGTAAACAGCATGGCGAGAACACGCGGCAGGTGAAACCCGCATATTGCAGGTGTTCGATACTAATACCGTCATAGCCTGGATATTTACCCCGTGTCATGTTTTTTATAACTACGTCTTTTACCTGTTTAGCCGTGAAGCACGTAGTTTCATCTTCGTCCTGGATACCAGCATCGAACGTCTGCGACTGCGTCGAATAGTTCGAAATAACCTTAAAGTTATCTTTAAACATATTAGCAACCCGCCCCGCGTCACTCTCACTCATAAGTACCTAGCTAAAAAGCTTAGCGGGGCGTAATTGTTGGTGACGATTACACGAGTTAAGCAACAACAAATGCGACCTAACTTGGAGTGGACATCACTTGGCGTATTACGTTTAGCCGTTAGTTCTGCTTGTCTAGTGGAGCCAAGGCCACTAGTAAAGTTTCCTTGTCTTCCCCGAGGGAGCCAATATGTCTACGATATGTCTACGAAACGTTATTTTCGACTAGACTCCAACTTCCTTTAAGTCTGCACAGAACTACTTGGGAGGAGTTTAGCACCTCCTCACTTGGAACATTTAATTACGTCTGAAAAAAATCTGCATAAAGGAGCGTGGTCGCCCTATTTTGCACAAGTACCAACGTGATATAGCTTGTATTTGCTAGAAAGAGACAGGTTACTATTTCTATCTCGCTTGGCTCGGCCTTGCCTCTATGCAAATTTGCAGAAGTACTCAGTCCTGTTTAATATACTAACCCCCATATTCTCAAACGATTTCTCAAACTCGACTTAACCTTACTCCAACTTATTGATATGATTAGTCGACACTAGCTTCCTTGGCTTAAGAAGATTCCTCATTGGAGGTGAGTATCGAACTGTCAAATATAAGTTTAGTCGAGAGGTACCTTGAGGCGGCTTCGAAAGTAAATCATATTTTTGTTACTTTTTTCCTAGTTAACTACTTTGTTTATTTTTTACTTTATTCTTTTGTATTTTTAAATTTTTTAACTACTTTATTTATTTTTTACTCTATTCTTTTGTATTTTTAAATTTTTGTGCTTTGAATTGTTATTATAATCTGTGTCCTGTTATTATAACCTGTGTCCTGTTATTATAACCTGTATCCTGTTATTATAACCTCATTGGAGTTTGCTCAAGCAACCAACTATGAATGTCGTTTTCAAGGACAGTTCGAGGAATGCCTTATGGCGTCCTTCAATGAGTTTGAGTGATGGATGTTCTTAATGTTATGTTTAAGAATACGGGTGAAGTCCAGGGCATGGATATATAGATCAATACAATAGGCTGATGTCAATAAAATTTACCTGAATGCATTTCGTTATCCACCTCTCTCTTTCTAACTCGTAATGTGTTAGGGTGTGAATCTGAGTTTCCATCCCAGCACTTGATAACAACCCCGAAAGAGCAATATAATCTTTATTTTAAGGTCGATTTTATTAAAAAAATATTATACTTGTTTTTGTTATAGAAATATAAAGCCCAATTATATTAAGCAAACTGACATTTTTATCCTACTGTATTTCTGACTAGGCAAAATTTTTGAAATGATGGTAATACTTTAGAGAAAACAGAGGTCAAATTTTCTTGGGATGCAGGGCAGAGAACCTCCTCGAGTGCCCGGTCCTTTGAAAGCTTTACATTCTCATTTGATTCCACGGATCTGGTGAGAGGGCGGGCTGACAAGAGATTCGGGACGGTGCACCCTGGGTGACAGTTAATAACTCCCTGGTAGTCGGGGTCTTGTTGACTGTCTGCCAATTTCTGCCAACAGCCCACTCCACCGCCGTCTATGATGAGACGGCGAATGGATGTGGGTCTGGGGATTTGGGGGGGTGGCCGAAAGGCCAACAGAGGGGGCCGCAAGGCCATGGCTGGAGGGCGTCGTGGTAGAATGCTAACGCGACCCCATGGCGCCCTCAACAGCCGGTGCGGAAACGCCATAGGGGTTTTAGTGGGTAGTCAAGGCGCTGCTGCTACGCCTGGGAGTCCCACACTTTGTGCGTAAATGCATTTCCCCTACGTTAAAAAAAAAAAAAAGGTAAAATTTTCTTGAACCAGCCTGTTGTATGCCCCTCGGCTTCCACCTTAACTTTAGTTCCATGGTCCAAGGTAAAAGCTCAGGGTAAAAGCCTTATTAAAAAGAAAAAATAATATGATGTACTTACAAATATGACTTTGACAGGAAATGACAAAACGACAACATTGACAGTTTTTTGTCTGACAAGACAAGCAAGCAGAAAGAAAGCAAAAAAAGTAGCAAAGCAAGCAATGGCCGCGATTTGGCCGATCGCATTTACTTAATTGTGAATTGTTGAATTCGTCGTTTCAAAGTATTTGAGAGGATCATAAGTGTGTTTAATTTGTTTTGAATCAAGCTCTGCTGGACCGACTAGTTGTTGACTGTTGACTAAAATACAGTGAAAATTACTGTGACCAGTGTACTAGAAATCTGTGTAGGTGGGATCAAGGAATTGAAAGACAGCGAATACATCCGAGTCTTGTTATTGGTGAGTTCCTTTTTCATATATTTATGTCTTAAAGTAAATTCAGTGAATTTCCTTTTAAAATATTAAATTAAAAATTAAATACGCGTCGCATTTCAATTTTTTTGAGTAGCATTGCCTACTTGTTTCTGTATATTATATGTAATGAATCTAGTAGTATAAGCACATCATTATCTGACTTCCTTATTAGTTAGTTATTTCGAATTACTTTTGCAAATGGAATGAAATATGAGTGCAAATATAAGAGGCGACTTTAGTAAGGACTTATGCAAACTCTCATCACAATGCAGGCTTAATGACAGTTGCTCCAGTGTAGGTTCTTATTCAAAGCGTACCGTATGTTAAGTGTAGCTGAGGATGTTACAAACAAATGATTAAGATAGTACTGTTGTCAGGAACTAGTTGCATCTATTCCTTCCTGGTATGTAATTTCTCTCTGGTTTTGATCTCTTGATGATCATTGATCTCTTGATGATCATTGATCTCATCTCTCTTCATTCTTCAATATCCATACTTCTATACTAATATTATGAATGCGAAAGTCTGTCTGTTTCGCTTTCACATCCAAACCGCTGAATGGATTTTGATGAAATTTGGTATGAATATAGTTGAAGACCTGGGATCAAACATACTTTTTGATGCAGGCGAAGCTGTGGGAAAATGCTTGTATATCATAATGTGATTTGATATCCTTTGAACCATTTTGTAATTTGATGTTGTAAATTTATTTCACTACACCACAATGCTTTTTTAGGACCTTTCTTCTAGTACATTTAAGATCTAGTAGTTGATAGGATACAAAAAAGAAATTAAAACTTCACAACTTTTCAGCTCTACAGTCAGTAGAGTAGAGACATTTTTATGGTGCTAAATACCTGCCTAAGACTGTAAATATGAGGTTATTTTTGAGTTGTTGGTCTGAAATTGCTGTAAATTGAATGTACAGAAAATTGTGCCTGTTAATTACTTTCCAGGATTCTGATACCTGGTTATGGGTAATTTTGACAAATAACCATGGAGCAACTACAAAGAGAAGATGCCGTAATAAGCATTTTGTAAGAAAGTATTTGTAAGGCTACACGGGGCGGAAGGCAGACATGCGGGGTGCTTGGTTTCGGCCGTGGCACCAACCATGAAGCATGAGCAATGTTAAGCTCCGCCCACTTTTGTATCAGCGAGGTGCCAATGATCACATCACGGCGCCATTTCAAATGGCATCTCCTCTTTGTAATTGCTCCATGCAAATAACCACAGATTACAGAAAATATTCTATACAGATATTCAACCATCATACATTGGAATGTGCCAACTTTCCTGGTTACTCTTGGCACTCTCATACAAAGTCATTGTTACACCATCAATCAAAAACATAACAAGTTATAAAAGACAAGAACTTTTTAAATGCAGCACTTAATCAACTTGTGAAATAATAAGCGGAATCCATACTTAATATAAATATTTTTCTTTTTGAAGTGCCCCCTTATATCAAATAAGGAATTTATTCTTTTTCTTAAGCAATATGAACCCATGATATAACCTACATTGTAAAATATTGTGCATAACCCACTACACTACATTTGCATGTGCCTTATCTGCAGTAGAAATTGTACAAGTGTGGAGTAAATTGATAAGCTATTATTAAATTATTGCGATATTGATAGGGACTGTGATATGGTACAGTCATACTTTGACCATAGATTAGGTACATAGCTATGTCTTTAAACTTATGATCCTATTTTTGGTGAAAGTGGTTCTCTGCAAAATATTTTTTTACATCACGCCTTTTTCCCTTGTGTGAAATGTTTATTACCTGGGTTGGCTATCTAATTCCTATCCTCTATAAAATTTGGAATAAGTACCAAAGTTAAAATAAAATAACAAATAACTTTTACAATATTTATTTGGAAACAGAAGCTGAAAGCTAACACAAAGTTAAAAAATTCAAATTAAAAAAAAAATGAATTTATATTGGAAGTTAAGTACCTATTTAATGTTGAGAAAATAAATAATTGAAATTAAAATGAGAAAAGAAAATTAGGAGCGCAGGAGATGGAATGGCCAATATTTAGATCCCTTCATTAAAGTTTTAAATAAAAAAAAAAAATGAAATGTAGAAAGCGCAGGCACTGGCTGACCGACAATGCTGGCTTCAGCTGTGTGGTTACCTCAATCAAAGTAAAAATGTCTATCGCAGATTAAGATGGTAGTAAAAGCAGTGTCTTCTTGTTTCAATAAAAGAAATGTGGTATGCACTCCTGACACCTCGGGAAGCGGGTAGAACTCCCAGTGTTCAGCGGAGTGAGTACTGAGGGAAACTTCAGGTGTGCTTTTTAACCCTGAAGTAGGAATAACAAAATAACTTTAAAAACAATGGCTTACTATACGGTGGGGCTCTGTAAATTTCTGGGTTTTATTCCTGTTCAAATTCCCTTTCAATATATGTAAAATTTTGTTATAATGGAGTATGTTTATTCCTAAATTTAGGACTGAATCTTGTTTGGTTGCAATTATAAAAAGAAAGTCAAATGGTAGGTTACCCGACAATGAAAAATCTACTTAATTTTGTAAAAAAAAATCGATTTTGTATGAAATATTTCAATTTGAATTTATATATTCTACGCTTATTTATGTGTACCAATGGTTTAAGACCGAAATTAGATAAAATTTTAATAAAATGCACATGTGAATAAAATACACATTCTACCCACTTTGTAAATTATAAATTTGTCACAAAACCCCCAATTTAACAGAAAGTTATTGGACCAAATGAAAGAATTAATCGGTTATTTAGCATAATAAGACTAAATTAAAATAAAATAAATTACCTTTTCAGGGTTCTTTATGTATATCCAACAAAACACTTTTGTGTTATAACGCCGTACGACAACCACGTCGGCGAAAATACTTGTTAGGACGGTTGCACTATTAAACTCCAAATAAAAGTATTAAAATGCGATTTAAACCTTTAAATTATAAAAATATCGAGCAAATATCGACCCGCTCCAAAAATCATCTGATTTCGTTTGCCGGTGGCGGCAAGTGTGTTAGCTGTCAGTTCAGTCGTAGTGATGGGGACACGGGAGTCGACATTTTCTCGAATCGACTCGATGAACTATCTATCGACTTCGTGCCGAACCGTGTGAAAACAACAGGCAACGATTTTTGAGATCCGCCGGCGAATCATTCGACAATTAAACCAACTCGCACGAATTCAATGAGCGATTAAAGAAATACGGAACAAGTAAGGAATGATTCGATTATCGTTTACCGGCTCGTGGAGTTATTCGCATGACCAGACCAGACCAGTCGAAATCAAAAATTACCACCCGCGTACATTTCAAGAATACAGAATGTTGTTTTCACGATATATCTCACGGAGGAGTCAATTCTCTTATTTTAAATAGGTACCTAGTGCACAATTGAATCGCAATTGGATCGCAATGATAACTTTGACTGAATGAGACTTAACGTTTCTGATATTCCGTTACTCATTTTATTTAAGCAGAATACCACTATTGAGCATATCTAAAAAAAAAACAACATAATTGAGTCGCGATTGAATATCAGTTGCGTGGTCTTTTAAAGTTTATTAGCGGAATTGACCCCTTACTTAACAATCGAGCCATTAGGCAGTTAATCGACTTAATATTTATGGCATAGTAAAAATAGCATTACAAGGGGTAGGCAGAAACTACTGATTTCCATATGCTACGATCCATACAGACTTCCCTCGCTTCTTCTACGCTCATCACTCTCGTCATACACGCTCGTCGATTACGGGTACTCCTGACATCTCCCTTTTTTAATATGTGCGATTTGGTCATAGTATGTTCTCCGAGGCGGGCACTTACCAACTTTCCCTGTCACCTTTGATTTCTAAATACCTTTCGTAAGTCTCCTTTCATCAATCCTTTCTTCATGCCCAAACCATCTTAACATCCCTTTTTCTATATCTATATCACTACATCCTCATTCACCCCATACCTTTTCCTTATCTCACTATTTTTTCTAATTTTATCGCTCAGACGTACCCCACACATACTCCCTCCGTAAAGCCTATTTTTTATTTATTTAAGTAATATTCCTAAATGTTACTGAGAACACACAACCTGCAAGTAAACTGATTGAGCTAGATTTACCCAGTCAGGCGCCAAAGAATAAATAATTAAACTAATAAACCTTGTGTCTCATATTTCTTGGTTTTAATAACTTTTATTTAATTCCTCTGAACATTTCACCTATATGTATTTCAGCTTCGTTACTCATCATAATATTATTCTTTTTATTGTGATCATCTATGGTTTCATAAAAATGTTAGGCGTAAGTTGGAATAAATTTTGACTAGTTTTAGACGATCTTATCTGAATCGGATCAGAAATAGCCTTGTTTTTTTTTCAGCTAGAACCAAACCAATCAGTAGACCTACTCATGTTGTCTCTTAGGGGGCGTTCAAGTATTACGTAACGCAATTTTGGGGTCTCGTAAAACGTTACGATGCGTTACAGGGGTCTTTCTTACAACACGTTACGTAACATTGTCTTTTTTTTTTTTAAATAAAAAATTAGGGAATTAAAACTCCCAAATTGGCAACCCTTTTCATTTACGTTTTTCGGGGAATCCCCCGATTGTATTAGTCTGGTCGTGATTTTTCATTTGTTCTCGCAAGTTGGCAAACCTTTTCGTTATATACCAAAAATTTATAAAAAACAAACAAACTACGCAGGTGTTGCGGATTAAAAATCTCTTGTTTTATTTAGTATTATTACCGCAAAGGCAATTAAAACTATACCAAGGATAAAAACTATATCATAACTTTTTGCGACTTTAGGGTAAAAATGGTCAATTGAGTGTTACGTAACCTTTAGAGAGGGGGAGGGGGCTACAGAAAAACGTTACGGTGCGTTACAAGGGAAGGAGGGGGGGTTAAGTAATACTTGAACGCTCCCTTATGAAGATGAAGGGAATATAAAAGGTTTGAATTACTTGTTTCCACAGAACTGAATTCCATCAATGTCAGCATTCCCAGGGCGAAATGATGTCAGGAAGGTACAATCATAAAAAAATATGAAATTAAAAAATGTTATAATGAAGGAGGAATAGAAGTAACGAATAACCGACGGGCGATGTAAGTCACTCGCCTAGTATTAACAATCTTATTATAGTTTATTATTTATTTTTATTGTAACAACAAATGACGTGTCCGTTTTCAAATTACAGTTTCAGAAGGCACACCTTTCTGGCTGATTTCCCCATGGACTTCCACGCTCCAATTATTTATTTCATTTGTCTAATTATTTTTAATTATTGAATGAATTGGCTGCATGCGCGTTACACTGGCTATTAATTGATTTATATAGTTCAAAAATAAAAGGAATATATTTACAAATACACCCGATTTTAAGTCAGTCACCAATTTCGAAATTTAAGTGCTTCGGACCACCAAGTTGATTTCACATAAAGATGAAATCCCCAAAATTATGTGCAATATTGAGTTTGCAAAAGGTAGGATTTATAAAGCTAGTTATGGTATTAGATAAAGGTATAATATGACACGATATTGTGCCCTTTGCGAATTGTCCATTAAAAAAACATTGAAAAGAATGTTAATTCCTTTACAAAAGGGCTAATTTATTCTTAGGTTTCGCACGATGACCTTATAGCGTTAATACAATGACCCACATATGCCCATAATGTGTTCGTTGACGTTATCAGCTGTCGAGAGACAGCTTGCCCTTCAGAAAAAATAAATAAAAATAGCTCATTACGACATGTGAGTAGTACCTATATTATATTATCTTAGATTTGCAAGATATTCTCTCCACAATAATTTCTATATGTGAATTACCTGAGGTTGTATTTACTAGTCATTCATTCAAATCGAGTTGGTTACATGGTCAATCGACCCTTACGTTTTACGAAACCACCTTTCGGTCTCTGAAATGGTTCTTTTAACGAACCGTGGCGTAACGTGCCTTCTGAAGCACGGTATCACCTCAACATTATTATCAGACAAGGAGGTGATTTAAGCCAGCTTCCTAACCATCTAACTTCTATCTCCTGGTATCTACAAAGATCGTCATGCGTTACGTACATGGCAATACCCTTCTACATTCATATTTTTTAAGTTACCAAATTTTGCGGTCATTCTAAGAACTTTCCGACTGCCACCGTCGGTCGTTAAAGGAACCACGTTGGAACCCTGCACAGTACTGTACAGGGTCGATTGGCTACGTTACCCACACCGTATTAATGAATCATAATGCAGTATAGATAAAACCTTTATTAAGTACTTATTCAAAATATTGCGGTTTTAATACATAAGCTCCCTAGAGACATGTGGATAAACATCGTTATGGAATTACCCAGCTCCACAATGTAGCATCATTTTACAATTTAATACCAGCCAAGGCTCATGGGACGAGGTCCAGGCCCGAGCTTGCATAATAAACTGTAAGCTGAGACCTCATTATTCAAAATACCAGACTACGATCCTTTATCACCGTCATAGGTTCGGATGTGTCGCATCTTTCATAAATTGATCGATACAGAAATAAAGTCTAAAGGAGACTGTCCAATTTTGCTATTGTTTTCTGACCCTTTGCGAAAATCACCTAAGCGTATTCTCAGTTCCACTCCTTGCTAATTGTTTCGGACATGGAGCAATTACAAAGAGGAGATGCCGTAATAAGCGTTTTGTAAGAAAGTATTTGTGAGGCTACACGGGGCGGAAGGCAGACGTGCGGGGTGCTTGGTTTCGGCCGTGGCTCCAATCATGAAGCACGAGCAATGACAAGCTACGCCCAGTTTTGTGTCGGCGAGGCGCCAATGATCACATCACTGCGCCATTTCAAACGGCATTTCCTCTTTGTAATTGCTCCATAGTTTCGGAAACCAGGGTCCACTTTCTTGCTGTACAGGACGGAACAGCTCGTAATTGTAAATATTTCTTGTAAAATATTTTTTGTCTTTTATATGGTTATCTGAAATGAAAATACACATACTCGTAGTGGCTACAATTACGTGATATTTAAATTTGTTCATACAAGACTTATTGTTCAATTACTTTTAACGCGTATAAATAATAATTAAGACTACAGGAAATGAAGAACTGATATCTAATAAAACGTAGAAATGTTCAATTGGTAGCGTGCTACGTTACGTGCGTTAACTCGGGTAAAGGAGAAAGCAAAGGTTCCTTGAACCATCAGACAAACAGAAGCACGAACACATGAAAAAACAGTCAAGCGCGGGTCGGTTTCGCGCTATAAGAAGTAGCAGCAGAACCTTTGAAACAGATAGTATTTTTTTTCATACGACGACCTCGACCCTCAGCTTTGAGGAAAACGAGTTTGAAGAATAAAAAATTGTTAGTTAATTATCTTCAGCTACTAGTCAGAGTTCTGACTACTGTCTGTAATAAAGAGTTCTGTTAATTGATCTAAAAGGAAGCGAATAACTGAAAATGTATCCTAATATGATCACTCATTGTAAACAATTCATTGTGTATTTATAAAAAAAAACATTACAGCAATAGTTCAGGCAGCCAGACTTAAGGAGGCTAACTTTAATATTTTATTTGGTATGGAACATTTTTAAGTTTTAAACCTTGAGTCAACAAGTAGACCGAGGCGCAAAAAAACATCCCGCTGTCCTTTATTGGCTACACGTCGAAGGTCAAACTTATACTTGGTTTAACTTTGCCAATTTGCGGCGTACTGCCTTCCAGTGGGGATAACTGTCGTTTCTATCCCAATTGACAAGATCTTATGTCTTTGTGACACAGTGGTGACGATAACTACACATGAGTAGATAGTGTAAGTAAATGCTGCATATGTCTGCGTTAATGAACCCGGCACATTAGTACAGGAACTTTTTTAGCAAGCAAGTCAAAGCCGTCGAAACGACTACTGCTGATGAGACCAGTTTTAGTCCTACCTTACCTGAAGGAATGGCGTGATGTTTAACTTTAACCTCTTTTCCAAAATAGTTAGACATTTTGTAATAACTAAGTACATGCTATTTACGTAGCCCAGTAGTTATACCAGAGACATTACAACAGCTTATGTAAGAAAGTAGTCAGCAAAAAAATATTCCCCTAGGTTGTGTCCTTTCATGGGTTCATGTACATCAGTATTATTATGTGGTATGGATGTGTCTTCAGCTGACATGTACTGAGCGCTTTCTCTCTGTAATGTTATCCATTCATGTGACCGCGGCGCGCCCGTTAATCTTCAAAACACTCCCAGTAACCATTGTAGGTACTTATTGAACCAGCCGCTCCCATGTAACGTCCGTCACCAAGGTCATCAGCCATTCCTAGGGCTCAGTAAGGCCACGACCCTACGCTCAAGACATATTAATCAATCGAAATAAACGACATGTTTCGACATTTTTAAATTTCCATCTTTTGGGCATGGGCATGTCAATTTGGCAGCCAATCGTAGCGGCCTAAAGACGTCAAGGTCGCCTGGTAACCAGTAGTAGGGCGCGCAATTTCGACATCCAAGGTCGGACCCTACGCTCGAGACATATTGATCAAACTGATTTGATTATAAAACGACTGTTTCCTTGTCTTAATGTACTTGTTATTTTTTTCCTTAAAATGTAGCAGAGGCCATAATCGAGGACGAGAATTCCAGAAGCTAACTTAAGTATTTTAGATGCTTGATGATCAGTGTATAGCTATTGAAAAAATATTTCGCAATGACCGATTGATTCTCTGGCAGGTAATTTCACCCTTTGTACACTCGGGATCAAAAATACATGCTCATTTTACCACCATACGTTTAGTATGGAAAAATGTGACAACAAGTGTTCTAAAAACAGCATGTAGGCACTATCTATTCTGTGACTCATGCAGATTACAATTGTGAATATATTATTATCGTAACAATACAAGTAATAATGGCGAATATTATTTCAATGCGAATTCTACGTCAAGTGCGCACTTGTGTGCGTTTGTGTTCTTTATTCTCTAATTAAAGAAATAATGAGGCGCGCAGACGTGGTTATCGTTTCGTTTTGTGCCGCAGACAAAAGATTAGTCTATGGTCTTCGAAGCGAACTGTCACATGTCTCATTGTCCGCCAAATTATTATACGCGGAAATAATTCTTGAAAATTTATAACTTTGAAATGGCCTTCCTTGTACGGAAATGTTAAAAGATTTCCCTAATTCGCATTGGTTCTAGTCTAGCCATTTGCCTGCCTCGCGTTACAAAGTAATAAAATGTAATTGGCTTTACTGGATATTCTTTCGGTAGGTCAATGACAGGTCTGTCGAGTACTAGCTAGGGTTAGCAATAAGCTTCAGGAGGAGTTGAGGGTGAGCACCCAGATGAAATATCTGGGCCTCATCCTCGACGGACGATGGTCCTTCGGCCCCCACTTTCGCGAGTTGGGGCCGAGGATCATCAGGACGGCTGCTTCGCTCGGCCGACTCCTCCCCAACCTGGGTGGACCGAGCGAAGCAGTGAGGAGGTTGTACTCTGGCGTCTGCCGGAGTATGGCGATGTACGGTGCCCCCATCTGGGTGGACGCCCTCACCGCGACGAACAAACGCCTATTGCGTCAGGCGCAGAAGGTGATCGCGGTGAGGGTGATACGGGGGTACCGTACAGTGTCCTTCTCTGCGGCCACGGCCCTCGCGGGCGACCCGCCGTGGGAATTGGTGGCGGAGGTGCTCGCCGAAGTTTACCACTTTGTGGCAAGCAGGAGAGAAATCGGCGAGCGCCCCTCGGCGGAACTCGTGCGGCGGGTGCGCCTGCGAGCGCAAGCGGAACTCGTGCGGAGGTGGGAGGCGGACCTGGCGAAGGCGGCGTTCGGTGTCCGAACAGTGGAGGCCCTGCGTCAGGTCCTGGAGAAGTGGATGCTGAGGCGGCGTAAGCCTCTCACCTTCCGCATGACGCAGGTGCTCACCGGGCACGGTTGCTTCGGTGAGTACCTGCACCGCGTGGCCCAGAGGGAGGCCGAGCCTCGCTGCCACGACTGTGGCGAGGCTCAGGACACCGCTCAACACGTCCTTGAGCGGTGTCCCAGGTGGAGCCGGCAGCGCCAGGAGTCGGCCGCCGCGCTTGGCGGGACGGACCTGTCGCTCCCGAGTGTCGCCAACGCGATGCTCGAGAGCGACAGCGCCTGGAATGCAATGGCCTCCTTCTGCGAGGTAGTCATGTCGCAGAGGGAGGCCGAGGAAAGGGACCGCGAGGACGATCCCCTCGCGGACCCGATCCGGCGGCGGAGAGGGGGGGTGCGTCGCAGGCGCTACTTGGCGCGCCTGGAAGCGCCCCAGTAAGCGGTGGGACTGGAGCAGTCCCACCCGGTGGCAGAGGTCCTCCAGGTGTCGGAGGGCCTCTGAGAGTGGTGAGTCCGGTTTCTGGTGAGAAACCGGCCAGTCGCAGAGGCGTCTTGTGCTAGTCAGATCCGAGGCGCCTCCCTGCAATGCGGCCGACGGCACCCGCAGGGGTTTAGTGGGTAGTCTGGGCCGGCTTCGGCCCAGGAGTCCCACACTCTGTGCGTAAACGCATTCCCGTGCGAAATCAAAAAAAAAAAAAAAAGGGTTAGCTATAAGCTGAATTGTGAATGCATTTCTTTTTATTGAGTCGTATCGTCCTGTAGTCAAACTGCCGGTATTCTCTCAGGGCCTAGGCCAGGCCACGTCTATTTAGGTCAATTTGTGACTGCATTGTTCTAAATTTGTAATAGAATAGGTCAATGTAGGATATGGCTGTCGATTGGCGATATCTAAGAACCCTAAATGCCTGAGATCCCTTCAAACTACTCTAAAGGCTGCAATGGCGCCCTTTATATGGTCATATAACGGCTACAGCATTCGAGACATCAATATACTTGCATCTGCCCGTCTGACCATTCTCAAAGGTCACATTTTTGTATTGTGCAATCTTCTATATACTCAAACTATGTCGGACCAGAAATCCGCAACTCTTTTTGCATTGTCCGATCCCTTTATGAGGTCCTCGAGGGTGCACTCGTCAGAGGAGGGCGGACAATGCAACAGATGTTCCATTGTGCAATAAAGAGTTCTTACATACTTACACATTGCTAATGCTGCACGTGGAAGATCAGTTTATATATAAATGTTGACAACCCTAAGCCTGCAAAGCTTCCTCCAAAGGTCGCAGTAGCGCTGTTCCGCCTGGGCAACTCGTGACTCGGTCGCCGCCGCTGACCTCATGTCCGACAGTATGCGATCATAGTGTAATTTCGATTTGCAATCGGATCCATCCGAAATTATGTAACTGTACCAAATTTTAGTGGGATATTTAAGAAATTCGGTATCATTTGAAAACATAGTCAGTCAGTTTCTTTCTTTCTTTCAAAACAAACGTAACTATCTATCACACGTACAACATATAAGTCGGGTTGGGCCACCTTGATTATTTACGCGTAGGCTCTTGAAATTTCTAAATTTATTGACAAATCAACATAAATTATTATGAAGTATTTCATTGAGTAACAAGTTTCGTGGAACTCGAAAATTTTCCTTCCTCAATGGAAACAAGTAAGAAGTTTAAAATTAAGAATTTCGTAAACTCAAGAGCGTTTCTTTAAAATGTTGACCATTTTGTCAGACCTTATTGATTTTGCTTCGAATAAAGCAACACAGTATAGAGTTTCCATTCCAAATCCCCGAGACGCCTTAAACCCAACTAAGCGTTGAAACGAATTACGGCTTTTCCAGTGGAAAGATATCCTCTTAATACCAGCGCCAAATCCTATCTTCAGAGGGTCTCTTTCCTTTTTAGAGTATTAAGTGTTTACTATTATGTATTTCTGACGGTCTTGTTGACTTCTGTGTATATTTTAGTTCAGTAGATTTTTACTAACGTGTACTTTAATCCACATTAAGAGTACAATAGAACACACATTGACAGCATAATTGATTAGCTACACGAGGTCACACTCTCAAAAATCGTGTTTTATAGTTTATTCATTGGATGTCACCACCGCGGCCTCCCGACAGGCTTCTCCATCGACATTTGCATTGGTATCGCCTTCCGCATAACTCACGTCTGGCGTGATGACGTGTGCACAAGGCTTAACAGGGTTTAACTTAGAGCCTTTATCTATGACGTTTATTTGCAACACAAACTATAGGCGATGCAAACACTAGTCTGAATTTTGCATGTAAGTTTTCTATCCTTCTCCTTAGCTAGTCTACACAGGCTTCGCTCAGGTCCCCAAATATACAGGTGGCTAGAAAAAGATGTTTCATCGTCTGGGGGGAGACACCATGCCAGTATAGCACGTATCTTCTGAGCTGATTTTGTCCTATTCTTGATTTAAGTGGAATATTATCTAATTTTCTTCATATCATGTCGATGATCTTATTTTCTTCTTATTTTGTCGATGATCACTATTACCTACTCTCTAAACATACGAGTTTTATAAAAGATACTTCTAGAACATCATATATCTATAACTCTTAACAATTCTAACGTCCAATAAACGATGATACGGAGCAATTAATTGTCTATTTCAATTGTTTCGTTGTGTGGTGAAACACTTTCAATTTATCTTATCTTCACCGAGGGTTTTTAATATTCAAATGCAGTCGTTATCAGCAACGTGTGTAGCTGAGACACGTGACGCCATTGTTTCAATAAGAGCTCTTTCCAGCACTCCAAAACGAGTGTTTACTCTATATCGATTATTGCAAAGTTGCTTATACAGACATGATCAGCTGACAACTTAGGTTAAATAATAATACAAGAGGAGACGACCTCGACCACGATCTTCTATGAACTCAGAAAAGTTTGGACAAAGAGTAAAGAAAAGGTTGGATAAAGAATAAGAAGAAACATACAGATCCTGGCAAACACATGTATACAGAAGTGTTCTTATAATCATGACGTGGATTTGAATGCTCTTCTACAAAGGTACATCGCGCAGTGTTGTCGTAGAGGCAGACATGTTTGTTCACCGAACACTTGAACAAACTGTGTGCGAAATAATAATGGTTTCTCACTTCACATCCATTGACTTGCCATGGTATACGCGAATCCAGAGACAATCGCTGATTAATTGTCTAATATTAAAATAGCGAAGCACGGGATAGGCGGAAGGGCTGGTTAAGACTGATCTAGGGCTGGCAATCCAGTAGCGAATACGTCGTATGTAAACGCGCTCGTGAACACGAAATTATTTGTGTGTAAACGAGCCGTTAATGCCAGATGAACCTAATCTAAAAACCAATTTTGGGCTAGAGAACACGCTAGCAAGAGTAAATGTGGGCGTAAAATAAATAATGAGATGAGATATTAAATTTCACACACGGGATACTCTACATTTATGAATATTGAATTTTTATTCTTGATGTACTCGAGCTGTCAAAATATTGTCATGCATTTGTACGAATACATAATGTGGCCTTGCCATTGAGCGAGGCGAGGAGAATCCGACGGTCTCACATCGGTCAAAGTCATTGCCAACTGCGTGATGCTGAATTTGATAAAAGATACTTTCACATGATACATATTTTTCTAAAACAGGTGACTACATAGTAAACATCTAAGTCTCTATCAGTCTCCGTATTTTTGCTAGCTCCAAGCTCTTGCTTTACCACGCAGGTATAATGGTAGAGTAGGACGGATGACTAGATCCAGACCCAGGCAAACCCGCTGGACTGACCTTGACCATTCAAGAGGCCATACAAAATACCCAAAAAATGTTACCTGGTAGAAAGATATTAAACAAAATCAATTCATAAGATATTTCAGCTCTCGAATGATCGAGTTTCATCGTCCTATTGACTGCATTTGACATAGCGGGTATGCACACAGCCCAGCGCCCTTGAGCCGAATGCGTCTTTGCTGACACGAATTCTTCTAACGTCGCATGCTATTCATCAGACCTAGGGTTGCCCTACGCCTGATCCGTAAATATTTTAATCACCAATGCTAGGCATCTGGTGTATCAAATCCACGGAGTCGAAAGCTGGTCGACGCAATAGTAAAATTGCAACGAGAGAAGTCTGACAAAAGTGTGTGTTGTGCAAGTGCCACTATTTTAGTTGTTCCTAGCAAGGCTCAGAATCAATACTTTAAAAAATAGAAATTGTGGTGCTTATTTTCTGTTTACGTGCACTTCTGTCCTAATGGAATGTCGGAAGTTCACCAACTCACACACACCCACCGCTAAAATCATTTTAAAAAGCCTAGACATAGAAGTTTGATCCATGTAAGACGAGTGCCATACACAATGATGATGATGATGGCAATAAGGGAAAATACCACCCTTTTTAAAATAGAAAATTGGTCGAATTTTTTGAAGCATCATCAACAATATTTACACATAAGAGCTAATATTGCCAGCTACTATATTGTACCCAGACTTTTCAGTCGCCTATGATTCCGTATTAGTTGTCTTTCCATCAACATGACAGTGACGATAAAAATCGTGATTTCATTCCACAATGGCCGCATCGGCAGCCCTATTCAAGGCCCCTATGAAAGTGCGGTTGCAAGATACCCGGCCTGCCATTTATACTGACTTTTGTTGTTCTATTGTGTATGTTTGAAATTGAATGCCACTGTATGGATCACACACTGTTATGTATCGCTAGTCTCTATCAGAACATAATTATGATGAAGATGCGAGAGTCTTTAAGAGGAACTCGATATTGGACTTACATACAAGGTTTGTGTTCTACTGTGGCAGTCAAGCTTACGGCTCGCTACGAAGCTGAATATTACAATCAAACGTCTTGACTGCAATAGAGTCATTTGTCTTCTAGTATTGTACGAAGTTCTGTTCAAAAGAACATTAATAGTTACTGAAGATAAGTAATGAAGATAAAATAAAATAAATAAAATAAAATAAAAAATAATTTATTTTCTCAACACAATTGGCAAGTGCTTAATAGTAGGTACAATATAAAAGCAACTGATAATACCAGTGTTGTGAGAGAGTGGTGTCTGAGATAGGTTTCCGAAGAAACCTGTATTACAGATCACCACTCCAAGATCCATCTATATCGATTGGTCTAAGTTAATCATAGGTAATAAGGAAACGAAAGTGCCACCGTCGCAGCGAACGGTCCGCTGGCTTCATATTAATTAGCCAGAGTCGATTCGCAAAGAAGAAGATATTAATTAGCGTGATCATCACTTTCTCTGTAACCCTTTGCAACCCTGTGTATAAACTGAACATTCTGGTTTATAATGAATATTTAATTAATCATATCATTCATCTTCTCGTATATATTAGGGGTGTTAGTTTTGTCCGGTCAGTTGTTTAAAGGTCTAATTCTAGTAACACGTGGCTTAAACTGGTGTTGTGATTAGTCGTCTAGACTTGAGTCGTATTTTATGGATTTTAATAATTTCTGCATAAAATGTTCTGTATGTTTGTAAGGTAAGGATCGACACGCTAAGAAATTTAAGGAGAATATCCAATTACCTAATTTTTAAACAAATACGTTTATTTACATTAAGACAATGAAAAGAAGTTTGATAGAGACAAAATAACTTGTCAGAGCGAGAGAAAAGATTTCGCGGGCCACGCTGACAGTTGTCTAGTTGGCGTCCTAGACACAGCTTGTAGCGCGAATGTGCAGGCGTCACCTTCAGCCCAAGTTCATTGACACCGCACACGCCATTTGACTGCGAACGTCAGCTCCCCTCCCCTAGTCGCCGACATGGACTAAAATGTGAAGAAAGCAAATAATGAAATTTTGTATGAATTTAAAATCGCGTACGTTGATGTAAACTATGATTTGGCTGACAATGTAAGAACTAACTTGTTGAAATAATAAGAAATGAAAAGAAAATGTAAAGTGAAATTAGTCCTTACAATCATAATTGACTAGAATCGACTCGCTAAAAAGAAGAATTAGTTATAATACGGTGAATAAGCTGTACTATAAGCTTTGCTCTACATTTACCTTGTCTATTTCATTATTTTTATCTGTGTCTGCATTGGCAGCGAAACATCTATGTCTGCAATATCTTTCATTAGCACTTCGCAATAATGAACTATTTCGTTGCATACAATAACTATTTATTGATGCAATTCAAAAGCGTGTAGAGTTGCTTGTATAAATTATCAGTTTTTTTTTACACCTATCGAACATTATTGATGATTGATCTGTGTATGTTTGTATGTCGGTTTCATGTTTTTTTTATTAAATGCGTTTCTAGCGGGAGATATTTCTTTCGCAGAAATTTTTTGTGTGTCTGAAATGATGATCATAGATGGTGTGGTGATTATTTCACGTAAGTACAATACACGTAGCTCTTCAACTAGTAGATAAAAGTAATTCCCCGGATTATTCGCTTTTGCTTTCACTATTATACATAATTATGCTTAAGGATATTTATAGCGGGAGCGAGGACAAAATCGTGAAAAATTAAATTTATCTTTCATATCAATTTGTTAATGCAGCTAGTGTAATGGGTACCTTTGAACCGGATGCTATCCGGGGAGGAATTTTTTAGTACTTGTAACATTCGTGCAACTTATACATATTTGATTACATAATAAAAACAATCGTCATTTGTCAATCGAGCTATTATGACGAATACATCAGATGTTATTCTCCAGTCTTGTAAATAAGTTCTCGTATTATGAGAATTGAATGGTATAAGAGTGCATCGGAGTGTATTGTTAGTATTTGGCCCGGCATTGTCTCGGAGCGAAACTCGTATACTCGGAAACGCGAGGTCTGATAAGCAAAACATGAGACTGCCTACATCCAGCATACCACGAGCGCCATTTTGATGTAAATGACGTGATTTGTTGACTTGAAGGTCAGGAAACTGCTGTATCACCATATTACAGACTTGGCGACGAGGTTCGTTGTTATACTACTTGACAATTTTCTTAATTGCCTCAATGCTTATTGGGATTTTTTCTTGCTATCTGTTCATGGCATGACTATGGCCTCGTTGACTGTATCTGATAATAAGAAATTTAATTAGTCCTGTTTTTAGTTCTAGTTTAGTTTATTAAATGTTTGTTGTCGGTTTTGGGTGATCGACATTAGAAAAGTCCTCATACTTCTAACTTGTACCATAATGAGTGGACGTAGATTTTGATTTGTCTATTTGTTGTTTAGCCCTGTTCTATTTTGGGCATTTCTAGAAAATTAAGGATACTAATTTCGGCTCGATCAAATAGACTGTCTATTTGATCGAGCCGAAATTAGAAAGGTTTGGTGACATCAATTAACTTCGAACGAGATTGAATTTGGAAAGTAAATTAATTAATCAGTTCGATAGACAAGAATCGTAGACCAATTTCTGTAAAAACACAGATTTCGTTGTTTTTATTGAAACTTGAAAGTAGAGGTCGTTATAATTAAGACCATTACGGGATATAAATAAACATGAACTGAAGCATGGTACGTTTAATAAGAACAAGGTAAGGCAAACAGATGTAGAATCTAAGAGAAAATTGTATCGCGGAAATTGTAACTCATTGATACAATTATAGGCAGTTGAATACTGAGATGATGTTCTAGAATAAATCTAGACAGGCGCGTTGCCGAGGCGGCTGCGTGATTGGGGTCAACAAGGGGGGTCAGCCGAAACAGACTCCGAACTAGTTTGGCCGCGAATTGTACATCGCCATTGACGTGGCCTGTCGACGATGCTACATAACGGTACATATACATACATGCATAGTTTGACCGGCGCAATGAGGACAAAAACTACAGTTCGCCAGATGCATCGTGTTTAGGCTGGTAATTATTTTAACTCTAATAACTTGCTCTTACTATTCTTGTCGACAATAATTCAATTCTTCTGAATTTATTTTGCTCTACAAAGATTCAGATTTAACTGAATAATCAACGCGTTGTCAGGTTTGTATGAACCAATGATTGTATGATTGAAAAAAAGGCCAAGGATTGTGTGATGAAATATTTAAGAGACACTATACTAGAAAAGAGATAAGATTGTGAGTGACGATAGCTATACCAACTCACATGAAGAAAGAAAATTTGGACGAAAGCTAAATATCCTATTCATTCCCCACACTGGAAATAGATTTGTTTTAATCATACAATGACGAATACGGAAGACGATACAGGTACGCGCAATAAAGTTATTGTCGAAACGGATGCTCCCAAGCATGACAATGAAGAAACGTCGATCGTGTTGACGGGGAATTACGATTGCTATGCAACATTAATTACTATTCGTTTGTATGGATTCACTTCGGTTGAATGAACGATCAATAAAGCCCAAGATACACTAGGGGACAAATTGTCCCGCAACATGAGGCGCAACACGTCAGAACAACAATGTACAGTACTAAATTAGCACAATCTCTTCGGGCGACATTTGTGCAGCCACTGACTAATTTGTATAGGATGTCCCGCGAAACCCGACATTCTTGTACCCGAGATTCTTTTACGTTGTTGACGAACGACATGTTTGGGGCATATTGCACAATTTGCCCCCAAGTGGCCTAATAGTTCTATTGGATCATTGGTTTGTATACAACGCAAATAACAAGATTTATAAAAGAAGTGTTCGAAAATGAAACTCTTATTCTTCAGCAAGACGTCAAGTATTCAAAGCGATTAGAAAAAGAACGAGGGCGTACGTATCATGCTCTTTTCACACCGCGACAAATTATAGTTTTTTTTTTTTTTTATTTCAGTAAAAGCAGGCGTGGAAACGATGTGTTGTTATGAATTGGAGGGATCGAACTATAGTACCTCTTGCAGGATGCATGACTAGACAAGTGCAAGGTGGACATGCACGGGGTGAAGGTGGATCGATGTAACATGCAACTGCACATATCACGAGGGGAATGGTATTGATCTGTTAAATATTGTCATGGAAATTACACACCGATATATTTCTTGTACATGAATTGGTCACTAAAATATTACGAAATTAACTTATTTTAATAGAAATTTCTTCCAGCAGACCGTTTAACAAGTTCGAAATTCAAAAGAAAACAAATTACGTGTGAAGCCTGTTTCCGCTTCTGCTTTTAATATTTAAAATTTATTGACATTGAATCGTTTTTCCTGGCAACGCTCCAACATTCCTGCTCTGCTTTCGGTATTTCTCCAAAACGTCCAGATCTCAACTGTTCGGTTTGGCTAATATGTATCAAACGAGGGAAATATTATTCATGTAAGTAACATGTTTTGGTAACAGGAACGGAAGTCTTCAATACAACACACAGAAAGAAGTCAGCTGAACCTGTTTAAAATCATACATATCCCGCACACAGTATACGACAAAACGCATCTGTAGTTTCAAACTTCTTTCTACATAACAAGGCCAATTTTATTGAATTTTGAGAGTGGGTCCGAACTCCGACCAGAGTCCTTGAACCAACGACCTTAATGCATACAGGAAGAGCTGTTTATTGCTCTAAATGAATACAAACGTGGAAGCATTTCTGTTACTAATAGCCAAAACATGTGATGTAGATACTTTACTTACTTACTACAAGTGCGCTAACAACGTCTAAAAACATGCAAGAAATATCTCGAGCCTTATCACCCTTGAATTTAAGGTGGTGATTATTTTTAAACATGGCCGTGCATAGGTGAATATTCTTGATAATATTGCTAATGTACGAGTCGTTAGCAGGCTAGCCGAATGCCGATACATACTAAACGGACAATTAACTAGTGAATTAGCACGGACGGAAAGCTAAAAAAAAAATCGAAACGATCCTTCATACATAATGTATGAACAACGAAACAACATTTTAGCAAGAATTGCTGTAATAATACTAATGTTTATACGCGAAACTACGCTATTAGTGTAAGTAAATAAAATTTTCCTTACGTAAATATTTTTATTCAAAAAGCAACGTAATATGTTTTTTGTAGAAAACTTGTTCAACGAATCGATCATCTTTCGTACAAAAATCTGTCAAGTGGCGCAAATTAATCTCCCTTTCAACTTTTCGGTTCTAAAAACAATTTGCTATATCTAACATGTGCTACTTATCGTTCGCGACACAAACACGTCTAAGTTAACGAATAAAATCACTTACTTAACTGAATAATGTTACGGCTATCACCAGCCTTGAGCGAGATCTAGTTGAATTCTTTTGATAGCTATTACCAAGTCTTAGATTGCTAATAAAACTTTACTTTTTGATATGTATAAGTAGATTGAATTTTGAGAGTCGGTTGAGAAAAAATTCGTTTTATCATAGCTTGAACTTCGCTGTGGCAAAAATAGACAACCATAAGTAAGACAGCTACAAAATTGAGAAAACCGACAACGTTTTCCGAAACCGATTGACAACAACCGAATACACGCTATACATATAATAAATTGAGATCGATCATGTCATGATTAATAAGTTCAGTAAATTAAACGAACTCCGTCACCGACTAAAACAAAAAACTGGCAAAAACATACATCTTTTGTTGGTCTTTCAAAATTGATTGTTCTATATCTTTGACATTTTGACTGATTCCGTAATCATCAATCTAAAACATACTCAAATCTGTAGCTCCCTTACAATCGCAACAAAACTGCAATTTAATATTACCTTTATCGTCTCAAGATCAACAGTTGCAGAAAATAGACAGATGTCTGTTGCGACGACAGGGCAATCGATCATACAATTATTGAGAAACCAAAATGTAAAGAGAACGAAACGTAAGAGAATGTAAAAAATAACGACTGTTCGCCTTGCACTCAACATCTCTGCAGATGATATTATCTTAACCGACTAATTTTAGGTCATAATCGTAAGCTCGTCATTCTCATTTCCTGTTTTTAACATTTAGACAAAAATCGCATTATTGTTCTTTGACTCTGACAAATTGTATATTATTTGAGCATTCACCCTGCTTGGATCATCAACATCCACATGATCCACATCCAGATTTCTCAGCCAGCCAGCTTGCGGCAGCAGGTGTGAGATTGTCACGTAATTATTCCGATGTCCGTCACGCTCGGCTTCACCTCGGGGTGAACGATCAATCCAATAGACTCTGATCGATTTGCGACCGACTGTAATGTAGGCAAATAGCCTTTGTGTCATAGGAGACGAGACATCCGCTTCACATGAACCAATCGATTCTATAATGCGATGATATGTTATGTACATCGACGATTTTATGACTAAAGTGCTCAAAGCAATGAACGAAAACAGGTAAGCTGATTTTATGTAAAATAATTCAGAAAGCTTCTCGATGAACAATTTGTCAATGAATTAATGAAAAATTAACTACAAATAATTATATGCTTTAAACTGGATATTTCTGGTATCTGAAAGAAAGGATATTTGTTTTGCTAGTGAATTTCAGTAAACCTTATTGTTCTTGAAATGATCTGGCGACAGAATCGCAAAGCAAGTAGCGTCATGCGTGATGATGAACAAGATAATCTTTAGGTCGCTTAGTAGGCTATATGCGAATACAATAGTCTTGTTATTATTATATTCTATCGCCAGCACTAGTACCGGAACAGATTTATTCGTAGCGTTGTTAACGTGGCACAATCCATTTGTCTATGCTCGCGATCTGCTCTGATCCACCTGACGGCATCAGATGACGCCATCGTCTCCGAAGCGTGCACGAGCGCAGCCAATCGATCTCCTCGCCGTGCAGTACTAGATGAGCAAAAAGCAATATTCCCCCTTTGTTGTCGATAAACCATTCTGTTTAGCTTGATGATGTGTTCGCTTACATAAGTTGGGAAATACCACGTCCTAGTACATCTGACTAGCCTATAAACACGATAGCTTTTAATGAACAGCAACAGATTTATTGTCAGCGAGGAATAACCGATTTCCAATTGGTCTTTGGATCGTTCGCTATAATTTTTTTTAATATTATATATATAATTAATATACCTACAAAAATTGTATTGACTACAACTTACTTGAAAAGAAGCTTTCGAAGTTTTTTGTAATTAGCATCAGTGGAAAACTAAACTAATATATCATCTTCACCATCGAAAATTAGGCTCCTCTGGTACTGAGACATAAACATATTAATATTATACTATACACATTGACCGCATGGCGTCCTTTACAACCGCATCGTCTTCACACCTATATCTTTTATGTGTTACAAAACAATTATTGTTATATTATTGTTTTATTTTCAGCATGTTTAATATGTTCAACAAAAGAGCCAAAATGGCCGACGACCGAGTGTGACCAACACAAATTGCGGTCACGCTCACGCCACGGGTTGATGACTGAAATTGGCTGAGCCTCGGACAAAAACTACAATAACCGGTGATCACCGACTCTCAACTGAAACATGCAGTGTTTCTTGGAGTGACTTAATTTAAGTGTGAATTTTCAAATAGATCAAATTATATTTGTTACAAGTTTTTTAGGAATAAGTACAGGCAAACTGGCGCTGATAGACGTAATCGCAACTCGATTAAACTAAATCAATAGACTTTTATTTCTAGGCATAAGTTCGCTTACCAGCTCATCGGCTTTTTGTCCAATAAGAAAAACTCGTAAAAGAAAACTTATACTGGCAACTGAAATAGATCTACCCCTCGCAATTGTAAACAATAATAGGCTCTAACATCATGGGCAAATAGATGATATTCGCTTGAAGCGAAGAGTAATAAAAATTGAAATCTCGTTTGACACTGGAACAGCGCGGACACCCATATCGTATTGCTGTTAAACGAAAGTGATAAAGATAGTCTGATTTCATTTTAGATATTACAACTATGAACGAACTTTAAAAGACATAGAAAATAATTATAGAGCGACTGAGGCACGAGGATTCTGACAACTGACTGAGACATAATCTCAATGATAAAAATTGAAATTGAATAGAATGTTGATCAACATTTTATGCCTAGATTATAAATTTGCACCAGCCGTGCAAATTAATAAATAATTGTAACAATTTGCACAATAATTCAAGGCTGAGATTTCCAGCGAGCTATGAACCCGTTTAATTGCGAGAGCACAAAAAGTGGTCACGCCACAACCAGTCTAAATAAATCAAGATGCAATATTGTATGGAGTGCTGATCTGACTACGTCTTGGAATTCTTGTTGTGTTTCAATTCCAACGTTGTTATTTATTTTTGGTGCTCTAAATAATCAAAAATCTTTAATAATTTATTCTAATTAGTCGGCAGATTGAATATTCAAATGATATCATATTGTATCTTTCCTCTTTCGGTGAGTCTACAAAAAAGGACGATCTTGTCTTTAGATTTGGATATAGATAAGACACAAGTGCTGCGGCATCTGTTGCTTAATTTTCTGATTCAATATTGATCCTTTCACAGTACCCGATTGATGTTCTACAAACTGTAACGATGTCGTTTGTGCAACACCACTTATTACAATTCAATGTAATGATAGTGTGTAGAGCAAATACATCATTGTTGCAAGTTTTACAATTTGTAACTATTGCAGAAGCTTCTAGAACCGAGTAGCCTCTTATAGTAACAGCAATTGACCCTTCTCATTCATCGAGCCCATTGTCGGGTTCAACCTTAACATTGCCGATATGGAGTTCCTGTCGGCAAGTCACGGATTGAATATTTAGCGCAACCTTGTAACTTGTTCGGGACAATCATATTGTAATTATAATTTATTTACAGAAATTGTTCATGCTAAATAATTTTGCGGTTTCTTCACTACCGCGACCAACATGCAATTTCTCCAGGCTATCGTATCGTGTCCTTTACTTTTTGTAAAGGTACTATATAAACTGGAACCTTCCCAAATTTATCTTGATTTTATTACAACTATTTAGGTTATCATTTATAGAGGTTTTACAAAGTATGAATGCGCAAACGCTTTTGTCCTTCACTAGACAATGATAAATCCATGCCTATGGAAAAAAGAAACTTGAGAAAATCATCCATGACTTTGAATTGACTGATGACTAAGATTCCTCAATGCTCTTTGTTTTAAAATTTATCAATGCAATTGCAAATTTAGTTGCAGGCAGTAACCTCAATGAGGTACGAAATTTTCTTAAACTTAAACCTTTGCTTATTGAATTATTCATTCATATTGTGTGGGCTACAAGTTCCGCCTCTGGGCCTTTGACGATCAGACGGTATCCGGGAACAACGCCTTAATTTTCGATGCAGGTGACCCAAGAAACCAGCCGGTTGGAGTCTACAATGTCTTCGGCCCGTGGAAACAACTACAACATAGCATACTAATGCTTAGATACAAACTCAAGCAAGACCTCCTTGATAGATTAAGATGCTCCAATTAATCCGTCAACAAATAAGTTCTTATCCTGAATATTATGTCTTTGCCGCCATGTGGGAGGACATTACAAATTTATTCACGTTTTCAGCTTGGTTCGCTATCTCGGCGCCAGGCTCGTTCTGCTGCCATCCGCTGATATATAATTGACTCAACACCACATGGCATTTAACTCTGTCGGGTCTGAAACTGGTGATATCGCGCTAAATGGAGCGCCTGGTGACCGCCCATATCAAACAGGACACATTCAAGGATCTTTATTTTCTGTATGTCATAAAATTCGGTTAAGCGTCTTATTCCCGTGCTATAAGGGTTGGAGTCCAAAAAATATGGTGTTTGCTATATAAGCGGCTACTGAAATATGACAGTGAGGTCCCTAAGTGGGATAAGTCCGCCATTATACTTGGTTTTTGTTAAGATTTTGTATTTTAGTTACTTGTGTACAATAAAGATATTACAAACAAACTGTGGATCTAAAATGGCCACTTTGCACGAATTACAATATGATCGTAATATGAATCATTGCAAATCTTAAAATAGCCACATTTTGGCAGTGCATGAAATGAATCATTTCATGGCAATTCTGCTGTTTGACGGAAAGTCGCAAAATGGCTTACTTTTCGTGAATTGCTTTACCTTATTGCCAGGCGTAAAAATAATTTTTATTTTTGCATATCGTGCGTACTTTTACTATTTTTTTAGTTAAATTTTTCTTTACGATTTTTTTAGTTAAGTTTTTCTAACCAATAATATTGATTTACCATCATTAATTTACTGTAGAATTATAAATATCAATAAAAATAGTATAACTTTTAAATCTATTTTTATTTTATTAATATAGCAATACTCAAACGAGACGTGATTCAAGAAATAAATCACGAAATGAATTGAATTAGAGTTGAAACGTCAATGTCAAAATTTGCAGAATTGCTAAGCTTCGCAATTCACAAAATGATTCGTTTTGATGAATTGCTCAAAGTGGCCATTTTAGACCTGCTGATCATTAGATACAGATTTTCAGATATAGCAAAGAATAGAGTACTTTTAATACCTTAGTACCTATCTCTACGTAAACGGCTCTTGATTAAAACGTGTTATTATTATAACTACAGGTTATAAACACTTAACATTATTTATTATTGGCATGTGTAATAGTTTGTAAATTCACTTTGTTCAAAGTTTATAAGCTGTAATAACTGATAAACAGCAAACGGCATCGAGTGCTCTTGCGCACGTCTCAGCTTTGTAAATCATGTATGGGGCCCGTGTAATCCCTAAACAATTCCGTAAAAATTTCAAGGTGATCCAGACGTGTCGTTTGGCAGCGAGCCAGCATTCCCATCGGGATTACTTTGTAAATATTGTAAGGGTTCCCAAACAGTATGGAGTCTACCGCGCCGCGGTGGCTGTTGATTGTATGTGCGTATATGAAGCGTCGCACATGGGGAATGCAATCTGGGACGATATCGAAAAGTCGAGATCTCGAGCGGTCAGTAATTCGATCTCGGCGAGATCTCGGCATTTTCGAGATCTCAATGGATTTCGAAAAGTATTGTTTTAATTAGATAACTAAAACATGAACGACGCTGCTTAGTTGTGATAATGATGCAAATGAGAACTAAAAAGTCTTTATTTTGTTAAAATGTTTACTTTTGTTAATGAACACAGAAATTCAGACCCGTAAAATGTCTTTTAAAGAAAGTTATTTTAACAAAAATAATAATAGTGAAAACAAAAATTGCTATTTTCAAAATCACTCCTTACAAAATTAGGTGTGATTTTGGAAATAGCTTCTTAACTCTAGAACCACAACATGGGGTCATATCGAAATAGAGGACCTTTTGGAATAATAATACGGTAGACAATCCAGTTCGTCAGAGCATAGGATATTGCGGATACGCAACAAAGGCAACAAAAGGGGACGTTGATTTATTTGATCAGTTGAATCATTGTAAGACCACTGCCAGGAAAACTCTAATATCATATTCAAGGCTAACCATAACAATAAAAAACTCAAATGGCGAAAAGTTTATGAAATCTAAGCTATCAACTACGCCATGTGTAAAATGTCGCTTTGGTACGGTAAAAAATTACCTCAAACTTTATGAGCATTATATGCTGAATGTTTTTGGAAAAGAGTAAATCCCACCTAAAACATTTTCATGTAAAAATGTTGCCAAGACGAGTCTACATAGCTTCCCTGTGAAAAAGTTATCAGATCTCGTATAAAGCCAAGCTCTAAAGACTACACGCTCTAAACCTACAAGCTCTACACTGCACCTTAATCAAAATCTATGAAAAAGTGGTCAGATCTCATGTAGAGCCAAGATTCTTGATCTATGCACCCTTACTTTACCAGGCCTAACTTCACATACTCTACATTTTAGTCAAAACGTATGGCTTGGCCGTTTTATTTCACACGCGATGAACTGATGTCTATAAAATCTTCGTAACGGTAGCAAAACTGCAAAGCATCACGTTTTGACTTGACTTTGAAAGTTATGAGAGTTCAAAAAAACGACGAAACGTTTCGAGAAAAGGTAGGTAGTGCCCTTGCGCTCCGCTTGACTCGTCTTGGCGTGCCCAGATTAATACCATCCACCCAGTCATTACACTTCCATGTGCTTTCTTTTATTTTTGTCCAAGGTCTAAAAACAGGAAAAATAGAGAATATTGTGTAAAGTGGTCAAATCAAATTTATTCCCAGTGTGTTTATAAATTAGTGTTTTTTCTTATGTTTTATATTACTAAAAGTTTAACGTGAATCCGAACACTTGTATTTTGTTTTTAAAATCTATTATTATGTACAGTTTTCTAGAAACACCTATTTTTATTCGGGGTCATCGGCAACCCATGTTGTATTTTGTGAAAAAAAATAACATGTGGTTGGGTTGAAAAACAAATAGAGCTTAGAGTGCTGTCGGATAAACGGCATCTTATGTCAGTCGCAATATATCGCCAGTCAGCTCAGCTAGCAAGCCGCTGAGCTGACTGGCGTCATGCATCGCCCGACTACTGCCGCTCGATCTCTTCAATCTCGGCGGAGATCTCATTATTTTATGCTTCGAGATTGGTCTCGAAAAATGAGCCGAGATCTCGGAAGATCGGGATCTGGAGAGATCGAGATTGCATTCCCTAGTCACATACCTAATGCAGTTCTGGCGTGTTTCCGTCTAAGGCTGACTGACTCTGAAGAAAAGCAAAGGTAATCCTTTGCTGTATCCAATCTTCTCAAATATATGCAAAGAAATTGAAATCTGAAATTTAGTAGTTAAGCGTCAGTAGAATCTGTTTAGCTAATTAGTATGTACAGATATATTTTTTCTGCATAGTGACGACCTGAAATTATACATCACACGTAAAGTATGAATTTATATGCAGATGGTATACCATCTGGCTTATGTCCTCAACTAGGCAGTTTTCACAAACTAATCATCAGACTGCTACGTTGCTAGTAATCAATTTCGTAGATACGAGCACTGTTTTGTGGAATATTTTAACAAGGGATTATGTGTGGTAGCAGCACCATATGGTTTAGGTCTGCATATCCTTTTATGCCGTACCAGGTTATCTTGTGACGACCTTCATAATATATCGTAAAATAATGTTTTAAACTACAAGGAGTCCATTTCTGCATTAAAAGATCTATCGTCTTCTGAATGTAAACTTATCAACTCGGAAGGCAAGGCATTCACCTTTAGAATTTTTGATGCATCTCATCAACATAGTTTTTTCTCTCTAAATTATCCGCAATGTGCACATACAAGTCTCGGCAAAAGTTTTAATATAACAACTAAGATTGATAACGTGTAAATGCTCGCCGGATAGTTTCGTTAGTTTCGACTGGGCTATCCGCTTTTATGATTGTTTCTCTTGCTTAATTTTCTAATTGAATGTCACTCCTAACATTTGCATTTTATGGTGTAGTTAAACCATTTACTGAAAGCATGACTTGTAAATTTATGCTGGAAACTAGCAATCATTTTTATTCATGTTTAAATCTCTACAATTTCATTAGATACCTATAATATAGGTATATTTTATTTTATACTTAGAACACACAATACCTTCATTACATTCGGTGCTTGTTCATTAAACGCGCTGTAGACTTTTCCTAAAAATACAACATTAATTTAAAATCACTAGGTCGTACAATGTGATTGCATATTTTCGTGTTCTATGAAGTGTAGATCCTATAGACTCTAAACCTCTAATAGGATACATAAGCACGTACTTCTATACCTTATAGAGTTTTGCTTGAATTAATAACAGTCTTATTTGGTGGTATTGATGTTGTGGCAATCCGAGACACCTGATTTGGTTTAAGACTACCGTATCGTCGTTTTCTGAATGCTATTTCGAACGGAGGATTATAAGTTCTCGTTTTAGTTTTACTCGTTCATTCGTTTCGGAAACTATTTGATTTATATCGCTGATAGGGAGTTAGAAGACGCTGATTGAGGAAGAATTCTCTAAAATATACGTTAAAGCATACACAATTCGTGTAATATTGTTGCAATTTTCAGGTCATGCGAAGGTCGATCTCTACCACTTATTATCTCATAATCATCTGTAATTAACTTTTCATTTAATTAAATCTTAATATCTGAAGATTTGCATTTGTAATATCTTTGAGAGGAAATTGCTTCTTATGGTAATCAAATATAGTTTTCTATAATTAAAAAGATATACTCATGCACGCCACATTAAGATTTATCTTACTCACTAGATTCATCTACAGCCAAATAATAATTTAGATTCATCGTCCTTTACTTTGATAACATCTACCGTCAATATAACGAGTTGAAGCAAAACGGCGCAGCGTGAATATATGTATTTCTACTACTGTCATGTCAAGACATATTTCTATGACAAGAGATACAAAACTTCTGTTTTACTATCTTTCATTAACATCATTAAAGCTCGCTCTTACTAAGAAAACATCTTGACATGACAAGCAAATAGATTTGTACAATATTTTTGCGATTTACATTACTTATATGAGTTAGTAAACTTTTAGGGAGTTGTAATGGAGAGTTGTCTATATAGATAGTTGTCTGTCTAAGAATCAACGCATATCTCGAAGCTATCTGTAAAACAAATCCTTCTTTCTAAGAAATTGCGTGTTCTCTTTTCAAGTTGTTTGAAAAATCACTAACATTTGCTTATCTTTGTTGCAGGGATGTGAAAACCGCTTAAGCCTCGTTCCGAGGAGCTGAAGAAACATGTGCTTCCAGATGCCGTCTTCTATCTTATCGCATAATTGGTGAGTATCGATTATTTCTGTTTCTTTATTTCCATCTTGAATTAATCAGACGTATGAAACTGTTATCAATTAATCTGGTTTAATATAAGAAGTATCATATAAGCTTTATAAGTAGATTTATTACTGATAAGTGTCAGTGTCTTTTTTTTTTGCGTGATAAATGTATAAGCAAAAAAAAAAACCAATGATCCTAATAATTTGCAGATTATCCGCTTTCTTTGTGACTAAGAGAGTTTAATCTTCTTAATCCAACAATTAGCTAATCAGGAAATTATCGTCCCATTGCCATTCGTCTGATAGCGTTACGTTATCTTGATCCGGCTTCAGACATCATCGTCTTCATTTTATTCTACTGGCATAAGTCATAAGTTGAGCCTTCATCCCAGCGTCATTCCATATATTTTAGGTCTTGTCATCTGCCTTGTTTTGTTGCTGATACAACTTGTCGGGTTTCCTTTAAATTGATAAACCATCTATCAACTATCTACCTTTGCACCTCTGGGTCTTCCGTGTCATGTGATTTCGCGTCGATTTATGGCTTATCGTGGATTGTGTACTAATCTTGTATCATTTGGATTATTATTTTGAGCTCTTCACGTGTTGGCCGCTAACATATACGCATCATGCATGATTCGTTTTCTTCTTTTTTCCCTGTCAAAAAGTTGGATCCAGTCACTTTTGTAATAATTAGTGCCGCCATATCTACTAGGTTCATGATTGAAATGGGTCCTGTATCATAAACCAACGATGTAACTCTAAAACATATTCTGATGATGAAAGAAAAAAATATAATTATAACTTTGTATAAAACTACGTATTAAAGTATAATCGTTGCTGATCTGATAAATTAAAGTGGCATCTGTAAAAACCACATAACAGTGAGACTGAATCAATTGTGACTCAATTAGTTAAGTTTATTGTGTTTTGCATCATGAGGCTTCTAGTATTACGTAAGGGCGCACTAAGACAGATTATTTTCTTATTAGTTACGTATCGTTGAATGTAATGTTCTCGACATATCATCTTAATATTATATACTATTTCGCGGAACTTTTCATTTCATGCTTAAAATCTTAAACATGTTGTTTGAAAAAAATTTGCTCTATTATAATTTCTGCCTACCAAGTCCCAATCCAACACATGTCACTCGAAGGACAATAACTGTAACTATTGTTCTTTGCTTTGATAACATTTTTAATGATGGCCATTGCTGGCTCGAATACTTAATAATAGCAGGAAACAGGCGTGATAATAACACGTTTATTCACGCATATGTATGTATAATCTCCGCCTAATCAACAATCGTTTCTCTCCTCAGATCGCCGGCAGACGCCATGCGAGAGAGACGTGTCGACTCGACCAGACGCGAACGTGCCGCTCCCGACGAACGGCAAATTAGATAGATTTTTCAAATTGAAATTTCATTTACAAGTGCGTTGCTATATGCTACAACCCACATGTGAAGTGATAGTGAAGTGTAGTGTTAATGAACTGACAGTGGTAGTGCTAGCCCCATGTGGTCATGGCGTTCATGACGAAGAAGAAACGGTACAAGTTCACGGTGCAGTGCTGCCTCGAGGAGCTTACCGAGGTGCCGTTTGTTTCGGCAGTCCTGTTCGCCAAGGTCAGGCTGCTCGACGGCGGGAACTTCCAGGAGCATTCTAGCAGGTTAGTTCATTATATACAATCAATTTGTGCCTCTAGGGACAAATTTGAATGGACTTTCCTCCATAATGATAATTTGCTAAAAGACAATTTTTTTAACAGTTTAATAGTTTATTCCTATTAAGTCGATCAATTAAATTAGGTTTTTTTAATTCATATGAACCAACTGTTTGCATGTTTTAGGAAATCGGCGCAAGTAGGATTGTTAAAGAAACGTTCACAAAAATATTAAATTTCTTAAATAATAACAAACGAATAACAAAAACTTAACGAATACACAAAAAATTCCAAGAAACTTTACAATATTGGCATAGAATCCTTTTAATTCTAGTAATAGGCTCTTTAGCAAGGCAGACAGGACTGTTACATCACAGAAGTTGTACAACTGGACTTGCCTTAGCTTTATGATTTATATCCATCGAGTCGTGCGTGTCTACGTGTTGCGTCATATCGCTTACAATCTACATAGCTTGTTGTTTTATTATCGTCAAAATACAGGACAAAAAGTTTTGAAAGAAACATCAACATGCCGTCAGTATAATCTCGACAGGTCGTTGGTGGTAAACACGGCAATGTTTCGACGTCAGAAACCCATTGAAACTGGAAATAATATCTAGTGGGCTATAATTTATTATGATGGCTCCGCAAGGGCGTATAGTTGGCCCGCAGTCATTTTAGAAGTTTTATCAGAGCACAAAGAACTTTTTAATTCGTTTAAAATTAGTTACATTTTTAGAACACCGAAATTATTCGCAAGCTTCAGAAATGAGGTTCATATTGTTTAAAGTTTTTAATGAAAATATTTTTATCGTAATATTGGCAACGAAATTATAAAGACTAGTCTGTAAGACTACTGGGAAAAGTGGGACCACGGTCTAACCTTCTTAGTCCTGTTAAAAGGGAAACCAGGCCACTAAGGTATTTAAGTGGCCTACACAATGTACAATGTATCTTGAAATTATTTTGTTTCCTTTTGTGAGCTGTGCATTGGGATTGGTAACCAAATAGTTTGTTGAAATCGTCAATAACTGCCGCAATCTGTTCTCATTTGTTTGGGATCTTGCATACTTGTACTAGATATAGTCTGTGTGGTTTGGGTATTAAATTAATAGACAATAATTTGTTTAAATAACAAATAACCGCAAAATATCGGATTAGTTAAAGAATAGAACAAGTGTCTAATATTTACTCGATGTTGGCCACAATTATTTAAGCTACTGATTCTTCTCAATTTAGGCACTTCCTCGTATACCATACGAAATTGTTTATGAAAATGGTTACATCAGGTGTTTTTACAATTTAAGCTAGTGCAGGCGGTGCAGATTAATGAACGTTACGTACATTAGCAACATGTCGTGCACTAAAAATGCACCAGGTGCCGGTGCGATGTGCAATTAACCCGAGTGCATCGGTTTCACTTTGTTACAAGACCACAACTAACTAAACCGTAAAGCATTACGTCTTGATAAGTTACAATCACAGCTAGAAAAAAAAAGTTGGAAATTTCTATAATTTGGAAATTGGCAAAGAAGTCATCTTGAGTTTTGAAATTTGATTATTGATTATTGATAAAAGTAGATGTTAGCTTTATCCGTTAAATTTAGATTTGTAAGAAAAGTTTTATTGAAAAACTACTAATTATTGGTTTAAGTAAACGCCAGAGTTGCAGAAAATTAGACCTAATTTTAAAATATTTACATTATCAGGTTTTTCGTAGTGATAACTACTCTTAGCAATGATGACTACGAATTAATTAAATCTGCTTTATCCAGATAGACAACATTGTGGTTCTTGAGTTATATCTGTTGTTATGCTACATGCTATTTTATGGTAGATATGTTAGGTAATACATACAATTTTGCAATAGTTGCATGTGCAGGTGAAAGCTCCGAGACAGGCAGATAAAAATAAACTTAAGTTCATTTGCATTGTACATTTGATTTTCGTTTTTACATAATACGTTATTTCATGGAATGTTTTGTTGAACAATCAAAACTTTCTTTGAAACTTGACTAATATCATCATTTGCCCTTATTAAAACTAACTTTAATCCATTTTATTTTTATTAACTACTTTCGCTTTCAATACTTTTATAATGAAAACAACAATTAACTTTGTTGATTAATAATCTTGATTGCATTTCTCGTTAACTTGTCTTTAGTAAAAGTAATTTCGTAGAAATATGTTAAGAAGACAGAAAGAGCTCTGGAATTTCTTAACAAAACAAACGTGAGAAACTATAGGTTTTTTAGCTCACATTTCAATGGTAGATTTCTTGGCCTTATTCAATTTACCCCTATAACTATAATGAAGTATCAACTTCCATGCTTTGATGTCTTCCCTGCTAATATTTTCTATTAGAGTTGAATCCCATAGGAAATCTGGAAGATATTACATTAGTGATAAGGTGACCTACATCTTATCACAGATAATAATTTTGTATGTGTATGGTGCAATGAAGTGTTCTTACTTTTAAGACTTGCTCTACATTCCTACATCACACCATTTAATAGAATCGTCCAGATATTTTTCTTGATCAAGATGAAGAAAAAAGATGGTGCTGAAAATTAAAAGACTACGTACTTTAGTGTTGCCATAAAAGTGCACCGTGATAAGAGCACACTTAACTTACTCACCAACATGGATAAGTCCACCGCCACTACCGCCAGATGCCATTAGGGAGGCCCATTGACCCGTCTACGGCACGACAATAAGTGCCCAGTCTTATCGTCTCGTAAATGTCTGCAATCTTCACATAATGACTGGTTAATGTGTATTTTAAATGTTTTAAGTTTTTTAATTACTTTACTAAAAGGCGATTTTTATTTTATACAAGTCAAACATATTTAGATTTTATTTTACGTCTTTTAGTTAATGTGATATAAGACAGAACTTCTAATCACACAGAAAACATGGTTCTCTAACCAATCTTACTGCTGGACAAAAGCATTTCCTCCTTTCTTCTCTATATTTGAATTGATACATCTTTTCAAACCCTATCGAATATCTTAGGTCATCCATAAACCTATGTGCATGCTTGATGAAAACTAAAAAACCACACTAGCTATAATGGACTCTGCAGTGGGATATGAGGATAGGAAGTTGGCTGTTAGAGGGGCGCACAGGAATGCGGAGTCATCCGGTAATCCTGGTTGCACTAGTTAAGTCCGAAACTACAGCAAATTTCAACACTATGGTCAACTAGCAAACTAGTAGAAGCTGAGGTGTGCTGTCAATACAACTCTCCTCAGTCCCTGTTGATGCGTGGACTAAGATGGCGCAGCGGCCCAAAGTGAGTGCAGAGAGTGGATATCCAATAATTCTCCGTGGGTCTTTAGTTATGTGTCCTGCCTGCTCCACATTTGGGTATTATCGGCGTGCGTTTACGTTCATTACCATCATGCCGGGTTTTTTTCGAGTCTGTTCCACTTCACTCGTTGAGGTATTTTAGACTCATTCAGATACATAGATGAAATATGCCAAATGTTATCTGATGACTTCAATCCTCTTTGGAATCCCTTGTAGAGATACTTCAGACACCTTCATATACATAGATACCTAAAAATTTTGCATTATGTTACTACTGGCCTGACTAGTGTGTTAATAGAAATGAATTTTGAATAGATTATGAGTAATGTTTTAGCATTATTTTCCATATACATTTTTATTATACTTTGTAGCTTCCAATTTACCCGTCGCCGGATATTTCCAATTTCGCCGTTTGATTTACTAGATTGGAAATATTGAATATCTATAACCTAATTTGTTAATACCTACGTGATTTTAGGCATGTTTTTACCCTTTTTCGCCCCTACACTTTCATACTTTGATCCTCAATCTACATATTCTTATAAATTGTTCTAATTTTACGTACTTTTCGGGACTTGTTTCTCGTGTATAAATTTCACAGTAAGTTATGACCACCTTATTGGTCGTAACTTTCAAATCCGGTAAATGGTGTTGTCCGCTGAAGGAATTCTAGATGCGTTTAAAATAAGTTTCATTCGAAATCTGTTCAGCATTATTTAGTAAAGATAGCTTCCAAAGGATCCATTTCTTAGTGTGGCGGCGAGGAATTTGACGGAGTCACGCGAACAATCCGACATCTTTTGCATTACGGAGCTACCAATTTGGCATCAAATAAAAGTTGCGAATTGTTGCATTTATTACGACCAATCTGATTACAATGTGCGCTCTAACCAATGAGAAAGATTCGTATTAACTACGAGAATTTATTGATGTGATTAAAAGATACGTTCGATATCGTTACAGTTATTTTCGATGTTTTCCCGATTACAGCCCAATCAATCAGTCTTCTATTTAGTACTTAGATTTATTAAAAAAATTGTTAAAAGTAATTAAAAAAAAAAATTGTTAAAAAAAAAAATAGTCAGTGAGCTTGCTTAACCCTCCGTAAAATCCGCTGTTCCTCTAATTTAATGTCACAGACTCATAAACAAAAACATATTATGTACGTTACTATTACTAGATCGAATAGTTTGAAGTTGTATTAACCACTAACTTATTGCTTGAATGCATTAAATTTTTCCTTTCTTTTAGTATCTTAATAATTACATCATAATTTGATACACAAGCAAAATTAATATCACTATTTACTGACGCCGGAAACGCAATACGTTTGTTTTCGCAATCTTCTCTTTTCTAAAGATCTACATCAATTTACGTCTTATCAGTTGGTATCTTGTTCTGTGCATTTTGTATGATGGAACTGATAACATCTTTAATTTCATGAATTATCTTCTTGACTACAACAGGCGTTGTTGCGTCATCAATACTGTTTTTCGTTTCATTCATGCTTATCGTTTTTGTTTAAATTATCTATTCCTGTACAATTTATATTTATCAAATTTATTTTATCAACTATCGATGTGTTCGACTATAGTTCCTCTGTATTTGCCATTAATTTACCTTATTTTATGTGTGTGCGAAGTGACCTTTCTCTTTCACTGGCTTAGTGACTGTTTATGAATGCGACAATTCAAATTAGTATGATGTAACGACGACCTTTCCTCACGGACCATAAGCCATGGCTGCAGATGAGTCCCGCATTGCACCACTAGCAAGGTCGAGGGTATGGCTGCCAGCCAGACACCATGCAACACCGTAGTTTAGAAGCCAAGTATTTTTAGATATTCACGTAAGTAACTACCAATTTAACTATTCTACTGTTAAAAAATACTTTCGCTGTCATTTGAGGAGTTATTCCGGTAGTATGAGGTTTTCGCGCAGCCCTTTGGATATTCTGGCTATTGCTACTCTATCTTTCCTTCTTTTAACAGCCACTAGTTAGTGTCTCACTGCTGGGCAAAGGCCTCTCCTTTCATCTTCCACACATCTTTATTTTGTGCCGCTTTATCTCTATCTCTACTTTATTTCGCAAATTTTTACAACTCGCATGATTTTTAACTTCCGTACGTTAACGTGATAACTTGCCTAGCTGTTTAAAATGTTCACTATGAAATTTATATTTTTCAAGTTTTCACGTGACCATTGTTTTTCTTTGACATGAAGCTTTGAATCTCTCAAATAAGATATTTGCAACAACAATTGGGTTCAAAAGTCTCTTCTTCTAAGTTCTGGCATGTTTTTAAGTAAATTCCAATTTTGAAGTAAATTATAAACACCATTGGATGTTACAAAAGGAAAGATTCACACCAGAATCAAGAGAAAGCAAAGTGAACTTGACACTTAGAAATTGCGTGATATTGCATCCACAAACGCCGCCGCCATCCGATCGGGGACACTTCGAGCAATTATCGCTGCAATATGCAATTACAGTGCAACGGCGAAAGCACGCTTTTCACGTGGGAAGTGGTTTTGCTGCGATAGATTGGTTAATGTCACTATTCTATTAACTTACTCGTGTTATGACCAAAACTTAATGTGTTGGAAAACGATAGGGAACCCGAACACTTATTCCTTAAAGAACGAGTGCAGGTGTACGGGACGAAAGCTTTTTTTTTGTGTTGGGAGCGATTAATGTAGCGCTTGAGAAATAGCGATGATTTGCTTGAACGATTCTCTTAGTTACCATGGTAGTCTATGTGCTAAGACTTGTAGATATTTTACATAAATGGCATGTTGCTATAGTTTTTTGTAAAGTGTTATTAACTATCAAAGTGTCAGTTTCTGTTTGCTTGTCTAAAACTAGCTATTGTACAATCTCCCAATTTAAAATTTTCGCTTTCTTGATGCCGGAATTCTTTGACGATTACATTTTACTAACACAATAAAAATTACGATATTCCATAATGATATCGTCTGTGTTATTATTATGGCTGTTATCCGCTTTTGTAGCCCACTTATCCTCGTAAATCCTTATTACTTATTACTATTATTAGTATCCAAAGTTGCTTAACGTCGTATTTGAGTGTCGGCATTACTTTTGTTTGTAAATGGGTTACGATCTCGTAAATCCAGCCGGGTTCAATGGTCGCGTATTTGCCGGGTGTGTATGTGGTTTATTTCATAGTATGCTGGCGGTGATTGTATGTGAAAAGCGATCGTAAGTCATCGGAACAACTTTCTCGATCATTGCGGTGGCCATTTCAACTTTTCTGTAACATTTAGGTCGTCGTATGCATTATAGGAATATAATAATGCACCGCTGCGATACCGAATATGTTTTAAAAAAATCTGATAGCTAATGTAAATATCTGAGTATTTCCTCCTCTGAAAAACCAAACAAGCGGAGTGGTAACACAACATGTAGAGACAACTCAAAATTATTAGACCAATAATATGATCAAAGATTTCCTTCTGACTTCTGACAGAACACTAAGATAAATTGACAAAAATGTTAGTAATTCAACTTCAACATAAAAAGTTGTCTAAATTAGTTACGTCTTATTTCTTACTAACACAATGTTTAGTGAGTTAAATGGAGATAAAAGCTTGTAAAAAATCAATCGCCAGAAACTTGTCTTCAGAAAGTTTGTCAACAACATTACAACTTTACAACCGGTCGGAACGGTTGATGTAATTGGGAAAGAGCCAACACGAATAGCACTGCAGTTTCTCCCGACCTAGGAGATGGCATTTCCTTTAATAATAATGTTGTCATTATAATAACATACTCGATGACAGATAACGCGCACGTGACATTTACTGATTCTATGTTTGTGTAAACCTTTAGGTCGCGTTTGTTTTATTAGTTTACCCTCATTATTGTGGATTCAATTAATTTTAGAAAGCAATATGGTACGGTACCTAATAGTTATTGTATCATCTCTTCAGCTATCGAAGGGATCAATAGAATTCGTAATAGTTGTCGTAATATTACGCGACAGTCGGCTATCGCGTGGCTCGAATGGCTTGTATCATCACAGAATATAAATAATGATCTTATCATTAAAAAAAATGATCTTATCATATAAATAGAGTTCTGTTCTGGTTGCACAAGTTCTACCATCTGTCTCTTTTAACTGTACTCCTGTAACGTTCAGGTTGACTGGAAGAGATCTCTTTATGGGATAAGTCCGCCGTTGCATTTATTTTTAGTTTTGTATTTACTGTAAAGTATTTTTTATTTATTTATTTATTAAAACTTTATTGTTCCACAAAGTACACATATACTTATAACAATTGGCGGACTTAATGCTAAGAGCATTCTCTACCAGTCAACCATTGGGAGAAACGGAAAGATAGTTTGGCGCAAAAAAGTTAAGGGGGAAAAAATGTATTACTTATAGAGCAAATTTTATCAAAAGCTTAAGTTCATAGACTACGTAAACATACATAAAACATACACAAATACTGTTTCATTTTAAATATATACCTACATATATATATATATATATATATATATATATATATATATATATATACCTACACAAATACCAATGATGAAGTCAAGTCACATTGAGAAGTTTTCATTAACTGAGCGAGTCCAAAATGTGCACACGAGCCCGCTTTTTAAATAAAAATTTGTTAGGACTTTCCTTAATATCAGCAGGCAAAGCATTCCAAAGTCGAGTAGATTGTAAAGTGAAGGAATTAGCCATAAAACTGGTGCGAAAAAGAGGAGTACTTAGTAAGAGAGAATTAGAAGAGCGAAGTTGACGGTCATGAGAGTCGGATAAATATTTGAAATCACATTTTAAATAATCAGGAGATTGAGGATTCATTAGGATCGAAAAGAGTGTACAGAGAAGCCTAAGCTCTCTGCGTTGACGAATTTGTAGCCATCTAAGCTCGGAGCGGTAAGGCTATATGTGATCATACTTACGGAGGCAAAATATGAAGCGGATGCAGTTATTTACCAGACGATCTAGCTTATTTAGAAGATCTTGATTAAGGTCCGGATAGCATACATCTGCATAGTCCAAAATTGGAAAAACTAAGGTTTGAACCAAAAGAATCTTCGTTTTAATAGGTAGAAAATTTCTGAGACGATTCAGCTGTTGAAGAACAATATTAATAGAGCGGCTGATTTCAGCCACATGAGTAGTCCAACTGAGTGCTTTTTCTGTGCAATAAAGTTATTACAAACAAACAAACAAAAAAATGTCCCTGTTAATTAAATGTATATATTTCTTCAGCAATATAATCTAATGACGACGAATAATAATCATATTCAAAACAGTCTTTATTATGTTTTTGAAAAGAGACTGGTAGATAATGAAGTTGGTATAAAATTTCACTTTTCACACGATAACGACCGTCTGCCGTCTGTTATTTAATCTTAATTAATACGAGATAACGAAGTGCTCGAGTTTGCGGATGATTGTTCGACCGTGGAACTCAACAACACATGTTCTCGATGGGAACGCTCAATGGAACATATGGCTGTGGAACCGCTGTTGAGAACTCATCTGTAACCGATGTTGTACTACTTAAACGCATGAGCTAACTGGATAACGAATACAGTTTGTTCCATACCCTATTTTATTATGACGAACTTGCAAAACACGCACACTTTGAAAGGCTCGATACGCGTTTGGTCTCTGCTCTTTTTGCTAGTCGCAGTCCTATTTAGGTGACTTCTGAAAATTTGAGAGCTCACGTGGATCACAATCTGAGGTGAGTCGAAACAGTCGCTCCAATACCTTAGATCATGATTAAAACGTAATTAGGCTTCTTAAGCTGAGGATGCAACTTCTTCTTCTTTGCGAGTCGACTCTGGCTGTTATCAAACTTCAGATGACCAAAACTCCGCCACCGACAAGGCATTGTCGGTGGCTTCGTAGAGGTCCCTGAGCGTGTAGGTAGCCGGGCACGCAGGACAGGACAGGAGATGCGTCATAGTTTAGATAAAGATAAAAAGATATTCATTTTCTCCAACAATCTTAACAATACAAGGTGTATACAATACATGTAATGGTTCCATCTCAGATTGGAGAAGACTGGAGCCTGTAAAAGGCAGGGCCTGTGCCACAGATCTCTAGTGCTCTCACTTCTGGATACAAGTATGGATTATAAAAAAAGTGAAGCTTACTTAACTATAAAATTCTAAAGCTTACAAACTATATAATTCAAGAACAAAATTATTGAGTAGAAGACGAAGGTACCTTTTATATTATATGTATAATAAACATTTTGGAATGTTATTTCAAATATGTTTGTATGGATTGAATAAATGAATTGGATGGAAGTAAATAAGTAAATAGGGCCATATCAACGTTAGAAATTAATTATTAAATTAATGGTACAAGAAGGTTTTCCGTATCGTCGTAATTTAGAGGTTGGAGGTATTTAGTGATAGTTAATTTGCAGGAATATTTAGAAAGAGAAAAGATGCTGAGCTCGCCGTGTAGATTATTGTACTGGAAAGGGCCTAAAAAGCAGAAAACCCGATGGGAGAATTCAGTATTTAGTTTGGGGAGAGACACCGCACCGGCAATCCACCTCCGAGCAGTAGCCCCACCTGAATAACTGAAACACACTTTAATGATGATTTGAGAAAGTCCTGACAACGCAGGCGTTATTCAATATAGTTCGAGTAGGCAAACCGCAATGCATTTGGTGAACCGTACGCTTAAAACAATTACTAGTTCCAAACCACGGTGGGCAGCTAATATACAATAGTGTTGTTAGTCATGTTTGACATTCGCGACGCCCACTTTTCGCACGTTGCTTTGCAGTGTGTTGAAAAAATAATGAAATCGCACAATAGATTGTTTAGATCCACAGTCACACACTTTCTTCATTGATAAGTTATAGAATAGCCCAATTGTATCATTGGTAAGTTGTGTTTATTAACACTAGAAGCAATGTAGATAATAGAGTTAAACGATAGTGGCGTAGTATAATCAGCGGACAGTAAGCGGATGACATAAGTTCATGAGTTGATATTGTTGATAATGATGATAAAAAAATCTTTGATCGTAGATAATTCCAGTAGGACTTCGACCCCGTACCGCCATTTCTGACTAAGCTTTTCCTATCTCAACTAGCCTCTCCTTTTGCAATCAATCACATCGCAGTAAATACTCTCCAGGAAAAAGAAATTTCACATAAATAACTGTACCTACCAGTTATCAAATAACTGGTAGTTATTCGAAACTGCCGCGTTTCCGGCAGTCCGCAAGTCCAGTTTGCTCAGACTTATGACAGCAATGTCGCATCGGACCAACTCCCTATAAATACCAGCCACGTGCCGCTTCCTACTTCCTTATAAATGCGTTGGCTGTTGGCTTCAACACACGGACGCCGGACGGACACGCTGAAGGTCTGATTGGGAAATGGGGACAAATTGGGAACATCTGCTCTTTGTGAAATAGTTATCCATACTTCCATCCATACTAATATTATATATAGTTTGTTTGTTTGTCCTTCTTTCACGTTGAAACGGAGCAACGGATTGATGTGATTTTTTGTGTGGAGATAGTTGGAGACCTGGAGAGTGACATAGGCTACTTTTTTCCGTCACACAAACGGAATTCCACGCGGGCGAAGCCGCGGGCACAGCTAGTGATGTATAATATATTGATGTCTCGGAAAATGACAAAAGTAGATAAATACTATTAAGCTGTAAAGGAATTGAATTGAAGCTGCTGACGTGACACTTAGGTCCTGCGATATAAAAGCGACACGTAAATAAAATATATCATGTCCTCGTTTCCTGTTGCATCCTTTCCAGTTGTATAGCAATCCAATTTGTGACAGAGATTTGACAAGGTGCTCTGTGTATTAGGTGGTACACCAAACACATTACCCACAAAGAAATAAATATAATCAATCACCTTAAAAACCAGGTCGGTCTTGAAACAAGAAAGAGCAATTTATTTCATCAATTTCTTTGGGTCAAGATAAAAGATAGTTATCGTTTGCAGAAAAGTTTACAATACTTTAATTTGATCTCAGAACTAACATAGAATAAGAAAATATAGAAAAATACTAGCAAGACAAAATGAAATACGAGCGCAAATTGAAATATTTCTGTTTTCCCGATGGTGCGCCCGGTTAGTCCGTGTTTAGCGAGTTAAGTTTTGATTTAACGCTCTCACTGAAATGCTTCCTCCATAACCGGGTCGGCTTTAACGATAAATAACTGGAATGCATCGTGTGAGTCTGTCTGCATGTGTATGTTACGCAGTCGGAAATTGCCTGGTTTAAGATTAGAAACATGAACAATATCAGTTTAAAAGCAAATTTGGCCAGAGATTGATCTTTGCACAATGGTCCTTCGTTAGATACTCTTATTTATTTATTTAAACTTTATTGTACATAATACAATTGTATAGCACAATAGGCGAACTTACTGCTAAAAGCATAATCTAACAGTCAACCTTTGGGTTAAACACATATCGTCATATGGATATTAAAAATAAATAGCTATAAATACAAAAAGTTGGAATGATAATAAACTTACTTATGGTACTTAAATAATATACTTACATGTATACGATGAAATAATAATCAAAATACAGTTAATTTTAAGAGTTATATCAACGAAATAATAGCAGCAACTCAAAATTTACTCACGTTTAACTGCCTAAATTTGCTCCCGTAACCGCGAGAGTAGGAGCTCTTCGTCGCCGCATTCTTAAAGTTATTCCGGTCTTTAAGGTCAAGCAAGGGAGAGAAATTATCTAAAAGCGTATGTAATGTAATACTTTGGAATCCCAGTCACTTGATTAATTCCTTGTCCTTCATTCATATCAAGTGGATTATATGGATCGCACCTGTACATGCTGGTGTCTCAGTTTTTCGTTTTGTTTAGTTATTTTGTCGGTGTCGATATGGTCTGATTTTAGATAGAAATAAATACCAAATAATTTATCTTAAATCTTCTAAAGACAACCTATAGTACTAGCAAAGAAGTTTCACACTTCTTTATTCAACTTTGTAAGATCGGCACCGTGTTTAAAGTTCCTCCTCTTAGTTTTATTATTTCTCATTCGCTTCAAAACACTTTTCCTGCTAACATTTTCCTTAACATAGTTTTTACTTAATTTCATGTGGATCTTACCAAACAAAAGTTCTATCAATCTGCATCGTAACGATTCCAACCCACACACTTATTGATTTCAATCACGCAACGCATGTCATGACCCAAATATCTGGTAAAGTGCGTTTGACGTGACGCGACGCGCACGTGTGAAGCTCAATTAGCAGCCGTTTGATCTTTCTGATTTCTTGATGCCCTTCATTGGTTCCGTCGTAAATATGATCGGCAACCTGAATGCTACTTAAGAAACTTTTTGCCTCTGCCATAATTAACCAATTCGTATAGGCTCTCTATAGAATAGCCCTCAATCACAATACAGGCGAAACGATATCTCGTAAATTATGTTGAAACCGGCGAAATTTGAGCCTATTGTATGCAAAAAAATATTTGTTTACGGCCCTTTTGATCAACTCTATATCATAGATAGGTAGATAATTTACTAGCATGGTATGTGTAAACAGCTGCACCTTGTACGAATGATTCATAAAATATAATGTTAACATACTAATCCATATTCCGGTCACTGATAGATTATTCTTATTAGTTATGTAGACATTGAATCAATCCAAAAACATTTACGTATCATTTCAAACTAAGGCCACGGGTATCCACTGAAATTAATACCCATAATTTATACAAAGATATGAAAACCTCAGCTCCACTGATTTTAATTAAATTTGCTCACTAAATGAATGATCCACAAAATACTTTTAGTAACTCGATTCACCGGGGCGAAGTTATTTCACGAAATCGAATGAACGAAATCGAAATTAATATTTATACATATCTCTCGCGAACTGCCGTAACTATTTTACAACACGAGGTTGTGCTGGCATTCTTCGTGTTTCCACGAAACATCTTGAAAGCATTATCTGGTATTTATTAAACAATTTGTGTCGAAGTCTGCGGTGAGCCTGTCGACGCTTCGCTTTACGCCCGTTGCGAAATTTGCGAAATGGGGCCAGGCCTGAATTCGGCCTCATGAAGTATTCTACAGTTATCTTGCTTTGAAACAATATTTCGATCGTTCTTAAGAAATTTCATAATAGTAGAGCTATCCGAAACTTGTGATGTGCCACTATGAAGACAATAGGCAATTAGTTTCAAATCTAGAAACTGACAGTGAAGCACAATTTGTTCTTTTTGAACTTTGTGGAGAACTGGCCCAAGCATTGTCCCTAAGCAACGGTAAAACATCGAGACATTCCTACGTACGAGCAGCTGGTCACTTATCCGCCTGCCCTAGTTATATGACCATACCGTGTGCAAAGCAAATAGCTTGCGCATTTTCCGCGAAGACTCCCGTTTTCCTGACATTCTTTATTGCCTTTGTTTACGCAAACAAGCAGCTCTCAGCACTAAACGAGGGTATTGACACAGACTCCTACATAGAAGAAACAATTTGCTAACAATGCGAGTTGGCAAACGCCACTGTAACGAGTTTATTTAATACTCGACTAAGTATTTAGTACGAAGCGTGACTGCGGTTGGCAACGACAAAGTCTTCGGGCGAAATGTTTAATCACTTATACATGCACGACCGCCGGGATCTGCTCGTGACGGTCGCGCCAGTCGTGGCTTATTTGAACCGCACACACTGCTGAATTACTTCATTGTAAATACATTGTTAAATCGTTTTACAGATAATTGTAGGGGAAAATTTACATATGAGAATTGAGAACATCTGTATAATTAGCCCGGTTCAAGTACTTTTTATCGTATTAAATGCAAATGGTATTGAATTTGAGGTTTGTATCATCATCATTTTCAGTCATAAAAACTCCATAACCAGTATAGCCTCCGTCAAATATATCGAAATTGGCCAATTAGGTGTAGCATTGTTAAAAGAAAGAATCAAATTAAGAGAAGCGTACAATAGATGCTATGTGCAAAACATCGAATAAATAAATTGGCTGTAAATAAGACAGGCTGTTTTCGTAACTGAGCTACCCTCGTCAGTCGCTCCCATTACTCGAATACACCTCGCTTCATCATTTAGTTAGATGTTTAACAACATGATGCCGAATAGATTACCCCGCACGTCTATATAGACATTATTCTCTTCACGTGTACCATTAATGTGTTTCGTGCATGATCGTATTTTAGTGACTTTCTTATCGTTAATGCTGCTCAAGTTATAGTCGTTATATTTTTTAATGTTTTCTCTTCGATATCTTTAAAAATATCTGATACTATTCAAGGACGACGATAATGTGTGTCTGTTTTCCATTAGTTATAATTCTTATGCATTTTAACTTAATTTGTCTTCAGTTTGGATTTAAAAAATGTTTGTCACTGAAATAAACTGGTTTTGGTAGTAAATACAAAGTGTACCACCATGTTAACTGTTAAAGCTATTCCAAGATGAGAGTTCAAAAATCGTATGATGAACTTTAACAAGCAATTTTATATGAATAAAGTCTCAAACCCACATCATCAATCAATCGTTGTCAAATTCAGTAATAATAATAAAAACAAGCTTATATTTTTTATCTGACACAGCTGTTTCTCAACATTTGAAGGTATAAGCATTGTTAGGTTTTTTGGAAAGATTGTTGTTGTGAATTATGGAGATATTTTAAAACGTCCTTCATTATTGATAAAATCAATCGGTGACGTAAATACTTAAAATAGCTAATACCAATATGATTTGACGAAATATATCTTTTAATTACGTAGTAACAAAATTGAGATCTTTTCCCAAAGATTCTATACAAACACAGCAAACATTTAGAGGAACTTTCAGCTATGAAAATATTCATCTTGAAATTCTAATGAAAATACTTTCACTTTTTTTATTATAACGAGAGAATATTTCCGTCGTCTGTGACGACGTATGTGACGTGCTTCTTGGAAAAAAGTGGGAAATATTTTCCTTAATTTTTATCATAATGCCAAAATACCAATAGGATTTGACGAAATGTATCTTTTGATTACGTCGTAACAAAATTGAGATCTTTTTCCAAAGATTCTATACAAACACAGCAAACATTTAGACGAACTTTCAGCTATGAAAATATTCATCTTGAAATTCTAATGAAAATATTTTCACTTTTTTTATTATAACGAGAGAATATTTCCGTCGTCTGTGACGACGTATGTGAATGTGACGTGCTTCTTGGAAAAAAGTGGGAAATATTTTCCTTATTTTTTATCATAATGCCAAAACTAACATAGCAAGCGTTGCCTTTTCTACAATTCTGCTACCACATGAGTGTGTTTCTACGGATCTACCATTTGAGATTTCCACGTATCCATGTCAACACCGCTGCCGGCTGCGGCGACCGGCACCGGTCCGACCGGTCCTCTCTGCTCTTGAACCGAGGTTGACAAATGTTCGGCAATCCCATAGTACAAACACACTTTTACCGTTGTCTTTGTTTTCGAATTATACTGTCTCGAATAGAAAGTAGTAATGTAATTAATCGTCTTTGGGGGCTAAAAGGGCCTTTTTAATGCTTCTCAGGTCAAAATTGAGGATTTTTTCGGATTCGACTGGGTTTTGAATGTTTTATCACATTTGCAGTAATCTAATTGAATTACTGATCCTAACATTCAAGGCAAATAAAAAAACATTATACCTATTGCAATACTTATGTGTACAAAAGATAATTCTTTTAAATTTTGGACTAATCAAGACTCCAAAGACGCAGATAAAAGGGAAGGTACAACATGCAGGATGCTTTCTCATATTTCATTTTGTCAAAATATTTTTCTAAATTGCTAAAGTCTACGAAAATCTTACTCACCTTATAGTTTGAAAATATCAAGGAATATAAACACGTTATTTGCCGGCGAACGATTTCCGCATCGTGCCATGAATATTCAGGAGCACCCATCGTAGTCTATTGCTAAAGTTCCTCGCTTGACGCTACATTAGTCTTAATTGTTGCATTCTTTTCGACATCACTTATCCTGTAAGTATTTACAGTTACATCACAGATTGCTTTAGAAATCCTAAGGAAGGTTTAAAAAAAAATAGCTTGTTTATTCCATACATCATTTTTCCCATTCTGTCTTGACAATCCATATATCCACTGTATGATAGTTCCTTCCGCATTGCTACAATCAAATCTACGGTTATCTCTTGTTACTTGCTTGAAAATTTCATATATTATGTATGGTTCATATCGAGTCTCAAATATATTCTAGTTAATTAGCTTTGTAACATAACGTCTCGTCTCGTCAACCAGTGACAGTTTCAATTTCACGTTGAAACTTTTGCCATGTATCAGTTTCGTCGTTTTTGCTGCGACTTGGTTAGTGATTTTAATTAGTTTGAAATGAGAAAAGTCTATGGATGCTAGTCTAAGCAATTTGGTCGTTCGTTCGGCTGCATGTGATTGATCCTCGTCGGGAGGCAAGATTGGAAATCCCAATGGAATTAATGGAATGGATATTGCTTTAGCTTTTATCAATTTTGTGGATTGTACCATTGTCATAGTAGACGGTGATGAATAGTGTGATGACATGCGAAAGCGAAGTAGACTGACGTGCATGTTGATCTGTAATTGGAAATTCGTAAACTTGCAGACATCAGTGCAATAAAAATTTTGTTTTCACTATTTTTGTTGTTATGCAATAGGTCGTAATGTCTATCTATTCGTCATGCTTATTCATCTTCATTATTCGAATTGATAAGACTCCTATCAAATGTATAAGTATGTTAATGATGTAAACTATTGACTGGCCATCTCAAACGATCGTCTCCTCAAGGTCCTCAAATGTCACGGACGTGAACATTCTCCACTCGACATCGTCCGTTGATTTGCATTATATGAGTAAGTATTTTGTCGTCATATCAGCCAGAGGTTTTGAAAGAGAGAAACGTAAAAAATATATTTTGTTTATTTTATTAGGGGTTGTACTGGCCAGTAGTACCATTACGGTTACTCTCTCTTGCATTTTAGATTCTTCCCAATTTTATCGTCAGCTGGTTGCTTCAAGAGCTTACGGTCCGGTTAAGGTTACACGTGAACTAATTTGGCATATGTCAAACATTTCATAACCGGTTGAATTTTGAAATCTTTAAATTAATTTCGCGGCTCTAGCGGTCCTCAACCGCCAGACAAAGTCAAATTCAGGCTACGGCTTGCATTGCATTCTATTACAAAGTACAGTGTATTTTGCATTTCTTTTTGATAAATATAATAATAATAGGCGTTGTAACGTAATGGAGTTACCGGCTAGAAGTTGAAGTACTCGCCATGTCCAAAATCGTACGGAAAGATCATCAAACGACCGAAAACAATGAGATTGTCATCTACATACTAGTATGAGATGAGCTTAAATTTTATTGACCGAGCGAGCGAAGCGTCACATTTTCGACTGGCCGGAAATTCTTTTGTCCATCTCTGTCTTCTGTCTGTCTGTTCTCGCTTACATGACGCATTTCTTATCCGATTTTCATGAAATTTTGTGATCAGGTTCGGTAATTATAAAGAATATTTTCTGAACAGACTTCAAACTCATCTGGAAAGGAAGAAACACTTAATCAATTAGTTGTTGGTTATTAAATGAAATGAAATGAAATCGTTTATTTTCAATATGGATATAAATATCACTTATTGACGTCAATTTACTTATATTAAGTTTACCACCACTTCCAAAGCGCAAGTGGAGAAGAAGCGGCGCCACAAACTCCACTGCAGCATTTTATTCAAAACGTCAATTTACAATTAAGAAAAAAACTTCCTTATATAACTAGTTAAATGAACGAATTCACATGTTTGTCAACATTTCTCACAATATTTTATTGTGATTTCAGATTATTTAAATTAAATAAAAACTGAGATAAAATTAATAATAATAATAAAAAATGATTCAAATGTAAGAACAGAATATATAATGATATGTCAATTTGTCGAGGACTCTGCACCAAGCTTAAATTCAACATTCCTGTCATTAAGAAAATCACCAGTACTATAATAAGCCTTTTTACAAAGTAGATCTTTAACATGGGCTTTAAATTGTCCATCAGGCAAACTAGTGATTGATTCAGGAAGCTTATTGTAGAAACGTATACAGTTCCCCATAAATGAGTCTTTAACCCTACACAGTCTTTAAGAAGGTAAAAATAATTAATCTTTATTGCGTCTATCAGTTATATCAGAGTTCTTTCTAAAAGTAGGAATAATTTTTTCTCGTATACATGATAACTTCACATATGTATTGTGAAGCTACTGTTAAGATATTAATTTGTTTAAACAACTCCTTAAGAGATTACCTTGGGGCTAAACCATAGATGGCACGAACTGCTGGCTTCTGTAGGATAAATATTGTCTGTATGTCACTTGCCCTTCCCCAAAGCAGTAATCCATAGGACATTAAGCTGTGAAAGTAACTAAAGTAAAGTAAGAAGCTTAGCAGTTGCCACATCCGTTATTTGTCTGTTTTTCTGATAGCATATGTCGCAGAGCTAAGTTTTTTAGAGAGAGTTGAAATGTGCGAACCCCATTGTAATTTTGAATCAATTTTGATTTCAAGTATGGTTCCTTATTAATCATTTTTATTAATTTGAAACGACGATTATTTTAGACGGTAAAAATAATATCGGTAAGAGCTCGCGAGGTCTACTGTTCTCACAGAACATTAGCAGTGTTTTATGCATCAGCTGGCCCTCAGACCCTGCAATGCCCAATTATGCGTTTCCTCACTGCTGCAACGCTTCCTCGCTGGGTGAGACGGAGGGACGACCCCGTTCCTATGCGATAATTTATAGAACGTTAAAGTTTTGAAATAAAATAAAGCAGGATAAATTAATGGGTTTTCTATGTCGTATACGCAACATCGTCAATGAAAACAAATGATTTGGTTCATTGAATTAAAATTATTTGTGATTCAGGCGTGGTATCTATCCACTACAACATCAATGAAAATTATATATATGTATGTATGTAAAAACTTTATTGTACAGAAGATTGTTACAACAAAATAGAACACAACAAGAGGCGGACATATCCCTGATAGGGATCTCTTCCAGTCAACCCTAAAACCAAAGGAAAAAAGAGTACATGGGCATCAAAGAGTACAGTACAATAGATCCCACCAAAAACATTTTCATGTAAAAATTTTGCCAAGACGAGTCTACATAGCTTGCCCTGTGAAAAAGTTATCAGATATCGTATAAAGCCAAGCTCTAAAGACTACACGCTCTAAACCTACAAGCTCTACACTACACCTTAATCAAAATCTAAGAAAAAATGGTCAGATCTCATGTAGAGCCAAGATTCTTGATTTATGCGCCCTTACTTTACCAGGCCTAACTTCATATACTCTACATTTAAGTCAAAACGTGATGCGTGGCCGTTTTGCTACCGTTACGAAGATTTCATAGGCATTCGTTCATCGTGTGTGAAATAAAACTGCCAGGCCAAGATACGATAAATATAAATGTAAAACAAAGTAACTTAACCTAAACCTAAGTCAACTCAAGTCCCACCGCTCAAAGTATTCTCAAACGGAATTTGAAGGTATGAAGAGAGGACGACTGTTTGATCTCCAGAGGAAGCTTGTTCCATAAACGTGCAGCAAGTATTGCAAACCCATCTAAAGGCTCGTTTTTATTGCGATTCAATGTAAACTGGTAGGTGTTACACAAAAAAGTATTACAAAAACATAGATCTCTTGGTAGAGCATGACTATACTATGACGACTTTAATGAGACGGCATGAACACGACACTGGAATTTCCATTAATTTTGTAAAATAGTTTAACTTGTGTAAATGTACTTAAACTTCCAAGCGGCTATTGTGTTGATCCTGTCATTCACACGGGAATGGTTCGGTGGCGTTTTGCCAGCATTTAACGTTATTACTTCGACACAAATTGGCACAACTGGGTAACAAGACTTTTGTATATACTACTGGTACTGTGATTGATGGTTGTTGTTCTTTAATCGATCTGGATTGCAAGCTGGTTGGTAATTGAATTAGTAACTAGGGGAATAAATAGCTTTTTCTGTCAATAAGCCAGTTAGTTTTGGCTTATACGATGATGTTATCATTGTTACAAGGCGTTGTTCAGAGCAATGGCCGACGCTCATGCAAGGCATGTTATAGATAGACGAATGTGAACTCTGCTGTTGTAAATGTTGTTTAATTTTATAGAATAATATTATATTATTAACTCCTAAAAAATAAATCGTAACAATTATTCAACATAAATCATTCGAACGGACATCTGACATGAATGCTAAATTGTAGAGCGGTCACAGTACGCGATGCGCATAATTTATTAGCAGAAGTGCGGAGGAAGGAAGCTAAGTTATTGAGGCTCACTGGCGCACATACATCAAACACAGCGGCATGACTCAACAAACCATAGAAAAAGCACTAAATTGATTAAAATATTTTCGTCACTAAATTAAAACAATAAAATTTTTGGTAGATGCCTACAGAAAACAACAGCTGAAAAATGTGCTACATAACTACAGGTGACTCTAGACACGGCCAATAAAATTATAGATTTGGTCATTGAAATAAATCTATCGCTATCTGTGTTCACTATAACAAAGATCTTGAATGGGAATGACGCACTAGGCATTGTCATGTTTATATATATGCATTGTAATATGTCAGACTCATAACATTGGCTTAACAGCAATACAATTATCACTTAGCCGAATGAATACACAAAGAGAATTACGTAATCTGCATTTGCTAGATTTGTTGTTATATTTGGAGAGATGTGTTGGTAATTAGCCGTGTTTACTGGTGACGTCGTCTATTTGCATGGATGACTTCAGCATGAAATCAGCGTGAATCCACGCTGTGAATCAGTCTGCCTTCGCCTAGGGTTGTCTTAGCTTTGAAAGTATTGTCTCGAGACATGAATAACATTTTATCTTCCGGACGAATTAACTAAAACTATAATTAGCCTGAAGTTTGAAACTAATCTGCCTTAAATTTTTAATTTCGTTTTTCTTTTTTTTTCTTAAAAAAAACTAATCTGTGAGCCTGTAAGCGTTAACGCGATTTATATGTAGTAAGTAATGTTGTCTCTGTCTCATTTTTTTGCACCTTTTAGTATTAATTTTGTGCTTTTATTTTTCTATAAGTCCAGTGTAATCTTTAAGTTTCTATTGCTAATGTCATTATGATTAAGAAATACTTTAAAAAATTTATGGTGATTGCACAGATATATATTTTAATATATATATATCTGTGCAATCACTTTTCTTCCAGTGAAAGGACAACCCTAACGCCCACATCACATTTTGGCAATATTTTCTGCTGAGAGGTGTTTCCCGATATTTCTACCCTACACATACTTCTGTCATGGATAAATTTACACATAGACATGTGAAGTCATCGCGGCTGCAACAAGGTCCTTTCGCGCTGGTCTTTGGCACGCGTACAATGTCCTTTCATATGAACTTGAACTGTGTTGACGAAATCATTTTAGCATGATAGTTGTGGATGTAACTTTTTCTTGGTTTTAGGTTTTATCATCAAATGGTTATTGTTAGAGCCCTAAGGGATGCATGATAAATATGTTTATCGCTAACTATAACCTTGGTTTCGATGCTTTTTGACAAAAACCGATAAAACTAGGTATTACGAGGTTTACCTTTAGATTTTCCATTATACGAGATGCATGATTAACTACATGTAGCAAAGACTTCCCCTATTTCAAATCTAGTCGTGTGAATAAAAAAACCTACCTCTTTTTATGTAATATAAAACCTACCGAATTATTAAGGTGACCAATTTCGCCATTCAATTAAAATCTAACTCGATTTATTGAGCAATTATTACTAGATGTAGGTACAGGAAACTCGTCTGATGTTTACCAAATAAACCAGCTAGTTTCGAGCGATCGATAAAAGGAAATGCCGCCAGGCGGAACCGGCCACAATGTCAAACGATCGCAAGGCCGACTCCGTACTTCTGAGAATTTCTGGATTCAGATACTTACATATAAATAGATAGGAATGCCAGTGTAAACAAATGTATCGTTTCTTCAGTTTTACAATTTTGATGTAATAATAGTTACGAAATGTTAAAAGATTATTGAAAGTGTTGCTCAAATTTCTATCTGCTGCAAACATTTCAAGATATTAGACCCATTCCAGCATGTTAATTTTCGATTGAATTGAAACTAATCGCAGGCATGACCAAATATTAATTTTTACATTTATTAATAAATTGCCATTTAGAAATAAAATGAAATAGAATAACGCAAAACGTTGGACATACGTGAAAAGTGTATACTTAGTAGTTTTTGATGATAATTGCACTAATATCATTGATATTCTCGGCAATTAATATCTATGTCTACTACATAATATCTGAACACAACTCAAATCAAATTTTCGCAGGTAACGACTAATTGTGCAACTGTTGTTAGAAACTTTTCTCAAACAAATCCTATCGTTGATCTGTTATGCCCGGCGAAGTTGTCATCACTTCGCAAACTAATCTAACTTTTTGAGAGGTACTACAGTTACATTGGCTGAGGGAATTATTACACATATAAAAATCGAATGACAAGTAAAGAAAGATCGGTACGGTTATGTTTACGATACGAGTAATCCTGTAGAATGGTTTCCTTTAGAATTTTTTCATTTTGATGATACAACTGACAACGCTTTTAACGTAATTGCAATATGTTTTATACTTTGATCACAGACCATTTTACTTAATTATGTAAAGTATATGCATAAATCAGTTTTTGTTTTACGTTGTTACAGGTACGTTCATGCAAGGTTCCATTTTGATGTAAATGCAGTTTTCAACAGTCACAAGCTGCGCCAAGTAGGTCATCTATGAAATTAAGAATATAGTTTAATATGGACCTGCTTGAAAGAAATTAACATATGCTACGAAAAATATGGCAATTTAGGTGATAGTGGTAACGATCCTTACAAGCATAAGGCAAATTACTTTCAAGAAGTTGATACAAATTATAATAGGGCACATGATTGAAGTTATTGACCACGGATACCTTTTAAGTGTCACAGTCTCGTGGTGCTGTGACTAGTAAATACCACTTAGTTAGTAATTATCTAATTGTACCCACCAGACCCGCCCTTTCAATGCCATGTCGGTGGCAAGGTTTCGCTTGAGCGAACTTGCCAATGTTATTTACATGGAAATTGAGAAGTGTACGAAATCTATCCTTAATAATAATTTGTGTATGTATACCTGCAAATTTATGTACATCGAGTACTACGTAATAAATGAAGTTATTAGTGTAACAAAGGATGTATATTCAATATTACCATAAATTAAGTAATACAATTATGCTGCAATTAATGCGATTTTACTTTTTCAAAATATTAATTAGGCGATACTCGACCAATCCGACACTGAAGGTCGTTTATCTCAATTGGAACATACTTGATTGAACACATCATCAACGCTAAATAACTTATCAATTATGAATTTAAACATTAAACTGCTGCTATCTTCATAATGGAGTTGCTTCCAAGTATATGCATTATGATACGCTACGACTCCTTTAAAATAAACATGCATCTAAAATTCATAAAAACATACTGATGCTTAGCTTTGTGCAAATAATATCTTTGTATCTGTTCTAAGAAGTCAGACTTCAAAGAACGTTGCTCAAAGAGCACGAAGTAGCTCCAACAGGTGGCTATCAGTAAAACAAGGTAAATCCAAATTAAATATTGTTGTCTTCGTCGACGATTCCAAGAATACTTAAAGTTTAATCCTACTCAGACCGGAGCCTATGGAATCTTAACGAGATTCAAAATACTTAACCGAAATACTAATGAGAGAGCAGTATGCAGATGTAAGTTCTCCGAAATCTCAATCGGTCATCTAATTCGCGTTTCGTTTGCGCTCATCACGTACGTCATCTCCGATGACCCCAACAATACTGGCCACAAGTGCAGAACGCCCACCAAATTAAAATTACCGTAAACTGGTTCGTCCTTCACGTGTCATAAAAATGTTACTTTGTTTTTGTGTCACGTAATGAAGGTTAAGTTTCTTTAAAAAAATAACGGGACTAATTTGAAGCTCTAAAAAGCAGATAATTTTCCTTGCCACTGATGGAAAAGAAAATGATCCGATATAGACCATAACGTTAAAACATAAGATTATAGTGAGTTTCGTCAATCACAAAGAAAAACCGTGGAATGGAAAAGAACCAGCCTAAATACTATTGCGGAAGCGTAAAGTGGACATAATTGGATTGAAGGATTATAAGGGCTCGTGGCCATCTCGTGATAAACTCGTGCCGCACCGGCTCGCGTTATACAAACACATTTATTACCCAAACCAAAGACCTTGAAAACAAAAACGTGACATTATTCATACTCATCTTTATTGATCTTTACACGGCATCTGCCCACGTGGAGTGGGATGCTGCATTGTCTCTACAATTATGCACGTCAATTAAATTCAAGTTGTATAGGGCATCGAAGGATAAACAAAAGTAAATACCAAAACACGTCACGGCTACGTAATGGTTATTCCTAGGAATGAATATGGAAAATGCGTGGGCATTTTATTGATGCGGTCAGATATGTCACTTGATGTTTTGCCAGAACAAGCGAGTGAGCGTGCGTGCACCGGTTGAGGCACTCTGGCTTGGCACCAGGCGGTCGCGAGCAGTGCAAGGTCGAGCAAGGCCGCCAGAGTATCGTCATCTCACGTTCGCGCAGGTAATATTGTCAAGTTGTATGTATTGAGGTATACATAGACGACATGTTCGTTGTTGGCGATACTTCATCTGACCTAATTAAATATAGACTTAAATTACAAAGAGTAAACAAACATTTATTGCTGACTCCGATGAGTTAATCAAGGGCTTTAATTCAAAAAGAGCAACGCGAAGTTTTAACGAAGCAATTAAGGATTAATCTATGGCCGTACCTCTGAACATGTTTCATTAGTATCTTTTGCCCGCGGCGCAACTCGCGCTTCATTGCGGAACGCAGCCGCCGGTGAATGGCCAGACGTCGCCATCTTTAATAAAATAAACCACCCGGCCTCACCCCAACACCCTATCTCCTTACCTTACTCATTTCATTGATAGCCCTCCATTCTATAACGTTCGAAAGCTATAATTGTCGATGACAAGCGAATTTCGCTGATGCTACCTGACTCAGGCGGAGAAGTTTTTGGAATATCCTAGAAAATATCGAACGTCGTCTAAAGTTGCGTAACCCAGATTACCCAAATCTTTTCTTTAGAAAAATAAATTTTAAGTAACCAGATTGTATGTAAAGGTTTTGTTGAAACTAGGTTCGTACAATCCCAAGATAATATTTGAGATTATGCGCAATGCGGTCTCAGAGATTTCTTAAATATTTGTTCTTGTTGCAAAAAGTGGAATTTTCTTCTTCAAACTCAAGGTAAGCCAAACCTAGGTTCTACCTATTCTAAGTTTAACATATTCTATAGTTCTGTGGTAACGTTTAAAAATGATGTGAAATGATTTCTTCATATTATATTGTACTTCAGAAAAATATACTAACAACAAAGAGCACTCAAGGGGTTTTGTGGATGCTTCAACATCTTTAACCAATATTGGGGACGGTTCAACAGTCAGACAGTCGTTCAGTCAGTTCATTCACATTCCTATGTATAAGCACATTATAGTGTCATCTCCTTTACTGTACATGTATGTACAGTGAGCCTACATATAAAAGAATCATACTATCAAACTTCCTAAGCTAAGGTGGGTTACTTTCATATGACACCTGTAAGAAAATTTTAAGAATAATAACTTTTTGCTACAAGACTTATTTAGGCAACGGTCTGTAAAATTGGTTGGTGGGTGAGCACAAAATTTTCGAAGTAATGGGGCCACAGCGAGGGCTTCATTAGCGACCGGCAAAAATGGCTTCCGAGGCTATCGTGACATATGAATTTTTGGGTTTAATGGCGGGTGCAGGACATTTATGAAATTAATTTTCACTATGACAAATGTTTTTACAAGATATGTTATGGTCTGGCTGTTAACAATGCAGTAGAAAATTGAGACGTTATGTTTTTCCCAACTAGTATGTTTGTCGTAATTTGCAGAAATCGATTTAGTCAGCTAACAGTTTTCAGGAGATTCTCAGCAGTTTTCTTCTAGAACTAGATGTTTGTTGGTTGAATTATCTTCGGGTGCATCCTCTTATCTACATGTTGATTGAATGTTACAAGTGAAAGTTTTGATTTGAATTCATCGGTAAAATTTAAAATATTTCACTTCTCGGTGATGTAACGCAATTAATAATTCTGTCCGAAATAAAGTATATAGAGAGACTAAAATAGCTGGACTAGGGAACACTAGATCAAAGAATATAATTTTTTCAAGTAAACAGCACCCACATTTGGCAATGACAGCTTCCTGACGCAAACCAGACCATCCTCGAATGGATGTTTATGCGGCCTAGTTTACGTTATTATTTCTACGTTTTGTTAGGAAACTATTTTGTTATAGTTCCGCTCCGATTTCAATTCTTCGGAATCGAATATTCTGATATTGATGCTACTTTAACATGAACAGAAAAAATTCTTAGAAATCTGTACTGATTCTAAACTCTAAAATGGATTTTGATGCAGTTTTCACCATCGCTCGTTTTATGTATATGCATAGAAAGAGATAGAGAGACAGGCCAAGCCGGTACAGGTCGCAATATAGACTCTCTTTTAAATACTCCCGATCCATTAGAAACGATTCCAATGGTAGATTAACTATTGCTTACAAGAATGACGAGTTGTGGTAACACTAATTCACTTGCCGGCTCGAAATCCCAGCACGTAGCAGTCGCGTCACAAGTGGTTAGTCACACAAATATAATATTCATGAGACACGTAACTATGTCATAAGTTATATCATTAATTTAATGGCGCCCGCTAAGAATCGCGATATGTACAATGACTAGACTGATGTCAATCTACATTAATTGTTAGTCGAAGATCCTAGTTGATAAAATACACATGATACTGGAGTGAAAAATCTGTTTAGTTTTCTAAAGTTTTTAGCACTTTTCTTATTCACAAAATTTGTATAACCACTGTGCTTAATAGTACGATTAGGTATTCTAGATTTCTCATCCTCTTCAACATATAGATAGCTATTTCTAAATATAGTAAACTTTCTTGCTACCGGAATGTCATAACACGAGCATTCTCTTAGAATTTATAGCGATTACTTTCAGATTCTGAGCGATCAAAGAACGAAAATTTATATTAAATTTGTTTTTTACAAGGAGCTTGTTATGTATTTTATATTGAGTTACCAATTCGAAAAATATGTAAAATATGAAATGTATTTTTATGAGTAGGAATAATATAGGTCTGTTTTATTATAATTTGCATTTTTGACTCCAGCGTTAATGAATCCTCGACTTTTTAATAAAATAACATTACTTATGAAGAATCATGTTGCAGATAAAATACTTACATGTGGTGATAGTAAAATATTACAAAAAACTGTGGATTATGTAATCCATACTAATATTATAAATGCGAAAGTCTGTCTGTCTGTCTGTTACGCTTTCACGGCCAAACCGTTGAACGGAGTTTGGTATGAATATAGTTAAAGACCTGGGGTAATATAGGCTACTTTTTGTGGTGTTAGTAAAATATTACAAAAAACTGAGGATTATGTAATCCATACTAATATTATAAATGCGAAAGTCTGTCTGTCTGTTACGCTTTCATGGCCAAACCGTTGAACGGATTTTGGTATGAATATAGTTGAAGACCCGGGGTCAAATATAAGCTACTTTTTGACGCAGGCGGAGCTGCGGGAAAAAGCTAGTGAAAAATATAAAAAGGTAACCCTACTAAGCTGATATGTAGACGAAAATAGTTTTCCTAATTGGACGGATGTTAACAAAAATAAGTGGCGTGTCGGCGATGTGTCTCCGTTCGTTTGATGACCTTTGATCTGGTGCTTCATGGTTTCTAATTTTTTATCCGGCTGTTACGGTTATTAGATTTTATGTTTTTAGATATATGATAATTTGTAATGTCAAGGGAAATTTTTGTTGTTAGCTGTTTTGTAGTGTTGTCTGATTGATGATTTCGATCGTGTCTCCCAATCTCGACAAGTTTGTTATTTATAACAATATCGGGATTAAGGAATCCGTGCCCAAGTTCAAACTGATTTATCGCGTGGTTAAGCTCAATTCGCTCTGCAACGCTACTTTTACCAAGTTAATGCACGTAAATAGAAAACTGGACCATGGTGTCGTTGATAGTTGATACAACACAAATAAAATATAGTAGGACGCGAAAAAATTTCATGAAAGAGGATGTATTACAGAACTCTGCAGATGTACCAAACCAAACTAATCGTATTTACATGCGTCACCAAGGCTTGGCGTGATCATTGTACACCTACAACAGAGTAAATAATAGCGCTATAATAGTTAACTAATAGTTAACAGTTATCCAGTATCATGTTTAACATGAAACTATTTTTTTAACATAAACTTTTGTCTTGACTGCTGTGACAGTTCATGTTATTAATGACGCAGATGATATCTCCTCAATGATTAACCTGTAGTATCCCGTGGGCAAAATCGCAAACATAAGAACGTAACTACCAAAACCTTATTGTGGACGCGGGTTTAATTTAAACAACCGACGGTTTACAAAACAAACAGTGTGATGCAAACCAATGTTTACATGCACAGTTGCAGAAACAGGGAAATACCAAACAATTCCCGCCCGTGCAATCTGTTTCCTACGTTTATGGACATGAACAGATCTGGGATATGTTTGCTAACACCGCATCTGAACATGACGTCACTCGGGTTAAAGCAGCTAGACGTAGAGACATAAGCTCCTTCTGTAGAGACATTATCATAGTTGCTTTCAGATTGACAATACGAGGTCGTAAGTCTTTAATCACGTGCAAATTTGAAAACAACCATTTTTACCATCGCACCTCCCGCCATCGTCAGGGATTTCATTCCCATACCTTGGATACCATGTTGCCGCGTACTCCGGTGTTGCAGGCGTTCATAGGCTATGGTAATCATCAAGTGGGCTGTACGCCTGTTTGCCTACTTAGTTGTATAAGAAAAACACAAGTGACACCAAATACTTATGACTTCCACTATCGTCTCTTCCTTCGACATCGACAGATTCAGCGTATATCGTTTGGCATGTTTAAACACTATCATATCGTATTATTTGATCGAATAATCTAATTTTTGCTGAAATGCTGTGAATACTTAACAATCACCATACCTATTCGCAATGATGGATATTTGGAGTTGCTGCTATCATAATCAGTAGGTTTGATTTTCTAGTTTTTAGTTACAAACTTGCAATTTTCTGCTGGTAGTAGCCACTGCTATTATTCTGAATCAAAATGATTTGATCTGTATGATTTTACTTAACTTTGCTGTACTATTACTGATCTTTAAATAAAAATGATTTCACTAGCATGTATAATTGTATAAGTTGCATCGGAAACAAACAAATGCCCAGGAAGTAGCAATGAAATTTGCGGAAGTGTTCGTTTGTATCGTTCGTTGTTTACTGAGTGTAAATGCATAATAATTTCTTGAGTTAATGGGTATGTGGTACATACAGCCATGTATATTTTATTTATTTACAAAATTCATGTACACAGTAAGTCGAACAGGATACAAAATACATGGAACAACTACAAGAGTGCTGCTTATTTTTAATGAAATATCTTCCAGCAGACCCAAGAGAGGAAACGATATTGTTAACAAGTATTGCAATACTATATATATATTTTATAATTTTCACTTTTCACTTCGTTACATCGCTAAACTTGATCACGCCTTATAATCATCATCATCATCATTACGCCTTATAATAACGGCATGTAATGTAAGTCTCATTTGATCATGTATAATTTCCGTACAACCACCGTCCTTCGTGTAGTATTAACTACCGGTAATCCCTTTAGTGGCTTAGTACACGACGTCACTTGGTCCTGAACTCCTGACATGTATTATAGCGATTGTGATGAATTCAATGTTATAACACAAATTGTGGCTTAATTGCTTTATATGTTTACCTTTATCAGCGTCGTAATCGAAGGAAAGAGTACAATGCCAGATGATTGTTATAAAAATATTAATAATTCAACTTATCTTATGAATATTTACAAGGTACACCCAAAATGAAATACGATGCAACGTTTTTATCTTATCCGCTAATTATAATATTAATCCCATTAACGTTAAAGTTATAAATTTCAGCTTAAAGAAGCTGGGTCTGATCTTCAGTACTCCGGGTTAGGTATGGACATCAATATTGTTGAATTAATGAACTTGGTTTTAAAGATTTGTATAAATGAAGTCTCTATATTCTAAAATCATCTGTTTCTTCAAATTCAAATCATTTGTTTGCGATAAGTCCGCCATTATACCCATTTAGTTTCATTGGATTTAACTTTGTGTTTCTTTTGTTTGTAAATGGTGCAATAAAGTGTTCATTCATTCATTCTTCCAACACCACGCTCACGAAGTGTCGTGACACTTTGCGATGATTATCACCATAAAATATACATTACAGACACAACAATAGATGCTATTTATTACCAAAGTTTAGAAGCGATGATATTTATTTTGTGCCTACGAATTCCGTTAATTTTCAAAACAAAATGGCATTGTTATAATTTTGATTCCATGACATAACGGTATCTGATAAGAATTGTTTCTATTGATTCAGGTACGTTTATCGGAATGCAATATGCAATTTTATGTTCTCAACGCCACGTTTCTGGTTAAGTACATCTGAACTATGATTTGGGAAAACATTTTACTTACCTACTAAAGTTGTAAAGTATTAGTGCAATGTCGTCGTAATATCCAGTGTCGCAAAGCCAGTCCAGTGTGACGTCACATCTACCGGGCTGGCCATCTGCGCGACACCCGAGCCCGAACACATATGCCGTGTCTGCACCGACCTTGCTCTGATTCCAGCCGCAGAACAATAAGTAGGAGGAACCCTGATACTAGATAGATCAATTTTAGGGTTGCTAGATTCAGTAGCAATATTTATTGTGAATGTTGGAACAACCAAAATATATTTAGTGCTTTGAATGCTGTTACGTCCTGCTACGTCTTGACAAGTTTTATTTCAAATAACTAGCTGTTTCACGCAGCTCCGTCTGCGTTAAAAAGTAGTATATTTTTGACCCCGGGGCTTCAACTATATTCATACCAATTTCATCAAAATCCGTTCAGCGCTTTGCCTGTGAAAGCGTAACCGACAGACAGACATTCACTTATTAGTATGGATATGGATTAGTCTCATTCTGCATTATACTTTTCCTGGATTCACATTCGTCTACTTTCTAAATAGTCCTTATCTGCCATTTTCTATTTAGATTCAGTTTTATTTTATTTCAATGTTGCTCTCATATTTATCAGTTGTACGACTACTAGTCGCATAGTTTTGATTGTAATCCTATAGATTGATGAATGCGAACCCTGACAACATGATGTAGTTGGTACAACTAGTTACATCTGATAAAAATCTGGTCGGGAACAGAATATCATTCACTGCATTTCTTCGATAATGTGTTTCAAGTGATAGATATTCCGCTCTCATCAGACAACGATACAATAGTGTGGCACTTAGCTGGTAATGCTAGTATGTCTATTTATTCCAGATACTTTACGCGGGTAAATTTATGTAATAGGCCAATCAAATCCAACACTAACTTAATCGTACCTTAAGAAATTTCGTGATTTCGGAGACTAGATGACGTTGTTTGTCGTACAGCAGCTTCATAGCTAACAAACACTAGAATTCTTGTTAATAGAACTACGGCTATTAAACAGAAAAGAGTTTGAGCTAATGTCTCACGACTTTCATGTCATCAGATTGCAAATAAATCTATTAATGATCTTCGTCAATTCCGTCATTCCGGTGAATACAATATAACACAACAACTTATCAAATGTGTTATATAGTTTCGATAAAATTTTGACATTTCGATGCCACAACTTAACATGGTAATTCTGATATTTTTTCACCCGAAATTTTAATAATTTTGGGTCTTACAAATATGAGTCTACTCAAGATCCGCTTCGATTATTCTGTCATTGTTTTTGGTGGGTGTTAGTAACCATCATCAGTCGGTGGAGCTCGTTATATGTGGCCTGCGGAGCGTGACGAAACTGTCTTACTTTACGAGGGCCACGAGGACCCCGTGCGTGACCGGTAGCTGGCCCTGTGATTATACCCAGTATTTGGTATTCGCTGTATTGCAATGCAATTTTTTTCGATTGAGAACCTGGCTTGAACCGTGAATGAGTATACCACAAATAATCACGTTCGAATCATCATCATCATTTCGAGTAGGTTACATTGTCAATCGGACCATGTGCACTCTGGTGTCAGGGTTGTGATGAACAGCCTCTCAGCATCAGCGTGGTTCCTTTAACGGCAGCCGGGACCAACGGCTTAACATGCCTTCCGTAGCACGGAATCATCTTTATTTTCAGACAATTAGGTGATTCAAGCCATTAATGTCCTAACCAAACTGAAAACAACTATACAAAGTATGCTTCCCATGAGAATCGAACTTGCGACCTCTGGGTCAAAGGCAGACGCCTTATCCACTGGACCACAGAGGCAGAATACTCACACTCTCATCCGTAGGCCATCCAAATTACCTCTGTTACGTCGGGGCATGCTAAATATCAATTAAATAGCGAATATTCTTACATCTTCATATCAAAGAAACCGTGAATCAATTAGAAACACATCCAGACAAGCATAACGTTTGCCCTTTTTGTGTTCATCAAGATAGTTAAAGATCGTGCTATTGGCTGGCCAGCGGCCATGTTTTTGTTCGTTAGTGGCCAAGCAGACCGTTACTGGTGGCATGCAGGGCGCAGGGCCATCGGCCGTGGTGATATCTATCTTAGGAAGCATTACCGCTTGTAAGTAAATGTTTGCAGTGTAAAGAACCTTCATGCATTACGAGGTTTACAACGTCCATCGGACGCTGATGAATTCTATGATATGCGCTGTTAAAAAACCAAAATATTATATTTATTTAACTTTGTAGAATGGTTTTAAACCAAAAATATGCTATATTAATGTAGGCCATTTAACTTTAAACTCGTATCATACAAGATACATCGACATTGATCATACTAACTAACCAGCATTTCTTTTCGAGTGTCGTTGACTTTCGTCTGCATCCGGCCTTAAATATAAATAACTCGCTTATCTCGTAAGAATTCGATAACAATTGATTGTGTGTGTAGCTTTTGTTGCTTTCAGTGGCAGCGGTCTCTTATTTCACGAATTTGAGAGAAAATAACATATGTATGTGTGTACAGAGATAGTATGTAGTAAGTAATGCCGGATACCGTGATTTTACTTCCTTCAGGTTTCGACAAATTTTCAAATCCTAATTTTCTAGAAATTAACTGGTTAAAAACTTTTAATGTTTATAGAGGATAATGTATTATGACTATCCAGGTTTCATCCCGAGCCATATTTCAATTATTTTCAAACTGACGCGATTCCCGCGCGACTGGCGGGACGCCCACAGAAATCAGAATATATATATATATATATAGAAGTGTTATTAGCAGGCCAGTTAACTTTTGCATACGCCACGGCACTTCTACCGATTCTGATTTCCGTGGGCGTCCCGCCAGACGCGCGGGATTTCCGTCAGTTTGAACGGTCCTTTAATCGCAGGCACGGCCTATAAATTGCATTTAGAAATAAAAAACGTTAAAAGAACTTAATACGTTGAACATACGTGAATAGTGTATTGATGTGATGTTGATTGCACTAATTTAATTGATAGTCACGGCAATTAATGTCTATGTCTACTGTTCGCGTCAGTCAATGGACTTTTACCTACACAAGCGGAAGTATCTGTATGGCTTGATTAAAATTTTTCTAAATGTGGTTATACAAGGTGTAACAGTTACACCCTGTAGAAAATATTTAGAAATCTTACCTTTACACATTTGCCCATCGGAAATGTTATAAAATAAACTACAGGAAGTAAACGAATTGTGTAATTACGTATTTAATTATTTAAGAGGTCACATCGCGCGACTTTGTTCTTCCGAACGCAACCTTATTCCTGGGCTCGTAGGGTTAAAAAAAATGGTTATCACTGATTGTGGACGGAAGTGCGTGCCTTGGCCACCAGTGTACGTGACCCGACGACACAGATATAGGTAGACGGCAACCGGGCAAGCGGTGCCCGGCATTCTTAGTATGACCCCATTCGAAGCCCAAACATTGCCCTTTGATATGATTCGTGAATGAAGTATTTCTTCCGGTAAATTAAGGTTTGTGGGCTGCGGTAAACGTTCCTAATCAAATAGAAATGGTGATTTATGTTCGTCCGAGAAAGCAGTACAGCACGGTAAACCGTGAAATTCATAGATGTGAATTTTGTGCGTCCATGACAAACTTCTAGATTTGCATTCTGACCGTAGCGGTAATCCATGAAAGTTTTCAGAACTTCGTCGTGCAATTTCAAATTCTTGTGTCCTAACTTTCACTTTCTCTTCTACGTGTTGTAAAAGACCTGATATGTTTTGCTGCAAGATGATTAGACATTACATTCACACGTTGCACTGTAATATTATCACTTACCAACTACTGTTTTACCGATTTCCCTCATCATGGCTCCAGCATTGCATAAACTAGTTATTGCAATATGCACTGGGGCACCATAATAACCCAGGAAGATGAAGCAAAGGCAAGTGTATCTTTGAAATGACGTTACAGACATAGCCTTCCTGACCATGCGTTTTGAAATGTCATCATCTCTCCCGTCACTACTATTATCTATTCTGTGCTTTCATCTTTGTCTGATTTTAGTACCCGTGGTTATAGAATAGAAGAGTAATTGATTGGCACTGGCTCATAGTGATTTCTGGTTTATGGATAGATCACACCTATCGAGTTGTATATCTGCCAGGTTGGTGTGTTTGGACCATAGATTTAGAATTTTTTTGACTACGTCAATAGATTGGCTGGTCAGTAAAAGAAACGAGACCAAATTGAAAACTGTTGATGTGTGTGTGTCATACATGTGTACACTGTCAAATAGTGCTGAGCCGAGCAATATCGACATCATCGATCGATTATCTTAACGTGAAACCATTGCCGAATTAAGTATGCAGTTATTAATTGGGATAAGTAAGTAATAAAATTACATTATAAACATCTTAAGTATTTTTATTTTTAACGAGCACCCCGACCCGACTTGGAATAAGTGGGCATTTTAATAACATAAAATTTACGCTTTCTAGACAAAAACATACACACATACCAAAATCAAAGCACAACTATAAGGATATTTTTAAGTATGTAATACCGGTAAGTCTAATGATTTTCAATAGACTCACTGGTTTTGCATAATCAATAATATATCGCGGGTCGTGGTTTGGTTTTGGTAATAACGGTAAAGTTAACGTCAATTAGCGGGATTGGCCTGCATTTACATACACATAAAAATAAAAATTGACTATATAACCCACACGATATGATATATAATATAATTTACGCAAAAAATACTGGCATTATTCTTTTTTTTAAGTATTACAAGTCTTTTATTTACCACCAAAGATAATTAATTTATTATAAAAATGTCTTAAACTGTCCTTGGAAGTATTTTCTTATTTTGCTTCATATTTTAGCCTAATAATGAAATAAGTTTCAATAATAAGCTTTGTTGACAAGTGTTTATGATTGAACAGTCCTGAAGAATTAAACATGAATGTTTAGTTCGGTGAAAAAGTTTTTACAAGACAGTGATAATATTATAAGTGCGAAAGTCTGTCTGTCTGTCTGTTAACCCATACCGCTGAACGGATTTTAATGAAATTTGGGATGAATATAGTTGAAGACCCGGGGTCAAACATAGGCTACTTTTTGACCCAGGCGGAGCTGCGGGAAACAGCTAGTACACAATATTTTGATAAATTTACAACTTGAGGGCATGAAAATTGTTGGGATTGAACCTGATTTTAGTTTTACTCTTTTTATCCCCTGTTTGAAAAACATTCTGGTTCAAAGTGTTTACTACAAATAGTTGAAATTTTTTGGGAATCCATTCTCCTCTGCTAACCATTTTTAGGCATTTTTGGCGAATCTACATTTGATGGAAATCTGAAACATAAGAAATGAATGAGAATACGAACACGAGATTTTCAGTAGACATCTGCTATGTTTTTCGCGATATCTCAAATTCGACTTTATCTCTAAAGAGAATTGCCCTCCTGTGGTTAGCCGCCACGTTTTTTCGAGTCCAATCCAATTATATGAAAAATTCTATTACTAAAATTTAAATAAGTACCTATATGCACTTATTCCTTCTTAGCGTTTGGGTGCAATACTATCGATATGATGTTTGACAGCATCGATGTCAATCCCTAAACTTCAAGAATTAGGTTGAAAATTGTGAAAATTCACGTATTTATTTTTATCAAAAATTGAATGCCTATGCATTCTAAACATTTATGTGATAAAACTTTAAGATATTTCTCATATTTTAGTGCGGAAAAACTATCGAATCAATTAGAAAATCATGGATTTATACAGTGATAAACATCGGTGGTACTTACGTGTGAAATGTGAAATTAAGTGGGTTTTCTTTCTTATTTGAGTTACATTTAGGCACTGCACATGAAACCATTATTATGCGCTTCTACTGAACACTTTTTTAACACTTACAGATAGATACTTTGTTTATAATTTAAATATTTGTTTTTGACAATAAATCCGTAAGGCTGCTATAGACCAATAGTGTGTTAAGAAATGGTCACGCTCTCTATCTCATTCTAACATACGCATATCCTATATATTTCTCTTTCGCATTTCCCGTCTATTGGATCCATAGTCTAAGGTTTGGACATTACGAATGGCACGAGTCGTTGGCTAAAAGCTGGTTCTTACACTTCGTACTGAATGGTTTTAGAACATCCGAAATGTACCACAATGTTTCATGGGCACGAGTAGCGTTAGGAAAATAATTGTTTTGACACCTAGTAGCATTGTTTAGGAGTTTGACTTTTTCTTTGTATTGAACTAAGTTTCAATTTCCAATACAGTTCAAGTACTTGGTATAAATTCGTAGTTATATAGTATTAATATATTTCGATTTTTCTTTTTGTATCTACAAAATACTGTTTCCTATGGGCAAATGTGCAATGTGCAAGTTTTAATTTACAGGACATCTAGTTTTCTTTGTGATTGTCGTGTGTCCCGGCTGCCATCTGATGGTCGATAAAGGAATCAGAGGCCGAGATGCGGTTCCGTACAACTCTGACACGAAATGATGATGATAATCGTTTGTCATCAATTTTTAGTACAGTTTTTGATAATTAATCAGACAGATGCACAGAGATTACAAACGTGTAACAGCAAATTTCTGAACCTACGTTCACCAATATTGTTCTTGGTGTACATTCTTCGTTGTATGAAGAAATACGAATAAAACCTACATGAAGAATGGGTCAAACAAGTTATTACGCATAAAACTGAGCACACTCTTGGGACTCGAACTAAATTACATTTGCGGTCGCCTCTTGACGAGTCAACTTCAATTATAACTAGCTTTTCACCGCCGTTTCTTTGCTCGCTAGAAATGTGCTAAATCTCGAAAAACTTTTAAAATGGCCGAATAAAGTACGTTTAAATGGTCATTCTGCATATTCTCTGCGCTTCGTAAAACATGGCGTATCGCATAGGGTTGTAAAATAGACAAAAATGCTTGATTTTTGAGCTAAAGTGACAGTTTCCATCGGAATTCAAAATTCTGCCAAATTAAAAACTGTAAATTGCAACATTGTTTTTGAATTGCTGAATAGAAATTTGGTATATCGAATATTTGCAAACACTTTTGCCAACAGAATCAGTTTCAGAATTCAGTTAATTCTCATCCCCACATTTCGAGTGGACGTTTCTCGATATGTGTCAAGCAAGTTCGGGTATAGATATGTTTGCCTTTTAAACATAAAGTCCATCAACATTGTGCTATCATTGTAATTTAAGTTTGTGAATCTAACGGGTGTCAACCCTATACACGTGTCGGCCGCAAGTGCCGCAACATGTCCGTCCGTTTGCTTTGTTTTGCTCATCACTGCGATCCCACGCTCTCGCGAGCGCCCGACGCCGCGGCTAGACGGCGTGTGTTTACGTTGATAAGCCGCTAATTAATATTGTCTACTTTATTATAATAGACAATGTTATTTTAAGGTTTCGTTGTATCAAGTTTATTTACTTATCCGCAACTATCGTCTATCTTTTTGCTAATTTTATAGTAAAGAGCACTTCCTGTCGAGTTTTCACCAATAGTATTTGTATTTCATATATCAGCCTATTCCCTCGTAATCGCTTCCTCACCGTGCACTCTTAAGCTGAATGTTACGACCCCCTCGCTATTCACCTAACATTAGTTTACTTTTGTGATAATGCACTTGTTGTGTTCTTCAGTTTTTCTCTTAGCGACAACATATTGGAATAAGTTCTAGACATGGAGTACCTATGTTTGTCCTTACAACTCCCAACTATGTACAGAAAATTAAATCGACATTCAATATATGTCACCTCACCTCTCGTCTAAAAAATTCATTTGATGTGTTAGTTATGAGGATATAACTAGGCTATTTTTTTGTGACAACAGAACCTATTTTCAATGGCTTTAATTGATTTTTTATATAATTTATTCTCTATATCAATCCAGGTTAGTTATTTTATCTGCGTCCCGAATTACCCGTAAGATCCTCAAGAAGTTGCTCAACTATCCATTCATCCTTATTTTCGCATTTATAACCGTCGTCTTTTAAGCTATGATCTTGATAAAGACAATTGAATTTTCCTAGAATAGTAATAATAGTAACTCTAGTCGCGTGAGCTCAAGACGTTAACGGGTAATCGAGCCATTGAGTTGGCGCTGGATTAATAAAAACAGCGCTGTTAACTTTTTCCTTGCGTGCCTCTAAATATTCTTTGTCAGGTTAGGATCTAAAACCTTAAGTCTCAATGGGACCTTATTTTGATGGAAATTATTGCGGTTCGTCTACCTTTCAATTTGAAACGAGAGACAGCATCGATGTCTACAGTAGTTGACAACCATTACATAGCACATTAACGGGTTATGCCTTCCACTGGATAATCTTTCTTGTCGAACTGTAATATTCCAAGGCTAGTAGATAATTGTATAAACCCACTAACTACTGACCATAAGGCAGACCTCTAGTGTGATGATAGTTGCAGTTTATGGTCTGACAAAGTAGGTAGACATGATTAGATGAAAAATGGTGAGCATCGGTTATTTCCCGATTGAAAAAGCAGAGTCGCGTAATTGCTGGAAGAGACTCGCTAGACTTTGACTAATCTGAAGAAGTTTTGCGCCACGTTCTGGCTTTAAATGACTTAGAACTTAATACTTACATGGAAAATATTAAAATTGGTGCGATAACCTAGAAACTGCTTTAGTTTTTCTGATGAATGATTCGTATTGTTTCAGAGAGGAGGTGTGCAACCACACTGTGCGGTGGAACGCGGATTTCGAGTTCCCTTGCAAGATGTGTGCCAATGCCAACACCGGGGTGCTGGAGCCCGCGCTTATGAGGGTGTCCGTCCGGAAGGAGTGCAAGGGTAGGAGTCTGATATTTTTAATTAATGTATGTATCATCGTTAGAGATGCAAACTGGAACCTTGAATCAGGAAAAGAGACAGAGGTGGTAAAAAAACAGATAGTAGAAACGTGGAAGTAACAGAAGGACCAAGAATTTAATGCAACTTAGCCTGTAGCTGGGCATACCCTAAATGCACGATGAGAACATAACCAAAAACTTTTAAATTCTGCTTTTAAAATTTATGAGTAGTTTCGAATCTATTAAAAGACAATTTAAAGTAATCATAGATTTTATGACATTGTAATAACCAGTGCCTTCAAATCTAGGATCATGACTTATAGCGTACCCTAGGCTCCGAAGCGTACGATGAGGACGCAACTAAGAAAATCCGCTTAGACGAAGAGATTACCTTAAGAGGCCCTTAGGGTTATCAAATCGAGAGCAATCATAGTCTAGATTGAATTTGAATACAATCTGTTACGTCTATTATCGGCAAATTCACCATGTAAATCAGTCTTTGCGACTTCCAGGTGGCCGCTCGTACCAGAAGCTCGGCTTCTGCGACGTGAATCTCGCGGAGCTGGCCGGTGCTGGCGAGTGCACCCGGCGGTTCCTGCTGGAGGGCTACGACAAGACTGGCCGGCGGCAGGACAATTCCGTGCTGCGGCTGCGGATCAAGATGAGCATGGTGTCCGGGGACCCGCTCTTCAAAGTGTAAGTGCCACTGATATCCCCCCTCCCCCTCTGAATCAGGTGGAGAACTACTCTTTTCAACACCATCATCATGAATCATAGTTCCTATTTCAAATGGAGTCTATTATTGGTAGGTTCTTGCGCCAATCTTCCCTATCATGCACTATTTCTGGGGTTATCCTCATCGTCTCCATATCCCTTCTTATAATGTTTGGCCAAGTTGTTAACTATATTTTTCTTTAGATTACATTATTTCGCGTAACAGCCATAATGATTATTAAGACTTTATTGACTTAGACCAGTAACATGCCATCTCTGCCTAAAACAATTAAAAATGTTTGAATTTCCAGGCCCGAGCGAAAGCAAGAGTTGCCGGAGACGAAGACAGGCGGGGACAGCGGGTCGGAGAGCGCCGCTGGTGCCGCCGACGACGACTGCGGTTCCTCCACCGCTAGCTCAGGGTTCGGCTCGCTCACCAAGAGGAACACCTACGGTAACTATCTCCCCCGGCAACAGTTGCCGGAGACGAAGACATATCCACTTTGGTTGAAGCTTCATCAAAATTATAATAAGAAGGAAAAATAAAACAATAATAGGCATCTTTCCTAATAATATATTGGTTAAAATAAAAGAGAAAATAAATAGAAAATTAGTGACATAGCTGTTTCGTCGCAAATGGTTATCTGTGGGGACTTAGGAAGTCACCACACCTACAAATTTTCCTTATGGATGTGCTCCGTACTTGATCAGCTGAGGCGATATGGTTTGCATAAAGAAAAGTTTACTTATTCTTATTAACTTAAACTATTTTAATACGGTTAATTATTTTATTTGAATTACAAGTAATATAAATTGTTGAAAGAAAAAAAGAGTTCCAGATAGACCGAGGCAAAGCTACATGAAGTCAATAAATGAGAAAGTAAACCAAAAAATAATCGAAAGAAATGGAAGGAACTCCACTATCAGTTCTTAAATTTATGATGATGATAAATTGGTGTGTAATACCGCGCCTCACCACACCGCGTTCAGTTAGTGAAGCTCGTTACTATCCTGTGCATCTCTAACGTCCTTCCCTGTGCAGTTCCAGACGGCGTGCCGACGTCACAGCCGGCGGGCGAGCCACCGTCCCCCGATAGCGACGACGCGCCTGTCTGCACGCTCGTGCCCGAACACACAGGTATGGATGGAGGACGCAGTGTGATTGGCAATCGTTGACCGTGAGGGACCTGGCAACGTCAGCGGTTGTCCAGTTAGATTGATTCGCAGGACAAACTCCTGGGAATACTTTAAGAGTACCGAGTTTTTAAACACCAGCCTAATTTTTACTGTGTAACTTGACCATTTTGGAGAATACCTCATACAAAATGTTGTCAACTGATCACTATTGGTGTGGACAGTCGAATTTTTTATTTTTTTATTATGTAATGAATAAGTAAACTAATGACTTCTTGCCATAAGCCTATGATATAATTTCAGTGGTTCCCGCGGGAGGCACGACGTCCTGTGCGTCGTGTCAGCACACGCATTCACGGAACTCCTCAAATACCTCCGGGGATATGAGTAGCAAGGTATGGACCTATTTACTTATTACTTCTAAACGTTAAATTAAAGTTAATTTTTGTCAGGATTTGTTTAGTCGACCTCAAAGCTTTATTTACATCCACCATCCAGATGGTTAGATGACCTGAAAAGGTCACAATGGTTCTTTTTTTTCAGAATAATCTTCAGCTAAAATTTGTCAAGAAAACTAAGTTTATTTTTCTTAATTCTAGGCGTCAGGCTACGGCAGCTCAGCGTCTGCTGCATCAGCACATTCGCGGCAGAGTTCCGAAGGGGACTCCCCCGCACCCACACATACCAGGTATGTACACATACACATGTACATAGATAAATATTTCTAACACATGAGACCCCAGTGTGAGCGCTATAAAGCTCTATTTAAACTGACGCGAACCCCGCGCGACTGGCGGGACGGGACGCCCACAGAAATATGAATACGTAGCGTGTGCCAAAGTTAACTGGCCTCCTTATGGGGCCAGTTAACTTTGGCACACGCTACGGCACTTCTACCGAATCTTTTTTTAATGGCCGTCCCGCAAGTAGGGATTTGCGTCAGTTTGAATAGTGCTTTAAATTTTGCTGTTATCTATAATTTATTGATACTAATGTACTACGTTATTATACGTACAATGACGGACATGGACAACTTCTTTATTTAATCGGAAGAGGGCGTTAGTGGACTGGAAACTTAATGTGTGATGTTACGTCATAACGAGGGATTTTTAAATTCTTCAGAGTCTATTACTGTAAAAGCATAGAAAATAGTTTTTTTTTGTTAGGTACCAATAATTTAAAGGGATTAATATTTAATTGTTATAAAAACGTTCGAGGGTTGAGTCTAGAAATTAATGCTGGCAACGTTTGTTCTCTCACTCAATGGCACTAAATGGCACTTTCACATAGTTACACTATTTATCCTTTGAGCACTTCAGAAATCTGGTGATCACCGCCATATTGGAATCGACCTGATCATACATTCTAGTATAGTAAATTTTGCATAACTGGTATATTTAAAACTAAATGAGTCACTTTCACAAAGCATCATTCATATTTTCGATTCGATGGAGACAACTAATAATAAAAATTGAATATAATATAGCTCTTTACATAGCGCTCAAAGGGTTAAAGGACCATATTTATTACAGATTGGAGTCTGTTTGCATGTTAAAAATTTTAAAATGGAGAAATATCATACAAACGTATCATAGTTGTAAGCTTATGCTAAGTGGAGCCCATACTGGAACATTATATTTTGAGCTATGCTAGAACATTAAGTTATATATTTCGACTAGACATTTTGAAATAGGAAAGATATTAAAAGAATTAGGGAACTGATTTGCTTATGTAAATAACTTGTATGTTTGTACGCTATTTCTTCTTGAACCAAGTCTGTACGTCACTTGCGATTGTAATTATTAACCTAGCAATGTGTCGTCACAAGTTAAACAAGTCAATTCCCACCAGTTTAGCATTTAAGAGTTTTCGAATCTATCAACATAATTTATAAGACCAGTAATCGCATAAAATTAATATCCGCGCGGTTGCCAGTCGATGCCAGTTAATTTTCGAGTTCAACTTAATAATACCATATAATTATGAATAGTACTAACTTACAGAACAGACACTCACATCCTCTTATCCGGAACAGATACCGTACCGAGCCGCGCAGATTTAGGGATTTAGGTTTCGCGCTTGCCGCTGTTGTATGTAGTGTTTGGGGTGTGCTATTACGGTTCCTATGTGTATATCTAGATGAAAAAATCATCTGCTAAAGTGCTCTTACAGTGGGAATTGATCTTACAATTTTAATAGGGAGGAGCGGTTGGTTAGCATGAAGGAGAAAGCTGTACACAGCTGTTACTAACTTCACGTCTTAACCTGAGTTCGAGCCGTCGTCGCTAGATGGCAGTTGTTGCATATTTATAAAAACTAACAAATGTTTGTCTACATTCCCTAAATTATGTTTCGTCTCGTTCTTTTATGTTAAATATCAATGAGAGAGAAGGGTACAAACATATTTTAGTTGAAAAGTTTCGTTTTTTTTTAATGAATATTGCAGTTAATCTCGATTTGACGTACCGATTACATGTATCGACTTTACTCTCTTCTGATCACTTGATTAGTATACATGGTCGATTGACAATGTAACCTACACGAAATGATAATGATGATTAATATTAATACCTTTGATATGTGTAGAATAAATTACGAGACAAATTAAAAAATGTATGGCATACTGTCTATCCGCTAGTCCTGACGTGTAATCAAGGCTTAAGGTTCATTCAAACTGAGGCAAATCCCGTGCGACTGACAGGAAACCCACAGAAAAAAAAAGAATATATAGGAGTATCCTTAGCGGGCCAGTTACGAGGGCGACACTAAAAGTCTTTAGAACTGACCACTTGTAAACAGTATAATAAAAAAATAAGTTTAAATTGTGAAAATGGAACTCTTTGCCAATATTATTGAGTATGTATTTTATTAATTTGTCATTTGTTTTACGATTTTGCGGTAAATTGAAAATTGTCTGTGTCACGTCATGAATTTAACGCGAGAAAATTTTCGTGCAATGTTTTTTTATGACTTTCGTTGTCATTTAAGTCAACAAGAAAGTTATGATTGACTTCGATTGGCCTTTCACGATGAAGCCCCATCTCGTGCCACTGTTTACAACTGGTTTAATGAGTTCAAACGTGGTCGCACTAATCTCACCGATGATCTGCATGAGGGACGGCCTTCTACGTCGACGACTGAAGATAACATCAGTGTTGTGCGGCGTATGATAGAGACTGACAAAAGAGTGACCTATCAGCAGATTCGGGCAAGTTACCGATGCCTAATCGGTATGAGCCAAGTGCACAAAATCCTGCATGAACATTAAGCGGTCAGGAAGCTTTGTGCCCGGTGGATACCTCACGATTTGACCGAGACCCAAAAAATCCGTCGTGTTGATTGGTGCCGTGAAATTGTTCAAACATTTAACGGAGGTGACTCAAATGCTGTGTTTGACATACTTACGGGTGACGAAAGCTGGATTTACTGTTATGATCCCGAAACCAAAAGACAGTCTGCTCAGTGGGTGTTTCCTTCCGAGGAGTTGCCAACTAAAGTGAAGAGATGTCGAAGCGTGGGAAAAAAGGTGGTGGCCTTGTTCTTCGGAAGGACCGGACATTACGCGACAATTGTTTTAGGGGATCGAAAAACAGTTACTGCAGAGTGGTATACTAACAATTGTTTGCCACTTGTCTTGTAAAAAGTTCGGGAGAAACGACCTCGCAGTAGGATCCTCCTTCACCACGACAACGCCTCGTCGCACACCGCCAGGCGAACGATTGACTATTTGGCGACATCAAACGTGGAATTACTAGGTCACCCGCCATATAGCCCCGACCTTGCGATTTTTATTTATTCCCGGAATTAAAAGAAAAACTTCGAGGAAAACGTTTTATGGACGCCGAGGAAGCAGTGACTGCGTTTCAAAACGCCGTCGAAGAGACCCCTAAAGACGAGTGGGCAAAGTGCTTTTTTCACTGGTTCCATCGGATGCAAGGACACTATTTTGAAAAGATGTAATAAAAGGAATAACTTGCTAGTGTGCTCAGTTTTTGATTTTCTAAGAACTTTCAGTTTGACCCTCGTACTCGTAACATTGGCATTTCTAGCGATTCTTATTTCTGTGGGCGTCCCGCCAGTCGTACGGGATTCGCGTCAGTTTGAATAGAGCTTTAAACTTTGCTGTTGGTCCTTTAGGTAGTTTGTGATATCTGCCACTAATGGTGTCATAATCGTGAGAATATTCAATGAACGGTATATTTCGTGAAGCAAAAAAAAAAAAAATCCTTGAAAATGAAAATGATTTATTTGGGCAACTCAAATATTCACAGAAGCAAGTGATTTACTCGTAAATTTAAGCGATACATATGTATATTTTTGTAATGACATATTAAAGTCTGCAACTCGCCTGTGATACTCATGTTTTGCTAATGTTTATGGGTTATGGTAACCGCCTACCATCATTAAGTGAGTCTTTGAGGCGTACTCAATGGTAATAAAAGTAAAAAACATGCTAAATGCGTCTTCAGTTTAATTTTTTCTTCCGTTGTTTTTTTTTTCAATTTATCTTAAAATTTAATTTTGTTTTGAAAGTGACTTTGCAAAACATAATTTGGAATTGTTGTCACGGATTCCATTTTAAGGTTAGTCGAAAAGGATATAATATGGTCATGGCATATTAATAGTATGCTTCAGATAATAAAAGGCTAAAAGATTTGATTGGCTTTCTATAAAACGAAGTAATTTTATTAAAAGATAAGACCCACTACCCTCACTTCAACAAAATTACCCTTCAGTCGTATTTGGAAGCTGCACCGAAACTGACGCGTCGCACATCCTTCTCGACTAACGTTACGCTTTATTAATATGTCTGTTTCCCCGCGCCCGCCCAGCGTTCGCTTGGAGCGGGTGAGCACGGCCACCGCCACGCTGTACGTGGCCAAGGGCCGCCATCGCTCGCTCGCCAAGCTGCTGCTCGAGAAGACTGTCGTCAGCGACACGTCCGACGTGTTCCTGTCGCCCGACGTCACGCTGACCGGCGCGCCTGACGTCATCCCGCGACACGCGCTCTCCCCGCGCTCCCCCCTCTCACCCGCCAGCGACGAGTACGCCACTCCCGACTCCACTTTAGTCGAGAACGGACACGACCACTCCTTCGCGATGCCGACATACTTCGACCAGAAACGACGCGCAGCGGCCAACGCTCTCAAAGAGGCCGTTCAGCCGTTAACAAACTTCCAGATCTTCAAACAGAAATCCCTAAACACGATCCCGGCGCTACTAGAGAAGAACAAAAAGAACGAGGAGCTGTTCAATAACTTTCCGTTCTTGACGCCTCTCGCGCATAGAAAGAGCTCGCTGGTGTCGAACGCGACCCGTCTGTCGGGATGTATAGAAGACGAGTTCTATTGCATACCTTCGGATCCCGAGGCGGACACGGGTTCGACTGAGTGTGTGGATGTGCGACACCGGCTCGGCAGCCGGAGTTCGGAGCAAGTTTTCACGTCGACTCCTAAAGGGGAATCCCTCCGCCACAGCTACACGGAACGAAGGTGAGTGCCGCCCGGTGACAGCATATAGCAGATATACTAACCGGTGCGGGCGGGTGCGGGGAATGTCTATCACTTGCTCTGTCCTGTCCTGTTCTTTGTGCTAGTATATTTAAGTTGGGATAAGCTAACATGTCGTGTAGTTTTTGTTATGTGAATAATGTTTTTGGTTGTGAAAATGAGGAGGTATTGGTGTTGACGAAATATCGTGAAAGTGTTCGGTTTATTTACTTTTTTTTAACAACGTTTTTCGAATACGGAAGTCGAAAAATTTGTAGTGAATAAAAGTTTAGGAATTTTGTTATTACCCTAGATAAATCTAAATTATTATTGAGAAAATTTTTGGTTTAATCTGGCTCAGCTTTATTAGACATAATTGTGGATTATTAATCGTGCGTGTCACATGAGTGTGACAATCACAATCAAACACGGCTTCGACAATCGTGACGCGAGTGTTTGACAGACGAAATCGTGCACTGGTTATTCTAAATTATTTCTCATTCGTTCCACGGAACTATGTAATCATTAGAACTAATGAGACAAATCGAACTTCAAAAATCTTACAAATAAAAATAACAATGTCCGTGACATTCACCATCTTGCACTGTATTGACAATCACAATTGTGACGCGAATGATGAACCGTACATCCGTGCAAATCTCCGACAACCACAACCGTGGCACTAATGTGTGACAATTAGAGCCTGACCAATAAAATATAGCATTTAAGTAACATTCCGTTATCTCAGAGTCATCTGCCAAAAAGAGACAGGAGTGGACGTTGTGTATTTTGTGATTATTTCCTACGATTAATTTATCAAAATGGCAAAAATAATTAAAAGTAATGAGAGAAAAGTGATAAAAATAATGTTATCATATTTGATGCGAATAAAAACGGAGGATTGATATCTGTTTCATTCAATTACTTTGTCAATTTTGTTGTTGACACATACAACACGTTGCCATCTAAAGGTGATCAGATCGAAGCCTTTGTAGGGGTTTTATTTTCCTGGTCAGGCTATACACACGTGTTCGACAGCCACAATAGTGCGCCCCACAATAGTGACGCTAGTGTGTCGTTGCGCAGACGCGGCGGCGAGTGCTGGTGCGGCGCGACGCGCGATCCGGGCCCGCGACCCGCCTCCGCAGCGTCAGTCTTACAGTAACATGTACCCCCATTCTCGTCTTAGCCAGCGGCTTATATCATAGATATATCCTATATCACAGACACATAACTAGGTACCGCGTACTTTTACTTTTTACATTTCAAAATAAGTACACACAATTGTGTGACTATTTAACATACGAGTATGACTATGACTAGATGCCGTATCCTTTTTATCTGAATAGGTACGCACAATTGTGCTACTTTTTACAATAAAGCCGAACGCTAAACAAGTGTTTGTCTTTTTGTAAGTACGTTTTTATTTAAAAAGTTAAAAATATACAGCGGTGGTCATATAATTAGAAACACTTCTTATGAATAAAGAAAGTATGACTTCAACGTACAAATGTTCGTGAAAAATAAATACATTCAATAATTAATAATCATGCAATAATATAGCCACTCAAATAAAAATCTCATTAAATGCATAAAAAATAAAACATATAATAAAATTTAATTATAAAATGAGTCATCTTACACATGTAGGAGTTTATTTTCTGTTACTGACCGATTGGACGCCTAATTAGAAACATTTGAAAAAGTATGCATAGCTCGTTTTTTTTTTTTTTTTAAATTGGAGAATAAAATTTCTCGGCTTGTTCTATTATTTGGCGGCAATTTAAAATTTTATCTGAATTTTATTTTGTTCAAAATGAGCAAAAATAAAAATTGTGACGCGTAAACTAGGCAAATAATTGTTAATTTACATATAGATCAAAAGTTGGCGTACAGAAGAATAGCTGAGCATTTAAATTGTTCTGTTAATTTATTGTTTAATTTAAAAATAAAAATTAATGCGGTGAAGTGTCTTACATAATGTCAAGGACCGTTGGTAGTGTTTCTAATTAAACGGCCATCACTGTATATTTAGTCGCAAATTGTAATTACTTGAACATCCTTTTTGTGTAATTATCATGACAATACGTTTCCCTATAATCGAGAAACTGACCGTAAATGTAGAATGTCAGATCTTAAACGATGAGATTGATCCAATATGTCGAAAGCTGAAAAAATCTAATTCTAATCACGTGTGGTATCTAGTGATATATGTGTCTGTTTTTGGTTTTCTTTACGCAACACCAGTAGCAAGTCTATGCAGCGTTGATTTGAACTTTCAAAATCAACTCGGAACACCCTACACATAAGTTGACGGAAGTGTGAGCGAGACAAACATATTTTTCCATACATAGTTTAGTTATAGTTTTGTCTCGCTCATACCGACTTCAACTTGTAGCCGAGTGTAGTACCTTAAGTGACTTGACTGCAGGTCTTGCATATTTTCTTTCAGACAATTTTATTCGAAATTTAAGCCGCGGGTATCTCAAATCAGTATGGCGAGACATGGGGTTTAAGATGTTGTATCGTATCGATGTTGTCGCGTACAAGCCTTTTATTTTAATTTCCAAAATTTGTTTTAATTCTTTTGATTTTTGAACGTATATATAGTAAGTTATTTTCGTTGCGTGCCTTATGTGTGTGAAGTGTTAGATATATACACCGTGAAACTTTAGTCGTTTTGGACCCATCGTCCAGTGACTCCATTTATGCAACTGAACAACTTTCCCCAAGATACATGGGTCGAAATCTGGAGTAAATTTTGGGACCTCCCATACAAAATGTCTCATCAAGTGACCTAACTTACTATGGGAAGTCCAAATTTGTTTTTCATGTTTCGAGCTATGTTCCTTGGGGAAATTTGTTCGGTTGCTGGACGATGGGTCCAAAACGTCTAAAATTTCACGGTGTATGTGGAAAGAAGTATTAGATTTATTTATAGAATATTAGCTTTTTTCTTATTTCTGGCATGGAGAGCTTACTAATTTAGGCGTGCATGCAAATGCTTATTTAATGTTTTGGGTATACTTTATGTACTGACTTGAAAACAATATTCAACGAATTGGATATGCATGTTAGTTAAGACTTTAAATCATAGTAGTGTAATGTAATAAATTATATGAAACTTGAGGTTGATAATTTGCAACAACACCTTTTAGTTAAGTAGTTGTGTTAATTCAATCTGGTTTAACTCTATATGATTAATTACACAAAACTGCAATCAAAGCACGTTAACTATTCTTAAATTAATACCGAATAATAGTCGTTAGACATAAAGAAATACATAAAATTAATTTTGGTTCCCAAACCAATGCGCTTGTTTTTTTTTTTAAATTCTTTATCTCTTTTAAGACCCACTAATTGATATAGTTCTCTAGTTTCGAAAATTTGATGACATTAAATGTTAGAAGTACCTTAGCATGAGTAGCCAAACAAAACTCATGAATAGAGAACGTCATCACGTCATCTGGATGGTCATCTTATCGCATGTGTTTGAAGGTGGTTCATTAGAAAATTATTTAGTTATATCTAATTCTATTTAAAATTATAGTCCAGTAACATTGCAGCTATATTGACTAAACCTATCATAGAATAATGACTAAAGGAAAAGAATTCGGATAAAAATGAACAATACAAATACTCTGCACTCTTTTTTTTTTAATGACATTATCAGTCATCAGACAGAGACGCACGTATGTTGCTGTTTGCGTAAATATTATGTAGGTTGTCACACCACTGGGTAGTTCAATAGTACGTCGGAATTCAATAAGATCTATGTCAATCGGTCCATAGTGGCAACCGTCATTTAAGTAAATGGCATCTTTTTCTGATGCTTTGTCAATATCATAAGAAATAGAAAAAAAACCGTCAAATCTACAAAAACCACAAAAAATATGTTTGTTGTATGGGCAGGGCGGCCCTTTCATATTAATTTTATTCAGTTTTTTTAGTATTTGTTGTTATAGCGGCAACAGAAGTACATCATTTGTGAAAATATCAACTGTCACCGGACGGACAGCGAAGTCTTAGTGAATAGGGTCCCATATTACACTTTGGGCCGAGTATTTGTACATTGTTCAATTTTTTTTACCCTAATTCTTTCTTTGTCACCATTCTATGGACTCTACTAAACATGACGTCACGACCACAGGAACCCGTCGTCAGGCTCGCTGTCGCTGTCAGCGCCGGCGTCAGAAGGCGGGTCGCTGGAACGCGCGCGAGCATCTCGCGAGCGTCGCGCGCGCGGAGTGACGTCATCACATGCGCTCGCGCCGCGCGACGACGACCACGTGTCGTGCCGTGTCGAGAACACTCGCGTCAATCCCGACTCGCTCATCGATGAACTGCTGGCTGCTACCGACTTGAAGCATGCTGTTGAGGATTCGGCTGAGAGTGAGTTGCGATTATTATTTCACAGCTCGAAGAAAACATTTTTGTGCGGAATTTCAGTTTATGCTGTGAGCTTAGTTTCATAAGATTCGGTCGAAATTTGAATCTCTAGCTCTTTGTAAAAGATGAGTTTTCACGGCGAGAAATTCGAATTTCTAACATCATCTATTGACAATAATAGGTACATATGAAAATATAAATGTTACGATAGTCATCGTTTCAAAGAAAATAAATTTATTTTTAATGAAGTAATTTTATTCTTTATGATGTTTTTATTTTATTAGACTCATAAACAGAATTACTTCCAAAGATTAATAACATTTTAATTTTTTATACACATTATGTGAATATGTGCTTAATTTTGTTTCATCCCAAAATAGTTTGTTTCCAAACATTTTTTTCACAAAAAAAATCACTCAATTCCCTCAATAATCTAAATTACTCACTACGGTTGTCATTCAATTCTAAACTGTTTCATATGAACAACTTTGCTCACTTGTTTACACTCCAGTTCTTTTTAATTTTGAGAAGAATTGAAAAAACTCCACCTCTCTTAAATTTATGAATGAATGTCTATACTCCGTTTCTACAAAGAAACTAATCCAATTGTAGTGTTGGATGTGGATCCCTCTTACTCGCACTTACTTGATTGAGTTTATTGTGCGAGGTGGGAGAGAGCTTTAAAAAGAGGTGGGGATGAGACCTTTGCTTCGCAGTGGGAAAATATAGATTTAAAAAAATTGTACGAACGAGAGGGAGCTATTTCTCGTTTGTTCATTGCCGCGACTTTTAACAAGTAACCGTTGTGATTTAGTTCTTTTCCGTGTGTTTCTGAAATAAATGATTTGCTTTCTATCCTTCGCCAGCGTCGGGCCTGCAGCTGTTCATCTCTCGCGACGGCACGGCTCAGCTCGGCTCCCGACCGCGCCAGCAACTTGCACGTCGCGACTACCAGAGAGTGGTGCTCCACCCCCACGACAACAGGTCTCATCTCACTCACCTTGCCCCCTTATCTGCCTGGAAGGAACTAATACCGATATTCTCAAACTCGACTCAATCTCACTCCAACTCATGGTATGATTAAAGTAAAATTTTGTAAAGTTTGCCTTAGAGTCCATTCATCCATTGACATCTACTGTGTTTTCCAATTTCAAAAACAACACTTTCGGAATATGTGTAAACATGGTATAGGGTCGACCCTTAACCCTTTCGAATCGAAATCGAACTCATTAACAGTGATCGGATAATCGGGCGCTTACATACCTAAACTATTTTCCTAGAAAGAATAATATGGATATTCCTTTCTGAATTAATAAGTCACCCTCATTCCCGGGATTGAAAAATTTCATAAAAACAACTTACTAACTTATTATTATTCTTTCGTAGGAATAAAAATTAAGTTTAGGTATATCAGCGCCCGATTATCCGATCACTAGTCATTAAATTATGTAAATAAATTTAAAATAATGTCATGCAGGTAGCCAACGGCGTGGTGTCGCGGTCGACTGGTGCCAGCGCTGTGAGCCGCCTCGCGGTCTTCCTAGATCTTATTTATTGTGAACATTGTGATGTTGCGCGGACAGTATTACACGAGATTGAAACGCTAGGAGCCCCGCTTGCATGGACTTAGCGGCTTGCAACTTAGTCAACATCGATTTGTTACGAATCAGGTTTCAGATTAGGCGGGCACAGGCTTCCGAAGAGCTAGAAAATTGTCGAGAAGTCTACAAATAAAACAGAATATAAGAGGACCTTATGAAGGTCGTAGATGCAGCATATAATTTGATGTCAGATAATTTTTTTATTGAATAATTTTGCGAAGTTGGACTTTGTAATTATTAAGCTGAAGCTACTTTTGTGTCATTTTAAGTAATATTTTTTTTATTATGTATTAACATTGACCACAATTGTGGCATTGTCGTTATACCAGTGACTTGGCTGTGTGCTATACGCTAGTGTGTCTATTTCATCTTGACGAAAGTTAGATTTAAATGAATATTTGTGAAATCTCTCATTTTGCGTCAATATTGAAATTTAGGGAATAGGGATCAACCCGAAATAAAAGTTATATAAGGTGTTTGAGCAATGCAGTTGCTAAAAGAAGTGACGTTTTTTTTTAACAGATATTGCCCAGTTAAATATTTATTAGTCTTAATTTGGGCACAAAAAAAAAAGACTCCATTGAAGTTAGAATAATCATGACGATTCGATTTTAATTTGTACAAAAATTTAATATTACTTAACATTGTCAAAATAGTGGCCAATTTGATAAGTTGCAATCAACGAATTGATACTTAACAGTAAACGATTGAATCGTATGTTAAGTCCATGTAAACGGGGCATGTTTTAAAAAGATGAGATGCGGCCGGCCAAAAAACTTGCCTTCTATTGAGTTTATTATTAGTAATTTTTCGATTAGAAAATTGAAGATATATTATAAATGTAACCAGAATCTGAATGTACCTGTTCATTATTTATTTTAAACATATCTGCTGTTCAAAATGGCATTGGTGCAATATTGTGAAATGTATTTATAAATGAAGTGCAACCTGCCGGTCGGTCTCGCCGGTCTGAGCGTACGCTGCGGATGACGAAACAATGCATATTTATTGTTTTTATTATTAAATTATGCCATAAATTGTTTTACAATTTGTAACTTAATGATGTTGATCGATTATAATATTCCTTAGCAATTTCCTAAGACGGTTGTGTGCGTGCAATCCGTGCTGTTTTGTATGATTTACAATGTTTTTATTATTTTTATTGTAAGTAGGAATCTTTTCAATTATATAACGACCTACACGACGACTGAACGTTTCTATATATTGCGTACACTATGTGCTTCCTTCGCTTTCCGGTTTCAACTTGTGCTTGGCGACTTCTCGCCTGCGATGACTCTACATTTACAACCATATTGTTTGAAGTTTGCGATCGAAAAAATATTAAGATCCGAAGCACTTCCAATGAACAATGTAACTTTTGTTATATTTTAATTTGCATATATCTCCATTTGCTATTGTCATTCAAATTAAGATGCGTTAGATATGATTGGTATTATTAAAACAGCTAATAGATGTTTCAGGAGTCGAAAACAGACGGCGAAACGTCATTCCTCCCATTTTCCATTTCCCTACCTGAAAGCATTTTGCTGGGAGACAACGCACATATCACATATTTGTGTTTGTGCCGTGTCTGCCGGCGACTGCGTATTAGTTTTATTGCAATGAAGTGCTCACATTACTGGTGCTAAGCTGAGTGTACCGACGCGTACACTCGAGGCAGTCGCTCGCGGAATTTTTGTAGTTCATTATCAAAATTTGTGGCCAATCCGTCGGCCATGTGATGTTTAGTCGTTATATTCTGTCAAGAAACAATTGAAATTTTGGAAAAAATATCGTATTACAAATAAAAGGTATTAAAAGCTTATAGAACTGAGTATAATAGGTATTAATAAATAATTACTTAGTATTTCCTTCATAGGTTGATAATAATTTCAATATTTTCTCGACAGATAGGCCCATTGAATACTTCCAATTCCCTCCATGTTAGTTTGAGAAGTAGCGTTGCTTGGTGCCAAACGGGACGCGAGTCTCGGGCGTGGTGGAATCCACTCGAGTCATTCCTTTGCATCGGTAGCGAGGCGCGGCCGTGTGGCGGTGGGTGCTGAGCTGAACGGAGCTATCATTTTAAAAATTTATCAAAATATATATTCCCAGAATATACCTCAAACGATGTAACGCTGGCGATTCTCTGTTTACGGCCGAAAATTCAAACGCATTTAACCATTTACTTCACTTTTGGGTTCAATTTGTGAATATATATTTTTGTGCTATACGATTGTGTTTTGTACAATAAAATTTAAATTAATAAATAAAACTTATTGATTTTTGTATCTTTTCTGTCAAGATTAGACAGAAAAGATACAATATCAGCAAACCATTAGACTGCGTATGTATAGTCGGTCGTAAGCGTCGGAAATATGTAAATAAGTCGTGTAAAGGTGGACATCGGAGAAAAAAAAACGAGAATTTTTATATCGCTTTCGTGGGCATCAAACATAATTTTAACATAGTTGTTGTCCCGTAGTGGAAACTACACTACGGGACTTCTGGTACACAATTTTGGTAAAAAACCTTGACATGTCTGTGCAATAAGCTCCTTTCAGCGCACCACCTATATTACCAGTTAAAAGCATATGTGATGTGCGTACTATCGGTTAGTTTCCGACGGCCGCCACACGGCGCTGAGCGCGTTGTTATTGTATCATATGTCTTATAACAGTTGTACAGTATTTGAATAAAGGACGTGTTTAGAACTATGCCGTAGTTTCTTTTGTAAAACCCAATTTACCTATTTCATATGCCAAGCCAAAAGCACATCTAAGCAATTTGTATAAGGACAAGTGATTTATTAAAAGGTGAATTTATGAATATACTAATAAACTGGCACCTTTTTTATCGATATTTTTTTGTCAGGTTATCCATTCCGAGCTAAGAGATGGCGCCAGTAGTATCAAAAAGAAAATAGTGTGTAGGTTCATCATCATCATCATTGCAGCCGCAGTCAGTCCACTGCTGGACATAGGCCTCTCCCAATGATTTCCAAAATGATCGGTTGGCAGCAGTCTGCATCCAGCGTTTGCCTGCGACCTTTTTCAGGTCATCTGACCATCTGGTCGGTGGATGTCCAACGCTGCGCTTACCGGTACGTGGTCGCCATTCGAGAACCTTTCTGCCCCATCGGCCATCGGTTCTCCGCGCTATGTGCCCCGCCCACTGCCACTTCAAAGAACTAATCCGCTGGGCTATGTCGGTGACTTTTGTTCTTCTACGGATCTCATTTCTGATTCGATCTCGTAGGGAAACACCGAGCATCGCCCTCTCCATAGCTCTCTGGGCGACCTTGAGCTTTCTTATGAGGCCCATAGTCAAAGACCACGTTTCGGACCTGTATGTCATCACTGGTAACACACACTGGTCGAAGACCTTAGTTTTAAGGGACTGAGGTATTTTGGACGAGAAGACGCTACGTAGCTTCCCGAACGCCGCCCACCCCAGTCGGATTCGACGAAAGACCTCGTCCTCGAAGTGTAGTGGGTAGGTTATTAATCAACAATATTCAAAATTCAAGTCACCCCCCTTTTCGCATTAAAGTAGTTCCATTCGATTCGTTGGCGGAGACGCACCGGTCATCCTTTGACCTCGTTTCAATTTGGACCATTCAACCTGGAATCCTCATCATACCAAGTGAAATTAGCTATGGCTAACCCTTGTGAGGTGATATAGTAGACTTTTGCGAATACTAACATTGTGTTGTGACTAGAGATGGGCAGCGGGAAGAAATTCAAGAGGGAAAAAATGAAATGCAAGGGGAAGAAAAGGGAAAAAATAATTAATTCCCATTTATACCCGGGAATTTTTAAAAATTTTGGGAATAAATGGGAAAATTTCCGGGAAGGCGCCCATCTCTAGTTGTGACCGGCCTCTAGCCGTGATACATACGTTATCACCGAGATCATCGGCTGCATGCAGCAGCTACTCGGACCTGCCTTAGGAGCACTCGAGGAAGAAGGACGAGTTATCAGGTAAGTGCCTTTTTGTCACTTTAGTTTTAATATGTTTCCATGTTTACATTTGCATTTAAAAACTGCCGTGACCAGATTTGCCTTAACCGAACAAAGGCAGTGTGTGCAACGGCAATATGGTTGACTATAAAGGTAGATTTTAGGGTACCTATTTTTTTTACTTTCGGGGCACGGAGCGGTAGGCTTACTTCTGTGGGCAGGATGTGGTGGGACCAAATCGAGTAAATTTTTTACTGCTTTTTTTTTTTTTTTTTATATTAGTCCTTGGTCTTAACTAAAAACTGCTTCACCGATGTCGATAAATGATATATTATATCGATTGGTTTTTTTGAGCGCCACTGGGTAGGTCAAAATTAAAAAATAAAATAAAAACTGCGGCTTTTGTCGAATGTGTATCAAAATCAATGGATTTCAAAGTTTTTTTTTGCTGAAAGAGTTTTGTTTGTTTGAAATGCTCTGCACACTCACAGTGCACACTGTAGGATTGCTCATTATCTGATTGAAATATTGCTCATAGCTATAACTCATCATCATCGTCATCATAAATTTAAGAGCTGGGGCTCGGGTTTGTCGGTGGAGCTTCTTCCATTCTTCTCGATTATAAGGTTGATCCTTTAGTTGTTGATACGACACAAGTCGTTTTCTTTCTCCTTTATTTGCTTCACGTAGCTATGCCTTGGTATGTCCAGATAGACTCTTTTAGTTTTTTCATAAAGTCATCGTATCGTATCAAATGCCCTATCATTCTATCCTCAATCACCCTCAATATGCTTCAATGCCTCTTTGGGTTAATCATAAAAATATTGTTTGAAAAATTTAATATTTATGAGGATGTGACACGTTTCTATCAGGCTCAGGTACAGTCAGATCAAGTCTATTCTGCATTTCCACGTAACATTATATGAATTGGTCACTATTATCTGTGCTGTCGTAATTTAATCCCCGACTAGATGGTCAGGCGACATAAAGATTTCAAGAAGAGCAGTCTATTTCGAAATCTTTGGGATAGGCCTATATCCAACAGTGGACTTCCTGCTGCTGATTCTTAAATCTACATTAAAATTTGTTTATTCGAAGTTGTAACTCCTAAGTTAAAACCAAATTTTAGGCGGAGAAAAATAAAGTTCAAGTCATTGATTCAACTTTCTAGAGCTTGACATCATACGGCTATTTTTATACTTATTTCTAGAGATATGCCAACTAATCGGCAAAGCAGACTATCCGGCCACTTTGTAGTCTGCGACTAGTCGGCAAAAAATGAATTTGAATTTAGAAAACATTTTAAAATATACATCTAAGCAAAAGGGAATTCCTTATTAAACCGAAAAAAATATCAGATTTTTAGGATCAGCGAATTAAGCAGAAAAATAATGTGTGTGTTACCCTACCCAGAAACTTCACAGTGTACATAATTAGAGCCGTATATGCTGTGTATGTGCCCTAAATAGAAAATAAGTGCCTATTATAGTTTTGGGGAAAAAATAGAAAATACGATTCCTGCTGCGGTAACGTTGCTCCAGCAAGAAAATTCTAAACGAATAATCGGAGAAAGAAAAATGTATACTATAGGTAAAAACTTTTATTTAGGGCACATACACGCAGCATATATGGCTCTAATTATGTGTTGTACTTATATCACTCTGGCGTTAAGTTTTTGGGTAGGGTAACACACAAAAATAATTAAATTTTATTCCTCTGAAAAATAAAAAAATGTCTATTGCTATAAAGCGCGGTAACGCAGCTAGCATTTTGGGCACCTTTGCACCGGAAACGTTAAGTGGCGGGACATAGATACGTTTGTTTGTTTTTAATTTGTACCTGTTTTCTCTTATAAAATAAATAATAAAAATACGTATATTAAAATTAACAAAGTTAAGTAATAAGTATTAAAGAAAGATTGATGTGATGAGCAGTAAAATATAATCCAAAAATACAAATCATATCATACAAAATCAACACGACGTGACTGCTACCAGACTTTGTATGAAATGGGACTGGGTAACGTATCTCAAGTTTCATTGGAATAGTGCCGTGTATGTGCGTGGAGACCCTTATTGTACACGTACAAAATTGTAAAGCACAATAGGTGGATTTAAGACAGTCAAGACCCAAGGCACAACTTGCATCCTAGAATGCAAGCTTTTACTGCATGATACTATTTGGGGAAAATAATGTATTAAATTGATTATTTAGAAAATTGATTATTTAGTAAATCTCAATAAAAAAAAAAACTTAGAATCTTAGTTCGTAGATATAAAATAAAACCACAAAATACAATAGAATGTCCTTTAATGAGTCGATAGGCCAATAGGCTGTGCAATAACACGCGAGGGCTTAAATTTAATAGCTATAGCTTACTGTGGACGGTAACATTACTTGCAGCAAGTCTATAGCTTACATATGACGAATATATGTACAATTTCATATAACTATATATACCCAATTAAAATTAGATCCCGTTAGTTAGGAAAGGACAGAATTCAGCTATCAATTTAATGTCTTGCTTCCCAGCAACCTTATCATGTGTTTTAATATTTCTTGCTATTATGTTTGTCCACTTCATGTACTGAATTATAATTTAAAAAAAACCTATAGGTGTGATAGTACAATTATTATTTTTTGGGTTGCCGTGGAGCATCTCCCCAGCAATCCCATATAAAAAGAAAAATGCACATATGTATTGGTAACTGAAAAAAATGCATAAATATTTTTTATGACGTCCATCTATCCCTTGACATCAAATGCCTGCTACATCATTGATCACGATTTTGGTCAAAATTGCCATGATGTCGCAGACAACAATTATTCCCAGTAGTCCTCTCTAGCACTGTCCCCGAGGTGACAAACAGGGAAATAGGGCATTTTGTTAAATGACTGATTTGCGGATTCCAGGGCTCCTCCGTCCGGCTCCAGTCAATATTGGCAGTTTTATTTGGCCACTCAACATAATTCTGGACGATCTTGAGATTTCTGCTAAAACACACTATTGTGCGCTTCACGTCTGCGCTTCGTTTAGTTATATTAAATAATAGTTTTATTTTGTTATGTACGTTTATTTTTAATTTAATCAAACATTATGTAATTTAATTTTGAAGGAAATAAAAAAATCCAATTAAAAAAAAAATCATTTCATAAAGTGGACAAAAATAATAGCAGGAAAGAAATATGAAAACACATGATAGGGTTGCTGCGAGCATGACATAATTTGTTACTAAAAATTAGCTAGTTTTAAATATATATAAGAAATAGTTGAAGTAAATGTAAGATTTAAACTAAAATACAGTCGATAATATTGCTCATGCGAAATATATCGCAACAGAAAAAAGGATGACATCGTGGAGAGACGGATCGAGACGTGTGAGAATTGCATAATAATTACACAACTTAGTGGAATGCACATTGAGCACGTTCGCAGGTAATACTGTGGGTCGCTCGTGAGTGCTTCCCGCTATAAATACTACAGCTACTGTACAGACGTACTTACAGTCTATATAATACAATACTTTGTCCTATTTGTAATTAGTGTATAGAACTCTAAAATATAGACTTTTCTTAAGGCACGGACGGCTCGCCGCGTCCGCTTCGTCGCTACACCGCTCTCACTACAACTAAGCGTATTTTCTACGCCAGAAAATTTATTTTCATATATCAGGATGGAATGTATTTTTTAATACTAATAAATGTAATATACATTTTCATAATAAGTATATGCTATAACTCGGAGGCGGCGCAGCGACGGCGGAATCGTTGCGGTCGAAGGACGCCTTCACTACAATGTAATTTAGAATCTTGCACGCTTTTTATCTTTCCTTACGGCTACATACAACTACGCCGCACCGTGAGGTACATAAATTCATTTATACGAAATCCCGGGCCATACACCTGTATCTTACACCCGCTACGACCACCACACGTGAATTTATCGGTTGTTACTTACAATTAAGACTTAAATAGATAAATTCCGTTTTAAATCAATAACCTACTTTCAATTTAATGTGTGGTAGCGATAATGGGGCACACAATTTGACATTAATTTGATACTGATAATACAATTCCTTGATCGAGGGCTGCGCCTGAGTGGCCGGCGATCCATGTTGCATTTGCAAACTATTCCCGAGTTATTAATGTTACTGATTAGCACAATTCATTTCGTACTAACTAACAAATAATTTTTTTAACCCTACATAAGTACAGTGGCCCATTTTAAAAAGACTGACAGGTAATGTAATATCTTAATATTAAATTTCATTAGTTACAAGACAATACTTTTGGATCAATCTTACTCTAAACATTAAACAATTGTTTGTATATTTCAATTGCAGGCACAATCTTTTCATTTGATATAATTATTACATGTCATGCAATCATTTCATTTTCTACTTCATAAAACTAATCTCTAGGAGGTATCACCGCTTAAGTACAAAAATTGTTTTATTAGAATATTTTCCCTAATGTATATTAAATAGCACGCGCACGCATACCAATAATATAAAAACGCGAACACACACACTCAACACAAGATCCATACAACATAATAAAATCTCATACATTTCCATTCAATCCTCTCATACACTCACATAAAGTCGATATACAAAAGTTCCGTGTTTTTCATCCGATTTCGTTAATTTGTTCATTTTTATTGTAGTAAGTACAGCTGCTTCTCCTGAAAAATAAATAAATAATAATTTGAATAAAAATATCGGGTGTATCCCATTATTTCCATGAAAATACAATACAAAATTTAAATAGTGAGACTAACAGTTTTTTAAAAATTATATCCCATTATTTCTAGTTCAAGTCAGGGGTGTTCATCTTCAGCCATCTTTCCGATGGCTTGAAGTATGGCATACGGGTACGCGAGCCCGACTTACCCGAGCTGCTACTCACTCAACCCAAATCCATCCGGGTCAGTAGCATCCTAATACCTTTTTCCTATCCCCAAACCCAACAAAATCCTATCCTTCCCCTGCTTTAAATACTTTCGATGGGCAGCAGCGTCGAAAGTACGATAAGCCGCAAAAAACTGCGCTCGTCAACCCGCCTGCCAAGCGTGGCGAGTATGGCATCAACCTCCAAATGACGGACAATATAATGATAAGGCCCCCAGTGCCCGGCAGCCCCGCTGTTCCTGGCTCCGGTAGCGGTCACGGTAGCGGCGGAGCGGGGGGTGCGAAGAATCCCCGGAGTCGACCCGGCTACCACCCCCGACGACACTTGGCCCTGGTAACACACAATATCCGGACGATGAGGTTGGACGACAAGGTGGAGGAAGTGGAAGAGGAGATGAGTAGGTTACGATGGGACATAGTGGGTTTGTCTGAAGTCCGAAGAGAGGGAGAGGGCACGACAACCCTAAAGTCTGGTAACCTACTCTATCACCGGGAGGGAGACTTGAGGAAGTCCCAGCATGGTGTCGGGTTCCTCGTTCACGGGTCCCTCATAAACAACGTCGAAACCATCGAGAGTGTTTCCGGTAGGGTAATATACCTGATACTCAGAGTATCAAAGAGATACTCCTTGAAGGTTATACAGGTATATATGCCGACTGGAAAATACTCAGATGAAGAGGTGGAAGCGGTGTATGAGGACATTAGTAGAGCCATACACGCTTCCAAAACCTACTTTACGGTGGTTATGGGGGATTTTAACGCAAGACTCGGCGGTCGAAGCGGTGGAGAGCTCAGGGTGGGACGGTTTGGATATGGGCAGCGAAACGAGCGAGGCCATATGCTGGCTGGCTTTTTGGAGAAAGAGGGACTCTTCGCGATGAACTCTTTCTTCAAGAAGCCACCGCAAAGAAAGTGGACCTGGCTAGGGCCCACTAAGAAGAGCCAAGCTCCAATAAAACAGGAGATAGACTTCATCTTGTCGACGAGGAGAGAGATATTCAACGATGTCTCTGTGATCAGCAAGATTAAAATCGGTAGCGATCACCGGATTGTAAGGGGCATCTTGAACATCGATCTCAGACGAGAGAGAACTCGCTTGATGGGGTCTATACTCCGACCTTCGCAAGCCTATATCCAAAGCCAAGAGTCTTTCCAGCTAGAGCTCTCAAATCGCTTTGCATGCCTTGAGGATTGCGTTTCCGTGGACGAGATTAATAACGGATTTGTAGAAGTTGTCCAGGCGGTGGGAAAGAAGATCTTCAAATCCCGCCCCAAAAATAAACCAAAAAAACTCTCACCTCAGACCCTGGATCTGATGGCTAAGCGACGGTCCATGATGCTGCAGACCTCCGAAGACGCCGACGTCTATCGGCAGCTCAATAGACAAATCCGGAAATCTTTGCGGAACGATACTCGCTCCTTCAATACAGAACGTATTAAGGAGACGATAGAGCAAAACAAAGGCTCCAAAGTGTTCGCAAAGGTGGAGTCTATTGGGCAGAGCCGACTAACCAAGCTGAAGACGGAGGACGGCAACGTGGTATCGACGAGAGCCGAGGTGCTGAGGGAGATCGAGAGGTTTTACGGACAACTCTACACTTCAGTAGCCAAACCCGTTGAAAGCTTGGCCAAAGACCCAAGAGCCAAGCTTACCCGACACTATACGGAAGATATCCCGGACATCAGCCTGTACGAGATTAGGATTGCCCTTAAACAGCTCAAGAACAACAAGGCGCCGGGCGAAGACGGAATCACAGCAGAGCTTCTGAAAGCGGGCGGAACGCCGGTACTGAAAATCCTTCAGAAGCTCTTTAATTCCGTTTTGCTCGAGGGCGTGACGCCAGAGGCGTGGAACAGGGGCGTGGTGGTTTTGTTCTTCAAAAAAGGTGACAATACCCTATTGAAGAACTATAGACCCATCACGCTCCTGAGCCACATCTATAAGCTGTTTTCGAGGGTAATCACGAATCGTCTCGCGAACAGGCTCGATGCCTTCCAGCCTCCCGAACAAGCCGGTTTCCGAAAAGGGTTTAGTACCATAGACCACATCCATACGCTTCGGCAGGTTATACAGAAGGCCAAAGAGTATAACCGGCCACTATGCCTAGCGTTTGTGGACTATGAGAAGGCCTTCGATTCGATCGAAATGTGGGCGGTGCTTCAGTCTCTCCAGCGGTGCCGCATAGACTATCGGTACATCGAAGTGTTGAAGTGTTTATACAGCAACGCCACCATGTCAGTCCGAGTACAGGAGCAGAGCACGAGGGCTATTCCATTGCAGAGAGGTGTAAGACAGGGAGACGTCATTTCTCCGAAACTGTTTACCGCTGCTCTGGAAGATGCCTTCAAACTCCTGGAATGGGAAGGACTTGGCATCAACATCAATGGCGAGTATATCACTCACCTTCGTTTTGCCGACGATATCGTGGTTATGGCGGAATCGCTGGAGGACTTAAGTACCATGCTCAGCGACCTCAACGTGGTCTCCCAACAGGTGGGCCTAAAAATGAACATGGACAAAACCAAGGCAATGTGTAATGTCCATGTTACGCCATCACCGGTTTCAGTCGGGAACCACACCCTTGAAGTTGTAGACCAGTATGTCTACCTGGGTCAGATGATCCAGGCTGGCAACTCCAGCTTCGAGGACGAGGTCTTTCGTCGAATCCGACTCGGATGGGCGGCGTTCGGGAAGCTACGTAGCGTCTTCTCGTCTAAAATACCTCAGTCCCTTAAAACTAAGGTATTCGACCAGTGTGTGTTACCAGTGATGACATACGGGTCCGAAACGTGGTCTTTGACTATGGGCCTCATAAGAAAGCTCAAGGTCGCCCAGAGAGCTATGGAGAGGGCGATGCTCGGTGTTTCCCTACGAGATCGAATCAGAAATGAAGAGATCCGTAGGAGAACAAAAGTCACCGACATAGCCCAGCGGATTAGTTCTTTGAAGTGGCAGTGGGCGGGGCACATAGCGCGGAGAACCGATGGCCGATGGGGCAGAAAGGTTCTCGAATGGCGACCACGTACCGGTAAGCGCAGCGTTGGACATCCACCGACCAGATGGTCAGATGACCTGAAAAGGGTCGCAGGCAGACGCTGGATGCAGACTGCTGCCAACCGATCATTTTGGAAATCATTGGGAGAGGCCTATGTCCAGCAGTGGACTGACTACGGCTGAAATGATGATGATGATGATGATTTCTAGTTCGACAAAAAAAAACGCAGTTGTGTTATTTGAGAATCAGTTTCCACTTCAACATTTATGACGGCCTGAATAAATTACTGATTAATAAAATTACTTGAAAATAAACGGTAGTAAAACACCATATCAGTCAATGAATCAATAACGCAATACCTAGTGCAACAATAGAACTACAATGATAATAGCAGCTGTCATTCAATATGTTCAAGAGGTTTTATCTAAAGAGGAAATAAATAGTTTCTATGTGCACGTCGGATGATATAGCGTTTTTTTGCCGCCGCCACCGGCAATGGAAATAGTGGGAGACTCTGTCCCAGTATTTATATCAATAGAAATACATAATGAAAATAGTGGTATCCACCGAAAAAATCTTGTTGTGATATAATTTCTACAACATTTAGGTTCTCTTTTGTTTGAAAAAAATATTGAGTTTAATTAGAATAGTCTTATTTATATTTTATCAAATTGTGTGCTGGAAATTAAAAAGTATAATGTCAATCAATCAATAATTTATTTATTTGTTAGCCCTTTCAACGCCACAGTCTGATATATGTGACAAACCAAAGTCGAGCTCTTTGCCGCTACCGTCATATATATCAGACAAATAAATTGGGATAAAAGGGCTCTGAATTTTTATGTGAACTTATACAGTTAACGATATATATTTTGGTTCTCCAGATAGTACATACATCATAGATAATAAAAAGTTAAATGTTACAGCATATTCACAAGTAGTTTTAATTGTATTTCCACCTTTTTGACCCCTATGTTTAAGTCCAATCTGAAGTAATATTTACTTCAATGTGCAGCGCCAAAGTCGGATATATATGACTTGAGTGATGTGCCAATTAAACATCAGTAACTCTACAAAAAATTACAATCCCAAGATTTTATGTATTCAAATCAACGTGAAAACAAAACCAAAACGACGTATGTATATGGCATCAAATCATATTTATCATTCTATTGTATTTTACTTCGTATAACTTCCTTCATTTCCACAAATCGATGTGCATTTAAAACAGTATGTTAACAACACTATATTAACATAACATCAATGAATCTCATACGCCAATGTCGGATTTATACGACAGGAAGTGACGTCAGAGGCGATGGATATTTCTCGAACAACTTATTTTGTGCTGTGATTATGTAGGTGTTTGAAAAAGATTATCGATACCTGTTTTGTTAGTCTACCTTCGAAATATTATGTTAGGTACTTATTTAATTACGTCTTTCTGTCACTTTTTTCCCGTATCAGTAGAAATGACTTCTGTAGAAGAAATAATAAGGATTTTGGACGGAGTTGACGATGATGAATTTGAAAATGACGATATACAATTGCATTGTCAAAATGTAAGTACCTATACAAAGATAATTTTAAATGAATTCCTTAAAATAAAATAGGAAGCTATTAGTACCAAATTTTTGCTTTTTTAACCCACGACACAAATAGAGGGGTGTTTTAAGGTTGATGTATTATTTAGGTAGATGATGATAGCTAGCCAACATAGACGGATAACCGTAGCTCGCTGATAACGTTCTTATCATAACACAAGAAAAAGATAGCATCAGTTACAGGATCTCGGAAGAAAATGCCTCAACATGTTAAGCCATCTAGTCGTTTTCTGTCTTTTTAAATGTATGTATTTACCATAAAAAAGACATGTTATTTTATGTATGTATGTATGTAAAAATCTTTATTGTACACAAAGAACATAGTATCAGAATACAGGTTACAACAAAAGGCGGACTTATCCCAAATAGGGATCTCTTCCAGTCAACTAAACTAACATAGGGCATAGACATATGGGCACAGAAGAGGGCACAACACGCAAAGAAATCTTTTTTATTTGTCAAAATTATATATATATATTCACAATTTAGGTTGTTTCCTTTTTTTTCAATAAGTAGCTTGACATCGTTAGTCTTAATAATAATAAAACTTTTTCAATTATCGATTTTTAGGACTGGAAGTTCACCTCACTATAGACTTGAGAGCGAACGTTATGAATGTGCGCCACAGTCATATATATCTGACTAGTAGTGATGCAAAATTAACTTGCTTGTAAGAATATTTTTTATGTTTTATATATTTTACTGATTGTTCAAATCGCAAGTTTGCGAATTATTTACTGTCTTTAATATTTCAAGGGAACTATAATATGACCAATAAAAACTTGTATAAAAATAAGAGATTGAGTGTGATGCACAAAAAATATCGATAAGTTCATGTTCTCAACACTACTTAAATTAGGCATTTTTGGGTAGTGGCGTATGGTGATCGTTTTTGATAAAAATCCGTGGTGTGGAAAGGGTTAAACATAGGTACATAATTTAGGTATATTCAATATTTAATGTATTCTTGCAGTTTTCGCTAATGATCATGTACATCTAGAGGTTTATTTAGGTCTTCTTGTCGAGTCAAAATGACTATTGACTGCAATATATTAAATTTGTCCATTTTACCACTATAATATTATTAGGTTGTTTAGGCATGTATAATCTCGAGCTCCCCCCATGCTTCGTGCACGTTAAATACTTTGGTCCGGTTGTTATCGATAGATGGCAGTCTTGGCTGGCTTTGCCACATGCCTTTAGGCAACTTGAATGAATCTGACAGTGTTGGGCACTATCACACTTCGAGTCATGTTCCTGTTGGTCTCTCTGGTGCTGTAGTCAAATCTAGGATCTATTATGACTTATAGCGTGCCCTAGGCTCCGAAGCGTAAGCTCAGAGACGAAGAAATTAACGAGTACTCCTGCCCGGACGGGGAGTATGTTAGACTCACCTCCGCACTATACGAGTACTCCTGCCCGGACGGGGAGTATGTTAGACTCACCTCCGCACTATATGAGTACTCCTGCCCGGACGGGGAGTATGTTAGACTCACCTCCGCACTATATGAGTACTTCTGCCCGGACGGGGAGTATGTTAGACTCACCTCCGCACTATATGAGTACTCCTGCCCGGACGGGGAGTATGTTAGACTCACCTCCGCACTATATGAGTACTCCTGCCCGGACGGGGAGTATGTTAGACTCACCTCCGCACTATATGAGTACTTCTGCCCGGACGGGGAGTATGTTAGACTCACCTCCGCACTATATGAGTACTCCTGCCCGGACGGGGAGTATGTTAGACTCACCTCCGCACTATATGAGTACTCCTGCCCGGACGGGGAGTATGTTAGACTCACCTCCGCACTATATGAGTACTCCTGCCCGGACGGGGAGTATGTTAGACTCACCTCCGCACTATATGAGTACTCCTGCCCGGACGGGGAGTATGTTAGACTCACCTCCGCACTATATGAGTACTCCTGCCCGGACGGGGAGTATGTTAGACTCACCTCCGCACTATATGAGTCTCTCCTCGGGCGGCGGCTTGAGCGAGGTGCTCATCATCTCGGCGCGCGGGTTGCAGTACTCCTGCCCGGACGGGGAGTATGTGCCGCGGGTGGCACGCTTGCGACGGGCCTGATATATCATACATATATTTCATTATTAACATCGAAAAATAAACAAAATGACATCTCATTCAAATTAAAAAATTACAATATGTTTGTCCGGACCACAGATACCAACATATTAACATATTGTAGTACTTTATTATAACTGACACTTGTATAAATGTATAAAGCTGCAGGCCAATCGCGGTAATTGCAAATCACTTCAACGTAATTACCAAAATCAAAACACGCACAGGACTAACCGATTAATTCGACTTCAAATATAACCGTCGCGACGACGCGAAACCAAACCACGACGGTTTTGGTAATTACTTTAACGTGAGTTCAATTTACACTATTTACTCCCTTGGACAACAACCCGTTAGGCGTTAGACCTTGGATTGGTCACTGTGGCATTTTTATTTTTAAATTGTATGCTTTGAAAGCACATTAAGTAAAAACGTTTATTACGATTGTTATTGTCAGATGACAGTAAAATTTTCAATGAGCAATTAATTGGTCTGAAAAATTTGAAGGTGATAAATCACTTATCTCATTAAAATTATGCTTCTAATTACTTTGATTTCCCAAGAGGTTGCAGGCACTCCATAGTAATAATTAGTGCAACTAATTACTAAATTTGTTTTTGTAATAAATAATGATTTATTTTTTTTTTGCTAGAAAAAAAGATAAAAGATTTGACGAGCTAAAAAATAAAAAGTAATAAAATACAAGGCAATGGCAAAGTAATCCAAAAAAAAAAATGTGTAATATTAGCAAGCGTGTGTACCTGTGCGCCGAGCGCGCCCACGCCCACGGCCAGCAGCGCCAGAGCCAGCAGCGCCGCGCCCACGCCCACCGCCACACCTGGCAGCCCGCCCACGCCCACGCCGCCCTCCGCGCCCTCCGCCACCGCCTGGAAACGTACACGTTGCTTACATGAAAAGTCGATTATAAAATTTACAAACTAGTATTGCTAGAATGTATTTTTACCCGCATTATTTGTGTTACGCATGTCTTGTAAATATTGCCTTCCTAAACATACAAAACAAAGAAACAATAGTAGATTGTATCATAAGGGAGCAAAATAATATTTTTACGGCGAGGGTGCTTTTTTGAATTCAAAATGAAGTGATGGGATCCTAGAGTAGAATACCGAGCCTAGCGAGGGATTCTTTAGTAGAATTCTGAACGTGCCGAAAGATTCAAAAATATATTTAGCGCTCGAGCGATACACTCTACTTTTCATCACCCGCTATGATAAAATAAAAGGCGCCTCATATGTTATTGTAATATATTTATTTAATAAAACATAAAGTAACAACTAAATTGAAATTAAATAGTATCAAATAATAAAACAAGTAAAAACTTATTGAAACATTTTCACAGTTAATAGGAATAGAGATTAGATAGACTAGCGAAAAGAGGTTTTGGAGCATTTAAAATTCGCTGTGTAGAGGTCAAACAGGTTACTCGTGACTTTCATAAAAAAATTCTTCAAAGAATTTTTCATTCTTATTATTATATATACTATTATATTCAATACATGCAATACGAAGCAACTCTCAAATAAATGGTACAAGTCTGTGTTGTGACAGGTCAAAACTTGACATCAATAATCTCCTACACATTATTATATTGGTGTAAATAGAAAGCCATTTTGCAATTATTTCTTGTCAATACTGACGCTCAAAATAGTTCAAATCAAATCAAATCATTTATTTGCATAAAATAGGGTAAGTTTACAATGCAATAGGTGGTACATAAATATAAGTAGCAATCCTATTTAGCCATTTTGAACAGCATGCAAATTTATTTCGCAAGTCATTTAAATTATTAGCACACATTAAGAAATTTACAGAATAAAATGAAATGTCAGTATTTATTATTAACAATGTCACAAAAATAATTTAAGTAAGTTTACTATTTAAAAACTCTTTAACAGAATAGTAGCATTTTTTTACAAGTTTTTCATATAGTTGCGACTTAAAAGAATTCAACTCAAGCTCCTTTAAAGTATCTGGCAGTCTATTATAGAATGTTACACAACTATTATAGCAATTCCTATTAAAATATGCAGTGCTTTTACTTGGTACAACTAGTCTATTTTTGCGTCTAGATGGTCTGCCAATATAATTATCTCTCTGGTCAAATAAGTCAGGATAGGTAGTTGTATGCAACCTTTTTATTGTGACTGCGTCTAAACAGTAGCTTACAATTCTTGAAGGTCAATTATTGTTGCGAATCATTTATTGCATTCAATTATTACTCTTGTATGTTCAAGAAAATGGTATAATGTAAATGGGGCTTATTCAAACAATATTAGAGTTCGATTTCTTTGGCGCTGAACACTAAGATGTTCCAAATTCACTTATACAGAGGATTAAAAACTCATTACTGCCCGCTAAAAGTTATAGAAAACACCACCTTTACGTGCACTTAAAGGAAAACCAAGTCGTCCTTTTCGAATAGTAGGGATGAAAATTATTAAATTGTTACTGGTGAAAACGTTTTACCAGAAAGCAGCTTCGCGAAACCCCGCGTCTGTTTGACCGTTATCATCCTGCCTGTGATATCATATCATACCTGCTGCGAGCAGTTCTTCCCGCTCCATCCGTCAGTACAGACACACACATAGTCTGTGACAGCCCCGCAACGCTGCGTGCAGTGCGCCCCGTGCTCGCAGGGCCCCGTGCGGTTCGCCCATACCTCGTAGCACGGGTCCCGCAGTGCACACTCGAGTCCGCAGAACCCGGCCGTGCACTGACATCTGCACGACATGATTACCAAGTTATAGTAGCGAGTGCGTATCCGTAGCGAATGCGCGTATCAAGTAACGGCGAGGCGTTTCGGATTGGTCGCCATTTAGTGTCAATTTTAGTGGAATTTCTCCGTGGTTCGGAAGGCATGTTGAGCCGTTGATTACGGTTGTTGTCGATAGATGGCAGTTTTTAGGTTGTGTCAGATTGTGTTTAGGCGGGGTGCAGGGCAGAGAACCTCCTCGAGTGCCCGGTCCTTTGAAAGCTTTGCATTCTCACTTGATCCCAAGGATCCGGTGAGAGGGCGGGCTGACAAGGGACTCGGGACGGTGCACCCTGGGCGACAGTTAATAACTCCCTGGTAGTCGGGATCTTATTGGCTGTCGGCCAATTTCTGCCAACAGCCCACTCCACCGCCGTCTATGATGAGACAGCGAATGGATGTGGGTTTGGGGGACGGGCGTGGTCCATTTATGGGCCACTGCCCGATTTGGGGGGGGGGGGGGGGGCGAAAGGCCACACTGAGGGGGCCGAAAGGCCATGGCTGGAGGGCGTCGTGGTAGAATGCTAACGCGACCCCATGGCGCCCTCAACAGCCGGTGCGAAAACGCCGGAGGGGTTTTAGTGGGTAGTCTGGGCCGATTAGCGGCCCAGGAGTCCCACACTTTGTGCGCAAATGCATTTCCCCTCCGTTAACAAAAAAAAAAAAAAAGATTGTGTTTAGGCAGCGTGAAAAAATCTGACGATGTTTGACCACTAACACACCTCGGGTCATGTTCTAGTTGGTCGAGTTTTCCTGTAAATAGGGTTACGGAGATCAGACGGCAGTCACTCCATCGTCATGTGCCATAGACTATGTAAACGTAAGATTAAGACGCAACTGGGAAACACGCTTGGTCGAAGGTATCATTAGCAATATTCCTTGATCACTCGGGCGAAGCCTCTGGTAGCAGCTAGTATAATTATAAATGAATGTTATACAATGATACTAGGATGTACATGTTCGATTGACAATGTAGCCTATACGATGATGATGAATAAAAGCGTACTCACGTGTACGAGCCCTCTAGGTTGAGGCACTCTCCGGGCCCGCAGCTGACCTGCTGGCTGGCACACTCGTCCACGTCCACCTCGCATCGCACGCCCGTCCATCCTGGACAAAGACACGGACATATTTTAACTTCATTATTCATATTGAAGTAGATATGCTTCAAATCCCAATCCCAGTTGCCTTACAGTATTCTACTCGTTTTTTTTTTTAATTATTCATATCATAAATTTCGGTCCCAGGAACAGGAAAAAAAAATTCTTATCCGTGTGAAAATAAACAATTATGATGTTGTTTTCGGAATCGCTTACTTTATATACTTTTTTTTGTGTTTTATATAAAAATGCAAGCAGCATGTAGCAAAATTAAAAAACTGGCAAGGGATAGGACAGAATAGAAAATACTCCACCGACAAGAGCTCAACTCTTAAATTTATACATACATACAAGCAGCATGTTTGCTTTACATGATTATCTTCATGTACGAGTATGCTAAACTGGTATATAGGTCTAATCAATACTTCCATAGTAATATTATAAATGCGAAAGTTTGTCTGTCTGTTACGCTGCCACGGAGAAACCTCTGAATCGATTTTGATGAAACTTGGTATTTATAATATAATTGAAGACCCGGGGTCAAACATAGGCTACTTACTATATTTAACGCGGAC